>JAYKYS010000002.1:5000000-10000000 GCA_036924285.1 Asterella californica
CTGCATTAGAGTAAAGAGGTCTAGGGTTCAAATCTCGACGGAACTTCTTTCATTTTCCTCGCTGTGTGACTTCGGTGTTTGTTTCTTTCGTGAACTTTTCTCTCTTCTTGCGGCCTCCGATCGCTATCATCAATTTTGGAGTTACTAATCAGACTAATATTAATGTTGTGATTATATTTTACTATAAATTAAATTGAATATTTATTTTGTTAATAACTTTTTTATTATAAATTGAACTATTTCTAGATGCGCATATTCTTCTAACATCCAATCACGATAGCTTGGGAATGACATTCTCTGTTGTAAGTTGAGCTATTGTTAGATGCACATACTCTCCAAAATTTGATCACGATAGTCCGTTTATTTCACGAGAAGATCATTGTAGCTATAGGTTCATTTTGATTTTTGATCATATTAACTGATCTGTTATCAAATACTTTAGGTAAGGATGGTGTTAATTAGAGAAAGAATTCCTCTTAATATATTGGTTTGTTCACCACGGTCTTTTAGTATTAAAATGTGGTGAGATATTGATGATTCTTGATTTAGCTCTTTGACGATTCAAAAGAAGATAGAAGCATATTTAGAAAAAATCCGATTATCTTACTGTGCTAAGGATTGCATTTAGTTACACCAGTAAACTTCTTGGTTTAAACCTAAAGTATGAGTATAAAAGCATGAAAAGAAATATTTCTTTTTTTCTCTAAGTGTATTGTCAGTCTGAAGAAAAGATTTAGTTTTGCTCCAAGAAACCTTTGAATCTTAATCTTAACATTTCTCTTTCAATACTCAGTAGCTTTTCAAAATGAACCATAACTTCACAAGTTGGTGAACAGATTTAAGTCGATTTTTTATTTCGCAGATTCCAAGTTGAAATGAAGACGTAGTCACCAAAATTATTTTCTGCATAGCTGTTAAATTTCTCAGTTGTCAGAAAACAAACCCGCAAAATCCAGTCTTCTGGTCACCGGAGCACTTGTAATCATACTCAGGCTTACAAAAAAATTACAAAAAAATTTAATGACAATTTGCAATTTAATTTATCAAAACCAGACTGCCCGGTCACTCTAGTTGCGATTAACATTTAATAATTATAGATAATTTAATTTTCTTGTCAACCTATTATAGAATTTCTGCGAGCAAAAGTTCCCGAGAAGCTAATATTGCATGCATATTTAGCTGAACAGTTCCCTTCCACATTTCTCTTGGGATGCATATGTGAGTAAGAGTGAAGAAGATCACATCTCATCGACCTTGTAACTGATATATACTAGATCTGCAAACCATATTAACAAGTTTGTTCCATTGTAGCAATATTCTATTCTAAGTAAATAACTGTCCTTGTTACACAAAGAAATTATTTAATTTTATTTACATCTCAGAAAAGCTTGATCCCAATTGATCAAGCTTTTCAAAGTCTCTTCTATATGTCCATAGGTACTCTGTTCCGCTACTCCACTCCCACTGATATATTTTAGGTTATTTCCACGTCAAAATGTAGAGCTCTACTAATTCCAAAGATTTAGCCAGCATAAACATCTGAAAAAGTAACGAATATGATTAGTAAATAAGTAGTTCTCACGAATCAGTCTCGATCCGTATCTTCCATATCATTTTCAACTCTTACCAAAGTTCATCTTGTTCAGGCTTATGTACGTTAATGGCATGTAGAATAGAATAGAATGGAACATGTTTCTGGGATCAGTCTAACAATCTGATTTGTGGAAGGTACATTGCTAACATATCTGTATATAATGCCGAAGAATTCTTTAAATTTCCTTTTCATTTATTTTTTCAACTTCTGACTCACGAGTTCAAGACTGCTCAAGTTGTCTTGAGCAGTCTTGAAGATAAAATCGATTTTCTCTAGGAAAGCATTGTGTGGAGATGTTCGTGAGAGAAAAGAATGGTTATCGCTGATCAATGATGACAATTTTCGAGAAAACTGGGCTCATGAGAGTGGATCCACGAGAGCTATAGAACGTGAATGAAAGTGGCAATAATTATAGTCCTCCTTAAGAATTATGCGGAAGTTTAATCATTATCAGCCTTCAAAACCATTAAACCCTGAGACGAATACAAGTGTTCTTGGTGACCCAGAAGATCTTATTTTGCGGGTTTATTTAACCGCTATGCAGAAAATGCTTTTGATGACTATTTTTTCATCCCAACTTAGAACTTGTGAAATAAAGAATCAAATTTTAGCTATTCACCAGCGTTACATGTTATGATTCATCTCGAAACAAAGTACTTAATACTGAGAGAGAAATATTAAGAGGAAGATTTTGAGGTTTCTTGGAGCAAAAAAACCTCGAAATCTTCATTTTTATATTTCTCTTAAAGGAATCTTCAGATTCAAAGAACATTGTGAAAGAAAAAGATATATTCAGTTTCATGCTTTATACTCATACTCGGGGTTTAACGATAATATTTATAGTTTTTTTCACTAAAAATTTTACATATTATAATATTTTAGTACAAATAAGTATAATGTATAAATTTCTTTATATGAATTAGTATAATACAAGACTATAACTCTTAAGTTTTTTGTTAAATTACGGAAGATTGCACTTTCTTGTAAAAGCCAAGCAGAGAGCTTAATTACCAAAACTAATACAGAAATAATATCTCACAACTAACTCCGGTGAATGAGTTATGCTGGGTAGAGCAAAGTCCCAACTACTCTATAGGCAGATACGCATTTATTTGTTAAGTGTTTGCTATGGAAGTTATGTGATGGTTCATTATCAACTAACACACTTGCATAGGTAACACATGACAAGTTATGTATCATCCGGAGCTAATATAGGGACAAATGTGGTACAGAATTAGTATGTATTGGTGAGGTTATAGATCTATACTAGGAAAAATGAACGATCATAATATTTCAAGAAAAGAAAGAGGATTTTACATAAAATGAATATTTCATATTATAAAGAAAAGAAAGAACTTCTAAGCTATTCTAATTTATCGCTAGGTTCCCAAGGAATACTTCGTAATAAACGTTCTTCAGAACTGTACGAAGTAGCTTCGCTTGCAATGGAATTGCGAGTTTAGCGAGTTTATCCTTCCTCTCTCTTTTCCGGGTTTCACGGTCACTTCATCCGTCCTTCATCTTTCGTCCGATAATAAGACAAAATGCATTACAAGCCAAAAAAGTTCCCCCACCCTCATTCCGGTTTTCACAATCTACGTATAATATGCTAACGTATAACGAAAATATAACACCAGTGTGATACCAGCTTTTGTTCCAATCAGTTGCGCTCTAACTACAGTAGAAGGCCCTTGACTATGTCTTGATCTGTTCAATTAACCGCGCGGTTAGTCTCACGAGCGCGATGATAAGCGAGAAAGAGAAGGAAACTCCATGAAGGAGGTGTTTATGTGAAAGGTGAGAATGCAGTTGAAGACATTTGAAGTTGGACAAAAGTCACAATTACGGCGAGGGACGCGGAAGGACTGTAAGAAATTCAAATCCTCTGAGAGGACGCGGGCCGATTTGGAGCAGGTTTCAAGTAGGAGGAGAGACTTGATGAGATAAGCGCCGCGGGCAAGTACGAGCAGCACAGTGGCCGAATTTCCGATGGTGACAAAAAGTTCGATTCAGACAGGCTGCCGGATTCATGGATCTTCCGTGTCCTGCGCCGATCGAAACGAGGCTATTGCACTTCCCAGGAATGCTGTCAGTTCGATGCTGGAAAGCCCAAAAGAGCACCATGAAAGAGGATAGGTGGAAATTTGGAGATGTTGAACTGGAGAAATGGAGCTGAAGCTTTGAGAGTCCCGTCTTACAGAATGAAGCCTTGGACGTTGTGTTTGGCCGAAGCCCGTGGACTTACAGAACAATACAGAATCGGCTTCGGGAACATCCCCCTAGTTTCTTTCCAGCGAACTTGAGAGATGGAATCGAAGTCCTTGTGGAACACAGTCAGCTGCTTGAAGCAGAAGTCGCCGCGCTCTTTGTCTCCACAAATACAGTGAATGCGGTGGAGAATCGTATTAGATGCATCGCCTCTCTTAGCAATTCACTGTTGCAGCTCGGGAGCTCAAGACATCGAGCCCCACAAAATGACAGGGATCCGGAAACAAGCGGAGGGAACTTCAAGGAAAAAACGAAGCAGGCGCAGTCATGGAACACATATGGATTGTTTGTTCCGAGTTGTGAAAGAAAAGCGCGACTGTACGGCTCGTATGTGCAGATTGCTCATGTGCTCACACCTATATAAAAGTTTCCTACACCATACTACTGTCAAAGAACTGTTGTGGCTCTGCAGATTCACCGAGTTCTGCAACATAATTAAGTTCTGCATAGAGGTGTTGCAAATTCTTGTCGTTTTCATACGAACTGCGAGTGCATATGCCATTGCAAAAAGTTCGCCACTCCTGGCTGTAAGAAGGCGTAGCTCGTCTTTTATCATGCATTTATAGTTTTATGGTACCCTTCTCACTGTTGGACTATAAATTTTCTGATATAGTGTTTGTTGTATAACTCAGTTGCAATAGGAGCACACCTTTCATGAAGGAGAGTTGAAGAGCAATCGACCAGGAGGAAGAGGGAGGGGGCGGCTCGGGCTCAGGCTCGGGCTCGGGCTCGGCTTCTTCTAACTCGCCTGAGCTATCTATCAGGAACCATGGCAGACAATTTGAATGAAGCTGACGTTAACGAATTTGGACGCAACGTTACTGCTTTTGCCGAAAAATATCTAAAGGGCTATCTGAACAATATCGAGGTTACACCGAACTGGCTCAACAAAGGAGACAATGCTTGGCAGATGACTGCAGCGACACTGGTGGGAATGCAAAGTGTGCCCGGTCTAGTTATCCTCTACGGCTCCATTGTCAAGAAAAAATGGGCAGTAAACAGTGCCTTCATGGCACTGTACGCCTTTGCAGCAGTACTCATCTGCTGGGTACTTTGGGGTTATGAAATGGCATTTGGAAGACAGTTGGTCCCGTTCTGGGGCAGGGTCGGTCACGTTCTGGTTCACAGACCAATGTTGAACCAGTCAAAACTTCCTGCGACGCGTGTCACGGGATTCGATGCTGCTGGTGTACAATATGACGTTCCTGCGTTAATGCAACAGTTCCCCCTGGCCACTATGGTGTACTTCCAGTTCGTGTTCGCTGCTTTGACACTTATACTGATCGCCGGATCTGTCCTCGGGAGGATGAACATTCATGCGTGGATGCTATTTGTGCCCTTGTGGCTGACCTTCTCCTACACAGTGGGTGCGTTCAGTCTTTGGGGTGGCGGCTTCTTGTTTCAATTGGGTGTCATCGACTATTCTGGTGGTTACGTCATTCATCTCTCGTCCGGTGTGGCGGGCTTCACAGCTGCATACTGGGTATAGTCAGCCTCCCTCCACTTTCTGCCTGACTGCTTCCTCCTCACTGCATGTTTTCAAGTTTTCAAGGTTTTGTGCATATGTAAGAAAAATGAACAAGATCAAAGTGCAAGCAGTTATGGCGAGCTCTGAGTGAAAGAAGAAGTTCGTTTATGTGTCTGACGACAACTTTCGCATTAGCTCAGACTGAGACTCATCTTTGGGACTTAACTCAGCTTCGAGAGAGTACGTGTAGAGGCTCCCATGGGCTGTCTACATGGCTTTCAGCGCTTGAGCCCATTAGCTTTTTGGGAAGCTTAGATATCAGACTCAGTTCCAGTCCAACCACATCATCAGTTTATATGCACGGAGATTCCACAAGCGACCAGTTCTAGTATCAGGCATTTCTATTCTCTGCAGAAATGTTTGGAAGGGTTTCTCACTTCCTATCCTACCCTCCCCTATCCACTTGCATCTTCACCTCGAAGTTCTCACCGCTTAAAGATGGCAGATTATGGAGTTGCCCCGTAAATCTTGTCATCACGGGAGCTGAACGGATTCTCATCCTCCATCGTTCTCATCGCCGGATTGGATATTGGAGTTTTTCAGAGCCGGTTGTGTTGAATGTTCACCAGCCAGAAAACGAAGAAAGGAAAGAATTTAAGTTCAGTGTTTCACGGGAATCCGGACACATTTGATTGTGAGTGCAGGTGGGGCCGAGGCTAAAGAGGGATCGCGAGCGCTTTCCACCGAACAATGTTCTCTTGATGCTTGCAGGGGCAGGTTTTCTGTGGATGGGCTGGGCTGGATTCAACGGAGGGGACCCTTACTCCGCCAATATCGATTCGTCCCTGGCAGTGATCAACACCCACATTTGTGCGGCGGCTAGCTTGCTCGTCTGGACCACCCTCGATATCGTTTTCTTCGGCAAGCCGTCGGTTATCGGTGCAGTCCAAGGGATGATCACCGGCCTCGTTTGCATCACGCCTGCAGCAGGTATCGAACCCACTTCAACGTTCTTGGTACTCCGTGACTAACTCGCTCGAGAACTCTAACTGCGAACAAACCTTACAACCTTACAACTTACTGCATCTCCCTAGTAACAAGTCTAATTCCTAGAGTAGAATGCTAATTTTTCCGGCTCCGTAGAAGTAAAGCTAGCTCATGATGGCCGTCAAGATTCCTTAGATCTATACTAACCACTTCCAGATGAATGAAATGCTATGAGTATCAACTGACCTCCAGGGATAACCAACCATCCACAGCAGGAGGACACCGGACGCTGTCCCCGTAGAGTTCATTTCTTCAATCGGAAGCTTCACGAAGTTCTTATGGTAAAGCGATGAAGAGGATATATTCAGTTTGATTTACGCAAGTGTGGAATGAGTGCAGGAGTGGTGATGGGATGGGCGGCCTTGGTAATGGGAATTGTTTCAGGGAGCATACCCTGGTACACGATGATGGTTGTCCATAAGCGCTCAGCTCTCCTCCTGAAGGTGGACGACACCATGGGCGTGTTCCACACACACGCGGTTGCGGGGACCCTTGGCGGGCTCTTGGCAGGACTACTTGCACATCCTGATCTCTGCAGGATCTTCTCATCCGTCCCGAACGAGTACGGGCTCATCTACCCAATGGCAGGTGTTGGAATCAAAGCCGGAGCTATCCAAGTCGGGAAGCAGCTGGCCGGTGCTCTATTCGTAATAGCCTGGAATGTCGTATCGACGACTCTTATCTGCCTGTTCATTCAGCTCTTTATTCCCCTGAGGATGTCCGACGAGCAGCTGCAGATTGGAGACGATGCCGCCCACGGAGAGGAGGCTTATGCCCTCTGGGGAGACGGTGAGAAGTTCGACGTATCAAAACATGGCCTATACGATGAGGAACTCGCTATGGCCGAAAGTAGCTACAAGTCGCTGGGCATGCAAATTGCCCGAGCGACTGCTGGAGCTGCCAATCCTGCAGGAGCTGAGATCACCATGACCAACTTGGGTCCTCACGTTACCAATAGGGGCGCAAACTTAGATCCTACAGGTCACTGATCTCAGAGCTTTATTGATTTCTGACCACATGAAGTGATTATTAGTCAGCCTTACAGTGATAAACTGGAAGGTGCAGAAGTGTACGCATCCCCAGAAGTCTGAAGACGAAGTGAAGGCAGTTTCAGCACGTACACACGCCTTTCTCATTTTATTGCTCCATTTATTGATAGATTATAGGTGCATGAAATGTATAAGGACCAAATTTACAGATAGAGGCTAGGCTCCGAATTTGGGTCAAAGCTTTCACTCCCTTGGTGGGGTCTATAGAATCGGTCGGAATTATAAAAGGATATGAGCGAAAAAGCTGTCGATGCCATGTGAAATCATTCTGGACTATAGATTGTTCGGTCCTGGCTGTTTAGTACCGAGTCAGAACATAGAATCTGATATAAAGCTGAAGCAGTTCGACAAGAACATGTGCACTCCAGTATGTGAGCTCGTGCGTTCAAAGACTGATTTCGCATTTCTTTCACGAAACTTGTACAGCTCTCAATATCATCGGTATCGATCAAGAGATATTGGGAGACAACTGGATATAACCAGACGGCTGCGACGTGTTCCTAATCTATCGACAGTTCGAGCTTGTTTTAACCAGAGCCGCACTCTTCCCACACATTACGTCCAAAGAAATCTGCTACTTGTATGATGGGTGGAAAGTCCAGGGTCGATAAGTCTGACGACCAAATCAGAATCAGCCAGCGCGACCTCTTGCGAAGCCATATTACAAACTTTATTCTGCCAATCTAAGCAGGCCTGCCCCAAGAGAGGGCATATACTACAGAAAGAATTGCCAAAAGAGCCCATGCAATATCTGATTATGCCTCAGTTGAGTGGGACGGGGTCCACAATCTAGAAGCTGCTGACTGACTCCTACATTCGTTCGTCACGAGCGTCTGAACCGCTGGCGCATGGTGAAGGCCAGACCTCTCGTTCGAACAGCGGTGTTGTCCTCTGCGTAAGCTCCGGGACCGGGGTTCAAATCCCTCTGAGTGACTTGCGATTTCACTTTGGAAGCCATGGAGAAGGCCGGTCCTGATCCTTTTCGGGGAACCTCGTATGCACCTGGGCCCGGCGACTCACTTCGCTCATTATGCGATCTGATTCTCGAGCCAATGCTAAAGGAAGGAGAGCCTGATTTCAAATCGTGATTGTAAGTCCCGGGGCCAGGACCACGCGAAAACCCGCTTCCAGCTTTGTAGCCTATACTGTACGCGTTGCCACTCCGTTGATTCTTCTCGACGTCGTAAGCTGCTCCTGGACTGGGAGAGCCAAACGCCGTAGGGCCGCAGCGAACGCCCATGGAATAGGCGGGGGAGGAAGTTTTGATCGCTCGATAGCCTACTCCGGAGTGATACTCTCCGGGTCCCGGTGCGTCATCTTTGCTCTCTCTCTCCTTCTTGCGGAAACTGTAAGCAGGGCCTTGAGTTTGCTCCCAGATGCTCATATAAGCCCCGGGCCCGCGCTTATCATCCTCCCGAGCTCGATGAAGGCGCTGCCCGATGGAGTAGGAAGGCGGCGACGGCTGCGCAGGCCGTTGGTCGCTGAACTTGTGCACTTCATGCATCTGCTCGAGTTTGCTCATCGGCGGACATGGCTGCCCTGCCATCTCCTTCTTTTGATGAGCCACCCGGCCCATGGATTTTTCCATCTCCTTGATCTATCCGGCAACTCTGCCACCGAATGGGTTACCTTCCGCGCTGAATTCTCCCCGTTTGCAGCATGCACTAGGAATTTCGCTAGGGCTGAAGAGAAGGTGGTGACATAAGATCGAGACTGTTTTACTGCTTCTGTTTAGAGACGTCGACGCAGGAACTAAATCTGGATGAATGTGATAGGAGAGGGACTTTTCAGCGTTGGAGGGAGTGAGTGAGGAATACACGAGGAGCTAAGGGGTAGGGCTGGACGCGGAAGGAGATGAAAGGGAATGATGCGGTGCTGGTGGAGCGGTTATGATGATGTGTGCAAAGGTCAGCCGAAAGGAAACGTAACGACCGAAAGCTTCGTGCTCGATCGCCTCTGCCGCAGCAACGTAGTTCATGACAGTTTAATTTGCCCAATTCGACGTTATTCGCACAGTAGATAGATTCTCTACCGCTCCATCCTCCTCCCAAAAACCTTGCAACACCTATGCTATGCTTTTCTCATCCTTCCGATAAGCGTGGTGTAGAATTGGCAACCTTACCCGGATCTTTATGAGGCCGAGTCAGCTGAATCACGCAGTAGTGGCGATTTCTAGACGTAGTAATACTTTTCCTCGAGTGAATCGATGGCAGTTACCGACATTTCTGGAACGATTCTTGCCAGATGGGAAGGTTTCTGGGACGAAAGGGCGGAGGGGCTCAAGGCTGTCATCATGGGTGGTCATCTGCCGAGTGTTCGTCAAGCGGAGCTGAGTGCCAAATTCTGAATAATTTGAATCTGGATTCGAAACAGAGAAAGAGCGCGACAGGCTTAGGTCTTTTCCCGGTGAGCCGATACAATACCATTGGAGAGAAGATGGTTCAAGTCATAAGCTTTGAGCCCACACTTCCATGAAAAGACGGGTATCCAGAACCTTGAGCTAAACATATGCTAACCGTAGTCGACTCGACTCGGTTTGAATGAGGTCCACCGTCCCCCTTGCTTTACCAGAGTAGAATTAACTACAAAAGTAGTACATTTACAATTTACAAGAGGCCTGAAACTACGGTATACTCTCCAGTCTGGAATCCATCACGATTCCACCACAGTCACGGACAAATTTGTCCTTGAAAGTCAAACTTTAGCAAGCTCCTGTGTACTGCAGCTAAATCGTCTAGCCAGAGGCTAATAAATAAGAATACGTCCTTGATCCTTGCACAAAACGGTATGGGTTACAGTTTGCGGGGTTATATCGCCAAATTATACGCACATGTTTATGAGTGATGATTTAACCAGGACCTGAAACAGAGTCCTGCATCACCCGAACATATGCTTGTGCAAAACCGCAGCTACTGCGGTTAACCTAACTACCTTCTCACTTGCAAGTGTCCTACCACGTTAACGATCACGCATTGTCTCCTTCAGGAGAAACAGAGGCGGCAAGGTTCGCCTTCAGCACGGTGAGCACTGATGTGCTCTGTCTAGTAGACGAGGTTACACATCCGGGGATTCTTCAAGCACCAGAGAGGCTGCAGAGGCTCGGCATTGATGCCCCGGTGCACGAGACGGTAGCGCCAGTCGTTCAGCCGGTTGATTGCTTGGGCGTAGCGCTTCCGCGAGCTGTCCTCGGGGTCTCGATTTCCCGACCAGACGACTTCGGCGAATGCAGCGGTTCGCGGCCACAGCCGAGAGTCCAGCACTGTGGAGTCTGACTGCTCCGACCACAGAGCAACCTCGCCTCCGATTACGAGCTTGGCCTCATCGCTGGTCAGGTTTGCTGTGATGTCGTAGTCGTAAATTCTCGCCCACGTCTTGAGTGGAGCGCAGTAGGAGCCTCCTTTGCCGCCGTAGTTGCTGTCGTTGTTCGGATCGTCGTTGAAGTTCTGGTCGTACTGCGAATCGTTTCCTACCCAGCCACCGTTCCCGCAGTCGAGGTAGTAGAAGTCGTAGGAAGACACGATGGTTCGGTAGCCAGCTGCAGTAAGTGCCTTGGTGTTGATGGGGCCGTTGTTCCAAGTTTGTAGTATAGTTGTCTCCGGCGGAAGCAAAGAAGCTTCCACTTTCACCTCTGCGCCCAATATAATGTCCTCCCAGTAGACGGTGGTCTTGTTCTGCTCAAGGATGAAGTCTCGAGTTTTCTCGATGTATCTGCAAGGTAGAATACGGTAAGCCGCTAAACTTAATGCAGAATAGAGAAGAGCCAATTTTGTACGTCATATCAGAACGGTTCCCATGAACGGCAAAGATGTATCGCGAAATGGAACGAGATGCAAGAGAAAGGTGTGGGTGGGAACCTCACTTTGTCAGAAGATCGCTGAGTGTGCTGTTGGTTGTGGAAGCGGCCAGAAAGTCTCGCACAAGTTTATTTTGCTTCCAGCAAGCAGGCGCTATCTCGTCCCCTCCAGCGTGGAAGAAGTTGTCTGGGAAAAGATCGGCCACTCCGTCTATCACATTCTTCACTACTTCGTAGGTCTTGTTCATCAGAGGATTGAGCTGTCCTGTTCCCGGCTCCGTGGCATAGCGCTCGCTCCACTCTGAAGTCGGCAACCAGAATTCGTTGTAGCACGTGACGATTTCCGGGTAAGCGCCGCCCCATGACGCCGCGTGACCTGCATGAATGCAGAGTCTGCTTTTAGAAGGTTTCTTCGATTTAGTTTCCGTAAGTTTCAAAAGATGCCAGAGACCAAAGCGCTGCCCTGCGACTTTCAGCTCTCTTGCAGGATTTCTCGAGGTGGAATTTTGTAAACATGAAGTTGTAACTTAAGAGAGTTCTGTGCATGCACATTCGATATCTTTTGCGATTCTCACCTGGACCGTCAATCTCCGGAATGACACGAACGCCATGAGACCGACCATACTGTATAATGTCGCGAATGTGATCTTCATAGTAAATGAATTGGGGACCAAACGAGCCTTTGACGGCGAGTTCCGGCTCTGATTTTATTTCCAGAGGGAAGGATTGCGCGTCCACAATGTGCAAGTGAAGAACATTGAGCTTGTTGTAGGTGAGAGCGCGAATCGTTCTCTTGATGTCTTCGACAGGATAGAAATTGCGAGCTACGTCCAGGAGAACTCCACGATGAGGGTAAAGCGGCTTATCTTTAATGATAACGCCCCGCTCGGCGTAAATCGCTCCCTTCGACGACATGTCACCCACCCGAACGAGCTGAGAGAACGTTTCCAGACCTCGCATTGCTCCCCAGACTGTGACCGCTGAAAGCGAGGCATTGCAGCTGGCTGAACTAACGACTAGAAGATAAGATTCATCCACACCGTGCTGCAAATCCGCACTCAAGTCGGTCACGTGCACATCTAGGAAAAAGAGCGTGCTGCCCGGAGGAGCTTTAACATCAGGCTCTGTAGAAAGCCCACTCGGAACTTGCACAGGAATCCATCGCTCAGTCCGTATTATGCTTCTGTATCGATCGACTGCTGAGATAAGATCGGGGTGGTCGGGTGCGATGATATCAAAGGTGGGGCTGAGAACAATCAGTGGACCATCCTCCCAAACGATTGACTGCGGCTCAGGCCACAGAAAAATTTCTGCCGCTGAAACCTTAAGAAACATTACTGCCACAACGAAAATCCCTGAAACGAAGTTCGTCATCGAGGATCGGTCTCCCATTGTACTCCGGGGCTGACCCATTCTCTCCGTCTCGTACTCTCTGTCGCTCTGTAAGTAAGGTTCTGGATTGAGAGCCTCCCGAACTCGTCCTCAGTGCTAAATCTGTTGAAGTTCGCAGTGAAATACAACTTCAGTGGGTTAGGTGTGTCTCATAATACAGGTCTTGTGCCGACCATTGGAGCTCCTGCGAGTTACAGCAGTCCAGGTAGTGTCTAAGTCCGTGAAAATTCTACAGAGTCACTGAAGCTTGGGAGCTGGCATATGGCAATATTATTACAAGATGCCATGTACTTGATGAGCTTTAGATCCCAGTTTTGTCGCTTCCGGGGAGTGTATCAGCCAAGTGGCATAGGACTTGTTTCATGACTAATTATGTTCATTCCTATGTGGTTGGAAATATGGTGATAATAACAAGCTTTGTTTGTCCTTTGTTTTGACCTGATTGTACTTCTCTCACACTTCGTTAGAAGTTAGAAGGAATCGTCTTTTCCAGATGCAACCTCCAAGGATGCTACGGTAGGCTGAATAGCTTCCGCCGGGAAATAGTTCCAGTATGTTTCAAGTTCTTAGGTTCGAATATTTACGCTTATCCGATACTCTGCATACATCACGCAAGGTTCAACCCATAGGAAATGCAGTCTACACTTGAATCTAGTCCAGGACTGAGATTGTCTACGCAACATGAACGCTCGGTACTCTTGACACAGGCTTCACAGAAATTCTTCGAGATCTCTCAGTTACTCAAAATTGGTTGAAGATTGATTACAACAATTTACACTCGTAATATATTCCGTCTCTCAGCTGGCAACTATATAGTATAGTGCAACTAGTGCCTAGGCTGATCAAACTAGGTACTGATTTGGTACCACCGTAATTTACGAAGACATGGACTTGATCTGGATTGCACAGCAAAATGGACTCCTTGTGCGCTTGATCGACTGGTATAATGCAAGAGGCATGCATTACACCTTCACTAAGCGCCGGTTGTAGAGGTTTAGTGCGGCACCTTTCATTCAGAGATTCAAGGCGCGAGTACCTCTCGATTGAAGTCCTTTCTTCTTTTTCTCTTTAAGTGTCTCCTTAAGTTTTCTCATGCTCAGACTAAGAAGATTCTCATCTACGGGGATCATTCCTCCCACCTTCTTCATTGGTGTCACGGGCTCCTCTGCGTTCTCTTTCTCAGCATACGTGCTGGTCATGTCCCCTGCAGTTTCAGACCAACTGCTTGCGACGACACTCTTAATTGTCTCAACAGCCGCAGGCTCTCCCTGGTTTTCATGACAGCCGTCCTCCACAGCAGTATCATACTGCTCAGCGTTCCTTCGGGACTTCATAGATGCTTTCTTGGGCTTGCGGGTCTTTGGCTTCTCCTTAAGCACGGCCGGAGATTCGGTGAAGGAGCACTGCGTCCGAGGTAGTTCCTCCTCGAGAATCGATGCGGGGACAGCCCATACAGAGCTCTTTATAGCCTCCCCATCATTTGACACGTCATTGGCTTCAGCCGTGGGGTAAGAGGCTACCTCCGGCACTACATACTCATCAGCCTCGACCTCGGGTTCAACTTCAGCCTCTACATTCCGCCGAGATCTTGATCCTGCTTTCTTCTGCTTTCTTAACTTCTTCTCCTCTACAGGCTGAGCTGAAGCTTGCTCTGTCTCCACGGTGAGCGCCGGCGGTGCTACCCCTTCCGTCTCGGACACAACTTCAGCAGAGGCGGAAATCGATTCGGGTAGAACATCATCCATCGTTGCAGCAGACATTTTGACCTCAGGTTCCAACACAATTTGGGCATTTCGGCGGGGCTTTGTTCCTGCTTTCTTTGGCTTCCTAACTTTCTTTTCCTGTTCTGGGGGAGGCAAAGTTCTTTCCATCACCTCATCAAGGGGCTCTGGAACCATCTCTCGCTCTGCTTCTAAAGTCCTCTCCATCACCTCCTCAATGGGCTCTCGAACCATCTCCTCTTTCTCTGCTTCTAAAGTCCTATCCATCTCCTCCTCAATGGGCTTTGGAACCGTCTCCTCTCTCTCTGCCTCTGCTTCTGAATGCACAGAAGCCGAGTCGGGCTCAGCCTCATCCATCATATCAGGTTCCTCGACATCATCTGTAGCGCTTGTGGTCGTGTCCTGCTTACGATACAGATTTTTTGTTCGACCGTACACTGTTGGTTCTTCGGTCTGGAGCTCGTCGGACGTTGAGTCTGCTTGGACAGGTGATGCGACAACTTCGAGTTCCGCTTCCGGAAAGGTTTTAGGCGACCCTTCTGCTAATTCCTCCATGATAGATTCCTCAGCAACCTCAGTGGCCAAAACGTTTTCCACATAGTTGTCCATGCTAGAGTCATCTTTAACTGTCACCTCAGCTGGCGCTTCGACTACCTTCTCTTTCTTCGTCAGGCGAGGACGGCCTCGTCGACCTTTGGTAGGCACCACCACATGTTCCGGAGAAAGAATAGCTTCGAGTGCCGCTTCCGGTAAGATTTTGGGCCACTCTTCTGTTGCTTCAACCATTAAAGATTCTTCACCGACCTCAGTGGCCAAAACGTTTCCCACGGCGCTATCCATGTTGGAGTCATCTTTATCTGTCACCTCAGCAGGCTCTTCGACTTCCTTCTGCTCTTTCTTTGTGAGGCGAGGACGGCCTCGTCGACCTTTGGCAGCCACCACCACAGGTTCCGGAGATGTCATAATTCCAGCTGTGACAGGCCCCTCGGAGGCCTTTTGCAGCTCTGTAGCATACTGATGGGTCACTTCTTCTTGAACATGAGGCTCCAGTGAACTGTTTGCAAGCAAACCTGCGAGGGAATCGAGTTCAGCTTCCGGCAACAACGCCTTCTGGGCTGGTCGCTTTCCCTTCACCATCTCGACGACCTTCTCGACCTCTGGACTGTCGGGAGCGGGTGCTTCCTCCTCTTGAAACTCCTCTTGATGCCTCGGAGCCTGCGTGTAAAGTGAGCCTCAGTGAGTGACAAGTCTTTGAGCATCGATCAGGATGCTGAGTGATCAACGGGAAGATAGAAATCTTACATTATTCAGAAGGGCGTCCAGAGATTCGGCCATGAAGACATTTGTCTTGTTGGCCGGAATCTTATGCTGCTTGCAAAGGGCCTGCAATTCCCGTCTGGGCAGCTTCGAATAGTCCACGTACTGCGCCATTGCTTCTTCGGTCAAGGAGCTGTTCAACGCAGTCAAACCACAAGGAAATGAGCATCGAACATTACAATTCTCGTAGAGATGTCGAATACTACTTGGTGAAAGAAGAGAGGTCGTCCTTATGGTGTAAAACATCACCCAGGGTCGAGGAGCTCACGTCACTCACATCACGGGTACTACGGAAAGTGGAAGGAATGAATCACAGACAACTAAATACAGGAGATACAGTTTCGTTGGCTTAACACATCAACTAAGGCGTGATGGAACTGAAACAATATCCATATCTAGCCTGTCCAAGGACTACTGATTTCCCAGCTGGAGAAAGCCTGGATGGGGCGATGGAACGTTAGTATCAAGCAGAAACGAGCTAAGCTTGTGAACGACGAATCATGCTAGGCAGAATCCTCCACAACGGACAGTTACTGCATACAGATGAATCAAGAAGGATTGAAGGAATGAAGGCCTCTTAAGTATACAGCCAATCGAGGCAAAATCGACAGGAACAGTTCACAAAAAGAGAAGCGTCAAAGCATCGACTCACCGCAAAGAACCGAGATGGATCGTCACCAGAACGCCGCCGCTCCTACTCCACTACTCACGAGCTGGAGTTCTCTTCGAAGGACTGAAGAAGGATAGAGAGGACCGACTCGGACTGACTCACCCACTGACCGACGATGGAACGAGGAGAGGTATTTCCCACTCGATGCGAAAATGAGCGCTTTCTGCTCAGTTTTGAACGTCCAAGGCTGCTGGCGGGGGGAACGGTCAGAAATCACACTGCATATTTGAACCTAGCTTCGGGTTACCGACGCACCACCAGCCCTGCAGGTCCGTTCCATCTCAACCTGGCACGGATGACATCAATAGAGTAGGATGCTTTACTATTTTCGGGTGTAATTGACATGATGATACAACTTGTAGACGAGCATCCAGCCTCGGCCTGTTCACCATGCCCGCGACGCTTGAGGCAGGGAAGTACCCCCAAGTTTAAAACATTTGCTTCGTACACGGCGAGCCTTGACTCAGGAGGGAACCGGGGCTGCAAAATCAGCATTTTCCTCCCGGTACTGGCGCATTGTCGTACTATAACGGTCATCTGACCTCGCCATTCGCGACACGAAGAAGATGGGAGGAATTTGGCGACGATGCAAGCAATAACTATTAATTCAAATCACGATGGGTCCTTTATATGGAAAAAGAAAATTCCAAAATTCTCAACCCCATTTGGCGCCAAGAGAAACTGGCGCCAAATTAGACAGAACGTCACGACAAGAGCTTCAGAGGAAACTATCCGTACTGTAATGTTTTGGTTCCTGCAATATCGTAATCGGAACAAGGAAGAAGATACAATAGATAGCCGGTTCACGTCGCACTTATGTCCGGCGCATCTCCGGCCGGTCTGTCCCCTGAAGTACACCCCAAAAATAGTAAGGCATCCTAAACCTAAAGCTCAAAAGAGTTTTAGGTCACGTTTTTGAAATTTTTCCAAGTTTTCAGATCCTGTCACATGGCGTCCAATTTAGCGACTAGGCCAAACTACCAAACTTCCGCCAAAAACCTTCTAAGCAATCATAGTGTCACTTACCGACTTCGCCATTTTGTGACAACTGTATTCACTATACCGGCTTCCTCCACCGAATAAAACCGGCTATATGAAGTAACCTAGCTCTTGGTTCAGGTTTGTTTTGCGGCAGAACGTCCATTTATATGCATCATCATCAACTTCGTGGTCTTGTCGCAAAATGAAAAGGAAATTTCGCTTTACTTTATTTCCTACACTAAAGTTCTTTTATAATGCTACAATAACCTAATGGCAAACAGATATTTTGCAAATATTTAGTTGAAGTTTGTCGAACTTTACCAACCTCTCGTAACTTTGTATTATTTTATCGTACCTCTGACTACCATCAGCAGGTTTTGCAGGTTTATTGTTATGTAAAGACATTGTATTAAAATAAATACGAAATAATTTAGATTTATATTCTATTATATAAATATTTTAAACATACTTTTTTACGTAAATATATGACTAACTGCTAACGATGACCTTCTGATGATTTTTTTATGACGTTTTGATGATGTGACATTTTGACCTACTGAACCTGCTGTGACCAGCCAAGAGTGTGGTCAGGTAACGCAAAGTTAAGAAAGTGAAGTCAAATCCGACAAACATATTAGGGTTTTGTCAAGTAAATTTCTGCATATTTTGCGACAAGTTTATGTAGAACCTATCAACTCTGATATGTCATGAAATACGAGAGTGGACATTTTGACATGGTTTGATCACTTGCCGGAAATCTTTTATTTGCTGAAAGTGACTACTCCAAGCATAGGATACAATAACAAATCACGATCAAAGGGAGTTTTCTGGTGAACTCTTCCATATATTTCATTCAGTCTTCGATTATAGTGAGAATATTCTTGTTCCAAAACAGCTTGTCTTTCATGTGTTTAGTTGTATCAAGGGCTACCTAAAGCTTCCGCCAAGGTTAGGTTGAGACGTTCTTGAAGATAAATTACGCTTAAATAAAATTATTGTGAGCGTTCGGTGACCTTTACCCAACTACCCAAGAAAAGACTTAAATGTGGTATAAATCTTAAAGGATGTGTTTTTTATTTGACTGTTATATGTTCTCACAATGATTATATTATGCATTATAGTGTAAGGTATCAATGGTATATCATTGATATCAGTAAAAAGTTACCTAAACTAATTAGCTTAGCTATTCATAAATTCATTAACTTCGAACATGAAAAAAGAGATGTGATAACCAAAGTCGGCTAAAAAGTTACTGGAATATGATAGAAGGCAAGTTTCATCGCTATGTTAGCGAAGTAGTTAGCTTCTTCAACCAATATTTGTATGTTCATTTGATAGCTAGCAGTAATAATAAGTCGACTTTGACCACCTTTTATAAGTAGTTAACGACCTCGCTAGCGACTGAATGTAAGATATAATAGTTAGCTTAGAAAGGTACTAGAAAGACCAAGGCAACAAAATGTTCATGGTTTGGTATATTATATGGTGTAGAAGAAGTGGAGTATGAATGCATGTAAGGATTTTTGTACATAAATTTTCTGAAGTATTTTATTGATATCTTCAGATACAGACACAGTTACAATAGCCCATGTACTATAAGCTTAAGAGTTCGATAACAAGAAGTGAAGTATGAGTGCATGTAAGCATTAGAATACGTCATTTTTCTGATGTATTTTGTTGATATTTACAAAGGAAAACAAAGTTACAATAGTCCATGTACTATCAACTGAAAGTGATACTTTGTTCATCAATCATTTCTTCCAAAGTCTATATTTGTGTAACTTTATTGTAATTAAGCACAAGTTGGTATAGTACACTACTTCATTCCAAGTCAAACTTAAAATCCTTTTGAACATCCAATAGATATGCTTACAAGCTACATGAGAACGATTTTTTACCTCGCAGATAAAGAAGTATGGCAAGAACAAGCCATGAAGCTACAGATCTGAATTATGTGGAGATGTGTAGAGTCTATTAAGTGATCATGGATGAAAACGTGAAACAACTTATCACATTTGTTGGAGCTACTGATACTCATTATCTGACAGCACTTCATTTCCTCATAACATGTTCTTGCCAAGGTGTTTGCCAAACTAGTTGATATTCATTCTATAGTACAGATTTTATAGCAATTTTGTTTTCTCTTTCAGTAAATCTGTAGTCTAAAGCGAACTCGTCGATTTTCATCTCTTGCTTTGTTGGAAGCTAGTGAAGTTTGTTAGCTTCAAAATACATCAACGTTGTTTTATTGCTGTCACTATTACTCATCGGAGTCTGAACTAAAACTGGCATAGTCTGCTAGCTCAAAAATACATAACGGTTAGTGAACTCCACTAGCTTACTTTACAGTGTGACAGGCCGAGGATAGTCATTGGATGATAACAAATTTCATTATCTACTTTGTACAATTACATATCGTCCACAATCGTTCGAGATAACGAACTTCATTATACTTCTGTTTATCATTCAATTTTGTGACTTGAGTATTCAGTGTTTGAGATACAAAGATGTTAACATTTAGACACCACTTCTCACCTGTTATAAAGTGTCTTCGTAATCTTATAATCTAGTTCTTCAAGGTTTATCGGTTTAATTTGAAAGAGTGAAAGTCTTCAATGGTGTACTTGAACCAACATTATAGTTTGTCAAAAATCAGCATCATTTGGTTTCTTAAAAAAATGTAACACTTCAAATTTCACAGTTTATACAATTATCTACTTTGCATTGTAATAAAACAATGAATAATTTATGCAAGTGAACTTTTGTCATCCGTTTCAATAATGAGTGTTTTGAAATGATCATAAGAAATGAAAATGAGCTATAAATAGTTAGTGGAATTATTGTAGTGTCCATCGTGTTTCTACATCAAAGTCAAAGACATGTAAATTAGTCAACAAATATAATAAAGTGAGATGCATTCACATCTATTCATTTGAGTCATGAGTTCGATTTCCATAAGACTAATTGACATGTTCATTACTCCTTTCTAACGACTTTTTATTATGGTAAATATTTATGATAATAGAACAGTCACCTGGTTATATTTGCAACATTCCAAAATGTGTGAGAATACATACAACATCTAGCTATTATGACATGTGAAAACTAGTATGAAGACTTCCTACCTGAAGATGGATTGAATAGCATCGATATGGTGGTTTTTTGTTCATTCTAGTTGGAGTTGTAGGATCAACTATCTATCATATGAAGAATGCACTTTCATTCTATTCTTGACTTCCTAACTATGTACTTTGCTAGTCCTATGTATAAAACTATACTTTTAAACCGATCTTTAACATAACCAACTACTCAAATTGTTTTGAAGTCTAGCCAAAAAATGACATGTTTAACATACTACTCATTTGATTATTGTTTGTTGCACATTTTCAGCATATACGAATCTGATCTTAGATCTTATGTATGAATCACTTCAAGCACAAGTTCAACATTATCTTCCAACTAGAGAATACGAGTAGAGATATATTAATGTGAATCTTTATGACTTATTAAATATAGAAGATATGTTTGTGATTATTTCCTTGTCAAAGTCATATCATGAAATTTCAAATTATCAATTATATGTAAATTTTATCTTATGATTGATGTAATTAGATTTTGATTCATCAATCTATGATAATAATGAATATATTTATGTATTTATAACTTATTTATTGAGAAGTATTTGTGGTTCTTTATGCTCTACTAAGTGCGCAAAGCGGCTGCTTGATCATTATATGTGATGACCTCATGTATTGTGAACTAAGATAAAGGGGTAGCTTAAGGAGTTAGTTTGTGTTTGCGACATGTCAACAGATATTTCAGAGGATTGAGAGGTCAAATGCATGTGCAGAAGATGTCATTGGGTTCAGATATGTGAAGGCTACGTGCTAATTAAGACAGTTCGTGAAGCGATGGATAATGGTGTGTGTTATGAGAGGAATTGAGGCGTAGGAAAAGAAATTTGGAGTGCTTTAGTGACATGTGAAGGAGAGTTGGACCGTTCTGACCATTCTAGAGTCCGAACTTGATGTCCTTGGATATATCGAGATCAGGACATAGAGTTTTTCAAGAAATTCAAGATGATATGAAGTTTCATCGGATGGTTTGGGAGATGTGAGAAAAATTGACTCACAAAGAGACCCTTAAGTTAGATTTTGTTCGTATACGATATGATGTTGGGTTGTTCTTCAGACTAGTGAGTCAAACTCTTTGTTCTTGATGTCTATGCGAGTACGAGGTCATTATCTACGCATAGGAGAAGATCAATGTAGATCGGATTGTCGTGTTGTGCGTGGTGAGTGAAGTTAAGCCACAAAGGAACCAGTTTTTTTCATTTCATGTGACAAAATCTCTCATCATTCTTTGCAAAGGGCACTTCAAATTGCTTTTTGGGGTGTTGTTGGGATCCAGATAGCTAGATCTACCTATCAAAGAAGACAGATATCTGATCTGACCATCCATTTTGAGAGTGTACATAGTTTTAAGCCGTAGAGAGGAGGTTTTAAAGATTAGGTTGAAAATCAAAGATACCTCGACTACCAGGAGTCTGAGATCTGAAGGTTCTTGGAGCCAATAGAGTCAAGAATTAAGACCCTATCGTCATTTGAAGATTGTTTGGTGAAAAGATAAAGTTCTCATATAAGTCTTCTTCAATTTCTTCGTTGTGATTTTCTCCTTATGGACTCGTTAGAGTTCCAGTTTGTTATGTGCAGCTTGTGGTAGCTAGTTTTAGCTAAGGGCTTTTATGTGGATGTTGTTTGGATCAGGGTTCGAATCATGTGATACTGGTGCAAAGTTTATGATTAGCAAAGAGGTGTTTCTTTTGCTTCGAGCTACGGTTCGATAGTTTTGGGTCTAGGTTGAGATTCATAGACTTGTTATAAGAGGTTGGGTGCAGATTACAGACCACTCAAGCATGTTTCTCAATTGTATTCATAGAAATTACATTGGCTTCTGGAATCTACTCCTTCAGTTTTCTGTCACTATCGCTCGATCACCAGCCTAAAACAGGACTGCATGAGGATGTCGTTCCTTGCCTATGATGTCTACTCCTGTCTATATTCTCACGATCTCCTCTTGGGCGTGGAAGTGCATACCTACTATATGTGTAACCAAACTCTGTGTGTAACCTCTCGTGAAGTGTGTGTGTGTGTGTCCAGAATTATACATGGACATCGATCTTATACAATTGCTTGTAATCACATGAGGGAGAGCTCTTCGAATTGCAACCACAGCCCAGAGATAAAATGGGGTGCTATCAGAGGGCCACCTTCTCTTAGACTTCGATTCCTCTGAGTTTTAGAAAGTATTTCTTACTCCTATCATAACAGTCATACCATATGGACAATCATCCTAGAAATATAAAGAGAGAATTGTCCAGCTTAAAATAACTAACTCTGATTTTCTACAAAATAGCAAGGTATAAACAACTAACTAGTCTACTGTCTAGTCCTGGTCACCAGGTGTGATCTCCATGGGATCCGCACCTGTCTTATGATCTAACTCAACTTCTGGTACCGTGGGTGACTTTGTTGATATCTCTAGCACGGCTGAGGTAGTATCCGCCTCAGTGATAGCTATGTGCGGTTCTGCAATTGGTTCAGAAGCCGAAAGAGGTCCTTGAGAAGCCAAATCCACGTGCGCTTCCTAGCTCTTCTGCAAGACATGCTCGATGTTGTAAGCCAGGGCGATCTCACAAGAGTCAGAGGTAGTCATCACTTCCACTCTTAACACTTGGGAAGCCATCTCGTCTTCTTGTCTTCCGAAAGACATCTTGTCTTTCAGAGCTTCCTCGCATGTCTTCTCCGCTTCTAATGTTATTACCACCAATGAACAGCGAGGTCAAACTCCTCCTTGTCGAGATCTTCCACATGGACTGATCTTGGTGCACTGGAAGACGTGACTGCAAGGTTGAGAACCAAAGAAAGATCATAGAGAGTCTTTAGATCCTCGACCTGTCGATCTGGATAGCGGAACATGTTATCCTTGCATTCCATCAACATCTCTCTGGAGACGTCATCTCATGTTTGGACTTAAGGTCAGAAGCTTCCTTCCTGCAGTGAAGTTAAAATTTTTCCTAAGCGCTTCTCTCATCTACGACATGATCTTCTTATCTCGAGCTTCTGCTTCCACCCGCTACTTCTTCTCCTCTGCAGCCTTGGCTTCTACAGCTTCTCGTTGTGTGCTACCATATCAGTTAACTTACCCTTGATCCGCAAGACTTCCTGCTCCTTCGGCTGAATCGCACTTGCAACTCCTGGTGGCTCTTCCGCAGTTGGGTCAATTCCTTAACAGAATCAGAAGCTTTTGTCTTGTCCTTTGTGGCAATCTTCTCCGTGATGCGGAGGTTGGCTTCAAGAGCTTCCGTCCTCTACTTATGGGCTTCCTCCTGCTGAATTAAAGTCCGAAGATCAAATCCATGCTGAAGGGGCTTCTCCTAGACCCTAGTTCGCTTCTCCATCAAATCCATAGTCGGCTGGATCTCGATGCAGAAGAATGCGTTCCTCGAGTCTTCTTCTCGCTGAAGACAGATTCAAACCTACAAACCGATCCATGGCAGCTTCCCTGTCTTCCTGAGGCATCTCTATCTCTTTCACCACGGTGGCCTTCTCTTTCTGCACTTGGGAAGATTCTATTCTCAATGTCTTACTAGATGGAAAATCTCTTCTCACTGTAGAGACATACCTCTTCTCTGCGTAGCATTCTGTCGCAGTCGGAACATCGATCCAAGTCTTGTCTTATGGAGTCTTCGAAAGACTCCTTATAGTCATAGGAATTGTCTTCTTGGTGGTCCTAATGTAGAGGGTGTCTTCTTGCGAATCTGACTCAAATCCGGAGTGAATAGTGAGGTAAGATGTGCTCTTCTTAGAAATGTTCTTAAGTCTCATCCTCCTCAGTGACGATGCGTCTTCCGTGCCACTGAAATCATCTTCCCGAACAAGGATCATCTTTTGATTAGTGTCCGGTCCTTTTGAAGTACTAGAGTGCGAGAGGAAGACATGGCACATGTCTGATCTTCTTCCTCCGAGATCTCCTTCTTGACCTCTCGCTGTCTCGTTGGTCCATATTTGACCAATTGAGTCTTCTTCAGATCCCCCTTGGACATATACATATAGCAGAAGAAGGGGGTGAGATGTCCTCCTGTTGGGATGTCCGAGTAAGCTAACTCGGCGTGGACGTAAGCTTGGAAAAAGACACCCCAGTTGATGACTTCTCCTTCCAAATAGCTTCCAGGAACTTCTAGGAAGATGTGGATTTGAGAAGTCATGAAGTTTAGGAAGCACTAGCATGATTCCTAATTTCTTGCTTCTCGAAACAAACCTCAACTCTCAATTTCACTCTAGATTCACATCAAGCTTCTCATATTTCAAATTCCAATCCAATCCAAGCTACTTGATGTGAATTCAAAAATTCAGCTTCTGGAAATACCCAGACATTCAAACGAGTCTTCTATCCATAGATTCTGGGACAAAAGCACAATGGGGTAGGAAAATTGATAGACAAAACAATGGATTCGGGAACAAGGGGGAAGAAGCTCAAATTCAATTTCTTCGAGAAGAGATTGAGAAGAGGACTGTCGAAAATTAAATAGTGCTTCTGTGTCGAGTTCTCTCAGAAGAAATTTCAGGAAAGAGGAGAGATCTGTAGGCTTCCTGCAATCAATCGAAGAAGCGTGGAAACAATGGAACAGAAGGACGGAAGTGATGAGAAAGAGGAAAGAAGCAAGAAGAACACCAGTATTGTGCTTTCAATCGAATTACTTAGTTGCATAGAAGACGTCTTCATACGTTTATGCAACTAAGTAATTCGATTTTGCTCACGATGACTTCGTCTTGTCACGAACTTGCTTCTATCTTTGACTTCGAGCTGCTGCAATCTTGCTTCCAATCCTCGATTCTCTTCTTCGATCCTAAATTTCCTAGCTTTGATTCCCGTGTGGATTCCCGTCTCCTTCTATCTCGAGTGTGCTTCATGTTGGAAGACGTATACTCTCAATCTCTCACTGTAATTTGCTTCAGTGCGCGTCTCTAATGTCCTTCTTAATTTTGAATTGAGTAGAGAAGCATGAAAAAGGATATGGCATCTCTTCTCTTAAGCTTCTTTGTCTTACTCCCTCGTGTTTAGGTAATTGCTCGATCGATCCTAGTCCTACCTACTACGATAGTGACTATCTTTTAGGTATACCTAACTTCACCTAGTTGGTGTGTAGTAGGTACTTTCTGTAGTTACAGTCATCGTCTTCTTAAGAAGCATACTTTGTCTTCCAGCTTCCGTCTTCCAGAAGACCTTCCGGCTTCAGAAGAAGTTGACTTGTTCCCACGAATTCACCTTAAGTTCATCTTACCGTTAAGCAAGGTGTAAACGTAAGTAATAATGTTACTCAATTATATAAGCACGTCATTAATCTTAATTTTTTTCAAAAAATCTCCAATCTTGCAAATTATGGACACCACACGTACACGTAGGTTACTCCAAAGATAATATTGATGGCGTGGTATGCACATCGATGTGCATCAGTTTGTCGCACGATGTGTGGTTTGTGATCGAGTACGAGCATCGTTTAATGCTCCTACTTCACAATTACATCTCTTACGGATTATGGGGTTGGATTATCGTTGGAGCTTGGATTTTGCAAGACCCTTACCGTTGGTTGTACGTCACCATTGGTATGTGTTGATGATGATAGAGCACTTCTCCAAGTCGATTGAGTTGGTGACATTATCGGACAAGACAATTGAGAGGACAGCGTATGTGTTTTGAGTCGTTTTGGAGCACCAGCTGAAGTGCTGACGGATCAGGTATGGAGTTTCTTGGTGAGTTTCAAGTCTTGTGTGATCATGCGCTAATTGATCATCGGACTACATCTCGAGATCATCTTGAGGTGGATGGTTTGACGGAGAAGGTTGTTGAGACGGTGAAGAGAGAATTGCACAAGTATGGCTTGTAGAAAGACCACTTGAGAGACTGAGATTTGTAGTTATATGGTTGGTTATTGACTATCTGTTAGCTGGTGCAAGCATCTTTGGCTTCTTTTTCATCGTATATTCTAACGTATGGCCCAGATCCAGATCTACCTTTGGTCATTCGTCGTGATTCTGCTGAGATGCTGAACTTTGATGACTCGAATATGTGGGTGAGCATATATTCTCAATGAGCCGAGACATTTTAGAGAGTTATGCTTATGACTTTGGGGAACCTAGCGATTGTTCAGCATAGAGACACTTTACGATATACAATTATTCGAGGAGGAGGTTATCAGTCATCGATTCATAGGTTTCATCTTGATGATTATATCTATCCGTAGTAGACTACACCGATGACGTTGGATGTGACCACATGACGCACTATTTTACGAGTGCACGAGGTCTTACCTTCTGGAATACTCATGTTAGAGGACTGTGATGGTGTTGTTTGGAAGGACCATGTGCGTAGTTACGCGCTATGTCATCTTTCATCGATGGTACCATTGATCCAAGCTTAGCGGTTGGACGTGCGGGCTTGAGGTGTATGTTATGTGGGTATGCTGGTGGAACAAGTTGTATGTTGGTCTGTGATGGTTGTTTGAGAGTTGACACATGTCGTGTTTGACTCCATCTCTTAGTGTCATTCCTACTGGATGGTGGGTTTGCTCTCCATGTATATAGTAGGGATAGTCAATTAGATCTTTGCATGGTATGGATTGCAAACAAGTGACTAAAGGTGGGATGATGTAGCATCCGATCTCCTGATTCTTGCACCCATGAAGGTGTATATCAAGTAGTTGAGATATGGGGCTATCTGGAGTTAGAGGGACCTAACTGTCAGTTAGGAAAGCGATTGTGATACACTTGTGTATGTGTACGAAATCGTCCATGTCTTATGTGTATGTTTGGTGTATCTCTGATAGTGATGTATGTTGTGTAGCAATATGTAAGGGCACAACAGCTGTCACGTAAATTTAGTACCTTGGCTAGGTTGATCGAGTGCGTAGTGGTTAGTCCTGGTAAGGCTATAGTACCGTTAGAGCGGATTCTTGAGCTAGTCCCACTAGAGATATACTTCGCATGTAGGGCTTGTAGGCTGTAGTTCTTAGAGTTGAGTCTTCAAGCTCCTGGTTATGATGGATAGTCTTGGTGAGTGCAATCTGATTATTTGATGCACATAGTGGATGTGGTTCGACTTTAGTGTTTGTGTAGTGTCGGTTGGCACGGTGGAGTGAGTACAGATCGTTATTATTGTGGTACACTTGTGTTTGTGTATGACATCGTTCATGTGTTATGTGTATGTGTGATGTATGTGTGATGTATCAGTGACATCAATGTGTATGCACACAACACACAACTTCGATCAACATTGAACATGACACTCATTTTGATAATGTCGGATTGGAAAGAAATCTTTTCATGTCTATTTTGACGTATCAACAAATACGTCGGGGTGTTTTAGCGTAAGAAGGAGATGATAAAATTGATCATCATATTGTCTACGCTAGTAGTAAACTAATCATCGACGAGCGTAGTTACTTAATTATCGAGAGAGAAACATTCACTATTACATATATGTTCGCACTGTAAGCCGGCCTGTCTCTCACCCAGGGGTACCTCAGATGACTAGGATTACTAGTGCACCCTAATTACAAAGATTTAAGTACACCCATGCTCACTTCACTCAACTCTCTGACCCGTATGGTCACATCGGTACCTCTAATAGCGTTCCTGCACACAAGTTCTAATCCCGCTCTCAACATTACATCGCAAAATACTCAAGGACTCCCAAGGTCTCCAATGCTCACTTTACTTACAGTCAGGAAAATGAGAGTGTCTTCCACCTTCTCAACTCCTCCTTATATACTCTACAACTTCTTACCGTGGTAACTTTCACTAAGTTACGTTACCTCATGGTAAGTGCGCAATCCAAAATAGTAAAACTTCTAAAGGCTACTAAGCCTTTAAGAATAGCACACACATTACTTGTTTTACTTTACAAAAGTAAGAGATTCTCCTACTTTAGCTTTTGTAAAGTGTTAACTTTCCACCCTATCCAATCGGAAGGCGACAACAAACTAATACGTCTTTTGAGGAGCATCTTTAGATCTTTGTGCATGACTTTCCATCATGCATCCAATCAGCGATGGTCAACAAAGTTACATACTTTTGAGAAGCATATTTAGAGCTCCGCACTTGTCACATAGTGTCATAGTGGAACCTCTAATAGTTTCTCCAACTTAGTTATAACTATCTCCGCTAGTTATGGCTAGTTTTGATCACTCTAGATTTAGATCTTCGAACTAGAGTAACCTATAAGATAGTCATACCTAATGAAACTTATATAAACATGCACACAAATAATGGGATACTTGTGACGTGACATTTACCCCCAGACTTAATTTTCACTCCGTCCTCGGAGTGAAGTATCACGTTGATGAAACTTCTTCAACTTGTCGTGGTTCACTCGGTCGAAGAACGTACCACTTCTCTCTTGAAGATCATAGGTGTTATTACTCCACACTTTGGAGATGATGAAAGGCCCAAAATATCGACGTAAGAACTTCTTTTGAACTCGCTTGTGCCTAATAGCATCCCATAGCATCACCCACTCACCCTTTTGAAATGGCTGTAACTTCGTTTTGTTCTTCGCCAAGCGCTTGTCGTAGCTCTTCTTCTGTTGTAGTTGGGCCATCTCAATTCGTTGAGCTGCATCGTCTCTATTCTCCTCCAGCTCCAACAAAGTTTCTCTCCTCTCTTTCTCAGCTATTTGACCACCCTTTCTCTTTAATCCAGCTTGTAAGGTCTGAAAGGTGGTTAGGTCGAACTGGATCGGTAATCTGGATTCCAACCCATACACCATCTTCAAAGGTGAATATCCCGTAGATGTCTTCACTGTTGTTCGATACTCCCATAGAACCGCATGAAGACGCTTGTCCCAGTTGTGTTTGGCTCCTTCCATGTCAGCATCCTTTGCTAACATCTGACACAAGGTAAAGTTTGTCCTCTCTACCAAACCGTTTGAACTAGGTTTATATGAAGTAGTAACCCTCTGAGAAATGGAGAAGTGGGTGCACATAGCAGTAGTCATGCCACTCACAAATTCTCGACCCCTATCAGAAACTAACTCCAAAGGACATCCAAACCTAGTTATGATCCGTTCGTACAGAAATCTACCCACCTCAACTTCTCCAATAGTTACAAGAGGTCTAGCTTCTACCCACTTCGTAAGATAATCTGTGGCTACAACAATATACTTATTGTTGCGAGGGGTGCGATTCAAAGGCCCAACAAAATCTATTCCCCATTTCTCGAAAGGTCCAAGAACCGGAATAGATCTAAGAGGAGTGGAAACACTAGATTTGATAGCGAAAGCTTGACAAACATCACAAGTTTTACAATACGTCAAGCAATCTCTAAACATCCCCCTCCAGTGATATCCCGCATCGAGTATCTTATGAGTCATCAACTTGCCTGCGAAATGTCCTCCACATACTGGACCGTCATGGAATTCTTCCATGAGTCGTAGAGACTCCTCCTTGCTCGCAGCTCTTCTCAGGACCCCATCAACTCCTTCACGGAATAACACACCTTCCACCACCGAGTAAGGTTGACTTCGTTTCACCAGTGCCTTCTTCTCTCTGGTCTGCATCCCATCTGGATAGACATCTTCCGTAACAAAATCCCAAATTTCTTGATATTCTATTGGGATAATAGAGTTGCTCAAGACCATCAAATCTTCGTCAGGAAAGGTGTCATCCACCGGCTCCTCTCCATCCCCATCGTAAGCTCTAGATAGCAAATCTGCATTCGCGTGTTTCTTCCCTGGTCGATCGCAGATCTCATAGTCGTACTCTGACAATAAGAGCTTCCACCTTGCTAATCGTCCTTCGACCATAGGTTTATTGAAGATGTACTTCAATGCCTTATGATCTGTAACGATAGTGAACTTGCCTCCTATGAGATAATGTCGAAATTTTCTCAAAGTATAGATCACTGCTAATCCTTCTCTCTCTGTCACAGAATAATTTCTCTCTGCCTTGATCATTTGCCGACTAGCATATGCGATAGGATGATCTCTACCTTCAACATCATACTGACTTAAAGTACATCCTACTGCTATATTTGAAGCATCCGTATATAGAATAAACTGTTTATTCCAATCGGGCTTAACCAAGATCGGAGCTGAAGTAAGAGCTTTCTTCAGTTCCTCAAAGGCGGTTAGAGCTTCTTCATCTCCTAAAATCAACACGTAATCTACTCCCTTCTTCAGATATGCTGTCAAAGCATATGCTTTATGTGAGAACGAGAGTATAAACCTTCGATAATACCCCACCATACCTAAAAACTGTCGTAGCTTAGTGAGAGTACTAGGAAAAGGGAGGTCTAAGATCTTTCGCACCTTCTCTGGATCAACGGCAATGCCGTCCTTGGATATGATATGACCCAAGAGTAACCCTTCCTCACACCCAAAAATACATTTCTCCGGATTGAGAGATGCATTTGCTACATCTAAACATTCTAAGATCTTCACAAGGTGCTCAAAATGCTTCTCCTTACTCCCGTAAACACCAAAGTCATCTATAAAATCTCTCACAAACTTTCCTAAGAAAGGTTCGAACACTTTGTTCATAAACCTTTGGAACGTCGCAGGAGCATTACACAGACCAAATGGCATGACTCGAAATGCAAACGTACCCCACGGAGTAGTGAAAGTGGTCAGGTGTTGATGTTCTGGTGCAATTTTGATCTGGTTATATCCGCTATAACCATCTCCAAAGCTGTACCATTCGTTTCCCGCCACTTCTTCCAAGATCTCGTCGATGAAAGGTAGAGGATAATAATCCTTCTTTGTGACCGCATTGAGCTTCTTGTAATCAACACACACCCTCAATTTGCCATTTTTCTTCTTTACGATCACAATGGGTGATACCCATTCAGAATGCTCCACCTCGTAAATGAACCCAGCAGTGTGCAGCTTCTCGATCTCTTCTTTCACCAGATCCGCAATTGGAGGACTCACTCTTCGTTGCTTCTGTCGCACCGGTTTGACTTCCTTCTCTAACTCGATACGGTGTTGCTCCAGTGTGACCTCCCTCAGATCCTTGTAACTAAATGCAAATACATGAATGTATTTACGAAAGATCTCTTCGAAACAACTCTTCTCCTCTTTAGTAACCTTCGATCCATAACGTAAGGTGGCAATTCTTCTCTCCACCTCCTCGGGAGTCAATGGTTCTTTGTCTCGATCTCTTTGCACTTCCGGAGAAGGGAAAAGATCCACTACATTCACACTCACATTTCGTTCTTCTCTCTCCTCCTCTGACGATGTATTTTCAGATTCTGAATCTGAAGAATTGGTACCTACATCAGAAGTAGTATCGACAACTTCTGACTCCCAGTAGTCCGATGTGGGTCGATCCGATTCCGACGTCCCAACTTGATCTCCGAGCAATGGAACTTTGATCCGGTGGTGATTCGATCCGATGCGTAAATAACCTTTGTGTCAGTTATCCGTTGCATGTACTGCTCGAAGCCAAGGTCTTCCGAGTAACATTTCATAACTTGACTCCTTCAAGATTTGAAATGTCATGTTTACTTGCACTCCCATTACTGACACGCAAACTCTCTCCAGCACTCCCAATGGCCTAACTCACTGTCTGTTAGCCATGCCAACCGTGATACTAGAAGGACGCGTTGGTACTAGATCCAACTTCCTCATGAGTCGTTCCGAGATGGCGTTTACTGCCGATCCTCCATCGACAAGAACATCAGAGACATCTCTCCCATTGATACGAGCCTCTACTTTTGATGCCTTGTTGCATACCTCTCCTTCACTAGCGTCTAAAGCACTCACACCGACAGTAGAAGGATTTACCTTCTTCTTCCGACCTCGTCGGGAGCTTAGACCGCTACGAAGTTCTTTCCTCACCGAAGGATTCAGAGCAATCAACTGTCCCACAGTAATGTTTGCTCGTTGCTTTCCCACGTCTTCCACCACATTGTATTTTGATTGCTCCATTGAAATTGTGAAATCAGTATTTCCCAATTTCTTCCGTCGCTCTTTGGTTTTTGAAGAAGATTTGCTACTCCGAGTATTTTGACTTGGAGAATCTTCCATCACGACCGGTTCTCCCTCCTCGAAATGCGTCCTCATCCTCTTCCTCTCTTGAGCTAACAGCTCTACAGACTGAAAACCTTCTCGTACATCTCGCGGCTCCAAGATGTCAATGCATGCTACACCCTTGTCCTTACTTTGTGAAGTTGAAGCTCCATCCGCCGTTCCACCATTACGACTCGGACAATTACGTTGGAAGTGTGATCCTCCGCACGTAAAACATCCTTGGCTCGTGTAGTTACTGGGTGATCTTTGCGGTGGTCCACCTCTGGACTGATAGTTTCCATAACCTCGTGAGCCCCCTCCAACATTTGGACTCCGGTGTTGCAACAAATTCACCATATTGATCTTCAAATCTGCCAGAGAATCTGTCAAACTTTTCAACTCATCACGAAAGTCGGGAGTAACAGATCTAGATGGTACAGTGACTGTAACCGCACTAGTAGGAGCTATCGGAGTCAGATTTTGAAATCGAACAGTCGGAACACTCGCAGGTTTCAGAGTTGGCATGCTCGGCCCTTGCACATCTCCACATGCTGCCCCAACAGTCATTGGTTGCAAGTCGTCTCCATCCAGACTCTCTTCCATCCTGGTTGCGATCTTCACTGCATCAGCCTTCGAAGTTGGTCTCTCATACCGCACTTGTGTTCGAATCTCCGGCCTCAATCCCCCAATAAAATTCTTTGTGAGCATTGCTCCAATGCCCACCATCGTTGGTTCTACTACATCTCCACTCTTTCGTAAAACCACCCGAAACTTCTGTTCTAATTTCTCCACCCTCTCGGCATAAGTCCTTACTTTTTCTTTCTCTCCTTGTTTGAGGTAAGTTACCTCCACCATTAACTTCTCGTAACTTTCATCAGGAAGAAAAGTTTCAATTAAGGCCTCCGTCAATACTTCCCAAGTATCATCTGGAGTCCCCACTACTCTTCTCTTCTTCCTATCCTCATACCATGTCAATGCAGAACTCTCAAGAAATTCAGGTATCAACCCTACCCACTCGCTCTTCTTTCGATCTCCATTGCCAATGCATGCTCTTTTGAAGTCTCTCACAAATCCTTCCACGTCTTCTCCATCCTTTCCGTAAAACACCGGAAGTTTCCCCATTCTTCTCTTCTTTTCTTCTTCTTACTCGAGGTACTGCTTGCAGATGTGAAGATCGCACTTCACCGCAATCCACAATTTCCCCGTTGAGCTCTCTCCTCTCCAAAGGTTGGAGTAAGTTTGACCCTCATGGTCATCTTATCTCTCGTGTGATAGACTATCTCCATCCTCGCTAGAGGTCTTCACTCGTTCCGTTTCTACACTCAACCTTCTCTCCAGACCTTCGGCTACAGTTTCTAGCAAAGCAACCACTGCGCTACACTCGTGCTCAACTGGAATCCCGTCCACTCCACATCTAGGACAAAAGGTTGTAGGGTCAATGACAGCTTGTCTAGGGGAAGAAGGACCTATGTGTAAGCTTAAGTCGACCAACCCTCTTCGCTCACGCAAAAGTCTATTCTTTGTAGGACACTTGCTCACTTTATGTCCTTCTTCTCCACACAAAAAGCACCTCGAGTTCTTCTCCTGGTTCTTACGACTACTCTCTGTTTCTTCCTCAAATTCTAGTCGAAATTCTCCTTTCGCCAGATCAGCGGTAACTATCACCGCATAGCCTTGAGGGATCTTGCTCAACCTCAATTTCCACTCTTGCTGTCCTTCCATGACGATGATCTGTCATACATCTCTCTCGCTCTATAGTTTGTTTGACACTTTTTTATCACTCGACTATCTTCTCGCTTAACAATCTCTCACATTACTAAGTAGAAGCTTAACTTGTCAACCCTGAGCCTCAGAGATCGAACATAACCCTCTCAAGAATTCTGTAATTCTTTCACTCTTTTACTTCAGCAAACGATATAACAGATTTGACCCCCCTTCGCTTCGAATGCCATAACTCCAGTTCTACTCGATCAATTCACGCATGATTTGGGTGCCTAGATAGCTTATCTTGCAAGCTATCAGCATGGAAGATTTCAAGGTCTAACTCTAAAAACTGAAAATATGAAAATGACTGTAAACTCCTTCCCGAGAGCTCACTATTTGATACCGAAAAACCCCCTTAACTTCCGAAAGACATAACTCTCTCCTCACAATTGATCTCTCGGAGATATCAAGCTTATTGGAAAGCTTATCTTGCCCTCTATAACATGGTGTATGTACAAAGGTTCTGAACTCATGCTCGGAAACAGACATGAACTGTACTAACGACTACATACGAATCTTTGTATCGAGGTCCCGGCAACGGAACCAAAATGTAAGCCGGCCTGTCTCTCACCCAGGGGTACCTCAGATGACTAGGATTACTAGTGCACCCTAATTACAAAGATTTAAGTACACCCATGCTCACTTCACTCAACTCTCTGACCCGTATGGTCACATCGGTACCTCTAATAGCGTTCCTGCACACAAGTTCTAATCCCGCTCTCAACATTACATCACAAAATACTCAAGGACTCCCAAGGTCTCCAATGCTCACTTTACTTACAGTCAGGAAAATGAGAGTGTCTTCCACCTTCTCAACTCCTCCTTATATACTCTACAACTTCTTACCGTGGTAACTTTCACTAAGTTACGTTACCTCATGGTAAGTGCGCAATCCAAAATAGTAAAACTTCTAAAGGCTACTAAGCCTTTAAGAATAGCACACACATTACTTGTTCTACTTTACAAAAGTAAGAGATTCTCCTACTTTAGCTTTTGTAAAGTGTTAACTTTCCACCCTATCCAATCGGAAGGCGACAACAAACTAATACGTCTTTTGAGGAGCATCTTTAGATCTTTGTGCATGACTTTCCATCATGCATCCAATCAGCGATGGTCAACAAAGTTACATACTTTTGAGAAGCATATTTAGAGCTCCGCACTTGTCACATAGTGTCATAGTGGAACCTCTAATAGTTTCTCCAACTTAGTTATAACTATCTCCGCTAGTTATGGCTAGTTTTGATCACTCTAGATTTAGATCTTCGAACTAGAGTAACCTATAAGATAGTCATACCTAATGAAACTTATATAAACATGCACACAAATAATGGGATACTTGTGACGTGACAGCACGCTCAAGTGAGTGTTTAAGGATTCGTGCTAGATCAGTTCAACATCATCACTGTTTCCACATCAACGAGACTCTAGTCTCGCATAAGAAAGAACAGTAATCTTGAGCGTGAGAATGCTAGCATTGAGAGAATGGACAAGCAATGGATGTTTTCAAGTGCTATCGTGATCAAACATAGAATTTCATGAATATTTGATGTTCATAGCAGTTTTTTCACCTCTGTGTTATCTCCAAATATTACTGGCATGTGATGGAGAAACTGTAACGTGCGATTTTAGTTGCTTCTGTTGGATGTTAACAATAGTTTTTTTGGAATCATGTTTGTATTATGTCGTTAGTAAACTCATTCATTGGACAATGGCCCTTCGTAGAAGAGTGATGAAATTGTTCAATGCGGCTGATGATGAAGCTCGCCACCAAGAGTATATGCAGAACGTGGATGTCCTCACCGGAGATAGTCAACGATTGATGATTAATCCGACTTCTGCTTTTGTTCCAACTTCAAATGACAAGGTGTATGTTCCGCCTCAAAATTTGAGAGAAATAATGGGTTCAAGCCTTGGGAGCGATGTGCCATCCGGTGTGACTCTTGAAGAACGTGAGTTTAGTGGACAAGCTGCTCACCAGCAGAGTTCGAACGAGTATGACAATACTTGTGGATTACAGTGGAATCCACCAACACTAAAAGAAAATGTCGACTTCCAAGCAGACGTTCCTTAGCCAGATAAGCATCCGCTCAAGAGTTCTTGTTATAAATGACAACCATGGCAGGTCGTGCATTCAACCGAGACAAAATGGTTAGAAGCTGAAGAACAAATAGTGAATACCAATCTAGCCAGCATGTCTAGTCGAACGATGAAAATGTCAAAGCTCCAAGCTTATCTCATGTCAAAGGAAGTAGAAGCTGATGCTTCCTAGATAAAAAATAAATGTGAATGTGTGCTATATGCATATAGAAAGATTTGTGATCATAATAGGACCTCAGATAATGCCCCTTACACCTCTATTGATCTGAATGAGCAGAAAATGAGGAATTGTCTTTGAACTTCAACATGCAATTCTACTCCATTATAGATTGTTGGCTAGTATATAGACCAGGGACCACACCCCCTTACATGAAAAGAGACTCTATCTCCGAGTTCAAGACCAGCTCTTGATAGAGAACCGCTGTCACTTGCACAACTGAACCTGAAATGCGCAATTTGAGTTCTCACATTGACGTTGAAGCATCCAGTCGACACAACTCGAGGAAGAGAAAGAGAGATTCCACTATGGCTGGTTCTTTGCTAAACAAGACGCTTGGAACTCTTGGAAACAACATAATAGATGTTGAGAACCGGAAACTCGACCTGTACCGAGAGCTGGAGAGCAAGAAGTTAGAAACAGCAGACTTGAGATCTAATCAGCTGGTTCAGGTTTTAGGTAAGATGGTGGGGACTCTTACTCAACGTCATGCTGTTTAGTTGTATCTAGTTCTGTGTATGCTAGGAGGTAGTCTAGTATGTAGTCAATACCAACCTCTCTGTTGTTCTAGGAAAATCCATTACTGCAAGAATTTTGTAAATGTGCGTATTGTGTACACAGGGGTCGATTCTGGATATATCATATTCAAAAGATTTTCCAATAGTTGGTTCAACTTATAATATGCATTCTTTTGTGAAATGCTCAAGCTCTACGAGTGATCGTTGTGATCATGTTTATTGTGTATGACATTCAATGTTCTTTCTTTTATGGATTGTCTTATACTAGATGTCTGTTATTATGTACAGATGTGTGGTTACCACTAATGCGCATATATTCAGGGGATAATAGCGCTAGTTATCATTATAATGGTGGCTGCAGTTCAAATAATTCTTGAGTTTCAGAGAATGGACGATGAGGACAAAGAGGAACACATACAAGAAGAGGTGTTGGATTCCATGTATAGAGTTTTTATAGCAGCACATCATATTGTCCTTGCACACCAGCAATAGAACTTGCACTCTGGCTGGTGGGTTCAACAAAGATCTGATTTCAATATAATTTATGAGAGAGTTATGATGATGATCGTTGGATCAAGATCATTCGTACGTCCAAAACTGTGTTTATAGAAGTGATCCAAATGCTATCCCCCGTGTTAAAAACATGACACGCAATATCGGAATATCATCCATCCTTGTTGAAGTTCGGGTGGGAGTAACCTTCCTTCGTCTTGTAACTGGAATGACTCGTTTCCATGGAGGGGAAAGGTTTGGAATAGGAGAGAGTACTTCGCATGAGATTTTTGTTGAGGTAATCCTTGCAGTGAGTAGAGTGATGGGTCCCTTGTAAGTCCGTTGGTCTACATGAGTGATGCTGGAATGAGTGTCCAATGGATTTCAGCAGAAAAACGGTCTTCTCAACTGCCATGAGACGATTTATAGCTCGCATATAAGATAAAGGCTCAATGAGTTTTACAATAGAAAAAGCATATCATTCATTGGTTTTACAAGTTGCTTGTGACACTGATGGTATGTTCCTCGATGTAAGTTGCGGACGGATATGAACTAACCATGATGCACAAGTTTTCAGAACCTCCTCGGTGCGGACGTACATCTGAGATTGTGGTGCCCACAAATTACCGGATTCACGAATTTTTAAAAAATTTTAAGATTAATAACTTGTTTGTATAACTGAAGAAGCGTTGTTACTTAAGATTACTGCTTCCTTAGAAGGAAGATGATCTTACGAGCTGTTTGTAATAATAAGTTGACTTCTTCAGAAGACGGCCATCTTCGGAAGAGCGTCTTCTCAGTTGCGTCTTCGGAAGACGGGAAGACGGCGGAAGGCATCCATCTTCCGGAAGACAGCGACTGCGAAGGCCTAACCACGGCTTTTTCAGTAAAGGAGTAGTTGTACCTACTGGGTCGCACCGAACAGGTAGGTAGGTTAGGTAAGTCACCTAGGGTCGAAACTCCTAAACTGCGGAGAAGATACAAGAAGCGCATTAGTGGATTCTCAGCTTCCCGCAGCAGGAGCACTCTTGGTGGAGAAGATCGATTTCCGAGAGTGAGCTTCGCGAGAGGAAATCGAGTGAGGAAATTGAGAGAGGAAAGCGAGCAAGGTGAGGACCAGTTGGCAGCTAGGCGAAGGGCGAGACCGAATTGCTGAAGCACGGAAGGCAGGGAGCGAAGACATTTTCTGTGAGCTCCCGAGAAGCAGACATTGGAGAGTAGCTGAGTAGAATCGAAGGTGGAATTGAGGCGTGGCCAGGAATTGAACAGCGGAAGCAGCCGTGTGGAGTCGCATTGGAGCTGGGACCAGAGCCAGAAGCGCGCAGAAGGTCGAAGGCAACTCGGGAAGCAGAAGAAGACTGTAGAGGTTCTTCCCACGTTCTTTCTCTTTCCCACTTCTTCTCGCATTTGTCTGGTATCTCCCGCGCTTCCCCGGTTGTTTGCAGGCAGCCTGATCGATTACCCCCATCCCCACTTCTCCTATTGTGACATTGGGTGCGGAAGCGCTGCTCAATTTCTGTCAGACATCTTCCTACTTCTTCCTGAGTTCAATTCGAGCTTCCCTACCCATCGTCCCCAAATTGACGATCTCAGCTATCAATTTCCCTATTTTACTACCCCTCTACACCCGAAACCTTGAACAGAAGACGCTTCGGAAGATGGGAACATCTTCGGAAGACGCTTCTTAAACTTGATTGTCTTCGGAAGACTGTCTTCGAAAGTCGACTATAACCAATTCGTATCAAGAGTGGATTTGTGTTGCTTTTGTGTTAAGAGAGGTTTGGTACGAATCCTGAGTGGTGTGGTGAGTTCTTTTGTTATTTCGAGAAGTTAGAAGTCGGGAACTAGGCCTGTGCCTCCCGGTCTTCCAAGCTTCTCAACTCCACATCTTCCTAGAGAGACTAGAAGAGTGAAAGGCTGGCAAAATGAGCGAGAAGACGTGAGGGTCCATTTCGGGTCTCTTCTGTCCGACCCATAGCAGCCATTCCTTCTTCTTCCCAAACTTAAGAGAGAGTCGTGAGAAGACTTGCTGGCAGAATCTAGAGAGAATGGTCGAGGGTCATGTCTTCCCACCGAGCAGCAAGCTTCTTCTGAGTGCGTATGAGAGGTGAGAAGTAAGAAGAACAGAGTGCAATTGTCTTGAGTCTGTTGTGAGGATAGATTACGCGTAGGAAGACGAAGACAGGTGAGACCAGTGAAGAGAAGCCAACTTCGGGAAGTCTTCCGAGAAAGACTTTGAATCGGAAATTGTCCCGGGTGTCTTCCCAGAGGCCACTGTCATCGCAGGAGCCCGCAACCGTCTTTTGAATCTATCATGCACTTTATGTTTCACGAATCTTGTATCTTCTGATAGGAAGTAGGATGTAATGCAAGGTGGGTTGTCTTCTTGGTAATCCATGCGAGGCCTTGCTTAGATAGGATTGTTTAGATATAGCTCGGAAGACGAGAGCTATCTAGGAAGTACTGTTAGAATCCCGGAAGACGGAGTAGCTGTCTTCTAGAAGACTAGTTTCGTCTTCTGAGAAGTAGAAGCTAGACTGTGGGCACTCGGGAAGGACTGAGCCTTCAGCTCATAGTAGGTGCTTGTGGCTTAGTGCAACAGATCTTCCAGTATGACGATGCATCCGTGAGGCTTGGTGTTACCAGCGGCAGAATTGGCCGAGGCCACTCCTTTCCTCAAGGAGTTGGGTCTCGACTTCTTCCTGTGGGATTGAAATCTCGCCGATCAGGGACTTCTGGAGGAGGTGTGGGCAGCGTTACCACCCCGCAACCGTGTACCTGCGAAGGCAGGAGTAGCTCGAGGAAGACCATCTTCCTGGACTGAAGATTGGTGGCGCGTGGCTTTCCACAGACCAGACTCCGAGGACCGAGGGTATTGGTTTGAGAAGAAGGTTTTGCCCAGGGTCGTGAGTACGTGGCATGTGCATGGGAGCACCACTTGTCTTTTCGTGGAAGACAGGTAGAGTAAGAATGGGTGGAAGATCGAATCTTACCGGGAGCCGAAGAAGCGACTTCTGGCGAAGCTGTTTCTGCATCTCTTCCCCAAGGGGAAAGCGTAGAAGATGAGGTACCTGGGAGATCAGGACGTAGACTTCTTGGAAGCAATATGGGATAAAAGAATACCCATCTAGTGGGGCACATACGTCCACAACTATGTACAGACGGAGCTAGCGTACTTGGGTACCTCGGCGGGAGGACACTTGACATCTTTCCTCTGCTACTTGTACGTAGCCGTAGGGGATCTTAGGAGAGATCAGTTGGCAGAGTATGGACCAACATGACAACAGGAGGAGAAGGAGGAGATTTCGGAAGACGATGATCGAGCAGCAGCCGCAACTCCCCTTCCCACTCTGATGCCACAGATGAGACCCGGCTCTCACCAGAAGACGCTTCTGGTGAGGGAAGACGAGTCTAGTGGGTCGGAAGACGCCACGCCACCGAGGAAGATGGGTCCTAGAAGCGTACCTAGGAAGCCCACCTCCCTCATTCATTTAAGATCGGAGTCCGACTCGGAAGAAGAACTGCTGAGTACCCGATCGGAGCAAAAGACTGCTTCTGCAACACCTGGGAGTCTTTCGAAGACTCCAGAAGACGAAGGATGGATGGGCGCTCTGCTGCGATGCGAGGAAGCGCAACGAAGAGAGCCGCTCCTGCCATGAAGAACCTTCCACCCCGGAAGATGAGAAGAGTAGCTTCTTCTCGTGCGCAGAAGATGAAGGCCATTGTGGTGGAAGATGCATCCTTGCCTCTGGAAGACAAGGTTGACACCTCAGAGCGAGTGGTAGAGATGAACTTGTCTTCCACAGGAAGAAGACTGGAAGAGTTCAGCGCCTTCTTCTACAAGGAGATCCATCCAGCTAAGGAGTTGCTGGAGAAGAGAGCGAAGGCACAGGAGAGGCCCTTGCAACCTGGATTCGGCTTGCGCACCTTGCTGCGACAGGGAGAAGATCAGAAGAAGACGGAGTCGCTGGAAGCTAGTCTCCGCACCACGGAGAAGCTCGCAGCCAGATACAAGACGGAAGCAGCCGCTTCTGCCAAGGAGTTGGTGCAGCTTCGAAAGAGCAACCAGGAGTTGAAGGCGCGGGTACAGCAGCGGATCAAGAGGTCCTCCGAGTGCGGGAGAAGATCACCGCCCTCGCCGAAGAGAAGACTCCGGAAGACGCCCCGGAAGACAGAAAGACGAGCCGTCTTCTCAGGTATTCCGCGTGGAAGAAGCGACTTCCCTGGACCCCTATGAGGTCGCCATGGTCCCTAGTACCGCACCCGTGCCTCAGAAGACCGAAGACGCACCACTCGACTCTGCTTCCCAGAAGACGATTCCGTCTTCCGAAGCTGAAGCTGAAGCCGAGGAAGATGCAGCCGCAGCAACAGCAAGACCAGCGAAGAGCGATGAGAGGGAAGCTACCTCAGTGACACCCGAGGTAAGTGCAAGGCTTCCCAGCCCATCAGAAGCCGAGATAGTAGCTCCGATAGGAGCAGATCAGGTAGAGATTGCCACGGAGCAATCAGAGTAGACAGTAACCGAAGTGACACACTTCCAGATTTAGTAGGAAAAAACATGCTATCTTAAGGGTGGCAGTTTTCCTTGTAAAAATAGTTAGGACACCATGTGGCAGCATAGGTAGCGTAAGAGCAACACAGTGGATGGCTAATTAGGAAGGGGAACCGCTTGCATGTGGGGTGGCAGCCTCCTGTCAACGCCTCTCTCTCCCTGATGGTCGTCTCCCCTGGTTCTCATGACAGTGACATAAGTAGGATCAAAGAGTAAGAGATAGAGTTCTCTAGCTGCTGCACACCCATATCGATTCTATGGTGCAGGCAGACTAGACACATTAGAGACACATGATAGATAGTTCTTGGCACACTACACCCATCGTTGGAAACATACGAATAGTCTTGGAATACACAGGAGGGGTCTGCATGCTCGTACCAGCAGTGGTTCGAAGATGTAGATAGAGGTAGTGGACAGTTTAGGAACAGAGAACGGTATCCTCGTGCAGTCCTGTTGACTAGACTGATGTGTCGAGGAGTAGACGCAGGAAGTAGAGAGAGTGAGCTTCCTAATGCCATTGTGACTTCTTCTCGAGGAATAGATTGTTGATTTGAGTGCAGAAGCTTAATCCGTGTCTTCTAGATGATGGGTTCCTTGAATTCGCTCCCAATTGTGCATGGGAAGTGTTCTTCTGGAGTGGCGGTGACTGTCAGCAGTTGTGGAAGTGTAGCTTGGCTCGTTCAGTAGAGCACTTGGGATCTACGTACGAACGGTCTTATGGGTAAGGGATCCCAGAAGACAGAGTAGTCAGAGCAGTGAAGTGAAGAAGAAAGAAGCCTTCTTCCCACAGCAGAAGACGACATCCTCGAGTAGAAGACGGTGCAACAGTACTCACGTTTGTTGTCTTCCTCCCCAAACTATTACAAGCAAGGATGGCTTGTTAGTCAAGATCCGGACTAGAAGCCTGTCGGAATCTTAATTTCCTCTTTTTATCTTGTTTTCTCTTGTTTGGATTTTCTCTTCTTCCCCATCTTCTCTCATCTTCCTCATCTTCTTACCTTCTTCTAGTGAGTTTCTGAGACTTCTATTGAGCTTCCGTGAAGATGAATGTCGTTGTAGTGCTGCAGGAAGATCATTTTCGTAGACAGAAGCCTGGGAAGGCTACAGGGGGCATACACCCTGTGATTGATCTAACCCGTTGTAATGTGAGTGTGAGAGTAAGGTGTAACAGCCGTGATAGTCGACTTCTGCGAAGCAGGATAATCTTCTGGAGGTGTGAGAAGACGAGCTGAACCCCTAGAAGACGAGAATCGCTTCGGGAAGACGGTATCGAGAAGACCAGAAGAAGTGACCTGGAAGCAGGAAGATCGTCTTCCCGAGCTTCTCTGTGAATAGTTGTGTGATATTTTAATTAGTAGTTGTTTGTTTAGTTCCAGAGCACCTTTTGGAGTGTCTGGAAGACGCGTGGTTTTTGTGAGAAGACGGGATTTCTAGACAAAACTCGTGTGTTTGTGTGTTTTAACAGATCTTAGAACTTAGAGCAGCGTTACTTGTGCAAATCCTATGTGGGAACGATATCTTGTATACTAAATGAGCAAAAGGAGTAATCCTGCGTCACTACAGAGATGATAAAGTAATACAAGAGCTTGTTCTGACCCTCTCTTCGGGCTTTTGACTTTATCCATACCTCCTAGGAGATTTTGAATACTCCACATCGAGAAGTATGATGCCTCCTTATTCTTTGAGTCCGAGTTTCACTCATTTACAAAAGTTGTTCACATAGCGATAAAATCCAAGGTCTAGTATACATCGGGCAAGCATTCGGAGTTCTGAAAGCGATGTTCTTGAAGAGCTCACTCAACAATAGAGAGATTTGAGAGTTGAGATGACTGATTTGAGGAGAGACCAACGACTAGCCGCACCAGGTGCTCGATCTATAGGAAGAACCTTTATCAGGAGATGTATTTGATGCGATAGTCCAGATCATCTCAGAGTAGACTGTCAAGACTTAGTAGTTGCCTTGCGAGAGAGCATAGTCAATTATCAGAACAACAGGTTGTAACTAACTGCCACTGGGCAACCCTTGAACACATATTTTGAAAGAGGAGGAATGAGGAGTTCGCTTCCAGCACTTACTGGTGTGAACACTACAGACGATGATTGCGGGTTCTGCAGAAGCTGATGTATATATTGAGGGAGTTGAGATGCGCTCTAATCCAACTATGGTTGAGCAAGCTGCTGAGGTCTCAGTTGAAACAATGAAGAGATGCAAAAAGCATTAGGAGGGCTACTGGATGGAGAGACCTAGTAGATGCAACTTCTATTCGAGAGTTTTTAGAAGTGAGTAGTGAACAAGATGCCATGGTGGAAGACAAAAGACGACGAGATGCTTCCAACTGAGATGAAGAGGTATCATATGACAGTGACGGTCGAAGAATCACGAAGAGGAGAGTAGCGGAACCATCACCATTTGTACCAACTGGTAGGTTTCCTGCTGTAGAGGATGTACCTTCTACCTCTACAGCTCCACCACTTGTAGTAGATCCTATGGAAGATGTACAAGATTTGCCACAGAAGACTACTACTGCAGATAGAGTACGGGGTTAGAGGTTTACACCATAGGAAAGGAAAAAGCTCCAGCCTTCAAGTTAGCTACAGACATCGAAACAGCAACAAACTTAAGTGCTATTCTGGAGCAACGCATTTTGGATGCTAGAGTTGAGTTTACTCTTCGTGAGGTACATGGTATCGCAAAGAGAGAGTTTCATGAGTTGATAATTGACATCATGAAGAGAAAGAGGCAAGTGTTGGCTGAACAAGTAGGTAGTCAGATGGTTGGAGCAATAGATGCTATTGGTATTGATGGGTTCAGAGATAATAAGTATGAAGCATGAGTTGCTGGTCCTGCTGTTATTGAGAATGAAGAGTTTGAGGAGGATAGGTCAAGCAACAGCGATTTCAAAAGAAAGCACTAGGCATGAGCAACAACAGAGACGCAGGTTCGACTTGGAGGATTTTCTAAACCGGTACCTGCATTTGTGGATCACGGGTCAGAAATCAACATCATTTCTAAGGAGGTAATGAAAAGAGACAATGGTCAATCAAGAAGAACTATGGTTGGATACTCGGTGCTGCTAACAATCAAAAGGGTGAGTTGTATGGAGCTTGTCCAAATATATGTGTAAGGGTCGGAGATGTAGAGGTTGATCATCATTTCTTTGTACAGTCGTCTGTCTCCTATCTTGTCATACTAGACCAACCATACATCACCGTTGTTGGAATGGAGATAAAGGTGATGAACGATGAGTCTCATTATGCCAGAGTTCGGAGTCCTGATGACGAGTACTCAGTACAGTTTTTGACTATTCGTTCAAGACATGAGCGGAATCGACAAACCCTTAGAGATTCTCAAACGAAGAGATGTAAAGGTTTTTCGCAGTCCGCTCCTGTAGAGCGGGAAGACAGAGGTGTATAACCTACTTCTGAGATCTCGTTAGAGTTGGTACACAAGGTAGAACGATTGAAAGCGAGACATGTACAGAGGCTCGTAGACATGTGTAATGTACAGAGTTGGCAGTCTGGATTGCTGATGTTTGAGGACGATGGGTGGAGTCAGTTTACAAGAGTTGAAGACATGGGAGAAAATACAAAAAGATGGATGGTGAAACATGTATCAGAGCTGTGGCGTGCAAGGGTTATACCTGAAGATGATGTGATTTCTGGCTTGTTTGAAGAGTTTGTGTTTGTACAGTCAGTTGTAGTTGGTTGGACAGTGTAAGCAGATTGATGGAAGGGAAAGATAGTATGATGATGATCTCTATCCACTCTCGACACATATATTAGGAGATTGCTACGTATGTGCGGTTCTTTCCTCACCCGATGCAGAATAGTGAGAGAAGAGAAGTAGTTTGATAGTATGCATTCCCTCAAGAAGCAGACGTCCGTGCGAAGTACAAATCTGTATTGAAAAAAGTGAGATAGGTAGCAGCTCAACTATTTGTTAACTCCCAGCAGCAAGTACAGTTAGTGAGGACTGAGCCTATATTGTATGATCATAGACAAGTAGGCCATCAGTTTACCGAGAAGACGTTGAAGGAGCTCTAGATAGGAGGGGTGATTTTCTGACAAAGGTTGAGAAGATAAATTTTGAGCAAGTGATAGTAGATCTTGGTAAAGTCTTTTCTTTTTCAGCAAGGGAGATAGGTTGTGTGGATCCAAAGGTGATAGCGCCTATGGTTATATTCCACAATCTCTCATGTGTCTTGAGATCTAAAACCGATTCTGGTTCCTCGTGCCTTGTTGCCTAAACTTATTGAGTTGTTGAAAGAGAAAATATGGATGAGGATACTTGAGCCGTCTATGGGACTGTACTCTAGCAGATGGTTCATTGTACTCAAGAAATCAAGAGCCTTGTGTTTCATTCAAGACCTACAACTTGCGAATAATGTGATCATTTGTGATGTTGAGACGGGTCCAGTGATTGATGAAGTAGCAGAGACATTTGCAGAGAGAGCTATCTACTCCATTGGAGATTTATATTTTGGTTATGATCAGTTTCAGCTGGTTGTAGAAAGTAGAGATCTGACTACTATGCGTACGCCTTTGGGATTGATGCAGATGTGTACTCTTCCTCAAACAGCGGCGAGGAGAATGAGGAAGAGTACACATCTTCCTCAAAGAGCGGCCAAGATTTTCCTACCTGGGCTACCTTGCCATGAGAAGATAACATGGATAGTGTACAACTTCTCTCACTATGAATCAGACAGCTAGAATGTCGAGAAGAGGATCTTACAGAAGCGCAACTAAGATTGAAGGCGGCTCGACTTGGGAACAAGGAAAGATTTGATAAGACCCATAGGCTTCGACCAAAGCCAATACAAGTTGTGGACTGGGTGTTGGTAAACGACAACAGATTGGAGAACCAACACTCTACATTCTGAAAGTTTTTGAGGAGGTGGTTTGGTCCATACCTTGTCTCAGATCTCAGCTATCTATTCTTTGCGAGAGTTAAATGGTACGTCTTTAAGACTTCCTATCGCAAGGAAACGAGTGAAGCTGTTCAGAAAGAGAGGGGAGGTAGTAGAGCTAACTGAGTTCTTAAGATCAGAAAGTACAAAGAAGATATTTCGGAGACAAATGAGGAGAGCGAAGACGACTTTGAGAACCGTGAGGATCAATGATGGATTGGCACATACCAGAGAATGTGGAGGTTTGGAGGGGGTGAATGTCGTGTTGTACGTGGATTCGTAGTAGTGAAAACTAGTTGTAGAGAGATTTTTTTCTCTGTTGTGTACGTAGTTGTAGAAGAAGTTGCACCTTAGCTCGGTAAGCTGGGCAAGAGCTAAACTGGGGTGATGCTTGACAAGCTGCCCTCTAGCTTGGGATGAAATATCACCTTGAAGGAGACAAAAAGTTCCAGAATGCAGAGCTCACCGAGAGGAGCGACTTCGTGCTTTTGGTTGCGAGAAAAAGCGTCATAGACAATAGTTAGTACGAGTCTTAAGTCATGAAAAATGCGAAAGAGAGAAATGTGTCGATTCTAGCTCATGACTTGTGCTCATGATCTGACAGCGTGAGTGTTTACGTGTTCGCGAGTACTATAGTTTTGACTCCTCATTCACTAAAAACGGAGTTGTATATAGAAGTTAGAGTAGGAAAAGCTAGTAAAGACTTTACATAAAATTTTCTTTAGAAATAAGGATATGTACAAACTGTGTTTATATTTTTGACGGAAGCACATGCCATCCTGTCTAGGAGGAAAGTGGTCTCATGATCAATTCCCCTTGGCATGTGTTTCTTATTCCGGCATGTTGACCTCATGGAAAGGAGTCTATGTTGGATATGTAGTCACATCTTGCATATCTAGGGACGGGAGTCTATTATCTCTTTTAATCATGGGCTTCTTGGTCTAAGCCTCCGCATGCCACCTTGAATATACCATGAGAGGTACCTGGTGCGCATATGAAGAGGGGGGGGACTGTAAGCCTTGTGAGACAGCCTCATAAGTGTAGAGGCTTCGACCTACATTGGGTTGCTTGTGGTATATTCAGGGTGGCATCAAGATGACAACGAGAGTAGTGAAACTTTCATTTTAATTTAAGTAGGGGTCCCTTATCTCCTTTAATCATGGACTTCCTGGTCTAAGCCTCCGCATGCCATCTTGAATATACCATGGGAGATACTTGGTGCATATAAGAGACTGTAAGCTTTGTGGGATTACCTCATAAGTGTAGAGACTTCGGTCTACATTGGATTGCTTGTGGTATATTCAGGGTGGCATCAAGATGACATCGAGAGTCGGGAAACTTTCATTTTAATTTAAGTAGGGGCCTAGCTTAGCTAGGAGGCTGTTTTGATAAGTAGTTGTGCGTATAAGGACAGTAGGGCCCTAGCTTAGCAAAGGGACAGCTTAGCAAGGGGCTTATTTTTTAGGTAAATCAACCTACGGCAGTTTTCGATGAGGACTTTTATAGAGAACTGACAGAAGAGAGAAGAGACGCACGCAAGAGAGAGAAGAGAGATTTTTGACGATTAAAGATTGATGATGGAGTCGACACTGAAATAAAGTTTATTTGAGTCTTGAAAGACCTATCTGTGTATCTGAGTGTTTGATTTATATTTGATGGACGCAAGAGGCAGAATTTTGAATTCTCATCGCCTGCAGCAATCTGTTTTCTTTTTGATCGTTCTTTTGATCAATCACAGTCAAGAGATTTGCCTTCCCCAAGAAATACTCTCGTCACGACAACGTCATTTTGGCTAACACCGTTGATGTAGTATAGGCATTTCAAATGAGTTTGAAATTTTCTATTTTTTGTGGAACCGACCCACGGTACCACAACACAAGATCATAACTTGAACTACGAATTCATGTTTTTGTTGGTAATATCCGGAAGCCTATTGGTCTTGGTGGTGTTCTTGAATACTCCCGACTACTTGGCATTCTGCTTCCATCCGAACCAATGCTTGTATCCGAGATACATAAATATCTGATGTGGAACTAGTCGATACTTCCCGAAGTTCAAAGATAAGCCGTGAGGTTATACCATAAGTGAGAAAGTAGGGTAAGAATCCCAAGTGCATCTTGTAAGTTGTTCGATAAGCTAATAGAGCAGATGCTTCGAGGATTATCAACAACAATCTCGATAAATATAGTCACCAATATATTTTATTGGTGACTCAACCTTATCATTCCCTCGGGGGTAATAAGTTGTGGAGGTTTTATGAGTAATTAAAAACTCCTATGCTAGAATACGCATAGCTGAATTGACAAAATGCGCACTTTGATCATTAATAAACTCTTCATGATAGCTATATCGGGTCAAGTTATAGATATAGAGAGACTCAGCGGTGCTCTTTGTCGTACTGTCAGATAGGGTTACTACTTCAACCCACTTGGTCGCATAGTCCGTAGTCATCAGCAGTTACTGATGACGATTACATGCTATCAGATAGATAGGCCACATGAAGTCTATTCCTCACTTTTGAAAATATCATTGCGGTCTCCAACAGAACTCGTGGATACTGGATGAGGGGTCTCACTTTCTAGCATTCTTCACACTCTTTCCGATATTGATCATAATCTTGGAAATAGTTGTCCACCAAAATACGATATCAAGAATTTTTTGACCGATCACCTTCTCGACACCATGTCCATCGGCAATGCAAGCATAGGTCTCATACAACAATAAAGATAGTTCCTCTAGACTAGCTATCTTTCAGTATAGAGAATCGACACACCACTTGAGAAGTCGATCTTCGACATCCAAGGTGTAATCCTTAGCCTTGGTGAGTAACTCCTTCTGGTCCAGTACTAAAATGTCTTATGAGAGACTGCCGATCTGCAGATAGTGGAGTAACAAATCTTGTCAAACTTCTATACTACTAACACTTTTACTCGATACATCAGAAAATTCACAATCCACACCTACAACTGGAACGAGAGCTGGCTGGTCTACCCGGGAGAGTAGATCGGATACAACATGCTGCTTACCGAGATTGTACAACACGTCAAACTCGAATTCTTACAATAACAAGATCCATCAGATCACCATCCCAAGGGATTAGGTTTCTTTATCATATCAACACACGTCTTATGATATGTGACAAATCGTATTCCAGAAGCGAGAAGATTATGGAGAAACTTCTTGACAAAAAACTGATAATCAAATGTAAACGAAAGTCACGCAGATTATTCTCTAGTCCGCGGAGAGTTACATACTACCGAAAAAACCATAGGCGGGAATGGTGCGCTGGTACTGTTATTACCTACCCTAAACTCCGGAAAACTTGGAGACAAATCAGTGGGCAAAAAGCGTGGTGCGGTGACGCCCTTATGAGGTTAACGAGGAGTGCTTCAGCAGAGTTTCTGCACCGTTTCTAGAACTATTAGGGTTTAGGGTTTTGGGGTTTAACGTACTCCGAAACCTCACTGCTGACAGAAATCTCTACCACTCGGTGGTCTTGGAACTGTTCTGAGATGTGCTTCTCGTGAATCTGATGCAGCGCGATGAGACTGGTCTCTGCTTGAAGGCCGGAGCGTCGTTCTATTGGAGATGGTGCTGTCTCGCAAGAAGCGCAAGCTGATTGAGCAAGAAGGTGTTGCAGCACTCGCCTCTCCGGTCGCTGCTGAATCTGCTAAGAATGAGGCCCAGACGAAGCACGTCGACGACGGATTGCAGAAGAAGAAGGAGAAAAAGAGAAAGCGGGACAAGGTTGTAGATGCGGATACCCCCGTCGTCCAAACTCCTGGCGGTGTGGTGATTGACGAAAATGCTGAGAAGAAGAAGAAAAAGAAGGAGGAGAAGAGGAGGCGTAAGGCCGCAAGCGAGGTAGCTGCCGCAGGTGATGATGACCGTCTGTCGAATGGGAAGATTAACGGAGCTGTTGATCATTCGGGGGCTGAGGCGGAACCGACGCCGGGTGATGCAGAGAGAGGCAGTTATGGTGAGAATGAAGCCGCCGAGGATGGGTCTCAAGTAAATGGAGACCAAGAGACTGAAAATGGTGACCACAAGTCTATGACCGTCCGTGAGAAGAAAGGAAAGAAGAAGAAGAAAGATCGATGGGGAGGAGCAGTTCAGGAGGAGGAGAAGGAGAAGGAGGAGTCTGCCGACGCGGCGGCGAACGATGGAGTGGAACACAAGAGCCAAACGTCAGGGAGAGAAACAGATGAATCGGGGTATGACCTCGAATGACGCCTTTGGCGCTCTAAGTTCCTGTATCATTGTCGCGCGTTGGTTCTAATTGGAGCATCGTCATTTTGGTGTCTGAGTATTAAGTCTGTGTGGCTTCCTAAGGGTGACAGTCACAGCGGTTCCCTGTGTTGGCTGTGTGCTCCTAGCCTGCTTGATTCTTCTCTTAGCCCGTCATCGAGTGACATTGTCAGCTAGGAGAAGTTTGCCATGGCAAGGATTGCGTCAGGGGAGGTCGATGTTTCTGGTGCTTCTCGTAAGTGGAAGGTAAAAAGTATAAGATGGGAAGACTATTTGCCTTCTAACCGCTCAAATCGCCGCATTCCCAGAGACGAGTATAATCCGAAGAAGGTTTACGTCGGTGGAATGCCCTACTACATCACGGAGGACGAGATTGTTGATTACTTCTCGGAGTGTGGAAAAATTACCGAGTTGGACTGCGTATTGTTTCCGGACACAGGGAAATTTCGTGGTCTTGCGTTCATCACTTTTCAGGTTCTTTTCTCGAATTCTGTGACCCATTAAGATATTTGAGGGTTGTTTGGTCTCAGGAAAGGAGTCGCCGGCAGTGCATTGCTTTTGATAGGAAGTCCGTGAAGCTACGAAGCTTAAGCTCGTGATAAACGTCATTACTGGAGCATGCTGTAGCCTGTAACATTTCACACTTGCAGTTCAAGCCTAACTCAGAAGTTGCTGATTTGTAAGTCTACTTGAAATAAATTAACATGTGCGTGTATATGATGATAAATCATTGATAGGAAGACCTGAAGCTTTGCTGTAAGCTGGCTTATGTTGTCATCTTGATAAGTCTGATACACGACTTTGAGCTCGATCCACACTCTTCCATCATGTGGTTGAGGAACCGGATCTGAAAGTCAGATGTGTCTTTGGTCATGGGGTTACCTGTTCTGGGTGTAAGTGATGATAGTAACGTATGATAGGAAGAACTGAAATTTTGCCTCGCGCGATTTCGTGTTGTCATTACGATACTTCTGATACACTTAATGACTTTGATACGTTTGTAAGAATTCCCCAAGTCTATGTCTCGTGCCTTCCCTTTCCGTTGTGCAATGTCTCCAGGTTGCGGGTGTAATCCAAAGCAAGTAGTCTCATGGTTAGCACTCATTGTTTTCTTGCTTGCAGACGGAGCAAGCCGCTCGCAAGGCTCTCGAATGGGATGGCTGTGAGATGTACGGCTTTTCCCCGCTATGTCTTCTTGCTTGCTATCTCGTTTTTCTAGCTCCATATCTTTCAGCTTTGACCTTCTTATGAAGGATGTTGAGCAAGCATTGCCCGTTGGTCGATTTGCAGGGGCGGGAGATTTTTGAAGATTACGAAGTGTAAAGTCAGACCTCCAAAGGGCAATAAGAACAGCGAACTCGGCGAGGTTCAGAAGCACCAAGGTTGCCTTTCTGTGTACATAGGCAACCTGTCGTGGGATATCACGGAGGATGTTATTACGAACTTCCTCAAGACAAAATTCAAGCAGACAAAGATTGAAGCCATCCGCCTAGCATATGACCAAGTCACTGGAGAATTTAGGGGCTTTGGGCACATTGACTTTGAGGATGATGATTCTCTAGAAGGAGCCGTAAGTCTGAATCAAACACCTCTACTAGGAAGGCCTGTCAAAATTGCTTACTCTGTGCCGAAAAGGTCACCAACCCAAAGTTCTGGTAGCGGAGGTCAAGGTGGGGCAAACGTCTGTTACAGCTGTGGTAAGGAAGGACACAAAGCTTATTTCTGTGAAGTAAAAGGTGGAATTATCCCGGCAAGGGATGGTAAAACGAAGAAGAGGTAGTTTGAGTGGGTGTTAACAAAATGGCTGGCTGTTACGCACTGATCAGTCCTGTCCAGGAGGTTGCAACCACGCGATAACGTGGAGGATAGCGTGACGACACCACGGATGTGAGTAGATCGGGTTAGTTGCATCACCGTAACTGTAGATGGTTGTACTCCACCGTTGCGGGAGGATCTAGGGTATACAACAGAGAAGTAGGATTTATGTGTACAGCAATTCATAAAACCACCCTGGTCGCGTCTTCAGATTGTTGATCGGCGAAATATTGAGGGGACATGCTGGCTTCTTAAGCTTCATTAGCACGATGGTAGTAGTAATGCCATGAAGGTTTTGCTCATAATTTCAACGGTGTTGTCCATGTCGGCGAAATATTAAGGGGACATGCTGGCTTCTTAAGCTTCATTAGCACGATGGTAGTAGTAATGCCATGAAGGTTTTGCTCATAATTTCAACGATGTTGTCCATGTCGTGTTTTTCTCCTCCCTTGTCTTTTGAGCCTTAGTCTTTCGTTATGATCCCCCTCTGCGAAGACTTTGAAACGAAACCAAACCTAAGGGAGGTGTTACCATGAGCAATATAGTGGTTCAATGTATCGGTACGAGACAGAGGCTCAAGGTCCAGTGTGAGCTCGAAAAGAATACTTTGAAATTGTCACTTACCGCCCAACGACATATATCGTCAGGTGTACTCTATTTCCATGTGGAACACAAGAAAGCCAGTATCCTTTTCGGAGAAAGTGTGGGGCCGATCACTGCAGTATAGTTGGTTTTAGACACAATCGTTATGTCAGCTTTATGAAATGAACCTAGCTGGAGTTGTGTTGGAAATGGCAAACGAATTCTGCGATGATGTATGTATTATGATGTAGCTGAATTAGTCGTGGCTGCTGTTAGTTTGTCTAGGACGTGGAAAAATTTCAGGCTGCTGAACGAAGACGATTCACGAGCATTCCTCACTCACGAGGCGAAGATAAAGATATTCTGCTGCATCCCTGCGCACGATGTGAGAGATAAACCTGCAATATTGGACACGCATCGCATCGCAGCGCATTGGGTAAGTTGGCAATGAACCTTAAGCTCGGTAAATGAGGATGATGTGTCTTATATACTAGCGAGAAACAGCTATAAGAGCATGTCCAGCGTGCTACAGAAAATCACGCCCTCTCGTTGAAGATAGATTGTTTTGAGAAAGGCGACGGTATACTACTAGTTTTAAAAGTACGAAAGAAGTATAAGGCAACCAGGCGGGAACCAGTCTCCTCCCAGGAGAACCAACACACTGAACGGGCAAGACATGCATTACCGTGCCGCAATGCCGAAGGATCACAGAAGCGATCCGATGAATGAATGACAAGGAGCTATGTCTGCAATGGAACAACGCGACGCAATGAATAGCCAACGGATGGAAAGACCCGTCAAGTCGTACGTACAAGGGAAAGAGGTACCCGAATGGCAAAACGCATGAGAGAGGAAGAACATTGGGGCTAAGCTATGTTATTTGTAGCTCTAAAGTCGCTTATCTCTTAAACTATTACACATTGGTAAATCAAAAATCTTTCCTACAACAGGTGCATAAAGAATAAATAGTCTACTGCAATTATTCTTCTATGGATCATGCTTGTTAGAAATCTGTGTAGAACAATAAAAACTAGTTGTCTAAAGAATATAGTGCAGAAAGAAAGAGAAAGTGATATCTTACTACGTCTCTCATGATAGACTTGACACATTCTCTAATAAAGACGTCTAATTCCGAGACTGATGATCCACATATCTCCACGGTTAGAGGATGAAGTGATGTCTTTCCTGCATATTTCTATTCTTGATCACTTTCGCTGTGTTGTAGTCACGTCTGCAACTCATCTTGGAAGATGGATGATCACTTGTGCTGTCACATAATTTCGTGTCAGATTCGTGATAATTACATCTGCCACAAAGATCTGATACTCCTTCATCGCATGTCAACTCTCATTGACCTTCCATCTGAAGGGCAATGGAACTGAGGCGCTGTGCGTAAGTAATTTATTCGGATCAAACTCGTTCGTCTCTCTTTTCCAAGTTTCAGATCAACTCCTTCCGTCCTTCTGTCTTCTTAACTGTCCACGATACGACAAAATGTACCCTCTTTCTTTCTTATTTTCATGATTTACGTATAATTATAGTAACACCTAACAACCAACGGATGGGAACATCTCATCGAGAGGAACAAAAGATCCGAAGGGTCAAGCATGCCACACCCATAACGGTAAAGATAAAATTGAGACTAAGTTTCACAATCCTTGTGTCTAACGTAGTCTTAATGATCACAAATGCACTAGAGATGATATCGTTTGTTGCAAAAAATACACTTCTCCCCCCTTTTGAGACAAAATGAAGAGAATGAAAAAAGATATAATTTAAACGGTCATGAATTTGGAATGGATGTAGTCTGGTGTCATAAGCTTTTCCCAAACCAGCATGGATTGTGATGTATAGCATAAGCTACGGCGAGGAGATGTTTTATCATTTATTTTAAGCATAAATGATAAAAGAAATATGAAGTCTAAATTATTTTATGAAGAGATTAATGGTTTAATTGCATTTCTAGAAATAATATTTAAATATCATGGCTTATCGAAATAATACATGAACATCATGGTTATCAACCAATTGTGTTTTATCCAATATCTTATTTGATAATACATAGCGGAGGATGATGTATTACACATAAAAACCAAACCAAAATACCAAAATACAAAGGAGAAGATACTTTATATTGCTAAAATCTTTTACGGGTAAGGCATTTAAGATTTTCACTCAAGAGTTCTCTTTACATTCATCACAAAGATTTACTTGACCGCATCCCTAATGCGTTTGTCGGGCTTGACTCGACCATTCTTAACATTGCATTACTTGATCGACAACAAGAGGTTTACTGTTAGATAAAGACATTTCACAAGACAAGGAAAAGATCACCCAAGCTGATAATCTGTTGTAAACCCATTTTAAACTGAATTTTCATGTAAATACATGGATGGCTGCTTACATGCACATATCACATAAAAAACATGATGTTTTGATCTATTGAACCTGCTATTACAAATCAGAGATGCGATCAAGTAATGCAATGTTAAGAGAGGTGGAATCAAGGCCTGAAAACATTCAAATTTAAAACGTAAACGTATTCAAGTAAATTTCTGCTTTCATCACTAGTGACATTATGTTTCATACGAAACGAGTCCAGAATACTTCCGTTTCTTTCCACCCATTTGTAATTCACGAGTTCATGTTTATTATCTTATAATATACATCCAGACTAAAATCATTATATATGAACATGTAGACCTTGTGGAATTTCTCACCTGCATTATGTAAATAATAAATAATAAATATCTTTGAAATATATTTTGAATTTAACCTTACTTTATATATTCTGTTTAGAATTTGGAGAATTATAACAAACATTTCATAACTACCATCATCTAACATTGAGTAATATGTCCAGAAGTTTGTAAGATCTCACTAACATTGTCCGCTCCAATTGTGCTGTTACATTCAGCTCTTCTCTTCATGCTTGTCGTCTTCTTTTTTCCCGGCTAGAAGTGCATGTTGTATGCATATTCACTTATAAATGAGAAAAAAAATAAAATCATAACAGACAAGTAAAAATATATAAGGAGAGGAACACCGAAAAAAGAGAGAAAAACAGTAAAAACACTAGCTATGTGTAACAACATACGCAACCTTAAAAGAGATCACGAGCCTCCATGAGGTGAGTATAGATATACAACCTTTGCTAACAGACGAGGAAAGCACCATAAAACTTCTAATCTAACCCATATCCTTCTCTTTCTCGACTGCTGTGAAATCTGAGGCTGGTTGTTCTATAACGAGATATTCTCATTGTGAAGCTTAGTCTACTTGTATTCGTGACGCACCCATTCATATTATTCACCTTCTCCATCGAAGTATCCAGGGGTTTAATTGATTATCTAACCATTCTTGCACGAAGAGTTATGTAATAAATTAAACTCACAATAAATTAATATATAAAAAGTTTTAGGTTCCTGGACTTATATCTTCAGTAGCGTAGCAGTCTACTCATGCCTTATAGTTTATATCCTGGTCTTCTTGCTTTTCCAGGTATGAATAATAGTTAATATTTATAATTATTTTTATTCACTTGGTATATAATTTCTTTTAACGCTTATTTATTTCTCCAAAAACAACCCGCGAACAAAAGTTCCCAGAAGTTCATCGAGCATGCATATTATTTATTCATTTTGCATCCTAGTCTACTGATGAGGCAGGCATGTGCGTACATGGAGGAAATTACAAAATAATATTTTAAAGAAGATTCGTCCTCACCTTCCAAAGTCAGCCAAGAAAAGAATGTTTTAGACGACAAGAAAGCTGCTTGAATTCGGGATTCAATTCCAGGACAAGATGGTACTTTCTGTTGTCACTACCAAACAGATTCGTGCTGAGAGAATTAACTTTCACAAGATATACCAGATAAGATAATGCAGAATATCTTGGTACCCATCTTGACAAAACGGAGTACAGACCTTATTATGATTTATTCACCTCAATCGGCTGGTTCATCTTGACAGACCAGAGTACAGACCTTCATCTTTCGTCCATCTTAATCTGCCGGTGCATCTTATTCTGATTCATCCTAGTAGTCCCTAGGGCAAAGGGGCCTTCCTGTAAGGTAAGTACACTCCCGTCACAGAGAAGGATTGCTTCTGTGATTCTTCAGTCTCTGTCTTATGTCGAAAAACACTGTCGAGAAAGGGCCTCGTTCACAGTCTTATTGTCTAAAGAGACTGTCGAGAAAGGGACTCGTTAACTGTCTTATTCCTTTTCGAGTTCAGGCATGTTCCAGAGGATGTTCGATAGGCCTTAGAAACCCTAGGCCAGCGATCAAGAACACGAGAACCTCGTATCGATAATCCAACTGTGAGCGTCTAGAGACCAGCTGCTTTGTATTACATATTAACCATCCAAAGATACTTAATTTTACTTTCTCGAATTAGGAATCAATTAAAAGCGACGATGTGATCTTCTTGTCCTAAAGACGAGTTTAACATCTGATCACACATAAAGTAAGATTATATGCATAACATGCATGCTAGATCAACTTCGCAGAGCTTTTGTTTGCTTTGCTTTTGTTAACGGGAAAGAACATAAAGTGTATGTGAAAATTCTATATACTAAGGTGTCAAAATAATAAAATTTATCTGTGAATGATAAATGATAACTATATCTAGAATTAACGAGATGGTCCATAATCTATAAGACGAAGGTGGACAAACACGCTTATGAAACTATAAGTTTGAGAAGTTGCTAACAAACCCATTAAATTAATTAAATACTGATTTATTACCTAACTTTTCTATTAAATAATAAATTTACATATTTACCTTCTCCATCAAGACGTCAATAATATGCACGCTCCAGAATAGTCTCCATTCAGTAAAACAAGCTTGTTTGGAGTGTTATCCAAACGAGCTAGATCTTGATTGCTTACTGTATTTAACATTATCTGGACGTAAGAACTGGTAGTGCTACTCACAATAGATTCTATCTTATATGTTTTTGTAAAGAGATAGATAACGAGAAAACAACAGAGTAGGGATAATGAGGACCGACCTGCCTGCTCCTGATTGTACAACGCGAGGATGGGCTCCTATATCATATCATCCTCTGGAGCATGCTCTAACTAGTAAATGGCAAATGGTATTCGCTGTGCTTGAGGTCTTCTAGGACCATGAGACTGTTGATGTGAGTACACTACAGCGGGACTCGGACCAGAAGCTTCATTAAAATAACAGAAGCTTCATTAAGAGTTTTCAATAGCATGCACTTCGAACCGTACCCACAAGAGATTTAACCCACGAACTTTTTCTTAAAAGACTGTAGGCTAAACCACTTGGGACACCTATCTTCCTTATTGAATTACACTACCTCTACTGTAAACTCTGATTGCCACTCAAGGATTCATTTACGAAGCCCATGGCAGGTAAACTTGCCTTTGTTACGATTTGTAGAACTCAATGACGGACAGGATGTCCACTGTGGTCACAACTTCCACCTTTGGAAATCCAGCGGCTGCTCCTAGGCTTCGAAATTCCCTCAGAGTGCGTTCCCTTGCACCGACTAAACCTGCCATCATACACGCATCCAGAAACACTATGGCCTTCGTTTGCGTCGAAGGATTCGTCAGGGTCTCCGGCATCATTGCTTCCATGACTATCAACTTGCCATGTGGAGGAAGTGCCTTTGCCACGTTGTTCAGTATCTTGATACAATTCTCGTCGTTCCAGTCGTGCAGAATCCACTGCACATGTCCACATAAAGTCGACCATTACATATTAATACGAGACAGACATCGTATGTCAGTTGAGTCACAAGTGTGAACTAGTTTCTTCACGATACGCAGCCGGATTTCATCAGTTTTCAGGAGTAAAGTTGTTGTCAAACTCTGAGTCACCTTGTTTGTAAAATGTAGGGAAGTGTCACAAAGAATAGCCTGAGATCACTTACCCTCATGCATATAGCATCTCCAGCACTAGGCACACTTTCAAAGAAGTTACCTCCCACGTGTTCCAATCCTGCTCTCAATACAGAAGTAATTAAAATGGCGAGACATGAGCTTAACAGTCTAAGAAACAAGAAAACTGACCTTGAGAAAATGCTCATCAACCTCTCGACAGTTACATTATTCAGTTTTCGATTAGAATTTTCCTTGTTTTATACAGCTACATTCGACAATGTTCGGTATATATATGCGGTAGGTCAAGAGAACGGTGAGATTCTCACTTTGTGCTTGGATCCCTTTGGCCACCACTTCGGGCAGGTCAAAGTTGATCCCTCGTAGATCTGGATATTTCGATAGAATCGTGGCTAAATTTGCACCCTGTCCTCCACCCACATCGACTAACACCTTCAAGCCTTCAAAGCCGTTGTACTTCTCGACCATTGCAGACGACCATATTCTCGTGAAATCAGTCATACCTTTGTGAAACACTTCGAACTTAGGATCAGTCTGAACGATCTCCCACAGTTCCTTTCCATGGGCAAGAACTTGAGGGTTCGAAGTATTGTCCAAGACGGGTGCATGCAGGTACTGTAAGTTTTGCATGAGCGTAGGATCAGTCTGCAAGAAAATGAACTGGGTTAAGGAGCATCCATCAGATTCCTGATCTTCTCTCAGATATTTCAGAGCCGGAGTGGCTCCATATCTTGTCTCGACGACCTCTGGATCGTCTGGACTTGCTGAATTGAACTCCTTCACAACGTCCTGGGTTACGAGAACCCGTAGGATGCGAGTCAAGTTCCTGGGATCGGCAGACTTTCCTGCGCCACCTCCAATGAGCCTCGCAATTTCCTCAGCAGTAAGCTTAGCATCTAGACCTGCATCACAGAGAATTCTCGGCACACCCAGTACTATTAAAGCTCTGAGACACAGAGGCACCGAACACGTTTGAGCTAGCGCAAACAACGCCACCCTCCCTGCTTCGTTGTCTGAAGCTCCTTCATCGTAGCTTCCATTCAACTTCAGTGACATACTGAAATGAAGCAATGCAGATCTTCCACTTTGTTTCAGTTCTCGTGGTGTGAGTACTTGCTGTGGCTGTGAGTACAGTGAATGATCGAGGAATGTCTCCGACTAGCTCATATGAACTGTACGAGGTGACGTTGCAGTGGGCGGCAGTAAGGGGTGCTAAGTAAACCTCAGGCCCATAGCCGCGGCTGACTATCCCAATATAGGGGCAGAGGGGCCACAAACCAACAACAAAGGAGAAAGACCACATGAGAAAACTACAATTAAGCGGAAGCTTGAGGTCCCGACAGGAACACTTTTAGAATAAAACAAACGTTGAGAACGGCGGCTTCTGATAAATTATCGTAACTGATACCTCCATACAGTCGGATAGACCGTGACAGCTAACGGAGTTCATGTAATACCATTCAGTCCGTCCATGTAATTCCATCGTTTGGAAGTCATCAGTGAAGATCTTCACTTAACCGTCCGGTCCAACACCTCGTTACGCAGACGTCTCACGTATGACGTGAATCGTAAATCCGTTTGACGTTATCTTGAGGTCGTTAATGTTCTAACATCTTAACGTCTTCCGGTCAGTCTTATCACAAAATCTGGTTTTCCTGCAATCCACGAGAGAACTGTGGCAGGAGTTTAGGAAAATTCCACCAAATCCGGAGAAGGAGATACGTTACCTAGCTGTGCCTTACTGATTTTTCCAGATTTAAATTCTTTCCTTAATTTTGCTATGCGATAACATAGCTATACTTCGATCATGAAAACCAGAAACGAAGGTGAGAATTTCTTATCACGATGGAGTCATGGTGAAAAACAAAAAACAAAAAAGTAATAAAAATAGACAGATATACCTGTTGTAAAAACTGAAAAAAAGAAAATAAATCCAGAAAGTCACTAACATATCCACGCAATTCTATTGCAAGTGGAGTTCCTTGTTAACCTCTCTTCATTTTCATGTTCTGGTACGGTTTTTGTGTTTCTCATATAACTTAAGATGTGTTTCTTTTCTAAGATGTTGGTGAACTTTATCACGTAACTCGTCGAACGATGTGATGAGTGTCACGTCGTGATTATCTGTTTGAGTGATAGAACTGTAATGAAACGTGCCAACTTCGCAATCTGTACGAGTTCACTTCAGAGGTCCTTGTCACCAAATTTGGATATAAAATGGTGAGTCGAGGACTCATGAGGCATTCTTTCTTAAGGAGTGATTCGTGAGAGTTTCTCGGAGGTCTGCATGGAGGAGTGAAGAAAGAGTGATGGTTATTGATGGAGATTTGATACCAACTCCAGATCTTATTTTCTCGAATCCATTTCTCATAAAGCTTCATTGCACACCACTACGATCACTTTTGATAGTGGTTAGTTTTATATTGTGGTGATGAATTCATGAAAAGGATGATGGACTTATTGCTTCCGGTGATCTTTTTGATTGTTACATATGAAGAGACTTGGGATCTGACAGTGCACATCTTGTTCTGTTGTAGCTCTGATTGAGAGTTTTCAACCATATCCTTCTTCGCTCGAATGAACATCCGAAGCCTCCCGAAACTATAGAAAACATCATGAGGAACAGATAGAACATCATTGGTCTAAAAGTAGATCAATGAGAGAAAAATGAACTTTAAACCCCCGCTCCTGATATTTGGGGTCTGGGTTACTTAGACTCCTCAGTTTTTGACGTGTGCGGATGTGAAAGATATACCTCTGGGTTACCTAGAGCAAACTGCGGCTGTTCATAATGCTTGAGTCTGATCTCCATTGTTGACGTGATAGGTAGCGTTGAAAAGAGACTAGAAAGCGCTATATTTCTACCAAAAAAAGAATTTATGTTCATCTAAGCATTATCAGAACTCGATTTGTTAAATTCTAAGCTTTTTTGTGTTCTAGATTTCGGAGAGAGATTTTGAATTCAAAAAAAAAGAATCTAGAAGAACTATTTCATATGTGACATTTTTATATCAGGAGGAGGGGTTTAAGTTTGTCTTTTCCTCATTCAACTTTTTTCACTGAAAGTCTTGTAACAGCCAAGGAAACACTAGACACCAAGAAGACTAGAAGAAATCATAAAATCCTTGAGACATGTTGAATGATTCTCTGTGGAACGTAATACGCAAAAGCGCTCAACTAGAATGGGATAATTGAGTTGTCAACTAATCAAAGTAAATATTACAATCTGAAAACGTTATACAATGAAAGATACAACAAAAAATTGTGAAGCTATTACTCGGCTGAAATACTCTTCTCCAAAGCTCCTCACGATCCATACTCTGTGATTGATCTTTAGTCTACAATGACACCGAATATCGACTTAGACGTTGAGAGAAACGTTGACTGGATCTTAACTATCCAGTCAAGAAATAGTTAGTGGGGATTGAAATTCATAAAGTGTGTTACGTTTTTGATCTTTTTAGAGATTTGTGAGGAGTTTCGAGGAGATGTGAGTTGAGTTGGAGAGATGACGACGAGCTGGTCATTTTGATAACAAGTTCAATCAATTCCTGGACGTTTTGGATTGTCAAAGGATTGATTGAAGTTGAATGGTGCAAACGTGATGAGACGAGTATTACAAATTGTGACATCATGAGAGATTGGCTATTTCTCGAGTTTACGGTCCAATTTCTAAATAAAATTTTTTCAAGATTGAAGAATATCTTATTAGTTTGATATCTGAGAAGTTTCATCTAGAATGGTTGAACATGTTGTTCAAGGTCTTGGATCAAGCTTACCTAGGTCTATAACGCTTTTAAGATAACACATATTAAGATTTGATTCATATCTAAGTTGGATTGAGGATTCGACATGAAAGTTGTTCAAGATAAGAGTGAAGGACCTAATACAATTTCTTGTGAAGTTTGATCACCATTGGTTGACTAATTTGAGAGAACTGAGGTCTCAAAGTTTAGAGAAGCTTTTGTTATTAGTGGATTTGAGTTTTCTGTCATATCTATTGTTTTTGGTTCTTTCGAGACCATGCATCATACAAGTCGACATTGTGAAGGTGTGGGATTGATTTCAACTCTATGTGGCAAAAGAGCTAGGAGTCGTGATGAATCAAAAGTCATTGTTTGGATTTTTCGAGCTACTAGATATCGTCATCGATGGTGCTATGTTGTGAATTGAGTATCACCTTGAGCGTGCATGATTTATTTTGCTGGAAAAATCCAACAAGGTAAAGCATGCACGCCCCAAGTTCATTGCTTAAGAGACCAAGGTGTGCAGCAAGTTGTATTGGGACGCTATCAAGTTTGGTTGAGCGGTCTTAGAGCATATTTTGGTTGTACTAGATAGAGTTGTGCCGGTTGGATTTATGTGTAGCTAGCGTCGTTGGAACACTATTAGATCATACTTTCATTGATAAAGAGTTACTTTCAGTTAAATAGTACAGAGTTGAGTAATTCAGATATAGCACAAAAATATATATTTGTAACATAGTTTTCTACAATTTATACATATCCTTTGAATCATAACAAGCTTTAACCTTGAATAGAGAGAGTATAATGTCACTTGTGCTAGAAAAGTAGACAGAGGAACATTTAGGTTGGAAGATCAAAAATTTAAGGTCAATTTGTTCAAGCCACATATCTCTACATAGCCATATACCCAATGTATTCTTGGATAGTAAATACGTTATAAGACACCATATCTCTCATTCTTTCTCTCTTTTTAATAGTAGGTTAGCACCACAAAATACACTAGACTACAAACCTTTCTTTTCAATTTTCACAACCAACTGAAAACTTCTTCTTGGATACCCTTGCAGAGACCACTAGCGTTATTTTGAATAGATTATGCGTAAGAATATTCATTATAAAGATCTTACGTGCATATTATGAAAATGAAGAGGGTGATATGTTAATTAATTGATAATTTCGTATCTAACCCTTTCAACAGTAAGACATAGATAATGAATTTATGGTTATCAGAAATTAATATCTTTTTGGTACTAACATCTCGATCTTTGTAGTTTCAGAAGCCTTTTCTCTGCTTATGGACTATGTCTGGATGAGAATTGAACTATAACTGCAATGGTCAGTTCACCTATTACTTAACATTTAGAAAAGAATTTTAGTTCAAATACAACTTAATTAGAGTTTTTATATGGAATATGGAAAGAGAACAAAAGAATAGATGCTGTAAAACAATCCATCAAGTAGAAAATCAGAAAAGCCTCTTGATACTCCTCGAATCCACCCCACTTGAGAGAAAATCCACTTTCTCAATTTTCCCTGAAATATATCACGTTTGTTTTCTTTCCGTCCTAGGTTCTGCACGTCACTTTGGACGCATATATATTCATCCCTTCTCTTTAATATGAAGAAGGGAATATGGAAATAGTTTAATTTTGACAGAAGTGTTTGGCCATCATTTAAATTCAAATAAAAAGTAAATTTTATTCATTCACTGAAGATAAAAGGATATACATTGATTTCAATGCATTTCCTTACATGTTCTTATAGTTTTTAGTCTTTCTGCGGACACGGACCCAAATCTTGTCCACACCTTGAGTGCAGAAAATTCCTCCTAATGCCGATATGAGTTTAAGCAACAGGCTCAAAAAATACTAAACATGTTGTATCATCGCATATTTCATAGAGGAGGCAAATATGCAAAGGTTTAATTTATTACCTAATGTTTCTATTGAGAAGGTTTAGCTAATAAATTAAACATATGATAAAATGTGTTCCATAATCAACATCTTGCATATGTACTTTGGGGAGCGTGTCTGTCAATGCTCCTCGTATGGTTTATGTATGGGTCTTCATGTATCTCCTTAGGTTGAGTCACACTTAATATTTATAAAATATTTTGATGCTTCCTATCAGTATGTATTAGGATTTCTGCTTAACACTTATATCTTTTCTCGATAACAACAAACGGAAAAAAGTTCCCCGAAGTTGATATTGCATACATATATCACATAATAATGATAACTTGGTATAAAATATACACGGAAAAGATACAACATGAAACTGATTTTTGACAACCATGAGCGTTTGATATTTTATTCTCTTAACCTAGAATCGCTGCTACCTATCTATGATTGACCCTGCTGCTTATGCGCTCTTAGTGAGAGTATAGTTTTTCACGGTTTTCACCTCTCTCACTAAAAGAAAGGCTAATAAGAGACAAGTGGTTTTCATACAGCTTCATTCTTCTACTCATTCCAATTGTAAGCATATGGAGCTTTATCCACGCCAAGGTTATTGATCCCTTCATCCATGTTTAGTAGTCCGAGACAAGCATAATCACCTTCTCCATTTTTCAGAGCACCTGCATATTCATTGAGCGCTGAGTTCCCATTTAACTTTAATTTTTTGGAAAAAATCAAAGTATATTAGACGCCTGGTCCAGTTAAATTACTTTCTCATCTTCCTTGAGGTACAAAAATTAAAACTAGTTGCAAGCCAGCCAGTTTATATACCCTGAAATGCAGCAGTTTATTTTATCCGACCCTCCACAAATGCGTATAATAAAAAGATCACATTAGATCATGATTTTTATTACTCAAAAATATTTACAAAATTATCCAGTCATTGTTCCAGCAAAGTCCGCAGACAAAGACAGCACTTTACGTACTACTTCCGTCTACCTACAGTGCATCTGCAGAAACGATCGCTGGCTAACTATCATATAGTAGTACAGTGTTACTGGAAATTTACTAGCTATAAAACAAACTACTTATACTTTCACTATTACTCTTTGTAATCGGTGTATTGTATTCTGTGTCCAGTAGGTATTAAACAGAAATTGACTCATCGATTACAAAGCTCATCCGGCATCCACACGCCTGAGAAATGCATCCAACAGTAGAATATATTCAGGTAGTTGTTCATACGGGTTCACAACAGCACCGGAAGGATCTACCGATGTTAGAGCAACTTGTCGGTGTGGCTCTACAGCTACAACGGACGGGTCGGTCTGTGATAAAGGTTCAAGTTTTTTTGATGGTAGCGTTTCATCTCTTTCGCTATATCTTCTCTTGCACTGATCACATTGTCTATTGTCTTGCCAAAAGAATATGTTCTGAACATCTTCTGCGGTCACTTCAGCAGGATGCAAAAACGATTTTCAAAGAGAGTCTAGTCTTCGTTCATGCATTCCACCTGAATCAACCACTGAGGAGAAACGCTGTATTTTTCAGAGATTAGCATGGTTCTGAGACAAGTTAGGATGGTAGTAGACAATGGATGAGAGTTCATGTACCTATTAAACTGCAGTACTCGAGCAAGTATATCCGTATAAGTAAGCTCAACATGATTTTTGGTGTCTGCAGCACCTAGAAGGACATACATTTCTTTCTTGTCAGTTAGCATGCTCTCAAAAATGTTCTTCAACATCACATGATGATAGTCGTCTTTCTGATCCTTCATACAGTAACCAAGCATACGGACATACGTGTGCAGGCCACGATTTTTCAAAGACTTTACATAAACCTAAGCTCCTAAAGGTTTTTGATGCTGCCAACTCAAAGCAATGATAAACCATTTCTTAACCTGCGGACAAGGATGCAGACACCTTTGAAAGTGCAAGTGAAGTAGAGCGCCCCTCACGCTCTACAGAAAAGAGATCCAAAATACATTGCTTGTCCAGAAAGAGTCTCAACAAGAGAAACAGTTCGAACTCTATATCATCATGTTTTACAAACAAAGATCGAGACCTCAAGATTCTTGTCGAGATTGGACGGATTCGTCTTCTTGGCTCTTGCTTTCCTTCGCAAAGACATCGATGCGAGATTTCTGCGAGAAGTGAGGGCAAATATACCTAAACTTAGATGGATTGAAAACAACATAGATGTAAGAGAGAAAACGTATTCTATAGATTGCATGTACTGTAGGCTTCAACAATTATCTACAAGAATCCAAGAAAAGACGAAAGTACGTAAACATGTGATCCCGACGATCTTGTAGTATGAGCCAATATGTATCGTCTGTGGTGCCCAGGTATACAAAAGGTCAAGATAGAGCTGAAAAGACGCGAACAACTTTCAGAAAATCTGTATCAAGCAGAAACTGTGGTATACGTTGAGAAAAATCAAGATCTAAGTAGATATAGAAGCGATCTGCTTCCAATGTGTGATCTTTAAAGCCCTGATGGCAGACCTCGTCCAAAGTAGAAAAGATGAGAGTGAAACCTAAAGATATATATAGAAAATCTTCCTCGAAGTGAGAAGAATCAGTAACGGATAATTCAGGACTGTCAACATGAAGCTGAGGTTCAAGGCTGTAAAGAACAATAGGAGTAGTATTTGGTTCTGGACTAGAAGTAGAAGCAAGAAGAAGAGTATTTGCTTCAAGGCTTTCAGGAACATGAGTTGGTTCAGGACTAGCGGAAGGAGGATCCATGGAAAAATGATACCGAGCATCTAAAATGTTTTCATCATCGAGGTCGAAGGAAGGAACCGTCCATATGCATGCTGACGGACCCAAGAAAATGCTGAAAGTAGAAAAATGAAAGAAGCTGATATCTGACCTCATTTTTGCTGGATGGTATTGACTCACTACATTAGCTAATCGACGTCATTCTGTACAGAGAAGGTCCGGATAATAACAATCAGAAACAAAAGAAAAGAGGAATATAGTATGACCGAAGGATGGCGGCAGCGGACTTGCTTCAGCTTCTAGGAGTGTAGCGATAGACCTGTGAAAAGGTCACATGAGGTTAGATTGGAGGTGCACAATAGCACGATAGCAGGTCTAAAATGTTTTCATCATCAAGGCCGAAGGAAAGAATAGTACATATGCATATTGACAGATCCAAAGAAATGCTGAAAGTAGAAAATAAAAGAAGCTGATATCTGAACACATTTTTGCTGGATGGCATTGAGTCACTACATTAGCTAATTGACGTCATTTTGTACAAAGAAGGTCTGGATAACGACAAGCTGAAACAAAAGAAAAGAGGAATATGATATATCCAGTTACCTAAAAAATAAAATTATGTTAATTGATGGATTTGGTGTTGGATGTTGGGTTTCCTCGCTGTCGCTTGCTCAGCCGTTTGTTTCATTTGCTGGTATTTGTCGATTTGCTGGTGGCCGTTGGACCTTGGTCTTTGCTGCAGCTGCTTCCGACTGCATGAGATATTCATTTCGTGCACGATCTGCTCCCAACTACTCTCGTTCATTGTTAGCTCTTCGATCGTTCTTGTCTTGTTATCTTAATGCAGTGAAGTTACTCTCGACTGCAACTTCACTGTATTAAGCCGATTCGCAGCTATGTACCTGCTACCATGCACCCCCTAGCTAACCTCATGTGATCTTTTCGCAGGTCTATCACTACACTCCCACAAGCTGAAATAAGTCCGTTGTCGCCATATCTTGAAACGTTTGTCAAACTAGAAAAAATATCTAAAACTTTTGACTGCCAAAAGTTGAATAGCACGATGACACGATGACGATATCAAGTAAGATAGACTGAATGCAGTGAAGTTCCAGTCGGGAGCAGGCAGTTCACAAGAAGACAACAGCGATCGAAGACCTAGCCAAATCGTGTCTAAAACCCAAAGCCCAAGCAGCAACAACGAGAGCAAAGTCGTTGAAGGAGAGTAGTCTGGAGCAGTTGCAGCAAAGGCCAAAATTAAATAGCGGCAGCGGCTAAGCGAACCGCAGCGGCAAGCAGCAACGAGCAAATGCTCAACGCTCAAATCAAGAATGACCACCGACTGAACGAATGTGTGTATCGACTGTCTGGACCTGAACTTGTTTAATGTAATAATAGTAGTGTTTAATCAAATGCCATCATATTTTCTATAACATCCTTTAACCTCCATCGAAACCAATGAAGACCCAAATCTGAGCTTGGCAAATGCCACTTGTCCGTTTCCTTAGGTTCACTCCGGACCCCTCCAGGATGCATATTTAGGTGGAGAGGTATAAGCACACCTTTAAATTTAAGTCTAAACATTTTTGCTTGGAAGAGATTGATCATAAATTTAAATCATAGTTTAAATTAGTAATATTATTATTCCTCGATAACTTGTTTATAGCAAGATGTTGTTCATTTTGTGATTTGAACTTCCAGTTTTTCCTGTCATAGTGTCTATGTATAACAGTTTAACAACAAAGATAATATATTTTTATAGTTTATTAAAGATAATATGTATTTATAGTGTACAATTTTGGTTATGTAAATTTAGCACTCTAAATTCAGAGACCTATCTGAGACTGCTTCACTCGCTACTTACATAATCTACTTTATTTCAGGTTTCAGTTTGCAAAACAATTGATTAGAGTATGATTTACTTTTCTCAAGATTTTTATTATTAGAATAAAAGATTTTTAATACTCTACAAGATCCAATGATCACTTCAGATTTTCCTCCACGCTACTGAAGGTTGTCATCTTGTACATCTTCTCTGTCCAGTTCCTTTTCGATGCGTACTGATCTCTTCATCCATGTTTAGCGAAACACAATGATTGATTTCTTTAATTTAGAATAACAATCTCAACTCGCTCTGGGTATAACTTAATAAGCATCCCCAAGTGGGAAATGGTAGATAAAGGCGAACGAGGGACGTTACGGTGTTTTCTTGAAAGGCGGTTGGCTGCCGGGAGGCTCTTGACGGTTTATTAATCTCCTCCACTTACTCGGCTTGTTTATCGGCGGGAAGAAAACGCCTTGTTTCTCGCGTAAACGTTGGGGGCCGCGGACGAGCGATAGCCGAATACACGTCTTGTTTTTCGGCTCAATAACGTTGGGAGCCGCGGACGATCGATACTCGATGTATTGACGTTGTTAAGTTAATTTCGGGCATGCAGAAACGCGGACGAGGCGTGCAGCGCAGTTTTAACGTTCGGGTCCGCGGTCGAGTGATAGCCGATGTATTAACGTTGGGGGCGGCGGAGCGATAGCCGATTTAACGTGCCATGCAGAGACGCGGACGACGCGTGCGCCGCGGTTTTACGAAGGACGGCGTGGCTGCGGATTTTGCGACATTGTCGCTCCACGCTCCACGCTCTATTGCTCTCGCGGTGGCATTTGCCGCTGTTTTGCTTGGCATGGCATCGGGCTCCTTCTTTCCTTCAGGATCTCGTGGAAAGCTTGTCTTGTCGTCGCTCGTCACATTTTTCTTCTCGTCGTCTCTCGTTCGCGGATTGCTGTTGTCGTTCGCGGATGTTCTTTGTCGATTCTTTCAGCTTCGGGGATTGGTGCTCGGAACTTGACTTGTTTTGTTTTTCACTGACTACATTTGATCGTTTGCTCGGTTCTCCTTCAGGAGGAAAACCGAGCAATCGACGAATCGTGCTTGAGGTTTGGCGTTTTCAGGGGCAGCATGATGGAACGACTGTTTCTTCGTTTCTTCGGTTGGTTGCACGTTTTCTTTGCCTCGCGGTTGTGCGCACGGTATGTACCTGCCGACATTCGTACTTGCTCCAGGATGGTGAATCGTCGACTGTCTGCTTGCACGTCCGTGCTGTTCATGTTTATACAGCTCCTGGTACTTGTCTTGCCACTTCTCTTTGTTTTTCGTCGATGGCCACCGAATCTGTACTGGATGGGACCGATGATGACACTCTGCCTGGCCTCTCGTCCAGCCCGTCTAGCCCTTTGTTAGTTCCCTCGACACCTTCACCATCGTCCGACCTCTCGCCTTCTGCATCTCCTCAGCGATCTTCTGTCTTGGATAGTATACAAGTTTATTGTAACCATGGTACAGAAGGTTACAAGTGCGAAGTCGATCAGTTTGCCGTTCCATCTACTCCTGCTCCTTTTCCCTTGTTGTGTGCGTGTTATCTTTCTTTTTCGGAGCAGGACCTGTACCTAACGCGGAATTACGTTTACATAGATTTCCGTTTCTGCTTGAAGCCACCCGACTTTCTTCTGCCTGCTTCCGATTACGTTAAAATCTCTTATGCTTTTTCGGGAGCTATCGAGTGTCTACAGTGTATAATCGGTCCCTTCTTCTACGTGGAGTCGACAGATTTCTGGCTGGTTCTCAGGGATAGAAAGGGAAGTGTTTTTTCTTATCCCAAGTACATTCGTCAGGATGACACTGATTATTTGAAGCCTGTCGTTATTTCTGTGTATCGAAGCAAGTACTTGCCGTGCGTCTGCCGTAGTGTCAACCCTCGGATATACAGGATAGGTTGCAGGCACTGTCAGTACCCTTCCGATGCAAATGCGGCAGGCAGCTCGCGCGAAGCGAGCAGCGAACCGTCCGAGTGTTCCACGGAGGGAGACGGCAAGCAAAAATCTTGAGGTTTCTGTCACTGTAGGTCAGACAGGGGGTGACCTCGATCTGTCTTGTTGGGTCCCTTTGTGCAACTTTGTTCATAGCGAATGCGAGGCTGGTTTAATATCTGTCGAGAGGGGTGGGGTTCTGTTGCACATACATGTCCAGGGAGTTTTATCTCTACGAGCTTCTAGCCCTGTAGACGTGAAGAAGAGATTGATCGGCGTTCTAGGTTGGAAGGGTGCTAGTAGGCCTTTGGGCGGTGAGGTTTGTGTGAAGAGACTTACGAACCGTGGCCTCCACACCTTCGTCGGTATGCTCGGGTACTGTATGAAGGATAAGTCTGAGGTCCATCATCAGTCCTGCATGAAAAACGTTACTGACTCAATGCTCGCAGATGGGGAAGAGCTGTTCACTCTCCTGGGTGCGGCAGATACTAAAAATCGAGTGGAGTTGAATTGTAACAATGTTCTGCAGAGAGCCCTACAGTTTAACAAATATAAATGCAGGCATCCCCTCGGCAGCACGTTAAGGTCTTCGCTGCGATCGATGGTCCGGTCAGGAAAGTATTCTCCTTCCTGCAGGTGGCTGATGGGCAACGGGATACAGCGGGCAAGAAGTGACGCGTTATGGAAGTCTATCGTGCATCCGGAAACAATAACGATGAGGGACATAGATGCAATCTTTTTTTCCAACCAGCAACCTCGCAGGCGCTACTTCCAAGCAGTCAGTCCAGAGGAGGAGGAGCGCTTGTTAAGTCTTCCATCCCCCGTAATGGATGCAGCATGCTCACTGTTTGAGTCTGTTCGTGCATTTCATGAGTATATGCCGTTGTGCAGTGCGATGCTTCGGGACATGACGGCCAGACGTGCAGAAGAAGGTAAGTCGATTTTTCTGTAACATGTATTTTGCTATCGCTTATCGCACTGTAGTCATGACTTGCTGTCGGCCATTGCTGTTTTCTGATATGTTTTCTGCGCTTGGTGGCAGGAGATGGCAGCAACGATGGACCGTCCACGAGCAATATAGATGGATAGCAAGCGAAGATTAGCAGTGTAGATGGAAGTAAATAGCAGGGTGTTTCAGCGTACCAGCAGTAGAACGCACTGTAGTGCCTAGCCTTTCGAGTACCGTAAACGCCGTAGGTTTTCTGTTTAGGAGGCTCAGCGTACAGATAAGCAGTATGTTGTCAGTGTACTGATTTTCCTTATATGAATAAAGTTATCGAGGCCGACCGTGGCCATTTTATGCGCAAAGGTGGGAGGAGAAAATGCCATACCTCGTGATAATATGCAGTATGGAAACAGACGAAACAAAGAAAAACCTGAAACGTAAGGGAAGGGAAAAAAAAGCACCGGGAAAGAGGCGAAACGAAGAAAAACCTGAAACGTAAGGGAAGGGGAAAAAAAGCACCGAGAAGATCGGGTCACTGAACAAGCCTTTTATCGCGGGGCGAAATGAAAGCTGCACAGAAACGAAGGAGAAATAAAACCCAAAAAAAAAGACGAACACCGCCATGTCAGCAAACCGCACCTCGGAAGAAAATAAAACGTATCTTGCGAACGGAAACAATCTCAAATCGGAGGCAGTGAATAAGCAGTGATGCCTTTACATGACGCTTAATATCATTCCCCACGGTCTTGTACAGTGCAGGAAGCGGGGGAAACATATTATTTGGGCTTTATCATTTGCTGCCGATTCCGTACATTAAGAGATATCGTGTGTGAGCATCATTAAATTGATGTGTATATTTAAATTATCCGCAGTTGGTTTTATACGTTAATGCAAGTCAAAGATAAATCTAAGTTTAAATTTAAATGTCTAAATTTGAGTTACTATATTTAAAAACTAAACCATAAACGCAGTGAGCTAAACCGGAACCTATCTTACTATAAATAAACTCTTATTGATGAATAAATATAATCTTTTTGAGACATTAATTTATAGCTAACCCTTCCTACGAGAAGGATTAACTGATAAATTACACAGTGTACATGAGGTGAATATCCTCCATCCATCCTTAATATGCGATGCAAAGTTCACTTCTGGACGAGGAGAAGAAAACAGCCATCATTAACATAGCTCAGAAAATTATCATAAACCACTGGCTAGCAAGTGGGTTAGTGTTGACTGAAAAATACATTAGTAATATGAAATGCAGATTTTAGAACAAATTGAAAACCAAAGCTGAATCATGCAGATTTCAGAACAAATTGATAATAAAGCTAAAAATAAAGTTTTTAAATTTAAATTATTAAATTTATATATCTACAAACAGTTCTCTGTTACATGCAGCACTACACATATTACAAGAAGGAGGGAAATTCGTAAGTGCAGTACTCACAAGCACTATCATGTTGCCATAAAATGTTCAGTCCACGAGTCATTAAATTTCATTTCAAAATCTTTAATTTATGACCTAACCCCACAGAAAAAGAAAGATTAGGACATAATTAGAGAGTATGCTTAATACCCTCTTCTGAACTTGGAAAAGATGGATATGTTTGCCTGATGGAAAACAACGCTAAAGCAAAATTATGTAACTATTTTTCTCTTCCTCACTGAGTGTCATCGTGAAAAAAAAGAAACAAATCAAATTTTTTCGTGTCATCATCAAACGTTACAACGAATATTCAGAAAATGAAATTCTTCTACTTTCTTTGCTTTTTATAGTATTTTACCATTAGAGTCTTACTCATACCACTTTATGTTTGTCCGTTTCCATTAATTTTTCTCTATATAGAGATAGCTTTGGATGCATATACTGATTTTACTGAAAATCTTTCAATTAAGACACTGAATAAATTGATCATCCTAACAGTTAAAAGATAATATAATATATTGAAATTGACTTTTCCACTTAAACCACAACTGTTATGTAAAAAGTTCTTCTGAACATAGAGTTCTAATTCTGTCATGGAACCAAAAGAGTGAAAAATGAACTAAAATTTCTCCACGAGATTTATGCTTTGTGATTTGTTTCAATTCAATCTAGTTAATATTGACTACGATTTATGCAGTTAAAAGTTGAGAATTTCTTGAAGAAAAGGAAAATCTTCCCATGATGTAAATTACAAGAGAAAAATATATTTGTTTTCTTCTCTATACTTGCACTTTAGATTTTCACTTTTTTATATTATAACTTTAGCTTCAACATCGTATTTTCTATTAGACTCAAGGTGGATTTTGGCTCATGATAGACCTCGAGATAGACCATTGATTTTGATTACTACTTGTTTCAGAACCCATTAGACATTAGCTTGACGCTGAGAACTTTCACTTCTCAATGTAGAGGTGGAAAGTTGATCCACAACTCTGGTCGAGATGCAAAGAACTCTTCCTTCTTGACAAGAGTTTAGGTGTGTATAACATAACGAGCAATCATTCTCACCATGGGTGTTGTCTGACTTCATCTTCTAACGGTCGTTCTATGGTTCTTCCTCCTCTCTATTTTATCAACACGAGTTTTTGGTTGAGGAGCTACAATCTTGGACTCTGTTGTTGATACTCGACAATGAGATCATTTGGGAGGAGCTCTCTTTGCTTTAGGTCACTATAAGCTTCTTTTTTCTATCACCTTAGTTGCTCTTTGTTGTGTTTTGTCATCTTTGGAAAAACACGCTTGATGATATGTTTATTGCAGATCTGACGAATCAAGTTCGTGAAGTCTTTGATTGCATTATGTCTCAATTAACTCAAGTAGGATTGAGAGTCTCCTCCACAAGAATTTCATCAGACCTCTAGCTCCAATACGGTTTTGTTACACACAAAGATGAGTTGTGCGTTCTCAAAGTGTCCATGGGATTAGAGGACTTCATCTCTCATTTATTATATGTTGCATTGACAGAGGATGTTTTGCATAGGATCTCCCTGCACGTTAAAGACCTTCATATTGTCATTCGTATCTTTTTGTCTTCGATAGCTATCACTTATTATGTACAATACCTCCATCTCATATCTTTCTCTTGTGCTTTAGAGACTTTTAATAGAAGATCATGGACGGTCTTCGATGACTTTTAAGTGCGTGGTAGCACTTCTTGCATGTAGACAAACATGATTATTGGTATCATGAAGAGGGGAGATACCATTGTCTATGAAGGATATTGCTCCGATAGATTTCTTGAGTAGTTGAATTTTCTTGTTGTTGTTTTCTTGTACGAGTCAGACTTATTCTAGAGAGTTCTATGATTGAGATGGATGATGGTTCTTATTTATTACAAAGGTGTCTTAGTGAGACCAGAGGCGATTTGATTATTGAGGCACGTGAGACACATCTTCCTTTCGATATTTTAGCTTCCAGTGATTTTCATATTGTTGTCTTCTATGCGAAGCACCACTTCCAGCAGGTTTTTCATGCAGTCCTAGTTGATCCTTCCATCTCGTAAGATACTAGCGTTCGGACAATGGTGCATGCTTTTGGTTCATATCCCGACATTGCATTAGAGTGTTTCAACCGCATTTAAATATCGATGAAGTTCTACCTAAGGTTAGTCCAACTTGTTGCTTTTGTTTTTGTCACTTGCGAGTTTGATGTCTTACTCGACATTTTGGATAGACACCTTGTCCGTTGTCCTCTTGGTGATGAAAGAGATGTTGTATTTGTTATAGCACGTGAGAGTGATTACATGACATGGAGAGAATGATGATACCTCTTTCAGACATGAGGGTTCAATGGGACTTGATTTGCATATGATCATAGATGATCATGTCACAATGCAATATAAAAATGTGTTGTGTACGGTACTGGTAACTCAAATCGTGCATATCTTTGCATGAAATGCTACTTTAATTACTATCAAGTGAAGACATTTTTTCTCTAAGTTGAGAATATGAATTTGTGCATACTTAAAGTTTTACATATTGGAAAGAATTTAATACTAAATTTAATATAAAAGATTATGAGATTAATCTTAACATAAATTATAGAGAACTTAATATTTAAATATTCTATATGTAAACATTATATTTTCTGACACTTCTAAATTATTTCACACAATCGAGAACACGTGTAAAAAGTAACGCGTCGTTAAGTATGCGCGAACCTTAGCTGCGAGAATAAGTTACCAGTAAAACAATTTTTTAGATAGAAGTGATCCCAAAGGAATCTACAGTCCAATTCCAATTTTCATGTCTCAACCTTTTTAGCCAAAGAGGAGAAAATGGTTGTCGGCTCTGCATATTGCTAAAGAGTTACACTATCCTCTATAAATATGATAAATGGTAAATGTTATGATACTTGTGATCTTTGTGGACCATGAGACTGTTCATGTGTGTCCACCACAGCGAGATTCGCCCAGAAATTTTGTTAACAATTTGCAGCGAATGCACCTCCAACCAATCAATTGAGATCTTTGTGGACCATGAGACTGTTCATGTGTGTCCAAAACAGCACCTCCAACCAGTCAATTGGGATCTTTGTAGACCATGAGACTGTTCATGTGTGTCCAAAACAGCGAGATTCGCCTAGAAGTTTTGTTAACAATTTGCAGCTAATGGAGGTTAACAATTTGCAGCTAACAATTTACAGCGAATACACCTCCAACCAGTCACTTGGGATCTTTGTGGACCATGAGACTGTTCATGTGTGTCCAAAACAACGACATTCGAACCAGAAGTTTTGTTAACAATTTACAGCAGATGCACCTCCAACCGTACCCCGCAAAGAATTAAACCCACAATCCTCTCTGTTAGAGTACTGTAGACTAAACCACTTGGGACACCAATCTTCTGTGTGAAGATGGTGGTGCATTGTGCCCATTAGTGAAATGGCTGAACATGAGAAAATGAAAGATCCAGTTATTGACAAGAGATTACACAACTGAACGGAAAGTGACGTCAATACACCATGAAAGTAGTAGTACTTATAAAGATGGTTACATTTTGGATGATTTATCTAATCTTTTCTCTTCAGAGTTGCCATTGGGGAAACATTAAACATAGTATTCCCAAGTTAAACAAGTGTTTCTTTTCCACCCTCTTAACTTTTACTGTTACAATATTATAATATGGATCTTTACTGAATACATTTATTTTTGTCAAACTTAACAATAACATGAGGCTTTTGTTAAACAACAGTACCACTATAAATATATTTATAGTGATACATAATTAATTTCAGTTGAAAATTATCATATTAATTAGTTCAATTAGAGGATTTCACGATTAGTTCCGGTAAGTTGAAATTGCTACCACTTGTCACTGTTTTCATTTGATGATCTATTGCTCAAAATGATCAGAATTTTAATATTTACAAAATGAACCATAAATGTCTTCAAACTGAGATCTAATGACTGATGAGAGACAAGAAAAAATCACTGCAGTGTAGATCACAAGCAAAACAAGATGGCTATAATGTAGACCACAAATAAAAAATATGTTACTTTCTGAATTTGAAAAGTTTTCCTATTGAACTGATTCTTGCTATAGTTAAATCAAAACTCGTCATAGTGAGTCAGCTGACTCGTGTGAAACTGAATTAATAATTTTCCGGCCAAATTTGTGACTACCACCAAGAGTTGAACCTGAAATCTGTGTGTCAATTATACAAGGAGACGGACCCTTCTGCCTCTATAAAGCCAGTAAGCCAATCGATGTAAACAGCGATATTTGCCGTACAAACAGGTTCGACATGTCACCGCAATTGCTCCATCACCTGAGCTAACTAACGTTTGACGCATTTTCAGTTTCCAGATTATATATGTGATTTAAATAATCAGTAGTCGTAAACAGTTGTATGTCCAGTGGAACCGCCCTGAGTCGGTTTTCAGCAACTTCTCTGTTTAGATTTACCTTGTCTGAGATGTTGAACTTTGTGATCAAAGCCGATCGGCGTTTCCACACATATAGTCCAACCGATTAAACGACGTACCAGTGGACTTGTTTACCGGGTCATGTAGACAAATGCAAGGTACTCTGAAGCGATCGCACAAGCTCCACGTCCCGATGCACAAGCTTCCCGATCAACAACAATGCTGATGTACAACTGGTTAGTTGCACACTCTGCTCGGCAATATCCACGGCGGTAGAACTCGTGAAGCGCGTTGGGTGCTGAGGACACACGGGATTGAGCTCGTGTGTCCGATCAAGCAAAAGTAATCTCGTGTTCTCTGCCGACAATGTCGTTAGTTCAGAATTACCAAATCCCCGCGCTTCAGTGTCTAGATTAGATCCGGTCTAATTTCTCTCAAGGAAACAGAGGGAGAGGGAGAGGGAAGAGTGGGCACTATTAAAGTTCACAGGCAAACCCAAGCACACAGAGTGGAATGTCGCGCAGTAATCAGAGAAGAAGAGAACACCAAGAGTATCTATCGCTCCGTCCTCGCTACGATGGGGATGATATCCTCGAAGAGAAAACGGAATGCGCGCGAACACGAGTAGAGTTCATCCAACTCAAGACCGATTAAGAGCATTAATTGTGGGGTAAGAGAATATATTTGTCTCCCTCCCGTCCCCAGAGGCGGGGGCAGTTATGGGGATATGCCTGGGAGCGAGACCCAAATGCACAAGCGGTTGCAGCATTCCGGAAACCACAGAATTATCCTCATTCGGCTCGTCCTATGACACAACCATCATTCACTGCAGCGGCGCTGATGACACAGAATACTCGTCGTCCACCCCTTCTGAGCCACCACTGTTTTCGTCATCCATCATGCTTCCCAGTAGTCAAAGCTCGAGCGTCTCGTCATCGGAGAGAGAGAGGGATCGGCAGTTTCTTCAGCAGGCCGACGTAGAGCTAGTGCGGGATTCGGGCAGCAATCAAAGCGGATCAGGCACTCTGAATTGCTTGCCGGATGAGATCATGGTGAAAATTGTGGCAACTCTGCCGGTGCTCAACCTCGTGCGGAACCGTGTGGTTTGCAAGCGCTGGTACGAGCTTTTGTCCTCACAAAGTTCGCAAGAAATGTGGGCGCGCGTGGCCTTACCCCAACCTCCGGAGAGTTGGACGTTGTTCTACGATAACAATCACTGGGAAGCAGCCATGTACAACGTGGAACTGAACAGATGGTTTGCGCTGCCACTCAATTCTCTCATACCCTCCCAATTCCAGATATCCAGCACGAGCGCTCGAGGATTGCTGTGCGTGACGGGCCATGTTAGAGGCAACTTCGCGGTGGGGATGTGCAATCCGCTCTCGCGTGTATTTCGCCAGCTTCCCCCACTCCTCCATAATCGCTATCATGCAGACGTCAGCGCCCTGGCCAGTCCGTGCTCTTCCGGAGGCTATAAAATCCTAGCAACGGGCTACAGGGTCCTGGAGATGGATGTCACATCGGAGATATATGACTCCGAAACCGATTGCTGGAGGGTGCTGCACAAGCATCCCAAGAAACGGAAGCTCGCCAGATATGTGCACGACTATCCTGTGCACCAGAGCTGCTCTATGGATGGCAAATTCTACTTCTTCACGAGTGATTCCGATGGAGGTCAGGGAGCAGGGCAAATAGTGGGATTCGATACTCACGAAGAGATATGGTTTTCGGTCGAATCTCCACAGTGGGTTGTGTTGCGCCGAAGTCTCTACTGGAATCCAAGTTTGTTGGCCTGGAATGGTTGCTTGATACTTGCTGGCGGTGCCAAGTGCTCCAAGACCTCCTCCAGCCAGCCCAGCTGCTCGAGCATTCAGATATGGAAGCTGGACCTGGAAGCTCAGGGACGAGAGTGGATGGAGATTGCAAGAATGCCAGGACCAATGTTCAGAAGATTTCACACCCAGTATGAGACCTTTCGGTGCTTTGGTCATGGGGAGCATGTCCTCTTCATGAGCTCGTCCCGCCCACAGATGATAGTGTATGAACACTCAACTGGGGCTTGGTCATGGTTGCACAATGGCTTGTTACAACCCAATTTTGAGCACCTTCGTCTTGGTCTCCTTTCCTGGTCCTTCAAAGGTTTTAGCTTCAGCCCTGAACTACATGCTACTCCTTGACTTAGACCCGCACCCCAAGTTTAGAACTCTTCAGCTTCTTGTGAAAGTGCGATGCACTGGTCTGCCCAGAAGTTTCAACATTCATTCTTGATCTGCCCAGTAACGTTCAATTCATGCGCAAGCCTTGCCACTTGTCGTGCAATTTCCTCGCAAACGCTCCCACCTGGTGTGATAGGAACGTCTCCGATAGAGGAGATCACAGCAAACAGACAAGTTTTCCCTGAGAAGAAGTTTAAATGTCAAATGCGTGTCAGGAAGAACTGCACAATTCGCACTACTTTACAATCCGTAACAGTCTCCATTATTCATAAAAGCGATATTGACTGTCTCCTCAGACAATTAATTACCAGAGAGCTGCCTAATACTTACAACTCCAGAAAACGACAAGTAGACAACGGTAGTGCAAGGTTACTTCCAGCAACAGGTAGGTGCGCCCCAGATTTATGCATGGGCACTCCTTTCAAGCGGATGCTCTCGTTTCCCCCTCGCTTCATGTCCCTCATCCTTGCGTACATGCCCTTATCTCATCTTCACCTCAGGAACATGTTGGTGAAGAGATTTGTGGCTGCATGGGGAATCTATGCATAGAGCTAGTAGTCCAAAAAATTGAGCGACCTCGTACGTCTCTGTCCGCTTTCCACTCCTTTATGCTTCGTTGCGAAAGTGCAAAGTAGATCAGAAGACCGGAGTCGTAATTTCCTATCCAGTTTCCTTCCAATTGCAGGTAAGGTTCACACTCCCTTAATACACCTAACATGACTCCGATAAAAGAATTTTCACCTCGCAATGTGGTTTTCAATAATTGATAGGCCAAGAGATGACATGAAACACAAGTAGCATTCATCAAGCAACCTTATACCCGATTTGTTTCCCCAATCCATGTAAGCGCGTGCACAGTCTACAGTATGTGAATGAACAATTCTCCTCGATGGAGATTTTCAAGGCATCCTGCAGACCATATCTTCAAGTCAACCTCGTACAATTGCTCCAGCTAATGCACTATCCGCGAATTTCGAGTCTAAGGAAATGCTTTGATTCAGACTAAGACAGCCGTCTAAAAGAAACTGTGTGAGAGTGCCTAAGAGTAGACCATCTTTCGTCAGTTCTGCATATTTGTAACTTACTCAGGTTCTCCAGCTCAATCCTTACCCAGCCATCTGCTTCGTATGGTCGAAGAGGTGCTGAAGGGGTTCGGTCGCTGTTTACGGCCCAGGGACTACCAGATCTCATGTTCAGATCACCACTCCCAGTTTCTCCATATGTGCATTCGCTGTCAACTATGACGGCTGCTTTTCCAGGTCCGTAAGTGCAACGAGTTGTGCGTGCTGGGTGCTCATATGTACTGCTCAAATCCAGATCGAGATTCTCAGGACTGTTAATATCAAAACTGCTTTCACTACTGACATCTCCAGAAGCTCTACATCCCCATGTCAACCAAGGATCTCCACAGATACCCTCATCCTGTCAAACATCGTCAAAGTTTCACTCTTCAGTGCAAAATCCTGTCTTCAGTGTCAACTTTCTGCATCAGCCAGCCCTACGGTTCCGGTGTGTCAACACTTCGCCTTCTATTAACTCTCTTTAGGTCGCGACAATCCGGGCATTCACTAACAACGACGTTTAACTGACATGCTGTTTCCATATACCTAATACAATTACCACATGTCTACTGTGGCAAAGGATAAATACATACTGCGCGCAATCATTAAAGCCCATAACTAGGGTAGTATTCTGTAAACTTGCCGTTTCTCCGATGAGAATGTACTCCAAAACTGATGGCGTTGCACGCATGTGAGCAGTCCAGTCTACACCCATGGGCTAAAACCACGCACGCAAAACACGGTTAGAATGGCCTTGCTGTGCGTAAGATTCAGCAGAAAAGGTTCAAGAGGTGAGAAACTTTAAGCGTATCTGACCGAATATCAGGCATCTTTACAATCATAGAAATCCTAGGACGGTGGTCAGAGCCATACAGAAAGATTTCAAGTTCGGCCGCACATGGATGGGCCCAACTTGGGTCTGGCTGTGTGTGTAGCTAAAGGAAGTGGAACACAGCCCAAGCTTTGGGAACCACTTTCAAGAGGGAAATATACTAGGGGACTGTAAGAGCACTTTCTCCCCCACTCACTTTCTCGTGCCTCAGACAGCACTGGAGCCCTATGCCAGCGAAGCATAGGGCGAACCGCGCACTGGAGTGTGTAACACAGAAGAAAAACAGAGTACAAGGACTGCACAAGGTAAGCACGACAAAGTGATGCAACATCAAGTGACCTAGAAGAAACTCTAAGCTTTTGATCTCTTGGATAAACAGACAGCTTTGGTGTAGTGTCCAACGTTTAGCCTTTAACGATGAGTTCGCGTCCGGATCTACCACGAAGGAAGATGCGTTTTCGGATGTGGTGACAGTGGGCTCCACACCCTAAACGAACGACTATAAGCAGTGCTTGACATGACAAAAGGCGTTCAGTATCAAACTGTGCCGATGGGATAGATTCATTATAGAGATGCTGAACTACATGCGGGTTTAGGCTTCTGATGACGAAACAGATGATGGCACGGTGTGTGCACGGCCGTAGAAGTAGTAACTCTGCGACGGCCAAATATGGGAGGCAAAAGATGGACGGAGAGGTGTAACATCTTACCATCCAAGAAGCTATGACCACTTGAGGACTCCCTTCAGTCACAGCTTCGAGAGCATCTTGAAAGTTGACATTGGGACCATTTAGACCTCTTTCGCCACTATCTGATGCTGTCACGTGTACAACACAACCCTGCTCGTGAAACCCTTAACAATCAAAACTCTGTATGAACGTAAATCACCACGAGACAAGAGTAGCCTTTCATTCCGTTTCAGTATATTTCTCATCGATGACGAGGAAGAGATCAGAGGATGAAACCTTAGAATCAAGAGACATTTGATCTAGAAACCGATTTAAATGGTGCCTCAGTCGCCCACTGCCAGCGCCAACCTGGAAAGACCGCCATCACACTACGTAAATACTCGGACAGATTGTGTAACATTTAGAAAGTTATCTTCTATGCTGAGAGTATCCCATGTAAGTTGAGTATGAACTTATCGACACTGAAAACTCAACTCGCAGGTTGGAGTTTATGAACTCTTGTTGTGACCATAGATCTACCTTGATATTTGTGTACCTATGCTGAGAGCTGGCTAACTGTTTATTTTGTAGGCCATCCTAGCTCAAAATTGACTTAGTTTGCAGGGATATTCGGCACCAACCTCAAGCACTTCCATGAGTGGAAGCTTATACACCGCAGCTTGCAACCTACCACATTTCACCGAGAGGGACAAAATTTCGACTCTTTAAAAGGCACATGCCCTGTGATGACATACTACGAATTGGATAACGAGAGAGTATAACTTCCGGAAACAAGATGGTTATTAAATATGTGACCCGGGCAGCAGAAGATACAAAACTACTGAGTATCGCAGCAAGAATTTTCTGTGATTGATCCTTCGATCCAGTAGATCAAAGAAAATAATATCGCAATATTCTTCTGTTTAGATGAAGGAACGACACAGGATCGGTAGCACACATGGCGGCTCTAGAAGCTCACAGCAAGTAGTGTGCCAAGCCCTTCACGTGCTCTTCAGTGAAGACTTCATACTGAACTTCCTTGCACAAACGAGAATCGCCCTCCACGAATGCATGCCACTCCGTGCAACCTTGACACTTGCAATCTAAAGATCCTCCAGTACCGACCTGGGAGCATTAAGGGCAGGAGGAGAAAAAGGTCAGCTTTACTGCTGGATATAGCTCACTTTCAGCTAGCCGCGCTTTAATCCTCTTATTAATTTACGCCCGCCATCTTCTCTCGTCAAACAAACCGCAAGTACAGATGCCGGAGACAATCAACCCGTCAGGGTCTTCAAATATCACGGACCAAGATTGCTTTGAGGAGTTCCCTGTTCGCAAGGTCCGCGCCATTTGATCTCGTTCTTTGTATCCTTTTGACTGTTCTAAATGATTCGTTTTGCGCTTGAGGGTGCTATGCATGCAGCTTGGCGGCCAAGATGGATTGTGATGGATGGGAACGGCAGACAGGGAAGCGGCATTACCTGCGGATTGCAAGTCCCAGATGTGGAGAAAAGGGAGAAGCGTTGCACAATCTCATTGAATGATGGCAAAGGCAGCCATTCCTGCACTTCCTTGTCCGCTGCACTCATGCCGCTGGCCTCTCCTCCTTCCTACTGAAAACCAAGCTCTCGATCGATGTGTACGCCTCAGGACGTATACCCTCAATAACTCCCCAGTAAGCACAACACTATACTGTTTTTACTCTCCACATAACCTACAATTCTCGCACCTCAGCCATTTGGAGCCTAAGTCCGATCTAACCTTCAATTGCCTACGGTTATGAAGTCATCACGCCCAGCCTAAGTTTAGCTGCTGTTAAATGTAGACGCGAATCTAGCAAGATCACGGCCTTAGTCTGTCTGGTTCGTACAATCTGCAAAGTCCTCCACTCCAGCGCCTAAAGGCCCTGAATACAGTATACGTATCGTCATCCCCATTCCATCCCCCAGAAAATTGCTTGATCACACCCCCAGTACGTTCCTTGTGCTTTGTAACGTTCGGCCGCATATCATGGAATCGAGTTTTCCGTCTCTAGCCAATGAATCTCCGAACGTGAAGCTCCCTGAAGACTTGTGTACTATATTTGTATCTCCAGATCCAGTTCGTTAAACTTTTCGCTAATGAACACCAAGGATTGGATAACCGTCGGACGGATTTAGAATAACCAACTAGTCCTTAGCAGGTCTCTAGTACTAATCTCAGGTTTCAGAACACAATGGAAAGTATTATGGGTCTGGGTTGGATAAAATTGAGGCAGCGCTTCCGCTACTGGTGATCAAGTCGGAACGCAATAATCCCTGCAGAACTACAGCCAGGACTAGGAAGCCTAGTGGATGCTAGGAAGTAGGAAGACAAAGTAATTACACTGAAATAGAGTCAACTCCACACCAGACGCTTCAATCCAGCTTTGGCACTCAATCCAAGCTCACTTATCATATAACAAAGTCAATCACAGGCTCATATACATTACATGACGTTTTCTTGCTGACGAGGTCCCGACAAGCTCTTGGACTAGTAATTCTTCACTCTGAACGGCCCCTGATTTTCCACTCAAAGACTAAATCTCGAATTAACGATATCACTCACACTGGAATACCTCTGGTAATCTCAGCTTGCAACTATTGATCAACTGTCTGCTCTCTGGGTAATCTGGTCTAGGTTTCTAGTCTCCAATCTACACATGCCACTCTCCTGGATATTGTATACAGTCTTTGCTCAATTCCTCTGCCAACCACCAACCTTCCTGCTCAGTCTCTCTGCCAGCCAGAGACCCATCAAAACTCAAGTCAAAAAGTGAAAAGTTACAATGGGCGTTGTTAGGGTTCGCAATCCATTAACTAGTCTCTTCATGCTCTTCCATGTGACCTCGTAGCCGTCACGCGAAGTTATCTAATCACAGCCCTTTTAATAGTAAACGGCGTTACAATTGCCCCAACTAACAAAAAGCAGTTCTTCCACTGAACTGCGATACCTGCAATACCACGTTAGGAACAACATTTCTTCAAATCTAGAGGAACATTACCCCATCCAGGATAAGGTTAAGCTCTTTCTCAGAGCTATGCTCCATCACCGAGCATTCATTGAAGCTTTCGGGTGAGACAGAACCCTAGCTTCCAGGTGGTGAACTCGTCAGTTTCTTTTTATCCACCTCCTTACTATGATACATCATAGTAGCGTTAGTGTAAACCTGATTGACATCCGACAGTCATAAGAAGTCAGCAGACCACAACTCCACCTTTAGACGAGCAGATTGGCCAGATCTACTCGGTTCCAATGTCCTTGAAGGGCCTTTTGCATGACTCTTCTGACTCGATTCAATCCACCGCTTAGCTGGAAGAAACCACTGCGGACTGTCGTCTCACAAAATATCTACGCAGTGGTTCTTGGAACTTGTACAATGCTAGATCATCTAGGTACTCCCAGGCTTCACTTACCAATCCCGGAACCTTACCTGTCCAACGACATAGGTATTGAGTAACGGGTTCTCCAGCTCCATCTGGATTCGGTGATGCTCGATGATCTACTATCTCAATCAACTCAAGATCATCAGCTCTTGGTAATGCTTCTAACACTGGATGCCATTTCTGATATCTTTCTGGCAACGACTCTAGTTCTTCACGAAACATCTTCAAGTTAGAAACATGAATGATGGGATGATAATGCTTCATACTAGCTGAAAAACGTAACTTATAGGTCACAGGACCTAACTTCTTCTCGATCAGAAACGGTCCTGCCCACTTTGGAAGAAGCTTCTTGACTAAGTCCACCCCTGCTGGGATTCTGAAGTTCTTGGTTCTCAACCAGACCCTCTGTCCTTCTTCGAACTGTACGCCTTGTCTACCACTGTTTGCATACTTTGTACCGTTGTTGTGCCTTCTTCATGTGTTTCTTGACTTCTTGAAACACAGTACCCTCAACACGTATGAAAGTCTCTAGATCTGGAGGATCGTTGTTCGACCTTCCTGTGTTTTCATACCCCTTGGTAGCTAAAGCTATAGGAGTCCAAGGTGCATGAGAGCCCCGATAAACCACTTCAAATGGTTTAAATCCTGTACTCGAGTGCTTGGTGTTGTTATATGTAAACTCCACCAAGTCCAAGTGCTCGCTCCAATCACTCTGATCTCGCATGATATAGTTTTTCAACCCTTGCTCCACTATCTGTATTGTCTTTTCCGTTTGACCATCAATTTCAAGATGATAAGAGGAACTGAACTTGAGGGTAGTTTCGAGTCTTCGAAACAAACCTTTCCAGAACTCAGCCACAAACCTCCTATCCAAATCTGAAACTATGTCTTTAGGCATCCCATGATACTTAAAAACATATCGAATGAACAGCTCAACGGCACCCTTTGACGTCACTGCTTTCCTACAAGGGATGAGGTGAGCTTGTTTGCTGAAACGATCTATAACAACTAGTAGAGCATCAAAACCTCCTGATTGGAGGATTATGCACGGGTAAACCTGTGCATAAGTCCATACTTATGCTCTCCCAAGGCCCATCAGGTATTGGCAATGACCTCAGCAACCCTGCAGGTCTCCTTCGCTCCGTTCGTTGTTGTTGACATGTCAAACAAGTCTGCACATACTTGACTACATCCTCCAACATGGACGGCCAATAGAACTGCTCTTTAACTCGTTGCAACGTTCTATTCTGTCCTTCATGTCCAGCCAGTTCACAATCATGACATTCTTGCATGACTAGTGTCCTTAGAGCTCCAGCTGGAACATAGACCTTGGTTTGCTTATAAAACCAAAGGCCATTGCGAAATGAGAGATTACGTACAAATGGATCTCTCACTTGTTGGCTGGTCCAACGTTGAGCCTGAGGATCGTTTGGCAATGCTTGTCTGATTCGATCCAAAGCTCTTCACTTGTGTCCTGAGTTGTTAACGCCTGGACACGTCTGCTTAACACATCCGCTGGAGTATTTTCCTTCCCTTTTTGATATCGTCATTCGATATCAAAACGTGCAAGTTCCACTTGCCATCTCTGCTGTTTGCGAGACAAACGAGGTTTACTCTGAAAGTATGTATTACCCTCGCAGTCCGTCACAACAGTAACCTTGCTTGGTAACAAATAATGCTCCCAACGCTTCAGACAATGCACAACTGCAAAAATTTCTTGTTCATGAGCAGGCCATTTTGCTTCTGTTTCTGAAAACTTGTGACTTTCGTAAGCCACTGGATGCTTTCCTTGCATCAACACGCCTCCAATGGCCCATTGAGAAGCATCTGTGTGAACTTCGAAAGGTTCTCCCATCTTTGGAAGAGCTAGCACGGGCATCTCTGTCAGTGCTTGTTTCAACTCTTGAAACGTTCTTTCAGCTGTTGGATTCCAAACAACCTTGGAAGCCTTGCGCAATAAACCAAACAAAGGTGCGGCTTTATGCGCAAACTGATAAATAAAGCGCCGAAAGTATGTAGCTAATCCAAGAAAAGATCTGAGCTCATGAACACTCTCAGGTCTCTTCCATTCAACAATGGCTCGAATCTTAGCCCTGTTATGATGAATACCTTACGCATCGGTCAAGCATCCTAGAAACACCACACTCTCTTGTCCAAAAGAACACTTGCTCTTCTTGAGGTAGAGTTGATGTTCTTCCAGGCGCTTAAACACTGTTTCAACATCTGCTAGATGTTGATCCCAAGTGGATGAGAAGATGATAATATCATCTAAGTACAAGATAACGCTCTCATCCAAGAGATCTCTGAAGATCTCATTCATCAACCTGCAAAAAGTACTAGGTGCATTGGACAATCCAAATGGCAACACTGTATACTCAAACAAGCCATACCTCGTCCTTACAGCCGTCTTTTCTTCATCACCTTCTTTGATTCGAGTTTGATGATATCCAGAACGAAGATCTAACTTGGTGAAGTACCTTCCTGTGGTCAACCGATCAGTGGTTTCATCCATGAGAGGAAGAGGGTACTTGTTCTTGACAGTAACTTTATTGAGTGCACGATAGTCCGCACACATGCGAATACCACCGTCTTTCTTGGTCACGAATAACACCGGGGCAACATAAGGTGATATACTGGGCCGTAAGATACCCTGAGCTACCAACTCTTTCAACTGAGTCTTAAGCTCTATGAGCTCATCAAACGACATACGTCTTGATGACACTGCAATAGGTGTAGCCCCAGGAACCAGATCAATAGCATGATCCAAGGCTCTCCTCGGAGGAAGTCCTGTTGGTAACTGGTACGGCATTATGTGAGAATATCTCTCAATCAATGCTTGCATATCAGGATGTATGAGAAGAGCAACAACCCGTTCTTCCTCATCCGTCTCCACCTTGGGCTTAGACATCATTGCAACCCAAGCTTCGTCTACTGACTTGATCTGCTTTCCAAACTGTCTGGCTGTGCAGATCTGAAATGCCACCTTGGCTCGTTGGAACTTTCGAGCAGCATGGTTTGGCTCCTTGGGTCTCTCTTTGATGATCAAAGGATGTGGTTGACCCAAGCCTCATCGATCCATGACTACGACGTTCCCTTCTTGCACATCTAGCTTTGCCTTGGTCTCTTGTAACCAAGACCATGACAAGATATCCTCCATCGTGTCACCTAAGCTCATAACTAAAAACTCATGCTTCCCAGTTACCCCTCCAACAGTAATAGGACCACTCATGAGCTTTTTTGTAACGGTTGTGCTGCCTTGCACAAACCTTATCAACAATGGGCTCATGATCTTGATTCTAGTCACCCCCAAGGTCTTGACTAGTTTTTCATCCAAGAGATTCACATCTGCTCTAGTATCAATAAGCAAACAACACCGGTGGTTTCCTATTTTCACTTCAATCCACGGCAGAAAATCCCCATGTTCTACCAAATGCTCACCAGCACATACCTCTGCTTCGGTAGTCGTCTCAACTGGTTCTTCAACACTGGTTGTCTCTTCAGCTATCAACCCACGAACGTTGCTCGCTGTTGAACGTTGAGGACACTCACGAGCGATGTGATCATCTCGTCCGCATCGAAAACAGATGATCGTCCTTGAAGGTGTAGCACTGCTAGCTCCACTGCTCTTGGCACCTGAAGTCGAAGCTTGGTTGGATCCTGCATTGGATGCATAAGATCCTGTAGGTCGTGTCTGAGTGGGATCACGAGTGACTCCTCGATGCTGAGAGCCACGAAGAAATCCTCTTCCAGATGCACCAAATCTTCCACCACCACGTTGTCGTGATGTGAATCATTTGACATAGTAAATGATTCACTTATCACTGCTGTCGCGTTACTTAGCGCATGTTATTTCTACTCCGACACTTGACGTTTAGTAGTCTTAGAAGTTAGCTTTGTACTATTCTTAGTCTTTTATGCTTATGGTTGACACCTTTTGCATATGGTGTTAACTCTGTCAAATATTTTGGATCCTAGTAGGTTGGTAGTATGACATTTATCTTGTTCAAGCATTCGTACGCTTGTGCAAGTAAATTCATACTTATCTATGATACTCAATGTACATGACTTAGATTTACCATGTAGATAGGGGTTTGAAATCATGGGTTGTACTTACTTGTCGTCCATGCACGCTTTCTAGCTGATTTAAGTTATTTTTCGGGGCTGCGTGTCGTTTTAGGTAGTTTAAGTTTTACGCTGGCACTCTAGGGAGCTTGACGTGGTAGCCTATGAGTAAAACTAAGTTGTCACGTGGTTTAGGGTACTAAAGGACAACCAAGTGGAGCTATGAACTCCCATTGGTCTATTTTTGTCTTTTGTTAAACTCTAAATTTAGAAACAGAGCTCTAGAGTGGAGTTCGAGCAATTTGTGAGGGTACTGCGAAATCTGAGAGCACAGGGAGATAGAGCTCGTCGAGCCAAGCACTGTCAGCGAAAAGTTTGATCGATTTGGAGCAATAAACAAGGAGTTATGGCTGATTGAAGTTCGATTTGTGTCAGAATTGAAGCACTTCTGTTCAATTTGGGGTTTTGAGTGTCATTTGCAGCAGAATCGTGGAAATCGCTTCAAAACTTCGTGGCTGTGTTCACTGTCAGCAGGGCTACGACTGTCTCCAAATTTTCATGTCAATTGAGTCAGTGAGTAATTCAGGGCGACCGCTGAAGTAGAGGGGGTCCAAAAAGCTCTCAATCTGGAGCAGCAACTTCAGAGAGCGAGATCTGGAGTTCTGTGTGGAATCAGGAGGCCCAACTTCACAGGAGTGTTCAGCAAGCTGTGTACTGCAAATCCTGTAAGAAACTTTGAAATTGATCGAGCCAATCCCCTGTTCTAGGTCGAAATAGCTGTCTGGGTACCAGAAACTGCCGTAATTTCTCTACTCAGAAAGTTTCTGTTCATATCTTAGTGCTCTGAATTGATCTGAAGCTGAAATTTCGTATGTGTATCCAGTAGAACCTCATTTACATGTAGGAGGAGTTCTGAGGTCTGAACCTTCACATATTTCTCAATCTTGAGTGTCAAAGTTCGCCATCTGATCTTATCATTGCTAGTTAAGCTTGAACTTTGCTTCCTGAACTTATCAGAAGAGCCTGGAGACTTATATGAGTGTTTTCAGTATCACCTTGAGACCTGAAGCCTATCCTGTGAGTAAACCAGCCACAGCCAGGAGCCCTACGCTTCCCTGAGTAGATTGCACACAGCCTTCAAGCTCATATCATAGCCAGAAGGTTCGCCCTTCCCAGGAAGACTCTTGGTGCTTCCACTAAGAGCTCTTGGGGTGATTGATTGAGAAGGTTGAGTTGCTACAAGGAGAAGAGATGGATCGCAAGAGCGGAGCTGCTGCTGCTGCCTCTGGGGCTGGAGCATCAACGTCTACTACTGCACCGTCAACTACACCTGCGTCTTCTACAGCGACACCTGCATCTGGTCTGGACACGGCTGAGATCTTGAAGACGCTTGCGGCCCTGGTCCAACAGCATCCGATCGTTGGAGGGGGTGAGTTAAAATCCACTAAGGCTTTGCAAGCGATAGTGAATAGGTGTGGAAGGTTTGAAGGTAGAGATATTTCTAGATATATGCGTGAGTATAGAGGAGAGATGGAGTTGGTTAGGGTTACTGATGCTGAAATGATAGCAAGTTTTGAGTTAGCTGTCATTCCTGAGTTGCGGGACCAAGTTAGGGATGTACAGAGAAGAAATCTTGGAATCTGGATGAGTTTTGAGCGATCTCTTCGAGAGGAGTTTCTTGAGGAGGATTCAGAGAGAGTTACTAGAAGGACATTTCTAGATTGGGTTGAGCAGCAACCTGGTCGTATTATGAGCCTGAGTGAGTTGTTGAGAGAGTTTGATCGGAGATACCGACAACTTTCAACTCTAGAGCGAATCACCCTAGATGCTAGGAAAACAGAGCTTTTCCTGCAGGCTACCGATGATGCTACGGCAGATCGGTTATGTTTTATGTTGGCCGATCGATCTACTGAGGGAGGTGTTACTATGGATTGGGGGAGAGTTGAGGATGCTGTGGCTGTACTGACAAGGCAGAGTAGGGGAAGAGTAGCTGTGGGAGGACGTCCGCTTGCAGAAGTGGTCACTCCACCTTATGCTGCTCCTCAGTACAGTAACCTTTGGCCCCTGCTCCCAGACCTGTTGTCCCAGCTGCAGTTCCTTTGATGCCAGTTGTGCCAGCTCCAGCACAAAGGGCACCTGTTCAGAGACCTGCGGAGAACCATGGTCAACAGAATCAGATTGAAGACCTGATTCGGCAGATGCGAGAGCTGAAGGTAGAGCTAGCTGGATTGCAGAGAGAGCAGCCACCGGCGCCTGCTGCTGCACGTCCAGGAGGTGCTCCTGTCCGTAGGTGTATTTGGTGTGACAGTCCTGATCACTTCCGAGGAGACTGTCAAGAGCTCACAGCTGCTTTGCGAGATGGTGTGGTTCGCTATCAGAACGGTAGGCTGCACCTTTCTTCTACTGGAGAGCCGTTGAGCACGCAGTTTGGGCGAGGAGGCATGAGGAGTCTACCTCAGATTGCTGCGGCGGCAACTGTACATGCATTGATGGCACCACCGGTAAATCCTGATGTATATGCTGGACATATTGAGGTTTCTTCTAGTCCTACGTTGCTAGATAGGACTGCTGAGAAGAGTATTGCCCCCGTTCCTTCTGAAGTACTGAAGAGGGGAGCCGAGTCTATTCGTAGGGTCACAGGATGGGGAGATCCTGTAGATGCTGCTTCTATCAGAGCATTCTTGGATGTAGATAGACACGTTCATTGGCAAGATGCTTCTGTGGAGGAGAAGAGGCGGCGAGAAGCCTCTGAACTTGATACTGGAGTTCCTGAGGAGATTGGGGATAGACGGAGAGTCACAAGGAGACGAGCGGCTCTTCTTGAAGACATCCCGTCTACTTCTGCAGCTCCTCCACCTGCGCCAGGTCCTATGGAGGATGTGCAGAGATCCCAGCAGGAGCCAACGACTGCTGGTAGGTGGTTTACTGCCCAAGAGAAGGGGAAGGGACCGGCTTACAAGTTGGCAGCTGATATTGAAACTTCTACTGATCTGAAGAGTATCTTGGAGCAGAGGATACTGGATGCGCGAATCGAGTTTTCTCTTCGAGAAGTTCTTGGTATTGCAAAGAGGGAGTTTCACGAACTGATCATCGACATCATCAAGCGCAAGAGACAGGTGATGTCCGAGCAGGTAGAGAGTCAGATGATAGATGTAGTAGGAGCTTCTCTGAATGATGCAGAGTTTGGAAAGGTGCATTTTCAGGAAGCTGATGACAAGAGATACCAGCAAGAAGCGTTGGTTGCTGGTACCGACACTATTGAGTTCAACGATGAGGAAGCTGGTGAGGAGAGTCCAGCTAGTGAAAGCGATTTCAGAAAGAGACATTGGGCTCGTGCCACAACTGCTACGCGAGTTCGTCTTGGAAGTTTGGTTGAACCTGTTGCTGCTTTAGTTGATCACGGATCTGAGATCAAAATCATGTCACGGGAGGTGTACGAGAGGGGTCAGTGGCCTATCGAGCTAAACCATGGTTGGGTGTTACGTGCTGCGAACAACCAGAAAGGTGAGCTATACGGCGCTTGTCCTAACGTGAAGTAGAGGGGGTCCAAGTATACGGCGCTTGTCTTAACAGCTAGAAGGTTCGCCCTTCCCAGGAAGACTCTCAATCCGACAACGTCCTCTACCACCTCTACTCTAAGAGGACGCTATCTGTCTTTGAGGATTGCGCCAAAATCCTCTACTAGGCTCGCCACCACTTGTTCCACGTTGAAACTTGGAGAGCTGCACGGTGTAGTTACGTTCCCTAGTGTTCTCTGCTGCTTCCAAAAATGCAAACAAGTCTTGCATGTCCTCGGACTTGTGAAACATAACCTAGCTATCAAACACACTAGCATAGAAACCCTGCAGACTTTTCTTCAAGTGAAACAGCAAGTCGGTGCGATCCACCATGTGCAAACGAGTAACCAACTCAGAAAATCGTTGGAGATACTGCCTGATATTCCTTGTCTGTCTCAGATGAATGAGCTCTAGTTGAAACTGTGTAGCTTTATCTACTGGTACTAAATGTCGTCAAAGCTCATCTTTCAACTCCGGCCAAGTGAACATAGGAGTTGTACCGTTCAAACTCCTCATCCGCTGTTGGCCTCCATATCATTCCTTCGCCTCTCTTTACAGTCTACTAATAGCATAGGTGAACCAACTACGTTCATCGAAATTCTCCAAGTAATTCTCCATCTCAATAACCCATAACTCAAACCTAGAAAAGCTTTCTCACCGTTGAAGGATGATGGCGTTGTTGGTTGAGCCCACTTCACTTTCCGCTTGTGCCCTTCTTTGGCTGAGCTGTCTTCCACAACATTCTCTTGCGCCTTCTGTCACCCATCTTCATTCTTATCTGCTTGAGTAGCATCAACTGCTCCTTCACCCAGCAATGCTAAATCCTTGACTTGCTCAGTTTGTGGTACGGGGACCTCTGCTTCCTTCTCCTGTGTCGCTTTTGCTTGCGCTAAATCCGCCTTAAGCACCTTGTTCTCAGCTTCTACTTGCTCAAGTCTGCCTTCCAACTTCTTCAGAAACGCCTTCATCTCGTCCATCCCAGTCGGCACAGCTTCCATTGTCGATGGTGTTCAGCAAAGATTCAACCTGAACCTGCTCTGATACCAACTGTAACGTTCGACCGTAGATCACGGAATCGAGTCGTCCGTCTCTAGCCAATGAATCTCCGAACGTGAACCTCCCTGAAGACTTGTGTACTATATTTGTGTCTCCAGATCCAGTTCGTTAAACTTTCCGCTAATGAACACCAAGGATTGGATAACCGTCGGACGGGTTTAGAATAACCAACTAGTCCTTAGCAGGTCTCTAGTACTAATCTCAGGTTTCAGAACACAATGGAAAGTATTCTGGGTCTGGGTTGGATAAAATTTAGACAGCACTTCCGCTACTGGTGATCAAGTCGGAACGCAATAATCCCTGTAGAACTATAGCTAGGACTAGGAAGCCTAGTGGATGCTAGGAAGTAGGAAGGCAAAGTAATTACACTGAAACAGAGTCAACTCCACACCAGACGCTTCAATCCAGCTTTGGCACTCAATCCAAGCTCACTTATCATATAACAAAGTCAATCACGGGCTCATATACATTACATGGCGTTTTCTTGCTGACGAGGTCCCGACAAGCTCTTGGACTAGTAATTCTTCACTCTGAACGGCCCCTGATTTTCCACTCAAAGACTAAATCTCAAATTAACGATATCACTCATTCTGGAATACCTCTGGTAATCTCAGCTTGCAACTATTGATCAACTGTCTGCTCTCTGGGTAATCTGGTCTAGGTCTCTGGTCTCCAATCTACACATGCCACTCTCCCGGATATTGTATACAGTCTTTGCTCAATTCCTCTGTCAATCACCAGCCTCTCTGCTAGCCACCAGCCTTCATGCTCAGTCTCTCTACCAGCCAGAGACCCATCAAAACTCAAGTCAAAAAGTGAAAAGCTACAATGGGCGTTTTTAAGGTTCGCGGCCCATTAACTAGTCTCTTCAGGCTCTTCCATGTGACCTCGTAGTCGCCACGCGAAGTTATCTAATCACAGCCCTTTTAATAGTAAACGGCGTTACATGCTTGATCACACCTCTCTTACGATTTAGTCGCTTACTCACATCCCAAACTTGCATCAGGCTGCGAAATTGATAACTTCTCCATGTCACCTGATATGTCAACTGTACATTTCAGCTCCACTACACAGTAAGGATGACAGGTCAGTCTAGCGTGTTAAAGAAGTGCAGGAAGTGAAATGCGTGTGAACGGAGAGTGAAAACTGAAGTGCATGAAACATTTTTCACGCTTAACGTTTATATTTTGATTCTAAAATCACCGCACTTTAAGTGAAACGAGAATGTAGTAGAATTGATGTAGAATCCATTAATATTGGACCACATATTCACCGTTTGGTAAGTTGGAGACTTGTTCTTGGATACGAGTGCTACGGAGTTGAATTCAAAAAGCAATGTGGAGCAGATAGACCTACTAAATTGATATTCCACGGATTCTGAGAGCTAAATGTTGATCTGAGCCATAGAGGTCGTGAAAGAACTGTTTTCCAAGCGAGACTACCAAGTACAACTAGCCATAGCATAGATCTGATAGAGCGGTTTGATCTTGAGAGATTCGACTAAGGTTCACAAATATATAGACGCTTTAGCCAAAACTAATCTTTTTTAGCTATTACCTTGTCGATTACTATGTTTTCATACGCAGGAATACGCCCGCTAGCTGGATTTTGTAATAGAGGAGACACGAGTCGATGTTTCTTCTCACATAAGGTACTATCAAGACGCTCTTGCAACGATGCGAGCATTTGAGACCACGTGAACAAAATAAAATGCAAAACCAAAGTGTTGAGGATCGAGTTGGACGAGTATTTAGATGATTTGGCTAGTGTTGATAATGCATTGGACACGATCGTGGACAAGCTAGCTCGGTTCTACTCGATATTAGAACGAGGATAGAGTCATTGACATTAATAAAAGAGGATGTTGAGTTCATTATTTTTTCCAGTTGTTGCACATTTTGATCTCTCCGACACCTTGTGATTTAAGTTGTGATGAAAAACATGCTACTAAATGCATAGATATGTTATCCGCATTTCAAATAAGCCTCTATATTGTTATGAACCATTTTGAGTACTTCAAAATAATAAGAATGATGCAAATCTCTGGCTTACTTGCAGTTCACACAGAAAGATAATTTTGAGTAGGTATAAATAGTGATCATGTTGCAGATTGGATGCGCACTCGCAGTTCACATAGAGAACCCAGACAGATGGTTTGAAAGAGCACCTTCGCATGCTTGCAGGCTATCCGTTAGCATGATGATGGTTATAATTGAGTGCATGAGTCTCTCATGAGTCTAATCACACCTTCTAGTCACATGGTTATTTACTGCTTTGCAAAATATGTACTTCGCTCACTTGCTTGAGAGTGGATAACGTAAGCATGAGACTCTGAACCCGTTGTGCTATCCGCTACATGGGTTATAAAATACTGCCAAGCTTAGCACTTTCCATGAAATTTTAGCAGATATTCACGTAAGTTAAATGGGAGCAAAAGCATGAAGCATGAATCAGATATCATGAAAGCATAAGCATGAATCAGATACCATGAAGCAAAGTATCATTTGGGCAAGCAAAGATCCTACAAAATCTCATGTACATGTTCGGCACTTTTTACAACATCGAAAGTTTTAGAGACAAAAACATCTGAAGCAGTTTGAAGATATGTGTGAAGTACTCACTAGCACTATGTCAATGAGTAGTGGCTGAAGTAATCACTAGAATGCCGGGAGCAAGACGATACTCCACCATGGAAGTCACAAAAAACATGTTGAGAACTGGTATCCATAATCGTTTGAGAAATATGTACATGGAATATATGGAATCATATGAAATTCATCTCTACATTCTTCTCGTCGTTTGGGAAATGAAAATGAGATTCAGCCGAGTAGTACATCATGGAAAGAGAGAATTCGACCAGCGGGTCACTGACAAAGATAAAATAAGAACCTTTTGGTACAATCACAAGTTTTGTATCAAAATTGATAGCTGCTAGAAGAGGTGAGCCATCTGGAGTGAATTATATCATTCTTGCTAGAAAGATGAATGCTTCATCACATGCGAATATGAATTTGTATTCGGCTCGAATAAACCCTGGTTTGAACGTGTCGTGCTCTTGCTCAGACGGTAAATCTCAATGGACATAAATAGCCGAGACATGTTGATAACTGCAAAGTGAATAGTTTTGCAAATATACAAGTTGAAGTAAACACAAGTAACTATGAAAAACAAGAGCTGCTTCGTAGCAGAAGCATGGCATGATGGAACATTGAACTGAAGTTGAAATGAATAGATTCAGTTTACTTCAGCATCACATGTCCAACTACATAGTTAGAGCAACAAGGTTGAAAACAAAATTCAATCGAATGATGCAAGCGTCATGATAGCTATAGTGAGTTAGTAAAAAGACAAGTGTGAATATCACCTCTTGTCAATGAAGAGGACATCAAGCTATTTTTCTCTTTGTAATGTTCGATGCATGTGTGAGGCCGATGCTTATGCCATCAACAAGAGGAGGATCCACAAAATCCAGGTTCTCTAGATCTCCAGTTATGGTTAGCTCAGTGTTGGTTGTAACATGCGAGCCGGGACAAGTTCGCACATTATGGCTTGATTGGTCTACATCGACTGCATCGACCTGGCCCTTGGACGAACTCATCATTTTCTGTGTTGTGAATAGTTCTCGCTACATTTCTTAAAACGAGCACCTCAGGGCTCAAACGTTTCGACGCGTATTGTCTTTTCTCCGATCAACAAGAAGAATTGACGAGAGGCACGTAATGCGAAGAAAAAAGACCTCGGACTTTTTTGTCTGACTGAGTAGGGTTGTGCTTGACATAAGCTAACTCTTCCAAGTCTTCTTCTCTTACGGATCATACCGTGCTCATGTGAAAAATGACTCACTTGTTCATCATTCACAAGAAATTTTGTTTCCAGTACCCATCGAGCTCTGGCATTCGCAGTAGAGTTATCCTCTATGATAGGAGGAACTTGAGCCCTTGTATTGTTAGAAGTGTCTCTGCCTCGTGTTTGTGTAGCTTGGAAGAACTGTGTATCGTTGTCGATTCAGACCACTCTATGTCTACTTTTTTTTCTGACAACTGGAGGAGACTCACACGTCCATAGTGACTCCAGGTCCCAGTAGTAGGTAGTGACTGATTAGCTCAAAGCAAGAGAAACTTCTCTTTGCTAACAAAAAGAGCTGCACCAGTATCACACGATTGAAACCCAAGTCCAAACCACATCCATGCACTAGCTCTTGGCTAAAGCTAGCTACTAGAAGCCATACACAACCAACTAAGTCCCTAACGAACTCAAAAGACCAAAACCCGTAGCGAAAGAACGAAAAAAGACCTATCTGAGAACTTTCTTCTTTCGTCGAACGGTCTTCAAATGTTGATAGGGTCTCCTTCCTTGACTCTTTTGGCTCAAGAAACCTTCAGATCCGACTCCCGATAGTCGAGATATCGTCAATTTTTGGTCGCAGATGACCGAACTTTCAAAAACTCCTCCATGCGGCTTAAAACCGCACACACCGCACAAACGGATCGTCCAAACTGATATCCGTCTTCTCTGGCAGGTAGATCTAGCTACCCTGAACCCAACGAGGCTCCAAACAAGCCGTTTGGAGTTCCCTTTGCAAAACCACGCAAGAAATTTGATCGCAAGTTGTAAAAAACTGACGTAAATCAGCTCCCTACAGCTCAAACTTGCTCACCACCCCCAAACCAACAATCCAATTCACGTACAGTCTTCTCCTATGCGTAGATGAAGACTCCCTGATCGCGTAGGCACCAAGAACGAAGAGCTTGGCTCACCGATCCGAAGAACAACCCAATCTCAAGTCGCAGGTGAACGAAAATATGATGTAAGCGCTTCCCCGCGAGCCACTCAAAACTCCTGAATCGCCCAATGAAAATCCGTATCGTCTTCAATTTCCTGTAGAACTCGGTGTTCTGATATCGATGGATCCAAGGACAGCAAGTTTGGACTCCGGAACGGCCCCAACGGTCCAACTCTCCTTCACAAGTAACTGAGAACTCCAAATCTGCTTCCTGCGTCTCAATTTCTCTCAGTACACATCCCCCGATCCGCCTCTTCACAAACTGTCTTAACCAGTGCGTAGCCAGCACAGATCTTAACCCAACGACGCCTTGCGCGCTTGCATTGGACCTCCAAATCTCCCGAACCGTCCGCTTACAGGTCGCAGGTGCAAGCTAACCCCTTAAGTTGCCCCCTTACGTCAGTCTCTGTACGTACAAGGTTTCTGTGATAATAAAATGAAGCAGGCCCCTTGCGTCTTTGATATAACGCTTGAAGCTTCAAATACCCAGTCAGCAAGTAAACTAGGGCCTAGCTTGATTTTCCCTTCTTTCGAATCGCATAACTTTTCTAGTAGGTGTCCAAATGAAATAAACAAGATGCCCATGGAAAGCTGACAACGAGCTCTACCCATCTATGCGATAAAAGTGAAGATCCGAAGTTGTGCCAAAAGCCCGTAAGCTGGGACCTAGCTTGTTTTCTCCTTCTTTCGAGTCTTGTAACTTCTCCACTAGGCGTCCAAACGAAGTAGACAAAATGCTTATGGAATGTTGACAAAGAGCTCTATCCACTGATGCGATGAAAGCGAAGATCCGAAATGGTGTCAAAAGTCCGTAAGCAGGGGCCTAGCTTGTCTTTCTCATGAGTGTCTTTGGAGCGACAAGCATCGAAGTCTGAATTTCAGATAGGAACCGGTCCACGACACGACAACGCGTGTTACAAGAGAAGACTTTGGAGTCATTGTATGCAATGGTCGCTAGAGTGATGTTGGACACGAAATTTCAATCTTTTAAGGTTTTGGACTTTGCTGTGGATTGCTGGTGTTTCTTGAACAGCAGAGCATGTCAAAAATTAAAAGCTTATTCGAATTCCAAACTTAGAGTTTGCATGTATGGTGAAAAGACCCGTTGCGGTCAATCCATAGAGCAATGTACGGAGAATAGCACAAATACAAAACCAAACTACTGACAAGGTCAACCCTAGAGCTTTCATGAGTACACACCGTGACGGAGATAGAGCGAGAGACAAAGTGAAGCTGCTTGACAAGATTCTACTCAAGTTCGACCTGGGAAAGCATCAGCAAACGGACAATGTGGAGAAAAAATTGATATCTCTCAGCTGGTCGGACTGTATTTTATGGAGCTCCTTATAGAGACAGAGAAGTTCATGAACCATGTAAATGGAGAGTTCGAGCCCAGAGAGAGAAGTTCTCAGACGCATAACGATAATTGTTTGTGAGTTATAACACACATGGTCATATGGCTTACTGACGGACATCAAATTCGAAATATTTGACAGTTATTATGTGCAATTGAGTTGCTATCGATCCCAATAATCCTATTCGTAACCTGATGGAAGAAATTCGAACCAGTTACAACAAGCGAGCACCTACTATCAAGTATGGAGAAGTCATGAGCTTTCTCGTACTGGTTAGAAGATAACCTAACAGCTTCATTTCACTACATTCCATCAGTTTGTAGACAGATAAAAGACGTGGATCCTCATGTTGTTGTCAATTGAGACACATGAGAGTGTAGTCCACAAGAGTTCAATCGTGTTTTCGCGTGTCCGAGTGCAACTCGTTATGCGTTTAATTTCTGCCAAAAGGTGATATGTCTATATGCATATCACAACAAGAGTAGAAAATTCCCGTGTCAAATTTTCATCGTCTTTGTGCTTGATGGTCTGAATGAGGCCATTATTTTAGCATATGCAGTGACTCCACAAGAAGACACATCAAATTGGACATTGCTTTGTGATCTCCTTCAGGAATCTATACACTTGATTGTCTCTTCTCAAACAGTTATCATTAGTGATTGTCAAAAAAGCCTTGAGAAAGCTGTGGCAGAGATATTTCCAAGTGTTGTACATGGTGATTGTGCGCAACACATTCGCATGAATGTGCGCACATGATTCGAGAAGGAAGAAGAACAATCAAGTTTATCATGTTTTTATGCTCGAAATCAAGAACTATAAGCACGCATTGGTTTGAAGGTTGTAGCTACATGTTCACACTGTTACTGATTTTGTTTAAGGCATCATCAAGTATGATGAGGTGTTTTAAAAGCTCGAGGCTTCAAGAGAAAGAGGGCGTGGGTTCGGTGAATACTTGTATGGAATACAACATGAACGGTACAACCGCTGTGTATTTCTCTTGCCGCGTTACGTAAATATTACTTTGAATGTGATTGAAAGTATGAATAATACGTTAAAGCAAATTTGTTGGAATGCTTCTATGAGAATACTGCTGGATATTTGGTACTACATTATGCAACAATTTACAAAGCACCGAATGCATTTTTAGCAAGAGATCAATTTTCTGACTCATGTTGCTCGTAGACGACAATTCAAGAACGAGCAAGCGACAGAGGGGTTTCTTTGTCAAATCTCGAACATCAATGAAGCTACCGTTCGTTGTCATGCTAGTGAAAATAATCATGAAGTGAAGCATGGTGCAAGTGATAGAGGGCATGTTACATGCTTAGAGTACCAAGAGATGGGTTGGTCGTCGTGTTGATAGAGAGGTTGACGAGAATCCAATCACTCGAGTGGATAGCATATGATATAGCTCGTCTCTTTTCAGCATTTACACTTCGGTGGTTTTGGGTCAGTGTTGTGATTCATGGGTTTGTATTAGGGGCTTTGAAGTAGGTTACAGACCGCTCTGGTCTGTGCATCAGTTTTGTGCTCTTAGGAGAAAGAACCGGCAGTGTACATACATTTGGAGTTGGTATATATTGCGCGTTCGTTTTCGTGGTTGTTCTTCTCTGTCTTGTCTCTGTTCGACACACAACATCTCCACAGTCAGGAACCTCGTGTTTTCCTGGACATCCTTCACGTAATATCCGACACAATATCGGTGGTGAACTCGACGTGAAGGTCCGAGGTGGAGATTTCTGTGTTTGAACTTGAAAGAAGAGATCAACAATCATGAACGAGGATGAAGATGGATATGGTTGTTCCGGAGGATGTTGCGGACCTGGGATGATGGATATGTAGATGCTTGGGATCATGAGAGGATGGGACGAGTCATGACTATGGACAGGATGGACGGATCAAAAGGTATACCAGGGATGCAATTGGATGTAGCAACTGCACGATTGTTTCAAGCCTTCACTTTGTTTATGCGACAAGAGCAAGAGAACCAACAAAAGGAGGCTTTGGGGACGAAGGCGCTTCAGAGGGTGGTCGACAAGCTCGATCTATTTGATGGAGGAGACATCTCAAACTACTTGAGATGTTACAAAGACGGAGATGGAATTGGATCAGGTATCAGAGAAGGAGATGATCGAGACATTCGGACTTACTACGGTACTTGAGATAAGGGAGCATGTGAAGGATTTAGCAAAGCATTTTGGGAGGAACTGGGATACATTTTCACATGCATTGATGGAGGAATATTTCTTGAGAAACTCAGATCGAGTAACCAAGAAATCATTTTTGGGATGGGTCAACCGACCTAGCAAGGGTTTATAGCTTACAGAGCTGTTAAAGGAGTTCGAGAGACAATTCTCTCAACTATCTCGAGTGGACAAGCTAACCTTGGAGACCTACAAGACGGAGCTGTTTCTTCAGACATAAGATGCAAGATCTGCAAGCTAAGGTTACTAGGTTGGAAGATAAAGGATCATCGATTGGGATGGAACTTGCACCCAAACCAGCTTGCCTACATCAGTGTCTGTGGTGTGATGGTACTAACCATCAACGAGAAGATTGCATCGACTTTGCAGAGTCTTTGCAACGAGAGGTAATTTCTTGGGAGGATGAAAATGTTACATTCACAAGTACGGGTACTCTCCTTCAAGCCAACGTTGGTAAAGGAGGGATGAAGAAGTTTGTGGTTGATTACTTTGCGGCACATGCAGTTGTAGCTATCGAAGCTACAAGTTATGGTGCTAGGGTGGAGGAGATTGAGCAAGATCTCCATAGAGATGGTTTGGGTGAGCACGAGGATCTAAACGAGCTCAAGTTGGATGCTGCATCCACGATGCAGAGCGAGAACAAGAGACAAGAAGAGACTTCTTCAGGGAAGCAAGCTGGGGAGGATCAGGTTCAACATGAAACTATTCTTCTTATACTGGCAATGGAGGACGATCCTTCACAACCGGAGGAGATGGTTGGGGTGCAGACAATGGATATGGGTGACCTAATTGTAGACATACAACAACCAGATATTGATACAGTGATGGATGTGAAGGGAGGTTGGGAGGAGCACATTCGAGATGCACAGGTTGGGTTCCTATCACGGGAGGTCTTGGGTGCAACTTCAAGGAAAGTCCATGATGCCTACATTGACATCATCAAGGACGAACGACCTGCTAGGTATGACGGAGAGTGGATGGATGCTCTGGAGGCTACGGGTATAAGATGATGGGTAAGGATGACTTACATGGGAGAAGTCATTGCTGAAGGTGATTAAGATTGAGAGGATGATGCTTGGGAGGTTGTGAGGATTTTCAGAAAAAGCAATCAGAAATGATGATGGTTGAGGAGGATATCATTGTACAGCGAGATAATGATGGTTGCGATTGAGGATTTTACTTGCAGCAGTGTGGTTCTTTTTTTTTCAGAAAAACAAAAAAGAAGAGAAGATTAAGTACGATGACATGTATCGACTTGAGGTTGAGGATTACAGTCAGATATATGGTGATGATTGCGTTGACGGATGATGTCTACTACGACACTTGGTTCACAAACCTCGACGGTGAGATTCTACAGGGCGCATGGAAGACATTTCCATGGTATGATGAGTTATTTCTTCTTCTATGTCTTCACATATTGAAAGATGTGTAGATTTAGAGGGGGTGATTGGATGGGAAGTTCGAGGAGAAAGTCAATGAGCATGGATCTAGGGAGGATCATGGCAGGATAGCAACTTCAAGGTGACGATCAGGTTGCAACCTTGAGGATGAGGTTGACTGAGATGGGAGGGAGGATGACAAGATGGGTTGAGTGCCGGTCCACTCCTTGATTGGTATCTCTGGTGCATACCAGAGGATGTACAGGTTTGGAGGGGGTGGATGTCGTGTCGTGGACCGACTCCTATCTGAAATTCAGACTTCGATGCTTGTCGCTCCAAAGACACTCATGAGAAAGACAAGTTAGGCTCCTGCTTACAAACTTTTGGCACCATTTCGGATCTTCGCTTTCATCACATCAGTGGATAGAGCTCTTTGTCAACATTCCATAAGCACTTTGTCTACTAGTGGAGAAGTTACAAGACTCGAAAGATGGAGAAAACAAGCTAGATCCCAGCTTACAGGCTTTTGGCACAACTTCGGATCTTCACTTTTATCGCATAGATGGGTAGAGCTCATTGTCAGCTTTCCATGGACATCTTGTTTACTTCATTTGGACACCTACTGTAAAAGTTATGCGATTCAAAAGAAGGGAAAATCAAGCTAGGCCCTAGTTTACTTGCTGACTGGGTATTTGAAGCTTCAAGCGTTATATCAAAGACGCAAGGGGCCTGCTTCATTTTATTATCACAGAAACCTTGTACGTACAGAGACTGACGTAAGGGGGCAGCTTAAGGGGCTAGCTTGGACCTACGACTTGTAAGCGGACGGTTCGGGAGATTTGGAGACCCAATGCAAGCGCGCAAGACGTCATTGGGTTTAGATCTGTGCAGGCTACGCACTGGTTAAGACGGTTTGTGAAGAGGCGGATCGGGGGATGTGTACTGAGAGAAATTGAGACGCAGGATCAGATTTGAAGTTTTCAGTTACCTATGAAGGAGAGTTGGACCGTTTCGGCCGTTCCGGAGTCCAAACTTGCTGTCCTTGGATCCATCGAGATCAGAACATCAAGTTCTACAGGAAATTGAAGACGATACTGATTTTCATCGGACGATTCAGGAGTTTTGAGTGAAATTGGCTCGCACTTACATCAGATTTTTGTTCGCCTGCGACCTGAGATTGGGTTGTTCTTCACGATCGGTGAGCCAAGCTCTTCGTTGTTGGTGCCTACCCAATCAGGGAGTCTTCATCTACGCATAGGAGGAGACTGTACGTGAATTGGATTGTTGGTTCGGGGGTGGTGAGCAAGTTTGAGCCGTAGGGAGCTGATTTACGTTAGTTTTTTACAACTTGCGATCAAATTTCTTGCGTGATTTTGCAAGGGGAACTCCAAACGGCTTGTTTGGAGTCTCGTTGGGTTCAGGGTAGCTAGATCTACCTGCCAGAGAAGACGGATATCAGTTTGGACAATCCATTTGTGCGGTGTGTGCGGTTTTAAGCCGCATGGAGGAGTTTTTGAAAGTTCGGTCATCTGCGACCGAAAATTGACGATATCTCAACTATCGGGAGTCAGATCTAAAGGTTTCTTGAGCCAAAGGAGTCAAGGAAGGAGACCCTATCAACATTTGAAGACCGTTCGGCGAAAGAAGAAAGTTCTCAGATAGGTCTTTTTCGGTTCTTTTGCTACGGGTTTCGTCCTTTTGAGTTCGTTAGGGACTTAGTTGGTTGTGTACGGCTTGTAGTAGCTAGCTTTAGCCAAGAGCTAGTGCATGGATGTGGTTTGGACTTGGGTTTCAATCGTGTGATACTGGTGTAGCTCTTTTTGTTAGCAAAGAGAAGTTTCTCTAGCTTTGAGCTACGCTTCGGTGGTTTTGGGTCAGTGTTGTGATTCATGGGTTTGTATTAGGGGCTTTGAAGTGGGTTACAGACCGCTCTGATCTGTGCATCAGTTTTGTGCTCTTAGGAGAAAGAACCGGTAGTGTACATACATTTGGAGTTGGTATATATTGCGCGTTCATTTTGTGGTTGTTCTTCTCTGTCTTGTCTCTGTTCGGTACACAGCATCTCCACAGCCAGTAACCTCGTGTTTTCCTAGACATCCTTCACACAATATCCGACACGATAGCGCCCTACAACACGAACATTTATATTTTGTCATCTCCAACGCTCTAAAATGATCTCTTCCTCTTCATCCTCTGTACGTGCATCCATCTCAAACTCCCTCTCCTCGTCGTCGAAGTACATCCAATCAAGACATTCATCCTCGCTGTCATTGCTTCGATCCTCATCTTGCAGTTGAAAACTTTTCATCGTTTACAGCTGATGTTTTCGATGAGACCAGAAGACAAGATGTGTGAAGTCTATAAGGTTTGATGTCTCACTTCCAAAGCTATAGGGTTCAAAGGTTAAATGTGTCCGATGTCCAAACAGCACATCTGCAAGAACTAGAACATGTACAATCGTGCGAATGCTTCTGATATCCACATTGTTGTCAGACTGATCCGTCATCTTGACTGTGAAGCTGGAGTTGACATGTACAGTTGAAATGGACAAGTTATCTATTTTGCAACCTGACTCCCGTCAAGAGTGTGATCAAGAGCAAGGAATATACTAGGGGTGTGATCAAGCAATTTTCTGCCATCCTCACAAAGATGGGAAGGGTCTACCGCCAGTGGAGTGCAAGATGCGTAAAAAGAAAGTACCAGAGTGGCAAGAGGAAAACCGTCAAAACCTAACTACGGTATGTCCAGCTAACGCCCAATCCCTCTCGATAACGCCGTCCCCACCTTTTCTAGCTTCAGTTATAGAGGAGCTCAACCGCGAAACTCTACTCCCCCTCCTGTTAGTTGAGTTTCCCTGTGGAATATGCACCTTCTGAAAATCTCTGGTGTTTTTTATGAGCTATGAATAATACGATGTAGCCAACTTTTATACAGCCTTCTTGAAAATTTTATGGCATAAGAAGATTTACTCAATTATCGAACTCTTTAATTTCAGTAAATTTACAAGGAAATTTAACATTTTTATTAAAAGCCTCTTAACGAGTAATTTGACGTGCGTGTCAAATTTAGAATATACAGCCAATATTCTTCACCTGCGAGTGAGTGTTACAACTCCGATCACTTCTGGAGACGTCAGTCGGAAAACACCACGAACGTTCTTTTGCCACCGGTGTTCGTTATTGTTTATCTTTTGGATTTAGCTCTAAGTTGTCGCGGTAAAGTAGTTTACGACTTAAATTATTTTTTATAATTTTCAAACGATTTTTTATCTAAATTCGCATTTTTTTTACCAATCCACACATATAATGGTAAGCGATTCACGACTGTATACAAAGCTACCTTTCAATAAATTACGGCAGCTTTCCTTCTTGACGTTAGAAAATCTTCTCTTTCAGCTTTGACACACCCTAATATTATAAAAATAACGATATTTATAAAGAAAAACCTAAACACATTGTCTTACATAACAACCACCCTCCGCTAGAAGTTGGGAAATATCTAATACTGGTATATGCAAAGCAAAAGCTCTCAGATATTTCTACAATGGGTAAGGGTGAATGTATGAAATTGAAGTGCTTTGTGGAACGACTGATGACATCTCTTGTAAGAAGACTACATGTGCACTGTGATCCTATGCAGATATAGCTTTAACAAATAGGAGGACAGCTTTTGCACCATGGAGTGTAATACTAGGCGTGAGATCTTGTACTATTATCAAGTAACTGAAGAGTTTCATAAGTAAACTTTGACAAAGTTGGTTCAATATAACAAGGACTCATGGTGAGAGGTGAATTAGAGAGCATGTTACACGACATTCAAGTGAAAAGAGAAAGCTTTCTAAGTGGAAAAACACAAGGATCAAAAAGAAGTACTTTGTTAGAAATATATACGAAGTGATCGTGATCTTTTCGAGATCCAAATCTAAATGTGGTCATATATACTCCACTTTCGTATAACAAAGATAAGAGTTTCGATTGGTCATTTCACATCTACCAAAAACGAATATCATAGCGGTTGTGATGAAGACTTCACTTCACTTCCTGCTAGCAACAGAAACCTTGAAATCTGTCAACTTTTGCATCTCCTCCATTCTTATTATCCACGCGCTTCAACGGCAAGCTTCATTCCCAGATTGCAATGGATGCCAAAACCACATATGAAGTAGTAATTTCCCGCCTGAGGCAACGTGAGATGATCTTGGCCAGATGTGAGAGTGAGGAGGGGAGAATGATCACTGCATGAGTCGAAATCAGCTTTATTCACGACCAACAAGTTGTGAAGTCTTGGATTGTAGTTGAAAACTGTACAAAATGAAGACAAAGGTACGAAGTGATTAGTTCATTTACAAATTACTGCCAGTTGAAAAGCATTATTGTTTTTTCTGAAAAGAAGACAAGAGAAAGATGATCATCAAATATCCTGATGTTGAGTGTATAAATGAAATTATACAAATATGAACGACAAATCTACGTGATAATATGAGTGATGTTTGTTTGTCATGTTATTAATAAATTTGGAAGTAAATGCTACATGAGATAGAAAACCAGCATGAGACATACCAAGAATATCACCAGGTTGAACGACTGTGGTAGAGGCCCAGCTGGTGTAGTCATAGTCGAGGGTCCAACCTCGGTTACCACCAACCTCCAACTCAATGGCGGTTACACTGTGACTTGCAAAGGTGATCATGGTGAGAACCATCACCACCAGCATGATGCTTGCACCATTCGTTCCTCTGAAGCATTCAAAGATTGGACTCGCCATTCTCCTCACTTGAGGAAGTGTTTTTGCTTCTCAAATCTGTGAGGAGAAGCAAGGAATGAATATGCATGAGCTATGAATCCATTAACATCGATTAAAGTTCACTATTACATATCAGTGGATCAGCTAAACATCCAAACTGATGTTCTGGATGACACTCTCAGAAACTCTTTTCTTGCTAAGATTCCAGTACCATCTAGCATGCACTTATAACCTAGTTTTCTACTTTTCAAACGCTAGAAAAATTCATGACTTGCATAAAATCTTGCTTAGACTCTGCCTCTACATGTTTCAAGAAAACTCTAGGTAAAACAAAGGGAAAGATTAAAGAAAAATCTTCGTAAAATGGCAAGAAATGTTAAACAAAATTTTCCATAAAGTGATCGAAAAGATCAAAACTAAAAGACTTCTTTCCATATCGATCTTAACGATATTACGTAGATGACTACAAAACACATTAATAAATGTCACAATCTGCATGAAGATGTACAACAAGGATTAGTTTCCAATGCTCTTCATGCTCCACATCAGTTGTATATTTTGGTTCCCGTCTCAAGTAGTAAATCCGAAGTAATCCAAATACAAAATTTGCAAACGGAATTACCATGCATTACTAGAGAACTTAAGAAAGAAAATAACTTTAGGAACGATGAAACGATCAAATAATCGACATATAGTAGATACAAAACACAAAGAACTAGACAAATATTTCTTCTCACATCAATGAGCAAGCTCAATACATGATAGACATAAGAGCAGAAAAGAAGTAATCTACCTGTTGTAGATTCTGGAGGTCTGCTTCTACGTGAATCAATGTGTTTCAAAATTCAATATCTGATGTAAGCAAAAATCAACCAGTAAGAGAAGAGCAGCCACGGTCTATTTCCAAACAGTTGAACACTCAGCCTTTAATGGTATTCATAGGAGATGTATAGCCACACTGATGATCGTTATGTGGCTATACATCTCCTATAAATACTACTAAAGGTGAACTCATGCGTCCAGAAATCTGTTACAAAAATCTGTTTAATTAACGACGTGGTTGTCAAAAATATGAAACCGTTTCATTTACAGGTAAAAAATCTTTAAACAACTAGAAATGAAACTATAATATGAATGGTTTGTGAAAGAGAGAGTGAAAGGTCAAGAGAGTCGTTTTTTCTTATGACACTGTATTAACCATATAGGCATGGTCTAAAACATTTATCTTGATGAAGATGTAACGATCAACCTCTTTAACAAACAGGAACTGAATTATGTTGATGATTGAAAGAGAGACTGATATGAAAAAAAGGTGTCAACCTACTTGATATATCAGTTCGGTTTGAACATAACAACACTGCGATTTAAAACGGTTTGGGTTCAAACAATTCAGGTTCAGGTTCGTTCAGCAAGAAATAGATGGTTCAGTTTCAAAATTGTTTAGGTCTAAACGGTTTTGTCTCTAAGAGTTAAAGTTTAAGGGTTTAATTAGAAAACGGTCCTGGCTTAAACCGTTTTATTTGTAATCGGTATGGTTTAGAGATAAAGTAAAACGATCCACTTTAAACGGTTTGGTTTCTAAAGAGTTAGAGTTTAACTGCTTTAGTTTAAAACGGTCTAGGCTTAAACCGTTTGATTTGGAATCAGTGTGTTTCAGAGATAACGTAAACCTGTTCATTTTAAACCGTTTGGTTTCTAAAGAAATAAAGTTTAAGTTCTTCAGTTAGAAACGGTCTACACCTAAACAAATTGATTTTGTAATCAATTGATTCAAAGATAACGTTAAACAGTTTAGTTCATGTTCAAACTGTGGTTTAAAAGGCTTGAACTGTTGTTCCAACAGATTAGTTAGTTAAGTGCATCAAACATTAGCTCATTTCACTTTTCAAACTATTAGCTAACCCATTTATAGTTTAAATGGTTTGAACCACATTTTATATGATTTGATTCGAATTCAAACCTTTTTAAACTGTGTGGTTTATTGGTTAATGATTTATATGGTTTTGTGATTTAAATGATAAATGATAAATATTATTACTTTTCCTTGGGATCTTTGCATATCATGGGATTGTCTATGTGAGTCCATCATAAAGAGACTTGAACCAGAGGCTTCGTTAACAATTTGCAGTACATGCATCTCTAATCGTATCCACAAAAGATTAAACTCAAGACTTTTCTCTTAAAAGACTGTAGACTAAACCACTTGGTACACCGATCTTTGATATCCCAAGTGGATATGGAGGTGAGAGTCTTCATGGAAAAGAAATAACCTTATGGTTCTATACAAAAGCAAGAATAGTAGTTACTCCTCAGTGTCGCATGGATCTCAGAAAAACTCCACATGTACATATTCTTGATCTCATTTACTCATAACTTCTGCAGAATTAAGCCACTCGAAACAGAACTCAAATTCTGGACCAATATCGTATTCATATTCTAATATTATTTCGATTTTTTATATGCTACTTGATAATGATCATAGTGGAATTTATATATATCTAACCTATCTTGCTTTTTTATTCACCTCTTCCATGTGAAGATAAGAACAAGCTTACTTATTACCTTGCTTTTCCGTCTGAAAAAATTAATATTTAAATTAAATTAATGTGTATTTGTTACTCGACTCTTGCACGTGTAGTTACGGAACCGCGTATATCCGTGCTTCCTGTATGGGTTATGTTGGGCTCTGCTAGCAACTAGATCTGGCTATCATTTACTAAACAGTAATTCCTTTCCATAATAATTTAGTATATAGTTTCTATACAACACATACATCTTTTCTAATAACAAAAAGCGAGCATAAGTTCTCCAAAGGAGATTGGGGATGCTTTATTTATTCACTTCTTCTAACTAAAGATAGAAGATTGCATCAATTTTAATTTATGCCAAGAAAGGTTAATATCTGGATTAAATTAATGTATTTTTGTTAGCATGCTCTCGCACTTGCAGTTTTTGCAGCGAGTGATTCCGTTTTTTGTTCATGAGTTATGCCTAGATCTACCCACAACTCCAAGTCGAGTTATCATTTAACATTTACAGATAAATTAATTTTGTAACAAGTTAGTACCATACTTAGGGGTCAGATTTGGCATCAAATAATTAGAAGAAGGTCATGTACAAAACTCTAAACATTACATGAGTAGAATGTCGAAATCCAAAAAACTACAATATGTTAAAATTGTAGCATATTTGAGTGAACAATGGATGAAATTCTGAAGATCAAAAATAGATATGAATCTGCCGAATTCCCTTTTATATTTAATCTTGAATGCAGAAGATCATTTTCTAAGAAAAATAAATATAATTCGACATACAAGTGCCAAATCTTACCCTGAGGTAGGGTATAGAATATTAACATATCTTTCTAAATAACAACAAAGCGAGCTAAAGTTTTCCCAAGTCGATTGGGGATGTTTATCAATCATGTGTTCAATAAGAACATCGCGATACAAGAGAAGTCAAGATAGAACATTAAATATTAAACCCAGAATCACGTTGTAACTATATTATTATTATCAGTTCCGATTAGGGTTCGATCGCCAGGCCCTTTTTTCATGCTGGGAGGAGAATTCTGGTACAAGTTTCCAAATTCCCATTATTATTCAAAGTCCAATTATTAGATGTAAGTGCAGATCAAATTAAACCTTCCACATTAAGTAAGAAAGTGCACCAGAAAATGACTGCACTGAATAAGTAGATAATCATGGAAAACTGCTAGCCAATCGAATAATATGCCTCCAATATTCAGATAGAAAATGCCCAAGAAAATCACATCCTCTAAATCAAGTAGACCTATTAACCGTAAGCTAGAACGCAATAGACATAAATTTAATATCCGTCAAATTAAAGTAGAAAATGCAGTAGAAAATGACTTCCCATTAGAGTAAACTACTACCGTAACTAGAACCCAGCCAATCAAAAAGTTACTGGGTTCTAGTTACTATAGCGGGGTAAGTCAAAAGTTCATGTAAGTTTTTGAAAGCTATTTACATCAACTTCAACTTTTGACAGTAAGCTGGAACTGCATACAAGAAACTAATGACTGCCTATCAGAATAAATATGCTATTGTCGTAAGCTGAAGAAAGTACAGTCAAAAGATTGTAATTAATTCGCCTCGACGTAGGAGCACTGTTCGGGGAGAAATATCTGAAAACAACGGAACCTTGTCCTTCAGAAATTGACAGAGTACCTAAAATATCCAAAACCTGCCGAAACGTCTGACACTAAATGCCGGATCTCTCCGAACAGTGCGTAGGAGGATATTCATCTATGTACTAGAATATAAATTAATGTCCTCATAAAAACGGTGCGGTTTGAGAAGTAGTGTCTCGGTCTTATCCTTCCAGCAGCGCATCAGCCCGGACTCTACTTATGGTTTATATCCGGATGAGTTGGCTACTCCGAGACTAGTTAATATATATGATTTATGAATTAATTTAATTTTTATAAATTTTTTATAATATATTTTATAATTTTTATGTATTTTCTGATAAGAGAAAACAAAACTCACTGTACAAGGCTGTGGGGAAGGATATTCACCTCATGTACTATGCTTCTGTCTGCAATTCATTTCATGGTCCGCAAAAAATATAAAGATGTGCTTGCTCGCAGAATAATTACTGGATTTTCACATTTTGCTCTGCTGCGGCACCATTCGGTTTCTGCTTCAGCGTTCATATTCATATGAAGTTCTGCATAGTTAGCTTTGTATTTTTCCTTGTTTTTCATTCGTGTTAGATACTCTGTTTATCTATTTTAGTTCGCTGTTTTTTGGCATGATAATTTTTTTTAACAGGTGATAAAATCTGAAGTGAACAATAGAGTAAACTGCTGATCAAATTTTAGCAGTCGGGCTTAGGAAAAAGAATGCAAGGAGCCGGCAATAACTTTATTTTCTTTAGAAGAGGAGTTAATTACATTAGCAATTCCGTCATAGCTGTAACGATATCCAAACAGTACGATGACCGACAGTAAAGAAATCCGGTCGCTAGGAACATATGCTGTGTATTCGCTTGAAGCAAAGTCAAAACCTTTAAACTATAAATGAGAGAACCTACTTATGGTGCAGTATTATGTTCTAAACAAAGTAAAACCTTGTGTCTCTATAACTGTTGGAGTCGTTGTTCGTTCGACGATTCCGCGTTGTTCCGCCACGGAGGACGTGATACCTAGAATAAGCAACAACAAGCCTCGTCAGCAGTTGCAGAGTAAGACTAGAAGTAAATAGCGGACTAGAAGAAAGAGAAGAATGACATAGAAGAAGAATATCACCTTACTTGAAACGCTCTGCTGGCTCCCAAGTTCTTTTCCAAGGTGCTGCAAATAGACATATACTTTGAAAGTGCGTTGACGTCTTAGAAGTTAGCCACTGTTCTGTTGCGGTGAATAGTGGATGAAGCTGCAAGTATGTATTCCTTCTCTTGTAGAATATCATCATCCGGTTGCTCACAGTGAAATACATGCACGTGTTTGAGCAAAGAAGACATTATCTATATCGGCAACAGTTTTTGGTCAAATTATAGCTTTCCACAGAGAGTCACCATGCGTCTTTTGTACACCACATGTCTTAAACCATCTGCAAGACGGTGTATACTTACTAGATCGTATCATAGATCTCAAACATGTTCGAAGAGTTATATCCAACAGATGTGTACTGCGATACTTTTAAACTGCAAGACACGCTGGAGGATATTGGTATAGTTGAGCTCCACTTAGTTCTTCATATCTGCAGCACCAAACAAAGTAAATAATTTTTGTCCGATCTCTAGCATGCCGAGATGTTTTTCATGGCCGATTGGTGATGGAGCTGACCTTTGTCCTTCATACAGTATCCGCTCATTCCAACGAAGGTATAAGAGACCTTTGACGCAAACCTCTCCGTCAATATCTTTCTATCCCAAAACTATCAACAGTCGTTTTTTCACCTATATCGTGATGGTGGCTTGAAAAGAAATCACTCCTTGTACATGTAAATGTAGCAAAGTTTCATCTCTTCTCAATAGATAGCAAACCATTGGTACACTCATTATCTAGAAGTCGACACAAGAATGACCAGTAACACATATCTAGGTCTTCTCCCGTGCAATTGACAGTGAGCGACATTTCTAAGAGTTTGAGAACTAGAACTCTACGTGTACTCGCTGTCGGCTGTGGAACGACGACACGTTTAGCTTTGGCTGCTCGTCGCAAGAACATCAGACGGATAAGGATAATGTTTACATCCAAGTCGAAAAACTATGGATTCGACGTCTTGACAAAATAATGGATGCAATTTAGACGATACACAACATGCACAGTTGGCTTCAGAAGATGAGGATCAACGGGAGACTGCAAAAATTTTGGATAAGAAAAAATGAAAGACTTGGAGTCACGCAAGACCAACCAGCTTTCTTCAGATTGGATGTAATAGAAGAGACCGATGACAGCAAGACAAGAAATGGCAATGGAGAATGAATTGCAAGTAAGTACAAAGTCCAAGTCTGGGATGAAAAATTCAGGTGGAATGCTGCAGAAGTCAAAATCGATATAGATATGCGCTCTAAGTCTATACAGTTCGATATCTCCAAAAGAAAGAAATGTTCCACGATAAAGTGGATATGGTGGTAAAGTTCAGGATCTATGAAACTGATATACTTTGCATCGAAAAGTATCATCATGAGAACAAACTACTTGAAAAGAATTAAAGGTGAACCTTTCCTCTAGGATGAAATCGTCAGATGTGAGGTTATTATCAAACAGGGTTGCGAGAACAGATTGAAGAAGATCATCATCGGACAAGATAGGTCTTGTTTCTGCACTCTTCTCCAGTGAAATGACTGTAGACATTTGGAAAACAAAATACAGGAAGAGAAGAGAAGAGAATTTGAAAGAAAACGTGTAGAATTCGACAATTTATGAGTTTTGAAACTTCTCTAATATGGTCGGTGTGGTCTCGAGTGAAGCAGCAATATCTGCATGATCGCCAAGAAGAAAATTTGGCTAAAAGCAGAAACTGCGAATCTTTGCTTGAAGTTGCGTGCGTCCGTCGTACAACAACGTGGGAACCAGAAAAGTATTGAGAAGAAACCGTATGACAAAGAGCAGAAATGAATCTCAGTTTCAAAGCTTCTCTGTATATGAGAACATACGTGAATCAATGGTACAAACAACACGATCATGAAGAAGGGAAGTGGCCTCAAAGCAGAAAACATCCATCCCCATCACGTAGAATTTACCGTTCCATCTCCTCCTTTGTTTCAAGTCGCACATGAGATTGATCAAATTGATCAAATAAGAAATATATTTTCCATTTATTCTAGGAAAAAAATGCTCTTTCCAGTCTGTTAGAAATGAGACTCTTTCTCTTTCCCGGAATTCAGAGGTTATTAAGAGAAAACTTTACCCATGACTAAATAAAAGAATATATTTTCCTGCTGTACACATACCGTTATGGCCTAAACCTCTTTAGAGCATTTCCACCGCAGGTCCCCTAACCGCGTTTAACGTGGTAACGCTTATAACATTTCCTAAGCATTACCACGTTTCTCCAAACTTAAAGATTCCAAAAGTCTCTTTAACCGAAAATCATACCGTTTGAGTGAGGAACGGTTTTGGGTACTTTTGAATAAGTTAGAAATTTTTAAAGACTGCGGTGGGAGGATTGTTCCTAAGATAAAGATCCTTCACTTTTAATCTGTAAAATAGCTCGTTTAGGAGTACTTTATCGGGTGGTGGAAATAGACCACATCGTGCGTTTCAGGGAGTTGACGCGTCACTGCGCTTGCTGGTACTGTACAGTGTCCAGCGCGGATTCCAACCTGCTCGGTGATGGTTTGGCAACCCCACAATCCTTCCTTTCTTTTCCTTTCTACTAATAGCGGGGCTTAGCCCCGCTGTTCTTCCCTTCGGGGTGGTTGTTGCTTGGCCCTTCGGGTCCTTCTTTTCCTTGTAAGGCTTGATGGGTCTTCCCATTTGTTTGTTAATCATTGATTTGCGTTCTTGTCCTTTCTTTTTCACATCCACGGCTCTGCTTAGCGACAACAGTCACTACGGTAGATACGATCGTCGGGCAAGCTTTGAATTGATGTGAGCAGAAGATAACACAGGCATGTGTTGTTTTCCTTTTATTTAGTTTAATTATTTATCGAAGTAAGAAGCGGGTTAGGCCAGCGACACTATATATTTTTGGCTTTCTTTTTTTCTGTCGAATTTGGCTGTCCTTGTACGGACTGAAATCTCTCGGCAGGAAGACTCGATCCACGTCGTCTCGGTTACGGAGGCGTACGGAGCTGTCAACCAGCTACTAAGGGATATCAAAGTTAAGAACCTTCTGAAAGATTTTAAAGTCGTGGGAGTGAGTAACGACTTCATCTAGATCTCTACTAGTGTTTCGTGCAGGTAACTCCAGAAATACTCGTAGGTTTTTTCTTAACAATTTTTTACTCGTTTCATTCGTTTTTTTACAATAAATTTTATGATACTCTGGTTAATTATCTTGAGTGTACAAATTGAAATAAAATGATAAAATAGTGATGTCCAGTCACAAACGTGATCTATAATGAATGAGACTTATATAAAAAATTATCTGTGATAATTTTACAATCAGTTATCTTTTTATCGTTGAAAAATATCCTCTTATCATTGACACCCCCTAATGCTTCGTAAGTGATAACATAAGCATGTAAAATCGATTTCTAAGAACTTCAGCTAGCTTGCTGTTATCAGAAAATATAGTAATATTAAGTAAAAATCAGTTATTAAATTAATCAGTTTTGAATTTATAAATATAAAATATTCGTCAAATCTGAAAACGTGAGACAATCCGGACATAAACCATAAATGGAGGACAGACAGCGAACACACTTAAAATACATATACTTCTTGTTATCGCTCTCTGTCATATTTTATGAAAGTTTTAATTGAAATAATATAAAAATTTAAAAATCTAACTTTTTTTAAAGAGATTTAACTAATGAAAAATGTTTATATATAAAAAAGTTTAAGATTATAGACAAGTAGAAAATATAGAAAAAAGTTACACATCACGGACAAAGTGAGAAATATTCCCACCCAAACACAACGTGGATAAAAAAGTTACAAAACATTAACTATGTCCAGCTAACTGCGAAACCAACGCCTCAAATAAGAAGACCCAAGATTTTACCTCCCTCTGCTCTCGAACTGAGATGTAATTTTCTAAACAGTCAGCCGAGAAGCCTCGTCAGTACTTCTGCTTTAGGTCTTCTTTCGCCTCGACTCGCCCTCGTCTGTTTTGTAGGACAGCTACGTGGACTGTGCGCAGCTCCAGTCATGTACAGTAGTAGCACAGGGCCACAGGCTCATTTGTTCCTCGGCCCCACAAGGAGCCGCAATTCCCAAGAGTGGGGCTTTTCTGACAAAATTCCTCGAGTGTCTGACGAAATTTCTTTGACACGTTGTCGAGTGTTACAGAGACATTCATTATCCCGCACTACACCAGCTCCAAAATGATGTACTGTGCAAGTAGAGTAGTTTCGCTGCACTTAGACACCATCTGTGGAACACTCTACTCAACAGAAAGAGAAGGAAATTGGAGAGCTAAGAGTAGCACAAGATGTGGTCCGGGAAAGATCTGCTGGAATGATGCAGGATAGGGTTTAGGGGATTCGGTATAGGGAGGGGAAATCGATGATCGCGGAGGCATGGAATCGTATCTTGGAAGTGCATGGATTCCCAGTCGTTCATGCGGGAAGCGGGAGTCACCCACTCACGCACTCTCTGTTCTCCTGCAACACGTTTGGAGTTTCTTCCGCGTCACTTTTCACCTTCTCCTTCACTTCCCAGTATGTACCGTACTCTGTTATCGGTTGCTTAGGTGGACCCTTCACTCTGCTCCTCCCCTGTTCCCAGTTGTCGATGTTTCGCGCTAAGTTTCCGCTCTGCTTCCGCCTCGTCCTTCCTAACCACTACACAACTGGGTGTACACAACGCGGTGTTCAGCCTCCTCCCGATTCATGGACCGAGCAAGCATTTGAGGCTTTCAGTTGTAGGCTTCTTCAGTACGTGCGCGGTGTAGTTTGGAGAGGCTGCAGGGTAGTATATGAAGGTGCTGAAAGGTGAGAGCGCACGGAGCGGTTTCTGTTTTCTGACAAGTTGGACAAAGACGGAGGAGATCCGAAAGGAAGGTTGAAGGTTGTTTGCTAGGTGCTGCTGAGTAAGGCAGGAAAGCATTCGCACGCGCCAGGCGAGTAGCTCCGAGGATAAGTTTCAGATGAAATAAGGAGCTGCCCTGTGAATGAGGACTCTGTTGAGTGACCTTTTCCATCGCTCGTGGAGGCGAAGGAGGATTCGCGCTTGTAGGGTGTCCATTCCCCGATTTCCAGGCAGCGAGAGCTCTGAGTCGAGGATGTCGTACCCGCGAAAATGGGATAGTTTCTTCCGGGTGAAGGTTTTGGGACTAAGGATGAATTTATGGTGCGCGGATAACAAGATACCTCAGGGGGCGTTCAATGTGAACCGCAGTCAGGATTCTCAGATGACCTTATCGCTGCTGGACAAGAAGGTGAAAAGGAAATTGTGGAACAGGTTTAGATTCGGCAGCAGCACAAGGAGACGGGAGGAATCAGCAGAAGCTGCGCCGTTACAACTGGAAGCAGGCAGTCTATGAAATCGAAGTTTTCAGCTCAGCTTCTCGCTGATCGTCCCCAGAGTGTGATGTCCAGGCAGTACGAAAGGATACAGGATGCAGACTACGGTGGATGTCGCGTTGCATTGATTCTAAACAAATTCGACATCCTTACTTGAAGAGATGATCGAGGAGTATCCTGCTAGACATGTACGAAACAGACGACGTTATTTCGCTCGATCATAAGGTTTGAGACTTTGGCAGTGACACGGTCAGCGTATTTCTGCTTTGTAGCAGAGAGTGGAGGCAATCCGTTAGAGGTTGGGATGAGATTTTGTAAGTCCAGCAAGCTGGAACTGACACGATTTCCTGAGAAGTTGAGCAAGCGCAGTTTTGATCTTTTCCAGTTGCAGTAATCAGGCAAAACTTTATGTTGGAGCGGAGCTGTATCTGGAGTTCTTGTTTTCTGCTAGGGAGGTGTAGAATAGCTCTTCAACTCTTACAGAGTTGGTGTCTATTCTTCGTAGTTCAGTCTTTGAGAAGAAGATTCTAGCGACTCAACAGTCACAGATGTGTAAATACCGCTCGTAATGATGTCTTGAATGGCAGTGTCAGTTTCAAGTCCTACGGGGATATAGGCACTATAGGCACTAGTTGGCAGTCTTCAGTCTACGTATTGTCTTATTTCCCGGGGCAGGAAAGACTTGGTCTATATTGGAGACATGTGTTTGTTCTAACATTAGCATTTGAAAGGTAATCTCCTTTTACATCTGCGTGGTTCCTTGCCACAGTTTCATCCCACGACCTTGGTCAAATCGGTTCTAAATGAATGCTTTCGCGAAGTCCTATCTCAGAAAGAACATAACAATCGGAACTGATGAGTGGCTCCATCGGGTCAACGGGGAAGGGAATGTACCGTGCTGGCTCCATCAGCTTAGACAGCCTGCTGTGTTGCATACCTGTTCGAATTCTTTTCTGGAATCTTGAAGCATCATATTCACGCTCATTTACAGTTGATCGGGGAGTCAGTGTTATTATACCTGTTCATGTGATGTACAAATAGATCAGCTTGTACTTAATAGTTGTCCCACAAGGTGCAATGTTACCAAACTGACCAACTCATACAGATTGAGTTGTGTAATGCGGCCGTCCTCTCACATTGCCCCCAGGGACGAAGTTTCGTCTCCCGTTCATCGGTTTGGCCTTGATGAACGACCAAAGCCTCACGATGTACTCATTAGGGTAAAGCAGTACCGTCTCTTATTGAGGCGTTATCGGGATTTGGCGTCCTCTGCATCCACTGACTAGATTCTGGTTTGTGAAAAGTAGAGACAGTGGACGATGAGGAACCGACAAGGTAAACACAATCTAGACAATATCAGCGACTGCTATTGGTGTTTCAGTCTTAAGAGCTATTATATTATATGTGAAATGAGGCCCGCAATCTGCTTGATATCGACACATGACAGAAAACAACAACCCTCACCATTATTCATTCTCTCCAACGAAGACTATCCAGCCAAGAACCCACCAAGAATGTTTAGTAGAAGTCATGTGATTAGAAATGTGGCCAACTTTAATTAGACGAAGAGGGGAATTGTATACAGTATCCTAATCCTCAGCTTACCTTTACAGAGTCTCGTCTTCCTGCACGTTCTCGTCTATATGCTTTCCAAATCCCCTGACCAAGAATAAAATTTAATACGTTCAAGCCTAACATGCCTACAGAAGCCAGAGGAAGTTCTACCGTGCCCTTCACAAATTTTCTTCTATCCTGCGCTAATTTTACTGTAATCATAATGTGGACGGCACACCGAGCCGTGAAAAACGTTACCCAGTTGAGAAACCACTCGATTCTCAACAAATGGCCCCACGCCCTCTTGACTCCAGCGAGTAACATTATCTTGCGTAGGTGTAAAAAGATCGAGTGTAACTGGAAAACCCGAAGATCAACATGTCAATATCCTAACACATCTTCGGTGGATAGTATTCATGAATATGGAATATGCTCGTATTCGAGCAGAACACGAGTACGCTGGTCTACACGATACAAGGAGAGCAATGAACTATTTTGAGACCTAATAGGTCAACGGGGCAACTCATTCTGACGCACGTGCGAAGTCACCTCCGAAGAGACACACAAATCCTTGGTATATCGGCTCCGAGAGAAGTGCACAAAAGGAAATTTAAATACCGATGTGACCAAGCACCAACCATGTTTCCTAATTTGAACACATGCAAAGAAAGAAGCTCACCTCGCAAACCAACGTCAATATCAAGTAGTTGATACAGCTCTCCTTGAATAGGGCGACAACAAAACAGGTCAGCAGAACCTGATGATGTGTGAGGACCGAGGGCGCTCTTGGCTTATATAATCTTCGGCGAAGCATGTCCCATTGATCATAAGCGAAGTATCCACATGATACAGCAAGAACCGTGTGCGCTCCAGGCCACGCATACTGAGTTAATACTTCATGTCTCCACATTCGGGCTAGTCCTTGCTTCCTTTCTTCTTTGATTAGGAAAAATACTACTGCAACAAATAACGGTAGCACAATCAGCGGGTGTGTTCCTTCTAGCCAACGGGTGCGATCAACTGACAATGTACAGGTGAGGCCAAGAACCTAACTTAACTCTTGCTCTCTTAACCAAACTTAACTCTTGCCTTCAAGACAAAGCGTACATCAGTATCCAAGTTATACAACAGCTCAGTGTAACTGAAAGAAAACGTCCGTATCCAAGTTCCCTACAAGGATGTTCCACAAAATGCAGGCAAAGAGAATCTGACAAAGATCAAGAGAACCAACTTTTACCGCAGTAGTTCTAGACAATCGATTCTGAACGGTTTAAAGCTGGATGACAGGACCGAGATCATTTGGTAAGGAAAGGTAAAAAACGGTTACAAAGGTTCCCTTACTTGTTCGAGGGGCTCTACTTGTCCCAAGCCGTCGTTAGCACAAACTGCGGAATCCTGTTCTATGGCCTTGTCCTTGAAGAGAGGTTTACCTTTCGTTTGTAGGTTTAAGAAGACTTAAGTTCTCATCATCCTCAACTTTTAACATGTACGACATTTCGCTCCTACGTTGAAAGGCATCAACACCTCAAGGTTCCATGCATTACAACAGTTGCTGAATTGATTTCGGAACTTCTTGCGAATGATCGTTAAGAAAGGAAAACATGTTTGCTGCGCTTGGGTTAGTGATAAGGTAGAAACAGAGAAACTCCTGTCTGCAGCACCATCGAGGGAAAACTCAGGAAGCTTCGACAAATACAGAGGTTGCAGCCGGATTTTCGACAGGTTCGTGGCCTAATGATCAATTTTCTGCACTGCTGAGCTAAGTAGGTTTGACAAAACAGAGAAAAGACTGATTTGCGACACTCTTCCAGAGATAAATTTTGGATTTGAAGACGCCAACTGGTCTGTGCACGTGGGCGACAGATCCAGTTAGACCCAATACTAAGAGGATGTTCTACAGATATTAAGACATGGCGACAGCGTGCGATCTAAAATTTCACGGAGAGGGATTACAAAACGAGTCCCAGGTTGACATAGAAATGAACAAAAACTCAAACCCGAGTCACGACTAGCATTGCTTATCCAGCAATTGCTACCTTCGGTATAAACTCCGAATCTCATAATCGGAGAGGACCCGGGAAATGAGAACCCTGAGATCCTAACAGTATGAACGATAATAAATGCAAATAACAAACTACTCAGTCCAAGAGAAACTGTACCTGCAGTGGAGATTGTTGTCGAATGCAAGAGGGACACTGCAGTGTTCAGGAAACTGTCGACGTGTTTGCGCTGAAGTCCAGATAAAAATCTCGGCTCCAAAGAGACGATATACGACAGAACCTTGTTGACGGTCTCAAAGAAGGCCCAACCATATACAACAGGCCACAAGTTCGTTTGCCCCTGCAAGATTTTCCACCCCAAGACGAGCGTCCAAATAACCAGTAGCACCAAAAAACTCGACCCTGTAAATTCTAGACGAGGCCTTCTAGTCGAATCCATGTGACTCACGCGAGGGGCAGAGCAAGACAAGCCTGTCCCTCGCGCATCCCCTGAGATTCCGTTCGAGTAAGAAGACACTTTTGTACCATGTACTTCCAACAACATACCACTTCCCTCCGACTCCATGATTCCGCACGAATAGTTAAACGTCCCGGCGGATGGCTAGAAATTCTCGTCCCCACGCTGTGCCTTGCACCAAGAGCCAACAAGGCCAGTTCTGCTATCGACCACCACGTATTATCATTCCTTAATTGACTCCTCTCTCAAATCAGGGGAAGTACTGAACACACATTAGCACGTCCTATTCCCGCACAGTCACGGCCACTAAAAAACGACCGGGTCATCAAACAATAGTAGGATCTTGAGTGGTCGCAGCCCGTGTATCTCCAAATCTGCGAGCCAGAATGGTCTGCTTCATCTTCCACGCACTGAAACCAACTCAACAATGTACAGCAAAAAATCCACGATATGTGCTTGCTGCGGAAGCAAAACTCAATTTCCATCAATCGAGGGCAGATACAACATGCTTCGAAAGTTTGCGTTAGGAGTATCAGAGGAGTGGGCACGCGGGGCAGGACTGCAACCCAGGAAACACGTCCAATTCATACCAGCATAAACTCAGGAATGATTGATGGTTCCATTTCAGCATTGAGTCCAAAACTTGGAGAGGTGGAACCCCCAATTTGCTCTTGGGCCTCGCGCGCACATGACAGTGCGAGCGAGCGAAAAATGGCCTCGCCGCACGTTTGTCACAATCTTCGTGCGATTGGACTCCAGTGCTCCTCATCAACCTGCGCGGCAAGTCGGTGGCTCCATGGGTCGTCCTCGTCATCGGTCCATACTTGCGTGGGATGCGTCTGTCCGCAAGGAGACGGCGCAGTCAGTCTATCCACGCCGTCCGACTGACGGAGGAGGATGTATTAACGACGTTGGGACGGTGTTCATCAACGGTGGATTTCAGGGATGAATGAGGGCCTATCATTTACGTCGCCCGTGACGGTACGGTCTGGCTGCTTACGTACTACAGTAAAGCACCGTACTTGACCTTTACTCTCGCAATGTTCGCACTCTGTTTGTTGTTATGAGGCGCTTTCCATGGAGACTTTCCATGATCGATAATGCTAAGGTAAATGGTAAATGTTATTACCTCTCACTTTGGGGTATTTGCGTACCATGTACTTTTCTACTGTGAGTCTATCACAGTAGTATCAGTGCTCGGGGTAAAAAGTTTAGAGAACCGGAAAGTACCCGACGAAAATGAATGGGAACCTGTTTTTTTTAATTATTTAATAGTCTTTTCGGTTTTTAACACAAGTAAATTGTCGTTTTGTAGAACTTTAATCTGCAAAATATCCGTCTGGAAACCATTTTAACCCGACTTTTCGAATTCCAGTCAGTTGAGAATACAAAGAATGCCGGTTAACCCCGAGCGCTGCAGTAGGTCACTTACAAAAAGCTTCTATAATAAGACATGTCAAAGCTAAAACCTTTGGGAAATATTTTTCTCGTGAGCAAAGCTGCAAAAGTTAGTGGATGTTTTCTGTTGTTACCTCCAGGAGCAACAGCAAGAAACTACCACGGTCGGTTTTAATTTATTTTGTTTCAAATCGTACGTGAGTTTAGGGCGTAAGTAAATTTCGAATTTTAATAATTTATTAAAATAAAAAAAACAAAAAGTCAAAAGATGAAAAGTAGAATACTTAGAGCGATTCAAAAATACCCCTTGAGCGATACACGGCTCTAGACAAAATTCACCTTGGATAAATTATGGAAATTTTTCTTTCTGACAGTTAGAGAATTTATGTTTTTAGCTTGACACGCCTTAATAGTTTGGTGCGCATGCACCTCCAATCGTATTCACAAGGGATTGAATCTACTAATGGTTTTTTAGAAGATTGTAGGCTTAACTACTTGGTACACCGATCTTCGATTAAACAAACCATTGAATGATCCCACTCTTATTATAAACTGGATTATTTCTAACTCTTCTACTTAACCTTTAAAAAAATGATCTTTTCTATTTGAGATGCACGTCGTGTTGGAAGGTAACATTTTCGTCTAAAAGTAAGGATGATCAGCGTATTTGTTATTAAGGTGTGTCAAAATTTAAACTTTTGGGAAATATTCGTCATTCATGAGCGAGTGTTATGGTTACAGCCAAGAGACTATGGATGTTTCTTACGAGTACCTCTGGATATTTTAATAGGTTCTCTAACTGATTTTTTGTTCATATGGGATGTGAGTTTCAGCTTGTTTTAACTTTGATATGTATAATTATGCATCTAGAAATAAAATGAAATAATATATATTATTCATTGATTTATGTTAGCAGTAAAATACTATTAATATTAAATATATTAAATAAAATTTTTTATTAATTTCTCTGTGGGGCTTTCTGCAGCCGTGCGTTACTGTCCTTGCACAACATAGAACCCTCCGACAGGGGAGGACTGGAACCCACCTCGTGCCGGCTACGAGCAGATGAGGTTAAAACTTACATGGGCATATCCGTCCAGTGACTAATCAAGTAACCGTGCATGAGATCGTGTTTCTCGTATATACATCATAGAAACGACATAACAAGTTCTGCGTCTGTAGTGGACTTGCGTGGCAGAAATTTACTTGACCTGATCTCCAGTATGTTTGTCGTACTTGACTCACCCCTCTTAACTTTAACTTGGCGTCACTTAACTCCATCTTTTACTGGTTACAGAAGGTTTAGTAGATCAAAATGTTATTTCATCAAAATATGAAAAAATACATGTTAATAGTTAATTATTTATTATTAAGAAAAATTATTTAAAACTTTTATATAATATTATTTTTTATTTGACGTAGTGCAGTGTTTTTATATAAAATAAATTATTAAATATACTATTTCCAGTCAAAAGTAGAGTCAAATAACGTAAAATTAAGAGAGGTGAGGTAAAGTCCGATAACTTTAGAGGTGGAGTAAAGTAAATTTCTGAATTGCGGGGCGATGTATGCGGATCTGAACGAACCCTTCTTCTAACTGTCGTCGAATACGACAAAATACACTATACAACAAAAAGCCAAGTACCCTTCTTCTTTCGTTGGATAGCTGAACGGACCAACAACAGGGCACCAATGAAATGACATATTCAGTTATGGTGCAGTTGGCCGTAAACAATATTTGATCGTGGTAGCATGACTTAGCGTGCCTCCCATCATCCCATGTTGTGCCACTGTGGTAAGCTTCTACATTTCGATTCCCTATAGGGAGATCGTTCGCTTGTCGTGATAATCAAAGTTCAACTTTCTTTGACGTGTACTGCATGGGAAAGCATATGATGTCAGTTATTTTGCTTTCAATGTTTCAGATCATTATGTAGTGTGGTAAACCCTAAGCATGCTCAACTTTTGTTCGCTTTCTATTAGCGAAAAAGATTATCTATTAATAATTTTCTATAAATATTTAAATTTACCTATAACTATTAAGTGATAGACGGACCTGGAGATACTAGAAGGTCCAGATATAATCCATAAATGGAGTACGAACAGAAGTGCCTCCAATACTACAAGTACGGTAGCCTATTATTAATAAATTATCTAATTAACACATTGATTATACTTAACTCTTCCTAATGAAAAGATGAGTTAATAAACTAAGCTTGCTGCACGCTTTCATCTTCAGATAGAAGAGGTGAATAAATAAGCAAGTTTAATTTAGGAGAGGACACAAAATAGGAATGAACATTACAAACCGATGAGAACTGTATAGATCAAAAAGCTGCAATCGAAATATTGCTATGCACGATCTCCTGTAGTATCTTTTGTTCACCTCATATACACTGAAGTGTACATTAACTTAACTCTAATTCTAACCCTTCCGATGGGAAGGGTTAGAATATTAATTAACGTCCTCGGTAAACGACACGATATAACAATGAGAGTTCCGGAGTTATATCCCCAAGAATGCACCAGCCCTTTTCACTTATGGGTTCTCTCCAGATGAGTTGGCTACTCCGAGCCAGATTAACACATAATATTTATGAAATTATTTAATTTTAATAATAGCTTATAAGAATAAATTTTTATAACACTTACACATATTCTGATATGAGAAAACAAAATTCACTGTACAAGGCCGTGGGGAGGGATATTGTTCAAACTTAAGAAGGGAATATGATCACTTACTTCTATGCAGCCTTTGGATACTCTACTTCTATCGCACACTTCCTTGATTTGGTAAACCCCTGGTCACATCGAGTTGGTGCCCACAGTTAAATATAAAGCGTGTATAACGATTATTCTTGCCAAGTGCAGTTTACATCTTCAGTTTGGGGCTAAATCAGATTCTATGTCGTAATATAGTCAGTGAACTGAATAAGACTTTATCAAAATATGCATGCAAGATCAACGTGAGGGAACTTTTGTTTGCTTTCTGTTATCAGAAACATTTTAATATTCTGTATTAATTATAAAATGTCAGGAAATATAAAATTTTTTCTGTATGTGTTAAATGATAGCAACACCTAAAAAGTAGCATAGATATACGCGCTTCTCAATATGCATGGAAGATCAACTTAGGAGAACTTTGCTCACTTTCTTTGCAGAAGTTATCAACTTTGTGATTTATATGCAAAACTCTACCGTTCTCCAGTCGTAGTATATCCATGAAATTATCACTGACTTCCATGCATTATCACTGCTTCCAAGTTCGGAAGCAGGTGATAATGCAAGGGCATTTAATATAATATCTAACCTTTCCGGCAGGAAGGGTTAGGGTTTATATTAAACGCGTCAGTAAATATTATATTAAGGAGTACAGTAGACCGGACTTATATCTCCTGAAGCGCGATGATGCATTCAACACTTATGGGTTCTTTTTTGCACTCCACGTGTTTCCAGGTTGGGCTAACAAATAACGTTTATAAAATAGTTTAATTATTTATATATAATTAGTATATATATTAAATTTAACACTTATAAATTCTTTAATAACAAAAAAAGAATAACGTAAAAATTTCACGTACAGCGTCCCCCTCCCACTTAATACTTCTTAACACCCTCCGTATGTGCGGCCGCCTTTTTCCGAAAAAACAATGTAACCTCTCCCTACGCGCGGCCCACCAACCGAGAACCTGCCGCACTCTCCGCTTGGCGTTTTCCCGTCCCCGGCCGGAAGTACGCTTTTGGTGTATATTCCATGAAATTATGAATTTGATGGGAAGCTAGTGGTGACTTCTGTTCGCATTTAGAACAGTCTTTGTTTAAGTCAAGAGGGTGAAGTATTGTGAGAGATTCTAAATTTTAGAGTTACTGATAGCGGGGCTTAGCCCCGATGGTTGTTGCTTGGCCCTTTGGGTCTCTTTTTCCCTTGTAAGGCTTGATGAGGTCTTCCCATCCGTTTGCTATTCACTGGTTCGCGTTTCATTTGTGAGAGATGAACGAGTATCCTAGACAGACCTATGCAGTTATAGCTCCAAGATGCTTTGCAGCGAGGAGCTATAACTGTTGGAGTGGATAGCTACCATGTTCAGACTTGGAGACGAGATCAGAGAAAGTGCCCATCAAGGTCTATACCTCTCATTGCATACATACCATTGGAGGACGTGACGTTATAACAGGAGCAGCAAGAGAACATGGTCGTTGGGCTGTCTACAGTCTCTACAGAGATAGAGCCGACTAGTCATTTAATAGTGAGATGCATTATCTCCATTGCGTCTGAAGGAATAGTTCAAGGGAGTGATGAGTCCACTAGCTCTTGTGCTAACTACCTAAGTGGGTAGGGCAAGGTAAGGAGAACTAAGAGAAAATGACTCTTCTCAATATACTTTTCCGACTATCTCTAAAACTTCACAAAACACCCACACCACACAAGCAAAAGATCACAGAAGCGTCTTTTTAAATCCAATGAGGAACTCGAGCACTCAAGAGATGTCTCGGTCGAAATGACCAAGTGCACATAACTGCGAGCCAACGTACGACCAAAACTAACAAGGTGAAAAGAGGGCCGAAGGCTGAAAATGACTTTACAATTTCCGGGGCCCCGGGCAAAAAAAAAACACAAATTATCAAGCAGACTAATTAACCTTTAACTTTCTACTCTACTACCAAGCCTACTAATAGATTTTGTACACCGCGTGATCCTTATTTGAAGATCTGAAATAAAAACTAACTATCTAACTTCCTATCTCTCTATGAGAGCGATATCTTTTATTCAACAAGTTGTAGAAAGAAAACATTGTCTGTTACAATTTATCAAGTTAATATGTTCAAATACGACTTATCATCATTTAACACATACAATATTCAATGAGTAATTGTGAATGACGTCCAACAACCACTCTTGTATGATACACATGATCTTTCAGTCACGTCCCTTGGATAATGATATATATTACCGTAGATAATCGAAAAATAATAAGATTTTTCCACTTGCTCAAAATCAATTTTATATCTCTTATTACGATGAGTCGTCACCAGCAGCCTCCTTTTCTACAAAAACTATAATTAATTATGACATGCAATCCGCTAGAACAATTTATAAATTATTCAATTGATTCTGATTCATATAGGAAACTTGCTGTCAATTGGTCCAAATCTTTTTTCACAAACTAAACCATCTTTTCTAGATTTATGTGTTTTATAATGTAATGTGTAACGTTTTGTTAGTTGATCAATAATTTCACCATTAGGTAATATTCTTTCTGTCCAAGTAACCTTGGACGACACCTCGTGCATATGCACAACAATCCTCGTAAGGATATGATTTAGTTATTTTTGAATGTCGGGAGATAGACTATGACACAAATGGATCATTGGAGGATGGAACTCGACATGTAAATTCTGCATGCAGCATGTAATATGTAGAACTCTCGATAGACTCTCAATATCGAGAGTCTATCGAGAGTGAGCTCAAATAAAAAACAAAATTGATCTGTAAAGTAGAATAGATGGAAGTAAAGTAAAGTAGATGGAAAAGAAGTATGAATAATAACTCAATATGCGAGTAGAGAATTTGATTGTCAAAATAGATTCTAACTATCTAGAGTCTTATGGTTTGTTGTAATGTGGGAAAATAATACTCTTCTTGAATTCTTGAAAGTCGAGAGTCAAACTAATGTTAATGAAGAAGAGGTATGGTTGACGATTTGCTTTAATTTCTATCAAATAATTCAAAGTGTATTGTTGATGATTGATCTTCTAAGTTAGTCTCTGTAATCAAGAGTACTTAGCAGAAAAAATCATGATAGATTGTACCTACGTTTGATCCTCATACGAGTAGAATCAAGTGATATTCATATCATACTTTTACTATTTATATTCCTACTATTGGATATATTTTTCTATTCTCCTTGAGCTCATTTAAGCACACTTGCTAATTTTGAACTCTCCATTTAATTTGTCAATGTCATCTACTTTGGTTGTGCATTTTTCTTATGAAGGACTAAAACTCCTCGTGGAAAAAGTAAAATTTCATTGAAAGTCATTGTATTTCATTTTTGATCCGCCGCATCCCGAACCTACCATATTGAAAAGTTTGAATTAGAATCACAAAGTCTGACTAGTGTCAAGCCAAACATTCTATTCTTTCCTGCTGTGATTTTGCTAGATAAAGCAAAAAAAGTCATAATTCTAAGAAGTAAAAAAAAATAAATATGGTTTAGTTTAACGCAAGTTTAAAAGTTCTACTTATCATGAGATGAACTCCGGATCATCGAGAGTTATGTTATAGAAGAGTGAAAAAGAAAAAACACAAAAGAAAAGAAGAAGAACTTGGTGATCGAGATATGTTGTAGAAGTCTTAGTGTGAATGACTGAAAACTATATTACAGATCGAACGCAACACAACACAGAGAGCATTTTGCATGGCTCTACAATCTCTCCACTTTGTGTCAATATCTCCCTACATAAGTTGGATTGTTATGTCGAAGACATACTCATATCCAAATACAATGTAGACAATATGTTAAAAAAAGAAAAATAAGAAATTAAAGAACTACTACTCTCGACCATCGAAAGTTAAAAAGCTTCAACAAAGTTTTGATCAAAAAAGAACAGTCATCAAATTTTTTGCTGTAGAAGGATGATTTAAAAAAATTAAAAATGAATTAAACTAAACTCTCGATCATCTAGAGTTATTTTGTAGAAGACTAAACCGTAACCAACAGAGAAGTAAGAAGAGGAAGAAGAAAAAAAGAAGTATCTATTTAAGGGTGGAGCATAAAAAATGCAACAACTCCACCATCTTTACTCCAAATGCAATAACATAATTTAAATTCAAATTTATCCTTGATTCGATAAAGTAAGTTAAAATTTCTTTGAAATTTACTAATCACCTCAACTCTCGATCATCGAAAGTACAATTCAAGAAGAGGATTAGAGAAAGTAAATTAAAGTTTCAAAGTAAACTTCCACCCTTGGTCATCGAGAGTATAGTTCATGAAGAGGAGTGGACAAAGTAAGTGAAAGTTTTATTTATATTTTTTTAATCTTTTTCACTCTCGATCAAGAGTAGAGTTTGTAAGAAGGGAAGTAAAAAATGTTAGTTAAAGTTTCGGTGCAAATTTGGTAATCGAGAAATGGAGAATATAAAGCTAAATTTTCTTTCAAAATTTTGTAATCATCTCCATTCTCGAACATCGAGAGTAGGAAAGTTAGTAAACGTTGCAAAGTAAACTTTCTGTTGGAGAAGTGAAGAATATAATATAAAGTTTCAAAGTAAATTTTGTAATCACCTCCACTATCGATCTTCACTCTCAATCATCAAGAGTGTAGTTTAGAAAGTCTATAATTCTCCCAAGAAGACCAGTAGCTAGATTTTTACACCAAGAGATGAAAGTTAGAGAAAATTCACAAACCATCAATACTTTACTTTGAATATCATAACTGGATTAACTCCAAACAAGTTTTAGAGTTTCGAGGTTAAAAAAAAATACAAACATAATCAACAGTAAACATTAGATTCATACAGATTGTGCAAGACTTAATAACAACTCTCATAACATATTTTATGGAGTAATGTAGAGCAGAATGTTAAAATTGTCAAAGTAAACTATATTGGAAGAGTAAAAACATGCAGCAAAAAATGATAAAGAAAAATAGAACTTGATTTATACACCTTTGACTTCTTGATATCCTCCACTTTGATCTATCCATTTTTATTATGTTACTATTTCATAACTTGGTGATCTTGGATACTTTCCTGTCAACTTATGCTCCCGTATTTGAACTTATCCAAGCTTACATCTCAACCGTGGATTTCTCATTCCAAGTACCATCACTTCCAAACGTTATGTGGTCATACTGGAACACGCAGTTAGAATACATCATGTTGACAAGATCTCTAGATGATCGAGAGATCAAGGACCATTCAGATTAAAATTCTAAGATTAACTATTATTTGACTTTCGGTGGAATATATTACTTAGAATGTCAAAATAAATATTCAAATATGCTATACTTTTTATCAAGTCTCGACATTACTTTATGAAAATTTAACTCTTGTTACCGAGAGTTGGTCAAGAGTTCGACATCACTCTTTGTATCAGTGTTGTTTTCTAACTTGCCATGCTTTATTCTTGTGCTCCATCATGAATAAGAATATGAGTCAATAATAAGCAGATGAATATAGTTTTGGATTTCAGTCTATCATAGAATCAAAGATAGCAAATTAACCAAAAGTACACTTCAATGGAGAAGAACTGATAACATCTATAACTATTTATCTAATTACAAAAATGATGGATCACACTGTGCCGTAGTCTATCCCACCAGTTTCAAAACTAACAAAGACACAGTCTTATGGAGAATGTCGAGCGACTGCTTGACGTGTTGTCCTATCAGTGCTCAAGTATTAAGTATTATAATTTAAATCAACGTGGAACTCAAAGCACGAGAGAAGAGCAAGAGTGAGTGCTGAAAAGCTGGATTGGTGTCACCTGATTACCATATTATCATACCACATGAATGATTGATAGGCTGTGATGTTCGAAAGGATCACAGATTACTTCGTCTTTCCCTTCGAAGGTGGTCTATCACAACGGCACTTCCCTTTAACTATTAGGGGTGTCAAAGTTAGGAACCTTCTGAAATATTCGAGAGCTGCGGGCGTGAGTTACGACTTTGGTCAGATTGTGGCCAGTGTTTTCATGCGGACATCTCCTGAGGTACCCGCAGGAAAACACCTTGGGATTTTTTTTAACGGTTCTTCACTCGCTTCGTCCGCTTTTTTCTGCAATGGATTCTCTATTGCTCTGAGTAAGTATCTTGAGTATACAAATGGAAAAATAATCAATTGATTATTTTTGATGTTTAGTGACAGGCGCGATCCAGAATGAGTCGCGGTTATATACAAACTTACCTGTGATAATTTTATGATCAGTTATCTCTCTGCCATTGAAAAATCTTTCCTCTGAACTTTGATACCCCTTATTTGATGTATCAATTTTGAATGCAATGGCTTTCTCAAGAAAGCAATGAGTCTGAGCGTCAAATCAAACAACAGAATGCATGTCTGCGAAGATTTTGCTTAAGGGACACTTGGTCTTGATGTACATCATGCTTCAATCCTTCACAACCATAATAGTAGCTTGAGAATTCATGGACATAACAGAAACCTGTGTAGAAAAAACGAAAGTGTAATCCTGAACTAAAGCAATCGAGAATGAACTGCAAGGGGGAGCCACAAGTAATCATCCTTACCCTATCAGAACAATCATAACTCAGTCACATGTTGTTATTCATAGAATCGACAGATTACGTGCAGTATATGTGTAAGGGAATGATAAGTAGTAGTCATTCAATGCTACTAAATAACACAAAATTAATCCATGTGATGTCCATTTCTCGTTCGCTGGTGCCAATACAATCATTTAATAAAAAAATACATATTTGTGTAATCTGAATGACCACCCCATCATTCATCGGTTCAAAGTAACTCGAAGGAAATTTAATAATCTATATATTGCATGACATCCTAATGTCATTCAGCTGTAGTAAATGTATTTTTGATGATAAAATATAAATCAAAATGACGTTCAGCCGTCATTCAGTGTGTAATTTTTATTGGTGCAAAGTAACACGAAGGACAATGTAATAACATATATATATATATATATACGTTAGAATGACGTCCGACCGTAATAAAAGTATTTTAGTTATAAATTTTTTTAAGATAACTTTACCAGAATGATGACTGGTCGTCATTCACTGGTACTGATACTACTTTAATCATATATATATGAATGATGTCCAGTCGTCAATCAATGGTAGAAATGGTAGTTTAATAATAAAATACAAAACTGAAAAACGTCCATTAGTCATTCATTAATATGTGAATAAATATCTCTATTGGGATGACGACCTATCATCATTCACCCTTACTAAATAGCACGAACTGGACTTTAATTAAGAATATATATATATCAGAATATTGGCCACAATCATTCATTAGTAGTACATAACACGATTAATATATCGGAACGACAACTAGTCATCATTCTTGCTTACTGTCGAGACACAAACACTAGTAGTCATCCATCCCATAATCTATGAAATGAATGACGTCTAGTTGCCGTTTGAAAGGAATCATGAAAGGTTCAAATGTGAACTGTTTTACTTTTTATATTCAGTTTTAACATATAGAATGACACGACATAACTGAACGAGAACTAGTCGTTATAAATTTCACTCTTGTTGATCTCATCTGAGTTCTCCAACTATATACCATCACTCGAGCTCCCTCATGGCATGTGCACTTTATGTGAGGATTGAGAATGCTGTCTATCACAACTGAGTCGATAATCCTTTCTACCACGACAAATCTCACAAACTTGCGTTAAACGACTATGCGAATTTGAGTCTCTGGACAGTCGAGTGTACCAGTGATGTAAGAATAGAGTGGTATATAACCTCAGGGTGCCGTGGTCCCAATTTCCCAAACTCACATATGGCATTTGGTACCAGAAACTCCACTCTTCTTGCTGTGGTTCTGCAAGTATTTCCAGAATAGTACCAAGACATTAGAATCTCGTCAAACCACTAAATGCGATGCACAGGTGCGTCCCAATTCACATACTGTCACCTTGATGATGCCATTGTATTGATTACATGGGCGTAAACTCTCCACGGGCAAGGATTTAACACATGGATGGCCCAACTCATATACTGTCACCTTGATGATACCATTGTATTGATTACAATGGACGTAAACTCTCCACGGGCAAAGATTTAACACTACCTTTGGAGGAGTCTCTTCACTTCCATCTCGAAATACCGGCTTTCCCGTTGCTTTCTCATTTGTGCTCTTGCACAGCTGAGCACTCTCCTTAAATACATAGTTGGAGCAATTGTCTTTTGTGGCCTTTGAATATCAGAGGTCGAAGGTGTTTCGATTCTTCGGCATCATGCGTTTCTCCTCCTCCGTGTGAAGTCACTGGAACTATAAGGCTCTGTACTCGAATGACCGGAAAGGCAACTGATACGTGAGATCCCTGAGATCAAATCCTCACGGTTCCTTTGAACGTCTCAACTTCGATCCATATCGACAATCGCGAACCCGACAATTTGTGATTTTCTTCACCTTCTAGCACGCTCGACTGTAGATAAAATATTTACCATTATACAGACCACTCAAAATTCGCATTTCAAACAATTCTCCTAGCCGAAAAGTCTCACTGCTTCAGGAAGTTGTTCCTGTATCATCGAGATCTACTCTCGCAGCTTGAATAAAATGAAATACGAATTTGGAAATGAATATACTCTCAGCCTTTCAGTAAGGCAGCATGAATTGCTGCAACTAATTTCAAGCACACTTTGGTAGCTCCGCGGGTCTCGAAATAATTCTTCAACAAGATAATACTTTTGGTAGAACTTACCTTATAATTATACGTCCCTGTGCTAGCTTGCTTAGAATCCAATCCCAGGAACGGTTGCCTGTCTGTAGAGGCACAAGTTCCTGTTATTCTATCAGTTCTTATTTCTCTTCTCGAGGATGATGAAACACACATGCAGGTGTTACGGTAGAGATCAGAATCATGTGTAACGACTTCTCTAACATATAGAGTTCTATGTAAGACCGTATGTAAGTATTGAGCTTTACCACCAAATTGATGGCACTCATCCTCAAGCTGAACACATATACTCGGGAATTTAGATTTTCAGCGTTCACAGGCTGATTAAGTGAGTTCGGGTATGGCAAAGATATGTCTGGAGTATGAAGGCATTGCATACGTTCGGGAGCATACACGTGTTATATGGACATGGTTTTTGAATCCAAAACTTAATTATTTGCAACGGTCCCATAAGATCCTCAAATGATAGGATACAGCTTTGAAACATGTGTGATACCCCACAGCACGTGAGCTCTGGTCCAAACTCGAATCAAGTCAGTTCATCGTTTATGCTGAGAATATTCGTATTTCCTTCCCCGGTAGCTAAAATTTCCTCTTTCCGTTCATTGGCTGGAAAGTGTATCCAAGCACAGAGAGAAGTCTGTGCCTTGTTTTACTGTCTAATAAATGACCTGCAAAGAGCGCTTCACATAACAGCGTCTATAAGACTCAAAATGCGCTTTAAGAACAGATATCCAAACGGGCAATTGATGAGGCTTCAACTACTTTCTCCATAGACTCCCAATTCGCTTTAGCAACAAACCTGAAAGGGGATTCGATATGACTACGCCCACAAGGCCTTTAGTGTCTCATATTCGTTCACCAATCTAAACAGTTAAAGGTGACCTTCAGATTCTCCATAATGATACAGGTTTCTCACACTAATACGCTTGGTTCTGTACCGCTTTCCACTTCTTTAGTTCAACGAAGAATCGGGCTTTACCAAGGCCTTGAACAGCTCTAGATTTTCTACGCAAGACAGTGCTTTTCTTGCGTCTTTCAAACTAAAGACAGTACTCACAACTTGATGCCAAGGCAGATCCGTGTGCCTCGCCATGAACTGAACTCCTCGGTAGAAATGGCTGAAATCCGAGCCCCAACATCCCTTCATCACGACGTGCTTCCTGTTGATGAGATAGTGAGGGTTGATACGGACATCACCGTTGTCGGTGTACTGACCCACGACCACATACGTCCCTCCATTTCTACACAGCGCCAATCCTTCCGCCACAGCCTCTGGCCTTCCTGTAGCTTCGATGACAACATCTCCCAGCCGACCCTCAGTCAACTCTTCTACCTTTCTCAGCCGGTCCGAAGGATCTGTTGTCTGCCATGGGCATAACACATAAGTTTCAAACCTAGCTTTAATTTTAGGGTGAAAGTTCTGGTGTATTTTGCTTGGTACAAAGATGTGTGCAACCTTACCTCTAGAATGTTGATGGTAGCATCAATGCCGAACGCTTTTACAACTTCTAAACGATGAGCGGGAGCTCCGATCACAATAACCTGCACTTGAAGTTGACCAAGAGGTTGGATCATATAACACCCAGACAATTCAGAGCAGGGGATAGTATCTAAATACGACTAGCAGATTCTGTAACTACGTCTTCCCGTACGTACCAACCTGACTACAGTATGAAGTATACTTAGAAGAAAGTGGAAGAACTTCTAAGAAACAAACTACTTAGAAGTATGTGGACATGAAGACAAACCTGGCCAGCGCCACTATGAAGAGCCAAAACTGCTGCAAGAAGACCAACTGGACCCGAGCCTTGAACAACAACACGATCCATCAATTTGATGCTGGCCCTGTCCATAGCGTGCAGCGCTGTTGGGAGCCTACAGAACCTCACAGATTAGTCTTCTGGGTGTCTAAATCATACAGCAAGTTTCTCTTTCTCAACCGGCATGTTCTTTAGGTAGATTTTAAAGCTACCTACTGGAAAAAAGTGCGAATACTAGCATTCCATCCTGTGGAAGCGATTAGCACATTCTCAACGCTCCATTTCATTCTCAAGGTACGCTGAACGACTTGAAACGTATTCCAATATGTAGCCAGGCATGGAGTTCGCGGATGGCGAGGATGGGGGAATCCGTGCATACCCACAACCACCGGCCATGAACACAGTTGGCGGAAGAGCATCCGGTAGCCGTATTATTTTCGTCTTGGGTGGGAGATAGATGAATGAGGACCAGCAGCCCAGTAGCCCCTTGATATCCGAACCACTTGCAGGACAGGTTATCCCGATGACTCGCCGTTTCGGACATCTAGTCGACTGCTTGTCAACCTGTCACGAAATACTATCTTGCAAACTAAGTTCTTAAGACACAGTTCCCGAGTACTGGGAAGATGGTGCTGTATTAAAGTACGAGAAGGAGGAAAAAACACAAGAACTTATAAGTTTGGTGGTGAGTAGTTTTGATGCTCAACACAAACATGAAGGGGAAGAACATACCAGGCACGTGAGGCACGAATTACAGGTATCTAGGACATCCAGAAAGGTGACAATATCTCCCTTAACAACCTGCAAATAGCGTTTAGCTTATGAGATAATAGAGGCGATAAAAGCATAATAGCTTATGGTCTCCATAAGAGATGCTTCAGATCTAAAACGCTTACTGGGTCATCTTCTTACACGAACAATTAATAAACTACAGCGGCCGCCATTCAGCCTTATATTTATGATTCTCCGTCACATATCAGATTACAAAACTGAATCAAGAATACACAAACTCCACGAAGAATACACAAACTCCACACTGCTTCTCAACGCCAATCCAAAAATCACCTGTTGAGCTATAACCCATTAATTCATGAGAGTAAAGAGCAAATGTGCATAATTTAGAGAAACTAAAGGAATGCACACGGTTGTCTTTTCACGAGGAGCTGAGTCGGTTCTAGTGACTCACAGGCACTCCAGCAACGTCGCAAACAGGGCCGATGGTGGTGTGGACCCAGCCAACGCCAACGTGACCAGGTATAATCGGGTAGGGCACAAGGTCTAGACGACCATGTAGCAAATGTACATCAGTGCCACAGACCTCCGCCAATTCTGTGCGTAGCAAGACTGATCCTTTCTCCATCTGCGCAAGCTCTAACCTCGATCTCTGTAGCTCCAGTTGGCCTTTCCCGTGCATGAGAATGCATTCGTTATCAACCCATTCACCTTCATCTCCCACTGCTCTCACGTCTCCAGATCCTCCATCCATCTTGTCCTCCATCCCTCCAGTTCGCGGACCAACCTGATCTCCACAATCCTATCTCAACCAACGCTCCTGACTTTCGAAGAGAAGTTCCGAATTGTCATATGATGCTGGGTATCTCCAGCAAGCATAACTGGAAGATCACAGACAACTGGCACAATGCAAGCTCCGTGCTCGAGGACGCTGTTGTGATACTTCTCCAGAATATAATGAGCCCATAAGACTGAAGCAGACGACGAAAGAGTTCCACTGCGGAAGGTTGTCGCTCCGTCGTTCTGCCCAAACGCTCCTCTCTAGTTCGAACGAAAGGCACTACATTTTGAAGCTGACAGGAACTTGTCTGAAAGATTCTCTCACACGGTGCACAGTTCAACACCCGACTGTCAGCAGAACTATAGTCTCTCATGCGGTGCTCAAGATCGACACTTTTTGCCCGAACGCAGTATTCTGTATTGCGGCAGTTGGAAATCATGTGCAGTGGGCACTCTCTAATTGTTCTTCCCATAAACGTTAGTTGTTTGAAAAAAGGGTGAAAGAAAGACAATCTGGAAAAGATTATACTTTTGAGATGGAAGCTTCTTTTGTTAAATGCATCTCTGTTATGTAAGGACATATGCAGAATATTATTGAGAAGACAAAGATATGATTATAATTTATATGATATTTGTATGGGTTCTAACGAAGGTACAACTGTTAGAAATTTGCTTGATCACATCCCACTATGTTTGTTATGCTTGATCGCCTCCCTTAACTATGTATGGCTTGATTACACCTTTGATTGACTATTGATTCTGAAACCAGTCACTTTGCCATTTCAGTGACATGTCGGATTATACATATCATCTTTCAGAGGTATGTCGTAGTGACCATGCGAAGCTTTTCAATGCGATTACTTTTAGCAACAGAATTCCAACTCTTCTCATTTTCACACAACGCTATTACGACGCAGCTTCATTACAGCAAACTGTTCTACTAACTGAAATGCACAAGTAACGTGGTAATGAATTCTACTTGGTAGTTATGAATGAAAAACATATCGTGAGCACCATATTACTTCAGAAAAGAGTTTCACAAAGATCGGCAGAAATGCCATATGCTATCAAATATATACTCTAATAATATCAACATCAATATTTATTTAGAGAAAGTAAGATTACAAGTTGAGGAATGTTGGTTCTTCTATGTACAGAGCATGGAATCATCAGCTACCTCCTTTACCTAGATGACGTCAAGATATTATTGTAGAAAACTAAGGTAACTTACTCTAAGATACTTAACTGGAAGGCATACACAGAATGTGTGAGAGAGAGAACGAGAGAGAGCTGAATACTCCAAGTCAAAGATAAAGTCTGATAAATGAATAATGATGAGAGGGTCATGTGGATCCTCCTGATATACAATATCAAGACCTCAAAGGGTCGAGGGGTGTCTTCCTCTTGTGTCCTTTCACAATATCCAGTTTAGGATAGTTACTATTCACACAGTATTCTATCAGTTATTATACCACCAAGCCTGTAGTTCAGCAAGGAGACGAGTAGTTTAATATCTTATTTCACTTACAAAATAATGTGACGATGGTTTTCGGCTCAAGAACTGACTTTGATGCATTGTGTAATGCTTCCAACATTTACATGGATAGAACACTCGATGCTTGTCGTCACTTGCTTTTACAGTTGTTCACAATGCATGTTTTCTTAACAATAGACAAGTACTGTTCTTGTATATTCTCATGAGTAGCAAAGATAGAGAGTCATATGTTACTCTTTTTTACGATTTAAAGGACTTGGCGGTTCAACGAGAATAATTTTTTCTCCCGAACATATTGTAAGTGATTTGGAATCTGGTTTGATATCTACTATCCGTGATGAATTTCTCGAGTCTTCACATCGAGAGTATTACTTTCACTTCACTCAAGCAATTTGTTTAAAGGTTCAACATTTTAGTTTTGACTCACATGTACATCCGAAGTGACGTCATAAGAGGAGAGATTTGACAGCTTATGGATCTAGGATTTTTACCCATCAATGAAGTCCAAGATGGTCTTCAAGCGATAGTCTTTTTATGATCACATGGAGATTGTGTAGAATTGGAGAGCTTGTGGGATTATTTCAGTACCACTGGTGTGAGCTTGTTCTATTGACAATGTGAAATGTATATGGGATTCATCAGAGAACGAACAACAACTTGAAAGACTGCATAACGGATTAACAAGATAGTGAATCGTAATCATCCCATATTTATCAATTGGTTTCATGTCTTAGAAGTGAACAAGCAACAGCAGTTCGATAATGACTTCAGATCTTTACAAGGTGACGTGTTCAAAGTAGAAGTAGTACTTATGCAAGTAGTAATCATGCTCTAGATGCATTGAAAGAGCAGCGGTCCGATTCTCTAAATATAATTGTTGACATAAATCTTTTTGACTAGTGACTCACCTCTTGTCCGTAGGTTAGAGTATATAACAACCCCTCTTGGGAGATGATGAGTCGACTGATCTCTTTACAGATATCTCCTTTACATGAAAGAGTATTCACTTCGTTTGGTTCGCTAACATGGTATCAGAGCTCAGGTTAGAGAAGGAGATTGAGGGACCAGTGAATGAAAATGACATAGAGTGAGCACACCACCTTCAACAGAAAAGAGAGAAAAAGAGCAAAATTTTCTGGTCAAAACATCTTTGACCGTATTTTTGGAGAGGAAGGAGATCGAATTTGACTTGGCTGTAAGTGAGTTTATAAGATCAAGAGACATGCGGATGGATCTATTGAGAGATACAAGGCTCGTCTTGTTGCAAAAAGCTACTTGCAGACTATGAGAGAAGATTTTCAAGAGACCTTCATACATGTGATAAATCTTAACTCCATTGGAGTTCTTTGTGTCCTTGCAAAAATGCATGGTTGGAAATGCCTACATATGGATGTCAAGAATACGTTTCTTAATGGGATTCTTCAAGAAGATATCTACTTGCAGCAACCACCTAGATTTGTTCGTAGAGGAGGTGAATAATTAGTGTGCAAGCTACATAAGGCATTGTATGGTCTCAAACAAGCTCCAAGAGCTTGATACACAAGAATCGACATCTTCTTGAAGCAACAAGGCTTCTCATCTACTAAAGTGATCCAAACTTCTATGTTTTGATTACTTCTCAAAGTATTGTGTTGTTATTATTATACGTGGATGACCTGATAATATCCGAAAGTAATCAAGGAGGAGTACAAAAGATTCAACAAGCTTTACGGCAAGAGTTTGATATGAAGGATCTAGGACTTCTCAACTTTTACCTCGAAGTTCAGTTTTTGGAAGACAAGGACATACTGTATCTCACTCAAGCAAGATATACAGAAAGTATACTTCGAGATTTTCAGATGGAGAATTGCAAGCCTGCGTCTATTCTCATGGTTATCTCTAAGGAGTGCCAACGTTCTTCTGTTGATAACAAGCGTGCAGATGCAACAGAATTCACGAAATTGATTGAAAAATTGATTTACTTGACTGTTATTACTAGATCAGATATCTCGTATACGGTCAGCAAACTCAGTCAGAATATGGAGTCTCTCACAATAATGCATATGAGGACAGCAAAGAGAGTTTTGCGTTACCTCAAGAGAACTACCAGTTATGGACTCAGATAAGTCACTTTGACTTGTCAGATTTACAGATGCTAATTGAGCAAGTGATTCTTCAGATCATAAATCAATGTCTGGATTTGCATTTATGCTTAGAGGAGGTGTCATCACTTGGCAGTGTAAAAAGCAGCCAACTATTGCTTATCCTCTTATGAAACAGAATTTCGTAACCTGTGTTTCATTAAGAAAAAAATAAATTCAGGAGATGTTGTTACTCAATGGGTAACAACTGATGACCAAACTGCTGATTTATTCATCAAACTTTTGTCTTCAGTCAGGTTTCAAAAATTGAGACTTGAACTTGGTGTATATTCAGTACCACTGACATTAAAAGGTGGTGTTAAAAATATCTAGATTCAGACTTCAGTCACCTCTACAGTCTATCTCTACAGTCTTCTCTAGTATATTAACCCCAGTCACATCTCTCTATGACTAATGTTCACTAGTGACTGAACTCTTGTCCATAGGTTAGAGTATATTACAACTTCTCTTGAGAGATGATGAGTGATATCTCTTTTACAGGAGAGAGTATTCACTTCGTTTGGTTCTCTAACAATTCAGTATAAGAGAGACCTCGCAGATTCTGGAGGAGAGACTGGAATCTGAGACTCTGCATTTGGGGGTTTTGCTGATTTCGGACCACAGGACATGCTAAGCCATTGAATATTAATGGCTCCTTTTTTATCCTTGTCTCTAGTCACATTCTACTCTCGCCATGGAGGGCATGACCTTGGGTGATCTTCGAACTGCTCTGGGGCTGAACAAGATCATTCGTTGATCATGAAAAGCTATGAAAGGGATCAGCGCGGATTGTTTTTGTGCTTTCCGTAGCCCCATCCCCCATGGCGTGTAGGGTTAAATCCTCCTTGAAGCAGGAGGTTTCAGTCGGTGAAAGGCCCCAGCGAGATAGCGGCCTAAAACAGCGAGCACTCATTGTCCCGCGTTTCACACACAAAAATGAGAGAGCAATCAGCGGCGTGACTCCTTTCCTGTGCCTGTCTCAGGAGAAGGAGCTACAGCAGTGTTGTATCACCTCGTACAGCGTTCAACTCTCTTGTCTCCCAAACAAGCAGCAATGGCCAAAACACCATCGATGACTTAATTTGAGATCGATCATGCTAACTCCGGATAACGAGCATCCGCTTGGGGCAGGGAGTTTATGATGACACTTGTACGTACGAAAGCAAGCTTGAGCTCTGTTCTCGTGGTTGCACTGTTTAGTTTGAATTGCACAGTCTGATTGTGACCAAAATGTTGCGTCTATAGTGTTCTTGGGCGGGCTTTTGGCAGTTTCGATCATTATTCAAACCGGTTTCTATTTGCTTGAGCTTTCACGATCTGTTGGTCGAGCGGATTAAGGGATGACGGATACTGATTCTGATTCTTTCAACCAAAACAGCTTGGCGAAAGAGGCGTGTTTCCTGTAGCCCATAAGCATCTTTCCTCTTCTGATGTGCAGAATAACTTACTCCTAGTTTCTGCCATATCTCCTTCTGTGACAGTGAATGAACGTCAATGACAACTGCAGCTGCAGTTGTCTGAGCCTGGCCCATGAGCAGTTCCACCTATCCAGCGTTTCCAAATTGCTCCAGATTCCGAAATCAGCATGCACGCGGATAACCTGAAAGTCTTTCTCCCGAAAACCCACATGCGGAGACTCACCGACGAGGGCCAGCGGATTGCTAGTTAGTGGTAGGAAATGCGAGAATCGCGATTTGCTTGCTGAATTTGGCACTAAAAGTACGCTCGGCTGTTCAGGAGGGGATCAGCGGCTTGAAGACTTTCGGCATCTGATCTTTGCTCATCCCACCTCAATAAGGCTGGCAGCGGATCCGGCCGACTTTTCCACTCCTCAAATACTCCATTACTGTCGAACACCTTCCGGGTGTGAGTACCGTACCTGCAATTCTATTCGCGCTTAGTTTTTTGGCGAAACGGTTAATATATATGGACCATGTGGTAGACTCTGAGCTATTTCACTATGTCTGTAGCATCGTAAACAAAGATTTAACAGAGGAAAAATTCAAAGAATAATAAGGAGTGTCTTTGGTCTTTGAATCTTTGGTTAATATTCTGGGTATGTTACACTTTTTGTTTGGGGTGTCAAAGTTAACGAAAAGAACATTAAACATACAAAAAGAGAATCCGTGATTTACAAAATTCATCGAAAGATCGTCTTATGAGTCGATAGTGAAATTTATTCCAGATTCTCTTTTGTAAGAACTCACGAGCGAAATGACAGAAAACAAGTAAAAAACGCAAATGCTTGGTCGAAGTCGTAACTCTTCTCTACTGGTTTCCTACTAACTTTGACATCTCTATTTACCTTTTATTCTATAGGTCGTGAATTGTTATTTATAAGGAAGTTTAGAACTCAACATTTACCTCATTTTTCAAATAAAAATAAAAGATAGAAAATAGCGATAACTCAGTACGATGGTGATAAACTACTGGACAAGATTCTCTTTCCTCCCGATACAGAATCTTATTCTAGGTTCGACAAGCTCTAATACCGTACTGTATTCCCCTTCCGACACTCTCTTGATGCAAGTTGTGGAAAGGAAACTGTTTATCTCAACACGTGACCCAATGAATAGCCAACCTGATGGAAAGACCCATCAAGCCCGTAAAAGGGAAAGAAGGACCAGAAAGGCCAAGCAACGTCTCCCCGAAGGGAGATGGTTTATCTTGTAGCGAGATCACACGATGAGGTCCCTTTGCTTGTCGCTACAAAGCAAACGTGCTCGATGGACGAACACGTGACGCGAAGCAAACAGGAGAACTCGTCCGGACAGGGGCTTCCGCCGTCCACAAAACTTTGCAGAATGAGACGAGTTTATCATGGTTGAAAAAGCAAAGCACCATATTTAGTATGGTCACTCTTGACCGTGAGGAAGTGAAGCAGGCGAAGCAGGCCCAGCTGGATTCGGGAAGCCTTGTGTGGGCAAGTAGGGTACGTAGTGTGTTTGAACAAGATTTCTAGTTTAGTACTTACTTACTCCGCACAGTACTTCCATCTTCTATCTTCATCTCGCGCCTCAGAGAGTTTGATAGGGAGATCATGAGGGTGTTTGACGACATCATAGGACCGGAGACTTTTGACTGTGTGGCAGGACCTCTCGCACGTAGGCATACATCTTTGCCGATATCATGTGGCGGAGTGGGCTTATTATCCATGAAGGAGACTGCTCCGGCAGCCTTTTTGGGTAGTTGGGCCCTCTCAACACCTTGGCTCTGTTGTCGTTTTCTCGTGCGAGATAGACCTATTCTAGAGAGCTACGTGACAGAGGTGGAGGATGGTTCTTACCCACTACAGATGTGTCTCCGTGTGACAAGAGATGGCCTGACTCTTGATGCACGTGAGGCACACCCTCGATTCGATACCTTAGCTACCGATGGATCTCGCGGACTACAGTCTTCTCTGACGGGGCATCACTTCCAGCAGGTTCTCCATGCTCTCTTAGTGGATCCTTCCATCTCACGGGATACTAGAGCTCGACTCCGCTCTTGTTCGGACAAGGGCGCAGGCTCTTGGCTCATAGCTCGACCTTGCATTAGAGCGTTCCGACTCGCACCGCTATCTTCTCTACAGCGATGAGGTTCCGCCTAAGCTTGGTACAGCCTGTTGCTTCGGCACTATCCACTTGCGAGTGCGGTGTCTCGCTCGACACATCGAGTCGCCATCTTGCTCGATGTCCTCATGGTGGAGAGCGGATAGCTACCCACGATGTCATCAGAGACGTCGTGTTTGCCTTAGCACGGGAGAGCAGTCACATGACGTGGAGAGAGCGTTGATATGCCCTTCAGACAAGAGGATCAGTGAGAGCTGACTTGTACATGATGAGAGAGGATCAGGTCTCAGTGGCTGATGTGGTTGTCACGGATCCGACACGGGACTCAGTGACAGCACAGGTGATCACCCATCTCCCAGGATGGGCTGCAGGCGTGGCGGCAGCAGCGAAGGTGATCAAGTACAGGGGTATGCAAGTGAGACATCGCTTCATCCTTTTAGCTTTGGAGATATACGGATCGACATGTTTGGAGTTCGATGTCTTTCTGAGAGACTGTGCTAGAGCCTATCATGAGAGGCGCCAGGGAGTTCCACTTTCTCTTTCTTTCTGCATCATGTTTTTTCCGACAGCGAGTTTCCATTACTCTACAGAGAGCTTTAGCAGGAGCAGTTCACAGGAGGGCAATCGCAGTAGGTGATGCTTCTTCAGGTGCGCCAATTGTTTCTAGAGGTACTGATTTTTTGATCTCCGAAATTATAAGTGCAACAGGCGATTTTAGAGCTACTGATTCTTCCCTTCGGGGTGATTGTTGCTTGGCCCTTCGGGTCCTTTCTTTCCCTTGTGAGGCTTGATGGGGTCTTCCCATCCGTTTGCTATTCATTGGATCGCGTTTTCTCTGTTTAGAATCCCTCTCGAGGACTGACGGATCTGCTTGCAGTTCTGGCAGAAGGGGAAGCTCTGCACGATCCGTCGATAGAATGCATTAACCTCGTATGCAAGATACTTCGCTTTAATCTCCTGCTACAAGTAATACAGTTATCTGCTGTCGTACAATTCTGCGGAGAGAATTCATGTGGGGCTCGCTAGATGATTGATTTGGTTGTAACCATGTCGTAGATCATTGACGATCAGAACTGCGTCTCAAGATCTAACGATCCGAGAGGAAACTCGTCCACGTCCATGGCCAGCGACGACCCAAACAACAAAACGATGTTGAAGGAGACGGCCCTGTCTGATAAGTACAAGGACCGCATGACCGCCGAAAAGAAAACTCAGAACACACTGAAAAAGATGCAAAAGGACTTCGGGTCGTCTATCAATGCATATGCGCTGGTGTTAGTTCTTCTAGCGTCTGTGTCCTTTACGGGATTCTTGCAGCCTCCTGGTGGTGTTCAATCTCTCCTCAGGTTTCGTCCTGCCGACGACTCCGCAGCCAGTCCATTACAGTCCGCAGCTAATAACACTTCCGACAGGGTGCCGCAGTACGTATCTCGCAGGCCGGAAATGACCGTCTTCATTGCTTTCAATTCCCTCTCCTTCGTCCTCTCCGTGTCTGATCTGCTTCTCTGTATAATATCCTCTGTGTCACCATTGAGAATCATTGGCACAGACTCTGGGGCACAGGCCTGGATTCCTCCGGCTTATGGAGATCACTTTACACTAGAGTCTGAACAAGCGACGACCAAGCTGTTAGCTCATTATGTATAATCAACTCTTGTGAAGCTCATCTTTGTGAACGCGCTCTTTGCCATCTCCCTCACATGCTGCGTGGTAGCGTTCTGGGCTGCAGGGCTGGTCGTGGTACCGAAGGATTTCAGCAGTCCAATTTTTTTAGCGGTCTTTCTTACGTCGGTGATGGGAAGTATCCTCTTTGGACTATTCTTGATCTGGCTTCTTGTTTACACGGTCGGGTTCACGAAGAGAGCTGCCAGTAGTGAATCACTCAGCACAGCCTTACAGATTCGAGCAGGTAGTCCGGAATTTCAGTTCAGGTACCTTGAATATACATGAGAAAGTTGAATCGAAATCGAAGTAGTATCGTACATTCATCATACTCATGGGCTCTTTCATAAATGGATTTGGCAATATGCCGGTCCACATTTCAATAAATAAACTGCCATTTCACCTTCAGATTGTTGCCATTGCATGCCTCACGGAGTAAGGTACCACCTTTAATTTGCGCATCATCAAAACCTTGAACAGCAAAATGCAGAGCAGGCATCTGAATGACGGTGTAAGCGAAATCAATAGCTGCAATTGTTCAAGCTCAGTAGAAAACCGCTGTAGCTTCTCAAGTCGACTTCCGTTGCACTGAGACTGGTGGGGTCGAGAGCCGAGGAGTACGAAACGGTTTAAAAGCTGCATCTGATTCAAACCTCCGAGAAAAGGTTTTCCAGGGGAGTCCCGACTCCTGAGGGGACTTGAATTAACCGCTTTCTCTTCATGCGACACAGACGGAAACTTCGGGAAGTGGTCTGTCTTAATGATAATGAGTACTAATGACACTCTTGGAAACCCACTAAAGAGGAAAGAAGGGCGCCCCCACTGACTCGAAACTCTTGAGGAGTCAATGAGGACAAGCCATAAAGTTATGAACATCACACAGAACTCAGGAGCATGATCCGAGCATCTCAATTCTCAAGACCACCCGCCGCGCAAAATAGTATCGCCTGCTGGGCCCTACAATCAAGGAATGACGGCCCACAAGTGTTTCTTCCTCCTGCACGAGTAACTGTAACCAGAAGAAGAAAAGACGCGACGCAATGAATAGCGAACGGATGGAAACCAGATGTACTGTATGTACTGTAACCAGAAGTCAATGCTCTGGTCGATTACGACAAAGAAACCAGAATCCTCTGAGATGGAAGCACATGACAAAGGAAAGGCTCACCAGATTCCCTCCCACTTACCGGTAATTCGCCGGCGGTTTGTGACAATTGACGGACTTTTGTGTACACTCACCTGCAATTCCTGGCAATTGTCGAATAGTTTTCACTACATTTTACGTTGGTTTCAGACAGAAATTATCCGGCGCCCTCTCTACTTCTCCGCTTTGCCAGATAAGATGCCGGAACATATTACAAGCAATGCCGGATCTAGGCTACGGCTGATTCCCCCCACAACCCAGCAGAGTTTGAACTTCAGAGAGTTCAGTTGGAGAGAACAGAAGTGACGACGATGACAGTGCCACTTTACGACACAAATGATCGGAGAAGGAAAGCTGGAGTCTACAAGGAGGACCCACCTGCTTTTGCCTAATACACTAACTCCATGGATCACAAGCACACTAGAGGCGACTGGACGCGTCAACATCGTGTCCGAGCCGTAGAGGACCAGCTGAACAGCATCAGCAGGTCCTACGGTGGGCTTGGATATGACAGAGTCCCTTTTCCCAAAGACTTCTATGTCACTTGCAGTTGATTGCGCTTTACGCTTCATCGTAAGCGAAGTCGGCGAAGCCTTAACGAAGCCCGAAGCCCACACGAAGCTGGAATTCTTCTTCTCCTTCGCAGCAGATTGAAGAGAAAGGACCACACCTGGAGGCTGGAGCACTCTCCATTCTTCCAGACTTTCGGGCCACCCAGAAATCAGGAGGATCGGCAGTTTCAGCCCTCGGTGAATCTGAAAACTCTAAGGGGAACTGACATTTCCGATTCAGACTTGACGGGAATCTGTGGCGGATTTGTGGCTGGAGGAACCGTCCTTCGACAGCTGCATTCTAGCAGGCCTGGAACATTTCATTAGTCTTCGGCTGGACTTCCTGCACCTTGATCTTTCTCTCCCACGCATCCATTCTATGGGAAGTTATCAACCTGCACATTGTTCGGAAGAAGTCTGCCGGTGACGTACAACGCCGAGCTGATGTGTTGTATCGTCTTTCCTGCCACGCGAGATTCGTCAAGGGGTCGGGTTTACTGGCAACTGAAATTCTTGTTTGTGTAGAAGGGCAAACCTCAACGACGGGTTCCTCTGAAGCTTCTCTCGGGATTTGCACTCTTCCTTTCAGGGCCATGTTCCCACTACTGCGAAGCCACAGAGAGGGTTCGCCATAAGGCGTGCATGGATTATTTTATCCGAGGCTGAGTTGAAGTACTGAGCGTGAGTGAGAAACTTGATATGGAGAGGCTTGAATCCGGTACTGTGAGAGTTCAGTCTGTCCAGCAAACTGCAATGGAAGTGGTTGTGAAAGATAAAGATGAAGCACTTGAAGAAAAGTACAAGTTTCGCATCATTGGGGAGAAGAAAACGCAGATGACACTGCAAAAAATGCAGAAAGATTTCGTGGGCTCCATCAACGCGTACGCTCTGGTGCTGGTTCTTCTAGCCACTGTTACTTACGCAGGTTTCCTGCAACCTCCCGGTAGCGTCATCGACGGCTACATGCAGCGGAAGATATCTGTCACCGTGTTTATCGTTTTGAACTCCTTGTCCTTCTTCGTTGCCGTCTCCGACCTGCTCCTCTGCGTCATATCTTCTTTGTCCCCTCTGGCGAGCATCAGCACGAGCACTGGCAAGGAAGAGACAGCTGTTCCGGCGATGGGAGCTCGAGGAGGTCATCTGACCCTACAGTCCGAACAAGTCATTACTCAAAACCTCTCTGAGTTCGTGGCATCTACTCTTTTCAAGCTCATCGTCGTCAATGTTATGTTCGCTGTTTCCCTCAGCTGCTGCGTGGGGTCTTTTGTGGCAGCAGGGTTCGTTGTGGTTGGTCGTGATCACCAAGGAAACTTCCTGGCTGTTTTAGTAACAAGCATCGTAGGAGTTATTCTGTTTTGTCTTTTCATGGGGTGGCTGATGAAGGACACCGTCCAGTTCATACGCAGGGCTCTGAGCGATCAGTCTCTGAGTACATCTCTGCAGAACAGAGCAGGCAGCTTGCAAGTGCAGTTCAGATACTTGATCGCGGATTAGTGAATGACATTGAATCTGAATTATTGTTTTCAAGCTACATGGAGTATCTAAATCTTCTCAGCATGGTTCACTCTGTTTTGATCCTCTTTGGACATGATGGTGCGCATGATAAAGGCTTAGTCGACGCAATAGTCGCTCTTCACGTCTCTGCTGAGGTTGGATTACATGACAAGGTTAGTTTCAGTCAGATGTAACAGATGGAAAGTCTTTGAGCAGATTGTGGCAGAGACTCGAAAGGGCAGTTGGGCATCTGGTGCGGACTATACCATGTTTGTCGTGGATATTAGGAAATCAAGTACATATTCAAGCAGGGAAGGTCAGCTCCACCAACATGTGTGAAGGTGTTTCTGTTTCAGTTGTGTACTTATGGTCTGTACTGGCAAGAATTTGGAAACCTCCCCCAAATCTCGTCAGCCGGTAACATTGTGCTCCCTCATCCTCATGGGTCCTCTGGCTTCACGCTCCGTGGCTTCAATTCTTATTATGTGTTGTCCCACATATATCTGTGTTGGATCCTGTCAGGAGAGATCGATCTTCATGTTACAAGGGTGTCTGTGAATGGATTGCCTTCACTCGTGCTTGTTGTCACAGAAAATATCTAATGCTTCCGTCCAGGAATGTAGGTCACCTACATTCCTGGCTCTATTCAACATGGTGAGAGTCATACAGGACAATACGTGGGCTGCAACAGCCAAAAGGGATTCAACGACATTACAGCCATTTCGACCACCTAGTTTGCAACGCTTGAGCAGGATTTCAAGTAGATGAGTTTTCTCTCACTGCGCTGGGAATATAGTTGAATCTGCATAGAACTTCAGCAGATACCGGTATCTGGTGAACAGGTTAATAAAATCTCAAGTTTCAAGCAATCTTCAGGTGATTATGACAGTTCTAGATAGATGAAGAGCAGTGGCGGTGGTGTTCCTTCAAGTCATGTGATATGAACTTGCATATCCCTTCCTGCATTACACGTCTGGAACACCATCACGTTAGTACCTCTGCTCCGATTCCATTGCAAGATAAACCTCAAGCTTGCAGATTTTACGGACAAGTCTGCCGTCAGCATTTTCGTCTACAACGTGGTGATTCTTGATCATGGCATGAAGGCACTGCAGCCTGCCAACCGAACTGAACGAACCTGATTACAACCTAGATGAACAGAAACTACGGTTTCACCTCAGACGAGTTTCAAATTCATGGACAACCTGATTCGAGCCAGAAACCTGGATCTGAAGTCGGACGAGGTTAGGACGAAACCCAAACCAAGCTCAAATGAGCTGAAGCGTCGATCTGAACTCGAACCAGTTGCCTGCAAACAGCTGATTCACAGCGAATACGGTCAACTTCTGATCAGCTTTCGTGTGAACAGTTCCGCGCAAAAGTAATCCAATTCCCGTAAGCATATTAGAATCACCTTTAAAGTCATTCTAACATGCTCATGTAGACCGCTGATATCGAGGGTTGGGTCGCGTGAATGATGTTTACTGCACATGAGATGAAATATAAGAATTAGTCTTCGACTAACCTCTCTCCAGTACGCTACTGTACTATAAGGGTGACGCTTTCACTAATCTTCTTGTCAAATTTCTCTTTTAACCTTTAATTCAGTATATAGTTTCGAGTCCTAATAGAGCTCATCGCCCGTAGCTGGTGTGTCACATGCATTCACGCTTTGATCCAAGTTTTACTTACAGTGCCAGGTCAAGGTGCTAACCATCTGGGGATGAAAGCATAGAACCTCTTTGCAGAACGACAGTTCCGTGTTCTTGATAATACAAGAAATTTGCACTGTACTGTGTGATCAAGTATCACGTCAATAATCAGTACATGCTGGCCCTAAAGGTACAGATCATGAGAAGATTAACCCAATTTTAAATCGACCCATCCATGCTGTGCACGTGCATATCAGGTCAGTCTCCTCTTACATGCTGAAATGCTGATTACAGTTATGTCAATGCAGATCTGTGACCGTAATCGAGAGAGAAACATTTACATGGCGATCAAGAGCAGTACATATTCACGACTCCTAGTGTTTTCTTGAATCTAGAATTCATGGTGTATCTACAAAGAGACAAACCTCTCCAAACCTAAACCTAAACCTACGCTCTGTGTGTTTCTTTCTTCTCCTGTTTTTGGTCTTTGCCAGTAGAAATACATTCAATCGTTCATCACTCGCCGAAGTAATTATGATAGCGACAGTGGCAAAGGCTAGAGGGGCACTTTTTCATCCGTGTGACAGCAGTATAAACTCCCCCTTCACGCAGACGCTGGTACCAGGAATGCCTTCTGTACCAGTCGATGAAGTTGTATATGTGAGTACTATTGAACGTGTCTTAGACCTCGCTTTTGAATCTTTCCTCTGCAGCTGAGTACAAAAGTTGTTGGGCGAGATGGTCAGGTCTGTACGTCCGTGGCTGCTTCAGCTGACTCGATCCCTTGGCAGCCATAGTCTCCTTGTTCAACTGGCTGAAGGTGCTGGGTGTTAGTAAAATAAGCTCCAAAGGTCCGACTGTGACAGAAGACTACCGTTCTTGTAGTGACATCTCCACTGTAAGAAGATACATATACTACTAGAACCTCTCGATCTAGGACACTTGCACGAAATCCCATACCCGTAATTAGAGACTTGTCGTATCATTATTTTCGAAATTCAAGGGTGAAACACAGTGTGAAAACCAAAGTGAGCGGATGCTCTGTCCAACTCAAGAGACACTAGTAAAGGATTAGAAGAGTCACCATATTCCTATAGAGGTTTGTTATATACTCTAACCTGTATTACAAAGAGGTCAATACGCATCCCAAACGACCTTGTACAGTGAGTTTCGTTTTTTCTTATCAGAAGTGTTATAAAAATAAGTTATAATAAGTTATAATAAAAAATTAAAATCATTTATAAACGTTAAATGTTAACATTTCCGGGAGTAGCAAATCGACCCAGACAGAACCCATAAGTGAAGAGCTAACTGAGGTCTTGCTGGAGGTATAAGTGGGGGAGTGAAATTGTCAATAAGCGTCATTTTACAGAGGCATTTAATATATATCATAACCCTTCCCGTCGGGAAGGATTAGGATATATATTAAACACCCATGTACACTCTGAGTGTACATGGGTCAATATCATCCCCAACGTGAATGTACAGCGGGAGTCCAAGGGACAAGCGTTATGTAAAAGAAACGACGCACGCAAACCTGTGGTTCGCTGCCGGTTACTTAGCGGTAAGCGTGGCCGTCTTATTGTAATAAATGTGCCAGCTAAAGCACTCAACCGTCTCCGGTTTTCTATTCGATGTGCGAAGGCATTTAGGCGGTCACTAAATGGACGCTCTCGGCGGTGTTCGCTGACGACACATGTTTTTGAAAAAACTGACCGCGCAGACGTCGCTGCATGCTTCGGTCGCTGGCCGCTCGCTTCACGTTCCTTTCTCTCATGTCCTGCATGCTTCGCTTCGTTCGCTTGCTCGCTTCACGAGTTTCTTCACGTCCTTTGCTTCGTTCGGTCGCTGCCCTCTTCCTTCGCTCGTCATCGTCTTTGTTCTTTGCTCGCTACCGCGCGGACCTCTACTACTTTCAGCTTCACTTCCCTCACGTCCCTCACGAATTGCTTCGTCGTCGATGTTTCATTGCTCGATGTTATCGCGGTGTGTTTCTTTTCTAACCTCTCCGTCGCGTTCTTTCTTTGCTGTAACTCGGCAAAAGAAGAACTCGACGGATTGGATGGCAATCTCGATAGTAATGTTTGATTCTGCTGTCTATGTTTCCTTTGCCTCCAATGTTTCATTTTGCAGACGATGGAAATCGGACCGTGCGACTGCCGTTGCTCATTGCTTGCCGTTGATGCGATTCGGGATGGTGCCGATGTACTTACACATGCTCTGACGTGCCGAGGTGTTGCTGATGTTGCAACGTAGACACGATGCCGATAGGAGGATTCACGTCAGCAGTTTCGAATTGAGCAGATAAGTTCTCTTCGTTGTTTTGCTACCTTTTCTCTACTCTTCGGAAGTATGTCAGAAGTCCTTGTTGATGACCCCTCCGATGTTGTCGAGCCAGCCGATGATGACGTTTCCGACGACGAGCATTTGAGTATTCCGTCTACTCCTCTTGCGCGCCTTGCTCTCGTTTCGGAACTTATCTCTTCTCCTCCGAACTGCCATTCACCTCCCACTCCTCCTCAGCAGCTACAGGAGCCCAGTTTCGACAGTTTCCAGGCTGTCTGCCATCACTCTCCGCCCTGTTGTCTCGATCGTTTTCGGAAACCCGTCACCTTGCCCCCGTATCCTCTTTATTCGAATTCTCTTTTGTCTTTCTCCGATTTAGAGCTGTACAGGTATAGGTCATATGTTTACGTTGATTTTCATTACTCTTCTGTCCCACCCGAATTCTTGCTTCCTTCCCTCGATTACGTTCTCATTTGTAAGTCCTTCTCCGTACCAAAATCTTACCTCCAAACTATGCACGGTCCTTTTCATTATATTGACACGGAAGGTGCTTGGATAGTGCTGCGGGATTGTAAGTCAAACTTGTTCTCTTATCCAAAGTTTTTTCAGTTTGTCATTGATCCTCGACTTCTCAAACCTACTGTTCTTGCCGTGTATCGTTTGAAATGTGTCCATTGCGTCTGTCAGGGCGTAGATCCCAAACTGTATAGCTTTGCTTGTAAACACTTTCGTTTCGGAAATGCTACTGAGACGAGCAGCAAGAGCTCGTCGTCAGACAGTCCCACCTCTGACGACCGGAACGTGTCGTGTGTCCATTTCGAAATGACTTGAGATTTTTGTTACAGTAAATTGCACCGGAGTTGACCTCGATGTGGAGAAGTACTGGCCCCTTCTTTCTCGCTTTCTCCAGGATGAGTGCAATAGCGGTTTGCTTTCGGTCGAAAGGGGGGGGAAGTCTTCTGCATCTGCACATACAGGGTGTACTTTGTCTTCAAGGAACAAGTGCTTTGCAGGTCAAGCAACATTTGGTCGCTCTTCTTGGGTGGAAAGGTGTGGACCGACGTGTGGGGGGGGGGGGGGGGGGGAAGTTTGTGTTAAGCCTTTAACAAACCGGGGCATGCATACCTTTGTAGGTATGCTCGGTTACTGCATGAAGGACAAGTCTGAGGCTCACCATAAATCCAGCATGAAGAATATTACTAACAGCATGCTTGAGGATGGTGAACAATTGTTTACTTTGTTCGGTGTCACAGATACTAAGAACCGCGTCGAATTGAACCAGAACAACATTCTCCCGCGCGCTTTGCAGTTTAATAAATACAGAAGCAGGCATCCGTTGGGTTACTTTGAGGACATGCCTTAGATCGATGATTCGATCGGATAAGTACAGTCCTTCGTGCAGATGGCTCATGGCTTGTGGAATCCAGAAAAGTAGAAGCGACTCTCTGTGGAAGGCAATCGTCCGCCTCGAAACAGTCACGATAGCGGATATCGACAATGTTTTCTTCGCCCAGACCAGAGCTCGATACTTCACAGTCGAGCAACCGGATGCTGACCTTCTCGATGAGGAGGAGGAGTATATCTTAGCGGCGTCTCCTTCTGTCCAAAGAACGAGGACCGTCCCGAACTTTAATGAGGTGGAGGTCTTGCCCGAATACATGCCAGTTTGCAGTGCTTTGGACCGTAACCTTGCCGCGACTAGGTCATATGAAGGTAATTTGTCCACAGTCTTCAACCCCTTACACGCTCTATGTCTATGACTTTTCCGGTAGCTCATACTCGTCTTTATCTGTGACGCAGGATCCTGAAGTGACGAAAGCTGAAAGTACATCGCTCTGTTTTCTCACCTCACCGCTTTGCTCATACGGAACGGACAACATTGCTTCCACGCCGCAGTATACACACAGTATACTTCTGCTGTGTATAGACTTGGGACCTCAAAACTGCTCTGTGTATATAGTTCGGACCCAAATATAAGATGATCAGACAGCTTTAATTTCTAGAGCAGTGCTTCATTTCACAGTGCTCGTTTTCCACTGTACTTCTCGTTTGCGTTGCGTTGGCTTCTGGCGCAGTGCACGCTGTTGATATGGGTTCTGCCGCAGTGCACTTTGCCCTTTGTGTCGAAATTTGATACGTAATAAACAGTAAACTTATGCGTGCCAATAAGACGTTCGGGGCTGTTATCGTCAATTGGATGGGAATGTTTCGAGTATCGAAAACCACACCGTGCTTATGAAATGGATAGGAAGAAGTCGTGCTTCATGAATAAATGGATGTTACGCTCCAAAATGAAGCCTTCCTCAAAGTTCCCAGGACCGCAAAGAAAAGCGTCGGGAGCATGTTTTGCTGCCGTAACGGCCGTGATTATTTTCTTATACACCACCGTACATGGCCATAATTGCCTTGTTTTTCCACTATGAGCCGGGCTTAGTGTCCAGCGAAATGAAACAAATATATCAGTTATTTCTGGCTTCACCTTGTAAGAAAAGTCCGCACGAGATGATAACCTTCCTACCACCATTGTCATTGCACGAGGAGCGTAAATACTTGTTTGTACTCTTCCGCATTCAATACGCGAAGTGTACATCAAGTGAATAAGCATCAACGGATAAGGGGAAATGGTAAGTCACACAGAGATCAGTCTGAGGATTGAACTTTGTGGTAGTAATGACTGAAGTCCTCATGGTTATTCACCTCTTCCATATGGAGATGGAAAAGAACAGCAACTTTAATTTATTATCTAACTCTTCTTTCGGGAAAAGTTAGGTAATAAATTAATAAATCGATTTAATTTAATTTTTAATTACCAAGCAAGACTTATAGTCCTGGAAGTGCGTTGTCATGCGCTTCACTTATGGGTTCAGTAGGGACGTTTCTGCTGTTCTGGTACGACTAATATTTAATAATTACACATTATTGTGATTTTTATGAAAATATATTATCAATTTTTTATATAATAGCTATATATTTTCCGATAACATAAAGAAAACAAAAGTTACTGGAGTTCGATCGAGAATGGTTATTTAACCTAGACATTATCTTTAACAAAAACGTTATATTGAAAGCTTAACCCTAAACAATCTGGCTCCACAAGCGAATATATCCTTTTATGTGGATATCATTATTCATTTTTGCAGACAGTTGACCACAGTAACTGCTTATCTTATTAGATATCCAGAACTAGTAGCTGCTAACTGTGCGACTTCCGACTTCCTAGTAAAACTAAACGCTCTTCCAGAAAATTGCTTGCAGATCTTCTTACAGGATGACACAAACAGCTGGGAAGCTGATAACAGTCTTCAAGTTGTGTTCAGTGGAGAGTACATAGAAAGCATGAAATAAGCCATCTACAAGAAACCCCAACCATCTACATGCATATGGGTTTCACGTCTCTTTACATTTAGAGAGCTTCTGTACACCTCTAGCCCTGCAGATGTCCATTCGCTGTCGCACTTCACCATCAATAGGCAGATTAAGTGCAGGTAGACTAGAACATGCGAAATTGGCGAAGATTACCAGCAACAGTAAGATGGTTTGTGTATGTTTATTTGCAAGCTTGTATCTCCTCCAGAACCAGCGAAAAGGTAATTAAGGGCGGTTTCTCAGTCGAGAGACGAATGTAACAGTTACATCAACCGATACTTCAAGACTGAGGTCAGTGGAGCATATAAGGTACTCGGGTGTGGATGGTCCAAGAAATGTATGGAGTTTTCTCGACCCTACGTAGTATCGACACCGAAATGATATTAGGGGTCAGTAAAAGTTGGAAGTTTTCCAAGAGATTTCTTGCCAATGGGGTGGAGTTACGACTTCGGCTGGAGATCCACGGGAGTTCTTCCAGAAAGTGTTCACTCATATTTGCTTATTCATTTTCGACTCGTTACGACCTTGACTAGTGGCAGTAGGAATGTGATTACTCAAGCTATGAATCTCGAGTGTAAGAGGGAGAAAATAATTAATGAAAAATGGTTTCTATCCACTCGAAATATCAGCTCTGAGTGAACCGTGGTCTTATGAAAGTTACCTTGTAATTTTCTCACGTGTGTCATGGAGAAATCTTTGACACCCATATTGCTCTCACTCTGTTGTTCGTCACCTGAACTCCATCCGCTGCGTTATATTTTCCCTGCAGCACAATTATAGAGGTGGAGTGATCGAGTTTGCCCCTCCACGTTAAGAGGCGGAAGCTCTCCTCATCAAGCTAACGCCTGCCTGATAGATAGTCTCCTTATTAGTCCTCCTTTGCATCGCGGGTTTTCTCCTGATAGATAGTTAAGTCTGGTCATTATGACCCGGTCCAGGCGCAACTCGAGTACCATGGAAGATTGGCAGCCTTGCATTGCTTATATCCACTCTAACAGTTTTAGGCTAGAGAATTCTAGTAAAGAAATTTAAAATTAACACCTGATAAATCAATTTTAATTTTCTCTACAGCGATGAGGTTTCACGTATGCTTGGTCTAACTTGTTCTTCGACACTGTCCATCTGCGAGTATGATGTCTCTTTCGACACCTTGAGTGGACATCTTGCTCGTTGTCTTCACGGTGAAGAGCGGATGGCTAATCATGACGTCATAAGATATCATGATACCATCAGCGTTGGTATGTCTTTCATACGAGAGGGGTAAGTGAGAGCTGACATGTTCATGATCTCTCTAGTGGGCGCAAGAATGTTCTCTTACATAAACCAAAGACTACAACAAATAACTCAGAATTTCAACTTTTCATCCGGTGGCATAGATATAATTGTTTGCGGTGATTTTTATCAAGTACAACCTGTTCAAGATTCATGGATTTTTCAGTCTTTTAATATTTATTCTCAAAATATTACCACTAACATATGGTCTTCATTTTTCAAACACTATGAACTGACTCAACCTATGCGTCAGAACAATACAGATTTTATACGAATTCTGAATCATATTCGCATCAACCAACAAACATCTTCTGATCTACATTATTTAAATTCAACTTATCAAAAAATGTATTCTAAACTAAATGATATACCTCATTTATTTTACACTAACAAAGATATGAAACTTCATAATCAACATGTATTTAGTATAACTGATGAGAAAGAATATTTATTCCATTCAAAAGATCATTTTTCTTCCGTTATATCGAAAAGATTTAAGATATCCTTAAATCCAAAAGATACAGCTGGATTACACGGTACTTTATCTCTAAAAATTACCATGTTAGTAGAATTATGTTATAATTATAACAAACGAGATGGACTCACAAATGGAAGAGATGAGATTTTCATGTCCACAACAACATATAACGATGATCAAATCATTTGGATCCAATTCTTTGATCCAAAGATTGGAACGAAAACGATGAACAAACAAAAACATTTGTATTTCAATAACATCAATCCATCTTGGACGCCCATTATGAAAATTTCACAACAATTTTCAATCAATAAATATACCAGAGAACATAAGATCACTAGAACACAATTCTTTGTTCACCAAGTATCTACACGAACTATCCACAGATCGCAAGGATTGACCATGCATCAGGTAGCTTTCAATCCCAAGCACATAAATCGAAATGGATTGACATACACTACATTATCCAGAGTGAAAAATCCTAAGCACTTACAATTGATCGAGCATCGTCATATAGTTGTAGACAGCAGAGTCACTCTCGAAATGAAACGGTTGAAACTAAAATCATCATGACAATTCCACATCCATGATCTTCAGATGAATATCTCATGTTCCACTTACATGCTCATACAATTTCTAAACACAAGATCATTAATAAAACATCACCTTGATGTTCGAGCAGATCATAATTGACAACTATCTGATATTTTGTGCTTCATTGAGACGCTTATACAAAATCCTACTTCTGGTCCACATTTCATAGACATCGAACACTTTCAATATATACATACGCACACAAGTCGAGGTTTGCTACAAACATATCGAAACACAATGCACTCTCGGCGCATATTTTTAGAACTCATAACATGGAAATCATTTTTGCAGATTTCAACATTCTAACTCGTCATGCAATTCACATCATAGTTGTATACAAATCTCCTCGTATGCATGTCGATGAATTTTTGATCAATTTTACTGTCATTATTCAAAACATACCTAAGGATTATCTCACGATAATCATAGGAGATTTCAATATTGATCTGCTCAAAATTGATGATCATCAAAGTACATCTTTCGCATCTTTCATGAATTCATTCAGCTTTTTTCCAACTTTCACAAAACCAACCACAAAATACGAATCAGATCTAGATCAAATATGGACTAACGTACCCCAATATGAAAATCTCTCTTCATCATCACATACTTATTGGACAGATAATGATCTTATTTTTATTCTCTATAAAAGCCATCACATGTTTATATCTTCTCATTTACGTGAAAAAGTAAATCGAATCTTCTTTTGTTCGTGTACTCATCAATAGAGCTATACGAGTGATGTTCATGATCATATATTTCAGATTCAAGAGATTTTCAACACTTGCGAAACAAGGTACTCCTTTTTACGTTTCTTGAAAAAAAAAATTTTATATAAACTGTAAATCATCATCATGTCATGAGCTATTGACTTTGCAAAATTCCTAAATGTATGCATCCACAACTGTTCAGTACAATATAAACATGCTCATTTTAACATCCATAATATTTCAAATGTTTTGCTTCGTAGTTACGATTCATCATTGCTCTCAAGGCGACCTCAAGATTCAAATCATTCTATACATTTCTTGCATATCTTATATATTATCGATACTCCAATGTACATAATCTTCACAACATCTCTCACAATCTTCAATATATATTTCTCATTTCAAAAATCATCATATGTTAATATATTCTCATGTAGCTAAACAATTTAGTCTATTTATTTTCTTCATACGCTCATCATTCGAACCATTCAATACAAATTCATATGCATCGAGTTAAAAGCTAATTTTAACAATTATGACATCATATATTCTTTTATATTTTTTAACAATAATTACATCATACACAAACAAAATAGCATAATGTCATTTATGTATCTTTTCTTAACTTCCATAAATTTTGAAATGTATGTAATAACACAGTCCGAAATTATCCTTCCTAACCTTCACAGTATTCTAAATGTTCTTTTTTGCAGTTGTAACTTATCACTACATCGAAATCGGTCCAAAGACTCATAAACTTCTACATCTTCATACATCCGAAGATTCTTAAGATCACTATCCTCAAAATGATCCGAAGCTTCACAACTATATATTTGCATAAATGATGCAGACATGTTACTATCAACATATGAATACATGTTGAAAGATGCCTGTTGTAAGTTACATAAATTTAAAAACTACTTCTTCCAATATTCAAAGATAATCTTATCATGGCTTTCAAAGACTATATTAATTTTCATCATTTTTTTAACATTCATCCACACCTCTAGAATTACACCTTCATATGTATCACCTTCTAAGACTCGTGAGGTGAGATGGATTTCACTTTTAATATTCACTTTCATAGATTTCACCTTCTAGGATTGTGAGGTCTTGCAAACGCATAGCCCTTGCAATTCCATTGCATTCGTAGCGACTTGTTGTTTGCGCATAGCTTACCGTCGATTTTGATGATTCTGCAAAAACTGAAAAAGCGGAGAATTTTTCACCCGTCGATTGATCCAAATGTGACGTTAGACAAAGAGCGCGTAATTGTGAACAGTCCTTTTGATTAGCGTACAGTCCTTTTACGGGGGAAATAATGTGTAAGAATGCTACACGCGGATGAAACTGCTACTTGTAAAACGATTAAAGCTGCATTTATCTGATCTGAAATCTGGGCTTATCATATTTCTTGACGCAGAGTCATGGAAAGGTTCGATCCGTGATGCGATATTGTGAGGATCTTGGGTATTCGGACCTCTGCTTTCATCTTCTTCCTTCATTTGTCTTTTCAGATATCCATAGCTCTCGAAAAAGACATTCCGCTGACAATCAGAACACCCTGCTTTGCCAGTCTCTTCTCTTTAGAGAGACATTGCAGCCATGGATTCACATAGCGGTCCACAACTTGATCAGGAGTAATGTTAGCAGTATGGTAGTCAAGCCCGAGGTGATTCTCACCACCAACCTCTCCTTATCCATGCTCGAGCTCATGCTAGCTGCTCATCACGAATTATGCTGTTAAATCCAAATGTTGTGTTCTCGATCGTCATGTCTAGCTCTGCTGTTGTTCCTGGATCGATTTATGCTGCTGCTGTTGTCTTCTCGATATTCTCTGTTGGATCACTAGCGCTAGCTACGTACTCACCTTCTTAACTTTCGTGGCCTCGAACTCCAATTGTAAGAGTAGAGTGGTTGTCTGCAGGCCGCCTTGATCAGCGTGTTCTTACAGCCAGAATAATCACGATTGTTAAACATGAGCTCGAGATCTCTTTGGCTGGTGGAATTTCTTCCGACCAGCCAAAGAGGAGGAATGGAGGTGTATAGGAGTGATGGTAGACATCCAAGTAGGTCCTCTTGCTTTCGTTCTTCTGAGTTTGCAAGTTCAGTTGGAAAGGAGATATATGTGTTAGCAAAGGTCCTGTACTTGGAGAAGACGGCGATGTGGTGTGTTTGAGACTTTCGCCATGGTTGTGCGAGGCCGAAAGACAGTCGGTGGAGGTGATGACCACCAAACTCGAGCTCAGATTCACGACGTTAAAAATTGATGGTCACAAGGCCTTTGCAGTATACAAAGAGTGAGAGGTCTTTATACATTTCCAGAAGAACAAGCAGCTGACGTGCTAACCTATTGGTGTGAACAAATGGATCAAAACTGGGACAAAGCTTGATTGTTGTTTCGAATAACCATCTCATCATTTTCTTCTATCCTCATCAAGCTCCTTCGACAGCAGCCCAAGTTGCACAGAGTTTGGCTGGAGGCAAGTAGTAACTTTATGTACTTACCATCCCGTTCCAAAACTCCCTGGTGCCTACTTATGTGTATGTGGCACGTGAAACTAGTTTCTTAACTGTAGGGCTGATCCGGTGCAGCCTTAAGGTACTGCAGGTGTTTCTGGACGTCATGAAGGCAGAGCAGAAAGGAGAGAGGAGACGAGTGAGTCAAGGGTAAACCTATGGAGGAGTGCACTTCATTTCAAGAACTCTGTTCCAAGTTTTAAATTCTATCAATGTTGTAAATGCAGTTGAAACGTGGAAGAAGATGCTTACATCCTCAATGGAAATATGAGAACATCCGACATATGTCGCTTTTGCGATAAGGAGCAAAGTACAGACCAACATTGCGTGTGCAAGATGAAGCCAATTTTCTAAGAGGGACGTGTACTTGTACGTTTATAACTCTCTCCAGCTGTTGAACGGTTTTGAACTTACCGAAAGCAGATTAAAACCAAAACCTCAACCAAGATAAACTATCTACAGACATCACCAATTGGCAGACCGACCGTTTTGAGTTTTCTCCACAGTTTGATATGATACAAACTGAGGCTGATTTCTCACTATGGTAGAATAAATGACATCGTGCGTTTTGATTCGTGCTTCCATTGATCTTCCTTTTTCCTTTTTGATTTCTTGACATTGTCAGATATGACAGTTTTGTACCTATGGTTTTGTTTGGTACAATCCATTTTCGATGGGTATAAATTTCATAAATTTGTGAACCTATGAAGTCAAGTATACCACCGGTCGATACAAAAATAAAATTCATCTTACAAATACTGTCAGATTCTACCGGACTAGTTGAAAACCAACATGATTGTTGTATGTCAAAGATGTCAGCACTTGCGTAAGAAAAGGGTGTTACATGAAGGTACCCTTTACGTTATCGTACCTGGGTAAAATAGAATAATCTTAAAATATATCGAAGATAGTAACTTCAAAATTGTTAATAGTTGCTGTTGCTTCTTCTGCTGGTAACCCGAGATGATGAGTCATTCTAAATGCTGCCAATATTGTAGTAACAGTTCAAACCACACATGCTTACTTGAACATGGCCTTTTATGTGTATAGGAGGGTAAGTAAAATGCACCAGAGAAACATTGAATGGAAGATTTTGCATCGCAGACTTAAAAAGCACTAGATTTTTCTAGACAAATCTATCGGATGAACGTTCGTTAAGAGTCGCTGTTTGATATCGTCAAGTTTTTGAATCAAACTCTCGGAGTTCTTATGGAAAGAAATCATGCTTAAGATAGTTTTAGTTCTATTTTAACATGCTCGAATATGCGAGAAGTAGTTTAAGCGCGGTATGAACTGCTACTAAGATATATCCGGTTATATATGTTATATACGCTCCGTGCGGACGAAACTGCTACTTGTAAAATGACTAAAATTGCATTTATCAAGCGAAACACACTTACAAGGGTTGATCAAGCAAATCTATGCATAAGCTTCTTTACAAAAGAATGAAATCCGCTACTCAGATACAATGCATAAATACGGAGTTTGTAACATAATGTTTTGATGTATATTCCAGTTGATTGTACAAAATGATCTTCTTATCCTTCTTTTCAATCTTCAATTTTTTTTAAACGTTATCCACATATTCATATATTTCATTTCATTTCATTTCATTTCATCTTCACATATTTCATCTTTAAGACTCTTGAGTTGAAGTGGATTTCACTTTTAAGGTTTCACCTTCACATTCACAAACTTCACTTTATAGGATTCATGAGGTCTTGTAAATGCATAGCCCTTGTAATTCATTGCATGTGTAGCACCTTGTTAATGCATCCATTATTGTTTGTGGAGAAAGAACCAAAATTCATCTACTATTTTGTAAGAAAACATTGCAAAATCTTCCTGAAAATATGTATTATCTTTCAAGAAATATACAAGTCTTCACGTATGTCAAAATGAATTATACCCCCGTTATCTAGTTCATCTAATTGTATGGTATTTGTTTTATGTGTCTAAGGACCAGAAATTTATATTTTGACTATACCGTTAGTATTTTTGTCGGACTTGACACCATTCTTCTTAAATTTGTATTACTTGATCCCACCTCTGACCTGCAACAGCAGGTTTACCACCATGTGAAGACATTGCATAAAATAAATAAGAGAGACCGAATAGAGTGACACTCTGTTGTAAATAGATTTTGAATTGAAATTTCTGTGTAGATACATGGCTTGCTCTCAAAATCGGACAAACATACTAGGGGTGTGGTGAAGTAAGTTTCTGTATTTAGGACCCCATTGGAGTAATACACCATGGGGTACTAAACATGATACATTTGCGTATGATACATTGGCATGGACTGTAACGTTCGACCGCAGATCATGGAGTCGAGTCGTCTATCTCTAGCCAATGAATCACCGAACGTGAACCTCCCTGAAGACCTGTACTATATTTGTGTCTCCAGATCCAGTTCGTTAAACTTTCCGCTAATAAACACCAAGGATTTGATAACCGCCGGACGGGTTTAGAGTTACCAACTAGTCTATGACAGGTCTCTGGTACTAATCTCAGGTTTCAGAACGCGATGGAAAGTATTTCAGGCCTGGGTTGGATAAAATTTGGGCAGCGCTTTCGCTACTGGTGATCAAGTCGGAACGCAGTAAGCCCTGAAGAATCACAGCCAAGACTAGGAAGGCTAGTGGATGCTAGGAAGTAGGAAGGTACACAGAAATAGAGTCAACTCCACACCAGACGCTTCAATCCAACTTTGGCACTCAATCCAAGCTTGCTTATCATATAACAAAGCAAATCACGGGCTCATATACATTACACAGCATTTTCTTGCTGACAAGGTCTCGGAGAAACGCTCAGGTCGGCAATCCTTCCTACTACTGAAATTCTCTGATGAGAATTTAACTTCGGAACTCCAATCTCTCCTGAAAACTTATCTTCACCCTAGATGTGCTGATCTCTCACTCAGTAACCAAATCATCAAAATAATTGACTGGTTAACTCCCTATCACTAAGGTATCTGAGAGTTTAATAATGTTCTATCCACTGTGTAACCTAGTCTCTGCTCTCAATACACAGCAAAAATGAGAAACTGAGAAGCCTCTGTCTCTCTGGTCCTGCTCTCTGGTGCGCGCATAGTGAAACATGGAAAAATCTGGTTTTTAGGATTCGCGATCCCGTTAAGTACTTGGAACTCCACTTCGTCCAACCTTCGGTCTTCGTTCCCGAGACCCCGAGCCAGCACCGCGTGTGCTTCTTGTCTTTAATCATTGCCCATTTTAGAAACGGCGTTACAATCGCCCCAACTAACAAAAAGCAGTTCTTCCATTGAACTGCGGTATCTGCAATACCACGTTAGGAATAACACTTTCTCAAATCCAGAGAAATACTACCCCATCCAGGGTAAGCTCTTTCTCAGGGCTATGCTCCATTACCGAGCATTCATTGAAGCTTTCGGGTGAGACAGAACCCTAGCTTCCAGGTGGTGAACTCGTCAGTCTCCTTTTATCCACCTCCTTACTATGATATACACATAGTAGCGTCAGCCTAAACCTGATTGACATCCGACAGTCATAAGAAGTCAGCAGACCACAACTCCACCTTTAGACGAGCAGATTGGCCAGATCTACTCGGTTCCAGTGTCCTTGAAGGGCCCTTAGGCATGACTTTTCTGACTCGATTCAATCCACCGCTTAGCTGGAAGAAACCACTACAGATTGTCGTCTCACAAAATATCTACGCAGTGGTTCCTGAAACTTGTACAATGCTAGATCATCTAAGTACTCCCAAGCTTCACTTACCAATCCCGAAACTCTACCTGTCCAACGACAGAGGTATTGAGTAACGGGTTCTCCAGCTCCATCTGGATTCGGTGATGCTCGATGATCTACTATCTCAATCAACTCAAGATCATCAGCTCTTGGTAATGCTTCTAACACTGGATGCCATTTCTGATATCTTCCTGGCAACGACTCTAGTTCCTCACGAAACATCTTCAAGTTAGAAACATGAATGATGGGATGATAATGCTTCATACTAGCTGGAAAACGTAACTTATAGGTCACAGGACCTAACTTCTTCTCGATCAGGAACGGTCCTGTCCACTTTGGAAGAAGCTTCTTGGCTAAGTCCACACCTGCTGGGATTCTGAAGTTCTTGGTTCTCAACCAAACTCTCTGTCCTTCTTCGAACTGTACGTCTTGCCTACCACGGTTTGCATACTTGGCATACCGTTGTTGTGCCTTCTCCATGTGTTTCTTGGCTTCTTGAAACACAGTACCCTGAACACGTATGAAAGTCTCTAGATCTGGAGGATCATGGTTTGACCTTCCTGTGTTTTCATGCCCCTTGGTAGCCAGAGCTATAGGAGTCCAAGGTGCATGAGAGCTTCGATAAACCACTTCAAATGGTTTAAATCCTGTACTCGAATGCTTAGTATTGTTATATGTAAACTCCACCAAGTCCAAGGGCTCGCTCCAATCACTCTGATCTCGCATGATATAGTTTCTCAACCCTTGTTCTACTATCTGGATCGTCCTTTCCGTCTGACCATCAGTTTCAGGATGATAAGAAGAACTGAACTTGAGGGTAGTTTCGAGCCTTCGAAACAAACCCTTCCAAAAATGAGCTACAAACCTCCTATCCAGATCTGAAACAATGTCTTTAGGCATCCCATGATACTTAAAAACATATCGTATAAACAGTTCAGCGGCACCTCTTGACGTCACTGCTTCCCTACAAGGGATGAGGTGAGCTTGCTTACTGAAACGATCTATAACAACTAACAAAGTGTCAAAACCTCCTGACTCAGGTAAACCGGTACATAAGTCCATACTTATGCTCTCCCAAGGTCCATCAGGTATTGGTAATGGTCTCAGCAATCCTGCAGGTCTCCTCCGCTCAGTTCGTTGTTGCTGACATGTCAAGCAAGTCTGCACGTACTTGATCACATCCTCCAACATGGATGGCCAATAGAACTGCTCTTTAACGCGTTGCAACGTTCTATTCTGTCCTCCATGTCCAGCCAGTTCACAATCATGACATTCTTGCATGACGAGTGTCCTTAGAGGTCCAGCTGGAACATAGACCTTGGTTTGCTTATAAAACCAAAGGCCATTGCGAAATGAGAGATTACGTACCAATGGATCTCTCCCTTGTTGGCTGGTCCACCGTTGAGCTTGAGGATCGTCTGACAATGCTTGTCTGATTCGATCCAAAAGCTCTTCACTTGTGTCCTGAGTTGTTAACGCCTGGACACGTCTGCTTAACACATCCGCTGGAATATTTTCCTTCCCCTTTTGATATCGCCATTCGATATCAAAACGTGCAAGCTCCTCTTGCCATCTCTGCTGTTTGCATGACAACCGAGGTTTACTTTGAAAGTATGTATTACCCTCGCAGTCCGTCACAACAGTAACTTTGCTTGGTAACAAATAATGCTCCCAACGTTTCAGACAGTGGACAACTGCGAACATCTCCTGTTCATGAGCAGGCCATTTTGCCTCTGTTTCTGAAAACTTGTGACTTCCGTAAGCCACTGGATGCTTTCCTTGCATCAACACTCCTCCAATGGCCCATTGAGAAGCATCTGTGTGAACCTCGAAAGGTTCTCCCATCTTTGGAAGAGCTAGCACGGGCATTTCTGTCAGTGCTTGTTTCAACTCTTGAAATGCTCTTTCAGCTGCTGGGTTCCAAATAACCTCGGAAGCCTTGCGCAATAAGCCAAACAAAGGTGCGGCTTTATGCGCAAATTGATAAACAAAGCGCCGAAAGTATGTGGCTAACCCAAGAAAAGATCTGAGCTCATGAACACTCTCAGGTCTCTTCCATTCAACAATGGCTCGAATCTTAGCCCTGTTAGGGTGAATACCATGCGCATCGATCAAACATCCTAGAAACACCACACTCTCTTGTCCAAAAGAACACTTGCTCTTCTTGAGGTAGAGTTGATGTTCTTCCAGGCGCTTAAGAACTGTTTCAACATCTGCTAGATGCTGATCCCAAGTGGATGAGAAGATGATGATATCGTCCAAGTACACGATAACACTCTCATCCAAAAGATCTCTGAAGATCTCGTTCATCAGCCTGCAAAAAGTACCAGGTGCGTTGGACAATCCAAACGGCAACACTGTATACTCAAAAAAGCCATACCTCGTCCTTATAGCCGTCTTTTCTTCGTCTCCTTCTTTGATCCGGATTTGATGATATCTAGAACGAAGATCCAACTTGGTGAAGTACTTTCCTGTGGTCAACCGATCTGTGGTTTCATCCATGAGAGGAAGAGGATACTTGTTCTTGACAGTAACCTTATTAAGTGCACGGTAGTCTACACACATGCGGATACCACCATCTTTCTTGGCCACGAACAACACCGGTGCAGCATAAGGTGATATGCTGGGTCGTAAGATACCTTGAGCTACCAACTCTTTCAACTGAGTCTTCAGCTCTGTTAGCTCATCAAACGACATGCATCTTGATGGCACTGCAATAGGTGTAGCCCCAGGAACCAGATCAATAGCATGATCTAAGGCTCTCCTCGGAGGAAGTCCTGTTGGTAACTGATCCGACATTATGTGAGAAAACCTCTCAATTAATGCTTGCATATCAGGATGTATAGGAAGAGCAGCAACACGTTCTTCCTCATCCGTCTCCACCTTGGGTTTAGACATCACTGCAACCCAAGCTTCGTCTACTGACTTGATCTGCTTTCCAAACTGTCTAGCTGTGCAGATCTGAAATGCCACCTTGGCTCGTTGGAACCTACGAGCAGCATGGTTTGGCTCCTTGGGTCTCTCTTTGATGATCAAAGGATGTGGTTGACCCAAGCCCCATCGATCCATGACAATGACATTCTCTTCTTGAACATCTACCTTTGCCTTGGTCTCTTGTAACCAAGACCAGGACAAAATACCCTCCATTGTATCACCCAAGTTCATAACTAGGGATTCATGCTTCCTGGTTACCCCTCCAACAGTAATAGGAACACTCATGAGTTTGTCTGTAACGGTTGTGCTACCTTGCACAAACCTTACCAACAACGGGCTCATGATCTTGGTTCTAGTCATCCCTAAGGTCTTGACCAGCTTTTCATCCAAGACATTCACATCTGCTCCAGTATCTATAAGCACACAACAATGTTGGCTTCCTAGTTTCACTTCAATCCACGGCAGAAAATCTCCATGTTCTACCAAATGCTCATCAGCACATACCTCTGCTCCAGTAGACGCCTCAACTGGTTCTTCAACACTGGTAGTCTCTTCAGCTGTCAACCCACGAACGTTGCTCGTCGTTGAACGTTGAGGACACTCACGAGCGATGTGACCATCTCGTCCGCATCGAAAACAGATGATCGTCCTTGAAGGTGTAACACTGCTAGCTCCACTGCTCCTAGCACCTGAAGTCGAAACTTGGTTGGATCTTGCATTGGATGCATAAGATCCAGTAGGTCGGGTCTGAGTAGGACCACGAGTAACTCCTTGCTGTTGAGACCCACGAGAAAACCTCCTTCTCGCTGCACCAAATCTTCCACCACCACGTCCTCTACCACCTCTATTCTGAGAGGACGCTACCTGTCCTTGAGGATTGCGCCAAAATCCTCTACTAGGCTCACCACCACTTGTTCCACGTTGAAACTTGGAGGGCTGCACGGTATAGTTCCGTTCTCTAGTGTTCTCTGCTGCTTCCAGAAATGCAAACAAGTCTTGCATGTCCTCAGACTTGTGAAACATAACCCAGCTATCAAATACACTAGCATAGAAGCCCTGCAGACCTTTCTTCAAGTGAAACAGCAAGTCGGTGCGATCTACCATGTGCAAACGAGTAACCAACTCGGAAAATCGCTGGAGGTACTGCTTGATACTCCCTGTCTGTCTCAGATGAATGAGCTCTAGTCGAAACTGTGTAGCTTCATCCACTGGTACCAAATGTCTTCGGAGTTCATCCTTCAGCTCCGGCCAAGTGGACATAGGAGTTGTACCGTTCAAACTCCTCATCCGCTGTTGACCTCCATACCATTCCTTAGCCTCTCCTTCCAGTCTACTAACAGCATAGGTGAACCAACTGCGCTCATCAAAATTCTCCAGGTAATTCTCCATTTCAGTAACCCACAACTCAAACTTGGAAAAGCTTTTCTCACCATTAAAAGATGATGGCGTTGCTGGTTCAGCCCACTTCACTTTCCGCTTGTGCCCTTCTTTGGCTGAGCTGCCTTCCGCAACATTATCTTGCGTCTTCTGTGACCCATCTTCATTCTTATCTGCTTGAGTAGCATCAACTGCTCCTTCACCCAACAGTGCTAAATCCTTGACTTGCTCAGCCTGCGGTACATGGACCTCTGCTTCTTTCTCCTGTGTTGCTTTTGCTTGAGCTAAATCTGCCTTGAGCACCTTGTTCTCAGCTTCCACTTGCTCAAGTCGGTCTTCCAACTTCTTCAAAAACGTCTGCATCTCGTCCATCCCAGTCGGCACGGCTTTCATTGTCGATGGTGTTCAGCAAAGATTCAACCTGAACCTGCTCTGATACCAACTGTAACGTTCGACCGTAGATCACGGAGTCGAGTCGTCTGTCTCTAGCCAATGAATCGCCGAACGTGAACCTCCCTGAAGACCTGTACTATATTTGTGTCTCCAGATCCAGTTCGTTAAACTTTCCGCTAATAAACACCAAGGATTTGATAACCGCCGGACGGGTTTAGAGTTACCAACTAGTCTATGACAGGTCTCTGGTACTAATCTCAGGTTTCAGAACGCGATGGAAAGTATTCCAGGCCTGGGTTGGATAAAATTTGGGCAGCGCTTCTGCTACTGGTGATCAAGTCGGAACGCAGTAAGCCCTGAAGAATCACAGCCAAGACTAGGAAGGCTAGTGGATGCTAGGAAGTAGGAAGGTACACAGAAATAGAGTCAACTCCACACCAGACGCTTCAATCCAACTTTGGCACTCAATCCAAGCTTGCTTATTATATAACAAAGCAAATCACGGGCTCATATACATTACACAGCGTTTTCTTGCTGACAAGGTCTCGGAGAAACGCTCAAGCCGGCAATCCTTCCTACTACTGAAATTCTCTGATGAGAATTTAACTTCGGAACTCCAATCTCTCCTGAAAATTTATCTTCACCCTAGATGTGCTGATCTCTCACTCAATAACCAAATCATCAAAATAATTGACTGGTTAACTCCCTATCACTAAGGTATCTGAGAGTTTAATAATGTTCTATCCACTGTGTAACCTAGTCTCTGCTCTCAATACACAGCAAAAATGAGAAACTGAGAAGCCTCTGTCTCTCTGGTCCTGCTCTCTGGTGCGCGCATAGTGAAACATGGAAAAAGCCGGTTTTTAGGGTTCACGATCCCGTTAAGTACTTGGAACTCCACTTCGTCCAACCTTCGGCCTTCGTTCCCGAGACCCCGAGCCAGCACCGCGTGTGCTTCTTGTCTTTAATCACTGCCCATTTTAGAAACGGCGTTACAGGTCAGGTACCAAGTATCATAGACTCCTACGTATATGATACTTGGTACATGACCACGCCACCAATTTATTGATGATGAGTTACTTTCAAGACATTTCACAAAAAGAACGCCCAATGCACAGATGCACCTCTTTAATTTGTTCTAAGAAGTGGAAATACACTTTTAACTCATGGTGTTCTTATTTTTGTTTCAGGAAACACTTGAAACTCATGGAGTTCTTCCACATTTAGAAAGCAATTCTCTTACTGAATCGCAAATGTCATCCTAGTAAGAAAACAGTACTTTTATGATTGAACCTAGAACATTGCTAGGTGATGTGTAAATGCTACGAGCCACCGTGGCAAGTGCCTCTAGGTTATGATTCATTCAGAAGAGTGATCTTGCTACCCGAATCATAGACGAGATCTTCAGGTGATCTTCAAGCTGAAGGCACGATCACCCACAAAAAAATCCTCCACAAACGCAGTATGATGTTTTTCTGAATCATGCCACGAGATCAAAAGTTATTTACATGTGATCACAAATTGCTACGCTTAACCAAAAGTGGCCTATAAGAGCATCTCCACCGTACCTCTGTAAACGCTTCCGTAAGCAGTTAAGAGAGCAAGTTAAGGGAAAGCCTTCCCATTATATAATTTAACAAAAATTTTAATTAAGATATTTCTAGAAACTATCGTTCTATCCTAATTTGAAATTTTTGATATCGAAAAACATTATTAAATCGTTACGGATATAGTTGATACATGTTCACATTGTTGTCCGTGTACTGAGTTCGTGCTCGTACTTGAGATCAGTGCACTGAGTTCTTATTCTTCTTTTAGTACTCAGTTCTCTATACGTACCACCTACGCTGTGAGACGTTGGATCTTTAAAGATCGTTATTTTATGTTACAGATTTACTTACAAGAGTACGGTGGAAAGAAACAAGACTCTTTAGTTTTAATTAGTTAGAAAATAGATATAAGGAGGTCTTTCTCGCATATGGGGTGGACATGCTCTAAAGGAAGCAGAAGTGGGTTACAATTTCTTCAAAGAGAACTGCAATTTTGATCATAAGAAGGAGAAAGAGATGAGAATTGTGAAAAGTAAACTGAAAATGCTTCTATCACGAATAAAAGAAATCGACTGGTTTCAAATATTGCCGGCATCGTAAAACCGAAAAAGCATGAGGCAGCAAGATTCACGCGCCTTCTAGTCTCACCACGTGGACTCCGCAGTCCACAATCAACGGGAACAGACAATACTCGATGACCGTCGGGTGAACGCGCGACACAATGAATAGCCAACGATTGGAAAGACCCCATCAAGCCTTACAAGGGAAAGAAGGACCCGAAGGGCCAAGCAAATAACGCCCCGAAGGAAGGAACACCGAGGCTAAACCCCACTAAGGTCGCCTACCACCCCTATAATATCTGACACAGATAAGTTACTTGTACTGCATACAACACGTGCACATGAAGTAGCATCGCCTACTGCAATTGCTGTCTTGTGCACCGCTCCTACTAAAGCTCTCTGAGAGCAATAGAAACTCGCTGTGTAAAAAACATAGTACAAAAAGAAAGAGAAAGTGGTATCTTTGACGCATCTCATGGTAGGCTCTAGCACAATCTCGGAGAAAGACGTCGAACTCCAAAGCTGTCGATCTGTACATCTTCAAAGCTAAGGGGATGAAGCGATGTCTCACCTGCATACCTCTATACTTGGTCACTTTCGCTGTTGTCGCCACGCCTGCAGCCCATCCTGGAGGATGAGTGATTACTTGTGCCGTCACCGAGTCCCATGTCGGATCCGTGACAACCACATCTGCAACTCAGACTTGATCCTCCTTCATCATTACAAGTCAGCTCTCACTGATCTTCTCGTTTGAAGGATGTCCTACCAACGCTCTCTCCACATCATGTAATCGCTCTCTCGTGTTAAGACAAACACGACGTCTCTGATGACATCGTGGGTGGCTATCCGTTCTCCACCGTGAGGACAGCGAGCAAGGTGTCGATCTGAGATGTCGAGCGAGACACCACACTCGTAGATGGACAGTGCCGAAGCAACAAGATGGACCAAACCTAGGTGGAACCTCATCACTGTAGAGAAGATAGTCGGTGCGAGTTAGAACGCTCTAATGCAAGGTCGAGAGATGAACCAAGAACTTGCGTCCTGTCCGAACAAGAAGGTAGTCGAGCTCTAGTATCTCGTGAGATGGAAGGATCCACTAAGAGCGCATGGGGAACCTGCTGGAAGTGATGTTCCGTCAGAGAGAACTGTAGTCTGCGAGATCCATCGATAATTAAGATATCGAATCGAGGGTGTGTCTCATGTGCCTCAAGAGTCAAACTATCTCTTGCTTCACAAAGACACAACTGTAGTAGGTAAGAACCACCCTCCACATTTGTCACATAGCTCTCCAGAATAAGTCTATCTCGCACGAAGAAACGACAACAGAGCCATGGTGCTGAGAGGGCCAAACTACCCAAAAAGACTGTCGGAGTAGTTTCCTCCATGGATAATAAGCCCACCTCGTCATATGATATCGACAAAGATGTCTGCCTACGTGCGAGAGGTCTTGCCAACAGTCTAATGTCTCCGATCCTATGATGTAATCAAAAACTTCATGATCCTCCTATCAAACTCTCTAAGACGCGAGATGAAGATAAGAGATTGAGGTATTGTGCGGAGTAAGTAACCAAGACGACGTGCAATGGAAAAGAAAAAGATACCAAAGACAACCTTTGGGTCCTCTAACATAGGAAGATCCTCGATATGCAAAACGTTCTCCGTCAAGACAACATCGAAGAATCGAGAGACGAAGTCCTCTATACCTATCGGTACTCCGAGGATGCGGAAACCATCTCTAGATGTAACAAAATCCTCCGAGAGATAGAGGTCTGACGGTATATCTATGGAAGACCAAGCCTTGCACTTTGACACCTTCACTCTCAGCCCTACCAAGGTCAATTGAGAGACGAGGTGATCAAAAGCAACACAAACTTGATCCGCCGCACCTACGATATGCGTATCATCAACTATAGATGGAAAAACACAACCTGGAGCAGTCAAGGCGGTGGCCAAGAGAGCTCTATAGTGAGCTAAAACAAAGAGAGTTCCATCCAAAAGGTCTCTCTGATGAGTACCTGCAGTGGAACTGATGACTGTAATCTCCTCTATCGAAGAAACGTGCTGATAATAAAGGGGGGTGGAAGAACTATAGAACGAACGCACGAAAGGAACGAGATTCGTTAGAGATCCACTGTCATCCATGAGCTCTTTAAAGATGGAAGCGCGAGAAACACTGTTAAAAGCATTTTCCACGTTCATTTGTAAGACGACCCAACCAAGATGGAAGTCCAAGAGAGCTCTAATGCCGAAAGACATAGACTCACAACCTCCAAGCGTCGCGACTCCAAACTAGTGTGGACAAAAGTGATTCTGAAAATTATCTCGAAGTTGAAGAACAATAGTACGACTAATAAGTCGTAGGAGAATCTCGCCGTTGGCTATCGATCGAATCTCTCTGTCATCCTTCGTCATGGTCAAGAGTCTAGTTGCTCTCAATACTTGAGCTATAGAATGAGGAATATGTCTCTGAGCTACTACTGCCGCTACCTGAAAAAGCTCCGTGAAACCACTAGAGGGATCGTCTGTCTGAAAACAATCCCGTAGGTGCTCATAGACCATCCCAGACAGACATCCAAAAAATAGACATGAGCCGTACACAAGACCTGGACAACAAGGATCTATCAACACATAATGGCTCCTCAGGCTGATAGTCCTGAACCTCAGATGGTGAGAGATCATCCGGTGAGGAGTGAAAGAAACGCAACGAGACGATCGTCTCCTCGGTAAGACATGCAGACAAAGGATGCAATGTTCTAGCGGCTCTACTATACTCTCCGATCTGACCTAACATCCTACAACGTCGAATACGAGCGGAAGATGAGACATCACGTCTAGAAGCAGACTCACTCCTATCTCGTATCACACGTACTGATTCCTCTTGTAGGGTCACCCAATCACCTACACGAAATCTCCGAAGACAGACCGTCATCTCTCGATGTCCTCTATCATCTCGAATATAACAGAGACACCATCGAGGAAGTAAGAAAAAAATAACCACGCCGTCTCGTCCTTGATGTTTTGTGTCAACATGTCGAGAGGTAGATGGAATGTCTGTCTCACCTCGTCATGAGAACATGAGATAACTGATGAAACAAACGTGGACAAGGAAAACTCGTCTCGAACAATCTCGGAATAGTGTTAGAGTGGACTCTCAACCATTCTTCCGACTGCACGTGTAGACCTCCGCTCTCGGCTAACATGGGCATCCCATGTGGTCCTATCATAGCTCTTGTGCATGTTTCTCACATGAGATTTTATCCCTTGCGAGGTAAATCACTGATTGCACACCAGACATGATGTGTCTCGAATTAATCTCAATCTCATGACAGAGAGCTCATAACTAGAAAAGAAACGGTATCCAACCAAACAATGCTCGTAATAAAAACATCTAAAAAAAAAACCTCACTAAAAAAATGAAAATCCTGATATGTAAAAACAAAACACACTAAATATAACAAAAAATCTCTCAAAAATCTCTCAAAAGCTTTAAACAGAAGAATGTGAAATCTTATACTTCAAAAAGAACCCAAGAATATTTAACACTCACTCATTTTTTCACAGAATAAAACAAAAAATAATAAAAATAATAATTTTGAAAAAATAACCCACCCTTTCTCACCTCACTCCATCCTCTCCTATCGCAATCCCTACCCTACCCTCTCCTCTCTCCCGCACTCCGCCCTCTCTCCTCTCCCGCAGTCGCGCTCGCTCGCGAGTTTCTCCAGTTAGGATGAATGTAAAGATACCACTCAGTAGATACTTCTTCAGGACGTAGTTCCATACCGACGGCTAACCATGAAATCAACAGCTCGACCAGGTCCAGTATGGCAGTCCAGGTAGCGCCCACATGCTACTTCCTCCTGTCGCCGGAGGTTTTAGCAATATGATATAGAGTTAGCTGAGATATTAGGGGTGTCCGAATTCAAAGTGAGAAATCTACTGCGCTGGATAATAATCTTGGTGGAAATTTTGGCATGTAGAAGACATAAATTGCCGTGATATGCACCCCGGCATAAATCCTCAATTCAATTTTATTATATCATTAACCGAAAATGTACATGTAACAGGAACTCAAAATACTATATTGACGTCATATTTTGGATTGAAAAATCGTTAAACTTCCATCCTCCTGGCCATAAGAAACGAAATGATACACACGATTGAACCAAAAAACGTAAACCGTTAATGTCAAAAACATAAAATAGAAAAATATTATGTATGTTAAATAACAAAAACATCATGGCGGAAACAATTCAGTCTGCGACAGAACTCACACGTGTGTGTAGTGGAGACTCTCGTGAGAGTCTTCCCATGGCCGTACGGACCTAAACATCGAGAGATGACGTGCCAGCCTTTTCATATTTTGACATTCTTGTTAGTAGATGTAAAAATATGAACGGCTCTTGATTCTAAGAGATGACTTCCGCAAGAACTGGGGATAGTCGTAGCTGAGTACTTTGGCCGCAATTCTGTATGTTCGAGTTGAGTAGAGTGAGTGAGCTTTTGTTGTCAAGGAAGATCTCCTCGTCCTTTTTGGAATGAGAACGATGTCTCCTTGAGTGCAAGAGTGGAGGAGAGATGCGGTGTGGAATCCTTCTGAGATTGTTTCCAACAAGAGAGGACTAATAGTGTACCATAGCTTTACAAAGAATTCGATCTGAATGGAGTCTTACCCTCGGCTCTTGTTCTGTCCTAGGTTGCAAGCTTTCGAGTGCAATCCCTCCTCAGGTAATGATTTATCAAGGAGATAGGTGTTGGAAGCAGAGATCCTGCAATTAACATTATGTAGTATCATGCCCTCATGCTATACATAGCGAGGATCCAATATCGTATCGGATTTTACATGAAGGTTGTCTAGAAAAAATGAAGTTCATAGTTGTAGAGATATCGTGTGCTAAACAGAGACAAGAAAGAGAAAAACAACCACGAGAACAAGCTTTGCAAGATATATCAACTCTCACTTTTCTCTAAGAACACCAAACTGAGAAACAGACCTGAGTGGTCTGTAATCTGCACCCAACCTCCTAAAACTAGTATTTGAATCTCAACCTAGATCTAAAACTACCGAAGAAGATCTATCTAAGAACTTTCTTTTCTTTTTTTTTTTTGACGAATGATTTTCAAATATCGACAAGGTCTTTCTTCCTGACTTTGTTGGCTCCAAGAACCTTCAAATCTGACGCCCAACACCCAAGATATGAATAATTTTTGATCGTAAGTGACAAAATATTTTAAAACCTCACCTCTACAGTCAAAATCTAAGCACATCGTCCAAACGAATAGTCTGATCTGTGATCCGTCTTTCTTGATAGATAGATTTGGCTACTTTAATCTCAACGAGACTCAGAACAAGCTTTTTGGAGTTCCCTCCGCACGCAAAAAAATTAGTTGTAAGAAGCAAAAAAACTAACATAAATTGACTCCCTGTGACTCTAACTTGCTTATCACACCCAAACCAACAATCTAATCCACATACGGTATTCTCTTTGTCTGTAGATGAAGACTCTTTGATCGTGTCTACATCAAGAACGAAAAACTTAGCTCATCGATCGCCAAGAACAGTCTAACCTTAGGTCGTAAACAAACAAAAATTTGACGTAAACATTTCTCTACGAGTCAATTTCATCCAAAACTCCCAAGTCGCTCGATGAAACTTTGTATTATCTTTGGTTCCCTGAAGAACTCGGTGTTTTGATCTCAATGGATCCAAGGATAGCAAGTTTGGATTCAAAATGACCAGAACGGTCTAATGCATGTCACTGAAGTATTCTAAATCTCCTTCTTTTTTCTCAATTTTTTCTTAAACACACTATGAACCGTCTCTTCATGAACGGTCTTAACTTGTGCGTAGTCTGCATAGATCTGAACCCAACGACGCCTTACGCGCTTGTATTGGATCATCAAACTCCCAAACTATCTGCGACAAATCACAAATACAAGCTAATCCTTTAAGCTGCCCCCTTACGTCAATTCACAGTACTTGAAATTTGTCCGGATAATGCCCAAGCAGCCCCCTTATGTTTTTAGTATAGCGTCAGGAACTGCAAATACTCAATCAACATCGATAAGCTAAAGCCTAGCTTGATTTTTTCATTTTCAAAACTCATATCGTCACCATTAAGCGCTCAAATGAAATAAATGAAATGTCTTTGAGAATACAACTAACTACCGTTTGAAGGTAGAGATCCAAAATAGATCAAAAAGTCATTATTTCTCTCCATGAATGTCTTTAGAGCAATATAAAACCCAAAATATGATTTTCAAGTAGAGCCGTTCCACGATGCGGCACAGGTGTGATTACGAGAGTGCACCATGTATTACCAAAATGGTGCTATGGCACCATATTCTGCCATAGCATCCTATGAAGCATATTACCACTGTCATATTGTAGCTTGGAAATGAATGAAGATTTGACGTTCGTTCGAGGAGTCCCGAAGAAAGTGTTAGTGCATACGACTCCTTCGACCATCCATCTCGCTTGATGAATTTTGAGGATCCATTCTGCCTTTTCAGTCTCCACAAGCTGGAGTTTGTTCGTGAGTGTCTGGATCCGTGCTTGCAGGTCCGAGTTCCGAGTCTTGCGGTTGGAGCACCGGGGTGATGTTGAGTGTGAGCATGTCGTGCCTCCAACTGTTCTGTATGAGATTTTGTCTCCTCTTTCATTCCTTTTCCCAATGTTTGCTTGTTTTAAGACACAGTGAGAGTTGTGTGGACAGTCTTCGCAAATCCTCGGTGTTTGACTTCGATTCTAGTCCACCTCTCAGCTTCGCAAGCAACATTCTATCAGCTAGTAGTGAGGTATTCATCCGAAATCTTGCCTTGCCTTCCGTGGGAACTGATTTCCGGAGTATAGAGATAAAGACCAGAAAGTGATCTGAGAAAACTTGATTTGCCATGACTTCGTATGTGAGGTTTTCACCAGTGCAAAGGTGTGAAGATGGGATGTACCATCTATCCAATCTTTTAAGAATTCTTTCTTGAGAAAGGAGCTGAGGGATATGTTGTCCAAATTGGAGTCCGTCTCTTGTCTTGTTGAACATCTTTTATTGTCCCAAGTGTGGATGAATGGTGTCTACAATGTGACTGTGGGGTCGGAGATCTAACACTTGGATGAGATGTTTCCATGCAGAATGCTCGAGGGCAGACATTGGGTAAGGGTAACCACCAGCTTGGTCTAGATGTTGAAATCGTCCCCCATAAACTATTTTCTGTTGAGGTCCAATGTTAGAGCGAGCAGCTCCTAGAGCCTAACCCTCTCTTTCGTAGCATTGGATGCGTAGACATTGATGAGACCGATAGGACCACCTAGGAGTCCGTCAATGTGTAGCCAAAGTGCCTTGTTGTCCATGAGAACACCTTGCACCGTTACATGGAGAGCAAGAGCGGGACTGAGAATGGTGTTGAGGTCTCCTTTGCCTACGCGCACAGATGGATTTCAACTTGCCCTCATGCCATCAAAAGCTGAGGCAGTAAAGAAGTAGGCCTCTGGCCATAGTTGTTTCTGTAGTAGACCATATTGTTCCCTTCTAAGTTTGTGTTCCTGCAAGAACACCACATCAGGTTTAGGCGACAACAAATGGAAGAGATATCTCGTACATTGTACGTGAGCAGAGAGATCTTCATTTCAACTGCCTTGAGGAGTTCTCCTCAACCGAGTATGTCCCCTTCTAAGGCTTGGTCTTGTGGTTGTGAGAGGAACTGTTCCCAGAGGTAGACTTCTCGTGTCGTTGATTGAAAGTGTTTTGCACTAGTTGGAGATTCCGTTGCAGTGCAGTCGAATTTCTCCTATTGCGGATGAGATGATGCTACAATCCTTGTGTTGTTATGCGAGGTGGAGTCCTCAGCTGCCTAGTTTGATTGCGTGCGTCTTTGATTCTCGTTCTGTTGGTTGGACTAGGCCTCAGAGTGAGGAAGATGCCCATTGCAACAGGTTCGCGTTGTGAAATGATCGGGGTGTAGACACAATTGTAGGTGATGTGCATTGGGTGTTGATTGGGCACACTGGTGCTCGCTATCTATTTAGGAGCGGTCAAGATGGAGACGATTGTTGTATTCTTTGCAAACCCAAGAGGCGTAGGTAGCAGGGTAGCGGCTTCGCAGTATTTGGTCCGAATTCTCTTACCGGAACTCGAGATAGAGTGCCCTCTGTCTGTTGGTTCCTTGCTTCCGTCTTCTCGTCTCGAGTGTATGGAGGTTGAGGAAGTCCCAATTGCGTATTGAGCAAAGTCTCTTCTGTGGATGGGCCGATGCCACTTGAGTCTGTTATCATTCGAGGAGTTGTCTGAAGCAGAGGATGCCGAGAGAAACGAAAGGAAGTCTGAAATTGGTCTTTCTCGCTTTCTCTGTATGGTGAGCTTTTGTTCTAAGGACTTCTCACTTTCGATAAGAGTCGGTGGAGGAGGTGGGAGGCTTGTGATGATCGCTTTCGGAATTCTGACTTGGGATGCTAGATGTGCAGCGAGGGAGCTGTCCTCCGCTTTGTGATAGAAGGACCCAAACAGATAGCAGCAAAGGTGTAGGTCAACATAACCCAATTCTAGCTGTAGAATGAGGTCGTCACTGAGTGACACCACCAGAGAGGTGATGAAAGAAGTTTGATCAATGAGCGTGATGACCTTTAGTTAGTCCCAACTCTTCTTTGATAAGTGGTTTCTGCAAAATTGTCCCCACCGATTGTAAAATGTGTTGTGCTAAGTTGTACACTAGTTGGTTGACCTTGAGGACAATGATAGTGATAATTTGCTTTAATCCTTCCGGAATTGCGTGCATTGAACTTGAAGGAGTACGCACTGAGAGTAGCAAATGAATCTTCGAGTTGTATGGCTCCCTCCTTCAATAGCTTGCGATGCAGTCTTGAGTTAGTTTCCTCCTATGACAACTAGGTGCAAAGCATTCTCTAATGCCTCTAAGTACTGGATATATCTAGCCGGGCTTTCATTGTCCTTAGTGGACCTCCTTGAGGTACACGCATGGTCTTGTATATATCAAAAAGTAGACGCTCACTGATATAATGTCACTCAAAGATAAAGAAGTCCAGCCCACAGTGCTGCATCACGTCCCATGCATGTCGAAGGTCTTCCCAAACACCTCCAACGCATGTACATGCATGCTGGCCATAAAAAATGACTGAGACGGCACACCATTCGACAAGATGTTTGACCGACTAAAAATTACAAGACGACGTAACATCCAACTAGACGACGAGACGGCACAACGTCTAACGAGTATGATCGAGACGACGCAACGTTTATTGTGAAGATCGAGAAGATGCAACGTCCACGGTGACGACAAGCCGTCACTGGAGACAATGAGACGTCCCTAGTACAAATAACAAAGGAAAATCTCCTACTACCAGCGTTTATGAACTCGGCTACTTTGGGGACAGACAATTTCAGTGCTAGCTAATTAATGGGGAGAAAAATATACTACCGAAAACCTGAAGAACCAACTCACGCATAACTCTTCCTCGAAGCAGATGGGGTGTATAGTAACAACAAGAAAACTCCAACTTTGCTGTTTATCAGCAACTTGTAGTATGTGGATTACATCCTTCTCATAAGACTAGTAGGGGCTAATTTCACAAGGAATTTACTCAATCTAAACAGCCTATGGACGAGAATGGACCAAGCAAGAATGGACCAAGCAAGGCTTTACAGGTGCTAAGGGCGGATTGGTGTGCAGGAATGACTGAAATAGAACACGACGGAAGACAGACGTTATCGGATCACATTCCGATGACTGTAAACGTTCGAGACCCTAGAGTGAAATGGTCAGTAGGTTGGGCAAAAGTCAGAAGGATAATGATAGAAGAAAAGAGGTCAGCGGGGCAGAAGGCTACAAGCAGAGCGGAACTCGAGGCCGAGTTTCTGAGACTGAGAATACAGGTGAGCGATAGTAGCCAAGAGAGCCTCAAACTGCAACTTCAAGAGACGGAGGGGAAGCTCAGGAAAAAAGAACATCAGGATGCGCTACTGTGGAGGAAAAGGAGCAAGGTCAGGTGGTTACAAGAAGGCATGGCTCCCTCCCGTTACTTCTTCGCCCAGCTAAAGACGAAGCACGCGAGAGAAACAATAAAAGAGATAGCGTCCGAAAACGGACAGCTCACGGAGGACCATGGAGAAATCCTAAGGAGAGTTCACAGATTCTACACTAAGCTCTACTGCGAAGACAAGACGGTCACGCTGAACAAGTCCAAAAAGAAGCAGGTGATGGAACTCACCTCGAACTGGGTGACGGAAGCCGAAAACGTTAGATTGGTGACGCTGCCAACATTAGAAGAAATAGAAGAACTGGTGATATGCTTCCCGAAGGAGAAATCTCTAGGGATCGACGGGGTTACGTACGAGGTGTTGCATGAGTGCTGGCCATTTATAAGGGAGGAGTGCACTGACATGGTTAAGGAGTTCTGACGAACAAGAAAAATAGATGGAAAAACACTCCAGGGCGTCATCAAACTGATCCTCAAAGGAGGTGAGAGAAAAGAACTAGGAAACTGGAGGTCGATTTCTCTACTGACGATAATATACAAAATACTGAGTAAAATACTTGTTGAGAGGTTGAAAGCGATGATAGGAAACGTCGTGGATGAACAACAGACGAGGTTCATCCAAGGAAGGGACATATACGACAACATCCTTAGCTTCAAATTGGGCCAAGAAATGACGGAGGCCAAGGGGTGCCCCTCGCTGTTCTTAAGATCGACTTCACGAAAGCTTATGATAGAGTGTCACAAGAATACCTATGGGAAATGATGACAAATATGAGGTTCGACAAGCACTTCGTGGACCTGGTGAAAGGGCTGACGGAAGGGGGACGTCCAAGGTTCACGTAAATGGGGGCTTCACAGAGGAAATCGAACTCGGCAGGGGGGTGAGACAAGGTTGCCCGGTCGTCTCTTTTCTCTTCATCATTGCAACGCAGCCCCTGATGAATATGCTAAAACATGCTAGAGAGCATGTTCTAGCATATTCATCAGGGCATTGGACAAGTGATGTCATAGACCAGAAATCAAGATCCGGTTATCCTTCCTGCTTGCAGGTGCAGCTGTTACTTGATAAAGTAAGAAACAGAAGGTTTCTTCTTGTCATCCACAAAAGCCTAATATCATGGACTGTGTAATGCAGTTTAGGAAGTTGTGTGGATAAGATGGATGCTGAAAGATCTGGGAGAGATTCAAAGAGAACCAACTACCATTTTTACTGATAACATGAGTAGCATTGCTCTCGTCAGAAATACAGTCCATCATGCAAAGACAAAGCACATTGAGATGCAGGTCCATTTTATTAGTGACAAAATACAAAGTGGAGAGGTATGTGCCACTTGGATACATACTGATGACCAACTGACAGATATATTCACTAAATCTTTGTCGAAACCTCAGTTTGACAATCTGAGAAATGGCCTTGGTATATGTGAACTGCTCGTGATCTTACGAGGGGGTGTTGAAAGAAAATATATAAATTCAGGTTCGTTCTATGTGTGACTGTTCAGTTCTTTGTGTGTAGTCAGTACTTGTCTTTATGACCGTTCAGTTCTTACCTCAGTTCTTATCTATCTCTTGTGTACCTGCATTGTGATTCTCACTTGTTCCCCTGTTCCTTCACTGAGACACCCCCAATGACCTCGATCTCTGGAGATAATGACACTCAATTTATTTGATCTCAATTCGCAGCTTCAGCTGGGTGTGAGCTCCTGCAAGAACCTAATTTTTGCTTAATCAACAACCATACTGTTCACATGACAATTATTACAGAGGTTATGTTGACTGATGATCAAGAGTTCTTCATACTGCTTGGAGCAACACAAAGAATCGTGTGGAACTTACATACAACAGTATGTCCTTCGTGCTCTACAATATACAAATGTTCATCTGTTATCTAAGACTTTTCATACTTGTTACGTACCATTTTGATTTCTGAAAAGTACCCAAATTCAACCTACTGGATGATGCAAAGTGGATTTGTGAGCGAAGAAGGTATTATTCTCTATGGAGATCTTCTTCCACTTTCCTACTTTTCTTCCATAGTAGGAAGAAATTTGCTACTTCTGCTTTCCATGCACTAGAAGAATTTGTTCCCTCGTAGCGTGCTGGCATCATAGTTTCAACGAATATGAATGAGTGACACTAACGCTTCTTTCTTTACATCGGCAGATCGTGTTGTATTGTTCTATGAACGGTGGACGTTTATAACAACAAGTCTAATTGTCATCACAATTTAGTACAAGTCATTTGATCTCGCACTTATGCAGTAGTGTAAAGGATTGTGGACAACGACTTGTGAAGTAATGAGATTGTAATATCATTTCTTCCTACTTGACAGATTGTCGATAGTTGATAGCTTGTCATTGAGTAGTTGTCAATAATATGACTCGATATTAATCATACACAATAAAATACTGCGATTAATGTGAGCTTTTATCCTACTCGATCTAATGATTCTGTTCTAGAACAGGAATATTTAAGAATCCATGCATAAATGTTACGTGGACGAACATTATGGACGAAATGTCTAATCTCTACCGCTCAATGGAGGGGAAAAAATATATCATCAAACTAATGGGAGGCAAAACTCCTATACGCGCAATGAACTAAGAGACAATGGATGAAAAACATCGTCAACAGCATTTTGGAGACTTTTACTCTTTTATCAAGAAAAATGTTAAGTGTTATGTACTGTATGTACTGTAAGTGTTATGTATGTATTGTTCCAGAAAATAAATTTATTTATATTTATTAAATGATAACCAGACCTAGAGTTGCAAGCAGATCCAGACATAAACCATAAAACATTCATTGACTCACACGCTCCCATAAGTATAAGTGTGAAAGTTTGCTAAAATATATATTAATTTAACTCAGATATTATTTTCTTATTTAACCATTCCATAAAAAAATTAAATAAAAAATTAAACTTACTGCTGTCTTCCGTCTTCAGAGTGTGAATAAATAAATAAACTAAACAACTGAGAGGCAGTGAATATATATATATATATATGCAAGAAAAGCGCAACCAAAGCTCTTCACTAGCTTTACAAGTTGTGATTCGTTTCAAAAGAACCTACTCACTACGAATAGACAAATGTTAAGATGAAAGTTTCGAGGTGTCTGCGAGCAATAAAGGTACCTTCTCTTTTATACGTTTATACCCATACCGGGGGTTTAAAGTTAAAAGAAAATCATAAGTTACCGCATAGATGAGCATTCTTGTCTCACAGAAAAGAAAGAGGATACATCGACATGGCCGTGGCATAAGATGTATGCTTGTCCAGTAAAGGGTGTCAAAGTTATATCAGAACATCCTTACACGGCGTAAGGAAAAAAGCTAAAACTCTTGCGCGACTAACTTTGTACTGAACCGCGATTCAGTTTCAGTCGAACTGATGAAATAAGAGTACAGTGTTTGTATTAGTTGTTTTTAATTACTGTCACCTAGAAACACTATGATGAAGAATAGATTTCTCTACTGCGGAAACATACGAGCAAAACGGAGGAGAATTCAGTAACAAAAAGCCCGCGATGTTTCTCTCCAAGTACCTCCAGAGGTTCCGCAATCACTTGGCAGAAATCGGTAACTCCCTCCCGCAGGCCCAGAAGCTTTAGAAAAGGTTGCAACTTTGACACCCACTAGTATAAAACTCCTGTGGCTCTTCGTACGTGCTCCTTTGCTGCTATCATTCAGTTTGTTATGTGGCAAACATACTCCCAACGTACCGTTCGTGCTTTGAATTAGATCTAGAGCAAGACTTGGTTTTGTAGATTTTCTCTTCAGCCATGTCAGAAACGTGTCCACATGAGCCTCTAATGAAAATGTACCTTTCGTTCCACAAGGCCTGACTGTACATATCCGATGCTCCAGGGTTTAGCAGGTTTACCTGTCCGATGACCAAGAAAGTGTATTCGTCCTTCCTGAACCATTAGTACAGGCCTTCAGAGGTGGAGTTTTTATCTTTTTCCTCCTGCCGGGGTGGGGGGGGGGGGGGGGGGGGGGGGGGACTCATGCTGTGCAAGGGCAGCAGCACACGGCTGCAGAAAGCCCCAAAGCGAAAAGAGCGAAAAGAGGCCTAAAAACAAAATCAAACAAAAAATTCGTTTTCCTCATGGGTCTCTGGAAATCATGACGAGAATTTTGAACTCAAGAGCCTCAGTTCCATTTGAACCCATCTGCAATTATTCTTCCAGATTACGCGTGTGTCAGAATCTCCCGTGTGTTAACCACCTGGAGTTTTTTATACTGTATCAGCCTCTGTAGGTTCTTCTTCTCGGGAAGCTTTATTCTATGGCGTTGAAGAACTGCTCTTCGCGTTGTACCATCGCTCCGATCTACTACTCATGCTCCGTTTGGAGCACGTTCTCTGCATTTCTACGTTTTGTCGACAGGAGCAAATGGAGAGGTCCGGAAATCCCGATGTCATCCCGGTACACAGCGGTCCAACTCGCGACGTCCATCAGCTTAAAAGCGCCCGCTACACGCCGTGTATTGCAGCAGAACTGACTGGAGCACGTTCTTCAACTTCGACTTTTGTTCAAGTGACGATTTGAACTTCGGCATCTGGAGCCTTAACTCTACATGAAATGCAACAGTCATATCAATGTAGCCTTCCAACCTTACGCGTACAATTCCTGTACCTACTCGGATTTTAATCCATCCACCTAACTTTCAATGCGCCCAAACTTATGTACATGCAGCTGGTGTGATATTTAGGTGACGTACAAATGGAAGACGATTGATGCACCACTCCCTATGGTGAACTCAATCCCCTCTCTGCACTAGGCTTTAGAATGAGACCCTCAGCAACGAGATTTCTTGCTCTGCCAAAGGAACTCACCGCTTCTCTGACCTATGGAAGAGTGGAATGAAGATAAACAAATCTACTGTTAATGTTAGGTTCTGATAAAAAGCGTTTTATTACATGCTGCCCCTTGACTGCTAGCTTGTAAATCCAAATGTCCGATAGTCCTATGTCTCCCTGAGGGTTTGGTACTTGTACGAAGTATTTCAGGAAATCAGGTGCATGAAGACGATATCTTGACCCATTCCTCTTCATACAGTCAGTTCCTCCATTTGACTCTGCGTCGTTGTACCACATGACCGGCAGGAAAACGGACTTACTGGTAGCGATTAAAGTATTAGTTAGTCCCTTCCTCGGTCACTCTCCTAGGTCCAACTGACTTCGCGTTCAGACATCTTAACATTAAGGGTGGTTATTTCACTTACATGGCAAGAAACGATCTCCATGATCTTACCCATGGTCCTCCGTTCCAGCAATGTACGCACTTCGCGTCAAACTTTGGAGTTACTGCAAAAGTGAGGTCAAAACACAGAAGATATGTTGCTTATCATGGATAACTTATGAATGCTACATACTTCAGGTGTTTGAACTTGAGAGCAGTACTGAAGAACGTTATGTTGACTGTAGAAGCAATGTCTAGAGAATAGTTGTAACTCGGCCAAGTTCGTAGCTGCACCGAAGAGCTACGAACTTCGCTCAGTTACAAATTCTCTCCGTAAATAGGCGTTAGGTATGTAGGTAGGATGAAACTTGGTCAAACGTTGTCTACTCTGAGATGCATAGAGTCCTATCCTCTGCGATGTTTGGCTAGCGAGAAAGTCCAGAAGAAAGTAAGAAAGAAGTAAAGCTTGTGGCGTACCTGGGACAAGAATCTCCGAAAGTATTCTTTTAAAGCAAGGCCAAAGTGAATTGTGTTAAGCATTTTCACGCCTACCTCAGCTTAACGCATGCTGTCCAATACCAAGAGACTCCGCTTCAGAATGCCCTTCGATCTAGATCTTGATGAATTCGGTCGCGCTGATATTTTCGAAAAGGGCAACCGCAGTTGATGCATAGATGAAGATTATCAAGCTGTTGCGACTGCTTGAACACAAATTCTTGAAGGCATCAAGACAAGTTCTTACTTCCAGACCAGTTAGCTGAAGATACCCCTTACTCCACCCAAGCCCAAATCGCACTACTACGACCCAAACTCCATAAGAAGAAAATTGCCGAGGACGGATATCCTCAGCAGCAAATGGACAGCTGCCTGAAATTCGGTGGCTTTCATACCGTTGATATTTCTCAACGTATGGTGCCTTGAACCGTAGGAGCACTTCTAAAAGCATAGCTGTAGGAGATGAATGACTCCTAGAAAGTATCCTAGACCGTGCTCAAGTAGTGTACATATTAGACATTTTTGCACATTAGATTTTTTATTTCAACGGAAAATCAGTTCAGGGTTTGTACAAAAGATACCAAAGGCCCAAAAATACTAGACCTTGCGGAGCAAAAAGCAGACCTTGTAGGCCAAGAAACACCGAACTAAGTCTAACGGACACTCAGCCAACAGAAACCCGGACCGTCAAGAGCGATGCACCACAAGGCGCCACAAAGATTGAGAAATCTCAAGCAGATCATTTCTGCTGGTTGTGGAACACAATTTCACCTTGACAAAACGTCTAATACCTTCCTTGATGCGTTTCGGAACAAACTCAGTATTCAATTTCTGAGAGATTTTGTTGGAACACTGCCTCCTTCTGGCCCCATGGTTTCACGGCGATATTTCGTTTCCTGTACAGCTTGTTCATGAACTCGTTGTAGGCTTTCACCACCTCTTCGCTGATTTCGCTCTAGAAGGTTCAATTCCTGGAGTGCGGAGGTCTTATCCCTTGCATCCAAACCAGGAGCGACGTTGGACGAGTGCAGTTCTTCTCTTGGCCGAGAACCAGCTCTAAATACATCACGCTCCAATACTTTGTTGCTGGTCGTTGAACTGTGAGGAATACCAGGCCTCCCAAATGATAGTTGCTGGCTACTACCATAAGGCTCACCCTTACTACGCCCGGCTCCCATCATCTCCACCAACTCACTGAAGGTTGCTGGAACACATTCATTGGGACTTGTCATCCCGTTGACCCCTCTCCCACGCTGTTCTCCACCATGACCAATACCTGAACCTGAATAATGTGATCCCGGCGTAGTCTGATCTGCCCCAATACTCCATTGCTCTCCATCCTCACCAAGCTCCGATGAGTCACTGGAAAACAAGGGATCTTTCCGCTGACCAGATTCAGAATCAAGTGTGTATGTGACCTCCTCGAACCGCCCGTACATGGTGGCCTCAGCCCGAGGAGAGTACCTGTAAGCCTGGCGGTGGTCATGCGTAGGAGATTCTTCGGATGACAGGGAGTCCGTAGCTTCGTATCCGTCATGCAGACCAGGGTCAAAGTGATCCTGATAGGAATTACTATCTGGCCCGATCTCTGCACCAGTGTCTTCACATGCAACTCCTGGTTGCCACTCGGGCACCAACGCCAAAATTTCAGCATCAATCATTTCCGCAATAGTAGTGACATCTTGGTCTGAAAGGTCGAGCTCAGCAACCATTTCACTCGCCACACTCATCGCTGTGTCACCTTCCACGTCGAAAGGAAAATGAATGTTTCGGATATGACCTTCGGTGTTGGCCATTCTAAGCCTGAGAAAAATAGTGTCGTCATCTCTTCTTTTACCCTTCACTCTGAAATCCCTGCTTCTCCTCGGACGCTCTCCCCTCAGTTGAAAAGTAAGACTATTTTGATCTTCGTTATTTTGGTCTTTCGACTCTTCCTCACCGTCACCGTCACCCATCTCACTACCATCAGAGTTCCCGTCTCGGTATCGAGGAGAAGGTGGAGTAGCGGATGCAGGAACTGCTCTCTCGTGATTCATACCATCTCTGAATGTACTGGAGAGACCTCCCCTTTCAGATCCGCCATTGACAGGATATCTTCCTATTTTGGTAGAATCTGCCTTCGTCAAGGGCCCTTCCACCGATGAGCCAAGCTCCTCCATATCATCGTCTCTAAATTCCGAGTGAGATACAGTATGCAAACAATCCAAATTTTCCCTGTCTCCTTCCCCGTGTAGAAATGGATCCATAAGCAACTCCCTAGCTGGAAGTCTCCTGGATGCAGTAGCTAAGCACTTTTCAACAAACCCTCGCACTTCCGCATCCTTAACTCGTTCCAAAGCGTCAGGCTTCTTACCAGACGTCACTTTCTTGTAAATCTGAACAGGATTTGTACATTCGCTGTAGGGATATTCGAACGTAACCATCTCCAGCAGGCACATTCCGAATGAGTAGATATCTACAAGCTCATTGTATTCCTCTTCGTACAGCTCTGGGGCCATGAATTCAGGCGTCCCTATAACACTATGGGCAGCGTGGGCTTGCCGTAGAATCGCTGCCAGCCCCAGATCTCCAATCTTCACTTCTCCCTGATTCCCATTGACGAAAATGTTATCGCACTTCAAATCGCGATGAATGATTGGAGGATCATGACTGTGCAGATACAGAAGGCCTCGAAGAATTTGTCGGGCCCAATTCTTCACGGCCTTGATGTCACACTGTTTGTGCTTCTTTCTGTACTGCCTCAGGGTGCCGGAAGTGAAAAATTCAGTGATGAAATTCACATGTTTGGTCTTGGTATCCACCCACGAACTGTAAAACTTGATGATATTCTTGTGCTTCAATGTCTTCAGCAGGTGGATCTCGGAGTACAATCGCTCCAGGTCTTCCGGACTCTGAAGCACATCCTGAACTCGAACTTGATTCCAAGCCACCTCAATTCCCTCCACTTCATCAAACGCCCTGTAAACAGTCTTAAAAGCTCCCTTCCCTAAAACATGCGCGTAGCGCCCATACCGACCAGTGGGATCAACTTCCACAAATTCCGAGTACTTATCATCATCTCCATCTTCAACATCACTCTCGCTTGAACCGCCACCGCCACCAGCACCAGTACCAGCTCCGCCACCGTTTAGACCGCCCTTCCTTTCAGGCATCCTCCCTTCCCCCTCCCCTTGGCCTCCCTCTCCTCCACTGCTACAATCTCCAAAGTGGCGTTTCGAGTCGAAAGTGCAGAGGTTGATGTGGAAACGGCCGCAAACAAGAACAACAACAACAAAACCGGCCTACTTCGATACACTCTTGCCTTGCTCTATGCATATCCGTTGTACCACACCACCACCGCCACCGCAACAGATTTCTTCTTCACGCACGCATCATTCCCATCTTATTTCTCCTGTCCTCGGACATACGAATCCGTACCAATCCACTCACGATGAAATGAACACACAACACCTCGGAATCTGTGGCGTACCTACAATTCATCTTTCATAGGCTCCAAAGCACGCCGAATCTTTGAAGCCCCAACAAAACTCCGCTCGTGCGCAGAAAGCACATCCCCAGCCCCGGCCCTCCTCCCCTGCCCTCACTTTCCTTTCCTCCCAGCCCTGCCCAGCCCTGCCCAAACACACACACACACTCTCTCTCTCTCTCTCTCTCTCTCTCTCGATCCTCCACTTCTCTCTCTGTTCTTCTTACTCACGTGAATTCAAATCAACTTTTCCTCCCCGTCCCTCCCACTCCACTGGCACTACTCCAGACCCAGATTGAGACCCATCCATCCATCTCACATTCACTTGCCTGCTTCATTAACCTCATCATCGTCGTCATCATCATCAATCGTACTTTCCAGTAGCATCCAATCCAGTCCCCCCCCCCCCTCCCCCCCCCTCGTTGTCTCCTTCCTTCCTCCGTTGCCTACGTAGTTGTTGCACTAAGCTCTTCTTCGTCCTCGTTCATGGTACAGCAAAGACAGACCGGGAGGAAGGGAAAGAGGAAGCTCTGCTATTCCGCCCTCAATCTCTGGCTCGCTCTCTCGCTCTCTCGCTCGCTCCTTCCTTCCTTCCGCCTGACCAGTTAGATTCCCATTACGTTAAACCCTAAATGATGTTTAGGCGTGGCACTCATTCCTTCATTCTGCTCCTGATTGTGGTCCGCTCCGCATCGTCGCCTAAAGAAAGCCGGACGGGCATTTTCTTCCCCGCTTTCTCGCTGGTCGGGCGCGTGAGGGTCGAAACCGCGCCCAAGTTCCCGCCCCAGCCCAGCCCCGGCCACGATGTTTCTCGCTCGCTTGGCTTCGGCTGCTTCTATGCGCTCGCTCGGTTCAATTCAGGTACACGGTCGTTGGTTGGTTGGTTGGTGTTGAAATTAATGCGTTCCGGCAGCCCCTGAAGCACCTTTCGGCGTCAGACTCCCTGGACGGTGGAAATGTTTCTGCGTTGTAAACAACGTTCCGTCCGTCCGGGTTTCCTACTATTTCCTCGTGAACGGGTAGAAGGATTTAAAACCAGTTCACTTTCACGGTAACGTAACGAAACTAGACCTCGCGGAGAAACTGTTGCAAGTCGTTGATCGGACTAGTTTTAACACCATTTCAAAAACAAAAACAAAACACAACTTCAGCCTGCTAGATTTGTTAAGTTCTCGTGTGATTTACCCAGAAGTTGTCTAGGCAGACAAGTTACTGGATTCAGATGCTAGCTGATGATATAATAACACTCCCTTGTAGCAATCGTACAGTCGAATCTGGCATAAGGTGCATTGCACATAATATCATAAGGCACTCAGAATTGGTCCACGAATTTCTCTGTTTTATCAGATTCTAGAAGTTATATGGCGCACTGTATACATTATCAACTTCTAGATGCAGATGAATGGGCCACTTACAGTACTATCAACGTTATATTTCTCTAGAAAATGAAGTGCTAAAAACTTGTTTGGCCATTTCTCACGTGTCTTGCATGATAACCTAAAGATTCGGATTTCTCTTTGAGCAGAACTTAACATTCTAAGGCAACATCTATAGTATTCATTCGATAGCAATAGCTCATACATATGGAAAAAGATAGAGGAGATTGAGTTTTAGTTGAGTTTTAGTCGTGTCGTCCATACTCAAACTGGAATCTAAAGTCTCAACGAAGCCGAAGAGATACATGTACAGTTTGCTTTGACTCTCCTTTCATCTAGTTAGGATTAGAACGAGAAAGAGAAGAGGCGGTCATGGAGTTGCCTCTTTGCATTACATGATGCGGTATAGGGACGCAAGAAGCAAAAAATACCTAGAGATTTACTTGACTATACTTCTAATACGTTTCTCGGACTTTACCTAAACCTTCTCAAGATGATTAAGATTGCGATACTTGATTGCATCTCGTACTAACAGTTGCATGTTTATCATCATGTCAATACACTGCACAAGACAAGTAAGAGAGATCTCAGATGCTTATAATCTGTTCTACTGATTTTTTGAACTGATTTTCTTTACACATACATTTTGAGATGCTGACATGCACATTTCACCTTCAGATGACATGGCACTTTTACTTGCTGGACCTGCTATCACCCACCCATACATGGTGTGGTTACATAATGTAATCTTAAGAGATATAGGGTTAATTCAGGCAAAAGTATTAGGTGTTCGATCAAGTAAATTTTAGAATTAAATACCTTAATAAAACAAAATACGTAAGAACCGTTACCAGGCAATAATATATCTTTTCCGTCCAGATCCTACACAAGCCTGAAAGTTGTAACGGGAACCTCACAGTCAGCAAATCCGGTCTTCCTTGCTCAACGACCAGAACTCTAGAGCTCCATTATCAATCACACTCATTAACTCTATAGAGACTTTACAGAGGTGGAGAAGACGGCAAAGTCGAGTGTGTTTGTCAGTTTGCTTTTGAAAGGAAAAGATAAAATGATTGCCTTCTTCTATGAGCCTTGGAACTGAGCATCTGGGCAGTTTACCGTGTTAGGATGTTCCCGAACAATATATTACTCAAAAGGTCTTAGATAGAAAGTCCAAAAGCTCTGCCAGCCTTTGAGAGCTTCAGAGGTTGGTGTTAGTGAAACGGTAATAGCGCCCACGTACCACAAGGTCTAACCACAAGACAGAGGAACACAGTTGATGCTGTACCAAAACTGCGTTTGAGACATGGTTGCTTGAGGAAAACCAGAGCTGGACCCTCGTTCATCCAAGGTGACCGCGGCACGACTTTATCAAAACCATGGTTGAAGGTGTATGAACCTAGCAAACGAGGGTTGGGTTTAGTCCTTACGAGTGAACGCCGGTGGAGGTTTTTGCTTCTTTGAGGGTAACTTGTCACACTTACTTAGACTTTACACAAGAACTAACGTAAAGTAAAGCATATATGTCCATCCGTCCAAGTAATCTGTTCACAACTGAGATTCCTAAGCTTGTAGAACGTTCTCCTTTACACGCCAGCTTGAAGCATCGTCCTTGGCTTGAAATACCTTTTGGTTGTACTTCTTACATACACCATGGATTAGTATGGATGCTACCGGTTAAGAAGGATGTACCTGTGCTTCACGCGTTCAATACGTTGACTTCCTTTTATATTAAAGTCAATTAACTTAGGAATTAAATCTAAAATGGAAACCCGTATTCCGTCCGAGGAATGGACGAAATACGGTACCCTGTACTGTTCTAGGTAGAGGGAAAGTTTTCCGACTGAAATTCTACTTTGCCATTGTGTCAAACTGACCGGCAGTATCTCCAACAAACTCCTGCATGCTTCCAGTGACTTCAGTCTTACGGTTGTTCCTTGTGAGGATCGAATTTGTTCCTTTCTCATCCCTCCCCGTCCCTTCCGTCCCATTTGGACCGTGTTCCTAGTGGTGAACAGCAGGAACAGAGTCGAGGTGTATTCTCTATCTTGACTCTTGAAGTGTTGGAAGTCTTACGAGAACGAGCTGGTGCGTGTGTCTAGACTCACCTGCGCAGGGCGAGCTGGTGCGTGTGTCAAGCTCGCCCTGCGCAGGTGAGTCTAGACTCGGAGGTTTTCCAGTTAGAAGGTGGTCCAACCTCTTCCCTTACTTGGATGGAGCGCGTCGAGTCTTTATATCGGTAGTTGAGATGGTTGAGTCTCAGATCCCTAAGAGAAAGGTCTGAGGTTCAAACCCTCCTGCTCTCGGTTGGAGGTGCAAAAAGTCATTGTCGTGTGAATCTGATCTGTGTACGCTTTGGTTACTCACAAAGGATAGTCCAATGTCCCTTGAAGAAATAAAAATGGACATAGTAAAAACTTTATCTTTTTACATCATGCTTTGTGTCAGTAGACAAGTGAGAAAAAATAACACAACAGACAAATGGAAAAACCACCCTACATGAGGACTATCATCAAACCAAGTACGGAGAGAAAAAATCCCCGTTGAACACTAGACAATGTATAGCAACTTTCACAACCTCCTCAAGTAAGGAGGTTTGAGATTCTCGGAGCTGAGTCACATTGTATCATCTTTTTAACAGACGGAGAAAATGCCTCAACTCTTTGATGCAAAGTTTTTATTAATTTTGTTCGTAATGTTTTATTGATCTGTTGTTGTATATAAATGACATATCATCCTCATGATAGAATAGTTCCTCTAAAGTTTCATCGCATATCTGCCAGCAAACTCAATAGGTCAATAAAGTTCAGATGAAGACATCTGAACAGATCGTAGTAGAAAATTCCAGAGAAGCATCCTTATCTGAGTAGTTATAAATCTTATGTTCAGTCGTCAAAGAAGTAGCATGTCCTAAAGTAAATATCGCCTGGTGAACATAGGAATCAACCATCAGATCTGCAATAACCACATCTGTCACATATGTAATGTCTCATGGCTGAAATATAATCTATTTGTCGGCGAGAAGAATCTATGAAAGAAGAGAAGAAGAGACTCCTCTTTTTGTAGACAAGTCCATCAGATGGAACCAAGGTATGTGCGACAAGAATTTGTCAATATGACTATGTTCTCAAGATGAAAGAACTACATCACGATTAGGTTCTAAGTATCATTTGTCTTGTCTTTTATGTAAAGTTCAACTAGTTGCAATTTATCGATCAAGCATGGTTGTAGTGCGCATGCTTATACTTCTAGTCCAACTATATTATACATTTTCTTGAGCGCTACACTTACTTCTTTTTTCTATCTTGCGGTGGGTCATGAGAAGTGGAATTCGTGCTCGGACAAGATGAGACACTAACACATGCTGCACATTAACAAGATAAATTATGCTTCCTTATCTTGCTATACTATGTATTTTTAATTTTAAAATTCTTTTGCTGATGTTTTAGTTGTATCATTTGTTTGGTGTTCATGTGTATGCCCAATTCACATATGAACATGCAGGTCATATTAAGAAGATATGTTATATTTTCTTCTCTTGGTATGCTTTCTTCTCATTCTGAATTCTATCGATAGCATTTCTTGTTGACATATTTGTTCTTCTTCTCAATTTTTAAATTCTTCTCAGCTTTATTTCACAAAAAATTGAATTAATAATATTCTATTTTTAAAATAAAACTTTATATTAATAATATAAATTACTATATTTCTCTTAAAATAATATAAATTTTCAGAATCTAGTTTAAACAAAAACAATGAGATCTTTTTGATACAAATTCTAGATTCTGAAATAAATATTAGTATTTATATCTTTGTTATAAATAATATATAACTAAAATAGCTTTTTTAGAATCTCTTGATTTGAATTTTTTTACTAAAATAATAAAAACCTCTTCTTTTGTACTCAAGTGTTTTCAAAGAATGGAAGAGTGAACCTCCATGCACCAACCGCACTCATGTTTCGAGCATCACTCCACCTCCTACCTCTTCTCTTGCTTATTCATTCCTTTATTCTCTCGCTCATTCTCCTTTTCCCGCTTAGACCTATCCTACTACTTCCATCTATTCTTCAGTTCGCTCTCCAGCTCCTGCTTCAAGCGATATTATTGGTGCTAGTCTCGTCGTCTCCAGAGATTTTGACGAATTATTGTTCATTCCCTATGATTTTTTATTTTCATTTACTTTACTAGATGACATCAGTCTTAGTTTCTACTAGATATCGATTTTGTAAGGTTGCTGCTTATTCACCGCATGTACACTTTGAAGTGTACATGGGGTTTAATATATGTTCTAACTTTTCGACGGGAAGGATTAGAACATATATTCATGTCTAGTAAAACTGCGCAATCTGAGAATTATGTCTCGGTTTTATCTTTCCAGCAACACATCAGCCCGGTGTCGTGTTGTGGTTCGGCTCCTGTGTGAAATTCCTGTGTAACCTATGTTGTGTTTCTTTTTCGTGTTTCGTGAACCGTATCGCGTAACTCGCCGAACGGTGTGATGAGTGCCACATTTGTGATTATCTGTTTAAGTGATCGCACGGTAGAGGAACGTGCCAAGTCATCGATCTGTGCGCGTTCACTTTAGTGGTCCTTGTCGCCGCATTTGTGTATAAAATGGTGGGTCGAAGGTTCATATGGCATTCTCTCTCAGCGGGTGATTCGTAAGGGTTCTCGGTGGTCTGCATGGAGGAGTGAAGAACTGCAGGAGTGGTGGTTATGGACGGAGGTGTGTTACCGGCTCCGGATCTTCCTTTCCCGAATCCGTTTCACATCAAGCTTCATTGCATCCACCGCGATCACTTTCGACAGTGGTTAGTTGCGTACTTTGGTGATGAGTTCATGGGGAGGGTGATGGAGTTACAGCTTCCGGTGATCCTTCCAATCGTAACATACTTGGGATATGACGGTGTACATTTTGTTGTGAGGAACGATGGATCTCAACTATCCATCGAACGTTCCTTTCAATCTTTGGGTCGATGTCCGGTGCCATTGCAGACCGAAGATCAATCATGGGGCTTGGATCGTGAGAAACTTCGGGCAAGAATATTACAATCGAGTGATAGCTTCACCGTTTCCTTTTGTCATATCTTTTATTGTAGAACGTTTCCAAGTTGTAATATTGACGTTGTATTAGTCTGCGGCTCATTGGTTTCGTTCTTGTTGAGCGCTTCTGTGTAGTTACGGACCGCGAAGAATCCATCGACATATCTGAAGGATTTTTCTAAGGTCTTAGAGTGTTGTTGATGTCTTGTGTCTCCTTGGAGAGTAAAAATTCGTTCTAAAGGAAAAGTTAAGAGGAGAAAAGACAAAGAGTAAAGTTCTTTTTGCTCTTATTGGTCCACTTTTGGACCAATGGTGTTCTAGCTGATCCTCGCGACGTTTCTGTGGTTTCTGGAGGCTTCAGAGGTCCATTCGCGAAACGAAGGGTATGGTTGGAGAGCTCTCGACCGGGGCTACAATCTGGGCTGAAGAATCGATCGATTTGATGAAAGTATGAGCGCGTTATGATCGATTGAGTGGAGGGGGGTGAAATTTGTACCTACTGCTACGTTTCTGGTTGTTCCGAGAGACTCACGAGGAGTTTTGAGGAGCTGTCTGTTGGGTTGGAGAGCTGACGACGTGCTGGTCGTTTTGATATCAATTTCATCAGTTTCTTGATCGAATTGGATTCTGAACCGACCGATTGAAGTTGAGAGTGCAGACGGGATAAGGCGGGGACAGCGAACTGTGATAGCCATGGATAGGTTGCTATTGCTTAAATTCTGTCTCGAATTTCTGAGTGAAACTTTCCAGGATTGAAGCATGCCTTATCAGTAAGATACTTGGGAAGTTTCACCTCAAATGGTCGAGTAGTTTGTTCAGAATCTTGGATCAAATGTACCTGGATCTGTAAAGCTCTGAAGTTAGCACAGATTACGGTTTGATCCATATCTGAGAATTGGTTTGAGATTTCGACCTGAAAATTGTTCAGGGTAGGAGTGAAGGGTCCAATCAAGCTTCCTGTGAAGTTTGATCATCATTGGTCGAGTGGTTTGGAAGGACTGAGATCTCAAAGTTCGAAAATACTTCTGTTATTAGCAGTTTCGGGTTTTTCGGTATCATCTATTGTCAATTTGATCATTTTCGAGCAATTTGGAGAGGAGTTTGTTGCTGAAACTGCCATACCTGCATACAACTCGACATTGGAAGGTGTGGGCTGATTTCAGCTCTTGGTGATGAAGGAGAACGGAGCCACCATGAGTCTTAAGCCGCTGTTTGGGTTCTCGGAGCTGCCAGGTACTACCGCCGTTGGCGCTATATTGAGATCTGAATAGTGTTTTGGATTATGCATGTTTTACCTTGCTAGAATTCTTGGTAGACCAGGGTGTATAGCAAGTTGTATCGATACTCTATCAAGTTGATTGAGTGATCTTAGTATCTTCTGATTGTACTATGAAGTTGTGATAGTTGGATCGATGGCCAGTTAGCGTCGCTGGGGAGCTATTCAGAAGTCAGGCTTCCAGTGATATAGATGAATAACTTCAGTTAGATAATACAGATCTGAGTATTTTTAGTTAGAATACAAAAGATCTATTTGTAACACAAGTTTATGCAACCTATACGTAACCTTGGATCGTAGCAAACTTTAAACTCGAGACGAGCGGATACAAGGTCACTCAGGCTAGAAGAGTAGATAGTGAAACATTTGAGTGGAAACATCCAGATCTAGATCCAACCTTGTCAATCCACATACCTCTACACAGCCATGTACCCCGTGTATTCCTAGACAGAAAAACATGTTATACGATAGCTGGTGAACTCGACGTGAAAAGTCTAGGGTGAGAGGTACGTGCGTGGTTTTGCCACCATGGACATTGAAGGGTTGGGTCATTACGTAGATGAGGCTTCTACATCTAGAGAGGCACCAAAGGTGACCAAGCTTTCACGGTCTGATATGCGATTGCTTGAGGCATTCGCGTTGGTAATGCAACAACAGCAAGCCACTGAACGGAAAGAAGCAATGGCTACTAAAGCCTTGCAATCTGTTGTGGGGTTGCTAGATCAGTTTGACGGGAAGAACATATCCAAGTACCTAAAGTACTATTCCCGAGAGATGGAGTTGAGCAAGGTGCCTGAAAGAGAGATGGTGAGTACATTTGCGCTTGCTGTCGTACCTGAACTACGAGAGCACATGAAGGACATCATCCGATCTCATGGTGCTACGTGGGAAGGATTTACTCTTCAGCTGAAAGAAGAGTATTCTTTAGAAGATGCAGACCGAGTGACTAAGAAGTCATTCATGGAGTGGGTAAACAAACCCAACAAAGGGTTTGTTGCCACATAACTATTTCGGGAGTATGAGAGACAATTCCTTCAGTTATCTCGGATGGAGAAGCTCACATTGGAGAATGACAAGGTGGAGTTGTTTCTACAAGCAGCCAACAATGAATTACAAAGGGAGTTGGAGCTGCTTCTAGAAGATAGGATGGAAGACAACGGACTCACGACTGACTGGAGAAAAGTCTCTGAAGCAGTGAGTGTACTTGCCAAACGAGAGTACCGGAGAGGGAAGGTGGTGGTAAGACAAGAAGAGAGACCACCACCGATCATAGTACCTCGTAGGCAACCAATGGTACCCAATGTGCAAGCACCTATTGTGCATGTACCTCAAGTTCCACTTCCTGCTATTCCTGTCCCGAAAGTTACACCGCAAAGAGATGCTATGGAAGAGTTGGTAAAAGGGATGAGGGACTTGCAGATCAAGTTAGCAAGGTTGGAAGAGAAGGGAGGAGCACATGATACCAGACTTGCTCCTAAGCAAGATTATGTACAGAGATGCATTTGGTGTGATAGTTCTGATCATGCTCGAAGAGAGTGTGGTGATTTTGCCAAAACTCTACGAGATGGAGTAGTCTATTGGAAGGAAGGAAAGATTGCTCTGAAGGATAATGGAGAGATTCTTAGAACCAACTTCGGGAAAGGAGGAATGAAGCAAGTACTGGAGGAGTATCTATCTCAACATGCTACTGCGTCGGTAGAAGCTGCTACTTATGGAGTTGAGGTAGTACGAGAAAGAAGTGCTTCTAAGAAGGATGGAGATACTCTTGATATGTGGAGCCATGCGGTAAGCACGAACAAAAGGGGGAAAATGGCAAGGGAGGAGTTGCTCAGAACAGCCACGGCAATCAGGGGTGCTACTGGATGGGATGATCCCGTGGATACAATGTCTGTTCACGCTTATTTGGCGAAGAGTCAACATGAGGCTCTCATGGAGGAGAAGCGCAAACGAGATGAAGCAGGCCCTAGCGAAGAGAGAACAGCTCTCAAGAGGCAAACAAGAGGAGAAAAGTTCAGACCGGAGATCATGTCTCTACCAGAGGAGACTATGGAAGAGGTCATATCCTCTACTCCCGAGAAGTCAGAGAAGAGCAGAGGTAAGGAGAAAGGTAAATCTCCTTCATACAAGCTTCAGTCTGATATTGAAGCTGCTACGGATCTGAAAGGAGTACTAGAAGAGAGAGTACTCAATGCCAAGATCGAGTTTACCTTACGAGAGATCCTTGGGATTGCCAAGAGGGAGTTTCATGATGTCATTATTGACACCATCAAACGAAAAAGGCAATTGGCTGGAGAAACCGCTGTGTCTAATGCATTAGACACAAGGATATCAAGAGAGGAAGAGTTAGAACTAGCTCAATGCTGCATCAACCGCAAGGTTCGGTTTGAGGATGATAACGATGACAAGGTCCCTAGTCATTACACTAGAGGACATTGGGCTAGAGCTACTACCGAAGCCTTAGTGAAGGTAGGAGAGATGACAGATCCGGTGGTTGCTCTCATTGATCATGGATCAGAGATCAATATTGTCTCTAAGGACGTCTACAAGCAAGGTGGATGGCCTGTTGATATAGATCATGGTTGGATGATCAGAACAGCAAACAACACACGAGGAGAACTCTATGGAGCTTGTCCTGATGTGAAAGTAAAGGTGGGAGATGTAACTATTGAACAAAACTTCTTTGTTCAAGATAGTACATCATACCCGGTGATACTCGGTCAACCTTACATTACAGCTGTGAGGATGGAGACCAAGGTTTTGGATGATGGATCTGCTTATGCGCGGATCATAAGTCAGGATGGCAAGAGAGCGGTACAGTTCCTAACTGTATCAGCAAACCACGAGAGGAACAGAGATTATCTGAGGGGTGGCTCCTTGCCTAAGGTCACGGAGGAGTTCAAGGATTTTTGACAAGTACTGCTATAGAGCGAGGACATAGTGGTACACTGGAGAAGGTACTCTCGCTAGAGAAAGAAAGTGCTTTTTGTACAGGAGTTGTGAGATTTTCTGGGAGTGGATTTGCTACACATACACGACTTGCTGACTTGTAGAAGTGGGAGCAGAAAGTTGTGCGAAAAACTGAAAAAGATCTAAAGAGAGTTGGTGTGCTTGAAGAGGATGATAAGATAGAAGGTGTTTATTTGGAGTTAGGATTGGGAGATTTCATCGATGAACTTGCTATGCATGAGCAAGAAGATGAGGATCATGTGGTGGAAGTACACTCTAGGGAGCTCTATATAGCTATAGAGTCATTCGTAGATCCTGAAGTTAGAGTTGATACTAGGTACAAAACGGTAGACAAGAAGGTAAAACCTGTTGCTCAGCCATTACCTAGTGATTCTAACCAGCGAGTCCAACAATCTTCGAAGGAGAAAAGCTTGAGAGATCTTAGCCGGGTTGGTCACAAGTTCACTGAAGCTACGCTCAAGGAGTTGAAGGTTGGTTCAGCAGATTTTCTTTTGTCTGTGGAGGAGAATAGGTTTAGGGAGATGTTAACTAGGCACGGGAAAGCTTTTGCTTTTGAAGCCTCAGAAATCGGATGTGTAGATCCTAGCATTGTGGCACCAATGATCATATTCACAGTTCCACATGCTCCTTGGGACTTGAGGCCAATTCCTGTACCTAGAGCGCATCTACCGAAACTCATAGAGCTCTTGAAGGAGAAGATGCAGATGAAGATCTTGGAACCATCGTTTGCACCATACTCTAATCGTTGGTTTACCGTACCAAAGAAGAGTGGTGCATTACGGTTCATCCAAGATATGCAACCTGTGAACCAAGTGACCATCAGAAATACAGGTATAGGACCTATCGTCGGAGAGTTTGCTGAAGCGTTTGCTGGGAGGGCTATTTACTCTATAGGAGATCTTTACTCTGGATACGATCAGTTTCAACTTGCTGAACAAGTAGAGATATCACCACCATGAGGACACCGTTGGGGTTGGTCAGAATGTGCACACTACCACAAGGAGCAACAAACTCGGTAGCGCACATGATGAACGGGATGAACAAGGTTCTCCGTGAGTTCATTCCTGAGAAGACCATGCCTTTCTTGGATGACATTCCAATTAAGGGATGCGTTGAGGAGGAGAAAGATGAGACAATGGATCAGAAGGGGTGTAGAAACTTTGTTGCTGATCACATTTCAGATTGTGATAAAATCTTATCACGACTTGAAGAGGCGCACTTGACACTATCAGGTGCTAAGTCTTCATTTGGAGTGCGAGAAGTTGTGATCGTGGGGCACCTATGTGGATGGTTTGGACGAAAGCTTGATCCTGGTAAAGTGGATGCTATACGACGGATGAAGGATACTTGTAGTTCAACAACAGAGGTGAGAAGGTTTCTTGGAGCTTGTGTCTTCTATCATGTGTGGATTCCACATTTTGCACATGTGGCTGATCCTCTTTATGATCTGTTGAGAAAGCACAAGAGGTTTGCTTGGGAGGAGAGACATACTGAGGCGATTCAGAGATTGAAGCAGTTGTTAACTTCTCCACCTGTACTTCGACGTGTGAGCTATGAGGATAGCAAACCAGTGATACTTATTGTTGATACTAGTCCGATAGCCATTGGATGGGCAGTAGGACAGGATGATGAAGAAGAGAATCGGTTTGCAGTCAGATTTGGAGCGAAGGTGTTGAGTGAGCGACATAGAAACTATCCTCAAGTGAAGAGAGAGTTATGGGGAGTAGTTACAGCTATGAAAGCTGAAAATGACTATTTGATTGGAGCGCCAGTAATAGTAGAAACAGATTGTTTACCACTATTAGAGATGATTACAAACTGTAACACTCCTGATATTGCTATGCTACGCTGGATTGCTTACATCAAGTCCTTAAATCCTGAGTTCCGACACATAGCGGGGAAGAACAATCCAGTAGCTGATATGTTATCTCGTGCGAGGTATGAAGATGAGGAGGAGATGATAGAAGATACAGAAGATGTTGGTACTACTGTTTTCTGTAGAGCTCAAGGAGGTGAGAGTGAGCATTCGAAACCGTTCATGGAGGAGCTATATGAAGGAGAATGGATAGACATAGGACGCTATCTAAGTCTGTTGACTAGACAGCCAGGATGGAGTGATGCCCACTTTAAACAAATCAGGAGGAAGGCTTATAACTACTTGCTACAAGGTGGTTATTTGTGGAAACATGCTAAGCAAGGTGGTAAGATGCCACAAAGGGTTGTGTGCAAGGTTGACATGCAGAAGTTACTCATGCAGGAGTTTCATGAGAGCTTGTGGGCAGGACATAGAGATATTTATGCCACCTTTACAAAGCTGAAGGAGAGATATTGGTGGCGTAACATGTACAGAGATGTAGTTCAATTTGTGGAGACATGCCAAACTTGTCAAGAATATTCAGGAATTCGGCATCGAGATGGATTACATCCTACTTATCCACTTGCAATGCATTATAAGTGGGTAGTAGATCTTGTTATTATGCCAGTTGGTATATGGCAGATGCGATACTTAGTTTTGGCACGTGAGGATTTGTCCAACCAAGTGGAAGGGCGAGCCTTACGGACAAAATCCACAGAGGGAGTCTGCAAATTCTTGTTGGAAGATGTGATTTGTAGATATGGTTGTGTTGGGAAGATCACGGCTGATCAAGGGGAGCTGAACAATGATGAGGCTAAAGCGTTCTTCAAGAGGTGTGGTGTGAAGTTAGCTCTCACCACAGCCTACAATCCGGAAGGTAATGCGAAGAGTGAACGTGGTCATCCTCCTATTGTGAAAGCTATTGTGAAAGCTTGCAAGGGGAGGGCAAGAGAATGGCCAAGATTTCTTCCGTTTGCATTATGGGCTGATCGTTCGACTCATAGTTCAGTTACGGGATATATGCCGACGGAGTTGATGCAGGGGCAGAAACCTATCATGCCCATTGAGGAGCACATACCTACTTGGAGTGTTCTACCTTGGGAGGATGGTATGTCTACAGAAGATCTTCTTGCTGTCCGAATCCGTCAACTAGAGAGAAGACCTGAAGATGTAGAGATTGCATTGGAGAAGCTGAAAGAGGCGCGCTTGAGAAACAAAGACAGATTCGATAAGCGACATCGATTAAGGCCGAAGGAGATTAAAGAAGGAGATTGGGTGTTGGTCTACGATAGTAGCTTGGACAACCAACACAGTGCGCTTAGAAAATTCTCTAAGCGATGGTTTGGCTCGTATATGGTTCTTGTCGTGCTTGACAATGCCACATATTCACTAAGAGAGCTTGATGGGGCAGAGCTCAAAGTTCCCATTGCAGGCAAGCGTGTGAAACTCTTCAAGAAGCGAGATGAAGAGATAAGCATGGAGGAAGTCGGAGCAGAGTTTGATATCTTGGATGATGACGGAGAAGATTTGGATGATGAAGATATTGTCAACGACAACATCAGTGAAGAAGATGAAGATATAGTGTGATGCCGACCACAACTTGTGAGTGTTGGCGTATACCAGAGGATGCGCAGGTTTAGAAGGGGTGGATGTCGTGTTGTGGTTCGGCTCCTGTGTGAAATTCCTATGTAACCTATGTTGTGTTTCTTTTCCGTGTTTCGTGAACCGTATCGCGTAACTCGCCGAACGGTGTGATGAGTGCCACATTTGTGATTATCTGTTTAAGTGATCGCACGGTAGAGGAACGTGCCAAGTCATCGATCTGTGCGCGTTCACTTTAGTGGTCCTTGTCGCCGCATTTGTGTATAAAATGGTGGGTCGAAGGTTCATATGGCATTCTCTCTCAGCGGGTGATTCGTAAGGGTTCTCGGTGGTCTGCATGGAGGAGTGAAGAACTGCAGGAGTGGTGGTTATGGACGGAGGTGTGTTACCGGCTCCGGATCTTCCTTTCCCGAATCCGTTTCACATCAAGCTTCATTGCATCCACCGCGATCACTTTCGACAGTGGTTAGTTGCGTACTTTGGTGATGAGTTCATGGGGAGGGTGATGGAGTTACAGCTTCCGGTGATCCTTCCAATCGTAACATACTTGGGATATGACGGTGTACATTTTGTTGTGAGGAACGATGGATCTCAACTATCCATCGAACGTTCCTTTCAATCTTTGGGTCGATGTCCGGTGCCATTGCAGACCGAAGATCAATCATGGGGCTTGGATCGTGAGAAACTTCGGGCAAGAATATTACAATCGAGTGATAGCTTCACCGTTTCCTTTTGTCATATCTTTTATTGTAGAACGTTTCCAAGTTGTAATATTGACGTTGTATTAGTCTGCGGCTCATTGGTTTCGTTCTTGTTGAGCGCTTCTGTGTAGTTACGGACCGCGAAGAATCCATCGACATATCTGAAGGATTTTTCTAAGGTCTTAGAGTGTTGTTGATGTCTTGTGTCTCCTTGGAGAGTAAAAATTCGTTCTAAAGGAAAAGTTAAGAGGAGAAAAGACAAAGAGTAAAGTTCTTTTTGCTCTTATTGGTCCACTTTTGGACCAATGGTGTTCTAGCTGATCCTCGCGACGTTTCTGTGGTTTCTGGAGGCTTCAGAGGTCCATTCGCGAAACGAAGGGTATGGTTGGAGAGCTCTCGACCGGGGCTACAATCTGGGCTGAAGAATCGATCGATTTGATGAAAGTATGAGCGCGTTATGATCGATTGAGTGGAGGGGGGTGAAATTTGTACCTACTGCTACGTTTCTGGTTGTTCCGAGAGACTCACGAGGAGTTTTGAGGAGCTGTCTGTTGGGTTGGAGAGCTGACGACGTGCTGGTCGTTTTGATATCAATTTCATCAGTTTCTTGATCGAATTGGATTCTGAACCGACCGATTGAAGTTGAGAAGTGCAGACGGGATAAGGCGGGGACAGCGAACTGTGATAGCCATGGATAGGTTGCTATTGCTTAAATTCTGTCTCGAATTTCTGAGTGAAACTTTCCAGGATTGAAGCATGCCTTATCAGTAAGATACTTGGGAAGTTTCACCTTAAATGGTCGAGTAGTTTGTTCAGAATCTTGGATCAAATGTACCTGGATCTGTAAAGCTCTGAAGTTAGCACAGATTACGGTTTGATCCATATCTGAGAATTGGTTTGAGATTTCGACCTGAAAATTGTTCAGGGTAGGAGTGAAGGGTCCAATCAAGCTTCCTGTGAAGTTTGATCATCATTGGTCGAGTGGTTTGGAAGGACTGAGATCTCAAAGTTCGAAAATACTTCTGTTATTAGCAGTTTCGGGTTTTTCGGTATCATCTATTGTCAATTTGATCATTTTCGAGCAATTTGGAGAGGAGTTTGTTGCTGAAACTGCCATACCTGCATACAACTCGACATTGGAAGGTGTGGGCTGATTTCAGCTCTTGGTGATGAAGGAGAACGGAGCCACCATGAGTCTTAAGCCGCTGTTTGGGTTCTCGGAGCTGCCAGGTACTACCGCCGTTGGCGCTATATTGAGATCTGAATAGTGTTTTGGATTATGCATGTTTTACCTTGCTGGAATACTTGGTAGACCAGGGTGTATAGCAAGTTGTATCAATACTCTATCAAGTTGATTGAGTGATCTTAGTATCTTCTGATTGTACTATGAAGTTGTGATAGTTGGATCGATGGCCAGTTAGCGTCGCTGGGGAGCTATTCAGAAGTCAGGCTTCCAGTGATATAGATGAATAACTTCAGTTAGATAATACAGATCTGAGTATTTTTAGTTAGAATACAAAAGATCTGTTTGTAACACAAGTTTATGCAACCTATGTTGATATAGTCCCAAGCTCTAGTAGATCGACGGCTACCATTAGCCGGAGTGGTTAGAGTTGTTAGAGTTAGTTAGAGGGCTAACCCACCATTAGGGTTTCCCTTTTACTCACCTCCACTATATATACAGAGAGAGGCAAAGCCTCTCTCATCTCATTCCTATTTTTACTTCCTTGTCTACTCGCTCTCTCTCTTCTTGGAGTGTCCTCGAAGTATCGATCTTTCTACATGGTATCAGAGCTGGTGAGAGCGTGTGTCCCTTGCTGATGAGCAAGATGGAGATTGGAGTACAGGAGAGAGCAGCCGGAGTTGTGCTTGATGTCGAGCACTATCCTGGTGATGCGTTCGGGTGAGGCGAAACCGTTTCTTTCGCCACCAGAAACTTTGAACGCGATTTCGGAGGCCTAGACGATTTTTTCTCGCTGTTTTCTGTCGACCAGCCCTTCTAGGGCTGTCTTGCTCAGAAGGTGCGAATTGTGTACTTGGCCAAGTTTCAGTCGATTTGGAGATTTCCAGCGGCAGATTTTCAAACGGATCTTTTTCGTCCAAAACTAATCCTGTTTTGAAAATTTCTGAAAATTTCAAGGGGTCGCACGCCCATTTTCGACCTCATTTGGTCCAGTTTCGACCTTTCTTGGTGTGTTCTTTCGACGTTTCCGTCGTGTTTTGTACACCTACAGTTCGCGCACAGATTCTTTTCTCGTTGTCGCTGCAGGAGGAGTTCGTGGAGTCGCCTCGTCGTGACTTGTGACAACTCTTGATCGCGCGGTGGGGAGAGACGAGTTTTGTGCAGTTTCTGGGAGGTTTTCCGCGTACAGAACAGTGCAATTTCAACATTGCAGCTATGGCGGAGTCTGTGTCTTTGATCACTGGAGAGAAACTCGACAAGAACAACTACCAAGTGTGGAAGTTCCGGATGAAGACTTTCCTGCAGGGACAAGATCTATGGGATCTTATCACTGAGGAGGAGAAAGCGCCTGAAGTGCCAATTTCTGATCCGAAATTCAAGGAGTGGAAGAAGCGCTCATATCAGGCTATTCACTACATCGCGCTGACAGTTTCAGCATCGATGATCGGTCACATCCAGGATTGTGATACGCCCAAGAAAGCTTGGGATGCACTCGCGCATCTGTTTCAATCCGGAACAGAGGCGCGGAAGCTGCAATTGCTGCAACAGTTCAATACCGTGAAGAAGGGGTCGATGTGCATAAACGACTATGTGAACGGGGTCAAGCAGCTTGCGGATCAGCTATCTTCTGTCAAAGTCGAGATTGATCTCACTGTCTTGATCGGAGCCACATTGCAGGGACTGCCTGCAGAGTACAAACAGTTCATAACATCAATTTCGACCAGAGAACCTCTTCCGCGGTTTGATGAGCTTGTTCCTATGATGTTAGGAGAGGAGGTGCGCCTACTGGGGAGTTCTACTTCTACGGGTCAGCAAGAATCTGTCTATTTTGCAGGTTCTGGAGGATCTCGAGGTAGGGGTCGTGGCAAAGGTGTTGGACGTGGACGGGGTCGCGGACAGCAACAGCAATCGCAGCAGAACCAGCAAAACCAGCAACAGTCTGGTGGTTCCAACATCAATCAGAGAAGAGCGCCTGGTTCTTGCAACTACTGCAAGAAACAAGGCCACAATGCGAATCAGTGCTACAAGAAGCAGAACGATCAGAGACAACACGACAACAACCCCCAACAAGGTAACAGCAACCAGCAAGGCTATGCAGTCACTGAGCATGTCTATTCGGAGCAGTTGCTGATTACTACGCATCAGAGTTATGCGGCTTTCGAGCCGCAGACTGACTGGGTGATCGACTCCGGCGCCACCAGTCACATGACTCCCCATCGGGAGTGGTTTACTTCACTCGAGCCTGTGGAGACTCCACAGTTTATGGTCACAGGAGATGACACCAAGCACAAGATCCAGCACAAGGGTAACATTCCACTTGACATTCCTGCCTCAACGTTTACTGGTATACGGAATGTCTTACATGTACCTACATTGACTAGAAACCTGCTATCTGTAGGACAGTTGATAGAGCAGGGTCTGCAAGTGCGCTTCAATAAAGATGGATGCTTTATTGAAGATTCGAATGGCACTGTCATAGCTCGAGGTATCAAGAGTGGTAGGCTGTTTAAACTAGATGCATCTGCGCCTAAGTTACAGGCTGCCATGTATGGACAGAGTGGTCCAGTAGTGTCTGACATTGACATCTGGCACAAGCGAATTGGGCACATGAACTTTCAGAGGCTGAAAAGCCTTCCGAGTTCTGACCTGGTTACAGGTCTGTCCAAATTCGAATCCAGTGAGCCCACTGGAGTCTGTGCAGCATGTCAATTCGGCAAGCAAGCTAGACAGCCCTTTAAGGGATCAGGTAGTAGAGCGAACAAGCTTCTGGAGCTTGTTCACACTGATGTATGGACTGCTTCTCAGCCAAGTATGACCGGTTTCCAGTACTTCGTGTCGTTCATTGATGATCATTCGCGTTATACTTGGATCTATTTGTTGAGAAACAAGTCCTCTGCCGAAGTACTGTCAGCATTTCAGACTTTCCGCAAGTTGGTGGAGAAACAGTCTGGAGCATCTATCCTCTGTCTAAGATCTGATGGAGGAGGCGAGTTTCTTTCTGGAGAGTTCGATGCATATCTGCGTGAGCATGGCATTCGACGCCAGAAGACCTGCAGTTACAGTCCGCAGCAGAACGGGGTTGCGGAGCGCAAGAATCGACACATAGCAGAAGCTGCTCGTGCGATGTTGAACGAGAAGACCATGCCTAGACCTTACTGGGCAGAAGCTGTTTCATGTGCGGTGTATCTGATGAACCGGACGCCTACAGCGGCAGTCCACAGCAAGACACCGATGGAGGTCTTCACATGCAGTAAGCCTGATTACTCTTTCTTTAAAGTTTTCGGATGTATCTGTTATGTGCACATACCTGATGAAAGACGTAAGAAACTAGATCCGAAAGCAGATAGATGTATCTTCCTTGGTTATGCTTCTGATACGAAAGGATATAGGTGCTACAATCCTTCGTCCAAGCAGTTCTACATCAGTAGAGATGTCGTTTTTGATGAGCTACAGTCTTGGTTTGCACCTGCACCTGTGATAGCCATCCCTGTACCTACTGTAGAACCAAGGAGTCAGTCCACTGTAGTACCTCAGAGTAGTACGTTGAGTGGAGGATCTGGAGAAGTCACTGATTCCAGATCAGAATCGGTTGCACATAGAGCTGATGTTAACGCTGGAGTCCACGTAACACAGCCTAGTGGAACTAGTGTAGTTTCTACACAGGATGAGCGCGTGCTATTGCAGCGTATGTTTGACTCATCCAGATATGTGGATCTTCCACATCCACTGGATACTTTGTCCCAGACCTTGGCGTCTACGTCAGATCAGTTGCAAGGGGAGGTGACTAGTGCACCAATTACCTCTCGCAGATCTGAGCGGCCAAAACATCCAGTGAGTAGGTATATGCATGAAGGTTTTCTTGCTGCGCACCATGCATATATGGCCAATGTTCTTCAGGAACAGGAACCGAGTTTGCTTGAGGAGGCGATGCACAAGGCCCAATGGGTAAGTGCTATGGAAGCTGAACTTGCTGCGCTTCATCACCAACAGACTTGGGAGTTGGTAGACTTACCTCAGGGTAAGAAAGCGATTGGTTGCAGGTGGGTTTTCAAGGTCAAGCGCAACTCGGATGGTACCGTGTGTCGGTACAAGGCCAGATTGGTAGCTAAGGGCTACGCACAGCAACATGGAGTGGATTTTGAGGAGACCTTTGCTCCTGTTACGAAGATGGTGACTATTCGGACAGCAGTTGCAGTTGCAACTCAGAAAGGTTGGAAGATGCACCAGATGGACTTCAAGAACGCTTTCCTCAACGGCGATCTTGAGGAGGAGGTCTACATGCAGCAACCTCCTGGTTATGAGGATCCTATGTTCCCTTCCCGTGTATGTAAGTTACGGAAGGCTCTCTATGGTCTGAAACAAGCACCAAGAGCATGGTATGCAAAGATCAATTCTTATTTGCAGTCTCTTGGGTTCCAGCTTTGTAGTTCAGACTCTACCTTGTATTCATTGAGAATACGAGACCGGATTGTTGTGATCACCATCTATGTTGATGACTTGATCATTACCGGTAACTTTGAGGAGCTTATTTCCCAGATCAAGGATCACTTGAAATCCGAGTTCGAGATGATGGACTTAGGAGAACTCAAGTACTTCCTTGCTGTGGAGTTCATTAGAGATGGGAAGGATGTTTGGCTTGTACAGCGACAGTATGCTCTCAGTATGCTTGAGAGATTTGGTATGCTTGATTGCAAACCCATTGCTACACCATTAGAGCAAGGGGTAAAGCTAGGAGCAGAGGATGGTGAGTTGTTGGATGATCCACGCATGTACAGACAGATGGTTGGAAGTCTTATCTACCTGACCATCACCAGACCAGACTTGAGTTATGCTGTCGGTCTGATTAGTCAGTTCATGCAGTCACCACGGAGACCACACTTTGAGGCTGTCAAGCGGATCCTCCGCTACGTGAAGTTCTCGATGCAGTACGGACTTCACTATCGATACGGTGGACCATTGTTGTTACATGGCTACACAGATGCTGATTGGGCAGGAAGTGCCGACAGGAGATCCACGTCAGGTTACGCTTTTGGACTTGGAAGCGCTGCTATAAGCTGGGCTTCTAAGAAGCAACCCACTGTTGCTTTGTCGTCCACGGAAGCAGAGTATCGAGGAGCAACGAACGCAACATGCGAATCGATTTGGCTTCGGTGTCTGCTATCTGATATTGGTGTGGAGTGTACAGATCCTGTTGTTGTATATACAGACAACATTAGCAGCATGAAGTTAGCTAGTAATCCTGTTTTCCATGCTAGGACGAAGCACATTGAGGTGCACTATCACTTTATTAGAGAGAAGGTCCTTGCAAGAGAGATTGAGCTCAGTTATGTGAGCACAGGAGATCAGGTTGCCGATATCTTCACTAAGGCGTTGCCTAGAGATAAGTTTGATGCTTTCAGACATTGTCTAGGAGTACAAGATGTAGAGATGAGCTTGAAGGGGAGTGTTGATATAGTCCCAAGCTCTAGTAGATCGACGGCTACCATTAGCCGGAGTGGTTAGGGTTGTTAGAGTTAGTTAGAGGGCTAACCCACCATTAGGGTTTCCCTTGTACTCACCTCCACTATATATACAGAGAGAGGCAAAGCCTCTCTCATCTCATTCCTATTTTTACTTCCTTGTCTACTCGCTCTCTCTCTTCTTGGAGTGTCCTCGAAGTATCGATCTTTCTACAACCTATACGTAACCTTGGATCGTAGCAAACTTTAAACTCGAGACGAGCGGATACAAGGTCACTCAGGCTAGAAGAGTAGATAGTGAAACATTTGAGTGGAAACATCCAGATCTAGATCCAACCTTGTCAATCCACATACCTCTACACAGCCATGTACCCCGTGTATTCCTAGACAGAAAAACACGTTATACGATACCGGACTCTACTTATGGGTTACATCCTGCTGAGTTGGCTACTCCGAGACGAGTTAACATATATCACTTATGAATTTATTTAATTTTTCATACTATTTAATTATAAGATTTTTTTACACAAAGAAAACGAAATTCACTGTACATAGCAGTTGGGGATGCTTATTGAGAGTTTATGCCGCTTTGTCTGATCTATACATGTATTTGGGAACCCTCGACGATGGATACTAGCTCGTGATGCAGGACATGTATAAGGCTTGTCGAATGTTCAAGTATTCTCGAGCAAGACCAGCCGAAAGCATCCTCATACTCGGATGCACTACTCATATGAACTGACGCAAGAAGGGCAATGGAAGGCAATATTTTATTAATTTACAGTCTATGACAAATGCCATCATTTGCATCCAGTGACAAAAATATGATGCACTCAAGCTTTAAAATTTTATCCTGAAGGGAAGCTCTAACTTGAATAAAGTGAATAATATGCATGCTAGAGAACTTTGGCTCCCATTAGGATATCAAAAAAGATATATGTGTTAAATGGCAATTGTGTCCTGAATTGTGTTAACTGGGCCCACAGTTGTGTTAGGAGCCAGTCTTTAATCCATAAGTGGGGGGAGTGGGGGAGTCCTTAATATAAGTGTGGCAGATTGGTCAAATCATTGAATAAAAATTAATTTATTATCTAACCTTCTGGACAGGAAAGTTAAATAAAAAATGAAACCGCCTGTGCATATTTCCCTGATTATATAACAGTAATGTGCAAGCACGCTCCAGAATGTATCCCAGAGTATATCTTGGAGCTTTAATTTAAGCCCTTACATAACAGATTCCATTCTCCCAAGAGAATTCCATCAGCAAAAGTATTTGGAGTATAATGACTCAGGGAAAACAATGACAATCAAAGTTAACCGCAAGTGACACTAACGCGGATTTTAGTTTCCTCACGACTGATTTCACGACGTTCACGAATGTTTTCTCTTAACTTTGACACCCCTAATATTTCTAGGGTCAGAGGGGTTAAATCGCGTCTGCTTTTAGAATAAGACACGATAAATATCAAAAACACTACTATTGTGCACGTTGCTTTTCCCAAGCCGGTCTACGGTACCATGAGCGAGTGGCAACAAGCAAAAGCTGAGTGGGTTGATGAACGGACGAGACCACGGACGGCGAGTCCTTATCGACGATCCCTGATTTAGTAACTTACCACTTAAAGTAAGTGTAACCTCTAAATGAGGAAAATGAGCAACAGAGTTACTTGAAGGATCATTTTCTATTAATGCAAGGAAGTTTAGACTTTGCTTCAATAGTGGATTCCAAAACGATCCAGTGATTTGTGTTTACAAACTAAGTAAGAAAAAAGGACTAAGCATTCTGAAAAGACTTGACTATACATTCATAATCTCAATATTTTATACAGATTTCTAGACATTTCCAGTATGAGCCCAATAAGCATCTTCAACCGCCTTTGGAAAACGTTTGCTAGTTTCTTTAATCGGAAAAAATATAGATTTTATGTACAAATTTTATACTAAACTGTTATGGAAAAGTAATTTGATCTATAACCGTTAAATAATAACCGGTCTTGGTGTTAAGCGCAGATCCAACCATAATTCATAAACCTAGCATGGATTCATGCACTGCTGAAACTATAACTATGAGAAACAAAAACACATTAGTTTAATCCAGACAGTAATTTATTATCTAACCTTTCCTGAGAGTAAGGTTAGATAATAAATTAAGCTTGCTTGATTAAATAAGTAAAGTCAAATAATAATCAACCCATAATCTTAGAATTTTTATGAATTTACAGTTGAAGCGTTTCTCAAATTTGCAAACTATTATTTTTGTTCAATATTAGCGCACAGTTTCGCATGGGCTTTTATAGCTCTAAAGCACCTGCAGTATAAAATTGCATTTTGCACAGTTTCTGTCATTTTAGTGACAGTTAAGGAAAACCCGAGCCTATCGCAGTTTTAGCTCATCATCTCCACACTATGATCACAATTTCAAGACAACATGTCTCATCGATGTACGTGCTGAGACTGCGTTCAAAACTGCCGAGATGAAATTTAAAATATTTCTACTAAAAACTTTTTCTGAAAATGCAACAAATTATACGTAGTACTTCCAATGCGTTTTAGCACTTATACTGAAGGAGCCCACCGTGTTGAACGATTCGAACCCACGACCCCTGCCTGAGCGGCAACCACCACTCTAACGCCTGGTGGTCTTGGAGTGCGAGTGTAGTGAGTCTATCCAGATATCGAATACCGAAAGGGCTGTGCCTAATGGCAAGAAGGAAGGAGCGTGGTGGTCCCGGACTCCCGGCCAGAGCTTTTCACAGCAGGACTAGCATGCCAGGCATTCTATCGAGTTTCCAGAGGCAAACAATCAGGTTCTGTACTCAACAATCAAGTCAATCTGCGATGCTTACTTTGAGTGCAATCTGTTAACTGCTCCGTTGTGTGAAGTAAACCAGGCTGATTACGTTGCTACCGTATTCCTCCGATTTTGAGGTTGCTAGCTGGACGAGGTGCAAACGAATATGCCACGAGCATGAATAGTACCAAGGTATCGTCCAGTATTGTCCAACAGCGTAAAGCCTTTTTTATGGTAAAGGAGAAGATCGAGATCCACATATCGTCGTCGAGTGCTGTACAAAGAGGATTACCTCATTTCTCCAACCGTGTGAGGGTAGTATTCACCTCGAATTGCAATGCTTTATCAGTTTCTCGACCGTGAGTCCCCAGAGAACTGGATCTCCAAGGAGCATCATAAGCCGAGGAGTGGGATGTAGTCTCATGGAGGAGCGGAGATCCCTTCGCTTGCCTTATCCTTGTGATAGGAAATGGAACATGGGAAGAGTGACTGCATTGGGTTGGTAATACGAGGAGAATGTCATAATGATAGCTTCTTGATATACTAATAAAGCGGGTTGCGGGTCCCCGACTCCCAGTTACCGCTGACTTATTTTCTGTGTCTTTTGCGGGCATATCAACATCCAACTTTGGGGCCGAAGGTGGTATCGGGGTTGCACTATGTAACTGGAACCTCTGGACACCTGGCTTGGTCGGGAGCTTTCTTCGGCTGGCTTATATTTCTGTTATTTGATCAACACCGTGTAGGTGTATCTGGCGCGGCTTGTATACATAAGTGTTTCTATCTGTAACACGGACAAGGTACTATCCGATGGAGCTAATGGAATCTCTAACTTCTCTATTTCTGTTGTAAAGAAAATTTCTACCTGGACCAGGTATCGTAGTCAACGAAGAAAGCTACTGTAGTCCGTGAGGAAACGGTTATCATGGATGTCTATTATAAGGTTAACGAGCAAGTGACACTTAGTCCCTCAACTATGTCACTGGATGCTTCATTAGTTCAGGCATGGAGTGTGATTGACGCTTTTTACCATCTCTTAACCAATTGCTGAATCTTCTGAGTATATAATGGCCCCGATTACGTCTTCAAGATTCGGAGGTGGTCACATTTTTCTCTTCCACTTCGTTTCTTTTCTTTCTTCATGTTACTCTCGCGCTCATACCTTTTCATGCATAACATTGTCATCATCTTGTTGCCTTGAAAGCAGTGCTGCTCATCTACTATGCTATTCTTTCGGGAAGATTATCATCTCATATCCATACTATGCTAAATGTGTATCGTACGGCAAACGGATTCCACTGATATAGTGTAAATTGCGTTGCCTAACGAAGGAAATTAAGTTGAGGCAGAGCTGGCAGGTATCCGAAGCTATTTATGATCCTTCCAGTTTACTGGTAGAAGGGATTTGTTTATTTGTTTATTCCGCGTCCCTTATGATTTTGTTCTACTTCAGCTTTCCCTCCTCCGGACATGTCTTCTTCCTTATTGTGGAGGCTATTCTGTTTTGAATAGAGCAGTGTATTCTGTATTTTCCGTTTAGTAAACGTGTTCGAAGCATCACCTCGCTCCTTCTTTTCTGCAACTGCTAATCAAGTCGACTCTGAACTTGGGTTTTTGTTTGAGATCTGTAGCCGATTCTTATTCTTATACACCCATGATATATCTTCTATGTTCAAAGTTAAAGAATAGGTGTTTGCTCGGTTTGTGAAGTCGTGAAAATCCTTGTCCCGAAAGACATAACCACCATAAGTGTTTTTTCTATAACATATCTTCTCTTGCTTTTAGCAACTAACACTGGATAACTTACCTATCGTAGCCTTCTTTCACTGGGGGCATCTACTTATCAACTGGGACTATATTGGAACCTATGTGATAGACCACGATCTCTTCCACCAAAAGCTTTCAGGACGTGTGGCTTGAGTTCTGATGTCAAACTTCTGCTCTAACAAAACCATTGGTCTAATCGTATCTACTTCAAAGCCATTCCTGGCAGAAGATTGGAACTAGTTGACAGAAACAAATTTCATGCCTGCGTCTTCCCTTTGTACAAGTGAGACGGATGCATACACTCTGCAGCGTTCAAAGGCACTGTTACAAAAATGATATCGTCAAAGATTGCTAAAATACTTATAAGATCTTGAGGGAGCAAAGATATACGGTTGTGATCTTATATTTGCATGACATCTTTACTCTGAATTCATTCACATGTATGAAAGTCCTGGATCTTGACGCTATCTTTTACAGCAATGCAGACATGACGGAACAGTTGAGCGACTCCATTTAGATATGATTGTTTCTTACGGAGTTGTTGACCTATGAAAGCTTCTTTTACGTTCATGAGGTTCAAGATATAGTTGTAACAAGAAATCATGCACCGTCTTAACCATCTTATCCATTTCCACCCCATAGGTGCGCTTCATCCAAAATTCCTGCCTTCAAACTACGTAATTCTTTTATAATGAATCGAAATGGCAATCAAGTAGCATACCGTATTATACAACCCATCTTCTTCAAGTTATAAAAGTCGTCGAGAACTTCCACTCTGATCATATGATAGCAACATGAAGCATGAAGGATCAGTTTCATTCACAGAAACTACCGTCCCCTCAACCGATATCCATCGTCTCCAGATGAAGTAAAGTGAAGTCCAAGATCGAGCAACTCCGATCATATCAGGTGAGTCATACACATGACGAGAATGTCTTATCTATTAGGGTAAGGCACTGAGCGAGGTCCAAATGTGAATCGAAAAGGGAAAGTACAGTGCATGCAGGTAATACTAAGGTACGTACATGCAGACTTGTCTTGCTGTGCTCTCACAGCGAAACCCTGACCAGTTCTTGACAGATGCACCAACTGGCACCAAATGAGTAAAGCACGATTTCAGAGTATACCGCAAGATCACAAGCGAATAAGAAACCCTTACAGAAAGACCAAAAGAGGCTTGAAGGGAAACACCCTCCCCCAGTTCATATATTCTGACCGCAGTTTAAAGGAAGTGTTCAATGAGGCATTCGCCCGAACAAGACCCATCCGCCCGCAGCCGGGCCAGCGTGGGGTCGAGTCCTACTGGCCGCGAGGGCCCGGTCCTTGTTGCATAAGCCCCATCGAAAGACATACAGTCGGCTTTGGCTAAATAAATATGCACGCTCGATTAACTTCTGGGAACTTTTGCTAGCTGGATGTTATCAGGGGAATATATATGTGCTAAGTAAAAATTATATATTAAATAGATAAAAATAATCAATTTATAAATATTTTATAAATATTAATTGTTAATCTATTCTTGGAAATGTAGAAAGAATAAGATATAAACTATAAGATATAAATATACAACCGCGCTACCAAAAATATAAGTTGAGGAACCTGCAGCTGTTTATACATTAATTAACAGTGAGTTTAATTTATTATTTAACTTTTTTTATCGGAAGAGTTAAGTACTAAATTAAAGCCTTGCATATTTACGATGGAGAAGTGTGAATATGATATGTTACCGTTAGTGCCAATTAACTTAGTGCAGGGTCATGTTCGTGAAGGTTAATTGCTTGAAATTTTCTAAAGGTTGAATTCCGTAATGAACGAAATGCTTAAATGATGAATATGAAAATTTAACGAAACGGGTAAATTTATGAACTCAAGTAATTTTTTCAACAGTAACGTAAATATAGTTTATGTAAAAACATTGAGATAAAAGAATTAATAAGGATGAATTCTACTAGGATCTTTACTGTTTGACTCTTCTAGTTTATCTTATCACGGGAACTTTCTAACATATTTTCACTGGATTCTGTTCACAAAAGTTGATGCTCCACGTAACTGTGTGATAAATTTATCACCCGTTAAATTTGTCTTCACTATTATTTCTTGTAAGTCTGCGTGAAATTGAAAACGTTCATGTCTATTCCTACATGAATACTAATGAGATAACTCACTATTTACTACATGAATTCGAAATAGTTTTCTTTTTTACATTCGTGCACCTTAATTTGCAGTACGGTATTTGGATAAAGAATACTTTTGAGTATTTATTATCACTATTAGTAATGAGTAACTGAGAATGTTATCTGTTAAGTTTTATGTTTTGGGCACTCTGCTATCAAGTAAAGTTCTCTCCTAGAAGAATGGAAGGCTGCTGGAGATGAAGGATGACCACCAGAAGAAACTTGAGTTTGTAAAGTGGATACCAGAAGCTCCTTCAAAACAAAGAGGAGGAAGCTCCTCTGAAGACTCAATCAAAGAAAGAGCTGTAGAAACAGAAGAAGGCTAAGGAGAAAGTCAAGAAGAAAACAGCTATTGAGGAGGATACTGAGGAAAAGAAAGAAGAAATTCTGAAAAGCGTAAATCTTCCGAAGCTACCAGTGGTTATGTTCAACAGCATATTTAATCGATTAATCAATGCGTTGATCAGAAAATTTTGTCAAAAAGTATGCATTTGTCAGGAAATGAAGATCATCTTAACAAAACACTTGGATGCTTTTGAGTTCTCTTCCATGACAAGGTGAACTTGAATACACAAGAAATTGACCACAAACGTTGAGATTCAACACGTTTATACCCTGTCTGAATCAGTATAACCATTTTATCTAAATAATTGTTATCAGTTATAGCAAACCGTTGGTATGCTGTTAAAATGATGTATCTTTCTATTTGCTATTCAAACCTTTACTCTTGAGGCATTTCATTTAGCCAGGGCCTACTGTAATCTCTCCTTCCATCGCAGAAGTAAAAATAACAACAAAAAAGGTTACATGTAAAACTTATTTCCTTCTAAAATACACTTCTGCTGCACTCATCAGAATTTTTTTAAACTTTTCTTTTGTTTCTAACATGATATTTATCATTATGGAGTTTATTCGACCGAAAGTAATATCTAACACAACAACTTTTTCATTCTTGTTCGGTAATTGATGAGTTGACCCCAACCGCAAACTAGAGTTTCCTCATTCCTCTACCAGAGAAGTGCGGGGTTCAAACCAACACTTCCACCTTGGGAGGTGCAGGCTCTCCTGCACCTCCCATATCATATGATAGGAAACAAACTAACGTTGATCAGACCTCGAATGCCACATACAAAAAAAAAACTCTTGGAAGAATGGAAAAGAATGGAAAGTAAGTTGAAACATTGATCGAGCCTCATCGCTCATCACTGTAACAGACAGTGGTCCATAGTATGCTAGACAAGAAACTCCGACCTAGACATGAAGAGAGTCCATATTGCATGGGTAACATTTGTTCATTTAGCACAGAAACACAAGAAAGTGGTAAACGGCAGCCAGGCATTCAGACGAATGCAACATAGCATAATTTCGGACATACACGTAGGACAGAAACACTTGACCAGCAGAAGAAGCCTGGACGAGAAGTCTTTACTGAGGCAGGTACTAGTACGGTACTGTTCCTGTGCCCACACATTCAAACGACCCAACTCAAGAAACGGAGACCAACGTTAGGTGACGAAAAGGCGGGCCACCTTTCGCATCAAACAGTCTGGACTTTGACGTCCAGCCAGTGCAGTTGCCACCACTTGGAGGTGGATGCACGATTATGTCGTTGAGAAACCAGGTTGGAACTGACTCACTGCACAGGTCTGGGGCAGTAAGACTCAAGAACCTCCATCCACTATACTCCTGTGAACGCTTGCCACCTCTTGCTGACGTTCACCGACTCGACAACACAGGAGCCAGGTCCGTTAGGTCAAGCCTGTAAAGTTGGCTCTCTCCAAAGGACAATGACTAATGCTGTGAGCCTGTGACTTCCTCTACTGCACGTTGCAGTAAAGATTGTAACCCTAGTTGGGTGTCAGGTCTGACTACCCTTTAAAAGTCTCCACTCCACGCAAGAAACTCTAAGAGTTGCATCTCGAACTATTCACATTTCCTTGTGAAAACAAATATAGTTATTAAACATCTTTTCATTTCTCGTCTATATAATATTAACATATTTTGGTGAGATGCGTTATATTAATTTTTTTTTCCATTGGGACTCTTTGTGCTAAGACCCATCGATAAAATCTTGGGAGAAAGATTGAACTCTGGTGACCTCACGTTCACAACCAGATTGCTCGCAAAATGTATCAAACGGGAGTACATACTCAGCAGACAACGGGTAACACTTGTTAAGGTTCAACAATTTAGTTAGTTAGAAAATTTGTATTAAAGTATTAAAATAGTATCAAAAATAATTAAAGTATTAAATTTTAATATTTGAATATTAAACATAAATAGTAAAGTAAATATAAAATATAAAAATATTTGAAATGTAAACTAATTTAGTTTAGATTCCAAATATTTTGTTAGGGTTAACTCATAATGTGCAGATATGTTTGTTTAGAATTCCACCTTTCCTTACATAAGATCGCCTTTTAAAATTCCAACTCAACCAGAGAAACACGCTACAGTGACCATGAGTATACACGAACCCTGAGTAAGTTAGAGAGTCATCAATATCTCTTGTAAGTACTAAAGGAGTTACATTCACTAAAGTCAAGTGTCCCATCTCGACTTTTGGAGGACAGTTCACTCTAACGGAACCTTAGACGCTCATAGACATCCACGTATGCAACTACGTGGGAGATGGACTGGTCAGTATCAGTAGGAGGCTGCTGCGCCTCCCACCTGGTAAAGCACTTGAGATTGGACACATCCTCCTTCACCAGGTTCGCAAACCACCACGTGGAAGCTAAGACAGCGTGGAACAGGGACAAGGGCTACCCGGCTACCCAGATCAGCACTGGAAGGTTTCAACGGGAAGTACCCTCATGTGGGAAAGCATTCTCCGTAACAGCTGACGCATGACTGAGTTCGGTACAGTTCGGTAGCTGTAGTCCATACCTGACTTAACCACGGTCCTTTCCGCTAAACAACCTCAGCTGATTACAGGACACGAAATACGGTCACGATCACCCGCATGAAATGAACGTAGTAGACCCTCTATCAGCCTCAGTCATTCCTCAGTCAAGATGGAGGAGGTAAGAGGATTACAAGGGATTAATTTATTACCTAATCCATTTTAACGAAAAGGGTTAAGTAATAAATTAACGACTTTATTGAATTAATGTTTCTGTGCTAGTAGTATTCCGCACTTATATTCTTGGAATTATGTTTGTTTTTTTTTCCTTATGGGTTATGTCAGGATCTCCTAACATCTCCAGATCCGGCTATCACTTAACACTTATAAAAGAGTTGATTTTTCTTGTCAGTTTAGTATATAATTCTTATTCAACATTTATGTCTTTTTTGATACCAGAAGTTGATGTTGCATGCATATTATATTTACTTATGAACTAGTTTGGAGGAGTGAGGAATTTTGTTAACTCTCAAATGAATTCCCTTATGGCTTTGTTGTGCTCTACTGTCATTCTATCACCTTGGGTGCAATACTGCCTTTAGTGTGTGTATTGCAACAACGAAGAATTTCCATAGAACTTCCAATATATATTTTGATCAATCGTTAGAGTAAAGTAGTTATTGTATCAACATCTTTTATCTTGATTATTTTATTTTGTTAGACACTTATGACAAAAAAAACTCGATTTGGCAGAACTAAACACACATAACAACTCGAGAATTTATAAATAAATTCTTATAACAAACAGAAATAACCATCACATACTTTAATAGTGCAGTCCATAGAACCCAAAAATGTTCTCACAAACATGGATCTTTTGCACTCTACTATATTCACTTATGAACTCGTTTGGATCGTTATGAAGTTCTCCCTCTAGTGTTTATTGTCATTCGGATGGTTTGATTGCACACTGTTGTTTTTTGGTCACCTTTGGTGCAGTACTGCCACTAGTGGTAGTATGGAATCATCGCAGTTCTCGTTTGACGTGATAGAATAGTGATTACTTTAACCTCGGTTAGTTTGTTGAAAGTTCCATGTAGATACAGATTGGCTGCTGATATGTACGTCTCTCATTCAGATGATACGACATTTTGACCTACTGTTGCCAGTAAAAATTAAAGTCAAATAATGCAATCTTAAGTAGGTGAGATGAAGTACGACAATCACATTAAGGATGCTATCAAAGTAAATTTCTGGAAATATTGCAAGAGTGTAGTGGCATACCCTCTTGTTCTCGGTTGGAGGTGCTGTAAAAAACTGCTGTTGTGTGAATCGCATCCGGGTATGCTGTGGTTATTCATAAAAGAAAGTCAGATGCTCCTTGAAACGGAAATGGTTAAGACTTTACCCCTTTACCCCCTATAGCCTACAGAAAATACAGGAACAACGGATTGAAGAACGGCTGTAAGAAAGGAGGCTTACAGCAACGGACTGTTTACGTCTGTTCCTAAAAACTGTTACAAGGTACCCGTTCGGTTTACGTCTAAAACTCCATAAAATCCACTACTAAAGAGACGGGAACGTCTTACAGGGTGAGGTTTGGTGACGCCAGGGCCAATTATACTCTCGTACTTCCTCTCAACGTCGTAACGTGCATAGTCAGGTTAATGACGCAGTTACTCTCATTTCCAAATTACAGTAGGTGGTCGACCATGTGAATAGTAAACCATTGGCTTGTGAAAGATCTCTATGGCTCTTCGTTTGACCGGTCACCGGCCCCAGCCAGCTATTTTTTGGCTAGAAAAGTGTAGATATTTACACAATTTATCAGAAAGTTTCTTTTTCGATCATTTTCCGATCCTGGATTCTCTATATTTTGATCACATATCTGCCTGTAAGATATTTTTCAGATTTCGATCCCGATATTTTTGTTTATCGATTGGATAAGCTTCTTCTAAAATTAGAATTAAAATATTACATTAGTTTCAGGAATTTGCTGTAAATACAACAAAATATCAGTCGTGAGTAGACGGCTGTTCTTATAGAGATTCCTAAGAGAATCTGAGCCGTAGAATACCCCTCGTCGTACAGTGACTATAGTCTAATGCACCGTTTATTTATAATAGGGTCACACTTAGCCTTTACCGCTTTACGATAATCAACGTAATTTTGAATATGTATTATTAAAGATAATAATATGTATGATTTTTAGATTTTTGGAAACGTTATTTTGAGGAAATTTATTCTCGTAAAATTATAACGATTAAATGTTCACTCGCTATGCAGTAGCTAACGACATCTCATGTGCTAATATCTTCAGAGTCTAGGTAATAAATAATAAACAAGAACTAAAGAATTTTCCGAATTAATAAAAATTAAATAAAAAATAGTAAAACAACCACATAAAGATCACATCAACAATGGACTTTTTGTCCTAGAGGAATAAATTGTTCTTTCATTCTTGCTGGGTTACACTCACTGCTAGGCAATATTCTCGGGGAAGATCGGTATATTTTCGATGGAATAGGAAAATAAGAAAATTTTTATTTTGAAGAGAAATTTTGTACTTTATACCAATATTTGTTTTTTCTCGAGAATTTCCAACAGATTGGCTGAAGACCGGAAACTGAGAAAACAGACTGGAAGTCACAATACAATAGTCTCGAAGTCCCCGAGCATTGGTTGCAATGAGGTAAAGATTTTGGCTGGAAAATGGTAATTTAAATTTCAAGTAGATCGGCAAAGTGTAGATTCCATCGGGAAATACTACAATTACCGTAGCACGCGATAGAGTTTTTGTTAGGAAAATTTCAGACAAATTTCACTGAATTTGAAAAAATGAGGGAAGTTACAACACTAAATGTTTGGATCTCCCCAGCTATGCAAATTAAATTCTTGTCAGCAATTTTTCTTATCAGATATGTTCTCAAGCAGTGTCAGAGATTTACTTTACACCACTCTTAATACGTTTGTCGTACTTGATCCACTCCTCTTAACTTTGCATTACTTGATCGCATCCTTGACTAGCAATAGTATGTTTGACAATTCAAAATGTCAAATCATCTGAATGCGAGAACATGCATATCAATAACCAATTATGTGTATGCACAAAAAACATCAATTTAAAATGTGTTTATAACATACTATCAGTCTATGCTGTCTCTAACGTCTTTTCTGCAGTGTCTTCAAGTGACCATAATGGTCTCAATCTGGATGCGATCAAGTAATGCAACGTTAAGAGGGGGTGAAGTCAAGTCCGAGAAACATATTAGGGATACGGTCAAGTAAATCTCTGCAAGAGATTTACTTGACCTTGTTCTCAAGTTAGCTTTCTAGTATCTACTAGCACCCGCTCAGGCTGCACTCACATGGTGTACGTTTTCCGGAATTCGAAGAGCTGTGAAAAATAATGATGGATGTCCATAAAACGGTAGTATTTCTAGAGTTACTGGATTGTATCGGTTAATATCTTGTTATGAACCGGATTTAACAGGTACATAAATTCAAGAGAGGATCAATTTGCATGCAAATGCACGTTCGCGACTCTGCATACCGGGAGATGAACCGGTATTTTTACCACGTTGTCACAGTCCACAGAATTTCTCCGTTCTTTTCTAGGGAGATAAAATCGTTTTTACGAAGACATGTGATAAGTTCTTTTAACCGTAGATGTCGAATACTACTCCCGAGTGTAACGTTCTATCGCAGATCTCGGAATAGATTCTTTAATCTCTAACCAATGAACTGCCGAACGTGAACCTCCCTAGAGACCTGTATACTTTATTTGTGTCTCCAGATCCAGTTCGTTAAACTATCAGCTAATGAGCACCGAGGATTTGATAACTGTTGAACGGGTTTCGAATAACCAACTAGTCTTTTGTAGGTCTCTGGTCAATCTTAGGTTACTAAATACATGTGGAACTATTCTAGACCTGGGTTGCACAAAATTTGGGCAGCGCTTCCGCTACTGGTAATCAAGTCGGAACGCCAGGACCCACAAGGAGCAACCGCCAAGACTAGGAGACCTAGTAGATGCTAGGAAGTAGGAAGGCAAAGCAATTACACCGAAATAAAGTCAACACGACACCAGATGCGCCCAACTCAGTTTTGGCACACAACTCAAGCCTATTTATCAGAATGGAGAAAGTCACGGGCTCATATACATTACATGGCATTACTTGCTGACAAGGTCACGCAGCGCTCTTGGACCGGCAATCCTTCACTACTCAGCAACTCTAGAACTAAGACTTCACCAGAGAACCTAATTTCACTCTGAACGCCTCGATTTCTATTACTCAACATATCAGACCCCAAGTCAGCGCCCTAATCAACACCCCAAGTCTGCTCTCAAGGTCCCTCTTCAAATCTGCTCTCCAAGGTCCCTCTTCAAATCTGCTCTCCAAGGAGCTTGATATGCATCAGTTCTAGCTCTTGACTTCTGAACTCAAAGACAATGTACACACACTACACTGAAAATACAGTCTCCACCAAGAGTGCTCTCTCCAAAACTGAAAAACTGAGAATGCCTCCTTGAGGGCTCGCGACACTCTTTTATCTAGTCTCTTGAGCCTGCTTTTTGACCATGCAGCTGCCACGTTTGGGTTAATCACTGCCCGAATGCCATCTGGTTTGGGAGAAAAAGCAAAAGGTGTTACAATCGCCCCAACCAGCAAAACGCAGTTCTTCCACTGAACTGCGGTATCTACAATACCACATTAGAAACAACACTTCCTCAAATCCAGAGGAACAGTACCCCATCCAGGGTAAGATTAAGCCCTTTCTCAAGGCTATGCTCCATTATCGAGCATCCGTTGAAGCTTTCGGGTGAGACAGAACCCTAGCTTCCAGGTGGTGAACTCGTCAGTTTCTTTTTTATCCACCTCCTTACTATGATACACACATAGTAGCGTCAGCCTAAACCTGATTGACATCCGACAGTCATAAGCAGTCAGCAGACCACAACTCCACCTTTAGACGAGCAGATTGGCCAGATCTACTCGGTTCCAGTGTCCTTGAAGGGCCCTTTGCATGACTCTTCTGACTCGATTCAATCCACCGCTTAGCTGGAAGAGACCACTGCGGACTGTCGTCTCACAAAATATCTACGCAGTGGTTCTTGAAACTTATATAATGCTAGATCATCTAGGTACTCCCAAGCTTCACTTACCAATCCCGGAACTCTACCTGTCCAACGACATAGGTATTGAGTAACGGGTTCTCCAGCTCCATCTGGATTTGGTGATGCCCGATGATCTACTATCTCAATCAACTCAAGATCATCAGCTCTTGGTAATGCTTCTAACACTGGATGCCATTTCTGATATCTTCCTGGCAACGACTCTAGTTCCTCACGAAACATCTTTAAGTTAGAAACATGAATGATGGGGTGATAGTGCTTCATACTAGCTGGAAAACGTAATTTATAAGTCACAGGACCTAACTTCTTCTCAATCAGGAACGGTCCTGCCCACTTTGGAAGAAGCTTCTTGGCTAAGTCCACCCCTGCTGGTATTCTGAAGTTTTTGGTTCTCAACCAAACTCTCTGTCCTTCTTCGAACTGTACGTCTTGCCTACCACGGTTTGCATACTTGGCATACCGTTGTTGTGCCTTCTCCATGTGTTTCTTGGCTTCTTGAAACACAGTTCCCTGAACACGTATGAAAGTCTCTAGATCTGGAGGATCTTGATTCGACCTTCCTGTGTTTTCATGCCCCTTGGTAGCTAAAGCTATAGGAGTCCAAGGTGCATGAGAACCCCGATAAACCACTTCAAATGGTTTAAATCCTGTACTCGAGTGCTTGGTGTTGTTATATGTAAACTCCACCAAGTCCAAGTGCTCGCTCCAATCACTCTGATCTCGCATGATATAGTTTCTTAATCCTTGTTCTACTATCTGGATCGTCCTTTCAGTCTGACCATCAGTTTCAGGATGATAAGAGGAACTGAACTTGAGGGTAGTTCCGAGCCTTCGAAACAAACCCTTCCAAAAATCTGCTACAAACCTCCTATCCAGGTCTGAAACAATGTCTTTAGGCATCCCATGATACTTAAAAACATATCGTATAAACAGTTCAGCGGCACCTCTTGACGTCACTGCTTCCCTACAAGGGATGAGGTGAGCTTGCTTGCTGAAACGATCGATGACAACTAGCAAAGTGTCAAAACCTCCTGACTCAGGTAAACCGGTGCATAAGTCCATACTTATGCTCTCCCAAGGCCCATCAGGTATTGGCAACGGTCTCAGCAATCCTGCAGGTCTCCTCCGCTCAGTTCGTTGTTGCTGACATGTCAAGCAAGTCTGCACGTACTTGATTACATCCTCCAACATGGTTGGCCAATAAAACTGCTCTTTAAGTCGTTGTAACGTTCTATTCTGTCCTCCATGTCCAGCTAGTTCACAATCATGACATTCTTGCATGACTAGTGTCCTTAGAGCGCCAGCTGGAACATAGACCTTGGTTTGCTTATAAAACCAAAGGCCAGTGCGAAATGAGAGATTACGTACCAATGGATCTCTCCCTTGTTGGCTGGTCCAACGTTGAGCCTGAGGATCATCAAGCAATGCTTGTCTGATTCGATCCAAAAGCTCTTCACTTGTGTCCTGGGTTGTTAACGCCTGGACACGTCTGCTTAACAAATCCGCTGGAATATTTTCCTTCCCCTTTTGATACCGCCATTCGATATCAAAACGTGCAAGCTCCACTTGCCACCTCTGTTGTTTACGTGACAAACGAGGTTTACTCTGAAAGTATGTATTACCCTCGCAGTCCGTCACAACAGTAACCTTGCTTGGTAACAAATAATGCTCCCACCGCTTCAGACAATGAACAACAGCGAACATCTCCTGTTCATGAGCAGGCCATTTCGCCTCAGTCTCTGAGAACTTGTGACTTTCGTAAGCCACCGGATGCTTTCCTTGCATCAACACTCCTCCAATGGCCCATTGGGAAGCATCTGTGTGAACCTCGAAAGGTTCTCCCATCTTGGGAAGAGCTAGCACGGGCATCTCTGTTAGTGCTTGTTTCAACTCCTGAAACGCTCTTTCAGCTGCTGGATTCCAAACTACCTTGGAAGTCTTGCGTAATAAGCCAAACAAAGGTGCGGCTTTATGCGCAAACTGATAAACAAAGCGTCGAAAATATGTGGCTAACCCAAGAAAAGATCTGAGCTCATGAACACTCTCAGGTCTCTTCCATTCAACAATGGCTCGAATCTTAGCCCTGTTAGGGTGAATGCCCTGCGCATCGATCAAACATCCTAGAAACACCACACTCTCTTGTCCAAAAGAGCACTTGCTCTTCTTGAGATAGAGTTGATGCTCTTCCAAGCGCTTAAACACCATTTCAACATCTACTAGATGCTGATCCCAAGTGGATGAGAAGATGATGATATCGTCTAAGTATACGATAACACTCTCATCCAAGAGATCTCTAAAAATCTCATTCATCAACCTGCAAAAAGTACCAGGTGCATTGGACAATCCAAATGGCAGCACTGTATACTCAAACAAGCCATACCTCGTCCTTACAGCTGTCTTTTCTTCATCTCCTTCTTTGATCCTGATCTGGTGATATCTAGAACGTAGATCCAGCTTGGTGAAGTATCTTCCAGTGGCCAACCGATCAGTGGTTTCATCCATGAGAGGAAGAGGATACTTGTTCTTGACAGTAACCTTATTGAGTGCACGATAGTCCGCACACATGCGAATACCACCATCTTTCTTGGCCACGAACAACACCGGGGCAGCATAAGGTGATATACTAGGTCGTAAGATACCTTGAGCTACCAACTCTTTCAACTGAGTCTTCAGCTCTGTCAACTCATCAAACGACATCCTTCTTGATGGCACTACAGTAGGGGTAGCCCCAGGAACCAGATCAATAGCATGATCCAAGGCTCTCCTCGGAGGAAGTCCTGTTGGTAACTGGTCCGGCATTAGGTGAGAATACCTCTCAATCAATGTCTGCATATCAGGATGTATGGGAAGAGCAGCAACACGTTCTTCCTCATCCGTCTCCACCTTGGGTTTAGACATCACCGCAACCCAAGCTTCATCTACTGACTTGATCTGCTTTCCAAATTGTCTAGCTGTGCGGATCTGAAATGCCACCTTGGCTCGTTGGAACCTACGGACAGCATGGTTTGGCTCCTTAGGTCTCTCTTTGATGACCAATGGATGTGGTTGACCCAAGCCCCATTGATCCATGACAATGACATTCCCTTCTTGAACATCTAGCTTTGCCTTGGTCTCTTGTAACCAAGACCAGGACAAGATACCCTCCATCGTGTCACCTAAGCTCATAACTAAAAACTCGTGCTTCCTAGTTACCCCTCCAACAGTAACAGGAACACTCATGAGCTTTTCTGTAACGGTTGTGCTACCTTGCACAAACCTTACCAACAACGGGCTCATGATCTTGGTTCTAGTCACTCCCAAGGTCCTGACTAGTTTTTCATCCAAGACATTCACATCTGCTCCAGTATCAATAAGCAAACAACACCGATGGTTTCCTATTTTCACTTCAATCCACGGCAGAAAATCCCCATGCTCTACCAAATGCTCACTAGCACATACCTCTGCTTCAGTAGTCGCCTCAACTGGTTCTTCCACACTGGTTGTCTCTTCAGCTGTCAACCCACGAACATTGCTCGCTGTTGAACGTTGGGGACACTCACGAGCGATGTGACCATCTCGTCCGCATCGAAAACAGATGATCGTCCTTGAAGGTGTAGCACTGCTAGCGCCACTGCTCCTAGCACCTGAAGTCGAAGCTTGGTTGGATCCTGCATTGGATGCATAAGATCCAGTAGGTCGTGTCTGAGTAGGACCACGAGTGACTCCTCGCTGCTGAGAGCCACGAGAAAATCCCCTTCCAGATGTACCAAATCTTCCACCACCACGTCCTCTACCACCTCTACTCTGAGAGGACGCTATCTGTCCTTGAGGGTTACGTCAAAATCCTCGACTAGGCTCGTCACCACTTGTTCCACGCTGAAACTTGGAAGGCTGCACGGTGTAATTACGTTCCCTAGTGTTCTCTGCTGCTTCCAGAAATGCAAACAAGTCTTGCATGTCCTCGGACTTGTGAAACATAACCCAGCTATCAAACACACCAGCATAGAAACCCTGCAGACCTTTCTTCAAGTGAAACAGCAAGTCGGTGCGATCCACCATGTGCAAACGAGTAACCAACTCAGAAAATCGCTGGAGATACTGCCTGATACTCCCTGTCTGTCTCAGATGAATGAGCTCCAGCCGAAACTGTGTAGCTTCATCCACCGGTACCAGATGTCTTCTGAGTTCATCCTTCAGCTCCGGCCAAGTGGACATAGGAGTTGTACCGTTCAAACTCCTCATCCGCTGTTGACCTCCATACCATTCCTTAGCATCTCCTTCCAGTCTACTAACAGCATAGGTGAACCAGCTACGCTCATCGAAGTTCTCCAAGTAATTCTCCATCTCAGTAACCCACAATTCAAACTTGGAAAAGCTTTTCTCACCGTTGAAGGCTGATGGTGTCGCTGGTTCAGCCCACTTCACTTTCCGCTTGTGCCCTTCTTTGGCTGAGCTCCCTTCCGCAACATTCTCTTGCACCTTCTGTGATCCATCTTCATTCTTGTCTGCTTGAGCAATATCAACTGCTTCTTCGCCTGGTAGTGCTAAATCCTTGACTTGCTCGATTTGCAGTACAGGGACCTCCGCTTCCTTCTCTTGTGTCGCTTTTGCTTGAGTTAAATCCGCCTTCAACACCTTGTTCTCAGCTTCTACTTGCTCAAGTCGTCCTTCCAACTTTCTCAGCAATGCTTTCATCTCGTCCAACTCGGTCGACACAGCCTCCATTGTCGATGGTGTTTAGCAAAGACTCAACTTGAGCCTGCTCTGATACCAACTGTAACGTTCTATCGCAGATCTCGGAATAGATTCTTTAATCTCTAACCAATGAACTGCCGAACGTGAACCTCCCTAGAGACCTGTATACTTTATTTGTGTCTCCAGATCCAGTTCGTTAAACTATCAGCTAATGAGCACCGAGGATTTGATAACTGTTGAACGGGTTTCGAATAACCAACTAGTCTTTTGTAGGTCTCTGGTCAATCTTAGGTTACTAAATACATGTGGAACTATTCTAGACCTGGGTTGCACAAAATTTGGGCAGCGCTTCCGCTACTGGTAATCAAGTCGGAACGCCAGGACCCACAAGGAGCAACCGCCAAGACTAGGAGACCTAGTAGATGCTAGGAAGTAGGAAGGCAAAGCAATTACACCGAAATAAAGTCAACACGACACCAGATGCGCCCAACTCAGTTTTGGCACACAACTCAAGCCTATTTATCAGAATGGAGAAAGTCACGGGCTCATATACATTACATGGCATTACTTGCTGACAAGGTCACGCAGCGCTCTTGGACCGGCAATCCTTCACTACTCAGCAACTCTAGAACTAAGACTTCACCAGAGAACCTAATTTCACTCTGAACGCCTCGATTTCTATTACTCAACATATCAGACCCCAAGTCAGCGCCCTAATCAACACCCCAAGTCTGCTCTCAAGGTCCCTCTTCAAATCTGCTCTCCAAGGTCCCTCTTCAAATCTGCTCTCCAAGGAGCTTGATATGCATCAGTTCTAGCTCTTGACTTCTGAACTCAAAGACAATGTACACACACTACACTGAAAATACAGTCTCCACCAAGAGTGCTCTCTCCAAAACTGAAAAACTGAGAATGCCTCCTTGAGGGCTCGCGACACTCTTTTATCTAGTCTCTTGAGCCTGCTTTTTGACCATGCAGCTGCCACGTTTGGGTTAATCACTGCCCGAATGCCATCTGGTTTGGGAGAAAAAGCAAAAGGTGTTACACCGAGCCTTGGTTGGATTGTACATCCAAACTTGCTTTTCTTTTCGGTTTTGTTTTTCTGTATACGGTACTTATCGGACAGAACAGTGTACCTTGAATTTTCTTCAACTTGATCTTCGAAAAGCAATCCTTCTCTTTGTGGATGACTCGACAGTCCAGGTAAAGCAAAGAACTAAGGGCTTGCTTGCTTTTTCTTTTGTTTGGTTTAGTTTCTAGGCCTCTTTTCGCTGTGGGGCTATCTGCAGCCGTGTGCTGCTGCCCTTGCACAGCGTGACTCGACCCCACGGCGCCCGGGCTACAGGCGGATGGGGTAGCCAACTTGTTGGCCGCTAAACGTTCCTTCTGCTACTGTTTCAGCAGTGTCGGTGCTGATCCTATCGATATCGGATATCCGGCTTGTAACCATTCTCCAGACAGCCGTACGAAGTACTACGAACCAGTACATGTTTCCTCCTGCTCTTGTACGGTCGATAGTCCTACCAAGAAAGGTGTTTTTGCTTCGTTGCTGCTGTCACGATGAATACACATTCGTGACTCGACTCTACGTGTAGTCTTGCCTTTATCTGCTAGCTTAAGCAGATAAAGGCAAGACTTTCTGGCTTACCGTAGAGATTTCACCAGGTGGCAGGGTGGCATCTCAAGGGAAACGCATTGCCCTGAAAATGGGGACTGCTTCTGTTTCCTTTTCTGTCACTGACTGGAAAGGAAACAGAGCTGCTTCGGAAACAACCGTGTAGATTCTTATAATTAGAAGGGACCTTTTGAATATCTGCAAAGATCACTTTGGAGTCTGGATACTCGACTCTATCAAATTTCATAAAAGTACCTGGACTATGAAGATAACTCTCACATGGATGTCCATGCCTGAGCTGAAACTGAATGTTATTCCAATTATAGCACGTAGGACATGAGTGCTCGTGTCCGCTGCGAAGGAGGGAAGAAAGGATACCTAGTTCATTACGCAACTGATGCAGTTTCGTACGAGCCTTTTACTTTTCCTCCCATCGACACCTAAATGGGTACATATCAAAGCATAAGTTAGTCTTCCGTCTGCCCCAATGTTGTCACTGTCGTTAACTTTTCGAGAGTGAAATCGGCACATTCAAACTACCTAGTTGGCTTGCAGACTATGCATTCAGTTATTTCACGCAAATTTTAGAACTCCCGCAGACACGATCAAATATAGTTACACAGTATCCTGCCCAAGCGACATACTCGTTCGGTATTTCCTCGAGGAATCCCACTACTGTACACTGAAACTTACCCCTTGTCAAATTTACATCGGTGTGAATCATACAGGAGAGGACGCACGGTGTGTTCTCTTCATCGTATATCCATCTTGCAGAAGTCATTGGGTGGAAAAAGGGGCGACAATGACTTCGAACTACATGTATCATTTTGTGATGGATGATGAACCACTGCACGCAGATAGTAATACGTAGGATTCCCTCCTATTGGAAATCCTTCACTTGTTTTCATCCTGAAGTTAAGTACTGAGAGAGAGTGTAGAGCAAGGTTAAGTGCAAACTCTAAAACTTAGTACATGTACACAATTATATTTATTCCAACTTATTTTAAGAATTTATCAAAATTAAACTTCGAGAAACTGATCATGCTAATTTTCTAGACTTTCTACATGTTATTGGCAAACAATATCTTTATGCTGTTTTCTTTACTCTGTCAAGAGAAGTTTCTTCTACCACTCTTAAGAACTTCGTTCTCAAAAAATCAAATCAGAAACTTCGAAGAAAAATTTCAGACGAATATCGATCATCTTACCAAATAAACTGATGTTGTTGATCAAATAAATTTTTTCTTTTTCTTTTACTTGTTCCGTTGTATCCTGTTTATTTACAATCTTTACAAAAGAGAAAACAAATTTAATTCATTTCAATGTTTATACACATTTTCAACACTGCATGTTCCAAGTGGACACATGGTTGAATTAGACGGGCAAACAGACTAGAAAGAATTCAATACCTTGATTCTCTTGACACAGACGCTTTTCACTACGATTCTAACTTCTAACTGACAATGTTCAAGTGTGACGGCTTCCACTCAACGAAGACCATATGCTGTGGCTGACTGAATCCTGCACAAACAAAGAAAAAGGTCAAAATGCAGGCAGACAAAAGAGATGGCCACTCGATTTGAAGGCATCGGAATCACGTTCAGCGAAAAGCCATGCAAAGAAAACAAATGAGGTAGAATAACTTAGTAGACAACCCCGGGAACTGCGCTCCTCGTGTTATTTACTTGTCACAAAGTTGTGGTTGTCTGCGTCACATTAAAACCGTTTCACAGGATCAATGATGTGAAACTTCCCACAGTGAGGGGATGAGTCTTGCATAACGTCGTATTCACATGTGTCCTTATCAATAAAACTAGTATACACGCTGTTTTCACCAGTCATGACATCCTATCAGAAAATGAGGCGCTGGCAGTCAATTTCTCCATCGCAGCAAATTAAGTTCCTCCTACTCTTCAGCTTGTCTGTGTCATATGAGATTCCATCTCGTCGTCATTCTCATCTGCAATCTGCACGATGACACGGAAAGCAGACCTGATTTCTGACCATGCCTCTGATGTTTTCAATCAGAACAAGTCTTTGAAATACTCTCCTACATCGAAGTCATCGTTGGTCGGAGCTGCTACCTTGGGAGCTGGAGCCTCAGGTGGGCTACGAACCTCAGGGACGCTGGGAGCCTGTGGAATGCTGACAACCTCAGAGATAGTGGGCACGTCAGGGGAGCTGAGAGGCTCCGGAAGGCTGGAAACTACCGGAAGCTTTGGTTCAACAGGAGCACTGGTAACCTCAGGAGGTGCTCCTGAAGTTGGAGTTGCACTTTCAGTTGCACCAGTTTTTGCTTCTTCGGACTTCTCTTTTGTCTTGGACTCAGGCTTCTTGGCCTTCGTCTGTCTTGCCAACGATCCAGGGTTTGCAGCAAGTGCCTGCCCATGGAAGCCCAAAGCAGCTCCTGCCCCCAAGAGATTGGTAAGAACTTCTCTCCTTGTGACTCTCTGCTCCTGCACAGTCGATAGAAAGCTTAGGTCAGGAGAGTTATCCCTGAAACAACATGAACTTACTAATGAGCAGGGAAAGAATGTGAATCAATGGAAGATATCAATGAGATAATATGCGCCCAATGTTACCAATGACTTAGAAGCACTTAAACAGAAGTTATAGAACTTCAATAAGTCACTTTCCTGGTCTGCTGTGCTATGTTGTGTTGCTCCACCTACTCAACAAGGCTTCAAATATTCTCGTGATGATGTACTCTAAAACGAGTAATTCTTCGCCTGAATTTTGCCCAAAGTTGTTGATCTTTGAGCTTAAACCAGGTGTAAGGACTTGAATTTTCCCATGTATCTTCTGAGTAGAACTTCTAGAGATAACCTTCGAGGGGAAGCCTCCACGAATGCGGACGACCGAAATGCCTCACTGTCAAATATTTTGGGACGATTGCTCCTCTTAAAGATTTTAAAAGTAATTATAGCATTATGACAAGCACATCCAAGAACCAGTTTCTAGTAACAGATTCTTGCCATCGAGTCAGTGAGGTTCGAAATTCCTACATAACTGGATATCAAAAGTGTTTTGTGACATCCGAAGCGGATGACAGGATTGCTATAAAGGGATCCGCACACACGGAGCAGGCGTTTCGCAGAAACTTTCAGATATAGGCTCTGTTCCGCTCTTGTTATCTGGTCTGAACTAACAGCTGTGGACCCAAAGAGCTCTCGGTCTCAGAAGTTCGGAAACAAGCTGCACTACACCTAGACTTCATTCCTGTCGACCGAATTCCAAGCTTCATCGGCCAGGGGGACACCGAACAAGGTAGCGTATTACACTCCAGTGTTCAGGTCAAGTGAAGAAGCTTCTAAACTCGATCTTTATGTTAATAAATGTCGTTCTTTGCGCAAAGACGTACAAGAATTGCTGAAATCTTCGACAATTCTTATCTCTCGAACGACGTTCAAGAGACCATGCAACCCTTACGAGATTACTCGACTATGCAAAATACCAGTGCACAAGTAGAATACTTTCAACAATCAACCAAGAATTCCCACAACGCAGTGGCCAAACTTCAAACAAGGAAAACACAAGTTTCGTCTTCCCTCTCCGTATCCCAACAATGGACAAACGGAACAGGTTGAAAGCCTAAAGTACTCACGTCCTGATTATATAATTTTGAATTCGCAAAAGTGCTTACCTCCGACAGACTGGCTCTGACATAAACCAGTCTCTGCGCGCCGCTCACCGACGGACGAACTCGAGCGAGCTGTTTGGATGATGTCCTGAAGCCGCTGCCTGAAGAGAGCGCTACCGGAGCCGTTGTGAAGGATCCAACTGAAGCACGCGCTGTTGCGGAAGCCGCCATAGCTCTAGAACCTTCAGGAAAGGCGACTGATCACGGCGCGCGAACATGAATTGAAAAGCCTGGAAGAAAGAAAGTCCGGACTCTCCAGTATAGCACCGACTAATCGATTTGGAGAAGTATTTTGGTGATTTACTTTCGAGGTTTCCGGGGTTCTTGCGGAGCGTGAGAATCTGCTGAGTGGTCAGTATACTGCAAGTGGCTTCCTTGGCTGGGACACGTGTCAGATCGCATATCTTCATTGGGCCGATTGCTTGGAGAATGGATATGCGAGCCTGATCGCGGCTTGCCATTCCGTCCTTTTCCTGCGGTAGTAAGTTTAGGTCGATGATGTGATTGGCATGGATCTTGATTTCTCTCGAATATACTTCACCCTGTGCTCGCACTCGCGCTCGCGCTCTCACTCACATCCATACGGGAAGATTGTACTGAATTCCGCACAATCATTTTACGATCTCGGTACTGCGCGCAGCAAAAGATAGTGCATCGCAGTGTTTCTTGTACTAGCAGTTGTACTAGCAGTTGTACAACTGTTAGTACTCGGTGCTGTAGCGGAGTTAGTACCAGCAGCAGCAGCACCACCATATAAAGTACAGGCAATGATCACTAACGTCGATAGTCTCAAATTCACAATGCTCGGGTTATCAACTTTTCTAGAGCTTTCTTCGTTTTTGTCGTGTTTACCAGCCCCCGCTGATGAGTTCTATTTCGTCATGAGTTGTAAACGCTAGTAGGCTCGCATGCGTACTTAAACTACCACGAGCAAGACAGCTGAATAATACTACGTTAGTATGCAACATTAAGCTGTTCCCCATGTAATGTTCGCAATAGGTTGTGACCTTACGGGATATAATACGAGAAAGTCGCGATAATGATACGTTTAGAAGATCAGTGCCCCTTGTGTATTGGTCGGGCACCCGACCTGGGGAAGCTCAAGCAGGTGAACCGACTGCCGCTTGGCAGCAGGACTTGTCTTCTGGTACTCGTGGCATGTTTGGGCCGGGCGGACATGCTGGTGTAACTTTTTAGTCACAAAGTACACGGCGAAAACGCTGCTCTACAGAGGAAGGTACATAGCTGCCGTTATTATACAACAGGATCACTGTCAACTTTACTTACACGTAAAAGAGAATCTAGTTCCCTCTTATTACATATCCGAGGGATTCTTCTTTACTCCACTCCTACTGATGAACTCCTTTTATTTGCTTCCGCGTTAGAATGTAGAGCTTCATATCGATGCCAATGGCCCTATACAATAGAGCCAAATAGGGAAAAGTAAAACCAGAATGTTGTGTTGATTCATATGGGAGGTTACTCTTCCACTTAAGCGGGCTATCTGATCCTATCGTTGTACTGATCTTGTAGTTTGGAATGTTATAAAGGAAGAAATTGTCATGATGAGAAGAACAACGCATTGGGTAGAGATTAAACTTTGATCGAAATAAAGGGCTTACGATCCAAACGCCAACCGTAAACTTCAAGAATCTTGATAGTGATGGAGAGGAGAAGAAAATGGGCGAAGGGCTTTGCCAATAAATAGTAAACAATTTCTGTCAGTCTTTGTGTTGCACGACGTCTGGAACAAGAATGGGAACAAAGCCTACATAGACGAGTAAAGTGGTGGGTCCACACTTCAATCTTGACACGAAGTATTAAGCAATCTGCAGAATTCGCAGATAAGGAGACTGATGCAGTCCTTTCCTTCTCATTGTCAATATACAAAGATAGTGAATTCTGATTTTCTCAGCGACTCCGCTCAATTTGAGTAATTGTACAACTCTGCCAAAAGGTCTGCTAACCGCCGTCGGCAACTAAACAGTTGCTTATCTACAATACACGGAGGAGAGCAAGGCGAGGACTACATCCTCAATCTACTGTGAACACCTCTTAAAAACTCCTGACTACTCCCCCAGATATGATACACGTTCGAGTGGGTCAGCCTTAGCGAATTACTGTAGAGAAGCCTTCGCCTTGAGACCGTCTTCCAAGTTCCCAACTTTGGAGACGACGCTGTCTTTTGCATCAGAACCGTTTCCTGTCAAATTCTGCAAGGACAAACATTCAGCATCGAGCAGTCAGTATCCTTTATAACAAGAGCCTTTTCTTGGCATCCTGCAATCACGAGTGGAACCTGAAGCACTGGTCTAACTCTAGGAGACGAGGCTTCTCTCGGTCTTCAACATATGACTTTGTGTTGCTGTTGGACTCTGTTACCTTCAGCCCCTCCAAAGGATTAGGAAGGTTGGGCAAGTTGGGCAAGTTGGAGGCTGCATCTTGTGCAGAACCAACAAGGTTCTTTGCACCATCAGCTACGTCTGACGGTGTGCTGTTGGCGAGGCTACTTCCTTTCGATGAGAGATCACCCTTTACATCATCTGCTTTCGAGGCAACATTGTCTTTCACATCAGCTGCATTTTCCTGCAGACAAGTTCAGATCTAGAAGTTTTAGACCCAGAAGTCTAAAAGATACACTCCACAGATAAAACATAAAACTCCACAGATAAAACATAAAAGATCCACAGATAAAAGATACACTCCACACTCTTGCAGATACACTCATAATTGGAGTGTCTAGTTGGTATGTATCAGATAATCAAAACATCCTCCATAGACAAGAAGCCAATGTGTTACCTGCATATTCTTGCTCAGCCCCCCCAAAGGGTTTGGAAGACTGGGTAATTTAGAGGTGGCATTTTGTGCAACATTCTTAGCCATATCTACTGCATCACCGGGTGTGCTATTGCCAACGCTAGATGCCTTCGACGATACATCATTCTTTACACTGTCTACTGTCGAGGCAACGTTGTCTTTAGCGTCATCCGCCTTACCCTGGAAAGAACGAAGAGCAGTTCAGTCACAGAGACTCTAACTGCAAGGCGACCAATATATAACACCAGTTGGTATGTATCAGATCATCTAAACATCCTCCATAAACAAAGAAGCCAATGTATTACCTGCATATTCTTGCTCATCCCCCCAAAAGGGTTCGGAAGACTGGGTAAGTTGGAGGTGGCATTTTGTGCAACATTTTTAGCCATATCAACTGCATCACCGGGTGTGCTATTGCCAACGCTAGATGCCTTCGACGATACATCATTCTTTACACTGTCTACTGTGGAGGCAACGCTGTCTTTAGCGTCAACTGCCTTACCCTGGAACGAACGAAGAGCAGATCAGTCACAGAGAATTGATTCGCTACTTGCCAATTTTCAGGAACGTTAAACAGTCAGTAAACACCCCTCTGGGTACTCAGCGGGAAGGAATACTGATCACTGATCAACTCGACAAAAAAAACCTACACAGTGCGGGGTGTGAAATCAGTACCTGCACTTTCTTACCAACGCCCCCGAAAATGTTAAGCGCACTTGGGGCTTTGAGAGACGCGTTGTCAGCAGCATCTTGTACAGATCCAACAACGTCCTTGCCACTATCAATAGCATTACCGATTTCGTTGTTGCTGACCGATCCAACCATGTTCTTCGCACCGTTAACGGCATCAGCAGGTGTATTGCTGCTAACATTAGATGCCTTTGAAGACACATCTTCCTTCACATCGTCTACTTTAGAAGCAACATTGCTTTTCACATCATCCGTCTTTCCCTGCTCAGAAGAACGACAGTCGTAAGGGGCAAATACTTGTATGGCTGCTTTCTCGCAAACAATGTAGGGGTGCTCCACGCATATAAACTGAAAGAGGGGTATATCTCTAACCCCACTCGCTCAAACCTAGTGCACGTTGAGAAGAAAACTACTGCCGCCTTGTCACCTGCAAGTTCTTGCTGATCCCCTCGAAAGGGTTAGGAAAACTTGGGAGGTTTGAGGTTGCGTCCTTTGCAGCATCTTGCGCAGACCCGACAAGATTCTTAGCACCGTCAACGACATCACCAGGACTGCTGTTGCTAAAGTTGGACGCTTTTGCCGCCACATCTCCTTTCACATCATCTACTTTCGAAGCCACATTGCTCGTCATATCAGATCCTACGAAGTTTTTAACTCCCTCGACAGCGTCAGTCGCTTTGCTGCCAACCTTGCCCCTCATATCCTGCACGAGATGAGATCTTAAGCAGCAGAAAGCTTATCTAGGAAAAGCTCATAGTCATAACTGTTCTGTCCAACAACGACTCCAAGCAAGATCTAACAAAATCTCCACTTGAAGACAGTCTTACTCCGGAAGCAGATGAACATGGCAGTAACAAGCTGACAAACTGAAGAATCGGTAGAAAGAAGACCTGAACACATTTCGTGCTCCTACAAAGCAAGAGTAATCATACCTGCATATTGTTGTTAACTCCCTCCAAAGGGTTAGGAAGACTTGGGAGTTCCGGAGTTGGAATGCTGGGAAGGTCGGGTGTTGCATTCTGTGCTGATCCTACGAAACTTTTGGCCTCGTCAAGAGCATTACCAGCTTTACTCTTGAAGTTGTCACCAAGTTCCTTAACTCTCTCAGTTGCTGCATCAACTCTTGAGGAATCTTGGCCTAGAAATTCCCTTGCAGAACGAGCACTGCCAGAGTTCTCGCCCGTAGCTCTCGGAATAGAGGCGTTAAATTCTTCAGTCGTTTTCACCAAGTTCTCGCCAAAGGGATTTTTCCCAGGGAAGTTCGAAATTCTCTTTTTGGCGTCTCCGATGGCACTGCCAGTTCCACCGTTGGTACTGGCCACACGTCCTTTGGGGAAGGGCTGCGTGAAACATTATGTACGACGTCAGCTCGTGACACTGAGTGCGAGACGAGATCAACATCAGAAAATTTCCCAAAAATATAATATTGAGGTCCAGATTTCTCCATGCATGTTTCAAGGGCATTCTGAGGTAGATTCTCTCTAGAATTCGACTCCACAAGAGAATGCCTCTGAAGATGTGGGAGTTATAAGCACTGGCAGCTGCTGCATATCACTTGCCTTGTTCTTGCCGAAGATTCCGTCCATTCGGGTTTGAACATCTTTAAATGCACCTTCAGCTGCATTCCCGGCATTTTGAAGGGCTCCAGCATTTGGGAGGTCGATTTTGGGCAGGTTTGGAAGGCCGGCAGTGGCATTCTGCGCGCTCGAAACTACCTCATCGGCCTTGTTCTTGGCAAAGTCAACTGGGTTACCTGCCAGAGCCTGTCCTGCAATGCTCAAGGCAGCACCAGCTGCCAGAAAGCTAGCTAGAACCTTCTTCCCGGTTGTTGGTTGATCCTGAGAGAACATTCCAATTTGGATATCAGAAATACCCAAGATATCCAGAAACTGCTGAAGACATGAAAACCTTGGAGCGTTGTCCCACAAACATAGTCTCATACCGAACGAAGGTCAGTCTCTGTACCTAGGAGCAGCATCATAGGAAAATATGGGAGAAACCACTGAAACAAAGGCGACTTACCTCGGACACATTCGCTTTGACCACCACTACTCTGTTAGCAGTTCCCACGATTCGTCTGACTGGGTTGAACTGCACAAGAGAGGTCCCAAAAGCAGACCTGGAAGAAATTTTCGGCGAATCTCTAGCAGGGGCCGAGGCTGCAGTCACCGTTGATGCCAAGCCAATAGTAGAAGCTGCCATTTTTGCTGTCAAAAGCAAAATGCGAGTACAGTAAACTACAAGAGAAATACAGTGAGTACACAAATGTGCGAGCTGGATATGTACAAAGACTTCTGCTGTATGCGCGTGCTACTACTTTGTTCGACAATCGGAGTGTCTTCCTTCTATTTAAACAAGATAGTGGCTTAGCATGGGGAACGATGGCCGAAAGTTAAAACGAATGGTAATGGTCAAAGACTCTGCAAGGAACGGTTAGATCCTGAGGCAAACGATTAGTTACTGAGTAAGGTATGATTACATGGTCCGTTTCAGCGAGATGAGACACTGACTTCATGGTCGCCATGTGGCAACGTCGCGTGCTTGCCAAGTGTAAACCAGGATCGAAGGGACGAGGGTCCGTGGAGTTGCTCGATCCACAGCATGCTTCCGGCGTTTATGTGCTTCACTGAGTAATCGTTCCAGCCGCAGCGCAACACCTGCCATCTAATTCCTCCCCTAACCTAAGCTTGCAGTTGAAGTACGTGGCGAAGAGTCAGGTTGGATCATTCGGCGCGCGGCACGCCCATGGCGACAAAAGATGCCCTCTCACTAAAATTTCGGTGTTCTCGGTTGTTCCTGGCTTTTCATTTATCTTAGAACAACAGTGTGAACTTACGTGACTAGAGCAAGATTCAACGTTGTAAATGTTGCTCGATCGGATCAGAAGACCAGCACAGTAGGAGCCAGTGCGAGCCACGCGCAGTCGACGCAGTCCATGCTGGCCGACCTTCTCCTCTCGCTGATCTACTCCGTAAATGATTCAGATCGGCTCGAACTTGCTCTGATCCTTAACTTTCCATATTCCCACTTGTGTTGCCGACTCCACAATTCCTCGTAACTTGGTGAGTTATCGCTACTCACGATGCCGCGTGAGTGTGGTGGACGCTTGTGTGTGTTTGACTCTTTCTACTGGCTTCTGCGCCTTAGGCGGGGCGTTGGAGTGTCCAAGAACTGGTGGAAGGCAAAAATCGCCATAGATCACAGAAAGCGAGTGGAGAGCGGATAGTGTGGGCGTTCACCACTCGCAGCGGAAGATAGTCTAGAGCATTACGTTATATGGAGCGGAAAGAGTGAGTTTTTTAGGAAACAGTACTATTCTCTGCGCCAGTTGGACCCTCTGCAATATATCTTCTTGCATGGTTTTCTGTAGGAGCCTAACGCGAGCCACCACATCCATGGCGTGCAAAGATAAACGTCGCCGTGGGAGAACCTCGTCCAAATTGTTCGGCAGCCGTAATTGTGTCTTCAACGATAGCCCTTACGAGTACCCAGTAACAAGGTACCACGAAGAAAATTGCGAATGGAGTAGCAAACTCTAGTCAGTGTTGGCGAAGGGAGAATCCAGTAGACAACATATGATCGGTCTATTTCTGATCCCAGGAAGGACATAGGCGGCCCAACCAGATTCTCACAACAACCCAATCCGAATTTCACACCACCCGCGAAATATGAGAACGAAGTAACCAAAATGCACATACAGACCTCTAGGCAATACATATATCGGTTGCACCAATCTCTTCCTCGGACATGACCGTGACCCACAAATCTCAAGACTGACGGCAAGCTCGCTCCTTCAGACCATTTTTAATGACCTGCGAAACACCCAGCGAATTCCCCAGAGCTCACCTTAACATCTAATTTCCTCACCTGCAGCCTTACGGGTTACTTGATCGGAGCTGATCGGAGCCGAATGTTCGGCGTTTGACTACAATCGATATCGAGAAAGAAGCAGACAGTTTACAGAGGAAACAGGTTCCTATCCGTTATTGTTCTGAAGTTTCTGACCGTAACTTGTCACAGGACTGAAGTTCTTTCTCAACTGCAATCATAAGTATCTCATGCTTATGCTACTGGGCCATGAAGTCGGAACTCCGTAGCCATGGTCATATGTTCCACTCGTCCAGTAAAAACATCAGGGACGAAGCCGAGTGTCAAATGCCAAATTTGATCGTGAGATAGCACCACTTCTTCTCAGAAAGCACTGAATTTGTTACTCCACATCCTGTAAATTTCGTGGCGGGGATCCGCTTCATCTTAGACGTTTCTGTACATGGTTCTTCATGGCGCGTCTTCTTGCCCAGAAGGAATCGCCATGTAACTGACTACATCGTCTTTGCTCAGACGAGAATGATCAGCGCGAATGGTGTTTTGGTGTGAACTTTCTGCCAAATAAGCTTCAGTTGCCGACAATGTCGATATAAATGATAATAATCATGCCCGGAAGACCCAAAGAGTCAAAAGGACAAAACACAATACAATAACACAAATTAAAAATCAAAAACTTTATATTAAAAACTCGATATATTCCACGAAAGTTCTTCGCGACTGTAGTGATGACACAAAAGAAACTACGGACGTTCGCGTCGGCACAGTGTAAGTGACCCTATCCTCAACAGAGACATAGCGACCATAGTCTGTCAGCCTGTGTACTGGTGGCCGCCCTGCTCGGATCAGTTCAGTGTCGCAGCATCCCAGCGAGAATCTACCAAGTTGAAACCTGCAGCAGAACTTTGTATGAATACAATAGGGGTGTCAAAGTTCGGAGTAAATATCTTCAACGGCAGAGAGATAACTGGACCTAAAATTATCACAGATAACGTATATAAGCTCAACTTATTCTGGATTGCGTCTGGGACTAAACATCACCATTTTATCATTGATTTTTTCAGTTTGTACAGTCAAGATAATTAATCAGAGCACCGGAAAATCCATTACAAAAAACACAGGAGAAACGAGTGAAGAGCAGTTAAGAAAAAACCGTGGTGTTTTCCTACGGATACCTCAGGAAGATGCTCGCATGAAACACTGGCCGAGGTCTGGACGAAGTAGTAACTCACTCTTTCGGATTTAGAATCTTTCTGAAAATTCTTAACTTTGACACCCCTAATGTATTACTCATGCCAAAGAAATACCCTCATGATGACTTGATGCATATTATTCACTTCGTACATGTAGGTTTATGTTCTCATAAACGTATTACATAGGTGTTTTTTTTTATTGGTCTTCTTTTTCAACGAGAAGTCCTTCGAGTTCTCAAAAGAGACGTATCTTCGTCTGCTGCATTTATTTCTTCCCATTCCTATCAGATATCGCTTTCTGGAATTTTCTATGAAAATATTAGAAACACACTCTTGGATGCTTCTCTTTTTCCTGCAGGAAAATAGAGAAGTATTTAATTCCGATATCTTCATTCTTTGACTATGCATCGAAACTCCCCTTTCGGCTCAGAGAAAGAAAAAGACAAACATCTAAACAAAGTAGAACATTTTTATAATGGATTGGTTGGAAACTGGTTTTAATAGATATTGAGAAAAAATCGACAGTACCTGCACATAATGGATAGTGAAAGAAAACATACACAATATTGATTGGTATTTGTTTCAAAGCTGTCTAAATTTACTGAACTAAATTTAAACAGTTAAATTTAAATTTTACATGGCTTGATTACACGTTGTCATTGTACTCTGAAAACCCAAAAGCGAAACCCTGGGACTAAACTCCTGTCAGATACTAATGCTTGTGTTTTCCACGAGTACTTAGGTTTTCAATTTCCCAGCTTTTAATTTATAGCTTAACCTTTCCAAGAGGAAGGGTTAAGAGATAAATTAAAAACCATGTATATTCTCCCTCTTCCGAACTTGGAAGAGGGTGAATATGCAAGCATGATGCATTCGAATACTGGTAGGTCTTTTGAAGCCCTCGGAGGTCTTCCGTGTTTCAGAAGTCAGTCGAGGATTACAGTCAGAATTAAGAGTTTAACTACTTTTTGTTAATATAAAATAATACAGTAGAAATGCAAACTGCTCGTAAACCGAACAGTCAGATTGCAAACTGCCATGCATTCAAATAAATATGCATAGCAGTGGCGGTTCCGGCCAGGGAGCGGAAACGGACAAACGGGAAAACCGGGATGTAAATATACATCCCTCGATGAACTCCGAGAACTTTGAGAACTCTGCTCGTTTAGTGTTATCCAGAAAATATATAACTGTTAAATGGAAAGTATATACTAAGTAAATATAAAAATTAAAATTTTATAAACGTTATATGTTAGCTCATGCCTGGAAAAACACGGAGAAGCCAGGAGAAAACCAATAAGCAATGCCTCGGCTCTCGCTCTTCAGAAGATACAAGACCGGAGAACTGTACTGACAATTACATTAATGAGACGTGAGGCGTTTAATTTATACCTAACCCTTCATGTCGGAAGGGTTAGATATAAATTAAATGATTATTCTCTCTCTTCCGAACTTGGAAGAGGGTGAATATGCATGCAACTTCATAAAAGATCATCTGAATGTACAACTCATAGTGTAGATGTCAGAGGTCTTTTTTGTTTAAAGCACTCGAGGAATCCAGTCGACTTTCGTTGCTTTCTATCATATAAAATAGTAATTTCGGAATGCAAACTGCTATAGTAAACTTGAAACTTCCGCTGCACGGCTTATTGCATTGTACAGTAAACTTCCAAGATAAACATAAGATAAGACAATAGGACCTCTGCAAACTGCAAGCTATTCCATAATAAACATCAAAGCTCCACCGCCAAGCTACATTCAGCTCGGAGAAGAGTACAGCGTAGCTGCAAACTATAATGTAAACTAGTGATCGTTGCATTGTATAATAAACTTCCATTTGGCTAACTGCAAAGAGGGCTGCAAACTGTATTGAACTTGCGGGGTTGAACCACCAGGAGGGTTCAAATAGACGGAAAGAATTCAATTATGGATCGTGTAGTAATTGACGATCGTCTGGAAGCCTCAGGTGCCGTCAGAAAAAAGTGAGAGTAAGCAATAGAAGGACATTACACTGAACATTACAAGAAGAAAAAGACAAATGTCTCACCTTCGTAAGTTATATCAGCTCTCAAATTCTGCTCTAGAGCATTGCACAGTGACATGTATTATAAAAGGTGAGAAACGTATGGAAGTTGAGAATAGTCCTTGCCCTATGACAGCTAGATGAAGCTGCTAAGATGTAATCCTCTTTCTCATAGTGTCAGAGTCCGGTTGCTCCACAGTGAAGTAGAGTGCACGAGTTTGGACGAAGAAAACATTATTGATATACAATTGTGATAGTCTCAAGACGTACGATCGTCTTCCACAAAAATCACTGTGACTTTTCTGAATACCACAAGCCATATACCACCTGCAAGAAGGTGTATATTTACTTGATCGTATCATAGACCGCAAACACGTCCAAAGTGTTGTGTCAAAGGGATGTACGGATCGATATTTATTGAACAGAAGAGCGTGCTAAAGCATATTTATGTAGTTCAGTTTCATACTTTTTTTCATATCTGTAGCACCAAATAGAGTAAAAATTTCATCGTCATCTCGGAACATACTGTCTCTGATTTTTTCATGGCGCATTTGTGATGGGTCTCAATTTGATCTTTCATGCAGAACTCGAGCATCTGGACGAAAGTGTGGAGACCACGATTGCTCAATTGTTTTGCACAAAATTCTTCATTGAGAATGAGCTCTCATGTCTCTTCCATCCCAAAAGAGTGATAATCCGCTGCTTGACTTGGACACTGCTTGTAGCTTGTAGCTTGTAAGGAGATTATTCCATGTATGTGTAAATGGAGGAGGTTGTCGTGTCTCTCGATGGAGAGCAATCCGCTGGTGTACTCATCCTCCAGAAATTTACATAGTGGTGGTCGTTATCTATCCATGTCTAAATCCTATACCCCTTCTCTCCTCCTGACAGTTAGCAATCAATTACACCTCAAGTTGCTTAGGAACGGGCATCCTCAACATCCCTCTAAGTGTCCGAGGAATGCTGGTTGCTTTGGCTCTCGCGTCGTGTCTCAATGACATAAGCGCAATGCTTACAAACAAAGCAAAAATAGCAAAAATTCACGTCCACGCAGATATACTTAATGCAATTTACACAAAAAAACAGCATGCATGATGGGTTTGAGGATATGACGATGGACAGAGGACTATGAAAATTTGGGATAGCAAAAAATGTTAGATCTGGAATTGTGAAGAAGGAGCAAAGTACTTTCAGAATCTAGATAGTGGAAAGGTCCAATAAGAGCTTGGATGCAAATAATGAGTAAAGAGAACGACTTAGAGAGCAAGACATAATCGAGATCTAGAATAAAGAATTCTGGAGGGACTTGGCAGAATTCGAAGTCAGAGTAAATGTAACTTCGAAAGTGATACAAATCAATATCAGAAATTCTTTCTCAATAGAGGCTGTGAGGAGGTGTAGTGTTTGATCTTCAATATATTTCAAGATGGCAAGGAGGTGAACATGGTGTTTGGACGGCCCACTAGATGAGGATCAGCAAGCAGAGAATGGACTCGACAACATCATCATCGTCCAAAACATCATCCGTGGAATCAATGTCAGAATTGTCTTTCTCATCAGACATTGTCAATAGATCCACACAAAGAAAGAACGTAAAGAATATTGCAGGAAGTAGAGAAGAACGCTTCCTTGAGTTGGACAGCACCGATCGTACTCCATGATGCAGCGGCACCACGAGACAATCTCCAGAACCTCTCATTTCCATGAAAAGAAGAGAACGGAAATGCAGCAAACATGCTAATCCACCCGTACTTGAAGAATATGAACTCGTTGCTCGAAGACAAACCGTCGCTCCAAGCCAAGATAGAGATCCATAGTCCACTACAATCATCAACACCAATGTAGCCACGGCGCTACATTCTCTACATTCGTGGATAGTACCGTCCTCGAGCAAAATAATCCGAATGTCAAAACATACAAGTCAGAAATAAAGTCGAAGTGAAAAAAATTCACAGCGAAAAGACAAAGAGCAAAGAAAAAGAAAGAAAACATGAAGCAATGACAGCAACCTACACAATATCGAAGAGAAAGAAAGAATTAGCGAAAGTCAGAACAATGCGGGAAGGAGAAGAATGCAGGAACTTCCAAGTTACAGCAAACGGAATGAGTTCAAATGTTGCTTTGCACCGTCGAAGTCCAACGCACAGACAGTCCTTCTGCGTGACAAGAGAATCGAATGCAGCAGTAAAATGTCAGAGGACGATCTTAGTGAGGCACTATAATGCTAGATAGTAGAGATGCACCAAAATAGCAATGATAGATGGCAACGAGCGACCAAAAGGGGTAAGAGCTATAACGCCACAATAACAGCGATTGCAGCAAAATGCAACAATAAATGATAGATATTCTACAAAATGACAATGATAGATGGTAGCGAGCGACAGAAAATAGGATATACAGCAAGAGTTATAACGTTACAGCAGAAGCTATAACAGCACAACAGCAGCAATTGCACCAAAATGTAATTGTAGATGATAGTGACGCGTCAAAATGACAGCAAGAACGCAATATACAGCAAGAGCTATAATGCTAGGACAACAGCGAATGCAAGAGTTAAATGGTAGATGATAACGACACACCAAAAGGACAATGACAGATGATAGCGTGGCACAAAATGTCAAAAAACGCGAGATACAGCAAGAGGTGTCGACTCCATACAAAGTAGAGAATTCTATTACAGTTGTACCGAAGAGAAAAAAAGAAAGTGGCAGGAGCAAGAACGATGCAACAACGTCCAAATTAAATATATTCATGGCCACCCCCATCCAAGCCCAACGCGCGTGTACTCTCTCCAAGCGAAGCAATAAAAATCCAAGAATCCAAAAGAACTCCAATAGCCCTAAATACATGGGAGCCAATGAGAAAAACTAGAAAACCGCTAAGTCTGTTTCCTTGACTTCCACTCTACATAAGGTCGTGGGAAAAATATTCACGCCAAGGCAATACCTTCATGTCCAAAAGGAGAGAACGATATGCAAAATAAAGTGACTCGGACATTAAACTTCAACATCAATGCTTTCAGTATATTCAAAAAAATCTAAAATGTCTAATACTTTTTTCCAAGTTCCCAAAACAAGTAGTTAACTAGTATACAACTTTAATAGATCTCTACATTAGATGTTATACTTAGCATAAAAGATGCATACAACATAAAGTGGCGAACGTAGATAGGGAAGAAGACAAGTGTGATAACGAAGAAAATCGGGAAAGTGGACTGGTTCTATGGTGTGATGGATTCGAAGAGGTTTCTTTTGGAGGGTTGTCACATTTTTCTTCACGGACTCTTGTACTGCCGTCTGTTATTTTTCCTCTTTTTCTTGATTTTTAGATAGAATATAAGTTAGATTAAAACACATTAAAACTTTTTTGTAAGTGTTAAATGATAGAGGAACGGAGAGTCACTGCTTCATCCGGATATCATCCATAAACAGAGCACATCAAAATAAGCTTCTTAAAATACAAGACTGGGGTTCTAGGTAAGAAGAAGTATTGAATTTTTTTAGTGAACATTAACTTATTTTCTGTCTGAAAAGTTAAGTAATAAATTTATGTGCATATTCGAGAAGGTGAAATATGCATGTATCATTGGTGAATTTCTGAAATTGTAAGAAGACATAGAACTCGTTTTGTACTACACAAGCGAAACAATAACGAAATTTCGGTGGATGTCTATCCATCTCGATCATAAATTAAGGTGAACTTAATCTAGCTTCAGAGACTAATTAACATCAATAACAGGTTAAAATGGAATCTAGTAAGTAAACTGCTTCTGCGTACACCAACATCGGATTCACCTCTAATCTGTAATAAGGTTATGTTTTACAGTATGTTCTTCCCAAAGCAATGTAGTAACCTCCTCTGTGATGTAATCTCGAGTGCCCACAAACCCACATTGGCTAGTCATTGGCTAAATACGTCAAGCTATAACTCGTCCTTCACTTGCTGAAACCACCCTTTATATTGATCTAACTAGGATATTATTCACCCATAGACACTTGAGCGAAGTTTTTACTTGTACATCCTCCATTACTCCTCGTCCTCCAGTTTTTACTTGTACAACTCCTTTCTAGAGTTGGACTAAAACGTACTCAGAGTGAAAGAATTTACTTGTCCGGCTTCTGGTGGGTCGACAGACGGTGCAATGTTGAGTTGTACATTAACGGATCCAATTTTCAACCGGTTTAAGGTCTACAAGCGAGAATTCCTACTGTCTGATGGACTACCTGGAAACCTCTTGCTTACTCTACTCTAGTAGGAAAAGCGTTGTACCCCAAGTAAACCCAACTCTGGAAAATGAGAGATGTATAAGTAAAAACCTCCACTTGAGCATCAAATGTTTATCACCGGTTCTGGAGCAGACATATATTCATCATCTACACTTAGAGTGCAAGATGACTTTTGATTAATTTATTTCTGAACTCTTTCAGTCAAATTAATAAATGAATGGGGGATGAATGAATGTGTTGTGGATTTGTAAGCTCTCTCTTATTGTTTTTGCAGCAAGTGAGTGTTCGCTTCACTTATGGGTTATGTTTGGACCTAGACACAACTCCACATCCGTTTATCAGATAATAATTATGGATAAATTTATTTTCACAAAATAACTTTTAGTATAGAATTTGTACAAAATACTTAAGTCTTTTCAGACTTACAGTTAGATGTACAAGGTCATGGGGAGGATATTATCCATCCAGTACTTTGTAAGGACGAGAAACTCCAGAAAAGCTGCTTACCATGGATGAAGCGCATTGTGAGAATAATATAATGTGTTCTCGTTATGACACTAATTAAGGGTGTGAAAGGTTACACTTAGTTTAATTATGATAAAATTTTTATGGAAAAATCAGAACATAAGACTACTAAGAATATTCAAGAACTATTGTTTGAAGGTCTATACAAAATTATTTTGTGCAAACATCCAACTCTTTCATGTGCGAGAAGGGTATGTTTGAGAGTTGCATCATTTTTCTCATCACGGAAACTTTGAAACATAGATAACTAGAAAGTGTACATGGATATGTACATTTTGCATGCATATTCACATCCTCCACTAGAAGGCTGAGGCAGTAAATTGAACTGCACAAATGAATTTAGAGCATCCATTCTCTACGCGAACTATAAAGCAGAGTTGGAGTTATTTTGTACGTTTTTCTCGTGGTATCGTTTCTCGGATGTTACCAAGTATCAAGAATACCATAATGTTTACTTTCTTTTGTGATCGTATGAAGAGCGATGCTTCACTCTTCATGTTCAATCGGGACCACATTCTAGATTTGTGTCCACTCGTCACGTTTTTTGAGACCATATTTAATGCTTCAAATAGCTTTGATGACAAACCCATATAGAAAACTTGAATCAAGAATTTTAATCACTTCTTCTTCCCAACTGTAAAAAGAATAATTCTAACTGACCACGGCGAACTCTTGTCCTTGCAAATCCCGCACCAATATTTAGCTCATGTCTTAGATGTTTGTCTCTACCGTCCCTTAAGACATATGTGCATTTTTGGACACATACTGGTAACATCAAGGAGTCCTAAGTACAAATTTGCACTTGACAACTTTTTGTGTATTCATATTCTTGCAAATGCACAATAAGGTTTGTTACGAATCCCACTGGAGATATTGATGGACTCCCAAAGACTATACTATCAGTGTCCCTCCTCTAGGTCTACATCAATTTCTCATCCATCCAATGCAACGGTCTCCACTGCACAAAGTTGTTGGTGCTTCTTTTCATAGTTCGGCAATAGGTGGTGCTATAAAAATTTGAAGAGTCAATCTCCAACAAAGAAATTTGTTGGTGTTTCGTTTGACATTTCTGCAGTGGGTGGTAGTCTTCTCTTCCTCTATCAAAAGTTGATTGATGTTTTAGGTTATTCGTTGTGGATCAGGTGTAAGAGGTTTCTCTTTGATATTCATCTCATATTAAGTGATATATCATCGTTTTATGTGTAAGAGAAAGCTCAGCTGCGTGTGCATTCTGCGATGTAACATGCTCCCGAGGCTGCAGCTGAAGATAGCATCGAACATCTTGGAAGACATCCGTCCAGAGCCTTCCATGACATAAAACTTGAATGATTTTTAAAAGCACAAATTTGAAAATGAAACTTGTTAGAAGGTAGGAGAACTCACAAAGAAACCATAAGATCACTCATCAATATTTAAAGTTACTCTACAAGAGTGCTCTTATGAATCAAGAACTTTTTACTTCACTTTGTGAGCATAACCGATTATATCTATCTTCATGCATCATTTATCTCTTAACTCACTTCGTAACGAATCGTAGTCTAAGAAAATATTTAGTGTGGATTCTCAAGCATACATGCTGTACTCCTCTATGTCACTTCTTCAAAGCCCAAGGTTGATCATGTCATATCGTGACTGCAACTCTCTAGTTCAACAATAGAGTGTGTAAAAGTTGGAGATTTGGTTCCTTAACAGCCACAAGGCAAGAAAACCGAAACTCTTCTATGGCCGCTGGCTTTAATTTCTACCATCAGTTTTGGATACAACTCCGATCCTCTCAGCGGAGCTTTTATAGAAGAGATCATACAACAAATAACTACAAGTAAATTTGAATGGTTAACTTGTCTTTCGATCAGATGGATAGCAACCATATCCAACTATTGTGAGTGACTCAAGATGTACCTGCAAGAAAGCTGGCTGCTTTCATAGCCGTGTCTGTCATATAATTTCAAAGGATTCTAGCTTTGAAACTTCCTAATGTTTCAGTTTTCAAATAACAAAGTTATCATCTAAGGTTGCAGTAAGTGAGTGGAGTTTGTTGTCTATACACGAATATTATTAGTAGGTAAGAATATTAGTCTTGATATAAGATAAAACAGATCTATACCATATCCAAGATTTGATTATGACCGAGGGATAGTTGTCCATCCATTGGACTTCGTACTACCACCAAAAGCTCTCCTAGGCTTGTCACTCTTCTCTCTTGATAATTCTACTAATAAAGGGTTGTGCAATTGTTCGATAACATGCATTTTTTAATGCTATCAGTACTCCTCTTATGGGATAAGAAGTGTATACATTCCAGATGTACATGTACATATTTTAATCTTTATAGCTCTCATTATCTTGACGAGTAATAACCTTTAAATCATACCCACACCACTATAGTTTGACCGTTGTCCATGTCAATATGGATATGGAAATGATCTATGTTCTCATCCATATGATTTATTATATTAAAAATAGAACATGGTTGGTGAGCCATGACTCAGTTCACCCATGTGAAAAGTCACAATACGCTCAATGTAATCTTGTTTTGTTACTGATATCATAGATTTATCAGTTGGTGAACGGTAAACTGAATGCTCTTGAAATAGTTATACCTAGAAGCGTGTTATATGAAGCATGGATAATCACTTCTTACGATAGAAGATCGCAACATCTTCAGTTTATTATCTTGGGTTAGGTAGTAAATTAATGTTCACTTTATTCAATAATTATATAGCACGGGATCCAAAATTATAATAAGAAACACCAGAGATCTGTGTCCCAAGTGGTTTAGCCTACAGTCCTCTAAGAAAAAGATAGTGAGTTCAGTCTCTTGCGGGTATGATTGGAGGTGCATGCGTTGCAAACTATTAACGAAGCTTCTGGTCTAAGTCCCGCTGTGATAGACTCACATGGACAATCCAATAATCCACAAAGATCCCAAGTGACTGATGATAACATTTATCATTTATATCTCTGGAAGCGATTGGGTGCGCTCATGGTATACTAGGTTATCTTTGCATCTGCTTGTGATGATTGGTTGGGTTATCATTTAACATTTATAAATTATATTCAATTTATATAATATATATTAATTATATATTTTAAAACTAACAAAACATGAACATGGTGTATCCCGTACACATTATGTCTCGCAACGTACAATCCACATCGGGGTGTACAAAGTATTTTTTCCTCTACATAGTACGCAGTACCTAGTTAACAAACCAGTGACATCATAGATTTTTTCCCTTCTGTTAGTACTCGCTCTGGTTTGGAACCTCTATAACAGAACCATCGAACTGTTTTGAAACGGATCACATGTGGAGAATACTACAAGAGAGTTGGTTAGAAATTGTTTTTCTTTCATGCATATTTAACCAGTTAAAAAGGTATTAAATAAAAATCAGATTAATTACACTTTACTAATGTACTCAGTTTCGTTAGGCTCAGAACTGAACCAAAACGAACCCTTGAAAGGTAGAATCGAATAGTTACACCTTCCTGTGTCAAAGTGAGAATTTCTTAGAAAGATTTTGGATCCGTAGGAGAGTTATGCTTCGGCCAGACCTTTGCGGATTTCTTTTTAGCGAAACGTCGTGGATATTTTTTTAACAGATTTTTACTCTTTTCTTCCGTTATTTTTTGTAGATTTTTTGTAGTGAAAAATCTACTGCTATGAATAATTATTCTCGATATCAGAACTGAAAAAGTTTTAAATGAAGAGATTGGAATATCTATTCACAAGGAAGAACTAGATGATTGCGACTCTACACAAAATTATTCACGATAAAATTACGCATTTTTCTCTCTCAGTTGTTGAAGAATATTTCCTCTAACTTTGACACTCTCTATTACTCACTTTGGTTCGGCTCGAAACTGAACCAGAACCGAACCTTCAAACTTGAAATCGGACTAGTTTGGAACTAAATAGAGAAACACGGTTCGATTCGCATCAGGCCGAACCCTAATTGTATCGGAGTTCGCTTCGGACTCAACTTTAGCTCTTCTTAGGAGTTAAGAGAACTTTTTCCACGCGTAACACCGAACCACGTGAAGGCCTTGAGCGGTGCCTTGTGGGATGGTCTCTGAAAGTAAGTAAGTAGCAAGCCTGTAATTCAGACACTTGGCAGCTCGAGCGGCCATCCAAATGGAGCCGAAGACATGTGCAGCTGAATGTTTGGGGGAAGGAAGTCGTTAAGGGAGTCGCCTGTGCAAGGACCCCTCTGGCCCGTCGCTTGGTCCACATGTAGTGACGAGGCCAAAGATTTTACGAAGTTGCTAGCAAGAATAGTGGCAGTTGGAACTGACTGATCCCTCTTTATCGAGATTTTAGAGCTAGGAGATTTTAGAGCTACTGATAGCGGGGCTTAGCCCCGGTGTTCTCTCCTTCGGGGTGGTTGTTGCTTGGCCCTCGGGTCCTTCTTTCCCTTGTAAGGCTTGATGGGGTCTTCCCATCCGTTTGCTATACATTGGGTTGCGTTTCGCGTGTTTCTTTATCGAGATTTCGTTCCAGTACCTTCACTGCTTTGGATCCAAGTCATATGGCTCCATGCTCAGAAGGGACCATTCACACCACAGCTGGTTCTGCTCTTGCTGTGTTGCCATGTCTGGATAACGGCACCTTCTAATGGTTGTCATTAGGGCTAATGGTTGTCATTAGGGCTTGACGATGTATTCACCTTCTCGGTCCCACCTAGCCGAACTGTTGACACTGTTTGCCTGCATTCGAGAGACCTTACTTTCTCGATTTCGGAGTTTAGGTACACTAGAGGCGTGGCTGATGCAAGTACAAAGTAAAAACGAAGATGCTGCAAGGTCCCACAACAGCAGTTCTTTACACTTAGTATGGGGGTTTGCCGGTGCCATCTGTGAACGGCTCCAAGACACTTTTTTGTGTGAAGGGGCTTGTTCCTGCTCCTCGTCCTAACGGGTCAATGCAACTCTCGAAGTCTGCAAATTCTACCCACCTGATTGACTAAGTGATGAGGCTCAGATGAGCGAAACACAGTGTCTACCTGATTGACTGAGTGATGAGCGAAACACAGTGGTTCCGAGATTCTTCGGCACTGGTTTCCATCGGGAATCCTGCAGGGTGAGGTACGACCATTCCACAATGGCCATTCATCAGCCGATTGCGTGCTTCTTCATCCCAGTCTAATCACTAGTTTCCGGTGAAGCTCACAGCTTCTTTCTCCTCGAGGCAGAGTGAATGATAGCCGAAGGGGAGATGGAGAAATTGAAGAGGTCCCACCCCAACATACCGAAATCAGCGAGCAGTCCTGATATTCGTAAGCCTCAGCAGGGCAAATCTCAGCCCATCAATGGAAGCGAGCTGTGGGTAGACGGGCTCATTCTGGCCTACGAGTACATTCCGGCAGCTAAAAGCAAAATCAAAGTCGGTGGAAAGTTTGGCCAGAAGAGTGGGCCCATGAAGGGTAACTTCCACGCGGAAATCACTCTGAGAGACCCGGGAGTTGCAGAAGGGGGTGCGCAGCTAGCCGATAGACATACAAAACATCTCACCCCTCCGCTTCCAGATTCAGGGAAACCAGCAGAAGCAGCAGGTGACGATGGAGCAGTTGTGTCGAAGGAAGAGCAGGAGGGCGGAGGAGTGGGAGGAGAGAAGCGGCAGAAGGTTCATCGGGGCGATGGTGAATCGGAAGAATCACCTCCGAAGAAGGAGCGTAATCAGTGGGTTCCAATTGGATGGCAGAGGCTGGGAGAGCTCTGTCAGTTGGCGCAGGCGAACATTCTCACGGGGAGAGCAGAGGAGATGATGATGATGGAGGAATACAATTCAGACGAGAGCGATCTTCTTAGCGTGGCCGACCAGGCAGCTCCGTATTGGCAGTCCCCTGTAGGACCGACGTGGTGGTGTCATGTCGATCCCAGCCATCCTCATATCATCTCCTGGCTGGCTCAAGCCCAATGGATGCATCCTGCCATAAGCGCTGCCCTAAGAGACGAAAGCAGGCTCATCAGCGACCGCATGAAACACTTGTACTATGAAGTGCCTGTGAGGGTAGCCGGTGGTATTCTTTTCGAGCTTCTAGGGCAATCCGTCGGTGATCCTCATGTCAGCGAGGAGGATGTTCCGATTGTGCTCAGGTCATGGGCTTCTCAGAACTTCCTGGTCACTGCAATTCACGTGAAAGGAGACGTGTCCAGTCTGAACGTGATAGGGATTTCAGAGGTTCAGGATATACTATGTGCTGGAGGCAGTAAAGCACCGAAGACATCGCACGAAGTTGTAGCTCTTATGGCTGACAGGCTCGCTCGATGGGATAACAGATTGTTCAGGAAGCACTACTTCGGAGAGGCAGATGAGGTGGAGCTCAAGTTTGTGAGCAGGAGGGACAACGAAGACCTTGCTGTTGTGAGCATAATTCTCAATCAGGAAATCAGAAGACTGTCATCGCAGGTGATTAGGGTGAAGTGGTCTCTGCATGCGAGGGAAGAGATCGTATACGAGCTTATGACGCACTTGACGGGCAAAAACACTCTAGCCATCTTAGAATCAGTTCGGAAGAGTACGAGAGAAATGCTGGGAGATCAAGAAGCCGTGCGTGACAGGCTTTTTACAGTGCAGGACGTGATGCAGTCGACGGTCAGAGCATCCCTGCAGGATAAAAGTGTTCGCATTCAGCACAATTTGGCGGTGATTGGTGGTCCAGGACTGCTTCTGTCCATCGTCGCAGGTCTTTTCGGCATCAATGTGGGGGGAATACCGGGAGAAGCTAGTCCGCATGCTTTTCTTATTTTCACTATCATCTTCTTCGTCTGTGGCGCGATTCTGATTGCTGTTGGCATGATTTATCTAGGATTTAAGAAAATGCCCACTGAAGAGCAGATGGCAGCTAGGAAATTAGAGCTACAGGACCTTGTCAGACACTTCCAGCAATCCGCCGAAGCGCATGAGAAGGTGAGGGATGTTGTTGAGAGCCATCGCGAGAGATCCACAAATGTTTTCCTGAGACCCAACAGTGACGAGTACATTTTGATTACTACATGAAGCCCGCCCGCCCTCCGAGATCTCGTAGATAAAGGTCTCTTTAGGATTAGATTCTCTAAGAACTTTCCTACTAAACCTCGATCAAGTGTGTTCCTTTCATTTAATTAAATTAGTTGATAATCTCCACTTCTGCGTGCCAGTTACTGTCACAAGGGTTTGCTTCAAGAATTGTGTGATCGACTTCGTAGTCGGAAGTTTGTTGGGTGGCTAATCACATGCATCAAAATTTACAGGCTGACGTAAAGATTTGAGAATCAGAACTGTGGAAGAAATATGTTCGCTTGAGCTCACAAGAGCGCAAGACATATCTGAAGATCCTGGTTTCTTAGAAAAGAAGGTAATTTTCAAACTACTATGAAAACTGTCAATGAGGTTAGTATCCGACTGGAATGGCTTGTTCTGTAGGAGGTACCCCATTACATAAGGGGTACCTCCTACACAACAATGCTTGACAAATCAGAATATGCTTGGAGAATGAAAAGTTTGTGCCAGGAATTTGTAGCTGATTAAAGGTATGTAACCAAACCAACTCCTCTCAGCTGCAAGAGGCTCCATATATTCGCACTTGAGAAAAGCACATGAAGATCTATGGTCGTAGACTCTACTCATGTGATATCCAAGTTGTCTTCAATCTCTCGTGAACTTGAAAGTATCCAGTTGTGATAGTGAATAAAAATAAATATGCATGCAGAGTGTACTTCTGCCCGAGGAGAAAAAGATAGACGTTTAAACATGGAACAAAATATCCATCAGCAATCGGTTAAATTATTTCAATAAGAATTCTATGCAAAATTCAGAGTTACTGAGAAGCGTGGTGCTCGATTATATGCCTAAATACTGTTTAGATTGTGATAAAAACATTTAAATTTAATTATTATATCCATCTGGTTATTTTGATTACACATGGTCATTTGAGTTACACAAAACTCATAAGTGACACATGCAAACAGAAAAGTTTTACAGACAGAACTTTTTTGATACAAAGATATGTGTCTTCAACAAGTTAAGATTTTGTAATTTATAATTCAACTTTTTAAGAAAAATAAAAATAAAAGTAAAAACTTTGTATATATTCTCTTTTTCTAAAATTTGAAAAAGGTGAATAATATGCAACGAAGTCATATTTCCTTGAATATTATGATTTCCTTGCATTTATCGTCATTGTAGTGAATACGGGGAAAGTGATGTTCTTCTTGTGAGGAAATAAATGTCAGATATTTAGGGTCCAGTCTAAGAGCATCTCCATTGCAGGTCTTTAAAGGCTCTTCTAACTAGTTAAAGGAAAAGCTTTCCACCGCTGATCTTTATATATGTATTTTTAATACACATTATATAAATATAAATATAAATATATTTATATTTATATCGGATCAGACCGTTTGAGTTAAAATTTCAATAGAACCTCTTTAACTTCGAATAAGGCCGTTTGAGGAACGATTTTGGGGTACTTTCGAACAAGTTTTGAGTTTCTAATACTCAGAGTTTTTTAAAACATCTCCACCCTTAGAGCGATAAATATGGACGACTTTAGTTTACAGACTAAGACTCGTTATCTTTTATAGATTAACAGTGAAGGGTGTTTATTTTTAAGGGAGAGACTTTCCCACCGGAGTCTTTGAATGGATCTCTAAAGAATATCGGAAACTTAGATTTTGTGAACAGTTAACAAAAACTGTTCTCCAAAAGTTCTTATTCGGAGCAAACAGGTGTGTTTATTGGAACTTTAAGTTAGGGAAGCAATAGTTTTAGGGAATGCTGTAAATAAAAACTAGTATAAAGATAACAGCAGGAAGTTTTAAGAGAATTCTATTAACTTGCCCCTTAACCGGTTGGAGTAGTTGTTAAACCTCGAGTTTGAGTATAAAAGCACGATGTGTTTCGAGTCTGAATATTTTTTTCTCTTTTGCTTAAAATACCTTGAAATCTCCCTCTTCACATTTTTCTGTAAATATTCATTAGTTTGTTTCGAGATGAATCATAACTTGTAGCTTTAAGTTGATTCTTTATTTCATAGATTCTAAGTTGGGATGAAGAAGTAGTCTGTTGGAATTAGACCGTATTAGTGAGAACTTAAGTACAACAACTAGTTCAGAATATTTGGGCTTGTATCAAAGTACAAATACTTGGCTTACGGACCTCCTATCTTATTATTCAATAAACATTTAGTTCGCACATACTTGCTCTCTCTTGTATCGATTCTCTCTCTCTTTTTTATATGGTATCAGAGTTTCAGGTTGAACACAATAACGTAAGCTTCAAGTACATCCTAGGCATAGGTGAAGTAGCAATCAGGGGACATCTGGATAATATTGATATTCATAATTAATGATATTCATAATTAATGATATTCATAATTAATGATATTCATAATTAAAATATCATAATTATATATTTTGTTTCTCTAGTTCAGATTTTTCAGTGATTTAGAGTTTAAGTTTTCCTAAAAATGTTTCCAAAGACTAATTTGTATCTTCAACTATTCACAGATGATATTGGTTTTTTGGTACTTCTGGTTTGAACATTTAAGGAATTATTTGAACTTTTTAAAGGACTTTAGAGATTTCATAAAAGGTTTAGGACTTTTCGTAGAAGACTTTGGACATTTCAAAACGTATTTTAGATTTTTCTTTTTTCTTTTTAAGATTATTAACATTTGAAAATTGGAATGTGAAATGTCCAATTTTATTGAATACATTGATATTAAACATCTTGTCTAAATCTCCGATGAGACCTCTAATATCTTACCGACGAACTTAAGCGTAAGAAAGATACTCGACAAGTACATTTGGAATTGAAGTTATCAAAAATATCACATTGGGTTTATCACAAAAAGAACCCTTGCTCTCGGATTTTGGACCGTGGATCTTAGGTAGGCATGTCAATCTGGTAGACAGAACCAGAACTAAAGGTGCTCGACTTCTGATTCTGCCATAATATGACATGTGTTTCGCAATCACTAGTCTACAATTGTGCAACATACCTATGAGGCCGTCGAGCTTGCCAATGATATGGAAAATCAAGGAGAGATTGAATCCTCATATCATCCAGTTCAAAGTTGACGAGTTAACAACAAAGGGTTCCATACTGATCTCTCTCTCGACGATGGATAATATCCACAACCGACTTACGTTCAGTATCCACCTATGACACACAAACATAGAGGAAAAACACCAGTTCGCTTACATCAAATTTTTGATCACTTGCGATTTGAGGACGTTCTTGGTGATCGGTGGATCAAGCTCATTTTTTCTGGTGTCGACGAGATCAAGGAGTCTTCACCTACGCAAAGGAAAAGACTGTAATTGGATTGGGTTGTTGGTTTGAGCAAGATGAGTGGATTTGAGCTGCAGGGGTCGATTTACGTCAATTTTTTGCGTTTTCTGATCAAATTTCTCAGTGTGGTTTCATAAGGAGAATTCCATATGACTTGTTTGGTGTCTAGTTGGGTTCAAGGTTGTCGGATCTATCTACTAAGGAAGACGGATCATACATTGGATGATTCGTTTGGGTAGTGTGCGGAGATTGAGACTATAAGGAGGAGGTTTTAGGATTTTTCGTCACCTACGATTGAAAATTGTTCATATCTTGGATGTTGGATGTCGGATCTTAAGGTTCTTGGAGCCGAGGACACTCCTCACACGATCACAACGTTCAATAAATCATATGTTGTAGACTACAAATTGAAGTCAAATGTAAAATTAATAATAGTTATTCAGGATGACTATCCGGGAGGATATATGTAAATCAGGATATCACTTGATTAAGTGATCGTTCCCATACCGAGCTTAAATCAATATGGAAGGTGGAAGAAGTCTGTGTAGAATTTAGAAATATATCTACAGCTGATACAATAACTCGGACAAGAAACAACATAGTTTAATATCGTATCATCATGATTTTCGTACGTGAAGTTTTTCAGGATTACACAAGGTATATGATTGTGGAGATATCATGTGGGAGTGAGAGAGAAAAAAGACACAGACAATCATGAGAACGAGATAAGATATTATATCTAAACTTTTCTTTATATACACATTCCGCTATGTATTGCAAAAATGAGGTGAGCAAACTAGAACAGTATCTAGTCTTGACTCAAGTCCCTAAATCCAATCTTTGGACAAGAATTGTCGAAGCGTAACTAGAAGCAAGGGAAACATCTCTTCACTAACAATTAGCTTTACAACATCGTTTCGCTACCTAAACCTATGAACAACAGCAGTATCCGTAACAACGCCACTGCATCATCCAAATAGTCTGATCACCCTAACCCAAATGAGGGTCGAGAGTGCAGCTCACGTAACCAACAATACACAAATCGTAACTCATATCCAAATCCAAAACTCGTGAAGTCTCCACCACCCACTATATCACTAGCTCAAATGGGCAGATCGCTCTAACCCAATGAGGTCATGAACGCAACCCACGTAGCTAGCCATATAGCTAAAATCGTCTCAAACGAAAGACACACACAACTCGAAGTAAAGAAGCCAAAAAATGCAGATCTGGGGATCTTTTTCTTTCATTCAATGATCTTCAATAATTGATAGAGTCCTTTCTCTTGGGTCGATCTTGAGTCTTGAGTCTTACATCTCGCTTGTTCTTATAATGCTGCTGCGTTTATCAAGCATCACAATCCTGATTGGATTTCGTGATCTATGTCTTTGGCACATACTGATTCTAAGTTATATAGAGCTCTTCAGAAAAAAAGCTTTTCACCTGCTAAAGAGTTCTCACTCTTGAATTTAAAATTAGAGAGTTTTTGGAAGTATTATTGTGATATTCTTACTCATCTTCTCGAGATCCAAGACATAGAGCCCAATAGTTGTGGAAATATGCTATCTCATTAAGATTCTAAGGGTATGTGATTTGAGATATGGTGACAATTATAAAGCGCATTAGAGTATTTAATGAAAGTGCAAGGGAAATTTATCGATACTATCATCGAGAGAGCATACACATTTTCGTACATGTTCTGTTATATTTTCAAATTAAATGAAAGGGTATGGTGCTCCACTCAGCTTGATTACTGTAAAACGGGGCGAACTCTCTTATCTCTCAATGATCGAGATATAAGAAATAAAGAGATGGACTACAGATGAAACACGTCATCTTACCAATCACTATTATCCAAGGGACTCACGTTCAAGCTGAATTAATACTACTTTCAAACTTAAATGACGATATCAAACATTTCATCTATCGGTATCAGAGTACTTCGAGAGTTCAGCATATTAGATTTGTCAGAGCTGGTTCTCATCTTGTACATAAAGAGCTTACTTATGCGGGAACATAATCTTCAAAATAATGCTTTAAATCAAAAGCTCTTCATGAGTTTTACCTTTTATAATTCACCTCAAATCAAACTGATTACAACTGATTGAGAAATGTAAACATGGAGTTTCAAGGTTTCTTGGAACCAGTTTGAAAGAGGATATTCTTTACAACGTAAAGTTCACGGTTAGAAAAAGAAATTAGTCCTTTTATGGTTTTTATACCTGCATGGGGGTTTTAATAGAAAAATTTAATTGACTGTAACTCAAATACGTTTAAAGTGCAACATTATCAGTATGAGAAAAATGCATGTGAACCACCAACCATTTATCTATACGAAAAGTTTAATTTAAAATAATTTTACAACAGATTACCAGCCCAGATTATCTTTTATTTGTCTGAATGTAGTGTTTTTACATCATTATAACCTTGTTATTACCTGCTGTTGCAAGTCAAAAGTGCGGTCAAATAACACAAGGTCACGTAACACCAAGTTAAGGGAGGTGGGGTCAAGTCAGAGAGACGTATTAGAGGTGTGGTCAAATAAATCTCTGATTTAATAGTCTAGTATTACAAATCCAGGTGCACTCGGAGAAAGTTAGAAGAATCTGATGATCTCTTTCAAGTTAGAATTCAACCTCAACTAGTACTGTTCTGGTGTGAGAACTTAACGGAGTTCGAAGTTATGGACTTCAAGTGTCAAGGTAAATCCTGATACAAATATTAAGTAAACTGTACATGAATCTGCGCCGGAAAGACTTCCACTTATACTGTCAAATTGCTATTCAGTAGCAACTGGTGCTCATTATCAGCCGCAGTCAGCGTTCCAGAAGTCGGCAGAAGATCTCGGTATTTTCAGCAAAACAGCACACTGTCAAGCGCTGTGCAGCCAACTAGAACTGTATCCAGTGAGAGAGACAAGTTGAACCTACAAGTTAAGTGCTTGAATTAAGTGTGTTGGGAATGCAGAACCAGGTGACAGCTGACTTGGGCAGAATAATTAGTGTCAGTCGTGTCTCATGCACGCATCAGGGTAAGATGAAATATGTGCAGAAGCTAGGTGTTTGTGAATCGCTACAGCGAGATCACGAGTTACGTGAAAAAGGTTTTAGTTATGTACTCTTCGAGCCTTAGATCTACAACTGGAACGTGAGGAGCTGCAGGAACTGCCAGAAGCAATGCGCTAGTTAGCAAGTGAAGCACGTATAGCGTGACAGTGCAGAAACGAAGCACGTAGCTCCCTACTATAAAGGACGAAATCCGACCGATAATCAGCATCAGTCTTCAAGTCCTTCAGTAGCTGCAGCTACTCAAGTATTGTATCTCCTGAGTAAGATTGAGCAACTTGAAGACTGGGAATTAGCTGCTCGCAAAATTAAAAGCATTCTTCTGCTAGCAAGTCGTAGTTTGGATGTGAAACATAGACACTCATCCAAGCTAGTGATTAAGTAGATCGATATATATTCTGGGCCCATATATCCAGTGCCACGACTTTTGAACGATACCATCGAAAATTATGGCTTCGACATGGATGCTTTGGACGATTGGAGCTCTGATCATGCTGGCAAGCTCAGTTAACGCCCAGCTTTCAACCACATTTTACAACTCTAGCTGCCCCAATGCCACAGCCAGGATAGATGAGCTCATTCGAGGACATATAAGGAGAAACAGGACGCTGGCTCCGGCTCTGCTTCGCTTGCACTTCCACGACTGCTTCGTTCGGGTATGTATGTAGTATTCAGAACAGCTCGATCGATCTTAGACTAGATCTGTACGTTGAGTCCGTCTCAGAACACTCAGCTGTTCGATTAGTTTTCTCTCCTTAGCAGTAATTAACCGTAACTCGAGTTATACTGACGTACAGCTGTCTGTCTCCGTGTTACATGCAGGGTTGCGACGGATCAGTTTTACTGGAAAGTCCTCGGGGCGGTCAAGGGGAGAAGGAGGGGCTAGGTAACGTAGACTCGCTAAGGGGGTTTGATGTCATAGACGACGTGAAGTCGAAGATCGAAGCTCTATGCCCAGGCGTGGTGTCGTGCGCTGACATTCTTGCTCTTTCAGCCCGAGACGCGATGCGAGCAGTAAGCGTCGCTAGCTACGTCATGAATTCTTCCAACTACGTATACAAATTAAGAAGTTTTTATCTCGTCTATTTAAGCTAATTAAACTTTTGCTTGCATGGAACCAGATGCTGGCCGCCGCAGCCAGTAGTGAGCTCTAACTAGATTTCAGTTGGGTTCGAAGTGGAAGTTGTACCTACTGTAGTTACTTGATGACTACGTTACTTTAACTTAACTGTGTATGAATGACTTGTACGTACGTAGTTCGGAGGTATTACGTGGTCAGTGCCAGTGGGACGAAGAGATGGAAGCGTGACATCCGCAGCTGAAGCGAACAGAGATCTACCACCGCCGTTTGCAAACTTCACCACTTTGTCCAATCTGTTCGCCAGCAAGGGCCTGACGAATAAGGACATGGTCATTCTTTCAGGTATGTCGTCCCCAGGGCCTGCCGTCTTGCGACTTAGCGAGTCCCAGCTTCTGTATTATGCTCGTGATGATTACCAGAAATTTACTTTACCCCACCCTTAACACGTTTGTAAAACTTTACTCCACCTCTTTTAATTTTGCATTACTTGATAATATCTTTGATTGTTTATAAATAGATCAAAATGTAATTTCATCAGAATGCAAGAATTGCATGTTAACAGTAAGTCATATATTTACACGAGAAGTTTAATTTAAAAAACTTTTTTAAATAGTTTAGTTATATTATTTTCTCTTTATTTTAGTATAATATAAGTAAACTTTTTAAACAATAAAATTCCTAAACCCGCGGTTGCCCGTCAAGGGTGCGATCAAATAACGAAAAGTGAAGAGAGGTGAGGTCAAGTCACACAAACGCATTAGAGGTGGAGTGAAGTAAATTTCTGTGACCACTGAAAGATCTCTTTCAGTAGAACATCTCCGGATGAATGCGTTCTGATCCTGACTCCGTTCTGAGATGATCATGAGAACAGGTGCCCATACCGTTGGATTCACACGGTGCGCTACCATGCAAGCTCGTCTGTACAGCTTCTCTGCAGCAAACCCCACGGATCCGTCGATTGATCCCGCGTTTGCTGCGGTTCTAAAGAGGCAGTGCCCACAAGGTGACAACACCACGCTGATCAGGAATGACCAGACGAAGCCGAAGGACACTTGGGACTTCAACTACTACTCCAACATTCTCCGGAGCAAAACCATTCTCATCTCCGACGATGCCCTCAAGAGAGATCCAGCAGCTCGCAAAATTATACTTACTCAGAACAAACCTCGATCACCTTTCAATCAAGAGTTCTCCAGCGCTGTTGAGAAGATGGGTAGGATTGGAGTCCTCACAGGCAGGCAGGGTCAGATTCGACGGACATGCAGCAGAACAAATTAATTAGTTGTCGGCTCAGGAGTTAGTGAGGTTTCTACTGTCGTGTCGAGTACGGATTTTCTGTCTCTTCAAGTTTGCCGCAGCTTGTTTCTGCATGCTCTGAGCTCTGAGGTTCGTTCAACTTCGGCTCTGAGTTCACTTTCCCTAGTATGGAGATCTTGGCAACTCTCCCGTTCTTTTGACGAATGATGTCACTGACAGTCATTATCTCCTGGAAATAAATGGAACCTCGTTGAACTTTGTCGATAGGATGAGTATTTAAGCAAGCAATTCATCCGCCAAAGAACTTTATCTTGGGATGCATATTATCCACCTTGCAATTGGCAGGGAAGGGGAGTTGAGATTCATATATATTCACTGACCTCACAATCAAAGAAACACGGTGACTATAACTTAAAGCAGATTTGTTAAAACTCATAAGTTTAGTAGAACTTGCAAGTGTCCATACGTTTTCTGTATAATATTAAGAAGTAACTTACCTGTGTATAAGAAGTGACGGTAAGTGCATATAATATTTCCAAAAATTCTTTTCTCTTTAATATGCCTTACACTAAACTGAGAATCTGATTGTAAATTGCAGTGCAAGTTCTAATTTAATTTAAACTTTTAGAAATTAAAATACGTAATATAATTATTGTGACGATATTCACTTTTGAAGCTAGCTAAGGACTGCTCTTCTGGGGGACTGCTCTTCTTGCAGGGACTTTACACTTGGATGAGAGTCATCCAAGACTTAGGGTGTAATCGCATCCTGCTCTTTTGTGACTGGCTTTTGCTCATGCATGTTTTGACTTAAGGATTTTTAATAAGATAGTTAGCGCACTCTGTGTTCAGTTTTTATTTTTCAGCTAGTTCTTACCTTCTCTACAGTTTTGAGAATAATCTTTGTGAACCCGTCTATTTTTTTCGGTTAGTAGTTTTTGGACTCTTATGTCTCTAGATCTAGTTTTGATAATAATGATTGGTTCTCTCAGGAAAAGAACTCTAAGATTCAAAAACAGAAGTAGAGATGCGACTAGTTTTATTTGATTAATTACAAAAAAGCTGCAATAACCACACAGGAGAAACAGCTTCAGGGGCACTAGTTTTTCAAAAAAATATTTAAAAGCAAACTCACTAAGCATGGTGCGGTTATGGCCTTAGTAGCGAAATCGGATTATGAACTCAATGTAAAGTCCCTGTGAACTAACAGTAAAAAAGATGAATGAAAGATTTATGAAAGATTTCGGAGAATTCTATCATAAATTAAGGATCTTATATAAACATAGTATGAAATTTTGATCTGAACCATTTCTATCTGAGGTGAATATAAAAGAAAGATGAATATATGTTAAGGCTATAAGGTATATTAAGTAAATTTTTTGTCTAGCATATTTTTGGTGAATTTTACCATTAAATTAAATAACTACCATATCTTTTTTTTAATAGGTATGATTACAGTATCTTGGTACTGCCGTAGGTTGTATTTACAATGTCATACTTAGTTATAAACAGTTTCTCAACTTTGAACTCTCTCAGTCACTTGGCTGGTTAGTATACATATCAAGGATATTCACTTGATGTACAGTTAGAAGACAAGAGCGCTTTCTATTCATTTATTCTCTAACCCTTTTGACCGAAATGATCAGGGAATAAATTAGTATCTGGATTGAATGATATGTTTTTGTTAGTAGGTTCTCGCACCTTTAGTTTTTATGGCAACCTCTAATAATTATAGTTTTTGTATCGCGTGAGTTCATACTTTGTTTATGGATTATGCATGTCTGGATCTACTTGCAACTCCAAGCATGGTTATCCGTGACCAGTGAGAGATAAATTTTATTTTTCATAACAGTTTGGTTCAGAATTCTTACATAACACATACAGTTAGATGGACAAGGTTACTGGGAATATATTTTGCCCAACTCGTTTATCCGTTTGCAGCAGCCATAGAATCAGAAAATGTTTCTTTCATTTCTTTAGAGTTTATGGTGAACTGGTTTGTAATCGATCATAGATTAAACAAAAATAGTGCAATAAACCGAGAACCACACTTTAACAAATAGAGAATCGCAAATGTGATCAAGTAAGTGATGAAACTGGGAAGGCTCAGCAAGTTCTGTTTTAGCCATGGTTCGGACAATAATAATAATAGTGGTGTCAAAGTTGCGAGGTAAATGTTCTTCAACGGCAAAGAGAAAAAGAGCCTTAATATCGCAGTAGTTAACTTTGTATGAAAGCGTGACTGAGTCCTAGTCACGCTTGTGACTCCACATCACACTTTCTTCAACTGATCAAGTTCTGCCACTCAGGATAATTACTCAGCACAGTAAATATTCCACTACGACAAAAAGAAGGCAAAACGAATGAATAGTCATTAAAAAATCACCTGTAGATGTTTTCTTGCGGGTATCTCTTGAGGCATTCGCACGAAACACCTGCCAAGGCTTGGTCGAAATCGTAACTCTTTCTCGTGGATGTAAAATCTTTCGAAAAGTTTCTAACTTTGACACCCCTTAATAGGAGCGCTCTAAACATTGAGATACGTTTAACATAGACGGGTGAAAGATAACGTCAATGGCAACAACCTACGGAAATACTATGGACTGGAAAGATATAATTAGATGGGTTCGAATAACAAACTGAAATCGATTGATCAACTATACTAGTTTTGTAAGACAATCCGTTTTCTTAAAAATGTAAACAAGGATATTATGGAGATAAAACTAAGGTGAATTGTTGAAAAGTGGTCCCGCTAAATTGCTTTATCCGGCAGGTTTTGTTTTGCCAAGGAAGGTACCCCAGAAGAATTCCATTTTGCATGGTGACACATCATTTTAACTTGGCTATTCTCACTGATGTATTAATTAAAGATCTATGCATGATAAGTCTTCTTGAAAGAGTGTTGATTTTTGTACCTAAACTAAGTAACCTCTACAATTCTCACTAAATATTTTACAGAAAATATTAATGTCATGTTGATTATTATACCTAGGTGAATGTAAACTCTAGAATTCTTTATAAATATCTTACAGAATATACTCTCCTGGGTGAAAAATCTGAAACTTCTTCTTAAATATCTTCAAAACGGAAACACTACTATCCTCGTTTTACCTGTGTATAAAGTCTTTCTCAAACCGGTAGAATATTCATATTGCTGGGTGGGATTTCCCACCTCCTAGTGACGCTCCTATTATAATCATTTCTTCAGTAAGAAAACAACTGGATAAATGACCACAATAAATATATTTATTTATTTTACATCAAGTTTAAAAGTACGAGAAGGTTCGAAAGAGTTGTTCACTTTCGAGAATATGGAGCAACTATTTGCACAGTATCCTTATTGCGAGGCGAGTAGCATTAGGATCGGTCTCTTGCAGGTACAGTGGAAGCTGTGAAGGATAGAGAAGGTGGTACGTACTTTGACGTTACTTTGTCGTTATCATTCTCTCTCTGATGATACTATTTCGCGGAAACGAATTTCTCCAGTGTAGTATCTGTCACAATTCCCTGTTTTCCCAGTTTGGCCACAATTCAGAAAAGCATGTTCCGTTACATGAAGAAGAAAACACTTTGTTGCTCTTAATTTGTCATTTGAGAGACGACGACTACACGAAGAAGAGCATGGATGCGCTTTATCTTCAGTTCAGTTCGTAGTATACAATGTGATTGATCGTTGATCAGGATGCCGATGATACTGCTTTTGTACAACTCTGCCACAGCTGTCGAAGATCAAAACAGCTGTGTTTGCTAACTTACAACAACCTAACATATAGCACAATCGGAGTTACATTTGGGGCCGTGGCTACTCTGGAGGTCATATACAAGATGCGAAGGTGAAACGCTTAGATAGGCTTCTTCGAGACATTTCCCTTCAAAGCATTTGCCTTCGAGGCCAAATTTCCCTTGGCGTCAGCAGCCTTTCCCTTGCCATTCTGAGCAGTCCCCTTCAGATCCTGCAAGGCTCCAGGAGGAGGACGAAGAATCAGTTACAAACTGCCATATCATCGAAGATGTTCTTCTTACAGTCGCAAGATCGAGACAGAAGTGGGAATCAAATGACAAGAAAGGAGGATGATCAAAGGAGGAGAGGCTTATAGAAGTGTCATAAGTCCATGCACCTTGGTTAGAGTTCTCCAAGGGTTGGGGAGGTTAGGCTTCTGTGAAGCGCTGGGAAGGTTTGAAGCGACATTCTCCTTCACATCACCAGCCTTTTCTTGCAAATCCTGCAAGTAGCAATCGATCTCGCGTTAGCCAAAGAGAAGCAGTCACAAGTTCTTTCTTCAAATCTTCGTTAAAGAACGGAGCGTTTTCATTTTCATCTAGATGAACCGACATTCTGCGGCTCTCTCTCTCTCTGCAATCGACTGTTTTAGGGTTGAAGAAAGTTCCGAGAGTTGGTCACTTGCGACGGTTTTACCTCAGCACCCTTTTTAAGGTTCACGTTTTCGAGGGGATTCGGAAGACTTGGGAGCTCTGGAGCACTGGGCAAGTTGGGGGTGGCATCTTGAGCTGAGCTGACAAACCCCTTAGCCTGATTGACGGCATCGCTAGCCTTGCTCTTGATGTTGTCACCCACGTTCTTGGCTTTCCGCGTTGCCTCATCCACTCTGGTGGAATCCTGGCCTACAAGCTCTTTTCCTGCACGAGCACTGCCAGTGTTACCTGCCGTAGCTCGAGCAATTGTGTTCTTTGTATCCTCGGTAGCTTTCCCCACATTCTCTGCAATTCTGTTCTTGCCACCGCCGAAGTTGGAAATTCTCTTCTTAGCGTCTCCTATGGCACTTCCGGTTCCACCATTGGTACTGGCAACGCGATTCTGTGGGTAGGGCTATAACACCAACACACAAAGCTCAAGTCTCAGAAAGTTGATAAGTAGTGACTAAGTTTTATGGTTAAAATTCGGTACTCGGACTGTCACTCGCTTCCATAGATTCTTATCAACACAACTGGCAACCCTGGCAACAGAACTCTCTTCGGTGTATGATTGAGGTGTATGTCTGTTCCATACATCTTCTGAATGAAATCGTCTGTTTCAACTAAGAAAACATTTCAGTGTGCAAGTGGATTCTCCCTACCCCAGTACCTTGTTCTTGCCGAAGATTCCATCGATCCTGGTCTTGGCCTCACCAACAACACCATCGGCAGCGTTCTTTGCGTCCTGAACGGCTCCACCCTTGGGAAGCTCGATGTTGGGAAGGTTGGGAAGGTTAGAAGCAGCATCCTGAGCGCCGGATACAACCTCGTCGGCCTTGCTTTTAGCGAAGTCGATGGGGTTGCCTGCAAGGGCCTGCCCAGCAATGCTCAAAGCAGCACCGGCTGCTAGGAAGCTCGCAAGCACCTTCTTTCCTGCGGTCTTTTGTTCCTGCATTTACCATCCCAAACGATGAACGTTGTAAGTCCGGGATAGAAAGTAGCACCTGATTTCAGTGCATTTCAGTAGCACCTAGAAACTTCAACTCTAAAGCTTCTTGCCGATCAATACTCAACTACATACACTAAAGACTAGGAAATATATTCCCCCACTGAGAGAAGCAAGGTCGATGGCAGGAAACTGGAATCTCGGAACCAGTCGATAGTCCAGAGGAACAAGAGCGGACAAGAGATCCTTACCTCAGACAGACCGGCTCTGGTGGCAATCAACCTCGTGCTCTGCTTCGCAAAGGGTTTAACAGGAGCAAGCTGCACCACAGAAGTTCCGATTGCACTGCTAGAAGAAAGCGAAGAAGCATCTCTCACTAGGGTCTGGAAAGCTGACCCAGTGGTGGCAAATGCTGCCGTGGAGGCTGCCATGTTTCTCTACTGGAGTAGAAGTATCTTGTGTGGAGTATGAAAGTAAGTCGAATCGATCAACTTGAGATCTTGACTGCAAGTGCGTCGAGAGTGAGCTGCTCTTAAAGCTAGCTTACAACGTCCTCCTCCAGTTATGGAATGCAGGAATATGCTTCTGAGACTCGTAGAAAAATCTCAGTTCATGCTGTGATTAGTTCCACTTGACAGATCCGACAATAATCCGACAGACTGTACGTGGGAAGCCTCGGTAGGACGCTAATCAGGAGATGTTGAGGCTTAGCGCCCCCAAGAGGATGAGGCGCTAATCTCATGGCTGACGTTTGGCAACGCCCGGACTTGACAAGTGGATATGCAGGAACGAATCCCAGGCGGCACCAAGGAGAGCAGTCTGTGCGCTGGGCTCGATCTGTCAGAAGCATGCATGCACTCACACACCATTTGACAAACTGAAGCACCATTTAAAACCCTACAGCTGCCGTTTTCTTCGGGATCGAATAGCCTTTCTCTTCTTACGGTTCCCCAGTCGCTAGCGAAATTCGCAAGAGATAGACGGAGTAATTACTCTCGTGCGAGTTACGTTTGTTCAGAAGGTTAGTCTGCTTTTCCCACTGGGCTATGAGCAGGCCGATCGTAGGGATGAGGGGACTTACTGTGTTTGATCGTGTGTCTACTCATCAAATTCATCACCGTTCCCTTGAGCTCCTCTAATACCTCATTCTGAGAGTATTCGCAAGGGCTTAATCTCTCAAGCTGCACGGGTGTCGTACTGGACATGAGAGAGTTTTACGCCTTGGCGTTTCTCTTCTCTTCTTGCTTCTCCTCGTTTCTTGTAACTCCTCGGTTGTTTCTCCCCCACCTTAAGCTTTCTGTTCTTGGTGGTATTCATATATTGTTACGAGTCACAGGTCTGATGAGTTTAGACCTCGGGACTTGTCATGCCTCGGGACACGCGTCCCTGTAGATCTTTTCTTAAGGTTTGCTTGTTCCTTTTTTCCATGATCAAGCATATCTTCAGTGCACAAGAACATCACGCGCACGGTCGGAATCACAGTAGATGCCCACGTGATGAACGTTGCATTATCAGCGAAGCTTTGATTTCTAAGTACGTTTAGAAGTTCCCCCGATGAGTGGCCATAATACAGGAGAACATGACCAGCATGAGAGGCGTGAGGTGAGGCTGATGCTGTGAAGTGGGACTTAATCACAGCTTCTGTAAATCATTCTCTGCTGCTTCCCGAGAACAAACGGGTTTCTTAGACCAGATTAATGGATGACAGTCCGCGATGGTTCTGGATGAGTTTCCGCGACTTGCATCGATCGATCGTCCATCCGAGTCATGCTAGCTATTAATGCAACGAAGCGATGCGAGCATGATGTCCGGGTTGTCAGCAATCTCCGAAGGACAATTATATTCCTTCGATCTCTCCTTTCAGTTCCCTTCCCTTGCTGACGCTTACAGTAAGTCGAAAGTCATATTTCGCCAGAAACCTCAATTTGTGATCTATGCTGCCTTTCCACGTACGATATCATCTGTGTAACCACACTCAGAAGAAATTTTACTGAGCTCCGTTCAACTGGACAAGTTTATGTTTCAGAAATCGCAGAAACTCAACTTGAACATGAGAATCATCGGTCTAATGAGGAATTCAGATTATTATCGTGCTGAGAGACCAAGACTGGTATGAAAGAGGTCGCGCAGACTTGCTTCGTGCTGGTCCAAGGAGTACGTATAGAGGACACGGCAGCTGTGATTACGCACGTCTAAAAGCAGGTCATGTTACAATTGCAGATAGAACATATACAGCAGACTCAGTCCTCTGCATGGACATTTGAATCTACTCAGTCCCCCGAAGTTCAATCTCTGACAGGTTGGGGTGTCGTGTCGAGTGCGGTAGGTCGTTACGCGGCAAGAGAAGGCAAGTTATCGAACTGACTTCCAGCTAGATTGCGGGTCTACCGAGCAGGCCGACGGGCATGGGTCACAAGACAGGTCGGCGATGGCAGGTCGAGAAGGAAGTGAGCTTAATTTACTTCCGCTTTTGTTTCAGTGATGAAAACTTCCGATTTTGTTGGAAAACGGGTTGTAACGACGCACAGTGATAGTCATTGTTCACAGTCACAGTCATCGAGTTTGGTTGCTCCCATCGAGTTTGGTCTGGAGCAATGGCGGAATCGGATGGCAGTGAATATATATGAATGGCAGTAACTAGAGATAGTAGAGTCGGATACCTTTAGAAATTGTCAGAGCATCGTAACAAGATAAATAAGAGGGTAAGCAGATGATGATTACCAAGCATTGGACAGCGGTGGACCGAAATCTTGCACCACAAAGCTGGTCAGAACTTCTCTTATCTGTTCATATGTTTACATAACTTAAGCGTTAAACTGGTTTGATCTGAACGAAATACTAGTAAGAAATAAACACCTACAACTAAATCATAACATACTCTTTGGACTTCCCGAAATTCTAGTTTGAAGGAAAGGTCCCATTCAACAGTTCCCAACATGCAAATAGAAGTTAGCAGCTGTTTCACTGAATATATCCGAGTTGCCAAGGGAGAATATGGGAGTTGTGGTTCTATACAGTCGTAACACAGTCATGTCAACATAAACACCAACGAGAAATGAGTATTACTCTCACCCCTCCATGAATCTGCTCGCTCGCGGATTTGCATTTCTATATTTCGAAAATCTACTGTTGAGTCCCTGTTGAGAACGAGCAGCAGCTGAACGAGATGAAATAAACAGCACATTCACGAGTGTATGCATCTCGTGTCTGGAGTATCGGTCAACAGCAATGAAATTCTCCCGTGATCTTTCGAGAAAAGAAAAATTAAATAATGAACACTCCCTAAAACTGAGACTACCAACTCCATTTTTTGCTGTCTAGAAAAGCTCGAATCTACGAGCATGCTCTCACTCCGCCTGCCATCTCTGTCACCACTCGACTCTTTTCATTTTTGTCGATCATGGAGTTGTGCATTGCTACACTTGCGCGCGACTGGATCAGACAATCTCTCTCTGCCGCGCGATCTCTACCACTAGTCGATTCTTCCTCCTTTGTCATGACTGTTGATGCATCGTCGACCCCGCAGTCGTGCAACATCTGCGTTCTAAGCTCGACGGTCGATATCCGATAAGGGACGGAGGAAGTAAGTTAGAACTTGGTGGGACTGAGGAGGTTCAAATGTCCTAAACTGAGGAGAACTGAGGAAGTAAATTTCTGACGTATACAGTCGACCGTGGATAAGTACAAGAACTCCGGATACCTTCTCGACTTGTACCTAGTGAACTTTTTACTTTTATATGCGTAAATTTACGTTTATTGGAAGTTTTATAAATTTTTATACTTAATAAAAAATACTCCATAAAAGAAAACATTCTCTGTGAACTTAATTTTAAAAAAAATTAAGTTCACAGAGAATACGCACAACCCACAAGTGCATTCAGTTTGCTAACAGTTATCAAGTGTATGCATTTATATACGATTGTGTCTCTAGCCTCTGGTAATGAAAACTCCTGACTTTAACCAGAAGTGTAATATAAATGCATTTGTATCTTATAACCAGAACGTCTTGCAGTCATACAAGGATTGCATTAGGCAGTGGGGATTGTACTTACCAGAGCTGTCGTTCTGATGTTCAGTCGATAGAGCTGGATTCTGGTTGGAGCACTCATCAAGATCATCAAGTCCATTGCCGACTAGAACCATCGTGTCGTGTACTTTTGTGAACCATAGTCTGTGATAATCTCCATCGTTACTCATCCAACTTACCATCTTGAAGAAGATTCTATTTGACACTGGAGACATCTAGATCTCTTAAGCCAAGAGTCTCGATTGTCTAGACCTAGAATATAGAGGAATTGTAATCTTATATCTTGCACCCCAAACTTTTTATGTAAATTTTAGTGTAGAATCGCTCTCTTGATGATGTTTCCTAATTTTTTTAAATACATTTTTTGAACTCTCGATGATCAAGAGTTCATGGAGTAAAAACTCTAGATCCAAGAAAGAAATTCTTGGTGATTTCATTTGTTATGATGATTTTTTTCAAAATTTTTGTATTATCTTACAACAACTTTAAGTGTTGATGATCGAGAGTTTGTTGGTTTGGTCAAATTTGATAGTTTATTCAAAAATTGTTGATTTATTTAATATTATTGTTAAATAATATATCACTGCATCAAATTGAAACTCTTCATGACAAGAGTTACATATTATATATTAAAACAAAATCAATATCACAAAATTATGAAGTTTACTGACTTAGCAAAAATCAAGTAACTCTCGATCATCGAGAATTATACTTCTAGTTTTAGTTGCTCAATTTTGGTATGTATACTATGAATGAATACTCTCGATGATCGAGAGTCCCTCCTCTAGAGTTGTTTATGATTCGATGAATGTTTTGTTTTTCCAATGGATAAATATGTTTCTTTTCTTGATCTAGAGCTCATATCTTCATCATAGATTGAAGGTCATATCATAAACTATATATTTAGAACTTTTGTTTTACCAAAGTTCACACTTCTCTGTTGTCGAATAATTAGATTTAGTCCAAATGTCACTATGATCGAGAGTTCTTGGATGACATAGAACTTTTATGATTATATGGAGGACAGAGAAATTAAAGTTAAATTTTGCACAAATATTTACCAAGTTGTTCACCATGCCAAGCAAGTATTAAATGGACTAAGAGAGGAGTACGAAATTTTGCAAACAAGTGGCAACAAAGCTGGTACCAAGAATTGAATTAAGAGAATTTGCCATAAAATAAACATTTTTCTTCTACAAAAGAAAGATATGAGATATACTAGAATATTATAGATAAAATACTTTCAAAAATGAATTCTAATGAATCAGTCTTGCAATCTCAATGCGTCAGTAAATATTAATCTTAAATATAGATGATGATGAGAAGGTACGTGGAAATATATAAGAATACTAAATGAAATATTTGAGGAAGTAAAAGAAAATATAAAAAATATTACATCACTTTTTTTAATGATCAAGATCTATTTCAAACACTAATATTATTTCTCAAACTAAGATTCAACTATATCGAATATTTGGATCACTCCATCGACACTTCTCCATGCCACATCTTACATGCCGTATGTCTTGCATACCGAGGACGCTCCCTCGATAAAATAACTGAGCAACTTAGGATTAAGCATGAAGAAATAAAGCCCACAACGGCAAGGAGAAATTGTCTTAAGGGAAAAACTCTCTCCACTCCCAAATACTAAAAATGACCTTTTAATGAGATCTACGGTATTTCTCTCGTGCTAATCTCACTTATCAGCTTGCTCTCCTCCGCTATCATATCATACGTGAATGTTTTCCAAGAAAATATAGAGTTCCTGGTTGTAGAGATATTGTCTACATATTTGAAACAATGGAGAGAGGGAGAAAGATACACAATTATGAGATTAGGACTCCAAATATATCCAAACTTCACTTTGTATACATACTAAAACAATCTCTAATCATGACAAAGTCCTTAAATTAGTGTCAGAATCCAATCCTGGGGGCAAGAACTGTCGAAGCATAACTCAAAGTAAGGGAAACATCTTTTTGCTAGCAGTTAGCTTCACAACAACGTCTCCCTATCCAAACTCCTGAATAACTTATGTACAACAGTCGCATCCGTAAAAGCGTCATTGCATCGACGTCACTCAGTATATCACTAGCACAAATGATCAGATCACCCTAGTCCAAATGAGGGTTGAGAGTACATCGCACGTAGGTAACAATACATGAAATGTAACTTATATCTAAATCCAAAACTGACAACGCCTCCACTGCTCACTATAGTACTAGCCCGATGGTCAAACCGCTCTAGCTCAAATGAGGGCTGAGAATGCAACACACGTAGCTAACGATATAGCAAAAATCACATCGAAAGCTAAAAAATACCACCCAATCCGTAGTAAAAAAGTCAAAGAACGTCGATTCGGAGACTTCTTTTTTTCATCGAACAGTCTTCAGAAACTGACAGGGTCCTTCCTCTTTACTCAGTTGGCTCCAAGAACCTAAGATCCAACACTTAACAACTAAGATAGGTCTAATTTTCATTGCAGATGACCGAAATCTCAAAACGTCATCCATGCGATCTAAATCAGTGCACAGTGATAAAATGAACCGTCTGATCTGATATTCATCTCTTCTCTTAGGTAGATTTGGCTACTCTGAATCTAATAAGACTACAAACAAGCAATTGGCGTTCCTCTCACAAAACCACACAAAAAAATTTGATCGCAAGAAGCAAAAAAAGCTCAAATTCAATCACCACACACAATCAATCTACATACGATCTTCTCCTTGCGTAGATGAAGACTCCTTGATCGCATTAACACCAAGAACGAAAAACAATCCAACCTCATGTCACCAACGACAAAAATATAACGTAAATAATCTCCTTACGAGTCAATTTTCTTCGCATCTCACAAACAAATCGTCTTCAATTTTCTGTAGAACTCGATGTTTCTAATCTTGATGGATCCAAAGATAACAAGTTTGGACTCTGGAACGACTTAAACGCTCCAACTCTCCTTCATAGATAACTGAAGCGTCTAATCTCCTCTCTCTATGACTAATTTTTCTCAAAATCGCTCTATCTCTGTATGAATCGTCTGATCTTATACGTACCTTGCACAAATCTGAATCTAATGACACCTTGCGCACTTACATTAGATTCATCAATCTCCCAAAACATTCATTGCTAGCTCGTAGGTTCAAGCGCCCTTCCACTTTCACCCCTTTTCTGCTCATTTACATGACTTATAGGTTTGAGAAAATAATAACAATGAGTTATTATTATAAATAATAAATAACAACTTACTGTCATTCACACTTTTTGCTGACAATCTATGCACCACCCACGATCCACTCTTTGTTGGTAGTCTGTCCACCAGCGATTCTTCGTAAATAAAAGCCTGTTGTAGTTTTCCATGTTCGTCGGTGGTCCTCCCAAGAAAACAACTTGTTGTAATTTGTCATGTTCGCGACAGTTCTTTGTAAACAACAGTTTGTTGTTATTTTCATCCACTCACTGAAGATCTACTGTTTGCGGATGGTATGTCCGACGACGGTCCTCCGTTACAAATATTTCTAACTTTAGTCCATCCGACCGGATTGTTGAGTTGAGTTAGGCCGTAACTACATCCAGATTTTCAAAGTGGATGTTTTATCTAACGTATGCGAACGTTAGATATCGCCGATCACCACATTGTCACCCGTTTGGATACTCACAGCAGGTAGAGACAGTGTTGTATCGATAATCTACATGTTTGGAGACAGGCTCTGCATGGTGAGGTCTGGCAGACAGAAGGCATTTTCACAACTCGTAGGAGTTTACTCTCGCATCTTCGTACGCTAGGAGTCGAGTCTAGTCTAGAGGAGTAGCCACGTGCGGGGACAACTCAGAGAAAAACCCATTTGAACTAAATCGTTTTGTCAGCGTGGATAATCCTTTGATTTTTGTGTTAATCACGGATAAGCTGTGCTAATAACCTGGATGCGATCACGTCCTTAGTCGATAGTGTTGGACACCCCTCGCTTATGTGTATAGCGGAAGACCATGCTAATCCACTGCCCAAGGACGACCTACACAGGTAAGCCGACTACGCGAGGAAGTGGCTTACGTTCGTAAACCACGCCATTGGTGGGACCTCTTCGGTGTAAAACTTGTGGTTAAAATTTTATCTTTTACTTTACGTTTGCTGTCCACGACCATCCATTGCGCAGTAAAATTTTCTCAGTGTATTACGATATAATTTAAAGTTCATTGGAAGTAGTAGATAAACCACTCAACCGAGAGGTATGAAATATAAGTTCAGGTCCGAGGGTTCTGATGAAGATTCTTATAAAAATTGAATTGTTCTTTATCAAAAACTAACTGATTTAACCGTATCTATACCTATTTATTTCTAATAAATAAATAAATAAATAAATTCTATCATTTTATAGAAGAGACCTTTTTCTAGTCACCACGATGTATAGTGGTTTAACCAGCGTTAACCACGTGGAGATTTACCTTTATTGAGTTCAAAATGAGTAAGAGTTGAAGATAGTGTGTTAACTAAAACTAACGTTTAAAGATTATGGGTTTATAACACTCCAAATGTCCACCCTTATTGAATTCAAAATGAGTAACAGTTGAAAACTGTGTATTAATAAAAACTAATATTTAAAGATCATAGGAAAATACAGAGGAAAAGAGTCGTAAACTCCAAAGTGGTGTATATATCCTTCCCACGTCCTTGTACAGTGAATTTCATTTTCTTTTATCAAATAATATATAAATATTATAAATATATTTTATTAAAAATTTAAATTAATTTCATAAATAATATATATTAATCAGTCTCGGAGTAACCAACTCATCAAAATATAACCCGTAAGTGAAATCCAGGCCGATGTGTTACTGAAAAAATAACTCAGAGATATTATTTCTCAAACCGTAACGTTTTCAGAAAATATAAATTATTATCTTCTGGAAAAAATTAAAATATTAATTAATATAAACCCATGTACACTTTGAACTGTAAATGGGTGAATATCCAGGATATAGTCAAGGATATTCACCCATGGTCCACAAATGACTTCATCCGACGATTTCACTGAACTTTTGTACCGAAGTTTAGGGAAGTTTTATCCGACAGAAGTTGAGACTCCTCTGCTTCTGGCCATGACTTCGGTGTTCCGCTTTCCTACCATCACCAGCAGAACAGCGCCCTCACTTCTCAGTTTGCGGGGGACTTTTTGGCGATGCTGGAGAGAACTCGAGCTTGAACGTTTCTTGATGGACGTCGTGAGGAGGAATAACGTAATACAGATTCGGGGTCTTGATTCTTGTGGAGTCAGAAGTTCGAGAGATGCGCGTGCTGCGAGGAGAAGTTCACGGACTGTAAACTAGAACGGGATAGGTCATGGTGGTTACAAGACGAGAGGATGGAGTGATGCGATTTTGAGGAATTATAACCGGTGGTATCGGCGATGAGCAGAGAGAAGTCTCATAGAAAATAGCTACATCTCGCCCGGTGGGATGGCAGGGAAGACACAAGGGTGAGGATTTGAGTCCCGAAATGGATGTGAACAGCGACGATGGTCGGATGTCGCCTCGCTCTCGAAGGTACCCAGACAAAGTCGACAGAAGACGAGAGCGAGATTATGGCGGCAGCAATCGAGACCGCGGAAGGGGCCGAGAGAGGGACCGAGGTAGTGAGAGAGGTCACGAAAGGGAGCGGGACCGTGACTGGGAGAAAGACAGGGATCGAGGAGAACGAGGGCGGGAAGGAGATAGAGAAAGAGAGAGAAACCGGAAGAGGGAAAGGGAGAGAGATAGTCGTCGGTCTCGTTCTCCTCGGCATGATCAATGGGCTACTCCAGATGACTATGATAGTCGTAAAGAACCGAGAATTCAAGGAAGAGGTAGAGATAGTAGCGTTGATCGTGACAAATCGCATAAAAGGGGCATTGACAGGGGTGATGAGGATATCATGGCCACAGAGGGTCAGAGAGCAGCTATTGTTGCTGAGTTCGTAGACGGAATTGCCCGAGAACATGATCAACACGTCGAAGCGACTTCCCACTCGTCACCTGCAGTAATGACTCCAGGGCCCCCGGCGGTTGTCCAAGCAGACGAAGAAGAGATTATGAAAAAGTTAGGGATCCCCGTCGGGTTTTCGACCACCAAAGGGAAATATGTTTCGGATGCCAATCACAGTGCGGTGAAGTTGACCACAAAGCGCACACCAAGGCAATACATGAACAGACGTGGTGGTTTCAATCGTCCTCTACCTGCCGAGGCAAACAGATGATTATGCAGTTTGAACTTCAGGGCTACTCATGACCTAATGACAAGCCGTCCCGAATGCGGATGGAATTCGAGTTCACGAACGGGATGAGGTATTTGTTTCTTCAGCATCGGCCGACTTGTGGTCGCATTAAAAGTTAGGTACGACTAGGCTGTGCGGTTGTGATGTTACCGGCATTTGTCGTTGGCAGCATGCTTCGGTGAATAGACCTGTAGTTCTCTACTTCATTGACATCGCAAGGAGCTTGTTGATTAGAAAATGTTGACTCAGTTCGCCTGGAAGTTAACAGATGAGAGCCGTTTACAGATTAGGGCACCAAGTTAAACTACAGCTCTTGCAATAGAGAGTGAGATATAATTTTTGTTATGGGAGACCGTGAGAACCATGTAAAGACGGTAGTGACTGCATATTTTGCGAGCAAATGGGTCTTATCAGATACCGGGGCATGTCCGTCGCAGATTAGCGGTCCTATAGATCTCCGTAATCCGACAATTAGCGCCTTCTGTAATTGTCAATTTTTGCCGTCTAAGATATTCTTATTGGCAGGAACATGGGCCTTCATATGAGTCCATGTGAGTTCTTGGCTTGGATAAGGACTCTGTTTGTTACGGAGTTTCCGATTTCGCCTGGTCACTTCGTCTGAAACTTGAGGAAGACGAAGACTGACCACTGGGTTCAGCAGCAGATCCGCCGGGTTGAGTGCTATTGGGTTCGGATCTGCACAAGCTTTTGTTGCTTGTATATCTTTTATGCTGTCAAGAATGTGATGGGACAAAACTTCAGTCTGAAGACCTGCTTTGTAACCGATTCAGTGTTTACTGTGAACCTCTCTCCGACATGTTCAATTATCTCCACACCTATCTTTTGAATCCAAGAATGATAGAAACCTAGTTCATACTAGAAAATGCTAATCAGGCACAAAAGTATAAGTTGGTCCATCCTACTAACGTTTTCAGAAATTTGTACCCGAAACTGAAACCCTGCTGCTACGCGGGACCCTTGTATGTTTAGACCCTCGTTGTGGTCCACACCGACGGTTTAAACATATCCGTCACTAGTTTCCCTCTTCTGATCCGGAAATATCCTCGAAGTTTGCTACCCTTCACGCAGACTCGCATTGTTCAGTATTTACATGAAAACGTGTGTTAATACTCTGTCAGGGGTCTGAGAGTAGCAAACCATTCGTTATGCACTTCTTTCTCAACGATTATTACCGTGTGACCATAAGTTATTTTTTGCGACACATATTTGTCTCCCTCAACATTAACCCGCACAAATAACATATGTATAGGCAGGGTGGTCACCAGTGGAGTAAGGCTTATATTGATGTATATTCTTTACTAACCTGAAGTATGAACAAGTCTGAAACTCTCCTGTAGCCGCGTTCCAAGTTTCTAGTAGAAAATTGGAACAAGTTGTCACAGAGGTGCATGCAACTGGAGGTCTCCAAGATTGGATGCACAACACCTTGTGATGGAATGCAGGCTGTGCTATGTTGATCGAGGCAGGCACGGTGAGATGGATAGCTCCCGAAACTTTTGGATGGTAGGATATATCCGATCGTTACGTTGAACACTGTTGCCCATAATTTAGCATTAAACAACCTCAATTAGCCGACGTTATTGTGCCGGTTTGGGCAGTCACTACCACTGAAAAGCTACTAACGACAAACTATTAGTGGATAATTATTTGGTCGTCTCCGAAATTTTGCAAACTTTCTTGGTCACCCCCATCACTTTGTTGTGGAGCTTGGTCGCAGCTTTCTGCGATGGTCCGGTTGCAGAGCCTGTGTGACAGCTTTCGTGTCAAGTGAGAGTGTGACATGGCAGTTTTCAGCATTAGCTGTTAACTTTAGGTGCTGGACAGAGACTTCTCACGCAGACGCAATCGAAGTCTTTGCTTAGTCGATAATGAGGTCGAATTCTTCAAGTGTGTGAATAGACATCGATATCATCGAGCTAATTGAAGATGGAGCGAGGCAAGGAACAGCCGTACAGGAAATGGTCCTGCAAGGAAGAAGAGAAGATGGAGGAAAACATTGATGCATTGTTGAAATTACTCGGCGAATGTATCTCTTTGGTGAGCGAGTCTCTGCTGCGTACAGATGTTCAAGTAAAACTCCAAGCCGCCATGGATGTGACATTCGCGCTGAACTAAATGAAGCTGTTATAGTTTCAAAGATTCAAAGAGTCGTCGATGTTCGAATCGAGATTTTCATCTTATCCAGATTGGGTAACTCAGAATGGAGATGAGAGCGATCGAGATTCAGAATGTAGATGTGCAACATCATAGCAAGGAGGACAACAATGGCAATAGAATTAGAGAGCAATGTGATTGTAGAATTGGATTATGACTGACTTCAGTATATCGTAAAGCTTACAGTGGAAATGTCTTCTCACTCGTGTATTGAATCTGCATGGCATCTAGTCAATGTCTTCTTCATTGTTTACTTTCGTATGACTCCTAGCTACAGTGCGATGGCTTGGTGCTATAATCTGGTGAGAGATTGTAGCTTACGAGAGTGTCAGATCTTGCCCACTCGTGCAGATGGAGTGAGACTTGTTGCTCCTCCCCGCCCCCTTCTCATGTGCAGCTTGCAACAACCTAGAGGGACAATTGGAGTTTCGTGTTTTGCTGGGATGTCCATCTGAGTTTCATAAGCAGAATCATCTGCCGGACGGAGTGTAAGTAGAAGAGCGCGAGACGGGACACGACAACTCTTGTGTAATGACAAGAGCATATGTGCCTGCATTTTCTGTGTTGTCCTCTGCATACTTTGCATTGTGTCGTCCTCGACTACATGTTAGTCGTCTCGTCCTCGACTAGGTTTTCAAAAACCTCAAGCAAGTCCTGCTCGGTTGCATTCTCCTCATCGTAGATTACATCTCTGCCGCCCTCAGTCAAGTCTTGCTCGGCTGTATTTCGACCTACATTGTCCTCCTCCTCGGCTTGAAATGTGTCGTCCTCAACCAAGTCCTGCTCGTTCTATTCATCGTTGTCATCTACATCTGTGTCTTCTTCGTCAAACTTTAGTATCAACTTCGAGCGTGCGAGTATATCTTCGTCAAAAACATGACATGCAACTCGTCATGCATTCTCTTCAGACTCGTTAGACACATTCTTTTCCTCCTCAAAAATGGTTTCTTCTTGTGAATGCTCATCCTTTTCCTCCTCAAATGCGTCAATTGTCTCATCTCCGGGTTGGACCGCCTGCGTCGTCAATGTCACTGTCGTCGCGAGACACATTGTCATCCTCTTCCTCATCATCCGCATCGGAATCATCGTCGTCGTCAGAGTTGACAACCCACAGAACCAAAGTCAATTTTCGGAATTCTCTTATGGGACACCGCATAGGGACACCGCATAAGTTAGTGTAATTGACTTGTTCCCTCCCTCCAGTACAAATCATGATTTTTACATCATGATCTCCCATGGTTACTTTCGGTTTTTACTGTGACAAGCGTCAATGGCAATAATCTACTAAACAAAAGAGAGAAAGTATATGCAAGCTCTAGATGATATGAATGCTCTACCGAACAGGACTCTTCCGTCCCAAATATCCACTCCGAGCTGTTCTCGTCCATGCTAGATCGGCATGTACTCTATTCTCTTCAAGTAAGTTATCCTGATTTCTTCTTGCAGATTTGCACTAGAATCATAAAATCTATCACCACTCTGTCACTAAGTAACGTGCTTAAGAATCTCAAATTAGATGATGTCTAACGTAAAACTGCAAGGTGGTTTGAATGTGTGTGCAATAGTTCACAGCCAGTGATCCTTATTCTACCACAGTGCTTGCTTTGTTGGGCCCTTACTCTCCAAAGACAACGATTTATGACCACACCAGGCACAGGTGACACAATACTGTTGTGATACACTATCTGACATCTTGTCAAGTATCACATTCTTTCGCTCACCTTGCCATTCCTTCTGCTACAAGCTGATGTCGATCTCTCCGTCGTCCCTCCTTCCGGCTCCACGTTCGATTCGTCTACTGCAGTTGAAGCTATAGGTCTACTTCTAACATTACGCCTCATTGTGAAATCAAAAAGTGACCTCCATTCGGATGGTGTTACCACTGTAGGTGTCTCCAACGCAACTGCACTCGATAACATCTCAGAATATCTTCTACGTGTTTTTAACTTCGATCTATATCTACAAACACGCACTCTACAACTAGAATCAAATTTCATTCTCTGAAAGGCTCAGCTATGACGAACGACCAACACTCGATTTACCATTCAAAGCTTACAAAAGTACTGAACTCCTCACCCAGCCTCAGTCTACTCGCTGTCTCTTGGATCTCCTCTACAATCCGCCCCTTGGAGGTCATGGATTTTCTTGTTACTCTCTTGCATCAGCGTCATCTATCTCTCGAACGCCGTTTGCATCTGATTTTGCTCTTAATTTTGTTGCGTATGAAATGTCACTCCCATCTGACCCTTCGGAAAATACAATTGGTCGTCAAAAAATTCCGCATTATTATCGTTCGTGTCTATCTCCATGAATTTCATCGCTGAAATTAAACAGATCAATACTTGACACCGAAACTGAAAATCCTCACTTGTGCACTATCACAGACGTATTTTCACAATCGTCCTCGCTCTGTAAGACGGGTAACGTCTTTGTTTCCACACAAACGGCTTTGTGCTTTACCATCTCTCTGACACCGCACACCACGTACGATAAGATAATTGCCAACACGATCACAACGTACCACGCTGGACGACATCGTGGACTGTCAACCGGTAAACTACCATCAGGTGTGACCAAGAAGGACTCTGTAAGTGAGGAGAGTGACCGAGAAGGTTTATGAAATTTTGGAAAAGACCAACTAATTATCTTGTTATTTTTTACAAAATCCTCCAACAGGTTAAGTCAAGCATCATCCATTTGAGAACATTTTAGGAACTATTTCTTCTCTAAGAAGCAGAAACAATGAGGAGAAGAATAAGAATGACGTAACAGATACAACTATAATAAATCCTCATATTATACTCATCCTCCACATTATCAGAATTGTATAGTAATTATTTTGGAAAAGAATTTTTCATTTATAAATTGAGTATATATCAGGATCAATCAAGAGTTCATGGAATACTCAAATGGATATTGCGGATGATTCTTAAGAATGATCGGTATCATTCACAACAGAAATCTGACTCTACAATAGTCCCTTAGTATACCTCTTAAGATGTGTTCTTTTTATTATTTGTTATCAATTTGTGATTATAATTATATAAAGTGGTGAGATTTAACAAAATGTGATTATATGGACATTTGATATTGTTATCACACGTGATGATCATCGTATAAAATTGCGGAATTTTAACAAAAATAAGATTGTATGGACATGTGATACGTTATCAAATTCGTTATGATCATCGTATAAAGTTGTGAAATTTTAACCAAAAGTGTGATATATAGACGTGAGATATTGTTATCGCATTCATTATCATATAAAGTTGTGAATTTTCTAGGAAATTCTGACTATATAGACATGTGATATTGGTTTATATTCGTTGTCATTGTCACGTCAGTTTGGCACCTCGGCTAGGTTGACCGAGTGCGAAGTGACGCATCCCGGTAAGGCCGTTAGTGCCATTAGGGCGAGTTGGTGAGAGAGCCCACTTCGCAGGTAGGGCTTGGAGACCTTAGTTCTTCGAGTTGAGCCTTCAAGCTCCAGGCTATGGTGGATAGTCTAGTTGAGTGTAACTCGGATTCTCTTCGTGCTTAGAGTGGGTTTGGCTTGACCGTTTGTGAGTAATCTTTGTTGTAGTGTTGGAGATGATAATTTCTCTGTTCAGATTACTCGAAGAACTGAGTGCAGGTCGAAACGGAGTTCAGTAAGAACCCGCTGATCTGAAATCGTCCGCTGGTATCTTCGGGCATTGTCGCTCGTGCTTGATTGTTTGGACTTGTGATCGAGGTGTGTGTGGACGCATGGTATCTTGCTGGTCGCAGATTTTTTGTCATGCAGAAGCGCTGTAGAAATTTTACGGAATGTTCTTGAAGTGACTTGTTAGAGCCGGAGTGCGCATTTGGGCGTGGCAGACGAAGTAATTGTCAATGTTAGACCGGAGTGGGCTCTTTGGAAGCGCGTTGGAGAGGCGATTCTAGTGCACCAAGTTTCGTGGAGTTTGGCCGAGCATCGAGGAAGTTATGGCATGTCGAAGTTCGCTGCCGTGTCATCCGAAAGTACAAAAAGACTAGTTACGTCAATTTTTTGTGCAATTTCGTGTAGAAACTCGAGTTTAGGAGTTTTCTTGTGTGTGTGTGCATTCGTGAAGTGTGTATGGTGCATTGGCGAATCTGTTGTAGTGGTGTTCGTGTTGGCATTGAGTGTTCTTGCTGTGTAAGATGAGGCTCTAGAGTGAACTCGAAACTCGAATGCCCGTGGTGGTGCATTCGTAGCCTTTATATAGTGAGAGGAATAGTACATGATCAACTTCCGGCCAATGCTCATCTCTCACGAGGATCGCTGATGTGGCTTACATGCAGCCTTAGATCTAGAACAACATCTAGAGGTTCAGAATGAGCCACGTAGAAGGCTCGCTGGAAAGTTCTAGAAGCTTCTTTCTAGAAACTTCCTTCTGGAAGCTTCCCGGCTGGAAAGTTCTAGAAGCTTCATTCTACAAACTTCCTTCTGGAAGTTTCCCGGCGGACTTTTGGCGCACTCGCCTATTGGTAGAAGTACTATTTGCTGCATGTATTCTTCGGCCAATTTAGCCGTAACTAATTCTTATACCAAGGACTTCTACAAAACCAATTTCTCCTCTAGTTGATAAGTAGGACTCTACTTATTACAAACCTCCCCCCTTTTAAGAAGCAACGTCCTCGTTGCTCAACTGCTGTTCGAAAGCTTGCACTATGAGTGGGGCGTGTGCAAGATTGGTTGCAGGTTCCCATGTTGCTTCATGTAATGGATAGCCTTTCCATTTGACCAAATAATCTACCCGTTGATGACGAGTCCCACGAACACGTTTCTTTAAGATGCATTCCACTTCAAACTCTTCCTCGCCATCGATAATTTGAGGCAGTGGTCGCGACTCTTGCGAATTGCCAAATTGAGGAGGTCGTGGTGTATATCGCCGTAATAAAGACACATGAAAAACCGGATGAATCTTCATGTGGGGTGGAAGTTCGAGTTGATATACCACTGCTCCAATTCTCCGGACAACAGAGAAAGGCCCGATGAAGCGAGGGTTGAATTTACGACTGCCGATCAGAGTAAGGTTGGTTGTGGATAACCAAACTTGATCACCAATCGTGAACTCTTCATGCCGACGGTGTCCATCGGCATATTGCTTTTGTCGGTTCTGAGCAACTTGTAGTTTCACCTTAGCTTTGTCCACTCCTTGTTGAATTCGTGCAACGAATTCATTAACAGCATCCACTTTGGTGTTGACTGACGACGTCGTGCTGAATCGTGTCAAACTTGCTGGTGTGAGAGGATGTTCGCCGTACATGAGATAAAAAGGTGTTTCACGAGTAGATGCATTGAGGGAGTTGTTGTAGGCAAATTCTACCAAAGGGAGTAAAGTGTCCCACTTCGCTTGCTCCTCCAGAGTAAAGGCTCGTAGCATGTCTTCAATGGTGCGATTGGCTCTTTCGGTTTGTCCATCGGTCTGTGGGTGATAAGCCGTAGACATGGCAAGTTTGGTCTTGAACAGACCAAATAGAGTTCTCCAAAACATGCTCGTAAACTGAGGACCTCTATCTGTTATAAGCACCCGTGATAGACCGTGCTGAGCAAAAATGGTGTTCAAATATATCTGAGCAAGTTGCGGTGCTGAGACGTCTTTCGTGGTCGGTCGAAGATGGATCATCTTGCTAAGCTTATCGACGAAGACGACGATGGAGTCAAAACCTGAGCTCGTCATGGGAAGTTCACACACTAAGTCCATACTAACATGTTCCCAACGTTTGGAAGGGATCGGGAGGGGTTGAAGGAGACCGGAGGGTGCTTGATTTGTAGCCTTATTTTGTTGACACATTGTACAACTCCGAGTGTATACTGCAACATCCTCTGCCATCTTGGGCCAATAGAACACTCGTTGGACTGCTTCCAACGTCTTTTCTGCCCCCATGTGTCCTGCAATGGCTGAATCGTGACATTCAGTTAGTATGGTGGTACGTAGTTCTGGATCATCTGGGATCCATAACTTCCCTTCATGGAATACCAAACCATGGTTGCGGGTGATGGTTCTTGAAGGTTTTGCTGCGACAGTCTGTGCATCCGATTTTGTGCCCTCGATCAATTTTGTCCAGAAGTCAGAATTCACCTTGACTTCAGAGACTATGTTATGCACCATAGGCATGCGGGTTAATGCATCAGCAATTTGCTTCTTGCCCTCAACGTACGTGATGGTCATGTTGAATCGCTGCCTCCATTCTGCCCAACGGATTTGTCTCTTTGAGAGATCCTTCTGCGTCTCCAAATAGACTAAAGGTTTGTGGTCTGTCTCGACCACAAAAGCCTTCTCCCCTAGATAGTGCTTCCAATGCTTAGTAGCGAGAACTATCGCCAATTCTTCTCTCTCGGTGGTGTGATAGTTCTGTTCTGCTGGTAACAACTTCCGAGAGAAGTATGCAATTGGATGCCAACCATCCTTCCATTCTTGCTGCAACACCGCCCCTACTGCCGTGCCTGATGCGTCCGTTGCTAACTTGATAGGTTTTTTTTGGGTCGTACCACTTGAGGATCGGAGCATGTAGTAGCGCGGTTTTCAATGCTTGAAAACCTACTTCTTGCGCTGTTCCCCACATCCATTTCTTGCCTTTGCCTAACAGGGCAGTTAGTGGTTGTGCAAGCTTGGCAAAATGCTTAACAAATCTACGATAAAATCCTGTCAATCCCAAGAAGCTCTTAAGTTGGGTCTGATCTTCTGGAGCCTTCCATTGTTGGATGACAGCTATTTTATCGACCATTACTTGTATGCCTTCTGCACTCACTCTGTGTCCTAAGTAGTCCACCTCCCTCTTGCCAAATTCACATTTTGAAATTTTGGCGTACAATTTATTTTGACGGAGTACTTGGAGAACCTCTCTCAAATGGTGCACATGGTCCTCCATAGTTTTGCTATAGACTAGGATGTCGTCAAGAAATACAACGACTGATCTGTCTAAGTACGGACGGAATATGTCATTCATCAGGCCCATGAAGGTGGCCGGTGCATTTGTGAGACCAAATGGCATTACTAAGTATTCGAAGTGACCATACCTTGTTCGAAAGGCAGTCTTTTCCACATCTTCATCAGCGATTCGAATCTGGTTGTACCCGCTCCGCAAGTCTAGCTTCGTGAAGTACTTTGCTCCTTCGAGTTGGTCGAACAAGTCATCCATCCGAGGTAATGGATACTTATTTTTCACCGTTTGTTGATTGAGTGCTCGGTAATCGATGCACATCCGTAGGCTGTTATCCTTTTTCTTAACAAAAAGGACTGGAGCTCCATATGGTGACACGCTGGGTTGGATGAACCCTTTTTATAACATCTCCTCGATTTGCGCCTTGCACTCCTCCAATTCATGTGGCACTAGTCTGTATGGGGCCTTACAAGGAGGGGTGCTCCCTGGAATCACCTCGATTTTGTGGTCAATCCTTCGTTTTGGTGGTAATCCTGAAGGAAGATCATCGGGAAAGACATCCCCATATTCTGCTATCACTCCAGTCAAGCTGTCTGGTATCTGCTCGTCGAGTCGTGCACTCGGGACTTCTCTTATTAAACCCAAAAAACAGACATCGTTGTTACGTATAGCACTTGTACCTATTACATACAAAGGCAAGTTCTGTCTTCGAGATCTCACTCTATCTCCGAAGATTTTCCACTGTTTGGTTTTCACCACTTTTCTTCGCCAATCCACTTCGAGATTATACTGCTCCATCCACGGCATACCCAATATGACATCATAACGGGCTAATGTGATCACTCGCCACTCAATATCTTCACGATATTCACCTAAAGTAAGTTCTATCTTTCGAGGTAGAGATTCAATCTTCTCAGTCTGTCCATTGGGCAGTTCCACCTCTTCACTCTCATCACTTTCTAACTCCATTCCCAACTTCATAGCAGTCGATCGAGACAAAAAGTTCTCTATTGCACCAGGATCGATTAGTACTCTCACCTGGGTCCCTTCCAAGACTCCATCCACGACAATCAATTGTGCATTGTTTTTTGTCAATCTCATTCTCCTTCCCTCGCCTTTCTTCTCCCTCCTTGCACCAGTAAGGCCGCGAGGTGCATTTACTGGTGTTCTTCGTTTCCCAGTCTTGCCTCGATTTCTTCATCTCCTTCCGTCTCATTCAGATGATTCAGAGGTCGACGATATGAAGGTCTTGGATCTCTAGGAAAACGACTTCGGCAATTTGCAGCTATGTGACCGAATCGTCCACAACTGTAACATCGACGTTGCTCGAGTTGAGGTGTAGCATTCCTAACACCTTCTCCTCTAGGAGCTCCTTGACGTCTTTCTTCTGGCCGCCCTCGACGATCTCCACCTTGAAATTGTCGTGGTTGATAGCGGATGTTGCCTAGCTCCATGGGTGTCGGACCGTTTGCATACGGGATTTCGGATCTATTCTGATGATTTGGTGGAATCATCACTTCTCCTCCTAATGCTCCAGCAATTCTTTGAGCGCAAGCGATGGCCTCAAAAACCGTGAGTGGGTTTTGCACCATTACTTCTTGTCGAATTCTTTCCTTCAACCCCCTCTTGAAATTATCAAGAGCCTCCGCCGGACTCATATCAGTGATTGCAACTTGCAAGTCGAGGAAGGCTTCTACATACTCTTGAAGGCTTCCCTTCTGTTTCAATCCCCACATCCTCGTTCGAGCCATTTGCACCGAGTCCACAGACTGGAAATTCTTCAACAACCCTTCTTGCATTGCAGTCCATGTGACTGTCCTCCCTTCCGTCAACACCGATCTCTCCCATGCATCATACCACGCGAGAGCTTTATCAGTCAAGTAGCCACACGCAAACACTCCCGCTACGTGGTCCGTGATTTACGTACTCAAAAGTCGCAAATATCGATTCATCCGAGAAATCCAATTCTCGACTACTCCCATAAGTCGTTGGCCTTTGTACGGTTCAATGTTACATGTCTTCTTCATCCGTAGTAGCAGGGCACCTTCCTCATCGACTGGAACTCTAACGATTTGTGCCACGGGTTCTCTTGGTGCAGCTTGCTCTCCCACCACCGGTACTCCTTGAGACGATCCTCCTCTTGCAACGTCTGTCATACTCTGACCCTCGAGGTTCAGCATTTTGTTCTGTAATGCTTCAACCGTCATCTTCATCTCTCGAAATTCGGTCAGCATGCCTTGCATCAGTTCCTGCATCACCAACTCTGGATTTGGAGGTTGTTGCTCCATGATCGCTCTCTCTCTCTCTTACGACACGTAAGTTTCAAGCTTCTCCTAGTACAGAGTTATGACGGCCACTCGGAAACGTTCGTATACTACAGGTACTACAAAAGGGACAGGAGAATCAATTATCTCGCGGTAGAAATCCTCACCAAAATTTCTAATCACAAACTCTCTATGTAACGATTTCGGTTTGCAGACATAGCGGATCTCCACCCACGTGTTGAAGGGAACAGGAGCGGGTAGGTTTAGATCCATGCTCACTAAATCAAGATGTAGACGGTCAAATCCCAACTAGCTGCATATGTCACTACTGGAAGAATCACCGGGACTGGCGAATTCATCACTTGACCCATGAAATCCTCACCGAAATGATAAACAAGATACACTCGAAAATGCTCTCGACGCATATACATAAGCTTGATATGGAAAGGATTCAAGAATGGTAATTCTGGAGCTGGAAATCTACCCCCATCCATCACATAGCTCTCTTGATGCACTCAGAGTTCCAATTGCTAGGTACCTCGATCAAAGGTCCTTCTAAGAGGGGTAATCCGCTCTCTTAGAGTTTCCTGCTCTGATACCATTGTAAGATGAGGCTCTAGAGTGAACTCGAAACTCGAATGTCCGTGGTGGTGCATTCGTAACCTTTATATAGTGAGAGGAATAGTACATGATCAGCTTCCGGCCAATGCTCATCTCTCACGCGGATCGCTGATGTGGCTTACATGCAGCCTTAGATCTAGAACAACATCTAGAGGTTCAGAATGAGCCACGTAGAAGGCTTGCTGGAAAGTTCTAGAAGTTTCTTTCTAGAAACTTCCTTCTGGAAGCTTCCCGGCTGGAAAGTTCTAGAAGCTTCATTCTACAAACTTCCTTCTGGAAGTTTCCCGGCGGACTTTTGGCGCACTCGCCTATTGGTAGAAGTACTATTTGCTGCATGTATTCTTCGGCCAATTTAGCCGTAACTAATTCTTATACCAAGGACTTCTACAAAACCAATTTCTCCTCTAGTTGATAAGTAGGACTCTACTTATTACATGCTATTTTACGTCGGATTTTGGTTACGCGTGTGCACTCGCAAGCTATTTTTGCTGTTTTGGAGCCTCTTTTCGTGCAATCTTGTGCAATTCGAGGTGGAGCCGAGTCTCTTTTGGTGTGTTGTACCCGTACTACTCTACTTCAAGCGGAACGGAGCGGAGAATGAGTGGGAGTGTCGAGGTGTGGAGTGCGTGTAGAGGCTTCGAGGAGCAAAGGTGCGTGAGTGCGGAGGCGTGAGAGCGGAGTGCGAGAGTGCGGAGGCGGAGCGGAGCTTGAGCCTGAGCTCGAGCCCGCCGCAAGCCAGCTTGCTGGCGTGCGTGAGAGAGGTATCCAAGTTCCAATTGTGTGGGAAGTGTAATACCAACTGGTCACCCATCTCAACACTATTCCTGGACCTGGACTCTTAACTCTGTAGTCTTAGCTTTGGCTTTATCACTAGACCAATAGCTCTTGGTGTCTTCTAGGGATGCGTGCAAGTTCTTATAGACTTGTTTAAGGTAGTAGAAGACCTTCTCGCACGTTCCTAGAAGAGTGGTAAGGCGACCTCGTAGTATTAGTGGTAAGCTATAGTTGTGGTAGTGTTTGTCTATACCATAGAGACGCGTATGGAGGCAGTTGTCTTGAGTGAGCTAGTAGAGCTACCACGTGGATATTTTTGGAGATACTAGAGGTGTAGACATCTAGTTAGTGATCTCAAGTATCAGTTACGACAGTTGGTGATCATATATTGTGCATGTGATCACCGACGAGGAGTCGTCAGTCCGGGTGGGTTTCTCTTTATGTGAATGTTTGAGTGTAAAGGATTATTGTTTGGACTTCTTGTGGTTGGAACCCCTTCATATTCTGCTTCTTGTTTGTGCGCCGCGTTTGCTTGTGTTGGCGCTTGATTTTCGGAGTAAGTTCACTCTAGTGTGCTGTGGTAGTGAGGTTGGAGTTGCGGATTGTAAACCCTCCGCGGTCCTATCGATCAACTATCCCCTCCCGATCTCTCAACCTCCACGATCGTCATCCACGAATCTGCAACATGTCGGGTCTGTCTCTCACTCAGGGGTCACCTTTGATGGCTTTGATGGAAGCACACCATGAACTTGAAGGAAAAATGCTAAGTTCACTCATTCATACACCCACAAACTTATCAACTAAAATTCTCTATAAACTCATCAACTAAAATTCTCCATTCTAACGACGTCTCTCAAGTTCTCACATGCTAAACATATCTCACACTCTCTATATTACTCAAGTTGTCATTACGACGATGTGAAAACAAGGATGAGGAGCTCTTCTCTACTCCTCTATTTATACATTTTAGGTTTTTACTTAGTTACTCTCCGGTAACTCAGCCGTAACTACTTTTATCGAGTTTTACTAAGATATTACTTAAGGTAAAAGCATTAATCACATGGGCTTCTTACCTTTTCACATGGGCTTATTCCTTCAAAGTCAACAACTTCTAGAAAGATTCTGGAATATTCTCAAGGAATCTCGAATTTCCACCCCCTCTACACTAGGACCCACTAAAAAGGAAACATGTGGAATCTCTTCTTGTTTTTAATGCCCACAAAGTCCACAACTTTAATCCAACCACTAATATCAAGTCAAAAAGGAGATAAGGGATACTTTCCACCTCCTTTCTACCTTTTAGACAAGAGGACAAGATAGTAGTGCTCACTCTTTAGCAAATATCTGAATTCTGCCAAAAGTACAGCTAAGTTTAACCATAACTAACTTTTAGCTAGTCATGACTAACTTGATACCTCCTTAAAGTACTTTGGTAGCAAATAAACATTCTCAACACTTAGTTATAACTAAATACCTTACTAATAGACAAACTTCCTATGTGTAACATAGGTCGTTACATTTTATTCCCGGACTAAATTTTCGCTCCGTCCTCGGAGTGAAGAGAGAACTTTCGTCGATGAAACAACTTCAACTTGTCATGGTTGATCCGATCGAATCTCCTTCCTCCCAACTCCTGAAGGTCATATGTGAAGTTGCTCCACACCTTATCTACAACAAAAGGACCAAAATATTTCAGAAGAAACTTCTTCCTAGCCCTCTTGAATCTGATAGCATCATACAACATTACTCAATCTCCGACTTGAAAAGGTTTTACCTCCCTCTTGTCCAAATGTTTGTCGTAACTCTTCTTTTGATACGCCTAAGCTCGTTCCATCCGGATCATTGCTACCGCTCGGGTCTCTTCCAACTCCATGAGTTGCTCCCTTTTTGACTTGACCACGTCTTCTCCCCTCGACCTCTTCAACTTTTGTTGAATGATTTGAAAAGTATCCAATTCGAATTGGATCGGCAACTTGGACTCCACTCTATAAACCAGTCGAAATGGAGAGTACCCAGTAGAAGTCTTTGTTGTCGTTCGGTACTCCCATAAGATGACATGTAGCCTCTTATCCCAAGTATGTTTCGCAGTCTCAACACTAGCATCTTTGACGAACATCATACAAAGTGTAAGATTGGTCTTCTCCGCAAGACCATTAGCATTTGGTTTGTATGAGGTCGTTACTCGTACCTTGATAGAAAAGTGTTGTAGCATAGCAGTAGTCATGCTCCGTACAAACTCTCCTCCTCTATCCGAGACCAACTCTAACGGACATCCAAATCTTGTGATGATCCTCTCTCATAAGAATCTACCGACTTCTGTTTCATTGGTCTTTCTCAAAGGTCTAGCCTCTACCCACTTGGTACAATAGTCAGTGGCGACTACAATGTATCTATTGCCTCGAGGTGTCTTATTAAGAGGACCTACAAAGTCAATACCCCACTTCTCAAATGGTCCTAACACGGGAATTGATCTTAACGGAGGTGTTCTAGTAGACTTCAGAGCAAATGCTTGACATACGTCGCAAGTTTTGCAATAGTCTAAACACTCTTTGAAAATCCCTCTCCAGTGATAACCCGCATCCAAAATCTTGAAAGCTGTTATCTTATCAGCAAAGTGACCTCCGCAAACAGTGCCATCGTGAAACTCGTGCATCAGCTTGAACGCCTCCTTCTGACCAACTGCTCTCCTTAGTAAACCATCTGCTCCTTGATGAAATAGAATTCCCTCCACCATGGTGTAAAGTTTGCATCTCTTGATCAACGCGTTACGTTCTCGGGTATGCATACCTTCTGGAAAAGAGCCATCTGCAAGAAAACTCCAGATTTCCTTGTACTCGTCCGATATCTCCTCAATGCTTGTGATGGTCATCAGATGCTCGTCTGGAAATGAATCATCAAACGGTTCTTCTCCCTCGTCATCATAAGTCTTCGACAAAAGATCAACATTCGCATGCTTTTTCCCTGGTCTATCTTCGATCACGTAGTCGTATTCTGTTAGAAGGATCTTCCAACGAGCAATACGACCTTCGGCATTAGGCTTATTAAAGATATACTTTAAAGCCTTGTGATCTGTGATTATGGAAAATTTCCCTCCTAGCAAGTAGTGTCGAAATTTCTTCAATCCGAATATCACTGCTAATCCTTCTCGTTTAGTCACGGAGTAATTCTTCTCCGCTGGCACCATCTGCCTACTAGCATAAGCTATAGGATGATCATGCCCATCTCCATCTAACTGACTTAATGTACACTCGATAGCTACATTGGAGGCATATGTATACAGAATAAATGCTTTACTCCACTCAGGTTTAGCAAGTATAGGAGTTGTCACTAATACCTTTTTCAACTCCTCAAATGCTTCCTTTGCCTTCTGATCATGCACTATCAAGTCAAAATCAACTCCCTTCTTCATGTACATAGTCAAAGCTATCGCTTTGTTTGAGAAGGAAAAGATAAACCTACGATAATATCCAACCATGCCAAGAAACTGCCTCAACTTTGTCAAGTTGATCGGAAATGGAAGATCCACAATCTTCTTCACCTTCTCAAGATCTATCGCAATCCCATTCTTGGAAATGATGTGCCCTAACAGCAGACCTTCTTCGCAGCCAAAGATGCACTTCTCTGGATTTAGAGAAGCGTTGGCTTGCTCCAACCGCTGCAAAACTTTGATCACATGATCAAAGTGGTCCTCCTTTCTTCCGTACACACAGAAATTGTCAATGAAATCACGAACAAACTTCCCTATGAATGGTTCAAACACCTTGTTCATGAACCTCTGAAACGTGGCCGGAGCATTACACAATCCGAATGGCATCACTCGAAATGCAAATGTTCTCCAAGGAGTAGTGAAAGTAGTCAACTGCTGGTACTCCTGTGCTATCTTGATCTGGTTATACTCACTATAACCATCACCAAAGCTGTACCACTCATGACCAGTAACTTCTTCCAAAATCTCATCTATAAATGATAGAGGATAATAATCCTTCTTGGTAACTGCATTCAACTTCTTATAGTCTATGCACACTCGCAGCTTACCATTCTTCTTCTTGACAATCACAATGGGTGAAACCCATTCTGAGTTCTCCACCTCATAGATGAAACTCGTCTCCTTCAACTTGTCTATCTCCTCCTTGACCATCATTGATGTTGTAGGATTGACCCTTCTCTGCTTCTGTCGAACTGGTCTTGCGTTCTCTTTCAATTCGATTCGATGAGTCTCAAGAGTCACCTCCTTCAAATCCTTGTAGCTGAAAGCAAACACATGGATATATTTTCGAAATATATCTAAGAATCTACTTTTCTCCTCTTGAGTGACATTGATACCAAACTTCAGGATAGAGAGTCTTCACAATCTCTACCTCACTCAACTCTTCTTTGTCATGATCTTTCTCCATTGCTGGTCGAGGCAACAAGTCAATAGCACTAAGTTGATGTAATGATTCATCTCGATCAAATCCTTCGTCCTCAGACGAGGATTCTTGATCATAAGAATCTCCGGTATCTATTTCTGAGAGAATTTGATCATCCTCCGTATCAGATTCCCAGCAATCACTAGTGGATCTATCAGAGTCAGAAGTCATAACTCCAACACCCGAGAGAGGTACTATCACTCTATGATCTCTATGCCCAATCCGTAAGTATCCCTTGTGCCACCTATCAATGGTGCGCACAGCTCTCAACCAAGGCCTACCTAGGAGCAAATCATAACTAGAGTCCTTTAACACTTGAAAGGACATCAATGTTTGAACTCCCATCACAGACACGACCACCTTCTCTAACACACCAAGAGGTCTTACCCGTTGCTTGTTAGCCATCCCCACGACAATGCTAGCCGGGCGAGTTGGTTCCATCCCCAACTTCTTCATCAACCTCTCTGATATGGCATTTACAGCCGACCCTCCATCCACCAATACGTCAAAGACGTAGTGACCATTCAACCGGACTTCAATCTTTGAAGTCCTAGTGCATACCTCTGAAGCATGCACATCCACCACACCAACTCCCACAGACTTTGATGTCTTGCTCTTGGGTTTCTTCTTCTTGCTTCTTTTAGAACTCAGTCCTCCTCTGAGTTCCCTTCGTAAGTTGGGATTAAGTGCTATCAGTTGTCCAACAGTGATGTTGGCTTTCTGAGTACTCACATCTTCAACCACATCATATCCCGCTTGGGAAGATGAAATGGTGAAATCCGCCATCCCAAGCTTCCTTCTTGGCTCCCTTGGTGTACTCGAAATATTACTCGAACGAGTATTTCTACTTGCTGACTCCTCCATGAAAACCGATTCATCAGAAAATCGAATTCTTTTCCTTTCTTGAGCTAAAAGCTCCACCGGTGCATGAGAAGAGTTTGAACTATCTCCTTTCTCGTAAATGAGATCTCGCACGACATCGATAGTAGCCACCCCCTTGTCTCGTCCTTGTGATGGATTTCCTCCACCCACATTCATTCTGACAGCTTCGGCACCTCTTGCTCCGTTGTTAGGACAATTTCGCTGGAAATGAGAACCTCCACACGTCCAACAAGTGATTCCTCCAAAGTTACCTTGGTTGCCTCCAAAGTTATCTTGATTTCCTCGGTTAGGATTGTTGTCGTAACCTCTTTGACCTCCTCCTCCACCTTTGTTCCTCCATTCTCGTAACTGCACCATGTTTATCTTGAGATCCGCAAGAGTATCGGTGATGCTCTTCAGCTCGGCATGAAAATCAAAGATGGCAGTAGACATCGTTGTTGGGACAAACGGTCTTGGCACCACCGTTGGAGTAGGAGCTGACGTTGAAGCAATCACCAATCGTGATGGTGCAGGTGCGATCGTTGTGGCTACACCAGGAGTCGGAGTCGACACCAGAGCAGCATGATGAGGTTGGATGATATCTCCTTCATCCAAACTCTCTTCCATATTTGTCGTAATCTTGATGGCCTCCGCTTTGGTTGCTGGCTTCTCGTACCTCACTTGGGTTCGAATTGAAGACCTCAACCCTCCCACCAAGTTCTTGATCAACACTGCTCCAATCCCCGCCATCGTTAACTCCACATTGTCTCCACTCTTCCGTAGGACCGTCCGAAACCGTTGTTCCAACTTATCTACCCTTTCGGCATATTACCGAACTTTCTCGTCGTCCCGTTGCTTCAAATGAGTAAACTCCACCATGAGCTTCTCATAACTCTCTTCTGGAAGAAATTTTTCAATGAGTGCATTACTCAACGTCTCCCATGTGTCCATCAATTCTCGCAGAAGCTTCTTTATATAAAGCAAAAATGGCACCCCAACTGCAATAGATGCTTGATCGCAACGCCTCTATACTTAACGTTGGCCTTTCCGTCTCCATTCTAACTCCCAAATGTCTCTTCTTCAACCTCGGCACTCGAACTGGATTCCCCATGACGTATCGTCAAGACCTCCTTGTATGTCGAACCGTATATCTCTTAATCGGTAAGAGATCTCTCCAAGATTTTATGATCTTCAGTAGCTCAACCTCCAAGTTACTAACTAATGAAGTTTCAATTGAAAATTCCTTAATCAAAAGAGATGGTGCTGACTGTACAAATTTTCAGAGAACTGAAATTTGTATATTTTCACTTCTCTCATGACTTTCAACCCCCTCAACTTTGAAAATTCATGGCTCTCTCTCCATACCACCTTTTCTCCTGATTTCTGTTGTCCTAGATAGTTATCAGCCAATCTAAAACATTGGAAAGTTTCTCAAGAAAATAAAATTCACAGAAAATCTGACAATGACTTTAAACTTTTTCCAGAGAACAGAATTCCTCAACTCTCATGAATAGACCCCCTCAACTTTGAAAATTCATTGCTCCCTCTCTAGACCACCTTTTCCTATGATTTCTTTTGTAGTAGATAGGTTATCAGCCAAGCTATAGTCCTGGAAAGTTTCACTGGAAAATAAAATTCACAGAAAATCTGACAATGAATGTAAACATTTTCTAGAGAGCAGAAATCCTCAAACTCAGAAATTTTTCTCCTCTAATAACTTCTCTCTTCTCCTCTCTCTACAACTCTTGTTTCATCCCCTTTCAACTCTCCTCAAACTCTTTCTAAGTGAACAAGATGTAAAGAATAACCTCGAATGCGTCATAGATCACTACGGGATACACGAAAGGTTCTAATGTTGCTAACATCACGTTAGCTCTCTCTCCTCTCAACGTTCTCTCCATGTGTTCTCTCATAATCTCTTTTTGTCTAATATAGAATTGAACTCTAAACACTTTCAATGATCTCTTCAAGTGAGGTCTCGACAACAGAACCAAAAATGTAAACCCTCCGCGGTCCTATCGATCAACTATCCCCTCCCGATCTCTCAACCTCCACGATCGTCATCCACGAATCTGCAACATGTCGGGCTTGTCTCTCACTCAGGGGTCACCTCTGATGGCTTTGATGGAAGCACACCATGAACTTGAAGAGAAAATGCTAAGTTCACTCATTCATACACCCATAAACTTATCAACTAAAATTTTTCATAAACTCATCAACTAAAATCCTCCATTCTAACGACGTCTCTCAAGTTCTCACATGCTAAACATATCCCACACTCTCTATATTACTCAAGTTGTCATTACGACGATGTGAAAACAAGGATGAGGAGCTCTTCTCTACTCCTCTATTTATACATTCTAGGTTTTTACTTTAGTACCCTCCGGTAACTCAGCCGTAACTACTTTTACCGGGTTTTACTAAGATATTACTTAAGGTAAAAGCATTAATCACATGGGCTTCTTACCTTTTCACATGGGCTTATTCCTTCAAAGTCAACAACTTCTAGAAAGATTCTGAAATATTCTCAAGGAATCTCGAATTTCCACCCCCTCTACACTAGGACCCACTAAAAAGGAAACATGTCGAATCTCTTCTTGTTTTTAATGCCCACAAAGTCCACAACTTTAATCCAACCACTAATATCAAGTCAAAAAGGAGATAAGGGATACTTTCCACCTCCTTTCTATTTTTTAGACAAGAGGACAAGACAGTAGTGCTCACTCTTTAAGAAATATCTGAATTCTGCCAAAAGTACAGCTAAGTTTAACCATAACTAACTTTTAGCTAGTCATGACTAACTTGATACCTCCTTAAAGTACTTTGACAACAAATAAACATTCTCAACACTTAGTTATATCTAAATACCTTACTAATAGACAAACTTCCTATGTGTAACATAGGTCGTTACAGGACCAGTCAGACTACCTTTGTCTCTCTCACGGTGCGGTTGGAGTGACGACCAACAGATCGTGAGAGGCTGCCTGTGGTGATGACAAGTACAGGTTGTCCTTACCTTGACCGTCCTAGTAGCAGATAGGTGAGCTCAGTAGGAGCGAGGTTAGGCAAGTGGTGGTTACGGTGGTGACGAGGATTGCGACATTCCGGTTAGGGAGTGTGTTATCGAGATTCTCAATCACGGAGTCCTCGGGAGGTTCTGGTGGAGATTTCTCGGACAGTGGGCATACACGGAGTGGGGTGAGATACCGACTACCTACACCCTTGCCGTCATTGTTCCAGAGGACAAGTCAGACGCAGACAGCGCGTTTTCTAGTGGTGAGTCTAGTGTCATCACATCATTGTTGTGAGATCTGGACGAGATCTATGGACCACGAAGGGACCTCGACGTTACTCGGGTACAGTTGGTATCATTGAGCTGGATGACTTCATCCAGGAGTTTGACAGTTGGTGCGATCTGCAGCAGATGCGGAACCCACAGCTGTTTGACTCTTCATGACGTGGAAGGGTTTATTCCAACACTTGGAGGGACCGCCGATGGATGATTATCATGAGTTCAGGCGAGATTACAGTGTTGAGATCGAGTTGTGGAGACAACATTGGTCTCTCAACTACGTTTCTATCACTACTGGTGCAGTTTCGGGAGGCGTAGTACCTGCGAGTTCGAGTGTCAGTAGCAGTGATACATCCACATGTGGCGGAGTACTTACTACCAGCGGTGCGTCCACAAGTAGTGGAGCAGGTGGTAGTGTGAGTGGGATACCACCAGGGTTTAACCCTGTGGTTCAGTTCTTTTAATGTTTGAGGAAGAACTATCAAGGTGTGCGGATCGATAAGTTGAGGAGTTTGTAGGAGTTCCAACGGAAGACTAGAGAGAACCTACGCGAGGCGTTTACTCGCATGAGGCGGTTGATCAACGTTACCCAAGGGATGACGGAAGCACAGGCAGTCCAGTTCTGGTATGAGATACTAGATCGGGAGCTTCGTATGAGAGTTAGAGATGCTATTCTTCTTAGAGATACCGCTCTGACGTTGACGGTTGTCTTTGGTCTGGCTGAGCGGATTGAGCTCAACATGGTGGAGGAGAGGGTGGTGGTTGCTGGGTTCAGCAAGGAGACACCACATGGAGCGACCACCTCTTCTCGAGGATCACAGGCTACGCAACAGCGTGGTGGTGGTGGTGGTAAGGATCATGCGGAGCAGTCACGATCTTAGGGAGGTGTTGGAGGATCTGGTGGGCAGAAGCCCATGCCGTCTTTCTCTAGCCAGCAGCAAGCGGATCCTTGCCGGAGGTATGATGGTCCTCATAAGCAGAAGGACTGTCTACAGAGGAGAGGTTAGGCAATGTGAGCATTGCGAATGACCTGGTCACAGTAGTGACCGTTGTTTTGATCTTCATCCTGAGTTGTGGCAAGGGAAGGCTGATTGTGGACGAGGCGGAGGAGCTCAAGTGGTCCGTGGTTGTCGAGCTAGAGGTAGAGGTCCAGCACCTGAGAGAGGACCAGTCGGTCCATCGCCTGCTACGACGTCAGAAGCCGGTATGGCTACTCGGATTGAGCAGTTGGACCAGAGAATAGCTAGTATGGCTATGGCTTAGCGGAGATCTGGTGGAACATAAGCTTCCACGTCTTATGGAGAAGACGGAGGGGACTTTGACTTCATGACGGATGTGACACAGATTGAGACATTTGCGACAGTGACTCGAGGTGCAGTACGTGTCTCTGAGCCACGAGGTACGTCAGTGGAGTTAGATCCACAACGCGGGGAGACTGGTAGACAGGTCAAGCTTCCTCAGTCGTTCACGTTATCGGAGACGTTGAGGACCACATCTATGGTTCTTAAACGACCTACCGATGGTGCAGTAGAGTTGGAGACATCGACATCCAAGAGTGGGTGTGATGTGAGTCCACTCTCGACGTCTATGGATGCAACGCCAAACTCGATGTTGAGGACGACTACAGCAGTTTTGCGAGTCTCACTATTCTCAGCCACGGATATGAGAGCATTGGGAGTCAACTTGGCTCCCGTGTTCCAGTTGGTGGCCACGCTCAGTGAGAGCGAGGATGTAGTTACCTCTAGTGCTGAAGTAGTTCAGCGAGAGACAGTAGACGTGTCCATGGAGTCGAGGATCAGGACAGCTACCAGTGGTACTTGGCAAGCGGCGACTGCTAAGTTAGATGAGTTAGCAGCTAGGCCAGCGATTGACCGTGCTGGTTTGACACCAGGTGTGGTGTTGTTGGACAACAAAAGTGGTATCTTCTGTTTGGTGGCACCTTCAGGGAAGGTGTATCAACCATAGAAGGTCTTGTTAGACTTTGGAGCCCAACCGTTGATGTTGGGAAAGGCGGCATGTATTGGTTTGAGTCTGAAGAAGTCCGAGGTGGAGAGATGTCCATTCCAGTTGCAGACATCTCTAGGGGGATAAGGAGGTACGGCTCTACATATGACACGTGAGATGTTGACGGTGAGAGTTCGGTCAGATCACGCCACTTGTTGGTATGACATTTTTTTTAGGAACGATTCATCCTTCCCGAACGCAGCATACATGGCTCGATGGTGAGGACCAAGGTCATCGTTACAGCCGCAGAGTCTTATGATGTATTGGTTGGAGGTGTTGTGTTATACCTTATGGGATTCGTGATCGACTATTGGGCGGAGATAGCATCTTATAGACCAGGTTGGCAGTCCGGTGAAGGACGAGTGAGTTGCTTACCAGTGCGGTTCAGTGTTAGAGTTGGGACGACGGAGTCTACACCAGGAATGATGACATCCGTTGCAGGGTTCAGTTCGGTCATCACTTGACCGGGCGAGTTGTTAGAGGATAATGTCCATGCGGAGGATACTCCGGTCTTTGAGGAGGTGGAAGACATGCCTAGCATATCTACGTTAGTACCATCTGTCTTGGATGTTCCACTCTAGAGTTCGAGTGGAGAGTTGCAACAGTATGCTGATCAGTTGGTGCAGCAGGCTTTGAGTGAAGTCTTTGTACCACCAGTAGAGGAACAAAGGGTTGTTCTTGCTACTGACCATGTGACCTTATCACCGTTGGATACGACTCTCATTGTGTGGCAGTATCCAGAGGAGGATGTATGTGTGCTGGAGCTGTTTGGAGAGATCAGCACAGGTTTGACTGCGGTATTGCAGGCAGGTATACAAGAACAGCGATACTTGTATGTGGAGAGAGATGAGGTTACGAGACGCATCCATTGCATCATGTGACACGTTTGGTGCAGAGATATCCTGAGTTGTTGCCCATATCATCTGTTAGAGGATACCAGCAAGCATTACCGTCAGATATTTCACTGCTGGGGCGCATGATCTTACGTTTGTTGGCACCATTCACTTGGTGATAGTCGGATGGTCATGTCAAGGTCACACACGTGCTGAGAGAGCTCATGGTTTACATGACCCGCGATCTAGGATGTTCTGGGAGATGTTACGAATCTTACGACATCTCCAGATGCATCAGGTGGATTCTCCACCGTACATCTTGGAGAACGTTCCTTTGTTGGGTGATGCTCGTGCACAAATGATGACGAGTATGCACCAGGTGCGGTCCTGGGTCGGATCGACAGTGTTGTTAGATGCAGCGAGAGTGGGATCTCGTGCACATCGTCCACAATTGTGGTGGACGAATTTGTTACCGAGGGAGGTGCTCAAGCGCGCACACGATGCAGTGAGACGACCAGCGCACCTCACAGTGGATGACATTTTGGATGCATGACGACGATCTCAAGTAGTGAGAGTCATGGATACGTCACCCATGGCAGTGATGAACCTAGTGAGACGGTCCATGACAGCATTGTCCACGTTGGTGAGCTTTCTAGCGTCACATGCTTACAGAGATGGAGGACCTGGGCTTGTGTGGGATGCTCGGTTACAACAGTTGGTGGAGCCCAATGCCGATGAACGCGAGCGAGCGATGAGTTTCTCGACAGGTACGACAGCAGTAGCTTCGGTGTCAGAGACTTCACGTCGTCAAGTGTTGGATCAAGCAATGGACTTGAATTGCTTGACATGGATGGTTAGTCTTGGATTGGTTGAGCAGCATCAGATGCGATCGACGGGTGTTATTGCTCGAGCACTCTTGAGCTCTTTACCTACCTGGTCGGTGGAGGCAAAGGCTGGGGGCGAGGCACGTGGAGTTTGTCATCCTTGGACATCATGAGATGTCGTAGGAGAGAGTGTGGAGCTTGCAGCTAGAACTGCATAAGATTTTCGCACAGTAGCGGTGGAGGTTGTTGGTGGTGAGCAGAAGGAAACTGCTCCAGAGGCTACAAGATAGTAGTCAACGACTTCGTCTTCTACCTCTAGCATGGTGACAGAGGATACTTGGGAGCCGGAGATTGGACCCAAGCTTATAAGAGAGGAGAGACGAAGAGTTCAAAGATTCTTGAAGAGCTACAGGAATTGTTTTGCCTTCAATATCAAGGATTTGGGTACCTTGAAGGGACCTGGTATACGGATCGACTTGGCTAATGACACGTCAATCTTTCGACGTCCTTACAGGTACAGTGACATGGAGAGAGCCTTGATCCAGAGTAGGACTCAAGACTTGTTGGAGGCTGGGTTGGTGGAGATGTCGCATGGAGAGTATGCATCTGCCACAATTATGCCAGCCAAGAAGGATATGTATGGCAACTACACGGATAGAGGGATGTGTGGGGACTAGCGTCTTATCAATCGGCAGACGAAGTCCGATAAGTATGACATGCCGACACTTGAGGAGATCTTTGATGCACTGAGGCATGTGAAGGTCTTCAGTACTTTGGATCTTCGAGCAGGGTATCAACAGTTGCCAGTGAGAGAAGAGTCCAAGACAGCATTCTGGAGAATTGACTCTCACGGCAAGGATTGTTTGTATCAGTGGCGATTCTTACCATTTGGGTTGAAGAACGCCCCTGCTGAGTTCCAGAGGGTGATGACAGAATCCTAGCAGGATTGGATTTTGTCAGATGTTATATTGACGACATCTTAGTCTATAGTGCTACAATGGAGGAGCACGAGAGACACTTACGAGATGTGTTCGAGCGGTTGAGAGCTCTTGGATTGAAGTTACACCTTGCGAAGTGTAAGTTCTTCCAGGAGTTGGTAGAGTATCTAGACCACATCATCTATCCAGGTGGATTGGGTGTTCAACAGACGAAGGTTGAGGCTATTGCACGTATCTCACGTCTCACAAATGTGAGTCGAGTTCGAGCATTTGTTGGTTTGACGAACTTCTATCGTCGGTACGAGCGAAGAGATTTCGACGAGAAAGACGACATGTACTTCGAGTGTAGGATGATGAGAGAGTACGGATAGTACCACATCCAGCTCAGATGGCACAGTTAGTACGACATGCCCATGAGGAGTTGGGACATTTTGGAGTGAAGCGTACGCATAGCTTACTCCAAGGACAGTATTGATGGCGTGGTATGCACGTCGATGTGCAGCAGTTTGTCGCACGATGTGTGGTTTGTGATCGAGTACAAGCTCGTTTAATGCTCCTACTCCACAGTTACACTCTTTACTGATTATGGGGTTGGATTACCGTTGGAGTTTGGATTTTGCGGGACCCTTATCGTTGACCGTACGTCACCACCGGTATGTGTTGGTGATGGTGGAGCACTTTTCCAAGTAGATTGAGTTGGTGGCATTACCGGACAAGACGAGTGAAGGGGCGGCGTATGCGTTCTTAGATCGAGTGCTGAGTCGTTTTGGAGCACCAGCTGAAGTGTTGACAGACCAAGGTACAGAGTTCCTTGATGAGTTTCAGACCTTATGTGATCAAGCGCTGATTGATCATCGGACTACATCTCGAGATCATCCTGAGGCGGATGGTTTGGCGGAGAGGGTAGTTCAGACGTGAAGAAAGGATTACGCAAGTATGACTTGCAGAAGGGCCACTTGGGAGACTGGGATGTGCAGTTACCATGGTTGGCTACAGGCTACAAGCGTCTTTGGCTTCCTTCTCACTGTATTTTCTATTGTATGGCCGAGCGTGATGGTGTTGTGTGGAAGGACCATGTGCGTAATTGCGCATATGTCATCTTCCCAACATTGATGATACCGTTGACCCAAGCTTAGCAGTTGTACGCGCGGGCTTGAGATGTATGTTGTGTGGGTCTGCTGGTGGAGCAACCCGTATGTTGGTGTGTGATGGTTGTTCGAGAGGTTGGCACATGTCATGTTTGACTCCACCTCTCAGTGTCGTTCCTACTGGATGGTGAGTTTGTCCTCGATGTATATAGCAGGGATAGCCGATTAGATCTTTGCGTGATATGGATTGCCAGACAGACGACTAACGATGGGGCGATGTAGCACCCGGCCCTCTTGATCCTTGCACCCATGAAGGTATATATCACGTAGTTGGGATATGGAGCTATCTGGAGTTAGAGGGACCTAATCTCCAGTTAGGAGGGCGATTGTGGTACACTTGTGTATGTGTATGACATCGTCCATGTGTTATGTGTATGTGTGGTGTATCTCTGACAGCGAAGTATGTTGTGTAGCGATGTGTATGCGCACGACAGCTGTCACGTCAGTTTAGCACCTCGACTAGGTTGACCGAGTGCGAAGTGACGCATCCCGGTAAGACCGTTAGTGCCGTTAGGACGAGATTGTGAGAGAGCCCACTAAGGGTATACTTCGCAGGTAGGGCTTGGAGGCCTTAGTTCTTCGAGTTGAGCCTTCAAGCTCCAGGCTATGGTGGATAGTCTAGTTGAGTGTAACCCAGATTCTCTTCGTGCTTAGAGTGGGTTTGGCTTGACCGTTTGTGAGTAATCTTTGTTGTAGTGTTGGAGATGATAATTTCTCTGTTCAGATTATTGTGGTTCACTTGTGTATGTGTATGACATCGTCCATATGTTATGTGTATGTGTGGTGTACCTCTGACAGCGATGTATGTTGTGTAGCGATGTGTATGCTCACAACATCATCATATAAAGTTGTAAAATTTAACAAACGATGTGATTATATTGAAAAGTGAGATTTAGGTAGTTATACAGAAATAAGTTATATAGATTATATATACTAACGGGGTTATAAATTACTATTGGTTGAACTTATCATTTACCCTCATAACCATATCCATGGAAACCAACCTGAGAACCAAGGTAATATGTGATCTCTAAAGTTGTACATTGGTTTATGTTAGCACGTTATAATTGGTTCATATAGAGAAATTTTACGAAGCTAGAACACAAGAAAGAGGAGATAATAACAAACTCTCAACAGTATTCATAGCTCTTTCTATTTTCAAATATTAGAGGATATAGAACTTACACAAATTAACTTTAAAATGGAATAAATTTCGAGTTATATATAACTGTGCTAACCACTAGATCGTTCACACATACGTGAAGAAACATGCTGAACCCGTTTACTGTAAATTAGAGGCTTTAGAGTTTTATTGTGTGAAAACATAAACTTTTGGAATTTCGTAAATCATTATATCATTATTATAGACCAATTACAAGCCTGATACAAGATGCCGAGAATAAAGGTCCATAAACTGCGAAGTCCAACCGCAGTTCACTGGAGACTTTAGGGTTTAGCGACGTGGTAACAGCAGTACCTCCCAACCATGCTTCGATGTGGCGCGGACGCAGTTCAGTACGTTGCTGGTGAGTCAAGTTAGTCAATCAGGCGCCTGGAGGAAAGGGAAAACGAGTTGGAGTCTCATATTCTTCGTGCTGTGCTCGAAGCGTCCGGTTTCTTGGTAGGATTCTACTCTTATCGATTCATCTGTTTGTCCATCTCAAGTGGCAGAAACGTTCATACGGAAAAGAGAATTACCTCCTTGCGAAAATGAGGCTGGATTTTGGTGGATTGGATCCGATTACTTTGCAGCGACCCAGCAGCGCCGATGCCGGGTTTGACTTGCCGTGCAGCGCAATCGGGTCTGCTCCTTCTTTCAACTTGCCCGCTGTTGCCGATGTAAGTCCTGTGCGCTCGAATGCTCCAGCTTTGTGCTTTGACAATAATATTATGCCTCACATTTGCAGTCCGTGTACGGTGTTTGCACAATTCGCCTTTGGAGGGCTCGTCAAGCTAGATAGAAACACAAATTCATGCTCCGCGTAGCCTCTCAGAAGAACGCGTTTCTCTTAGTTTCGTAGGTTAGGGTATGATCGAGGTTAGTTTGACGATGAAGCATGTGTATGCTTTGGATTCAAGTTATGCAAGATGGATAATTTGAAATTGTGTTTGGCTGATGTTGACAGCTGGATGGGTTTGAGAAAGCAGCTGTGGACATGGTGAAGCCTCTCCATGGAACAACCACTTTGGCTTTCGTTTTCAAGGAAGGTGTGATTGTTGCAGCTGATTCACGAGCGAGCATGGGAAACTACATTTGTGCGTACCCGGTCCTTGCCAACCCATGCATTCTTTGGTTTTTACCTTTGGTTCGCATGTGGACTGGCATCCTTTCTCTTTCCTGGCCCTGCTCTAGGTGACTCAGTTTCGGTAATAAATGCCATTAGCCTGTCACAGAATAACTGCTGACAGTAAAGTTTTTGTGTGAAGATAACTTTTTTCAAACCATAACCATCATCCGAATGAACTTAACGGAACGCAAATCTTATTAAGTAAAAACAAATATGTGACGATTGGAAGGTGGTACTAGATGTCCCAGGTAGTTGTTTGTACCCCGTTTTCTTTCCTGCGTAGCGGGTTGTGTTCTCTCATCGGTCAGGTCAGTTCCAGTATACCAGGATTTCTGTTTTCTTCTGCAACCACAAGCCTTTTCGACTCTCATGCTGTAAGTTCTGCTGGGAGTTGCATCTTCTCGGGCCTTTAATTCTCTACTGACAGTTTTATTGGGCTGTCTCAGCTTCTCAGAACGTGAAGAAAATTCTGGAAATCAACCCGTACCTTCTAGGAACAATGGCTGGAGGTGCCGCAGACTGTCAGTTCTGGCAGAGAAATCTTGGGACCCGGGTATGGTTTATCAGCTGACCAGTTTGATTCGTGTTAATGGTGTATTTGGTTGTTAGCGCGTTTTTCTTGCACTATTGACGTTTTTGTTACCTTCGCTGTTAAGGACCTCTTATTTGTCCGCAATACTTCACTTACGTTTAGGTTTACAAGTATGCGGAATTCATCTGATGCGCCGCACTCTGGGTTGTTTAACAGTGCCGACTGCACGAACTAGGAAACAAGAGAAGAATATCGGTAACAGGCGCATCCAAACTTCTTGCCAACACCTTGTACTCATACCGAGGAATGGGCTTATCCATGGGTACGATGATCGCCGGTTGGGATGAGACTGTAAGCTCAAATCACTACCTTGAGTTTTGTATTTTATGCTGCATATTGATTGCTAGGGGGCGTTGAAGCTAAATATAATATGATCTCGTGGTTATTACAGGGCCCAGGCCTGTATTATGTGGACAGTGAAGGAGGCAGAGTGAAAGGAAGACGCTTCTCAGTGGGATCTGGTTCAACCTACGCGTATGGTGTTTTAGATACGGGGTATGCAGTTTTCTCAATCATTTTGTGCATACTGCTTACTACGCATCTGGCTGCATCGTACTGTAATGGCATCTGATACAAGAAACATAAGTGGGTCGCACGACCATAGGCTGGTCTTTATACCGTCAGCCGGTCCAGGCTACTGTGCTGCTGTTCGAGGATAAGCAGTCCAATACCTTAGGCTGGAGTTTATGAATCGGGTTTACGTTCGGATCCTTGGATATCTTTAGAAGCATTTACTGGTTCATTTCGACACACGCGCCTCGTTGTATAGTTACTATTGCATTTCTCCAGCATAAGTATAATCTTCAATTTGTCCTTCTCGTCCTTCTCTTAGCTTTCTCTATCGTTATCGCCCTTGTCTCACCTTATAGTATTTGATCTTAGCCTCAAGGGTCAACCTAATGATACAACCGATGAACTCTAGCTGCTCTTAAAAGATACTTAATTTAAGGTAGTTCCTGGATACTGCATAGAAGGAGGTTGATTGCAGTTTTTATATCTGCGTCTCTAGGGTTGAGGGCTACAGTTGGTGTGGATGCTGTGAGTGAAAGGTTGCCAGTTGAGAGTCTGTTGATAATTGTGGAGCATATCACCCCTCAGACACGTGTATGTACCTAAGGCACAATGGTCGTGCAATCCTGTTAACTTGTTCATTGTAGTATTGGAGATTAGATCAACTGTCACAGCCAGTCGATTATAAACTCCTGTCGCAGTTACTTCGCTGTCTCACTTTCTGTTGGAATTCCGTGAAATGTTCAGATTTCGCTGGGATATGAGTATCGAGGAAGCAGTTGAACTAGCACGACGCTCTATCTACCATGCGACCTTTCGTGACGGAGCTAGTGGTGGTGTAGCTAGTGGTAAGTATTTAAGATTCACTCTTTCGACTTGACTCTAGATAGACTTGAACATAGCTTCCTTGTTGTTTGTTCGGCTAGAACATTTGTGGAGCATGTTCTACTGGCTGGGAGCATGAAAGGCTTCTCATTCGCTTCCTTGTCTTGTGAGTACAGTGTACTATGTCGGACCAGATGGGTGGAAGAAGATGTCGGGTGATGACGTGGGAGAGCTCCATTATAAGTACTACCCCGTATCCGACGCTTCTGCCGAGCAGGAAGTTGTAATGAAGGACGCTTCAAGTGCTTCATGATTCTCAAGCTTCCACCTGTTCGAGAGTTCTCATGCTTACCAGTCACTCGTCTTTCATGCTGGACCTGAGGACCGGCTTTCAACTAGTGTTTCATCGAAGGATTGATCTGTCGTTTTGACTAGTTGTTTATCAGGTTCTACCCTGAATGAGTAGCACCGTACCTCTGCTGATACTGATGGGCTCTGAAAGAGATATTTGTATGCGTGATCGGAAGAGAGTCAAAGAAAGAACTGTGCCTGACCTGACGAAATAGCGATTTACGCTACTACAACTACTACTTTTGTTCCTAAAGTCGTCGTCTGCTGGTAGACGATTCCCTCTTTGCCCTTTCAGCATGCCTGAGGCTCGCATTCCGCTAACCACCAGCTTTTTGGATCAAAGAGTTTGTGTAAAGTGTGTACTGGAAATCCGATACCCCCGGTCCAGATTGATGCCAAACAGTGGCCTTTACAAGAAGCATGGTCCGGAAGTTCAAAGCCCGGAGCAATACCTTGTATCAATACATGCTTCCGTTATTATACATGGAATTAGAACGAGTGCTAAAGTCAACTTGGCATTTCCTGTGTTGCTCCTGAGAATGGGGACCTTCACTCATTAGGATGGCTGTCTGATTAACGTATTGAATTCCTCCTAACTTTACGGACGAGAATTCACGGTCTGATACTTTTTCACGGCAGTGTTCTTCATACATCAATGAGGCCCTGGTTTCTGAAAATGTATTAAGAAACGATGTCCGGTGTGTGGGAACGTTTGTGTATTATGTCGACAGTTACCAGGTAAAAAGATGGGAGTATTATGGAGCCTCTGGTTGAATTCTGCGTTTCCTGTCTGTAAAACTGTTAGGCACTTAAAGAAACTGAGTTCTGTACGAGACTTCCCGAGTACTTAGTAATTTCACTCCAAAGTACTGAGCAATGCTCCTTGGTCATCCGAAGAATGACAGACGAGTGTCTTTCGGTATCCGCCCCGTGAATTTGCTCAATAACAACGGTTAATCTAACTCTGTACAGCCAACCCACGGATGGATGGCTAGATCTACAGGCCATCTACCGCCCATGGCAGGTGATAACGGCAGAAGTTTAGACGTGGGAGAAGACCATGACCCATGGTCTAGAAACGCATAGTAGGACAGAGAGAGAATCGGAACTCTTTCAACCCTGCGCTCTACTGAAGCAGGAGGACTTGCGCGAGAGATAGAAACTGTCCTCTCTCGATTATCTCTGGGTCTTGAATACCACTCGTTTTGTATATTGTTAAAGTCTTGGAACTCAATGTATGCTTGTTTTATTATATGGAAAACGTAAGTTCATTTGAACGTTCCTGCCAACTCCTGGCGCTGCATGTTCACAGAATTTAGTTTAAATTCGTAATTTCTTAAATCCAAGTATTCTACACTCTATAATGCTCGGGAAGGAGGGGGTTTTGAAAGAGCCTTCCCTTTCTCTCTATTGGAGAAGAGAAGAGAAAGGGATGAAAGATAGAGAAGAGAAAGGGAAGGTTCAAAACCCCTCTGCTCTCTATCGAAGAAGAGAAGAGAAAAGAAAGGGACGAATGATAGAGAAGGAAAAGAGAAGGCTCTTTCAAAACCCCTCTGCTCACATGGGGAAGAGAAAGAGAAAGCTCTTACAACTCAAAACTCTTTCCCTTTCCGGACACTGGACCACCTCCGGTGTGAGTATAAGTGTACTTTAAGTAGGTCCTCACGGTGAAGAGTAGATATCTATTTGCGATGTCATCAAGGACGTCATGTTTATCTTCGCATGAGAGAGCTGATCTGTACATGATGAGGACAACCACATCTGCTATCGATAGATGTGATTGTCACGGATCCGATACGAAACTCAGTGGCGGCATGTGTCGGATCCGTGACAGCACAGGTGATCACTCATCCCTTAAGATGGGCTGCAGACATAACAGCAACAGCGAGGTGATCAAGTATAAGAGTATGCAGGTGAGACATCGCTTCATCTCCTTGGTCTTGGAGATATACAGATTGACAGCTTTGAGATCTGAGGTTTTTGTTCGAGATTGTGCCATAACCTACCATGAGAGACATCACTTTCTCTTTCTTTTTGCACTATGCTTTTCAGACAACAAGTTTTCATTGTTCTACAGAGAACTTTAGCAAACATAATCCACAAGAGAGCAATTGCAGTAGGCGATGCTATTTCATGTGTAACTGTTATATGCAGGTGTTTTGACTTACAAGTGTGTGATATTTAAGGGCGATAAGAGACCTTAGAACTACTCATAACGAGATTTAGCCCCGGTGTTCTTTTTCTGTTTGGGGCGTTGATTACTTTACCCTTCGGGTCCTTTTTTCCCTTGTAATGTTTGATGGTGTTTGGGGCGTTGATTACTTTACCCTTCGGGTCCTTTTTTCCCTTGTAATGTTTGATGGAGTCTTTCCCTCCGTTGGCTATTCATTGCGTCAGAGTGTTCCACTTTAAGTAGGAGAAAACGTACTCTTCTGTTTTTTTCTACTTCCATTCCTCTAATCTTTACTCATGAGTTTTAAATTTAAATTTCTCTCTAATTGATAAGTATTAACGAATCTCGGAGTTGCCAACGCATCTTCACATGACCAATAAGTGTGGTACGGCCTCACGTACTGTTGGGAATATAAATGCGAAACCTGTAACCCAAAAGACCTAATTTCATATGTACGCTAATTTATGTCGTGACCCCAGGAAGGATTAAGGAATAGGTTAGGGAATAAATTAATGTAAATGAGATGAATATAATATACCTCATATGTTCGTTGTGAAGTGATATAACAAAATGTAAAGCTTGTGGACAGTTCTGATTTAAGTGCTTACCTCACGAATTTCATTCTCGCATGAAAGATGTGTACTCAAATGCATCACATTTTGAACGGTTAAACCTTTTGTTGCGTGAAGAGAACATTCGAGAAGAGGTTTTCTTGTTTCCGGGACTACTTATAGGGGTTCAATTCACGCAGAGAACGTATTCTATGTTCCGATCATCGGTCCTTCTGATCAACACGTAACTTGTTCGTTACAAGGTTCTGGACTCGCTATCGACTGAAGCACCATAAAGTTTCTTCAATCGATACTACAACCCCCGCTTTACGCAAGGGAGTGCTTGATCGAGTTCGGTTATCAACTCCCATAGAGCGCATCACCGCTTTCAATCACTAACCGTGTTCTGAGTCACTGCCCCCAGAGAGAACTGTCTAGTCTTCTCGAGGTTCGCTCACCAACATGCAGTTCAGTTCCAGCCATAAGCTTTCACTCTTAGCAACTCCGATACACCCACACCATGCCTGCAAAAGACGCATTCATGAACTCTTGGGAACTAAAAGAACAAGACGAAAGAGAACCATTACTACTTTACCGCGCAAGATCAGACTCAGATCATGTATTGGCTTTATAAACAGCGTCAGCGACCTTAATCGCATCGTGAGCAGCCCGTACATTGTGGGCCCTTATTATGTTGGCACCACCAGCAACTCCAACTACAAATGCGGCGGCAGAGGCAAAGTCCCGATCCTTTCCTTCCACGAGACCGCACAGTTTACCCAGAAATCCTTTCCTCGAAGGACCCAACAACACTGGGCAATTTGATGCAGCCCTGTTCCTCCAACACAGCTGCTCACGAAAAGTTGGCAGCTGCCTCATAAGGCCAACGTTGTGCTCCAGTGTTTTGGAAAATCCGAGACCAGGATCAGTGATCATTCGCCACGACGGTATTCCAGCAAGTTCCGCGGACTTGAGACGAGATGCAAGTTCCTCAGCCACCTCCGAGCACACGTCCGAATACTGCGTATTGCGCTTACACTGCATTGTCAGCGGATTGCCTCGCATATGCATGCATACGTAGGGAACTCCGAGCCTTGCTACGGTATTCCACATTTCTGGATCCAGAGTTCTGCAACAACGGAACAAGACATCAATGGACCAGTTCGAGGCACCATACTTTCCGAAGCTATTGTTACTAACCATTAAACTTCGGGACGAGGATCACGAATGCTCGTCAAAGACGAACGCGAAAGTTCCTCGAACTCGGGCCTTGAAACCATCCAGACCGAACAGAAGCAGCTGCTTTATTCCCGTCACTACTCACAAGTGTAGAGAAAATCAGCATGATTATGTGAGTTGATCGGCAAGCTTACCCTCCTGATACGTCGTTCACAATATGAACACCTCTTGACACAGCTTCTTCAGCCACTCTTGCATAAAAGGTATCTATGGAGAGCCACACTCCTTCCAAGCCTGGGGCTTCCGCAAGTGCATCCAAAACAGGGAGAAGGCGATCCAACTCCTCGTCTGCAGTCAGTCTCCGAGCTCCAGGACGTGTTGATTGAGCTCCCAAATCGATGAAATCTGCCCCTTCAGACACCATCTTCGTCACCTGATCGAGTGCAGAGTCCACTCCCATATAGGACCCACCGTCACTGAAGCTATCAGGAGTTATATTCAGTATGCCCATTATGTAGGTCCTTCGACTCCAATCCCACAGGGTTTGACCCAATGGTAAGACTCTCTTTAGTCCCTCTTTGCCCACACAAGCTTCTCCACCAAACGTATCTTTCCAGGCCTTCTGAATCTCACCACCTTTTATTGAGTGATGTTCAGTCCACCGTTCCGAATTGACATGTGACATGCTCAGAAGATCTGTCAAAGGGGCTAAAACGAATGGACGCTCTGCTATCCGGGGATGAGGAATTTGCAGTGACTCTGTTTCTACAGTCAACGGTCCGTAGTATAGTATGTCGAGATCAATGGGTCTTGGTCCGTAGCGTATGCCGTCTTGAATCCTTCCCATTTCACATTCAATCAATTTCAGCTGTTTTAGCAGAGAATGTGGATCAAGGCGAGTGCGGGCCTTGACAGCAGAGTTCAGAAAAGATGGCTGATCAGTAACATAGGCAGCAGCACTTTCATACAAGGAAGCGTGTCCTGTCACTCGTATTCCAACTGTTCGTAACATCTCCAGTGCTCTGTTAAAATTGTGCACCCGGTCACCAACATTGCCTCCGATAGCAATGACCACATCCTCTTCTGCTTGAGGACAGATTGACCCTACTTCAGAGATGGAGCCAGCGTTGAGCACGCCTATGCCCTGCCTGGACAGGGAATGATGAGACCAAGGGGAGTGGACAATCAGTGAAGAAGAGTGAAATAGGGCTTTCATAAACTGCAAATACTGACGCTTGTCCCTAACTCACAAATCGGAGCATGTTTCAGAAGGGCTAGATTACATATCAACCAGCTGTACATTAATCAATGGGCATGTCTATGTCAATTAACTATTCTCAACATGAAGAGGTGGTCTCAAGTTCTCGCAGCATCGAAATTCCGACGAAAACGTACTCATTGTCCAGGACTGTATACAGGACAACATTTCGAGATAAATTTTTGTTCGATGACACTGATCCTAGCACCAGCTCTGTGAGCTACTGAGTTCAAGAGCGAGTAAAGCAGAAAACCTGATCAGAGTCGTGTCCTCTGGCTTCGCCAGCATACCTTCTGGTTAGCTCCTCGTTCGAAGTCTGTCGCATACGCATCGTATGAACAAATCGATAACTTCAAAAAAAAGTTGGCAAACATAAAAGATGAAAGAAACGAAACGATAATAAAGAATTCCGTCTGGCTGTATGACCAGCAGTTCTCTGGCGGTCGATGAGCTCTACCAGACATCGCAAGAATGGAATGGAGAATGAAGGAAAAAGCATGAAAGAACGATGCGGCGAATGGATGCGAACGAAAGTTTCTTCCCGGCGCTGCTACAATCTTGTCAGACAAAGCATTCCTTAGTTTCATACCTGGTATGACCCGCCAGGAACGCAGGCACGGCTGAACGTCGAGAAGCACACCGGAGAAAGCAAAGCGGCAGCAGTCTGCTGACGCCGAGAAAAGGCACGAGCAAGAGCAGCTGTCGTCCTCATTGTGTGAATCTCCCCGGATTGATCCTAAGAGAAGCGAATCACGAACTCTTCTCCACTGTCCACCCTGCCTTACACTACTCTCGACCACGCGCCGCAGCGTCATCGTCCATGATCGTTACAAAGTTATCCTCGTCGTGTCTCACTTCCGATTCCACTCCACTCCGCTCCATTCCACAGCGGCCATGTAGAACCACTTTCTGCTGCCTCTCTTCCTGTCTCCATGTCGTCTCATTTCGTCTTCCTCATGCTCCTAAACCCAACTTCCCTCGTCATCAGTCACACACGCTCGCTCTCTCGCCTCTCCTCCTTTTCTCCTCAGGTGGGGGAATACCTCGGGAGAACCACAATCGACTATGACCAAAGCCCCAAACCTCCCTCACTATGGGCGTCGGTATCCGGCCACTAGAACCTACGGGACGAAGAAGGAAGTGGTTTTATCCTGTAGTTTTTACATGAACTCGACCCATATGTCGCTATGGGAAATAGCAGCGGTTATTTATTTGCTCCAACCCTCATAAGGTTTGCTGAACTCGTTCCACCCCCTCTTAACGATTCCCTGCTTGCTCCATCCCCCGCACTGGTAACTGATAGTCTCCAAGTTATCTTGTCATGTCATGAGCTTAGCTGGATAGACATTTCAGTTTTTTCACAGCCTGCAATATTCTGATGTATCCGTAGCATTTTTCCAACGCATTTCATGAATAGGACGGGTAATCGATCCTCTCTTCACGCCTTAGAACCTGAAAGACAAGTCCAGGTGTGCGAACACCCAATCGAGATCAGCAAAAAACCAAAAAATCTATTGGAAAAATGAAAGAATAATACAGTGATGAATCTATCGCTTAGCGCAAACGATGGCTTCAAAAACCATGCGTGGGTAGCACAAAAGATGACTTCAAAAACCGTGCGTGGATATTGCACCATTATCTCTTGTCAGACTTGTTCTATTAAACCACTCTTGAAATTATCAAGAGCATCCGTTTTGACTCATATTGATGATTGCATTCCTAGTTTGTTGTCTACACTTCACTTCTCCGAACTTGCCCCCTCCTCGTCTTTACACACACGATGCATTATATCGTCGATGAGTCTAACACGCATATCTCTGATCTCTACTAGTCACTCACTCATCTGCATTTTGCTTACTTCAAGTTCACAGCTCCAACCGTTGACTTTTGACACATGCGGCTTGGTCACATCAGTCTTTCTCAGCTTGATCAAATTCGTCGCTATCAGTTCGTTCTCGACTTACACTTGCCTAGCATTCACGAGTTCACTTGTGCTCCGTGTCTGCACGGCAAGCAGGCACGAAAAGTTCATCACTACTCGCGTCATTGAGATTCTCGAGATTGTCCATTTTGACATTAGTGGTCGTATTTCTCTTTGCACTCTTTCTGACTCAGAATACTTCATGATCATGGCCGATGACTACTCCCGCTACAATGTTGTTCGTCTACTACACTAAGAGAGCGATTACTTCACGGCTTTCAAGGTGTTTCCTACATTTGCCGAGCGTCAGACTGACAAGAAACTCAAGACTTTTCGACCCGACAACGATGGTGAGTTTTGATCTACATCTTTGATGCATATTATCAAGAGTACGGCATCCACCACCAGATGACTGTTCATGACACGCTTCAGCAAAACAAGGTAGTTGAGCGTAAAAACCGCATCCTCTTGAACTCCGTGTGGCATGATGTCTTCAGCAGGCTTAGATAAACTAGGTGAAGTTCTTAATTGTGCTACTTATGTTCTGAATTGTTGTCCCACCAAGGTCATCGATCTCACCACTACTCCTTTTGGGCTCTAACATGGCCGCAAGCTCTCCATTTCACACCTTTGAGTTTTTGGTTGCACAACTTTTGTCAACGTTCACAAGACTCACCGCTCCAAGCTAGATAGTCATTCCCACGAGTGCATCTTCCTTGGCTATAATATTCAAAGCAAGGCATACCGTCTCTAGCACAAATCTGACGGTTATATTTTTATTTCTCGTGATGTTATCTTTGATGAGTCTTTTCTCCATCGACCTCATCGTCTCCTAACCCCGCTCTCATTGAGGATGAAATCAGAATGTGTGCACTTTTTTCATCGTCATCCTCCTCTTTTGGGTGTAGTCTTTATCTCTTTTGTGAGAGCTATTCTTTCCTCTTTGAGTCAGTTTGTTCTACCTCCTTTTGTTGACCTTGGTCTCGGTCTCGTTCCGTCTCTTCTCTCGATGGGCTCTGGAGGAGAGGAGTTGGTGGAGACGTACATCACACACCAACTCTATCTATGATTTGCTCATCTGTCAATAGTCCACAATCGCATAATCGATATCTCTTTTTGACTTATTCCACTATGCAGTTATCTTCCTCCATCCAAATCAGACATAATCTCTCAGTCAATGTAGAGAGTATGAGTACGCTACACCCATACCTACATTGCTCATCATCGTAGTATCATCACTACACTCAAGTGAGATTGAGATTACATCATTTTCTCCATCCATCTAGATCCAAGCACCACCACCACTACGGCAATCTCCACATCATTCAAACCTCTTAACCATGATGCAGCAGAAGGTTATGAGACGACCTTCTTGATCTCGAAGACACGCACCAATTGAAAGTGTGCTTTAATGATGACTTTGGAATCAGTCTCGATGGAGCCCGACTCCTATCAAGAGTTCCTATCATCTCCAGGCGTTGCTCTAGGATTTGATATCATCATTGAAGAGCTCAAATTCCACGAGGAAAATGATACATAGACACTCACAGACTTATCATATAGATGAAGACCCATAACCAACAAGTGGACCTTCAACTTGAAGCTGAGCTTAGATGGGTCCGGTTGGTGACCTGCGGATTCAAACAAGTGCACAAGCTTGGGTACAAAAACACCTCTTTGGTGATCCGTGTACAATCAATGCGACTGATAGTGGCGATCGCAGCTCAACACAACCTTCATGTCCACCAGATGGATGTGAAGACATCATTTCTAAACGAGACCCTAAACGAAGAGATCTACATGACTATCCTCGATGTTGTCAACGCACCAGAAACTGATAAAATGTACAAGCTACTTCGTACACTTTGTGGATTTGATGTAATCTTCTCGAGAATTGTACTTGATCATAGATAGGTTCCTCCTTTCAGTAAGTTAGGAGCTGACAGTAACATATACTACATTCATAAGGATAATCAGTTTGTCATCCTAGCTCTTTATGTTGACAGCAGCAACGAAGAACTACTGACGTACATCAAGAGCAACCTCGCACAAGGTTCAAAATGAGCAACATTGGTAATATCCATCACTGCTTGAGTATAGAGATTAATCAGAATCGAGCAGAAGAGTAGATCAGACTCAGTCAAATCTTATACGTGACCCAAAAGTTGTTTCAATTTGACCTACAGAATTGCCAACCTGTTACTACATCGTTGATCTTAGGAAAAAAGTTCTCAATCAAAGATTATCTTGGTTTTTATAAGAGAAGACGCAATGTGCTTCTTACTCGTACCAGAGTGCAACAGGTTCAGTCAACTGGACTACCATCTACACTCGTCTTGACCTAACGTTTAGCTTTAGTTTATTGTCTCAATACATGATTAACTCAAGACTGAAGCATATCACCGCCATAAAGCATACATTTTGATACATCAAAAGAACTTTAGTCAGTATTTAGAATATAAGTACTTATCTCAACTACTCTCTCTTTGGCTACACCGATGTTAACTGGGGAGATAACATCGAGTCAAGACGCTCAACTTCTGAAAATTGTTTCATCTACTCCTAAGGAGCGATCAATATGTGAAACTTAGTACATGTTTCTCAAAAGCGATATGATTTTATCAACTCTTAACTGACACAGGATTAGCTGAGAATGAGACTACTACTTTGTATTGTGATAACCAAAGTGCGATCACACTCCCGGAAACGTCCAAGTTCCACAACAAGAAGAAACATATAGTATTCGATACCACCTCATTAAAGACCAAGTTATATCTAAGAAAATTGAAGTGAATTATTTCCCTACTGAGGAGATGATAGTGGATGTCTTAACTAAGGGTATACCCGCTCCAAAGTTGGGGTACCTCCTAACAAGACTAGGATTAAACAGTTGAAAACTTAGTTTGCAATAACTAGTCGTTGAGTGGGAGTGTTAGAATTAGGCTGTCTAAGTGTGAACTTCAGTATATTTGGATTCTTTAGCAGGCCTAGCATGTCCTTGTACCAAAGTATAAATACTTGACCTATGGGTCTCCTACCTCATTATTCAAAAAATAATTAGCTTATACATACTTACTCTCTCTTGCATCGATTCTTTCTCTTTTTTTCCTATAGATGACGATTATAGACACTATGGAGTTCGGTTGGATACGGAATTTCAACATTCTACCTCATTGTCTCTACTACTTATCCATCTCCAACTTCTATCTTTCCAGAATCATCTATTTATTCCACGTCACTTTCATCACATATAATAGAGATAACTTAAAATAATATTCGTTTTCTACTTATCTCCATGTCGGATTTCATAAACAGCAAGGATGTAATTTTGAAATCCGATGGACCAGAGCCAATGAAAATCTTTAAATATCTTACAAATAAATTATTGTGTTTTAAAAGTTTAGTTATATTTGACCTTATACGTGGGAATTCGCTCTTTCGGAACTAGTTGTGAAATATAGTTTCACATTACGTTATACCAGATCAGACATAGAAGTGTGCGATTTAGAAATTGGAGAAACTCCAGTGAAGTTATTCATTCTGAAGATTGATTATGATTGGAGTTCCGCACGAATTGAATGTTCACTACTATGACTGGTTCACATTCTTTAGCTCTCGTGCATCTACTTTCATAAATTTCATTTCTCTCTAGCAATTCTCTCTAGAAATCATGATCTGCATCAACGACATACACTTTTTCTTTTCATGAAAATCTATTCAATTCTTCTTTGAAGAACATCCTTAAGATGTGTTTGTGCTATCGAACTCATTCAGTTGAACATTGTTGAAGGAGAAGAACTCTTGTACATTATATACAGATAAGTGAGACACGTATCTTCTAGAAACCAGGTTTGGGATGTTTTCAAGAAACGTATTTCGCTCTACTCGACAGGATGTTAACATTTCTAACATGGAAGAACTCAATCAGCATGATGAATGTTAGTAAAACTGAAAAAACAACCAACAAGCAATAGCTTGTTGGCTACCCTACCCGCATGTAGCCCGAGCACTGTGGGGTTGAGTCCTCCTGGTGGAGAGGATTCGTCTTATGCAAGGGCAGCAGCATACGGCTGCAGAAAGCCCCACAGCGAAAAGAGGCTTATCTTCAAATCCTGCATGCTGATGAACTTCTGGGAACTTTGGCTTGCTTATTGTTATTAGATATATATATAAATATTATATATCAAATAGATAAAGATAATCAATATTTCATAAATATCAATTATTAACTTATGTTTAGAGATATATATAAATGTTAAATAAAAATTATATATCAAACCATCAATATTTCATAAATATTAATTACTAACTTATATCTGAAGATATATAAATATTAAATAATATATATATCAAATAATCAATATTTCATAAATAATTACTAATTTATATCTGGAGATATATATAAATGTTAAATAAAAAATATATATCAAATAGATAAAAATTATTAACTTATGCTTGAAAAATTTTGATCGCTTATTGTTACTGGAGATATATATAATTGTTAAATAAAAATTATATATCAGATAGATAAAAATAATCAATATTTCATAAATATCAATTATTAACTTATGTCTGGAGATATATATAAATATTAAATAATAATTATATATCAAATAATAATATTTCATAAATATTAATTATTAACTTTCTAGAGAGATATATGAATGTTAAATAAAATATATATATCAAATAGATAAAAATTATAACTTATGTTTGGAAAATTTTCTTTTACTGGAGATACATACAAATGTTAAATAAAATTTGTATATCAAATAGATAAAAATAATTAATATTTCATAAATATTAAATTAACTTATGTCTGGAGATATATATATAAATACTGAATAAAAATTATAAATTATTACTTATTACTTATTACTTATGCCTGGAGAATAGAAACCATAGGCATGACTCCATTGTCTTGCTGCTAAAAATACAAGTCCGAGAATTTGAAAAAATTTATACATAAATAATTTCTTATCTAACCCTTCTTCTCGAAAAAAAATAGATAATAAATTAAACCCTATGCATATTTACTTACTCCATCGAAAAAATAGAGGGAGTGAATATGCATGCTTCTCCTTTATACCTTCCCTTTTATTAGTTAATTTATAAGACGTCTATTTCTATTTATTTATTCTAAATCTCTTGAAGCAATGACTTCCACCATTTAATGACTTTTCGTTTTTAGTCCTTTTTCCTTGTGGGGCTTTGCGTGCGCTACTGCCGCTTCCGGCATAACATAACGCGAGTCGTTGAATTGTGGATGCTGAAGAGCTCAAACGCGTCAGTGGTGGAGTTGAAGCTTTTGTTTGACACTTCCTTCTGACCTGGTCGGATGGACTCGTGAATCATTTCTCGAACTCAACTTCCAGTTTCGTACTACGTACACATGGCGTAGTTAGAGATTGTCAGAGTTGGGCCCCCACTCAGTAAGTGTCGCACAGCTACAGTAGGAGGAGATCTTGCTGCATCGGAAGCAACTGTGGCGCGGAGAATCGGCGTGCACCTGACGCAAGTTTCGGAGTTGTACGTGGTTTAGACCTGTTACAAAGGCCACGGTAGCTTTGCAGGCTGCAAGTTGCTGCCCAGACAGTAAGTATGCACATGCAGCTTCCTCTTGACTTGATTGTCCGATCGTCCGGTGGACTTGACTTTTGTAATCAGCTGTCGTCTTTATCAGTCCGGGTGGTAAACTGCACTGGTTCCACTTTGGAGCTTTATATTTTCAAAATTAATCATCTAAATATATTAACATGTATTAGTCGATAACTTAATATTATTAACCAATGACCAACCGTAATTAATTTTCATATCTCTTGTATTAGTATATTCTTTTTAAGATTATTCATTTCAAACTCTCTAAAGAGAAAACCCCTATGTGGTTAAGGCTGGCTAAACCATTCTACTGAGTATGGTGACATAAAGATAATTACCCTCTCTTTTCTTTATGAATATATATTTATCTAGTACGTTAACCTGTGCTCGTGTTAAAAGTTAACAGTTAGAACAACCTAGGGTCTATCAGCCTTCTGCTGGTTTCCAAAGGTTTTGCGATTGATCTTCAGGGTGACTGCAATTGGTCTTCAAAGCTTCAGCCCGGCTTCACTGACATCAACACATGCTGGGTCTTGGTGACTACCAGTAAAATTTCTCCTTTGGGTAGAACCTTATCATATTTAGCCTCCATATTTGACTGTCCGGACTCCAGGAATGGAGGATCGTTACAGCGTTGGGAATGGACGCGAGAGAACACCCGAGAATATGCAGTTCTGGGCAGTGAGCCCTCGAAACTGGATTTACTTTTGGTTCTTCTGTACTAGAGATGGTGGAAATACTAGAGAGTTTAGGTTCTGCAGTTGAAGTCCGTCTGGGGCAGTTTGCACTCTTTGACTGTGTTGAAGGCTTTGTACGTTGTGATTTCGTCCTTTGAAGTACTTCACTGTACGTCACTCCAAAGTCAGAAATCGCTTGATCATACTTTTAATACGAATGCTTAGCTTGATCATATTTTTCTTAACGTTTGGTTGTTTTATCATACTCCTAACCTTCCAGCGACAGTTCTCCCGGTTACTATCTCATGTCAGATCACCATGGAGGATTCCATGTCAACATATATACCAAAGAGAGACTGCAATGTCAACATGTATTTTAAATTCACTCTGACGTATCATGATACTGAGCTCATTCTCATCATATCTCTTTTTCGCGCTAAGAACGGTCTGATGTGACACATCAGACCGGACTGGAGATACAAGCTGACATGACAACTCTAATGACGGTTGACATGACGCAGTAACAGAGAGAACTGTCGCTGGCAGGTTGGGGGTATGATCAAGCAACCAACCATTAAGAGGGGTATGATCAAGCTCGCCATTCGTATTCGTATTAGATTTGTTTCTGTAGGACTTGACCATCTAAGAACTATCTCCACCGGAGCACTGTAAATACCTCGACACAAACAGGCCCTATAACCAGTCTCTTTCTTGGCGTGATGGATGAGAAAAGACGATAAATTTATCTCGAATCCCGTCCCGATAAACGTCTACGAATAACGCGTGATATGGTATTCTCTCGATCATTTTGGTTTCGAGAAAACTGGGAACTGGTACTTCCCGGGCCATTTCCCGGGACATTTCCAGTGCTCGGGTGGAGATCCCTAAGAAAACGTATTTGTATTTCTAAGAGGACCGTAATTTTTTTCCAGCTTTGTGTGAACGGGCTGACTGAGAAGGCCCGAGGATTCAGAAAGAGAAGCCTCTCACCGCTGACACCTTTTTAGCCTTGTTTGAAACGGCTAACTGAAAAGGTTCAGAGGAAAGAACTCATGGACGAGTTCTTATGCAAGAGCCATCGTACTTCCAGGCTAGGCTAGTGCTTGTTTGACCTGCTTCAGAGTTCTCTGTCCTTTTTCCCTGCATGCTTAACGTAGGGACAGACTACTACAGTAGCAAACTGACACTTCCATACGTTTGCATGCGAAACATGGATTCATTTACTCGATAATAAAGAGACCAAAACCATGCACTTGATACTCACGGATGGATGGGTCAATTGACGATCTACCTCGCTTATCTGTGGCTGCACTGTGGCAAAGTGAGAACGCACAGAAAAAGGAGAGGTTAAAGATGAATGTCGATCGAGGAATGGATCAAAAAACAGACGGTAAGACGGGTAAGAAGACAGAAGGACCGAGGAAATGAGGCCCATCAACCGTGTCCTAAGGAGAAATAGTACGATCTACTCTCCTTCTGATACAGGGCTGCTGCTGAGTAAGGCTGGAGGAAACTATAAAAAGCCAAAGTAAATCTCCTGAAGATGGTGGCCCTCTCCCATAATCTACTGCTCTGGCTTCGTAGACTATTTTTCTATCGGTGCATCTCATCCGAATAGATCGAAGAAAACTCGAAGGGTTGTGAATGGAACGTGGCAGAATGTCGCATTTCAAAGAAATGAAGGCTATCCAACACACAGCCAGGTGCTGTAAGCGAGGCTGTAAGTCTGTTTAGATCATCGGTCCTGGTGATCGGAAGGTAACTTAAATAACGTGAATCGGAAGGTCCTTCAGGGTTCAGGACTGATGAGAAGCATCATCGCGTGCTTCAGTCGACAGTAAAAACCCCGCTCTACGTAGAGCGTGTTTGACCTTGTAATTTATCACTTACAGAGCGCATAAATGCTTGGAATCACCAACTGTGTGTTGAGTATGTGCACTCGGAGAGAACTGTCTAAACATTTTGAGGTATGCGCACTGAGAAGGAACGTATTTAATTTGTGGGGTAGCTTATCGCTCTGAGCAACTCCACATACACCCACTTACCTCCCTCCGTGTCGTCCATGAAGGCTACTGCTGGAAAGATATGGCCCTGCAAAGAAACATTCATGAATTTCCTTCCGGGATAATAAAGATGACAAGATTAAACAGAAAGAACCATTTACTGTACCGCGCAACATCCAACTCAGATCATTTAGTGGACTTATCAACAGCATGAGTGACTGTAATCGCGTCGTGAGTAGCCCATACATCGTGGGTCCTTTTTATGTAGACACCACCAGCACTCGGACTGCATATGCAGCGGCAGAGGCAAATCCCCGATCCTTTCCTGTGCGGTCTTCTGGAAGGAACGAGATTGGACCATCCGATGCAGCATTTTTCCTCCAAGATAGCTTGTCCCGAAATTTGGCATCTGCCACATAAGGTCAACATTTTGCTCGAGCGTTTTGGCAAATCCAAGACCCGAACTTGTGATCATTCTTCGTGACGGGATTCTAGCAAGCTCTTCTAACTTCGCACGAGATGCAAGCTCTTCAGCCACCTCGGAGCAGATGTTGAAACGTGGATAACAAGGCTAAAAATATCTTTGAAATGTTACCGGACTTTCAGAAAAGGCCAGAAGACTTACAAAGGATTTTAACTCAGTCCTGCCAAGAGTTCGGCCCGTCATTTACGCGCAGTCTTTAGGAAAGGGTCCAGAAGGTCTTTATGGGTGTTGTCAAAGGTGCCCGCGATGAAGTAGGTAGAATCTCTAGGAATACTGCGTACTGCGATTATTCTGCATGGTCCAGAGGTTGCCTTGCATATGCACGCATATGTAGAGAACTCCGAGCTTTGCTACCGTACTCCAAGTCTCTGGATCCAGAGTTCTGCAACGATTGAACAAGCCATCGATTAAAAATGTTCAAATGACAAAGTCAAAGGTTTGGATTTGATCATGTGGTATAGGATGACGATATCAACAGGACACAGGTTCTCGGAGTCAATCCAAAAATCGACTACCGAACTTACCAGGTCAAAAGCCTTGAAAATCACTGCGATCAAGATACCCAAGTAGCAATCATTGCAGGTTAATACGATGGATAGATGCGGCCGCTTTGTGAGCTGCGACTGCACTACACGTGCCAAAAGGTACTGCTCACAACCACAACACGTCGAAACGAGAGTGAATGCTCGTCAAGCGAACGCGTAAGTTGCTATAAAACTTTGACTCGGGCCCTTTCTGAATAAAGAGGGAAAAAGCACAAGCATCAAACCCAACGAACAAACAGTTCGGACACTCTGGGTCGTTTCCGTAACTTACACATATATCTCAGTAGAATCAGCATGAGTATGCGAGTTGATCGGCAAGCTTACCCTCCTGATACATCGGTCACAATTGCAAGGTCCTAGAGGTAGTAGACTGACTTCAGAGGAGTAGTTGGATCTTCCACAAGCGCATCCAGAAAAGGTAGCGAAGGCGATCCGACAACTCCTCTGAAATCAGCCTCCTACAGTATGTACGTGAGGATTGAGTTCCCAAATCGATGAAATCCACTTCAACCACCATCTTCCTCGCCTGAGCAGAGTCCACTCCCATGAACGACCACCATCACTGAATCCCTCAGGAGTATATCCAGTGTGCGGATTACGTGGGTCCTCGATTGGACCCAATCGTATCACTCTCCTCGGTCCCTCTTTGACCAAAGATCTAGACGCCCCTCAGCCTAGCGTATCCATCCAAGCCTTATAAATCTTAAGCCGCTTTAATTGATTGATGCTCAGTTCAGCGTCCTCGATTCACTCTCTAACGTTCCTGGGCCTAAAAGATCTACCCAAGGGGGCCAAAACCAATGGACATCTTGCTATCGAGAATAACGAATCTGCAGTGATTCTGCTTCACGGTTCACGATCCGTAGTATAGTACGTCAAGATCCATAGGTTTTGGACCGTAAGTATCCCTCCCTGAATCCTTCCCACTTCCCATCAATTATTTCAGCTATTTAGCAGAGAATGTGGATGGAGCTGGCTTTGACAGCAGAGCTAACTAACAAGACGGCTGATCAGTGATATTTGCAGCAGGACTTTAAAATAAGGAAGCGGGCCTGTCACTTGTATGCCCGCTGTTCGTAGCATCTCCACTGCTCTATTAAAATTCTGCACGCTGCATCAACATTGATTCCCATGGTAGTGACCACCTCCTCCTCTGCCTGAGGGCTGATTGATGCTGCTTCGGAGATCGAGCCACCGTTGAGCGATGACGAGACAAGGAGAAGTGGACATGGAGCAGTAGAATGAAAAGCAGCCGTGATTAACTAGAACGACTGACACTTGACCCTAACTAAAAACTCGGAGCATGTCCAGAAGGGGCTAGAATAAGCATTAAGCAGCCGTCTAACTATTCTCTGCATGAAGTGCAAGCTGTCATTAGGAACATGATGATCCTGAGTTGGGAATTCGCTGAGCACGAACGCAACCTGGCCTGAAACTGTTGTCAGAAGATGAAAAGCAGAAGCTCACAGAAAAATTACCGTGCCTAGACTACTAATCACGAACCCCGCGCTGACTACCAGAAGACAAAGAAAGAGAACGAGAGGTGGTCTCAAGTTCTCGCGAATTCGGAAGTTTGCAAACTCGCAATCCCGGAATTCCTACCACAGCGTACTTATGTCGAAGACTGCCGACCAAGACAACATTCCAAACCAAATTTGTTGACGAAACTGTTCCGAGCCGCAGCACTGTGAGCTACTGAGTTCTCAAAGAGTTGTAAGGCAAATACCTGCTCAGAGCCGTGTAGTTTGGCCTCGCCAGCATATCTTCTGGCTAGCTCTTTATGCAAAATCTGTCGCATACCACTGGATGAACTAAACCGATGCGTAAACCGGGAAAAGAGAAACGAACGAAGAAATACAAATTCCGTCTGGCTGTTTGGCCTGCGGTTTTCTGGCGGTCAGATGAGTACTAGCAGACATTGCAAAAATAGAATGGTGAGGACGACAGGAAAAAGAAAGGAAAAAGCATCAAACTTAACGGGCAACGAACTCGAATTAGCTTCGTCCCGGCGCTACTACAAATTCTACAATCTGTCAGACCGACCATCCCTTAGTTTTGTACATGGTGTATATAGCCCCGCCAGGAATATAGGCAGGGGTGAACGTTGCGAAGCATTCAGAAAAGTCATCGCAGCCGCGGCCTGCTGATGCTCAAGAAAAGGGCCAGGCAAGAGCCTCTGTCCGCCACATTGTATCAATCTAAATTCCTCTCCACGATTGATCCTACGGCAAAAACATATCAAATTCTTCGCCACTCTCTGCCATGCCTTCCGTTCTCTCGCGCCACAGCGTCACCATCCCATGATCGTCAGAGGAGAACTCGTCACAAAGTTCTCCTCTTCGTTCTGACTCAGATTTCCACTCCAACTACAAGGCACCATCTCTTTTCTTTGAACTGATCCTGAACTAATCCAATCGAGTTGACGATTTCAGCCTGACGCGAATACGGTAATCTCTGACACACATGAACTACTTTATGCTGACGCACTTGCGTCACGTCACGTCATATGCCATCTCACTTCCTCTTCCACCTCCCAAACTCTTGTCACCGAGTCGCAAGCCCTGCCGCGCTCTCGCTCTGCCTCTTCGTTCCTGTCCAATCGTTCAGCAGCTGCAGGAAACCTCCAGAACCAAAGTTCGACTGTGGCTTCAGAGGATATCGGCTGGATCGCATAATGTTCATGGGAAAATCGAATGAAGGGCAGTAAGGGCTCTACCGCACTGTGGGCTCTAAGGAGCTGGTTCCGCTCCGTTTCGTGAGTGTCAGAGACATCCCCGAACCGAGTTCGATCCTGTCTTTTCCGAACCGACTTTATATCATGCACCGGTTAGTTCGGTTCGCTACTTATTACCAACCCTCAAAAGTCCGCTAAGTCCGCGACGATTGACACCAGACAACAAGCAGTGCGGTTGAACCCTAACATTCTCATGTACCGGGGGCAATTAATTAACGGGCGGCGATTTCAGAGCTTAGTCGACCGTGCGGTTCTAGCTCAAGTATGATGACAATGATAGGATTTGTTATTTGCCACGTGGATGGACACTGGGATCAACTTTGCCAGAAGACTCGAGTGGAGTACAGGATGGAGCTTCTAACTGCTAGCATGGCACTCACTTCTGGGTTCATGTTGCCGAGATAAGGAAAAGCTCTCGTCGGCTGGAGACTAGAGAATCCGGCGTCGTATCGCACTTGTTATATAGTTAGGCATGCATATTTCACCGTCTTTCGAGTTCGGAAGGGGGGATATGCATGTGGTTAATTTATTATCTAATCTTTCCTCTGAGAAAGATTAGGTACTAAATTAAATCTATGATTCATTTTCATCTTTTTCTGAGTTCAGAAGAGAAGAATATGCATGTGGTTAATTTATTATTTAATCTTTTTGTTGAGAAAGGTTAAGTAATAAATTAAATTTTTGATTCATTTTTAAGTTGTTTGTGTAACCTCTCATATATATTGTTAGCAGCATATATACTGTTGGCAATGCATTCGTGTTTCTTTGCCTTACTGGTTATATCGGTATTTTTTTACATCTCCCCGTTCACCTAACATATATTGTTTATATATTTTGGAATTTTTTTTGTAAAAAAATCTATTTAATATTTATGTGTTTTCTGATAACAACAAGCAGATAAAGGCTCCCCCAGAAGTTCATGTTGCATGCATATTAAGGCGTGTCAAAACTAGTATCTTCGTCTAATTTCTTCTCCTAGTGCGAGTGTTATAATTTCGCACAAGAGGCTGTGGAAGTTTTCTGGGGCACCTCAGGAGGTGTCTATAGGAAAATGCCATGGATGTTTCTTAATGTTTTAATTTCACATTCGGCCATAAGTTTTGACAATAAGATAGTTTAGGATTCAAGTCATTTATTTTAATTTTTATAAATTATATTATTAAAATAAATTATATTTTATTATTTCATGAATATGATGGCTAGTGATTCACGACTCTATACAAAGCTGACTTTAAAAACTAGAGCTATTTTACTTCTAGACGTTATAGAATCTTCCCTCATGGCTTTGACACACCATGTTTTACTCTTAGCAGATATAAGATTCTCTTGCTTGAAGAATGTTATATCTAGTTTATATACAAAGGATCATGTTTTCTCACATGAATGATTTTTCTTGTTGTTATTGGATCAAAAATGTATTGATGCATAGTCTACTTCACCATCAAAGTTCTGATTTCTAAACTCTCCATGACATATAAGTTAATGTCATCGGTAATGGATCGACTAAGTACTAGTGTAGATCTCTTTGAATTAACCAAAAATGGTTTTGGATCATCATAAATCTAGCTACATGAAAAAGGTTGTGAAGAATCTAATACTTTAGAATTTTAACGTGTATCATCATTGATGACTTAGCATCTTGACATGTCAAAGAAATCTTAACGCGACACTACCCAACGATTTATTGGCATGGAAATCTGGATGATATTACATACTTGTTGATATGCCAGGTAGACATTGTCATTGATTGGACAGATGTTGAGGTGGATATGCCGATATGCCAATAATTATATAACAAGCTGACAAGATAAAATTGTTGAGATGAAATTAGGGTCGAGACGACACATTGCATGTTGACAAATTACGGTCATGTAAATGTCACATTTTGAATGTTGCATGTATGACACGAGACGATTCAACGAGATAATATGGACGAAGTGCATGGTAACCAAGAATACTTCATTCTACAAGTGGAGTAATTACGAATACAAAACTTTAACTGTTATATCCAAATATATTTGTTGATATATAATGTTCTTGTATAAATACAGTTTATTCAGTAAAGACTTAAATCAAAGCTCGCTCGGAGCTTTACACTATGAAATTCACTATAAAACTAATTATAACATGTAGATTGAAGAATATAGAAGTAAATCCTTAATTTTACACTCGTAACTAAGATTTAACACCCTTACTTATGAAAAGTATAAAATTCAGAGGTTCAGATGTTAAAGGGGTTGGTCTTTTAGAACAATGTTGTTAGGTTATATAACTTTTCCACCAAGAAATTCACTAACTAATGAGATGGATTTTAAGATCAAATCAGCAAATTAGTGGAGGGTTTATTGAAAAGCATGTGTCAATAACATGCAATTCTTCATAAATTAAACAATTTGAGTCATATAGATGTTTGATCAATGAAACACACGATCAAACATCCAACACAATCACAACTGTTTCGTTTGTAGTTGTGGTTCGCGGACCATGGAGGTCTGAAGTTTATTGAGTATTTTGACATTGTACATTGAATCGGTGCGAACCTTTACACATATTTCAGTTACAGAACGAGTTTGCATGAAGACTCATATCAAATTCCTCTTGTGCTTTAAGCGGCCATAAGCTCAACTACATCGTGTACTGAATTTTATTACAGAAGATCTAATGATTCAATCAGTTAATTACCAAATTATAGTATGAGTTATAAATCTAAGAGCAACAACCAGTCCGATTCTGAACCAAACCATTTTACATGGAACAAATCCGAACCCACCAAAACTAAACTCTTTCTAGATTTATATACGTTAGTTATTGATTGGGTTTTCCCCTCCTGCCGTTTCTAGACTACATTACTACGATACTTAAGCGACACTTCGGCTCTTCTTCTCGATCATGATCATGAGTCATTTTGGCTTGCTTTACTCGCTCTTACGTTTCAATTGTCTAGATTGATGTCGTCTGATACTTCTGTTTTTATATATGTACAATCGTGTTCAACAGGTTAAGCACCTTGCCTTTTACCCGCTTGCCACTTTGGTCTTTCTCCAAAGTATCAAACACCAGATTGCTCCATCTATCTGTACCACCTATTACATTACATAAAGCTTTACGGTGTATCGTAACCATTTCCTAGAAACAAAAACAAAAAGAACCCTTTCCAGATATTGAACTAAACCGTTTTAAGAAATCTTTAAATCAGTTTGTTCCTAAACTAACCCGTTTTACGTGGAACCAAACTAAACTACTCCAAACCGTTTCCAAAATACTGAGCTAACCCATTTATGAACTAAACCGTTTTGAAAAGTCTTTGAGTGAAGTATTCTTTAACCAAATGTTTTTTAAAAGCTTGAACCGAACCGACATGTGTATGAAACAAACATTTATACTAAATAAAAACTTTTATGTATTATCACTGTATGTTTATCAATAAGTTTTTAGATTTGTTTGATTATAAAATAACTAACATAATATTGTAGTATTCAACATAAAATCAAGAATATAATGCATGTTCAGTTATAATGAAAAACTATTATCATCAAATTATATTATTTTTCTAAAACTATGGACCCGAACCCGACCCGAACTTCAGGACCATCTACTTTGGTAGCCGGACCATTTAATTAAAACCATTCAGGTGGAAAACAGAACTGTTTGGAAACTTACCGGGCTTGTTTATAAAAATCTGAACAAAATCTTTCCATTTGGGCCCGATTTGAACCAAAACAGTTCGGTCTCGTTCGGGATTGAACCAGAACTGACTCCTGTCTAATATATGTAGTTTAATATGTTATATTGTATTTGTAACTTCTTTTAATTTAGAAAGTGAAAATTGTCAAAATATCTACATCGTAACTTGTTTGAGTTGGAAATTGTCTCTAAAAGGAAGTCAGTAAATTTCAAAATTAAACATGGTTAATATATATCTTGATTAAGATACAGATTAACCATTTATACCAAATTTCATTTTTCTAATTTTAGTTTATATGACCTCGACCATCAACTATAAGAAGGAAGTCAGAGTTCCATCGATACTAGACATCATAAATTGAACATCTAGTTTTTGCTTCCAATATTGTCACAGAGCCAAATTATTTTCGAACAGATATAAATGAATCACTTCTCTGATATTTAGTTTCAATTTTAAGTATAGTTTCAAAAGTATCGGACATCGAAAATATGAAGAAAATAAAAGTCGTGTACAGTAAACATCAGAAATTAAACATTATTCGTTTCTCTTCCTTACAGACATAAATCAACCACTTATGTTAATTAATTCTTTCTCATTATAGTTTTTGTGATCTCGATCATCAATAGTCAGAAGGAAGTGAGAATTTTTCTTTTTTGTTTAATTTTTTAACAAAGGTGATGGTACGCAAAGGGTATTATTAACTGAAAAAAAGACCAAAGACTTACATAATCAAAAAAGATTACATAGTGTCGAGATAAGAGTTTCTTGAGAAGGGCAGAATCTTCTAGCTGTGATAAGATCGTGAAGAGGAGGACAAATATCACACACGGAATACGGATCACAAGAAAACAATTCACCACGTTCTCGATTCAAACAAAACACACTGCACGCTAGTAATTCCAAATCACCCAGACTGAAAATCTCACATTCAAGAATTCAGAATTTCAAAAGTTTGCTCCTATGAAGCATTAGCACGTTCACCTAGAAGCTTCTCTCAACTTCTCAATCGATTGATGTCAAAATTGTCATCAGCCAAGAAACCCGTTTATATTTCTCTACAAAAGAATTTGTATCGATTTGGAGTATCTTTGATGTCATCTTGTTACCTCAGGACTTAGAGGACCTCATCGAATTCGTACTAATTATCCCGAAGGGGAGTTAGTCCTTTAGCATATGATCCATTTCGAAATCCGGTGGTAACCTCCCTCTAGCATCCACACAAGATGACTGCACTAGTGCAAGGATAGACGGAGTCGTCTCGCGAACCTGTAGACGGAGGTGTCTCACATTCACGTTACGTTTAATGGACATCTAAAGTCTCGTCCCTAGACAACTTGGTGCCTCACATATTCTCCCGAAAGGGTCAACCTACTCCAAGCCTGTTGTGAGTCTGAGGAGATTTGATCATAAGACCTCCTCCTTACAAGTTTACTCAACTACCCTCAGAAGCCAATCTCACAATTGGTTCTACAGAACTTTCTAACTTGATATGTTAAAAAGCGGTATATTTCATCTTTCACTAACACAAACTACCATAACTATCTCTAGACTTGGTCTTTTTGTACATTTCAAAATGCCACCATATACTACAAACAACAGTCTACATGATACAAATCTAAAACATAAATTTCAAACTCACTCAGATTTATGATACATTTTGCGGTATCAAAACTATTGTAGAAGAACTCCAAATAACTTTTCATCTGCAACTATGTTCGTAACTTTTTAACATACCATCGTGATCAGCGCAATGAGACCCTCGTCGTGGTTTTTTTATTCAAATGTGATTTTTGAATGCGATTTTTGAATGCACTTCTTTGAGGTCTTGACTTGACTCAAAGAGTCTAACTTCTGACAAAAAGGTGAATTATTTACTAGTGAAACAATTCACATCATGCCATTCATCCCCTCCAAACCTGCACATCCTCTGGTATGTGCCAACCTCTTCACTCTCCTCCGTCTCAGCCTCTTCAATCGCTAAAACGTCTTTGTCTCTTGTCATTGTTTGCTCTGACTCTAGAAAATTGAACAACTTTACTGATTCCCCACATTTTTTAAACAATTTCACATGTTTTCTAGCCACAGATAGCTTCAAAGGAGTACCATCTAGCTCATGTAAATTATAAGTGAAATTCTCATACATATCTAGCATAACATAAGACCGAACCATCTTCGAGAGAACTTACGAAATGTAGAATGCTGATTCTCCAACGTGTTGTGATACACAAGAATCCAATCACCAACAAGTACGGGCATTGGTCGTAGTCAGTGAGTCTTGTCGAAACGCTCTTTGTTTCTGACTCGAGTCACCTTCAGCTTCTCTTGCGCTTCAGCAATAGAACTCCTCCCTCCGCTCTTACTGTTTGGTTCGTAAAGCAAGGAGTGAAGTATGATCTATGTCATCTTCTCACTGTAGCGTAACCCACATAAGAAAGTCCTCTTTGGCAAGCATTATTGGCTTCTACCTCAACATAAGCTCAACTAGCATATAGTCAGTCGTGGTACAATGTGTAATTCTATCAGCCCATAGAGCAAATGGAAGTAGTCTAGGTCATTCTCTAGATCTACGATCACATGCTTTCACTAAAGCATGAACAATAGAAGGGTATCCTTGTTCACTTTTCTAATCTCTTTCAGATTCATGACAATAGTAAGCCGAAGATATACTCCATAACGAGCAAATAACTCCTTCATTTCTGCATCTCTCAACTCGTCACTATCTGCTCAAAATCTCCTAATGGATCCATAATGACATATTATATCTTCAATCATGAACCTACTTATGTTCTATGTAGTCTTCGTCCTCCATGTAGTGGAGAGATCCTCTCGAGCTAACACCAAGTAGTGCATCCTCCATAGATCCGACGGCAGTATCACAAGATCAAAGAAAAATGCATTTGTCTTTGATCTTGTGATACAAACCCTTCCACTAGTATCTCTCTTTAATCTTCGTGTAAGTAGACCAAACTCCACGTTGTCTAGCCCACAAGGTGTCTGGAACTCCTTAAGCAAATTCAGCTTTGTTGGTTGATCATCCACCACTCTAGCAAGTATTCTATCTTTTCTCTCCGAGCGTTTTAACATATAACCTTCACGTAGAAGACAACCGTATGTCTTTCATCTAATCTTCTTGAACCCTGTGTTACTACATCCTTGTCGCTTGTCTAAAGAATTCAGATAGAACCTAATATCGCGTAGTCTTCCCGTGTAGAACTTTGATTGAACGGTAGTGGTTCTAAGTCTGAAGTCTGCTGATCAACTCGACACCAAACATCTCTCTTCTCTTCATTCTCAACTTCTGCAACCATCTCATCCTCATCTACATAACGAGCCATTGATAACATATCTGCTACTATATTATCCTTCCATGATGTATGTTTCAACTCAAGGTTCAAACTCCGCATGTAAGTAATCCATCGTAGCATTGCTATGTTTGATGTATTGCAGTTTGCTATCATACCAAGCAAAGATAAACAATATGTTTCTAAGACCACGCGGGCTCCAATCAAGAGCTCTCAATCTATCTTCATAGCGGTAACAGCTCCCCACAACTCACGCTTTACTTGATGATAGTTATGTTGTCTGTCTGTTAAGATCTGAGAGCCAAATCTAAAAACAAACCTCACACCATTTGCATCTTCTTGACCAATAGCTCATCCAATCACTTTTGGATTCATATCCATAGTAAGTATCACATGTCTCTCTCTCCTATAGTTAAGTCCCCTTAGTATAAGTGGAGATTTCAGAATCTCTTTCAGCCGTTCCATCGTCTCATGATGTTCTTGCCGCCAAGTAAACCTCCCCCCTTACTTAGAAGTACATAGAGAGGCTCGGTAACTTGTGCATAATGAAGAATAGGCGAAAGAACACACAAGCTTCTAAGAATCGTCGAATCGCATTGATATTCGTATAGTCTGCTATCTTGTCATAGCATCTAACTTCTCTAGGTTCGACCGCCTCCCAAAAGTACCAACCATCACAATCTGTGACATTCGAAAATGAGATTTGCTATGTCAGAGAAAGAAATGAAACTGGAGAAGTATATGCGATAACTTCTGGAGCAAATGTGTACTCTATACATATATGCTCATTTCTGAGTTGCTCATGTCTAGATTTTCTACATCGAGAGAAGAATAGTAAATCATATATGGCTTGCAAATAGAAATTTTAGTCAATTTACAATTTAGATATCAGCTCGTCTAGAGATTTCAACTCCACTTTAATCTCTCAGATCAAATCTACAACGATATATATGACTACTTAAATACAAACATTCAGAAATTGACTACTCAAACTTCAATCTGACATATCTCCATCCTCTTGATTTCAAATCGGCAGATTTTGTATGTAGTGTGCAAGCCAACAAGAAGAGATTTCAAATGCCATCCTAAACTCACCGGGATCACATCTGTAGTGACAATGAGATTGTTATCAACCGTAGGGAGTCATTTTAGATTTTTATCAGAAATAATCCATCCATGAGAAATTAAATATTTCTTTTTTGTCTTCTAGTGATCTATATCTTCATCTTCGGTCATAATAAATATTTAGAGCTTATTTAAGTCATTCATAACTATAAAATACTTATCGATATAAAAGTCTACCTACTTGGCACAACTTAGCTAAACTATTAATTACAAGAAACGTCAGCATTTTTTTTTACATAGTACAGTAATAGACAATGAGTTTTCTAGAAGTATGTATACGTATGTCACAAAAAATCTCTAACATGTGTCTCCTTATATTCTACATGAAACACATGTGTATAATGAAGTACGCTAGAAACACCACCGTAATCTCTTATTTAGCATGACAGTGCATGATCGACGCGTATTCATGAAAACAATCTCCACCAAACTTATATATGATAAATCCATGTACAACACGACAATGAGGACACCTGAAGCTTGTGGTCAAGCCCCACTATCGTATAATCAGACCGGAGAAGAGTTCAACTAATTGACCTCTTTCTCGTAAGAATATGGTTGGCCTTATGTAATCGAGTCAAAGTCCACTCCACCATGGCTCTCTAAAATCGACCGGTACCATCTTACAAAAAGATATGGTTCAGCTACAGTTTGATAGGCTGAAATATGCATGCAACACAAACTTTTGGAGAATTTTTTCACATTTGGTGTTACCAGAAAAGACATTAGTGTTAAGTGAAAATTCTATATTAGATTGATAGTAAAATCTAAATCATTTTTAGATGTTAAATATTAGTAAGACTTAAAAATATGAAAAAATATTTACATAATCCATAAGAAAAGTGTAAACTCATTCACTTCAAATAATATAAATGTGATCATTTATATAAAAAAGTAAGATATATTTAATCAATAAATTAATTTATTATCTTACTCTTCTTGATAAAAAGATTAAATAATAAATTAAACTTTTGCACTATTTGAAGTTAGACTTTAGTGAGAGGCAAATATCTTAGGCTCATATAAGTATTATATATCGTTACATGTTAGTATTATGAGACGGAGACGTGATCTGTGAGTTTTATGATTTGTATGTTTTGGTTGAATTCATTCAGTTATTTATAATGCCCGCATAATGACTGCTGCTGAGTTACTTCTATGTATTTCAACGCGTTCGTTTTTGTTTCTAAGATTATTTTCAGAGAGAACCAATACTTCTATGTATTTCAACGCGTTCGTTTTTGTTTCTAAGATTATTTTCAGAGAGAACCAATCAGACCTATTGCAAGGTTTAGTGAAGAATGATTCCTTAAAGACACCTCTCTACACACTTTACTTTAATCAAATTTGAGCACACCCATCGAAAGATTCTAATCAGATTAGATTAAGCGTCCCTCTAAATAACTCCTCTTCATGAGTTCACCTACAGGGAGACTCGAACTGAGACTACTAGGTCCCTAGGCTCAGCCCGTTCTTACTGCGCTATCCACTGTTTCTGAAAGTTTTCATTATATACTTTATATTATACAGTGCGTCGGTGCCTCAACTTTCCATCCCAGAATACTGCTATACGAGAATTAGAGAACTGTACCAGAATTAGAGAACTGATATTTTAATACCTCCACACAATGTCTGCATGAACCAATCTTTTTCTTGTATTTTTCTCTTCGTGTCGGCCGGTTGGCGTTTTCCCGCTCCCGTCCGAAACCTCGCTTTGGACGCATAATTACTCGGTAATGCCCATGTACTTTAGTTGTAACTTGGTCATTCCCTTCACTTTCCCTCCTCTCTTGGTCGGATCTATGATTTGAAGTAGTCCGTTTCAGTGACACGTTGATAGAGATAGTGCCTTGGACAACATGTGTGGTTGAGTTGATAGTTTTTTTGCTGTCGTTTTTGTATACACACTGCTGTGGCTGGGAGTGCTGGTGCGGAGGTGATTGGAGCCATAAACCGGTTTTGCGCTCCAATTTAGCACAAAACTCACTTCCTCGTAAAATGTTATCAGCCATGAAACACATTAGATACTCCAGGTCAACTTCAAATAGTCCATGTGATCGAAAATTATTGAAATGTAAATCGTCAACGGGTTACTCCCGGTAATGGACCCGACCAAGAGACTGGGAAAAATGAAGAACTTGACCAAGTAACAACTATGGTAAATGTACATGAACTAGTAAATAACTGTTGGTAACCTTGCCTTTACGCCCAAGTTTGAATGGTCGGCTTCATGAGACAGAAGCAAGGGACGAAGGACTTGACTTGGTCTTGGTCTAATCCGTAAGTTGAATAAGTTAAGTCAAATAGCTGTCACTATGGGTCCTGTAATATACATCAACCCACATGGTGACATAATATACTGTATCCTCTATCTTCTGACGTGGTTGCGGTTACTCTGCAGTTTGTCCGCCAACGCCGAACAAATGATAACCTGGTCAAGCTACCCCAGACCAGAGCGGACCTCTACCGAAGTCTGGTGCTGGTCCGGGCCGGTGAGGCGTATTAAACGCCATATCTGATATTTTTCTGCGCTGCCACAGTGGTTTTTCGGCACAGTAACTTTTGTTGACACTTGCTTGGACGGGGTTCGAGCGTACCAAGACAGTGACTACCAGGCCTTGGCGTGGTACCAGGTCGCCCTGCACAGTCCCAGACAGATAGATGGTCGTGCGGTCGAACCCTTCTATGGTATCCTTTTCTGTATGTACAGTCAGACCTCGTTATAGTCACTAACTTGGCTACCTTGTTTTTTTGTGATATAATCTTTTGTGATTGTACATTTATAGTCACTTTAGAGAATAAAAACTAAAAAATGTGCTTATATGTATGCACTCGCTGAAGGAAATTGAATTATTATTTAATGAAGAAACATTTACAAATATAATTATTAGAATATGAGTTAGAACAAAAATATATAGAATGTAAATCTTCTTTTGTATTTTTTGTGATTGTAAATTTATAGTCACTTTACTGAATAAAAAATAAAAAATATGCTTATATGTATATAATTGCTTTAATGAAGGAAAATTTACAAATATAATTATTAGAAAATGAGTTAGAATAAAAGTATGTAGAATGTCAATCTTATTTAGTGTTTCATGGAAAATGTGATTATAAATTTATAGCCATTTTATTAAATGTAAAATGTAAAATGTGCATATGTATATAATCAATTTAATGTAAATGTGATTATTAAAAAATGAGTTAGAGTAAGACATGTAGAATGTAAATCTAGTTTAGTGTTTCATGAACACTGGATAACAACCCCGCACAAATGAAAGTAAAAGAAAAAACACATTCGTATGAGAAAACTTATTCTTGTGAAAATATTAAAATTCATTTAGTTATAATCACATATTTTTATAACTTTTATCGATGAAAATGTGCTTGTATACTGCGTTGTAGTGACTGTAACAAGATAAATTTATAAAGAAATGACCCATTCTCATAAAAAATATGACTATAATGCAATTGTGATTATATCGGTATGAGTATAACGTAACTTGACTGTACTATATTTTGCAAGAGGTTCATGTGAGAACAACCAGTTTTCAGTGCTTATGGCCACGAAAGGTATGGTGGAGAGATATGTAACCTTTTTTGTTTCTTAGATAATATCTTTCCCCACTGCCTTGTACAGTGAATTTCGTTACCTCTTATCAGAAAACGTCTAAATGTTATAATAAGTTATTAAAAAAAATAATAATTCATAAATAATATATATTAATCGATCTCGGAGTAATCAATTCATCAGGATATAATCCATAAGTGAAGTTTGGGCTGACGCGTTGTTGAGAGAATAAGTCCGATGAATTAATTCCTAAACCGTGTTGTTTCTAGAGGACATTAATATATGTTCTAACCTTTCCCGCCGGAAAGGTTAGAAGATATATTACACCTCATGTACACTCGAAGTGTACATGAGATGAATATCCTCCTTCACATGTCAGTCACCTCTGCATATGTCTGGAGTTGGACTCTATGGATTGTGATTTTAGGGTGTGTGGAAGTGTACATGAGGTCTAATCTATATTCTAACCCTTCTGGCAAGAAAGATTAGAATATAAATTAATGTTCATCCAGAATGACGCGCATTGACAATGAAAATCTCGAACTTATACTCCTAAGAACGCATCAGCCCGCTCTTCACTTATAAGTTCTCCTCGGATGAGTTGACCACTCCGGGACTGGTTAATAGTTAATATTTACAAATTAATTTAATTATCTATAATAATTTATTAGAATAAATTTGTATAACACTTTCACGTTTTCTGATAAGAGAATCCAGTACAAGGCAGTGGAGAAGAATATTTAGAGGTGTCAAAGATAGATTTTTTTTCAAATGTTCCTGACCCACAGGAAGGAGTTACGACTTCGGCATAACTTCTGCAAACATATCTGGGGTTGTTAGTAGAAAATTGCTCGTTTTGTCAATGAGATTTTACAGTAAGGAAATGAAAATAATGAGTCCGTGTTTTAAATGAATAAAACGTTAATGAAAAATCTTACTGTAAACCCATAAAGGCGAACCTCACATATTTCAAAGATGGCTCTGATGAGAATGGAACGTGAAAAAGAATCGATTATGGTCAAACTTCTACTTCTGTTACTGCATTCTATTGAACAGAGAGAATGATGCAATTGCAAGAGAGAGGGAGAATGATCTATTGCACCAACGAGCTTTACGTGTAGGGTAATAGCGGGTGTCAAAGTTAGCAACATTATGAAAGATTCTAGACCTGTGGGAGTGAGTTACTATTTAATCCAGACCTTGATGGGTATTTCATGCTTGCATCTCCGGATGTATCGCAAAAAAATATTGCGAGTTTTTCTTTAACGGTTTTTTACTCGTTTTGTTTGTTTTTTTAATGAATTTTCCACTTCTCTGAATAATTATCTTGAGTGTACAAATTAAAAAATTTAATGATAAAATAGTGATATCCAGTCACAAACGCGACCTAGAATTAATCTCGCTTATATACAAAGTTACATGTGACAGTTTTACGGCTAGTTCTCTCTCCGCCGTTGAGAAATATTTTCTTTGAACTTTAACATTCTCTAATACTCTGCCCGAGAGCGTGGGATTACGAAGCGTTACCGCATGTCGAGTAATGCATTATACTGCAAATCACGTTACTATACAAGTAATGCATTATACTGCAAATCTTAATACTATATGTTGCAATACCTGTCAAAGTATGATTTAGGGTTTAGTTTTTATTAAAAAGGTTAGGTAAAAAATCAACTTATACACTAAATTAATATATATTTAATAACGGGACCCTGAACTTAGAAGGGAGTCGGGTGTGCTCTTGCCTTATGGGTTATGTTTGGATTCTCACATCATTCTTCTTTGTTAATATTTACTAGAAGTTTTATTTATTCACTAGAGTTTATTTTAATATTTTAATACAACATGTATATGTTTATGATACTACAAAGCAAACATCATAACAAATGATATAATTTTTTATACCAATTTACTTTTTACTTAACTTTTTTGTTTTTTTACCAATTATAAAACAAATATGCTTGATGTAAGTCAAAATGACTGTGGTAACACTTGCGATAAGTTCCGATTTGTGATATGAGGTAAACGTTGGCCAGACTTACCCGTCATAGGTTGGCAAATATATTCACTTTTTTCATGTTTAGATGGAGGAGGTATATGCACGGTAAGAGACGTTACTATGCATAGTAGGAGTCTCTTACTATGCACGACCCAGTTTACAAAACGTAGTTCTCTCGTGACCACAACTAATTTCCATCCGGAGTTGTACTTTTACTTTTCAACTTTTTTTTTTTATCTTTCCGCTCAAAAGCTCAAGAAAAATGAATATTAGTTTATCTATGAAAATATTAGTCACTTGGACGAGCATTTATGGTTTCCGGAGCGGACTCTCACGGTGGAGAAAAATGCATGCTCAGCCACCTTTGGGGAACTTTTGCTCGGTATCTGTTATCAGAAAAGTGGTAACTGTTGTGTAAAAACTTTACATCAAGTTTTTATGAAAATCAAAACTAATAATCTTAAATTCTAAAAATTAGCTATACAGAGAACTTCCAAAACATGAAATAAAAACCCATAAATAAAGTCCATAGCAACGCATATCCAACTGTATAAGGGCGGTTGAGTGTCCATTCTAATAGAATATTCAGTAAATAACTTAAATTTATTACCTAACCCTTCTCGTCGAAACAAAGTTACGTAATATATTGGAATTGCATATTCACCTCTTTCATCGAAATATGCAGGCTAGGTGAACTTCTGGGGAATGTTACATCAGTCTTTGAAATGCAGCGACATTCTGTATCATAAAACTTTGCATTGCAACCAAGAGATCTAAAAATGAATTGGATGGACAAGTTATTGCGGGTGAACTGTCTACTTCAAACCAGTAAGGGTCTCTTCCGACTAGGTCCTTAGTGTGCTTATTAGACACGGTCAGATTGGTTCGGTGATAAGAATTGTCTTCCAACTGTAATTTCACAAGTGCCTCAATAGTATATTCGTCAGCATATAGCATCACCAAGGTTTTGGGTGGTGTACCTCATAGCTAGCATTTCCGTGTATTTCGCTTACACACATTCTCTCAGGAGGACGCGTGGATACTCAAGTGAATCTGACGTGAATCTGACTGTCTCAGCACGTGAGATTATTCTTTTCTTCTAAAAGCACGAAGGTAAACTATATGTGATGGGAAGACATTCACTATCGCGACTGCAGGAGTTACCAAAACTGCAAGACTGGCACTTGTACCCTTCAGGTCCGGCAGGACTCATTAGGGGCGTTAAAGGGTGTAGTCGGAAGAGACCCTAACTCCAGAATACCAAAAGTCATTGTATCATTCTATTTCGATCGTCTCTGTATAAAGAGAAACTTTTTTTCAGAGAACAAAAAATAAAATCCCTAACACAGCGTACCCAGAAAGAAGGTACATAGTAGAAGTTGGTTACAGTATTACAGATTCTGAGATCCGTACTCCACTTTGTAAACAACGGAGTGTTCACTTTTTGGAGAAATTAATTTTGGTTGGTGCTTCTTGCTGTAAACCATATAAGTTAAGTGACTTGTCATGAGCATGTTTGGACGGGAGCCTAAGTGGATCCCCAAGTGAAAAGAAACAGACAGGAACTAAAAAGTAGTTAAATCCCCCGTGACCCTAGAAACAGTCCTGGTAACCAGCAGGACTCCATTTTACGGTTTCACTTTATGCGAGCAAAGAAATGTAACCGTTAACCTTAGAAGCGTTTTTGCTGATAAAACCTTCTTGCTGAAACGGAATCTGTCAAGTAAAGATTTAAACCGAAACTATCTAAGAGTTTTATAATTTAATCTAATTTATTTCAAATAAATATTGAGCATTGATTGAGAAATGTTGAAATGTTGAGATTTAATTAATTATATTTATTTTGGAAATAAACGATTGAATATCGATTAAAAACATAAGATCTTCTAAAATACAATAAGAGAAAAGAATATTCGTTTTTCTACTTTTATACACTGGGGTTTAATAAACAATTCAAGGTTCCATTTTCCTTGTAGACCTCTTCTTCGCTGATTTTGACTTACATAGTCAAAGGAATTACCAAGTCTCCTCAATCAAGTCTTTCTTTTGACTTTCTATTGGGATCGAAGCATCATATAGGATGAGAGTCCACGGACTAACTTTCCAACGTTGTGGATGATGATTCATGGAGGGATTCTTTGGACCTATGTGTCTTTTTGGTTTCTTGCTTGGCAGTTTCTGGCTGGGACGTTGGAAAGGAGGAAACAGCGAGCCAGTGAGCCACATGCAGACTATCACCTTTAGTCGGTTTGACAGTTGCCACCCGCTACTGTATGTTTCCTCTAAGCTTCAAACGCGAGGGGATTTCTGGAATTAGAGTAATGTTTACTATTGGCTTTTTGATATTTTCTTCACACTTTCAGTAGGTTGGTTTTGCTTGATGGTACCTCTTTTAACGATGAGCATATTTTTATTGATTATTCACATCTCTAATTTGTTGTGATTCATTATTCACATTTTTAATTTGTTGTGAAACCAATCATTTTTGTTATGTCAATGACATGTCCGATAACACATATTAACTTCTCCAGTATTTATAATCTGATGTATATTTTATTTTTGAAACTAAAATTATATAAATATTTAATCACTATCGAAGATAATAAGATGATGAATTACCTACTAAAGTAACTAGTTTGACTGTAAATAACCAGTGAATTGTGTAATCAAGTAATACATTACTGAATTGAATGTGGGGACTGCTGCAATGAAATATAAAACATTTGGAGATGCGGTGGAAATATTTACGCAATCCCCACTCGAATACTGTGTGGGGGAAAACTGGAGTGGATCACATTTCGTATTGTTTGAAGTAAAGTTCTCAAGACGTAGTCAGGAAATGAAAATAGTTAATATAAGTTAGAACTATGGTGACGTTATTGTAATGTGATCTCGTTCAATGCTATATATTAGAGGCGTCTTTCTTGCATATTGGGTTGTTTAGACCATATTCCTTGCATATTATTCACCACATATGCAAGGGTTTAGTTTATTACCCAACAGAGTTAGGTAATAAATTAAAACTATAATTAGTTGTAATGTGCTTGTGGGTGACCTCTCAGATATTATAGTTTCAGGCATCGGTTAGCGATTCTTTCTTTGAGTTATGTCTGTAGGTTTTGTTATTATTTAATATTCGAAGTTAATTATTTTGTTTAATTAAATTTTATATAATATTATATCTTTTGTGATCGCAACAAGCGATCAAATATGCATGTAACATGAACTTTCTGAGAACTTGTGTTTTTCTTTTGTTAACAGAGAATTATATAAATGTTAAATAAAATATATGTACCAAGTAAATATAAATAATTAAAAAGTTCCATAAATGTTATTTAGTAGCCCATGCCTGCAAACACAAGGAGAGCAGAAAAAAACCAATAAGTCATGTGTGGATTGTCGCGCTTCAAGAGATACAAATCAGGAGTACTGTACTCAATAATTAATAATTTAATCAGTCGTTTGATTTAATACTTAACCCTTCTATGTTCATCTTGCATACATGTTCTTGGATATAACGGTCAATTTTCTTCGTTCACAAATAGCCCATCCGCATAATGAAGTACTCTTGATTACCAGTCATATATAACGAGACACCTGGGAAGTTAGTAACCTTAAGAAAGTCGACCGGACCACAAAGCAGAAAGTTCCGACGCTTTCCTACTGAACAGACTATTTCCAAGCCACTCTTTCTCTTCTCTCCCGGATATGTACAGAATTTCCTGAGCAATACGGCCAAGGCTCCATCCAAGCTTTGGGTTTGATGTTTGTATGGAATATTCCCAACAAGAGTCGTAAATAGCGCGAGGCTTACTGTGATGATTGTGGCCAACTACATAATGGCCTTGGCACTACTGTAACTAGTCTTGGCTCATTCGATGTATGCAACTGAATGATACTTCCCATGATGATTTCTCATCCAACCCATTGTCTGATCTGATCCGTCCATGGACCACTGATCCTTACAGCCTACGGCTGAGGTTAGACTCTGAATCACTAACCCTGGTTAAAGTATTACATGGTGAAAGTGGCTTGTCCCGTTTGGTTTGATTTTCGTCCGGACTCGTGGTCAATCAGATATCCGCAATGGACGGATAAAATGATGCCCGTACAGAATTGAATCAAGAGCCGACTACCGACTACCGATTGCATAGGTAATCACTTCTTTTTCCCTTTGACCGCGGGCAGCGTATGTATTGAATTAGTGCTACAGCACAATGTGCTTCCCGGCAGACATGGGAGAAAACCAAGCCTCGGCGCAGGGTAAAGATCTTATAGATGGACAGGACAGGACAGGACAGGACAGGAAGAAACAGGGAGTACCGTAAAAGCAACGGGAAAAGGCAAGATTCCAATGAATCCGATGAGGGTTACAGTGCGAACATGGAAGGTGGTGTGAAATTTAGAAGTGCCAGTGCTGACAGATGATTTCAGAGCTTCCGCTTGGAGGCCAGGTGTCGAGCGAGGGGACCAACGGAGAAGATCGATTCCACTGAACGGGATGATTGCCCACGAGGATCCCTGCAACCAAAAGGTTGGCGTATACGTATCGAGAGAGCGCTCTAATTACGGAACACTGAGTGGTCTGCGTCTGGACGACCACTGTCCGCTGCGCACCTAAAAAGCAGCAGCGAGCAGCAGCCGTGCATCTCCAAATCGGACGATCCGGCGGCATGCGCGCAGTGCAAAGGCGCAAAGGAATGAGGTGGACGTCGCAGACGATGAGGCCTCCTTCGGTCACCGCGATGCAGTTAGAGAGAAGCCAAGGGAGGAGACCGAATCTAGGTTTCTACCACAGCCGGGTCCAGCCCACCTGGAGAGAGAGAGAGAGAGAGAGAGAGAGAGAGAGATTTTGACTTCGTTACTGTGGAGCAGCGGGCTACTGTAGGCAAAGAAGGTTATCACCGCGCACTAAATACAGAGCCGAGCAAAGGCTGCTGCCCAAGGAAGGAAAAGGGGAAGAGTATAGAGAGTCTGAACTGAGAAGAAACCTGCTGTTGTTGCAGCGATGTCCGTTGCTGTGCACGCAGTCCAGTGCAGTTTAGCGCAGAGGATGTAGACGGAGAGAGATTGAGGAAACAGAGATCTCATCAGGTTGGCCTTGGCTTGGCTTGGCTTGGCTTCTGCTGTGGTGTGGAGCTGGGCTCGCTGGAGATTATCAGCAGAAAGAGAGGAGGAGAAGACGCAGCAGCAAAACCAGGACGACGAGGCGGAGAACCTCTCCGTATGGGAGCAATTGATGACTGTGGATGAAGGAAGCGCCTTTGTTTCCTCTACCTCGATTCGTTTAGCTTTTTGTTTTGTTCTGTTTTAAGAGTAAGAGCTTTTGTCGGGAAATCGCTTGCTTCGCGACTCGCGAGCTCCTTCTGGTCCGAGAAGGAAGAGGTTCTCCGTGGTTCGACTAGAGAGAGAGAGAGAGAGAGAGAGAGCTGGGAAGCCTGCCTGTTTCGCTTCCTTTCTCACTTGTTGACTTACATTCCTTGAGCAAATGGAAGTCCTCGCTTGACGAGGTCCTCAACGTCCAGAGAAAAAGGCACAGAGAGAGAGAGAGAGAGAGAGAGAGAGAGAGAGAGAGAGAGAGAGTCGTGTATTGGCTTAAAAGTCGAACTGTGCTTCTGAGTGCTCCTTAGGCAGGAGTGTGGAGGGCAACATGTGCTGTTGTGACATCTCCCGTTTCCAGGCGGAGAGGTATGGCGAGAGGAGAGAGTCGTGCAGAGTGAGTTGATCTTATCGCCAGAGATTTTTCGCCTTTCGTCGACCCGGTGTGTTAGGGTGGGTTGAGTGTTGGAGCTGTTGAGAGCTGATGTTTGACCGAGGTACAAGTCTCTCGAGGAATGAGGACAGGGGATTTCGAGCTTGCCAACCTTTGTCAACAACCTTATACAGTACATAGATGCGTCTCTCGAGCTGAAGGAATGTTATAGTCGTTATCTCAAAGTACAAATTCAAGGCGCGAGTTCACTGGAAGTCTCCTGCCTCGTCTCCGAGGTTCAGAAAGTCTGCTGGACTTGAAGGAGACTCTGCGTTCTGCTGCTGTGCACTCAATAAGCTTTACCTGAGAGCAATAGTCGTTGTGGATAGAACGGAACGTTAATAGGGCCTATGGAGAGGAGAATGTGTACAGGTTACGCAGCATGTGAAAGCTTGCCAGTATGACCGGAAGAAGGAATGTAAGCTGAACGGGTAGACAAGTCGGGCCAGAACGCCTGGGCATCGGAAATTTTGGGTTCATCCCACTTCCTCGTATCAGTATCTTGTCGTCTGTTCCCGGCTTAACTTCGATTTTCGCTTCACCACGTATCAGGATCATATCGCATGTTCGGGGCGTAAGGAAACGATTCTTCCAGTCGAAAAGAGGCAAAAATGTGGGAAAAGAGGAATCGGACAATACCAGATGTCAAAGTAGCACTCGGTGTATTATAGACGAGTTGTTATGACAGCTCACTGCTCTAAATGTCACAGATTATATTTTGTTCCTTATTCGAGGAATATGTAGGTGAAATGTCACTGTGAACCGTTGGCTGTAGCTGTTATAGAGTAGTATCAGCGATAATCCAGGGATAATCATTGTGCTATTTCTCTGTGAGCAAAGTTGGTTCCCTCCTTGCAAGATGCGAGCGGTGGTAGCAGGTTAACAGTGTCAGAACAAAAAGTCGAAGCATTGTAAGACCACTGCGCTGAGGCGAGCACTCATAGCGAAGTGGAATAGAGAAGACAAATTGAGAAACAGTTCGAGGGCGGAGTCCCTAAACAGTTCAAAAATCTCTAATGTGCAATTACAGGCTGCGAACCTGGAGACGTGGTTTAGAAAGATGGGGTCCGATAGTCGATTCTCTTGTTGTCGGACATCATCCTTTACTTACTGAAAGGAATAGAAAGAACAGGAGCTGTGGATAGCGGTCCGGAGAGGACTTGCAAGTCACAATGATCTCGAGGGGCTTGTTCGGGTGGTCACCTCCTCACGTACAACCTCTGACTCCCGTGTCGGAAGTATCCGAGCCACCAGAATCACCTTCACCTTATTTAGACTTCGGATCAGAGCAAATACAGCTAGATGATGAACCTCAAGGTGAAGAGCTGGACGGAGTCGAGCAACCCCAAGCTGCCGTTCCGTTCCTGAAATTGTTTGCATATGCGACGCCACTGGATTGGTTACTCATGAGTTTGGGCTTCGCCGCGGCGGTTGCGCATGGCGTGGCACTTCCTCTCTTTCTTCACATTTTTGGCAAAATTATCAATCTATTTGGCACATACCGTGTAGACTTTGAGGGTACAAGCGCTGTTGACTACCTTGATGATGAGTGCTCGAAGGTATGTGTTCTTACATTTCTTCCTGTCGATATTTTTGCTTCTGTTTATGGAGCCACCAGCAAGTGTTTATTCTGTGTCACCTCCGACAACTCCCCGCGTGAAATTTGGAAGTCAGCACGAACTCGATCTTGATGATATGTGTCACCACCTACTTAGGTCGGTCTGCCGCGTGTCGAGCAGTTTTAATACACTTCGAAATAATAGTGTAACGGCAGCATGCTTTGTTTTTGTACCTGGTAGAGATGACCAGTGCTTGACATGGGACTACGCTGGTCATTCTGGACTAAACATTTTTGTTCAGTGTCAAATCCAGCGGATTTTAGCAATATATCAGACTGAAGATCTCGAGAATGAAGATTATGAGGGAACTGTTCTTGAGTTGTAAAAACCTTTTGCGTTCCTTTGTCTCTGAATTGTTAAACCACACAGAAACTTGATCTTCAAGAGTAGAGACTTCCAAAGTGCATCATCAAACCACCTTTTCTACCTTCACCTCCTGACGTGTCGATCCTTTGGTCTGTCAACAAATCTAGTCCACGTCTTTATCCTTGTCCAGACAAAGTTTGCTAGAACCTTCGAAGATGGGTTAAGGGTGTTTCCCTTTTCAGTGTAAATTTCGTTGTAATAAAGTTATCCTCTTTTCTTCGACAATCTAATGATCTTACTGTTCTGATGAGTTCGATGGATTGATTTGTTGACGTGATGTTTATGCAGTATGCGCTTTACATTGTATATATCTCGGGAGGAGTTCTTTTGGCAGGCTGGATAGGTAAGATTCGCCAAGATCTTGGCTACAAAACTTCATTTGCCTCACAGTTAAAGCTGTGGAGAATATAGTTTGCAGCTGTGTGTGGTTGTCTTGCGGGACTTCTGGGGTGCATCGTGGATGTTCATAGGATGCGGACGTGGATCCTTCTTTTGTGCTGAAGATCCTGATTGATTGGTAACAAATTTCACGAGTCTCTGATCACTAGAAGATAATAATCTTGTTCTTGCACAGAAATCTGTTGCTGGATATATACTGGAGAGCGGCAAGCTGCCGTGATACGATCGAAGTACGTTCATATTCTACTGAAACAGGACATGGCCTTTTTCGACACGTATGGGAGCCGAGGAAGTATTGTGAGCCAGGTTTCAAATGACGCTCTTCTTGTACAATATGTGCTGAGTGAGAAGGTATGTAAGGCACTCGTTATCTTCATTAGTTATTCAAAGTCATAAGTGGGTCACTGGGGTTCAACCGTTTTGAAAGAAGAACCATGGAATTATGGGGGGAACCGGTCCTTTCCTGGAAAACATTTTGTGTAAAAGCTCTTTCGTGACTTAACTTATTCAAAGATCTGGTTGATGTTTCTCTGATGTATCTCATACTCGCTCCACCTCCTTCTTGGGACCTTTTGAGTAGTCCTCATCTGCTCTCCCTTATCTAAGTACGTGGTTCAAATGTAAGTATATATCTACCTACATTTGGAACATATATACTTTCTCTCTCTCTTTGAGTAAGTGGTAACCTGTAAACTAAATGAGAGGAAAATGGGAAACAGCTTCTTCCAAACCTACAGCTACCTGGTTTCTCGAACTGTCATCTAAGAATGCTAACTTATTCTTCATCCGTGATTGTGAAGAATCCGCAGATAAAGACTGACACCACTGCTAATCACGTTCAGGTTGGGAACTACGTGCACAATATGGCAACTTGCATATCTGGCTTTGCCGTGGGATTCGTTAATTGTTGGCAGATTGCGCTGCTAACGCTGGGTACTGCGCCTTTCATTGTGGCCGCTGGAGGCATTTCCAACCTCTTTCTGAATCGACTTGCTGAGATGGTTCAAGAGGCTTATGCTGAGGCCGCCGCCATTGCGGAACAGGTAACTTTTTTCCTCCTCCGTACTTACGAATGTGGTTTGAGGGCGATCGTTAGGTCACCTAATTCTTGACTTTTCCCCTTTCCTTCTATGGGTCCGCAAGGCTGTTCAGTGTTGCTGTCAACGAAATTTTATCCATTGGAGCTGTGTGTTAGGAGATGCGAAGAAAGCTTATCAAGGATACGACTGTCAGTGACAGTCATTTCCTTAGACACATCTGCAGTGATACTTACCTCCTTTGTTTGGTCACTGGCCCTTTGTGCGCAGGCAATCACTTACGTCCGAACTGTATACTCTTTCGCAAACGAGACGACGGTGAAGTACTCTTATGCGAACGCGTTGCAAGCTACCTTAAGATATGGCGTCCTGATCAGTCTTGTTCAAGGAGTGGGACTGGGTTTTATCTACGGCATTGCACTGTGTTCCTGCTCTCTGCAGTTTTGGGTGGGCAGATTCCTCATCAAGAAACATGGCGTAACAGGCGGCGAAATTATAGCAGCTGTTTTCGCAATAATTTTGAGTGGCCTGTAAGCATCTGTATCCAGCCATGATTCGAATGCAGATCACTCAGTCCCGTCTTTGTATTTCCTTCGCATCTAGTCATGAAGCGTGGTAGCAGTAGCTTAATGGCTGTAAAAGAACCCAGACGGCGGTGATGCAGGATCAGTACTCCCGGAAGCCTCACTAGAAGTAGCACCACTCAGAAACGATGAACGCTCGAGCACGTACAAAGAGATTTCTCATGGTAGCCTGCAGCTGCATTACAACTCTTGATCAAGCAAGCCCTGTGCATCTCCAGCGATTTGCCGTGTGCTATACATTTCCGTTGGTCCTTCCCTTGGCTGTAGACATTCGCTAACTTGATGTTTAAAGTTAGCGCACATTCACTCCCCTCTTGGCTACTCACTATCTAATTCACTCCCCTCTTTGCTACTCACTATGTACTTCGTTGGGCTGTCTGGGTTTTGGAAGTACCTTTAAGTGTGTGCCCGTAGTCTGATTCGTTCTGCTATGCTCATGTACCAACCAGTGATCAAGCAAGCGACTAAAACCATGTGTGGTGCTGCAGAGGTTTGAATCAGGCTGCGACGAACTTCCAAGCCTTTGATCAAGGCCGCATTGCTGCTCATAGACTTTTCGACATGATAAGCCGAATTATGCCACCTCCCGCACCGCCACCAGAAGCAAAAGTACTGTCAGAGGTTCAAGGAACCTTAGAGTTAAGAAATGTGTATTTCAGCTATCCTTCCAGCCCTGATATACCCGTTTTAAGTGGTTTATATCTCACTATACCTGCAAGGAAAACCGTGGCGCTTGTTGGGAGCAATGGTTCAGGCAAGAGCAGTGTAATCTCATTAATCGAGCGCTTCTATGATCCAACTCTAGGTAGGGTCACTTTCAGCAACATAAAAGATGTTGGTCCTCCTTTTAAAGTCAAGTATGTACGAAAGGTTCACTAAAGGGTTGCTGAAGATTTGTATATATTATGCTCACTTTGCTGTTCTACTATGAGATATGTCTTGGGCTAAGGTACTAAACGTAGTCTCATACCTATCTTGTATATTTCCAAGTCCTTTTGCGCGGTGGAACTCAAGAATCTGTAGAGATTTTCGTGGAGAGCTGATGTCAGAGTGGTTGAAGTAATATGTAGTCTATATACACGACATCAGAACTTGTGGCCTCCTAATCCGTGACTTCTGAGAGATGCAAGTTAGGTGTACCTTACATAGTGTTGATTTTCTACTGAATATTTGGAACGTCTTCTCGTTCTCGAGATAAAAGAACTTCAAATGAAGTAAAGCCCGCGAGTGTATTCTTCAGACTGATGCTGACTGATTCTCACTTTCAGGTGAAGTTCTGTTGGATGGGGAAAACATCAAGAACCTGAAAGCTGATTGGCTCAGAAGTCAGATTGGCCTGGTCAGCCAAGAAGCAGCTCTGCTTGCCACCAGCATTCGAGATAACATTCTGTATGGTCGGGTTGCGAGCATTGATGAGATTGAAGAGGCGGCCAAGATGGCACATGCGCACACTTTTATTAGCTCTCTGCCAGAAGGATATGATACTCAGGTACAACCTTGTGTGATAAGCTATTGGATTGTTGAGGAAAAGTAAAGCCAAGTACGAGAGTTCGGATTTACCACCATTGACAAGGTGGACCGGAGCACCTCTCAGGCAGCCGTTGGTTGTCAAGGGTTTGAACATCATGAAGTTCATCAGGAATAGATGCTCAACTTTTTTCTCAGAAACATCACGGGTTCAGGTCGAGGTCATCATCAATTATTTTCTCAGGTGTTACTTATTTGGGTGCAGGTTGGCTATGGTGGCCTGGTTCTTTCCGAGGAGAAGATGTTGAAACTTGCAATCGCAAGAGCTGTGCTGAAGAACCCTCCCATCCTTCTTCTTGATGAAGCCACCAGTAATCTCGACGCAGATGCTGAACGGAGTGTTCAAGAAGCCCTCGACATACTCATGTTAGGGAGGTCCACGGTTGTGATAGCTCATCGGCTTGCCAGTATTCGTAATGCAGATGTCATCGCAGTTCTACAAGAGGGTCTTCTTGTGGAGCATGGAACTCACGATGAGCTGATTAGAGTTGACGGATCCTACGCAGACCTTATTCGCTTTCAGGAGACAGCCAAACCTGCCAGAAGGTATACCTGTTCCTTGCTTGCAGATACTTTTCCTTCTATCATATATCCATTTCGCAGTTTTAGCATGTTATGAGTTAGCTTGAATGCTGCCTGCTGAAGTGTGCATGTGTGATGCTGGATGCTGGATGCTGATCTTTTCTGGTAGTTCTTTTGGATACTGTACCAAAGTCAATTGTGGCCCCCAATTAATGAATCTCTCTGAATGGTATTCTTATGTGAAAGACATTTCTGTCCGATCACTGAGTCGGTCTCATTGCTGCTACATCACTCATGTAGGACTGAACTTTGCAGGGCATTGTAAGTTACTTTCTCAAAATTGCTATCATGCCGAATGGAGCACGAGAATTAGCATTTCGTTGCAGAATGAAGCTGGTTTTGACTCTCTAGTCCCCTTTTGCAGATCTCGAAGATTTGAAGTGTCACCCTTTCCAGTGTCAGATCAGCTATCGCCTCCGTCGACCCTACCCCGGTCTTCCACTCCTCCGCTCTGCAAGTCGCCTTCTCTTAAGAGACAAAATGGTGTTAGATTACCAGACTTTGCCAAGTTAATCGAATCTCCTCCAAATCCTAGCCCACCTCCGGGTAAAAAGCATGACAGCAGTGACTTTTCGTCAGATTCATTTGATAAGCATATGGGCCTCAGTGCTCCGGCTATCAGATGGCATGAGAATCCTGATCTTCCAGGTCTTCAAAATCTGAACGTTGAGGTCCATCCATCAGCTCAGAATCAAGAATCTCATTCTCCGAAAACGTCTTTTGAGGCACTCCCCAGCAAGAATTCTTTTGAAGCTCTAAAGAATCTTGAGATGCCACCCCTTCCTTCCCTTCCACCATTGGAAGTTCGCGCTCCTCATCAGCGACAAGCGTCCAATATATCCGATCCAGAATCACCTGTGTCCCCGTTGCTGACTTCTGATCCCCGACGTGAGCGGTCCCACTCAAAGAACTATACGAGGACAATATCGGAACTTGTTGAAACTGAAGAGAAACACGAACCTCTGGAGATGTTTCATTCAGAAAAGCCGTCTCTCATGAGGCTGGCCAAGCTCAGTTCTCCGGAATGGTTTTGTGCGCTTCTAGGCAGTTTGGGGGCAGCACTCTTCGGGTCCTTCAATCCTCTCTTCGGTTTTATCCTTTCCGAACTTGTACATACTTACTACAATTCCCAAGGAGACGAATTAAAGAAGCAAGTCAGTAAATGGTGCTTGATTATCATGGGCATGGGGATCGTTACCGTGGTCGTCAATTTTCTCCAACACTTCTATTTCGGTATCATGGGCGAGAAGATGACGGAGAGAGTGCGCCGCCTAATGTTCTCAGGTATATCCTGTTGTTTCCTGAAGTTATTTCTCATTGTACCTGCAAAAGCCCGACTGTATTCTAAGGAGGTAGCTTCGTTTTCACGGTCTCTCGTTCTAGTTCAATATCTAATACAGATCCTAGTTATGGATCTAACTGCAGAGTGCAGAGTGCAGAGTGCAGAGTGTAGAGTGTAGATGTAGATCAAGATCTGTACCTCCTTACGAAGTACTTTCTGCGACTTTAGAATGGTAGGTATAGTTTATGCACCTTCGGATATGTATTATTAAACTTCTCATATTTGTCCAGCTATATTGCGGAACGAGGTCGGTTGGTTTGACAAGGAGGAGAATAGTATCGATGTACTGTCGATGCGTCTCGCGAATGACGCCACTTACGTCCGAGCTGCATTCAGCAACAGATTGTCGGTGCTTATACAAGACGCCACATCTATCTTAGTGGTTCTTCTGGTGGGAATGTTGATGGATTGGCGCCTTGCAGTCTTAGGACTAGCTACTTTCCTTCCTCTGACTTTTGCCGCGGTTACCCAGGTAACGGCTTGAGTTCCTACTTCTTTGTTTGTCGTTTGCTTGGGACGGTGACTGGAAGAACCTTTCAGTTTGTAAATCCTGTTCTGTAATCCTGTCTGTATGTATTCTGTCGGTGGAGCCAATTTCGAGGACTTTTACAAGCTATTTCTGATCTGAACCCTTGGATCTTCGAATTGTGATTACCCCCGCAGCAACTATGGATGATGGGTTTCTCTGGAGATATCCGTGAAGGACATAGCAAGGCTCGCCGAGTGTTGGAGGAAGCCGTTGCAAACATTCACAACATCTTCGCCTTCAACGCAGAAAGGAAGGTGCTGCACCTCTTTAAGCAGCAGATGAGAGTTCCACTGTGGCGCAGCTTCGTTAGAGGTCAACTGAGTGGGCTCGTTTTCGGCGTCTCACAGTTCTTCTTGTTCGCCTCCAATGCACTAGTTCTTTGGTACAGCTCAAGGCTTCTGAAACGTCATCCCCAGTTCCAGGAAGCTGAATTTCCTCGTCCGCTGAGAGGATACCTTGTATTTTCTTTCGTAACTTTTGTGATGATTGAGGCCTTCGGCCTGGCCCCGTTGATCCTCAAACGCCGCTTTTCCATTCTGCCTGTCTTCGCAATTATTGATAGAAAGCCAAAAGTGGAGAGCGAAGATCACGTGGGCCTTAAACCAGCTCATATTGCGGGGCGTTTGGAGTTTCAGGATGTGGAATTCATGTATCCTACGAAGCCAGAAATCGTCATTTTGCACAATTTCAATCTGAAAGTAGAGGCTGGTCAAACGGTGGCCATTGTGGGGACTGCTGGATCAGGGAAAACATCGGTTCTTTCTCTCATGGAAAGGTTCTACGAACCTCAGTATGGTCGCATCTTACTGGACGGTAAAGATGTGAAACTTCTGAACGTGAGGTGGCTTCGGAGTCACATGGGGCTCGTCCAGCAAGAGCCTGTGCTGTTTTCTACGACTATTAGAGAGAATATCATGTACGCCCGACCGAATGCGACAGAAGCTGAGATGACAGAAGCAGCGAGAATTGCCAATGCTCATCATTTTATTTGTAGTCTACCGCATGGGTACGACACACATATCGGGATGAGGGGTCTGCAACTATCTCCTGGGCAAAGACTGCGAATTGTCATTGCCAGAGTGGTTTTGAAGAACCCGCCAATTCTTTTGATCGACGAGGCCTCTTCAGCAGTCGAAGCTGATTCGAATCGAGTGGTACAGGAAGCTCTAGACCAGCTTATCATGGGTAGCAGAACCACGATCGTTGTAGCCCATCGCCTCGCCCTTTTACGCCGGGTCGATATGGTCGCATTGTTACACGATGGACAGATTGTGGAGGAAGGTAGCCATGATACTCTGATGACGAAGCTTGGCCTTTATGCCCGCCTCATGCAACCCCAATTCAACAGAAATCTTCGGCAACATAGAAGTTCCTAATTCAATTGTAGTTTATCATAAATTTACCTGGGTTGCTGGCTGCCTGAAACTTATGGCAGCACCTCAATTTTGTGGGCACCTTAGATGGTAAAATCAAGTCCCCTAGATGGTTTGCATAGATTCCTCTGCCAAAATGGCTGTGTCTTATTCCATGTAACATCAAGTTGTGAAGTTTCTTGAGTCAGAATCACTCATATAAGCCTTATGATGAACTGATCGTTCCTATTTCACCAGAGTGATAAACGAAGACGTCGTTCTGTCTAGCTGAGTTTGTATGTACAGCCTGGGAAAGCGAGAACCGTTTTTGAAAATTTCCGCGCAGCACGGTTCATGTCCATGCGAATCCGTTGGCCCTTCTGTGCTCCCGAAGGCATGAGGTCTGTGCTACAGAACATCGAGGAGACATCGACGTCCAGTTCCGGCCTTGGAAGGTGCCACTCAGTTCAGACCCAGCCTTTGTCGTTGCATGTAATTTTCGTGCTCAGTTGAGATTCAGATGTGAGGCCAGTAACTTCGCTACTGGCCGATGTTCCGTTGAAGTTCTGTAGCGGTATTGTTTGGTGGAAATCTTTAACTTCCAGGCTTCGACTGTTTAAACATGTTGCCTCGTAGAATTAGCTGAGTAGGAGGTCTGGTCCTGTCTGTATAGTCTCAAACATCATCATTGCTTGGAAACAGTCAAGTTGACATCCAGTGTCCAGCAGGCCTGGACATCGTGGTAACTGGCGTAGCTCTGCGAGCTTTGCAGTTGTGGGTTGCAGTGAGGCCCCCTAAATATGTGCAATCGGCAAACATTTCAGGGTGAAGGAAGACTCCGACAGTGGTCAGTTCGTTCCTTCTCAACGCTGAAGGTCTTGCATGTGGACAGGATACTTGACACACCCTACAAGGGTAAGGTGTTATATCCGGAACGACGAGGTCTCTGTCGACCTCCAGTTCTGTCTGCTAGACTCAGGTTCTCTCTCTCTCCTACATGCATAGGATACTTGAGACACCCTACACGGTGAGAGAAGGATGTGTTATATCCGGAACGGCGAGGTCTGTCCGACCTCCAGTACTGTCTGCTAGACTCAGGTTCTTGCTCTCTCGCTCTCTCTTGTTTTTCCCGGGGTCAAAGGTTTGACGATCCCTAGGTTTCGCTCCGGCTCAGTGTGTTGCAGTACTGGTGGTGCTGAGTTATGACGAATAACATAAACGGCTCGTATAGTTGATGCTATACGTGGTAAGGTACGCATAGGTTGTTATTTACCTTCATAAGTTTAACAGCATATCAGCATAATCGAAGGGAATGTAGCTGTAAAGCTGATAAAGTGAATAGGCCATTGCTGAAGCTGATAAAATGAATAACGGAGCCACGCTTGCTCAGTCTGTGATGTGAAGGTCTGGTTATTTTACTTTAAACCTCAAAGCTATGACGAGATCACTTGTCCTTTCATTCAGTAGTAATTGCATTCGGTTAACCACCAATGGTCTCAGTTATGTGTGGCTCTCGATCGTCAATTTGCAAGGTCGCTTGACTCGAGTTAACTTTTGGAACTAAGGATTCTGCTCCCAACCTACATGAAGTTGATCTTGCATGCATATTTCTCTTTTACTTCTCAGTTCTCCTCTTCTCAAAGATGACACCTAACTACTCTTTTTGACCAAAGCCGGAATCGAACTACCCTCTAATATGTGGGTGGAGTTCTCTAGTCATTTACCTCGTAAAACTGGAAGCATGTAAGGAATCAGGAAGTATGCCGAACTTTCGAAGATACCTGGTCAAAAGTCTAGATTTGGAACCAATATTCATTTTGCTTAATGTTCAAGTTCCACCGCTTCCAAGACATAGCATGGATTCAACCTCAAGTGAGGCAGGCGACCTGAACATCCAAATCAGTCCATATACAACGAAGTTATAAATTTAAATGGGCATATTTTCCATGTTGGAGCTAACCAGTGCATGTAATTTGATTTACATGCCGAAAAGTTCCTGTATTCTTGTACAAACTCAAGAGAAATATGTATAACTGGATTTGAGGATATTCTATATATGTGTATATCGAACCTAACTTCTCTCAAATGTTACGGTGCCTTAAGTAAATCGAAAAAACCATAGAAACATAATGATATGCAACTAATGCACAAAAGTTCAAGTTGTAGATAAGTTCTATATTTTATATATTACTTATCATGAGTAATTTAAATGATTATTAAACCCCAGAGTAATAAAAATGCTCTTGGTAAACCAGATCGTCTTATTTTGCGAGTTTGCTTTCAAAGAATTGAGAAATTTAACCGTTAAGCAGAAAATGATTCTGGTGATTACAATTTCATCTCAACTTGGAATCTATAAATAAGAAATCAAATCTATTCACTAGCTTATCTCAAATATGGTTATGATTATCTCAAAGCAAACTACTTAGTATTGACACGTAGTTTTGACAGAAAAATGTTAATGATTTGAGGTTTTTTGGGAACAAAAGAGAATCTTTGTTCAGACTCAAAGAACACTATGGGGAAAACAGAAATATTCTCTTTCATTCTTTTATACTCATACCCACGGTTTAATGTTTATTTACAATAGTAAAATATTGTTATTTACTTTATATAGTAATTTAGATGGTCATCATATAACAAATAATAAATTTTTTCTTCAACTTTAACAACGTAATACTGAATTGATAAGAAAACAAACATCAATATCAACTACGAGAAATTAATAAAATTAAGAGAGTAATGCTGGGGGTGGTGTAATACGTGTAAGAGCACAAAACTCTATGAAGAAAACAACTCCTAAAAAACATATTAAACAATTAGAAAAATACAACTCAATGACGGACTCCGGTGGTCAAGGGTCAAGCAACAAAAGCGATCAGATATCCGGCAAAACAACCGGCCAAGTTTCAAAATTCAAACTGGGGCTGGTCAAGCAGTTTACTGTACTGTAAAATGTCTATAATAGTGGATGTACTCTCAACCTACACTACGGAATGTACAACATCATACAACTCAAAAGGTGAAGTGTTTTACTCGAACCATGTTCCATACAAGTAACCATGCAGCAATGAATGAGCTCATGCCAGGAGTTCGAACACAGGCTTGACTCGCTTGTGGCAGATCGCATGAATTGATTGCCCACTGACTCACAGCTAGTCTACGTAGTCGCACTTTACTGAGTCAATCAAGCAACTGAATATGATACAGATCAGAAGCCGACTTCTGCGCTAAGAACTAAATCCATCAACAGTTCTAGATAGATATAGGTTTGCATCAAAGGGGGATGAAAGCGAAATCTCAGAATAGAGTTCTAACATCTTGACAGATAGAGTTTCCTTTCAGAGCCCCTCACGGGCTTAGACCTAGGAAGTTGTGCCGAAAGAACCATTTCTGTACTGAACTTTAGCGTTTAGCTTCAGAGAGAGAGAGAGAGACAGAAACGTCGTTCTTGTAGTCGTGATTTAAACCCTTTCCAGGTCGGTGGACTGTTGAGTGTCGTCCATGGAAAACTCAGAACTCGAGAAGTGGCTCAGTCTGTATGAGGTTATGACTGGAATCAGTTTCTGTTCCAGTAGCTGTACCACGGACCTCGATATTATTCTTCCTCTGAGCAGCCCAACCTCAATGTAGGATCTGACAGAGGATCCAACTTGTCCGGCCGCAAGACTTAACTCTTCTGCCGCGCTGCCTTTGAACCACCTCATGATGACCCTTATGTCTATCTTTATGATACGTGATACAGATAAGACATTGGTCTACTGAACTCCTCTCGCTGCTCGAGTACGTGAAGATGATTGATGCAAGTCCTGATGTTGCGTCTCTTCATGGTCTTGAAGAAAGCCAGCGATGGAGATGACGGTGGACTAGAAGCTGTTTCCGGATCGATGTCCTCCGGGGTGGGAGTTTGACGGAAGTCTAACAATGTGTGTCCATCGTCCTCATCGTCCGCAGGCTCTGGGAGCTTCTCTGGTCCCTTTCCCTTTTCCTTCTCGTTCTCGTTCTCCTTCTGACTCGGCGACTTGTTCTTCTTGTTGACTCGGCGCTTGACGATAGCTCTTATCCGCACCAGCTTGGCATCATAAATTCGTTGTACACATTTGGATAGCTTGGAAAGCCTGTCATACCTCTCCAAAGCCTTCTTGTTGGCAACGATGTACACTCTTTCATGATCGTACGTCCTTCTCCCTCTGTCAGGACTCAGTTGTATGATCATCGTTGCGAGCTCTGTCTCTCTGTCTCTGTATTGTTTCCTCTTCAAGCTGTGCGGAGAGAAAGAGTTAGTGGTAGTTGAAGATCACCAGAAAGAAAGTGCATCCAACTTCGAGCGGCGGCTAACTTATGACCATACTACTCTCAAACTGGAGACACCATCTTCTCGAACCTGGACTAAAATGTTCTCAACTGAGGATAGCTCTTAACAAGTCCCGACATCTACACTTCCACACGAGACACTTGTCAGTAATACTCCAGTCAGTCTCGAGAAAAAATCAATCGAGTCGGTGATCAAGGAGTGGATCCCGTTTTATCTCCTCCTTTCATCACTAGCTTGAGGAATATGTATCGTTTGCACAGCCAGCCTTGTTATCGCGGAGCTGCACGCTGATAGGATTTGAACCTCAATAGGTACATCTATTGTAACGGACTGCGGGCGAGGTAGCTGGCTCTGTGCCATCTGCAAGGCAGTTTAATTATGAAAACGGAGCTGATGAGACCGGCAGCTCACCTGTTGTCAGCCCGCTGGATCTCGTACAATGGCAATATACTGCAACACTGTGCTTAGTTTTCTTACGCCATGCTGTGTTCTCATCCAAAAGTCTCCCTTATGATCTGTAACTTGGAACATGAGGCGCTGGGGACCAATCGTTCGGGTGCTTCTGCGTGCACACAGCTTCACATACTTGAGAGCGGCCGAGCAGCGATAGTAACGTGCAGATAACTTCAGTGTCCAGATCGTGCGCAACGGTCCAGGCGAAAGGGTGTTCAAAATACTGAGACACCAGAGGAGACAACTGAGAGTTGGGGGTCAGCCAACTCATCATGGATTGTGGAAGGCGTAGTTCAGTTCAGCTCGGACGTATAATTACTTTGAACAGTACGTCGATGTCGACTTTGACTGACTACTACTGGTCGAGTTGACGGCTGAGACGAGAGCACTGTACTTACGTACTTTGCAGCTGTCGAACAATTGGGGGGCAAGGCGTAAGCTCTCCCTCGCTTCATCTATTTGGCACTTACGTTAATCATTGCCCATAGTGACCTACACCCTTCCGTGCAAGTTCTTCCCATAGCAGTGACAATCCCATTGCAAGAGTAGCCACCTCTATCGGCAAGACACGGTAGCGACGGCTTCTCGAATTGACAGCAGAAATAACAAAATAAGCACTGATGCGCCTGGAGTAGAATTGCCACCAATGCCAGCGCCAAAGTTCTCATCCATATCTTGAGGGCTGATGTTCCGGACGAACAACGACACACCTCTAAAGGAGATTGCAGACCACTTTTGGTATATTGGGAACTGAGTTTACTGTTCCAGATTAAGATCGACGGAACACATCATCAGAGACACCTAATCCCTCTTCTGCATAAGTAGTAGCTCACTCTGGGCCTCCAAGTACACTGTATGACGAATTAGAGAGGCCTAAACTACGAAGCACAAAATTTTATACAAAGAATGAGTTTGATACATATGCAGGTGGGCTGTTTAAACCCCTCGACGCAATCACTAGCTTAGCCTTTAATTCAGTGCAAGACTCTGGAAAGCATACTTAGCTTTACCCCGGATACCTGTATAGATGAGTTCCACACTACTTCTAGAATGGGACCTTCTTAAAGAGCACTGATATTACCTTGGTCAAAACATCACCTTGCCACATGAATATTTCATCAGGAAAAGGGACATCCCCAGCATACGCCTATTCTAGGTACTGGGCAATAGACCGCTCCATAGGTTTTTTCGATGAGGAACTACATCGTTCAGTTGCTTTTCAACGCTTTTCCATTCATCATGCAGTCCTGTCGAAAGGCTCCCACCTTTTGCAGGAACTTCCTCCTTCCTCTGTCTCGACCCCTAATTTTAGCAAGACAAGCACGGCTGATTAATAATGTTACTGGGCGTCGCGTTCTTAGTACTAGAAGAACGAAAAGTTATTGGGTCTATACAAAGAACGAAAGAACCGATCGTAGTCGGCATTTTAGGACTGTTACAACTTCTAGCAGATGGTTTGAAGCTCATGATCAAACAGCCAATTCTGCCTAGTAGCGTGAATGTTTTAGACCACCAACTGGAACAGCAGAAGGATACATAAGTACCTATGGTACCTCTTTATGCGTTGTATGTTACACCAATGGAGAGGTATACATTACTGGAAAAGCAGGACAATGGGACAGTTCTCTGGAAGGGAAGATAAGGTGACAAGTACCATCATTAACACCCAGAGCTTGTAGGTGGCTGCAAACTCTCGTTGCCTATTTCCATCCTCTGTCCGGTTGCTGCTGCAAGCACTCATGCAGGAACTGACAAACAGTTGTTCGGTAACCATGGAAAGAAATGTATAACTTGAATCCCAATCATGGGCACTTTCGACGGATTCCTCGCTAATATCTGTCTGAGATATCCCTTGCGGACTTGATAATATAGGTCCGATATGTACAACCCACCCATAGAACAGGAACCGAAGATGTAGCCACAGCGCCTGAAATACGATTGCCATTGGATGAGAATCAATGCAGAGAACTTGGAAAATTTTAGTTGCATGACACTGGGAGGACGGAATGGAAGAGGAACAAAAGTCACGTTCAAAAGCAAAAATATACATACTTCTCGTCCAAGGTAGCGTTGTATCAGGTTTTTCGTCCAGTCCACCTCCTCCTTCATGTATAAAATGGTACAAATATCAGTGAGTTTAGAAGTTGTAGTTACATCTTTGATCATCACAACTTCCAAGTCAAAGAAGAGCAACCAAAGACAGTACCGGAACAACCGAATAGTGTACCTTCCATAAAGCCCGGGTTTCAGGAGCATCAAACAAAGCTACCCTTAAGCCTCTCATGTCCAGTTCTTTCTCTTCTGCTGTGGGTGCAAGTTGTCTGCTTTGAACCATTCCTGGCACTTTGGACTTGAGAAGCTGTAATAACAAGGACTGCGTAAACCGAATAGCAAAGCACATTAGCAAGAAATCGATAAAATAGTCAAATTATTTCAAGGAACAAGATGAACAGTATTTCCACTTTTCTATACTAAGGTCAAACATAGTTCTCAAGATGCGGACAGTGAAGCACTGGAACCATGAAAAGACAAAGAAGACAGCTTGCAGGCACAGACCCTCCTGTAGTGGAAACAGCAATTGTCAGCGACGTGAAGACTTGCCCACAACTTTGTCCTGTGTAGTTCAATAGCAATCTGTTGAGAACAAGCTGGTCAGAAGACTTCCCAAGCTAAACAGAAACGAAGGAATTACTAGGAGGTCAAGAATCGAAAACTCACGGACTCTTAGAGACAAGGACAACATCGTTCTCCGAGAGTACCTGCAGAAACGACATCTGCGTGACTAGCCAGCAACGATGACGCCAAGCACGATAGTTCATTGGAGACCTCTGCGACATCCCAATCAAGAAGCCGGCTGTGAGCCCAGTGTCTGCACCCCAAGCACAAAACAAGGACATAAGAGCAAAGCTCATTCTATAGTCTGGGATTGAAGCAAAAGACTACTATGTACCCGGTTTTTATAATAAGACAAAGCTCACGTGTCTCAAGTTTGCAATATAGCCATCAATATCATATAACGAACCCAGCATACGAGGAGCCAAATCACAAGTCTTGCGCAGTGGAAATGAGCATCTTTAACAGAAAAAAAATATAGTGTGTACCAAATGAGCATCCTTATCAGCAAAAGAATATAGTGTGTACCAACTATCAGGAAGCAAACAAAGCACTAAGAATTCTGACAAACCATTCATAATTAACTCTTCTGACATTCTGTCGTGGCGCAATTTCCTTAAGATCCAATCAACGCCCTCTTCATGTTTGTTGCATAACTGAAAAGTACTGATGACCAAGAGCATTCAGCGTTTTCGGCCCGCAGTGACATCCACATTGACAAACCGCGTTGCTGTTGAGTTTATTACCTCTGCCACTGCTTCCACAAGCTTAGAATCATATTCCAAGATCAGATCCAATTTCATCCCCGAGACACTACAATTTATCATTTGACTGATCACCCAACGCCTGCACAATTAACGAAGTCACTCAATCTGATTAAAAGAAAATTCCAAATCTGAAGTGCAAGATTTATACATACTCCTGGTTCACCAGAAATAAAGTTTATCTACCATACTTTAAACCTTGAATGCATCAAAAACTGCAGAGACATGCAAAACAAAGTGAATCTCAATTCGCAGTGAAGCCGTGAAACAACCAGGAAATTGGTCCAAAGCAAGACCTGTGTGCCCAAGTCTCTTCGCTCTTAGGGGCACATGACAGCACAACACCAGCCAATCGAAGCTCGGATGCGAGAGCATCCTCACAGTTCGCTTTCAGGGACACTACCCGCTTCCTGCGACCATAATCAGTAAAGCCAGCTTGATTTTCAGATTTCTGATTAAAGTAGGTTAGAGCTCCTTTTGGCGCACAGTTACAGCTTTGACGAATCAAGACACCTAACAATATCCTGTAGCAGCCTATTAAAAAGTGGAAGAACATGGATCAGTTGCAAATCGTTCCGCCCTTTGAACGATTTCTCTGATTACCAAAGATATGTGAATACTCTCAACGGAAATACAACTTAGAGATTGTAACGGGAAGTTGTAAACCTCATATTCCACGCAGTTGCATGATCGCAGTTGATAAGGACCAGAGCTCGAGTATAGCTCATCAGACTATCCTCCAGTCCACATTTGTCATGGTCCCAAGTCACATCTTCACTTTCTTGGTTTCTCAAGACTGCTTTAACAGTCCCGGATACACTGGTCGACTTTTCTTCTGCTTGACACAACTTCATGTAGTCGGCGGAACTTGATGTAAAAGCATCCTTTGCAGACTTGTAAAGAGGTGCCAACGCTACCATCGAGATGGCAAGTTTGTGTTCACCACACCAAAATGCTGTCCTATCGTACAGTACACCATTCTCAGCGCTTTCCCCGTCAAATAAAGTTCCCTCCACATCACCCATCACATCCACCCCATGTTCATTTTCCCGTGAACAGTCACCACGTGCATGTGGTTCATCATCCGAATTCGAGGACCCATTGGACTCAGACGAGTTTCTAGTGGCCTTCTTCAGAAAAGGAGAATTACTCGTGGTAGCGTCCTCACAATGCAAGCTGTTCAGATGAGTTGGATGTACAAATCCCAACTCATCACTGTCATACAGAGACCGACATCAGTACCATCAACGGTTAAAACTGTAGTTCACCATCACATATTCACGTGTAGCCCTTGCATCAAGTACATTCCATATGCTGGATGCGCAGAACCACACTTCAAGCCAGATGGTCCACAAGGTACAATTATGGTTGGGGTCAACCAAGACTAGATTAAGATACTGACCGCGACAGGAATGAATTCTGGGAAATTCGCTCTGGCCAGTTCCACTACATGCTCATCGCAGCGTCAGACAGATCGCTGTAGAGACAAGTGCAATGTTGTCACTGGCTACCCTTTCAGCTTCCACGGTAAATTTTTCAGGAGGCTTCAAGGATATGCAAGGTCGTGGTTGCAATTTAAGCCTAACGGTAACCATAATGGCGTTTGCCAGTACTGTAATGTAGAAAATCCGGCGTAACTTCTGCTAGCTTCGAGTAAAGACTGCACTGGAGTTCCATCTCTGTTTCAGGAACCCTGATCTGATCTTCATCAAACTTACCAGAAGGGCCATTGCACATGCTTTAGAGCTTGGGTACTCTGCTGGTATTTCTACAGCAAAATGTATCACTTTCGGGGCCGCACTCACGAAATGACCGAGTACACCTACGACTCTGATCAGAGTAGGCAAATATAGCCAGAGGATTTTCGCTCTGGGATTGCAGGAAAATTGCGGCGGAAATACTAGTGTCCTCGGGGAATTTCAGTTTGTGCAGCCACAAGTAATTTCCTCACTTAACAGTGGCAAGCGGCCAAGATGCAAATCTAAGGGAAAGAAGGGGATCCCAAGAAGGTCCACGATTCATTTACAGAATACCAAGTGAAGAAAGACCGAGCATCCAAACCGCGACCACACTGACAGGGAAGCATATAGACTACGCGCACTCACATCAAAGGATCGTCGAGAAATATGAGATCCAGTTGAGCGAGAAGACTTCGGCCACGCATGAAGTAATCATCTTCGGAACCATCATCCATGAAGGAAAACTGAACAGCAAACTCGCTTCACGCTACTTCTCTTTCCCTGCGTGCCTCTGGCTATTGTGCGGCAGCACCAATGGCCGGCTCCACGTTCTGCCCTGCCTCGCCTCCGTTCAACCCCCTCGCTTAACCCTCTCTCTGTGCTCTCCCACGCACACAACAGAGATCTGTCCTGCCCTCTCCACCCTCGATCTCTTTCTTTCTTTCCGTTCTCTTGCTGCGAGGGTATAGCTAAGAAGCTGATGAATGTGCTAATTAATTAGAGGATTTTCTTTCTTGTCTGCAGGAAACTGGATCTCAGGTCCATGCTTGCTGTGCTGCTGCCATCTCTCACACTCCTTGCTGCTGGCCCCACTCGCTCTGGCTAAGACTAACGGAAATCATTCTCCCGGACAAGAGAGTGGGGAAAGCAACAGGAACAGCATGCATGCCTGCGGACAAGCCGGTCAGTCAATGTAAGCCCTTGCCGTCTTATGTCTTCTAGTATCTATCACATCCTTCTTTCAACAATCGCTCGGTTTTAGAGTCTTAGACTCCAGAGCTCCACCTCTACTACGATTGTGATAGAGACCTTCGCTTTTCTGTTTCCACTTTAGGAAGTCCATGTCTGTCTTTCGTTCTTTCTGCACTGGAGCTGTCCGCCTCAGGGCAGGCAGCCGAGCATCGCCGCGCTATGAAACTGCGAACCAAGTGGGAGTGAATTGGAACTGTGTGCTGGTTCGTCGGTGCCATATCAGCCGAACAGCCAGGACTTGGACATAAAGTCGGGAGTCTATCACCATGATTTTGTCCAGTTACCGCGCTCGAGGACTCGTCTGCCCCTGATAATATCCTACCGAGTGTCGTGTAACTTTTTCTTTTCAGCTTTTTCCTCTTAAAACGCGACACAATGAATAGCAAACGGATGGAAAATTCACAGTTCCTAGTTCACGGGAAGAAGGAACTGAGTACTGTATAGCTGATTTGATGAATCTTTGACTGTACTTAACGAAAGAATGGATATTATGTTTACTGATAATATTGTTTTATAGGCTTTCGTGATCCTCTCATCTGTCTCGCCTCCTCCTCTTGTGAGAGTCACATTTATTGACAAAAGGAAGACTCTTCTTCGTAATCTTCTACTATGATGCAATCCAAGTGAAGACTGTATAGCTGATTTGATGAATATTTTACCCCGCTCCACCGACATACTGGAAGCACTTGATAGCTCAGCCTCATAGCTGTTCCCAAGCCCCTGGTTCATTCGGATCTTAGAAGTGCACTAATAGAACAGCACTAGATAGGAAGTGTGGGAGCGACTCGATGAGTCAACTCGATGGTGATTGTCCAGTCGGGTGCACGAGATAATCCAGGTTCTCAGTTGCCGACCAATGATAGACTCGGCTCAACATCAAGGCAGCAACTGTTGCATTCCGACTCCCGAGAGTACCCATGAAGTGATGATACGTAGGAGTTCTCAAGTTGCAGCCATGACGATATCATGCGCAACATGAACTCCCGCGTTTTCTTGGTCGTGGAGAGATCTGCTCGCATCACACCTCCCCTCGAAAACTACTGCAGTTTGCATCGCTGAACTACTACGCACCCTCTGTATACCGTACCTAAAGGCTCTCCCTGTACCAGACCTAAACACAGCAGAGTTTGGCCTCACCAGGCCGACGCGTCAAAAGTCATATCCTGACCAGGTGGTAACTCGGACGTACGAGGATTGCTGTGCTGGATACAATGCGCAAGTGGTATAGTAAGAGGTGTCAAAGTTGAAGTCTCTATAAAATATTCTTGACCTAGGAGAGAGCCTGTGGATAATTCTTTTTTATATAATTTTTATTTTTATTACTAACAAAGTTATCTGTAAATTTTTATCTAAATTACAAATATATCAAAGCATTGGTTATACATTTTTGTTGGTCGGTACTTTAGGAATTGTGTTTTTCTTTTTTTTTTAGAGAACCACCTAAATACAAAGCAAAGAGAAAAATAAAATATTCATATTCAATTTGCAATTTTGGACTAATGACTTTAAAAGAAAATAGAAAGTCATTAGTCCGATTAGTCTTCATGTCCTTCAAATGGATCTCTAAGTTCATTAGAGATCCATTAGAATTGTTTTAAATTGTTCTTTCCTGAGTTTTCCCAGTAAGAAAATCTACTATTCTAAATAATAATTCTAAATCTTAGAAGAATAAAAAGGCTAATAAAAAAAAGTCATACTAACAACCCACAAGGACTACCCTGAGCGATCCACCGTTCTAAAGAACACTAACCGACTAAAAATACAACAATTCTCCTTTCGGACGTTTAGAAATTATTTTGCTTCACTGTGACACCTCTAATTAAACCCCTACTGCGGGTATCTGAACTCTTGTTGTACAGAAGCCGTCCATTTCGTAAGTTCTAGCGCTCTTGAAAGAATTGAGACAAAGATGTATCAAGTCGAGAATTGTCGTTTGAGTATAACTTTGACCTCAAAGGTTCATGTTGTGGACTTTTGATATCAAAAGAAACATCTTGAGATTATATTCAAATAGAATTTCAGTCCGTCTTATTTCAGTCTAGTTTGTTCATTGTATTTATACATGATTTATTTTCATTTTCAACCAATCATGTGTTGCTATGGACGGTTTTAGTGAAAGATTAATAATAAACAGACCTCGCTAAGTCACTCTCAGAAATTCTTTTTTTTTTATCAACGAAATAATACGAGAGAACCTGCTTTGTGAACTATACCCAATAGAGTTATTTTTTTCTAACCACAGGATTGAAGACTCGAACCGGGACGGATGCAACTCCAGACCCAAGGTATTGCCACTGCAGTACTCATGTTGTATAAGCAGATACTCTTTACTTAATGTGTTTATCATTAAGTATGTCTGTTATCCCACGACAGATATTACTTTCGTCACGTATTCTCACCCGCATTATAGTTGATCAATATATTCTATTTGTCAGAGAGAATCTCTCAAGCTAGCAATTACAGAGGAACAGAAAATTTATGACACTTCTATATAATATTAGAAAAGTGCTAGGTTTCTTCTTTAACCAATTATGAGCTCAGATTTACCTCGCACTTTACGCGCTTGTCTTTTTCTCCCGTTTCAGCAAAACTCCACTTTGTATACATAATAATCATTTGTATGAATAACCAAGCATGCATATTATTCACCCTCTCCATCTGAAGGGCGGCATGTTCATTAATTTATGACTTAATCTTTTTTGCGAGAAAAATTAAGTAATAAATTAATCTCATTAGAAATCAATATCTTTTTTAGTACACATAGCCATGATCTTGTAGTTTAGAGAGCGCGTTTTGTGTACTATGCTTATGGATTATGTCTTGATGAAAGCGTGATTCTTGGTTGACTTATCATTTAATATTTTGATACAAAACTTATTTATTTTTTGCTGTTTTATATAATATATACGTATATATATAATCTTCACAGAAAATATAGAATGACGAGACACAATAGAACGATACGCAAGACTTTAAAAGAAAAATCAGTACTTCCGAAAATGCCTCGCCTCCCCAAACTAATCCGGCTAGCAAATCTCCTTTGTCCATTTTTCCCCTCGTTCTGCACTTGCATTTTTCTTCTCGGGCTACGTGGGCCAGGGCACCTTGGATGTATGTTTTTCAATATATTTTTCAATTACTATATTATTATATTACTTTGGATGTATTATATTTCATCTGGATTACAGATCCAGATGAAGAAGAACTTGCAATCAACATTACAACAACACCGTAATCCTTTAGAATAATAAACTTCCTTTTCTCGCCGAGCCTGCTGGTTCGAATACCACATCATCTTCTTTGTCCTTTACTGCCTTATATACCTGCCTTATATACCTGCATCGGGAGTTTAATAAAGTTTGTCTGTTTTTCTGTTTTTTCTTTTTCTTTTTGACTATTTTTCACTGTGGGACTTTCTGCAGCCGTGCGCGGCTGCCCTTGCATAGACATGAGACAGTGAATCAGTTATCGAATCGATTTTTGATCCCACTGCATGAACTTGTTTTTGAAATAAGTTTTCCTCCCGTGGGCAGTTTCTCATCTGCAAGGAGATCTTTTCTAATGTCACTCAAGAAAGAGGCAAATACTCACAAATTGTTAAACAACAATGGCATGAAACCCAATTGGCAAGCATTGCATGTTTGAAAACTTTGAAGACCATTTGGTTGATGAGAACTCGATCTGATTGATGAGAATTTAATCTTGTTCTCGATATATCATGTCGTGAGAACCTCTCTTCTCTGCTATAGATGAGAGATACATGTTCATGTACTCTTTCTTGTCGCTAAATAGAGGAGTCTGTCTGAAACTCTTTCATTAAAAACACCCAGATCGATTTCAAAGCCTGATTCTTATTGCTATAAAGAGCAATAAGAAATAGAGAAAATTATAAATTTCTCTGAAAAAGGGTATTTTTTCAGTTTCAAAACTCTGGAAAGCTTCATGATACGTCTGCTCATGAGATTACCAAACTAATGGTTGCTGAAAGTTTGTCAGAAAGAAAATAAAAGATTGATGCTTTTAGAAACATTTTGACGAGAACTTATCAAATAGTTGGTCAACAAGGTGCTACGCTTGCAATAATATTGCAAAGCTATGCATGTGCAGGAGAATCATGTTATAGTTACCTGTTAAATTAGATCAAAACTGCTTTTCTTTGTGGAAAAGACAAAGAATTTCCACTTTACGTTCTAAGCGTTGTCTTATTTTACAAATCAACTCTGCAAAATAGACGGTTAGCTATGCAAATGCATAAGAAGAATGCCCTTTTTCATCCAAAGCCTGGTAAAGCTAAAGTTCATCAAAAGCCTGGTAAAGAGTTCATCATGAGTAAGAGTCCATTTAGCCGGCCTTATGACGCATCAATCTGGTAAAGCCAAATTCACAAAGTATCATCTACCAAGAATACTTAGGTGCATAACATATAATTTTTTAGGTTAAATGTTGAGAGGTTTTTAACATTGAGGGTTGCAATAACCGAGCTTGAAAACATTAATGTTAAGCGCCCATAAAGATGAATATTAAATGTGATCTCCACATCATATTCTTGTTAGGACCGTTATTGTAGATTGAGTTATGAATTAATAGAGAGTCGCAAAGCTAAAATCTTCTTTAATGTTTATCGTCTTTGGGGAGTGCTACGACTGCAGCCACGAGTCGTTTCTTAGTGTGTGTTCTTTCAAATTCGCCCTGAGTTTTTACACTAAGGTATTTTATGATTCAGGTAATTTATTTCCAAAAATATTTTAATTAAAATTTAAAATAATTATATTATTTTACAAATCGATGATAAACTATTCACAGTTCTATACAAAGCTGTCCTTCAGTCAACTACAAGTGTTTTCTTTTTGGACGCTAGAGAATCTTCTCCATTAGATTGGACACGCTCTAATACATTGTGTTATTGTGGTAGAGTGGACTGTACACATGGCATATAGAGGTTCTCCCATGTCAGTAGACTGTAAAAGTGCACTGCCTATGTTCCTCCATGTCAGCAAGGCACGTTGACTATGCACGAATCTCTCAAACTCTTTAGTCGAGTGGTGTGATTTAGCAGTTATTCACTTTACCGGGCCCATGCGCCTAAAGTCCTACTCGGTCGGCCCTTGCCCCAAACGTATTACTTGGTCGGACTTCCGACCTGGGTATATGAAATTTCGACTTGCAGTAGTGTCTTATGTAGACCGTCAGTCCTATGTGGCTGCCATATCAACTTACGGTGCGATTAGATATATTTCCCGTCTTCATCGACTATAAGCAATGAATTGCCGTGCTGTTAAGTTCATGTATTCTGCTATATGTGCGATCCAATGCAATTTCTAAACGTGTTTCTCTTCTTAAAGAAGGTGCAGAAGTAATAGCAATCACCTTTTTCCTTTTTCTAGTCTATAGTATTTTCGTTAGTACTTTTTTTAATCCGACATTATTACTTATTTACAGTTAATAATAAACCAAACAAGAATAATGTCGTATTCTTCCCGTCTCATCTGCGCATCTGTCAACGAACTTAAGATGAAGAATTATTCCGTATGCTCCTCTCCTATCTGCACATTTGTCGGTGGACTCAAAGTATATGCACGAAAGTTTGATCGGGAACTTTTGTTCGCTTTCTGTTATCAAAAGAATATAATTATTATATGAAAATATGGTACTAAAAATATATCTAACTTACAAAAATTAAATGATAACTACACTTTTACAGACGATCCGGATCCAGACATAAAGCAAGTGTAAACAAACGCGTTTCCAAGTGCGAGAAGTTGCTACCGAACATACAGTAAACAATCTAGACATTAATTCATTATATAATTTATATAAAACAATAATTACGAATTCTATTCCTATAAAATATGAAAGAGTTAAATATTGCAAGCCAAAATGTCAACAAACTCAGATGAAGAATCTCAAATTTTCTTACTGTTAATTTTCTTACTGTTAAAAGAAAACAAAATCTAAACATCTAATATATTACCATTATACCTGCTCATCATATATAAATCAAACACAACATATACAATAACCACGTTAAGGACATAACGCCAACATCTTCATGACTCAATATATATATATATTCACTAGACCTCGATAAAATGGATACGTAGAAAAGAAAGAGGAAAGGAAGTTATAGAGCTTTGTGGAGTCCATAGCTTGTCCTGGTAATCCAGGGCCAGCCACGGTTAGCGATTGCCAAATACACGAGTTAAACCACAAATAATGGTATTTACTCGCTGGATCAGCTTCACGGAATGGAGCGGATCAGTTTAAACCCTCCGGAGCGGAACGTCATAACTTTTGCCAGATCAAAACGTGCGATTCTAACTTCAGTGGCCATTGTCGCCAGATCAAAACGTGCTAAATTCTATCAGATTTGCAGCAAGTCCTATCGATTGTGCCTGATTTCAGTCCTGTCGGATAAAAACTAAAGAAGAAATTTTCATCTAAAGCTTTTAGTTATCTCAATGGTTCAAATCAGTATCATTTAAGATTCAACTCGAATTGTCCATGGTGATTGCTGGAACTGAGGCAAGAGGGAAATGTTCCTTCTGCCTTTTATACTCACACTTGTGGTTTACATACTCACACTTGCGGTTTAAACGCAAAATTTACTCTGAGGAAGCTGGGCGGGGATGAACTTGGAACGGCCAACTATTTTAACGCCGCTCAAAACTCATTGAATTGCACAAGCAACGGAGTCCACACCGACTCGATGGATCCATGCAGAAATTCTTGACTTCAAGAAACTTACGACTAACAAAGCCCTTGGAACAAGTCATTAATCCTGTCGCTATTAAAAATGACTCCACTCCCTCAGTACCAAATACAGTGTTGGAGCTGAGTGTTTAGTCAAACGTATTCGAGCTTTGCTCTGCACGGAAGAAGCAAGTATCCGACCTAGGATCCTATAAATGTTTATATACAGCCTAGGAATCACATCGCACTGTGAATCACAGAAACAGCTATACTAGAAGGCAGCCAAAGGGTTGGGTGCTGATACTGGTTCTCATACACCGAACCTGCAAAATGAGATTTACACAGGGGACCACAACTCAACTCCGACGCATGGGTGGTAAGGGTGACCTGAGGAAACCTTTCTCAGTTGATGACATCTATGTTGAAAGGGAACCCGATTAGCCACAAACCACCTCGAGTTCTGTCTACGAACCCTGCACAGCTAGTCTCTGCAAGTGCTCCACAAATACCTGCAAGCTTACGTCATCTGTAAATATAACCTCTCCGGAGCCATACTGATTGCTGTTGTGAGTCACTGAAGGGTTCAATTTAGCTAATAAGAAACGAGCCTGGCTGCCATGTTGATCGCACTCTATGAGTTTTGGAAGAGGAATCCTCTCCTCCAACAAGGCCACTGCATCTCCCACAGGTGCTTCTAAGAGCTTCCTGAAATTCTCGTGACTGGGATCGTTTTGATAGCCAAGTTTCCTCCACTGGGCGATGGTTGATCCATAATGGACCACAATGTAGAAGTACGAGTCAAACAGCAAAATGCGATCTGGTGTTATCGAGCTCACATCCAGCAGAACTGGAACCGGAGGTCCGTCGAATGAATATGCAAAGAGAGTTGGCTGTATCATGATGAGAGATCCGACAACGGCTTCCTGATTGAGCATCATTCTGAAAAAGGCGGTTTCGTCAGGTGTATTGTTGAACACTTGGAGAAACTGCGATCTGCGCAAGTGAAACATGAACTGAGGGTATAGAGAAAAGTTGGAAGATAAACGAAAAGAAGCAGGGTCTTCCTTTTGATAGTCTCCAAACTTGGCTGCGACGCGAATAAGCATTCGATCCAGCCATCTCAATATATCAAATACTTCCTCGTTTTCTGTCTTAAACACTGCCAGACGAGCCATGAGCGCAGCAGCTGCCTCTTGGTCAAACCCGGCTGCAAGCTCCTGAATCTGGGCCGCATCCACCCATCTACGAGCCGTTGTGGTGACCCTCAACCGTACTTGCCCACTCCCGTGCTGGTACTGTGTAACGAACTGAATGAAGAAAAACGTTCCATTGGGTATAGGATTCGAGTGCTGGTTTACCACTTCAAAATACACAGCAACGGCTGTCTTGTTCGTCAAAGAGCACAATTTCCACGCGCTTGTTCCACCTATTCCAACTTCCGTGTCACTAACAGAGACAGACTTCTTATTCAACGATGCGCAATGCCCAATGGCTCCACACACTTTTATTTCCCTTGTGGTTATAACCTCCAGAGATCCGTCGAAACACATTTTCAGGTGACCCTGTTCATCCGGAGTGAACATTTTCTGAAGTGACTTTTTGAACTGGTCGGAGTCAAATGTTTCCGCCAGCACCATCAAACCCCCAGTCGATTCAACCGCAACCTTTGCTTCAGCTGTGCCTACCTGATCCAAAGAGCATGCAAAGATATCTAAAACGTGGCAACTGGCCACCAGACGCTGTGCTAGTTGATTGTAGAACTTGCATGCTTTTTTATACAGTGGTGCCCTGTCGTTCACAAGATCTTGATGAGTGCGAATGCTCTTCGCTAAATCTGTCTCAACGATTTGCCCGGGTCCAATTGTTGCAGGGCCAGAAACAAAGCTCATAATCCGAGCGCCTTCATTAGGCATAGTACCCTCCATCAGTCCTACAGCTACAGCAAGAGCAGCTCCTGTGGCCCTTCGTGCCCGGTGACCTGACTGTACAGGGTACGAGCTTGGTTGGAGTTCCTCCAGAGCAGTCGTCAAGGTAAATTCACATTCTGAAAGTGGTAGCATGAAACGCCCACGTCCTCCTCTTCCAGTTACTGGAAGTGGCCCTTTCTGACTTGTTCTTCCCAACAATCCTAGTTGTTCTTGCACCTGCAAAACGACCTCCAGTCAACTAATAATTTGGAAAAACTGCGAGCGCACTTCCGAAGAATGTTATCCTTGCTGGTGTCTAAAATTCCAAGATACAGTGTTTCTGAATTGACGTACTGACCCAATCTCTTAGCGAAATAGCTTACATAATCAATAAAGAATCCTGGAAGAGCACTGAGCGGACTCGGAGAAAATGGAGTTCACGTGGCTCATAACTGATGAACGACGGATTAACATGGCCGATGTTCAACTGGGGGGCCAACCGGGAAGCTGCTGTTTATCATGCCAGCTCCATTTCTAAGCCTGCCACGTTCTGATCATTTGACTTAGGCCCAATACTTCGGGCTACGCCAGTATAATACCGGATATCCTATATCCTCTCCTCACCTTCCTCTCAGTGAAAATCCTAACTTACGTTAACTGCACGAGCGTACCGAGCACTTCACTGGTAGTACACAGGGCTAAGGGCGTTGGTCCTCAAAGCTACCTCATTACTCACAAGCTGCAACTCTTGGAGTTGTTAATTATCTCTAGTACAAGAGAGCAATCATTCTCAATTGTCCAGTGGCCACCATTCCCGGGGCATGAAAGAAGAAATTCTGGTAAAACTCAGCTCTCAGAGCTCAACAGGACCTCATCTGACCTGGTTGTTTACATTCAACCAAATACTGACAACTAGGATCCTTGAGGGAGCTGTAGATAATAATTTCTTTACAAACCCCTTGAATTGGTATATAGAACCAATTGGTGTCCATTTTGCTTGGTATCCATTTTGCTTTGATACGCAAGAGACCTCATTAGCTCATAAACGGTATCATCAACCACATACTTAGGACGCAACTACGACAACACTACTGGTGATTGACACACCTCACTTCACAAACAGTCAACAATAACTCTTCGGAACATCCCCACTCGTTAACTTTCGGGGCACATAATGGAGGAACTCAGAAACGGCATCACTTCAACGTTAGGAGGAATATCAGGAAATGTCAGGGAGCCATCAACTTACAAAGAACACGGAGCACTTTATCTAGCTCTCGAAGCAGACTTTGATATCCAGATTCTATCTCTTACCTGCTGGCTAGAGATCTCTTTGTCGCCTCGAAACACGTAAGCTTTCGGACAATCCGGGTAGCCTAGCTCATGCACATGCACCATGCTCCCGTATGAGACTAGTCCAACGAGCACAGTCTCTGGCATAAGGCCAAGTATCTGAGTGATCGCACTTTTTAACGCTTGTAAATCCTCGGCACTCATGCAAGTGTCGACCACAAAGAGGAAACCCGGTCCTCCAGCTTGACCAGGCACACCATTCCCCTGAGGACCAACTAAGCCAGGATTTTGACCGTAAATTGAAGAAGGGTTCGTAATGCCAGCCGTAGGGGTTTGAGTCACAGCATACTCCACGGTGCTGCACTGAGAAAAGAGTTCTGCCGGCATGTTCCGATCGCTAATTTCATGATAACTTGCGGGAAAGTGGTTGCGCTGGTAGCAAAATGGACAAACCCATATTTTAGCCTGATAATCCACTCTGCAGTAGGGATTTAAGACCGCCCTGCATCCCTTGCACAGTAATGGATCGTAGGGTAAGAGATGTAGACCCTCCAAAGGATGCAAAGGTGTGCACATGACTCCGAATGGCACCACCAGGCGGGTTGCCTCGAGACGAGAGCTGGGCCATGCATTCCATGCTAATCGAAGCCCTTCCGTCTGTTCTACCTCGTTGAAATCCATGGTCAATTGAGAAAAATAAATTCTACTCCCTCTCCTAAGAGCAGGGAGTTCTCGTCTCCGATCTACCTGCCCTTATCCGTGAAGCCCAATTCCTCCTTTCTTGCTCTAAAACCTCTCGGCCTCCTGCACTCCTCGACAATCCGTGAAGCTTGCACCTACCTCAAATCTCTCTGGAATTCTGTATCAATCACTGTGCTGTTCATCTTCTATAGATCCTAGTTGACGGAGAAATAAAACCCAGAAGCACGCGGCCCACTCTACAACCCCCAAGACTTGCGGCTTCACTTTTCTCCCACTTATTTTCCACAGGCAAGGCTCCGATTGACCTTGCCCACCGAGGAGGAGGAGGAGGAGATCATCCACTGAAGGATCCGTCATGGACAAATTCAAGTATCATCCCTGCAGCAGCAGCCAGACCAAGCTCGCCACAATCACTCCTATACTCAAGTTCCATCTGCTGCGTCCTTCAGACACATTCATTCCCACGCAGGCTCCTCCTACACTCGACGCGAGGCCACGTCCGATCCGCCGATATTCTCCTAGAACTCCAGATTCAGAGAACTGTACGCAATGAACTCCGGCAGAGCCCAGCGCAGGACCTCCTCTTGCTGCTGTGCTGCATGTTTGCTTTGTGGAACGGCCGCTACCTAAGGGAAAGTTTCCCTTCCGCTCTGCTCTCTCCGGGCCTCCCTATCTCCTTCTCTCCGTCCCTCCTTCTGTCTCCGCCTCCTCACCTGTACCTGCTATGACAAAGCACTCTATTCTAAGCCATTCTTCAGACAGAAGAATGGCTTAGAGTAGACTCAACGCCTAGTGTCGGTCAGATGGTCCGTGTACTGTCGGTCAGATGGTCCTTGTATATATCCTCAGTTTCAGAGTACTTTCTTTGTTCTGGACGCTTCTTTTTCTCCACTGCTCTCGACATCCAGCCTCTCTAGTTCCAGTAAGTGCTGATGTCGTGCTTGCTGTTATGTAGAGCCGTTGGCATCGATCTGGAACTCTTCATTCTGATGTGGATGTAACATTAAGATAGTACATTACTGGGAGTGGAGTAAAGTAACCGAGTAGCTCGGGACATATGAAAGACATCAGTCAAGTTTTCTTCTCATGTGTAAATAACATAAAATACTCATTGTGTAATAAGAAAAGCTATTTATTTAGTGTAGAGTCTACTGTAACAATCTTGTTTTTCTTCTTTCAGAAGTGTACTTTTTCTTTTCTGTTGAAGCATTCAAGACTCTCAAACTCTAGCACCAAATACTCGGTGCATTTGCTTTACAACAAATCAGTCGGAAGTTCTATTGTACGTTAGTGTATTATGTAAATAGCCCAACGTTGGAGTTTTTTGTAACTAGTAGTTTAACTAAGTTGCTCTAAGTAGATGGATTTTCTTGTCAAGGCTTTCATTTATGTCGATAAATATTTTATAGTTATACATTTATTATGACCCAAGATGGCTATGTAAGTCATTAGAAGAAAGAAATAAAAAATTTTAGTTCTCATTCGTAGGTTAATTTTAGTTAAAATATTAAAAATATCTCTTAGGTTCCAAAATTAGTTTAATATTATTTTAATATTTTAGTTAAAACATTAAAAATACCCCCTTGGTCATATAATAGAAAGTACGATGAGAAAGAAGCCAAAGACGGCTAAAACGATAGCCCATAGTCAACCATGATAACTGCACATCCCAATCTCCTAAGTGGTCCTTTTGCAAGCCATACTTGCGCAATTCTCTCTTCACTGTCTAAACTACCCTCTCTGCCAAACCATCCGCCTCAAGATGATCTCAAGATGTAGTCCGATGATCAATCAGCGTCTGATCACACAAGGTCTGAAACTCAGCAAGAAACTATGTACCTTAGTCCGTCAGCACTTCAGCTGGTGCTCCAAAACGACTCAGCACTCGATCTAAGAACGCCTACGCCGTCTCTTCACTCGTCTTGTCTGGTAATGCCACCAACTCAATCCACTTGGAGAAGTGCTCCACCATCATCAACACATATCGGTGGTGACGTACGGTCAACGATAAAAGTCCCACAAAACCTAAACTCCAACGATAACCCAACCCTATAATCGATGAGGGGTGTAACTGTAGAGTAGGAGCATTAAACGATGCTCGTACTCGATCACAAATCACACATCATGCGACAAACTGCTGCACATCGATGTGAATACCACACCACCAATATTGTCCTTGGTGTAAGCTATATGTACTTTACCGTGTCGAATATTGCGTGAAGGATGTCCAGGAAAACGTGAGGTTCCTAGCTGTGGAGATGCTGTCTGTGGACTTCCTCCTTTCGCCGAACAGACTTCAGATGTCGATAGGGTCTCCTCCGCTGACCCCGTTAACTCCCCGATTTTTGAAGATTCGATCACCTGCGACCAAAAATCGGTGATATCTCGGCTGTTCGGAGTCGGTGATAACAGCCGAGATATCACGACTCCCAACAGCCGAGATATCATAGATTTTTGGTCGTAGGTGATCGAACCTTCAAAAATTCCTCCCTGCGGCTTAAAACCACACACACCGCACAAACGGATCGTCTAAACTGATATCCGTCTTCTCTGACAGATAGATCTAGCTACCCTGAACCCAACAAGACTCCAAACAAGCCATTTGGAGTTCCCCTTGCAAAACCACGCAAGAAATTTGGTCGCAGGTTGCAAAAAACTGACGTAAATCAGCTCCCTGCAGCTCAAACTTGCTCACCACACCCAAACCAACAATCCAATTCACGTACAGTCTTCTTCTATGCGTACATGAAGACTCCCTGATCGCGTAGGCACCAAGAACGAAGAGCTTGGCTCACCGATCGCGAAGAACAACCCAATCTCAGGTCGCAGGCGAACGAAAATCTGATGTAAGCGCTTCCCTGCGAGCCAATTTCACTCAGACCGATGAAAACTTGTATCGTCTTCAATTTCTTGAAGAACTCGTTGTTCTGATCCCGATGGATCCAAGGACAGCAAGTTTGGACTCCGGAACGGTCCGAACGGTCCAACTCTCCTTCACAGGTAACTGAAAACTCCAAATCAGCTTTCTGCGTCTCAATTTCTCTCAGAACACAACCCCCGATCCGTCTCTTCTCAAACCGTCTTAACATGTGCGTAGCCTGCACAGATCTGAACCCGATGACACCTTGCGCACGTGTATTGGACTTCACAATTCTCCAAACATCCATTCACAGGTCGCAGGAACAAGCAAGCCCTTTAAGCAGCCCCCTTGCGTCTTTGATATAGCGTCTGAAGCCTCAAATACCCAATCAGCAAGTAAACTAGAGCCTAGCTTGATTTTGCCTTCTTTCGAGTCGCATAACTTCTTCACTAGATGTCCAAACGAAGTAAACAAGATGCCCATGGAAAACTGACAAATAGCTCTACCCATCTATGTGATGAAAGTGAAGATCCGAAGTTGCACCAAAAGTCCGTAAGCTGAGGCCTAGCTTGTTTCTCCATCTTTCGAGTCTTGTAACTTCTCCACTAGACGTCCAAACGAAATAGATGAAGTGCCTATGGAAAGCTGACAAGGAGCTCTACCCATCTATGCGATGAAAATGGAGATCCGAAATTATGCCAAAACCCATAAGCTAGGGCATAGCTTGTCTTACTCATGAGTGTCTTTGGAGCGACAAGCATCAAAGTCTGAATTTCAGATAGGACCCGGTCCACGACACGACATCCACCCCCTCCAAACCTGTGCATCCTCCGATATGCACTAGAGATACCAACCAAGGAGTGGACCGACACGCACACTCGTTCCCATCTTGTCATCCTCTCTCTCATCTCAATCAACCTCACCCTCAAGGTTGCAAGCTGATCGTCATCTTGAAGTTGCTATCCTGCCATGATCCTCCCTAGATCCATGCTTATCGACCTTTACCTTGAACCTCTCATCCAATCACCCTCTTTAAATCTACACATCTTTCAATATGCGAAGGCATAGAAAGAATAACCCCTTCATATCATAGAAATGTCTTCCATCCGCCCTGTAGAACCTCACCGTTGAGGTTTGTGACCCAAGTGTCATAGTAGACATCATCTATGAACCCAATCATCATCATATATCTGACTGTAACCCTCAACCTCAAGTCTGTACATGTCATCGTATATCTCCAACTCTTCTTTTTTTTGTTTTCTGGAAAAAAAAAAACCACATTGCTGCAACCAAAATCCTCAATCTGCAACCATCATTATCCCGCTGTACAATGGTATCCTCGTCAACCATCATCCATGATCTCTTCTTCTGAAAACTCTTACTACCTCTCTAGCATCATTCTCTCAACCTTCTTCTGAAAACTTTTTCAACCCCCAAGCATCATCTTCCCAACCCTAATCATCTTCAGCAATCGCTTCTCCCCTGTAAGCCATAATTATCCATCATCTTATACCCGTAGCCTCGAGAGCATCCGTCCATCTCCTTCACCCTCAGCAAGTCGTTCGTCCTTGATGATACCAATGGTGACATCATGGACTTCTCTTGTATCTGCACCTAAGACCTCCCGTGAAATGAATCCAACCTTGGCATCTCGAATGCGCTCCTCCCAACCTCCCTTCACATCCATTGGCATAACCCCAACTCCAATATCTGGTTGTTGTTTGCATGCAACCAGATCACCCATATCTGCTATCTGCATCTCAACCATCTCCTCCGGTTGTGAAAGATCGTACTCCATTGCCAGTTCAAGAAGAATAGTTTCCTGTTGAATCTTATCCTCCCTAGCTTGCTTCTCTGAAGAAGTCTCTTCTTGTCCCTTCTTCTAGCTACAACTGCATGTGCCTCAAAGTAATCATCCACCAACTTCTTCATCCCTCTTTTACCAACGTTGGCTTGAAGGAGATTACCCGTACTTCTGAATGCAATCTTTTCATCCTCCCAAGAAATAACCTCATGTTGCAAAGACTCTGCAAAGTCTATGCAATCATCTTGTTGATGGTCAGTACCATCACACCACATGCAGTGATGTACCCAAGCTGGTTTGGGTATAAGCTTCATCTTGGTCGACGATCCCTTATCCTCCAACCTAATAACCTTAGCTTGCAGATCTTGCATCTTTTGCTGTAGGTCCTCGATGATTGGATCCTTCTCCTCTACAACCACAACTGGAGGATGACCCTCAGATACTATCCGAACTGATGTGGTAGTCAGCGATATAGATGTCGACCTGGTAATCCTTTCCTTTGTATGTCTCCAGACAAGAAGCTCAACCGCTTCATGCACAACCTCCCAATTCTTTGTCAACCCATCTTCTTCCTCCCCATCCTCCAGAAGTAGCTCTAGTTGTTCCTGCCATGGTTCATCTGCAGCTTGAAGAAACAACTCTGTCTTGTAGGTCTCCAAGGTTAGCTTCTCCTCCCGAGTTGAGAGAATTGTCTCTCGAACTCCTTTAACAGCTCTGTAAGCTGTAAACCCTTGTTGGATCAATTGACCCATCCCAAAAATGATTTCTTGGTTACTCGATCTGAGTTTCCCAAGAAATACTCTTCCATCAGCGCATGTGAAAATGTATCCCAATTCCTCCCAAAACGCTTTGTTAGACTCTTCACATGCTCTCTTATCTCAAGCACCGCAGCGAGTTCGAACGTCTCGATCATCTCCTTCTCCGGTACTCGATCCAAATCCATCTCCATCTTGTAACATCTCAAATAGTTTGAGATGTCTCCCTCATCAAATAGATCGAGCTTGTCGATCACCCTTCCAAGCGCCTTCTTCCCCAAAGCCTCCTTTTGTTGGTTCCCTTGCTCTTGTCGCATAAACAAAGTGAAGGCTTGAAACAATCGTGCAGTTGCTGCATCCAACTGCATCCTTGGTATACCTCTGATCCGTCCATCCCGTCCATAGTCATGGCTCGTCCCATCCTCCCATCCTCCCATGATCCCAACCGTCCACAAATCCATCATCCCAGGTCCACGGCATCCTCCAGAACAACAGTATCCATCCTCATCCTCGTTCATGATTGTTGATCTCTTCTTCCAAGTTCCAACACAGAAATCTCCACCCCGGATCTTCACGTCGAGTTCACCACCGATATCGTGTCGGATATTGCGTGAAAGATGTCCAAGAAAATGCGAGGTTCTTGGCTGTGGAGATGTTGTCTGTGGACTTCCTCCTTTCGCCGAACAGACTTCATATGTCGATAGGGTCTCCTCCGCTGACCTCCGTTAACCCAAGAAACCTTCAGATCCTACTCCCAACAGCCGAGATATCACCGATTTTCGGTCGCAGGTGATCGAACCTTCAAAACTTTCTCCTTGCGACTTAAAACCGCACACACCGCACAAACGGATCGTCTAAACTGATATCTGTCTTCTCTGGCAGATAGATCTAGCTACCCTGGACCCAACAAGACTCCAAACAAGCCGTTTGGAGTTCTCCTTGCAAAACCACGCAAGAAATTTGGTCGCAGGTTGCAAAAAACTGACGTAAATCAGCTCCCTGCGGCTCAAACTTGCTCACCACACCCAAACATACAATCCAATTCACGTACAGTCTTCTCCTATACGTACATGAAGACTCCCTGATCGCGTAGGCACCAAGAACAAAGAGCTTGGCTCACCGATCGTGAAGAACAACCCAATCTCATATCGCAGACGAACAAAAATCTGATGTAAGCGCTTCCCTACGCGCCAATTTCACTCAGAACTCCCAAACCGCCTGATGAAAACTCGTATTGTCTTCAATTTCCTGAAAAACTCGTTGTTCTGATCCCGATGGATCCAATCACAGCAAGTTTGGACTCCGGAACGGTCCGAACGGTCCAACTCTCCTTCACAAGTAACTGAAAACTCCAAATCTGCTTCTTGCGTCTCAATTTCTCTCAGAACACAACCCCCGATCCGTCTCTTCTCAAACCGTTTTAACCTGTGTGTAGCTTGCATAGATCTGAATCCGATGACATCTTGCGCATGTGTATTGGACTTCCCAATTCTCCAAAACGTCCACCGACAGGTCGCAGGAACAAGCAAGCCCCTTAAGCAGCCCCCTTGCGTCTTTGATATAGCGTCTGAAGCCTCAAATACCCAGTCAGCAAGTAAACTAGAGCCTAGCTTGATTTTGCCTTCTTTCGAATCGCATAACTTCTTCACTAGATGTCCAAACGGACATGTTGTCCTTCTCATCTAAATCTCTTTGTTCGTTGAAGAACACGATCTCGCTCTTTAGCACTACTATGTCTACCACCACGTCAATACGTAGATACTCCATTATGGTCACATCATCATGGATATCTCGTTAGTCTGGAACACCATCTCCACCTTCAAGATCTAGAGACTCATCATCTACTCTCATACCAGAGAAAGATACGACTTGGCCCTTCATATTAGAGTCCATGGTCTACACACAAAGAAAGGTAGATGCATGCCATCCTAGCACTATCTCCTCATCAACCTCGTCATGTCATCGAGTCCCAGTCCGATCTTGTTGACTCGTGCATGAGTTGCGACTCAACCCATCGACCTCTAGGTTTGCAACTCCATCAACCACTTGAGCGATTGGTGATCAATGATGAGAATAAAGGGGTTCTCAAAAAGATAACATCAAAGTGTGCAACAGCTCACACTGCCGTCAAACACTCTCTCTCATACGAACTATACCTCGTCTCCACCGAATTGTTGGAGCGACTGACATATGTCATCATGAACTCCTTTTTTTCATCATCGTGCTGAGTCAGCATTGCTCCAAGTCTCAACATACTCCAATCAGTGTGCAATTGGAAAGGACATTCCCTAACGGGTCTCCTCAAGATGAGAACAGATGTCAACTTATCCTTGAGCTCTACAAAAGCTCGCTCTTGCTTATCTCCCCACTGTCACTCTTGGTTCATCTTCATCCATCTATCCGTGTAGTTGTCATACATATCCTTGTTTGTTGACATAACTGTGACAGATGCATACTCCCCATGCGACATCTCCACCAACCTAACCTCCAACAAGTCTTGAATCCTACTCTGGATCAAGGCTCTCTTCATGTCACTGGACCTATAAGGACGTCAAAAGATTAGCGTGTCATTTGCGAAGTCGATCCGTATACCAATCTCTTCAAGATACCCAAATCCTTCATACTGAAGGTATAACAATTCTTGTAACTCTTCAAGAATCTCTGAACTCTTTGTCTCTCCTCTCTTATAAGCTTGGGTTCAATCTCCGACTCTCAAGTATTCTCTGTCCTTATGCTAGAGATAGAAGACGAAGTCGTTGACTGCTATCTTGCAGCCTCTAGAGCAGTATTTTTCTGCTCTCCACCAACAACCTCCACCTCCACTGTGCGAAAAACTCATGCAGTCCTAGATGCAAGCTCCATCTCTCCTACGACATCTCATGATGTCCAAGGATGACGAACTCTACACGCCTCGCCCTCAGCTTTTACCTCCACCGACCCGGTAGACAAAGAGTTCAGAAGTGTCAGAGCAATAACACCCGTCGATCGTATCTGACGTTGCTCAACCAATCCAAGGCTAACAATCCACGTCAAGCAGTTCAAGTCCATTGCTTGACCCAACACCTGACGACATGAAGTCTCCGGCACCGAAGCTACTGCCATCGTACCCATAGAAAAACCTCTCGCTCGCTCTCTCTCATCAACACAGCTCCACCAACTGTCGTAACTAGACATCCCACACAAGTCCAGGTCCTCCATCTCTGTAAGCATGTGAAGCTGGAAAGCTTACCAAAGTGGACAACGTTACCATAGGCCGTCCCACTCTCTGCATGGACATTTTCTTCTAACAACTCGCCCGATCAAGTGATGACCGAACTGGACCTTACAACGGATGTCATCGTCCATGGTGTAAGCTCCGTTGTCTCAACTGTAACACTAAACCGCACTGATAAGCGGCTCACTCGTCTCTCACCAGACTGACAACCTGGTCTGTAAGATGTTTGTCTCCGTTCAATAGTCGATCACGAACTCCATAGGATGTAACACAATATCTCCAACCAACACATCATAAGACTCTGCGGCCGTAACGATGACCTTGGTCTTCACCATGGAGCCATCCGTGGGATGATCTGGTCGAACTCTCACCGTCAGCATCTCGCGTGTCATGTGTAGAGTTGTACCTCCTGATCCTCCTAGAGATGTATGTAGTTGAGATGGACATCTCTCCACCTCGGACTCCTTCAAATCCAAACCAATGCACGCCGCTTTTCTCAACATCAACGGCTGGGCTCTAGAGTCTAACAAGACTTTCTGTGATCAATACACCTTCCCAGAAGGTGTCACGAAACAGAAGATACCACTTCTATTGTCCAACAACACCACACCTGGTGTCAAACCAGCACAATCAATCGCCGGCCTAGCTGGTAACTCATCTAACCTGCAGCCGTCGCTTGCCAAGTACCACTGGTAGCTGTCTTGATCCTCGACTCCATAGACACATCTACCGTCTCTCGCTGAACCACCTCAGCACGAGAGATAACTACATCCTCGCTCTCACTTAGCGTGATCGCCAACTAGAACACTGGATTTTTGAACATATCAGAGGATCTTACAACCCTGTGTTAGTGTTTATAGAGCCTTGTTGTAACATGAAAGTCTACCTCTTGAGTAAACAACCACAGCCAGAAACCCAACGCTTTCTTAGGTAGACGGATCACACTCCGACATACTCTCTTTTTGGTGAACTCAACGTGAAACAACTAAGGTGGGAGTTTTCTTGAGAGTGTTACAGGATAAGATATCATGATCAACCAAGGATCATCAAGTGGAGGTGCTGCTGCTGCTCAGCAACCTGTTCAGTTTGATGCTGCTAATGAAGATGTTCCAACTTATATTGGGACTTGGGGTGATCTTGCATTGCGGTTTTCTGACTGCAAAGTAAACTTAGTCGCGCGTCTAAGTCAAATCAGGTTGCGATCAGAAAGTGAACTTCGGGAGACCTCGTAAGTAGGTGTGAATACTTAAAGTTAGCAAGTTAGGATCTTAAGAAGAACGTTTAGAAATTATCTATTCGTTTTGTTTAGGGGTGGCCAAAAAGGTTAGGCTTTCTCCGAGACTAGTTGAAATTTTCTAAGTGTTCTAGCGACAACTTAAGACTCAAGCCAAGGAAGGAATTGCGGGTTAGCTACTAGAACGTAATTCTGATGCCAAGGGGTTGGCTACCCATTTTGAACTTGGCATTAACTTAAAGATCATTGTTGATGATGACATCAACCTCCAAAGTGAGGGTGAATGTCGCGACCCTCGGTCTCAAGGTCGGACGCAAACACGAACAACAGAACCCTAGTGGACTTGCGTTAGGTGGTGAACGCTGTGAGTAGGACAAAGCGGCTTGGCCGAGAAGTCAGGATCAGATGTACCCTAAGTTGAAACATTGAGTTAAGACATAAGGGCTTGTCTCAAGACGACCCAAATGAACGTTGACTAAGGAGACAAGTCTAGAAACATACTGAAACATAGGTCTGAGATGTGGGTCCGAGACGTAAGACCAAGACGTGAGTCCGAGACGCAGATGGACCGTGGTTCGGAAGCTGGTCCGAACTACAAGATTCGAGTCTAGGTCTAGACCACATGTTCTCGAAAAATGACTAAGTGTTGAGACTCCAACGACGTTTTAAGTTGTGGACGGAGCTCCACGTCAGATCTCGAGGTGAGAAAGATATCAATGGAAATGACTCAGCGAGAGCTTTTCAGTAATATACAGAGCTCCTCAAACTGATCTCTGAGCTGAGAATTATGACCGATCTCGTGATCGAGTTGTGGTATAATTTCAGGGACCAAAGAGGAGGGCGAGACCGCGGATCCCTTATAAGTATATATGAGAACGACTCGATGCCTGGGTGAACCAAGACGTGTCATCTGATCCCAAGGTTCGATGGACGGACTCTAGGGGCATGAGGTGATGGCTAGACTAGTTCCAAGACACGTTCCGGTCCAGACTTGGACGTCTGAACTTAAGAACGATGTAAGGGCTAGAGCAAGACTAGGGAGCGAGACGACGAGTTAGATCATCATTCGGGAGCCTAGACCTAGACAGACATCACAAGCTTTTGGACGACTAGGTGTGCTAGAGGAACCGTTTAGGACCCTAGACTTTGGGAGAATTCCGCCTCAAGTTATCTTGTGACTTGCTCATGTTTTGAGACCGACCTAGGCGGATCTAGGTCAGGACTTAGGGAATGCTGAGCTTGATGATTAGGGAGACGGTCCGGCTCCGGTCCAAACCAAACAGAGTTAAGGTAAGTGGTGCATGGACGCTAACTTGTGATTGTGATTTGCAGGTTAGCGTTGTGAGTTTTGTGACCTACTGAGCAAGAGCTTCCACTGACACAACAAGGCAATAGGTGCGCAAAATTCAAACCATGAGCTCTCAACCGCTCAAACATCAACTGTAAATGTCTCTCGTGCTCCTCCATTGTAGCACTATAGACTGGTTGTCATCAACGTAACATCGAATAAAATGTAATCATGCTAAGATTCTGTCCATAACCCTCTAGAACTCGACAGGTGCATTCTTCAAGCCAAATGATAAGAATCACCATTGATACAAACAATCCTTGTCGTGAAAATTAATCCTCCAGAACGCTGTCTCGATCTTATCCTCCTCTGTGATCGGCAACTGATGATATCCTGCTCGAAGGATCCGACATACTGAAGATCTTTGCATGCCCAACCGCATCAAATATCTCCTCCGGTGTAAGCATGACATACTTATCAAACTTAGACTGTCGTTTGGTAGGACGATGTCATAGAACATGAAGTTTGATTTGGGAATACATGGGGTATCTAACTGTAGACAGATACAACAAGACCTTTGACCTACTTGATAAATATTTCCTTCAATACCTAATCTAGCAGGCTTTGTCTTGGATTTTACTGACTTAACATGACCTCTTCTGTTGCTCCAACTGCTAGATTCGAGTAGCCAAGTAGCATCAGAAGTAGGATCAGCAGTGTAAACAGTCTATTCTCTACTAAGTGTTAGACCTCTATCGCCAACTCAATCTCAACGACCTCTCTGGGCTCCTACTCCTCAACCCGTAGTGGTAGCTCTCCCTCCATACAACTCTAGGTGAAGATCAAAACATCGGTCACTAAAGTGGTCATGTTTATGACAATGATCACATTGTCGCTGTATCGTCTGAGACGCCCAGGACATGTCTTGTCTCTCAAGATAATCCATTTGGTGATGGTCACCAACACAAGTCCAACAACCCTATTGTTGTTGTCCAAAGAATGACAATAAGAGCTTCTGTCCACTAGAACCCTCAGTTACTACTTGAGGTCACGATTGTCCGTCCTTCTGGTCCTTTTGATCAGGTTGATGCATAGACTGAGGCCCTTGAGAAGAAGTAGATACACTCAAAGTGTAAGACCCATCCCTACTGCTAAAGCCAACAATCACCATCCTCTCTCCGATCATGTTAGCTCACTACTTGAAACAATATGAACATTCCTCAAGTACATAGCATTGCAATGTGATAGGAGACTCAATAGAGGTACCGCATGTATTATTTCCCACTGTCTTTTTTCTGTAGTCCTTTGTCTATCTTATGCCCATCTGTCCTTGGATTCTATGCAAGCGAATGCACTTATCCTCTAGTCCATGAAGCATCATCCACGAGCACAAAAGGAAAGCAAACATCATTCCATCTTGAGGAATTATCCATTTAGAAATCTACTGTACAATTAGATTGTAATCTACGAGTGTATAGGATAATATAGTCAATAGACTGAACTGATCGACGAGCAAAATTCATTATGCACATATCATTGTGAAACACTTGTATGTAATATAGTAGTGATGATATCACATCGTACATTACGTGAAGGTTGTTCAAGCAAACATGGGATTTCTTACTATGGAGATATCATGTGCAAGAAAAATGTGAGAGAGAGACACAACCACGAGAACGGGTCCTTTATATATGCCTCACTTTATGTAAACTTCTGATATTTCTATAAGAAATACAAAACTGAAAAACATACCAACGTAGTCTGTAGTCTACAATGTTGTAACAATTTGACGGTAAGGTACATAAGATTTTGATAGCTCTCAAATTTTGTTACCACCACCGGACTTGACCAGCACAACCTCTTCAAATTTCAAGCAATTATGAGGCTGTACCATCACCCCAGTATGGTACACAGAGATGCATCTTAGTCTCTAAATCAAACTCTGAAGCCAAACCTCGGAAAAGAATCACCAAATCATAAAGCAAGAGAAACGTCTCCTTTACTAACATACAGCTTCACAACAACGTCCATTCACCTTGAATCCCGAATACTTTATACATCAACTCTAATGGCAATACCACCATCGTAACAACATTGTCTCTCAATACACCACTAATCCTATGATGAGATCATCCTAACCTAAATGAAGGTCGTGAGTGTAGTCCACGTAACTAATGATATAGAGAACGCAAATCGATATCAAAACCAAAATCACATCATTATCATCATTCAGTATACGACTAGTATGATGATCAGATGACTCTAGTCCAAATGACAGTCGTGAGCGAAGTCCATGTAGCAAGTAGTATAGAGAGAACTGTACCAAAACATGAAATAAGAACCAAACATGTAAGAAGAACTCAAATATATATATATATATTCGAGAGCTTCCTCTTTTTCTCAAACGGTCTTCAAATATTAACAGGGTCTATTTTCATGACTCTAGTGACTGCAAAACCTCCAAATTTGACCCCTAAGAGTTGAGATAACTCCAAATGTCGATCGTAGGTGATCAAACCTCCAAAACCTCATCTCTTCGATCTACAATCACTCACACTGACAAAACGGACTATCTGACTTAATACCCATCTCCTCTTTTGGATAGATCTAACTACCTTGATCCTAGTGAGATCCCAATCAAGCAGTCTAGAGTTTCCTTTGCGGAGTATGACAAAACATTTGGTCGAATGAAGCAAAAAATTGACATAAATTGATCTTCTACGGCTCAACTTCTCTCGCCATGTCCAACACAATAATCCAATCCACATCCGATCTTCTCTAATGCGAAGACTAAGACATAAAAAATGAAGAGCTTGGTCCATCGATCATAAAGAACAAAGTGTCCGTAGATCACTTGTGAACAAAAACTGACAAAAACCTTCTCTCTAATCTCTCTCACGTCTCCCTCACGTCTCTTAAAACTTTGTAAAGTCTTCAGTTTCTTAAGAACTCAATATGCTGATCCGAATGGATCCGAAGATAGCAAGCTCAAACTCTAAAACGGCACGAATGGTTCAAATCTCTTTTGCAAACAACTGAAGCACTCTAATCTTCCCACCGTATGTTTCAATTTCCTCGAGAACACAAAGCATAACTTGTCTCTTCGCAGAACCATCTTATCTTATGCATTGCATGCACAAATCGAATCCAATGACACATTGCATGCATGCATTGGACCTTCTAATTTCTTAAAACATCCACCGATAGATAGTACATACAAGCTAATCATTTAAGCACCCCTTACATCAATTCACAATACGTGAAGTTCTCTCATATTATCACTAAACATACCCCTTGCACCCTTAGTATAATGCTAAGAATTGCAAATATCCAGTCATCACTTATAAACTAAAATTTAGCTTGATTTTCTCATCTTTTGAACCTCATAACTTTGTCATTAAGCATCCAAACGGATCAAATGAAATGCCTATGGGAAGCTTACAATTAGCTCTCCCGCTTGATACAGTGATAATGAAGATTTGAAAGTAGATAAAAAGTTGTTATTTCATTCCATGAGTGTCTTTATGACGATTATGTGGAACATAGAAATTTGACTTTCAAATAGAAGTTGGTCCACGACACGATAACGACGCACTTGGAAGATTTATTTCACGATTTTGTTATCATCATTTCTAGATGGAGAGGTGGCATGCTTAATTTATTATCTAACCCTTATGTTAGGACGGATAAATAAATTAATACCACCATGGATTAGTCCTTGCTTGAGAACAAGACTCGGTGTTATTGTTCCAAAAGCGCGAGCTACGCTTTACTTATGGATTCTGTCTAGATCCAGATGTAGCTCATAGTTGTAGTAACATTTAATATTTATAGAACAATTTCAATTTCAATTTCAACTTACTCTAACACAACATATATACATATCTCTATAACCAAAATAGAAACATCAAAACACAATGTGAAGAAAAATTAAAAGAATATCATAAATGCTCCTTGAGTCTCTCACCCAAGAGCAAGTCCACTTTCTATATTTTCTCCTTCATATCTTGTTTGTTCTCTTCCTAATCCACCTTCGATTAGACGTTTGGGATGCATATTCATGAGTTTCCATACTTCCTTTGTTCGATTTATTTCATTATTCCATGAACTTTCTCTTCCCTTCTCTTTCTACACTTACATTATGCGATTGATTTTCTCCACGCCCAAATATTTATTATTTGAAATAGACTTCTGTCAAATAAAGAACCAAATTTACACCTGACTTCCACATTTTTCATTTTCATTTCTCCACTCCGAATGTCACGTTGGAATCTGGATGCATGTTTTATCTCTTCCATTTCAGAGGGAAGAAGCAATATACAAAGAGTTTAATTTATCACCGCATCCTTACTTTTGGTCATAAATTAAACTAATGAATTGATGATTAATTTCTCAAGGATGATGAGATATCTAGCAATCTGCAGAACGTTTTACAATGTTTTCTTTATAGTTTTTTCTCATAATACATCTAACACTTGTTCACGCAACATGTGACTTAAGTCTTTCTTAATATCAGTGAATGCATAATGTCTTACAATATCAGTCCATGTCGTATTTATCACCACTTGTTCTTTTTGCATGAGCAAAGACTAATACTAGTAAATATTTCGGCACACATTATCCATTTTGGTTCGAAGATATATTGGAAAGAAGAGTTAAACACCCAACAACATTGACCTCGCCAACCCCTTCCCTATGCTCTACAGTTGGTCACTCATCTCGCTTGTCTTCTTGCGCATATATGACCAGAACCACAGGTTGCATGCATATTTTATTTGGGCCAGCTATGGACTTTTAACCAAAGTATGAAAGAAAGTAATACATTAAATGTGTATATACATTCTATCATATGATGTCTATAGTATGTTTAGAAAACTAAATATATTACTAGATCATTTTTCTCAGGTGTGTTTAAAGCATAATTCTACCATTTGCAAAAACTTCCATGATTATTCCAACGGTACCCAACCACATCGTAAGATTTTTATAGTGTACTTATTTTATTTGCATATCTTGTACAGAAAAATTTATGAAATAACTATTGATAAAATCATGAATTTAAAACATATAACTTATATTTGAGATATTGATGACTTGTTAGCACACATTAGTAATAACAAGTCATCATGTCTCAACTTCTAGCATGAGGATAACAAGATGTTCCGCTTGCAATGGAATTGTGAGGCTATGCATTTGAGAATTTTTCTAATAAAAACTCCTCCCTCCTTCTAACAATCATGTAATGAGATAAAGACACTAAAAGATAAAAGTTCTATATTTTTTTCACAAGATTCACAATTGAACACTTAACTATGCATAGCAAAAACATCTCTAAAGGAAACTAGTTTAGATGTACAAAAAGTATACCTCTATATTAGATAAAATTTATAATTTAAAATAAAATTATTTTAACAAAATGAATGAAATACTATCAGAATGTAAATTTTCCATCTATGATACACTATCATCATCACAAATTCAGAGTAATCACATGTGGTTAAATAACCATTGTTCCCACGTCGAGGAAAGTATGCAAGTCACCACATGACTTTATCTGTATAGTGCTATGTTTTCTCTGCAATTAATGACCAAATTTGCTTTCGTATTTATGACCAAATGTTTTAAAATCATAAGTTAATGATCTAGATAAGACTGTTAAGTGATTAGAAGCTATTGGTTTTATACATCTAATCCGACTTTTGACCATATAATCTTATGGGATTAAAGAATGCACCTCCAAATGACATCTTCTTTATAACACATCACTAACTACCGGTAGCACTAATTAAATTGTTGGCATCTGAGTGCCTAATTTTAATCGGCTGATCGGGTAGTGAGGGCGATGGACGAACGCCCTCGCTACCCGCTCGTAAGTAGATTTTTGAACGCCCTCGCTACCAGCTCGTAAGTAGATTTTTATTCAGGATGTTTTGCGACCCGATTCACCGGTAGAGGTCTGGGAAAGTTGTCCTCATGTCGAGAGAGGAGTCAGAGGACTTCCCGTCTAGACCTCCGGGTGGGGCCGACTTGGACGAGAAATTCGGCAAAAGTTCATGACAGTGTAATAAGGGCCCTGCTGTCGGGTGGTGGCCGAGGCTTCACGAGGAAGACAAGTGCCTACTCCGGGAGAATGCAAAGTTTTCGAAGAACAGACAGATGGAGACTTCAGGATGCAGTGATCTGCACGAGGGAAGATGAACTCCAGGGAGTTGTTCCGGGCATTAGTCGAGCGGAGATGAAACTCCAGGGAAATTCTAGTTGCAGATTAACGTCGTATGTTGGCTCATCTCAATACGGACGGCTTCTGTATATCTTGCAAGACTTACCTTTACGGAGCCAGTTTGCTATGCATTTGCATAGCTAATTGTCAAAGTTGCGGGTTCTAACAAGTCAAATTCTGCACCTGCAAAAGGGAGAGGGATTTTTTGTCGTTTTGTGCAATTTTTTCCTTCTCTTTTTATGCGACGGTCAGAGGAGAGAGGATCTCGCAGGAATGTCCTGGACATGAGACCTCCATGTTCACTGCGCAAGTCCCGAACCAGCTCGGCCTTTCTCGGTGTATGTTCATCGATCGATGAAGTAGAGAAAGTCAATTCCATTAGTGGAAGGTGCGTGAATCTTGTAGCTCATTTGCTCTTTCGAACCAGAGTCGTCCCAGCTAGATCAAACAGCAACTCACAGTATGATTACATATTCGCAGGTTGTGTGTTTATTGATTTGAAGTTCTGTGGTGGCTTTGGATGATCTCGTGGCTCGTCCCGTGGCCAGGCCGTAGATCAGACGATGCTTATGTCTAAGAGTGCGACGCCCTTAGGTCAGCAAATGTTCGGAACTGTTCAAAGCTCTGGAGAGTATATGGTTGTTGTATTTATCGTTTTACTACAACGTTTTTATTTGTGGCTGACTAGACTTTTCTGGTTCTCGAAGCTTTGGGAGAGTTTCGTTGGTCTTTGATAAACTCTCTTTGGTCTTTGACAAAGCACCCTTACTTTGCTATTCAAACCCACTTATACATAAAGTTTTCTCGATTACGTGGTCTGTACATGTCTTTCTCCCACCCTTTACCTTTCGCTACTTTTTTGAACCTTTTGGTTACTTTATATTGTTTGATTTGTCTCTGTTTCTTCTCCTGCTTCACTATACTCTTCACGACTTCCTTTTTGTCGTATTGCTGCTTGATATATATCCCTTTAGCCCGCTTCTAAGCTGCACCCTTTCTTAACGCCGGCCTCCTCCTTTTCTCTGATAGGTGGGGAGCTATCTCAGTTACCCCGCTTCATGCTTTACAACATTTACCATTTCCCATGCTGTGATTGGCCCTTCGTTTCCAAACTGACGTTTCCAGTTTCCATGTCAGTAAGGAACCAGTCAGGGCATACACTGTATGATGCAGTTCAGGTTCTGCTTCTGTCTATGAAATCTATGCGGTTCCTTCTATATTTATTTGTTTTTGCTACACAGGCTTTGGTCTTATCTTCGTTATGCCTTGCTTCGGATCATCCCTTTGTCTGCCTTTACCTCCTTATATTTCTCTAGCCTTGTGTTCGAGCTTTCTCGCCTTCCTCTAGCTGACGTTTTCACTTTTTTCTGTTGTTTTATCTATTTTTATTTAAACGTTTTGCTGACATACGACTTGCTTTACTTTCACTAATCCATGGCCATTTCTCGTCACAAGCTCACGGATCTACCACTACACTAAGAACGGGAGTTTGCCCTCAGATGTTCCCGGAACTGAACAGAAACTCCTGTACCGACAAGGTGCTGCTGAGTTGGAAAAGTCCTCAACTTCGTTTGATCACTTTTCCTACTCATCTATTGCCTAACCCTCCCTGTTGGGTGCTGATGAAGTTAGGCAGCCGGTTGAGGTGCATGTGGCAGGAGAGTGTTCTCTGTTGCATGCTCTCTGAGTACCTTGTGGTAGTTAGGTGTTTTAGTGTACACCTACTCATTACCTACAGCTGTGTCCGTCACCTTTGTTGGGAGAATTCTTCTTCATGGTTGACACTCTGGTCTTGCGTTTGCTGGCTTGATTATTCCCGAGTGCCGCCTGTATGCTTCTCCAGATGATGTACCTTGTATTTTGTTCGTCTTTTTCTAGATATCCTACCCTAGACCCATCCCTACTTCTGAGACTTGTCGCTCTATATTATTGTTATAGTTGGTTTCTCGCTCAGCTCGTTAGACATCGCATTTGTATTTGTACTTTGTCATACAGCCACCAGGGGGTACCATCTTGGAAATGTGCTCACCCTACGCATTTCCTCTTGGCCCGACCTCGGTTATATACATTCGATGACTTCTCAAACCAAGTTAGCATACATGTTACCACCTTTGTTACTCACTTTGTACTTGCATGGGTTGAAAACTATTCGGGGTTACCTACATGTGCCGGCGAAGTCACTGCTTTCTCAGAAAGCTGCTTTATCCGTGTATCAATATATATATATATCCGTACACAAGCTCGCTGATCTACCACAACATAAAGACGGGAGTCTGCCCTGAGATTTCCGGATCTGAAAAGAAACTCCTGGATCGACTAGGCCCTGCAGTGTTGGAAAAGTCTTCAATTTCTCTATTGATCACTTTTCCTATTCATCCATAGCCTAACCTCTCTCTGCTGCTGAGGATTCAGAGATCAAGTTGAGGTGCATGCAGCGGGAAGGATGCTCTACCTGCTTGTTCCGTCGTGTAAGTTGTGGTAGTTAGGTGTTTGAGGGCACACTTGCTAATTACATACAGCTGTGTCAAACCTTCGTGATGGTATTTTCTGTTCTGTTTTACCTATACTCGTTGTTTGTGACCTTCGCTAACAGTGAATTGGTATGATTCGCACTCCTCCTTCTTAACCCCCAGTTGTGCTGGGTTTTCCCTGTTTTCTGTTCTGCAGGTTACTTTACGGCTTGTAGCATTGTACATCCATAGATTTTCTCTACTCGGGTCCTCCTGCTGTTTTATTGCACCTCATTGCCTCTTAGGCTTTAGAAAACGCTTTAGAAAACATAGCATACAAACTTAGATTTGTATGCTATGTATCATGTATTTGTGTTATGCATTGCAAATTGCAGGATGTTCTACCTGGTTACTGTCTGCTATGTAATCTCAAGCACATACACTTCATGGTACGCTCTTATTACTCACTAGATTATTGGCTAATTTTACACGTTACATAGATGATACACACTCTGCACAAGCATTGATTCGTCCACACTGCATATGATACATGCTTACATATTTGCACTTTCATACCTTGGAGTACCATCTATGGCATTGTGCCTTGCGCCATACATATCCGTGGTACACCTATTGGTTACAGATATTTGCTTTCTTGACGCCTCAAGATAGCAGACTTTCACACCCATATTCGCTACTGACTATGTACTTCTCCGGGTTCACTGCGTTTTCTGGGATTACCTAAGTGTGTGGGCATCTGCCATTCCCATGTACGTATATATAGTCGCGGCTGTTATAAAGTTCTAGTGGGCGTTTTAATTTCTGTATTCACAAGTAGCGGCTGTCTCCTTTTTGGTTTGCATTTGCATAAGCAACATCTCCCAAAAGTTGGAAATATATTGTCGTGTTCTGCTTTGACTTCACATGTGATTCCAGTATTTAGTGTCTCTAACTATACGCACTTTCTCCTATTTACCAAATGCATAACCTCGTACTTTCATTGCAGCACCTTGTCCATCCCTACGCCGGTAGAGGTGGCAGATTGTTGTGCGGATTTTACTGGATGCAGGAGCTTGAGAGGAGAGGAATGGGAAGGAATGAGAATGTACGAGTTCTGACTCGTCCTTAGTCGGGTGAACTTGTGTAGCTTCAGAAGAAGCTGGAAATTTGAATCTTAAGCTTCCTTTCATCAGTGATTTGGAAATGGCATCGTCACCGGGGAAGGCGCTTGAAAATTGGTCCCCCGCGACTACGCCGCGGCGCATATTCAGTCTGCGTATAGTGAATTTGGATTATTATATGGCACCCCCTGTGCCTGGTATGGACGTCTGCTACTCTGAACTTCAAGGTGATCAGTATGGCCGATTTCTCGAGACTTTTTCCTGAATCCTTCTTTATGAGAACAGTTTGTCCATTTTATAGATCAGTCACCGAATCAGAAATTTGAGGTATTAGCATGAGTCACTGAAAGTTCCTGATGACATTCTGGTCTTATTGTGGGCAGGCCGTGGTGTGCGGGAAGTGCCTGTTGTTAGAATATTTGGAAGCACAACTTCGGGGCAGAAGACATGTTTGCATTTGCACAAGGTTCGCGTTTTTGCCCTTTATATCTTCAATCTAATATCTACCGAAGGATGAGCTTGAATCTGATGGGAAGGGTTTGAGTAGCAGCATGATACACATACTACTTTCCTTTCCTTCCTCTTATTGCATAGACATACCCGGCTACTAAAGTTATGCATCGTGTTAGGTCTAGGTTAGTTCGCCAACAATTCATTAAAGGATGCAGTGCGTTAGGCATTTACAGAGTATCAAACAGAGACTAAAAGAACACTATCTTCCTCGCGACTCTTAGTTTTCTCTGATAGATGGGGAGCTATTACATTAGCCCGCTTTGTTGAACTACACTCGTAACCCCTTCTTACCTCCTCTGCCTTCTGGGATAGGTGGCGAGCTGTTTAAATTAGCCCGCTTCATGATCCACAACCTTACAACCTCTTCCTACCGGTATACTGTGAGGGGCTCGCTTCCAGACTGACGCTTCTAAAGGCAATTTCCATGTCAGTAAGGAGGTAATCAGGGAATACATTGCACGATTCAGTTCAGGTTCTGCCTCGGTCTATGAAAACTATGCGGTTCCTTCCCTTTTCTACTTTTTTTTTTCCGATTATTCCCGGTTGCAGCACGATTATTTCTCAGACAATGCATAGTTTTTCTTTAGGTTTATGTTGGTCATCATCTAGTTACTCACCCTTCATGCACTTTGGTTTTCGGCATCGCATATTGTACTAGCCATCTATCATACACCTACTTACCAGCGGATACCATCTTGGAGATGTGCTTTCCCTACACATTTCCCCTTGTCCGACCTCGGTCATATATACTTTTGCTAACTTCTCAAACCAAGAGCTACCAAGTGGTAATTTAGGTTCTTGGGTGTACACCTACTCAGTACCTAAGTGCATCAGTGATGGACGGGCAAATACAGGCTCCTCTTTTGCTACCTCTGTCTTCCCTCTCCTCTATTCAATCCGCTATTGGTATCTTCGTTCTGCTTGGATAACCTTCGTTTCTTGCAATGGATTCTATGGTTCAGGGCTATCTACGTTTTGATTTCATAACCTTCGCTTCTTTCAACATTGCAGTAGACAAATCTAGTTTTTCTTCAATTCGGCAAGGGGTTTGCATTTAGCCTTTGAAGCATACTGCATTCGTTCTCTTGTCATCGTCCACTTGAATTCGACGACATACCGAGGGGAACCTATTCTGGAAATGTGCTTCGCACTACACATTTCCATCGGCACGCCCTCTGGTTTTATAACAATTCGCTAACTCCGCTCGGCATTGTTAGCGCACATTCGGTCCCTAATTGATTCTCACTGTGTACTTGGCTGGTTTAATTGCGTGATACCCCTATACTAGACAGTGGTCCTTGAGCATGCATATCTGCCATTCTCGACGTATGAATATAAGTACTCAAACCAAGTTAGCATACATGTTCACCACTCTTTGTTACTCACCTTGTACTTGCATAGGTTCAAAACTATTTGGGGTTTACCTTTAGTGTGCCGGGGAAGTCACTGTTTTCTCCGAAAACTGCTTTACCCGTTTACCAACATATATATATATCGACATGTATAACGTCAAGATTAGAATTCTATGGAACGAAGGTCTACGACGTCTTGAAAGTGAATGATACACAGATGCGCGTCATTGGTTTGTTTCTGTTTGGTTACAGGCATTTCCATACTTTTACGTGCCTTACGACAGTCAGCTTCCTCAAGAAGTGAATGAAGGTCCGTCTAGATCCGATTTATCGCTTCAACAGTAAGCTTGTTACGTTCCGGTAAAAGTTGTGTGCTGGCCTTTCTTGGGAACCCCCATTTTGCAGTGATCCATGTTTTGTTGAAGATTGTTTTCATCGTTGTGTCCAGCCATGGCGTTTGTTCGTCGCTTGGCATCATCCATCGAGAAAACCATGAAGGTAATTTTCGATATCGGCAGAAGCATTGAAAGTATGTTGAAACCGGAGTTGGGTGAAATACGTCGGATGATGTGTGCTGAAATTTCAGACGAATACAACTTTCTGTGTACATAAAAAGACAATGATAATTTGTTTTTATAGCTCATGGCTGTTCATGCGTTAGTACCTGCTCAGCAAAGATAGCGTTCGTTGTTTCCCGATCTTAAGCTGATCAAAAACTTGTTCGTGTTGTCGTTAGAGTCGGACCTTGATGCTTTGGCCTTGGTAAACAGATGGTGAGTACTGTTGGAGCCCAAAGACAGCATCTTCACAGCTGCAGCCTGGTGCGAGGAAGGAAGTTTTACGGTTATCATCCCAGTGAGCAGCTGTTTATCAAGATTGTACTGTATCCTCGCAAGCTTTCATCTGATTCATGTTAGTTGACTCTTGAGAATATTGTGAGTATTGTCCAGTTTGCTCCATCCTGCAGTAGAACTGCGTCAGTGTGTTACCTTAACTCTGTTTTTCAGGTACTATCCGCAAGAGGTTTCCCGAGTAAGCACATTGCTGCTGGTAAGTTTTCTCAGTCGATGCCTTTGACCTTCACGTAGTTTTTGTCTCTTTATCCGCTACGTACCATCTATGCACTCAATAAACGTGTAACAGGAAGGGTCGGATATGGAAGACTGCGTTCTCGGATTTAACGTCTGAATCACCAATTATATTATGTACACCGTCTCGTTGCTCATTTGATTTTTGTATGCTCGAGCAGAATGGTGGAGTGATGGACCACAAGTTTCAGCCTCACGAAGCTCATTTTCCTTATTTGCTTCAGATTTTGGTAATAGCACTGTCTCTCTCCCGCGTGTCGTGTCTCTAGATTCAACTCCTTTGAGTTATTCCATCTTAGAAGCTGAAATAAGCTCGCGTGTGTATCCTTCTGCTTGCTTGCTTGCATAAATAACTTCTTCTCCTGTATTTGGATGCATCATTTGTGCAATATGTATTGTTTGTTTGCCTTTTTCTCTTCGGATCCTCCATTCCTAGACACCGGTATGACTGACTTTTTCCCTTAGAGTTCCGCACAGGTGACAGAAACCCAGGCCTCTCGCTCCCAGGACATCATCCCAGGTTAAATGGCCTACTTTAGCAAGTCTTTGAGTCACACTAATCCTTCAGTATTAGCAGGCTACCATTTGTTCCCGCTGATAAAGTTCATCTTTCCCTTATCACAGACGGAGAACCTTCTACCCCTTGTGGATGCGCATTGATTAGTAGTTGTGAGAACACAAGCTGAAGTATATCAGGCTGTCGTTGAACTCCTTTGAATAACTTTTTGCCTGACCATTGGCTGGAATGTAGATTGATCACAATCTTTGCGGTATGGGGCACCTGCATTTGTCAAGTTTGAAGTTTCGGAACCCTCTACCAGAGGTTCACTCCGATCTGACGTCTTTGGTCAAGCGGGTCAGAAGAGACTTCACGTTTCAGGAAGCAATTCCTCAGGTAGAGGCTGCTGTTGTGGAACCTACCAAGGATTACTCTTGTCTGAAGGAGAGTTTACTCAAGGAGAAGGCTAGATCAACCTTGCCTCTTTCCCCTCAACTGATGGAAGAAGCAGCAAGTCAATATACACTAAGGACACTTCCCCCTTCCAGGTCATCTTCTCCGGCTTTTAATCACATCATGATGAAAGAGGAGACTTTGAGCACTCTCTCTACTTCCAGGTTTTCTCCCACTACCCCTATTGCCAGAGTAAAGGAGGAAGTATTGGATACAGTTCCTTCTTCCTGTCCTTCCGCCGCCGCTAAGCATCAAACCACGACGAAAGAGGAGACGTCGAAACCATTTCCTGCATCCAGGTCATCTTCTCCGGCTCTTCATCTAACGATCATCAAAGAGGAGACTTTGAGCACACTTCCTCCATCCAAGTCGTCGGCTTCTGATGTTAATCAGGCGAGGAGTAAGGAGGATACTTTGAGCACACTTCCTGCTCCCGTCTCATCTTCGGCAGCTATGTATCAAACGACCCCCGATGGAGGAAGCCAGTCAGAAATGTGGCTTCAAAAGAGTGTTCCTGGAGATTGGGTATGGCCGTTACTTGCATCAGACAATATGGAAACTACCGTTCAAGGACAAGGCCTTTACTGTAGGCAGAGCACCTGCGAACTCGAAGCTGATGCATCTGTGGAAGGTAACCTGCTTTTATCTGTTTCCCTGACCTTTTTCTTACTTGTAACCTGTGGCAGGTTCTTACAATGGCTTTGCAGCGTATATAGGATTGCTAACGATTTTTGGGTCGTTTGTCCGCAGATATACTCAATAGAGGTGAACTCCTTTTTTTGCCTCTGCAAGAGGCAGGACCAGAGATAAAAATGGTTCAATCGTTGACGCCTATGTGGGAGGTGAGGACCTGCATGATTCAGTTTAGCTCGTAGGAGGACAGTTGATACAATGGCGCTGTGCACTGTTTCGACAGAATTTAGTTTGAACTTTCCTGTTTCCTTGTTGCATCCTTCCTTTCTAAGATACTATCTGTGGTCGAGCAAATGTATGAAGCCTGAGGTTTGGATTCTTCTTGAATTCGGTTGTCTTCACGCGCTGATTATGGAGGAAAAGGGATAATGCAGACCTAGCTTTCGGACGAGAAGAGCTTTCCCATTATCCACAAAGCGGGTGTCAAGGAGATAATGTCAGACAAGGTTATATGGTTACGGTATACCTTTCCAAACGGAAGTACAACCTCTTGCCAGTGCGTTTGACCTGTACGTTGATGATGTAGGAAGAACGAGCTAGAAGTGGAGATGGAGGGCCAGCTGGATCAGTAGATCCACTATATCAACCCACAGCTCGTACAGTACCTATTCCATCCCCTTTTGAGGAGGCGATGCGGGAAACTTTGTTCAAGATAGCCCGGGCAGAGGAGAAGGAGATTGGTAGAAAAATTGGCTCTCAAACTAGTACTCAAAAATCGGATTCGGGATCAGGGACCGAACCGGTTCTAGAAATTTGTACTTTGCTGGGGTCTCAACAAGAACTTAAAATTTCACTTAGATCTGCAGATAATAGTGCTGCTGCTTCCGACGAGGATGATAGCGACGAAAAGCGACAGTCTTCGGTACCAATGGAGATTGAGCCAAAATCTCGCCCAAATTCCCGTTTCGAGTCTACACAAACGGGGCATGGTTTGGTGACCGCCATCAACGAGGAAATCATAAGAAAGCAACTTTCACAGAGATGCCTGTCTCAGGTTTGTTCCTGATCCGTGAAGGCAAGAACGCGTGATGGGTTCCTTGCCAGAGCATCATACTTACACTTACTAGTCAGTTTTTAATGTTACGTTGAGATCGTTCTGAAGAAAAAAACTTTTGTGTCGAACTAAGTTAAGTTATCAGCTAATTGCTTCTATGTTTCTGCAGGATTTAGACAAGGAAGTTGCAGAGTTCCTTCGGTGGTTGGGCACCACTCAGCTAGATATTGACGATCAAGAGGATGAAGATTCTGATAGTAAGGATGGTGAAATGGCTCAAATGGCCCTCAGTCAGTTTTTCAGCTCACCTGGTACGGACGCAGCATTACTGAAGGCTCTGGCCGACTATGAAAACGCCACAGAACAAGAGTGTCAGGCTATCCTAGAATGCGCCGATCTTATGGACGAAGAAGAGCAAGACGCAGTAGACCATGATGATATAGATGCCTATTCTCGTGGACCAGCCCAAGTGGACGGGGAAGAAAGGGAGAAATCTTATAGGGCTCCTCGTGGCAGGCATGAATCTCATGAATCAACAATGAAGTCTGATGGAAAACATGCTCCACCTTTTATACCACAAACTGATGGAGCTGGTGATGAAGGTGACCTGGAGAACCAGGGAGATCGCACGCTGCAGTCATTCTCCTTGAAAAGGCCCAGACGGGACAGGAAGGATCCTTTTGCGTCCGCTACATCCAAGTATACTGGTTCGCGAAGCGGCTCACGGGAGTTGAGTAAGGAGCAAAAGAGAGAGGTTTCTCTGCGTGACATGATGCGGAGACGACGAGAGCGGAAAGCCGGCAAGAAAGAGTTAGTCTCTCCATCCACACCGACGCCAGAGGGGTTATGTTTTGAGTCAGAGCCGGAGTTCCGGGAGGATAATGGGGCCATCATACCGAGCTCTGATGAAAAGCATCAGAGAACCAGGGACAGAAGTGTGCGTCAGGATCAGACAACGCGGGTGGTTTCTGCGGGAGATTTTCCTCAAAGTGAAGATCTGTTGGCAACAATAAGCAGAGGAATATCGCTGGAGAGGCATTTAGCTTCTAGGAGAAAGGGAAGGGTCATCCACAAACTAGATAATTTAAATAATGTTGTCACCAAATTCGTAACTCTTCCCATTGTTACACTAAAGTATGATTGTGCTGATGTAAATTGTCGCGTTGAAGAGTTATCGGAAAACTATTCTGAAGGCGGTGGTCGGTGTTTCAGAGAAGACAAGCAGGATACGGAGAACAAGGACGAAGTGGATCTTTCTCAAAAATTCCTCGGGCAAAAGTTGGTTCCTATGGACGTCACTGCTGGAGAGGAAATAGCCGCAGTGCGGAGCAGAGGAGACGATCGTGACTGTGGAGGAGGTCAGACCTCTTTCTGCCTAGATCAGGAGCCTGGTGCTGATATGGTCTTCGACGTGTATGCCAATAGACCTCGCAAAGGAATCCAAATGGTTGAAGTACCTACGAAGGAACCAGATGGTCATACTGGACTTTACTCATCAGATGGAGATGATTTTTTTGTGGCGCAGACTCAGTTTCCGAGTGTTCCTATACCTCTATCTCCTCAGTCTGGTGATTCTAGAGGTCTGCATCTTGATGTCGAAGAGCATGACAGGGTGGACATCTCATCTCAGGGTTGTGACGCTTTGCTGATATCTCAAGTTCCAAGGGTAGCAAATCAAATTGAGAACCATGAGGGAAATGAAGAAAGAGTAGTTCTTGATAGAGCATACCAGGATAGTGATATTGTAAGGCAGACTCAAGTTGTGAATCCCGACGTATCTTGCATGGTTGAGTTACGCCCGGTTGAGTTCGAGCAACGTAGGGACAACGTCCAAGTTGACATCCATGATGAAAATCTCTCTGCTGAACAGACACACATTTTGACGCCTTACATACCTTTCTTGGATAGCCGAGATCCAAAAAACTCACTTGACCACACTGCGGAGATTGAAGGACTTGGTATAACAGATGAGGACGAGGAATCTGCAGTCCAAACTCAGATTTTGGAGCTTGATAACGCTCATTTCAGTGATGTACCCCAGACGACGCTGGTGGAGTATGTTACTTACTTGAAAGAATCGGACGGAGCGGAAGGGGACGACGAAGTTTTCGGGCTGACTCAGGTTCTGAAACACGAAGGACCTCAGATGATTGCTCCGCTTCCATGGAGGCCAGTTGCATTTGTGGAGGGAGTCCAAACAGAATCTGACGTGGCAGACGATGACGCCGACTTTGTAAGACCAACTGATGTGCTGGAGGTGTGCTCACTTAGACATCCGGAGATACGTCCCAGGGAGTCCGGGTATGTGGAGGGAATGGAAGGGCAAGATGGTCGAGACAAGAGTAGTGAGCTGTACGAAGAGACTCAGAAGCTGGAACTTGAGATCCCTTATGCAGATAAGATTGGAATAGTTGACAACGCGAACTATGTGAAGGAAGTGAGAGGAGAGGATACTTCTGAGGAACTACGCGACTCTGGTGCCCGGACACAAATTATTGCTGAGGAGTATCTGCCGTCAACGCCTAATGGTGGAAGAACTTTCGAAATCTCGGCAAGCCGAGAAGTACGTGACATCTCTATCGTACAGGTACCTAAGGTTGTGGAGGCGGAGATGATATCCGCTCCGTCATCTAGTTTGGCAGTTGAAACAACTGAGATTCCTCAAAAGGTCCACTTTCTACCCGTTCTGCTTAGCGAACGAGTGCCTGGAGTCGGAGACGCCAGCAGTTCAGCATATGGTACCGGGACCTTGGGTGGATCAAGCCATCAGGGAAAGTACCCGACACAGTATCTCCTTTACGACATGTCAGACGATAGTGAGGCAAGCTATGACTCTGAACAGGACAGATGGTGCGTAGGTGAAGGGGCAAGTACAGCAACCCTATTTGAAGATCACGAGATTGGTGACCTGGGCAGTCGATATTTCGGAGATGACCATGCAGACGAAGGGTGTGTAATAATGGACGGAGAGGATGGTTGGGGTGATGGAGCTGAAACTCCTCTAGAAGTAAATACAACACCAATTTATCAAGAGAGAAAGAAAGATAAAGTTGTGGAAGAAATAGGCAGGCCATCTGGAGGAGACAATCATGCAGAACAAAGAGCCGAAAGACTTGAGAAGGATAGCAGGTGGGATGATGCAAGTGAGGCAGTTACAACGCCCTTCACTGGAGCTGGGGAGAAAGATGAAGATGTTGAGCAAATGGGCGGCCTATCGGCTGCAGATGAGCATGCTGAAGACTTGGGTAGTCCAAGGCCTAGAGGCATGCATCCCACCCAGTACCTCTTTACTGATATGTCTGATGACAGTGAATCAAGCTACGACTCTGGAACGGGTTTCAGAGATTCTCCTCGGTGTGCAGAAGAGGAATACTTTGGAGAGGAAGACAAAGAAGTAGAATGTCCACGCGTTGCAGAGGAGGGACGACCGTCTGGGTGGCGAGCAGAAAGACAATTAGAGCTAACTGTGGCCACTGCCGAGCATCGAGGGATGTCTCAGGAGCATGATAATCGCAGTGAAACTGTTCTGCAGAAGCCTTTACTTATGGATGTCTCCGCCGGAGAGGAAGCTCAAATCTCTGACCTTCCCGGAACGGATAAGTTCGACCGCGAAAACGGTCTTGAATTGCCATTTCGCACTTTCTCATCTTTCTGTGTATCATACCCCTTGGAGGATGGGAGTTTGAAGAATTCTGAGATTATTACAGGTAGGACTCTGCTGTGTTTGCCTGGGTCATCATCTGAGTGTCATCGTCCTTATTCGGGAGACGACACTTCTAGTATGAAACTGGAAGCGAATCATGTGTCTGAGGATCGCATCAAACTGTCTGCAGTATCATGCCTAGAGTCTAGAGAGGGTGAAGACAGCAAAGTCATGGCGAAGGGGGATGACCTATTGGAGTTGAGTGGAACTCTTTTGCAAGCACATGATAAAATTGGCACGGAGTGCGCCATAAAGGATACAAAAGATATTCAACTCCAGACGCAGAGTGGCACAACGTCCGTGGCGTTTCAAGAGCGTACTGACTGGAAATCAGCCCTGGTGCCCTTTTCGAAGCACAGATACGATCAGCAGCTCAGCCCCTTTATCTTTCATGAGCGACCACCGACAAGAGAGCAAATCTCCGAAAGCTTCAAGGAGATTGTTTGCAACTACAAAGAAGATAATGTCTTTTATGGAAATGTTAAGGATGCTACCGATCATCCTGTGGTCAGAGCAGGCTTGGTTTTTGATGGTTCGTAATTCCGAAAACCTTTGGTGAGAATTATACGTCAGTAGTTACTTTGATGGTAGAAGGCGAAGTACATTTTAGTACATTTCCTAATTAGTTGTGACAAGTGTGTTGTTTCAGCAGTTGATTTGTAGTCCTTTTACCGTTCATTTGTTGAAATGTCCTTGTGCTGCCATACGTCTGTAGGTACTTTCACCTTCACACATAAGTAGTATCCTTGTACCAACTATATGCTTTAGGCTGTCTCATCTCAAATCTGATTACCTCTTCGGATGACGAACTCCAATTCAGTGAAGTCAAGAGAGGCTATTCATTTGAGGCCTTTCCAGTTTGGGAGATCAAATCGGAGGAGTAACTTCGACTTGGGATCAAAGCATCGTGCGTACGTACAGAAAGAAAGTTGGGGTTGCGAAGACAGATTGGATCTCGTGCTTGGAGTCCCTACATACGTCGAGAACGATGGTACCATATTATACATCTTAACTCCCGCTAGAGCACCACCACCGCCTAGAGCTGTCAAGCAGTGGCTGTCTCTGCAGTCTGTACAACATATAGAGACTTCAAAGAGGGTTCTTGAAGGAGGGCAACAGATTCTTACAATGGACCCCAATACAGGAAAACTTGTACCTGTAGTGGAAATAGGAAGTGTAGCAAACACGCAAGACTCGATGTCGAAGACAGACAGCTCACAGGAGGATGGAGACTTTATACGACCGGCCTCCCCAAAATATGATGAAAGACATGTCTTCTATTTGAATCACTCCTCATCGGCGGTATCCTCTTCTCACGGTTCTTCCCACGAGGGAAGTGCACAGAAAATTTCCTCGTCAAGTGCCGCTGAGGAAGTCAAGAAAAGTTCTCATGGCTTGCCCCCGTTGGCACCATGTTCTGCTGAGAGAACATTAGAACTAGGAACGTCTCTGGCCAACACAAGCGATGGTAAAGAGGTGCATCAGAAGAAATCAAGCTCTGCATTGCCAATTGACTCAGGAATCAAAGCACTGGTGACCAGAAAGTTAGACGAAAGCGTTACCATGAAAGCAGGGAGGCAGTGGCGGGATGTTTCACAGTTGACAGCCTTTACAGCAGCTACAACACCTTTAAGTCAATCCGGATTTCGGGACCCCGCAAATTCCGGTTATGGTCAGCAGATTACTCTGATGAGCATAGAAGTAACGTTCTTTCACCAACTTACCGGATTCAGTAATGCATCCCAGTTTCTAGTTAGCTACATTACGTTTCAGTAGTTCATGGGATCTGTGTGACGCGAATGAAGCTTGTATCTTTAACTCTCGTTGGCTGTCAACCGAGGTGCTAGAGATTATCCATCTGTATTACTTTTGCCTGTATGAACGAGTTTCTTTTTCCTACTTTCGTTTGGGCAAATTTCGGTGTACTCCCTAATGTAGTCGAAGGAAGCTGGCTAAGTAGAGAAGACTTTCCACTCTAACTGCGTACCTTCTGCATATACGACCTATATTCGAAACTCTAGTCCAGCGGGGATAAGATAACTATTTTTGAGCTTTTCGCCGGAGCGAAATACAACAAAGGAAAACACACACTGAAAGGAAAAATGCAGTCTTTTGCGGTTTTATATGGATTCTACATTCAGCTGTGACAAAATATCAAATTCTGCCTCACCTCTTCGAGTGACACAGATTTTGTTTGTCGTTCCCTCTTAAAGGTGTTTGCTGAGACCCGAGGGGAGTTGCTCCCTGATCCTCGTTACGATGCAATCGGTTGTATTGTCCTTGTTCTCCATGAAGATGGTGGCAAATCAGGCAATAAGGACACAACGGTGGTGCTTATACGTGATCAAGAAGCTTATCGCACCAGGAGGTATTGTGGCCTCTCAGAATCAGCAAGGAAGTTTATTTATTATTTCCGTTAATGTTGGGTCCTCTCAACCATGTTTCCACGGGGCTCCCAGAATTGCTTCTTTGGAGTTGTAGCGAAGAGCTCTGTACTAACTCTTCAGTTGATTGCAGGTATCCAGATGGTATTCAGGGTGGCGAACTGATTTACCTACCAGATGAGAAAGGGCTTTTCAAGTGTTTTGCCCAGTTGGTGCGATTATGTGATCCTGATATGCTTGTCGGTTGGGAGGTTCAAGGATTCTCTTTGGGATTATTGGCAGAGAGAGCAGCAAACTTGGGCATAAGTCTGTTGAAGCAGCTCTCCCGAGTACCACCAGTATCCTCAGTTCCCTCAGAACTCTTTTGTAAAGAAGTGGGCGGTGAAGATCAACCTGAGGCAGCACTCTTCGACAGAGTTCCTGTGGAGACGATAGGTGTTGATGAACCAGTCATTGACGATGAATGGGGTCGTACTCATGGAAGTGGTCTGTATATTGGTGGCCGAACAGTTCTTAACGCCTGGCGGATAATGAGAGGAGAGTTGAAACTCAATATATACTCCATCGAAGCTGTCGCAGAGGCTGTTTTGAGAAGGAGAGTGCCTCGACTACCTTGGCAGACTCTTACAAGATGTTTCGTTCGTGGACCTTCTGGAGGACGTTATCATTGTATCGAATATTTTATCGGCCGGGCAAGATTGACACTCGAGATCATGGAACAGCTTGATCTTGTAAGAAATTCTAGTCTCTCAGATTTAATAGAGTTTCTTCAAAAGACCCTTTGTCAAACTGTTCTTACGTTATGTGCTGCAATAGACCGAATAAATTATGTACTGGGGTAGAGTGGCTTACCGGGCGTTCATGATCTTCAAGTCTGGCTTCATGGCGCTTTCTTGGATCCACGTTATTTGCTCAGTTTCGTCCGCTTCAATTATCGAGTTGGTGAAGTCAAGCAGACTCTGTTAGAATTGTTAAGGCACATGCGAGCTGACTTTAGAAGTTGCAACTGCAGAAGTTATTTGTCTTCGTCTGCATATGGAAGGAACTCCAGTATAGTAGATGGCTTCGTTATCTACCAATCATTGACCATATCCTTGTGTCCGCAGATAAATCGCACAGCAGAGCTAGCACGTGTCTTTGGTATTGACTTCTACTCGGTATTTTCTCGAGGTTCTCAGTTTCGAGTTGAGTCCATGATGGCCAGACTTGCGCACACCCAGAATTATCTTCTCGTGTCTCCCACCAGACAGCAGGTTAGGAAACATTTCAAACCCAAGTTGACTTCTTGTGATATTCTGGCTACGATTTAGTTTCTCAAGGCACTGCTCGCCATCTGGGTTTTAAGCAGTAGAATATGCAAACTAGCCAAGGCGCAAGGTAAAGGTTCGCCTTGCGTAAGACGCGTGATGGGTGACGTTGAACTAAAATCAAGTCAACTCAAAGTTGCTCCCACATAAATAAGTTCAGATACACACGTAGACTTCTGAAGTTTTTTAGTCCCTTATGATATGACTTTAGCCTCAGTGCAGAGGCGGATGATGAACTTGATTGCCCAGTTCCTTAGTTTTAGTGCATCTTCACTCATCTATTTAAATTGTCCGTTTCAAAGTTACAAATTCTGACCTCCGAAATCGCCGTGGAACAGAGCAGCACCAGTGGAGTGCTTGACAGTCGTGTGTTTCTACTGTACAGGTTGCCGACCAACCTGGTATGGAGTGTCTTCCTCTTGTTATGGAGCCGGAGTCAAGATTTTACAATAGTCCAGTAATCGTGCTCGACTTCCAGTCTCTGTACCCATCCATGATAATTGCATACAACTTGTGTTTCTCAACTTGTTTGGGCAAGCTCTCTGCGGAGAACCCAAAGGTACTTGGTGTGACCAAGCTCAAGCTGGATCCAGGAATTTTATCAGGGTTGAAGGAGTCAGTGACAATCACTCCTAATGGTATTATGTTTGCGCCAAAAGAGGTACTTGACGGTTTTTTGAGAATTTCAATTTTGAGAATTTGTCTGCGAGATTATCTGTCGGCTAGACTTATGGTCTCAGCCTTGCCAGTGTAATCCTCTGTAGGTACTTCCTGGTGTGCTTCCAAGACTATTGCAGGAAATACTGTCAACCAGAATAATGGTAAAAAAAGCAATGAAATCATTGACTCCTGAGCAGCGAGTTCTACAGCGAGTAAGAGCAAGTTCACCTTATCAACCTTTGAAGTCCTTTAATGAGACCTTTCCATATGCTTTCCGGTACTGCTTGTGATGTTGAGATTATGTCATCAGATCTAATAGATACGAATCACCATGCAGGTACTTAATGCTAGACAATTCGCACTGAAGCTCATTGCTAATGTGACCTACGGGTACACTGCTGCGGGCTTCAGCGGACGGATGCCATGTGCAGAGATAGCAGATAGCATCGTGCAGTGTGGTCGCCTCACGTTGGAACGAGCTATTAACATGGTTAATTCCAATCCCCGTTGGAATGCACGGGTTGTGTATGGAGACACAGACAGGTATAAGTATTGACAAGTCACTAATCGACTTTCTCTTCTGTTATGATCCTAAGCATGTCTTGACTCACAGTTTTGTGTTCGCAGTATGTTCGTTCTTTGTGAAGGTCGATCGAAAGATGAGGCGTTCAAAATCGGCCAAGAGATCGCAGCTTCAGTAACAGAAACAAATCCTCCTCCGGTGACTCTGAAGCTGGAGAAAGTATATCTCCCTTGTGTTTTACTCACCAAGAAGCGTTACGTAGGCTACAGTTTCGAGAGCCCCTCCCAGGCGAAGCCTATATTTGATGCGAAGGGCATTGAAACTATCCGTCGTGATACTTGTCCGGCTGTCGCGAAAGCGCTTGAGCATTCGATTAGAATACTGTTTGATACTCAAGACCTCTCGCAGGTGATGATTCTAGGAGGCAGTTGGTGTTGGTGTTTGTTTTGGTGTTTTCTTTCTGGAAAAAGGTTTGTGTTTATGTCAGTCAGTATGCAGACTGTATGTATGAGTATGTATGTATGCAGTAATGAACATAGTATGTAGTCAGTATGTCAGTCAGTATGCAGACCTTGTTTGTTTCCAGTCAGTATGCAGACGTGTTCGTCAAGAGTGATCCTGATTGAGGCAAGTTAATGGTGCTTAACTTGTTATAGGTCAAGCAATATCTGCAACGACAGTGGGGGAAGATATTAAGTGGTCGCGTATCAGTTCAGGACTTTGTATTCGCCAAAGAGGTTCGCCTTGGGACCTACAGTGCCCGTTCTCCAGTTCTGCCTCCGGCTGCTATTGTGGCATCGAAGGCGATTGCAGTGGATCCAAGAGCAGAACCCCGCTATGCAGAGCGAATACCCTACGTCGTTGTGCACGGCGAGCCCGGTGCACGTCTTGTGGACATGGTGGTTGATCCACTGACTCTCATTTACCAACCATCTTTGCGCTTGCATGATACGTATTACATCACAAAGCAAATTATCCCAGCATGTCAAAGGATTTTCATGCTGGTTGGTGTTGATTTGAGGGCATGGTTTAGTGAAATGCCAAGAGTGTATCGACCCCCGACTTCGAAACGGATCTCAAATTTGGCAATGGGCGCGAAGAGCACAAGGTGGGATCCGGATGCAGGGAAATTTAAGAGAGGCCAAAGTCTGAGACACGGAACCATTGATCAGTACTTTCTATCACGGCACTGTACCGTTTGTGGGGAGTTTACTCGTGCTTCTCAGCGTCTGTGCAACAAATGTCTAGCCAGTCCCAGAGCAGCGGCGATTCTACTGCCGGGAAGAACAGCCCGTTTGGAAAAAGAGTATAAGCATCTTCAAGCTGTGAGTGCATTGCAAACGCGTTTGTTCTTGTGAAGCATTTAGTGCTCTTGAAAGCTGAAAAGATCGCCTTACTAGTGATAGATGTTGTCAAGGTTGATGGTTTTGGATCCGCTCTCGATGTTGACTCGTGCGTTTGATTCATATGCATCTCAGATCTGTCGGCACTGTGGAGGTGGGGACGCGAGCTCTCTAGGGGACATTGCTTGCATCTCCCTGGACTGCTCGGTCTTTTATGAGCGCCGCAAAGTGCATCGAGAGCTTATAGCTGCTGGTGCTCTTTCAAGTGACTTGGGTTACTACCCTCCTTGTTTGCCTGAGCTTTTCTGAGGGTAAAGCTAAATATCTGTTGTCGAACACTAAATAGGGATATAGGATCCATTGAGACAAGTTCAGCACGACCGCGCTGTTGTTGCTCTAAGCTTCTGAAAGTAAGGTATCTGTTTATAAACCTTCTATGGATCGACGGGTCCTTTTGGGTCTGGACGGCTAAGATGTTAATTGTCGTAGAAATACGTTTCTCAGTCGACAAATAGATAGGTTCCTTAGAACCGTTTATCTAAGATCACAATACTTGTAGAATAGGAGTTAAGGTACATGCCTTGTAGACACTAGTATCTGGCTGTACCATGAGATGATAGAACTGACGATGTTACGTCGAGGACCTTACACAAATTGCTATTCGGGGTCATCAACTGTTCATGGTGCCCACATGGGGTTGTACATTTAGATATTGCATCGGTAACGCCACCTGCAACCTATGAACCGTGCTCAAATTAAGAGCAAGGTCAAGTTGGTAGGTTGATGTTGTCAAACAATTGAGCAGTGAAGGTGGGTGGCTATACCTGGTTACTTGTAAGTACCGAAGATCGGTGTCCCAAGTGGTTTAGCCTACAGTCTTCTAAGAGAATGGGTTCAATATCTTGTGAGCACGGTTGGAGGTGCATGCTGCTGCATACGGTTAATGAAGTTTTTGATCGGAGTCTGGCTGTGGTGGACTCACATGGACAGTCTCATGGTCCTCGAAGACCCCAGGGGACAGATAATACAGTCTCATGGTCCTCGAAGACCCCAAAGGAAAGGTAATACGATTTACGATAACTCCGTTTGTCTTCTTTCTCCTGCTTTATTTAACACATGTTGTCTATTTTAGTTATTCTTCTCTGATGTTACCTGAACTCTTATCTCCACTCTGCTAACCTCTTGCTTCTTCGTTCGGTGATCTTAGAGAAAAGATGATCTCCATTGAGAGAGCAAATCTGCTACATCACTGCCATGTAGACATGGCAGTGTCTACAACGGTCGCATTATTCTCCTAGACGCATTTAAGCGACATGATGGGCATGACATTTGCAACGAGACCGTACCAACTTTTGACGTGGGTGATGGAACCAGAATCCAGCTCGCAATCCCTCCCTGCCTTTCCTTCGGATGGTAATCCTCTTCCTGGTTTTTTGTTTCTGGTTTTGATTCGCTTCCAGTTTCCTCCTGCCTTTCCTTCGGATGGCTCCTCTTGGTAATATATTTTCCCTTCCTCTCGGACGTGAATGTTTTCTCCTGCCCACAGTATCTGCTAGATCCTCGCACCTTAACCTTCCACTGCCTACCACGGTTCGTTACTTTTTGTTCGTTCACTTTTTATTCCACGGTGGGGTTTCTGCGCACTTGGTCGTGTTATTTATTTCGGGTCTACTGCCTGCCACGGATGATGATGTAGTCCGTTGCATATGATTCGTGGGCTACTGGTAACGTATTTCCGACTGTCCAACTTGATGCTAAACGCACATTCGCACCCCTTTTTGCTACTCACTGTCTACTCTGATAACTTGGGGTAGTTAGGTGTTTTAGCGCACATCTATTCGTCAACTACTGTGTTTCGGTGACTTTTCTGCAGAGATTTGTTCGACATGTATTGCTGTGACAACCACCTTCTGGTTTACTTGAATTTCTCTTCATTTTCTGATCGTTGCTTCGACAGACGCATACTATCCCATTCCAAATTTATGCTATATAAACCGATTAATTCTGGTCGCAGTGTCCCTATCGGCGGTTCTAGCTGAAGATGTTCTAGGATCGGAAGTTTATCATGTAATTTTTGAGATAATATAATTCATGTTATTTTATCTCCAATTCAATGATTTAGATATTATATGTTGCAAGTTTGTCAAAGATTTGACGCATGTCTCTTTCATGAGATGCTCGATACCTCCAGTCCAAAGCAGTAACAAGATTTTCTCCCTTTTAAAAGGATTTTGCATGGATGTGAATACATCCCGGAAGTGCAGTGAAGCATTGTTCACCTCTCCATAAAGTGCATCAAAGACACATTCACTCTCAAGAAAAGTACCACGTGAAATCGAATAACAGAGGTCAAGATTTTCACACGTTTTACATTTATCGTCAGATAAATAAATATGCATGCCACATGAACGGGAAACTCTTGCCCGTTTGTGATCATCAGAAAATATGAGTGGTAGATGGAAAATTTGTATTAAGTTAATTTACAAATTTAAAACATTAAAATATTAAATGTTAAGAGACGATCCCGACATATCCCAGAAGAAGAGAGATGGAAGATGCACATCTCACAATATAATTCTGGTGCTGCAAGTGAAGTTTTCAGATTTTAACGAGGCATTTAATTTATTATTTAGATTTTTTAACAAAAGAGTTAGATAATAAATTATATTATATTTTCCTCTTCCATCAGAAGAAGAGGAGGTGAAATATGCATGGGTGCCTAACAAAAGAGAGATAAATATGCATGGGTGCGTAGTAAAAGAGAGATAATACCACTTCTCTTTTCTGGAACCGCTATTCGGCCTTTTGCTTGTTTCAAGAAGTGCATCAAACGGCTTCAGAGTAGAGAAATAGAACACCTCTTTATCGAATAGAATTTTCTAGTGAAATTTGGATCATCAAAAACAGGGTTCGGGACTTAACGAAATTTGAGAGGGATGATCGAACTACCCAAAATATCAAATTTTACACATCGAGTATTTCAGTTTTACTCGTTCTATAGAAAGAATATATAAAATAATATTTTTATGAATAATATTAATAGATTTAATCCTGATATGAATAATATATTTTCTTTCTGTCTCTCCTATATATGAAAAGAATTATATATGGATTGAATTAAAGAAAACTGATGACTGTTATAGATGACCAAAAATTATATTGAAGACCATTGACATTAAAAAAAGACGCCTCAAAATTTCAAGGAAGACCAACATAGAACATATCGCTCGTCCTTACATTTATAAGCGATTGAGATGAGACAACCGTCCACCAAAGAGGATGATCAACAAATGTGACCCTCCCACAAAGTGAGGGAGTCCAAGGAAGCCAACTGCATAAGCTCGCTCTCTGTCACGTTACGACAATCATGAAATATCGCACTCTCGTTGCACAATGTTGTATTGTGGACTGACCCGTGGTTGAAAGAGAAGATTGGGAGGCAAATTTGTTCAACAACAATGTGGGTATATTGTCATATCATGTAAGCGTATGTTATTGTAATAACATGTCATAAGAACGACAAGTTTCATTGTCATGCCACCACAACAAGTTCAGCGGTTTAACCAACATCTTCAAGATCCAATCCGTAAGGATCAAGGATGAAGACGAGGTAATTTCTGTGGTTGTTATCACTGTGGTCAGAATCATATAGCTTGAGTTTGTCCCACTAGACCAGAACGATGTTTCATTTGTAAAGAGAATAACAACTTTCTTATGTGTCCATCTTTTCGCTCTTATATGTTGGATGTCATGTCATGTCTCACCAAAGATCAGTGTCCCAAGTGGTTTAGCCTGAGAGAAAGGTCATGGGTTCAATCTTTTCCGGGCACGGTTGGAGGTGCATGCTGCTGCAAACTGTTAATGAAGCTTTTGGTCCGAGTCCCGCTATGGTGGACTCACATGGACAGTCTCATGATCCTCGAAGACCTTCAAAGGACAGATAACACCATTTATCATTTACCATTTTAATGTTCAATCACAACAGACCCCTCAAACTTCACCATTTCAACAGTTTCTACCTCCTTATTTGACTTTATGAAAGAAGTGGTTTTACAAGCCATATAACTATATATGCTTTGTAGGTGTGGAAGACTCTCCAACTCCATTACTACATTTGGAAGAAGAAGATGTCTTAACTATCACTCGTACTAGAACATATGGTTTTGAACCTATGACACCTGACTCTCCGTCGACTTCTCAACTTCGGACTTCTTCTTTTCATCAGATGATCAATCTGATACTTTGCCAAATGAAGTCCGGAGTTATGAAAGTCCTAACATGAATATGTATCACACAGTGATACCTATGTTAGATACATTAACCTGACAACGATCAAAGCTTTTATTTTCAATATGATTTGATGAATGACATAGTCAATTCCAAAGCTAACATCACTTTCAAACAGTTATTAGATATTTCTCTTACATGCATGTCCACCATGAGAACTTTCTTAAACAAGAAAGTCACTTTTACAGATGACCTTCCTGTTGATACAGAGAAAAAAAACTGATATCACTTCTAATGTCAACTTGTTGAGTGTCTCTCCACATGAAGCTGCACTTTACTACACGAGATCTCACAATTTTGTTATTCCAGTGACTATTCATGGTGTCTTGATATCCAACTGCAAGATCGACTCTGATTTTACAGTTAACATCATGTCTAAAGACACAATGTTCTTATTAGACTTACTTACACCAGACAAGACTTTAATCATTGTGAAAATGACAGATTGATAGAACCATTCAACCCATTGGGGTACAAAAGAAGGTCTATCATTGCTTCTTGTTGTACCATTTCTACTACACCACTCTTTTATACTCAAGAGTATGAGAAACTGGTGAAGAAGCATGCTCTAGGTGAATAATTATGCGCCGCCATCCACTTTCACAACAGTAACCTCCTCAAGAATGATAACAGAATTATGTAGCGCAACTACCCCCGCATTTGGAATACGAGAAGGGATAACATCTTCGCCTGGATTCGGTTGACTTACGAATGATTTACCTCACAACCAAAACTAAATACCCGCGGGTGGTTTCGTAAATACCGTACCCGCAGTCGAGACGAGCCTTGGCCAGAACTATGACGCAGGGGTTATGAAAACAATCATCATCATTATTAGCTTCTAGAGTGCCAACTTTGACACCGCCTAATAATCTATATCCGGCCTTCTATCTCCAACTTCAAGGTAGTCACTTTTGAAAACTGTTCTAGGACCTTGCAACCCCTGCACTAGAAAATCTACCACGACGAATCCTTCGAACCCTTGATGAATATGGACATTTGCGGAGTTATCAACATAAACTTTTCCTTGACCTTGCTCGTATACAGCTACGTGTATGCCGTTTCTGCTGTACAGACCTCACTTCTCGAACATGTGCTTTTACGGAACTCCATTTTAGTCACTCTGCTATGGGCGAAATGGCAGAGTACTGGATCAACACGAAACACTAACTCGTTGTGACCATCGTTAAAGTTTCAACCTCGAGGATAGATATTATACACGAATATCTTCTCTTTTCACTACGGTAAAACTAAGAACGAATCTTCTTCTCTCCACCGATAAGCTCCACCTTTTTAATGCCTATCGCTTTGAATCATTATTGCTTCTGGCTTCGCATGTTCTTTATATGCTCCATCTAAATGTATGTTTCTACAGATTTGTTCGAAAGAGTTGAAGAATTTAAGTTTTCCTATGTAACTTTAGATGTAAAGTGAATTTTCCTGTTGACGCAACAGATGGTTGTTGATTGCTCAGCACTACCCGTAGTCGCGACCCTATCACTGCAGCACTCCACATACTGCTTGGAGACTCTATGCCTTTGGATATTGCAAAGATTACAGGTTGGAAGAAAAGTCCTGAGTCCATGGATGAGATTCCTCGAGTGCGTTTTCAGCTTCATTTGCAGGGTATGTCATTCCAGAGTTGCATTTCTAGGCTCCTTTTACGGTTTTTGGATGGAGGTTGTAAAAGCGAGTAGGAGAGGAATGCTGAACTGAGCCGTTTTATTATATCTTGTAAACAACTTCTCGTTTCGTCTCACTTTTCTCCTTTGAAGATTTCCTTTCTCACATGTACCAATGTGTCCTTTTTTGCAAGTCGTCTCAAAAGTGGTCACCTCATATAAGGCTCTGGCAGACATCCCTTCTCTGTTGTTAGTTTTTTGTATTTCTGGGTTAGACAGTACTCTCTGCTTCGCAAGAATCTTTGTTATGATGTGCCTCAAGTTGCTTATGTCACATTGACGAGCTGCTTCACAGTTTGCTACAGAAAGAGAGAAAAGTACCAAAACCAAACATTCTTTTTGTGAAACTTGTATGACACAGATCATGTCAACATACAGTAAATTGTGGCCCGGCAAGGGGTAACCACATCCAGTGATATGTGGATTGTGCAGTTTTGGATTCTATGGCGACGTGATGAGAGAAAGTGAAAATGCGCGGTGGCTAGGTCCTGCACGATACGATGTCGCAGGAGTGAAGGTCTTTTTGAAAAACAAGTATGTGCCTTAAGCGTGTCGAAGCATTTAAGACTATGATGGGGTTCGACACCTACTTCGCAGATGTTGTCTTCCTGATCTATCATGGTCTTTCTGTTTGCAGAACGTACAAGGCTGAAGTGTCACTCTTGGACATCCCACAGTCCCGTTCTGCCTCAGAGAGGTTGTCATCTCGTAACCTATCTCCTTATAACTGAATCTTACCACTCGAACCCCCTGCATGGTCTGTCGTGTCAATGTGGAACTTGTGCCCAAGGAATAGATTGGAATCATCTAGTCGATGACGGTAGTGAAGAGGAAGACGGAGCTCCTGACGAGTTGCAGTTAACGAAACCAAGATGGAGAAGTGTTCGTGGCTCATTCCATAGCCTAGGGGCGCAGTAATGTCATGCCGGAACGATAAAGCGCCAGATGGACTAGCAGCGCCTGCCCACCTTGCGGATGGACTCCTTCATCTGATTCTAATACGGAACTGTTCAAGGCCGTCATATCTGAGGTGCCTTTCATGTAGCTCTCTGTTGAGATTAAGTTGTAGAGTAGTTACGAGGTTTCTATAGAATATCTTCACACGAGTGGTATGTACTTTGTGCCTGTGTCAAGTATCCGATAATTGTTTCTGTTGACAGATTCTTGAAGAATCCAGATCATGGGTGGGAACTAGAGGTCTCCTTCGCGTGTTACACGTTATCAAAGTGCCGCTTCATGTTGACTTAATGAGCGATCCGACTATACCGTTTTGTCAGAAGGGTCATGTTGATGCTTCTCTGTGATTCGCTTCATCTCTGTGTTTCAGTCATTGCGTAGCGTTCCGAATCGACTTGTTTCTGCCAACTGTGGATACCTTACGTCGGTCTCACCGTCTCACCTAATCATGTTCGTTAGTCGAACTCTGACTGGAGATCATCTACCTGTAGTAAAAGATCGTAGTATGCAAAGTTAGTGGACCGTGTGATGGGCAACTATTTTGCTCGGTAGGCACTCCAATACTCCATACATGGGTGACAAGGTGACGAATGGATTGATCTAGTAGCCAGACTTGTTTCTTAGTTTCTGCGATTTCATATCTTTCAGGCAGCTTATTGCTCTGACCAGAAGAGGAGGAGATCCTTTCGGGTTCAACTTTGTTGAGCTGTACAAGGTAAGTAACATTCTGCCATGACCCATCTTGTGGCATCGTTACAGAATACGCATATTCATCTTGTACGAACCCGACAATTGATAATTAGGTAATTTACTTTCGTATGAATCATATGCTAATTCAGAACTTTCTCTTATGATCCAGACTCCTGTCTTCACTTTCACGTCTGTTGGCGAAGAAAGTATATGGAATATCGACGGCGAGCTCTTCCCAGCACACCAATTAACAGCCCAAGTATACAGGGGGTTAGTAAATGTTTATGTTCGCGGTCCAGAACACTGAATAGCGCATTGTTTACCCTGGAAATTCAGTGTTTTAGAGAAGTTACTTGATAAGTTATAGGTATCATTCGAGGTGCTATCTTCTACAGTTGCAACTGCTTGCCAGTATTTTCCAGTCAATTGTTGTGAGGACGGTATACAAGTTAGTAAATACAAGGTTCGAGGATAACAGCAAGAATCAAGGATCATACTCGTAGTCTTGCATGGTATTTCCCTGAGCAGAAGGTTCGAAGGGTTATTGATGATACGATGCAGGGAAGAATGCTGGAGGGGTTAGGTGCAGTGTTTGGATGGTGGACGTTGTGACTTCATAGTTTGCAGATTTCTCCTGTGTCTTTGGTTGCAACGGTCAAGCGAGTATTGTGACGTGCGGACTATTGTATATTATTGTAACAAAATCTTGCCTACTTGCCTCAACGTCAGGACCTAGAACCACGAGATCGCTGGTATCAGCTCCTAGGGCCTCTCCTCAGGTCTCTCTAGTTCCCACTTTTCACTCAATGTTAAGAGCGTCGGTCGGTTTAGTTGAGGACAAGATTCATGAAAGTCGACAGTGCTCGCAAACTCCCAAGTGATGGGATACGACTCGAACCATTACTCTTTCTCTTCGATGTAGATGTTTTAGACATCGATTCTGCGACCCGTTCAGGGTTTGGTGCAGGATTACCTTTATGCCGATGCATCACAAGTCCATTCAAGACTTCGTTGAATAAACCATCTCCACCCTGATAACGTCCAAGCCACATGTTCTAGAACTTGTAACTCCAGAAATGCATGAAAATGATCAACATAACATGCTGCGTGAAGACAAATATATAGCACCGAGGGAGTACTACTTCAGAAACATCTCTAGGCAAAAGAACCTTCGAAGATATACCTACCTATATACCTGCTTTCTTCTAGAAGGACCTTATTCTAACCGTACACCATGACAAAGACATGACCAAGACTTTGACTCTTACAAAGTACACAAACTCCTGTGGTTCCCAACTGCTGAGCGTACTACTGTTTAGATTTGGAGTATTCTGCAAGACTGTCATAAAGCTTCTACTGTATGGGTCACCCAACTAACTGTTCAACAGTACTCACAACACATCTTCTCCAGTTATGAAACTCTCTATTTTCATGTAGACACATGCAATAATGAAAATGGCCTGAGTAAGAGTGCTTACGACAACGATGACTCCATAGACTACTTAAGTCCCCTTTGCTTAACTGAGCCATCAAGTCATAAGGATGCTGCGCTCTCTCAGTTAGAATCACCTACAAGGATGTGATTACAGCATTAAATTAGACTTCGCTTTTTGGAAATTCATCCTGCTTGACAAGAATCAAATCAAGTTCAAACAATGACAGACACTACGACGAAAAGATATGATGCTTATTAACCTTTGTATTTACTCGCGCGCGAACGAATAAAGGAGCAACTGTCTCCCATGTTCGCACTCCAACTTCTCTCCCGCCATACGGATTGACCAACACCTGCTCAGATAAAACATACTGAGATAATTTCTAAGCACTTGACATACAGCTTCCTGACAGGGTTGCAAGTGGGTACTTCTATTTCAATAAATATCTACACCAATTTCAACATGTCAAATGATAAGAGAAGAAGAATCTTTCCAAAAAGCACCAACCAGCAGATTTTTCGGTCGCCAGAGATCCCGATCAAGAAGCCCTTGTATGCGTTGCACCCAAGACTGACATATGTCGGAATTCTCGTGACAAAATGTATGCACCTTTGGCGACCATTTGCTGAACCGTGATCTATCAAAGGTGTGCACTGAAAATCGGTACATCTGATGAGCCAAACAGCTGTTAGACTAAAAGAACTTCATTATGGAGAAACTTATCGCAGAAAACCTGAAATAGGGCTAAAACACCATGAGAACCTCATAGTTCATCTTTAGAGAAAACTGCATCCGACTCGGCTTCTCACTCAGTGAAAACTCATGAAACAACTGGCAACTGAGCGGCCAGAAAGCTTAAGACGAGAGTTGATCCGAAAGAAGACCACACATTCCACTGGATCCAGGACTGCTGACGTCACACAGCTCAGCAACGTAGATTTCGGAAAGGAGCACTTGTCCTCGACTGCTTTCTAGGTCCCTTTCCCGCCCACAGCACGAGGTTTGAACCTAATCAACTAACCAGGAGTAAGAAAGGTTTAAGACTTGTAGTGACAAGCAAACTCGTAGCATAAGACAACGATGGAGAAAACAACCGTAGATTTGCATCTGTATGCGCATCGAAGAGAAACATACTAAGAAACGGAAACCATTATTTGCAAGGAAAACTTACCAGCTCATTCGAATCTGCTAATGCCACGTCAGACAATCACGAACTAAAACTGCGTTCACGTAGCCGAATCCTTTCAAGTAAAGGTCTTCCTTTATCACTACTTGCCCTGTCCTTCACAAAACTTTGAGGAGGGATCACTATTCGTAGTTTTCCTGGACTCGAGGGATCTTTCGCATGATTGTCTTCTTCGGCTTCCTCGGCTTTCAAAGGAATTTTTTCCATAACCGCCTCCAAAACAAAATCCCTAAATTCTCTGTGAGCTTGGTGCGTTGTTACTGTATTTCCCACAATTGATTTTCCTAGGCCGTGCTATCTCAACTGCAAGTCAAAGATTATCCAGCATAAGCTTTAAGAAAGATATGTTAGCAGCAAGAAGTTCTTAGTTCATTCCACCAGATTTCACCCAACTGCAGCTGAGTCATTCCTCACTAACTGCATACACAAAACAAAAAGTCAGTTTGAATTAAACTGATGGAACAAAGGAAAGCAGCCTTGATCCTTTCAAAAACTTGCTGTTGTGTATCAGTAAGTTAATATATTTGGTTTAAGGGAGCTGACTATATGCTGAAACAGTGACCATACGCTACTAAACGTTATCCGGTCATGACGTTGATCTCCGCTCACAAGCGGCGATGTACCTCGTGAACTTAACAACGTGAATGTGTTAGTTGAGCGTTGAATGTGTTAATTGAGCTAAAGATTTTTCGGTAATGCCGTTGCATCACAAATCTCAGCTCGAAAGCGGCAATGTATCTTATGAACTTAACAAAGTGAATGTGTAACTTTGAGGTTGATCTCTTCTGACTCCAGTTTTTTCTCTCACATATTCACATCCACCTTTCGGTAGACGGCTATGAAATTTATTAGTTGCAGTAAGGTGCCGTTTCCCACTCTAGCTTGTAGTCTCCTCAGATTCTATAATAAGCTGTCGTTATGCTCAATATGATGGCCAAAAAAATGGCCAAGAAATCAAAACAACTATTTTTAGTTTAAAGGTACCTTCCACATCTAGGTGAGGCGAGTATCAAGCAGAAATGTAGCTAATTCGTTGTATAAGCTCTCTTCAGATGTTCAACTAGTTAAGGGAGAGATGGACGCTATCCTGATCAACACTTCTATCTAGTTTAGTTGATGAAGAAACAATAAATCTGTCCTAACGAGTTTCTGAGATTTCATGATCAACAGAACAGAGCATCCATACAAAGGCACATCGGATGAGGGGAAGATCCAAGGATGATAAAACAGTTTCAAAGCCGTGGCCATCTGACGCTTATCCTGCTCAAGTCCGGCCTTGGAATGAAGGTTGTGAGAATGACTGTAGCAGCCGTTTGGTCTACAAGCACGTCATGGAATGAGAAATCGTATCTACGATCATTCCCCATCATATGCAAACCTAAAAAATGCCTCCTAGGGGAAAATGGACTTACAGACTCACGTGAAGAATTCTGATGATAGTCCACTCATGCACCTGAGCGAAATGACTTTCTACGGTCGGTATACACTAGACTTAATGATGACGCGGTTCTTATGGCTCTCTTGTTCCGTATGCTTTAACAGTGTCCACCTAGAGAGAATCTTGTATTCAGACTGCAGCTCATGAGGGTTTGCTTTTCTGTTTCTGTTGAGTCCACCTACTTTCGGTAATTTAGTTGCAGGTCCATATTATATGCATCACTGATTCCTCATCTTCGAAGGAACAAGCATTGAAGTCAAAAGGATGTAGTTCTCTTACAGAAAGATGGTGTGACGTGAGAAGTCTGCTCGAGGTATTATGAGGGCTCAGCCTAGAGAAACTTGCAGTTGAAGAAGCGAAGGCCGTGTAAAAGGTCAGGAGCTTGCTCAACTTCATCTCCAACACCTGCAACGAAGACGAGTTGGACACCCCGTAAAACCCTTCAGTTGCGGAGAGGTTATGAAACCGTGAAGACTGTATGGAAACTTGAACGGGACACACGCTATACTGCTTCCTTTCACAAATGCAGTTTGTTGTCTATGTCCGACAAATCCTTTTCCCGTCACTTGTCATGAGCGGCTGTAGCCTACCCACCCGACGTCCGTACTCGGCCAGGCAGATTGATCTCTCGAAGTCCTAACTGTCCTGTTATTATAAGCTTTCGAAGTAACAGCTTTAGATTCGGCCACTTGTCCCCGTTGTTGATGTGGTGTAAAATCTTATACCGATTTAACAGCCCTGAAGAAGATGTCCCCAGAGCCTTTTCGCTTCCAACTGGGAGGCTGCAGACTTCACTGGACAGCATAATTTGGAACCAATCAACATACAAGAAGGAATCAACAAAACGACGGGACGCGATGATCAGGCGATGAGTGAGACTCACTCATTAGAATTCCGCGTCAGAAGTGGAAGCCGCGACGGTAGTTTCGTGGTTGGAGAGTCCTCGCTACCAGTAGTGGGATCCTTCCTTCTTGCTTTCGAGCCAAGTTAGAATCGAAGAGGGTGCACCAGCGCGCATAATATGAAACAAAATGATCGGGAAGAAGTCCAAAAGACACGTGTGAGGAACCGATAGTTAAAAGTAGATTCCTCCTGATCATGCGCATTTTAGATCATTCATGAATAAATTTTTCAGTGCTAAGGCGGGTTATTATTATATGCATTAAGGATTCTTCAAGCGCGTGGATAGCACGTCATATTGGTACGGGACTACGGTCCTATATACTCACTGCACGAACACTGCCTGGCCGTCTATGTCACTATGACCAAACTGCTCAAACTTGCCACGTCCGCGAGCAATCCTCGTCACTTGCTTGCAAAGTGACGTGCAAGAAGTAGGCCTCAACGGTGGGCCCCGTTTCCACAGTCATTGCTTGGATTGAGTAGAGCCTGTAGAGGAGCGTCAGCCTAAATCCACTGTGGCCGACACCTCGGCAAAGAACTTTGGGCTGAAGTCCTTCTAAAGGTGCAGGGCAAGGCACTTTGTGTGTTTACGTGTCCGCGGCTTGTATCGACTCTGTTCCCGAGTACACAAGATGTCAAAATTTGATATTCCGCGTTCTCTTTTCTGAAAACTTTCACGACAATCTTCTCCAGATGGGTCAGAACTGAACGCATTACAGTATAAAGGTCTGGTTCAGCTCGAGATGAGGGGAAATAGAGTCCGATTCCTCCATCAGCGAGCGAGCATCTAAGATTGTCACTATTGTGGATATCGTAGCCGGAGCGACTCGTCCCGTGAAGAGGTTTGGAATTTGCAGCCTGGGATTGTATCAGCAGTGTGGGGCTATTAGTGGAGTTGGTGTGAAGTGGAACGCTATCTATTCTGTAGAAGTCGAGAGACACCGTAGCAGAAGCAGGGGGTTGCAACTATGGCAACAACGGGGCCAGCAGAGTTGAACCAACGGAGGGGATTTGTGCAAGAAGGTCAGTACGCTAATAATGAGATTCCTCCAGGCTACCCTCAGAGCGTACCACCCTCGTCCGCTTATCAGGCAAAACCAGGATTTGAACAACAACCCTACGTGCCTGGCGAGAAGGTAGACGACTTCGGCAGAAGGAAAGTTAGAGGAGGAAGGCTGGCTGCTTGTTTGATTGCGTGCTGGGCCTGCACTTGGTGCTGCCATGGCCCTTGTTGTTGCGGCTTATGAGTTCTCGTCTTTTTCCCATGGAATTTCTGTCAGGCCCTTGAGCTGTGTGGTTCCTCGAGTCGAGTCTGCATTAGTTTTCTGAGGAAGTCAGCCGAGCACCTCGAGGAAAAGAAGAGAGCAGATCATGCGAATGAATATGTTGATGACCTACATAAAAGCTCGATCCCTTCCAGGACCTGAAAGCTGATAACACACGACAGCAGCATACTTTCACCATCGATATGAGTGGTACAAGTACATGAGCAGAATAGGCATGATGAGCAGGAGTGCGAAGGATAGAAGACTTCGTGAAGAGATCAAACATTGGGGAATTGACTAGTATAGAATGGATGGAAGGTACATTTGTGTGTGCGGATGCAGTTTCTTGCTGAGCCCGCAACACGAGTAAATATGTTCAGGGCGCTACGCATTAGCAGGCATGAGTATAGAAGTAAATTCGAGCTTTGTATCCTTAGACTTACTGCACTTACTGGTGACGGGAGATGCACTTCGGAGCAAGTAGTAGTATTTGAGAACTAAAAACAGTTCCACTGTTCCACATACGAGCATTTTGGATTCAGTTTAGACCATGAGTGCAGAAATAATTCACGTATGGGATATCTAGAAGTAGGCCCAAGTCATTTATGCGAAGTGCTTCTTTATAGATGGATCTCCGTGACATATGAATCTTTTACGCTGTATATAAATATCTTCTGTTATGAATTATGCAGACAAATTTATTCAGTGAAGTTAGTCCGGCTCAGTTGTCATTCTCCCGTGATCATTCATCTGTTATCCGTTTATTCCGCCAGTGGTTCGCTTGCCTTCGGTCCAAACCCCTTCAGTTAATGTTTGGAGACCTCCGGACAGTTAATTTGCCTACTCCCAGTACAGGATGAGCTCCAGATGTCCGGTGGTCAGTGTTTAGAAGAGTCTCTCTCTTTACCGATAAACGGGCAAGATAACCATTGAACTGACGAAAGTTTCAGTGATGATAGTGGATTCGGTGTATACAGATAGCAATTCCATTAGGAACTGCAGATTCGACAAGTCCTCAACGTTATGTTTACAGTGCACAAATTCTCCCTTTTCTGGCACACTCAGTGATAACAGATCTTTACTCCAAAAAAGTTTCCCAAGAACATGGAGTGTATTCTCCATCTTTTGTAACAAAATCCATGTATTTCGTAACAATTTAGTTACTCTGGCGAAGCGAAAGTGGGACAGGTAGTGCCGAAGGACCCGCTGCTTTTCCTGCCAAGATTCTTGATTCTTCGGCTCACGGAGGAATTTTTCGGTGAACCGAGTTTATCTGAACGAAATAACAATTTAGTTACTCTGACGAAGCGAAAGTGGGACAGGTTGTGCCGAAGGACCTCGCTGCTTTTCCTGCTAAGATTCTTGATTCTTCGGCTCACGGAGGAATTTTTCGGTGAACCGAGTTTATCTGAACGTGCCGGACTTTGTCGGAAATGGAGAATTTGCGCGATGTGAACGAGACTTCAGTTTGTATTGGAGTGATAAAGTCACGTATCCGGGATGAGATTTCAAACTCCATATATTCTTCCAAAGGCATTCGAGAAAGGTCATTCAAACTGCCACCTGCGAATTTGGGGTTGAAGTACAAGCGTCTTACCTAACTTTGTATATAAGTGGAACTCATTCTGGATTGTTTCTGTGATGGGAAATCATTATTTTATCATCAATTTTTTTCAATACACTCTAGATAATTACTCAGAGTAGTAGAGAATCCATTGCAAAAAGAAGTCGTAATTCATTTTCGATGGTCTCTGAATCTTTCAGAAGGTTCGTAACTTTGACACCCCTAATATATTTCAACTGCGGTGAGGTTTCATGTGATCATGAGATGATTAGTTTTCTCATATCCAAACACTTAAAGCTCTACCAAGCTAAGTTGAGCTCAAAGCTTGGAAGTCTAGCACCGATCTAACTCAACTCTTGAAAAGTTCAATCGCGTTGATTTTGAAGCTGAAGCTAGCAATGTTTGAACCTTTAGAAAGCTCTAGAGCTACTATAATAGGGGTGTCAAAGTTGCAAGGGAAATATTTTTAAACGGCAAAGAGAGAAAGAGTCGTTAACTTTGTATCGAAAAAGTCTGATTAATTCTAGGTTGTGCTTGTGACTCGACATCACAATCTCTTCAAAGAAATTTTTTTGATTCAGACACTCAAGATAATTACTCAACGCAGTAGACATTCCACTGAAAAAGAACGCATAGAACGAGTGAATAATCATTAAAAAATACAGAGGGTGTTTTCTTACGAATATCTCTGGAAGTACTGGTAGAAAACACCCGTCATAGTCTGACCGAAGTCGTAATTATTTCTCGCATGTGCAGAACTTTTCAAAAAAAATTCTAACTTTGAACCCCTAATAAATGCCTCAAGAGACTACGACCATTTCAAGCCTGAGCAAGACAAAAAGATTCCAATGTTGTGGACTTCTTAAGCTGTTTTGAATCTTCAAAACAGCGACTCACCAGTGAAACGCTTCACATGAAGTTGGAGACATGCCAAATAAAACTAGTATAGATCAAAGACTTTACGTCTTGGATACGAAGATGAGGACGGCAGAAAAGACATTCAGCTTCCTTGCTGAATGAGTTCTTCAGTCTTTTCCATATGCGGGAATTAATTTCACTCTTTCACTTCTCAGTTATTGTCTTCATGGTCCTGTCTAGTCATTATGCAGGCCAAGTGTGTGAAGTGCGAACTGCGGGAAGAGGACAAGCGGGAGTGGCGGGCGAAAAATGAATCGATCTGGTTGGGCGCGCGGTGAGTGAGACGTTGGCGGGGTGGGCGGGTAGGCGTGTTAGGACGGGCAGGCGGCGGAAATGAGGAGGCAGGCAAACCCTCGCCTGGCTCTTGAATGTTGTTTTTTTCTCCTGGTGCGACGATGGACGTCGGGGCGGGGATGATTATGACCTGCGGAGTCTTTTGTGCCTGTAGGCTGTGCGGTTTTGCAGGCGACGGTTTGCTGGCTCGAAGTTTTTATCTCCTGCTGCGGAGATGGACGTCGGGACGGGAGAATATTTGACCGTGGAAATTTTGTTTTTGTTGTCGATTCGGGCTGTTCTGCACGGTTGGACTCCTGTCTCGATGCATGGTTCCTTGGGTTTGCGTGGTATGTGATTAGTGCGCGGGGGCTGGGCATTTGTGGTTCTCAGTTGTCGTTGGTTGCTTGCTTTGTTGCGAGGAACTGGTGGAGGTGTCGATGGGCGTGCGGCAGTGTCGGTGTTCTTACCTATCGTTTCGACGGGGCATGGGTTCTCAGCAGCTTTGGCAGTTTTCGACCACCATATTTCGGCGGTATGGTCGCTATGTCCTTATGTTGTACATTGTTCGTTGCTTGTGTGAACTGCCGGTGTATTTAGTGGTCGATGATGAGAAGTACCTCGCTTTCGTCATGTCTGGGAGCGGATGTGAGGCGGTCTTGCCTTCTTCTCCTTCTTATTCTTCTGGTTCTCTTTCACTTTCTCCGCTGGAGCGACCTGTCAGTCCTTTTGATTCTGTGCATTTGGCGATAGATCCACCAAGATTTCCATTTTTGACTTCAGAGCAACCGATGATCAGTTTTGACAACTCTTTGTTGGAGAAGACCAGGTCCTATTGCTATCTGGAACTCGATTTCGGTGAAGACATTGTTTCATTTTTACTGAAGTTCGATTTTGTGTACATAGCCAAAACTTGTTATCCCTGCGCTATGCATAGTGCTCCTCTGCAGACTCTAGCTGACCCTTATCGGTTTTTCTCCTACTCGTTAGATAAGCTCTGTCTGTACCTACAGGACCGCAGGTATCGAATGTTTGCTTATCCTGCATATTTTATCCGCTCCGACGGGTTTCTGAAGTCCAGTGTTCACGGTCTGTACCGTACTCCATTCCTTCCCTGCATTTGTAAGGAGTTGGACCCATCCCGTAATCGTTTTCTCTGTCGTCATTTTCCGAGTTTTTGTGTTTCTGCCGATGTCGTTGCGGAGGCAAGCGAGGGCAAAGAGGCCCTCGCTTGAAGCTTCGGTAACTGTCTGTAAGACCGGAGGCGACTTGGATTTGGGTTTGTTTTTTCTTTTGTCCGATTTTTTGCACGGTAAGTGCTTGTCAGGGCTCTTTTCTGTGGAGAGAGACGGTACCCTTCTGCATCTTCATTTTCAAGGTGTGGTATGTCTATACGCGAAGTCAGCTTTGGATATAAAGAAGCGTGTGCTGGAGTCACTGGGCTGGGACAAGGACAGACCAATCGGGAGGGAAGTTTGTGTTAAATTGCTATCCAACAGAGGGCTCCATACTTTTGTGGGGATGGTCGGGTACTGCTTGAAAGATGAAAAGGAGGTTCATCATGTAGCAAGCATGAAAAATATCTCTGAGGCTATGATCAGCGATGGACGCGAGCTTTTAACCTTGCTGGGTGCTGCCGACACGAAAAACAGGGTGGAGCTAGGCTACGTGAACATTCTTCCAAGGGCGTTGCAGTTTAATCGCTATAAGTCGTCCCATCCGCTTTCTAACACTCTTGCCCGTTGCTTGCGTAGCATGCTCGTGTCAGGTAAGTACACTGCTTCCCCCAGATGGTTGATGCAGGTCGGGATTCAAAAGCGGCGGTCGGACTCACTATGGACTTCATTCGTAAGACCACACGATGTAACACCGGAGGACAACGACAACATCTTTTTTTTCAGGGAGAACGGGCGTTGTCCACACTGTCACCATCGGTACTTTACTGGCGCTCCGGAGGCTGAAGTGACCGATTCTGAAGCAGCAGCCGTTCCAGGGTCTGTTCTAGCTGAAGATGGCGACCTGTTTGCGGATGTAGACCTTCCAGACTTCGTTCCCTTAGCCAACGCTTTGCTGAGAAGTAGTGGTTCATATCGTTGTCTTGGTGTCGGACTGTAGTTGAAGTTTTCTGTCGTTTGCATCTTTGACATGTAGTATGTACAGTAATAGTGGTGGCAATACATCGAGCAGGGACGGGAACTGTTCATCCCACCCTCTGGATGCTTAAATATCGTAGTGAGACTTTTGTAAAAATCTGTTTTTCAGAGCCCACGATGAATAAAGCTTAAAGACGCTCCGTCGTCGTTCTATTATACCAAAACTACAGGGTACTGCAATGTGTGCTATGAAGAGAAAAGCGTACGAAAGAACCAAAATTCCATACTGCACGCACATCGAGAAGACGTAGGGAAAAAAAGTATTTAACACTCGTAGCGACGAAAGGCTAAAAATTCAGGCTGAAGAAGGAAACCAATGGACCCCGAAGATGTTCCCGAGGAGTACCGTAAGCTTGAACGCGGGAACGTGGTTGGCTCTGCGGCAAAAATATCATTTAATAAAAGCCGGTGGAAAAGCAGGGACAGTAGAAACCTCGTTCCAGTCATAATGCAGGCCTTCGAGTCAAAGTACAAACGGACTAGACATTTAACTCCTTGTAATTTCTTCTTCTCCGAGAGAGTATTATAATATAAAAGACCTCATCTGATTTTTCTTCACTAAAAGAAAAATATATTATGTATTATTTTTGTCTTGTTGATGATAATAATCATCTCCAACCGTAAATATTTTTATTAGTGTCGTCTAGGATTCGAATCGAGTTCTTTGAGTCTCCACACATTATCTCTTGTTACTATAGCATTTTGTTCTATAAGTATAATGTTGACCTCTCACTTTGTAAAACTTGGAAGGCACACATGTACAATCTCACACGCTCGTCTTGCTAAGTGCAAAGATAATTTTGAAGAGAAAAGTCCAAACTGTCGTCTTTCTCAATCTTGCATCTCAATTTAGCTTTCACTCTTCATGTTTGTCTTCTTTCGTCCTCTTCAAATGTCCACTTTGGATGCATATTTATGGAATCATACTCTCCAGTTCAATGACATAATTCACATACCGCAGAAGACACACATGTACAACTCATACACAGTTGTCTTGCTAAGTGAAAAATAACTCTGAATGTAAAAGTCCAAACACTTGTTCCTCTCAATCTCGTGTCTCGATTTGACTCCTGTGCTCCATTCTTGTCTTTTTTTGTCTCCTCGACGGTTGTGCACATTGGATGCATAATCATCATGTCCGCATTATGACTCAGCAAAAGTTCTTGCTCGTTTGCCTGGAGTATTTAAGTTATTTAAGTTACATTTAGTCACTGACGTCAATGCTATCGCTCGGTTCGAGTCGCTTGGTGGTTTTTTCGCTCCTCTTCTTCTTGGAAATGTACGTTAAAAAAACATTTCTAGAGTCATGCTTTGAAGAAAAAAGACGTTGGTACGCCTATGAGCTTTATTTTATCACGATGTGGAATAAATGTTCAGGCTTTACACTAGTCCTTAGCTAAGCTAAAGCTAAGAAGTTGAGAACCCCAAAACTCTGTAACGTAGAGAAATTGTATTACTGCACGTCAGAGACCTATTACTGCACGCTGAGAACAGTAAAGTTTGTAACCTAGAGAAACTCTATTACTGCACACCAAAATTCGATCGGTGCACGCTGAGAAAACTATAATACACGCTGTGAAAACTTTTTATGTCCTGCCTATACTGTTACTGTGTATTGTACAGTACCGGAACCTGTATCAGGAACAGCAACTCAAACCTCTATCAGAAAAGCACGGTCCGAGTCCGTGCTCCTCAAGAAAGCATCTATCAAAGATACAAAATCAGGTAACTCGTCAATGTTGACAAGAGGTTCAGCGCCTTCAGTTGGTACTCACGGAGGTGTACGAGGTTCTTTTGCTGCCACCGGACTGCCTTCAGTGAAGTATCGATGGTGGCAGTTCAGACAGCGTCTGGTGTCTCTGAAAAAATATGTTCTCGATATCCTCTGCCGCTACATCGTGCGGTCTTATAAAAGAAGTCCAGAGAGCATCAGATCGACGTTTTTGAATGCTCGTCTGCATCAACCACCTGGGAGAAGCACTGTATTTTCCAAACACAAGCATACTACGCAGACAGCGAGCAAGTGTGTTAGAAACAGGATGTAAAGATTTATACAAGATTAAACTATAACGCCTTGGGAAGAATGTTCATGTACCCAAGCTCAACCCTATTTTTTGTATCTGCAGCGCCCAGTAATGTCAGCAGTTCCCGCCCATCATTCGTCATGACCTCAAAGATGTTCTTGCTCGTTGCAGTGTGATGCGGTTCGCTGTCATACTTCAAAAAATAGTCGATCATGCCAACAAAGGTATGCAGATCCTTGTTGGAAAGAACCTTGACGCACACTTCTCCACCAAACGATCTATTTTTCTCCCAACCCGAAACCTCAACTACACGTTTCTTGATGTCTGCAGCAGACTTCGCATACAAGCAAACAACACCTTGGAAATAGAGGTGCACAAGAGTACCCCCTCTCTATTGAGAATAAGCCGGATAAACACTTACCATGCAAGAAATCAGACAAAAGCGGGAACGAATCCAAGTCTAAATCTGCTCCTGTCTTACAGACAATAACCGAAGCTTCAATCGACGATCTCTTGGCTCTTGCTTGTCTCCAGAGCGACATCTTGCTCTATGATCTTTCGTCGTTTCTCCCCTCTTGCTCAAGATGCCACTTTGCCCGCATAATTATAAATGTTTTATCTTGTCCGTTTATCTCTTCAAGGGACATCGGACTGTCCTTTGTGGGTAACCACTACGTACTCGGACCTGTTTCACACGACAGCGAATTTGTTGCACCACCAACCGAGAACAGGAGGGTTTGAACCCCAAACCTTTTGCTTAGAGGTCTGGGACTCAACTATCTCAGCTACCGATCTTCGGTATAGAATCAAACTTTGTCATTCAACAGCAGATTCCACATATCTCATAAGGTACACATGTACAACCTGCACACATTCGTCTTGCTAAATGAAAAAATAATTCTTATTGGAAATTTAAACCCTCATCTCTCCCAATCTCACATCTCGATATGGCTCCACTTATGCTCCACGTTCATCTTCTTTTGGCCTCTCAGCAAATGTGCACTTTGGATGCATATTATAGAATCGAACAATTCTACAGCAAATGTCACATACCGTGTTAATGTTAACATTCGTGTAGATATTAATATTATATTAAAACTTTGATATACATTTATTGTTTATCGTGTGCAGATGGAGTATGTCAAGAGAACCTTTTTAAGACAATAAAAAATGAAAAATCATGTAAATATCCAAAAGAATATGTTTCACAAGAAATGAAGTCATCAAGTTCATATGAGTTTGGTGCAGAGTTGCTCTTGACCTTTGGACAAGAACAAACTGTAATTTAAACATAGACCACAAATGACTATCAGTCACAAGAGTTGGATTGTAAAGTTTGAGAAACTGATTTGTGCATTGCAAGCGAGTCGACATTACAGTATAGTGGAGGTTGACCGTTGAAAGTTTATGTATATCTCATTGCGTGTTTTCAACATGAAGATGTCATCCAATCGAAACAAAAACAACAAAAAGTGAAACATATTGTTTTGATACATCAACCTCGTCTAGAGAAGACAAGACTAGACTTTTAGACGTAAATTACTTTGAATAGTTGAAACATGGAGAGGAGATACATTTAAGCTTGAGGGGATAACTGTCTGTATTTTGTTTATGGAGTAAGAGATATTTTTATATTTCTTAAAGAAATAAATATAAAAATCATTTTTATATTTCTTAAAGAAATAAATATAAAAATCATTTTTATAAATAAAATATATATTCTCAAAAGAATTCACTTCTGGATATAACCACTCTGTTTGTACTTTAAAGCTGGTTTGAAAATAAAGGAATCTTATCTTAGTATCATCATCTATTTAAAAAATTTGCTAAAACTAATAAAAATATCTAAGTTGTACTTGCAAGTGTTTATAACCAAATCCGTTGATGAACCCAGAGATTTACAGATTTCTAGTGTAGTTCAGATCATCTGGTTCAGTTGTTGAGAATTAGGTAGCAAGTGACTCGCTATATAACTATGTATCATTTCCATATTTTCTGATTTCGCGTTTCTTTTAGTTCAGCGGATTCTTCTCTTGTATCTTCAGAACATATTCTTTACAAATTGTTGCACTTATATTTTTAATCACAACTAATCATCTAATCATCAAACGATTATAAACTTAAAATTTAACTATCGTTAAGTAATGAGGTAGGTTATCATAACTACACGCTACCATTTCACTGTATTTCATATATGTTTTTATAACCAGATTTTCCATCGTGGGTATGATCAATATGTTATATTTATGGGTGCTGTCTGATCATATTTTACAGGCAAAGTACATGTTCAATGACGTTCTTTCATTTAGATGTTCAAAGATTTATAAGAACATTGATATTCGAATTTCCTATATCTGTAGTACAAATGGGATACCAAATTATGTACAGAAGATAATCCATACGCATAACAAGTCCAAAGTATATTTGTGTCCACGAGGAAAACTAATTTACTCAATTCAATATAAGAATAAGATATATATATATATATATATATATATATATATATATATATATATATATCAAAATTGTACTTCTAGGAAAATGGAAGAAAAAGATAAATGTTTAAACATGTAACCAAAATAATCATAGACAATTAGCTAAAATAGCTTTCAAAAAATATTTAATGAAAATGCAGTGTACTAAAGCGCACATTCATGGGGAAAAGTACTTCTCGACAAGGTTTGCAAATTATTACTTGTGTAAAAGTTTTATAAATTAGCTTCATTAAATTTAAAAATATTAAATTTAGAACCCATTTGATAAGTTGATTACACATGCTCACTTCAGTTCTACAAAATCTATAAGTGACTCATGCGAACAGAACCTTTCAGTTATACAAAACCCATAAGGGACTCATGCCAACAAAACTTTTTTCTGGTATAAAGATTAGAGATTCTTATGATTAAATATATTTTTAATTTATAAATTTTAATTTATAGTCAAACCTTTTGAATATGAAGAGTTAGGACGTAAATTAAAGCTCTTTGCATATTCTCATCTTCCGAAATCAGAAGAGATGAATATGCAAGGAGAATATATGTATGCAAACGGTGGTTTTGGAAAATGATCGATAAAGGATGAGCTGCCATTTCAGGGACGAGAAATTCTTAGCAGGAAAAGACGAGAAGTGCTCAAAGCTGATAGTATACATGATTATTTAAGAAAATTTTTTCTTGAAAAGAAAGTTTTGCCGTAAGCAAACATTGTAGCACCGCACAAAAGATTTAGATTTATTTTGCCACTGCATTGAACACAATGGCAAGATAAATCTAAATCTAAATCTTTAAATTTAACTTATTAAATTAAAAAATTAAAAAAAATACTTTTCAACTGATCGTAACACATGGACTGTGGAAAAAGAAAAAGCTATAAACACTGTGAGTTGAAACTGAACCCCTTATACTATTAGAAAAGCGTTCTAGAAGAATAAAAACAGTCTTTAATTAATCATATCCTCATTTATCTTATTACCTCCATGCATACCTCCTCAAATCTTATTTAGCTCATAAATTATTTCAGATGGAGGAGGTATGCATGCTCCTCCTAGAATAAAAACCTCCACTCGCGACGTGATCCTTTCCTTCACTTGGTATCTTTAGCAACCGTCTTTAGCAATATTCGTCACTCTAACAAAACTGATTGTGACTATAAAGAGCTTTTGTTTGATGAGAGAACGGTTCAGATTCTAGCTTCTGAAATACTTTTGTAAAACCAGTTAAATGACAAAATATTTTTCTTTTAGTCGTTTGATGTTTTATCAATATAATCCAGAGCTCAAAACGAACCTTTTTAAATAAGCATATTGTGTTGTAAATCCGCCTCTTCTGGTGAATCACACAACTACAGTGTGGTGCAGTTTTGGCGGAGCTCTTACCTCTCTAGGAAACGCGAACGCATAGGTGTGCCATGTGAGTGCAGCTTAATTGCGACTCGAACAGTTAAACGACTACCGGTAGGTGTGGAACCCCACCGCTAAATATAATGATACTTAGGGTTTAAGCTACTGTACCTTTGAGTACAGTAGCTTAACCGGTAACCTCGTAACATTCTGTTCCACCCTTAGTACAGTTCTTTCTCACTTTTGAATTTGTTTTCTTTGTTTTCCTCTCATCGCAGAAGCTTGAAATACCACAAATAGACATCCTAGGAGGAAGCAAAGGAGAGTAGGTACAACCGTACCACATCGAACCCCGGTGAGGGAGGGCAGAGAAGAGTCATCTTCCGCCGTCCGATTGCTCCCCATATTCGAATTCGCGATTCGATGCTGAAAGGCAGATGGATAAATGCTGAAAATTTTCAAATAGCCTTCAGCTTGTGATCAGCTTGATTACAGGGGGAGTGGGCAGCTCCGCCCGTTTCCCTCCACAAAGTGCTTGTCGGCCGCCGGCCGGGACAGCGAGAGTAGTCCCTTGGCCGAGGGCAACGCGAAGATGGTACTGTAGTTGCAGAAGGCCTGGGTCGAGAAGGCGTCACCGGTCACCGGTCACCGGTCACCCACCGGCTTGAGATGTGGGGATAATCGAACGGGGGACGGTGACTGGATGAAAGCATCGTCGGAATATGGTAGAATACAGACGTCGGAGAGGAGGAACGGATGAATATAACACGGAGGCAGTAAATGGAGGGCAGGGGAAAGCACTTCGATGTAAATAAGTACTTAGAATAGTAGGTCCTGATTATGGAGGGAAGAGAGAGAGAGGAACGAAGTCGAGGCTTGGCTTCCCTCGCTCCGTCGTTGGTCATGCCAGCTTTGTCTTTTATTGCGGCAGAAGCTGAATGCTTCATTTCCTCTGGCTGCTGCTGCTTCTGGTGGCTGACGCTGGTCGCTTAGTTGCTTCTGTTACCGTAGTGTCGTATTCGTCGCCCTTCCCACACCAGCTCTCTCCACTCCGCCGCGCGACTCTGCCTCCGCAGAGTTCGTCTTCTCTCTTTTCTGTGAATGGTGGTGCCGCTTACTTCTTTAGGCACTTACTTATTTGGTCCTCCTCCTTGTGCTGGGCTGTGTAGTGTCTAATCAGAGGGTGGAGAAGGGGAGAGGAAAACGTAGAGAGGGATCGAGTACGCACGCATCTCCTCACTCGCTCTGCTCACGCAGGCAGGTATAGCTCAAGTGGCAGAAGGAGGAGGAGGAGAGGACGAGGGGAAGTAGAAAGACAGAAGCGGTCTTACTCGAGTCTTTCGAAACCTTTGAGGAGACAATTTGAAAGAGAGAGAGAGAGAGAGAGAGAGAGTGATACAGGAGGCAGAGACGAGGTAGACTAAGGTGGGTGATAAGGTGGGAACGGTGGTGTTGTTGATCTATGTCAACGCCGCTCCTTGCCTTTTTCGTTAGGGAGAGGAAGGAGGAATTGGCATGGGATCGGCAGATTTTGGTTTAGGCAGCTAAGATCCGAGTTGCAGGGTTCCAGTTCGTTGAAATCGGACTCGGTATTGGCGATTGTCCGACTGGTGGGACTGAGAAGGATGGAGGGAGGACGGTAGATGAATGGATGGATGCCTTGCATACATAGTGTAACAGGGGACGGGAAGAAGGAGCACGAAGCGGATTCGGGATTGGCTGAATCTGAGGTTGAAACGCGAGGAAAGGAAGGCGGTCGACGGTGGCGCTCGTATGAAGGAGTTGGGAAAGAGGGAGGGAGTCATTAAACATGTATGTCTTGAAACAGAGGAATCCAGAACATTTTAGGGTATAGGTGAGAACTGGTGGAAGAATGAAGAGCGGGTGTTTTAAGGAATGCAAAGCAGGAGAGGTACGTAAGGCACGATAAAGACGTGCTGGTGGAGTATATTGTGTTGTGGTGGATGGTTTTGGTGTGGACGTGCTGTAGTCGTGCTGCACGTGAAGCCGTTCCGTAGCAGTGTTGGTGCTTGGAAACTGTTTCCTTGTGATTTTGAGATTCACCTGCTTGCCGGGGTCGTTGCATCGAAGAAGGACCTAATTTGTCGAAGTGTCTAGGTGATTTGTAGGTCAGACGCCGGCGTTGATCCATAGGTGTTAACACCAGTAGATATTTAGCAATGCCAAGGGGGAAGTTAGACAGTGCATAGATTTTTCTCTAGGGTGCCGCCTGGATCAGCAGGAATATTGTGACTGCGAATCATGAGTGATGATGGTTGGAGCCAGTATTCGAGCAACTATGGTGATAGCGACTCTGAAGGCGACTATTGTGGTGAAGATGAAGAGGTCGTAGCGCATCAAGAGGATCCTGAGCCCAGCCACAAGGTAATTACTCGGATTCATTACCGTTGCCTGAATCTTCAGTAACCAAAAACTCTAGATAATGTTATCCATTTAACAAAATCTGCACCCAGGCTGACATTCTCTTCCCACTTATTTTGCACAAGCATCGAGGGTCTGGTCAGTCGAGCATACTGATCAGTCGTGCTATCAATATACACCAGCTTATGCCGACAACTCGTTCCGTAACACTTCTTCTGCGACAGAATTGTTGGCCGATGGCAGTAGGAATATATGCGTGGGTTTTTTCGGCTAACTATATATTTTCTGCTTCTGCTGAATAAAGTTGTATACTTCGGGGTTGTGTGCTGATGATAACACAGAGCAGTCCAAGTATGCTGCCAAAATATTTTATTTTTGTGCACCATTTAACCTCAAACTCCGAATGGAACCTGAAGAGAGACCTTTTGGGATGTTAGGTCATGTTATTGATTCTTTCCTATCTTGGAATAAAATTGGGCTTATTTCTCTCACCTAAACTTTCCGGCTGAACCTTCTTGTAAATCGTTTAGATAAGCTTAGTCCAACTGTAATAGAACCACATGTCGGGGTTTGGCCAGATGGTTTTACATGGCTTCAGAAATAGACTAGATGGGAACACTTCTCAAGGGTTAAGGTTGATGGGCCTGTGCATTGGGGGAACGTAGGATCAGTATTCTGAGGTGACTAATATTGGATAAGGTGAGACAAGAAAGCTGTAAAAACTTGGACAAGATTGAAGCTGAAAAGTGTATTCACGTATTCATCATTTATAATGTCTAAGGTTTTCCATCTGGACATGTGCATGTTTTGAAACTTGCTGGTCTTTGCATGATGGTTGCAGGTGATTACCAAGGAGTCTCTTTTGGTAGCCCAGGTACTTTTCATTCTTGACCTACCACACTTCACTGAAAAGTAATATTTCACGTGTTAATACTGGAACGTGATTTCCTCCCACATATATAACATCCGTAATGAACACAGTTTATTTGTTTCTAGCTCCTTATTGATCTTTGCATCCCTGCGTAATCGTCTATAGTATCACCAACCAGTATAATCCGCCTCGATAATTACTTTATGTTAGATTGGTTAAAATCTTTTCACTGTGGAGGTTTATTCCGCTTCCTGTGTCTGAGGATTCGATGTTTCAATCTTCTGGATCTTCCACAGAGTGAAGATCTACGCAAGGTGCAGGATGTGCTCGGACTGAGCCAAACACATGCGCGGACCCTTCTTATATTTCACCGATGGAACGTCGAGAGCCTATTCGGCAAGCTTGCCGACAAAGGCGAGAAAAAGCTCTTTATGGAAGCTGGGTTGCCACCACGTGATACAAGTTGTTCGCATGCAGCGTCGTGTCCTTCGGCACCCGTGACAAAATGTGGGATTTGCTTGGATGAGGTTTCGCAGGAGGATATCACCAGGATGGATTGTGGTCACTCCTTTTGCAACGATTGTAAGTACCTATGGTGTTTCAGTCCTTTGTTACATAGATCGTATCTTTCTCCTGAAAATCTTTTTCCTTCTCCGATGTTTGGAGTCAGATTACATCTGTGAGAAAAGACAAGACAGTAGAATAACCTTATATCCTTAACCGACAGCCCCTCCTTGATGACTGTTAATTCTCTAATTGGATACTAGAGGATCAGAAAATCGATGCATAAAGTTGGAATGTACTCCTGCTTTGTTGCATAGAGATATCACTAGAGTACGCATGGTTAAATACTGATATACGCCTGTTTGGACTGTTTTGTTGCCATGAAAATGAGACTGTTGTCATAGGCATTAGTGTGCTTTTAGTTTGTAGAACACGACGTTGTACTACATTCCATAGTAAGGGTACTAATTATCCTTTTCGACATGTAAAACTGAGTGGTGTATTGCTGGCTCTCTTCATATTTATGAGTCCTCTCAGATCACTTTCGTTCATATTTCAGGTTGGACGCAATATTTTATAATGAAAATCAAGGAGGGTCAAAGTCGGCGAGTAATTTGCATGGAGCACAAGTGCAGTGCGATTTGTGACGAGATCAAAGTGCGAGATTTGGTTGGTGCCCGAGACCCTGAGTCGGTGAGCCGCTACGATCGCTTTCTTTTAGAGTCTTACATCGAGGATAACGCGAAAGTGAAATGGTGCCCAAGCATTCCCCATTGCGGTAACGCAATCAGGGTCGAGGGGGAACCGTACTGTGAGATCGAATGCATCTGCTCGCAGCAATTCTGTTTCAATTGCCTGGCCGAGCCACATTCCCCGTGTTCTTGTCTTATGTGGCAGTTGTGGGACAAGAAATGCAAAGATGAATCCGAGACGGTGAACTGGCTGACAGTTCATACAAAGCCCTGTCCTAAATGCCACAAGCCGGTGGAGAAGAACGGCGGTTGCAATTTGGTTGGCTGCATTTGTGGTCAAGCCTTCTGGTACAGTTCATTTGAGGAGCACTTGTCTTTTGAGTAGATACTTGTTTTAGTCTTAATTTTTGTGTTATACAGTTGAGATCATTGTTTTAGGGCTCTGAAATTCGGTTCTAAATGCTGTGTTTGATACTAATCCTGAATTCGGGGGCTGAGTCACGTCGTTGCTTGGAAGCTGTCAGCTGCAAATTGCAGCAACTATTTATTGATGGAACCGTACTTCCTTGTCTCAGTTGGCTTTGTGGATCAGCAACCGGTCGAGAGCACAGCTGGAACAGTATCGAAGGGCACAGTTGTGGACGCTATAAAGAGGAGAAAGAGAAGGAAGCCGCAAGAGCGCAACGCGACCTTAAGCGCTATATCCATTACCATTCACGATGGAAAGGTCACATGGATTCCCTGAAGTTTGAAGAGAAGCAGAGGGAGGTTGTTCAACTGAAAATTGTAGCGTTGGAAGCCAGTGAATCGTTGGTCAAAGACTACAGCTGGCTAACCAACGGCTTGCAGAGACTCTTCCGCGCGAGGAGGGCACTTTCTTTCTCGTTTGCTTTTGCATTTTTCATGTTCGGCAATGATCTTTTCAAGGATGATATCTCAGAGGAGCAGAATGAAATCAATCAGAACCTCTTTGAGGATCAGCAAACGCAGCTAGAAGAAACTGTGGAGCGTTTGTCCAAGCTCGTCGAGACCCCCCTGGAATTGCACACCGATGATATACATGTCAAGGAGATGCGGATGGAAGTCATCAACCTGACTGCGCTCACAGATACTCTTTGCAAAAGAATGTGAGTGGCTCGATGTATTAAAGTAGTCTCTTTGGACGCCTTCCAGTAACATTGTGTCTTCAAGCGTTTGGCTTTATGTGGTGGTGATACGTATAATGCTTAGGCTGTTCAAGATTCCAGTATTAGTCGTGGTTCCCACTTAAATTTCCTGCAGAAAGGATTGTGTCTCAGGATCCGTCCCTGTTGAAAGGAGTGTGTTGTTTGTGTTGCAGGTATGATGTGATCGAGAACGATCTACTTGGTTCCTTACAACTTACAACACATCACATTGCCCCATACAAGTCGCAAGGGGCCGAAAGAGCTTCGCAGATAGAAGAGGAAACTGATCGTGCTAGTCAAAAGCTTTCTGGTGCTGAGGATTCAAGATACGCGAAAATATGCCCCAGCTCGAATGGTGGTGAGTGGCGAGCTAAGATCAATAGGGGACTATGATTGAAGTTTGCGGAGTACATAGTAGTTGGTTGTGATGGGGACCTAGATTTGTGAAGTTTCCGTGCATGTTGACGGAAGTTTCCGTTGGGTTTGCAATCGTCCGTGGGGCCTTGAAGGTTCTGCTTAGTAATTCTTGCTCAAGTTATCAGTAAGAAGGTGGAAGTGTTTCCCTCATAAGAACTCGATTAGCACCATCCGTATTAGAGATAGGTTCTGTTTGGGTCATGGTCATCATGGTAAGCTTGGACTGCAGTGATGTCTTCCGATGGTTCTTGTTTCCGCTACGCAGCTCGCGTAGTTTAGGGGTGAGTGACGAGCTAAGATTAAGAAGAAGATAGTCGAAATCAGCGGGGTGCTTTTGGCCGTGATGGAGATTTTTCGAATGTCTATGCATGCTTGAATAGTTTTAGGGATGAGTGACGAGCTAAGATGAGAAGAACATAATCGAAATGAGCGGGTGCTTAACAATCATTTGGCTGTGGTGGAGATTCTGAATGTTTAGCGTGTTGACTGAGCTTTCCGTGCGGTCGGGTTTTCTTAGGAGAGCCTTGCTCTGACTGCCTTAGTTAGTAGAATTGATGTGGTTTCCCCTAAGACCTTGTGAAGCCCATCCGTTTGAGAGAGAGTTCTGTTTTTTGTGACGTTAAAGGTTGTAACGAAAGTATTTTTTGCGATGGTTTTACCCGGTTCTGCCGCCCATTATGGTTGGATTGTACAAAGGTTTACAATTTGAAGCTATTGCAATACGGGTATCGCCGATGTTTACTAGAATTGGACGCGCAAAACAACGTGTATGTGCATTTACAAGGTTTACTTTCGTAGCATCTTGCTGAAGGCATAAGGACTTCGATGGATAGTCTTGTTTGTGTTCGTTTTCTTATGCTGAATGTGTGGGTCGTGTATCCTTACGCTGACCTAAGGTTATATATACCCGGGAAATAATACCGTGTCTTCTGTCTTACAGCTACCTGGGGGTACCATTTTGGAAATGTGCTTTCCCTGCACATTTCTCCTTGGCCCGACCTCGGTTATATACTTCCGCTGACTTCTCAAACCAAGCATACATGTTACCACTCTTGTTACTGTACTTGCATGGGTTCAAAACTATTTCGGGGTTACCTAAGTGTGCGGGCGAAGTCACTGTTTTCGCAGAAAACTGCTTTACCCGTGTACCAATATATACCCGATAAATAAATACTGCTCTTGCATCGTAACTTCCCACTTTCAGGTCAGTCAATCTTCAGCTGGAGACGAAACCGGACCCACACCATACCACTTAGGTTAGGGATGCTCAACGTGGTAGGCCTAGTTTTCTGTTCCGTTACTTCTCTTCCTTGCCACTCCTCATTCTGTGTACTAACGCCACTTGTACGCTTTCAGGTATTTGCTCTTGCCTTAATAATCTTCTTGGTTAATGTTCTGCATCTTATGTGAGTCTTAGTACTCTAGAGGTTGATTCGTCCAATCTAGTCTCTAGTTTTGCTGTAAGCACCATCCAGCCAGTGTGCGGCGTCAACGGTCGAAAGGCTGAAGACTACGGGATGCAATTCTTATTGGGTACATCCTCTCATGAACAGAGGGAATAGGGTGTAATAGGTAATCGATGCACGGCGTGATGAGATTTCTGCCGCATTTCTGTTTGGTGATCACATGGATTGGTAAATTGGCCCATACCATTCTAGCTCCTTTGAATACTTCATTCACCTTCTGTTCATGCGTGTCGCTCAGGATGGACAAGGAAGATCATTTGCATAGGTCAGGGCACCCCATGTTGTACACTTTACTTCTCACTTACCCCACCCCTCAGTTGTAGACTTTACTCCATCCATTAATTATTCACTTTCAGTTCGCTCAATGCATGCTTTCACTGCAGCGTCTCCATTCACTTGTTGTCAAGTGGATGTCTTTTAGCCCTCCCATATTATTCGATGCGCGGCTTGTTAAGATCCGCGTCTTGACTAGTATTTTGTATGGTCTGTTCACAAACTTTTAGTAGATTACATATCTTTTAAATGGGATATAGGGGAAAACTTGAAATTTGGATCGGTGTCTTACTGCATTGATTGGTCCTACACTTGTTCGGAAGGGCCCCTTTCGTTCGTATTCCAACTTGTACATTTCTTCACTTCCAAACTTTACATTTCTACACTGAATTCCCTTCCATTCGTATTCCATCCCCTTCCATTGGCATTCGAAACTGATCAGAAACTCCTGGACGAATGGGGCGTTGCCTTGTTAGGGAAGTCCTCAATTTCGATTGATCACATTTCCGACTCATCTGTAGCCTGAACTCTCTGCTGGGTGCTGATGAAGTCAGAGACAGGTTGAGGTGCATGCAGCGGGATGTGTGCTCTACCTGCATGCTGTGTGTGTGCTAGTTAGGTGGTTGTGTATTCCCCAGCTAAGCGAGCTTTCAGGGGGTTCATTTCTTGCGTGTTGTCCCTGTTTGCGCGTATAGTTTCTGCTTTGTACTGCTGACGAATATATTCCCCAGCTAGCTGTATCCCTTCTAATGTTTTACATGTTCCAACTTATGCCTTGCAATTTCCAGGGGGTGGAATCTCAGATGGTGATGCTGCCGGGCCACTCGGAGTTTCAGAGACGTTGCGGGAGAAAGAACTAGATACAGCGGGTGAGGTCGACCAGGATGATGTTCTCAAAGAGCCATTGTCCAAAGAGAAAGGGCTGAAAAGGCCTCTACAGGATTTAGTTTGGGGATCCAGTAGCAAGCGGCCTGGCAAAGAATGCTTCGCTAGAGGTTCAACTTCGGAGACCTTCAGCGGGAGTGATGGCGTAGATTCTTTACCAAGTTCTAGTTCATCCTTGTTATGGGTTGAGATGAAAACAGTAGCCCTTGGCGGAGATGGACGACCGCACCACCAGCAAAACGACCCAACCTGGATGGAGACGCGCGTTGTGCAATCATCTGGTGCCTCTTCGAGAGAAGCTTCGATGGAGGACCCACCTGAAGATATCAGAAGTGACTATCGCTTCGAAGGATTGAGTAAGATGCCGGCATTCACTAACTGCAGCAGCAATTTTGAATCTCACGGAAACGTTCCGGACATGAATCTACGGGTGAGGTGAGTACTTTGTGTCAACCTTACACTCAGGTGGGACTCACAAGTTGTTCGTAACTTTGTTGTTTCGTCATGGAAGTCAGATCAGGAGTCAGTCCTGTCAGTCCTGTTCGGAACTTTCTTCTGTCTTCATAGCAGTCGGGCTCGATCTGCTATCCTTAATATTGAAGGAAAGGCCGTCTATCTGCAGGAATTATGTTTTGCATTCTGCGCTTTGTCTTCTTACCTCCTCCTGCTATTTACTTCTACTAGGTCTACCTGGCACTAGCGTGGTCGGAACCATCTCCGTAAGTTTGCGTGATTTGTACTGTTAGCTGCGTGGTGCCATATCGTGGTGTCGCTGTCATTATGGCACGTTATGTGAATGCTGTTGCACACTTGTAGGGTTCTTGTAGGATACACTTGTATGGCTTTCAGGAGTCTCCATGTAATTCTAACGCAAGAGTAAGCAGAATCTCAACAATCAAGTTCTGATGTTTGTTGGGAAGTAGTGTTTACTCCTCTGAAGGCCCTCGTTGTCAAGAACCCTCCTGAAGTGAGCAACAAATGGCCTTCTGTCGACTGAGTTGTCGATGCCTACCATCCTAACGAGAAAGTTCACCTCCAGACGCATCCTACGAAACACTAGATGCAGATTTCAACTTCAAAATGTCAATACGGGTTAAGGAGACGCTGTAGGGTCTCCCTCGAGGAATCAAGCGCTGGTATCCCCGTGGGATACTTCTTAGTGTTCGTTTCTGCGAAGTATTCATTTCTCTGTTCCCTTTCTATACTGCCACCTTTTGAGTCCAGTTTGATTTAGTTTCACGTTTTTATTTCTCAGTATAGGCGAGAGGTTTCGGAGACTCTTGCTGAAGCCAGCCAAGCTGCCGGATATTTGCTGGCGTAGAATCATGAGAACCTAAAGATCTCACTGGGACTGGCCCATTGTCTTGTTTTCAGGGCGTGGGATGATGCATGGAAGCCGTGATCGTGTGGGGTGTGTGCACATTTCACTTACGTTTCATGCGATCCACAACAATCCGAGCCTCTGATTTGTTCGAACGACAGTGGAACCAGTGCCATGTAATCATCGCCAAAAGTGACGTTGGAGATAAATAAGGTCTGGAGACGTCTGTCACTCCCGTGTATTCATGGTTGACATAACATTCATTTGCGTTTTTGCACCACCAAGGAACCATGGATCGCTGAAGAATCGTGTAAACGTATCAACGGTAGATGGAGCTTCCAGCATTGGCACACCCATGCTTTGTCAATGAATTCCATCCTTCCTTGGGTGAATGTTAAAGTGATTCAAGTTTTTAGATGAAACCACAGAAATGGCTATAAAGACGTGAGGACAGCATATTTGATCAGCCATTTGGCACATATTTTGTGGAGTTGTACATTATTAGCTTGTACATCCAGCCATATCATTGGGCAATTTTATATTGACGTGACGGAGAATAGGGTGTGCCGTCCATGGGGATGCCATTTCATAAGACAGCCACGAGACCATATCTAGACCTCCGATCCTTCCTGGGGTGTCTTTGATAGAGACTCAAATTCTCCACTGTCTGGAGCTGGGTTCCAAGTTGAGGCTTCCGGGATAAGTAGTCAAGATGATTCACCTTGTATATATTATATATTCTGCTCAGTAAAGTGCTTTGGACTTCTGCCGCAGTTTTTGTCTACTGTAGAGAACATCTTTGCCGCTTTCTCCCAAAAGCTTCTCTTCCCAGTCACTGGTTATCTACTAGAATCTACTACTCATCCTATACACAGAGTTCTGTTAACAATTGTCCCGATTGAGGACTGTCAGGGTAGACCTGTGCGTTGGATGGTACTGAATGAGTGATCGATACTGATGATATGAAGTCAAATGGACTTATGTAACGCGATGAAGACAACTGGCGTCGCCCAGTTTTAGGCCCGATTTGTCCGATGTCGTCGTAGTCCGGTGCGGTAGTAAGGTGGACCTCCATACATATTACTTAGTGCGTAGAGCCGGAAAAACGACTCTTCCCTCGGCAGAAGGGAAAAACATTTCCGCCCCTCCCAAAACCATGTAGGGTTCAAATTTGCAAAAATGAGAAAATCTGTGTGATCGCAGTTGTGGAACAATATTCGGGAAGACAACCAACGAGTGGGAACAAGTTTCTCAACTGTGGAATCATTCAATTTCAAGGATATGGCCGACAGGTGGAAACAAAGTCATCCAAGATCTGCTAGTATGGCCCAATATATGGGTAGGAGCAACCATCGCACGAGCTTCCATTGCTTCTGGATGAAGTCTTATGGAAAAATTACATTAGTGCTATTCGACCATAATGTTGTAGTTCGACGGTTGTTTGCTATGCATATTTCTCTGTATTCTTCACAAACTTTGGTGTTGTAGTAGATTTTAGTGTCTCTCAATTTTCTTCATGAGGATGGGGATGGTGTAACTCGAAAGTTTTTTTTTGAGTGTCGTGTTATCTCTTATTATTTTATTCTGATCTATGTGAATATTGTTATTTTATTGTTCTCTCTTGCTTGTGAATTGGATTTCGTGGATAATGTTGTTGATTCATTCTTCTTCTAAAATATTACATATGTTTAGATAGCAAGAGCAACTAGTACCACTTGTATAACAACAAGAACCATTGATCAAACTTCAAGAACATGTACTACAATAGTTATTGTTGGTGTTGATCTCTTAATAGAAATTTCTCCTTGTTAAGCGGACTAATTGGTTTTTCACATTGTTCCCTTCTCCACTCATGATTGTCAATCTTGTTGCCTTCAAAGTTCAAACATACAAGAAATCTCCATCTCGGATCTTCACATATCAAATTTTACGTGCATAATGCTTAGGAAAATATGAGAATTTTGACTATGAAGATATCGTGTGTTGAACAGAGACAAGAAAAAGAAAAACAACAACGAGAACAAGCTTCGCAAAATATACCAGTTTTCATTTTATATAGTTCTCTTTTTTTTTTCTTTTAAGAACACAAAATTGAGAAACAGATCTGAATGATCTCTGTAAATAAATAAATCTCTGAATCTCAACTTAAATCTAAAACTACCGAAGTATAGCTCAAAGTAAAAGAACATCCTTTTGATAACAAAAAGCTTTGCACCACTATCACACGATTCAAACTTATATCCAAACAACATCCATGTACAAGCCTTTATCTAAAACTAACTACCACAAGCCGTACATAACCAACTAGAACTCTAACAGATCCATAAAGATGAAAACTGTGGGGAAAAAATCAAAGAAGGTTTATTGAGATCTTTCTCTTTTCGTCAAACGGTCTTTATATATCGACAGGGTCTTCCACCTTGACTCCGTTAACTCCAAGTACTCTCAGATTCGACAGTCGAGATATTTCTAGTTTTTGGTTGTAGGTGATCGAACTTCCAAAACCTCCTCCATGCGACTTAAAACCACGTACACTCGTAAATCGGATCGCTCGATATGAGATCCATCTTCTCTGGTAAATAGATTTGACTATCCTGAATCGACGAGACTCCAAACAAATCGTTTAGAGCTGTCGTAAAATCACGCAAGAAATTTGATCTAAGAAGTGAAAACTGATGTAAATTTTTCTCCTACGGCTCAACCGCTCACCACGCACAACACAACAATCCTCTCTACGTACGATCTTCTAGATAGTGTAGATACGGAATCTTTGATTGCATAGGCACCAAGAACGAAGAGCTTGACTCACCGATTGCGAAGAACAACCGAAATCAAGGTCGCAAGCGAATGAAAATCTGACTTGTCTCTCTACGTCCGTCACATCTCTCAAATCATTTGATGAAACTTCGTATTGTCTTCAATTTCTTGAAGACTTGTTGTTCTAATCTTGATGGATGCACTGATAGCAAGTTTGGACTCCGGAAGGATTCAAAACGGTCCAACTCTCTTTCGGATGTCATTGAAGCACTCTAAATCCTCTTCCTTACGTCTCAGTTTCTTCTGGAACATACACCTCGATCCGCCTCTTCACAAATTGTCTTAACCAGCACACAGCCATCACAAATCTGAACTCAATGAGACCTTGTGTGCATTTGAAACGTCCGTCGACAAGTTGCAGATACAAGTTAACCTCTTAAGCTGTCCATACGTCGATTCACAATACTTTGAGGTTTTTCCAAATAATGACCAAGCAACCCTCTTGCACCTTAGTATAGCGCTAAGAACCGTGAATACCAAATGAGCATCGATAAGCTAGGATATATATAGTTTGATTTTTCATCTTTCGAATATCATAGTTTTGTATTTAAGCGTCACTTTAAAATTAACGAAATGCCCATGGAAGCTAACGACGAGCTCTACCACTTGGTGCAATGAAAGTGAAGATCCGGAAGTTGTATAAACAGTTTTTTTAGTCCTACAAACGTCTTTGGAGCGATAATGTAAAGCATCGAATTTAGATTTTCAAGTAGGAGTCGATCCATGACACGATAGCTTCTCGTGTTCGCTTCTCATTGATGAGAGCCTCGTGTTAGCTCTTTGCAATGTAAGCGGGCACGAATAAGCTTTTCACTGGATCTTCCTCATCTTGTCGCTTCTCGAATGATAGCATGATTCTCAATAATACCTCACGTTGCATCTTTTCTTTTTGCTATGTGTTTGCGCATAGCTTACCGTCGGTTTTGGTGATTCTGCAAAAACAGAAAAAGCGGAGAATTTTTCACCCGTCGGTTGAACCAAATGTGAAGTGATGTTAGACGAAAGGGCGCGTAATTGTGAACAATCCTTTTGCGAGGGAAATAATGCATAAGAACGCTACGCGTGGACGAAATTGCTACTTGTAAAATGACTAAAATTGCATTTATCTGATCTGAAATCCAGGCTTATCATATTTCTTGACACAGAGTCGTGGAAAGGTTCGATCCGCGATGCGCTATTGTGAGGATCTTGGGTATTCGAACCTCTGCTTTCATCTTCTTTCTTTTTCTGTCTTTTCAGATGTCCATGGCTCTCGAAAAACAACATTCCGCTGACGATCGGAACGCCTTGTTTTGCCAGTCTCTTCTCCTTAGAGAGACATTGCAGCCATGGATTCACGTCAAGGATTCTCTTTCGTCACAGGAATTTGAATGACGGTTTCAAAATCAATCTGCAGTCAAACTTCGTACCAGTTTTGGCGACGACTCTTAAGGTTGGTGGTCACTTCGACTCCATTGTCTCCAGAGCTGGTATGTTCTTCTATATAACTAGCTTTTTTATGTGGTATTTGATTTGAGACACCTACTTTCTACAACTTGGTGATAAAGCGTACACTTGTAAACGAGTGAACAGCTGATTCATCTCGGACGGAGTCCATATTGTCCCTCTACCATTAGTATACCAATGTTTATTCAGTGCTGTAGTCTTTGTATAGAATAGCAGGAAGTGCTCTTCACACATTCTCCGTTTCTGGATTTCTCGTCCTTTTCTGCTTTCGTGAATGATTTTGTTCGCAGGGAACGTCACCTACTTGCCTGTACATCTGATTTCTGAGTCAGTCTAAGGAATATTAAGAACTGAAGGTGACTTGTTAAAGACACTCTGGCAACCTCAGAAACCTGAGATATTGTTGCGGCATTGTATCATCATCATAGATCAATATGATTCGCTGCTTGGTTGAAACAGGAGGAAGCGAGTAAACTGGTTGCGGCCAACATCGAGTCTGCCAGCCAGTCTACGACTGAGATCAATGGGACTGTGGACGAAACATGCAGGCAAAGTGTAGACGACGGTTCTGCTCATCATCCTCTTTTACTACAGACAAGTGCCAACCACGGTAGCGTTATAATCCTGGACTTCTGTTATGTGACATCGGGTCATGTTTCAGTTTTCATGACCGAAAATCTGACATCCTGATTTTGCTGATGCCAAGACGAGTGAAGAATATGTCATGGACATTATATGCTATTGTATGCAGGTTCTCGCAGAGGAATTGAGTTATCAACCGGGCGATATTTTAAATTTTGAGTTGGACGTCATAGACACTCAACCAAGCGTGATTGGAGGTGCATTGAAAGAGTTCGTATTCTCTGGCCGCCTTGACAACCTCTACAGTTCATTCTGTGCCTTAAAAGTAAACTCACTTTTATCTTCCCTTTGATCTGTGATAGATGCAAGATGTCTTGGATTTTCCACGGTGGCAGATTTAGCTAGAATCTGATTGCATTCTGCTAGAGTCTAGGTAGGTGCAGATCTCCCTGCTTACTCGAGAGATATGATGTCTTATGACGTTAATCCTTTAGTTGACATCAAGTAACCATGTAAAATCGTATGTGACATTTGATGCACTTATGTCACTTGTTGGTGTGTTTCAGGCTCTTGTCGATGCCACATCGAGGACGCATTAGATGAGAAGGTTGGTGTAAGGATGATCGCACTTTTTGATCATGAAGAGATCGGATCAGATTCTGCTCAAGGTGGTGGTTCACCTGTGTTCATTGATACATTGCAACGGGTTACTACACACTTCTCTAATGCAGGCAGTAAGGTGAGACATTATTCACTAAACACTAACGTGTAGAGCAAGTTGTTACTAGGACAGGGACAGATATTCTGCATGACCGAATGCTTAATCCATTGTATTCCTTTATGATTGATTAGTCAAAGGTGTACATTCCTTGTAGTTGCTTATCAGAGTGTATTTGAACTCATGCTAGCTGCTGATCACAATTGTGCTATTAAATCTAAATGTTGTGTTCTCGATCGTCATGTCTAGCTCTACTGATGGTAGACATCCAAGTAGGTCCTCTTGCTTTCGTTCTTTTGAGTTTGCAAGTTCAGTTAGAAAGGAGATATATGTATTAGCAAAGATCATGTACTTGGAGAAGACGGCGATGTGGTGTGTTTGAGATTTTCGCCATGGTTGTGCGAGGCCGAAAGACAGTCGGTGGAGGTGATGACCACCAAACTCGAGCTGAGATTCACGACGCTAGAAATCGATGGTCACAAGGCCTTTGCAGTATACAAAGTGAGAGGTCTTTATACACTTCCAGAAGAACAAGCAGCTGACGTGCTGACCTACTGATGTGAACCAACGGATCAGAACTGAGACAAAGCTCGATTGTTGTCTCGAATAACCATCTCATCATTTTCTTCTACCCTCATCGAGCTCCTTCTGCAGCAGCCCAAGTTGCACAGAGTTTGGCTGGAGGCAGGTAGTAACTTTTTGTACTTACCATCTCGTTCCAAAACTCCTTGGTGCATACTTATGTGTATGTGACATGTGGAACTAGTTTCTTAACTGTAGGGCTGATCCGGTGCAGCCCAAAGGTCATGCAGGTGTTTCTGGACGTCATGAAGGCAGAGCAGAAAGGAGAGAGGAGACGAGTAAGTCAAGGGTAAATTTGTGGAGGAGTGCACTTCATTTCGAGAACTCTGTTCCAGGTTTTAAATTCTGTAAATGCAGTTGAAATGTGGAAGAAGATGCTTACATCCTCAATCAAAATATGAGAACACCCGACATATGTCACTTTTTTTGGTAAGGAGCAAAGTACAGACCAACACTACGTGTGCAAGATGAAGCCAATTTTCTAAGAGGGTCTTGTACTTGTACGTTTATAACTCTCTCCAGCTGTTGAACTGTTTTGAATTTACCGAAGCAGTCGTTCAGATTAAAAACAAAACGTCAACTAGGATAAATCATCTACAGACATCACCAATTGGCAGATCGACCATTTTGAGTTTTCTCCACAGTTTGATATCATACAAACTGAGGCTGATTTCCCACTATGGTAGAATAAATGACATTGCGTGTTTCGATTCGTGCTTCCATTGATCTTCCTTTTCCTTTTTGATTTCTAGAAATTGTCAAATTTGACAGATTTGTACCTACGGTTTTGTTTGGTACAATCCATTTGTTTGGTACAAATTTCATGAATTTGTGAACCTATGAAGTCAAGTATACCACGGCCCCGTACAAAAATAAAATTCATCTTACAAATACTGTCAGATTCTACCGGACTAGTTGAAAACCAACTTGATTGTTGTATGTCAAAGATATCAGCACTTGCGTAAGAAAAGGGTGCTATTTTCTCAAGAAGGTACCCTTTACGTTATCCTACCTGGGTAAAATAGAATAATCTTAAAATATGTCAAAGATAGTAACTTTAAAATTGTTAATAGCTGCTGTTGCTTCTTCAGCTGGTAACCCGGGATGATGAGTCATTCTAAATGCTGCCAATAGTGTAGTAACAGTTCAAATCACGCATATTACTTGTGTAGGGCATTTTATGTGTATAGGAGGGTAAGTAAAATGCACCAGAGAACCGATTAAAATCACATTTATCAAGCTAAACAAACTTACTAGGGTTGATCAAGCAAATCTCTGCATAAGCTTCTGTACAAAAGAATGAAATCCGCTACTCAGATAAAATGCATAAATAAGGAGTTTGTAACATAATGTTTTGATGTATATTCCAGTTGATTATACAAAATGATCTTCTTATCCTTCTTTTCAATCTTCATCTTTTTTAAAAGATTCATCCACATATCTAGAATTTCATCTTCACATATTTCATCTTTAAGACTCTTGAGATGAGGTGGATTTCACTTTTAAAGTTTCATCTTCACATTCACAGACTTCACATTATAAGATTCATGAGGTCTTGCAAACGTATAGCCCTCGTAATGTCATTGCATGCGTAGCACCTTGTTCTTATATGAAAATAGTTAACATCCATAACTCGGTAAGTTCCACATCTTTTTGGAAATTGTATTGATGTTTTTCAACCCTAGCACTCTTCACCACTGCAACATCATGTGTCTTTTGATGCTCTTATATCAACTTCCGCATTCCTCTTTTCTCAAAGTTGGTTTGTAAGAGCGCACTCATATCCCTCAATGCAACCTTCCCATGCTTTCAAAAGATTATGTCTTATTGCAAGGTACCAGTGAAGTCCTTGCAGTCCTACCTTGGATGGTCTATGCCGTCGCACCAAATACAATGTTGAACTCGTATGCTTTGTCGTAGGTCGAGCTTTTGACGTCAATATCTTCTTCTCCAATCTTGTCAGTTTGATATGCAAATCTCGCATCCTTCGTATTATCTCCTCGAGTCCAATTTCTTTGGTACTACGAATGAGGTTTGCACACCTGGAGGTTATGCAACAGAAACTATGAGAATCATCAGCTGAACAACTGGTGTTGGAGTAACTAGTACAATCGTGACTGCAATCAATGTCAATCTTTTGATAAGAAATTTCCCCCGTCTTCGTTCTTGCATTGTAAGTAGACCAACAGATTCTTGGACTTTTTTCTAGTCACTCGTAAGTCCTTCGTCCTCGTCCCTATCCTCAAGAAGCACCTCGAGCTTCTCCTATAATTTCTCATTTATAACTCGAAGGAATAACTTCATCTTGTTCGGTTGCAGCGTCAGTTTCTCCATATTGGTTAGCTGAGAGAATTGTTTTTCAAATTCTTCGAGCAACTCCGTCGCATGTAAACTCTTGTCGGACATTCGACCCATTCCAAGAATGACTTCTTTGTTATTAACTCTGAGTCTTCCAAAGAACTACTTCTTGTTATCTACACGTGAAAATGTTTCACAATCATTGTCAAAGTGTTTCTTCAACGTCTTCAGGTGGTCACGAATCTCATATACCATAGCCAACTTGAACATTTCTATCATTTTGTCATCTAGTGCCCGGTTTAACTCCATCTCTCTGACATAATATCTTACATAGTTACATATTCCTCTCGTCAAACTGATCGACTTGCTGAAAATAGCTTGAAGTACCTTCGTCGCCAAGATCTCTTTCAGTTTGTTTGCTTGCTGCTGCTTCATGACCAATGAAAATGCCTAAAACATTTGCACAGTTGCAAGATCCAAGTGTTTCGTTTCTAAACCTTAGCTGCTTTTCACTCCATAACTTTCACGTCGAGCTCACCAGTTGTCGTATCATAGGACACAAAAGATATATACGAGTATATGTGAGGTATCTGACTATGGAAAGTATGTAAGGTTGAGAAACATAAATTGCAATGTATGACCTCAAACTTCCAATCCAAAATCATACTTTTTACTACTGTTAATTATTCACGGAGTTTACAAACAGACTCAATAGTATGTGATCTTAACACAAATCCTTGAAATCCTGATCTAATACTACAACTGTGTAACCCTCAAAAAACTGAATCTGACGATATGCAATATGTCTTCTATTGACTCTTGTGAAAAAATTACGTCACTTCTAAGTCCATGTCCTTCAAACTCCAAAATCCTCCAGCCTATTTACCAAAATTTAACCAGAAGTGCAAAACACGATCCTTGCAAAAATATCCAGACCGACGGTACCAAGATCTTCACCTATTGACCTTCTTACACGAAGTTATGACACCTCAAAGTATTTTATCCAAACCTTTCTCCACCAAGGCGAAACTGCACGAAGGCTTGCGCAATTTTGTGTAAAGATCTAAAACTTCACCAAAAATTCAAAGCTCCTTAGTATCCACACCGTTGCTCCGAATTGTCTGTTTTTGATCTTGTTGGAAAGGTTTAGGCAAGCTCTTTTGAAAGATATCAGTCTTGCATCCAACTGATTTCCACAGAAATAGTTATGATTGTCTGAAGCCTCAGGTTGACTTGTGACTGAAAATTGTGCTAGGGCTTGCATAGTTTTGGATCCTTAGGCTCCTCCCCCTACCCCTAGGCTCCTCCTCCTCCTCTCAAATTCCAAGAGTCTACCAAAAACTTCATCTCGGTGTAGAATCGTCCATACTACTTGGTGTCATCGGAAAACCCTTAAAAAACATTTCCAATGATGCTTAGCATGCACGGATCTGAGCTTTGTACTCTTCCAAAGATTTTCGATCCTCTTGAAACTTAAACTGTGCGAAAGCTTGCACACTTTGAGACCTAGACCTTCTCAACACCTCCCAATTGTGAAATGGTAGAGAGTTCGTATAGTTTAGATGCATAGCCGCAAATTTTATGTGTTTAGCACACTCTCCTTAAGTCTAAACGTCATGTTCTTCGAATCAGTAAAACGTGCTCAGGAAAACTTATCCAAGGATACTAAAAAGTCCTGATTTTGACTTTTGTAGCGACTTGTACGACCTTTTGAAGTTCACTGTGAACTCTCAAGGTCAAAAAACTATGCGAGGCCCTACGCAGTTTAGATGCCTAGACCCAAAGTTACTCAAAATTTCTCCAACCCAACCTCCCAAGTCTCGAAAATCTAAAAAAGCATGTCGACTTCTAACCCAAAATCTCTAGACTGAACCTTAGAACCCCCGGCTTTTATAGTGTTTGCAACCTGAAAGATAAAAGTTCAATTGTCGTCCTCTGTGCATGCCAAGTGTCTCACATGTAGGTCTACCAAGTGACATGTGTGCCGAATCATCAAGTATTAAGCATGCACTATGTCATGTCATCCAAAACATGTCATCTTAATCCTAATGTCATGTACGTATTTTCATCCAATCAGCACCCACCATGTTAGCACTCTGTCTTGTCAATGTTCTAGATGTCATGTCAGCTTGTCAGACGTTGTCATATTGTGACACGACGCACATGTGCATTTAGCGTAGAACTTGTATTGTGTTAAATTTTTGTGTTCCAAAACTTTTTTGTGTAACTCATCTAACGGTGTATTAGGTGCCACATTCACGGTTATCTAAGATGTGAGATCACACAATAATGAGACGTATCACCTCAATGATATGTGGGCATTCGTGTTAGTGACTCCTATCATCAAATTTGGATATAAGATAGAAGGTCAAGGGTTCGTGAGGGTATTCTTCCTTGCTTGGGTTTTGTGAGTGTTTCTTGATGATCTACATGGAGGGTGAGGAGCTACAAGAGTTGTATCCATGGATGGAGGATTGATCCAAGTTCTGGATCTTTCCTTCTCAAATCTATTTCAAATCAAGTTTCACTACATCCATCGTGATCACTTTCGACAATGGTTCGTTGTCTACTTTTGATGAAGAGTTCATGAGGAAGGTGATGGATTTGCCTACTCTGGTGATCTTGTCGATCATCACGTCCGGGAAGAATTGGGACCTGACTGTGTACATCTTACTTTAACGGATAAATGGACCTGAACTTTCCAGCCAACGTTCTTTTTAACGTCTCGATTGATATCCAATGTCACTACCGGTGGAAGATCATTCATCGTACGTGGATAGCGAAGAACTCTGCTGAGAATTACTATAATCAATTGATGGCCTCTTCATTTTTTTGGTTGTACCTTTCATCGGTTCAATGTCATTATCTTGACTTTGTATGGAGTCTCGTTTATTTTCACGTCGTGATTATCTCTATCATCGGAAAAAGATGATTATCTTGTGTTAAGTTTGAGGTCCAAGGTTGGTTCAAGTCCTTGAAGGTGTAAGAGTGTTTTAGGGTTACAACTCTACCCAAAGTGCCAAGTATGAGATAAGGTGATCTCCTATCTTTTCTCTCATTGATTCATTTTTTACCAATAGAGTTCAACCAAGTTCCATGGACGGTTTTGGGGTTTTGGAGACTTTCTGGAGAGTCATTCACAGAGTGTGATGTCTTTGTTAGGAAAGCTCTCAAGCTACACTACTAATGGAGGGGAGGATCGATTGATTTGGAGTTTTGAATGTGGAGTTATGATTGTTCAAAGTCAGAGGGGTTGAATCAATACCTCGAGTCACGTTTCCAAGTACTTCGGGAGTTTGAGAGATGATTTTTTGATATTGTCAAAAGGATTGGATAGCTGACGCCGAGCTGGTTGCATCGATGTAAATTAGTCCTATGTTTGGATTGGGTTTGATCTCGAAATAGCAATTGAAGTTGGCTGTAACAGTAGTGAGGTAAGAGTAAAATCGTTTTTCTTGGATTCAGAAAATGAATTGTTTCATGAGCGCCTAAGTGATTTTCTGAGTAAAAATCACTCAAATGTGTGACCTATCAGCTTACTACTTGTGAAATTTCAGCTCATTTGGTTAAGAGAAAGTGTTGGGATCGTGGAGTTTAGCTACCGAGGTCTATAAAGTTCATAAGTTAGCACAGACAAAAGTTTGGTCTATTTCGAGCAATTGGTTTGAGATGAAGCTAAAATTTCAGAGAATAGTATTGAGAGATCAAAGAGAATTTCCCATGAAGTCTGAAACCATTTTGAAGTTCAAGTTGGGAGCAATATGTTGCCGAAGTTCAGATTATAACATAAAGGGTTTGAAGAAAAAGAGAGAGATTTCACTTACATCTCTTGGTTGTCCTTGAAAAAACGAAGGAGGTGGAACTTCTTGGAGGTGCTGCAAGTGAGACAACGGAGTTATGTTGTGAATTTAGCACGAAGATCATAATCAAAGAAAGCGTTACACTATGTCGAAGTTGCTGACTAGAAATCTCTAATTGCAAAGTACCGTTGTCTTCGACATCACACCTCGACCTCAATGGTTGCTTGCTGTGTGTATGTCTTATATTGATGGAAGCTGTAGAAAACAACTTTCTAGTGGTATGCTGCATGTCTAGTTTGAAGTTTGTTTGATCACACAAAACTTAGGTCAAACATGCGAATCAAGATTTCGGGTTGAGACATTTCGAGTTATAAGTGTTAGATATGATCAATTTCGATCTATTGTGATAAGAGTTACCTTGGTCTAATCAATGTACTATCAGTATCATTGGAAAGCTTGTATAGTAGGCTATCCATTGTTGTAAGATTCATCTTGAATGAGGTTCATATCAGCAGATTGTAGAAAGTCAAAATTGAATATTTTAGTTAATTTATCATAGAAAAATGATGAACGACGGGTGGCTATGCCTAGTTCTGATCAGATGCCTAGGATGTTGTCAAGAGGAGGAACGAAGCACACTCAAAGGAAGCGAGCTGGTTTGGATAAGCATCTAAATCAAGACTAAGTCTTGATGTCAAGACTTAGGTTTGCCGTAGCGTTGGCAAAGCAAGTATGAACTTTCATACTTGTCTTGGGGCTTGGGGTGATCTTGCTTTGTGGTTTTCTACAAAGTAAACTTAGTCCCGCGTCTAAGTCAAATCAGGTTGCGACCGGAAAGTGAGTTTCGGGGGACCTCGTAAGTAGGTGTGAATACTTATAGTTTGCAAGTTAGAGTCTTAAGTAGAACGTTTAGAAGTTGTCAACTAGTTTTGTTTAGGGTAAGCCAAAAAGGTAAGGCTTTTCCCGAGACTAGTTGAAATTTTCTAAGTGTTCTAGCGACAACTTAAGACTCAAGCCAAGAAGGGAATTGCGGGTTAGCTACAAAAACGCAATTCTGACGCCAAGGGGTTGGCTACCCATTTTGAACTTGGTGTTAACTTAAAGGATCATTGTTGATGAGGGCATCAACCTCCAAAGTGGGGGTGAGTGTCGCCCCTCATTCTCAAGATCGGGCGCAGACGCGAACAACAGAACCCTAGCGGACTTGCGCTAAGTTGTGAACGCTGCGAGTAGGATTTAACGGCTTGGCCGAGAAGTCGGGATCAGATGAACCCTAAGTGGTTCTCTGAACCAAGGTTAGAACCTTGAGATAGGACATAAGGGCCTATCCCAAGAGGGCCCCAGACGAACGCTGACCTAAGGAGACGAGTCTGGGAAAGGGCTGAAACATGAGTCTCAGACACAGGTCCGAGACGTGAGACCGAGACGTGGGTCCGAGACGCAGACGAACCACAGGGTCGACCCTGGTCTGGACCACAGGTTTCGGAAAAACTGCTAAGTGTTGGAGCTCCAGGGACGTTTTAGGTCGTGGACGGAGCTCCACGCAAGATCTCGAGGCGAGTGAGGTAACATTGGAAAGGTCTCGTCGAGAGCTTTCCAGTGATATATAACACTCCTCGATCTGACCTCCGAGCTGGAAGTTATGGCCGAACCACAATCGGATTGTGGTATAATTTTCAGGGACCAAAGAGGAGAACGGGGCCGCCGATCCCCAGAAGTATATATGAGGGGGGATCGATGCTTGGGTGGGCCAGGACGAGTCACCCGACCCCAGGGTTCGGCGGGCGGACTCTGGGGGCATGAGGTGATGGCTGGGCCTGTTCCAAGGCACATTTCGATCCAGACTTGGATGTCTGGACTTAGGAACGATGTAAGGGATGGAGCAAGACTAGGGAACGAGTCGGCGGGTTAGACCACCGTTCGGGAGCCTAGACCCAGACGGACATCACGGGCTTGTTAGTGCACAAGATGACCTAAAGGATCGTTTGATGGTGCTTTTGTGAACTAAAACATCTTCTTATCATGTATCATGTATCATCTTCTTAGCGTATGATTATACGTCTAGTTGGGTTGTATGGTGCACTTGCTTTACACCTAAGGTACGGATAGATCAGTAGAAACAGAAACAAGTAGATGTTAGAGTCGAGTTAAAGATCGATTGACTAGATAATGACTAGGTAGTGACTAAGTAGTGAGGGCACAAGGGTTTTACCGAGTTGGTTCAAGATTTTATCTATCTCTCTAGAACTAGATTCCTTGTGTATTCCCAGACCAAAATTCATGTTGTACGACAACGTCTCTTCAGCATCGTGACACGTGAAAGCCTAAAAGTTGTATCAGCAAGTAACTCTATCGTCTTAGCTCAAGATGATAAAAAGATCAATTTTGATCATCTCGACGAGGATTATCAAATGGTGTAGTCAAAAATATTTTTGGTATAAGATAATAAAATTCTACAAAACACAAGTCAAGCTTGTATGACCACTTTACTTCAAGAATTGGAAAAGCTACTAGTGTCTTCACACCTCGCATATGTGTCCTTTTCATACATCACATGTGTTGAACATCATTGTGCTATCACATGTCACTAAACCTCTTCACTAACCAGTCCATTACACAGTTACATAGATGCAACCTTACGCTTTTTCCTCTGGTGAATATTGAAGAGAGGGGAGACGATGATGTCATGCGGGACTTGGACTCGGAATCGTTGACAACTCGCTGATAACGGCACGGGGTTGGCAAAACCTCCGCTGCCTACTCGTCTCTACTGTCTCTTCCCGATCTAAATAGACAACCACGTTGCTCGCAACGTCTTCTTTATATGCATCAGCTTCTAGCTGTACTAGCACCTCCTCCCATTGTTATGGATGCACTAGTTCCCAAGCTTGCTGTGGCTGCACTTGAGAACACCTATTCTCCTCCTCCGGTGGAGGTAATCTCGCAAAAAAATGATTACAACACTCCTCGACCTCCTTGAGCTCATGCAAGATTTCCTCGACCCATGATGATAACGACATTGTGTCATGCTACGGAGGTCTGAAGCCTCTGTTTAGTTTGAACAAAACACTAGGTCGATAAAAAGAAAGCTCTCAGATGCGGCGAGAACGCACCACGAAGTGAGACTTGAAAGTGAATTGACTCATTAATATCGTGTGTCCTCAACACGACTAGTCATTCGTCACATTTTTAAACCCTAACTCTGCACATGCGTGCAGAGTCCAACTTAACCAGCCTCACTTATTGAGACTGTCTTATACCTTCTCGTTGAGACAGACAACAGACATATCAAATACACGTTCTATGGTTCCACATCGATTTCTCCTTCATCAAATCAGTGAACTCGCTGACTAGTGAATAAACCTGCCATCTGGCTGAGGACTGACATTGACTATATTTATTCTATGTATTATTTCGCATATACTCTTATATATCATGCAATCACTTTGAATTCTCATCGCTCTTTCCTTCTATCCCTTCAAGTTCCTCGCGGTATGAGCCATGAACCGCTTTAAGTTCACTTTCTTCTTAGAAGAAGATTGGATTTTCTGTCCATCACATCAAACATGGTTCTCTTTTGATCCATATATATCATTACGTCATTATGAGAGAGACCAATTATGTTCACATGAATTGGACAGTTTATGAGGTGCCAGATGACTCGCAGTTCATTTTAGTATCCTATAGTGGTGTTCAGCTTCCACATGGCAGTTATTTGCAGAATTCTAGGGAAGAACAAATCAGTCTTCTTCCTTGGACAAGAGTCATTTTTCCTCTTCAACGGGATTTCACATTTCCCAACTTCGCTTGGTAAATGTTTCAGCCGTCTTCCGTTCTTCAATTTCCTTTCATCGATCATGGAGCGTATGGTTTACCAACTGGAACAGTCATAGAATGGACCGACTCCTAGCTCATTCAAACATCGTAAACTTCATTGGAGATTATGTACGTTTCATTTCATCAAATCAGCGAACCTCGCTGAGTGCTATTGCTAGAATGTATTTAACTCCGGGTGATAACCAAAGAAACAACTGCACTAAATAACAGACTGTTAGATGTCAAGCATATGATGCTTATTACTCTTTAATGTATCATTAGTTTTGTCTAGCAAGCCTTTCTGATTGTCTTTTTCAGTCAAAATATGGGTTGCGATGTGATCATTGCCAGATACACAAAAAATCTCATCAGATACCAACTTCTTGGAGAAATCCTCGACAAAAAATTACTTATATCAGTAACTTTTTGTATGATATCTGATATTGTTCCAACTCTCCTCTTGTACTTTGCGTTGTAACGAAAGTAATTATTTAGATGTACTAGATGCTTGAAGATACGATATTATAAGATGTCATCAACTTGATACCCCAAATTGCATGAGCCAAAATATAGCATGCATCCTAGACACACTTCAAGAAGAACGTGCAGAAAATTACATGTGCTAGAATAGAGTGAAAATTCTTGGACTCGGTTTGCTATGTTTTTTCTCTTATGTTGTATGCACTGCCTCTTATAGAATGATTTTTTCTCGTCGGAGAAGCAGTATGCATGATCAAGAAATATTTATTCATTTTTATAAAATGATAAATGATAAATATGGTAAATATTATTATATGTCTCGTGGAATCTTCACAGACACATGGAGTGTCCATGTGAGTCCATCACACGGGGACTCGGACCAGAAGCTTCATTAACAGTTTGCAGCGCATGCACCTCCAACCGTACCCACGACCTTTCTCTTAGAGGACTGTAGGCTAAACCACTTGGGATTAAGAATTCTACTTAAATTATTATAGAAAAATAAATATTCTTATAAATATTAAATGATATATTAACAGAGAGTTGCATCCAGATCCAAACATAATCCATAAAATAAACACATGAACATGTGTTTTCAAAACTACAAGTACGAGAATTTTCTGACCTTGTGACTATTAATTTATTTTGAAAATTAATTATTAATTATCCAAATGATTCATGAAAGAAAAGTTAAAATCAATGAACATGTCATCATATGCATATGAGTGATATGCATGCTCCTCATGTGTTCTTCTAATCTCTCCGTTCGGACTAAACATATGGACGTACAAAAGTACTTCATCCAAGAAAAGATCAAAAGTTGAGAGGTAAGTGGTCTAGCTTCGTCTATCAACATCCAACTGTTACATCGTTTAGATCCATGACACATCGACGATTATCATCCTTTATCGATTATTGACGGTAGTGCTTTTGAACAAGTGTTGATTTCGTCATTTTCCGCTTGGAGCTCAACGGATCCCTTCCACCATTTACTGATGAGTAGCGCAGCTAGCGCTTCAGTCCAATGACTCTTACCTTCACATCCAATGCACATCAGTCTTTGCTCGGATTCTTCACATAGAACAGACAAATATTTCTTGTGGAATGGAGAAATTTCTATTTTTTAACTCTCACTCTAAAGTGACTTTGCGTGTGTGGCATCTGCGAATATATACTCAAGAAGCATGCATATTCACCTCTTCCAAGTTAACAAGAGATGAATAATGAAATTTAATTTATCATCTAATCTTTTCAGTGAGAAAGATCAGGTGATAAACTACACCTTGAACAAAATATAATTTTTGACAAGTCCGGAAGCGATCTTATGGTCAAGATACAAGCCAAAAGTTTCAAGTACAAAAACACCTTAAACTTGTAACGAGAATAAAAAGACTCAAGTACATAACACAATCAAATACTGTATTGAGATTGCACCGAATGCACTTCTCACTTTGCTCTTCTCATGTGAGATGGACAACTCATTGTAGAAATTCAAGTAAAAGGTTTTTGATCAATCTACCTAGTAGCACATGAGATCACCTAGTATCTGATCTTGTTTTCTTCAAGTTGGAATTCAATCTAGGTGTAGTAAGCACACATAAAATAATAATCGACCTCTATCTCTAAAGCAGCAGCAAAGACATCTCATCCGAAAGCACAAAATAAAGTTCTATAGACGATCCTTGAGACTAATTTGACCTTGTGTTGCAACTCGCCTTCTCATCTGTCTCTGATCATGAAAACTTCTAGATCTTCGAGCATAGTTTCAAAACAAGCATATGTGTCAAAAAGTAGCTCTTATCTCACACATGCCAAAGGATCGGATGAAATCAACCTAAGTCAAAACCAATCATGACAAAAACCTTTGTCCACTCAAAAGTAAAAAATATAGTTATACATTCAACAAAACACACACTCAAGTCTCAAAACAAATGAACAATTGATACATAAGACCACTAAAACATTCGAAAGTAATGAAATATTTAAGAGTTTGATGTCGAGACCGTTGCTAAGTCGATCTGTAATGATAAAATAAAGTGAAAAAGAAAAATAGTACCAAAAGAGAGTCCTTCCACTATCGAGTGCTCACAACCCTAAGCCTTGAACCTTAGTCATAAACCTTGGATCTCATCCAAATTGATAAAGACGATACAAGAAACCAGATAGTGAATGAACACGTCTCATCATGTGTATGACATGATAAATGCAAGCGATGATCGCTTGATCAAATACAGAGCAGCAGACAAACGATATGTGGTGAATCAATCCATTGACTAAAAGAAAAATTGTGACTAGTGAAAACTAAACAAGAAAAAAGAACAACCAAAAGTCAAATGATGCAGATAACAAGCTTCAAACACACTAAAAAACAAAATTAGAGTCCAGTAAACCAAGGTAAAACCATCACAAAATGTAGAAAATATACATACAATAGATTTGATCTTTAACTCAAAGTCATATAGCACTATCATCATCATATAGCAACCAATATGGAATCAAAAGAGTGCTAGAATATGAAAGCATACAATGGAGAGAACAGAGCAACACAATATCCAAGAAAACATGGAAGGATATACAAGGAACATAATAAAGAGACTAGAGTGTCTCATACATGTCATGTAAATAATTAGACAGATTTTGTAACTTGTTAATATCATAAAGAGTGCGAAAACTGATTTCGTAAAACTGAAAATGAGAATAGGATTGAATCTGTAATCTAAAAATGTTACAGACTTTCATGCTTGCGAAATCCCAGAGTACTCTGATAAAATGAGAGAAAGAAAACCAACTAGTATCGTGCATCTCGAGTATTCTCTTGAGAGATGACCTTTGTACCTCAAGAGTTACTCTCTTGTCCGTTCGAATAACTTCTCATAAAAACATTTACAATGATGAACCAGAAATATATACGTGTGAACTTTTACACTCCCTAATACAACCTTTGAAACTTCTTAATACAACCGCAAAATGACTAGATACTAGTGAGATATTATATAAAATTTATAATTTTAATAATAATTTTGTAGAAAAGTTTATGTAAATTATTTTAATGAGATGATTTTGAGCAAGACATTACCATGATCTTATAATTTATTACGATAATGTTTGAAAGAGTTTAAATAGACTCATATCTCACAAAAATCTTTACGGGTCCCACTAAAACAACCACACAGTAGACCTTTCTACTGTGTCCTGTCCAACTTGTTACAGTGATATGTTTGACACGACCTCCGTCTACCCGTACCCGCGTATGCTGGACATGGAAACTAGGAAAGAAAGACGGGTTGGGGTTTAGGGAGAGAGACAATGCGGTCCACTGGAAGCAAGCAAGCAAGGCCCTAGCCAAAACCCTGGAGTAGCAGGACCTCACCGATCCGCGCACTTCCAAGTGTGTGTTCGAATGGGGCAGAAAAGAGAGAGAGAGAGATTCGACAGACAGAGGAGGAGATTTTCCGATTGCGCGTACCGTAAAAGAAGTGTAGATAGTGAGGAAAATTATCGTCGATTGCAGGTACTATAACGGAAGTGAAGATAGTGCTTGAAGACGCACCGCAGAAGACCGATAAGTTCTTTCGGACTTGGATGAATGTGGCGTTGAAGGAGCGGTCTGGAGTGGAGTGGAGGAGAGTGCTGAATGCACTGCCGGCTTATCAGTTCCAAGGAGGAGTGACTTGACCACGACGACAACATCAGGAGTCCCTGAGCACGAGCAGTGAAGGGAGCAGAGAGAGGTGAGGTGGCTTGGCGGCAATGGCGTCACGGACGACGTTGGCCAGGATTTTGTCTTCAGTTTCATTGCGTTTTTTCTCGACCACCGGCACTTGTAGAAGTTCACCGTTAGGCTCTCTATTTGTGTCTGGTCCGAGTTCAGTTCATTTAGGCAGGACGCAGTTTTTCGGAAAAATCCACGGGCTACGTTACGAGATTGGGCATTCGAGATGGAGCTGGAACCCGAGCAGAGAGATGGGCGCTCGAGCGAAAATCAAACGAAGGAAGGAGTCTAGTTTTGATAGTATTATCCAAAGAGACAAGAAGCTGAAGATTGTTTCTAAAATCAAGGAGATTCTGGTGAAGCAGCCGGGAAGAACCATGACTCTACTGTCTTTGGGAAAGCACCGTAGACATATAGGTTTGACGGGGAAGAGGCGCGTGGTCGCCCTTTTGAATAGGTTTCCGGCCGTATTTGAAGTTTATGAAGAAGGTTGTAACGTGATGTGCTTACGTTTCACTGAAGAAGCCGAACGGTTGCACGATGAGGAGGAGAAGCTTAAGGAAGACTTGGAGGAATTTCTGGTAGAGAAACTGAGGAAACTTCTGATGATGTCTGTCGACAAGAGATTGACTCTGGACAAAATCGCCCATATCAAGAAAGATCTCGGCCTACCGGATGACTGGAAAACGAGTATGTTGCCTAAATATCCGCAGTTTTTTAAGGAGGTCGAGACGGGTGATGGTCCTGCATTGGAGCTGACAGTCTGGGATCCCCTCCTGGCCGTGTCAGCTGCTCAGAAGAGAACAGCTGCACCAGATTCAGATGACGAAGATGCCGAATATCCAGCACCTCCGAAAATTGTCATAGATGGAGAGGAGATCAAATCAACGGCAATAAGTACTAAGAAGCTGAATCTGCCCAAAGGCCTTCAGCTCTCGAAGAAGGATCGAGTTGTTGCTTTGAGGTTCCAGCAGATGCCTTACCAATCGCCCTACGAAGATACAAATTTGGATCCTGCCAGCGTGGAAGCAGAGAAGAGGGCTTGCGCTGTTGTACATGAACTCTTAAGTTTGACACTGGAGAAGAAGACCCTGGTCGATCATCTCACACATTTCAAGAAGGATTACAAGTTTTCTCAAAGAATTCGAGCAATGCTAATCCGCCATCCGGAAATGTTCTACGTATCCTTTAAGGGACACAGGGATTCGGTGTTCCTGCGAGAAGCTTACAGAGGCTCGGAGCTGATAGAGAAGGATCCCTTGATTGCTGCTAAGGAACGACTTGCAGAGCTTGTGGCAGTGTCCAGACAGCAGAGGATGAGCGAAAGGGCCGCTTTGCGTGAAGATGGATCGGAAATCGAGGAGGAAGATGACGAGTTCGAGGAAGATGACGATGAAGACTACGACAATGAAGAAGATGGTGAAGAAGAAGATGAGGAGGATGAGGATGAGACAAGCGATAAAGGTACGGGTTCAAGTTCATCCTCTACAACTCAAAGAGGGGACACTCAGGAAAGACCTACACTATCGAGACCGAGACCAACTGTATCATCATCTAGACCTAGACCAGTTGAGGTGGACGAATATCTAGCCAAGCAGACTTCCAGAGTCAGGGAGCGATGGTAGTTTTACGCTAATCCATCAAGTTGTGTAGGTTTGCTCTTTCCCTAGTGAAAAACGTGCTAGAAAGCCATCCACGCAAGGTGATTAGACGCTTCATCAAATGTCAGTGCTATCAAGATTTGAAGATTTCTGAAGTCTGGCCCCGCCTACAAGATCTAAACGTTGAGTAAAGAGGTGAGGGACGAACGTAATTTATTAGAGTTGGAGTACTTGCCACTTGTTGTAGTAGCCAAAAGTTTGCAGAAGCGACACAATTGTCGGTCGCTTTCCGCTTTGTTTTGTTACTACCATTCACGCTGGAACGGAGCCTTTATGAATCCATCCGATTGGTCTGTCTGACTTTCGCCCTGTATTCTCCTGATAGTTGAGAGTATTTTAACGGTTGTACCTGAGCCGCCCGTGACAAAGACTTTCACGAGCTCACAAGATTGTAAGACACAACGATGCTTGTCCTACATAAGAGAGTTTCCTCGCAGCTTCCGCAGTGTGCCACTATGGGGAGAGTCAACCGAGTCTGCTAGAGAACAGGAAAGCTGGCTGAATATTTGAGAGACACTGCTGTTTGGAGACGTGTGCGTGATTGAAGTGGTCGAGTCAAGCGAGTGTCTCATGCCATTGAATCTCAGTAATCTGGCTATTTCGACGTTTGTTTATCCCTTGTATCACTGCAAGTGATCTTTTGCTTTCCCGCTTGTGGGATATGTCCATGACTTTCCAAGCGTCCCAGCTGTCGTGCTGCTAGTCTGGTGTTAGAAACACCAGGACAGCTGGGACTCATACTACAGAAGCTGCTATGGGTTGGAGGCTTTGGTCTTCACGTGTGTGGCAAGTCACGACTCACGAACAGGAAAAACGGATGCAGTTCCTTTAGAGAGCGCAGGCAGAGACACGTTCGGAGGTAAAATATGCTGTTTTGGTCCACACGCGATTATCTCAGACGTGCAAGTTTAGAAACTCCGTATTCATATTCATTATTCTCACAATGGCCGAAGGAATCCCGTTCCTTTTCCTGACGAAGACACAACTCACAGCACTGCGGGCACCATCTCATGTCAGAACTCGAAGCACGAGTTCCAACTTTACTGCACGTAGCAACACGTGAGGCCCTTTACAACACTAGAATCCATATCCGGATTCCATATCTGAGTATTGTTCTAGGATCTTGCATCCGTAGCAATAGAGTTACCTAAAACCAGTGGGTGCTGTGTTCATAACGCGAAACGACCAGGGCCGTGCTTATGGGGCTCGAAAAGAGCCATCTCGCCCTCGAGGTCGAATTTCAAACAAGACGTTTTGAGTTGAGGCCGAAATGTACTCGATGAGAGGTCGAGACGAGTACGTTTTACCCTCGAGCTTATGCTAGAATCAAACTCAAAACGAGTGTTTCCTTGTGCTTCATAGCGAAATTGACTCTCACTCTTATTCTGCAAGGGCATAAAGTTGTTTTCTTCCTTTACTACCTCTGATTGCCGTCTCGCTTAAATCGGTGGTCGTCAACTCACTTAAACTCGCTTCTGCGCGGGGTTCTTCTGGCTATATCATCTACGTTCGCTTATTTTACTATTTTAGTATACAACTCCAGTTGTTTCCACTTCTGCTGCATGCTCGGATGCTCGGAGTGTATTTTTGTGGTAGTTAGGTTGTTGAGTGTACATCTACAGCAAAAATTCTATTCTCCATTCTTTATCTTTTTGCTGTCTGATAGTTGATTTCATTGGATAAATCTTTGCTCTTGAACTCAATTAAACCAACGAATTTCTTTTGCGCTATATCATTCTATGCTCGCCATCGACAGTCTTCATTTGTTACATTCTGTTCAAATTCAGTTTTTCCAGTTTGTAGGCGGATTTCGTCAAGGTGATGCTGCAGTAGTACTTCAAGATCCAGTTCTACATTAGAATCGAAAGGCTTGCATATTTCTCTGCTTCATTACGCTCTATACCAAGGAGAACTTTCTCTAGAATGTGCTTCGCACTACACATTGTTATCTGGCACACCCTTCGGATATTAACAACTGGCTAATTTCATTTAGCAAGCTAACGCACATTCGGCCCCTAATTGCTATTTCCTGTGTGCTTGTGCGGGTTACATATGTACTAGAGAGTGGTCTTTGATAAAATCTGCCATTCTCTACGTTTGAATATTTGTCACTCTCTTCATATCTGAAAACTGTCTATTTCGTGCCGTATAAAGGAACCATTTTGTAGATAAATCAGAAGATCCTTAACTACCTTTATGACGTTTTTACCAAGATGACAGTAACGAGGTCATAGTGTACATGGACCGATAGAGACGATGCTCAAAGAGTCTTGAACGACGTGAACGAAGAAGACCTGAATGGATCTAATTTATTAATCACACTTTTCTTTGACTTCGCTCGTCTAGATGTAAGGCTTGATATTGTGTGTTCTTGTTAGGTGCGGTTCCTTCCCTTCCCCTTGAGGATAGCAATGGTCAGTACCATTGCCTCCACTAGATAGAATAATTACTTGGTCACCCCTATGACTTATAGAGCGCTTCTTGGTCACCTTCCTGAGCAGTTCTCCGGTCGTCTATCCAAGCTGTTTTCCAACATGGCATGTAGAATCCCTGTTTGCGTTTCGTCTGTCAAACGTGGAGAGTGACAGAAAGCGCGTGCAAAGTAGCACGAAAAAAAGGAACAAAGTTATGCAGCAAGAAGAAACAGGGTATTGGTACGAATATCCAGAACAGTGATTGTTAGAATTGTGTCGCCCGCATAGATTTATGGCGAGGCTGACATGAATGATGATAGTGTAGACAGTTCTCTCGATAAATTCTATTTTCCCAAATTGGCAGATGGAAGCTGTCGTATGGATAGGACCAGGTATGGCAATTGCCATGGAAATGTACACACATTATTAAAAAAGAGAAATGATTATTCAGAATGAAAACAAGCATTGTTTGGTTGATTGTTAGGAATCATGATACACATAAGTTTACATCTTATGTGTATGATCTTAACAATCATACACATAAGATTTAAACTTCTGAAAAAGTACAGGAAATATTTAGAAACGAGTAAACTCACATAACAGTTAGTAGGACATACTCGGACAAATACGTATATGTGTTCGGACCTACCGGTGATAATGGAAAGTTTCTCCTTATTAGAACACGAGCTGGTTAGTAGAGTGTGAGTTCGAGTACTTCGACCTGCTTGGGAGGTAAAAGAGAATCTTCCACCGTCCCGAGCGTTCACTACACAGGATAGTTCTCAGATAATACTTTTTTCTTATTTGGATTTTTAGGTCTCTTTTCGCTGTGGGGCTTTTCGCAGCCGTATGCTGCTTCCCACGCACAGCATGAGTCCAGGAGGACTCGACCCCACGGCGCCCGGGCTACAGGCGGATGGGGTAGCCAACAAGCTTGTTGGCTAGTTCTCAGATATTACTTGGACAAATTTGTTCGGGTGCTTCGACTTGCTCAAGAGATAAAAGAGAATCTTTTATCCTCGGGCGTTGACTACACGGGCCGGTTCTCAAGTTATACTCGGACGAATCCGTTCGATTATTTTGACCTGCCCAGGAGATAAAAGGGAATCTTTACCTTCTCAGGAGCTCATTACACAGAACGGTTAACAGATTGTGCTCAGATGCATCCGTTTGAGTGTTTTGACCTGCTCGGAAGGTTAAAAAGAATCTGGTACCTCCCCAGATGGGTGGATAAGTTCAGGATACAGTAAAGACACACTCGCTATTAAGAGATTTTAGAGTATTGCTTGACATTGTCAGGACCTATTTTGATTCACGACTCCTATATTAGCAATCCTGCCGCCATCTGGTGTAAATTAAGGAATAGGTGGAGGATACCAAAGGATTAGAACAAAAGAGGATTAAACTTGTCGTGCATACTAGTCGTGCTAAGAAACAGAACAAGCAAAAAGTGTTCGGAGTCTGAACCCTATTACCCATATGTTCAAATTCCATAAGCATCCTCTTTCTCATTTTGATTATAAATCTTCTTAAGTCTTATCTCGAGAGCTTGGGCTCTCAAGGAGAATTACCTTGTCAAGTATGCTGTTTGGAGATTGATAGTTTACGTACTTTATACTCTTCAGAGGGATCTCTTGTATATATGATGTTATGGATAAATTGGATGCCTAAGCTTCTCATTATTTCAAATCATGGATATTACCTCGTTAATATGTTGTTCAAGATATTGCTTTATTTAGACCTTTACTCTCAATATCCTCAGATTTTGACGTCGTTACCGACTTCAAAGCTGGATGGTATCACCACCAGCTCTTACAATTTACTCATCATCGAACGTGGGCGTTTCGACTTCTTTTGGAGGGCAGAATATTGCCACAACACTAACCACACCTTCAACATCATTTCCTCAGCAAAATATGATCACACAAGTGGCTACCACCAGCACAGCTGTACCATCGACAACTCCAATGACACAAGCATCACCAAGCACATTCATGACAACACAGGGATTATCGATTCTCAACATAAGCTTCAATGGAAAGAGAGACTTTAATTCCTTCATCAGCAAATTCAAATCCATTTGTGCCATCTTGAAGATCACGGATAATTAAGACAAAGCAATAAGTATATCCTTTTCTAGGAGAAGCAAAGTCATGGTTTTATGAGCTAGAAACATCTGTCTGGGATGATTGGACACAACTCACAGAGGAAGGACGAAAATGATTTCCTTCTCTCTTGCAAGAGATATAAAACTCTATTGACAAAGTGTACAGTGATTAGATGAACCGATGAAAAAGTTCATCCATCGTTACAATATATGTAACATAGCTACAGTCGAACGTAGATGAAATGATGTTACTTAAATACTTCACCAAGGAGTTACCCAGAGAAGCATCAAACTAGATTATTATGATTTCTGTAGGACGCTGCATTCAGCGTATGATAAAGCATAAAGATGCACATCCATCTGATGGGGAAAGATTAGACCTTATCCACAATATGGTCAGGAACGAGTATTCCTACAATACAACAAGTGGTGTCATCCGATCACTACTTTCTTCTACATCCAATGCCGACTCAACAAGACCTTAGGCAAACCCTCGTGCAACTACCATCTCCATCTGTAGTGTCCCATGATTTCTCCTTTAGCCCATTGTAGCAAAAGATTTCGTTCTCCAAGAAGATTTACACTAGTATTGCTGCTCTAAGTTCTAAGATCTGTCCAAACTCACAAACACGCAGGATTTGTCTAGATATCTCATCTTCTCACAAAACCACACGGCTTCCAGATCCTTCAGAAGGTGCTCTAGATCCAAACATGCAACTACTATCTAAAATATCACAAATATCCACTGAGAAGTCGGAGAAGACGCTTTCTGCTTCCAGACCACGGCTTCCAGTCTTTCCACGACGGTCTTCTCGGAGTAATTCTCGGCTTCCGGAGGTTCAACTCGGCTTCTGACACCTCCAGAAGACTGTCCCTGCTTCATAGATGTCAAATTACTGCTCCTTATCACACATTGCTCTTACAATTTCCAACGGGGTTAGATGATTCACAGGGTGTATGCCTCCTATAGCCTTCCCAGGCTTCTGTCTACGAAAATGATCTTCCTGCAGCACTACAACGACATTCACCTCCAAGGATACTCAATAGAAATCTCGGAAGTCACATAGAAGAATGTGGGAGGATGAGAAGATGAGAGAAGATGAGAAAGAAGAGGAAGTCCAAACAAGAGGAAGAGAAAAAGTAGAAATTAAGATTTCGACAGGCTTCTAGTCCGGGTCCTGACTAACAAGCCATCCCTGCTTGTAGTAATTTGGGGAAGAAGACCAGAAATCTACTTACAGTTATACAGTCTTCCAATCGAGGATGTCGTCTTTTGTTGTGGAAAGAAGGCTTCTTTCTTCTTCTGTCTTTGCTCTGACTACTCTGACTACTCTGACTTCAGGGACGAATCTCCCATAGGACAGTCTGTACGTTGTCGTAGTACGTGACATTCCACATGATGAAACGGAACTTCAGAAGACACTCAACTAGCATTTGTTCAGGAAGCTGCGCTTAGCTTATCAAGCTGGGCAGGAGCTAAGCTGGGGCTATGCTTGACAAGCTGCCCCCTAGCTTAGACTGAAATATCACCCTGAAAGAGGTCGAAGGGCATCAAAATGCAGAGCTCGACGAGGAGAGCGACCTCATGCTTCCAGTTTTGACAGAAGGTGTTTTACGCAATAGTTAGTACGGGTTTTAAACTGAGAAATATACGAAAGAGAGAAATCCATCGATTCTGACTCGTGACTCGAACTCAGAATCTGATAGCGTGAGTGTGCAGGTGTTCAAAAATACTATAGTTTTGACTCCTTGTTCATTAAAAACGGAGTTGTATAGAGAAGTTAGCGCAGGAAAGGCTAGTAAAGACTTTACAAGAAAATTTCCTCAGGAAAACACATATGTACAGAAAATTTTCCCTTCTTGAACGGAACCAAAGGCCATCCCAGTGATAGGACGCCTGCCTAGGAGAGAAGTGGTCTCAGGATCAATCCCTCTTGACCTCTGGTTCCTATTTCGGCATGTTGGCCTCTTGGAAGGGAGTCTATGTTGGATATGCAGCCATGTCCTGCATATCTAGGAGCGGGAGACCGGTATCTCCCTTAATCGTGGGCTTCCTGGCCTAAGCCTCCGCATGCCATCCTGAATATACTATTAGAGATACCTGGTGCGCATATGGGGGGAGGGGGGCTGTAAGTCCTGTGGAGCAGTCTCATAAGTGTTGGGGCTTCGGCCTACATTGGATGGCTTGTAGTATATTCAAGACGGCATCAAGAGCACGGGAAATTTTTGTTAATTAGTTAAATAACCATCGAGTCAGCTTGCGATGAGAAATGAGGCTATGAGAACCTTTATTAGTGACGAGGTAGAGTTTGTGGAGACAACTGTGAAACTTGTATTAAAAAATGACCAACTTTGTAAATAAAGCTCTGTACGCATAAGGACAGCAGGGGGGCAGCTTAAGCTAAGGCCCTGCTTCTGATAAGTGACTGCGCTTATAAGGACAGCAGGGGGCAGCTTAAGCTGGGACCTTAATTTTTAGGTTAAATACCTGCGGCGGCTTGGGATCGGGGACAGTTTGCAAAGGATTTTTCTGAGAGAGCTGAAGCGGAAGGAGGAGGATTAGAGACTGGGGGTTGAGGACACGCATGAGAAGCTAGGAGGCTGGGGAAGATCAAATTGCTGACAGATTGAATTGGGAGGTCATCGTAGGGAGAGGGGCAGGAGTTTTAAGCTTGGACGTTGTCTAATAAACTGTTCTGAGGAGAAATTACTCTCATGAGGCAGTTTTATTGAGAGAGATCGTTTGAAAATCTACAGAGGACTTTTGATCGACGCTGGATCAAATTTCTGAGAGTTTCAGTTGGGGCAAAGAGAGGAAGATTCAGGGGCCTGAATTTCACTATTAAGTTCGGATTGAAACATAATTGGTAGACTTTTGGCTGAGAATTGATTGACGGGAGAGAGAGACACGCATGAGAGGAAGAGAGAGAGATTTTCTTTACAGTTGAAGAGGTTGATGATACATCGACACTGAAATAAAGTTATTTGAATCTTGAGAGACCTATCTGTGTATCCAAGGTGTGTTGGAGTGCTTGTTTTTGTAATCGGTGGACGCAAGAAGCAGGATTTTGGAGATCTCGTCGTCAGCGGCTACCTGTTTTTCTCTTCTGGTCGTTTCTCTGATCGATCACAGTCAGGAGGTCTGCCCTCCTCAAGAAAGACTCTCGTCACGTCAACGTGGATCCGAAGTGCTCCACTGGATGAGTCAAGCTTGGACTCTGCACAGCTTCTAACAATCACCGCCACTCAAGAAGAAGGCTTTCCATGCACAATTGAGTATGAATTCGAGAAAATTCACTGCCCAGAAGACACAGACAAAGCTTCTACAATCAAATCTGAAATCAGTTTCCCGAGAAGATGATACATTGGCTTCTAGAAGCTCACTCCATCACTTCTTGTCACAACTCCTCGACACACCAGCTTAGAAGCAAGACTGCACGATGATGCCGTTCCCTGTTCTATGTTGTCTACTCCTGTTCTACATCCTGCCGATCCTCTGGGAGCGGAGGCACATGCCTACTCTAAAACTCTGTGTTCGTAACGTCTGTGTGTAGACAATGTATGCTATCAGTAGAAATGTGCGCATAATGTGTATGAAATCCTACTTTGTGATCTACTTTATACAATCGTCTTGAGTCGTAGGAGGGAGATCCCTTCCAATCGTAACTCACATCTAGGAAAAATAGGGCGTTGTCAAGGCCACCACCTCTCAAGGCTTCGGTTCCCTTCTCAGTTTGGAAATTGCTTTCCACTACCTACCGTTGCTTCACATGGACAGTCACCTAAAAATAAAGTGGGAGTTGTCTCTCTTAAAATAGTAAATTCTGATTCCTATCCAAAATAGCCATGTCAACTGACTATCTATCTCTACTGCTTACTCCTGATCGCTAGGTGAAGTCCTCATGAGATCCTGATCTCTTAATTCGGCTTCTGATAACGTGGAAAGCCCTGCTGGTACCTCTGATGCGGTCGCGGTAGCTTCCTCTTCGATGTTCGTAATGTGGACTTTTGGTGTAGCTTCGGAAGACAGAAGAGGCTTCTGGGAAGACACCTTGTCTTCCGGGGCTTCTTTTGTCGTCTTCTCGGCTTCTAGTGTTGTCACCACCAAGTGGACTGGGAGGTCGAACTCCTCCTTGTCGAGATCCTTGCCAACTGCTGGTCTTGACGCATGAGAAGGCGTAGCGACATGCTGGAGAATCGAGGGAAGATCGTAATGAGTCTTCAGGTGAGGCCTCAATCTGCCGATCTAGATAGTGGAACATGCTCTCCTTGCAGTCCACTAACATCTCCCTAGAAGCATCATCCCATTCACGAGCGAGGATAAGAAGCTTTCTTCCTGCAGTGAAGTTGAACTTTTTTCGAAGCGTCTATCCCATATGTGTCATGATCTCCTTGGCTCGGGCTTCGGCTTCTTCCCGCTGCTTCTTCTTTGCTGCGGCTTGAGCTTCCGCAGCTTCTCGCAGTGCACTCCAAATCGTCTTCTCTTTTGTGAGACTAGTGAGCTTACCTTTGATCCTCAGAACTTCCTGTTCGTGCTGCTGAAGTCGTGTCTGCAACTCCTAGTTGCTCTTCCGCAGCTGCGCCAACTCCTTGACAGAAGCAAAAGCTTCCGCCTTGTACTTCTTTGCGATCTTGTCCGTGGTGCCGAGGTTGGCTTCCAGCGCTTCCAGCTTCTGCTTCTGGACCTCCTCCTGCTGCATCAAGGTTCGAAGACCGAATCCAGACTGCAGTGTCCTAAGTCATCGTGCGCTTCTCCACCAACTTCATGGTTGGCTGGATCTCCGAACTAAAGAAGGCGCTGAACTCTTCCAGCCATCTTCTCGCAGAAGACAAGTTCATCTCCACGAATCAATCTGATGCGTCTTCCTTGTCTTCCAGAGATATGAATACCTCTTCTATCACCGTGGTCTTCTCCTTCTGTGCACGAGAAGACGCTATCTCAATATCTTCCGGGGTGGAAGCTTTCTTCCCACTGTAGAAGCAGCCCTCTTCGATGCGCTTCCTCTAGTCGCAGTCAGTACATCGATCCATATCTTGGTTTCTGGAGTCTTCGGAAGACTCCTTGTGGTCTCAGAAGCTATCTTCCGGGTGATCTTAGTGCTGGATGTGTCATCTTGTGAATCCGACTCGGATCCAGAGTGGATGGTCGAGAAAGATGCAACTCTTTCGAGACACACTCCTAGGTCTTATCCTCCTCAATGACGACGCATCTTTTGTGTCGCTGGAGTCGTCTTCTAGTACCGTAATCATCTTCTACTGAGTGCTTGGTCTTGTCTGAGACACTAAAGTGGGAAGGGAAGACATGACAGTTGTTCGGTCTTCTTCCTCCGAGATCTCTTCTTTCACCTCTTGCTGTCTCGCTGACCCATACTTGATCAACTGGTCTTCTTTCAAATCTCCCTTGGACACGTACAGATAACAGAAGAAGGGAGTAAGATGCCCTCCTGCTGGATGCACAAGTACACTAGCTCGGCCTGGATGTAGGTGTGGAAGAAGACGTCTCAGTTGATGATTTGTCCTTCTCAGATAGCTTCCAAGAACTCCACGTCTTGGTCTCCAAGGTACCTCACCTTCTGGACCTTTCTCTTGGGAAAAAGATGAAGATACAACTTCCTCAGAAGACGCTTCTTCGGCTCCCGGTAAGCTTCTACCTTCCATCCGTTCCTCTCTTGTCTGTCTTCCAAGAAGAGGCATGTAGTACTCCTAGGTACATACCACTTCCCAGAGATCATCGATATGATCTTCTTCTCCAGCTCGTACCCGCGGTTCTCTGCTTCTGGCCGATGAAAAGTCATACGCCGTCACTCCATCATCCAGGAAGATGATCTTCCTCGAGCGACCCCTGTCTTGACAGGTTCACGATTGTGAGGAGACAATGCTGCCCAGACCTCCTCCAGAATACCTTGATCTGCGAGGTTCTGTAAACCCTCCACGGTCTTATCGATCAACTACCCCCGATCTCTCAACCTCCACGATCGTCATCGATGAATCTGCAACATGTCGGGTTTGTCTCTCACTCAGGAGTCACCTCTGATGGCTTTGATGGAAGCACACCATGAACTTGAAGAAAAAAATGCTAAGTTCACTCATTCATACACCCATAAACTCATCAACTAAAATCGTCCATTCTAACGACGCCTCTCAAGTTCTCACATGCTAAAATATCACACATTCTCTATATTACTCAAGTTGTCATTACGACGATGTGAAAACAAGGATGAGGAGCTCTTCTCTACTCCTCTATTTATACATTCTAGGTTTTTACTTTGGCACACTTCGGTAACTCAGCCGTAACTATTTTTACCGGGTTTTACTAAGATATTATTTAAGGTAAAAGCATTAATCACATGAGCTTTTTATCTTTTCACATGGGCTTATTCCTTGAAAGTCAACTTCTAGAAGGATTCTAGAATATTCTTAAAGAATCCCCATCTACACTAGGACCCACTAAAAAGAAAACATGTGGAATCTCTTCTTGTTTTTAATGCCACAAAGTCCACAATTTTAATCCAACCATTAATATCAAGTCAAAAAAGAGATAAGGGATATTTCCACCTCCTTTCTACCTTGTAGAAAGATGACAAGATAGTAATGCTCACTCTTTAGCAAATATCTGATTTCTGCCCAAAAGTACAACTAAGTTTAACCATAACTAATGTTAGCTAGTCATGACTAACTTGATATCTCCTTAAAGTACTTGGGCAGCAAATAAATATTCTCCACACTTAACTATAACTAAACACCTTACTAATAGACAAACTTCCTATGTGTAACATAGGTCGTTTGTCCGGACTAAATTTTCGCTCTGTCCTCGGAGTGAAGAGAGAACTTTCGTCGATGAAACAACTTCAACTTGTCATGATTTACTCGATCGAATCTCTTTCCTCCCAGCTCCTGAAGATCATATGTGAAGTTGCTCCACACCTAATCTACAACAAAAGGACCAAAATATCTAGGAAGAAACTTCTTCCTAGCCCTCTTGAATCTGATAGCATCATACAACATTACCCAATCTCCGACTTGAAAAGGTTTTACTTCTCTCTTGTCCAATCGTTTGTCGTAACTCTTCTTTTGATACGCCTGAGCTCGTTCTATCCGGATCATTGCTATCGCTCGGATCTCTTCCAACTCCATGAGTTGCTCTCTTCTTGATCTGATCACGTCTTCTCCCCTCGACCTTTTCAATTTCGTTGAATAGTTTGAAAAGTATCCAATTCGAATTGGATCGACAACTTAGACTCCACTCCATAAACCAGTCGAAATGGAGAGTACCCAGTAGAAGTCTTTGTTGTCGTTCGATACTCCCATAAGATGACATGTAGCATCTTATCTCAAGTATGTTTCGTAGTCTCAACACCAACATCTTTGGCGAGCATCATACAAAGTGTAAGATTGGTCTTCTCCGCAAGACCATTAGCATTGCTTTGTATGAGGTCGTTATTCGTGGCTTGATAAAAAAATGTTGTAGCATAGCAGTAGTCATGCTCCCTACAAACTCTCCTCCTCTATCTGAGACCAACTTTAACGGACATCCAAATCTTGTGATGATCTTCTCTCATAAGAATCTACAGACTTCAGTTTCATTAGTCTCTCTCAAAGGTCTAGCCTCTACCCACTTGGTACAATAGTCAGTGGCGACTACAATGTATCTAATACCTCGAGGTGTCTTATTAAGAGGACTTACAAAGTCAATACCCCACTTCTCAAATGGTCTTAACACTAGAATTGATCTTAACGGAGGTGTTCTAGTAGACTTCAGAGCAAATGCTTGACATACATCGTGTAACCATGCATAGTTAACTATACTCATAGTTAGAACTATGTGTAGAGTTGACTATAGCGGGACCATGGTATGTGGGACCGGATAAGATATGTGTAGAGTTGACTATAGTGGGACCATGGTATGTGGGACCGGATAAGAATGTGGTGGTGTTGATATTTGATTGGTAGTTGATTGTGTGGGTTGCATGGAAGCCATGTCATCAATCCGTGTGAGGATTGATGAGTGGTTAGTATGGATTGGGGTGTGCACTTATCTAACTATATAAAGAAGGAGAATGGTCATTGAAAGACATTCCACCTTGAGTTGAGTTGAGAGTTCTTCCGTCTGTTCATGAGTGTTCTTGAGGATCGCGATTAGAGTTTCTGTAGTGTTACAATGGTATCAGAGCAAGGCTTTTCTTCTGAGAGAGTGGATTACCCCTCTTAGGAGAAAGAATTGCAAAGAAACCTTGTGATTAGATGCACATGAGTGGAGAGAAATTTCGAATTTTCAATAGTAGTGAGAGAAAGTGATAGAAATAGTGAAAACTCGAGCTGCTTACAGTCCTTGTGAAACTTCGAGAGAAAGTTGAAATCATTTCAACTTTTAGTATGTTATAGAGGGAGGACTAAGCTACCTATGACACTTGAAACCTCATGGAGATCACTTATAGTTTGAAAGATCTGACATTCGAAATGTGAGGGGGTTTTTTCAGATTTTTTCGGTTTTTTCACATTTCGCTCTCGAGAAGGATTTTACAGTCACTGCCATGTTTTGAGGTTGTCAAATCTCAAGTAGAATCTTTGCAAATCTCTAATTGGCAAGATAAGCTATCCAAGGGTTCAACAAATGCGAGATTTGACCCAAGGAAACTCTAGTTATAGTCTTCGGAAGATAGGGGGTCAAACTGCCAAAATTGCAAAATTTGGTACACATGGAAGGAGGGATTCATAGAGTTCCAGATTTTCCGTTTTTGAATCCTTTCCATATCAAACTCCTCTACATTGCACGTCATCATTTTCAGGTTTATTTGGTGGCGCACTTCGGAGATGCTTTCATGACGCAAGTGATGAACTCACCTGTCCCTGTGATTCTTCCGATCGTAACGTATGCTGCTACGTGGGACCTCACGCTCTATATCTTGCTTTAGGAGGATATGGATCTGAATCGACCACCAACCACCTTCAACACTTGGTGCGCAGTTCATTATACATGTCGTCCCAAGGTGACATACCGTGAGGAAATAGTGAGAGAATTTGGAGAGGCATTCTATCAAGAAGTTATCTCGTCGCCTCAACCTTTTGTGATACCTTTGTTCGTGAGGCGTTTTCGTGTAGTGATACTGACATTGTATTGAAGGTAGTAGAAAGAGTGGTGTAAGGACTGAGAGTGTTGAGAGACGTTAGAATGAGTGGAAATAACATGGAGCAACATGCAAGAAGGTTTGCTGCAGAATTTCCAATCAGTGGATTCAGTGCAGATGGCTCGAATGAAGCTCTGGGATCTCAAGCAACGAGGAAGTCTCCAAGAATACGTAGAGGAATTTCAAGATCTACAAGTAGCTATCTCTGATATGAGCCAGGCAGAAGCTTTAGACGTGTTCAAACGCGGATTGAAGGAGAGAATTCGCCAAGAAGTCATGGTGAATAATCCACGTACCGTGTTCGAAGCATTCGGTTATGCCCAAAGAATTGCTGGTGCATTAGGTATCGCTAGAGGGGGGGAACCACCAATCGTACCGCGAGTTCAATATGGAGGTCCAATGCCCATGGAATTGGGTAATCTTCGGCAACGGGACGGTTATGCACGACAATTCTATGGAGAGGATCGGAGAGATCGTGCTAGAGAGCAACCAAGACGAGAAGTGATACCACGAGGTGGCGGTGTCGGAGGTGGAGTTCGTAACTATGTACCTCGAGGACTTCCGAGGGATGGTGATATTGGTGAAGGCATTCGAAATCAAGAGCTTCAAGGAGAGACACGGCGTTGTTATAACTGTGGGAGAATTGGGCACATAGCTGCTCATTGTCGCACCCGATTCCCTCGAGGAAATCGAGCTACTTATCGAAGACCTCTGAATCATCTGAATGATAGAGCAGAGGAAGGTGGAGAGGAAGGAGAGATGCAGTACAACAATCCAGTTTTGGAAAACGAAGAGCACCAGTAGATTTACCTCGTCGTCGTACTGGTTCAACAAAGAGAAGAAAAGGCGAGAATGGAGGACAAAAGAAGGAGTTAAATGGATTGACACGAAGGACTACGCAACTAATCGTTACTGACGGAGTGTTAGAAGGCATTAAGGTGAGAGTGTTGATTGATCCTGGCGCAACTGAGAACTTTCTGTCGCGTTCAGTTGCTATGAGATTGGATTTGGCTTTGGAGAAGGATGACAAGGAAGAAGTAGAGCTGCCAAACGGGCACACTGAGATGATTGAGTCTCTCCCACGGAGTGTAGCGCTCACTATAGGGCAATATTCAGAAAAGATTGAATGGCGAGTTATTCGATTAGCTCGTTATGATGTCATTTTGGGTATGCCTTGGATGGAGCAATACAATCCGGAGGTGGATTGGAGAAAGAAGATTGTGAAGAGTAAGGGGTGGATAGTTTTTGGAGACAGAGTAAGATCTCGATCTAGAAACATACCTCTGTATGTGATAGAACAGACCGCTATTCATAGTGGTGATGTATGTTTCTTGGGGTTAATAAGAGAAGCTTATAGTTCCAACTATGATGGCGATATTCCGGATAGTTTCAAAATGATTGTAGAAGAATTCAAAGATGTTTTCCCGAATGATTTACCTTCCGGATTACCACCAAGAAGGCGAGTAGATCACAAGATTGAGGTACTTCCAGGTAGTGCACCTCCTTGTAAAGCACCATATCGATTAGCACCGCACGAGTTGGAGGAGTGCAAAGCTCAAGTGGAGGAACTGTTACACAAAGGATTCATCCAACCTACTGTATCTCCTTATGGAGCTCCGGTCTTGTTCGTGAAGAAGAAGGACGGGAGTATGCGTATGTGCATAGACTATCGAGCTCTCAATCTTCAGACTGTGAAGAATAAGTATCCATTACCTCGAATGGATGACTTGTTTGATCAACTACGAGGAGCAAAGTACTTCACCAAATTGGATTTACGAAGCGGTTATAATCAGATCCGGATTGCTGAGCCAGATGTACAAAAGACTGCTTTTCGTACAAGGTACGGTCACTTTGAGTACTTAGTGATGCCTTTTGGTCTCACTAATGCACCCGCTACATTTATGGGTCTAATGAATGACATCTTTCGACCATACTTGGATAGATCTGTCATTGTATTCCTAGATGATATTCTTGTCTATAGTAAGACGTTGCAAGAGCATAAGATGCACTTACAGGAGATTTTACAAGTACTTCGACAAAACCAGCTATATGCCAAGATCTCTAAATGTGAGTTTGGCAAGAGCGATGTAGATTACCTAGGACATCGTGTGAGTGGAGCAGGAATCCAAGTCATGAGCGATAAGATTGAGGCAATCCAAAAGTGGAGTGCTCCAGAAGATCAAACCCAGTTAAAGAGTTTTCTAGGACTTACGGGGTTCTATCGTAGATTTGTCAAAAACTTTGCACAAGTTGCACAGGACTTGACAAACCTATTAGGTCAAGGACAAAAATGGAGATGGGATACATCGCATGAGCTTGCCTTCCAAGCCTTGAAGGACGCGCTGTTACAAGCACCAATCCTTAAGTGGTATGATCCTACAAAACCCATTAAGTTGGCCACAGATGCATCAGGTACAGCAATAGGAGCAGTGTTACAACAAGCATGGGCAGATGGCTGGCATCCTGTAGCTTTTTTTTCCCGTAAGTTGCTTCCTGCAGAACGCAACTATCATACCACAGAAAGAGAGGAGTTAGCTATTGTGTTGGCTACCAAGCATTGGAAGCACTACTTGGGAGATAAGGAGTTTGTGGTAGAAACAGACCACAAACCATTGATTTACTTGCAGACGCAGAAGGACCTCTCCAAACGTCAAATTCGATGGGCGGAATGGCGACAACGCTTCAACATGCAGATTCTATACGTGGAAGGGAAAAAGCAACTTGCTGATGCGTTAACTCGAATGCCTCGAGTTAATCACATGTCGACAGAAGTGAAGATCCATTCCGATTGGTGGCAACAATTGATGGAAGCTACCAGAACGGATGAGGAGATTGTGGCAGCAACTAAGCACACCAAGCTTACCAAGATGCATGGGTTAGCATTCAAGGACGGCAAAGTTTGGATTCCCAACAATCCACAGCTTCGTACGACTATCTTGACAGAATGTCATGATTCAGCGATTGCCGGTCATGTCGGAATCGAGAAGACTTTGGAGACGGTGCAGCGCATTTATTATTGTGATGAGATACATCAAAAGTTGTCTTGCTTGTCAACAGAACAAGGCAACCAATCAAACACCGGCAGGCTTACTCCAACCATTACCTATTCCTACTAACCGATGGGAACATGTGAGTATGGATTTAGTGTGTGAACTACCTCCAACTAGTACGGGATTTGACTCTATTGTAGTTTTTGTTGATAAGTTGAGCAAAATGATTCATATTCGTCCAACCAAGAAGACTATTACTGCACCAGAGCTCGCTCAAATCTACTTAGACGCTGTTTTTGCTCAACATGGTCTTTCTAGAGTCTTAATTACTGATAGGGGATCACATTTTACAAGCATGTTTTGGAAAACCTTGTTTGGGTTATTCAAAACTAAGCTTGCTATGTCCACAGCTTACCATCCTCAGAGTGATGGACAAACAGAACGGGCTAATCGTACGATAGAAGATATGTTACGAGCTTTTACGATTGAAGAGCAAGCGAGGTGGGATGAACTCCTACCTTTAGTAGAGTTCTCCTACAATAACTCTGTGAACGCATCGACAAAAGCTACACCGTTCTACTTGATGTACGGCGCACATCCGCTCACTCCTTCTAGTTTTACTAGATTTGGATCAGGACAGGAGTCAACAACCAAAGTTGCTGCCGTCAACGAATTTGTGCAGAAGATCCATGCAGGTGTTCACCAAGCCAAGGAGAAGATTCAAACTGCTCAAAATCGTCAGAAGCAATATGCAGATGCTCATCGTCGTCATGTGGAGTTTGACATTGGGGAGAAAGTGTGGTTATCTACCACTAACTTGTCGTTAGTAGGTGTTCGCAAATTTAACCCTAGATACATCGGTCCATTCACCATCTTATGACGAGTTGGAGCTGTGGCGTACAAATTACAACTTCCGGTTCATATGCGCATGCATCCGGTGTTTCATGTTTCTTTATTGAGAAAATATGTTCCACGTTCTCCTCGTTTCACCAATCCTCACATAGCACCACCATTGCCAGAAATAGTGGATGATCATGAGGAATACGAGGTAGAAAGCATACTGAATAAACGTCTTCGTGGTACTCGATATCCCAAGATAGAATACTTGGTAAAATGGAAAGGATATCCATTATATGAGGCTACTTGGGAACCACTAGGAAATTTGACTAATGCCGACTTGTTAGTTCAAGCTTATGAGCATTCCATCATCAACGAGGACGTTGCAACTTAAATGGAGGGAGGTTTGTAACCATGCATAGTTAACTATACTCATAGTTAGAACTATGTGTAGAGTTGACTATAGCGGGACCATGGTATGTGGGACCGGATAAGATATGTGTAGAGTTGACTATAGTGGGACCATGGTATGTGGGATCGGATAAGAATGTGGTGGTGTTGATATTTGATTGGTAGTTGATTGTGTGGGTTGCATGGAAGCCATGTCATCAATCCGTGTGAGGATTGATGAGTGGTTAGTATGGATTGGGGTGTGCACTTATCTAACTATATAAAGAAGGAGAATGGTCATTGAAAGACATTCCACCTTGAGTTGAGTTGAGAGTTCTTCCGTCTGTTCATGAGTGTTCTTGAGGATCGCGATTAGAGTTTCTGTAGTGTTACACATCGCAAGTTTTGCAATACTCTAGACACTCTTTGAAAATCCCTCTCCAACGATAACCCGCATCCAAAATCTTGAAGGCTGTTATCTTACCGGCAAAGTGACCTCCGCAAACAGTTCCGTCGTGAAACTCGTGCATTAGCTTGAACGCCTTTTGACCAACTGCTCTCCTTAGTAACCCATCTGATCCTTGATGAAACAGAATTTTCTCCACCATGGTGTAAGGTTTGCATCGCTTGATCAACGCGTTACGTTCTCGGGTATGCATACCTTCTGGAAAAGAACCATCTGCAAAGAAACTCCAGATTTCCTTGTACTCGTCCGGTATCTCTTCAATGCTTGTGATGATCATCAGATGCTCGTCTGGAAATGAATCATCAGACGGTTTTCTCCCTTATCATCATAAGTCCTCGACAAAAGATCAGCATTCGCATGCTTTTTCCCTGGTCTATCTTCGATCACGTAATCGTATTCTGTTAGAAGGATCTTCCAACAAGCAATACGACCTTCGACATTAGGCTTATTAAAGATATACTTTAAAGCCTTGTGATCTGTGACTATAGAAAATTTTCCTCCTAGCAAGTAGTGTCGAAATTTCTTCAATCCAAAGATCATCGCTAATCCTTCTCGTTCAGTCACGGAGTAATTCTTCTCCGCTGGAACCATCTGCCTACTAGCATAAGCTATAGGATGATCATGCCCATCTCCATCTAACTGACTTAATGTACATCCGATTGCTACATTGGAGGCATCCTTATACATAATAAATGCTTTACTCCACTCAGGTTTAGCAAGTGTGGTCGGAAGACACGTATCTTCCGGAAGACCGCGATCGCAGAAGCCTAACCGCGTATTACCCAGTAAAGAAGTAGGTGTACCTACCAAGTAGCACCAAGGTAGTAGGTAGGTCAGGAAGGTCAGGTAGGTCGAAGAACCCCTAAACTGCGCGAGAAGATACGAAAGAAGCGCATTCGCGCAAACACCACCGCTTCCCGCATCGAATGCATTACCTCAGAAGATCGAGTTAGGAGGTGATGCATCGAATTAGGAGGTGATCAAATTGAGTGAGGAGGGCCAGCAGAGTGAAATCGAGTAGAGCAAGGATCGATTCGCAGCTAGAGAGAAGGCGAGGACGAAATTCTGAGAGGGAAGCACCATCGAGCTGAAGGAGTCTTCTGTAGACTCTCAGAAGCAGATATTGAAGGACGACTGAGAAGAATCAGAGGTGGAGTCTTGTTCGATTTAGGAGTAGTAAGACATTGACGGCAGCAGCAGCTCTGTGGAGTCGCATTGGAGCTGGGGTCGGAGCCGGAAGCACGCAAAAGACTGAAGACACTATGAGAAGCAGACAGAAGACTGTTTGAGGTTCTTCCCATATTCTCTTCCCTTCCCAGCGCTTCTCGCCTCTTGTTCAGTATCCCCCGCACTTCCTTGGTTATTTGCAGATAAATCGATTGATCGTTTCTCCATCCCGTATTTTCCCGCAGCTATCTGTAGTGTCACAAGATTACTCCTTTCACCCATTTAGTATACAAGATATCATTCCCATAGAGGATTTGCACAAGTAACGCTGCTCTAAGTTCTAAGATCTGTTCAAACACACAAACACCCGGGTTTTGCCTAGTAATCCCGTCTTCTCACAAAACCACGCGTCTTTCAGACACTCCAAAAGGTGCTCTGGACCTAAACAAACAACTACTAACTAAAATATCACACAACTATTTCACAAAGAAGCTCGGGAAGACGCGCTTCCTGCTTCCAGGTCACTTCTTCCGGTCTTCGCAGTACCGTCTTCCCGAAGTAATTGTCAGCTTCTGGGGGTTCAACTCGGCTTCTCGTACCTCCAGAAGACTGTCCTGCTTCGCAGAAGTCGACTAGCACGGCTGTTACACCTTACTCTCTCACTCACATTCCAACGGATTAGATTAATCACATGGTGTATGCCCCCTGTAGCCTTCCCAAGCTTCTGCCTATGGAAATGGTCTTCCTGCAGCACTACAACGACATTCACCTTCACGGAAGCTCAATAGGAATCTCGGAAGCTCACTAGAAGAAGGTAAGAAGATGGAGAAGATGGGAGAAGATGGGGAAGAAGGGAAAATCCAAACAAGAGAAAACAAGATGAAAAGGAGAAATTAAGATTCCGACAGACTTCTAGTCCGGATCCTGACTAACAAGCCATCCCTGCTTGTAATAGTTTGGGGAGGAAGACAACAAACATGTGTACAGTTGCACCGTCTTCTACTTGAGGATGTGGTCTTCTGTTGTGGGAAGAAGGCTTCTTTCTTCTTCTCTTCGCTGCTCTGACTACTCTGTCTTCTGGGATCCCTTATCCATTAGACCGTCCGTACGTAGATCCGAAGTCCTCTACTAGACGAGCCAAGCTGCAATTCCACAACTGCTGACAGTTACCGCCACTCAAGAAAAACACTTCTCATGCACAATTGGGAGTGAATCCAAGAAAATCCACCACCTAGAGACACGAATAAAACTTCTGCACTCAAATTCGCAATCCATTCCCCGAGAAGATGTCACATTGGCATTGGGAAGCTCACTCCCTCTACTTCCTGCGCCTATTCCTCGACACAACAGTCTAGCCAACAAGACTGCACGAGGATGCCGTTCCTTGTTCCTAAATTGTCCACTATCTCTATCTACATCTTCGAACCACTGTTGGTATCGAGCATGCAGACCCCTCCGGTATAATCTTAGTCTATTCGTATGTCTCTAACATCGGGTGTAGTGTGTGTGTAACTAACGAACTAGATTTCTTACTCTTCGATCCTACTTATGCATCCACCACAAGGGAACAGAAAGAACCACCACCAGGGAGAGAAAAGCTGCCCCTCCACATGCAAGCGGTTTCCCTTTCATGTTCTTGCGCTTCCTACTCTGCCACATGGCTGCCTAACTAATTTTACACTGAAAACTACCACCCTTAAGATAGCATGTTCGGTTCCTACTAAATCTGGAGATGTCAACGTCAGTTACTATCTACTCTGATTGCTCGATGGCAATCTCTACCTGATCTGCCCCTATCAGAGCTCCTAACGCGGCTTCTGATAAGCTAGAAAGCCCTGCGATTACCTCGGGTGTCACTAAGATGGCTTCCTCCATAGTCGTCGCTGGCCCTGCTGTCGCTACTGCTGCTTCTTCCTCGGCTTCGGCTTCGGCTTCCGACTCAACTTTTGCTTCTGCTTCGAAAGACGGAAGCGTCTTCTGGGAAGCTGGGTCGAGTGGTGCTTCCTCGCTCTTCTGAGACATTGGTGCAGTACTAGGGACCATGGCAACCTCATGGGGGTCCGGGGAAGTCGCTTCCTCCACGGGGAATACTTGGGAAGACGGTCCTTCTTCTTGTCTTCCAGAAGACATCTTGTTTTCCGGGACGTCTTTCGGTGTCTTCTCGGCTTCCAACGCTGTCACTACCAAGTGGACAGCGAGGTCGAACTTCTCCTTCTCCAATCCGGATCCAGTCGATGGTGCTGGAGCTTGGAAAGATGCGGTTGCAGGTGGCGGAATCAAGGGAAGACCATAGAGTGTCTTCATTCCCTCTATCTGCCGATCCAAATACCTGAACATACTCTCCTTGCACTCTACCAACATCTCCTTGGACTCATTGTCCCACCCTCTAACCAAGGTAAGCAACTTCCTACCCGTGGTGAAGTTGAACTTCTTTCGAAGCGCTTCCACCGACTGTGCTACTGCAACTCGCGCTTCTGCGGCTTCCCGCTGCGTCTTCCATGTTGTCCTCTCCTCTGCGAGGGCGGTGATCTTCCCTCGCACTCGGAGAACCTCTTGGTAGCGCTGCTGTAAACGCGCCTGCAACTCCTGGTTGCTCTTCCTTAGTTGGCTCCTTGGCAGAAGCGGCTGCTTCCGCCTTGCTCCTCGCTGCGAGCTTCTCCGTGGTGCGGAGACTAGCTTCCAGCGCTTCTGTCTTCTTCTGGTCTTCTTCCTGACGCATCAAGGTGCGCAGATCGAATCCAGACTGTAACGGCTTCTCCCGAGCCTTCGCTCTCTTCTCCAGCAACTCCATAGCTGGCTGGATCTCTACATGGAAGAAGGCACTGAACTCTTCCAGCCTCCTTCCTGCGGAAGACAGGTTCATCTCCACAATCCGATCGGAGGTGGCGACCTTGTCTTCTAGAGGCAAGGATGCCTCTTCCACCACTGTGGTCTTCATCTTCTGCACACGGGAAGAAGCTACTCTTCTCATCTTCAAAGATGGAAGATTTCTCCCCATGGTAGAAGCGATCCTCTTTACTGCGCTTCCTCGCATCGCAGTAGGAGTATCCATCCATCCTTCGTCATCTGGAGTCTTCGGAAGACTCCCTGGTGTGGCAGAAGCGATCTTCTGCTCCGGTCGAGTACTCAGCAATTCTTCCTCCGAGTCAGACTCCGATCCCGAATGAATGAGGGAGGTGGGCTTCCTAGGTATACTTCTAGGGTCCATCTTCCTCAGAGGCGTGACGTCTTCCGACCCACTGGAGTCGTCTTCTCTCACCAGAAGCGTCTTCTGATGAGAGCCGGGCCTCAGCTGCGGCATCAGAGTGGGAGGAGGAGTTGCGGCTGTTGCTCGGTCGTCTTCTTCCGAGGTCTCCTCCTTCGTCTCAAGTTGCGCTGTCGGCTCATACTTCACCAACTGTCCTTCCGTGAGATCCCCCATGGCCATGGAGAAGTAGCAGAGGAAAGGTGTCAAGTGTCCTCCCGCCGGGGTACCCAAGTACGCTAGCTCCGTCTGTACATATATGTGGAAGAATGCGCCCCAGTTGATGGACACTCCTTCATCCCACACTGCTTTCAAGAACTCTACGTCATGATCTCCAAGGTACCTCGTCTTCTGCGCCTTCCCCTTGGGAAAGAGATGCAGAAACAGCTTCACCAGAAGTCGCTTCTTCGACTCCCGGTAAGATTCGATCTTCCACTTGTTCCTTCCCTGCCTGTCTTCCAAGAAGAGGCAAGTTGTGCTTCCAGGCACTTGTCACTCACTCACGATCCTGGGCAAGATCTTCTTCTCGAGCCAATATCCTCGGTCCTTGGATTCTGACTTGTAGAAGGTCCTGCGCCACCAATCTTCAGTCCAGGAAGATGGTCTTTCTCGAGCTACTTTCGCAGGTATACGGTTGCGAGGCGGTAATGCTGCCCAAACCTCCTCCAGAAGTCCTTGGTCGGCGAGGTTCCAATCCCACAGGAAGAAGTCGAGACCCAACTCCTTGAGGAAGGGTGTGGCCTCGGCCAACTCTGCTGCCGGTAACACCAACCCTCGAGGATGCATCGACATACTAGAAGATCTGTTGCACTAAGCCACACACACTTACTGTGAGCTGAAGGCTCAGTCCTTCCCAAGTGCCCACAATCTAGCTTCTACTTCTCAGAAGACGAAACTAGTCTTCTAGAAGACAGCTACTCCGTCTTCTGGGATTCTAACAGTACTTTCTAGATAGTTCTCGTCTTCCGAGCTATATCTAAACAATCCTAACTAAGCAAGGCCTCGCATGGATTCCTAAGAAGACAACCCACCTTGCATTACATCCTACTTCCTATCAGAAGATACAAGATTCGCGAAACGTAGAGTGCATAACAGGTTCAGAAGATGGTTGCGGGCTCCTGCGGTGACAATGACCTCTGGGAAGACTCCCAGGACAGCTTTCGATTCAATGTCTTTCTCGGAAGACCTCCCGAAGTCAAGCTTCCCTTCACTGGTCTTACTTGTCTTCTTCTTCCTACGTGCAATCTATCCTCACAACAGACTCAAGACATTTGCACTATGTTCTTCTGACTTCTCACCTCTCATACACACTCTGAAGAAGCTTGCTGCTTGGTGAGAAGACATGACCCTCGACCATTCTCTCCAGATTTTGCCAGCAAGACTTCTCACGACTCTCTCTTAAGTTCGGGAAGAAGGAATGGGCTGCTATGGGTCGGACAGAAGAGACCCGAAATGGACCCTCACGTCTTCTCGCGCATTTTGCCAGCCTTTCTACTCTTCTACTCTCTCTAGGAAGATGTGGATTTGAGAAGCTTGAAAGACCGGGAGGCACAGGTCTAGTTCCTGACTTCCAACTTCTCGAAATAACGAAACAACTCACCAAGCCACTCGGAATTTGTACCAAGCCTCTCTTAACACAAAAGCAAAGCAAATACACTCTTGATACGAATTGTGCACAGTCGACTTCCGAAGACAGTCAAGCTACTGAAACGTCTTCTGAAGACAGTCTTCCAAAGATGTTCCAATCTTCCGAAGCGTCTTCTGTTCAAGGTTTCGGGAGTAGAGGGATGGTAGGGTAGAGAAATTGATAGCTGGGATCTTCAATTTGAGGGCTAGGAGTAGGGAAGCTCGAATTGAACTTGGGAAGAAGCAAGAAGATGTCTGACAGAAATTGGGCAGCGCTTCCGTGCCCAATGTCACAATAGGAAAATAGGGATGGGAGAATTGATCGATCATGTTGCCTGCAAACCACCGGGGAAGCGAGAGGGATACCGAACAAAGGCGAGAAGCGGTGGGGAAGGGAAGAGAACATGGGAAGAACCTCTACTGTCTTCTGTCGACTTCCCGAGCTGTCTTTGATCTTCCGCGCGCTTCTGGCTCTGGTTCCAGCTCCACTGCGACCTCACAAGGCTGCTTCCGCTGTCATCTCTTGGCTACGCCTCAATTCCACCTTCGATTCCACTCAGCCACCCTCCAATGTCAGCTTCCGGGAGCTCACAGAAAACCGTCTTCAGCTCGACACTCTTATGCGCTCAATAATTCGACTTCGCCTTTCTTCTAGCTTCGAATTGATCCTAACCTCACTCGATTTCACTCGCTGCTTTCCTCACTCAAATAAACTCGCTGCCTGAATCGATCTTCTCAGTCTCCAATCGCTCGATGCGGGAAGCATGTAGGTTTCTGTGCTAATGCGCTTCCTGCGCATCTTTCCCGCAGTTCAGGAGTTTTGACTCTCCTGACCTACCTAACCTATTCGGTGCTACCTGATAGGTGCACCTACTCCTTACGTGGTTAAGCTTCCATGGTTGCCGTCTTCCGGAAGATGCGTGTCTTCCGCCGTCTTCCGTGACCGTCTTCCGAAGAAGTCAACTTATTATTACAAACAGCCCTTAAGATCATCTTCCGCATCAGCCTAATATCGACCAAGTGCTGTGATGAGTGTTCTTATCAGACAAAGGATTCACTTCATCAAGAGCTAAGTCATATTTGATATTGCGTGGCTCTATTGCAAAGTCAGACCACTTCGTAAATGTCATCCAGTGTTTCGAGTTTCTTGTATGTCATACCATCTCATTGTCCTTCTTGTTTATAGAACTCCATGATGCAACCCTGCTATAGATATGCTTCGGAACATCCTTTTTAAACGAGGTATGAATGACGAATCATCATATGGAGGAACTCGAAGTTTATCCACTATCTTGTATCTAGATTGTCCACATTGAGGACATTACCTCTATCTATATATTGCCTCCAAGATGCAACCAGATGGACACGCATGTATAGTCAAGTAATTTAACTCGAGCTTTGTGATAAGTGCTTTCGCTTGCTCATGACTCAAAGCCAAAATCTCATATACAACTGTGTTAAGACATCAATGTGTTCCAACGATGTTCAATATAACCATGGTGAAACATATTTTGGAGATCCGTGTTCCTTCGTAAAGAGGACCGCGTGCACCTCTCAAAATTTTCATTCTCTCTGTCTTGTCTTCTTCGGCTCTTGAGGCATGGCACAAGGAGATTGGTTGGTTTCAAAAGGCTCATCAGATGCATGATTAGGTGAATCTTCCGGCTCTAATCTTTATCCTCGTGTGCATGTGTTCAAATTTCATCGAGAACATGAAAGACCTCTCATATCATTCGCTGTACTTCTATTCCTTTGTCTAAACCATGATACTTGTTCTCATATTTTGCTCCACATGTCTTTGTATGTATGTAACAACCCAGAGGAACCAAATGTATTTGAAATAGTAAATTAAGGATCGTTCCTACGAAGATACAGTTAACAATTACACAAATTACAGTATAACAACGTCACAATGGTAATTCTAGAAGTTTTCTATTATTCTCACGGAGTAGAATAATATCCGGATGAGAGTCTTTAATCTGATAAAGAACCAAACCCAAGCATAACTTGATAAACTGAATACAAACAACAACGAAATAGTTCTTGATCAGGGACCCTTCCAACAATACAAATAAAAGATTCGAGAAGACAAATATATGAATGAATGAAGAATACAAAATACTGCTGAAATGTTACTGATCTTCTTCCATGAAGACATAAAGACCCACTCTTATTTGAAGAAGTCGTCTTCAAGAAGAAGCCACCATCTTCCAAACTCTTCTTACAATTTAACTCACTCTTCAACTTCACAATAACTGATTTGTTCCCAGATCTTTGCCAAATCTCTCATCCGCGTACTACGAAGACTCTCTTCGCCAAAGTCTACCTACGAAGATCTTCCTCAACCAAATTTACTCCTACGACAGCAAACTCCGAATATTTGAAGGAAATTATCTTCGTCCAAAACATTCACACGTTCACTTCGTAATCTTGTGTAACAAAAATTAATTAATAAAGACTGAAAACATGAAAAATATACCTCTTTAGAAAGTTGGGTCGCTTATATACTCTTTTTTCTAACTTACCGGATTTTCTTCTAAGAAGGTAGAAGATCTTCTCTACCCTACGATCTATCTTCACCTTCACTGATGTACACTCCTAAGCCTAACTGTATTCTAAACTCCTCTAACTCAACTTCCACTTTTGCGCCAATCTCGTCTAACTCCCTATCTACTTTCTGCTTAAGCCAGGAGAGTCTCGTCTTCACGCTGTCCGCATCGTCTTCGCTTGCACTTTCTCTGTCTTCAAAGTTCGCAGAAGACCAAGCTCCTCTGTATCTAGCCCCGAAGTCACATACGCGATCACAACCAACATCAACTTCTTTCGAAGGTCTCGGCCTCTTCCACCTTCGCCTGAAGGTCGTCCTTCTTCTTAGTCAACTCTGTGACTGTTATCTGATATTCGTCTTGACTCCGAAGAAGATCCGCCTTCTGAATGACTAACTCCTGGAGTTGGTCCGATAAACTCTTCGTCGACATCTTCAACTCCTCCTCGCGCTTCTGAACATTCGTCTTCAGCTCTTCGCACTGTCGCCGAAGATCATCGTTCAGCTTCTCTGTCTCCAATCTCATCTTCGTCGCGTTCCGCACCTCCTGACGAAGATTGTTCTTCTTCTCGTGCCAGTTTTTCTTACTGAAGTGGACGAAGGAAATTAATTCTGGCAATGATATCTTCTTCCTGACTTCTTCTTCATACTCCGTCCGATTCTCCTCTAGAAGTCACAACACCGGTACCACTACATCGTCACCGAAGAGCACCGTCTTTCAAAACATGTCAATGTCGTCAAGTGCTACACCTCCTCAAGTCCTTTCGTCGAAGATAGATGCACCTTTCATCTTCGCTTTCGAACTGCTCAAGTCGATTGTCTCCTTCTTTGTTGACTTCACCTCCTTCTTGACCTTCGGCTTTTCTGAGATGAGGACCTCATTCTTTTTCTGAGATGAGGACCTCACTTTTCTGAGATGAGGACCTCACTGAGATGAGGACCTCACTCTTCTTCTTGCTTCTGCGCACCTCATGCTCAGCATCAGCAACTGGTACTTCATCCGTCGATAATGCACCCTCCTGTCTTGCTGCTTCTTCTGGAACCTTCGGTGAAGTCTCCACTAGCTGTGCATCTTCGCTTGGTGCCTTCTCTTCTTCCAAACATACTGACGAGCGGTCTTCGCTTTCACGGTCGTCATCTTCGTCCAGACGGAACCCCAATTGCTTCTTCTCATTCTTGCTGAGCCAACTCATCTTGAAGTAGAACACCGACACAAAACTTCCTAAGTATATATAATCCTACTTCGTCCACAAACGCTGCACTTCGTTGTGGAAGATCTTCGCCTAGTGCGCCTTCTTTCTCGCAGAAAAAAGATTTTCAAAGAAGCAGATCTTCCAAACCGACAAGTAAGTCGTCCTCTTCAGACTCAAGATCATCATGATAGCTTCGACAATCTCTCTCTTCATCGGGTCTTTGTAGTCAGTTAACTTGTACCATTTGTTGGATGAATTGGGTGGGCAAAGAGTTCTTCATAGTCCTTCTCGTCTATCGCGTGAGCCTTCATCACCGAATGATCAAAGACCATATCTCTCTTCTCACCAGCTTCATCCAGCTAGACCTTCGTCCAATCCTCCAACTTCAAGTTCCCTGGTCTTGCGTACTCATCTTCGGACGCATGGTCTTCGCACATCAAATCTGACTGATGAACTTGCTAGAAACTCGTTGTCCATCCTCCCCATGTCAAGAAAGTGAGCCTTGGCTCCTTCAACTTCGGTTGAAGGTTCCGAAGTTCATCCTGGTTCAACTCAAAGACTCTGAACCTTGGCAACTTCACCGTTACTGCCATCCTACGAAGATCATCGAATTCGCCTTAATGCAATAGACTTCATCTAAAATTAACTTCGCATGAACCTTCTCACTTCTTCAAAATTCTCTTTCCGACTCTAAGAATCGTCGCACTGTCAAAAAGGATTTTGAATAATGAACTGATTTTCCGATTATATAGTTAGGTTCAAACGTCTCACACGTGCTGAAGGTGCTTCTCATTCATCGCTACAGGTCTGACAAGGGAGTACGTAGACCATCTTCGTCTTCACCTCTTGCGATTCCTGTCACTATTCGATAAGGTAGCCTGTCATAACCTATTCTTACTTCATAGTACTCCTCTACGAATTCTACTAACTACTCTTGAAGAGACTACTCTTAAGAAGTCTTCCTTCTCTTTATCTTCTATCTATAGAGATCTTCCTGTGAAGATCTTCTTCCGAAGACTCTCCTCTTCAGAAACCGTCTTATTCACTAAAACTAAACTATTCTTCTTCTAACTTCATTGTTTCTTCTACAAACTTCTACATTTCAAGCATATTCAACCAAAAATTGAATAAATGAGCTCTACAATGTATTTCTCTCCTCACATCCCTCAAAGAAATAAACTCTTCGTGTCTAGGTTTTGGAAGGTTTCTCTTATGTCATTTTCTTGTTGGTTCCAATGTACATCTTCATTCTTCGTCTGAAGAATCTTGTTCATCAAAAGCTCTCCCAACTCTAGTCAGTCCATATCTATCATTCTTGATGAGACTTTGTTGTACATTAGTAAGCAGAACCCACTTATTACATTTAGATTATTTGTAAGGACATCTGATCTTAGTCAAACCTCCCTTGAGATTCTTCTCGTTGCTATAATTTTACATCTTTGGAATTTTACATCTTTGGAACCAATCCTTCTGGGATGAGTCAAAGACAAACGTACTCTTCTGCTTGCATCATGGAATGATTGTTGTTCTCCTTCTTTCGTATCATCTTTTTCCTCTTGATCTATAGTCTCAATCGTCTTAGACACCAAATAGAACATACGGACTTGCTTCGAGAAGATAGAGTTTAATCACTTAAAGAGCTATACCACACTATTCACAATAATGGATTTCAGTATACATTCAAAAGCTATGCTATTCCATTTAGAGTAGAAGAGAAAAAGAGTAGAGATTCAAAGTAGAAGAGTACGTCAAAAATCAAGAGAATAACCAGTTATAACAAATTGAATAAGAATGCTTTCAAGTTTTAACTCACTTGCCAGATACTTTGAGAGATCAAAACACTTATGTCTCATGCTTGTGTTTTAAGTATCGAGAATATGAATATTTAAAATATGTACACTCACAATTCTTGAAGCCGTAAAAATGCAATGCAATGCCGCAAAATCTGTTTTCTTGCTGCTTGCATAGTGACGACCGGTAAAGATACCATCAGAAACATAAAGATCAATGGACTACTAAGTATCAGTTTTCTAAAAACTATGATGAGACTAACCAAGATAAATTTTGGAATAATTTTATACGAGATATAGATGTCACTGTTAGCGTTGGTCCTACCACTATCATGCTAACAAGACTTCAATGAATTGTAACCTCGAGCAACTTGTCTACTGTAATTGATCATGATCCTCACTTTCAAGATTTAGTGCAAATATAACAGTTCCTTTGTAAGAGTCTTATTATAATCTGAGGGCCATACAAACGAGATACATGTGATGCATGTCATGCTTACTCAAAAGAAACGATGAAAATTAATTGTTCCTGGGGAAGACTTGTGTACAAGAAAACTTTGAGTACTCGGAGGAAGCTAATCTCAAAAAAGAAGATAGAGTCAGAACATAATCGTCTTCGTTGATCCATTAAATAGAAAAGCCTAAGCATCTGTCAAAGCCATTGTGCATGAGCAGACAATGACTCCTTATCACATCTATACAAAGACCTAACTACAGACTCCTCGTCGTCACACCTTATCCTTAAAAGAGAAAGACATTCAAGACGACATGGATGTAATATGAAGGTGGCACCTACTTCGATGCTCAAATGTTGTCAATGCAACTGCGAGGTCAAAAGATATGTTCATGTTCTCAAAAGATCTGATGCACTTCAAAGTGACCCGAGCAAGCAAAGTCAACCATTGTAATAACACCCTTCACTCATGCAAAATATGAACCATTTTAGTATCAGCAACTATATTAAATCCTCAGCCTCAACGTCAGATTAATATTCTAACTATATCGTTATTTCTGGATGAGCACGTCATGGAAAGATGAAAAGTTTGTTAAGCGATGAATCTCCAAAAAACAGTAACATTATGCTAAGAGAGGACTTCCAGTATACAAGATACTCTTAGCCACAGCCGACCTGTCCAATAGAGTCTGAGTTCAATTTGATGATGGTAAGTTTCCCCGTAGAGATTTGCATCATTCATCCACCTAACTGACTGTCCAATTCGATTAGGTGCTCCTCTTCTGTCCTTGGCATGAGAACTTCAGGTCAAGCCTTTTGTCTGCAGGGGTTGGACTTGGAAGATTAGATCTTCCAGATCTTTGTGAGCAAGAAGTTGTGTCTTCCATGCCGAAAACAACTCTATAAAGACAAATCAAGAAAGAAAAGAAGTTAGTATGTGTTGTGATCCAAGAGATCTTGTTATGGCACAAGTTTTGAAAATATGCTCGCATCTCCTTGTATGCTAAGTACTACAGAAAGTACATTTGACAATGTTTCTTAAATTTATCTGGTTATCATGCACTGGAGAATTTTCTCTGAGCTGAAATCGATTACTAACAGAGCTGAATCCTTTGGATGATCTAGTCAATATGTACATATCACATTAGATAAATATAATTTGATCGCCAAGTTAGATTTGATTTTTCTTATGAAGTGAATAAAAATATGAGATTTTAATTACCAAACTAAACCTCTAGAGGGACAAGAGGGCTCTATATCCACAAGTGGAGATATATACCTTGATTACATGGGTGTTTGTATTTCATCTGTTGTATTAAAATACAATTGAAAATAATTTTTTGACTAATGAATATTATTTTATAGTAACACATCTTAACTTTTGATTGGATTATGCAAAGATAATGATTAGTACATATTATGACTACTGATTTCAATTATTGTGACTAGGTAAATTTTATGACTCATGATATATAAATAATGAGTACATTGTGACTATAGTGAATATTATGACTCATGGATATAAACGTTAGTGATTACTTTGTGACTATGGAGGAAGACTGTTGTGACTATAGTAAATTATGTGACTCATAATATAAAAGACAATGACTACAATGCGACTATGGATGAGGAATGTTGTAACTACAGTAACTTCTATGACTCTTGTTATAATTAGTTATAATACATAAGCATCTTATGACTAAAGATATATTAGTCATAAAACATGACATGATTAAGACAATGTGGCTTTTGTGACTAATGACATGTCAGTCATAATTAGTTACAATATAGCTTTTATGAGTAAAATAAATCATATATATCAATCACAAAAACTGGCTTTCTTCTAGTATTCTATTGTCCGTACACTTTGACTAAACAATAGAAAGTCTCTTGATTTAGCTCTGTCTTGTATTGTGTTTAGTTCTTGAAGTACCGTATGAATTCTATGTCTCGTCTTCTCCTCACCCTTTCCTTGTTCGTTGCTCAAGAAGGAAACTCTACTCTCCCGTACAATCCACCCCCAAGTTTGGTTCCCAGCCTTTCTGACGGAACATCTTCTCGTTTCTAGTTTTCCACCGGCAATGACATGGCAAAGAGGATATAGTTTTCCACCCGGCAATGATGATGGAAAAGAGGATATAGGGTAACGCTGAGCCAACTTTACGTTTTTCCCTACATGCTTGTATGACGTCTAGCAGACTGGTCGCTACTATAATGTCACAACTAATGTACCTTCCAATGTAGTCTAACTTGCGTTACCATCGTTGGATCTTCAAACAGCTCAAAAATTTGTGGGATATAGCTTCAATCTGGCTTGTGCACCGTCGACACTCTCCTGTGTCCATTAAGTGACCTGTTTCTCTTTTTCTTTCCTTCAATGCAGGATAACCCGGCCGGACCCGAGACTTTATTTCAAGAACGACAGGGAATCGCCACCAAGGCCTCAACAGAAGGAGTGACTTGTTTCGGGAAGACCTTGATAACCCCTCGGAGAAAGTAAACGGAAATCAGATAGTGGGCCCAAAAGTCAGAAAGGAGAATCTGACGCATGCAATCTTCCCCAATAACATCCCAGGCGGGGCCAGACCGAGGTCTTGCATACTACTGTAGGGCAGTAGTATGCATCCCGTCCATTGTTTGCTCCATTTTTCCACTGTAGAAACGTTGACAGTGTTGACGTTGACGTATACTTTTACTTGCAGTGTGCAATATAGACTACCGTAAACACAAATTTGATGCAGGGCATCTTGAAGTTGAAACTGGAGTCCCCCAAGCTTAAGGCCCCACAGTAGGTTTCGGACATATCTCAACTGTTTTCGTTCCCCTGCCATTTAGCTTAGGCACTGCGTTCATTTTCAGTCTCATCGCCAGCTTGAATGCAGTTCCACGCTTCCATGCTGCGTGTGATCAGTTGGGCCTCTGCAGATCATTTTCCTGGCTCCTATAGCAGCCGGACGAAATTCGGAATTCAAATTGGTTGGAAAATTTGAGCGTAGAACTTATCTCTCATGAAAGTTGAAAGTTATTCTAGTTCTTGTGATTATCTCTTTTCTGGCAGTAGCGATCAGTATTCATCCTAGTGATTGTGGTAATGTCAGGTACACACCATCCTACATGTCCACTGTTACGATGTATGGCAACAAGAACCCAACACTCATAGCACCACTCCAGCAAGGGAGGAAAATCTTCCAACAAGAAAGGACTCACAAGAGGAACAAAAGAAAGAAGAGAAATATCACCAAAGGAACTAACGTAGAGGCATCGCCCCTTCTCAATATATAGGGAGAGTAAAACACATTAAGGGGTGGATCCCCGTAACTTAGCTGTGCCCTAAGTATATTAACTGTGTATGTACAGGTTATAATAGTAGCTTCAAGAGCTTGTACTACGTATATCAACAATCCCTCTCAAGCTCATATCAATATCTTTAACACCTAGACATAATCTGAAAATATCAAATTTATTTCTAGATAAAGCTTTGGCTGAATATGGTGGGTCTGGCTTCCGACCAAACAATCCACACAAATGACCAACGATCAAAACTTCTCTAATCGTAAATGTAGACTTCGCACTTGACAACGTGAGATGAACTTCCTCAAGTCGAGATAGGATCTTTTCTCAATCTCCGATGTGATCGATGACGTATCACCGACACCCTCTCTAATCTAATGCTTCATCTTTCTCATCCTCCACACATCCTTTGATGAGGATGTCATCCAAGAGCGGCATCATCATTTCAGGGATGAAATCTCTTAGAACTCTTTCATTCCGTTCATCATGTACGCTACCGAGTTGGTAGCTCCCTGTGGTAAGATACACATCTTAACCAACCCCAAAGGTGTCTGTATTGTCGTGAAGCTTCTACTCTCCTCCGCTAGTTGAAACTGATCACATCCTGAGTAAAGATCTCTCATTGAGTAAATTGCTCTTCCTACAAACGCTTCAGCAAACTCATCCACAATCGGTCCCACCCAGCATTTTTGATTGTTACTGCGTTCACCAGTTGCATGTCTAGGATGAATCGCAACGATCCATTCTTCTTTGGCACTATAAACCATCTGCTCGAATAAGGTGCAAACGATGGCTCCAAGGTCTTCATCCGCATCTTCTCCTTCAGCAACTCCATCAGTTTAGGCAAGCGAGCCCACGGTACTAGAATTGATCTGAGATTCCACAGCACATGCGGTATTGTGAAGATAACCATCGGAGTAACAACGTACGAGTCTACACACCCAGTCTCATGTGGCTCAAAGACAAATGCTTTTCCATGTCATGAAAGCATCTCCTTGAAGCACATCCTCTCTTCTGGTAGAAGAGAGCCATCAGATCTAATCTTCAGCTCGTCAAGGGTCTCATCCGTGAACTTATGTCTTATCCCTGCAGGATCTCTCAAACTCTTCTCCCTTGAAGCTCGATCCATCTGTTGGTTAGTGTCATCCGGCAAAGGACCAGCAACTAGCTTTACCTTCTTATCCACTGTCTTGTACTTCGTCTCAACTCGAACCTCAGGTGCACGGAATGATTTGATCACCAAATAGGCCTCCCTTGAATGAATCTGCACAATCTTATCCATCCAATAGATGTGATCTCTCGCAAAGGATCCTCCAATCCATCCTCTTCATAAACATCAGAAATCCATTCATCCCTTTCTAGCTCACCCAGCTCTTTCAACATCAACTCAACCTCACGCAAATGTTTTTGTTCTTTTCTTCTCAGTTCTTCAATCCCACAATCTGAAAATCCAACAAACCTTGTACAAAAGACACTTTCTCCTTCAAGCTAGAGTACCTTCTCCTATGCACCTCTAGCAATCCCACAATCTGAAAATCCAACAAACCTTGTACAAAAGACACTTTCTCATTCAAGCCAGAGTACCTTCTCCTATGCACCATCACAATCCTGCTCTATACTGGTACTCAATTCTTGAACTCTTCACTCACCCTTGGAAGCGGTTTCTCTCTCAAACGATCTCGATTACGCTTGTGACTGGACGATACAGTCAAGAATTGTACTGCTCTCTTCCCATCTTGACTTCGGATCCTAGCATCAGCAGATCCGTCGTCTAGTACCTTTGTCTCCATCCGAGTTGCTATGATGAAAAGTTGACCAAGAATGAGCGGGTATGATGTTGCTTCTTGAACAAAGAAGTTTTGTTCGATAGGAACATCACCTACGCGTCCTCTGATGTCTGGACAAGCTCCATACAAGTCTCCTCTTGTGTTGTTGGCTGCTCTTATAACCCACCCATGCTATGTGTCGATCGGTCACTTCTTTCTCTTGTACAGCTCCTTCGACATGATGTTGATTTCTGATCCATGATCGATCAGAGCAACCACCGGCTCACCCAAGTCTCTGATTCTCACCAACGTCTCTGTTGTAGCTCGAGTCCAGTGGTTGTGATTGTAATGACTTGAGCTTTGGTTCCCTTGTGTCTTCGATCTCTTTCTTCCTCTGAAGAATAAACACTGCACTTTGCAAGCTCTCTCTTCTCATCCACAGACATCTTAATATCCAAGGCATGTGATAAACCAGTCTCACCCGTAATCTGTTGCTTCCGTTTAATGATGTCGATGATGACATCATGAAACTCACCTTAGCAATGCCCAAAACTTCCCTCAAAGTAAACTCCACTTTCGCATTTAGAATGTCATCTTCCAAGACTCCCTTCAAGTCTGTTGAAGGCTCGATGTCTGATTGTAGTTTGTATGCAGCCGGTTTACCCTTCTCCTTATGAAACTCCTTCGCTCTCTCTTTTGATGGAGAAGGAGCATCGTCCATCAGTAGATCTTGAGTTCATGCATCTTGAAGCTCTTGACGAACCTTCTCTCCTCGAGTCTGTCTCTTGGAAGAAGTTCCTTCTCCTGCATCCTCTGAATCTCGCCTTTTCTTCTCTTCCAACAACGCTTCTATCAGATCGATAGAGCTTCTATCAGATCCTCCCATCCAATATCTCTTCTGATCGTAGCAGCTGTCCTCAGCAATGTCTCACGTGTCATCTTCTCTTTCTATTTCATGGAGATGACAAATGACCACAATCCACTTGGCTCAACCTGCTCGTTGAAACTTTTCTCAGCTTGATCCTCAACCCTTGTGTCATAGGTTCCAGCTTCCACGATAGTTACTCCTTGTGCTGATAGGTGGTCCTGAACCACCTATCAGCACAAGGATATCAGCACAGCACAGCACAACTTCTTCATCCCTCTTCTACCAAAGCTGGTCTGAAGAAGTGCACCAGTATCGCTCAACGTTACCTTCCCATCCTTCCAGCAGATCACTCCTTGCTGTAAAATATCAGTGAACTCCTTGCAATCTCTACGCGGATGATCAGTACCATCGCACCAGATACACCGCTGGATCCAGCTTTGCTTCTCAACCGGTCTTGCTCTGCTTGTAGACCCCTTCTCTTCCAATCTTGTGAGCTTGATTTGCAGATCTCGCATTCCATGCAAAATCTCCTCAAGGTTTGAATCATCCTTCTTCGGAGATACTACAGGTGCTTGAACAACTGGAACAACTGGTACTACCTGTCTAGCAACAATAATCACTGATCGGACTACAGGAACAAGTGCTACAGCAGTTGGTGCTGGTGTCAGTCTCCTAATGAGAACTTTCTCTCGTCGTCGCTCCCTCTTGGTAAGCGGACCAACAGCTTCCTCAACCTTCTTCCAACTACTGGTCAAGTCATCGTCTTCCTCCCGATCCTCCAGAAGTACCTCTAGCTTCTCATCTGCAGCTCGAAGAAATAACTCTGTCTTGTTGGACTGCAACATCAACTTCTCCATCCTAGTCAACCATGAAAACTACTTCTCAAACTCCTTGAGCAACTTTGTAGCTTGTAAACGTTTCCTTGGTTGCTCAACCCACTCCAAGAATGACTTCTTGGTGACTCGATCAGAGTCCTCCAAGAAGTACTCATCCATCAAAGCACGAGCAAACGTCTCCTAATCCTTGTTAAAATGCTTCGTTAGCATTTTAACATGATCTCTAATCTCTGGAGCTGCTGCTAACTCAAACATCTCAATCATCTCATCTTCTGAGAACCGGTTCAGCTCCATCTCCTTCACATAATGTCTCAGATATCTTGAGACATCTCTTCCATCGAACTGGTCAATCTTGCTTCAGCTCCATCTCCTTCACATAATGTCTCAGATATCTTGAGACATCTCTTCCATCGAACTGGTCAATCTTGCTGACCACCGCTTGCAGCGCCTTGGTTGCCAAAGCTTCCTTCTGTTCATCGGATTGTTGCTGCAGCAAGAATATCGTCAGAGCTTGAAACATCGATGCAGTGGTCGGATCCAAATGCACCTTTGACAATCCACTCGAACCACTAGCTCCGTTTTCATCACCGTTCCTATCTCCGCTCATGATTGTCAATCTCTTCTTCAAGGTTCAAACACAAAAGAAATCTCCACCCGAGACCTTCACGTCGAGTTCACCACCGTATCGTGTCTGATATTGTGTGAAGGATGTCCAGGAAAATGTGAGGTTTCTGGCTGTGGAGATGTTGTGTGTTGAACAAAGACAAGACAGAGAAAACAACCACGAAAACGAATGTTGCAATATATATCAACTCCAAATGTATGTACACTGCCGGTTCTTTCTTCCTAAGAACACAAAACTGAGAAATAGACCACAACGATCTGTAATATGCTTCAAAGCCCCTAAAACGAACCCCTGAATCTCAACCCTGACCCAAAACCATCGAAGCATAGCTCAAGCAAGAGAAACTTCTCTTTGCTAACAAACACAGCTGCACCAGTATCACACGATTGAACCTAAGTCCAAACCACATCCATGTACAAGCTCTTAGTCAAAGCTAGCTACCATATAGCCAGCAAGCTGTATATAGCCAACTAGATCTCTAACGAACTAAAAAAAGCAAAACTCGTAACAAAGAAACCAAAAAAAGTCTATCTGAGAACTTTATTCTTTTGCCAAATGGTCATCCGATGTCAATAGGGTCTTCTTCCCTGACTCCGTTGACCTCAAGAACTATCAGATCCAACTCCCGACAGCCGAGATATCTTCAGTTTTCGGTCGCAGGTGATCGAACCTTTAAAAACTCCTCCATACGGCTTAAAATTGCACACACCGCTCAAACGGATCGCTTGATCTGATATCTGTCTTCTCTGGCAGGTATATCTAGCTATCATGAACCCAACGAGACTCCAAACAAGCCGTTTGGAATTCCCTTGCAAAACCGCGCAAGAAATTTGGCCGCAGGTTGCAAAAAATTGACATAAATCGACTCCCTGCGGCTCAAAATCGCTCACCACACCCAAACCAACAATCTAATCCACGTACTGTCTTATCCTATGCGTAGATGAAGACTCCTTGGTTGCGTAGGCACCAAGAACGAAGAGCTTGGCTCACCGATCACGAAGAACAACCCAATTTCAGGTCGTAGACAATGAAAAACTTGACGCAAGTGCTTCCTTGCGGGCCAATTTCGCTCAGAACTCCTAAACCGCCCAATGAAACTTTGTGTCGTCTTCAATTTCTTGAAGAACTCGACATTCTTATCCCAATGGATCCAAGGACAATAAGTTTGGACTCCGGAACGGCCCGAACGGTCCAACTCTCCTTCATAGGTTACTGAAGCACCCAAAATCCTCTCCCTGTGTCTCACTTTCTCCCAGAACACACACCCCGGATCCGTCTCTTCATGAACCGTCTTAGCCAACACGTAGCCTGCACAGATCTGAACCCAATGACACCTTGCGCACATGCATTGGACTTCTCGATTCTTCAAACGTCTTCCGACAAGTCGTAGAAACAAGCTGACCTCTTAAGCTGCCTCTTTACGTCAGTCTCTGTACGTACAAGTTCTCTTCAATAATGAGGAAGCAAACCCCTTGCATCCTAAGTATAGCGCTTGGAGCTGCAAATACCCAGTCAGCAAGGAAACTAGGGCTCAACTTGATTTTCCTATCTTTCGAATCACATAACTTCTCCACTAAGCGTCCAAATGAAGTGGACGAAGTGCCCATGGAAAGCTGACAATGAGCTCTACCCATCAATGTAATGAAAATGAAGATCCGAAGTTGTGCCAAAAGCCCGTAAGCTGGAGCTTAGCTTGTTTTACCCATCTTTCGAGTCTTGTAACTTCTCCACTAAGCGTCCAAACGAAGTAGACGAAGTGTCTATGGAGTGCTGACAAAGAGCTCTACCCATCGATGTAATGAAAGTGAAGATTCGAAGTCGTGTCAAAAGCTCATAAGCTAGGGTCTAGCTTGCTTTTCTCATGAGTGTCTTTGGAGCGACAAGCATCGAAGTCTGAATTTCAGATAAAAGCAGGTCCACGACACAACACCGGAGAAATAACTCTATCTTGTTGGACTACAACGTCAACTTCTCCATCCTAGTCAGCCGAGAAACTATTTCTCGAACTCCGTGAGTAACTCAGTAGTTTATAAACCCTTCCTCGGTTGCTCAACCCACTCCAAGAATGACTTCTTGGTGACCCAATCAGAGTCCTCCAAGAAATATTCATCTATCAAGACACGAGCAAACATCTCTCAATCCTTGTTAAAATGATTCGTTAGCATTTTAACATGATCTCTAATCTCTGGAGCTGCTGCCAACTCAAATGTCTCAATCATCTCATCTTCTGATACTCGATTCAGCTCCATCTCTTTCACATAATGCTTCAGATATCTTGAGACATCTCTCTCATCGAATTGGTCAATCTTGCTGACCACCGCTTGAAGTGTCTTTGTTGCCAAAGCTTCTTTTTGTTCATCAGACTGTTGCTGTCGTAAGAACATTGTGAAAGCTTGAAACATCGATGCAGTCGTTGGATCCAACTGCACCTTCGGCAATCCACCGAACCACTAGCTCCATTTCCATCACCGTTCTCACTCATGGTTACCAATCTCCTCTTCAAAGTTCAAACACAGAAGAAATCTCCATCTCAAACTTTCACATCGAGTTCATCATCGTATCGTGTCAGATTTTGCGTGAAGGTTGTCCAAGAAAATGCGAGGTTCCTGGCTGTGGAGATGTAGTGTGCTGAACTGAGACAAGAAAGAGAAACAAGTATGAAAATGAGCGTCGTAATATATATCAACTCCTCGTGTACATACACTGCCGGTTCTTTCTCCCTAAGAACACAAAACTAAGAAACAGACCAGAGCAGTCTGTAATCTGTTTCAAAACCTCCCAAAACGAGTCCTTGAATCTCAATCCAGACCCAAAACTATCAAAGCGTAGCTCAAAGCAAGAGAAACACCCCTTTGCTAACAAAAAGAGCTGCACTAGTATCACACGATTCAAACCCAAGTCCAAACAACGTTCATGTACAAGCTTTTAGCTAAAGCTAGCTACCACAAGCTGTACATAACCAACTAGGACTCCAACGAACTCAAAAAGATGAAATCCGTAGCGAAGGAACCGAAAAAATACTATCTGAAAACTTTCTCCTTTCGTCAAACAGACTTCAGATGTCGATAAGGTCTTCCTTCCTGACTCTGTTGGTCTCAGGAACTATCAGATCCGACTCCTGACAGTCGAGATATCGTCGATTTTCGGTTGTAGGTGGTCGAACTAGCAAAAACTTCTCCTTACGGCTTAAAACCGCGCACACCGTCCAAATGGATCGCTTAATCTGATATCCGTCTTCTCTGGTAGGTAGATCTAGCTACCCTAAATCCAACGAGACTCCAAACAAGCCGTTTGGAGTTTCTCTTGCCAAACCACGCAAGAAATTTGATCGTAGGTTGCAAAAAACTGACGTAAATCGATTCCTTGCAGCTCAAACTCGCTCACCACACCTAAACCAACAATACAATCCACACACAATCTTCTGCTGTGCGTAGATGAAGACTCCCTAATCGCATAGACATCAAGAACGAAGAGCTTGGCTCACCGATCGCGAAGAACAACCCAATCTCAGATCACAGACAACGAAAAACTGACATAAGCGCTTCTCTGCGAGCCAATTTCCTTTACATCGCTCAAATCGTCCGATGAAACCTCGTATCGTCTTCAATTTCCTGAAGAACTTGGTGTTCTGATCCCGATGGATCCAAGGACAGCAAGTTTGGACTCCGGAACGATCCGAACGGTCCAACTCTCCTTCGCATGTCACTGAAGCACTCCAAAAATCTCTCCTACGTCTCAATTTCTCCCATAACACATTCCCTGATCCGTCTCTTCACGAACCGAACTTAACCAATGCGTAGCCTACACAGATCTGAATCCAATGACACCTTGCGCGCATGCATTGGACTTCTCAATTCTCCAAACCGTCCATTGACGGGTCGCAAAAAAAAGTTAACTTTTTAAGCCGCCCCTAGTCGCTGTACGTACAAGTTTTCTCAGATAATGAGCTAGCAGGCCCCTTGCGTCTTTTTAGTATAGTGCCAAGAGCTTCAAATACCCAGTCAGCAATAGTAAACTAAAGCTTAGCTTGATTTTCTCTTCTTTTCTCTTCTTTCAAGTCGCGTAACTTCTTCACTGGGCGTTTAGATGAAATAAACAAAGTGCTCATAGAAAGCTGACAAAGAGCTCTACCCATCAATGTAATGAAAGTGGAGATCCAAAGTTATGCGAAAAGCGCGTAAGCTAAGGCTTAGATGATTTTTTCCGTCTTTTGAATCTGGTAACTTCTCCACTAGGCGTTCAAATGAAGTAGACAAAGTGCCCATTGAAAGCTGACAAGGAGCTACCCATGGATGTGATGAAAGTGAAGATCCGGAGTTTTGCAAAAAGCTCGTAAGCTGGAGCCTAGCTTGTTTTTCCCATCTTTCGAATCTCGTAACTTCTCCACTAGGCGTCCAAATGAAGTAGACGAAGTGTCTATGGAAAGCTGACAATGAGCTCTACGTAACCATTGATGTAATGAAAGTGAAGATCCGAAGTTGTGCCAAAAGCCTCACTTTTAGTCTCATGAGTGTATTTATAGCGGTAAGTAACGGAATAGATTTTTCATATAGGAGTCAGTCCACGACACGATAGCGTGTAGATGTCCGAGTAGCTAGAGTCATTCGTCACCAAATGAAAAGAGTGATACTTTTTGCTGGTATTTCGAGCATCAGCATGGGAGCGAACTTCGCTGCACTCCGCTAGTGGGCTGAACGATGAGATCGAAACAGAGTAACATATGAGTTGAAGAGTAATGAGATCTTGTTGTGCGCAGGTAGAAACTCTGATACAGATACAAGGGTACCGCAAAGGAGAAGGGAAAGAACTTACGCCTTTATAACTCGAGACGAATCCGTTGAAATAATCGTAAAACTCTACAAAATCAGTTTCTCAATATATTTCATAGCTCAGAGATGAAGGTTAAGTCGCCGATTGCAGATTATTTCTTCTTTTATAGAAGTTGGTATGTACCGTGTGCTCATGCGCATTAGTATTGAGTTTATGAAAAACAAACGACGGCTAAGTTGTTGTCGAGGCCGAGAATCCCAGAGTTTGAAGAGTAAAGCAAATAATCTGGATGGAACTTGAAAGATATTGTAGAGGTTTCATGATTTATCTCTTCTCAATTGATATATCAGCAAACTATTTGGAGTTCATTTGCTTTCTAATCATCAATATCTAGAGAATCACAAAAACCACCATTTTGACTGTAGAGATATGTCAAGATACTTAAGGACACGAACACTCAATAAGCCATTTCTTATCTTTTGTTGGACAATGATTAAATTCTTAGAATAAAAGACTTTGATCTATGATCTGAACGACATGCAACTCAACTCTAAGATTTTCAAAAGAGCAAAAGGAATTGAAAATTTGTACCAGAATACAATCAACATCATAAGACATGCAACTTGTGCTAGAAAACCTAACCTGCAGATGTAAAAAACCTAATGAATAGTTTTATGACTTTGTGGCAGTTACCTACATCGGTCATGGAGTCTATCATGGTCATGAATTTCTCGAATGATTTGACTTTCTTTCTCTCGATCTTGAGACATCAGTTCTGAGCTAACTCTCTAATCATAAGAACTTACACGAAGTTGATACCATGCGGTTAATAGCTTTCAATTCTTAATTGATCAAAATAGTCATGTGCAATCGCGTGTGATATCCGATTAATTAAGGCGATCAGAAAAACTCGATCATATCCATACGCATTTGTAACCCTTGATACAAAGAATATGCTCATGTGAACACTTGGCAATGCTTCTTTGGTGTATTTGCTGAGTTCATTCAGAGGTATATTTCTACAATGTTCTGAAATTGCTCGTACATTATGAAGAGTACTAGTGAAGTTCCCTTCAGTTAATTTCTGCAGAAGTGTGGGCGGCTGGTTCATTGGAACAACCTCATGTAAATTGTTAACAAACACAGATCAATCAGCCATACCATTTTGGTCTTCAACCTGGAATGAAAAACAGTGATCGAACTGCAAAGCAATCTCAATCAACCAATACCTAGAGACTCTTCTAGTACAACTCAGCCAAGACATATATATACTCAGTAAACAAGCGACAATGTGAGTATATGAAAGATTTAATGTCAAACACTTCAAACTTATCCATGTGTTTTTTGGTTATGTGTCTTTTTGTTGTGGTTGTTACGATGTATGGAAGCAAAAACCCAACTAAACACTTCAAACTTATCCATGTGTTTTTTTGTTGTGGTTGTTACAATGCATGGAAACAAGAACCCAACACTCCTAGTACTACACCAACAAAGGAACTAACGTAGTGGCAGCGTCTCTCCCAGTATATAGGAAGAGCAAATAATCTGGATGGAACTTGAAAGATAATGTAGAGGTTTCATGATTTATCTCTTCTCAATTGATATATCAGCAAACTATTTGGAGTTCATTTGCTTTCTAATCATCAATATCTAGAGAATCACAGAAACCACCCATTTTGACTATAGAGATATGTCAAGATACTTAAAGACACGTACACTCAATAAGCCATTTCTTATCTTTTGTTGGACAGTGATTAAATTCTTAGAATAAAAAACTTTGATCTATGATCTGAACGACATGCAACTCAACTCTAAGACTTTCAAAAGAGCAAAAGGAATTGAAAATTTGTACTAGAATACAATGAACATCATAAGACATGCAACTTGTGCTAGAAAACCTAACCTGCAGATGTAAAAAACCTAATGAATAGTTTTATGACTTTGTGGCAGTTACCTACATCGGTCATGGAGTCTATCATGGTCATGAATTTCTCGAATGATTTGACTTTCTTTCTCTCGATCTTGAGACATCAGTTCTGAGCTAACTCTCTAAGAACTTACACGAAGTTGATTGCTTAGTTCATTCAGAGGTATATTTCTACAATGTTCTGAAATTGCTCGTACATTATGAAGAGTACTAGTGAAGTTCCCTTCAGTTAACTTCTGCAGAAGTGTGGGCGGCTGGTTCACGGGAACAACCTCATGTATATTGTTAACAAACACAGATCAATCAGCCATACCATTTTGGTCTTCAACCTGGAATGAAAAACAGTGATTGAACTGCAAAGCAATCCTTAGACATTGCGCTCAAAAATAATCAATCATGTTTGTTAATGGATCACTTTCGTCCGTTGGCTTGTTCAACCAAAAACAAAAAACATGCGCCGGGTAAAAACATCAAAGCAAAAAGTTGTTGAAATACCGATGTTCTCAATCAATCAATACCTAGAGACTCTTCCACTACGACTCAGCTAAGACATATATATACTCAGTAAACAAGCGACAATGTGAGTATATGAAAGATTTAATGTCAAACACTTCAAACTTATCCATGTGTTTTTTGGTTATGTGTCTTTTTGTTATGGTTGTTATGATGTATGGAAGCAAAAACCTAACTAAACACTTCAAACTTATCCATGTGTTTTTTTGTTGTGGTTGTTACGATGCATGGAAACAAGAACCCAACACTCCTAGTACCACTCCAACAAGGGAACTACGTAGTGGCAGCGTCTCTCCCAGTATATAGGAAGAGCAAATACATTAAGTTGGGTCGCGTAACTAAATGTGGACTAAGTGGCTACAGTTAGAATATATTAACTGTGTATTTACAGATTATACATAGTAGTCTCAGGAGCTGGCACTACGTATATCAATAGTGGTGACACTACATCGGTCGGGACTAACATGTACGTGAGAGAATATTTATGGTTCTAGCAATATAACTTGACCTTTTGGTAAAACGGATGATCTCAAACCATCTCCCTCGTCATAACCAGCGTCTACACTATAATACTTTCGTCCATTACGCATATTACAAGGTCTAGTTTCTGCCATCCTCAGAATAGAGGATCAAAGACATTCAGGCGAGAACCTGCAATCAATCGCGGTTCTAATCTTTGAGAGGTTGATATAGCTTACAAGAGCTTCAAAGTTCAGTCATCAGTGGTCGGTACATCTGAGGTCTTTCGAATTCCTCACTCCACTTCAGAGACTAGAATAGAGAAATCTAATTCTAGAAAGTACTCGTCAGATCAATCACTTTCCAAATCTTTCCCAATCTCTCACCTAATCAACATCATGCATCCTGTACTCACAATACAGATCCTGGTAAGGGACCCAAGCAAAAGCATACTCAAGATCTCAATTTCACTTGGTCTATCTCATGGTCAACCTCGTTTCCGGAATCCTCCGTGCGCTCTCTGTATTCCTCACCGTGACAGTCTTCTCTCTGGGAGTGAAGCTGAGGTCCTAACCCTTTCTCTTACGCTTGAGATCTCTTCCCTATCTCCTGAACCTGTCCGTGAAATCCACTTGCGGTTAAATCATCGTCCGAGTAGGTGAATCAGGGGTTAATAAAAGACATACGTGACAGTTGTAGTTATCGCCAACAGTGTTTCTTCCAGTCTCGTCGCAAGCTTGAAATGCACTTCCACGTTTCCATTTGGTTGGTTAATTTGTGCGTGTGATTTGTTGGGTCTTCGCAGTCTCCCTTTCTTCTGGCTCCTGCAGCAGCCGCCGGACGAAATTCGGAATTCGATTGAAAATCTGAGCGTAGAACTGATCTCCCATGGCGGCGGACATGCTGAAAGTTCGTCTATTTCTTGTGTCTATCTCCGTTCTGGCAGTAGCGATAGGTATTCATCCCAGTGATTGTGCTAATGTCAGGTCCACACGATCCCACATGTACAACCCTCGAAGGTTCCTTCCAGGTTCACCGTTCGAAGTGGGCCAGAAGCTCCACGCTCGCCGGGTCCAGTTGCAGTGGGATTCCACATCGTACTCGCAGGATCGAATGGCAACATTTTCTAGCAGGCCTTCCCGACTCGATACTGCAATCCGTGTAGATGTCCGAGTAGCCAGAGCCATCCGTCACCAAACTATACTTCAGACAGTAGCAGTTCTGGGACCGAGCAGTTCGAACGAGACCTCCACGAATTCTTCTCAAGACGGGTAATAGTGTTGACGCCCCGCCTACACGCTTGGTAGCATTTCTGACATCACCGTTCGGTTGTGGGTTGCACATGCTTTGAGAATTTCCATCCATCTGGTAGACCATTAAGGGCTTTTAGCATGAAAATTGTCCAGTAGTATACAGCTCTCAGTCAGTGATTTTATCTGCTATTGCATGGTTCAGTTATTTTTTGTCCATGGTAACCAAATCAAGTCAGAATATTATATGATCGGGTCAGTGAGCTACAAGAAATATGGCTAAAGAGAAGTTTTGCAGATCTTACTCCTCGTGGGTGTTATAGATCCCATTCTTCTGTCGAAGGTGCTCCTACCTTCATCTAATATGCGGAGAAAAGTTCTTCCATACGCTTTAATTTGTGACATGGGATTACTTGTTTGTCTGAAACTTTGTGGTATTGAATCGGCTTTGGTTGAAAGAGAGGCACTACTGGAGTTCAAGAAAGGGATTGCAGCGGACCCACTTCAACAGCTATCAAGTTGGAGGCGAGAAAGCCTGTCGGACCTTTGCACATGGAGTGGAATAAGTTGCAGTGATGGGCGCGTGGTTGCTCTAGCGCTCTCGGAAAAGCAGCTGAACGGTACTATCAGTGGATCTGTAGGCAACCTTACCTTCCTGATGGGTCTTGATCTTTCGAGCAATTTCTTGAGTGGGAGTATACCTGACGAGCTGGGACGGCTGGATAATCTGGAGATGTTGCACCTTGATCGCAATAACCTCACAGGTTCTCTACCTGCGTCGCTAGGAGATTGCCGTCAGCTGAGGAGTCTTTCGTTGGACTCTAATTGGCTCGATGGAAGTATACCGCAAGAGCTTGGACGGCTGGAAAGACTCGAGGAATTGTATCTGGGAAGTAACCAACTGACAGGTTCAGTACCTGTTTCTTTGAGCAACTGTTCCGAGCTGCTCGTTCTGAACTTGACGCGTAACGCACTGAGTGGAGATATACCACAGGAGCTTGGAAGGCTGGAGCACCTTGAGATTCTACAACTATCGACAAATCAGTTGACCGGTTCTATACCCATCTCACTTGGGAACTGTTCTTTTCTGCGGAGGATAAGTTTAGGTGCGAATAGCCTGGAAGGCGAGATTCCATCAGAGCTTGGAGGGTTGGAGGAGCTGGAGGTTTTAAGTCTTTACAAGAACCACTTGAATGGTTCTATACCCACATCACTTGGCAACTGCTCAGCGTTGAAGGAGATCGGATTAGCCTGGAATCGCCTAGAAGGCCAGATCCCATCTGAGCTCCAGAATTATCTGAACCTAGCGTTTCTTGGTCTCAACGATAACCTTCTATCAGGAAAAATACCGCCACTCAATAACTTGCCCAAACTGGAATACCTGGCTCTGGAGAATAACTTTCTGACTGGCCCCATCCCTGTCGCAATCTACAACTGCTCGGTCTTGGAGAACATCCGAATAGGTAATAACCATCAGCTGGGCGGAGCAATATCCTCCGAGATAGGCAAGCTGACTAAGCTTGTAGAATTTTCTGCATTTAGCGATGGACTGAACGGCAGTTTACCTTTGGAGATTGGAAATTGCTCTGCTTTAGATTGGTTGGATGTCGGTTGGAACGATTTAATCGGTACCTTTCCAAGTTCCATTCAGGGGCTCCTCAACTTGGAGGTCATTTCTGTTGCTGGGAACAATTTGGAAGGTGAACTGCCTCTTGGGATAGGTGAACTATGTACCACTGGAAAACTGTGGTACTTTACGGTGGGAAGCAACAAGTTAAGTGGAGTACTTCCGGAGGATATGAGCAGATGTTCCACTCTTGAACTTTTAGGACTCGAGATCAATCGATTTTCTGGTCCTATCCCAAGATTCCTTTTCAACTTGACAAACCTCCGGATCTTGAACATCGCTGGAAACCAGTTTGAGGGGAAGGTCCCAGGGGAGCTGTTTTTGCTACCTCGTCTGGAGGCTTTGTACCTTGAAAGGAACAAACTCGTCGGAGAGCTCCCAGCGCAGATTGGTTCGGCCATGAGCTTGCAAGAATTTTGGGCGTATGGAAACAAGTTTAGTGGATCTATCCCCCCCGAGGTACAGAACCTACAAAACTTGATATTCTTCTCTGTCAGCAACAATTTGCTGCATGGTACAATTCCTCCTTTCGGTCCGAATGTCCAAGTACTCGAGCTTGGAGCAAATCCCTTCACAGGAGATTTTCCATCTACCCTCCAATACTGCACTGCTCTGGAACACTTGAAGTTAGATGGCAGTGGGCTCAGTGGCGGGATTGCATTCGACTTTGGGTTACTACCGAATCTAACCATTTTAAGGCTCTCCGACAACAACTTCACCGGCCCTGTACCTGAATCCCTGCAGTTCTGTGGTAACCTGTCACTACTTGATCTCAGCAACAACTCCTTCACTGGACCTATCCCTGAATTCGAGCAGGATCTGACCAAGTTGCTAGTGTTGAGCTTGGCGAGAAATCACCTTACTGGTGGAATTCCAAACTGGATCTGGCGCTTACCTCAACTGCACGTCTTGAATCTTGGAAGGAACTATTTGAGTGGTACTCTTCCCAATGATTTCTTTCTCCTCGAGGGTTTTAAGAGCAACAATTCGAATGCAGTAACCGACGGCGTCCAGAATTCGGGCTTGACACCTTATTATAATCAGTACTATTACGCCAGTGCTCAGATCTTTGAAGAACTCGAGCATGAGGTCGTGAATGTTTTCATGGCTTACAAAGCCTTGGACCTCTCCTACAACTTCATTACGGGACCACTTCCAAGAGGATTGGCCACTCTTTCAGGGCTGCAGTTCCTCAATTTGGGCAGCAACAATCTTTCAGGTTCTATTGACGCCGTCAAATTAGAAGCCATGTCTTCGCTTGTGTCGATGGATCTCTCGCACAACAGTATTTCCGGCAAATTCCCATCACAAGTGGCTCAGCTGGAGTCGCTTTCATTCTTGTCTCTAGCAAATAATCTCCTCAGTGGGGAGATTCTACTAGAGTTTGGTCCTGAAGTAAAATGTTCCCTTCAGATCTTTTCATTAGCCAACAATCACTTCACTGGACATGTTCCTCCCTTTCTCAATCAATGCCTGGAACTTCAGGTGTTGGATGTCAGCAAGAACGAGCTACTAGGACTTTTGCCTGAATTCTCGAGCACCCTGCCCAAACTCGTAGTGCTGAAAGCTTCATCAAACAAGTTCGAAGGTGAGATACCGAGTTGGGTTTGGCAGCTGAAGGAGTTGCAAGTTCTGGATCTCTCGGGAAACGGCTTCAACGGCAGTATTTCGTCAAATTACAGCGGACTGGATGGTTTGAAGAAGACATCCAGTTCCTCGACAAGCTCCGTTGGAGATGCGACAGAGTACAGGATTTCTGTGCAGTTTGCGACCGAGCTGTGGAACAAAGGAGTTGCGCTCACCTTCACGTACATTCTGTCAACTTTTGCCTTCATTTCTCTATCAGGGAACGAGCTTTCTGGTATAATTCCATCCGAGATTGGGGATTTGACCAAGGTGAGAGGCCTGAATCTGTCCGGGAATGGCTTGACCGGAGAGATACCCTCCACCTTGGGGAATATCACGTCACTTGAATCTTTGGATCTGTCATACAACTTCCTACAGGGTTCAGTTCCCGAGACGATGGTTGAAGTGGATGCATTAGGAATGCTGAGACTTTCCAACAATAATCTCTCCGGCCGAATCCCTTTAGGTCCCAACGGAAGTCATAGCAACACCTTGTTCACCATGGAAGCTCTGTTCCCCGGAAATGAAGACCTTTGTGGTCCACCCAGCGACAAACTTTGTGGTTCCTCGTCTTCCGCACAACCTGTACCAGATTCTGAACGGAGTTTAGTGTCTTCGACCTCGGGATCCTTCTTAGACGAATGGTTGTCACTGACAGCTGTCGGCATTGGGGCTGGACTCGGCTATTTTGCAGTTGGATTGCTGTTGTTTTTCTCCGTGACAGCTAGAGCTTATTTGTTCAGAATCATCCCCTTGCATCTGGTGAGCAATTACGGCCGACGTCGTATGGCGTCCATTGATATCGATAAATGACACTTGTTCTTCGAAGTGCCTACAGAGATGTACATGATAAGAGATATGCACGGACTATTTCTCCTTAATAATAAGAGTATTCACTGAACCTATCTGTGCGTACTCTTATTGTTGCTCTTTATTGTTGCTATGTTAGCACAGCTATACGTCGATTTTGAAATCCGGAGAGGGGTTTGTCTATCATGTAAATGTATTTTGCCGTTTAACCAACAGTTACATGATAGAGTGGCTGTGAAAACCGAAAAAAAACATTGAGTTAGAATATGTTAGATTAATCGCTAAGCTATTGTGAGATTAAATTACAAGCATAGCTATCTATTATTATTTCAGTGATTTATTTCGTGTTTGAGTACTTATTTTTTTTTCTATTTGATCGTATTTTTAATACGTCTTTCGGATTAAACCTCACCTCTCTTAACTTTATGTTATTTAATTGCACCCTTAATTAACATCAACGGATTCAGCCAGTGAAGATGTTGCATCATCTGAATGCGGGATGCGAATCTCAACTCTCAGCTATATACTGAAAAGTTCAGTTTAAAATTGATTATGAATTATCCGTCAGTACTTTATGGTTGCTTATTCACATGTGGGATGCATATTCACCCACAAGGCTGTTTCGTTTCGGATTTTTCCCCGCATTGGTTTTATTTTCCTCGAAGGTTGGCTTTGCTGACATGGCGGCGGCTGCCCTTTTTTTCTTGCCTTTTTTTTCCTACTCCCTTCCGCGGCATCCACTTCTCCTCGCGAAAAAAGACATCTTCACTTACCCGAACGTCTCGGCTCGACTTGCGGCCGTTTTTTTTCCTTTCTCCCGTTACGCTTGCAGAATTTTTTTCGCATACTGTATATTAGCTCACGGTTTTCTTTTGCCCAGCCTTGCGCATATAATGACCACGGTCGGCCTCAATAACTTTATTCATATAAGGGAAATCGTTACACGGATCGATAAGCAATACGGCATACTGCTTATCTGTCTGCTCGTACACACAAAACCTTTACGCCGTTTACGCTACACGGATAGATAAGCTACACAATATACTGCACATCTGTGTTCTAACCCTCGTACGCAACGCTTCGCTGCTAAGTGTCTGAGTATCCATCTATACCGCTACTCTTAACTTGCTATCCATCTATATTGCTGGACGGTCCATCGTTGCTGCCATCTCCTGCCACAAAGCGCAAACATATCAGAAAACAGCAATCGCCGACAGTACAATGAGTCAACTGCGATTATCGAGACGAAAATACAACTTACCTTCTGCACGTCTGGCTGTCATGTCACGAAGCATAGCACTGCACAACGGCATATACTCAGGAAATGCACGAACAGACTCAAACAGCGAGCACGCTGGATCCATTACGGGGGATGGAAGACTTTGCAACCGCTCCTCCTCCTCTGGAGTGACTGCTTCGAAGTACTGTCTACGAGGTTGCTGATTGGAAAAAAATATGGCATCTATGTCCCTCATCGTAATTGTCTCCGGATGCACTATAGACTTCCATAACGCGTCACTTCTTGCCCGCTGTATCCCGTTGCCCATCAGCCACCTGCAGGAAGGAGAATACTTTCCTGACCGGACCATCGATCGCAGCGAAGACCTTAACGTGCTTCCGAGGGGATGCCTGCATTTATACTTGTTAAACTGCAAGGCTCTCTGCAGAACATTGTTAGAATTCAACTCCACTCGATTTTTAGTATCCGCCGCACCCAGGAGAGTGAACAGCTCGTCCCCATCTGCAAGCATGGAGTCAGTCACGTTTTTCATGCAGGACTGATGATGGACCTCAGACTTATCGTTCATACAGTACCCGACCATACCAACAGAGGTATGGAGGCCACGGTTTGTAAGTCTCTTCACACAAACCTCACCGCCCAAGGGCCTACTAGCACCCTTCCAACCTAGAACAGCGATCAACCTCTTCTTCACGTCTACAGGGCTAGAAGCTCGTAAAGATAAAACTCCCTGGACATGTATGTGCAACAGAGCCCCACCCCTCTCGACAGATATTAAACCAGCCTCGCATTCGATATGTAGAAAATTGCACAAAGGGACGCAACAACACAGATCGAGGTCATCCCCTGTCTGACCTACGATGACAAAAAGCTCAAGATTTTTGCTTGCCGTCTCCCTCCGTGGAACAGTCGGACGGTTCGCTGCTCGCTTCGCGCAAGCTGCCTGGCGCATTTGCATCGGAAGGGTACCGACAGTGCCTGCAACCTATCCTGTATATCCGAGGGTTCACAGTGCGGCACACGCAGGCCAAGTACTTGCTTCGATACACAGAAATGACGACAGGCTTCAAATAATCGTTGTCGTCCTGACGAATGTACTTGGGATAAGCAAAAACATTTCCGTTTCTATCCCTGAGAACCAGCCACAAATCTGTCGACTCCACGTAGAAGAAGGGACCAATTATACACTGTAAACAGTCGATAGCCCCCAAAAAAGCATAAGAGATTTAAACGTAATCGGAAGCAGGCAGAAGAAACTCGGGTGGCTTCAAGCAGAAACGGAAATCTATGTAAATGTAATTCTGCGTGAGGTACAGGTCCTGCTCCGAAAAAGAAAGATAACGCGCAGACAGCAAGGGAAAAGGAGGAGGAGTAGATGGAACAGCAAACTTATCGACTTCGCACTTGTAACCTTCCGTACCATGGTTACAACAAAGTTGTATACTATCCAAGACAGAAGTACGCTGCGGAGACGCAGAAGGGGAGAGGTCGGACGATGGTGAAGGGGTCGAGGGAACTAACAAAGGGCTAGACGGGCTAGACGAGAGGTCAGGTAGAGTGTCATCATCGGTCCCATCCAGCACAGATTCGGTGGCCATCGACGAAAAAGAAAAAGAAGTGGCAAGAGAAGTACCAGGAGGCGAACAATTACAAACAATTCTTCGACGAACAGCACGGACCTGCAAGCGGACAGTCGATTGAAACGATTCGCCATCTTGGACCAAGTAACGCGAACGTTGGCAGGTATGTACCGTGCGCACAACCGCGAGGTAAAGAAGACGTGCAACGAACCGAAAAAATGTAGAAACGCTCGTTCTTCACCGACCATCATGCTACCCCTGAAGAAAACGCCAAACCTCAAGCACGATTCCTCGTTTGCTCGGTTTTCCTCTAAAGGAGAACCGCGCAAACGAGCAAATCTAGTCAGTGAAAAACAAAAAAACTCAAGTTCCGAGCACCAATCCTCGAAGCTGAAAGAATCGACAAAGAACATCGACGACCACGACAGCAATCCGCGAACGAGAGACGAATGCCGTGCTGACCGAACCGACGAGAAGAAAAATGTGACGAGCGACGACAAGAAAGAACCCTTCCACGAGATCCTGAAGGAGAGAAGGAGCCCGATGCCATGCCAAGTGAACCAGCGGAAAATGCCACCGCGAGAGGAGTAGAGCGTGGAGCGTGGAACGTGAATGCCGCCAATTTCTCTCCGTCGTCCGTAAAACCGCGCTGCACGCGTCGTCCGCGTCTCTGCATGCCACGTTAATACATCGGCTATCGGTCGTCCGTGACCCCCAACATTAACAAGACGTGAATACATCGGCTATCCCTCGGCCGCGGACCCTAACGTTAACAAGACGTCAATACATCGACTATCGCTCGTCCGCGACCCCCAACGTTACTGAGGCAAAAAACAAGACGTCAATACATCGGATATCGCTCGTCCGCGGCCCCCAACGTTTCTGACGTGAAAAACAAGGCGTTCCCTTCCCGCCGATAAACAAGGCGGCTAAGTCGAGGAGATTAAAAAACCGCCAACAGCCCCCCGTCAGCCAACCGGCAATCAAGAAAATGCCGAAACGTCCCTCCTTCGCCTTTATCACGCATTTCCCACTTGGGAATGCTTATTCACCTGAAGCTACTTCTCGCGATGTTGGCCCAGATGATGGGAATTATTTTCCTTCCGCCTTAGTGTTGCACGGGGGGTTTTAGCTTTTTTTTGCTCTGTCTTTTTTATTGTATCGTTCATGCAAATTTGTTTCTCTCTTTTTCACGCTCCCGACAAAAAAGGTGTTCTCCTCCGGTGCTCCGTGCCGGCCTCTTCGGCGATTTTCTTTTTCTCGGTGCTCAATCTGTTTTACAAGGCCCTTCTCTGTTTGTTCGGTTCTCTTTTTTTTTTACTTTACTTCGGGACTCGCAACTTTCTTACAAAAATAAAGACCACGGTGGGCCAAACTTTATTGATTTATGAATAAAATCCAACTACACTGGCTCCGAGGTATACCGCCATTAGAAAAGTTTTCCTTCTGTGTGAGCGTCAAGCACGCACCGTACTATACACAACGACAGCGGTTAGGATACTTGTATACTGCTATCCTATCCTTCTATACTGCTGGACGGTCCGTCGTTGCTCGTTTTGCCTGGGACAAACAGCAAACAGTCAGAAAACAGTCAAGGAGACGAAAAGCAAACACTCAGAAAACAATGAACAGTCGTAAAATTTACAGTTGCAGACAAGGAACAAAACAACCAACCTTCTGCCCGTCTTCGTCATCCCCGCAAACACACAAGGAAGCAAAGGAGATCGAATCGAACCGAGCCGAATGTCTGAAGCAAAAAGAACCGAGACGATGTAGCACGATCTAACGTAAACGTCGGCATCCCTGCAAACACAGAAGACGATAGCAAACGCGGTAGATCCTGTGCAGACAACCGCGAGCAGGAGCTAACGTACGAGCAAACGAGAATCGAACCAAACTCCTCAACCTGCAAGCACCGGTTGAGATCGAACAGAAATGATGTTCGTCTTTCAGTAAAGAGCGTGAACGTGAGGAACATGCCGCCGCCGCCGCCAAACCTGAAAGACAATTGGTCCTGCTCGGTTTTCCTCCAAAGGAGAACCAAACAATCGAACAAAGACCAAACTAGAAAGATCAAACAATTGACAAAGAACGAATCAGTGACGACAGCAATCCGCGGCCAGGAGAAAATCGAAGGAGATAATGCGATCGTTTGTCTCAGCATTAGATCCCGAGCAATGCACGAGAACGAGGACGGGAGTCCGACGTCTCTGACGAAAATGAATTCGTAACGAGGAGGAGAAGATCTGCAGGACGCCTCCGTGGAGCGGAAGACGCATGCTTCCAAATCCGCGGTCCTGCCGTCCAGCACGCTGCGAACGCCCATGCCTCTAAAACCGCAATGTCGCAGTCGTCCGTGTGTCCGTCAATCGCTCGAACGTGCATGGTCCAAAAACTGCGCTGTCGTCGTATCCGCCTCGACGTTAATCCGGCCCTCAACGTTAATCCATCCTCTGCCCCGTGAAAAAAGGTGTTGTGAAGGCGCCGAAAAGAAAGACGGCAAACTCGAGGAAATATAATGCCTGGCAGCAGGCCCCGGGCAGCCAACCGGCGTTCAAAAAAATAGCGAACAATCAAAGATAACGCCCTCCACATGCATTTCCTGCGTGGGGATGCTTATGCATGGTCCAAAAACTGCGCTGTCGTCGTATCCGCCTCGACGTTAATCCGGCCCCCAACGTTAATCCATCCTCCGCCCCGTGAAAAAAGGTGTTGTGAAGGCGCCAAAAAGAAAGGGGGTAAACTCGAGGAAATATAATACCTGGCAGCAGGCCCCGGGCAGCCAACCGGCGTTCAAAAAAATAGCGAACAATCAAAGATAACGCCCTCCACATGCATTTCCTGCGTGAGGATGCTTATTGAATTATTCGTCTTTGCAAACTTTTAAATGTATTGTATAGTGTTTTTATATCACGATAAACCTAGTCAAGAGTATGACCAAGTAACACAAAGTTAAGAAGGGTGAAATCAAGTCCTAAAAATGTATTAGAGGTGCGGTGAATTAAATCTCTCGTCTCTTTCCATATAAAGAGTAAAGGCGCCATCACAATAAAACGGGAGCCTTACGGTCAAACATCCCAGATTCCCAGTATGTATCCCCTATCCTAGCGGCTGTATTCCCAGTATCTCCTTTTAGGCTGGTTGCCATAGCGCATTATGTTTTAGTGTCGCAGTCGTTTCGAACTGGTTGACAAAGCCGGAAAACCCGGACCAATGAGTTTTGTTGAGTCGCCGCTGGACTTTCTTCTTTTTCCCGAACAACCGACTGATGGATGGGAGTGAAAAGTATAAAGTGGGAGTAAGACCGAATATATACACACTGGACTCAGGAGTGAAAAGTATAAAGTGGGAGTAAGACCGAGTATATACATGTTCTCACCTAATCTGAGTGTGGAGTTAGTGACTCTCAGTCACTTCTGGCCTTAAGAACGCAGTGGAGCTCCCGGTTTGTTCACTTCGATGCTCCTTCTACCTATACTAAAGCCTTAAACCTCCAAACTGTACAGTTGTCCCAGAAGCTGCAAGAACTCTAGAGCTTTTTATGTTCATTGTGCCAACATCCAGTTTACATCTCTAGTCCTTGTTGTTGTAATGCACTCCTCTTTCAGTCTATCGAGTTTTTATGCTCTTTTAGTTGCCGAAGCTGAGGGGTTCATCATCAGGAAGCTATCATGAGTGTAACATGACATTGATTCTCTCAGGTACTTGCAATGATCGATTTCTGTGTACTATGCATAGCAAGTACGGATTCCTATATAACTTGCATATATAAAAAACATTATCGTAATTGTGTTTGGGAGATTTTAACTTCTATGCATATGCAGACGAAATTTTGATGAAATGTAATATTAGGTTATTAAATGGCTGAAGATGGTGAAGATAGAAAATTATAACGGGATCAGACAGTGATTTCTGTCCAAATAATATGAAATTCAATGCGAGTCAATCATCTTTGTGCGGACGTTAAGCTGTCCAGTGGAACAGGAAAAGGTTGTTAAAAGATTGGAAAAGGAAAGGTGGACAACATTGTTAAACTTTGCCCAAGATAAGGGCTTCAGAAAGTTTCTATCTAAAACATTTTCCTTTAAAGAAAAAGATGACACAACCAGTTGGCTCGGTAAAGGACCTTCTTTTATGGATCATCTTCATCTCTTATCGCATCTCCACCGTATGTCTTTAAAGCTCCTTTAACTAATTAACGGAAAAGCATCCCACCGTTTAATTTTATATTATTTTTGAACTGATAGTACTTTTTACAAACTATCATGCTTTCTTAAACTGAAGGTTCTAATTAACTTCGAATCAGACCATTTGAAGAACAGTTTTAGGCGCTTTTGAACAGGTTTTGAGGTTAGACAGCCATTTACGTACTGGAGTGGGAAATTTTCTCCGTCAAGATTAAAAGATCCTTTACTCTTAATCTGTAAAATAAAGAAAACGAGATCTTTACGCTATACGGGTGGAAATGCTACTAAGGAATCTTTACCTTTTATGAAAGGCATGCATAGTCACCCTCTTCCGAGTTCGGAAGAGGGGGAATATGCATGTTTGTTTAATTTAATACCTAACCCTTCCGGGAGGAAGGGTTAGGTATTATATTAAATGACTGAGTGAATTAATGTCTTCTTGAGTACAGTTTCCCGGACTTGTATCTTTTGAAGCGCGGCAGTCGAGTCAACACTTATGGTTTTTCTTCTGCTTTCTCCGTGTTTCCAAACATGGACTAACAAATACTGTTTATAAAATTTTTAAATTATTTATACCTACTTAGTGTATATTTATTATTTAACATTTATATATTTCCTTCATAACAATAAACGAACAAAAGTTTCCTGAAGTTCATCGAGCATGCATATTTACTGGAGTGACTCTATCGCTACTATAACAAAATAAAACACAGAAATTTGTCGAGTCATCAAAAAAATGGCCACGAAAATCACCTTCAAAAGTTAAAAAATATATACGAAATTTTTTAATAGATTTTGGAAAAAAAATAATCCTAATCCTAAAAAATTAGAAGCTAAAAATGGAAACAATGGTACAAGCCAAACATTCTGAAATATAAGTTCCATAAAACATTTTTATTAAAAATAAAACTTTATATTTTTATCAATTTTCATTTATAATTCAAAAAAGCGCTTTCAACTGCGACGATCGGGGGCATGAGGGAAGGCCCTAATAAGTCTCTTGAACACTTACCACAGACCGGTGACGGCTAATCTACTTAGGGGGTGACACCCTATCTTTTTGGTGTCCCGTCGGAGAGAGGCATCGGGTGTTCCGTAGTAGCGATTATCGCGAAGGGATTCTTTATGGGATTCATAGACGCTATTTTGTGAGAGTTTTAAGAGGCTCATTTTTAAGCAAATTAATAAGGCGGACAATGACCGACTTCCAATAGTCACAAAATTCATATGGGCTACTGTGTGGCCCATTCTGAAAAGAATATGACCATACAAAGTTGTCGGTATTCTCCGACGAACGATCGCTTTTATTGAAGCGGAATTACTACACAAGTCGTTATCTCTACAAGACTAAGGTCTTTGTACCAAATTCGGGTCTAATGGTATTTTATTAACATTTAATGTTTATGATTAATGTTTATGAAAAGTCATTTATTTAAAAAAATTATTGAAAAACTAGCCATAAGGTCAAGTTAGGACCACCAAAATTGAAGAAATGACATAACAATCCAACTTATGTAGGAAGATATTGACACAAAGCGGGGAGATTATAGAGCCCTGCGGAACGCCCTCTGTGTTGTATTGCGTTCGATCTGTAAGGTTATATACATCTATGTATCCTGCGTTAAGTAGCTTTCGCATAAGATCCTGTAGTGCTTTAGATCGCAGTACTGATTCCATTTCCTTAATAAGCAGGTCATGATGAATCTTGTCAAAGGCACCCAAAGCAAAATATGCACAAGGAAAAAGCAATAGACCAGACCAACCTACAAATACAAAACGGTCTCTCCTTAGCCAGTCATCCATGCTATCAAATAAACCTTTTGGTTCTTTGGAAGTGACCCTAAAACAGGAAAATATAACCAACTGTTTACCAAAATTTCATCTTTAGACCAAAAACATGCAAAAGGTGGCCCTTGGCTAACTATTATTGTTCTTTTTCCTATAAAATAAGCAGCTATGCCGGTTTCCTAACGATGGAAAAGTGCTAAAGCCTACCCGCGGCCAATCTGGGATGAAGTCAATTAAAGGCCATGTTTTTTGATGCTTTCCCGTGTTTTTTGGCAATTACATCATATATAATATAGAATTTCGGAAATTCTTGATGAAAGTTCATACACTTTAGGTCAAGACTAAGATTCTATCCGATCTACTCCGGTTTTTTGTTAATCAAGTAGTGAGGTTGTGGAAAAGTCAGGAAAAATACATATTCACGATTGTATCCTCATTTTTTTCAATAATTGAAAATTGACTTAATCAATGAATTCAAAGAATTCAAAAGCTCACAATAACATAAAATATATTTTTAGGTGCTCACTTTGTTTGGGCTTTTAGTTTAATGTTCTTATTTAGTGGTCGTGGATATTGGCAAGAGCTTATTGAATCCATTGTTTTATAATGCAGAAATTCATTGAATTGAATTTCTGCTTCCTTATTTCGTTTTTGATTTGCTCGGTGCCTAACATGTTTAATTAGTCTAAAGGAAGAAAGTTACACGCATCCACTGCCTTAATCCACTTGGCTACGTCCACCCTTTTTCTTTCTAGTTAAAAAAGAAATATTGCACGGGGAAAGGCTCCGCAATTGAGCTCTTGATTCTATGTATTCTGTTGTCCGAGTGAAAGAAAGAAAAAAAATTATGATGATAAAAATAATAATATTTTGGGCCGAAGGTGCGGAGCTCTCGACCAACGGCCCAAAGGCCACGAGACTCTAGGGAGAGGCGCTACGTGCTCGACCAATGGGGCACTCTGGTCCTTCAGGTCTATAGAAAAAAGTGGAATTTGACTTTGCTTTGCCAAACCGGACGTGCAAGATTTCCTCGCATCCGGCTACTTGAAGGCGCGGAAGAAATACTACAAGCTTGTGAAATCATCCAAGGCTTCTTCAGCCGAAATCATCCGAGCGAGACGCGACCTCTGGTAGATCAAAAGGAGCTCGATTAGTTTCTGCTAAACAAGAAATAAAAAACATAAGAAACACAGGAAACAAGGGACACGTTATCGGAAATAACCGATTAAGACAAAACTTATAAATCTATCACTAATCCAAAAAATTGGAAAAACCTTAAAAGGAAACTAAAAAAAGAAAAAAGCTTATTCGTTCCTCACTTCCTAGGGAGCGAAACCCGCTTATCCCCGGGGGGCGAAGACTACACTACGGAAAAGGCTTTACAATCTCTTTGTTTCTATATATTGGTGGGGCGGAAATTAGGGCGAAGCATATAGCTTCGCCCCCCCTCCTTATGTCGGGGGGAAAGCGCGGAGCGAAAAAGTGTCTCACCGGAGATGTTAATCATACTCTATTTTTGTGCCAAGAAAGTGGGTCTGAATTCAATTTAGAATTAATTATATTTACACTATTCAGATGACAAGAAAATATAAATAAAGAAAGTGCTCGTTTAGCCATGATATGGTATGATCTGCCCCAGTGGAACTTCTCACTGTTGAATTATCTTCAGCTGATTCTGTCAAAGTTTTATAACTCGACTTGTTTTTATATTAAATAGAGAAAATTTTCTATCGCGGTGAGAAAGCTCGATAAAAATAGGATACTTTTCCTTATTAACGTTTGAGCGATGTAAAATTATATGTTTTGAGAACTCTATGAGTAAAGAGAAAACAATAAAATTGCTGTTTAAGAGAGGGTGTCAAAGTTAGTGGCCGTGGTGATTATTCTGCTCCCCGCGGGCATGAGTTCTGGACAACGGCTGTTGTCTCATTATCGTTGTAGTTTTACCCGTGAATTAATGCGTTGAGTAGTACATGGTTACTGGGAAGCATTTAAGATCTCGCTTTTTGATTTCAATATGAAAAGAAACTCCACACGCAACAAAAGTTGGTGCTCAGTTAGCGCATGAGAGCATTTCAGTTGTACATCTTTCGCGGAGATTATAGTGTTATTCAGCATCACGGTCTAGCACTCAAAGTGAACATCTCATCATACCTTTTGTTTCAGCGAGAAAAGAATTGTTAGGAAATTTGGAAGAGATCTTAGAGATGTGTGTTATATTAGCATAATCTAGCTCCGATTGTTCATCCAGTTCGAGCGATTCGGGTGAGGATGAGAGAAGAAGACCAGAGGGGTTGCAGAGCGAGTTTCTCACCGAAGATGAGAGGAGAAGGCCCAAGGGGTTGTAGAGTGAGAATTTCACCAGTTCTAGTCAGGACGAGGAGAATGTATTTGATTCAGATGATGAATCTTTGGAGTTATACCGGATTCTATCTATTTCGTGTTATTTAGAAAGGCCGCAACAGTTTACGTTCTTGAAGAGTCAAGACTTTTATCGAAATGATTTTGAAAATCTCCTGCTGATTCTTTCCGCCAACTCACAAGGATGGATTAGAGAAGTTTTGCTACACTAGTAGCTTTACTTGAAGGACATCCTATTTTCCACAATAGCTCGTGTGAAACAAGCTCCTGTGTCACTACAAGTTGCTGTTGCACTCGATCGATTTGGGCATGACGGTAATGGTGCTGCTCTTGGACGGTCTATGTTTTTGTGGGGTATCGGACACGGAACGATGGTTCTTTATACTAAAAGAGTGATGTAGACTCTGGAGTCAACGTTGAAAAGATCGATGCGGTGATCACATCGAGAGGAGAGGAAGATAACCTCCGAAGCTTTTGCAGCGAAAGGATTCCTTGGATGTATAGGGTTGATAGATGGTACCTTATTATTTTTATCACAGAGACCTAGATATGATTGAGAAACCAAGAAATGCAATTACTCGATAAATACACAAGTTATATGTTGTCACAGGAAGAGGATTTTCTTTTTATTCACAGGTATGTCAAGGAGCTGTCAAGATATCACTTGTTGCGAAAATCTTTTCTTTGGAAACATATGGACAATGCCAGTCCTTTGTTTGATAATGATCAGTATTTACTTGGAGACTTGAGATATTCTCCATTGCTTCACGAGGATGGTCACATGAGATAAAGAGAAGTAGGATTTCAACACCTCTTTAGCACACACGAGAGTGACAAATGAGCACTGCATCGGTATACTGAAGTCGAGATGACATTCGTTGAAACAAGTGGGAACACAACTGAAAAGAAGATCAGAGAACCGATTTTTAGTCAGATGGGTAGGGTGTTGCGCTATGTTACATAATTTCTGCTTAGAAATAAGGACGAGTGGACATAAGAGGATGGAGAATAATTATAGAGACCGAAAGAGATACATAAATACCTCCTAGAGATAGCGGAGCTAACAAGACATCAGGGATACAACAAAGAATCCGAGTGATGACGATTTGTCTTCAACAGAATCAAAATCCAAGTGGAGTTCTATTCAAACCATAATAAAAGTCCTAGCGGTTGCATTGCAATCTCTCTCGAGTGTTATGTACTTGACAAAAGTTTATAAGTGTCATATGATCTTGTTTTCTTCACTAAAGTTTATAAATTTAGTATGATCTCCTTTCCCTGCAAAGAGTGGGAGTTTATAAAGCAAAAAATGAGAGTTTATTAAGTGTAGTATGATCTCATTTTCTCACAAAGAGTGAGTGTTATGTACTTCACTAAAGTCTATAAAGTGTAGTGTGATCCCTTCTCCTGCAAAGAATGAATGCTTTTCTCGTGTGTTCTCATAGGAGTGTTATGTACTTAACCAAAGTTTACAAAGTGTAGTGTGATCTCCTTTTCTCGCAATGCAGAAAAGAACGAGTGTTATGTACTTGACTAAGATTTATAAAGTGGATCGAGCTCAATGCGACAAGAGATCGCACTTGTATTCGCATTTCATGCACCTACCGCCTTGTTGCGCCAGCGGAAGCTCTTGCTCAGTAGGTCATGAAACTCACAACGCTAACTTACAAACCACAATCACAAGTTAGCGTCCATACACCACTTACCTTAACTCTGTTTGGTCCGGACTGGAGCCGGACCGTCTCTCTAATCATCAAGCTCAGCATTCCCTAAGTCCTGACCTAGACCCGCCTAGGTCGGTCCCAAAACATGAGCAAGTCACAAGATGACGTGGGGAGGACTTCCCATAAAGTCTAGGGTCCTAAAATGGTACCTCGAGCACACCTAGCGGTCCAACCGTCCGTGATGTCCATCTGGGTCTAGGCTCCCGAATGATGGTCTAACCCGCCGTCTCATTCCCTAGTCTTGCTCTAGCCCTTAGATCATTCCTAAGTCCAGAAGTCAAAGTCTGGACCAAAACGTGCCTTGGAACTGATCCAGCCATCACCTCATATCCCTAGAGTCCGTCTATCAAACCCTAGGATCGGGTGACTCGTCCTGGCCCACCCAGGCATCGAGCCCCTCTCATATATACTTCTGGGGATCTGCGGCTCCGTCCTCCTCTTTGGTCCTTGAAAATTATATCACAACCCGATCACGGGATTGGTTATAATTCTCAACTCAGAAATCAGTTCAAGGAGTCCTGCATATCACTGGAAAGCTCTCGCCGAGGTCTTTCCAATGATACCTTACTTGCCTCGAGATCTTACGTGGATCTCTGTCCATGACTTAAAACGTTTCTGGAGCTCCAACTCGAATCCTGTGGTTCGGACCAGCGTCTGAACCACGGTCCGTCTGCATCTCGGACCCATGTCTCGGTCTCACGTCTCAGACCTATGTCTCAGACATATGTTTCGGTCCGTTTCCGTACTTGACCCTTTAGGTCAGCGTTCGCTAGGGTCGTCATGGAGTAGGCCCTTATGTCTTCACCCAATGTTCCAACTTTGATTCAGAGAACCATTTAGGACTCGTCTGATCTCGTCTTCCCGGCCAAGCCGTTCAGTCTTACTCGCAGTGTTCACAACCTAGCGCAAGTCCACTACGGTTCTATTTTTCGCGTCTGCGTCCGACCTTGAGACTAAGGGTCGCGATATTCATCCTCACTTTGGAGGTTGATGTAACTTGCTAACTTGTAAGTATTCACACCTACTTACGAGGTCTCCCGAAACTAACTTTCTGGTCGTAACCTGATTTGACTTAGACGCGCGACTAAGTTTACTTTGCAGTTAGAAAATCACAACGCAAGATCACCCCAAGCCCCAAGACAAGTATGAAAATTCATACTTGCTTTGCCAACGCTACGACAAACCTAAGTATTGTCATCAAGACTTAGTCTTGATTTAGATGCTTATCCAAACCAGCTCGTTTCCTTTGAGTGTGCTGCATTCCTCCTCTTGACAACATCCTAGGCATCTGATCAGAACTAGTCATAGCCATGCACTACCAATACATTTAGACAAATTTCAAGAAACAAAATCTTTATTTCCACAAAATACAAGATAAAGCTACAAAGTCCATCGGCCCAAGTCGTCTTCAAGTTGCTACTCGTATGATTTGTCTTTCTTCACTCCTCGTTGGAAGGAGATGTCCTCATCTTGCTAACGTCTTTGTTGTCCTTGTCGCGGTTTGAAGAGGTCCAATACTCCGCTTGCATGTGTTAGCTCTCCTTCTGGCACCCAAGTTGCTTCCTTCAAATGATATCCACGCCATTCAATGCCAAGTACTCCATCCGGTTAGATTTGCACCGCGATCGCAAAATGGTCTCTACCTCGTATTCTGCTTCACCTTGAACGACATCAGGTTGAGACATGAGAACATGTTTGTGCTCTGACCGCAAATCATCATTGAAGTATTTCTTTAATAAAGAAACATGAAAAGTCGGATGCAACTGCCTCAATCAGGTGGAACTCCTTGAGTTGAAAAGGCAACTCGACGAGCTATTAGCGCGGGGATATATTCGAACTAGCAAGTCATCTTACGGAACCCCAGTTCTTTTTGCAGAAGAAAGATGGGAAGTTACGACTCTACGTACATTATCCGTGCACTCAAAAAGATGACGATGAAGAATAATTATCCCTTGCCAAGGATAGATGATCTGTTTGATAAGTTAGAGGGCGCAAAGTACTTCAACAAGATAGACTTGAAGTCAGGATATTATCAGATCCGGATAGTGGATCCAGATGTTGAGAAGACCATTTGTCGAACTCGATACGGATCGTTTGAATTCGTGATGATATCATTCGGACTCTACAACGCCCCTTCGACATTCACTGCATTGATGAACATGATTTTTCGCGAGAAGATGGACAAGTTGTCATCGTTTACATCGATGACATCTTGATCTATTCCAAAACCTTGGAGTCGCACGCAGAGCAGCTAAGGGTGGTGTTAACGAAGCTGCGAGAGCATAAGCTGTTTGTTAACATTGACAAGAGTGAGTTTGGTTTGGAACGCATTAACTTCTTGGGACATACCATTAGTGCAGAAGGAGTCGGCCCAGATATACAGAAGGTGGATGCGATTGTGACTTGAGAGCCTCCGATTACAGTGAAGAGGATGCGGTGATTCTTAAGATTGGTGCAGTTCTACTGCAAGTATGTGAAGGGGTTTTCAAAGATCATGAAGCCGCTGACAGACTGGACAGAAAAAGACGCACAGGTAAGTTGGACCAAGGAGGTGGACGATGCGTTCCAGATGATCAAATCCATTTTGTCGAAGGCGCTAGTTTTGAAGCTGCCGGAGTTTGACAAACCATTCGAGCTGCACACGGACGTGAGCGACTATGCAATTGACGGAGTGTTGGTGCAGGATGGATTTAGATGCTTATCCAAACATGCGATTGTGCTGCGCCAATCGCAGAATCCGAATGACATCATCACGAATCCAAACGATCCGTATCTGATTCGACAAGCGGTCTTCTCAACATCTGGATCCGCTTTCCTATCAAACATGTCATATATCGTTGGCAAGGGATAATTATTCTTCATCGTCATCTTATTGAGTGCACGATAATCTACGCAAAGTCGTAACTTCTCATCCTTCTTCTTTGCAAAAACAATTGGGGCTCCGTAAGATGACTTGCTGGTTCAAATATATCCCCATGCTAATAGCTTGCCAAGTTGCATTTTCAACTCAAGGAGTCCACCTGATTGAGGCAGTAAGGAGCTTTAGAAGGTGGTTCTGATCCTAGCAAGACCTCGATCATGTGATCCACCACTCGTCTTGGAGGTAACTCAGCAAGTAACTCATCCGTCAAGACATCCTCAAACTCCTTAATCACTTCATGAAGCACCTTCGGAAGTTTAGTCGTGTCTCTTGATGTTTCCTCTTGTCTGTTATCCGCCATCAAATCTACAACCCGCATCAAACATATGACTCCGTCATTGAAGTTCATATGTTTGTCTTTGATCAAATTCACCGCAAAGTCGTCAATTTTCCACGTCTGTCGTATCAGTCTCACTCCGAGCTTTCGCCCTTTAACTCTAACGTTCAACCTTAAAGTTTTTCGTCTAAGTTTCACTTCAAACCTATCCAAGAAAGTGTTTCTCAAAACCGCATGGATATCATCCATCTTGCACACCATGAAGTTCTTTGTGAACTCCAACTTCTCACACGCAAATCGTACGTCCAAGGTCGTTTCAGAAGTTTGGTATGTCTTGTCCTTGGCAAAGCGCACTTGAATAGGCTTGTCTGCTTTGGAGGTAGACAAGCCCAACTTCTTCACCAACTTCGGACTTATGAAGGAGTGGGTCGTTCCTATGTCTACAAGAGAAGTAACATCACGATTAGCAACTTCGGCTTGTAGAAACATCAGTCCCAAAATCTTCTTCGTGGTTCTCCAGGTCACAGTCATCTGACCCTCCAACAAGTCCTTTGCAACAAACGCATTCATGCTACAGTTACTAACCTTATGTTTTGTATAACTCTTAGCAATATGACCCGCCTCGTCACAATTGTAACAAGTAAACTTAGCACCACTACCCTTCTGAGGTGTTTGCCCCTTAGGTTTTGCTCCTGTTTGCTGCCGTTTTGCTGCCGGGACAGAAGAATCCTTCCGATCCTTCTCATCTCTCATCCCGTTGTCGTAGTGCATGACGTTCAAGGTGCGAAAATGGAACTTCAGAAGACACTCGGCCTGCGTTTGTTCGAGAAGCTGCACCCTAGCTTATCAAGCTGGGCAGGAGCTAAGCTGGGGCCATGCTTGACAAGCTGCCCCCTAGCTTAGACTGAAATATCACATTGAAAGAGGTCGAAGAGCATTAGAATGCAGAGCTCGGCGAGGAGAGCGACTTCGTGCTTCCAGTTTCGACAGAAAGTGTTTTAAGCAGTAGTTAGTGCGAGTTTTAGACGAGGAAATGTATGAAAGAGGGAAATCTGTCGATTTTGGCTCGTGACTCAAACTCAGAATCTGATAGCATGAGCGTGTAGGTGTTCACAAGTACTATAGTTTTGACTCTTTATTCATAGAAAACGGAGTTGTATAGTGAAGTTAGCGTAGGAAAGGCTAATAAAGACTTTACAGAGAAATTTCTTAGTAAAAGCATGTGTACAGAGAATTTTACTGTTTTGAACGGAACCAAAGGCCATCCCAGTGATAGGGCGCCTGCCTAGGAGGGAAGTGGTCTCAGGATCAATCCCTCCTGGCCTCTGGTTCCTATTCCGGCATGTTGGCCTCCCGGATGGGAGTCTATGTTGGGTGTGCAGCCATGTCCTGCATATCTAGGGGCGGGAGACCGGTATCTCCCTTAATCGTGGGCTTCCTGGCCTAAGCCTCCGCATGCCATCCTGAATATACTATGGGAGATACCTGGTGCGCATATGGGGGGGCTGTAAGCCCTGTGGGGCAGCCCCATAAGTGTTAGGGCTTCGGCCTACATTGGATGGCTTGTAGTATATTCAGGGTGGCATCAAGATGGCATCAAGGGCACGGGAAACTTTTGTCAATCTGTTATTTATCCATCGAGTCGGTTTAGCAATGGCGAAGGAAGCAGTGTGATGTTTTACAGTGAAGGAGTCTGTTTTACAGAGGTAGCTGTGTACTTTTATTTAAAAAAGAGTCAGTTCTGAAAGAAGAGTTTTGTACGTAAGGACAGTAGGGGGGCAGCTTAAGTTGGGCCCTTAGCCTTTAGGTCAAGTACCTGCGACGGCTGAAGATCGGGGACACTTTTCTGAGGAGATTTTTTTACAGAGAGCTGGGAGCTGAAGCGCAAGGAGAAGCTTGAAGGCTGAGGGAGATGAATTTTTCCGGAGAGAACTGAATTGAGGATTTGGATGATCGTGACAGAGGGACGGACAAGTATTTGGGGAATTGAGAGCAGTTTGGAGGCAGAATTTCTTCTGATCGGACAGGAGGCAGTTTTATTCAGGAGATCTTTTTGATAATCTGCAAGGGACTCTTGATTGACGTTGGATTAAATTCTTGATAATTTTCAGTTGAGAGGCTGACGCAGAGAGGAGATTAAGAGTTTGGTGTCCGAATTTCACCTATTAGGCTTGAGTTGAGGTGAATTTGGTGGAAAGAGAGCATTATTTGAGCGGAGGAGGAGGACTGAGACTGAGAAGGTCAGGTTTTTTCTGAGAAATTTCAGTGTTGAAGCTGTCGTTGGAGGGGATACAAGGCGTTGGAGTTCAGATCTTCATCAGTTGGAGGTTCTGGAGAGAAATCTGCTGGAGAAAAGACCAGTTGAGTGGGAATTGGCCGTTTTGCATCTGCGGTGATCAACGTAAGGAGCTGAGTAGAGATAGGTTGTAAATTGATATATGTGGAGGACTATTGGATGTGCTTGGAAGAGAAATAAAGCATCGTGAGTTCAGTATTCTCCTATCTGTTGTGTCTGAAGGTGGATCTGTCTCCTGAGACTTGAGACTTGATCTGTTGATTAGTAAGTGATCTATAGTCATAGTCATTGTGAGCGTCTCCAACTGTTGCGATCTCTTGCTTGGCTCTTGTCTTGGTATACAATCTCTGCTTCTATCTCGCGATCTATCACAGCCAGAAGGCTCGCCCTTCCTGAGAAGGACTCTCCTCGACACCGTTGTCGCTTGAAGTCCTTGTTCTTCTTTTGAAACTTATCCATGCTGCTCGGCTCAAAAGGTTTCTGTTGCTGGACTTCGTCGTCCTCCATCCGCTCCGCTAACTTCAAAAGTTCGACACATGTCATAGGTAGCTCCGGCATCCGGAAGAGAGCATTCTCCGAGCTAGACTTGAGTCTCTCAAAATAAATATTATTTTGATCTCCTCAGGAGATCCACTGGAGAATGAATCCAACTTAGCACTGAACTCGCGCACATAAGCACTTAAGGTCTCCGTCTGCTTCAACTTAACTAACTCGACACCATCTCGAATCCTTTCATACTCCGGAGTGAATCGTCCCGCGAGCAACTTCTTGAACTCTTTCCAACCAAGCGCCGAGATGGTCAAGGCATGCTCGTCTCTGTATGCAGTCCACCAGAGAAGCGCATGATCCTTCAGGAACGTAACTGCCGCTCTCACCTTGTCTGACTCCTTAGCCTGTTGCGCCTCAAAGTATAGATCCACCTCAGTTAAGAAATCCTTAACCTTGCGAGCCCGTCCTATACTGAAAACGGTGTCGTGATGTGAATCATTTGACATAGTAAATGATTCACTTATCACTGCTGTCGCGTTACTTAGCGCATGTTATTTCTACTCCGACACTTGACGTTTAGTAGTCTTAGAAGTTAGCTCTGTAATGTTCTTAGTCTTTTATGCTTATGGTTGACACCTTTTGCATATGGTGTTAACTCTGTCAAATATTTTGGATCCTAGTAGGTTGGTAGTATGACATTTATCTTGTTCAAGCATTCGTACGCTTGTGCAAGTAAATTCATACTTATCTATGATACTCAATGTACATGACTTAGATTTACCATGTAGATAGGGGTTTGAACTCATGGGTTGTACTTACTTGTCGCCCATGCACGCTTTCTAGCTGATTTAAGTTATTTTTCGGGGCTGCGTGTCGTTTTAGGTAGTTTAAGTTTTACGCTGGCACTCTAGGGAGCTTGACGTGGTAGCCTATGAGTAAAACTAAGTTGCCACGTGGTTTAGGGTACTAAAGGACAACCAAGTGGAGCTATGAACTCCCATTGGTCTGTTTTTGTCTTTGTTAAACTCTAAATTTAGAAACAGAGCTCTAGAGTGGAGTTCGAGCAATTTGTGAGGGTACTTTGAAATCTGAGAGCACAGGAAGAGAGAGCTCGTCAAGCCAAGCACTGTCAGTGAAATTTTCAGTCGATTTGAAGCAATAAAGACGAAGATATGCCCAATTGAAGTTCGGATTATGCCAAAATTGCATCACTTTTGTTGATTTTGGGGTTTTCAGTGTCATTTGCAGCAGAATTGAAGAAATCGCTTCAAAACTTCGTGGTTGCGTTCTCTGCCAGCAGGGCTACGATTTCCCAAAAAGTTTCATATCGATTGAGTAACTGAGTAATTCAGGGCGGCCGCTGAAGCAGAGGGGGTCTGAAAAGCTCTTAATCTAGAGCAGCGACTTCAGAGGAGGAGATCTGGAGTTCTGTGTACACTCAGGAGGCCCAACTTCACAGGGCTGTTCAGCATCCTGTAGACTTCAAATACTGTGAGGAACTTTGAAATTCATCGAGCCAATTCTCTGTTCTAGGTCAGAATAGCTGTCTAGGTACCAGAAATTGCCATAATTTCTCTGTTCAGAAAGTTTCTACCCATATCTCGGTGCTCTGAACTGAACTCAAGCTGAAACTTCGTCTGTATGGTCAGTAGGGCCTCATTGACATATAGGAGAAGTTCTGAAGCCTAAACCATCTTATGTTTCTGATTCTTGACTGTTAAAGTTCGCTGGTGAACCTTATTACTGTTAGTTTGATCTGATTTTCACTTCCTGAGCATACTGGAGGATCTATTCGACCTGTGTGAAGATTTATACTGCCCTTATGACCTGAAGCCTACCTCTGGATAGTAAACAACCAGAACCTGAAGCCCAGCACCTTCCTTAGTAGTCTTCCCACAACCTTCACGATCATATCGCAGCCAGAAGGTTCCGCCCTTCCCGAGGAAAACTCTCAACTCTACATCTGGTGCTTCCACTGAGAGATCTTGGGGTGATTGATTGAGAAGGTTGAGTTTACTACAAGGAGAGAAGATGGATCACAAGAGCGCTACTGCTGCTACTTCTGCGGCTGCTGCATCTACGTCTACTGCAGCACCTTCTGTAGCACCTGTGACTGCAACGACCTCTGTACCTGGTCTGGACACAGCTGAGATTCTGAAGACGCTTGCGGCCTTGGTCCAACAGCATCCGATCGTTGGAGGGGGTGAGTTAAAATCCACCAAGGCTTTGCAAGCGATTGTGAATAGATGTGGAAGGTTTGAAGGTAGAGATATTTCTAGATATCTGCGTGAGTATAGAGGAGAGATGGAGCTGGTTAGGGTTACTGATGCTGAGATGATAGCAAGTTTTGAGTTAGCTGTCATTCCTGAGTTGCGGGACCAAGTTAGGGATGTACAGAGAAGAAACCTTGGAATCTGGATGAGTTTTGAGCGATCTCTTCGAGAGGAGTTTCTTGAGGAGGATTCAGAGAGAGTTACTAGGAGGACGTTCTTAGACTGGGTTGAGCAGCAGCCTGGTCGTATGATGAGTCTGAGCGAGTTGTTGAGAGAGTTTGATCGGAGATACCGGCAACTCTCAACTCTAGAGCGAATAACTCTAGATGCTAGGAGAACAGAGCTTTTCTTGCAAGCTACCGATGATGCTACAGCAGATCGGTTATGTTTTATGTTGGCCGATCGATCTGCTGAGGGAGGTGTTACTATGGATTGGGGGAGAGTTGAGGATGCTGTGGTTGTACTTACAAGGCAGAGGAGGGGAAGAGTGGCTGTGGGAGGACGTCCGCTTGCAGAAGTGGTCACTCCACCTTATGCTGCTCCTCAAGCACAGCAGCCTTTGGTCCCTGCTCCCAGACCTGTTGTCCTAGCTGCAGTTCCTTTGATGCCAGTTGTGCCAGCACCGGCACAAAGGGCACCTGTTCAGAGACCTGCGGAGAATCATGGTCAACAGAACCAGATTGAAGACCTGATTCGGCAGATGCGAGAGCTGAAGGTAGAGCTAGCTGGATTGCAGAGAGAGCAGCCACCGGCACCTGCTGCTGCACGTCCAGGAGGAGCTCCGGTTCGTAGATGTATTTGGTGTGACAGTCCTGATCATTTCCGAAGAGACTGTCAAGAGCTCGCAGCTGCTTTGCGAGATGGTGTGGTTCGCTATCAGAACGGTAGGCTGCATCTTTCTTCTACTGGAGAGCCGTTGAGCACGCAGTTTGGGCGAGGAGGCATGAGGAGTCTACCTCAGATTGCTGCGGCGGCAACTGTACATGCATTGATGGCACCACCGATAAATCCTGATGTATATGCTGGACATATTGAGGTTTCTTCTAGTCCTACGTTGCTAGATAGGACTGTTGAGAAGAGTATTGCTCCCGTTCCTTCTGAAGTACTGAAGAGGGGAGCAGAGTCTATTCGTAGGGTCACAGGATGGGGAGATCCTGCAGATGCTGCTTCTATCAGAGCATTCTTGGATGTAGATAGACACGTTCATTGGCAGGATGCTTCTGTGGAGGAGAAGAGGCGGCGAGAAGCCTCTGACCTTGATACTAGAGTTCCTGAGGAGACTAGGGATAGACGGAGAGTCACAAGGAGACGAGCAGCTCTTCCTGAAGACATCCCGTCTACTTCTGCAGCTCCTCCACCTGCACCAGGTCCTATGGAGGATGTGCAGAGATCCCAGCAGGAGCCAATGACTGCTGGTAGGCGGTTTACTGCCCAAGAAAAGGGGAAGGGACCGGCTTACAAGTTGACAGCTGATATTGAAACTTCTACTGATCTGAAGAGCATCTTGGAGCAGAGGATACTAGATGCACGGATCGAGTTTTCTCTCCGAGAAGTTCTTGGTATTGCAAAGAGGGAGTTTCACGAACTAATCATCGACATCATCAAGCGCAAGAGACAGGTGATGTCCGAGCAGGTAGAGAGTCAGATGATAGATGTAGTAGGAGCTTCTCTGAATGATGCAGAGTTTGGAAAGGTGCATTTCCAGGAAGCTGATGACAAGGGATACCAGCAAGAAGCGTTGGTTGCTGGTACCAACACTATTGAGTTCGATGATGAGGAAGCTGGCGAGGAGAGTCCAGCTACTGATAGTGATTTCAGAAGGAGGCATTGGGCTCGTGCTACAACTGCTACACGAGTTCGTCTTGGAAGTTTGGCTGAACCTGTTGCTGCTTTAGTTGATCACGGATATGAGATCAACATCATGTCACGGGAGGTGTACGAGAGGGGTCAGTGGCCTATCGAGCTAAACCACGGTTGGGTGTTACGTGCTGCGAACAACCAGAAAGGTGAGCTATACGGCGCTTGTCCTAACGTGAAGGTGAAGATAGGTGATGTGGATGTGGATCAACATTTCTTCGTGCAATCTTCTGCTTCATATCTTGTGATTCTTGGTCAGCCTTATATCACTGCGGTTCGAATGGAGACCAAGGTGATGGATGATGGATCTCATTATGCTAGGATCCGTAGTCCAGATGATAGACGTTCTGTGCAGTTTCTGACCGTTCGTACGAACCACGAACGAAACCGTCAAACTTTGAGGGATTCTCTTATCTGTAGGGGTAAGGGTTTTCTGAAACCACTCTCGTAGGACGGGATAGCGAGAGTGATGGATCTACTGCTACTATGATCCCGCTTGAGCAGCCTGAGGGATCACAAGAGGTTGATGGAAAGGCTGCTCAAGATTCAGAAAGTAGTTGCACTGTGCATAGTTGGAAATCTGGGTTGATGACTTTCAGTTCTGATGATTGGAGTGAGTTCACACGGATGGAGGATTTGACTGAGAAGAGTAGAAGGCAGATGGAGAGGTGTGCAGCAAATCTGCGTTGTACAGGAGTTCTGGAGGAAGATGAGATGATTTCTGGAGTTTATGAGGAGTTTGTAGGTGTACAGTCTTTTGTTCGTTGGCTGGATGATGTAGATAGGTTGATGGAACAGATGGGAGGTAGGGTGGTGATCCCCATCCATTCTCGTGAAGTCTATGAGGAGATTATCTCATACTTGCGATATCGTCCTCATCCGAGACTGGAGAATGGATGGAAGGATGCAGTCTGTTGGTGTGGCTTACATCAGGAAGCGGAAGTACACGCCAAGTATAAAGCTGTAGCGAGGAAGGTGAGACCTGTGGCGATCCAATTACCTGTTGATTCTCAGCAGCAGATGGAACTAGCGGCTGCTGAGCCTGTGCTTAGAGATCCTACACAGGTAGGACACAAGTTTACTCAAGAGACACTCGAGCAGCTCCAGATAGGAGGGGTGGCTTCTTGACTGAAGAGGAGAAACGAGCTTTTGAGCAGATGATAGTGAGCCATGGTAAGGCATTTTCTTTCTCAGCTGAGGAGATAGGTTGTGTGGATCCTAGTGTGATAGCTCCGATGGTTATCTTCACTGTTCCTCACGTACATTGGGACTTGAAGCCGATTCCAGTCTCTCGTGCCTTGCTACCGAAGGTGATTGAGTTACTGAAGGAGAGGATGCAGATGGGTATTCTTGAACCATCTATGGCTCCGTACTCTAGCCGATGGTTCACAGTACCTAAGAAGACAGGAGCTCTGCGCTTCATCCAAGACTTGCAGCCTGCCAACAACATCACGATTCAAAACGTTGGAACAGGACCTGTGGTTGATGAAGTAGCTGAGGCGTTTGCTGGAAGGTCAATCTATTCTATTGGAGATCTGTTTTCAGGTTATGATCAGTTTCAGCTTGCTTTGGAGAGTAGAGACTTGACTACCATGCGTACACCTTTGGGGTTGATGCGGATGTGTACTCTTCCTCAGGGTGCGACAAACTCAGTAGCCCATATGCAGAATGCGATGCATAAGGTGTTACGAGAGTTTGTATCTGAGGTCACTATCCCATTTCTGGATGATATTCCCATGAAAAGCTGTCCGGTGGAAGACAAAGACGAAGCTGTGACTTCTGATGGATGCAGAAAATTCGTTGCAGATCACATTCGAGATGTGGAGAAGATTCTGATGCGTTTGGAGGAGGTACACCTCACTCTATCAGGTACCAAATCTCGTTTTGGTATGTCAGAGATTGTGGTGGTGGGTCATTTGTGTGGTACTTTTGGGAGGCGTCCGAACCTAGAAAAGGTAGATGCTATAGCAAGGATAGCTGACTGCACCAACATCAATGAGGTTCGACGGTTCTTGGGAGCTTGTGTGTTCTTTCGTGTGAGTATTCCTCATTATGCACACATTGCCGAGCCTCTGTATGCACTTCTGAGAAAGGGAAGGAGGTTTACTTGGCGGCAAGAACATCATGAGACGATGGAGCAGCTGAAGGAGATTCTGAAGTCTCCACCTATACTAAGGAGGCTTAGCTACGAGAGCGGAAGACCTGTGGTACTGACTGTTGATACGAGTCCAAAGGCGATTGGATGGGCAGTTGGCCAAGAAGATGCAGAAGGTGTGCGGTTTGTTTCAAGGTTTGGAGCTCGGATCTTAACAGATAGACAGCGTAACTATCCTCAAGTGAAGCGTGAGTTGTGGGGAGCTGTTACCGCTATGAAGGTAGATCGAGAGTTCTTGATAGGAGCCCGGGTGATATTAGAAACAGATTGTTTACCTTTGTTGGGTATGATAGCAAACTGCAATACACCAGACATAGCAATGCTGCGATGGATTGCTTATGTCCGGAGTCTGAACCCTGAGCTAAAGCATATAGCAGGAAAGGACAATCCAGTTGCAGATATGTTGTCTAGGGCTCGTTATACAGATGAGGATGAGATGTTTGCAGAGGTGGAGAATGAAGAGAAGAGAGACGTTTGGTGCCAAGTTGGTCAGCATACTTCAGACTTGGAACCACTGCCGTTCAATGAGGGGTTCTACTCAGAAAAGTTCCGCGATATTGGATTTTATCTGAGTTCGTTATCCAGGAGAGAAGGATGGAGTGATGCAAAGTTCAAGGAGATCAGACGGAAGGCGTACAACTACCTTCTACGTGAAGGTTATATGTGGAAACGTCCGAAGAGAAGAGACGGGATGCTTGCTAGAGTGGTGGATGATCAACCGACGAAGCTGAATCTGTTGAAAGAGTTTCATGACACCTTGTGGGCTGGACATCGTGGAGTATGGGCTACTTACACGAAGATGAAGGAGCGTTACTGGTGGAAGGGTTTGTATCAAGACGTGGTGGACTTTGTTGGGTCGTGTCTGCACTACCAATTCTACTCTAAAGTCCGTTACAGAGATGGACTTGTACCTACTTATCCACCTAGTATCCATTTTCAACGGGTTCTTGATCTTGTGATGATGCCACCGGGGTTATGGGGGATGCGTTATTTGGTGTTGGCTCGAGAGGATCTTTCCAACTATGTGGAGGGACGAGCACTACGGACGAAGACTACAGAGAATATCTGCAGGTTCGTGCTAGAAGATATCATCTGTCGTTATGGATCGGTTGGGAGATTACGTGCAGATAGAGGTGAGTTGAGAGGCGCTGAAGTGAAGGAGTTCTTTGCTCGTTATGGAGTAAAGCTTCGACTTACCACTGCTATGAATCCAGAGGGCATTGGTAAGAGTGAACGAGGACACCTTTCTATTGTTCATGCTTTAGTGAAAGCATGTGATGGTAGGCCTAGAGAATGGCCGAGATTACTTCCATTTGCTTTGTGGGCGGATAGAACTACACACTGTACTACGACTGGCTATATGCCAGTTGAGCTTATGTTGGATCAGAAACCGATCATGCCTGCTGAAGAGTACTTTCCTACGTGGGCTACGCTACCGTGGGAAGATGGTATAGATCGTGCTTCACTCCTAAATTTACGTATAAGGCAGTTGGAGCGAAGGAGGAGGATCTTGCTAATGCGTAGGAGAGGCTGAAGGTGGCTCGAGTCAGAAACAAGGAACGTTTTGATAAGACTCACCGACTACGACCGAAGCTAATACGTGTTGGTGACTGGGTTCTGGTATATGATAGCACGTTGGAGAATCAGCATTCTACACTCCGTAAGTTCTCTCGAAGATAGTTCGGGCCTTATGTTGTGCTAGATGTGTATGAGAATGCCACCTATAGCTTACGTGAGTTGGATGGTACTCTTTTGAAGCTATCTGTGGCTGGCAAACGTGTGAAACTGTTCAAGAAACGCGGAGGGTCAGTTGAGTTATTCAACTTTTTGGAGTCAGAGTTGAGGACAACAAGAGACGAAGACGTCCCAGTGTCTGATGAGGCTGAGGCGGAGGAGAGCGATGATGATGAGGATCAAACAGAAGACTGAGGAGATTGGCACATACCGGAGGATGTGCAGGTTTAGAGGGGGTGGATGTCGTGATGTGAATCATTTGACATAGTAAATGATTCACTTATCACTGCTGTCGCGTTACTTAGCGCATGTTATTTCTACTCCGACACTTGACGTTTAGTAGTCTTAGAAGTTAGCTCTGTAATGTTCTTAGTCTTTTATGCTTATGGTTGACACCTTTTGCATATGGTGTTAACTCTGTCAAATATTTTGGATCCTAGTAGGTTGGTAGTATGACATTTATCTTGTTCAAGCATTCGTACGCTTGTGCAAGTAAATTCATACTTATCTATGATACTCAATGTACATGACTTAGATTTACCATGTAGATAGGGGTTTGAACTCATGGGTTGTACTTACTTGTCGCCCATGCACGCTTTCTAGCTGATTTAAGTTATTTTTCGGGGCTGCGTGTCGTTTTAGGTAGTTTAAGTTTTACGCTGGCACTCTAGGGAGCTTGACGTGGTAGCCTATGAGTAAAACTAAGTTGCCACGTGGTTTAGGGTACTAAAGGACAACCAAGTGGAGCTATGAACTCCCATTGGTCTGTTTTTGTCTTTGTTAAACTCTAAATTTAGAAACAGTTCGAGCAATTTGTGAGGGTACTTTGAAATCTGAGAGCACAGGAAGAGAGAGCTCGTCAAGCCAAGCACTGTCAGTGAAATTTTCAGTCGATTTGAAGCAATAAAGACGAAGATATGCCCAATTGAAGTTCGGATTATGCCAAAATTGCATCACTTTTGTTGATTTTGGGGTTTTCAGTGTCATTTGCAGCAGAATTGAAGAAATCGCTTCAAAACTTCGTGGTTGCGTTCTCTGCCAGCAGGGCTACGATTTCCCAAAAAGTTTCATATCGATTGAGTAACTGAGTAATTCAGGGCGGCCGCTGAAGCAGAGGGGGTCTGAAAAGCTCTTAATCTAGAGCAGCGACTTCAGAGGAGGAGATCTGGAGTTCTGTGTACACTCAGGAGGCCCAACTTCACAGGGATGTTCAGCATCCTGTAGACTTCAAATACTGTGAGGAACTTTGAAATTCATCGAGCCAATTCTCTGTTCTAGGTCAGAATAGCTGTCTAGGTACCAGAAATTGCCATAATTTCTCTGTTCAGAAAGTTTCTACCCATATCTCGGTGCTCTGAACTGAACTCAAGCTGAAACTTCGTCTGTATGGTCAGTAGGGCCTCATTGACATATAGGAGAAGTTCTGAAGCCTAAACCATCTTATGTTTCTGATTCTTGACTGTTAAAGTTCGCTGGTGAACCTTATTACTGTTAGTTTGATCTGATTTTCACTTCCTGAGCATACTGGAGGATCTATTCGACCTGTGTGAAGATTTATACTGCCCTTATGACCTGAAGCTTACCTCTGGATAGTAAACAACCAGAACCTGAAGCCCAGCACCTTCCTTAGTAGTCTTCCCACAACCTTCACGATCATATCGCAGCCAGAAGGTTCCGCCCTTCCCGAGGAAAACTCTCAACTCTACAACGGGGTCGGCAAATTCGTCTTACAAAGCTTCCTGGTAGACGAAGAACTCTCTTGGTCTGTCTCAAGCTCAACGATACGTTTATCCTTAGAGGTCGTACCCTCCTGCATGGTCTTCATCATCTTGGTGAGCTCCGCATACAAGGCTCCTTGACTTCCCTCGCCTGAATCGTTGGACATCGTAGACAAAACTCCCTCTTGCTGCACCGGTGCCACAACTGGCACTGGCTCTTGACATTGAGACAAAGGTTGTCGGTTATCGTCTCTTGACTGTGCCTCGGGTTTAGCTCGAGTCGATCTGATCTCGATGTCAGTTGTTACTCGTCTCTTAGTCTTCCTCTTAGAACTCTGTCTTACATCGGTCATTGCTCCATGTGTTCACCTATAAACGTTGATCCACTTCGTGTCTCGTGTCTCTCCTCAAGCGTCTAGTCTTCAGCCGTTATCTCAAATTCTCGCTCACCGAAGCGTCGGCTCTGATAATACTTTCTGCGCACCTACCGTCTTGTTGCGCCAGCGGAAGCTCTTGCTCAGTAGGTCATGAAACTCACAACGCTAACCTGCAAATCACAATCACAAGTTAGCGTCCATGCACTACTTACCTTAACTTTGTTTGATCCGGACCGGAGCCGGACCGTCTTCTTAATCATCAAGCTCAGCATTCCTAAGTCCCGACCTAGACCCACCTAGGTCGATCTCAAAACATGAGCAAGTCACAAGATGACTTGGGGTGGACTTCTCATAAAGTCCAGGGCCCTAAACGGTGCCTCCAGCACACCTAGCAGTCCAACCGTCCGTGATGTCCGTCTGGGTCTAGGCTCTCAAACGATGGTCTAACTTGCCGTCTCGTTCCATAGTCTTGCTCCACCCCTTAGATCATTCATAAGTCCAGACGTCAAAGTCTGGACCGGAACGTGTCTTGGAACCGGCCCCAGAGTCCGCATGTCAAACCTGGAGGTCGGGTGACTCATCCTGGCCCACCCAGGCATCGAGCCCCCCTCATATATACTTCTGGGGATCTGTGACCCCGCCCTCCTCTTTGGTCCTTGAAAATTATACCACAATCCGATCACGGATCGGTATAGTCCTCAGCTCAGATATCAGTTCGAGGAGATCTACATATCATTGGAAAGCTCTCGTTGAGACCTTTTCAATGATACATTACTTGCCTCTAGATCTTAAGTGGAGCTCCGTCCACGTCCTAAAACGTCGCTGGAGCTCCAACACTTGGTCATTTTCTGAAAACTTGTGGTCCAGACCCAGACTCGAACCTTGTGGTTCGGACCAGCATCCGAACCACGGTCCGTCTGCATCTAAGACCCATGTCTTGGCCCGCGTCTTGGACCTATGTCTCATACTTATGTCTCAGACATATGTTTCAGTCTGTTTTCAGACTTGTCCCTATAGGTCAGCGTTCGTTGGGGGTCATCTTGAGGTAGGTCCTCATGTCCTAACCCAATGTTCCAACCTAGGTTCAGAGAACCACTTAGGACTCATCTGATCTCGACTTCTCGGTCAAGTTGTTCAGTCCTACTCGTAGCGTTCACAACTTAACGCAAGTCCACTAGGGTTCTATTGTTCGCGTCTGCGTTCGACCTTGAGACTGAGGGTCGTGACATCGCATTGTGTGGTCTTAGTGCGAACCTTGTGGTTCGGATCAGCATATGGATCACGGTCCGTCTGCGTCTCACACCTCTGTCTTGGTCCGCGTCTCGGACCCCTGTCTCATCTCTATGTCTCAGACATATGTTTAAGTCTGTTTCCAGACTTGTCCTTGTAGGTCAACGTTCGTCTGGGGTCGTCTTGGGATAGGCCCTCATGTCTTAACCCAATGTTCCAACCTAGGTTCAGAGAACCTCTTAGTACTCATCTGATCTCGACTTCCCGTTCAAGTTGTTCAGTCCTACTCGCAGCGTTCACAACCTAGTGCAAGTGCACTAGGGTTCTATTATTCGCGTCTGCGTCCGACCTTGAGACTGAGGGTCACGACATCGCATTGTGTGGTCTTAGTACGATTTAGGACCGAGCTCAATGCGATACCCCACACTGCATCAACAGATCGCACTGTGTGATCTTAGAGTTCTCACTATGTACTTGATCGCAATGTATGGTCCAGTGCGATACAGATGTATGCTCAATATGATATCTCACAGTGCGTCAACGGATCGCACTGTGTGGTCTGGTACTTTCGCTATGTACTTGACTATGTGTATCGAGCTCAATGCGACAACGGATGCGAGTACGTGGTCTCAGTGCAATTTAAGACCAAGCTTAATGAGATGTGTGTGGTCTCAATGCGATTTAGGATCGAGCTCAATGCGATACCGATGTATGCTCAGTGCGATAACGGATTGCACTATGTTAGTGTAGCACGATCAGGGTTCTCGCTTAGTGCGATACACAACACACTCCTAGATCCTGCGCAGTGTGATTCACAATGTACTAAGACGAGTGCAGTGATGAGACCACCAGTAGATTTTCTTCATGAGACCAGCTCAGTGCAACAGCGGTCCGATCTAGCTCAATGAGATGCACAACGCACTGGGACGAGTGCATTGATGAAACCACCTCAATGCGACGGAGGTGTGGATCTTCATTTCGTGTTATTTTAGTACCATAAATAAAGAACCAAATGTAGAAATAAGAATGCTGCATGCGTTATTTTAGTACCATACACCTTAACATAACTAAGAGAAGAGAATGAAGGCAAGTTATCATATGTTCTTAGAAGCCACATCTTTTACTATTTAAGTTACAAAGCCATCTTGTCTCTAGGTGATGATATAACCAAGACACGAAGAAAGAGTCTGCATGTAAAAAAGGAGTATCCACGCACAGAAGCCACATCTTTACTATTCAAGTTACAAATCCATCTTGTCTCTAGGTGATGGTATACCAGGGCACGAAAAAAAAGTGCGTGTAAAAAAGGAGTCTCCACGCACGGAGTAGAAATAGAGTCTGCCGCTGTCGGAGTGTGATCCGTCTACCTAAGAAAGCGTCAGGCTTCTGGCTGTGGTTCTTTACTCAAGAAGTAGGCTTTTTAGGTTACAACAGGGCGCTATAAACACTCACGCAAGTGTGTAGGATCTTCTAATATGCTCAGAAAGCGAATTCAGGTCTAACTAGTAGTAATAGGATCAGGCGATGAACTTTAACACTCAAGGAGAAAAATATGATGGTTCAGACTTATAAAACCCTCCTACATGCAAAAGAGTCCATACTGAACACACACACGAAGTTTCAGCCTGAGATCAAATTCTAGCACTGAGATATGAACAGAAACATTCTGAATAAGAAAATAACGACAATTTCTGACACCCAGATGGCTATTTCGACCTAGAACAGCAAATTGACTTGATCACTTTCGATGATCCTTACAGGATTTGGAGTCTACAGGATGCTGAACATCCCTATGAAATTTGACCTCCTGATTGTACACAATTCTCCAGATCTCGTTCTCTGAAGTTGCTGCTCTAGATTGAGAGCTTTTCAGACCTCCTCTGCTTCAGCGGTCGCCTGAATTACTCAGTCACTCAAATGGCATGAAACTTTTTGGACAGTCGTAGCCTGCTGACATTGAACGCAACCACGCAAGTTTGAAGCGATTATCTCTTTTCTGCTGGAATTGACACTCAAAACCTCAAAATCAACAAAAGTGATGCAGTTTCAACTCAGTCCGAACTTCAATTTGGCATAACTCCTCCTTTATTGCTCCAAATCGATCAAGAATTTCACTGATAGTGACTGGCACGTCGAGCTCTATCTCCCTTTGTCCTCAGATTTCTCAATGCCCTTTTCAAAAGCTCGAACTCCGCTTAAGACCTCTGCTTCTAAGTTTAGAGTTTCACAAAAGATAAAAATGGACCAATGGGGAATCCATAGCTCCACTTCCTGTCTTTTTGTGTCCTAATCCACGTGATAACTTAATTTCACACATAGGTTACCATGTCAAGCCTCTAAAGTGCCAGCGTAAATCCTAAACTTCATGCGAAGACATGTAAAATAACACGTAATTCTGAAAGATAACTTAAACAAGCTAGAAAGCATGCATGAGCTTAAACTCTATCCACATGGTAGACCTAAAGTTATGTACTTTGACAACATAGATAAGCATGAAATCACTTGCACAAGCGCACGAGTGCTTGAACAAGATAGATAACATACTATCAACCTATTTGAGTCATATATAACACAATAGTGTTAACACCGTATGCAAAGATGTCAAACATATACATAAAGGACTAGAAGTAATATGAGCTAACTTCTAGAACTACTAAACTCAAGTGTCGGAGTAGAAATGTACATGTAGCTGCCAAGTTGCGCGACAACGCAACTAGAGAAAGTTTGCATGTTCTACAAAAAAGAAGAATCTCTTCTCATTGAGTATTTTTAAGTCTTCTCACAAACTCTAGTTGTTGTAAAATTGAATAAGATCTCCATGGGATGTCTGTCTCTGTCTTAATCATAACACCCCAATAGTTCTTCAACACGAGAAAGACATCTCATCCGAAAGCTTGCTAGTATTTAGCTTAGACATACATTGGATACACATTCCAGCGTATTCTTCCCCGATCCTCTCAATTACGGCAAAAGAACATGCAGCAAATAATCATCTCTGTCTAGATCGATAGACTTAAGAAGAAATGAAGGAGGACGAAGTGCGCTAAATGAATGATTAGTGGTGTTTTTTTCGGATGAATCATCCATCAGTAGACAATCTCGCATACAGCGATTAAAAGCATATAAATGTGCAAAGTCCTTCAACTAGACAAAATTTCATGTGGCTACTTCTCTTATTGTTTTGAATCTCACGCACATGTTTTTTTTTCCTTTTGCACACCTGCAAAGGAAAAAATACAACAAAAGATATATCAGAACAATTAAGTATAAACAGTAGACAAACAAGACATGCAAAACAAATGTGCAAACGTGCAATTATCACTTACTTGACCGAAAGCGACTCCAGGAGAGAGATATTCTTTCAGTTCCATTGATCGAAGGATGGCGTTCTTACCTCGGCTTGATCAGTACCTCAGTGCGACTTATGGTAAGGTATGGATCGCACTGAGGACTCGATCAGTGTCTCAATGCGATCATGATAGGACTAGATCGCAATGAGAGACTATCATGATAGCACTGAGATCACCTCACCGGATCACTCAGTGCGATCCATGACAAGATCAGGATGGCATGAGGGTTTGATCGATCATACTGAGCGACTCATGTGATTGCATTGAGACTCATGTGATAGTCGAGGCACAACTTACTTGAACCACTAGGTCATATCTCATATCGGCCAACAAGCGCTGCATATACACTCGCAAAGAGACATTGCATATACACTCCCAAAGGAACATAAAGCCACTCGCAAATACAAGCATATACAAAGGTTATAAAACATCTACCTAAACAAAAGGTAACACAACTCTACACTCTAAACTTTTCTTACAGGCGATGATTATAAAACATATACTAAACAGAAGTCAAGCTCTAAAATTTTCTTACCTGCATTTAGATCATGCCCGAAGTACAATTTGGTGACAGATGCTGTCTGGAACTTTGATTGTTTCTTCTCGTGCGAGACCAAGATGAATGAAGACATGAGTCAAAGCTATTCAAACGAAAGTCTCCACTGTCCCTGCTCTTTTCATTTGTCGCATGTGCTTCTGAAGATGTAAGATTTCTCTCTCCAAATTATCTACCATAAGTTGTGCAAAATCACATCCATCTTTTCAACTTTGGATTTTATGAACAATGCAAGTTGACCTGTCACTGTCTTAGGTCTTTTTCTAGCAAGGAATACTGCATAAAGACACTAGAAAACTGATATCCATTCTAGGTAAGCACATTCCCTTGCGAAATACCTCTTTCTTACTTTATCATAATCTGAAAATCAATCAGAAATCCTGACATGCCTGAAGAAAGAAGGTATATCAACAGTGCCAACCGATATCACAAAAGCTACTCGGAGTAAGTCCGCATTGAGCGAAATCTTCTCTTCACTGATCGTAGAAATTGAAGTTTTCACGTCGTAAGACTCGAAAAGTTTTTTACATAATCCAACCTAAACAATAAACAGAGAACCATAAAGTCAAAACAAACAACAGCTAAAGCTAACGCTAACCCTCGTCATAAAGTTTACCCACACAAGCAGAGAAGCACAAGCACAGCAGCAAAACCACAAGCAACCTTCTCGAGCCTAGAGACCTAAGGCTAACCTTTCCTATAAACTGAAAATAAGCACAGCCCTAAAACGACAAGCAACCCTCGCGAGCACCTGTGTAATAGGAGCAAAACAACACAAGCAAAGAAGCACAACAGCAAACCACACAACACTCTTACAACAACGAACAAGATTTAGAGGTAAAGTGATCGTGGACAATTAAAGATAAGTTACATACGTTAGGCGGTGTAAAATTGAACGAAAGTGCTATAAGTAAACCTAGCTTATCCAAAGCTTCTTCTTCGATTTTGCTCACTGCCTTTCGCATATCTTTTTTCTCCATCCACCCCCATTTAATGCGAGATGGTTCATCGTCGTGTACAGAAAAAGATATATAATACGGTCCTGTAACAACCCAGAGAAACACAAAGTATCGGAAATAGTAAATAAAGGATCGTTCCCACGAAGATACAGTTAACAATTACACAAAACACAGTACTACAACGTCACAATGATAATTCAAATGGTTTTCTGTTATTCTCACGGAATGGAATAATATCCGGATGAGAGTTTAAGTCTGATAAGAAACCAAACCCAAGTACAAACCTGATAAATCGAATACAAACAACAATGAAATAGTTCTTTGATCAGGGACCTTTCCAACAACATATAAAAGATTCGAGAAGATAGATGTATGAGTAAATGAGGTAGCAAAATACTGCTGAAATGTTACTAGTCTTCTTCTGAAAAGACAGAAGAATACAGACTTCACATCAAGGTTCAAAGAATAAGCCCCTACTCTTCCTAAGAAATGTTCTTCCAACTAAATCCTCACTCTTAAGAATCTCACTTATTTGAAGAAGGCAGACTTAAGACGAAGCCACCATCATCCGAACTCTTCTTACAATTTAACTTATGCTCTTCCACTTCACAGTAACTAATGTATTCTCAGATCTTCGTTCAAACACCTTCGAAGTATACAGTCTCAACTTCGGCCGAAGTCACCTCCGGTCAAATTCTCCACTGAAGTCACTTCGTCCAATGTAAATGATAAAGGCCTTCGTCAATCAGAATTACACCTGCGACAGCAAACTACGTCCTTCGTAGGTAAATCTGCCTTCGCCCACTTTCATTCACACACTCACTCCGCAATCTTGCGCAATTGAAAATTAAGAAACAAAAACTGAAAACATGGAAAAGGTAAAATGACTGAGTATCGCATCGCTTATATAGCCCTTCGCCCTAAGATGGCGGATCTCATTTCCTACAAAAGATGGTCACATCTAAACCGCATGATCACGACTCTCCAGTTGGCGGAACCGCAGTATCTACTCTACCTAACTGTAACTTCTGTCCTAAACTGCATAGTGTAAACTTAACCGTCTCCCTAAGCTCCTTCAAATCTCTAATGATTCTCTCTCCTAGTCTAACTATCCTACTCTTCGCCGAAGGATCTGGCGCTATCGTTAACTCTGCCCGAAGCCGCTGGAGAAGCTCCAACTCTGTCCCATCAAGTTCGGTGACGAAGTATGTTGTCGTAATCTCATCCACCTTCGTTCGAAGTTCTTCTTTCTAAGTCTCTTCCCCCGAAGGTCTTCTTCCGAAGTCTCTTCTTAAGAAGTCTCTTCTCCCGAAGGTCTTCTTCCGAAGTCTCTTCTCTTATGCAGTCGCCTTCGCTTGAGAAACCTTCTTGAGTTCTTCATCCTTAGTCACTAGCAGTTCTTGCAATGTGTCTCTCTATGACTTCATGTCGTGAAGTGAAGTTGAAAATTGATACGAAGTTGAAATAAGGTACGAAGTACGAAGTTGAAATTTGAAGTACGAAGTTGAAGATAGTACGAAGTTGAAGTCCGAAGTTCGAAGTTGAAGTCCGAAGTCCGAAGTTGAAGTCCGAAGTCCGAAGTTGAAGATGTTACGAAGTTGAAGTCCGAAGTCCGAAATAAGGTACGAAGTTGAAAATAGATACGAAGTTGAAAATGAAGTACGAAGTTGGAAGATAGTACGAAGTTGAAGTCCGAAGTCCGAAGTTGAAGATGTTACGAAGTTGAAGTCCGAAGTCCGAAATAAGGTACGAAGTTGAAAATAGATACGAAGTTGAAAATGAAGTACGAAGTTGGAAGATAGTACGAAGTTGAAGTCCGAAGTCCGAAGTTGAAGTTGAAGAAACTTCTTGAAGAACCTCCTCACATATAGTTACTTTCTTCAAAACAATCTTCGCTGAAGATCAACTTCTTCGTCAATTTCTCTCTCGGTCTCTTCGTCTTTTCTGACACTGTAGACATGATATGACAATGACTTAACATCTTTCTCATATATCTTCATGACTTTGTCACACATGCCGTAGTTAGAGTTTTTCTCAGCCTGACGAAGTTCTTCTTCGGCCGAAGTACGAAGAAGTCATACCCCACCAACTTCATCGATTCTTAAATCCTTGATAACTTCGTCATTCGGACTCCGTTTTTCTCGCATAACATATCGTTAGAAAGCTCTTCGTCCCAAGAATCCATTCATGAGGAAATCCCATCCAAACTGACTTCGCAACTTTGACTGATTCTTCAAGAGCAGATCTTCTTCACTAAACTTCCTAATTAACACTACTCTACTTCTATCCTCTATCTTTTACTATCTATTCTTCTTATTTAGTCTACAACTAGTCAATTAATTAACAAAAATGAAAAATCAAGGCTTCACAGGTCCTTCTTCCCTTGGTAATTGCTTCATCTCGGCTCCTTCTTGTATTTCCTCGTTTTGTGTGGTCATCTTAAAAGATCAAACACTTGCATGAAATTAACTTTTTTCAAACACGATTCGAGCGAATTAATTTCAAGCACCATAAACACGATTTGAGCGATATCCATAGATCGCACTAAGAAGTGCTATGCCTATACCGGAGTGTGATCCACAGAGATCGCACTAACACCTCAATGTTCATTGCTGAATGCGACCGCTCTTCGCAGAACTCAGATCGCATTGAGCTCTGCAGAAATCAAACCGCACTGAAATTGCGAATGGATCTTAGTGTGAGTCAGTTCACAAAACGAATCAGTGCGGTTCTTGACGTACTACTCACCGAACCGCACTGAGAACACCACGGATGCACCGCACTGAGAGATAGGAACCACATCGGGAGTAGTGAACACCACTTACTTGACAATCCGTGTGCTTCTTCTCCAAGTTCTCGCCCCGTCCTTCTTCTTGTCAATCTGTGTGCTTCTTCTTCTTCTCCAAGTTCTCGCTGCTGAGTTCTAACTTAGATTTCTAAAATCATCGACACATCCTCATCGTTCATCGGCAAGTCTTTCTCACAACGAAAAGATCTCTTCTTCCAAGTTCCTCTTGCAGCGAAGTCTTCCCTTTCTCTCTTGGCCTCCAGGTTCTCTCCTCTCGTGACGTCTGCGATAAAAGACTTCATTGAAGTTCTCTCGTGACCTCCAAGTTCTCTCCACTCGTGACGTCTGCGATAGGTTCTCTCCTCTCGTGGCGTCTGCGATGCGATAAGAGACTTCGCTGAACTTATCAATGGCCAAGTTTGTCTTGCAGCGAAGTCATCCGTTTCTCTCGTGTCTCCAGGTTCTCTCCTCTCGTATATCTTGAAATCCTGAATGGTATCCTCTCGTGCTCGAAAACCCACACGAAGCTCTCACTGTAAACACGAGCTAGAGAAAACACGAAAACCCACACGAAGTTGTTACCTTATACTTTTCACACGAGAACACACCCCAACCTAAACCTAAGAACGAACACACTACACCTTAAACCGGAGCACGAAAACCCACAAGTAAACCATCACGGAAAAGCCACTAGAATCCACAGTAAACCCTCACGATAAAACACTACAATCTACACAAAATTGTCATCTTCAACCTGAGCACAAGAACACATTAAAGAACAGCAAACTATACTTCAGGTCGTTGTGTAAACACATCGACCTCAAACATATCTCAGAACCATAATAAGATTTGAGAACATACACAACATTTCATAAACGTGAAATTTACTCTTATTTATGAAAATTACATAGTATCGAGCATCTCGGTAATTTCTTTTATCTCCTCAAAAGACTTGCCTGCTTTATGCAACTCAACAAACTGAGACGTGTCTCTTTCTACTTTCCTCCTTCTCCTGACTTTCTCGCGCTCGTTTCTTTTCTTCCAATGCAACCACACGATATTGTACATATATCTTTCTATATTGGACTTTCTCTTTGATACTTTCTTCATATAAATTCAGAACTCCGATTTTTACACTACGATTGGCTCTATGATGTCAGGATATCTCCTGTGCAGACTGAGCAAGATCAAGGACAGCTCCTCCCCTTGTTTCACCATGAATACCCTCTTCTTCTTCTTCTTCTTCATTCATAGATCTCTCCTCCCCATTCGGACTTTCTTCTTGTAGGCTTGATATCTGCACTGGGAGATATCCATATCTTCGTCATCTTCTTTATATCGGGGCAGTGTACTATCAATCTCATATCGATGAAGGGTACTCTTAGCTTGAAACTGAGAGTCGTAACCCAAGACTTCTTCTTCTGATGGTATAGAACACAAAGCGAGAGGATCAATGTTTGTCTTACTACTTAAAACAACATTCATTCTGAAATAATGAAGACATTTTTCATTCAATTTCTCCTCCAATGTCAAACTTCTAACCACTTCATCTTCCGTAAGACCTCCTCTTGTGCTATCTTGAATTTCTTTAGCTTTCTTGTACATATCCACGTATTGATCGAACCGTTTATTTAGTCTTACGCTTATAACAACAGGAAACCCATTCTTCCTCGAAAGCTGTGCGGCCTAATTCTGAACGCGGTAGCTTTGCTCAAACACTTTCTTGCATCAACTTTTATTTTTCGATCCGCTCCATGAAGTGCTGTAAAATTCTCCTCGTTCTCGATATAGACAACAATCTTTTCATAATCGTCACCATTTAGACGAATACGAGTTCTCTTCAAAGAGTCTGTCGTCTTTGGAGCCATATCACTCTCAGATCCTCCTATATTGCTTGTCTCTGATTTGATCTCGTCACAACTCTCTCAACTGTTTGTATTTGATTTCAACTTTTCAGATTTACCGTTCATCTTGGAATGCATCCTCTCACATGTATCAGTCATCTTTGACAAAAATCTTTCCACTACTTTCACTACTTCATGCACCTTCAATGCTGGAGTTCTTGCTACGCAAAAGATCAAATCAATTTACACGCATTTAAATGACAAGTACTGTTAATGAACCATGGCTATCTTTGAGACGCTCCCTAATTACTCGCGACCATAAGATGTGGTCGCTTGTCAATGTTGGACGCCGGCGACTCTACTGAATGACCGTAATTAAGTTATGACGAATATTCTCTTGCCCGTCAGAGAATATATTTCTTTAACTTTGACACCCCTAATGCTACAATTAGCGATTGTGCGGTGACCGTTAGGAATATCTTTTTGGCGGAAAGACTAAATGTACCGTTTACCGAGGTCGACCATTTACCGCTTTGTCGACCTCACCTCACGACTTTCATCCAACACGCGTGGAAAAAAGGTCTACGGTCTAGAGTACAACCCGCTTTCGGTGGGAGACCCTACCCGGTTGGCTTTAATGCTACTCCTACGGCAGCTTGACAGTCTACGGTCTACAATACTGCGGCATGCGACACCTGCCACTTTGAGCTGATAGATACGTCAACTGACCGTCAGACCAGAAAAGTCAAGATCAGTCTCTTCAACTGACCGAGTCTTCGCATACATCTAAAGTTGATGCTCAGAATCTCGAAGTAGAAAATTGAGTCCCCCACCGAAAGCGCAATCAACTGTTTCCCTTCCCCCTACCATTTTGTCTGGTTTAACAGCTGAGGCACTGTGTTCATTTCAGTCTCGTCGCCAGCTTGAACTGCACTTCCACGCTTCTATTCAGTTGGATTGTGCGTGTGGATTTCTTGGTCTCGATAGCTCTCCCTTTCTTCTGGCTCCCTCAGCGACAACTGGATGAAATTCGGAATTCGAGTGGGTTGGAAAATCTGAGAGTAGAACAGATCTCCCATGGCGGCCAACATGCTGAAAGTTCGTCTAGTTCTTGCATTTATCTCCATTCTGGCAGTAGCTATCGGTATTCATCCCAGTGATTGTGCTAATGCCAGGTCCACACCATCCCACATGTACAACCCTGGACGCTTCCTTCCTGGTTCGTCGTTCGGAGTGGGGCAGAACCTCCACGCTCGCAGGGTCCAGTTGCAGTGGGATTCCACATCGTACTTGCAGGATCGAATTGAAACATTTTCTAGCAGGCCTTCCCGATTCGAAACTGCAATGCGTACACGTGTAGATATCCGAGTAGGCAGAGCCAGCCGTCACCAAATTAGACTTCTGACAGTAGCAGCTCTGGGACCGAGCAGTTCGAACGAGACCTCCAAGAATTCTTCTCAAGACGGGTAATAATCTTGACGCCCCGCCCTGACGCCTGGTAGCGTTTCTGACATTATAACCGTTCGGTTCTAGTACGCTTGCCAGAATTTCCAGCGTGCCATCTGATAGACCATGAAGGGCTTTTAGCATGATAACTGTGACGGAAGTATACAGCTCTGATCACTGATTTTATCCGTTTGCAAGAGAAGCTTTTGCATAACTTACTCATCGTGAACATTGTAGATCCCAAATTTGTGACATGGTATATTTGTTTAACCTGAGACTCTGTGATATTGAACCGGTTTTGGTTGAAAGAGAGGCACTGCTGGAGTTCAAGAAGTGGATTGCAGCGGACCCACTTCAACAGCTATCAAGTTGGAGGCGAGAAAACCTGTCGGGCCTTTGCACATGGAGTGGAATACGTTGCAGTGATGGGCGCGTGGTTGCTCTAGCGCTGTCGGAAATGCAGCTGAACGGTACTATCAGTGGATCTCTAGGCAACCTTACCTTCCTAATGCGTCTTGATCTTTCGAGCAATTTCTTGAGTGGGCGTATACCTGACGAGCTGGGACGGCTGGATAATCTGGAGATGTTGCACCTTGATCGCAATAATCTCACAGGTTCTCTACCTGCGTCGCTAGGAGATTGCCGTCAGCTGAGGAGTCTTTCGTTGTACTCTAATCTGCTCAATGGAAGTATATCGCAAGAGCTTGGACGGCTGGAAAGACTCGAGGAATTGTATCTGGGAAGTAATCAACTGACAGGTTCAGTACCTGCTTCTTTGAGCAACTGTTCCGAGCTGCTCGTTCTGAACTTGAGGCGTAACGCACTGAGTGGAGATATACCACAAGAGCTTGGAAGGCTGGAGCACCTTGAGATTCTGCAACTCTCGACAAATCAGTTGACCGGTTCTATACCCATCTCACTTGGGAACTGTTCTGCTCTGCGGAGGATAAATTTAGGTGCGAATAGCCTGGAAGGCGAGATTCCATCAGAGCTTGGAGGGTTGGAGGACCTGGAGGTTTTAAGTCTTCACGAGAACCACTTGAATGGTTCTATACCCACATCACTTGGCAACTGTTCAGCGTTGCAGGCGATCGAATTAGGCTGGAATCGTCTAGGAGGCGAGATTCCGTCTGAACTCCAGAACTACCTGAACCTAACGTGGCTTACTGTCAATAATAACCTTTTATCAGGAAGAATACCGCCACTCAATAACTTGCCCAAACTGGAATACCTGTCTCTGGAGAATAACTTTCTGACTGGCCCCATCCCTGTCGCAATCTACAACTGCTCGGTCTTGGAGAACATCCGAATAGGTAATAACCCTCAGCTGGGAGGAGCAATATCCTCCGAGATAGGCAAGCTGACTAATCTTGGAGAATTTTCTGCATTTAGCAATGGACTGTACGGCAGTCTACCTTTGGAGATTGGAAACTGCTCTGCTTTGCTTTGGTTGGATGTCGGTTGGAACGATTTAACCGGTACCTTTCCAAGTTCCATTCAGGGGCTCCTCAACTTGGAGGTCATTTCTATTGCTGGGAACGAGTTCAATGGTGGACTTCCTCTAGGGTTAGGTGAAATGTGTACCTCTCAACGACTGTTGTACTTTGATATGAGAGGCAACTACTTTAATGGAACTCCGCCGGAGGATCTGGGCAGATGTTCCTCGCTTCTGTTTCTAGGACTCCAGCAGAATCGATTTTCGGGTCCCATCCCGAGATTCCTATCCAACCTGACAAACATTCTGATCTTGGACATCTCTGCAAACCAGTTTGTGGGGGAGGTTCCAGGGGAGCTGTTCCTGTTACCTTATCTTCAGGCTCTGACAATTTCAAAGAACAAAATTGTCGGAGAGCTCCCGAAGCAGATTGGTTCTGCGATGAGCCTGCAAGAATTCTGGGCGAACGACAACACCCTTGATGGATCTATCCCTTCCGAGGTACAACACCTACAGAGCTTAAGGTTGTTCTCTGTCAGAAACAATTCGCTTGAGGGCACAGTTCCTCTTTTCGGTCCAAATGTGCAAGTGCTCGAGCTTGGAGAAAACTATTTCACAGGGCAGTTCCCATCTACCCTCCAGAATTCTACTGCTCTGCAAAGCTTGAACTTAGCTAGCAGTGCGTTGAGTGGCGAGATTGCATTCGACTTTGGGTTACTACCGAGTCTGCGCTTTCTAACGCTGTCCAACAACAACTTCAGGGGCCCTGTACCTGAATCCCTGCAGCTATGTGGTGGTCTGGCAATCATTGAGCTCAGCAACAACTCTTTCACTGGTCCCATCCCTGAATTTGAACAGAATATGACCCAGCTGCGAGTCTTGGGCTTGGCCGGAAACCACCTTACTGGAGGGATACCAGACTGGATCTGGCGCTTACCTCAGCTGTACGTACTGAATCTTGCCAGGAACAATTTGACTGGTAATCTTCCGAATGATTTCCTTCTCCTAGAGGGTCTGAAGAGCAACATCTCAGAGAATGAGGAGCTTGTCACTGTCGGGAGACCGGGCCTGACACCTTACTATAATCACTACTATTACGGTAGTGCTCAAATCTTCACTGATGGACTCAAACATGTATTTTGGGATGTACTTATCGTTTACAAAGCTCTAGACCTCTCCGATAACTCCATCACGGGGAAGCTTCCAAGTGCATTGGCTACTCTTTCTGGGCTGCAGTTCCTCAATTTCGCGAACAACAATCTTTCAGGTCCTATTGATGCAGTCGAATTTGAGGCCATCTCTTCGCTTGTGTCTGTGGATCTGTCTGATAACAAACTTTCTGGGAGATTTCCGTCCAAAGTGACCCAGCTGATGTCGCTTTCATTCCTGTCTCTAGCAAATAATCTCCTCAGTGGGGAGATTCTACTAGAGTTTGGTCCTGAAGCAACTTGTTCCCTTCAGATCTTGTCGTTGACCAACAATAACTTCACTGGATATCTTCCTATACCTCTCGATCAATGCCTGGAACTCCAAGTGTTGGATGTCAGCAAGAACGAGCTCGGAGCTTTGCCTGAGTTCCCGAACACCACCCTGCCCAAACTCGTGGTGCTGAAAATTTCATCCAACAAGTTCGAAGGAGAGATACCGAGCTGGATTTGGCAGCTGAAGGAGTTGCAAGTTCTGGATCTCTCGGATAACAACTTCAATGGCAGTATCGTCTCAGATTTCACGGGATTAGATGGTTTGAAGAAGGCATCCAATTCCGAGACAGGTTCCGTCGAGGATTCCTCAGGGTACGGAATTTCTGTGCAGTTTGCTACTGAGCTGTGGGACAAAGGAATTGCTCTCAACTTCTCGTACATTCTCTCGACTTTCGCCTTCCTGTCTTTTTCAGGAAACGAGCTTTCTGGTGTCATTCCATCTGAGCTCGGGGATCTGACCATGGTCAGAAGCCTGAACCTGTCCCGAAACAGTTTGACTGGAGAGATACCACCCACCTTGGGCTCGATCACGTCACTCGAATCGCTGGACCTGTCATACAACTTACTGCACGGGTCGATTCCACAGGTGATTGTTTCTATGGACACCTTGCAAGTGCTGGAACTCTCCAACAATAATCTCTCCGGCCGAATCCCTTCAGGTGCCATCGAAACTCAGACCAACACCTTGCTCACCTTTGAGGCCCTGTTCCCAGGAAATAAAGACCTCTGTGGTCCACCCAGCAACAACAGTTGTCCCTCCTCGTTGTCCCCAGCATTGGATGGAGAGCGGGATTCAGAGTCTTCGGGATCATTTCTAGACGAATGGATGTCACTGCCAGCTTTCAGCATTGGGGTTGGACTCGGCGCTCTTCTGTTCAGTTCACTGCTCTTCTTCTCCACGGCAGCTAGGGCAGCTCTGTTCAGAATTACTCCCCTTACCGCTGGTGAGCGGGTAGTGCCGACATCTTACGGTGTCTACAATTACAAGTGACATTTCTTCTAGATGTTGTAGGATAGATGATAGTCGAAGATGTTAGATAACCAAACGAAGTGAATAGTCTCTCCTCTAGAAGAGATATCTGTAAAAATATCAATAAAGGTATCATCATCTCCCCAGAGGGGTTGTTATATACTCTAACCTATGGATAAGAGGTTAGTCACTAGTCAATCATTAATCATAGAGATGTGAGTGAGGATAATATATTAGAGGTATATATCTTTAACACCTCTTCTTGATGTCAATGGTACTGAATATACATCAAGTTCAAGTCTCAATTTTTGAAACCTATATGAAGACAAAGACTTGTGAATATATCATCAGTTGTTACCTATTGAGTAACAACCTCTCTTGAAATTATTTTTTCTCTAACGAAGTGGACTTGCACTTCAATGTGCTTTGTTCTAACATAGTGCACTGGATTTTTCATCAATGCTATTGCACTCATGCTATCAGTCCAGATTACTGTTGGAGTGTCTTGGTTCACACCTACATCCTCCAACATCCATCTTAGCCAAATGACCTCTCGTGCTGCATTACACAGACCATGACATTCTGCTTCAGAGGAGGATAAAGCAATAGTTGACTACTTTTTACACTGTCAAGTGATGACACCTCCTCCAAGCATAAATGCAAATCTGGACATTAATTTATGATCTGAAGAATTGCCTGCCCAATGCATCTATAAACGCAACAAGTCCAAGTAACTTATCTGAGCTATATCTGAGCCCATAACTGATAGTTTCTCTGAGGTAGCACAAAATTCTCTTTGCTGTCCTCATCTGCATTATTGTGGGAGAGTTCATATTCTAACTGAGTTTGTTGACTGCATACGAAATATCTGGTCTAGTAGTGACAACCAAGTAAATTAACTTCCTGATCAGCTTCTTGAACTCTGTTGCATCTGCACGCTCGTTATCAATAGAAGAACGTTACCACTCCTTCGAGATAACCATAGGAGTAGGCGCAGACTTGTACTTCTCCATCTGAAAATCTTAAAATATATTTTCTGTGTATCTTGTTTGAGTGAGGTATAACGTGTCGTTGTCTTCTAGAAACTGAACTCCGAGACAAAAGTTGAAAAGTCTTAGATTCCTAATATCAAACTCTTGCAGTAAAGCTTGCTGAATCTTCTGTACTCCTCCTTGATTACTTCTGGATATTATCAAGTCATCCATGTACAATAATAATAACACAATACCTTGAGAAGTAATCAAAACATAGAAGTTTGGATCACCTCTAGTAGAAGAGAAGCCTTGCTGCTTCAAGAAGGTGTCGATTCTTGTGTACCAAGCTCTTGGAGCTTGTTTGAGGCCATACAATGCCTTATGTAGCTTGCAACTAAATGTTCACGTCCTCTACGAACAAATCCAAGTGGTTGCTGCAAGTAGATATCTTTTTGAAAAATCTCGTTAAGAAATGCATTCTTGATATCCATTTGTAGACATTTCCAACCATGCAGTTTTGCAAGGGCACAAAGAACTCGAATGGAGTTGAGTTTTACCACAGGTGTGAAGATCTTTTGAAAATCCTCTCCTGCAGTCTGCAAATAGTCTTTTGCAATAAGCGAGCCTGTATCTCTCAATAGATCTATCCGCATGTCTCTTGATCTTATAAACCCACTTACAGTCAAGCACTTTCTTGTTTGATGAAAAAGGTACTAGGCACCAGGTTTCATTTTTGAGTAATGCATCATATTCTTCCTCCATTGATCTTTACTGAAAGCCTCCTCGAATGAAACAATTTCTCCATCACCTTGAGCTTCAGCCATGAGAATACAATACTCTAGTCTTGCAAGAACCTTCTTTATTCTGATGGGTCTCCTTGGTTGAGCAGCAAAATTCAAATCTGGAGTAGTCTGGTGTATCAGAGGAGGATCTGCTGTAACTTCAACTTGTGTGTAGGTGGTGGTTCTTGCTGCGCTTCTTCTCCATGATTCTCGAAGTAGGTGTTTGGACTGAGAGAGGTGACGGATCAGAAAGATGATGCTGTGAATTTTGAGATGGAGGGTCTCTAAAAATACTACAGCTCGATTGATCATGATCTTTCTTGCAGCACTCAAGAGCCTATATCCTTTTTCTCTTGCTGGATATCCTATGAATGTACAGATCTTAGATCTATCATCAAACTTTTGGAGCAATTTTTGAGGAGTTCTAGCATATGCTTTACAGCCAAAATTCGTAGGTTAGAGAGGTCTGGTTTCTTCCTTGTGAAAGCTTCGTTTTGTTTTGAACAGCATTTGTTGGACTTCTGTTTAGAAGGTAAACCACAACATTCACAGCTTCAGCCCAAAGATCTTTCGGAATATCTTGCTCAATGAGAAGATTTCTTGCCATCTCCAAGACAATTCTGTTCTTTCGTTCAACCACTCTATTTTGCTGAGGCGTGTACGCCATAGTCAATTACCGTAGTATCCCTTTATCAGTAAAATATTTGTCAGCAGCTTTGGAAGTGACTCTCCTCCTCTATCACTTTGCAGACTCTTCACTAGCTGTCTAGTTTGTCGTTCCACCATGTTAACAAGCTGTTGAAGATGTAAGAGTGCTTCAAACTTTCTTAACAAGAAGAAAATCAAAATATGTCTCGAGAAATTATCAATAACCAACATGGAATACTTAGAACCTCCAAACAAAATAGTCTCAATAGGTCCACAGAGATCTAAATGTAGTAGCTGAAGGATTTTTGTTGCTCGTGTTGCAGTAGATTTGAAGAACTTCTTTCGAGTCTGCTTAGATTTGAGACAAACTTCACATAGGGTGTTAATAGGGACGAGTTTGGAAACACCAAGGGCCAAGTCCTCATGGAACAACTTCTGCATTTTCTGATAATGTAAGTGTCCAAGTCGAAGTTGTCATAATTGACTTGTATATGTTACAGCAGCTAGAACTGGAGCAACCAAAGGTAGGGCTTGTAGTTCATACAAGTGGTCAACCTTCAGCCTTGTGGTTACCATAAATCCTTGGTCAAGAATAGAACATCCTTGTGCATCAAATGAGAATTGAAATCCATTTGTAGCAAGTTTACCAACTCTTAACGGATTGTGCACCACACCATGTACAAACCAAACACCTCCAATAGTTCTGATCTGACTTGAGGGAAGCTTGATACGAATGTTTCTTCATATCTTTTATCATCGACAAGTCGTATCTCTGATCCATTCAGAGGATGGAAATCTTGAAACCACTCTTTCTTTGATGTGATGTGGTTCGATGCTTCAGAATCAATCCACCATTGTTGGTCATGAACATCCGTATACATGGCAGTGAAGAAAAGCTTCTCATCATGATCAGACGTTTGTACGAAATTACCTCTGTTGATGTTTGAACGTTGATCAAACGTTTTCTTCCGGCACTCATACGCGAAGTGATCACGTTTCTTACAGTAGTTACAATTTCCAAGTTTTCGTTTGTTGGAGTTGTTGAACTTGCCCTCCGAGTCTCGTGTAGAACTTCCTCGCTTGTTCTCCCAATGCTCCTCGTGTAGATTGTGAATGTTGAGATCTACCACGTTTCTGATCTCTCCTCTTGGAGAAGAAAGCAACATTAGTTGTAGTTGCTTGAGTGGACTTAGTCTTGATGTTCATAGCTTCTTGCAAAGCTAGTGTCTACAGTTCTTCGAATGTGACAAGCTCCTTGCGTTGTCGTGTTGTGAGACGTCCCACATGTGAATCCAGTGAAGAACGGATGTTGTGTTTTCTTTGTGTTCGGTGAACCTTTTGTGTAGTTCGCATGAGAGGGTATTAGGTGTCACGTTCACAAAGATCTGGATGTGAGATCGCACGATAACAAGATGTGCCGACTCAATGATCCGTGAATGTTCGAGTGAATGGCTCTTGTTGTCAAACATAGGTATAAGATAGTGGGTTGGGGGTTTGGGAGGCATTCTTCTTTGGGGTAGTTTTCATGAGTGTGTCTTACGTGATAAGAAGGAGCGGCAAGTGTTGTATTCATGGATGGAGGATTGAATCGAGTTCCAAATCTGCCATTTCCGAACCCGTTTCATATCAAGCTTCACTTGATCCACCGCGATCACTTTCGACAGTGGTTCGTCGCTTACTTTGGAGAAGAGTTCATGGGGAGGATGATGGACTCGCCTACTCCGGTGATCTTACCAATCGTCACGTATGGAGAGGGCTGGGACTTGACAGTGTACATCTTACTTTGACGAGGACCAATGGACCTGAATTATCCAGCCAACATCCCTTTCAACGTCTGGGTGGATGTTCGATGTCACTGTCGGCGGAAGATCAATCATCGTGCGTGGATCACAAGGAACTTTGGAGAGGAGTACTGTAATCAAGTGATGGCTTCTCCATTTCCTTTTGTAGTACCTTTCATCGTAAATCGGTTCCAGGTCGTCATCTTGACCTTGTACTGAATCTTAAGTATTGAGTACGATCTCTATAGTTCGACGAATGTAATTAACCTAAGGTTGGGGCCGATGCCTTGAAGGCATGAGAGGATAGTAAGGTTATAGTTGTTCTAGGGTGCCAAGTAGAGGACAAAAGAGGTTTTCAGATCTGTTTTCTTATTGGTCCATTTTCGACCAATCAACGCCATTCTAGATCTGCAGACGGCTTTAGGGTTTTGGAGGTCTTCCCGAGGGTCATTTGAGGAGTGAGTGGTCTTGTTGGAAAGCTCTCGAGAAGGGCTACACTCTGGAGACAAAGATAAGGCGATTTGGAATTCTGAGGAGAGAGTGATGGACGTTGAAAGTCAGGGGGGTCAAATCGGTACCCCGAGCCACGTTTTGGAGTGATCCGGGAGTTTGAGAGGTGATCTTTAGGAGCTGTCAAGGGGATCGAGTAGTTCACTCCGTGCTGGTTGTATTGATGTAAAACAATCCTACATTTGGGTTGGATTTGCTCCTGAAATGATCAATTGAAGTTGGCTGTTACAGTTGAGAGGTATGAGAAAGCCCGCTTTCTTTGGATTCAAAGCTTGAGTTGCTCCGTGCACATGGGATTGGATCTCTGAGTGAAACTTTCCAGGATGAGAGTGTGCCCTATCAGCTAGTCACATGTGAAATTTCAGTTCAATTGGGTAAGAGAATGTGTGGAGATCTAGGATTTTGGCCATCGAGATCTGTAAAGCTCAGAAGTTAGCACAGGCGGGTGGCTTGATTCATCGCGGACAGTGGGGGGTCAGATCTGAGACTGAAATTTCATACAGTAGTAGAGAAGGGTCAGAGGGGGTGTCCTGTGAGGTTTGAGCCTGATTGGATAATCGAGGTGAAGGCACGAGATTGTCAAAGTTCAGTTTGCAGCGGGGCGAGAAAGACGTAGAGAGATTTTTCTTAAATCTCTTGGTTGGAGTTGAACAAAAACGACTTGAAGATGGGAGGTGTGCTTCTTGGAGGTGTCGTGTGGATGACAAGGAGGCTGTATTGTGAGATTGGTACGGCGATCACGCTCAGTGGAGGTGCCACGTCTTGCTGAAGCTGAGGTACCGTTATCCTCGGTATCACGCCCCGAGTTTCTAGCTGTTTTGCTGCCGATATGTCTTGTATCGTTGGGAAGCTTGTGTAGTAGGCGGTCCTTGCTGTGGACATCTTCCTGAGCAAACTCGTATCAGCGAACAATAGAAGGTCAGAGTCTACAATTAGGTAGTTTGTCGAGAAGAAGTAGTGAAGCGGATGTGGATGAGAGATTGTATGAAGAGTGCTTGGGATCTAAAGCAGACACGTACCGTGTATGAGCCTTGCCTTTATCTAGAGTGGAATCGAGCTCCGAGTCATTTGTGTGATGCACATGTGCTACACTTGGGTCAAGTTAGCTCGCTAGCAACCTACAAAAAAGACTGATAGATTAGATATTGAGAGCATAAGTTTTCATCGGTTAGGTCGTAGATCCAGTTGTATCTCTCTACAGCCAGATACCCCGTGTATTCCCAGACCATATTTCACGCCCTACGACAGCGTACATCCACAGCTTTGACAAAATGCTCGTATGATTCTGGTAAACTCTAGAGCATTTTCAGCACCAAGTCGTCATCGTCTATAGCTCCACCCAGATTCTTCAGTTGTTGTACCAGGCCTTTCACTGTATTCAAATGCTCTTGGAGTGAAATGCCTGCAGCCATTTGCAAAGTATTCAACTTTCTACGAAGCATTCTCTTCCTCTCGCGAGCTGCTCTTTCGTGCTTTTTGTGTGAATGTATCTCAAGCCTCTTTTGAAGTTTTAGCCTCCAAGATACCTAAGACTTCAGAGTCTTTGATAGTCATCTTGATGATGACAAGTGCTTGTTGATCTCGTTTATATTCCAAGATTTGACAGCTGCTGGTGATCCAAAAGGTCTCTCTTCATCACCTAGCACAATGTCTCACAAATCGTAATTCTAGAAGATGGCCTGAACCTTGAAACACCATATTGGATAGTTTGTGCTATCCAACTTATGATTATCATGAAGCAAGTTATCATTAACTTTAGCCATCGATAGAATATAACATAGCTGAGAAAAATCTAGAACTTCTCAAAGTTGTTGTGGAGGTGGAAGTAGTGTCTATATTATTATTTTCTACAGTCCAATCAAGCATGGGAAAAATCTCAAAAACGAATTTGACTGTTAAGGTCTTCAAAAACACGGTCAAAGTTACGTTGACCAAGGTTGCGCCAAAGTGTAACTTCCTTATACGAGCTCTGTTTGGGTCAAAAGTTAAACCGTTGGAAAGCTCCTTCCAAAATCCTTACACAAACGAAGCCTTCCTAGATCAGAAGAACTCTCAAAATTGTCAAATTCCATCTCTTTTCTCTCCAAAAATGCAGTCAAAGGTGTTTCGACCAAAAAATTTCACCTTTTTTCTCTCTTTTCAGTTGAAGGTGGTGTGCTCACTCTATTCTTTTTTCACTCTCTGGTCAATCTCCTTGCTAATGCTTTAACCTGAGCTCTGATACCATGTTAGATAACCAAATGAAGTGAATACTCTCTCCTGGAGAAGAGATATCAATAAAGAGATCAGTCGACTCATCATCTCTCAAGAAGGGGGTTGTTATATACTCTAACTTATAGACAAGAGGTTAGTCACTCGTCAGTCATTAGTCATAGAGATGTGACTGAGTATAATATATTAGAGGTGACTGTAGAGGTGACTGAACTTAGATGTGACTGAGGTTAATATACTAGACATTATCTTTAACAGAAGAGATACTCGTTGTGTTAAAGATACTCGTTCTTACAACTACTGCAAAAAGGCGGTCACTTTGAGAAGAACTGCTTCAAGAAATAGAATGACATCAAGGATGGTAAATAACATCAAAATTCAAATTTTGCTTCATGGAGAATTATCATTCAGATGGTAGCATGTTAACCATGCAGCATGTCATGGGTGTTATGACCAAATCCGCTGAGAGTTGTACATAGACTCTGGTTGTTCAAACCACATGATTGCACAAGGAGAGTGGTTTAGCAGCCAAGATCCAGTGAAGACTCCAACAAATGTCCACATTGGTGATGATACTCAACATCCGATTACTCATCTTGATATTTTCGTGCATCTATCGTCTTGTTGCGCCAGCAGAAACTCTTTCTCAGTAGGTCACGAAACTCACAACGCTAACCTGCAAACCACAATCACAAGTTAGCATCCATGCACCACTTATCTTAATCTCGTTTGATCTAGATCGGAGCCGGATCGTCTCCCTAAATCTCAAGTTTAGCATTCCCTAAGTCTTGATCTAGACCCGGCTAGGTTGATCTCAAAAACATGAGCAAGTCACAATATGACTTTGGATGGACTTCTCATAAAGTTCAGGGTCCTAAACGGTGCCTCCAACACACTTAGCGGTCCAACCATCTGTGATGTCCGTCTGGGTCTAGGCTCTGAACGGTGATCTAACTCGCCGTCTCGTTCTCTAATCTTGCCCCCCCTTGGGTTGTTCCTGAGTCCAGACGTCCAAGTCTGGATCAGAATGCGCCTTGGTACTAGCCCAACCATCACCTCATGCTCCTAGAGTCCGCTCGCCGAACCTTAGGATCGGGTGACTCGTCTTGGTCCATCCAAGCATCGAACTCCTCTCATATATACTTCTGGAGATCGACGGTCTCGTCCTCCTCTTTGGTCCTAGATTATATCATAACCCGTGATCCCTAATTCTCAGCTTCGAGGTCACTTCAAGGAGTTCTACATTTCACTGGAAAGCTCTCATGGAGACCTTTCCGATGATACCCTACATGCCTCGTGATCTTACGTGGAGCTCCGTCCATGACCCAAAATATAGTTGGAGCTCCAACACTTAAGACTGCGTCGGACTCATGTCTCGGTCCTGCATCTCATATCGATGTTTCAAGGTTGTCTTGTTCAGAAGGTGCGAATTGTGTACTCGGCCAAGTTTTAGTCGATTTGGAGGTTTCCAGCGGCAAATTTTCAATTGGATCTTTTTTGACCAAAATGAAAGTTTTAGGACTTGAGTCTAAAACAAATCCTGTTCCGAATATAGGTGGGTTCAATTGAAAATTTCAAGGGGTCGCACATCCATTTCTGACCTCATTTGGTCCAGTTTCGATCTTTCTTGGTGTGTTCTTTCGACGTTTCCGTCGTGTTTTGTACACCTACAGCTCGCGGACAGTTTCTTTCTTCATTCTCACTGTAGGAGGAGTTCACGGAGTCGACTTCTTGTGACTTGTGACAACTTTTGATTGCACGGTGTGGAGAGACGAGTTTCGTGAAGGTTCTGTGAGGTTTTTTGCGTACAAAACAGAGCAATTTCAACATTGCAGCTACGACGTAGTCCGTATCTTTGATCATTGGAGAGAAGCTCGACAAGAACAACTACCAAGTGTGGAAGTTCCGGATGATGACTTTCCTGCAGAGACAAGATCTATGAGATCTTATCACTGAGGAGGAGAAAGCGCATGATGTATCAATTTCTGACCTGTAAACCGGCCTGTCTCTCACCCAGGGGTACCTCAGATGACTAGGATTACTAGTGCACCTTAATTACAAAGATTCTATCATACCCATGCTCACTTCACTCAACACTCTGACCCGTATGGTCACATCGGTCCCTCTAATAGCGTTCCTGCAAACAAGTTCTAACCCCGCCCTCCACATTGCATCACATAGTACTCAAGGACTCCCAAGGTCTCCAATGCTCACTTTACTTATAGACAGGAAAATGAGAGTGTCTTCCACCTTCTCAACTCCTCCTTATATACTCTACAACTTCTTACCGTGGTAACTTTCACTACGTTACCTTACCTCATGGTAAGTGCGCAATCCAAAATAGTAAAACTTCTAAAGGCTACTAAGCCTTTAAGAATAGCACACACATTACTTGTTCTACTTTACAAAAGTAAGAGATTCTCCTACTTTAGCTTTTGTAAAGTGTTAACTTTCCAAACTATCCAATCGGAAGATGACAACAAACTAATACGTCTTTTGAGGAGCATCTCTAGATCTTTGTGCATGACTTTCCATCATGCATCCAATCAGCGATGGTCAACAAAGTTACATACTTTTGAGAAGCATATTTAGAGCTCCGCACTTGTCACATAGGGCCATAGTGAAACCTCTACTAGTTTCCCTAACTTAGTTATAACTATCTCAGCTAGTTATGACTAGTTTTGATCACTCTAGATTTAGATCTTCGAACTAGAGTAACCTATAAGATAGTCATACCTAATGAAATTTATATAAGCACGCACACAAATAATGGGATACTTGTGGTATGACATTTACCCCCAGACTTAATTTTCACTCCGTCCTCGGAGTGAAGTATCACGTTGATGAAACTTCTTCAGCTTGTCATGGTTCACTCGGTCGAAGAACGTACCACTCCTTTCTTGAAGATCATAGGTGTCATTACTCCACACTTTGGAGATGATGAAGGGCCCAAAATATCGACGTAAGAACTTCTTTTGAACTCGCTTGTGCCTAATAGCATCCCATAACATCACCCACTCACCCTTTTGAAATGGCTGTAACTTCGTTTTGTTCTTCGCCAAGCGCTTGTCATAGCTCTTCTTCTGTTGTAGCTGGGCCATCTCAATGCATTGAGCTGCGTCGTCTCTATTCTCCTCCAGCTCCAACAAGGTTTCTTCTCGCTCTTTCTGAGCTATTGGGCCACCCTTTCTCTTCAATCCAGCTTGCAAGGTCTGAAAGGTGGTTAGGTCGAACTGGATTGGTAATTTGGATTCCAACCCATACACCATCTTGAAAGGTGAATATCCCGTAGACGTCTTCATTGTTGTACGATACTCCCATAGCACCGCATGAAGACGCTTGTCCCAATTGTGTTTGGCCCCTTCCATGTCAGCATCCTTTGCTAACATTTGACACAAGGTAAAGTTTGTCCTCTCTACCAAACCGTTTGAACTAGGTTTATATGATGTAGTAACCCTCTGAGAAATGGAGAAGTGTGTGCACATAGCAGTAGTCATACCGCTCACAAATTCTCGACCCCTATCAGAAACTAACTCCAAGGGACATCCAAACCGAGTAATGATCCATTCGTATAGAAATCTACCCACCTCAACTTCTCCAATAGTTACAAGAGGTCTAGCTTCTACCCACTTTGTAAGGTAATATGTGGCTACAACAATATACTTATTGTTGCGAGGGGTGCGATTCAAAGGCCCAACAAAATCTATTCCCCATTTCTCGAAAGGTCCAAGAACCGGAATAGATCTAAGAGGAGTAGAAACACTAGATTTGATAGCGAAAGCTTGACAAACATCACAGGTTTTACAATACGTCAGGCAATCTCTAAACATCCCCCTCCAATGGTATCCTGCGTCAAGTATCTTGAGGGCCGTCAACTTGCCTGCGAAATGTCCTCCACATACTGGACCGTCATGGAGTTCTTCCATGAGTCGGAGAGACTCCTCCTTGCTCGCAGCTCTTCTCAGGACCCCATCAACTCCTTCACGAAATAACACACCTTCCACCACCGAGTAAGGTTGACTTCGTTTGACCAACGCTTTCTTCTCTCTGATCCGCATCCCATCTGGATAGACACCTTCCGTAACGAAATCCCAAATTTCTTGATATTCTATTGGGATAATAGAGTTGCTCATCAAGACCATCAAATCTTCATCAGGAAAGGTGTCATCCACCGGCTCCTCTCCATCCCCATCGTAAGCTCTAGATAGCAAATCTGCATTCGCGTGTTTCTTTCCTTGTCGATCGCAGTCTCATAGTCGTATTCTGACAATAAGAGCTTCCACCTTGCTAATCGTCCTTCGACCATAGGTTTATTGAAGATGTACTTCAATGCCTTATGATCTGTAACGATAGTGAACTTGCCTCCTATGAGATAATGTCGAAATTTTCTCAGAGCATAGATCACTGCTAATCCTTCTCTCTCTGTCACAGAATAATTTCTCTCTGCCTTGACCATTTGCCGACTAGCATATGCAATAGGATGATCTCTACCTTCAACATCATACTGACTTAGAGTACATCCTACTGCTATATTTGAAGCATCCGTATATAGAATAAACTGTTTATTCCAATCGGGCTTAACCAAGATTGGAGCTGAAGTAAGAGCTTTCTTCAGTTCCTCAAAGGCGGCTAGAGCTTCTTCATCTCCTAAAATCAACACGTAATCTACTCCCTTCTTCAGATATGCTGTCAAAGCATATGCTTTATGTGAGAACGAGAGTATAAACCTTCGATAATACCCCACCATACCTAAAAACTGTCGTAGCTTAGTGAGAGTACTAGGAAAAGGGAGCTCTAAGATCTTCTGCACCTTCTCTGGATCAACGGCAATGCCATCCTTGGATATGATATGACCCAAGAGTAACCCTTCCTCACACCCAAAAATACATTTCTCCGGATTGAGAGATGCATTTGCTACATCTAAACATTCTAAGACCTTCACAAGGTGCTCAAAATGCTTCTCCTTACTCTCGTAAACACAAAAGTCATCTATAAAATCTCTCACAAACTTTCCTAAGAAAGGTTCGAACACTTTGTTCATAAACCTTTGAAACGTCACAGGAGCATTACACAGACCAAATGGCATGACTCGAAATGCAAACGTACCCCACGGAGTAGTGAAAGTGGTCAGGTGTTGATGTTCTGGTGCAATTTTGATCTGGTTATATCCGCTATAACCATCTCCAAAGCTGTACCATTCGTTTCCCGCCACTTTTTCCAAGATCTCGTCAATGAAAGGTAGAGGATAATAATCCTTCTTTGTGACCGCATTGAGCTTCTTGTAATCAACACACACCCTCAATTTGCCATTTTTCTTCTTTACGATCACAATGGGTGATACCCATTCAGAATGCTCCACCTCGAAAATGAACCCGGCAGTGTGCAGCTTCTCGATCTCTTCTTTCACCAGATCCCCAATTGGAGGACTCACTCTTCGTTGCTTCTGTCGCACCGGTTTGACTTCCTTCTCTAACTCGATACGATGTTGCTCCAGTGTGACCTCCCTCAGATCCTTGTAACTAAATGCAAATACATGAATGTATTTGCGAAAGATTTCTTCGAAACAACTCTTCTCCTCTTTAGTAACCTTGGATCCATAACGTAAGGTGGCAATTCTTCTCTCTACCTCCTCGGGAGTCAACGGTTCTTTGTCTCGATCTCTTTGCACTTCCGGAGAAGGAAAAAGATCCACTACATTCACACCCACATTTCGTTCTTCTCTCTCCTCTTCTGACAATGTATTTTCAGATTCTGAATCTGAAGAATTGGTATCTACATCAGAAGTAGTATCAACAACTTCTGACTCCCACAGTCCGATGTGGGTCGATCCGATTCCGACGTCCCAACTTGATCTCCGAGCAATGGAACTTTGATCCGATGGTGATTCGGTCCGATGCGTAAATAACCTTTGTGCCAGTTATCCGTTGCATGTACTGCTCGAAGCCAAGGTCTTCCGAGTAACATTTCATAACTTGACTCTTTCAAGATTTGAAATGTCATGTTTACTTGCACTCCCATTACTGACACACAAACTCTTTCCAGCACTCCCAATGGTCTAACTCGCTGTCTGTTAGCCATGCCCACCGTGATACTAGAAGGACGAGTTGGTACTAGATCCAACTTCCTCATGAGTCGTTCTGAGATGGCATTTACTGCCGATCCTCCATCGACAAGAACATCCGAGACATCTCTCCCATTGATACGAGCCTCTACTTTTGATGCCTTGTTGCACACCTCTCCTTCACTAGCATCTAAAGCACTCACACCGACAGTAGAAGGATTTACCTTCTTCTTTCGACCTCGTCGGGAGCTTAGACCGCTACGAAGTTCTTTCCTCACCGAAGGATTCAGAGCAATCAACTGTCCCACAGTAATATTTGCTCGTTGCTTACCCACGTCTTCCACCACATTGTATTTTGATTGTTCCATCGAAATTGTGAAATCAGTATTTCCCAATTTCTTCCGCCGTTCTTTGGTTTTTGAAGAAGATTTGCTACTCCGAGTATTTTGACTTGGAGAATCATCCATCATGACTGGTTCTCCCTCGTCGAAATGCATCCTCATCCTCTTCCTCTCTTGAGCCAGCAGCTCTACAGATTGAAAACCTTCTCTTACATCTCGTGGCTCCAAGATGTCAATGCATGCTACACCCTTGTCCTTGCTTTGTGAAGTTGAAGCTCCATCCGCCGTTCCACCATTACGACTTGGACAATTACGTTGGAAATGTGATCCTCCGCACGTAAAACATCCTTGGTTCGTGTAGTTACTTGGTGATCCTTGCGGTGGTCCACCTCTAGACTGATAGTTCCCATAACCTCGTGAGCCTCCTCCAACATTTGGACTGCGGTGTTGCAACAAATTCACCATATTGATCTTCAAATCTGCCAGAGACTCTGTCAAACTTTTCAACTCATCACGAAAGTCGGGAGTAACAGATCTAGATGATACAGTGACTGTAACCGCACTAGTAGGAGCTACCGGAGTCAGATTCTGAAATCGAACAGTCGGAACACTCGTAGGCGTCAGAGTTGGCATGATCGGCCCTTGCACATCTCCACAAGCTGCCCCAACAGTCATTCGTTGCAAGTCGTCTCCATCCAGACTCTCTTCCATCCTGGTTGCGATCTTCACTGCATCAGCCTTCGAAGTTGGTCTCTCATACCGCACTTGTGTTCGAATCTTCGGCCTCAATCCCCCAATAAAATTCTTTGTGAGCATTGCTCCAATGCCCACCATCGTTGGTTCTACTACATCTCCACTCTTTCGTAAAACCACCCGAAACTTTTGTTCTAATTTCTCCACCCTCTCGGCGTAAGTCCTTACTTTCTCTTTCTCTCCTTGTTTGAGGTAAGTTACCTCTACCATTAACTTCTCGTAACTTTCATCGGGAAGAAAAGTTTCAATTAAGGCCTCCGTCAATACTTCCCAAGTATCAACTGGAGTCCCCACTACGCTTCTCTTCTTCCTATCCTCATACCATGTCAATGCAGAATTTTCAAGAAATTCAGGTATCAACCCTACCCACTCGCTCTTCTTTCGATCTCCATTGCCAATGCATGCTCTTTTGAAGTCTCTCACAAATCCTTCCACGTCTTCTCCATCCTTTCCGTAAAACACCGGAAGTTTCCCCATTCTTCTCTTCTTTTCTTCTTCTTACTCAAGGAACTGCTTGCGGATGTGAAGATCGCACTTCACCGCAATCCACAATTTCCCCGTTGAGCTTTCTCCTCTCCAAAGGTTGGGATAAGTTTGGCCCTCATGGTCATCTTATCTCTCGTGTGACAGACTATCTCCATCCTCGCTAGAGGTCTTCACTCGTTCCGTTTCTACACTCAACCTTCTCTCGAGACTTTCGGCTACAGTTTCTAGCAAAGCAACCACTGCGCTACACTCGTGCTCAACTGGAATCCCGTCCACTCCACATCTAGGACAAAAGGTTGTAGGATCAATGACGTCTTGTCTAGGGGAAGAAGGACCTATGTGTAAGCTTAAGTCGACCAACCCTCTTCGCTCACGCAAAAGTCTATTCTTCGTAGGACACTTGCTCACTTTATGTCCTTCTTCTCCACACAAAAAGCACCTCGAGTTCTTCTCCTGGTTCTTACGACTACTCTCTGCTTCTTCCTCAAATTCTAGTCGAAATTCTCCTTTCGCCAGATCAGCGGTAACTATCACCGCATAGCCTTGAGGGATCTTGCTCAACCTCAATTTCCACTCTTGCTGTCCTTCCATGACGATGATCCGTCATACATCTCTCTCGCTATATAGCTTGTTTGACAGTTTTGATCACTCGATTATCTTCTCACTTAGCAATCTCTCACATTACTAAGTAGAAGCTTAACTTGTCAACCTTGAGCCTCAGAGATCGAACATAACCCTCTCAAGAATTCTGAAATTCTTTCACTCTTTTACTTCAGCAAGCGATATAACAGATTTGACCCCCCTTCACTTCGAATGCCATAACTCCAGTTCTACTCGATCAATTCACGCATGATTTGGGTGCCTAGATAGCTTATCTTGCAAGCTATCAGCATGGACGATTTCAAGGTCTAACTCTAAAAACTGAAAATATGAAACTGACTGTAAACTCCTTCCCGAGAGCTCACTATTTGATACCGAAAAACCTCCTTAACTTCCGAAAGACATAACTCTCTCCTCACAATTGATCTCTCGGAGATATCAAGCTTATTGGAAAGCCTATCTTGCCCTCTATAACATGGTGTATGTACAAAAGTTCTGAACTCATGCTCAAATACAGACATGAACTGTACTAACGACTAAATACGAATCTTTGTATCGAGGTCCCGGCAACGGAACCAAAATGTAAACCGGCCTGTCTCTCACCCAAGGGTACCTCAGATGACTAGGACTACTAGTGCATCTTAATAACAAAGATTCTATCATACCCATGCTCACTTCACTCAACACTTTGACCCGTATGGTCACATCGGTCCCTCTAATAGCGTTCCTGCAAACAAGTTCTAACCCCGCCCTCCACATTGCATCACATAGTACTCAAGGACTCCCAAGGTCTCCAATGCTCACTTTACTTATAGACAGGAAAATGAGAGTGTCTTCCACCTTCTCAACTCTTCCTTATATACTCTACAACTTCTTACCGTGGTAACTTTCACTAAGTTACCTTACCTCATGGTAAGTGCGCAATCCAAAATAGTAAAACTTCTAAAGGCTACTAAGCCTTTAAGAATAGCACACACATTACTTGTTCTACTTTACAAAAGTAAGAGATTCTCCTACTTTAGCTTTTGTAAAGTGTTAACTTTCCAAACTATCCAATCGGAAGATGACAACAAACTAATACGTCTTTTGAAGAGCATCTCTAGATCTTTGTGCATGACTTTCCATCATGCATCCAATCAGCGATGGTCAACAAAGTTACATACTTTTGAGAAGCATATTTAGAGCTCCGCACTTGTCACATAGGGCCATAGTGAAACCTCTACTAGTTTCCCTAACTTAGTTATAACTATCTCAGCTAGTTATGACTAGTTTTGATCACTCTAGATTTAGATCTTCGAACTAGAGTAACCTATAAGATAGTCATACTTGATGAAATTTATATAAGCACGCACACAAATAATGGGATACTTGTGGTGTGACTGACTCGAAATTCAAGGAGTGGAAGAAGCCCTCGTATCAGACGATTCACTACATCGCGCTGACAGTTTCAGCATCGATGATCTGTCACATTCAGGACTGTGATACGTCCAAGAGAGCTTGGGATGCACTCGCGCGTCTGTTTCAATCCGGAACAGAGGCGCGGAAGCTACAATTGTTGTAGCAGTTCAACACCGTCAAGAAGAGATCGATGTGCATCAACGACTATGTGAACCATGTCAAGCAGCTCGCGGATCAGCTATCTTCTGTCAGAGTCGAGATTGATCCCACTGTCTTGATTGGAGCCACATTGCAGGGACTGCCTACAGAGTACAAACAGTTCATAACATTGATTTCAACCAGAGAATCCCTTCCGCAGATTGATGAACTTGTTCTTATGATGTTAGGAGAGGAGGTGTGCCTACTGGGGAGTTCTACTTCGACGGTGTCGGAGTGTGATCCGTCTACCTAGGAAAGCGCCGGGCTTCTGGTTGTGGTTTTTTACTCAAGAGGTTGGCTTTCAGGTCACAACAGGAGCTATAAACACTCACACAGGAGTGTAAGATCCTCTAATATGCTCAAAAAGCGAAATCTAGGTGTCACTAGTAGTAATAGGTTTAGACGGTGAACTTTGGCACTCAAAGAGAGGAAAACTATGAAGGTTTAGACTTCTAAACTTCCCCTACATGTAAATGAGGCACTACTGAACACACACACGAAGTTTCAGCCTGATATTGAATTCTAGCACCGAGATGTTGACAGAAAAGTTCTGAGTAAGAGAATTATGGCAATTTCTGGTACCTAGACAGCTATTCTGACCTAGAACAGAGAATTGGCTCGATGAATTTCAAATATTCTCACAGTATTTGAAGTCTACAGGATGCTGAACATCCCTGTGAAGTTGGGACTCCTCAATGTACACAAAACTCCAGATCTCCTCCTCTGAAGTCGCTGCTCTAGATTAAGAGCTTTTCAGACCCCCTCTGCTTCAGCGGCCGCCCTGAATTACTCAGTTACTCAATCGATGTGAAACTTTTTAGGTAATCGTAGCCCTGCTGGCAGAGAACGCAACCACGAAGTTTTGAAGCAATTTCTTCAATTCTGCTGCAAGTGACATTGAAAACCCCAAAATCAACAAAAGTGATGCAGTTTTGGCATAACCCGAACTTCAATTGGGCATAACTTCGTCTTTATTGCCTCAAACCGATCGAAACTTTCACTGACAGTGCTTGGCTCGACGAGCTCTATCTCCCTGTGCTCTCAGATTTCGAAGATACCTCACCAAATGCTCGAACTCCACTCTAGAGCTCTGTTTCTAAACTTAGAGTTTTACAAAAGACAAAAATGGACCAATGGGAGTTCATAGCTCCACTTGACTGTCCTTTTGTGCCTTAAACTACCTGGTAACTTATCTACACTCATAAGCTACCACGTCAAGCCCCCTAGAGTGCCAACGTAAAACTTAAACTACCTAAAACGACACGTAGCCCCAAAAATTAACTTAAATCAGCTAGAAAGCGTGCATGGGCGACAAGTAAGTACAACCCATGAGCTCAAACCCCTATCAGCATGGAAACCCTAAGTTATGTACATTGAACGTCATAGACAAGTAAGAAGTCACTTGCACAAGCGCACAAATGCTTGAACAAGACAACTAACATACTATCAGCCTACTAGGACTCAAAATAGTGTTAACACCGTATGCAAAGGTGTCAAACATATACATAAAGGACTAGAAGTAATATGAGCTAACTTCTAGAACTACTAAACCTAAGCGTCGGAGTAGAAGTCAAGCATGTAACCGCCAAGTAGCGAGACATCCACCCCCTCTAAACCTGCACATCCTCCGATATGTGCCAGATCCAGATCAAGACTCTTCAGCTTCAGCTTCAAATTCATCTTCAACCTCCATTGAGTCTTCAGCTTCATCCTCAGTAAGCTCTGCAATGTTCTGGTCCTCCCCTCTCCTTCTAAAGAGCTTGATTCTCTTCCCTGCGACTGGTATCTTGAGCACTGCACCATCTAACTCTTTCAAAGAGTATGTGGCATTATCATAAACTTCTAACACCACATAAGGTCCGAACCATCTCTTGGAAAACTTTCTGATAGCGCTATGCTGAATATCAAGACTACTATCATAGACTAACACCCAATCACCTTCCTTAATTGGTTTGGGTCGTAATCTATGCGTTCTATCAGATCTGCCTTTGTTTCTCTCTCTAGCAGTCTTTAACCTTTCCACAGCTTTGGCAACATCCTCAGGTCTTCGTTCTAACTGCTGGATCCTTAATGCAAGAAGATCCTCCGTACTTCTACCATCTTCCCATGACAAAACATTCCAAGTAGGCACAACCTCCTCAATCAGCATCATAGGTTTTTGCCCTAGTATCAACTCTGCTGGCATGTAACCTGTAACGGTACTATGAGTTGTACGATCTGCCCACAAAGCAAATGGTAACAATCTAGGCCATTCACGGATCTTACCCTTGCAAGCTTTTACCAAATCTTTGATGATTGATGGATGACCTCTTTCGCTCTTGCCATTCCCTTCAGGATTGTAAGCAGTGGTTAACGCCAACTTGATTCCCAATCGCTTGAAGAACTCAACTGCTTCTTGTGAATCCAGCTCACCTCTATCTGCAGTGATCTTTCCCACACACCCATATCTACAAATAACATCTTCAAGTAGAAAGCGGCAGACACTAGCAGTGGTCTTCGTCCTCAGAGCACGGCCTTCGACTTGGTTAGATAGATCTTCTCTAGCCAAGACTAGATACCTCATTTGTCCAAGTCCAAATGGCATAGTTACCAGATCAACTACCCATTTATAATGAATGGTTAAAGGATAAGTAGGATGCAATCCATCACGATGGCGTACATTGGAGTACATCTGGCAGGGTATACAGGATGAAACAAACTGTACTACATCCTTATACATACCGTTCCACCAATACTTTTCCTTCATCTTGGCAAATGTAGCCCAAACTCCTCTATGACCAGCCCATAAACTCTCATGGAACTCCTTGATCAGCTTCTGCTGCAATTCCAAGTCACATACTACCCGCTGCGGTATACCTCCTTGTAGCTTAGGGCGCTTTCATAGATGTCCTCCATGTAAAAAATAACCATAAGCTGTTCTAGGGATCCTCTTGAAATCTGCATCAGACCAGCCTTCTTTCCTTTCCAATGAACTCAAATAGCGCCCGAGATCCAACCACTCTCTATCATACACTGTTTCCTCAAAAAACTCCAATGGAGTTGCAAAACAGCTTCTATCTCTTCTAGCAAGAGCACTAGAATAGAACTTTGTTCCCACATCCTCTTGATCATCTATCATTTCTTTCTCACCGTAATATCTAGCCCTTGATAACATATCTGCCACAGGATTGTCTTTTCCTGCAATATGTCTAAACTCAGGATTCAAGGACTTGATATATGCTATCCACCTCAACATAGCAATATCTTGAGTTGTACAGCTAGTGATCATTCCCAAGAGAGGTAAACAATCTGTCTCCACAACCACAGGTGCTCCTATCAAGTATTCCTTATCACTCTTCATCGTAGTAACTACTCTCCATAGCTCTCTCTTGACCTGAGGGTAGTCTCTCTGCCGTGAACTTAACACCTTAGCTCCAAAACGCACCACATATCTATTTCCATCCTCATAGTCTTGTCCTACAGCCCATCCAATGCCAATAGGACTAGTATCAACAGTAAGGATAACAGATCTGCCCAACTCATATGTTACCTTCCGTAGAGTTGGCGGTGAAGCCAAAAGATCCTTCAACTTCCTCATAGACTCGCTTTGCTCCTCTTGCCACTGAAATCTTTGCCCCTTCCTCAGCAACTTGTACAACGGATCTGCTACATGTGCAAAGTGTGGAATCCATATATGATAAAACACACATGCACCTAGAAATCTTCTCATCTCAGTAACCGATCCACACGTCTCCTTCATCCTTCGAATGGCATCAACCTTGTTTGGACAAGGTTTCCGACCATAAGATCCACATAGGTGTCCCACAATCAACACTTCTTGTTCTCCAAATACAGACTTTGCTCCTGATAAAGTCAAATGAACTTCCTCCAGTCGACTCAGTATCTTATCACAGTCAGCTATGTGATCTGCAACAAACTTACGACACCCCCTCTGATCCATTACCTCATTCTTCTCCTCCTCAGCACATCCTTTGATCGGCACATCATCAAGGAATGACATAGTTTTTTCAGGAATGAAGTCCCTCAAAACTTTGTTCATGCCATTCATCATATGTGCTACAGAATTGGTAGCACCTTGCGGCAAGGTGCACATCCTTAGTAACCCCAAAGGTGTCCTCATTGTAGTCAAGTCTATACTCTCAGAGGATAACTGAAACTGGTCATAACCTGAATATAAGTCTCCCATGGAATAGATAGCACGACCAGCAAAAGCCTCTGCAAACTCGTCACAATAGGTCCTATACCCATATTCCTGATAGTCACCTTGTTAACTGGCTGCATATCTTGGATAAATCTCAAAGCTCCATTCTTCTTCGGAACAGTAAACCATCTGCTAGAGTAGGGAGCTATAGATGGTTCCAAGATATCCATCCTAATCCTCTCATTGAGCAAGTCTATCAGCTTTGGCAGATGAGCTCTAGGCACAGAGATAGGACGTAGATTCCAAGGCACATGCGGTATAGTAAAGATTACCATAGGTGCAACTACACTTGGATCTACACATCCTACTTCATGTGACTCAAACGTAAACGCCTTACCATGCCTAGATAACATCTCCCTGAAGCTCTTCTTCTCTTGCTCAGTAAGAAATCCATCACCTCCAATCCTCATCTCCTTCAGTGTTGTTTCTGTGAACTGGTGCTCAATTCTTCTCGGTCCTCTGAGCGTTGGTTCTCGTGCAGCTTGCTCCATCTTCCGATTGTAATCGAGTGGTAAAGGCAAAGCCACTGGTTTGACTTTCTTTGCCACTGACTTGTACTTGGTCTCCACATACACCTCTTGTCGATCTATAAACTTATCAATTATATCATAAAGCTCCTTGGAGCTCACTCTCACCACTCTATCTACATCATCTATAGAACTTTCTACTATAGATTTCAACTCCCCTATAGTATCTACCAAATTCTGCTCTTCAAACACTCCAGATATGTATTCATCTCCTGCTAACTCTCCATTATCCCACAAAGACTGTTGTACATATTTCACATGTTGCCTCTCAAACCTCTTCAGATTCTCAACCTTCCTATAACACACTGATCCGCATGACGTCAATCCTAAGAAGCCAGTGGATAAAGCCTCATGCTCTACTAGATCAGGCGAGAATCCTAGCTCTACTGTACCGTTGAAGTCTCGCTCTTCAATGGTACTCTGCCAAAACCCCTAGACTCTCTAAACTCCTGAGTAATCTTAGGCAGTGGACGGTCTCTCAAGCTATCACGATTCCTCTCATGTTCTGCAGCAACGATCAAAAACTGAACAGCTCTTTTGCCGTCTTTACTACGTATCCTAGCATAGGCTGAACCATCATCCATAACTCGTGTCTCCATTCTAACAGCAGTAATGTAAGGCTGCCCTAGAATGATAAGATAGGTTGACATGTCTTGCACAAAGAAATTCTGAACATCACTGATGTCACCCACAGTTACCTTGATGTTGGGACAAGCACCATAGAGTTCTCCCCTCTGGTTGTTGGCAGCACGGATAAGCCATCCATGGTCGGTGTCTATGGGCCACCTCCCACGCTTGTACAGCTCCTTAGACATTAGATTAATCTCTGAGCCGTGATCAATCAATGCCACCACAGGTTCTTCAGATCTCCCAACTTCACCAAGGTCTCTGTGGTTGCTCTTGCCCAATGGTTGTGAGAGTAATGGCTCTTCTGTGATGCTTCCACCTCATCTTCAAACCTCACGTGCTGATACGAACTCCCCTCTGACACTTGAGAGCAGTAACCAGCAATCTCATCCTCCTCATCCTCCGACAGTTTGGTCCCTAGAGCATTAAGCGTAGCTACTTCACCCAAAATCTGACGTTTTCTCTTGATGATATCTATGATAACTTCATGGAACTCACGCTTTGCAATCCCAAAAATCTCACCCAGAGTAAACTCAACCTTCCCATTCAAGATACGGTTCTCTAACACCTGCTTCAAGTCTGTAGCAATCTCAATGTCAGACTGAAGTTTGTATGCAGGCATCTTATCCTTCTCCTTGCTTCTCTCCTTCTCCTTTGGTGTTGTAGATGGTAGATCCTCCATAGTCTCCTCTCGAGTAGGTGCTGTCTCCTGCCTCGCCTCTGGTCTAGCCCTTTCACTCCTTGTAGCAGGTCGTTTGGCTGTAGAAGCCTCACCTGCATCCTCCCTCCTGCGTTTTTCTTCTAGTACAGCTTCATGCTGACTTCTTGCAACATAAGCATGCACTGACATAGTATCCACAGGATCATTTCATCCTGTAGCTTCTCAAATTGAGTTGCCAACCCTTTGTAGCACATCTTTGTCTAGCTCTGTTCTAGCTACGGACCGCACCACATCAGACCACAACCCAGTAGTCCCTTTCTCTCTCTCCATCTCCACTTTCACTCCACAGGTAGCAGCATTCACAAGAGAAACAGCATGTGATGCTGGTATCTCATTCACAAGTCTCTTCATACCACCCTTGCCAAAGTTGGTTCCCAACATCATCCCAGTCTCTCTCAAATGGATCTTACCATCTTTGAAGAAGATCAGATCCTTCCTCAATGCATCTGAAAACTCCCCACAATCTCTTCTTACATGGTCTAGGTTATCACACCATATACAACGATGAACAAAGCCTTCTCTCATCTGAGGTCTCTGCATAGCAGGCTGTACATTCTGCTCCTTCTCTTCTAACCTAGTGAGCTTAAGCTTAAGCTCCTTCATACCCTTAATCAGTTCATCAAGCGGTGAGTCTTCCTCTCTAGCAATTACCAAAGTGGGCTTAGTAGACAACTGCTTGACAGGATTATCAGAGGTGCTGCTTCACTTACCACCACCTTGTCCCTTCTTCTTTGTCTCTTGGTCAACAAAGAAACAGCCTCTTCAACCTCCTTCTAGTCAGTCTTCAATCTTCTTTCCTCACTCTTGTCTTCCAGCAACAGCTCAAGCTTCTCCTGAATAGTCACGTCCGCTGCTTGTAGGAAAAGCTCGGTCTTCTCAACCTCTAGTGTAAGCTTCTCTGTCCTAGAAAGCTGAGCATATTGACGATCAAACTCCCTTAACAACTCATTTACAGACAAACCTTTGTTAGGCTTCACCACCCACTCCAAGAACGTTCTCTTGGTCACCCTCTCTGAATCTTCAGTGTAGTACTCCTCCTTCAAAGCGCGCATAAAGCTCTCCCAACTCTGTCCTTGCTGCTGCTTGAGCTCCTTCACACGCCCACGAATCTCAGGGACAACAGCAAGCTCAAAATTATCCACCATCTCCTTCTCAGGTACCTTGTTCACCTCCATCTCCCTAGCATAGTATCGCACATACTTGGAAATATTTGTACCCTTGAACTGGTCCATCTGGTGCACCACAGATTGCAACGCCTTGGTTGCTAACACCTCCTTCCTCTCTGTGCTCTGCTACTGCTACATGAACATGGAAAAAGCCTGGAACATCTTCATCGTAGCAGCATCAAATTGAACAGGTTGCTGAGCAGCAGCAGCACCTCCACTTGATGATCCTTGGTTGGCCATGATATCTGATCCTGTAACACTCTCAAGAAAACTCCCACCCTAGGTGTTTCACGTCGAGTTCACCAAAAAGAGAGTATGTCGGAGTGTGATCCGTCTACCTAGGAAAGCGCCGGGCTTCTGGCTGTGGTTGTTTACTCAAGAGGTTGGCTTTCAGGTCACAAAAGGAGCTATAAACACTCACACAGGAGTGTAAGATCCTCTAATATGCTCAAAAAGCGAAATCTAGGTCTCACTAGTAGTAATAGGTTTAGACGGTGAACTTTGGCACTCAAAGAGAGGAAAACTATGAAGGTTTAGACTTCTAAACTTCCCCTACATGTAAATGAGGCACTACTGAACACACACACGAAGTTTCAGCCTGATATTGAATTCTAGCACCGAGATGTTGACAGAAAAGTTCTGAGTAAGAGAATTATGGCAATTTCTGGTACCTAGACAGCTATTCTGACCTAGAACAGAGAATTGGCTCGATGAATTTCAAATATTCTCACAGTATTTGAAGTCTACAGGATGCTGAACATCCCTGTGAAGTTGGGACTCCTCAATGTACACAAAACTCCAGATCTCCTCCTCTGAAGTCGCTGCTCTAGATTAAGAGCTTTTCAGACCCCCTCTGCTTCAGCGGCCGCCCTGAATTACTCAGTTACTCAATCGATGTGAACCTTGTTGATTGCTATTATCTTGCTGAGGGTTGTTGTCGTATTGGTGTCTTTGGTCGTTCTGCTTCTTATAGCACTGATTCGCATTGTGACCTTGCTTCTTGCAGTAGTTGCAAGAACCAGGTGCTCGTCTCTGAAGAACCAGACTATTGCTGGTTCTGCTGCTGCGACTGCGATTGCTTTTGCTGTCCGCGATCCCGTCCACTTCCAGCACCTTTGCCACGACCCCTACCTCGAGATCCTCCAGAACATGCAAAATAGACAGATTCTTGCTGACCCGTTGTCGCGCTACTTGGCGGCTACATGCTTGACTTCTACTCCGACGCTTAGGTTTAGTAGTTCTAGAAGTTAGCTCATATTACTTCTAGTCCTTTATGTATATGTTTGACACCTTTGCATACGGTGTTAACACTATTTTGAGTCCTAGTAGGCTGATAGTATGTTAGTTGTCTTGTTCAAGCATTTGTGCGCTTGTGCAAGTGACTTCTTACTTGTCTATGACGTTCAATGTACATAACTTAGGGTTTCCATGCTGATAGGGGTTTGAGCTCATGGGTTGTACTTACTTGTCGCCCATGCACGCTTTCTAGCTGATTTAAGTTAATTTTTGGGGTTACGTGTCGTTTTAGGTAGTTTAAGTTTTACGTTGGCACTCTAGGGGGCTTGACGTGGTAGCTTATGAGTGTAGATAAGTTACCAGGTAGTTTAAGGCACAAAAGGACAGTCAAGTGGAGCTATGAACTCCCATTGGTCCATTTTTGTCTTTTGTAAAACTCTAAGTTTAGAAACAGAGCTCTAGAGTGGAGTTCGAGCATTTGGTGAGGTATCTTCAAAATCTGAGAGCACATGGAGATAGAGCTCGTCGAGCCAAGCACTGTCAGTGAAATTTTCGATCGGTTTGAGGCAATAAAGATGAAGTTATGCCCAATTGAAGTTCGGGTTATGTCAAAACTGCATCACTTTTGTTGATTTTGGGGTTTTCAATGTCACTTGCAGCAGAATTGAAGAAATTGCTTCAAAACTTTGTGGTTGCGTTCTCTGCCAGCAGGGCTACGATTACCTAAAAAGTTTCATATCGATTGAGTGACTGAGTAATTCAGGGCGGCCGCTGAAGCTGAGGGGGTCTGAAAAGCTCTTAATCTAGAGCAGCGACTTCAGAGGAGGAGATCTGGAGTTCTGTGTACAGTCAGGAGTCCCAACTTCACAGGGATGTTCAGCATCCTGTAGACTTCAAATCCTGTGAGAATATTTGAAATTGATCGAGCCAATCTTCTGTTCTAGGTTGAAATAGCCATCTGGGTACCAGAAATTATCATAATTTTCTTACTCAGAACTTTTCTGTCAACATCTCGGTGCTAGAATTTGATCTCAGGCTGAAACTTCGTGTGTGTGTCCAGTAGTACCTCATTTACATGTAGGGGAAGTTTAGAAGTCTAAACCTTCATAGTTTTCCTCTCCTTGAGTGTCAAAGTTCACCACCTAAACCTATTACTACTAGTTAGATTTAAATTTGCTTTTTGAGCATATTAGAGGATCCTACACACCTGTGTGAGTGTTTATAGCCCCTGTCGTGACCTGAAAGCCAACCTCTTGAGTAAACAACCACAGCCAGAAGCCCGGCGTTTTCCTAGGTAGACGGATCATAATCCGACACCGCTTTGTTGATTAATTTCACATTCATGAGCGCCAAGGTATCATGCCACCGTATTTGCTTTGGTGTCACCCGATCTTGTGTCTCAAAACACTTGAGCAAAATATTATTAGTATACACTTGGTTTTTGTGAAGTCTCAAGTAATGCCGTCATTTTTTCAAGCAATGAACAACCGCAAATAGTTTCTTCTCGTGAGTCGACCATCGACTCTTCGTCCCAGATAGCTTTTTGTTTCATACGCTATAGGTTTTCCATCTTGCATCAACATTCCGTCAATCGCATAGTCGCTCACGTCCGTGTGTACCTCGAATGGTTTATCAAACTCCGGCAACTTCAAAACTGACGCCTTTGACAAAATGGATTTGATCGACTAGAACTCATCATCCACCTCCTTGGTCCAACTTACATGTGCGTCTTTTCTCGTCCAGACCGTAAACAACTTCGTGATCTTTGAAAACCTTTTGATATACTTCCGGTAGAACTGTGCCAATTCTAAGAATTACCGCATTTCCTTCACTGTAGTCAAAGACTCCCAATCGTGTCCACCTTTTGTATATCCAGACCGACTCCTTTTGCACTAATGACTTGTCTCAAGAAGTTAATGCGTTCCAAACCAAACTCACTCTTGTCAACGTTGGCAAACAGCTTATGCTCCCACAGCTTTGTCAACACCACCTTTAGTTACTCCGCGTACGACTCCAAGGTTTTGGAGTAGATTAAGACGTCGTCGATGTAAATGATGACAAACTCGTCCATCTCCTCGCGAAAATTTGTGTTCATCAATGTAATGAACGTCGAAGGAGCGTTCAGAGTCCAATGACATAACCACGAATTCAAATGAATCGTATTTGGGTCAGCTATCCGGATCTGATAATATCTTGACTTCAAGTCTATCCTGCTGAAGTACTTTGTATATTGCCATTACAAAGTAAGCCTTGTTACTTTGTAATGACATTATAAAGATTTTTCTACGAGGTTGTGTGAGAGCTAAATAAATGTTGAGCCGTTTTAGCCGTTCATTTTTTTGTCGATCAAATAGGTTAAGCGTCCTTCGGACCCACAAAGTGCGTAGTCCGTATTTCATTGTAGAGCCAAAACTCATGTTTTGACGTTGACTTAACCTTAAACACCCAGGGCCGCATTTTTAATTTTCTTTTTCTTTTTCAAACAAATCATCTCTCACTTGAGTAACTTCTTTCCATTCGGCTGGTAACAGGAGAGGAACCAAGGCATGCCATAAAAGCATCACTAACAATTAACCAAGCAGGAGTGAAATCTTCCGCAATTTGATTTTTTTTATTTGCAAAGAGAGCACTTCGAAACGAATACAATAACGATCATAGCAATCTCCTAACCTATCAAACATGTCATCTACCCTTGGCAAGGGATAATTATTCTTCACCGTCACTATTGAGCACACGATAATCTACACTAAGTAGTAACTTCTCATCCTTCTTTTTGCAAAAAGAACTTGGGCTCCGTAAGGTGACTTGCTGGTTCGAATATATCTCCGTGCTAATAGATTGCCGAGTTGTCTTTTCAACTCAAGGAGTTCCACCTGATTTAGTCAATAAGAGGCTTTGGAAGGTGGTTCTGACCTTGGCAAGACCTCGATCTTGTGATCCGCCACCTGCTTTGGAGGTAGTTCAACAAGTAACTCATCCGTCAAGACATCCTCAAACTCCTTAATCACTTCGTGAAGCATCTTCGGAAGTTTAGTCGCGTCTCTTGATATTTTCTCTTGTCAGCCATCCACCATCAAATCTGCAACCCGCATCAAACACATGACTCGTCGTTGAAGTCCATCTGTTTGCTTTTGATCAAATTCACCGCAAAGTCGTCAATTTTCACGCCTTTCGAATCAGCCTCACTCCTAGCTTCTGTCTTTTAACTCTAACATTCAACCTCATCCTCGATCCGCTCCACTAGCTTCAAAAGTTTGGCACATGTCTCAGTTAGCTTCGGCATCCAAAAGAGAGCCTTCTCCGAGCTAGACTTGAGTCCTCCAATAAACATACATAATCTTGGTCTCCTCAGTCAACTTGCAGAACGAATCAAGCTTAGCACTAAACTCGTGCACATAAGCACTCAAGGCCCTTGTTTGCTTCAACCTAACTACCGCAACACCATCTCGAATCCTTTGATACTCTGGAGTGAATCGTCTCACGAGCAACGCCTCGAACTCTTTCCAACCAAGCACCGAGACGGTCAAGGTATGCTGGTCTCCGTATGCAGCGCATGAGTCTTCAAGAATGTAATCGCCGCTCTCATCTTGTCTGACTCCTTAGTCTGTTGCGTCTCAAACTATAGATTAAACTCAGTTAAGAAAACGGGGTCGGTAAATTCGTCTTACAAAGTTTTCTTGTAGACAAAGAATTCCCTTGGCTCACCACAAGCTCCGATACGTTTATCCCTAGTGACCATATTTTCTTGCATGGTCTTCATCATCTTGATGAGCTCTGCATACAAAGCTCTTTTACTTCCCGTGTCTGAATCGTTGAGCACCATTGGTAAAACTCCATCTTATTGCACCAGTGCCGTAGCTGATACTGGACTTCCTTGACGTTGGGACGAAGGTGTCGGTTATCGTCCTCTAACTGTACCTCGGGTTTAGCTCAAGTCGATCTGATCTCGGTGTCAACCGTCACTCGTCTCTTGATCTTCCTCTAGGAACTTTGTCCTACGTCGGTCATTGCTCCAAGTGTTCAACTACAAACGTTGATCCACTTCGTATCTCGCGTCCTTCCTCAAATGTCCAGCCTTCAGCCGCTATCTCAAGTTCTCGCTCACTGAAGCGTCGGCTCTGGTATCATTTTTCTTGCACCTACCGGCTTGTTGCGTTAACAGAAGCTCTTGCTCAGTAGGTCACGAAACTCACAACACTAATCTGCAAACCATAATCACAAGTTAAGGTCCATGCACCACTTACTTTAATCTCGGTTGGTCCAGATCGGAGCCGGACCATCTCTCTAACTCTCAAGCTCAGCATTCTCTAAGTCTTGACCTAGATCCGGCTAGGTCGGTCTCAAAAACATGAGCAAGTCACAACATGACTTGGGACGGATTTCTCATAAAGTCCAGGGTCTTAAATGATACCTCCAACACACCAGTGGTCCAACCGTCCGTGATGTCCGTCTGGGTCCAGGCTCTCAAACGGTGGTCTAACCCGTCGTCTCGTTCCCTAGTCTTGCCCGAGCCTTTGGGTTGTTCTTGAGTCCAGACGTCCAAGTCAGGATCAGAACACGCCTTGGTGCTGGTCCATCATCTCATTCTCTCGGAGTCAGTCCGTCGAACCCTCGGGTGGATGACTAGTCCTGACCCACCCAAGCATCGAACCCTTCTCATATACTTATCGAGATCGGCGGTCCCGTCCCTCCTCTTTGATCCCTAAAAATTATACCACAACCCAATCACGAGATCGACCATAATTCTCAACTCCAAAGTTAGTTCTAGGAGTTCTATATTTTATTGGAAAGCTCTCGTCGAGACATTTCCAATGATACCTTACTTACCTCGAGATCTTATGTAAAGCTCCTTCCATGACCCAAAATGTCGCTGGAGCTCCAACACTAAGAATTTTTCTGAGAAACCGTGGTCCAGCGTCAGACTTGCACCTTGTGATTCGGACCAACGTCTGAATCACGGTCCATCTGTGCTAGATCCACGTCTCGATCTCGCGTCTCGGACCTATGTCTTAGACCTCTGTTTCTAGACTTGCCCCCTTAGGTCAGCGTTCGTCTAGGATCGTCTTGGGGTAAGCCCTTTTGTCATAACCTAATGTTCCAACCTTGGTTTGATGAACCTCTTAGGGTTATGTTCTTGACTTCCCGGTCAAGTCGTTAAGTCCTACTCGCAACGTTCACAACCTAGCGCAAGTCCACTAGGGTTTTGTTGTTCGCATCTACGCTCGACCTTGAGATTGAAGGTCGCGACAGTACTGTATCTCTCTTTATTTCATCCTCAAAAATCTCAGCTTTAGGAGATGTTATGTATGTTCCTACCATAACCAAGAATTTGATCTCAGTAGGTTAGATTGTTGAACAAGATTATGAGGTTAAGTTCAACAAGCATGATTGCTTTGTTCAAACTGAAGACCACATTGTAGTGATCAAAGGAACTCTTCACCGACTGGTTCTTCTGATACCAGTTTGATGCTTTTGTGCAACGACATGACATCAAGAGAGAAGTCACATGCAGCTATAGTCCTCAGCAGAATGGAGTTGCAGAGCGCAAGAGCAGACATATTGCCGAATGTGCTAGAGCTTTGCTCAATGATAAAGCTATGCCTAAGTATTTACTGGGCAGAAGCTGTATCCACTGCCGTTTATCTTATGAACAGGTCTTCAACTGCTGCAGTTCATAAGAAGACACCATTTGAGGTATTGTACAATCAACAGCCAGATCTAGCTTCCCTAAGGGAATCTAGTAGCATCTGCTTTGTTCATATACCAGATGAAAGACGTAATAAGTGTTTATTTCTAGGCTATGCTTCAGACTGAAAGGGATATAGATGATCTATAGGGTTTAGGGTGACTAAATAGGATGATCTCATTTCGAAAATCCTGCATGTAAGTAGAGATGTTGTCTTTGAGGAAACCAAGTCCTGGTTCAGGTCTACATCGGTAGTTGTACCACCCTCTATACCTATTGTGTCTGTTGTACAATCAGTAGTTGTTACTTCGCAACCTAGTTGTTCTACTATCGCTTTACATCTTATGCGAACTCCTTGGTCTGGACAGGTTGTTGCACCAACTACTCAGTCCACTACCTCTCACCATGTGTTACAACAGATGACAGATCACCAACATACACACAGTCTTTATCTCCAATAGATGATCACGTTACCACTTCATCTCAGTCTATTAGAGTTCAGACTACTCTTTCAGCTCAAACGTCTGATCTGTGAAGGTCCAGTAGAGTCAAGTACCATGTACAACATTTTCAGTGTGAAGGACTTTTTGCAGAACACCATGCATACATGGTGAATGTTGTACAAAATATACAAGAACCGAATTCTCTTGAGGAGGAGATGCATCAAGCAGAATGAGTGCAGGTCATGGAGGTTGAACTTGCAGCATTACAACATCAACAAACCTGGGACCTTGTTGACTTACCTCTAGTAAGAAAGCCATTCGTTCCATGTGGGTTTACAAAGGTTAAGAGGAATTCTTATGGTTATGTGTCTAAGTGCAAGGCCATATTTGTGACCAAGGGTTGTGCATAAGAATACGGAATTGATTTTGATGAGACATTCAATCATGTAGCCAAGATGGGTTCTATTCGTACACTTGTTATATTTGTTACAAGTAGAGGATGACACCTTCATCAGATGGACTTCAACAATGATTTTCTTAACGGAGATTTGGAAGAGGAGGTCTACATGGTGTAACCCCCTTAACATGAGGATTCCATATATCCAAAGAGAGTCTATAGACTCAAGAAGTCCTTATATGGTGTGATGACTATAATTTGCAAGATTGGAGATTTTCTCAAAAATTTTAAGTTAATGACGTGTCTATATAATTGAAGTAACCTTATTACTGAAGTTTACACCCTGCTTAACGGGAAGATAAACTTAAGGTGAATCCCTCAGCGAACTTCTTCCGAAGCCGGAAGACAGATGTCTTCTGGAAGACAGAAGCCGGTGAAGAGTACTAGAAGAACCTGCCAGAACCTGCAATTGCACACGGAATCCACAGTTGCAGTCACCGTCTTCAACTGCAAGAAGTATTAACCACGCACCGACTAGATAAGAGTAGGTTTATCTAGCGGACAGTCACTATTGCATTAGGTAAGACTAGGGTAGATCGAGCAATTACCTAATCATGGAGGAGAAGACAAGGAAGCCGGAGGAGCAGCAGCACCATAGCTTTTTCTTTTGCTTCTTTACTCGATTTCGAATTGAGAAGGACATTGAAAGCGTGTACAAAAGCGAACTGCAGTGAGAGAGTGAGAAAAGACGTCTTCTAGCAGGAAGCGCACTCAAGGTATAAGGATTGGAAATTGAAGACTGGAAAACTGAAGGAGGAAATCAATTGTAGAAGTAGAGTCGCGAGCAGCTTGAGGTTGAAGGTAGAAACATGATGAAAGCAAGACGAAGGTGTTGAGAGCAGAATCGAAGCACTGAGACGCGCAGAAGACTGAAGAAGCAATCAGAAGCGTAGTGCATTGGATGTAATATTGAGGTTCTTCTCACTTTTTCCTCCTTCTCCATTGCTTTCGTCCTTTGTTCTTATATTTTCGATGCTTTCCCGACTGTTTGCAGGAAGTCTATCAATCCCTCCTTTTCTCTGAAATTCTCTAAGAAGATTGGACGTGGAAGCGCTCTCCAATTTTCGATAGCCCTCCTCCCAATCTCTTCTTGAGAATTGAAACTGAGCTTCTTCTTCCTCTGTTCCTGTTCTCTTTCTTTGTTCTGTCTGTATGTTTATGTCTTACCCTACTACGCTTCTGTCCCAGAAGAGAGAAGACTCGTTTAGTGGACAGAAGACTCGTTCGAATGTCTGGACATTTCTAGAAGCCGAATGTTTGAAATTCACATCAAGTAGTTGGATTGGATTGGAATTTGAGTTGTGAGAAGCTTGATGTGAATCAAGAGTGAAATTGAGAGTTGATATTTGTTTCGAGAAGTACGAAATTGAGAATCGGGCCAGTGCCTCCCAAGCTTCCTGGCTTCTCAAATCCACATCTTCCTAGACAGCTAGAATATTGAAAAGACTGGCAGAATGCGCGAGAAGATGTGAGGGTCCTCCACGAGTCTCTTCTATCTGACCCATATGTTCTTTCTTCTTCCCACAGTTTCGAAGAGAATTGTGAGAAGTCTTGCTGCCATAATTTGGAGAAGAATGTTAAGGGTTATGTCTTCCAATTACGCATCAAGCTTCTTCTGAGAGTGTATGCGAGGTGAGGAGTCAAAAAATAGAGTGTAAATCTTCCGCGTCTGTTGTGAGGCTAGATTGCGTGTAGGAAGCCGAAGATAGGTGAGACCAATGATGAGAAGCCTAGCTGCGGGAAGTCTTCTGAAGACGTCAATTAACCAAAAGCTGTCCCGGGAGTCTTCCTGGAGACCACTGTCACCGCAAGAGCCCTCAGTCTTCTTTTGATCAATTCGCAGACTTCGCTTCTCACGTATCTCTTTATCTTGTGTTAGGAAGTAGGATAAATTGCAAAGTGGATTGTCTTCTTAAGAATCCATGAGATGCCTTGCTTAGTTAAGATTGCGTAGATATAGATCGGAAGACGTGATGTACTTAAAAAGCACTTTTAGAATTCTGGAAGACAGAATAGCTATCTTTTGGAAGACTAAATTAGTCTTCTAAGAGTGGAAGCTGGACTATGAGGGTATGATAAGGATTGAGTCTTAAGCTCACAGTAAGTATGTGTGATATAGTGTAACAGAAGCTCAAAATGTTGATGCATCCTCGAGGGTTGGTATTACCACAAGCGGAGCTGATCGAGGCCAAACCTTTCATCAAGGAGTTGGGCCTCGACTTTTTCACATGGAAAAAGAGGAAGATTTCCTAACCATTGTGGAAGACCTCGACAAGGAGGAGTTCGACCTCGCTGTTCACTTGATGGTGACAGCTTTGGTAACAGAGAAGACGAGCGACGAAGCTCCACAAGACAAGATGTCTTCCGGAAGACTGTAGTGACGCAAGATTACTCCTTTTGTCCATTTAGTATACAAGATATCGTTCCCACAGAGGATTTACGTAAGTAATCGCTGCTCTAAGTTCTAGGATCTGTTCAAACACACAAACACACGGGTTTTTCCTAAAAGCCCGTCTTCTCACAAAACCACACGTCTTCCAGACACGCCACATGGTGCTCTGGAACTAAACAAACAACTACCAACTAAAATATCACACAATTATTCACAAGAAAGCTTGGGAAGACGATCTTCTTGCTTCCAGGTTGCTTCTTCCGGTCTTCTCGATACCGTCTTCCCGAAGCGATTCTTGTCTTCCGGGGGTTCAACTCGTCTTCTCACACCTCCAGAAGGCTGCCCTGCTTCGCAGAAGTCGACTAGTAACGGTCGTTACACCTTATTCTCACACTCGCATTCCAACGGGTTAGATTAATCACAGGGTGTATGCCCCCTGTAGCCTTCCCATGCTTCTGCCTACGGAAATGGTCTTCCTGCAGCACTACAACGACATTCACCTTCACGGAAGCTCAATAGAAGTCTCGGAAGCTCACTAGAAGAAGGTAAGAAGATGGGGAAGATGGGAGAAGAGGGAGAAGATAAGAAAATCCAAACAAGAGAAAACAAGATGAAAAGAGTAAATTAAGATTCCGACAGGCTTCTAGTCCGGATCCTGACTAACAAGCCATCCCTGCTTGTAATAGTTTGGGGAGGAAGACAACAAACATGAGTACTGTTGCACCGTCTTCTACTCGAGGATGTCGTCTTCTGTTGCGGGAAGAGGCTTCTTTCTTCTTCACTTCGCTGCTCTCACTACTCTGTCTTCTGGGATCACTTACCCATAAGACCGTTCGTACGTAGATCCCAAGTGCTCTACTGAACGAGTCAAGCTACACTTCCACAACTGCTGACGGTCACCGCCACTCAAGAAGAACACTTCTCATGCACAATTGGGAGCGAATTCAAGGAACCCACCACCCAGAAGACATGAACAAAGCTTCTGCACTCAAATCCACAATCTATTCCTCGAGAAGAAGTCACAATGGCATTGGGAAGCTCACTCCCTCTACTTCCTGCGTCTACTCCTCGACACACCAGTCTAGCTAATAGGACTGCACGAGGATGCCGTTCCCTGTTCCTAGACTGTCGACTACTTCTATCTACATCTTCGAACCACTGCTGGTACGAGTATGCAGACCCCTCCTGTGTATTCCAAGACTATTCGTATGTTTCCAACAACGGGTGTAGTGCGAAGAACTATCTATCAGGTGTCTTCTCTCTAATGTGTCTAGTCTGCCTGCACCGTAGAATCGATTACTGAACGTTTTAGAACTAGCAGAACAGGCAGCACCTTCTCTCCTACTCTGCGATCCTACTTATGTCGCTGCCATGAGAACCAGGGGAGACGACCACCAGGGAGAGAGTGGCGCTGACAGGAGGTTGCTACCTCACATGCAAGCGGTTCCCCGGCCCGAATTGGCCATCCACCTTGTCCTTCCTACGCTACCTATGCTGCCACATGGTATCCTAACTAATATTACATGGAAAAACTGCCACCCTTAAGATCCAATGTTCGATCCTACTATATTTGGAATTGTATATGGATTTACTAACTACTCAGATTGCACGGAGGTAATCTCTACCTGATCTGCTCCTATCGGAGCTCCTAACGCGGCTTTTGATAAGCTAGAAAGCCCTGCAGTTACCTCGAGTGTCACTGAGGTGACTTCCTCCTCATCGTCCTTGGCTCGCCCTGCTGTCGCTACTGCAGCGTCTTCCTCGGCTTCGGCTTCTGCTTCGGAAGACAGAAGCGTCTTCTGGGAAGCGGAATCGACCGGTGCTTCTTCCGTCTTTTGAGGCACGGATGCGGTACTTGGGACCATGGGGACCTCATAGGGATCCGGGGAAGTCGCTTCCTCCATGCGGAATACCTGGGAAGACGGCTCATCTTCCTGTCTTCCAGAAGACATCTTGTCTTCCGGGGCGTCTTCTGGAGTCTTCTCGGCTTCCAACGCTGTCACCACCAAGTGCACAGCGAGGTCGAACTCCTCCTTCTCCATTCCGGATCCAGTCGATGGTGCTGGAGCGTGGGAAGATGCGGTTGCAGCTGTCAGAAGCGAGGGAAGACCATAAAGTGTCTTCACTCCTTCTATCTGTCGATCCAAGTACCTGAACATGCTCTCCCGGCATTCCACCAACATAACTTTGGACTCGCTGTCCCATCCTCTAGCTAAGGTAAGTAACTTCCTACCCGCGGTGTAGTTGAACTTCTTCCGAAGCGCTTCCACCGACTGTGCCAGCATCTTCTGTGCACGGGCCTCTGCTGCTTCCCTCTGCGTCTTCTCAACTGCAGCTCGCGCTTCTGTGACTTCTTGCTGCGTCTTCCATATGGTCTGCTCTTCTGCGAGGGCGGTGATCTTCTCCCGCACTCGGATGACTTCCTGATTACGCTGCTGTACCCGCGCCTGCAACTCCTGGTTGCTCTTCCGAAGCTACACCAGCTCCTTGGCAGAAGCGGCTGCTTCCGTCTTGTACCTGGCTGCAAGCTTCTCCGTGGTGCGGAGACTAGCTTCTAGCGACTCCGTCTTCTTCTGGTCTTCTCCCCGTCGCAGCAAGGTGCGCAGACCGAATCCAGGTTGTAAGGGCCTCTCCTGTGCCTTCGCCCTCTTCTCCAGCAACTCCATAGCTGGCTGGATCTCCTTCTGGAAGAAGGCACTGAACTCCTCCAGTCGTCTTCCTGCGGAAGACAAGTTCATCTCCACCACTCGCTCCGCGGTGTTGACTTCGTCTTCCAAAGGCAAGGAAGCCTCTTCCACCACGATGGCCTTCATCTTCTGCGCACGAGAAGAAGCTACTCTTCTCACTTCCGGGGTGGAAGACTCCTCATGGCAGGAGCGCCCATCCATCCTTTGTCTTCTAGAGTCTTCGGAAGACCCCCAAGCGTTGCAGAAGCGGTCTTCTGCTCTGATCGGGTACTCAGCAGGTCTTCTTCCGAGTCGGACTCCGATCCTGAATGAATGAGGGAGATGGATGTCCTCGGTACACTTCTGGGACCCATCTTCCTCAGTGACGTGGCGTCTTCCGACCCACTAGACTCGTCTTCTGGTGAGAGCCGGGCCTCAGCTGTGGCATCAGAGTGGGAGGGGGCGTTGCTGCTGCCTCTCAGTCATCGTCTTCCGAGGTCTCCTCCTTCACCTCCTGTCGCTCCGTTGGTCCATACCCTGCTAGCTGATCTTCCCTAAGATCCCCCATGGCTACATACAAGTAGCAGAGGAAGGGCGTCAAGTGTCCTCCTGCCGGGGTACCCAAGTATGCTAGCTCCATCTATACGTAGTTGTGGATGTACACGCCCCAGTAGATGGGCACTCTGTCATCCCACACTGATTCCAGGAACTCCACGTCCTGATCTCCTAAGTACCTTGTCTTCTGCGCTTTCTCCTTGGGAAAGAGATGCAGAAACAACTTTGCCAGAAGTCGCTTCTTCGGCTCCCGGTAAGATTCTATCTTCCAACCGTTCCTCCCCTGTCTGTCTTCCACAAAAAGGCAGGTGGTGCTCCCAGGCACATGCCACGAACTCACGATTCTAGGCAAGATCTTCTTCTCGTACCAATATCCTCGGTTCTCGGATTCAGGCCTGTGAAAAGCCTTGCGCCACCAGTCTTCAGTCCAGGAAGATGATCTCCGAGCTACTCCTGCCTTCGCAGGTACACGGTTACGAGGTGGCAACGCTGCCCACACCTCCTCAGAAGTCCTTGATCTGCGAGGTTCCAATCCCACTGGAAGAAGTCGAGACCCAACTCCTTGAGGAAAGGAGTGGCCTCGACCAATTCTGCCGCTGGTAACACCAAGCCTCGCGGATGCATCGTCATGCTGGAAGATCTGTTGCACTAAGTCACAAGCACTTACTATGAGCTGAAGGCTCAATCCTTCCCAAGTGCCCACAGTCTAGCTTCTACTTCTCAAAAGACGAAACTAGTCTTCCAAAAGACAGCTACTCTGTCTTCCGGGATTCTAACAGTACTTCCTAGATAGCTCTCGTCTTCCGAGCTATATCTAAACAATCCTATCTAAGCAAGGCCTCGCATGGATTACCAAGAAGACAACCCACCTTGCATTACATCCTACTTCCTATCAGAAGATCAAGATATGCGAGAAGTAGAGTATATGAAAGGTTCAGAAGATGGTTGCGGGCTCCTGCAGTGACAGTGGCCTCTGGGAAGACACTCGGAACATCTTCCGATTCAATGTCTATCTCGGAAGACTTCCTGAAGTCAGACTTTCCTTCACTGGTCTCACATATCTTCGTCTTCCTTCGCGCAGTCTATCCTCACAACAAACTCAAGACAATTGCACTCTGTTCTTCTGACTTCTCGCCTCTCATACACACTCAGAAGAAGCTTGCTGCATGATGGGAAGACATGACCCTCGACCATTCTCTCCAGATTCTGCCAGCAAGACTTCTCACAACTCTCTTCTAAGTTCGAGAAGAAGAAGGAATGGCTGCTATGGTCGAACAAAAGAGACCCGAATGGACCCTCACGTCTTCTCGCTCATTTTGCCAGCCTTTCAGTCTTCTAGTCTCTCTAGGAAGATGTGGAGTTGAGAAGCTTGGAAGACCGGGAGGCACATGCCTAGTTCCCGACTTCCAACTTCTCGAAATAACAAAACAACTCACCACACCACTCAGAATTCGTACCAAGCCTCTCTTAACACAAAGCAACACAAATCCACTCTTGATACGAATTGTGTTCAGTCGACTTCCGAAGACAGTGTTCCGAAGACAGTCAAGTTTAAGAAGCGTCTTCCGAAGATGTTCCCATCTTCCGAATCGTCTTCTGTTCCAGGTTTCGGCGGTAGAGAGGTAGTAGGGTAGGGAAATTGATGACTGGGATCTCCAATTTGAGGGCTAGGAGTAGGGAAGCTCGAATTGAGCTCGGGAAGAAGCAAGGAGATGTCTGACAGAAATTGGGCAGCGCTTCTGCGCCCAATGTCTCAATAGAAAGAATGGGGGGTGGGGTAATCGATCAGGCTGTCTGCACACAACCAAGGAAGCGCGAGGAATACCAGACAAAGGCGAGAAGAAGTGGGAAGGGGAAAGAACGTGAGGAAGAACCTCTACAATCTTCTTCTGCTCCCCGAGTTACCTTCGACCTCCGCGCGCTTCTGGCTCTTGTCTTAGCTCCAATGCGACTCCTCCCGACTGCGCCTGCTGTCAATTTCTGGCCACGCCTCGATTCTACCTTCGATTCTACTTGCTACTCTCCTATGTCAGCTTCTCGGGAGCTCACAGAAGCGCTTTCGCTTTTCGCCTTCTGTGCTTCAGAAATTCGGTCTCGCCCTTCGCCTAGCTGCCAACTGGTTTTCTCCTACCTCCATGTCCTCACTCGATTCCTCTCTCAAAGCTTACTTGCGAAGCTCACGCTCTCCAATCGATCTTCTCAAGCGCGCTGTGCTGCGGGAAGTTGGAATTCACCTAATGTGCTTCATTACGCATCTTCCCCGCAGATTAGGGGTTTTCGACCTTAAGTGTCTTCTCCGACCTACCTACCTATTCGGTGCGACCCAGTAGGTACACCTACTGTTTTATCCGAAAACTCGTGGTTAGGCCTTCGCGGTCACTGTCTTCGGAAGACAGGTGTCTTCCGCCGTCTTCTCATCTTTCGCCGTCTTCCTGTCTTATGAAGACGCAACTGAGAAGACGCTCTTCCGAAGACGGTCGTCTTCCGAAGAAGTCCACTTCTTATTAAAAAGCTCATAAGGTCATCTTCATGTTAAGGAAGACGTAACCCTAAGTAACAACGCTTCTTCAGTTATACAAACAAGTTATTATCCTTAAAAATTTCAAAAATTTGTGCATCCTGTAATTTGTGGACACCACATACGTCCACCCTCACATGTTTGCGTCCCCGTAAACATCAGTGGTTTCTGCACTTCTGTTTACGTCCAGTACTTCTTGACGCGCCACCCATTAACACGAGTGGTCATCAGTGTACCGTCCAACTCTTCCAACTGCAAGGAGCCATTGTCGAAGACCTCCAAGATGCGGTAAGGACCCATCCAGCGAAGATGAAGTTTCTCGGGGAACTTAATATGTCGGTTGTCGTAGAGAAGAACCAAGTCCCCATCCACAACAGTCACCTTTCTCAACTTGCTATCGTAGTTTACCTTACGTTGCGCTTGTACCTCGTACGTCTTCTCCAAAGCTGCATTCACGTCTTCTCCAAAGCTGCATTCCTGTCTTCTTCAAACTCTACGAAATTCAGAAGATGCTCCTGGCTCTCTTCTTCTCCCATGCGTTCGGATACGGCTAACCGGTATGTTGGGACCTCTAACTCAATGGGCACAATAGGCGTCATGCCGTAAGTTAGGTAGAAAGGCGTCTTCTGGGTTGTGACTTTAGGTGAAATCCTGAAAGCCCATAACACAGATGGCAGTTTCGTGTCCCAGTCATACGCATGGTTAACAGTTACCTTATTCAGGATGTTACACAGAAGACCGTTTGACTTCTCCGTCAGTCCATTCGCTTTCGGGTTGTATGGCGTCGTCTTCCGATGCTTAATCCTGAAGTATTGGGTCAGGAGGGAGATGGTCTCATTTAAGAAGTGAGTACCCCTATCTGACACCAATTCCAGCGGACATCCGTACCTAGTGATGATGTTATGCCAAAGGAACCTTGCTACTACCGCGGCATCGTTCTTCCTTGTGGCCTCGCCTTCCACCATCTTGGTAGCGTAGTCGGTAGCTATTAAGATGTACCGTGCTCGTGTTCTTCTCGCCACCGGGGCAATAGGCCCCACAAAGTCGATTCCCCACTTTTCGAACGGAGCAAGCGGAAGAATGGGAGTAAGAGGCCACCTTGTCGTAGCTGTCGGTCTTCCCACCCTCTGGCATGCATCGCACTTCCTGATCTCCTGAAAAGTGTCTCGATACATGGTTGGTCACCAGTATCCGGCGTCTAGCATCTTCTTCATTGTGGTTTTCAGCCCGTAGTGCCCCCCCAGCATCTTCGTAGTGAAGACCTATGATCACTGACTTTATCTCTGACGGCTCGAGGCATCTCCTTAGCTTCTCGTCATGTCTCTTCCGAAACAGGATACCCTGGAAGATGGCATAAGGACCTGCCTTGTGTAAGAAGACAGCCTTCTGCTCCGCATCTAATCCCTCAGGATACTGTTGGTCTTCCAAGAACTTCCTCAAGTCCTTGAAGATCGACTCTTCTGTGGAAGTCACGAAGACTGGATCAGAAGATCTAGTCTCGTCTTCTGGGAAGCAGGCGGTACGCCCCTCCTCAGATGAGAGTGTCTCTGCGAAAACTGAAAATAACTTCTCGTCAGGAAACTCGTCTTCCACTTCATCTTCTCGTCGTTCTGTCTCTAATCTGGATAGGTAGTCGGCATTAACTCAACTGTACTCAACTGTACTCAACTGTGTAACCAAATTCCTGGAGTAGGAGAATCCACCTAGCTATCCTCCCAGACAAATCTGCTTTCTTTACAAGATGTTTTAAGGAGAAGCGATCCACATAGAAGACAAACGGGTTTGCTAGAAGATAGTGTCTAAACTTCCTACAGGAGTAAATCATGCCAAGACACTCCCTTTCAGTTGTCGAGTACTTCTTCTCTGCATCACTGAGTTGTCTTCCCGCGTAGTAGATGAGATAATCCTTCTTCTTCTCATCTTTCTGACTCAACACCACCCCTATGGCGAAAGCAGAAACATCCACATAGATATGGAAGACTCTTTCCCAATCGGGTGGCCTTAGGACAGGGGATTCCGACAGAAGCCTCTTCATTTCTTTGAATGCTTCCTGCTGCTCAGAAGACCAAACGTATGGTTCGTCCTTCTTCAGCAACTTAGTGAGTCTTCCTGCTACCTCTGCATACCTGTCAATAAACCTCCGGTAGTATCCTACGTTGTCAAGGAAGCTTCTCAACTGAGTCAGGTTAGCAGGTGGGTGGAGTTTCATGATGACTTCCACCTTAGCACAGTCGACTTCTATACCTCTTCCGGAAATCCTATGTCTTAGCAAGATCCCTTCTGACATACCAAAGAAGCACTTCTCCGGGTGAAGAGCCAAACGATGTTCTCTACACTTCAGAAAACACTTCCTTAGAAATATCAAGTGATCTTCTTTCGATCCAAACACGCAAAAATCATCCAAGAAAATCTCCATAAAGGTGCGAAGATACTCCTCGAAGATTGTAATCATCAATCTCTGGAATGTGGCGGGTGCGTTGCATAAACCAAACGGCATTTGATTGTACGCGTACGTGCCCCAATCAGTAGTGAAAGTGGTTTTCGACTTGTCTTCTTCTCTGATTGAAACTTGGTTGTACCCAGAATACCCATCCAGGAAGCTGTAGAACTCATGCCCTCGTCTAACATAGAGTCGGTGAATGGTAAAGGGTGATGATCCTTCTTCGTGGCCAAGTTCAGCTTCCGGAAGTCCTGACACACTCGGATCTTCCCTGTCTGCTTCTTCGGCACGATGACGATAGGAGCTACCCACTCACTGCTAAGTACTGGGAAGATGACTCCTGCCTTCAGGTATTGGTCAATCTGGTCCTTCACCAGAAGTGAGTACTTGGGGTTGAGCCGATACTGCCTCTGCCGTGCAAGAACAACGCCTTCCAGCAAGTCGATGCGATGCTCTCCCAACTCTCGAGGTATGCCCTTCATGTCTTCTATGGTCCATGCGGAGACATCCTGGAACTCCGTCAGAAGTTCTCGAAAGTCTTCCAACTGCTGGCCCTCGATCACCTTGGAAAGCTTCAGCTTCTTCCCAGGAGCAACCTCCATCTCTTGAAGATCATCCGGGTTTACCATCCCTTCAGTGTGACTGTACTCACTGGCACCAAAGTATTCCGATTTGGGAGCTTCTTTTGTTTCAGATTCGTCTTCTGGAAGACCAACTGTCGGATCTTCCGAAGAGAAGACGGTGCTTTCGTCTTCTGGAAGTCCAACTGTCGGATCTTCCGAAGGGAAGACGGTGCTATCGTCTTCTGGAAACTCTTCTTCCGCAATCTCGTAGCACTCAATGTATCCACAGACCACATCTTCTACTTTCTCTGCTACTTCTGTAGTACACACGTTATTCACCACAAACTCATTATACCGTTCATCACTGTCAGAAGACGCAGCCGAGTCTTCTGATGTGTACCCCTCTGTTGTAGAAGGAGTTTCAACTTGGTGTCCAGTCCAAGGAAGCGAGACCTTAGCCTTCTCACCGGGCTTGGGTGTAGGATTGAGAAATCTCAAACGATGTCTTCTCCAGTCGGTATTTACATTTGCAGCATACAGCCATGGTTTTCCTATCAACACCTGATATCCAACCTTAGCTACAGGTCGCAAAATGATGTAAGTGAGGTAAAAAGATACTCCACCAATTACCGTCAAGACATCTTTCAGTTGCCCCAAAGGTCATCTTCGGGTCTGATCCGCCATTCTGAGGATTCTCGGAGTAGGCTAGAATTCAGTGAAGCCTAGGGCATGCGTCGTTTTTTCAGTCATGATGTTAACTCCGGAGCCGGAATCAATGGGTACCTTCTTCAGAAGACAGCCATTGATCTCCATATCAAGTTCTGGGGCTCCCAAGTCCTCATGCTCTATCCTTAGGATCGGGGTGCTCTTGGGAAGTTTAGCTGTCCTGCTCTTCCTCGATCCTCGAAGCACAGATTGTAACAACTTCCTGTAACCAGCATTGTCATCCAACAGCTGTTGGAAGGTTACATCCGCCTTCTGATTCCACAAGTCTCGTAAGAAGTCGTAAGGAGATCTTTTCAGAAGAGTGACTGGTGTTTCCAACAGAGAAGATGTAGTGGCTGCTTCCTTGGGTGGAAGACCAGAAGAGTGTCTTCTCTCGACTGGAGGTTGTTCCCGTGAGACAGGTGTTGCCGTAGTCGGTGTAGGAAGCTACTGTACTATCTTCCGTCTCTACTCCAGCTCTTCTTGCATGATCGCTTCAACCTCTTGTCTAATGTCAGGAGCAAAGTACTTCGGATCTCCTCGGTCGTAAGTAGGAGAAGACGGCCGCTCAAGAGAAGATGACCTCTCCTTACGCTGCTTCTTCTTCTTGACGTCCTTCTGACGAGATTCTGACTTCCCTTTGCTTCTGGTACTTACCTTGAACACAGCTTCATCCAAGACTTCCTCCGGAGGCCAACTATCTGAATTCGGGTCAGGATTTCAAACAGTACCATCCGTCAAAGTGAAAGATGACGCTTCTTCAGGTGTCTCCATCTTCTGAGCTGCAGCCGTCTTCTGCAGCTGAGGTTCCTTTCCTTCACGCTTCCCGAGGTCTGGTTCGTCTTCCTCGATATGGAGACAATCCGTACAATCCCCAAGATCTTCTTCTTCTACCGTGATGTGTTGTACCACTGCCAACTCGAGCTTAGAAGTTGATGCTGCTTCTGCAGGCGGCGTGGTATATGCAAATCTAACCATTTGTCGTGGTCGTAAGGTCTGAGGACAATTCCCTGTGAAATGACCGGCTTCCTTACAGTTCTCACACAAGTGCACTTGCCCAATCTGTCTTCTCGAGTGAGGACAGGTGGACCACCAGTGTCCTGTCTCTCCACAATTATTGCACGCTCCAAGAAGAGGGTTGAGAGGTCGTTGTGATGAAGAAGGCTGCCAAGGCGTCCTGGTCTCTACATTGCTAGCTCTATCCCTAGGTACATAACGATTATATTGGGCGGGAGGCGTAGGAGTGAAGGGTTGTATCGTCTCGATCCTGTAGCAGGTTTCTCCACTGGGATCGTGTAGATATCCCTCATCGTCTTCTTCCCATCCTGCCCAGTTGACAGCTTGGTCCTGCGTACACTGATCTCTGGTGTGTCCAGAAGAGTTACAAAGGTTGCACCAAAGGTTTGGCCGGAAAGCCGTAGGCTGCTTCCGCTTGTCCTTCTGGTTCAGAAGATGAACTTTCAAGTCGGCAAACTGCTTCAGAACCTCATCGATGCGGGGATCAGGTGCAGACTGTATGATCTGAGTTTGAGGTATCTTCTGCACAACTTCCTCCCTTGCTCGCGTCTTCTCCTTCTTCTTCTTCCGCGTCTTCTTCTCTTGTTCAGATTCGGATTCTGAACTTTCGACAGTAGACTCTTCAGAAGTAGAGGATGCTTCCGAATCACTGTTATCAGTTTCAATGGACTTGGACTTCTTCTTGGACTTCCGAGAAGACTTCTTCGACTTCTTGGACTTCTTCGAGGTCTTCCCTCTGTCTTTCGTCATATTCTGAGTGATGCTCGAGGTTTCATACTGCTCGGCATGCTTCTGTACCTCTGCTAAATCATCACCTCCTCCTCTTCTGCAATACAATTCCATATCTTGAGACAATCCTCCCAAGTACCAGTCCACAGCTTGCTGAGCACAGTAGCCGGGTCTTCCTTGGTTCTGAGGGATGTGATCTAGGAGATCTTTAAACCTCTCGGTGTAATCCCTCAGTGTCTCTTTCTTCTTCCGTTCGAGCCTCTGAAGCTCTATGAGAGTCATCCGATCGTAGCCCACTCCTCTGAACCTCTTCAGAAAAGCTGCCTTCAGAGTAGCCCAAGCGGCCATTACTACACCATCATCCAACATCTTACTCATCCACTTCCTTCCCTTCCCTACGATCAAACTGGGAAATACACGGAGTCTGTCAACATCAGCGTCTTCCTTGTTGGATCTAGAGATGGTCTCGAACATCGTGATGAAGTCGTCCGCGTCAGCATCATCATCGTACGGATGGTACTTCTGCCAAGTGTGGGAAGCCATGTCGACTGCCGGCTGGTGCGACTGCCCACTTGTTTCTTCCTCAGACCCAGGTGGTGGAGATGGTCTTCTCGAAGGTCCAGGCCTGTCTGAATCACGAAGATCGTCTTCTAAGTCAGAACTACTGTCACTGCTACCTTCCGAGAAGTCTGGAACAATCTCCTCCAGTCTTCCCTCACCTTGAGAAGCTTCTTCCGTGCTTGGGAAGACGTCTTCCGAGTAACCAGTACAAAAATCTACTTTATACACGTGATCACCCGGTTGGTTTCTGTCTTCGCCAAAGATTATGCTCGAGATGGAAGGCTCTTCCAACTCTACCGATCGGATCTTCCTGAGCTCTTCTTCTTTCTTTTGGTGTCTCAGGGATATCCGCTGCTCTCTAGAAGCGGTTCGCTGAGGTGAATTAACCCACTCAAGATCTTTATCCGTGCATTTTCTGCTTCTTCCTCCGGTCGGAGGCATCCACCAGAGTACTGAGAACCGATGTCCCTCTCCTTCTACCACTAGATCCGGGAGACCAAATGACTGAACAACCGATCACAGGTTCAGAACGTCTTCTTCTCCTGCTTCAAGTTGCACTCACTGCAGTCTTCCAAGATCGAGTCTTCCAAGAAGCTCTTGGAAGCAGGGAAGCGGCTTCTTCCAACTGTCCCTGAGGTATCTTATCAACTTCTGGTTGCGGTTTCCGTCTTCTAGCAAGATAGAGTCTCACAACATATTTAACTACAATCGAAGTTAGTTCGAAATGAACCTAACTAAAGGCACACAGATCTAAGAAGCTTAGAACAGAAGTTACTAAGATGAAATCCTCGGCAGCAGCGCCAAAAATGGTGCTCACTATATGTAGTGACGCAAGATTACTCCTTTTGCCCATTTAGTATACAAGATATCGTTCCCACAGAGAATTTACGTAAGTAATCGCTGCTCTAAGTTCTAGGATCTGTTCAAACACACAAACACACGGGTTTTGTCTAAAAAGCCTGTCTTCTCACAAGACCACACAAAACCACACGTCTTCCAGACACGCCACATGGTGCTCTGGAACTAAACAAACAACTACCAACTAAAATATCACACAATTATTCACATGGAAGCTCAGGAAGACGATCTTCCTGCTTCCAGGTTGCTTCTTCCGGTCTTCTCGATACCGTCTTTCCGAAGCGATTCTTGTCTTTTGTGGGTTCAACTCGTCTTCTCACACCTCCAGAAGGCTGCTCTGCTTCGCAGAAGTCGACTAGTAACGGTCGTTACACTTTATTCTCACACTCGCATTCCAACGGGTTAGATTAATCACAGGGTGTATGCCCCCTGTAGCCTTCCCAGGCTTCTGCCTACGGAAATGATCTTCCTGTAGCACTACAACGACATTCACCTTCACGGAAGCTCAATAGAAGTCTCGGAAGCTCACTAGAAGAAGATAAGAAGATGGGAAAGATGAGAGAAGAGGGGGAAGATAAGAAAATCCAAACAAGAGAAAACAAGATGAAAAGAGTAAATTAAGATTCCGACAGGCTTCTAGTCCGGATTCTGACTAACAAGCCATCCCTGCTTGTAATAGTTTGGGGAGGAAGACAACAAACATGAGTACTGTTGCACCATCTTCTACTCGAGGATGTCGTCTTCTGTTGCGGGAAGAAGGCTTCTTTCTTCTTCACTTCGCTGCTCTGACTACTCTGTCTTCTGGGATCCCTTACCCATAAGACCGTTCGTACGTAGATCCCAAGTGCTCTACTGAACGAGTCAAGCTACACTTCCACAACTGCTGACGGTCACCGCCACTCAAGAAGAACACTTCTCATGCACAATTGGGAGCGAATTCAAGGAACCCACCACCCAGAAGACATGAACAAAGCTTCTGCACTCAAATCCACAATCTATTCCTCGAGAAGAAGTCACAATGGCATTGGGAAGCTCACTCTCTCTACTTCCTGCGTCTACTCCTCGACACACCAGTCTAGCTAACAAGACTGCACGAGGATGCCGTTCCCTGTTCCTAGACTGTCGACTACTTCTATCTACATCTTCGAACCACTGCTGGTACGAGTATGCAGACCCCTCCTGTGTATTCCAAGACTATTCGTATGTTTCCAACAACGGGTGTACTGCGAAGAACTATCTATCAGGTGTCTTCTCTCTAATGTGTCTAGTCTGCCTGCACCGTAGAATCGATTACTGAACGTTTTAGAACTGGCAGAACTGGCAGCACCTTCTCTCCTACTCTGCGATCCTACTTATGTCGCTGCCATGAGAACTAGGAGAGACGACCACCAGGGAGAGAGAGGCGCTGACAAGAGGTTGCTATCTCACATGCAAGCGGTTCCCCGGCCAGAATTGGCCATCCACCTTGTCCTTCCTACGCTACCTATGCTGCCACATGGTATCCTAACTAATATTACATGGAAAAACTGCCACCCTTAAGATAGCATGTTCGATCTTACTATATTTGGAATTGTAAATGGAGTTACTAACTACTCAGATTGCACGGAGGCAATCTCTACCTGATCTGCTCCTATTTGAGCTCCTAACGCGGTTTCTGATAAGCTAGAAAGCCCTGCAGTTGCCTCGGGTGTCACTGAGGTGGCTTCCTCCTCATCGTCCTTGGCTGGCCCTACTGTCGCTGCTGCAGGGTCTTCCTCGGCTTCGGCTTCTGCTTCGGAAGACATAAGCGTCTTCTGGGAAGCGGAATCGACCGGTGCTTCTTCCGTCTTTTGAGGCACACGTGCGGTACTAGGGACCATGGAGACCTCATAGGGATCCGGGAAAGTCGCTTCCTCCACGCGGAATACCTGGGAAGAAGGCTCATCTTCCTGTCTTCCAGAAGACATCTTGTCTTCCGGGGCATCTTCTGGAGTCTTCTCGGCTTCCAACGCTGTCACCACCAAGTGCACAGCGAGGTCGAACTCCTCCTTCTCCATTCCGGATCCAGTCGATGGTGCTGGAGCGTGGAAAGATGCGGTTGCAGATGTCGGAAGCGAGGGAAGACCATAAAGTGTCTTCACTCCTTCTATCTATCGATCCAAGTACCTAAACATGCTCTCCCGACATTCCACCAACATAGCTTTGGACTCGCTGTCCCATCCTCTAGCTAAGGTAAGTAACTTCCTACCCGCGGTGTAGTTGAACTTCTTCCGAAGCGCTTCCACCGACTGTGCCAGCATCTTCTGTGCACAGGCCTCTGCTGCTTCCCTCTGCGTCTTCTCAACTGCAGCTCGCGCTTCTGCGGCTTCTTGCTGCGTCTTCCATACGGTCTGCTCTTCTGCGAGGACGGTGATCTTCTCCCGCACTCAGATGACTTCCTGATTATGCTGCTATACTCGCGCCTGCAACTCCTGGTTGCTCTTCCGAAGCTGCACCAGCTCCTTGGCAGAAGCGGCTGCTTCCGCCTTGTACCTGGCTGCAAGCTTCTCCGTGGTGCGGAGACTAGCTTCTAGCGACTCCGTCTTCTTCTGGTCTTCTCCCTGTCGCAACAAGGTGCGCAGACCGAATCCAGGTTGTAAGGGCCTCTCCTGTGCCTTCGCCCTCTTCTCCAGCAACTCCATAGCTGGCTGGATCTCCTTCTGGAAGTAGGCACTGAACTCCTCCAGTCGTCTTCCTACGGAAGACAAGTTCATCTCCACCACTCGCTCCGCGGTGTTGACTTCGTCTTCCAGAGGCAAGGAAGCCTCTTCTACCACGATGGTCTTCATCTTCTGCGCACGAGAAGAAGCTACTCTTCTCATCTTCTGGGGTGGAAGACTCCTCATGACAGGAGCGGCTCTCTTCTTTGCGCTTCCTCGCATCGCAGCAGGAGCGCCCATCCATCCTTCGTCTTCTGGAGTCTTCGGAAGACCCCCAGGCGTTGCAGAAGCGGTCTTCTGCTCTGATCGGGTACTCAGCAGGTCTTCTTCCGAGTCGGACTCCGATCCTGAATGAATGAGGGAGATGAGTGTCCTCGGTACACTTCTGGGATCCATCTTCCTCAGTGGCGTGGCGTCTTCCGACCCACTAGACTCGTCTTCCCTCACCAGAAGCGTCTTCTGGTGAGAGCCGGGTCTCAGCTGTGGCATCAGAGTGAGAGGGGGCGTTGCTGCTGCCTCTCGGTCATCGTCTTCCGAGGTCTCCTCCTTCACCTCCTGTCGCTCCGTTGGCCCATACCCTGCCAGCTGATCTTCCCTAAGATCCCCCATGGCTACATACAAGTAGCAGAGGAAGGGCGTCAAGTGTCCTCCCGCCGGGGTACCCAAGTATGCTAGCTCCGTCTGTACGTAGTTGTGGATGTACGCGCCTCAGTAGATGGGCACTCTGTCATCCCACACTGATTCCAAGAACTCCACGTCCTGATCTCCTAAGTACCTTGTCTTCTACGCTTTCTCCTTGGGAAAGAGATGCAGAAACAACTTCGCCAGAAGTCGCTTCTTCGGCTCCCGGTAAGATTCTATCTTCCAACCGTTCCTCCCCTGCCTGTCTTCCACGAAAAGGCAGGTGGTGCTCCCAGGCACATGCCACGAACTCACGATTCTAGGCAAGATCTTCTTCTCGGATTCAGGCCTGTGAAAAGCCTTGCGCCACCAGTCTTCAGTCCAGGAAGATGGTCTTCCTCGAGCTACTCCTGCCTTCGCAGGTACACGGTTACGAGGTGGCAACGCTGCCCACACCTCCTCCAGAAGTCCTTGATCTGCGAGGTTCCAATCCCACATGAAGAAGTCGAGACCCAACTCCTTGAGGAAAGGAGTGGCCTCGGCCAATTCTACCGCTGGTAACACCAAGCCTCGCGGATGCATCGTCATGCTGGAAGATCTGTTGCACTAAGCCACAAGCACTTACTATGAGCTGAAGGCTCAATCCTTCCCAAGTGCCCACAGTCTAGCTTCTACTTCTCAGAAGACGAAACTAGTCTTCCAAAAGACAGCTACTCCGTCTTCCGGGATTCTAACAGTACTTCCTAGATAGCTCTCGTCTTCCGAGCTATATCTAAACAATCCTATCTAAGCAAGGCCTCGCATGGATTACCAAGAAGACAACCCACCTTGCATTACATCCTACTTCCTATCAGAAGATCAAGATATGCGAGAAGTAGAGTATATGAAAAGTTCAGAAGATGGTTGCGGGCTCCTGCAGTGACAGTGGCCTCTGGGAAGACACTCGGGACAGCTTCCGATTCAATGTCTTTCTCGGAAGACTTCCCGAAGTCAGACTTTCCATCACTGGTCTCACCTATCTTCGTCTTCCTTCGCGCAGTCTATCCTCACAACAGACTCAAGACAATTGCACTCTGTTCTTCTGACTTCTCGCCTCTCATACACACTCAGAAGAAGCTTGCTGCATGATGGGAAGACATGACCCTCGATCATTCTCTCCAGATTCTGCCAGCAAGACTTCTCACAACTCTCTTCTAAGTTCGAGAAGAAGAAGGAATGGCTGCTATGGTCGAACAGAAGATCACCGAATGGACCCTCACGTCTTCTCGCTCATTTTGCCAGCCTTTCAGTCTTCTAGTCTCTCTAGGAAGATGTGGAGTTGAGAAGCTTGGAAGACCGGGAGGCACAGGCCTAGTTCCCGACTTCCAACTTCTCGAAATAACAAAACAACTCACCACACCACTCAAAATTCGTACCAAGCCTCTCTTGACACAAAGCAACACAAATCCACTCTTGATACGAATTGTGTTCAGTCGACTTCCGAAGACAGTCTTCCGAAGACAGTCAAGTTTAAGAAGCGTCTTCCGAAGATGTTCCCATCTTCCGAATCGTCTTCTGTTCCAGGTTTCGGGGGTAGAGAAGTAGTAGGGTAGGGAAATTGATGGCTGGGATCTCCAATTTGAGGGCTAGGAGTAGGGAAGCTCGAATTGAGCTCGGGAAGAAGCAAGGAGATGTCTGACAGAAATTGGGCAGCGCTTCCGTGCCTAATGTCTCAATAGAAAGAATGGGGGGTGGGGTAATCGATCAGGCTGCCTGCACACAACCAAGGAAGCGCGGGGAATACCAGACAAAGGCGAGAAGAAGTGGGAAGGGGAAAGAACGTGGGGAAGAACCTCTACAGTCTTCTTCTGCTCCCCGAGTTGCCTTCGACCTCCGCGCGCTTCTGGCTCTTGTCCTAGCTCCAATGCGACTCCTCCCGACTGCGCCTGCTGTCAATTTCTGGCCACGCCTCGATTCTACCTTCGATTCTACTTGCTACTCTCCAATGTCAGCTTCTCGGGAGCTCACAGAAGCGCTTTCGCTTTCCGCCTTCTGTGCTTCAGAAATTCGGTCTCGCCCTTCGCCTAGCTGCCAACTGGTTTTCTCCTACCTCGATGTCCTCACTCGATTACTCTCTCAAAGCTTACTTGCGAAACTCACGCTCTCCAATCGATCTTCTCAAGCGCGCTGTGCTGCGAGAAATTGGAATGCGCCTAATGTGCTTCCTTACGCATCTTCCCCGCAGATTAAGGGTTTTCGACCTTAGGTGTCTTCCCCGACCTACCTACCTATTCGGTGCGACCCAGTAGATACACCTACTGTTTTACCCGAAAACTCGTGGTTAGGCCTTTGCGGTCGTTGTCTTCCGGAAGACAGGTGTCTTCCGCCGTCTTCTCATCTTCCGCCGTCTTCCTGTCTTCTGAAGACGCAACTGAGAAGACGCTCTTCCGAAGACGGTCGTCTTCCGAAGAAGTCCACTTCTTATTAAAAAGCTCATAAGGTCATCTTCATGTTAAGGAAGACGTAACCCTAAGTAACAACGCTTCTTCAGTTATACAAACAAGTTATTATCCTTAAAAATTTCAAAAATTTGTGCATCCTGTAATTTGTGGGCACCACAAAGACAAGTAGAGGAGATGACTTCTCATGTATTCAGAGTGGAGAAGATGATTAGCTCTGATCTTTGTGAGATCGCCCCAACTCCTAGCATCGAGCAGGTCGTGCAGAACAGTCAAGAAACGCAAGTGGATTCGACTTCTCAGGGACATCTTTTGGCTTCTGAGCCCATGACAGAAGCGCACATGACTAGCATTGAGGTGGATGTCATCTTAGCCACGCCAGAGGTACCAACAGAGCCACCCACGATACCAGAAGCTGAATTAGAGTGTCATGCATGTGCCGATTCTATGGAGATTAACTTGGTTACCAAGAATAGATAGTAGAGTTAGTTAGCTGTTTATAACTTACTATTTTGTAAGAAATAGGAGTTAACTATTTTAAGTTGGGCAACTCTCTCTTTTATTTTTAGTATAATTGTCCATATGACAAGATTAGCTACGATAGGAATAGAGAATACTTTCTAAAACGCAAGAGAACCGAAGTCTAAGAGGTGGTGGCCTTCTGACAATGCCCCATATTACCTCTGGACTGTGGTTGTGATTGAAAGGGATCTCCCTCTTACGACTCAAGATAATTGTATAAGATCGATGCCGATGTAGAATTTTACGCAAACATACACACATTACACACACATAGTAGGTTTGCACCTCCGCTCCCAATAAAGGATCGTAGGAATGTAGACAAGAGTAGACAACATAAACAAAGAACGGGATCATCGTGCAGTCCTGCTTCTAAGCTGGTGTGTCGAGAGGTAGTGACTGAACGCTGATGGAGTAGCTTCTAGAAGTCAATGTAACTTCTTCTCGTGGATTGGATTTCAGATTTTGTTTGTAGAAGCTTTTTTTCTGTCTTCTGAGGAGTGGATTTCATCAAATTCATACCCAATTGTGCATGAGAAGCCTTCATGTTGAGTGACGGTGATTGTTACAAGCTGTGCAGAGTCCAAGTTTGTCTCATCCAGTGGAGCACTTCAGATCCACGCACGGATTGTCCATGGGAGATTGGTCTCTTGAGTCAGAGTAGTCGGAGCAAAGACAGAAGAAGCTAGAAGCCTAATTTTCGTAGTAGAAGACGTCAGCCTCAACCAGAAGACAGACGATTGTAAGTAGATATTTGATCTTCTTCCCCAATTTATTACAAGCAAGGATGGCTTGTTAATCAGGATCTAGACTAGAAGCCCGGAATCTTAATTTCTCTCTTTTCTTTTATTTCCTCTTGTTTTGATTTTTCTCTTCAACAATTGCTTTGTCTTCTACAGAAGCAGAATACAGAGGTGCTACCAATGTTAAGTGTGAATTTGTTTGACTTCGCACCCTGTTGGATGATATGGATGTCACATTTTCTGATCCAATTGTTTTGCACACAGACAACTTCAGCAGCATTAAACTTGATTCTAATCTTATTTTTCATGCTAGGACCAAACATATAGAGGTCCATTATCACTTCATCAGGGAGAAAGTGTTAGCTGGAGAGATTGATCTTAGGTATCTTCCTACTGATGAACAAGTTGCTGATATTTTCACCAAGGTCTTACCAAGAAATAACTTTGAGTATTTCAGATTTATGTCTAGGTGTTAAGGACATAGATTCTAGCTTGAGGGAGAGTGTTGAATACTGTACAAGCTAACTATGTATTGGAGTCATGGTTTGCTCTAATTGCTAACCTAGTTAGTTTAGGGTATGAGGACCTAACCTCAGTTCATCTTTTCTTGTCTCTTTCTCCTTCTTACTAGTAAAGAGGGCCTGATGACCCTCTACTCATTCTCTTGTGTGAACTTTCAGACTCTCCGTCTCTCTTCAGTTTAGGCTTAGGCTATGACTATCTTGTTATACGAACGCTTACAGTTCCGTAAATCTCAACAACGCCGTGGTATATTAAGTCTGCAAGTGAATACAGAGCGTGCTTCGTAATTACAGAAATCACTAGATCATATGCTACCAGTTGATATTTGGTTATTTGGTCATTATTTGGTGATTAGCTCATGTGGAGTCACCTACGGTTATATATGAAAGCATGCATATTCATCTCTTCCATCTTTCGATGGAAGAGATAAATATGTTAATTTAGTACACAACCCTTGAGTTAGGAAGGGTTAGGTAATAAATTAATGTCTAGATTAATATATTATATAAAGATTAATGAACGTGAAGTTTTTGATAACCTTGCAGTTATACTTTGGAGAGGATATCTCTCCGTGTTAGATTTATAAGTTAAAACCGTTTTTGAGTTCTACGTGTGCTTCTCCGAAGTTATACTCTAAAAAAAAATGAGAGTTCTTCCTGATTCACTGGCACAGTTCACACTTACCCTACCCTTTCTTTGTCATAGCCATTCCGAGTTTTTCAATTCTATGATAAAAATGATACTCATATTTCGCATATCTTATCAAACATATTAATATTTAATAGGACAAAAAAGACTATAAAATAATCTTAGAACTAATCATCTGAGTGAATTTTACTGTTGTTTTTATCGCTTGTCTTTTTCTTCATTTATGGAAGAAGTACACTTTCGATGCATATTATGAACTCTTGGGGAGAATATCACAATATGACAGGCCGCGTATAAATCGTCTTCTTCTCTGGTTTCGCAGAACACAGCACAAACATTGACCTCCGTTTTCTAATATACAGTTCAGCAGTGGGTGACCAAAGAGCTCTCGAGAGTTAATCAAGAGAAAGGAGCAAATGCAAGAAGCTCCCTCGAGGAAATTTGCTCTGCTCTCTACGCTTTACTTGAATGGCTGTCCAGGAATTTCCGTGTCATAAACGCGGGCCAATGGCCTTCAATGACTTCTCTGATCCTCCATGTTCCATGTGCATGGTAGAATAGCTGGGAGTACTGCATCAAGAATACCGACGAGGTCCGGCAGAAATTCCCCAGCAAGTATTAGTCGGCCATATACACCAAAGCTAAAGATTGTCGTCCAGATCAAGCGTAGTGCAGAATACCCAATCAAGTTCCTGCTAACACATCCAGACGAATTCGACACTGCTTGTTTTTATCCCGTTACAAAGCATTGCCTCCATAGCGTCTGACCTGGTTCAATCGTTATGAGAGCACCCAAAAAGAAAGTCGAAACAGCAATTTGTGGTCCGTGAAACTGGAAGAGAGCTTTCTTTCACGTGAGAGACTTTCGTTAACTGCTCTGCAATATATTATGATGGATAATATAACCAACAAAACGATCACAGTTTGGAAACATCAAATAGTATACCCGTTCAAGTTAATAAGGAGAGTACCAAATTTCTTCTATTCGTTCATCTCACTTCGCTTTGCCGAAGCTGTGAACACAGCATGGACGAAGCGACCTTTTCATCGAGCTTCAAATCGCCTTCCCTACAAGCCTTTCCCGCTAAGACCAGGTCTGCTAACATTTTTCCGCTTTCGTAACTATCTCTGCTATATGCACATTGGGTCGTTGGTGCCCTCGCCCGTGCTGGCTAGGCACCTGTGACAAGCTTGTACGTCGTGGGACTAAGGAAATACATTTCACTGTCCGGGGGCTGAGGAAGATCGACTGTTCATACAGGGGACTGAGGAAGTACATTTTTTCTTTTGGGTCTCATCGTTGAAGATCAATGACTTCTTCTTGACGGCGGGCGAGGCTCAAGGACGTCCCTCCGTCAAGAGCAGAGGGATTGATTTTCTCTTAGACTGGTTCGTTTTTGGGTTTCTGCTCATCTCATGCCGGTCTGAAGACTCGTCGGCTGTTATATGTACACCCACGTGATCAGACCAGCCTCATCATCACAAAATGTCCGTGCTCGAGGACGCGCCAGGGTAGCCCTGGGGCCTAGCTCTGAGACCGAGAGAGCTGAGGGAATCTAAGCAGTCGTTATCGTTAAGCTTTCATTCGAAAAGTGTTTCACGAAACGAAATGGATATGCGAGTAGTTCTAGCTCGACTCCCGTCAACGTACTATTCCGAGTCGAAGAAGTTCTGTTGGACCTTATAAGTTTCCAGTGCTTCATATTTGTAGCTCTAGAGGTTACGACGTCCTCATATATATATACACCGTAGTGACAGTTCAATACTCACTTAAATGATTTCCCTCAGGAGAGAGAACCAGCTAATCTGCGCAAGCTCAGTCAGCTGAGCTGAGCGAAATATTTGTATAAGTTCAAAAGACCCAAAAGAAAAGGTATCAAAAAGCCTTACTATGATACAAAGTTTGATAGGATATTCAAACATGCATATGACTTCAGTGTTTCCGGTCGAATATTTTAGTAACACTGCACAGAACAAGTTGGAGGTGAGTGGAGCTCCAAATCTTCTACAGGTCCCTTAGCTTGATATGCACATGTCCTTCTGCTCCCAAGGTGATGCTATTCCAGAATTCATGCTAACAGTGCGATGAAGAATGAACCCATGGGTGGAAAAGTGGATCTTCTAAGGTAGGTACCTATGAGTGTCCGCCGTTCGAAGCAAGAACTATGTCCACACACTCAAGTATAGGAACTATTGTTCTCCTTACACAGACAAGGGCAAAATTTTGTGAACTGATTCAGTTATGGAAGAGACGCATGCAGCTTTCCGCTCTGATTGTCGCCTAAGTTCAGTTAAAGTTCGATCCGCAAGCATTCCTGACAGTAGTCAGAGGGGTGATCGAAGACGGAGCTTCAGCATCTACGCTGCTCCAATCAGAAATTCTCTTACTGACTTCTGGGAAGACGTTCTCTTAAAATGGGGTCTGGGAGTGTGCTTGCGACTTTGACATATCCTCAATTCGGGGAGGACGTTGTTGTAAGCGTGATAGATGAACGGTTTTCTGCTTCTTCGGGACTGGCAAGTGCAGTTACATTGAAAATATATGTGCCATATATACCGTTATCAAGTAACGATCTCACAGTTTAAGAATGGTCTGCGAGTGGATCGCGCGCGCAGAATCTCATCATTTGCGTCATACGCCATAGCTGAATATATCAGTTTTTGCATCACTTTATCGCAGGATGTCTCTACACCCCCAAACCCTACCGCGGCAGGTATCAGCAACACCGTGCAGCATTCGAATTCGCACCGAGGGGGAGGGAAGAGCAAGGCTGTTGAGTTCACCGAAAGCTAGCTTCAAAGCCTCGGGTGGGCTTTGGCCTTTGTGGTCCAACAGCTGGAAAAGGGCACGCAGCTGTGTGCGAAGATTGTCCATCAATATGGCCTGGGGTCGTGCATTTGCAGAGAGCCGCTCAAGGTCAATTCAACTTCACCCGATAGTACCAAGATACAGATATAAGCACGGGAGGCATAAGATTTGTCTTTCCTCGCTTGGAGTCAATTTACTTCGACAAGCAATTACAGCTATGAACCAAAAACAACGTGTTTCTCTACCGCACGGGTATTGTCAAGATCATACCGGAATTCTTTCTCGATCTTGATTCTCTAGAGAACGAATTGATTACGAGAAGACGGCTTATGGAAAGCTATGAGAGTCATGTGGACGATAACATAGAGACCATTCTAGAGCCTTGAGTTTGATCATGAATATGCATACGTAACGGGCGTATGCCATTCTGATGTTGTGAAGTAGCATTTCGGTTCTTATCACTTCACTGCGTTTTCCCACCGACTGCGGCAGCTTTTCCCGTGATCGACCGCAGTTCACGAATTCACTTCCTCATGCGATACATTGTGAATGAGAAAAACAGCTGCGTTAACGCATTCAATCGCATTAACTACCACCCATGAGCGAGACTGCATTACTTTGAGAAACTGTCACATTGAGAAATTGTCACATCGATGTGAAAGTTTCTCAAGTCATATCACTGTAGGGTTCGACTACGATGTCATGTCAAAACTGCATTCCAGCGTGGCGGTCGACCTCCTAGCGGCGCAGAGAGAGAGAGAGACGGGGTTTTCTCCGATAATATTATATTCGAACTTATCAAGGATAGAACTCCTGTAGGATTGTGATATCAAAAACAACAACTCGAGTATTAAAGAGGAAATGATCTTCGATACTGAGAGTTAAATATCTGAGGGATTTCTGTATCTTTCCATGCTGGCCATTGGAAAGCCACCTTGGAGCTCCTCTCGATCTCCAAGTCGACACATCTGTCATTTTTCCTGGGAACTGCAGAGCCTGGCCATGAAAAAATAAAATGTCCATGTTTGCCTTCGTTGTTGAAGGCTTATGTAGTTCGTAGACTGAATCATGAATCTGAGGAGAGCAGCGAAGATCCATTTTTAGTAGAAAGTTGTCAAACTTTTATAGTTTTAATATGCATGCTCGATCAACTGTTGAGAAACACAATGAAAAGGACAAGCGGACAAGCAATCAGAAAATTCTGGAATTCTGTTGGTTGGAGGCGGGTGAGAGGTGATTTGCTTCAGAACATACTTAAATAAAAATGTACATATATATTGATACGAGAAGAGAGTAAAATGTATACCAGGACAAAATGCGAGAACAACAAACATATCAGATCTTAGAACAAACTAACAAGTAAGCTAAAATATAATTCAGAACAAACTGAAAATAAAGCTAAAAATGTTGTATCTAAATTTACAAAATGTCTAAAAACGAAGTGGTTAAAAAACAACTCTATACGTGCTGTACTACACATGTTACGACAGTGCTATAAAAGCAGTAAGTGCAGGAACTACAGGCATTCTCATGTTTCCATAAAATGTTCAGTTGACTAGTGATTAAATTCCATTTAAACCTCTTTAATTTATTGCCTAAACCCTCCAACAAGAAGGGTTAGGACATAAATTAAAGTGCATGAATAGGCAGCTCCTCTGAACTTGGAGCAGGGTGAATAATATGCATGCATAATGAGTCTCTGTTAGAGATGGGCGTTTGAGACTTAATAAGACTAGCATGAAGTTTGAGGAAGCTCATACATTCTTCCGAATAATGCGAATGGAATATTGCTACATGGATGTAAATCTATTTGATCAATTACTATAAGACTGACATTCTTGAAGGGTTGCATACATTGAAATGCCAGAGACAAAAACTTGGAATAAGCGATTATGCGTGCAAAGTGCCGTTTTGGGAAAAAAGAGGAAAACGACAACCGGACGGTAAGGAACAAAAAATCACGAAAGGAGATTCGGCAGCTCAGACGTAGACGACATGAAACGCAGAAAGCAGCACCATTTTCATCATTTTTGCTTCCACTCTAGTAGCTGCAGCCAGTCATTCCTGCTCTGGGTCCGGGATACGTAGGTTGGCTGTTCAACTATATATAACTATAGTAATAGTTCAAATAAAGTGAGTGGCCCACTGCAAGCAGACTGTGCCTAGGGATCCGGCAGCGTCAGTTCGAGTCCCCTGCAAGTGAACTCATGAAAATAACGAAAGATTGCTCTATGTTCTAATAAGTACAGTTAGAGATACATTTGAACAGAAAAAATTATTTGATATAACTAAAATGTTTAGAGGGGTGACCTTGAAAATTGATGTCGTACTAAACTCTCCAAGAGATCTCACGATTGGTTAGTTTCAAAAATAATTTCTAAAATAAATACATGAGCGTTGAAATACATGGAAGGAACTCAGATTCAGTCATTATGCGAATAAACAGAAAAACTTGGAATAAGCGATTATGCGTGAAAAGTGCACTTCCGAAATAGAAGAGGAAAACGACAAACGTGTAAAATGAAAGATAAATCTTAGACAATAATTGGTTGTAGCAGGATACAACATTAAAAATAGAATAAAATAGACCCTTTGCTGCAATATTATCAGGAGCAAACATCTCTTCTCGCGAGCGTGAGTTCGTGGGTTCGTCCATGTGATAATAAGAACCTTAAGTTATAAATGGAATGTTCAATTATAAACATAAGTGGAGATTGTCACAGTAACAAGAGTTTGGGTTTGGAGACGGAGCTGTCTTGGTTCGAATCCTGATCCTGGAAAGAAAAAAGAATCAGTTTAAAATAAAATACTTGGCAAGAAGGCTCTACGGGTTGATTTCACCAGATCAGGTTATCTCAGATTAAGTTAAGAAAAATAAGACTTTCCAGAGTGACTTAGAGGGGTCTGTTGGACATTTACTCTTCACTAGAGCCGTCTATAGCAACGCGTGATTGGTTTAGAGGGGTCTGTTGGACATTTACTCTTCACTAGAGCCGTCTATAGCAACGCGTGATTGGTTTAGAGGAAAAATAAATCACATAAAAAAACGATGACATTCAAATACAACGGACGAACTTCAATCAGGTGATAATGCGTGCTTTTCGTAGCACGCATAGACGGCAGTTCCACGTCATCATGAGGTTTGTCCATAGAGTTCCAAGACAAACGGGTTTAGCTTGTTAAGATGAGCCACATAAAGTATTTTGGGCATCGAAGTTTAAGAGGTCCAAGTGATTGATCAACCTTAGGTCTACTCTAGCGAGATGCTACATGTATAACAAAGAAACCAGAAGTCCATAATCGCACTCAGTTCTCATCTCATTTACTGAAGATCTTACCTTCCTGCCATGAGACGCAGAGGAAGTCTCCTCAAAATCCGAATCCTTCACCCTCGCTCCAGGATCCCGATTCAGGAAATTGCAAATTGTAAATCCCGATTCAGACATTGCTTTCCTCAAGTACTTGCAATGATCGATTTCTGTGTGCTAATTATAGCAAGTATGGATTCCTATATAGCTTCCATATATAAAAAAAGTTTCCGGATTGTGTTTCGGAGACTTTAACTTCTATGCATAAGCAGTCGAAATTTTGATGAAATGTAATATTAGGTTATTAAATGGCTGAAGATGGTGAAGATAGAAAAATATAACGGGATCAAACAGTGATTTCTGATACCGTTTCCCGAGGTCGACCATTTACCGCTTTGTCGACCTCACGCGTGGAAAAAAGGAGCTCCATGGAAACTACCTGGTTGCCTTAGTGCTACTCCTAAGGTAGCTTGACAGTCTATGGTCTACAATACTCTCTAGAACCCGGTACCTGTCTGGCACGTAGCGGCATGCGACGCCTGTCACTTCCCATAACGCAGTTCTTGAGCTGATGGATACGTCAAGTGATCGTCAGACCAGAAAAGTCAATCATCTTACAACATCAAAGACCAGTCTTGACCTTCAACTGACCGAGTCTTCGCATACATCTAAAGTTGATGCTCAGAACCTCGAAGTAGAAAATTGAGTCCCCCACCGATAACGCAATCAACTGTTTTCCTTCCCCCTACCATTTTGTCTGTTTAACAGCTGAGGCACTGTGTTCATTTCAGTCTCGTCGCCAGCTTGAACTTCCACGCTTCTGTTCAGTTGGATTGTGCGTGTGGATTTATTGGTCTCTATAGCTCTCCCTTTCTTCTGGGTCCTTCAGCAACAACTGGATGAAATTCGGAATTCGAGTGGGTTGGAAAATCTGAGAGTAGAACTGATCTCCCGTGGCGGCCGACATGCTGAAAGTTCGTCTAGTTCTTGCGTTTATCTCCATTCTGGCAGTAGCTACCGGTATTCATCCCAACGATTGTGCTAATGTCAGGTCCGAACCATCCCACATGTACAACCCTGGACGCTTCCTTCCAGATTCGCCGTTCGGAGTGGGGCAGAAACTCCACGCTCGCCGGGTCAATTTGGAGGGGGACTCCAAATCGTACTTGCAGGATCCAACTGAAACATTTTCTAGCAGGCCTTCCCGATTCGAAACTGCACTGCGTACGTGTGTAGATATCCGAGTAGGCAGAGCCAGCCGTCACCAAATTAGACTCCTGATAGTAGCAGCTCTGGGACCGAGCAGTTCAAATGAGACCTCCACGAATTCTTCCCGAGACGGGTAATAATCTTGACGCCCCGCCCTGACGCCTGGTAGCGTTTCTGACATCATCACCGTTGTAGTACGCTTGTCAGAAGTTCCAGGGTGCTATCTGATAGACCATGGAGGGCTTTAGCATGATAACTGTGACGGAAGTATACAGCTCTGATCACTGATTTTATCCGTTCGCAAGAGAAGCTTTTGCACAACTTATTCATCGTGAACATTATAGATCCCATCAGTGGTCACGTTTCTTCTTTCCAAAGTGCTCCTACGTTCATGTAATATTCGGATAAAATCTCTGCTCATACGCTATAATTTGTGACATGGTAACATTTCTTTAAATCTGAGACTCTGATATTGAATCGGTTTTGGTTAAAAGAGAGGCACTGCTGGAGTTCAAGAAGGGGATTGACTGCAACTTGATAGCTGTTGAAGTGGGTCCGCTGCAATCCCCTTCTTGAACTCCAGCGGACCCACTTCAACAGCTATCAAGTTGGAGGCGAGAAAACCTGCCGGACCTTTGCACATGGAGTGGAATAAGTTGCAGTGATGGGCGCGTGGTTGCTCTAGGGCTCTCGGAAATGCAGCTGAACGGTACTATCAGTGAATCTCTAGGCAACCTTACCTTCCTAATGCGTCTTGATCTTTCGAGCAATTTCTTGAGTGGGCGTATACCTGACGAGCTGGGACGGCTGGATAATCTGGAGATGTTGCACCTTGATCGCAATAACCTCACAGGTTCTCTACCTGCGTCGCTAGGAGATTGCCGTCAGCTGAGGAGTCTTTCCTTGTACTCTAATCTGCTCGATGGAAGTATACCGCAAGAGCTTGGGCGGCTGGAAAGACTCGAGGAATTGTATCTGGGAAGTAATCAACTGACAGGTTCAGTACCTGTTTCTTTGAGCAACTGTTCCGAGCTGCTCGTTCTGAACTTGAGGCGTAACGCACTGAGTGGAGATATACCACAAGAGCTTGGAAGGCTGGAGCACCTTGAGATTCTGCGACTCTCGACAAATCAGTTGACCGGTTCTATACCCACTTCACTTGGCAACTGTTCAGCGTTGCAGGTGATCGAATTAGACTGGAATCGTCTAGAAGGCGAGATTCCATATGAGCTTGGAGGGTTGGAGGATCTGGAGTTTTTGAGCCTTGTCCATAACCACTTGAATGGTTCTATACCCACATCACTTGGCAACTGTTCAGCGTTGCAGGTGATCGAATTAGGCTGGAATCGTCTAGAAGGCGAGATTCCGTATGAGCTTGGAGGGTTGGAGGATCTGGAGTTTTTGAGCCTTGTCCATAACCACTTGAATGGTTCTATACCCACATCACTTGGCAACTGTTCAGCGTTGCAGGTGATCGAATTAGGCTGGAATCGTCTAGAAGGCGAGATTCCATATGAGCTTGGAGGGTTGGAGGATCTGGAGTTTTTGAGCCTTGTCCAGAACCACTTGAATGGTTCTATACCCACATCACTTGGCAACTGTTCAGCGTTGCAGGCGATCGAATTAGGCTGGAATCGTCTAGGAGGCGAGATTCCGTCTGAACTCCAGAACTACCTGAACCTAACGTGGCTTACTGTCAATAATAACCTTCTATCAGGAAGAATACCGCCACTCAATAACTTGCCCAAACTGGAATACCTGTCTTTGGAGAATAACTTTCTGACTGGCCCCATCCCTGTCGCAATCTACAACTGCTCAGTCTTGGAGAACATCCGAATAGGTAATAACCATCAGCTGGAAGGAGCAATATCCTCCGGCATAGGCAAGCTGACTAATCTTGGAGAATTTTCTGCATTTAGCAATGGACTGAACGGCAGTCTACCTTTGGAGATTGGAAATTGCTCTGCTTTGTACTGGTTGGATGTCGGTTGGAACGGTTTAATCGGTACCTTTCCAAGTTCCATTCGGGGGCTCCTCAACTTGGAGATCATTTCTGTTGCTGGGAACGAGTTCAATGGTGAACTTCCTCTAGGGTTAGGTGAAATGTGTACCTCTCAACGACTGTGGTACTTTGATATGAGAGGCAACTACTTTAATGGAACTCCTCCTGGGCAGATGTTCCTCGCTTCAATTTTTAAGACTCCAGCAGAATCGATTTTCGGGTCCCATCCCGAGATTCCTCTCCAACCTGACAAACATTCTGATGTTGGACATCTCTTCAAACCAGTTTGTGGGGGAGGTTCCGGGGGAGCTGTTCCTGTTACCTTATCTTGAGGCTCTGACAATTTCAAAGAACAAACTTGTCGGAAAGCTACCGAAGCAGATTGGTTCTGCGATGAGCCTGCAAGAATTCTGGGCGAACGACAACACCCTTGATGGATCTATCCCTTCCGAGGTACAACACCTACAGAGCTTAAGGTTGTTCTCTGTCAGAAACAATTCGCTTCAGGGCAATGTTCCTCTTTTCGGTCCAAATGTGGAAGTGCTCGAGCTTGGAGAAAACAATTTCACAGGGCAGTTTCCATCTACCCTCCAGAACTCTACTGCTCTGCAAAGCTTGAATTTAGCTAGCAGTGCGTTCAGTGGCGAGATTGCATTCGACTTTGGGTTACTACCGAGTCTGCTCTTTCTAACGCTCTCCAACGAACAACTTCAGGGGCCCTGTACCTGAATCCCTGCAGCTATGTGGTGGTCTGGAAATCATTGAGCTCAGCAACAACTCTTTCACTGGTCCCATCCCTGAATTTGAACAGAATATGACCCAGCTGCGAGTCTTGGGCTTGGCCGGAAACCACTTTACTGGAGGAATACCAAACTGGATATGGCGCTTACCTCAGCTGTACGTACTGAATCTAGCCAGGAACAATTTGACTGGGAATCTTCCGAATGATTTCCTTCTCCTAGAGGGTCTGAAGAGCAACATCTCAGAGAATGAGGTGCCGGACACTGTCGGGAGACCGGGCCTGACACCTTACTATAATCACTACTATTACGGTAATACTCAAATCTTCACTGAAGGGATCAAACATGTATATTGGGATGTACTTATCGTTTACAAAGCTCAAGACCTCTCCGATAACTCCATCACGGGAAAGCTTCCAAGTGCATTGGCTACTCTTTCTGGGCTGCAGTTCCTCAATTTCGCGAACAACAATCTTTCAGGTCCTATTGATGCAGTCGAATTTGAGGCCATCTCTTCGCTTGTGTCTGTGGATCTGTCTGATAACCAACTTTCTGGGAGATTTCCGTCCAAACTGACCCAGCTGATGTTGCTTTCATTCCTGTCTCTAGCAAATAATCTCCTCAGTGGGGAGATTCTACTAGAGTTTGGTCCTGAAGCAACTTGTTCCCTTCAGATCTTGTCGTTGACCAACAATAACTTCACTGGATATGTTCCTCTCTCGATCAATGCCTGGAACTCCAAGTGTTGGATGTCAGCAAGAACGAGCTACTCGGAGCTTTGCCTGAGTTCCCGAACACCACCCTGCCCAAACTCGTGGTGCTGAAAATTTCATCCAACAAGTTGGAAGGAGAGATACCGAGCTGGATTTGGCAGCTGAAGGAGTTGCAAGTTTTGGATCTCTCGGACAACAACTTCAATGGCAGTATCGTCTCAGATTTCACGAGATTAGATGGTTTGAAGAAGGCATCCAATTCCTCGACAGGTTCCGTCGAGGATTCCTCAGGGTACGGAATTTCTGTGCAGTTTGCTACTGAGCTGTGGGACAAAAGAATTGCTCTCAACTTCTCGTACATTCTCTCGACTTTCGCCTTCATGTCTTTTTCAGGAAACGAGCTTTCTGGTGTCATTCCATCTGAGCTCGGGGATCTGACCATGGTCAGAAGCCTGAACCTGTCCCGAAACAGTTTGACTGGAGAGATACCACCCACCTTGGGCTCGATCACGTCACTCGAATCGCTGGATCTGTCGTACAACTCACTGCACGGGTCGATTCCACAGGTGATTGTTTCAATGGACACCTTGCAAGTGCTGGAACTCTCCAACAATAATCTCTCCGGCCGAATCCCTTCAGGTGCCATCGGAACTCAGACCAACACCTTGCTCACCTTTGAGGCCCTGTTCCCAGGAAATGAAGACCTCTGTGGTCCACCCAGCAACAACAGTTGTCCCTCCTCGTTGTCCCCAGCATTGGATGGAGAGCGGGATTCAGAGTCTTCGGGATCATTTCGAGGCGGATGGATGTCACTGCCAGCTTTCAGCATTGGGGTTGGACTCGGCGCTCTTCTATTCAGTTCACTGCTCTTCTTCTCCACGACAGCTAGGTCAGTTCTGTTCAGAATTACTCCCCTTAACGCTGGTGAGCGGGTACTGCCGACATCTTACGGTGTCTACAACTATAAGTGACATTTCTTCTAAAGGTGTTTGTAGGATAGATGATAGTCGAAGAGATGTAGAACTGACTGTCGTCATAGGAACGAGAAAAGCTCAACAGTTCTTTGTACTGGATGATTCTACAGGCTGTAGGCTGTAGATTCTTAACTAGCAGAGGTAGAAGTAGTTCTGAATGGAGACTGAAAGCTCCGCTGCGTTGCACAAGCCTGAAGACACAGCGTGTATTAATATCCAAGGATCAGGATCCTGCAGATTCAAACTCTCAAACGGCTGTTCCTTCTTCTGGCAGAAAGGTCGTAAGATCTTAATAGCTCTTACTCATATTGCGTAAAGAGAACGACCTGTATTTGGTCTGAGTTATCATCTACATCTGTAGTTTCTGGTCCATATGCATATCATTGAGAGAAAGACCAAATACACGGCACGGAATGTCTCGAAGTGTGCGCTGGGGTATGTGACGTGACTATTACGTGAGAAGTGTTGACGGTTAACATTAGCCGAAGTGGTTAAGGTAGTTACAATTAGTTAGAAAGCTAACCCATCATTAGGGTTTCTCTTGTACTCACCTCCACTATATATACATGAGGAGACAAAGTTTCTCTCATCTCATTCTTATTTTACTTTTAGCTCGATGTGCAATTGATTCTTATCTGGAATCAGTGATTTCTTCAGATCCTCCACTCAACGTACTACTCTGAGATACTATAATGGACTGACTCCTTGGTTCTACAATAGGTATAAGGATGGCTACGACAGTTACAGGTGCAAACCAAGACTGTAGTTCATCAAAAACAACATCTCTACTAATATAGAACTGCTTGGACGAAAGATTGTAACATCTATATTCTTTCGTATCAGAAGCATAGCCAAGGAAGATACATCTATCTGCTTTCGGATCTAGTTTCTTACGTCTTTCATCCAGTATGTGCACATAACAAATACATCCAAAAACTTTAAGAAAAGAGTAATCAGGCTTACTGTCTGTGAAGATCTCCATCGGTGTTTTATTGTGGACTATCGTTGTACGTATCCGATTCATCAAATACACCGCACATGAAACAGCTTCTGCCCAGTAAGGTCTATACATGATCTTCTCATTCAACATCGCACGAGCAGCTTCTGCTATGTGTCAATTCTTGCGCTCCGCAACCCCGTTCTGCTGCGTACTGTAACTGCAGGTCTTCTGACGTCGAATGTCATGCTCACGCAGGTATGCATCGAACTCTCCAGAAAGAAACTCGTCTCTTCCATCAGATCTCAAACAGAAGATAGATGCTCCAGACTGTCTCTCCACCAACTTGCGGAAAGTCTGGAATGTTGATAATACTTCGGCAGAGGACTTGTTTCTCAACAAATAGATCCAAATATAACGCGAATGATCATCAATGAACGACACGAAGTACTAGAAAATGATCATACTTGGCTGAGAAGCAGTTCATACATCAGTGTGAACAAGCTCTAGAAGCTTGTTCGCTCTACTACCTGATCTTGATCCCTTAAAGGACTGTCTAGCTTGCTTGCCGAACTAACATGCTGCATAGATTCCAATGGGCTCACTGGATTCAAATTTGGACAGACTTGTAACCAGGTCAGAACTCGAAAGACTTTTCAACCTCTGAAAGTTCATGTGTCCAATTCGCTTGTGTCAGATGTCGATGTCAGACACTACTGGATCACTCTGTCCGTACATGGCTGTAACTTAGGCGCAGATGCATCTAGTTTAAACAACTTACCATTCTTGCTACCTCGAGCTATGACAGTGCTATTCAAATCTTCAATAAAGCATCCATCTTTATTGAAGCGCACTTGAAGACCCTGCTCTATCAACTGTTTTATAGATAGCAGGTTTCTAGTCAACGTGAGTACATGTAAGACATTTCGTATATCAGTAAACGTTGAAGCAGGAATGTCAAGTGGAATGTTATTCTTGTGCTGGATCTTGTGCTTGGTGTCATCTCTTGTCATCATAAACTGTGGAGTCTCCACAAGCTCGAGTGTACTGAACCACTTCCGATGAAAAGTCATGTGATTGATGGCGTCGGAGTCGATCACCCAGTCAGTCTGTGGCTCGAAAGCCACATAACTCTGATGCGTTGTAATCAGCAATTGCTCTGAATAGACTTGCTCAATGATTGCATAGCCTTGCTGGTTGCTGTTATCTTGTTGGGGGTTGTTGTCGAATTGGTGTCTTTGGTCGTTATGCTTCTTATAGTACTGATTCGCATTGTGACCTTACTTCTTGCAGTAGTTGCAGGAACCAGGCGCTCGTCTCTGGTTGTTAGAGGAACCAGACTGTTGTTGGTTCTGCTGGTTCTGCTGCTGCTGCGATTGCTGTTGCTGTTCATGACCCTCTCCACGTCCAGCACCTTTACCACGACCCCTACCTCAAGATCCTCTAGAACCTACAAAATAGACAGATTCTTGCTGGGCCGTCGAAGTAGAACTCCCAAGGCACCTCCTCTCCTAACATCATAAGAACAAGTTTATCAAACCGTGGAAGAGGTTCTCTAGTTGAAATCGATGTTATGAACTGATTGTACTATGCAGCCATTCTTTGCAATGTGGCTCCGATCAAGACAGTGGGATCAATCTCGACTTTGACAGTAGATAGCTGATTCGCGAGCTGCTTGACATGGTTCACATAGTCGTTGATGCACATCGACCCCTTCTTCACGGTGTTGAACTGCTGCAGCAATTGCAGCTTCTGCGTCTCTGTTCCGGATTGAAACAGTCGCGCGAGTGCATCCCAAGCTTTCTTGAGCATATCGCAATTTTGAATGTGACCGATTATCGATACTGAAACTGTCAACGCGATGTAGTGAATCGCTGATACGAGCGCTCCTTCCACTCCTTGAATTTCGGGTCAAAAATTGATACTTCAGACGCTTTCTCCTCCTCAGTGATAAGATCTCATAGATCTTGTCCCTACAAGAAAGTCATCATCCGGAACTTCCACACTTGGTAGTTGTTCTTGTCGAGCTTCTCTCCAGTGATCAAAGACATGGACTCCGTCATAGCTGCAATGTAGAAATTGCTCTGTTCTGTACACAGAAAATCTCACAGAACTTTCACGAAACTCGTCCGTCCACACCGTGCGATCAAGAGTTGTCACAAGTCACAACAAGGCAACTCCGTGATCTCCTCCTGCAACGAGAATGAAGAAAGAACTTGTCCGCGAACTGTAGGTGTACAAAACACGACGGAAATGTCGAAAGAACACACCAAGAAAAGATCGAAGCTGGACCAAATGGGATCAGAAATGGGTGTGAGACCTCTTGAAATTTTCCAAATTTTCCAAATTGCTAGGGATGGATCCCATCTATATCAAACCAGTATTTGTTTTAGACTCAAGTTCTAAAACTTTCATTTTGATCAAAAAAGATCCAATTGAAAATCTACCGCTGGAAACCTCCAAATCGACTGAAACTTGGCTGAGTACACAATTCACAATTTTTGAACAAGGCAGTCGTAAAAGGTTGATCGACAGATTTCAGCGAGAAAAAATCGTCTAGGTCTCCGAAATCACGTTGGAAGTTTTTGTTGACGAAAGAAACGGTTTCGTCTCATCCGAACGCATCAGCAGGATAGTGCTCAACATCAGACACACCTTCAGCTGCTCTCCCCTGTATTTCTCTATGCACGAACTTCATCTTGCTCATCAGCAAGAGACACACGCTCTCTACTGCTCTGATATCATGTAGAAAGATCGATACTTCGAGGACACTCCAAGAAGAGAGAGCGAGTAGACAAAACTTCACTAGTACGTGATACCCAGTAACGTTTGGATAAATACTTTAAACCACACTTGGGTATTTAGTGGGTGGGTTTCCCACCACTAAGTCGTTTCTATTTCATTATTTTGTAATATAATATTTTATGTATTATGTATTATTGGGACGACAATTACTCTAACAAAATATCCGGTTTGATAGGAGTACTACAGTTCATATTCTGAAATATTTCTCTACAGCCAATCTCAACATAGAGATCTTGTTTTCTTTTGTCCCAACCATCTTCAAAAAGTATATAGATTTTACTTTTCCGGTAAGTTTTTTCGGACCTTTATTTCAAATGTAAAACGATCGGTCGGAGATAGTATTAGTGTATTTTCAAGCCAGACATTTCAGCGTCTGATAAGACAATCATGGTAAATAAAGTAGGGTTGATACGAGCACAATTCATAATTTACGATTGTGGAATGTTTTTCCGCAGCCAATCACAACAGACAGAAACTTGGTTTTTCTCTCAGCCGTCCAATCTCTAACTGATAGAGAGGATTCATAATTAAGATATGAAGAGACGTTAAATGTGATCCGAATTCACTTTTTGACATGAACGATTGTATGATGGGTTGTCTTCCTGATTAAGCTCTATCGGAACTGGTTTTACATCTGAAAATGAGGTTTATAAAACTGACAGGAAATGACAAAATGTATAAAAACTACAGTGAAACCTCGTGATAAACCACGCACTCGGTGCCTGTCTTTTGTGTAATAAAATTAAGGTTTGTGTAGATTTACGGATAATCATGAATACGAATTTAAAACTTGAACACACGATTGTATACATATAGTGACACTTCTCAAAGAAACATCTCTAGAACGTATAACGTATATTAGGGCGTGTCAAAGCTGGAAGTTTGGGAAATATTTGTACTGTGCGGAAGAGTGTCACTTCTGCGACCAAGAGGCTAGTGACGTTTTCTGCATACATCTCTGTAACTTATTTTTTGTTCAAGTCTAGAAGTGAGTTTCAGCAAAAGCAAGTTCAGGAGTGCACTTTTCTTGAGCGGTGCACTAGGATTTCTTATGGAAAACTGATTCAAACTTGTACAGCTGTTACACCGTTCTGGCAACTTCAGAACTTCATAGAGAGAGAAACGAGACTAGACATGCAAAAGAAGATTGAGAGAACTCGCATTGCTTTCTTCGATGCGTACATGGGACTGAATTTGCTACATTTTCTATGCTTGCATTTTGTTGTGAACATGACCTTGGGATGGACGTGCTACAAGACAATCAGAACTCACACTCGGATAGTGATTTCGCCAAGTTGCCGCACGGCTTGCCATGACGGAAGATAACTTTTGTGGTCCAGATTTGTTTTTATTTTCTTGCTTACGTTTTCAGCTTATCACCTCTTCCAAGACGTTTTGATACTCGTTACGGTGGATTCTTTTGCTCCAAAAATGAGCTTTAAGGTACTACTGCTAGAAGGCGCTGCCGCTAAGATCATTTTGATTATAAGTTGCTAGAGCTGCGGCTAGGACTATTTCACTTTCTTCGATACGGACATGAGAAGAGACTAGCAACGTTTTTTGCTGACTTCTGTCCACGAGGTACAAGATAGCAATTCGGTCATTTTAGCAGCTCCTCGTCATGGCGGCAGATCATGATTCTGGGTCCATTTTCTTTTTCTTCTATCTTTCTTTGTTGCACTGTTTGCTGTACCGCAGTCAACATGATATGCAAAACAGCGATGAGAACCAATATTGGTAGTAAACCAGTCTAGGCCTTCCTACTTCTAGTTTCTTATTTTTCATTACTCTCTTTTCGAATTGACCTATTCTTGATCCATCATGTACATACTCCTCGTCATGATGCTAGATTTGCGTTATGCTATCACATAATGGCATACTATAATTTGTATGCAACTTTCCTGTCCTCATTCGATGATGAAAATGTTCTAGTGCTTTTACTCTTATGTTGGACGTTTAACTTCAAGACGCTTGTTTACAAGCGATTCTCGATAGTGAACAATCCAGTAGTCAAGAGCATGAAGATATTTTAGATCTTTCACATGTAGAGATCTTTTCTCCGACTTGTGTAGAACTAGTTCATAGCGATCTAGAGTTATTGCATATCGTCACGCTTTTCTCTTCCATGTCTCACTCTACCTATGAATTTTTTTATGACCGTCTTTTCGAATAAACAGATATGTATAGTTACCTCGACCTTGATTTTAGTCAGCATCCGTCAGAATTTCTGCTCAAGTTTGACCATGTAGAAATTATCAAAACCTGTTTTCTTGCCCTCTCCATCCAATTCCTTTTCAAACCTTGGCTGGTCCGTATCAGTTTTCTCTTACTACGCTGATCATTTCTTCTTATACTTGCAAGAATGCGCTTCTGTATGTTTTTGTACCCTACTTAATTCACTCGCGGAAGCTCTTCCATTAGATCTATAATCCACTCCCTTTATCGTTTCTGTTCCCTGCCTTGCATATGTACACATTTGAGTCTTTTACATTACTGTTATATTTGTCCACACCACACCATTTCTCATTGACTTGATGTCACTTCAGAGGCAAGCGAGGAAGCCGAGCCTGGAGTTGTTTGTAACTACACGGCCTTCCGCGATGACTTATGCAGGGCGGCATCCAGAAACCACGTTCTGATTCCTTGTGGAATTTGTTCACTAGGCTAGCAGATACAATAGTAGTTGCCTCAACTATAAACACAAATACTATTACAGAGTCTAGAACTGTACTAACAATCTCTTACGAGTATCACGACAAGATGGGAGTGGAGATATAGTCATGGAGCAGAACAGGAGAGACTCATCTCCTTCAACTCTCGTACATGTGACTTCACTTTCCATTGATATGATAAGAGATTTTTCACAATATATTCTATTGGCCGATGCGTTACTGAGGTCTATTAGGCTCGAGAGAGAATACTGATAGAAATCTAACTGTAAAAAACTTTAACTCTCTCTCTCTAAATTTCTAAATGTAGCTATGTGTTTGTATTTGTGTACGCTGCTATTATAGAGATCAACACTATATATCAGCAGACAACAATATATAATGTATTTCTCATCCATGTAGTCTAGATACCAAGCAACAATATAGATGAGCAATTACTGAGTCTAGATCCCAAGAAGCAGTATGGATTTCTGCACTTATTGTCAAAAGCATGATTTTGACAATAAGTGCAGGAAGGCAAGGCAGCAACTAGTATTATGGTCTAATTTCTTTACTCTCAATAAAGTTTCAAGGAGCCGCCGTGTTTGTTTATCTCCAAACTCTTCTATTTTTTTGAATAGTTGTAAAAAATGTGACTTTTTTTGTTGTGAATATATTTTGAAGGAGCCACCATGCTCGTTTACCTCTAAATTTTATTATTTTTTGAATAGCCCACTAGCCTAAGAGACAACGCGGGATAGGACATAAGACAACAGAAGCTCACTGGACCTCATCGACAAATAAGAACCCCTAAGCATGAAAATTATTCTTCCAGAAAACATCAGAACACTTTTGCAGAGATTATACGTGGAATGGACACATTTTTTTGGACACAAGTAAGCATCGAAACCATGTCAGTTGGATGTAAGCTAATAGCAAGAATAGCAGCAGTTGGAATGAACTGGAATGAAGAATATTGAAGAAAAATCAAACAATATTACACAAAAACTAGTGAAAAGATATAGTCCGTCAACATTCATTATAGCCTTCAACTACATCCCTTCCTACTCCTCTTTATGATCACATGCATCTGAAAAGATTCCAAAATGATACAGCCAACTCATATTCTTCATATAAATTAAATATATACTTGTAAAGGAAAACATTAGCTGAACAATTTCTAACTTAGTACAAATATAACGCAAAAGCTGGATAATATTCGTTTACTTTTGAAAGACACAAATCTTTGCAAATGGTTCACATGTGAGTTATTCCAAATTAAGGACAACCTATATTATTCTCCAACTCTGGCTGAGCTATTGTGTGATGTATTCTCTTCTACATTTTCAAAAAAATCATGGGCGTGACCAAGAAGAAACCGTTTTTAAAGTATGTGATCAAGTAAATATCTTTTTTTAATTTGATCAATTTCATATGTATTTTCTCCAAGTTCTTTTAGTCACATCTTATGACAGTCTCTCGATCGTGAGTACTACATGTAATCCGGTGTGAAGATAATATCATGCATGATCTGACTGGATGCATGCTTAATGTGTAATCTCAAGTGACAGGATCTGATCATTCATTTTTTATGGCTGAATCAACATTTTTAATTTTTCTGAATGATTTCGAACTGTCATTCGTGAATTCATCTTAACCAAATGATCAAATATGACCAGTTATGAATTTTAGTGTTTCAAAATTAGTTTTAATTTTTTAATGACTCGAACCTGTCATTCATGGAGGTCCAGCGAGTGTGAAGGATTTCACGTCAGACTCGCTATTAGAGACTGCAATGCAGTATGACCAAGAGAAGTTTAAAAAGTCATGAGCGTGACCAAGAGTAAAAAGTTTCCATGAGGTGTAACCAAGTAATTATCCCCAACAAAATAGCAAATAGAAAAAGCTAATCACGTTTAATTGATTTAGCAATGCACTATAACAACTCATCCTGTTCTCCGGGAGTTCCATGATATATATATTTTCTCTTTATGAAGTTAGTTTCTCTTTATTTGCGTACAACCACCACTAGGGTACTAGCGATATTTGCACGTGACTGTCAACCATCAGCCAAAATGTAACATCCTCTACTCTCATGCTACGAACGAATAAAAAGTACTAATACGTCGTTCTGTGTATACACATGAACAGTTCAAGGAAAGCGGGAAAAACCCTAATGATGCACTCCCAATCATATGATCATGGATATTACGCTCTATCACAGAGAAGGCGCTATGCCCAACAGATGTAGAGTTAAGAATCACGTTTAGGATTTTAACCACTACGTCTGCGATTTATGAGGCTACAAATTTTACCTTTTTGACTAAAGTATATCCGCCTTTTCGTCAAAAGGTCCTCCCCAAGACGAAGAAATGGGCTAAGGCTACTTGTACCCTTTGACCTACAAAAGTAAGTCGTCCCGCGAACTACAGTGCAGAGAAGAAGTTCAGGATGTGAACGAACTTTGAGCTGCGACGAGGACTTGAGAGAGTTTGAAATTCAAATAAAGCTGTGGAGCTGATGAGCAGTTCAAAATAAGTGCGGGGTATCCAGACTCAAAAAGGGAATTGACAACAGAATCAACAGCATGATTCCGGTTGAACGGAACCACCGCTAAGGGAAGATAGTACGATGGACGTTAAGCAATCATTGTTATCGTGGTCAAAACTCCCGCACTTATTTTCTTCTGATTGCTGAAGAAGCCACCTCGTCCTACTATTCCACCGTCCGATGTTGGACATCGAACGTCTTCGAATCGTTCTCACTTTTGTATCTCCCGCGGACTACTCCCGCCAGCGCGCGAGCATTCAAAAGAAACAGAAAAAGAAAGTGTTCGCGTTCCAGTTTCCAAATTCGCTTTTGATTCCCTCCCCCGCCAAAGCAGTCGGACTTTGCCAAACCCTAAAACTCCCACCTTTTCTCTGTTTTGCTCTTGTCAGTTGCAGAGAAACAACAGGAGCGCAAATCAGCTTGTTGCCTCGGCAGCTAGGTCCAGTTAGTTCATTTCGGCTGCTGGAGGGCAGTTTAAACCGGAGGAGGTTTCGGACATGCGAATTTCGGTTTACGAATTCGCACTTGCTTGCGAATCATTGCCTTTCTGTCCCGGGCACGAAGTGTGTTCGTGACGATTCATCAGCTGCTCACTGGATATAAACTTCTTAGAAGTGCGCAGTCAGATGCAGAGTTCCAGGGGAAGCATAGATGCCTAGGAAGAAGCAACGGGCGGGAGCAGGAGTTGCCGAGCGTGTGAAGTGATAGTGCTGATTGGCACCTCCCGAGATTTGATATATACGAGAGGAGGTGGTAAGCAGATAGCGGGAAGATCGTCTCTGAGAGGAGGCAGTGTTTCTTCGTTGAAATGTTCGCCAAAGGAAGTTGAGCCAGAGCGTACTTCTGAGCACAGCCGCGACACCTTCATACGGTTGGGAAAATTAAATCGTACTTATAAGGCTTGACACACAGGGAAGGTAGACTCGGGTCCTTGCAAGATGTCGACTATGTATGTGATCAAGAGAGATGGAAGGCAGGAAGCTGTACACTTCGACAAGATTACGGCGAGGTTGAAGAAATTGAGCTATGGGTTGAATCCCGAACACTGCGACGTTGTCGTAGTAGCTCAGAAAGTCTGTGTAGGAGTGTACAAGGGTGTTACAACCAGCCAGCTCGATGAGCTGGCAGCTGAAACTGCCGCCGCAATGACAGCAAGTCATCCCGATTATGCACTGGTAGGCTACATTATCCGCTATGGACGACTTTGTTCTGGAAATTGTTCTGATCCATGTTCTCCACCGTAGTTTGATAGTTACTTGAAATTGATGGTCGTATGCGCCGCTAGTTTGTCCACGCATTAATAAACCTCCTGTTCTGAGTCCGGCACGAAATATTCAGCTGACTTTAACATCTGTAACATTTGAACGAAGTACGTTCCATTTGTGAAGCTGACTTGAAAACTGTGTTGTCAGCTGGCAGCGAGGATTGCGGTATCCAATCTCCACAAGAACACCAAGAAGTCATTTTCTGAGACGTGAGTATTTCACGTTGCCCTCACTTAGTACAGTATGGTCATTGTGAGTACTTCAGGTAGTCTGTTCTGCCTCTGACGATATTCGTTGAAGGATAATTTTAGCTTCAATTGAAGCTCATGGACCTACTTGAACGTGCAGGGTCAGACAAATGTACGCCCATGTGAATGAGAGATCGGGACTGAAAGCTCCCCTGATTGCAGACGATATATATGAGATAATCATTAAGGTTGGTAAATTAGATTTGAATTCAAACTGTCAGTTCTCAGAGCATTTCTTACAATTCATAGACAATCTGCATGCCGAAACATGCGTCGTGTTAATTGTCCCCGCTATTAGAAGCTCCAAAAACGTACTGACCTCCAGCACATCCTGTCGCTTGCAGAATGCAGAGCGACTTGACAGTGAAATTATCTACGATCGGGATTTCGAATACGACTACTTCGGATTCAAGACCTTGGAGAGGTCTTACCTTCTAAAAGTAAATGGCAAAGTCGTGGAGAGGCCGCAGCACATGCTCATGCGCGTGTCTGTCGGTATTCACAGGAATGACATAGAGGCTGCTCTGAAGACGTACCACTTGATGTCCCAACGTTGGTTTACCCACGCATCACCAACGCTCTATAACGGAGGGACTCCACGACCTCAGGTAGACAACCTGATTGGGTTACTTGGTTAATCAAGATAGTCTACCATGTGTGAGAGATCTAAAGATTTAGTTCTCTGAGGAAACTCGTTAAGAGGGTCCCGTCGCGTGTCACTACTGGAATTCAGCTATGCGAGAGGAGTTGATTTACTAACGAGTTGTGATTCCGGTTGCTCTTGCAGCTCAGCAGTTGTTTTCTGGTTTGCATGAAAGACGACAGCATTGAGGGGATCTATGATACCCTGAAGGAATGTGCTGTGGTTAGTAAATCAGCGGGTGGAATTGGTCTGTCGGTTCACAACATTCGGGCCACTGGGAGCTACATCCGAGGGACTAACGGAACATCCAACGGGATTCTTCCAATGTTGCGAGTCTTCAATGATACTGCTCGCTATGTTGATCAAGGAGGCGGCAAGAGAAAAGGTAGTGAAGCAGGGGAATTATGGTCAGTTTACGATTCTACAGTCACAGAAAAACGAATCCTGGTTTCCAAACGAGAATTCACTCTAATCTATATTCCATTCTGGCTCGCCTGGCAGGTGCCTTCGCCATATACATTGAGCCTTGGCACGCGGACATCTTCGACTTTTTGGACCTTAGGAAGAATCATGGGAAGGAGGAATCCCGTGCAAGGGATTTATTTTACGGCCTTTGGGTCCCAGATCTTTTCATGAAGAGGGTACAATCAGACGGAACGTGGTCGCTGTTTTGTCCCAATGAAGCACCCGGCCTAGCGGACTGCTGGGGCGAACGGTTCGAGAATTTGTACACAGAGTACGAGAGAGCTGTAAGTAGCGTGGGTTCATAGTAGTGGCAACGTGCTTCTGGTAAAATTCGATAACTGTTTGAATGTTCGCGTCAAGCTACCTGACACCTATGATCTGTACCAGGGAAAGGCAAGGAAGGTCATCAAGGCCCAAAAGCTTTGGTTTTCGATATTAGAAGCGCAAGTTGAGACCGGCAACCCTTATATGTTGTTCAAGGTAACCACGGAAAGGTTGGGGCATGTGTCTGATCTTGAGTGCATATTGCGACTGTACTCTTCATTCTCTGGCGATCTTTCTGCTGCAGTCGCTACTGAGAGTCACCACTTCCAAATTCTGACCACTGCATGTATCATGGTCAGGACGCATGTAATCGCAAGAGCAATCAGCAGAATCTGGGCACCATCAAGTCATCCAATCTCTGCACAGAGATTGTTGAGTACACAGCACCGGGTGAGATGGCGGTTTGCAACTTGGCATCCATTGCTCTCCCTCGCTTCGTCCGCGAGAAGGTAATATGATGGCTCATGTATATACATAAGTGATGATAGTTACTGACATTTTCGGCACTGTTGCTGCTTGCCAGATCATCGCCCACAATGAGTTACGTGCTCTTAACGACGCTTCATAGCCTTCTGTCTAACAAGATCATCGCTTGACTGCACAGGGAATCCCTATAGAAAGCCACCCCTCAAAGCTTGTGGGTAGCAGAGGTTGCCGGAATCGTTTCTTCGATTTCGAGAAGCTTGGAGAGGTGAGATCTTGTGTCTTGATAAAGCTGATTCACGTCACTGCAGCTCTTCGTTCATGTGTATGATAGTAACTGACGTTTTGGGCTCTGTTGCTGCTTGCCAGATTGTAACGGTTGTTACTCGCAACCTGAATCGGATTATCGATGAAAATTTTTATCCATCGGAAATCGCAAGATGCTCTAACATGAGGCATCGGCCTATGGGCATTGGCGTCCAAGGTCTAGCTGATGTCTTTATTCTCCTTGGCATGCCATTTGATTCCGACGAGGCTCGTCAACTGAACAGAGACATTTTTGAAGCGATTTACTTCCATGCCCTGAAGACTTCATGCCATCTTGCCATGGAGGAAGGCACATACGAGTCATATAATGGGAGCCCAGTTAGCAAGGTAGGTAGCAGGAGTCAATACCAAGCTCTCCGTTAATCGATGTTCATATTTCTTCCGTTTGTTCAGCGAGTTGCCAGGGTCGAAGTAATACCCCACAAGGTTGATTCGTCTTGAGAGTGATATTCTTCTGAATTTTGGCTTAAAACTGAATCTTCATTCTCTTGCGATTACTCCGATCAGGGCGTCCTCCAACCCGACATGTGGGGAGTACCCACTTCAGATGACAGGTGGGACTGGGTTGGTCTACGTGAGAACATTTCCAAGCATGGTGTGCGAAACTCCCTTCTGGTGGCTCCAATGCCGACGGCTTCTACAAGCCAGATCCTTGGCAACAATGAGTGTTTCGAACCGTACACTTCCAACATCTACAGCCGGAGAGTCTTAAGGTATGTTAATGAATATTCGCGGAGTTACTCAAAATGCTCAGGTTGAATGAATGAAAGTAACATCGGTTTGTAATATGTCATTGATCCGAGACGTTGCGGATGTAGCATTTTGGCCGCATAGCATACGTCACTGCAACGCTTCTAAAACGAGTGAACGTTCTGTTACTTCTTAACAGTGGAGAGTTCATGGTCGTGAACAAACACCTGCTTATGGATCTCACCGACATGGGTCTGTGGAGCCCTGAGCTCAAGAACGAAGTAATTCACTACGGTGGTTCTGTTCAAAACATCGGCAAGATTCCAGACAATTTAAAGGCAATCTACCGGACCGTTTGGGAAATCAAACAAAGGTCTTTGGTCGACATGGCTGCCGATCGTGGAGCTTTCATTGATCAGAGTCAGAGTTTAAATATTCACATGGATCAACCCAACTTCGGGAAGCTTACCTCTCTTCACTTTTACACGTGGTCTAAGGTAAGACATTTAAGTTCTCGGACTGCAACGTAACCATTCACACCTTTTCTTCGTGTGTAAGTGTGTTCATTACATGCGCAGCGCCATATCATAACAGATGGTTCACGTGCAGGGCCTGAAAACAGGAATGTACTATCTAAGGTCAAAACCTGCTGCGGATGCTATCAAGTTCACAGTGGACTCATCGAGTCTGAAGGTAAGTCATGTGTGAAGTCAGTATCTCCATGAAAATCTACACTTGTCCACAAACTTATTCACCCTGTATTGTGCTGTGCACGCCCAGCTCCCGGTTGGAAAATAAATCTACAGGTAGTTCCGCCCAGAAGCTGAAAATCCTGTAGAGAGATCTAACGCCACTTGCGTTGACGATGCAGAAACCTGCAATTGAGAGCAGTAACAGTCTGGAATCGAAGATGGCGCAAATGGTATGCTCCATAGAAAATAAGGACGAGTGTATGGCATGCGGTAGTTAAAGCTCTTAGTTCGTGTCTACTTCCGGTCCAAGAGATTCTGGTTGTTATAGAATTAGTTAATTACAAGCGGAAGTCTTGCAGACAACACTGAAAATATAGACTTGCCTCCATCACTGGTCGGAGGAGCCACTGATTGGAAGTCCTGTTCCGATTGTGCGGAACAAACTTCCAAGCATTGTAATAGAGTTAAGGACGAAGGGCGAAGGCCGATATATATGTACATATAGGATATGTGGCAACTGGAGGATGAGTTCTGTTTCTCCAAGTCGGCTACTCTCGGCAGCAGTCGGGATTATTCAAGTTTAGTTCATTTGTCATGTCCCAAGGAAGTGGTAGCTCTCGCTAGACTAGTGAAGCGCTCCAAGATGCGGAGCCACCTAGATTCATCTCTGTAAATTTAACTTTAATTTCACTAAACAATTTGCCCCTGTCACGAACTATCATGTGGATACTAAGGATCATCAGCTCAGAGTTCCTCATCTCCGCTGTAAGTGTAGCTGAATTGAAGTTTGTAGTCACTTGAGAAACAAACTTCACTTTGCCGTAAAGTTGCAATCAGTCTTACTTGCGATGTTCGTTGTTTTGATGAGTTACTCTAAGGACAAAGAAGGTAGATATAATTCAGCTCCGAAATAACATACTGTGGATTGATGTAAAATAAAGTACCTTGTTATTGACTGATATAATTCTCTAGCGATGCCATACATAGCCCTCGCAGCACTTACTTCTTTTCCTATAAGTTCGGTAAAATCGTTCGAAGGAAAGATGGTTCGGAGCCTAGAATTGTTATAAGCTACTCGCCTTCAGACAAAAGCTGAGCTCGTATGCACCCCCCATAGTCAGAGGGTGTCCTACAATTGAGCTCAAACAACGTTGGTTGGATTTTAGATAAAGAGCCCGGTAAGTGTTACTTGTGGTTAATTGCAATTAACTTGAGTTGACCTGTCACATCATGTCACCTGGCCGAACGGATAACAATAGTTGGGGCCTACTGGAGGAAACTCTTAGACTATACATAAAGTCCATACCAGCTCAAACTATTCCTAGTGAAACCTCGTCGGAGCCTAGATAAAATGTTTTTAAGAAAAGCCCCGATTATTCCCCGATAGCTCGATAGTAGCATATTCTGTTTGTTTCTTCCCGCTCTAGGCGTTACTTGGACTTCTACACCGAATATCCTAGGTGAACAGATCGAGAAACTAAGGTGTCGTTTCTGTGCTATTCTGTCATATTTGTGCTGCGCCTATACTTCCATACCTGTAAGACGGAAATAACTCCACTTTTTAGTGACAAAGAATCGGTACAGAGGTCTTTACTGCATCACACCACCTGTTTATGATGATAATCGAACATTATCAACTATCGTACTTTACTCATCAAGAACGTTCCGTTATATGACCCCAAAATCTTGACTGTATATGGATCATACACATCATATGGATCATGGTGTCACAGTAAGAAATTTACTTGACTTCACCTCTAATAAGTTTGTAAGACGTGACCTATCCCACTTAAAATTACATATTTTACTGCACTTTTGACCCAAAACAGCCGGATCTCATAGTTCTCATGAGGTAAATGCCATGTCGTCTGAATGCGAGATTTACATGTCAATAACTGATCATGTACCTTAGTGTCGGATGACTTCGCGTAATGACACTCTGACATCGTGCAAAATTTCAGGTTTTGTATTTTACACAGGCTACCCAAGACTTTTTTTGTTTATCAGTCACCTCTTAAACCACAGTTCAGAAGTAAAATTTTATAGAGATTCCACAAACCAAGATTTCTTTGCAGTATTGGCCCCAAATGTAATCCAACCTGGTTTATTTACTCTCATAGGTAAATCTCATGGAAAAAGAGTATGCTTTTCAAAGTATGTATAAGATGAATCTGTTATTTCTCCTTACATGTAGTTCATAAGTGTTAGACAGTTAAAGTTCCAGCTTTAGAGTCATCTTTCACTTTTGTGTAATTGTTAATGAACAACCGCTCATTGTTGTGGAAATTTATCTATTTTTTCTTCTTAAATATCAAGAAATTGACAATGACTCGTTGGTCTATAGTTCAACATTTGGTGCATGAAGAAAATATTTTTTTAACTGAAGATTCACAAAAATATTCAAAAACAAATTTTCAGATTCACTTTTTATGTTAAAATTCGGATTCTGGTTCGCACAAAACCGGAAAAAATAAACTTATTTGCGCGAAGTTAAAAAGCGCTACTGTATATGCACAGAAGTTCAGTTTAAATATCTGTACAGCAGATGATTAAAACCATGCGATTTCTTATTTGTCTTCACATGGTGGTAATAAAACTACTCTTCTCAGTCAAGAGTGTGGTGCTGTAGTGAAATATTAAGAGGTTCCGTATTTCCGGGAACGTATTAGAGGTGCGGTAAAGTAAATTTCTGTGTCTATACATCTGCACAAAAGTCTCTTTGTACAAACAGCGGGATATACGTACGCATATATTCACATGCATGTGTGAATATATGCATACGAGCATATATGCATCACTTTCAAGGTTGTGCATTGTGTCATGAAGAGAGATGGAAATGGAAATAATTTAGATAAATGATATATAATAATTTGATATAATATGATAAATGATAAATGATAAATGTTATTACCTTTCCCTTCGGGTCCATGTGAGTCCATAAATAGTAAATATTATTATCTTTCCCTTAGAGTCCATCACAGCGAACTCTGCACCAGAACTTCATTATTAACCGTTTACAGCGCATGCACCTCCAATCTTGCCCTCAATCCCTAAGCTAAACCACTTGAGACATCGATTTTCGGTGAACATGCATATGAAATCAATTTTGCATTTGGGTAGAATTTCAAATTTCATTCTCAGGTGCTTTCTTGATACTGTACATCTTGGCATTGCGGGCGTTACTCGGTACTGTACCTTTGAGTCTTTTGACGCGTCCGGAGCAGCTGCGATGTTCTGCGCGGGAGCCCCGCCGTTATTTGAACACCATGCGAAGAATGCATCCGGAGATCACTTCTGGTGTGCGAGATAGTCGGGACGGTCCCCTTATGTGATGAATCTCATGTTCTACATGACAAACAACTTACTGTGTCGAAGTTCCCATTCCTGGACTGGTGTGGACCGTAAACTGGACTCTCAATGTACATTTTCTTCTGTAAAGGTAGGGCCTCATCGTCTGTCGTTCATGGGACTTACGGGCCCGGCGGATTTGGCTCCATTTGCGCTGCGCTGGTATTCAATGTCTGGCTCCACCCTGGTCAAATGTTTGCGCATGTGCAGTGCATATTCAGTTTCGTTTTTGCTCAGTGATGGTGGTATTCTGTTGCGGTCATTTGTGCTGCTGTCCGTCACTCTATTCGTGAAGCAGAAATCTCTTCCTTGGGGTGGCCCAACTTGAGCCGTTCGGTGGATGAATAAAGCTTTCTGCATCTGTTATGAGTCTCGTCCCTCTGCTCTTGGTAATTCCTGAGACCTCATTCCGTTCTGGAGTCCGACTTCAATCTACACATGTCTTACTCGAAGGAAATGGAGTTAGAGAATGGCTTCTTAAGTTTTCGGGATGATTATTCGGAGGGATACCTCTCTGATGACGATGAAGGAGACGATGAGACTGCCAGCAGAACGAGTGACAGCAGTGAGTTCTTCAACGAGAGTTCCTACCAGGAACAGTATTCGGAAGATCTCATCAACTCGGAAGATGATGTCGGCAACAGTCAATCCAGTTCAAATCAGTCGGAATCGAATACCACCGTTATCACTGAGAAGGAGATCTGTCAGCGAGTAGGAGCGCTTCGTACGGTCACGAGTTCCCTATCCGTGTCGCAACATGACCCAGCTATCTTCCTTCGTAGTCTGAAGTCGAGTGTCAGCACAATGACTGTCTGCAAAGGAGTTACACAAGGAGCACTCAGGCGGCTTAGTGTGGGTCTTGCAACAAATCCTTATTCACTGGATAACAGAGTGTTGCTGCCGCAAGAAGATCTTGGCAGTGTCAGTGCAACTAATTGGCCTCAACCGATCGCATGTCCACTCTGTTTTGAGGCATACCTTTCTTCCAGAATGGTACAAGTGTCATACTGTGGCCATTTCTCGTACGAGGCCTGCTGGAAGGGGCACATTCACCATCCGATCAGGATTGAGCCGGCCTGTCTCATGAGCCCTGCGAAGTGCAAAGCCGTATTCGGTTGTGGCGGTTGGCGAGGCACGGCTCTTGCACCCGCTGATGAAGAAGATCGATCGATGCCCCCGCGCCACAGAGGAGATCATCCGTGGAATTTCAAGGGACAGCCAAGTGATGCCTAGCTACAGGCCTTTGAGTGTCGTATGGAAATTCTGCTCGAGCTGCTCGCAAGAACCGCAGAAACCTGTAGATTGCGAGACAGCATCCAAGTGAACAGCATGTTCCCTAAGGGTTGGAACTGCGAATTTGGTGTCCCAAATACAAGTGGCCAGATAGCTTGGATTGGTTGATGGCTAACGAGAAGCCTTGCCCAGGTGCGATGGGGCAAGTGGAGGAAGTATTCATTGATTGAAACAGTGTCCGAAATCCAAGTGGCCTGTATACTTAAAAGAAGCGAGCACATGACGCGCACATTTCCTTGTCTGCTGGTGATGTCTCAGTCTGGGCAGAATTACACGAATGAATCTGTTCCTAGGATGAACTGGAAGACGTATGAACTGCATTCACTGTGAGGAGATAGATGGTAGATCAGCTAGTGTATGAGTACGGTGATGTTATTCAAGGCATTCGTAGAGGTAAACATAGATTCAAGGATAGCTGGAATAGCTCCTTTATTTCCAGTTTGTAGAAGGTCGAGGAGCGGTACATTCAACTATGAGAGAAGGTAGTCCTGGGTGCTGCAGAAAGCGGCAGTCCAAGGTCAAATCGTCTGTCTGCGTGCCACAGGTGCTCCAGCTTGTATACACAGGTACCAGAAGCTCGATCAGCCCACTACCTATGCTGAACAGCAAGGCTCTTTACAGATAACCCATCTTGTACCCTTAAAAGGGCAGGTACGTTAACGCTGGCTAACGGGAGAGGTGCGCAAGCAGGCCAGAAATCAACTGAGAACCGAGAGCAGGATGCCGCGCATAACGACGACATGCCAAGCCAATTTTCGGGAGCACTTTGTACTCAACAGGGAGAGCAGAATATTCATCAGTTCTCCAAATATCGAAAGCTCTTCAAGGCCACAAACCTCTATAAAATCACCACCCCGCTGGGCTCGTATCGGAGCTAGAGGAAAAATGCTACTTACTACAGAGGGAGTGGTTGTTGTCTACACAACGTGGTCATAAGGATAGAATCTTTAGTCTGGCAGGGTCGACAAAATTTGGTCGTCTCTCCAACTCTCGCCAACGACTGTTGCATTAACATGTTCTAAACTTCAAATGTTGCGAGGTTACCAACATTCACTATAGCTCAGCCTGAGGAACTAGTGTAATACAAGGAGGAATACTATTCGACAATGACTACACCTCAGTGCGCTCTTGAGTCGAGAGATTAACAAAACAAAATAGCGAATCTTCCCAGAGCCCTAAATTCACCTTACAGCTCGGATTTTAGATCAGAATGACTGCCTTGAATCTCCCACCCAGGAGCTGAGGGCCTGGAGCGCAGAAAATTGTGGAACACAGAGACAATAGCCACTCCATGAATCAGAACCTCTGCTATTACCAGCACCTGTACATACAGTGAACGGTTGAACGCGTCGACTCACTGGAATTGCCCATTCATGTATTCGCTCTGGGCCTGGAAGTTCAACATCTTACATGCAGCCATATCGTAGCTGTCGATATGTGAACCCTCACAATTCCTAAACCTTAGCTTTAGGGTTATCACTCGGAGTGTGTACTCGGGATCACATTCAGATCAAAAGTAATGCAGAAGGTAGTTCTTCACAAGCCGGGCCTTCTGCCATCAACGTATTTATCAAGGAATGTTGTTGCAACATTACGAAAGCGACAATTTGCTTCAGAGGTTGCGTAGCCTCGTATAGATGCTATAACTTGCGGAACCAAAATCTCCTTACGGGTCGAAGGGATACACAAGTAGTATAAGCTGCTAATTGTGGATAATACCGTGTTCTCCACTGCGCTCGATAAACATGACAACAACAGCGGAATGCCGCCGCTGCTAACAATCACGGCAGCATTGGCTGGGTCGGGACAGCAGTTGGAGATCCCGCCGACGGCAAACTCCACTAGTTTCTCATTCGGCTCCGTTAAGCAATCCAGAAACAAATCGAGCACATGAAGCTGTCGTAGGAAACCATAATTTAACGGATCGTAACCGAAGTTGGCCAAGTGAGCGACGATTTGTTCCTTCGCTTCCTCGCTGACGGTTTGCTGAAATTCAGTCACTAGCTCCTGAAGATACTCGAGGCGAGGTGTGCCGTACTTTCCTGTTCGCTCCTTCTGGCGCTCCTCGTTGCTGAACATGTTAGAAATGCCTTCTATGTACTACTGTAGTAGCATACGCATGAACAAGCACCGTAGGGCTCATCCGAAGAACTTTGACCGCTCGATCCTCGTAAGCTCCGACTCTGTCCCTGGACGCTGGAACGTTCTCATCTGCAGGGGAATCGCTTAGAAGTCTGAACCGTCGAATACTCGTCACAGGCTCACAGCCTCATGTGCAGGTGGGAACAACGATCCGAAATGCTGTCGCAGCTTGCCAATCTAAACTGCAGTTCACAGAATCGTTTTGGTTCTTCACCAGTATAGAAATAACTGGGAACATGTATACTACATGTTTAGCCGGCTTAGGCATAACGTGAGTGCCGGTGGAGTGTGCAAGCGATTTTATGCGACAAGAGAAGATTCCATTCGACAGATCTGGAGTTGGAGTCTAAAAATGCTCCGGTGTAATCGTTCTCCAAAATTGATGTTAGAGGGCGTCAATTAGTTAGGCGACCTAAGCAACGACACTAGAGTTTCAAAAGCCTGCGCTTCGATATCCTCGGTTTGTAGAGACTGAACGATATCCTAGACTGCGAAGAGTCTCCGTCGGTGAGGCTCCGCGACGACGCTCCATCCGGCGGCGGAATGATGAGTTTATGTCCAAGCCACGGAATCAACCAAGTCGCGTCGCGTAGCAACAGTTATCATCGCAATCGGTACGATTAGGGTAACACGTTATTTTCACTCGGGCGCATTCTGATTAGATCGACGATTAGACGTACGAGGAGCCAAGTCTCTCTCTCTCTTTTGTTCTTAAACCACCCCTCCCGCTACTTTAGAGGTGGGGTCCTCACCTCTGAGCATTGTTAGTTATGACTACTCGTTAAGATAGGAGGTGGCTCTGCAGAGAAATGCGCATCGTTGGCACTTTGTAATTCGTCGTCAGTTGATCTCCATCTAAGACTCAAAATGAGCATCTTTTTTAGATCTACATTTTGAGTTATTTGCACACTCTGACGGCTGAAGAAAAAGTGAAAAGACTTCTGCTGCATTCTCAATCAATAATTTCAAATTTGAATTCTAGAGGTGACACTATTGAGCAATTGTTAGTTACAGCGACAAGATTGTTGGATAGAAAACATGGTCTGAGAAATCTTGCTTGAAACAGATACTTGAAGTTAGAGACTTCTCAACCTAAGATATTTCTCACCTGCCGTATTTTTGTTATCTGCCGGAAAACTTTTTCAAGCACACTGCAAAATTCAAATTTTCAGAAGAGGAACTCATTCCTCCTCAATTCGAGAGTGTGAAGAGGAAAGACTCTCTCCTTCCTCCCTTCCTTCTCCATGGAAGGGGGTATTTGACCCACCTTCCTTATTTTCCTTTTTTTTTTTCTTCTTTTTCTTCTTCTTCTCCTCTTTCTTCTCTTTTCTTCTTCTGCATTTTTCCATTAGTCTTCTTTTTGCCCAGTTTTTCTCATTTTCATTCATTTTTAGTTTTCTTACATCTTAGTTCTGATATTGTTTGTATTTTTTTGTGTATTTTTTGGTTGTTGTTTATTTTTCTCATCTTTTTTACATTTCCTGTTGGTCTACACTTGTTATTTTATATCTGTTGTAAACTCCTGCACACATTACTTTTTGCTATTTTTTATTTATCATTGTTTGTTTTTATATATTTTTTATTTTATTTCTAGTTATAGAGATCTTATAGTTATAGTTCGGTTCTTGAGGAACTTCAGAGGCAAGATGTCTCCGAGAGTGTGGCCTCTACGTCATGGGGACCGTCGTTTACCTAGAGGATGTCTCAAGGTACCAGGAGGAAAGATGAGAGTACCAGAGTCGTTGATGACGCGTTATGTGCAGTTGATGCACCTTTTAGGTCCGGATGCAAGTCACATTGCTGTTTTCCAGTTTCTTTTTTAGGTTGCTAAGGAAGGTGATCTGATGAGGGTTGACATAACACTAGGAGAGGTTGATGTCGATGCTCCTCTGGAGATTTCTGAGTGCTACTTGCTGGACGTTTACAGAAACTATTCTGAAGAAGCAACGTTTTTTAGTTTACAAGCACTTGGCAAGGGCAGCGAGGTGGAGAGAAAGGAGACCGTTCCCAGCAAACTTACAGACTGTTGTTTAGAGTACGTAGGAAGAACCTGGTGAAGTCCATGTGGAATATGTGCATGTGTAAATTGTCTTCTGTGTTTTTTGTTTGACAATAGACCTCCTCTCTCTTAGGAGATGGAGAAGAGAGGAGAACTTCTGCTGCCAAAGGGTGCAGTTACATGGGGTTCAACTCCTCCAAGAAGTATCAATGATTGTTGAAGAATAAAGTTATGGCAAAGTTTACCAAAGATGAGTCCATTACATGCTTATTTATCAAAGACAAAGTAAACTGAACTTGGGCATCTAATATCTGCCAAGAGAAAATTCGACCCAATTTGGGGTTACATCACTAAGTTCAGCAGGAAGCTGAGAGCAGCATATATGTCTCGGTGCTTATAGTGCGGTGCACTCACATTGCTAACATTCACGTGTAGATAAGACAACCCAATATCACATGCTCTGTGTGTCTGTGCGTACATACTCAGAAAGTTATCTGGTTTATGTAAACTGAACGAAAACTAAACCATCTTCCATAAATCAATCACTGTCTGAGTCAAAGCTTGACCTGGTCCGCTACCTCCTCGTCGAGCTTTATGGAAGGTGGAAACCTCCCTTGAGAACAATCGGTGATGATGTACACCACTTCTATAAATTAATTATGAACTTGCCAAGAGGTGTATGAAATTCTGATGTCTGGTACGTCGTTGATTCGTGAAGACAAAGTAAGGACAAAAGTTCAAGTAAAAGAATTTGAGAGGTTGCAAAAGATCACACTATGGGTGGATGACGACAAGTGCCCAATGCTTCTGTCAAAACCTGAAAATATAAAAAAACACTCATTATCCAATGAAAATCTTGAAGTTTTAGCTTTAGAACAAAAAGAATGAGAAAAAAGATAGATCACTTACCAATCAATGCTTGCTTCCACTGGGTTGTGCACTGTGGCAAGTAATGTCGTATCGATGGCCTGTTCTACACATTAGTGTTTTGTGGTCGTCGTTCTCTTGACTTGCATGGTTCTTGCAAAATGTTCTCGTTCCAATCCATAGCACAAGCCGCAAGACGTGCTTCATGAGACTTGTCATAGTGGATCCGTTTTGATGCGAACTTGTTTATGATTGAGTTCAACGTCTCCAAAAGATAATTCTCTCTCGCACGAGTATAAAAACACATCTTTGCATGCGTAATGTGCTTGACAAGAAAGGCGATCATAGCACGATGTGTTGGAGAATCTACATATGAAGTGATCATTGAGCTCAAATGAAAACACCACAGAAAACATACACTGACTGAAATTTGAGTTGAAGTTTGACTTACCTTCGTCATAATACTTGTCGGCTTGTTGCAAGTCCGAGTCCTCTCATGCACAACAAGGTATATTTGTGCCAGTTTCAACTCCAAGGAATCTGCAAATTAGATGTTGATCGGCTCAGTGATCAATCGCATTCTTGATATCTCTACACAGTAAAACAACATCGTCGTCCTCTTGTGGATATCTCTCATCAGCCAACTTTGTCCTCTGAGCATTCAGTTGACTACAAGTGTATATCCATCTTTTCAACTTGTCGTGCTGACCTCCAAGAACATGTAACGTCGTGAGAGTCCTCCAATGCTCACTTTACTTATAGACAGGAAATGAGAGTGCTTTCCACCTTCTCAACTCCTCCTTATATACTCTACAACTTCTTATCGTGGTAACTTTCACTAAGTTACGTTACCTCATGGTAAGTGCGCAATCCTAAATAGTTAAACTTCTAAAGGCTACTAAGACTTAAGAGTAGCACACACATTACTTGTTCTCCTTTACTAAAGTAAGAGATTCTCCTACTTTAGCTTTTGTAAAGTGTTAACTTTCCACGCTATCCAATCGGAAGACGACAACAAACTAATACGTCTTTTGAGGAGCATCTTTAGATCTTTGTGCATGACTTTTCGTCATGCATCCAATCAGCAATGGTCAACAAAGTTATATACTTTTGAGAAGTATATTTAGAGCTACGCACTTGTCACATAGTGCCATAATGGAACCTCTAATAGTTTCCTCAACTTAGTTATAACTATCTCAGCTAGGTATGACTACTTTTGATCACTCCAGATTTAGATCTTCGAACTAGAGTAATCTATAAGATAGTCATACCTAATGAAATTTATATAAGCACAAATACAAATAATGGGATACTTGTGGTGTGACAGTCTAGAAGTCTACTTCTTCTTACAAAGTCTCTTAAGACCATCTTCCCGCTAAGCAAGGTGTAATCTTAAGTAATAAGGTTATTTCAATTATATAAATCTGTCATTAATTTTAAAATTTTCAAAAAATCTCTAATCCTGCAAATTGTGGACACCACATGGCTCGATGATTTTGCGACCGAGTTGACGTTGCTGCTAGCGAGGGCACATTTCTTCACTTGTAGTTCACGGCAGAAACAGGGATCTGAAGACCCGCATGCATGTTTGTTTGTTGTCTTTGCTGCATGTTCTTTCTTTCTTCGATTAAGTTTAGGTTGTCGGTTTCGATGATGCCTGCTTTGGAAACGAGAGTGGGACTGCAACGATCTTCCGAAAAGAGAGCGGGACTGCAATGAATCCGCTCTGCTAGCGAGGGCCGATTTCGTCAATTGCCACGGTCAATTGTCATGTCGGAGAGAGAGGGTACGGGAGGGTTGCTGCAATGTTATGTCTCTTGAAGGTGTCTTGCCGCGACGGCCATTGACGTCGAGATGGCTGCTTTCGTTGCCGATGATGCGTCGTATTTTGTCGCCGACATTCTGTTTCGCAGGTGGAAGCGGGAGCAATCGGCAGATTTCATCCCATTCGTGAGCCATCACTTCTTGCAGGAAAGAGGTGGTCGCTGACCATGTGAGACCAATGCTGAGACAAGACAGGACGGTCAGTCGTTTTCTTGTCTGCTTTGCTCATTTTGACGTCGCTGATGTCTTTCTTGTCATGTTTTCTCATCGTCGACGAGACATGTTTGCATCTTCTGTCGATGCCGCTGCTGCGTGAGTTTGCTTTGCTCATTCTCACGTTGCTGATGCCTTTCTTACCATGTTTTCTCATCGTCTACGGGAGATGTTTACATCTTCTCTCGCTGTCGCTGCTGCGTGAGTTTGCTTTCTGCGGTAGACGATTTCACAGGTGGACCGGGGGTGCTCATGCTGCCACAGTGATGCCACGAGACGAGACGGCCGTCAGAGGAGCACTGTCGGATGTGGATTGCAGGTAATGAAGGTCTGAATTTCGCTGCAACTTGAAATCTATACGCTGCACCCATCCTCTGTATGCCTCTTTTGGCAGCATGTAACGATGCCTTATGCTTCAGTGATGGCTGTCGAAGTTTTTGCCGCCTCTCTGTATGTACTTTCATTTACATCCTTCACGACGCATCATCGAGGTACACATTAAAATTTTTTCCTCTTGCTTGAAATCTTTGCAATGACTACCGATTCTGATCTCGCTCAGACCTATGATGAGAAGTCCGACTGCCTTGACATATCGCTTCTCTCTACTCTCTCTAGCCCTCTAGTTGTACCCTGCAGTCCTCTGCTTGTGCCATGCAGTCCTCTCATATCGTCATCTCTCTCCGCCCAATCATCTCTCAGTCCCTTGCTCCAGCTTCCTCTAGCCTTCTACAGGCAATAGAGTCATTTTGTCCGCACAATTGTCAATTGGACCGGTTCGTTCTTCCAAGCATTCTACCTCCTTATCCCGTCTTACCTTGTACATTGCTTTCTTTGTCCGAAACCGATTTGTATATGAGTAGAAGTTACATTTATATCGACTTCCGCTTCTGCTTAAAACCTTCAGATTTTCTCTTCCAGGGCTTGGATTACGTGAAAATCGGGTATGCTTTCTCAAGACACAGCCAATGTTACCAGTGCGTAAAAGACCCTTACTTGTATATAGAATCCAACGAGTTGTGGCTCGTCCTGAGGGACAGTCGATCCGTTATCTTTTCTTATCTCAGATACTTCCGTAACGAGGCTTAGCTTATTAAGCTGGTGGTATCCTCTGTATATAGACTGAAGACGTTGAAGTTTATGTGCACATCGTTCAACACATGACTTTATAGAATAGCCTGCAATCATCGATTATTTTCGTGATGCAGATGCGACAAGCTGCTCGCGCGATCCGTGCGGACAATCCTGTTCTTCGGTCCAAGAAATCAAGCCCCTTGAAAATACTTGAAGTGTCCGTAACTGTTGTCCAAGCTTGACCTCGCTTGTTGGGGCTCGTTATGCAGGTTTCTACATGAACAATGTCATAGTGGTCTTATCTCAGTGGAGAGAGGAGGCGCCTTGCTACATATCCATGTTCAGGGAGTGCTTTCTTTGCAAGCAACTAGCACTATAGATGTGAAAAACCGTTTGATATTAATCTTAGGTTGGAAAGGGCCTAACAGACCTCTGGGAAGGGAAGTGTGCGTCAAGAAATTGAACAATCGTGGCCTTCATACTTTCGTGGGTATGATTGGCTACTGCATGAAGGACCAATCTAAGGTACATCATCGCTGTTCCATGAAATACATAACTGATGCTATGCTCGCGGAAGGACATGAACCGTTCACCTTGTTGGGGGCTGCAGATATAAAAAATAGAGTGGAGCTCATTGCGAACAACATCCTGCAACGGGCGTTGCAGTTCAACAAATATAAGAGCCGACACCCACTCGGCAGCACACTGCGAACTTCACTAAGGTCCATGCTTCGGTCAGAGAAGTATTCTCCATCTTGTAATTGACTTATCGAGAATGGGATACAGCAAACTCTTAGTGAAGCGTTGTGGAAGTCCATCGTCTTTCTAGAAACTGTGACCATCAGGGATATAGACATTATCTTCTTTTCGAATCACCAAGACAAGAGCAGATACTTCTCATCTATTCCTGCTGAGGAGGAAGAACGCCTTCTCAGTTTATCTTCGTACAGAATGGACAATGATGGTCCATTGTTCGAAACTGTCCGGGCCTTCTTCGAGTATATGCTGCAGTGTTTTGCTTTATTTCGAGACACGTTAGCCACACGTTGTCAAGGTGAGAGTTTTCTTAGGAAGGGCGGAACTTTCTGGCTGTGTTATGACCGTGAAGGCTGTGATATGTTTACTCAGAGAAGCACTAGGCTTCTAGCTGTGGATGGTTTATCCAAAGGATAGGCTTCATGTTACAAGGTGACACTGTAAAACACTCATACAGGTCTCTTGGCTCTACTAATATGTTCAGGAAGCAAAGTTCAGGCTTAATTAGCAATGATAAGATCAGACGGTGAACTTTGACACTCATGATTAGGAAATATGTGAAGATTTAGACTTCTAAACTTCTTCTACATGTAAAAGAGGCCCCACTGAGCACACACACGAAGTTTCAACTTGAGATCAAATTTTGGCACCGAGATATGGACAGAAAAGTTCTGGGTAAAGATATTGCGGCAATTTTTGGTACTCAGACAGCTATTTCGACCTAAAAAAAAAATTGGCTTGATCACTTTCAAAGATTCTTACAGGATTTGGAGTCTACAGGATGCTGAACATTCCTGTGAAGTTGGGATTCCTGATTGTACACGGTTCTCCAGATCTCGTTCTCTGAAGTTGCTGCTTTAGATTGAGAGCTTTTCAGACCCCCTCTGCTTCAGCGGTAGCCCTGAATTACTCACTCACTCAAATAATTTGAAAATTTTTGGACAGCCGTAGCCCTGCTGACAGTGAACGCAACCACGAAGGTTTGAAGCGATTTACTTGATTTTGCTGCAATCGACACTGAAAGCCTCAAATCCAACAAAAGTGATGCGATTCTGACTCAACTCGAACTCAAATTGGCATCACTCCTTGTTTATTGATCCAAATTGATCAATAATTTCACTGACAGTGCCTGACACGACGAGCTCTATCTTCCTGTGCTCTCAGATTTTGTAGTGTCCTCACCAAATGCTCGAAATCCTGTTTAGACCTCTGTTTCTAAGTTTAGAGTTACACAAAAGATAAAATTGGACCAATGGGAGTTCATAGCTCCACTTGATTGTCCTTTTGTGCCTTAAACCATGTAGTAACTTAATTCTACTCATAGGCTACCACGTCAAGTCCTCTAAAGTGCCAGCGTAAATATTAAACTATCTAAAATGACACGCAACCCTGAAAGTAAACTTACACCAGCTAGAAAGCGTGCATGGGCAACACGTAAGTACAACCCATGAGCTTAAACCCCTATCAGCATGGAAACCCTAAGTTATGTACATTGAACATCATAGACAAGTAAGAAGTCACTTGCACAAGCGCACAAATGCTTGAACAAGATAACTAGCATACTATCAGCCTACTAGGACTTAAAACGTATAACACAACGGTGTTAATATATGCATGAAGGACTAGGAGTAACATTAGCTAACTTCTACCGCTACTAACTCTCAAGTGTCGGAATAGAAGCGTAACCCGTAGTCGTCAATGTCCACAGCCTCCAGAATCGACTTCTTTGACGTCTTAACTTCACTCAGAGAGACTAACTCCTAGCAGAGAGGTGAATCATTTACTATGTGAAATGATTCACATCACGACAACGTGCTGCTGATGATAGTGTACACACCCGCAATGAAACACATACCTTTCACTTCTATTTCTTTTCTCTCACTATTCCTTACGGCGGTACACAAAAGTAAGCACGGAGGTTGGAGTCGTGTCAAGAGAGCAGGAGTGAAGCGAGTAAGGAGTCGGGACTTGTAAGCAGAACAAGTTTTCATGCAGACGATGAGTAAGGCGGGCAGTATATGTATAACTTGTTCTTATATATTCCCGTGTAGTTGTATTGTAGCACAGACAGTCAGTAGCACTACAACCGGTTGCCAAACCAGTTTCAAACTGTATTTCGCTCATGGACGATGACATGGGTCACTTATTTATGTTATCGAACTGTGTAGTCGTCTCTTCAAAAAAGCGACTGTAGTTTATCTCTAAGTCCTCAATTTTACTTCAGTTCCACCTCCTCAGTTTCAATGCAGCTTCAATGATAGAGGACTATGGCAGAGTAGAAGAACAAGTCGCAGCCCCTACGGCTGGTTTACTGAAACTCTTCTGTTTCACTTTACTTCAGTTTCTATACCCGTTAAGCTATATACATAGAAACTCATAAAGTTCAGTTTACTTTTACTTAACCGCAATTGTTTGCTCGAGTGAGAAAATAGTACAAGTTTTTGTTTCGCATCTACGCGACTGTCAATAAAACGCGGCTGGTTTACTTCAACCTAAAACTCGTCAATTTCACTTCACTTTCACTTTCACGTCCTCAGTTTGGCTGCATGTTCGATGATAGACGACTCTTTGCTTACGCGTTGGATGATAGAAGACTCAGTTTCTTTGACGTGGCCGCAATACTTTGCTCAAGTGAAAAAATAATACACCACTTGCTATGCGAACGGAGTAGTATATAGAAAGGACGACGACCTGTCAAGAAAGAAACCGAGAAAAGGGCGCATGGTCAGAAATCTTTTTTCGCTTCTCAACAATGGAAGTGTAACAAGGGAATAATAAGAATAGAACAAAAGTGAGAAAAAAAACCATCAACCACCACTTCTCGCGTGGCTAAGGCATCCGAAAAATAATAACGGCAAGATGCAGCTCCTAAACTGAAAACATCGAGAGGTGAATATACATCCAAAGTGTAAGTACGTCAAGGAGAGGGAAGAAGCCAAGCTTGGAATTCGGGGGTTGAAATACGGTGTGGTGATAGGATGACTTTGCCATAAAGATGACAAGCAATAGCAGCCCTTGTAAAATAATGGATTTATGATATCCTAGCGAGATAACATTTTTATTTTGATTTTCTCTTTGAGTTGCACACTTTATTTTTCTGGGGTGGTCAAGGTCGTAAGGCTCCCGCTAGATGTCCGAGGCACGTTTCTTTTTTGTCTGATAGTATCTCGCGCTACGGACCTCTTGTCTCAGCTTTAGCTCTATCCCCTTATCATGCAGTGATATGCACTCACTGCTTGATAAGGGACTACATACTTGTTTTTAGAGAAAGTACAAATATATACTATATTTAGTGTTTTTATAGAGTATGTTTGGATTTATGAAGACTTAGTCTAATTCGATAGACTAGTGAACAAGTGTTGATGTCAGTAGTGAAAAACTCATAAGTCAAACAAGGTAAAACGTTCGACCGGTCTTATATACATCATCTTTTAGAGTAGATAAAACATTATTTATAAATTTAAACTTTTACCAAACCCTTCCCTACAGAAGACTTAGGTGATAAATTAAACGCGTATCTATTTTCCTCCTCCGTCGAAAGACGGAGGAGGTGAATAGTCATCCCCAACGTACTTGTACAATGAGTGTACAAGAAACGTCCGTTGGCTAAAAGAAACGGCGGAAGAAATTCGCTCCTTGGCTGCCGCTAATTTAGCGGTAAGCGGGGAGACGATTTCTTGCGCGCCTCGTAAACTGCCGCCTACCCTGCCGCCTACCCGCCCGTGTTTTGACGTCTTCACGGTATCGATAATTTTGAATTAGCGCGGAGCACGCTGCATCAGTCCATCTCTTGTGAATTTCGGCTACCGCGCGCGGATACATGCTTATCTTCCGGAGTTTACGAGTTTTTCTCTCGCTTCGTTTCTTCGCTGTCCTTCGTAGCTGCTCACTCCTGATTTGCGATGTTGGTGTTACGGCGGCGGTACCTCAATGGTTTCTAAATATCAGCGCGGACCTCGTTGCGTCGGTCGATCGTTCACAAATTCTGCCTACCGCGCAATTTCAGATGCATGCTTCTCTTCACGACTTTTTCTGTCCGTTTCTTCGTTCGCTGCCCTTTACTCGTGGCTGCTACCTCGTCATTTGCTCGCTCGTGACTGCTCACCGATCATTTGCGATCTTCTTCTTACCGCGGACCTCGCTGCATCGGTGGATCGGTTAACAATTTCGGGCTACTGCGCTATTTGAGATGCATGCTGCTCTCGGTGCACTTCAGTCTTGGCTGCTCGCTCGTCATTTGCTCGCTCGTTGTTTGCAGGGAGCGCTGGATCGAATGGCTTGCCTGCTCGTTTCTTCTTTACAGGGACCGCTCGATCGCTTGCTTGCCCGCTATGAGATTTGCACGATATTCTTATTCTTCTAACCTTCGTGTCGTGTTCTTTCTTCGCTGTAACACAGCGAAGAAAGAACTCGACGGATTGGATGGTGGTGTTGTTGTCGATACCGATGCGGACAGATATTTGTTCTTGCAGACCATGCAGCCGACGATCCCAACATGTCTTCTTGTCGTCTTTCGCGACATTTCCTGCCTACGACATTTTGTCCATGATTGCTGTTGGCCGATATCGGGATGGTGCCGAGTTTGTACACATGGTCCGATGTACCAAGGTCTTGCTGATGTTGCAACGTACAGACTGTGCGGGAACGGGAATTCGGGAAAAGCAGCTTCATTTTCACGAGATAAGTTCAATCTTTTCTCTGCTGTTATCAAGTATGTCACAGCTTGTGATTGATGTCCCTTCCGACAGAGCCGATGATGATCTTGACGCGCAATTGAGTATACCTTCGACTCCTCTTGCAGTTCCTGCTTTCGAACTTCTCTCTTCTCCATTAAAGTGCGATTCGCCTCACAGTCCTCCTCGATACCTGCAAGAACCCAGTTTTGACTCTTTTCAGGCTGTTTGTTCTTACCTGCCGGCGTGTTCTTTCGATCGTTTTCAGAAATCTGTCACCTCGCCCCCATATCCTCTTTATTCCAAGTCTCTTCTTTCTTTCTCCGATATAGAGCTGTACAGGTACAGGTCTTATATTTACATTGATTTGCATTACTCTTCTGTTCCCCCGGAGTTCTTGCTTCCTTCGCTCGATTATGTTTTGATCTGCAAGTCCTTTTCACTACCTAACTGTTGCCTGCAAGCAGTGGTCGGTCCATTCCATTACATAGACACAGAAGGCGCTTGGCTTTTACTGCGAGACTGTAACTCCAAAATTTTCTGTTATCCAAAATTTTTTCAGTTTGCGACTGATCCACGACTTCTGAAACCCACTGTTCTTGCTGTGTACCGTCTCAAATGCGTTCATTGCGTCTGCCAGGACATAGATCCCAAGCTGTATACCTTTGCCTGTAAACACTTTCGCTTCGGAAATGCTACTGCGACGTGCAGCGAGAGCACGTCGTCAGACTGTACCACCTCTGACGACGGGAACGCGTCGTGTGCCAATCCTGAAGCGACTTGAGGTTTCTGTCACTGTGAACTGCACCGGAGGGGACTTGGATGTGGACAAGTGCTGGCCTGTTGTTTCTCGCTTCCTTGAAGATGAGTGCCATAGCGGTCTGCTGTCTATTGAAAGGGGGGGAAGTCTTTTGCATCTACACATACAGGGTGTGCTTTGTCTTCAAGGCACCAGTCCTTTGCAGGTGAAGCAACGTTTGATCTCTGTTCTTGGGTGGAAAGGTATCGAGAGGCCTGTGGGGAGGGAAGTTTGTGTCAAAGCGTTGACAAATCGGGGCCTTCATACCTTTGTAGGTATGGTAGGTTACTGCATGAAGGACAAGACTGAGGCTCACCATAAGTCGAGTATGAAGAATATTACTAACGGCATGCTTGAGGATGGTGAACAGCTGTTTACTTTGTTTGGTGCCGCAGATACAAAAAACCGCGTCGAACTGAACCAGCATAACATTTTGCAGCGCGCTTTACAGTTCAATAAGTACAGAAGTCGTCATCCCTTGGGTTCGACTTTAAGGACATGTCTTAGGTCGATGATTCGATCGGGTAAGTACAGTCCTTCGTGCAGATGGCTAATGGCTTGTGGGATCCAAAAAAGCAGAAGCGACTCTCTCTGGAAAGCGATCGTCCGTCTCGAAACTGTCAGTATAGCAGATATCGACAATGTGTTTTTCGTCCAAACGAGAGCTCGATACTTCACGGTGGAACAACCTGATGCAGACCTTTTGGACGAGGAGGAGGAGTATATCTTGGCGGCCTCTCTTTCTGTACGCGGAGCAACTGTCCCTAACTTTCAGGAAGTGAACGCGCTGCCCGAATATATGCCACTTTGTAGTCCTTTGGATCGTAACCTGGCGGCAACTCGGGCAAACGAAGGTAATTATTTTCTGTTCACTGTGTTTAATGCTTTCGCGCTTGTATGTTGTCTGCTTTCCAGAGCTAATCGTGTTGTTTGTTCTGTGACGCAGGTACCTGACTTCACGAACTCAGTTACCTCGACTTCGCATCATGTATACATACTGTAGAAAGTACAAGTAGTCTACTGCAGCCGTATCGTTATTTCACAGTTTAGAAATGGACATGCCTTACTATATAGCAGGATTGGAATGGAGAAGTGTACTGTACTGAAACAGTTTACCTTATAGCTTGTACCTTCTCGGTACAGATGACTCATACAGCTGAACGCTGATTTGTGATACAAGTTTCTATATCAATAAAGTTTTCCATGGGCTCACCGAAGCCTTTATTCTCATCAGTATACACTAGCGGGAATACAGTAGAAAGTGTTAATCTGTATACTACGAACGCGACAAGTAGGCACAAGTGCAATTTGTAAAAACCGAGAAGGGAGAAAACGACGTCAATGAGAACAGCCGCTAATGAGCAAGAGAGGCCAGAAACCCCCGGCACGAAATGAACTTGCACAGTGGAAGAAAACGAGCGGGCGGTAATATCCAGCTCGGCGCGAATTACAAATTTGTATCCAGTCGGGAAGAAAAAATAACTGGCATGTGGGCCTCCAAATGATACTTTGTGTAAAAAACCGCACGACTGTACTTGGTAATGAGAGAACCGGACTGGTCCCCCCGACGGTAATACATTTTTGGTGTTTTCCGTTTCTTCCATCCAAACTGTACGCTAGGTGAATAGCTATATAGTCAATCTGAATATCTACAGAAGACTTAGGTGATAAATTAAACACGTATCTAGGAGGAGGTGAATATACATCCAATCAATCAAGACAAGAGTATCCCTTCATCCCATCACGCAAACCATAGCAATCGAATATTTTTATTTTTGGGCATTTATCCTCTTCCTCCGTTCTTGTGGAAAGCTCAAGTAACATGCATATTTAAACATCGAGAGGTGAATATGGAAGGAAGAATTTCATTTCCTACATGAGGTGTATATCCTCCCAATGGATAAAAACGTCCATGGACGTGTTCAATCGATAGATATAAACATTTTACGTACCACTGATACATAACGTTTACGTCAAAAGATTGTAAAAAGAATGTTACGTCGATGGCTGTAAAGCCGTAAAGCCTTCGTTTAAGTGGCCCTACTGTAATGCAGCGGAAGTACCTCCTGCGTGTAGTGCCCGGAGATCTGGCGGAGTACGGGTGGCGCTGACACTAGATATACGGTGCTGACGAGTACCCTGCCACAGTGGAGACGACCAGAAGATCAGAAATGAGAGGCAAGTGCGAGACCGCAGATCCACGCTGGGTGATGGATCTGTAGCAGTTGAGGATAAGATCTTTCTGTAGCTTCGATATCGGGGCCGATCCTCAGATAACATGTGTGATACTGACCACGCAGAGCCTGATTTGCCCCCGTCCATACGTCTGGCTGTGCATGCTGGATTCTTCACGTGTCGATCACGCGCACAGTTCCGCCTGATTTGCCAGGATGAAAGAGAAGACACTGTTGCCGCAATCGCTGCAATCGGACTCTGTACATTTGTCTGATCCAGGGGATTACCTGTCCAGATCTGCACAGAATATCCTACTCAGCTTGCCAGTTACATGGTGTGGATGGGTAAAGAAGCACCACTGACGGGTAAGGGTCCAAAAATCTTTCCCTTCGCGTCAGTAAGGGTCCAAAAATCTTTCCCTTCAGGTCTCTTTGATCTGCGACAACAAGCACTGCTGACGCGTGTCCACGTTGAGACTTGTGACGGTGCAAATTTGTCCCCATTACACGGTTGACGTGGCCAACAGACTGACTTCAAAGTTCTTTCATCGTGCTTCAAAATTCTTTCATCGTGCTTCAAAAGTTCTTCATCCAAACTCGTTACGCGTTCAGTTGACCGAGAATTGGAGTAGAAGTCCCAAGTGACACACAAACTATGGCATGGTCCGAGCTCGCCGAGACAACTTCCCACCTCTTCCTCGTTGGAGTGGACAAGATTACTAGTTCAGCTTCCCGTTTGAAGCTCTCCAGAGTCTGGACGACTCCTGAGTCACTCAGAACCCGAAGGGACCTTATTGCCTTCGCCATCCATATCTGCCAGGCAGACGGACCATTAACTACGTACCGACTGTCTCATTTGCTCTATATCAATATCAAGTTTACGTCTCTAAAATCCAGGAGCTTCCCGTCTGCAACATTCCATTCTTCACCAGGCGGTACTACATCCGAGCAAGGCCAGCTGAACGGAGTTCCAAGGACTGGTAGCTCAACACGAACTTCGCGAACAGCCGAACCGGCAACGCTTTCATGTGGACGTGAAAGAGCACCCAAGCCGAACCAAGACGGTAGTCAAGACGAAACATAAGGCCTGTGTTGAACGACCAGATTATAGCTTTCGGTGGAACGAACAAGTATTGAGTGAATTGAGTATTGGGGGAGCTCAATTCAATTCAACTAGAATCTTGCTGACATACACCAGTAATCGAAGAACCATTCGACGTGTAGAAGACCGAGTATGAGTCAATGGTCAAAAGTTAAATATCACCCGTAATGTAGGTACAATAACTTCAGAGATACAGATTACTATCAAAAAGAGGAAGCACTTAATCACTTCGTGTAATCTACCGTCTTCCTTTCCTATTGAGCCCAGCTAATGAAACTACTTCAGGCGGTGAATTCTCAACCTGCACTTGCACTCGAGAGAATTCCTCTTCAGAGTCAGTTTAACAACTATCTAACTTGACCTGCACTTGCACTCGAGAGAAAATCCTCTTCAGAGTCATTGTAACGACTATCTAAGGCTCAAGAGTTCCCTCAATTTACAGGGATAAACAGTCAACTGTCACTTTCTTTTTCACTCTACAAGCAGATATCTCAGACTCTTAAACAACATTCGGCGACAAGTAACTCAACTGTTCGCCTTCACCTCTTAAAATCTATCCTCCTCCGCGTGGTTAAGCTGTTAGGAGGGTCTGAAAAGTCCGTGGTTGCTTTGACTGCATGATCAGCGGAGCTAGAGATTCAACTTGGTGGAGGGTCTAACACACCTCCATGGCTCAGTCAGATTGCCGTTTGGGCTAGGCACATGGCAGAAACAAACACAGGATAGCAGAAGGTCCGCACTGTACATCGATTGACCGACGAATCTCTACAATGGTAGTCGAGGACAGGCCGCAACCCACCGTGCATTCATAGTTCCGCAAATGTGCCTGTACTCGAATACAGACCACAATACCCCAGTGTTTAATTCGACGTGGTATAACATCCAAAGGGCCATTGGTTCCGCTATGAGCAGAGTGTGTCATGCACCGGTTGAGTGTGAAGTGATATAGGAACACGGGCAAGCCTGTATTCAATCAGGCTCGTCCTCCCAGTTCATTCCACTGCTTCACCAGTGTTCACGTCGTACACCGTTTGTCTGACGAACTGACCACGTACGCGGGGACGCTGCTCGGCAAGTCTTTTTCTACTTTGATATCGCACCTGTAAAGTCAGCGGAAGCCTGTGAGATGGAGCAAACTGACCAGCAGAGGCAGACAACAGTGGCAGAACAACTACAATCAAACAAACGGTTCCAAGCAAATCTACACAGCACACCCAATCGATGCACACGAAACAATCAAAGCCCTCCATAAGCTCATATCACCAGAGAGACGCTGCATCCGACTTTCGATTACTGACCTTCTTCTCGAAACATCTTTCTTTCCTTTTCTGCCTGAACTTGTTCAGTGCAGCTTCTCGACGAGCGAAGCGATTTTGCTCAGGATCCACAATACCGGCACTGGCAGTGACGGCATTTCCAGATCCACTATCCCCATTGTTACCACCACTTCCTGCATTTCCCATGGCGGCTACTGGTACACCGCTTTGTCCATTTTGATTACTCAAGTTGTTGCTTCCAGATGCACTCCCGTTGACACTTCCATTTCCGTTCCCGATACTTCCATAACCATTACTGCTCCCACTCTGCCCGGTGTTTCCGTCAGGTATGGACCCGGCCATGTTGGATGACCCACAGCGGGGAGCTCCAGGGCCGTGATTAGTGACTGTTTGATCATCTTGGTTTGAACGTAGAGAAGCTTGGGGCATCTGAGAACGATGGTGGTGATGATGGTGTTGAGGATGGTGAGACTGGTGCTGGTGGGAGTGATGATGCGAAACGTTTTCTCTGTACGGAGGATGGTCAAACACCTTCCCCCTGTTCGACTTATGGGCCGGTCCGGTTGCCCACTGGGGTGCTGCCGCATGAGAGTAGAAAGCAGGATGCATGGGTGGTCCGTAGGCCGCAGATACTCCATCGTACATAAGCCCCGGAGGGGGAACGCCTGGTCTGGAAATGGGTATCCCGGGACCAGACACCGGAGAAACTGAGACGGCCTCGTCTTTGGCTTGCCTACAGCTAGCGTTTCCATCTTGACAGGATGAGCCTACAACCCCAGAACCCATATCTTGACCATTACCTTTGTGAGGAAGGTGAGAGTGATTTGCAAGAGTTGAAGCCTCTCCACTACCCAGAGACGATCCGCATCGATCAAGGGGTGTGGCAAGGTGAAGCTGCCCGGTTTTGCTAGTGCCGAGACATGATTGTCCGGAAGCCAAGCTGTAGGAGACGCCAATAGGGAACCCACCGAAACCCAGAGGATTTGCCGAGGGATGGTGTTGTTGTATGATGACTCCGCTAGTACTGTACCTGAAATGTAGAAGCACAGCACACGTTTAAAACCATTAACGTCGAACTGTCAGCCTGCTCACAGGTTACTCAAACCTTTCTGAACATGTGGAACTACAAGGAGCCGAAGTCCAGCTCGACACGAATATATTTCACTAGAAATGGCGAGAAACATCAGACTTGGACGGAAAAACCACTTGAGTCTCTTAACGAGATCGTTAAGAGACGTCTGTACCATGAACCTAAGATTACATGTACATTCTAACATACACATGATGGAGATGAAACCGCTACCTTGAAAACGCAGAACCGCCGGACTGACGCACAACGTGTCTCTCTTCATTGTCGACATCATCATCACCGGGTACACGCGATCTCTTCAGGGAGAGCGTTAGTGTAGGCAACGGCGAGCCTGACGCGTACTTATCGTTCATGACAGGGCTGTTACTTGCGCCACGGTCAGAACCATCCGCTCCATCACTGTCGTCTCCTTCTTTGACATCCTCGTTGTTTTGACAAGCAATTCCTCCAATTAAGTCGATTGCCTTAGCAGATCCGCCTGAGTTTGCAGCACCAGAATTGTAACCCTCTTCCATTTGCTCGGCATCATTCTCGCTCGATGACGGGGAGCCTCTGTCTTCAACGGCACCGTCATTGTTTTGCTTTGCTTGCTCGGCTTGTTGGAAGTCGACAGTTCCAGGTCTTCGAGTGGCCATCTCGAGATCTTGCCCCATTTGATCATCTGTGCATAGAAAGTGGGATAATACGGAGTCAGAGTGTTACATAACATGAAAACGGTAACGGCTGGCAGACATGATCTCTCAGAAACGATCCAGTGCAGCTGTGCTTTTACACTGGATTGGAGTTCCCTCAATTCTGAAAACCCACCTGAGACTTTCTGCAACGAAGTGGCCTGGCCTTCTTCCCGGTCTCTCTTTTGCATTTCTCTCGTCTTAACGTGAACAGCAACCGTCTGAGTACCACTCCCGTTGTCGCTGCCACCCCGGACGTTGAGTCCACTGCTCCCGTCTTCACTGCCATCATTGCTCCCACTATTATTCCCGGATCCAACTCGGCTCTTTGGCTGCGTAGCCTTGCCAGTTCCGCTCCCACTTCCGCCACTCCCACTGCCACTGCCGCTTGACTGGAGGACAACAAACTGATGTGTTAGATTGACATGGCTCAACCACGTGTGAATCTGCCTTAACTAACCAGTGCAGATTAATCACAAGGACAACTGGACATAAAGGGAGCACTAACAACGCGACAGCCAAGTCAAGTCAAGGAGACTCACACTCTGACACCGCCAGACATGCTGCCAGAGGTTCTTCAGTTCATTCTTGCGAACGGGCTTCACTAGGAAATCGGCAGCTCCTTTGGACAGACATCTGAACACTATGTCCAGAGAATCATGGGACGACATCACTGCACGAAAGAAAGGTAAACTAGTCAGATTTCACACCACGATCTTCAGTTATGCTACGCTCAGAACTAGCCTCTTCTAAATCTCACATCCATCTTACTGGACGACGACTGCTCAACCGTCATGAACGATAAGAGTGTCGCCGTCCAAAGTTGAACAGTCCATACTACAGTCACTAAAGCATCACACCAACACACAACGAGAGTTACTGTTCTCCAAGGAGGCAGCTCCAGTATGATGAACATCTAAGAAGATTATGACATCCTACGAGAAGCCAATTATGCAGTACCCAGAACGGAGAGTTGTAGTAGCCATCACCGACTCCACTAGAAGAGAAAGCAAACAGCGGGTAGAAAAGTTACTTACTTATGACAGGTACTCTCTTCCCTGCTTCGCGACTCATGATCTTCGTGAGCAAGCCGACTCCGGAAAGGCAAGGCATCACAACATCCGTCAAAACTAAGTCGAATCGATTGTTGGGGTCCTCAAGCATCTCCCATGCTTGCATACCGTTAGCAGCCGAAGTAACTGCAAATCATCACAAGCAGTTGTCATTAGGAACAGGGTCTGAACAAGAAATAGTTTCAGCTCACTCCGCCAAGCAGGTAAAATTGCGCAACGAAACGCGCAAACGATCACGGTACTTCAAAGGAAGCTACTATCTACATATCAAGAAGTTATGGCGCAAATCTCTCTCCTGTCCAGCACCAGGACCCTTCTCTGGGTGCATGCTGCCGGCACATGCACTCCTTCAACACAGCTATTCTTTTTTAGTCTAAAACGAAAGAGACGAGGAACACGCCGCCGATGTTTGGTCTGGCGCTGAAGACAACATTAGTCTACACGCAACTACGAAAGCAATAATCGCGTTAGATTTCTGATCCAGCTACACGATCGACGATCCTACCAGCTTAATATTGCAGTGTCGACATGAAAATGATCAAATACTGCCTCTATTATACCTTCGTAGCTGCAGTTACGAAGAAGAGCCCCAACAACGTGTCTGGTTGAATCATCGTCTTCCGCCAGTAAGACTCTTAACTGCTTCTGCGGTAAGAAGCTCTCCCAACCTGCGGTGGCTACGGGAGCACTTTGCGGCAGTGGTTGATGCTCTTGCTGTTGCTGTTGTTGCAGGAGCTGGGGCCGGTCAGCCCTGCCCGATGGTTCTTCAGTTTGTGACTGGGGGCGTCCCTGCTGATTGCGATGTTTAGAAACCACTTCTGCGACGGCTCCGTCACCTTCTTCAAAATCGTCCTCCGTCTCCTCGTCTCTATCGTCCTCGGAGGCCTGGGCTGCTTCCAAATTTCTACCATCTCTAGTAAGAGGGCACTTCTCCTTCTCACTTCTGCCGTGAACATTGGCATCTATGTTCATGTCCGTTGCCCTCTGACCATCCTTCCTACTCCTCTTCAACTCTAAGTTGAGATCGGAGGAACCACTGAACCCACTATTCAGGTCACCATTCCCTGATTCTGCATCTCGTTTCCTTTCTCTACCTTTACCGTCCTCCCAGATCCTTCCCCCTTCGACTCCATCCCGAGCTCCAGAAGGAGCTCCATCCATGCCTCCTATACTCCTGACCTCCGAGTAATGCTCGTTGAGCCTAGACTCGGTCTCATTCTCGCTCGAATCTGCAGTCATCAGAAGAGATATTGCAGTACTGCGCTAAGGCTAAAATATACTGTGTCTAATTCCTACGTGCCTCCGTATGGCTCATCTTCCGAATCTTGCCCGACGATCAAACGAATTTCAGGCACTCCAGGATCCCTGCGCCGCAGTTCACGGGACATCCGCTACTGAAAGCGCCAAGAACACTCACTTCCTGCTAGTTTCACAATCTCTTGTCACACAAACTGCCGGGTGGCAATGAGCTCGAACTCCCGCTCGCGGGGAGTGATGGAAGAAGTGAAGCCTGCTGGATTACCTGCTTCTCAGTCTCCGCTTGAGGCAGAAAAAATCTATCTCCTGGCACCTCCAAATACATGCCACAGACACAACAACCTGGTAACACCCAGACGATCGGCGAATGCTCAGTATAATATCCACCAGGCAAGCAACAATCGTTCAATTCTCAATAAGAGGAAAGAATGAAGGTGGCGCAGCAAGATATGTCAAGAAACGACCAAATCAACGGCGTCTGTGAGGAAAAGACAGTCGTATTGATCAAGAAGGTGCTCGAAAGCACCACGAACAGGTGGTGGGATAAGTGAGGCCGCTGGAGTGCGAGGCCTGCACTCCGATTGACACCACCCGTGATGCGCTTCTTTGCAGGAAGAAGAATGAAATCCGTTTCACAGAGAAGCGACTAGCACAGCTCAAGTCTGGCGCACACAAGCAGAGTGGTAGCAGGCTTCCAAGCAACCGAATGCAAGTAATGGTTGCGATCCACTCACTCAGCACCTCATCGATCTTTCCCTGTCCCTTATTTCCCTCCGGTAGACAGATATGTAGAACAGCAGAAGTGGCTCTAGACGAGGTAACTACCTACACTGAAGACGCCACAATCACACAGCGCAACGTAACGCAGGCAGCAGGCAACGAATACCAAGGCAGGGGCATGCTGATGATAATGCGAGCAAGGGAGAGAAAATCCTTGCATAATATGGCGTGGTAAGGGATTGCAAAGCGAAGTGGCTTCTCGGAAGACAGACGCCAGCCTACGCAGAGGAGTGGAGAAGAGAAGAGGGAGAGGCGTATTAGACAAAAGAGACACGGGAGAACGGGAAAGAAAGTATGTTGCACCGGTGGTGGTGGTAAAATCCCAGTTGGGCCTCGAGCAACTGCGAAAGTAGAGAACGAAAAATTCCTCAGAACTAACGAACGAACCTCACAAGAGACGAGCAAAACTGAACTTGATCTCGAAGACTAATCTACTACCCTCTCGGGAAGCTATGTGATCCGTTCCTTGTTCAAGACGGCTGATCTACCGCATGGCACACTCGAGAACTCGCTCGCTGCGCTCGAATTCAGCAGTGGGAGAAAAAAGATGGAGGATACAGGACCGGCTGGGGAGAGAGATAGTCGATGGGTTGGATGGCGATACGAGTGCTAGAAAGAGCGGAGGCAAGCGACGAACGGGAGAGGTAGAATCAGGCAAAGATTTGGAGGAGACAGTCGGGAGACGGGGGTGACCGATATCCCAGACGTGCTGTGATTCGCAGAGAGGAACTGGGATACGTCCTGAAGTTGACGTGGCAAATAAAATCGTTTCCTTCTATTGGGTAGACGGGCTTAGACTGAGCGGAGGAATTTCTTTCCTATCTCTGATTGGTCGCTTTCTGCCAGCGTGGAAGGGGAAACTTAGTTACCAGTTCGCTGCCTCATTTGTCCACGCTATTTGGGGTGTAAAATCACGGCTGGTGACTGGAAGACGCCAGCATGCAAGGGGGATCATTCCGCCTATGGTGATTGGGAGACGCCAGCAGATTTCACGTACCGACTTATTTTCACCCGTCGGCCTCCGAGATATTTTGCTGCGTGGTGTGTGGTGCGCGGGGCTGGGAACCGAAGACGACGGTAGACAGCAAAGTCTTTCAGCGCCCTTCAGCTTCCCGGTCTCTAACCTCATCGCCGGCCCTAGCGTGGCCACGTCACTCGCTCATTCCGTCCGCCCTTCCATTACTCACCATGCTGAAGTTTCCTCTCGCGAGGGGATGGTCTGCAATTTTCCTTTTCTTTTTAAATGTTTGACCTAAACCCGGATTCCTCTCTTATCACCTGTCAGCCTTGCAATCCACTGTCCACATCAACCAGTACCACCCAAATATCTCCTCTCCCGTCACTGAACTGTAATTGATACTCTTCGCTCTTCTCCTCTCCCTTCCCCTTCATACTTTTGTCTGCCAGTCGAGCGACGGATGTCACTCATATCCCTTCCCGCAAAGTCCTTTTCTGATGTTATGACATCCACACTCAAATCTACGCTACTGCCCGGCATGGCCCCACCCTGCCCGAGATTTCCAAGGTCACGGAGGGCCGAGGATTTAGACATATCACCTGTTACGTACTGGATTCGTATCAATCCCTGGTTTCCCTGTACAGTCCGCACGACCCTCTGGTTTTACCCCGAGTAACTCTAGGTAGATCTCCTCTTCTAGAGCTTGCGGACAGAACTTCTCCAGTGCGGGTCTTTTTGTCTATCGAAGGTCACTATTTACCCCGGTAATATTTTTCTCCTTTTTCTACTGATTATTAGGGTGGACTTGTCAGACACCAATTCACGAGGTTCAAACTCCCAGGACTATTGGAGACCTGTACATGCTGTAGCTCCGGTCAGAAATTGGCTTATCATACCCTAATATGAATGCTGAGGTTGATCGTACTCCTCTTAACGTATGGTTGCTTGATCATACCCCCAACCTTCCAGCGACAGTTCTTCCCGTTACTATCCTATGTAAGATCGTCATCCAGGTTATCATGTAAACATGTAAGGTCAAGTGGAGGCTGCCATGTCAACATGTATTCCAAACTCACTCTATATATCGTGGCATTATGATACTGAGCTCATTCTCATCATACATCTTTCTCGCGCTAGGGACGTGTAAAGCGTGACACATCAAACTGGACTTGAGATACAAGCTGACATGGCAACTTCAATGACGGTTTACACGGTGCAGTAACCGGGAGAACTATCGTTGGCAGGTTGAGGGTATGATCAAGCCACCAAACGTTAAGAGGGTTATCATCAAGCTAAGCATTCGTATTAAGGATATGATCAAGTAAATTTCCGCTAGTACCAAGTCATGGTTTCTTTACGTAGTGTGGACGAAGACGATCGACCATACTACCGTAGTAGTCAAGTTACTTTGACTGTCATCCGAAGACCATGTTTGTTTCTTTGGTGAGTTTTCAACAAGAACACTCCTAAACATATCAGCATTTCAAGTCAGAATATATTCAAACACAAAACAAGTCAAACAAACCTTTCAAATTCCAAATTATGGAGCAGTTCAAAGGCTCACATTTTATCTCTACAGTCACCATTTAGGCACAAAGTCATTTCCAGGTTCGCTGATATCTGAACATGGTCAGGCCAGTCTCACAAGATTTTCATGGGTTAATATCGGGGAGAAATAACGAAAACTGGTCTGGAATGCCCAACTGGCTCCATCAACTTAAGGGCTCCTGGTGTTGATACACTAACTACAGTTCCCAAACTGTAAGATACAGGAGAGTTTCGACCATATTCTACTCAGCTGTGGGCAATCAATCAACCGGAAGCGAAGTCACCTGAACTCGCTGGGGCCGCAAGGACCGAGACAAACTCCGCCCTCAGTTTGACCTGGAAACATGTTCAACCAGCGTTCTCTCACACGAGTTGACACTCAACATAACACCGGTACAAAATGGGTGAGGATGGTCCGAGAAGCTGATCAGTTGTCTATTTCCGGCTAACCTCTGTAGATTGGCTTACTCAACACTTCCTCGGATAGGAGTCGAAAGCGACCAACCGCTGAACCCTAATCTTCCACACAAACTGGGCACGCTGTAGGTTGAGAACCGGAACTGATAGGAAAGTTGTTTTTCTTCACTTGTCGTTTTGGTCGCCCGCGTGGAATCTCAGGCCTTAGGTAAAATTAGACCAAAACTATCTAGAACTAGATTTTGTGGAAAGCATGAGACTCTGATGTGGACCACTACCAAATCATGTATGGACTTGCCACAGCGTTCCAAGTGGACAGAAGGTTTGCTCATACTTCGGTAAACCAGATCGGGGTCTACAAACCATCCAACTTGTCCGCCATCTAAACTCGACACACAGTTAAGGGTAACTACGGCACAAGAGAAAGACAGTTCAGTGATCTTTTAGCTAAACACGAAGTATGGAGCGTTTTATTACTGGCTGTCCTGGTCCCCTACTACAGTTGCCAAGTCTCCTAATCGATCAACTGCGTAGACTACCCCAAGCGATCTAATTACGCAGTTGACATATTTAGGGTGCACAAAGAGAGGAACGTTTCGAGCTTTGACGGGTGGACGCTGCCGACCCGAGGAAAGAGAAGGTGATATGACAGGGCGGGCAGTATAGTGCGAGTGAGCAAACGAGAGAAGCGGAAAATAAAGAGTCGCTTTTCAGCCCAAATTCAACTAGAAATACCCTTTTCTTTGTCCTTCTTCCACGGGTAAAGGGCAAAGGAGTTTTTGTCAGTAAAACCAACTAGAATTACCTTCGACTACCATGCTTTAGGTATGAATTAGGTTCTGGCGAAGAAAGCAAGGCAGCAGACTCTGAGCAGAGTCGGCCAAACTGGCCTCACCTGCACGTTCAGACAAAACTGCCTCTCTTGCTGAGTCACCTCCCTGGGGGTTATCCATAGTTCCGCACAACCCATATATCGAGTTGGCGGTAGGGACAGTATACACTGGACATGTCCCGGTTTTCTTGTGTAGGAATGTGTCCTGGAATCTGGTATCTGGTAACTCGAGTCCAGATGGGAGGCGATATAAGATGCCTTCGAACGACCTCCTGCTTGTTTTCAAGGATCCGACTCATGCCCAGAGAGACGAGTGAGACGCGAGTGGTGGATCCGCGTGACAGCCAACAGTGCTCACTGTTTGCTGCGGATCTAAAAAACTTTGAAAGTTTCTTTTTAGGGAACTCTGGGTAAATAAGGTAACTTTACCAGATACGCTGATTCAGCAGACTATCCAGTCGACATGCAGGATAAGATATCGGCTGCAACTCTATGTTCTTTTCTTCAAAGCAGAGTACCAGGGAAGGCAAGATTGTCCGCGACGGTGTGCACGGTCTGGCAGGCTATTGGTTCGTTTAGCTCTTCTCAAGACGTTTTCGAACGCCCTGCTGCTGCTGGAAGTGCACAAGTCGCAAACAGCGTCGGCGTCACTAACTAAGCCACAGCGACGTCGCGCGGATCGTATACACAAGCTCGGTAAAGGAGAGGATAGTAACTGACGACTCTCCGTCCTTGTAGACGCACGAGAACAGAGGCGGATCTCTCGCCACGTCAAGATTCGATCTCGAGCATCATTGCCCATCCCAAGTGGTGGTCAAAACGGGTAAAGCTACTGTCTGCCAGGAATGGCAAACTGTCCCGGCCGCAACTAACCCCGAAGTTCGTGCGCGGTCATAGCGAATAAGACGTACACACAGTTCATCTGCTGACCAGCAAATTGATAGGCGGCCATGGACCAGAGAAGGTAGTCCCAAGATAACCACGTCGAACATCTCCCATATCAATCTCTTGGCTATCCACACTCTGCGCCAGGCTCACTCGCTCCGCGTGGTGCCACCTGTCGTGATGGTTTGTGCCTGCTGTTGAGTGGGCAATCTCTGCGGCAAGCTCAATCAACACAATGTCAAAACGTCAGGTTGACGTCCCAGGCTTTGATTGCGATCGTAAAAGATTGACCGAGTTTTGATTCTCTGGGCTGCACCTCCCGACTACCCGACACACTTCACCGGCTGTCCTCCTTTTGCTAAGAAAGTACTTTTGCAAGCTTCCTACTCCACAGCTCCCACTATGCTTGTTCGCAACGGCCGTTACCTCTGCAGTCCAGATGGCCACAGATGTAACCACTACTGCTCCCTCGCCTGCTCTGGACCACAAGTTCGCGGACAGTGCTGGTCCGTCTGACGTACGGACGCAAAATCACTTTAGGTTTGCCTCTTCAAGATCAGTTTCTCTCTTGTCACAAGTCACAAGCTGGCCGGTTGTGGAACCCTAATGGGTCTCTGTACAGTACGGCCTTCTTATGTGGAGTCTTCCGTATTGCGGTCAGTACCGAACACAGTGCCTCAACCCACACGCAGCTCGTGTTCGTTCATGCAGTTTTCTTCGCCATATCCTGGGAAAGATCAGACGGGCAGTTTGTTCTAACCACGTCATTTTTCTACTCTGTTTTCTTGATTCTTGATTCACTCGAATATACGGTATTTCCATTTTCTCTGTACACTACAATACTTCTGTAAAGCGTTGGCACTTCTTGCTTTGTAAGTAGATCGCCTAGAGCTCAAACGCACCAGCAGTTTCAAAACTGCATAAGGCCAATTTCGATAATAAACAGATGTCTAGACTGCACATAGTTTCAGTTTCATGAATAAGGTTGGAGGTGCGAAATACAGTTTCCGACGGTTTTGGGAAAGGGCTTTGGTCGTGTCATTTCCATAATGCAGTTTTTGGATGAAGAACGTATTTTGGTCGGGTCATTTGCAACTGCATATATGCAGTTTTGGACGAAGAACGTGCTAGGATGTGCTCGTGGACTTTTACCCGTTTTCACACGAACAAGAACTCAAAATTGAGTTAATAGTGAGCAAGAACTCAAAACTCTGATAGTAGTGTGAGGACTTCCAAAAATATTTGTTACTGTATAAGCTGTGAGAAGTTTAGGAACTCCCTAAACTATACCTAAAGATGACGAAAACTGCACAGTGCAGATGAGTTCTAACTGTGTCAAGTAGGTTTGGTTTCTGTTGTGTGTCCGTGCAGTTGAAGGAATACTGCTATCAGAAACTACTCCCCTTGAAAGTCGTTTCGTTACATATCACTGTTTATTCATTGATGTCGAAACAGACGGCAGGACAGACCAATCTGCTCCACAAAACGTTCATTCACGTTTTAGGAGAGAAGATTTAGTGGATCTGTCGTCTTAAACACGATGCAAAGAAACGACTTTTGTGGTTCAGAACTTCCCTCGGGAAGCCCACTTCCGTAGCCGGATTATACTGCTTTACGGATATTGTTGACCGGACAACCTCGTCGTAGTGTTGTTTGAAATGAGACTGCAACAGCAGCAGCGGTACTGTAGTTACTGTACTGTAGTCGGTGGTGCTGAGGGAGCTACAGTGATTACTTGTCACATTTAATATATCACATTATTCTCTCGATTTTTATCTTCTTTTTATGGCGTGCCATGCCTGAAGACCAACGGCTGCGAGCGCTTCGGCGCAGGCCACAGATATTCGTCGTGGACGTGCCAGGAGTTTGAAGCCTGGACCGAACTCCATTCTCAAGGGATGAGTACTATACCCATTCGTCCGGGAGACAGGAGACAACGGCAGGGATTCTGGAAGGCGACGGCAGGGCAGGAAAAACATTCTTGGGCAACCGATCAGAGAGGCAATATTGGCCACAAGATTAGTGCTTGTCCGATGGAATTAGCACTCATGCAAACCGTGGACTGAACGGAGAAACTGTAGCCAAGAGAAAACTACAAATGAGAGAGAAGAAGGAAATAGAACAGTAAACTTCGACGGTACCAAACAGTCAGTCCGTCAGTCAGGAAATATGGACGGGGGTCGTTGAAACACTCAAAGCCCTGATGCGAACTTCTGGCTGTCCTCATTCGAGGCTTCTAATGAGAACAGACTCCGTTTCATCATCCCTGGAGGATAGGGTTACTCATGGTGCCGACAAGTGTCGCAAAGTCAAGTAATACCACTCCAGTTCTGTTCTGAGTTTTCAAGTTCCCATGTGGTTCGGGGTTCTGATATCGGGATGCTTTCCTCCTTCTGTGAGTAACGCATTTTTGTTTTCAGCCATTAGTTTACAAGATCGTACCGGCGGCCACTTCCAAACCGCAAGCTCTTCCTTGGGAGAAACATAAAATAATACTTGCCTCGCAACATGTCTGGGCGCCTCACTCCGAGCAACAGTCTCCTACAGCCTAGGGCTGGAATTGCTCGACGAGTTCCATCAGCGAATCCACTCCGCTGTCAGAATCTGCATACGGTATGTGCTTCATCTCACTGCATAAGAGTCCGTGATTCTATCAGCTGACGAAGTGCTTGTAATTATTTATCAGTTTTCTTTATTTCTACAGCCACAAGTTCTAAACGCCTACAGCTGAGAGCTGAGAAAGAGAGCGTTCATCGTATCATAGTCATAATTTCAATCTGGTACTTTCCTTTCACCTTACTTCTGAAGTACAGTGGAAGTTTGCTCTTATGTTTTGTGGAATCTCATCCTTGGTAATTATTTATCAGTTTTCTTACTTCTACAGCCACAATTCTAAACGCCTACAGCTGAGGGCTGAGAAAGAGAGCATTCATCGTATCATAGTCATAATTTCAGTCTGGTACTTCCCTTTCACCTACTTTGAAGTACAGTGGAAGTTTGTTCTTAGGGTTTGTGCTCATCCTACATTGGCTTATGAAGTATCCGTGCACAACAATATTTCGTTTGTTACCTTTACCACCTCTCCCTCTGCTTGCCAATAAATTGAAAGTCATGGTATTTTGACGTTTTCTTACTCTGATGTATAAGTTTGTTGGTAATTCTTGCTGCGTCTTTCGAACTTCTAAGGCCGAAGAGTCGACACTCAAAGTTTCTTCGTCGCTTGTCGGTTCATGTTGGGGGAAGACAAGTTTTCCTTCATGATAGAGAGCTCATATACTTACGATACTTGTAGTATCAGGTGTCGTGAATATGCACTGAATCTATGAGGGACGAAAGTGCAGTGAAGTACAGTTGTTGTTTTCACTAGAGCTGAACTGAACTACTTCGAGTCAACATTTTCTTCTCTTTCTCTGCTTGGGTAACAACGAGTGTGTCTTGACGATAGTGGAAAAGAGATAGTAATAATTTTGAAGACAAGGTTACTGAATAATGTTACTGAAAACTCAATCTTGCAGAGTCTGCTCACGGGTTTGGACTTCAAGAAGCTATCCTAGCCAGGAATCACGTGCCGCCACACAAGTGTCGCGTGGTCAGCTTATTTTTGTTCCATTTACACCAACAGTTGCTGTTTCGCTGGTGGCCTCTCAGTTTTAACAATGATACTGTTATTACAACAGCAAGCATTTTGACCGATCTCAAAGTGTTACCAACACACTGACCATCTCCAATCTCTGTGGCTGTGGAGATTGCAGATGGATGAATGGTTCCTTTTTCCTTTAGGACTCCCTTGGTGACTTTTTAACTGCATTTATAGTACATCCTGATCCTGAGACCATACTACTCCATGCCAGTCGGCCATATGCATATGCTTTCATCCTCAGCTGGACATGACACTAAAGGTGTCACACTGCCGTCGTAAAGTTGTATATGCTATCCATAAAGTAAGTTTCTAGATTTTATAGTGAAAGTCATGGGTATCCATGAAGAGACCGTAAGGGAACCGAAGAACTGATAAAGAATAAGGTTTATTATGTGTTCTCAGATACTCAGAAGGTCTGAATGGGAGAACCAGTGAACAAGTGGAAGAAAGTCAGGAGAAAATTCGGAGGTTTGCGCTCCTTTTATGAATATGTCTTCGCTTATATTCAGTACATTCCGTATGGTTGCAAGAATATTCGTAGGTGGACAATTTACTATTACAGCTGAAAAGTTCACCTACGGATTATGTGAGAGCAACATATAGCATTTGGCGAATTGACGTGCTGCATTGACAATCTAGCCGAGTCATCATCCCATCATAGAAGAGAAAGCTTTAAATAAAACTAAAATAGAATATATTAATTATTCTGGATAAAAGTTCAATAATATCTGTCCAATATTATATAAACCTACGGAACATATAAATATTCTTCTCAAAAGCATTTGAACATCATTTAGGCATGAAAGTTAAACTTTTCGGCCCTGGGGACCGTGACCAGTTCGATAATGATCTTGCTATGGTGGCCTATTGCTGCCGAAGATTTAGCCAACTTGATCGTAGTAGGAGGATGTCCCCTTTCCCTCGCTTGCATTGATTAGTGTGAAGCATCAATCGGGCGTGTCTGGGGCCTACTTGCAAGGACCTTTCGTGGTTGACAAGCTCACAGAAGTCCACAGAGATCTCCCGCAAGTTTTGGCGTCAACAGAAGTTCTCAAACAAACATGAGCACTGATAAAGATACTGTTCTCGCACATTAGAGGCAGTGAGGAGAAGGTGGCATGGAGGATAAAATAGGATGGAGGTATCCAAACTGTTAAAATACATGCACTGGAAATGATTCGTGGTAGTCGTGTTGGGTCCCAGACAGACAGATACACCATGTAAGGGTGTAGCAAAGTTAAGTGTGAGCATATAAGCAGGTGATTATTTCCCACTAGAAGTCAGTGAGCACAAGGGTATCGTACCCGACAGCCTTGTGCATGAACTCTACAGATGGGTGTTTAATATAGGATATCCACTGCCCGAGAGAGTGAGGTTATGTTCCGTAACCTCACGTTGGTCAGTGAAATACAGTGCATAAATCACGTGTTAAATTTTTCACTGAAGCCCGTGACATTATGCTCGCTGCTCATTGCGTTATGTTGACTTCTCGTGACATTTATGCTGCTAGACAAAAATCTCACCAGTGTTTTATGCATCCGCACTATCACAATCTATACCGTCTCGAACATGAAACGGAAGTTGTTAAGAAGTCACCTTCCGTGTTAAGTGTGACCTCATTAGAGTATTCAGCGCTATTCATTAGGGCTAACGTTCCAGTTTTGCAGTTGCATTGTATTTAAGTGTTAAGTTCATCTTGGATCAGGGTTAAAACTGAGAGTGGAAACAACTTTCTACTGCCACTCACGGAAATTTCCGACCTTCAAAAATGTGCATTGTTCAGAAACTTCAGGACAGACGTTTAGTCTGAACAGTTAGAAATGTATACTATGTCATTAGAGGGGATTGAATAAGCACCATGGACATCTTACACGACTAGCAGTTATGTAATAAGTATAGCATAAAACATTTTTGAGAGTAGTCATGGTGATGGCCCACGCTTCCGAGGCTCTCTGCCAAAGAAGTGTGGGTTATCATCATGACCACTATATACATAAGTGCGTGATGCGTAACATTTGAGAAAGACTTGCAATGATGTTACATATTAGCAAACTAATGCAATCTTAATTAAATACCGAGCGTGTGACAGAGAGCTGTCTGCGAACTGCAACACACGTGAAATCAAGCAGAAGATGTACAGGTCGAGCTGACCTGATTATTAATGTGCAGAAAAGAAGTTTTACATCATCTTGTGGTGTCATTGTGATTGTAGCTCGAGTGTAGGAAGGACATGTCTTTGGTTCAATCTCGCGAAGTTCATTTTGACGCCGCAGTCTGCAGCCGCAGTCTTTGGGTCTTTGGGACTCTACGGTGTGGCCCCCGGCCGCAGTGTTCCTTGAGTCAGGGCTTTTTTTCTAAGGCAAGGACCCTAAGACTGCGATCGGTGGCCGCACCGTAGAGCCCCAAGGACCCTAAGACTGCGGCCGCAGACCGCAGCGTTTCACGGGATTGAACCCAAGACCTGTCCTTCCTACACTCGAGCTACAACCACCATGACACCACGAGATGATGTCAAACTTCTCTCCCGCACATTAATAAACAAGTCAGCTCGATCTGTACATCTTCTGTTTGAATTCACACGTGCTGCAGTTCACGGGAAGCTCTCCATCACATGCTTGGCATTTAATTAAGGTTGCATTAATTTGCTAATCTGTAACATCATTGCAGGTCTTTCTCACTTTAGTCTTTTTTCTGACTATTTTTCCACTGACTGTGTGTTATTAATGATTGAAGGTGTGTTACTAAGATAATACACGGTAAGTAATCACTTGTTGTTTATCATAAATAAAATACTAAATAGCAAACTGTTGTTTAAGATTCCGGGTGTCCAAGTTTACATGACACTCATAGATCAAATAACGATAATATCACGGAAAGGAAGATTCTCCTCCCGAACCTTCTTGTTTGACTACTACTTTAAACCACTAGTAGGGGTATAAAAAGCTTGACTTCTCACGTGGCGGATCTTTTTCACTGTAGCTGTTTTTCTTCTCTCAGTCAGAGTGCGGGAGGCCAAGGTCCCTGTGGAGCTCCTTGTCTCAAAAGAGCTGTTGGTTCATGATAATGGGAGGGTAAGTGATTATAACAAAATATGATGGGTAGTAGAATATTTCAAAATTCAAAATTCAAAATATTCTATTTTTGTGATTCTCAGTGATCCGAGATTCACTTGATAAGTTTGAAGCCGTTCCTAGTCCTCCTGAGCTCATCATGTGCTCATTTTGAAGCTCTTTCTTTTCTGCTCATTTTGCTACCAAGATCACAGTGTTTGAGGCTATATTGCGATGGTGATTGCGTTGCAAATCTCTCAGAAGCCCCCGCCCGTGCCGAACTTACTTAGCAAAGATTAAAAATGATTAGCGGTGGGAATCCTTACCGCTAATATAGCGGTACTTGTGGTTTAATAGAGTTTGAGTTTTTTTCTTAAATCATAACTCATTATTATAAGTGCGAAGCTCTGACCTGTTAGAATGAGAGATAGATACGAGAATATTTTATAGACTACACATTCTCATCACGTCTCACAAATCAAGTTTCAGAAAATCGAATATTTGTCCTACTGCAGCTTAGTGTTTTTGAGAATTAGGTTTCATTAGCAGAAGACGTTCCTCTTTCTTGTTTTGACGCTCCAGAATTTAGTACCGTATGACGGTTTAGTACTCCTTCTACCATACAGGAGAATGTTAGTCTTAGAAGAAACCTTTTTGAAAGAATGCTCTATATTTTATGAAAAGTTTATTTCAAATAATTAATTAATTAGTTACAAGTAGGAGATGGATACATGACCTGACAACAGAATCAATGAGAAACGATCAGTTATACATGATGTGATATCATGTCTTGAGAGTACATAGAAGTTCAAAGAAATGGATAAATCTAAGAATCTAACATTTTATTGAGTAGCACAGATTATACTACCTTGAGGTCAAAGAGGTATACATATCTAGCGAGAGATAAAAGACAAATCCATACCCAAGATGTGCAGATGATCAAACAATCCCCAAAGAGAAAAATCGTACATAATCTTATTAACATTTACTTCTGGGGTATCTACATTATGTTTGTTATCACCATTAGATGGTCCAGATCTTACGGTTGTACACTTAATTTATCTCTATTGGATTAACGGATGATCAAATTTTAATTGTCTAAATTCCAAATTAGTGTAATTAGTCCTGAAATTACTCCCTAAACTTTATCTTAACTCTTAACTCTACTATTAGCCTCCCTAGACTCTACTCTACCGTTACTTAGACTATCTAAACCCTAAACCTGCTGATATAAACCGTACCCTCAAAAGGGTATATTATTTAAAATATTTTCTTTATATTACCATAAAGATATTGGTCGATTAGGTTTCATGATTATCCATGTAGCCCATTAGGTGGTACTGATCCGAGCTAATCGCAAGTCTCTGCCACTGTCTGCTTGTATTAGGGGTGTCAAAGTTAAGGAACTTCTGAAATATTCAAGATCCGTAGGCGTGAGTTACGGCTTCGGCGAGACTGCGGCCAGTGTTTCATGCGGACACCTCCTGAGGTATCCGCAGGAAAATACCACGGGTGTTTTCTTAACGGCTATTCACTGGTTGTACAGTGAAGTTCAGACGATCGTGAATGCAGTCCAAAATAATAACATATTCAGACCTTTTCGGCTCGTTTCCTTCGTTACGTTCCATCCAGTGGAAAAATAATTGTATTACCTCGGGTTTTTTTTCCTCTCCTTATAGTGCTCACTGCTTATATATATATATATATATATATATATATATATATGTCTTGCTCCACAAACGTGCATTACGCATTTTGCACAAAATCCAGTTTTGCGTACCCTTAGTTTACGTCCTCGTAATCAACATATAAATGGTAAGCATTGTATTCTGCTGTTTGCAGTGGTATACTGTCCCATCATGTATGGCTCCTTCTGCGTGTGATGAAGTTCGGACAGAGAAGATGGGCCTGATGACGACTATTTCACGCATTTTCTGACTGGCACTCCGGTAACGACAGTATGTTGTAAGCAGAAAAAAAGGCTTCAATGAGTCCATTTATAACTTTATTCATATTTTAACTTGTATCACAAAACAGCCTTCAGCTGTATGAGTCATGTGTACGAAGAAGGTACAAGCTAGGTTTTCCACTACAGTCTGCAAAAACGATGCAGTCCAGACAATTTGGGACTGAAGCAAGAAGGTAGAAAGCAGAAACACTATACTTCTCGATTCAAATCTTGGTATATAGTAAGGCATGTCCAAGCCTTCAACGCTACACTATGCAAAAACGCTGTACTCGAAACACAAGCGACGGTAAACTAGCGGTACATCATCAGTATACTACTAGCGGTATGTACAGTATGTATAGACGGTCGCTACGACTCCGGCAACAAACGGCATGATGGGAAACTCTGTTTTTACTACCGTCAACTCAGGTTCCTGCGTGACAGAAAAAACAACAGGATTAGCTATGGAAAGGAGCGAACATACAACCGTCAAAGCATTAAACACAGTGGAAATGACCTTCGTACGTCCGAGTTGCCGCAAGGTTACGATCCAAAGGACTACAAACTGGCATATATTCGGACAGCGCGTCCACTTCCTGAAAGTTTGGGACAGTCGTTGCTCTGTGTAGAGAAGGAGAGGCCGTCAAGATATACTCCTCCTCCTCGTCCAAAAGGTCAGCATCAGGTCGTTCCACCGTGAAGTATCGAGCTCTGGTTTGGGTGAAAAATACATTGTCAATATCCGCTATACTGACAGTTTCGGGACGGACGATCGCTTTCCAGAGAGAGTCGCTTCTGCTTTTTTGGATCCCACAAGCCATTAGCCATCTACACGAAGGACTGTACTTACCCGATCGAATCATCGACCTAAGGCATGTCCTCAAAGTTGAACCCAACGGATGACGACTTCTGTACTTATTGAACTGTAAAGCGCACTGCAAAATGTTATTCTGGTTCAGTTCGACACGGGTTTTAGTATCTGCGGCACCAAACAAAGTAAATAGCTGTTCACCATCCTCAAGCATGCCGTTAGTAATATTCTTCATACTCGACTTATGGTGAGCCTCAGTCTTGTCTTTCATGCAGTAACCGACCATACCTACAAAGGTATGAAGGCCCCGATTTGTCAACGCTTTGACATAAACTTCCCCCCCCCCTTCCCCCACAGGCCTCTCTACACCTTTCCAGCCAAGAACAGAGATTAAATGTTGCTTCACCTGCAAAGGACTGGTGTCTTGAAGACAAAGCACAGACTTCTCCCCTTTCAACAGAAAGCAGACCGCTATGACACTCATCCTGAAGAAAGCGAGAAACAACGGGCCAGCACTTGTCGACATCCAAGTCCCCTCCGGTGCAGTTTATAGTAATAGAAACCTCAAGTCATTTCGGGATTGACACACGACGTGTTCCCGTCGTCAGAGGTGGCACAGTCTGACGACGTGCTCTCGCTGCACGTCTGAGTAGCATTTCCGAAGCGAAAGTGTTTACATGCAAAGGTATACAGCTTGGGATCTATGTCCCGGCAGACGCAATGAACGCATTTGAGACGATACACATCAAGAACAATGGGTTTCAGAATTGAGGATCATTGGCAAACTGAAAAAATTTTGGATAACAGAAAATGTTCGACTTACAGTCTCGCAGCAGAAGCCAAGCGCCTTCTGTGTCTATGTAATGGAAAGGACCGACCACTGCTTGGAGGCAACAGTTAGGTACCGAAAACAACTTACAGATCAAAACATAATCGAGGGAAGGAAGCAAGAACTCCGGCGGAACACAAGAGTAATGAAAATCAATGTAAATATACGACCTGTACCTGTACAGCTCTATATCGGAGAAAGATAGAACAGACTTGGAATAAAGAGGATATGGGGACAAGGTGACAGGTTTTCGAAAACGATCGAGAGAACACGGCGGCAAGTGAGAACAGACAGCCTGAAAACAGTCAAAACTGGGTTCCTGTAGGTACTGAGGAGCAGTGTCAAGCGAATCGCAGTTTAATGGACAAGAGACAAGTTCGGAAGCGGAAGCAAGACGCGCAAGAGGAGTGGAGGGAATACTCAAATGCTCGTCAAGATCATCATCGGCTCGGTCGGAAGGAACATCAACGACAACCTCTGACATACTTGTCAACAGCAGAGAACAGGTACGTAGGTTGCAACTTATCTCATAGAAATGAAGGTGGCTTTCCCAAATTCCCGTATCTGCACAGTCTGTGCGTTGCAACATCAGCAACAGCTCGGTACATCGGACCATGTCTAGAAAGTCGCCACCATCCCGATTTCTGCCAACAGCAATGATGCAAGAAATGTATGACGTAGCCGTCATACCGTGGCGGAAGACGACAAGAAGACATCGAGTTGCAGGGTCGGATCGTAGGCTGCATCGTCTGCAAGAAACAAGACAATCCTGCCCGTATCGCTATCGACAACGACAGCACGATCCAATCCGTCGAGTTCTTCTTTCGCTCAGTTACAGCGAAAAAAGAACACGACACGAAGGTTAGAAGAAAAACATGAAACTTCCAATCGAGAAAAAGAAGAAACGAGCGGGCAAGCTATTCGATCCACCGCTCCCTGCAAAGAAGTAACAGCAAGATCGCAAATGAAGAGTGAGCAGCCACGACTGAAAGGCAGCGAACGAAGAAACCGAGAGAAAAAGTCGTGAACTCCTGAAGTGAAGCATGCATCCGCGCGCTAGACCGAAATTCTGAAGCGATCGATCGATGCAGCGTGGTCCGCGGTGACAAATTTTGAAATGATCGGTACCGCTGCCGAGACCGTCCGTTAACTCACCGCGTTAGCGAAGAAATGTTGCAAAGACGTCCTGTTAGCGGTAAAAATGCGGTAGGGTACGGGCCTTTTTCTTAACACGTCCCCGCTTACCGCCGAAGCGCGCCCAAAGAAATTAATCGCCTCCTCGCTTACCGCTAAATAAGCGGCAGCCAACGAGCGAATTCCTTTCGTCGTTTCTTTTACCCAACGCTCGTTTCTTGGACAGTCAGTGTACAAGTACGTTGGGGATGTCTATTCAGTGGTTTCGTCCGCTTTCTTTTGTAATAGATTGTCTGTTGCGCAGAGTCATTATAGTCGCGGTTATATACTTACCTGTGATAATTTTACAGCCAGTTACCTCTTTGCCGTTGAAGAATCTTTCCTCTGAACTTTAACACCCTTATTACTGAAAGTTCTCACGGAAGTTTCGAAGTTTTTCCCTACTCTGAGCTAACAATCGGACAGTTAGGTTTCCATGGATAACAGAGAAAAGATAAAAAGAGACAGTTTTCGACAGAGAAAAGATAAAAACAGTTTTCAAATTCTTAACCCAAGAATTTACAAACCAAACCATTTTCAAATATCTCCGAGCCCAACTGTTTCTGAGGAAAGCTATATCGTTTATGAACCTAACCGTTTCCAAAAATCCTGAATTGTGTTATCTGTGAGTTTTTGTCCATAATGTTTTAGATTGAGAAAAACGTTTATATGATGTCGTAATATTCAAGCTACATTTGTTATAAAACCCATATATTGTTAAGTTGCATGCACTTTTTGGGAGACTATGGAAAGATCATTCTGAACTGACCTGGCTTAAACCAACCGCTAAAAACGGTTCAATCTTATGCAAAACTAAACCAGCCCAGACTCTTACCATGAGTATGGCTTTCGCGGTTCTAATTTAGTGTGCGAGAAGAAAACTTTTGAATTACCAGAAAATCTCTAGAGTAATGAATGACAGCAGGTTTACATTGATCGTTGTTGGGTTTTGTAATACTAATTTATGATTATTTGTTTTAGTTCTATAATCAATCCAATCGATTATAATTCCAACTTGACTTTTCAGTATTATAGCCAATTCAACATACAGAGTGTCAAGGCAATTTGCTCCATCCTTGAGCGAAACATTAATTAAGATCCGTTTTGAAGTTTCACTCACATCAAGTTTTATTATTTGTCTTTGCACTAAGTACATGAAATCAGTAGTAATAGTAAACAATCCACTAAAACTAAAGAGTTTGTGATAAGAATTCTTTAAGCTAAGTTTCATCAACTCATTTCACTTTTTCACTTATAGGTACTTAAGTATGAGTAAGAGTATGACTGCAAGTGCTCCTGGTGACCCAGAAGGATTTATTTTGCAAGTTTCTTTTCAGAGAACTGAGAAATTTAGCCCTTATCCAGAAAATATTTTTGGTGACTACTTCCTCATCTCATCTTGGAATTTATGAAATAAAGAATCAAATTAAAACTATTCTTCAGCTTTACACGTTATGATTCATCTCAAAACAAACTACTTAGATTTTGAAGTACTTTGGAGCAAAAAGAATCTTTTAGAACACTAAGAGGGAAAAGGAATATTCTATTCATGGTTTAAATACATTTTGATTTCTGTTAAGTATATAATTATCTGTTTAAAAAGTAAAATGCCCTGACACTAACTCCGGTTAGCCCCGAGCACAAGGAAGAATCTTGATGGAGGGAGCATTCCTCGACGGACGACTCTTGGAGTTATAAGGGACTTCGGGATTTACCCAGTCTCTGCCAGTCAGTCAGTCACAGTTCACCAGGTACAGCTATACCTACGCACGCGGTTGCATGCGAGTAGAAATGACGTGTCCACTGGTCGTCGTAGATATGATGATCCAAGATTAGTCGTTAAGTCAAGAGGTACTTTTGTCCAGCACGCTACACTACCCACAGACGGACTCCTTGTCTTTTCACCCGTCTCCACGTCAAGCACAAGTGGCTTCGAATCGAGGGCAAGAATCACTGATCTCTATGTAGAGGCTACGTGAAGCATACACGTGTTTGGCCCTGAGGTTGGTGGAATCGTTATTACCTTTCCTAGTGGACGAAGTGTTCAGCTCAAATCTTCGCACCGCCTGGACGGATATCGTTCTCCGGCGTGACGGGCCTCCAGGTTCGCGAGCCGGCCGGGGCTTCCTTACAGGCACGCCACGTAGTGAGCAAGAACACCACCTGGGAGGAAAAACAAGGCTAGATTATTGCAGCTATAGGCTCTATTGTTAAATATATATATACACTTTATACATTTTAGATTTTCATTATAAAGTTATATATTTTTAACTTTATTTACATGTATATTAAGAAGATGTATCATTTAAGTTTCTATAATTGGTTTTAATGTATTCCAAGGTACATGTATAAAAAGTTAATAAAGGACGTATCTTTATTTAAGTGTGTAAATGGTATTAAGAATGTATGTTTATTTAAGTGTGTAACTGGCTTTCCAAGGTACATGTATATGAACTAGTAGATAAAATATGTCTTTATTTAAATGTATAATTGGATCTTTTATTATTCCGAGGTACTTTGTGCCTTAATTCTGCTCTCGATGACATACTCTTTTCGTTTTCTTCCACGTCAGGATGTAGACTTTCAAATCGTTGCCAACAATAGATATTCAAAAGGAAAAGAGGAAAGTGCGTGTTGCTTTGGATTTCGAGTAGAGCTCACCGATCACTTTCATCTTCGCCTGCTTATCGAAGGAAGAAAGCTGCTACCAGACGGGCTGTTCAGAGGGGTCAATAAGCCTGCTCTGAACTGGATCAAGGGAGATGGACGCTTTCACAAAACCAACTGCCAAGGAAAACAGTATGATGCGCACAGATGGAGGAACCAGAACAAGCGAAGGCAAGTCATCATAGAAGGACTCAGCGGTGGGGAGCTTTGAGGCTTTGAGTAGGAGCAGTAAAAAGTCGCGCCGTTCAGTTCTCAGAGTATGAGAACGGAGAAGCGCGACACATGCCTCTCAGACAGTCTTGCCTTTGTGGTGCAAGAAACAGATCTCAGAGTATGTGAACTGAGGATTGCGACACATGCCTCTCAGACAGTCTTGCGGTTGTGGTGCAAGAAACAGTTCTCAGAGTATGTGAACTGAGGAGTGCGACACATGCCTTTCAGACAGTCTTGCGGTTGTGGTGCAAGAAACGGTGATAGTGCTGCTGTCAATTTGCTCTAGTGTCTGTGCGCTCGACAGATCACCAGAAACCAGCAGGACTGAGAACTTGCAGAAACCGTGTTTCTGTTAGTTCATTTTGGTCTTGGGAACGAGCCACGCGCTCCCTTTCAGACCATATCCAGCGCCGATGACATCGTCACCTGTCAAGTGTTTCATCATACTTTACCGGAAACCTCAAGTTTATAGTACTGAACGCACTCTCCCCTTCAGCAAAGAGTGCCGGGAGGGCAAAGGGTACTAAGGGGCGTCGATACTGAATAATAGTAGTCGGTTCACTTTCACTCGGAGATTGTTATCTTTGACATTTCTATCGGCAAAAATACGAAAAAGAATAATCTCTCAACGGATAATCGAAACTTTCGAAAACAGAACATACAAAAGAAGCCGATAATGTCCCAAGGCTGGTTGGGCCTAAGGTCAGTTGAGAAGGATGGCTGTAACCTTGGATCAATTTTACTTCATAAGAGTTTCTGAGTCCAAGGCAAGTTTCTGTGACTACATTACTGTAGTAGTGTCTGACCTCGTTGTAGCTTCCTCTGCCAGCGTGGTTCAGTTCAAAAGCACAACCAAGTGCAAACTTCAGGTTCAGCAGTCGGAGTCCAACTGAGCAGAATTATGGTCTCGTTATGGCGTAATTGACTATGACATAGGAACTATAGCACTAACCATGGTCGCAGTTGTCTGGATCGAGTTACATAACTACGCTGTTGTTACCAGCCTCTTTAACATATTTCATAAGGTGGTGGTGCGCAAACGTCTACACTGTATAGGCTCTTGGAACTACAGTCAGTGGTACAGCTAAGCCTGTACAGATCAAAGCTCAAACAACTACGACCACTAAACGGCGTCTTGACTGGGTCACTACCATAGTCCTTATAGTCCTTACCATAGTCCACTAACCTTATCATGATCAGCCCTTAAATTTTACTTGTATTAACGTCAGGCTATGTCACATTTTGGGACTTATTTTATAATATGCATTTATAAAGCTGCAGCTCTATCTTAGACTAAAGGGTCTGGAAAGCTCTTGGTGTAGCATCCTGGAAGAATGATTCTTGACTTGCTTACTGGGGATAGAGACCTATCTGATCCACTAGTTCATTTCCAGTAGCTGAGCTAGCAGATATTGTCTGGTAGCTTTGTTTTCTCAATGAAGGTGAATATGTCTTTTTCGATCCTTTCACGTGTAAGCTCTCACGATAGACTGTTCTCTTACCAGTAGAGTATAAATTTTACTTTCTCTTTTTGAAGACTAATGATTACAAGTGAAAGACTACGAATGGGAATGCACACATTCGAGCAATTCCGGATGTATGATTGTGTAGCTCACTTGGGAATCCCGAAGTAAGCTTATCTTGTGAGAAAGTCATATTTCGTCTATTCATCAAAAACCAATGAAACCAAGGACCCCAAATCTATTATGGAATTAATTCAAATACAGTTCGGAAAATAAATACTCTAGTGGAAAGAAGTTGTTATCCTAGAAGGAGGGAGAATGTTTCCATCTTACGCAGCTAAGGGAGAAAAACACAGACGAGTTTCATCAACTTCTCATGTAATTGTATTTTGTTCTTCTCCTCTTTCACGTCTAAACACTTGAACAGTTTATAGAAATAGGGACACTCAAAACCTTGGCTGTAAAGGATTCCCAGAACTACCTTTCTAGTTTTTTGCATAGAGGTGGTTCGTTGAAAATCTTTATTTTCACTGGAGCTATGCAGTGTATACAAGTATAGGACATCTCCTGAACACCAGTAAATCGAGTGATTACAAATGTTTTCTGCAGTCCCTTGACAAAACTTGACATTTTGGATTTATGTTTTCTCATCTGAATCTTGTCATTTTTGTTACAAGTGGAAAGCATATTTATTCGACATGAGAGCAGACTCCTCTTCATGCATGCTACGTTTTTAAGTGCTATACGAGTACTATCAGTCTATTGAGTATGCATATTATTTATGTCTTTAGTGTAAACGCAAGAACTTTAATCTAGTACCGAATCTTTCCTTATTTAAAGGCTTTGGTATTGAACCACCAGTGATCATATTGAAGAATTTCTTTTTTCAGAATTGCTCTCACATTACAAAAATTAATGAACCGTGAAACACATAATACTTTTCATGATAAATCTTTCATGCAAGAATGAAATCTTCAAAGTAAATAATTAAATCAAAAGTCTTCATGAGTTTTAACTTTGTAATTGACCTCAAAGCAAACTGATTACTACTGATTGATAAATGTAAAGATAAAGTTGTAGGGTTCTTAAAATCAAAGAGAATATTCCTGCAACATAAAGTAAACTGTGAAAAGAAAAAGACCATTTCTTTTCATGCTTTTAATCTCGTTTAGCCGGGGGTTTGAACTAAATATTACTTTGGAAATTAAAGTTATCTCCCATGACTCCCTGCTCTGTGCTTATGGTATTATTTTTCTACTTTCCTTTGATATTCTAGTCTTCCCCAATCCGGCTTGTATCTCCTGGTGCAACGCTGCCAAGAAAATGATTTGATTGATAGTATTCATTGACCACAAACATTACATTTTTACAGTTTAATCAATTTTTGGGAAAAATATCAAGAGATATTATCAGACATTTGTGCTAATTATAGTCAATTATAATTATAATCATATTTTCTTATTAGATAATATCTCGTGTAATAATCTCTTCATGCTCTATCCTTAGGATAGAGATACTCTGGGGAAGTTTTGCTATCTTCCTCTTCTTCAATCCTCGAAGGACAGATTGTAACAGCTTCCTATCTTCATTCTTTTCACTTTGAATAAAGATAAGGGTAATTTGTCTCTTTTCCTATCCTTGTTCACACTACGGTATATATAACCAAAACTTTATGTACCCATATAACTAACAAAGTAGTATTATTATCAACATACTTGAAAATAATGGAATTTGAAGTATGAACATTTATTAAGCAAACATAAAGCACTATCGGATTCGAGTGTTTTTTTGCTTAGAGTAGTTATTGTGAAGTAAAAACCCGTATAACATTATTTAATTTAAATATAATAATATGTCTATGAAATATCGTGATGTTGCAATTCGCAGAAGATGAACAATCCTATCGAGGAAAGCTTGACTCCATCTCGGTGTGTGTTTAATATTCATCGTAAAGGGCTTTCCATTTCTCTAACTTGCTCCACTACCATTTCCATATTTACTTGCTTCACTCTCCAGAAAGATGGATGGACTTGCTCCACTTCCTCTTATCGATTAATCTCTTGATCTAAACCCTCAAACCTCACGAGAGACCGTCTCGCAAGTCATTGTGTCAAGTCAGAAGGTACATTTCATCGTTCTAACACGGTCTTTTTTTTTCCTCGTGAGTGTTGTAATCCATGAAAAACTACCGTTCTTCGTCTCCAAACATTCCAAATTCCTCTGACCATCTAGATGGAGCTATGATGTTATCGCTTCTCGAGTCAAAATGAACTTGGAGATCTCCTTGAGTCCTCGTTCATCGTTTTTGCAGAACTCACAGCGAGCAAGCGAAAGAAAAAGACAAGACAACAGAAGAATCACTACTGTTTCAAAACGTCAGAGTTCCAAGTTGGCCGAAAGTTGACATATACCCTCTGATGAAACACAGTGATCTACGAGACAATCAGCTGCCAGTATGAGGGTGGATTAAAAGAAACTAATCAGTAAGTCCGTCCATACTGTATTATTGGAGATGGAGCATGTAGATAACTAGAAAACTCCACCTTCGACAACAACAAAAACATTGACATCTCGAGCAACAATAGAAAACTTCACAGTATGCATTTGAATACGTTTCTTGTATTCTCCGCATATAAACGAGAGCTTGACTCCGTGGTATATATCTAACTTTGTCTAGCGAACATGGTGGAAATAACCATGCTCGATCTAACTTTTGCTATTTATATTTTATCGAGAATGTTGTAAGTGTTCTACGGAAAATCTAGACCAAGTTTCAACAAAAATCAGAACTAAATTTTAACTGTTAAATGTTAGTCATTCTTTGAATAGCGATGACGTTAATTTAAAATCCATAAGTGAAGTGCAGAGTCACACATCTTTTGGGGTACAAGTGCGAGGAACTACTGAAATAAGAAAATACATTAATCCATACATTAATTTATCACATAACCCTTCGCGTGAAATGATAAGTGAATGTTAAGCTTTCCTCCCTCTTCCATCTTCAGATGGAAGTGAATAATAACTACATGGTGGACAATATCCATTTCTTCTTCATCTCCGTTCCATTTCGTGAAGTATATATAGCAGAAACTCTACAAGACTTAAACGTTTTATCAAAAAGAAGTATGATCACACAAATTTCTATTCTTTTCCGATAAACTTTTATTAAAAGGTTTCAAAATAATATACTTACACAAAATTCTATTCCTTTCGAAATAGAATGCAAATGTGAATGTAATGTAAAATGCAGTTCGGAATAGAATGAAAATAAGGTTCAAGTGGATGAAGAAAATAAGATGAATCAGTATCACACTATCAATTTATATCGTTGTGTAATCTTATGTCACATGCACAAATCTTATAGTTTTTAATTCAAAAACTAGTGGAAGAGTTCAAAGATGACACTCTAAACTCGAATGTTTAAGTTTTGATTTCAGAAAGAATTGTTTGGTTATTAGTACCATATAACGCCTAGGTTTATTTTTATGCTTACTATTAGAAAGAGTTGGAAGACTGTAGGGCACCCTGAGTTTTAACTGTTAGTACACACCTAATAATATTATGCATCCCGAAATGCCCTAGAGAAAATAGGACGAGAAGAGGACCAAGTGTGAAACATGGTAACAAGAAGAAAATTATATTGACTGGAAAAATAATACAAAATAACAACAACAAATTGAACAAAATAAATCATCTGTTGGATTATATACTGACTAGACAACGTAATACAAAACTGAAGCAAGACTGGCATTGAAAGATTGGAAATATACGTATGAGTGAAGAGAATGAGACAAGACAAGAACAAAATCATTATTCTTAATTTCTTATTGATTTTTAGTAACTAATTAATATATTAAACGAAAATCTGAAGCTTAATTAACGTGGTTACACATAGACGCTACCATCACAAACACTAGAAGCGAGATATGAAATGTTCCCGCTTCTAGTATACACACTCTTGCCTCTAGTGAGTAAAACTAGTTACATTTCTACATACTAATTGATGACCTCCAGGAGGAAAATCTTGATTATAAATGGAACATGGTTTAATACCTCTTTCATCTGAGATTGGACGAGGTGAATAATATATGTATATGTACACGCATTTTTGGCCAAAAATGAAAATCGACAAGTAGATTTCTCAAGGAAACTGTATTCGAACTTCTCACTGCTGCAGAAATTTCTTACTCAACACGTGAATGTATTTCTCCTTCTTCAAGTCCTCTTACAAAATAGAGTATAGATCTTTTACAAAAGTCATATTCTACGTGCATGTATTTTTTGTGTAGACAAATCTGTATGATACTTCTAATACCTGTCCGAAAACTGACTTTCTCATGGAAAGACATTATCACAAAATTAGTACTAAACGTGAGTATTTGCTTGCTTGTCCGCCTCTTCCTTCATACGGAAGAGGGTTGCATCTTTCCTACGGGAAATGTTAGATGTAACGTTCGACCGCAGATCTCGGAACAGATTCTTTAATCTTTAACCAATGAACTGTCAAACGTGAACTTCCCTGGAGATCTGTATACTTTATTTGTGTCTCCAGATCCAGTTCGTTAAACTATCCGCTAATAAGCACAGAGGATTTAATAACTGTTGAACGGGTTTCGATTAACCAACTAGCCTTTTGTAGGTCTCTGATCAATCTTAGGTTACTAAACACATGTGGAACTATTCTAGACCTGGGTTGCATAAAATTTTGGGCAGCGCTTCCGCTATTGGTGATCAAGTCGAAACGCCAGGACTCACAAGGAGCAACCACCAAGACTAGGAGACCTAGTAGATGCTAGGAAGTAGGAAGGCAAAGTAATTACACCGAAATAAAGTCAACATCACATCAGATGCGTCCAACTCAGCTTTGGCACACAATCCAAGCCTACTTATCAAAATGGAGAAAATCATGAGCTCATATACATTACATGGCATTTACTTGCTGACAAGGTCACTCAGCGCTCTTGGACCGGTAATTCTTCACTACTCGGCAACTCTGCTGTGAGAAATTAACTCCAAAACTAAGACTTCACCAGAGAACCTCTTATCACTCTAAATGCTCTGATTTTTCAGTCCACAGATCAGATCTGAAGTCAACAATCTAAGCTACACCATATCCATCTTGTTATCACAAGTCGGCTCTCAAAGTCTACTCTCCAGGTCTGCTCTCCAAGGAGTCTGATGTGCATTCAGTTCTAGCTCTTTGTTTTCTGAACTCAAAGGCAATATCTCTCTACCTTGAAAAATACAGTCTCCCCTTCCTCACCACCAAGAGTGCTCTCTCTCCAAAGACTGAAAACTGATAATGGCTCATTTAGGGTTCGCGACCCTCTTTATCTGGTCTCCTTGAGTTTGTCTTGTGACCTTGTAGCTGCCATCTTTTTGGTAATCACTGCCCGAATGACATCTGGTTAGATAAAGCAAAAAGTGTTACAATCGTCCCAACTAACAAAATGCAGTTCTTCCACTGAACTGCGGTATCTGCAATACCACATTAAGAATAACACTTTCTCAAATTCAGAGAAACACTACCCCATCCAGGGTAAGGTTAAGCTCTTTCTCAGAACTATGCTCCATTACCGAGCATTCGTTGAGGCTTTCGGATGAGACTGAATCCTAGCTTCCAGGTGATGAACTCGTCAGTTTCTTTTTATCCACCTCTTTACTATGATACACCATAGTAACGTCAGCCTAAACCTGATTGACATCCGACAGTCATAAGAAGTCAGCAGATCACAACTCCACCTTTAGACGAGTAGATTGGCCAAATCTACTCGGTTCCAGTGTCCTTGAAGAGCCCTTTGGCATGACTCTTCTAACTCGATGAATTCAATCCATCGCTTAGCTGGAAGAGATCACTGCGAACTGTCGTCTCACAAAGTATCTTCGCAGTGGTTCCTAGAACTTGTACAATGCTAGATCATCCAGGAACTCCCAAGCTTCACTTACCAATCTCGAGACTCTACCTGTCCAACGACATAGCTATTGAGTAACAGGTTCTCTAGCTCCATCTGGATTCGGTGATGCTCGATGATCTACTATCTCAATCAACTCAAGATCGTCAGCTCTTGGTAATGCTTCTAACACTAGATGCCATTTTTGATATCTTCTTGGCAATGACTCTAGTTCTTCACGAAACATTTTCAAGTTAGAAACATGAATGATGGGGTGATAATGCTTCATACTAGCTGGAAAACATAGCTTATAGGTCACAGGACCTAACTTCTTCTCAATCAAGAATGATCCTGCTCACTTTGGAAGAAGCTTCTTGGCTAAGTCCACCTCTGCTGGAATAGTTCTTGGTTCGTAACCAAACTCTCTGTCCTTCTTCGAACTGTACGTCTTGTCTACCACGGTTTGCATACTTGGCATATCGTTGTTGTGCCTTCTCCATGTGTTTCTTTGCCTCTTGAAACACAGTACCTTGAACACGTATGAAAGTCTCTAGATCTGGAGGATCTTGATTTGACCTTCTTGCATTTTCATGTCCCTTGGTAGCCAGAGCTATAGGAGTGCAAGGTGCATGAGAGCACCGATAAACCATTTCAAATGATTTAAATCCTGTACTCGAATGCTTAGTGTTGTTATATGTAAACTCCACCAAGTCCAAGTGCTCGCTCCAATCACTCTGATCTCGCCTGATATAGTTTCTCAACCCTTGCTCCACTATCTGTATAGTCCTCTCTGTCTGACCATCAGTTTCAGGATGATAAGAGGAACTTAACTTGAGGATAGTTCCGAGTCTTCGAAACAAACCCTTCCAAAACTCAGCTACAAACCTCCTGTCCAAGTCTGGAACCGATGTCTTTAGGCATCTCATGATACTTAAAAATATATCATATGAATAGTTCAACGACATCTCTTGAAGTCACTGCTTCCCTACAAGGGATGAGGTGAGCTTGTTTGCTGAATCGATCTATGATAACTAGCAGAGCATCAAAACCTCTTGACTCGGACAAACCAGTGCATAAGTCCATACTTATGCTCTCCCAAGGTCCATCAGGTATTGGCAAAGGTCTCAACAATCCTGCAGGTCTCCTTCGCTTCGTTCGTTGTTGTTGCATGTGAAGCAAGTCTGCACGTACTTGACTACATCCTCTAAGGCCAATAAAACTGCTCTTTAAATCATTGTAACGTTCTATTCTATCCTCCATGTCCAGCTAGTTTACAATCATGGCATTCTTGCATGACTAGTGTCTTTAGCGATCCAACTGGAACATACACTTTGGTTTGCTTATACAACCAAAGGCCATTGCGAAATGAGAGATTACGTGTCGATGGATCTCTCTCTTGTTGACTTGTCCAGCGTTGAACTTGAAGATCGTCTGGTAATGCCTTTCGGATTCGATCCAAAAGCTCTTCACTTGTGTCCTGAGTTGTTAACGCTTGGACACGTATGCTTAGCACATCCGCCGGAATATTTTTCTTCCTCTTTTGATACCGCCATTCAATATCAAAACGTGCAAGTTCCACTTGCCATCTCTGCTGTTTGCGGGACAAACGGGGTTTACTGTGAAAGTATGTATTACCTTCGCAGTCCGTCACAACAGTAACTTTGCTTGGTAATAAATAATGCTCCCAACGTTTCAGACAATGAACAACTGCGAACATCTCTTGTTCATGAGCAGGCCATTTTGTCTCTGTTTCTGAAAACTTGTGACTTTCGTAAGCCACTGGATGCTTTCCTTGCATCAGCACGCCTCCAATGGCCCATTGGGAAGCATCTGTGTGAACCTCGGAAGGTTCTCCCATCTTCGAAAGAGCTAGCACTGCCATCTCTGTCAGTGCTTGTTTTAACGCTTGAAACGCTCTTTCAACTGCTGGATTCCAAACAACCTTGGAAGTCTTGCGTAATAAGCTAAACAAAGGTGCGGCTTTATGCGCAAATTGATGAACAAAGCATCGAAAGTATGTGACTAACCCAAGAAAAGATCTGAGTTCATGAACACTCTCAGGTTTCTTCCATTCAACAATAGCTCGAATCTTAGTCTTGTTAGGATGAATACCCTGCGCATCAATCAAACATCCTAGAAACACCACACTCTCTTGTCCAAAAGAAAACTTGCTCTTCTTGAGGTAGAGTTGATGTTCTTCTAGGCGCTTAAAATTTGTTTCAACATCTGCTAGATGCTGATCCCAAGTAGATGAGAAGATGATGATATCGTCCAAGTACACGATAACACTCTCATCTAAAAGATCTTTGAAGATCTCGTTCATCAGCCTGCAAAAAGTACCAAGTGCATTGGACAATCCAAACGGCAACACTGTATACTCAAACAAGCCATACCTCGTCCTTATAGCCGTCTTTTCTTCATCTCCTTCTTTGATCCGGATTTGGTGATGACCAGAACTAAGATCCAACTTGATGAAGTACTTTCCTATGGTCAACCGATCTGTGGTTTCATCCATGAGAGGAAGAGGATACTTGTTCTTGATAGTAACTTTATTAAGTGCACGGTAGTCTGCACACATGCGGATACCACCATCTTTCTTGGTCACGAACAAGACCGGTGCAGCATAAAGTGATATGCTGGGTCGTAAGATACCTTGAGCTACCAACTTTTTCAACTGAGTCTTCAGCTCTGTTAGTTCATCAAACGACATGCATCTTGATGGCACTGCAATAGATGTAGCCCCAGGAACCAGATCAATAACATGATCCAAGGCTCTCCTCGGAGAAAGTCCTGTTGATAACTGATCCGACATTATATGAGAATACTTCTCAATCAGTACTTGCATATCAAGGTGTATGGGAAGAGCAGCAACACGTTCTTTCTCATTCGTCTCCACCTTGGGTTTAGACATCACTGCAACCCAAGCTTCGTCTATCGACTTGATCTGCTTCCAAACTGCCTAGCTGTGCAGATTTGAAATACCACTTTGGCTTGTTGGAACCTATGGACAACATGGTTTGGCTCCTTGGGTCTCTCTTTGATGATTAATGGATGTGGTTTACCTAAACCTCACTGATCCATGACTATGTCGTTCCCTTTCCTGCACATCTAGCTTTGCTTTGGTCTCTTATAACCAAGACCATGACAAGATATCCTCCATTGTGTCACCTAAGTTCATAACTAGGAATTCATGCTTCCTAATCACCCCTCCAACAGTAATAAGAACACTCATGAGCTTTTCGATAACAGTTGTGTTGCCTTGCACAAACCTCACCAATAACGTGCTCATGATCTTGGTTCTAATCATCTCTAAGGTCCTGACTAATTTCTCATCCAAGACATTCACATCTGCTCCAGTATCAATAAGCAAACAACATCGTTGGTTTCCTATTTTCACTTCAATCCATGGTAGAAAATCCTCATGTTCTATCAAATGCTCACCAGCACATACCTCTGCTCCAGTAGTCGCCTCAATTGGTTCTTCAACACTGGTTGTCTCTTCAGCTGTCAATCCACGAACGTTGCTCGTTGTTGAACGTTGAGGACACTCACGAGCAATGTGACCGTCCCGTCCGCATCGAAAACAAATGATCATCCTTGAAGGTGTAGCACTGCTAGCTCCACTGCTCCTAGCACATGAAGTCGAAGCTTGGTTGGATCTTGCATTGGATGCATAAAATCCAGTAAGTCGGGTTTGAGTAGGACCACGAGTAACTCCTTGTTGTTGAGACTCACGAGAAAACCTCCTTCTTGTTGCACCAAATCTCCCACCACCACGTCCTCTACCACCTCTACTCTGAGAGGACGTTATCTGTCCTTGAGGATTGCGCCAAAATCCTTTACTAAGCTCGCCACCACTTGTTTCACGCTGAAACTTGGAGGGCTGCACGGTGTAGTTACGTTCCCTAGTGTTCTCTGCTGCTTCCAGAAATACAAACAAGTCTTGTATGTCCTCGGACTTATGAAACATACCCCAGCTATCAAACACACTAGCATAGAAACCTTGCAGATCTTTCTTTAAGTGAAACAACAAGTCGGTGCGATCCACCATGTGCAAACGAATAATCAACTCAAAAAATCATTGGAGATACTGTCTGATATTCCCTGTCTGTCTCAGATGAATGAGCTCTAGTAGAAACTGTGTAGCTTCATCCACTGGTACCAAATGTCGTCGGAGTTCATCTTTCAGCTCCGGTCAAGTGGACATAGGAGTTGTATCGTTCAAACTCCTCATCCGCTGTTGACCTCCATACCATTCCTTAGTCTCTTCTTCCAGTCTACTAACAGCATAGGTGAACCAATTGCGCTCATCGAAATTCTCCAAGTAATTCTCCGTTTCAGTAATCCATAACTCAAACCTGGAAAAGCTTTTCTCATCGTTGAAGGCTGATGGTGTCGCTGGTTCAGCCCATTTCACTTTCCGCTTGTGCCCTTCTTTGGCTGAGCTACCTTCCGCAACATTCTCTTGCACTTTCTGTGACCCATCTTCATTCTTATCTGCTTGAGCAATATCAACTGCTCCTTCACCTGGTAGTGCTAAATCCTTGACTTGCTCGATTTGCAATACAGGGACCTCCGCTTCTTTCTCTTGTGTCGCTTTTGCTTGAGTTAAATTCGCCTTAAGTACCTTGTTCTCAACTTCCATTTGCTCAAGTCGGCCTTCTAACTTTCTCAGCAATGCTTTCATCTCGTCAAACTCGGTCGACACATCCTCCATTGTCGATGGTGTTCAGCAAAGACTCAACTTGACCCTGCTCTGATATCAACTGTAACGTTCGACCGCAGATCTCGAAACAGATTCTTTAATCTCTAACCAATGAACTGCCGAACGTGAACCTCCTTGGAGACCTGTATACTTTATTTGTATCTCCAGATCCAGTTCGTTAAACTATTCGCTAATAAGCACAAAGGATTTAATAACTGTTGAACGGGTTTCGATTAACCAACTAGTCTTTTGTAGGTCTCTGGTCAATCTTAGGTTACTAAACACATGTGGAACTATTCTAGACCTGGGTTGCATAAAATTTGGGCAACGCTTCCGCTATTCGTGATCAAGTCGGAACGCCAAGACCCACAAGGGGCAACCGCCAAGACTAGGAGACCTAGTAAATGCTAGGAAGTAGGAAGACAAAGTAATTACATCAAAATAAAGTCAACACGACACCAGATGCGCCCAACTCAGTTTTGACACATAACCCAAGCCTACTTATCAGAATGGAGAAAATCACAAGCTCATATACATTACATGACGTTTACTTGCTGACAAGGTCACTCAACGCTCTTGGATCGGTAATTCTTCACTACTCAGCAACTCTACGGTGAGAAATGAACTCCAGAACTAAGATTTCACCAGAGAACTTCTTATCACTTTGAACGTTCTGATTTTTCAATCCCCAGCTCAAATCTGAAGTCAACGATCTAAGTTACACTATATTTTTCTTGTTATCACAAATCGGCTCTCAAAGTCTACTCTCCATGTTTATTCTCCAAGGAGTCTGATGTGCATTTAGTTCTAGTTTTCTGTTTTTTGAATTCAAAAACAATATTTTTCTATCTTGAAAAATATAATCTTTTTTCCTCATCATCAAAAGTGTTCTCTCTCTAAAGACTGAAAACTGAGAATGACTTATTTAGGGTTCGCGACCTTCTTTATCTAGTCTCTTTGAGTCTGCCTTGTGATCTTGTAATTACTAGTTTTTTGGTAACCATTGCTCGAATGACATCTGGTTGATTATCAAAATCTAGAGAATAGATTTTGATAGTCTACTTGTGATAACAAGAAAGTTATGGTGTAACTTAGATCGTTGATTTCAGATGTTCTGTGAACTGAAAAATCAAAACATTCAAAATGATAAGAAATTTTCTGGTGCAATTTTAGTTATGAAATTAATTTTTCACAACAGAGTTACCGAGAAATGGAAAATTACCCATCCAAGAGCATTACATGACCTTGTCAGAGGATGAACATTACATTAGATAATAATTTAATGTTTATGAATGTTTTATTTGGTTCAACAAATTCTCACTTTTTTTTCCTCTCATACGTATCGTTCTACTCTCTCACTTATAGTTGGTCTTTAACGTGGTCATCGTTCTTGTGACAGTCAATATCTAAATTCTTTCCATATCTACCTTGAACTATATCGAGAATTCTCGGAAAAATTATAATATTATTGTTTCATGAAACTTAAATTTTTCTAAATTTCAGACTTGCATCTTAAACTATTCCAAGTAACATCTAATATATGCTCACCTATACTATTTCCTCCTAACAATAACAATTACCAGTGCACAATCTAATACATGAACTGGATATGGCTCAAGTATAAAATTGTGCAGTGAGGTGATTAATGCATGCTTAACATCAGACTGACGTTCTTTCTTACTCCTGATTACTGAGTGCAGCGGTCAAATGCCTTCCTTTTCCAATCAGGAAACAGATAGAACTCCTATGACGACTAAGAAATATACAAGAAACAGATAAAACAAGACAAAAGAAACTGAAATCAGGAAACAGATAAGACTCCTATGACAATCAAGAATATCGGAAACATAACGGTCCAAATTGGGACTACTTCCTTTACTTTCTACATTTGTCAGATCCCCGGCGCAACCACCGTAGTATAAATGATCTGAGACGTATGGCAATCAGGAAACAGATTTAACTCCTACGAGTATCATGCAAACAGATGTTAAAACTCCCTCCTAAGTTAAACAAGCATTCATATCGCGCAAGCGTTCGGGTCATCCTAAAGGTTAGTTCAGGAAAAGATGGAACACCTATGACAATCAAGAAAACAGAAACTAAAATTCGCGCAAGCATTCGGGTCATCCTAAAGGTTCAATCAGGAAAAGATATATGACTCCTATGACAATCAAGATAACAGAAACTAAACAAGCTTTCACATGGCGCAAGCATTTAGGTAATCCTAAAGGTTCGTCCCCGGAACAGCTACCCTTCCCTTCTTAATGCATAATCCAATCCTTTACACACATCAAATGGAGGAAGACATATTAGTAAATTTACATTTCAGATGTTATGTTCCTGCTCATCTGATCAGCAGGTAATATATCAGCAGGCAATATACTAGCAATATATACAAGACTGTGTGATCAGTACCGTAGTACCTCCTCTGTTCTACTACTATTTTCTGTTTCTCCAACTATGATCCATCTCTACAGCATTCAGGCAACGACCGGTGCCTGGTGTTTATTTATCGACAACAGCAATAGCTGCCACGGAGGAAACCATGGTGCTAATACCACATTCACCATAGCCACGGCAGAGCTTGTAGTAACCCTCCTCTCCCCAGTTTCCTCCCCACGAGTTCTTGATAATCCAGTAGGGCTTATAACTCAGACGAATTGGAGCGAATCCATGAGTGCCATAACCAACAATCAGTACTCCATGATCGATATTCCTCTTGCTGCAGATAAGTGGACAAGATACTCCTCCAATGTAGGTTTGCATGTACGCCGCATTGATACCCACTGCTCACAGTTATAAAGCGAACAAAATGTAAGAAGAAACAATCGTCATGTCCACTCCACACATGTATGAACTGCTCTTTGTATCAAGGAGACAAATGACTTGCTAGTCTTTCCGGCCACTTTGTGAAGAAAGCAAGTACTAACGCGTAAGTAAAAGACACCAACTACAGAGATATGAGCTACACGCTGGAACCTTCTACCATGTAAGCTTCAACATAAGTACATCTGGTAGAATCAAAGAGATCAAAGAACATGGTATTCAGCCGAATCTACCGCTGAAAGACAAAAAGCCCAAAACGCTCTTACGGATATCTTGCTAATCACCAACAGTTCAGAAAGCGTTCGAGAACCTCGGTCGGTATGCTTTTCGTCAGACAATCCAAACAACAGCAGCTGGTCACTTACCAGCAAGAGGACCATACTTCACGAGGTAGGCGCCCATTTGTGCTTCATCCACTGGAACCTCTGTGAAGTCAGAAACTTTCACCACGATCTTGCTGGCGTCAAAACTGCACTTTCCGTCCCTCGCGGTGTACTTATAGTCTGATTCTCTTTCTAACCCTCCGGCTTGTTTGACGTACTCATACGCATTTGTCATCAACCCACCGTTACACCCAGAATCGCAAGACACCCGATCTACAGGATCACACTGCAGGCATATAAAAAGTTAGTATCAGTTGCAGCGCGTGGAAAGTAGATAACCGCACAAGCTCCACACCTACCGTGCAGCACGATATCATCAAACAAAGAGCAAAATTACATCATTTACTTCACAATGGAAACCAAAATGTCAACTCACTACCAACCCCGAAGATGCTCCTAAAGACAGACCTGAAAACAGTGGGACTGTTACTGCTATCGGAGAAAATTAGTAGGTAAAAACTTCGTACGAAAACGAATGTAAGGCTAGCCATCACAATTTTTAGCTCAATTAATCGTGGGATATCCCCTGCCAGAATATTTTTCTTTGCGTTAACGTAAGAGGACAACCTCCTTTCATCCTTAGAGAAAACCAGACTTGGCATAGCACCAAGTAAGTTCCTTTGCCTCCATAAGATCTGTAGAAGCCAGAAAATTCGAAGGTACTTACCACATGGTCACAGTCGACAAGTTGCTGCTCACTCAAACTAATGAGTTCGCCTGTCGCAATGAAGTTAGACCCCTCGACTGCTCCAGTAGTACTGAAAGCCCAACAAGATCCACAAGATCCCTGCAAAGCCAAATTCGACTCAATACCTCCAAACAGTATTCATAACTTGAGCTCCTATGCGTATACTACCAATGCTTCCACTTTCACAACGCCCAAAAGTAAATTTCGTAATAAACATGCACTAGTCTCAAGAAATCAATAAAGCCAGACTGATATCGTTCTCGCTGTAACGATCACCGGTCGTGATCCAACTAGATCATTACCAACAAGAAAACACAAAACAACGCGAAAGGAGAAGTGCAACATCTCTTTCACCAAACGTGAAACTAAAGTAAACCTCCTCACCGCAACTTACTACGTACAACAACAACACCCTATACTAACTGACAGTGCAGCGAAGCTAATAAGCATGCAAGTGTTTGGTCTACGACTTCCTTCATGGGGACACTGAAACTGATACTACCCCTTTTGCACACGGCAGTGTGAACTCTTCCGTGCATACGCAGTGTCGGTGACTCTATCCTTGTCAATAAGATACAAACAGCCATATGCCAGTGCCCCCTCTGCTTACGCGAATGTGTACTTCAAAGGGTATATCAATCAGCGGCTCGGGGAAGAAACATTACCTGATCTTTCACTTCGGTGACAGCACCTGCGTCGCGCCAATCAAATGTCTCGGGCAAATCGTCTGTAGGCAGAGGAACACCCTGAACTCCTTTCGTCAAAGATGCAGGCCTTTTCAGACCGAGGTACTGGCTCTCGAACTCTTCTTCGGTTAGATCGGAAAATTTGGTGATACCATGCTTAGCACCTGGGTCCAGAGCCTGATGCTCGAGTGCTCTAAGCAGATTGTCCTTGAAAACTCCAAATCGGTGAGCGTGCTCCTCGGGTCCAGAATAGGTCTTCCTAAACTTCTGCTTGAAGAGCTCGAAGCGACTTTCCGCTTGAAGGAGTGCTTTTGCAGGTTCCAAGAACCCTTGCCCATTGAGAAGTTCATCGTCCGATCCATCTCCTACAACCATCTCAATTCCATCTTCAAAGGCCAAGACGGCGACACCCGACGCGATGACAAACAGCGCTACACACACGAGATACTCAACTCGAGCCATCGCTCTCCACCCCTCCTCTCCTCCTACAAGAAACAACTGAACAACCGAGAAGTCGATCGAGGTCCGAACTGGTAAAGAACAAACACAATAGCAATCAGCCCTCAGACTCTGAGTAATAAAGGACTCATACAGAGAGCGCCTAGGCTAGAAAGATGGTGACGCGGGCGAACTGCAGTGACCTTGCGTAAGCAGACGAAAGTTCAGCGAAATTTTAGTAGCCCTAAATCGAAGTCATCCTTTCGCTGGTCATGTTTGATAAGGAATCGCGCGCTCGTCCCTCGCCTTCGGAGCGACACATCCTCGGGCACAGAAAGGAGATATTACAAGTAGAGAATAGCGGTGCTCGAGGCTAACCGGCATTCTTTGTATTCTCAACCGGCTGGAATTCCCAAAAGCCGGGTAGGATTGTGGGTATTCGGATATTTTCAGGTGCCGCAAAAATTAACCCCGAGCACTGGTAGAGAGACCACGCGCCGACATGCTAGTGATGCTACTGTCCACACTTTCTTGGGACAACCGGGGGAGAAAGAAATGCGTATCAGAACACCGTCCGGTACGGTAGTGTACATGACGCATTCCTTTTTCTTTATAACAAATTCATTTTTATGTTCCTCTTTCCTTGCGTGCCGGCCAGAGCTTATGTAAATATCTTGTTTCTTAAATCATAGCAATGCTGCACTTCGGAGGCTGTGACTGGCGGGCTGGTGGCTATCGTCCAGATTAGAGATCGATCGGTCGTCGTCCTTACTGTATCCTCACACCACCATGGCTGCTTTGCCATTCCATCTTTGTTTACTACGACCGACGATTCCCTTTTGTCTGTATTCACCAGCGGGCTCCATTCTACCAGTACCCTACCCTACGCTATCCTACGGAACCCGACAGGTGTAGGATTCAGGACCGCCCTGACATCTGACGTTCCATTCGCGGGACCCACGTGGCGTCCTCCAGTTCCGAGAAGTCGTTCTGGTATTCGTTCTTCGGACTCCTTCCTCCCTTATAAATGAGTCGTTCATTTTTCTGCGCTTGCTTATATTACCCCATTTTCCTTCGGGGGTGAAAAGCAAATTGGAATTAACGTCTCTACTTCCCTGCATTATCTAGCTGTAGTTATATGCAGTTAGCACCAGTTATTGTTGGTATTGTCCATTGAACGCTCACAGTTTCGTTACATTGCCATTTGTAATTGTAGAAAATATAAATCAAAGAAAAGACAAGTGATTGGTTCCAAAGAAAAACAGAGAGATTTATTTCTATGTAGAGAGTAAATTTTGTTCTTTTGTAAGAACAAAATTTAGAGAAACAGACATGTTCTGTTCTCTATTTCTCTCGTGGTATGTTCCCATAAGATTCTCTAATTTTGTTAAAGATCCGCAGATTCTCTCTGATATAATAAAATTTGAATATTTTATTTGAATCTCTTATGTCTTATCAATGTAATTTAGTTTTTTTCAGAAATGAACTATAATCAATAACAGGATGAATTTTCATCCTCAATTCCCCTTTCTTGCTATGCGTCAAGACAGCTATGCATCGAATTTCAAAAACCAAAAAGAAGAAGAGATTTTTTTTGTCGTGTAACGAAAAGATAAATATAATCATTATACAACTATAAAAAATAAAAAATAAAAAATAACAGATAAATAAATTCATTCTAAAAACTTAAAAAAGGATAAATCCAGATAAATCTCTAAAACATAGCCCTGCAGTTCCACTGCAAGCATAGCTCCTTGTTTTCTCTTTTCCCTACTGCAATAACCTCAGGTTCCTGAAATGTTATTTTACCAGTTGCCTTGTGAAGAAGAGACATGTGGTTACTTCCACGGCTCCATTGAGGAATACAAGGTGAATCTAGGGAAAAGAAAAGAGGTGGCAGAAAAGGAAAAGGTTTTTTCTTTTTTCTTTTAAAGGATGAAACCGTGGTAGACCCCGACTCAATTATTTTGGGCGAAAAGGTGAATATATATTCACCTTTTCGCCCAAGTGCACTTCCGGCCGGGGGCTGGATAACGCCAAGCGGCGAGTGCGGCTGGTTCTCGGTTGGTGGGCTACGCGTAGGGAGGGGTTAGATTGTTTTTTGTAAAAAGGGAGGCTGCACGTAAGATGGCATTAAGATGTATTAAGTGGGAGGGGGACGATATACTTGGGTTCCTTCTCCTTTTGTTATTAGAGAATTATATAAGTATTAAATATATATAATTTATTAATTTATTTCATAAATGTTATATGTTAACTCAAACCTGGAAACACGGGGAGAGCAGGAAAAAACCCATAAGCATTAAGTGGATCGTCGCGCTTCAGAAGGTACAAGTCCGGGCTACTGTAATCATGAATACATACTCTGGCGAAATTTGTTCACAATGTGCATCTAACACTATACTGTACCTCCTTATGCTAATAATTTTATGCATATGCACCGTGGCATTTCCAAGAAAAAAAGTTTACAAAGAATAAGAAGTTAAAGAAAAGAAGGAAGAAGAAGCGTAGGCCTCTTTCTGCAGATGTAGCCACCATTCTCTCATCTACTCTACTTCTAATATGATCTCTAAAATGTTCCTTCCGTAATATTGTATCTACAATCCCTTTCTCGCCGCTAAAACTACATACGATGGCTTTCAACGATTGGAACAAGCAAAACACGCAACGCATTGAGTAGCCAACGGATGAAAGACCTCATCAATCTTTACAAGAGAAAGAGGGAACCGAATATCCAAACAACCTACACCTCGAAGGGAAGAAAAACACCGGGACTAAACCTCACTATCAGTAGCTCTAAGGTCGCCCATCGCTCATAAAATATCATACACGGTAAATCAAAACTCCTGCAACAGATGCACATGAAGTAACATCGCTTACTGCGATTGCTTTCTTGTGGACCGTGCCTGCTAAAGCTATCTGTAGAGCAATGAAAACTCATTGTCTAAAAACCTTAGTGCAAAAATAAAGAGAAAGTGGTACCTCTGGCGTCTCTCATGATAAGCTTTGGCACAATCTCGAATAAAACAAGCTCCATATGAGCCTATAAATTATAGACATCAAATACTCATTATGAGGATGGTGAGTTTTGATCACTGTAATTTCTTGATTACTTGATACCTAATTTTGATTACTTGTGATTACTATAATTTCCAAGAGAAAATCACAAGAACAAGAAAGTGAAACCCAACTCCCCAACTACTTCAAGGAAATTAGGAAGAGAAATTAATCAAACCTCCCCGTCTAACCAGATCATGCAGGCTGAACATTGAGTCTTTGTCTACAATCACGGCTTAAACAGTACCTCCAAGTCAGATTAAGCACTAGTTTGCCGAATATGGAATGTTTTGAACATTTCCTTCATTGTTCATCTAAACAATATTCTTGAGATTTTGACACTATCTATATTCATGTGATTTTTTAAGAGTTTGCATGATTCTCGTAATTATTTTCTTACCAATCGTACATCAAAGAAGAGAAGTCCCGGTCTGAAAAAAACAATTCCTCTATGAAATCTAAGCAAAACTATGCACTGAAGATACTTTTCTGGGTTCACAATAATATTCTTTGACTTCCTCTTCAGATAATGTTACCATCGAAGATCTGTGTCCTAAGTGGTTTAGCTTACATTCTCTAAGAAAAAGATCGTGGGTTCAATCTCTTGCGGGTACGGTTGGAGATGCATGCTGCTGCAAATTAGCGATGAAGCTTTTGGTCCGAGTCCCGCTGTGGTGGACTCACATGGTTATTCTCATGGTCCGTGAAGATCTCAAAAGGTAGATAATAACATTTATCATTTATCAATGAGAGCCCAGCGACAAACTGTAACATCCAAACTAAATTACCATTATCATAATGAGTGTGTTTTCTTAACTTTTCCGGCTCATCGCCGTTAGTCCAAGAGGAGCTCTGTAAGACGAACGGTGTCAAAATCAGTATAATATCTGGAATTACGAGTGACGAAGCTTTAGAACAAGACCGCATATCACATCATATCCAAAATTAACTAATAATATACATAGCGGGCAAAAAAAACTGCTTATTTGGGATATAAAATGTTGATCTTAATATATTTGTCCATTACTTACCTTTATAGATTCATGGAGCGAATTTGTTGTACGCCGAGGAGTGCCAAAAATCAACCGAGCGATTCGGATTTTCAGTTACATTGGTACAGTTTAGTACATCGCAGTGGATATATTTTAATTTTAATTTCTTCAAATATGCAAGGGGTTAATATATTACCTACCTTTTTAGTGGAAGGGGTTAGGTAATAAATTGATACTTTAATTTATTATTTATTATTTTTCTCAGCTTCCCACCTACATAATTCATGAAATGCGTCAGTCCGCACTTCAACTAAGGGTTAAGTCTGGACGACCCTGCAAGTCTAGGTGCACTTAACATTTGACACTTACAGTAAAGTTTGATTTCTCTACCGGTTTAGTATAGATCTTTTCACATAATAATTATGTTTTTTCCAATAACAAAAACCAGACAAAAATTCTCAGAAGTTCATGTTGTATGTATATTACCTCTTCCGAGTTCTGAAGAAGGGAACAAAGAGCTTTAATTTATGTCCTAACCCTCTCTCTTGGAAGGGTTGGCCTATAGATTAAAGCTTTGAAATTAAAAGTGTTTCTATTCGTAAGATGCACATGTCTTAGTACTGGAGAGAGGCTCTGTTCTAGTGAGTCACTTATGGGTTTTATATAACTCAAGTGATCATGTGTAATCACGTTACCAAGTGGGTTTTAAATTTAAAACAATAAATTTAAAATTTATCACAAGTAAGAATTTGCAAACCTAGTCGACCAACACTCTTCTCGTGACTCTGCGCTTTAGTAAACTCTATTCATCAACTTTTCTCTTTAAATTACGTGAAGTAAATTTATAAAATTTTGCCACAAGTTACAATTTGCAAACCCATTCCAGCACCACCCTTCTCCGTGTCCCTGCTCTTTAGTAAACTATATTTTTCACTCTAACTTTTTAAACTGTTTTCAACCAGTTGTCCTCCGTTTTCCTAGAAGTGCATATTTTTGGATGCATATTTAGCCACTCAACACTCTGCTCGTAACAAAATTACATGACTCAGACGAAAAGACGTAAGTCTAAAATGTCAAACAGTGGCAAGAATGGAAGAACATTATAGATGTTTTACCGAAAGTCTTCAAAAGTTTCAAGAGATCAATTTTATAATATAGACTGCAAACATCCCAACTGACTGTAACTACGACTGTCAATTTTAAGTATCACCTCCTGAAGTGACCTGTAAAAAGTTGTACGAGAGTTAGAAGAATTCTTTACAGCCAAAATTTGAATGGCCCTATTATACAAGAAAGTACAGTGAAGAAATATACATCCAAAGTGCCCTCAAAGGAGAAACGGGAAGTTGTGGCAAAATTGTGGGTGTGATATTAATCCCAGTCTAATCTACAAAGAATTTTGCAAGTTCTATTGTGCCATTGATGACAATGCTTCTCCAGAAAAGAATTCGATGAATGGAAAATACATCAAAATCGTTCTAGAAAAGAGGTTAGGGGTTAACTTCCATCGTTTCTAAACAAAGAGGAGCAAATTTGAGTTCATAGTATTTCTAGAAAAAGAAAAGATAAATTTGAAAAAGTCTAACTAGATCTTTCGCCCTAGTTGAGGACTGTTCGTGTCTGCGAAGATGTAATAATTGGCTGTAAATTGCTAACAGAAAAACTATAAATATTACATTAAGAAGCTCTCTAGGTGGAACATAAAGTTCATGTATGAATCAATATATGTTTCTGTTTTATTTATGACCAAACACTCTTGTGAATACGATTTAGTTAGATATAAATTAGCATATTTGCTTATTACACTTTGTCATCTGGACAACGATGATTAATATGGGTTCAAGATTAAAAGTGGAATCCTAAGCTTGAAAGAAACTGCACTATAGTATCAAGAGAGCATTGGTGCATGTTAATGGTCTCCTGTAGAGGTTCTCGATGCATCACCGTAAATATGTGTATGGGAAGTTGCCCGTGTGGTATAAATTTACTTGATCCACCCCTAGAAGGAATCCCGAACTTGATCCACCTCTCTTAACGATGACTTTCTTGATGGACCCTCAAATTGACAACCGTCCATTTTGTAAGTTACTTTGTCACATCAGACGTCCAGTCTGGATAGTCATGTCAGCTTTCCAAAGCTGACGTGTTACACAGCTAGACTAGTGCCGAGAAGAGAAGCGGAACTGCGCAGCAGAATGAGTACTGGCATGATATAATGTTTCACATCGTGCTACAAAATGAGTACTACCATGATACAGTGTTTCACATCGAACAGAAAGAATGGCTATGAACAGTGCAGATCTGTGAACAGTGCATGGTGGTAACAGCGAGGCATCTGGGACAGAGATCTGCAGTGCATGTAAGCACTTAGCGATAATGTCGGAAGACAATGATTTAGATTCTCTCGATGGATTATATTTTGAAGATGAAGAGCGGGAATTTTTCTGGACGCAACAAGCGACAAGAAAGAAGACGAAACGATACATGAGCGATGACGGCAGGAGATGAATGACGCTCGTCTTGCTGACCGCGTGCTTCAAGAAAAAACACTAGACGTCTTAAGAGAAGCTGCAGGGACATTGAAGTTGGGGGGAGAATTTCAATGCTGGAAGGATTTTGACTTTGCTATAGATTGTTGGTGTTTCTTGAACAGTATAGCTTGTAACAAGCTCAAGTCATATTCCACTCACAAAGTGCGCATTTGTCGTTATGAAGAGAGGATTTGTTGCAGAAAATCGATAGAACAGCGAGTTAAAAATAACAAAAAATTGGACTCGAATTTGATAAGTAGTCAGTCTCATAGCTTCAACGAGTTCACCCAACGACAGAGACAGAGACAGAGCAGAAGACAAGAAGATGTCACTGTGATCCAAAGCACACGGCGAGCTCATGAGAATGGTCGATGTGGCGAGAAGATGTGATATTTAACCTCTGGTAGAGAAACATTCTATGGAACTGGAGTTGAGACAAGAGAGGGGTCAGTAATGCAGTCGTGCAATTGGAAGATATGTGCACAAAGAGGAAAATTCACAGAGAGAATCACCATCAACGTGTGTAATCTGGAGCATACTTGCCCTAGACAACAAGCTTACTGGTGTGGACCAGCGTCGAACTCTAAATTCCTTGCACAAGTATTGTGTAATAGAGTAGCTATAGATCCCAACATCCCATTCAGGAATTTAATGGAAAAAATTCAGACTAGTTTTAATAAACGAGCTCCATATAACCAGGTTTGGAGAAGCCGTGAGCATTCACGGGATTGGTTAGAAGATAATCAGACTGTCTCTTTTCATATATTCCATCGGTATGTAGAAGGATAAAAAATGTCGATCCTTAGCTGTTGTGGATTGAGGCACATGGATAAATCATCCGACAACTTTTAGTCGTTTTTTTGTCTGTCCCAGTGTTACTCGTAATGCTTTTAGCTCATGTCAGAAAGTGATTTGTCTTGACGCTTGTCATTCAAAGTCACGCAGGTTTCCTTGTCAAATTTTCTTGGCTTCCATCCTCAATGGACTATCATTTTAGCTTATGATGTAGCTCCGAGAAAATATACATCAAACTGGACGTGATTTTGTGGTTTACTGAGACAATCAATAAATGAAATTGAGGGTCCTCAAACTGTCATCATCAGCGATCGACAAAAAGGTTTGGAGAAAGCCGTTGCTGAGATATTTCCAACTGTGACGTATGGTCATTACGCTCAACACATCAGAATGAATGTGAGGGCGAGATTTGACAAGGAGGCCGAACAACCATTTTTGGCTTGCTTGTATGCGAAGAACCGAGAGGCGTACGAATCTCACATGTAGTTATCACAAGTTTGCATTTGTGAGCATTTGGTTAGCTCGACTAGCTTTCGATCATTAGAATTTCCAAACCAAAATTCATGTTTCTTATAGAATTAGCAAGGAATCCGTGTTTTAATGCAGTTTGATGTGACAAGTATAACGAGGTTTTAAGGAAACTCGATGACTCCGGATATTGAGGCAAACAGTTGACTATTTATCTGCGAGACATCATGCCAGAAAGATATAATCGTTGTGTCTTTCCGAAGCCACGATATGAGAAGATAACTTCTAAGTAGCCGAGAGCATGAACAACGCTCTAAGGAGCATTCGATTTAATGCTCCTCTGAGAATTTTACTCAAAATTTGATATTACATCATGCAACAATTTACCACAAGGCGTCGACAATTGAAGTAGGAGATAAATCTACTTACAAAGTTTGCGAGGAGCAGACAGACAGAGAATGAGCAAGCTGCAGAAAGATTCATTTGCCAAGTTTCAAACATTAGAGAGGTCACAGTTCGCTGTCACACTTCAGGATCAACTCATGTAGTTAAGCATAGCTTGAATGGGCGAGGAACGTGCAGTTGCGTTGAGTACCAGGAAATGATATGGCCATGTGGGCATGTTATCATCTTCGATAGGGAAGTGAGAGAGAATCCTATGACACGCGTTGATCAAATTTGGTAAAGTTCATCACTATTTGCAATTTATGGACCACAACATCTGCCTCCAATAATGTTGACGACTTAGAACCTGTTTGGACTTGTGGTCCGCCTCCTGTCGCAATTTCGACGAGGAAGGCACCGTGTGATACGAATGGATAACAATACTCAATACTCACAAGCTCAAGCTCCAAAAGATGTAACTGATTCTGTTCAAGAGAATGTCATAGGACTTCCTCATGTTACTGCTAGTGTTAATGCTGTGGAAATGGAGTTCGATGTTGCAGATGAACAAGTGTCTCATTTTTCATCAGATTCCTCATTCGTAGGACGAGATGTTCTTGCATTTCATCTACTAGAACTAGTGGCGGCAGGCAAAATCAGGTTGGAAGATGTAGTCGATGCAAGCAGATTGGGCATAATATTCGAACATGTCAAGGGGACGATCATCCAGATATGAACGACACTGAGCACCCACAGACTGTCTCTAGCATGCCAGCATTGCATCCGGAGGACGAGGTAGTGTTCACGACCTCGGATGAAGAACTCGGTTTCACATACAACACTAGTTATGTAACAGCATGTTCGTTAGCCAGGAAATTTTCGATAGTGTTTTCTTGGCTACAATGTTTAAGTTTCAGTTGGCATTCATTAATGTTTGTTTTGTATCGTGTATCAATGCAGAAATGAGCATCGACTGAGGAGAACAGACCGACCTCAAACACAGACTTTATGGTTACGGGTTCTACTGCCCTCGTTGGTTGGGTATCGTAGTATCCAATGGAGATGTCCAACAGCTCCATTGGAGGTGTCCAATGGCTGTTTAATGAAAGCGTTCAATGGCTGTTTAGGTTGAATCGCGGTTGGAGAGCGACTTCGTGGGGAAGAGAACTATAATGAAAAGTGAATGTTAGAAACAATACAGTCTAGAGCGATTGAATAGGAGAGTGCAATCGTAGAGAACTCAATTCGAAGACTGTGCTTCAACTCCTCATTTAGAACCGTTGCGTTTGCCACCATAGCTTCAATGTGTTCGTTGGCTGAACTTGAAGAGTGTAATCAATAACATACCTTGCATGTGGGTGGTTGCTTCTATTCAACGAATAATCAAAAATCGGAAATGAAATTTAAATCGTATATGGCTTGCAATTTCCCGGGGTGTTTGAAACAAGTAATAAACTCTATGCAGACCTCATCAAGCTCCGTTAAGAAGGTGCTATATTTCAGTCAAGTGCAGCCCGACAACAGGAAGACTTGGCACGCTTGTGATCAGAGTGGAAACAAGAGACAGTATCAGTTTCATTTAGGATTGATTGATTACAGTGTAAGTGATCGGTCGGAGGCGGCCTTACTAATAGTTATTGTTTGGAGTATTGGAGAGAAGCTCTTAGAGATGACTGCAGAATACTTTGAAAAGTTATCATCCGACAACCAAGATAGACTTTTCAACATTGTTTGTCAGAAGAAGTGGCGCTTCAAAATTGGGTTGAACACGGAGCAGAATCAATTTACAGTGTTTGACGTAGAACATGAGATAGAAGAGTCTGACGAGTTCGAAGATGCGATAGAGGATCTTGTCTCTGTCATGGACAGTGTAAAATTTTATCCTTCGGTAGAAAGTGAGAAGTCTACGTTGGTGGATAACGCTGAGCTTCTGGAGATGGAGCGCTTACACCATCGAGTAGTGACACTAGTCGAAAGATCAGAAGAGACTAAAATGAGCTTGGAAGGTATTGCTCGAGATTTGCAAGGGGTAGTTGAGCTCCAACGAAAACAGAAGGGAGAGCTATTGGAGTCAGTAGAAGCATTACAAAAACTGAAGGAGTTCTAGGAATGGTTCTAAATGGTTAGCTAGTCCATCTTATATTTTGTATACGACTTTCATTATATAAAGTTGAATCAAAAAACATTCTACGTGCACTCCTCCATTCTGTGTTTCTCATTGACCGAAACACGATGTTTTGCGGTCGTGAAGCGGTACCCCTTCACGACTAATTCTCAGAGGACGAAACATATATGTATCAACCTTCACGACTAATGCCTTAGAGGTAAAACACGACTTGTTCTGTCCTGTTCGGAGGATTAGTCGTAAGGGGCACCCCTTCGCGAGTAATAGTCAGAGGACGAAACACGATGTTTCGCCTTGTCACGAAGGGGTACCCTTCGCGAGTAATAGTTAGAGAGCGAAACATATATGTTTCACCTCGTGACATTAGTCGTTAGAAAAAAATTAACCTTAGTAAAACAAAAAACTAAATAAAAAACTTAAAAACTTCTTACTTGATGATGATGGACGAACAAGCTGTGAAGACTGAAGATCTTGACCACGAGAATCAGAATCCACAACTGGAGCTGAAAGTAAGAATTTTAAATGTGAGTTGAAGCAATAAGTATTGAAGCATACTAAACGAAAGTAACTAAAACAAACCTAAAATAATACTAGAACAGAAAATAAACGCTTACTTGATGATGGTTGAGGTCTCCGAGAAGAATCCACTCTTCCTCCCTCGGGAAGTATACTGATATGGATCATGATGTGAGTCAAGATCATACCCACCCATGTTTCAAGATGTCGTATCAATTTCTCTTTACTCATATGTTTCTTCATAGAGGAGATCTCGGCATCCAAAGAATCCAAAATGAATTCAACCCAATCATAATCTTCTCCACTTTCTTCTACTTTACTTTTCACATATAAAGCTAAATGCCCATGAACTTCTTTTGGTCTTCAACGAGCCAAAAAAACACAATTGAGGAGCTGGAATACAGGCCTCCATTCTCGATACTCACACATCCACAATAAATATCTTTTTCTCTTCTTGTCTTTTGTAGGGAACCAATCTTCTGTCAAACTCCTCTTCACATTATGAGGACGAGGTACTGTTGTTCCCATGGGTAAAACTAAAGACTCTCGTACGAAAGACTCATCCAATACAATCTGATGTCCTTGAACAATAGCTCGATGACTATCCTCTTCATATGATTGGATGAACTCTATACAAAACAGAATCTGCAAAATATAAATGATAATGAAGATATGCATGATCATACATTTTAACACACATATATCTTTTACATGAATACATATACTCTATAGAAAAAAATATTTACTTACATCAGGACGAGGAAAGTCAAAAGATAGAGCAATAAGCAATCCAAGTCGATCGAGAGCTTCTTCCTCTACTCCCTGCAAGAAATTCTCCATTTCATCCTTTTCAACCCAACACCACTTCAAATGATATCGCTCATCCTCCTCATGAGTATATTCATAGAAGGTCCTTCCTTCATGCTCTCTAATTCCGCACCCGCTAAAAAGAACATAGAAATAAGTTAAAAATGACCCGAAACAAAAACAATATGTACTTACATGTTTCGCCTCAAGACACTTACATGTTTCGTCTCAAGACATGGCAGTATGGTCAAACAAAGCGTTTTTCACCCTCTGTACATTAGTCGTGAGTACCTTTCATGACAAATGCCATGAGGCAAAACATTGTTGTTTCGTCTCATGAAAGAGCAAAACAACAATGTTTCACCCTCTGTGCAATTAGTCGTGAGTACCCTTCACGACTCATGCAAGGGCGAAAGACGAGTTGTTTCGCCTTATGTGCATTATTCACGACGGATTGTCATGAGACAAAACATTGTTGTTTCGTCCTTGTGCATTACAAGAGACGAAGGTGTATCGCAGAGGACGAAACACATGTTTCACCCCGTGAAGATGTCTCGCATAAGACGAAACACATGTTTCGTCCTTCCATAAGACAAAACAGGTCGTGTTTCGTCTTAGTAATACAGTAATTTCATCAAATATGACGAAACATCTTGTTTCGCTAACCCTAACACAGCGACACAAGCTGTATCGCTAAACACTAACATGCAACAACACATGTAGATAGACAGGGAAACAAATTCTATGGTAAACACATGCCAACAAGGAAACAACTATATGATAATTAACTTACCGGACCGTCGTGGTACCCTCCGCTCTCCTGAGACTCCGCCTCGGCCTCGTCCTCTTCCATCGTCTCCGCCTCGACCTCGAATTGGAACTCCACCGTCACCACTACCAACACCTCCTCTCGTTTTCATCACAGCGATTTCCAAAATCGCTCAGAGTAGATAATAAAATCTTACAACAATTCAACAACATCTCCTACTCATCCAACAACTCACTCGTCTATAGTCACTCTTGTCCCATAGTCTCACTCCTCTCTTAAACTCTCCTCTCCCTTCGCTATCTCCTCTCGAATCTCCAAAACTCTCCTCTCCTCTCTCCTCTTTCCACCCTAAACCCTCTCCTCTCCTAAACCTCTCGACTGTCCTCTCCTTCTCATCTCGACTCTCCTCCTCTTCTTGTCCTCTCGATTCTCTTGGAAGGATAGAAGGAGCTAATCGGAAGCCGGAGCATACTTTCGATGCTTGAAGTAACCTCTACTTCTTCTCTCGATTTTCCGGGAAGGGTGGAAGGTGCTAATCAGAAGCCGGAGCAGATTTTCGATGCTCGAAGTAGTTTGTAAGTAGATCCTTGGTCTTTGTTTCGTGTATGTTGGATTCGGTTACTAGACATAAACGTTTGCAGATTCTTCAGAGAGTCAGATGGTTCTTACTGTTCTGCAACTAGTACTGATTTTATTATATAAGTACTCTCCGTTAGTTTATTTCATGCACCACCAAACTTTAAATGTCTGAATGACGCGATAACAAGCTAGAGGATGTCATTCCAACCGCTCATTACTGCAACAGTCCCTTATGTTAATATTTGGAAGTGATACTCATGATCACCAAATGGGTAACGTTTTTTTGTTCTGACTCTTGATTGCTCTGTCTATGTATTAGGATCATTTTATTTCTCAAACAATTGATCATCGATATCTTGTATTTTTTTCTCTTGACGCTCGACTTATTCACGCTCGGGCTTATTCATCACTTCCGCATTCACAGAAAACAAGAACAGCACATAGATAAAGCGATAGATTTTATTCGAAATATTTCCAGACATCATGCTCAAAATATACTTTTCCACTATTCTAGCAAGGTGTAGAGTTTCTCGAGGTTCTCAACGGCATCTTCGCACACAGATAGTGCATTCTTTATTTCTTCACACAGACTCACGGTTCGACCTTTCACCTCTGCAATATGATCTCAAACTTGATAAAACCTAGTCAATGCATCACGACAATACTGAACATGATTGCTAATTATCACTATAGGCTCTTCCATCACCAATCGGTCCATGTCCCAAACAATCGACTCTACCCCAACTCGCTCGATAACATCAGAAATTGCTTGTGAACATCCGGATCTATGCGCTGCGAACACTATGCGCTCTCTATCTTTTTGATTGAGACTGATTTGCAGCTCCCAAAATCCTCACAAAATAGTAGATTGAATAAGTTCCTTCTGTTCCGCTTTAGACAAAATGCAGAATTTCATCACTGTCATGCCTAAGAATTCATTCCCAGCTTGCCACACTATGAAAACACCGCAGTCTTCAAATTTTTCCACTCCTTCGTTGATGGGTCCATCAGTGACATACCGAATCTCCAAGCTCGAACAGTAGAAGCATGAGAACAACAACTGCTTGGAGAGTTTGCTCCAGGAGATCAGACTTCTTTTTGTTTAGACACTCCTCCGGCAGCTTCAAACATCTAGCACAAGCCTGATAAGTCATGGAACCATTGCAACTGCAGACGACTTTCACTATCGCACACCTGGTTCATCGCGGCTCTACTCTTATCGTTTCAGTTTCATCGTAGAATTCACGAAGAGATAAAATCTGCATCGCCATTGCCAAAAATGTGCGCCGAGCACCCTAAAACTGAACGTGACCTTGCTGCACTAAACTTTGCGTAATGTAACATTCTGCTGCGCAGTCCCGCTTGTCTTCCCGTGCACTAATCTAACATTGTAACACGTCAGACATCGAAAGCTGACATGACGTAACACGTCAGCTTTGGAAAGCTGACATAACTATCCGATTGGACGTCTGACGTGACAAAATAACTTACAAAACGAGCGGTTGCCAGTTTGGAGGTTCATCAAGAAGGTCATTGTTAAGAGGGGTGGATCAAGTCTGGGATTCCTTCTGGGGGTGGATCAAGTAAATTTCTGTATAAAGAACAGGGTAACTTCTTGCTCTACTCGACTTATCTTTCACAAGAATACTAGGAGGTGTCATTACTGAAGATTTGTTAAATACCTAAATAGCTGAAGTCCGGGTATGAGTGCAAATTATTCTCGATCTCGAGACAATCGCTGGGACAAGAGTTCTTTGTAATCTCAGTTAGAAAATTGATACTTCACCCATGAAAATGAGTCGTGCTTATTGTGCAAGAACATCTCAATCTCAACTTAATCCTGAGAGATAATCTTTTATGTATGAAATGACACCCTCTACTATTCTCATGATGTTGGATACTCGTATCGCTTTTTTTCTCCGATGTAATTTGCAAATTTCTTTGTGTTCTGCAGAATCCAGACAGTCTTTTACATTTTAAGAATAGTACTTCAAACTCTAATCTCGTTATATTTTTACGATGTAAGGAGGATATTCAACTCATTTACACTGAAGTATACATGAGCTTCATTAATTAATATTCTAACTCTGCCTATGGGAAGAGTTAGAATATTAATTAAAGTCCTCTGGCAAACGGGAAGGTTCCGGACTTATATCCCAGGGATCGCAGCAGGCCGCCCTTCACTTATGGGTTCTGTCCAAACGAGTTGGCTACTCCGGGATTGAGTAACATATAATATTTAAAAATTAATTTAATTTTTATAATAACTTAATAAAATAAAAATTGTATAACACTTACACATATTCTGATAAGAGAAAACGAAATTCACTGTACAAGGCCGTGGGAAAAGATATGAGCTTTGACACACCATACTAGAGTACGTGAAAGTTACTACTTCGGTCAAGTATTTGCGGAAGTTGACTGCAGGTATCTCCGGAAGTGCTCGTAGAAAAATGCCATGGGCGTTTAGTTGGTTGAAGTTGGTTTTCGCTGGTTCGTCTATTAGTTTTTGCAATTCAAATATAATGATTTCAAGTTTCAGAGGAAACAAAAATTAATGAAAACTGAATATTGAATATTGTCAGCGCATAAAGACGACTCTCAACTATCCACAGTTCAAAACAAAACTGGTGGATTGTAAATGATTGCTTTTTCCCTTCCAGACGTTTAAGAATATGTTTGCTTAACTTTGACGCCCCTGTTAGTTCCCTTGCCCTGAGTAGACGTTTGATAACTACGACGTGAAGTAGCAAAGTCTCAATGCCGGGATGCTCACGTTGTGATAGTGGGGCTTAGACCCTATGTTCTTCGGACCGTTGGTTGCTTTGCCCTTTGGGTCCTTCTTTCCTTTGGTTCCTTCTTTCCCTTGTAAGGATAGATGAATTCTTTTCACCTGTTTGCTCTTCATTGCTTCGCGTGTTTCACTCGTAAATTGCAAGGAAGTTCGTGTTGCGAATAAAGTCGACTTTCGAAAAGCTTGTGGCAATAAGGTGACAAGACAAACTGGAACATCAATAAGACAAGATGACCGGGGTTTGTCTTCCAAGAACTACGGAGACTCTCACAAACGTATTATAATTAGACATTATCTGCAAACCATATTATGAAAGCGAGAAATATACAAAATACCTGCCTTTTCTAGCAGAAGAGCGAAAGGCGACAAGGCCCGGTCGTAAGAGTAAAATCTCTGGGGTTCATGGGGCAGTTTAATGTAAAAAGAAAAGAAAAACAGGAAAGCGTGTTCACTGTGGTTACACCCTTGTGTTTCTATAAATATACCTGGTAACCAGGAGGACTTTTCGATATCTGCTAACCAAAACATTTTACTATTATATTTGGCATAGTTTTGCTGATAAAAGTGTTTGAAATAGAATCTGTTAAGTGAGGATTTAAATCAAAGTTTTACACTCTATGATTCACTTCATAACTAATGATTGAATATCGACTGAAAAAAATTGACATGAAGTTTTCGTAGATTTTTGGAACAAAATATCATTTTCGCTTTCACATAAAGACATAGGGAGAAAAAAGAATGATTTTTCTTTGCTTTTATATCCGCACATGAGGTTTATATTGATACATTCGAGGTGCTACTAAATTTAGATTACTCCATCTTTCATGTTTCCTACGAATCTCTTATGTAAACATGAATTTTATCATATTCTAACTATCGTTTCTAGACAGGAGTATATTATCCTTTTTGGTATTTTGGAAGTCTTTATGTGAAATGAGCTTTAAAAAAACAAACTATAAAAACCTCGACTCTGATTTAAATTGCTATGTGAAAAAAGCCAAAAGATATTGTATTTTAACGAGATTCAATTATAACCAAACACTTCTTCGAAGAGACCACAAATTACCAACATACATGTGTAAATATTTGCAACCCAATATTGTCTTCCATTTCTTGAACTTTCTTCTTTTGGTAAATTTGCGACCTAATTTGGAAAGAATTGCATGTTTTGCCACTTTGAACCTACGGGGACCAGGGAAGAAGTATAGCACATATCACGAGAAGGAGTGGTTTCTGAGTCCTAAATCACTTTTAGAGGTTGAACTGAAAAGAGTAGATCTTTAGGACTGAAAAGTCACGATGTGACAATCACAATCGTGGTTTACAGTAAAAATATAATAAAAAATAAAGAAATAGTCAAATAGTCAAATAATATTTTTCAAAATAATATTTAGAGACCATAATGTGTCATGTAAACATATAAAATTCGCAATTTACCAACTTTAAATATAGTTGGTCAAGTATATTCTCTACAGAAAAAAAAATATATATAGAATAGAAACATTCCAAAATACAGAAAAGAAGAGACTTTATATCTCCAGAAGCCTGATCATAGGTAATTATGAATAGTAGCTGGCCAATGAACTACCACTATCGTGGATCGGAGGAGGAGTCGGAATCTAGACAAGGAAGATAAAAGGATTTATATAGAAAGAAGATGCCTCTTGACACATTAGCGTCAGTATTATGCGATAGGAACCGACGAAACATGTGGCCGAATGCGACGAGAGCGGAGGTGGTTGTGCCGTAAAGTAGACAACGTGTTCCTCGTGACGGATAGTTCTACTCCTTTCCTCGAACAGTGTGGATGAGAAGTGCCTCCACAAACAAGGGAGGAGCAACGATCTTCTATCCATCCGTCTGTACCGCCAACTCGTCCTGTCTGTGCGCGGGCACGTTCTGACCTCCACGACTTTGTTCCATTTCAAAACCACCAGCCACGCGGCCCTTCTTCCCCCTAGGCGGTCCCATCTGTATCTTCCAGCGCTGCACAGCTTCATCAATGAGTTGCACAAAAGTATTAAGAGTATTACCATACCGTTGTGTGACTTTTCTGACAGGTTTGGTTACTGCGTAGTCATGTTTCTGACAGGGTTTGGTTACTGCGTAGTCGATCTTTATAGATAAAATTGTACAAAATACGGAAATTTTACTACGCACTCTATTCTTAAATTATAAACTGACAAAACTTTAAATTATCATATACGTAGAGTAAAGCTTTTGAAGAAGAGACTTCTTCTTTTTACCGCGCATCTTGTCTAATCGTTTTTACTTATCACGCATGGACGAGAAAACCACCTCTAAACTCTCGTGCAATGAACTACTTAATTATTTACTGCGAACCTTCGTGTCACAAAGGTATCTCGTGTTATGAGAGACACGGACTCGTACTGCACTACAGTTAACCCTGTTAAGTTATCTTGAAACCCGGTATAGTCGCAGTCGTGTTATAGTCATAACTTTCACGAGGATCTATCGTTCCGAGTATAAAAGCATGCAAGAGAGTGTTCTCTTTTTCCTCATGTTGTTTTTCGGAGTCTGAAGGAAATATTATATTTTGCTCCAAAAATTTACGTTCCTTCATCTCAACGTTTCTCTGTAAATACTTGATTAGTTCGCTTTAACATGAATCATAACTTGTAAAGCTAGTAATTAGCTGTAATTTGATTTCTTATTTCAGAGACTCCAAGTTGCAAAAATGATTCTGGTAATCACCAGAATCATTTTTTGCTTAATGATTAAATTTCCCAGTTTTCTGAAGACAAAAAACACACACTTCCTTGCATATTCACCTGAATTTCATGTTGCATGCATATTGGTGATGTTCGAAGTGGGGGTGGTTTATTTTTTTGATCAGTAGCTTAAGATCACATATCGCTCTTAAAATATCACACACTAGTAAATCAAACTCCTGCATACATGTGTACATGAAGTAGCATCGTCTACTGCAATTGCTCTCTTGTGGTCCACGCATGCTGAAGCTCTCTATAGAGCAATGTAAACTCGCTGTCTAAAAAACATAATGCAAGAAAAAAGAAAGTGATATCTCTGACATCTCTCATGGTAGACTTTGACACAATCTCGAATAAAAATGAACTCTGAGACTGTCAATCTGTATATCTCCAAGACTAGAGAGATGAAGCGATGTTCCTCTCGCATACCTCTATACTTGGTCACCTTCGCTGCTATCGCCACGTCTGCAGCCCATCCTAGAGATGGATGATCACTTGTGCTGTCACCGAGTCTCGTGGTTGGATCTGTGACAACCACATCTGCCACTAAGACTTGATCCTCCTTCATCATGTACATGTAAGCTCTCACTGAACCTCTAGTTTGAAAGACATACCAATGTTTTCTTCACGTCATGTAATCGCTCTCCCGTACTAAGACAAAGATAATGTTCATGATGACATCATTAGTAGCTATTCGCTCTCCATCATGAAGACAGCGAGCAAGGTGTCGACCCGAGGTGTCGAGCGAGACATCGTGCTCGCAGATGGATAGTGCCGAAGCAACAGGCTGGACTGAGCCTAGAAAAAATCTCATCATTGTAGAGAAGTCAGTGCGAGTTAGAACGCTCTAATGCAAGGTCGAGTCTATGAGTCAAGAGTCTGCACTCTTGTCCGAACAAGAGCGGAGTCGAGCTCTAGTATCTCGTGAGATGGAAATGTCAACTAAGAGTGCATGAAGAACTTGCTGGAAGTGGTGTCTCGTCAAAGAAGACTGTAGTCCGTGGGGTCGACCGTAGCTAAGGTATCGAATCGGAGATGTGTCGCACGTGTCTCAAGAGTCAAACTATCTCTTGTCTCATGGAGACACATTTGTAATAGGTAAGAATCACCCTCCACCTCTGTCACATAGCTCTCCAAGATAAGTCTATCTCGCATGAAGAAATGACAACAAAACCAAGGTGTTGAGATGACACATGTACCCAAAAAAGCTACCGGAGCAATCTTCTCCATGGATAATAAAGCCACCATGTCACATGATATCAGCAATGATGTCCTCTTACGTTGTCGTGTGACGTGCTTTCTTATCTGGGAGTACACCGGGTATCTAGCTGTAGAGAGTACGTGTCGCACTCTGTGACTCAAAACCATTGACCACCCAACCCTCTCTCTGATCTCCAAGTACACTTTGAACCTTTCTCGCTACGATATCCTCACGTCCTCTCGGCAGATCTCTCTCTTACTCGACTAGGAATAGAATCGGGGTAACAAGCACGGGCAACCTGTTCCTACCATCACCGCAAGCACTCTTGGGTCTGCTGGTCATCACTCCAGCCTCACCACAAGAGAAATACCAGCACTCCTAATAGAAAAGAAACCTAAGCGCAATGCCCGCACACAAATCCAATCAAAACCAACTCGGCGTACAAACAGGCATGCGGGCATGGAGAGGATCCAAACACAGGAAGTACAGTCAACAACTCTCCATACCCATGATCAAGTGCTCTGAAGCACTGGCAAAACCTCCAGGTCGACCTGTTCTTCAAAGAATCTTAACTCTTGCGCCTTTCGGAGCAAGAACCTCTCAACTTTACCTCGCTGTCACTCCTCAACCACAGCTTAGAATGAGATGAAACCAAGGCCAACAGATAGCCTGTAGAATAATCTCTCTATTAAGGTATTACATGCAGAGAGATCATCTCTGAGTTGGCATCTATGTCCTTCCAAAGTTCGCTGTTTCTATAACACGATACTATTTCAACAGAACTTTGCTGTTCGATTCCTCACAAACCACTCGATCAAAACAGCTCAAACTTCTCAGGAAGCTAATGTGTCACCATCACTACCACTCTGTAAAATTTCACCAGCAGATCTTCAACCAAACTCTCGGAACGATCAAGCCCTTATCGCTGTTTTTATAACATGATACTATTTCGACAGAACTTTGCTGTTCGATTCCTCGCAAACCGCTCGATCAAAACAGCTCAAACTTCTCAGGAAGCTAATGTGTTGCCATCACTACCACTCTGTAAAATTTCACCAGCAGATCTTCAACCAAACTCTCGGAATGATCCAAGCCCTTTTCGTCAACGACACAAGGCGATATGCAGACCCTTGTGCACAAAAACAACGTTTCCCTTCAACCCAATAATCCAAATGATCTGAAAATTCCACAGGTAGGTAGCTGATTGTACCTTCTCAGACCCTGGAAGGTTTCATAGCGAAATTCGACCTCAAACTCTCCATATCTCTCTCAATGTCTCATGTTTACAGTCACCTACTATCATAACCTCCGATTTGAGACACCCAACTTCAGCTGGCCATAACTTTTTCACTCCGGCTTGGAACGATCGATCTCGGAGTCCATCGGCAAGCCCATCTCAAGAGCTTTCCAGCAGCAGTCAATTCATCTCCAGCAACCTCAAAAAACTCCCAAAAAGTGAGAAAGACTTCACGGAAATGAAATTGGTCACGAATTTGACCCCCTCAGCTTCAATTGATCGTAACTTTCTCATCCGCGCATCAAATCCAGCAACCATTGAGTCTACGGGCATCCTCGTCTCCCAAGCTTTCCAACCATATCTCACACTCCGCGAATGGACCCCGAGAAGTGCCTCTATCCTCGAAAACGTGAAAGGAACTTGGTAGAAGGTGATTGGTCAAACTTTTGACCAATGAGAAACAAGTTGACAAAAAAGGTTTTTGTCTTCACTCACATGACAAACACACAAAGAACAAATTTTTATCCAAGAGTACCATTTAGGCCTCAAAGTTTATATTGAACAAACTCCAAACACGTGCCGTTGACGATGCCGTCGACCACGAAGCACGTAAACACGAAGTACAAACTACGCTCAATAGAGAGTCAGAATCCCGACTCTAAAACGGTTGACAATAAACGGAACTACAAAAGGAACAGATGAAGCTATTATCTGGTTATAATAATCCTCACCGAAGTTCCTCACGACAAACTCACGATGCGCCACCTTTGGACGACTGTAACATCGTATTTCGACCCAAGTGTTGAACGGAACTCTCGCTGGGAAGTTCAGATCCAACGGAGGATCCATACCATATCAAAGCAAGATGTAGACAGTAAGATCCCAAACAGCGTCGTAAGTGACAATGGGAAGAACGATAGGATCCGGAGTAACCATCACCGCAGCCATAAACGACTCTCTCCAATGAGCTACCATAAATACTCGAAAGTGATCTCGCGGCAGACAATGGATCTTAATGACGAACGGATGCGCAAGTGGAAGATCAGGAGCACGAAAGGGTTCTCCGTTCATGCCTACCACTCGCACTGCCGCTTACTTCATCCGATGATACTGATCACACCCCACTAGACTTGGATACTCTACACTCTATATCTCAAGCTCCGCGCACCTCTCTTCTTATACATCATTCTCACATGTGACGACAAGAGTACTACTCTTATCTCCACTCAGTGAAGAGTACACGGATCGTCCACGTGGAGCCTTATCTTTTGACACGATAAGGTCCCAATGGCTCCTCAACACCAAACACGTACGAAGGATATGTGGTGGTTTCACACCCTAGCCAATCCACAACACGACATCCACCCCCTCTGAACCTGTGCATCCTCTGGTATGCACCAACCTAATCATACGTTGTGGTTGGCATCATACCACTTCTTCCTCATCTTCTTCTTCGGGAGTCTCCCCCTCGGGCTCTACGCTCTCATCTAGATTCTCATCTTGATCTTGAGAGAGATCAAACTCGATACTGATCTCCTCAACGTCTGGGTCTTCACCTCGTCGCTTAAAGAGTTTTATCCGTTTTCCTGCAATTGGAACTTTAAGCCGTGCACCATCCAACTCACGTAGTACGTATGTGGCGTTGTCATGAATACGAACAACCACGTAAGGCCCAAACCAGCGTTTTAGAAAACTTTCTCAACGCTCTATGTTGGTTATCCAAGCTGCTATCATATACCAACACCCAATCCTCTTCCTGGATCTTCTTAGGCCGTAGTCGATGTCGCTTATCAAATCTGTCTTTGTTCTTCAAGCGAGCTTTTTGTAACCGTTCCAGAGCTAGCTCTACATCCTCTGGTCTCCGCTCCAACTGACGAATCTTAAGAGCGAGAAGATCCTCTCTAGAGAGATTATCTTCCCAAGGTAGAACACTCCAAGTAGGTATTTGCTCTTCGATAGGCATGATCGGTTTTTGCCCTTGCATTAGTTCTGCTGGCATGTATCCGGCCACCGAGCTATGAGTTGTACGATCGGCCCATAGAGCAAATGGTAGAAGCCTTGGCCATTCTCTCACCCTTCCGTTGCAAGCTTTCACAATCGCTTTCCTGATGGGAGGATGACCGCGCTCACTCTTCGCATTTCCTTCTGGGTTGTAAGCCATGGTAAGAGCTAACTTGATTCCCCGCCTCTTGAAGAACATATCAGCTTTGTGAGCATTCAGTTCTCCGCGGTCTGCTGTAATCTTCCCAACACATCCGTATCTGCAGATCACATCTTCAAGTAGAAATCTGCACACCCCTTCTGTAGTGTTTGTGCGCAGAGCGCGTCCTTCGACTTGGTTCGATAGATCCTCCCGTGCCAAAACCAAGTATCTCATCTGCCATATCCCAACCGGCATCGTAACCAGATCTACTACCCACTTGTAATGCATTGCAAGTGGATACGTAGGATGAAGCTCATCTCGATGCCGGATGTCAGAGTACATCTGGCAAGTTACACACGTCTCCACAAATCGCACTACATCTCTGTACATGTTACGCCACCAATATCTCTCTTTGAGTTTGGTAAAGGTGGCATAAATACCCCGATGTCCAGCCCATAAGCTCTCATGGAATTCTTGAATGAGCTGGGTTTGCATCTCTTGCTTACACACAACCCGTTGCGGCATCTCGCCACTCCGCTTGGCGCGCTTCCACAGATAGCCCCCTTGTTGTATGTAGTTGTAAGCCTTCCTCCTGATCTGTTTGAACTGAGCATCATTCCATTCTGGTTGCTTGGTCAGCGAACCAAGATAACGCCCAATGTCTAACCATTCTCCTTCGTATAGCTCCTCCATGAATGAGTTTTGATGCTCCTTCATTCCCTTTTGAGCTCTACAAAAGACGGTCGTGCCTATATCCTCTGTGTCTTCTGTCAAATCCTCTTCATCCTCATATCTGGCCCTAGACAACATATCTGCTACCGGGTTATCTTTTCCCGCTATGTGTCTAAATTCCGGATTCAATGACTTGATATAGGCAATCCATCGCAACATAGCGATATCAGGGGTGTTACAATTCGTAATCATCCCTAACAGTGGCAAACAATCCGTCTCCACTATCACCGGTGCTCCAATCAAATAGTCCTTCTCAACTTTCATCGCAGTAACTACCCCCATAGCTCTCGTTTTACTTGTGGGTAGTTTCGCTGTCGTTCACTCAACACTTTGGCTCCAAATCTGATTGCAAACCGGTTTCCATCCTCATCATCTTGTCCCACTGCCCACCCAATGGCTATCGGACTTGTATCAACCGTGATTATCACGTGTTTGCCATCTTCATAACTCACCCTTCGTAGCACAGGTGGAGAAGACAACAACTGCTTCAGCTTCTGCACCGCTTCGATATGCCTCTCCTCCCATCTGAACTTCGTGCTCTTCCGTAACAGACCATAGAGTGGATCTGATACATGAGCAAAATGAGGAATCCACACATGATAAAACACGCAAGCTCCTAAGAACCTTCGCACCTCTGTTGTTGAGCTACATGTGTCCTTCATCCGCTGTATGGCATCCACCTTGTTAGGATCAGGTCTGCGACCAAACCATCCGCATAAGTGTCCCACAATCACAACTTCTTGAACTCCAAACGAAGACTTAGCACCAGATAGTGTCAAGTGAACCTCCCCGAGCCGTGATAAAATCTGATCACAATCTAGAATATGATCAGCCACAAATTTTCGACACCTCCTCTGATCGACTCTCTCATCCTTCTGCTCCTCTACACATCCTTTGATTGGAATGTCATCTAAGAAAGGCATGGTCTTCTCCGGGATGAAGTCTCGAAGAACTTTGTTCATCCCGTTCATCATGTGTGCAACAGAATTTGTTGCCCCCTGCGGCAATGTGCACATCCTCACCAAACCCAACGGTGTCCTCATAGTAGTGACATCTCTACTCTTTTCAGCAAGCTGAAACTGATCGTATCCAGAGTAGAGGTCTCCTATCGAGTAAATGGCTCTACCAGCGAATGCTTCAGCAAACTCTCCCACAATAGGTCCGATCCCCGTATTTCTGATGGTCATCTGATTCACCGGTTGCATATCCTGAATGAACCGTAGCGCTCCGCTCTTCTTCGGCACTGTAAACCAGCGGCTGCAAACGATGGCTCAAGGATTCTCATCCGCATCTTCTCCTTTAGAAGCTCCATAAGCTTAGGCAGATGTGCCCTAGGTACGGGAATTGGTCTCAAGTCCCAAGGCATATGCGGTACCGTAAATATGATCATCGGTGCTACAACGCTTGGATCTACACACCCAATATCTGAAGGCTCAAAAGCAAATGTTTTCCCGTGCCTACTTAACATCTCCTTGAACTCCTTCTCCTCAGCAGGTAGAAGAAAATCTGTAGAACCAACCTCCAACTCCTTAAGCGTAGCTTCTGTAAACTTGTGACCTATCTGATCAGGATACGGTAAGCTCTTCTCCTTTGAGGCTTGTTGAACTCGTTGGTCAGAGTCGCTAGGTAGCGGTTGTGCAACCGGCTTCACCTTTTTATCCACCGTTTTATACTTGGTCTCAACTCTGACTTCAGGTATCTGGAATGACTCTATAGCCGAGTAAAGCTCCATAGAACGTATGTAGACAACTTGGTCTTCATTCCCTTGTTCAGCCTTACGAAGTTCTTCCAAAGGATCATCCAAATCCATCTCCATGTAAACGCCCTCTATCTTATCCTCCTCACTAAGCACACCAACTCTTTTTAGATCTTTTTGGGTTCTTTGCACAGCTTTCTTCTCCCATTTCTGAAGATCAGCAAGCTGTGTATACACAGCAAATCCACTCTCCGAATATCTCACCACTCCTGTACAAAAGGCACTATCCTTCTCCAACGAGAGTACTTCTCTTGTGTATCGGTACCACTATACTCTCGCTCTATAGTGACCCTCTGGAAAAATCCTTAAACTCTTCAGTGACTTTGGGTAGAGACACGTTCCGCAAGTAATCTCGGTTACGCTCATGATTAGCAGACACAGTCAAGAACTGTACCGTTGTTTTGCCATCCTGACTCCTGATCCGAGCATAAGCAGAACCGTCATCCAACACCTTAGTCTCCATCCTTACAGCTGTAATGAATGGTTGACCAAGAATAACCGGATAGGAAGTAGTATCTTGAACAAAGAAGTTTTGTTCAAGTACCACATTCCCTATCTTCACCTTCACATCCGGACAAGCACCATAGAGTTCTCCTCGTGTGTTGTTTGCTGCTCGGATCATCCAATCATGATCTATATCAACAGGCCATCCACCCTGCTTGTAGATGTCTTTAGAGACAATATTGATCTCAGATCCATGATCGATGAGAGCAACCACCGGATCTTTCATCTCTCCTACATTCACTAAGGTTTCAGTAGTGGCTCTTGCCCAATGCCCTCTAGTGTAATGACTAGAGATCTTATCGTCCTCTTCCTTATCCACATCAAACCGAACTTTACGAGTGTTGTAAGAATGAACCAACTCTCGCTCCTCTTCCTCTGTAATCACTGTGTCTAGAGCACTGGACACTGCGGTCTCTCTCGTCAATTGTCTCTTCCGCTTGATAATGTCAATGATGACATCATGAAACTCCTTCTTCGCAATCCCGAGGATCTCTCGCAATGTAAACTCAATCTTTGTATTGAGCACCTTCTCCTGCAACACCTCTTTCATGTTGGTTGCTGCTTCAATGTCTGATTGCAGCTTATACATGAGAGCTTTGTCCTTCTCCCTACCCTTACCCTTCTCTGCACTCCCAGAAGGTAGGACGTCATCCATAGCTTCTTCTCGTAGAGGTGCAGTCTCCTGTCGGAGTCTATCTCCTCTTAGTTGCCTCTTGGGAGCCGCTCTCTCCTCACTTGGACCAGCCTCGTCTCTCCTACGCTTCTCTTCCATGATAGCTTCATGTTGAGCCTTGGCTACGTAGGCATGAACGGACATAGCATCTACGGGATCATCCCATCCAGTAGCACTCCTGATTGCTGTGGCTGTTCTGAGCAACTCCTCCCTTGCCATTTTCCCCTTTCTGTTCGTGCTCACAGCGTGACTCCACATATCAGTGGTATCCTCATGTTTCAAAAAGGCACTCTCCTTTTTGCTAATCACCTCGACTCCATAGGTAGAAACTTCTACCGATGCCACATCATGCATTGTTAGATGATCCTCCAAAACTTTCTTCATCCCTCCTCTACCGAAGTTGGTCCTCAGAGTCTCTCCGTTGTCTCTCAAGGCGATCTTTCCTTCCTTCCAGAAGATTATACCTTGCTGCAAGGCATCAGTGAAACTCCCGCATTCCTTCCGTTGATTGTCGGTGTTGTCACACCAAATACACCTCTGAACATATCCTTGTTTTGGTGCAGGTCTCCCTTCAGGTGCCCCATCCTTCTCCTCCAACCTTGTCAACTTGATCTGTAAGTCTCTCATCTTCTTCTCCAAATCTTCCATTGTTTGATTCCGCTGTGGTACAACCGTAGTGATAGGAATAGTAGGAAGTGAAATAGTAGGTAGAGGAGCAGTCTGCACCGTTGGTTGCCTTCGTGGTATCACAATAGGCGGTGGTCTTGGTGCTTGAGTCACAACCACCTTCCCTCTTTGATATTCTCGCTTCGCAAGTACTCCCACTGCTTTGCTAACGTTCTTCCAATCAGATGTAAGACCATTGTCTTTCGTCCGATCTTCCAACAACAACTCTAACTCCCTTTGTAGCTCGCTGTTGGCTGACTGTAAAAATAGCTCCACTTTGTCATTCTCAAGTGTGAGCTTCTCCATCCGAGATAGTTGAAGAAACTGTCTCTCAAACTCCCGAAGTAGTTCGGTAGCAACTAGTTCCTTGTTGGGTTTGTTCACCCACTCCATGAATGACTTCTTAGTCACTCGATCTGCATCCTCCAAAGAGTATTCCTCCTTCAACTGAAGAGAAAACTCCTCCTAGTTAGCCCCATGAGCTTGAATGAGCCCCTTCACATGTTCCCGTAACTCCGGGACAACAGCGAGCTCAAACGTCCGTACCATCTCCCTCTCTGGTACCTTACTCAACTCCATCTCTCGAGAATAGAACTTTAGGTACTTGGAGATGTTTCTCCCTTCAAACTGATCCAATGTCCCCACCATCGAATGCAAAGCCTTGGTAGCCATCGCCTCCTTCCGCTGAACAGCTTGTTGTTGATCCATGTACAAAGCAAATGCTTGGAACATTTGCCCTATAGCAGGATCAAGCTGCAGCGGAATCGTGCCGGAAGGGTTTCCAACTCCTTGTCTCTCGGCCATGGTAAAGTTGTGAGAAGAACTTCACTAACTCTCCACTCCAGAAGGTTCACGTCGAGTTCACCAACTGTCGTGTGACGTGCTTTCTTATCTGGGAATACACCGGGTATCTAGCTGTAGAGAGTACGTGTCGCACTCTGTGACTCAGAACCAGTGACCACCCAACCCTCTCTCTGATCTCCAAGTACACTTTGAACCTTTCTCGCTACGATATCCTCACGTCCTCTCGGCAGATCTCTCTCTTACTCGACTAGGAATAGAATCGGGGTAACAAGCACGGACAACCTGTTCCTGCCATCACCGCAAGCACTCTTGGGTCTGCTGGTCATCACTCCTGCCTCACCACAAGAGAAATACCAGCACTTCTAATAGAAAAGAAACCTAAGCGCAACGTCCGTACACAAATCCAATCAAAACCAACTGGGCGTACAAATAGGCATGCGGGCATGGAGAGGATCCAAACACAGGAAATACAGTCAACAACTCTCCATACCCATGATCAAGTGCTCTGAAGCACTGGCAAAACCTCCAGGTCGACCTGTTCTTCAAAGAATCTTAACTCTTGCGTCTTTCGGAGCAAGAACCTCTCAACTTTACCCCGCTGTCACTCCTCAACCACAGCTCAGAATGAGATGAAACCAAGGCCAACAGATAGCCTGTAGAATAATCTCTCTATTAAGGTATTACATGCAGAGAGACCATCTCTGAGTTGGCATCTATGTCCTTCCAAAGTTCGCTGTTTCTATAACACGATACTATTTCAACAGAACTTTGCTGTTCGATTCCTCACAAACCACTCGATCAAAACAGCTCAAACTTCTCAGGAAGCTAATGTGTCACCATCACTACCACTCTGTAAAATTTCACCAGCAGATCTTCAACCAAACTCTCGGAACGATCAAGCCCTTATCGTTGTTTTTATAACATGATACTATTCCGACAGAACTTTGTTGTTCGATTCCTCGCAAACCGCTCGATCAAAACAGCTCAAACTTCTCAGGAAGCTAATGTTTCACCATCACTACCACTCTGTAAAATTTCACCAGCAGATCTACAACCAAACTCTCGGAATGATCCAAGCCCTTTTCGTCAACGACACAAGGCGATATGCAGACCCTTGTGCACAAAAACAACGTTTCCCTTCAACCCAATAATCCAAATGATCTGAAAATTCCACAGGTAGGTAGCTGACTGTACCTTCTCAGACCCTGGAAGGTTTCATAGCGAAATTCGACCTCAAACTCTCCATATCTCTCTCAATGTCTCATGTTTACAGTCATCTACTATCATAACCTCCGATTTGAGACACCCAACTTCAGCTGGCCATAACTTTTTCACTCCGGCTTGGAACGATCGATCTCGGAGTCCATCGGCAAGCCCATCTCAAGAGCTTTCCAGCAACAGTCAATTCATCTCCAGTAACCTCACAGAACTCCCAGAAAGTGAGAAAGACTTCACGGAAATGAAATTGGTCACGAATTTGACCCCCTCAGCTTCAATTGATCGTAACTTTCTCATCCGCGCATCAAATCCAGCAACCATTGAGTCTACGGGCATCCTCGTCTCCCAAGCTTTCCAACCATATCTCACACTCCGCGAATGGACCCCGAGAAGTGCCTCTACCCTCGAAAACGTGAAAGGAACTTGGTAGAAGGTGATTGGTCAAACTTTCGACCAATGAGAAACAAGTTGACAAAAAAGGTTTTTGTCTTCACTCACATGACAAACACACAAAGAAAAATTTTTTATCCAAGAGTACCATTTAGGCCTCAAAGTTTATATTGAACAAACTCCAAACACGTGCTGTTGACGATGCCGTCGACCACGAAGCACGTAAACACGAAGTACAAACTACGCTCAATAGAGAGTCAGAATCCCGACTCTAAAACGGTTGACAATAAACGGAACTACAAAAGGAACAGATGAAGCTATTATCTGGTTATAATAATCCTCACCGAAGTTCCTCACGACAAACTCACGATGCGCCACCTTTGGACGACTGTAACATCGTATTTCGACCCAAGTGTTGAACGGAACTCTCGCTGGGAAGTTCAGATCCAACGGAGGATCCATACCATATCAAAGCAAGATGTAGACAGTAAGATCCCAAACAGCGTCGTAAGTGACAATGGGAAGAACGATAGGATCCGGAGTAACCATCACCGCAGCCATAAACGACTCTCTCCAATGAGCTACCATAAATACTCGAAAGTGATCTCGCGGCAGACAATGGATCTTAATGACGAACGGATGCGCAGGTGGAAGATCAGGAGCACGAAAGGGTTCTCCGTTCATGCCTACCACTCGCACTGCCGCTTACTTCATCCGATGATACTGATCACACCCCACTAGACTTGGATACTCTACACTCTATATCTCAAGCTCCGCGCACCTCTCTTCTTATACATCATTCTCACATGTGACGACAAGAGTACTACTCTTATCTCCACTCAGTGAAGAGTACACGGATCGTCCACGTGAAGCCTTATCTTTTGACACGATAAGGTCCCAATGGCTCCTCAACACCAAACACGTACGAAGGATATGTGGTAGTTTCACACCCTAGCCAATCCACAACACGACAACGTGCAAGAGATCATGCCACACATTCAAAGGTCCTCGGTCTTAAGAAGTCGTCAAAAACCTTCAAGATCATCTTATCAAACTCTCTAAAGCAGGAGATGAAGATACTATGCGGAGTAAGTAATCTAGACGACGTTTAACGGAAGAGAAAAGGATACCAAAGAAAACCTGTTGGTTTTCTAACCTAGAGAGATCCTCGATATGCAAAACATCCTCCGTCAAGACAACATCTAAGAACCGAGAGACGAAGTTCTTTATACCCATTGATACTTGGAGGATATGTAAACCATCTCTAGGTGTAACAAATCCTTCCGGGAGCTGGAGGTCCGAAGATATACCTATGAGAGACCAAGCTTTGCACTTTGACATCTTCATTCTCAGCCTTATCAAGATCAATTGAGATCAAAGACATCATAGAATTGGTCCACCAGACTTATAATATGCATGTCATCAACTAGAGATGGAAAGACACAATCTGGAGCAACCCAAACGGTGGTCAAGAGAGCTCTATAGTGAGCTAAGACAAAGAAGTATCCATCCAAAAGATCTCTCTGACGAGTACTTACAGCAGAGCTGATGACTGTAACCCCCTTCAATTGAAAGACTGTGCTGGTAATAAAGAGAGGAGGAAGAACCATAGAACGATCGCACGAAGAGAACGAGACTCGTCAAAGATCCACCGTCTTCCATGAACTCCCTAAAGATGAAAGCGCGAGAAATACTATTAAAAGTATCCTCCATGTCGTGAAAAGTATCTCGAAGCTGAAGAATAATGATATGACTAATAAGTTGTAAGAGAATCTCATGATGACTATCGATCTCCCTCCATCATCCTTCATCATGATCAAAAGTCTAGTTGTCCTCAGTACTTGAGCTATATAATGTGGAATATGTCCTTGAGCTATTGTTGTCGCTATCTGAAAAAGCTCTGTGAAACCATTGGACGAGTCCTATGTTTGAAAACAATCCCTAGAGGTGCTCATAGACCATCTTAGACAGATCTCCAGAAGATAGACGTGGAGCTGTACACAAGGTCTGGATAAACAAAGATCGAATCGAGACATAATGGCTCCTTAAGCTGATAGTCTTGAACCTCAAGTGGTGGAAGATCATCCAGTGGGGGATGAAAAAATGCAAAGAAGTGCTTGTCTTCTCAATAGGACATGCCATTGACAAAGGATGTAATGCTCTAGCAGCTCTACTATACTCCAACCTGACCTAACATCCTACAACGTGGTATGCGAGCAGAAGATGAGACATCAAGTGTAGAGGCAGACTCACTCCTATCTCGTGCAGCACGTATTGATTCCTCCTGTAAGGCCGTCCAATCATCAGCACTGAATCTCCGAAGACAGACCGCTATCTCTTGATGTCTCAATCTGCCACCTCGAGTATAACGGAGACATCAACGGGATAGTAAGAAGAACAATAATCACGCCGTCTCGTCCTTGGTGTTCCGTGTCAACATGTCGAGAGATAGACGGAATGTTTTCTCACCTCGTCATGGTGTTAGTGTGAACTCTCAACCACTATCACGACTCAGGAGAAACTCCAAGAAGAAGGGCTAACTGTGTCATAATGACTGCACGTGTAGACCTCCGCTCTCGGCTAACCTAGGCATCTCATGTGATCCAATCATAGCTCTTGTGCGTCTTTCTCACATGAGATTTTACTCCTTGTGAGATAAATAAATGACCGCATATCGGACATAGTGTGTCTCGGATCAGTCTCGATCTCATGATAGAGAAAATACACATAGTTCAAAAAAGATGATATCCAATCAAACGATACTCGTAATAAAAACATCTCAAAAATACACTCTAAAAAAAAACCTTGATCTCTAGAGATTAAAAATACACTATATGTAGCAAGAAAGCTCTCAAAAATCTTAAACAAAGACATGTAACCTTAAAAAATCCAAAAGTATTTCATACTCATTCATTTCTTCACAGAATGTATCAATTCTAGAATCAAAATTAAAAAAATTAAAAAATTAAAAAATATCTAAACAAATCTGCACTAACCCACCCCAACACACTCCACTCTCAAACTACACTCTCTTCCCTTCTCTCCCCTCTTCTCTCCTCTCTCTCCTCCCCCGCACGTCCTCCCTCCCCATGCCAAGAAACAAGAGTCTCAGTCAAGAAACATAGAACGTAGAAGCAGGTGGAAAAAATAAAAGTAGAGGTCCGTTGATCACTGTAGTCTGTAACACGACCAAAACAAGCGAAAAACTTATGAGAAGGAAAAGACGATATGTTCTCTCTACTCTTGTCCATGCGCACCCGTCAACCAATCTAGTTGCTTTATTTTCCTCCGGATGCCACGTCCGGCCTCTTGCCGGACCACGTTGACCACGTGATTCACTTCCTCCCCATCCGAAGATGGAAGAAGTGAAATATTTCACTTCTTCCATGTTCGGATGGGGAGGGATATGCAAGATGGTTTAATTTATCTTCTAATCTTCCTATCGGAGATAAATCTGTGGTTAATGATATTCCTCTACTTGACAAGTAGTCTCTTAGGAAGAAAACTTATAGTTCAAGAAACCAGGCAAATTTTAAGAAAACATCTGTCTACTTGTCTCTCCTTTGCACACGTCGTCTCTTGACGTCCCTCAAGCTTATCAAGGTTGAAGATTTTCTAGTCCACCTTTCGCGCACACTTTCGACGCATATTTGGATTACCAGGAGCACTTGTAGTCCTACTCAGGCTTTAATGTTTCCACAATTCTATGAATATCTGTAATCTGTGCATAAAGTTTTGACTTTTCTTACTATTTTCTTCTAATATCTCTTGGTGCTTTTGATTAGAGATAAGAGAGAAATCCTCTTCAGTGGTCACTCTCTCCTCTCTCAAACTATTAAAAATCCAATCGTAATGCATAAAGTGTAAAGCTTGCCTTATGGTATGTAATCTCTTTGGATATTTATCCAAACTTTATTTGGACCACTTTTCAGTTATTTGCAAACATAAGAATAGAGTTGTTCTTGACTTTCATTAAAATAATTTTTTCTTTTTCTCCAACCGAAAGGGGATAATTTCCAAACTATTCTACGAGAAAATATCGTAAATTCAAAATACAATATGTAGAACGGATAAAATTCAAAAGGCTTTTCATTTTAGCATAGACTCTCTTCGAGCCAAAAGTTTGAAGTCCTCGTTATTATCAGTTGTCCATGGAACAGTGGACGAGGTTCACGTTCTCTATAGTCTTTATTTAAATGAATTAAACCTTAAGGTCTTTTTTTCATATTATGCAGATATTTTATGTTTATATTCGAACTGAACTTCAAATTGTTTCTGAATTATCGTTTTTCTTTATTTTTTTCTACAAGTTAGTTCCTTCATTCACTTGACTATATGTATATAATCACCTTCACCACTTTCTTTCAGTAATATGGCTGTAAATTCAGAATCATGACGTGTTATAGTCATAACACGTCATGATTACGTTTGACTGTAACCCGACTGTAACGTTCAGTCGGGTTACAGTCGTTTTTGACTGAACGACTGACGGGTTACAGTCGTTACGGTGACTGTAACGAAGGTGACTGTGACGGGTTACAGTCACCTTCACCTTGACTATAACGAGGGTGACTGTAACCCGTCACGAAAAGTTGATCGGCAGATTTTTCAACAGAATTTTGTACAATTTAATGTAGTGAAAACCTCAGTTTTAGCTTACGGTGACCTCTCGGTATGTAGGAGCGAATTTTTCGGTCAGCAGATAACATCTTGAGTATTAGTGCGTGTCAAAGCTGGAACCTTTCGCATACATTTTTCGGCCCTGGGCAACTGTTACGGCTGCGACCAGACGACCATGGGTATTTTTTTAATTAATATATTCTTCGAATCGGTGGTGAATTTCAACAGCAAGCAAGTCCAATGTTTAGAGAATTTATTAAATTTTCAAAAATAATACAAAATAATTATAACGATTTAAAAGCACCACTTTAAATGATACATGGTTCTAGATAAAATTGCCCTTGGAAAAACCACGGTCATTTTCCTTCTAGAAATTAGAGAGTCTTTAGTTTTAGCTTTGCTTGCCCTATTAATGAGTGTAAAAGCTAAGAGAAAAGATTCTCAATGTCCATAAAGAAAACATCAGTAATTTATTGAATTCGCAGCCGTGAATTGCTTACCATCGTATTTGTGAATCAACATCATTATTGTAAACTTTAATATATTTTCCAAAAAGTTACATAAATTGCTTGAATCTTACTCTACTTTACTGCCAAATATTAATTACCAAATCTAAAATATCAATAAAAAACGTCCACAACCTCTTAGACGAAATCATAACACTTGCGAGAGAAGAATATTGAGCAGAATTCCAGCTTTGACACACCTATTATGCTGTAGTAATATACATTATCACGTAACGAGTTAACGAGAAATTAATTTGAAAAGTATTTTCAAGATTATTAATGTATATTCGTTATTCTAATAAATGGTGAAATCAAGTAGAATGATCTTATCCTGTAAAGCACAGAGCACTACAAGGAAATTGAATATTTTGTGTAATTTTTATAATAATATATCCGAAATTCTTGTTTTCTACATCAGTTATTCATTTAAGAAGACTAGCGACGCAAGATAACAAGTAAGTGCTATGGAGGAGTAGTAGTAGGGAGGTGCGAGTAACGTTACACACGACCATCCTTCTATCGTCTTGGTCTACTGTCGACATCTTTTCCACGTGACGTTCTACTCCTTAGCGCTTATAGTTTTAATCTTACACGTTAATCATGATTTATACGCAAGTTTTATTAAGTAGCATTAGATAATAAACATCAATTCTGAAACTCATCGGTTCGGACCTGCAAACAACACTATTTATTGTTATCATAATCTATTTGACCGTTCTTGAATTAAATGAACGATTTTGATGTTACTATTAATCGTCGCCAATTGATCTAACTGTTGTACTTCTGGCGCTTGACTTGGCATATCATACTTCTCAAATATTGTTTTCCAATCTATGTTGCTTAAAGAATCAGAATCGTCCCTTTTTTTGTCTGACAGGGCCAGGCACTGTCAGACAAAACAATTTTCCGGCCCGTAGGTATCCTACAGCTCCTCATGTTACGTTTGGGTATCCGGTTGCCACTTCAATCCAAAGGATTTGAAAGGGTGCGGTTGGCATTATTCAAGCGCCTGCGCCCCAAGAATCCTTATAAGCTCTATCAAATTTGAGTTAGTATACTGTTGAGTGAAAGTCAAAAGACGCTACAAGAAGTCCTTCATGACTTCGATATCTATTTTCATCGATGAAGCGGCTGACCCGCAGAGCCATTCGGCCTACGGGCCTCCGTGTCAACTTTCAAAACTTCAAGCTGTTTAAAGTAAAGTTCTTGTCATGAGATTTTATGTACACTCGTGCAGTCTCCCACAAGCAAAAGTTTTCTAGCATATGATATTCTGAATACTCAGTTCGCATTTCGCGGACAATACTATGGTGGTCTGTAGATTATGAAGTTACCCTAGCTCGTTTCTCAACTCTCTCCACGGAGATTGCCAGGATGAAAACACTTCGAACCACAAGGATACTGAGAACATGGTCAGCGAGAAGCTCCAGCGGGAGTATTGATGACGGTTCACGTCCACTGCGTATAGACCCAAAACAGATGCTGGTGGTATCAGCTCCTTTTTGCAGTGCTACAGGTTACGCGTGTGAATTCTCTGGCTGACCAACCGGAAGAGGTTCTCAGTAGAATGCTTTTGATGGTCTCGTGCTTGATAAAGCTTTAGAAAGTAAACGATGCAAGTTCGAAACTCGTGTGGCCATAGCTGCCCGTAGGATGTTCATGGTTGAGCCTAAGAGTTAGCTTGTGTCCATGTCCCCTCCGCTTTTTTCTATTGTTCGGACTCAAGAAAGTGAATGAAGGAACATTGCTGGAAAGGATTCCGCGCACATCTATGAATTCTTCTCAGGGGTGAGTCCAGACAAGCATGCCAGAGTGATTCCAAAAGCCGAACAGCGGATCTCTTAGAGCCTTGGCTCAGCGAACCCAGCAGAAAGAACTGCACATCTCGATGGACATTTTACTAACCTGAAGAGATCACTTTGCCTTCAAAAGAATCGTAGAAAGATATATGTACAAACACGTCGCGCGACGTCGAGGTTAGATGTCTATCTCTTCTGTTTTTTCTTCTTGCTACCAGACTTTCTACCCTCTTCAGTGCCTGATGCTGGCAGAGGCCGTTTGGCCTCGAACTCAGGAGTAACTTCTGAAACAACTTTCTTTCCTTCAGTCTCCTCCGGGGCTGAAGGACCAACCATTTCTGACTGTACACTCTTTAGAACATCCTCCCACGTGACGTTCTCTTCATCGTCAGTATCCGCTTCGTTTGCGGACTTCTCAACTTCAGGTTTTGCTGCTATCTCTTCTCCCTCTTCCCCGGACTCATCGCCATCCCCTAAATCCTCATCACTGCCTAGGTCTTCTTCAACCTGCTCGTCAGAGGGAAAATGGAGAACAAAGCGTGTCACACGAAACAGCTACACCACAGGAATAATGTAAAAGAAATGAAGGTCCAGGATATGATACGACAAACGAAGCAAACAAAGACAACAAGGTATCTGAAGTCTTGCGGTAAAACCGGAACACGGCCCCAAGCGTACTGGATTCAAGGTAACCCACCTCCTGAACCTGGTTTGGCTCGTCCTCTGCGTTGAAAAAATCCTTTTGAACAGGCACCTTCCTAATATGTTGCTTGGATACCACATCTAAAATGGCGGCAACTGCCTCCTTCTCTTCCTTAGGTATGTCTTCAGCATTTCCAGTCGTAATCTGCACAAGCTTGCTTGGATCGTCCCTGACTGTCTTCTCCTCTTCTGGGCGCTGAGGAGGCGGGGTGAAGAAGGGAATCCGGCCTCTTTGCCAGTCAAATAGGACCATTTTGGCTGCAGTGTTTAGATCTGGTTCTCCACCCTGTGAGTCCACCACCAAAGACAGTGACATGCACCTTCATTACTCCGAACCCAATAATACCTCCGGCTAGTAAGTTGCTTACGCGTATGGACAGGCGAGCGGCCTGAGCTCCCATAGACCTATTCATATTTAACTTCTCGAGATCGTGCCTGTCAGAAGTAGGAAGGACGCTACGGCGACTCAACCCGGTAGCAGACAACACTCAACAGTTCACATACTTCTGGCTAACAACAGTACCTTAAGAAGCTTTCCTGTTAGCCTGCACAGTTGAGTGAGGAAGTCCTCGTCACTAGTCCTGGAAAAGAGTCCCACGAGCGTCAAGTCAACAATTCTACAATGGTTCACACCCCAACACTCCGGTGAGGCAGAGTAAGTCGAGAAGCCGAAACTCAAACTAGATCCTCCCTATCACACATCAGTACAGCAATCACTAAATATAAATATCATTCTAGCCTCAAACCACTGAAGAGATATGGTTATCCCGCTGTCTGGCCAACTTGCTTACCACTCCTGTACTTTATATGCTCGTATTAGGTAATCTTTTTTCACTCTTGACAAAACTTCTCCGATGTGTTCAGTTGCATCTGCCAGATTCCCAACACGCACCTGTATCGACAATAAGCAGTGTCGTGAACGAAGACAACGAGTTCCGTGGGTATTTCACAACAACATTCTCAACCGCCTCCACTATATCTCTACAAGCTGAATTTCACTGACAGTCGGTACAAGATACATGCACCTAACGCTCGCCTTTCCGGTAATAATATTCTCACCGGACTACGTTAAAGGTTCAGTTATATTTCCGCCACATGAGTACTACTTCAGTGGCCTAGAATCGACTATAAATTTCATAGTTAAGAAAATATTCAGTACTTGCTTCCTGAGAAGTCACGAACTGGTAAAATGATAGACGTTCTCCACAGTGCGTAAAGTAAGATTATGAAGAGCAAGTAAAGAGATGGAAATGCTGACGGACGTGGACCTGTATGATGTTTCAAGACATGAATAAGAAACTTCCTCAAGGTACTTACCACTCCCTTCAAGACTATGTCAGTCTCGTTATCTTTACTCTGGTAGACCACTCCAGGGCAATCAATCAGAAAAATTCGCTTTGTAAGCGTAATATACTGCCAGACTTTCGTCTCCCCCGGAATTGGTGCTACCTTGCAAACCTGTAACAGCCAACGAGTCTGGCATACGTTAGATATTCGCCCTTCCAAGAAGCTCAACCATTAAGGTAGTTTCCGAACCTTCGAACATGATGTACCCTTGCATGCAGTAAATCGGGAATGCTTAATAAATGGAACGGGACTTACAGCCTTAGTGCGTAGCGTGTTAATAACTGAGGACTTCCCAACGTTCGGATATCCAACAAATCCAACAGAGATTGCCTGCTTGTCCGATTTGAGGTGAGCAAGCTGTCTCAACAGAGACAGAAGAGAACCCTGTGCAGGCAGAAAACACCTGCTTTAGTGCACAAGCATTTATCTTCTGAAGTGCTGCCCAGGTATAGAAAAGTACTCCGAGACTATTACCAGCGATGGTCACGTCAGTTTCAAGGGATTACCTTGCCAAAAGGATTGGTGACACTGGCGTGGAATGCGAGTGTGGGATACTCCCGCGAAAGCGTATGAAGCCATCCTTTTGTCACCCAGGACGGAACTAGATCACACTGACAGCGGCAACATTCAAGTAAAATCAGGATTTAAGGCTTATATAACGACTTTAAACTCGAGTTCGAGCACTTGAACCACCGAAAACTAATCAGGAATCAGTGGTCTGCCATCGAAGCAATAGCTGTTGGCCTTCATAGTGCATTAAAAGACACTATCACTTGTATCCCAGTGTCCCACCTTATTGAGTAGAAAAATAAGGTGCTTGTGCTTGCAGTTCGTTTTCAGATGTTTCTCTAGATGACGGCATCGAGTTCCCTCCGGATCCCGGGCGTCCAGAACCTGAAAAGGAAGACAACCAACAACACCTTCAAATTTGAGTCGAAATATGGTTGAATATTACCTTTCAAGATAAGAAACTTCAAGTAGATGTCATCTCCAAAGGTCATACATTCAAGATTGAAATTAGGCTAATCCTCTGTACAACGCTATTCAGGACTCAGATAAACAGAGGAAAACCTGTTGCAACTTACCTCGACAACAACATCAGAAGAATCAATGACTTTGTAAAGCTCCCCCCAAATTCGTTTACTCTGACCCTTATCGAACATACTGTGTCGGGCAGCATCACGCAGCCCATCAGTATCCTCGCCGCCAAGAACCATTCCAGTCCCTCCACCCTGGACAAACGCATCTAAAAGACCCATACAACAACCTTAGGCAGGAGTAACAACGAATCTGGTCCTCGTACAAAAGGAAGACAGATATCCCACCAGCGCACCACACCACAGCCAACGCACTCATCAGTAAAATTTACCTTGGACGGCATCAACTTTCTCCACCAGAGACTGATAGTCATCAACAGCAAGCTTAGGACGTCTACGTTTCGTCCTGGGTCCGAAAGTGTCTGCAAACTTCTCTGTGTCCAAAAGGTGGACTCTCGATTGCTGTGTGACAAAGACATAGATGGAAGAAAAGGCTTCAGCATGGTAAAGCGATCGCGACCATTTTCAAGTCACGTAAACTTCGAACATATCCAAATCTTACAGATGAAAAATGGTCGCGCGAAAAGGGGACTGTATCACACGAATGTCGTGAAATGTAAGAACGTGATGAGAGCTTGCTTTCTAGTTCAGGCTTGCATACTGTCCAATTGTACCAAACTTACCTTCTGGCTATCAGTAAGCAATGAAAGAGGAAGTTTCTTGTCCTTCAGAATAACGGAGTACGAGTCTGACACTCGTGTTCTCATCTCTTCTCTGAACGTGTCTAGCTCCTTCTGACCAATGACTCGAGTGTTTCCTGTTCCCCGATAGACCATGAAACGGGTGAGATCCTGACGGAGTAAGAGACCAATACGTTACCAGCTCCAAAACTGTGTGGACAATCAGCATGACGCGCATGTGTCCTCGTTCACAATCTCCTACGAAAAAACGTATCGTAAAAGAAAAAGACGTACCGAACCATCGTCGATCTGGCTGTATACGTGTGGAAGGAAGCGCTTTAGACTGATATTCCTCGTACAATTTCACTCCTTTACTGTTTCGCACTGGACGATTCTTGTACATATGCAGCCTGCGCACAGTGGCAGCACTTCGAGTCCCTGGTTTATTATCTCTATTCGATTCATCGAGTGAATGTTTTGGTTTCCCCTTGACCTCTGGTCCCTTGGACTTCTTCTTACCCTTAGCCATTTCGACCTGCTACTTCAATCTCTCCAAACCAAATCAGTTACGTAGCTGCTCCCAGCTGAAGTTCAATGCCCTCTCCTATTTCTCCACAGTGACAGCCTCAATTCCTCCCTGTGACAACCTGTGAACTGAGTGCCTCTGATCTACTCTGGCGTTCCCAGAATTCAACCTTCGTCAAAAGTGTCTTCACGCAGCCTCTTGTAATCACCTTGAAGGAAAAACTGTTATCGGCACCACAAGATTCCGTTTCCCACCTTCCTCAATCCTAACCCAGTCAAATAGTCAATTCGGCCGTGTTCCGTGCGTACTCTGGCTGTCGAAAGCTTCGCGACATAAAACCCCCAGAAACAGGGAGGGCAAACGAAATCTAGGTGGATTTGGCAGTCCCTAAGGTCCTATCTCCGTCCGCTTAGGAGACAGAGGTCCTTAAACCCTAACCCTAAAGAACCACATATTTCTGTGAACTGCGTGTGGTGTGACGTCAGTTAGGCTGGTTTCACATATACCGTATTACACCGAACAAATGCCGTAAGAGTGATATTCTGCAGAAACAATAAACTGGCGAAGCCATCTTAGAGGCCTATCGCACTGCCTTTTCAGAGGCCTAAACCATGTCGCATATTACGTAGCTTCTAGGTTCGGGGATAAGCAAGTCGCGCTGCAAAGTGATTTTTAAAAATTCGATAATTATATTTTTATAATAAATATAATACCTCTCAACTTTTGCTACCTAGAGGGTTCTTATATCTAACGTTTATTTGCAAATATGTACTACGAGAGTTCCATGGTATCATATTGCCGCGGGAACGTTATGGGTGATGATACGGCTTAGGATTCTTCGAGTTGTCAATGAGAGCTTTCACGGTTTCAGTGACGTGTTTCCTCTGATGCTCGACGCTCTTTTCTCATTTTTATGTCTTTGTTCGTTATCGAGTTATTGTTGATTCTTCAAGTAGTGTGATGTCTCTTGTGTCTGACGCTGATGCTGTGATACGAGTATTTTTTGGTGACCGTTAGGCTGCCAATCCACCTCTGAAGCGATATCACTCTTGAGAATTCCTGCTCTAGCTCAAAAGATTTTCTGTTGTCATTCGTTGAGACGTCGAGTCGAGTGCTACTGATGTGTTTAAGGTGTCCATGTTGATGCATTGATTTGATCTTTGAGTCTAAAACAGCAACGCTGCTGACGCATAGATCTTTAATTCTTTTCTTTTGCTGTTGGAGGAACTGAATATAAGAGGTGATAGAGATATCATGAGCAAGTTCATAAGCTTACGCTGATTGACCGTTCACTGAATCGAGCACGCAATATTTCTTGAAGACTCAAGCGCCAAGTTGAGTAGTCGTCAATTCCAACCTCCCTACTTTCTACGTGCAATTGAACTTGTCATTTTGTTTATGTGCTGCATGTGCTACATTGTAATTGAAGCTCTAATTGAATGTTCTATTTGTACACACAACTTGAGCTAGTGTTTTTTGGCGAGACTTCTATGATTGACGAATAGATGACTCCAGGTTCTAAGCTTTCTATTCTCGACTCCACTTCGACAATTTCAAGTTTGAGGTTCTACATTATACCATCTTATCTTCTTTTGCAAATTCTCGATTTAGCTCTATGAGCTAAACCGAAAAAGAACTATCAGACATGGTTGAGCAGATTATTGCATGAAGATTTGTATAGACAAACGAGCTATCTTCTGAATGGATACATGTGGAATGTTTGTTTCTCGTATGCAATCTTGCAAGTGTATCTTTCCTTCTGTGTGAAAACGTCTTGCCTACTGTTTGACTATCCATGAAAGTGAGGAATGTGTGGACGATATTGAGCATTGCTGCTCTTGGATATTCGTTCAGTTGGTGCATTGTCTTTTGTCTTGGTCTGATTATAGTATATCATCGTCGACATCAATCTGCAATGGAAGGAAGAATCAAGTTCGTGAACCTGGAAAATGTTCCAGATGAACCGCCACAAGGTTTCCAACTTTATAACGAGGTCTGAGATTTACAGTATACACTGCCGTCCGTTCTCCCCATAATTAGTTTCGCTACATATGACTTACAATCATTGTAGTATCTCGTCATTCTACTCGAACAAATTTTTAGAACGAGCTTGGAAGGAGTGATAAGCAGTGATCTTCTTGATCACGTGTTGCCTCCACTGCTACATCCGTGAACTTCAGAGGCATCATACATGCTCCCTCTACCTCCAATCTCACGGACTAGTCGAGTTGAAACTGACGGACCAGGAAAGAGAAGAACTACTTGGGATGAGTGACATCTAGTTGCACTTTTGGAATGTAAAAAGAGAGTGGAAAGAATTTGAGCGTCAGATTGGTCGAGAGTGCATTGAGACTGCCGAGCAGAAGTGGTATAAGATTTCAAAGAATATGAAAGAGCAAGGGGTGTTATGTGAATGAGGTCCTTTATATACCAAGTGGGAGTTTGTGATAAAAAACTACAAAAAAGTGAAGGATTGGAATGCTAAGAGTAGCATCCAACCTTATCAGGCTATGTCCCTTAAAGAGAGGAAGGACAAGAAGATGTCATTTGACTTTTCAGACTCCTAGATCGATATATTAGAATCCTTCTATGGAGGATGGTCATCGATGACCCCTCTTTGTATAAGTGAGAGCAACTCTACTGTGTAAATAGAGGATGAGGATGAAAATAATCAAAAGGGAGAGCAAACCATGTCTCATGTCGCATCGCTGTCTATTGAACGAGTGCAGCCTTCCGAGACTGGATAGCGATCTGAAGGAGCTCAGCCGTCTCATAGTGTCATCGACTCACAAACTATGAAGTCAAATTCAGAAGTGAAGAGGAAGAAAATAAGTTCCATGTCAACTACTGCACAAGTTGACAACATGAGCACTTTCTCAAGTAGCATTGTTGATGTAGAGAGTAGAAAGCTCCAATGGAGTTAGAGAGAGAAGACTCTTTGAGACAAAGTTGAGGTGAAGATGGTTAGAATGCATAGTGACCATCCATTCATAAGGACAAGAGAGTTCCAATAACATATTCTCATAGTGTGTTAGAGACTAAATGGTTGTTTTGGCTCTAAACCTCGAGTTTACTTAATGTTTAGTGTGGGTTCATATTTTGGTGATAAAGTCTTCGTGAGTTTTATGTATGAGAATGCAATTATTTATGGTTAGTGATTGTCTGCCTGCATTATATGTGTGGTGCATAGCTGAATTCGCTCTTGTTGTTAGTGATAGATGCTTGTACACTATGTGTGCAAGTGGTCATGGGGTCGATTTCGATGATGGACATCAATGAAAGAGATGTTTGTTTTGAGAGAGAGGAGATGTGTCCAGCGCTCCATACAACTATAGCACATGTTATGAGCCAACATGAGATAACAATGTGATGGATGAAAGAACGGTCTTTGATATGGTTCGATTATTTTCTTTGGTACTCATATGATGACAGTAGATGGGTGAAAATGTTATGAATGTAGAAGCAAACATTTATGGACTTGGTTGCATAACTAGCTCCACATACAAAGAAACGTGACACACAATTCTGGAGGGCCATTTCTATAGAGGTACGAGTTGCACTAGTGCTATATAGCTTAGCTAAGGGTGCTAATTACTTTAATGTGAGAGAAAGATTTGGTATAAGTTAGAGCACAATCCAAGAAATCATGCATGATGTGGTGCATGTAACTGTACGAGTTATCTGTCCAAAATATTTGAAGTGACCGACTAGTCCAGACACATAGTGAGTTTCAGCCGGTTTTGTCAGACAATGTGGACTCCGAAATTGTCAAGGGGCTATAGATGAGAGTCATATTCATATTCAAGTACCGCCGGGGAGGTCAAGACAATCGTTGGATTTCTACAATTGAAAGAGATATCTCTCAATAGTTTTACAAGGAATATGTGATATTGATGGCGTGTTTTTGGATGTACACATTGGTTGTACAAGAGCAACGAACGATAAACATGTGTTGTGGGTGTCAAGCTTCTATCACAAAGTGAGAGAAAGAGAACTACTCAATGAGCCAATAATCCAGATGAATGGAGATACACAACTGAAACCTTATATACTCGAGGACTTAGGGTACACAATGCATCCTTGGCCGATGATGCCTTACAACGTTAATGCGAATTCAACTGCACTTCATGTAATTTACACTGAACATCACACTAGAGGCAGAACATGCGTAGGATAAGCACTCAGAATTTGAAGGTCAGGTTCAAAATACTAAACCATTGGAATAAATTCTAGTGTTGTATGGGCAGCCCGCGTAGCTCACGCTTGCTGCATACTCCAAAACATGTTAGTGCATAAGCGAGTTTCGTTGATGGACATAACCAAAGTTGTAGTTGCACCGATTGCAAGTTGAGGTGTGAAATAATTCTTGCTTAGAGGATAGTGGGACAGAAGTGAGGTCGGCTTTGGTAGAATATCTTGCACTTTCTGCATAATAAATGTCAGAGTTTTGATGTTTTTTGCTGGATGTCTACTGACAAGTTCCTCTTCAGTCTAAAGTGTGAGTGTGCTCTTGGTTCTACAGAGTGGGACAGTGATTTTATGTACTGATGGGTTTTGTTAGTGCTTACTGCTCTGGTCCTATTGTTTGATGTATGGATATGAAATTCGTGAACTTGGAAAATCGGTCTTTAACCAGCCTTGAAAAGACCCTTTTCTTTACAAATGAATGTAAATACCAAGATTGATATGCTTCTATGAAAATGTATTATCTTTCAAGTTCTACAAATCTTCATAAAATATACGGTCTAATGAAAGGACCCAACGATTAAGCTTGGAGTGAAATCGGGGTTTGACTCCCCGATTAGTGATCAATAACTATACCAAACAAGACACCATAAGAACATAACGAACAAAAATGTGAAAACTATTTCATTGCACGTATCTTTAAAGTCACCTAGTTCTACAAGATGCGTAGCTTGGACTTCAAAACTCCAAATACTTGACATAATGACTTACATGTTCTAAACTGAACGCGTTGGAGTTTTACCGAGAACTCTTTTCTGCACTACACGTGGCTGTACGTAAACAAATGAACACCTTTGACTTCTGCCGAGAACTGCCCTCGTCACTACAAGCGATGAGCCCAAAGTGCGTGCACGAGTGATCTCGATATTATGACTCCCAATAACATCATAATTATTCAAAGCACATGTGCTAATGCGGTCAGAAATTTTGTTCCAAACACTATTGTGCTAAAAGTGTCAAGCTTGAGAATCATCGAAAAGTGCATAAATGACGGGATAGCGTTGGGAATGCTTAGTGTTGTCGACGTCTTAAACCGATATTGGAAAGGAAAGAATGAGAACAGGATGATCGTGATATAATCATACTGGGAAAGTTTACCAATAGACGAAACACTGTCAGTTTATGGTCAATAATATGACCACCCGAACTTAACTTTACGAAACTCTTGTAACTCTCGTAAAACATTTTACAGTTTTTGATAGTATAGCATGTAAATTTTATAGTCATTTGACATAATTATTGTAAACGACATCTCTTGAATAACATTGATAAAAATTGGAATGAATTAATACACTCATTTTGCAATCTTTGACAATGCTTAACAATTTACATTTACGCCTTCTTCTCTGAACCATGTAAATTTCACCATGGGAAAAGGTTTGAGTGACCCTAATACTATGGACAACTATATGCATAAATAGTAGAAAATTATAAAATTCATTTTTCTTATGTATTTAGTTCTTTACTAGCAAACGTTAATGTAATACAAGATAGTCATACTTCTAGTCTTGTATGGTGTTTGTTATTAGTGCGTGTCAAAGCTATAATCTTCAGTCAATTATCTTCACTCGTGAACGAATGTTACGATTTTGATCAAGAGGTCGCATACTTTTTCTTATTAGTTTTCTTTCTTGGGATTGACAATAAGTTTCAACAGTAGGATAATTTGAGATTCAAATAAATTATTTTATTAAAAATTAATATAATTATACTAGTTCATTGATATACTGATAAATGATTTAAGACTCTAAACAAAGTTGCTCTTCAAGAAACTATAGTTGTTTATGTTCTTTACTGTATAGAATATTCTCTCTTAGCTTTGACACACAATACTTATATGATATATGCAAAATTATCATTACAAATTTTTATCATTTTGTTACGCGAGAAAAAACTTGGAAAGCTTTTATCACCACGAAAACCACTGAAGATTAAAAGCACGAGACGTCTCAAATATGATCATCGATGAAAGAGAAACCTAGCTCACCCACAAGAAATTGTAAATCATCAGCAATCCTATCGATCAACTATCCTCCAATCTCTCAATCTCCACGATAGTCATCGATCAATCTGCAACATGTCGGACTTGTCTCTCACTCAAGGGTCATCTATGATGGCTTTGATGGAAGCAGACCATTAACTTGAAGAGAAAAATGCTAAGTTTAGTCCTTCACAAACTCACAAACTAAATTTCTACACACTAACGATGTCTCTCAAGGTCTCAGATTCTAGAATCTCACACTATCTCTATATTGCTCAAATGTCATTACGAAAATATGAAAACAAGGATGATGAGCTCTTCTCTACTCCTCTATTTATACATTATAGATTTTTACTTTGATATCATTTGATAACTCATCCTTAATTATTTTTACCAAGTTTTATTAAGATATGATCTAAGTCAAAAGCACTATTCACATGGGCTTCTTATCTTTTCACATGGGTTATTCATTCAAATTCAACAGCTTCTAGAAGAATTCTGAAATATTCTTAAGGAATCTTCAGTTTTTACTCTCTCTACACTAAGACTCACTAAAAAGGTGACATGTGGAATCTCTTCTTGTTTTTAGTGCTCACAAGGTCAATAACAGAAGTCCCACTACTAATATCAAGTCAAAAAAGAGATAATGGATATTTTCCACATACTTTCTATCTTTTAAACAAATGACAAGATAGTAGTGCTCACTATTTAAGAAATATCTGAATTCTGTTCAAAACTACAACTAAGTTTAACCATAACTAACTTTAGCTAGTCACGATAAACTTAATATCTCCTTAAAGTACAAAGGCAACAAAGAAACATTCTCCAGACTTAGTTATAATTAAACATCTTACTAATAAATAATCTTCGTATGTGTAATATATGTCGTTACAGAACATACAACACAACAAGTGACACGAGGTAAAGATTAAGACTTCATTTGTGGAGTGAAGTTGCCTTCAACTCATAAGGATAAATTTTTGCTTTACGGAGGTTGTTTCAAGTGTTGTTATGGGAAAAGGTTAAACACCAAATTTGCAAAATAGATATGCATCCCAAGTGTACTTTCGTGAAGAGACTGAAACAAGACAAACATGAACCATGAGAATATAAATTTGATGTTCGGATAAGACCCTCTAGTCATCGAAACATGAGAAGATGGATGAACATATTTTGTAGCGAGAGAGTGATCTAGACACACATTCATAAACTCGCTAAACTAGCTAAATGGTTGTAGGTTATTACATATCATATCATTTTTCTCCTCATGTTGTTGCAAGCAACAATGGTCTGAGCAGCATTGCGTTTCTAGGTTTCACAATATGTTCGGAGTGCTAATGGTTAAATTTAAATAAATTTATATTCTTGAATTATATCATTATCATATTGCATTAATTTTTGTACGTGATAGATCTTCGAGAAAACACGAGGTTACTAGCTATAGAGATCTCTTGTACGAAGAAGATGAGTCGTAGAACTCCCAACCACACAAAATAATCCTTCAAGTGTAAACTTGTCATTTATTTACACTTGCTAACTTGATCCAATTTTAGTGTTTGCAATTTCACTCAAGATCCAAAACAAATATTCTTAACACATAATACTCGTGAAACATATCCAATCGTACTTCAAACTCTCCAAACTGAGGTCTTGTAATAGAGTTAAGAAAAGATAAATCTTCTACTCCAAAATTTGTCTAAGTGTTAAATCTTACATTCTCCTCTACTCATTGATTAGAAAAACTACGGGTAATTTCTTCCTCCTAGCTCCAAATAAACAACTTAGTATCTTGTCAAAAAGCCTTTGCAAAATGCTTGCCAATGATATCCAAACCACTCGAAACTGAGCTCTCTAGCGACTACTACAGCCGGTCAAAGTTCATCATATCTTGATTGTCGAGAAAAGCTTTCATGTGCACGGAGGCTTTATTACACAACCCGAAACTTCCCCCCTTCTGACAACACATCCACGTAATCCTTCCAAAATCCTTTCTGACGATACCCAAAACATTGAAAACAAGTTACGATGAGAGAACTACAAGTCTCCAAAGTTGACTGTAAATTTCAAAGATTTCTACATGTGAGTTGGGGGTTTTGACTCACCATTGTATGTGTTCGTTGGAAGTGAAATTGATATCATTTCGAAGAGTTTCCAACGGCCTTGTCTACTATGATGTCAAAACTGAGATCAATTTTAGGAGAAATTTTAGAAAGACCTCCGCGCATACGGAAGCTTTTTATGTTTTAGGAAAGAATGTGAAAACGATAAGGCGGTAACTCGGACTACAGAAGTCTATTTTCAATGTCCGGTTATTGCCGAAAAGGATCTTGGAAGGGCTACGCTAATGTGTTTCTAGACTTGGGAGGGAAGTTTCAAGTTGGGTAAAAAGCTTTCGCGCACGAAGTTTTTTTGAGCAACCAAGATATGATGAACTTTGATCGGCTGTAGTAGTCGCTGCAAAGCTCGATTTTGGGTGGTTTAGGTATCATTGGATAGCGTTTCATATAGGCTTTCCGACAAGATTCTAAGTTGTTGATTTGGAGTTGAGAGGAAGAAACTACACTTACTTTTGCTAGTGAAGGAGATGAGGAGAATTTAAGGTTCAACACTTAGACAAATTTTGGAGTAGAAGGGTTACCTTATCTTAACTCTATTGCCAGACATCAGTTTGGGGAGTTTGAGGTACAGTTGGACAATGTTTCACAAGTATTACGTGTTGAGGTTATTTATTTTGGATATTGAGTGAAATTGCAAACATCAAAATTGGATCTGATTTGCAAGTGTAAATAAACGACAAGTTTACATTGAACGATTGTTTTGTGTGATTATGCGTCCTTCGACACTTCTCGTTCTTCTTACGAGAGATCTCTATAGCTAGTAATCTCATGTTTTCTTGGAAGAATTAATGCGGTACGATAGGATGGTGAACTTGACGTGAAGTCCGAGTTGGAGAAAACTTGTCAACGGAAGAAAGAAGAAAGTAATCATGGGCGGGGATGGTGATGATGCAAGTTGTGTGGAGCACTTCTGAAGGTGTAACTTGACCCGACAATCGCATCAATGTTCTATGTCTTCACATTGTTCTCACAACAACTACAATTGAATGAGAAGAAGTAAGCATTGGCTACAAACGCGTTGCATGCGGTTGTTGAAGGAGGATCAGTTTGAGGAAGAGATATCTCGAAATACTTGAGACATTATATGAAGGAGATGGAGTTGAATCGGGTGTTGGAGAACGAGATGATCAAATTTTTTTCATTGATGACGAAATTAGGGAGCATGTGAAAGGTATTATGGAGCACTATGAGAAGAATTGGGAAGAGTTCTCGAGAGCTATGAGAGACGAATATTTCATGGAGGACTCTGATAGAGTTACCAAGAAATCCTTCTTGGAGTGGGTGGAGTGACCAACAAAGATCTACAAGCAATTGAGTTGTTGAGGGAGTTCGAGAAGTAATTTTTGAGACTTACTCGAATGGAAAAGCTTATGTTGCAAGGAAACAAAACGGAGCTATTTCTCCGAGCTGCTGACGAGAAACTACAGGAGAAACTGGAGGTTCTTCTTGAAGACCAAGAGAACATGAAGGGTTGACAACAAGTTCAAAATAGGTCCAAGAAGTTGTCGGACTTCTTACGAAGAGGGAGCGGTGATGAGAGAAGGTTCCTTTGAGGAGATTTATGCCAACTCCCACTACAATAACATCATCTCCAGCCAATCGAACCATATCGATGGTTCTCATGATGCAAGTGTCAGTGGTTCAACCTCTTGTTATAGCTCCTAAGAAAGAAGACTTGGGGCTCAACGATATTTTGCGAGGGATGAGATCTCCAAATCAAGCTTACGAAGCTTGAGGAGAGAACGTCAACTAGCGAGACGAGACCTACACCAAAACAAGATTGGGTTCGATGGTGTATATGATGTGATGGGAATGATCACCCCTTTTCGAAACTCTATGGCAAGGCATCATATTCTAGAAGGATGGGAAGATAACGCTGAAGGACATGAGAGATCTTTTCCAAACAAATTTTGGAAGGAGGAATGAAGCGGTGGTATAAAGATTGAGGGTCAAAGAGAGGATTCACAAAGCAAGTAGAGAAACACGGAATTTGATCATTGCTATCTCTACACAACGGAAGAGAAAGATGACCAAGGGAGGCATTGCTGAGAACGACGGAGCTCCACAAATTTTCACGATGAAAGTTTGTGGAGCTCCGGAATGAGAAGATCCGGTCCAGTCAATACACGCATATATTGCAAAGAGCCAACATGAGACGTTGATTGAGGAGAAAAGAAGATGTGAAGCTGAGGATGCAAGGATAAAGACATCGACAAAGAGGCAGATTCGATGAGAGAAGTCTCGACAAGAGCTTCATGAGACTGGTACTCAGGACTTGTCTCCAGAGGATGCTCCTTCTTCATCGAAGGAGAAGGAGGAGCAACCAAGAGAGAATAATAAATCGGCTGCATACAAGTTGCAGTCAGACATCGAGGCTGTTACGTATGTGAAGGGGGTTCTCGAAGAGAGAATTTTAAACGTCAAGGTTGAATTTATCTTGAAGGAGGTTTTAGGAATAGTGAAACTAGAGTTTCATCATGTCATTATAGACATCATAAAACAAAAATGATGACAAAAAAATAGTACTTTTGCATGCTCTTGACACAAGGGTATCTTTTGACGAGGAGAGAGAGCTTAAGAATTGTAATGCGTAGTCGACGAAGGAAGATAAGGATTAGAGTCACAGGGTGCATTTTGAAGACGACGAGGATATCATAAAGTAAAGTTATGTCACTATAATCGTAGTTATTGGACTTGTGCGACAACTGAAACACTCGTTAAAGTTGGAGATCTAGATGAGCTTATTGTTGCTCTGATCGATCATGGATTATAGATCAATATTATGTCGAACGATCTCTACAAGAGAGAGAGATGGTCCATCGATACGGAGCATGGATGGATGATTAGGGCGGCAAATAACACTCGTAGAAATCTTTACAGTGCTATCTTTATCTTGACGTTAAGGCGTGAATTGATGATGTTGACACGGAGGAGAACTTTTTCGTGCAGGGGGTAACATCATACCCACTTATCCTTGGTCAACCATAAATCATGACGATGAGAATGAAGACGAGGGTACTTGACGATGGATCTGCATATACTCGGATTCAGACCCATGATGAGAGGAGAGTAGTGTAGTTTCTAAATGTACATGTTAACCACAAACGTAATCGTGATCATCTTATAGAGAATCCACTTCCAAATGTGAGTTAGGATTTCTGAGGTTTTTGGAGAGGGTCACTATGGAGCGATGTTGTAGTGGTACAGAAAAGGTGCTACTCTCGCTAGAAGATGAAAGTGTCTTTTGTACACGGTTCACAAGATTTTCGAAGAGTAGGATTGTTGTTGGATAGGGTTGAAGAGTTGGAAAGAAAATACAAAAACCATTTGTATGAGGTTGAAATGAAATTGCGAGAGTGTGGAGAATTAGAATTAGACGAGGATGAAAGGATATTAGGGGTGTACGAGGAGGATGAGTTGGAAGATCCTTTGAGAATATATCGTGTCAATTGGTATGAGAGACGAGGATGATATCTTGCAAATTCACTTGAGAGAACTATACTCTTTGATCGAACCGTTTTGAGCTCCGGAAGTCCGAGTAGAGATAAAGTACAAATCGGTGGACAAGAAGATGAAGCCAGTTGTGAGACCTCTACTGGTTGACAAAAATCAGCGAACGGAATGTGCTTCGAGGAAGAAGAGCTTGTCAGATCCTACAAGGATTGGGCACAAGTTTACAAAGAGTTGAAGATTGATATGTTTCAAGGATATGCTTTCATGACATGAGAAAGCATTTGTCTTCAAAGCGCACGAGATCGGATGTGTGGATCCGTATGTAATGACTCCAATGGTCATATTTATGATACCACATGTTCCTTGTAACTTAAGGTTGATATCGGCTCACTTGCCTCACTGGTGGAGTTGCTCAAGGAGATGAGGAGTTTGGAGCCGTCGTTCACGTATTCTAGCTGATGGTTTACGGTGCCAAAGAAGAACAAATCGTTGTGCTTCATCCAGGTTATGCAAATGGTTAATGCACTGATTGTGAGGAATGTTGAGATGAGACAGATCATAGACAAGTTGAGGTATTTGCAAGAAGGGCAATTTACTCGATGAGAGATCTCTACTCAAAGTATGACTAGTTTCAACTGGCTAAGAAAAATAAGAATGTGACAATGATGTGAACATCATTGGGGTTGATTCAATGTGTAACCTATGGCAAGGGGCTACCAACTCAGCAGCACATATGCTGAACATGATGAATAAAGTCATAAGGATCCTTGAGAAGACAATGTCGTTCCTAGACGATGTTCAATTCAAAGGGTTTCGAGAGGATAAAAAAGACAAAGTATTACATCAGAGAGGGTGCCAAAAGCATGTCCAGACCTATCTCTAACTCTTGAAAGAGTATCATATATTACTATTATCTAGCGAACTCTTAACCATAGGTATTTCTATCTCTAGGGTTTATGATTTGAAATGAGGTGGGAAGCATCGAGGGGTAACTATTATCACGGGAGCATTTTGTTCTATAATGACGTGGATCTTCACTTGTTTATCCACCTAGCTTGCTTATTTTGCTTATTCACCTCTTCTCCTAACTTTTCTAAAGGAAGGGTTATATATTAAACTAAAGTATTTATTGAATACTTTATGATAGTCTACAAAAGATCAGGCTTATATAGTTGGAGGCGTGTTGTTATAGACTTCACGTATGGATTTTCTGGGACGTTTATATAATTCTTTGTATGTATAATAATATTTAACGGGTATAGATTATATTTGATTTTTAATAAAACTTAATATAAAGTTTTTATATAATAAATATATATTTTTTGATAACAAATATCGAACAAAAATTCCCCAGAGGTGGTTGAGCCGGCTTATTATTCATCCTGAGTCTTAATTTTTACCAAAATCCTTGCTGAAATATATTTACTATGTAGAACGTATACAAATAAATATAATCGAGCTCGCAAGCAAGAGCAAGAAACTATCTTCCCTGAGAACTAAGAATGATGAAATCAAATTTCTCTAAAATATATTATATTTTGACTCCAAGAGAGTATAGTAGAGCTGCTAGAGCATTGCATCATTTGTCAATGGCATGTCAAGATTCAACCGATAGTCAGTGACGAGATTCTCTTACAACTTATTAATCGTATCATTGTTCTTCAGCTTCAAGATAATTTTCAAGATCATCTTTGTCCACATTCGTTTGGAGTTGCGATGCTTGGAGGTTGTGAGTATGTGTCTTTCGGCATTAGGGTTCTCTTGGGCATCTATTCTGATAGTGGACGTGAAAAATATTTTAATTAGCATTTCTTGCGTTTCCATGTTTGAGGAGCTCATGGATGATGGTGAATCTCGTTCTTTTCGTGCGATCATCCTATGATTCTTCATCCTATTTTTATTATCAACACGGTCCTTTGATAGAGGAGGTTATAGTCATTGACTCAGTTGCAAGTATTCGTCAAAAAGATCCTTTGGATGGATTTTTTTTTTGTCTTAGCTCACTATAGAGCTCTCTTGAGCACTGCCTTGGTTGTTCCAGATTATGTCTTTTATCTTTAGACGATATCAGCATATCATACGTCCGACGGATCAAGTCTGTGATCACCTAGTCTCTCAGTTGACCTCGGTAGAGTTGAGAATAAAAGTGTCAAAGTGCAGGACTTGGTCTCCCATAGATATTTCGTCGGACCTCCTGCTCCCATAAAGCTTTGTTACATCTAGAGATGGTTTATGTATCTTCGGATATCGACGGATTCAAAGACTTTGTCTCTCAGTTCTTAGATGTTGCTCTGACGGAGGCCGTCTTGCATATTGAGGACCTCGTTAGGTTAGAGGACCCCCTTTGGTATCTTTTATTCTTCAATAACATGTCACTCTGGTTACTTATTCTGCACAGTATCTTCATTTCTTATTTTCATCTCGCGCTTTGGAGAGTTTGATAAGAGGATCATAGGGTCTTTGACGAAACTTAGGATCATGAGGTCTTTGATGAAACTTAAGATCAAGGACATTTAATTATGTGGTAACCTCTCGCACATAAGAAGATATCATTGTTGATATCATGTGGTGAGATGGATTTGATCTCTATGGAGGACACTGGTCCAACAATCCTTTTGGATAGTTGGGCCCTTTCAACACCTTGGTTCTGTTGTAGTTTCTTCGTGCAAGATAGACCTATTATGGAGAGCTCCGGGACAGAGATGATTCTTATCCATTATTATTTTTATTTATAATTAAAAATAATAAATAATTATGAAAGATAACACCAAACATTTTCCCATGAATGAAATATAGATTTAGCTCCATTCTTCACGCTACTACTCTTCCTCCACTCTTGTCAATATTATTTTCCCTACCGCCTGGAAGCTTCCACAGTTATCTTATGACGTTGTCTGGGAACATCTTGCCGCGCTGTTCTGCATCTTCAGTGCGTATCCCTCAATATGTGATCAGTAAACTCACGGATAGGGTTCATAGAAGCCGCACGAGGACTACAGGCACCAACTACGCGTACCTGCGATAGCAGTTCATACGAGAAACCGACTCTAGAGACTAGAATCCACACCATTCATTCGAATGGATAAGTCTGTATCCTCGGTAACTGACATCATGGCTCAGATTACAAAGTAAACCGGTTCGTCGCTTGGCTGACAGGAACGTCGAGTTGCCTCCGCTCGTCTTCTTCGTCGGGAAAAGGAGGGTTGATTCAAGCAGTGGTGTAACTTAAGCAAGAACTGAAATGTTGAATCTGCGATTTTCACTCGACGACTCACTCGATTTTCACTGGCCTTGGCCGCTGGTACTTGAAATTCAGGAAGCTGTAGAGGAGAGAAGGGAAAAACAATGAAGACCGGCAATATGGCAGTGACGAACAAATAAGTTCCTACGAGGGGAGGCACGATACACCACTTATACAGATGGGAATCCGTCCTTTCTATGATGGATTACAGCACACCAATTTGACTTTGCCTCGCCAGAGTTTAAATCTGGACTATGGAACACTGCAAATATCTGCTTAGCGGCGGTGGGTAAGGCACCCATCAAGCCAGCCATCCTGAGCCATGGTTTTCCATTGCAGGGGAATTGAAGCCTTTTCCACAGTGGCCTTGCCACTGTCCCCGGTTCGAATGCTGGTACAGGAGGAGAGAGGAGTATCATTCCAAGTAGGCTCTGCTTTCTACCGCCGACAGAGTTCGTTAGCTCGGGATTTGGGAATGCTTTTTGCCTTTGTCCACCGCCAGCAGACGGGTAGCTTACGTGTTCTGGACGTTATGAGTGGCTGCGGAGTTCGAGCCGTGCGGTACCTCGTGCAAGCGCGCGCTGATTTTGTGTGGGCCAACGATGCTTGCAGCGAATTGATGGAGCTCCTCGCTCAGAATTTGTCCCAGGGACATAAGGCTGTTGATGAGAACTCTGAGGTGAGCTGCAGTTTTCTACAGGTCTCTCTACTTCTGTCTCCAGTTTTCTCTCAGGGAGTTTGACGAGCTGTCCCATTGTCAAAATCACTTTTAACCGCGATAGCTCATTTGACGCTGTTTTGTGAGAGTCGAAATCATTTGGTCTCCTCTGAACTCTAGTCCTCTTCTTTTATTTCATCACAGCTGCGGACTTGGCACATTTTGAAAGCGAAATAACTTCATGGAACTGATATTTACTTTGGTAACTAACTGGGAAAGTTCATACATTGCGCTGCTTCTCACCTCCGCTACTCACACTACTTCTCATCCGTATCCTTAAATTGCCTTCCGAACTTGTGGTATTGCCCGTGGATCTCTGTCCATAATTCAGTAAACTCCTGACAGATACGGTTTGTTCTCCACGAGAAAGATACTTGCAAGGGTCAATATATTGCAAATTCTGCGAGCTTCCGATCATTCCGCTCTAACATGGTGACGGAATGAGAAGGTACCAACCGCTGCTTGAAGAGCATTCAGCGGTTCTTGGTGTATTGCTATTGAGGGTGTCGGAGTCAAAGCCAGTTGATGGACGCGAACTTGATTCAGGTAGAGGCAGAGCGTGAGCGTGAGCGCTGGTGCATCACGCGTGAAGATGCAAATAAGGTGCTACTAGGATGCGCTATGCGGGACGAGTACTACGACTTGATAGATGTAGATTCTTTCGGTAGCGACACTCTTTGTGTAGGTTCAGCTATGGGAGCAGTAAAATTCGGTGGTCTTGTTTATCTGACTTCCACTGATGGCTACTGCGCTGGTGGTCATCGTCCTCACCAGTAAGAACCGACACACTCTAGTTGGAATCCATCCATATGTCTGGATAGATCTCGGTCGGAACATCCTGTTTTTCCTCCTTTCAGCTTTTCAAACTGTTTACAGTGTACACTCAAAGATTTAGCCTTTCGATCACTTGAAGACTAGGAAAAAAATCACACCTAATGTTTGTAGTCTGAGGATATTGCCTGAATGCACACAATTCTAGGCAAGATCGAGTCTATCTTGATGAGGCGAGTTGACCAACGGTGTGAGTTAAATTGCAGTGCGCTCGCGTCTTATGGAGCATTTGTCAATCCGATGCCGTTTGCGAACGAAATTGGATTGCGGATGTTGATTGGATGCGCGGTTAGGGAAGCTGCGATGCGAAACATGAAAGTCGTTCCAGTATTTTCTAATTATTCTTATCACGGCCCCGTGTTCCGGACCATGCTGCGCGTCGAACCAGGGAGAAAGCACATCAACAAGTAAGGAAGCGTTGGTTTATGGTCCTTACCCATCTGTTTCTGTTTTCTTCTGTGGTCAGTTTGACTTCCTTCCCCATTACGCGCATTCTCAACCTCACCATGTTTCCCTAGACTATTTTCTCTTTGGTATTCAAGGACTGGCACGAGCTTGCACACGGCAGTACTGTGACTTTGTTGCCCTCATTGGAGCTACTGACTGGGTGTTGAGATGAAGATACAAGAATCTCTTATCATGCCGGACTATTTGTTTCGCCGAACCTTACGTCTGATCAGTCCTAATCAATTCCATCCACAAGCAGCTCGTAAAAATGAATAGCGCAGCGTAGCTTCAGTGCTGTTTTACCTGGCTCTTACTGGAGTGTACTAAAGTTTATAATTCCAGAGCACACAGCATTCGACCATCCCCACAAGGCTTAATTTATTGAGGATTCTTCTCTTGTCCAGGGATTATGGTTTCATCGTCTACTGTAAGCTATGTGGACAATCACAGGATATTCAGTACGAGGATCTCGGAGAAATTGCGTGTTGCTGCTCAAACCCCAAGGTAGTGCTCTCGTAAATGGTTACCTGACCTTTGTTGGTGAATATTTATTTCATGTTATGTCGTTTTGCACATCACTCTGGAGTCTCGTCTGGATTTCTGTGTTTGAAGACATCAAATATTGGAATTTTTGTTGAATGCATGTGGATGGATAACCTTGGTCTTCAATATTGCTCGGTACGGCGTGAGCAGGAGAGGGGTTCATTAGTGGTGTGCGGCCCTCTATGGATTGGTCCCCTTCATGAGAAGGAGCAGGTCGAGAGCATGGTTGAAGTCGCACGTGATTGGGGTTGGATTAGAGCAACCGGTGCGAGGTCGCTACCTGGCTCTCCAGTTGACATGCGTATCTTAGAAGAGCTGCTTTTGGTAATGGTGGATGAAAGCCAGCCTGGTCTTCCATCCGGTTACATTGACATGCATGAGGTGAGCAGCAAGTAACTGGAGGGACTAGTGCATTTCTGGGTCCTTGAATTTGGTTCGATAAGGTCTTAGTATCATTGCTCGAGTTTCATCCTATATCATATCAACTCTGTGTACAACTGCTAAACTTCCCCACTTCTTAATCGCGTTTCCTGTTGTCCAGATTGGCAAGAGAGGCAAACTTCAGGTTCCTCGGCGAAAAGACTTTATCGAGCTCTTGCAACAGGTTGTCGTACGATCTGAACTGTAATCCTTTATTTGTTGAAGACGCTTATTCTTAGAGGTCTAGCCTATCTGTTGACTGGAAGCTTATCCAGCTTGGGGAGTTGCTGAGAATGTTGAAACCTGTTCATGAATGTTCATGGGGCTAAAATGCTGTGTTCCTGTGATCTTGAATCGACGCTGACATCAGGAAGGATATATAGCAAGTCGCTCGCATGTGGACCCAACTGCGGTGAAGACGAACTGTCGCATGGACCAGTGCATTGAGCTCGTGCGCAGTATGCGGTGAGGAGGCTACTGATGGATGCCTTTCAGGTTGGACTACGGGCGGACATGTGAGCTCTCCGCACGAGTTCACCTGCTTGAAAGTGTTGTCGTAAGGCCTATTTACATCTGGTGGTTGCAGAGATGCATACTCTGGCACGTAGCTCGTTAACACCTAGCTCTTAAGAGACTCAAGCAGATTGCATACGAGTGATCAACTTGAAAGGCGACATGTTCAGATATTACAGACACATCTTCTTCCCTGAAACAGCTGAAACAAAAGCAGACCAACCCTAATACCATTGCATCTGGCAGGATGCTTAGCTAGAAGATCAAACAACAGGAGGCACGGAAATGGCAGTCCCATCCACAGTATATATTTCTGCCAGCAGCCCCGTAATCCTCGGGGCTCTGGGGAACTTCAGGCCTTCGATCCACTACGGTTTCATTTCTTAAACCGTTGTTTCTGCGGATTCTCTGCTCACTGGACAAACGTGATATTCACTCAAATACGGTGCACATTATGGGTCGCAGCGATGAACTGTCATTGCTAAAGTATTAGTGGATCATCAAAAGTAAGGTCATCATTTTAACCAGGGACGCGAAGGCCGAAGTGTGATTTGATGTACTCATGTGTACTCATCAGGGTTTGGTTTCAAGCCACACCGTATGAACGTATGATCGGACAGTCTGTGGCTTCACACGGTTCCTGCAGTGTTCTGGATATACACAGTATTGCGCTGTAGTAAAGGTCAAGCAATGACAAGTACTCTACGGACATCCGGGAAATCCTGCTACTGTATTCGGTCACCCTTGATCGAGGGTTTCATAATATTTCGGCGGGTGGTTGATGTGTACCGAAAAGCAGAAACGAACATTAGCCATACTTGCATTGAGCTTGAGGGTAAACTCGAAGGAAGAACAAGGAGAAAGAGAAGCCAACTTGTTTGTCTACAAAGGACGTAAAGTCCTCGATTACTACTGAAACATCAACACAGCAGATCGCGAAGGTCTTGTACTCGGTGGAAGCTCCCATTGAACTGCCGGCTGTTTCTACGTAGAAAGGGTTCTGACAAGCGTCGGAAGTGGTGGTGACTGCATCAAAAGAAATCATGGTGAGTTATAAACGAGCAGAGGACTTCTTTGGCTGCGGTTAGCGTTCCTCAGTTCTAGTAGCACTTCCATGTCTTGTTCTGGGCAGTCTCTCTTATAGATATGAATCTGGAATTGAAAGAATGTGAGTGGGTGGAGAAGGCTTCTCTTGTGTTTCGCTTTCGATCCAGGGTAAAGTGAGGGAAAACTTTTTCATCAAACATCCTATCATTGCCACCTATAAGAATAGTTAATGCTTATGCTGTTACTAAACGAACGTCTTACAACGGGATTTGAGCATGTTTCACTCTACACCTCCACAAGAACATTTGTAGTTCCTCCTTAATTCCAGCTATGTCTATGTTGTTCATACGAGCACAACCTTTTAGCGCAGTGGACAAAGTTTCTTTTGCATGTACATCTAATTGGGTTTACGTTCCTCAAGGTTGGATACAGAAGGAGGCATGATTTCGGCCACATGTAGCATAACGCTTGCTTCAGCATCCCTCGGATGCAAGCGTTATGCTGCACTCAATACTTCAGCGCTGAAGCAGTTACAAGAGGTTGATTGGTCCACACTGCAAAAACTTATCAGCCGATCTCTTAACTTACGAAAAATTGCTCATGATGCTACTTTGGTCGATAGCAGAGGTGTCTTCTGTGGCCAACTTTGCTCTTAACCTCAATGTCCTCAACCTCTTGTAATTAACACTAATAGTTATTTTTCACAGGTTAAGATATCGGGTGATAAGTTTTTGCAATGTGGACCAATTAACCTCTTGTAGTTACCACCAAAGAGATATCATTCGCAGGTTAAGAGATCTACTGAGAAGTTTCTGCTGTGTGGACCAGTCAGCGCCTCTGCCTTTGTAGAGTCGAGCGAGCTTGGCGAAATCTCTTCCAAGTGAACGCAAGTTTATCAGAAGTGTACCAGAAGTGCTCCCCATTCCCATTCCATCATCCCTGTGCTTCACCGACAATTTCCAGTCTTCCGTCATGGAACTAACGAAACTCTTCAAAGAGTTGCAGGTACTTTTACCACCTTCAGTCGCATCACCTTCAGTGAATGCAGCTACCCACCGCTTCACAAATCTTGGAGCGGTGAGACTAGTCTGCTTGTCTCTTGAGTCCTAACAATGGTCACTGATGGAGCCATTTTAGATGAGAAGTGTTATTGTCGTCATTGTGGTAACAGCAAGAACATCAGCGAGTTTGTATTCATCTGTCTGGCAATCACTACTTGAGTTTGAAGACGTGTTGAATCTACCAACGGATGCTTGAGAATTCCAAGTCGATCTAACCGGATACCTGCTGTGTTCTCCATGAAGACTTTCACAGCCTACGTTTCGTTCAAAAAGTCACGTTCTGTTTCACCGTTTCAAAACGAGAACGAATCTGAGGATGACTACACGAACTTTGAAATGAAAAGGATAAATAGAACCTAAAATGACCAGCACGCCAAAAAGAGATGAGAGAGTTCATATTTGCTTTACCAAGAAGCACATCAGAGAGAAAATGATAGAGTTTAAATTTTGACAAAAGTGACTTAACCAAGAGGGCAGCGAATGTGAATGGAGCCGAAGACATCTTTTTAGAAGTCAAAATGAGAACAAGAAGAAGCACTACTGTTAAAAGGAAAGATAAATCTATAAGTAGATACTCACCCTGGACCACATTCAAGCCCTCCTGTAATCCAGTCTGACTCTTCCTGGAACTTGACCGCTCTTTACGTGCTTTAGACAGCACTTTTCTCGTGGTATTTTCCTGGAATACACGAAGGACTTACATGAATGCTCTTGATATTTTCTCATAATATAGTCTGACTCCTTCGGGACCTTGATTGCTCTTATTATGTGCTTTAGGTTGCATATTTTTCTAAGACTTGATATTTTCTCGGAGTACATTGCATAATACTATCTAAAGTTGGTAACATTTTGTTGAACTTATCAAACTGAATACTCCGATATATAAGTTACAATCATACTCCCAAAGGAAGAAGCAAATGAACTACTAACTACTACTCGAGGAAGCTACTCCTTAATACCCACACCCACACCCACACCTGTGGTTTCAAGAACAATGACTTTTAAGTGCTTAACTAGTATTACCTTTCTCTAGAGCTAACATCCAGTGCTACACTCCCGAACTGTACAAAGAAGAACGAACTGGACACAACAAACAGGAAACAACTCCCTTATTTATGTGCACACCTCATGATCACTATCTACCGTTTTCCTCCACTTTCCAGCAAAAGGGAAACGGATTCTGCTAGAACTCCCAGGTCAACCACGACACGAAAAGCAGACAAGGAATTTTTAGTTTGAATGTTTGATATGGTTCCTCCACGTGCATCAGACACCGTAGGAAGTCCGAAACAGACAGGATGGTGTGACGGAAAACTCAAGAATGAGACTGGGAGAAAGAAAGGTCCACACTTCTGAGTACAAAATGATTCTCAGAAGTATGAAACTCTGGGTTTACAGATTACATGTTGGTACATGAGTATGCAGAACGAATCCGACTATGCTTACACACTTTAAGGTAAACCTAGAACCCATTTACTCGTCCATGACAGTAGCAGATAGGATCAAGAACCACTGTCACACACTTAGATAGCTCGCACGAACCTGGTGAACAACGTACAACCAAGTTTGTGCTCTCGGTAGAGCAACATATAAGGGGAAAGTCGGAGCATGAATCATCTGGATAAGTTGGTACATCCCGCCGGGCCAAAGTATATACAACATAGACAGTTACAAGTTCGCAGCACGTCCATGACGCGGATGCGAAACATTCCCTGCTGTGGAAGAAAGTAGTCCTCATCTCAGCGTCAGAAACTGTTCAAGTATAAAGACAGCAGTTGGCCTCAAACAATCGTCTTGGAAAAACCACAGTCATGAACCAACGATTGTTTTGCATCAACCACGATAACTTTGAGGATAGGTCCACCCACTTATGAGCGTGAGACAGAGAGGGATCTACATATCTAAGTCACTAAAATGAGCCACACGTAGGGAAAAGACAATCGGATTTTTCATGTCCCTTCTCTAAGCGCTATACAACAGATTCAACCCCACCACTCTCACGCACTCGATAATCTAATCCATGCGCTTCAACTTTGCAGTCTGCTGCTGGAGGTGCTCGTTACGGGTTTGCATGCGATTAACTGTGTACAATAAACAATCCAGGAAAAGAGTGCTGATGACCAGCAAACCATTGCGCTCGCTCTTCAGCAAAAATTCGGCCTCAGTGATCACCTAAAAGCAGTGGGCGATGAGAATCCAGAATCTACACGGGTTTAACTAACACCAGTCCAGGAATCGACGGGAGGGCTACATTTGGACATCCAACTGTCCCTCGAGCTCATGTCGCCCTGAACCTGGTCACAGGGAACGGCAGCTTCGAGAGCTTGGATTTCATCTGGAGTAAGCGTGATATTCAGAGCCGCAATGTTCTCCGCCAGATGTTCCACTTTCGTCGTCCCTGGAATTGGGATCGCTCCTTTGTGGTGGACCCAAGCGAGAGCCAGCTGGCCTGGTCCGCATTTCTTCTCGCCCCCCATTTCACACAGTCGTTCATAGAACCTCTTTTTGTTCTGGTGTAAACTCTCGCTGGAGAACTGCGGAAGAGTCTGTAAAAATCCATCCATAGGACTATTCAAAATTCGCTGGCAGTACGTTCACACGAAGACACCGGTCTCTGCTCCTCTACTGTTCAACCGAGACGGAAAGACTCTTTCACAAATCCACCTTACGATTTCTCGCATAGGGTTTAGGGTGCAGTGTGCCTAAGAATGTGAACCACTGTCCCGTAGAGTTTACATGTATATTCAACTTCATCAAAAAGCTTCAGCAGATGCAGAATTAGAAGGATCGAAAATAAACAAGTAATTCGGTTATGCTGTGCTGGATGGAAGAGCAAGTTTATCAATACCAAAGCTTGAGTAGTTGAACTAAACTCTATGAAGTTCATTGGTGCAGATCATGATAAGTCAGAGCAGACTATAGGAAATTTGACGTTGTGGGAGGAAGTGAAGAGAAAATTAAGACGGCACCTTTCTGAAGTCGTTCTCGTGCATCTCGTCAAAATTTAGCCCGGCGAAAAAGCCACGACCCAGAGGGCTGAAGGCAACAATGCCAATGCCCAACTCCCTGTGCAATTTGCAATGGCGGAGAGCGAGTCAGTGATTATAACATCTTCACCTTCAGGCAGCTGCTTTTGACTGCTTTCTGACAAAATTGACCTCAAATCAATACATACCGGCACGTGGGAATCACGTCCTTCTCTATGCCTCGACACCAAAGCGAATACTCGACCTGGACTGCGGTGATGGGATGCACGGCATGAGCTCGACGAATGTCTGCAGCCGAGGCGTTGGAGAGCCCGACGTACTTGATTTTCCCTTCCTGAACCAACTTCTTCATTTCCCCCATCTGCTGACTCGACAGTTTAGAGTCCAGTCCTATCATGAAAGACCACAGTGACGGTTCTAAAACAGAGCAAAATGCTTGCTATGAGCATACTTACAGTGATCTCGATGGGAACATTGTAATCCACTCGGTGTTGATAGTAAAGATCGATGTAATCCACATCCAATCTTTGCAGGCTTCCATTGCAAGAGGACCGAACGTGCTCGGGGTCTCCTCTGATGCTCACGGTCACTCCATCCCAGTCGACACCAAACTTTGAGCACAGCTGCACCTTGTCTCTGCGACCTTTAATGGCCTATATTCCGCGGTGGCAACTCTCTCATATCAGTTAAGAGGAAATTCGAAACACTTTCTTTTAATTCAGCTAGTGAACGGCACTTTCATCTCATAGAACTTGCTATCAACTCGAGGAATCTCATACCTTGCCTACAAGCATCTCGTTCGTCAGAGGTCCGTACAGAGTCGCGGTGTCGACCATCGTGATACCGTGATCTATAGCACAGCGGATCACTTCAATCATTTCCCCCTCTGGTTTTAGTTCACCGTAAGCGCCTGTCATAGCCATGCATCCCAGTCCTTGCGCTGATACCTTAAACCCCTGGCTGCCCAGCGCAACCTGTGATACGCAAGCCATATCGAACTGAAGCTCACACAGCCCACTATCAAAAACAACGGTGAATGCTTCCCGACCTCTCCACGGCCGCTAGTTGCTGGGCTCAGCTCAATTTATGTCAGCTGCAGTGTAGTGGCTACAATTCAACCACCACGAACTTTTCTCTCTTCAGGCGCGGCGGAGGAACAGATTTGCGATGCCTATGGAGGAGTCCGGCCGAGAGGCAGGGCTGGAACCGAGTATTTTCAATCAGTGATGGGTTTTAGAGCTCAAGAATCTCACCAGTGATGCTTTGGTCTCGAATACAATTCCTGGACGAGATCGGCTGATTGTGTTCAGCTCGGTGCCATGCCTACCGTAGGCGATTCGGACAACGGAGCTGATCCTATAGCATGGATGGGGACCACAGAAAATACAACTTGGGGACATCGAAGACCTTACTACACATTCTACACTGTGGATTATCATTAGCTCCTGCTGCTCCCATTAGCTGCATACTTTGGCTTAGAATTCATCATCACTGAGGTGACGAGAACTCATGAGTCAAAAACTCTGATTGATGTGTTTCTATGCAGATGAGAGAAAAGGACAGTGAACAGACATAGTACACTGGAATAAACTTTCAGCATAATAAGTCTGAGTTCATTACTGAAACAGGAGTTTGAAGAAGAAGCTTAGATATGTAGGAAAGTTCACCTGGAGGCAAAAGGTATCGCTTCAGGTTAACTCCAGCAGCCCTGTTCATTTTCTCCATTGTTCTCTAAAACCAAGAAAAAACACAAGACGCCAACTAAATTCAATAAAAGCATTCTTTGTATTCATCAAACTGAACGTAACAGTTATCTTGCTGGTGCCACTCTAACCCAAAAGAGACGAGGTCGGGAGTTCAATCTTTGTTACCTATGGGGTTGTAAATATTGTGATGGTTTTATAGTCCGTCTGGTGGTGTCATTTCTAGAGAAGTCGCAACGAAAACAGCTTTACGAAACAAAATTCAACCAAGAAAAAAGGTACCTCTCGAAGTCTTGGACCATTCTGCTTTCCGGCTTGTGTGACCTTCCAGGCCTACGCTTGCTTGCACCTTGAAGTTCGTAAAGTCGCTGTAAAATCAATCAACTTCAAGGGGAAAATCATCTGGAAACAAAATTTCAACGAACAGCTCTCAAGTCCAAAAGTCAAGGGAGCTTTCATGCCAAAATTTAGGGAGCTTCCATCGACTGTATGCGCACTTGCGGTTATCTGTAACCAGAGTATGCGTGGCCCAGACATGGAAAAATTCTCTTTGATTATGAACGTACAGCGAGTGTTTCTGAAGCTAGCATGATATTGCCTATTCCTTCACTCAAACTAACGTTAGCCTTAGACACCGAAGGAAGGTACATCCACAAATGGAAGCAGGAGCTACGAGAAGAGCTTCCTGTTCCACCTGTCGCTCCTAGGTTGAGGTCTAATGCGACAAGGTCGATGAATAAAGAACACAATTCAAAGCCAGTCTTGGTCTTCATATTCACTTGATAGAAATGAGCCTTTCCTGTCGCACCCGAAGTTCCTCCAACAACCTCAAGCTTGCCGCTTGGTTACTTTATCTTTCGCTATTCCTTCACATTAGATGACTCGAAAACCTAGAGAGCTAATCCGCCTTCCAGATTTTGCACCTACAAGGTGGTGCGTCGGTGTTTTGTAGGTCAGCACCAGCATGAACGATCAAGGGGAGTTTGAAGACCTGAGAAAGCCAAAGCTGTCGTGTACGAGAGCTCCGTGCTGAATCCTCTGCGCGGCAACTAGCTACCAGGTTTACCCTAGAATCAGCTCGGATCTTTGTTCATCTAAGCGTCTCTTCAACTCTTAGTTGTGGTTGTATCAATCGAATCGTCTGTATAGTATATCTGATTCAGTCTGCTGTGCTTGTGTATATCACTGCAGTCCGTGTCATGTTTCCACAGTCAGGACAGGGAGCGTTGCGCAAATCGGCTGCTCTTCGGTTTATCTGGAGTTGCAAACTCGTTTGTTGATGATGAACGAAAGCTTTAATTACCTTGACCATCTTCAACAACATCCTACAAGAGTACAGTTGTGTTTGCGCTTACAGTCCAGATCTATCAAGCTCATCGTAGATCTAGACGCTACAAACTTCTTACTTTGGACCTCATCTTCATCAACATAACGTGTAAGTCTATGGATCATAAACTTCATTGCAAATTTTATCGTCACCGTTTCAAGTAGAAACAACATGCTGAATCTCTGTCTGTTGATGAGTAATTGAAACTATTATCCCCACCATCTACGGTGAAATCCCTAAAAATTTCATATGATTGCAGTTTTGAGATTGTAGTCCAGAAGAGTCAAGAAAATGCTTTCCTGCTTGTATAGACCTTCCAGTCTCCAATAATTTAATCCCTGCATTTAAATTATTGTCTCCAAATGAGGCTTGCTGTACCTGCACAGCCCCAGGTGGTGGAAGGTATTCAACGAGAAAAGAAGTGGAAGTCTTTGAAATTCAAGCGACGAAGTTTGCCGTAAGCTTTCGGTAAATATTATCCCGATTTCTTGAAGTCAGCTGGAGAAACATCTTTACTCGTCGCTTATGAGGACCCTCTCTGATTAGTTCTTTGAATATGTGAAGTGCATACTTGATTTCTAATTCGGTCGTGCCATCGTCATCGTGCTGATGAAAATAGCTCCCAAGCGGCAGATCTAGAAGCTGGGAGTCGGAGTATAGGGCACAGAGATAGACTGGAAGTGCTTCCGGTGGAAAGTGGAGTTGCGGAGAGCCTTCGTGAGAAGGTTAGTCAAGAGACAGAAGTAATGGCAGCCAATAATTTAATCCCTGCATTTAAATTATTGTCTCCAAATGAGGCTTGCTGTACCTGCACAGCCCCAGGTGGTGGAAGGTATTCAACGAGAAAAGAAGTGGAAGTCTTTGAAATTCAAGCGACGAAGTTTGCCGTAAGCTTTCGGTAAATATTATCCCGATTTCTTGAAGTCAGCTGGAGAAACATCTTTACTCGTCGCTTATGAGGACCCTCTCTGATTAGTTCTTTGAATATGTGAAGTGCATACTTGATTTCTAATTCGGTCGTGCCATCGTCATCGTGCTGATGAAAATAGCTCCCAAGCGGCAGATCTAGAAGCTGGGAGTCGGAGTATAGGGCACAGAGATAGACTGGAAGTGCTTCCGGTGGAAAGTGGAGTTGCGGAGAGCCTTCGTGAGAAGGTTAGTCAAGAGACAGAAGTAATGGCAGCCACTGACGCCTTGCGCTTCCTCAAGCCCTCCAGGATTTGTTGCATCGTGTGAAGGGGAGTTTGAGTCCCGTGAAGTCCTTGCCTCGGTTAGAGAACGAGGAGTATGGTGATTTCTTCAAACCAGAAGGGAGCGAATGTCGTTAGTGAAGGCGATAGACGCGGTGGGTACATGCAACTCTTTGAAGAGATTCGGTAGTTCGGTAATGGAAGACTGGAACTGGCGGTGAAGGAATGGGAGCACTTCTGATACACTTCCTTGGCTACTAAGGGTGTGGATTGGCCACATTTGCAGGAAACTATCTGTCGCTCGTTTTAATTGGGATGTCATTGAAGGTGAAGTTTCAAGATGCTGTGTCACGAATGTAAATTTGTATGTATTTTATTATATATTCATATAAGATTTTGTACTAATATTATTTTAGAAGTTTAAATTGAGTTTAATTTCTATTTAGAATAAGATTTTAAACTGTATTCATTTAAGTATTTAGATATGCTTTTCATATTTTATTTGTTATATTGTATGTTTAAGTTTTTGAGTGTTTTCATGTATAATATTATTGTTTTTTGTTTTTTGTTTATTACATATAAGTTAATATATTATATAAATTAATGTTCGATGGATTGCGATATTCCTTGATCTTTTAACACACTAAAGATAACTCTTGGTGATAGCTACAAGAAGTTGAGGGCCAAGGCTGGGAGATAACCCATCGAGTCTGATCCAAACTTATGACTTTACTTTTAAGCACAAATATCCTTCCATATAAATTATGTATTTCATATAACTTTCTGTTCTAAACTGATGACTTGAACGCTTGGATTAAAGTGATTGACACGAAGAACTTCATTTGGAAAAAGTTGAGGAGACAATACCATTCTGGGATGCATAACTTCAGAGCCTAATGTTTATTATCATGTCTGCATATTTTATCCTGGACTACAGCATCTAGTGAGCATGTCCTTGTTACAAACTCTCAGGGTGCATTGTTCTAGAAACAGAATATTACAAACAAATATATAATAAATGTGTATAGCTAGAGAACATTGAAACAAGGGTGAATCCCATCCCAATATGTAGGTGAGAGAATTCTGAAATGAAATGTATTTACCATTATATTCAACCGGCAGTGTCGATTATGCACCATCCAAAGAAATAGCCGATAACAACACTATAATATATATAACCGAATATTGGGTTCCATTCCATATTGTTATTAATGTATCTTTGGGTTACGAGGTCACCTTCACCCAAATAATAACGCATGTACTTCTGCACTATGTACTTGGGGGTTTCTAGTGTATTTTTGGATTACAAGCTGACCTTGACTGGACTAGTAAATAGCCTCTTTGTCAAACATATAGGTGAATGTTTAAGTGTGTTTAGAAAAATATTGAACCAAGTACGTGAATTCAGTCAAAAAAGTTGATAAATTAGGATTGTCGATAGAGTACAATGTAACAAAAGAAGGATGGGTAAATTGTGTGTAATATGGCATACTAGGTTATCGAATATGCATCCAAAGCACTCTTTTGTCTCAGAGAAGGAAAACGATAAATATCAAATAAATTATAAAATTTTCATAAAAGATTGGTTGAAAACTGTTTACAAAAATGAATAGTGAAAAATACATCGACAGACAATACTTGCTGCTTGTTTCGATTCTGCTGCTGAGAGAACATAGAAGAGGTGGAATTTTAGACAGTCAAATTTTTCTAAATTTATTTAACTAAATTTAAATAGCTAAATTTAAATTTCACACTGCTTTGATTACACGTTGTCCTTGCAATCACTGAAAACCTAAGTAACACCCCGGAACTGAACCTGTTTTTGATATTAATGCATCTGCTTTCCACCAGTATAAATATATCAATTTCTCAGCTTTTAATTTATAGCCTAACCTTTCCAAGAGGAAAGGTTAAGACATAAATTAAAAGCTCTTTGCATATTCCTCTCTTCCGAACTTGAAAGAGGTGAATATGCAAGAAAGTGTCTATGGAATGGAAAGTCTAGCAAATCTTAATCGTCCGGTTGGGTGGAGTGGCTTCAACGATATTAGGGTGTGTAAAAGCTAGAATCTTTGGTAAATATTTTGTGCACGCGGATGAATGTTACAACTTCGGAGGTGATCATATAAAACATCCACGTCTCTTACTGTTTTCTTTTCAACTTCCACAGTAAGTTTTGGCAGTAAGGTAGTTTACTACTAAAATAATAATTTTTTAAGAAGTATAATATTTTTTTAATTCATAAATACGATGATACTCGATTCACAGCTCTATTAAAAAATCTGCCATTCAATAAATTACAGCTGTCTTCTTTTTGACATGGGAGAACCTTCTCTCTTAGTTTTGAAAAGCTCTATTATATGCAGTAGGGGTGTCAATCTTAGGAGATGGTCGATCTCAACTAGCAGGATAGACGTTCGATGATTGAAGAAAGGTCGACAAGTCATGATGTACATCTAAATGAGATTAGTACCACTGAAAGTGTAATTTACCATTCGACTAGCATATTTACTCGACTCTTTTATTATCAACTCGGTAGTTCTATAAGATGAGAAGATTTTAAGCTTTTCAAGCGACATTGTGTGTGATTAGAATAGAAATTAGTATATAAGATTTGATTGAGGTTAGATAACAGAGAGCTACATTTCATATTTAAGTATATGTATGGTTAGTTTCTAGGTATAGATAATTAATATAGCATTTTAACTGTTATTACCAAGTCATTCATGTACAGTAAGCTTGTAGAAGTTCCCATGCGGATATATATATACTTTGACTTATTATTACGCCCTTCTAAAGTCTATCTACTATCCTCTTTAAACCCTACTTTGCACACATAAACCTCCAGATATGATAAACCATACCAGGCTGAAAAATATATATTAATATAATATTTATATATTTACGGTCACATATTTATACGTTGTTATACCGGTCACATTGGGCCCACTTTGCACCAAGGGCAGTAAGGAAGGACGAAGTACAACGATGAAGTCTATCTGCACATGACTGACTACGTCGTTGGGTCTCACCACAGACTCATCTACAAAAGGACTGTGCCGGCGCAAAGTTTCTACGCGTTCGGGAACAGGGACGGTGAAGGAACGGTCGTGCCGGAAAGAACAAGATGGTCCAGACTCCAGACTGTCCTTCCGTGCGAGTCCATTGGCGCACGAGTTTGTAGTTATTTGCCATTTGCCATTTGCCATTTGCCATCAACGTTATCGGCAGTAGGTACCGTTGAAGGCTGTTATCCGGATAAAGCCAAGTGAAGACAAAAGAACTCAAGCACTGTACACGAGAGTTTAGTCATCCCCAGAGAAGTCGTGATAATCCGCGCCGTGCACTTTATGAGTTCTTTACTAGAACGTATGACGACTCCACCCTGATTGATTGAGACTACGTTATAGTCAACATTTGATATAGTCAGAATCGTGTTACAGTCATTATTTTCTTGCAGAAATACAGTATTTTAGGAAAAAATTTGTTATAATGATTATAATACAATATAAATACATTTTCTTATAAAAGATAGGAAAAAATGTGATGTAACGAGATAAACTTTACTTTGTCATAACAAAAAGTCTTTTCTCGCTTGGTACAGTTCGAATATTTTTCTTTCTCTTTCGGCTTTTGTTCATGAACAAATCAAGTTGAGTTCCGCCAGTGTAAATTGCTTGAACGATTTGAAAAACAAGAATCTCAAAAATTAATGAAATGAGTTGTTCATGGAACAATAAAGAAAATGAATAATTTCTATAAACTTTTATTTTAAGAAATTCTATAATTATATTCATAGAACTTTTTATTAAAAAACTACATACATATACTCAGATTCCATACATTTTGTTCAGTAATATGATTAGAAAAGTCACCAAGTGCTTGATTATAACGAGGTTTGGCTAAACTGAAAAGACACAACCCTCGCACTGTACTGAAACTCAGAATTCTCATCCGTGTTCTCATAACTAGCGGACCCTGTCCGCAAGTTCGCAAGTTCGCAACTACTGTACTTCCCGGAGGCAAAGCAGCTTTCTACAGCTCACGTGGGAACAACTTCTTCAATATCTGACTCCATGTGAATTTCTTTTCGGTTTGTCGTTGTCTGGAGTCGATTGGGACCTCCAGCGTGTACGTTAACGATTTAGCTATTCGCATAGTAAATGTTTTTCATTTCTTTTAATTTCTTTATCTTATATTGTAACTGAAATGACAGCGTCTTATGTTAATTTTAAAGTATTCATAGATTTTCTTTCTAAAGTGTATTTTATGTGACAAAAACAATCTAATGCTAAAAGGAGAGTTCACGAAGTTATGATTCACGTCTCTATTTGTCGCATGAAGTTTCGATCAAGTAATTTTTTATTCATTTTATTCATTCATGTTATATATTTTGTTTGCATTCTTTTCTTTAAGATGTTAGTTAGTAATTTACCAAGTTTTCCAACTCATTGATCGTGGGAAGAAATCCGCACTAACAGATTTCAAATGCTATCATTTGATATCGAGTAATTCAAGCACTTACTGTACTAATAGCAGATCACTACGGTAGAGAAGGTTCTGAATAGAGGTGTCTACAAAGTTAGTTTGGAGGGTGTTTTAGGTCTCGTCCGCTGGAGATGTTCTTCCAAGCATCCCCTTCTACAGACTAGTACACAGTACTAGTTTGATGCATGACTAGTGCTAAAAGTGAAATTCTAGTGTTTACAATAACAAAGAAATCAACAAGTTTCAACCAAAAGATGAGGAAATGGATGAAGTATAATTTCGAGAATATGTAGTTACAGAAGAGAAAGACCTAGTAGTTCCCAAAACACAGTGCGTAAGAAAGAGTGATTTGTAGTTATTTGTTCTTGAATCTCGATATCAGGTAATGAGAAGATGGTTGAAGCAATTAATACCGACGGCAGTTGAGTACTTTAGGTGCTCCCAGCGTAATCTGGCTTTATTTAAACCACAAGTGGGGTATATAAACCCCCCACCTTGCCACGTCACTTCATGTCTGCCACTGTAGCGAATTTGAAACTTGCCCGGAGCGGCTTCCTGACGTGGCAGCGTGGTTACACTTCGCAGAAACTTCCCGACGCGGCAGCGGCAGCACAGACTTGTGCTCGAGTGCGAGATACTCCGCGGCGTCGTTTCGCTTCACGCTCGAATTGCAACTGCTTGTCGAGTTCTTGCGCAGGCAATCGTTGAGGCGGCCTCGTTTTGTGATACGATTTGGACTCCTTGTTCTTTGGTCCTCGTTGAGCAAGAGTTTTTACTTGTTTCGTGAGTTCTTGCGCAGGTCCTCGTTGAAGCGGCCTCGCTTCCTGATACGATTTTGACTCCTGGTTCTTCGGTCCTCGTTGAGCGTGAGTTTTTACTTTTTTCGCGAGTTCTTGTGCAGGTCGTCCTTGAAGCGGCCTCGCTTCGCGATACGTTTTGGACTCCTTGTTTCATTCTTCCGCAGGTCGTGTTTGAGTTGATCTTGCTAAGCGATACGATTTGGACTCCTAGCTTGTCGTGGAGTTCCTGTCCATGGCAGTAATTGATTTCGGTATTTGACTTCAGCGTTCAGTTTCTGTCCCGCAGGTCCAGACAAGTTGGCTACGCTTCTTTTCGCTTCATGAGTACTCATTCTTCACAGGTCGTCGTTGGGTCTTGGATTTTTCTTCCACAGGTCCTCGTTTACTGTTGCTGTTGTTTTGGTGGCAGCACATAACTTGGCTCTCAGCACCGAATCATATCTTGGCTCTCAGCACTGAATGTCTCGTGCTACTACTCAGCAGCATACAGAGGCTGATGTAGTGTCCGACATCTTGTCCGAATTATTTGCAGCATACGGTTCCGAAGACGAACTTTCTCAAGCGACTCTTACTGCTTGTGGTGGAGGGTTTATGATGGATAAACGAGTGCTATGGTCAGAGGACGGAATGGAGGCCACTGTTACCAGGCCAGGTAATAAACCGCCTCTGCTGGTGACAGTAAATGAGCTTCGAGTGCTCTATCCGGAGTTCGCTGCAGCTTGTTCTGTTACTGCTAGACGGATTGACTTACGGTGCACATTCGAGGATGAGGTCCCTCTGCTTCGCTGCGCAATGTATGCTTATGTTGCTGTTGAACCTCGCAGCAAACGGTTCAACGTGTATAGAGCTGTAGCTCTGACTATGGGATATGTGGACAGAAACCAGCTTCCAGACGTGATTGTGGAAGTCATTGTGGCTACATGGAGTGTGTCTGGTGAGATGATAACTGGTTATATTGCTTAGTCGTGAGTTTTCAGCTGTTTAGAGAGACATATTTTTGATGTTACTGCAAATGATTTCTTTCGGAAGGGTTGTCTGTCATTTTTTTACAAGTTTCGGGATTTTATGTATTTTCTTGGCCTGTGCCTCCTCTCTTCTTTGGAAGGGAGTGAACTTCCGCTGGAGAGGCCAGCCTGATGGGTTCGAATCCCATCGGAAGTACATTTTGTAGTTATTCAGTTCAGTCTGTAGTTTCTTTTGTGCTCTGATTTTTTCGACAATCATGTGTTACTGCGAAAGTGGAGTGGCTTATCGATTTTATCCAGCTAGCTGGGTTTAGACACTCGTTGTCTTTCCGTGGGCAGGCGCTTTACGTCAGTTGAACCTTATTCTATTGGCACACAATATAAGTTGATGTTTTACAGTCTGGATCTGTCTTTTCAGCTTCTTGGACCTCGAAGAGTTCTTAGACCTGCACATGTGGAAGGTTTCTAAGCTCTGTAGCTATGTTTCTACTATCAGAAAGATGAACTTCATAACATGAAGTTATAGTTTATCCGGTTGTTGTAAATTAATTACTGCCGTGATTCGAATCGCCAGGGGCGATATGGTACAGTATGTCGAGGCACGTAAGTAAGTTCTACTTGCAAATTCTGTCTGTCTGAGCAGACTGGAATCGGAGAGGCCCACTACTTGTACATGTGACATCATAAACGAGGAGTTTATTTCACAAATATGTCGTGGGCTCGCATGGACACTAAGCCAGGCTTTTCCGTGAGCACATCGACTTCTGATTCCTTGACCCCTGGGTGGAGAAGTCATAGCAGTGGCATAACGTGCCCATAGTAAGCTGAACCATCATATAACCAAGCATTATACCTGAACAGCCGCGTCGTCCCGCAGAGAAGGGGAGCAAGCTAAAATCATGAACTCGACAGGAGCTTTTTTGTTTTTGGGGTCCCGTTGGGCCTGCCCCCAAGTTACTTCCCTTCTCAAAAGTTTTTCGAAACTGAAGAGAAAAAAGAAGAGGTCACGAGAAGTGTGTTTCCCTTCTAAAAATTTTTTCAAAACAAAAGAGAAAAAAAAGGAGGTGACGATAAGTGACTTTCCCTTCTCAAAAGTTTTTCGAAACTGAAGAGAAAAAAAAGCCTGTCACGAGAAGTGTGTTTCCCTTCTAAAAATTTTTCCAAAACAGAAGAGAAAAAAAATGAGGTCACGATAAGTTACTTTCCCTTCTCAAATTTTTTCCGAAACTGAAGAGAAAAAAAAAGGTCACGATAAGTTACTTTTCCTTCTCGCACGCTTTTTCAAAACTGAAGAGAAAAAAGGAGGTCATATCACTGATAAATAATACCACAACCTTCAACACTTTACAACAGATTTTTTAAATTTTTATTTTGCAACTGTTTACAAAAGAAAGAGTTTTATAAAGAGTTTTATGAAACTTGTGTTACTCCACTTTGCAACGGTAGCGGACGTCCCATGAGGCCTCTCTCTGCACCTGAGGACAAACAAACAATATAATAGTGAGTATAACATGGATAAGAATATTATACTAGCTCCATATATATACACATACAGAAAGTCTCTATATTATCTTTCCTATTTTTTTAAATCTTTTACACATGGATTATTATAAATGTACACATAGCATTAGTATTTACCTGTCAAGTTGCAGCGCGTTCACCAAACAAACGTTCTCTCAACTCGGTCTTCCATGTCGTCGTTCGAGGAGACAATACTCGAGTAGTCGTGGTCCTATGACGAACAGAAGTGTGTTGTGGTCGACGTTCATATATCTTGATGGGCTCCCGAACTATGTTCTCGTTCCAATCCATGGCACAAGCAGCAAGTCGTGTCTCATGTGTCTTCTGGAAATGTATCCTCTTAGTGGCAAACTTGCATATCACAGAGTTGAACGTCTCAGACATATAGTTCTCACGTGCTCGTGTGTAGAACCGCATCTTTGCAGCCGTTATGGATCGCTGAAGAAAAGCGACCATGGCTCGGTGTGTAGGTGAATCTACATCACAAATAATACCAACTACATCAAAGAATTTAAAATAATACAGTAAAAACATAAAGATTTCAGTAAAAGACGGTAGTTCAGTCATGTTAGAAGAAAACTTACTCTTCTCATAGTACTTGTCAACTGTCGGACAGTTCAAGTCGAAACCATCACAACATGGTCTGTTTATTCCTGTTAGACGTTGAAGAACGAGACAAGTCACGTGATCTCCCGCCCAATGATCAGCAGCATTCCTGATGTCCAAACACATGATCGAGCAATCATCTTCCTCTTGAGCATAGCGACCACCTGGACCTACAGTCCTCCGTGCATTCAGCTGAGAACAAGTGTAAATCCAACCCTTCAGCTTGTCAACAATGCCATGTTCAGATAGCTCTGGATACATCAATCGTCGAGCTCGGGGCAAGCCACCTTCCTCTAAGTTTCTCAGCTGAGCCACTCGCTGAATCAACACTGGCTTGTTGCCAGTGATCGGTGCTCCTTGGGTACGGAGCCAAGTCACCAAATGCCTCTTCGTGAGAAGCTCCAAGTCTGCGACCACCTCGGCATCTTCCACACCGCCAAGAGCTCGTTTTTTGGTCTGGAGCTCCACCAAAAACTTCTTGATCACGTTCTTGCACTTGTGCCATAAGTCTTTCTGAGACACGATCCCGTGACGTAACAATATGGCGTCCACCGAGGACTTGTCATCATGGACCACCTCGTCAGGCACGATGCCTCTCGCGATCAATCGCTGGATCCCAACCTCAAATGCTCGATCTTCGATAAGCCACGAGTTGTTGTTTGTCTCAGCGCGTGTCATGTTCATCATCTCAATCACACGCCCATCATGTGCAGCGATGAACGCACATGTACCATTGTAACCATTCCTCGTGGAATCATATCGAAGATCAGCGTACACGACAAAATTATCTGATATTTGCAAAAATCTAATCAATAAATATAAATGATCATAAATCAGTGCATAGATATAAATAATCACTAACGCAAACATAAGTAGAACTCCACACAAAGAGTAGCAAACAAAAGTCAAAAATATAAACGTGTTTGGTTCTTACCTCCTGCGGGAGTCTCATTCAAGTCAGGGAAATGCCTTGTCATTACTTCACGCTGTACCTCATTCTTCAGCCTAGCCCATCGATCCAATGTTGCCTCTACCCATCCAACGTCACGATGTTTGCCGGTTTGGAAATCAAAGAAATGATTTCGGGAAACATGGGCCAACCCTCCCTCTCTATACACAGAGTCTAACTGGGAAAACCCTAATCCGGCACATAATGCAGCATTATAAAGTCGATGAGTGACGTCAGGGACACTATTGTAAATCTCCATCTCAGTAGATCGTCATCCGTACGTGTGCCGATCAGGACAAACAAGCTTCAGAGATCAACTCTGATGGATGGACGAAATAATGGGAGGTAGGAAGACGTGATCGCATCCATAGTGAGGGCATCTCACTTTGAAGATCTGAAATAACTCTCTAAGCTTCGACTGTGCTACAAACCCATATACGGGGAGAGGATCAACTATAATAGAAGGTACATTCTCATGTTCTAATGTCTCTGGATCATTCAAGATATGAGAGTCATGAACCAAATCTGAAGGAGTCTGCGAGTCCGGAACTTGAGTAGGTAATGTCTCCATGACCTCAGCTTCCTATAAATACAATAATTAGATAACATCATCGATATTCAAAACATATAACAAACAACAAACACATAAGACTAAAAGTATACTTGAGTCAAGATTGAGTGGACACCAAGAGCGTGTAAGACATCGGGATCAGCATCAAATTCTCCTCCTTCCGCGTTTGCGGCATTAGTCTCCAGAACACCCTCCTCTGGGATTACATCTGGATCTGCTGGAATCACCTCAACATCCCTCGCCATCTGGTCTATTCTAGCATCAGCAGCAGAAAAAAGAAATCGAAAAACTGCAGCATGACCGGCTCCAGGTCCTAAAAGTCTCATCACTTGGACATATCGTGGGAGCAAACTCTCTGGGACCCTCACCATACCCGTCGGGACCTCCGGACATCCTCTAGGTGCATGACGATCTCCGGGACGCCTAGGATGTACCCTTGGAGGCATAATGGTAACAAATATTAACTCCTAATCTAAATAAACCTATCAATCCGGAGGTCCAACCAAATATAAGTAGAAGCTTACAAGTAATTGCTCTATGCAAAAACAATGCTCCACTTCTGCAAAAGTGACCCTCAAAATATAAAAAAACTACTCAAAGATAATCATATATAAAATAAAAAACTAAATCATATAGAAACCTAGCACAAGACTGAACAACACTAAAACTTTGCTTGCTAACACCTACAACAAGAAAGAAAGAGACTATATTATGGGAGAGGACAAAGAGAAGACAAAGTGAAAGAGAGGATGAAAAGAGATAAAAGAAGTATAATAAACAGGTTAGGGGCAGGAAGAAGCCCCTCCCTCCATCGACCAGTTTACTTCGCATGAAACGGCCCTTGGAGAATTCCACCTAGCCCTAATGTGCATCTGAACTCCACTTAGGCGACGCCTTGTCACGTGGGAAATTCTTCAAGGCTGTGCCAGACGGGCTTCCTCCTGCCATGTCCGGAAGTACATCCAGACTCATGGCTGGCTACTACAGCCGGCCATGAGTCCGGTAATAAATGCTCACTGCGCCGACCGGCAGATCAGCTGCCGGTCGGCTGAAACTCGTCATTCCTCGAAGGCTCTTCCTGCCTGGGTGCCGGCTTCACTCACTCTTGTACTGAATTGCGGTCCTTCTAGCACAGACTTCTTTCCTTGAGGAACATTTCAAATTTCAAATTTAGAGAATATTCTCTACTATTGGTGTACATTCATTGAACCTTTGAGAAGACGTAGCGTGACCGTATTGCGTCCATTACCTACAATCTTGGTATCAAAATGTAGAATACGACGCCCTCATTCTTTTGAATCTAACCTCGTAAGTTTTGGTTCAAACCTCAGACTGCATTGACAAGGCGCAGTTACGGTGGGCTATCCCGTCCCCCAAAATCGCACTTAGTTACTGACTAAACTACTTAGCGGTGGTATATCCCACCGCTTAAGTACCGCCACTTGTGGTTTAATCCTAATGTTTGACCTACTCTTCAATTTCGACTAGAGACCCGTGCATATATATATATATATATATATAGATTCATTTCCTCTATCTTCTGATGGAGGAGACAAAGATGTAGAGGTTTAATTTATTATTTCACTTTTTTTAGAAAATATTAAATATTAAATTAAATCGCAAGTGTCATTACAGAAAATGGGAAAAAAATTCTTTTTTCGTCTGTGTACTTTAGGTCACGAACAAGATTCCCGTTTTCTCCAAGAATCTGCGAAACTTTAACTATACAGATCTCAGTCTCTTCTAAGTACATTGAATGGAGATAAATCACAAATTATAGAGGTTGTGAATAGCCTTCCACTGCAACTTCATTCTTCCGACTCTATAATGGGTTGAAAACTCTTTCATCAAAAGAAATTTTCTGTTAACGGTTATTTTTCTGTACTTCCTGATCGTCACCTCTAAAATGATCGGTTATAGGTGACTCGGAGCTCTTGTAGTGGAACTAGGGGTTTAAGGTTCTTTGCTAGTAGTTTCACCCACTTCTAGTCTTCTATTTTTTTATGGGTTATGTTTGGATTAGATCACAACTCTAGATGCAGTTATATTTAATATGTATAGTTAAATTGATTTTCCTAATTAATTTATTTTATAATTGTTTAATAATATATATATTTTTTAGTACTAAAATGTGAACAAAAGTTCTCCATAAGTTCATGTTGCTTGCATATTCAGTGAATGGTAGTTGTTTTGGGTAGCTGAAACCCAAAGCGAATACAGTTTCCAGTTGTGAATCATTCAAGAGAGAAGAAAAAAGAGCTAGAGAATCTCCAAAAATGAAAAGAGGAGAAAATGCTTGCAATGCGTTTGTAACAATTAAGATTCTTCTTCTCATCGGAACGACTGGAGGTTGTCTATGCATATTTATCTGCCTTCTTTAAAACACGAGATCAGTTTTTAATTCATGAAAAATGCACCAAATATCACTAGAGGTAAGTGCTTAGGTCACAATGGAGACATGTTTATAATGCTCACCAATACCTAATCACTATTACATTAGTAACTTCCATCTCCAGTAATAATCCAATGAGTCAAGGGAAAGAAGGGAAAGAAGCTCTGAAATTGCGAAGTGAACGTTCTCGCACTGAGAATGTTAAGGACAAAAAGTTTTACACATGTAATCTTTACAGTAGTCAAAGATATAGTAAAGAATACACTCATAGACACAATAGAGACAAACTTTTAAACTCTCCTCCATCCGATGTCCCTCTAAGTATTCTCGGTAACATAAAAACCGGAAAGTTCTCTAAAAGTGATCTTTCCGGTTCACTTTTAGAGAACCTGAAACACTTTCATAGAATCGTTAAACGCAGAATGTTATCATGCTAAAAGAAACTCTTTGGAATAATGATTTAAAACACTTCAGGAGCTTTATACTTTGTAATTCACTTTAAAGGAAACTCATAATAACTGTTTGAGAATTCCAAACATGAGAATTTAGGGGTTTTTTAACCAAAGAGTATCATCTTTGCAACGTAAAGTCCACTGTGAGAAAAAACAACAATATTCTCTTTTTCGTTTATATACCGGCACCAGGTTTAATCATTTAATAATAAAACAAAATAAATTACAGGAGAAAAGATCCACCTTCCTTTCCTGTTTTCACAATCGAACTTCGAAGTATAGCTAAGCTACCAAATTTCTGCTTTTCTCTACATTCGTCTTTTAGAAATTAAGAAAAGAAGAAAGAATGAAAAAGTTCCAAACAAGGATGATGAAAAGTAAAAGCCTGTCACTGTCAGGCGAGAAGACAAGAACCGAACACAAGGAGGTACAAGAACATGACTAAACTTTCAAGCGAGCAGTCACTGGCCAGCAGCAGCGGCAGCAGTCTTATCTACATTTCAGAGCTGCGCAAGTTAAATGCGGCGCGCCGGACGTCCATTTGAACGCCTGCAGCTGAGGTAAGTACGGTACTGTTCCGTACTTGCAAGCTGACGAGATGATACGCCGATGTCCATTCGCCGAACAAAGAGACGAGAAGAGGAGAGGGAGGAGACGTGGAGATTTTGAAACTAATAGAGCGCCAACTCAAAGAGTAATTTTCGAACTCCTCGGGATGCTGGGCTGGCAAAAGATATCGCAGTTCCTGTTCTTGAGCTGGCACGTGGTGGACGAGGAGGACCAGACCTACGAAACCGCTGTTGATAAGAGCAAGGGCATGGGCTGATGAGCTGGATTCCGTGCTCTCATTTCAAGGTCTGGGAGCTCAATCGAGCTTCAGAATACACCTGAGACCGCATCGGCATCGTCTCGTCTGGGCGCTAGTTGCTTCCGCGAGGAGTCATGAATGTTGAAACGACTCATCGCAGGACAAGAAGAACGAGACGTGACACGGAAAACAACTGGATACATGTAACCGCGTACGAACACGTAAACACATCCTTTTTGACTGGCCAGAAGGTATTGTTGTTGACTTGTTACCTAACCCACTCGACCGAATCGACCGACATTTTGGAGTGACAGAGCCGGAATTTATTGAGTGTGTGCAGCAGCGGATGACATGACTCGGATGTCGTGTCGCCCGTCGTGTTTCGGCAGCACGAAACAGAAGAAACTTTTTATTGCTTCGCTTTGTGCCTGTATCTGTAACGAAGTATGCGAACGCGGCTGGGTATAAGGAGGCAATACTATCTGGAAAGACCTTTCCCGAGGGAGTAATCGCTCGTATCTGATCTACTACAGAGAGAGACACGTCGAGAAAAAGTTATCGGAAATATTACTAAGGCGATCGATTGTCGGACCATGACTGCAATAACCTCCATTCTTCATTAGCTACTCGGAAGTTTCCCAGGTAACGTGTCTGTCGCTTTCCAGAGACTGACATCGTGCAACTGGTGGAATTCTCCAGTGAGAGCCTACCATATACAGGGTCGCTCAGAGAGATTCCTTTCTTCAGTTCAAGGCTTCAATCATCATCAACATGAGGAGGATGAACTCACCTACTGTTTTCGCCGGCATCTCTCCAGCTGCTGCACTCTTTCTTGGAAATATGCACTTCCACGCGCTTCAGAAACCCAGCAAAACGCCGTTTCTACCAGTTCGGATTGGCGGAGGGAGGACGAAGAACATGACATAAAATATGAAGGGAGGAGTTTCACTATTCTGGCAGGGCTATCTGAACATGACATAAAATATGAAGGAAGGAGTTTCACTATTCTGGCAGGGCTATCTGGACAGGTAACCAAATTCCTTTCAGGCGCTCCCCGAGCGACAGAAACGAAAGAAGTCTGACGCCGTTTCAGGTAAAGTCTTCCGTCTCGCTGACAGGACTTGATGACAGCTACAAGGTGCTTCAGGAGTTATACTCTGGCCCGTGAGGATAGGTATATAATCAAACCTCACATGCAATCCCATCCGGACTATTCAGAAGAAGCAGCATGATAGGAGTACAGTAAGTATTTGCTCTGCTGCGATTCTTGTCGGCCTGCGAAACATATCAGATCACACTGTGCATCGAGATAATATTGTAGGGCGAACGGATGCTCTATCAGCATCCATTTCCCAGATTAATATCCACTCTTGATATATTTGTCAACCCTACATGGCTATGCGGTATGCCGCCGCATACACTCACGGCGTTTCAACGCAGGAAAATCCGCGGTTGCCATTTCCGCGCGCGGAATAAGCCCAAAGACGCACCAACGTTACTTCTCGTCGCTCGTCTTAGGCCCATAATAGGGAATCGTTTTTACCGCGCAAAAAACGTTTTTGTTTCAGCTGTACTTTTTTTGACATAAAGCTGCACTTCTATTGCCTCTCACTCCCACTAATCCATGAATGACATTGCAAGGGATATGCGTGTGCAAGATCTCACGAATCTTAGAAGGTGAAATTTGTGAAGGTCAAACTCTCAAAGTGATACCTACCTTGCAGTCTTAAGTGAAATCTATGAATGTGAGATCTTGAAAGTGAACTCTAGATAAGTGGATGAATGTTAAAAAAAGGATGAAGATTAATATAGTCTTTGAGAACCATAATAAGATTATCTTTGGATAAGAAAATAAGTAGTTTATAATTTTCTCTAAGTCGTAATGAGCATCTTGAATAGTATGACGATGTTGTAAAACTGATTATATATTGAAATAATGTATGATAATGATTCATTGATAAGTTATAATGAGCATCTTTCAACATGTTTGCATAGACTGGTAGTAACATGTTTACATTTTTATGCAAATATAGAATTTCACGAATCTTCAGATCATTTAAGGAATAGTGATCTTAAAATTATCTTCGGATGTATGATATGTAAAATTTTGTGAATCTTCGGATCATTTCGAGAGTAGTTATCAATCGCAACTACAAGTATAATTTCAGACCGTGTTATTACATACATTTCAAAATTTATGGAAGTTAAAAAAATATAAATGACATTGTATTAATTTTAATTTATATATGATATAATTATTGTTAGAAAAAAAGAAGTATATGATATCATAATGAAGAATATGAGAGATTTTGTGAAGATGATGTACATTTTAGTATAGATAAAATATAAGATATGCAAGAACTGTACAAAATTATCTGAATCTTGATGTCGTCTTCGAGAGTAATGATGAATCGTAAATGCAAAGCAAAACATTTGAAATATTGTGGATGTTAGAATGAGCATGTTTATATTATGTTGAGAATAGTTATAGATGCATACATTTAAGAAATTTGTGAAGTCAGTAGCTCATGACATAATGATAATTTTTAATTTATGTAAAAATAATTATTTCAAGAAGCATACAAGGGAGTACCTTGTGTCAAAAGTGTTGAAACCTCTTTATTTTGAAACATATGATCATAAATATCATTCGTAAGGCTCTATTGATCAGTGTACGAAGAGAAAAAGATTGGATTCGTTTGTTCATGAGAACATATTAACATGTGGTGCTCTTTTTATAGGAATAAAAAAATAAGATCATGATATGTCCAATAAGCATGTGATAATAAAGAGAGATTATCATATTTGGGAATGTTAGTCCATATTTGATCTAGATGTGATCCGTATTTTGTGGTTGGTTTTGTGAAAGTCTGGAAAAAAATATAAGAATGCATGAAAGATGCGAAAGATGCGGTTTGATCATTGTCAATTTTGAAGAGATCGAATATTGAAATCTCTTATGATTATCATTGGGTAATACCTAGGTTTGTTATGAATAATGGTAGTAAAGTTGATAAAAAATCTCATCTAGATGTATACAACTATGATGTGAATTGCACGAAGAGTTTGTACGTTGAAATCTCCAGAAATTATCTCATGTTATGAGTTCCAAAATTATTATGCAAGGAGAGTTGCATTGTCTTACGATATGTTAGTAGCAAACCACGACTTGTGTATGTATGGATATATTGAAGTTGAAACAGAACTAGAATTTTGTATCAATGTCTCATTGAAGCACAAAATACCATATAGTTGTAAATTATGATCTGCTTGAATCAAGGTGATGCATCTCAAGATCATGGATGTGAAGTTACCGTGATGATTTCATTTTCAACCGTTCTATTTCAAGCATCACTTTATTGTCCACACCAATATGACGATGCTCTATCAGTTCTAATATATGTAGGTGCTCTGGATCTTCCACGCTAGATAATGCAGTACATGTCATTTCAGTTTATGTGCTTGGGACTGAAAGTTACTTGATGCATGGTCATTCTTTGTGATCTGTGGATAGTTCGTGCAAATGCTTGTTAAACAAGAAATTGTGTTCGTGATCTTATGTTTTCTGGTATATTTGTTGATTGGAAATTCTTGTGAAATTGTTATAATGGGCGTCCAAGATGGATTAATGTTATTGGAATACAAATGATTATGTTTGATCTTCATTTTGTTTTCTAATCTTTGGATCAAAGAATTAGATCCGAATTATTTGATCATCATTATATGTTATTGTGGACATGAAAATCTCATCACTTTCATTTGTGAGTCCATCTCGTGTGTTATAATTATAACATAATTTTACTAACATGATATTTCACAGTTATCTTTGCACGTGCAAACGTCCAACACCCCAAAACTTAAATTGATTTTTATCAATCAATACTAAATAATCTATTGTAAGATGAATAAAGCCAATGAAGCCAATGAAGAGCTTTAATTTGATTCGTTGTTTCAGATTGAGATATTGAAGACGTAATCACAGTCTTTTTCTATTTCTCATTGTGACCATTTTAAAATGATTACCTCTTTCTTCTGCACGCTTGGTGCTTTCTCGTGCTGCAGCTACCACTCAATGTGTTTATATACTCAATTATGTTCTCTATCGGAGCTCTGATCCCTCTCATTCTATCGTATTTCTTAAGAAAAACTCGAGAGATTTTGACTAATGATTGAATCAAGAAAAAAATTACTGCAAATAAGAAGTAGAACTCAATAAGAAAATTAGAAACTAATACCATTATGCTTGAGCTCGTGATGTGAATTTTTCCTTTTCGTCCTCTATCAATGAAATGTAGTCTTGAAAGATTGACTACAAAGGATATCACGAAAGTGTTTGATACACATAGGAAAGCTATGAAAGATTCTGCTGTCCAACTGTCTTATTGGGTTCGAATACTTGTACGGAAGGTTCATCAAGCTTTTACACCAAAGAAAAGATCGGTGCATCATATGAACTCGACATAGCAGTATGATAGTTACCAGAGAATGGTAATAACTAAACATCTCTACTTGTCGAAAACAATGAACTGAAAATCTAGTCAAACAGGAAGAAGAGAATAACATGAGAATGCTCTAAAACTTTGTGATAGGGTGATCATGATGTCTTAAGGAGAGCACATTTGTTGGATCAGGAACCTGGTATGAAAACTATCATCCAAATAATTTGTATAAGCACACAGAAGCATAAGTTGTCACAATCCGGGTGTATGATCACAATGATTAATCTTCATAAAATCACTGACATCTTGTCTCATGAGTTCACTAGATTTTGCCTGCTAAATCCTTGTGCTCCACAAGTATCATAAACTCAATTATCTATTCAACATACTTCTCAGGGTAACTAGTCTATCCCATTCGTTGCGCCTCAACTACATCTCCAGCAGCATAACACAAAGCTAAAATTTTTGTTCTCTTCATTTTTAAAAACACTCATCTTTGAACTTCTTTGAGTCGGAAACCATTACATGATCTATTTGAAACAAAAACTGGCTTGCATAATTATAATAATCACGAGTCAAAAATTGACCACCATTCCTTCGTGATTCTCTCTTAGACGTGAGATAAAGACTAGATCAGGTTTTAGTTAAGTACCACGTATACATGGTGGTGACACTACTGTAAACTCTGGTGAGGTGGGTGTGGAACCAAGTCTAAGTATCCAAATTAAAGTAAGAGTAGAGCACAATCAATATCATTCGAGAAACTCATTAATTACGCTTTAGCACAATAGATCTCGTCATAGCCAGGACCGCACTTTGTACAAAAAGGAATCAAGAGCTGTCCATATAGAAGATTTATTTACCAAAAAATGCACAAATCTGTATCGCTATCCCACTATATTTCTTCTACTTCGTGTAATTCGTCTATCAAAGAAATTTCGATGGTCCAAAGAAAAGAGCTGGATTTACAAGTGAACACATTACTACACCTGCTTGTAGAAGCGACTGAGATCTAACTCTAACTGAGCTATAACGGGATTTTATTGCATTCACATGAAACCGTTTGTTCTCTAGAATCAGAAAGTTCATTTTCTGACTTTCTTTTCAGTTCCAGAGCATGCGATAAGAACCCAGTAGATAAAACTACTATGAGAAAATAATAGTTCATGCGAGAACTGGCTACCCGGATACTGAACGACTATACACAAAAAACATATCCGTCTATATTTTTATTTCTTTTTGGAAGCGGGGAGCAGGACCTTAAAACCTCACCTTCTGGTATAAAAGGTTTCAGATGAGATATTTCTTTTAAATTCTTTCGTTGAATTCAAAATTCCTCTCCGAAATCTGGAACACAGAAAAGATTATAATTTCACAAATTAGATTTTGATAATTCTTAGATGAAAATCAAAACTCTTTTTAATAAAAATATAACACTTTCCAATCGTTTTCTAACGTTACCTACCACGTCAACAATGAAAATAAAACTCAAACATTATGAAAAAGTACAGTTTGCTTTGGGTAATCCATACCTTAAATATCAAAAGAGGGGTTTACTCAACGGACCGGACATGTCCGTCTAGTTGCTATAATAATTAGTTTAGTGTGTTATAATTTCTTTGAAATTAGTCAACGCTAAATACCATCCTCAGCATACAACCTTCTGTGCTAATAGGGGTGTCAAAGTTAGCCACGAAGAGAAAACAGAACTATAATATCGCAATAATTAACTTTGTACGGAATAACAATCGAATCTGGGTCACACTTGTGACTCAGATCTCATAAATTTTTAACAAATATATTTTTAATTCTAACACTCAAGGATAATTATTTCGTGCAGTGACTCAGATCTCATAAATTTTTTAACAAGTATTTTTTCAATTCTTACACGCAGGATAATTATTCTGTGTAGTAGATATTTCACTGCAAAAAAAACAAACAAAATGAATTCTGAGCCGTTAAAAAAACTACCGCGGGTGTTTTATTGCGTATACCTCCTTCATAACTCCCTCCCGCGGGTATTATGACTTGGGGTGTTCTTTTAGAAACGTTACTAACTTTGACACCCCTAATGTACTCTTAAGCAAAGCCGGGCGCGCTGTGAAATGGGAACCAAACTGGCGAAGCTTACCCCAATCCGCATGGCATTTACGAACGAAGACTTCGTGTGCTGGATCTCAAAACAACAGCTACATGATAGTTTCATAGACTTGCCCCGTCCTTCATTTTCCCATCCAGTACAGCCAGGACCACTAGTGCACTCGTCGTCTTGCATCATACTTACAATCATTCATTGAGCAAGAGGTGAGGCTTCCTGAGTAGCTCCATGACGTTAGTCTCCCTGGTTCTCGCCATGCGTAGGAGGTGGGCACATTCCTAGCATACTCCAGAGTCCAGGCCCGTTCTGTGGCAGACTTCCACACTCCAGATTCTCCACCACTTATCATCACATGGCACGACAAGGGAACTGCCAGGATCACAAAACGATCGAAGAGCAGAGAAAAAGGACATACCGTTGCATCCACGAACTGTTTCACATTATCATTCACTGGGTTCGGGTAATATGTGACGAACGAAACAGTGGTAACAGTTACGAAGCTCTTTAGGCAGGAAGTGAGCACACTGCGCACCTACCCACACTTGCTGCAACGAGAGCACGCACAGCCCATCTCTACCTGGTACACCTCACCAAGAATAAGAAAGTAGAAACGGGGTCAGTTCATGGCGAACATTCACTGACAGGACGTAGGCACAACAGCCACACGGGCATCATGATGGCAACGATGGCAACTCAGCGACAACAAGATTATGTCAAATTCCTCGTCGGTTTACTTTCAAATGCACGGTAAGTGCCAACACTCTTGCTTTGTACACTGAGAGTATGTTACATGAATCCTTCCAATTAAGTACAAAAAATTGCAAACCCCTGCACATACTACTAGTCTACCTTCTTACCAAACGAACTAAATGTCCGTCTCCATGAAAATTCTCAACTATCAACATTCGGCCTTCTTTCTAAACAGACGAGTGAAGACCGCTTAATGTAACGCCAAGCCAAGCAGTAAAACCACGGTCTCAAAATGCTTCAACGTCGGTCTCGGAAGAGACTGCCTTTCTACAGAAGCAGCAGTAAAAAATTGATGGTGCAAGACCAAGTAAGCTACGATAAGCTAAAACTACTCGATGAGGATCGACGGCGGGATGGATGTAGGGATGGAGATTCGGATTCGATCGGTTTGAAAAAGGGAACAATGTCTAGCTGCAAATCTTATGTCAGCAAGGTGGAGAAAATTCTACATACTAGATCCATAAAAAGAAACGAGGAGAAGAAGGTTTTTCGTGTGGTGATCTTTCGTTAACAAGATGGCCGTGCTCCCATGTCGAGTATCTGAGAAAGGGCGCACAGGCCAATGCGTAACTGTGTGCGTTCCGGATAAGGATGGCACGAGATAAACGTGTACCTAACTCCCTAAATCTTTGGACTTCGTGTAGCTGAGTGGAAACCATCCGCCCTACACCATTTGCCGGAAAGAATCACGCCTCTATGCTATGGTTGCGCAATTCGGTGTGTTGATACGCTCTCGGGGTACTCTTCACAGCTTCTTCGAACATTTGCCGTTGCGCTCTTTGGTAATCGGATTCCATAATAGCAGGTGTCGAGCCGGCCAAATCCTCGTCCGATTCGTTGGTAGAAGAAGTACTGCTGATGCTGGAAGACTTCCGACTCCTAACAGCCGCTTGCCTCTCCTCCAACACATTCTGCTGGTGCCAGTGATCCCCTAAAAACGTTCGTGCCCCATCCACACTGGGAAAGTAGGGCGGTTCGGAGTAAAGCTGGTGGAGTGCATCAGCCCCGGAATTTTCTGACTGAATTGCGCCCTTGTATTCACCACTGCCCATCACGATTATTACCAGCTGCTGATAGGTGAAGTAAAACTGACGGATTGCAACCTCGACGGCCTGGAATGCCTGTAACAGGTGGATACTGCCCGTATGATACACGTACGGTCGATCGACTTTTCCTTTAGTTTTATGACCGTGGGAGTTGAAGAGCTCCATTACAGCCTCCTGCAGCCTCGGCCCGCCCTTGGGATCGGCTTCTACACCTACAATCTTCGGCACGAATCGCCGGAGCTCTTTGCACGCCCTCGTGACGGTTCTCAGCATGCTCGAGCGGAGGCCAAAGGCAGCGCCAGAAACGGAGACTCCCTTCTTTCCTGCAGATTTCACCCCTAATTCTTGCTTCAATCGCATAAAATCGTCGGGATCCATGACTTGGAGAAGATCCATGGTATTCGTAAACAACTTCCATACACGCTCCAGGATCCAGCACTTCTTGGCGGCTGCCTCAGCATCACCCGTGGTGATTCTTTCCTCTATGCCCTTCACCAAGCCTTGTGCAACCACAAGCCAAGCCTCCAGCATCTGATGGGCGGTGGCAAGCGCGTGGTCCTCGGGGTATCCTGGGGCAGCTTGTCGATGAGCATATACCTCCAAGGGAGTACAGATTTTATCGTACTCCAAAATGGGCTTCCCTGATAGATTGGGCTCTCCCAATCCCAAAGTCCACGGTACTCGGAGCATGTGCCCTTCGATGGAGAAATGCAGCCGAGTCACAGTGCTCTGAGCTTTCTTCCAGGTAGCCATGCGCGGCAGAAGACTCTCCTGGCTGGATCTGAACGGTATGGCTCGCGATCCTGTCTTCTGCCATCCTGATCCCGACGGACTAGAACTCGTGGCCTGCTTCATTGTCGGCGCAGAGTGGTCTCCTTCGCACAAGTGAGATATAAGCTCGAGTTGAGTGTTCGCCAGAGCCTCCAGCCTCCGTAACCACTCATCTCTGTCGACGTACTCCCGAGTGTCGAATAAAACAGAAGAGATCAAAGAAAACATCATCTCGAGGCTGTGCAGTGCAGGCCTTATGAGGGGCTCGTTGGGCCAGCCGGGCCACATGCGCAACTTCTGAAGACGCGACAGCTCTGGTAAATGAAGGTAGCGCCCATACGCCTCGGAGACCTCAGTCGATGGTTGTACCAACTCATCCACGTCGCAATTCGCCAGATAAAGCTGCATGGCCGTGCCACGAAACATGCTCGGCACGAGGATTCCGCCAATGCGGCGGGCTTCAAAGCCCTCGATCCCTGATGTTGCCGACAGCTTCTCCATTTAGAAGCACGCTCATATACACGAAGGACTGCTCGACGCTCGGATCTTCTCTCCTTTTGTTTTTGGCTTCTCTACAGGTATGAACACAGTCAATCTCTCCCTGTGCGCTCTGCCGGTGTTTCGCTCTTTCCTCTTCTCTCCTTCACACAACTCTGACGCTGTTCACAGCGAAAATCTCTGGATTGATTCAGCCTTCCGATCAAAGCAAGCATATATACAGCAGCTGCCTATCGCTCTCAATTATACATGTCACCGCCAGTTCGCCCTCTCTTTCTCTCTGCTGTCTCTCATCAGCCTATCTGCGTGGGTTTTGTGTCAGTCCGTACGTTACTTAATCTCCCATGTCTTTTCTTTTCTCCTTCCTCTTCGGCAATTGTCAACTGCACTCCACACTTCACCGAGGAACTTGTGCTGAGTATCCAGTTCAAATACTCCGCGGCCTTCGCCAATTCCTCCCCTCTTCCCTGGTCCGCACTTCTTCCTCAGTGCTCAACGGTCGCCCCTCCCGCACCGTCCCCCTATCAGCAATTTGCACATCCACGTCTCGCTCTCGCCTCTTCGTTGACCGTCAAAGTATTATAAGTGGACCTTCAAGAGTGACCCTCGCTCTCGCCTCCCGCTGCTGCCGCTATGAAACGACCCCACAAACCGCGCTTAGTCCCCGTCCGTGTCTCGCGCGCTTCTCCCCACATACTACGACCAGGAATCAAAGATATGAAAATCAAATCGCCAATGACCGCAACTTAAAAACACGGCTCGGCTATAGGGGCTCCTCAGGCAGATGAGATGACTGATAACTGACTGTGATTCATTCATACCGTTTATGAAAGAGCCAGATGATGATCATGATGAATGTATATATGGATGTAACAGATTGTACTGTAGCTATGTAGTATGAACTTTAATGATATTGATCAGTGACAGGTCAAATCACTTGCTCCGGTACTAACTTACTTTTACTATGCCCCGAAGGAGATAACAACTGCCTTTTCGTTCTCCGGCGACTTCCCAGAATTTGTCCTGCTGCGTTGTTCTTACGAAACTCAAGCACGGCTGCTCCAGTGTATCCGCGCCGCGTGTTATACTGGCAGCTTGCCCGAACTTGTCCATGAAGCCCATTAAGACTAAGCTGATGTGGCCGGCCACGTCAGGATCTCGGCGCCACACCAGCAATATGACGCTAGTTCCCACGTGTGAGAGCGGGATCAGCGGTCACAGTGGGATCCCATGACAAGTTAGGGTTAAGTTAGTTGCCGGCCGAATCTGCTCGTGCCAGTTGTTGGTCTGTCAGGCCTGGCGGCGCCCTTACGCATGCACATCCCCTGCAGGGACGATCCTGTTGGAGCTTCCCCGGGAAATCGCTGGCCGGACGGAGTGATAGCCGAGAAATGCAAGACGAACTCCGGGACACTGAAATCGGCAGGCGGGAGGGCGATTCCTCATCATTACTCGACAATGCGCATGCATTCTACTCATCCGTCCGGTTTTGATTATTTCTTGTCTCATTCGCCGCTGCCTTTGTCCAAATAGGTCCTTTATCCTAAAACGAATTTATGATATTTCGCTCCGGCATTCAAGGCGTTTTCCCTGGACGGTGCAGATCTCCATTCACATCGCACGGCCAGCAAGTCAGGAAGGTGGATAAACCTCAGCATACCCGCGGACTTTCCCCACGCGGAACCTAGGGTTCGTCTGTCATCGATCATGTGAACCGACGCTCTGCTTACGCTACGTTCCAGGCTTCCAGCCTCCAGAGTCCAGGTTCGGTTGCTGAACGACTCTGGAGTCGTTTGGACAACCAGGGTTCAATTAGTTTGTTACTAGTCATCCATCTGCGATGGGCCTACGATCTCTCTTTCCTCGTCACTCACATGAAGTCCTAAATTCCACGGAATGCGAGTGTCGGAGTCGCATCGACCTGGATAAGTGCAAGGCCTCCGGAATAACTTCTCTCAACTTGCACTTATCGAGGTTTTCCATTTATTGTTAAGTCCAAATTGGATGTCCTTTGATTTTTCATAAAAATAATTGTTTTTATAATATTAACTTGTATTATCAAGATTAAATTTCGATTCCGATCTTCAATGATACATACAACTCACAAGAACAATGTCGAAGGTATATATTATTTACTTTCGACATTAGTGCGTGTTCGAGTGCGGAAAATTGTCATGACTTTGGCCAAGAGGCCATAGATGTTTTCTGCTGGCACCTCCAGAGGTGCCCATAGGAGAACTCCATTATCCAAATCGGCAGTGAGTTTTGGTTGTAAGGAAATTCTAAATTCTAAGTTTATTAGAATTTTCGGAAATAAATATTATTATTATTTCACCAGTACTTTCCAAGACTCTGTACAAAGCTATATTTCGAGAAACTATGGACTTTTTTTCTCAGGATGTTAGAGGATCTTATGTTTTAGCTTTTACACTCATTATTTCCTTTGGTAACGAAAGTGATAGCATTTGTATTAGGTGAATGAAGTCCAATATTGCGCTTGTATTGAGTAAATTACACCGGAGTTCTATATCCACAGCACGTTTTTCTATCCTAGATTTCTCCTCTTTTATTTTGGAGATGAAGAAATTCTTCCTTCCTCCACAAATGCCTTGTCAATGAGGTAATACAGTTAACTATCCTTTATAGAAAATATAAAAATAAAAATAAAGAAAGAAAAATAAAGTTAAGTTAACTGGCCTTGAGCAAACGTCGGCTCCACTCTTGAGTCTAAGTGTGGCACCAGCCCTTCCTGGCTACTGGACAGTAGCTATAGTTCTTCAAACATGAGACCACGTGCTTCTTAGGTCAGCTGACGTTGTATAATCTCTGAAGGCCTTTCCGTGGTAGTAAGTAAATAATCGTTGGATTAGGTGAAGTGGTTTTCTCTAGATCCAGTTAGCCGCAGCTACTAACAAATAACAGAAATGAAGCTTCTCTCGAACGTGAGGAGACCTCTAATTCTGTGGTTCACTGATTCCAGGATTCAAGTGAACCAGACAGCGATCTGTATAACCAGACAGCGATCCGTTTCTAGGTATGCATGAATCCGTCCGGCGAAGGCGCGTTCGCCGCACAGATTCGGTACCTCGGCCCACCGGCAGGTTTCCGTAGAAATGCGTCTCAAGAAGAATTGCTATTTTGGCTATCAATAGACACACTCAAACCTTGTGTAAGGGATTCCGTAAAATTTACAGTTATTGGACGTAAAATTTACAATCATTGGACATATTCGGTGTATTCCCGTAAATGAAATCTCTGGAAAATTCTCCCATTCACCTTCTCTATCTTCCAAATATGTAAGGATTTACTTTGTTATTTGATTTCTTAGAAAATAATATATTTATTATAATATATTTATTACCACTTCCGGATATGTAGTTTAAGAAGCATATTTCTTCATGCTCCTCTTATGGGTTACATCTGGATCTTTTTGCATCTCTAGATTTGGCTATCATTCAACATTTAAAAATAAATTTAATTAATTTTCTCAGCTTACTATACAATTTCTCATAACACGTTCATCTATTTCTGATAGTAGCAAAAGTTCCCCGAAGTTGATCTTGCATGCATACTCGGATGGAAAAGGATAGCAAGTTTAATTTATTATCTAACCAAATTAGATAATAAATTAAATATATAAACTGAATTAATATTTTTCTCTAACAAGCTTGTTCACTTGGACTGTCATAAGCATGTCAATCCGTTCTGCAATTAGGGGTTATGTCCGGACCTTTCCGCAACTTCAGTTCTAGGTACATTTAACAATTATAGATTAATTTAAATTACCATAAGAACTTATCTAGAATTTCATATTATATTTATATACTTTTGTTAAGAAAAATTGAGCAAAAGTTCCCAAAAGACAATCGAGCATGCTTATTCATAATGAGATCTCTTGAACATACTTGAAAATAATCAGATCGAATGACCACAACATTTTGCAATCCTTTACCACTTCGACTTATGTCTTCTCATCTAAATCTTGTAATATTTTGAAAAACACATATTTGAGTGGTTTTATTATAGACGCACTAGAACGAAAAGAACAATGTATATTTAGAATGATATTCATCCTCTTGGTATATTTGCTATGAGGTATTTTGCACCTACAGTTTCTAAACTGTATATCTTGCAGTTTTTTACATTTTCGTTACTGAGAGAGGATTCCCGAACTGAAGATAATTTTTCATAGTTTCGTCTTTATTCGCTCTTTTTCTCCGCATTGCTCATGCAGTTTTGAGTGAAATACTCTGCAAGGCGTGTGTGTACCGACTGAGCAAACACGTAAAATTGTGTTGTGATATCACGCATCTTAGGTACACGCACTCGCAAAAGAACAGTAGACATGTGTTCGACATTACTTTCGAGAGAAATCGAATGTGTTTGTAAGCATGCCTGAGATGTAAAATGAACGAATTAAAATCCACATAGTCTTGTGAGTAATTTGTGCATGGTGAGACGCTCAGATGAAAATATTATTACGTTATTAAGTTATCGTCAAAATCTGATACAACGAATCAATCAAATCATAATGATGCGTAGGAAAGTCAAACGAAAGCTTCAACTCTTTTCTCTCTTGCACATCTAGCGCTGCATACGGAACGTTCCATGGAAGCTTGTTATAGTCACGTACCTTCTTGAAGTTCAAAATATAGCTTTCTCACTTGGTTTTGATCTAGTTTGTGCCTACTTCTATGCATTTCACCCATAAAGCAGTCTGGATATTGCGCAATTTAAATTCTGTAATGTTATCTCGACTTTAGTTGCCTGCTGCTTCCTCCCACTCTACTCTCTTCGCTTTGATCAGTGCTATCATCTGTCAGTCTTGCTACATAAACCTACTTCTCTGGGAGTTACCTAGGATAAGAGAGAAAGGTTGTGAACAGGCCTCATGTGCTTCAGAACGTGAGATAGAAACTGAGCGCCGTCTCGGAAGTGCATGTTTGTTCTGCATCAACGCATCAAATGCTTGCTCGTCCGAAGGAACTGCATTCTCTAACGAAGATCTCATCATATCTCGCAAATGACTGTAATCTTTCGAAGATTCTTGAACGAGCACTTGGCTAGCTGGACTCACAGAATCTCGGTTCAAGTCCACAAAGTATTCATCATCCATGGCAGTACCAGCAGCTTTAAACATTCCATCACAAATCAACGAAGAGACATCACACCTGGTCTACTGCACAGTTCAAAAACAACCAAACCACAAATCACAACCCCTAGAAGTACTAGATAACAAATTGGTGTCATGAAAAACTAGCACATTTGCGTTCTTCTGAAATGTCTGAACGAAATGCAGAATTGTGAATCTATCAATTGTATGGGTGTGGCTGATCGTCGCTTTGGAACTCTCAACTCAGCAGTCCTCAAACTTGAAACACTTCTTGTTTGTCTTCTCTGGAGACCAATGCAGCTCTACTTCACACCGAGTTCTTCGGACCTATTCTATACAGGACTTGCTGATGTGGAGGCGGCAAACCCGCCATCAGGGATAGCTCTCGCGCATGTCTAGACCAAAACTGTAAGCTTCAAACAAAAAAACACCCGGTCACAACCCTATTATGCAAAGTGGAACTACATGCAGTCTAGAGCACCCGTTTATTACCACCCTGAACACGCACGAACTATCCTTTTATGATTTTGAAACTGTAGGTAGAGAGTAACTCTAAGTCATACGAAGAGCAATTACCTAATGGAATGATTCCATTAGTATAGACTTACTCCGACGAGAGTATCCAGCAGTCGTACCGATTCGGTCCCGAACTGGTTTCCATGGGACAAAACTTAACCAAGTTTGAAACAAACAATTATAAAATAAATTGTTTAAAAGTATTTGAACTGTATAATTGATATATTTTAGAATTTTATCTCACTGTAACGTTGTTGACATGTTACTATACCATTCAACTAAATCTTGTTCTATCGTAACACTCGAAGTTTCCTAAAGATTGGTGAAGCTTTTCACCAGTCGAGTCCATTCAGTGCTCTAGATACCTCATGGAAGTAAACTTTGTTCCAAATTAACTTTGATAGAAAGCTCAAAAACTAAACAAGTTTTTGAGCTTTTGAGCGTTTTAAAAAATATGTTGGAGGACGTTTTGAGAAAAATGGATATAAAATTTATTTTAATATCACAGTCATAGACATTAAAATATAAACTAGTATTTTCATTACTAATAAAGATTTTTTAAATAGTCAATGTTTTTAGAACACTTGATGTTGATGTAAGAGGTTTTGCTTAAGCCCCTAGTATGAGTATACAATCATGAAAAAGAATATTCTATTTTTCCTCCCAATGTATTTTGAGTCTGAAATAAAGAATTTTTTTCATTCCGAAAAACTTCAAATCTTCATCTTAATATTTCTCTTTCAGTACTCAATAGTTCGTTTCGTGATGAATCATAACTCTCAAGCTGGTGAGTAGTTTTCAGTTGATTTCTTATTTACCCGATTCTAACTTGGGATGAAGACGTAATAACCAAAAATATTCTTTACATAAGGGTTAAATTTCTCAATTCTCTGAAAGCAAAAGCAAACCCGCAAAATAAGGTTATTTGAGTCACCCGAAGTACCTTGTAGTCATACTCAAGCTTTAGCATGATACTGTAGACTTCAACTTATTCAATACGACAAACCCTTGACCATTAAATTATATTGTAATATTGTCTATGGGATTATCAGCATTATTCGAGCTTTCTCTCACTATCCAACGTTCCTACTGTTCAGCCATCCATCTCCAAAGTTGAGACTGTTGAGTTCGTTGTCCTGAACCGAAGCGAAACCCATCCTTTCCAACGATTGTTTTCCCTAGTATCCAGACTGGGCGCTAATCATTTTTTGTTTGATTTTGTTTCTAGATCTCTTTTCGCTATGGGCATTTTGCAGCCGTTTGCTGCTGCCCTTGCAAAGCATGAGTCCCTTCACCAAGAGGACTCGACCTCACTTTGTTCAGGCTACACGTGGATGGGGTTTCCAACTTGTTCAATGAACTATAGTTTTATTAGGGGTGTAAAAGTTAGGAACTTTTCATAAAGATTCTACACCAACGAGAAGGAGTTACGACTTCGGCTAAACCTTGGGAGGTGTTTCCTGCAAGCACCTCTGGAAGTACCTGCAGGAAAACACTCGCGGATATTTTCTTAACGATGATTCATTTGTTTTACCCGTTTATTTTTGTAATAAAATATTTACTACGCTGAGTAATTATTCTGAATGTCAAAAATAAAAAATTAACTGAACAAATTGTGATGTCTGTCACAAGCGCGACCTAGACTCAATCGCGCTTCCATACAAAGTTAACTCATGTGAACTTACGACTCTTTCTCTGTTTGTCGTTGAAAAATCTTTATCTCTCAACTTTGACACCCTTATTACTCGTCAATCTTTGAGTAATGGGTGTAAAAGTTGAAACGTTTTTCAAATACTCCTCACATGCGGGGAGGAGTTACGACTTCGGTAAGACTTCTGTTGACATTTCTTTTGGGAGAAATGTCGTTTGCAACTCTTATTTGCTTTTCGCTCATGAGTTTTTGCAGCAGAGATATTTACTATTCAAAATAATGATTTTTGAGTTTGAAAGAAAAAACATTCACTTTACATTACTGTAAACTTTCATAATATGACCTTCTGTTCTAAATAAAATTAAACTATTATAAGTTATGGAAAAAATTCAAACTTTTTAGATATTTCTGCTTAACTTTTACACCCCCAATTATTGCAAATCCCACCTTCCCTCCGAAATGGAATCAACTATGTTTATTCTTCCTCTCTCTATTTGGTCCAAGTGAAAAACTAAATTTTGCTCTTTAATTCTAAATTCTTCCAACAAGAAAACATCTACTAGGGGTGTAAAAGTTAGGAACCTTTCAAAAAGGTTCTACACCCGCGGGAAGGAGTTACGACTTTGGCCAAACCATGGTAGGTGTTTCGTGCGGGCACCTCAGAAGGTATCCGCAGGAAAACGCCCGCGGGTATTTTTTAACAACAACTCATTCGTTTTGTCCATCTATTTTGTAATGAAATGTCTAATTATCCTGAGTGTCAGAACAAAACAAAATTAATTAAAATATATTGTGATATCTGAGTCACGAGCGAGACCCAGACTCAATCGCGCTTCCATACAAAATTAACTCTTGTGAAATTACAACTCTTTCTCTGTTCTATGTTTTGAATCTTTATCTCTCAACTTTGACACCCCTATTATATTCCTACGTTCCTTAATGATCCACCTTTTCAAGATTTCCAACCGGTGGAGATCTCCCAACCACGAGATATTGGTCAGCTTCTGACTACCGTAGTCGAAGTGTCAACCCAAAGAGACATCTTCCTCTTGACATCCAAATAAAACAAAGCAAATTAGTGCAGAGCTATGTTCGCCGTGAGTGAAGCTTTGGTAGGATAAGATCGCGGGATGAACGTGGAGCAAGTGACTGGATAATGGCGATGGAGGCAGGAAGACGACTCTTCTCCTTCAACTGAGAGGATAAAGGAGTAAGCAGCATTGACAAGAATGAAGACTACCGAACTATATTTGTATTCTATTTCAATGATAAAGCAAATTTCCTCGACAACGAAGTGGATAATGACGGAGAAGATGAAACAATGAATGCTTTGCACAGACTGACGACATAAGTTTCAGATAAGTAGATAACGTTGTGCTCGTGAGAGTTTTCGAGTGATGGTTCTCGACTCTTGAGCTTTACTTGTTGGCATCTTTTCGATTTCTATTTTATATTCTCAAGTTTTGTTTTTGTATATCCACTATGATACTGGATATGGCGGCACAAAGCTTTGATTCTTCTATGAAGAAACAACGATGGTGGAGATGCAAACAGTTGGAGATTTTTGAGGTTGTTGTTCTCAAGCTGAGGTTTTTTCTAAAAGCGGTTCTAGTGTATATCAGAAATTTACTTGACTTTATTTTTAATACATTCCTCAAACTTGACTCTATTCTTCTTAACACTGCATTACACCATGAAATTTTTTCTTCACAATCTAGAGAACCTCCCTCGAGATAAATTCTATTTTGACATTTAAGATTTTCTCTTCGAGAACTCTCTTTACATCCGTAGCAGCTTCGATGTCCGACTGCAACTTGTATGCAGCCGGTTTATCTTCCCCTCTTGGTTGTTCTTTCCCCTTTTCCTTCGATGATGAAGGCCCATTCTCAACTCCAACTGCTTCTTCTCGTTCCTCCAGACGCTGAAGTGCAACTTTCTAGTATCAGCTCCACTAGGAAGAACATCGGTGATCTTTCGTTTTAATTTCTGATTCTCTTCTTCTAGTCGTACAACTTTTGTTTGCAACGTCTCTAGCTCCTTTGTGAGAGTCTCATCAGGTGTGGTAGAAGCACTATAAAGAGGCAGAGGCAGATAAAAAGACGGAATATGTTAACAACCAGTCATTATTCTGCATGGAACGTTTAAAATATCTTTGCATAACGATAAACTTGCTGAACTTGCTGTTGCTAGTCAGGGGTGCGATCAAATAAAATAATCTTAAGAGAGTGGAGTCAAATCCAACAAACCAATTAAGATAAGTAAGTCAGATAAATCTATGACTCATACGTTCGCCTAAACCTTTGGACACTATCGATTCTTATATAAGCTTTGGTGTCTGAAATATTTTTCTCTTTATTTCGCATTACAAAGTGAAAAGAAGACATTTAAACAGCTTGCAAGTTCATCAGCCTCACCACTTTAGAGACAATCATCATCTCCATCGCGTAACGCCCAACTTGAACCCATTCCTTAAAACTTGCTTGGCTGCCGGCTTTGTAGCCGAACCTTTAAAAAACATGCTAGAGAGGCGGCGGAAGTTTCACGTCGTTGTAGTCACCTTATTTCTCGGTTACGTTGGCGGACAAACATGCTCGCTTTAAGATATCAGAAATGATATAAATATGATATAAATATTTTAAATTAAATAAACTAAATATCAAAATCTTATTTAAATATTAATTGTTAGTTACTCCAAGAAAGTTGGAAACCTTCTTAGGAAACCAATAAGTGAGGTATGGGACTTTTCGCTTCAGAGGGGACAAGTGCGGGAGGGTGCTGCAGTCAATTCATAAATTCATAAATACATAGATTTATTACCTAACCTTTCCCGTCGGAAGGGTTAGGTAATAAATCAAGGTTGCAGCACTCTTCCATCTTCAGATGGAAGAGGTGAATAAATTATCCAACCTTGAGCTGTTTATCTTCTTCTGCATGACTCGTGAATAAAAAGCTTTACCCCCAATAAGCAGCATTTGGAAAGCATTGAAGTGGCTGTTGAAAATCCACCGCTATCTGAATGGATCATAAAAGTTCAGTTCAGTTATTGTATCACTGATAGGTTGAGTCCGTCAACCGAGAAGTCATGAGTCGAAAAGGTTGTTGTGAAGGTGGTCCGTATACTCTCTTGCTCTTGCGCTGCTCGAATCCAGACTCTAGACATAGACAACTTTCTGGAGCACCCAAATCATTCATCCCTGAATCTCCCTTTTGGTCCTGAAAAGTGTAAAATGGTGTTGATTGATCCGTAAGGCACTTGTGCTGCATTATCATGAAAAGTCGTGATAATGCAGCATACACAGGCGGGAGTGGCATCATTTTGGCACTTGAGTTAAAGAGATTGAGATTTCTCGTCAGTCGATCCCACCGGAAGAAGAGAAGAGAAGAGAAAGCTTGCAGTTCTCGTGTTTGAGTAAGGAATGATCATCCTGCCATGGAAGTACGCTACTCCATATCAGAAATGATTCCGTTCTCCTCCAGGGAAATATTCATTTTAACATTTCTCTGTAAATATTTCGTTGTTGAATGATAACTTGCAAAGCTGGTGAATAGCTTTAAGTTGATTCTTTATTTCACAGATTTCAAGTTGGGATGAAAAAATAGTCTATCTTTTTCTGCATAAGGGTTAAATTTCTCAAGATGTCTTTACAAAACGAAATCCTAAGTCTCATCTGTGATAAAAGACGTCTGTAGAAATCTAAACTGTCCATAGATGGTACTTGGATTAACTTGACATTAGAAATACGAAATCCCATAAACCTCTTTGAAAGTTCTCGATACTAATAAGCAGTTCTACAAACCTAAGTGGTGCAGAGCTGGAGCTTGTGTGGACGGGCTTTGGGACCATTTGAAAATACCACCTCTATGGGATGATCTTCGGATGGGCCTCCGATTGAAATTCTTTTAGATTGATCTGTTTTAATGATGTGTAGTTGGTTGATGGTTTGGGACAATTAAAATCGAAAAAATACCTCGTTCAATATGTGTTTGCTTCGGTGAATACCGGGTTGAGCTTTTGTAAAGACACCCTCAGTTCTCTGCAAAATAAGGCCTTATGGGTCAGATGAGTAATAAGAGACTAATAAGTTCAGGTGAATATTGTATACATATTCACGTGAGCTCATTTGGTTATGTATTAGAACGTTATCACTTTTGTAGATGAATATTTTGAATTGAGAACTAATCTGATCTCATCGTAGACTGGTATAGTCACCATTAATTTACAAAGACATCTTTTTTATTTGTCTGAGAATTGGTCATGTTTTTCTTTATCTAGGAATGATACTTTAAGAATAATTTATCTTTATTATAAAGATATTTAATTCATCTGAGACTTACTTGAAGTGTTCTTTGAATCCACTCTCCTGCATGATCTTGGTTTCGAGCTAACGATATTGACTCTCCGGACGAAGAGCACAACCACTTTACTAACTTCAGTATGTTGATAAAATAAATATATTTTGTGTCTAGATACTAATACTGCACTCCATTGTATGTTATCCGTCCTTGATCTACTTGATCTTCTTTGTATTCAAACTTCTATAATCCAATACATAGATTATAGATGTTTCTGAATAATAAAAAGACGCAAGAAAGTTATCTCAGTTTATCTTAATTTGGAATTCTTTTCATACTAAATATACTCAATAGTAAAAAAAAAAGTTCAAATTACATAAAAAGAAAAATTATTCATCCATAGCAAACGCTTGTCGTTTTCTTTGTCCAAAACTTAAACCCTAAACCCTAAACTGCATGTTGCATGCATATTATTCGGCTTTAAAGATGAGATTCCCCACCGCTAGTTTTCACTTGTTATAACGAGGAAAATGTGCAAGTTAGATGTATGAGAAGTGTCGTAACGGTTCGGTACTCTGTTAAATTATATTTATTGTCATTTTATAATTATGGAAAACATGATAACTTTGAAAGAAAACATTAAGTTAGAAAGAAGTATAAACCAATGCTCGGTGAGTTACGGAATTTATGTTGTGAATTTCTGTCTTTTCCAGAATTTCGCATTTTAAGCCAAATCAGTGAGGAAATTTCTGGAAGACAAATCTACTTTTCCGTGTAAATTACTTCATTTTCGGACATGAAATCTCTTCTTTTCCGTTCCTGCCACCGGAAATGTATCCATTTTACCAGAAATATTCCTCAACAAGTTACAAGAAAACGGTGGGAAAGTTTTCCCTTAACTGGTTCCCTAAATGGGTAGAGAGCTTCCAAAGACTTGTGGTGGAGATTTTCTTATATCATTTTCTTATATCATTTTTATATAGAGAAACAACTTGAAATTAATCTAAACACTCAGTTTCCTATGCATCCACTTAAAACGAACTTGGAAGATAAATAAACATAAAAATAATTTATAATTATTTAGTCTGTATCATTCACTATATCTACTCTGCTGTACGAAATGCATAGCCTCGAAATGAACCCTGTATTACACCTTCATGAGCCATGCTCAGCAAATTGTCTTTCCAGTAAAATTATAATTATCAACTACTAATTGTTCGTAATTTTCCGACTAAACTGTACCGTTTCTCGATTTCCGTTCTCTTCCACCGGAACTCTACGGCTTTTCAGCACAGTCTTCTCCGGACACTGTGAATCATAAGTCATAAGCGCAGAGGTGAAGTTAGTTAACTGAGTTCAGTCCAAGGCTCGAGGCATTCCGACGTTTAGAGTTAAATCTTCCGATGATTTCGTTGGATTTTGAAACTTAACGTAATCCTCCTAAACTTTCCCGAGAGAACAATAGACAATGTAGTGAAAATATGATCTATTTTCCTATAAAAGTTAACTTTTACCATTTCCTTGTCTCATATGTCGGAAGAGTTACTGAACGCCGTTAAAATTCCTCCCGAGCACTGGTTCAGTCTGCTACTCTTCCGTCTTCTCTTGTATACAGCGACCACTTTTATATGCGTCAGGGGTACAATAGGAAGTTTAGTGGTAGAGGACACTTCGAGGGGATTACAAATCCGTAAAGGATTATGAAATATAAAGTCCTCTTTTTTTTGTATTTTAAAAAGAATGGTTTTATGTACGATAATGTAGAGGATTATCAAGCAAGATATTTGAGCAATTACGATTGGCTGATAAATCATTATCTTTATATACTGATTTGATAAACTAGGATATTTAAATGATCTTTCTAAAAATCATTTCAACTGTTTTCGTATCGAGTTTTTATATTTCTTTTATCTTTTATGTTCCGAAGACTATTATCATTATCGTGGTTTCTCAGTCCTAAACATTACACCTCTTCCACTGCACCTCGAGGAGTGAATTAGGATTGAGAAATCACTCCCTCTGGTAGCTTATACTATACCTAAAGTATTTTCAAAAATATTTCTCACCCTCATCCTATAACTTTTTCGTGCTTAAAACTCATAATTTCTCAAGTGTGTATACGCTCCATCTCTTGCTTACGGGAACTAGTAAGACCATAACGCTTATATATATCGAAAAAAGTCTTTAAACTCTTTTGAAAAGTACTCTATACTGCAAGAGCATCTGCAGAATTGTGGGTTATGGGCTGTTAGAACCCCCTTTGCTCCCGGTTCTAGGAAGCCGTTACCGCCCATAACCCACTCTTGGCAGGCGGTCCTCCTGTCCTATCACACTAATGAAGAATGCTGCAAATCCTTCATTATTCACTAGCTTGATGGTTTGTAGAGATGGAAAAGAAATATAAAGAGGTAATTTTTATTCTTTGTGATGGATGCAACGAATCCTTCTGTATTTAGTGCACCAAGAGTTTAGACTGATCCTTTCACTTGATGCATGATCACTAAGTTCATGGAGGGTGTGATTCGTTATGATCAATTATAGCTTATTGTAGAATGTACATTGCCATGTTTATTATAATAATCAATCATATAACTTGCTAGCTTGTATGCATGCGATAGATGATAGTTCCACCTCAAATATCTTAGTTTGTAAGATTTTTAATTCAGTCTTATTTATTGGTGACCGTCTAATACGGAATTTATCGAGGTTTGAAATTTTACTGTTTTAGTGTGAGAGTAGTCAGTACTAGAAGATAATGCATCTGCAACTAACGGGGTTTTTTGAGCCTTATCTAATAATCTATTTACTGAAAATGGATTATTTAGAGAACTAATTATTCACTTCTGGAGATACTATTGTAAGAGCACCTCTCTGTGTGTAACTAGAAAAGGATATGTACTATATTTAGGTGCAAGATCAACTTCTGAGAACTTTGCTTACTTGTTGTTATCGGGAAAAGATATAAATGTTAAGTGAAAATTCTATACCAAGTCAGAAACCGAGAAGACTAGCCATAAACCATAAGGGACAAACATGGTCCCTATAATATTAGACAAACATTTAGACATTTAACATTTAGACAAACATGGTCCCTATAATATATATGCGATATACTGATTATCATCAGACGATATTTTATCAAATATTTAATTTATTATCTAACTTTCCCCAGTGAAAAGATTATGTAATAAATTAACATTTATATTTAACCTCGTCCATCCAAAGAAGGTGAATAAATATGCAAAGAAGTTAGACTTTTAGTTTAGTTATTAAAGCTTCCAACAAATAAGCATCTTGTTAAAATCTACGAAAGGAATACTATGTTTCTGCAGCTCGTATGAAAACCCTAGATAAGTTGACTGGTAGTACTTGATTACTTTCAGAGATATAATCTGAATCGTGAATAAAGTTTACACCAAAATTTTGATGTAAACTTCCCATTTGATATTTCATTTTGTGAATGTGAAATGCAATGTATACAATATACACATCGCTTTACCTGACTATACATACAAACGGTGGTTTTGAGAAATGGAAGATAAAGTACGAGCTGAAACCGCATGTGTTTGCGTGACAAGCAAACACTGGAACCACAACTATTTCACGAGATGAGACTAAACGCAGAATATATGCACCGTTAAGTCAATATGCAGCCAAAGTGCACTTCCTGCCGGGGGCCGGATAACGCCAAGCGGCGAGTGCGGCTGGTTCTTGGTTGGTGTGCCGTGCGTAAGGAGAGGTTGATGGATTTTCCGTAAAAGGGTGTCAGTGCGTAGGGATGGTGTCAAGACGTATTAAAGCGTTAAGGCATTTTAATCTTTGAGCGGAGCGACTTCTTCGATGTTCATGTCTATACATAATATGTCAATTAAATAATATATAATAAATAATAATTTCTTAAAAAAATTAGTATAATCTAAATTTATCTGTACCATATAAAGTGCATGCCGGAAATTCCGAAAATAACCCGTAAGTTTTGTGTGTGAAAACGCACTTCAGGAGCCATAAGTCCTCCATCATGTCCTATAAACAAATAGATTTTTTATAGACTTTAATTTATCACCTAACCTTCTCCACCGGAGGATTACGTGATAAATTAAAGCTCCCTGCATTATCACTGCTTCCGAACTTGGAAGCAGTGATAATGCAAAGAAGTAAGCAAATATCTACAAGATGTCCATTCTTGTGGGCTAGAGTTGAAAACGAGGCATGCTTGGTGGAGAATTCCAACTGACCATGAAGCTGGTTACTGTGACGGAAGTGTGGAAAGGACGGTGGAGTGAAATTGTAAATGATATTAGAAGTCCCTTGGAGTTTTCGTGGACCATAGGACTCTGATCATAAGTTTTGTTAACATTTTGCAGTGTGTACATTCAATCATATCCGTAAAAAATTAAATTTATTATTTTTTTCTTAGAAAGTTATAAGCTAAACCACTTGAGACAACGATCTTCGATGGTGAATGAAATGAATACAAACATTTTCTAAATGAAAGGAGGTCTCGAGAACCTAGGGTGTGAAGATGCACTACAGTAGCATAGATGTGACACATACGACCAGTCCTATCCAAATGCGGCGGTGGGTATATCTATAAATCCCGCACCCACAAGCCTGCCTGAAATAGTTGTTGCGATCTAATTTCCATATTTAACTGCCAACTGTTTGCCTTTACTTTACTTTTTCTCATTTTTCCTTCTTTTTGTTTTATGTGTGTTTTGTCGGTGGGAGAAGGCGACAGTACGTAGAGTAAAAATGTTATTCAACTGCAGAGATTTACATCGACTTTTTCACTTTTACATGCCCACTCTTCATCTTAACCCATTTCGGCGCACAAACAAAGAATGTAGGCACAATCATGGATGGCAGCAAACTTTGTCCACATCCATCCCACGGCAACACATGGGAAGTACTGTAGAAGGGGCCTTAAGGGGGAGTTGGGTTTGCGGGGAAGTGACAGAACAAGTGGTCTAGACTCTAGACTGAGGTAGATAGATCCCTAAGTATAGTTCAGACTTCAACTCAGATGTCTTGCTCGTCCGCTCTGTCGAGCACTCAAGAGGACCTACCAACTCAGGTTAATTCAACATGCTTTTAACCCACATGAGTTGGTACAAGATTAATGTCCTGACCCGTAGTTCAGGCATCCCACGAAGCAACATAGAGAGGGTGAGGGTTGTTGAACTTTGAAATTCTGCTGAAATCATGAATTTGTGCGTAAATAAATAATGATGGAGCCGTTTGGATCGTGGATTAGCATGATAGCCGTTGACGTTAACTCAAGATACGCACAATAAGAAAATGAGATAAGACAAAAGGAGGCGTTAGGTAGTGTTGTAAATGCTCCTCCCTTTGCTGGCTGGCTCGCTTTATCGAGTGAAGCAATTATTTTAGGTAAGGTTAATATATCCAAGAGTGATACATTGAGACAGCAGTTGGTATTTGGTTTTCTTTTGTCGAAGCAAGAAATGGTTTAGGTTTGCAAAGTCATTTTTTCTAAGTTAATTTTTCTTTTATAGTCGAATGCGGTTGTCTTTGTCGACCTCATGCTGCCCCAGTAAAATGACTGATTGACTCATTGTGAGACATGGATAATCACCTCCTCCGTGTTCAGTTGGAAGAGGTACATGCACACTTTTATATTCATGACCAAACTCTTCTTCTCAGAAGATTTTAGTCATAAATATGTATAATAGCATCTCCACTGGAGTATTGTAAATGCCCCAGCACTGTAAACAATTTCATCAACCAGTCGTCTTCTTGAAATGGTTCGTGCGATACATACGATAAAATACTTATATCATGTACCGTCCTGGTAAACATCGTGTTAAATTCTTAAATGAATGAGAATTTTTCTCTCTTTGTTTCGAGGAGACTGGGAACTGGATTATTCCGGGCCGTTTTCAGTGTTCGGGTGGAGATGCTCTAAGTAAAATTAATAACATTATTTGTCCAGAGCCACTGTATATATAGCACGAAGCTGATCATTTTATATCTTTGATTTACAGCTTATTGTTTTCATATTGCCGATGTGTAACAACTCGAAGTATAAAGATAACTTGTATTATAGAATATCAAATTTAGTGTATAAATGTAGCACTATAAAACTGGGATACTTATTTCTCAAGTTGCTCTCGTTACTTCCTTGGATAGTATTTACTCTCTCATCAGATAGAATCTGATGATGTACATATTGTTAAGTCGCTTGTCAATTATCACTCCCTTAACTCAACTCATCTTGAACCAATCAATCTCAAGTGTATAAATGTAGCAAAATTCGATTATACAAGCAATTGCTTTTATTCAATAGTGCATGTCAAAACTAAAGATTCTCTAATGAGAGAAAGGAGATAAACCGTAGTTTATCAAAAGGACACTTCTGTATACAACCCTGGATCGCTTATAGTTGTATTTGTCAATCCATATAGTTATTTAACTTTCTAATATTTGAAATGAATTTCTCGAGCTCAAATATTTTTGCTTACAGACAGAACGGATAAAAGATAAATAAATAAAAATACTTTACCTCTTCACCAAAGTTGTACATTCTTCGTAGGGCCAAAAACATTTACTAAAGATTCTAGCTTTGACACGCACTAATGCACCACATCTTCCCGTAGCTAAGGAGGCACGAGGATGTGAAAAGGAAACAACGCACGGTTGCACAAAGCCTCATAGCCAAAAAGACCTAAAAAACAAATCAAATCTAAAGAAATAAGAAAAGCAAAAACTTTCTATGCTCCATCGTCCACTCTTAAACCACCTCTACTGGTATAAAAGGCTTGAGTTCGCACGCGACGGCCATTTTTCACTGTAGCTTTTTTTTCTTCTCTCATTCACCCAGTTGAGCTCTCTGTCTCAACGCGAGAGGTAAGTGATTGTAACAAAGTATGCTGGATAGTAGAACATTTCAAAATTCAAAATATAGAATATTCTATTTCTGTGATTCTCAGTGATCCGGGATTCACTTGATAATTTTGAAGCCGTCCGTATTCCTCCTGAGCTCATCATGGGCTCATTTTGAAGCTCTTTCTCTTATGCTCATTTCACTACCAAGATGGTAAAGTTTCATCAGGTACTGCGATGGTGATCACGTGGCGCAAATCTCTCAGGGCCCCCGCCCATGCCGAACTTACTTAACAATGGTTAAAACTGATTAGCGATAGTTGTGGTTTAAAGCATTGGTCATTTGGAGCCGTGTAAGATTTGTTTCAGCTTTCTGTCCGAATTATCAGAAATCATGTGATTCTCGTCTCAGTTGTGGCGCTATGACGATCACTTACCCAGCAGACTCGTGTAGAGGACGTACCATACTACCATAATAGGGGTGTCAGTGTCAGAATCTTTTCTAAAGATTCTTGACATGTGGGAGGGATTCACGACTTTGGCCAGGTAGGGTAAGAAAATACCATAGGTACTTTTTATTCAAATTTTACTTGTTTAGTTTATTTATTTCTGCAGTAGAGAAATATATTACTCAGAATAATTATACATATGTCAAAATTAATCATTGAAGAGATCATACTATCGCAATATGAACTCATAAAGGGAACCTAAACGAATCACGATCTTATGCAAAATTATGATTTGAGAAGTTACAGATTTTTCCTTTCAGCCAGTGAGAAATATTTCCTCATAATTTCGAGACACTTTAATATAATGATAATAAGAGAATTCGAGTGGATACACCTACAAATCAAGAGGGAGGCATGATAAAAGTTGAGCTGAAGCCTTAGGGTTCATTGACTTGCTTGTGTCTCATCTTCGTTAGCAAAGCATGGATATTATTCACCTGTATTCGGATGGAAGACATGAAAATACGGTGGTTTAATTAATAATCAATTAAAGGTTTAATTTATTAAATACTTTACTTTATTACTGAATAACCCGTCTTAAACCTAGAGAGATAAGGTTGGTTATGGGTTTCTCAGCCATTCCTGCCATACACTTAACATTATATTTATTTATGATAATATTTTCCTATTATATATATCAGTAATTTACTAGAATGTTTATAAAATCTTCACTAAGATTCGTAAATAAAAGTTAACAAAAGCGTCAACTTGGTTGCATATATAACCTTACCTTGACTTTCCTTTTGCAGGACCAGCGCTTAGATTTATCCTCAAGTAGGGAGTAATATCTGGATAGAGCTTTAGAGAAGATGGACGGTTGGAAGAAGATTCCATGACAGTTCTGGAGGATTCCCAGACTTTGATCTTCTATGGATGGATAAGAAGCAAATGCTGACATCGTCCCACCGTCAGATCGTAGAAACCCATGGATGCCTACGATCTAGCTAGGCTCCTTTGTCAAAGTCGAGGCACGCTGATATTTGATTATTGCGCCTTGACAAGGAAAAGGCATGTGCGCAAGCGGAAAAGAGCTTTAGCTTTATTATGTTTTCTTTGCTATTATATTATCAATTCATTTCTTTTTCTCTTGTTGGTCGTCGCAGTGGGGACAAAATTTGGGAGGAATGAAGAATTATTTTAAATCTCCGCAATAAAGAAGGGGAATTAACTAACGGAATAAAGGTAGAATAAGATAAGGAGAAGTCTTCTCAGGAACAAACGTTGAAAAGTGAGTTATCCATGAGAGTTATTTTTCTATTTCGTTTGACAAATTTGTAGATTTTCCCTCCTTTGCCTCAAGTGATCTTTGCATGCAAATTCACCTTTTTTCCTCATTAATTAAATAAAAGTTGAGGATATCTATTTTATGTTTATAATAAGAAGACGAATTCTATAATTCTGGATGCGTTACAGTCATGGGTTACCCAAAGACTGGTACTCTCGGCTGGTTAAAAATTAATATTTATATTAGCTTAGTCTTGGATCTATCAAACTTAGAATACCCTATTGCATGAAACAACGGTGATCATTCACTTATCACATTGAGATCACCGTTGATTATCAAGGAAGATCAAGATTATTTATTTTTACACAACTCGGTATATTAAATTTACTCAGATCTGAAACCTACCGAACCTACCGACTGATAGATAGATCACCACCGTAGATTTCAACTCAAGGTATCATAAATGGTACCTGAGAGCGAGTTGGTTAATACATAAATACATAAATATATATATATATACCACAAAACTGAAATAGTTTCCCAAACATGATCGAGCTCATGTATTTATTATTCACTAAATCTCTCAACAAAATACAATCCACATCGGAGACAAACAAAAAACTTTCTCTTCTCGCAAGAAAAACTTTTATTATCCTTCATTCATCAATATATACATACTCCTGGAGCGAAAACAGTCCACAAGACTACTCGGAACGTATATGTAACGCCGTTTACTTTTAAAAGGGGCGATGATTTAACAAGCACACGTGGTGTTGGCTGCCGGGCTCAGGAGACTGCGGACTAAAGGCAAGAGTATATAGCCAGGGTCGCGAACCCTAAAGAGACACTTATTTTCATTCTTCACTTTGCTGTACCAGCAGAGACGGACCAGAGAGCAAGAGCAGAGCGGAGGCTTCCAGAGAGACCAGACTGCGTGAGCAGAGAAGACGTTTGGCAGACTATAGTTCTAGACTAGATTACACAGAGAGAAAACCCTTGGTTAAGAGCTACATGCTGAGGTTATCAGAGGAATTCTGGAGTCCATTTAGTCTTTACAGTAATCAGAGCGTTCAGAGAGAAAACTAGCTTTTTGGAGAAATTCCAGTTCTGAAGCTAAATTCTCATCAGAGAATTCCAGTAGCAGTGAAGAATTGCCGGTCTGAGCGTTTCTCCGAGACCCTGTCAGCAAGAAAACACCGTGTAATGTATATGAGCCCGTGATTTGCTTTGTTATATGATAAGCAAGCTTGGATTGAGTGTCAAAGTTGGATTGGAGCGTTTGGTGTGGATTTGACTCTATTTCGGTGTACCTTCCTACTTCTTAGCATCCACTAGGCTTCCTAGTCTTGGCTGTGGTGCTTCAGGGCTTATTGCGTTCCGACTTGACCACCAGTAGCGGAAGCGCTGCCCAAATTTTACCAAACCCAAGCCTGGAATAGTTTCCACGGTATTCTGAAATCTGAGATTAGTAGCAGAGGCCTGCCAAAGACGAGTTAGTTATTCCAAACCCGTCCGACGGTTATAAATCCTTGGTGTTTATTAGCGAAAAGTTTAACGAACTGGATCTGGAGACACAAATAAAGTATACATGTCTCTAGGGAGGTTCACGTTCTGCAGTTCATTGGTTAGAGATTAAAGAATCTGTTCTGAGATCTGCGGTCAAACGTTACATATAGCTTCTCCACGCTTCTACCATTTGTCCATACGTATAGACATATATTTGAGCACGTATATTACATGATATACGTGGGGATACATATTTGAGCACCAGTCTGCGAACACTTAGCAGAGAAATTGTGTTTAAGTAAAGAAAAGAAAAGAAGCACATGCGGAAACTGAAGTAGTCAAGTGAGTTGACTGCAAGCGAATCGCACCAGAAAGCGACAGCCAATGCGGACGCGAAAGTGAACGGAGAAGGATGGGCTAAAGGTCAAAGGGAAGGACTGGATGGGCTAAAGTTCAAGGCCAATCCTTAGGATTGACCTTGACCGCATCCTCAAGGAAGAACTGAGCATTTGTTAATTCGTCAAGCTATGAAGGCTAAAAGGTCAAAATGAGAAATAAATATGGTAGAAAATAATAAAACGGAGAACTTCCACTTTCCGGCTGTATCAGTCTTGCGGCCATGGACGTGAACGAGGTTCTGCATTTTACATCGTCCGTACAGTCCGGTCCTCGTAAAAGAACTTGTGATACATTCCGTGAAATCTATTTATTTGAAAATGCTCTGTTCTCAAATATATTGGTAGATAACGGTCTTTATTACATGACTGAGTGATCTTCAACTTTATTTACATTTCAGAAAGGGTTTGATCGGTTTCTCTCTTTTACTCAGTTCCTTTCACTCCACTTTCTCACTGATGTATTTTTTATTTGGAGTTTCCAACCAAATATTTTGCAATATAATATACGTCAGAATTCTAAAATAGCAATGTATTTAACAAATTATTTTGTAACTTAGCTAGGATTTTCTTTAGAATACCTTATCCATCATCGCCGTTAGATGGTTCAGATCTGGAGATTATAAACCTTATGGACTAAGATTGAAGGGGATTCAATGTATAATAATTCTAAATGTTTATGTGAATTTTGTTATTTACATTTTGAAATTGCACTTAACTTTTTATTTTTAACTAATTCATTATAATACTTTTTATTTTATCTCAATTTTATAAAATGTGTCTCATCAGAAATGAAATTTAATATTTTCTTTTCTCTTTTGGGTAAATCACTTATATTTGAATCTTATGCAAGGTTTTAAATAAAAAGGATCAATAAACTTTATCTTTACTCTAAACTCTATACACTATCGTCTATAAACCATACTTTGCACCTTTACACCCTATTTACGAGATTACCTTGAATCTACAGGGATCACGTATGTCAAACTCTTTTATATCTTACATTAAATGAATAATAAAAAGTTAGATTTTTATTATTGATGTTAAACCCTTCATAAAAAGACAAGAACTAGTCATTCTCATCCAAACCTCACGGAGCAGTAAGAGTCTGCTAAAACTCTAAGTCACTAAAACTTGAATTTGTTTCCAAAATTTATCAATCAAATCGTTAAAAACGTGAATCAATAAAATTGTTCTGTGATAGCTTTTCCTCTCCTCAGTCTCTTTGGAAATTTGTCTTGAACTTGGTAATTCAACTGATGCAAAATGTTTTCTAGAATACAAGTATAATGTTCAAAGTCAGTTATCACATCTACTAGCTTGATAGTTTCTTCTCATGATGCAAGTAAGAGAGAGAAATAAAAATTGATAGAGTAAAGTGCAAATCAACAAACTATGAGACCGTATCTCTACTATAAGAAATGAGAGTGACAAGCAATGTGATAAGACGGAAGCAGACGGAGAATATGCATCCAAAGCGTACTTCCGGCCAAGAGCCGGAAGACGACAAGCGGGAGTGACGGGACATTAACGGTTTGCGTAGAGCGCAGGTAGGCAGGCGTTAGGTCATTTTTCGAAAATGTTGGTTCTCAGGTGGCCTAAATCGACTTAAATCGGCGTGGGTGTTATAAAAAATATATAAATATTAAATAAAAAATTTTCAATACTTTTAAAATAAATTTATTATTTCTATATATATTATATGTTAAATGAGAAATACATGCCGGAAGTTGCGGACAAAACCCATAAACGAAGTAGGTCAGAGCGCGCACTGGGGAAAATAAGTCCGGGCTAGAGCGTAACCTTCAAACAGTTTTTGTGAGCAGATTAATTTATCACCTAACCCTTCCCGCCGGAAGGGTTAGGTGATAAATTAATCTGCCCTTGCATTATCACCTGCTTCCGAACTTGGAAGCAGTGATAATGCAAGGAAGTCAGTCAGTGTCATTGTTCTGATTGCAACCAATCTAGTTAACAAGTAAGGAGTTGAACAATTTTGTTGGTTGAAAATTTTGCACGAAGAATCGTCACATTCTGGTAAGAGATTTACTTTATCGCACACCTAATACGGTTCTTGGATTTGATCCCACCTCTGACAGCAACAGCAAGTTGACTGCTATGTAAAATCAGTATAGTATGACAAATAAAAGATAATTTGAATTAATAATATACTGTAAAAGTATTTTAAATTGAACTTTCCACGTAGATACATAGTTGATGGTTAATATGCACTTCTTGCATGCCGATGATATGACAGCTTCACTTATAGGACCTGGTATAACCGTTAAAGGGTGTGATTAAGTAATGTAAATTTAAGAGAGATAGGGTCAAGTCCCGACTAACGTATTAGGGGTGCAATCAAGTAAATTTCTGCATTCTCTTCAAATATTTTCAGTATGTTGGTAATGAAGGTATACTAGCATCTCCACTGCGGAGCGACATAAGCCTCGCTAACGACAACTTGACGAATTATAATAAATAGGGTCAGTTTTCTTTCTCCAGCTTGTCACGTTAACGATTACGATTAACGGTCTGTCTAGACCGTGCTCACAAAAGCAGTCTCGCGCTGGCTATGATTATCATGCAAGTTCTCTATAACGCCGTTTACTTTTAAAAAGGGCTGTGATTAAATGACGTCACATGGTGGCTACAAGGTGATACGAAGGGCTCTCCATGACTAGATAAGGGGTTCGCGAACCCTAAATGTCTCATTGAACGTTTTTCACTTCTTGGCTTCAGGTCACTGCGCATGGTTCTCAGGTTGGTGGCTGGCAGAGAGACTGATTAGAGACTGTACGAGACCAGAGAGTGAAGTCTTATCAGATCAGGGAGCATAGGTTGAGTGGATCATTAGCAGAGCCTTACCAGAAAGAATAGAGGCAGGCTGGAACTGTGTTTTGACTACACTGGGCATAGACTGTGGGTGAATAGTTACCGGTCAAGGGTACCAAGGAGATTTCAGTGCTGATCAGATCTGTATTTTGAGATAGTTTGTTGAGTGGAAGATTTCAGCGTTCAGGGTGAAGATTCCTGAAGAGATAGCGTTCTGGAGGGAAATTATCAGGAGATTTGCAGAGCAGTGAAGAATTTCCGACCTAAGAGCTCTTCGAGACCTTGTTAGCAAGAAAACACCGTGTAATGTAGATGAGCCCGTGATTTGCTTTGTTATATGATAAGCAAGCTTGGATTGAGTGCCAAAGTTGGATTGAAGAGTCTGGTGTGGAGTTGACTCTATTTCGGTGTGCCTTCCTACTTCCTAGCATCTACTAGGTCTCCTAGTCTTGGCGGTTGCTCCTTGTGGGTCCTGGCGTTCCGACTTGATCACCAGTAGCGGAAGCGCTGCCCAAATTTTATGCAACCTAGGTCTAGAATAGTTCCACCTGTATTTAGCAACCTAAGATTGACCAGAGATCTACAAAAGACTAGTTGGTTATTCGAAACCCGTCCAACAGTTATCAAATCCTCGGTGCTCATTAGCTGATAGTTTAACGAACTGGATCTGGAGACACAAATAAAGTATACATGTCTCTAGGGAGGTTCACGTTCGGTAGTTCACTGGTTAGAGATTAAAGAATCTGTTTCGAGATCTGCGGTCGAACGTTACAGTTGGTATCAGAGCAGGTTCAGGTTGAATCTTTGCTGAACACCATCGACAATGGAAGCCGTGCCGACTGGGATGGACGAGATGCAGGCGTTTCTGAAGAAGTTGGAAGGCCGACTTGAGCAAGTGGAAGCTGAGAACAAGGTGCTTAAGGCGGATTTAGCTAAAGCAAAAGCGACACAAGAGAAAGAAGCAGAGGTCCCTGTACTACAAACTGAGCAAGTCAAGGATTTAGCACTGCTGGGTGAAGGAGCAGTTGATGCTACTCAAGCAGATAAGAATGAAGATGGGTCACAGAAGGCGCAAGAGAATGTTGCGGAAGGCAGCTCAGCCAAAGAAGGGCACAAGCGGAAAGTGAAGTGGGCTGAACCAGCGACACCATCAGCCTTCAACGGTGAGAAAAGCTTTTCCAGGTTTGAGTTATGGATTACTGAAATGGAGAATTATTTGGAGAATTTCGATGAGCGCAGTTGGTTCACCTATGCTGTTAGTAGACTGGAAGGAGAGGCTAAGGAATGGTATGGAGGTCAACAGCGGATGAGGAGTTTGAACGGTACAACTCCTATGTCCACTTGGCCGGAGCTGAAGGATGAACTCAGAAGACATCTGGTACCGGTGGATGAAGCTACACAGTTTCGGCTGGAGCTCATTCATCTGAGACAGACAGGGAGTATCAGACAATACCTCCAGCGATTTTCTGAGTTGGTTACTCGTTTGCACATGGTGGATCGCACCGACTTGCTGTTTCACTTGAAGAAAGGTCTGCAGGATTTTTATGCTAGTGTGTTTGATAGCTGGGTTATGTTTCACAAGTCCGAGGACATGCAAGACTTGTTTGCATTTTTGAAAGCAGCAGAGAACACTAGAGAGCGTAATTATACCGTGCAGCCTTCCAAGTTTCAGCGTGGAACAAGTGGTGGCGAGCCTAGTAGAGGATTTTGGCGCAATCCTCAAGGACAGATAGCGTCCTCTCAGAGTAGAGGTGGTAGAGGACGTGGTGGTGGAAGATTTGGTGCAGCGGGAAGGAGGTTTCCTCGTGGATCTCAACAGCAAGGAGTTTCTCGTGGTCCTACTCAGACACGACTTACTGGATCTTATGCATCCAATGCAGGATCCAACCAAGCTTCGACTTCAGGTGCTAGGAGCAGTGGAGCTAGCAGTGCTACACCTTCAAGGACGATCATCTGCTTTCGATGCGGACGGGACGGTCATATCGCTCGTGATTGTCCTCAACGTTCAACAACGAGCAACGTGTGTGGGTTGACAGCTGAAGAGACAACCAGTATTGAAGAACCAGTTGAGGCGACTACTGAAGCAGAGGTATGTGCTGGTGAGCATTTGGTAGAGCATGGGGATTTTCTGCCGTGGATTGAAGTGAAAATAGGAAACCACCGGTGTTGTTTGCTTATTGATACTGGAGCAGATGTGAATGTCTTGGATGAAAAACTAGTCAGGACCTTAGGGGTGACTAGAACCAAGATCATGAGCCCGTTGTTGGTAAGGTTTGTGCAAGGTAGCACAACCGTTACAGAAAAACTCATGAGTGTTCCTGTTACTGTTGGAGGGGTAACTAGGAAGCACGAGTTTCTAGTTATGAGCTTAGGTGACACGATGGAAGGTATCTTGTCCTGGTCCTGGTTACAAGAGACCAAGGCAAAGCTAGATGTTCAAGAAGGGAATGTCATTGTCATGGATCAATGGGGCTTGGGTCAACCACATCCTTTGATCATCAAAGAGAGACCCAAGGAGCCAAACCATGCTGCTCGTAGGTTCCAACGAGCCAAGGTGGCATTTCAGATCTGCACAGCTAGACAGTTTGGAAAGCAGATCAAGTTGGTAGACGAAGCTTGGGTTGCAGTGATGTCTAAACCCAAGGTGGAGACGGATGAGGAAGAACGTGTTGCTGCTCTTCCCATACATCCTGATATGCAGGCATTGATTGAGAGGTATTCTCACCTAATGCCGGACCAGTTACCAACAGGACTTCCGCCGAGGAGAGCCTTGGATCATGCTATTGATCTGGTTCCTGGGGCTACCCCTACTGTAGTGCCATCAAGACGGATGTCGTTTGATGAGCTGACAGAGCTGAAGACTCAGTTGAAAGAGTTGGTAGCTCAGGGTATCTTACGACCTAGTATATCACCTTATGCTGCCCTGGTGTTGTTCGTGGCCAAGAAGGATGGTGGTATTCGCATGTGTGCGGACTATCGTGCACTCAATAAGGTTACTGTCAAGAACAAGTACCCTCTTCCTCTCATGGATGAAACCACCGATCGGTTGGCCACAGGAAGGTATTTCACCAAGCTGGATCTGCGTTCTGGATATCATCAAATCCGGATCAAAGAAGGTGATGAAGAAAAGACAGCTGTAAGGACGAGGTATGGCTTGTTTGAGTATACAGTGTTGCCGTTTGGATTGTCCAATGCACCTGGTACTTTCTGCAAGCTAATGAACGAGATCTTCAGAGATCTCTTGGATGAGAGTGTTATCGTGTACCTAGACGATATCATCATCTTCTCATCCACTTGGGATCAGCATCTAGTAGATGTTGAAATGGTGTTTAAGCGCCTAGAAGAACATCAACTCTATCTCAAGAAGAGCAAGTGCTCTTTTGGACAAGAGAGTGTAGTGTTTCTAGGATGTTTGATCGATGCGCAGGGCATTCATCCTAACAGGGCTAAGATTCGAGCCATTGTTGAATGGAAGAGACCTGAGAGTGTTCATGAGCTCAGATCTTTTCTTGGATTAGCCAAATATTTTCGGCGCTTTGTTTATCAGTATGCGCATAAAGCCGCACCTTTGTTTGGCTTATTGCGCAAGGCTTTCAAAGTTGTTTGGAATCCAGCAGCTGAACGAGCGTTTCAAGGATTGAAACAAGCACTGACAGAGATGCCCGTGCTAGCTCTTCCAAAGATGGGAGAACCTTTCGAGGTTCACACAGATGCTTCTCAATGGGCCATTGGAGGAGTGTTGATGCAAGGAAAGCATCCGGTGGCTTACGAAAGTCACAAGTTCTCAGAGACTGAGGCAAAATGGTTTGCTCATGAACATGAGATGTTCGCAGTTATCCATTGTTTGAAGCGTTGGGAGCATTATTTGTTACCAAGCAAAGTTACTGTTGTAACGGATTGTGAGGGTAATACATACTTTCAGAGTAAACCTCGTTTGTCACGTAAACAACAGAGGTGGCAAGTGGAGCTTGCACGTTTTGATATCGAATGACGGTATCAAAAGGGGAAGGAAAATATTCCAGCGGATGTGTTAAGCAGACGTGTCCAGGCGTTAACAACCCAAGACACAAGTGAAGAGCTTTTGGATCGAATCAGACAAGCATTGCCAGATGATCCTCAAGCTCAACGTTGGACCAGCCAACAAGGGAGGGATCCATTGGTACGTCATCTCTCATTTCGCAATGGCCTTTGGTTTTACAAGCAAACCAAGGTCTACGTTCCAGCTGGATCTCTAAGGACACTCGTCTTGCAAGAATGTCATGATTGTGAACTGGCTGGACATGGAGGACAAAATAGAACATTGCAACGAGTTAAAGAGCAGTTCTATTGGCTGTCCATGTTGGAGGATGTAATCAAGTACGTGCAGACTTGCTTGACATGTCAGCAACAACGAACTGAGCGGAGGAGACCTGCAGGGTTGCTGAGGCCATTGCCAATACCTGATGGGCCTTGGGAGAGCATAAGTATGGACTTATGCACAGGTTTACCCGAATCAGGAGGTTTTGATGCTCTGTTAGTTGTTATAGATCGTTTCAGTAAGCAAGCTCACCTCATCCCTTGTAGGGAAGCAGTGACGTCAAGAGGTGCCGCTGAACTGTTTATACGATATGTTTTTAAGTATCATGGGATGCCTAAAGACATTGTTTCAGATCTGGATAGGAGGTTTGTAGCTGATTTTTGGAAGGGTTTGTTTCGAAGGCTCGGAACTACCCTCAAGTTCAGTTCCTCTTATCATCCTGAAACTGATGGTAAGACGGAAAGGACGATCCAGATAGTAGAACAAGGGTTGAGAAACTATATCATGCGAGATCAGAGTGATTGGAGCGAGCACTTGGACTTGGTGGAGTTTACATATAACAACACCAAGCACTCGAGTACAGGATTTAAACCATTTGAAGTGGTTTATCGGGGCTCTCATGCACCTTGGACTCCTATAGCTCTGGCTACCAAGGGGCATGAAAATACAGGAAGGTCGAATCAGGATCCTCCAGATCTAGAGACTTTCATACGTGTTCAGGGTACTGTGTTTCAAGAAGCCAAGAAACACATGGAGAAGGCACAACAACGGTATGCTAAGTATGCAAACCGTGGTAGACAAGATTTACAATTCGAAGAAGGACAGAGAGTCTGGTTGAGAACCAAGAACTTCAGAATCCCAGCAGGGGTGGATTTAGCCAAGAAGCTTCTTCCAAAGTGGGCAGGACCGTTCCTGATCGAGAAAAAGTTAGGTCCTGTGACCTATAAGTTACGTTTTCCAGCTAGTATGAAGCATTATCACCCTATTATTCATGTTTCTAACTTAAAGATGTTTCGTGAGGAACTAGAGTCGTTGCCAGGAAGATATCAGAAATGGCATCCAGTGTTAGAAGCATTACCAAGAGCTGATGATCTTGAGTTGATTGAGATAGTAGATCATCGAGCATCACCGAATCCAGATGGAGCTGGAGAACCTGTTACTCAATACCTATGTCGTTGGACAGGTAGAGTTCCGGGATTGGTAAGTGAAGCTTGGGAGTACCTAGATGATCTAGCATTGTACAAGTTTCAGGAACCACTGCGTAGATATTTTGTGAGACGACAATCTGCAGTGGTCTCTTCCAGCGAAGCGGTGGATTGAATCGAGTCAGGAGAGTCATGCAAAGGGCCCTTCAAGGACACTGGAACCGAGTAGATCTGGCCAATCTGCTCGTCTAAAGGTGGAGTTGTGGTCTGCTGACTTCTTATGACTGTCGGATGTCAATCAGGTTTAGGCTGACGCTACTATGGTGTATCATAGTAAGGAGGTGGATAGAAAGAAACTGACGAGTTCACCACCTGGAAGCTAGGGTTCTGTCTCACCCGAAAGCTTCAACGGATGCTCGGTAATGGAGCATAGTCCTGAGAAAGGGTTTAATCTTACCCTGGATGGGGTACTGTTCCTCTGGATTTGAGGAAGTGTTGTTCCTAATGTGGTATTGCAGGTACCGCAGTTCAGTGGAAAAACTGCTTTTTCTTGGTTGGGACGATTGTAACGCCGTTTACTTTTAAAAAGGGCTGTGATTAAATGACGTCACATGGTGGCTACAAGGTGATACGAAGGGCTCTCCATGACTAGATAAGGGGTTCGCGAACCCTAAATGTCTCATTGAACGTTTTTCACTTCTTGGCTTCAGGTCACTGCGCATGGTTCTCAGGTTGGTGGCTGGCAGAGAGACTGATTAGAGACTGTACGAGACCAGAGAGTGAAGTCTTATCAGATCAGGGAGCATAGGTTGAGTGGATCATTAGCAGAGCCTTACCAGAAAGAATAGAGGCAGGCTGGAACTGTGTTTTGACTACACTGGGCATAGACTGTGGGTGAATAGTTACCGGTCAAGGGTACCAAGGAGATTTCAGTGCTGATCAGATCTGTATTTTGAGATAGTTTGTTGAGTGGAAGATTTCAGCGTTCAGGGTGAAGATTCCTGAAGAGATAGCGTTCTGGAGAGAAATTATCAGGAGATTTGCAGAGCAGTGAAGAATTTCCGACCTAAGAGCTCTTCGAGACCTTGTTAGCAAGAAAACACCGTGTAATGTAGATGAGCCCGTGATTTGCTTTGTTATATGATAAGCAAGCTTGGATTGAGTGCCAAAGTTGGATTGAAGAGTCTGGTGTGGAGTTGACTCTATTTCGGTGTGCCTTCCTACTTCCTAGCATCTACTAGGTCTCCTAGTCTTGGCGGTTGCTCCTTGTGGGTCCTGGCGTTCCGACTTGATCACCAGTAGCGGAAGCGCTGCCCAAATTTTATGCAACCCAGGTCTAGAATAGTTCCACCTGTATTTAGCAACCTAAGATTGACCAGAGATCTACAAAAGACTAGTTGGTTATTCGAAACCCGTCCAACAATTATCAAATCCTCGGTGCTCATTAGCTGATAGTTTAACGAACTGGATCTGGAGACACAAATAAAGTATACATGTCTCTAGGGAGGTTCACGTTCGGCAGTTCATTGGTTAGAGATTAAAGAATCTGTTCCGAGATCTGCGGTCGAACGTTACATTCTCTCGGGCTCTGTATCGTATATGACATCCTCTCCCTCGCGCATTGTCAATCTCTGTAACAAAAATGCAAAGTATTTTAAGAGCTTTGCGTTCAATCCTCAAGTGTTAGATTCCACTTTTTGACTTCCCTGACTGCGAACTGGTAAAAGAAGACAAACTGGTGGCCAAGGAGCCTTTGTACCGGTACGCATCTTCACGCTTTACGGGAATAAATTTGAAATCATAATTAAACCTATATTATTTAACATGAAATACTGCTAGAATTCTGCTAGATAGGACTAGTCAGTAAACTCACAGTATCGAGAAATTCCTCCTGTCAAGTACAGCCTGAAATTTCAAACAGAAGAAGACGGAAAGTGTTACCACCTTCCGTTACCGTCTTTTCAATTTTGCTCCAGCTCTCATACAGTTACACGTAGGAAACGTGTGGTTACCACCTTGAGCAGTGCGAGAGCCACGTGTTCTTGCTTCATTTTCCATGTGTGCAGCCTCTAGAAACACGTCATCCGTACGTTTTAACGTGGAAAAGCTTCGTCCCCATTTTGAAAATTGGCAGACGTAAATTACTTCTCGGCTACGCAGCTTGTAAAGATCATAGACGTAACCCGCGAGAAATCGGAAACCCGGTCGATGGGAGCTCGCCCCTCAGTTCGCACCGTGACTCCCATCCTAGTGATAGTTGACTCGACCAGAGACCGATGGTAAGCTAACAGGGGAGGTTAAGAAGGTGGAGTGTGTTGGATGGGTTAGTAAAGATTTGTTTTATATAATTGTTTTTTTGTTTTTTTAAGTTTTAGATAATTATTTTAAGAAAAATAAATGAATATTTAATATTTTTTAATATTTAAAGTTATAGAGTCTTTTGTTTAAGATTATATATATATTTTTGAGTACTTTCTTGTTACGTTTAATATGTTCTTTATCTCTATAGTATTAGAGTTCTATATTTGAGAATATATTTTTGAAATGTTTTTATTACGAGTAATGTTTGATTGGATATTTTTTCTTTCTAACTATGTGTATTCTCTCTTTCTCATGAGATTGAGACCGATCTGGACACATCATATCTGGTGTGTGATCAATTATCTCGCAAGAGGTAAAGTCTCATGATAGAAAGATGCACAAGAACTATGATTGGATCACATGGAATGCACATGTTAGCCGAGAGCGGAGGTATATACATGCAGTCATTACGACATTGTTAGCTCTTCTTCTTGGAGGTCCTCTTGAGTCGTGGGAGTGGTTGAGAATCTACGCTGAAACTATTATAAGATTGTTCGAGATGAGTTATCTTTGTCCGTGCTTGTTTCATTGACGAGGTGAGATAGACATTGTGTCTATCTCTCGACATGTTGACACGGAATACCAAGGACGAGACAACGTGGTTATTATTCCTCTTATTACTTCGTTCTTGTCTCAATTATACTTGAGAGAGCAGAGTGGGACATCAAGAGATGACGATCCATCTTCAAAAATTCAGTGCTGGTGACTAGACGGCCTTACAAGAGGAATCAATACGTGCTACGTGATGTAAGAGTGAGTATGTCTCTACACGTAACGTCTCATCTTTCGTTTGTATGATGTTGTAGGACGTTAGGTCAAGTTGAGTTTGACTCTTGAGGTACATGAGACACACCCCCGTTTCGATATCTTACCTTCCGATGGATTTCACATATTGCAGTTCTCTCTGAGGAAGCACCACTTCCAATAGGTTCTTCATGCGCTCTTAGTTGATCTTTCTATTTCATGAGTTACTTGAGCTCGACTCCGATATTGTTCAATCAAGGACACAAGCTCTTGGCTCATAGCTCGATCTTGCATTAGAATGTTTCGACTCACATCAACTATCTTTTCTACAAGGATGAAGTTCTGCATAAGCTTGATCTAACCTGTTGCTTCGACATTGTCCACATACGAGTGAGATGTCTCACTCGACATCTCCGGTTGACACTTTGTTCATTTTCTTCACGATGGAGAAGGATAACTACTCACATGCGTTGTGTTTGGTATAGCACGCGAGAGCAGTGATGACGTGGAGAAAATGTTGATTTGTCTTTCAGATCATAGAGTCAGTGAGAGCTGACCTGTACATGATGAGAGAGGATCAGATCAATGACAGATGTGGTTGTCACAGATATGACACGAGACTCGATGGTGACACAAGTGATTACGCGTCTCTCAAGATGGACTGCATGCTTGATGACAGCAGTGAAAGTGACCGAGTTAAGGATATGTATGAGAGATATCGCTTCATCCCTTAGCCTTGGAGATATATGGATCATCAGCCTCGAAGTTTGACATTTTTATTCGAGATTGTGTCAGAACTTATCACGAGATATACCACTTTTTTCTTTTGCACTACGTTCTTTAGATAATGAGTTACCATTGCTCTACAAAATGTTTTAGCAAGCGTGATCCACAAGAGAGCAATTGCAGTAGATGATGCTATTTCATGTGCACTTGTTGTATATAAAAATTTTGATTTATGGATGTGTGATAATTTCAAAAATGTTAGACTACTTTAGAGCTACAGATAGCGAAGCTTAGTCCCAATAAATTTTTTTCTTTTCGAGGCTTTGATTGCTTGGTCCTCATGGTCTCTCTTTCTTTGGTACAACTTGATGAGATCTTTTCATCCGTTTGCAGTTCATTTTGTCGCATTCCTAGCTATACGAGCTGACGTAAGAGATGGTGGTGGCGACCCAAACCGTCATAGCTATACCACGGCTTTTTACCTTTACCGCTGATTTGTATCTCTCATGTGTCTTAAACCACAAGTTCGGATATAAAACCTCGTAACTCGCACGCGGTGCTCTTTCGTGTCACTGTAGTCAGGTGAGCGGCAGATTGTGTTCGGAGATCGGAGAGCGGCAGACTATATTCTCGACGAGCGACTAAGGTTTTGCACGTTATCGTGTCGGATATTTTGTGCGTGAAGGATGTCCAGGAAAACGCGAGGTTCCTGGCTGTGGAGATGTTGTGTGCTGAAACAGAGACGAGACAGAGAAAAACAACCACGAAAACGAATGCTGCGATATATACCACTGCAAATGTATGTACACTGCCGGTTCTTTCTGCTAAGAACACGGAACTGAGAACCAGACCAGAGCGGTCTGTAACCTGCTTCAAAAGCCCCTAAAAGCAACCCTCGAATCACAACCCTGACCCAAAACCACCGAAGCGTAGCTCAAAGCAAGAGAAACTTCTCTTTGCTAACAAACAGAGCCACAGCAGTATCACAAGATCCAAACCCAAGTCCAAACCACATCCATGTATAAGCTCTTAGCTAAAGCTAGCTACCACAAGCTGTATACAACCAACCAGAATTCTAACGAACTCAAAAGAGCAAAACCCGTAGCGAAGAAACCGAAAAAGGTCTATCTGTGGACTTCCTCCTTTCGCTGAACGGACTTCAGATGTCGATAGGGTCTCCTCTGCTGACTCCGTTAACCCAAGAAACCTTCAGATCCGACTCCTGACAGCCGAGATATCGCCGATTTTCGGTCGCAGGTGACCGAACCTCCAAAAACTCCTCCCTGCGGCTTAAAACCGCTCACACCGCACAAACGGATCGTCCAAACTGATATCCGTCTTCGCTGGCAGATAGATCTAGCTACCCTGAACCCAACAAGACTCCAAACAAGTCGTTTGGAGTTCCCCTTGCAAAACCACGCAAGAAATTTGGTCGCAGGTTGCAAAAAACTGACGTAAATCAGCTCCCTGCGGCTCAAACTTGTTCACCACACCCAAACCAACAATCCAATTCACGTACAGTCTTCTCCTATGAGTAGATGAAGACTCCCTGATCGCGTAGGCACCAAGAACGAAGAGCTTGGCTCACCGATCGCGAAGTACAGCCCAACCTCAGGTCGCAGGTGAACAAAAATCTGATGTAAGCGCTTCCTTGCGAGCCAATTTCACTCAGAACTTCCAAACCGCCCGATGAAAACTGGTATCGTCTTCAATTTCCTGTAGAACTCGGTGTTCTGATCCCGTTGGATCCAAGGACAGCAAGTTTGGACTCCGGAACGTCCGAACGGTCCAACTCTCCTTCACAGGTAACTGCAAATTCCAAATCTGCTTCTTGCGTCTCAATTTCACCCAGTACGCACTCCCCGATCCCTCTCTTCCCAAACCGTTTGAACCAGTGCGTAGCCTGCACAGATCAGAACCCAACGACGCCTTGCGCGCTTGCATTGGACTCCCAAATCTCCCGAACCGTCCGTTGACAAGTCGCAGGTGCAAGCTAGCCCCTTAAGCACCCCCCTTGCAACAATCTCTGTACGTACAGTTCTCTCCTGAATACCTGAATAATAAGAAGCAGGTCCCTTGCGTCTTTGATATAACGCTTAAAGCCCTAAATACCCAGTCAGCAAGTAACTAGGGGTCTAGCTTGTTTTGCCTTCTTTCGAATCGCATAACTTCTTCTCTAGATATCCAAACAAAGTAAACAAGATGCCCCTGAAAAGCTGACAATGAGCTCTATCCATCTATGCGATAAAAGTGAAGATCCGAAGTTGCGCCAAAAGTCCGTAAGCTGGGGCCTAGCTTGTTTTCTCCATCTTTCGAGTCCTGTAACTTCTCCACTAGGCGCCCAAACGAAGTAAATGAAGTGCCTATGGAAAGCTGACAAGGAGCTCTATCCACTAGTGCGATAAAAACGAAGATCCGAAGTGGTGCCAAAAACTCGTAAGCTGAGGCCTAGCTTATTTTCTCCATCTTTCGAGTCCTGTAACTTTTCCACTAAGCGTCCAAACGAAGTAGACAAAGTGCCTGTGGAAAGCTGACAAGGAGCTCTACCCATCTATGCGATGAAAATAGAGATCTGAGATTGTGCCAAAAACTCGTAAGCTGGGGCCTAGCTTATTCCTCATGAGTGTCTTTGGAGCGACAAGCATCGAAGTTTGAATTTTCAGGTAGGAGCCGGTCCACGACACGACAACGTGTGCATTGCGATTGGAGAGCGGAGGCCATGGCTACACTCTGCGTACTCGACGAAGATGGAGAGTGTCGAGACTCGATGTTTGCAATGCAATCGATGGCAGTAGTTGTGAATCAACTCCACGGTAATTCGTCGGACGTCGTGACTAGTTTATTCTGACTGTGGATCTACGCATATACTCAGATTCACTTTTCTGCAGATGCAGCTCTGTTTTGACTCTCTTTGGTTGAGATGTTGCTTCATTTGTCGGCGGTGGTTTAGTGGGTGCATCATTTCTTGGTGGTGTCGATATTCTTTCACATAGCGAGGTTTCTACTCGCTCTTGGTTGGTCGACAACCTCTCTTCCCTAGAAACCCGATGCAGAAGAGGAGGGAGGCGCACTCCTCATGCCTACTTGCGATGCCAGAAATTTCAAACCAGAACATTTTTCCGACATCGAGAAATATCGTTACAATGAGGATTTATATCAGCCGGCACTTGTAAATGGCACCCCAGCTTCTGTAAAAAATTTTTGACATGTACAAATGTTTCTTGTACTGAAGTCACTTAGTCTCTGTGCGAAATGCTGTTGAGTACAGAACAATACAAAATTCAAAAAAAAGAATATTATGTTTTTATGACTCTCAGTCATCTGAACTTCAATTGCACATTTCGTAGCCGTCTGAACTCAAATTAGTCTTATCTTAGTCGCATATTGAAAGTCCGTTGATGTTGATCATTTCAATACCCATATCTACTGATTTGAGACAAAACTGAAAAGATAATAACGTTTCGTGATTCCCACAGTGATCTCCGTCGGATCCGATTTCGCTTAGTCTTAGTTAAGAATAATTAGCGGCGGGGTCCTCACCGCTAAAGTAACCGAACTTGTGGTTTAAACTGTTAAGTTCCAGGCGGAATGGGGACGTTCTGCAGGACGACAAGCCTGGCCAATCACCAACGTGTCAGTCAGAGTTTCTCCAATTTGGAACACCTTTGGAATCCTGACCCACTATCCCGAAGCTGGAGTGGAAAGTCACAAAGAGGACTCTGCCGCCGTACGGAAGAGAAGGGGAAGGATCCCTGCTAATAGTTACCTGGACAACCGTACAGAGACGTCAGTTGAGATTAACACCGTAGGTAGGTACAGGATAAGGTCTACGCATACATAATGGACTGCCGGCAGTGCCGAGAATAAGAAAACGGGAAGCGCGTGATGCCTGCGTTTCTTTCTCTTTACTCTCAAGGTCGTACTACGCGCCTCTTGCCGTAAAACAGACCAACTCGTGGCCGACTTGGAGAGTCGGCCACGATCATTCCAGCGGGAGTCAGCCGGACCAAGCCGGCGACCGGCGAGAAGAAAGGAGAAGACTCTCAGAAGAGCAACCTGGGAGAGTCCATGTCACGACGTGCCGAGTGGGCGCATCGCATGACTTCGTGACGAGAAACAAGGCAAAAACTACTTATACCGGTACTTGTCTTATACCGTATACCTTATCCACTACCATATGGCGCGCCAAGTCCTGCCGGCGCTGACGTGGGAATCGAGGAAGGATTCAACAGTTCTATATAAAAAGAAAAAGAGAAGGAAAAGAGTGCCGTATTTATCCGTAGGACAGACAGAGCTGCCTGTCTACTTTATCCTTCCCGTGCCTGTGCCGTGTACACGCGCGAGGGACGGTAAAATGCCATGCCGTCTAGAAGAGTTTTGGATTGGGATCTTTTCGTTGCAATTCCTCGTCTTTCCGTCTTTCTTTCTAGGTTGACGTATCATCTATGAAACGGCGGCGACATGTTAGCGAATGATGGACGTAGCTAAACAAGCTCTAATGCTGGACTGGCCAGACCAGAGGCCACCAGCTCGAAAAGACGTCGTAGTCCAAAACGATAAAGGTGTCAAACTAAAGAAACGGCAATCCGAATCAGAAAGATGGGCGTTTAGCCAATTGTCGAAAGTGACTCGGCAAGTTTTGAAAACCATCTGACGGTGACTCTTGTAATAACTTTCCCTCCCATTTGTAAAGTGACTTAGATAACAATATTTAAATAAATATATAGCTGAAAATCTAGAGTTTGAACTAATCAAAAATATTATTTAATTATATATATGTTTAGTTATAATATAAATTATAAATTAAATAACAATAATCGAACCATCTTTCTTCTCTCCCAGATATACTTTCCTCCAAAAGTACTTCGTTTGGCCAGGACTCCACCAGATGAAGTTACATGACCGAGACACTTTTCACCAAATCTCCATGTTTGGCACTCTCTTCTCGTGGGCTTTCCAACGGTCGGGGATAACATGAACTTCTGGGGAACTGTTGAAAGCTTGTTGTTATCTGAAATATATAAATATTATATAAGATTAAAAAGAATAAAAAATTCTAAAAGTTAAATGTCAGGTGAACCTGGAGGTTGAAAAAAATCATTCTATAATCCGTAAGGCAAGGAAAGACAGCCGCGCTACCAAGGGTATAAATGCAGGAAGCTAGAAGCAGAAAATCAAGAAATAACAAGGGATTTAATTTACTACTAACTTTTCCTAATAGAAAGGCTAGGTAGTATATTAAACTGCATACATATATCCGTCTCGTCCGAATTTGGAAGAGGGTGAATATGCATGCCTAGACTTCGAGAAGAGGTGAAAATACTAATAAACATAGTTAAATTCATAATTTTGATTAGTCCTTGGTGTTCGTTTACAGTGATGAGGGAAAAATACAGACAGATTAATGTTCCACTGGATTTCATGAGGAAAACTTTTAGATAAGAAAAAAATAAAATAAAATTTCACTGAATTTATTATGCTACATTTAAACTGTTAAATATAAAAAGTTAAAATTAAATATCTATAATTAAACTCAACTAACTTGATCACACTGATTCACACATAGCAGCTGATTGATTATCAAATTCATGAACAATGTATTTTAAGTGATCCTTGTCGTTGTATATACATCTCTGATTTACATGTATATACAATAACTTTAAGTTCTGATGTAATCCTTCTAAAAAAAAGTTAAGATATAAATTAAAAAATATATATATGCTCCCTCTTCTTAACTTGGAAGAAGTGAATATGCATGCCTTCTGAATATAACAAGAATGATAGTTCTTTGGAACCGGCGGGTTAAAATTGGATTTAGCAAGAAGTTACCAACGTGATATAACAAATATCGACATTACTCTTTAGTTTGGAGGAAAGACACCGGCTACCGATCGATAAAACCGGTTACCAGTTATCTCCGTAACTGAAGAATTTCTCCCAGAGCACTGGCTTGCTTTCCCATCGTTCGAATAAAGAGTAATTAGTTAGGTTTTATTTGTGATGCTTCTTGATGCAGAAAAGCCTTATGGAGAAGGCAGTGTAAAAGTATATTTCTCTTGTAGCGTGAAACGGAAACACACCTCCGACAGTGCAGGGGCTGTACCGGACGGATTCGGGTCCATTAAACTTAATACGGCATAAATAGTCTAAAAGTTGCGATCTAATCTGTTATGAACTGAAGCTCATAATATTGAGAATATACGGGAGGAACTAATAAATATTGGCCCGTTTTACTTTTACTTCGGCAGCAGGTGCTTAAGACATAAAGTGGCAGATGTGGCCACAGATAATATCAACAAAATCAAAAAGACCATCAAATTAGGTGTGAATAATATACATGCTTCTTGAGCTTTCTACTGCAGAGAAAGAAGAGAACCAACAAGAAAAGAAGGAGAAATTTTGGCTGTGGTCACAACTGAGTTGTACCCAGAAAATTCTTCTTTAATAAATTTATTTCATTTGATATCATTTAGAAAATATATATGTGTTATATATTTTTTTTAATAAATTGAAATTTAAGTAACTATTAACTATTAACATATTAAAGCGATACGAGGCCGATAAGGCAAAAGCATACCGACTTGCTTCCAAAAGTACAACTTTGGGATCCTGTTACTAACTATCCATTAATTTCGTGTGTACACTGATTTATGACCTAACCTTTTTTGGCAAAAGGGTTAGGTACCATATAACTGCTGGACCGGAACATGCAGGAGGTGATTATTAGGCATTGTGATTATTAGGCATGCTTCGTTTGTGTATATATATATATGAATGTCGTTGAGAGGCAAGGAGTTCAAGCCTTCAAGGTTCCAAGAAAAAAGTTGGAAAAGGAACATGACTTACAGTGTGCTCCTTCAAGTTACAAAATGAGAGGGATGTTAATATCTAAAAGAGCAAGATTGAACATGGGAGATATGCAAAAAGTAAAATGAGATCACAATGAAACTTATCGATTCCTATTTGGCGTTAGACAAATTATATCAACATAAAGGAAACAAAGGATGCAGAAACTGGAAATCACTTTCTGAAACAGATACCTTTCACCTCAAATTATTTCTTTTGTCGCTTTGAAATCATGTATCAACTGGCATCGTATTCTAGCTAATTTATCAAATATATATGATCACATATATTTCAAATAAATCTGACTATCTTTTGTCGGTATGAAATCATGTATCAACTGGCATCGTATTCTAGCCAATTTATCAAATGTATATGATCACATACATTTCAAATAAATCAAGTGAAGCCCAAGAGATATCACTTGTTTCAACCGCCTGAACACAAAAGATGAGTTAACTGGTTACTAGTAGCTTAAGTATAATTATTTCTACCCTGTATATGAGAAGTTGATGAGGATTGTGTCTGTTACATGTCTAACTTGTTCTTACAATGTATAAGCAAAATATTATGTAAAATACACGAACCCTATATTTGAAGTATACATTCAGTCGTTCCAAATATTTTCACTTAGACTATTGTTCGAAAATATATTATTAATAAATAGAATTTTATCTCTTGTGAATAATATCTTCCTCTCACATGTATGATGTCTCAAAGTAAAAGTCTAACTTCTTTATATTCACTTCTCTGTTTTCTGATGGAAGAGATAAATATGCAAAGGTTCAATTTATTATCAATAACAATGGTTAGGGAATAAGTTAATATTTTCAATGAAAATATTCTTTTCATCAGCAGATGGCCGCACCTGTATTCTCTGAAGCGCATGAGTCTCCACTTTCTTTATGGGTTATGTCAAGATCTACTCGCATCTCTTGGTCCAGCTGAAATTTAACATTTAAAACTATTTTCTGTTTCTCTATCATCTTGGTATAGAATTTCTGCTTAACACTTATATCTTTTTCTATAAAAACAAGTAGGCAAAGTTACTCAGAAGTTCATGTTGCATTCATATTAAACTTCGGCTAAATACTTAAACGTGAAGAAGGTTTCCTGTGTAGCATTTTCCCTTTAAACCCTTGGTGCGGTTAGAAGTGCTCCTATGAAGCAGTAGTAATTCATTCAAATAAAAGAAAAATGGCATGCTTGAAGAACTCTTTCTAGATGATTCCATTTTTCCACACGTAGGTTCAAAGATCTGACAAGCATTGAGAAGACACTATATTTATGCCCGCTACATAGATGAGTTGCAAGCAGAAATGCCCGATCAGATATATTATCTGCTAGTGTTTAATACCCACACCAGGGGTTAGGATCACTGAAGCATACTGGACCTGAAAAACTCGACTAGAGTCAAATTCTTTCACTCGTTTAGGGTTTAGGGTCCTACGAAAACTAAACTGGTTACTTTTACCCAAAGTAGACTCCACCTTTTCGATATCATTTGCAACTTGTAATGGGAGTGAGCTGGTATTACCGGACCTAATGAGAACTGACACCTCGAAGGACAAACTACGGTAGTTACTGTAGTTAGTGGAATCCAGCTTTGGGCTACTACGCCCTAAACCCGCATGAAGGCCAATAAACCTAACGTGGATGTAGTCCTACTGGGCAACTTCAAGTAGCTTGGTCTGCTGGAGCGTGGTTTCAGCCGCAGAACTCAACTACGGCATCTCATGTAGGGTCAGGTCGACCACGCGAGTCCGGGTAAACGTTCATGGTCAAGCTCTAGGGTTGAGTTGGCCGGCCCAGTGTTTGTGGTCCCGACTCCCTATTCCCTAATGTGTACGTAGCCCTATCCGAGCTAACAAAATCTGTACATGCACGCATGAAGGGAGGAAGGGAAATCATCAAGCTACATCATCGACAGAGCCCATGATTGGTTAGTGAGCCTGCCGGTCCGTCACTAGCCTCCGTCTGGGACCAATGGCATGCCTTGCCGTTGGTCGCATGCGATTCCACCTAACAAATGATTGTGCATGTCAGTTTCCAAGGGCGGGCCACGACGGAACCTCCTATCTACCGCAGTCATCAGCACCAGGCTTCACAAAAGGTGCTTCTGAGGTTTTGGCGCGCGCGCGGAGAGGGAGCGGAGAGGGAGCGGGGGCGGAGTGCGGGAGGACAGAGTGAGATGTGAGAGGGGGAGGGTGTTAGAGTGTGATACAAGGAGGTTTTTATCATATTTTATTTTATTTTTTTTGATTTTTTTGATTTTATAATTGATATATTTGATAAAGAGATGAGTGAAGATTAAATAATTTTAGATTTTTTAAGAATTTAAAGTTATAGAGTGTTCTTCTAGAGTTTTTTGAGAGACTTTTGACAGATTTTTTGTCACATTTAGTGTATTTATTTTCTGTATTTCTACATATCAGAGTTCAGGGTTTTTTTTATTTTTTTTTATTTTTTTATTTTTTATTTTTTTTTCTTTTCGGAGATGTTTCTATTACGAGTATCGTTTGATCGGATATCGTCTCTTCTTTAGCTATGGGTACTCTCTCTCTCATGAGATCGAGATTGATTCGAGACACATTATGTCCGGTGTGCAATCAGTTATTTATCTCGCAAGAGGTAAAATCTCATGTGGGAAAGATGCACAAGAGCTATGATACGACCACATGGGATGCCCTGGTTAGCCGAGATAGGAGGTCTACACGTGCAGTCATTATGACGCTATTAGCCCTTCTTCCTGGAGTTCCTCCAGAGTCATGGGAGTGGTTGAGAGTCCACTCTGGCACTATTCTGAACTTGTTCGAGACGAGTTTTCCTTGTCCGCGTTTGTTCCATCGGTTAGCTCGTGCGCTTCATGACGAGGTGAGACAAACATTCCGTCTACCTCTCGACATGTTGGCACAAAACACCAAGGACGAGACGGCATGGTTATTGTTCCTCCTACTTCCTTGTTGGTGCCTCCGTTATACTCGAGGTGACAGAGGAGGACATCGAGAGGTGACGGTCCGTCTTCGGAGATTCCGTGCAGGTGATTGGACGGTCTTACAGAAGGAAACAGTCTGTGCGGTACGCGATAGGAGTGAGTCTACCTCTACACGTGATGTCTCATCTTCCGCCTGCATACAACGTTGTAGGATGTTAAGTCAAGTTGGAGAGTATAGTAGAGCTGCTAGAGCACTGCATCCTTTGTCATTGGCATGTCCTACTGAGGAGACGATTGCTGCATTGCGTTTCTTTCACCTCTCATTGAATGATCTCTCATCACCTGAGGTTCAAGACTATCAGCCTGAGGAGCCATTATGTCTTGATAGATCTTTGTTTGCCCGGGCCTTGTGTACAACTTCACGTCTATCCTCTAGAGGTCTGTCTGGGATGGTCTACGAGCACCTACGGGATTTTTTTCAGACAGTCCATCCCTCTAGTGCTTTCACGGAGCTTTTTCAGGTAGCGACAGCAATAGCTCATGGACATATTCCTCAATCTATAACTCAGGTACTAGGGGCAGCTAGACTTTTGACCAGGACGAAGGATGGTGGAAGGATTCGACCGATAGTCATTGGCGAGATTCTCTTACGACTTATCAGTCGCACCATTGTCCTTCAGCTTCGAGATACTTTTCAGGATCATCTTTGTCCACTTCAGTTTGGAGTTGCGACGCCGGGAGGTTGTGAGTCTGTGTCTTTCGACATTAGGGCTCTCTTGGACATCCATCCCGATTGGGTTGTCTTACAAGTGGACGTGGAAAATACTTTTAATAGCGTTTCTCGCGCTTTCATCTTTAGGGAGCTCATGAATGACGAGAGATATCTGACGGATCTCGTCCCTTTCGTGCAATCGTTCTATGGTTCTGCTTCTTCTCTTTTTACCAACACGTTCCTATGATAGAGGGGGTTACAGTCATCAGCTCCGCTGCAGGTACTCGTCAGGGAGACCCTTTGGATGGACCCCTCGTTGCCTTAGCTCACTATAGAGCTCTCTTGGTCATCGCCTTGGCTGCTCCAGGTTGTGTTTTCCATCTCTAGCTGATGATATGCACATCGTAGATCCGACGGACCAAGTCGGTGTTGTCTTTGACCACCTTGTCTCTCAATTGGCCTTGGTAGGGCTGAGGGTGAAGGTGCAAGGCTTGGTCTCCCATAGATATATCGTCGGACCTACAGCTCATGGAGGGATTCGTTACCCCCTACAGATGGTTTATGCATCCCCGGAATACCTATGGGTACAGAGGACTTTGTCTCTCGATTCTTAGATGATGTCTTGACGGAGGACGTTTTGCATATCAAAGATCTCTTTATGTTGGAGGATCCTCAGTTCGCCTTTGGTATTCTTTCCTCTTTTCTTGCACGGCGTCCTAGTTACTTACTCCGCACAATATCTCCATCTCCTATCTTCATCTCGTGTCTTAGAGAGTTTGATAGAAAGATCATGGGGATGTTTGGTGACATCATAAGATCGGAGACTTTTGACTGTGTGGTAAGATCTCTCGCACTTAAGCATACATCTTTGCCGATATCATGTGGTGGGGTGGGTTTATTATCCATGAAAGAGACTGCTTCGGTAGTTTTTTTGGGTAGTTGGGCCCTCTCAGCACCTTGGCTCTGTTGCCGTTTTCTTGTGCGAGATAGACCTATTCTGGAGAGCTATGTGATAGAGGTGGAAGATGGTTCTTACCCACTACAGATGTGTCTCCGTGAGACAAGAGATAGTTTGACTCTTGAGGCACGTGAGACACACCCTCGATTCGTTACCTAACTACCGATGGATCTCGTGGACTACAATCTTCTCTGACGAGACATCACTTCCAGCAGGTTCTCCATGCGCTCTTAGTGGATCCTTCCATCTCATGGGATACTAGAGCTCAACTCCGTTATTGTTCGGACAAGGACGTAGGCTCTTGGCTCATAGCTCGACCTTGCATTAGAGCGTTCCGACTCGCACCGACTATCTTCTCTACAGCGATGAGGTTCCACCTAGGCTTGGTCCAGCTTGTTGCTTCGGCACTATCCACCTGCGAGTGCGGTGTCTCGCTCAACACCTCGGGTCGTCATCTTGCTCGATGTCCTCATGGTGGAGAGTGGATAGCTACCCACGATGTCATCAGAGACGTCGTGTTTGTCTTAGCACAGGAGAGCGGTCACATGACATGGAGAGAGCGTTGGTATGTCCTTCAGACAAGAGGATCAGTGAGAGCTGACTTGTACATGATGAGGGAGGATCAGGTCTCAGTGACTGATGTGGTTGACATGGGACTCAATGACGACACAGGTGATCACCCATCCTCCAAGATGGACTGCACGCGTGACGGCAGCAGCGAAGTTGACCAAGTATAGGGGTATGCAGGTGAGACATCGCTTCATCTCCTTAGCTTTGGAGATATACGGATCGACAGACTTGGAGTTGGACGTCTTTCTCAGAGATTGTGTCAGAGCTTATCATGAGAGGCGCCATGAGGTACCACTTTCTCTTTCTTTCTGCATCACGTTTTTTAGGCAGCGAGTTTTCATTGCTCTACAGAGAGCTTTAGCAGGCGCCGTTCATAAGAAGGCAATCGCAGTAGGTGATGCTTCTTCAGGTGCACCAGTTGTATATAGAGATACTGACTTTCTGATCTCCGACATTATAGGTGCGACAAGTGATTTTAGAGCTATTGACAGCGGGGCTTAGCCCCGATGTTCTTCCTTTCGGGGTGGTTTTTGCTTTGCCCTTCAGGTCCTTCTTTCCCTTGTAAGGCTTGATGGGGTCTTCTCATCCGTTTGCTATTCATTGGGTCTCATTTTTCTTCACAAAAGGTATGTGTTATATCAGATTGTTAACGAACCATGATCAACCATCCATGGAGCTACTGCGAGATCCGTGTCGACCAGGTCACTCCCTTCAAGGTTCATGCCGACCGTCAAGATTCATCACATCTTAAGAGTACATTCAACTTTGTCAAGATTCTTGTCGATCATCTACATTCACAAAGACTACTGTAGTTTACCATAGAGAATATATATATTATTATCATTATATATATTATAACCATTTATATATTTTTGTTATAGCATAACATGTATGTCATATCTGAAAGGGGGATCAGAATGGGAAAAAATGACAGAAGGAAAATTTATTAAATTTTCCTTCCTTCTATATGATGCATGTGAATAAATATGCATGTCGCCTGAGCTTTCACCCAAATATAAAGAAGATGACAAGCGAGAACAAGGTGTTGCAATTGGATCGTACACCGAAATCAAATGAGTTCATTTGATGTCAAGTTCACTTTGTATTATCATCAAATATGGAAATATCATATATATGTATATATAGTTTATAATCTAAAAGAGAAAATTAAAACTTTTCATAAATATTAACTATTCACCAATGAGAGCACTGCGGGAAATCCAAATATAACCCATAAAGGAAGAACACACTAAAGTACTTCAGAAAATCCAAGAAAAGGATCTTCCTACCAAATATATGTACTAATTTAAATACACATTGCTTTGTTATCTTGTCCTTCTTGAACGACAAGATATTTAGTTTAAATATATCAGGAAAGTTTTAGTCATAAACTGAGGTTACTGTATAATTCAGTCTGATGGAGAAGTGAATGTCATGCACATTTCCCAATTTACTAATATCCCAACTCTTGTCTGTGCATAGAAAGGAGAACACGACAAGCACCGAAAGTGAGGAAAGATTTGGCATTTGGATCTTTTCTATCTGTTTTCTTGGAACCGACCTAGGAAATAATTATCTCTTCTTCTCCTAATAGTTTAATCCATTACTCCCGTAGGTTTAATTTTTATCTAAAGAGTCTGTTTAGCTTGTCTAAACATGGATCCCTTATTTGGGCCCAAATGCACATAATGTGTATTTAATAGTAATTTTTTTTTTCTTTTTTCTTTTTTTTTTCTTTTGAAAATTGAAGCAAATTGATCATCTTGTTAACGCACAAGTTTTCCCTCCACAAACTTGTGGCAGTTGGTTTGGGCAGAACATGTTCTTTGGATTTTGCTTGACTGAAGAGTCTGACGTGTCATTTTGTGTTTCGTGTACCTCAGAAATTTCTTGCTGAGGTGGACGCGAAACACGACATAACATATCAGACTCGCGTCCATATCAAAGTAATCAGCTCTGAAGAAACCTAGAGATACTACTCAAGAGGACTATATAAAAATCGACTATTTTCAAGAATATTCTTAACTTCAGTTGAATAATAATCAGTAAACTAACTTGCAAGCTTGTCAGTCTTATTACCAATCCTAGCCTTGGGAAAAGAATTAGCCAATAAATTACTATGCGCGTTTGGTTCTTAAGGGGTTTTCACATAAAATTGGACCAAAAGCCACTTAATTTAACGCCAAGGCAAATGAGGTCTCAAAAGTCGTTTCTCTATGTCTCTTATATAGATTCGCTACCAAATGATCCTTTGAATTATATAAAGTGAAAGTTTTTGTACTAAGGGCCATAAACTATTACTTACATTATTAAACTGAAACTGTAGTTGATTTCACATGTTCATAATATCAAATGTCACATGTTGAAGCATAACATGTTCTGCTTGACCTCTACTAATCGGGTTTTATCCTAATTACAGAGATATGATAATCATAATCATATGATCTAAACCCATGTCATCTCAGCATCACATTGCCTTGTAGACTCGAGGAGTCCGAGCAGATCCTTGGAAATTATGAAAGCAGAACTAGACCAAAGGCTATATATGAGAAGTTCATATTTGAGGAAATGAAGATGGTCTTTGTTTTTGTAAAGACATCTTTAGTCACCATATGGTGGGAAGAGTCTGCAAAGATTCACACATGAATTCAGGTGAAAGAATAACACTACAAACACTCAAAAAGAGGACACAACTTTAATGGGGACGAGTAGTTTCTCAGTAGCAAGAACTGATATCAGTAAATAGTAATCGAAGTTCGATTACTATGTACTTATAGTAATCGAGGTCGATTATTATTATGATTTTAGCAACCGAAGTCGATTATTATATTCTTTTGATTTCTGTGTTACAATATAGAAATCAAAGTTAGATTACTCTAAAAAATCTAGTTTAAAAAAAAAACAAATATCCAGTAACTTGCTCATATCAGAAAACTAATATACTGATATCAGATACAAATTCTCCTGAGATCAACATATCAATTGTTGATGATCGATGTTATTCACCCACTTATTCACCCATCAATTTTTATTTGATGACACTATCCATAACCATGTAATACTTGCTCATATCCTAATTCATAGAATTTACTTACTCACACCACTCTCCTTAGTAGCAGCTGGAACATTTGTAATCTTCATACATTTACAAATCAGTGTTTTTTTCTTTAAAGTGAAATAGGTGATGGATGGATAATAAACATGAATTTTGAGACTGATCAAGGTTCAAACACAAACAACACTCGATGTGACAAGATGTTCACTCGTTCCCAAGAGTCTTAGTTCACCACCAAGTCTTAGTTCGTCTGTTTATGCACGTTGAGTCAAGATTTAGATGATTAAATTCCAAATGTAAGACACTTGAGATTATGACTGCAACATTGTTTTCAGATCTATTCTAGTATGAAATAGTTTCATAATAAGTTTTTTCTGAGATTATAATTGCAACCTTTTTTTTCAGATTTGTTTCTAGTCTGATGCAGTTTCTTATAGAGTTTTTCAATCGAATGTCTTACTCTTGAAACACAGAAGGAGGCATTTTGGTTCTTAAACTGTTCTTCAGGAAGTAAACCCCACCCGCCATGCAAGGAATCTTGACCTTTGATATGATCAATTTTTACCGAGTTCTGGACAGTGTGATCAAGTAAAAATCTAGACTATGATGAAGTAAAAATCTAGACTGTAGTTTCAACTTCTTATGGTTGATTATTTTCAATATATATGAATTTTAGAAAATAAAATTATTTTTATTAGTTTTAAAGTACAAAGTTTAATATCATTTTAAATATTTACTTTCTCTATCTTCGGAAGGAGAAAAGAATAATGGGTGAAATTTTTCAAGTTACCTTAGTGAGATTTTCCAGAGGGGAGTCCAGCACCCGTTGAGCTCACGAAGGCTCCCTGTATTTGGTCATGCAAAAGGTACAGTATGGCCTGGGTTTTAGGGAATCCAGCTAAGAGGAGGCCATCTGGGTATGCTTTTTAGAGCATTGTTTCACGTGGTTACATGAGGAGAGCTTGTGTACTGCATCATCATACCCCTTCTTCTGTTCCGAGCGCTTCATGCTCTGATGCATGTGGACTACGTGGCACGCCATCCCTCCCTCTGAACTCGGTGGGAACTTTGAGACCGACGGACTTGCAGATCTCCGTTCGACAGCAGGATACGGTACTGTAGTTAGTTAATTACAAACCCTCAGTATCTTCGTGCCGGCGCAAGCATTCAAATTTTACCTTACTACTGTAAAGGAAGCATTCATGCCTACCATGTGAGAGCTTTCCCATTATATTCTGCTCTTGTCTCCGTGAATTAATTAAACTTTTCAATTCATTATCCATGAGGAGGAACTTTTCAACTTTTCGTGGGTTAAGAGACGGTGCAATGCTGAGTTGTAAGTTAACAGATCCAGTCTCAACTGGTTAAAACCTACAAGTAAGATAGTCCTTACTGTACGGTCGGCTACTTGAGAACTTCTTACTAACTGTACTCCAGTTGAAAAGGCGTTGTACAAGTAAGCTAGATCATGGTGGGTACGTTCTAATTCAACTCGGGAAAGTATCCCCGGCACTAATTCTCCTCCATTACGGGGTTAGGGATGAACGGTACATTTTTCGCTCTTGTCGTCTGTTGTCACTGCAACGGAATTCAATTCGCGATCGATTGTTTACTAATTCTTAAACACGTTGGACTAGAATGTTAATAGGGAGTGTGAAAACAAAAAAAATTATTTTCTAATTACCAGAAGAAAAATGGGCGTAGTTTTTCCAAGGCGAGTTTTGTCTAGAGTCAAGTATTACTCAAGGGGTGTTTTTGAATCTCTCTAAGTTATTTATTTTTTGATTTTTTGATTTTTTGATAATTTTCAAAGTTTTGACTTTACTTACTATTGAAATTCACGTAAATTTTATGAATTTCAATCATAAAATTTAGAAAAAATATGAGTTAGAGCCAGCCGTAGCGGTTTCTGTGATGGTTCCCGTAGGTAGCCATAGAAAACGTCCACGACTTCTTAGCCGCAGTCGTAACACTTTCTCGCAACAGACTAATATTTCCCAAAAGTTCTTGCTTCGACACGCCCAAATAGGGAGAGAAGGAACCATTTTAAGGTACTGAGCACCCTAAGACAGCGACCTACGGCCGCAGACAAGCGCTAGAACAGAAATAAATAAACTCGAGATTCGAACCTGCGACCTAAAGTCCCTTCTTTGGAAGGTTAACCATTGCAATACGACCATTGGATAAAGATTCGTGACAAAATCTTTTAATAACTTGATAGTCGCGCGCTTCTGCTCGATTCGTCACATCTCTACCCGGCGTCGATGACACCTCTGAATGGAAGAGGATTAGTGTCAAACGAAAGTAATGGCTTCGGAGGGATCCAGTAAGTTCAGATCTACAGTATCTTTCTCCTTTTGTTCTTAGCTCCCCGTCTATATGATAATTGTGACGGTGCGTTTTTCTTCTTCATGTGGAAAAAAGTGGAAAAGTGAGAAGGAAAAGCCCATCGTGCGTAAAGATAACTGAATAGTTATGAAACTGTTACGGACATCGTGTCTGTCCGAGCAGTGGATCCGAAATTCAAACCTGGGAGTTACGTATCAAGGTCAACCAGCACGAAAGGAGTGTACTGTACTGTACCGGTAATGTTTGCATCCATACATGTGGATGGTCTGCCATGCCATGCCATGCCATGCCAGTGACTGTGTATAACAATGAGCAAGAAGACATGCAGGCCGAAGTATATCCTTCCAGTTTTTTCGTGTATTTCACATCAGCTTTCTATCTTGAGCTCACCAGCACCAGGGCTCAGATTACTCTCCGAATTTCATCTGCCGGTCACTTTACCCCTACAACGACAACAACATTCACTAGGCTGAACATTCTGGATAAGCATTTGAACAGTACCGGTTCACACTCCAGAGTCCAGGCCTGACTTTGTCACAAGCTTATCATTCCCTGTCTGTCTGTCCCTATTCAGCAACCATATCCAAAAGGCATGCTCTTTTCTGAGCAGTCCTTCTTCACTGGTTAGCTCATTATTATGTATTTATGTAACAACTGTTTTCTCTTTCTTTTGTTTTTGTTTTTTCCGTATCCCAAGTCAAGTACTTTGAGTAAGGTGAGATATCTGTCCTTTATCAGGTCTCATCTTTACACCTCTAGCTCTCTTTATTATTGGACGTGACAAAGTGGACAGCATGGGGCACCAACAACTCATCATCTCCAGATTTTCAAGCATACCAAGTAATTCCCAAAGAGGTAGAAGAGAATGTCACCTGTTTGATTTGGTGGAGAGTGGGTTGATCAGATAAGATATTGTGTCTTGGGGAAATTTGATTCAAGTGGTCATGGTCAATGGATAATAATGAATTTCCTAGTTAGTTAAGGTATGCATATGTCACACCTCAGTTTGTTATAATTTTTTAAATTTTAAATTTCTTTTTATTAAATTTTGATAAAGTTTACCTTTATGTAGTAAGAAAAATGAGAGAAATGATAAAAGTAGAACTAAACATCATTTATTTATGACGATCAGTCAAACACACCAGTGAGAGGAATATTTGTTCTGAGGTTTTTATTTATTTTTTTATTCTAGATAAATATGTTTCTCCCTAGACAGTGAAATAAAGAATCAGAAAGAAGTCCAAAGTCGAAAGAGAGAAATTAGGAGCTGTTGACTATAGAGAAGAGTACATAGTCAGCCAAGACCACAATTGGAACATAGTTAGTTCACGGACAGTCGAGGTGACTGTAGTTAAAACCTTCAGAGGTTACAAAAAGGAAGAGTTATCAAGTAAGTAGTTACTAAGTAGGTAGAACTACCAACTTGGTATTTCAGATCACTTGCGAGCGAGAAGGTGAAGTTCACTCACCGGCGGAAGGAAGCATGAAGGCTAACCGACTTGGCTAGTAATTAACTACTTGGGAGATAGTAAGACTACTTACTGGGTTATTGATACCTCTGCCAGTGGGCAGTAGTTAGAAAGTGGATAATTACAAGTTGGTAAGGAGGTTAGCAAGAGGATCGAGAGAGATATAATGCAACTAGAGGAGGTTATAACCCCTCTAGCTGAATACATATGGAGCATGTGAGTCTTACCAGAAGTGGGTGAAGGAGGAGGAGAGAGCCAAGAGAATTTTGTTACTTATAGAAGGAGGAAGAGCTTGTTATAAGCTCATTCGATAATTTTGAGGAGAGAGTAAGTAGCAGAGGAACCATATGAGATGGCAGGAGTGTTTTGTAGATTCGAAGGAAAAACTGAGAAGAAGAACATTAGCACAATTTCCAAGGAGTTTGAATACTCTTAGGGAAGCAGTTGGAGTAGGAGTGGGAGTGAGGTGGAAATCACATGAGGTGGTCTGGTCATTTTGCAGGTTCAAAAGGAATATAGAGTAACAGAAGAAGTGTGAGGAGTGGTAATACTTCAGTTACGTGTTGCACTTCAACTCCGACACTTGAGTCTAGTAGGTCTAGAAGTTAGCTCAATATTATTTCTAGTCTTTTATGCATATGTTTGACATCTTTGCATATGAGGTTAACACTATTATGTTATATATTTTGAGTCTTAGTAGGTTGATAGTATGTTTTTTTATCTTGTTCAAGCATTCGTACGCTTGTGCAAGTGACTTCATACTTATGTATGATGTTCAAGATACATAACTTAGGTTTACTGTGTTGATAGAGATAAGCTCATGAGTTGTACTTACATGTCGCCTATGCATGCTTTCTAGCTTGTTTAAGTTATATTTTACGGTTACGTGTCATTTTACATGTCTTCGCAGGTAGTTTAAGATTTACGCTGACACTTTAGAGGCTTGACGTGGTAACCTATGTGTGAAATTATGTTACCATGTGGATTGGGGCACAAATGGACAACGAAGTGGAGTTATGAACTCCCATTGGTCCATTTTTGTTCTTTGTGAAACTCTAAACTTAGAAGCAGAGGTCTTAAGGAGAGTTCAAGCTTTTGGTAGAGACATGGAGAAATCTGAGAACACAAGGTGATAGAGCTCGTCGTGCCAGTCACTGTCAATGAAAGTTTTGATCGATTTGGAGCAATAAAGAAGGAGTTATGTCAAATTGAAATTCGGATTGGGTCGGAATTGCATCACTTTTGATGATTTTGGGGGTTTTGGTGTCAATTGCAGCAGAACTGAGATAATGCTTCAAACCTTCGTAGTTGTGTGTTCACTGTCAGCAGGGCTACGACTACCCAAAAAGTTTCATGTCATTTGAGTAAGTGAGTAATTCAAGGCGACCGCTGAAGCAGAGGGGGTCTGAAAAGCTCTCAATCTAGAGCAGCAACTTCAGAGCTCGAGATCTGGAGAACATTGTACAACCAGTAGGTCAAATTTCACAAGGATGTTCAGCGTGCTGTAGACTGCAAATCCTGTAAGAATCATCGAAAGTTATCGAGCCAATTCTCTGTTCTAGGTCAAAATAGCTATTTGGGTATCAGAAATTACCATAATATTTTTACTCAGAACGTTTTTGCTCATATCTTAGTGCTCAGATTTGATCTCAAGTTGAAAGTTTGTATGTGTGTTTTTGTAGGACCTCATTTACATGTAGGAGAAGTTTTTGAAGTCTAAACCATCATATGTTTTCTATTCTTAAGTGTTAAAGTTCACCATCAGATCTTATTACTGCTAGTTAGTCTTGATTTTCACTTTTTGAATATATCAGAGGACCCAACAGACCTATGTGAGTGTTTTTAGTGCCACCTTATAACATGAAGCCCACCTCTTGATTAAGCTACCACAACCCGAAGCTCAGCACTTTCCTAGGTAGACATATCATATTTTTCAAGATCATATCACAGCTAGAAGGTTTCGTCCTTCCCAATAAATTCTCACCTCGACATCTGGTACTTCCATTGAGAGATCTTGGGGTGATTGATCGCGGAGGTTGAGATTCTTATACAAAGAAGAGATGGATCGCAAGAACGGAAGTGCTGCTACTACCTCTACGGTTGGAGCATCAACATCTACTGCTGCACCTTCAGCTGCACCTACGTCTTCTGCAGCGACATCTGCATCTGGTCTGGATACGGCTGAGATCTTGAAAATGCTTGCGGCCTTGGTCTAACAACATCCGATCATTGGAAGGGGTGAGTTAAAATCCACCAAGGCTTTACAAGCGATTGTGAATAGGTGTGGAAGGTTTGAGGATAGAGATATTTCTAGATATCTGTGGGAGTATAGAAGAGAGATGGAATTGGTTAGAGTTACTGATGCTGAGATGATAACCAGTTTTGAGTTAGCTGTCATTCTTGAGTTGAGGGACCAAGTTAGGGATGTACAGAGAAGAAATCTGAGTATCTGGATGAGTTTTGTTCGAGCTCTTCGAGAGGAGTTTCTTGAAGAGGATTCAGAAAGAGTTACTGGGAGGACGTTTCTAGACTGGGTCGAGCAACAACCTGGTCGTATGATGAGCTTGAACGAGCTGTTGAGATAATTTAATCAGAGATACCGCAGCTCTCAATGCTTGAGCGCATAACCTTAGATGCTAAGAGAATAGAGCTTTTCCTGCAAGCTACCGATGATGCTACGGCAGATCGGTTATGCTTCATGTTAGCAGATCAATCGGCTGAAGGAGGAGTTACTATGGATTGGAGAAGAGTTGAGGACGTCGTGGCTGTTCTAACAAGACAGAGACGAGAGAGAGTGGCTGTAGAGGGACGACCGCTTGTGGAAGTGATCCCTCAATCTTATGCTGCTCCTCAAGTACAGTAGCCTCTGGCTCCTGCTCTCAGACTTGTTGGGACAAGGTGTCAACTGCGTTGATGACACCGTTGGTAAATTCTGATGTGTATGCTGGGCATATCTTAGTCTCTTCTAGTCCTACGATGCTAGATAAGATTGCTGAGAAGAGTATTACTCAAGTTCCTTTTGAGATACTGAAGAGAGGAGCCGAGTCTATTCGTAAGATCATAGGGTGGAGAGATCCTGTAGATGCTACTTCTATCAAAGCATTCTTGGATGTGAATAGACACGTTCACTGACAAGATGCATATGTGGAGGAAAAGAAGCGGAGAGAAGTCTCTGAACTTGATACTAGGGTTCTTGAGGAGACTGGAGATAGATAGAGAGTCACAAGGAGACGAACAGGGCGATGCATAAGGTATTAAGGGAGTTTGTGTCTGATGTTACCATTCCATTTCTAGATGATATTCCTATAAAGGGTTGCGCGGTTGAAGACAAGGATGAAGCGGTACTTGCGAATGGGTGTAGAAGGTTTGTTGCGGATCATATCAAGGATGTTGAACGTATCTTGACTCGCTTGGAGGAGGTACATCTCACCATGTCAGGAGCTAAGTCCAAGTTTGGTGTGTCTGAGATTTTAGTGGTTGGACATCTGTGTGGTGCTTTTGGAAGGCGACCAAACCCGAAGAAGGTTGAAGCCATAGCTAGGATGGCAGACTGTAAGAATATCACGGAGGTTCAACGCTTTCTAGGTGCTTGTGTATTTTATCGTTTGTCCATTCCTCATTATGCTCATGTTGCTGAGCCTTTGTATGCATTATTGAGGAAGGGTAGGAGGTTTGTGTGGATCTCAGTCCATCGAGAAGTTATGAATAGGCTAAAGGAGGCTCTACAGTCTCCGCCTGTTTTGAGAAGAGTAGACTACGGGTGTGGGAGACCTGTCATTATCACAGTAGATACTAGCCCAAAGACGATTGGCTGGGCGATAGGTCAAGATGATGCGGATGGATTGCGGCTTACCTCTAGGTTTGGAGCTAGGATCTTGACAGACAGGCAACGAGATTATCCTTAGGTGAAGCGTGAGTTGTGGGGGGCGGTGACATCGATGAATACAGACCGTGAGTTTTTTATTGGTGCTCATGTAGTCCTAGAAACAGATTGTCTACCTCTACTAGGTATGATATCCAACTGTACCACGCCAGACATAGCAATGTTACGTTGGATTGCCTATATTAGAAGCTTGAACCCAGAGCTGAAGCATATAAAAGGAAAGGAGAATATGGTCGCAGATATGTTGTCAAGGACTCGATTTGTGGATGAGGATGTCATGATTTCAGAAGTTGAGGAAGAAGAGAGAAAGGATGCTCAGTGTCAGGTTAATCGACGGGCTATAAACTTGGGGCCGTTGATGTTTAGAGAGGAGCTTTACACAGATAGACTTCGTGACATAGGGTATTATCTGAGCTTGTTGGAGAGGCAGGAGAGGTGGAGCAAAGTAGAGTTCAGAGAGATAAGGAAACAAGCTTACAACTATCTTCTGCATGATGGGTATCTTTGGAGACGACCACAGAGAAGAGATGGGATGTTCATACGAGTAGTGGATGATCTGCAGACTAAGCAGCAACTAATGAAGGAGTTCCATGATACCTTATGGGCCGGACATCGAGGGATTTGGGCTACCTATGTCAAGTTGAAGGAAAGGTATTGGTGGAAAGGTCTGTACCAGGATGTGATGAACTACGTCAGTTCCTGCTTGCATTGCCAGTTCTACTCAAAGATGCGGTATAGGGACGGTCTCGTGCCAACTTATCCGCCTTGCATTCACTTTCAGTGGGTTCTCGACTTGGTGGTGATGCCTCTGGGGTTATGGGGCATGCGATATTTGGTTTTGGCTCGTGAGGATCTCTCCAACTTTGTAGAAGGACGAGCTTTGAGAACGAAGACCACAGAGGGGATATGTAAGTTTGTTTTTGAAGATATTATCTGTAGGTATGGGTCTATAGGAAGGCTACGGGCAGATAGGGGAGAACTACGAGGGACGGAAGCGAGAGAGTTTTTTGCTCGATATGGTGTGAAGCTCAAGCTTACTACTGCGATGAATCCAGAGGAGATTGGCAAGAATGAGCGAGGACATCCATCGATAGTTCAGGCTTTGGTGAAGACGTGTGATGATAAGCATAGAGAGTGGCCTAGGTTACTCCCTTTTGCTTTATGGGCGGATAGAACAACTCATTGTTCTACTACAAGGTACATGCCTGTTGAGTTAATGCTAGGACAAAAACCGATGATGCCAGCAGAAGAAGACTTTCCTACATGGGCTATCTTGCCATGAGAGGACAATGTGGACCGTGTGCAGCTTCTCTCACTATGAATCAGACAGCTAGAATGTAGAGATGAGGATCTCGCCGAAGCGCAGCGACGGCTGAAGGCGGCTCGACTTGGGAACAAGGAGAGGTTTGATAAGACTCATAGACTTCGACCAAAACTGATACAAGTTGGAGACTGGGTGTTGGTATACGACAACACATTGGAGAACCAACACTCTACAATTCGAAAGTTTTCGAGAAGGTGGTTTGACCCGTACCTTGTCTCTGATGTACATCAGAATGCTACTTATTCCTTGCAAGAGCTAGATGGCACGCCTTTAAGGCTTCCAGTTGCTGGGAAACGAGTGAAGTTATTCAAGAAGAGAGGGGAGACTGTGGAGCTAGCTGAGTTCTTAGGTTCAGAGCAGACAGGAGCAAATGAAGACCTTTCCGAGACGGTCGAAGAGAGCGAAGACGATTTGGAGGACCACGAGGATCGATGACGGATTGGCACATACCAGAGGATGTGCAGGTTTGGAGGGGGTGAATGTCGTATTGTACTCTCCACAGCCAGCTGGAACTGATCATAACCAGAATATAGATCTCTTATCGAATAGATAGCTCTCCTTGCAAATGCCTCTGCTACCTCTTCAATCACAGGACCCGTCCCAACGTTGCGAATGATTACGTTATTCGCAGGCTGTAGGTCTTGAATAAAACGCAAAGCTCCTGACTTCTTGAGAACAGTGAACCACCTGCTAGAATATGACCCCATAGACGGCTCAAGTATCCCCATCTGTACCTTCTCTTTCAACAACTCGATGAGTTTAGGCAACAAAGCACGAGGAACTGGGATCGGTTTCAGATCTCAAGACACATGAGAGATTGTGAATATAACCATAGGCGCTATAACCTTTGGGTCCACACAACCTATCTCCTCTGCTGAAAAAGAGAATGCTTTACCATGCTTCACTATCATCTGCTCAAACACCATTTTCTCGATCTCAGTCAAGAAATCATCCCCTCCTATCTAGAGCTTCTTCAATGTCTCCTCAGTAAATTGGTGCTCTACTCGTCTATGATCACGCAATATAGGTTCAGTCCCCACTAACTGTACTTGCTGCTGGGAGTTAGCAGGTAGTTGAGCTGCTACCGGTCTTACCTTTCTCAGTACAGATTTGTACTTCGCATGGACATCTGCTTCTTGAGGGAGTGCACACCAACAACTTGCTTCTCTCCCTTCATTATTCTGCATCGGATGAAGAAAGAACTGCACTTATGTAGCAATCTCCTCATATATGCGTCGAGAGTGGATAGGGATCACCGCCACACTATTTTTCTCTTCCATCAATCTACTCACATTGTCTAACCAACCAACAACTGACTGTACAGACCTAAACTCTTCAAACAAGCCAGAAACCACTTCGTCTTCAGGTAGAGCTCCTACACGCCACAACTCTGATATCAGTTTCACCATCCATCTTTTTGTATTTTCTTCCATATCTTTAACTCTTGTAAATCGGCTCCACCCATCTGCCTCAAACATCAGCAATCTCGATTGCCAACTCTGTACACCACACCTGTCTCCAGACCTTTGTACATGTCTTGCTTCCAACTCTGACGGGACCTCAACAGTAGGTTCTACACCCCTGTCTTCCCGCTCTACAGGAGTGGATTGCGAAAACCCTTACATCTCTTCGTCTGAGAATCTCTAAGGGTTTGTCGGTTCCGCTCATGTCTTGAACGAACCGTCAAAAACTGTACTGAGTACTTGTCACCAGGACTCCGAACTCTGGCATAATGAGACCCATCATTCATCACTTTTGTTTCCATTCGAACAGCGGTGATGTATGGTTGGCCCAATATGACACGGTAAGAGACAGACGACTGTACAAAGAAATGCTGATCAACCTCTACATCTCCAATCCTTACACGCATATTGAGACAAGCTCCGTATAACTCACCCTTTTGGTTATTTGCAGCTCGAAGCACCCAACCATGATTTCTTTTGATTGACCACTGTCCCTTCTCATACACCTCCTTGGAAATGATGTTGATCTCCGACCCGTTGTCGTGTCGTGGACCGGCTCCTACTTGAAATTCAAACTTCGATGCTTGTCGCTCCAAAGACACTCATGAGGAATAAGCTAGGCCCCAGCTTACGGGTTTTTGGCACAATCTCAGATCTCCATTTTCATCGCATAGATGGGTAGAGCTCCTTGTCAGCTTTCCACATGCACTTTGTCTACTTCGTTTGGACGCTTAGTGGAAAAGTTACAGGACTCGAAAGATGGAGAAAATAAGCTAGGCCCCAGCTTACGGGTTTTTGGCACCACTTCGGATCTTCGTTTTTATCGAACCAGTGGATAGAGCTCCTTGTCAGCTTTCTATAGGCACTTCATCTACTTCGTTTGGACGCCTAGTGGAGAAGTTACAGGACTCGAAAGATGGAGAAAACAAGCTAGGCCCCAGCTTACGGGCTTTTGACGCAACTTCGGATCTTCGCTTTCATCACATAGATGGGTAGAGCTCGCTGTCAGCTTTCCATGGGCATCTTGTTTACTTCGTTTGGACATCCAGAGAAGAAGTTATGCGATTCGAAAGAAGGTAAAATCAAGCTAGGCCCCTAGTTACTTGCTGACTGGGTATTTAGGACTTCAGGCGTTATATCAAAGACGCAAGGGGCCTGCTTCTTATTATTGAGGGTTTAACTTCGTACGTACAGACTGTTGCAAGGGGGCTGCTTAAGGGGCTTGCTTGTTCCTACGACCTGTCGATGGATGTTTTGGAGAATTGGGAAGTCCAATACACGCGCGCAAGGTGTCATCGGGTTCAGATTTGTGCAGGCTACGCACAGGTTAAGACGGTTCTTGAAGAGACGGATCGGGGGTTGTGTTCTGGGAGAAATTGAGACGCAGGGAGCAGAATTGAGGTTTTCAGTTATCTGTGAAGGAGAGTTGGACCGTTCGGGCCGTTCCGGAGTCCAAACTTGCTGTCCTTGGATCCATCGGGATCAGAACAACGAGTTCTTCAGGAAATTGAAGACGATACAAAGTTTTATCGGGCGGTTTGGGAGTTGTGAGAGAAATTGGCTCGCAGGGAAGTGCTTGCGTCAGGTTTTCATCGCCTGCGACCTGAGATTGGATTGTTCTTCGCGATCGGTGAGCCAAGCTCTTCGTTCTTGGTGCCTACGCGATCAGAGAGTCCTCATGTACGCATAAGAGAAGACTGTAAGTGAATTGGATTGTTGGTTTGGGTGTGGTGAGCAAATTTGAGCCGCAAGGAGCCGATTTACGTCAGTTTTTTGTAGCCTGCGACCAAATTTCTCGAGTAGTTTTGCAAGGGGAACTCCAAACGGCTTGTTTGGAGTCTTGTTGGGTTCAGGGTAGCCAGATCTACCTACCAACGAAGACGGATATCAGTTTAGAAGATCCGTTTGTGCGGTGTGAGCGGTTTTAAGCCGCAGGGAGGAGTTTTTGAAGGTTCGGTCACCTGCGACCGAAAATTGGCGATATCTCGATTATCGGGAGTCGGATCTGAAGGTTTCTTGGGTCAACGGAGTCAGGGAAGGAGACCCTATCAACATTTGAAGATCGTTTGGCGAAAGGAGAAAGTTCCCAGATAGGTCTTTTTCGGTTCCTTCGCTACAGGTTTCGTCCTTTTGAGTTCGTTAAGGACTTAGTTGGTTGTGTATGGCTTGTGGTAGCTAGCTTTAGCCAAGAGCTAGTGTGTGGATGCGGTTTGGACTTGGGTTTGGATCGCATGATACTGTTGTGGCTTTGGTTGTTAGCAAAGAAAAGTTCCTCTTGCTTTGAGCTACGCTTTGGCGATTTCAGACTAGGGTTGCGTTTCAGGGGTTTGTTTTAGGGCTTCTGAAGTAGGTTACAGACCGCTCTGGTCTTTTCCTCAGTTTTGTGCTGTTTGGAGAAAGAATCGACAGTGTACATACTTTCAGAGTGGTATATATCGCAGCATTCCTTTTCGTGGTTGTTCTTCTCTGTCTTGTCTCTGTTTGGCACACAGCATCTCCACAGCCAGGAACCTCGCGTTTTCCTGGACATCCTTCACGCACAAAATATCCGACACGATACCGTGATCCACAAGTGCAGGTATTGGCTCAGAAAGTCCCCCAAGTCGAACCTGCGTCTCAGTTGTCGCTCTTGCCCAGTGCTTTTTCTTGAAATCGCTGTCTGCGCTTGACCTATCTTCCTCAAACTCTTCATCTTCGTTCTCAATAACAGCAGGACCAACAACCCATACTTCATATTTATCATCTCTGAATCCATCAACACCAATAGCATCTACCACACCAACCATCTGACTGCCTACTTGTTCAGTCAATACCTGTCTTTTTCTCTTCATGATGTCTATTATCAATTCATGAAACTCTCTCTTGGCGATACCTAGTACCTCACGAAGAGTAAACTCAACTCTAGCATCCAAAATGCGTTGCTCCAGAATAGCACGTAAGTCTGTTGTGGTTTTGATGTCTGCCGCTAACTTGTAAGTTGGAGCTTTCCCTTTCTCCTGTGCTGTAAACCTCTTCCCCCGTGCTCTATCTGTAGCAGTAGGTTCTTGTGGTAAATCCTGTACACCTTCCATAGATCTACTGCAGGTGGTGGAGCTGTAGAAGTAGAGGGTATATCCTCTGCAGCAGGAGACCTACCAGTTGGTATAGTTGGTGATGGTTCTGCTGCTCTCCTCCTCGTAACTCTCTGACGATCACTGTCGTCTGGTACCCTTGCGTCTAGGTCAGAAGCATCTCGTCTTCTCTTGTCTTCCACCATGGCATCTTGTTCGTTACTCGCTTCTAAAAAAGCTCGAATAGAAGTTGCATCTACTGGGTCTCTTCACCCAGTAGCTCTCTTAATGCTTTCTGCACCCCTCTTCATCATTTCAACTGAGACCTCATTAGCCTGCTCAACCATAGTTGGATTAGCGCGCACCTCAACTCTCCCAGTATATACATCAGCCTCCGCAGAACCTGCAGTCATCGCTGTAGTATTCGCGCCAGTAAGTGCTGGAAGAGAACTCCTCATTCCTCCTCTCCCAAAATACGTGTTAAGAGGCTGTCCAGTGGCGGTTAGATACAACCTGTTGTTCTGATAGTTGACTACGCCCTCTCGCAAGGCAACCGCCAAGTCTTGACAGTCTCCTCTGAGATGATCTGGGCTGTCGCACCAAATACATCTGCTGGTAAAGGTTCCTCCCACAGGTCGAGCACCTGGTGCAACTGGTCGTTGGTCTCTCCTCAAGTCTGCCATCTCAACACTCAAATCTCTCAACTGTTGAGTGAGTTCTTCTATCAAGTTATGTTGATTTCGATTCTCAACAGGTCGCTGTTGCTGTCTAGGTCCTCTCTGTGCTGGGTTAGGTACTACAGGCGCCTGAGGAACCACTTGAGGAACAACTATAGGTGCTTGAGGAATCACAATAGGTGCCTGAGGTATTGTAGGAGGAGCTACATGAACTTGAGGAGCTACTCTCTGCTGCTCTGGTAAGATTTCTAGCTGTAACACCATCCTACCACGACGTTGCCTAGCAAGGGTAGATACTGCTTCTTCCACTCTCCTCCAATCAGATGTAACTCCCCCTTCAGTCCCTCGATCAGCCAACATGAAGCCTATCTGCTGTGAACTCATCTAGAGCCTCCAAGAACAACTCCGTCTTCCTAGCATCCAGCGTCAACTTCTCTAGACCATAAAGCTGAGAGTACCTCTTCTCAAACTCCCGAATTATCTCATTCAATCTCATGGAACATCCAGGCTGACGCTCTATCCAATCCATAAGGGTTCTTCTGGTGACTCTTTCAGAATCCTCTTCTAGAAACTCTTCTCTCAATGCACGCTCAAACAAAGTCCACCCACCTAGATGTCTTCTCTGTAAATTTCTCACCTTCTCTCTCAGTTCAGGGACAACAGTCAACTCAAAGCTTAGAATTACCTCAACTTCAGGTGCCCTGACCAACTCCATCTTACCCACATACTCCCACAGGTACCTAGTAACGTCTCTTTCATCGAATCGTCCACATCGACCAACAATTGCTTGTAATGCTCTTGTAGACTTCTGCTCAGCTCCCCCAATTGCAGGCTGCTGCTGAATCAAGGCAGCCAACGTCTGAAGAATCTGAGACGTGTCTACAGGAGGCTGTGCTGTTGCTGTTGGAACCACCGTAGGCCCTCCTTGAGAGCCAATTCCATCTTGACCAGGAGTCCCTTGAACAGGAGCACCTTGAGCATCAGCTACACCTTGTACGGCAGCACTGTGATCCATTTTCTCAATTCAGTCAATTCTCCAAATCAATCACCCCAAATTACTCTCAGTGGAAGCACCAGATGTCGTGGCGAGAGTCTTTCTTGGGGAGGGCGGACCTCCTGACTGTAATTGATCAGAGAAACGACTTAAAGGGAAAAATAGGTTGCTGCTGGCGATGAGATCTCAAAACCCTGCTTCTAGCCGCCACCAATTACAAAACAAACACTCAAACAGACACCCAGTAGACACTCAAGTGCATAGATAGATCTTTCACAATTCAGAATAACTTTATTTCAGTGTCGGCTGCACCCTCAATCTCTTCAATTGTAAAGAAAATCTCTCTCTCTTTCTCTCTTGTGCGTCTCTTTCTCCGTCTATCACTTTTCTGCCAACGATCTACCAAGTTAACTTCAATCTCAATCAAGTAGATGAAATTCAGACCCCTGACTCTTATTCCTCTCCTTGCATCAACCTCCCAGCTGCAAACTCTCAGAAATTTTTCTCCAGCGACAGATCAAAACGATATCTCTCAACAAAACTGCCTCTTGAGAGTAATTTCTCCTCCGAACCCTTTATTAGACAACGTCCAAGCTTAAAACTCATGCCCCTCTCCCCTACGATGATCTCTCAATTCAATCTGTCAGTAATTTCCTCTTCTCCCAGCGTCCAAGCTTCTCCTGCGTGTCCTCAACTCCCAATCCCTAATCCTTCTCCTTCTGCTTCAGCTCTCTCAGAAAAAATCCTTTGCAAAACTGTCCCCCGATCCCAAGTCGCCGCAGATATTTTACCTAAAAGTTAAGGCCCTAGCTTAAGCTGCCCCCTGCTGTCCTTATAAGCGCAGTCACTTATCAGAAGCAAGGCCCTAGCTAAGCTGTCCCCCTGTTGTCCTTGTCGATGACCCCCTCTTAAACTCTAATTCTCCTCCTTCCGCCTCCGCTGTAATCTTCCGCTTTTGTTGTAATCTTCCGCTTCAAGTTTCCGTTGTAATCTTCCGCTTCCGCTGTAATCTTCCGCTTCAGTTTCCCGTTGTAATCTTCCGCTTCCGCTGTAATCTTCCGCTTCAGTTTTCTGTTGTAATCTTCCGCTTCTGCTGTAATCTTCCGCTTCAAGTTTCCGTTGTAATCTTCCGCTTCCGCTATAATCTTCTGCTTCAGTTTTCCGCTGTAATCTTCCGCTTTAATTTTAAGGCCTCATCTTAAGCTGTTCCCCTGCTGTCCTTATGCGTACATAATAATCAGCAAAAGTTTCCCGTGCCCTCGATGCCATCTTGATGCCACCCTGAATATACTACAAGCCATCCAATGTAGGCCGAAGTCTCAACACTTATGAGGCTGCCCCACAGGGCTTACAAGCCATCCAATGTAGGCCGAAATCCCAACACTTATGAGGCTGCCCCACAGGGCTTACAGCCCCCCCATATGCGCACCAGGTATCTCTCATAGTATATTCAGGATGGCATGCGGAGGCTTAGGCCAGGAAGCCCACGATTAAAGGAGATACCGGTCTCCCGTCCCTAGATATGCAGGACGTGGCTGCATATCCAACATAGACTCCCTTCCAGGAGACCAACATGCCGGAATAGGAACCAGAGGTCAGGGGGGATTGATCCTGAGACCACTTCCCTCCTAGGCAGGCGCCCTATCACTAGGATGGCCTTTGGTTCTGTAAGCCGGCCTGTCTCTCACCCAGGGGTACTTCAGATGACTAGGATTACTAGTGCACCTTAATTACAAAGATTCTATCATACCCATGCTCACTTCACTCAACACTCTGATCCGTATGGTCACATCGGTCCCTCTAATAGCGTTCCTGCAAACAAGTTCTAACCTCGCCCTCCACATTGCATCACATAGTACTCAAGGACTCCCAAGGTCTCCAATGCTTACTTTACTTACAGTCAGGAAAATGAGAGTGTCTTCCACCTTCTCAACTCCTCCTTATATACTCTACAACTTCTTACCGTGGTAACTTTCACTAAGTTACGTTACCTCATGGTAAGTGCGCAATCCAAAATAGTAAAACTTCTAAAGGCTATTAAGCCTTTAAGAATAGCACACACATTACTTGTTCTACTTTACAAAAGTAAGAGATTCTCCTACTTTAGCTTTTGTAAAGTGTTAACTTTCCACCCTATCCAATAGGAAGGCGACAACAAACTAATACGTCTTTTGAGGAGCATCTTTAGATCTTTGTGCATGACTTTCCATCATGCATCCAATCAGCGATGGTCAACAAAGTTACATACTTTTGAGAAGCATATTTAGAGCTCCGCACTTGTCACATAGTGTCATAGTGGAACCTCTAATAGTTTCCCCAACTTAGTTATAACTATCTCCGCTAGTTATGGTTAGTTTTGATCACTCTAGATTTAGATCTTCGAACTAGAGTAACCTATAAGATAGTCATACCTAATGAAACTTATATAAACATGCACACAAATAATGGGATACTTGTGACGTGACATTTACCCCCAGACTTAATTTTCACTCCGTCCTCGGAGTGAAGTATCACTTTGATGAAACTTCTTCAACTTGTCGTGGTTCACTCGGTCGAAGAACGTACCACTTCTCTCTTGAAGATCATAGGTGTTATTACTCCACACTTTGGAGATGATGAAATGCCCAAAATATCGACGTAAGAACTTCTTTTGAACTCGCTTGTGCCTAATAGCATCCCATAGCATCACCCACTCACCCTTTTGAAATGGCTGTAACTTCGTTTTGTTCTTCGCCAAGCGCTTGTCGTAGCTCTTCTTCTGTTGTAGTTGGGCCATCTCAATTCGTTGAGCTGCATCGTCTCTATTCTCCTCCAGCTCCAACAAAGTTTCTCTCCTCTCTTTCTCAGCTATTTGACCACCCTTTCTCTTTAATCCAGCTTGTAAGGTCTGAAAGGTGGTTAGGTCGAACTGGATTGGTAATCTGGATTCCAACCCATACACCATCTTGAAAGGTGAATATCCCGTAGATGTCTTCACTGTTGTTCGATACTCCCATAGAACCGCATGAAGACGCTTGTCCCAGTTGTGTTTGGCCCCTTCCATGTCAGCATCCTTTGCTAACATCTGACACAAGGTAAAGTTTGTCCTCTCTACCAAACCGTTTGAACTAGGTTTATATGAAGTAGTAACCCTCTGAGAAATGGAGAAGTGGGTGCACATAGCAGTAGTCATGCCACTCACAAATTCTCGACCCCTATCAGAAACTAACTCCAAAGGACATCCAAACCTAGTTATGATCCGTTCGTACAGAAATCTACCCACCTCAACTTCTCCAATAGTTACAAGAGGTCTAGCTTCTACCCACTTCGTAAGATAATCTGTGGCTACAACAATATACTTATTGTTGCGAAGGGTGCGATTCAAAGGCCCAACAAAATCTATTCCCCATTTCTCGAAAGGTCCAAGAACCGGAATAGATCTAAGAGGAGTGGAAACACTAGATTTGATAGCGAAAGCTTGACAAACATCACAGGTTTTACAATACGTCAAGCAATCTCTAAACATCCCCCTCCAGTGATATCCCGCATCGAGTATCTTATGAGCCGTCAACTTGCCTGCGAAATGTCCTCCACATACTGGACCGTCATGGAATTCTTCCATGAGTCGTAGAGACTCCTCCTTGCTCGCAGCTCTTCTCAGGACCCCATCAACTCCTTCACGAAATAACACACCTTCCACCACCGAGTAAGGTTGACTTCGTTTCACCAGTGCCTTCTTCTCTCTGGTCCGCATCCCATCTGGATAGACACCTTCCGTAACAAAATCCCAAATTTCTTGATATTCTATTGGGATAATAGAGTTGCTCAAGACCATCAAATCTTCGTCAGGAAAGGTGTCATCCACCGGCTCCTCTCCATCCCCATCGTAAGCTCTAGATAACAAATCTGCATTCGCGTGTTTCTTCCCCGGTCGATCACAGATCTCATAGTCGTACTCTGACAATAAGAGCTTCCACCTTGCTAATCGTCCTTCGACCATAGGTTTATTGAAGATGTACTTCAATGCCTTATGATCTGTAACGATAGTGAACTTGCCTCCTATGAGATAATGTCGAAATTTTCTCAAAGCATAGATTACTGCTAATCCTTCTCTCTCTGTCACAGAATAATTTCTCTCTGCCTTGACCATTTGCCGACTAGCATATGCGATAGGATGATCTCTACCTTCAACATCATACTGACTTAAAGTACATCCTACTGCTATATTTGAAGCATCCGTATATAGAATAAACTGTTTATTCCAATCGGGCTTAACCAAGATCGGAGCTGAAGTAAGAGCTTTCTTCAGTTCCTCAAAGGCGGCTAGAGCTTCTTCATCTCCTAAAATCAACACGTAATCTACTCCCTTCTTCAGATATACAGTCAAAGCATACGCTTTATGTGAGAACGAGAGTATAAACCTTCGATAATACCCCACCATACCTAAAAACTGTCGTAGCTTAGTGAGAGTACTAGGAAAAGGGAGCTCTAAGATCTTCTGCACCTTCTGTGGATCAACGGCAATGCCGTCCTTGGATATGATATGACCCAAGAGTAACCCTTCCTCACACCCAAAAATACATTTCTCCGGATTGAGAGATGCATTTGCTACATCTAAACATTCTAAGACCTTCACAAGGTGCTCAAAATGCTTCTCCTTACTCCCGTAAACACAAAAGTCATCTATAAAATCTCTCACAAACTTTCCTAGAAAAGGTTCGAACACTTTGTTCATAAACCTTTGAAACGTCGCAGGAGCATTACACAAACCAAATGGCATGACTCGAAATGCAAACGTACCCCACGGAGTAGTGAAAGTGGTCAGGTGTTGATGTTCTGGTGCAATTTTGATCTGGTTATATCCGCTATAACCATCTCCAAAGCTGTACCATTCGTTTCCCGCCACTTCTTCCAAGATCTCGTCGATGAAAGGTAGAGGATAATAATCCTTCTTTGTGACCGCATTGAGCTTCTTGTAATCAACACACACCCTCAATTTGCCATTTTTCTTCTTTACGATCACAATGGGTGATACCCATTCAGAATGTTCCACCTCGTAAATGAACCCAGCAATGTGCAGCTTCTCGATCTCTTCTTTCACCAGATCCGCAATTGGAGGACTCACTCTTCGTTGCTTCTGTCGCACCGGTTTGACTTCCTTCTCTAACTCGATACGGTGTTGCTCCAATGTGACCTCCCTCAGATCCTTGTAACTAAATGCAAATACATGAATGTATTTACGAAAGATCTCTTCGAAACAACTCTTCTCCTCTTTAGTAACCTTCGATCCATAACGTAAGGTGGCAATTCTTCTCTCCACCTCCTCGGGAGTCAACGGTTCTTTGTCTCTATCTCTTTGCACTTCCGGAGAAGGGAAAAGATCCACTACGTTCACACCCACATTTCGTTCTTCTCTCTCTTCTTCTGACGATGTATTTTCAGATTCTGAATCTGAAGAATTGGTACCTACATCAGAAGTAGTATCGACAACTTCTGACTCCCAGTAGTCCGATGTGGGTCGATCCGATTCCGACGTCCCAACTTGATCTCCGAGCAATGGAACTTTGATCCGGTGGTGATTCGGTCTGATGCGTAAATAACCTTTGTGCCAGTTATCCGTTGCATGTACTGCTCGAAGCCAAGGTCTTCCGAGTAACATTTCATAACTTGACTCCTTCAAGATTTGAAATGTCATGTTTACTTGCACTCTCATTACTGATACGCAAACTCTCTCCAGCACTCCCAATGGCCTAACTCGCTGTCTGTTAGCCATGCCAACCGTGATACTAGAAGGACGCGTTGGTACTAGATCCAACTTCCTCATGAGTCGTTCCGAGATGGCGTTTACTGCCGATCCTCCATCGACAAGAACATCAGAGACATCTCTCCCATTGATACGAGCCTCTACTTTTGATGCTTTGTTGCATACCTCTCCTTCACTAGCGTCTAAAGCACTCACACCGACAGTAGAAGGATTTACCTTCTTCTTCCGACCTCGTCGAGAGCTTAGACCGCTACGAAGTTCTTTCCTCACCGAAGGATTCAGAGCAATCAACTGTCCCACAGTAATGTTTGCTCGTTGCTTTCCCACGTCTTCCACCACATTGTATTTTGATTGCTCCATTGAAATTGTGAAATCAGTATTTCCCAATTTCTTCCGTCGCTCTTTGGTTTTTGAAGAAGATTTGCTATTCCGAGTATTTTGACTTGGAGAATCTTCCATCACGACAGGTTCTCCCTCGTCGAAATGCGTCCTCATCCTCTTCCTCTCTTGAGCCAACAGCTCTACAGACTGAAAACCTTCTCGTACATCTCGCGGCTCCAAGATGTCAATGCATGCTACACCCTTGTCCTTGCTTTGTGAAGTTGAAGCTCCATCCGCCGTTCCATCATTACGACTCGGACAATTACGTTGGAAGTGTGATCCTCCGCACGTAAAACATCCTTGGCTCGTGTAGTTACTGGGTGATCCTTGCGGTGGTCCACCTCTGGACTGATAGTTTCCATAACCTCGTGAGCCCCCTCCAACATTTGGACTCCGGTGTTGCAACAAATTCACCATATTGATCTTCAAATCTGCTAGAGAATCTGTCAAACTTTTCAACTCATCACGAAAGTCGGGAGTAACAGATCTAGATGGTACAGTGACTGTAACCGCACTAGTAGGAGCTATCGGAGTCAGATTCTGAAATCGAACAGTCGGAACACTCGCAGGTGTCAGAGTTGGTATGCTCGATCCTTGCACATCTCCACATGCTGCCCCAACAGTCATTGGTTGCAAGTCGTCTCCATCCAGACTCTCTTCCATCCTGGTTGCGATCTTCACTGCATCAGCCTTCGAAGTTGGTCTCTCATACCGCACTTGTGTTCGAATCTCCGGCCTCAATCCCCCAATAAAATTCTTTGTGAGCATTGCTCCAATGCCCACCATCGTTGGTTCTACTACATCTCCACTCTTTCGTAAAACCACCCGAAACTTCTGTTCTAATTTCTCCACCCTCTCGGCATAAGTCCTTACTTTCTCTTTCTCTCCTTGTTTGAGGTAAGTTACCTCTACCATTAACTTCTCGTAACTTTCATCAGGAAGAAAAGTTTCAATTAAGGCCTCCGTCAATACTTCCCAAGTATCATCTGGAGTCCCCACTACTCTTCTCTTCTTCCTATCCTCATACCATGTCAATGCAGAACTCTCAAGAAATTCAGGTATCAACCCTACCCACTCGCTCTTCTTTCGATCTCCATTGCCAATGCATGCTCTTTTGAAGTCTCTCACAAATCCTTCCACGTCTTCTCCATCCTTTCCGTAAAACACCGGAAGTTTCCCCATTCTTCTCTTCTTTTCTTCTTCTTACTCAAGGAACTGCTTGCGGATGTGAAGATCGCACTTCACCGCAATCCACAATTTCCCCGTTGAGCTCTCTCCTCTCCAAAGGTTGGAATAAGTTTGACCCTCATGGTCATCTTATCTCTCGTGTGACAGACTATCTCCATCCTCGCTAGAGGTCTTCACTCGTTCCGTTTCTACACTCAACCTTCTCTCGAGACCTTCGGCTACAGTTTCTAGCAAAGCAACCACTGCGCTACACTCGTGCTCAACTGGAATCCCGTCCACTCCACATCTAGGACAAAAGGTTGTAGGATTAATGACGTCTTGTCTAGGGGAAGAAGGACTTATATGTAAGCTTAAGTCGACCAACCCTCTTCGCTCACGCAAAAGTCTATTCTTCGTAGGACACTTGCTCACTTTATGTCCTTCTTCTCCACACAAAAAGCACCTCGAGTTCTTCTCCTGGTTCTTACGACTATTCTCTGCTTCTTCCTCAAATTCTAGTCGAAATTCTCCTTTCGCCAGATCAGCGGTAACTATCACCGCATAGCCTTGAGGGATCTTGCTCAACCTCAATTTCCACTCTTGCTGTCCTTCCATGACGATGATCCGTCATACATCTCTCTCGCTATATAGCTTATTTGACAGTTTTGATCACTCGACTATCTTCTCACTTAGCAATCTCTCACATTACTAAGTAGAAGCTTAACTTGTCAACCTTGAGCCTTAGAGATCGAACATAACCCTCTCAAGAATTCTGAAATTCTTTCACTCTTTTACTTCAGCAAGCGATATAACAGATTTGACCCCCCTTCACTTCGAATGCCATAACTCCAGTTCTACTCGATCAATTCACGCATGATTTGGGTGCCTAGATAGCTTATCTTCCAAGCTATCAGCATGGAAGATTTCAAGGTCTAACTCTAAAAACTGAAAATATGAAACTGACTGTAAACTCCTTCCCGAGAGCTCACTATTTGATACCGAAAAACCTCCTTAACTTCCGAAAGACATAACTCTCTCCTCACAATTGATCTCTCGGAGATATCAAGCTTATTGGAAAGCTTATCTTGCCCTCTATAACATGGTGTATGTACAAAGGTTCTGAACTCATGCTCAAAAACAGACATGAACTGTACTAACGACTAAATACGAATCTTTGTATCGAGGTCCCGGCAACGGAACCAAAATGTAAGCCGGCCTGTCTCTCACCCAGGGGTACCTCAGATGACTAGGATTACTAGTGCACCTTAATTACAAAGATTCTATCATACCCATGTTCACTTCACTCAACACTCTGACCCGTATGGTCACATCGGTCCCTCTAATAGCGTTCCTGCAAACAAGTTCTAACCTCGCCCTCCACATTGCATCACATAGTACTCAAGGACTCCCAAGGTCTCCAATGCTTACTTTACTTACAGTCAGGAAAATGAGAGTGTCTTCCACCTTCTCAACTCCTCCTTATATACTCTACAACTTCTTACCGTGGTAACTTTCACTAAGTTACGTTACCTCATGGTAAGTGTGCAATCCAAAATAGTAAAACTTCTAAAGGCTACTAAGCCTTTAAGAATAGCACACACATTACTTGTTCTACTTTACAAAAGTAAGAGATTCTCCTACTTTAGCTTTTGTAAAGTGTTAACTTTCCACCCTATCCAATCGGAAGGCGACAACAAACTAATACGTCTTTTGAGGAGCATCTTTAGATCTTTGTGCATGACTTTCCATCATGCATCCAATCAGCGATGGTCAACAAAGTTACATACTTTTGAGAAGCATATTTAGAGCTCCGCACTTATCACATAGTGTCATAGTGGAACCTCTAATAGTTTCCCCAACTTAGTTATAACTATCTCCGCTAGTTATGGTTAGTTTTGATCACTCTAGATTTAGATCTTCGAACTAGAGTAACCTATAAGATAGTCATACCTAATGAAACTTATATAAACATGCACACAAATAATGGGATACTTGTGACGTGACAGTTCCGTTCAAGAAGGTAAAAACTTTTGTACATATGTTTACTTGAAGAAATTTCTTTAAAATCTTTAGCAGCCTTTCCTACACTAACTTCTCTATACAACTCCGTTTTTAATGAACAAGGAGTCAAAACTATAGTATTTGTGAACACCTACACGCTCACGCTATCCGATTCTGAGTTCGAGTCACGAACCAGAATCGACGAATTTCCCTCTTTCACATATTTCACAGCCTAAAACTCGTACTAACTATTGCTTAAAACACTTTCTGTCAAAACTAGAAGCATGAGGGCGCTCTCCTCGTCGAGCTTTGCATTCTGGTGTCTTTCGACTCCTTTAGGGGTGATATTCCAACCCAAGCTAGGGTTGGACCTAGCTTAGCTCCTGCCTAGCTTGTTAAGCTGCAGGGCAGCTTCCTTTACACAATATAGAAAAAAATCTCTCTGCAATACTTTTCACTGTACAGATCTATGTACAATACGACAACGGAAGCACATGCCATCTCAGTGATAGGACGTCCGCCTGGGAGGAAACTGGTCTCAGGATCAATTCTCCTTAGTTTGTGTTTCCTATTCCGACATGTTGGCCTCCTAGAACGGAGTCTATGTTGGATATGCAGCCACGTCTTGCATATCTAGGAGCGAGAGACCAGTATCTCTCTTAATCGTGGACTTCTTGGCCTAAGCCTCTGCATGCCATCTTGAATATACGAGATACCTGATACGCATATGAGGGGTTGTAAGCTCTGTGAGGCAACCCCATAAGTGTAGGGGCTTTAGCCTACATTAGATGGCTTGTGTTATATTCAAGGTGGCATCAAGATGACATCAAGAGAACGAGAAACTTTTATTAATTAAGGGGCCAGCTTAGCTAAGGGGCTGCTTTGATAAGTAGTTGTTTGTTGTACCTCAAGCTAGACCTCAACTTATCAGCTTTTGGCACAATTTCGGATCTTCACTTTCATTGCATCAATGAATAGAGCTCTTTGTCAGCACTCCATAGGCACTTCGTCTACTTCGTTTGGACGCATAGTGGAGAAGTTTCAAGACTCGAAAGATGGGTAAAACAAGCCTACTTCGTTTGAACGCATAGTGGAGAAGTTTCAAGACTCGAAAGATGGGTAAAACAAGCTAAATCTCAGCTTACGGGCTTTTGGCACAACTTCGGATCTTCATTTTCATTACATCGATGGGTAGAGCTCCTTGTCAGCTTTCCATGGGCACTTTGTCTACTTTATTTGAACGCATAGTGGAGAAGTTACGAGACTTGGAAGAAGAGAAATCAAGCTAAGCCCTAGTTTACTTTTGCTGACTGGGTAATTGCAGCTCCAGGCGCTATACTAAGGACGCAAGGGCTTGCTTCCTCATTATTGAAGAAAACTTGTACGTACATAGATTGACGTAAGGGGGCAGCTTAAGGGGGCAACTTGTTTCTACGACTTGTCGGTGGACGTTTTGGAGAATTGAGAAGTCCAATGCATGCGCGCAATGTGTCATTGGGTTCAGATCTGTGCAGGATACATGTGGGTTAAGACAGTTCATGAAGAAACGGATTGGGGGATGTGTTCTGAGAGAAATTGAGACAAGATTTGAGAGATTCAGTTGGATCGTTCGGATCGTTTCGGAGTCCAAACTTGATGTCCTTGGATCCATTGGGATTAGAACGTCGAGTTCTTTAAGAAATTGAAGACGACACGAAGTTTCATCGGACGGTTTAGGAGTTCTGAGTGAAATTGGCTCGCAAGGAAATGCTTGCCTCAAGTTTTCATCGTCTACGACTTAAAATTGAGTTGTTCTTCACGATCGGTGAGCCAAGCTCTTAGTTCTTGGTGCCTACGCGACGAGGGAGTCTTCATCTACGCCTAGGAGAGGATAGTACGTGGATTGGATTGTTGGTTTGGGTGTGGTGAGCAAGTTTGAGCCGCAAGGAGTCGATTTACATTAGTTTTTTGTGTCCTACGATCAAATTTCTTGCGTGGTTTTGCGAAAGGAACTCCAAACAATTTGTTTGGAGTCTCGTTGGGTTCAAGGTAGTTAGATCCACTTATCAGAGAAGACGGATATTAGTTCAGACGATCCGTTTGTGCGGTGTGTGTTTTTAAGCCACAAGGAGGAGTTTTTGAAAGTTCAGTCACTTGCGACTAAAAATCGATGATATCTCGTCTGTTGGGAGTCGGATCTGATAGTCCTTGAGGTCAACGGAGTCAGAGGAGAAGACCCTATCGACATCTGAAGTCTGTTTGACAAAAAGAGGAAGTTCTCAGATAGATCTTTTTCGGTTCCTTCGCTACGGTTTTCATCCTTTGGAGTTCGTTAGAGATCTAGTTGGCTATATACAGCTTGTGGTAGCTAGCTTCAGCTAATAACTTGTACATTGATGTGGTTTGGACTGGGTTTCAATCATGTGATACTGGTGCAGTTCTCTTTGTTAGCAAAGGGAATTTTCTCTTGCTTTGAGCTACGCTTGGTGGTTTGAGCCAAGGTTTGTTTTAGAGGCTTTGAAGCATATTACAGACCGCTCTGGTCTGTTTCTCAGTTCTGTGTTCTTAGGAAGAAAGAACCGGCAGTGTATGTACATTGAGAGTTGGTATATATTGCAACGACGTTTGTTTTCGTGCGTGTTTGTCTCTTCCTTGTCTCTGTTCAGCACACTACATCTCCACAGCTAAGAACCTCACATTTTCTTGGACATCTTTCACGCAAAATCTGACATGACAACGTACAAGGACAGTAAGGGGTCAGCTTAGCTAGGGGCTTATCTTTTAGGTAAATCAACCTGCAGTGGGTTTCGACGAGAGATTTTTGCAAAGAAGTGACAGAAGAGAGAGGAGACGCGTGCAAGAGAGAGGGGAGAGATTTTTGACGATTGAAGATTTTGATGGTGGAGTCGACACTGAAATAAAGTTTATTTGAGTCTTGAAAGACCTATATGTATATCTAAGTGTTTGATTTGTATTTGATGGACGCAAGAGGTAGAATTTTGAATTCTCATCATCTACAGCAGTCTGTTTTCTTTTTGATCGTTCTCCTGATCAATCATAGTCATGAGGTTCATCCTCCCCAAGAAATACTCTCACCACGATATCTGGTGCTTCCACTGAGAGCTATTGGGGTGATTGATTTGGAAGATTGATTAGATTGAGTGAGAAAATAGATCACAGTGCTGCCGTACAAGGTGTGGCTATTGCTCAAGGTGCTCCTCTTTAGGGAAGTTCTGATCAAGATGAGAATGGCTCTCAAGGAGGACCTATGGTTGTTCCAACAGCAACAGCACAACCTGCTATAGATACATCTCATATTCTTCAAGCGTGTGGCTGCCCTGATTCAGCAGCAACTTGCAATTGGAGGAGATGAGCAGAAATCCACAAAGACGTTACAAGCAATTGTTGGTCGATGTGGGCGGTTTGATGAAAGTGACGTTACTAGGTACCTACGGGAGTATGTGGGTGAGATGGAGCTGTTTAGAGCACCTGAAGTTGAGATAATTTTGAGCTTTGAGTTGACTGTTATCCCTGAACTGAGATAGAAGATGAGAATTCTACAGAGGAGACATCTAGGTGGATAGACTTTGTTTGAACGTGCACTGAGAGAAGAGTTTCTAGAAGAGGATTATGAAAGAGTCACCAGAAGACCCTCACGGACTGGATAGAACGTCAGCCTGGACATTCCATGGGATTGAATGAGATGATTCGTGAATTTGAGAAGAGGTACTCTCAGCTTTCTGATCTAGAGAGATTGACGCTGGATGCTAGCAAGACAGAGTTGTTCTTAGGTGCTCTGGATGAGTTCACAGCAGATAGACTTTGTTTCATGTTAGCTGATCGTGGAGCTGAAGAGAGGAGTTACATCTGATTGGAGGAGAGTGGAGGAAGCAGTATCTACTCTTGCTAGACAACGTCATGGTAGAATGGCAGTGCAGCTAGAAACCTTGCCAGAACAGAGAGTAGCTCCTCAGCTCTCGATAGTTCCTCCTATAATACCTCAGATAATACCTCATGCACCTATAGTGATTCCTCAAGCACATGTAGTGGTTCCTCAAGCGCATGTAGTGCTTATCCCAACATAGAGAGGACCTAGACAGCAACAACAACCTGTTGAGAACCGAAATCAGAATAACTTGATTGAAGAGCTCACTCAACAGTTGAGAGATTTGAGAGTTGAGATGGCTGATTTGAGGAGAGACCAACAACCAGTCGCACCAGGTGCTCAATCTGTAGGAGGAACCTTTACCAGATGTATTCGGTGCGAGAGCCTAGATCATCTCAGAAGAGACTGTCAAGACTTAGCAGTTGTCTTGCGAGAGGACATAGTCAATTATCAACAAGTTGTATCTAACCGTCACTGGACAACCCCTGAACACATATTTACGAAGAGGAGGAATGAGGAGTTCGCTTCCAGCACTTACTGATGCGAACACTACAACGATGACTGCGGGTTCTGCAGAAGCTGATGTATATACTGGGAGAGTTGAGGTGCACTCTAATCCAACTATGGTTGAGCAAGCTGCTGAGGTCTCAGTTGAAATGATGAAGAGAGGTGCAGAAAGCATTAGGAGGGCTACTGGATGGAAAGACCTAGTAGATGCAACTTCTATTCGAGCGTTTTTAGAAGTGAGTAGTGAACAAGATGTCATGGTGGAAGACAAAAGACGACGAGATGCTTCTGATCTAGATGCATGGGTACCAGATGACAATGACCGTCGGAGAGTTACGCGGAGGAGAGCAGCGGAACCATCACCATCTGTACCAGTTGGTAGGTTTTCTGCTGCAGAGGATGTATCCTCTACCTCTACAACTCCACCACCTGCAGTAGATCCTATGAAAGGTGTACAAGATTTGTCACAGGAGGCTACTACTATAGATAGAGTACGGGTTAAGAGGTTTATAGCACAGAAAAAGAAAAAAGCTCCAGCCTACAAGTTAGCTGCAACATTGAAACCGCAACACACTTGCGTGCTGTTCTGGAGCAACGCATTTTGGATGCTAGAGTTGAGTTTACTCTTCGTGAGGTACTAGGTATCGCAAAGAGAGAGTTTCATGAGTTGATAATTGACATCATGAAGAGAAAGAGACAAGTGTTGGCTGAACAAAATAAGTAGTCAGATGGTTGGAGCAGTAGATGCTATTGATATTGATAGATTCAGAGATGATAAGTATGAAGCATGAGTTGTTGGTCCTGCTGTTATTGAGAATGAAGATGAAGAGTTTGAGGAGGATAAGTCAAGCACAGACAGCGATTTCAAACAGAACCATTGGGCACGAGCGACAACAGAGACGCAGGTTCGACTTGGAGGATTTTCTGAACCGGTACATGCACTTGTGGATCACGGGTCGGAAATCAACATCATTTTCAAGGAGGTGTATGAGAAGAGGCAATGACCAATCGAGAGGAACCATGGTTGGATACTCCGTGCTGCTAACAATCAAAAGGGTGAGTTGTATGGAGCTTGTCCAAATATATGTGTAAAGATTAGAGATGTAGAGGTTGATCAGCATTTCTTTGTACAGTCGTTTGTCTCCTATCTTGTCATACTAGGTCAACCATATATCACCGCGGTTCGAATGGAGATAGGTCATGAACGATGAGTCTCATTATGTTAGAGTTCAGGGTCTTTAGTACTTGTCTTTGAGTACTTGTCTATGACAAGTACTCAATACAGTTTTTTGACTGTTCGTTCAAGACATGAGCGCAATCGACAAACCCTTAGAGATTCTCAGACGAAGAGATGTAAGGATTTTCGCAGTCCACTCCTGTAGAGCGGGAAGACATGGGTGTAGAACCTACTGCTGAGATACAGTTAGAGTTGGTAAACAAAGTAGAACGATCGAAAGTGAGACATGTACAGAGGCTTGGAGACATGTGCAATGTACAGAGTTGACAGTCTGGATTGCTGATGTTTGAGGATGATGGGTGGAGTCAGTTTACAAGAGTTAAGACATGGGAGAAAATACAAAAAGATGGATGGTGAAACAGATATCAGAGCTGTGGCATGCAGGGGTTCTACTTGAAGATGATGTGATTTTTGGCTTGTTTGAAGAGTTTGTGTTTGTACAGTCAGTTGTTACTTGGTTGGACAGTGTAAGCAGATTGATGGAAGGGAAAGATAGTATGATGGTGATCCCTATCCACTCTCGACATATATATAAAAAGATTGCTATGTATGTGCGGTTCTTTCCTCATCCGATGCAGAATAGTAAGAGAAGAAAAGTAGTTTGTTGGTGTGCACTCTCTCAGGAAGCAAACGTCCATGCGAAGTACAAATTTGTATTGAAAAAAGTGAGACCGATAGCAGCTCAACTACATGCTAACTCCCAGCAGCAAGTATAGTTAGTGGAGACTGAGCCTATATTGCGTGATCATAGACAATTAGGGCATCAGTTTACCGAAGAGACGTTGAAGGAGCTCCAGATAGGAGGGAGTGATTTTCTGACAAAAGTTGAGAAGACAATTTTTGAGCAAATGATAGTAGATCATGATAAAGCCTTTTCCTTTTCAGCAGGAGAGATAGATTGTGTGGATCCAAAGGTGATAGCGCCTATGGTTATATTCACAATCCTCATGTGCCTTGAGATCTGAAACTGATTCCGGTTCCTCGTGCCTTGTTGCATAAACTTATTGAGTTGCTAAAAAAGAAGTACGGATGGGGATACTTGAGCCGTCTATGGGACCGTACTCTAGCAGATGGTTCACTGTACCCAAGAAGTCAAGAGCCTTGCGTTTCATTCAAGATCTACAACTTGCAAATAATGTGATCATTTGTAATGTTGGGACGGGTCCTGTGATTGGTGAAGTAGTAGAGGTATTTGCAGGGAGAGCTATCTACTCCATTGGGATTTATATTCTGGTTATGATCACTTTCAGCTGACTGTAGAAAGTAGAGATCTGACTATGCGTACGCCTTTGGGATTGATGCGAAAGTGTACTCTTTTTTAAGGAACGACGAACTTGGTGGCTCATATGCAGAATGCGATGCACAAGGTACTACGAGAATTTGTACTTGATGTTACTATTCCATTTCTAGATGATATTCTTATAAAAGGTTGCGCGGTTGAAGACAAGGATGAAGCAGTACTTGCGAATGAATGTAGAGGGTTTGTTGCATATCATATCAAGGATGTAGAATGTATCTTGACTCGTCTGGAGGAGGTACACTCACTCTGTCAGGAGCTAAGTCCAAGTTTGGTGTGTCTGAGATTTTAGTGGTTGGTCATCTGTGTGGTGCTTTTGGAAGACGACCAAATCTAGAGAAGGTTGACGCTATAGCTAGGATGGCGGACTGTAAAAATATCACAGAGGTATTGAGAGAGGTATTCATTTTTTTAATATTCCGCTTTTTTTAGTAATAAAGAAAAAAAGGAAAAATGCTCAAAATCTGCATTTAATAAAAGATATAATAACGATATACAAAAAAAAACAAAACTTAACAAAAGAGCAGAATAGACTATATTAGTAAAAAACATTTCGAGATATCCAGAGAAGGTTGACGCTATAGCTTGTGTATTTTACCGTCTATCCATTCCTCACTATGCTCATGTTGCGGAGTCTTTGTATGCATTATTAAGGAAGGGTAAGAGGTTTGTATGGACTTCAATCCATCGAGAAGCTATGAATAGGCTGAAGGAGGCTCTGAAGTCTCCACATGTGTTGAGAAGAGTTGACTGAGTGTGGAAGATCTATCATTGTCACAGTAGATACTAGCCCAAAGGTGATTGGTTGGGTGATTGGTCAAGATGATGCGAGTGGTATGCGGCTCACCTCTAGGTTTGGAGCTAGGATCTTGACAGACAAGCAACGAGATTATCCTCAGGTGAAGCGTGAGTTGTGGGGAGTGATCACAACGATGAAGACAGACCGTGAGTTTCTTATTGGTGCTCATGTAGTCTTAGAGACAAATTGTCTACCTTTACTAGGCATGATATCCAACTGTAACACGTCGGACATAGCGATGTTGCGTTGGATTGTCTATATTAGAAGCTTGAATCCAGAGCTAAAGCATATAAAAGAGAAAGAGAATGTGGTTGCAGATATGTTGTCAAGGGCTCGTTTTGTAGACGAGGATGTCATGTTTTCAGAAGCTGAGGAAGAAGAGTGAAAGGATGCTCGGTGTCAGATTGATCGACGGGTTACAGACTTGGAGCCGTTGATGTTTAGAGAGGAGCTTTACACAAATAGACTTTGTAACATAAGATGTTATCTGGGTACGTTGGAAAGACAAGAGGGTTGAAGCGAAGTAGAGTTCAAGGAGATAAGGAAACAAGCGTACAATTATCTTCTACGTGATGGGTATCTTTGGAGACGGCCGTAGAGGAGAGATGAGATGTTCATACGAATAGTGGACGATCTGCAAACGAAGCAGCAGCTAATGAAGGAGTTCCATGATACCTTGACTTCAGATCATAGCATAAGCAGATCCATCTTCTAGTACCATCGTCCCCATCCAAGTAGCTGTGATAAAAGGTTGGTCAAGAATGAACGGGTATGATGTTGCTTCTTGAACAAAGAAGTTTTGCTCGATAGCAACATCACCTATGCGCACTCTAATGTCTGGATAAGTTCCATACAAATCTCCTCTTGCATTGTTGGTTGCTCTTATGGCCCACCCATGCTCTGTCTCGATCGACCACTTCTTCTTCTTGTACAACTCTTTCGACATGATGTTGATTTCTGATCCATGGTCAATTAGAGTAACCACCAGCTCATCCAAGTCTCCGATCCTCACCAGCGTTTCCGTCGTAGTTCAAGCCCAGTGACTGTGACTGTAATGACTTGAGCTTTGCTTCCCATCCTTCTCTTCATCCTCAAAATGTATCATGCGTCTTCGATCTCTTTCTTCCTCTGAAGAATAAACATTGCACTTTGCAAGCTCTCTCTCCTCATCCACAGACATCTTAGTATCCGAGGCATGCGATGAACCAGTCTCACCCGTAATCTATCGCTTCCGTTTGATGATGTCAATGATGACATCATGAAACTCGTGCTTAGCAATGTCCAAAACTTCTCTCAAAGTAAACAGTTCAACAAAGCATGGTATTATTGAAAGATGGTCACCTTCGCATTCAAAATGTCATCTTCCAAGACCTCCTTCAAGTCTGTTGAAGCCTCGATGTCCAACTGTAGTTTGTAGGCAGCTGGCTTACCCTTCTAAAACTCCTTTGCTCTTTCTTTCGATGGAGAAGGAGCATCATCCATCGATAGATCTTGAGCTCCTACATCACGGTATCGAGTCGGATATTGCATGAAGGATGTCCAGGAAAACGCGAGGTTCCTGGCTGTGGAGATGTTGTGTGCTGAAACAGAGACAAGACAAAGAAAAACAACCACGAAAACGAACGCTGCGGTATATACCAACTCCAAATGTATGTACACTGCTGGTTCTTTCTCCTAAGAGCACAAAACTGAAAAACAGACCAGAGCGGTCTGTAACCTGCTTCAAAAGCCCCTAAAAACAACCCTTGAATCACAACCCTGATCCAAAACTACCGAAGCGTAGCTCAAAGCAAGAGAAACTTCCCTTTGCTAGCAAACAGAGCCACAACAATATCATGCGATCCAAACCCAAGTCCAAACCACACCCATGTACAAGCTCTTAGCTAAAGCTAGCTACCACAAGTTGTATATAGCCAACCAGAACTCGAACGAACTCAAAAGAGCAAAACTGGTAGCGAAAAAACCGAAAAAAGTCTATCTGTGAACTTCCTCCTTTCGTCAAACGGACTTCAGATGTCGATAGGGTCTCTTCCGCTGACTCCGTTAACCCAAGAAACCTTCAGATCCGACTCCCAACAGCCGAGATATCACCAATTTTCGGTCGTAGGTGATCGAACCTTCAAAAACTCCTCCCTGCGGCTTCAAACCGCACACACCGCACAAACAGATCGTCTAAACTGATATCCGTCTTCCCTGGCAGATAGATCTAGCTATCACGAACCCAATGAGACTCCAAACAAGTCGTTTGGAGTTCTCCTTGCAAAACCACCCAAGAAATTTGGTCGTAGGTTACAAAAAACTGACGTAAATGGACTCCCTGCGGCTCAAACTCGCTCACCTCGGCCAAACCAACAATCCAATTCACGTACGCTCTTCTCCTATGCAAAGATGAAGACTCCTTGATCATGTAGGCAACAAGAACGAAGAGCTTGACACACCGATCGCGAAGAACAACCCAATTTTAGATCGCAAGCGATGAAAAACCTGACGCAAGCGCTTCTCTGCGAGCCAATTTCACTCAGAACTCCTAAACCGTCTGATGAAACTTAGTATCGTCTTCAATTTCCTGTAGAACTCGGTGTTCTGATCCCGATGGATCCAAGGACATCAAGTTTGGACTTCAGAACGACTCGAACGGTCCAACTCTCCTTCACAGGTAACTGAAATCTCCAAATCTCCTCCCTGCGTCTCAATTCCTCTCAGTACACATCCCCCGATCCGTCTCTTCCCAAACCGTCTTAACCTGTGCGTAGCCTGCATAGATCTGAATCCGATGACACCTTGCGCCCGTGTATTGGACTTCCCAATTCTCCAAAACGTCCACCGACAAGTCGTAGGAACAAGCAAACTTCTTAAGCAACCCCCTTGTAACAGTCTCTGCACGTACAAAGTTCTCTCAATAATGAGGAAGCATGCCCCTTGCATCTTTAATATAACGCCTGGGGTTGCAAATACCCAATCATCAACTAAACTAGGGCCGAGCTTGATTTTCTCTTCTTTCGAATCGCATAACTTCTCCAGTAGGTGTCCAAATGAAGTAGACAAGATGCCCATGGAAAGCTGACAACGAGCTCTACCCATCTATGTGATGAAAGTGAAGATCCGAAGTTGTGCCAAAAGTCCGTAAGCTGGGGCTTAGCTTGTTTTCTCCATCTTCAGAGTCTTGTAACTTCTCCACTAGGAGTCCAAACGAAGTAGACAAAGTGCCTATGGAAAGTTGACAAGGAGCTCTATCCACTGATGCGATAAAAGCGAAGATCCGAAGTTGCGCCAAAAACTCGTAAGCTGGGGCCTAGCTTGTTTTCTCCATATTTCGAGTCTTGTAACTTCTCCACTAGGCGTCCAAACGAAGTAGATGAAGTACCTATGGAAAGCTGACAAGGAACTCTACCCATCTATGCGATGAAAATGAAGATCTAAAATGATGCCAAAAGTCCATAAGCTAAAGCCTAGCTTGTCTTTCTCATGAGTGTCTTTGGAGCGACAAGCATTGAAGTCTGAATTTCAGATAGGAGCCGGTCCACGACATGACAACGGAGCTCTTGATGAACCTTCTTCCCTCGAGTCTGTCTCTTGGAAGAAGTTCCTTCCCCTACATCCTCTGAATCTTATCTTCTCTTCTCTTCCAACAACGCTTCGTGTTGGTTCTTGACGATGTAAGTATACACCGATAGCGCTTCTATCGGATCTTCTCATCCAGTATCCCTTCTGATCATATCAGTTGTCCTCAATTCAGAATCTCTTTCAGCTGCTCCATCGTCTCGTGATGTTCTTGTCGCCAAGTAAACCTCTTTCTCTTTCTTAGAAGTGCATACAGAGGCTCGGCAATGTGTGCATAATGTTGAATACTCACACGAAAGAACACACAAGCTCCTAAGAATCGTCGAACCTCAGTAATGTTGGTACAGTCTGCTATCCTTGCTATAGCATCTACTTTCTCTAGGTTCGGACATCTTCCAAAAGTACCACATAAATGATCCACAACCACAATCTCCCGAGATTTGGTACTTGACAGAGTGAGGTGTACCTCCTCCAAACGCATCAGAATCTTTTCTACATCTCGAATATGGTTTGCAACGAACTTTCAACAACCATCAGAAGTCACAGCTTCGTCCTTGTCCTCCACCGAGCAGTCTTTCATGGGAATTTCATCCATAAATGAGATAGTGACATGAGATACAAATTCCCGTAACACCTTATGCATCATATTTTGCATATGAACTACTGAGATTGTCGTGCCATGAGGAAGAGTACACATCCGCATCAAACCTAAAGGTGTACGCATGGTAGTCAAGTCTCTACTCTCAAAAGCAAGCTGAAATTGATCGTAACCTGAAAATAGATCTCCAATCGAATAGATTGATCTTCTAGCAAATGTCTCAGCTACTTCATCAACCATAGGTCTTGTCTCAACGTTTCAAATCATGATGTTTTTGACAGGCTGTAAGTCTTGGATGAAGCGTAAAACTCTTGTCTTCTTAAGTATTGTGAATCATCGGCTAGAGTACGGAGCCATAGATGGTTCAAGAATACCCATCCGTATCCTCTCCTTCAGCAATTCAGTGACCTTCGGTAGCAAGGCACGAGGGACTGGAATCGACTTCAAGTCTTAAGATACGTGAGGAACAGTGAAGATAACCATCGGAGCTATCACATTAGGATCCACACAACCAATCTCCTCAGCTGAGAAAGAAAACGCCTTATGATGACTAACAATCATCTGCTCGAAAGCTCGTTTCTCTACTTCAATCAAGAAGCCACCCCCTCCTATCTGAAGCTGCTCGAGTGTCTCTTGAGTAAACTTATGTCCTACCTGTGTAGGATCTCTAAGCACAAGCTCAGCGGTCGCTAACTCCATCTGCTGTCGTGAATCAACAAATAACTGAGTCGCCACTGGTTTCACCTTCTTCGCTACTGGTTTGTATTTTGGTGCACCTCTGCTTCTTGACGAGAGCCGCACCAATAGATTGCATCCTTCCATCCATTCTCCAGTCTCGGATGAGGACCAGATTGTAAGCACGAGACAACCTCCTCATAGACTTTATGAGAGTGGATGGGAATCACCACCCTTTCTCCCACTTGCTTCATCAACCTATCTAAATCATCCAACCAACGAACAAAATACTGTACACTTACAAACTCCTCGTAAACACCAAAAATCATCTCGTCTTCATTCAGAACTCTTGTACAACGTAGATCTACTACATATTTCTCCATCTCTCTTCTACTCTTCTCAGTCAGATCCTCTACTCGTGTGAACTCACTTCAGTCGTCAGAACTGAAAGTCATCAAAACCTATTTCCAACTATGTACAATACAGCTACTTTCTGAAACTTGAGCAACCTCTTCACCAGCCTCCTGTGATTCTTCAGGTTGCTCAAGCAGAATCATAGTAGCATTAGATCCATCACTCTTGTTATCACGTCCTACAAGAGTGGTTTCTGAAAACCTTTACTTCTACAGACAGGAGAATCTCTCAAAGTTTGTCGGTTTCGTTCGTGGCTTGTATGTACTGTCAGAAACTGCACAGAACGTCTATCATCTGGACTACGGATTCTAGCATAATGAGATCCGTCATCCATCACCTTGATCTCCATTTGAACTATAGTGATATAAGACTGACCAAGAATCACATGATATGAAGCAGAAGATTGCACGAAGAAGTGTTGATCTACATCCACATCACATATTTTCATCTTCACATTAGGACAAGCGTCGTATAACTCACCCTTCTGGTTATTTGTAGCACGTAACATCCAACCATGGTTCATCTCGATAGACCATTGACCTCTCTCGTACACCTCCCGTGACATGATGTTGATCTCAGATCCATGATCAACTAAAGCCGCTACAGATTAATACAGACTTCCAAGGTGAACTCGTGTAGCAGTCGTAGCACGAGCCCAATGTCTTCTTCTGAAGTCACTATCAGTGGCTGGACTCTCCTCACCAGTTTCCTCATCGTCAAACTCAATGGTATTGATACTAGCAACTAACGCTTCTTGCTGGTACCCCTGGTCATCAATCTCCTGAAAATGCACTTTCTCGAATTCTGCATCATTCACAGAAGCTGCCACATCTATCATTTGACTTTCTACTTGTTCGGACATCACCTGTCTCTTTCGTTTGATGTTGTCGATGATCAGTTCATGAAACTCTCTCTTTGCAATACCAAGAACCTCCTGAAGAGAAAACTCGATCCGCGCATCCAGTATCCTTTGCTCCAAGATGCTCTTGAGATCAGTAGAAGTTTCAATATCAGCCGCCAACCGGTCCCTTCCCTTTCTCTTGGACAGTAAACTGCCTTTTTGTAGTCGTTGGCTCTTGCTGGGACCTCTACACGTTGTCGTGGCGAGAGTATTTGTAGTGACGAAGGATTTCTCCTTTTGCCCATTTAGTATACAAGATATCGTTCCCACAGAGGATTTGCACAAGTAACGCTGCTCTAAGTTCTAAGATCTGTTCAAACACACAAACACACGGGTTTTGCCTAGAAATCCCGTCTTCTCACAAAACCACACAAAACCACACGTCTTCCAGACACGCCAAATGGTGCTCTGGACCCAAACAAACAACTACCAATTACAATATCACACAACTATTCACAGAGAAGTTCGGGAAGACGATCTTCTTGCTTCCAGATTGCTTCTTCCGGTCTTCTCGATATCGTCTCCCCGAAGCGATTCTCGTCTTCTGGGGGTTCAACTCGTCTTCTCACACCTCCAGAAGGCTGTCCTGCTTCGCAGAAGTCGACTAGCAACGGTCGTTACACCTTATTCTCACACTCACATTCCAATGGGTTAGATCAATCACAGGGTGTATACCCCCTGTAGCCTTCCCAGGCTTCTGCCTACGGAAGTTGTCTTCCTGCAGCACTACAACGACATTCACCTTCACGGAAGCTCAATAGAAGTATCGGAAACTCACTAGAAGAAGATAAGAAGATGGGGAAGATGGGAGAAGATGGGGAAGATGAGAAAAGCCAAACAAGAGAAAACAAGATGAAAAGAGTAAATTAAGATTCCGACAGGCTTCTAGTCCGGATCCTGACTAACAAGCCATCCCTGCTTGTAATAGTTTGGGGAGGAAGACAACAAACGTGAGTACTGTTGCACCGTCTTCTGCTCGAGGATGTCGTCTTCTGTTGCGAGAAGAAGGCTTCTTTCTTCTTCACTTCGCTGCTCTGACTGCTCTGTCTTCTGAGATCCCTTACCCAGAAGACCGTTCGTACGTAGATCCCAAGTGCTCTACTGAACGAGTCAAGCTACACTTCCACAACTGCTGACAGTCACCGCCACTCAAGAAGAACACTTCCCATGCACAATTGGGAGCGAATTCAATGAACCCACCATCCAAAAGACATGGACAAAGCTTCTGCACTCAAATCCACAATCTATTCCCCGAGAAGAAGTCACAATGGCATTGGGAAGCTCACTCCCTCTACTTCCTGCGTCTACTCCTCGACACACCAGCCTAGCTAACAGGACTGCACGAGGATGCCGTTCCCTGTTCCTAGACTGTCCACTACTTCTATCTACATCGTCGAACCATTGCTGGTGCGAGTATGCAAACCCTTCCGGTATATTCCAAGACTATTCGTATGTTTCCAACGACGGGTGTAGTGCGCTAAGACTGTCTCTGCTCTAATGTGTCTCGCCTGCCTGCCTGTAGAATCAGTGTGTATGTTCAGTTACTACAGAATTTTACAGAATTGGCAGAACTGGCAGAGCCCTATCTCCTACTCTGCTATCCTACTTATGCTGCCGCCGTGAGAACCAGGGGAGGCGACCACCAGGGAGAGAGAGGCGCTGATAGGAGGTTGTCACCTCACATGCAAGCGGTTCCCCTGCCCGAATTGGTCATCCACCTTGTCCTTCCTACGCTACCTATGCTGCCACATGGTGTCCTAACTAATATTACACGGGAAAACTGCCATCCTTAAGATAGCATGTTCGATTCTACTATATTTGGAAATGGAGTTACTAACTACTCAGATTGCACGGAGGCAATCTCTACCTGATCTGCTCCTATCGGAGCTCCTAATGCGGCTTCTGATAAGCTAGAAAGCCCTGCAATTACCTCGGGTGTCACTGAGGTGGCTTCCTCTTCTTCGTCTCTTGCTGGCTCTGATGTCGCTGCTGCTGCATCTTCCTCGGCTTCGGCTTCTGCTTCGGAAGACAGAAGCGTCTTCTGGGAAGCGGAGTCGACCGGTGCTTCTTCCGTCTTCTGAGGCACGGGTGCGGGACTAGGGACCATGGGGACCTCATGGGGATCCGGGGAAGTTGCTTCCTTCACGCGGAATACCTGGGAAGACGGCTCGTCTTCCTGTCTTCCAGAAGACATCTTGTCTTCCGGAGCGTCTTCAGGAGTCTTCTCGTCTTCCAACGCTGTCACCACCAAGTGCACAGCGAGATCAAACTCCTCCTTCTCCATTCCGGATCCAGTCGATGGTGCTGGAGCGTGGGAAGATGCAGTTGCAGGTGTCGGAAGCGAGGAAAGATCATAAAGTGTCTTCACTCCCTCTATCTGTCTATCCAAGTACCTGAACATACTCTCCCGGCATTCCACCAACATCGCTCTCGACTCGCTGTCCCATCCTCTAGCTAAAGTAAGTAACTTCCTACCCGCAGTGTAGTTGAACTTCTCTCGAAGCGCTTCCACCACTATGCCAACATCTTCTGTGCACGGGCCTCTGCTGCTTCCCTCTGCGTCTTCTCAACTGCAGCTCGCGCTTCCGCGGCTTCTCGCTGCATCTTCCATATGATCTGCTCTTCTGCGAGGGTGGTGATCTTCTCCCGCACTCGGGTGACTTCCTGATTGCGCTGCTGTACCCGCGCCTGCAACTCCTGGTTGCTCTTCCGAAGCTGTACCAGCTCCTTGTACCTGGCTGCAAGCTTCTCCGTAGTGCGGAGGCTAGCTTCCAGCGACTCCGTCTTCTTCTGATCTTCCCCCTGTCGCAGCAAGGTGCGCAGGCCGAATCCAGGTTGTAAGGGCTTCTCCTGTGCCCTCGCTCTCCTCTCCAGCAACTCCATAGCGGGCTGGATCTCCTTCTGGAAGTAGGCACTGAACTCCTCCAGTCGTCTTCTTGCGGAAGACCAGTTCATCTCCACCACTCGCTCCATGGTGTCGACTTCGTCTTCCAGAGGCAAGGAAGCCTCTTCCACTACTACGGCCTTCATCTTCTGCGCACGAGAAGAAGCTACTCTTCTCATCTTCCGGGGTGGAAGACTCCTCATGGCAGGAGCGGCTCTCTTCTTTGCGCTTCCTCGCATCGCAGCAGGAGCGCCTATCCATCCTTCGTCTTTTGGAGTCTTCGGAAGACTCCCAGGCGTTGCAGAAGCAGTCTTCTGCTCTGATCGGGTACTCAGCAGGTCTTCTTCCGAGTCGGACTCCGATCTTGAGTGAATGAGGGAGATGGGTGTCCTCGGTACACTTCTGGGACCCATCTTTCTCAGTGGCGTGGCGTCTTCCGACCCACTAGACTCATCTTCTCTTACCAGAAGCGTCTTCTGGTGAGAGCCGGGCCTCAGCTGTGGCATCAGAGTGGGAGGGGGCGTTGCAGCTGCCGCTCGGTCATCGTCTTCCGAGGTCTCCTCCTTCACCTCCTGTCGCTCCGTTGGCCCATACACTGCCAGCTGATCTTCCTTAAGATCCCCCATGGCTACATACAAGTAGCAGAGGAAGGGCGTCAAGTGTACCTAAGTATGCTAACTCCGTCTGTACATAGTTGTGGATGTACGCGCCCCAGTAGATGGGCACTCCGTCATCCCACACTGATTTCAGGAACTCCACGTCCTGATCTCCTAAGTACCTTGTCTTCTGCGCTTTCCCCTTGGGAAAGAGATGCAGAAATAACTTCGTCAGGAGGCGCTTCTTTGGCTCCCGGTAAGATTCTATCTTCCAACCGTTCCTCCCCTGCTTGTCTTCCACGAAAAGGCAGGTGGTGCTCCCAGGCACATGCCACGAACTCACAATCTTAGGCAAGATCTTCTTCTCGTACCAATATCCTCGGTTCTCGGACTCAGGCTTGTGAAACGCCTTACGCCACCAGTCTTCAGTCCAGGAAGACGGTCTTCCTCGAGCTACTCCTGCCTTCGCAGATACACGGTTACGCGGTGGTAACGCTGTCCACACCTCCTCCAGAAGCCCTTGATCTGTGAGGTTCCAATCCCACAGGAAGAAGTCGAGACCCAACTCCTTGAGGAAAGGAGTGACCTCGGCCAATTCTGCCGCTGGTAACACCAAGCCCCGCGGATGCATCGACATACTTGGAAGATCTGTTGCACTAAACCACAAGCACCTACTATGAGCTGAAGGCTCAGTCCTTCCCGAATGCCCACAGTCTAGCTTCTACTTCTCAGAAGACGAAACTAGTCTTCCGAAGACAGCTACTCCGTCTTCCGGGATTCTAACAGTACTTCCTAGATAGCTCTCGTCTTCCGAGCTATATCTAAACAATCCTATCTAAGCAAGGCCTCGCATGGATTACCAAGAAGACAACCCACCTTGCATTACATCCTACTTCCTATCAGAAGATACAAGATATGCGAGAAGTAGAGTATAAGAAAGGTTCAGAAGATGGTTGCGGGCTCCTGCGGTGACAGTGGTCTCTGGGAAGACACTCGAGACAGCTTCCGATTCAATGTCTTTCTCGGAAGACTTCCCGAAGTCAAACTTCCCTTCACTGGTCTCACCTGTCTTCGTCTTCCTACGCGCAATCTATCCTCACAACAGACTCAAGACAACTGCACTCTATTCTTCTGACTTCTCACCTCTCATACGCATTCAGAAGAAGCTTGCTGCATGATGGGAAGACATGACCCTCGACCATTCCCTCCAGATTCTGCCAGCAAGACTTCTCACAACTCTCTTCTAAGTTCGGGAAGAAGAAGGAACGGCTGCTATGGATCGGACAGAAGAGACCCGAATGGACCCTCGCGTCTTCTCGCTCATTTTGCCAGCCTTCCAGTCTTCTAGTCTCTCTAGGAAGATGGAGAGTTGAGAAGCTTGGAAGACCGAGAGACACAGGCCTAGTTCTCGACTTCCAACTTCCCGAAATAACAACACAACTCACCACACCACTCAGGATTCGTACCAAGTCTCTCTAAACACAAAACCAAAGCAAATCCACTCTTGATACGAATTGTGTTCAGCCGACTTTCGAAGACAGTCTTCCGAAGACAGTCAAGTTTAAGAAGCGTCTTCCGAAGATGTTCCCATCTTCCGAATCGTCTTCTGTTCCAAGTTTCGGGGGTAGAGAGGTAGTAGGGTAGGGAAATTGATAGTTGGGGTCTCCAATTTGAAGACTAGGAGTAGGGAAGCTCGAATTGAGCTCGGAAAGAAGCAAGGAGATGTCTTGACAGAATTTGGGCAGCGCTTCCGCGCCCAATGTCTCAAATAGAAAGAATGGAGGTGGGGGTAATCGATCAGGCTGCCTGCACACAATCAAGGAAGCGCGGGGAGTACCAGACAATGGTGAGAAGAAGTGGGAAGGGGAAAGAACAAGGGAAAGAACCTCTACAGTCTTCTTCGGTTTCCCGAGTTGCCTTCGACCTCCACGCGCTTCTGGCTCTTGTCCTAGCTTCCAATGCGACTCCTCTCGACTGCGCCTGCTGTCAATTTCGGTCCACACCTCGATTCCACCTTCGCTTCTACTCGCCACTCTCCACTGTCAGCTTCTCGGAAGCTCCACAGAAACGCCTTTGCTCTCTCTGCTGTTTGTGCTCCAGCAATTCGATCTCAACATTCGCCTAGCTGCCAACTTGTTCTCTCCTACCTCGATGTCTCACTCGATTCCTCTCTCAATGCTAACTCGCGAAGCTCACTCTCTCAATCGATCTTCTCAAGCGCGCTGTGCTACGGGAAGTTGGAATGCGCCTAATGTGCTTCCTCACGCATCTTCCCCGCAGATTAGGGATTCTCGACCTTGGGTGTCTTCCTGACCTACCTACGTATTCGGTGCGCCCTAGTAGGTACACCTACTGTCTTACCCAAAAACTCGTGGTTGGTCCTTCGCGGTCGCTGTCTTCTAGAAGACAGGTGTCTTCCGCCGTCTTCTCATCTTCTGAAGACGCAACTGAGAAGACGCTCTTCCGAAGAAGTCAACTTCTTATTACAAACAGCTCTTAAGATCATCTTCCTGTTAAGGAAGACGTAACTAAGTAACAACGCTTCTTCAGTTATACAAACAAGTTATTATTCTTAAAAATTTCAAAAATTCGTGCATCCTGTAATTTGTGGGCTGTGACAAACCTCCTGACTGTGATTGATCAGGAGAACGATAAAAAAGAAAATAGACTACTGCAAGCGATGAGAATTTAAAATTCTAATAAATAAACTTTATTTCAGTGTCCACTCCACCATCAAAATCTTCAATCGTCAAAAATCTTTCCTCTCTCTCCTGCGCGCGGCTCCTCTCTCTTCTGTCAATTCTCTGTAAAAGTCCCTCGTCGAAAACCGCCGCAGGTTGATTTACCTAAAAGATAAGCCTCTAGCTAAGCTGGCCCTTTATTGTCCTTATACATACAGCTACTTATCAAAAAAGCCCTTAGCTAAGCTGGCCCTTTAATTAATAAAAGTTTCTCGTGCTCTTGATGCCATCTTGATGCCACCTTGAATATATCACAAGCCATCCAATGTAAGCCGAAGTCTCTACACTTATGGGCTGCCCCACAGAGCTTACAGCCCTCTCATATGCGCATCAGATATCTCCCATGGTATATTCAAGGTGGCATGCGGAGGCTTAGGCCAAGAAGCTCACGATTAAGAGAGATACTGGTCTCTTGTCCCTAGATATGCAAGACGTGGTTGCATATCCAACATAGACTCTTTTCCAAGAGGCCAACATGCCGGAATAGGAAACACATGCAAGGGGGAATTGATCCTGAGACCACTTTCCTCCTAGGTAGGCGCTCTATCACTGGGATGGCTTGTGCTTCCGCTAAAAAGATAAACAAAGTTTGTACATATCCTTAAGTAAAATTTTCTGTACATTCTTTACTAGCTTTTCCTACACTAACTTCTCTGTACAACTCCGTTTCTAGTGAATGAGGAGTCAAAACTATGATACTCACGAACACCTACGCACTCATGCTGTCAGATCATGGATTCGAGCCACGAGCTAGAATCGACAGATTTCTCTCTTTTGCACTTTTTACAGCTTAAGACTTGTACTAACTATCGCCTATAATGCTTTTTCTCGAAACTGAAAGTATGAAGTCGCTCTTCTCGACGAGCTCTGCATTCTGGAACTTTTTGCCTCCTTCAGGGTGATATTCCATCCCAAGCTAGGGGGCAGCTTGTCAAGCATCACCCCAGCTTAGCTCCTACCCAGCTTACCAAGCTAGGGTGCAGCTTCTTCTACAACTACGTACACAATAGAAAACAAATCTCTCTACAACTAGTTTTCACTGTACAGGTCCACGTACAATACGACATTCACCCCCTCCAAACCTGCACATCCTTTGATATGTGTCAATCGATCATTGATCCTCGCGGTTCTTATAGTCGTCTTCGCTCTTCTCAATCGTCTCAGAAAGATCTTCATGTGTACTTTCTGATCTTAAGAACTCAGCTAGCTCTACTGCCTCCCCTCTCTTTCTGAACAGCTTCACCCGTTTCTCTGCGACATGAAGTCTTAAAAGCGTACCATCTAACTCTCGCAAGGAATAAGTAGCATTCTGATGCGTATCTGAGACAAGGTATGGGTCAAACCACCTCCTCGAAAACTTTCAGACTATAGAGTGTTGGTTCTCCAATGTGTTGTCGTATACCAACACCCAGTCTCCAACTTGTATCCATTTTGGTCAAAGCCTATGGATCTTATCAAATCTTTCTTTGTTCCCAAATCGAGCCGCCTTCAACCTTCGATGTGCTTCGTGCAAGATCCTCTTCTCTACATTCTAGCTGCCTGATTCGTAGTGAGAGAAGTTGTACACGATCTATATTGTCTTCCCATGGCAAGGTAGCACGGGTAGGAAAATCTTCTTCTGCTGGCATCATCGACTTCTACCGTAACATTAATTCAACAGGCATGTAACCTGTAGTAGAAAAGTGAGTTGTTCTATCAGCCCATAAAGCAAAAAGGAGTAACCTAGACCACTCTCTATGCTTACTGTCACATGTTTTCACCAAGGCTTGAACTATTGATGGATGTCTTCGTTCGCTCTTGCCAATCTCCTCTGGATTCATCGCAGTAGTAAACTTGAGGTTCACACCATATCGAGCAAAAAAACTCTTTCGCTTCTGTACCACGTAGTTCTCTCCTATCTGCCCGTAGCCTTCCTACAGATCTGTATCTATAGATAATATCCTCAAGAACAAACTTACATATCCTTTCTGTGGTCTTCGTCTTCAAAGCTCGCCCTTCCACAAAGTTGGAGAGATCCTCACAAGCCAAAATCAAATATCGTATATCTCATAGCCCCGGAGGCATTACAACCAAGTCGAGAACCCACTGAAAGTGAATGCAAGGTGGATAAGTCGACACAAGACCATGCCTATATTGCATCTTTGAGTAAAACTGACAATGCAAGCAAGAACTGACATAGTTCTTCACGTCACGATATAGACCTTTCTACCAATATTTTTCTTTCAACTTGACATAAGTAGCCCAAATTCCTTGATGTCCGACCCACTAAAGAGGGCAGTACAATTCTTGACTGTACCGTCCAATCACGAGTGCAATCGAGATCATTTGAGGAAGAAACTGCTTCCAAGGACGAGTGAAGAGTTCAAGGATTTTTGTTGAGTATCACTATAGAGTAGGATTGTGATGGTGTGCAGGAGAATGTACTCTCGCTTGAAGGAGAAAGTGCTTTTTGTACAGGGTTTGTTGGATTTTCAGAGTGTGGGATTGCTATTTACAAGAAGGTAGAAGAGCTGAAAAGAAAAGAACAAAAATATTTGCGTGATGTCGATTGATGTTGAAGAGAGCTGGGTGAGCTAGAAAGAGATGAATGGAGTTTTGGTGTTTATGAAGAGGATGGGTTGGAGGATCTTTTGAGAAAGATTAAGTCTATTGGGTGGAAGGATATGGATAAGGCTGTGTAGATTCATTCAAGGGAGGTCTATTTGGTGATCGAATCATTCCGTGCACCTGAGGTTCGAGTTGAGCTGAAGTACAAGACAGTGGATAAGAAGATAAAGCTAGTTGCTGGTCCTTTGCCGGATGACACTAACCAACAGATAGGTCGAGCTTCGAGGGAAAAGAGTTTGTAAGATCCTGCAATGATAGGACATAAGTTCACGGAGAAGACCCTTGAGGAGCTGAAGATTAGATCGGATGGGTCTCTTCTATCAGAAGAGAGGATATGTTTCAAGGAGACGCTTTCACAACATGGGAAAGCATTTGTCTTTGAGTCACATGAGATTGGGTGTGTGGACTCATACGTTATTACCTCGATGGTTATCTTCATTGTATCGCATGCACAGTGGAACTTGAGACCGATTCCAGTACTACGGACTCACTTGCCTAAACTGGTGGAGTTGCGGAAGGAGAAAAGGCAGATGAAGATCGTAGAGTCATCATTTGCACCGTATTCGAGCAGGTGGTGCCTAAGAAGAATGGATCAATGCGGTTCATCCAAGACATACAACCAGTGAATATAGTAACAATCAGAAATGCTAGGATGGGACCGATTGTGGATGAGTTTGCTGAAGCGTTTGCAGAGAGAACAATTTACTCAATGGGCGATCTTTACTCATGATATGATCAGTTTCAACTAGTGGAGGAGAGTAGAAGCTTCACGACAATGAGGACACCTTTGGGGTTGGTTAGAATGTGTACCTTATCACAGAGACTACCAACTCGGTAGCACACATGATGAACGGGATGAATAAAGTTCTAAGAGACTTCATACCTGAAAAGACGATGCCGTTCTTGAATGACATCCTCATCAAGGGATGTGTGGAGGATGAGAATGATGAAGCATTAGATCAGAGAGGTGTCGATGATTCGTTGATCACATCGTAGACTGTGAGAAGATCTTATCTCGACTAGAGGAAGTTCATCTCAAGCTGTCAGGTGCAAAGTCTACATTTGGAGTTAGAGAAGTCTTGATTGTTGATCATTTGTGTGGATTGTTTGGTCGGAAGCCAGACCCGAACAAAGTGGATGCGATTGGGAAGATGAAGGAGATTTGCAACTCGTTGACAAAAGTAAGAAGGTTTCTGGGTGCTTGTGTATTCTATAACATTTGGATTCCTCATTATGCGCGTGTGGCGAATCCATTATATGGGTTTTTGCGTAAGGGTCATAAGTTCATATGGGCGGAAGAGCATACTGATGCTATACGGAAGCTGAAGTCCTTACTATCATCTCCTCCAGTTTTAGGAAGGATAGATTACAAGGCTGCTAGGCCGGTGGTTCTTACTATAGATACAAGTCCAGTTGGAATCGAATGGGCAGTAGGACATGATGATGAGGATGGAGACAAGTTTGCTGTTAGGTTCGGAGCGAAGGTGTTAAGTGTTCGTCAACATGCATATCCGCAAGTGAAGAGAGAACTATGAGGTATTGTTTCAGCCATGAAAACCGAGAAAGAGTATTTGATTGGAGTTGCAATGGTGGTTGAAACTGATTGTTTGCCGTTGTTAGGGATGATCATGAATTGTTCAACTCTTGATATTGCGATGTTACGATGGATCGCATATATCAAGTCGTTGAATCCAGAGTTTAGACATATTGCAGGAAAGGATAATCCAATGGCAAATATGTTATCTCGAGCTCGATATGATGGAGAGGATGAGATGGTTGAAGATATTGACGACGTGAGTGCAAAGTTCTATTCAATTGCACAGACAAGAAGAGAAGATGAGTTGTTTGTTGAAGGGTTGTATGATGATGATTTATCGGGAGGTACCTTAGTACGATGGTTCAACAAACAGGTTGGACGGATGAGAGGTTTCAGAGAGTCCGAAGGAAGACCTACAACTTCATGTTGCAAGATGGGTTTCTTTAGAAGCGATTGAAGCAGAAAGGTGGGATATCGCTACGAGTGATTTGCGACAAAGAAGATCAGCAGAAGTTGCTCAAGGCATTTCATGAGAGTCTTTGGGCTAGACATCAAGGGATTTGGACCACTTTTACGAAGATGAAGGAGAAATATTGGTGGAAAAACATGTACAAGGATGTCGTATCTTTTGTGAAGTCTTGTTTGACATGTCAGATGTACTCGAACATCCGACATCGAGACGGATTACATCTGACTTATCCGTTGACAATCTACTTCAAATGGGTTGTAGATTTGGTGACTATACCAGTTGGATTGTGACAGATGAGATACTTGGTACTTGCTCGAGAAGATCTTTCAAATCAAGTTGAGGGTAGGGCACTTCGGACAAAGATTGAAGGGTATGTAGATTTCTGTTGGAAGAGGTTGTTTATCGATATGGGTGTGTGAGAAAGATTACTACAGATCGGGGAGAGTTAGATGCACATGAGGCTCGTGAATTCTTTGCAAGGTGCGGGGTGAAGTTGTCACTGACAACTGCTTACAACCCCGAAGGGAATACCAAGAGTGAAGGTGATCATCCGCCCATTGTGAAGGCTTTGGTGAAGGCCTGCAACTGAAGGGTGCGCGAGTGACCTCGACTCTAACCATTTGCGTTATGGATAGATCGAACGACGCACAACTCGATGACAAGTTATATGCCAGTGGAACTCATCACAGGTCAGTGAGAACATGTACTGACATGGAGTGTGTTAACTTGAGAAGACAATCTGACTAAGGAAGAGCTTCTTGCTATTCGAATTAGGCAGTTAGAGAGAAGAATTGAGGATATCCAAGCTGCTTTGGATAGGTTGCGAGAAGCACGATTGAAGAACAAGGTCAGATTTGATCAGCGACATCGTTTGAGACCTAAGGAAATCAAGGAAGGTGATTGGATGTTAGTCTATGACAACAGTCTAGACAACCAGCATAGTGCACTCCGGAAGTTTTTCCGACGATGATTTGGTCCATATGAGATGAAGAAAGTTCATGACAATGCAACTTACGCCTTGCAAGCTGGAGGGCTTCAGTGACATGTGAAGAGGAGTTGACCATTCGAGCCGTTCCGGAGTTCAAACTTGCTGTCCTTGGATCCATCGGGATCAGAACGTCGAGTTCTTTAGGAAATTGAAGACGATATAAAGTTTCATCGGACGGTTCGGGAGTTCTGAGTGAAATTGTCTCGCAGGGAAGCGCTTACGTAAAATTTTTGTTCATCTATGATCCTGAAGTTGGGTTGTTCTTCATGATCGGTGAGCTATGCAATCAGGGAGTCTTCATCTACACATAGGAGAAGACCGTATGTGGATTGGATTGTTGGTTTGGATGTGGTGAGCGAGTTTGAGCCATAAGGAGTCGATTTACGTCAGATTTTTTTGCATCCTGTGATCAAATTTCTTGCTTGGTTTTGCGAGAGGAACTTCAAGCGGCTTGTTTGGAATCTCATTAGATTCAAGTTAGCTAGATGTACCTATCAGAGAAGACGGATATCAGATCAGACGATCTGTTTGGGTGATGTGTGCGGTTTTAAGCCGCAAGGAGGAGTTTTTGAAGGTTCAGTCACCTGCGATAAAAAAATCGACGATATCTCGGCTGTTGGGAGTCGGATCTGAAGGTTTCTTGGGCCAACGGAGTCAAGGAAGAAGACCTTAATGACATCTGAAGACCGTTTGGCAAAAGGAAGAAAGTTCTCATATAGATCTTTTTTGATTCTTTCGCTACGGTTTTCATCTTTTTAGTTCATTGGAGTTCTAGTTGGTTATGCACAGCTTGTGGTAGCTAGCTTTAGCTAAGAGTTTGTACATGAACGTTGTTTGGACTTGGTTTGGAATCGTGTGATACTGGGGCAGCTCTTTTTGTTAGCAAAGAGATGTTTCTCTTGCTTTGAGCTACGCTTTGATAGTTTTGGATCTGGGCTGAGATTCAAGGACTCATTGTAGAGAGTTTTGAAGCAGAGTAGAGACCACTCTGGTCTGTTTTTCAGTCTTGAGTTCTTAGGAGAAAGAACTGGCAGTGTATATGCATTGAGAGTTGGTGTATATAGCAACATTCGTTTCTGTGCTTGTGTTTCTCTTTCTTGTTCTCTGTTCAACACACTACATCTCCACAGCCAGGAACCTCGTGTTTTCCTAGACATCCTTCACCTAAAATCCGACACCACGTCCTCCAAGATGTACGTTGGAAAATCCACCTGAGATGTCTAAGATCCGTAACATCTCCCAAAACATCCTAGATCACGGATCATGTAAACCCTGACCTCTCCCAGCACGTGTGTGACCTTGACATGGTCATCCAGCTATCACCAAGTGAATGGTGCCAACAAACATGAGATCTTGCGCCCCCAGCAGCGAAATATTTGACGGTAATGCTTACTGGTATCCTCTAACAGGATATTGATATGGACAACAACTCAGGATATCTCTACACCAAACATGCCACGTGACGTATGAGATGCGTCTCGCAACCTCATCTCTCTCCACATACAAGTATCGATGTACTTGTATACCTGCTTGCAATATTGCAGTCAAACCTGTGCTGATCTCTCCAAACAGCTCAACACATACACACCCTCCTCTGGATATTGTCATCGAATGGGAGTCGTATCCAACGGTGATAAGATCAAAGGGTCAGTAGCAGGAACAACCCCTTGTTCCTCTACTGGTGGTGCAAAGGCTTCACTCTAAGCCTGCTACACCAACCGATCAGGATACTGCTGTAACTCTCCACTCGAACTCCAGAGTGGAACATCCAAGACAGATGATACTAACGTAGACATGATAGGCATGTCCTCCACCTCCTCAAAGACCAATCTCATCGATCAACTACCCCCCCCCCCGATCTCTCAACCTCCACGATCGTCACCGATGAATCTGCAAATGTCGGGCCTGTCTCTCACTCAGGGGTCACCTCTGATGGCTTTGATGGAAGCACACCATGAATCTTGAAGGGAAAAATGCTAAGTTCACTCATTCATACACCCACAAACTTATCAACTAAAAATCTCCTTAAACACATCAACTAAAATCCTCCATTCTAACGACGTCTCTCAAGTTCTCACATGCTAAAAATATTCCACACTCTCTATATTACTCAAGTTGTCATTACGACAATGTGAAAACAAGGATGAGGAGCTCTTCTCTACTCCTCTATTTATACATTCTAGGTTTTTACTTTGGTACCCTCCGGTAACTCAGCTGTAACTACTTTTACCGGGTTTTACTAAGATATTACTTAAAGTAAAAGCATTAATCACATGGGCTTCTTACCTTTTCACATGGGCTTATTCCTTCAAAGTCAACAACTTTGAGAAGGATTCTGGAATATTTTCAAGGAATCTTGAATTTCCACCCCCCCTCTACACTAGGACCCACTAAAAAGGAAACATGTGGAATCTCTTCTTGTTTTTAATGCCCACAAAGTCCACAACTTTAATCCAATCACTAATATCAAGTCAAAAAGGAGATAAGGGATACTTTTCACCTCCTTTCTATCTTTTAGACAAGAGGACAAGATAGTAATGCTCACTCTTTAGCAAATATCTGAATTCTGTCAAAAGTACAGCTAAGTTTAACCATAACTAACTTTTAGCTAGTCATGACTAACTTGATACCTCCTTAAAGTACTTTGGCAGCAAATAAACATTCTCAACACTTAGTTATAACTGAACACCTTACTAATAGACAAACTTCCTATGTGTAACATAGGTCGTTACATTTTACCCCCGGACTAAATTTTCGCTCCGTCCTCGTAGTGAAAAGAAAACTTTCATCGATGAAACAGCTTCAACTTGTCATGGTTGACCCGATCAAATCTCCTTCCTCCCAACTCCTGAAGGTCATATGTGAAGTTGCTCCACACCTTATCTACAACAAAAGGACCAAAATATCTCGGAAGAAACTTCTTCCTAGCCCTCTTGAATCTGATAGCATCATACAACATAACCCAATCTCTGACTTGAAAAGGTTTTACCTCCGTCTTGCCCAAACGTTTGTCGTAACTCTTTTTTTGATACGTCTGAGCTCGTTCCATCCGGATCATTGCTACCGCTCGGGTCTCTTCCAACTCCATGAGTTGCTCCCTTCTTGACTTGACCACGTCTTCTCCCCTCGACCTCTTCAACTTTCGTTGAATGGTTTGAAAAATATCCAATTCGAATTGGATCGGCAACTTGTACTCCACTCCATAAACCAGTCGAAATGGAGAGTACCCAGTAGAAGTCTTTGTTGTCGTTCGGTACTTCCATAAGATGGCATGTAGTCTCTTATCCCAAGTATGTTTCGCAGTCTCAACACCAGCATCTTTGACGAGCATCATACAAAGTGTAAGATTGGTCTTCTCCGCAAGACCATTAGCATTTGGTTTGTATGAGGTCGTTACTCGTGGCTTGATAGAAAAGTGTTGTAGCATAGCAGTAGTCATGCTCCCTACAAACTCTCCTCCTCTATCCGAGACCAACTCTAACGGACATCCAAATCTTGTGATGATCCTCTCCCATAGGAATCTACCGACTTCTGTTTCATTGGTCTCTCTCAAAGGTCTAGCCTCTACCCACTTGGTACAATAGTCAGTGGCGACTACAATGTATCTATTGCCTCGAGGTGTCTTATTAAGAGGACCTACAAAGTCAATACCCCACTTCTCAAATGATCATAACACAGGAATTGATCTTAACGGAGGTGTTCTAGTAGACTTCAGAGCAAATGCTTAACATACGTCGCAAGTTTTGCAATAGTCTAAACACTTTTTGAAAATCCCTCTCCAGTGGTAACCCGCATCCAAAATCTTGAAGGTTGTTATCTTACCAGCACCGTCGTGAAACTCGTGCATTAGCTTGAATGTCTCCTTCTGACCAACTGCTCTCCTTAGTAATCCATCTGCTCCTTGATGAAACAGAATTCCCTCCACCATGGTGTAAGGTTTGCATCTCTTGATCAACGCGTTACGTTCTCGGGTATGCATACCTTCTAGAAAAGAGCCATATGCAAGGAAACTTCAGATTTCTTTGTACTCGTCCGGTATCTCCTCAATGCTTGTGATAGTCATCCGATGTTCGTCTGGAAATGAATCATCAAACGGTTCTTCTCCCTCATCATCATAAGCCCTCGACAAAAGATCAGCATTCGCATGCTTTTTCCCTGGTCTATCTTCGATCACGTAATCGTATTCTGTTAGAAGGATCTTCCAACGGGCAATACGACCTTCGACATTAGGCTTATTAAAGATATACTTTAAAGCCTTGTGATCTGTGATTATGGAAAATTTTCCTCCTAGCAAGTAATGTCAGAATTTCTTCAATCCCAAGATCACCGCTAATCCTTCTCGTTCAGTCACGGAGTAATTCTTCTCCGCTGGCACCATCTGCCTACTAGCATAAGCTATAGGATGATCATGTCCATCTTCATCTAACTGATTTAATATACACCCGATAGCTACATTGGAGGCATCCGTATACAGAATAAATGCTTTACTCCACTCAGGTTTAGCAAGTATAGGAGCTGTCACCAATGCCTTTTTCAGCTCCTTAAATGCTTCCTTTGCCTTCTGATCATGCACTATCAAGTCAAACTCAACTCCCTTCTTCATGTACATAGTCAAAGCTATTGCTTTGTTTGAGAAGGAAAAGACAAACCTACGATAATATCCAACCATCCCAAGAAACTGTCTCAACTTTGTCAAGTTGATTGGAAATGAAAGATCCACAATCTTCTTCACCTTCTCAGGATCTACCGCAATCCCCTTCTTGGAAATGATGTGTCCTAACAGTAGACCTTCTTCGCAGCCAAAGATGCACTTCTCTGGATTCAAAGAAGCGTTAGCTTGCTGCAACCGCTGCAAAACTTTGATCACATGATGAAAGTGGTCTGTAACGACCTATGTTACACATAAGAAGTTTGTCTATTAGTAAGGTGTTTAGTTATAACTAAGTGTTGAGAATGTTTATTGGCTGCCAAAGTACTTTAAGGATGTATCAAGTTAGTCATGACTAGCTAAAAGTTAGTTATGGTTAAACTTAGCTGTACTTTTGGCAGAATTCAGATATTTGCTAAAGAGTGAGCACTACTATCTTGTCATCTTGTCTAAAAGATAGAAAGGAGGTGGAAAGTATCCCTTATCTCTTTTTTGACTTGATATTAGTGGTTGGATTAAAGTTGTGGACTTTGTGGGCATTAAAAACAAGAAGAGATTCCACATGTTTCCTTTTTAGTGGGTCCTAGTGTAGAGGAAGGGGTGGAAATTCGAGATTCCTTGAGAATATTCCAGAATCCTTCTAGAAGTTGTTGACTTTGAAGGAATAAGCCCATGTGAAAAGGTAAAAAGCCCATGTGATCAATGCTTTTACCTTAAGTAATATCTTAGTAAAACCCGGTAAAAGTAGTTACGGCTGAGTTACCGGGGGGTACCAAAGTAAAAACCTAGAAATAGAGAAGTAGAGAAGAGCTCCTCATCCTTGTTTTCACATTGTCGTAATGACAACTTGAGTAATATACATAGTGTGGGATATTTTTTGCATGTGAGAACTTGAGAGACGTCGTTAGAATGGAGGATTTAAGTTGATGTGTTTAAGGAGATTTTTAGTTGATAAGTTTGTGGGTGTATGAATGAGTGAACTCAGCATTTTCCCTTCAAGTTCATGGTGTGCTTCCATCAAAGCCATCAGAGGTGACCCCTGAGTGAGAGACATGCCCGCATGTTGTAGATTCGTGGATGACGATCGTGGAGGTTGAGAGATCAGGGGGGTAGTTGATCGATAGGACCACGGAGGGTTTACAGGTCCTCCTTTCTTCCGTACACACAGAAATCATCAATGAAATCACGAACAAACTTCCCTATGAATGGTTTGAACACCTTGTTCATGAACCTCTGAAACGTGGCCGGAGCATTACACAGTCCGAATGACATCACTCGAAATGCAAATGTTCCCCAAGGAGTAGTGAAAGTAGTCAACTGCTAGTACTCCTGTGCTATCTTGATCTGGTTGTATCCACTATAACCATCACCAAAGTTGTACCACTCATGACCAGCAACTTCCTCCAAAATCTCATCTATAAATGGTAGAGGATAATAATCCTTCTTGGTAACTGCATTCAGCTTCTTATAGTCTATGCACACTCGCAGCTTACCATTCTTCTTCTTGACAATCACAATGGGTGAAACCCATTCTGAGTTCTCCACCTCATAGATGAAACTCGCCTCCCTCAACTTGTCTATCTCCTCCTTGACCATCATCGCTGTTGTAGGATTGACCTTTCTCTGCTTCTGTCGAACTGGTCTTGCGTTCTCCTCCAATTCGATTCGATGAGTCTCGAGAGTCACCTCCTTCAAATCCTTGTAGCTGAAAGCAAACACATGGATATATTTTCGAAATATATCTAGGAATCTACTTTTCTCCTCTTGAGTGACATTGATACCAAACTTCAGGGTAGAGAGTCTTCTCACAATCTCTGCCTCACTCAACTCTTCTTTGTCAGGATCTTTCTCCACTGCTGGTCGAGACAACAAGTCAATAGCACTAAGCTGATGTAATGATTCATCTCGACCACATCCTTCGTCCTCAGACGAGGATTCTTGATCGTAAGAATCTCCGGTATCTACTTCTGAGACACTTGTCTCCGTATCAGATTCCCAGTAGTCACTAGTGGGTCTATCAGAGTCAGAAGTCACAACTCCAACACTTGAGAGAGGAACTATCACTCTATGATCTCTAGGTCCAATCCGTAAACATCCCTTGTGCCACCTATCAGTGGTGCGCACAGCTCTCAACCAAGGCCTACCTAGGAGCAAATCATAACTAGAGTCCTTTAACACTTGAAAGGACATCAATGTTTAAACTCCCATCACAGACACGACCACCTTCTCTAACACACCAAGAGGTCTTACTCGTTGCTTGTTAGTCATCCCCACGACAATGCTAGCCGGACGAGTTGGTTCCATCCCCAACTTCTTCATCAACCTCTCCGATATGGCGTTTACAGCCGACCCTCCGTCCACCAATACGTCAGAGACGTAGTGACCATTCAATTGGACTTCAATCTTTGAAGCCCTAGTGCATACCTCTGAAGCATGCACATCCACCACACCAACTCCCACAGACTTTGATGTCTTGCTCTTGGGTTTCTTCTTCTTGCTTCTCTTAGAACTCAGTCCTTCTCTGAGTTCCCTTCGTAAGCTGGGATTAAGTGCGATCAGTTGTCTAACAGTGATGTTGGCTTTCTGAGCACCCACATCTTCAACCACATCATATCCCGCTTGAGAAGATGAAATGGTGAAATCCGCCATCCCCAGCTTCCTTCTTGGCTCCTTTGGTGTACTCGAAACATTACTCGAACGAGTACTTCTACTTGTTGACTCCTCCATGAAAACCGGTTCATCAGAAAATCGAGTCCTTTTCCTTTCTTGAGCTAAAAGCTCCACCGGTGCATGAGAAGAGTTTGAACTCTCTCCTTTCTCGTAGATGGGATCTCGTACGACATCGATAGTAACCACCCCCTTGTCTCGTCCTTGTGATGGATTTCCTCCACCCACATTCATTCTGACAGCTTGGGCACCTCTTGCTCCGTTTTTAGGAAAATTTCGCTGGAAATGAGAACCTCCACACGTCCAACAAGTGATTCCTCCAAAATTACCTTGGTTGCCTCCAAAGTTACCTTGGTTGCCTCCAAAGTTACCTTGATTTCCTCTGTTAGGATTGTTGTCGTAACCTCTTTGACCTCCTCCTCCACTTTTGTTTCTCCATTCTCGTAACTGCACCACATTTATCTTGAGATCCGCAAGAGTGTCGGTGATGCTCTTCAGCTCGGCATGAAAATCAGAGGTGGCAGTACACATCGTTGTTGGGACAAACGGTCTTGGCACCACCGTTGGAGTAGGAGCTGACGTTGAAGCAATCACCAATTGTGATGGTGCAGGTGCGATCGTTGTGGCTACACCAGGAGTCGGAGTTGACACCAGAGCAACATGATGAGGTTGGATGATATCTCCTTCATCCAAACTCTCTTCCATATTTGTCGCAATCTTGATGGCCTCCGCTTTGGTTGCTGGCTTCTCGTACCTCACTTGGGTTCGAATTGAAGGTCTCAACCCTCCCACCAAGTTCTTGGTCAACACTGCTCCAATCCTCGTCATCGTTAACTCCACATTGTCTCCACTCTTTCGTAAGACCGTCCGAAACAGTTGCTCCAACTTATCCATCCTTTCGGCATATTGTCGAACTTTCTCGTCGTCTCGTTGCTTCAAATGAGTAAGCTCCACCATGAGCTTCTCATAACTCTCTTCTGGAAGAAATTCTTCGATGAGTGCAGTACTCAACGTCTCCCATGTGTCCTCAACTGCACCAGGTGTCTGGCTCTTCACTCGGTCTTCATACCACGTAAGAGCAAAATCTTCTAAAAACTCTGGCAGTAACAACACCCATTCTTCCTTCCTTCTCACGTTGTTTCTGATGCAACCTCTTTTGAAGTCTCGTACAAATGGTTCTACATCTTCATTGTCCTTCCATGAAACACTGGTAACTTCCCCATCTAGTAACTATTCTTTCTACCCTTCTAATTTTTGTGCAATAACTACTCGCTAAAAGAGTACGAACATCACCAATTCCATTCGCGAGTAATCTATCATAGGTAAAATGAAAGAAAATGGTTGTAACAACACCTCTTGTGCCATCTCTTCTCCCAAGGTAATCATGAGCATGAGTTGCATCATCGTCTTCTCCACCATCCGAATGACGATCTCCATCACAACTCAGCCGAGTCCTCTTTCGAAGTCGACAACTTTTCCGCCTAAAGCTCTTTGAGTCTCGTCCAACTTCTCGACTACTGACGTAAGTAGGGCGGTCACATCGACGCACTTGTGTCCTCTTGATAGATCACCCACTCCACAACTTGGACAAGGATCTTCGCCTAGAAGATGAATTGGCGCTGGTGACGATGGACCCACTCGAAGACTAAAATCAGTAAACTCCCGCTTCCCTTTAGCTCTCTCGGTTCTGATTCTAGTTGGACAATTGACTACTTTGTGTCCCAACCCTCTACAGAAATAACACCAGAAGTCAGTTTCTACTCTTCTCCTCGGAGACTCTACTTGAGGTTTTGTACTAGGGTTCTCAAACTCAACGATAATCTCTTTCGAGCTCTCTCCGACGCTTACTATGACATCTAAACCTTGAGGAAGGTTTCTAAGTCTAACTTTCCAATCTTTTGAACTTTCACTCATGTTGCACCTTCTCAACCATTAAGTGGACAAAATATCTTTGAAGAAAATAACTCTACATCACTTTCTTAACTCTTTCGAGCTTTATACTGAAAATCGTGTATTATACATGCTATACACGAATTAAAATCCAATCTAAAATTAAAAGTCCATGATAATATTCTCATGACCATCGTCTGTACTGATCCTAGTAGACATCTTAAAGTCATTTTTGTAAGGATCACACTCTACTTCGCCAGGAGCATTCGTGACCTCCACAGTGAATGATACTTTGAACTCAACTTTCTTCACATCTGCGCCGATGCTCGCAGAAGCTTCTTTATATAAAGCAAAATTGGCACCCCAACTGCAATAGATGCTTGATCGCAACGCCTCTATACTTAACGTTGGCCTTTCCGTCTCCGTTCTAACTCCCAAACGTCTCTTCTTCAACCTTGGCACTCGAACTGGATTCCCCATGACGTATCGTCCAGACCTCCTTGTATGCCGAAACGTATATCTCTTAGTTGGTAAGAGATCTCTCCAAAATTTTTGTGGTCTCCATTAGCTCAACCTCCAAGCTACAAAATCATGAAGTCTCAACAGAAACTTCCCTAATCAGAAGAGATGGTGATGACTGTACAAATGTTCAGAAAACTGAAATTTGTATATTTTCACTTCCCTCATGGTTGTCAACCCCCTCCACTTTGAAAAATTCTTTCTCTCTCTTCAGACCTCATCTTCTCATGATTTCTTTTGTCCTAAATGGCTTATCAGCCACTCTAAAACACTGGAAAGTTTCTCAGGAAAATAAAATTCACAGAAAATCTGACACTGACTGTAAATTTTTTCCAGAGAATAGAATTCCTCAACTCTCACGAATAAATCCCCTCAACTTTGAAAATTCATTGCTCCTTCTCTAGACCACCTTTTCCTATGATTTCTTTTGTCCTAGATAGGTTATTAGCCAATCTAAAACACTGGAAAGTTTCTCAGGAAAATAAAATTCACAGAAAATTTGACAGCGACTATATAAATTTTTCAGAGAGCAGAATTTCTAAACTCACAAATTTCTCTCCTCTAATAACTTTTCTCTCCTCCTTTCTCTACAACTCTTGTTGCACCCTCTTTCAACTCTCCTCAAACCCTTTCTAAGTGAACAAGATGTAAAGAATGACTTCGAACGCGTCATATATCACTACGGGATACACGAAAGGTTTTAATGTTGCTAACATCGCGTTAGCTCTCTCTCCTCTCAACGTTCTCTCCATGTGTTCTCTTTTTGTCTAATATAGAACTGAACTCTAAACATTTTCAATGATCCCTTCAAGTGAGATCCCGGCAACGGAACCAAAAATATAAACCCTCCACGATCTCATCGATCAACTTCCCCCCCCCCCCCGATCTCTCAACCTCCACGATCGCCACCGATGAATCTACAAATGTCGGGCTTGTCTCTCACTCAGGGGTCACCTCTGATGGCTTTGATGGAAGCACACCATGAATCTTGAAAGGAAAAATGCTAAGTTCACTCATTCATACACCCACAAACTTATCAACTAAAAATCTCCCTAAACACATTAACTAAAATCCTCCATTCTAACGACGTCTCTCAAGTTCTCACATGCTAAAAATATTCCACACTCTCTATATTACTCAAGTTGTCATTACGACAATGTGAAAACAAGGATGAGGAGCTCTTCTCTACTCCTCTATTTATACATTCTAGGTTTTTACTTTGGTACCCTCCGGTAACTCAGTCGTAACTACTTTTACCGGGTTTTACTAAGATATTACTTAAGGTAAAAGCATTAATCACATGGGCTTCTTACCTTTTCACATGGGCTTATTCCTTCAAAGTCAACAACTTCTAGAAGGATTCTGGAATATTCTCAAGGAATCTCTAATTTCCACCCCCCTCTACACTAGGACTCATTAAAAAGGAAACATGTGGAATCTCTTCTTGTTTTTAATGCCCACAAAGTCCACAACTTTAATCCAACCACTAATATCAAGTCAAAAAGGAGATAAGGGATACTTTCCACCTCCTTTCTACCTTTTAGACAAGAGTCTCAACGACCAAACAACAAGATAAGAGTCTCAACGACTTTTGGTCGTTTTGATCGAAAAAGAACTTTTTGTCGTCTTATTCGATCTCTATCTTCATTTCGAGAAGTCGATCACATTCAGAAGGCTCGCCCTTCTTGACAAGGACTCTCTGCGACATAAATCCGGTGCTTCCACTGAAAGTCATCTTGGGATGATTGATCATAGAGGTTGAGATTTTCATACAAAGAAGAGATGGATCGCAAGAACAGAAGTGCTGCTATTGTCTCTATGGCTAGAGCATCAACATCTACAGTTGCACCTATGTCTTCTGCAGCAACTGCAGCATCAGACCACATGCACAATATATGGTCACCAATTGTCATAACTGGTACTTAAAGTCACTAACTAGATGTCTACACGTCTAGTAGCTCCAAAAGTATCTCCATGGTAGCTCTACTAGCTCACCCAAGACAACTGTCATCAACTACCTCCATACGCGTCTCTACGATATAGGCAAACACTACCAGAACAACAACTTCCTCCTAGTACTATGGGGTCGCCCTACCACTCCTCTATGCGAGAAGGTCTCCTACCAAGTCCATAAGTACTTGCACGCATCCCTAGAGGACACCAAGAGATATTGGTCTAATTGTAAAGCGAAAGCTAAGACTACAGAGTTAAGCGTGCAAGTTCAGAAATTGTGTTGAGATGAGTGCTTTACTGGTTTTACACTTCCCACACAACTGAAACTTGCATACCTCTCTCACGTATGCCAGCAAGTTGGCTTGCGACGGGCTCGGGCTTCGCTTCCGCACTCACGCACCTCTGCTCCTCGAAGCCTCTAAACCTCTAAACGTCTCCTAACACGCACTCTGCTCCGCTCCACTTGCAGTAGAGTAGAAATTCGAGCTAAACATCACAAGAAGATGCATACGAGAACACATCCAAAACAGCAACTTCGAGGTCGAAAACACACTCCAAAAGATCAAAATCTGCCAAATTGGCACTCGTAGGCGTGTTTATGTCAGATTTTGAACCACCTATGACCTTCTTCGGCTTGTAACTCCTTCAATCTTTCACCAAATCGAATGATTTTTGGTGCGTTGGAATCGTCTTCCCAGCGTGCACCTACTGCACTCTTAAGCACCAGAAATTGCCGATCCATGCCAACCCAACGTCCACCGACGCACTTCTGCGGACTTCAAATTGATCACAAAAACTCATCACAGAAAATTCTAGCAGCGCTTCTGCACTACGTCACCACCAATTCAACCAAGAACAGGTTCAAACAATAGCAATCCACACAGCGATTGATTCATCCATCCAAAAAGAACCACTTCGAACACGCGTGCACCCGCAGATCATAGATATCAACGATTTGCCCACTTCGGAGATACCATCGGCTGAAATCCGTGACTTGAAAGCTCTCAATCAGACCTCGCAATCTGAGTTCTTCAAGTGATAAACGATATGTACTCACTCCACCATGCTCGCAGAGACTCCAGATTGCACTCACCAAGACTATCCACCATAGCTAAGAGCTTGAAGGCTCAACTTGAAGAACTAAGGCCTCCAAGCCCTACTTGCGAAGTATACCCCTAGTGGATCATCTCAAGAACTCGCCCTAACGGCACTAACGGCCCTACCGAGATTAACCACTCCGCACTCGACCAACCTAGCCGATGTGCTAAACTGACGTGACACTGTTCAACGTAATCAGTATGAGTTCAGAATTAGTGTAGAATACAATTTGATGTGGATAAGTAAACTTGTAGAAAGATCGATACTTCGAGGACACTCCAGGAAGAGAGAGAGCGAGTAGACAAGGAAGTAAAATAAGAATGAGATGAGAGAGGCTTTGCCTCTCTCTGTATATATAGTGGAGGTGAGTACAAGAGAAACCTTAATGGTGGGTTAGCCCTCTAACTAACTCTTACAACCCTAACCACTCCGGCTAATGGTAGCCGTCGATCTACTAGAGCTTGGGACTATATCAACACTCCCCTTCAAGCTCGTCTCTACATCTTGTACTCCTAGACAATGTCTGAAAGCATCAAATTTATCTCTAGGCAATGCCTTAGTGAAGATATCGGCAACCTGATCTCATGTGCTCACATAATTGAGCTCAATCTCTCCTGCAAGGACCTTCTCTCTAATGAAATGATAGTGCACCTCAATGTGCTTCGTCCTAGCATGGAAAACAGGATTACTAGCTAACTTCATGCTGCTAATGTTGTCTGTATATACAACAACAGGATCTGTACACTCCACACCAATATCAGATAGCAGACATTGAAGCCAAATCGATTCGCATGTTACGTTTGTTGCTCCTCGATACTCTGCTTCCGTGGACGACAAAGCAAGTGTGGGTTGCTTCTTAGAAGCCCAGCTTATAGCAGCGCTTCCAAGTCCAAAAGCATAACCTGACGTGGATCTCCTGTCGGCACTTCCTGCCCAATCAGCATATGTGTAGCCATGTAACAGCAATGGTCCACCGTATCGGTAGTGAAGTCCGTACTGCACTGAGAACTTCACGTAGCGGAGGATCCGCTTGACAGCCTCCAAATGTGGTCTCCGTGGTGATTGCATGAACTGACTAATCAGACCAACAACATAGCTCAAGTCTGGTCTGGTGATGGTCAAGTAGATAAGACTCCCAACCATCTGTCTGTACATGCGTGGATCATCCAACAACTCACCATCCTCTGCTCCTAGCTTTACCCCTTGCTCTAATGGTGTAGCAATGGGTTTGCAGTCAAACATACCAAATCTCTCAAGCATACTGAGAGCATACTGTCGCTGTACAAGCCAAACATCCTTCTCATCTCTAATGAACTCCACAGCAAGGAAGTACTTGAGTTCTCCTAAGTCCATCATCTCGAACTCGGATTTCAAGTGATCCTTGATCTGGGAAATAAGCTCCTCAAAGTTACCGGTAATGATCAAGTCATCAACATAGATGGTGATCACAACAATCCGGTCTTGTATTCGCAACGAATACAAGGTAGAGTCTGAACTACACAAGTGGAAACCAAGAGACTGCAAGTAAGAATTGATCTTTGCATACCATGCTCTTGGTGCTTGTTTCAGACCATAGAGAGCCTTCCGTAACTTACATACACGGGAAGGGAACTTAGGATCCTCATAACCAGGAGGTTGCTGCATGTAGACCTCCTCCTCAAGATCGCCGTTTAAGAAGGCGTTCTTGAAGTCCATCTGGTGCATCTTCCAACCTTTCTGAGTTGCAACTGCAACTGCTGTTCGAATAGTCACCATCTTCGCAACATGAGCAAAGGTCTCCTCAAAATCCACTCCATGTTGTTGTGCGTAGCCCTTAGCTACCAATCTGACCTTGTACCGACACACGGTACCATCCGAGTTGCGCTTGACCTTGAAGACCCACCTACAACCAATCGCTTTCTTACCCTGAGGTAAGTCTACCAACTCCCAAGTCTGTTGGTGATGAAGCGCAGTAAGTTCAGCTTCCATAGCACTTACCCATTGGGTCTTGTGCATCGCCTCTTCAAACAAACTCGGTTCCTGTTCCTGAAGAACATTGGCCATATATGCATGATGCGCAGCAAGAAAACCTTCGTGCATATACCTACTCACTGGATGTTTTGCCCGCTCAGATCTGCGAGAGGTAATCGGTGCACTGGTCACCTCCCCTTGCAACTGATCTGACGTAGACGCCAAGGTCTGGGACAAAGTATCTAGTGGATGTGGAAGATCCACATATCTGGATGAGTCAAACATACGCTGCAATAACACACGCTCATCATGTGTAGAAACTACACTAGTTCCACTAGGCTGTGTTACGTGGACTCCAGCGTTAACAACAGCTCTATGTGCAACAGATTCTGATCTGGAATCAGTGACTTCTCCAGATCCTCCACTCAACGTACTACTCTGAGGTACTACAATGGACTGACTCCTTGGTTCTACAGTAGGTACAGGGATGGCTACGACAGGTGCAGGTGTAAACCAAGACTGTAGCTCATCAAACACGACATCTCTATTGATATAGAACTGCTTGGACGAAGGATTGTAGCACCTATATCTTTTCGTATCAGAGGCATAACCAAGGAAGATACATCTATCTGCTTTCGGATCTAGTTTCTTACGTCTTTCATCAGGTATGTGCACATAACAGATACATCCGAAAACTTTAAGGAAAGAGTAATCAGGCTTACTGTCTATGAAGACCTCCATTGATGTCTTGCTGTGGACTACCGCTGTAGGCGTCCGGTTCATCAGGTACACCGCACATGAAACAGCTTCTGCCCAGTAAGGTCTAGGTATGGTCTTCTCATTCAACATCGCACGAGCAGCTTCTGCTATGTGTCGATTCTTGCGCTCCGCAACCCCGTTCTGCTGCGGACTGTAACTGCAGGTCTTTTGACGTCGAATGTCATGCTCACGCAGATATGCATCGAACTCTCCAGAAAGAAACTCGCCTCCTCCATCAGATCTCAGACAGAGGATAGATGCTCCATACTGTTTCTCCACCAACTTGCGGAAAGTCTGAAATGTTGACAGTACTTCGGCAGAGGACTTGTTTCTCAACAAATAGATCCAAGTATAACGCGAATGATCATCAATGAACGACACGAAGTACTGGAAATCGGTCATATTTGGCTGAGAAGCAGTCCATACATCAGTGTGAACAAGCTCCAGAAGCTTGTTCGCTCTACTACCTGATCCCTTCAAGGGCTGTCTAGCTTGCTTGCCAAATTGACATGCTGCACAGACTCCAGTGGGCTCACTGGATTCGAATTTGGGCAAACCTGTAACCAGATCAGAACTCGGAAGACTTTTCAGCCTCTGAAAGTTCATGTGCCCAATTCGCTTGTGCCAGATGTCAATGTCAGACACTATTGGACCACTCTGTCCATTCATGGCAGCCTGTAACTTAGGCGCAGATGCATCTAGTTTAAACAGCCTACCACTCTTGATACCTCGAGCTATGACAGTGTCATTCGAATATTCAATAAAGCATCCATCTTTATTGAAGCGCACTTGCAGACCCTGCTCTATCAACTATCCTACAGATAGCATGTTTCTAGTCAACGTGGGTACATGTAAGACATTCCGTATACTAGTAAACGTTGAAGCAGGAATGTCAAGTGGAATGTTACCTTTGTGCTGGATCTTGTGCTTGGTGTCATCTCCTGTCACCATAAACTGTGGAGTCTCCATAGGCTCGAGTGAACTAAACCACTCCCGATGGAAAGTCATGTGACTGGTGACGCCGGAGTCGATCACCCAGTCAGTTTGTGGCTCGAAAGCCGTATAACTCTGATGCGTAGTAATCAGCAACTGCTCCGAATAGACATGCTCAGTGACTGCATAGCCTTGCTGGTTGCTGTTACCTTGTTGGGTGTTGTTGTCGTGTTGTTGTCTCTGATCATTCTGCTTCTTGTAGCACTGATTCGCATTGTGGCCTTGCTTCTTGCAGTAGTTGCAGGAACCAGGCGCTCTTCTCTGATTGTTGTTGGAACCAGACTGTTGCTGGTTCTGCGGATTCTGCTGCTGCTGCGATTGCTCTTGCTGTCCGCGATCCCGTCCACGTCCAGCACCTTTGCCACGACCCCTACCTTGAGATCCTCCAGAACCTGCAAAATAGACAGATTCTTGCTGACCCGTCGAAGTAGAACTCCCCAGTAGGCGCACCTCCTCTCCTAACATCATAGGAACAAGCTTATCAAACCGCGGAAGAGGTTCTCTGGTCGAAATCGATGTTATGAACTGTTTGTACTCTGCAGGCAGTCCCTGCAATGTGGCTCCGATCAAGACAGTGGGATCAATCTCGACTTTGACAGAAGATAACTGATCCGCGAGCTGTTTGACGTGGTTCACATAGTCGTTGATGCACATCGACCTCTTCTTCACGGTGTTGAACTGCTGCAACAATTGCAGCTTCTGCGCCTCTGTTCCGGATTGAAACAGACGTGCGAGTGCATCCCAAGCTTTCTTGGGCGTATCGCAATCCTGAATGTGACCGATCATGATGCTGAGACTGTCAGATGTAGTGAATAGCTTGATATGAACGCTTCTTCCACTCCTTGAATTTCGGGTCAGAAATTGACACTTCAGGCGCTTTCTCCTCCTCAGTGATAAGATCCCATAGATCTTGTCCCTGCAGGAAAGTCTTCATCCGGAACTTCCACACTTGGTAGTTGTTCTTGTCGAGCTTCTCTCCAGTGATCGAAGACACGGACTCCGCCATAGCTGCAATGTCGAAATTGCGCTGTTTTGTACGTGGAAAACCTCACAGAACCTTCACGAAACTCGTCTCCCCACACCGCACGATCAAGAGTTGTCACAAGTCACAATGAGGTGACTCCGCGAACTCCTCCTGCAGCAACAATGAAGAAAGAACCTGTCCGCGAACTGTTGGTGTACAAAACACGACGAAAACGTCGAAAGAACACTCCAAGAAAGGTCGAAACTGGACCAAACGAGGTTAGAAATGGGTGTGCAACCCCTCAATTTTCTAAATTTTCAGAAATTTTCAAATTCGAAACCCATCCATATTCGGAACAGAATTTACTTTAGGGTCAAGTCCTAAAACTTTCGTCTTGGTCGAAAAAGATCCGATTGAAAATCTGCCGCTGGAAACCTCCAAATCGACTGAAACTTGACCCAGTACACAATTCGCACCTTCTAAACAAGATAGCCCTAAGGACTGATCAACAGATTTCAACGAAAAAAAATCGTCTAGGTCTCCGAAATCGCGTTCAAAGTTTCTGGTGGCGAAAGAAACGGTTTCGTCTCACCCGAACGCATCAGCAGGATAGTGCTCGACATCAGGCACAACTCCGGCTGCTCTCTCCTGTACTCCAATCTCCATCTTGCTCATCAGCAAGGGACACACACTCTCATCAACTCTGATACCATGTAGAAAGATCGATACTTCGAGGACACTCCAAGAAGAGAGAGTGCGAGTAGACAAGGAAGTAAAATAGGAAGGAGATGTGAGAGGCTTTGCCTCTCTCTGTATATATAGTGGAGGTGAGTACAAGAGAAACCCTAATGGTGGGTTAGCCCTCTAACTAACTCTAACAACTCTAACCACTCCGGCTAATGGTAGCCGTCGATCTACTAGAGCTTGGGACTATATCAACAAAACTTCATAGTAACTCATGTGTGGATCTCATTATAGAACAATTTTTATGAGTGTAGATATGTTTTTGAAACTTTCGCACCAACTATTTCTCATGAAATGGCTTAAATTTATCATATTAAATTTATTTATTTATTTTCAGAATTAATATAGATATATAGACTTCAATTCATGTATTTTTGTGTTTGTAGATTTCAGTCTTGAACATTGCAGAAGTATATTTGGGTTATGAACATATCAACTTCATTTATTCGTACCATGCTGAACTCTATAATTTTATTTATAACTCAGAAGTATGTGCATGATCAACAAAGTGAAAATATAACACTTCATTGGTTTAATATATTCTTAGTTAATATCATCTACACTAATATTTCACACAAGTATTAAATGAAAATTTATATTTAATAGGTATGTACCAGACTAATACTTATGCAGACTTCATAAAACTCCTCATGATAATTCATACTAATTACGGTGAACAGTGTAGTATAGATGTTTGCTCACGCAAACGTTTGGTCATGAAGAGTAGAGGCAGCCTGAATATGCATGCAAAGTGCTCTTCTAGCCAAGGAGAAGAAGACAAACATCTAAACATACCACAAAATTATCATGAAAGAATGGTAGAAAACTGGCTTGACAAATGTATAGTGAAAAATATATCAACAACATGCGTACACTTACAGAGAATACTGATGCTCGTTTGGATTTTGAGAGAACATTTTAGACAGTTAAAGTTAATCTAAATTTACTTAACTAAATTTAAATTTCACATTGGTTCATTTGATTGCACGTTGTCACTGTAGTTACTGAAAATCCATAAGCAACGCCCCAGACTGAAACTCTTTTTGGTATTAAGGCTTGTGCTTTCCACGAGTAATAATATTTTCAATTTCTCAACTTTAATTTATAGCCTGAACTTAGTGACCCCTGTCAGTATATTCACCTCTTCCATATTCTCCATCTTACTTTTATTATCTAACGTTTTAGTTGGGGAGAATTAGGTAATAAACTAATTACCTAGTCGAATAATGTTTCTTTGCTAGTAATCTCTCGCACTTGTATTCTCTAACGCTTGTCCTTTTTTGCTTTCCTTACGGGTTATGTCTAGACTGCCCTGGAACTCTAGGCGCAGTTAACATTTTATAGTTACAGCTAAAAATGTTTTTTTATCAGCTTAGTATAGAATTTCTCTTCAACATTCATCTTTTTTGTGATAATAAGAAGCGAACAAAAGTTCCCCAGAAGTTCATGTTGAATGCATACTTGGGTAATAATAGTGAACAATCCACAACATGCAAACTTCGTGACGAGAAATCATTACATCGAATTTCATCAACTCATTTCACTCTTTCATCTATAATTATCTAAATATATATCTTTATTTTTATTAACTATATATATTTATTTAAAGAGTGAAATGGACTCACACTAGTATGAAAAGGTCAAGAAGGACATAAGTGGTCGATGGCGGTAGTGGTAGTCCTCACACTCCTCGGGACTTGGGCGCTTGGTCACTGAGCAAAAAAAATTCGTGTAGCTGTTTTCTAATATCAGAAATTTTTTACGCGTGCAAAGCTTTGGCGTCTGTATGGAAAGGGGAGGAAGGAAGATCTGCTGGTACTAGTCCCGACACTATCAGTTTGTGTCAAAGCGGGAACCTTTGAGAAATATTCGTCTCGTGAGTGAGTGTTACGATTGTGACCAAGAGGTCGCAGATGTTTTCTATGGTTACTTCCAAAGTCATTCGCAAGAAACCGCCGTGGCCATCTTTGATTTTGTTTTTTCAAATTGTACATGAGTTTCAATCGTAAATAAATTCAGAACTTAGAAAATATATTGCAATTATCAAAAAGTCAAAAGATGAAAAAATAAATAACTTACAGTGATACAAAACACCCCTGAGCGATACACGGCTCTAGACAAAGCTTCCCTTGGACACATTACAACTATTTTCTTTCTTGCCGTTAGAGAATCTTTCATTTTAGCTTTGTACACACCCTATTATACCCTACTGTAAACTCATCCCGTGCAGTTAATTTTTCACTCAACTGCTGTATAGTGACGCAGAAGAGATACATATTTCTCATAGTTTGAACTTGAGTTAACATTTACAGAAAGGTTGAAATGTATAAACACGATCAGAAATATTTGTCTCTAATTGTTCTCGAAAACAATCTCAAAGCTTGGAAAGTAATTTTTGTCTCCTTTTGTTTTGTATAAACCAGAAAGACCATAACTGGACTATGGTGGTGAGAGGAAATTATGTCAAAATTGGATTTTCTGCCCGCTGGTGATCTTCATTGTGTTACATAACAAAGGAACCAGAGAATTTTTCATGCGATCAAACAATTTTATACTTGGAAATGAAATTGCCGGACCCAATAATAGGTAAATGACCGAAACCGTAACCTTTAGAACTGGTTTTATCTTTGACATGCATTAGTAGAGGTATCAAAGTTAAAATCTTTCCAAGAGATTTTTTGCTTGCCGGGTGGAGTTATAATTTCGGTCAAACATCTGCGGGTGATTCTTGCGAGCACTTGCTTACTCTATTTTGGCTCGTTTCATTCGTGAGCAGTGGCAATAAGAAAGTGAATAGTACCCAAGAGTCAGAGATAAAATTAATTGATTTTGTCTATTCTATATATCACCTCTATTTGGACCACAGTCTTAAACTAAGTTGTCCGATTATTTTTTATGATTTTCTTAACGTCGACAGGCTGTGAAAGAATCTTTATGTTTAACTTTGACATGCAATAGTAGTGGTTTCAAACATAGGGGTCCGTCGTATACAGACGGATTCTGGGGCAAAGTCAATTGTGATCGTCCACGGACGCCAAACGGACTGAGGCAGATATGATTACGTGAGTTCGTGACGTACATTGACAGAATTTTCATCTTCGTCTTGAATCAACGTAATTAATCACGACCATGGACTAAACAGTCTAATCCGTGATCAAACGACGGGCACTCTCGACAGATGCCCGTCATACTAAACCGTGGAGTATGTCTCGAGTGATTACGGACAAGCTCGTGACTCGTAACAGGTCTATGTTTGAAACCCCATAGTAGTCACACAAGAAAGGAAAGATCTGCATTTCCAGGTACAACTTTGAGACACGAGTACATGCTTTCCTAATAATAAACAGAAGGTGGACAATAGTGTCAAAGTAGAATCTTAGCTAAACATTCTTGGAGAAAGATACGGGTGTTTCTGACTTATCTTTAATTCGTTTTGGCCGTAAGTTTCACTAGTGAGGAATTTAGAACTAAAGCAGTCCATCGTTCCTTCTCTTTCTTCCATCTCCCTGATCTCGTGCAACCTTGTATCGTCATTTTTTCCACCATAGCTATCCAATCTTCATCTTGTTTCTGTAAGATCCTCATACAGTGTTTCGCTTTGAGCGCTTTCTGCTGCAGTTCGAAAGCAAAGAGACCTAGCCCCTTTCCTCTTTTGGTCTTTTGAACTCCTCCAATGCGGTCATCGCTATCTTGTTCTGCCCTTCCCCGTTTTTCCTTAGATAAAGTTTTTGCATATTTTCTCCATTGCTTCACATGTCGGTTGCGGAAGACCAAGCAGGTGAGAATGTGCATCGGGATCGATCTCAAGACGTGGCGGACAACCACAATCCCTGCCATCGTTAGCATTTTGTACAGCTAGTTGCTTAGTTTCTTCCTCATCTTCACTAGAATGTATTGAGCTTGGTCTTTCTATGTTATGTTCCACCCGATCGAATAGCCCAGGTATCTTATAACTTCTCTCTCTCTTCACATGAGAGCCCGTCACAGTCATCCACGGCGATGTCTCATGCATAGCGATTGGTATGATGATAGACTTCATGACATTTAGCTTGGCTCCAGACACCTGCTCAAAGTTATTTATCACTTCCTGAAGATTCTTGAAGTTGCTATGTTCAACGTCCAGACAGATACCCGTGTCATAAGAGCACAGTTGATGTAGCAATTGTTTCCTTCTCTTGATTTATATTCCGCTTAGTTTCTCTTCTCTGGCTACTTCATCTAGAAGACTCATCAGTGGTTGTGTGGCAAGAGCGAAAAGCAGAGGAGCCAAATGACATCTATATCTCACTCCCCTCTTCAGCTCAAATTCCTCTGTGAAGATTCCATTAGCATGTACTTTCGATGATGCACCTTTGACCAGTCCTTTGATGAGTTGAATGAAATAAGCGTCGATATGCATTGCTTCCATCGTCTCCCATATGTGTGACTCTATCCTATGCTTTTTCAAAGTCGAGTTTGATAAACATTGATGGGCTCTTCTGCTGTTCAGCCTACTCCTTCCCGAGGTTGTAGACAAGAAGGTTGTCCGCTATGTGTCTTCCTTTGATAAATCCTTTTTGTTTGTTGTCTATGATGTCAGGGATGATCACTTTTAGTCTATTAGCTAGCAGCTTGTCAATGATCTTATAGGCGGTCCTTAGCATCGAGACCGGTCGTCAGTTTTTGAGAAAATCCAGCTCTCCTTCCTTCGGCAGTAGCTTTATCACTCCTTGTGTCATCTTCCATGACAAGATTTTGTCCTCCCAAAAGCTGTCGGTTAGATCCATGTAGTCTCCTTCCATCATCGACCACAACGCTTTTATCGTTTCACTTGTCGTTCCATCGTTCTAACCCTGGTGTTTTGTTGTTGCACATGTTCTTGACCACCTCTCTCACTTCCTCCTTCGTCGGTTTCGTCCTTAAGAGTCTGTTCTGCTCTTCTCCCGCCTTCCTTTCACTCAGCTTGAGAACACGTTGTCTTTTAGCTGAAGCTTGCACGACCTCCTCGTCACACTGAAACAGGTTCTGATAGTACTTTTGAATCTCTCTTAGAATGTCTTCTTTCTTTCTTCAGTGTTCCCATCTCATCTCGTAGGGCTGTGATAGCTTCTTTCATTTGTTTCGCCCTCGTAATTGCAGAAAAAAACTTTGATGAGACATCACCTTCTCGAATCCACCTTCCGTTACTCATTCTATGCCAATGTGTGGTCTTTTCAGCTTCGAGGTTTTTTATTTCTTGTTCCATCTTGGCCAATTCCTCGTCCACCTCGTTTTTCTTGCACTGCATCATATCTATTCGCTTTGTCTCCAGGACCTCTAACCTCTTCCTTTCCTCTTTTTTCCTTTGCGTGATGGTTTTCTCTCTATGTTGTAGCATTCTTCTCGTATGGCTCCACTTCTTTTCCCATAGAATTCTACTATCTTCCTCTTGGGAGCTTGCTTTCACTCCTTCCCAAGTTCTTCTTCCTTCCTCTATCGTTCCTTCCAATAAGAGGACTTCTGGTGAGACTTTATAGTACGTACCTTTACGTCTCTGTTGTTGCGAGGGAGCACTCGAGCATACTGCACAGACGGGGAGGTGATCCGAGAAGGTCTGCTTCTCATCATGGTGTATCTGTGATTTTCCTGGAGCCATTCTCCTCTTCTTGAGAAGTAAATTCTATCAAGTCTCGATTGATCGTATCTTTGTCCCACTTGCTGTTGTCTTGTGAAGAAAGGCCCTTCCCGTGATGATGCTATTTGAAGACCGTCTTCCAAGTCAAGGTTAAACAGCAAACTTTGCCACTTTCTTCTTTCGGTCCCGTGTTGTACAACCGTTCTTCCAATGCTATCGACATGCGTCTCCACTGAATTTCAGTCACTTCCTAGAACCCAGTCCTCATCCATCAGCGTTTGCTGTAGTAATTCCCACACTCTTATTTGTCCAGCTCTGACGTTGGGTCCATACACCGAGGCCGCATTGAGCACTCGTCATTCGTCTTAATCTTCACCCAAGCTACCGTCTCATCTCTTTTGGTGCCTTTGTCTTCCACGGACCACCCACTCTGAATGATTAGAGTCTCTCTCGCTTTCCTTTCCTCATTGTAGTCCACCACAATGTTTTCCACCTTGGTAAGCTGTTGTAGATTAAAGGTCGTTTTTTGTTTTTTGTTTATTTAGTTCCTGAAGCATCAAGATATCAGGTCTCCTATCCCCTTGCATCATCTACGCTTTCAGTCTTTCTGACGCTGTTCGGGTTCTCCAAACCCTTGACATTCCATGTAGCAATCTTCAGGTCGTTTATCATCTGTGATTTTGGTTGCTTCTGGCCTTTCATGTCAAGCTCGTATCTCCAAGATTGTTGTTGCTCCCTCTTGACCAGGAAGAGAGTCGTGACTGAATGAGTGAGCCCACTATTTTCTCTACCAATTCTCTTCTTTTCTGCATTTCTATCGCATATTCGTGTTGAGTTTTGAAATTTTTGACCCCGTCTTCTACTTCCATTTCTTCTTCCCCTTGCCGTCCTTCTTGTCCTTGCTTCTCTCTTATCGTGCTTGGTCGCTGTGGACACTCTCCCTCTTCTTCATCGCTACATTCTTCTCTTTCTTCCTCCCTTCCCGATGATCTCTCTCTTTTTCTCGTTTCCTCCTTCCTCTCCTCTTCCTCCAAGCTTTTGTCTCCTACTCTTATCTCCTTGTCTTTCTCTGCTGTTGTCTCCTCTATCTTTCCCGCTTCTGTTGACCTTGTCTCGTCCTTCATCTCTAGCACCACGTAAGGATTTGATGTTGATGACGTTCTTGCATTGATTGTCTTGGGTGCTTTCATTGCTTTTTTCTTACCTTCTACTGTTCTCAACCCATCATGGACTTGTGTCTTCTTGCATGTATTGATCGTTCTTGCGCTTGTCCTTCTGCTCCTCTTTCCGCATTGTTGTTTGTCTGTCGTGTTGTTGTTCTTTGTGCCGCTCTTCTTCTCGGGCAATGACGTACAATATGACCTCTTTGGTGGCAGTAAAAGCAAGCATCTGGTAGGTTTTTGTAAGTCACCTTTTGCTTGTATATTGAGATTTCTGGGTCATCTTCGATCTCGACTTCTACGTATTATGTCAGATCTCGATCTAAGTCCAACAGCACGCACCCTCTTACGCAGTTGAATTGACACTCTTTCTTATCGTTTGTGAGGTATAGTACTTCGCCCAAGCTTTCTAGCATCTCCTGCCTCATGTACTCATACCCTGCATATATTCCCGTCAGTTCCACCCAAACAAGTGCTTTCCTTGTTCGCAGGTTGGCTGGATCAAAGGAGGGCTCCCATGAAAACGTGAAACAATTCTTGTTCTCATGAACAGAGGCGATAGACAGAATTTGATCTCTTTCTTCTTTCCTTGTTACTTGTTTCTTCTTTCCTTCCTAGAACTCTGAGTCTCTCTACATATATTCCCATCTATTGTGTGAGTATGATTTCTGACCATTCTCTCATCATATCCATGAAAGACGCAATGTCGACGTATACAATACAAATGCTATTCTTTCTAGCATTGCCATTCTGTTTAGGATTAGTCGACTTGATGTCTGGATTCTGGTGACTCTCTGGTCTTCTTTCGATGGGTCTTTCTCTTTGAGTTCTTGCAGTGCCGCTTTGAGATTTTCAAGTGTGACGGCCGACATGTTTTGATCCTCGCACAGCTCCGGGTATGTTTTCTGTTTAGCTTCGCCGCCTCTCTTGAATCGAGCAAGGTTTCTATCGATAGATTCTTTGGACCCAGCAATGGCAGCTCAGTTGTGTTCGATCTTTTCTCGCTCTTGTTTGCCTTCGATTCGCTTTTCCTCTTCCCTTAGGGTGGACCCTCTACGCGCCTCTCCTCCTTGGCTAACTTGTTCAATGTTCTTTTGCAGTGGTGGATTTCCCAGATGTCCATGTCCTTCTTCTGCTGCCCTTACCTCTACCGTTGGGGTTGTTGTGGCCCTTGGCATTCTTTGCATGTCCATGGTACCCGCTCCGACTTCTCTCCGTAGCTTGTGTCTCTTGTGTTATCAGTGTTGAGGTATCTTTTGTTGCCTGTGGTGCTGCATGTGGGGTCCTCGCAGCAATCTGGCTGCCTAGTAAGGCTAGCTCATGACATTGTGTCTTCCTTCACCTTTTTTGCAGGGGACGATGGAAGGAAAAGTACCGTCGTTGTCACTTGGTCTGCATAGTTTCTGTTCAAAATGTCTCCCAATGTCCCTCGTGTTTTGCTACCTCTTTTCCCAATGTATTTTCCCATGCTAAGTAGGAGATGCTGAAAATACTATTGAGACACAAGAAGGAATTATTGTTGAAAACACATTGAGATGTGGAGTAGTTTCAAGACATCCAAGTGTGGTACCGTTGATATCTCTAATCATTTGCCTAAAAGAGTGAGCAGCCTTTGTAATCATTACAGTCCGCACTGCGCTGTCACACGTAGAGTGGTATTATTCAGTACTGAGAGTTCTGTTTCTACCTTCAAAAGTTTACACTTCACGCAGAGCTATGTAGATCGAGTTTACAACACGCTACTAGACTCAGTGGGATATATGACAGTCGGGAGTACACGTGCTACAGATGATAAAGGAGAACTTTTGCATCATAACCTTCACTCGAAGATGGAAACATGGAGAATGGATATTGAGGTGGACAAATGTGCTTTTAAGTTTCCGTTCTATAGACCTCTTCACATGGCAGTCTACGAGATGATCCTGTAAGAAGTGATCTGCTCAGGTTTTGGTTCCGATGAGATCTTAGTGGAGACCTTTCCAGTTGACTTGAACGACATGTTCTTTACTTCGTTGCCTTGCTATACTTTGACTAGTAATTTACATTTGGGAGTAAGAAACAATAACTTGATACCTTTTTGGACTATAGGACCTTGGAAATAGTTCACAGACATGGTTTTGGTGTCATACATGTCTTCAGATCTGTTGTTGTTGGCCAGACACACTTGGTGAACGTCTCGCTGCTTTTGCAACTGTGTTTTAGGGCCTGAACTTGCTCAAGCACTGCAACTAGAACAACTTCACGCTCATAACTTCCATCGAAGACACATTCTCCTTTAAACACTGCACCAAAACAAGGTTTTCCTAAAGAGAGAGAGATCAAATGCTTGGAATATTCTGCCATCTCTAGCAAAACCTTAAGGAGCTCGTCTGTTCAGTTTCCTGAAGGTTTAAAGTTCTCCTATCAGATGCATTTAACTGTCCAAGTTATGAATTGTAAAAAGTCTCAAAAGTATTATGTCCAACACAGTATGGACTCTGGAAAGATCTGTGTGTGTGTGCTAGTCTAATCAGTATAACAAGATAGTTAAATAAGAACATACTTTAGTGTGGTCGAGAAACCATTGTTGTTGAATCAGAATGCCCGCAATCATCAGCTAATGTACCTTCATATTACTATGTCATGCATTAATACTTGGAACAGTAGGTTGCTGCTGCGTTCTGGCATATGCTTCATGACTCCTGAAGTTTATAACATAGTCAAGCTCATATACAAAGTAAAAGATCGTAGTCATTTGGTGTAAGGCCTTCCAATATGCATAAAATCAAAAGATGTCAATAAGTTCATATCGGATTTTATATATTGGATCCGGGAAGGAGGAAGCTTGTAGAGATAACGTTTCTTGATATGTATCTTTATCTAACAAACAAGCAACTCCAGGATGTGTTCTTTATTCTTTGAACAAACACGAGAACGAAATTACTTTATGAACCTAAACATGTAAGTATAGCCTCTTAAATCAAGCATCTAACTCGAGCGCAACCAGTCGTGTTCATCATGACTTCTAATCAGTATTTTAGGATAATTGAGATAAGAGGGAGATCTCTGTTAGAAATGATTTTGACCTACTCTAATTCTCAACCTAACTTCAAAAGCTTTGTAAGCATTACTTTACTGCAGGAGAAACAGAAGCAGACGGCTTGTTTTATGAATGGCACAAGTTCCCTCATCTTGTCACCATTCATAATCAGAAGAAAGCGAATGGCTACAACAGTAATAAGCGTTTAAATATTTGAAAAGTTTAATACGTGAACTCATCCAGCAAGAGCTTCCAGTTGTTTTATTTTATCCAGTATCTGACATATCTGTTCTCTGCCAGCACAAACATAGGCTGTTATTATAAACACAAAGTCAATCTGCGTCTAAGACCTGCACGCAGGAAGTCTTGCTCTTTTCGACCCAAAATGGATACTTACATCTTTAGGAAATAAATTTCTTTACTTTCTCTTCCACATGAGCTTCGTAATCTTCCAAACGTCCAGTAACTCCTCCGTTCTCCCATTTGATAAGGGTAGGAACACCTTTCAATGCAAATCGGGAATCCTTCCTGAGAGCATGTTCAGAGTTTCGCCATGTGGGCCTGTCCCCCACATAGACTCTGAGGAGAGTCACTGGTTTCTCAGCACCATCTACAACTTTGTAGATGATAGGTTCTGCCCTCACACAATCTGCATCCATATTCAAACCACAGTAAATATATCGGGATCTTAACCATTGAAGGTTGAACTAATCTAAGTGATCACCTCTCAAAAATCTGACATGCATAAAGAAATTGAGAGCTGTAAAAACAGCTACAAGCTCCGGGGAATATGTATTCTGAAAAGTAGAACAGTTGAGATCGAACTCTGTTAGCAAAACGTGACTGGAGAAAGACTTCAAATTTTACTTCCAGCATAGTGGGCTACCAAGCATATACAAAACAACGCCCTGGAGCCTTATATACTGTGAGTTTCCAATCAATAACTCGCTTACGACCCGAGGTTTTTCAGCGAGTACATGTTCAGGAACTTTTCTCTAGAATCTTCAAGTAGAACCTTTATGAACTGGGTCAAATTCCCACAACAATGAGGCAGCGAAAGCTTCCAGTTCCGAAGAAAGCTAAGGAATTGGAAGCTTTCTTCGGAGCTGGAAGCAAAGAAATTCCTTAGCTTTCTTCGGCACTAGCGCTTCTATCAAATAAAGGACCTCTTTGAAACAGTAATCTGAATGCATAGACATCCGCTTGCACTTTTCCTGCACGACGTACTAGAAAGAAATATAGAATGTAGTTTGGACAAACACCGATAAAGTTTCAGGTGAACAGGCGTGGGGGATGCTTTCAGGGAGATAAAGCTCGGGTCCTACGAACTTGTTGTCACAGCCAACGCTGAGAGTTCTTATGAGATGAATGAACGAAAATTCCAGGAATAACCAAAGCGGATAAGGAGTGCACTGAGCATTGCTTTCATCTCCCTGATGTTTCATCAGCGAACCCATCAGTTCATGCGCTGAACCCATCCAAGCTATGGGGTCTAAACTTCCTTGACCAGACCTACACAACCGGGTTTACCAAGCATATCATTCTTCAAACTCCAGAGTGGTGAATTTGCAAATAAGCAGATTCCGAACAAAATCAGAGACGACAAACCTGGACACCAACTTTTTCCCAAGGCACTATCTCGATTCCCAAGAAACAGCAACAAAAGGGTTCCGCTGCCTTGCACCTCGGCTGCCTTCAACGCCGCGTCGAATTTGTCGACATCTGTATCCACCATAGCTGCCGGCATCGTAACACCTTCTGTGTCGCCCCTGAAATTCTTACTCGCACCAAAACTCTGGAGAGCCTGCCTGCTCGTGCTTGCTTTGGGGATGTCCTCTCCGAAACAATCGCCTGAGTGTGCGATGCGCCCGTTTACGCTCAATTTTCTACCACCAGAAGCTAACAAAAGACTTATGGGTTGTATGATACCACAGCTTGCCACAATTCCTTCTCCACGTGGTCGACTGCAACTGCTTGGCAGTCTTAGGAGTTCACGGCCTGTTATAGAGTCCGATGTGCTGGCCAAGTTTAGACTCGGTAACCCACTCATCTACGCATACGCTGATGTGACGCGTCTAGAAATGATCGGGACATTTGACAACTTATTCAGCAGCCAGCCTTGCAGAGGACTTACAGAGCCCTGCGAACCTTCGACCCCGAAACGAGAACTTCGTGGTCGCGAGGCACCACCCCCGAGGATATGATCTCATCTGCTTGTTGAGGCTGCCACAGCTCCTGGAGTCCTGGATGTTCTCTACTGAGACCACTTTTGCCGACATGATTAGTCTCTTCAGGCTAGGCGTCGGTCAGAAAGGATGAGTAGCCGTTTCACTGCTGGGCACTGTACTTGAGACACTGTCATCAATCCCGACCGAATGCATATTCTGGCAACATGATACTCCATTCTACTTATTTGAGAAAATCCGTGCGTTTAGTTTCGGTTCCGAAGTAGTCGTCTTAGTCGCTCTGTCTGCTATGGACTTTGAAACATAGGAGGGGCCGGCTCTGCGCTAGAAGGCAGGCAAGCAGTGTATTATCCTGAGATAGCGCGAACCTCGCTTACATCGCTTGCAGAGTACTGAGTTCCAACTTGAGCAGCACCCTCCCATTCACTCCAACTTGACTCGATGAGTTATTTGATGTATCAGTAATGAAGAGCTCAGTAGGCCAGTTGGGTTGAACAACAGAACCGAAGAAAGACTTGCCATAAGTTACTCTGGCTCTGCCACAAGCACTTCTCATTTCCACAGGAATACCCCCTGGCCACCTTACCCCATCATACTGGTTCCAGTAGAGCCAAGCTCTCAAGATCGGTATCCAACTAAAAGCATTTGAAGGAAGGGCTTCCAACTCTATCTGTAAACAGTTTATCTTTCCCGGAAAACTAGCTCGCAATTCATGATCAGCTAGGTAATCCAATAAGAACAAAGGCTGTTTACCTTTCCAGTAGAAGCTTTATTATGGTTCTGTCTGCTGACAACTGAAGATATAGTATTCGTCATTAGTATAAGATTAAGTAGTGCATATGGTACATACTTTAGCATCACGAGAGTGTTTGTCTAGACCGGGGACTCGTGTGCGAACTTCAAGCCCCAGAAGTGTGCGTCGTCGAGTTCCTCTCACTGATATCACCAACCTTATCATCTTCCTCCGTAACAGGAGACCGATTGATGCCAAAGAATCCAATCAACACCATGATAGCTCCTATTACATTCTCAGGACCCGGGACTATACCTCGGACAGAATCAATAACGGCAGCTATGGGTACTTGAATTGTCAACCCTGCAGTTGCTACCGTGGGAGAAGTGAGCAGCACCGCTTGAGCCCACAAATAATCGCTAAACACGTTATCTAAAAGACCTTTGCCAACAATCAGGCCCACTTGTGTAAGCGTTAGTCTGTGGAAAGGCTCTATACCGGTGAAATGAACCAACAGAGCGAAAGGTCCAAATAACAGAGCATTGAAAAGTCCAAGGTAGCCAAGAACAAGGGCAGTGCTACATTTTCCCTTTCCTTCGTCTTCATCGGGTATCTTGGCTCGAATCAGAGCTGTGTACACAGCGTAGATCATTGCCGATGTGAGAGTCAGGATGTCTCCCCAAACAGGTCTTGGTGCAACTTCCGTTTCAGCGTTTTGTGAATCACCGAGGGCTACAACGACGCTGCCTGACATGCAGAGAAGTACACTCGCTAACTTCCAGTAAGTGAACTTCTCCCCCAGGAATCTGATAGACACCAGTAAAGTAAACAAGCTGGATGTAGTGCTCAAAATCGTGTTCGATGTCACCGTAGTATATTTGAGCGAAAAATTGTAAGTCAGCTGCGCCAGAAACCAAAACGGGCAAATCCATAGACCCACGAGCGCCGTTTGCTTTCTCGACCACGGCTTGTCTTGCTCCTCGCATCGTTCCAATTCAGCCTCATCAGCTACAACCGCTCCTCTCACAGCAGAAAGCATCGTTTCCTCATGCTCAGAACTTCTTACTTCTGAAGACTCATCCCCATTCTCTACACCGTTTCTCGGGTTACTGACCGCAACCTCGACCGTTCTTCCAGCTGCCCCATATTCGCTGCCATTCTCCAAAAGATTCTGCCTCTCACATTGTTCGGGGGCGGACTCGGGCGTCTCCTCACAGAGTTCACGAGCCTTTACTTGAAGGGTTTTTGCCCATCTTTTTTGTTCGAGGAGAGATTTTAACTTATTGCCACCTTCGACGATCGGAATGTACACGACGAACAGAGAATTGCAAATGTATGTGATAAGAAACGGAGAAACTCCAGCATCGACGACTGACTGGACTACAAAGCTCGCGGAAATCCAAATTAGGGCCACTAGAATAATATATATCACACCCTTTAGCCAGCGCCATGAAACTGGGAAAGGTGATGCGGAACGCTCCATCACTGCAAGCTCCGTAAAATCCCTAAACTGGATAAGGTGATGCAGAACACTCCATCACTGCAAGCTCCGTAAAATCCCTAAACTGGATGAGGTGATGCAGAACGCTCCATCACTGTAAGCTCCGTCCAACTTAACACGTCCACAATGAGAAGAGAAAGAGAGAGCGACGCTCGTTAATCAGCCTGGAGCTCAGAACTGCCTCGAACGTCCACGAACCAAATTTGATCACTTCACGGCGCCGTTCGCTCGGCCGAATATAAGAATCAACTGCAATCATTGAAAGGTATGTACAACTCCCGAGACCACCAAGTCCTCTCCTCTTGTCCCCTCTGTGCAGTGCATTTGCGCCCTGCCGAGGGAGGGTGTGAAAACCTCGTAGCATTTCATGCTTGAACACTTGTCATCTCCTATCCTCCGCTGCATAAACACTCAAGAACAAGAACCAAGGAAGGAAATGAGTGCAGATCTAGACGACCGGAACTTGACCGGCAAGGTCTCATCTGTTCAATCGAATCCATGCTTGCACAGGAAACGGACGGTGTACATGCTAGGGAAAAAAGATGGAAAAGACCTTGCAAGCTAAGAGCATAACTGCACAGGAGTTTTTCGCTTTAGTTAAACCAATTATAAAGGAGGGTAGGCTCAGAGTTTATTGTTTTTCCGGCCTCCACAGTTTAAGGAATAATCTCCGTGAACCCCCGTTCTCGCACACTTCCGTACACGTGCGGAACACCTTCTTTGCCAGTTCACCATCGAAGTCATTTCCACGTCCGCTGAGCAGCACCAGCGCGGGCGCGAAGTGAAAATTTCGAAGTGGTGGGAGGAGCACGAACCTAAGGGCATAGCTGCGAGAGCGGGGAATGGATTTGGGCTCGAAGTGCAAATTCTATGTGTGTCAGGCTCCACGAAACACGAGTAGGAGTGTGCGAGAGGATGTGACTGGGGATTGGGAACAGCTTCGCGTGAAGGAAGGACCGAGGGCCACGGCACTCGAAGAGCGGGCGGAGGTATTGAAGACATGTTCACTCGAGAGTTTTGCAGAATCATCTTGCTCGTTGAATCCTTCGATGTCATGTGCGACTTGAGCAGTTTCTGCTGGACGCTTTAAGCTTCACTTTTCTTGGCTTCACGAAATTCGTCACTGTCTTTTCGATGGCGCTTTGTAGGCGAGTCATGGAGTTATTCGATGGGGAAGATGGTGAGGCCGACCATCAAGCTGATATTTCGAATGGACCATCTGCCGAAGAGCGAAGAGGTAATGGGGAGATGCTCAGTGCAGACAGTCAAAGGCAGCCGATGTTTCACAATTCCGCCTTTGTGGCCGGCTCAAGCGATAGGATATATGCTCCGCCCTCTAATCCACGGGAAATTTTTGGTTCTAGTCTTGAAGACACTACACCTTTTGATGATCAGGGTCCAGACGAATGAGAGCTCAATGGACCGACTGTACTAGCGCCAAGCCCCTTCAGTCCGTCGTGGATTCCACCTCCTACAGATGCGGATGCGGGCTCCCAACTTGTTTCTCCTCAACCAGGTAATATTCCGATCAAGAGTTCTCGTTGTACATGGCAATCTTGGCAAGTGGTTCATCTAATTGAGGCGAAGCGTATAGAAGCTGAAGAGCAGAGAACTTCTACAGGTCTTGCAAGCATGTCCAGCCCAGCGTTTCGAACCTCAAAAATTCAGGCTTATTTGCGGTCAAAGGGAATAGAGGCTGATCCAACCTAGATTAAGAACAAGTGGGAGGGTGTGCTAGGTGCTTACAGAAAGATCCGTGATCACAATAGGACCTCAGGCAATGCACCTTATACTGCCGTAGATGTCAACGAGCGAAAGGCGAGAAAACTGCCATTAACTTTCATCATGGAGTTCTACTCCCTGATTGATTGTTGGCTTGGCCCTCGACCCGGGACAACACCTCCTTGTATGGCTGAGACTCTGTCTCCAAGTTCAGAATAAACTCCAGATGCAGATCAGACACCTCTTGTACAGCTTGAACCCTCTGTCCGAAATTCAGGTGCTCCCCTTGACTCCGAAGAATCTAGTCGGCACAACTCCGGGAAGTGGAAAAGAGATGTCTCGAAGTCTAGTTCACAGTTGAACCAGACCCTTAGCTGTTACGGAAACAACATAGTCGATGTAGAGAACAGAAAACTAGACCTTTACCGAGAACTTGAGTCCAAGAAGCTTGAACATGCTGATCATCGTTCTTTTCAGCTGGTGAACGTTTTGGATAAGATGGCTGGAGCGCTGTCTGACATTGGCAATGCTCTGTGTTCACCACGTCGAGCTGTATACGAATGGCAACTGAGAAATGTGGTTGCTAGCTGTGGTCCGCCTCAAAATCTTAGTTTCGGATGATTGATGATACTCTTGGTATCGCATGATTTCTGTATATATGCTGAGCATATGATTTTGTTAATATCATAATGTTTTCTCATTGTGTTTCCAAGCTATGTGTTGTCCTCGATGTGAACTCATGTAAATGCTTCTGTCCCGGAAGCGTGTTGATGCTGTGCTTCGAGAACTGGCTGTGTTGTTGCATTCTCAGTCGAGTTCAGGATCGATGTATTTTAGAAATGTTGTTTACTAGAGCTCTCGGTCCGTTTGCAGACATTCAGGAGATCATAGCGCTCACTGTGTCAACAGTGATGTCAGCAATAAACATAATAGTGGAGTTTCAGACACTGGAAGAGGAAATGGAAACTGACCATAAACATGGTCAGCAGGAGGTGCTCGAGTCTCTGTTTCGAGTAGTGTTTAGTCTTCAAGCTCGTTTCCAATTGCCATGAGCAGAAAAGGTGCAGAAACGGCGATTTTACAGTTTTGAGCGCTATTAAGGATCCATTGCACCTCTTGCTCAGCCTCACACTGCGATTTGCAAGCGGATCCTCAACAGGTTCATACACAACTAAAGTGACAGGATTTACATGAACGTAATATCGGACAATGTATCAGTGAATCATGAATTGCACTTGCTCTGAAATGGTTCTCAGTCGCAGTGAGTATGAGTAGGGCAGGATCTGCTTCAATTTCAAGACACACGATTGTCTCTCACACACCAAACACTCTTTTCCTTTTCCCGTTTCTACAATCGTCATAGAGCTATGCAAACGCATAGCAACAACATCTCATAGCTACAGACTTAAAAAGAGCGATTTCTAAATCTTACGTAAGATTTTATGTTTCGCTTTATCAGTTGGAGTGCCTTGACTAACGTAGTGTGATGTTCTTGATTCCTCCAATTGGTGAGTTACATTTGGAGATGTCTTTACTTGACTATGTTGCTTCAATGTGTCATTAGCTTGCTGATTAATTTTGAAAGTATCTTCTCTCAAAGGGAATCGATATCAGAGTGCAATGGAGTTGTTTCTAGAGATGGACTCCATTCAACTTAGTCAGAGATGGCTTCTGTTTGTATCATAGATAGACACAGATAATTATATTGAATATCACAGGGATTCTATTCTTTATAACGTTCATGAATCACTTGATAGGACCCAACTTCTAAGATTGATTTATTATTTTACTTTAGAAGGTAAAAGGTTTTTGAAAGATATGTTTTAAAAAGTTTGGAGAACTGGCTTTTCAAAATAAAACTTTTCTTCAATCAGGACAGAAATATCTACTTTTGAAAACAAATAAAAAATAAAAAGTTATTGATATATATCAAATATTTTCCATAATAAGACTTTAAACTACAGTACTGGTATAAAAGTAATTTGTTCATCAATCGTCTAGTATGGAAAATGTTATCAAAACTGATCGTCTATCAATTGAATCTTTTATTTCTTAGGCGAACCGAACTACAGTATCAATATTCTAAACATTGACGGATGTGAAGTCTCCTTTGAAAGAAGTGTGGCCGAGGAAATTAGTAAATTGTACTAGATGCGAATTGCAACTTTAACTTGAATATGATATGCATACTTGATTAACTCCTGGGAACTTTTGTTCGCTTAATGTTATCAGGAATATATATATATATATTAAATAAAAATATATATTAAGTAAGTATAAATAATTAAAATATTCTATAAAAGTTATCTGTTAGCCTCTGGAAACACGGGGAGAGCATGAGATAAACCATAAGTCTTCAGAAGTTACAAGTCCGGTAAGCTATACTCATAAATATATTTAACTTAATTTATATCTAACCTTTCTTGCATCTTCCATGGAAAGATAGAGGAGGTGAATATGTAGGTGCCTTGAATATGCATGCAACATGAACTTTCTGAGTACTTTTTTCTCTTTTTTTTAACAGAGAATTATATAAGTGTTAAATAAAATATATGTACTAAGAAGATGTAAATAATTAAAAAAGTTTCATAGATGTTATTTGTTATCTCATGTCTGCAAACACGGGGAGAGCAAGAAAAAATCAATAAGTCTTGTGTGGATTGTCGCACTTCAAGAGGTACAAGTTGGAGTTACTGTTCTCAAGAATTCATAATTTAATCAAGCATTTGATTTAATACGACTTATTAAATTAAACGGCATTCCCCCTCTTCCGAACTCGGAAGAGGGCAGAATATGCATGCATGTGACATTTAATATTTATGAATCTTCATCTACATTTGTTCTTCCTGGTCACTTCCGAGCTGCTTCCGACTTGGAAAATGTGCAAAGGAACTCACTAACGCTTCAAAACAATTCACATGCTCGATTGAAGAGCAGCAGATTCCCTTGAAAATGCCTTCGTTCGATAGCATCGAAACGGATACAAGGGAACTGGAATATAACATTTTACTTGCACTTTTTCTTGGAGTCCTCGTTGTACCATAATCCCGGAGTATTAGCTTATGTTTGACTTTTATAAACTCTTCTATTTTAGATTATAGAGAGAGGCATTAAACTCGAGGGTTTCACTAGTCTAATTTGTTATAACTGTGTGAGTTAAAAGTTATAAAATGATCAAGGTTTTAAACTTTTCTTTTAAGTAACAAGAAAATATGTTTCATTCACTCTTTAGCATAAAAAATAGTTTTTACTATATATATATATAACAAAGGATTTTATCTTTTTGTTCAAAAGAAACAGTATTTTAATATAATTTTGGACTTTATATATAAGAGTACAAATTCAACCGAAAGGTACTCGCATGCTTTACACTTCATGATTGATTTCAAACACAATATAGTAGTTAGTTAACCTCGTGACTGAAAGATAAAACTTAAACTTTTATTGTCAGAATATCAATCAGCTTCAATAGTTGAGTCGAATTATCATACTGCTTTAGACGTTACATTTCGATCATTTCAAATTCTCTTGCCTTTCAGGTAGTTCACATGCAAGAGCTTTAGGAGAAATTTATGCTTTCTGTCTTCGAGGCCGTGAAACATAACACTCAATATATCTGAAAGGAAGTGAAATTTCATTATATCTCAAGTGGTCGAAGCGAAATCTTAATTTCCAGTTAATTTACTGGAACTAATTAATAACTTGGAATTAATTATTCACTTCGGGTTTAGGTGAACCGAAACCGCACTACGGTATGAGAGTTGAGACTGCCCTGAGACTGGGCCAGTCGCATCGCCATACAATGATACTTGTATAGTTTGTGTCTTACGTAGACATTTGAAACTTTTCTCGATGTTCCTGGTTTCGGAGGGATGGAAGTGTTTGTGATGAACTTCTCCTGTATATATGCCAGCAGATGAGAATTTCTTCAAAACTTGCATTGACTGTGGAACGGATAGTTCAAATTTTAGTCAAATGATGTCACCTAAGCAGAAACAAGCTTGAATACCGTGGCAGAACAACAGGAAGTCGGTTCTTTAACTCGCACTGTGACGTTTTGGCTTTGAGTCTAAAGATGGAATTCCGAATTCAAGATCGTTTTTCCAGCTGTTTCATCCACAAGTCGATCATTGCTTTGGCGTATTCTGGCTGATCTGCAGGGACCTTCAAAAGCAGAAAGGAGGGTTTCAGTCTCATTCTGGTGTACGGCAAGTTGGTGCATATGATGAGACAACTGGATGAGTTTCCGTCTTCTCTCATCAAGCTGATTGACTCTCATGAAGAAATCGCACTCCATCTATGAATTAACAGTTGGGGACGAGAATACCTGATGCCCAGCTCCTGCCACGACCATGTGGGTGAGATTCTGGCCTCGCCTCGAGTACCCGGCTAGGTTTCCGTTCACCTTCCACACGTTTCTCTCGCCTTTCCAGAACTGGGAGGCTCCGGGCCAGTCGAGAGTGCGCATCCATGCTTCTGAACCGGAAGGTCCATCCTTGGCATCGTAGATTCCTTGATACAGCAGTACAGGATAACCCCTCCTCAATATATCTTCAACCATCCATGTCACACTCTTCATTGTATCCTGAATTCGCATGAGGTTGATTGTAAGTCATGTATCGAAGGTGCTGCTGGCGAACTTTGACGGGGTAGTTAGGAATCTTTCACGTCGAAGTAGTTCTCATACTAGGAGGTGCTGATCAAGTATTCTAGTGTGTGTCTCACTAATCATCAAGTCTACTTTATCTTCCAGTATAAACGCGACGTTAAACAAGGTAATCAATCTCTCATGGACTATCAGCCCATGAGGTTACGCTTCGCAGACTTTGAAACCCAGCGGAAGTATCATGTGCTGATTTGTACAGTTTACGAAGAGTTTATTCCATTATTCTGTTCGATTCGTTCAGTGTTCTTCAAATTCTGCCCTACTCCTCTGTGCTCACTGAATGTGGGTGTTGACTGAAACACTTGTCCAGGTACTTCTGGACCGAACTGTATGGGGGTAGTACTCAAGGAAGGTCCCTCCAGTGGCCTCAAAGAGGCTGCGATGTTGAGAACAGATCGAAATTGCCGTGCTGTGGAGTTAATCATGACTTTCTTGTTGGACTGGTAGCACTAACACAGGAGTAAAAACATTACGGCTTGCTGTCCTTGCACACACGAATCGGAAAAACTTGGATCACTTTAAGGATGTTAACGCTACTTGCTATTTTCGTCATTTAGAAGCTCAAAGAGCTAGAGCCAATTCTTTCTTCCCTATCATCTTTCAGATAACCTGTAGAAGGGTGGGAATAACCTGAGCCATTATTGCCCTGACTTTCCTTCTGCAGCTCACCCATTCAGCATTTTCGTCCACTCCTAGGGCCCTCTTCACAGGAGGAGCGTTCAAGAAATGTGCTAAAAACTCCTCCCCTTCCTGGAAGCACAAGAGAAGAGAAGTTGCATCAGAGTAAGTACAAGTTGCATTGAGCTTGCCAGCTGTGCGTGCGTGTATTATGCGCTGTACTGAGACTCGACCGAGGAGCCAACAGACCTGTGAGTGATGATATTTGGTCGTTCTCCGAATGTCGAGCAATGTTGCGACACCACTCGTCTTCTCTATGAAGGAACATAATGTCGCCCTTCTTTCGTGAGCCCTCAACCACTTCCCCCTGACAGCGTTCAGTTCCATGATTATAAGCTGTCTCTCAGATCGTTTCACTCGTCAAGGCTACCGTGTTATTCTGTACCCGCCTTGTAGTAAATGGGAAGATAAGAGAGTCAGAGGTGATGCTGAATTGAGAGTATGGGGAGTGAGGAACCTGTCAATAAGATCAACAACTTCTCTGGACATTTTCTCGACATGAGCTGTCTGACGTTTGTCGAGGAGTCCGAAAGAGGCGGCCACTTCTCCGTGGCACTGCACCTGCCCAGCATGAGTCGACAGTGCAGTGAAGTGATTTAGGCACCGTGACACAAGTGTGTTTAATGAGCCTGATGGCGTGAGTGCTGCAGTTTGTCGAGAATGTCAAACTAGTATGTAGTTAAGATGGACTCTGACCTGGGTGCGGGGATCTGTCAGTCCATTTCCGATGGCAATACCAGCCAGCTGAAGCTTTAATGAGCTACCATTTGCCCTCGGCTGGTGCAGTATGTGATAAGCTAAAGCAGGGACGTACTTCCCTGCGTAACTCTCCCCCGCTAGGATCAATGGTCTCGATTTGAAGGTTGGATTTTCCTCCATAAAGCATTGCAGGCCAAAATGCAGGTGTTCAGCAACTTGTTCCTCATCTGTTGGAATGTCCATATCGGATTCTGCCACACTGTAGCCTGTACCGACAGGGCTGTCCACGAACAGAACTCCAATTCTGCCACGACAGGAGTAAATGAAGCACCGAAAAAATATGTATCTCAAACTCACAGCCTTTTAAATCAAGATGTGGCACCTACTACCAACCGGACTCCAGGTTTCACCACACTGACTCGAAGTCAAGACGGTTGAGTCTAGCTTAAAATGTAACAGCACACTTGTCATTCTTTCGTGGCACTCCACTTGAAATACAGCTATTTCATGTGGAACATTAATTCAGGTGAATGCCATTCCACTTCTGTCCATTCGACGGAAGCGCTCTTTGGGTAACTACAACGTATACAACTTCTCTAGAAACTATTTTCAGGAACGAGGAAGCTTAAACACGGAATAGTCTACTCAAGCTGTTTTTCAAGTCCTGGGGGTAGAAAATAAACTCCACAGTTTCAGTGAAGATCGAGTTCATACTTCCTGTTCCAGGCCCAGGAGTTACGACGAAGAATGCCATCTTCTCGAACAATCCAAGGGCCAAGTTCATAGTAACATCCAATGAGGCTTGAGCAACCTGGACCACCATTTAGCCACAGCATAAGCGGGGTACTGCTTCTGGATACGGAGCTATGTGAAGCTTCATAGAATACGTAGTAAAGCCGAGATCCTGTTGTCTTATCGACCGGTAAGTAGCCGGATAGAGTTGGAAGAGCTTCCTTCGTAAAGTGAAACGGAAGGGGCGCCAAGTCATGGTCCTGCTCCTGGGTGTCACCACAGTGTCTTGAGTAAGCTATCTGAGACTCACATCAGGTCAAACAACTGTGTCTCACTTTCCAAAGCGTAAGCTTGGACCATTACTTTCAATTGACTTGGGAAACTGCGGAGAAGTAACGCAGTTCGCAAGACCATTTCTAGAAACGTTGTAGTAATGGGTTACTTCTCGTGGCAGGGTGCTTTCTCAGGCTACCGTCAAATTGTGATTCCTGCTGCAATTTTTCTGCCTTATTGATCAGGTTCTTTCATACTCTAGACCTCCATTTTGCTCCGCTATAACCTGAGAGGATCTCTGGCTTGTACTGTCTAGTAAGCTCAACAGCGCTGAATTGGAAATGTATAGATCGGTGTAAAACAATGAGTTGCCGTAGCTTGGACGAAGAGTTCGATCGGATGGAAAACATGAGAAGGCAGCTACAGATGGGAACTTATAATTTGTGGGAAATCATCGGCCGGCACACAAAGTCTTACGTCTCTTACTTGAGTTTCAGAGAACCCATCATCCTCTCGATCTATGAAGTATGCCATCTATGCAGGGTTCCGAACCTTGATTCTGTGGCAACTGATAGGTAGATTGAAACATTCACAAGTCAGCTTCGGGTCACAAGATGTTTACAAACGGGGACCAACATGTTTAGAAGCTGGGTTGAAGAACATGAAATCCTGCTACCTACTCTACCCACTCTTCCGAGATTCTGAGCTCAGCTATTACAGCTACCATCTTTAACTTTCGATAATGACAGACGCACATCTTACGGAAGCCATGCATTTATACAACACAAAGACGGTGTATCAGAATTCAGAAATGTTCACTTCCAGACAGTTCAGATCATCAGCGATCTAGCATGCAGCACGAACTTAATATGATGGGTTGTTCCTCGAACTTACCTTTCATCAACGGGACAGTGAAAGTTTTCTGAGATGAGGGAAACAGAGCAGATATTTCAAGAGCCAAGGCTGCTGTCGTTCAGAATTGCATGCCTTTCCACCATAACCCCTGGCTGGACATGCTAGAAACAAGGTGGGTTGAGAAGATGAACACAATGCAGAAGAGCTACAGCTACCTGAGGAAAGTAAGAGTTACAGAAATAGTAAGACGACTTCTAATAGAGGACGTTCGTCCTCACTTTTCAAGTTTCCGCGAGGAAGGATTTAACTAGATCATCAACTGAAGAGACTAGTCAGACTGAAAGGAGGCCCAAAGAGTTGGACAGCAGGCAGCTGATAGGGTTTCGACTCCAGACTACTGAATCTTGTGAACAGGTCCCATGGTATTAGCATTCTGATGTCACTGAATAAGATTTGTTCTGAGAGTACTAAATTTTACGGTCTACCAAACAGTGCACAGTATCTTCGTCCCCATCTTGACACCTTGCAGATCTTAGTCAGCTGATCCTTCTTTGAGTATCTGCTGGATTCGAGTTGCTCCAGTTGCAATCAATACTTGAGCTTCGCTACGTCCGTCCATTCGCTCTCCCAGTGGTTCTAGACCAAATTCCTCCCGCACCGCTACTCGTGCAGATCATAAGCGGAAGAGCTTTCAACTGGATAGCCTCAGGCCGAGGTCTTTGCTTGGTATTAGCATCCCAAACAGCAGCTCCATATAACAGGGCGTGTGGTGTACAAGAATACAGTTAGTTTAGCTATGGATGTCGCTGCAGACAAGGAAGTTACGCGAATTCCAAACCCTAGGTAAGTGTAAGAGTTCACTCTCGGAATGAGATCTGCGCTCCACTTCCAGTTCCAGTGATGGTCTACTTTCTCTCTCGACCAATTAAAACCATTACCCCATATTTAGAAACATTCGCCTCCAAACCCTAGATATCACCATGTTTTGCACAGGTTAATCATCTTCTGGAGCTTCTTCGCAGAACCTTACAACCAGCAAAGTCGTCAGCAAACATCAATGCTGGTATCCGAATGGCTTCAGTCCATGAATTCTCCGGCACATCGGTACGCATCGACTGTTCTCTGTCCCCAACTGTTCCAGTAAGTCGTTGGCGAAAATATTGAAAAGGTTGGAGAGGAGACAGCCTTGAGCCACGCCTTCATCTACCTGGAAAAGATCCTACGTTTGAACATCGATCAGTGACGCACTCTTGGTCTGGTGGTAGATCTTCTCAACTACCCGCCACATTTCCCTTTTATGTCGCATTTCCACATACGGAATGGGAGCCCGTCTCGCCATACCATAAACCTTCTTCATAGAGGAAGAAACAGAAAGTAGGCTAAAAGTTTCCTTGTTTCGTCAAGGTGGTGCTGTTGTCTTCTGAACCCTGCCTGCCCTTCGCTAAGCACATCTTTCCGTTCTACAATGGTAATAATGCCACTATTCAGGACACGACGGAACATCTTACCATCTACACTTAGCGAGATGATCCCTCTATAGGTGCCGAGATCTTCCCGTTCTCTCGTTTTAAGAGGTTAACGATGGTACCCATCCTCCACTTTCTTGGTTATGAGTTCCGTGGTCCAAACGAAATTGAACAAAGTCGTGAAAGACATATCATGGGGTGGCATGAGTCTAAAACAGTTCTGTAGGGTGCTGAATAAGAGGAAGAGATTGACTTGTGGGGACCAGAATTTCGGAAATACACTCTTTCCTATTTACCATGAGATGGATCACAGTATCAGCCAGAAAATCGAAACTCAAAGCAGAAATGGACCTTGAAGGCAGTGTAATCAACCACTTGATTGACGCCAAAGACCAACAATCTTAGTGGACGTCGGCAGTTATAGACGTATCGAAAGTCTTCAGTACTAGCGACTTGTTTGACGTACTTGTTTGACGTCGGCGATAATAAACGTAGCTCGATAAGTATGATTCTGAGAACCTGATGCTGTAGGTTTGGCACACGTTTCACTTTGAGATCTGGGTAGAATGTTTAAACTACCAGGGTGTCCATAGTGCACTCAGTGGAGAGATTGATGAATAACCGTAGTCTCATTAGGTTCGCCCATGTGAGGTTACCCTAAAGAGAGGTTGCTCCGCACTACTAGGCCGTGTGGGGAAGGACACTTGTTCATGGTGGGGTTCAACCCCAGCCACGTCGGAACACAGAGAGAGCGCATTTGAGAGGTGGTGAGTGTACTGAGGGCACAGAATCACGTACCGTTGTAGCTTGACTTTTGATCTGAATGGAGAAATCCGATGGTTGCATATTTCCGTTGTTCACTCCGTTCGGCAGTGTTATATAAGAGCTCAGGATGGCAACCATAAGGAGCTGACAGTGGAAGAGCCTGTTTGCACCGATGGCCGAGAGCTGAAAGAAAGAAGTTGGCTCCGCCTTTGACTTTCTGCATCGCTCTATTAGAGTGCGCTTGTTCCTCAGATTCGGAAGATTCAGGTACATGCAGACCTCTCAATGCCAATTGCGGACTGAGGTTCATTCGAAGCAACAACAGCGTATAGTCTATCCAGCTTTCGCCTCAGACTGCTTCCGAGACTGAAACCTTCGACCTCCTGCGCACTACCCGACATGATCCTGTTGCTGGCGCATGGAATCCATGGAGCTTTTTGCACTCGTGCGTTGCGTGTCATCAGAGGCACACGAGTCCGGATAAACTCAATCCTATAAGTACTTGACAGTACTTCTCCTGCAGCTGGTGTCCACGAACTTCTGCACCGAGCGTGAACTTCGCACTCTTGACTAAGCGAGTCCGTGGAAGCAGTGAGATACCGAATCATCTCCTCATCAGTAACTCAGTCGTGCTAGCTATCGTTGCTCTAATTACGAGCATCGAAACCATGATTTCAAAATCTACATTTGGTTGAGAGTTCGCTGATTATCAAAGCAGGAGCAGCAAATTTTATCCTCCGCATCAAGGTATGTTAATAATGGGAGGATCTACTATGCTTAACATACCTCTGATGATGATCTTTCGGTGCAACTAATCGGCTGACTGTCGACAAAATGTACGAGCTCTTTACTTGAAGCTAGGAGATGTCGTCGAGCTTGACCGGACATCAACTGCGGATTCGATATAGATCCAGAGGAGAATCTCTCTTCCAGGCCAGAATCAGAAGGAGGTAGCCTGTTGAGTGAGAGACAAGAGAATTCAAAGCCGGGGAAAGCGTACACGAGCAGCAGTGGCGGTGTGGAGAGTTGTGTGTTACCTAGAGGAGGATAAAATTGAACTAAATGAAAGGACGGGGGAAATGTCAATCAGCAAGAAGCAAAGTGGTGTTTGAACCAGGTGACGACTCTGACAGACCAGCCACAAAGAAGTACAGAATACCCGACGCCAAGCAGGAGATAAAGCGTGAGAATCATCGGCACAGGCTACTTCCCTCGACAGGTAGATGATAAATTAGAAACAGCAGCGCCTTACGACCACCATGACCGCGGCTGTTTCACGTCGGTGGCAGATTCCGCGATCAATCACTATTATGGCGCTCCGAAGTCGTCGTCGTCGCCCATCTCTTTACCAGCCATCATTCAGCCTCCTACTCATTGCCCCTTCCGACCCTTCCCTTCCCTTCCCTTTCGAGTTCCTCTCCACTCCAGGATGTCCATACGACGTGTCCTTCCCATCCGAAACGCTCCTCCTCGACGTACGTTTGAATGTCGTCTCTCTGCACCTATAAGTTTGAACGTTACAGTTTGAGTATAAAAGCATGAAAGCGAATAATTCCTTTTCCTACTAATGTATTCCAAGTCTGAAGAAAGATTCCTTTTTCTCCAAGAAACCTTGAATCTTCATCTTAACATTTCTCTCTCAGTATTCAACATTTCTCTTTCAGTATTCAATAGTTTTCTTTCAGTACTCAATAGTTTGTGTAAATATGAATCATAACTTTAGTTTGTGTAAATATGAATCATAACTTGTCAATTTCTCGAATCTTCATCTTAACATTTCTCTTTCAGTAATCAATAGTTTGTGTCAATATGAATCATAACTTGTAAAGCAGGTGAATAGTTTTACCTTGCTTCCTTTTTCCGCAGATTTCGCACTGGGATGAAGAAGTAGTCACCAAAATCATTTTCTGCATAACGGTTAATTTCTAAGTTCTCTGAAAGCAAAATAAAGTCTTCTGTGTCACCAGAACACTTGTAGTCGAACTCGAGCTTTAACATTTGAATCTCATCTGACCCACCCTTTAGCCGTCTCTGTTGAGATCAGAGAACTATAAGCACTCATAAGACAAGGCAGCCATAGCCTAAGCCTGAACTGAAGAGAGGTGGAGAGAGTCTGAAAATCACACAAGAGGATGAGTCGAAAGTCATCAGTCCTTCTTTACTAATATGAAAGAGAAAAAGCCAAGGAAGGGATAAACTGGGGTTGTTCCCCAAACCCTAAACTAACTAGGTTAGGAATTAGAGCAAACTACGGCAGTGCATAGTTAGCTTGCACAGTCTTTAACTCCCTCAAGCTAAAATCTATGTCTTTAACATCTAGACACAACCTGAAATACTCAAATTTGTCTCTAGGTAAGGCCTTGGTGAAAATATCAGCAACTTGCTCGTCAATAGAAAGATACCTAAGATCAATCTCTCCAGCTAATGCTTTCTCCTTGATGAAGTGATATTGGACCTCTATATATTTGGTCCTAGCATGAAAAATAGGATTAGAAGCAAGTTTAATGTTGCTGATGTTGCCGATGTGCAAAACAACTGGATCAGAAAATGTGACACCCATCCAAAAAGGTGCGAAGCCAAACAAATTCACATGTAGCATTGGTGGCAACTCTGTATTCTGCTTCTGTAGAAGACAAAGCAACTATTTGTTGCTTTTTCGATGCCAACTAACTGCAGAATCTCCAAGACAGAAAACGAAACCTGACGTAGATCTCTTATCATGAGTACTTCCAGCCCAATCTGCATCAGTAAAGTCTTGTAACACAAGAGGTTACCAGAAGGAAAGTAAAGTCTAAACTGAAGTGTAAATTTCACATACCGTAGAATCCGTCGAACTGCATCAAGGTGTGGCTTCCTTGGAGCCTGTACGTACTGGCTGACTAAGCCAACAGCATAAGATAAATCTAGCCTAGTTATAGTAAGGTAGATCAGACTACATACAATCTGTCGATACATGAAGGGATCTGCTAGCAACTCGTCATCTTCTGCATTTAGCTTAACACTAGCAGCAAGAGAGATAGATTGGTTTAGAGACAGTCATCCCGAACTTCTCCAACATGTTTAGACAATATTGTCTCTGCAGCAACCATAACGCAACACCATTCTTGACAAACTCAATGCCCAAGAAGTACTTGAGTTGTTGAAGATTCTTCACGTCAAACTCTCCCTTCAGCTGATCTTTCACCCGTTGGATGAGATGCTCACAACTCCCAGTGAGGATCAAGTCATCAACATAGATGATCAGTAGTACAAATTCTTGGTTTGAATGCAAAGAATACAGCGAAGAGTCCGAACTGCACACAGTAAAGCCAAGAGATAACAAGAATGAATTGATCTTGGCATTCCAAGCTCTAGGAGCTTGCTTAAGTCCATATAAGGACTTCTTGAGTTTACAGACTCTCTCAGGATACTTGGAATCCTCATATCCAGGGGGTTGCATCATGTAGACCTCTTCTTCCAAATCCTTATTAAGAAAAGCGTTGTTGAAGTCCATCTGATGAAGGTGTCACCCTCTACTTGTAACCAATGCCACAAGTGTACGAATAGAAGCCATCTTGGCTACTGGACTGAATGTCTCATCGAAATCAATTCCATATTGTTGTGCACAACCCTTGGCCACAAGTCTGGCCTTGCACTTAGACACAGAACCATCAGAATTCCTCTTGACCTTGTAAACCCACATGGAGCGAATGGCTTTCTTACTAAGGGGTAAGTCAACGAGGTCCCATGTTTGTTGATGTTGTAATGCTGCAAGTTCAGCCTCCATAGCCTACACCCATTCTGCTTGATGCATCGCCTCCTCAAGAGAATTCGGTTCTTGTACATCCTGTAAGACATTCATCATGTATGCATGGTGTTCTGCAAAAAATCCTTCACACTGAAAACGTTGTACAGAGTACTTGACCCTACTGGACCTACACAGATAAGTGATCTGAGCTGAAGGAGTAGTCTCAACTCTAAAAGACTGAGATGAAGTGATAACGTGATCATCTATTGGAGACAAAGATTGTGCAGGACGTTGTTGATCTGCCATTTGTTGTAATACAAGATGAGAGCTAGTGGATTGAGTAGGTGGTACAATAACATGTCCAGATCAAAGAGTTCTCACAAGATGTGAAGCAATAGAGCTAGTAGATTGTGAAGTAGGTGCTATTGGTTGTATAACAGACACAATAGGTTCTACAGCGGTGGATGTAGACTTGAACCAGGACTTGTTTCCATCAAAGACAACATCTCTGCTTACATGCAAGGTATTCGAAATGGTATCATAACATCTATAGCCCTTCTGGTTTGAAGCATAACCTAAAAACACACACTTCCAAGCTTTCGGATCCAACTTACTACGCCTTTCACCTGGTATATGAACAAAGCAGACACTCCCAAATACCCTTAGGGAAGCTATATCCGGCTGTTGTTTGTATAGTATCTCAAATGATGTCTTCTTATGAACTGCTGCAGTTGGAGACCTGTTCATAAGATAAACAGCAGTGGATACAGCTTCTGCCCAGTAATACTTAGGCATAGCTTTCTCATTGAGCAAAGCTATAGTGCATTCAGCAATATGTCTGTTCTTGCGCCCTGCAACTCCATTTTGCTGAGGGCTGTAGCTGCATGTGACTTCTCTCTTTATGCCATGTTGTTGCAGAAAGGTATCAAACTGACCGGAAATGAACTCGTCTCCTCCATCAGAACGTAGACGAAGGATGCTATGCTTGAACTGCTTCTCTACTAGGCTCTTAAACGACTGAAACACAGCAAAGACATCTGACTTGGCCTTCAAGAAGTAGATCCAAGTGAATCTCGAACAATCGTCAATGAATGAGACGAAGTACTGAGAACCTTGCATACTCGCTTGAGAAGCTGTCCAAACACCTGTGTGAATAAGCTCTAACACAGTAGAAGCTCTAGTGTCCTTATGAGAGAAGGGTTGCCTAGCCTGCTTACCAAACTGACAAGCTTCACAGATCTCTACATGAATAGCATCTGTGAATTTCAGAATACCTACAACTAGATTAGAAGTAGGAAAAGCCTTAAGGCGTAGGAAGTTCAAATGTCCGAACCTCTTATGCCACAACTGTAAAGTCTAAATCTGAGAACCATCTATTAACATGACAGTCTCAATTGCTGATATAGTTGTATTTAACTTGAAGAGCCTATCAACCTTAGTTCCTTTGGCCACTACAATGTCGTCTGCAGTTTGAACAAAACAACCATGCTTGTTGAATCTAACCTCATAACCTTGTTCAACAATCTGACCTACTGAGACCAAATTCTTAGTTATGGTAGGAACATACAGAACATCCCTTAAAGTTGAGATTTTCGAAGATGAAACAGAGATAGGTACAGTACCGAGATGAGTAATCGGATGTTGAGTATCATCGTCGATGTAGACATTTGTTGGAGTCTAAAAGTCGTGTTGACCTAAATGGCGACAATAGCAACTTCTGCATACGCCTCCGATTGAGAGAAAAATTTCTCTCGATAGCTGACAGCGAATCTATCACTTTCCACTTGTTTTCATATGCTAAAACAGAGTGGAAGGCCTCCAAAATCACCTTTCTGTGTTTAGGGTTTCACTCCACTTTGGTAGGTTTGATCTTGCTGAAAAATCGAAGATGCCAAAAAACCCTATCACCTCGTCTTCACATTCTCGATCTTTCCTCTCCTGCTCTGATATCATGTTGAGATCAGAGAACTGTAATCACTCATAAGACAAGGCAGCCATAGCCTAAGCTTGAACTGAAGAGAGGTGGAGAGAGTCTGAAAATCACACAAGAGGATGAGTCGAGGGTCATCAGTCCCTCATTACTAATATGAAAGAGAAAAAGCCAAGGAAGGGATAAACTGGGATTGAGTCCCCAAACCCTAAACTAACTAGGTTAGGAATTAGAGCAAACTACGACTACAGTGCATAGTTAGCTTGCACAGTCTTTAACAGTCCCTCTGTATCAAGCTGCTATCAGTCAATCAATCTAAACTCAATGACAATTTGTAGATTCCTCCAGTGTGAACGAATGATGAAACGCGGTGGATAACTACACCATTCTTGATGGATCCAGTCCTTCGTCTCCAATATCAGACGACTATCAGTCAATCAATCTGAACTCTTTGGCAATTTGTAGATTCCTCCAGTGTGAACGAATGATTGAATGTGGTGGATAACTGCACCATTCTTGATCGATCCAGTTCGCGATTCCCAGTATCAGGCTGCTATCAGTCAATCAATTTGAACTCATCGACAGTTTATAGATTCCTCTTGTATGACGAATGATTGAACGCGGTGGATAATTGCACCATTCTTGGTCGATCCAGTCCTTTAGTGGCTGGATTCAGGATTCAAATATGTGTTCTAGCGTCTATCGTCGCATCGCGAAAGTAATTCACGGATCGGAAGACACTCCAACTTTGCTGCGAACAGGGTTGGCTTACGACGGTCACACCAAGTTGAGTGGGTTTCATACATGGACGACCCGGGTACTGCGCATACAGAGGGTGTTGTAATCATATTTGTGTTAAACTCCAAGTGCGGATATACAAGCAGAAAAAAAAGTTATTCTTTCTTTCTCCTCGTGTACTTTTCGGTAGAGAAAATATTCAATTTTGTTCCAAGTACTACGAGCTAAGAAATGTACTCCACCAAGAAAGTGGAAGTTGTGTGGTAAAACTCAACTTTGTTCTTTTTGTCCTTGCAAAACTGCATGGTTGGAAATGTCTACAAATGGATGTTAAGAATCCATTTCTTAATGAGATTCTTCAATAAGACATATATTTACAGCAACCACCTGGATTTGTTCGTACAGGAGGTGAGCAATTAGTGTGCAAGCTACATAAGGCATTGTATGATCTCAAACAAGCTCCAAGAGCTTGGTACACAAGATCGACATCTTCTTGAAGCAACAAGGCTTCTCATCTACTAGAGGTGATTCAAACTTCTATGTTTTGTTATTATTACTGTACGTGGATGATCTGATAATATCTGGAAGTAATCAATGAGGGTACAAAACGTTCAGCAAGCTTTACTACTGAAAGATCTAGGACTTCTCAACTTTTCCTCGTAGTTCAGTTTTTGGAAGAAAACAACATGCTGTACCTCACTCAAGCAAGATACACAGAAAATATACTTCAGGATTTTCAGATGGAGAAGTGCAAGCATGCGACTCTCATCATTATCTCTAAGGAGTGGCAACATTCTTCTGTTGATAACAAGCGTACAGATGCAACAGAATTCAGGACATTGATTGGGAAGTTGATTTACTTCCCTGTCACTACTAGGCCAGATATCTCATATGCAGTCAGCAAATTCAGTCAAAATATGGAGTCTCTCAGAATAATTCATATGAGAGCAGCAAAGAGAGTCTTGCGCTATCTTAGAGGAACTACATGGGCTCAGATATAGCTCAAATAAATCTCTTGGACTTGTCGGATTTACAAATGTTGATTGGACAAATGATTTTTCATATAATAAATCAGTGTCTGGATTTGCATTTATGCTTAGAGGAAGTGCCATCACTTGGCAGTGTAAAAAACAACCAACTATTTCTTTATCCTCCTCTGAAGTAAAATATCGTGGTCTGTGTAATGCAGCAGAAGAGGTCATTTGGCTATGACAGATGTTGAAAGATGTAGGTGTGAAACCAAGACACTCCAATAGTAATATGGACTGATAGCATGAGTGTACTAGTATTGACGAAAAATCCAGTGCACCATGCTAGAGTGGTTGTGGTGGTGGAAGTAGTGTCTATATTATTATTTCCTGCAATCCAGTCAAGCACGACAAAAATCTCAAAAACGTCAAAATCGTTAAGGTCTTCAAAAACACAGTCAAAGATGTGTTGATCAAAATTTAGCCAAAGTGTAACTTCTTTATACGAGCTCCGTTTGGGTCGAAAGCTAAACCGTTGGTCTTAGAAAGACAGAGCAATTTTGATGCCAAAAGAACTCTCAGAATTGCCAAATTTGATCTCTTTCACCTCCAAAATCATAGTTAAAGATGTTTTGACCAAAACTTTTTTTCTCTCTTTTCAGTTGAAGATGGTGTGCTCACTCTATATCTTTTTCACTCTCTGGTTCCTCAATCTCCTTGCTAATGCTCTCATACCATGTTTGAGAACCAAATGTGGTGATTACTCTCTCCTGTAGAAGATATATCAGTAAAAAAGATCAGTGGATTCATCATCTCCCAAGAGGAAGGTTGTTATATACTCTAATCTATAGACAAGAGATCAGTAAGAGATCAGTGATCAATCATACAGAGATGAGACTGAGCTTAATATACTAGAGGTGAACAAACCTAGTAGTACTAAGAGGGATTGAAGTCTTAACCTAGACATTTCTTTAACATAATCAACTTCAGACTCTTTGAGAAATATTCTATGTAGTGATTCACCCAAAGGTTTTGTCGATTCATGCATATTCACTCTCTTCCAAGTTCTAACAAGAGGGAATATACATACCCTTTAATGTATGTCCTTACCCTTCTTCTTAGAAGGGTTAGGTAATACACTAAAGTTATTAAACAATTTATTATTATTAATACAAAAAACTTTATTTATAATAAAAAAAGTTACTCTTTAACTCACTGAACTTCTAGGTTTTTTCGCTTCCCATAGTTCACGTGTTACGGTCAGCTCACAAGTTGAAGTGATTACTTTTGAACTTACTACGCTTATACGTTCTTCTTTTCAGAGTTCACACGTTACGATCTCATAACTATTTAAATTTAGATGTTTAATATAGTTTAGATTTATTTGGATTTATTTCACTGTGCTCCGTGCAGTAAGCAAACATTGCGCATGTCTGCTTACTGCAAGGGAGATTTTTAACTTTTTTGGCTAAAATAATCACCCTGGGTTTAGGATCTTCGTATTCCCGCTCAGTATTTCCTTTTTATATACTAGTTTGTCCTTTCCTAGATCCAGAAGAACTGGATCGGGAGCATCCTTCAGGGTATTGGAGATCGGGGAGAAACGAGTAAGAGTAAACACCATGCACCACAAAATCTCACGGCTGAGGAAGTACATGTACAAATGCCCCATAATGACATGATGACCTGCAGCGTTGCATGGCTAGGACTACCGGTGGGATCTGAATTTGAGCAGCAAACGAGCGATGGTCGAGGTGAATGACGACCCCTCCGGTGGATGAAGCTGGTGGGAATTTCCTTCTAGTGGAGGAGCCACGCCAACATCGATTCGGTTGGTCGACTGAATAACAGGTTACATGCTGTTGGTGAAAGAGGTCACGAGTAACGTCGACGGAATGCTTGGCCCGGCTAGACATGAGTACGCTGTGCGTTGGGTGGACTATCAGCGAGAGTCTCGAGTGAAAGAGACAATTTTTTATCTAGTAACTCGCTCATTGACATCACTCTTGGCGCCATACTTGGAACAGGTGACAGGTCTTGTCCGCCCGCCCCGCCTGAAGTGGGCCGAAGACAGTCATTGGCCTACCTAGGTATACGAGCGGTTAACAGGTCTGATACGCTTTGGTATCACGTCATCACGTTGTGCTCTTAGGAAGAGCTCGCTTCCCTTCCCTTCCCGCTACATCTCGCGCATAGTCCGAAAATGATGTCTACGGCTGGCGATCAACCAGCCCTGTCAAGAGGTTTGTACTTTTTGCTTGGTTTCATGGAAGAGGTCGTCAGAAGGTCGCTAGCCCTAGTAAGAGGCATTTTTGACAAGCCTGAAGAAGTTACGAGGCCTAGGGTTGTGATCCTTCTGCATCAAGAAGAATATCTGCAATATGGATCTCGAGGACTTGCCAGCTTATTTTCCTCCGTCGGGATCCTCTGTTCGGGACAGAGGAGAAGACGGACGAGATATATATATGAATCCGGACGTATGGGGAAAACACCTGGCTGAAGAAGTTATTCACACAATTCTGGCCTGGTTACCTCTTCGCAGCTATTGTAGGCTGCGGTCTGTGTGCAAAAGCTGGAACGAATCGGCATTCAACCCATGCTTTCGCAAAATCTGCGAGCGAACTCCTCCTCCGGCCCCGTTCTGGGTTGTCTTCGCTTGTGGAGGACCACTGGTCTACGATACGACTCATAGCACTTGGCATGTGGCATCGTCGTTCTTGTCTGACGAATGCTTCACAAGCGATGCCATTCTTGATGCTGCAGGTAGCCTGCTATTTTATAGGAACTTCGATTCCCAAGACCGACTCATGTTTCTGTTCAATCCCATGAGCAAGCACAAGAGGAGGTTACCGGCTATGCTGAGCATGGAGCACTGCTACGTGATGGGAATCGTCCTGGACAGGGAGAGGGCATCTTACAAGGTGTATGCCGTGGATCAAACTTTTAGGGCATCTGTCAAGAGTCCTGAGGTTCTCAAGTTGCAGTTGTTTGACTCGACTCGTGGAAGGTGGGAGATGAGTGGAAGCCTGCTGAGAGATCCTGAGGATCCTCAAAATGAGCGCCATGAAGTTCTGGGCTCTGCCTACTGCAGTGGCTGTCTATATTTTCTGACCGAGAGGCTGCAGGCGGAGGAGTACGAAGACGATCAAGGAGAGCCTATGAAGAAAGAATACAAGGTTTTTCGTGTAGGTACGCAGACATGGGACGAAGTTCCAGTCCAGATGCCGATGAATCTCTCGTTCCCTCGTCTGTTTGAGAACCGTGGTCGCTTACTGTTAGGTGGAGGTGTTCATGCTGTTTGGGTTGGGCTACTGAGCGTCCATATATGGCAGCTTCTCGATGATCCGCTAGAATGGATAGAGATCTTGCGCATGCCTGACGAGCTAGTGAGACGGATTGCCTCCGGTAATCCGATTGTTATGGTCGCCAATGGAGATTACATTGGTATCGGTTCAGGACGCCAGAGGAAAATTGTCCGCTACATGTGCGACTTGAATAGAGGTTTCTGGTGGGCACTTCCGTCGGAGTACCAGCACGTTCCTCTGAATCGCCTGGAGGGATTGACGAGTTCTGGAACTCTACTATTTGAGCCCAGACTGGATGTTACCATTTAGATCGTCCGTACCACGCTATCGCACACGTTGCGACAGAGTATCAGGTGAAATGTCAACGGTGGTTACACTTTTCATCATCACTTATCCAGTAATCTTTTCTCTCCTTCCAAAGTCAGAGGAGGATACATCCCGACAGTGTCCAGTACGGACTCGTGCTTGGTTGCCTGGTGTGAGGTCCCCACCTCATATGACATCACGTTGGCATCCCGTTAAGTGACATCCCAGAAGTCCAACAACAGAAAGTGGAATAAGTTGAAGTCGAGTGATTGAAAAGGTAACGAACAAAAATGCTTGAGTAATTGAATGATCTGCTTCGCGCAAGAAACTGTTAAACTATTTCGCACCGGTGAATAGGTACTAAATGTTTGGCGAACAAGTTCAGCATTTGAGTAATAATTTTCTCCACCTTTTAGCAGTTGATTGAGATGTTTATGAACCTTCCGAGGAATTTCAATTCTTATAAGGTCCGGGAAACGTTTCCCATGGCTACCACAAGCTGAGGTGCACATCGGGAACGTGGATGTTCCTTCTACAGCTTTAGTAAAAATTCCTGGTATAGTATAATCAATATCCACTTTCTGAATGGAAAAAGTTCTGGCGAGTTCCACAGGATGATGTCCCCTAGCTACTCAAGCTTTGCCATGCTTTTACAGGGGAACTTCCAGTTCTGTGATATCTGTAAGCATACAACTCCCAAGATCAAATTTCCCTTGGGAATTTCCAGCACTACCGTAGTAGTGTCACTGGAGTCGGGAGGTTCTACAACTGGGAAATCACCAGACTAGCAGATTCTCGGTATCGATCTAGCAGTGCCATTAGATCGATCGGTGAGAGCAGTTTGCAGTTTTATTTCGCCATGCACGCAATCCACTTTTAGTTAGGTGACTTGAGGGATAGCATTTGGCCTTACAAGTCCTCAGGCCTCTTCCTCCAGGACAGCTCCTTCCCGTTCCCAATTTTAGCGAGGGCAGTAAGTAAGAAAACCTACGTTATGGCGTCTGCACCGCATAGACGTTAACTGGAGAGTTAACAACGGTAGAATTAATAGGGGTGTCAAAGTTGGAACTTTTTCAGAAGACTCGAGACCGCGGGAGGGAGTTACGTTTTGTTAACGAATTTTCATTCCTTTCTGCCTTCCTCTCGTCCCTTTTGCAGTGGTGAATCTACTGCTCTAGTTCCTTATTCTCATTCTCAGTGTCAGAACAGGAAAAAGGTTAATATAGAAATCACAGTGCCCAAGGGCGATCCAGAATGCAGCTTGGTTGTACACAAAGTTAACCGTTTAGAAATTAAGGGGTTTTCTTTCTGTCCATTGAAGAATATTTTCTCTTAACGTTGACATCCCCTTTTACATACATTTTAGATAGATTCATGTACACGGAAGATTCATTAAGTCTCGACAACGTAAACTTATCCACCTCTTGACGGTAACATGGTGTTTAGAAAGTTTCTCCACCGTGATGAGGAAATTATCTTTATATCTGAATCAACAACAAGCAAACGCTATAATAGCGTTAGAGTCACTCCGGTTGAGATACCCTTTGTCCTCCTGGCCTTACCGTCTTACCACGTCACTGTCCGACACAATTCAGTGGCATCCAAGCCTCCAAACGGAATGTCGGGCAGTGTCCAGCGCTAATCCACAAGCTAGCACACCCGCTGCTGCTGATGTATAATTTGCGGCCTTTCAGTCCAACACATCCAAGCTTTGCATGATCTTGCATGCAACCAAATCTTTTCTTCTCCCTTTTTGCTGTCAGACTGCTCGTGATGAATCGAGGATCAATCCTTCTCCCCGCGCAGAGAAAATTCTTCAAAAGTATATGGTTGAGTTTCGATACCTTAAACCCCAAGTATGATTACAAGTGCTCCTAGTGGCCCAGAAGACATTATTTTGAGAGCTTTTGGTCATTACCTCTTCATCCAACTTGAAATCTTTGAAATAAAAAATCAAATTAACGCTATTTATCGGTTTTACAAGTTATGATTCACCTCGAAAACAACTACTTAGTATTGAGAGAAAAATGTCAATATGAAGATTTAGAGATTTCTTGGAATAAAAGAGAATTTTTTTTCGAAATCAAAGAACACTGTGAAAAAAAAGAATATTGTCTTTCATGCTTTTATACTCATAATCTAGGTTTAAAACCAACTCAACTAGTATGTAATGAGGTAGTTGAGTTGGTGCGATCGATCGAATGGATCTTCGCAACGGAAAATTAAGCACCTGGGATTCAAATGAGTACCTAGGATCTATACTCTACTTCATGCGGCTGTAAAATAAGCTAACTGACAGATTAAACGCAACAATCATGATCAGTTTTGGTCCGAAAGTGATACGATGCTTTGATGAAAGACGATGATAGAAGTGACAAGGTTGCTGATTTGGAGGTATACTAGGCTGCATTCAACAATGCATGCATTATCTACTCTTTATGTATAATACACTTAATATTAATCAAACAGATTTCTGTTTTCCCTTTAACAACTTTTATTTACCACTGTCATGGTTCAGCAAAGTCTTAGTAGTGTTATTAAAGTATCTCCTTCTTTAATAAATTCACCTTAATTATTATGAATAGTAGCTCCCCCAGTAGCCAAATAGCATCATTCGCATCCCAGTAGCAGATTGAAATAAATCGTAAATCATTTCTCTTTTTCTAAAAATGTAGAAAAAAGCTTGGTGGTGAAACTCTATATTGCGGTTATAATACTTTAGGGGAAGCTCTAAGGAAAAATAGATGATCGATAGAACTCACTCGGAAAGAAATGGATCGGTCTCTCCCATATATACTGGAGGTACTCTTTTCTTTTACTGCCAACAAGCATTAGCTTGTTGGAAGCAACATCTGCCCGTACCCGGGGTGACGGTGCAATGGCAGTCGCATTCTGCGGCAGAAAGTTTCACGGCGAGAAAAAGATAAAAAGTAATTACGTCAGATTTAACTCGCTTCTTGCTTGACTTAAAAAACTCTTTTATTTATTCCTCTCTTACTGATATACTTACCATATTCACTTGCTCATGCATATGAGAACATAGTTTTCCATGTCATAAATTACTCTAATAGAGCAAATAGAGGATTTCAAACATAGTCCTGTGGTGAGTTATGGATTTGTCCGTAATACTTGAGACAGACTCGACGGTCTAGTTCGACATGTATGTGTCGAAGGTGCTGTCTGTCAGTCTCAGATTGGGTTATTTAGTCGATAATCGTCGTCGATCGAGTTGAATTAAGACAAGATGAGAACTTTTATCGACTTACATCATAGATTCATCAATTATGTCTCTCATCAGTCTGTTTAACGTCTGTGGATGATCATGATAGATCTTGCGACAGAGTCAAGACTGTATATTAAGATGTGTCAAAGTTAAAATCTTTGGAAAATATTCGTCTGCCGCGGACAAGTGTTACGACTGCGACCAAGAAGTCGATTTTGTTTTCTACGGTTACTTCCGTAGAGAGCCGCAGGAAATTGCCACGGTTGACTCTAACTCGTGTTGTTTCCACGTCCTTAGTGAATTTTAGCCGTAGTAAATTTTGAATTTTAGCAATTTACTAAATTATCAAAATGTAAAAAAATGAAAAATAAAAAACTTAGAGCTATTCAAAAACACCTTTTGAGCGATACACGGCTATAGACAAAACTCGCCGTGAACAAACTACGCCAATTTTTCTTCTTCATTTGACACGCACTATTACGAACCCCTATGTTTGAAACTCCTTTATAGACATGCACTAGTTTCCTCCACGGTCGGTCGACAACATACGTACAAGGTCGAGTCGATGGAAGTCGCCAGGTCGAGTTTCCGGGAGCAGAGTTGGGAGTCGGGAAAGAGCGAGCGGCCGAGAAATCTCTAATTCAATCCAGCGTGTGATGGAGAATCTAGTCTATTATTACTACATTCTCACCCGATTATTCGGTCCAGGGGAGCCGTACCTCGACGTAGTTCTTGTACTCCCGCAGTACTGGGCTTGCACGGAACTCTCCAAGGATATCTGCAGTTGAGTCAAGTGGACCTGCCCTTCCTGCCTAGGGCACTCTCGACTGTCCACACTTCGTATAGCCGAGTTTCTGGTGTTCCCAAGACCTCGTCAATGGGAGGTGTACCAGCTGATGTTATCAACCGGTAACAGTGTTCTTTCCTTGACGATCGTCACAGTAGCTTCCGGATTCTGGGGTCTCATGCTAGGGCCCCACGTGTACTCGCGAACGGGTACTGCAGCGGGTGGTACCGTATAATCAGTGTAAGAGCAAAAGGCTCTTCTGCGAAAATAGTTCTTAAACCCCGGGTATGATTACAAGTGCTCCTGGTAACCTAGAGGCGCTTGTTTTGCGGGTTTGACAAGAAATTTTAAATTAACCCTTATGCAGAAAATATTTCTAGTGAATACGTATTCATTTTAACTTAGAATTTATGAAATGAAGAATCATATTAAATTTATTCACTAGCATTATAAGTTGAGAATCATTTCGGAACAAACTACTTAGTATGGACATAGAAATGTGAAGATGAAGATTTTGAGGTTTCTTGGAACCAAAAAAAATCTTTTTTTATTTTCAAATATCATCATGAAAAAAGGAATATTCTTTTTCATACTTCTATACTTATACCCGGGGTTTAATGAAAAACCCCAAAAGCAAAATATATATAACTTCTACATTAGAATGTCGTACTGTAATCTCTATAGTGATCACATGAATGAAAAGAGAAATATACAAAATGGTTTAATTTATCATCGAATAGTTTTGGAGGGACAAGCTTAATGATAAATTAAATATTTTTTGCTATATGGTCTCATGTCTCCTAGAACAAGGTTTCACTTGTTTCATTATAAGTCTTTTCTAACGCTTATTTATATTTAATTTAATTTAATTTAATCATAAAGTTAATCTATAAATATAACTTAATATTTAAAATATATCATTAACACTCAGTGAAAAAAAGTATTTAACCCTGATTCAAAGAACTAAATCTTATCAAAATTTTGATAACCACATCCTATCTTGGATTTATCTATAACATATTAGTAAATCTGATAATAACTCAGGGCCCTTTTCGAACCAAATTGTACCCTCCGATTTTCCTCTTGCTCTCTATGCTTGTCCTTCGCATTTTTGCGAGAGTTCAGGTTGCATGTATATTCGCACATAGACTTGCACGAAGTATCCAAATCTAATTCTGGTCAAGTAAGAATCCAAGTCGGGTTAGGGCCGCGACGTCAATGTTTAGGCCTCTTTTTCGCCGTGGGGTTTCTGCAGCAGGATAAGTGAAACAACAGAAAATGACAGAAAAGTTGAAGCAATGAGATGATGTAATGCGTCCCATGTTTCGACGTTGCTGCAGTACGGAAGTACTTCAAAGTACATGCCACTGAAAGCGCGCGGAGGCGAGGTGAGTCACCGACATGGACATAGTTTGGATTTTTGGTGCTGTTCTCGCCATGGAGCTTTCGCTCTTACCACCCATTGCAGTACTCGGGTCGCCCATGAGAACCAGGAGGTCGGGGCTTCTCTAAGGTATTTCACTGGAAAAGTCAAAACACTTGAAAAGAAGGAAATATCTAGAACCGTCAAAGCTAGTCCAGGAGCCGCTCCCAAGGATGCGCATCGCCGCCAATAGTGAGACTTCTCATGAGCCATGAAGCGCAAGTCTTGCACGTGACGTATGATGGACAATGAAGAGACTCGGACGCCTTTCGGTTTTACCTGGAGACACGATTATCGACACAAAAGACTAGCGTGTAGTAGCCTTGAGCCTAGGCATCCGTCTCGGAAGGACAGAACCTGTCCGACTACTACTGGATCCGCGAGGTCAGACATGTGTGTCTACTCGGTGGTAGCGAATACCTCCAGGCTATCGCAGTAGTTGAGCACCGGGCGATATCCGAAACTGATGACATGCATTTCTTGCTTTCCCAGTCTCGTCGTGATTTTAATTTGAACCATTGTGATCGCCGATCCTGAGACTTTTCATCTGATTTTCGACCTCGTTTCAGCACAATGGTGGAGCTAGGATGGGAGAGCTGGGTGGTGATCGCAACCCTGGTCGTTGGATTGTTCGTTATGGCGGGGGACTGGATCGGACCCGATTTCGTCTTTGCGGGAATGGTCAGCTTTCTGACTGCCTGTCGCATAATAAGCGTAAGCGATGCCGTTGAGGGCTTCTCGCGGTCTGGGCTTCTCACTGTCGTCATTCTCTTCGTTGTGGCAGAGGGCATTGGTCAAACTGGAGGTGATATTTGAACTTCTCCTATTAAAAGTTGGTACTACTGTATATGTACCCTTGAATCTGCAAGAACTTATGGAGGTTGAAGAATCCACTTGTTATTAAGTCGCCCCTCTTCGTCTTCAATCTGCACCTGGTCTCTCCTCTGGGAAATGAAGTAGATCTAGTGCTCAGTAGCTTACTGCATTGATGTCGGTCGGGTTGCAGGGATGGAAAAGGCGCTTAATCTTTTCCTTGGCAAGACACGGTCACCATTCTGGGCAATCACAAGGATGTTTATACCTGTTACGATAGTGTCCGGTTTTCTGAACAACACGCCTATCGTTGCGCTGTTGATTCCTATCATGATTAGCTGGGGCAACAGAAACGGAATTTCCATCAAGAAGCTGCTCATTCCTCTCAGTTACGCAGCGGTTTTTGGCGGGACTCTTACTCTGATCGGAACATCTACCAACTTGGTGGTAGCAAGTAAGTTACGTTGGTACCGGGATCATGATTTCTCCATTTATATATAGCATGCATTGCATGTTGCAATTGGCGAGCATGCGCCCTGCCAGATGACTCACTGCAAGTATATGTAAAACCGACCATATTCATAGCAGGCGCGTTGTTGGCCTAGCTGAATTATATAACCTAACTAATTAGGCATGAATGCGCTGCAAATTTATATACTCATGTTTTGGTCGTTTAATTTGTTGAGTTCTCAAGTGCATATGTGAACACATGTGTTCACTTAGAAAGTTTTTGAGTGCACATGGGATAAAGGAGTTTTCCTTTCTATGCAGGTATGCAAGAGGATCGTTATGCCGAGTCAGACCCCAAAAATGCCAATTTCAGTTTCTTCGATATTACTCCGTACGGAGCCATTTATGCCATTTTTGGGTTCATCTACACTTTACTGGCGTCGTTGTTTTTCCTCCCCAACGACGACACAACGAAGCATTCGGATCTGCTGTTCGTTGCAAGAGTGCCGCCATTATCTCCCGTTGTGGGTAAGACTATCAAAGACGCCGGACTGACAGTCGTGGAGCGATTTTCCATTCTCGCTGTCGAACGGCATGTAAGATCTCGAGCTATTGTGCCTGATTACAAGAACAAGATCCCTACAGAACTCTTAGCTCAGAGTATTCCTTTTCAGTTTCCACCGGTCCGTACCTCCTGACTATTCAGTGACAACAGCCTACCCAGCTCAGAAATCGTAGCTATATGAGTTCTTATCAACTGAATCGTGTCACTAGCATTGCTCGATTGTACCCATAACGTTAAGTTATACCGATTGATCATGATTACTGATCCCGAATTTGTCGTCAGGCTTTTGAGACCCTATCCTGACGTCAACAACGGGCTTGCAATTGCTTGCTTGCATCATGCAGGGTCACATGGTCACTCACAGTGAAGACTTTCGCCTGGAAGCAGAGGACCAGCTGCAGTTTTGCGGAGAGTTGAGTCAAGCTAACGTGTATGCGAAGCACTTTGGATTAGATCTTCTCACCCACGAGGGTCAGGGCAAGTCCGAGCTTGCTTTCGATGATCACCACCTAGTCAACGCGGGCCAACTGGAAAGAGAGAAAGACACGAGCCAACATAACAGGACTTTTGTGCAGGTACGTACAATTGCAACGGTGACGTGCATGTGGGTTCACATAGATGACCATATGGGTGGCTGCGCCTGACGCATGATGAATATGCTGGCAGTTATATCGAGACCTTTTTAAGGACTCATACTTGTTGGTATGAGCATCTTGGCCAATTTATGGGCTGTTTGGTTCTCTGTGGAGGATAATGGTGACGAATGTTGTAACGAACTATGTGTCACTGAAGAGTTTTCTATCCACAGGCCACGGTTAAGAAGGGGTCCGACATTGTGGGAGCGAACATCCGGGACCTGAACTTCCGACCTCGCTTCAATGCAGCGGTGCTGGCCGTCACACGAGGAGCAAAACATCAGCCAGGTCGCCTGGGTGATGTGGTGGTTGAAGCTGGGGACGTTCTGGTAATCCTCGCAGGTTCGTAACTACGGTACAACGTCCCTACAGTCAAAGCACGTGCCAAATTGACTAAACAGTGAATACAGTTGTTGCTGACTCCATCGAGCTTCTACTGAGCTTCATCGAGCTTTTAGTTTTGATGTTTGATGGATGCTTTGACATGCAGCGAACACGCAAGCTGTCGAAGCCCAGGTTTTCAAGGACGCATTCAAAAATGTCCAGTACCTTGATCAGTCTGTGGAGAAGGAATATTTGACAGGTACGTCTGCAATTGAACTCTGCATGGTCTTGCAGCTAGTTTGCTGAATACTTCTTCTGTAGCCTGCACAGATGGGGCATGACACAGTACATTACTTCTTAGGATCGTATGTACTGTACTGTTGTTTTGTTCGACCCAACATGAATCAGAGCGCTAAGTAACCGATTTCCCCCGTCAGTGCAAGCTTGGTCAAGACGCGGGAACTGAGAGCTCAGATGCAGTGACGTAAAAGAATCTGAAGGGAGTGACGGATCGTCAGAGGCAGTTGGAAGTTTACTCTGCGTGGCTGTGTGCGCCGGCCGGGTGAGAAAACAACGTTGGATAGGATCCTAGTGAGATTTCCAACAGATCTCAAATTTGAGATTACTCGGAAACTGTGCAGTCACATGAGATATCTACTGAATATTCTGCGTATAAGAGGTCAAGGTGGTATTCCGAGTATACTCGAGCTCGCGAGCTGGAAATTTTCTCATCTTGACCAGACCTTCAACCTCGAATGGTTGCTGGACCAGTTGATTAAGTTTCCTATTGAACTAATATAACCAGCTAGCTTAGAGCCTCGCCGTGCTCTCATGCATATATCAGCTTTGTTCAACTGTGTAGGAATGAGAGTGACGAACGGCTTCAAAGGAATTGGAAAAAGCGTCCACAAGGCTGGCTTACGTGGTATCAATGGCCTCTACCTTCTCGGGATCGACCGGGCGGACGGTGAAGAACTGAGGGTGATCGACCCGCAAACAATCATTCAAGTGAGTTGAATGACACAAACCCTCTAGAAGATCACCAAAATGATTATACTGTTTATAAGTCGATGTGCTCTCCTGCTTGCTTCATGCATGGGGCGATCCAAGACTCGCTACCATCTAGAATCTACGCACTGCAAAAGTGACTGTGGCATTCGCTTCTGGAACAGAGGCGGCGGGGTTTGTAGCTCATGTCAAACACTGGCGAATTCGAAGTGCATACATGCTGCCTCGGCACTTTCAGATCTAGAATATTCTGAGATGTTTTACTTAAGGCTGACGACTGCTGCTGCTAGACGTATGTGTACATGTCCGTTGATGAGAGAATACGATCGTTTGCATGCAGCTGGACGATGTTCTGTGGTTTGCAGGAGGAGTCGCAGGAGTATACTTTCTTCTCAAAATGGGGGGTCTCGTGCATACTCAAGCACCCCAAGTGTCCAAGTTGAAGACAGACATTTTATATCGGCAACTTGTGAAGGTCTCAGCACTTTTCCCCCGCTTAAATAAGTAGGCAGCTAGCATGGTTTAATTTGTGCTAGTTTTCCATGTATAACTCGTTTCCCTCTCACCGTTCATCGATCTCAATTACCAGACTAAATTACAAGCACTACAAAACGGTCTCCTACAATTTGCCGTGCAGGTATCCATCGCATATGACAGCGATCTCGTGGGCTTTACTGCTCGTGAGACCCGATTTCGTAGCGAATACGACGCTGTTGTGCTTGCAATCCATCGTGAGGTATGAACTACTAAAATTGTGGTTTCTCCCTTTCATGAATTCGTCGTTTAACTTAAGACGTGACCATCTGGCGCTGTTGTATGGAAGTCACTGTAGTTAGTTAAGCAACAGTATGCCCTTAACTCGCAAGGATTTAATTTGCTCTCTCCTCGTAACAGCGTACGTTTCTGAGATGAGATGTTGTGTCATGTGTGATCGATTGCAACAGGGACATCACGTGCCTGCTGATGTGCGCGATGTGAAGTTGCGAGGAGGCGATATCCTGCTGCTGGATGCGGGATCAGACTTCGAGCATCGTAATAGAAATGATCCTGCTTTCTCTCTTATAACATCTGTTCCGGATTCTTCACCCGTGAAAACCAGGCGTATGTGGTGGGCCCTTTTCCTCGGATTTCTCATGATTTCCACCCAGGTACTCATGAATCTTCTCGTCTCCTGTCCCGTCCTCCACACTTTCGGTCCAGGATCGTCGCTAGATATGTACGCATGAATTCGAAGTGCATACTGGCTTCTGAAACGGCCGTCTATTAACTTGATGATGATTTCGAATGCTAGAGCAGATTGTCGGAGGTGCTCTCGACGAGGCCGGGTTTACTGATGAGGACCTCATCGACCTCTTTATTGCGGGCATTCTCACTTCAGGCGTCATGCTGGCAACAGGCTGCTTGAATGGTGAGCAGGCTCGCAAGAGCATCGACTGGACTGTTTATGTTACGATCGCCCTCGCCTTCGGATTCAGTAACGCTATGGAGGATTCTAAGGTCGCAGAAGCTATAGCGGATATCTTTATCGATATCAGTAAGTACTGAATCTGTTGACTTCTTTTCCACTTATCTTGTTGACATTCTCAGCTTGCATCTCGAAGCTTCATGTAATTATGCAGAACTGATCAGAGCAGACTAGACGAGCGTTGTCAGATTTCGATGTGTTTCATCATTCTTTGGGTGGAGTTTGATCCAGAAAGCCCCATTCTCCGTCAATATGTATATTAACCCTGGTGCTGCTGTGCTTGTCATATCTAGACTGCTGATACGCTTGTTTCATGTCAGGTGAAGCCATCGGAGGTAGAAAGGCTTCGTATGTGGCAATCTACGTGGCAACAGCGCTCATGTCCGAGCTCGTCAGCAACAATGCGGCTGCTGCTATCATGTACCCCATTGCTGCCAACCTAGGTGATGCACTGGGAGTTGAACCCACAAGGATGAGCGTTGTCGTCATGCTCGGTGCTTCAGCTGGCTTCACCCTTCCCTACAGCTACCAGACGAATCTCATGGTTTTTGCTGGTGAGTAAATCAAACTATCGTAGGTACTGTAATCGATTTACCGTAGCGACAGATTCCTTAAAACAAATTAGGAAATTTCTTATCTCCACCTTCATCTTTGCTAATTCACTCCCACCTGGAAATTTCATCTTGGTAATTTGGAGCAAATATCTGTGAGCGGAGTTTAAACACGGGAGGAAATAGCAAAAGGAGTGGTGGAAATAAGAATTCCCTTGCATTGTCAGGCTTGACAATGTACGCAGTAAATGATATCGTTCCGTTGTAGGATGTCCCGCCATAGGCCAAAACAGTCGAGTCGCGATTTGCGTTTGCTAATTTCGTTCGTTGGTTGGTTGCGTCCATTGCACTTGCAACAGCCGGTAACTATAAGTTCCTGGAGTTCGCCAAAATAGGATTGCCGTGTCAGCTCTTCATGATCGTAGCCGTGCTCTACATTTTCTTGCTGGAGGATCACATTTGGGTGGCTCTGGGCATCGCATTCGCAGCGATGGCTCTAGTCATGGCTGGTCCTCTCGTTTGGGCTACTCTCTCGCCCACGATGCGGGAGAGATTCACTCCTAGGAACAAGGCCAAGACCGACGCTGTCGACTCCTACGACGAGCCCTCGAATTGAAGAAGCTTCGTCTCTTTCATTAGCTCAAACTGCTGACATCTTGCGTAGTCGTCCTCACCCCCACGTAACTTACAGGTAGATCAATGATGAAGTGATCAGGATCTATTTTCTATCGATTTTCTTTCTGGCCGCAACGTCTGCATGCACACGTAGTTCGAGTTCATGAGGGGATATATTATCTTGCATATAGCGACTGCGCTGAAGGGATAAGAAAGCTTTCCAGAGACATCAGCTTTTTAGAGAGCTTGGGGCACTTAGATTGCATTGCAGTCCTTAGCTAGCTAGGTTCATAAGCTTTGGGAGTCCCGGGCCAGGTGAATATACATATTAGAGACAAGCCTCATAACTACTGTAGAATTAGGAAGTCAACAAAGCTTGAGCTACCTCTTTAAATTTACCGAGAAGGAACGATGTCTTTGAGATTACGGGATTGTTGAAGATTGGTGTGAGAGTAATTAGGGTTTAGGGTTGACCTATCCCGTGCAGTAGATGTTTGTATACAGTACTGGTTTCACCTGATAGCCCCGGCGTGTGAACCTAACTGCCCTAGCTAGGTAGAATTTCAGAGGTTTCTGCATCTCCCACAGATAGTAGGACCGTGTTTTATTTTATCGACTGGTCACGGATGATCGGGAAAATGGATGATACATATGTACGGCCTCACTGCAGAGAATGTGGCCTTCAGCTCATCACAGAGCGATCATTTATCTCGAGTTCATAAAAAAATCTGAATCATCATTTGATTCGCCTTGTAAATCACCATGAATGTTCTGTTGTTCTCTCTGCTCAATTGAGCTCCGATTAAACGTATATACGGAGCGAGGGAGCGAGACATGTACTACGTACGTGACTCCCTTCTTCCTATTCATCCTCGTGCTACTTCATGTACACTTGTTATATGCAAGAGTTTTTACTTACCGGTATTCATCCTCATGCGTACATACAGGAGTTTTTACTTACCAGTGTGTGATATTTTCGTAGCGATATGCGACTTTATAGCTATTGATAGCGGAGCTAAGCTCCGGTGTTCTTCCTCCCTTCGAGGTGTTGGTTGGTTGGCCCTTCGGGTCCTTCTTTCCCTTGGGAAGCTTGATGGGTCTTTCCATCTATTGGCTATTCATTGCATCGCGTTTTCATCTTCATCCTCCTATACCCTATACTATATTTTCTGGAACCCACGCTAGCTGCGGCAGCGGCCCCAATTTGCGAATATCAGATATCAGAGCTCGGTTGGAGAGTGTCATAAGAGCGGGGCGAGTCACGTGTGAATAAGGACGCAAGCACCTGGTTTTCCAAAGTCAGTTTTTCGGTTCTCGCGTATGAGTCTTACGGTCGGGAATAAGGCCGTTCATCTCACTGGTACCCGGTTGCTTTATCGAATCTAGGGAGACCAATGCCGTATGAATAATCAATCATTCTCGAGACAGACTCAAGAAGGGAAGGGTATTGCAGACTGGAACAGATTTCCGGCTTTCACACTAGTGTTTCAACGCAGTGAGGGTAGTACTTGGGTCCAGCTAGGCAAACGAAAGAGCACGAAATGTCGAGTTCGCAGGAAGAGTTGAAAGTGCGCATGTCAATTTTGAGAAAAAGAAAAAGCTCAAGAATGGAAACTTCAGCTGATTTCGAGCATCGTTTTTAAACACATCGCTTGCTTTCGCGCTTTGGGTCATTGTCTACTCTATAGCATTGCTTTTTTTGTGTTCTTGTTTGATCTCATGGAGATTAAAGATGGCTTTGAGAAGAAGAGTTCTGGAATTGTTTGATCTCGTTGCTGATGAATCACATATGTCAATACAGAGCAATCCACAGATAGAGATCAATGATCAAATCGATATCAGCATTTTGACAGACAGCCAATGATGACACGAGAAATCATTTTTGAATTACAAAGCTAACCACAGCGAGCGGTATATGCACCCCTTTCGAACTTGAGTGAAATAATGGAGAGTTCTCTCGAAGGGACGGTGCAATGGAGGAGACTGCAGCTGATGAAGGTAGCAGACGATGGTCCAATCGAAACACTAACAAGATCACAGTCATTTCAGACTTTGGATGTCAGTCCAAGATCTCAACCAGGCTCGACTGTCCCAGATAATACTCAGAAACCGATAGATTTGTGTGGCAAGATTGACAAGTGGTGCACTTGATTGAGACGAAGCGCTTAAAGCTTGAGGAGCAGAATAGAAGTTCAGGTCTAAAGAAAATGATCACAGCTGTGAGCAAGCTGCAGCAGGTCCAATCTTTCCTCCGTTCGAAGGGTGTGGTGATCACTGACATATCCATCATTAAAAACAAGTAGGAGAATGTTATTACAGGGTAAAAACAAATCAAAGATCACAAAAAAGTTTCTAGAAATTCTCTCTATGCGTCCTTGTCACGCCAAGAACGTGAGGAGAAGAAACTTCCCTTCAATTATCCAATGCAGCACTATCTCCTCGTTGACAGTTGGTATGGTCTCCGTCTTGGCACCACCATGCAATGCATGGTAGAATTGCTCACCCCGAGTGATCATGGTCCTGCAAGGGCAGACACTAATGCTCAACCTGCTGCTGAACCTTCTGTGGCTCAATCTTCTGCTCAGCAGGATCAGGTATTTGTCATTCAAATTCGACAGATGTTGAGGAGACTAGTCGTCATAACTCAAGCAAAAAGAAGCGTGATGTGACTTGGTCCATTTTTGTGTTGAATCAGACTCTCACTAATTTCTCCACTGATATAGTTGAGATGGAGAAATAGAAACTCGAGATGGATAAAGAGAAATTGAGTGTATACAGAACAGCCGCTCACAACATCCAGAACCCGCTCATTGGATCTCGAGGTTGTCATCTTGTAATCGACGAGTTCGAAATTCATAGACCTCAAAATTGTCGAATACACGATTATGTACACTAGGCAGAAACGTAATACTCATCCAAATAAAAAAATTTACACAATTCATAACATTCATGAAATCGACTTGTGAGAAAAATGATACTAGTTGTGATCAAAATTTACCTGTATAACATAATACAAAGTCACGAATGAAGTACATCATACTGATCCCTCAATGGAACACCATAATTCTTATCATTAGCTCATCATTGTCCACTCTATCAAATACGATACAAGTTGTGGAGAGAAAATCATAACATCATCATATGTGTATCTGTGTATCTTCTACATCTTTATGGTGTGCAGTAGAAGATTCTCCACCAGCATCAGCGGCACTATGGAGCTCAGCAACAAGGAACTCGAGAACAACCACGGGGCATCAAAGCTCAAGTGAGTTACTATTGAGGTGCTAGAAACTGAATCAATTGCCACATCGATGCTATACTTCTCACCTTTCTAAGTGTTAGCGGTCTGCATACGGGAGATTCTTGAGGTAGGAACATGTGCTAGTATATACATGAATTGTCTATTGTCAATCTTCATTGCAACGCAGTGACGATCTGCTAGAGCGCACACGAGTGTCGTATCGGATTCTATATAAATCCATTATCTAGTCACATGGTTTGGAATAGTCATTGATGAGTTGGAGGATAACTTTCTGTGCGACTTTTGGTACACATTAGCAAGTTTATTGTCGGACAACATAATCTTGTATGTGACCGTCAGAGCAATAATACCATAAGAAGGAGGTCTATGTAGACGAAATGTTACTAGTCAGAAGAAGGTTGGACATCCATGGAATGCATGAGTTGATAAGTGATGTGTCCAAAGAATAATATGTCTAGAAAAGACAACACGTTAAAGTACAATGTGTGTCTATGGATTGCATGGATGACACAAGAGATAAGACGAATCTTTGAGAAGCCCCGTTGTCAAAATGTCTCATTAACATCTTACCATCTTTGGATCAAAAATCAATAGTATAATATTCATGGTTGATCATCATTCACGGTCCATCAACATTTTGGTAGTTAGTCTTCAGTGCAACCAACTTCTCGTAGAGCTTCACTAGTCGTGGTGGCTTGTTGTAAACTATGAGAGATATGATGATCCAATACTCCGATGTTGTAAACAGACTGAAATCGACTATCATTGCTGAAATATCATCGTGCGTAAATGTTTGTGACTCATCATGCATGTACTCCTTAAAGTTCAAACCGTACGGCACGTTGACTATCGCTAATATGATATTTGTTTGAGAACAATGGCTACCATTTGTCTCATGTAGCCTTTGAACACCTGCCATTTGTAAGATTCCTTCACGAGCGCAAGTACAAAATCTTGTATCCAAGTCCCACAAGACGTCTGGATCTCCATGTTCCTTCGCTTCATAATATTTTTGGCATAGATCGTGAAGTCCACAAACTCATGAGGAAGAACCTCGAGTAGAGTCTTAATCTTCGATCTAGACCTTTTTGACTCTTTTGCACTAGAGTCCTCAATACACATCAATGGTGCGTGATTTGACTTGTCTTTCTATATTTACTAGAAGACTCAAGCTATGATCAATAAACTGATCAATTACTTTTCCAAGGAAAGTGACTGGATCATGAATCTTTGTTCATGTTCTAGGACGACATTGGTGTATGCATCACATACTAGTCAGCATTGTACTGCATTGGAGATTGATCCACGTCAGTTGATCTGACGCAGAAGCTAAGTTTTGATGTGTCAGCACCTTCTGGAGAAGATGCGGTTATGCTTCAAAGTGTAGATTACTTTGAAGAGGTCGCAAACGGAGATGATATACACTTGGTGCCACAAAGTGAAGCCGTCACTTCTTCAGATTCGGAAATTCTGTCTTTGGTTCTTGAGAGTCAAGTAACGAAAGAGTCAATTGAGAATCTTGTACGTGTTGCAGATTTTATGACTGATCATTTGCTCAGTTGAGCAATCTAACTCTTGTATCATTACATGTCCTTTTATATACATATTTTGAAATTTGAATATTACATGTGAATTATTCGTTGTGTTCAGTTGACAATCTCATCATTTTGTGTTTGATCATGGTGAACAAGAAAATGTTCAATAAAATTTTTACTAATTTAGGATTATAAATGATTTTGAATATTTTGAATAAAATTTCTCTTTGGAAGTTAAGGTTTGTAGAATTTGAAACAAGAATCTGTTGGTTGTTGCGAGTACTTGGTTGTTGTTAAAAAATGATAAATGATAAAATACGAATTAGCGGTTAGTTAGTGGATGGTTAGCGGATGTTAATGGTTTTAAAAATTAATTCTTATATTCATATAGTTACTTTATACTCTAGTGGTGAGAAAAATTAAACATATATAAATACAAATATAAATGATTCTAAAAATTGATGATTATATTCATACAATTACTTTTATACTCTAGTGGCAAAAAGAATTTTATACTCTAGTGGTGAAAAGAATATGACTATAAATAAGAAGTCTTTTTTAATTCTTTTTTCTTTTATTTTTAATGTAATCTTATAAATTAGTTGTTTTGTGTGACATGCAATCCTATTGAGATGTTCCATGGTAACAAGAATTGAGAAATAATTCAAATTGAAGAATTTGAAATCGATGCACGTTATCATGCTTGAAATGATCTTGTGGCATGAAATATCAGCTTATGACGATGAAAGGTAAGCTAATCTTTTGTTTGATTAAGTTGGGGTTATGTAAGCTATGTTTTACTTTAAATTGTACCTTAGTTAAACTAGATCAGGAATTAAGTTGGTCTTTAAGTAAGCTAGACTTGTGATTAAAAGAATAAACTTTTGAAAACGGTCTATGAGTATTCATGTCGTAGAGCTAATTGAAGTGAGCAAAACAAGATTTGAATAAGAGTAAATGTAATTATGATGACAAAGTTAGATAGTTTGGGATTATATGAAAATTGCATGCGAAAGATAAAATTTGGTGAGAATATTCATGCAACAAGAATATTGGTGTATGTAGGTGTGTTAGGTTGCAAAGTATTACGTAAGAACTTCAATCAATGAAATGAGCTAAAAGCAGTGAAAGGAGTAAAATAAACAAAAAAGAATGTTTAACTTTCTATAACATTGTTTATTTCAATGAAGTTGGAGAATTTGGTTGGCTCCGTCTCTTGGCACCATCCGGTTTAGGGTTGAAATCTCTCCTCACATCTATGTTTCCAGATTGTATCATTATGTGAACTTCAAACAATGCATGTCGGTCTCCAACGATGAGAAATTACAATAGGTGTGACTTCTATCATAGTTAGGAACATGACGACCTCCAACGATGGATGATTGCGATAGATACGACCTCGATCATAGTTAGGAGTGAGATTAGCTCCAACAATGAGAAGTTAGGATAGGTGCAATTTCAGTCGCACTTAAAGACGAGAGATTATGTGTCCTTTAAATATAAACTAGAACTTGCGATGACTCCGCATGCAATAAAAGCAATACTACTAGAGGAAGATGGTGAAGCTGGCAGAAGAATAATCTCGAATAAAAATGATGAATGTTATCAAAGGAATTTTCTCAAACAAAGATGGTGTTATTTGTTAAATATTTCATTTGTTAAAGTTTTTTTTTGCGATATTATACTTAAAAAAATAAAAATATAGATAAACTTGTATTTCTTCTCGAACAAAGATGGTGTTATTTACTAAACAGATTTTGTTATTGTAAATTTTTATTATACTTTTTTCATTTGGGAAAAGAGAAATATGGAAGAACTTCTACGTGTGGTGGTAGCAGTCGACAAACATAGTGTGCTTGTTTATGCCACTAAAGGTAAATATCATGGTTCACTTTGACAGAATCCAATTATGAGAATATGATTATTTTGTACCTAAACTCTCCAAGTTTAGATTAACTAAGCTTGGAGAGTTTAGGTTGTGTCCACACTTTGTCAACATATAATGAGGTGATTACACTTATTAAAGTATATTTGTCGTTATTGTAGATACTAGTTAACTTTAATACCACAAGATATGGAATATACGAGGAGTGGAGCGTCCAGTGTGAAAAGACAAGGATAGAAGAATACGAGTGGAGAACTGGATCAATACGAATAGAGATTCCTAAACTAATAAACATGAATGAGATCTTCCGCATTATGACAGTTGGATCATACACTACTGAGAGATATGTAGACTAAAATTGTTAATCATTTTGTAAATGTCACCGATATTTTTGAAATCTTGAATATCATAAATTATAAAACGAGTCAATAAACCTATAGAAAGCAAAATTTCGGTCCGATTTCTTCATAATTTCACAACAAGAATTCTAATCCAAACAAAATTTGACAATAAAAGATCAAGGGTATGTAAAAATTAGAAATGGTGTTAGGTTATCCACCCATCTGTACATGAGACTGAATGATCCCTCCTAACATTAATATGATTTTTCAATATCATCACACTTAAAAATTCCGGTTTTCTCAAAAGACTGTCACCTTCATCTAATCTCTGTTTACAACAGAAAAAATCAATCCCTGAAAAAGTGTCCATATATAACAATTTTTTGCTATATTAGATGTGATCATAAGGAGATTCTGACTGTACTTCTTTTGCTCCCAAGAAGTGGTGAATACCGGAGTCTCTTAACGACGTTGCTGTTCCAGTAGCCGGTCCTTTGTAGTCTTATAACTTGTTCGGAAGGTTAACGTCGTTAATTCAATTCATCCTGGGACACGGATGGACGCCGGCGGGTGCGGCAAGCAAAGAGACTCACCGATGTGAACGCCGTGAGCTCTTTACTCAAGGACCACAGGTTAAGGAGTAACCTTCAACCGGATCGGCTCCGATGATATTTCTCTAAGTCAGTTCGAGCTCTGGCAAACGAAACGAGCTTCCCACTCGAACTTCACTGTGGTCATTCGGGCCAGTCGCTGCAAAGGTTCACCTGCCGCCTGCCGGTAACGTGCATGCACTGCCGACTCTCCAGTTTGGAAAATCACCAATAGTCCGAATTTCTCTCCAAATTAACTTGACGGGCTACGGACAGGGTATAGGCCCCGGTATACGTCTGATAATGATCCGTCACCGCAAACCTAGTGTAATACAGGTGTCCTGCGTAACGAGAGGGCGTATTCAAGGATAGTTTAGTAGAAACTCAAGCTTAGAGCTCTATTCGTCATTACAGTCCCCATTTCCCCGTATCTTTTGTTGTCCCTTCGAGACTCTCTTTCTCTCTCTCTCTCTCCCTCTCTCTTTGTCCTAGTTTTGTCAATAGTGCGAATAACTCCACCGCCCCAAGTGGAGGCCCGGATCCATGGGAGTTACCTTTCAGTGGTTCATCGTCCTGGGCTACAGAGAGCGGTCGCAACAGCTACTGCATGCATCCCACCTATTAACGTCCCCAGCGATCGTGCCTCTATTTAACTTACGAACTTACAGTGTCCTGCGGCAGCAGTTCTGACAGAGGATACCCCCCAATCTAGAAGGGAGGAGATAAACTTCGTCCCCACACCAACTTTCGTCAAAAATGAAGTCGAGACTACAATCCTCACGCCTCCTACGCCGTTTAGCAGCAACAAGACATCAGGCTCTCCACTCTATAAGCTAAACTGAGTCCAAACTCAGACAACGATGGCGCCTGCATAGGGAAGGATTTCTCCGCCAATTTGTTCTGTTAGCCAAGAATGTACAGCAATTATGAGCAGTGCCCACTGCGTGAATAACCAGTCCAGCGCCAAAGAGGACATACAGACCTATGATGCACTCTTCGCTTGTGCACAACTTCGGGATCTCCCCCAGCTACGTTCACGTTTCAGTGCGTGGTACGGACATGCAAGTACGTCTCATTACGACCCACCAGAGCACGGTGCTTGGATACGGACGAATTTCGTGCACATGCCGATAGCATCACGGTGAATTTCACAAGTCAGGCGCCATGTCGTATGGAGTTCCGACTCCAAAACAATCATGTCACACCCGCGAGCACTCTGCCAATCTCAAATTGCATACACACGAGAATGAACCCGGTGAACTTCCCTTTGCCTGGAGTTCCTTTCACGATGTTTCAGGGACCCGACTCCCTCAAATGTCCCCCGGCCAAGACAAAACGTCGCAGCGCATAGAAGCGACGTATCTAGAACCTGAACTCTCCGGGCATCATTCCTTATGATGTAGGCTGAGGATCTAGACAAAAGCAAGGTTGGAGTGCCGTGCCAACTGGCCTTCCAGCAGCGACGGAAATGGAACTACAACAAGGGCGTGAAAGAAGAGAGAATCGAGTTCGCCATCCGAGGTGATTAGCCAGAATACCCTCGTTATGCTGTTCTGTCCAACATCTCCTTGCCGATTGCCTTGTGAATTCCAATGCAGACAAGCAAGCCCCATAGGAATTCAACGGAGAGTACCCGACGAAGATCGGAAACGTAGATGCGGTCAAGACATGGGAAGATCACCTGAGAACTCAAGGAAATTCCGAATCTTGGCGCAGAATAACGAGAGCAATTCTCAGTGACCACTCAAATCCGATACCGACAAAGCTGCATATAGCTTGTAGTATGGTGTATTATGACTAAGGTGAACTCGTAGTCTCTGAACACCGGCGTCTCGTAACATACTACCAGTTTTCGCGACACTGTCTACGGTCCCCACGGGCTCGTGATTCTCTTTTACACACTTTGATACCCATAAATAGTGCAGATTTCATCTCTCGTTGACATGAATCTATAGACGTTGACATGAATCTATAGACCAGGGAAACGAATTCTATAAGAGAAGTTTTAAGACCATGGCATGCTCTGGTACGACCCTCACCGACGACTCAAATACTGATACCGAAATCACCAAAGTAATCTATGATAGCGAGGTATATTCACCTCAGTGCAGCGAAAATAAATCTGATAGCTTCGAGCCTTCACCTCGACACATCGAGTTGTTGGATGAATTGACCAAAATCTCACCTCCTAAAGCCGAAGATATACTCGATGTCAGGGAATCCTTATCTCGGAAAAGCGAAACGAAGGATGCTGTCACGAGATTCTCACCTTCTAAAAGCGAAGCCACATTTGACGGCAACGAGACTTCAGTTGCAGGCAGCGAAGCAAAGCGTCGTGACCAGGAGCCTGGAAGCAGCAAAACTAAAACCGCATGTCAGGAACTCTTTCCTTCAAATAGTAAAACAAAATACAACCGTAGGAAACCTTCTCCATTGAGCATCCTCGCGTATCCGCGAGAAAGCCTGGAGCCCACTCCTCCTCCACCCCTCGTCGCACTTAACCTCGAACTCATTCGCCGAGAGGGTAACGATCTGCTAAGGAGAAGGGATGTCACTGGCGCATTAAATCGATATAGTGTGTCCATCGCAGAGGGGGAATCTGCCCTGCTTGGTCCTTCAACATCCACATTATGCCAAACGCTCGTAAGGAAAATTTTGAAGCTTTCTTACTCCAGTAGGGCACAACTACTGTTGCGCCGGAAAATGTGGGACGACGTTTTGCTCGATACAGAAAGAGCACTAACGCTTGACCCCCACCACGTCAAAAGCTTATTCCGCAGAGGTAAGGCTCTCCACGGTCTTCAGCAGTTCAAACAGGCTTGTCGAGCTTTCGGTGCTGCTCTCGATCGCGATGCTCACAATATGCAAGTAGCGGCAGCACTCCATGAGAGCATGAAAAGGCACCATCAATCCGTTTCGGGGGAATATGATCTTTCCCACTTCCTGTTGTACGCTGGACCTCCTCCTGAGTGCAGCGATTATGTTGGTCCCGTAGAGATAAGAGAAACTCCATATGCTGGACGCGGGTTGTTTGTAACCCAGAGAGTAAAAGCCGGCAATCTCCTTCTAGTCAGCAATGCACTAGCGATAGCCTCAACCCAGTCTTCTTATTCACCAGCAGACCTAAGCGTAAAACTTGCAGGAACAATTATGAATCTAACAAAGGGTTCGAAAAAATGGAAACATCAGGTCTATTACCTCACGGCCGGTAACCCAGAAGAAGAAAATCTGGGAGTCCCTGGAATGAAGTTGTTCATTCCTGGAAGTGATTGGTCTCCAGATCCCGAGAAGAATGTAGACCTATCTTTCATCGACGTTGTCAAGAAAGTTACATTCAACACCTTCGATGCGTCACGAGCACTCTTTGATGGACTAACAATCGAAGCAGAAGGCCCACCTGTCTCCATTATATCGTCCGGTGTCTGGGTTCTTCCGTCCTTCTTGAACCACTCTTGCATTCCAAATACTGGCATCACGTTCGCTGGAAGGGCCATGTTTTTAAGAGCAGCTAGAGATCTAAAGGCTGGAGAGGAGCTGAGTACCTCGTATATTGCCGGTTCCAATCCCAACCGTCATAAGTTCGTAAGGAAATGGAATTTCGAATGCCGTTGTGAAAGATGCCTGCACGACCAGCTCACTGAACCATACGTGAAAGAACTGAGAAAGGAGCTCGACGACTATTGTTCCCGCTTCTCGAGTAAAACGTCCACGAAGGCAGAAAGGTTAAAAGCACTATTCAGATCTGTCGACATGGTCGAACGAGTGGAAACAGCAATACAGTCACTGCCTATGGAACTTAATGCCCAACAGACAAATTGGGTGCGTGTATCTTTCATGGTTGTTTACACCAACAACATGCAGGTGGCTCGGGCAAGGAGTGATCTGAGCAAAAAGGTTCAAGCACTGCAAAAGCTCGCGGAAATCGAACGATCCATCAACGGAGGAGGCGTCTACTACTCGAGCATGCACACTTCCGCCCAGTTGCTCCGCTACGTGCAGAAGAAAGCCATCTCTGACACCGAGGATTACGGAAAAACCCTAAAGCAAGTAATGAAAGTATTCAAGATAGCTCTGGGAGACATGGGAGAGATTTTCTTTCTGGACCTTATCAGACAAAGATTCAGGAGTAACATGTCAGGCCAAATAGTTTGGCTTGACTACACGAAATAGATCAAAACACTGGACATCAGTTGAGCAGATACTTCAGTAAGCTTTAATAACCTGGAAGAGCTCCACCAAGAACTGAACGTGCGCACACACATCGACATACATCTAGGAGAATCGTATCTCAAGTCAATTGCACTAATGTAACAAAGGAAGGAAACAAAGGAAGCAACAGCCCAACACACCTTATGTAAGCGAGATGCAGATCTGAATCAGGTGCCGTGGACAACCTGACCGTGTGTCGCTTCTCGTCCAGTAGACATAAGTCAGCTTACGTCACGACGTAAGGGCTGCTTCTTACTTCCTGACTTTCTACAGAGAGGCTCCAGGAGACATAAATAGGTCTGCCCAACCAAGGATAATGAGAAAAAATATCTCCGTCAGACTCAAGTGAGTGGCTCTCACACCTACCAGATGAAAGTGGATGGATACGGTGTGCTATGGAGCTGACACAGCTTGATGTTTCGCGTGGAAACAAGCATGACAAGGATGGTAAGATAACCAAAGGGTGCTCCACGGTAAGCAAATCCAAGAGGTAGAGGTACAACCTCGATAAAATCTTCGGTAAACCATATATATTGGTACACGGGTAAAGCAATTTTCGGAGAAAACGGTGGACTTCCCCCGCACACTTAAGGTAACCCCCAAATAACTTCGGTAAACCATGTACTCACTGTTCCGATTACACGGGATTCAATAATTATAAAACCTTAGACATCCACACGGACTGAACACTTAGTTGTATGAATGAAAACTCATTTTCCGACTACGTCAATACTTAAGGACTTATATGGTATCATTAACCACTCCCACCAATCAGCTGGTCAAACAACTAAAGCACGATGTCCACTCCAAACACTTCACCTCAACCTTAAAGTGAAGGTAAAAAGCAACTTTGTTATTCCTCCCACTTAGCCTAAAGGAAGAGGAGATACAAGACCATGGATCTATTTTGCTGATAGTGAGGATCCAACGGTTCAACCACAGTACTCGCCGAGTTTATCCAGTTCCAGTTCCATGCGACCATCATGGACAAGTTGAGTATACAAATAGCCTCCATGTGACAAATGGGAGCTCTAACGGACGCAAATATCACGACATAAGTCTTACAGCATGAAACTGAGCTCTAGCTCTGCTACTAGACTTTCTCATTTCCATAAGCTAACCTGCCCTATAACGTCTAGTACACTACAAATTTAACAGAACATTCATCACTTCAGATAACCCCTGATCCAATCCAACCCACAAACCTTCTGCACACACTACGCCGGGAAAATTCAGACCACATGCAACTCGAGGATGGAGAAGGTAGTCGCAGATGGCTTCAATAAATCTCACATCCCGCTAATATTTCATTCAAGCGCAGGTGCTTGTCCGGGCTCCTTAAAACCTTGAGTCTCAGCTTGATCAAAAACTGACGAATCCATTTCAAGTTGCGAATCCATAGCTTCCTTGAAGACCGCGGTGTCTTTGAAGTCTGTTGCTCCGGTGTTGTAAGTTCGAACAGCAACCCCGCATGCTACAAGCTGCCATGATAAGAAGAGCAAGGCGAAATCATTAACCCATGGTCCTCTGCAACTAGCAAGCTTTTTGATGCAATTATCATTTTGTTCACCACAGAATCTGGCGAGTCGACAAGCGAAAGACATGGCGGGAGGTCTGGGGTCAGACAACAGAAGTAGAAGGAAAATAATAAGGAAAGAAGGCGGACAAGAGCAATTCCATAAACAAGCGACGAGAGAAAAAATATGATACGTCCATGATGCGGAACCAAGATGCTAACACGTGACTTAACGAAGTGATAATCTGCTAACCAAGATGCCTAACACGTGACTTTACGAAGTGATAATCTGCTAACCACGAAACGGAACCTGCCAGCAGGCATGAACAGAAAAGCAGAAGGCCCTTCCTCGCCTCCTGGTAAAATTCGAGGACGGGCAAAGAACTAGAAACAAGACACACACACGATGTAGAATAATACTCAGAGAAAAGTACACATCGATGCAGAGCCAAACAATCTCGGTGGAGTTCATACCGAGATGAGAACACCAAGAGCCCACAAGTACTGAATCACAAAGCCGAACCCGTCCCATTGTTCACCTTCCCAAAAGTCAGTCTCGAGCCCTTCCAATTTCTTCCCCATCCACATATCATCACCTTCCGAGTTCTCGACGGAAATAGAAGGCGGCGCGGACTCCACAGCTTCAGCTACTCCTCCATTTCTCTCCTTCCCACCCTTCTTCGCACATACTACCACTAAATTCCTCCCTCTGCTACTACTACAGCCCACCGCGCTCAACGAGCATCTTTCCCTCAAACTCAGGGCCGGGCATGTCACCGCGGAGCTGAAATTACTACTGCTGTTCGACCCGCAAATAATGGTCGACTTCAGCGACACCCATTGAACAGACAACTGGGCGCTGGAAGCCGCAGCCATGGCTCGGGAACCACCGAACGAGCTACAGCTCTGAAGTATCTAATTTGCTTCAGTTCTCTCCAGTGTCGAGAGCCTCCAGAGCGTCAATGAAGGGAAAGCTCGTTAGCTGTCTGGAGTGATGAAATCTTCACAGTGGACAGCCGACGCGTCCGTCAACCGCATCACCCAGCGAATGCGCTCCAGATTTTCCAGATGTTCGTGTCTTCCGGCACGACAATACGTCCGGGCTCCCGTTCTACATTAGCATGATCTTATCTGTTTCTGATATTATAGGGGCGGTAGGCGACCTTAGTCCGTAACCGCACCCACATTAACGAAGCCATTAATCCAAGATTAGCGTGATAATCAGTTTTACCCCGAGGCTTTCAAGACGGGTGCCCGAGTCACTGTTTTTGTATTTCAAAAATCCACTGTCATCGCACCAGACAGCCGTCTCTAACATTATGATACACTATTGTCGACATAATAAACGACCAGACGATAGACTATACTCGCGTCTCGCAACATGGATCCAACTTCAATTGTCATGCAAACTTGTGAATGAGCGCGGGGTGTTTTCGTGAGCCAGTTGAGTGAACTCAAGCGAGAGGCAATATCGACCTAACGTCAACTGCGATACATGGAGAGAATGAAGCCAAAATGAGACGAAAATGAGACGAAATATTTTTGACAGTGCACTCGTCTGGGGCAGTTAGCATAGCCGTGAAGTATGAAAGTCGAATTCGACTGTAGTCGCACTAAAACCTCGAGAAGGAACCGATTTGAACCGACTGAAAATGATCTCAGAAACTTCGATCTGAACTTCACGAGAAGGCACCAATTAGAACCTAGCGAAAATGAGAAGGAACCGATGGTAAGCAACAGTCGACCAAACGAGCTACATTCGACCAAACGAGGTAAATTAACGACTATGAACCGAGCGAAAATGATATAAGAAACGTCAATTTGAACTTCGTGAAAATGAGAAGGTATCGAATTGATCCGAGCGAAATGAAAAGGAATCGATGATAAGCAGCAGTAAGACGAGACGAGGTAAATTAACGGTCAGGAATGGAGCGAAAACGAGAAAGAACCGATGGTAAGCGGCAGTTCGAGGAGAAAACGAGGATATTCAACGAGAAAGAACCGAGCGATTCACAGAAGGAACTGATGATAAGCAGCTGTAGTCCGAGAACTAGAGATAAATTATCGAGCGTTAAATCTGATGGTAAGCAGCTGTAGTCCACGAGATAAATTACCGAGCCGTAAAACCACTTGGTAAACAGATGTAGTCGGAGAAAACGAGAAAAATTATCGAACTTAAAACCTGATGGTTTGCAGCTGTAGTCCGAGAAAACAAGGTAACTCCACGAGCCGTAAAACCTGATGGTAAGCAGCTGTAGTCCACGAGGTAAATTAACGAGCCATAAAACCTTGTAATAAGCACATGTAGTCTGAGACAACGAGGAAAATTAACGAACGTTAAACCTGCGAGCGTAAAACTTGATGATAAGCAACTGGTGTCCGAGACAACTATGAGAATTAACGAGCGTTAAACCTGCGAGCGTAAAACTTGATGGTAAGCAGCTGATGTCCGAGACAACTATGAGAATTAACTAGCATTAAACATGCGAGCATAAAACCTGATGGTAAGCAGCTGGTGTCTGAGAAAATGGAAAAATACCACGAGTTGTAAAACATGATGGTAAGCAGCTGAACTCAGAGAAAATGAGATAAATTTTCAAGCGTTTGGTAAGCAGCAATTCAAAATGAGACGAAATTTATAGACAAGCAGAATTCCAAGTCTTCGGGAGCTCAAGCCCGAGTTCTACACTGCAGGCTACCATGGCAACGATATTTACAGATCAAGTACCTGGCTACTCCTAGAGAATTGAACAGTCTAGACAATCTAGAGGGCACGAGAACTCTGAGTCGATCCCGTAAAGTAACACTGGGTCAACTTGGACTACTGAGTGAGCTGCAAATAAGTCTTCGATCTTCTTCTTGACAAGCTTTCGTTGGACTTTGTGACCAGTGACTACGAACCCGACACATATCACCATCGAAAGCTCGAAGATAGAATCGAGATCTATTTCTTTGCTGACATGATGTGCATCTTCCCACCACTGCAAGCACAATTCATGCCACACATGAAACCTCGCCTTCAAATCTTCTAGGTCGATTTCTAACCCCCAAGTCAGCTCTGCACCAACAACCTCCCACTTCTCTGAACCTACAACTCGTTGTACCTGCACAACGGACAGAGGATCATCTGCATATCAGTCGTGGTCGAACCTCGACTGTGGAGGTGTATCAGACTCCAAGGTCCACATTGGCCGTCTTGCAAAAAATCTAAGTGAATATCAGTCTGCTTCACTAAACATCGAGAAGAAGCGTGTCAATAAATAGCATTAGATAATCGTAGTCGTTGTTCTAACGTTGTTCGATCGAGTTCTCACCTATGCTGTCTAGCTGTATCTCGAAAATGCTACAAGCTTTCTCCTCGACCTAGATGTAAATGCAATCGTGAAGTGAAATCGCGATGACTGAATTGTGATAGTGGTGGACTGAATTGTGACATCTTCGTGGAGACACTTATCTACCTCGAAGGGAGAACCGAACTTGCTTCGGTCTCAAGCAGGCTTGTTAGACTCAACCACTACAACCTAAAATGCGAAATTTAATACTTGTTCGAGTTCTTTTCGAAGTTGTGAAACCACTACAGCGAAATGTCCTCAAATATTTGAAGCAGTGAAACCATCTATGCGAAATCTCCTCAAGTCTAATATCGAAAGTCTAATATCCTTCTGTCACTTAATCACTACTCTAGAGGTGATTGAATGAAAATTACAAAAACTGTATTGAGATAATACAGCAAGACCGATATAGAGTTTATAAACATACCTCAAGGGTCCTTGAAGCATCAAGGAGTTGAAGATGACTCCAAATAGCAGCTAACGCTTCTCTAACTTCACTGCCACTCTCCCTGACAGAGTTATGAATATGATCCGTGGTCGTTGTCACATAGGACGTGGTGACAGCCGAATCTACATAAACCACAACTCTATGGTGCACAAGAAAATTATGTAATACACAACAACACTTCACTATTTCAGCTGCCCATTTCACGCTACTGCTGATCCCAACACTAAGAATTGCAAAGCGTCCTTTCAGAACATCGAAGACTTGCTCAATACAAACTCTACTTTTTATCTAACGTTTTGTGAATAGTCTATGTACATGTGGTGACCTCGGGTTCAGTGAGAATGGAGGCATTAATCACATTTCCATCGTGTAACCGGAGTCTCCTAACAAATACGGATGATAGTGTAACTATAAGCTCTGATAACACTTTGCAGTCTCGAATATGGATCCACAGGGATGAGGTTCTCAGAACTCGTGAGTCGTGATTCGAGCCTGCCCGGCCGCAACTCACATCGAGAAAACGTCCTTCCGTGTTCCACACACATTGCAATACTAAGCTGTGGTATTGTTTTCTGTTGTAATATTCTCCAGGAAGCTCTCTGGCTGGCGGGGCTCTGATTTTAATGTATGAACCGTCTATGGCACCTTGACAATTTGAGAGACCAGCTTTCCTAAGAAAACCCTGAGACACTCCATAGTTGATCCGGTAGGCCATTGGATAAATTGAGGACCAAGGACTCCATTGACAACAGTAACAACATATGCAAAAATTTCTTCTGAAAATGAGTCATGCATGAGATCAGTCTGAGTAACGCTGCCTCAACTCGAACCTCGACGGAGACAGCTTTCCGATAATGGGTATCTGCTTTTGACACATGTGGCCCAAGTAGAGTGACAAGCTGAAGAAACAATGCCTTAGGCATTCGAAGGGTTCTAATCCATCGATCTTCCTCATAACTCTTCATGAGATAATAGTCAAACCATATTAAAGATCTTGGCTTCACCCACCATGTATATTGTTCAGTCTGCTAGAGATGTTGAATGATAAGTTGTTGTGCCATGAAGACAACTCTTGTGACTGAGTCATGCACGACCATAATATCTAACCACGAATACGAGACATCATTCTCTTCCTCTTCAACTCTCACTCACTCGATCACAATGTCTGTAACCAACACAATCGATGTAGTCACTACCGCCAAGATAGCTTGAATATCTGCAGAAGAAGACAACATTCTGTTACTTTAGAACTCCTTAACTTACCACTTCTATCGTACTGGATATTAACGACCAAACAGTAAACAGATGTTCACATTTTGGAATAACATGCAACAACTCGAATTCAAAACAGTAAGTAAGTGAAACTATAAACATGCTCTCGGATCTGAAGCAAGACAAATTCATATGGAGAATTGAAAGTTGCAAACAACTGAGCAAAGAGTGAAGTTCACTAGACAACTCGAATTAAAAAACATATCGGAAATGACCTTCCTTACACAAAATCATACAAGCTAGACAAGAAAGTTAGAAACACTTCGCAAATGAACTACACAGACAACAACATTCGGAAGTTGATACTAAACTGGACCAGTGAAACATCCAAGACAACACTCCACACACTGGGATAATTCAAATACATCAAAAAAGACTGAAAATTCAAAATGAAAAAACTGTAGAAACAGAATGTTCAGAGTGTAGATACCGATGAGAACTAGAATAGTGAAACCATTATGAACTTTTTAGTTTCTGGTCAAGGCACTGCCAATGTCAGTCACTGCCCTTGTCATCTTATCCAACACACTAACAATTTGGCTCGAACGAACGTTAGCTTCTTCTTGTTTGCTCTTCTCTTGCAAGAGTTTCCGCGCTTCTAGTTCTCTATACAAACTCAAGTTCTCTCTATCAATTTTGAGTTTTTTCTCTACCTTAACTATGGAGCTAGAAAAGCACGTTAGAGTTTAGTTCAGAGCAGAAGTAGAGCGACTCATTTCACGCTTCCGTTTTCCTAAGTTATGACAATTGGACTCTTTGGCATCTATCTCTGTGGAATTCCAAACTTCAGAATCCGGTTGAGGATCCGGTTGAACATCATCATTATCTAGACCTGCAGGACCATTACTCAGGGTGAGAGATTCGACCATGCACGACGGGGTCGTACCAAGTCAGAGATCATACCAACAGTCCATGAGCGGATAGTGATGCAATGGATAATTCAAGAGGAGTTTTTTCTCTTCACGTTCTTGCCGACTCAACGAGGTGTATGGAGCATTCCAAAGACCTTGTTGTGATCTTGAATTTTTTTATACTCGGTTATCACTGTCTCCCACTTGTTCTTTATCACAGATATGTCTGTGATAACCACACCTTTTGCACGAATGAACGACTGAACCTGCTGAAGCTTGCTCACCACCGTGATCATTTTCTTCAGACTTGAACTCCTATTCTACTCCTCATGCTCTAATCGCTTTGCTTCAATCAGGTGCACCACTTGTCAATCTTGCCACACAAACCTACTCTGCTTATGACAATTATCTGGCACTGACGCGATTATGTTAATGTGGGTGCGATTACGGCCTTAGAGCTACTGATAGCGAGGTTTAGCCCCGGTGTTCTTCTCTTCGGGGTGTTAGTTGCTTGGCCCTTCGGGTCTTTCTTTCCCGTTGGCTATTCATTGCATCGCGTTTTCTCCCAATTCTACATTAGCATGATCTCATTTCATGCCCTACCTTAGCCAACGTCCTATCAGGACGAGTATGTATGATATCTATACCCAGATTTTAAGTCATCTTTCATATCCAGAGTGTCGTCTTGCACAACTTCACGCCACGAGCTGTGAAGAACCTGTGAACGCATTCCAACGTGGTCTGTTCATGTCACCTTGACTCCAAACGTTTCGTGTAGATTTTGTGAGTAAATTGTTACTCCTGAAGACTTCTTCTTTGTCTTCGTGCTTCTTTTTGTTCTCATGACACAAATAATATCATATTATCTATCCTCCGATCTTGTCGTCGAGTCGTATACCATATTATATATTATTTTCACCTACTCCATCTTTCCCTATACTCATATTTATGTGTATGTGTATTCATCTCCTCCATATGCATGGGTTTAATTTATTACCTAACCCTTTCAGGAAGAAAGATTAGGTAATAAATTAATGTATTCATAGTTTTTAGTTTTCTTATTTGTATTTTTAACAACACGGAAGTCTACTCATGCTTTATGGTTCATATCATGGTCTTCTCTCGTTTTTAAACATGGGCTAACAGTTAATATTTTACATCATAGACATGGTATCTTTTACTTTCAAAGGAGGAAAACTTGTCCCTCTTGTGGGGTCCTCTTGATAATTATTATTCGTGGTTGAATCTTGTAAACCAAAGAGATAAAACACCATAAAGAATCCTCTACATGAATGACTATCAGCTATATGAGAGTTTGAGACTCGAGTTTCTTCTCCAACAGATCGACCAAATTTGTCTTAGTTCTCAGCTCCAAGATGTACTTAATTCACAAAGTAACCCATCTACTGAAGTTGTCTACAATATAGAATGCAGGTAAATTCACTCCCTAATCATGACCATGATATGCTTTGGAATTTCTTTCTTTCTTATCCTATTCGCAATTGCAAATTCACCTTCTCTGACTCTCAATTTCGTGTACATATTGTAGAAGATCAAGAATATTATTGATCTTGTACAATTGAAATTATATACTTGTATATTTTTCCAAATACTGCTAACGAGCAAAAGTTTTCAGAAGTTATCTAGCATGCATATCCATCTCCTAAGTGCAATAAAAAAAGGAAAGAAAAATAGACAAAGACTTTGTCAGTTTGCTAAATGTGTATATGATTTACAGTAGAAGATAATCAACTCGAATAATATTTATGTACTTGTGAGAAGTAGTGAACAATCGCTAACAACAATCAGTACTTGTTAATGAGTTCCTGTTTCAACTTTCATGAGCCTTAATTTTTGAAGAGGTAATTATTTTGAAAAAATCTAAAAATATATACTTTTATAAACCGATAAAAAGTTTACGTTATATTTTACATATTTCATCATCATGATCGATTATTGAAAATAAAATTTACAACTGATCAATAAAAATAATCCGCACTTGAATACTTGAAATCCAAAAACATATATATATGATGACATGTCATGATACAAGAGTTTGATCCGCTCAACTCAACATATGATCAACCATAGAATCTGTGTCATGTCGTTTTATCAATTGCTAGTTCGGCCGAAGTGACGCCGTTAGCGTTGATAGTTTCGGTAGTGCTGTTAGGACAATTAGCGGAGTTTTTTGGGTTGAGATCACCAAGGAGTATATTTTGAGTTGGAGCTTGGAGTCTCTCACTTTTCTCGAGTTGAGCCTTCAAGCTCCTAGCTATGACATTTGGCTGATGTTTGGCTGATGTGCTGGTCAGATTTTCTGTGGTGGTCAGTTTTGACATTTGGCTGATGTGCTGGTCAGATTTTCTGTGGTGGTCAGTTTTGATCCACGAAGGATGCAGTAGAAGTTTGCTAGGAAGACACTTCCAACGCAACTAAAATTGTTCAAAACGGAGTCCGTTTGAGTTCAGTAGAGCTCTTTTTGTGTTACCGAGAATCAAAATCAAGATTTACGTTAGAATTGATGAAATCCGCAGGTTTGTAGTGAGTCTTGTTGGTTGTTTAGGATCACTAAGTGCGCGTGGGTCTTGTGTGGATGTGTTGTCTTCGCATAATTCTGTGTTTGGTATTCCAAAGGTGACTTTGGTGATTTTTACGTCAATTCTTCGTATTTTTTGTTTTCTTGTGTATTTTTGAGTGTTCAGTGGATAGATTTTGCCAGGTTTCGTCTACACCAGCAGTGCAAAGAATGTGCGAGTGTGTTGAAGAGCAGAGGTGCGTGGGTGCAGAGACATGAGAAGCGGAGTGTGAGAGTTGTAGAGACGAAGACGGAGCCGAAGCCGACTCGACATGTCTTCCCTTGTTGAGCTAGTATAGCTATATGGTTGAAAATCTTTGGAGTTACTAGAGGATTGAACATCTAGTTAGCAACTCCAAACACATCTTATATCGTTGGTGTGCATATGGTTATCCAATGAGAGAGACGTTAATATGATTGAGACTAAGTTTCTATCTTTGTGAATGTTTGAAGGTGGAGGGTTGTGGTTTGGATTTCTTGCAGTTGGAACTCCTTCATGCTCTACTTCTTGTTTGTACGCCGTGTTTTTTATGTTGACACTTGATCTCCGGAGTGATTACTCCAATGTGATATCGATAATGAGATTGGAGTTGTAGACCAGTCAAGCTACTTATGTTTCTCTCACGATGCGGTTGGACTTGTGGACCAGCAAACCGTGAGAGGTTGTTTGTAGTGATGGTAGGTTCAGGTTGTCCGTACTCATCATATATGGGATAGGTTAGCTCGGTATGAGTCGAGTTACGACAGCAGTGGTCATGTGTAATGACGAGATTTTGTTTTCAATGCTCAAGTTGAAGCAGTTGGTACATGGTTGGTGGTATGTATGTGATTAACATAAAGTTTTTCATCATAAGGCTCTCGTGAGGTTCCACATGAGATTCTTTTATAATACGTGGTGGGTTCATATGGAGTGGTGGTAGGTATCAGTCAGTGATACCAGTTTCAACGGTGAGAGATATCATTTTGACAAGTGTCAGTGATATTTTTCACGTTGTTATCTCATCGATCGTGTGAGATATGGACGAGATCTATGAGATCACGAAGGATCTTCGACGATACTCGAGTGCAGTGGACATCATCGAGCTGGATGATTTCATCCAAGAGTTTGAGAGTTGTTGTGAAATGCAACAGATGCAAAACTCGCAGCTATTTACTCCTTTCATGACATGGAAGGGATTGTTTTAGCACTTGTAAAGGTCGTTGATGACGACTATCACGAGTTCATGTGAGACTATGGTGCAAATATCGAGTTGTGGAGACAATATTGGTCTCTCAACTATGTGTTGTTTACTATTGGCATGTTCACTTGCAGTGTGACATCAGTGAGTTATGATGGAGCGGCGGACGGTGTTGGTAGTACGGAGGGAGGAAGTGCCTCCCCTACTGGTAGTGCAGCCACTTGAGGTGGAGCTGTTGGAGATAGTAGTCATGAGACACCATCAAGGTTTAACCTTGTGGTTTAGTTATTCCAATGTTTAAAGAAGAACTATCACGGTGTGACTGACAAGCTCAAGAGCTTGCAGGAGTTCCAATGGAGGACTGGAAGAGCCTACATTAGACGTCCACTCGCATGAGACGGTTGATCAGTGTCACTCAAAGAGTGACGAACCCACAAGTGGTGCAGTGTTGGTATGAGATACTAGACCCGTGAGTTGCGACGGAGAGTTAGAGATGCGATTCTTTTGCACTTGACGACACCTCATTGACTGTTGTCTTCAGTTTGACTGAGCATTGTCATAGAGCGTGAAGTTTGATATGAGAATACACTATGTACCTAGCCGTAGAAAGATACAGCAAGATCTTGGACCAACTCGATGAAATCCTAGTGTCCTTACTATCCAATCTGTCAGGCTTGTCTCGACTTCTACTGACCTAACTTGACAATAAGTGTAACACAGTGTACCACACAACAAAATTGAACGTTCAATCAATCTTAAGTACAAGATGATATCTATATGATAAACATAGGCTTTAGCTCACAAGAGTACGTTTAGGAAGTTCCGTCTTGAAATCCCAAGTCGTTTGGTCAAGACCAACCAAGAGATATAGATGAAATCACTAATCTCCTTCAGATCCCGCCATGCTGTAGTATGAACTTAGACAATCTCTTGCTCCCAACCCGGACATCCAACTGGGTTCAAACTTCACAGGAAATTCCTCTTGACCCTTCACTACTATCTCCATGGATCTTTTTTGACGACTGATAGTTTTATATTTCAGTCATGAGGGAATGACATATGTGACATATGTGATTATTATGGATCCGATGGATGACTCTTATGTTCGTCAAATGACACCTACTTGAGGACATGTGGTTTTTCTTTAGCGGCTGAACGGAAGATCCGAGACTACTCAGAGAAAGATGCTTTTGTGTTAAGTTTTTCTCTTTTGCGATTAAAACCTTCGGATGTCTTCATCTGAAGTTTACTGACCTGTTGAGTTCGTTAGCACGTATGTAGATGAAGAACTCTAAGGAGACTATCTTATCTTTAGGATGATATGTCTCTTATGTGCAACAACAAATCAGTATAGCATTGCAGAGGATGTTAGTGGAGATTTTGCAGAAGAGAGTAGAGACTCTTTTGTCATCCATTAGGGAGTGAGACATCAATGATTCAGTTCATGGAAGCTCAGATCTCCTTACTTGAGAAAGTTGCATAAATAATTAAAAATAACTAATGTTCCGAATTCTTTCTTTTCCAATCATGTGTTTAGTGGTCATTTTCTTCTATTTCACAGTGGAGGTATTTCTCACTTGTCTGGTATGCTATATCTCTTTCCCATCCCTTGCCGGCTAAAGCTTGGGCCTCCAAGTTACAAAGGGTTGATGACGTGTCTGCAGCTAGGCCGCTCTGCACGGTAACTGTCCGATGCAAAGCGGGGTAACCCAGGGTGCAGCCGGGAGTTAATTTGGTCAGATATTGATTGTTAAATCTCATGAGCTTTGCTGTCGTTCGGCGTCGTGTTTCTAAGTTTCTAACGCTCTTCTAGCCTTTCCTGATTCTCATTGATCGCCGCCTGTGTACCTGCATGCCTCCTTGGCTAAGCACTTCCCGTTCGTGAATCGTGACCTGCTGGGGTTCGCTGGCTAGTCTTCCTCTGCAGAGCCTGAGCTGATCGACTGTCAGACATGAGTTCCTGTAGATTGAGCCGGTGATCATTATGATGTGATGTGTGCTGAAACCCTTGTCGGAGGTAGGATTTCACTCTTGGTCTAGGTCTGCCTTCGGCTGTCCGTGCCGAAGGGTTTGTCACTTGATTTGAATCTCTTTGATCCTGTCGTTTAGCTTTTGGTATGACGAAGTAGCGCTGATTCATTTGTATAATTGGTCTTTATGATTCTTATGTTATTAACTGAATTGAGTTCCGTCTTGGTTTTCCTTAAGAGTTCCTTGGAGTGTCTTAAACCCATGGGACACGTGATTAGCCGTATTCGTGAAAGTAGTCCATGCGAGTGGGGTTTCGGTTGTCTTACGTGCTCTCTTCGTGTCCGTTGCATCAACGGTCAGGGTTTGTGATCCATTATCTCTCACCTAGCATGAACTCTGGGCCCTTTTTTTTTCTTCTTTTTTTCTTGGTGAGAGAGAATATAGAACTGGTTCTCCTTTTAGCAGGACGGTATTCTGTTCTGACGAAGAAGGCCTTGGGTGAATTGGTCTCGTAATGTACGCTCAGTTGTCCCTGTATTAATTGTGGTCCTCGCGTTGCCAACCTTTTAACCTTGATCGCACAGAGTTGGGAACTTCTTGGCATTAGGGTAAGGATAGCGTGACCATTGTCACGCTTGACTTCTCTTGGATCGGCAGTGATGAGTTGATGACTGACGCGGATACGGTGGTTGTGATTACTCCGCAGAGAAGGAATTGGACAGAGGGATGCTACGCTAGGAATGTTGGGGAATTGAGTGGTGGTTGAAGGTTGTCATGAGCTCTTTTCTGTAGCTTCGTACTCCTTGACAATCTTGGCGCGGGCGAAATCTACCGGGAGCTAGGGGATGATGAAAGGGTATGTGGGAGGCGAGCAGCATAGCGTACATCGATTGAAGAAACGGGGAGCATATACTTTGTGAATACTTTGAAGTAATTAAGGGTGTTGCAAGGAGTTCGGAACTTTACACGGGAGAATTCGGGCGATGCTGAGCAGGAAGAAATCAGTGCGTTGAGACGGAATTGGGGTTAAATTCGATCCGGGATTCGGATGCCTAGCCAATTTCTAGCAGTGCTGATGAGCACAGAGACCTCGCTGGGTTGGTTAGGAGCACGTGAATTGTTGCCGTGTGCTCAGGCAAGATTGAGTCCATGGAAGAACCATACGACTCACTTAAGAAACGCATGAGTTTCTCATATTGGTGGTGGTATGCCTGAAGGAGAGCAGGTAACTCGAGCTTTCAGGTACGCAAAATGCAGGAAGGAGGGGCATCTGTAACCTCGGTTTTCTCTGGAAACGGAACTTCGACCACAGGCCCGTCCCTCGGAGCTCCTTCTGTAGGTAAAGGAGGTGTGTCATCTTCGACCACCCAGGGAGTATCTTTGCCTTCCAGAGGAGGTGCTTCGACATCGTCCGCCCAGGGAATTTCTCTTCCATCGCGAGGAGGGATGTCAGCGTCCGCTTTTCAGGCGGCTTCCAACACCCCTCGAGGTGGGGTAGTGACCTCGGCGTTTCAAGGAGCTGTGAACCCACCCCGACAGCGCTTTCACGTGGAGCTTAAGGACGGCGAGACCAATGTGGTGTCTTGGAAGAAACTTTTGAAAGACGCACAGAAGCATTTGACTCCTCTTATCTCCGAGGCTCCTGCAGGCGCAAATCCTGCCTTAGAAGCCCGTATTGCCCCCGATGTACGTAAGATCCGTCGCTGCCCTTTTTCAGAAGGTTATACATTTCTGCTTTCTTCGCGAGGTGAGGATGAGGAAGTATTCAACGTCTTATGTCGTTGCTATGTCGAAATGTCCGACTTCTGTCCAGTCTGCGCATAGTAACCTGATTAGAGGAAGTGAACAGTATATGGGGGATAAAAATTGGCCAGCATATCCTCGAGGTCAAAGGTTAAGTCGGTGAACGGAGGCCTAGTTACCATCTTTCGAGGAAGTTCTTTGAGAGGTTCTCATTCGATGGTCGTTCTGTACAAAAAGGTCACATTAGAGGACCAGTTAGTGGAGTCTTCTCTGATTTCAACGGTTTTGTGGGTTCTGAATATCAAAGGAATGATAGGTTAAGACACTATTAAACCTCTTGCTTCAATCATGTTAGTTACACATTCATTTCGTACGATTCATTCTAACTACGTGCTAGCTCTTTCTGACGTATGAGTATGAGTATAGGCATGTAACACCTTGCACGTATATTCGTTCCGTTAATCCCATGCAAGTTTTTCAAGATAGATAATTTATTCACTTTTGCTTAGATCTAGACCTCAGATTTCCGATATAGAAGTTATTCTAAGTGTTAGTCATACCAGGTCATCTAGAAGCGTTCCCTGTTCTGAAGTTCAGTATGTGATGCGTGGACGAATGTGTTCCAGTTTCATGTCATAGTGCTCAATTGCGATCATCCAGTTCCATTTCCCTCGTAGGACTGAGAGGATTGGATTTCCTTTTGTATCACATCATTAATGAGAAATTTCCAAGTGTTCAAGACTGCTGTATTGTTATGGGCCAACCCAGAATTAAGTGAGAGAACACGAGTTCTAGGGCTGTCTAGAGGATCTAGTCTATCCATACTCCGGAGCCTTTTGACGGATGTGTTTTAGAAAAACACATCCGTCAAACATATATTCTCAAGGTACAGCGATGATATACTTAAATCATTTTAATTTTGAAATGTAATCAGCTGATTGTTGCAACAGCGTTGTGGCTAACATTCACACTTACGATGTACTTCTCTCGGCTTGAACTAATCTTTTCTGGAATGTGTTCGTACTACACATTTCCATCGGCACACCCTCCTGTTACAAACAATTGGCTAACTCCACCTGGCAAGTTAGCGCACATTTGGCCCCTAATTTGCGTGTTACCACTATACTAGAGAGTGGTCCTTGAGAATATCTGCCATTCTCGACGTATGAATATATGTACTTCTCTCGGCTAAAACATATTTCGGGTCACCTTAAAGTGTGAGGATAGTTTCTTGCATCGAATTCCTATACTCATGGACCGTCATACAGTAGTCGTACAACAGCATGATGATTTTAAGTCCGAGCTCTTATTTGTAAAGAAAACCCCGAGGCTGAAGGACACCTGGTAGGTCTATTGATAAAATACAATTTGTGCCAAACCCTCAGGGCAGGTGGCCAAGAATCTGAATTACCTTGATCTCTAACTAACAAGAACGCTGAATGCTCTTCTACAGCGGGTAGGGTCGGTACATACCAATGGTGGAGCTGTCCAAGAAGCCCTCCCGCCTCCACCAAATCGTTTCAGCTCCGTCATCGAGAAGATAGAGAGGTTATACAAGGTACGAACCACGAAGAGGACTCCTAGCTTATGCATTATTTTGTCTCGTCCTCCCTGGAGACTACTTTCGCGGTCTGATCATTCTTGTTAACTTTCTTCCGCTGAACAGGGAGGAGACAGCGAGGAAGAAGAGGGTGATGTCTCACCAGATGACTCGCAGTACGACACTGAAGATGATTTTATTGATGACACCGAGCTGGTATATGTGGACTGCCCTTAGTTTATCTTGAGCTAGTTTGTAGGTTTTCCAAGCCTCTGAAGGGTCCAAGTCCCATTCTGTTACCAACGGTGATGATTGCTTGTACATCTCTGACCTAGTTGAAACGTAATGTCGACAGAACGAGTACTTTTCTGTTGAGAAGTCCAAAACAAAACACACCGGATTTTTCGTTAATCGAGGGAAGCTGGAGAAGATGTAAGATTACCTTGACCCCGGACGAAGTTGTGTTTTTCAGTAAGCTCGTAAGAGCAGGAAAGGTTTGATAGTCGGTCGTGGTTGGTTGATAGGCTGCTCTTCGGTTTGAGTACTTGGAGTAGTGGTTGTGGGTACCAAAGACCCGAAGCGTATGGTAGAGTTAGTTTGCATGATACTTTGTGTCTCTGTACTATGAGAAGAGTTTTACTTTCTTTCAAACTAATCGAGGACGTGTCTCAGCAATGAAGCCCCAGCATCCCCTCCTGCCCATGTTCCTAGGAAGAGGAAGCGGAGAGACATGAAGATTGTTGTTGCCGAGAAGGTAGTGGAAGAGTCTGCGAAGAAAAGGATAAATACAGGTTTACGGCTGAAAGATGCAGCACGAAAGTCGCTCGTAACACATACAGCTGACGGGGTTGCCAGTTCTTCCGCAGCGCAGTATCGAGGTTCCGAGCAGTCTTTAGTTCCTAAGCTGAAGAAGAGGCTGAAGCCTATAGTCGACGGAAGGGAGAAAAGTGCCGACGAAATCCCCACGGCAACCGTTGAAACTGCCAGCCGGGAAGTTTTGAAATCGGCTAAAGTTGACGATGCTAAAAAAGAACTGAGCGCAAAAGCTCCGATGACTATAGTCGAGCTTTCTGACGATGATAATGATCTAGTGGAGGTATCCAAGCAAGCTGCTGATAACGATAGGAGAATAGTGGATTTTCAGAAGAAGCAGGTACAGAGACAGCAGGAAAGTGGTCAAGCTGCTGTGGACGAGAAAACTCACACCAGAGCACTGAAGGCGTCCACAGACGAGAGGCAAACTAGAGATTCGGCGAGGGAAGCCAAAATTCCTGTAATTATGTCCAAGGTAAAGAAGGATCAACAGCTGAACAGAGATAATGGGACTAGGGAGAGAGAGGGGTCAGGCACAACTCCGGCTATTGTGGTGCGCCTTCTTATTGACTACTGTAGTTGATGCTCACCTCACCAGTTCTCTCCTCGGGTCCAAAACTGGCTCTTTGATTCACCTTAGCCTTTGATTCCACGAGCGCTCTGTCAGGAGGTTGAAGGAAAAGCCCACTGTTTGGTGTGTTCAAAAAGTTAAATTTTATGTGTTAGAGGTTTCTGTCGTTTCTGACTTATGACAGAGTCATACCTAACCTCTGTAAGTAATATACTAGTAGACCTCTCTCTCTCCTTCTTACTTCGTTATTCCTTCGTATTGCTGTCGGAGATGCTTGCATATATATGTCCTTACGCAGTTCTTCTGCCAAGCTCGCTGATCTACCACTACACAAAGACGGGAGTTCTCCCAGAGATATACCGGAGCAGAATTAGAAACTCGTGGACCAATGACGCACTGGTGAATTGGAAATGTCTTCGATATCGATTGATCACCTTTCCCACTCATCTATAGCCTGACCCTCTCTGCTAGGTGCTGACGAAGTCAGCGACACGGTTGAGGTGCATGCAGAGGGAAGCGTGTATTGCCTGCATGCTCTGCGTGTAATTCGTGGTAGTTAGGTGTTTTGAGTGTACACCTGCTCATTACCTACGACTGTGTCAGTGGACCTTGTGCAGAAAATTGTTTGTTATATATTTCCAAGTTCTGGACCCCAGAAAACTGTTTTACCGGTGTACCATTATATATTTCTAGGTTCTGGACCTCCGCTGGATTGTGTTGTTCTCTGTAAGGACTGGTTTTTGCACTGTGCACATCCACATATGTGCACAGTGACTTCTCTGCAGATAATTGCTCCTAATATATCCTCTGGTTGCGCACCTCGGGTGAATGCTTACCGGAGTTACTGTCTGCTCTGTGATCGTATCCACATCCTCTTAATTTTCCTATTACTCGCTAGATCATTGGCTAATGATATACCTTCGATAGATGATCTCACTCTGGACAAGCATAGATGTGTTCGCACTGCATAGTGTACATGTCATATATTGCGTTTCCATACATTTTTACTTGTATTTTGTCTTACTGCCACCAGGGGGTGTCATCTTGGAAATGTGCTCACCCTACACATTTCCTCTTGGCCCGACCTCGGTTATATACATTCGCTGACTTCTCAAACCAAGTTAGCATGTTACCACTCTTCGTTACTCGCTTTGTACTTACATGGGTCCAAAACTATTTGGGGTTACCTAAATGTGCGGGCGAAGTCACTGTTTTCTCTGAAAGCTGCTTTACCCGTGTATCAATTTATGGTGCATTTCCATACCTGGGACTACCATCTCCGGAATTTGCAGATGTATATTTCCGGTGGTACGCCCTTTGCTTACAGACTCTTGGTAACTTGACGTCTGATGTTAACATACATGGACACCGCTCTTTGCTACTCACGATGTACCGTTCCGGATATAAAAATTCGTACGACGCACGAATATATATACCTTTCCGGGTTCACTGCGTTTTGGGGGCTACCTTCAGTGTGTGGGCGTGGTCCGAACTGCCATTTCATCTACTAAAATATACTTGTAGACCTGTCAGATGCTCCAGGAACTGAACAGAAACTCCTGTACCGACAAGGCCCTGCTGATTTGCAAAGTCCTCAACTTCACGTGATCGCTTTTCCTACTCATCTATTGCCTAACCCTCCTTGTTTGGTGCTGATGAAGTCAGAGAACCGGTTGAGGTGCATGCCACAGGAGAGTGTTCTGTTGCATGCTCTGTGTGCATCTTGTGTAGTTAGGTGTTTCAGTGTACACCTACTCATTACCTACAGCTATGTCCGTGACTTTTGTTGGGAGAATTGCCTCTAACCTCTACCTTCTTCATGGTTGACAATCTGGTGTTGTAAATGTTGGATGCCTCATGTAGCGTTGCAAGAGGATTTGGTTTAGAATCACTCGAAGAGCAAGGGACATGAGAAGCTCGAGTAGCGATGGCAACAGGAGCAACTAGACTCCAGCAGATACCCAAGTGGTTTGACTCCATTTGGGTGCAGGATCGGCCAGTTAAACAAGCCAAGACTTGGACAAAGAAGGTAGCAGTAATTCTGGGAATAGCAGAACTATCAGAAAGGCTCTGGGACATGTCTGAATAACACTGTGAAAGAGGCAATAGGCAGGCTTTCCTGACATAAGAAAGAGATGGAAGCATCACAAAAGCCATCGTTTTCTTTGACGAGAGTCTACTGTGGAAGAACCTGGCTTCAGGACCTACCTTAGAGGAACCCCCATCCTAGGTACTAGGCTTAAGTTTAACTTTAAAGCCGGTAGCATCCCGTTGAACACCAGGATCAGTAAGACAAACCAGCAACTAAGGTCTTTACTCTCGGTCAAGACGGGGACGAAGATACTGTGCACTATTTGGTAGACTATGAAAAATCTCTCAGGAGAAAGATAAGTAACTTAAGATAAGCTGATACCGTCGGACCTGTTTACAAGATTCAGTCGCCTGGAGTCGAAACTCAAAGCAGCTGCCTTTGTCAGCCTGACAAAGTCTCTTTTGTTGATGCACTAGTTAAATCCTCCCTGTCTGAAACTTGGAAGGTAAGGACGAACGTCCTCTATGGTAAGTCCTATTACTACTTGAGAGTAAGTCTCCCTTCCTCAGATAGCTGTTTCTTCTGCTTTGTCGTCATCTTCTCAACCCATCTTTGTTTCTAGCACCGTCCAGCCAGGGCGTGGGTTTTATGGCCGAAAGACTACGGCATGCAGTTCTTAGTGAATACATCTTCCCTGGGATAAATATGTTCTGGTTACCTTGTGTGTCTGGGTATTTCTCGCATTGCGCTTCTGTGCTCATCGACACGAGATATATCTGTATACCTCTCCACTCTGCTCCCCTGTACTCGTACGTCTCTTCTAAACATTTTTAGTTATCTCTGGTGCGATTGCCCTCCGACAGTACTGTAAGGTCCTTGATTCGTTCCAAGATAATTACGACGCTCAGATGATGATTCGGGTTTCTGCGTACATTCATGCCGTCATTATCTTGCTGTGTACTTCTCTGGTCCCTATCGTTTCTTACTGTGTTATGTGCCGGTGGGGACGTGCTGCTGGCCCCAATCGCTGCTTACTATGTACTTGGCCGGGCTAATTTCGTGTCACCTCTGTACTCTAGAGTGGTCGTTGATAAAATCTGCCATTCTCAACGTATGGATATGTTATGCGTGAATCTATTTCTTTATTGCTCAGGTACTTCTGCACCTTGCTCCCGTACAACTAGTGTTTCCTCCCTGCTGTCTCTAGTCTATGTACTAGTTTCCTTCCAACTCCGCTATTAGGGTTCGTTAAAACCCTAGTCAGTAAGACACCATTCGGAGTAGGCTCTCGGTATATAAGCCTCCGTTCCGATCTACCTCATTTTGTCTTTCGCTCTATCCTTTCCGACTCCAGAGGTTCCTCGGGTCCCGGCGTACTTTAAGCTGTTCTCGCTTTTCTGTACTAGCTCTGCGTCAACGTAGTTTAGTTAGTACAGAACTATGTATAGACTGTCTAGCTCAGTCGGCATGGTGTTGCAGGAAATGTTTCCTTCGCCGACCTCCTTCTTCTTTCAGGTTTCAGTGCTGGTTCCCTTTTCTTTTGTTGTTGGTTTTTCTTCACATACGTTTAGGCTATGCGATGTGGGTCGCTAATTTGGTTGCCGAGCTCGACCACTACACCAAGAATGGGAGTTCGCCATCAGATGTCTCGGAACTGAACAGAAACTCCTAAGGCCCGGATGAGTCGGAGAAGTCTTCAACTTGGGTCGACCACTTCTCCTACTCGTCTACAGCCTAACCCTCTACGTTGAGTGCTGGATGAAGTGAGAGTGCTGGTTGAGGTGCATGCGATGGGAGTGTGTTCTGCTGCATTCTCTGAGTGTATCTTTATGGCAGTTAGGTTTTTGAGTGTAAACCTACTCAGTACCTACATGCATCAGTGACCTCGTGGCGAAAATTCTTCTTCCTTCCTCTGTTCTATCTTTTAACTGTCTGATGGCTGATTTCACTCGATTACTCTTTGCTCTTTCAATCAGTTAAACTAACGCTCCTTTTGCGTTGTGGCTTTCTCATTCTATGCACGCCATCGCCATCGTTCTCTTCAACTCCAGTTTTTCAGTTTAAATACAGGTTTTTACTTCTGCATTAGATTCTACATTAGAATCGATCAGTTTGCATATTTCTCTACTGCATCGCCCTCTACACGAAGGGAAAGAACATTCTCTGGAAATGTGCTTCGCGCTACAGATTCCCACCGTCCAGCCATGGCGCAGGTGCATGGTCGAAAGGCTACGGCACGCATTTATTTATTAGTAAATGTTCTCTGGAAGGGGTGTGCAGTTTAAGTGGAGAACCCCTTCGTTCACTCTCAATGCTTCTGACATGGTGTTCCTTTTGTAACTAAAGTAGGAAATCTTGTCGGGAAATTTACGCTCCTACCGGCTAATCATGGCTTTCTGCAAGATCTATGGTAACTTAACTGGTGTTTTTAATTTCCTTCTGAAACAGGCATCATCACCCGGCCCCAAGGAGGCGAGTCCGGGAAAACGTGCTGGTTGGCCAAAGGGTACAGTGTTAGAGCGGGCAATTCATGATCTTGAGAAGGGGGTCGCGGAATGTAAGTTTACTACTTCCGTACCCAGTTCTTCTGTTATGCTTTGTTTTGTCTGTCGCTTAAGAAGCCTAAATTAGCTGATAAGCCCGGATACAAAGAGCATTGCAGTCTACAAGGAGGCCTAGTAGGTACGCTTGCACTTGAGCATGACCTTGCGGTATATTTCTTTTCCTTATTTACCCGTGTATCATTATATATTCCTTTTCACTAATGTCGTCAACCGAATAGATCTTCCCAAATTTGATTTGTGTTGGCTGTATATTATCTCAAAGCAGCAATTGCTATCTTTCCGAGGTTTTCGTTGGTCCTGTTTGCAGCTACTAGAACATTAACGACCACTCTTGCACGTTTCTCCATCCATTTCTTGGTACAGCATTCCCGTTCAGGGGTGACAAAGAGGAAAAACAGAAAGCGATAGAGATAGCTGAAGAAAAAGGAGGGAAGAGCAAGAGGATGCCAAGGGATGTAAAACAGAAGTTAGCGAAGGTTGCAAGATTGGCGGTATGTTGTTCTCCATTTGAACAGAAATTTTGTGTTGAGCTGTGCATCTTAAATGTGCACAGCTCTTAAATGTTCCAAGAAACATGGTGGTTCTTATCTGTCGCAAGAGGCTGGACGCAGAGTGGTTCTATTTAGTCCTATATTTCCTATATATATATATAGGACTAAAGTCCAAAGTCCAAAGTCAGTCTAAATGTATATCGACTTAATACTTATTTTCTTGGTTTGAAACAGGCACGACACGGTAAAATTCCTGATGAACTTATCGAACGCTTGATGACAATTTTAGGTCATGTCATGCGGTTAAGGACGTTGAAGGTAGCGTGCAATTTCTCCGTGACTTGTTTTCATGCTTTTGCAGTGAATGTAGGAATGTGGAACATGAGTCGGAAAATCTTCCGGATTTTCATATTGAATTCAGTAGATCTTTCTGTCGCAAAATTTTGTTTCATTCGCACAAAGATTTCTCTGGAAGCAGTTCTTTTCTGAACTCATGTTGTTTTATCCATTGGACGACTGCCACCGTAGAGGAACTTGAAGTCCATGGTCGAGTTGGGGGTCACAGCGAAGCTTGAGAAGGATGTACGTTTGCTCAGTATGAAGCGTGAGGTTACAGAGCTGGTGAAGACCCGCGTCTCCCATCAAGCCGTTGTAAGTAGTTCTGGACCCCATTTCTACCTTTTCCGAAGCCATTCCGTACGAGCACACCGCGTATAGAGGAACTGGGTTATATATCTCTCTCGACTGCTGGATGCTTCGTGGTATGTGACTTCTTTCTCCGTGTTCTGTAACACTTAGGGAGGCGGTGTGTCCGAACTGTCTGCGCGATAGCTCCCTTCCGCGAGAACGTTTGGTCGCTTCTTGAAAGAATTTGATCATCTTCCTCCTTTCGCACACCTGTGCTTGGCGAAGTACTTGCGACCTCTTTTGCAGGCTTAGCCGCATTTTTTATTTAGGGAATAAACCAATAGAGTATCTTTGTAGATGTTCACTGTGGTGTACGTAAATAAGAGTCTCTGGAGCGCACTTTCTTGGGTTCAGTGGAGCAACAGAGTCAGATTCTATTTGCATGTCTCACGATCTGTGGTTTTGTTAAGTGTAGATGCTGTAAGTCTTTGGCCGCTGTTTTGCATGGATTCGGACTGTGATAGCCTTGATTCGTTCTCTTTAAGTGTGATGTTCACACGGTACCGTGTATTTTAATCAAGTTTTGGATTCCGGTCTATGTTTGAAAGTTTCCGACAACTCATGCGTCTTGGAATAGATTTTCCGCATCAGTTTCTTCGGTTCTCTCTGTCTTCCTCCTTGTGAGAAATAATCATACAGTTCAATAAGACCACCGTGCCTGCCTTGACCTTTCAGGATGCCGAGCAGCGTGATGGCTCATCCGACGATTTTCAGGCTGCTCCAGGTACATCGGATAGGGGTGCTGTCAGCGGGCGCTACAAATGGGACCAGGCAACTGAGGATCGGATTTGCGATCTTTATGACCAATATGTGGAGGTCTTGCTCTTGTCTTAGTGCCTAGAAGGAGTAGATTGTTTCCCGTCGGCTGGATTTTTTAATGTTTTAGCGAAGGTTTCTAACGTTGCCTCTCTAGTTTCAAGACCTGAGAGAACGAGAATGACCGGATTTTTACATCTACCTCGATAGTGGTGATAGAATCCCTGGAAGTGGAACGTTAAAGCTTCTAGCTGAGGAGGGTTTTCCTTCACTGTGTTGTTTTCTGTTTTCGTTTTTTTGTTCTGCTTCCTGTACAACCCTGATCATTCGTTCCTCCGAACCTTCAAACTTGTTACTTACTACGACAATAGAATATCTTCTCACAGGCGGAGTAAATTTCAGCTCTCTGCGTACAGACATCTCATGTGAATATTTATATACCATAATATTCCCTACTACATATATAAATTTGTATTTAGTGTAGAGTCGAACTTGGCTACAATGTTGAAGAATCAAGTTTAATTGTGTTTCTTAGGCCGTCTAATGATCCTAGTCAGCCACCGATGATGACGGGCAGTTACTGATACCTCCCGCTGTTGGCAGGGAATGGATGAGCACAAGGGACCACAGATTAGAAAACTTTACCTCGAGGTTTGCTTTTGCCGCCAAATTCCGTCCTATCACTTGCGAGATGACCTTCGATGCTGCGTATTGCCAGTCTTGTGACTATAACCAAATCAAGGAACAATTGGACATATTTTGACTTTTTGAGCTTGATTCTCAGAAGCTAGGTGCTTGACATACAACGGAAGTACTGTTTGCCGATCCCCAGTGACACTGGTTGACATGCATGGATGAGTTTATGCCTATGTTCAGTTGCAAAGCGGTTAAAAGCGTAATTTATGTTTCTTATTTGCAGTTGGCGGAGTTGTGGCCGGAAGGGTGGATGGACAATCATGGCATAAAGAATGCCGTCTTTAGAGCGAAGGAACGACAGAGGAAGCAGAATAAGCTGAAGGTATCCAGTGATATTCCATCCTTGCCCATCTTAACCATGTGTGAATGATTAGACACCAGTCTTGATTGTGGTTTTGATTTATGGCTTTCCTGTTCGAGCTTTCTGACTCTTGGAGTGCCAATGCCCTTGCTAAGATTAATTGAGTCCTACTTCTTCACTTCCAGTATATGAGATCTGTGAGGAATACACAAGAACCTGCCGAATTTTGGCGATAAGTATAGGACTCTGATGCCTTGAAAATATTACTTGGATCTCCATCAGACGAACCTGTTCAGACCTGGAGCTAGATAGAAGGATGATGACACTTCTGGGCATGTTTCTTGAGCAAGATATATTAAATGAATCACACCAAGCGTTGAGTCGAATACTCAACAACCTCACCTTGTTAAACAGGTGGGCCATGAGATGAAATCAGAGGAGTCGGTGGATGCCAAAGAGAACGAAAGCCAGAAAGGGATGCAAGTTCCGTCATGTAGTGGAAACTGGCTTTCTAATCCAGCTTTCGATGTTTCATGCTGTCCACGGTACTGCCGTAGCAACACCTCAATGTCCCTCCCCTGTAAAGTAGTCCGCCAGTAACGGTTTAGTTTATTCTTTACTCCGAAAAGGAACGTTTACGTCTGGTAACTAGGTGACATCAGAGGTGTCCTTTGGATCCATATTGTTCGTACTAGGCGTTTTCAGCACGGGGTTTGTTTAATCCCCAAAATTTGCAGAGCCATTGGGAGTCCCATGAAGGGCCCATACTTCAAAGAATCTGAAGTTAACAAACTCCTTGAAGCTTGTCTCTGGGCCTTATTGCTACATGTTGCACTCCAGCTGTCTCCAAAGGTTTTGGCCTATTTATTGTAGTTACCTTCTCGTGCTATTTTATTGATCGCAACAGATGCAACAGGGCGTGTCAAACCTGATAGTTATGTTTGGATATTAGAGACAGTAGGATTTAAACAGAATTCCATAAAGCTTTACGGACCACTCATGGTGGAAGACCATAAAGCTTCATGAACAGCGCCATAAACTTCAGGGTTTATGGTGGCTTTCAGTCCGACCGCGTTGGACGACCACACAAGAACCGCCAGTTTTCCTTTTAGTCGAGAAGGATAGCAGAAAAGTTGTAAGTAACCGCTTGCCGACGTTGGTGTTGCGGCTTCTTTCCGGGGGTGTGTGACGTTTCGGGGTATTACTTGAGGCAGAGTTTTGGAGAGGCAAAGCTCAGTTCTGTCACCGCCTTGAGGAGAGACACACAGAGAGACCCCTTTGACATCACTGAGAGGGGAGAGGCTCTTTGAGAGGCAGAGCGCAATATCTGCATAAAGTTCAATGTTGGTGTGGGTTCGCATGGCGAGCCCAAAAATCGCACACAAGATGGTTGATAAAATTATGAACCCATGAATTATTTCACTTTTTCAGGTCTACACGGCCTAGCCCTACATTAGCAGTCTCATGTATATGGTAGTTCTCACCTGTTGCAGTGAAAACAGAGTGGGGAAGAGAGAACATTGTGGATCCACTTTACTGAGAGAGACAAAGTGATTAATATCGCTGTTAGGTCACCTTCCTGAGCAAAGAAATGAGAGAATCTTGGCAGAGTTGGCGTGTTTCATCTGTATGAGCTCTTTACGGTGTCGGTTTGGATGAAAGCGTTTCACCACTTAAAACACTTTTCGGGTTTGATGTGCCCTAGTACCTCATTGCGAAGTTTCCACATTTAGAATCTCATGTTTAGGGTCCTAACTGATTTAGCACCTGGGTCGTATCGGACGTAATGAAGTCCGCTTGTGTTTATATTCTCAGTTGCCAGAGAATGCTGTTTAGCTGTCAACCTGAGTCTCCTTGCTTGACTTTCAAAATGCTTGTTACTACCTCAATGGTATGTACGATATCCTGCTCTAGATCGAGACTACTGTTGATGGTATATCCTGGGTCCTGCACTTTTGCTTAAATCCGCTGAACGACCTACCTCGCATATCACTGATGCTTTCCTTGTGCTCCCAGATAGGAGAGGAGAAGAGAAGGAGAAAAGAAGCTCTGATGAGTGAAAAGAAGAATGGTGATCCGTCGGCGGAGAGACTTACACCGACAAACTCCGTTCCAACTTACGTGCCACTTCCTGTCAAGGCACTTCACTCCAGCAAGGAGAAACTGACAATCAAATCATCGAGTAAGCAGCGCGTGCATGAGTCAAGTCGGCGTGTGGACGATGATAATAGGCGTTTAGGAGACGAGGTTAGTACTAGGCATGTGGACGAGATAAGAAGACTGGTAGTGGAGGAAAAAAGGCGCGGATCTGAGCAGCGTTTAGAGGAACGAGCAAGCAAGCGTATTGACGATCCTGGCATGAACAGAGAAACTGGTTCTCATTCTAGTCTCTCCAAGGAAAAGCAGAAAATCAGGCTGGAAGATGGGCTCAAGGTGAGGAGAAGTGAGGAGTTTTTGAGTGTGAAGAGGAAGCTTCCGCGTAAGAGCTATGAGGGGAAAATCATTGAGCATTCGGCGAAGAAGAGACAGAAGAAGGAGTGTTCGGACAGCCATGGTATAGACAGTGGAAGAAGTTTAAATCATACCCTCCTCAACTCCCCTCTACAGAAATTGAAGAGAAAAAAAATGAGACCTTCCGAGGCTAAAGCCTACCCCTCACTGAGGATCAGTCCCGCTCCGGTAAGCGTCTCAAGTAGGGCGGAGAGGTATCAAAACTCGTCATATCCTTCAAACAGGTCCAGTGGAATTCCCACGGGAAGATCGGGAGAGTCAGATAGGCTCAGAGAGGACAGGCTTAGGGAGATTAGGGAAGACAGGATTAGAGAGATCTCGGAAAGGTCTAGAGAGGTCTCAAGGTGGCCTAATGAAGCCTCCCGTCTGCTAAAGGACTGAAGTGGTTTCCGACCTTTTCGTCTTCTTTGGTCCGTTTCTCTGGTCCCCAATTTTCCCCCCTTCAGCCATGGTGGTTGCAACCTCACAATCTGCATTGGAGGTGATTTCTGTGGACCTCTGGTCTTTAGGGAGATTCCAAGCCGGATGCTTGCAGGCGTACCTACTAGTTTAGTTTCTTTGTTGCTCTTCACACTCATGTTCAAGGACGAGACATATGTGAAGCAGTCTGTCGGGTATCTTGGTAAATTAAACTGAATAGGATCTGTTGTTCATCAGGGAAATCCAGATTACTGGGTTAAGTAGGACGTCTGAAGTTGTATCTCATGGACATGGTATGCATGTGGGTGAAAGTACTTGTCGTTGGAGAAATCTTATCAAGCTTTGAACGATGAGGAACGAGCGTAAGATGTGGCCTGATCAAATGAAGCTTACTAATTTTTCTGCTGTGGTAGGACGATTCTGGTTAGTTCCGTTTCTCATACTAGGTGGATTACTTCCTCCGCAATGAACTTTAAGGTTAAAGCTCTAGATGTGATGTAGGGGTTCGGCTGCATATTTACAGCGTGTATTGCAGTGGAAGTCTTACTATCACTCCTGTACGGCTGTTTGTAGCATCTTTGTATCGTCTCTCGCCACTTTATTGGAAGTCCCTTCTTTCCAGTAAAGTGGTTGCAAGTGTTGGTTCAATCAGGTGAAAGTTGGAAATGTTGTGAGCGCGCGCTCTTCATCTGCTACTTCTTTCATGTTCCTGGGTTAGTTTACCATTGTCAGGTATTCTATCTCTCGCTCTCTCATTCTCCCATTGTTGGGTACTCATTTCTAAGTTCTCTCCCTCGTATTCTCGAGCTCCGAGTGCAGTTTTAACTTCCTGATCGAGTCTAGATCGGCTGTGCATGGCTGATGTGACGGGCCCCTCCCTCGTTGAGAATGCATAATCTGCTGTAATTGAATATACAGTAATAAAGTGAGAACCCATTTGCTGCATAGTCGGTCTAGCCAGTTCTTTATTACTGGGCAGATTTCTTCCGCTCTACTTCAGTAGAAGGTGCCTCTGGCAATATTGTGCCTCTGGCAGTATCGGTTTGAATTAATCCAGTACCAGCAGCAAAGTTGGGGCGCATTTGTAATCTAGGATTTGGCTTAGTGGAGAAGCAAACTTTGTCGAAGCAACTTTACAGATACAGAGCGGAGAGATCGTTGGGCCCAGTAGGACGGTCTTAGGTTAATAGAAGAACAGGCCAGAGTCGAGTATTGGAGTTCCCCGCAAACGATCGTTACTGCGCTGACTTCTGGTGAAGAGCTACTAGGGCGTCTCAACTGTTAGGGCCCAGGCGCAGGATCGGTTTATGAGTTAATAGTTTTTTCCATTCCCCAGGTAATAAGCGAGTGAGCGCCCTAAGTAGTTCTGTTTTTCCTAATGAGCTGCACGCTGAAAGTGAGTAAACAGAGGTACCCTGAAGGACCCTGTAGGAATCCTTCAGGGTACCTCTGTGAGTCTTTCTAGTTCACAAAACACCGGCGCAACTTTTGAAGGACAGAAAATCTGGCAGTTTCCTTTTGCCGCGCGCTCTAGGAGAGAAAAAGTAGCAGAAACGTTCCTCAACGTTAAACAGCACAGGAAGTGAGTTAATCACGCTTATGATAACCAACGGCCATAAGCGGGCGTGAGTAACGCACTTCCTGTGCTGTTTAACGTTGAGGAACATTTCTGTTATTTTTTCTTCCTAGAGCGCGCGGCAAAAGGAAAATCTGGTGAGGTTGGGTTGGTGCGTGCAGCGATAACCCACGACTATAAGTGTGTGATTAACGCACTTCTTGTGCTGTTTAACGTTGAGGGTGTGTAGTGTGTAAATTGGAAAGGAAGCGGAGCAAGAGGATGGAACCGTGGATCCTTAGAAGTATATACGAGAAGAATTTGAAGATTGGGTGGGTTAGCATGAGTCATTGACTCTAGAGTTGTACGGATGGATTTTAGAAGCATGAAATGATGGTTGGCTTTGGTACTAATCTAACTATCATCTCATTGCATTGGTATCAAAGCATGTTATAAATCAAACTTGAGAACGATTCAAGAGTTGAAAACGAGACAACGAATTAAATTATCCTTTTAGAGTTTAGTCCTAGATAAACAGAGTGGACAGTTGATTCGTTAGGTGTGCTTTAGAGATATCGTTCAGGACTTTGGAGATTTATGATAAATCAGTCTTAAATAATATTGTGATTTGTTCATGTTTTGAGATCGATTTAGTCAAGTCTAGGTTGAGACTTAAAAGGATGTTGAGCTTGATAGTTAAAAAGATTATCAGATTTTGATCTAGATCAGAATAAAATAAAAGTAAGTGATGCATGGACGTTAAAGTGTGATTGTGATATGCATGTTAACGTAGTGAATTTCTTGATCTAATTAGTGAATATTTTTGTTGACACAAAAAGACGATAAGTGCGCAAATATTAATATAAGAGTCAATATTTCAGTGAACGAGAACTCGAGGAAGCGGTTGAATGTTATACGCTTGAGGAGTGACACGAGATACGAAGTGAGTCAATGTTTTTAGGTGGCTGCAGTCGACGTAGAGTAGAGTTCTAAAGAGAAGACTAAGAAACGAGTGGCGGTTGAATCCAAGATCAGATCGATTCGAGCTAGTACCAAGTCACAATCAACATACGATAATCGATAATCTTTGTCCCAACGTCGAAGAAGCTCTATACCAACTACGACACTTGTGTAACAAGATGGAGTATTGTCAACAGTATTCAACAATTCAAGCGCGAGAAATCAAAGAGCTTTGTATGCAGAGCTCATCAAGATGATGAAAATGATACAAGAGAGCATGACCTAATAAAGATCAACGTATAGTTGAGCTTGAAGCAGACCAAGAGAACTTTTGTCTACTCGAAAGCTTTGTAAGATGAATTTGTCGACTTCGTTTTCAAGCATGTGACGAGCTTGCATGGTTAAAGACTTCTTAATTGAGTTAGACTTATAGTTTGAAGAGCAACAAGCTAAAGAGACTGACAAGGTGAGAGCGACATGCGCTTCTTTGGTGGACTACATACACAGACGAGCACGTCTTGATCGTCTTGATGTTAGATTGAAAAGAATTCAAGGAGCTGCTGCGAGATTATTCACTCCAGAGTATCAAAAGATTCGAGATTATGTTGAGTTAGTTAGGTTGAAACAAATCGGGACACAAAAAAAACACTTGGAGATGCGACTAAACTTCTGAAGGTGCTTCATGAAGTGATTAAGGAGTTTGATGATATCTTAACGGATGAGCTACTTGTTGAATTACTTCAAGACGAGTGGTGGACCACAAGATCGAGGTCTTGCTAGGGTCAGAACCACCTTCTAAGGTTCTTTATCAACTCAATCAAGTGGAACTCCTTGTTTGAAAAGACAACTCGACAAGTTATTGGTGCCGGGATATATTTGAACTAACAAGTCACCTTATGGAGCCTCAGTTATTTTTGCAGAAAAGAAAGATGAAAAGTTACGACTCTGCATAGATTATTGTGCGTTCATAAGATGACGTGAAGAATAACTATTCCTTGCCAAGGATAGATGATCTGTTTGATAGGTTAGCGGACGCGAAGTACTTCAACAAGATAGACTTGAAGTCAAGATATTACCAGATTTTGATAGTTGATCCAGATGTTGAGAAGATCACTTGACGAACCATATACAAATTGTTTGAGTCGTAGTGATGTCATTCAGACTCTGCAATGCTCCTTCAACATTCACTACATTGATGAACATAATTTTCGGGAGGAGATGGACGAATTTGTTATCGTTTACATCGACAACATCTTGATCTACTCAAAAAGCTTAGTGTCGCACGTGGAGCAACTAAGGGTGGTGTTGACGAAGCTACGGGAGCATAAGTTGTTTGTCAACGTTGAGAATAGTGAGTTTGATTTGGAATGCATTAACTTCTTGAGACATATCATAAATGCATAAGGAGTCGGTCCAGATATGTAGAAGGTGGACGCAATTGTGACTTGAGAACTTCCAACTACAATGAAGGGGATGCGTTGATTCTTAGGACTGGCACAGTTCTACTATAAGTATGTGAAGGGGTTTCAAAGATCACAAAGTTGCTAACGGATTGGATGAGAAAAGAAGCACATGTAAGTTGGACCAAAGAGATAGATGATGCATTCTAAACAATCAAATCCATTTTGTCAAATGCGTCAATTTTGAAGTTGCCGGAGTTTGACAAATCATTCGGGGGTACACACGGATGCGAACGACTGTATGATTGACAAAATGTTGGTGTAGGATGGAAAACATGTAGCATATGAAAATAGGAAGTAATCTAGGACGAAGAGTCGATAGCCGACTCACGAGAAAGAACTATTTGCGGTGGTTCATTGCTTGAAGAAATGATGACATTACTTGAGACTTCACAAAATCCAAGTGTACATCAATAATATTTTGCTCAAGTACTTTGAAACACAAGATCGAGTGATGCCAAAGCAACTAAGTGGCATGATACCTTGGCAGTCATGAATGTGAAATTAATCCACAAAGCGAGAAAGGACGATTTGGTTCCAAACGCCTTGAATCACAAGGAAAGATGTCTTCCATCGTCAACACGAATTTTGCGAGATATGTATCCTAAGGAGTCGGACTTGAAAAGACAGATAAATGAAAAGTACACTAGCGATGATCAAGCAAAAGAGTACGTGGAACAAGTAAAGCAAGGAGTGAAATTGCAAAACATGCAGTTGAGACATGGATTACTCGTGTTCAAGCAAAGTCTGATTTATGTGGGACAAGAAAAACTTAAGACTAAGTTGCTTAAAGAGTGTTATGATGTGCCCTTACTAGACCATAAAAAGAAAAAGTCCACATTAGCAATGCGTAGATTGTAGAACTAAAAAGAAGGAGAGAATTTATTGTCGTGTAGTGAAACAAATGGATGGATCGTGATGAAATCAAAAGTGAAAAGAAGTAATGAGAGTGCACGTATCCAATCGTGTGACAATCGAAAAGAGGAAAGAAGAGATTAAAACCGGAATCTCCATTGCAAGTGGACATTGAGCTTTTTGTCGTGTAGTAGAACAGCCAGATGAGGTAGTGATGGAATCAGAAACTGAAAAAAAGTACCGAGAACGGCTAGATGGAAAGCATTGTCATGAAAACCGAGAAAAGAAGAGGATAACTTCAGAAAATTGCTAATGCATAGCCTGACAATTCTTCTGCAATTGAAGTTCCTTGTTGTTGTTGGAAGATATATACATGTTATGTGAGAATTTTATATTAAGTTTAAAAAGAATAATTAAAAGAATAATTAATGTTAAATACTAGATGAACCTTGAAACACGAAACATATTATCATACACCATAAGTCAAGCAGACATGAACGCTTTGCAAAATCATGTATATGTGAGAGGCTAGAGATAAATAAAAAATTTTGATGAGAGATTTAATTTATTTTTTAACCGTTCTCATCAAAAAAGTTAGCTAATAAATTAAACCATATGTATATTTGTTTTTAGAACTCTGAACTGAGTGAATATGCATACCTAACTATATTGTAATACACGAACAGCAAGACAAATCACATGGATATCCATGTGGACAAGATCTGAGTGTAGTTAGAAAAAATAATTTTCTCAGTCTTCTCTAGCGACTGTCGATCTTCTTCTGTTCTCCATTATTCGGAATGTTTTTCAATCTTTTGATTTCAGTCTACTGATAGTTTTGGTTCTCGCTAAAGTTGGTGACAGTGGATGAGTTAATAATGCGATAGTGCACAGAAGCAAGCACGAGCATCCAAATCGTAGATTGGGAGATCACATTGAGAGAGAAACGTGTGCATCAAAAGAAGAGAGAGATTGAAAGCGATTGCAAGTGGGTTGTATAGCTCTAGAGTTTGACGCCGTTGCTTCCAACCAGTGATGGATTTGATTTCTGCACATCCAACTGAACAAGCTCATACTACATAATTTTTTGTCGTTGTACACATAATTTCGTGAAAACAAGAATGTATCAGTACTTCTTTTGTTGCAAGTCTAATCTGGTATTTGTTTCTAGTACTTGTTAACTCTACGAGGATGGTCTTTTGTCCTTCACCAAGAGTCTTCATTCAAAAAGAAAAAGCTTTTTCATCAATCGTCACTGTTTTGGTATTCTTCACTAATTCTTTCTTTCAGAAACAACATAGTTATCTATCTTCTCAATGAGGTTTAATGACACATGCAATACATGCAAGGGAAAAGGTAGCATGGATCATATCATATATCAAGTCGTTTCTTGCTCTCATGCTTGATAGATATAACTCCAATCATTTAAGTGAAGACGATATGATAAGAGAAGACATTTCCGAATGATGATCACGTAAGGAACCTCAGCTAGGTGGATGCAGTATGTAGTGTGGATGTAAAACAACATGATTATTGAGCACTTCTAAGCATTATAACCACCCAGTCTCGTAAACCCTTAATCTCTTTTCGTCTTGAAAAATGGGCAGATGTGAAAGTGCATAAGAACTTCGATATCCGATGTGTTGTCCCAATCAGGAAAAGTGAACTTTCTGTAACAGCACAAGAGGAGTAATAGCACAGATCGCATGCGAACATTTAACAAAGAAATCATCTAAGCCACGATGGATCAAGCCTTATAACTTTGAGTGATCATCCGACGTTGCAAAATGTTGCAAGTTTTCATTGCAGACACACATGCCCAAAACGAAGCGAACACTCTGTAACACCACAGACCAAATAATAACATAGATTGCATTCAAACCTTCAATGTAGAAGAAAATTTCAGACGAAGATAAAAATGTCATAGCATCGTTTATAGTTATCGTCAACATTAATCAGAAATCACAGGGTCATTTTTATTTCGCATGAACCATGTTGAAGATTCGGACACTAATCCTATGGTCGAATTTGCTTTGTCGTGCGTGTATGGACTAACGATCCAAAAGTGAATTTTGCATGAGTTGGACCATGTATGCTTCAAATCGTCCCGGACAAGATACAGTTTGTGGTCAATGATAGTCACAACCTGCTCATCTGTCGTCAAAAGACTGAAGAAGACATTCTAACAGTGAGGGACTGAGAAAGATCGACTGTCCCTAGAGGAGATTGATGAAGTAAATTTCTGCCAAGTGTAGGCCTTCCTCGAGAACAAAGTGTATTGTTTGTTTGTGCGCTTTCAAGTTCTTTCATCTATATGTAGTCAAGCACTATGATCTTCATTGTGTGGATCAACATGTGCAAAAAACACACGGGTGTGAGAGAACGAGTGCGATCAAGAGTGTCATGATCTGAGTAGACAGAACAATGAGATAAACATGCATATTTGTAAATTCATCATTTCAATGGAACCACACGAGATCACACTGACAAGAGGTGTAGACGAGAGACAAACACGCTCAAAGAAAAACACACACAAAGTGATAAGAATCTTGCATTGAACACATTCGAAACAAAGCACATACAAAGCGATAGAAATCTTGCATTGAAGTTCAAGACGACATCTTTACAAAGTGATCGACGTGGAGCTAATATAATGAAGATTCTATTCCCATGCACTGTTCCATCTACACTTTTTATCGTCCGTCGGCAAGAGAACTTTGACTCCACCTCTGATAATATCACATAATCAACATCAAATAAACCATAGCGTTTGATCTGATCGCTCATCAAATGTTTCATCGAGATGTATTGCAGGAGATGACTTTTGATCATAAACCTAGTCAGAATTGATGATCGGCTAGTAAAATTCGCATGCTGTCTCAAAGATCTCCACCTGAAATCTTCCAGTTGAAGGTCCTTGATACTCGATTCAAAATCATTTCAAGTGCGAGCTCCTCGTCTATATTCGACAAACCGACAAAGTACTCGACTAGCTCTGAACTATCGATGTTATCGTTCCACATATGTCTACATGTAACTGAAATAAAATATGAGGACTCGATAGCATAATACAAATCATGAAGATGGAAGCACGTGTAGAATAGAAATCTACCACTAATAAGATTGAATTCGGACACCCAGTATAAAGTCAAAAGATTGAATGAGCGATAGAATTGACATAGGTCAAAAATAATAATGAGACACTTCCAAGTAGTTACAGACTGCACACTTCCAAGTAGTTATTGAACTGACTGTCAGTTTTTTTATCCACTAATGGCAATGTACTTTAAGCATCCAAATTTCACACAACCAAATTTAGCCTTGCCAAAGCAAGAAAAATCCTTTGCACAATCAAGGCAAGTCCTCAAACATACCATGGACAATACAAAGTTTAAGGTACATTTAAGCAATGCTATATATGATTTAGGGGTAACATAGTCAAAATTCTTGTGATATGTATAGTTTAAGTTGTGTATAACAATGAAACTATGTTAATATACATACAAAGCGTACTTCTGCAAAATGAAAGGAAAACGACAACCAAAAATCAAGGGGTTAATCCTACTGTTTTCTAGAAATAGATAACACACTATATCTCCGTGGTTTTCCAGAAATAGATAATACACTATATCTCCAAAAACCCTACTGTTTTCCAGAAATAGATAATACACTATATCTCTCTGTGTATAACAGGAACTGTGTGTAGTGCGTTGGAAACGAGCTGGGCCTAGGGATGAGATGGTGAGGGTTCGAGCCTCTGTGCAGGCAGGTAGAGCTATAATGAAAAAAAAAATATTGTATCTCCTCGGAGGGGTGTCTTGGAATTTAATTAATCTGAAATGATTAGTGAGGTGTCATTTGAGGTGATAATTTGACGTCAGAGAAATTGCGGAGGACTTAGAGGGGTAATTGAAAAATTAAAACAGACTTAGAGTATTCCAAGAAGACATCTGATTGGTTGTGAAGAAAAATAATATGTTCAGGAAATGCAAAAGTGCTGTAATACTTGAACTGAACTGGGGCTAGGCGCATATACATCATACACTGCAGATGACATGCTTGTATAATACATTAAGCAACGATATGATAAATCAGGACTAGGAAACAAATCAAGTATGCCAATCTCTGCATTGCCAAGGACCATCTACTATAAGCAAGATATGTGATTACGAAACGACCATGAACGAACTAATAGATAATTGACTCCTAACCGAGAGAAATTTATTATCCATTAACTCATACAGACAAACACAAAGAGCTCGGGTATATGCCAACTCGTACCATGACGTGTGGGGAATATGGATGGATATGTGAAAAACTCATACAACACATATGTCAATTCTTCAAGGACGACAGCCCTACAGCTGATGCAAATTCAAACTTCGTTGAAGAATTATTCTCGTCTTGTAAAGACAATAGAAAGCTCGTTATTTACTAGAATTCAGAAAACACAGTTCAGTGAATGGATGGGGCCTCCATTTATTCAAGGTGTACTCCTAAATATTGACCTCTTTGTCTCAATGCTCCTTCTATGACCTTCAAGGCTCAGTCAAGTCAAGCTTACGAAGAGGTCAAAATACTGGCATCTCCGGATATCAAAAAACGCGCATTCTACGAATTATCTCCGCCCTCGATTCAAACACACCCTACTGTCTATCGTGATTCAACCATCACGATAGACAGTTGTCACAAACACAATCTTACTTGTTCTCGACTAAATCGCCGAGCAAGTTGAGTGAGCTCTTGAGTGCGCTAACTTCGTGCCCACCAGGTACATAATCATGTCCTGACATCATAACGGCTTTCCGATATACATCGTAAAGTTAACAAAGATGTTCACTTGCTATTCACAAAAGCTGTTGGACACATCATTTAAAACAAGCTTGTTTTCAAGCATCGATACGTACGCTAGTTCAAACAACCACACCTCCGATCACTTTCTTCGAGAAATTCACTTAAACAGAAATTCTTCACAAGACGTTTCCTTGGTCAGGTAGAGGTGCCAAACTGCTTGAAAGCGTACAGCTACACCTTAGAAACTAAAATAGGGCTTGTCTCGATGGCTGGACTCAGACGGAGTTCAAGATCGCTTATGAATCAAACCGTGCCTAAACACAATACTGAGTCGGTAAAGAGAACACGTACTTATATAAACATAAGTATGTGTTTTTGCAACATTTCATATATGAGACATACATATGTTAACTCATATATGAAATGTTACAAAAATGGACGAAATTGTGCTTAAACACAATACAAAATCGCTTATAACTCATACAGACGTATGCAGTCTCATATATGGCATGTTGCGAGAACACATACTTATGTTTATATAGCATTTTATCAAAGATCAACTTGTAATATCAAAAACATTCACTTGGCAAAAACTTTGATGTTTGAGGACACTGAGAGCTTTCTAAGGACACCAAGATCGAATTGTTTGGAGATCTAGGGAGTAAACTACACTAGTTTAAAACGAAAAGAAGGTTTCAGACTTGAGTTGGAAATTTTACACGAGTACCCGCACCAATTTTCATTAGGAAATGATTTTTGACACAAAAACTTGAAGACGTTTTGCTTGGAAAGCTAGTTTGTGACACAGAATCAGTTTCATCAGAATCAAATTTTCACTAGGAGTGTACCTAGCTCTTCAAATTCAGATGGTGGTAAATAAGGTGAGGAGTGTTTGGAAACTGAAGGTTGTTAGCTTAGAAGTAGCATAACTTCTTTCACATAAGTCCGTAAGAGACGTGTTGGATATCGTAGGATAAGATTTTTTGAGGAGTATGCAATGGTAACATTAAATTAAGATTTCAAAGACTTGTGTAAAGACCTTGGACTATTGAATCCGTTCTAAATCTTGTGGAGAATTGAAAGAAGTAAAGGATTTGCATACTTTGGGTTTTGGGTTCAAAGTTAACACTCATATGTTGTTGTTCGCCTTTTAGATCCAACACACTTTTCACTATTAGATATCATGCGTATTTCAAGATACATCTTTCATGATCTACAATACGACAATGCTCTTAGATGTCATGTCCAAGAATCTGTCTTGAAAATTCATGTGTCATTACGGTCTAAATCCAAAGCACAATAAATGATTCTGATGCATAATCGTATATTTGATCTAAAGGAGCATAAAGTGCATCAAACATCTTTAGCATACGATAAATTGGTATATTTGTTATACTTCTAGCGCGTTGATCTGACCCATGTTGGGACTTATGACATTGATAATTAAGGATTGAGGATTTAAGATTTAAGATTTAAATTTGATCAAGGATCGGTTGAATCTTAATCGAGTTTGCTTGATTTTCACAAGCAAAGTTGATTATTCTCGAGCGATGGACTACATGCATTGGTGTAATTCGTATAAGAGCACAAAGCTCCATGATGAAAATAGCTCTTCAAACAAAATATTTGTTGTGTTGGGTGGTGTCTTTTCTTCTCTTGTGTACTCAGTGTTCTCTAAATATGAGATCAGAAATAATGATGTTTACACCTTGGAAAGCCCTCGCTGAGCTTGTTCCAGTGACACCAAAAACATAAATCAATGATATCATAGTAAACATTTATGGTCGTTTGAATTTGTACTTTTACTCGATCAGAGTATAACCTCGATTTTGAAATTGAGATTTCAGGTTTTTTTTCTCCCAAGTTTGATTTCAGAATCAAGGTTTGAGACCCAAAGCATGGCAAAGTGCTCCGAGAAGCTCACTGTGCATTTCGGCAGCCTGACGGTTCTAGAAAGAAAAAACTCTAGCTTTTATTCTCCACGAGCCGTCCACTTGTGTAACAATCCAGAGAAACACAATGTATCAGAAATAGAAAATTAAGGATCGTTTCCACGAAGATACAGTTAATAATTACACAAAACACAATACTACAACGACACAATGATAATTCTAATGATTTTCTGTTATTCTCATGGAATAGAATAATATCCAGATGAAGGTTTAAGTCTGATAAGAAATCAAACCCAAGCATAACCTGATAAATCGAATACAAACAACAATGAAATAGTTCTTGATCAAGGACCCTTCCAACAATACAAACAAAAGATTCAAGAAGACAATGTGTGAATGAATGAAGAATGTAAAATACTGCTGAAATGTTACTAATCTTCTTCTTGAAAGACAGAAGAATACAGACTTCACACCAAGACTCAAAGAATAAGCCACTACTCTTCCTAAGGAGTGTTCTTCCAACTAAATCCTCACTCTTAAAGACCCTACTTATTTGAAGAAGGCATTCTCAAGAAGAAGACACCATCTTTCAAACTCTCGTTACAATTTAACTTATCTCTTCCACTTCACAGTAACTGATTTGTTCTCAGATCTTCGCTCAAACTCTCATTCGCGTAGAACACATGTTCGTCTTCCGCTGAAGACTCTTTGTTCAAGTCCCTTCGCCGAAGTCTACCGACGAAGATCTTCGTCAATCAGAATTACTCCTGCGACAGCAAACTCCAAATATTCGGAGGAAAATATCTTCACTCAAAACATTCACAACATTGCTCCGCACTTTTAGGAAATGAAAATTAATTAACAAAGAACTGAAAACATGAAAAAAGGTCAAACTTCAAAAGGTTGAATCACTTATATACTCATCGTCTTAACCTAACTGCTTCTTTTCTTAAGCTAACTACTTTTCTTCCTAAGGCGGAAGATCTTCACTACCCTACGATCTGTCTTCATCTTCACGGAATCTACACTCTTAAGCCTAATTGTGCTCTGAACTCTTCTAACTGCACCTCTGCGTTCGCTCATATCTCTCCTAACTCCCTATCTACTTTCTGTCTAAGTCAAGAAAGACGCGCTTTCACACCATCAGGGTTCATGTCCGCTTGAACTACCTCCGTCTTCAACGTTCGAAGAAGACCAAGCTCTTCATAATCTAGCCCTGAAGTCATGTACGCAGATAACACTGGCATCAACTTCTTCCGAAGGTCTTCAGAGTCTTCTATCTTCGTCCAAAGATCTTCCTTCTCTTTCGTGAGTTCAGCAACAGTGACCTGGTATTCTTCACGACTTCGCTGCAAGTCCGCCTTCTGATCTGCTAAGTCCTTGAGTCGGTCAGAAAAGCTCTTCGTCGACACCTTAAGCTCCTCGTCCTTCGTCTTCACTGTGGTCTTGAGCTCCTCGCATTGGCACCGAAGGTCTTCTAGCTCCTTCTCAGCCTCCAACCGAAGCTTCGTAGCATTCCTCGCCTCTTCATGAAGATTGTTCTTCTCCTACCGCCAATTACTCTTGTTGAAGTGTACCGCGGCGAGCAATTGGACAAAGACAGCTTCTTCCCGACTTCGTCTTCATACTCTGCCCTGTTCTCCTCCAGAAGTCTAAGGATAGAGACTACTACCTCTTCGCCAAAGAGCATCGTCTTCCAAAATTTGTCGCTCTCACGAAGTGCTGGTCCTTATGAAGTCCCTTCGCCGAAGATTGTTGTACCCTCCATCTTTGCCTCCGAGCTACTTAGCTCAACTGTCTCCTTCTTGGTGCCTTTCGTCTTCTTTCTCGCCTTCGGCTTCTCATGCGGCGAGGTTGGAAGACTCCGCTTCCTCTTACTACGACGCTTCTCCTGATCTTCACCGGCTTCTGAGGTACTCTCTACAGGTTGTACCTCCTATGTGACCTCAGCTGGAGCCTTCGGTGAAGTCTCCACTTGTGTGTCTTCCCTTGCCTTAGCTCCTTCTTCTTCATAGACTGGCGAAAGATCTTCTTCCTCGCACTCTTCGTCTTCACCGAAGCCCAACTGCTTCGCATCCCTGTGTGAGCCATCCCATACCGAAGTAGAACACACTAACATATCCTCCTAAGTAGACGTAGTCCTGCTTCGTCTATATGCGTTGTACCTCCTCGTGAAAGATCTTCGCTCAATGTGCACGCTGTCATGCCGTGGACTGGCTCCTACATGAAATTCAGACTTCGATGCTTGTCGCTCCAAAGACACTCATGAGAAAGCAAGCTAGACCTCAACTTATGGACTTTTGACATAATTCGAATCTCCACTTTCATCTCATCAGTGGATAGAGCTCTTTGTCAACACTCCATAGGCACTTCGTCTACTTTGTTTAGACGCCTAGTGGAGAAGTTACAAGACTCGAAAGATGGGTAAAACAAGCTAGGCCCCAGCTTATGAGCTTTTGGCACGACTTCGGATTTTCACTTTCATTACATCGATGGGTAGAGCTCTTTGTCAGCACTCCATAGGCACTTCTTCTACTTCGTTTGGACGCATAGTGGAGAAGTTACAAGACTCGAAAGATCGATAAAACAAGCTAGGCTCCAGCTTATGGACTTTTGGCACGACTTCTGATTTTCACTTTCATTACATTGGTGTGTAGAGCTCCTTGTCAGCTTCCCATGAGCACTTTGTCTACTTCATTTGGACGCTTAGTGGAAAAGTTACGTGATTCGGAAGAAGGGAAAATCAAGCTGGGCCTTAGTTTACTTGCTGACTGGGTATTTGCAGCTCCAGGCGCTATACTAAGGACGCAAGGGGCCTACTTCCTCATTATTAGAGAAAACTAGTACGTACAGAGATTGACGTAAAGGAGCAGCTTAAAGGACCAGCTTGTTTCTGCGATCTGTCAATGGACATTTTGGAGAATTGGGAAGTCCAATGCATGCGCGCAAGGTGTCATTGGGTTCAGATCTCTGCGGGGCTACGTGTGAGTTAAAACGGTTCTTGAAGAGAAGGATGGGGGGATGTGTTCTGGGAGAAATTAAGATGTAGGGAGAGTTTTTTGGGGGCTTCAGTAACCTGTGAAGGAGAGTTGGACCGTTCGGACCGTTCCGGAGTCCAAACTTGCTGTCCTTAGATCCATTGGGATCAGAACGCCGAGTTCTTCAGGAAGTTGAAGACGACACGAAGTTTCATCGGACAGTTTAGGAGTTCTGAGTGAAATTCGCAAGGAAGCGCTTGCGTCATGTTTTTCATCGCTTGCGATCTGAAATTGGGTTGTTCTTCGCAATCGGTGAGCCAAGCTCTTCGTTCTTGGTGCCTACGCGACCAAGGAGTCTTCATCTACGCATAGGAGAAGACAGTACGTGGATTAGATTGTTGGTTTGGATGAGGTTTGAGCCGCATGGAGTCCATTTACGTCAGTTTTTTGCAACCTTGCGACTAAATTTCTTGTGTGGTTTTGCGAGGAGAACTCCAAACGGCTTGTTTGGAGTCTCGTTGGTTCATGATAGCTAGATCTACCTGCCGGAGAAGACAGATATCAGATCAAGCGATCCGTTTGAGCGGTGTGTGCGGTTTTGAGCCGTAGGGAGGAGTTTTTGAAAGTTTTGTCACTTGCGACTGAAAACCGACGATATCTCGGCTGTCGAGAGTTGGATCTGAAGATTTCTTGGGCCAACGGAGTCAAGGAAGGAGACCCTATCGACATCTGAAGACTGTTTGATGAAAAGAAGAAGTTCTCAGATAGATTTTTTTTGATTCTTTCGCTACGGTTTTTCATCCTTTGGAGTTCGTTGACTATATACAGTTTGTGGTAGCTAGCATTGGCTAAGAGCTTGTACATGGATGTGGTTTGGACTTGAGTTCAATCATGTGATACTGGTGCAGCTCTGTTTGTTAGCAAAGAGAAGTTTCTCTTGCTTTGAGCTACGCTTCGGTGATTTTGGGTCATAGTTGAGATTCAGGGGTTCGTTTAAGGGGTTTTGAAACAGATTACAGACCGCTCTGGTCTGTTTCTCAGTTTTGTGTTCTTAGGAAGAAAGAACCGGCAGTGTACATACATTTGGAGTTGGTATATATTACAACATTCGTTTTCGTGATTGTTTTTCTCTGTCTTGTCTCTGTTCAGCACAGAGCATCTCCACAGCCAGGGACCTCGTGTTTTCCTGGACATCCTTCACGCAATATCTGACTCGATAAGGTGGTGAACTCGACGTGAAGGTATGAGGTGGAGATTTCTTCTGTGTTTGAACTTTGAAGAAGAGATTGACAATCATGAGTGGGGATGAGACAAGTGAAGGAGATGGAGCTAGTGGTTTAGGTGGGTTGCCGAAGGTGCAGTTGGATCCAGTGACTACATTGATGTTCTAAGCTTTCACTATGTTCTTACGGCAGCAACAATCTGATGAGCGGAAGGAAGCTTTGACAACAAAGGCGTTACAAGCGGTGGTCTGTAGGATTGACCAGTTCGATGAGAGATATGTCTCAAGATATCTGAGGCATTATGTGAAAGAGATGGAGCTGAACCGGGTCTCAGAAGATGAGATGATTGAGACGTTTGAGTTAGTAGCAGCTCTAGAGATTAGAGATCATGTTAAAATGCTAACGAAGCATTTTAACAAGGATTGGAAGACGTTTGCTCGTGCTTTGATGGATGAGTACTTCTTGGAGGACTCTGATCGAGTCACCAAGAAGTCATTCTTGGAGTGGGTTGAGCAACCAAGGAAAGGTTGACAAGCTACTGAGTTGCTCAGAGAGTTTGAGGAGCAATTTTCACGGCTGACTAGGATGGAGAAGTTGACGCTGCAGTCCAACAAGACAGAGTTATTTCTTTGGGCTGCAGATGAGAAGCTACAAGAGAAGCTGGAGGTACTTCTGGAGGATCGGGAGGAAGACGATGGGTTGACCAGTAGTTGGAAGAAGGTTGAGGAAGCGGTTGGTCTGCTTACCAAGAGGGAGCGAAGACGAGAGAATGTTCATGTTAGGAGACTGATACTGACACCGGCTGCTGTAACACATGTTCCTGTGGTCCGACCAGTGGTTCTTGTTGTTAGACATGTAGTACCAGTGGCTCTAGCTATTCTAGTTATCCAAGCACCTGTAGTGTCTCCAAAGAAGGATGATTCAAGCCTTGAGGAGATCATGAGTGGGATGCGAGACATGCAGATCAAGCTCACAAGATTGGAGGAGCAAGGGTCTACAAGCGGAGCAAAATCTTTTGGGAAGCAAGGTTGGATCCAACGGTGTATCTGGTGCGACGGTATCGATCATCCACGCATAGATTGTAAGGAGTTCACTGATATCTTACAGCAAGGGGTAATCTTCTAGAAGGATGAGAAGGTAGCGCTGATGGATAATGATGCACCTCTTCAGACCAACTTTGGTAGAGGATACTGATGCACTTCTTCAGACCAACTTTGGTAGAGGGGGGATGAAGAAGTTGGTTGAGGATCATCTATCAGCGCAAGCAGTTGCAATCATAGAAGCTGGAACCTATGGCACAAGGGTTGAGGATCAAGCTGAGAGAGGTTTCAACGAGCAGGTTGAGCCAAGTGGATTATGGTTATCTGTCATCTCCATGAAACAGAAAAGGAAGATGACACGTGAGACATTATTGAGGACAGCTGCTACGATCAGAATGGATATTGGACGAGAAGATCCGATAGAAGCTCTATCGGTGCATGCTTACATCACCAAGAACCAACACGAAGCGTTGTTGGAAGCGAAGAGAAGGCGAGATTCAGAGAATGCAGGGGAAGGAACTTCTTCCAAGAGACAAACTCGAGAGGAGAAGGTTCGTCAAGAGCTTCGGGATGCAAGAGCTCAAGATCTATCGATGGATGATGTTCCTTCTCCATCAAAAGAAAGAGCAAAGGAGTTTCAGAAGGAGAAGGATAAGCCAGCTGCCTACAAACTGCAGTCAGACATCGAGGCTTCAACAGACTTGAAGGGAGTCTTGGAAGATCGCATTCTGAATGCGAAGGTGGAGTTTACTTGAGAGAAGTTTTGAGCATTGCTAAGCGCGAGTTTCATGATGTCATCATCGACATCATCAAACGGAAGCGACAGATTACGGGTGAGACTGGTTTATCACATGCCTTGGATACTAAGATGTCTGTAGATGAGGAGAGAGAGCTTGCAAAGTGCAGTGTTTATTCTTCAGAGGAAAAAAGAGATCAGAGACGCAAGGTGCATTTTGAGGATGAAGAGGAGGATGAGAAACAAAGCTCAAGTCATTACAGTCCCATTCACTGGGCTCGAGCTACGACGAAGACGTTGATGAGGATCGGAGACTTGGATGAGCCGATGATTGCTCTGATCGATCATGGATCAGAAATCAACATCATGTTGAAGGAGCTATATAAGAGGAAGAAGTGGCCGATCGACAGAGCACGGGTGGGTCATAAGAGCAGCCAACAACACAAGAGGAGACTTGTATGGAGCTTGTCCTGACATCATAGTGCGCATAAGTGATGTTCCTATCGAGCAAAACTTCTTTGTTCAAGAAGCAACATCATACTCGCTCATTCTTGATCAACCTTTCATCATAGCAACTCGGATGGGTACTAGACGACGGATCTGCTTATGCTAAGATCCGAAGTCAAGATGGGAAGAGAGCGATATAATTTTTGACTGTACCGTCTAATCACGAGCGCAATCGAGACCGTCTGAGAGAGAAACCACTTCCAAGGATGAATGAAGAGTTTAAGGATTTCATTGAGTACCACTATAGAGCGAGATTGTGGTGGTGCGCAGGAGAAAGTACGCTCGCTTGGTGGAGATAGTGTCTTTTGTACAGGGTTTATTGGGTTTTCAGAGTGTGGAATTGCTATTTACAAGAAGATAGAAGAGCTGAGAAGAAAAGAACAAAAACATTTGCGTGATGTTGAGTTGATGATGAAAGAGTTGGATGACCTAGAAGGGGATGAATGGATTTCTGGTGTTTATGAAGAGGATGGGTTGGAGGATCCTTTGCGAGAGATCATGTCTATTGAATGGGAGGATATGGATAAGGTTGTGCAGATTCATTCAAGGGAGGTCTATTTTGTGATCGAGTAATTCTGTGCGTCTGAAGTTCGAGTTGAGACGAAGTACAAGATAGTGGATAAGAAGATAAAGCCAATTGCTGGTCCTTTGCCGGATGATACTAACCAACAGATGGATCGAGCTTCAAGGGAGAAGAGCTTGAGAGATCCTGCAATGATAGGACATAAGTTCACGGAGAAGACCCTTGAAGAGCTGAAGATTGGATTTGATGGGTCTCTTCTACCAGAAGAGAGGGTGTGCTTCAAGGAGATGCTTTCACGACATGAGAAAGCATTTGCCTTTGAGCCACATGAGATTGGGTGTGTAGACCCGTACGTTGTTACCCCGATGGTTATTTTCACAATATCGCATGTCCCATGGAACTTGAGATCAATTCTAGTACCGTGGGCTCACTTGCCTAAACTAGTGGAGTTGCTGAAGGAGAAGATGCGGATGAAGATCTTAGAGCCGTCGTTTGCACCGTTGTCGGAGTGTGATCCGTCTACCTAGAAAAGCGCCGGGCTTTTGGCTGTGGTTGTTTACTCAAGAGGTTGGCTTTCAGGTCACAACAGGGGCCATAAACACTCACACAGTTGTGTAGGGTCCTCTAATATGCTCAAAAAGCAAAATTTAGGTTTAACTAGTAGTAATAGATTTAAGCGGTGAACTTTGACACTCAAAGAGAGGAAAACTATGAAGGTTTAGACTTCTAAACTTCCCCAACATGTAAATGAGGCACTACTGCACACACACGAAGTTTCAGCCTGAGATTGAATTCTAACACCGAGATGTTGACAGAAAAGTTTTGAATAAGAGAATTATGGCAATTTCTGGTACCTAGACAGCTATTCAGACATAGAACAGAAAATTGGCTCGATGAATTTCAAATCTTCTCACAGTATTTGAAGTCTACAGGATGCTGAACATCCCTGTGAAGTTGGGACTCCTGAATGTACACAGAACTCCAGATCTCCTCCTCTGAAGTTGCTGCTCTAGATTAAGAGCTTTTCAGACCCCCTCTGCTTCAGCGGCCGCCCTGAATTACTCAGTTACTCAAATGATTTGAAACTTTTTGGACAGTCGTAGCCCTCCTGACAGTGAACGCAACCACGAAGTTTTGAAGTGATTTCCTCAATTCTGCTGCAATTGGCACCGAAAACCCCAAAATCAACAAAAGTGATGCAGTTTTGACACAATCCGAACTTCAATTGGGCATAACTCCTTGTTTATTGATCCAAATCGAGCAAAAATTTCACTGACAGTGCTTGGCACGACAAGCTCTCTCTTCCTGTGCTCTCAGATTTCGAAGATACCTCACCAATTGCTCGAACTCCACTCTAGAGCTCTGTTTCTAAACTTAGAGTTTTACAAAAGACAAAAATGGACCAATGGGAGTTCATAGCTCCACTTGACTGTCCTTTTGTGCCTTAAACTACCTAGTAACTTATCTACACTCATAAGCTACCACGTCAAGCCCCCTAGAGTACCAGCGTAAAACTTAAACTACCTAAAATGACACATAGCTCCGAAAAATAACTTAAATTAGCTAGAAAGCGTGCATGGGCGACAAGTAAGTACAACCCATGAGCTCAAACCCCTATCAGCATGGAAACCCTAAGTTATGTACATTGAACGTCATAGACAAGTAAGAAGTCACTTGCACAAGCGCACAAATGCTTGAACAAGATAACTAACATACTATCAGCCTACTAGGACTCAAAATAGTGTTAACACAGTATGCAAAGGTGTCAAACATATACATAAAGGACTAGAAGTAATATGAGCTAACTTCTAGAACTACTAAACCTAAGCGTCGGAGTAGAAGTCAAGCATGTAGCCGCCAAGTAGCGCGACACCGTATTCGAGCAGATGGTTTATAGTGCCTAAGAAGAATGGGTCGCTGCGGTTCATCCAAGATATGCAACCGATGACGTAGTAACAATCAGAAATGTTGGGGTGTGATCGATTGTGGATGAGTTTGCTGAAGTTTGCAGGAAGAGCAATTTACTCAATGAGAGATCTTTCGCCGTTTCCACCCGCAGCTCGTGGGCAACTAGCGGAGGAGAGCAGAAGCTTCACGACAATGAGGACACCTTTGGGGTTGGTTAGAATGTGTACTTTACCACAGAGAGCTACCAACTCGGTAGCACACATGATGAATGGGATGAATCGAGTTCTAAGGGACTTCATCCTTGGATGTCGTTCTTGGATGACATCCCCATCAAAGGATGTGTAGAGGATGAGAAGGATGAAGCATTATATCAGAGGGGGTGTCGGCGATAAGTCATGGATCACATAGCAGACTGTGAGAAGATCCTATCTCGACTTGAGGAAGTTCATCTTACGCTGTCAGGTGTGAAGTCTACATTTGAGGTTAGAGAAGTCTTGATTGTTGATCATTTGTGTGGATCATTTGGTCGGAAGCTAGATCCGAACAAAGTGGATACAATTGGGAGGATGAATGAGGTTTGCAACTCGTTGACAGAAGTAAGAAGGTTTCTGGGTGCTTGTGTATTCTATCACATTTGGATTCCTCATTATGCGCATGTGGCGGATCCATTATATGGGTTGTTGCGTAAGGGTCATAAGTTCAGATGGGAGGAGAGCATACTGATGCGGTGTAGAAGCTGAAGTCTTTACTATCATCTCTTCCAGTTTTGAGAAGGATTGATTACAAAGGTGCCAGGCCGGTGATTCTTACTGTAGATACAAGTCTGCTGCAATCGGATGGACAGTAGGACATGATGATGAGGGTGGAGACATGTTTGCGGTTAGGTTCGGAGCGAAGGTGCTAAGTGCTCGACAACGTGCTTACCTGCAAGTGAAGAGAGAACTGTGGGATATTGTTTCAGCCATGAAAATTGAGAAAGAGTATTTGATTGGAGCAGTAGTGGTGGTTGAAACTGATTGCTTGCCGTTGTTAGGCATGATCATGAATTGTTCAACTCTTGATATTGCGATGTTACAATGGATCGCATATATCAAGTCGTTGAACCCGGAGTTTAGATATATCGCAGGGAAGGATAATCCGATGACGGATATGTTATCTCGAGCTCGATATGATGAGATGGTTGAGATGGTTGAAGACATTGACGACGCGGGTGCAGAGTTCTATTCGATTGCACAGACAGGAAGGGAAGATGAGTTGTTTGTTGAAGGGTTGTATAATGATGATTTGCTTGACATCGGGACGTACCTTAGTACGATGGTTAAGCAAACAGGCTGGACGGATGAGAGGTTTCGGAGAGTTCAAAGGAAGGCCTACAACTTCATGTTGCAGGATGGGTTTCTTTGGAAGCGACCAAAGCAGAAAGGTGAGATACCGCTACGAGTGATTTGCGACAAGGAAGATCAGCAAAAGTTGCTCAAGGTATTTCATGAGAGTCTTTGAGCCGGACATCGAGGGATTTGGGCCACTTTTACGAAGATGAAAGAGCGGTATTGGTGGAAAAACATGTACAGGGATGTCGTATCTTCTGTGGAGTCTTGTTTGACATGTCAGATGTACTCGAACATCCGACATCGAGATGGATTACATCCGATTTATCCGTTGACAATCCACTTCAAGTGGGTTGTAGACTTGGTGACTATGCCAGTTGGGTTGTGACAGATGAGATACTTGGTACTTGCTAGAGAAGATCTTTCAAATCAAGTTGAGGGTATTGCGCTTTGGACAAAGACAACCGAAGAGGTATGTAGATTTCTCTTGGAAGAGGTTGTTTGTCGATATGGATGTGTGGGTAAGATCACTGCAGATCGAGGAGAGTTAGACGCACATGAGGTTCATGAATTCTTTGCAAGGTGTGGGGTGAGGTTGTCACTAACAACTGCTTACAACCTCGAAGGGAATGCCAAGAATGAACGCGGTCATTCGTCCGTTGTGAAGGCTTTGGTGAAGATCTGCAACGGGAGGGTGCGCTATTGACCTCGACTCTTATCATTTGCGTTATGGACAGATCGAACGACGCATAGCTCGATGACAGGTTACATGCCAATGGAACTCATCACAGGTCAAAAACCTATCATGTCGATTGAAGAACATGTTCTGACATGGAGTGTGTTATCTTGAGAAGACAATTTGACTAGGGAAGAGCTTCTTGCTATTCGAATTAGGCAGTTAGAGAGAAGACCTGAGGATATCCAAGCTGCTTTGGATAGACTGCGAAAAGCACGGTTGAAGAACAAGGTCAGATTTGATCAGCGACATCGTTTGAGACCTAGGAAAGTCATTGAAGGTGATTGGGTGTTAGTCTATGACAACAGTCTAGACAACCAACATAGTGCACTCCGGAGTTTTCCAGGCAATGATTTGGTCCGTATGTGGTGAAGAAGGTCCATGACAACGCAACTTATGCCCTGCAAGAATTGGACGGAACGAGCTTGAAGATACCAGTGGCAGGTAAACGTGTAAAGATTTTCAAAAAGAGAGATAAGGAGTTGATCTGGATATCTTGATGGAGTTTCAGTTTGAGGATGAGGATTATGCAGAAGACCTTGAAGATGATGTTGACTACGATGGGAAGAAGGACGATATGACGAGGTGCGTGCCGATCCACTCCTTGGTTGGTATCTCTGGTGCATACCGGAGGATACACAGGTTTAGAAGGGGTGGATGTCGTGTCGTGGATCGGCTCCTACCTAAAATTCAGACTTCGATGCTTGTCGCTCCAAAGATACTCATGAGAAAGCAAGCTAGGCCTCAACTTACGGACTTTTGGCACAATTTCGGATCTCCACTTTCATCGCATCAGTGGATAGATCTCTTCGTCAGCACTCCATAAGTACTTCGTCTACTTCGTTTGGACGCATAGTGCGCCCAGTAGATGGGCATTCTGTCATCCCACACTGATTCCAGGAACTCCACGTCCTGATCTCCTAAGTACCTTGTCTTCTGCGCTTTTCTCTTGGGAAAGAGATGCAGAAACAACTTCGCCAGAAGTCGCTTCTTCGGCTCCCGGTAAGATTCTATCTTCCAACCGTTCCTCCCCTGCCTGTCTTCCACGAAAAGGCAGGTGGTGCTCCCAGGCACATGCCACGAACTCACGATCCTGGGCAAGATCTTCTTCTCGAACCAATATCCTCGGTTCTCGGATTCTGGTCTGTGAAAAGCCCTGTGCCACCAATCTTCAGTCCAGGAAGATGGCCTTTCTCGAGCTACTCCTGCCTTCGCAGGTACACGGTTACGAGGTGGCAACGCTGCCCACACCTCCTCCAGAAGTCCCTGGTCTGCGAGGTTCCAATCTCATAGGAAGAAATCGAGACCCATCTCCTTGAGGAAAGGCGTGGCCTCTGCCAACTCTACTGCTGGTAACACCAACCCTCGAGGATGCATCGACATAGTGGAAGATCTGTTGCACTAAGCCACAAGCACCTATTATGAGCTGAAGGCTCAGTCCTTCCCAAGTGCCCACAGTCTAGCTTCTACTTCTCAGAAGACGAAACTAGTCTTCCAGAAGACAGCTACTCCGTCTTCCGAGATTCTAACAGTATTTCCTAGATAGCTCTCGTCTTCCGAGCTATATATAAACAATCCTATCTAAGCAAGGCCTCGCATGGATTACCCAGAAGACAACCCACCTTGCATTACATCCTACTTCTTATCAGAAGATACAAGATTCGCGAAACATCAAGTGCATAACAGATTCAGAAGATGGTTGCGGGCTCCTGCGGTGACAGTGGCCTCTGGGAAGATACTCGGGACAGCTTCCGATTCAATGTCTTTCTCGGAAGACCTCTCGAAGTCAGACTTCCCTTCACTGGTCTCACCTGTCTTTGTCTTCCTACGTGCAATCTATCCTCACGACAGACTCAAGACAATTGCACTCTGTTCTTCTGACTTCTCACCTCTCATACGCACTCAGAAGAAGCTTGCTGCTCGGTGCGAAGACATGATCCTCGACCATTCTCTCCAGATTCTGCCAGCAAGTCTTCTCACGACTCTCTTCTAAGTTTGGGAAGAAGAAGGAACGGCTGCTATGGGTCGGACAGAAGAGACCTGAAATGGACCCTCATGTCTTCTCGCTCATTTTGCCAGCCTTTCAGTCTTCTAGTCTCTCTAGGAAGATGTGGAGTTGAGAAGCTTGGAAGACCGGGAGGCACAAGCCTAGTTCCCGAGTTCCAACTTCTCGAAATAACAAAAGAACTCACCACACCACTCAGGATTCGTACCAAGCCTCTCTTAACACAAAAGCAACACAAATCCACTCTTGATACGAATTGGTTATAGTCGACTTCCGAAGACAGTCAAGTTTAAGAAGCGTCTTCCGAAGATGTTCCCATCTTCCGAAGCGTCTTCTGTTCAAGGTTTCGGGGGTAGAGGGGTAGTAGGGTAGAGAAATTGATGGCTGGGATCGTCAATTTGGGGACGAGGTGTAGGGAAGCTCGAATTAAACTTAGGAAGAAGTAGGAAGATGTCTGACAGAAATTGAGCAGCGCTTCCGCACCCCATGTCACAATAGGAAAAATGGGGGGTGGAGGTGTAGTGACATAGGATTTCTCCTTTTGTCCATTTAGTATACAAGATATCGTTCCCACAGAGGATTTGCACAAGTAACGCTGCTCTAAGTTCTAAGATCTGTTCAAACACACAAACACACGGGTTTTGCCTAAAAATCCCGTCTTCTCACAAAACCACACCAAAACAACACGTCTTCCAGACACGCCAAATGGTGCTCTGGACCTAAACAAACAACTACCCATTACAATATCATACAACTATTCACAGAGAAGCTCGGGAAGATGATCTTCCGGCTTCCAGGTTGCTTCTTCCGGTCTTCTCGATACCGTCTTCCCGAAGCGATTCTCGTCTTCTGGGGGGTTTAGCTCGTCTTCTCACACCTCCAGAAGGCTGTCCGGCTTCGCAGAAGTCGACTAGTAACAGTCGTTACACCTTACTCTCATACTCACATTCCAATCGGGTTGGATAAATCACAGGGTGTATGCCCCCTGTAGCCTTCCCAGGCTTCTGCCTACGGAAGTTGTCTTCTTGCAGCACTACAACGACATTCACCTTCACGGAAGCTCAATAGAAGTATCGGAAGCTCACTAGAAGAAGATAAGAAGATGGGGAAGATGAGGGAAGATGAGAAGAAGAAGAAATCCAAACAAGAGAAAACAGGATGAAAAAGGACAATTAAGATTCCGACAGGCTTCTAGTCCGGATCCTGACTAACAAGCCATCCCTGCTTGTAATAGTTTGGGGAGGAAGACAACAAACGTGAGTACTGTAGCACCGTCTTCTACTCGAGGATGTCGTCTTCTGTTGCGAGAAGAAGGCTTCTTTCTTCTTTACTTCGTTGCTCTGACTGCTCTGTCTTCTGGGATCCCTTACCCAGAAGACCGTTCGTACGTAGATCCCAAGTGCTCTACTGAACGAGTCAAGCTACACTCCACAACTGTTGACATTCACCGCCACTCAAGAAGAACACTTCCCATGCACAATTGGGAGCGAATTCAATACATTCCACCACCCAGAAGACATGAGCGAAGCTGCTGCACTCAAATCCACAATCTATTCCTCGAGAAGAAGTCACAATGGCATTGGGGAAGCTCACTCCCGCTACTTCCTGTGTCTACTCCTCGACACACCAGCCTAGCTAACAGGACTGCACGAGGATGTCGTTCCCTGTTCCTAGACTGTCCATTACTTCTATCTACATCTTCGAATCCACAGCTGGTGCGAGTATGCAGACCCCTCCTGTATATTCCAAGACTATTCGTATGTTTCCGGGTGTAGTGTGCTAAGACTGTCTCTGCTCTAATGTGTCTCGCCTGCCTGCCTGTAGAATCGATGTGTATGTTCAGTTACGACAGAATTCTACAGAACTGGCAGAACTGACAGAGCTCCCTTTCCTACTCTACGATCCTACTTAACCACCTGCCTCGAGAGTCAGGGGAGGCGACCACCAGGGAGAGAGAGAGAGGCGCTGACAAGAGGTTGTCACCTCACATGCATGCGGTCCCTCTTCCCAATTAGCCCTCCACTGTGTTACTCCTACGCTACCTATGCTGCCACATGGGGTCCTAACTATTTTTACATGGAAAACTGCCACCCTTAAGATAGCATGTCCGATCCTACTAAATCTGGAAGTGTCGATTAAGTTTGCTAACTACTCTGATTGCTCGGTGGCAATCTCTACATGATCTGCTCCTACCGGAGCTACTACCTCGACTTCTGATGGGCTGGGAAGCCCTGCACTTATCTCGGGTACCACTGAGGTAGCTTCCCTCTCCTCGCTCTTCGCTGGCCCTGCTGTTTCTGCGGCTGCGTCTTCCTCGGCTTCGACTTCGGAAGACGGAATGGTCTTATGGGAAGAAGAGTCGAATGGTGCGTCTTCGGTCTTCTGAGGCACAGATGTAGTACTAGGGACCATGGCGACCTCATAGGGGTCCGGGGAAGTCGCTTCCTCCACGCGGAATACCTGGGAAGACGGCTCGTCTTCCTGTCTTCCAAAAGACATCATGTCTTCCGGGGCGTCTTCTGGAGTCTTCTCGTCTTCCAACGCTGTCACCACCAAGTGTACAGCGAGATCGAACTCCTCCTTCTCCATTCCGGATCCAGTTGAGGGTGCTGGGGCTTGGGAAGATGCGGTTGCAGGTGTCGGAAGTGAGGGAAGACCATAAAGTGTCTTCACTCCTTCTATCTGTCTATCCAAGTACCTGAACATGTTATCTCTGTATTCCACCAACCTCATCTTGGACTCGCTGTCCCATTCCCTAGCTAAGGTAAGTAACTTCTTACCCGCGGTGAAGTTGAACTTCTTCCGAAGCGCTTCTACCGACTGAGCTAGCATCTTCTGCGCACGGGCCTCTGCTGCTTCCCTCTGCGTCTTCTCCACTGCAGCTCGTGCTTCTGCGGCTTCTCGCTGCATCTTCCAAGTGGTCTGCTCTTCTGCGAGGACAGTGATCTTCTCCCGCACTCGGAGAACTTCCTGATCGCGCTGCTGTACTCGCGTCTGCAACTCCTGGTTGCTCTTCCGAAGTTGCATCGACTCTTTGGCAGAAGCGGCTGCTTCCGCCTTGTACCTGGCTGCAAGCTTCTCCGTAGTGCGGAGGCTAACTTCCAGCGACTCCGTCTTCTGCTGGCTGTCTTCCTGTCGCAGCAAGGTGCGCAGGCCGAATCCAGGCTGTAAAGGCTTCTCCTGTGCCCTCGCTCTCCTTTCCAACAACTCCATAGCGGGCTGGATCTCCTTCTGGAAGTAGGCACTGAACTCCTCCAATCGTCTTCCTGCGGAAGACAAGTTCATTTCCACCACTCGCTCCATGGTGTCGACTTCGTCTTCCAGAGGCAAGGAAGCCTCTTCCACCACTACGGCCTTCATCTTCTGCGTACGAGAAGAAGCTACTCTTCTCATCTTCCGAGGTGGAAGACTCCTCGTGGCAGGAGCGGCTCTCCTCTTTGCGCTTCCTCGCATCGCAGTAGGAGCGCCCATCCATCCTTCGTCTTCTGGAGTCTTCGGAAGACTCCCAGGTGTTACAGAAGCTGTCTTCTGTTACGATCGGGTACTCAGCAAGTCTTCCTCCGAGTCCGACTCCGATCCTGAATGAATGAAGGAGATGGGTGTCCTTGGTACACTTCTGTGACCCATCTTCCTCACTGGCGTGGCGTCTTCCGACCCACTAGACTCGTCTTCTCTCACCAGAAGCGTCTTCTTGTGAGAGCCGGGTCTCAGCTGTGGCATCAGAGTGGGAAGGGGCGTTGCTGCTGCCTCTCGGTCATCGTCTTCCGAGGTCTCCTTCTTCACCTCCTGTCGCTCCGTTGACCCATACACTGCCAGCTGATCTTCCCTAAGATCCCCCATGGCTACATACAAGTAGCAGAAGAAGGGCGTCAGATGTCCTCCCGCCGAGGTACCCAAGTATGCTAGCTCCGTCTGTACATAGTTGTGGATGTACGCGCCCCAGTAGATTGGCACTTTGTCATCCCACACTGATTCCAAGAACTCCACGTCCTGATCTCCTAAGTACCTTGTCTTCTGCGCTTTTCCCTTGGGGAAAAGATGCAGAAACAACTTCGCCAGAAGTCGCTTCTTCGGCTCCCGGTAAGACTCTATCTTCCAACCGTTCCTCCCCTGCTTGTCTTCCACGAAAAGGCAGGTGGTACTCCCAGGCACATGCCATGAACTCACAATCCTAGGCAAGATCTTCTTCTCGTACCAATATCCTCTGTTCTCGGTCTCAGGCCTGTGAAACGCCTTACGCCACCAGTCTTCAGTCCAGGAAGACGGTCTTCCCCGAGCCACTCCTGCCTTCGCAGGTACACGGTTACGTGGTGGTAACGCGGCCCACACCTCCTCCAGAAGCCCTTGATCTGCGAGGTTCCAATCCCACAGGAAGAAGTCGAGACCCAACTCCTTGAGGAAAGGAGTGGCCTCGGTCAATTCTGCCGCTGGTAACACCAAGCCTCGCGGATGCATCGACATACCTGGAAGATCTGTTGCACTAAACCACAAGCACCTACTATGAGCTGAAGGCTCAGTTTTTCTCGAGTGCCCACAGTCTAGCTTCTACTTCTCAGAAGACGAAACTAGTCTTCCATAAGACAGCTACTCCGTCTTCCGGGATTCTAACAGTACTTCCTAGATAGCTCTCGTCTTCCGAGCTATATCTAAACAATCCTATCTACGCAAGTCCTCGCATGGATTACCAAGAAGACAACCCACCTTGCATTACATCCTACTTCCTATCAGAAGATACAAGATATGCGAGAAAGTAGAGTATGAGAAAGGTTCAGAAGATGGTTGCGGGCTCCTGCGGTGACAGTGACCTCTGGGAAGACACTTGGGACAGCTTCCGATTCAGTGTCGTTCTCGGAAGACTTCTCGAAGTCGGACTTCCCTTCACTGGTCCCACCTGTCTTCGTCTTCCTACACGTAATCTATCCTCACAACAGACTCAAGACAACTGTACTCTGTTCTTCTGACTTCTCATCTCTCATACGCACTCAGAAGAAGCTTGCTGCATGATGAGAAGACATGACCCTCGACCATTCTCTCCAGATTCTGCCAGCAAGACTTCTCACAACTCTCTTCTAAGTTCGGGAAGAAGAAGGAACGGCTGCTATGGATCGGACAGAAGAGACCCGAAATGGACCCTCACGTCTTCTCGCTCATTTTGCCAGCCTTCCAGTCTTGTAGTCTCTCTAGGAAGATGGGGAGTTGAGAAGCTTGGAAGACCGGGAGGCACAGGCCTAGTTCCCGACTTCCAACTTCTCGAAATAACAAAACAACTCACCAAGCCACTCAGGATTCGTACCAAGTCTCTCTAAACACAAAAGCAAAGCAAATCCACTCTTGATACGAATTGTGTTCAGTCGACTTCCGAAGACAGTCTTCCGAAGATGTCTTCCGAAGACAGTCAAGTTCAAGAAGTGTCTTCCGAAGATGTTCCCATCTTCCGAATCGTCTTCTGTTCCAAGTTTCGGGGATAGAGAGGTAGGGGGGTAGAGAAATTGATAGTTGGGGTCTCCAATTTGAGGGCTAGGAGTAGGGAAGCTCGAATTGAGCTCGGGAAGAAGCAAGGAGATGTCTCGACAGAAATTGGGCAGCGCTTCCGCGCCAATGTCTCAATAGAAAGAATGGGGGTGGGGTAATCGATCAGGCTGCCTGCACACAATCAAGGAAGCGCGGGGAGTACCAAAAAAGGCGAGAAGAAGTGGGAGGGGAAAAGAACAGGGGGAAGAACCTCTACAGTCTTCTTTGGCTCCCCGAGTTGCCTTCGACCTCCGCGCGCTTCTGGCTCTTGTCCTAGTTCCAATGCGACTCCACACGACTGCACTGCTGTCAATTTCGGTCCACACCTCGATTCCACCTCTGCTTCTACTCGCCACTCTTCACTGTCAGCTTCTCGGAAGCTCCACAGAAACGCCTTCGCTTTCTCTGCTGTTTGTGCTCCCGCAATTCAATCTCACCCTTCGCCTAGCTGCCAACTTACTCTCTCCTACCTCGATGTCTCAATTGATTCCTCTCTCAATGCTAGTTCGTGAAGCTCACTCTCTCAATCGATCTTCTTCAGGTGCGCTATGCTGCGGGAAGTTGGAAGGTGTCTAATGTGCTTCCTCACGCATCTTCTCCGCAGATTAGGGGTTCTCGTCCTTGGTGTCTTCCTGACCTACCTCCCTATTCGGTGCGCTCCAGTAGGTACACCTACTGTCTTACCCGAAAACTCGTGGTTGGTCCTTCGCGGTCGCTGTCTTCTGGAAGATAGGTGTCTTCCGCCGTCTTCCCATCTTCCGCCGTCTTCTCGTCTTCTGAAGACGCCACTGAGAAGACGATCTTCCGAAGACGGTCGTCTTCTGAAGAAGTCAACTTCTTATTACAAACAGCTCTTAAGATCATCTTCCTGTTAAGGAAGACGTATCCTTAAGTAACAATGCTTCTTCAGTTATACAAACAAGTTATTATTCTTAAAAATTTCAAAAATTCGTGCCTCCTGTTATTTGTGGGCACCACAGGAGGTAATCGATCAGGCTGCCTGCAACCAACCGGAGAAGCGCGAGGAACACACAACAGAGACGAGAAGTAGTGAGAAGGGAGAAGAACGTGGGAAGAACCTCTACAGTCTTCTGTCTTCTTCTCGAGATGTCTTCGACCTCCCGTGCGCTTCTGACTCTGGTCCTAGCTCCAATGCGACTCCACACGACTGCTTCCGCTGTCAATTTCTAGCCACGCTCCAATTCCACCTTCGATTCTACTCAGCGATTCTCCAATGTCAGCTTCTCGGGAGCTCACTGAAACGCCTTCGCTCTCTGCCTTCCGTGCTTCAGCAATTCAGTGTCGCCCTTCGCCTAGCTGCCAACTAGTCCTCTCCTCACTCGATTCCTCTCTCGATGCTCACTCGATGCTCACTCGCGAAGCCTACTCTCGTAAATCGATCTTCTCAAGCGCGCTATGCTGCGGGAAGTTGGAATGCGCTAATGCGCTTCCTGCGCATCTTCCCCGTAGATTAGGGGTTTCGACCCTAGGTGTCTTTCCTGACCTACCTACCACCTGTGTGTTACCTAGTAGGTACACCTATTGTTTTATCTGAAAACTCGTGGTTAGGCCTTCGCGGTCGCTGTCTTCCGCCGTCTTCTCATCTTCCGCCGTCTTCCCGTCTTCCGAAGACGCAACTGAGAAGACGCTTCTCGGAAGACGGTCGTCTTCCAAAGAAGTCAACTTCTTATTAAAAAGCTCATAAGATCATCTTCCCTCTAAGGAAGCAGTAATCTTAAGTAACAACGCTTCTTCAGTTATACAAACAAGTTATTAATCTTAAAAATTTTAAAAATTCGTGAATCCTGTAATTTGTGGGCATCACATCTTCTCCACCATCCGAATGACGATCTCCATCATAACTCAGCCGAGTCCTCTTTTGAAGTCGACAACTTCTCCGTCTCAACTCTTTGAGTCTCGTCCAACTTCTCGACAACTGACGTAAGTAGGGCGGTCACATCGACGCACTTGTGTCCTCTTGATAGATCACCCACTCCACAACTTGGACAAGGATCTTCTCCTAGAAGATGAATTGGCGCTGGTGACGATGGACCCACTCGAAGACTTAAATCAGTAAACTCCCGCGTCTCTTTAGCTCTCTCGATTCTGATTCTAGTTGGACAATTCACTACTTTATGTCCCAACCCTCTACAGAAATAACACCACAAGTCGGTTTCTATTCTTCTCCTTGGAGATTCTACTTGAGGTTTTGTACTAGGATTCTCAAACTCAACGATAATCTCTTTCGAGCTCTCTCCGACGCTTACTATGACATCTAAACCTTGAGGAAGGTTTCTAAGTCTAACTTTCCAATCTTTCGAACTTCCACTCATGTTGCACCTTCTCAACCATTAAGTGAACAAAATATCTTTGAGGAAAATAACTCTACATCACTTTCTTAACTCTTTCGAGCTTTATACTGAAAATCGTGTATTATACATGCTATACATGAAATAAAATCCAATCTAAAATTAAGAGTCCATGATAATATCCTCATGACCATCGTTTGTACTGATCCTAACAGACATCTTAAAGTCACTCTTGTAAAGATCACACTCTACTTCGCCAGGAGCATTCGTGGCCTCCACAGTGAATGTTGCTTTGAACTCAATCTTCTTCGCATCTACGCCGATGCTCGCAGAAGCTTCTTGATATAGAGCAAAAAGTGCACCCCAACTGCAATAGATGCTTGATCGCAACGCCTCTATACTTAACTTTGACTTTTCTGTCTCCGTTCTAACTCCCAAACGTCTCTTCTTCAACCTCGGCACTCGAACTGGATTCCTCATGACGTATTGTCAAGACCTCCTTGTATGTCGAACCGTATATCTCTTAATCTGTAAGAGATTTCTCCATGATTTTGTGATCTCCAATAGCTCAATCTCCAAGCTACTAACTAATGAAGTTTCAATAGAAAATTCCTTAATCAAAAGAGATGGTGCTGATTGTACAAATTTTCAGAGAACTGAAATTTGTATATTTTCACTTCTCTCATGACTTTCAACCCCCTCAACTTTGAAAATTCATGGCTCTCTCTCCATACCACCTTTTCTCCTGATTTCTATTGTCCTAGATAGCTTATCAGCCAATCTAAAACAATGGAAAGTTTCTCAGGAAAATAAAATTCACAGAAAATTGACAATGACTGTAAACTTTTTCCAGAGAACAAAATTCCTCAACTCTCACGAATAGACCCCCTCAACTTTGAAAATTCATTGCTCCCTCTCTAGACCACCTTTTCCTATGATTTCTTTTGTCGTAGATAGGTTATCAGCCAAGCTACATTCCTGGGAAGCTTAACTGGAAAATAAAATTCACAGAAAATCTGACAATGACTGTAAAAATTTTCCAGAGAGCAAAAATCCTCAAACTCTGAAATTTTTCTGCTCTAATAAATTCTCTCTCCTCCTTTCTCTACAAATCTTGTTTCATCCCCTTTCAACTCTCCTCAAACTCTTTCTAAGTGAACAAGATGTAAAGAACAACCTCGAATGCGTCATAGATCACTACGGGATACACGAAAGGTTCTAATGTTGCTAACATCGCGTTAGCTCTCTCTCCTTCCAACGTTCTTTCCATGTGTTCTCTCATAATCTCTTTTTGTCTAATATAGAACTGAACTCTAAACATTTTCAATGATCCCTTCAAGTGAGGTCCCGGCAACGGAACCAAAAATGTAAACTTTCCACGATCTCATCGATCAACTATCCCTCCCGATCTATCAACCTCCATAATCGTCATCGATGAATCTACAAATGTCAGGTCTGTCTCTCACTCAGGGGTCACCTCTGATGGCTTTGAGCGAAGCACACCATGAATCTTGAAGGGAAAAAATGCTATGTTCACTCATTCATACACCCACAAACTTATCAACTAAAAATCTTCATAAACTCATCAACTAAAATCCTCCATTCTAACGACGTCTCTCAAGTTCTCACATGCTAAAATTATCCCACACTCTCTATATTACTCAAGTTGTCATTACGACGATGTGAAAACAAGGATGAAGAGCTCTTCTCTACTCCTCTATTTATACATTCTAGGTTTTTACTTTGGTACCCTCCGGTAACTCAGCCGTAACTACTTTTATCGGGTTTTACTAAGATATTACTTAAGGTAAAAACATTAATCACATGGGCTTCTTAGCTTTTCACATGGGCTTATTCCTTCAAAGTCAACAACTTCTAGAAGGATTCTAGAATATTCTCAAAGAATCTCAAATTTCCACCCCCCATCTACACTAAGACCCACTAACAAAGAAACATGTGGAATCTCCTCTTGTTTTTAATGCCCACAAAGTCCACAATTTTAATCCAACCACTAATATCAAGTCAAAAAGGAGATAAGGGATACTTTCCACCTCCTTTCTACCTTTTAGACAAGATGACAAGATAGTAGTGCTCACTCTTTAGGAAATATCTGAATTCTGTCAAAAGTACAGCTAAGTTTAACCATAACTAACTTTAGCTAGTCATGACTAACTTGATACCTCCTTAAAGTACTTGGGCAGCAAATAAACGTTCTCAACACTTAGTTATAACTAAATACCTTACTAATAGACAAACTTCCTATGTGTAACATAGGTCGTTACAGTTCATCTCCACAATCCGATCGGAGATGTCTTCCTTGTCTTTCAGAGGCAAGGATGGCTCTTCCACCATTGTGGTCTTCTGCTTCTGCGTGCTGTTGTGACGAGAGTCTTTCTTAAGGAGGGCGGACCTCTTGACTGTGATTGATCAGAGAAACGACCAAAAGGAAAAATAGATTGCTGTTGGCGATGAGATCTCAAAAATCCTATCTCGCGCGTCCACCAATTGCAAACTAACACTCAAACAAACACTCACGTACACAGGCATGTCTCTCAGGATTCAAAATAACTTTATTTCAGTGTCAGCTGCATCATCAATTTCTTCAACTGTAAAAAAATCTCTTTCTCTTCCTCTCCTGCACGCCTCTCTCTCCGTCTATTAGTTCTCTACCAAAGTCCGTCAAATTCACCTCAAACCCAATGTAATAAGTGAAATTCAGACCCCTAACTCTTATATCTCTCCTTGCGTCAACTTTCAACTGAAACTCTCTGAAATTTGATTCAGCGACGATCAAAAGCCTCTCACAGACCATCAAACTGATCTCCGCTACTGGCTCCTGAAAGTAATTTTCTCCAAAAACCGTTTGTTAGACACAGTTCAAGCCCTAAAACACTTGCCCCTCTCTTTGCGACGACCTCTCAATTCAGTTTTTCTCAGAAATTTGATCTCCTCTGCTCCCAAGCTTCTCCTGCGCGTCTCGATGGCTTCTCTCTTCAACCCTGTGCAAAAAGTCCCCGTCCAAAGCCGTCGCAGGTTATTTAACCTACCTAGCTAAGCTGCCCCCCTGCTGTCCTTATAAGCACAACCACTTATCAAAAGCAGACCCTTAGCTAAGCTGCCCCCCTACTGTCCTTATGCGTACAGAACTTTATTTGCTAAGCTGACCCCTTTTTCTATAAAAAGTTCACAGCTGCCTTTACAAAGCAGACTCCTTCATTGATAAAGGTCTCACCGCTTCCTTGGCTATTACTAAGCCGACACGATGATTAATTAATTGATTAACAAAAGTTTCCCGTGCTCTTGATGCCACCTTGAATATACCACAAGCCATCCGATGTAGGCCGAAGCCCTTACACTTATGGGGCTACCCCACAGGGCTTACAACCTCCCTATATGCGCATCAGGTATCTCCCATGATATATTCACGGTGGCATGCGGAGGCTTAGGTCAGGAAGCCCACGATTAAGAAAGATCACAATTAAGGGAGATACCGGTCTCCCGCTCCTAGATATGCAAGACGTGGCTGCATATCCAACATAGACTCCCTTCCAGGAGGTCAACATGCCGGAATAGGACCAAAGGCCAGGGGGAATTGATCCTGAGACCACTTTCCCCCTAGGCAGGCGCCCTATCACTAGGATGGCCTTTGGTTCTGTTCTAGAAGGTATAAAATTCTGTACATATGCTTTTATTGAAGAAGATTTTTTGTAAAAGTCTTTACTAACTTTTCTTATGCTAACTTCTCTATACAACTCCGTTTTTAATGAATGAGGAGTCAAAACTATAGTATTCATGAACACATACACACTCACGCTATCAGATTCAGAGTTCGAGTCACGAGCTAGAATCGACGGATTTCACTCTTTCGCATATTTCTTAGTCTAAAACCCGTACTAACTATTGCTTAAAACACTTTCTGTCAAAACTGGAAGCATGAAGTCGCTCTCCTCGTCGAGCTTTGCATTCTGGTGCCTTTCGACCCCTTTAGGGTGATATTCTAATCCAAGCTAAGGGGCAGCTTGTCAAGCATCACCCCAGCTTAGCTCCTGCCCAGCTTGATAAGCTACAGGGCAACTTCCTTTACACAATAGAGAAAAAATCTCTCTGCAACTAATTTTCATTGTACAAGTCCAGTGAGAAGAGATCTTCCGGCTCACTGTAGGAGCGGTTCTCTTCACTGCGCTTCCTCGAGTCGCAGTTGGGATGTCAACCCATACTTTGACTTCTGGAGTCTTCGGAAGACTCCTTGTAGTTGCAGAAGCTGTCTTCTGTGCAATCCTGGTGCTCAGCATCTCCTCATGTGAATTCGACTCCGATCCAGAATGAATGATCGAGAAAGATGTACTCTTCTTAGGTACACTCCTAGGCCCCATCTTCCTCGACGATGACGCGTCTTCCGTACCGTTGGAGTCGTCTTCTCGCACCAGAAGCGTCTTTTGATGAGTGTCCGGTCTTGTCTGAGGCACTAAAGAAGGAGGGGGAGTTGCGGCTGCTGCTCTCTTTGCCAACTGATCTTCTGTCAAGTCTTCCTTAGACACGTACATATAACAAAAGAACGGGGTGAGGTGTCCTCCTGCTGGGATGCCCAAGTACACCAACTCTGTCTGAACGTAAGCGTGGAAGAAGGCGTCCCAATTGATAGGCAACCCCTCCCAGATGGCTTCCAGGAACTCCACGTCATGATCTCCAATGTACCTCGTCTTTTGTGCTTTTCCCTTGGGAAAGAGATGAAGAAATAGCTTCGCCAAAAGACGCTTCCGCGGCTCCCAGTACGCTTCTACCTTCCATCCATTCCTTCTTTGTCTATCTTCCAGGAAGAGACAAGTCGTGCTTCCAAGCACATACCACTTCCTGGAGATCATGGGTAAGATCTTATTCTCGAGCTTGTACCTTCGGTTCTCTAATTATGACATGTGAAAGGTCCTGCGCCACCACTCCGTCGTCCAGGAAGATGGTCTTCCACGAGCTACTCCGGCCTTCGCAAGTACAAGGTTACGAGGAGGCAGTGCTACCCAAACTTCCTCCAGAAGACCCTGGTCCGCGAGGTTCTAGTCCCACAGGAAGAAGTCGAGACCCAACTCCTTGATGAAGGGTTTGTCCTCTAGCAACTCTGCTGCCGACAACACCAACCCTCGAGGATGCATTGACATGCTTCGAGCCTCTGTTACACTAAGCCACACGTACCTGCTATGAGCCGAAGGCTCAATCCTTCCCAAGTCCTCACAGTCTAGCTTCCACTCTCAGAAGACGAATCTAATCTTCCAAAAGACAGCTATTTCATCTTCTGGGATTCTAACAGTGCTTCCTAAGTACCTCTCGTCTTTCGAGCTATATCTAAACAATTCTAACTAAGCAAGGCATCGCATGGATTACCAAGAAGACAACTCACCTTGCATTTCATCATACTTCCTAACAGAAGATACAAGATATGTGAGAAGAAGAGTATACGAGAAGTTCAGAAGATGGTAGCGGGCTCCTGAGGTGACAGTGACCTCCAAGAAGACTCATGGGATAGCTTCCAATTAACTGACGTACTCGGAAGACTTCCCGCAGTCAGGCTTCTCATCACTAGTCTCACATGTCCTCGTCTTCCGACACGCAATCTAACCTCAAAACAGACACGAAACATCTATACTCTGTTCTTCCAACTTCTCACCTCTCATACACACTCAGAAGAAGCTTGCTGCATGAAGAAAAGACATGACCCTCGACCATTCTCTCCAGATTCTGCCAGCAAGACTTCTCACAACTCTCTTCTAAGTTCGAGAAGAAGAAAGAATAGGCTGCTATGGGTCGGACAGAAGAGACCCGTAAAGGACTCTCATGTCTTCTCGCGCATTCTGCCAGCCTTTCCAACCTTCTAGTCTCTCTAGGAAGATGTGGATTTGAGAAGCCCGGAAGATCGGGAGGCACAGGCCTGGTTCCCAACTTCCAGCTTCTTGAAACAACAATCAACTCACCAAGTCACTCAGGATTCGTACCAAGCCTTTCTCAACACAAAACCCAATCCAATCCAATCTTGATACGAATTGAACACAGTCGTCTTCCGAAGACGTTCAGACATTCAGAAGCGTATTCCGAAGATGTTCAGATGTTCAGAAGCGTCTTCTGTCCATGGGTTCAAGAACAAAGGTGTGGTAGAGTAGAGAAATTGACAGTCAGGTGATCGAATTTAAGAATGAGAGATGGGGAAGCTCGATTCCTACTTAAGAAGAAGTGGGAAGACGGCTGTCGAAAATTGGACAGCGCTTCCACGCCCAATTTTCACTGAGGAAATTTCTGGGTAGGGGAATCGATCGATGAGCTTCTTGCAAACGAACGGGGAAGTGCGAGGAACATCAAATCAGAGACGGGAAGAGTGGGAAGGAGAAAGAACACGAGAAGAACCTCAGTACAGCTTCAGGCTGCTTCTGGTGCGCCTTCAGTCTTCTACGCGCTTCTGATCTCAATCCCAACTCCAATGCGATCCCACGAACCTGCTCCTGTCGTCAATCTTGAGCTACACCCCTTTACTGCTGCAATCAATCCTTCTCTTTCTTGAAAACTTCTCTAATCGACCCTCAATGTCTAATCCAAAGAGATTCCTTCAGCTCGACTGTGCTTCCAACTCTCACAGAATCGTCCTCGCTCTCTCTCTGACCTCAATTCGGTTCTCTGAGTTCTCAATTACACTCTCCTTGCTTCTAGGTCCAATTCGACACCTCGATGGCGACCAGTTTCTCAAAACGCAGACGTCCTTCACTGTGAGAAGTAGACTATCGATCTTACGCTAATGCGCCTTGTCCATTTCTTCTCCGTGTTTTAGGGTAATGTCTTGTCTCCGTGTTTTAAGATAATGTCTTGTAGCGGATGAATCGGGGTAACCGATTCATCCACTACTAGGTAGTACCTACTCTCCCGCGGTGATGTGACACGTGGTTGATATCCCCAAGGTCCAGTCACCGTCTTCCAGAAGATGTCTGTCTTCCGTCTTCCGTCTTCCGAAGATCTGGTCGAGAAGACCTCTTCTCGGAAGATGTCCTTCTTCCGTCTTCGGAAGAAGTCGACTCCTCTTACAAAAAGTTCTTAAGACAATCTTTTTCTAAGCAAGATGTAATCCTAAGCAACAAGGTTATTTCAATTACACAGACATGTTATTATCTTCAAAAATTTCAAAATTCAAAAATCCTATAAATTATGGGCACCATAGAGAAGTCCATAAGCTAGGGCTTAGCTTGTTTTATCCATCTTTCGAGTCTTGTAACTTCTCCACTAGGTGTCCAAACGAAGTAGACGAAGTGCTTTGGGAGTGCTGACAAAGAGCTCTACCCATCGATGTAATGAAAGTGAAAATCCGAAGTCGTGCCAAAAGCTCATAAGCTGAGGCCTAGCTTGTTTTACCCATCTTTCGAGTCTTGTAACCACAACTATGTACAGACGGAGCTAGCGTACTTGGGTACCTCGGCGGGAGGACACTTGACACCCTTCCTCTGCTACTTGTATGTAGCCATGGGGGATCTTAGGGAAGATCAGCTGGCAGAGTATGGACCAACGGAGCGACAGGAGGTGAAGGAGGAGACCTCAGAAGATGATGACCGAGCGGCAGTCGCAACGCCTCCTCCCACTCTGATGTCACAGCTGAGGCCCGGCTCTCACCAGAAGACGCTGCTGGTGAGAGACGATGAGTCTAGTGGGTCGAAAGACGCCACGCCACCGAGGAAGATGGATCCCAGAAGTGTACCGAGGACACCCATCTCCCTCATTCATTCAGGATCAGAGTCCGACTCGGAAGAAGAACTGCTGAGTATCCGATCGGAGTAGAAGACCGCTTCTGCAACACCTGGGAGTCTTCCGAAGACTCCAGAAGACAAAAGAAGAAGGGATACTCCTACTGCGATGCGAGGAAGCGCAGTGAAGAGACCCGCTCCTGCCATGAGGGATCTTCCACCCCAGAAGATGAGAAGGGTAGCTTCTTCTCGTGCACAGAAGATGAAGGTCATTGTGGTGGAAGAGGCTTCCTTGCCTCTGGAAGACGAAGTCGACACCGCGGAGCGAGTGGTGGAGATGAACTTGTCTTCCGCAGGAAGACGACTGGAGGAATTCAGCGCCTACTTCAAGAAGGAGATCCAGCCAGCTATGGAGTTGCTGGAGAAGAGAGCGAAGGCTCAGGAGAGGCCCTTGCAACCTGGATTCGGTCTGCGCACCTTGCTGCGACAGAGAGAAGACCAAAAGAAGACGGAGTCGCTGGAAGCTAGTCTCCGCACCACGGAGAAGCTCGCAGCCAGGTACAAGACGGAAGCAGCTGCTTCTGCCAAGGAGCTGGTGCAGCTTCGGAAGAACAGCCAGGAGATGCAGGCGCGTGTACAGCAGCGCGATCAGGAGGTTTTCCGAGTGCGGGAGAAGATCACCGCCCTCGCAGAAGAGAAGATGACGTGGGCGAAGCAGCAAAAAGCCGCAGAAGCGCGAGTTGCAGCTGAGAAGACGCAGCGGGAAGCAGCGGAGGCTCGTGCACAAGAGATGCTAGCACAGTCGGTGGAAGCGCTTCGGAAGAAGTTCAACTTCACCGCGGGTAGGAAGTTACTTACCTTGGCTAGAGGATGGGACAGCGAGTCCAAGGCAATGTTGGTGGAATGCAGGGAGAGCTGTTCAGGTACTTGGATCGACAGATCGAAGGAGTGAAGACACTTTATGGTCTTCCCTCGCTTCCGACACCTGTAACCGCATCTTCTCACGCTCCAGCACCATCGACTGGTTCCGGAATGAAGAAGGAGGAGTTCGACCTCGCTGTGCACTTGGTAGTGACAGCGTTGGAAGCCGGGAAAACACCGGAAGACGCCCCGGAAGACAAGATGTCTTCTGGAAGACAAGAAGACGAGCCGTCTTCCCAGGTATTCCGAGTGGAGGAAGCGACTTCCCCGGACCTCTATGAGGTCGCCATGGTCCCTAGTCTCGCACCAGTGGCTCAGAAGATGGAAGAAGCACCGGTCGATTCCGCTTCCCAGAAGACGCTTTTGTCTTTCGAAGCAGAAGCCGAAGTCGAGGAAGACGCAGCAGCAGCGACAGCAGAGCCAGCCAAGGACGATGAGGAGGAAGCCACCTCAGTGACACCCGAGGTAACTGCAGGGCTTTCTAGCTTATCAGAAGCCGCGTTAGGAGCTCCGATAGGAGCAGATCAGGTAGAGATTGCCACCGAGCAATCAGAGTAGTTAGTAACTCCACTGACTATTCCAAATTTAATAGGACCAAAACATGCTATCTTAAGGGTGGCAGTCTTCAGTGTAAAATTAGTTAGGATACCATGTGGCAGCATAGGTAGCGTAGGAGCAACAAGGTGGATGGCTAATTAGGAAGGGGAACCGCTTGCATGGGAACCCTTTGTCAGCACCTCTCTCTCCCTGGTGGTCGTCTCCCCTGGTTCTCATGGCAGCGACATAAGTAGGATCGAAGAGTAGGAGACAGAGTTCTAGAGTTCGATAGTTCTGTAGTTCTGCACGCACATACCAATCTTACGGTGCAGGAGACAGATTAGACACTAGAAGTACACAGTGTATACTACACCCGTTGTTGGAAACATACGAATAGTCTGGGAATACACAGAAGCGGTCTGCATGCTCGTACCAGCAGTGGTTCAGAGATGTAGATGAGTAGTGGACAGTCTAGAGTAGGGAACGGCATCCTCGTGCAGTCCTGCTGGTTAGACTGATGTGTCGAGGAGTAGACGCAAGAAGTAGAGGGAGTGAGCTTCCCAATGCCATTGTGACTTCTTCTCGAGGAATAGATTGTGGATTTGAATGTAGAAGCTTCGTTCATGTCTTCTAGGTGGTGGGTTTCTTTGAATTCGCTCCCAATTGTGCATGGGAAGTGTTCTTCTTGTGTTGTGAAAGTGTAGCTTGACTCGTTCAGTAGAGCACTTGAGATCTGCGTACGAACGGTCTTATGGGTAAGGGATCCCAGAAGACAGAGTAGTCAGAGCAACGAAGTGAAGAAGAGAGAAGCCTTCTTCTCGCAACAAAAGACGACATCCTCGAGTAGAAGACGGTGCAACAGTACTCACGTTTGTTGTCTTCCTCCCCAAACTATTACAAGCAGAGATGGCTTGTTAGTCAGGATCCGGACTAGAAGCCTGTCGGAATCTTAATTACCTCTTTTCATCTTGTTTTCTCTTGTTTGGATTTTCTTATCTTCCCCATCTTCTCCCATCTTCTCCATCTTCTTACCTTCTTCTAGTGAGCTTCCGATACTTCTATTGAGCTTCCGTGAAGATGAATGTCGTTGTAGTGCTGCAAGAAGACCACTTCCATAGGCAGAAGCCTGGGAAGGCTACAGGGGGCATACACCCTGTGATTAATCTAACCCGTTGGAATGTGAGTGTGAGAATAAGGTGTAACGACCGTTGCTAGTCGACTTCTGCGAAGCAGGACAGCCTTCTGGAAGTGTGAGAAGACGAGCTGAATCCCCAGAAGACGAGAATCGCTTCGGGAAGACGGTATCGAGAAGACCGGAAGAAGCAACCTGGAAGCAGGAAGATCGTCTTCTTGAGCTTCTCTGTGAATACTTGTGTGATATTTTAGTTGGTAGTTGTTTGTTTAGTTCCAGAGCACCATTTGGCGTGTCTGGAAGACGTGTGGTTTTGTGTGGTTTTGTGAGAAGACGGGATTTCTAGACAAAACCCGTGTGTTTGTGTGTTTGAACAGATCTTAGAACTTAGAGCAACGTTACTTGCGTAAATCCTCTTTGGGGACGATATCTTGTGTACTAAATGGGCAAAAAGAGTAATCTTGCGTCACTACAGAAGACGGTGATGCGACTCAAGCTCATGATTACCTTGGGAGAAAAGATGGCACAAGAGGTGTTGTTACAACCATTTCTTTTTATTTTACCTATGGTAGATTATTCGCGAATGGAATTGGTGATGTTCGTACTCTTTTAGCGAGTAGTTATTGCACAAAAATTAGAAGGATAGAAAGAATAGTTACAAGATGGGGAAGTTACCAGTGTTTCATGGGAAGGACAATGAAGATGTAGAACCATTTGTACGAGATTTCAAAAGGGGTTGCATCGGAAACAACGTGAGAAGGAAGGAAGAATGGGTGTTGTTACTGCCAAAGTTTTTAGAAGATTTTGCTCTTATGTCGTATGAAGACCGAGTGAAGAGCAAGACACCTGGTGGAGTTGAGGACACATGGGAGACGTTGAGTAATGCACTCATCGAAGAATTTCTTCCAGAAGAGAGTTATGAGAAGCTCATGGTGGAGCTTACTCATTTGAAGCAACGGGACGACGAGAAAGTTCGGCAATATGCCGAAAGGGTGGATAAGTTGGAGCAACGGTTTCGGACGGTCTTACGCAAGAGTGGAGACAATATGGAGCTAACGATGGCGGGGATTGGAGCAATGTTGACCAAGAATTTGGTGGGAGGGTTGAGGCCTTCAATTCGAACTCAAGTGAGGTACGAGAAGCCAGCAACCAAAGCGGAGGCCATCAAGATTACGACAAATATGAAAGAGTTTGGATGAAGGAGATATCATCCAACCCCATCATGTTGCTCTGATGTCGACTCCGACTCCTTGTGTAGCCACAACGATCGCACCTGCACCATCTCAATTGGTGATTGCTTCAACGTCAGCTCCTACTCCAACGGTGGTGCCAAGACCGTTTGTCCCAACAACGATGTCTACTGCCACCTCTGATTTTCATGCCGAGCTGAAGAGCATCACCGATACTCTTACGGATCTCAAGATAAACGTGGTGCAATTATGAGAATGGAAGAACAAAGGTGGAGGAGGAGGTCAAAGAGGTTACGACAACAATCCCAACCGAGGAAATCAAGGTAACTTTGGAGGCAACCAAGGTAACTTTGGAGGAATCACTGGTTGGACGTGTGGAGCTTCTCATTTCCAGCGAAATTTTCCTAACAACGGAGCAAGAGGTGCCGAAGCTGTCCGAGTGAATGTGGGTGGAGGAAATCCATCACAAAGACGAGACAATGGGGTGGCTACTATCGATGTCGTGCGAGATCCCATCTACGAGAAAGGAGATAGTTCAAACTCTTCTCATGCACCGGTGGAGCTTTTAGCTCAAGAAAGGAAAAGAACTCGATTTTCTAATGAACCGGTTTTCATGGAGGAGTCAGCAAGTAGAAGTACTCGTTCGAGTACACCAAGGGAGCCAAGAAGGAAGCTAGGAATGGCGGATTTCACCATTTCATCTTCCCAAGCGGGATATGATGTGGTTGAAGATGTGGGTGCTCAGAAAGCCAACATCACTGTTGGACAACTGATCGCACTTAATCCCAACTTACGAAGGGAACTCAGAAGAGGACTGAGTTCTAAGAGAAGCAAGAAGAAGAAACCCAAGAGTAAGACATCAAAGTCTGTGGGAGTTGGTGTGGTGGATGTGCATGCTTCAGAGGTATGCACTAGGGTTTCAAAGATTGAAGTCCGGTTGAATGGTCATTACGTCTCTGACGTATTGATGGATGGAGGATCGGTTGTAAACGCCATATCGGAGAGATTGATGAAGAAGTTGGAGATGGAACCAACTCGTCCGACTAGCATTATCGTGGGGATGGCTAACAAGCAACGGATAAGACCTCTTGGTGTGTTAGAGAAGGTGGTCGTATCTGTGATGGGAGTTCAAACGTTGACGTCATTTCAAGTGTTAAAGGACTCTAGTTATGATTTGCTCCTAGGTAGACCTTGGTTAAGAGCTATGCGCACCACTGATAGGTGGCACAAGGGATACTTACGGATTGGACCTAGAGATCATAGAGTGATAGTTCTTCTCCCGGGTGTTGGCGTTGTGACTTCTGACTCTGATAGACCCATTAGTGACTACTGGGAATCTGATACGGAAGATGATCAGAGTGTCTCAGAAGAAGATATCGGAGATTCTTACGATCAAGAATTCTCGTCTGAGGACGAAGGATTTGGTTGAGATGAATCATTACATCAGCTTAGTGCTATTGACTTGTTGCCTCGACCATCAGTGGAGAAAGATCCTGACAAAGAAGAGTTGAGTGAGGCAGAGATTGTGAGAAGACTCTCTATCCTAAAGTTTGATATCAATGTTACTCAAGAGGAGAAAAGTAGATTCTTAGATATATTTCGAAAATATATCCATGTGTTTGCTTTCAGCTACAAGGATTTGAAGGAGGTGACTCTCAAGACTCATCGAATCGAATTGGAGGAAAACGCAAGATCAGTTCGTCAATCCTACAACAGCAATGATGGTCAAGGAGGAGATAGACAAGTTGAAGGAGGCGAGTTTCATCTATGAGGTGGAGAACTCAGAATGGGTTTCACCCATTGTGATTGTCAAGAAGAAGAATGGTAAGCTACGAGTGTGCAGACTATAAGAAGTTGAATGCAGTTACCAAGAAGGATTATTTATCCCAACATTTTTCCCTTTTGTGATGTAGATATTGTGGGTGACCAAAGCTCGTTGGATTCTACGTGGTTGTTAAAGTTCATCCCTTGACAATCATCCTCTATTTTCCAACCCTGTGTGGTGCCCACAATTTACAGGAATTACGAATTTTTGAAATTTTTGAAGTTAATCACATGTCAGTGTAATTGAAATAACCTTGTTGCTAAGATTACATCTTGCTTAGAAGAAAGATGGTCTTAAGAACTTTTTGTAAAAGAAGTCGATTTCTTCCGAAGACGGAAGACGAAAGACGGAAGATGGAAGACGGATGTCTTCCAGAAGATAGCAACCACGACTACATGAGTACCCACCACGCACCATCCAGTAGGGGATAGGTGTACCTACCATGTATCCACCATGGTAGTAGGTAGGTCAAGGAGGTCGAACCCCTAATCGCGCAAGGAAGATACGGGAGAAGGGCACATTAGCACGAAATCAGCTGACTGCTTCTCGCACCAAAGAGCAATTGCGCATTAGGAGGTCGATTGCAATCAGGGTGTCGAATTGAACTTGGAAGCAAGGAGTATTGAAAATCGTGGATAGCAAGGATCAAATCAAGGCTAGAGAGAGAACGGGAGGATGATTTTATGAGAGCAGGAAGCACCATCGAGCTGAAAGAGTCTTTTGTAGATTCTCGAAAGCAGATATTGAAGGACGATTGAAGAAGTATCGAAGGTGGAGCACTGATCGATTGAGGAAGCAGCAGGACGTAGCTCAGAATCGACAATAGGAGCAGTTCTGTGGGGTCGCGTTGGAAGCTGAGGTGGAGCCGGAAGAGCGTAGAAGACTGAAGACACTACGGGAAGCAGCCAGAAGACTGTTTGAGGTTCTTCTCATGTTCTTTCCCCTTCCCTTGGTTGTACCTTGAAAACCCATCCAGAAAACTATAACATTTCTTTCCAGATACATGATCCAAAATGGTAAAAGGTAAAGGGTGATGATCTTTCTTTGTTGCTGCACTAAGCTTTTTGAAATCTTGACAGACTCTTATCTTTCCTGTTTGCTTCTTAGGTACCACTACTATGGGTGCTACCCATTCGCTACTTAATACAGGAAAAATAATACATGCCTTTAGGTACTTATCTATCTCGTCTTTAATCATCAAAGAGTATTTTGGATTGAGTCGATATTGTCGCTGTCGTACAGGTACTGATCCTTCAATGAGGTCGGTACGATGTTCTCTCCACTGTGCAGGTATTCCCTTCATGTCCTCCACAGTGCAGGCGAAGACATCTTGGTAATGGATCAGCATCTGACGATACACTTCCAACTCTTCTTCTTGTACCACAACAGAAATCTTTAGGCTCTTATCTTCGCTTACCACTAGGTCTTGAGATGCTCCTGCAAGGACTATATCATCTGTATGACTGGTCTCTGCACTCCCGTGACCTAGCTGTGATTGCTATTCGGCCTCGTTCATATCTTCTTCTTCATCAATTTCATAGCACTGTAGATAGTTGACCATCGAATAAGGGTCTCCTTTCCTTTCACCTGCGCTACTCGTTGATGAATCAGATCCTGAGGTGTAACCAGCATCAGTCGACTCTGTTTCGCCATGATGTGTTATCTTCTTCCAGGAAACCATCACAGCCTTATCAGTTGGTTTCTGTGGATCTTTGAACGGTAAACGGTGCCGGTACCAATATGTTAGTACCTTGGCACCATACAACCATGGCCTCCCAATCAAAATTTGATAACCAGACTTAACCAAAGGGCGCAGTACAACATAAGTAAGTTTAAAAGAAATTCCGTCTATTAAGATGGGAATGTTGCGCAGCAGCCCAAGTGGTCGTCTTCTCGTTTGATCTGCCAGCCGTAACACCCGCTGAGTTTCTTCAAACTTGCTGAAACCCAACGCGTGTGTCGTGTCTTCTGTCATTATGTTGACTCCTGATCCGGGGTCAATTGGCACTTTCTTAATTACACAACCTGCAACCTCCACTTCCACTTCTGGAGATCCCGGGTCTTCTACCTCGATGTGAAACAGAGAAGGTAACTTTGATCTTCTTATTTTAGTGGGTTTCTTCAGTGCTTGAAGTAACAATTTCCTGTAAATTTTGTTATCTTCAATCAGCTGTTTGAAACTTATGTTAGCCTTTTGTGTTTCTAGATCAGCTGCCACATCATAGTGTGGTATTGCCACAGGTTCTTTCTTCACAGGTTCCGGTCGACTGTGCTTCTTCGGAACCTCCTCGTTCTTGGCCGCAGTCCTGTCTTCAGTGACCAAAGTACGGAAAATCTTGGGTACGGACGAAGTTGATCATTCTTGGTCTTCGGCCGAAGTTGTATCAGCTTCCTTTGCCGAAGTTCCTGCTCGTAGTAACTCCTTCTTCAGGAGTTCGCGGACTTCGTCCGTAATGTCAACTGGTAGTCTAGGAGGGTTTACGCTCTTCAGTATTTCTTCTTCCTCTTCCTCAGTATCCTCCTCAACTATCTTCTTCTTGGCTTTATCCTTTGCCTTCTTCTGCTTCTTCAACTCTTTCTTCGATTGAGTTTTTAGAGGTGCTTCTTCCGCCTTCCTCTTTGTCTTGAAAGAGCTTCTGGTGTCCACTTTGCAAACCCGAGTTTCTTCTGGTAGCCATCCTTCATCTCCAGCGGCTTTCCATTCTTCCAAGTCCACCTTGTGCAGTTGTGCTTCCGCAGGACGTTCTGTTTTGGGATCAAAGCGAACCCCTCTTTTCTCTACGGGTGGGTTAGTACAATCTGTTGTGCCATGTCCTGGTTGATGACACTTTCCACAAAGTGCTACGTATCCCAACGATTTCTTTGGGTGAGGGCAGTTTGGTGACCAATGTTCCAAACTGCCACAATTAAAACAAGACCCATGGGGTGGTGGTTTGTTTGCTCCTGGCGGACTCATCAAACGTTTCTGAGATACATTCAGGGCCCTCTCTTTTGGTGCAAACCTTTGAATTGGTATGGGTTGAATTGGGGTAATTGCTGGCTGTGGTGGGGGTGTATTCGTTTGTACTCCATATACTTCGTCTGGAGTTTCCACAAAGAATGAGTTATAATATGATTCGAACGCTGGCGCCCATTCAAGTGATTATGCCTGAAATGTTCTGTTGCTGTTAAACTCCGTATTAGCATGTCCTGGTTTACCGCACGTCGTACACCATAAGCTTGGACGGGATGTAGCAGGTGATTTTCTCCTTTCAGGAGATCGTACCATCTGCACTTTCAGGTCTGCAAACCCTTTAATCATCTCCTCCATAAGTTGATTACTATCCCTTCTTGTTTTGCCCTTCTTTTTCTTCAAGTTTTCTTTTCTTTGGACGAAGAACTTCGTTTCATTCTTTGTTCTTCTTCGCTCGAAGAAGATGAGCTCGCCGATGAAGATTCTTCGGCTTCGGCCGAAGAGGACTCATCATCAGAAGATTCGTCGGAGGAGGAGGGTTCTCTGCGACTCTTCTTGTGCTTCTTCCTTCGAGTCGATTTCTCTTCCTTCTTTTCTTTCTTTTCTTTCTTCCCCTTCTTCTTCCCTTTTATCCATCCTCCTTTATTTCCGAGGGTGGATGCTTCGAATGCTTCTGCTGAAGCAACAACCTCTTCAATGGCGTCCATCTTTCCTCAGCGACACCAAATCTCCATTTCAATCGGTGAACCTGTAACTAGCCATTCTGTGGTTTGATCCATAGAGTATGGGTTGGCTATACCCATCCCCGGAATTCTATCCAGTAGATTGTAAAATCTTTGGACATAATCTTTTAGGCTCTCTTTCTTCCCTCTGACCAGTCTGGTCAGCTTTCCCAACACTTGGCGATTATAACCAATTTTCCGAAACCGCTCTAAGAATTTCGTCTTAAGCTTGTCCCAAGTATCGATATCTCATGGTACTCTATTTGCATGATTGTACCAGCTGCGCGCTCTCTTTCTGAGAAGACTTGGAAAGATCCGCAGACGATCTGGTTCAGCATCTTCCTTATTAGTGACAGATACAGATTCAAACAGTTTAATGTAAGCATCTGCATCCTCATCGTCATCTGAAGATCCTCCTCTGAACTTCGGGTAACCATGTTTTGTGATGGGTTGGCCTGCCATACTTCGAAAGAATGGAGCTCTTGAAACTTGAGTTGCTATCTTGGCAGGAGCTGGAATCGGCGCTGGTACTGCAGCTTGAACAAGGACAGCAGAGGCAATGCCCGCAGCAGCAGCTGCTTGGGCTTGTCTCTTCTTGAATATGGACGGTCTTGTAGTTGGCTGTAAGTAAGGAGCAGCGCTGTCCTTCTGAGCTATTGGAGTTAACGGAAGGAGTTCCCGCACCAGTGCTTGAGGAATAAGTTCCTACGCCTGTAAAAGTTTCACTAAGGTAGTAACAGCTTCTACTGCCTTAGTTGCAGCTTCTTCATTCGAAGAAGTAAACTGATCTTGATCTGCAGAAGTACTTCATACCTCCGGGTCAGGAGTAAACAACTGCGGATATAAAACAGTATTGACTTCGGGAAAAGGTTTCCACCCTACTTCACTTTCTGGATGTTGATGGTCTCAGCACTTAGCCGAGTGGTAACTTCTTCGAAGTCAAGTTCTCTCTGAGCAGATTCGAGAGGAGTTGGAGGGAGTGACTTTGGTGTCCGGGGTGAACTTGATTCACCAAGGCTTGGTTCCTTCCTCTTTCATTCTTTTGAGTTAGGTGTTCTCCAACCTCGTTCTCTCTTCTTATGCTCTTCTTTTAACCGACGAGCTTCTTCCAGAATCTGTTCTTGATATTCTGCTCGTCTTTCACGCCTCCTGTCTCTCTCAGATTGCACGTTTCCAGGAGGATCAAGCTTGCCCGTCGACATACATGTCTCTGGACTTCTGTTCACTGATCTTGGATAATTTCAGCATTCGCATCCCCGGCAGCGGCGTCAAAATTTATTCAGTCTTCTATATGTAACACAGAAGTAAACCAAAAGATGCTCGAAAGTAGTAATTTAAGGATCGAACCCACAGAGATGCAAGTAAAGATCATCCAAAAGTAGTAAACATGTGACAAAGGTAATTCTTTATGGTTGTCTTTTATTCTCACAGGCAGAAATCAATCCCGGTAGAGATCAAACTCAGGTCTATCCAACAAGACAGAGTTGACAATCTTGACAAATAACATAACAGATATTGAACAGGTCAGGGACCTCAAGAAACAGATGAACAACAGAGAAACAAAGCCACGGACAGAAATGTCACACGAGGAAGTACAACTGAAGTGCTACTAGGTAGCCTCTAACACCATAAACGCTAAGTATCTTCACACTAAGTTACTTTCACTACTACTGCTCTCGAAAAACTCTGACGAAGAAGACTCTTTTTCCGCCGAAGTACCAAGTTCAACTTCTTCCAAAATGTTCTCACAAAAGAACAACTTCCTCCGAAGTCAACTTCGCCCAAAAACGTCTTCGTAGCAAACAGATGCTGGTCTATTCTCAATCCTCGCCGTAAACGTCTTACTCTGATTTCAAATGTCGACAGCAAATCCTTCGGCACCCAGACTAATTCCTACCACATCAAACTACGATACTTCGTAGGTAAATCCCCGAAGTTGACAAACACACAATGGCTCCGCAAACTCAGGAAATAGAAAATCCAAAAATGATAAAACACAAAGAGGTACTGAGAACGGACAACACAACGCTTATATACAGATTTTCTTGAAGATGACGAATCTTCTTCTTAAGAAGTCGGGAGTACTTCTGGTCCACCGGATGAAGGTCTTGTGCCTGAAACGACACCAGGAACAACACCACTTCCTATCGCTAACTCTCTACCTATCTCACTAACTGAGAACTCAACCTCCCTAAGCTCTCTAACTACCTTCTGACCTAGTCTAGCTAACCGGTTCTTCGCCGAAGAACCCTCTACATCTGCGGCAGTAAACTCCTCTAATCCGCCGAAGAAAATCTAGCTCCGAAGTATCCAAATCGGTGACAAAGTAGTTCTTCAACGTCGGCTCGACCTTACTCCGAAGTTGAGCGCTCAGCTCCTCAGCCTTGATGATGCGGCGCTTTAAGTCCTCAACCTCCTTCGTCATCTCCGCGACGATGTCTTGGTTCCTGTTCCGTTGCCCGCGCATCTCCTCCAACTCCTTCTTTGTCAGAGAAAGAACCTTCTTATGTTCTCTCTCTCGATCCAACTTCTGCTGAAGAAGTTCTTCTTTCTCCGAAGTCGCATTCTTGAGTTCTTCGGTCTTCGCTTGAGTTTCCTTCTGTGCCATGAGGAGTGCTGCTCGTAAGTTCTCCTTCTCCTCTTGCCAGTTACCTCGGCCGAAGTGCATCGTCTGCACTAACTCCGCTAGGTTCAGCTTCCGATCGATAACCTCCTCGTATGTTCCTCGGTTCCCTTCTAAGCTGTGTAGCAGTGGCACAACTACCTCCTGGATGTACTTCGCTGAAGAAGCAAGTTGCTCTATCTCTCCTATCGTCGATAAGGAAAGGCAGTCTTCTTCGCAGAATCGGCATTCTTCTCCGTCCGAGGAGTGTCCCCTTCTTCGGTTTCTTCAGTCGCTTCTTCATCGACTGCTTCCCTATCGACACAGACTATCTTGGTCATCTTCATCTTCTTCCTCGACTTTTGTGCGGACCTCGGTGTCTCTTCTAAAGGCTTCTTCCTTCCACTTCTTCGGATCGGAGGAGATACCTCGACCACATCTTCATCCTCGTTCGGATTCACCTCCTCGGTTGCCTTCTCTGGAACTGCTGCTGAAGTCGACGCGTCTTGCCTTTGCATTGTCTCGACCGCTACTTCGGTCGTTGTTTCCTCGACAATGACTTCGTCGAAGAACTTTTCCAGTTGTGCATCTCTCGAATTCGTTTTCTTCGGCACCACCTCGAATTCGTTTTCTTCGGCTGCTGCGGTGAAGCCTAATCTCTTTTGGTCTTCGTCTGATAACAGCCCCATCCTCATGTAGAACACCGAGACAAACGCTCCTATGTAAACCATGTCTTCCTCCTTCTAGAGCTTTTGCACATGACGATGAAAGATCCTCGCCCAATGCGCTCTTTTCTCGGCGAAGAGCTGTTCGATAAAGTTGATCTGCCAGTTCGACATGTAAGTTGTTCTTCGTGGCTGGAAGATCGCCATGATCGCATCAGCAACCTCCCTCTTCTTCGGATTACAGTAATCGCTCGTCTTGTAACCGTTCCTCCCTTGAGGCAATTCCTTGAAGAGCTTCGGGAAGTTCTTCACTGCTTCGGACGATGCTGCAGCTGAAACGCTATCGAAGAGAAGATCGCCCTCTTGACCTGCATCATCGATCCCTAAGACGCCAGACCAGTGCGCTTCGGTCCAGTTGCAAGGCCGCCCATACGACTCATCCGCCGGGTGCTGTCCGCACGTGCCGAAGTTAGGGTTTCCTCTTCACAATTGACATTCTTCGGCGCTCGCAGTGCGGCGATGTTCTTCCTTTGCAACTGCGATACATTCTTCAGCCTGATGTAACTTCGTCATTTGACCTCCGATTGCCTCGCACAACATATCGTTAGAAAGCTCTTCACCCGAGGAATTCAACTATGAGGAAGTCATCTCTCAAGTGTCTCCATAGATTTGATAAATTCCTCCAGAACACATATTCTTCACTAAACTTCTAATTAACACTATTCTACTCATATATTTTATCTTCTATCATCTATTCTTCTTATTTACTTTACAATTAATCAATTAATTAACAAAACAAAAAATCAAGACTTCACAACAAGGAAGACACCTCCGATCGGATTGTGAAGATGAACCTGTCTTCCGCGAGAAAAAGGTTGGAGGAGTTCAACGTCTTCTTTCATTCGGAGATTCAGTCAACTATGGAGTTGGTGGAGAAGCGCGCTGTCGTGTTGTGGATTGGCTAGGGTGTGAAACCACCACATATCCTTCGTACGTGTTTGGTGTTGAGGAGCCACTGGGACCTTATCGTGTCAAAAGATAAGGCTCCACGTGGACGATCCATGTACTCTTCGCTGAGTGGAGATAAGAGTAGTACTCTTGTCGTCACATGGGAGATTGATGTATAAGAAGAGAGGTGTGCGGAGCTTGAGATATAGAGTGTAGAGTATCCAAGTCTAGTGGAGTGTGATCAGTATCATCGGATGAAGTAAGCGGCGGCAGTGCGAGTGATAGGCATGAACGGAGAACCCTTTCGTGCTCCTGATCTTCCACTTGTGCATCCATTCGTCATTAAGATCCATTGTCTGCCGCGAGATCACTTTCGAGTATTTATGGTAGCTCATTGGGGAGAGTCGTTTATGACTGCGGTGATGGCTACTCCGGATCCTATCGTTCTGCCCATTGTCACGTACGACGCTGTTTGGGATCTTACTGTCTACATCTTGCTCTGATGTGGTATGGATCCTCCGTTGGATCTGAACTTCCCAGCGAGAGTTCCGTTCAACACTTGGGTCGAAATACGATGTTACAGTCGACCAAAGGTGGCGCATCGTGAGTTTGTCGTGAGGAACTTCGGTGAGGATTATTACAACCAGATAATAGCTTCATCTGTTCCCTTTGTAGTTCCGTTTATTGTCAACCGTTTTAGAGTCGGGATTCTGACTCTCTATTGAGCGTAATTTGTACTTCGTGTTTACGTGCTTCGTGGCCGACGACATCGTCAACGGCACGTGTTTGTAGTTTGTTCAATATAAACTTTGAGGCCTAAATGGTACTCTTGGATAAAAATTTGTTCTTTGTGTGTTTGTCATGTGAGTGAAGACAAAACCCTTTTTTGTCAACTTGTTTCTCATTGGTCGAAAGTTTGACCAATCACCTTCTACCAAGTTTCTTTCACGTTTTGAGGGTTAGAGGCACTTCCCGTGGTCCATTCGCGGAGTGGGAGATATGGTTGGAAAGCTTGGGAGACGAGGATGCCCGTAGACTCAATGGTTGCTGGATTTGAAGCGCGGATGAGAAAGTTACGATCAATTGAAGCTGAGGGGGTCAAATTCATGACCAATTTCATTTCCGTGAAGTCTTTCTCACTTTCTGGGAGTTCTGTGAGGTTGCTGGAGATGAATTGACTGTTGCTGGAAAGCTCTTGAGATGGGCTTGCCGATGGACTCCGAGATCGATCGATTCCAAGCCGGAGTGAAAAAGTTATGGCCAGCTGAAGTTGGGTGTCTCAAATCGGAGATTATGATAGTAGGCGACTGTAAACATGAGACATTGAGAGAGATATGGGGAGTTTGAGGTCGAATTTTGCTATGAAACCTTCCAGGGTCTGAGAAGGTACAGTCAACTACCTACCTGTGAAATTTTGGATTATTGGGTTGAAGGGAAACGTTGTTTTTGTGCACAAGGGTCTGCATATCACCTTGTGTCATTGACGAAAAGGGCTTGGATCGTTCCGAGAGTTTGGTTGAAGATCTGCTGGTGAAATTTTACAGAGTGGTAGTGATGGTGACACATTAGCTTCCTGAGAAGTTTGAGCTGTTTTGATCAAATGGTTTGTGAGGAATCGAACAGCAAAGTTCTGTCGAAATAGTATCATGTTATAAAAACAGCGATAAGGGCTTGATCGTTCCGAGAGTTTTGTTGAAGATCTGCTGGTGAAATTTTACAGAGTGGTAGTGATGGTGACACCTTAGCTTCCTGAGAAGTTTGAGCTGTTTTGATCGAGTGGTTTGTGAGGAATCGAACAGCAAAGTTCTGTTGAAATAGTATCGTGTTATAGAAACAGCGAACTTTGGAAGGGCATAGATGCCAACTCAGAGATGATCTCTCTGCATGTAATACCTTAATAGAGAGATTATTCTACAGGCTATCTGCTGGCCTTGGTTTCATCTCATTCTGAACTTTGGTTGAGGAGTGACAGCGAGGTAAAGTTGAGAGGTTCTTGCTCCGAAAGGCGCAAGAGTTAAGATTCTTTGAAGAACAGGTCGACCTGGAGGTTTTGCCAGTGCTTCAGAGCACTTGATCATGGGTATGGAGAGTTGTTGACTGTATTTCTTGTGTTTGGATCCTCTCCATACCCGCATGCCTGTTTGTATGCCCAGTTGGTTTTGATTGGATTTGTGTGCGGGCGTTGCGCTTAGGTTTCTTTTCTATTATGAGTGTTGGTATTTCTCTTGTGGTGAGGCTGGAGTGATGACCAGCAGACCTAAGAGTGCTTGCGGTGATGGCAGGAACAGGTTGCCCGTGCTTGTTACCCCGGTTCTATTCCTAGTCAAGTAAGAGAGAGATCTGCCGAGAGGACGTGAGGATATCGTAGCGAGAAAAGTTCAAAGTGTATTTGGAGATCAGAGAGAGATTTGGGTGGTCACTGGTTCTGAGTCACGGAGTGCGACACGTACTCTCTACAGCTAGATACCCGGTGTATTCCCAGATAAGAAAGCACGTCACACGACAGCGCGATGGCTCAGGAGAAACCACTACGACATGGATTCGGTCTGCGCACCCTGATGCAGCAGGAAGAAGTCCATAAGAAGATAGAAGCGCTGGAAGCTAACCTCCGCACCACGGAGACACTTGCGGTGAAGTACAAGGCGGAAGCAGCCGCTTTTGCCAAGGAGTCAGCACAGCTGAGGAAGAGCAACCAAGAGTTGCAGACACGTCTACAGCAGCGTGACCAGGAGGTTCTGCGGGTCAGAGGTAAGATCACCACCCTCGCAGAGAAGAAGACAACATGGAAGACACTGCGGGAAGCTGCAGAAGCACAGGCTGCAGCAGAGAAGACGCAGCGGGAAGCAGCAAAAGCTCGTGCGCAGGGATTGCTAGCACAAACGGTGGAAGCACTTCACAAGAACTTCACCGCGGGTAGGAAGCTTCTCACCCTAGCTAGGGAGTGGGATGACGAATCCAGAGCGATGCTAGTGGAGTGCAAGGAGAGTATGTTCCGTTACTTGGATCGGCAGATTGAGGGTTTGAAGACGCTTTATGATCTTCCTTCGATTCCACCACCAGCGGCTACATCTTCTCATACTCCAGGACCAGCGATCGAGACAGATTTGGAGAAGGAGGAGTTCGACCTCGCTGTCCACTTGGTAGTGACAGCATTGGAAGCCGAGAAGACTACAGAAGAAGCCCCGGAAGACAAGATGTCTTCTGGAAGACAGGAAGATGAGTTGTCTTCCTAGGTGTTTCGAGTGGAGGAGGTGACTTCCTCGGACCACTGTGAGATCACCACAGCTCTCAGCGTCGAACCAGTACCACAGAAGAGCGAGGAAGTGCAAGTCGACTCAGCTTCCCAGAAGACGCTTCCGTCTTCCAAAGCCGCACCAGCTGAGCCAGCCATGAATGTTGAGGAGGAAGCTACCTCAGTGACACCCGAGGTACTCGCAGGACTTCTCACCTTATCAGAAGCCGAGTTAGGAGTTCAGGTAGGAGTAGATTAGGAGGGGATCACACCCAACGAATTAGAGTAGACAACAAGTCAAGAAGACAGGTGACTTGTCTAATTTTGATAAGAACCGAAATTGCTATCTTAAGAGGTGACAGTTTAATTGTAATTTTAGATGATTGTCCATGTGGCAGGGTAGACAGCGCATGAGTAGGAAGTAAATGACTAAACCAAGACAGGGAACCGACTGCATGTGAGGTGGTGGTCTTCTGACAGCGCCCCATCTCCTTGATTGCAAGTGAGGATTGGAAGAGAACTCTCTCCTGTACTTCAAATGGTAGTACAAGTTAGAATGTAGAGTAGGATTCAGTGCGCACTAAACACATTACTTTACGTTGTCGAGTTGAGAGTCTTTCTTGGGGAGGGCGGACCTCCTGACTGTGACCGATCAGATAAAAATGACCAGAAAGGAAAATAGGTTGCTGCTGACGATGAGATCTCAAAACACTGCTCCTTGTGCTCACCAATTACAAAACAAACACTCAAATACACACTCAAATTCACAGATAGATCTCTCAGGAGTCGAAATAACTTTATTATAGTGTCGTCTGCACCACCAATTTCTCCAACTGTGCAGAAAATCTCTCTCTTCCTCTCCTGCGCACCTCTCTTCACCCGTCAAGCCAAAAGTCTACCCAGTACGCCTCAATCCGAACCTAATAGAGAAATTCAGGCCCCTAAATCTTATTCCTCTCCTTGCCCCAACTGAAACTCTCAGAAATCTGATCCAACGTCGATCAAAAGTCCCCTGTAGATTTCCAAACGATCTCTCAATAGAACTGTCTCCTGAGAGTAATTTCTCCCCAAAACAGTTTATTTAAACAACGTCCAAGCCTAAAACTCCTGCCTCTCTCTCTTACGATGATCTCCCAATTCAATCTGTCTCCAATTTGATCTTTCCCCAGCTTCTTAGCTTCTCCTCTGTGTTCCGCTTCAGCTCTCTCAGAAAACATTCCTTTGTCAAAAAAAACTGTCCCCGATCTCAAGTCGCCGCAGGTAAATAACCTAAAGTTAAGGCCCCAGCTTAAGCTGCCCCCCTGCTGTCCTTATAAACGCAGTCACTTATCAGAAGTAGGGCCCTAGCTAAGCTGCCCCCCTGCTGTCCTTATCGATGACCCCCTTTTTAACTCTAATTCTCTTTCTTTCGCTTCCGCTTCCGCTGTCGCTGTAATCTCCCGCTGTAATCTTCCGCTTCCGCTTTCGCTTCCGTTGTCGCCCCACTATACTACAACGACGTAACCTTCCGCTTCCGCTTCCGCTGTAATCTTCCGCTTCCGCTTCCGCTGTCGCTGTAGTTGTAGTTTTCCGCTTCCACTGTAATCTTCCGCTGTAATCTTCCGCTTCCGCTGTCGCTCCACTATACTACAACGACGTAATCTTCCGCTTCCGCTTTCGCTGTAATCTTCCGCTTCCGCTTCCGCTGCCGCTGTAATCTTCCGCTTCCGCTGCCGCTGTAATCTTCCGCTGTCGCTGTCGCTGTAATCTTCCGCTGTAATCTTCCGCTTCCGCTTCCGCTGTAATCTTCCGCTTCCGCTTCCGCTGTCGCTGTAATCTTCCGCTGTAATCTTCCGCTTCCGCTGTCGCTCCACTATACTACAACGACGTAATCTTCCGCTTCCGCTTCCGCTGTAATCTTCCGCTTCCGCTGTCGCTCCACTATACTACAACGACGTAATCTTCCGCTTCCGCTTCCGCTGTCGCTCCACTATACTACAACGACGTAATCTTCCGCTTCCGCTGTCGCTGTAATCTTCCGCTGTAATCTTCCGCTTCCGCTTCCGCTGTCGCTGTAATCTTCCGCTGTAATCTTCCGCTTCCGCTGTAGTTTTCCACTTCCGCTGTAATATTCTGCTTCAAGCTTCCGCGGTAATCTTCCGCTTCCGCGGTAATCTTCCGCTTCAGTTTTCCGTTGTAACCTTCCGCTTCCACTGTAATCTTTCACTTTAATTTTAAGGCCCCATCTAAAGCTGTTCCTCTGCTGTCCTTATGCGTACATAATAATCAGCAAAAGTTTCCCGTGCCCTCGATGCCATCTTGATGCCACCCTGAATATACTACAAGCCATCCAATGTAGGCCGAAGCCCCAACACTTATGAGGCTGTCCCACAGGGCTCACAGCCCTCCCATATGCGCACCAGGTATCTCCCATAGTATATTCAGGATGGCATGCGGAGGCTTAGGCCAAGAAGCCCACGATTAAGGGAGATACCGGTCTCCCGCCCCTAGATATGCAGGACGTGGCTGCATATCCAACATAGACTCCCTTCCAGGAGGCCAACATGCCGGAATAGGAACCAGAGGCCAGGGGGGATTGATCTTGAGACCACTTCCCTCCTAGGCAGGCGCCCTATCACTGGGATGGTCTTTGGTTCCGTTCAAGAAGGTAAAAACCTTTGTACATATGTTTACCTGAAGAAATTTTTCTGTAAAATCTTCACTAGCCTTTCCTACACTAACTTCTCTATACAACTCCATTTTTAATGAACAAGGAGTCAAAACTATAGTATTTGTGAACATCTACACGCTCACGTTATCCGATTCTGAGTTCGAGTCACGAACCAGAATCGACGGATTTCCCTCTTTCACATATTTCACAGCCTAAAACTCGTACTAACTATTGCTTAAAACACTTTCTGTCAAAACTAGAAGCATGAGGTCGCTCTCCTCGTCGAGCTTTGCATTCTGGTGTCTCTCGACTCCTTTAGGGGTGATATTCTAACCCAAGCTTGGGGGCAGCTTGTCAAGCATAGCCCCAGCTTAGCTCCTGCCTAGCTTGTTAAGCTGCAGGGCAGCTTCCTTTACACAATATAGAAAAAAGTCTCTCTGCAATACTTTTCACTGTATAGACCTATGTACAATACGACATTCACCCCCTCCAAACCTGCACATCCTCTGGTATGTGCCAATCCGTCACCGATCCTCATGGTCCTCCAAATCGTCTTCGCTCTCTTCGACCGTCTCAGAAAAGTCTTCATTTGCTCCTGTCTCCTCTGAACCTAAGAACTCAGCTAGCTCCACAATCTCCCCTCTCTTCTTGAATAACTTCACTCGTTTCCCTGCAACTGGAAGCCTTAAAGACGTGCCATCTAGCTCTTGCAAGGAATAGGTAGCATTCTGATGTACATCTGAGACAAGGTAAGGACCAAACCACCTTCTCGAAAACTTTCGAACTGTAGAGTGTTGGTTCTCCAATGTGCTGTCGTATACCAACACCCAGTCCCCAACTTGTATCAGTTTTGGTCGTAGTCTGTGAGTCTTATCAAACCTCTCCTTGTTCCCAAGTCGAGCTGTCTTCAACTGTCGCTGCGCTTCAGCGAGATCCTCCTCTCTACATTCTAGCTGCCTGATTCGTAGTGAGAGAAGTTGCACACGGTTCATATTATCTTCCCATGGCAAGGTAGCCCAAGTAGGAAAGTCTTCTTCTGCTGACATCATCGGTTTCTGTCCTAACATTAACTCAATAGGTATATATCTTGTAGTAGAACAATGAGTTGTTCTATCTGCCCATAAAGCAAAAGGGAGTAACCTAGGCCACTCTCTATGCTTACCATCACACGCCTTCACCAAAGCTTGAACTATCGATGGATGTCCTCGTTCGCTCTTGCCAATCCCCTCTGGGTTCATCGCAGTAGTAAGCTTGAGCTTCACACCATATCGAGCAAAAAACTCTCTCGCTTCCGTCCCTCGTAGTTCTCCCCTATCTGCCCGTAGCCTTCCTACAGACCCATACCTACAGATAATATCTTCAAGAACAAACTTACATATCCCCTCTGTGGTCTTCGTTCTCAAAGCTCGTCCTTCTACAAAATTGGAGAGATCCTCACGAGCCAAAACCAAATATCGCATGCCCCATAACCCCAAAGGCATCACCACCAAGTCGAGAACCCACTGAAAGTGAATGCAAGGCGGATAAGTTGGCACGAGACCGTCCCTATACCGCATCTTTGAGTAGAACTGACAATGCAAGCAGGAACTGACGTAGTTCATCACATCCTGGTACAGACCTTTCCACCAATACCTTTCCTTCAACTTGACATAGGTAGCCCAAATCCCTCGATGTCCGACCCATAAGGTATCATGGAACTCTTTCATTAGTTGCTGCTTAGTCTGCAGATCGTCCACTACTCGTATGAACATCCCATCTCTCCTCTGTGGCCGTCTCCAAAGATACCCATCATGCAGAAGATAGTTGTAAGCTTGTTTTCTTATCTCTCTGAACTCTACTTTACTCCATCTCTCTTGCCTCTCCAACAAGCTCAGATAATACCCTATGTCACGAAGTCTACCTGTGTAAAGCTCCTCTCTAAACATCAACGGCTCCAAGTTCGTAGCCCGTCGATTAACCTGACACTGAGCATCCTTTCTCTCCTCTTCCTCAGCTTCTGAAATCATGACATCCTCGTCTACAAATCGAGCTCTTGATAACATGTCTGCGACCATATTCTCCTTTCCTTTTATATGCTTCAGCTCTGGATTCAAACTTCTAATATAGGCAATCCAACGTAACATCGCTATGTCTGGCGTGCTACAGTTGGATATCATGCCTAGTAGAGGTAGACAATCCGTTTCTAGAACTACATGAGCACCAATCAAAAACTCACGGTCTGTCTTCATCGCTGTCACCGCTCCCCACAACTCACGCTTCACCTGAGGATAATCTCGTTGTCTGTCTGTCAAGATCCTAGCTCCAAACCTAGAGGTAAGCCGCAATCCATCCGCATCATCTTGACTTATCGCCCAGCCAATTGCCTTTGGGCTAGTATCTACCGTGACAATGACAGGTCTCCCACATCCGTAGTCTACTCTTCTTAGAACAGGTGGAGACTGTAGAGCCTCCTTCAGCCTATTCATAGCTTCTCGATGGACTGAGGTCCATGCAAACCTCTTACCCTTCCTCAATAATGCATACAAAGGCTCAGCAACATGGGCATAATGAGGAATGGATAAACGATAAAATACACAAGCACCTAGAAAGCGTCGAACCTCCGTGATATTCTTACAGTCTGCCATCCTAGCTATAGCTTCAACCTTCTCGGGGTTTGGTCGCCTTCCAAAAGCACCACACAGATGTCCAACCACTAAAATCTCAGACACACCAAACTTGGACTTAGCTCCTGACAGGGTGAGATGCACCTCCTCCAGTCGAGTCAAGATACGTTCTACATCCCTGATATGGTCTGTAACAAACCTTCTACATCCATTCGCAAGTACTGCTTCATTCTTGTCTTCAACCGCGCAACCCTTTATAGGAATATCATCTAGAAACGGAATGGTAACATCAGGCACAAACTCCCTCAGTACCTTATGCATCGCATTCTGCATGTGAGCCACCGAGTTCGTCGCTCCTTGTGGAAGAGTACACATCCGCATCAATCCTAGGGGCGTACGCATAGTAGTTAAATCTCTACTCTCCACAGCCAGCTGGAACTGATCATAACCAGAATATAGATCTCCTATCGAATAAATAGCTCTCCCTGCAAATGCCTCTGCTACCTCTTCAATCACAGGACCCGTCCCAACGTTACGTATGGTTACGTTATTCGCAGGCTGTAAGTCTTGAATAAAACGCAAAGCTCCTGACTTCTTGGGTACAGTGAACCACCTGCTAGAATATGGCCCCATAGACGGCTCAAGTATCCCCATCTGTACCTTCTCTTTCAACAACTCGATGAGCTTAGGCAACAAAGCACGAGGAACTGGGATCGGTTTCAAGTCCCAAGGCACATGAGGGATTGTGAATATAACCATAGGCGCTATAACCTTTGGGTCCACACAACCTATCTCCTCTGCTGAAAAAGAGAATGCTTTACCATGCTTCACTATCATCTGCTCAAACACGATCTTCTCGTCCTCAGTCAAGAAATCACCCCCTCCTATCTGGAGCTCCTTCAATGTCTTCTCAGTAAACTGGTGTCCTACTCGTCTATGATCACGCAATATAGGCTCAGTTCCCACTAGTTGTACTTGCTGCTGGGAGTTAGCAGGTAGTTGAGCTGCTACCGGTCTTACCTTTCTCAGTACAGATTTGTACTTCGCATGGACATCTGCTTCTTGAGGGAGTGCACACCAACAACTTGCTTCTCTCCCTTCATTATTCTGCATCGGATGAGGGAAGAACTGCACGTATGTAGCAATCTCCTCATATATGCGTCGAGAGTGGATAGGGATCACCGTCACACTATTTTTCCCTTCCACCAATCCACTCACACTATCTAACCAACCGACAACTGACTGTACAGACATAAACTCTTCAAACAACCCAGAAACCACTTCGTCTTCAGGTAGAACTCCTACACGCCACAACTCTGATACCTGTTTCACCACCCATCTTTTTGTATTTTTCTCCATATCTTCAACTCTTGTAAATCGACTCCACCCATCTGCCTCAAACATCAGCAATCCAGACTGCCAACTCTGTACACCACACTTGTCTCCAGACCTCTGTACATGTCTCGCTTCCAACTCTGACGAGACCTCAACAGTAGGTTCTACACCCCTGTCTTCCCGCTCTACAGGAGTGGACTGTGAAAACCCTTACATCTCTTCGTCTGAGAATCTCTAAGGGTTTGTCGGTTCCGTTCATGTCTTGAACGAACCGTCAAAAACTGTACTGAGTACTTGTCATCAGGACTCCGAACTCTGGCATAATGAGACCCATCGTTCATCACCTTTGTCTCCATTCGAACAGCGGTGATGTATGGTTGGCCCAGTATGACAGGATAGGAGGCAGACGACTGTACAAAAAAATGCTGATCAACCTCTACATCTCCAATCCTCACACGCATATTGGGACAGGCTCCGTATAACTCACCCTTTTGGTTATTTGCAGCTCGAAGCACCCAACCATGATTTCTTTCGATTGGCCACTGTCCTTTTTCATACACCTCCTTGGAAATGATGTTGATCTCCGACCCGTGATCCACAAGTGCAGGTACTGACTCAGAAAGTCCCCCAAGTCGAACCTGCGTCTCAGTTGTCGCTCTTGCCCAGTGCTTTTCTTTGAAATCACTGTCCGCGCTTGACCTATCTTCCTCAAACTCTTCATCTTCGTTCTCAATAACAGCTGGACCAGCAACCCATGCCTCATACTTATCATCTCTGAACTGATCAACACCAATAGCATCTACTGCTCCAACCATCTGACTACTTACTTGTTCAGTCAATACCTGTCTCTTCCTCTTCATGATGTCTATTATCAACTCATGAAACTCTCTCTTTGCGATACCAAGCACTTCACGAAGAGTAAACTCAACCCTAGCATCCAAAATGCGTTGCTCCAAGACAGCACGCAAGTCTGTTGTTGTTTCGATGTCTGCCGCTAACTTGTAAGCTGGAGCTTTCCCCTTTTCCTGTGCTGTAAACCTTTTCCCCCGCACCCTATCCGCAGCAGTAGGCTCCTGTGGTAAATCATGTACACCATCCATAGGGTCTACTGTAGGTGGTGGGGCTGTAGAGGTAGAAGGTATATCCTCTGCAGCAGGAAATCTACCAGCTGGTACAGTTGGTGATGGTTCTGCTGCTCTCCTCCTCGTAACCCTCCTACGGTCACTGTCCTCTGGTACCCCTGCATCTAAATCAGAAGCATCCCGTCTTCTCTTGTCTTCCACCATGGCATCCTGTTCACCACTTGTCTCTAAAAACGCTCGAATAGAAATTGCATCTACTGGGTCCCTCCATCCAGTAGCTCTCCTAATGCTTTCTGCACCTCTCTTCATCATTTCAACTGAAACCTCATTAGCCTGCTCAACCATAGTTGGATTAGAGCGCACCTCAACCTTCCCAGTATACACATCAGCCTCTGCAGAACCCGCAGTCATCGCTGTGGTATTCGCACCAGTAAGTGTTGGAAGAGAACTCCTCATTCCTCCTCTCCCAAAATACGTGTTCAGAGGCTGCCCTGTGGCGGTTAAATACAACCTATTATTCTGATAGTTGACTACGCCCTCTCGCAAGGCAACCGCCAAGTCTTGACAGTCTCCTCTGAGGTGATCTGGGCTGTCGCACCAAATACATCTCCTGGTAAAGGCTCCTCCTACAGGTCGAGCACCTGGTGCAACTGGTCTTTGGTCTCTCCTCAAGTCTGCCATCTCAACCCTCAAATCTCTCAGCTGTTGAGTGAGCTCTTCTATCAAGTTATTCTGATTTCGGTTCTCAGCAGGTCGCTGTTGCTGTCTAGGTCCTCTCTGTGCTGGGATAGGTACTGCAGGCGCTTGAGCAATCACTTGGGGAACCACTATGGGTGCTTGAGGAATCACAATAGGTGCCTGAGGTATTGCAGGAGGAGCTACATGAACTTGAGGAGCTACTCTCTGCTGCTCTGGTAAGGTTTCTAGCTGTAACACCATCCTACCGCGACGTTGCCTAGCAAGGGTAGATACTGCTTCTTCCACTCTCCTCCAATCAGATGTAACTCCCCCTTCAGTCCCTCGATCAGCCAACATGAAACAAAGCCTATCTGCTGTGAACTCATCCAGAGCCCCCAAGAACAACTCCGTCTTCCTAGCATCCAGCGTCAACTTCTCTAGACCAGAAAGCTGAGAGTATCTCTTCTCAAACTCACGAATTACCTCATTCAATCCCATGGAACGTCCAGGCTGACGCTCTATCCAGTCCATGAGAGTTCTTCTGGTGACTCTTTCAGAGTCCTCTTCTAGAAACTCTTCTCTCAATGCACGTTCAAACAGAGTCCACCCACCTAAATGTCTTCTCTGTAAATTTCTCACCTTCTCTCTCAGTTCAGGGACAACAGTCAACTCAAAGCTCAGAATTACCTCAACTTCAGGTGCCCTGACCAACTCCATCTCACCCACATACTCCCGCAGGTATCTAGTAACATCTCTTCCATCAAACCGTCCACACCGACCAACAATTGCTTGTAATGCTCTTGTGGACTTCTGCTCAGCTCCCCCAATTGCAGGCTGCTGCTGAATCAAGGCAGCCAACGCCTGAAGAATCTGAGACGTGTCTACAGCAGGCTGTGTTGTTGCTGTTGGAACCGCTGTAGGCCCTCCTTGAGAGCCAATTCCATCTTGACCAGGAGTCCCTTGAACAGGAGCACCTTGAGCAGCAGCTACACCTTGTACGGCAGCACTGTGATCCATCTTCTCAATTCAGTCAATTCTCCAAATCAATCACCCAAATAGCTCTCAGTGGAAGCACCAGATGTCGAGTTGAGAGTCTTTCTTGGGGAGGGCGGACCTCCTGACTGTGACCGATCAGATAAAAATGACCAGAAAGGAAAATAGGTTGCTGCTGACGATGAGATCTCAAAACACTGCTCCTTGTGCTCACCAATTACAAAACAAACACTCAAATACACACTCAAATTCACAGATAGATCTCTCAGGAGTCGAAATAACTTTATTATAGTGTCGTCTGCACCACCAATTTCTCCAACTGTGCAGAAAATCTCTCTCTTCCTCTCCTGCGCACCTCTCTTCACCCGTCAAGCCAAAAGTCTACCCAGTACGCCTCAATCCGAACCTAATAGAGAAATTCAGGCCCCTAAATCTTATTCCTCTCCTTGCCCCAACTGAAACTCTCAGAAATCTGATCCAACGTCGATCAAAAGTCCCCTGTAGATTTCCAAACGATCTCTCAATAGAACTGTCTCCTGAGAGTAATTTCTCCCCAAAACAGTTTATTTAAACAACGTCCAAGCCTAAAACTCCTGCCTCTCTCTCTTACGATGATCTCCCAATTCAATCTGTCTCCAATTTGATCTTTCCCCAGCTTCTTAGCTTCTCCTCCGTGTTCCGCTTCAGCTCTCTCAGAAAACATTCCTTTGTCAAAAAAAACTGTCCCCGATCTCAAGTCGCCGCAGGTAAATAACCTAAAGTTAAGGCCCCAGCTTAAGCTGCCCCCCTGCTGTCCTTATAAACGTAGTCACTTATCAGAAGTAGGGCCCTAGCTAAGCTGCCCCCCTGCTGTCCTTATCGATGACCCCCTTTTTAACTCTAATTCTCTTTCTTTCGCTTCCGCTTCCGCTGTCGCTGTAATCTCCCGCTGTAATCTTCCGCTTCCGCTTCCGCTTCCGTTGTCGCCCCACTATACTACAACGACGTAACCTTCCGCTTCCGCTTCCGCTGTAATCTTCCGCTTCCGCTTCCGCTGTTGCTGTAGTTGTAGTTTTCCGCTTCCACTGTAATCTTCCGCTGTAATCTTCCGCTTCCGCTGTCGCTCCACTATACTACAACGACGTAATCTTCCGCTTCCGCTTCCGCTGTAATCTTCCGCTTCCGCTTCCGCTGCCGCTGTAATCTTCCGCTGTCGCTGTCGCTGTAATCTTCCGCTTCCGCTTCCGCTTCCGCTTCCACTGTCGCTGTAATCTTCCGCTGTAATCTTCCGCTGTCGCTCCACTATACTACAACGACGTAATCTTCCGCTTCCGCTTCCGCTGTAATCTTCCGCTTCCGCTTCCGCTGTAATCTTCCGCTTCCGCTGTCGCTCCACTATACTACAACGACGTAATCTTCCGCTTCCGCTTCCGCTGTCGCTGTAATCTTCCGCTGTAATCTTCCGCTTCCGCTTCCGCTGTCGCTGTAATCTTCCGCGGTAATCTTCCGCTTCCGCTGTAGTTTTCCGCTTCCGCTGTAATATTCCGCTTCAAGCTTCCGCGGTAATCTTCCGCTTCAGTTTTCCGTTGTAACCTTCCGCTTCCACTGTAATCTTTCACTTTAATTTTAAGGCCCCATCTAAAGCTGTTCCTCTGCTGTCCTTATGCGTACATAATAATCAGCAAAAGTTTCCCGTGCCCTCGATGCCATCTTGATGCCACCCTGAATATACTACAAGCCATCCAATGTAGGCCGAAGCCCCAACACTTATGAGGCTGCCCCACAGGGCTCACAGCCCCCCCATATGCGCACCAGGTATCTCCCATAGTATATTCAGGTTGGCATGCGGAGGCTTAGGCCAGGAAGCCCACGATTAAGGGAGATACCGGTCTCCCGCCCCTAGATATGCAGGACGTGGCTGCATATCCAACATAGACTCCCTTCCAGGAGGCCAACATGCCGGAATAGGAACCAGAGGCCAGGGGGGATTGATCCTGAGACCACTTCCCTCCTAGGCAGGCGCCCTATCACTGGGATGGCCTTTGGTTCCGTTCAAGAAGGTAAAAACCTTTGTACATATGTTTACCTGAAGAAATTTTTCTGTAAAATCTTCACTAGCCTTTCCTACACTAACTTCTCTATACAACTCCATTTTTAATGAACAAGGAGTCAAAACTATAGTATTTGTGAACATCTACACGCTCACGTTATCCGATTCTGAGTTCGAGTCACGAACCAGAATCGACGGATTTCCCTCTTTCACATATTTCACAGCCTAAAACTCGTACTAACTATTGCTTAAAACACTTTCTGTCAAAACTAGAAGCATGAGGTCGCTCTCCTCGTCGAGCTTTGCATTCTGGTGTCTCTCGACTCCTTTAGGGGTGATATTCTAACCCAAGCTTGGGGGCAGCTTGTCAAGCATAGCCCCAGCTTAGCTCCTGCCTAGCTTGTTAAGCTGCAGGGCAGCTTCCTTTACACAATATAGAAAAAAGTCTCTCCGCAATACTTTTCACTGTATAGACCTATGTACAATACGACAACGTACACATTAGACACATTGTGAACACAGTGTATACACACTACACCCGATGTTAGAGACATACGAATAGATTGAGATTACACCGGAGGGGTCTACATTCTTCTGTTGCAGCAGTGGTTCGAAGATGTAGATGGAGGTAGTGGACAGTTTAGAGTAGGGAACGACATCATAGTGTAGTCCTGTTGCTAAGCTGGTGTGTCGAGGAGTAGGAGCAGGAAGTAGAGAGAGTGAGCTTCCCAAAACCAATGTGTCTTCTTCTCAGGGAATGGATTTTGGATTTGAGTGCAGAAACTTTGTCTGTGTCTTCTGGGCAGCGAATTTCCTCGAAATCACACCCAATTGTGCATGGGAATCATTCTTCTTGAGTGGCGGTTGTTAGTAGTTGTGCAGATTCGCAGCTTGACTCATCCAGTGGAGCACTTCGGATCCACGTACGGACGGTCCTATGGATAAATGATCCTAGAAGACAGAGTAGTCGGAGCAGCGATAGAAGAAGAAAGAAGACTTCTTCCCACAACAGAAGACGACATCCTCAATCGAGGGTTCAGAAATTTTTATTAAACATGGGGTTAGCTTAGCTAGGTGGTTGCTTGATAAGTAAATGTGTGTATGAGGACATAAAGACCCGGTCTTAGCTAAAGGGTTGCTTAGCATGAGACTTGTTTTGTAGATAAATTGACATATGATGAGAGTTCGAGAGACATTCAAGAGAGTGAGGAGACGATATGCACAGATGAGAGATGAGCAGATTGTGATCGTTAAGGACATTGATTGTAAAGTTGAGGCTTGAATAAAGTTTTTTGAGTCTTAGAAAGCCTATTTGCAGTCTTTGATTGACCTTGATGGCTACAAGAGATTTTATTTGAGTTTTGATTATTGATAGCAGTCTATTTTTTTTTTACATTCTCACGATCAATTGCAAATAAGAGGTCTATCATCCATAGGAAAGACTCTCTTTATGACATATGGTGCTTCTACTGAGAGATCTTGGGGTGATTGATTTGGAGAATTTGTTGGATTGAGTGAGGAAGATGGATCACGGTGTTGACGTTCAAGGTGTAGCTGCTTCTCAGGGTGTTGCTGCCCAAGGTACTCATGTTCAAAGGACTCCTGATCATGATGGCGTTGCTCCTCAAGGTGTACTTGATGCAGCTCCAGTGACAAGTGCTATTGATACAACTCAAATTCTTCAAGTGTTGACTTCTTTGATTCAACAACAACATGCAATTGGAGGAGTTGAGCAGAAATCGACAAAAGCTCTATCGATAATTATGGTCGTGTGGACGATTTGATGGAAGAGATGTTACCAAATACCTACGAGAGTATGTGGGTGATCTAGAATTGATGAAGGCACCTAAAGTTGAGACAATTCTGAGTTTTGAGTTGACTGTTGCTCTTGAACTAAGACAGAAAGTAAGAAGTATATAGAAGAGACATCTAGGAGGATGGACTCTTTTTTAACGTGCACTAAGGGAGGAATTTCTAGAAGAAGATTTTGATATAATCACCGGGAGGACATTTCTTGATTAAGTGGAGTGTCAACCTAGGCGTACCATGGGACTGAATGAGTTGATCCGTGAGTTTGATAAGAGGTACTCGTATCTTTCTGGTCTAAAAAAGTTGTCACTGAATGCTAGAAAGATAGAGTTGCTCTTGGATACTATGGATGAATTTGCAGCAGATAGATTCTATTTTATGCTAGCTTATCGCGGAGCACAGAAGGGAGTTACATCTGATTGGAGAAGAGTGAAAGAAGCAATATCGACTCTTGCAAGACAACGTCATAGCAGGATGGCAGTAGCTAGACAACTAGATACAACAACTTTGTCAGAACAACGAGTGGTTCCTCATGTTCTAGTAGTTCTTCCAATAGTTCTCCAAGTAAATGTTGTGATTCCTCAAACTCACTATTCCAACATATAGAGGTATTAGACAATGACTTGTTGAGAATAAGCATCAACATAATCTATTGAAGAGCTGAATCAACAGTTGAGAGATTTAAGAGTTGAGATGGCAGATCTGAAGAGAGATCAACAACTAGCAGCAGCACCACGTGTTTGACTTGTAGAGGGAACCTTTACCAAGAGATGTATTTGGTGTGATTAGTCCAAATCATCTCAAAAGGGATTGCCAAGACTTAGCAGTTGCTTTATGAGAGGACGTGGTCAACTATCATAACAACATGTTGTATCTAATCACCACTGGATAACCTCTGAACACACATTTTGGAAGAGGAGGGATGAAGAGCTTGCTTCTAGCACTTACTGGTGTGAACATTACATCAGTGACTGCGGGTTTTGCAGAAGCTGATGTATATACATGAAGAGTTGAAGTGTGCTCTAATCCAACTATGGTTGAGCAAGCGATTGAAGTTTTAGTTGAAATGATGAAGAGAGACGCAAAAAGTATTAGGAGAATTACAAGATGGAATGACCCTATAGATGTAACTTTTGTTCAAGCGTTTTTTAAGCAACAAAAATGCAAATGTAGAAGACAAAAGACAACGAGATGCTTCTATCCTAGATGCAAGAGCACTTGATGATGGTGATCGTCCAAGAGTTATGAGGAGAAGAGCAGCAGAGCCATCACCATCTGGATCTGTCCCAACTAGTAGATCTTCTACTGCAGAGGATATATCTTCTATCTCTACAATTCTACCATCTGTTGTAGAACCTATGGAAGGTGTACAGAGTTTGTCACATGAGGCTACTACTAGAGACAGAATATTATTTACATCACAAGAGAAGGAAAAGGCTCCAGCCTACAAGTTGGTTGTTGACATCGAAATAGCAACAAACTTGCGTACTATTCTGGAGCAACACATTCTAGATGTTGGAGTTGAGTTTTCTCTTGTGAGGTACTTGGTAGAGCAAAAAGAGAGTTTCATGAGTTGATAACTGATATCATGAAAAGAAAGAGGTAGGTGTTGACAAAACAAGTAACTAGTCAGATGGTTGTAGTTGTGAATGTTATTGACGTTGAAGGATTCAGAAATGTCGAGTATGAAGCATAGGTTGCTGGTCTTGTTGTTGTTGAGAATGAAGATGAGGAATTCGAGGAGGAAAGATCAAGCACAAACAATGACTTCAGACAGAGACATTGTGCACGTGCGACCACGAGGACGTAATTTCGGCTTGGAGGACTTTCTGAATCAATACCTGCACTTCATCATGGGATCATGGATCAAAAATCAACATAATTTTGAAAGAGGTGTATGAGAAGAGACAATGGTCAATTGAAAAGAATCATGGTTGGGTACTTGGTGTTGTCAACAATCAAAAAGGTGAGTTATACAGAGCTTGTCCAAATGTGTGTGTAAGGATTGGAGATGTAGAGGTTGAACAACAATTTTTTATACTGTCATCTACTTCTTATCCTATCATACTAGGCCAACCTTACATTACAATTGTTCGAATGGAGATAAAGCTATGAATGATGGATCTCACTATGCTAGAATTCTGAGTCATGATGACAAGTATCCAGTATAATTTTGGATTGTTCGTTCAAGACATGATCAGAACCGACAAACCTTTAGAGATTCTCAGACAAAGAGATGTAAGAGTTTTCACAGTTCACTCTTGTAGAGAGATGATATGGGTGTAGAACCTATTGTTGAGACACCGTCAGAATTAATACAAAAGATAGAAGAGTCATATGAGAAACATGTACAAGATTTCGAATATATGTATAGTGTACATAGTTGACAGTCTGGATTGCTGATGCTTGAGAGCGATGGGTGGAGTCAATTTACGAGAGTTGAGGATATGAAAAAAATACAAAAAATGGATGGTGAAACAAGTGTCAAAGCTATTGTGTGCAAGGATTCTACATGAAAATGATGTAATTTCTAGCTTGTTTGAGAGTTTGTGCCTGTACAACCAGTTGCTAGTTTGTTGGACGGTGTAAGCATATTGATGGAGGAGAAAGATGGTATTATGGTGATATTTATCCACTCTCGTCAAATATATGAGGAGATTATTGCATCTTTGTGATTCTTTCCTCATCCGATGCGAAAGAGTGAGGGAAGAGATGCAATTTGTTGGCGTAACTTCTTCAGGAGATTGAAGTCCATGCAAAGTACAAATCTGTACTGAAGAAAGTGAAGCCGATAACGACTCATCTATCTACTAACTCGCAACAGCAAGTACAATTAGTAGACGTTGAGCTCATATTGTGATCATAGACAAGTAGAATATCAGTTTACTGAAAAGACGTTGAAGGAGCTTCAGATAGGAGGGATAATTTGCTAACGGAGGTTGAGAAGATAGTTTTTTGAGCAAATGATAGCGAGTCATGGTAGAGCATTTTCTTTTTCAGCAGAGGAGATAGGCTGTGTGGATCGGAAGATAATAGCGCCTATGGTTATATTCACAATCCTTCATGTGCATTGGGATCTGAAACCAATTTTGGTTCTTCGTGTCTTGTTGTCTAAGCTCATTGAGTTGCTGAAAGAGAAAGTATAGATGTGGATACTTGAGCTATCTATGAGGTCATACTCTAGTAGGTGGTTCACTACGGTCAAGAAGTCAAGAGCTTTGCGCTTCATCTTGCAACATGTGGATAACATGACCATTCGTAACATTAAGACGGATCTTGTGATTGATGAGGTAGTCGAGGCATTTGCAAGAAGAACTATTTATTTGGTTGGATACCATATTCCAGCTATTATCAGTTTCAGTTGGCTGTCGAGAGTAGAGATCTGACAACCAATTGAGTTCATGTATATAGTATATATATTGACGTAGATCTCATAGCGGAAGCAAAGGTCGACGCTAGGAGGTCAACATCTGGAGGTTAACGTCTTAGAGGTTGACATACTAGATGTCAACATCTACTCTTTGTTGGGAGAACTTTCAGAGTGAGATCAGGTTATTGAGTAGCTTAGGATGGCTTTGTGACATATGGCTGCTTGTTCAGTATTTTCATGGATTTTGGTTGTGTTTAAAGAAAGAACTGTGAGTTTGACCTCTAAGACAGAGTTATGATCAGTTTTACTACAAGTTACAAAGGTTTGATTCCAGTTCTCTTGGAGACGATATCTTTGCACTACTAATGGTGTAAAAGGTCAAACCTTGTGCTTTACAGTTCTTAAGACTAGGTTGTAGGTAATCAGAGTCAACTTGAAAGAATTAAAGTTATCAAAGTTGATACTTTCTGAATAACTTTTCACTTGGTATCCATTTTAGTCATATTTTGAATTATTAATATCAAAAATTTGAAACATGAGTTTAAAAATACAAAAATATTCCAAGCAAAATAGGTAACATCTCATCAGTCAACAATCTGAAGGGTTCAGATTGATCATGTCACTGATCATCAACCTTGTTCGTCTAAAAAAAACCATTTTGAAATGAATCATAAATGAAAATTCACATTACATGCTAATTTGAAATAAAAAAGAAATTTTGCATGAAACTGTTTCTCTATTGGAATATAAAGTTTCTCATCAATAATTCATTGTATTTGGCTCAACTTAGGATTTCCAATTATGACTTCCAATCAAAGATTGGAAAGAAAAATACATCTGTTAGAAATTAATTAAAAAGTTATTTTTGAAGATTTTATAGATTTTAGAGTTTTCTATACAAAAAAATTTGAACTTCACACTACCTTCTTATCTGAGCAATACAAGTGAAAGTGGCTAGACAGTTGAATTCGAGTCCGCATCAGATTTTGATGATGAGTTTAGACAAGTAATTTAATAGAAAATTCAGACGGTCGTTTCTTGATTGTGCATGTAAGACGTTTTAGAATTCAAAATATTCATTCAATGATAAACAAATTAAGAGTTAAAGGAAAGAGAGGAAGAGAGAAACGACCTCGGAACAAAGAATATCATAAACACGTGGAAATTATAAAAAATAACAAAAAAATTCTGACATGAAATTGATTATTTTCTCATAGTTTTTTCTTGTTCAAGTCGGTCTCAACTAGAAGTTTGTATTTTCAGAATCATTCTCTTCACTTCTACTATTGACGCTTTTACTGAGAGCTCTTAGATTGATTGAGAGACACATATGAAACGACTAGAGATCTAGATATAGTGTGTAAGCTTTCAAGATTCCAGTATGACGACTCTGTACATCAATCTCTTCAAATGCAATCGATGCGAATGAGTTATTCAAAGTCTCATTGTTTGATAATAATAGATGAGCCGCTTCAATAGATATATGCCATCACTCAATACTTGAGAATATACACCTGTGAGATTGAAATGAACGTAGTATAGAATGATGACAGTTTTGATAGTTTTGAGTTGAGGGTCATCCTAGAGATAGAAAATGAATGAAGGTGTTGAAAGAAAAACACTCTCATAAATGAAGTGTTTTTAAAAATACTTTGAAGGGAAAATTCTTTGATGGAGATGTGTCACGAAAAGAACATTATTGAAATGTATTTGTAAACAATAAGATAACGAGCTCTATAAAGATTTGAGTAAGCGATATGCATAATGGTCATCCATGAAACGATTAATCTATAATCAATGTAAGTTGAATTGTTTATGCAAGTTGTGGTGATGTACTAGGAGATCAGGTCCCGTACTTCTTGAGAGATCTGTCTAACATCCAAATGGAGGAAATAGAGAAAATGTGATCTTGAAATTAACTAAACAAAGACGCGAACAAAACAAGTTATCATTGACTAAGAGGTAAATCAAACGCAAGATATAGAATCTAGAAAGAGAAAAAATATATAAAAGAAGTAAAAGAATTATATTACTGAGAACTGATACGGTAAACAAGAGATCTCATTCATTAACACACATATCACATGATGGGTGGAGGAAGGGTCAAGATAGTCACAATATATAACTCTGACCTAAGGTACTCTCTTCATCAGAAGGATGAGAAGTTGTGGATCAACATGACTCAATCTCACGTTTCTTTCTTTCTATGCACAAGAATAAAGATAGAGGGTTATGTGATAAAATGCTTTAGTGAGCAGAAAGAAAAAGTCACTAATGACGTGCAGATGGTAAATACAGGCGATTTCATAGAGAGGATATTCCTTATTATACTCTCTAAGAGGTGTCATAAGTAAGCAGCTTCAAACGTTAGTACATTGAAATGTTTAGCTTATTCCAGAACGCTACTACTAATGCACTTACACATCCACCCATAGGCATAAGCTACGTATGCATCTTTATACCCTACTAACACACAAATTCCTTGTAGATATTCAGTACCGCTGTAAGTCACGTCAGTAACTTAACCAGTTGGTAATAAAACAAAATACACACGACAAAACTTCCACCATCCTTTCCGTTCTTCAAAATCATGTATAGCTATGCTAACGCATAGCAACAAGCTCCGGCTGCTGCAATAACTGTATTTCGACCCAGCTATGTGGAAACAGAGAGACGGTATGAAGACGGTACTTTTAGTAATTGGCAAAATGTTCTTGAAAATTGAACTAAAATTCTCCAACCTTTGCCTCGTCAGTGATCCACTTGCAGCAGTACACCGACTCGTTCGTACTGCAGTCTGCCCGGCTCCGCCGTCCGTGCTGTCTGTCAAATTGTCGCTCGCCATCATGGAAATCGAACTGCTGTACAGAAAGAACGCCACCTTACGACATATTACCTCCCTTGACTGTGAGTGACTAATCTATTTCGCCGAGTGCCACAGTGTGCAAGTATATGGATATGAGCGTTCTGTCCTGTGGAGTCATCCAGACCTTCCCGGCATCTTGTAGTTTACGAGTCTCGGGTCACGCTTCTGTCGCTTGTGTCCGGATATCCCGACTGTACAATGTGGAGCGAACAGTCTCTTACTGGAAGTCTGGCAGATTCTTGCCTTCAACATAAGCTTATGGAGGGAAATATCATTTTCTCGTGCTGATACTGGACCGAGGAAATGGGGGACGATAAGCCTCCGAAGGGGAAAGGGTCGAAAGCAGGGGCCAAGGATTCCGTGCTGAAGCAAAGTGAGTTACGGCTCATTTGTCCACTGTTCTGTTGTTGAGTTCTCCTTTTTGTGGATTCAGTTTCTCCCGCTTTCTGATTGGCGGGAAATTAGTGTTCTCTTAGTTCGAGAGTGGAGACAGAGCGTGGCGAGGTCGTCTGTGGGAATTCGGATCTTAGTTCTTTCGTTGTTGAGCCACAGTATGAAGAAGATATTTGTCGCTGTGTATCTGAATGAGTCAGTGCGAGAAAAGAAAAGGGAAGAGAGGCTCTCAGCTTTGAGTTAATCTTCTTCAAACATTTGCAGAGTCACCGGCCGAATTTTTCTCCGAGAACAAGAATATTGCTGGTTTTGACAATGTAAGTTGCGGTGAAAATAGAGTCGCTGTGACTTTCCGGGAATCATCAGAGAATTGACGCTCTTTATTCGAATCTCGGTATTTTAAAAGTTCATGGTGCAGGATATACGTGCCTTATGTGCTTCACCTAATTTGAGCCAATCTGAGTGCTTTCTTTGAACAGCCAGGGAAGAGTTTGTACACCACTGTTCGTGAGCTGGTGGAAAATGCTCTTGATTCAGCGGAAAGCATAGCCGAGCTTCCTGCCATCGAAGTGACCATGTGAGGAGCAAACTTTGGCGAAGGAACAAAGGCCACCGGCAGAATGGACTTGAGCATTCTCTTTGCGATAACAGAGCAATTACGTTTGGTTGCCAAGTTTCCTCGCTACTGCTTGAATTTCTTTCACAGGGACTGCGTCCCCAGTAGTGAGAGTGTAAACCTGAAAGCCATTTCTGCTCTTCACAGTGAGGAGTACACTAAAGCCAAGGCCGATGAAGTGTTTGGAATCAAAACTCGGGAGCGTAAGGACGAAAAACTCTATGATGATTATGAGACGGAAAAAGCACGAGAGGTTAGACTAAGGTTACCCTGCTGATCGATGTGGCTAGACTGTTGTTTCTAGTGAATCACCAGCAACTGCGAGCAACAGCAGATTCGTATCAAAGTATTCAAAGACTGTATGCTGGTTCCTTCTTCTCGTGCATCAGTTGCACGAGGAGTTTGCATACTCTCGTTCCTAGCGTGTAGAAGTTCTGGACTGTTGTAAAGCTTTGACTTCAAAGAAGTATGGAATGGTGTCTTTATCGATTGATAATTGCTTTACATTCACCCGTGTACGTCAGAAACGTCTGGCGAAAGCAGCTAAAGAGCAAGAAAAGCAGGCAAAGGCCCTGGCTGCAGGCAAGAAAGTCAGCGCTTTGGATGCAAAACTGGCCAAAGGACGTGATACGCCCGTCTTTAAAGTTACCTGCAAGGTATAACACCCGTACGAGGCAGAATATCAGTGATACTGGAGCTCAGTCGTTTCTTATTTTTAGGCAAGTTTGTCTTGATTTGGGTGACAAAATTCGTTGTCGCAGGATAATGGAAAGGGCATGCCACACGACGACATTCCAGATATGCTTGGTCGAGGTAAACTTTTCTGGACTACGACCGTTGTGATGAAGCTTTTGCTACTTCATGTGATAAACTGCAACGTGCGGATAAAGTTCAAACTTAAGGAGGCTAAATCCTGCATCTTTATGCCACAGTTCTTTCTGGAACAAAATACGGACTGAAGCAAACTCGTGGGAAGTTTGGCCTCGGTGCGAAGATGGTAAGGGCTTCAAACCATTGCAAGTGGGAACAGTATCACGGCTTCTCATCAAGCTCTGGCTTGTGGAGATTTTTCTTCGTGCCGGATCTGCTGTTCCTGGATTTATGATATCTGACGGAAATTGGTCTTGAAATCCTGTAACTGCAGGCCTTAATTTGGGCGAAGATGAGTACAGGCCAGCCTATTGACATTTTGAGTGCTACAGGAGGTCAGAGTTTCGTTACATACTGTCGTCTAGACATCGATATACATAAGTAAGTATCTTTTATAGCGACCTCTGTGTTTTGTCAGAAAGGAAGTGAACTTTTCGTTAAAAGCTGAAGTTCAACGTATGACTTGAGTTCAAGTCATGGCAACCATTCACAGCATAAAACCTGCAGCTTGATAGCCACACTGTGAGTATCTCTAATAGTAGAGATGTGTATGATTTGCAGAAACGTTCCCCATGTGCATATTCATGAGAAGAGGCCAAACACAGAAAATTGGCGGGGAGCTGAGCTTGAAGTCACTATTGCGGGCAACTGGACAACGTATCGCGTATGTGATCCGATACCATAGTCTGATTACAAGACTTCTTCCTTCTTCTTCCACTGTCCCTCAATGGAAGTCTTGGTCGTAAATTTGTAAACGGATTCAGTTATTGTTTGAGTGATTTTACTCTCGTGCGAGGATCGATGTGAAGTTTGCCAGTATGTGAATTCTGTCTTCGTGTAGAACTTTGGTGTTAGTATGTGGTTACCGAAAGTGAAATCACGTTTAGAATCTCAGAAGTATGTATGTACGTGCTCTTGTGGACAGTCAAAAATCATCAGCTACATGCGACAGATGGGAGTTATTACACCATATGCCCAGTTTATTTTCCGCTATATTGGACCGACAGCAGAGTGAGTAGAGCTCGTTGACAACATTTTATCATCTACCCTGCGCATCCCTTTCAGCCATGAGATTGGATTCCTGTTCAGAACCTTGGAATGTTTCTTACCAAGCCAGCTGCTCTTCATCCAGCAAGAACGTCACTATCCGATTCGCTCGAAGAACAGACGTAATGCCTGCAATTCCTCAGGAGACGAGGTTTCATCCGTCTGCTGTCGATTTGCTGTTAATCAAACGCCTAATTGCGGAGACAACGAAAACGCAGTTTAGTCAATTTCTACAACAGGAGTTCGTTGGTATAAATAAGACTCTCTCTCAGAGACTGATTGGTACGTATCTTATGTTGGTGTAAGTAAACCGTTTCCTTCATTCAGCTATACAGCTCAAATTAGCAGATAATATTTGGATCCGTAAGCATACTAATATTTGGACTCACACATTACAGAGGAACTGGGTCCGGAGTTTAGTCCGAAAATGTCTGTGAAAACCCTTACGGCTCAACAGATCTTAGGTCTTCACCAGCTTTTCCGCCAAGCAAAGTTTGATGACCCTGATGGTGATGTAAGTGTTTTCCATCACTTCTCTACTTGCTGTTGTGCTTCGCAACTTTCAGTACAGCTATAAAGGTTTGAGTGAATGTTCCTGTTGAGGACTCTGGGGGTTAGTAGTATTAATTTCGAATTCGTTTTTTAAAGCTGATGCTTGCCAGCAAGGATACTTAACTGTGATTGACCTTTTATACCCGTCAAGTTCACCTGGTTTTCTAAGAGTGTATGTCTCGCTTTTGAGGTCTGTCTATTGGGTTTGTTGATCCAATTCCATGTTCGCTAAATCTTCGCAGTGTCTTAGTCCTGCCGGAGAGTACAATCTCCGTCTAGGTATCATGAAGGAGCTCCATCCAGACATGGTTGCAACATACCAGGGAAGGTATTTTTCCATTCGTCCATACTTGACTCCATATTCCGCTTGGAAATGACAAGTGACTCAGAGATTCATAACTTCTGTTCTTTTACAAGTATATTTCTAGGGTTGGAGCTGCCAGCCCCTTCAACTATTTTCGTGAAATCGGTCGACTTGTGCGTTCTTTGCCATCCCTTTCACAATAGTGAACTCATAATATACCGCTAATCGATACAACTAACGTCGTGATAATCAATACACCTTCTGATAGTCCCCAGGTTTTCGAGGGCCATCCATTCATTGTTGAGGCTGGAGTCAGCTTGGGTGGAAGAGATGTGAAGCCGGTATGTTCGATCTTTCAGAGTGAAATTCTTGTTAACTTTGAACAGTTGTGAGATCTATGCAAGCCTGTTAGACCTATGGATGAGTAATTCATATCCATGGTTGTACGCTCAAAAGTGAATCATGCCAAGGGTGTGCAAGCCGAATACTCAGTTTTCTTTTCTGAACATTGCTCCTAACATGGGGAATGCGCAACTATTGTATTTCTTGGGCAGGGTATAAATGTTTTTCGATTTGCAAATCGAATTCCTCTGCTGTTCGAACCTGGAGGTGATGTGGTAACTCGCACCGCTATGAAGCGGATAAAGTAAGCCTTTGTTTGTATCATTTTGGGATATGCTCTTAGAAGAATTCTGTTCTGGTTAAGTTGAAGATATGACTGATCACTATGGAGCAGAAACGTATTTTCTTATCAGACTGCAGTCACTTAACAAGTACATGAGGAACTCGATGATGCAAACTTTCTTGATCAAGGTTAATGGTATCTAAGCTGCCTTTTAGTTTCTAATCCGTCGCAGAAACAACTGAGTTTGTTCTCTTTATTTTTTCTATCTAGCTGGAATAGTTACAAAATCAATCAAACACAGGACAAGATAGGCGTCTTCGTGAGCATTGTCAGCACCAAAATTCCTTTCAAAGGTACTGGTAAAGAGTACATCGGCGATGATGTTACTGAGATGGCGACAGCAGTGAAGGTTAGTTTCGTCGTTTCTTTCACGAATTTTTATATCAATAAGTTCGAATCGTTTCCAACTTTGACATAAACATTGTTCGTCTCTTAACGTTTGTCTACAGTCTGCTTTACAGCAATGCTGTATACAACTTAAGGGTAAGATTGTGCGCCAACAGCAAGCCCGGGATCGCCAACAGCGTAAACGCAGTCTTGTAAAGTGCGTTCTCTCTTTAGCCCCATTGGTTACCAGTAGACTGAAGGTGTCAGAATTTTTGGAAGTCGGGAGTCAGTCTTCTACAAGCTTCATGAATGGTTTTTAGATTCTTTGGATCAGTCTTTGTATGCTGTAATTTTTCTGAAGGCCAACAGTTTCGGTTATCATAAGAACCCGAGGTTCCTTTACAACGAGAATCCATGATAACTGCACGCATTTAATTCAGCCAGTAAAGTAATTTCCTTTGCTGCAGCCTATCTAAGTGGCCGGTCTTGCTCAATCTCGTGGATTTGCAGGTATATTCCGGATGTTTCTCGAGCAATCTTCGACGTCTTATCGATCATGTCAGAAGGTCAAAAAGCTAAGAGGGCACGCTACGGAGATGATTATGCGGAGGTGCTGAATAAGGTGGCCCGTCAAGAGATCACTGAGGGAACTATTAAACAGAAACTGACTCAGCATGTAGAGCAGGTAACACTTTGTTTCAGTGTAGGTTTTAGGTTGCTCATAGGTCCGTATGGGAAATGCAAAATATTCTCTTGTCGTTATATGTATGCATCTGTGCAGTAATGCAGCTAGTTATAGAAAGTGCTCAATTTAGCTGCTTCTTTCGCTGATCATGTTTCCTTTGCACTCCACAGGTGGACGCGGAGTTGGCGCTTGAGTATGCAATACAAACTGGAATGGTTGACACAGCTCGAGAAACTGTCTACCTGAGGACTTCAGACAGGAAAAAACCTTATGCAATTGAGCTGCACAGTCCTACCTGTGTCATACAACTCTTTTCCGGATTCTGAGCTGCGTCCGGTTTGCCGGGTAGGTAGATTCTAGGTGCAGAAATTTGGAGTACAAATCTGAGGTTGGACGGATTGATATGAGGGCGGAAGTCAGTTACCGTGTAATTGTATTGGTTCCTAGAAAATCAGTGCATCACAAAAGTTGGTTCTCTGTAAATTGGCTGTATAGAATCTCTGAAGGATTATCTCCTGCGTACGACAGGAGCTTACTCTACAAATATACGGATGAGCTAGGAAATAGTAAAATCAATCATCCAGAGTCTCTAGTTCCATCGTAGCACTATCGTCTTGCTCTAGTGCTTTGAAGAGCATACTCCAGGGTTGGATAGAAGACTCAACTACTGTTGTCACCACCCACCACTTCTTTCTGCACGAATTTTCTGCCGTAACTTGTCTTCAGTTCAAACTCTGTTCCCAGAATGGAGGGTGCAAATTGAATCTGTCTATTAGTTCGTACGACTAAGATATGTTTAGAGCAAACATGCTCAGCTTTGCTCAACGTGTGAAAGGGCAGCTGCGTGCTGAAAGCCCCACAGCGAGAGCTTTAGAGAAAATAGAAAAACATAAAAACAAAAGAAAACAGCAAAATATGCATCCCAAGGTCACTGCGGGACGAACATGTAGAAGAAGACGGGCCGGTATAGGGGAAAAATTCATGTAGGAGGTCGTTTATGTTTCTTTGCTTAGTACATGTCTTGTTCCTTGTTAGCAAGAATGTCTATCTTCAGGCGATATGATGGTACAATCGTGTGTGTGTACGATGTAGAATATGTCGTACAAAGGTACAATGTGTCGTGTTCAGTTTAGAAAGAATGTATTTGAGACGATGTGCATATGGTACAATCCCCATCTGCCTATGACAAGGCAAATAAATTTTATGGAACTTTTTTTCTTTTCTATACAGAGAAAATATAAACGTTATCGAAGAGTATTACTTAGCTAATATCAACTATTAAATCGTTTAAATGTTAAATGAACCAGGAGTTGCCGCAGAGTTTCTAGATCAGAAGACAGATCAGCTAAAACCGAATATCCTAATACTACAAAAATCAACTTGATATCTAATATTATTAATTTTTGGTGAAAATTAATTTATTATTCAACTCTTTTGTAAAAAAAGGTCAGGTAATGAATTAAAAGCATGTTGTTTTCTCCATCTGGTGATGGAGGTGATTATTATGAATGCTCTAAAAGTTACAAGCAAGTAGGAGCTGAGAAATTTGAAGCATATACCGGAGATGTAACTTGCTGGGTTCTCTTTGTGGTCACCTTCACTCTTAGACTAATCAAATAATCTAATCAAATAAGCATTTTCTCATGATTTGTTTCTCATTTATTAAAGAGGACAGTGTATCATACGTCAATTATGACATTCAATTTCTTGACAACCGTGCTTATTGATGATGCGTGACGGTCGTAACAACCACCAACGTCTTTGTTGGAAGATTGTCAACTGCATCGGTCTCGCCGTGTCGTCAGCCAACACAGTTGCCCTACAAATGAGTTGGTCGTTTGCAGCTGACGATCTACCAATAAAGCAACCGTGTTTACTGATGGTGGCACGGCGGGGATGATTGTTAGGACCATAGTAGATATCATTAAACCACTAGTAGGGGTATAAAAGGCTTTACTTCCCACGCGAACGATCTTTTTTACTGTAGTTGTTTTTCTTCTCTCAGTCAGAGTGCGGGAGACCAATGTCCTTGTGGAGCTTCTTGTCTCAAAAGAGCTGTTGGTTCATGGTAACGCGAAGGTAAGTGATTATAACAAAATATGCTGGGTAGTAGAACATTTCAAAATTCAAAATTCAAAATATTCTATTTTTGTGGTTCTCAATGACCCGGGATTCACTTGATAAGTTTGAAGCCGTTCCTAGTCCTCCTAGCTCATCATGGGCTCATTTTGAAGCTCTTTCTTTTATGCTCATTTTGCTACCAAGATCACAGTGTTTGAGGCTATACTGCGATGGTGATTGCGTTGCGCAAATCTCTCAGTGGCCTCCGCCCGTGCCGAACTTACTTAGCAAAGGTTAAAAATGATTAGCGGTGAGGATCCCCACCGCTAATATAGCGGTACTTGTGTTTAAGATAATACAGTAGTCGATAGTCATGGTAGGCGACATTGATCTTACTACTAAAATTTGCGATCATGACATAAATGGATCTAGCTTGTAACCGGAGCCTATTAAGTTTGTGTTAGATTGTAAGATTATAAAGTAGTAGAGTATATAAATCGGCTGGTCGATGAGAACTAGATTTTTACCAAGAACTGTCTACAAGAGATGCTCTACCAGTAAGCTATGGAGATATTCAAAGGGTTAATAAAAATATTTATCATAAACCGTTTGAAACTATTTGTATTCTAAGTACTCGAGAATTATTCATATCTCGAGTATTTCTCCATTGTGTATATATTGCTGTATTGAGATCCGTAAGTCTTAACAAGAAGGATACTCGAAAAGATTATCGGTTCTCTATGTGTGTCGTAGACCAATTAGTTTGTAAAAGAGAGACTAGAATTTTCCCAATCTTGTTCAAAATGTGAATTTGAGGACATTGTGTAGAGCTCGACAAGTAGAGCAAGATTGATTTTTTAGTTTTTACAAACGGACTCATATTGCCGAAGTTATGAAGTTCAAAAGTTTTAAGATTTTGATAATGAACAGTGATGACACGTCAAGCATTGATGTGGTGCCAAAAGTATGACATGTCTAAAGTTTGACGTGACGATTGTGACTTTGTGGTACTCAGACTAAAGTCCAATGCTTTCTCAAAAATGACTTCATGAAATTTGATACGACACCGTGTTGCTAGTAGAAGTACAAGTTGAGGTCCCATTCGAGATCAACGTTGTGCAAGTATTGTTCTCGGATAAGTCCGATCTCACAAGTAAGATTCAGTATCGAGGATAGAACCCTATACCGAATATCAAAGGAAGCTCTTCTTGAGTACAAGTGGAAGCTAACAATTTGGGGATCATGTTGAAGATTTGCTAAATGACCAACAAAGTGGATTGTTTGTTGAATCAGTGATCGTCCATCCAAGTTGCGAATGTCAACTTTATGACGAATATCAGAGTCCACTGCACATGCTTAAACGAGAGACTCTGGGAGGTTCACTAATTAATTTTGTGAAATGTAGGTGAGATTAAAATAGGGTATTTTTATTTGAAAAAGAAAGAAATTAAAGCTTATTTATGTAAAAAGGGGTAATTTATAGCCTTTTTTGAATTTTAAAGTAAGAAAAGGTTGTGAAAAATTCAAAAGTGACAGTTTTATTTAAAATAACTCTTCTTTTATATTTAAATAGAAAAATAAAATAAAGTATTTGATTTATGACTTGACCAAAAGTGGTATAGAAAAATAAGTCTAAGTGAACCCTCGAGGCGAGAGAGTAGTCTAGTAAGAGCACCCTCGCAATGATCAATGCAAAGACGATGACTACACGGAGCGAAAGGACAAGTGGTATCGACAACTCTACAACCTCGTCAACAAGTGTTCTTATGGTTGGTTGAATAACATCAATTACACTTAGTGGACCTGTCACACTACAAGTATCTGTTATTTGTTTGTTTGTAGTACATTAGTTAGGTATTATTATCTTATAGGTTACTTTGGTTAGCACATCCAAATCTAGAGTTATCAAAACTAGTCCTAGTTAGTTGAAATAGTTATAACTAAGTTGAAGGAACACGTAGAGGTTTCACTAGTGCAGTATAGAGCTCCAAATATGTTTCCTAAAAGTATGTAACTTTGTTGATCATTTTTGATTGGATGCATGAAGAAAATCATGCACAAATATGTGAAGGTTCTCTTCAAAAGACACATTAGTTTGTTATGTCTTCTTATTTGATAGTATGAAAAGGCAACACTTTAGAAAATCTAAAATAGTAGAGTCTTTTACTTTAGTAAAGTAAAACAAGTAATGTATGTGTTATCCTTAAACTCTAGTAACCTTTAGAGGTTTTATTATGTTAGATTTTTTACTTACATAAAATAACGCAACTTAGTGAATGTTACCACCATAAAAAATTGTGGAGTATATAAGGAGGAATTGAGAGGTGAGTTCTTATTTTCCAGTCTTATGATTAAAGTGAGCATTTGAGATCTTGTAACTCTTTGAGTATTGTGCGATTTGCTGTTGAAAATGAAAATGCTAATTTATTTACATAAACGCTATTAACCGAACGACGTGACGGACGTTTCAGAAAGTTGAGTTTGATTGAATCTTTGTAATTATGATGCACTAGTAATCCTAGTCATTGAAGTACCTCTAGGTGAAAGACAAACCGACTTACATACTGTCTGTTGCAAGATCGATCGAGCTAACAATTTAATTATGATTTTTGTTAATTTAGACTTTTATTAGTTTTTCACTTAATTGTTTAGTAACTCTAAATAATTAAATGATATAAAAATATCTAATCAATATTTTTACTTAAGTTTAGTCTGGAAAATAATTTATATTTTATTGTACATTGCTCGAGCATTTGCATATATTTCTTAACCTCTTGGTCATTAACTCACTCATTTTACTACATTAGTGTTCATATGTGCAATGTACACTTCATTCTCACCTCCGAGTATCATCAATTAATGTTAGCAACGTTAATGTAATTAATATTAAGGTTGAAAAATGAGGACAAGACAAAGAAAAGCACTTCTAGTTAAAATTAATGGCATTTCCAACTTTATATGTATACATAGTAATCAAGGTGGACTTGATAAGTTGATAGTTCATTCTAAATTCCTTATTCATTTTAAACTTTACATTAATAGACGTATTGTATATATTTTACCTCTTTATTCTTTTAACACAACATATAAATGAAGGTCTTTTTACATACCTTTATTCATTATATCATTTCATAAAATATTTTCTTTTTGTGCTTTCATTCCTTCCTACATGGTTGGGTACTAGTTGGACTAAGACATCCCCTAGATCCGAACAAGAGAATTTTTGCCGTCACTTCCGAATCTAGTACCCATTGGCAGTGAAGACAAGCGGATAAGTAAGTCTTAACCCCTCTCTGTACTGAACCTTAGACTGAATTTGGAATTTTACACAAGAACTTACAAAGTCTACAGCATCTTAGTGTAATTCCTTCTACCAATATCTCTCCTTTATTTTGATATATGTGACCCAAATTCCCATATGTCCTACCAACAACATATAACGGAATGTAAACATGAAGGTCTAAGTTCCTTGAAACCAAAGGAGATATCATCTGCAACGTAAAGTCACGGTGAGGGAAAAAGGAATATCCATTTTTGGTTTTTATATCCTCCCCGATGTTTAAGCACTTAGAGAGATGATGGAATTTATGCACTCTGTACCTTGCAGAAATGGCAGGAAAACCACTAGAGGGATATACAAAATAGAAATTACTTCCCACGTAGTAAAGTCGCAATGCTCAGAATGTTTTAGCCAATTTATCGACATTCTATGGGTTATACCTGATTCTGACGATGACATCTCGCATTGGATTGTCACCATGTTTGTACAAACAGGCAGTGTCCCTACGTTATCTTCAGGTACAGTTACGTACACTACACCACAGCATACCCTTACAGATGTAGGCCATGTGCAGGATCAGTCATTAAAGATTAAGCCTCGCTACTTGCAAGTGCTCGATGCTTCGCAACCGTCCCTATACTTGGGAAATATTGTGGCTGGTTCAAGTCCAGATAGAAGTCCAATACAAGACGGATCTTTACAGGACAGTATCTAAAACCAAATGACTGGTACGTGACCCAACCATGAGCTTTACCACTAATGTACATGATGACCTAGCGGCAAGGGTTTAGGGCCAGAAAGCTGCTGAGATCACCGACCTCTTAGTACTCTGGTTCCTGAACTCTTTAAACTCGTGAGAAGCTGGCCATGTCTCTGAACCAAGCTCAGAAGACAGCGATCATGGGTGCCATCCCAGTAAATACTTCTGCCCTGTCGTTTCTTCCATCGAGAGCCTACGGTGAAAGCAGTCCACTGAGCCCATTGCGATATGACTGAAAGTAACGGTTCCGCTTTTTTCCTGTCAAAATCTTTCACGCTGCGGCATCGACTGACAGTCATGAGTGTCTATGACCTTGACATGCTGATAGTTATACATGCTACTATTGTACACGGGGCCTCACCATCGAAGACTACCTGAGCAAAGACTTCAGAATTTCTTCTATCATCTGCTTGGTAGGAGTTTCACCGGACGGCTCTTTCTGCTGCAAGACATTATCAAAGGAATTAGCGAACTCAAACCAACTTCCCTTCTTTTCCGTCTGTGAGATTCCCTTGTCGAGGAAGTTGCCCGACGAGCTGTTATACTCAATGGCCTCTAACTAATTGTTCTTTTAACTTGTAGTTACAAGTAAAGCCGCTGCAACTCAAGAGTTAGGTGAGGGCACCTGATCGGAGTCTAGCTATGGGTTACCATAAAGACAGCAAAACTTGGCATTTTTGTAGACTTCAGCTCTGCTTGCAATTGCGTGTTCAGTTTCGTCAGTGAGTGTATCCGGTTGTCACTGGAAAGAGCTCAACAATCTTTGGTTTTAGATTGTTACCTTTGCCCTGAAGTTGCAGTGGACGAGTTCCTCAAGGAGCTTAGAGAAGCTGTATTGCTGGACATCCAACCTAAGCAGTTCCAAGGTTTCCGAAACGCAGCTCACCAACTTAGACCTGGGCCTACAACTAATATGGATCAGGACCTCATTTCCACATTCGATAAACACGTCGACCTTTGGCTCCAGCAGCAATGTATTGGCTTCAATACATTCCTGATCTTCTGAGAATACAGGAAATTTTTTCCTTTGTTCGCGGCCTGAATCTCCTGAGCACCTCGGCAGTTCTGAAGTACTACATGCTGTCAAGCTTTCATGCCCAGGATCTAGCAGTCTCTGTCTTGAACTTCTTCTATGATCTCCAATGCCTTTTCCTCGAAGTTTCTCAAGCTTTTCCTGCAACCCCTTCACGTATTTGAGCGCGTCGTCCACGATAGCCGTCCTATCCCGTTTCGATTTCTGTAGAGAAACGAAAGTATTAGTACTTGATCTCAGGCATTCCAGCATTCTAGAAAAGTTTACATAGCCAAGCGACGGCATCTTGTCAGGCCAGATGTAGTTCTGGTATCTTTAGTTGACAAGGCGTCTAGTTTCACATCGGTTGGTTTATGTTTATCACTTGTCCAGTCTCCAGAATGTAGCCGTGCTCAGTTCCGAGGGAGAAGAATGTCTTGAACTAACTGACAAGTCCATGCTGGCAGAACAGCTAAGCGAGAGTGGGCATCCACATACCGGGACGCCCTCAGTTCTAGTAAATCAACATCTGCGGTGGATTATTGTAGGGTCAGTATGTCGTGCGTACGGAAGTAAGGGTGGAAATTCTGAAGAGGTACTTACCTTGGGTGGCCTTGGTAGCAGGGAGTCAAGTGTTTTATACATCAGTTTCAAAGCAATCCTGCGGTCACGTTCTCGGCGCATGTGATCAGACTTCTGTAAAGTGACGGCGTTCGGATGACGACCCTTTCTGTAGTTTTTAAGGTATTCTGCATGCATCACTGCAGTCTTTCTCTGCTCACTGTTCGCGCAAGGGTCGACCACTTGCTGAACTCTATCTCTGTCACAAGCCTCCCAATTCGCACCGCCAGGTAGAAAATTGGACTTCTTTCCCTGGTCGTCCTTCCCGGTTTGCAGTAGGGAATCTGAGGATACGCTGGCATGCTTCAGCGTACCATAACTGTCAAGCGGAAGTCCTGGAGACATGTGTGTAACATTACCCGTCACAGATGCAGGAGGCGGCAAAATCATGCGAGTTGAAGACGTAGTCTCTTTCTCTTCCTCGAACGGTACAGAAACTTTATCCAAAATCAGATCAGCTACCCCGGAGCAGTCAATCATTGGTCCAAGAGTGACTGTATCATAGCGAAGCGGAGGAGTGGAGGGTGTCGATTCTGGTACTGATACTGATGCCTGTCGATAATCCATCTGCTCGGGAGAGAAGCTGAAGGAAGGCCAAGAATCTCCATCTCCATGACTGTACATTGGCGGAAAGTAGCTGCCAGACTCGCCCGCAAAACCTGTAGCTTCGACTTGACTTATTCCAGGCGTGAAAATTGGGGGCGCCCGCACGTTACCTCCACTATGGACTTTATTGTTCAGCCCCATCGCGGACGTCAACTGCCGATCTACTTCCGAGCGGGCAGTAGCGAATGCATGCAAAAGGCTGGCATTGTTGCATCTCAGTCGACCGAAATCTCTCCATGGGATCATTTGAATGTAACATGTAACGCCGATAGAAACGAAGGATCGCCAGCAAACAGATACCTAATGACTGTTGACAGTCATAAATAATGCTGAAATCGCTACCATTCAGCTGACTTGCGCTATAGCAGTAGTGATGGTAGTAGTATGCTCGCTTCCTCTGCAGCTTTCTCACTCAGCCTGAATTGATTGAAGGAACTGCAGCTACTAGCTATTGATGACTAGTCAACAGAACATCAACAAAATGACGTGAAAGACTACAGCAAGTCGCCTTTACGAATTGCATGTAGTCACGACGCTAACATTCTTACTAACTCTAACTATGCATCTGGTATGAGGTACCGTTTGCGTCCTTATGCAGTTTGTAAACGGTGTCCGCTCAGTTTCATGATTTAGAGCTGACTGGGGCTTATTCTAGCCGGCAGCTGCTAGGGGGCCGAGAGCTGGCGTGGGAGGAGTGGAAATACAACCGCAATTTCATGTTTTTGTCTTGGCCACCGCAAGAGCTCTTCAGCTTTTGTGGCTTGGCCGCATAAGCGGTACTAGCCCTCCTTACACCGGGACGCGCTAAAACTCGGCCGCAATCAAAGCACGGGCCTAACATGCGTCCTGCTAGGCGTTTCGGAGCCGTTCCCTTTTGCCGGTAACCTGAACAAATTTTCTAGAGGGAGACTAGAGTGTTCAAACCGGGGGAAACCCTGAAGGGCCAACTCGGAACGTCCCTGATCTCGGTAAGGAAATCGGAAGTTGAGTTTATGTTGAGCCCATAGCGCATTAAGACAATCCAATTCACATTGCCGCTTGAAAGGTAAGGAAACACAACCCATGCCCGAAACCTTCCAGGAACGTTTTCCCTCACGAAGGCTGACGAGGTAGTGTACGTCTTCTGTGCAGAATCTGCAACTTCATGGGAGGGTGAGATGGACATCGAGAGATAGACTAGGAATTCCTAGATTCCGGTCAGTTGCGACTCCGCGTGACGATAGCTTGGTTCCGGATTGCATCTCGGTCGCTCGTATATGGTTCCTGTCTGATGTTGTTTCTCATCTGGAGAGGTAAGGTAAAGTAAGGTGAAGTGGAAGGCAATTTACTTATCTTTATAGTGCAGTGCGTTGCGTATCCTTCTCGTTATCCAGAAATTGGCTTGATCATACCCCCAATACGATTGTTGCGCTTGATCGTACTCCTCTTAACGTTTGGTTGCTTGATTATACTCCTCAGGGTTTATTGACCGTAGAACCCGTCATTCTATTTTTGGTTAATCATTTTAGTATTTTCAACTTTCACTAAATATCACTGTAAAAAAATATATTTAACATTAAAGACATGTTAGACTATCCATATTCTCATTCCTTTATATGTGCAGGTCTCACATGTGAGTAACATCACAAAGTGACTAGTTTAGAGGCGATATCCAGTCAGGGGTGTGATCAAGCCATACATCGTTAAGAGGGGTATGATCAAGCTCACAGAACCTACTGGGGGTGTGATCAAGCAAATTTCTGCTAGAAAACGGATACGGACGGGATAATGTACTATGTTCAGGATTTACAGACGGTACATAAACGGATGTCAATTAGAATCTTCAAAAAAGATGCTCGTGTTGAGTGAGTTTTCACGGACACGGTCAAATTCGAGAAGCTAGCCTCATGAAGATGCGGCAAGAGCAGATGCATCATTTTGTGTTCGCCGTTTATGTTATACATTCTTCTGTTGAAGTTCTTAAATGTCTGAATAATCATGATAGATGTCAAGTCATATCACACCTAACTCTCTTTCTTTCAATATTAATATCGACTTTATATTTTGTGTTTCGAAATCTATACTCTCTTGACATGTACTCTACGTCGGTTCGTTACTCTTCTGCTCAGTTTTTCTGTTCTGTTTAGAGATTCATCACTTCGGTTTGATCTCGACGTTGTCGTGATGTGAATCATTTCACACAGTAAATGATTCACTTCTCAACCAAGAGTTAGCCTCTCTGAGTGAAGTTAGGACCTCAGAGAAGTTGAATATCTAAGGTGATATATATTTTGAGTCCTAGTAGATTGTTTATCATGTTTATAGAGTTTTAAACTCATGGGTTGTACTTACTTGTCGCCCATGCATGCTTTCTAGGTGGTTTAAGTTATCTTTCAGTGTTGCATGTCATTTTAGGTAGTTTAAGATTTACGTTGGCATTTTAGGGGGGCTGACGTGGTAGCCTATGAGTGAAGTTAAGTTACCACGTGGATTAGAGCACTAGAGGACAACCAAGTGGAGCTATGAATTCCCATTGGTCCGTTTTTATCTTTTGTAAAACTTTAATTTTAGAAGCAGAGGTCTAAAGGAGAGTTCAAGCATTTGATGAGGACACTGCAAAATCTGAGAGCACAGGAAGATAGAGCTCGTCGTGCCAAGCACTTTCAGTGAAATTCTTGATCGATTTGGATCAATAAACAAGGAGTTATTCCAATTTGAAGTTCGAGTTGAGTCAGAATTGCATTACTTTTGTTGGATTGGGGGTTTTCAGTGTCAATTGCAGCAGAATCGAGGAAATCGCTTCAAACTTCGTGGTTGCGTTCAATGTCAGCAGGGCTACGACTGTCCAAAAAGTTTCAAGTCAATTGAGTGAGTGAGTAATTCAGGGCGACCGCTGAAGCAGAGGGGGTCTGAAAAGCTCTCAATCTAGAGCAGCAACTTCAAAGAACGAGATCTGGAGAACCGTGTACAATCAGGAGTCCCAACTTCATAGGGATGTTAAGCATATTGTAGACTCCAAATCTTGTAAGAATCTTCGAAAGTGATCGAGCCAATTTTCTGTTGTAGGTCGAAATAGCTGTCTGAGTATCAGAAATTGCCGCAATATCTTTGCCCAGAACTTTTCTGTCCATATCTCGGTGTGAGAATTTGATCTCAAACTGAAACTTCATGTGTGTGCTCAGTGGGGCCTCTTTTACATGTAGGAGAAGTTTAGAAGCCTAAATCTTCACATATTCTCCGATCTTGAGTGTCAAAGTCCATCATCTGATCTTATCATTGCTAGTTAAGCCTGAACTTTACTTCCTGAACATATCAGAAGAGCCAAGAGACATGTATGGGTGTTTTACAGTGTCACCTTGTAACCTGAAGCCTATCCTTTGAGTAAACCATCCATAGCTAGAAGCCTAGTGCTCTCCTTGAGTAAACGTATCACAGCCTTCACGGTCATAACACAACCAGAAGGTTCCGCCCTTCCCAAGAAAACTCTCACCTTGACAACGTTGTTGAAGTTTTACAACCTATACTCTCATGACCTGTATTGTACATCTTCCTGCTATGTTTTTACCATTTTTCAGATTTCTCACTTGCATTCCATACAAATACTCTCACTACCTGTATTTTACATAGTTCCGTTACTCTTTTGCTCAACTTCAGATTTCTCATTTCTTTTTCACATCCAAGTGAAGTGAATACATTGGAGAGCGAGATGCCATATGTGTCAGATCGAAAAGAACTTATCTATGACATAGAAATGATCTTGGAAAAAGAGCTTTGGACGAAGCGATGATTCTATCTATTCTTTAGAATCTTCAGATTCTGAAGATTGGAGCTCTACAAAGAAGAGATTGGGTTACTATTTGCTTTGCTAACGAACTCTTGTTATTAGAGAGACGTTTCAATATTACGAAAAGCAAAGATTTTGTTGAAAATTATTTTCAAGATCTTCCTGCTTCTTCCTTTCGTCAACTAACTCGGATGAACATAGTTTCATTTGGGGCTCTCGTGACACTCATGGAGATTCAAGTAGTCTTCCAAAACAATTCGGTAGTTAAGCAAGCTCATGCGAGTTACAATTAGCTGCACTTGATAGATTAGGACATGAGAGAATGGAGCTTGTCTTGTTCGAACTATGTTTCTGTGAGATATAGCGCACGAGAATATGATAAACTATACCAAAAGAGTCATGGTAGTCCTAGAATTAGATTGAGATGTCATATTCGATGGTCTAATCATCGAGAACATGTTCACATAGCAAGATGTTTTGGAGAAAGAATATTTCCTAGACGCATTGGATTAATGATTACCTCTTAGTCAGAGATCAAGGTATGATGGAGATACATACTTTGACAAAAAATCTAACTATTTTGTTAATGCTCAAGTGATCTGTGATCACAAGAGAAATATTCTAGAGCTATATCTTTTCAAGTATGCTGAGAAGTTGTCAAGACTTGACTTGTCTTTGCAAGTCTCCCCTATGGAACTACATGGATGATTCATACACTCATTTTTAGGAGGATCCGTAATTGTTGGATGATTTTGGTTATATATCTCTTCAACGTTTAGTGCTTTTTTTTAAGATGACTTTTAAAGATGAAGATGAACAGGATATTAATACATGTGTTGCTCATGCAAGAGTTGCAAATGAGCATTGCATAGAGATTTTGAAATCAAGTTGACACTCATTGAAACAACTTAGGACTCAACTGAAACGCAAAGAAGAAAATTCTTTTTTGGTAAGATGGATTACATGTTGTGCTATGTTGCATAACTTTTTGATAATCAGAACGATCCTTGGACTGAAGACGATGATGAAGTCTTGTATGATCAAGAAATAGATAGAGAAAACATGATACTAATGAAAATCATTCAGGAACAAGCTCGAGAAATAGAGTAATGGAAGTAGCATTAGAATTCAACTGAAGAGTTGGTGGAGCACTTCCTCACTTGTAATATAACAAAGAAGAATTCTCTCATTGTGCAATCTTTGTTACGTATAAATGAAGAGGAATATTTTATGTATGTCTCTAGCATTTCTTCGTTAAATGAAGAGAAATATAAAACATAAAGTCAAAAATGTATATAACATAAATATATATCTCCATAAGTAATACAAAAATATATATATGTGTGTGTAGTGTAGCACTCAAATTAGTCTAACTACTTTCCAGACTCGTATCTACACACAAATATTTGTCTATTTGCGTGAGAACATGATGCCCGTAGAAGATGTGCATCTTGATCTCCTATAGAGCTCCAGTAAGGTCGAAGGGCATGGAATGAAATCTACAGCAAAAACCTGATGGAATCTAGTCTGAACATAAGAGGTGATAGTCTCTGGACTAGCTCCTCATATCAACAATTGGTAATAACGCTATCTCCAGAAAAGCTATCTCTATCATTATCGTTAGTCAGGAGAAAATGAAGGTGGATGGATAGCAAAGTACGGATGATTTGTCATGTTCTTCATGAGACTATCATCCACGAGAAGAACATCTCTCGTAGGTATTAAAGCCATGTATGTGTGAGAAGTCCTTCAAATAAAGATGGTAACCGAAAGAAGCTTCCTTCACTATCTTATGCTTAAAGCACATAGTCTGTGCAATAAAGCACAAGCCTAAGAACACACCACAAGTTATTTCAACTTTGTTCAAAAGATGAAAGTGAGGAAAAGATGAAAAGTTAGTTCAATCTTTCTCTAAAATTGTGCTTAGATAAGATATAAAGTATTACCTTCTCATTAGTCACATCCAGAGGGAGGTAGCTTGCGCTCTCCATAGCTTGTAAGAGAATTCTTGTGTTTACACATGTACAAGAAGTCCATATGATCGAGTGAAACTTGACTATATACTTCTCCAAGGATGCTTTCAGTCCTCGTTGTGCAATATACACAAACTCACGATGAGTAGGATACTCAATCACATAGTCTCTCTCGCGAGAGAGCATGAGCTTGTGCTCATTCCTTCTCAATCGCACAAGTAAACCATTGAGATTCAAGATGAGAGTCTTTCTCCTCGGTACATCTGGTCTCAACAACCTAGGTCGTAACTCATCAAAATCAGACGAATGAGCATATGCGACTTCCACTTCAATCTCAATTTCAAATGCGACTTCCACTTCAATCTCACTTCACTTCTCGGTCTGTTGCTCAATGAGAGTCATCAAAGCCTCAGACTCAGACTTCTGCAATCCGTGTCGTCAACTTTCTCTAACATCTTCTCGTGTGCTTCACTTCTCCTCTCTTCAAGAAGAAAAAGAATAGATCACATAATAAGAACTAAAAACATACAACTAATGCAAACCTCATACCATGTAACTTCATTCTAATACAAAGAAGAATGCAAATAATAATACAAAACCACGTAACTTCATTCCAATACAAAAAAATTATACCTGCTTGATCAGGAAGAGACTCGTCTATCATGGCCATAGTTCCATCTCCTGTGAGATCTATAACAGAGATTCGTTTCTATCGCACAATCATCAAATATTGCTCCAACATGTACACTGGACGCCACTCTACATACTCATATATCCAGAAAAGATAATGTTTCTTCTTCTCGTATCTCGTGGAAAACCAATCACTAATGAAAGAGCACTTAACTTGCTGTAAACGCTATTTGTGTCCTTATGGAAAGACAAACGTCTCATTCACAAGAGATAAGTCGAGATGTATCGACTGACCTCTTACACTCCTAATCTTGATCTCCTCATCATAGTACTAAATAAACTCTCTATTTGGTACATGATCTTCCACAACATTCTCATATAAAATTTCAGTATATGTGAGTCTCATTCAAACTTTAAATAAAGTTGAAATACATGAACTAAATGTAAAAAGGTATAGGTAAAAAGATATTTTACTCACATCTGGACGAGCAAAGTCGAAAGAACATGCAACCATCAACTCTAAGTTCTCTAGCTGCTCTTCTCTGATCTTCACCAAAGCTAACTCATGTCTTCTTTCCAGATCCAACCCCACTTTAAGTTGATAACATGAATCCTCCATGCATGTATAATGAATAAGAGAAGGTCATTCCTTCATCTTCTCCCTTCGTTGCTTTTTAATAGAAAAAAGTCTAAATTAATTATTTTATCTTCACTTCGTTAGCTCAGTTCAGAGCAATGAATTGATCTGAATGCCATGCTAGCCGTTGATTCAGAGCAGTTCATGTTTGAATCGCTCCTAGCGATTCAGCCAAGATCTCTCTGTGATAATTCTAAACCTAACTCTCACATTTAACACACAAATTCAAACATTCACAACACATTTTCACACAACATAACATACAATACATTCAATAAATAATTTACTTACACTCATCTAACATAACAAGCAAGCAAGAGTTCAAGCAAAAGGACGATAAAAACATGAATTAGATAAATAGTCTCCCAGTCTCCATCTTCTACCACGAGCTCCATCTTTGCTGCCACCACAAGCCTCTCATCGTTCACCATAACTCGTCCACAAACTCACTGTCTCCTCCAAAAACTCACTATCTCTCTCAAACTAAAATTCGGAAATAAAATTCTTCTCCTTCACTCACTTTCATTCTCCCTCTCTCACTTTTGAATGATCTCCCTCTTTTCCTTCTTCCCCTCTTTTCTTTTCTCTTCGCCTCTCCTTTCTCTTCCTTTCTCCCTCTCCCTCTCTTCTTCTTCTTCTTCTTCTCTCTCTCTCTCTCTCTCTCTCTCTCTTTCTCTTTTTGATCAAAAGTGAACTCTTCTACCTCTCCTTCTAGGAACAAAGATAATGAAAGAAATAACTCCTCCTCATATCTCCTCTCACTTCTCTTCTCCCGCTCCTCTCTCCTCTTCCTTTTTTCTTCTCTTTTCAATCTTTCTCTTCGATCAGAACTTAACTCTTCTATCTCTTCTTCTCATAACAAGAAAAATGAAAGAAATAACTTCTCCTCATATCTCCTCTCACTTCCGTTCTCCCTCTCCTTCTCTCTCTCTCTCTCTCTCTCTCTCTTCGATCAGAACTAAACCCTTCTACCACTCCTTCTCGGAGATGAGTTATGTGGAAATACAGATGTGACAGGCTTTGGAAGTTAGATTGACAATTCGGTTCGTCCGAAAACTGCAAACTCACATACAACCGGGCGAACAAAGAAGTTGGATTGGATATCAAACTAAATGCAAGAGTTGTGTCCCAAGTAACTAAAACAACACATCAAGTCAATAAACAAGATGAAGTCATGGAGTCTCTGTTAGTTGACGTAGGTTGCCAAGGTGAAGTGACTGAAGAAATCTCGTAGCTAGAAACAAGACAAGGGAACAGAACAAACATGTGAAATTTTTTGATTTAATTAATTCTCAGTTGATATTAATTGTAGATATATATGATTATATTAACTATTTTGTGTTAATTTTTGGATGCAAGAAAGTGACCAGCGTAAAGAAAGTGAGCCAAAAGAAGACATAAGAAAAAACCTTGTTGCATTGCAACCAAAAAAATTATTGATTTTAGACGTGAATGGTCTTCTGATGTATATAGAAGTATTCTTGGATCAGTCACAAAGATACAAAGGGTACAAACTTTAGGTGTGAAATATGTGGTAGCATGTCCTGATATATATAGGTTTCCGATGGATGTCTTGCACGTTTCAACGTCACCATCTGGTCATGTTGCTAGAGGAAGAATTGGAGAAATATTTGGCACACCATTATCCATGAATACTTCATTTGGGATGAAGATCTTTGATTCTAAACAAACATAGAAGAAGGATGATAAGAATGTCTTTTGTTTTTGAAATCACTATGTACTATGTGGGAGAAATATCCATTGTATATTGCTAGAAATACAGTGTTAGTAGACGATTCTCTATATAAAGCTGCTCCAAATCCTCCATTCACAAGTATATTTCTTAGACCGTACTATGGTTCAAAGAGAAATAAACTTCTAGTTGATTTTCTTCTTTCATATTTGGGTGCACTATCACGAGCATTTGATATCCTTGAATACATCTGAGACAATCCTCTTAAACATTCTTCTTTATCCTTAACGTTCAGTCCACACAGTGGAAGCTTGCCTGCACAGTTATATCAGTTCTTTTTATTATCGATTATATCTCTTATTTCTGAACTATTGATCGAGAGAAGAATTGTTGCGCAAATGCTAAAGGTCGATATAATGGAATCAGATGAATTTATAGTATGGGTTCGTCTTCCCGGCTACCATGGTCTATCAAGTAAGAAGATGCATTTAGAACTGAAATTTTAGGTGATAGAGTGATAAGAAGAATTTGAATCATAGTATTAGATTAGTCCATCAATTTTTGCTTGATGTAATTCGACTTCATCCTTGTGATGAAAGTTGAGCAATATAAATTATGCATATTTTATTTTTGAAATTTAACTTTTAGATTGGCATATTTGGTAAAACAATTTTGAGATTTTGTTGTGTCTCAATGTGTACTAGAACTAGCTAAGTGGTTCTACAAGTGTTTTTTCAATAACATGGATCAAATAAAGTTATTATTCTGGTATCTTTTCTAAACATCAGGATGTATTCCCAAGTTAATATTGTATTTAGAGTGATCACATTTAACCTGCAATCTTGTGTAATTGATCTTGTTTTATTTAATCGAACGTTATGGTACTCATTACTGAGTTATTGTGTTTTTATAATAAGAAATCTATTATTGTTCATAAATATATATGATTAGATTAGTGTATTCAGTTTAATAATTAATTATAAGATAAGCTAAGTATTGTTTATTATAAAATGATTTATTTATAATGACCTCCCTATTCAAAATATAAGTGGCACATTTGGATAACATAAGTAGTACATTTAATGGACTTCATGGACTATTTGCATGCCAATTTTAGGACAATGCAAAGTCTCATTTTAATGAATAGATTGATTAGATCGTAATTGTATCTTAAGAAGATAAAATAATTTATTTTCTTTAATTATTTTTATGTTAGTTGGACCTACAGTTGCAAGAGGAGCCGGACTTAACCCATAAGTGGAAGGAGTCCAGACACGCCTTTGAGAATATAAATGCGACAGCCTGTTGAATTTATTTAATCATTTAATCAACATATTAGTTTATAATCTAACTCTTCCGGAAGAAAGATTCAAGAAATAATTTAAACCACTTGTGCATATTCTCTTCTTTCAAACTTGGAGGTGGGGGAGGTAAATATATGCACGCCTAAGTAGATTGCGATATCTCATATCTTAGAAATATATCTTGCTTGTTCACGAGTCAGCCTAGATATTTACCTCTAACTATGGCACCTATGCATATTAACCTGCCCGAAAGGTTAAGTAATAAATTAAAATCACAATAAATTAATGTATAAATAGCTACTGATTTGCAGACTTGTACTTTCAAAAGCACGGCAGTCTACTCATACCTTATGGGTTATGTCGTGATCTTCCTACGTTTTCAGGTTTGGACTAGAGTTAATATTTATAAATATTTTGATTTTTCTCATCAACTTTGATATAGGATTTTTTACTTAACATTTATATATTTTCTCGATAACAAGCAAGCAAAAGTTCTCGGAAGTTAATCTTGCATGCATATTTATTTATCATGCGCAGTAAATAATCTCTACGGTATGCATATTATATTATTGCCTCCTTATGATCAGGGTGAAAGTAAATTACAGACCAAATATGCATGTAAAGTGTACTTCTGACCAGGGAAAGGAAAAGGACAAGCTGACTTTGGAGACAAAAAGTTCGGGGTTCTCATTCCTTTAACCCTTCCTTATTACATTTGACTGGCAATTAAATTCAATGTATACACATGCGGGCATATGGAAAACTTCAAGCCTGATCTCTTCGGGCGGGAAAAGAAGTATATATTTAAACTCTAATTATATAAACAAACCAGAAGTCAGAAGGAGCCGGAAATGAAGTACTGATCTACCATATGCGCTAATTAAATATATGTTCATGATATCACGGTGATGACTGGAGTGATTAAAACTCCATACGTCGGGAGTTGGAGCCGGGAACTGAAGAGAATTTCAGTAACTTCTTTACTCTCAAGATTCAGAGATGTAGAACGTAATATCATTATTATAGAATCATTAAATACATCATTGTTACCTTGAGTACATGAGTAAAGAGAATCATTATTACCTTGAGGTCTAGAGAGATATTTAGAATATAAAATCATGTTTAAAGTAGATCAAGATCATATCTGATTCGTTTTGAACGAAAGTTATTTATCTTAAATAATAAAAAGACACCCTAGACAGTTTAGACAGTTTGATAAATGAGCTGAACCTAACTAAGGTGATAATGCACGCTTTTCAATTAACTGTGAATTCGCTCACTGTCTAGGGTGTCTGCTTTGTCCGTTTGCCTAACGACTGGAGACATGGACGGAAGGATGCTCTGCTTTCGGTGATCTCAATTCCGGATCCATTTCGGTAGTACTGTAGTTCTCACCTACCCTTTACCGGAATTAGGACAAGGTAAGGGACGACGAAAAGTGAAACGACCAAACAAAAGGAGTGTCCACTCTAAATCTCTCTCTCTAGAGTCTAAAGGCTCTAAACTTATGCCGCCTCCTTCTTGTTTCTTCTCGCAGCCGCCTCGCCTCGTCTCGCCTAAGTGCGAAGACAAGCTTCCACTCTTCTTGTCTGAGACTTTCCAGCAGCGACAGAAAATAAGAGCCAATATGTCACATACGGGCATCTCTCTCCCTCCCTGTCTCTTGGTTCGTAACATCAGGCAGACCAACCGAGGTCGGGGGTCGATCGGACATTGACGAAGGCAGGACTCTGCACTTTGTCCTCCGAGTCTTGGATTAATGAGCCAAGCGAGAAAGGAAGTCAATGACCTTCGCTCGCTCGCTCGGGCACCCTTTCTACTTCGGGACTTCAAAATGGGTGGATCAGTTTGGGAACAGCGTACGATTGGCAGAAGAAGGAAGGGAAGTGAACGCAGGCGCGACTGACAAGTGAATCCTGCACCCTCAATGAGTGTGTCATGCAGGCGGCTTGTCATCGTCCACTCGCTTCTAGCTCATGCCATACGACCTCGATGGCTGCGCCTCCTGCTGCGTGGACGCACTATCTTAAAGAAAGAACAAGATATGGCTGTGCTAAGCTAGCCTGCACTGGGAGGAGAGTTCCGCGAAATGAAAACTCATGAAATATTACAACATATCGACGGGACCGGGCCGGACCAGAAAACTGTATATGGGGCCGTGGCGATTGATGTCGCACGAATTTCAGTCAGAAAGGTGCGGACATACTTGTACAATTCGCTTTTTCTCTTCAGAAAATATCCGTTGATCTCTGGTTATCGGCAATGGGTGAACTAGAGAGACTCATGAATTATTACAACATGTCGACGGGACCGGGCCGGACCAGACAAGTCTATATGGAGCCGTGGCGATTGATGTCGCACGAATTTCAGTCGAAAGGTGCGGACATACTTGTACAATTCGCTTTTTCTCTTCTGAAGATATCCGGTTGATCTCTGGTTAGCTGCAATGGATGAACTAAGGAGAATTGCCTATCTGCGTTCATCCTATCTGCGTTACCAAGTGACAAATAATGTTCGTCTTCTCCGTAAGTTAAGAGACCGTCCTCCAAAATCTGTTCACTCCATACCTGTCGAAAATGGTTCTTAACTATGACAGCAAATGCAGATGTGTTTTACGCTTTTATTCCCTTCACCTAAAAGACCTCGACAACTCGTTATCAGGGTAATACCGCCGCCAATCAGCTTACATCCACATTGATTCCACAAACGGTCTTTTCTTTGTTTCTGTCGGTTTGGAGAGGGGTAGCAGAATCTTCAGGTCCATGCGGTCCATCTGTATCCAGGTTCGGATCCGCATGACCAGGCCCAAGCAGCCCAAGCCTTATCCAGATCCGAATCGATAGCTAAATCTCTACATGTGAGTTCACGTGCCTACCACATTGGTAAGGTCAATCAGCGCAGCTGATTGCAGTACGAACTTGAATAAAGAATCTTACTGTGTTGACTATTTTCGTCGAGTGGAGCATGTACCAACTCATGTTTCCCGGGAGCTACTGGGACCAGCAGTATGATAGGTGGAATGAGTCTGTGAGCATATGGACGCCATGGTGGCAAGATGAAAGAGCTCTAGTGAGGTCATGGCATGCAAAGCTTTTGAGCATAGCCGCGACCTTTGATTCTCTTCCTCCACCAGTGTCCACCAAACAGTCTTATCTAACCTCGTGACCTAAGCCATGGGCTCGAAAGGGCTGATATTCAAGTTCTTGTAACAGCTTACTTATTCCTGGATTGTACATCTCTCTTACAACCTTCTTCTGGATTGGATCTCGGATTTTGCGCTCCAAGCTCACATAGGAGAGTAGTGGCTGTCTAGTTGTGAAAGCAGAATTAGATCTCTTTTCCCCTGGTAGGCTTCTTGACAGTGCATTTTATGTTCCTTCCTCTAGCAACGTGCAGGTATGTATTTGGAGCATTTCCAGCCTGTTAAAGCCACTTTCTGGCAATGGTGTGTTGATTCTAGTCCCTAGCTGCAGACTGGTCGCACGATACAGTTGGAGATATTTGTCTCTGTGCACAAGGAACGTATAAACTTCAGTCCTTAGTTTCGTGCATTGGTTTCAGAAAGACATACTGCGCTCCAGAATATCTCCATCCACGCCTTCTATAGTTATCGATCTTTTGGACTTTATGGTCGCCACTGTAGGCTGAACATGGAGGACTGATAAAGAGCAAAAATCTGGCTTTTAAGACGGCAAAATTTCTGTGCTGGTGTCATGTCTGTCTGCATGTATGGTCATTCATATCTTGCACCCTCCTCTGAGTTGTTTGTTCCCTTTGCTGACCACCCAAGTCACCTATTTTTTCCGTCATGGATGAGTATAAGTAAAAGAGTTATTGTGTTTAGTCCTCTGCTTTTGAACACGAGTAAAGTTCAAGAAATTTGAGTGCATAGGGATCCAAGTCGCTGGAGACATCCTTCGAGAAAAGCGTGGTACTCAAAGACAGGAGTCATTACAAGTCTGAAGCATTAGTTTGAGAGTTGACGTACCCGGAAACCAACTGCTTAAAAAGTTGAAGTTCAAACTATTACTCCACCAAGTGTTCTGCTCGAGTGAAGCCTAAGAAAGACCTACGCTTGAGATTCATTGGATGGATCGATGACTTCTGATGTTAATGGCCCAGCTGTACATACCTAGTCGCTAAACGCGGGGAGAAGTACAAGGTGGTAGGAACTTAATTGGCAATGTAGAATTGATTAAAACCACATGATTACCCCTTCTGAACTCACCTTTGCGAGGATTGAGCACCAGGAGAAGCTCTATTGTCACAATGATTGTCAGAAAGTTGTCAAAAGCAATGTAGGTTTATGGTATCTTGCGATCAGACGTGGATTTTCTCCTTCAATGAGGAAGCAGCTAGTACACTTGGATATTTGGATTTTCTAATTCAACTCTGTTGTGTCTCTGGAAGCCTTGGAGTTGGCAATAGACGGTCTCCAACTTAACTGCCGATCGTAGGTGACGAAGTAGGTATACGTTACGTTGGAGGTTTTCTGGCTCGTCGAATCTAGCTAGCGTCCGACCTTGGACACATATATCTTTGAGCTGACAAACCAGTTAAACTGCAAACGACTATTGCATGCATATTTCGGTGCTGCTGGTATGGAAGGTAGATAACTTCGCCGCTCTCGGAGTCTCCGTATGTAACAAGAGGTCGTGAAGAGATATGTGATTAGGTGGTCTGCCGATCAACAGCATCAACTTTCTGGATGTCGATGGGAGCCGCTGGTTCACTCAACACAAGTTATCAAGTGGATCAGGTTCATAAGTACGAACCTGTTTCGTTCTTGAGATGGGGCGAGCATGGTAGAAAGTGTGTAGAAACCACGAGTTGGAAGAGAAGATATGCACTTGATTTTTAGCCACTCTAAAAGTCCGGAAGTTTGATACTGTTGCGTATGTCAAGCTCTGACTGCATTCGTCGTTAAAGAAAACAAAGACATATTCAGTTTCAACTAGTCTATGATTTCATAAGTTTGTTTTATCAGCTCAGGACAGCCTTCTTTTCAACTATGTATAGTGTTTACCCTATCGCTGATCTGACTCGTCATTTCTATACTTCTGGTATTGCCTTCTTGACTCCACCAAGATACTTCAAGTTGCCAGTTCCACGTTCCTTGACGCCCTCATTCATGAAACTCTTTTTCAGGCTCTAAACATATCAGCGAGGAGTACTGGTGTTAGTTGTAGTTTCAGATCGAGGCCGGCCGGTGTTACAGTAGATTTGCGGTTTGAATGGGAGGATGTAATTGTGGCAGTGAGCAGAAAGATTGTCGATGACCTTTGGTGCTGTGAAATGGAGACACATGCAAATTGCCTAGTTGTCCACGATTATGAAAAGCCTGGAAGAAAGAGCATGTACACTGGGACCGCTATGTGCTTCCAGTGTTTGGGTACGCGATTAACGTACAAGCTGTTTGATAGCGAGCAGGTCGAGTAGCAGCACAAAACATGGATTGTGATTGCGCGAAGTTCCGTGCTGACTCACCTCAACTAACTATCCAAGCTCCCTCTCGACAATCTGCACACAAAGCTGAAGCTTTAAATCAGCAAGTTAACATTCACAACAGCTGGTGGTCAGAATCGAATTTAGCAGCCAGCCAAAGTTGGAAGTAAGCTCGACTGCTGACTACTGACTGCTGAAATCAAGTTGATAATCTTCCCGCACAGATGACATGCAGTCTGTAGGGCTTTAGGGAATAGTTCGTTCATTCACCCTTAGTAATCCCTGGAACTTATATCAGCTGGGAGACACAACAACGATATATCTAATCTGCTCAATCTGGCTGCGTGAGTATTATAAAAGATCAAGGCATAGAAAAGAAAAAACAAGAAGTAGAGAAAGAGAGAGGCAGCACGCTAGAACGAGAAAAGAAGAAAAGTACATGATCCTACAAGAGAAAAATTATAAGATGTAATACGGGGTAATTTTCCAACTTCTAAAACAGATATCATAAACCTCTGATAGAAATAAATGACTCTACCTGGAGATGATATGAAAATAATAAATATAGTATTATTCAGTCTGAAAGTAAAACTTTTGTCTTTTCGAATCATTATGTCACCAAATTATCAGCATGAGGACAAAAAGGTAAGTACAAGAGAGAATTCTAATACCTTTAGAACCTGGAAACATGTTATGACTCATGAGTAATAACAGCAATAGTGATTGGATGTTTATTCCATTCTTTGTTTCATCCAACCATCCTAAAGCATGAATTCTTATAACTTTTCAATTAAACCCCAGTTGCGGGTAGAAAGACAAAGACAAAAATATTTCTTGTTTAGAGAGAAGACACTGTTTTGTTCCAAGAAACCACCGAAACTTAGTTTCTATATAGATTTTCTAAAAACTATACACAATAATTAGTTGTGAAATGAATCGCATAGTGTAAAGCTTGGGAAAAGCTTTACTTTAATTCCTTAATAAATTCGGTTCTTTCAAGCAAATTCTATCAGGGATGAAAAGACCAGAATGTAATCCCAGGGGTGACACGTGAAAACATCTGTACATATTTCCGTGTCCTAAGCACATATAAACCTAATAAATAAGAAGAGAAAGGCGAGCGAGAAGCCTGTGTTGATACCTGTTAAGGTGAGCAATAAAGAGCTAGAACCGCACTTTACTGGAGAGACGGGTCTGCATAGCGTGAAGAAGATCGGGGCGAGGTGTAACTGACAATGTCTGCCTATATGGAGCAAGTTTCTCAGCAGAACAAGAAGTCACCACGGAATAATGGACAGAGTATGCTGGAAGAGAAACGTACATCTGTATCTCCAGGATAAGCTAGCTGCCTGATTAATCATCACCGAGAGTGGGGAAATTTACTTGTCCATCTCTACTCTCCATCGACGGTAATGCAGTTTCCAGATCGCGTTATTGAGTCCGAAAACTAACTCTCAATATGTCACTCGAGAAATAAAAGTAATAAGAAATTCTTGGAAATCTTCATCCGCATCCGCATCGTCCAATTCCATATTTTCCTAAATCAAAAAAATGGAGAATCATCATGTTCGTGCTTCTACAAAAGTCCATCACAAGTTCATCATCAACTCACGACAGAGCAACACGATTTGAATGAAGAGACTCTAGCAGGTCCGAGAAGCGGCTAGTAGACTTAGAATAGACGAGGAGTTTGTCAATTTTGACTTGACTGTTGAATGCTGGTCATTTACACAGCTGAGAGTTTTCAAAGGATAAAATCCACGAGTTCTTGTAGAGTTCACGTTTATCTATAGGGGTCAAAAATGAAAGCCCGCAAGTGATATTGTGATCTCAGTGGTAGACGCACCCACGTCTCATCTCCCGCCACAAGAACCATTGTATGAATCTCCAGATTTTATTGATTTTATTGAAAAATATAATTATCATCATAGAAAACAGTGATCGATCAGATGAGAAGTGTGACCGTAGGACCATTTTCTAACAAAAATTTCACTATGATGCAGAGGAGAGAAAAGTTCAGAAAACATATGTTTTCTAGAAATTTTAAATCGATATCGTTACAGATTTACAGTAGACCTCCAAATTCTTTGTTTTGAGAACTCCAATGATCAGTCGATCACTTATCTCATGACTTCCAAATATTATTTGAAGTTAAAATAACTTTATTTTAACTCTGGATGGACTAACGCGTACAGGTAACAAAATTTCACTAACTTTTGTTTTTCACTAGGGTTAAATTTTACAATAAGTCTGTTCAGACTTTATAGTTACCACTGAAGTGTGGTAAAGTCTTTAACATGAGATTGATTGTAGCTTCTACTGGTAACTTGGCTTTACTGAACCTATCCACGTGAATCCCGGGACAGTGCATTAGGTGTATGATTTCACGTCACATTGTTAAGAGCTCCATCACTGTTTCTCTCGGCATCTCTAAATGAGTATGAAACTTGAAATTCGTGCAATACCGTAGGAGACATCTTTTGTGCTCAGATGAATCATTCTCCTGCAATGTTTTTCTACGTAACATATGTAGAAGATATTTTAAAAATATAGACTGTAAGATTACAACAGATTAGGAATTAGACAAGTTACGAAAGTAGTGATCCGTAGATCACTTATCAAATGTATATTTTACACTTTCAAAAGTTTTCAAAAGTTACTGGAGGTAATCTTTAACCATTATAAGGTTTAAAGAAAATCTATGCAACGCTTACTCGTGAAGCAGATGAGTCGAGTTCATACGTGCTTCTCTTCAAGAAAGAAGTGTTCGGAAGATCTCTTCTTTTTGAAGAGAACAAGATATCCAGAAAAGTGATCAGTCGATCACTTCTCAGAATATCTTTCTCTTCTGAACTCCCTTCACTCTCGTCATGCTTTGTCTTTCTGAACGTCTCTTTCTCCTCCTCGACTGCTGCAAAAATCTGGTTAGCCAGCGACTTCTCTACAACCTACGGTTGAAAAGTTTAGATGGCGAAACAATGAACCGACTTGATGACCGAGCTGAAAGCGTCGCAAACGACATGAGAGAATGATCCAATTTCTTACTCTTTCTTTCTAGTGCTCTAAAAATACTATCCGGAAGTACAATGTTAGTTCATTTATAGTACACTCTATTTTATATAAATTAATAAATTTTTTTTATTCATTCATTTATTTTGAATTTCTAATGGTTTAATTTTTCACTTGAGACGATGAATTTCAGGTATTTCTTGACATCAAACTTTGTTAATCAAATTTCATGACGTCATATACCAGAAGCTCTCCTTGTAAGCATACGTGAATTCTTTTTTGTTTCACTTTGGTTTAGTTTATCTTTGTGGTTAATCTTCAACCAGTTACAACTTGTCTTTGGGTCTCAGATTATTCCTTAACCTACTGGGCTCACCATTTAACTGATTGCGTGTTTGAGACTGTACGGTTTAGAACAGTGACGACAGTTCTCTTGACAGTTGCGAGAAGTGATCAAGGAATCACTTCTTTTCTTGGTTTCACAAATTCAGCATTTTCTTGTGCTTTCATTTACGTTTTTCTTATTTCTTGTGTACGTGTAATTCTTCTACCATCCAACATTTCTTAGAGAAGTGATTGATGGATCATTTTTCTTTGTGTTCGTCATGTTGTTTGTTTTGTTTTGACAAACGGGTGATGTCATCATAAATTTCTACACATGCGTCAGTTGTTTCGCAAGCATCCCTTCTTTGAGAAGTTGTCCATCGATCACTTCTCGCGAAGTAAACATATTTTATTATTTTTTTCAAGTTTTTGTAAGTTTAAGAATGTGCTTAATTTTGGGGTCTGTGTGTCATTCTTTACTCTAAAATTATGCGTCGATTGATGCATAGTGAACATTGTTCATCAAAACAAGGGATTCTCAAACTAATTTTTTTAAATTTTTTCCAAATCTCAGATGCAGGTCCATTCTGCCGTCATATCTCTCTGTTAATTTGGTCAGCGTGTTATAGATGACATTTGTCATGTCAGTTTAGCATCTGGGCTAGGTTGATCGAGTATGGAGTGGCTAATCTCGGTAGGATCGTTAGTGTCATTAGGGTGGGTTCTTGGGCTAATTCCATTAGGGGTATACTTCGGAGGTAGGGCTTGGATGCTTTAGTTCTTCAAGTTGAGCCTTCAAGCTCATAGCTATGGTGGATAGTCTTGGTGAACGTAATTTGCATTCTTTGATGCACTGAGTGGATTTGGCTTGACTTTAGTGTTTATTTAGTGCCGGTTGGCATGGTGGAGTAAGTACATATCATTTATTACTCGAAGAATGGAATTCGTAAGGTCTGATTGAGAGCTTTCAAGTCACGGATTTCTGTCGATGGTATCTCTTGAGTGTACATGTGATGCCCACAAATTACAAGATGCACGAATTTTTGAAATTTTTAAGAATAATAACTTGTTTGTATAACTGAAGAAGCGTTGTTACTTAAGGTTACGTCTCCCTTAGCAGGAAGATGATCTTAAGAGCTGTTGGTAATAAGAAGTTGACTTCTTCGGAAGACGACCGTCTTCGGAAGAGCGTCTTCTCAGTTGCGTCTTCAGAAGACGGGAAGACGACGAAAGATGAAAAGACGGCGGAAGACATCTGTCTTCCAGGAGACAGCGACCGCGAAGGCCCAACCACGAGTTTTCGGGTAAGACAGTAGGTGTACCTACTGGGGTGCACCGAATAGGTAGGTAGGTCGGGGAAGACACCTAAGGTCAAAAACCCCTAATCTGCGGGGAAGATGCGTAAGGAAGCACATTAGGCACATTCCAACTTCCCGCAGCACAGCGCTTGAGAAGATCGATTGGAGATAGTGAGCTTCGCGAGTTAGCTTTGAGAGAGGAATCGAGTGAGGACATCGAGGTAGGAGAGAATCAGCTGGCAGCTAGGCGAAGGGCGAGACCGAATTGCTAGGCACAGAAGGCAAAAGAGCGAAGGCGTTTTTGTGAGCTCCTGAGAAGCTGACATTGGAGAGCAGCGAGTGGAATCGAAGGTGGAATCGAGGCGTGGCTGGACATTGACAGCAGGCGCAGTCGTGAGGAGTCGCATTGGAGCTAGGACCAGAGCCAAGAAGCGCACGGAGGTCGAAGGCAACTCGGGGAGCAGAAGAAGACTGTAGAGGTTCTTTCCCCTGTTCTTTCCCCTTCCCACTTCTTCTCGCCTTTTCCTGGTATTCCCCGCACTTCCTTGGTTGTGTGCAGGCAGCCTGATCGATTACCCCCACCCCCCATCTTTCCTATTGAGACATTGGATGCGGAAGCGTTGCCCAATTTCTGTCAGACATCTCCTTGCTTCTTCCCGCCCAATTCGAGCTTCCCTACTCCTAACCCTCAAATTGGAGATCCCAGCTATCAATTTCCCTACCCTACTACCTCTCTACCCCCGAAACTTGGAACAGAAGACGATTCGGAAGATGGGAACATCTTCGGAAGACGCTTCTTAAACTTGACTGACTTCGGAAGACCGTCTTCGGAAGTCGACTGAACACAATTCGTATCAAGAGTGGATTTGCTTTGCTTTTGTGTTTAGAGAGACTTGGTACGAATCCTGAGTGGTGTGGTGAGTTGTTTTGTTATTTCGAGAAGTTGGAAGTCGGGAACTAGGCCTGTGCCTCCCGGTCTTCCAAGCTTCTCAACTCCACATCTTCCTAGAGAGACTAGAAGACTGGAAGGCTGGCAAAATGAGCGAGAAGACGTGAGGGTCCCTTCGGGTCTCTTCTGTCTGACCCATAGCAGCCATCCCTTCTTCTTCCCAAGCTTAGAAGAGAGTCGTGAGAATACTTGCTGGCAGAATCTGGAGAGAATGGTCGAGGGGTCATGTCTTCCCACCGAGCAGCAAGGTTCTCCTGAGTGCGTATGAGAGGTGAGAAGTCAGAAGAACAGAGTGCAATTGTCTTGAGTCTGTTGTGAGGATAGATTGCGTGTAGGAAGACGACGATAGGTGAAGACCAGTGAAAGGAAGTCTGACTTCGGGAAGTCTTCCGAGAAAAACATTGAATCGGAAGCTGTCCTGAGTGTCTTCCCAGAGGCCACTGTCCCCCCAGGAGCCCGCAACCATCTTCTGAACTTGTCATGCACTTATGTTTTGTGAATCTTGTATCTTCTGATAGGAAGTAGGATGTAATGCAAGGTGGGTTGTCTTCTTGGTAATCCATGCGAGGCCTTGCTTAGATAGGATTGTTTAGATATAGCTCGGAAGACGAGAGCTATCTAGGAAGTATTGTTAGAATCCCGGAGGACGGAGTAGCTGTCTTTTGGAAGACTAGTTTCGTCTTCTGAGAAGTAGAAGCTAGACTGTGGGCACTCGGGAAGAACTGAGCCTTCAGCTCATAGTAGGTGCTTGTGGTTTAGTGCAACAGATCTTCCAGGTATGTCGATGCATCCGCGGGGCTTGGTGTTACCAGCAGCAGAATTGGCCGAGGCCACTCCTTTCCTCAAGGAGTTGGGTCTCGACTTCTTCCTATGGGATTGGAACCTCGCAGATCAAGGACTTCTGGAGGAGGTGTGGGCAGCGTTGCCACCTCGTAACCGTGTACCTGCAAAAGCAGGAGTAGCTCGAGGAAGACCGTCTTCCTGGACTGAAGACTGGTGGCACAAGGCTTTTCACAAGCCTTAGTCCGAGAACCGAGGATATTGGTACGAGAAGAAGATCTTGCCTAGGATCGTGAGTTCGTGGCATGTGCCTGGGAGCACCACCTGCCTTTTCGTGGAAGACAGGCAGGGGAGGAACGGTTGGAAGATAGAATCTTACCGGGAGCCGAAGAAACGACTTCTGGCAAAGTTGTTTCTGCATCTTTTCCCCAAGGGGAAAGCGCAGAAGACCAGGTACTTAGGAGATCAGGACGTGGAGTTCCTGGAATCAGTGTGGGATGACAGAGTGCCCATCTACTGGGGCGCGTACATCCACAACTATGTACAGACGGAGCTAGCATACTTAGGTACCCCGGCGGGAGGACACATGACGCCCTTCCTCTGCTACTTGTATGTAGCCATGGGGGATCTTAGGGAAGATCAGCTGACAGTGTATGGGCCAACGGAGCGACAGGAGGTGAAGGAGGAGACCTCGGAAGACGATGACCGAGAGGCAGCAGCAACGCCCCCTCCCACTCTGATGCCACAGCTGAGGCCCGGCTCTCACCAGAAGACGCTGCTGGTGAGGGAAGACGAGTCTAGTGGGTCGGAAGACGCCACGTCACTGAGGAAGATGGGTCCCAGAAGTGTATCGAGGACACCCATCTCCCTCATTCATTCAGGATCGGAGTCCGACTCGGAAGAAGACCTGCTGAGTACCCGATCAGAGCAGAAGACTGCTTCTGCAACGCCTGGGAGTCTTCCGAAGACTCCAGAAGACGAAGGATGGATGGGCGCTCCTGCTGCGATGCGAGGAAGACGCAGCAACAGCGACAGCAGGGTCAGCAAGAGACGATGAGGAGGAAGCCACCTCAGTGACACCCGAGGTAACTGCAGGGCTTTCTAGCTTATCAGAAGCCGCATTAGGAGCTCCGATAGGAGCAGATCAGGTAGAGATTGCCTCCGTGCAATCTGAGTAGTTAGTAACTTCATTCACAAATCCAAATATAGTAGAATCGAACATGCTATCTTAAGGGTGGCAGTTTTTCCATGTAATATTAGTTAGGACACCATGTGGCAGCATAGGTAGCGTAAGAAGGACAAGGTGGATGGCCAATTCGGGCAGGGGAACCGCTTGCATGTGAGGTAGCAACCTCCTGTCAGCGTCTCTTTCTCCCTGGTGGTCGCCTCCCCTGGTTCTCATGGCAGCAACATAAGTAGGATAGCAGAGTAGGAGATAGAGTTCTGCCTGTGCTACCAGTTCGATAGAATTCTGTAGCAATTGCACACATCGATTCTATGGTGCAGGCGGACGAGACACATTAGAGCAGAGGGACAGGATAGGTGGTTCTTCGCACTACACCCGTTGTTGGAAACATACGAATAGTCTTGGAATATACAGGAGGGGTCTGCATACTCGTACCAGCAGTGGTTCGAAGATGTAGATAGAAGTAGTGGACAGTCTAGGAACAGGGAACGGCATCCTCGTGCAGTCCTGTTAGCTAGGCTGGTGTGTCGAGGAGTAGACACAGGAAGTAGAGGGAGTGAGCTTCCCAATGCCATTGTGACTTCTTCTCGAGGAATAGATTGTGGATTTGAGTGCAGAAGCTTTGTCCATATCTTCTGGATGGTGGGTTCATTGAATTCGCTCCCAATTGTGCATGGGAAGTGTTCTTCTTGAGTGGCGGTGACTGTCAGCAGTTGTGGAAGTGTAGCTTGACTCGTTCAGTAGAGCACTTGGGATCTACGTACGAACGGTCTTCTGGGTAAGGGATCCCAGAAAACAGAGCAATCGGAGCAGCGAAGTGAAGAAGAAAGAAGCCTTCTTCTCGCAACAGAAGACGACATCCTCGAGTAGAAGACGGTGCAACAATACTCACATTTGTTATCTTCCTCCCCAAACTATTACAAGCAGGGATGGCTTGTTAGTCAGGATCCGGACTAGAAGCCTGTCGGAATCTTAATTTACTCTTTTCATCTTATTTTCTCTTGTTTGGATTTTCTCTCCTTCCCCATCTTCCCTCATCTTCCCCATCCTCTTACCTTCTTCTAGTGAGCTTCCGAGACTTCTATTGAGCTTCCGTGAAGGTGAATGTCGTTGTAGTGCTGCAGGAAGACCATTTCCGTAGGCAGAAGCCTAGGAAGGCTATAGGGGGCATACACCCTGTGATTTATCTAACCCGTTGGAATGTGAGTGTGAGAGTAAGGTGTAACGACCGTTGCTAGTCGACTTCTGCGAAGCAGGACAGCCTTCTGGAGGTGTGAGAAGACGAGTTGAACCCCCAGAAGACGAGAATCGCTTCGGGAAGAGGGTATCGAGAAGACCGGAAAAAGCAATCTGGAAGCAGGAAGATCGTCTTCCCGAGCTTCTCTGTGAATAGTTGTATGATATTGTAATTGGTAGTTGTTTGTTTAGTTCCAGAGCACCATTTGGCGTGTCTGGAAGACGTGTTGTTTTGTGTGGTTTTGTGAGAAGACGAGATTTCTAGACAAAACCCGTGTGTTTGTGTGTTTGAACAGATCTTAGAACTTAGAGCAGCGTTACTTGTGCAAATCCTCTGTGGGAACGATATCTTGTATACTAAATGGGCAAAAGGAGAAATCCTACGTCACTACATATAGTGAGGAACCATTTTTGACGCCGCTGCCGGGGATTTCATCTTAGTAACTTCTGTTCTAAGCTTCCTAGATCTGTGTGCCATTAGTTAGGTTCATTTCGAACTAACTTCGATTGTAGTTGAATGTGTTGTGGGACTCTATCTTGCTAGAAGACGGGAACCGCAACCAGCAGTTAATAAGATACATTAGGGAGAGTTGGAAGAAGCCGCTTCCCTGCTTCCAAGAACTCCTTGGAAGACTCGATCTTGGAAGACTGCAGTGAATACAACGAGAAGCAGGAGAAGAAGACGTTCTGAACTTGTGATCGGTTGTTCAGTCATTTGGTCTCCCAGATCTAGTGGTAGAAGAATAGAGACATCGGTTCTCAGTACTCTGGTGGATGCCTCTGACCGGAGGAAGAAGCAGAAGACGCACGGGTAAAGATCCTGAGTGGGTAAACTCACCCCAGCGAACCGTTTCTAGAGAGCAGCGGATATCCTTGAGACACCAAAGGAAAGAAGAAGAGCTCAGGAAGATCCGATCGGTAGAGTTGGAAGAGCCTTCCATCTCGAGCATAATCTTTGGCGAAGATAGAAGCCAACCGGGTGATCACGTGTATAAAGTAGATTTTGGTACTGGTTACTCGGAAGACGTCTTCCCTAGTGCGGAAGAAGCTTCTCAAGGTGAGGGAAGACTGGAGGAGATTGTTCCAGATGTCTCGGAAGGTAGCAATGACAGTAGCTCTGACTCAGAAGACGACCTTCGTGATTCAGACAGACCTGGACCTTCGAGAAGATCATCTCCACCACCTGGACCTGAAGAAGAAAGAAGTTGGCAGTCGCACCAGCCGGCAGTCGACATGGCTTCCCACACTCGGTAGAAGTACCATCCGTACGACGATGATGATGACGTAGACGACTTCATCACCATGTTCGAGACCATCTCTCGATCTAACAAGGAAGACGCTGATGTTGACAGACTCCGTGTATTTCTCAGTTTGATCGTAGGGAAAGGAAGGAAGTGGATGAGTAAAACGTTGGATGATGGTGTAGTAATGGCCGCTTGGGCTACTCTGAAGGCAGCTTTTCTGAAGAGGTTCAGAGGAGTGGGTTACGATCGTATGACCCTCATAGAACTTCAGAGACTCGAACGGAAGAAGAAAGAGATTACTGCGGGATTACACCGAGAGGTTTGAAGATCTCCTGGATCATATCCCTCAGAACCAAGGAAGACCCGGCTACTGTGCTCAGCAAGCCGTGGACTGGTACTTGGGAGGATTGTCTCAGGACATGGAATTGTACTGCAGAAGAGGAGGAGGTGATGATTTAGCGGAGATACAGAAGCATGCCGAGCAGTATGAAACCTCGAGCATCACTCGGAATATGACGAAAGACAAAGGGAAGACCTCGAAGAAGTCCAAGAAGTCGAAGAAGTCTTCTCGGAAGTCCAAGAAGAAGTCCAAGTCCACTGAAACTGATAACAGTGATTCGGAAGCAGCTTCTACTTCTGAAGAGTCTACTGTCGAAAGTTCAGAATCCGAATCTGAACAAGAGAAGAAGACGCGGAAGAAGAAGAAGGAGAAGACGCGAGCAAGGGAGGAAGTTGTGCAGAAGATGCCTCAATCTCAGATCATTCAGTCTGCACCCGATCCCCGTATCAATGAGGTTCTGAAGCAGTTTGCCGACCTGAAAGTTCATCTTCTGAACCAGAAGGACAAGCGGAAGCAGCCTACGGCTTCCCGGCCAAACCTTTGGTGCAATCTTTGTAACTCTTCTGGACACACCAGAGATCAGTGTACGCAGGATCAAGCTGTCAACTGGGCAGGATGGGAAGAAGACGATGAGGGATATCTACACGATCTCAGTGGGGAAACCTGCTATAGGATCGAGAGACCCTTCACTCATACGCCTCCCGCCCAATATAATCGTTATGTATCGAGGGATAGAGCTAGCAATGTACAGACCAGGACGCCCTGGCAGCCTTCTTCATCACAACGACCTCTCAACCCTCTTCCTGGAGCGTGCAATAATTGTGGAGAGACAGGACACTGGTGGTCCACCTGTCCTCATCCGAGAAGACAGATTGGGCAAGTGCCCTTGTGTGGGAACTGTAAGGAAGCCGATCATTTCACAGGGAATTGTCCTCAGACCTTACGACCCCGACAAATGATGAGATTTGCAGATACCACGCCTCCTGCAGAAGCTGCATCATCTTCTAAACTCGAGTTAGCAGTGGTACAGCACATCACGGTAGAGGAAGAAGATCCTGGGGATTGTACAGATTGTCTCCACATTGAGGAAGACGAACCAGACCCCGAGAAGCGCGAAGAAAAAGAACCTCAGCTGCAGAAGACGACTGCAGCTCAGAAGATGGAGACACCTGAAGAAGCGTCATCTCTCACTTTGACGGATGGTACTGTTTGGAATCCTGACCCGAATTCAGATAGTTGGCCTCCAGAGGAAGTCTTGGATGAAGCTGTGTTCAAGGTAAGTACCATAAGCAAAGGGAAGTCAGAATCTCGTCAGAATGACGTCAAGAAGAAGAAGCAGCGTAAGGAGAGGTCATCTTCTCCTGAGCGGCCGTCTTCTCCTACTTACGACCGAGAAGATCCGAAGTACTTTGCTCCTGACATTAGACAAGAGGTTGAAGCGATCATGCAAGAAGAGCTGGAGAAGAGACGGAAGATAGTACAGCAGCTTCCTACACCGACTACGGCAACACCTGTCTCACGGGAACAGCCTCCAGTCGAGGGAAGACACTCTTCTGGTCTTCCACCCAAGGAAACAGCTACTACATCTTCTCTGTTGGAAACTCCAGTCACTCTTCTGAAAAGATCTCCGTACGACATCTTGCGAGACTTGTGGAATCAGAAGGCGGATGTAACCTTCCAACAGCTGTTGGATGACAACGCTGGTTACAGAAAGTTGTTACAATCTGTGCTTCGAGGATCGAGGAAGAGGAGGGCAACTAAACTTCCCAAGAGCACTCCGATCCTAAGAATAGAGCATGAGGACTTGGGAGCCCCAGAACTTGATATGGAGATCCATGGCTGTCTTCTGAAGAAGGTACCCATTGATTCCGGCTCCGGAGTTAACATCATGACTGAAGAAACAGCGCATTCCCTAGGCTTCACTGAGTTCCAGTCTACTCCGAGAATTCTCAGAATGGCGGACCAGACCAGAAGACGACCTTTGGGACAACTGAAAGATGTCTTGACGGTAATTGGTGGAGTATCTTTTTACCTCACTTACATCATTTTGCGACCTGTAGCTAAGGTTGGATATCAGGTGTTGATAGGAAGACCATGGCTGTATGCTGCAAATGTAAATACCGACTGGAGAAGGCATCGTTTGAGATTTCCCAATCCTACACCCAAGCCAGGTGAGAAGGCTAAGGTCTCACTTCCTTGGATCAAGATTGGACACCAAGGTGAAACTCCTTCTACAACGGAGGGGTACACTTCAGAAGACTCAGCTGCGTCTTCTGACAGTGATGAACGGTATAATGAGTTTGTGACGAATAACGTGTATACTACAGAAGTAGCAGAGAAAGTAGAAGATGTGGTCTGTGGATACATTGAGTGCTACGAGATTGCGGAAGAAGAGCTTCCAGAAGACGAGAATACCGTCTTCCCTTCGGAAGATCCGCCAGTTGGTCTTCCAAAAGACGAATCTGAACTAGAAGAAGCTCCCAAACCGGAATACTTTGGTGCTAGTGAGTACAGTCACACTGAAGGAATGGTAAACCCGGATGATCTCCAAGAGATGGAGGTTGCTCCTAGGAAGAAGCTGAAGCTTTCCAAGGTGATCGAGAGCCAGCAGTTGGAAGACTTTCGAGAACTTCTAACGGAGTTCCAGGATGTCTTCGCATGGACCATAGAAGACATGAAGGGCATACCTCGAGAGTTGGGAGAGCATCGCATCGACTTGCTGGAGGGCGTTGTTCCTGCACGGCAGAGGCAGTATCGGCTCAACCCCAAGTACTCGCTTCTAGTGAAGGACCAGATTGACCAATACCTGAAGGCAAAGTCATCTTCCCAGTACTTAGCAGTGAGTGGGTAGCTCCTATTGTCATCGTGCCGAAGAAGCAGACATGGAAGATCCGAGTGTGTCAAGACTTCCGGAAGCTGAACTTCGCCACGAAGAAGGATCATCACCCTTTACCATTCACCGACTCTGTGTTAGACCAGGTAGCAGGGCATGAGTTCTACAGCTTCCTGGATGGGTATTCTGGGTACAACCAAGTTTCAATCAGAGAAGAAGACAAGTCGAAAACCACTTTCACCACTGATTGGGGCACGTACGCGTACAATCAAATGCCGTTTGGTTTATGCAATGCACCCGCCACATTCCAGAGGTTGATGATTACAATCTTCAAGGAGTATCTTTGCACCTTTATGGAGATTTTCTTGGATGACTTCTGTGTGTTTGGATCGAGAGAAGACCACTTGATATTTCTAAGGAAGTGTTTTCTGAAGTGTAGAGAACATCGTTTGGCTCTTCACCCTGAGAAGTGCTTCTTTGGTATGTCAGAGGGGATCTTGCTAGGACATAGGATTTCCGGAAGAGGTATAGAAGTCGACTGTGCTAAGGTGGAAGTCATCATGAAACTCCACCCACCTTCTAACCTGACTCAGTTGAGAAGCTTCCTTGGCAACGTAGGATACTACAGAAGGTTTATTGACAGGTACGCAGAGGTAGCAGGAAGACTCACTAAGTTGCTGAAGAAGGACGAACCATACGTTTGGTCTTCTGAGCAGCAGGAAGCATTCGAAGAAATGAAGAGGCTTCTGTCGGAATCCCTTGTCCTACGGCCGTCTGATTGGGAAAGAGTCTTCCACATTTATGTGGATGTTTCTGCTTTCGCCATAGGGGTGGTGTTGAGTCAGAAAGATGAGAAGAAGAAGGATTATCCCATCTACTACGCGGGAAGACAGCTCAGTGATGCAGAGAAGAAGTACTCGATAACTGAAAGGGAGTGTCTTGGCATGATTTACTCCTATAGGAAGTTTAGACACTATCTTCTAGCAAACCCGTTTGTCTTTTATGTAGATCACTTCTCTTTGAAACATCTTGTAAAGAAAGCAGATTTGTCTGGTAGGACAGTTAGGTGGATTCTCCTACTCCAGGAATTTACTTACACAGTTGAGTACAGGTCCGGAAGACAGCATGTTAATGCTGACTACCTATCCAGACTAGAGATAGAACGACGAGAAGATGAAGTGGAAGACGAGTTTCCTGACGAGAAGTTGTTTTCAGTTTTCGCAGAGACACTTTCATCTGAGGGGGGGCGTACCGCCTGCTTCCCAGAAGACGAGACTAGATCTTCTGATCCAGTCTTTGCGACTTCCACAGAAGAGTCGACCTTCAAGGACTTGAGGAAGTTCTTGGAAGACCAACAGTATCCCGAGGGATTGGATGCGGAGCAGAAGGATGTCTTCTTACACAAGGCAGGACCTTATGCCATCTTCCAGGGTATCCTGTTTCGAAAGGGACATGACGAGAAGCTGAGAAGATGTCTCGAGCCGTCACAGATAAAATCAGTGATCACAGGTCTTCACTACGAAGATGCTGGGTGTCACTACGGGCTGAAAACCACAGTGAAGAAGATGTTAGACGCCGGATACTGGTGGCCAACTATGTATCGAGACATTTTTCAGGAGATCAGGAAGTGCGATGCATGCCAGAGGGTGGGAAGACCGACCGCTACAACAAGGTGACCTCTTACTCCCATTCTTCCGCTTGCTCCGTTCGAAAAGTGAGGAATCGACTTTGTGGGTCCTATCGCCCCGGTGGCGAGAAGAACACGAGCACGGTACATCTTAATAGCTACCGATTATGTCACCAAGATGGTGGAAGGCGAGGCCACGAGAAAGAACGATGCCGCAGTAGTAGCAAGATTCCTTTGGCATAACATCATTACTAGGTACGGATGTCCGCTGGAATTGATATCAGATAGGGGTACTCATTTCTTAAATGAGACTATCTCCCTCCTGACCCAATACTTCAGGATTAAACATCGGAAGACGACGCCATACAACCCGAAAGTGAATGGACTGACGGAGAAGTCGAACGGTCTTCTGTGTAACATCCTGAACAAGGTAATTGTTAACCATGCGTATGACTGGGACACGAAACTGCCATCTGTGTTGTGGGCTTTCAGGATTTCACCTAAGGTCACAACCCAGAAGACGCCTTTCTACTTAACTTACGGCATGACACCTATTGTGCCCATTGAGTTAGAGGTCCCGACATACCGGTTAGCCGTATCCGAACGCATGGGAGAAGAAGAGAGCCAGGAGCAGCGTCTTCTGAATTTCGTAGAGTTTGAAGAAGACAGGAATGCAGCTTTGGAGAAGACGTACGAGGTGCAAGCGCAACGTAAGGTAAACTACGATAGCAAGTTGAGGAAGGTGACCGTTGTGGATGGGGACTTGGTTCTTCTCTACGACAACCGACATCTTAAGTTTCCTGGGAACTTCACCTTCGCTGGATGGGACCTTATCGTGTCTTAGAGGTCTTCGACAATGGCTCCTTGCAGTTGGAAGAGTTGGACGGTACACTGATGACCACTCGTGTTAATGGGTGGCGCGTTATCGTGTCGGATATTTTGTGCGTGAAGGATGTCCAGGAAAACGCAAGGTTCCTGGCTGTGGAGATGCTGTGTGCCAAACAGAGACAAGACAGAGAAGAACAACCACGAAAAGGAATGCTGCGATATATACCACTTTGAAAGTATGTACACTGTCGATTCTTTCTCCAAACAGCACAAAACTGAGGAACAGACCAGAGCGGTCTGTAACCTATTTCAGAAGCCCTAAAACAAACCCCTGAATCGCAACCCTAGCCTGAAATCGCCAAAGCGTAGCTCAAAGCAAGAGAAACTTCTCTTTGCTAACAAACAGAGCTACAACAATATCACGCGATCCAAAACCCAAGTCCAAACCACATCCACGCACTAACTCTTGGCTAAAGCTAGCTACCACAAGCCGTACACAACCAATTAAGTCCCTAACGAACTCAAAAAGACGAAATCCGTAGCAAAGGAACCGAAAAAGACCTATCTGAGAACTTTCTCCTTTCTCCAAACGATCTTCAAATGTTGATAGGGTCTCCTTCCCTGACTCCCTTGGCTCAAGAAACCTTCAGATCCGACTCCCGATAGTCGAGATATCGCCGATTTTCGCAGTTCGGTCGCAGGTGACCGAACTTCCAGAAGCTCCTCCCTGCGGCTTAAAACCGCTCACACCGCACAAACGGATCGTCTAAACTGATATCCGTCCTCGCTGGTAGGTAGATCTGGCTACCCTGAACCCAACAAGACTCCAAACAAGCCGTTTGGAGTTCCCCTTGCAAAACCACTCGAGAAATTTGGTCGCAGGTTGCAAAAAACTGACGTAAATCGGCTCCCTGTGGCTCAAATTCGCTCACCACACCCAAACCAACAATCCAATTCACTTACAGTCTTCTCCTATGCGTACATGAGGACTCCCTGATCGCGTAGGCACCAAGAACGAAGAGCTTGGCTCACCGATCGCGAAGAACAATCCAACCTCAGATCGCAGGCGATGAAAAATCTGATGCAAGCGCTTCCCTGCGAGCCAATTTCACTCACAACTCCCAAACCGCCCGATGAAACTTTGTATCGTCTTCAATTTCCTGAAGAACTCGTTGTTCTGATCCCGATGGATCCAAGGACAGCAAGTTTGGACTCCGGAACGGCCCGAACGGTCCAACTCTCCTTCACAGGTAACTGAAAACCCCAAATCTGCTTCCAGCGTCTCAATTTCCCCCAGAACACAACAACCGATCCGTCTCTTCAAGAACCATCTTAACCTGTGCGTAGCCTGCACAGATCTGAACCCGATGACACCTTGCGCGCGTGTATTGGACTTCCCAATTCTCCAAAACATCCACCGATAGGTCGTAGGAACAAGCAAGCCCCTTAAGCAGCCCCCTTGCAACAGTCTGTACGTACGAAGTTCAACCCTCAATAATAAGAAGCAGGCCCCTTGCGTCCTTGATATAACGCCTGAAGCCCTAAATACCCAGTCAGCAAGAAACTAGGGGCCTAGCTTGATTTTGCCTTCTTTCGAATCGCATAACTTCTTCTCTGGATGTCCAAACGAAGTAAACAAGATGCCCATGGAAAGCTGACAACGAGCTCTACCAATCTATGTGATGAAAATGAAGATCCGAAGTTGCGCCAAAAGCCCGTAAGCTGAGGCCTAGCTTGTTTTCTCCATCTTTCGAGTCTTGTAACTTTTCCACTAGGAGTCCAAACGAAGTAGATGAAGTGCCTATGGAAAGCTGACAGGGAACTTTATCCATTGGTGCGATAAGAACGAAGATCCGAAGTGGTGCCAAAAACCCATAAGCTGGGGCCTAGCTTATTTTCTCCATCTTTCGAGTCCTGTAACTTCTCCACTAGGCGTCCAAACGAAGTAGACAAAGTGCCTTTGGAAAGCTGACAAGGAGCTCTACCCATCTATGTGATGAAAATGGAGATCTGAGATTGGGCCAAAAGCCCGTAAGCTGGGGCCTAGCTTGTCTTCTCATGAGTGTCTTTGGAGCGACAAGCATCGAAGTTTGAATTTCAAGTAGGAGCCGGTCCACGACACGACATCCACCCCCTCTGAACCTGTGCATCCTCCGATATGCACCAGAGATACCAACCAAGGAGTGGACCGGCTTACCGTCCTACTTCCCATCGTAACCAACTTCACCTTCAAGATCTTCTGCATAATCCTCATCCTCAAACTGAAACTCCGTCAAGATATCTGCTAGATCGACCTCCTCATCTCTCTTTTTGAAAATCTTGACGCGTTTACCTGCCACTGGTACCTTCAAGCTTGTTCCATCCAACTCTTGCAGGGCGTAAGTTGCGTTGTCATGAACCTTCTTCACCACATACGGACCAAACTATCTTCTGGAAAACTTCCGGAGTGCACTATGCTGGTTGTCTAGACTGTTGTCATAGACTAACACCCAATCACCTTCCTTGATTTCCCTGGGTCTCAAACGATGTCGCTGATCAAATCTGACCTTGTTCTTCAACCGTGCTTCTCGCAGCCTATCCAAAGCAGTTTGGATATCCTCTGGTCTTCTCTCTAACTGCCTAATTCGAATAGCAAGAAGCTCTTCTCTAGTCAAATTGTCTTCCCAAGGTAACACACTCCATGTCAGAACATGTTCTTCAATCGGCATGATAGGCTTCTGACCTGTGATGAGTTCCACCGGCATGTAACCTGTCACCGAGCTGTGCGTCGTTCGATCTGCCCATAACGCAAATGGTAAGAGTCGAGGTCACTCGCGTACCCTTCCGTTGCAAGCCTTCACCAAAGCCTTCACAATGGGTGGATGACCACGTTCACTCTTGGCATTCCCTTCGGGGTTGTAAGCAGTTGTCAGTGACAACCTCACCCCACACCTTGCAAAGAATTCATGAGCCTCGTGTGCATCTAACTCTCCCCGATCTGCAGTGATCTTTCCCACACATCCATACCGACAAACAACCTCTTCCAAGAGAAATTTACATACCCCTTCAGTTGTCTTCGTCCGAAGCGTCCTACCCTCGACTTGATTTGATAGGTCTTCTCTAGCAAGTACCAAGTATCTCATCTGCCACAACCCAACCGGCATAATCACCAAGTCTACCACCCACTTGAAATGTATTGCCAGCGGATAAGTTGGATGTAATCCGTCACGATGTCGGATGTTCGAATACATCTGACATGTCAAACAAGACTCTACAAAAGATACAACATCCCTGTACATGTTTTTCCACCAATACCGCTCTTTCATCTTGGTAAAAGTGGCCCAAATCCCTCGATGTCCAGCCCAAAGACTCTCATGGAATGCCTTGAGCAACTTCTGCTGATCTTCCTTGTTGCAAATCACCCGTAGCGGTACCCCACCTTTCTGCTTCGGTCGTTTCCAAAGAAACCCATCCTGCAACATGAAGTTGTAGGTCTTCCTTCGAACTCTCCGAAACCTCTCATCCGTCCAACCTGTCTGCTTAACCATCGTACTAAGGTACCTCCCAGTATCAAGCAAATCACCATCATACAACCCTTGAACAAACAACTCATCTTCTCTTCTTGCCTGTGCAATCGAATAGAACTCTGTACCCACGTCGTCAATGTCTTCTACCATCTCATCTTCCCCATCATATCGAGCCCGAGATAACATATCCGCCATCAGATTATCCTTCCCTGCAATATGTCTAAACTCCGGGTTCAACGACTTGATATATGCGATCCATCGTAACATCGCAATATCAGGAGTTGAACAATTCATGATCATTCCTAACAACGGCAAGCAATCAGTTTCAACCACCACTACTGCTCCAATCAAATACTCTTTCTCAGTTTTCATAGCTGAAACAATACCCCACAGTTCTCTCTTCACTTGCGGGTAAGCACGTTGTCGAGGACTTAACACCTTCGCTCCGAACCTAACCGCAAACCTGTCTCCATCCTCATCATCCTGTCCGACTGCCCATCCAATTGCAACTGGACTTGTATCCACAGTAAGAACCACCGGCCTAGCACCCTTGTAATCAATCCTTCCCAGAACTGGAGGAGATGATAGTAAAGACTTCAGCTTCCTTACCGCATCAGTATGCTCTTCCTCCCATCTGAATTTATGACCCTTACGCAACAATCCATACAACGGATCCGCCACATGCGCATAATGAGGAATCCAAATGTGGTAGAATACACAAGCACCCAAAAATCTTCTTACTTCTGTCAGCGAGTTGCAAACCTCCTTCATCCTTCCAATCGCATCCACTTTGTTCGGATCTGGCTTCCGACCAAACGATCCACACAAATGACCAACGATCAAAACCTCTCTAACTCCAAATGTAGACTTCGCACTTGACAGCGTAAGATGAACTTCCTCAAGTCGAGATAAGATCTTCTCACAGTCTGCGATGTGATCAATGACGTATCGCCGACACCCCCTCTGATCTAATGCTTCATCCTTCTCATCTTCCACACATCCTTTGATGGGGATGTCATCCAAGAACGGCATCGTCTTTTCGGGGATGAAGTCCCTTAGAACACGATTCATCCCGTTCATCATGTGTGCTACCGAGTTGGTAGCTCCCTGTGGTAAAGTACACATTCTAACCAACCCCAAAGGTGTCCTCATTGTCGTGAAGCTTCTGCTCTCCTCCGCTAGTTGAAACTGATCATACCCCGAGTAAAGATCTCCCATTGAGTAAATCGCTCTTCCTGCAAACGCTTCTGCAAACTCATCCACAATCGGTCCCACCCCAGCATTTCTGATTGTTACTGCGTTCACCGGCTGCATGTCTTGGATGAACCGCAGCGACCCATTCTTCTTTGGTACTGTAAACCATCTGCTTGAATATGGTGCAAACGACGGCTCCAAGATCTTCATCCGCATCTTCTCCTTCAGCAACTCCACTAGTTTGGGCAAGTGAGCCCGCGGTACTAGAATTGGTCTCAGGTTCCATGGCACATGCGGTACCGTGAAGATAACCATCGGGGTAACAACGTACGGATCTACACATCCAATCTCAAGTGGCTCAAAAGCAAATGCTTTCTCATGTCTTGAAAGCATCTCCTTGAAGCACATCCTCTCTTCTGGTAGAAGAGACCCATCAGATCCAATCTTCAGCTCTTCAAGGGTCTTCTCCGTGAATTGTGTCCTATCATTGCAGGATCTCTCAAACTCTTCTCCTTTGAAGCTCGATCCATCTGTTGGTTGGTGTCTTCCGGCAAAGGACCAGCAACTGGCTTTACTTTCCTATCCACTGTCTTGTACCTTGTCTCAACTCGAACCTCCGGTGCACGGAATGATTCGATCACCGAATAGACCTCCCTTGAATGAATCTGCACGACCTTATCCATATCCTCCCATCCAATAGACATGATCTCTCGCAAGGGATCTTCCAACCCATCCTCTTCATAAACACCAGAAATCCATTCATCCTCTTCTAGCTCACCCAACTCTTTCAACATCAACTCAACACCACGCAAATGCTTTTGTTCTTTTCTTCTCAGCTCTTCTATCTTCTTGTAGACAGCAATCCCACACTCTGAAAATCCAATAAACCCTGTACAAAAAGCACTATCTTCATCAAGCGAGAGTACCTTCTCTTGCGCACCACCACAATCCCGCTCTATAGTGGTACTCAACGAAAATCCTTGAACTCTTCACTCACCCTTGGAAGCGGCTTCTCCCTCAAACGATCTCGGTTGCGCTCGTGGTTGGACGGTACAGTCAGGAACTGTACCGCTCTCTTCCCATCTTGACTTCGGATCCTAGCATACGCAGATCCGTCGTCCAGTACCTTTGTCTCCATCCGGGTTGCTATGATGAAAGGTTGACCCAGAATGAGTGGGTATGATGTTGCTTCCTGAACAAAGAAGTTTTGCTCGATAGCAACATCACCTACGCGCACTCTGATGTCTGGACAAGCTCCATACAAGTCTCCTCTCGTGTTGTTGGCTGCTCTTATGACCCATCCATGCTCTGTGTCGATCGGCCACTTCTTCTTCTTGTACAACTCCTTCGACATGATGTTGATTTCCGATCCATGATCGATCAGAGCAACCACCGGCTCATCCAAGTCCTCGATCCTCACCAACGTCTCCGTCGTAGCTCGAGCCCAGTGACTGTGGCTGTAGTGACTTGAGCTCCGCTTCCCATCCTCCTCTTCATCCTCGAAATGCACCCTGCGCCTTCGATCTCTTTCTTCCTCTGGAGAATAGACACTGCACCTTGCAAGCTCTCTCTCCTCATCCACTAACATCCTAGTATCCAAAGCATGTGACAAACCAGTCTCACCCGTAATTTGTCGTTTCCGTTTGATGACATCGATGATGACATCAGGAAACTCACGCTTGGCGATGCCTAACACTTCTCTCAAAGTAAACTCCACCTTCGCATTCAGAATGCGATCTTCCAAGACTCCCTTCAAGTCTGTTGAAGCCTCGATATCCGACTGTAGCTTGTACGCAGCCGGCTTACCCTTCTCCTTCTGAGATTTCTCCTTCGATGAAGAAGGAGCATCGTCCATCGGTAGGTCTTGAGCTCCTGCATCCCGAAGCTCTTGGCGAACCTTCTCCCCTCGAGTCTGTCTCTTGGAAGAAGTTCCTTTCCCTGCATCTTCTGAATCTCGCCTTCTCTTCTCTTCCAACAACGCTTCGTGTTGGTTCTTGGCGATGTAAGCATGCACCGATAGAGCTTCTATCGGATCCTCCCATCCAGTATCCCTTCTGATCGTAGCAGCTGTCCTCATCAATGTTTCACGTGCCATCTTCCCTTTCTGTTTCATGGAGATGGCAGATGACCACAATCCACTTGGCTCAACCTCCTTGTTGAAACTCCTCTCAGCTTGATCCTCAACCCTTGTGCCATAAGTTCCAGCTTCCACCATTGCAACTGCTTGTGCTGATAGGTGGTCCTCAACCAACTTCTTCATCCCTCCTCTACCAAAGTTGGTCTGAAGAAGTGCACCAGTATCCCTCAATGCTACCTTCCCATCCTTCCAGAAGATCACCCCTTGCTGTAAGGTATCACTGAACTCCTTGCAATCTCTGCGCGGATGATCGGTACCATCGCACCAGATACACCGCTGGATCCAGCCTTGCTTCTCAACAAGTTTCGCTCCGCTTGTAGATCCTTGCTCCTCCAATCTGGTGAGCTTGATCTGCAAGTCTCGCATCCCACGCATGATCTCCTCAAGACTTGAGTCCTTCTTCGGAGATACTATCGGTGCCTGAACAACTGGAACAACAGGAACTGCTGGAGCAACTGGTACTACTTGTCTAGCAACGGGAACTGGTCGGACTACAGGAACAGGTGTTACAGCTGTAGGTGTTGATGTCAGTCTCCTAATAGGAACTTTCTCTCGTCTCCGCTCCCTCTTGGTAAGCAGACCAACAGCTTCTTCAACCTTCTTCCAGCTGCTGGTCAATCCATCGTCCTCCTCCCGGTCTTCCAGAAGTACCTCTAGCTTCTCCTGCAACTTCTCATCTGCAGCCCGAAGAAATAGCTCTGTCTTGTTGGACTGCAACGTCAACTTCTCCATCCTGGTCAGCCGTGAAAACTGCTTCTCAAACTCTCTGAGCAACTCAGTAGCTTGTAAACCCTTCCTTGGTTGCTCAACCCACTCCAAGAATGACTTCTTGGTGACTCGATCAGAGTCCTCCAAGAAGTACTCATCCATCAAGGCACGAGCAAAAGTCTCCCAATCCTTGTTAAAATGCTTCGTTAGCATTTTAACATGATCCTTAATCTCTGGAGCTGCAGCCAACTCAAACGTCTCAATCATCTCATCTTCTGAGACCCGGTTCAGCTCCATCTCCTTCACATAATGTCTCAGATATCTTGAGACATCTCTTCCATCAAACTGGTCAATCCTGCTGACCACCGCTTGTAGCGCCTTTGTTGCCAAAGCTTCCTTCCGCTCATCAGACTGTTGCTGCCGTAAGAACATAGTGAAAGCTTGGAACATCGATGCAGTCGCCGGATCCAACTGCACCTTCGGTAACCCACTTGAACCACTAGCTCCATCTCCATCACCTTTCTCATCCCCACTCATGACTGCCAATCTCTTCTTCAAAGTTCACACACAGAAGAAATCTCCACCCCAGACCTTCACGTCGAGTTCACCACCGTATCGTGTCAGATATTTTGTGCGTGAAGGATGTCCAGGAAAACGCGAGGTTCCTAGCTGTGGAGATGCTGTGTGCCAAACAGAGACAAGACAGAGAAGAACAACCACGAAAAGGAATGTTGCGATATATACCACTCTGAAAGTATGTACACTGTCGATTCTTTCTCCAAACAGCACAAAACTGAGGAACAGACCAGAGCGGTCTGTAACCTATTTCAGAAGCCCTAAAACAAACCCCTGAATCGCAACCCTAGCCTGAAATCGCCAAAGCGTAGCTCAAAGCAAGAGAAACTTCTCTTTGCTAACAAACAGAGCTACAACAATATCACGCGATCCAAAACCCAAGTCCAAACCACATCCACGCACTAACTCTTGGCTAAAGCTAGCTACCACAAGCCGTACACAACCAATTAAGTCCCTAACGAACTCAAAAAGACGAAATCCGTAGCAAAGGAATCGAAAAAGACTTATCTGAGAACTTTCTCCTTTCTCCAAACGATCTTCAAATGTCGATAGGGTCTCCTTCCCTGACTCCCTTGGCTCAAGAAACCTTCAGATCCGACTCCCGATAGTCGAGATATCGCCGATTTTCAGTCGCAGGTGACCGAACTTCCAGAAGCTCCTCCCTGCGGCTTAAAACCGCTCACACCGCACAAACGGATCGTCTAAACTGATATCCGTCCTCGCTGGTAGGTAGATCTGGCTACCCTGAACCCAACAAGACTCCAAACAAGCCGTTTGGAGTTCCCCTTGCAAAACCACTCGAGAAATTTGGTCGCAGGTTGCAAAAAACTGACGTAAATCGGCTCCCTGCGGCTCAAATTCGCTCACCACACCCAAACCAACAATCCAATTCACTTACAGTCTTCTCCTATGCGTACATGAGGACTCCCTGATCGCGTAGGCACCAAGAACGAAGAGCTTGGCTCACCGATCGCGAAGAACAATCCAACCTCAGGTCGCAGGCGATGAAAAATCTGACGCAAGCGCTTCCTTGCGAGCCAATTTCACTCACAACTCCCAAACCGCCCGATGAAACTTTGTATCGTCTTCAATTTCCTGAAGAACTCGTTGTTCTGATCCCGATGGATCCAAGGACAGCAAGTTTGGACTCCGGAACGGCCCGAACGGTCCAACTCTCCTTCACAGGTAACTGAAAACCCCAAATCTGCTTCCAACGTCTCAATTTCCCCCAGAACACAACAACCGATCCGTCTCTTCAAGAACCGTCTTAACCTGTGCGTAGCCTGCACAGATCTAAACCCGATGACACCTTGCGCGCGTGTATTGGACTTCCCAATTCTCCAAAACATCCACCGACAGGTCGCAGGAACAAGCAAGTCCCTTAAGCAGCCCCCTTGCAACAGTCTGTACGTACGAAGTTCAACCCTCAATAATAAGAAGCAGGCCCCTTGCGTCCTTGATATAACGCCTGAAGCCCTAAATACCCAGTCAGCAAGAAACTAGGGGCCTAGCTTGATTTTGCCTTCTTTCGAATCGCATAACTTCTTCTCTGGATGTCCAAACGAAGTAAACAAGATGCCCATGGAAAGCTGACAACGAGCTCTACCAATCTATGTGATGAAAATGAAGATCCGAAGTTGCGCCAAAAGCCCGTAAGCTGGGGCCTAGCTTGTTTTCTCCATCTTTCGAGTCTTGTAACTTTTCCACTAGGAGTCCAAACGAAGTAGATGAAGTGCCTATGGAAAGCTGACAGGGAACTTTATCCATTGGTGCGATAAGAACGAAGATCCGAAGTGGTGCCAAAAACCCATAAGCTGGGGCCTAGCTTATTTTCTCCATCTTTCGAGTCATGTAACTTCTCCACTAGGTGTCCAAACGAAGTAGACAAAGTGCCTTTGGAAAGCTAACAAGGAGCTCTACCCATCTATGTGATGAAAATGGAGATCTGAGATTGCGCCAAAAGCCCGTAAGCTGGGGCTTAGCTTGTCTTCTCATGAGTGTCTTTGGAGCGACAAGCATCGAAGTTTGAATTTCAAGTAGGAGCCGGTCCACGACACGACAGCGTCAAGAAGTACTGGACGTAAACAGAAGTGCAGAAGACACTGATGTTTGCGGGGATGCAAACATGTGAGGGTGGGCGTATGTGGTGCCCACAAATTACAAGTGCACGGATGTTTGAAATTTTTAAGAATAATAACTTGTTTGTATAACTGAAGAAGCGTTGTTACTTAAAGTTACGTCTCTCATAGCAGGAAGATGATCTTAAGAGCTGTTGGTAATAAGAAGTTGACTTCTTCGAAAGACGACCGACTTCAGAAGAGCATCTTCTCAGTTGCGTCTTCAGAAGACGAGAAGACGGCGAAAGATGAGAAGACAGCGACCACGAAGGCCCAACCACGAGTTTTCGAGTAAGACAGTAGGTGTACCGAATAGGTAGGTAGGTCGGAGAAGACACCTAAGGTCGAAAACCCCTAATCTGCGGGGAAGATGCGTAAGGAAGCACATTAGGCACATTCCAACTTCTCGCAGCACAGCGCTTGAGAAGATCGATTGGAGATAGTGAGCTTCGCGAGTTAGCTTTGAGAGAGGAATCGAGTGAGGACATCGAGGTAGGAGAGAATCAGCTGGCAGCTAGGCGAAGGGCGAGACCGAATTGCTGGGGCACAGAAGGCAAAAGAGCGAAGGCGTTTCTGTGAGCTCCTGAGAAGCTGACATTGGAGAGCAGCGAGTGAAATCGAAGGTGGAATCGAGGCGTGGCCGGACATTGACAGCAGGCGCAGTCGTGAGGAGTCGCATTGGAGCTAGGACTAGAGCCAAGAAGCGCACGGAGGTCGAAGGCAACTCGGGGAGCAGAAGAAGACTGTAGAGGTTCTTTCCCCTGTTCTTTCCCCTTTCCACTTCTTCTCGCCTTTTCCTGATATTCCCCGCACTTCCTTGGTTGTGTGCAGGCAGCCTGATCGATTACCCCCACCCCCCATCTTTCCTATTGAGACATTGGGCGCGGAAGCGCTGTCCTGTTGTGGGACCAGTTAGTATGTAAATTACGCGTATAAGTGCATTTTGCACACAATTGTAGAAGTTGTGGTGTAATGGGTTCTAAAACATTGCTCTTATGAGCTTAGAATGCTCTATTATCTGCTGGGGGTCTCCATGGGGCAGAAAAGGACAAGGTTTAGTCCTTTAACTTCCCATTGGTCCACCAAAAAGTGAAGTTAACTTGTCATCTATCTAAGTGTGCGCTCTGGGAGGTTCGGGGCACTTTGACGAGGGATTTTGGAGATCAGAGGGCATGGGCGGAGAGCTCTCGACGGGAGGAGCAATCTGACCACAAATTTCACTCGATTTGGAGGTCCAAGGCATACGTTATGGCGATTTGAAGTTCATAGAGTGATGAGTGTACATAGCTTTCTCTTCCGATTGTAATATTAAGGAGTTTGAGTGATTGAGCCGTCAGATTGAGACCAGATCTCACGAGCTTGTAGTCTGTCAGATGCTGAAGCTCTGACCACAAATTTCACCACCGGATGTTATGCGGATTGAGCGCAATGGCGATTTGCAGGCGACGGGGTGCAGAAAGCTATCAATCTGGAGCAGCGAGTTTGCAGATTTATGGAGGATGATCAGAACGGTCAAATCGGCTCAAATTTCTTGTGTAGTGAGTTTACCTTCTGAATTGATAGCACAGGAAGTTGGAGCGGAAGTGGATGGTTCATTTAGGCGAAGAAGCTTCTGTCCTGAATCTGAGATTGAAAGTGCGTGTTAGTTTCTGTGGATTTGTGTTAATTGTGGGAGGAGATCTAGCCGTCAGATCTTCCTGAAATTTGACCTGTAAGTAGAGATTTTAGTATCCTACCTACGTGGCAAGTTTGAGAGGAGACTGAGCTGTAGATCTGTATCTATCATGTGTGAAAGTTCGCTGTTTTCTCTGCCGAGTTGTATCGGCAACGACATCTACTCTAGGTCTCGAGTCTTGTTACGGCAGCTGGCAGAGAAGCGTCTAGTGTGACGTTTATATTGCTTTGGGGTGTATTCTAGGCGTAGATGAGACTTTAGCGACCTACGTTGTAACCACGTCATGTGGTTGTCAGGTTCGCACTCAACGTGGCAAAGTGCAATCCTTGACCTGTAAAGTCGACTACCTATCTAGCCTAGTCTCTTGTGTTAGGACACGTTACGGTGCATGCATTGGAACCTTTCAACCAGACGACCTACACGTGGATGAGTATGACGGCACCAAACATGCGATGTGCATGTGTGCCACCTCATCGGCCCGTGTGGTTGGGGTTGTTCTGTTAGGGGACTTGCACCTATCCTTCTGTGGGTTCGAAACCTTTAAGCAGAGGGGAGTGACCTGTGTGGAGGGATTCGACCTTGAGAAATCCAAGAGATTGTTTGTGGAGAAATCGTGGTGATCCTATTAGATTGTATCAGATTTTATGGATCGATATACCTTTGTAGTTGGAGTGCACATGTTGTGAGAGATGGACGAAGGACTCTACTTACTAAGGGTCTGAGAGAGTTAAGGATAGAGATGGCAGAGCTAAAACATAGTCGAAGTCCTGGTGATACCAATGCATCTTCAACTAGCAGAAATTTTGTTAGAAGATGTATCTGGTGTGACAGTACTGAACACCAACGACGAGATTGTGAGGAGTTTTCCGAAGCTCTCAGAACCGGAGTCGTGAATTTTAGAGATGGAAAGATTCATCTCGCCCAAACTGGTGCGCCGTTGAATACCAACTTTGGTAAGGGAAGAATGAAGAGTTTGGTGAGAGGTCAGGTTGTTATAGCTACGGCGATACGCACAATAGAACCAGAAACATTTGCGATTGAAGTAGATGTATCGGTTGTAGCAGCTGTTAAGAGCGATGTAGTTGAAGTTCCACGAGAAGTAATGTTACGAGGTGCGGAGGCAATTCGTCGCATTACTGGATGGAATGATCCTGTAGAGGCAGGGTGTGTCAAGGCTTACTTGGTACAAGAGAAGCATGTAAGCTGGCAAGATGCGATTGTGGAAGAGAAAAGGAGACGTGATGATGATGTTGCTGATCCAGAGGAGGCTACAAGGAGAGCCAGAGCCACGAAGAGGAGAGGGCAACAAGAGGCATCACCTTCCGATATCCCTTCGACGTCTCAAGGGGCATCTACATCTGAACCTATGGTTGATGTTCCTATTCATGACACGGAGATGAGAGAGAAAGGCAAAGGAGCGTCTTCAAAGGGCAAAGGTAAAGCACCGACCTACAGACTACAGTCAGATATTGAGACCACCACCAACTTGAAGGAGATTCTTGAAGAGAGAATTTTGGATGCAAAGATAGAATTTTCCTTGCGAGAAGCCTTGGGAATAGCCAAACGTGACTTTCATGAGCTGATCATAGATGTGATCAAGAGAAAGAGGCAGATGACTGCAGATACAGTGATGGTGAAAGCATTGGATACTGACATCACTGGGGAAGAAGATGAAGAGTTAAGTCGCGTATTTGCCCAAAAGCATGTACTACAAGCGTCGAAAGGAAGAGAGGCAAGAGTTTCAGACTGTGCTGCAGAATATGGCGACGAGAAGCAGCATGAGAGTCACTATTCTCGAGCATATTGGGCTCGTGCAACCACAGAGACAAGAGTGCGACTGGGTAACTTGTCAGAGACTATAGTGGCGTTGGTGGATCACGGTTCGGAGATTAATATCATGTCCAAAAATGTTTACGAGAAAGGGAAGTGGCCAATCGACACAGGACATGGATGGGTTCTTCGTGCTGCTAACAACCAAAGAGGTGAACTTTTTGGTGCTTGTCCAGCTGTCAAAACTCGTATAGGAGATGTAGAAATAGAACAAAACTTTTTTGTTCAGAGTGTAGCTGCTTATCCTGTGATCCTAGGTCAACCATATATTACTGCGTCTAGGATGGAGACGAAAGTAATGGACGATGGATCTCATTATGCTCGTATTAGAAGTCAAGATGGTACGAGGGCGGTTCAGTTTCTTACTGTACGTACGGGTCATGAAAGGAACAGAGAGAAGCTGAGGGACAGTCCCTTAAGGACTGACAAAGAGTTCTCGGATTTTTAGTTAGCACTCCTGTAGAGCGGGAGTATGGGAGTGTTGATAGGAGAAAGAGCCTTCCGCTAGTGCAAGAAGATGAAGAAGAGATGTTTAAATGTGGGTTTGCTCAGTTTTCTGAAACATGTGTAAATAGATTTCGAGTGATAGAAGAGATGGATAGTGTACAAAGACGATGTGTGAAGAAGCAGGAAGATCTCTTCAAAACTCAAGGAGTTTTGTTAGATCAGGAGTTCATTAACGGGATGTATGAAGAAGAGGGCTTTGAAGATACTCTTGAGGAGGTTTTGTCGTTTATAAGCACCGATTCTTTGGTTAATGGATTAGTCGCGATCCGTTCACGTGAGTTACATGAGGAGATTACAAGATTCGTCGAGGACGGCTACAAGGTTCAACTTCAGATGAAAGGAGATCATGAGTTGGAGTTAGAGAGGAGTAGAGCCATGAAACACCAAGAAGCGCAGGTTCATACAAAATACAAGACGGTGGCGCGTAAAGTGAAGCCGGTGGCTACTCAACTACCTGAAGACTCTAACAAGCAAGTGGAACGAGCATCGACTGAACCAGTTCTGCGGGATTCACAGCGAGTGGGGCACAAGTTCACAGAAGAGACACTCACACGACTACAGATTGGAGGGGGTGAGTTTCTCATTGAGGAAGAGAGAAAGCGTTTTCATGAGATGCTGAGAAGACATGGAAAGGCTTTTGCTTTCAGTGCAGAAGAGATTGGATGTGTAGATACGAGTGTCGTAGCACCCATGGTGATCTTCACAGTACCACACGTGCCTTGGGACTTGAAGCCTATACCAGTGCCACGAGCTATGTTGCCGAAGCTTGTTGAATTGTTGAAAGAGAAGATACGCATGGGTATTTTAGAGCCATCTATGGGACCTTACTCGAGTCGGTGGTTTACTGTACCTAAGAAGTCAGGAGCTCTTAGGTTCATCCAAGACATGCAACATGCTAACAAGGTGACTATTCGGAACATGGGATCAGGACCCATAGTAGATGAAGTTGCAGAAGCTTTTGCTGGTCGTGCTATCTACTCGATTGGAGATTTATACTCTGGGTATGATCAGTTTCAGTTGGCAATAGAGAGCAGAGATCTCACCACCATGCGTACTCCGCTTGGGCTTGTAAGGATGTGCACATTACCACAAGGAGCGACGAACTCTGTTGCTCATGTGCAAAATGCAATGAATAGGATTTTGAGAGAATTCATTCCGGAGAAGACCATACCTTTCATAGATGATATTCCTATGAAAGGATGTGCAGTCGAAGATAAGGATGAGAAGCTTACTGAGGATGGATGTCGAAGATTTGTGGTTGATCATATTCACGATGTGGAGATGATCTTAACAAGGCTTGAGGAGGTAAATCTCACTCTTTCAGCGGAGAAATCGAGCTTTGGAGTTCCGAAGATTGTTGTGGTTGGTCATCTTTGTGGAGCTTTTGGCCGACGTCCGAACCCATCAAAGGTTGATGCTATTGGGAGGATGAAAGATTGTGCCAACACCACAGAGGTTAGGAGATTCTTGGGAGCTTGTTTGTTCTATCGAGCGTGGATTCCTCATTTTGGTCACATGTCTGAACCGTTGTATGAGTTGTTGAGGAAGCGAAGAAGGTTCACTTGGGGTGAGGTGCAGAGAGTCGCTATGGTGCGACTAAAAGAAGCGTTGAAATCACCACCAGTTCTACGACAGTTGAGCTATGATTGTGGTAGACCCATAGTCGTTACGGTTGATACTAGTCCTATCGCTATAGGTTGGGCAATAGGGCAGGATGATGGTGAGGAAAAGAGGTTTGCAACAAGATTTGGTGCTCGCATACTTACAGATCGACAAAGGAGATACCCTCAAGTCAAACGAGAGCTCTGGGGCGTTGTAACTGCAATGAAAGCTGAGAAGGAGTATCTCATTGGAGCACATGTACTACTTGAAACTGATTGCTTACCTTTGTTGGGAATGATAGCAAACTGCACAACGCCTGATATTGTTATGTTACGTTGGATAGCTTACGTTAGGTCGTTGAATCCAGAGTTGAGACACATAGCAGGGAAGATGAATTCGATGGCAGACATGTTGTCTAGAGCTAGGTACTCTGAAGAAGAAGATATGGAGGCAGAAGATATGGAGGAAGATGATGCAGAGGAGGGGCAAGTTCTACAACTATCAAGCGAGGACCGGAGTCGCTTGGATGGTGTTCTTCCTTTCAAGGAGGAATTGTATTGTGGGAGGCTCAAGGAAATCGGACGCTATCTAAGCACTCTTCAGAAGTATGGAGAATGGACGGAGAAAGTCTTCAAGGAGATACGACATCAGGCCTATGGCTATCTATTACAAGATGGATATCTGTGGATGGAGGCCAAAGAGGAGAGATGGAGTACCCTTGAGAGTAGTGGATGATGCAGAGACCAAGAAACAAGTACTCGAACAATTCCATGATACCTTATGGGCAGGACATCGAGGTACATGGGCAACCTTTACCAAGATCAAGGAGAGGTATTGGTGGAAAGGATTGTATCGAGATGTAGAGAAGTTTGTTGGGTCATGCATTGAATGTCAATTCCAATCCAAGATTCAGTATAGGGATGGATTGAGACCTACGTATCCCTTGTCCATTCATTTCCAGTGGGTTTTGGATCTGGTTGCCATGCCACCAAGAATTTGGGGCATGCGTCATTTAGTTTTGGCTCGGGAAGAGCTATCTAACTTTGTAGAAGGGAGAGCTCTACGCACCAAAGCTACTGAACCTGTCTGTCGATTCATATTAGAAGATATCGTTTCTAGATATGGAAGCGTGGGGAGAATCCGTGCAGATAGAGGAGAGTTGAATGCAGATGAAGCACGTGAGTTCTTCAACAGATATGGAATACGATTGAAGTTGATCACTTCGATGAACCCGGAAGCGAATGGGAAAACTGAACGAGGGCACTCACCAATCATCCAAGCATTGGTGAAAGCGTGCAGAGGGCGTCATGGGGACTAGCCTAGACTTCTTCCTTTTGCGTTGTGGGCTGATAGAACTACTCATAGTACTGTCACTGGTTACATGCCTACAGAATTGATGACCGGTCAAAAACCTATCATGCCAGCGGAAGGAGACGTTCCTACTTGGGTATGTCTACCTTGGGAGGATGATTCTGATAGGGAAGGACTATTGGCACTACGAATTCAGCAGCTTGAGCGACGTGAGGAGGACCTCGAAGAAGCATTGGTCAAACTCAAGGAGGCGAGGTTGAAGAACAAGGAGCGGTTCGACAAGACACATCGACTGCGGAAGAAGCCGATCCAAGAAGGTGACTGGGTCATAGTATATGACAACAGTTTGGATAACCAACACAGCACTATCAAGAAGTTTGCACGACGTTGGTTTGGTCCTTATGTTGTTGTTGTCGTTCACGACAACGCCACATATGGTTTGCGAGAACTGGATGGTACACTCTTGAAGTTACCCATTGCTGGTAAAAGAGTCAAGGTTTTCCGAAGACGTGAAGGATTTCTTGATTTCGATGAACTTCTCGAGTCTGATTCTCATCTTTCCAGACCTTATGCGAGAGAAGATGATGATGAACCTGACAGTTCAGAGCATGATGAGGGCTACGATGATGACTATGGATAACAAGTTGGCACATACCGGAGGATGTGCAAGTTTGGAGGGGGTGAATGTCCTGTTGTGGGACCAGTTAGTATGTAAATTACGCGTATAAGTGCATTTTGCACACAATTGTAGAAGTTGTGGTGTAATGGGTTCTAAAACATTGCTCTTATGAGCTTAGAATGCTCTATTATCTGCTGGGGGTCTCCATGGGGCAGAAAAGGACAAGGTTTAGTCCTTTAACTTCCCATTGGTCCACCAAAAAGTGAAGTTAACTTGTCATCTATCTAAGTGTGCGCTCTGGGAGGTTCGGGGCACTTTGACGAGGGATTTTGGAGATCAGAGGGCATGGGCGGAGAGCTCTCGACGGGAGGAGCAATCTGACCACAAATTTCACTCGATTTGGAGGTCCAAGGCATACGTTATGGCGATTTGAAGTTCATAGAGTGATGAGAGTACATAGCTTTCTCTTCCGATTGTAATATTAAGGAGTTTGAGTGATTGAGCCGTCAGATTGAGACCAGATCTCACGAGCTTGTAGTCTGTCAGATGCTGAAGCTCTGACCACAAATTTCACCATCGGATGTTATGCGGATTGAGCGCAATGACGATTTGTAGGCGACGGGGTGCAGAAAGCTACCCTCTTCCTAACCCTCAAATTGGAGATCCCAGCTATCAATTTCCCTACCCTACTACCTCTCTACCCCCGAAACTTGGAACAGAAGACGATTCGGAAGATGGGAACATCTTCGGAAGACGCTTCTTAAACTTGACTGACTTCGGCCCGGACGGGATGAGTCAATACACGGAAAAAGCCTAAACTAATTACTCTATAACTCCAATTATCGAGACTGTCTTCGGAAGTCGACTGAACACAATTCGTATCAAGAGTGGATTTGCTTTGCTTTTGTGTTTAGAGAGACTTGGTACGAATCCTGAGTGGTGTGGTGAGTTGTTTTGTTATTTCGAGAAGTTGGAAGTCGGGAACTAGGCCTGTGCCTCCCGGTCTTCCAAGCTTCTCAACTCCATATCTTCCTAGAGAGACTAGAAGACTGGAAGGCTGGCAAAATGAGCGAGAAGGCTTGAGGGTCCCTTCGGGTCTCTTCTGTCTGACCCATAGCAGCCATCCCTTCTTCTTCCCAAGCTTAGAAGAGAGCCGTGAGAATACTTGCTGGCAGAATCTGGAGAGAATGGTCGAGGGTCATGTCTTTCCACCGAGCAGCAAGGTTCTCCTTAGTGCGTATGAGAGGTGAGAAGTCAGAAGAACAGAGTGCAATTGTCTTGAGTCTGTTGAGGATAGATTATGTGTAGGAAGACGACGACAGGTGAAGATCAGTGAAGGGAAGTCTGACTTCGGGAAGTCTTCCGAGAAAGACATTGAATCGGAAGCTGTCCCGAGTGTCTTCCCAGAGGCCACTGTCCCCGCAGGAGCCCGCAACCATCTTCTGAACTTGTCATGCACTTATGTTTTGCGAATCTTGTATTTTCTGATAGGAAGTAGGATGTAATGCAAGGTGGGTTGTCTTCTTGGTAATCCATGCGAGGCCTTGCTTAGCTAGGATTGTTTAGATATAGCTCGGAAGACGAGAGCTATCTAGGAAGTATTGTTAGAATCCCGGAAGACGGAGTAGCTGTCTTCTGGAAGACTAGTTTCGTCTTCTGAGAAGTAGAAGCTAGACTGTGGGCACTCGGGAAGAACTGAGCCTTCAGCTCATAGTAGGTGCTTTGGTTTAGTGCAACAGATCTTCCAGGTATGTCGATGCATCCGCGGGGCTTGGTGTTACCAGCGGCAGAATTGGCCGAGGCCACTCCTTTCCTCAAGGAGTTGGGTCTCGACTTCTTCCTGTGGGATTGGAACCTCGCAGATCAAAGGCTTCTAGAGGAGGTGTGGGCAGCGTTGCCACCTCGTAACCGTGTACTTGCGAAAGCAAGAGTAGCTCGAGGAAGACCGTCTTCCTGGACTGAAGACTGGTGGCGCAAGACTTTTCACAGGCTTGAGTCCGAGAACCGAGGATATTGGTACGAGAAGAAGATCTTGCCTAGGATCGTGAGTTCGTGGCATGTGCCTTGGAGCACCACCTGCCTTTTTGTGGAAGACATGCAGGGGAGGAACGGTTGGAAGATAGAATCTTACCGGGAGCCGAAGAAGCGACTTCTGGTGAAGTTGTTTCTGCATCTTTTCCCCAAGGGGAAAGCGCAGAAGACCAGGTACTTAGGAGATCAGGACTGTAACGACCTATGTTACACATAGGAAGTTTGTCTATTAGTAAGGTGTTTAGTTCTAACTAAGTGTTGAGAATGTTTATTTGCTGCCAAAGTACTTTTAGGAGGTATCAAGTTAGTCATGACTAGCTAAAAGTTAGTTATGGTTAAACTTAGCTGTACTTTTGGCAGAATTCAGATATTTGCTAAAGAGTGAGCACTACTATCTTGTCATCTTGTCTAAAAGGTAGAAAGGAGGTGGAAAGTATCCCTTATCTCCTTTTTGACTTGATATTAGTGGTTGGATTAAAGTTGTGGACTTTGTGGGCATTAAAAACAAGAAGAGATTCCACATGTTTCCTTTTTAGTGGGTCCTAGTGTAGAGGGGGGGTGGAAATTCGAGATTCCTTGAGAATATTCCAGAATCCTTCTAGAAGTTGTTGACTTTGAAGGAATAAGTCCATGTGAAAAGGTAAAAAGCCCATGTGATCAATGCTTTTACCTTAAGTAATATCTTAGTAAAACCCGGTAAAAGTAGTTACGGCTGAGTTACCGGAGGGTACCAAAGTAAAAACCTAGAATGTATAAATAGAGGAGTAGAGAAGAGCTCCTCATCCTTGTTTTCACATTGTCGTAATGACAACTTGAGTAATATAGAGAGTGTGGGATATTTTTAGCATGTGAGAACTTGAGAGACGTCGTTAGAATGGAGGATTTTAGTTGATGTGTTTAAGGAGATTTTTAGTTGATAAGTTTGTGGGTGTATGAATGAGTGAACTCAGCATTTTCCCTTCAAGTTCATGGTGTGCTTCCATCAAAGCCATCAGAGGTGACCCCTGAGTGAGAGACAGGCCCGACATGTTGCAGATTCGTGGATGACGATCGTGGAGGTTGAGAGATCGGGGGGGTAGTTGATCGATAGGACCACGGAGGGTTTACAGGACGTGGAGTTCTTGGAATCAGTGTAGGATGACAAAGTGCCCATCTACTGGGGCGCGTACATCCACAACTATGTACAGACGGAGCTAGCATACTTAGGTACCCCGGCGGGAGGACACCTGACGCCCTTCCTCTGCTACTTGTATGTAGCCATGGGAGATCTTAGGGAAGACCAGCTGGCAGTGTATGGACCAACGGAGCGACAGGAGGTGAAGTAGGAGACCTCGGAAGACGATGACCGAGAGGCAGCAGCAACGCCCCCTCCCACTCTGATGCCACAGCTGAGGCCCGGCTCTCACCAGAAGACGCTGCTGGTGAGAGAAGACGAGTCTAGTGGGTCGGAAGACGCCACGCCACTGAGGAAGATGGGTCCCAAAAGTGTATCGAGGACACCCATCTCCCTCATTCATTCAGGATCGGAGTCCGACTCGGAAGAAGACCTGCTGAGTACCAGATCAGAGCAGAAGACTGCTTCTGCAACGCCTGGGAGTCTTCCGAAGTTAGTAACTTCATTCACAAATCCAAATATAGTAGAATCGAACATGCTATCTTAAGGGTGGCAGTTTTTCCATGTAATATTAGTTAGGACACCATGTGGCAGCATAAGTAGCGTAAGAAGGACAAGGTGGATGGCCAATTCGGGCAGGGGAACCGCTTGCATGTGAGGTAGCAACCTCCTGTCACCGTCTCTTTCTCCCTGGTGGTCGCCTCCCCTGGTTCTCATGGCAGCAACATAAGTAGGATAGCAGAGTAGGAGATAGAGTTCTGCCTGTGCTACCAGTTCGGTAGAATTCTGTAGCAACTGCACACATCGATTCTATGGTGCAGGCGGACGAGACACATTAGAGCAGAGGGACAGGATAGGTGGTTCTTCGCACTACACCCGTTGTTGGAAACATACGAATAGTCTTGGAATATACAGGAGGGGTCTGCATACTCGTACCAGCAGTGGTTCTAAGATGTAGATAGAAGTAGTGGACAGTCTAGGAACAGAGAACGGCATCCTCGTGCAGTCCTGTTAGCTAGGCTGGTGTGTCGAGGAGTAGACGCAGGAAGTAGAAGGAGTGAGCTTCCCAATGCCATTGTGACTTCTTCTCGAGGAATAGATTGTGGATTTGAGTGCAGAAGCTTTGTCCATGTCTTCTGGATGGTGGGTTCATTGAATTCGCTCCCAATTGTGCATGGGAAGTGTTCTTCTTGAGTGGCGGTGACTGTCAGCAGTTGTGGAAGTGTAGCTTGACTCGTTCAGTAGAGCACTTGGGATCTACGTACGAACGGTCTTCTGGGTAAGGGATCCCAGAAAACAAAGCAATCGGAGCAGCGAAGTGAAGAAAAAAGAAGCCTTCTTCCCGCAACAGAAGACGACATCCTCGAGTAGAAGACGGTGCAACAGTACTCACGTTTGTTATCTTCCTCCCCAAACTATTACAAGCAGGGATGGCTTGTTAGTCAGGATCCGGACTAGAAGCCTGTCGGAATCTTAATTTACTCTTTTCATCTTATTTTCTCTTGTTTGGATTTTCTCTCCTTCCCCATCTTCCCTCATCTTCCCCATCCTCTTACCTTCTTCTAGTGAGCTTCCGAGACTTCTATTGAGCTTCCGTGAAGGTGAATGTCGTTGTAGTGGTGCAGGAAGACAATTTCCGTAGGCAGAAGCCTGGGAAGGCTACAAGGGGCATACACCCTGTGATTTATCTAACCCGTTGGAATGTGAGTGTGAGAGTAAGGTGTAACGACCGTTGCTAGTCAACTTCTGCGAAGCAGGACAGCCTTCTGGAGGTGTGAGAAGACGAGTTGAACCCCCAGAAGACGAGAATCGCTTCGGGAAGACGGTATCGAAAAGACCGGAAGAAGCAATCTGGAAGCAGGAAGATCGTCTTCCAGAGCTTCTCTGTGAATAGTTGTGTGATATTGTAATTGGTAGTTGTTTGTTTAGTTCTAGAGCACCATTTGGCGTGTCTGGAAGACGTGTTGTTTTGTGTGGTTTTGTGAGAAGACGGGATTTCTAGGCAAAACCCGTGTGTTTGTGTGTTTGAACAGATCTTAGAACTTAGAGCAGCGTTACTTGTGCAAATCCTCTGTGGGAACGATATCTTGTATACTAAATGGGCAAAAGAAGAAATCCTACGTCACTACAGTACAGATCGTTGGTATCTTTGATTTGCAGGTGCGCACGTTGTCGGATTGAGAGTCTTCCTGGGAAGGGCGAACCTTCTGGCTGTGATATGAGCTTGAAGGCTGTGTGTAATCTACTCAGGGAAGCGTAGGGCTCCTGGCTGTGGCTGGTTTACTCAAAAGGTTGGCTTTCAGGTCACAATAGGGCTATAAACACTCACACAGATGTGTAAGATCTAGTAATATACCCAGAAGGCGAAATTAAGGTCTAGCTGGCAGTAATAGGATTCGGCGGTGAACTTTGACACTTACGGAGAGGAAAACTATGAAGGTTTAGACCTCTAAACTTCCCCTACATGCAAATGAGGTACTACTGAACTCACAGACGAAATTTCAGCCTGAGATCAAATTCTGACACGGAGATATGAACAGAAAAGTTTTGAGCAAGAAAACTACGACAATTTCTGGTACCTAGCTGGCTATTTCAACCTATAACAGGAGTTTGGCTCGATCAATTTCGAAGTTTCTTACAGGATTTGCAGTCTACAGGGTGCTGAACATCCCTGTGAAGTTGGGACTCCTGAATGTACACAGAACTGTAGATCTCCTCCTCTGAAGTCGCTGCTCTAGATAAAGAGCTTTTCAGACCCCCTCAGCTTCAGCGGCCGCCCTGAATTACTCAGTTGCTCAATCGATATGAAACTTTTTGTGAAATCGTAGCCCTGCTGGCGGAGAACACAACCTCAAAGTTTTGAAGCAATTTCCTCAAATCTGCTGCGAGTGACACTGAAAACCCTAAATCCAACCCAAATGATTCAATTCTAGCACAATCCGAACTTCAATTGCTCATAACTCCGTCTTTATTGACTCAAATCGATCGAAATTTTCACTGGAAGGGCTTGACATGACGAGCTCTATCTCCCTGTGCTCTCAGATTTCGAAGTGCCCTCACAAATTGCTCGAACTCCCCTCTAGAGCTTTGGTTCTAAATTTAGAGTTTAACAAAAGACAAAAACAGACCAATGGGAGTTCATAGCTCCACTTGGTTGTCCTTTAGTACCCTAAACCACGTGGCAACTTAGTTTTACCCATAGGCTACCACGTCAAGCTCCCTAGAGTGCCAACGTAAAACTTAAACTACCTAAAACGACACGCAGCCCCGAAAAATACTTAAATCAGCTAGAAAGCGTGCATGGGCGACAAATAAGTACAACCCATGAGCTCAAACCCCTATCTACATGGTAAATCTAAGTCATGTACATTGAGTAACATAGATAAGTATGAATTCACTTGCACAAGCGTACGAATGCTTGAACAAGATAAATGTCATACTACCAACCTACTAGGATCCAAAATATATGACAGAGTTAACACCATATGCAAAAGGTGTCAACCATAAGCATAAAAGACTAAGAACAGTACAGAGCTAACTTCTAAGACTACTAAACATCAAGTGTCGGAGTAGAAATAACATGCGCTAAGTAACGCGACAGCAGTGATAAGTGAATCATTTACTATGTCAAATGATTCACATCACGACAACGTGCGTAGAGTGGTTCTTTTTGGTCGTGTGTTTGATTGCTGTGCAGACTAGTAGTGTGTGGACTTATTCTTGGTCGAATTTGTGGTGAGGTAGTGTGGAAGCGCTGTTGAAATTTCCCGTGACTGGTTTTTTGAGTCAATTTGAGGTCGGCAGATGTGCGTCGGTGGATGTCGGATATGCGTTGGTCAGCAATTTCTGACGATGATGAGTTCAGTTGGTCCGCGCTGAGAAGTCGATTCCAACGCACCATAAATCATCCAATTTGGTGAAGGATCGAGTGAGCTAGAAGGAAATGAAGGTCACGTGTGATAAAAAATCTGAGGTAAACCCGTCTGCGAGTGCACATTTGACAGATTTTGATCTTTTGGAGTGGTGCAAAGTTGCTGTATGAGATGTTTCCTTCATGCGCTTCCTTCTTTTGTGGTATGGTCTGAGTTTTTACTACTGAGGCTTCGAGGAGTAGAGGTGCGTGAGTGCAAGAGTGAGGAGACGGAGCCCGAGCTCGAGCCAGCAAGCCAGCTTGCTGGCGTACGTAAGCTAAGCCTAATTTCAGTAGTGTGAGAGTGAGTAAAACCAGACATCAATCCTAACACTATTCATGAAGAATGTGCTTAATTGTTTAGCTCTTAGCTTTGACTTTACCACTAGACCAATAGCTCTTGGTGTCTTTTACGGATGCGTGCAAGTATTTATGGACTTGTAGTAGGAGACCTTTTCGCACGTTCCTAGAGGAGTGATAAGACGACCCCATAGTACTAGAGAGAAGCTGTTGTTGTGGTAGCTTTTGTCTATATCGTAGAGACGTGTATGAAAGCAATTGGTGGCAGTTGTCTTGGGTGAGCTAGTAGAGCTATCACGTAGAGACTTTTGGAGCTACTAGTAGGGGATATGTGAGCTCAGCAGGAGCAGGATTAGACAGGTTGGCTTCACGTGTGATGACGAAGTTTCAACGCTCTAGTAGAACTTAGTGTTCGCGATTGACACGAGGGTTGTCATCACAGAAGTCCACGGAGGTTCCGACGAGATTCAGCTGCAGTAAGCAGTGGGTTCACACGGAGTGGTGTGAGATATCAACCAGTAGCACCGATTTCATCGACAGAGGACACCAATTCAGACGGAGACGTGGTTGGAGATACACATAGTGTCACCACACCGTTGTTGTGAGACATGGACGAGATCTATGGAGTCACGAAGGGGTCTCGACGATACTCAGATACGGTGGGTATCATTGACCTGATGACTTCATCCAGGAGTTCGACAGTTGGTGAGATCTGCAAAAGATGCAAAACCCACAACTGTTTGCATCTTTCGTGAGGTGGAAGATGCGAACTGCTTACGGACATTATCATGAGTTCAGATGGGACTATAGCGTGGAGATTGAGTTGTGGAGATAACATTGGTCTCCCAACTATGTTTCTATCACTACTGGTGCAATTTCGAGAGGCGTCGGGTGCCAGTAGCAGTGATACATCTACGTGACGGAGTACATACTACCAACGGTGCGTCCACTAATAGTGAAATAGATAGTAGTATGAGCGGGATACCACTAGGGTTTAACCCTGTGGTTCATTTCTTCCATTGTTTGAGCAAGAACTATCAGGGTAAACGGACCGACAAGTTGAGGAGTCTGTAAGAGTTCTAGTGTAAGACTGGAGAGAGCTTACACGAGACATTTACTCGCATGAGGCGGTTGATCAGCGTTATCCAAGGGGGTGACGGAAGCACAAGCAGTCCAGTTCTGATGTGGGATATTGGACCGAGAGCTATGTAGACGTGACGAGAGTCTTTCTTGGGGAGGGCGGACCTCCTGACTGTGATCGATCAGAGAAACGATCAGAAGAGAAAAATAGGTAGCCGCTGATGATGAGATCTCCAAAATCCTACTTCTTGTGTCCACCGATTACAAAAACAAGCACTCCAACATACCTTGGGTACACAGATAGGTCTCTCAAGATTCAAATAACTTTATTTCAGTCTCGCTGCACCATCAATCTCTTCAACTGTAAAGAAAATCTCTCTCTCTTGCTCTCCTACGTGCCTCTCTCTCTCGTCAATCAGTTCTCAGCCAAAAGTCTACCAAGTACGTCTCAATCCGAACCTAATAGTGAAATTCAAGCCCCTGAATCTTATTCCTCTCTTTGCCCCAACTGAAATTCTCAGAAATTTGATCCATCGTCGATCAAAAGTCCTTTGTAGATTTTCAAACGATCTCTCTCAATAAAACTGCCTCCTGAGAGTAATTTCTCCTCAGAACAGTTTATTAGATAACGTCCAAGCTTAAAACTCCTGCCCCTCTCCCTACGATGATCCCCCAATTCAATATGTCAGCAATTTGATCTTCCCCCAGCCTCCTAGCTTCCCATGCATGTCTTCAACCCCCAATCCCTAATCCTCCTCCTTCCGCTTCAGCTCTCTCAGAAAAATCCTTTGCAAAACTGTCTCCGATCCCAAGCCGCCGCAGGTATTTAACCTAAAAGTTAAGGCCCCATCTTAAGCTGCCCCCTGCTGTCCTTATAAGCACAGTCACTTATCAGAAGCAGGGCCCTAGCTAAGCTTCCCCCTTGCTGTCCTTATGCGTACAAAGCTTTATTTACAAAGTTGGCCCCTTTTTAATACAAGTTTCACAGTTGTCTCCACACACTCTACCCCTTCACTAATAAAGGTTCTCATAGTCTCATTCCCCATCGCAAGTCGACTCGATGGTTATTTAACTAATTAGCAAAAGTTTTCCTGTGCTCTTGATGTCATCTTGATGCCACCCTCAATATACTACAAGCCATCCAATGTAAGCCGAAGCCTCAACACTTATGAGGCTGTCCCACAGGAGTTACAGCCGCCCCATATGCGCACCAGGTATCTCCCATAGTATATTCAGGATGGCATGCGGAGGCTTAGACCAGGAAGCCCACGATTAAGAGAGATACCGGTCTCCCATCCTTAGATATGCAGGACGTGGCTGCATATCCAACATAGACTCCCTTCCAGGAGGTCAACATGCCGGAATAGGAACCAGAGGCCAGGGGGATTGATCCTGAGACCACTTCCCTCCTAGGCAGGCGCCCTATCACTAGGATGGCCTTTGGTTCCGTTCAAAACTGTTAAACTTCTTGTACATATGCTTTTGCTAAGAAGTTTTCTTATAAAGTCTTTACTAGCCTTCTCTACGTTAACTTCTGCATACAACTCCTTTTTTTACGAATAAGGAGTCAAAACTATAGTACTTGTGAACACCTACACACTCATGCTATCGGATTCTGAGTTCGAGTCACGAGCCAAAATCGACAGATTTCCCTCTTTCACATATTTCATAGCCTAAAACCCGTACTAACTATTGCTTAAAACACTTTCTGTCAAAACTAGAAGCATGAGGGCGCTCTCCTCGTCGAGCTCTGCATTCTGGAAACTTTCGCCCTCGTTTAGGGTGATCCAGCATCAGTTCAATGGGCATGTACTCAGTAGTAGTGCAGTGAGTCGACCTGTCAGCCCATAGAGCAAAAAGGAGCAACCTAGGCCACTGTCTATGCCTACAATCGCATGTCTTTACCAGAGCTTGAACGATCGACGGATGTCCTCTCTCGCTCTTACCAATTCCTTCCGGATTCATGACAGTGGTGAGTTTGAGTTTCACTCCGTGTTGTGCGAAGAACTCCTTCGCTTCCGTACCACGTAACTCTCCTCTGTCTGCACGCAATCTCCCTATAGATCCGTACCTACAGATAATATCTTCAAGGACAAACCTACATATCCCTTTTGTGGTCTTCGTCCTCAGAGCTCGTCCTTCCACAAAGTTGGAGAGGTCTTCTCGAGCTAACACCAAGTACCTCATACCCCATAATCCAAGAGGCATTGCTACCAAATCAAGAACCCATTGAAAATAGATACTAGGCGGATAGGTTGGTACCAGGCCATCTCTGTAACGTACCTTTGAATAAAATTGACAGTGCAAGCATGAACTCACAAAGTTCACCACATCTTGATAAAGTCCTCTCCATCAGTATCTCTCCTTCAACTTTGTATAGGTAGTCTAAGCTCCTCGATGTCCGACCCACAAGGTGTCATGAAACTCCTTCATCAATTGTTGCTTGGTCTGCAGATCATCTATAACTCGTAAAAGTGCTCCATCTCTTCTCTTTGGACGCTTCCAAAGATATCCATCTCGCAACAAGTAATCATATGCCTTCCTTCATACCTCTCTGAACTCTGCATCACTCAAACCCTCCTGCCTGTTTAAAGAACTCAGAAAGAATCCAATGTCACGTAACCTTCCCGTGTAGAACTCCTCTTTGAACGGCTCCAAGTCTGTAGCCCGCCGATTAACCTGACATTGAGCATCCTTTCTCTCTTCTTCCTCAGCTTCTGAAAATATGACATCCTCATCTACAAATCGAGCTCTTGACAACATATCTGCGATCACATTCTCTTTTTCTTTTATATGCTTCAGCTCTAGATTCAAGCTTCTAATATAGACAATCCAACATAACATTGCTATGTCTAGCGTGTTGCAGTTGGATATCATACCTAGTAGGGGTAGACAATCCATTTCTAGGACTACATGAGCACCAATCAGAAACTCACGGTCTGTCTTCATCGCTGTCACCGCTCCCCACAACTCACGCTTCACCTGAAGATAGTCTCGTTGTCTGTCTGTCAAGATCCTAGCTCCAAACTTAGAAGTAAACCGCATACCATCCGCATCATCCTGACCTATTGCCCAACCAATCGTCTTTGGACTAGTATCTACTGTGACAATGACAAGTCTCTCACATCCGTAGTCTACTCTTCTCAGAACATGTGGAGATTGTAGAGCCTCCTTTAGCCTATTCATAGCTTCTCGATGGACTGAGGTCCATACAAACCTCTTACCCTTCCTCAATAATGCATACAAAGGCTCAGCAACATGAGCATAATGAGGAATGGATAAACGATAAAATACACAAGCACTTAGAAAATGTCGAACCTCCGTGATACTCTTACTGTCTGCCATCCTAGCTATGGCTTCAACCTTCTCCGGATTTGGTCGCCTCCCAAAAGCACCACACAAATGTCCAACCACTAAAATCTCAGACACACCAAACTTGGACTTAGCTCCTGACAGGGTGAGATGTACCTCCTCCAAACGAGTTAAGATACGTTCTACATCCCTGATATGATCTGCAACAAACCTCCTACATCCATTCGCAAGTACTGCTTCATCCTTGTCTTCAACCGCGTAACCTTTTATAGGAATATCATCTAGAAATGGAATGGTAACATCAGGCACAAATTCCCTTAGTATCTTATGCATCGCATTCTGCATATGGGCCACCGAGTTCGTCGCTCCTTGTGGAAGAGTACACATCCGCATCAATCTCAGGGGCGTACACATATTAGTTAAATCTCTACTCTCCACAGCTAGCTGGAACTGATCATAACCAGAATATAGATCTCCTATCGAATAGATAGCTCCTCCTGCAAATGCCTCTACTACCTCTTCGATCACAGGACCCGTCTTAACGTTATGAATGGTTACGTTATTCGCAAGTTGTAGATCTTGAATAAAACGCAAAGCTCCTGACTTCTTGGGTACAGTGAACCACCTGCTAGAATATGGCCCCATAGACGGCTCAAGTATCCCCATCTGTACCTTCTCCTTCAACAACTTGATGAGCTTAGGCAACAAAGCACGAGGAACTGGGATCGGTTTCAGGTCCTAAGGCACATGAGGGATTGTGAATATAACCATAGGCGCTATAACCTTTGGGTTCACACAACCTATCTCCTCTGCTGAAAAAGAGAATGCTTTACCATGCTTCACTATCATCTGTTCAAACACTGTCTTCTCGACCTCAGTCAAGAAATCACCCCTCCTACTTGGAGCTCCTTCAATGTCTCCTCAGTAAATTGGTGTCTTACTCGTCTATGATCATGCAATATAGGCTCAGTCCTCACTAAATGTACTTGCTGCTGGGAGTTAGCAGGTAGTTGAGCTGCTACCGGTCTTACCTTTCTCAGTACAGATTTGTATTTCGCATGGACATCTGCTTCCTGAAGGAGTGCACACCAACAACTTGCTTCTCTCTCTTCATTATTCTGCATCGGATGAGGAAGGAACTGCACGTATGTAGCAATCTCCTCATATATGCGTCGAGAGTGGATAGAGATCACCGCCACACTATTTTTTCCTTCTACCAATCTACTCACACTGTCTAACCAACCGACAACTGACTGTATTGTAACGACCTATGTTACACATAGGAAGTTTGTCTATTAGTAAGGTGTTTAGTTATAACTAAGTGTTGAGAATATTTATTGGCTGCCAAAGTACTTTAAGGATGTATCAAGTTAGTCATGACTAGCTAAAAGTTAGTTATGGTTAAACTTAGTTGTACTTTTGGCAGAATTCAGATATTTGCTAAAGAGTGAGCACTACTATCTTGTCATCTTGTCTAAAAGGTAGAAAGGAGGTGGAAAGTATCTCTTATCTCCTTTTTGACTTGATATTAGTGGTTGGATTAAAGTTGTGGACTTTGTGGGCATTAAAAACAAGAAGAGATTCCACATGTTTCCTTTTTAGTGGGTCCTAGTGTAGAGAGGGGGTGGAAATTCGAGATTCCTTGAGAATATTCCAGAATCCTTCTAGAAGTTGTTGACTTTGAAGGAATAAGCCCATGTGAAAAGGTAAAAAGTCCATGTGATCAATGCTTTTACCTTAAGTAATATCTTAGTAAAACCCGGTAAAAGTAGTTACGGCTGAGTTACCGGGGGGTGCCAAAGTAAAAACCTAGAATGTATAAATAGAGGAGTAGAGAAGAGCTCCTCATCCTTGTTTTCACATTGTCGTAATGACAACTTGAGTAATATAGAGAGTGTGGGATATTTTTAACATGTGAGAACTTGAGAGACGTCGTTAGAATGGAGGATTTTAGTTAAGATGTTTAAGGAGATTTTTAGTTGATAAGTTTGTGGGTGTACGAATGAGTGAACTCAGCATTTTCCCTTCAAGTTCATGGTGTGCTTCCATCAAAGCCATCAGAGGTGACCCCTGAGTGAGAGACAGGCCCGACATGTTGCAGATTCGTGGATGACGATCGTGGAGGTTGAGAGATCGGGGGGGTAGTTGATCGATAGGACCGCGGAGGGTTTACATTTTTTGTTCCGTTGCCGGGACCTCACTTGAAGGGATCGTTGAATGATGTTTAGAGTTCAGTTCTATATTCGACAAAAGGAGATTATGAGAGAGCACATGGAGAGAACGTTGGGAGGAGAGAGAGCTAACGCGATGTTAGCAACGTTAGAACCTTTCGTGTATCCCGTAGTGATATATGACGCGTTCGAAGTCATTCTTTACATCTTGTTCACTTAGAAAGGGTTTGAGGAGAGTTGAAAGAGGGTGCAACAAGAGTTGTAGAGAAAGGAGGAGAGAAAAGTTATTAGAGGAGAGAAATTTGTGAGTTTAGAAATTCTGCTCTCTAGAAAATTTGTACAGTCGCTGTCAACTTTTCTGTGAATTTTATTTTCCTGTGAAACTTTCCAGTGTTTTAGATTGACTGATAAGCTATCTAAGACAAACGAAATCATAGGAAAAGGTGGTCTAGAGAGGAAGCAATGAATTTTCAAAGTTGAGGGGGTCTATTCGTGAGAGTTGAGGAATTCTGTTATCTGAAAAAAATTTACAGTCATTGTCAGATTTTCTGTGAATTTTATTTTCCTTAGAAACTTTCCAGTGTTTTAGAGTGGCTGATAAGCTATCCAGGACAAAAGAAATCATTAGAAGATGAGGTCTGAAGAGGGAGAAAGAATTTTTCAAAGTGGAGGGGGTTGACAACCATGAGAGAAGTGAAAATATACAAATTTCAGTTCTCTGAAAATTTGTACAGTCATCACCATCTCTTCTGATTAGGGAAGTTTCTGTTAAAACTTCATGATTTAGTAGCTTGGAGGTTGAGCTACTTGAGATCATAAAAATCTTGGAGAGATCTCTTACCAACTAAGAGATACACGTTTCGGCAAGGAGGTCTGGAAGATACTTCATGGGGAATCCAGTTCGAATGACGAGGTGGAAGAAGAGACGTTTAGGAGTTCGAACAGAGACGGAGAAGCCCAAGTTAAGTATAGATGAGTTACAAACCCGCATCTATAGCACTTGGGGTGCCCTCTTTATCTTATACGAAGAAGCTTCCGCGACCATTGGCGCAGATTTGAAGAAAGCCGAGTTTAAAGCATCATTCACTGTGGAGGCCACGAATGCTCCTGGTGAAGTAGAGTTGGATCCTTACAAGAGTGAGTTCAAGATGTCTGTTGTGATTAGTACAAACGATGGTGAGGAGGATCATATCTTCGATAGTTAATTTTAGATTAGATTTTATTTCGTGTATAGCATGTATAATACACGATTTCCAATATAAAGCTCGGAAGAGTTAAGAAAGTGATGTAGAATTATTTTCCTCTATGATATTTTGTCCACTTAATGGTTGAGAAGGTGCAACATGAGTGGAAATTCAAAAGAATGGAAAGTTAGACTTAGAAACCTTCCTCAAGGTTTAGATGTCATAGTAAGTGTCGGAGAAAGTTCGAGAGAGATTATCGTCGAGTATGAAAACCCTATTACTAAACCTCAAGTAGAATCTCCGAGGAGAAGAGTAGAAACCGAATTGTGGTGTTATTTCTGTAGAGTGTTGGGACACAAAGTAGTGAATTGTCCAACTAGAATCAGAACCGAGAGAGCTAAAGGGAAGCGGGAGTTTACTGATTTAAGTCTTCGAGTGGGTCAGTGGGTCCATCGTCACCAGTGTCAATTCATCTTCTAGGTGAAGATCCTTGTCCAAGTTGTGGAGTGGGTGATCTATCAAGAGGACACAAGTGCGTCGATGTGGCCGCCCTACTTACGTCAGTAGTCGAGAAGTTGGACGAGACTCAAAGAGCTGAGACGGAGAAGTTGTCGACTTCAAAAGAGGACTCAGCTGAGTTGTGATGGAGATCGTCATACGGATGGTGGAGAAGACGGTGATGCGACTCAGGCTCATGATTACCTTGGGAGAAGAGATGGCACAAGAGGTGTTGTTACAACCATTTCCTTTCATTTTACCTATGGTAGATTATTCGTGAATGGAATTGGTGATGTTCGTACTCTTTTAGCGAGTAGTTATTGCACAAAAATTAGAAGGGTAGAAAGAATAGTTACAAGATGGGGAAGTTATCTGTGTTTCATGGGAAGGACAATGAAGATGTAGAACCATTTGTACGAGACTTCAAAAGGGGTTGCATCGGAAACAATGTGAGAAGGAAGGAAGAATGGGTGTTGTTACTGCTAGAGTTTTTAGAAGATTTTGCTCTTACGTGGTATGAAGACCGAGTGAAGAGCTAGACACCTGGTGCAGTTGAGGACACATGAGAGACATTGAGTAATGCACTCATCGAAGAATTTCTTCCAGAAGAGAGTTATGAGAAGCTCATGGTGGAGCTTACTCATTTGAAGCAACGAGACTACGAGAAAGTTCGGCAATATGCCGAAAGGGTGGATAAGTTGGAGCAACGGTTTCGGACGGTCCTACGGAAGAGTGGAGACAATGTGGAGTTAACGATGGCGAGGATTGGAGCAGTGTTGACCAAGAACTTGGTGGGAGGGTTGAGGCCTTCAATTCGAACCCAGGTGAGGTACGAGAAGCCAGCAACCAAAGCGGAGGCCATCAAGATTGCGACAAATATGGAAGAGAGTTTGGATGAAGGAGATATCATCCAACCTCATCATGCTGCTCTGGAGTCAACTCCGACTCCTGGTGTAGCCACAACGATCGCACCTGCACCATCACAATTGGTGATTGCTTCAACGTCAGCTCCTACTCCAACGGTGGTGCCAAGACCGTTTGTCCCAACAACGATGTCTACTGCCACCTCTGATTTTCATGCTGAGCTGAAGAGCATCACCGATACTCTTGCGGATCTCAAGATAAACGTGGTGCAATTACGAGAATGGAGGAACAAAGGTGGAGGAGGAGGTCAAAGAGGTTACGACAACAATCCCAACCGAGGAAATCAAGGTAACTTTGGAGGCAACCAAGGTAACTTTGGAGGAATCACTTGTTGGACGTGTGGAGGTTCTCATTTCCAGCGAAATTGTCCTAACAACGGAGCAAGAGGTGCCGAAGCTGTCAGAATGAATGTGGATGGAGGAAATCCATCACAAGGACGAGACAAGGGGGTGGCTACTATCGATGTCGTACGAGATCCCATTTACGAGAAAGGAGAGAGTTCAAACTTTTCTCATGCACCGGTGGAGCTTTTAGCTCAAGAAAGGAAAAGAACTCGATTTTCTGATGAACCGGTTTTCATGAAGGAGTCAGCAAGTAGAAGTACTCATTCGAGTAATGTTTCGAGTACACCAAGGGAGCCAAGAAGGAAGCTGGGGATGGCGGATTTCACCATTTCATCTTCCCAAGCGGGATATGATGTGGTTGAAGATGTGGGTGCTCAGAAAGCCAACATCACTGTTGGACAACTGATCGCACTTAATCCCAGCTTACGAAGAGAACTCAGAGGAGGACTGAGTTCTAAGAGAAGCAAGAAGAAGAAACCCAAGAGCAAGACATCAAAGTCAGTGGGAGTTGGTGTGGTGGATGTGCATGCTTCAGAGGTATGCACTAGGGCTTCAAAGATTGAAGTCCGGTTGAATGGTCACTACGTCTCTGACGTATTGGTGGATGGAGGGTCGGCTGTAAACGTCATATCGGAGAGGTTGATGAAGAAGTTGGGGATGGAACCAACTCGCCCGGCTAGCATTGTCGTGGGGATGGCTAACAAGCAACGGGTAAGACCTCTTGGTGTGTTAGAGAAGGTGGTCGTGTCTGTGATGGGAGTTCAAACATTGATGTCCTTTCAAGTGTTAAAGGACTCTAGTTATGATTTGCTCCTAGGTAGGCCTTGGTTGAGAGCTGTGCGCACCACTAATAGGTGGCACAAGGGATACTTACGGATTGGGCCTAGAGATCATAGAGTGATAGTTCCTCTTTCGGGTGTTGGAGTTGTGACTTCTGACTCTGATAGACCCACTAGTGACTACTGGGAATCTGATACGGAGGATGATCAGAGTGTCTCGGAAGTAGATACCGGAGATTCTTACGATCAAGAATCCTCGTCTGAGGACGAAGGATTTGATCGAGATGAATCATTACATCAGCTTAGTGCTATTGACTTGTTGCCTCGACCAGCAGTGGAGAAAGATCCTGACAAAGAAGAGTTGAGTGAGGCAGAGATTGTGAGAAGACTCTCTACCCTGAAGTTTGGTATCAATGTCACTCAAGAGGAGAAAAGTAGATTCCTAGATATATTTCGAAAATATATCCATGTGTTTGCTTTCAGCTACAAGGATTTGAAGGAGGTGACCCTCGAGACTCATCGAATCGAATTGGAAAAGAACGCAAGACCAGTTCGACAGAAGCAGAGAAGGGTCAATCCTACAACAGCGATGATGGTCAAGGAGGAGATAGACAAGTTGAGGGAGGCGAGTTTCATCTATGAGGTGGAGAACTCAGAATGGGTTTCACCCATTGTGATTGACAAGAAGAAGAATGGTAAGCTGCGAGTGTGCATAGACTATAAGAAGCTAAATGCAGTTACCAAGAAGAATTATTATTCTCTATCATTTATAGATGAGATTTTGGAGGAAGTTGCTGGTCATGAGTGGTACAGCTTTGGTGATGGTTATAGTGGATACAACCAGATCAAGATAGCACAGGAGTACCAGCAGTTGACTACTTTCACTACTCCTTGAGGAACATTTGCATTTCGAGTGATGCCATTCGGACTGTGTAATGCTCCGGCCACGTTTCAGAGGTTCATGAACAAGGTGTTTGAACCATTCATAGGGAAGTTTGTTCGAGATTTCATTGACGATTTCTGTGTGTACGGACGAAAGGAGGACCACTTTGATCATGTGATCAAAGTTTTGCAGCGGTTGGAGCAAGCCAATGCTTCTCTAAATCCAGAGAAGTGCATCTTTGGCTGCGAAGAAGGTATGCTATTAGGGCACATCATTTCCAAGAATGGGATTGCGGTAGATCCTGAGAAGGTGAAGAAGATTGTGGATCTTTCATTTCCGATCAACTTGACAAAGTTGAGGCAGTTTCTTGGCATGGTTGGATATTATCGTAGGTTTGTCTTTTCCTTCTCAAACAAAGCAATAGCTTTGACTATGTACATGAAGAAGGGAGTTGATTTTGACTTGATAGTGCATGATCAGAAGGCAAAGGAAGCATTTGAGGAGCTGAAAAAGGCATTAGTGACAGCTCCTATACTTGCTAAACCTGAGTGGAGTAAAGCATTTATTCTGTATACGGATGCCTCCAATGTAGCAATCGGATGTACATTAAGTCAGCTAGATGGAGATGGGCATGATCATCCTATAGCTTATGCTAGTAGGCAGATGGTTCCAGCGGAGAAGAATTACTCCGTGACTGAACGAGAAGGATTAGCGGTGATCTTTGGATTGAAGAAATTTTGACACTACTTGCTAGGAGGGAAATTTTCCATAGTCACAGATCACAAGGCTTTAAAGTATATCTTTAATAAGCCTAATGCCAAAGGTCGTATTGCTCGTTGGAAGATCCTTCTAACAGAATAAGATTATGTGATCGAAGATAGACCAGGGAAGAAGCATGCGAGTGTTGATCTTTTGTCAAGGGCTTATGATGATGAGGGAGAAGAACCGTTTGATGATTCATTTCCAGACGAGCATCTGAGGACCATCACAAGCATCGAGGAGATACCGGACGAGTACAAGGAAATCTGGAGTTTCCTTGTAGATGGCTCTTTTCCAGAAGGTATGCATACCCGAGAACGTAACGCGTTGATCAAGAGATGCAAACCTTACACCATGGTGGAGAGAATTCTGTTTCATCAAGGAGCAGATGGGTTACTAAGGAGAGCAATTGGTCAGAAAGAGGCATTCAAGCTAATGCACGAGTTTCACGACGGAACTGTTTGCAGAGGTCACTTTGCTGGTAAGACAACAGCCTTCAAGATTTTGGATGCGGGTTATCACTGGAGAGGGATTTTCAAAGAGTGTTTAGGCTACTGCAAAACTTGTGACGTATGTCAAGCATTTGCTTTAAAGTCTACTAGAACACCTCCGTTAAGATCAATTCCAATATTAGGGCCGTTTGAGAAATGGGGTATTGACTTTGTAGGTCCTCTTAATAAGACACCTCGAGACAATAGATACATTGTAGTCGCCACTGACTACCAAGTGGGTAGAGGCTAGACCTTTGAGAGAGACCAATGAAACAGAAGTCGGTAGATTCCTATGGGAGAGGATCATCACGAGATTTAGATGTCCGTTAGAGTTGGTCTTAGATAGAGGAGGAGAGTTTGTAGGGAGCATGATTACTGCTATGCTACAACACTTTTCTATCAAGCCACGAGTAACGACCTCATACAAACCAAATGCTAATGGTCTTGCGGAGAAGACCAATCTTACACTTCGTATGATGCTCGCCAAAGATGCTGGTGTTGAAACTGCGAAACATACTTGGGATAAGAGGCTACATGCCATCTTATGGGAGTACCGAACGACAACAAAGACTTCTACTGGATACTCCCCATTTCGATTGGTTTATGGAGTGGAATCCAAGTTGCCGATCCAATTCGAATTGGATATTTTTCAAACTATTCAACGAAAGTTGAAGAGGTCGAGAGGAGAAGACGTGGTCAGATCAAGAAGGGAGCAACTCATGGAGTTGGAAGAGACCCGAGCGGTAGCAATGATCCGGATGGAACGAGCTCAGGCGTATCAAAAGAAGAGTTACGACAAACGGTTGGGCAAGAGGGAGATAAAACCTTTTCAAGTCGGAGATTGGGTTATGTTGTATGATGCTATCAGATTCAAGAGGGCTAGGAAGAAGTTTCTTCCGAGATATTTTGGTCCTTTTGTTGTAGATAAGGTGTGGAGCAACTTCACATATGACCTTCAGGAGCTGGGAGGAAGGAGATTTGATCGAGTAAATCATGACAAGTTGAAGTTGTTTCATCGACGAAAGTTCTCTCTTCACTCCGAGGACGGAGCGAAAATTTAGTCCGGGGGTAAAATGTAACGACCTATGTTACACACAGGAAGTTTGTCTATTAGTAAGGTATTTAGTTATAACTAAGTGTTGAGAATGTTTATTGGCTGCCAAAGTACTTTAAGGATGTATCAAGTTAGTCATGACTAGCTAAAAGTTAATTATGATTAAACTTAGCTGTACTTTTGGCAGAATTCAGATATTTGCTAAAAAGTGAGCACTACTATCTTGTCATCTTGTCTAAAAGGTAGAAAGGAGGTGGAAAGTATCTCTTATCTCCTTTTTGACTTGATTTAGTGGTTGGATTAAAGTTGTGGACTTTGTGGGCATTAAAAACAAGAAGAGATTCCACATGTTTCCTTTTTAGTGGGTCCTAGTGTAGAGGAGGTGGAAATTCAAGATTCCTTGAGAATATTCCAGAATCCTTCTAGAAGTTGTTGACTTTGAAGGAATAAGCCCATGTGAAAAGATAAAAAGCCCATGTGATCAATGCTTTTACCTTAAGTAATATCTTAGTAAAACCCGGTAAAAGTAGTTACGGCTGAGTTACCGGAGGGTGCCAAAGTAAAAACCTAGAATGTATAAATAGAGGAGTAGAGAAGAGCTCCTCATCCTTGTTTTCACATTGTCGTAATGACAACTTGAGTAATATAGAGAGTGTGGGATATTTGTAGCATGTGAGAACTTGAGAGACGTCGTTAGAATGGAGGATTTTAGTTAAGATGTTTAAGGAGATTTTTAGTTGATAAGTTTGTGGGTGTATGAATGAGTGAACTCAGCATTTTCCCTTCAAGTTCATGGTGTGCTTCCATCAAAGCCATCAGAGGTGACCCATGAGTGAGAGACAGGCCCGACATGTTGCAGATTCGTGGATGACGATCGTGGAGGTTGAGAGATCGGGGGGGTAGTTGATCGATAGGACCGCGGAGGGTTTACAGTACAGACATAAACTCTTCAAACAAACCAGAAACCACTTCGTCTTCAGGTAGAACTCCTACACGCCACAACTCTGATATATGCTTCATCATCCATCTTTTTGTATTTTTCCCCATATCTTCAACTCTTGTAAATAGACTCCACCCATCTGCCTCAAACATCAGCAATCTAGACTACCAACTCTGTACACCACACTTGTCTCCAGACCTTTGTACATGTCTCGCTTCCAACTCTGACGGGACCTCAACAGTAGGTTCTACACCCATGTCTTCCCACTCTACAGGAGTGGACTGCGAAAACCTTTACATCTCTTCGTTTGAGAATCTCTAAGGGTTTGTCGGTTTCGCTCATGTCTTGAACGAACCGTCAAAAACTGTATTGAGTACTTATCATCAGGACTCCGAACTCTAGCATAATGAGACCCATCATTCATCACCTTTGTCTCCATTCGAACAGCGATGATGTATGGTTGGCCCAATATGACAGGATAAGAGGCAGACGATTGTACAAAGAAATGCTGATCAATTTCTACATCACCAATCCTTACACGCATATTGGGACCAGCTCCATATAACTCACCCTTTTGATTATTTGCAACACGAAGTACCCAACCATGATTCTTTTCGATTGGCCACTGCCCCTTCTCATACACCTCCTTGGAAATGATGTTGATCTCCGATCTGTGATCCACAAGTGCAGGTACTGGTTCAGAAAGTCCTCCAACCCGAACCTGCGTCTCTGTTGTCGCTCTTGCCCAGTGCTTCTCTTTGAAATCGATGTCTGTGCTTGACCTATCCTCTTCAAACTCTTCGTCTTCATTCTCAATAACCGCTGGACCAGCAACCTATGCCTCATACTTATCATCTCTGAACTGATCAACACCAATAGCATCTACTGCTCCAACCATCTGACTACTTACTTGTTCAGTCAATACCTGTCTCTTTCTCTTCATGATGTCTATTATCAACTTGTGAAACTCTCTCTTTGCGATACCAAGCACTTCACGAAGAGTAAACTCAACTCTAGCATCCAAAATGAGTTGCTCTAGAACAGCATGCAAGTCTGTTGTTTTTTCGATGTCTGCCGTTAACTTGTAAGCTGGAGCTTTCTTCTTCTCCTGTGCTGTAAACCTCTTTCCCCGTACTCTATCTGTAGCAGTAGTCTCTTGTGGCAAATCTTATACACCTTCCATAGGATCTACTGCAGGTGGTGGAGCTGTAGAGGTAGAAGATATATCCTCTGCAGCAGGAAATCTACCAACTGATACAGATGGTGATGGTTCCGCTGCTCTCCTCCTCGTAACCCTCCGACGGTCACTGTCCTCTGGTACTCCTACATCTAAATCAGAAGCATCTCGTCTTCTGTTATCTTCGATCATGGCATCTTGTTCACCACTCGTCTCTAAAAACGCTCGAATAGAGGTTGCATCTACTGGGTCTCTCCATCCAGTAACTCTCCTAATGCTTTCAGCACCTCTCTTCATCATTTCAACCGGAACCTCAACAGCATGCTCAACCATAGTTGGATTAGAACGCATCTCAACTCTCCCAGTATATACATCAGCCTCCGCAGAACCTCCAGTCATTGATGTAGTATTCGCACCAGTAAGTGTTGGAAGAGAACTCCTCATTCCTTCTCTTCGAAAATATGTGTTCAGAGGCTGCCCAGTGGCGGTTAGATACAACCTGTTGTTCCGATAGTTGACTACGTCCTCTCGCAAGACAACTGCCAAGTCTTGACAGTCTCCTCTGAGATGATCTGGGTTGTCGCACCAAATACATCTCCTGGTAAAGGTTCCTCCTACAGGTCTTGCACCTGGTGCAACGAGTCGTTGATCTTTCCTCAAGTCTGCCATCTCAACCCTCAAATCTCTCAACTGTTGAGTAAGTTCTTCTATCATTATGTTGATTTCGGTTCTCAACAGGTGGTCGCTGCTGCCTAAGTCCTCTCTGTGCTGGGATAGGTACTGCAAGCGCTTGAGGAACCACTATAGGTGCTTGAGTAATCACAATAGGTGCTTGAGGTATTGCAGGAGGAGCTACAGGAACATGAAGAGCTACTCTCTGCTCTGGCAAGGTCTCTAGCTGCAGTACCATCCTACCACGACGTTGTCTAGCAAGGGTGGATACTGCTTCCTCCACTCTCCTCCAATCAGATGTAACTCTCCCTTCAGCTCCACGATCAGCCAACATAAAACAAAGTATGTCCGCTGTGAACTCATCCAGTGTCCCCAGGAACAACTCCGTCTTCCTAGCATCCAGCGTCAACCTCTCTAGACCAGAAAGCTGAGAGTACCTCTTCTCAAACTCCCAAATTATCTCATTCAATCCCATGGAACGCAGGTTGACGCTCTATCCAATCCATGAGGGTTCTTCTGGTGACTCTTTCAAAATCCTCTTCTAGAAACTCTTCTCTCAGTGCACGTTCAAATAGAGTCTACCCACCTAAATGTCTTCTCTGTAAATTTCTCACCTTCTCTCTCAATTCAGAGACAACAATCAACTCAAAGCTTAGAATTACCTCAACTTCAGGTGCTCTGATCAACTCCATCTCACCCACATACTCCCGCAGTTACCTAGTAACGTCTCTTCCACCGAATCACCCACATGGACCAACAATTGCTTGTAATGCTCTTGTGGACTTCTGCTCAGCTCCCCCAATTGCAAGCTGCTGCTGAATCAAGGCAGCCAACGCCTGAAGAATCTGAGACGTGTCTACAGCAGGCTGTGCTGTTGCTGTTAGAACCACCGTAGGCCCTCCTTGAGAGCCAATTCCATCTTGATCAGGAGTCCCTTGAACAGGAGCACCTTGAGCAACAGCTACACCTTGTACGGCAGCACTGTGATCCATCTTCTCAATTCAGTCCATTCTCCAAATCAATCACCCCAATAGCTCTCAGTGGAAGCACTAGATGATGTGGCGAGAGTCTTTCTTGGAGAGGACGGACCTCCTCCTGACTGTGATTGATCAGAGAAACGATCAGAAGAGAAAAACAGGTAGCTGCTGACGATGAGATCTCCAAAATCCTGCTTCTTGTGTCCACCGATTACAAAAACAAGCACTCCAACACACCTTGGGTACACAGATAGGTCTCTCAAGATTCAAATAACTTTATTTCAGTGTCGGTGCACCATCAATCTCTTCAACTGTAAAGAAAATCTCTCTCTCTTGCTCTCTTGCGTGCCTCTCTCTCCCATCAATCAGATCTCAGCCAAAAGTCTACCAAGTACGTCTCAATCCGAACCTAATAGTGAAATTCAGACCCCTGAATCTTATTCCTCTCTTTGCCCCAACTGAAACTCTCAGAATTCGATCAAAAGTCCTCTGTAGATTTTCAAACGATCTCTCTCAATAAAACTACCTCCTGAGAGTAATTTCTCCTCAGAACAGTTTATTAGACAACGTCCAAGCTTAAAACTCTTGCCCCTCTCCCTACGATGATCTCTCAATTCAATCTGTCAGCAATTTGATCTTCCCCCAGCCTCTTAGCTTCCCCTGCGTGTCCTCAACTCCCAATCCTGAATCCTCCTCCTTCCGCTTCAGCTCTCTCAGAAAAATCCTTTGCAAAACTGTCTCCGATCCCAAGCCGCCGCAGGTATTTAACCTAAAATTTAAGGCCCCAGCTTAAGCTGCCCCCCTGCTGTCCTTATAAGCGCAGCCACTTATCAGAAGCAGGGCCCTAGCTAAGCTGCCCCCCTGCTGTCCTTATGCGTACAGAGCTTTATTTACAAAGTTGGCCCCTTTTTAATACAAGTTTCACAATTGTCTCCACAAACTCTACCCTTCACTAATAAAAGTTCTCATAGTCTCATTCCTCATTGCAAGCCGACTCGATGGTTATTTAACTAATTAGCAAAAGTTTCCCGTGCTCTTGATGCCACCCTGAATATACTACAAGCCATCCAATGTAGGCCGAAGCCCCAACACTTATGAGATTGCCCCATAGGGCTTACAGCCCCCCCATATGGGCACTAGGTATCTCCCATAGTATATTCAGGATGGCATGCGGAGGCTTAGGTCAAGAAGCCCACGATTAAGGGAGATATCGGTCTCTCGTCTCTACAACCCCCCCATATGCGCACCAGGTATCTCTCATAGTATATTCAGGATGGCATGCGGAGGCTTAGGCTAGGAAGCCCACGATTAAGGGAGATATCGGTCTCCCGTCCCTAGATATGCAAGACGTGGCTGCATATCCAACATAGACTCCTTTCCAGGAGACCAACATATCGGAATAGGAACCAGAGGCCAGGGGGATTGATCCTGAGACACTTCCCTCCTAGGCAGGCGCTCTATCACTAGGATGGCCTTTGGTTCCGTTCAAAACTGTTAAACTTCATGTACATATGCTTTTGCTAAGAAGTTTTCTTATAAAGTCTTTACTAGTCTTCTCTACGCTAACTTTTGCATACAACTCCGTACGAATAAGGAGTCAAAACTATAGTACTTGTGAACACCTACACACTCACGCTATCGGATTCTGAGTTCGAGTCACGAGCCAAAATCGACGGATTTCTCTCTTTCACATATTTCACAATCTAAAACCTGTACTAACTATTGCTTAAAACACTTTCTGTCAAAACTAGAAGCATGAGGTCGCTCTCCTCGTCGAGCTCTGCATTCTGGAAACTTTCACCCTCGTTCAGGGTGATATTTCAAGCCAAGCTAGGGGGCAGCTTGCCAAGCATAGCCCCAACTTAACTCTTGCCCAGCTTGATAAGCTAGGGCGCAGCTTCCTGAACAAATGCTGGTTGAGTGTCTTCTGACGCTCCGTTTCATCATCTTGAACGCCACGCACTATGACAACGTAGGAGAGTTAGAGATGTGACTCTCCTTAGAGACATCATTTCGACTTTGGCGGTTGTCTTTGATTTGGCTGAGCAGATATGATTGCTGGATTCAGCAGGGAGGTACCACATGAGACGACCACCTTTTCTCGAGGATCACAGATTACGCAACAGTGTGGTTTTCATGCACCTACCGCCTTGTTGTGTCAGCGGAAGCTCTTGCTCAGTAGGTCGTAAACTTTACACCGCTAACCTGCAAACACAATCACAAGTTAGCGTCCACGCACCACTTACCTTATCTCAGTTTGGTCCGGACCGGAGCCGGACCGTCTTCTTAATCATCAAGCTCAGCAATCCTAGTCCCGACCTAGACCCGCATAGGTCGGTCCCAAACATGAGCAAGTCACAAGATGACTTGGGGCGGACTTCTCATAAAGTCGAGGGTCCTAAACGGTATCTCTAGCATACCTAGCGATCCAACCGCCCGTGATGTCCGTCTGGGTCTAGGCTCTCGAACGGTGGTCTAACCCGCCGACTCGTTCCCTAGTCTTGCTCCAGCCCTTACATCGTTCCTAAGTCCAGACATCCAAGTCTGGACCGGAACGTGCCTTGGAACCGGTCCAGCCATCACCTCATGCCCCCAGAGTCCGTCCGCCGAACCCTGGGGTCGGGTGACTCGTCTTGACCCACCCAGGCATCGAGCCCCCCTCATATATATTTCTGGGGATCGGCGGTCCCGTCCTCCTCTTTGGTCCCTGAAAATTATACCACAATCCGATCGTGGTTTGTCCATAATTCTCAGCTCAGAGGTCAGATCGAAGAGTTCTACATATCACTGGAAAGCTCTCGCCGAGACCTTTCCAATGATACCTCACTCGCCTCGAGATCTTACGTGGAGCTCCGTCCACGATCTAAAACGTCTCTGGAGCTCCAACACTTGGTCATTTTTCGGAAACTTGTGGTTCGGACCAGCGTCCGCACCACGGTCCGTCTGCGTCTCGACCCATGTCTCGGACCCATGTCTCAGACTCATGTTTTGGTCCGTTCCCAGACTCGCCCCCTTAGGTCAGCGTTTGTCTGGGTCCTCTTGAGGTAGGCCTTTATGTCCTAAAGGTTCCAACCTTGGTTTCGAGAACCACTTAGGTTCATCTGATCCCGACTTCCCGATCAAGCCGTTAAGTCCTACTCGCAACGTTCACAACCTAGCACAAGTCCGCTAGGGTTCTGTTGTTCGCGTCTGCGCGCGATCTTGAGATTGAGGTTCGTGACATTTTTGTTGTAGATAAGGTGTGGAGCAACTTCACATATGACCTTCAGGAGCTGGGAGGAAAGAGATTCGATCGGGTCAACCATGACAAGTTAAAGTTGATTCAACAATGAAAGTTATCTCTTCACTCTGAGGACGGAGCAAAAATTTAGTCCGGGAGTAAAATGCAATGACATATGTTACACATAAGAAGTTTGTCTATTAGTAAGGTATGTAGTTATAACTAAGTGTTGAGAATGTTTATTTGCTACCCAAGTACTTTAAGGAGATATCAAGTTAGTCATGACTAGCTAAAGTTAGTTATGGTTAAACTTAGCTGTACTTTTGGACAGAATTCAGTTCTTAAAGAGTGAGCACTATTATCTTGTCATCTTGTCTGAAAGGTAGAAAGGAGGTGGAAAGTATCATTTATCTCTTTTTTGACTTGATAAGTGATGGGATTAAAGTTGTGGACTTTGTGAGCATTAACAAAAAAAGAGATTCCACATGTCTCCTTTTTAGTCAGTGCTAGTGTAGAGGAGGTGGAAATTCAAGATTCCTTGAAAATATTTCAAAATCCTTCTAGAAGTTGTTGACTTTGAAGGAATAAGCCCATGTGAAAAGGTAAGAAGTCCTTGTGATTAATGTTTTTATCTTAAGTTACAAAATCCGGTAAAAATAGTTATGACTGAGTTACTAAAAGATATCAAGATAAAAACCTAGAATGTATAAATAGAGAGTAGATAAGAGCTCTTCATCCTTGTTTTCACATCGTCGTAATGACAACATGAGCAATATAGAGAGAGTGTGGTATTTTAGCATGTGAGAACTTGAGAGACGTCGTTAGAATGAAGAATTTTAGTTTATGAGTTTATTGGTGTGTGAATGACTGAATTTAACATTTTTTTCTTCAAGTTCATGGTGTGCTTCCATAAAAGCCATTAGAGGTGACTCTTGAGTGAGAGACATGCACGACATGTTGCAGATTCATCGATGATCATCGTGGAGGTTGAGAGATTGGGGGTAGTTGATCGATAGGACCGCAGAGGGTTTATAGTTTCCTCAAACTCAGATCCAAGATGGGCCATTCTGACACCAGAGTATGACATTTATGTCTACGATGCAAATAGTAGTAAGGATCATAAGGGAGAGTACACGACAGGAAGAGATGTGATGGAGGTCTCATGTACATTAGTTTTATAGTAAAGATAGTTTTGCAAGAAGACTAGTACCACGGTACTTGTACTCACGATCTTGTCCATGTAAATTAGATAAGAATTAGATTTCGATAGAATGATATTTAAACTGACATCTTTGGCAATTTAGGCACCAGTTAGAAGCAGTCCCTACAAAGAATAGATGCGTCACTTTCACTTTTGTACTAGTTCAATCTATAGCAGGAAATCCTCTTGCAATTTAGGAGTCAGTATTCCATCTTAATTCTGCATTATGACCTTGTGAATGTGTTTGTATGAAGTCACTTGAGTAGCAAATAGAGAGAGAGAGAGAGTTAACAAACGAGTACTCTCCATTCCATGAAGAAGGGCGAAGTCTTAGAAAGAGGGAGGAAGCAAACTAGGGAGGAGTCCAAACCCTCAAAGAGAATTGTGAAGTCTAATCGAATCTCATTATGTGAAGGAGAGTAGTCCAGGAAGTCCTTCTTGAGAGTACGTGAGAATAGCAAAGGAAGTTCTTCCTGAGAAGTATGAAGTGTTCCATGGAGTAATACAGTGAATCTTTCTTGAGAGTACAAGTGATTTTTCAAGAAGTTATTCTTAGCTTTTAGGAGAGTAGTTCAAGAGGTGAGTGTCTAGATCTAGAAGATTAGTTCAAGGAGTCACGTCTAAGTGTTCAGGATAGTAGTTTAGGGAGAGTTTATTTGAGAGTCCAGGAGGAAGGAAGTAAAAGGGATCATCCTTGAAGAGCTTAACAAAGTAATCCAAGGAGTCCCTAGAGTTCAGAGGAAAAGTTCTAGAGACCTTCTGAGATATTATGAGGAGTTGTCTATCAGGAATCAAAGAGTACCAAGGCGTAGTGCCAAGGTACTAGAGGAATATTTTCAGGAGATATTAACTTATCTTCTAAAGTTCAACAGTTAAATTTCAATTTTCATGACAAGTTTTAATTTCAAGAAGTTGTGTCTCGACACTTCTTGACACTTCTTTCATGAACTCTTGCGTAATCTTCAAAGAGAACGCAAAGTTCATAGAAGATGGATCAATTGATGACATATCGCATTCTCTCTCAGACTCTATCACTTCCACTTCTGAAAGATCAGTTTCATTTCTCTTGGTTCTGGCCCTGTCTGTTCTTTGTGAAGGTGCAATGTGTCATGCGCATACACATCGCTACACAACATACATCGTTGTCGTCCATCCTCCTAGATGTCTCCTCTGTATACTTCTCACTTTCTCTCTTAGTTCAGGAATAACAGTCAACTCAAAACTCAAAATTATCTCAACTTCAGGTGCCTTCACCAGTTCCATTTCACCCACATACTCATGTAGGTACTTAGTATCGTCTCTGTCATCAAATCGTCCACATCGACCACCAACTACTTGTAGAGTCTTTGTTGATTTCTGCTCAACTCCTCCAATTGCAAGTTGCTGCTGAATCAAAGCAACCAACGTTTGAAGAACTTGAGTTGCATCAACAACAGGTTGTGACTCGTCACAAGAGCTACAATGGGTACCCCTTGAAGACCAACGTTATCTTGGCTAGGAGTCCCTTGAACAGGAATACCTTGAGCAATAGCAACACCTTGGACGGCAGCACCACGATCCATCTTCCTCACTCAATCCAACAAATTTTCCAAATCAATCATCCCAAGGTCTCTCAGTGGAAGCACCGGATGTCGTGAAGAGAGTCTTTCTTAGGGAGGACAGACCTCTTGACTGTGATTGATTGTGAGAGCAATCAAAAAGAAAATAGACTACTGTCAATAATCATAACTCAAATACGATCTCTTGTATCCACAAGGTCAATCAGACACTCAAATTGTGCAGATAAGCTTTTCAAGACTTAAGAAACTTTATTCATGTCTCAATTTCATCATCAATGTCCTCAGTGATCAAAATCATCTCTTCTTTCTCTTGCGCATGCCGTCTCTTCTCTCTCTCTTCAGTTCTCTGTAATGTCTCCCAAACTCTCATCGCACGTTGATTTACTCAAAAAACAAGCCCCTTGCTAAGGGACCTATAGCTAAGCTGGGGTCTTTATGTCCTTATACGCACATTTACTTATAAAGCAGTCTTTTAGCTAAGTTGACCCCTTGTTTAATAAAAGTTTCTCAACCCTCGATGGAGATCATAATCAGAGAAGACGTTACACTATGTCGTAGTTGCTAACTGAAAATCTCTAACTGCGAGGTGTCGATGTTTTCGGCATCATACCCCGAGCTCATTGGTTGCTTGCAGTGTGCATGCCTTATCTTGTTGGAAGCTCTAGAAGATTAAATTTCTAGTGGTATGCTGTATGCTTAGTTTAGAGCTTGTTTAATCACTCAAAACTTAGATTAAACATGCGGGTTATGAAGAAGAGTTAAGACATTTCAAGTTATAAGTGTTAAAAATGATCAATTTCGATCTATTATGTTAAGACTTATCTTGATCCAATCAGTGTGTTATCTTTATTGTTGGAAAGCTTGTACAATAGGCTATCCGTTGTTGTAAGGTTCATCTTGAATGGAGCTCATATCAGCGGACCGTAGAAGATCATAATTGAGCATTTTAGGTAGTTTGTCGGAGAAAAATAATGAAGAAGGTATTGCTCGTGCATAAGCCGACCTAAGGGATTGTTTGAAGGTGCTTCAGTGATCTAAAACATATGTTTATCATGAATGAAACCTTCATGTACTTAGAATAAGATTGAACGCCTAGTTGTGTTGTGTGGTGCACGTGGCTTACAGTTAAGGTCAGGTTAGGTCAGTAGAAACCGAGACAACGCTTGATAGATTGAGTAGTGAGAGCACTAGGATTTCATCGAGTTGGTCCAAGATCTTTTTGTATCTCTCTACAGCCAGATACCCCGTGTTTTCTTAGACCAAACTTCACGCTTGTGACCCCGAGAATCCAAAACTATCTGGATGCTTGAACTCAAAATAAATATGGTGGAAGAATCTAGGAAAGAAGACCAATTGATGATTGCTTGGAAAGAACTTTGCCGAAGCAAAACCGGAGCTACTTATATTGTTCAAGCCACGATCCGATCACCTTGAGATGAAATCCTCTCTTAATCTAGACTTAAAACTTATTGAACAAAGTAAACGCGTGTGAAATCACTTTGCTTTCAAGAAGGATAGATGTTAGCCTAGCATACCTACCACTGATATCCAAGATGAGATGTATTTTGTCAAGTAACATACGTTATATAATAGAAAGGCTCATCTTTGTATTATCACAACAAAACTTATCTTATCTTCTCAACTTAGATTATCGTCATCATGATATGATGTGCAAGATGAGGATAGTTAGATTCTATATTTAACCGAATGAGTATATATTTGTTGTATATTTGCATTTCAGCATGCATAGTACTATCTTAGCTCTAGGGTCTTCGACCTATATCTTTCAGAGATTCAAGGAAAGAAAGGTATGTCGTTACTCCTCTTGCAAAAGCGGTGATCAGAGAGACCATGAGCAGTACCGAAGGAGGGAGAAGAAGACAGTCACAAAGCTCGTCAAGGTGGAGTGGAGGTTTAGTCGGAATGACTGATCCAATTCAGAGGTGCCGACCACTATCATCTAACGTTGGAGGATAATCTTAGTTGTTGGGAAGAGGGATATGAACGCCTAGAGCTCACAGGGTAATCCATGAATGATTTGTGTTCCTTAAGAGGGATTGTGTTATTACACTGTGATACAGTAAAGTCATGCATTATTGCAAGTTCATCGGACTGTATGTCTTATTGGTTAATTGTCATGATGTCCATATACTGTTAATTCACCAATATTCAATCAGACTACTATTCCTTCCATTTTGTATAGGAGATCGAGCCTATTTGGTGACAGCACTCCGCAATAACAACGCAGAATCTTGTTAGAAACTCCAACCGGATGACAAGAATGTCCCGAGGAACTCCTCGAAGAACTCACCGAAACTCATAGTCATATATCAAATGTGAGACACTATTGAGGACAACTCTATGATCCAAAGGATACTGGATGAGAAGATCTCATAGAAGCTTATTGGTACATACTTACATTATCAAGAACCGACACGAAACGTTGTTAGAAGAGAAGAGAAGACGAGATTCAGAGGATGTACTTGAAGGAACTTCTTCCAAGAGGACTCAAGAGGAGACTCAAGACTCAAGAGGAGACTCAAGAGGAGAAAGTTCGACAAGAGTTTCAAGATGTATGAGCTCAAGATCTACCAAATGGATGATACCTTTTCTCCATTGAAAGAGAGAGCAAAAGAGCCATAGAAGTAGAAGGTAAGCCGACGACATATAAATTGCAATCGGACATCAAGACTGCAACAAACTTGAAGGGAGTCTAGGAGATTGCATTATCTATGAGAAGGTGGAGTTTATCTTAAGAGAGGTTTTGGGCATTGCTAAGCGTGAGTTTCATGATTCATCATCAACATCATCAAGCGGAAGTGACAGATTATGGGTGAGATTGTTTTAACACATGCTTTAGATACTATGATGTTAGTGGATGAGGAGAAAGAGCTTGCAAATTGCAATGTGTATTCTTTTAAAAAAAAAAGATCATAGAAATCGAATACATTTTGAGGATGAAGAGGAGGATGAGAAACAAAAGTCAAGTCCTTATAGTCACAATCACTAGGCTCGAGCTACAACATAAACACTAGTGAGGATTGAGGATTTGGATGAGACGATGGTTGCTCTGATTGATCATGGATAAAAAACCAACATCATGTCGAAGGAGTTGTACAAGAAGAAAAATGACCTATCGACATAGAGCATATATCGGTCATAAGGATAGCTAACAACACAAGAAGAGATACATAGAGAACTTGTCTAGATGTTAGGGTGTAGATAGGTGATGATGCCATCGAGTATAACTTCTTTGTTCAATGAGCAACGTCATACTCGCTTATCCATAGACAACTTTTCATCACAGCAACTCGGATGGAGATGAGGGTGCTAGATGACAGATCTGCTTATGCTAGGATCCAAAGTTAGGACGAGAAGAGAGAGGTACAATTCTTGATTGTGCCATCAAATCACGAGCGCAATTGAAATCATTTAAGGGAGAAATTTCTTCCAAGGGTGAGTGAAGAGTTCAAGGATTTTCATTAAGTACCACTATAGAGCGAGATTCTAGTGGTGCGCAGAAGAACATACTTTGGGTTGAAAGAGACAGTGTTTTCTGCATACAGTTTGTCTCGGTTTGTCGAGAAAGTGTCTTCTGCATCGAGTGTGGGATTGTTTTTGCCAAGAAGATTGAAGAACTAAGAATAAAAGAATAAAAAACATTTGCATGAGGTTGAGGGTGTTGAGAGAGTTTGGTGAGCTAGAAAGGGATGAATGGATTTGTGGTGTTTATGAGGAGGATGGATTAACAGATCCTTTGTGAGAGATCAAATCTATTGGATGAGAGAATATGGATAAGCTTGTGTAGATCCATTCAAGGGAGGTCTCTCTAGTGATCAAATCATTCGGGGCACCTGAGGCGGTTGAGATGAAATACAAGACAGTGGATAAGAAGATAAAGCCGGTTGTTGGTCCTTTACTGATGACACTAATCAATATATGCTTGATCTTTCACATCTAGTTCACAACCTTGTTGTATCATACGGCGTAAAAGATGTGATGAGGAATACATGGGATATCTGGCTGTGGAAAGTGTTTGTAGATGAGAAAAAAGAACAACAACGCATGAATGTCAAATATCTAGTCCAATTAGTAGATGCTTGATCTTTCACGTCGAGTTCACAATCTTGTTGTATCATAGGGCGCAAAAGATGTGATCAGGAATACATGAGATATCTGGCTGTAGAAAGTGTATGTAGACAAGAACGCATGAATGTCAAATATCCAGTCCAATCCTTGAGTATTATTTTATCTTTATATATAAAAGTTTACAACTAAACTTTAGACATCTGGAAATTATCCACACAAGTTCTCCAAACTAAAATTTATCAACCTCCCTATGCAGCCCTCAAAAATACTATCCCAACAGTACCCAAAGTGTTTGCATAGACCTCCCTACCAACAGTTATGCCTCCCCTAAGATTTTAGTATTTTTCTCCACTGCCTTCCCCTATCGTTCAACTTCAAGATGTGTCATGAAGTTCAATTATTGAAAGTTGACCGTTTTCCCAAATCTGAGTATCTCTACTCTTCTTTCTTGAAAAGCTGATTACGGTGATACCCAACACGTCCCAAACTGATCCTCGAATAGGAAATTATGCCGTCACTCATATTGAACCTCTCACTTCATCCTTCATCAACTCGAATTGAAAATTAAATTGACTAAACTCCAAGTTGTCCTTCTCGTCAAGCTGATTCCAACAGTACCAATTTTGTCTGAAATAGACTCGTGTGCAAAGAGTTATGCCCTTCCAAAGGATTTTTTTCTCTTCAACCTCCTAGTTCAACTTCGGGATGCGTCCCAAAGTTCAATAATTTAGTGCTCAACAACTTCCAACCTGACCCTCCCAAGATGTTCTCCTCGTCGAGCTAGTTCCGACGATATCCAAAAAGTTTCAAATGGACTCCAGAGCAGAGAGTTATGACCTTCTAAAGTGCGAATCCTCATGTGTCACATCTCATCAACTCGGGACGCGTCTCGAAGTTCAGTGAAGCACGTGAAGTTGAGCGAGTATATCATAGCCCACAGACAAGAGATGGAAAAAAACAAACGTCGCAAGACACCTCTTACAGCACAAGTAAGCTCAAACCCTCTCCATAATACTATTGTCTCATACACATCATCTGTTTGACATCTACTGACATCTCTATTTGCTTGGTTGTTGTCTGTCTTTTATGATGTGTTGTTCGTCATCTCATCACAATGACAATAGCACTCGACTCGGAAACTGCTTACGATCATTCCACTGTCTCATTCGTGGTGTGGTTTGCCGTACCGATACAGTGAATCGTCACTGTCGAAGTTGTTGTAATTTTCATGGCTGATCTTTTTGCCATTTGTCCATAGCAACTGGTCGTTGTCTAAGTTCTTATTGTCTGGTTACAACGATAGTCGCTCGAGGGATAGACATGATTCACTATACTGTAACATAGATCCTAAATCATTATTCCTCGAACATCTTTTTGCGGTGAACGGGTGAGTTGGCATTTCAAATTGAAATACCAGCTGAGTAAGTACCGGTACTCTTCTTTCAAATTTCTTCTTGATATTATCTCCGTAAAGGGATTTCCTCAGTGGTACTGCCTGTATGGTTCCTGAGTTTTTACCTTCTCCCTCTATGTACAAAACTTCTCCCTAATGAGATCAGTTTCTTGACACTTTAGTGAGATATGAGATGTTTTCTTTTCTCGTCAGAAGATACTAGCGTACTCCTCATAATGATAGTCGACTCTCCCAACTCCTTCCTTTCTTGAGGCTTTGTCTCTAACGGACTGTTCTCCAGCATTCAGACTCACTAGAAGAATGACTCCAAACTGTCATTCATGGTGATCGATCCAAGTGTTCGGTGGTCCATTTATGAATCGGTCTTAATCGAATGATCGCATATTATCATTATAAATTTGATATTTTTAAAAATGATTATATTTTTAATGATCCAAACTCATCATTCGCGATAGTCTAACAAATCTATGTCAAACTCCACGTAGGATTCGTGACGGGGAGATCGTCATGCGGTGTGACAAGGGGAACTTGTACAAGTCATGAGCGTGACCAAGAGAAAACAATTTTCAGAGGGTGTGATCAAGTAATTATCTCACAATAGACATGATGAACAACTTTTTTCTAATTTGAGTACTTGCTCTTTCAACACTCAGTTCCTTGAATACCTAGACTGAGACGAACTGCGACGGACAGTAAAGAAAGAATGGAGGCAAGCAAACTAAATTTTGAATAATGTTTGATCTTTTCCCCTTAAACGATATTGATGATCTTTGTTAAAAATTTAATTAGAATTAGAATTTACCACTAATTCACGAATTTACGACTAGATCTGAAAGAGAAAGTAATTCTATCCGTAACTGTGAGGACTGACAATGGAGAACTCTCAAACCTAAAACCACATCATGTCAAGGTTACGTGGCTGTAAGTAACTCCCGGAACGAAGTTTCCGGTTCTGGTTTTGAGACGCCCTATTACCTCCTTCATTTACAGGAAGAGTCCATTTACGGATGTACCGATATCCCGTTCTACTTCTCTGAAGTTGTGTCTGATAAGGGGCCGCGTGCCTACACCAAGACTCCAGTCTTTGTCTCTCGGTCACATTATACTAGGTAGTCTGATGACCGAAGCGTGCCGCTGATCTACGATCACGGGTTTAATCGTTGAACGAACCCCTTTGCACATATCGATAGCTTTAATGAATGAAAAGCGGAAATTCCAGAGTGACTGGAACAATGAATGCACCTTAGACAGCACCAGTAGCAGGCATTATCAACTGTACAAATTCTCTCTCTTAGATCCACTGGGGAACCTCTCCCTCTCTACTGGAGACATACTGGGGCCGCAAAAATTATAGTATTATTCTACGTCGTCTTTCATGCATACTCTCCCTCTACTGCAGGCTCAATATTGAAATACATTCTCTCTCTTACATACTCTCCCGCTGCCAGCCATCACAGAGTCTGCAGCACTGGACACTGAATATTCCATATACATTCTCTCACTTCTTTCAGATAAACTCTCCTATAAAGTATTGTTACGTAGTTTCTGCAGGGGTCGCAGGTACATATTCTTTCCCTTATTTTAGTCTGTGTACTGGAACACGTCTGCAAACCAATGAATATTCTGTGCAACTAGACCATGCTAGATCTCTCTCTCTCTCCTGCAAACTCACTGAAACAAATGCTTCTACATTCTCTCTCATGGATACTCTTTTGCCTGTGTTTGAAACCAGACTTAACGGCAAAATATTGGTGACGCTTCTGAAACGTCCGCTAAGTGTTGGGTGAGTCTCCCTCTACTGGAACACAGTCTGTCTGTGGAGATATTGGTGAACCTCCCTTCCCTTCGCTCTTCTGAAACGTACAGACTCTGCAAGTTAAACATCCTGTCCACATTCTCTCTCTTAGGTGGTACTCGCGGACCCTTCTGAAAGTCCCACAAAAGCAGATAAAGTGATCGTTTGGTCCTGAAGCCTTCGATACATTGCATCGTTGCAACGTCAAGACCGTGCATATCGTACATATTTGTTTGTCTCCCATGATTATCAAGTAACCTCATGTAAAAACTGCACGATGGACAGCAGCTGGTTGTGCCATCTTATGTCATTCCTTACATAACCGACCAGGAGGAACATCTGAACCAACTATATGGGTTTTAACGGTGAAGCGGAGAGTCTATTCTCTTGAGCTGTACACAGTAGGAACCTGTGCACCTTATAGGCTGAGTAGCTGCGAGGGGAATATTAATAGTGTACTCAAATCTAAATTTCCGAATGACGACGTCGTGAATCGGTACTGAATCGTGCGAGTAAGCATGAGTTGCATGGTCCGATCAGCTTGCAGTTAACAAGATATTGTTATTACATGTAAGGTAGGGAATTAACGTGTTAACACGTTAATTCCCTAGGGAAGCTATGAAACACGTTAACAGAGTTAACGTGTTTCATAGCTTCCCTTCCTAGAGAGTCTAAAAGTGTTAAATAATACGGTCAGCATACCGGAGTGCAAAAACTATTTGCGCACCCCTTTGAGCGAAAATAATTTTCAAAACGATTAAAGTCTCAAACATTTATAGTAAATCTCGCAAGATCAGCAATATATTTGAGATCACCCAATTGTAAAAACATGTCATACCCCTTTATACATATTACTCAACTTTGTTTGTAGCTTATGTATTTCCTTTTTCATATTCTATTGACAAATTCATGCTCTCACTCAAATATAGCATTCAAGCACCAGAATTTTTTCCCAAAAAAGAATAAAATCATTTTTGAATCGATGAATCTTAAAAATAAACTCGAATAGATTTAGCACTACGGAATAACACATACCTATATGGTTCACATCTAGTCAGGAAGCAAAAATTTGTTTGATCACATCCCATTAGGTTTATTGTGTTTTATCATACTCTTCTTAACAATGTTTACTTGATAACACCTTTGATTGGCAAGTATAGTCAAACCATACTTTGCCTTATCATATTCATTTAATAACCTTCGATTGTGATTAAAATACATCTCCCATTCAAATCGTTTCAATAATAAAATACACAATCAGACTATACATGCGAAGGAAGTTAATTTGTGTAATCCAAGAGGTTACTAACGTGGCAAAATGATGGGTTCGCCAATCAAGGAGTGTGATCAAGCACAACTAGCCTACTTGGGTGAGATGAAGCAAATTTCTGAATCAAGACGTGATGTACTCATACCTTCGTATAAGTCAACAAGCAATAGCTTGTTGGCTACCCCACCCGCCTGTAGCCCGGGCGCCGTGGGGTCGAGTCCTCTTGGCGAGGGGACTCATGCTGTGCAAGGGCAGCAGCATACGGCTGCTAAAAGCCCCACAGCGAAAAGAGGCCTAAAAAAAAACCAAACAAAAAAAAAAAACTCATACCTTCGTATACATACTGTAGTAGCGGTTCAAACCGCGCTTTCATATCTCCGCGTAGCTTCGAGCGCGTTAGAAGTGGAACGAAAATTATCTTGAGTGTAGTTGCCCATCACAAAGATTATTAGACGCGCCAAAAGATTATATAGGATTTAAACAGAGCACTTGACGGAGACCCTAAACCATTACAAGCGAAGAGGACCCATCTTCACTTGTCCTTGATCGTATAGAAATTCAATGTTAGTGTTTGAAATCTTCTGTTGATCCTCCGTCTAGTAAGTTGTTACTACCCATGGATACCTTGTTTCAACTCTTACTACGGTAATGGTCCTGAATGTAGTAGTGTAGGAGTCACTAGAGGGTGCAAGAGAAACGTGTCCCTTAGAACTACCTCGCTTCAAGAAACAAGTACACGATTTCGTGATAGCTGAGTTTTTCAAGGATGAGGTATACACAACCTCTCGAGTTTCAGAGATACGAAAAACTTGAACCGCACTGTAACACCTTTTGCTTTTTCCCCAAACCAGATGGCATTCGGGCAGTGATTAACCCAAAGTGGCAGCTGCATGGTCAAAAAGCAGGCTCAAGAGACTAGATAAAAGGGTGTCGCGAGCCCTCAAGGGGGCATTCTCAGTTTTTCAGTTTTGGAGAGAGCACTCTTGGTGGTGAAGGAGGAGACTGTATTTTTCAGTGTAGTGTACATTGCCTTTGAGGTCAGAAATCAGGAGCTAGAACTGATGCACATCAAGCTCCTTGGAGAGCAGATTTGAAGAGGGACCTTGAGAGCAGACTTGGGGTGTTGATTAGATCGCTGACTTGGGGTCTGATCTGTTGAGCAACAGAAATCAGGGCGTTCAGAGTGAAAGTAGGTTCTCGGGTGAAGTATTAGTCAAAGCAGAGTTGCTGAGTAGTGAAGGATTGCCGGTCCAAGAGCGCTGCGTGACCTTGTCAGCAAGTAATGCCATGTAATGTATATGAGCCCGTGACTTTCTCCATTCTGATAAGTAGGCTTGAGTTGTGTGCCAAAACTGAGTTGAGCGCATCTGGTGTCGTGTTGACTTTATTTCGGTGTAATTACTTTGCCTTCCTACTTCCTAGCATCTACTAGGTCTCCTAGTCTTGGCGGTTGCTCCTTGTGGGTCCTGGCGTTCCGACTTGATCACCAGTAGCGGAAGCGCTGCCCAAATTTTATGCAACCCAGGTCTAGAATAGTTCCACCTGTATTTAGCAACCTAAGATTGACCAGAGACCTACAAAGGACTAGTTGGTTATTCGAAACCCGTCCAACAGTTATCAAATCCTCGGTGCTCATTAGCTGATAGTTTAACGAACTGGATCTGGAGACACAAATAAAGTATACAGGTCTCCAAGGAGGTTCACGTTCGGCAGTTCATTGGTTAGAGATTAAAGAATCTGTTCCGAGATCTGCGGTCGAACGTTACAGCACGCACGACGTAAGCAATACGGCAGGGTCACTACGCAGTCCTAGAAAGGTCGGAACACAGTTTTCTAAAGTAGTGGAGAGAAATTACAGAACAACTTTCTTCTCCAATTCTCTTCTGTTGCAAGTGAGATTAGGGGTTGCCACAGTGAACGATTTTAGTTGTTAACTGACAGGGTAGATAATATAAGATTATTTAATCAAATTAGAGAATCTTGATGAATTTTCACCCTTGTAACAGTAAAATTCGTTTTTTCTAAATTTTTGTGACTTTCAAGTCATTATTACTTTATGTTTTTCAAACTCACATATATGGACGAACAGCCGTAAGCAAGAGGAAGGTGGCATAGGCGAGGTAGCGGCGGGAAAAGGACTGTGTCAACAAGTTAAATTTGCGCTTTTGTGTCTGTATACATAACTTGTGGTTCCACTTCGCAATTTCAAAAATAACACATGCTATGTTGGAAAATAAAATTAAACTTTCTGTGGAATAACAGAACTGAAACCTTACTTTGACATCCCTATTAAGCCATTCGAGATTGCACATTTTAGTATTATTACGGTATTGAAAAAAACCTTATCCAAACATAAAAGTTCTGTATATGGGTGTTTTCAATACACCCTATTTCGCTAAACTCGAGGGCCTATTGCTAAAACTGATTAGCTACCAGTGACCAGTAGCTAAAATAGGGCTTGTGGGGTTTGTAATATTTCATGAGCATGGGGATGCATCTTCCACTGAACTGCAGTCTTGTCCTAACTAGGGCTCAGAGTGAGCCAGCATGGTATATACTTCGTTATGTTATTCGTGAGTAAGATATCTCAGACATCTAGATTACTAAAGTTCCAGACGCACCAGGCATTTCAGGTTGAAAAGCCTATAAGACAGCTATCAGTCCAAGGCTAGGAGACCCACATACAGGAAGCTTTGCTTCTCTACCCGATAAGCTGAGAAGGTAGAAGTGTCTACGCCGTCGTATGACGTGTTTGGAAATATATTGGAAATATATTGAATATATGACTACGCAGAGGTATGGGATTTGAACACGTTGGCTCTAGAGTCAATGTTTAGCTAAAGATTGATTCAGATCTGAATCAATCTTCCAGGTCCAAAGACTTCTTTATCTATCCTTCTCGCACAAGTGACCTTGCACTCTCTCCACTCAAGGTTTAAGCTTGTTGTGGTCCAAAGGTTATGTGTAGGTTGCAGAAATCTACATTACAAACAGATCATTCTGTGCTCTACTTATAGTTCTCAGCTTTGTATATCAACTAAAATAACTCTACGTCACTGAAAAGACAACTTTCTAACTTTTTAACAATGCTCGTTTCAGTCAATCAGACCACCACAACTCTATCTATAGCAATCCAAAGATGCACTAGTGTGGCACTCCTGCATATTTGACTTTCAAAACTATACATATATCAATCAAGTCCTTATTCAACTAAGCACACCTTTGTTTCTAAGCGTTCCAGCAAGGGATAACATGCTAGAGGATGCGCATGCTGAGAGGGAGTGGATGTCGTATCTTGGACTGATTCGGATATGAAAAAAAATCATGAGAATATTATTTTCTCAACTTACACATACATGGTTCTCACAGCAGCATTGGATAGGCCTTGTCAAGAGGACCAAAACTGAATAGAATAAAGACGAGAGAGTTACAGCTAGTTTAACTTGTAGGGTTACGACGTCTTATGTTGATGTGGCAGATGGATTGCTGACATGGCAGTTCTTTGATGTGTCAAAAATCAAAAAGTGCATTGTGGAAATTGACATGTGTTAACGTTTTCATTGAAGTGACACTTTTTACTAAGGTGTCAATCTGCTAACATGATGGTGTTGACTCTCGTAATGATGTGACAACGAGGATTGACATAAGATGGATATGTGTCTATGCATGCTGACCTGATGGTGAGACATCGCTGATGTGAAATGTTATGGACAAGGATGACATAGTGAATGCTGACTAGATGAAACTAAGGTGGGTCAAGTTGCTGATGTGGTAGTGTGTAGGATGACACGCAGTGCCTTACATAGTGCTATGTCTACATGTACACATGTGATAGAACATGATGGTGACACGTTATTACGTCGTGGATGGACACCTACTTGAAAATCATATTTTGGAGTTCTATATTTCGCTCCAAAGATGCTCATGGAGAGAAATATTTGATCTAATTTGAATCTTGACTTTCATTGCATCAAGTGGTAGAGCTCATTGTTAGGTTTCCAAAGGCCCTTTATTTATTTCTTTTGGGCGCTTAATGGCGACATTATCAGGTTCAAAATATGAGAAAATCAAGCTAAACTCTAGCTTACTAATGCTGATGGGGTATTTGCAGTTCCTAGCGCTATACCCCGTCAGTTTTTTATGAACCATGGTAAGAACCGTTGGAATTACTTCAAACGAGCTTGAGTTGGATACTGCATCCACGATGCAGAGTGAGAAGACGAGACAAGAAGAGACTTCTTCAGAGAAGTAAACTCGGGTACTTTTGGACCAATGATGTTCTAACTGATCCTCATGACATTTTCTGTGATTTCAGGAGGTTTCGGATGTCCATTCGAGCGAGGAAGGATATGGTTGGAAAGTCTCGATCAGAATTACAGTATGGGGCTGAAGAATCGAGTGATTTCATGGAGGATTGAGGGTGCTATGATCGATTGAGTGGAGGGGGGTGAAACCTCATTGTTACGCTTCGGTCATTTCCAGAGACTTGTGAGGAGTTTTAAGGAGCTGTGAGATGGGTTGGAGAGCTGGTCGTTTTGATATCAAGTTCAGGTGATTCTTGATCATTTTGGATTATCCATCAATTTATTGAAGTTGAATGGTACAGACATGATGAAGCATGTCTGTATTCCGAATTGTGACAATCATGGAGGATTGGTTATTTCTCGAGTTTTGAGTTGAATTTCTGAGTGAAACTTTCCGGGATTTAAAGATACCTTATCAAAGATATCTAGAAAGTTTCATCTTGAATGATCGAATAGGTTGTTCAAGATCTTGGATCAAGACTATCCGGGTATGTAAAGCTCTAAAGTTAGCATAGATTAAAGTCTGATCCATATCTGAGAGTTGGATTGAGGTTTCGACCTAAAAATTCTTCAGGGTAAGAGTGAAAGGTCCAATAAAGTTTTCTTTGAAGTTTGATCACCATTGGTCGAACTTTGGGAGAACTGAGGTCTCAAAGTTCAGAAAAGCTTATGTTATTAACGGGTTCAAGTTTTTGGTCATACCTATTATCACCTTTTGGTTCTTTTCGAGCAATTGGGGAGGAGTTTGCTACTGAAACTACCATGTCAACATACAACTCGACATTGTGAAGGTGTGGGGCTGATTTCAGCTCTATGTGGCAAAAGAGCAATGAGCCGTGACGAATCAAAGATCACTATTTAGATTTTCAGAGCTACCATGTACCGTCATCATTGGTGTTACGTTGTGAACTGAGTATTTTCTTGAAGCATGCATGCTTTACTTTGGTCGAATGCTTAGGAGACCAGGGGTGTGCAGCAAGTTGTATTGGGACTCTATCAAGTTTGTTGAGCAGTCTTATAGCATCTTTCGGTGTACTAGATAGAGTTGTGACGGTCGGATTGATGGGTAGCTAGTGTCGTTGGAAAGCTATTAAGTCATGCTTTCAGTTAGAGTAGATATAGAGTTACTTTCAGTTAAATGGTACAGAGTTGAGTATTTCAGATAGGGCACAAAAAGATATGTTTGTAACACAATTTTCTACATTTGGATCTTAGCAAACTTTAACTTTGAATCGAGAGAGTACAAGCTCACTTGTGCTAGAAGAGTAGTTAGAGAAACATTTGGTTGAAAAATCAAGATTTAGAGCCAACTTGTTCGAGCCACATACCTCTACACAGCCATATATCTAGTGTATTTATAGACAGAAAAAACAAGTTATACGACAACGAGTGAGGATGATGACTCTTTGATAGGTCTGATAAGGATGTAGTGTTCTATGCCCCTTCTAGAGATATCACCTTTGGCTTTCCAAGATTATCTATTATTGGATATTCCGTTACTAAGAAAGGATCCTCTTGGTTAGAAAAGAATATTTCATTATCTTGTGGATCTTCGATTATTGCACGCTTGGTTATTGTTATCTTAAGTCCTTCCAAGGATATTACCCTTGGCTCCTCGTGACTTAGAAAGGTTTTAGTAATTGTGTGGACAGAAAGGTTGGAAGTCATCATTCTTTTGTCCTTGTTCGACGATCTCTTTGTTCGAATCACTCCTTGAAAATCCTGGGTAGATTTTTCCTCCATAGCAGCAAGTGAATCTACACGAAGACATTGCACGTTATCATTCAAAAGTTAGAGGGAATGCAACTAAACTATAAAAGATGGAAACAATTACTCTAATATAGTTCTGCAAGAAATCGATCCACATCATCATTAGTCGCACATCTCTAGCTCATGTTCAGCGTATGACCTTCGGTCACCTCTAACATAAGTTCTCTTGTTAGAGAGAGTTTCTCCGCCATGATGTTATCGTCACGTTGATTGTATATTACTCTTATCACTGTTTCCTTCTTGCACATAACGTGACTGAGAAACTCTCCAAAGGGGCAGTGAAGATCATTGCCATGAAAATTTTGGGATGCAAAAAGATAGATCAGCTAGCAAGACATGTCAATCGGTAGTCTAGAAGGAAACCGTTTGCAGGACATCAGAAGTTCAATTCGAGGAAAACATGAAAATGATTGTGAACTAGGGTATAGAATGTAGTCAAGTTCAGCTGGTAGGAATTGTCATACTAGTATGTATAGATATAGACAGAAACAATGTTAGACTCGTCTCTAATGATTCTTAATCTTGATTCATGAAAACCGACGGTCGTTTTTTGTTAATTACTCGACTTATTCACAACTCCTGGTACAGTGGAAAATCTGCTTGGACATTACAACAATTCAAATATCTAATAAAGGTTACATATATATATCGACGAGTCAATATCACAAGCGAACACGTGGAATGTCATACACACTCAGCCAAAAGAATGTCGTCACTAACAGCAACTGGTACAACGCCTAGTATAGCAACTAGGCGTTGTCACGGTCCAATGTCTCCTCAAATTTCATTGACTAATTCATTAATGAATTAAAATTATGAATGCATGGAAATTATACATATATTCAGACCATGTACAATTATATCATTTACAGATGGCATGGTTGACATGATGGATACGTGGCGTCAACTAACTATATTATATCTACAAACTGCAGTTTGTTTCTTTCGTGTATAGATAAATTATATAGGTAACTGACTAGGTAAATATCACATGTATATCTTCCACATGTAGGTAATTTGGGTTATTACTAGAATTGTGTCTCAGAGTTTCATACCACAAAATCATAATTCTTATATACATAATATAGGTTTAATTAGCTATATACAAATAAACAGATGATTTGTCGTGATTATGTCTCAAAATTCTATACCATAAAACCATAATTCTTATATACATAATATTATCAGCCATATACATATAAGGGCGATATTTATCATGATTATGTCTCCAAACATAATCATGACCATATTTCTTATTTGCTAAATGTACGCTAATAATCTAGATACACTTGTATATTCTTGGTATTTTATACTGTCATTGATACTAAAATCCCCCACATGGAAATATATGAAAACAAACAATATATATACATGTTTACTCTTCCATATATATATGTAAACCGGTTACGTGGCACGTTGTCGCATTGACACGTGATCTTTAAGTTAACGGCATGCATCCAGTTTTCCGATATGCACAAAGTGGGTTTCAATATATGTAATGATGTGGTGCTCATAAATTGCAAGTTTGGAGATCTTTTTAAATTTTTTAAGCTAATGACGTATCTATATAATTGAGTTAACCTTATTATTTAAGTTTACACCCTGCTTAGCGAGAAAATGAACTTAAGATGAATTTGTGAGAAGAAGTCAACTTCTTCCGAAGTTGGAAGACGAGAACCAGAAGACAGAATATGAAGTCTTCCCTAGAAGACTGTGACTGCAACTGCGGAAGCACCAACCTTGCACCAACTGATGAACCAGTAGGTGTTTGGTGTATCTAAAGGATAGCCACCTCCGTAGTAGGTAGGACCAGGGTTGACAAAATATTTACCTAAAATGTGAGACGTAGACAAGGAAGCTATCAGGAGGAGAGGCACAGCAGCACCAGACCTTTTTTCTTCTTCTCTTCTCAAATTCAAAATCGAAGAAGACAATCAAGGCGCGTATAGAGAGGATTCAGTGAGGAAGCAGTCATCTTCAAGCAGGAAGAGAACTCGAATTAGAAGAAGATTGGGGTTCCCAACGGAATCGAAGATTGAAAGCCTCAAAGAATCGAGGATGAGAAGCTTCAGGATTGCAGATAGCAGCTCGAAGTCGAATGCGAGAGCAAGATCGTAGCAAGGCGAAATCATCGTGAGTAGAATCGAATTAGTGCGCACAGAAGACATCAGAGATTGGAGCAGAAGCGTAGCGCATTCAGGAAGCACAGTACTGAGGTTCTTCTCGCTTCTTTCCTCCTTCTCATCGCTTCTCTCCTATTCCTATGTTTCCTCGCTTCTTCGATTGCTTGCATGAAGCCTACCTATCCCTCCGTCCCTTGCATTTCTCCTGAGAGGATTGGACGCAGAAGCGTTGTCTAATTTTTGACAGCCCTCTTTTCATCTCTTCCCGAAAGATTAAATTTGATCATTCTTCCTCTTGTCTCAAAATCTTTGTTCTGTTCATCAATTTCCCTACCCCGTTGTGCTTCTGTTCCGAATCCATAGACAGAAGACTCATTTTAATGTCTCGACATTTCTAGAAGCTGAATTTTTGAAATTAACATCAAGTAGCTTGGATTGGATTGGAATTGATTTGAGAAAATCTTGATGTGGATCCAGAGTGAAATTGAGAGTTGATGATAGTTTCGAGAAGTAGGAAATTGAGAATCAGGCCAGTGCCTCTCAAGCTTCATGACTTCCCAAATCCACATCTTCCTAGAGAGCTAGAAGATTGGAAAGACTGGCAGAATGCGAGAGAAGATGTGAGGGGATACGAGTCTCTTCTGTCTGACCCATAGCAACATGTTCCTTCTTCTTCTCAACTTTAGATAGAATTGTGAGAAGTCTTGCTGGCAAAATCTGGAGAGCAATGTCAAGGGTCATGTCTTCTCATTACGCAGCAAGCTTCTTCTGAGAGTGTATGCGAGGTGAGAAATCAAAAGATAGAGTGGGAACGTTCAGTGTCTGTGGTGAGGATAGATTGCGTGTAAGAAGCTGAAGACAGGTGAGACCAGTGATGAGAAGCCTAGATACGAGAAGTCTTCTGAAGACGTTGGTTAACCAGAAGATGTCTCGGGAGTCTTCCTGGAGGTCACTGTCATCGCAGGAGTCCTCAACCTTCTTTTGATCGATTCACGACTCGCTTCTCAAGTATATCTTCATCTTTTGTTAAGAAGTAGGATGAATTGTAGGGTGGATTGTCTTCTTAGAAATCCATGAGATGCCTTGCTTAGTTAGGATTGCGTAGATATAGATCAAAGACGTGATGACTTAAGAAGTACTATTAGAATTCTGGAAGACATAATAGTTGTCTTCTGGAAGACTGAATTCGTCTTGACTTTCATCTTTTCCCCAAGGAAAAAGTTCAGAAGGTCCGATACTTAAGAGACCCGGATGTGGAGTTCCTGGAAGCTGTCTAGACAGGAGAGGTCGTCAATTGGAGCACCTTCTTACACGCTTACGTCCACGCTGAGTTAACTTATTTGGGCACCCCAGCAAGAGGACATCTCATCTCTTTCTTCTATTACCTATATGTGTCCAAGGGGGATTTGAAGGAGACTCAGTTGGCCAAGTATGGGTCAGTGAGACAAGAAGAAGTCAAGGAAGAGACTTCAGAGGAGGAAGACCGGACGGGTGCCATGTCTTCCTCTCCAGTTCCAGTGCCTAAGGAAGGATCAGGCACGAACCAGAAGAAGATCATCGTTCGAGCGGATGATTCCAGTGACACGGAAGACGTGTCGTCATCGAGGAGGATGGGACCTAAGAGCGTTCCTAGGAAGAGTATGTCTTATCTCACCATCCACTCCGGATCTGAGTCAGATTCTCAAGAAGACACCTTCGGCACTAGGACCACCAGTAAGACGGTTCTTATGATCCTAGAGAGTCTTCTAAGACTCCAGAAGACAAAATCTGGATAATTGTTCTAACTGCAACTAGTGACTGCACAGAGAAGAAGTGTGTCTCTGATGTGAGAAAAGATCCTTCACCTAGGAAGACATTGAGAGTGTCGTCTTCTCGAGTGCAGAAGGAGAAAGCCACCATGGTGGAAGAGGTCCAAGTACTTCAGGAAGACAAGGAAGCTGTCACGGATCGTTATGTCGGCATGAACCTGACTTCTGCAAGAAGAAGACTGGAAGAGTTCAGCGCCTTCTTCAGCATCGAGATCTAGCCAGACATGGAGATGGTGGAGAAGCAGGCTAAGGCCCGAGAGAAGCCTCTTCAGTCTGGATTTGATCTTCGGACCTTGATTCAACAAGAGAGAAGCGCAGAAGTAGAGGGTGGAAGCTCTGGAAGTCAACCTCTGCCTAACACTCTACTACGACTTTCGGCATCATGGGTGTCTCTGGCACCTTATCTTTAAACCTTGGTACCTCTGGCACGGCTGAGGTGGCATTCAGTGCTAGTCATATGTGCTTCTATCATGACTTCAGAAGCTAGAAGATGTCCTTGAGAAGCCGAATCCATCTGCGTTTCTTGACTCTTCTGCGCAACTTGCTCGACACTGGAAGCTGAGTTGATGTCACAGGGGTCAGAGATAGTCATCTCCTCCACCCTGAACACATGAGAAGCCATCTCTTTGTCTGTCTTCCAGGGCTTCCTTGCTCTTCTTCTCGACTTCCAACGCTGTCACCACCAAGTGGACATCGAGATCAAACTCCTCCTTGTCGAGGTCTTCCACAATGACTGGTCGTGGTGCACCAAAAGACGAATCTGCAGAATGAAGAATTGAGAGAAGACCGTAGAGAGTCTTCAGATCCTCGACCTGCCGATCTAGGTAGCGGAACATGCTCTCCTTGCAGTCCATCAACATCTCTCTGAAAGCGTCATCCCATGTGCGAGCTAAGGTCAGAAGCTTCCTTCCCGCAGTGAAGTTGAACTTCTTCGGAAACGCTTCTCTCATTTGCGCCATAATCTCCTTCTATCAGGCTTCTGCTTCCACCCGCTGCTTCTTCTCCTCTGCACCCTTGGCTTCCGCGACTTCTCGTAGTGCACTCCAAGTCTTCTTCTCTTCTGCTAGATCAGTTAACTTATCCTTGATCCGCAGAACTTCCTGTTCCCGCTGTTGAAGTCGCATCTGCAACTCCAGTTGCTCTTCCGCAACTGGACCAACTCCTTGACAGAAGCAGAAACTTCCATCTTATACTTCGTGGCAATCTTCTTTGTGGTGCGGATGTTAGCTTCTAGAGCTTCCAGCTTCTGCTTCTGAGCTTCCTCCTGCTGAATCAAGGTCCGGAGACCAAATCCAGGCTGTAGCAGCTTCTCACATCGCTCGTCTTTCTACCAACTTCATCGCTGGTTGGATCTCTAAGCTGAAGAAGGCGCTGAATTCCTCCAATCGTCTTCTCGCAAAAGACAGGTTCATGTCCACAAATCGGTCTGTGACAGCTTTCCTATCTTCCAGAGGTCTCTGTATCTCTTTCACCACAATGATCTTCTCCTTCTGCGCTCAGGAAGACGTTACTCTCAATGTCTTCCTGGGTGGAAGATTCTTCCCACCGTAGAAGTAGACCTCTTCTCTGCGCATTCTCCTGTCGTAGTTGGAACATCGACCCAGGTCTTGGCTTCTAGAGTTTTCGGAAGACTCCATGTGGTCACAGAAGCTGTCTTCCTGGTGATCTTTGTACTGGAGATGTCTTCCTGAGAATCCGACTCAGAGCCGGAGTGAATGGTAGGGAAAGATGTGCTCTTCCTAAGGACGCTCTTAGGCCCCATCCTCCTTGACAGCGACGCGTCTTCCATGTCGCTGGAGTCATCTTTCCGAATAGTAATCGCCTTCTGATGCGTGCCCGGTCCTTCCGAGCTATATCTACGCAATCTTAACTAAGCAAAGCATCGCAGGATTCCTAAGAAGACCTTCAGAAGACTCCATGTGGTCACAAAAGCTATCTTCTTGGTGATCTTTGTACAGGGGTGTCTTCCTACGAATCCGACTTGGAGCCGGGGTGAATGGTAGGGAAAGATGTGTTCTTCCTAGGGATGCTCTTAGGCTTCATCCTCCTTGACGGCGGCGCGTCTTCCATGTTATTGGAGTCATCTTTTTGAACAATAATCACAATCTGATGCATGTCCGGTCCTTCCGAGCTATATCTACGCAATCTTAACTAAGCAAAGTATGGCATGGATTCTTAAGAAGACAATGCACCTTGCAATTCATCCTACTTCCTAACAGAAGATGAGAAGATACGTGAGAACAAAGTCTATGAATGGATCAGAAAAAGACTGAGGACTCATGCGGTGACAATGACCTCCAAGAAGACTCTCGATACAGCTTCTACTTAACTGACCTCTTCAGAAGACTTCCCGCAGCCAGGCTTCCCATCACTAGTCTCATCTGTCTTCGGCTTCTTATTAGCAATCTAACCTCGCAACAGACATGGAACATTCGCACTCTATTTTTTTACTCCTCACCTCGCATACACTCTCAGAAGAAGCTTGTTGCGTAACGGGAAGACATGACCCTTGACAATTCTTTCCAGATTATACCTGCAAGGCTTCTCACAATTCGCCTCTAAAGATTAAGAAGAAGAAGGAACATGCTGCAGAATTCAGAACTGAAGCGCGCAGAAGAAGAAAGAACAAGCCGTAGAGTAGGTCTGCACCTCCGCTCTCAGGAGAGGATCGCAAGAATATAGACAAGACTAGACAGCATAGACAGGGAATGACATCATCGTGCAGTCCTGCTTCTAAGCTGGTGTGTCGAGAGGTAGTGACAGAATGCTGATTGAGTAGCTTCCAGAAGCCATTGTAACTTCCTCTTGGAGATTGGATTTTAGATTTTGTTTGCAGAAGCTTTGTCTGTATCTTCTAGGGAGTGAGTTTCATCGAATTCATACCCAATTATGCATGGAAGTCTTCCTGTTGAGTGGCGGTGATTGTTAGAAGCTGTGCAGAGTCCAAGCTTGTCTCATCCAGTGGAGACTTCTGAACCATGCACAGACTGTCCATGGGAGATTGGTCTCCTGAGTCAGACTAGTCGGAGCAAAGATAGAAGAAGCGAGAAGTCTTCTTCCCGTAGCACAGATTACGACTTCTAGCTTCTTCTTCGACTATTCTGCTCAAGAGACTAATCCCATGGACAATCCGTGCGTGGATCCAAAGTGCTCCACTAGATGAGACAAGCTTGGACTCTGCACAGCTTCTAACAATCACCGTCACTCAACAGGAAGACTTCTCATGCACAATTGGGTATGAATTCGATGAAACTCAATCCCCGAAGATATAGACAAAGTTTTGTAAACAAAATCTACAATCCAATCCCTGAGAAGAAGTTACATTGGCTTCTGGAAGCTACTACTTTAGCTTCCTATCACTACCTCTCGACACACCAGCCTAAACAGGACTATACGAGGATGTCGTTCCCTGTCTATGTCGTCTACTCTTCTCTGCACTCCCAGATCTCCTCTTGGGTGCGGAGGTGCAGTCCTACTCTATGTGTAACAATACTCTGTGTGTAGCCCATGAGTGTAGTGTGTGAAAATTCTACATCGATCTCAATCTTATATAATTGTCTCTATTCGTAGGAGGGGATCCGTTCGAATCACAACCACAACCCAGAGGATAAAATGAGACACTGTCAGAGGGCCACCACCTCTTGGACTTCGGTTCCTCTCAGTTTAAGAAAGTCTTCCCTACTCCTGCTGTAACTAACCCTACCACATGGACAGTAACCTAAAATATAAAAGAGAGTTGTCCATCTTAAAATAACTAACTCTAATTCCTTAATGAGGTATAAACAGCTAGCTAAGTCTCCTACATATTCGTGATCACCAGGTGTGACATCCATAGGATCTATACCTGCCTAACCATCTAAATTCATCTTTTGGTACCATGTGCGGCTCTGTTGGTACCTCTGGTGCGATTGAGGTGACATTCGTCTCAATGGCAGCCATGTGCTCTTATGTAATTGGCTCGGAAGCCAGAAGATGTCATTGTGAAGCCGTATCCATCAGCGCTTCTGGGCTCTTCTGCAAGACCTGCTCGCCGCTGGGAGTTGGAGCAATCTCATGGGGATCAGAAGCAGTCATTACCTCCACTCTGAACACCGGAGAAGTCATCTCCTCTTCTTGTCTTCCAGAAGACGTCTTGGCTTCTGGAGCTTCCTCGCATGTCTTCTCTGCTCCAGTGTTGTTACTACCAGGTGGACAGCTAGGTCGAACTCCTTCTTGTCTAGATCTTCCACAAGGGCTGGTCTTGAGGCACCGGAAGACGTGACTATGGAGCTAAGAACTGAAGGAATACCGTAGAGAGTCTTCAGATCTTCGACCTATCGATCCAAGTAGCGGAACATGCTGTCTTGGACCTCAACCACACCAGAGGTAGAAGTTTTGCAGAAAGTCCCTTAGACTCATATTGTTCAGACTGCACCTGATCCCCGGATTGATGAAGTGCTGAAACAGTTTGCAGATCTGAAGGTTCATCTTCTGAACTCAAAGGATGTGGTGTCCACAATTTACAGGATTGGAGATTTTTGAAAACTTTAAAATTAATGACATATCTATGTAACTGAAATAACCTTATTACTTAAGATTACACCTTGCTTAGAGAGAAGATGATCTTAAGGACTTTTTGTAAAGAGAAGTCGACTTCTTCAGAAGACGGAAGATAGAAGTCGGAAGACAAAAGACGGACATCTTCTAGGAAAATAGTGACCGCGACTGCATGGATACCAACCACGCGCCACATAGACAAGGGGTAGGTGTAGCTACCATGTATTCACCGTAGTAGTAGATAATTCGGGATACCCCAGGGCATTACCTAAATCACGCAGAGAAGATACGGATTGAGGGCGCACTATCATAGAATCGTTTACTGCTTCCCGTATTGGAAGATCGACTATGCATTAAGACCGATTGTACCTTGGGAATCAAAGTAGCATTGGAAGCGAGAAGGGTCGAGATTGAGAGCATGTAAGATCGAACTGGAGCAAGAGAGAAAGCGAGGTCGTTTTCCAGCCAAGAAGTGCACATTGGAGCTGAGAGAGTAAGGAATCTCTGGGGATTTCAAGAAGCAGACATCGAGGGTCGATTAGAAACCAGAGAGAAGCTTCGGTGCAATAGCAAGATCAATTGCAGCAGCAGAGGGACACAGTTCGAGATTAACGACAAAAGCAAGATCGTGGTGACATATTGGAGGTGGAATTAAAGACCGAAAGCGCGTGGAAGACTGACGGTGCAACAAAAGCAGTCGGAAGCAGTCTTGAGGTTCTTCTCGTATTCTTTCTCTTTTCTCACCGCTTCTCGTCTCTGATTTGATGTCCCCCGCTGTCGTGATGTGAATCATTTCACATAGTGAATGATTCATCTCTCTGCTAGGAGTTAATCTCTCTGAGTGAAGTTAAGACGTCAGAGAAGTCGATTCTGGAGGTTGTGGACATTGACGGCTACGAGTTACGCTTCTACTCCAACACTTGGGAGTCAGTAGCGGTAGAAGTTAGCTTGATGTTACTCCTAGTCCTTCATGCATATATTAACACCGTTGTGTTATACGTTTTAAGTCCTAGTAGACTGACAGTATGCTAGTTATTTTGTTCAAGCATTTGTGCGCTTGTGCAAGTGACTTCTTACTTGTCTATGATGTTCAATGTACATAACTTAGATTTACCATGTTGATAGGGTTTAAGCTCATGGGTTGTACTTACGTGTTGCCCATGCATACTTTTTAGCTTGTTTAAGTTTACTTTCAGGGCTGCGTGTCATTTTAGGTAGTTTAAGCTTTACGCTGGCATTTTAGGGGAGCTAACGTGGTAACCTATGAGTGAAGTTAAGTTACCACGTGGATTAGGGTACTAGAGGACAACCAAGTGGAGCTATGAACTCCCATTGGTCAGTTTTTGTTTTTTGTAAAACTCTATATTTAGAAACAGAGGTCTAAAGGAGAGTTCGAGCATTTGGTTAGGACACTGTGAAATCTGAGAGCACAAGAAGATAGAGCTCGTCGTGCCAAGCACTGTCAGTGAAATTCTTGATCGATTTGGAGCAATAAAGAAGGAGTTATGCCCAATTGAAGTTCGGATTGTGCCAAAACTGCGTCACTTTTGTTGGATTTGGGGTTTTCAGTGTCAATTGCAGCAGAAATCGCTTCAAACCTTCGTGGTTGCGTTCATTGTCAGCAGGGCTACGACTGTCCAAAAAGTTTCAAGTCAATTGAGTGAGTGAGTAATTAATTCAGGACGGCCGCTGAAGCAGAGGGGGTCTGAAAAGCTCTCAATCTAGAGCAGCAACTCAGAGAACGAGATCTGGAGTTCTATGTACAATCAGGAGTCCCAACTTCACATGGATGTTCAACATCCTGTAGAATCCAAATCCTATAAGAATCTTTGAAAGTGATCGAGCCAATTTTCTATTATAAGTCAAAATAGCTGTCTGAGTATCAGAAACTACCGGAATATCTTTGATCAGAACTTTTCTGTCCATATCTTGGTGTCAGAATTTTATCTCAAGCTGAAACTTCGTGTGTGTGCTCAGTGGGGCCTCTTTTACATGTAAGAGAAGTTTAGGAGTCTGAACCATCATAGTTTTCCTCTTCTTGAGTGTTAAAGTTCACCGCCTGATCCTATTACTATCATTAGACCTGAACTTTACCTTCTGAGTAAATTAGAGGTTCATACATATCTGTATGAGTGTTCATAGTACTCTGTTGTAACCTGAAAGGCCTATCACTTGAGTGATCCATCACAACCAAAAGCCCAACGCTTCTCTGAGTAGGCACAACACAGCCTTCACGGTTAAATCACAACCAGAAGGTTCCGCCCTTCTCAGGAAAACTCTCAACTCGACACCGCACTTCTCCGCTCGTTTGCAAGAAGCCCATCGATCGATTTTCCTACCCTGAAATTTCTTCTGTGAAAATTGGACACGGAAGCGCTGACAAATTTTCAACAGCCATCTTCTCACTTCTTCCCAAGTTGGAATTAAGCTTCCCCATCTCGCATTCCCAAATTTAATCACTTGATTATCAATTTCCCTACCCTAACACTCCTCTATTCCCGAACCCATGAACAAAAGACGCTTCTGAAGATCTGAACATCTTCGGAAGATAGTTTTTGAATGTCTGAACGTCTTCGGAAGACGACTGTTTGCAATTCGTATCAAGATTGGATTGGATTGGGTTTTGTGTTGAGAGAAGCTTGATATGAATCCTGAGTGAGCTTGTGAGTTGATTGTGTTTCGAGAAGCTGGAAACTGGGAACCATGCATGTGCCTCCTAATCTTCCAGTCTTCTCAAATCCACATCTTCCTAGAGAGACTAGAAGATTGAAACGGTTGGCAGAATGCGCGAGAAGACGTGAGGGTCCTTAACGGATCTCTTCTGTCCGACCCCTAGCAGCCTATTCCTTCTTCTTCCCTAACTTAGAAGAAAGTTGTGAGAAGCCTTGCTGGCAGAATCTGGAGAGAATGTTCGAAGGTCATGTCTTTCCGTCATACATCAAGCTTCTTCTGAGTGCTTATGAGAGATAAGGAGTCAGAAAAACTGAGTATGAATGTTCCGTGTCTGTTGTGAGGCTAGATTGCATGTAGGAAGCCAAAGACAGGTGAGATCAATGATGAGAAGCTTGGCTGCGGGAAGTCTTCTGAGTACGTCAGTTAATCGGAAGTTGTCTCGGGAGTCTTCTTGGAGGTCACTGTCATCGCAAGAGTCTGCAACCATCTTTTGAACCTTTTCGTATATTCTGCTTCTCACGTATCTTGTATTTTCTGTTAGGAAGTAGGATGAAATGCAAGGTGAGTTGTCTTCTTAAAAATCCATTCGATGCCTTGCTTAGTTAGGATTGTTTAGATATAGCTCAGAAGACGAGAGGTACTTAGAAAGCACTGTTAGAATCCCGGAAGATGGAATAGATGTCTTCTGGAGACTAGATTCGTCTTCTGAGAGTGGAAGCTAGACTGTGAGGACTGGGGAAGGATTGAGCCTTCGGTTCACAGCAAGTACGTATGCATCCTCGAGGTTTGGTGTTACCTGCCGCAGAATTGACAGAGATCAAACCCTTCATCAATGAGTTGGGTCTCGACTTCTTCCTGTGGGACTGGAACCTCGCGGACTAGGATCTTCTGGAGGAGGTTTGGGCAGCACTGCCTCCGCGCAACCTTGTACGTATGAAGACAAGGGTCGCTCGTGGAAGATCATCTTCTCGGACGGTGGAGTGATGGCGCAGGACCTTTCATAAATCAAAATTCGAGAACCGAGGGTACGAACTCGGGAAGAAGATCTTACCAATGATCTCAGGGAAGTGACATGGTCTAGAAGCACGACTTGTCTCTTCTTGGAAGATAGAGAGGGGAGGAATGGATGGAAGGTAGAAGCTTACCGAGAGTCGCAGAAGCGTATTCTGACGAAGCTGTTTCTTCATCTCTTTTTCAAGGAGAAGGCGCAGAAGACGAGAACCTTCAAGATCAAGACATGGAGTTCTTGAAAGCCGTCTGGGAGGGACTGTCCGTCAATTGGGACATCTTCTTCCATGCTTACATCTAGACCGAGTTGGTGTACTTGGGCACCCCAGTAGGTGGGCACCTCACCTCGTTCTTCTGCTATCTGTACGTGTCCAAGGAGGACCTGACAGAAGACCACTTGGCGAGGTATGGATCAACAAGACCATACGAGATGAAGGAAGAGATCTCGAGAGAGGAAGATCGAGCAGCGGCGCTGACTCCTCCTCTCACTTTAGTGTCTCAAACGAGACCAGACACTCATCAAAAGACGCTTCTGGTGCGAGAAGACGACTCCAACGATACAGAAGACGCATCGCCGCGAGGAAGATGAGGCTTGGGAGTCTGTCTAGGAAGAGCGCCTCTTTCTTGATCATTCATTCTGGATCGGAGTCGGATTCCCAGGAGGAGACGTTGAGCACCAGGACTACGCAGAAGACAGCTTCTGCAACTACAAGGAGTCTTTTGAAGACTCCAGAAGCCGAAGTATGGGTTGACATCTCGACTGCGACTCGAGGAAGCGCAGCGAAGAGAACCGTTCCTGCAGTGAGAAGAGATCTTCCACTCCGGAAGATGAGAAGAGTATTGTCTTCCCACGCGTACAAGCAGAAGATCACAGTGGTGGAAGAGGCATCTTTATCTCTGGAAGATAGGGAAGACGTCTCCGATCGATTCGTGGGGATGAACTTGTCTTCAGCGAGAAGAAGGTTGGAGGAATTCAGCGCCTTCTTCCATTCGGAGATCCATCCAGCCATGGAGTTGCTGTCCATCCAGCCTCGAGTTCAGGGGGAAGACCTCACAGCCAGGGAGTTCGAGGGAAGACCTCGAAGAAGTCCAAGAAGTCTTCTAGGAAGTCCAAGAGGAAGTCCAAGTCCACTGAAACTGATAACAGTGCTTCAGAAGTATCCTCTACTTCTGAAGAGTCTACTGTCGAAATTTCAGAATCAAAATCTGAACAAGAGAAGAAGACACGGAAGAAGAAGAAGGAGAAGACATGATCATGAAAGAAGTTGTACATATGACTCCTCAGACTCAGATCATTCAGTCTACACCTGACTCCTAGATCGATGAAGTGCTGAAGCAGTTTGCCGATCTGAAAGTTCATCTTTTGAACCAGAAGGACAAGCGGAAGCAACCTATGGCTTCCCGACCAAACATTTGGTGCAACCTTTCTAACTCTTCTAGACATAGCAGAGATCAGTGTATGCAAGACCAAGCTATTAATTGGGCAGGTTGGGAAGAAGACGATGAGAGATATCTACACAATCTCAGTGGAGAATCCTGCTATAAGATCGAGACGGTACAACTATTCACTCCTACGCCTCCTGCTCAATATAATCGTTATACACCTAGAGACAAGGCTAGTAATGTACAGAACAGGACGCCTTGGCAACCTTCTTCATCACAACGACCTCTAAACTCTCTTCCTGGAGCATGTAACAGTTGTGGAGAGACAAGACACTGGTGGTCCACTTGTCCTCATCCAGATTGGACAAGTGCTCTTGTGTGGGAATTGTAATTAAGCAGGACATTTCACATGAAATTGCTCTCATACCTTACGCCCAGACAGATAGTTAGATTTGCAGAGGCCACACCTCCTGCAGAAGCCGCATCAGCTTCTAAGCTCGAGCTAGCAGTGGTGCAGCATATCTCTGTCGAAGAAGAAAATCATGGAGATTGCACGGATTGTCTACACATAGAGAAAGACGAACCGGACCTTGAGAAGCGCATAGGAAAGGAGCCTCAACTGCAGAAGACGACTACAGCTCAAAAGACGAAGTCACTTGAGGAAGCGTCATCTTTTACTTTGGCGGATGGCACTGTTTGAAGCCCTTGCTCGGATTCAGATAGCTGACCTCCAAACAAAGTCATGGATGAGGTAGTATTCAAGGTGAGTATCAGAAGCAAAGAGAAGATCGAATCTCATCGGAAGGAGATTAAGAAGAAGAAGCAGCGTAATGAGAGGTCACCTTCTCATGAGCGGCCTTCTTCTCTTGCTTACGACGGGGAAGATCCGGAGTACTTTGCTCCTGACATTAGACAAGAAGTTGAAGCGATCATGCAAGAAGAGCTGGAGAAGCGACGGAAGATAGTACGACAGCTTCCTCCACCGACCACGGCAGCCCCCGTCTCACAGGAACAGCTTCCAGTCGAGAACAGCTTCCTTGGTGGAAGACACCATTCGGGTCTTCCACCAAGGAAGCAACTCCTACATCTTCTCTGTTGGAAACACCAGTCACTCTTCTGAAGCGATCCCTTTATGACTTCTTATGAGATTTATGGAATCAGAAGGCGGATGTAACCTTCCAACGGCTTTTGGATGACAATGCTGGTTACAGGTAGTTGTTACAGTCTGTCCTTTGAGGATCGAAGAAGAGGAGAACAGCGAAACTTCCCCAGAGTATCTCGATCTTTAGAATAGAGCATGAGGACTTGAGAGCCACAAAACTTGATATGGAGATCCAAGGCTGTCTTCTGAAGAAGGTACTCATTGATTCCGGCTCCGGAGTTAACATCATGATTGAAGAAACTGCGCATGCCCTAGGCTTCACTGAGTTCTAGCCTACTCCAAGAATCCTCAGAATGGCAGACCAGACCAGAAGATGACCTTTGGGACAACTGAAATATGTCTTGATGATAATTGGGGGAGTATCTTTCTACCTCACTTACATTATTTTGCGACCTGCAGCTAAGGTTGGATATCAAGTTTTGATAGGAAAACCTTGGTTGTATGCTGCAAATGTAAATACCGATTGGAGAAGACATCGTTTGAGGTTTCCCAATCCTACACCCAAGCCGGGCGAGAAGTCCAAAGTCTCACTCTCTTGGATGAAGATTGGACATCAAGGTGAAACTCTCTCTATGACTGAGGGGCACACGTCAGAAGATTCAGCTGCGTCTTCTGACAGTGATGGAAGATATGATGAGTTTGTGGTGAATAACTTGTGTACTACAGATGCATCAAAAAAAGCAGAAGAAGTGATTTGTGGATACATTGAGTGCTACAAAATTGCGGAAGAAGAGCTTCCAGAAGACGAAAGTACTGTCTTCTCTTCAGAAGATTAGTTAGTTAGTCTTTCAGAAGACGAAAGTACTGTCTTTTCTTCAGAAGATCAGTTAGCTTATCTTCCAGAAGACGAATTGGGCATGGAAGAAGTTTCCAAACTGGAATATTTTGATGCTAGTGAGTATAGTCACATTGAAGGAATGGTGAACCCTGATGATCTTCAAGAAATAGAGATTGCTCCTAGGAAGAAGCTGAAGCTTTCCAAGGTGATCGAGGACTAGCAATTGGAAGACTTCTGAGAACTCCTGACAGAGTTCCAGAACGTCTTCGCTTGGACCATAGAAGACATGAAGGGCATACCTTGAGAACTAGGAGAGCATCGCATTGACTTGCTAGAAGGTATTGTTCCTACACGGCAGAGGCAGTATCGACTCAACCCCAAAATACTCGCTTTTGGTAAAGGATCATATCGATCAATACTTGAAGGAATGAGTCATCTTCTTGGTGCTTAGCAGTGAGTGAGTAGCTCCTATTGTCATCGTGCTGAAGAAGCAGACTGGTAAGATCCGAATGTGTCAGGACTTTCAGAAGCTAAACTTGGTCACGAAGAAGGATCATCATCCTTTACCATTCATCGATCTTGTGTTAGACTAGGTAGCAGGACATGAGTTCTATAGCTTCCTAGATGGGTATTTTGGATACAACCAAGTTTCAACCAGAGAAGAAGACAAATCGAAGACCACTTTTACTACTGATTGCGGCACGTACGCATACAACCAAATGCCGTTTGGTTTATGCAGTGCACCCGTCACATTCCGTAGACTAATGATTATCATCTTTAAGGAGTATCTTCGTACTTTCATGGAGATCTTCTTGGATGATTTTGGTGTGTTTGGATCGAAAGAAGATCATCTGATATTTCTGAGGAAGTGTTTTTTGAAGTGTAGAGAGCATCGGTTGGCTCTTCATCAAGAAGTGCTTCTTTGGTATGTCAGAAGGGATTATGCTAAGACATAAGATTTCTGGAAGAGGTATAGAAGTCGACTGTGCTAAGGTGGAAGTCATCTTGAAACTTCACCCACCTGCTAACCGAACTCAGTTGAGAAGCTTCCTAAGCAACGTAAGACACTACAGGAGGTTTATTGACAGGTATGCAGAGATACCAGGAAGACTTACCAAGTTGTTGAAGAAGGACGAACCTTACGTCTGGTCTTCTGAGCAGCAGAAAGCTTTCGAGGAGATGAAAAGACTTTTGATAGAATCTCCTGTCCTGAGGCCACCTGATTGGGAAAGGATCTTCCACATTTTTTTGGATGTTTCAGCTTTTGCCATAGGAGTGGTACTGAGCTAGAAAGATGAGAAGAAGAAGGATTATCCCATCTACTACGGAGCTATCACACTAGGATCCACAAAACCAATCTCCTCAGCTGAGAGAGAAAATGTCTTACCATGGCTAACTATCATCTGCTCGAAAGCTCATTTCTCTACTTCAATCAAGAAGCCATCTCCTCCTATTGGAGTTGGTCGACTGCCTCTTGAGTGAACTGGTGTCCTAACTATGTAGGATCTCTAAGCACAAGCTCAGTGGCCGCTAACTCTGTTGTCGTGAATCACGAGATAACTGAGTCGCCACTAGTTTCACCTTCTTCGCTGTATTTGGTATGCACCTCTGCTTCTTGACGAGAGCCACACCAGCAGATTGCATCTTTCCATTCACTCTCCAATCTCAGATGAGGATGAGATTGTAAGCACAAGACAACCTCCTCGTAGACTTTACGAGAGTGGATGAGGATCACCGCCCTTCCTCCCATCTGCTCCATCAACTTATCTACATCATCCAGTCAACAAACAAAAGACTACACACCTATAAACTCCTCGTAAACACCAAAAATCATCTCACCTTCATTCAGAACTCCTGTACAACATAGATTTGATGTGTATGTCTCCATCTACTTTCTACTCTTCTCAGTCAGATCCTCTACTCGCGTGAACTCACTCTAATCATCAGAACTGAAAGTCATCAAATCAGAATAGAGAAGATCGTCACCAAGTACAAAGCGGAAGCTTCTGCTTCTGTTAAGGAATTGTCCCAACTGCGGAAGAGCCATCAGGAGTTGCAGGTGCAACTTCAGCAGAGGGAGCAGGCAGTCTTGCGGATCAGAGATAAATTAACTGATCTGGTGGACGAGAGAAGACTTGGAATGCACAGCGAGAAGCTGCAGAAGCCAAGGCTGTAGAGGAGAAGAAGCAGCAGGTGGAAGCAGAAGCTCGAAGCAAGGAAATCATGGCATAGATGAGAAAAGCACTCAGGAAGAAGTTCAACTTCACTGCATGGAGGAAGCTTCTGACCTTGGTCCGAACTTGGATGATGCCTCCAAGGAGATGTTGTGGAATGCAAAGACAGCATGTTCCGCTACTTGGATCGGCAGGTCGAAGATCTGAAGACTCTCTACGGTCTTCTTTCAGTTCTTAGTCCCACAGCCATGTCTTTCGGTATTCCAGGACCAGCCGTTGTGAAAGATCTAGACAAGAAGGAGTTCGACCTAGCTGTCCACCTGGTGATAACAACACTGGAAGTAGAGAAGACATGCGAGGAAGCTCCAGAAGCTAAGACGTCTTCCGAAAGACAAGACGAGAAGATGGCTTCTCCGATGTTCAGAGTGGAGGTAATGACTGCCCCTGACCCTCACGAGATCGTCCCAACTCCCAGCAGCGAGCAGGTCTTGCAGAAGAGCCTAGAAGCACAAATGGGTACGGCTTCCCAAGGACATCTTCTGGCTTCCGAGCCAATTATAGAAGAGCACATGGTTGCCATTGAGACGGATGTCACCTCATTGCACCAGAGGTACCAATAGAGCCGCACATGGTATCAAAAGATGAATTAGATGGTTAGGCAGGTGCAGATGCCATGGATGTCACACCTGGTGACAGGAATAGATAGGAGACTTAGCTAGCTGTTTATACCCTGCTATTTTTAGAGAATCGAAGTTAGCTATTTTAAGCTAGACAACTCCTCTTTATATTTTTAGGTTACTGTCTATGTGATAGGATTAGTTACAGCAAGAATAAGGAAGACTTTCTAAAACTGAGAGGAACCAAAGTCCAAGAGGTGGTGATCCTTTGATAGTGCCTCATTGTATCCTCTGGATTATGGTTGTGATTCGAAGGGATCCCTTCCTACGATTAGAGATAATTATATAAGATCGAGGGTCGATGTAAAATTTTACACACACACTACGCAGACGAGGCTACACATAGAGTATTGGTACGCATAGAGTAGGTCTGCACCTCCGTACCCAAGAAGAGATCGTGAGAGTGCAGAGAGGAGTAGAAAACATAGACAAGGAACAACATCCTCGTGTAGTCTTATTTAGACTGGTGTGCCGACAGGTAGTGATAGGAAGCTAAAGGAGTAGCTTCTAGAAGCCAATGTAACTTCTTCTCATGGATTGGATTGCAGATTTTGTTTACAGAAGCTTTGTCTATGTCTTCGGGGATTGAGTTTCATCGAATTCATAACCAATTGTGCATGAGAAGTCTTCATGTTGAGTGGCGGTGATTGTTAGAAGCTGTATAGAGTCCAAGCTTGTCTCATCCAGTGGAGCACTTCGGATCCACGCACAGACTGTCCATGGGAGATTAGTCCCCTGAGTCAGAGTAGTCGAAGCAAGGGCAGAAGAAGCTAGAAGCCGTAATCTGTAGAAGTTGGCTGAGTACCAAGTAGGAAGTCGAAGAGTTAGACGATGAGAGTGTCGGCACATGTCTGAACCCATGTAAAAGCTCATTTGACCAAAGGGACAGTGGTTGGTAATTAACTCCAAGATTGCCTCGAGAGGAAAGACCTGAAGTACATAGAAGTTGACGGATTGCTTCTTATCACAACAGAAGACGTCATCCTCTCCAAAAGACAGTGGGACTGTAATTAGATATTTGATCTTCTTCTTCAATTTACTACAAGCATTGATGGCTTGCTAGTCAGGATCCGGACTAGCAAGCCATCAAGGACTCTTTCTTTTTATTTTCTCTCGTTTTGATTTTCTCTTCTTCATTCTCTTCTCTCTTCTTCCCATCTTCATGCTATCTTCTATTTGGATTCAAAAGCTTCGTGTAAGTATCAATGGATGTGTGTGTTGTTGTAGTGCTGCTAGAAGATCATTTTAGCAAGCAAAAGCATGAGAACAGAGGTATACACCTTGTGATTGATCTAACCCGTTGGAAATCGTAAGAGTATTTTGTGGTATGGAGTAGTAATTGGCATCTACGGAGCAGAGGCAGTATTCTGAAGGTGTCAGAAGCCGAGTTGAACTCCCAAAAGCCGAGAATTGCTTTTGAAAGCCGACGTGAAAAGACTAGAAGCCGTGACCAGGAAGTAGTAATCGTCTTCCTTGTCTTCTTAGTGTATATTCGTGTTGTATTTTAAAGAGTTGTGTGTTATGGTGCAAAGCACCTTCTGAAGAGTCTGGAAGCCGCGTGGTTTTATGAGTTAGAAGAGACTTCTAGGCAAATCCGGGTGTTTGTGAGTTTGAACAGATCTTAGAACTTAGAACAACATATCTAGTGTAAATCTTCTTGGAGAACAAAATCTTTTATGCTACAATGGGCTAAAGGAGAAATCTTGGGACAATATATCACTTCTCTCTTCTCACTTCTCTCTTCCTACTCTACCTCAGTCTGTCGAATGTTGAGCTCAAGCAAATTTTGGCATAATTTAGCCATTGGCAAGCTCTGGATGAAGAAATCGGTCAATTTGAAACACATAGAGAACAACACATTCGATGAGTTCTACTCCAAACTCAAAGTCAAGAATAGATTGTCAAAGTGGATTCTCGAGCACTAGACAAGAAGGTAATGATATAATTCAATAAATTTTTGGTTAATAACTTATATGGATTCTTGTTGTTTGTTGTATGAATAGTTTAGTTGAACACGTCTTCGAGACATGTCTCGAAGTTCATCACTAAACTACGGATTTCAACATACATAACTTTTGGTTATTGTTGTATGATGACGAATGTTGAACTTCAGGATACATCATGAATTTCAACGTGGATTGCATATTTTGTGGTTGTCCATAACTCTTTGTAGGAGATTAAGTTTCTTACAAGAATTGTACGGTTGGAAAGAGATTTTCCTGAGCTCCTTCTTGTGATAAGCCAGTCCAATAAACTTTGGAATGCATCCTGAAGTTCAAGATTTCTAAGTTGCAATCTTTACATTTTGTTTATCCATAACTTCTTGTAGAGAGTCAGTTCCTTACGAGAATTGGATGGTTGAAATATAATTTTCTTGAGCTTCCTTCTTGTGATAAGCCAATCCAACAAACTTTGGGATGCACTCGGAGTTCAAGTTTTCTAAGTTGCACCCTCTACATTTTGTTTATCCATACACTTCTTGTAGGGGAGTCAGTTTATTATGCAAGTTGTACGATTGGAAAGCAATTTTCTTGACCTTCCTTCTTGCGAGCCTGTCCAATAAACCTCTGGATGAGTCTCATATCTCAAATTTACTAAGTTGCATCCTCTGCATTTTATTTACCCATAACTTATTGTAGGAGAGTTAAGGTTGAAAAGCAATTTTCTAAAGCTTCCTTCCTTCTATGAGCCTTTCCAACTTTACGACATATCTTGATGTTCATGTCTAGTTATACACTCTGGTTGATTGTGCTCACAACTCCTTGTAAGGATAGGTTAGTTTCACAGATTTCATTTAAAACGTACTCTAAGTCACTTTATTATGCATTAATGCATAACAAACATTCACCTATTTTTTATTTCTCTGTAGGTTATAATTTCAAAGGTTTCATCTATAATCCGGATGAATGTGAGTTATGTGGAAATATCAATGAGATAGGCTTTGGGAGTCAGATTGACAATTCAGTTCATTCGAAAACTGCAAACTCATAGACAACTTTTAACAAAAAAAGTTGGGTTGGATATCAACCTAAATGCAAGAGTTGCATCCCAAGTAACTAAAACAACACATCATGTCAACAAACAAGATGAAGTAGTGGAGTGTTTGTCAACTGGCGTAGGTTGTCAAGGAGAAGTGATTGAAGATGTAGAAAATCTTGTAGTTGCAAACAAAGATGATGGACCAGAACAAGCAGATGAAATGTTTTGATTCAGTTAATTTTGAGTTGATATGAATTTTGATTCTTCACAACAAACATTTGTAGACATATATGATGATGTTTACAATTTTATCTCAATTTCTAGATGCAAGAATAGTGATCAGCATAAAGAAAGTGAGCAAAAACAAGACGCAAGAATAAAACATGTAGCATTACAACCAAAAACTTATTGATTTTAGACGTTATCGTATCGAATTTTACGTGAAGGTTGTCCAAGAAAACATGAGGTTCCTGGCTGTGGAGATATCATGTGTTGAATAGATATAAGAAAGAGAGAAACAACCATGAGAACAAGCTTTGCAAGATTTATCAGCTCTCACTTTATGTACACTCTCGTTTCTTCTCTCTAAGAACAAAAAAACTGAAAAACAGACTTGAGTGATCTGTAATCTGCATCGAGCAATATAAATCATCCATATTCTATTTTTGAAACTCAACTTGGAGACTAGCACGTTTTGTAAATAAAAATAGTACATTTAGTGGTCATTTTTGAGCTATTTGGATGATTATTTTTGATTATGTTGTGTCTCAGTGTGTAATAGAACTAGCTCTACAAGTGTTTTTACAATAACATGGGTCAAATGAAGTTAGTATTCTGGTATCTTTTCTAAATTTCAAGATGCATTCCAAAGTTAATATTATGTTTAGAGTGATCACATTTAACCTCCAATCTTGTGGTAATTGATCTTGTTTTATTTGCTATGTGTAAATGTTTTTACCATTCCAGAATATGTATATTATACTCATTGTTGAGGTCTTGTCTTCTTATAGTAAGATATGTATTATTGTTTATAAATATATTGAGATAAATATCTAATAAATATCTAATATATTAAAAGTATATGTCATATCTACATGATTAGATTAGTGTATTTATTTAATAATTAATTATAAGTAAAATATGATTAGTATTATTTATAGTGATCCTCGTTATAAAATTCAAAATAAAAATGGCACATTTAATTTAGATAACATAAATAGTACATTTAGTGGACATTTATGGACCATTTGGAAATCAATTTTAGTAATATACAAAGTCTCATTTTAATGGATAGACTAATCTGATCGTTTTTGGTATTCGTGGTACGTAAAAAAAGCCCTGTTCATTCTTCCACAAGCTAATGGAAGAAGTTGCACGTTTGAACGAGCAGCTCTCTCGGCATAGTTGGCGCAGACTCTGTTTCTTCGCTCTCAAAAAGGCGAAAAGCACTAGAAGTCGTGACTCGTTCCCCTAATCTGTAGAAATTTCTAGTTACCAGGAAAAAGTAGAAACCGCAACGCAGGAAAACAAATCATTCTAGTAAACCGAACATGTTCATGTTTCCATCCAAGATGCAGGTTCCTTAATTTATTACCATGAATCAAACTACAATTGACTAAACAGATTCATTCGTTCGTAGCTCGGCATTAATCTGGAATAGGGGTGTCTTAATCATAGCTCCATGTTTAAGAGGTGCGTAAATCACAGCCCTTTTGTTTAGGAATTCAATTGAAGTGTGGGGCGACCCCATCTCCCAGAAAATCAGAATTCTGAATTTTCCCTTATCTGCCAAAATCGATAACCCCATTTCAGAACAAATCAAATTTTAAATATCAAATCCCTCTTGTGCCATTCTTGACTCCTTCCCATCTTGGTAGAAAAGGGAGTTGGGATGCATATATGTATACTCACATGGCTGAAAAGCGATTCAAGAGATGTGAATATTTAGAAGCCTTTATTCAGCATGCACTGTAATCTAAAGGTGTATTTACACTAATTCGAACTTGACCGAAGGGTCATCTGTCTTATTTCTTCTTTGTAGACAGTCTTGAGGTTTTACTCTTTCTAAAGTTCATGGACCACTTGCATGTTCTAAGATTAAAATAATACTTTACTTTAATATTAAATCATTTTTGTGAATTTAATCAAGAACATACATAGCATTTCAAAGTATTTATAAAAATAACTGAAATTATATTCATAATATTAATCAATATTCCGTATATTTACAACTAATGATTTTATTGATAACTCTTAAACTGCAGTCTCGGTATAAAAGGAGAGGAAAAAGTATTCCAGGACCTTTTTTCTCTCTTGGTATAGTTAAATTAGATCACTGGAAACTTGGGAAGATTCTCTATTTCTCCAAGAAAATACAACTTGGGTTCTGCCGATCCTGAGAAACATGTGTTTGAATCTATTTGGTACTTATCTAGACCTGACGTCTATGTGGATGACACCTCCTACTATTATAAACATCTCGAGCTTGGACTGATGGCTTTGCCTGACAAATATAAATTTCACTTGTAATGTTTATCTTCCTCCCACTATAGAGAAATAATGATTCAGGTTTCAAGACAAATAGTCCAATTTCTTTTTAAAGAACGAGTTCAGTCTGTTAAATAATCGTGGTCTTTCACTTTGGTATGGATTTTCATCTTTAGTTAAGATATATATCTTAGGCATCAACAGCCCTGTCAAACATATGATAAACGGTTTATGTGTTATTTTTACCGTTATGACACCAAGTTCATGTAAAGACTATCTAAGAGGTCTCGATTGTGCCATACTGTCCTGCTTCAAATTTCCAGACTGACAAGTAAGAGGAAGAAGACATTGTGGGTCACAATGTCTCACATTGTGGGTCACAATGTGGGCCTCTTTTTTTCGCGTCACTGTTCTTGCCAGAAAACGAGACAAGTCTAAATTTTTGACGCGATTAAGTATCATGACGTGTATGACCGACAACTCCAGTTCAGGGGTCCGATCAAGCAAGAAATTCTAAGAGAGGTTCGATCAAGTCCGACTTTCATTGTGAGGGTCTGATGAAGTAAATCTCTGGATTTTTCTTTAGGTTGTAGGTACAGAAATTTACTTGACCTCACCCCTAATACGTTTATCCAACTTGAGTCCACTTTTTTTAATGATGCGTTACTTGATCACATCACTGAAAACAGCAAGTTCAATAGGTCAAAATGTCACATCATCAAAATGTGAGAAATGCACGTTAGTCGTAAGTCATGTATCTACCAAAAAAATTAATTCTAAATATTTTTATAACAGATTATCAACTCTTATTAATTTTTTTACATAATGGTAAACTTGCTAAACATGTTGTTTCCAGTCAGGGGTGCTATCAAGTAAGAGAAAGTTCAGAGAGACTAACGCACTAAGGATGGAGTCAAGTAAATTTATGAAACACAAATTCATAAAAGAAAATACCAGTTAAAGGTTATAGTATAGTACCAGCTACTGTACAAGTACTTACTGACTGATACACGCACAGACCCATTTATGGCGTGAAGGGAAATCAGTGAAAGAAGTAAAAAAGGGTTCATAATTTCGTGTATAAGAAGAAGACTACCGTAGTTAAATGTGGACAGGGGGGTGGACGGTTCTGTAGAGGGACATGGAGGGAGGGGAGGGAACGAGAGAGAGAGAGAGATTTACTGGAACATAAATACAAAGCGAGAAAAATGACAGTGACGTACTCATGTGTTTTCCCCGTCCTGGTTTTGGTGACATCTGCATGAATGTAACACTGAAGTACCACGCTATAGGGTGCCTACCGGTAGGCGCAGCAGCTCATCCTAGAGGTCGGGTCGTTGCAGTATATGCGGGCCGGAATCATAGCGCCTAATTGTTGGAAGCGCACCGTGACGAGATGGGTAACCAATGATGGTCGTCGATTTATATATCTATTGAATATTAAACTGCCGTGAAAGGGAAATGAATGGCGGTCTGGAGGTGGTAAGTGTCAGAGAAGGAGGATGGGTCCTGGCAACTTTTCAGAAGCTAAGCCAAGGGGAAAGAAAAGGAGGCAGTGCTGCTGCTCCTACTTGCGTTGAAAGTTTTTCTCGGGAGCCGGGAGTACCTTGCCACGGCCGCGATGCAGCGGCGGCCAGGAGCTGGTGCGTGGTGCATGACCTTCCTTCGGCAGCAGGAGTACTGGGGAAAAGAAGGGGGAAGTACCGGTGGAACTTTGGGCAGATTTGTTGTGTGGGGTGGGGTGGGGATGAAGTAGCGGTAGAATAGGAGAATAAGGAGGGAGGCGCAGAGGAGAGGCCACGTCGCGCTGACGTCCATCGTCTCTCCTGAGCAGTTGTGGCTTATGGGGAGAGAAAAAGAAACAGCATCGAAGTCTCGAATCATGGAGTCGTGGCGATGGTGACTTTTTTGGTTTGTATGGGATGACAGAGGAGAGGAGTGGAGGTCCTCGAAAGTGGCACAGAGGGGGGCATAACTACATGGGGGCCTGGGTAGGGCTGGCTGACTTGGTGACCCAGTTCCCAACAATCACAAAATCAGGTCCCACCCACTCAAACGAGCCTTCTCACAATCCACCAATCCATCAACTTATTTAGCTGGGAGGGAGCACCATGCCAAGACTCTTTCTGCCTGTATTCTGCCATAGACAAAAATCAGGTGCTAGGATAACGAGTGGTCCCTTCTTTTCCCAACCTCAATTCTTTTCATCGTTTCCTTTCTTCCTCCTTCCCTACCTCCCCATCCCAACCCCATGCCCCCTTTTCTTGTCTTCCATGGTTGGTGCTTTCACTTTCTGAAAGGTCATGACCAGCTTGGCTCCATGCCACTGATGACGCCAGACCTCCAGTCCGAGAAATGGTAATAGTTTTCCTAACATCCTGTTCTAGATTTACTTTCCAGACAACATCTGCTTGTGCTTCTCTATTCTAGACACAGAACTACGGTACTGGTGTAGTAGCGACTGTAGCTACATCCCGGGTGTGATGATGATCCTAGCTCTCTCTGGCTCTCTTTGGCTCTTTAGCATGAGCTTGATGAGGGAGCGTCCATCTCATTCAGCGCATCGCCAAATGCAGCAGCAGTAGCGGCGTGCGGACGGCTGGCGAATGGGACTACGGTAGGTTATAGCAGTCGGACTGACTGACATGGGTCCCTGCGCTCCCGGAATGGTCAGAAGAAATTCGCAAACCTTGCCGCTTCCCTCGTCAAGCTCGCCTCGCTCTCTCTCGTAGTATGCGTACTCAGGCCAGCCTTTTACCGCTCAGGGTTCTTCTCGCATCTTCTCTCATGTCCCTTAGCTCAGCTTTTCGTCTGCTTCTCTAGATGATACGAACATGACGATAAAACTGCAGCCATTGTCGTCGTCGTCTTGGTCTCTTTGCAAAGACCGCGAGCCCTTCTTGACTGACACACCAATTCCGTGACTCTTTCATGAGGATCCATTCTCTCCCACCGATATCGACATCCAGCTTCTAGCTACATGTCGGAGATGTTTTCATGGATCAATAACGCATGCGCAGAACCTGGGAATCCGTTTTCTACTTTCAGTAGCGCCGACAGTATCGTTGCCGGTCAAGATTTTGGCCGGATGCTGGGAGCAGTCTCTCGTGGGGTACATCTGAATGAGAAGTCCATGTATAGAGTAATACCTTGGACAGAAAATGCAGTATGCTTCCGAACTGGAAGCGCGGGGGATGCGGGTAATCAGCTCGAAGACAATCATGGTTTTTGGTCCACTTATGCTAGTGCCGTGCAGCAAGCCCAGCAAGAGCATCACTCTAAGCAACAACCTCCCGCAACATCTGTAGCTAAACTAGATTCAGTTCCTGCAACGCCTCCATTACTTTCTGATATCGTTACGCTGGTCAGCGGTAGCGCAGCAACAGACTGTGACAAAGTAGCTGGACAGTTACCAAATGAGTTCGCATCTTTCATTGAGAGTCTCCCTATCCCTTACGGTGCCCCGAGCGCAGGGATTCAAGGCCAATTCCCGTTCGGAAACGTGAACTCGAGTTGCTCAGCTGCGGCCACGGAGACGCAGGGTCCAGCAATTAGACCCAAGCTAGAATCCGGCAATTCCGGTGCTCACCCTAAGCATGGTTCAGTCCATTCTGCAGGCTTAGAGGCGAAAGACGATCAGGTGAAGAAGATACTGTCGAAATGTGGAAAGTGGACTCAATCAGCAGCGACCAACAAATCGTTGCAGTGGACCACTGTAGGGATCGAAAAACCCAAACTCCAACACGGAAGGACAAAAGGATGTGGAGATTTGTCCAAGAAGTCAAGCGAAGGACCAGTAGGAAGACAGAATCACAGAAGTTTTCGTCCGGTGCCATCCGAGAAAGCTGAGCACGTTCAGAGAGAACGCGAGCGGAGGATTCAGTTGAGGGCAATGTATAAAACTCTGGACACCTTGGTCCCAGCGCAATCTAGGGTAAGTTCTCTTCCGTTTCCTTAAGAGGTTTGAACATTGCCCAATATCGAACGATGCACTTGTCTTTGCTTTCTTGTGTGGTTGTCCGCAGCCGCTTGCACAGAACCTACTGCGGTTTGTGCCGCTGCCCATGTGCATATTGCACTCCGACTTCCCTATCAGTTCGGACCCCTCTAACGATCTACTTATAACAATGCTCATATATATGCTGCCCAGTGCATATGGGAATGGGAATAGGTATAGTCGTAGACGGGAAAAGCATCTGAAGATCAAGAAATAGACTGTATTCAAGCAAGCATTAAGCCGGGCTGGCTGGAGAATTCACGTAGGAAAGCAAAGGACGTAGTCGTGGTCAGAAGAGTTAAGAGATTAGTGTGCTTCATGGAAACTGTCAAGTGGTCTTTTGAGTCGGCGATGGACCCAAACCTACAAGCCGGAGCTCACAGGTTCTTCGAAACGGTTGAGTATGGCTAGCATAGAAGGAACTTTGTGGAGTGGGGCGGTTGGATGTCCTTTCCATTTGACTGAAACATCAAGATTGAATCTGTGCTGAATTCTGGTCAGATGCTGGAGCATTGTAATGCGCTATTAATGGTCTTCACTGGATGCACGCCTAGTACTAATTAGGAAACGTGTTTGTTCTAACTCCTTGTCCAAAGACAGCGAAGCGGGACCGAACCACAATTGTCAGTGATGCACTGAACTATGTAAAAGAGATGCGTAAGAAGTTGGAGAAGCTTCAAGCAAACAAGTCAAAGCCCGTTATGTCGATCGCGTTATCTGAGCTCATCGCCCAGAACATCGGAAAACGAAACAATCAATCGTCACAGATGGTACTGGCAGCTGGAACCAAAGGCAAAACATTATCATCAACAAGCACGTCCACGGAGGATGTTGAGCACGGAGAAGGAGATGCAGGGATTGGTGAAACAGGAGACACATCAATTGTACTGGTGACGCCGGATATCCACGTATTTACGGGCTCTACAGATCAAGTGTTAATCAACATAAACTGTGAGCCGAGGCAGGACTTACTGAGCAGGATTCTAAAGGGATTGGATCTTCTTCACCTTGAGGTCTCCTACTACACCTTCAGCAGGCTGTGCGCAGAGTTCGTGAACTGTCACTTCGCGGTAAAGGTACGGTTGACAATACCTTCTATAGCTAAATTGGACTCTGATACCCAACCTAGCTGCGGAGTAAACTTGAATTGTTGGAATACACGAGAACAATAGTTTATGTCGTTGGGAGCTTCCTCGAGCCGCTTTTAGCTGTCCCGATAGCAATCAAGCACTCATCTATAATGCATGTTGTGAACAATGAGTGATTCAGTGTCTTCCAAACAACGAGCGTGTACTTATGTTTCTTGGGTATTTGGGTTTCTTCCTGAATCGTTGCTGAATTGCACAGAATTGAGCTTCATGCCAGGAAACTGCAAATGTGTTTTGGGTGTCTGGGCAGAATAGATTCGTAGAAACCTTTTCACATCGGTTTCAGAAGCATTCAGAATCCGTTTTCGTCGCCATTTTGAGTGGTTAGACAACGAAGTGCAGCAAAATGTGCTTGATCTGCTTGTTCATCTGAATTGTACTTGGTTCAAGCAAACAGGCAAGTGCTGGAGGTCTCTACTATATCATGTCAGGACATATGTGACTTGACGTGAAATTGACATTGATTTGGAAAATTGCGTTAGTGTTCATATCCAGGAACTCGAGGCTCAGCTTGGGTTATATGCTCTTTCTGATTGTGGAATCAAATGTCGTTGTCTGGAGCAGATCAGAACGAGTGCTGATACTTCCCGTCTCACCGAAACTATCAGAGGAGTACTTGGTGACTCGCTCGTATAAATTTAGCGGCGATATTTGCAAATGACCATTTCAAAGACCATAGGGACGTCGACGAGAGGGGCCGTGTATGCAGCGGCTGATAGTGGGGACAAGTTGTAAACTGATCATGCGCACCACTGCATTCAGGAACGTGTATATGTGCATTTTGATGGATTAATCTATGTAAACCGGGGTTAGAGTTTCAAGCATCGTGTTTTGGTCTGTCCCAGCTCAATCTCATCCACTTCTGTTTGATTCAAGCTCAGTCCATGGAAAATACTTACTGGCATGGCAGTGGATTTTTGTCCGCTTATAATGGAGAGGACGCCATTCTCTACATCTATTCACTGATTTGCTGTCCAGCGTCGGTGTACATGCTTCGCTAACTAGTTTTACAATATTCAGAATTAGCGAGCGTGCTAGAGTTTCATGGAAGTTGCCTAGCTAGCTACTCACAACGGCATATCATCCACGTACTAATAGACCTGAATGGCCACTCTCTAGCGTCAAGGATGCATAACATTTATATATAAGTGGATACATACTGGGCATGTATTAAGGTTGGATATTCATGAAGGAGCAAATATGCAAATGTGTAAAACCCAGGAAGGTGCAATTGAATCTCCTCTGCTGAACTCTAGTTCAATTCAGCAGTGGTAGAGGTATATCCTTGTGCAAATTCTTGTCGTGAATAATTGACTTCGCTAATCCCTCACCCCGCTTCCGTTTCTCTTGATCTCACACTCTCGATTTTAAAGCTAGCCGGTGCATGCTTCTCTAACTGTACATGTACACCACGATAGCGTTGGCCCAGGGTGTTGTGCATGCCGCTGCTTGCTTAATCCACGTTGTCCTATTTATATGCAGGAAATGCGTTTAATTTATAATCTCTGGGGAAAGCCATGCACGAACATAGGTTAATATCGACCAGAAATGCGTAGAAGGCAAGTTGACGACGGTAGAACATCTCCTTGTCCTGCAAATGATCCAGAAGGACAGGTCCCATCTCGAAACAATCTAGATCTGCATGAACCCTTTAATTTGTTGAAAAATTTAAGTTACTTCTTATAATCACAATATCTGTCAGAAGCACTGTCCAGTATATGGGCGGGCCGAAATAGTAGAGTTTGAATTTCTAAGGTTGCCGTGCAGCTGAGCTAACACTTTGACGTACTCCTTGGTATATTTCTTCGGGCGCAGCTATTCCTTATGAGATTACGAATGTCCTGAAAATCGAACAGTATCTGGTATATTTGGTCCTTGAATCGATTCGCGTGTGTAATCTAAATAAGCCCGACTGTAGTAGCTTTTTGCATGTCATTACCTGTACATCCCCGACAAGCATAGCAATATGGTCAGCGTTCTATCTAGATCTAAGTAGGTCCAATCCTCTCCTTATCCGAATCAACGTACCGGTGAGCACTGATGCCCACTGTAGTGTGATCTGTATCTCCGCGGAGCCTTGTACCTTTCGTTTCGGGGATGATGCTTGTATCGCGTCTTAAATCTGGATGCAGAAACGCATTACACTTTTTCAGCTTTAAATTGGACAGGTGCAACTTAAAGGTGAAACCTGAACCGTGCCCATTTCCAGGAACTTGGTTTGGAAAATTTAAGGTTCCGGTTAAATCATCCTAATTTTCTTAGAACAACGAGAAGAAAAGTTGGAGACAGGGAATTTGGATAGGTACCAAGTAATTCTCCTTTCTTCTCTGGAACCAAGTTTTCAGTCAAGAATGCGAACGGACTCTAGATCTGATTTACTACGTACATGGTTCACTGCAAACCGATTTATGTTGGTTACCGAGAACCTAGGTACTTGAGTGATATTGTAGATTGAGTGTTCCATCAATCACCTCCCACAAAGTACAAGATGTCAGAACATGTGTGTGGGCTTCGAATCCAGTAACATAACCTGTAATGCACACTGTGACAATCAGAGTCATTTGAGTAATGTCATCCGTGGCACGGTGCCAGAAACTATGTAGCCCGCCCTCATTAATTAAGCATGAGCTAAATATCCTAAACAAGTGTAGTTCAAGAGCATGTTTGAGACTAAGAACCAGAATAGCCTCAAGAGATCTAGACACCTTTACCCCCTGATTATACTCGAAGGACTTGCCATACCTAGATGACCATTAACTTTAAGCCTACGAGTTTCCATGACACATGTGTCAGCTACTTGTAAGTCGTCTCATAGTATAGTGAACTGTTCATGAATGGGGCCCTCGTGTCAAAGAATATCTCCTAGGAAGTATGTACAGCTAGCCTCGGCCAGGTGTAAGAGAGTTTGCTTAAATAAAGATCGAGCAGTTCTAGATATCTTGATTTTGCTGTTGTACATAAAATAGTCTACTAGCCATAGGTAAAATAAATCACCTCACTGTAGAATCTCAGAGAGACAAAGTGAGGGAAGATTCGAGCGAGCTCAAATTCATGTAGAGAGATACTGGAGCTGGGTACCTAGCCAGAGCTTAATCTGAGTCCAAAACGGATAAGCTTCAGCTATGATTCCAGAAATTGTAGATCTATTCTTACAGGCAAAAATCTGAGGTTGCTGAAATCATGGTGGAAAGGAACTGCATGCCAGAACTATCCATTGGTTCAGACGAAGGATATTTAATTTTATGTGGAAGTCGCTTCGAAGCTGAAGTCATAAAGTGGTTCTGTACACGTGAGCAGTCCTACCTATATAGTAACTTGCACGATCGATGCAGTATCGGACGTTGCTCGGCTGACTCACCGACTGCGTCCAGTTGGGTTTAGCTACGTAGCGATCTTGAGCATTCCGAGCTCTCTGATAGTATCATATGGTGGAAAAGACTCCAAACAGGACAGACACTTTAATAGCAGTACCGAAACTGCTTGACTATCGTTTGCAATCAATGACAGGTCCTCTGACCACACCAAGACAAACGCATTGCGTCTCCCACCGTTTCAACTCTAGAGAAAGGCTTCCTCTCTTGTCATGGTAGCCACTTCTGGTCAGGAGTGACATCAGTTTCGAGACAATGACCAGATCATCATCGCGTCAGCTACTCGGTTCTACTCGCTCTTATCTAGCATTCCAATTATTATCCTACATTCTTAAGTCTCTGAACTTGCCTCATGACATATTACTGTACTCTAGATCTCGACTGATCACTGCACCCACCCATCCATCCATCCTTCCTCGACAATTCTAGATCTGGTGTTGTTACGGGAAATCTAAGATAAACAGTGACTCTGGCTTTCTGAACCTTAAAGCATCACTCATGCACATGAATATGTTGTATGTGTCCAGTCCCAGGCCTGAAGAAGCGTTAACTTGACTTTTTTTTTAGGGTGCGTTGATGATCATGATACTTCGAATACGGAAGGGACACCAGGATTGTTTTGAGTGCACCTGAGTCCCTACAAGGGGCTACAAACAATGATCAAGGTCCATACGCAGCTGCAACTCTTTCAGTGCAACTCTTTAGCTTCGCTCGAATTCCCAACCTCTCACAAGTATCTCAAAAGTCCAGGATCGTCATGATCAAGTTGGGGCGGGCATGCGCAAGAGCCATCCGGCTCATGCCATCCCAAGCATATGACCGACAGATAGCCCCTTTCCCTCTCGAGTCGAGCTCTGCATTTGGAACATATGCAGACAAACCTGCGGCGACACTTGGAGCTTCGCCATGAAATAAAAATTGGGTCTGTGAATCAGTCGCACTATCAAAAGTGCTAGCTACTCTGCGCGTGCTCTTGCTGTGAATAATTATAAACGCATAGGAAAAGATTTCCAAGGCAGATATCAATTCGTGCGTGAGTCTCCAGGGAGCTCGTGTTGGTTTCATGATCAATTTGTGGTGTCATCACTGATAGGATGCTTTCCCGGACATTCTGTTCCGGACAACAACCCACTCTTAATATGTTTGCTTCCGCTGCATAATCTGTTGTCATGAATGGCCCTTGTGTATAAGTATTTGTGTTTCGAACCACGTAAACGTGAATACAAGTCCACTGACACTTGACCCTCTAAGATGTAATAATAAGCTCATGATTAATATTGCATGGACAGCAATTGGTGTAATGTAAGGTTTCTCCTTGCACGTATTTCTCTGCAGCTTTTTGACAAAGTTGGTTACGCATGATTAGACCTTGTGCTTTGACTTTATAGGACCCTCGCAGCTCGCACTGGAGACCTCAAACTGCCAACGGCCACTCTTAAAAAAGAATATCATACCAAAACAAGTGGCGACAGATATTGCCGTTTTCAGTGCTCGAGTTCAAACCTCAATGTTTATTCATCCCCCGCATCATCGCGGCTGCAACTGTCAAGGAGATTATGCCTAGATCGACATTTAAATTACATGTCGCACTCTTACAGCAATGAAAAGCTAATTTAGATCTAGATGGTTTTAACGATGGCTTGTACATGTACTGGTTCTGTTCGATCCGTCCGACTAGGCTATGCTACCGTAGCCGCTTGCGCGGCGCTGTACCTGGCCATGGGAAGATATGGATCCGCGCAAGTGTCGACTGCAGCTGCAGTAAGTAGTGCAATTTGAATCTCTTAGCTAGCAGTAGTACTGGTCCAGGCGTGATCCGAGGAGCTAGCATCCGTTCAGGTGGGAACATATCCAGCACGAGTCACGATCGACTACGGAGTAAAATCTCAAGAACCTAGGCCGGATTGCGTTGATGCCAGGAGACGCAGCTGGATGATGAATCCGTTACTTTCCAGACACTAGTGATGGTGGTGGTTTGTACGTACTTGATTATTACTACAGCGGCCACTATCGACCGGAGGTAAACTTGCATCATGACTTGATAGATTTATGGAGAAGGTACAGGGGGCCCTATAACTGAAGCTGTTGAATTGCGTTACTTTACTCCTAGACAAAGGACAGGACACCGATGCGTACGCTGCTAGATGACCAAAACAAATGATAGCACTAGTACCACATACTGTATTAGAAAATCCCTTAAAAAACTCTATAATTTTATCATCTACTGCTCTCCGTTCCATCATTTAAGAACGTAGAGAAATAAAAAGTGCTTAATTACCGTCTCTTTCTAATACTATATTTCTGGTTGAACTTGAATTGATTAGAGGAACATGCTTGAACCTGAACGAACATGCTGAACACATCAAATCGTGTAATAATTATAACGAGGAGTTCTGTATACTAAAGCTTTCAAAAGCAACTGCAAGAGACTTGAGTATTATCATATAGAGTCCTAGTACGTACGAGGCTGTGCATCAAGGAAGGTACCATTTTTATCTAAACTTCTTATGAATTATACACTACTGATACAATGGTAAAAACATTACGTAAAGTACGTAGGGGTCTTTATATGAATTTGTGTCTAAAGACATCTAGGAAAGGTACTCTTTAGTGCAATTTCACTTTCTAGGATTTTTCGAGGCCAAAAAGTTCAGTTTTATGTGTTTGTTGATGTGAATCGACCAGAGATCATTTCACGAGAAAACTTTTCAAAAGTAACGGCCCATCGATCTCCATTATATCAATAATTACTGATCATGATATGAAATATAGAATTAGGTATATAAAAACAGTTTAGAATAAACTATTATAAAAATGCTCTGACTGCGCTTTATAAGGTGATGGTTTTACTTTATAAACTGACCATTTTCGAACAAGCTATGGGAAGTCAGTGTCTGCATAAGACAATGAACTTTTGTCCCGACGTTAGTATCCGTTCATGCGTTGGGTGGCTCTCGACCAACTTCATGTAAAAGCCCCCTTAACAGTATAGAATCTTCTCTATTCAGATTCCTCTTGGCTTTCCCCGAAATAGCTGTCCTCCAACATTGGCAACTGTTCCGGTCCACATGACTTTCCACTTTTGTTTCGTCAAAGTAGTCACTGTGGGAGAAACATGGTAAAAGACAGACTCCCTCCGTCGGGGAGTCCCCTCCGGGGATACTCACGAACAGTTGGGAGACAACGGTGGAGAAGCGTGCTGCTGGTGGTTGCTACCGACCTAGAGAGAGGAGCTCGCGCATTATTGAGGCCACGCTTTAGAGAGTAGTAGTAGTAGAATTAGCTCCGGAGGACAGAGACCTAGAGAGAGAGCAATGAACATTAGAGATAATGAAGGTGCTTGTCTGGCTCATAGACTTCTCTCAAACCAGACCAAATCCTACCGTAGTTACTATCACTTAAAATGAAGGCTGACAGATTACTTCTTCTTCGTGCAGTCGTACCAGATCCCAATGGATTTGATTTTTAGGCAATTTTGTAATTTGGAATTAAGTAGTAGTATTATATACATATACAGTTATATAAATATATGACTCTCCCACTGCAACTAGGGAAGTCTACCTACAAATGGGCGAGATGTTGTCCACCAATATTGAGGACACCGTCAGGTGATTGCAGGGTGCTGTGTTTGCATTTAATTTATGTCGTAGGTTTGTTAAGATGAGAGAGAAAGTCAGTTTCTGCCCACAACGTTCGGACCCTCATTAGTTTGTGACCCTGACCCTTGATCTTGCAACACTCATCTTAGGCATGGTGCCGCTAACGCACGTATTCACGAAGTAATAGAGTGATGTGGCACGACTTGCCACGTACATACACATTAACTTTTTATAGTTATCTTTATACTTTACTCATGAAAGTTAACTGTCTTATAAACGTCGTATTTAAGTTGGAGAATCCCAGCCAAGCGAGTACCTATAGACATGCCACGTACATACACAATTAACTTTCTATAGTTATCTTATTTTATTCATGAAAGTTAGCTGGTTTATAAACGCCGTATTTAGTTATAAGTTGGAGAATCCCAGCCAAGCGAGTAGCTATAGGTAGGTGATACGAGTGCCAGGATAGAAGGAAACCTTGAAGGTAGAAATTGAAACATCTCCTCTACAGAGAACTATATATCAGACGCCAGAATGTTAGTTTTGAACTTATTGTTATCGATAAATACCAGTCAGCTGCATCCTTTTCATTATCAATGAATTATAAACTGTACTTAGAACCTCCAATTAGCAGTCAGATGGTGTACTAACATTGACTCCGGCTTGAAAAATCTACTAATCGAAAAGCGAAAATACATTTTATCGATAGGTTTTTTAAATTCAAATATTGTATTCATGTCAATGTAAACCTGACGTTGTACAAGGATCAGTACCCTGTACGTCTCTTTGTTGATGTCATTATAGGTTTACACTCACATTGATATAGTATCACATATTTTCAAGGGGCGGACGGTAGTATTATAACGAGATTTCACTGTAATATATTGCATTGAAGCTTTGACATGTACATAAAACCAGTGTAAGTGGTCTAGCGCAAGGATGTGAACCAAGCCATCGGTGTATGACTCTTTTGATCGAAATTAAGCCATCGTGAATATTAAACACTACTACCAATAATGTCTTCATATTAATTCACTGGGGACATTTACTTTTCCCCATTCTTCCATTCACGTATATCAAGTAAACGTTCATTTTATTCATTGATGAGAAATTTATAATACAAAAAATAGACTTTATCGTTGAAATGATTAATATGTACATAATAACAACTCTTGCATATATATCAAATACCTGAAGACAGCTAATAAATAGATAATTTACTTTTAGATGATCTCGAAAATGTATACTTGATATGTAAAAAGTCATCCTAAAAGATTCTGTGGACATACCTAGTTTCCATTAATTACATCTAACATACACTCTGAGTTATATTCATATTATTCTTATTGTACATTTAAACAGATAATAGGCAATGTTGCTGAAGTACTTGGTATTTGAAGAGAGTTCCGATCCTCCAAAAGTTTTATTGAATTCAAATTCACGTTTATGGGATACAATTATATCATGCTCAACTCCAAGAAAGTACTTAAACCTCAGGTCCGGGATTAAAAAGAGAATTATTCTTTCTTTTCTCCTCGTGTACTTTAGGTTAAGAGAAGATACTGTTTTGTTACAAAAGACCGCCAAACTTTGTCAATGTTTCTCAATCACTACTCAACAATTTGTTCTAAGGTGAATCATATATTAGTGTAAAGTTCTGGGGGAGATTTAAGTCCTTACTTCACAGATTCCATTCTCGCATGAAATTCTATCAGTAATTTAAAGTATTTTGGGTATAGCGGTTAACTTTCGTTTAGATGAAGTCCTCTTGGGACTTAATACGTGGAGTTTAAATCGAGTATGTCGGTTATATGATATAGTATATCATAGTCGCATAGTTTAAACTTTAGATATTGCTATAATTTTCACTTTGATTTGAAACTCAGAATCTGGTGCGTTTTGAAATAAAATGCACTTGAACTTCAGACTGATTTTATCTTGTCCATTAACTTACTCAGAATTTGTAGAAGTTACAGTTGTATTAGTCTGATATAATCTCATAAATTATATTTTTTTCTATTAAGTTACTTAGAATTTGTAGAAGTTACATTCGTATTATTTTGATATAATCTCATTAAATTATATTTTTATCTATTAGGTAACGTCGAATTTTAGAAGTTACACTTGTATTATTTTGATATAATCTCATTCAATTATATTTAGTTCTCTAAGGTATATTATATTAAATGGTGAACCGGTATAGTAGTTTGTACAATATATTGTCTTCAATGACATGTAAGGTAAAACTTTCTCAATGTTCACTGTTACAGATTTGGATACTTTACGATGCTTTCCGACGGTCTTAAAAGCTAGCGGGATGCATCATAACCTAAGTTTTGACAAAATTCTCTGGTGAAATTTCGAAGACTTCATTCTTTTTCGATTTAAATTAATTTTTATTACTTACAATATGGATGGACTTGGACGAACGGAGGTCTGACTGTCGAAAGATTTTTGCCGGCAAAAGATGATTCTTGACGATTTTCACCGAGGAACGGAACCATCGGTGGATCTTCTGCCGTCCGCCGATGAAACATCTGTCGACATTCGACGAATGATCGGCAGTCTAGATGGAACCATCTAGGTCACTGTGACGGTGAGAGTTTCTCTTGGGGAGGGGAGACCTCCTGACTGTGACTGATTTTGAAATCAATCAAAAGAAAAACAGACTGCTGTCAATTACCAAAACTCAAATTTGATCTCTTGCATCCACCAAATCAAACCGAACATTCAAATATGTGCACATAGTTCTTTCACAACTCAATAAATTTTTTTCCAATATCAATTTTACCACCAAAATCTTCAGTGATCAAAATCTCTCCTCTCACTCCTGCGCGCCTCTCCTTTGCTCTCAATTCCGTTCTATGTTCATCAGATTCATCTCCTAACAATCTAGTAGATAAAATTCAAGCTCCCTAACTCTTATCCTTCTCTCTCCGGCAACCTCTCAACTGAAATCTCTCCGAAAATTGATCCTCTCAGTCTCTGGCTTCTCCAGCGCGTCCAGACAGCTTCCTCCTGGGCAAAAGATAGAATATCTTTTTCGGTGACATCGACTATTTTCTCCAAATCCTAACACCCCTCCTAAGCTAAGGTCCTTATAAGCAGCCGTACTTATCAAGTAAGCAGGCCCATGCCAAGCTAGGCCCTTCTTATTATTTACGTAACAACCAAGCAAGCCCCCTGGTAAGCTGGGCCCTTGATTAATAAAAATTTCCCGGCTCTCGATGTCATCTTGATGCCACCTTGATTATACCACAAGCCATCCAATGTAGGTCGAAACCCTTACACTAATGTGGTCACTCTACAGAGCTTACAGTCCGTCCATATGTGCACCAGGTATCTCCCATGGTATAATCAAGGTGGCATGCGGAGACTTAGGTCAGGAAGTCTACGATTAAGAGAATATTGGTCTCTCTCCTCGTATGCGCATCAAGTATCTTCGATGGTATAATCAAGGTGGCATGCAGAAGCTTAGGCCAGGAAGCCCACGATTAAAGCAGATACTGGTCTCCCGTCTTTAGATGTGCAGGACGTGGCTGCATATCCAACATAGACTCCTTTCTAGGAGACCAACATGCCGGAATAGGAAACACATGCTAGGGGGAATTGGTCTTGAGATCACTTTCCTCCTAGGTGGGCGTCCTATCACTAGGATGGTCTCTGTTTCCGTTCAAAAAGCAAATACAGTTGGTACATTTTCCTAAAGAAAAATTTATGTATAATCTTTACTAGCTTTTCCTACACTAACTTCTCTGTACAACTCCGTTTCTAGTGAATGAGGAGTCAAGATTATAGTACTCACGAACACCTACTCACTCACATTGTCAGATCATGAATTCGAGTCACGAGCTATAATCGACAGATTTCTCTCTTTCGCACTTTTCATAACTCAAGACTTGTACTAACTATTACCTAGGACGCTTTTTCTCGCAACCAAAAGCATGAAGTCTCTCCTCTTGGCGAGCTCCGCATTCTGGAACTTTTCGCTCCCTTCAGGATGATATTTCAACCCAAGCTAAGGGGCAGCTTATCAAGCATAGCCCTTGCTTAGCTCTTGCCCAGCTTGATAAGCTAGGGCGCAACTTCTTGAACAAATGCTAGTTAAGTGTCTTCCGAAGTTCCGTTTCATCATGTGGAATGTCATGCACTACGACATTTGCTTGGACCGGTGATCCATCATTTGTTGGTGTTTCAGCCGTCGTTCTTCGATGATCCACCGATCTCCTTTCATTGTCAAAGGACCGTCTGCCGACAAAAGGCTAAAATAGTCCGCCAGCTAGGACAAAAAATACCATAGTCGTCGACAGAAGAGTAACCCTAAAGGTTTCTCCTCCTCCCCCCTCCTCTTCTTTTTTATCTCCTCTTCTCCCTTCTCCTGTGGTGCCCACAATTTGCATGATTGTGAGATTTTTCAGAAAATTTTAAGATAATGACGTGTTTGTATAATTGAAGTAACCTTATTTCTTAAGATTACGCCTTGATTAACGAGAAGATGATCTTAAGAAACTTTGTAAGGAGAAGTCGACTTCTTCCGGAGCCGGAAGACGGACGTCTTATGAGAAGTCGTCTTCTGGATAGTGTCTTCTAGAAGACAGAAGCCGGAAGACAGCAATAGTGACTGCGACAACAGGGGTACCAATCGCACACCGACTAGGTAGGAGATAGGTATACATATCGAGTAGTCATCGTAGTAGTAGTAGGTAGGTCGAGGTAATCAAAGCATTCCCTAATTGCGTAGAAGAAGATACAAGTTGGAGGTGCATTAGCACCGAGCTCTCCGTGCTGCTTCTCAAACTTCGATTTAGGAAATGAGGGTCGAGATTGAAAGAGAGCAAGAGTGAAGTGAAGGGATTGAATAAGAGAAGACGTCTTCCAGCCAGGAAGCGCACTCGAAATGGAAGAGTGAGAATTCTCACGAGATTAGAAGATCAGAAATCGAGGGTCGAGTAGGAAATCGAGTGAGAAGCTTTGGAGCACAGCAGTGAGCTCGATTGTAGAAGCAGCTAAGCGCAGATCAAAATTGAAGGCCGGAGCAAGATCATGGTACAACATTGGAGGCGGAATCGAAGAGCGAAAGCGCACAGAAGACTGAAGTAGCAACCAGAAGCGCGGTCAAAAGCAATACTGGGGTTCTTCTCATGTTCTCCCCCTTCCCCATCGCTTCCATCTTCTGATTTGATGTCTCCCGCGCTTCTCCGATCGTTTGCAACAAGCCCGTCGATCATTTTCCCCTATCCTGAATTTCCTTTGAGAAAATTGGACGCGGAAGCGCTATGTAAATTTTGTCAACCATCTTCTCTCTTCTTCTTGAGTTGAATTTGAGCTTCCCTACTTCTTATTTCAAAATTCGATGGTCTGACTATCAATTTCTCTATCATACTGCGCTTCTATCTCAGAATCCGTGGACAGAAGACGCTTCTGAATGTCTAAACATCTTCGAAAGACGCAATGTTTGTAATTCATATCGAGTGATTGGATTGGATTGGAATTTGTGTTGAGAGAAGCTTGATACAAATCCGTAGTGAGCTTGAGAGTTGATTGTTGTTTCGAGAAGCAGGAAATTGAGAACCAGGCCTGTGTCTCCCAATCTTCTTGACTTCTCAAATCCACATCTTCCTAAAGAGACTAGAAGATTGGAAAGGCTAGCAAAATGCACGAGAAGAAGTGAGGATCCTTTACGGGTCTCTTCTGTCTGACCCGTAGCAATCTGTTCCTTCTTCTTCCTGAATTTAGAAGAGAGTTGTGAGAAGCCTTGCTGGTATAATATGGAGAGGATGGTCAAGGGTCATGTCTTCCTGCCATGCAGCAAGCTTCTTCTGAGAGTGTATGAGAGATGAAGAGTTAGAAAACAGAGCGTGAATGTTCCGTGTCTGTTGGGAGGTTAGATTGCATGTAGGAAGCCGAAGATAGATGAGACCAGTGATGAAAAGCATGACTGCGGGAAGTCTTCTGAAGACGTCAGATCACCAGAAGCTGTCCCGGGAGTCTTCCTGGAGGTCACTGTCACCGCAGGAGTCCTCAACCTTCTTTTGAACTTTTCGTAGACTTAACTTCTCACGTATCTTCTCATCTTCTATTAGTAAGTAGGATGAATTGCAAGGTGGATTGTCTTCTTAAGAATCCATGCGATGCCTTGCTTGGTTAGGATTGCTTAGATATAGCTCGGAAGACAAGAAGTACTTAGGAAGCACTGTTAGAATCCTGAAAGACAGAATATTTGTCTTCTGGAAGACTAGATTCATCTTCTAAGAGTGGAAGTTGGACTATGAGGACCTGGTAAGGACTGAGTCTTAAGCTCACAGCAAGTATGTGTGGTTTAGTGTAAAAGAAGCTCAAACATGTCGATGTATCCTCGAGGGTTGGTGTTATCGCCGGTAGAGTTGACCGAGGCCAAACCTTACAGCAAGGAGTTAGACCTCGACTTCTTCACGTGGAACTGGAACCTCGCGGACCAGGGTATTCTGGAGGAGGTCTGAGATGTGACCCTGAAGCTTGCTACCGGTCTTGTCTCCCACCTAGGATAAACCTCTGATGGCCTTTGATGAGACGCATCATGGAACTAGGAGGTCTCAGCTAAATCCAGCTTTCAACACACCCATATCACTTTCTCACTCGAGACATGAACTCTCATGGAGACAAAGAGATGAAAAACACACCCTTTATAGATATGACCTAACGGCTTTCAAATACAAGGAAAAGGAGAAGGAGAGGTCACTCTCTCCTGAGCGGTCTTCTTCTCCTGCTAACGATAGGAAAAAGTGTACTTTGCTCCTGACATTAGGCAAGAAGTTGAAGCGAACATGCAAGAAGAGCTGGAGAAGCGACGGAAGATAGTACAGCAGCTTCCTCCATCGACCACGGCAGGCCTCGTCTCACGAGAACAGCTTCTAGTCGAGAGAAGACATCATTCGGATCTTCCACCCAAGGAAGCAGCTCCTTCATCTTCTCTATTGGAAACACCAGTCACTCTTATGAAACAATCCTTTTATGACTTCTTAGAAGAATCAGAAGACGGATGTAACTTTCCAACAGCTTTTGGATGACAACGCTGGTTACAGGTGACTGTTACAGTCTGTCCTTAGAGGATCGAGGAAGAGAAGAACAGCGAAACTTCTCCAGAGTACCCCGATCCTGAGGATAGAGCATGAGGACTTGAGAGCCCCAGAACTTGATTGGAGATCCATGGCTGTCTTCTGAAGAAGATATCCATTGATTTCGAAGTTAGCATCATGACTGAAGAAACTGCGCATGCCCTAGGCTTTACTGAGTTCCAGTCTACTCCGAGAATCCTCAGAATGGCAGACCAGACCAGAAGACGACCTTGGCGGCAATTGAAAGATGTCTTACGGTAATTGGGGGAGTATCTTTTTACCTCACTTACATCATTTTGCGACCTGTAGCTAAGGTGAGATATCAAGTTTTGATAGGAAGACCTTGGCTGTATGCTGCAAATGTAAATACCGATTGGAGATTACATCGTTTGAGGTTTCTCAATCCTACACCCAAGCCGAGCAAAAAGACCAAAGTCTCACTCTCTTGGATGAAGATTGGACATCAAGGTGAAACTTCCTCTACGACCGAGCGGTACACGTCAGAAGACTCAGCTGCGTCTTCTGACATTGAGGAAAGATATGATGAGTTTGTGGTGAATAACTTGTGTACTACAGAAGCATCAGAAAGAGTAGAAAAAGTGATCTGTGGATACATTGAGTGCTACGAAATTGTGGAAGAAGAGCTTCCAGAAGACGAAAGTACTGTCTTCTCTTCAGAAGACCAGTTAGTTAGTCTTCCAGAAGACGAAAGTACTGTCTTTCTTTCAGAAGACCAGTTAGTTAGTCTTCTAGAAGACGAAAGTACTGCCTTCTCTTCAAAAGACCAGTTAGCTGATCTTCCAGAAGACGAATTTGAACTGGAAGAAGCTCCCAAACCGAAATATTTTGTTGCCAATGAGTACAATCACACTGAAGGAATGGTGAACCCTGATGATCTTCAAGAAATGGAGGTTGCTCATGGGAAGAAGCTGAAGCTTTCCAAGGTGATCGAGGGCCAGCAGTTGGAAGACTTTAGAGAACTTTTGACTTCAAGACGTCTTCGCTCGGACCATAGAAGACATGAAGGGCATACCTCGAGAGCTGGAGGAGCATCGCATTGATTTGCTGGAGGGCGTTGTTCCTACGCGGCATAGGCAGTATCGGCTCCACCCCAAGTACTCGTTTCTAGTGAAAGATCAGATCGATCAGTACTTGAAGGCAGGTGTCATCTTCCTAGTACTTAGCAGTGAGTGGGTAGCTCCTATTGTCATCGTGCTGAAAAAGCAAACAGGTAAGATCCGAGTGTGTCAAGACTTCCAGAAGCTGAACTTGGCCACGAAGAAGGATCATCATCCTTTATCCTTCACCGATTCTATGTTAGATCTAATCAAGTTTCAAGTCAAAAACCACTTTTACTACTGATTAGGGCACGTACGCGTACAACCAAATGTCGTTTGGTTTGTGCAACGCACTCGTCACATTCCAGAGACTGATGATCACCATCTTTAAGGAGTATCTTCGTACTTTCATGGAGATCTTCCTGGATGATTTTTGTGTGTTTGGATCAAAAGAAGATCATCTGATATTTCTGAGGAAGTGTTTTTTGAAATGCAGAGAGCATCGTTTGGCTCTTCACCCCGAGAAGTGCTTCTTCGGTATGTCAAAAGGAATTTTGCTAGGACAATAAGATTTCTGGAAGAGGCATAGAAGTCAATTGTGCTAAGGTGGAAGTTATCATGAAACTTCAGCCACCTGCTAACCTTACTCAGTTGAGAAGCTTCTTGGACAACGTAGGATACTACAAGAGGTTTATTGACAGATATGCAAAGATAGCAGGAAGACTTATCAAGTTGCTTAAGAAGGACGAATTTTATGTCTGGACTTCTGAGCAGCAAGAAGCGTTCGAAGAGATGAAAGACTTCTGTCAGAATCTCCTGTCTTAAGACCACCTGATTAGGAAAGGATCTTCCACATTTATGTGGATGTTTCTGCTTTTGCCATAGAGGTGTTATTGAGCCAAAAGGATGAGAAGAAGAAGGATTATCTCATCTACTATGCGGGAAGACAACTCAACGATGCAGAGAAGAAGTACTCGACAATTGAAAGGGAGTGTTTTGGCATGATTTACTCCTGCAAGAAGTTTAGGCACTATCTTCTAGCAAATCCATTTGTCTTCTATGTGGATCATTTTTCTTTAAAGCATCTAGTGAAGAAAGCAGATTTGTCTGGTAGGATAGCTAGGTGGATTCTTCTACTCCAGGAATTTACTTACACAGTGGAGTACTGTAACGACCTATGTTACACATAGGAAGTTTGTCTATTAGTAAGGTGTTTAGTTATAACTAAGTGTTGAGAATGTTTATTGGCTGCCAAAGTACTTTAAGGATGTATCAAGTTAGTCATGACTAGCTAAAAGTTAGTTATGGTTAAACTTAGCTGTACTTTTGGCAGAATTCAGATATTTGCTAAAGAGTGAGCACTACTATCTTGTCATCTTGTCTAAAAGGTAGAAAGGAGGTGGAAAGTATCCCTTATCTCCTTTTTGACTTGATATTAGTGGTTGGATTAAAGTTGTGGACTTTGTGGGCATTAAAAACAAGAAGAGATTCCACATGTTTCCTTTTTAGTGGGTCCTAGTGTAGAGAGGGGTGGAAATTTGAGATTCCTTGAGAATATTCTAGAATCCTTCTAGAAGCTGTTGACTTTGAAGGAATAAGCCCATGTGAAAAAGTAAAAAGCTCATGTGATCAATGCTTTTACCTTAAGTAATATCTTAGTAAAACCCGGTAAAAGTAGTCACGACTGAGTTACCGGGGGGTACCAAAGTAAAAACCTAGAATGTATAAATAGAGGAGTAGAGAAGAGCTCCTCATCCTTGTTTTCACATTGTCGTAATGACAACTTGAGTAATATAGAGAGTGTGAGATATTTTTAGCATGTGAGAACTTGAGAGACGTCGTTAGAATGGAGGATTTTAGTTAATGTGTTTAAGGAGATTTTTAGTTGATAAGTTTGTGGGTGTATGAATGAGTGAACTCAGCATTTTCTCTTCAAGTTCATGGTGTGCTTCCATCAAAGCCATCAGAGGTGACCCCTGAGTGAGAGACAGGCCCGACATGTTGCAGATTCGTGGATGACGATCGTGGAGGTTGAGAGATCGAGGGGTAGTTGATCGATAGGACCGCGGAGGGTTTACATTTTTGGTTCTGTTGCCGGGACCTCACTTGAAGGGATCGTTGAACGATGTTTAGAGTTCAGTTCTATATTCGACAAAAAGAGATTATGAGAGAGCACATGGAGAGAACGTTGGGAGGAGAGAGAGCTAACGCGATGTTAGCAACGTTAGAATCTTTCGTGTATCCCGTAGTGATATATGACGCGTTCGAAGTCATTCTTTACATCTTGTTCACTTAGAAAGGGTTTGAGGAGAGTTGAAAGAGGGTGCAACAAGAGTTGTAGAGAAAGGAGGAGAGAAAAGTTATTAGAGAAGATAAATTTGTGAGTATAGAAATTCTGCTCTCTGGAAAATTTGTACAGTCGTTGTCAGATTTTATGTGAATTTTATTTTCCTGAGAAACTTTCCAGTGTTTTAGATTGGCTGATAACCTATCTAAGACAAAAGAAATCATAGGAAAAGGTGGTCTAGAGAGGAAGCAATGAATTTTCAAAGTTGAGGGGGTCTATTCGTGAGAGTTGAGGAATTCTGTTATCTGAAAAAAGTTTACAGTCATTGTCAGATTTTCTGTGAATTTTATTTTCCTAAGAAACTTTCCAGTGTTTTAGAGTGGCTGATAAGCTATCCAAGACAAAAGAAATCATGAGAAGATGAGGTCTGAAGAGAGAGAAAGAATTTTTCAAAGTGGAGGGGGTTGACAACCATGAGGGAAGTGAAAATATACAAATTTCAGTTCTCTGAAAATTTGTACAGTGATCACCATCTCTTCTGATTAGGGAAGTTTCTGTTGAAACTTCATGATTTAGTAGCTTGGAGATTGAGCTACTGGAGACCACAAAAATCTTGGAGAGATCTCTTACCAACTAAGAGATATACGTTTCGGCATACAAGGAGGTCTCGAAGATACTTCATGGGGAATCCAGTTCGAATGACGAGGTGGAAGAAGAGACGTTTAGGAGTTCGAACAGAGACGGAGAAGCCCAAGTTAAGTATAGATGAGTTACGAACCCGCATCTATAGCACTTGGGGTGCCCTCTTTACCCTATACAAAGAAGCTTCCGCGACCATTGGCACAGATTTGAAGAAAGCCGAGTTTAAAGCATCATTCACTGTGGAGGCCACGAATGCTCCTGGTGAAGTAGAGTTGGATCCTTACAAGAGTGAGTTCAAGATGTCTGTTGTGATTAGTACAAATGATGGTGAGGAGGATCATATCTTCGATAGTTAATTTTAGATTAGATTTTATTTCGTGTATAGCATGTATAATACACGATTTCCAATATAAAGCTCGAAAGAGTTAAGAAAGTGAGGTAGAATTATTTTCCTCTATGATATTTTGTCCACTTAATGATTGAGAAGGTGCAACATGAGTGGAAATTCAAAAGATTGGAAAGTTAGACTTAGAAACCTTCCTCAAGGTTTAGATGTCATAGTAAGTGTCGGAGAAAGTTCGAGAGAGATTATCGTCGAGTTTGAAAACCCTAGTACTAAACCTCAAGTAGAATCTCCGAGGAGAAGAGTAGAAACCGACTTGTGGTGTTATTTCTGTAGAGGGTTGGGACACAAAGTAGTGAATTGTCCAACTAGAATCAGAACCGAGAGAGCTAAAGGGAAGCGGGAGTTTATTGATTTAAGTCTTCGAGTGGGTCCATCGTCACCAGTGCCAATTCATCTTCTAGGCGAAGATCCTTGTCCAAGTTGTGGAGTGGGTGATCTATCCAGAGGACACTAGTGCGTCGATGTGGCCGCCCTACTTACGTCAGTAGTCGAGAAGTTGGACGAGACTCAAAGAGCTGAGACGGAGAAGTTGTCGACTTCAAAAGAGGACTCAGCTGAGTTGTGATGGAGATCGTCATTCGGATGGTGGAGAAGACGGTGATGCGACTCAGACTCATGATTACCTTGGGAGAAGAGATGGCACAAGAGGTGTTGTTACAACCATTTTTTTTCATTTTACCTATGGTAGATTATTCGCGAATGGAATTGGTGATGTTCGTACTCTTTTAGCGAGTAGTTATTGCACAAAAATTAGAAGGATAGAAAGAATAGTTACAATATGGGGAAGTTACCAGTGTTTCATGGGAAGGACAATGAAGATGTAGAACCATTTGTACGAGATTTCAAAAGGGGTTGCATCGGAAACAACGTGAGAAGGAAGGAAGAATGGGTGTTGTTACTGCTGGAGTTTTTAGAAGATTTTGCTCTTACGTGGTATGAAGACCGAGTGAAGAGCCAAACACCTGGTGCAGTTGAGGACACATGGGAGACGTTGAGTAATGCACTCATCGAAGAATTTCTTCCATAAGAGAGTTATGAGAAGCTCATGGTGGAGCTTACTCATTTGAAGCAACGGGACGACGAGAAAATTCGGCAATATGCCGAAAGGGTGGATAAGTTGGAGCAACGGTTTCGGACGGTCCTACGGAAGAGTGGAGACAATGTGGAGTTAACGATGGCGGGGATTGGAGCAGTGTTGACCAAGAACTTGGTGGGAGGGTTGAGGCCTTCAATTCGAACCCAAGTGAGGTACGAGAAGCCAGCAACCAAAGCGGAGGTTATCAAGATAGCGACAAATATGGAAGAGAGTTTGGATGAAGGAGATATCATCCAACCTCATCATGCTGCTCTGGTGTCAACTCCGACTCCTGGTGTAGTCACAACGATCGCACCTGCACCATCACAATTGGTGATTGCTTCAACGTCAGCTCCTACTCCAACGATGGTGCCAAGACCGTTTGTCCCAACAACGATGTCTACTGCCACCTCTGATTTTCATGCCGAGCTGAAGAGCATCACCGATACTCTTGCGGATCTCAAGATAAACGTGGTGCAGTTACGAGAATGGAAGAACAAAGGTGGAGGAGGAGGTCAAAGAGGTTACGACAACAATCCCAACCGAGGAAATCAAGGTAACTTTGGAGGTAACCAAGGTAACTTTGGAGGAATCACTTGTTGGACGTGTGGAGGTTCTCATTTCCAGCGAAATTGTCCTAACAACGGAGCGAGAGGTGCCGAAGCTGTCAGAATGAATGTGGGTGGAGGAAATCCATCACAAGGACGAGACAAGGGGGTGGCTACTATCGATGTCGTGCGAGATCCCATCTACGAGAAAGGAGAGAGTTCGAACTCTTCTCATGCACCGGTGGAGCTTTTAGCTCAAGAAAGGAAAAGAACTCGATTTTCTGATGAACCGGTTTTCATGGAGGAGTCAGCAAGTAGAAGTACTCGTTCGAGTAATGTTTCGAGTACACCAAGGGAGCCAAGAAGGAAGCTGGGGATGGCGGATTTCACCATTTCATCTTCCCAAGCGGGATATGATGTGGTTGAAGATGTGGGTGCTCAGAAAGCCAACATCACTGTTGGACAACTGATCGCACTTAATCTCAGCTTACGAAGGAAACTCAGAGGAGGACTGAGTTCTAAGAGAAGCAAGAAGAAGAAACCCAAGAGCAAGACATCAAAGTCTGTGGGAGTTGGTGTGGTGGATGTGCATGCTTCAGAGGTATGCACTAATGCTTCAAAGATTGAAGTCCGGTTGAATGGTCACTACGTCTCTGACGTATTGGTGGATGGAGGGTCGGCTGTAAACGTCATATCGGAGAGGTTGATGAATAAGTTGGGGATGAAACCAACTCGCCCGGCTAGCATTGTCGTGGGGATGGCTAACAAGCAACGGGTAAGACCTCTTGACGTGTTAGAGAAGGTGGTCGTGTCTGTGATGGGAGTTCAAACATTGATGTCCTTTCAAGTGTTAAAGGACTCTAGTTATGATTTGCTCCTAAGTAGGCTTTGGTTGAGAGCTGTGCGCACCACGGATAGGTGGCACAAGGGATACTTACGGATTGGGTCTAGAGATCATAGAGTGATAGTTCTTCTCTCGAGTGTTGCAGTTGTGATTTCTGACTCTGATAGACCCACTAGTGACTACTGGGAATCTGATACGGAGGATGATCAAAGTGTCTCAGAAGTAGATACTGGGGATTCTTACGACCAAGAATCCTCGTCTGAGGATGAAGGATTTGGTCGAGATGAATCAGTACATCAGCTTAGTGCTATTGACTTGTTGCCTCGACCAGCAGTGGAGAAAGATCCTGACAAAGAAGAGTTGAGTGAGGCAGAGATTGTGAGAAGACTCTCTACCCTGAAGTTTGGTATCAATGTCACTCAAGAGGAGAAAAGTAGATTCCTAGATATATTTCAAAAATATATCCATGTGTTTGCTTTCAGCTACAAAGATTTGAAGGAGGTGACCCTCGAGACTCATCGAATCGAATTGGAGGAGAACGCAAGACCAGTTCGACAGAAGTAGAGAAGGGTCAATCCTACAACAGCGATGATGGTCAAGGAGGAGATAGACAAGTTGAGGGAGGCGAGTTTCATCTACGAGGTGAAGAACTCAGAATGGGTTTCACCCATTGTGATTGTCAAGAAGAACAATGGTAAGCTGCGAGTGTGCATAGACTATAAGAAGCTGAATGCAGTTACCAAGAAGGATTATTATCCTCTACCATTTATAGATGAGATTTTGGAGGAAGTTGCTGGTCATGAGTGGTACAGCTTTGGTGATGGTTATAGTGGATACAACCAGATCAAGATAGCACAGGAGTACCAGCAGTTGACTACTTTCACTACTCCTTGGGAAACATTTGCATTTCGAGTGATGCCATTCGGACTGTGTAATGCTCCGGCCACGTTTCAGAGGTTCATGAACAAGGTGTTCGAACCATTCATAGGAAAGTTTGTTCGTGATTTCATTGATGATTTCTGTGTGTACGGAAGAAAGGAGGACCACTTTGATCATGTGATCAAAGTTCTGCAGCGGTTGGAGCAAGCTAACGCTTCTCTGAATCCAGAGAAGTGCATCTTTGGCTGCGAAGAAGGTCTGCTGTTAGGACACATCATTTCCAAAAAAGGGATTGCGGTAGATCCTGAGAAGGTGAAAAGATTGTGGATCTTCCATTTCCAATCAACTTGACAAAGTTGAGACAGTTTCTTGGGATGGTTGGATATTATCGTAGGTTTGTCTTTTCCTTCTCAAACAAAGCAATAGCTTTGACTATGTACATGAAGAAGGGAGTTGAGTTTGACTTGATAGTGCATGATCAGAAGGCAAAGGAAGCATTTGAGGAGCTGAAAAAGGCATTGGTGACATCTCCTATACTTGCTAAACCTGAGTGGAGTAAAGCATTTATTCTGTATACGAATGCCTCTAATGTAGCTATCGGGTGTACATTAAGTCAGTTAGATGAAGATGGGCATGATCATCCTATAGCTTATGCTAGTAGGCAGATGGTGCCAGCGGAGAAGAATTACTCCGTGACTGAACGAGAAGGATTAGCGGTGATCTTTGGATTGAAGAAGTTCCGACATTACTTGCTAGGAGGGAAATTTTCCATAGTCACAGATCACAAGGCTTTAAAGTATATCTTTAATAAGCCTAATGCCGAAGGTCGTATTGCTCGTTGGAAGATCCTTCTAACAGAATACGATTACGTGATTGAAGATAGACCAGGGAAAAAGCATGCGAATGCTGATCTTTTGTCGAGGGCTTATGATGATGAGGGAGAAGAACCGTTTGATGATTCATTTCCAGACGAGCATCTGATGACCATCACAAGCATCGAGGAGATACCGGACGAGTACAAGGAAATCTGGAGTTTCCTTGTAGATGGCTCTTTTCCAAAAAGTATGCATACCCGAGAACGTAACGCGTTGATCAAGAGATGCAAACCTTACACCATGGTGGAGGGAATTTTGTTTCATCAAGGAGCAGATGGGTTACTAAGGAGAGCAGTTGGTCAGAAGGAGGCATTCAAGCTAATGCACGAGTTTCACGACGGAACTGTTTGCGGATGTCACTTTGCTGGTAAGATAACAGCCTTCAAGATTTTGGATGCGGGTTATCACTGGAGAGGGATTTTCAAAGAGTGTTTAGACTATTGCAAAACTTGTGACGTATGTCAAGCATTTGCTCTAAAGTCTACTAGAACACCTCCGTTAAGATCAATTCTAGTATTAGGGCCGTTTGAGAAATGGGGTATTGACTTTGTAGGTCCTCTTAATAAGACACCTCGAGGCAATAGATACATTGTAGTCGCCACTGACTATTGTACCAAATGGGTAAAGGCTAGACCTTTGAGAGAGACCAATGAAACAGAAGTCGGTAGATTCCTATGGGAGAGGATCATCACGAGATTTGGATGTCCGTTAGAGTTGGTCTCAGATAGAGGAGGAGAGTTTGTAGGGAGCATGACTACTGCTATGCTACAACACTTTTCTATCAAGCCACGAGTAACGACCTCATACAAACCAAATGCTAATGGTCTTGCGGAAAAGACCAATCTTACACTTTGTATGATGCTCGCCAAAGATGCTGGTGTTGAAACTGCGAAACATACTTGGGATAAGAGACTACATGCCATCTTATGGGAGTATCGAACGACAACAAAGACTTCTACTGGGTACTCTCCATTTCAACTGGTTTATGGAGTGGAGTCCAAGTTGCCGATCCAATTCGAATTGGATACTTTTCAAACTATTCAACGAAAGTTGAAGAGGTCGAGAGGAGAAGACGTGGTCAGATCAAGAAGGGAGCAACTCATGGAGTTGGAAGAGACCCGAGCGGTAGCAATGATCCGGATGGAACGAGCTCAGGTGTATCAAAAGAAGAGTTACGACAGACGGTTGGACAAGAGGGAGGTAAAACCTTTTCAAGTCGGAGATTGGGTTATGTTGTATGATGCTATCAGATTCAAGAGGGCTAGGAAGAAGTTTCTTCCGAGATATTGTGGTCCTTTTGTTGTAGATAAGGTGTGGAGCAACTTCACATATGACCTTCAGGAGCTGGGAGGAAGGAGATTTGATCGAGTAAATCATGACAAGTTGAAGTTGTTTCATCGACGAAAGTTCTCTCTTCACTCCGAGGACGGAGCGAAAATTTAGTCCGTGGGTAAAATGTAACGACCTATGTTACACATAGGAAGTTTGTCTATTAGTAAGATGTTTAGTTATAACTAAGTGTTGAGAACGTTTATTGGCTGCCAAAGTACTTTAAGGATGTATCAAGTTAGTCATGACTAGCTAAAAGTTAGTTATGGTTAAACTTAGCTGTACTTTTGGCAGAATTCAGATATTTGCTAAAGAGTGAGCACTACTATCTTGTCATCTTGTCTAAAAGGTAGAAAGGAGATGGAAAGTATCCCTTATCTCCTTTTTGACTTGATATTAGTGGTTGGATTAAAGTTGTGGACTTTGTGGGCATTAAAAACAAGAAGAGATTCCACATGTTTCCTTTTTAGTGGGTCCTAGTGTAGAGGGGGGTGGAAATTCGAGATTCCTTGAGAATATTCCAGAATCCTTCTAGAAGTTGTTGACTTTGAAGGAATAAGCCATGTGAAAAGGTAAAAAGCCCATGTGATCAATGCTTTTACCTTAAGTAATATCTTAGTAAAACCCGGTAAAAGTAGTTACGGCTGAGTTACCGGGGGTACCAAAGTAAAAACCTAGAATGTATAAATAGAGGAGTAGAGAAGAGCTCCTCATCCTTGTTTTCACATTGTCGTAATGACAACTTGAGTAATATAGAGAGTGTGAGATATTTTTAGCATGTGAGAACTTGAGAGACGTCGTTAGAATGGAGGATTTTAGTTAATGTGTTTAAGGAGATTTTTAGTTGATAAGTTTGTGGGTGTATGAATGAGTGAACTCAACATTTTCTCTTCAAGTTCATGGTGTGCTTCCATCAAAGCCATCAGAGGTGACCCCTGAGTGAGAGACAGGCCCGACATGTTGCAGATTCGTGGATGACGATCGTGGAGGTTGAGAGATCGGGGGGGTAGTTGATCGATAGGACCGCGGAGGGTTTACAGTACAAGCCTGGAAGACAGCATGTCAATGCTGACTATCTATCTAGATTGGAGACAGAACGTCGAGAAGATAAACTGGAAGACGAGTTCCTCGATGAGAAGCTGTTTCAAGTTTCTCCAGAGATACTACCATCTGAGAGGGGCGTACCGCTTGCTTTTCAGAAGACGAGACTAGGTCTTCTGACCCAGTTTATGCGACTTCCACAGCGAAATCTATCTTCAAAGACTTAAGGAAGTTCTTGGAAGACCAACAGTATCCCGAGGGATTGGATGCCGAGCAGAAGGCTGTCTTCTTACACAAGACAAGCCCCTACGTCATCTTCCAAGGTATCCTGTTTAGGAAGAGAAATGACGAGAAGCTAAGGAGATGTCTTGAGCCTTCAGAGGTTAAGCTAGTGATCCATGTCTTCACTAGGAAGATGCTGGGTTCACTATTGATTGAAGACAACCGTGAAGAAAATGTTGGATGCCGGCTACTGGTGGCCGACCATGTACAGAGATACTTTTCAGGAGATCCAAAAATGTGATGTGTGCCAGAGAGTGGGAAGACCAACAGCTACTACAAGATGGCCCCTTACTCCCTTTCTACCGCTTGCTCCTTTTGAAAAGTGAGGAATCGACTTTGTTGGACCAATCGCTCCGGTAGCTAGAAGAACACGAGCACGGTGTCGTGCTACTTGGCGGCTACATGCTTGACTTCTACTCCGACGCTTAGGTTTGGTAGTTCTAGAAGTTAGCTCATATTACTTCTAGTCTTTTATGTATATGTTTGACACCTTTGCATACGGTGTTAACACTATTTTGAGTCCTAGTAGGCTGATAGTATGTTAGTTATCTTGTTCAAGCATTTGTGCATTTGTGCAAGTGACTTCTTACTTGTCTATGACGTTCAATGTACATAACTTAGGGTTTCCATGCTGATAGGGGTTTGAGCTCATGGGTTGTACTTACTTGTCGCCCATGCACGCTTTCTAGCTAATTTAAGTTAACTTTCAGAGTTGCGTGTCGTTTTAGGTAGTTTAAGTTATACGCTGGCACTCTAGGGGGCTTGGCGTGGTAGCCTATGAGTGTAGAAAAGTTACCAGGTAGTTTAAGGCACAAAAGGACAGTCAAGTGGAGCTATGAACTCCCATTGGTCCATTTTTGTCTTTTGTAAAACTCTAAGTTTAGAAACAGAGCTCTAGAGGAGAGTTCGAGCAATTGGTGAGGTATCTTCGAAATCTGAGAACACAGGAAGAGAGAGCTCGTCGTGCCAAGCACTGTCAGTGAAAGTTTTGCTCGATTTGGATCAATAAACAAGGAGTTATGCCCAATTGAAGTTCGGATTGTGCCAAAACTGATCACTTTTGTTGATTTTGGGGTTTTCGGTGCCAATTGCAGCAGAATTGAGGAAATCACTTCAAAACTTCGTGGTTGCGTTCACTGTCAGGAGGGCTACGACTGTCCAAAAAGTTTCGAATCATTTGAGTGACTGAGTAATTCAGGGCGGCCGCTGAAGCAGAGGGGGTCTGAAAAGCTCTTAATCTAGAGCAGCGACTTCAGAGGAGGAGATCTGGAGTTCTGTGTACATTCAGGAGTCCCAACTTCACAGGGATGTTCAGCATCCTGTAGACTTCAAATACTGTGAGAAGATTTGAAATTCATCGAGCCAATTCTCTGTTCTATGTCTGAATAGCTGTCTAGGTTCCAGAAATTACCATAATTCTCTTATTCAGAGCTTTTCTGTCAACATCTCGGTGCTAGAATTCAATCTCAAGCTGAAACTTCGTGTGTCTGTTCAGTAGTGCCTCATTTACATGTAGGGGAAGTTTAGAAGTCTAAACCTTCATAGTTTTTCTCTCTTTGAGTGTCAAAGCTCACCGCTTAAGTCTATTACTACCAGTGAGACCTAAATTTCGCTTTTTGAGCATATCAGAGGATCCTACACTCCTGTGTGAGTGTTTATAGCTCCTGTTGTTACCTGAAAGCCAACCTCTTGAGTAAACAACCACAGCCAGAAGCCCGGCGCTTTCCTAGGTAGACGGATCACACTCCGACATACTCTCTTTTGGTGAACTCGACGTGAAACACCTAGGGTGGGAGTTTTCTTGAGAGTGTTACAGGATCAGATATCATGGCCAACCAAGGATCATCAAGTGGAGGTGCTGCTGCTGCTCAGCAACCTATTCAGTTTGATGCTGCTACGATGAAGATGTTCCAAGCTTTTTCCATGTTTATGCAGCAGCAGCAGAGCACAGAGAGGAAGGAGGTATTAGCAACCAAGGCGTTGCAATCTGTGGTGCATCAGATGGACCAGTTCAAGGGGACAGATATTTCCAAGTACGTGCGATACTATGCTAGGGAGATGGAGGTGAACAAGGTACCTGAGAAGGAGATGGTGGAGAACTTTGAACTTGCTGTTGTGCCTGAGATTCGTGGGCGTGTGAAGGAGCTCAAGCAGCAGCAAGGACAGAGTTGGGAGAGCTTTATGCGCGCTTTGAAGGAGGAGTACTACACTGAAGATTCAGAGAGGGTGACCAAGAGAACGTTCTTGGAGTGGGTGGTTAAACCTAACAAAGGTTTGTCTGTAAATGAGTTGTTAAGGGAGTTTGATCGTCAGTATGCTCAGCTTTCTAGGACAAAAAAGCTTACACTAGAGGTGGAGAAGACCGAGCTTTTCTTACAAGCAGCGGACGTGACTATTCAGGAGAAGCTTGAGCTGTTGCTAGAAGACAAGAGTGAGGAGAGAGGATTAAAGACTGACTGGAAGGAGGTTGAAGAGGCTGTTTCTTTGCTGACCAAGAGACAGAGAAGGAGGGACAAGGTGGTGGTAAGTGAAGCAACACCTCTGATAATTCCTGTCAAGCAGTTGCCTACTAAGCCCGCTTTGGTAATTGCTAGAGAGGAAGACTCACCGCTTGATGAGTTGATTAAGGGTATGAAGGAGCTTAAGCTTAAGCTCACTAGGTTAGAAGAGAAGGAGCAGAATGTACAGCCTGCTATGCAGAGACCTCAGATGAGAGAAGGCTTTGTTCATCGTTGTATATGGTGTGATAGCCTAGACCATGTAAGGAGAGATTGTGGAGAGTTTTCAGATGCATTGAGGAAGGATCTGATCTTCTTCAAAGATGGTAAGATCCATCTGCGAGAGACTGGGATGATGTTGGGAACGAACTTTGGCAAGGGTGGTATGAAGAGGCTTGTGAATGAGATATCAGCATCACATGCTGTTTCTCTTGTGAATGCTGTTACGTGTGGGGTGAAAGTGGAGATGGAGAGAGAAAAAGGGACTACTGGGTTGTGGTCTGATGTAGTGCGGTCCGTAGCTAGAACAGAGCTAGACAAGGATGTGCTACGAAGGGTTGGCAACTCAATTCGAGAAGCTACAGGATGGAATGACCCTGTGGATACTATGTCAGTGCATGCTTATGTTGCAAGAAGTCAGCATGAAGCTGTACTAGAAGAAAAACGCAGGAGGGAGGATGCAGGTGAGGCTTCTACAGCCAAACGACCTGCTACAAGGAGTGAAAGGGCTAGACCAGAGACAAGGCAGGAGACAACACCTACTCGGGAGGAAACTATGGAGGATCTACCATCTACAACACCAAAGGAGAAGGAGAGAAGCAAGGAGAAGGGTAAGATGCCTGCATACAAACTTCAGTCTGACATTGAGATTGCTACAGACTTGAAGCAGGTGTTAGAGAACTGTATCTTGAATGGGAAGGTTGAGTTTACCTTGGGTGAGATTCTTGGGATAGCAAAGCGTGAGTTCCATGAGGTTATCATAGATATCATCAAGAGGAAGCGTCAGATTTTGGGTGAAGCAGCTACGCTTAACGCTCTAGGGACCAAACTGTCGGATGATGAGGAAGATGAGATTGCTGGTTACTGCTCTCAAGTATCAGAGGGAAGATCAGATCAGCACGTGAGGTTTGAAGATGAGGTGGAAGCATCGCAGAAGAGCCATTATTCTCACAACCATTGGGCGAGAGCAACCACAAAGACCTTAGTGAAGCTGGGAGATCTAGAGGAACCTGTGGTGGCATTGATTGATCACGGCTCAGAGATTAATCTGATGTCTAAGGAGCTGTACAAGCGTGGGAGGTGGCCCATAGACACCGACCATGGGTGGCTTATCCGTGCTGCCAACAACCAGAGGGGAGAACTGTATGGTGCTTGTCCCAACATCAAGGTAACTGTGGGTGACATCAGTGATGTTCAGAATTTCTTTGTGCAAGACATGTCGACCTATCCTATCATTCTAGGGCAGCCTTACATTACTGCTGTTAGAATGGAGACACGAGTTATGGATGATGGTTCAGCCTATGCTAGGATACGTAGTAGAGACGGCAAAAGAGCTGTTCAGTTTTTGACCGTTGCTGCAGAACATGAGAGGAATCGTGATAGCTTGAGAGACCGTCCATTACCTAAGATTACTCAGGAATTTAGAGAGTCTAGGGGTTTTGGCAGAGTACCATTGAAGAGCGAGACTTCAACGGTACAGTAGAGATAGGATTCTCGTCTGATCCAGTAGAACAGGAAGCTTTATCCTCTAGCTTCTTAGGATTGACGTCATGTGGATCGGTGTGTTATAGGAAGGTTGAGAATCTGAAGAGGTTTGAGAGGCAACATGTGAAGTGTGTACAGTAGTCTTTGTGGGACAGTGGAGAGTTAGCAGGAGATGAATACATATCTGGAGTGTTTGAAGAGCAGTATTTGGTAGATACTATAGGAGAGTTGAAATCTATATTAGAAAGCTCTACAGATAATGTAGATAGAGTGGTGAGAGTGAGCTCCAAGGAGCTTTATGATGTAATTGATAAGTTTATAGATCGACAAGAGGTGTATGTGGAGACCAAGTACAAGTCGGTGGCAAAGAAAGTCAAACCAGTGGCTTTGCCTTTACCACTCGATTACAATCAGAAGATGGAGCAAGCTGCACGAGAACCGACACTCAGAGGACCGAGAAGAATTGGGCACCAGTTTACAGAAACAACACTGAAGGACATGAGGATTGGAGGTGATGGATTTCTTACTGAGCAAGAGAAGAAGAGCTTCAAGGAGATGCTATCTAGACATGGTAAGGCGTTTGCGTTTGAGTCACATGAAGTAGGATGTGTAGATCCAAGTGTAGTTGCACCTATGGTAATCTTTACTATACCGCATGTGCCTTGGAATCTACGTCCTATCCCTGTACCTAGAGCTCATCTACCAAAGTTGATAGACTTGCTCAATGAGAGGATTAGGATGGGTATCTTGGAACCATCTATAGCTCCCTACTCTAGCAGATGGTTTACTGTTCCGAAGAAGAGTGGAGCTTTGAGATTCATTCAAGATATGCAGCCAGTTAACAAGGTGACTATCAGGAATATGGGTATAGGACCTATTGTAGACGAGTTTGCAGAGGCTTTTGCTGGTCGTGCTATCTATTCAATGGGAAACTTATATTCAGGTTACGATCAATTTCAATTATCCTCTGAGAGTAGAGACTTGACTACAATGAGGACACCTTTGGGGTTACTAAGGATGTGCACCTTGCCACAAGGTGCTACCAATTCTGTAGCACATATGATGAATGGCATGAATAAAGTTTTGAGGGATTTCATTCCTGAAAAAACTATGCCATTCCTTGATGATGTGCCGATCAAAGGATGTGCTGAGGAGGAGAAGAATGAGGTAATGGATCAGAGGGGGTGCCGTAAGTTTGTTGCAGATCACATAGCTGACTGTGATAAGATACTGAGTCGACTGGAGGAGGTTCATTTGACTTTATTAGGAGCAAAGTCTGTATTTGGAGAACAGGAGGTGTTGATTGTGGGGCACCTATGTGGATCTTATGGTCGGAAACCTTGTCCGAACAAGGTTGATGCCATTCGAAGGATGAAGGAGACATGTGGGTCAGTTACCGAGATGAGAAGGTTTCTAGGTGCATGTGTGTTTTATCATATATGGATTCCACACTTTGCTCATGTAGCAGATCCGTTGTACAAGCTGCTGAGGAAGGGACAAACATTTCAGTGGCAAGAGGAGCAAAGCGAGTCTATGAGGAAGTTGAAGGATCTTTTGGCTTCACCACCAACTCTACGGAAGGTAACATATGAGTTGGGCAGATCTGTTATCCTTACTGTTGATACTAGTCCTATTGGCATTGGATGGGCTATAGGACAAGATGATGAGGATGGAAATAGATATGTGGTGCATTTTGGAGCTAAGGTGTTAAGTTCACGGCAGAGAGACTACCCTCAGGTAAAAAGAGAGCTATGGGGAGTAGTTACTGCAATGAAGAGTGACAAGGAATACTTGATAGGAGCACCTGTGGTTGTGGAGACAGATTGTTTACCTCTCTTGGGAATGATCACTAGCTGTACAACTCCAGATATTGCTATGTTGAGGTGGATAGCATATATCAAGTCCTTGAACCCAGAGTTTAGACATATTGCAGGGAAGGATAATCCTGTGGCAGATATGTTATCAAGGGCTAGGTATTACGATGAGAAAGAAATGATAGATGATCAGGAGGATGTGGGAACAGAGTTCTATTCTAGTGCTCTTGCTAGAAGAGATAGAAGCTGTTTTGCAGCCTCGTTGGAGTTTTTTGAGGAAACTATGTATGATGGCGGGTGGTTGGATCTTGGGCGCTATTTGAGTTCACTGGAAAGGCAAGAAGGCTGGTCTGATGCAGATTTCAAGAGGATCCGTAGAATAGCTTATGGTTACTTTTTACATGGAGGACATCTATGGAAGCGCCCTAAGCTACAAGGAGGTGTACCACAGCGGGTGGTATGTGACCTGGAGCAACAGAAGCTGATCAAGGAGTTCCATGAGAGTTTATGGGCTGGTCATAGAGGAGTTTGGGCTACATTTGCCAAGATGAAGGAGAAGTATTGGTGGAAGGGTATGTATAAGGATGTAGTACAGTTTGTTTCATCCTGTATACCCTGCCAGATGTACTCCAATGTACTGATGAGCCATCGTGATGGATTGCATCATACTTATTCTTTAGCCATTCATTATAAATGGGTAGTTGATCTGGTAACTATGCCATTTGGACTTGGACAAATGAGATATCTAGTCTTGGCTAGAGAAGATCTATCTAACCAAGTCGAAGGCCGTGCTCTGAGGACGAAGACCACTGCTAGTGTCTGCCGCTTTCTACTTGAAGATGTTATTTGTAGATATGGGTGTGTGGGAAAGATCACTGCAGATAGGGGTGAGCTGGATGCACAAGAAGCAGTTGAGTTCTTCAAGCGATTGGGAATCAAGTTGGCGTTAACCACTGCTTACAATCCTGAAGGGAATGACAAGAGCGAAAGAGGTCATCCGCCAATCATCAAAGCTTTGGTAAAAGCTTGCAAGGGTAAGATCCGTGAATGGCCTAGACTGCTACCATTTGCTTTGTGGGCAGATCGTACAACTCATAGTACCGTTACAGGTTACATGCCAGCAGAATTGATACTAGGGCAAAAACCTATGATGCCGATTGAGGAGGTTGTGCCTACTTGGAATGTTTTGCCATGGGAAGATGGTAGAAGTACGGAGGATCTTCTTGCATTAAGGATCCAGCAGTTAGAACGAAGACCTGAGGATGTTGCCAAAGCTGTGGAAAGGTTAAAGATTGCTAGAGAGAGAAACAAAGGCAGATTTGATAGAACGCATAGATTACGACCCAAATCAGTTAAGGAAGGTGATTGGGTGTTAGTCTATGATAGTAGTCTTGATAATCAGCATAGCGCTATCAAAAAATTTTCCAAGAGATGGTTCGGACCTTATGTGGTGTTAGAAGTTTATGATAATGCCACGTACTCTTTGAGAGAGTTAGATGGTGTAGTGCTCAAGATACCAGTAGCAAGGAAGAGAATCAAGCTCTTCAGAAGGAGAGGGGAGGACCAGAACATTACAGAGCTTATTGAAGATGAAGCTGAAGACTCAATGGAGGTTGAAGATGAATTTGAAGCTGAAGCTGAAGAGTCTTGATCTGGATCTGGCACATACCGGAGGATGTGCAGGTTCAGAGGGGGTGGATGTCGCGCTACTTGGCGGCTACATGCTTGACTTCTACTCCGACGCTTAGGTTTGGTAGTTCTAGAAGTTAGCTCATATTACTTCTAGTCTTTTATGTATATGTTTGACACCTTTGCATACGGTGTTAACACTATTTTGAGTCCTAGTAGGCTGATAGTATGTTAGTTATCTTGTTCAAGCATTTGTGCGCTTGTGCAAGTGACTTCTTACTTGTCTATGACGTTCAATGTACATAACTTAGGGTTCCCACGCTGATAGGGGTTTGAGCTCATGGGTTGTACTTACTTGTCGCCCATGCACGCTTTCTAGCTAATTTAAGTTAACTTTCAGGGTTGCGTGTCGTTTTAGGTAGTTTAAGTTATACGCTGGCACTCTAGGGGGCTTGGCGTGGTAGCCTATGAGTGTAGAAAAGTTACCAGGTAGTTTAAGGCACAAAAGGACAGTCAAGTGGAGCTATGAACTCCCATTGGTCCATTTTTGTCTTTTGTAAAACTCTAAGTTTAGAAACAGAGCTCTAGAGGAGAGTTCGAGCAATTGGTGAGGTATCTTCGAAATCTGAGAACATAGGAAGAGAGAGCTCGTCGTGCCAAGCACTGTCAGTGAAATTTTTGCTCGATTTGGATCAATAAACAAGGAGTTATGCCCAATTGAAGTTCGTATTGTGCCAAAACTGATCACTTTTGTTGATTTTGGGGTTTTCGGTGCCAATTGCAGCAGAATTGAGGAAATCACTTCAAAACTTCGTGGTTGCGTTCACTATCAGGAGGGCTACGACTGTCCAAAAAGTTTTGAATCATTTGAGTGATTGAGTAATTCAGGGCGGCCGCTGAAGCAGAGGGGGTCTGAAAAGCTCTTAATCTAGAGCAGCGACTTCAGAGGAGGAGATCTGGAGTTCTGTGTACATTCAGGAGTCCCAACTTCACAGGGATGTTCACCATCCTGTAGACTTCAAATACTGTGAGAAGATTTGAAATTCATCAAGCCAATTCTCTGTTCTATGTCTGAATAGCTGTCTAGGTACCAGAAATTACCATAATTCTCTTATTCAGAGCTTTTCTGTCAACATCTCGGTGCTAGAATTCAATCTCAAGCTGAAACTTCGTGTGTGTGTTCAGTAGTGCCTCATTTACATGTAGGGGAAGTTTAGAAGTCTAAACCTTCATAGTTTTTCTCTCTTTGAGTGTCAAAGCTCACCGCTTAAGTCTATTACTACCAGTGAGACCTAAATTTCGCTTTTTGAGCATATCAGAGGATCCTACACTCCTGTGTGAGTGTTTATAGCTCCTGTTGTGACCTGAAAGCCAACCTCTTGAGTAAACAACCACAGCCAGAAGCCCGGCGCTTTCCTAGGTAGACGGATCACACTCCGACAACGGTGTCGTGTCGGATATTGCGTGAAGGATGTCCAGGAAAACGCGAGGTTCCTGGCTGTGGAGATGTTGTGTGCTGAAACAGAGACAAGACAGAGAAAAAACAACCACGAAAACGAATGCTGCGATATATACACTCCAAATGTATGTACACTGCCGGTTCTTTCTCCTAAGAGCACGAACTGAAAAACAGACCAGAGCTGTCTGTAACCTAATTCAAAAGCTCCTGAAAACAACCCTTGAATCACAACCCACACCCAAAACCACCGAAGCGTAGCTCAAAGCAAGAGAAACTTCTCTTTGCTAACAAACAGAGCCACAACAGTATCACGCGATTCAAACTCAAGTCCAAACCACATCCATGTATAAGCTCTTAGCTAAAGCTAGCTATCACAAGCTGTATACAGCCAACCAGAAACCCCTTGCGTAAACCCTTGCGTCTTTGATATAACGCCTGAAGCCCTGAATACCCAGTCAGCAAGTAACTAGGTGCCTAGCTTGATTTTACCTTCTTTCGAATCGCATAACTTCTTCCCTGGATGTCCAAACGAAGTAAACAAGATGCCCATGGAAAGATGACAACGAGCTCTACCCATCCATGTGATGAAAGTGAAGATCGGAAGTTGCGCCAAAAGCCCGTAAGCTGGGGCCTAGCTTGTTTTCTCCATCTTTCGAGTCTTGTAACTTTTCCACTAGGCGTCCAAACGAAGTAGATGAAGTGCATATGGAAAGCTGACAAGGAGCTCTATCCAGTGGTGCGATAAAAACGAAGATCCGAAGTGGTGCCAAAATCCGTAAGCTGGGGCCTAGCTTATTTTCTCCATCTTTCGAGTCCTATAACTTTTCCACTAGGCGTCCAAACGAAGTAGACAAAGTGCCTATGGAAAGCTGACAAAGAGCTCTACCCATCTATGCGATGAAAATGGAGATTTGAGATTGTGCCAAAAACCCGTAAGCTGGGGCCTAGCTTGCTTCTCATGAGTGTCTTTGGAACGACAAGCATCGAAGTTTGAATTTCATGTAGGAGCCGGTCCACGACACGACATCCACTCCCTCCAAACCTGTGCATCCTCCGGTATGCACCAGAGATACCAACCAAGTAGTGGACCGGCACGCATACTCATTCCCATCATGTTATCCTCTCTCCCATCTCAATCAACCTCATCCTCAAGTCCACAACTCAATCGTCATCTTGAAGTTGCTACCCTGCCATGATCCTCTCTAGATCCATGCTCATCGACCTTCACCTTGAACTTTCCATCCAATCACCCCCTCTAAATCTACACATCTTCAATATGCGAAGACATAGAAAGAATAACCCATCATACCATAGAAATGTCTTCCATCTGTCTTGTAGAACCTCATCGTCGAGGTTTGAAACCCAAGTGTTGTAGTAGACATCCCTCATCCTGCCAATCATCACCCGTATCTTGACTGTCACCCTCAATCTCAAGCATGTACATGTCGTTGTACGTAATCCTCTCTTCTTTTTTCTTTTTTTTTTCTGAAAAAAAAGAAGAACCACACCGCTGCAACCAAAAGCCTCAACTGCAACCATCATTGTCTCGCTGTAGAATAGTATCTTCCTCAACCATCATTCTCCCTGATATCTTCTTCTGAAAATCCTCACAACCTCCCAAACATCATTCTCTCAACCTTCCTGAAAATATTTACAATCCCCCAAGCATCATCCTCCCAACACAAATCACCTTCAGCAATGGCTTCTCCCCTGTAAGCCATCCTTGCCCATCATCCTATACCCGTAGCCTCGAAAGCATCCATCCACTCTCCTTCGTCCTCAACATGTCTGTCCTTGATGAAGCCGATGTAAGCATCATGGACTTCCCTTGTAGTCGCATCCAAGACCTCCTGTGATAAGAATCTAATCTTGACATCTTGAATGCGCTCCTCCCAACCTCCCTTCACACCCATCACTGCATCTATATCTGGTTGTTGTATGTTTGTAACCAGATCGACCATGTCCGCTGTCTGCACTCCAACCATCTCCTTCGGTTGTGAAGGATCGCCCTCCATTGCATGTATAGGAAGAATAGTTTCATGTGGAACTTTATCTTCCCCAGCTTGCTTCTCCGAAGAAGTCTCTTCTTGTCTCTTCTTCTCGCTCTGCATCATGGATGCAGTAGTCAACTTGAGCTCGCTTGGATCCACGTGCTCATCCAAATCATCTATATGGAGATCATGCTCAATCTCCTCCACCCTAGCACCATAACTTGTAGCTTCGATAGCTACAACTGCATGTGCCGCAAAGTAATCATCCACCAATCTCTTCATCCCTCCTTTACCAACGTTGGCTTGAAGGAGAGTACCCGTACTTCTGAATGCAACCTTTCCATCCTCCCAAGAAATTACCTCTCGTTGCAAAGACTCTGCAAAGTCGATGCAATCGTCCTGTTGATGGTCAATACCATCACACCACAAGCACTGATGTACCCAAGCTGGTTTGGGTACAAGCTCCATCTCAGTCGATGATCCCTTATCCTCCAACCTAGTAACCTTAACTTGCATATCTTGCATCTTTTGCTGTAGGTCCACGATGGTTGGATCCTTCTCCTCTACAACCACAACTGGAGGTTGAACCTCAAATACTACCTGAACTGGTGTGGTAGTCAACGCTGTAGGTGTCAACCTTGTAACCCTTTCCCTTGTATGTCTCTGGACAAGAAGTTCAACCGCTTCATGCACAACCTCCCAATTCCTTGTCAATCCTTCTTCTTCCTCCCCGTCCTCCAGAAGTAGCTCCAACTGTTCCTGCCATGGTTCATCCGCAGCTTGAAGAAACAGCTCCGTCTTGTAGCTCTCCAAGGTTAGCTTGTCCACCCGAGGTAGTTGAAAGAATTGTCTCTCAAACTCCTTTAACAGCTCTGTAGGCTGTAAACCCTTGCTGGATCCGTTGATCCATCCCAAAAATGATTTCTTGGTTACTCGATCTGAGTTTCCCAAGAAATACTCTTCCCTCAGCGCATGTGAAAATGCATCCCAGTTCCTCCCAAAACGCGTTGTTAGACCCTTCACATGCTCCCTTATCTCATGTACCGCAGCGAGTTCGAACGTCTTGATCATCTCCTTCTCCGGTACCTAATCCAAATCCATCTCCATCTTGTAACATCTCAAGTACTTTGAGATGTCTTCCCCATCAAATAGATCGAGTTTGTCGATCACTCTCCGAAGCACCTTCGTCCCCAAAGCTTCCTTTTGTTGGTTCCCTTGCTCTTGTCGCATAAACAAAGTGAAAGCTTGAAACAAACGTGCAGTTGCTGCATCCAACTGCACCCCTGGTATCCCCTCTGATCCGTCCATTCTGTCCATAGTCATGGCTCGTCCCATCCTCCCATCCTCCCATGATCCCAACCGCCTACATATCCATCATCCCAGGTCCACAGCATCCACCCGAACAACCAAATCCATCTTCATCCTCGTTCATGATTGTCGATCTCCTCTTCCAAGTTCTAGCACACAAAACTCTCCATCCCAGACCTTCACGTCGAGTTCACAACCGATGTCGCATCGGACGTTTTGCGTGAAGGATGTCCAGGACAACACGAGGTTCCTGACTGTGGAGATATTGTGTGTTGAAACAGAGACAAGACAGAGAAAAACAACCACGAAAACGAATGCTGCGATATATACACTCCCAAATGTATGTACACTGCCGTTTCTTTCTCCTAACAGTAAAGAACTGATAATCAGACCTGAGCGGTCCGTAACCTACTTCAGAAGCCCTAAAACAAACCCCTGAATCGCAACCCCGACCCAAAACCACCGAAGCGTAGCTCAAAGCCCCTGAAAACAACCCTTGAATCGCAACCCTGGCCCGAAACCACCGAAGCGTAGCTCAAAGCAAGAGAAACTTCTCTTTGCTAACAAACAGAGCCACAGTAGTATCACAAGATCCAAACCCAAGTCCAAACCACATCCATGTATAAGCTCTTAGCTAAAGCTAGCTACCACAAGCTGTATACAACCAACCAGAAGTCTAACGAACTCAAAAGAGCAAAACCCGTAGCGAAGAAATCGAAAAAGACCTATCTGTGGACTTCCTCTTTTCGCTGAACGGACTTCAGATGTCGATAGGGTCTCCTCCGCTGACTCCGTTAACCCAAAAAACCTTCAGATCCGACTCCCAACAGCCGAGATATCGCCGATTTTCGGTCGCAGGTGACCAAACCTCCAAAAACTCCTCCTTGCGGCTTAAAACCGCTCACACCGCACAAACGGATCGTCCAAACTGATATCCGTCTTCGCTGGCAGATAGATCTAGCTACCCTGAACCCAACGACACTCCAAACAAGTCGTTTGGAGTTCCCCTTGCAAAACCACTCGAGAAATTTGGTCGCAGGTTGCAAAAAACTGACGTAAATCGGCTCCCTGCGGCTCAAACTTGCTCACTACACCCAAACCAACAATCCAATTCACGTACAGTCTTCTCCTATGCGTACATGAAGACTCCCTGATCGCGTAGGCACCAAGAACGAAGAGCTTGGCTCACCGATCGCGAAGAACAACCCAATCTCAGATCGCAGACGAACGAAAATCTGATGTAAGCGCTTCCTTGCGAGCCAATTTCACTCACAACTCCCAAACCGTCCGATGAAACTTTGAATCGTCTTCAATTTCCTGAAGAACTCGTTGTTCTGATCCCGATGGATCCAAGGACAACAAGTTTGGACTTCGGAACGACCCGAACGGTCCAACTCTCCTTCACAAGTAACTGAAAACTCCAAATCTGCTTCTTGCGTCTCAATTTCACTCAGTACGCACTCCCCGATCCGTCTCTTCCCTAACCGTTTGAACCAGTGCGTAGCCTGCACAGATCTGAACCCAACGACGCCTTGCGCGCTTGCATTGGACTCCTAAATCTCTCGAACCGTCTGTTGACAGGTCGCAGGCGCAAGCTCGCCCCTTAAGCACCCCCCTTGCACAGTCTATGTACGTACAGTTCTCTCCTGAATCTCCTGAATAATAAGAAGCAGGTCCCTTGCGTCTTTGATATAACACCTGAAGCCCTGAATACCCAGTCAGCAAGTAACTAGGTGCCTAGCTTGATTTTACCTTCTTTCGAATCGCATAACTTCTTCCCTGGATGTCCAAACGAAGTAAACAAGATGCCCATGGAAAGCTGACAACGAGCTCTACCCATCCATGTGATGAAAGTGAAGATCGGAAGTTGCGCCAAAAGCCCGTAAGCTGGGGCCTAGCTTGTTTTCTCCATCTTTCGAGTCTTGTAACTTTTCCACTAGGCGTCCAAACGAAGTAGATGAAGTGCATATGGAAAGCTGACAAGGAGCTCTATCCAGTGGTGCGATAAAAACGAAGATCCGAAGTGGTGCCAAAATCCGTAAGCTGGGGCCTAGCTTATTTTCTCCATCTTTCGAGTCCTATAACTTTTCCACTAGGCGTCCAAACGAAGTAGACAAAGTGCCTATGGAAAGCTGACAAGGAGCTCTACCCATCTATGCGATGAAAATGGAGATCTGAGATTGTGCCCAAAACCCGTAAGCTGGGGCCTAGCTTGTCTTCTCATGAGTGTCTTTGGAGCGACAAGCATCGAAGTTTGAATTTCATGTAGGAGCCGGTCCACGACACGACAACGGTACATCTTAATAGCTATAGATTACGCCATGAGGATGATAGAAGGCGAAGCCACAAGGAAGAACGACACTGCAGTGGTGGTCAAGTTTCTTTGGCACAACATATCACTCGATACGGATGCTCGCTGGAACTAGTGTCAGATAAGGGTACTCATTTTCTAAATGAGACTATTTCTCTCCTGACCCAGTACTTCAGGATCAAGCATTGGAAGACGACACCGTACAACTCGAAAGCTAACGGATTGACAGAGAAGTCGAATGGTCTTCTTTGTAATATTCTGAAAAGGTAACTGTTAACCATGCATATGATTGGGACATGAAGCTGCCATCTGTGTTGTGGGCTTTTAGGATTTCACCTAAGGTCACCATCCAGAAGACACCCTTCTACCTAACTTATGAGATGACACTCGTTGTTCTCATCGAATTAGAGGTCTCTACTTACAGGTTAGCTGTTACCGAACGCATGGAAGAAGAGGAAAGCCAAGAACAGCGTCTTCTGAACTTTGTGGAGTTCGAAGAAGACAGGAACGCAACTTTGGAGAAGACTTACGAGGTACAAACACAACGCAAGGTTAACTATGATTGCAAGCTGAAGAAGGTGACTGTCGCAGATGGAGACTTGGTTCTTCTATACAACAACAACCATCTCAAATTCCCTAGGAAGCTTCATCTTCGCTGGATGGGTCCTTACCGAGTCTTGGAGGTCTTCAACAATGGTTCCTTATAGCTAGAAAAGCTCGATGGTACATTGAAGTCCACTCGCGTTAATGAGTGGCGTGTCAAAAAAATATTGGGCATAAACAAAAACGATGATGTTTGCGTGGACGTAAACATGTGAGGGTGGACGTATGTGGTGCTCACAATTTACAGTGGTGCTCATAATTCACAGGATTTACGATTTTTGGAAATTTTTGAAGTTAATAACATGTCTGTGTAATTAAGATAACCTTGTTACTTAAGATTATACCTTGCTTAGAGGAAAGATGAACTTAAATCTTTTTGTAAGGAGAAGTTGACTTCTTCGAAAGACAGAAGACGAAAGATGGAAGACGGACGTCTTCCGAGGAGACGTCTTCTCGGTTGTGTCTTCCAGAAGACAGAAGACGGAAGACAGCAACCACGATTGCAGGGGTACCAACCATGCACCCCTAGGAGAGAGGTAGGTGTACCTACCAGGTAGCCACCATGGTAGTAGCGAACCCTTAATCGTGGAGGGAAGATACGGGAGAAGGCACATTAGCACGAAATCAACCGCCTGCTTTTCACACCGAAGACCCACCGCGCTTTGAAGGTCGATTGCAATCGGGGTATCGAATTGAGTGGTGGAAGCAAGGAGAGTGAAATTGTGAACATAAGATCCAATTGAGGCCAGAGAAGGAGCGAGATCGATTTTGTTAAGCTGGAAGCACAGTCGAGTTGAGAGAATCCTTGCGGATTTCAGGAAGCAGACATTGAGGGTCGATTAGAGAGATTCGAAGGTGGAGCAAGATCGATTGTAGCAGCCGAGAGGCGCAGCTCAAGATTGACGATAGTAGTAGGATCGTGGGATCACATTGGAATTGGGATTGACAAGCAGAAGCGCGTAGAAGATTGAAGGCGCACCAGAAGTAGCCAGAAGCTGTATTGAGGTTCTTCTTGTGTTCTTTCTCCTTCCCACCGCTTCTCACCTCTGATTTGATGTCTCCTTTGCAAGAAGCCCATCGATCGATTTCCTACCTTGAACTTGGGCGCAGAAGCGCTGTCTAATTTTTGACAGCCGTCTTCCCACTTCTTCCCAAGTTGGAATCGAGCTTCTCCATCTCTCATTCTTAAATTCGATCACTTGACTATCAACTTCCCTACCCTACCACACCTTTGTTCCCGAACCCATGGACAGAAGACGCTTCTGAAGATCTGAACATCTTCGGAAGACACTTTTAAATGTCTGAACGTCTTCGAAAGACGACTGAAAAGACTCCACCCCAGAAGTTTCACGTCGAGTTCACCAACTGTCGTGTGACGTACTTTTTTATCTGAGAATACATCGGGTATCTAGCTGTAGAGAGTATGTGTCGCACTCGATGACTCAGAACCAGCGATCACCCAAACCTCTCTCTGACCTCCAAGTACACTCTGAACCTATCTCGCTACGATATCCTCACGTCCTCTCGGGCAAATCTCTCTCTTACTCGACTAGGAATAGGACCGGGGTAACAAGCACGGGCAACCTGTTCCTGCCATCATCGCAAGCACTCTTGGGTCTGTTGGTCATCACTCCAGCCTCACCACAAGAGAAAATACCAACACTCCTAATAGAAAAGAAATCTAAGCGCAACGCCCGCACACAAATCCAATCAAACCAACTTGACGTACAAACAGGCATGCGAGTATGGAGAGGATCCAAACACAAGTAATACTGTCAACAACTCTCCATACTCATGGTCAGTGCTTTGAAGCACTAGCAAAACCTCCAGGTCGACCTGTTCTTCAAAGAATCTTAACTCTTGCATCTTTCAGAGCAAGAATATCTCAACTTTACCTCGCTGTCACTCCTTAACTACATCTCTGAATGAGATGAAACCAAGGCCAGCAGATAACATGTAGAATAATTTCTCTATTAAGGTATTACATGCAGAGAGATCATCCCTGAGTTGGCATCTATGCCCTTCCAAAGTTCACTGTTTTTATAACATGATACTATTTCGACAGAACTTTGTTGTTTGATTCCTCACAAACCACTCGACAAAAATGGCTCGAACTTCTCAGGAAGCTAATGTGTCACCATCATTACCACCCTGTAAAATTTCACCAGCAGATCCTCAACCAAACTCTCGGAATGATCCAAGCCCGTATCGCTGTTTTTATAACATGATACTACTTCGACAGAACTTTGCTGTTCGATTCTCACAAACCACCCGACCAAAACAGCTCAAACTTCTCAGGAAGCTAATGTATCATCATCACTACCACTCTGTAAAATTTCACCAGCGGATCCTCAATCAAACTCTCGGAATGATCCAAGCCCTTACTGTCAATGACACAAGGTGATATGCAGACCCTTGTGCACAAAACAGTGATACCCTTATAACCAATAATCCAAATGGTCTGAAATTTCACATGTAGGTAGCTGACTGTACCTTCTCAGACCCTAGAAGGTTTCATAGCGAAATTCGACCTCAAACTCTCCATATCTCTCTCAATGTCTCCTGTTTACAGTCGTCTACTATCATAACCTCCGATTTGAGACATCCAACTTCAGCCGGCCATAACTTTTTCACTCTGACTTGGAATCGATTGATCTCGGAGTCCATCAGCAAGCCCATCTCAAGAGCTTTCCAGCAACAGTCAATTCATCTCCAGTAACCTCACAGAACTCCCAGAAAGTGAGAAAGACCTCACGGAAACAAAATTGATCATGAATTTGACCCCCTCAGCTTCAATTGATCAAAACATTCTTATTCGTGCTTCAAATCGAGCAACCATTGAGTTCACGGGCATCCTCGTCTCCCAAAATTTCCAACCATATCTCACACTCCGTGAATGGATCACGGGAAGTGCTTCTAACCCTCCAAAACGTGAAAAGAACTTGATAAAAAGTGAATGGTCAAACTTTCGATCAATAAGAAACAAGTTGACAAAAAATGTTTTGTCTTCACTCACATGACAAACACAAGGAACGAATTTTTATCCAAGAGTATCATTTGGGCCTCAAAGCTTGAATTGAACAAACTACAAACATGTGTCGTTGACGATACCGTTGACCACGAAGCACGTAGATACGAAAGACAAACTACGCTCAATATAGAGTTAGAATCCCGACTCTAAAACGGTTGATAATAAACGAAACTACAAAAGGAACGGATGAAACTATTATCTGGTTCTAATAATCCTCTCCGAAGTTCCTCACGACAAACTCTCGATGCGCCACCTTTGGTTGACTGTAACAACGTACTTCGACCCAAGTGTTGAACGAAACTCTCGCTAGAAAGTTCAGATCTAATGGAGGATCCATACCACATCAGAGCAAGATGTAGACAATAATATCCCAAACAACGTCGTAAGTGACAATGGGAAGAATGATAGGATCCGGAGTAACCATCACCTCAACCATAAACGACTCTCCTCAATGAGCTACCATAAATATTCGAAAGTGATCTCGCGGTAGACAATGGATCTTAATGACGAATGGATGCGCAAGTGGAAGATTAGGAGCATGAAAGGGCTCTCCGTTAATGCCTACCACTCGCACTGTCACTTACTTCATCCGATGATACTGATCACACTCACACTAGACTTGGATACTCTACACTCTATCCAAAGCTCCGTGCACCTCTCTACTTATACATCAACTTCGCATATGACGACAAGAGTACTACCCTTATCTCCACTCAGCGGAGAGTACACGGATCGTCCACGTGGAGCCTTATCTTATGACAGGATAAGATCTCTGTGGCTCCACAACATCAAAACACATACGATAATGATATGTGGTTGTTTCACACCCTATCCAATCCACAACAGGACAACGTGAGGGTCCTTTACGGGTCTCTTCTGTCTTACTCATAGCAGCCTATTCTTTCTTCTTCCCGAACTTAGAAGTGTTGTGAGAAGTCTTGCTGGCAAAATCTGGAGAGAATGGTCGAGGGTTATGTCTTCTCGTCGTGCAGCAAGCTTGTATGAGAGATAAGGAGTCGAAAGAACATAGTATGAATGTTCAGTGTCCGTTATCACGCCGGATATTGCGTGAAGGATGTCCAGGAAAACGCGAGGTTCTTGGCTGTGGAGATGATGTGGGTTGAACAGAGACAAGACAGAGAAAAACAACCACGAAAACGAATGCTGCAATATATACCAACTCCAAATGTATGTACACTGCCGGATCTTTCTCCTAAGAGCACAAAATTGAGAAACAGACCAGAGCGATCTGTAACCTGCTTCAAAGCCCTTAAAACAAACCCCTGACCCAAAACCACCGAAGCGTAGCTCAAGGTAAGAGAAACTTCTCTTTGCTAACAAAAGAGCTGCACCTGTATCACACGATTGAAATCCAAGTCCAAACCACATCCATGTATAAGCACTTAGCTAAAGCTAGCTACCACAAGCCGTACACAACCAACTAAGTCCCTAACGAACTCAAAAGGATGAAACTCGTAACGAAGGAACCGAAAAAAGCCTATCTGAGAACTTTCTCCTTTCCTTGAACGGTCTTCAGATGTCGATAGGGTCTTCTTCCTTGACTCTGTTGGTCTCAAGAACTATCAGATCCGACTCCCAACAGCCGAGATATCGCCGAATTTCAGTCGCAAACGAACGAACCTTCAAAAACTCTTCCCTGCGGCTTAAAACCGCACACACCGCACAAACAGATTGTCTGAACTGATATCCGTCTTCCCTGGTAGATAGATCTAGCTACCCTGAACCCAACGAGACTCCAAACAAGCCGTTTGGAGTTCCCCTTGTAAAACCACGCAAGAAATTTGATCGTAAGTTGCAAAAAATTATCGTAAATCAGCTCCCTGCAGCTCAAACTTGCTCACCACACCCAAACCAACAATCCAATCCACACATGGTCTTCTCCTATGCGTAGATAAAGACTTCCTGATCGCGCAAGCACCAAGAACGATGACTCACCGATCGTGAAGAACAAACCAATCTCAGGTCGCAGGCGAACAAAAATCTGATGTAAGCGCTTCCTTGCGAGTCAATTTCACTCAGAACTCCCAAACTGCCCTATGAAACTTCGTATTTCCTGAAGAGCTCGTTGTTCTGATCTCGATGGATCCAAGGACAACAAGTTTGGACTCCGGAACGATCCGAACGGTCCAACTCTCCTTCAAGGTAAATGAAATCCTCAAAATCCCCTCTCTATGTCTCAATTTCTCCCAGAACACAACCCTCGATCCGTCTCTTCAAGAACCGTCTTAACCCACACGTAGTCTGCACAGATCTGAACCCAATGACACCTTGCACGCATGCATTGGACTTCTCAATTCTCCAAAACGTCCACCGATAAGTCATAGAAACAAGCTGATCCCTTAAGCTGCCCCCTTACGTCAGTCTTTGTACGTACAAGGTTTCTTCAATAATGAGGAAGCTGGCCCCTTGCGTCTTTAATATAACGCCTGGAGCCGCTAATACCCAGTCAGCAAGTAAACTAGGACCTAGCTTGATTTTTCCTTCTTTTGAGTCGCATAACTTCTTCACTAGACGTCCAAACGAAGTAAACAAGGTGTCTCTAAAAAGCTGACAATGAGCTCTACCCATTGATGCGATGAAAGGGAAGATCTGAAGTTGTACCAAAAGCTTGTAAGCTAGGGCCTAGCTTGTTTTCCCCATCTTTCGAGTCTTGTAACTTCTCCACTAGGCGTCCAAACGAAATAGACAAAGTGCCTATGGAGTGCTGACAAGGAACACTATCCACTGATGCGATGAAAGTGGAGATCCAAAATTGTACCAAAAGTCTGTAAGCTATGGCCTAGCTTGTTTTTCCCATCTTTCGAGTCCTGTAACTTCTCCACCAAACGAAGTGGACGAAGTGTCTATGGAAAGCTGACAAAGAGCTCTACCCATCTATGCGATAAAAATGAAGATCCGAAATGATGTCAAAAGTCCATAAGCTAGGCCTAGCTTGTCTTTCTCATGAGTATCTTTGGAGCGACAAGCATCGAAGTCTGAATTTCAGATAGGAGTCAATCCACAACACGATACCGTTGTGAGGTTAGATTGCGTGTCGGAAGTCGAAGACAGATGAGACTAGTGATGGGAAGCCTGGCTACGGGAAGTCTTCTGAGTACGTCAGTTAATCGGAAGCTGTCCTAGAGGTCTTCCTGGAGTCTACTGTCACAGCAGGAGCCCGCGACCATCTTCTAAACTTTTCGTACACTCTGCTTCTCACATATCTTGTATCTTCTGTTAGGAAGTAGGATGAAATGCAAGGTGGGTTGTCTTCTTGGGAACCATGCGATGCCTTGCTTAGTTAGGATTGTTTAGATATAGCTCGAAAGACGAGAGGTACTTAGGAAGCACTGTTAGAATCCCGGAAGACGGAATAGCTGTCTTCTGGAAGACTAGATCCGTCTTCTGAGAGAGTGGAAGCTGGACTGTGAGGACTTGGGAAGGACTGAGCCTTCTGCTCACAGCAAGTACGTGTGGCTTAGTGTAACAGATGCTCGAAGCATGTCGATGTATCCTCGAGGATCAGCAGCATAGTTGGCAGAGGCCAAACCCTTCATCAAGGAGTTGGATCTCGACTTCTTCCTATGGGACTGGAACCTCGCGGACCAAGATCTTCTAGAGGAGGTTTGGACAACACTGCCTCCTCGCAACCTTGTATCTGCGAAGGCAGGGGTAGCTCGTGGAAGACCATCTTCTTGGACGACGGAGTGGTGGCATAGGACCTTTCACATGCTAGAATCCGAGAACCGAAAGTACGAGCTCGAGAAGAAGATCTTATCTATGATCTCAGAGAAGTGACATGTGTCTGGAAGCACGACTTGCCTCTTCCTGGAAGATAGACAGGGAAAGAACGGATGGAAAGTAGAAGCTTACCGAGAGTCGCAGAATCGTCTTCTGGCGAAGCTATTTCTTCACCTCTTTCCCAAAGAGAAAGCACAGAAGACGAGATACCTTGGAGATCAAGACGTGGAGTTCCTGGAAGCCGTTTGGGAAGGGCTGCCTATCAATTGGAGCGCCTTCTTACACGCTTACATTCAGGCAGAGTTGGTATACTTGAGCACCCCAGCAGGAGGACATCTCACCCCGTTCTTCTGTTATCTGTACGTGTCCAAGAGGACTTGACAGAAGATCAGTTGGCGAGGTATGGACCAACAGGGAAGTACGAGGTGAAGGAAGCAACCCCGGAAGAAGACGACCGAGCAACAGTCGTAACTCTCCCTCCCACTTTAGTGTCTCAGACGAGATCGGACACTCATCAGAAGACGCTTCTGGTGCGAGAAGACGACTCCAATGATACGGAAGACACGTCACCACCGAGGAAGATGAGACCTACGAGTGTGCCTAGGAAGAGCACCTCTTTCCTGATCATTCATTCTGAATCGGAGTCGGATTCACAGGAGGAGACGTTGAGCATCAGAACTGCGCAGAAGACAGCTTCTGCAACCACATGGAGTCTTCCGAAGACTCCAGAAGCCGAAGTATGAGTTGATATTCCGACTGCGACTCGAGGAAGCGCAGCGAAGAGAACCGCTCCTGCAGTGGAAAGAGATCTTCCACCCCGGAAGATGAGAAGAACAGCGTCTTCTCGCACACAGAAGCAGAAGATCACAATGGTGGAAGAGGTATCCTTGTCTCTGAAAGACAAAGAAGACACCTCCGATCAGATTGTGAAGATGAACCTATCTTCCGCGAGAAGAAGGTTGGAGGAATTCAACGCCTTCTTCCGTTCAGAGATCCAGCCAGTCATGGAGTTGGTGGAGAAGCACACGATGACTCAAGAGAAGCCACTGCGGCATGGATTCGATCTGTGCACCTTGATGCAGCAGGAAGATGTCCAGAAGAAGGTGGACGTGTTGGAGGCCAACCTCCGCACCACGGAGAAGCTTGCAGTGAAGTACAAGATGGAAGCAGCCGCTTCCAGCCCCAGAAGACAAGGTGTCTTCTGGAAGACGAGAAGCAGAGTTGTCTTCCCAAGTGTTTCGAGTGGAGGAGATGACTTCCTCTGACCACTGCGAAGTCACCTCAGCTCCCAGTGTCGAACTAGTGCCACAGAAGAGCAAGGAAGCGCAAGTGGACTCAGCTTCCTAGAAGACGCTTCCGTCTTCCGAAGCCGTCCCAGAAGAGCAAGCCACGAACAGATAGGAGGAAGCCACCTTAGTCACACCCGAGGTACTCGTAGGGCTTCCCACCTTATCAGAGGCCGAGTTAGGAGTTCAAGTAGGAGTAGATCAGGAGGAGATCACACCTCACAAATTAGAGTAGACAGCAAGTTAGGAAGACAGTTGACTTGTCTAATTTTGGTAAGAGACGAAATTTACTATCTTGAGAAGTGACAGTTTCCTTTGTAAATTTAGCTAATTGTCCATGTGATAGAGTAGGTAGCGCATGAGTAGAAAGCAAATTTCTAAACCAAGGCAGGGAGCCGACTGCATGTGAGGTGGTGGTCTTCTGACAGCGCCCATCTCCTTGATTGCAAGTTAGGATTGGAAGGGAACTCTCTCTTGCGATTCAAGTACAGTAGTATAAGTTAGGATACATAGTAGGATTTCACACACACTGGTGAGACATATGTGAGAAAGCACACACATACACACATTTGACGGTGCACACCTTGGACACACATGTGAGAGACACAACACACTAACACATTACACCCGATGCTAGAGACATACGAATAGATTTGGATTACACAAGAGGGGTCTGCATTCTCGCTTCCAGCAGTGGACCGAAGATGTAGATGGAGGTAATGGACAGCCTAGAGCAGGGAATGACATCATTGTGTCGTCTTGTTTCTAACCTTCTTCTCGGGAATTGATTTCAGGTTTGAGTGCAGAAGCTTTATCTGTGTCTTCTGAGGATTTCTTGTGTGTTGAAACTTGAGAGTAAAGATCGAGGTGAGTCTCTTTTCTAGTTGCTAGGGAGTTCAACTCGTGCATCTTCTAAAGCCTCCTTGATAAGTCCAAACAAATTACTTCTTCTCTCCTTGATTTGCATTAGTTGCAAAATCTCCCGAACCAAACGTGAAGGAGTACTTGGGCATGTCGATACATTCTTAATAGATGGCTTTTGGAGAAACCCAAATTCGCTTTAACTAGCATAGACCTTCGTTCTATAAAGTGACGTTTCATCTTCGAAATGTTGTACGCCACTTTTTTTGCAGTGTTTACATTGAACCGTGGTTTGTTCGTCTCCTTTGCTCCGTTTGTCAATATCAAACATGGTTCTTGCGCCCACTTTCCACATTCATCTTTGGGTTTGAGAATTGCTCGATTGCTAGTATACTCTTCGGTGTGGATCATGTCCTCATCAACCTTGACGGATGATTGATGTCCAAACTCTTCTCCTCCTTCGAGTTTTACCTTCTTCTTCAACAAGTGATCAAGAGAACATGGCCTATCCATTGTATAATCAACTAGCCTAAATGATCAAGTATTGCAAATCACAAGTGAATTTTGGACAATATCACATAGTTAATTAGTTATACTTAATGGATAAAGCCACGTATGTCCTCGGATGTCGTCCATGAATTCTCAGAAGTAAATAAATGATGGCTCAAATGATCAGATCATCTTAATCCAGATGAGGATCATGAATGCAGCCCACATAACCAAGAATTATCTACCACTTAGTACATACTACACAACTATATGTTAATTTTATCAAGGATGGGTTTGAGACTAAGAGGTGGAGATGAGAGTGATGAAACGAAGGATTGTCTAGAGAAAATGAAGAATGAACACCAAGAGTGAGTATTCTTATATTCTATGAGAGGCTAAAGTGTTAATCAATGACAAAAAACTTCTAAGCATAATATTAACTTACTATCAAAATTACTAATTAATCCTGATTTTATGAAATTTTAGTGATTCTTAACAATGTCAACCTCATCCAAATATTCTTGGAACGACATCATTATCAATCTGTTGTAACCAAAATTTAGTTGGTAAAATGACACAAGTTGCTTCCCTCTTTCTCATTTGCTCCTCGGATCGAAATGACAGTTATATTTCAATTGTGTTAGAGATAGATCACCGGCGGACGATCGTCACCATGCATCTCGATGATCTCTTTAGTACCGGCGGACGTTCACGAGGTAAGCACTGGCGGATGTTCATCAAGAATTAAATTGACTATCCATCGATAGATTGTAACGACCTATGTTACACATAAGAAGTTTGTTTATTAGTAAGGTGTTTAGTTATAACTCAATGCGGAGAATGTTTATTTGCTGCCCAAGTATTTTAAGGAGGTATCAAGTTAGTCATGACTAGCTAAAGTTAGTTATGGTTAAACTTAGCTGTACTTTTGGGTAGAATTTAGATATTTCCTAAAGAGTGAGCACTACTATCTTGTCATCTTGTCTAAAAGGTAGAAAGGAGGTGGAAAATATCCCTTATCTCCTTTTTTACTTGATATTAGTGGTGGGACTAAAGTAATTGACTTTGTGGGCAATAAAAACAAGAAGAGATTCCATATGTCTCCTTTTTAGTGAGTCTTAGTGTAGAGGGGGGTGGAAATTCGAGATTCTAATACTCCAGAATCCTTTTAGAAGTTGTTTACTTTGAAGGGATAAGCCCACGTGAAAATATAAGAAATCCATGTGATTAATACTTTTATCTTAAGTAATATCTTAGTAAAACCTGATAAAAATAGTTACGGCTGAGTTACCGGAGGGTACCAAAATAAAAACGTAGAATGTATAAATAGAATAGTAGAGAAGAGCTCCTCATCCTTATTTTCATATCGTCATAATGACAACTGAGCAATATAGAGTGTGATATTTTAGCATGTGAGAACTTAAGAGACGTCATCAGCATAGAGAATTTTAGTTGATGATTTTATGGATGTGAATATGACTGAACTTAGCATTTTTCTCTTCAAGTTCATGGTGTCCTTCCAAAAGTCATCAGAGGTGATCCTTGAGATAGAGACATGTCTGACATGTTACAAATTCATCGATGACTATCGTGGGGATTGAGAGATTGGGGGTAGTTGATCGATAAGACCGCGGAAGGTTTACATTTTTGGTTCCATTGCCGAGAACTCGCTTGAAGAGATCCTTGGAGGATATTTAGAGTTCAGTTTTACATTTGACAGAAGGAGATCATGCGAGAGCACGTGGAGAGAACATTGGGTGGAGAGAGAGCTAACGCTGTCGTGTTGTGAGACGTCTCACATGTAAATTCAGTACAAAACGTGTGTTGTGTTTCTTTTATGTTCCTCGAACCTTTTGTGTAGTTCGCATGAGAGCGTATTAGGTGTCACGTTCACAGAGATCTAGATGTGAGATCGCACGATAACAAGATGTGCTGATTAAGTGATCCGTGAACATTCGCGTGAATGGCTCTTGTTGTCAAACTTAGGTATAAGATAATGGGTCGAGTTTGTGATGCATTCTTCTTGAGAGGTTTCATGAGTGTGTCTTAGTGTCTTACGTGATAAGTGAGGAACTGCAAGAGTTGCATTTATGGATGGAGGACTAAATCGAGTTCCGAATCTTCCACTTCCAAATCCGTTTCATATCAAGCTTCACTGCATCCACCGCGATCACTTTCGACAGTGGTTCGTCGCTTACTTTGGAGAAGAGTTCATGGGGAGGATGATGGACTCTCCTACTCTGGTGGTCTTACCAATTGTCACGTACGGAGAGAACTGGGACTTGACAGTGTATATCTTACTTTGACGAGGGACGAATGGACCTGAATTATCCAGCCAACATCCCTTTCAACGTCTGGGTGGACGTTCGATGTCATTGTCGGCGGAAGATCAATCATCGTGTGTGGATCGCAAGGAACTTTGGCGAGGAGTACTGTAATCAAGTGATGGCTTCTCCATTCTCTTTTGTAGTACTTTTCATCGTAGATCGGTTCCAAGTCGTTATCTTGACTTTGTATTGAATCTTAAGTGTTAAGTATGATCTCTACAGTTTGACGAGTGTAATTATCCTAAGGTTAGGGCTGAGGCCTTGAAGGCATGAGAGGGTATTAGGGTTATAGTGGTTCTAGGGTACCAAGTAGAGGAAAAAAGTGGTTTCCAGATCTGTTTTCTTATTGGTCTATTTTCGACCAATCAACACCATTCCAGATCTGCAGACGGCTTTAGGGTTTTGGGGGTCTTCCCGGGGGTCATTTGAGGAGTGAGTGGTTCTTGTTGGAAAGCTCTCAAGACGGGCTACACTCTAGAGACAAAGATCGGGCGATTTGGAATTCAGAGGAGAGAGTGATGGACATTGAAAGTCAGGGGGTCAAATCGGTACCCCGAGCCACGTTTTGGAGTGATCCGAGACTTTGAGAGGTGATCTTTAGGAGTTGTCAAGGGGATCGAGTAGTTCATTCCGTGTTGGTTCCATTGATGGAAAATAATCCTACATTTGAGTTGGATTTGCTCTTGAAATGGTCGATTGAAGTTGGCTGTTACAGTTGAGAGGTATGAGTAAATCCATTTTCTTTGGGTTCAAAGCTTGAGTTGCTCCGTGCACATGGGATTGGATCTTTGAGTGAAACTTTCCAGGATGAGAGTGTGCCCTATCAGCTAGTCACATGTGAAATTTCAGCTCAATTGGGTAAGAGAATGTGTGGAGATCTAGGATTTTAGCCATCGAGATCTATAAAGCTCATAGGTTAGCACAGGCGGGTGGCTTGATCCATCGTGGACAGTTGGGTTCAGATCTGAGGCTAGAATTTCATACAACAGTAGAGGAGGGACAGAGGGGATTTCTTGTGAAGTTTGAGCACGATTGGATGATCGAGGTGAGAGCACGAGGTTGTCAAAGTTCAATTTACAGCGAGACGGGAGGAAGACGAAGAGAGATTTCGTCTAAATCTCTTGAATGATCTTGAACAAGCGACCTGAGGATTGGAGATGAGCTTCTTGGAGGTGTTGTATGGATGACAAGGAGACAAGTAGTGAAGCGGATACCGATGAAAGATTGTATGAAAAATGCTTGGGATCTAAAGCAGACATGTACCATGTATGAGCTCTACTTTTACCTAGAATGGGATCGAGCTCTGAGTCGTTTGTGCGACGCACATGTGTCAAGTTAGATCGATAGTAACCAAGACAAAATACTGATAGATTAGATAGTGAGAGCGTAAGTTTTCTTCGGTTAGGTTGTAGATCCTATTGTATCTCTCCACAGCTAGATACCCTGTGTATTCCTAGACCACAATTCACGCCCTACGACAGTTGGTGAACTCGACGTGAAACGTCTGGGGTTGAGAGATACATTTTCTTGCAACCATGGATGCTGAGAGCCTATCTCAATTCATAGATGAGGCTTCTACGTCTGGAGAGACCCCGAGGGTGAACCCATTGAAAAGGTCTGACATGCGATTGCTTCAGGCATTCGCGTTGATCATGCAACAACAACAAGCCGCTGAACGAAAGGAGGCAATGGCTACTAGAGCTTTGCAGTCTGTTGTGGGTTTGTTAGATCAGTTTGATGGAAAGAACATCTCCAAGTACCTTAAGTATTATTCGCGGGAGATGGAGTTGAGTAAAGTGCCAGAGAGAGAGATGATCAACACATTTGAGCTTGCTGTCGTACCAGAGATACGAGAGCATGTGAAAGAGATCATCCACTCTCATGGCGCTACATGGGAAGAGTTTACTTTTCAACTAAAAGAAGAATATTCTCTAGAAGATGCAAATCGAGTGACTAAAAAGTCATTCATGGAGTGGGTAAACAAACCCAATAAAGGGCTTGTTGCTACAGAGCTATTTAGAGAGTTCGAGAGACAATTCCTTCAGTTGTCTCGGATGGAAAAGCTCACATTGGAGAACGACAAGGTGGAGCTGTTTCTGCAAGCAGCTAACATTGAGCTACAGAGGGAGTTAGAACTACTTTTGGAAGATAGGATGGAAGATACTGGACTCACGGCCGATTGGAGGAAGGTTTCTGAAGTAGTGGGTGTACTTGCGAAGCGGGAGTATCGTAGAGGGAAGGTGGTGGTAAGGCAAGAAGTGAGACCACCGCCAATCGTACTACCTCGTAGGCAGCCAACAATGCCTAATCTACAAGCACCTACGGTACAAGTACCTCCTATTTTGTTTCTTGCTGTTCCTATCCCTACGGTTGCACCTCAAAAAGATGCAATAGAGGAATTGGTAAAAGGGATGAGAGACTTGCAGATTAAGCTAGCAAGGCTAGAGGAGAAAGGGGGAATACTTGAGAGCAAACCCGCTCCAAAGCAAAGATATGTGTAGAGATGTATTTGGTGCGATAGCACTGAACATCATCGGAAGGAATGTGGAGACTTTGCTGACATCCTACGGCAAGGAGTGATCTACTTGAAGGAGGGGAAGGTTGCCTTGAAGGAGACAGGTGAGATCCTCAAAACTAACTTTGGAAGAGGAGGGATGAGGTAAGTTTTAGAGGATTATCTTTCACAACATGTCGAGGTATCAGTACAAGCCGCTACTTATGGGGTTGAGGTAGTGAAAGATAGAGATAGTACTTCTGAAGAGGAAGTAAAGGCGAGTGAAATATGGAGTCATGATGTGACCACAATGGAGAAAGGAAAAGCAACAAGGGGTGAGTTACTCAAGGTGGCCACGACAATCAAAGGTGCTACTGGATTGAGTGATCCAGTAGATACAATGTATGTACACGCCTACTTGGCAAAGAGTCAACATGAGGCTCTCATGGAGGATAAGCGTAGGAGAGATGATGCCGGTCCTAGTGAGGAGAGAAGTACTCCTAAGAGGCAGTTACGAGGTGAGAAACCTCAGCTAGATACAACATCGGTGCGAGAGGAGACTATGGAGGAAGTCTCACCGTCTATCACAGAGAGGTTAGAAAGGAGTAAGAAAGGTAAGCCTGCTACCTACAAGCTGCAGTCAGATATTGAAGCAGCTACAGATTTGAAAGGGGTGTTAGAAGAGAGAGTGCTCAGTGCGAAAATTGAGTTTACTTTACGCGAGATCCTTGGAATAGCAAAGGAGTTCCATGATGTCATTATTGACACCATCAAGAGGAAGAGGCAATTGACAAGTGAGACTGCTATGACTAATGCTCTAGACACGAGAATAACGAAGGAGGAGGAGCTAGAGTTAGCTAAATATTGCACCAACCATAAAGTTCGATTTGCTGTAGATGAAGATGAGGGAGATGATATGGTTTCTAGTTACTATACTAGGGGACATTGACTAGAGGTACTACGGAGACCTTGGTGAAGATAGGAGATTTGGTAGATCCGGTGGTTGCTCTCATTGATCATGGATCAGAGATTAACATCGTATCTAAAGATGTCTATAAGCGAGGGAAGTGGCCCATTGACACAGAGCATGGTTGGATGATCCAGACAACGAATAACACACGAGGAGAACTCTACGGTGTTTGTCCGGATGTAAGGGTGAAAATTGGGGATGTAGTCATAGAGCAAAACTTTTTTGTTCAAGACACTACTTCGTATCCGGTGATTCTTGGACAGCCATACATTACGGCTGTAAGGATGGAGACCAAGGTGCTGGATGATGGATCCGCATATGCTAGGATCAGAAATCAAGACGGTAAGAGAGCAGTGCAGTTTCTGACTGTACCTCCTAACCATGAGCGCAATCGGGAGAACTTGCGGAGTGGTTCTCTTCCTAAAGTCACTGAAGAGTTTAAGGATTTTTGCATAGGGTCACTATAGAGCGAGGGTATAGTGATGCCGATACACAAAAGGAGGTACTCTCGCCAGTGAAGGGAAGTGCCTTTTGTACAGGAGTTGTGGGATTTTTGTGAGAGTGAATTTGCTTTATATATGCAGCTTGTTGATCTACGGAAGTGGGAGCGGAAGGCTGTGGAAAGAGTTGAGAAAGATCTAAAAAGAGTGTGTACTTGACGGAGGATAGAATAGCGGGTGTTTACATGGAGATGGGATTAGAGGATCCTTTGGAGGAACTTACCAAGATTGAGAAAAGGAGTGAAGATCAACTGGTGAAAATAAATTCTAGAGAGCTCTATTCGATCATAGAGTCATTCCAGAAACCACAAGTCAAGGTTGAAACCAAGAACAAAACGATAGATAGAAAAGTTAAGCATGTAGCTCAACCTTTACCCGATGACTCCAACCACCAAGTTCAGCAAGCTTCGAAGGAGAAGAGCTTAAAGGATCCTCGCCAAGTGGGTCACAAGTTTACTGCGGCTACACTCAAGGAGTTGAAGGTAGGATCCGCAGATTTTCTCTTTCCTATTGAAGAGCGAGAGTTCAAAGAGATGTTGAGTAAGCATAGAAAGGCTTTTTCTTTTGAAGCTTCGTAGATAGGATGCGTGGATCCGAGTGTAGTAGCTCCAATGATTATCTTTACAGTGTCGCATGCACCTTGGGACTTGAGGCCAATCCCTGTACCTAGGGCTCATCTACCTAAGCTTATGGAGCTTCTGAAGGAGAAAATGCAGATGAAGATTCTCGAACCTTCATTTGCATCGTATTCCAGTCGTTGGTTTACAGTTCCGAAAAAGAGTGGAGCGTTACGCTTCATTCAAGATATGCAGCCGGTAAACCAAGTGACTATCAGGAATACAGGGATCAGACCAATTGTAGGAGAGTTTGCTGAAGCATTTGCTGGAAGGGCGATCTATTCCATAGGAGATCTCTACTCCAGATATGATCAATTTCAACTTGCCGAAAGGAGCAGGGATGGCATCACTATGAGGACGCCGTTGGGACTGGTAAGGATGTGCACATTACCGCAAGGGGTTACAAACTCAGTGGCGCACATGATGAATGGAATGAATAAAATCTTACGAGATTTTATTCCGGAGAAGACAATGCCATTCTTGGATGACATTCCAATCAAGGATTGTCTAGAGGAGGAGAAGGATGAAGCGACAGATCAGAGGGGATGTCGTAAGTTTGTTGCTGATCACATTGCAGATGTTGATAAGATATTGTCACGTCTTGAGGAAGTCCACTTGACGCTATCTGGAGCTAAGTCCTCGTTTGGAGTACGAGAGATTGTGATTGTGAGACATTTGTGTGGATGGTTTGGTCGTAGGCCTGATCCGAGTAAGGTGGATGCCATCCAACGGATGAAGGACACATGTAGTTCGCAAACTGAAGTACGGAGGTTCTTAGGAGCTTGTGTGTTCTATCATGTTTGGATTCCTCACTTTGCACATGTTGCTGATCCTTTGTACGGCTTGCTTCGGAAAGGCAAGAAGTTTAAGTGGGACGAGAAGCACTCAGTGGCAGTTCGAAGGCTAAAAGAACTATTGTCTTCCCCGCTTGTACTTCGTAGGGTCAGCTATGAAGGGGATAAACCTGTAGTTCTGACTGTTGATAGTAGCCCTATAGCAATTGGATGGGCTGTGGGGCAAGATGATGAAGAAAGGAACAGGTTTGCTGTGCGGTTCAGCATAAAGGTGTTGAGTGAGCGACAAAGGAAGTATCCGCAAGTGAAGCGAGAACTATGGGGGGTGGTTACAACTATGAAGGTTGAGAAAGACTACCTGATTGGAGCATCGGTGGTTGTGGAGACTGATTGTTTGCCATTGTTGGGAATGATTACGAATTGTAACACTCTTGATATTGCTATGCTAAGGTTGATAGCGTACAACAAATCATTGAATCATGAATTCAAACACATAGTTGGTAAGGATAACCCAGTAGCAAACATGTTGTCTCGAGCAAGGTATGAAGGAGAGGAAGATATGATCGAGGACACAGAGGATGTTGGCACTACCGTATTTTCTAGAGCGCAAAAGGGAGAAGCAGTGTATCCAAAATCATTCGAAGAGGAGTTGTACGAGGGTGAATGGATAGATATTGGGCGTTATCTTAGCACGTTGCTGAAGCACCATGAATGGAGTGATATACATTTCAAACAGATCAGGAGGAAGGCTTACAACTATCTACTACAAGGTGGTTATTTGTGGAAGCGATCTAAGCGAGATGTTGATCTATCACAAAGAGTTGTGTGCAAGAAAGAGATGCAGATGCAACTTATTCGAGAGTTCCATGACAGTTTATGGACTGGACATCGAGGTATTTATGCAACCTTCACAAAGCTCAAGGAGAGGTACTGGTGGCGTAATATGTACAGAGATGTGGTGAGGTTTGTAGAATCGTGTCAGACTTGTCAGATGTACTCAGAGATCAGACATCGAGACGGTTTGCATCCTACATATCCGCTTGCAATCCATTACAAATGGATAGTAGATCTGGTTATCATGCCAGTGGGGATATGGCAAATGCGCTATTTGGCTCTTGCACGAGAGGATCTGTCCAATCAAGTGGAAGGACGGGCTTTGCGTACAAAGTCCACTGAAGGAGTTTGCATATTCTTGTTAGAGGACGTGATTTGTAGATACGGATGTGTTGGGAAGATTACAGCAGATCGTGGAGAGTTGAATACTCTCGAAGCTAAGCAATTCTTTGAGAGATGCGGGGTGAAACTAGCTCTTACTACGGCCTACAATCCAGAAGGGAATGCTAAGAGTGAGCGAGGTCATCCTCCTATTGTTAAAGCCATTGTGAAAGCTTGTAGAGGAAGGATGAAGGAGTGGCCGAGGTTCTTACTTTTTGCTTTATGGACTGATCGCTGCACACATAGTTCAGTGACTGGGTACATGTCAGCGGAGCTAATGCAAGGGCAAAAATCTATCATGTCCATTGAAGAGCACATTCGTACTTGGAGCGTTCTACCTTGGAAGGATAATATGTCTAAGGAGGATCTTCTTGCGCTTCGGATTCGTCAACTGGAAAGAAGACTCGAGGACATAGAGATTGCAGTTGATAAGTTGAGAAAGGCACGGTTGAAGAATAAGGGCAGGTTTGATGAGCGTCATCGGTTGCGACCAAAGGAGATTAAGGAAGGCGATTGGGTGTTGGTGTATGATTGTAGCTTGGACAACCAACACAGTGCGCTTAGAAAATTCTCTAAGCGGTGGTTTGGACCATATGTGATTCTTGTTGTACATGACAATGCTACATATTCATTTCGGGAGCTTGATGGATCAAAACTCAAAGTTCTCATTGCAGGAAAGCGTGTGAAACTCTTCAAGAAGCGAGATGAAGAGATAAGCGTGGAGGAAGTCGGAACGGAGTTTGATCTCTTGGACGACGACGAGGATGATTTGGTTCTCGACGATGCTGATAACGCCGACATCATTCAGGACGACGAAGACGTTGTGGAGGCCGTCCACAACTTGTAAGTGTTTGTGGCGCATGCCGAAGGATGCGCAGGTTTAGAGGAGATGGACGTCGTGTTGTGAGACGTCTCACATGTAAATTCAGTACAAAACGTGTGTTGTGTTTCTTTTGTGTTCCTCGAACCTTTTGTGTAGTTCGCATGAGAGCGTATTAAGTGTCGCGTTCACGGAGATCTAGATGTGAGATCGCACGATAACAAGATGTGATGACTCAGTGATCCGTGAACATTCGCGTGAATGGCTCTTGTTGTCAAACTAAGGTATAATATAGTGGGTCGAGGTTTGTGAGGCATTCTTCTTGAGAGATTTCATGAGTGTGTCTTAGTGTCTTACGTGATAAGTGAGAAACTGTAAGAGTTGCATTTATGGATGGAGGACTAAATCGAGTTCCGAATCTTCCACTTCCAAATCTGTTTCATATCAAGCTTCACTGCATCCACCGCGATCACTTCCGACAGTGGTTCGTCGCTTACTTTGGAGAAGAGTTCATGGGGAGGATGATGGACTCGCCTACTCCGGTGGTCTTATCAATTGTCACGTACGGGGAGAATTGGGACTTGACAGTGTATATCTTACTTTGACGAGGGGCGAATGGACTTGAATTATCCAGCCAACATCCATTTCAACGTCTGGATGGACGTTCGATGTCACTGTCGACGGAAGATCAATCATCGTGTGTGGATCGCAAGGAACTTTGGCGAGGAGTACTATAATCAAGTGATGGCTTCTCCATTCCCTTTTGTAGTACCTTTCATCGTAGATCGGTTCCAAGTCGTTATCTTGACTTTGTATTGAATCTTAAGTGTTAAGTATGATCTCTATAGTTTGACGAGTGTAATTATCCTAAGGTTAGGGCCGAGGCCTTGAAGGCATGAGAGGGTATTAGGGTTATAGTGGTTCTAGAGTACCAAGTAGAGGAAAAAAGTGGTTTCCAGATCTGTTTTCTTATTGGTCTATTTTCGATCAATCAACACCATTCCAGATCTGCAGATAGCTTTAGGGTTTTGGGGGTCTTCCCGAGGGTCATTTCAGGAGTGAGTGGTCTTGTTGGAAAGCTCAAGACGGGCTACACTCTACAGACGAAGATGGGGCGATTTGGAGTTCAGAGGAGAGAGTGATGGACGTTGAAAGTCAGGGGGTCAAATCGGTACCCCGAGCCACGTTTTGGAGTGATCCGAGAGTTTGAGAGGTGATCTTTAGGAGCTGTCAAGGGGATCGAGTAGTTCATTCCGTGCTGGTTCCATTGATGGAAAATAATCCTACATTTGAGTTGCATTTGCTCTTGAAATGGTCGATTGAAGTTGGCTGTTACAGTTGAGAGGTATGAATAAATCCGTTTTCTTTGGGTTCAAAGCTTGAGTTGCTCCGTGCACATAGGATTGGATCTTTGAGTGAAACTTTCCAGGATGAGAGTGTGTCCTATCAGCTAGTCACATGTGAAATTTCAGCTCAATTGGGTAAGAGAATGTGTGGAGATCTAGGATTTTAGCCATCAAGATCTGTAAAGCTCATAGGTTAGCACAGGCGGGTGGCTTGATCCATCGTGGACAGTTGGGTTCAGATCTGAGGCTAGAATTTCATACAGCAGTAGAGGAGGGTCAGAGGGGATTTCCTGTGAAGTTTGAGCACGATTGGATGATCGAGGTGAGAGCACGAGGTTTTCAAAGTTCAATTTACAGCGAGACGGGAGGAAGACGAAGAGAGATTTCGTCTAATCTCTTGAATGATCTTGAACAAGCGACTTGAGGATTGGAGATGAGCTTCTTGGAGGTGTTGTATGGATGAAAAGGAGGCTGTATTGTGAGATTGGTACAACGATCACGTTTAGTGGAGGTGCCACACCTTGTTGAAGCTGAGGTACTGTTATCGTCGGTGTCACGTCCCGAGTTTCTGGTTGTTTGCTGTCGATATGCCTTGTATCATTGGGAAGTTTGTGTAGTTGGTTGTCCTTTGCTGTGGACATCTTCCTGAGCGAAGCTCGTATCAGCGAATAATAGAAGGTCTGAGTCTAGCATTTAGGTAGTTTGTCGAGAAGAAGTAGTGAAGCGGATACCGATGAAAGATTGTATGAAAAGTGCTTGGGATCTAAAGCAGACATGTACCATGTATGAGCCCTACTTTTACCTAGAATGGGATCAAGCTCTGAGTCGTTTGTGCGACGCACATGTGTCAAGTTAGATCGATAGTAACCAAGACAAAATACTGATAGATTAGATAGTGAGAGTGTAAGTTTTCTTCGGTTAGGTTGTAGATCTTATTGTATCTCTCCACAGCTAGATATCCCGTGTATTCTCAGAAAAATTTGTACAGTTTGCTTTCAGATTTTCTGTGTTTTTTATTTTCCTGTGAAACTTTGCAGTATTCTAGAATGGCTGATAAGCTATCTAGGACAACTGAAATCATGAGAAAAGGTGATCTAGAGAGTGAGATATAATTAATCAAAGTTGAGGGGTTTATTCTTGAAAGTTTAGGAATTCTGCTCTCTGGAAATTCTGTACAGTTGTTGTCATCTTTTTTGTGTTTATTATTTCTCTATGAAAATTTCTAGGACTGTAGCTTGTCTGATAATCTATCAGAGGAAACAAAAATCATGAGAAGATGAGGTCTGGAGAGGGAGATAGAAGTTTTCAAAGTGGAGGGGGTTGAAAATCATGAGTGAAGTCAAAATATACGAATTTCAGTTCTCTGTAAAATTATACAGTTAGCATCATTTCTTCTGATTAAAGAAGTTGTGGTGTCCACAATTTGCAAGGATGGAGGTTTTTTCAAAAATTTTAAGTTAATGACGTGTCTATATAATTGAAGTAACCATATTATTTAAGTCTACATCGTGCTTAGCGGGAAGATGAATTTAAGACGAATTCGTGAGAAGAAGCCAACTTCTTCCGGAAGATGTCTTCTGAAGACGGAAGCCGGAAGATAGAGTGTGCTTCCCAAGAAGACGGTGACTGCAACCGCGAGAAATACCAACCATGCACCAACCAGAGTAGGTTAGGTATACCTAAAGTACAGTCACTACAGCAGTAGGTAGATGTGGTGCCCACAATTTGCAAGATTGGAGATTTTCTCAAAAATTTTAAATTTAAGAGTGAGCACTACTATCTTGTCATCTTGTGTAAAAGGTAGAAAGGAGGTGGAAAATATCCCTTATCTCCTTTTTTACTTGATATTAGTGGTGGGATTAAAGTTGTAGACTTTCTGAGCATTAAAAACAAGAAGAGATTCCACATACCTAGAATCTTTCTAGAAGTTGTTGACTTTGAAAGAATAAACCCATGTGAAAAGGTAAGAAGCCCATGTGATTAATGCTTTTATCTTAAGTAATATCTTAGTAAAACCCGATAAAAATAGTTTTCGGTTGAGTTACCGGAAGATACCAAAGTAAAAACGTAGAATGTATAAATAGAGGAGTAGAGAAGAACTCCTCATCCTTGTTTTCACATCGTCGTAATGACAACTTGAGTAAGATAGAGAGAGTGTGATATTTTAGCAGGTGAAAACTTGAGAGGCGTCGTTAGAATGGAGAATTTTAGTTGATGATTTTATGAGTGTGTGAATGACTCAACTAAGCATTTTTCCCTTCAAGTTCATGGTGTGCTTTCATCAAAGCCATCAGAGGTGACCCTTGAGTGAAAGACATGCCTGACATGTTGCAAATTCATCGATGACTATCATGGAGGTTGAGAGATTGGGGGGTAGTTGATCGATAAGACCGTGGACGGTTTACATTTTTGGTTCCGTTGCCAGGACCTCACTTGAAGAGATCTTTGGAGGATTTTTAGAGATCAATTTTACATTCGATAGAAAGAGATCATGCGAGAGCACATGGAGAGAACGTTGTGAGGAGAGAGAGCTAACCCGATGTTAACAATATTAGAATCTTTCGTCTATCTCGTAGTGATCTATGACGCATTCGAGGTCATTCTTTATATCTTGTTCACTTAGAAAGGGTTTGAGGAGAGTTGAAAGTGGATGCAACAAGAGTTGTAGAGAAAGGAGGAGAAAGAAGTTACTAGAGGAGGAAAATTCGAGAGTTTAAGAATTTTGCTCTCTGGAAACTTTGTACAGTCATTGTCAGATTTTCTGTGTTTTCAATTTTCTTGTGAAACTTTGCAGTATTCTATAATGGCTGATAAGTTAACTAGGACAACAGAAATTATGGGAAAAGGTGGTCTAGAGAGGGAGATGTAAATTTTCAAAGTTGAGTGGGTTTATTCACGAGAGTTTAGGAATTATGCTCTCTGGAAAATTTGTATAGTATTTTAGCTTGTCTGATAAGCTATATTGGACAATAGAAATCATCGGAAAAGGAGGTATGGAGAGAGATATATAAATTCTCAAAGTTGAAGGGTTTATTCATGAAAGTTTAGACATTCTGCTCTCTGAAAATTTGTTACAATCGCTGTCATCTTTTCTGTCATTTTTCCCCGAGCGATAGTTCACTTCCCTTACACTCCCTCTATCCTCCACAAACCTATCGATGCACTTGCAAGTTTGTTCGTCGCTCGTTCAGAACATTTGCACTCGGCTCTTATGAATTCCAAAACCAAGCGAGGAGCGAGTACATCACATGTACTTTCCTTGCTGTAGGTTCCTTTTTCCCCAAAACGAGAAGGCTCTGAACGAGACGGAGTGAGTCGACCGGATCGAGCGTAAGTTCTACGCTCGCAATGTAAGGAGCAGGTTCCACGCGACGAGAAAATGCTCTTTGTCCCCAGGTTTCCGGTAGAAATCAATATACTCATTATTAGCGATACTTTATATTTGAATTTTTGGCCATAATTTAATATTGATCCCCTAATGTTAACAAGGTATTGCACATGCATTGGAATTGCTGTGCTATAATTCGCTAAGAAAATGAAGATGTTAATTCGTGTTATTACTACAGGTACAATATTTATGTATAGAAAAAAAGGTTAATAACTTAGAAACAGCTTGTGAGATTACATGTGAGTATGAGAAATGGAAGTTATTATTATTGCAAACAATAGAATATATAGTTAATGATGAAAATAATACTGATTTTGATGTATGTATCTGATGTATTGTGAGAACAAAGCAAAAAGGTTGAACGTGGTAGGAGAGTTGGAATGAAATAACTATTGAAAGGAGGAAGTATTTATGTGAGTAGGTATTTTCTGTATCCTAAGAAGTAATTTTCTCATTAAACTTAGAATAATAGAATTATTATGCAGTATTAATCTAGATATGACGTAAGTATAATTTTTGCTTCATAATAAACTGAACAGATATAGAAATGAAATATAAAAGGAATTTAAATATTCAATTGGATGTTGTATGTTTGTTATTTTGTATTAAATTGATAATCAGCAACGATGGATAGATATTTTGGTGCGAAAGCAATGAGAACTATAAATACGTAAATATATACATATTTGAAGGTGATGTAGAAAACTTCATTAGTGAGCAAATAGATGTTTGTATTGAAAGTTTAGTCAATATTATTTAGTATTATAACAAGACGCAAGGCGCATGCAATGACATTGCGAGGGCTATGCGTTTGCAAGACCTCACAATCCTAGAAGTGAAATCTTTGAAGATAAATCTAAGAAGTGAAATCCACCTCACCTCACGAGTCTTAGAAGGTGATATATGTGAAGATGAAATTCTAGAGATGTGGATGAATGTTAAAGAAATGATGAAGATTAATATAGTCTTTGAAAGTCATGATAAGATTATCTTCGGATACGAAAAAAAATAATTTATAGTTTTATGTAAGTAACAATGAGCATCTTTTAGTTTGCAAATACTGGTACTAACATATTTGCATTTTTATGCAAATATATAATCTTGTGAATCTTCAGATCATTTTGAGGATAGTGATCCTACGATTATCTTCTGATGTATGATAATATAGAAGTTTGTGAATCTTCGGATCGATTCGAGTATAGTAATCAATCACAAATGCAGGAAAAAAGTTTTAGAATATTGTGGAGGTTAGGAAGAATAACTTCAAATTATGTTATTACATACATTTTAAAATTTATGGAAGATAATAAAAAAATACATAAATGACATTGTGCTAGTTTTCAGTTTGTGTATGATATCTTCAGTTTGATGCATATGAATTTTTATTTAATGATTCGAATGATGAGCGTAGGAAAGAAAAGTAGATTATTTGTTTAGGTAGATGAGAATATATTAACATGTTATGATTTTTATCAAATGAAAAAAGTTTTATGGAGAATGTGAGAGATGTTGTGAAGACTATGTACATTTTAGTATCGATAATATATAAATATGTAAGAAATGTATAAAATGATTTGAATCTTGAGGTCATCTTGAGAGCAATGATGAATCGTAACTACAAAACAAAAAATTTGAAATATTATAGATGTTAGAATGAGAATGTTTATTATATTAAGAACAATTGTAGATGCATACATTTAGGAATTTTGTGAACTCAGTACTTCATGACATGATGATGAATTTTAATTTATATAAGAAAAAGTTATTTCAAGAAACGTACAAGGGACTACATTATTTCGCAAGTGTTGAAAATCTCTTGAATCCCAAGATATATGGTCATGAACATCATTTGTATGACTCGAGTGATGAGTATACGAAGAAAAGAAGATTGGATTCGTTTATCACATAGATGTGAACATATGCATTGCTTAATTTTTTTATTTACGTGTGGTTACTTCTCGATTTTCCTCAGTACACTTATTGTTAATTTTCTTCATCTCATTTGTTATTGTATTGCATATTTTTGTTAGGTACGATATACAATATTGTACTGCAGCATGTGAATCTAACACGTATTGACAATCTGTGTTGGCTTGCCAAATGGATGCAGCATTTTTTGGGAAGGAATTACCGCTTGGATGACGTTTGAGTTATATGAAAGGTTTGGATAAATAATATCTTAAAGCTAATAAGCAAGTCTCATATGTAAGTTCTAAATGTTCAAGATAATAATAGAAGTTCAAATCCATTACAATTTTGAAAGAAGAAATGATGTTTGAAATTCTAATCAATTTAAGTTTTATATCTCGCGTCGTTTCATCATCGAGTTTGTCGTTAGTTAAAGATATAATATTGTTATTTTTTACATGGAATGTCATGGAAACCAAAATCGAATAGCAAGTTTTTGTGTGAGGATGAGTTTGACATTTGATCATCTCTTCACTCAATAAGTGATAATCAGAAGAAATATATTCGTCGATGAAAGTTGTTATCGATTCATCAGGATCTATCTTGAAAATAAGAGCACTTTTTGTCCACAGTAGTCAGTGATCATGTGGACTGTCTCTACTTTGAAATTCAGTTATGAAAAAGAAATCTGATATATGTCTTAAAATTAATTGGTTATGTTGAATCAATTACGAGAACATTGTGTTCTATATTCCTAATATCATGCACATGTAACATGATATTGTCTAAGAAGATGCTATTTTTGTCAAGAAGTTAAGATTTCTTCACAGTCCGGCAATGAAATATGATTATCTATCTTGTTCAAATTGAAAAAGATATTCATCAGTGGTTTTCAGTTATTTTTGTTCGCAATTAAAGTAATGAAAAATATAGGTTTTCCTAATTGTCAAATCATCGTGATAAAGTTTCGTCTAACGAGTTGATAATAGTTTAGAGTGAATCATAATTGGGACAAACAAGGAAAAGCTTGATCTGATATAAGAAGTTGTTGTCTGATATTATCGTCCTTGACTTGTTTCATCGTTGAAGGAGAGCTTTGTAGTTTACTTTTCTTTATTCAAATCTAGGATATGCTTACAATTTTCTCGATGCAGCTTTTGGACATCTTGAAAAAGATGTTTGGTAAATGTCTAGCAAATTTATGAGTTTTGTATAATAATTTCCATGAAGCTAGTTTGTGATATGACATATCAAAACGATTTGTTTGTTTCTTCCTTTGTCAAAAACAAACAAGAGAAATTAGTTTCTTCACAAAATTTATCTTTGAATAAACTCAAAAAGTGATATCCCTCGCTAGGAGCCACAATAAGTTTATATTTTTCACTAGCGTAAATGATTTTAAGATCCAAAAATTTTGCAGTAAATGTATCGATGTTTGTGTTTGGTTCATGATTATTTTTATCAAACTCGTTATTTGTGTTTGGTAGCTTTTACTTCATCGAACCAGAGTTGTTTTCTGAAATAATTGTCTTTAAAGTATTGATCCAATTTTCATTGAGCTTGATATTGTGAAGTTTGTATAAGTGTGTATCACTAAATCATCTAAAGCTCGCATTACTTTGTTAGGTCTAACATAGCTTGTTTATAGATTGATTTTAGAGTAAGTTTTCTTTTGATTTCCACTATGATAGAATCTTCTTCACTGACCATACGTGGTAAATGTGTCTAGACCATATTTGTATTTGATAGGATATTAATAATACTACCTCTTCGATGCCATTGTTGAAAACCATTGTATATATGAATGTTTTCGAACATGACTCGCGGTGAGTTCAATCTTTCTTTTACTTCGTTTAAATATTCAAGATATGGTATCGTATTTTTACTGTAAACTTTAGATATCTCAAAGAAAAGAGATATTTTATTATCGTTTATACACCACATACACATCAAACAAATCTTTGTATTTTCTTTAAGTTGTTCGAAAGTTATGTTAGCTGTTTTAGCATAAGAGTAAATAAAATCATAATGAATTTGATTGATGTATTTTAAATTCTTGAAGAAATCACGTTTATAGCACATGTCGCATGACTGATATGATACATCTAATAAAGACTTGGAGTAATGTGGTGCCCACAATTTACAAGATTCACTAATTTTTGAAATTTTTAAGATTAATAACTTGTTTGTATAACTGAAGAAGCGTTGTTACTTAAGATTACGGCTTCCTTAGAAGGAAGATGATCTTACGATCTTTTTGTAATAAGAAGTTGACTTCTTCGGAAGACGACCGTCTTCCGGGAAGCGTCTTCTCGGTTGTGTCTTCCAAAGACGGAAGACGGTGGAAGACAAAAGACGGCGAAAGACGAAAGACACGTATCTTCCGAAAGACGGCAACCGCGGAAGCCTAACCACGTATTTCCAAGTAAAGAAGTAGGTGTACCCACCAGGTAACACCGAGTAGGTTAGGTAGGTCAAGTAGGTCATCTAGGTTGCGAATCTTAAACTGCACGAGAAGATGCGAAGGAAGCACATTAGCACAGAACCTTATCCGCTTCCCGCATCGAGAGATTGTTTTGGACCTAGACAATTGAATTGAAGGTGATCGAGTTGAGTGAAGGCCAGCAGAGTGGAATTGAGCAGAGTCAAGATCGATTCGTAGCTAGAGAAAAGGGCGAAGACGAATCGCTGAAGGTAGGAAGCACATCGAGCTGAAGGAGTCTTCTGAAGACTCCCGGAAGCAGACATTGAAGGGCAGCTGCGAGGAATCAGAGGAGGAACCTTATTCGATTAAGGAGTGACAAGGCATTGGCAGCAGCAGCAGCTTAGTGGGGTCGCATTGGAGCTGGGATCAAAGTCGTAAGTACGTAGAAGACTGAAGGAAGGTCGGGAAGAAGACAGAAGACTGTTGAGGTTCTTCCCATGTTCTCTTTCCTTCCCACTGCTTCTAACCTTTTGTTTGGTATCCCCCGCGCTTCCCCGGTTGTTTGCAGGCAACCCAATCGATTGATTCCCTCCCCACATTTTTCCTTCTGAGACATTGGGCACGGAAGCGCTGTCCAATTTTTGACAGCCATCTTCTTGCTTCTTCTCGAGTGCAATTCGAGCTTCCCTACCCATCGTCCTCAAATTAGAGATCACAACTATCAATTTCCCTACCCTACCATCCCTCTACTCCCGAAACCTTGAACAGAAGACGCTTCGGAAGATCTGAACATCTTCGGAAGACGCTTCGGAAGCCTGACTGTCTTCGGAAGACGACTGTGTGCAATTCGTATCAAGAGTGGATTTGCTTTGCTTTTGTGTTAAGAGAGACTTGATACGAATCCCGAGTGGCTTGGGGAGTTGTTTGTTATTTCGAGAAGTTGGAAGTTGGGAACCAGGCCTGTGCCTCCCGGTCTTCCAAGCTTCTCAAATCCACATCTTCCTAGAGAGACTAGAAGATTGGAAAGGCTGGCAGAATGAGCGAGAAGACGTGAGGGTCCATTACGGGTCTCTTCTGTCCGACCCATAGCAGCCTATTCCTTCTTCTTCCCGAACTTAGAAGAGAGTTGTGAGAAGTCTTGCTGGCAGAATCTGGAGAGAATGGTCGAGGATCATGTCTTCTCATTATGCAGCAAGCTTCTTCTGAGTGTGTAGGAGAGGTGAGAAGTCAGAAGAACAGAGTGCAAATGCCGTCTGTCTGTTGTGAGGTTAGATTGCGTGTAGGAAGCAGAAGACAAGTGAGACCAGTGAAGGGAAGCCTGGCTTCGAGAAGTCTTCGAGAAAGATATTGAATCGGAAGCTGTCCCGGGAGTCTTCCTAGAGGTCACTATCATCGCTGTCGTGTGACGTGTTTTTTATCTGGGAATACAACGGGTATCTAGCTGTAGAGAGTACGTGTCGCACTCCGTTACTCAGAACCAGCGATCACCCAAACCTCTCTTTGATCTCTAAGTACACTCTGAACTTATCCCGCTACGATATCCTCACGTCCTCTCGGCACATCTCTCTCTTACTCGACTAGGAATAGAACCGGGATAAGTTCCTGCCAACCGAGCAACCTGTTCCTGCCATCATCGCAAGCACTCTTGGGTCTGCTGGTCATCACTCCAGCCTCACCACAAGAGAAATACCAGCACTCCTAATAGAAAAGAAACCTAAGCGCAACGCCCGCACACAAATCCAATCAAACAAACTGGGCGTACAAACATGCATGTGGGTATGGAGAGGATCCAAACACATGTAATACAGTCAACAACTCTCCATACCCATGATCAAGTGCTCTGAAACACTAGCAAAACCTCCAGGTCGACATGTTCTTCAAAGAATCTTAACTCTTGCGCCTTTCGGAGCAAGAACCTCTCAACTTTACCTCGCTGTCACCCCTCAACCACAGCTTAGAATGAGATAAACCAAGACCAGCAGATAGCTTGTAGAAAAATCTCTCTATTAAAGTATTACATGCAGAGAGATCATCTCTGAGTTGGCATCTATGCACTTCCAAAGTTCGCTATTTTTATAACAGGATACTATTTCAACAGAACTTTGCTGTTCAATTCCTCACAAACCACTCGATAAAAACAGCTCAAACTTCTCAAGAAGCTAATATGTCATCATCACTACCACTCTGTAAAATTTTACCAGCAGATCTTCAACCGAACTCTCGGAACGATCCAAGCCCTTATCGCTGTTTTTATAACATGATACTATTTCGACAGAACTTTGCTGTTCGATTCCTCACAAACCACTCGATCAAAACGTCTCAAACTTCTCAGGAAGCTAATGTGTCACCATCACTACCACTCTGTAAAATTTCACCAGCAGATCTTCAACCAAACTCTCATAATGATCCAAGCCCTTTTCGTCAATGACACAAGACGAAATGAAAACCCTTGTGCACAAAAAATGACGTTTCCCTTCAACCCAATAAACCAAATGGTCTGAAATTTCACAGGTAGGTAGCTTACTGTACCTTCTTAGACCTTGGAAGGTTTCATAGCGAATTTGACCTCAAACTCTCCATATCTCTCTCAATGTCTCATGTTTACAGTCGCCTACTATCATAGCCTTTGATTTGAGATACCCAACTTCAGCCGGCCATAACTTTTTCACTCCGGCTTGGAATCGATTGATCTCGGAGTCCATCGGCAAGCCCATCTCAAGAGCTTTCCAGCAACAGTCAATTCATCTCCAGAAACCTCACAGAACTCCCAGAAAGTGAGAAAGACCTCACGAAAACGAAATTGGTCACGAATTTGACCCCCTCAGCTTCAATTGATAGAAACTTTCTCATCCGCGCTTCAAATCCAGCAACCATTGAGTCCACGGGCATCCTCGTCTCCCAAGCTTTCCAACCATATCTCACATTCCGCGAATGGACCACGGGAAGTGCCTCTAATCATCGAAAACGTGAAAAGAACTAGGTAAAAGGTGATTGATCAAATTTTCGATCAATAAGAAACAAGTTGACAAAAAGGTTTTGTCTTCACTCACATGACAAACACACAAAGAACGAATTTTTATCCAGAGTACCATTTGGGCCTCAAAACTTATATTGAACAAATTACAAACATGTGCCGTTGACGATACCGTCGGCCACGAAGCACGTAGACACGAAAAACAAACTACTCTCAATATAGAGTCAGTATCTCGACTCTAAAACGGTTGACAATAAACGGAACTACAAAAGGAACGGATGAAGCTCTTATCTGGTTGTAATAATCCTCACCGAAGTTCCTCACGATAAACTCACGATGCGCCACCTTTGGTCGACTATAACATCGTATTTCGACCCAAGTGTTGAACGGAACTCTCGCTGGAAAGTTCAGATCCAATGGAGGATCCATACTACATCAGAGCAAGATGTAGACAGTAAGATCCCAAACAGCGTCGTAAGTGACAATGAGAAGAACGATAGGATCCGGAGTAGCCATCACCGCAGCCATAAACGACTCTCCTCAATGAACTACCATAAATACTCGAAAGTGATCCCGCGGTAGACATTGGATCTTAATGACGAATGGATGCGCAAGTAGAAGATCAGGAGCACAAAAAGTCTCTCCGTTCATGCCTATCACTCGCACTGCCGCTTACTTCATCCGATGATAATGATCACACTCACACTAGACTTGGATACTCTACACTCTATATTCCAAGCTCCGCGCATCTCTCTTCTTATACATCAATCTCGCATATGACGACAAGAGTACTATCTTTATCTCCACTCAGCAGAGAGTACACGGATCGTCCACGTGGAGCCTTATCTTTTGACACAATAAGGTCCCAATGGCTCCTCAACATCAAACACGTTGTCACGCTACTTGGCGACTACATGCTTGACTTCTACTCTGACGCTTAGGTCTAGTAGTTCTAGAAGTTAGCTCATATTACTTCTAGTCCTTTATATATATGTTTGACACCTTTGCATACGGTGTTAACACTATTTTGAGTCCTAGTAGGCTGATAGTATGCTAGTTATCTTGTTCAAGCATTTGTGCGCTTGTGCAAGTGACTTCTTACTTGTCTATGACGTTCAATGTACATAACTTAGGGTTTCCATGCTGATAGAGGTTTAAGCTCATGGGTTGTACTTACTTGTCGCTCATGCACGCTTTCTAGATTGGTTAAGTTATCTTTTAGGGTTACGTGTTATTTTACATGTCTTCGCGTGAAGTTTAAGATTTACGCTGGCACTTTAGGGGCTGACGTGGTAGCCTTTGAGTGAAGTTGAGTTACCACGTGGATTAGGGCACTAAAGGACAACCAAGTGGAGCTATGAACTCCCATTGGTCTGTTTTTGTCTTTAGTTAAACTCTAAATTTAGAAACAGAGCTCTAAAGGAGAGTTCGAACATTTGGACAGAATAGATCATGGGTATGGAGAGTTGTTGACTGTATTACATGTGTTTGGATCCTCTCCATACCCACATGCATGTTTGTACGCCCAGTTGGTTTGATTGGATTTGTGTGCGGGCGTTGCGCTTAGGTTTCTTTTCTATTAGGAGTGCTGGAGTGAAGTTGAGTTACCACGTGGATTAGGGCACTAAAGGACAACCAAGTGGAGCTATGAACTCCCATTGGTCTGTTTTTGTCTTTAGTTAAACTCTAAATTTGGAAACAGAGCTCTAAAGGAGAGTTCGAGCATTTGGTGAGGGGACTTCAAAATCTGAGCGCACATGGAGATAGAGCTCGTCATGCCAAGCACTTCCAGTGAAATTTTCGATCGATTTGAGGCAATAAAGACGAAGTTATGACCAATTGAAGTTCGAATTGTGCTAGAATTGAATCACTTTTGTTGGATTTAGGGTTTTCAGTGTCACTTGCAGCAGATTTGAGGAAATTGCTTCAAAACTTCGATGTTGTGTTCTCTGCCAGCAGGGCTACGATTTCCCAAAAAGTTTCGCATCGATTGAGTGACTGAGTAATTCAGGGCGGCCTCTGAAGCAGAGGGGGTATGAAAAGCTCTTAATCTAGAGCAGCGACTTCAGAGGAGGAGATCTGGAGTTCTGTGTACAGTCAGGAGTCCCAACTTCACAGGGGTGTTCAGCATCCTGTAGACTCCAAATCGTGTAAGAATATTTGAAATTGATCGAGCCAATCTTCTGTTATAGGTCGGAATAGCCATCTAGGTACCAGAAATTGCAGTAGTTTTCTTGCTCAGAACTTTTTTGTCCATATCTCCGTGTCAGAATTTGATCTCAGGCTGAAACTTCGTGTGTGAGTTCAGTAGTACCCCATTTGCATGTAGGGGAAGTTTAGAAGTCTAAACCTTCATAGTTTTCTTCTCCGTGAGTGTCAAAGTTCGCCGCCGGATCCTATTACTGCCAGCTAGACCTGAATTTCGCTTTCTGAGCATGTTACTAGATCTTACACATCTGTGTGAGTGTTTATAGCCCTATTGTGACCTGAAAGCCAACCTCTTGAGTAAACAACCACAGCCAGAAGCCCGACGCTTTCCTAGGTAGACGGATCACACTCCGACATACTCTCTTTTTGGTGAACTCGACGTGAAACACCTAGGGTGGGAGTTTTCTTGAGAGTGCTATAGGATCAGATATCATGGCCAACCAAGGATCATCAAGTGGAGGTGCTGCTGCTGCTTAGCAACCTGTTCAGTTGGATGCTACTACGATGAAGATGTTCCAAGCTTTTTCCATGTTTATGCACCAGCAGCAGAGCACAGAGAGGAAGGAGGTATTAGCAACCAAGGCGTTGCAATCTGTGGTGCATCAGATGGATCAGTTCAAGGGGACAGATATTTCCAAGTACGTGCGATACTATGCTAGGGAGATGGAGGTGAACAAGGTACCTGAGAAGGAGATGGTGGAGAACTTTGAACTTGCTGTTGTGCTTGAGATTCGTGGGCGTGTGAAAGAGCTCAAGCAGCAGCAAGGATAGAGTTGGGAGAGTTTTATGCGAGCTTTGAAGGAGGAGTACTACACTGAAGATTCAGAGAGGGTGACCAAGAGAACGTTCTTGGAGTGGGTGGTTAAGCCTAACAAAGGTTTGTCTGTAAATGAGGTGTTAAGGGAGTTTGATCGTCAGTATGCTCAGCTTTCTAGGACAGAAAAGCTTACACTAGAGGTGGAGAAGACAGAGCTTTTTCTACAAGCAGCGGACGTGACTATTCAGGAGAAGCTTGAGCTGTTGTTGGAAGACAACAGTGAGGAGAGAGGATTGAAGACTGATTGGAAGGAGGTTGAAGAGACTGTCTCTTTGCTGACCAAGAGACAGAGAAGAAGGGACAAGGTGGTGGTAAGTGAAGCAGCACCTCTGATAATTCCTGTTAAGCAGTTGCCTACTAAGCCCGCTTTGGTAATTGCTAGAGAGGAAGACTCACCGCTTGATGAGTTGATTAAGGATATGAAGGAGCTTAAGCTTAAGCTCACTAGGTTAGAAGAGAAGGAGCAGAATGTACAGCCTGCTATGTAGAGACCTCAAATGAGAGAAGGCTTTGTTCATCGTTGTATATGGTGTGATAGCCTAGACCATGTAAGAAGAGATTGTGGGGAGTTTTCAGATGCATTGAGGAAGGATCTGATCTTCTTCAAAGATGGTAAGATCCATTTGAGAGAGACTGGGATGATGTTGGGAACCAACTTTGGCAAGGGTGGTATGAAGAGACTTGTGAATGAAATATCAACATCACATGCTGTTTCTCTTGTGAATGCTGCTACCTGTGGAGTGAAAGTGGAGATGGAGAGAGAGAAAGGGACTACTGGGTTGTGGTCTGATGTAGTGCGGTCCGTAGCTAGAACAGAGCTAGATAAAGATGTGCTACGAAGGGTTGGCAACTCAATTCGAGAGACTACAGGATGGAATGATCCTGTGGATACTATGTCAGTGCATGCTTATGTTGCAAGAAGTCAGCATGAAGCTGTACTAGAAGAAAAACGCAGAAGAGAGGATGCAGGTGAGGCTTCTACAGCCAAACGACCTGCTACAAGAAGTGAAAGGGCTAGACCAGAGGCAAGGCAGGAGACAACACCTACTCGGGAGGAAACTATGGAGGATCTACCACCTACAACACCAAAGGAGAAGGAGAGAAGCAAGGAGAAGGGTAAGATGCCTGCATACAAACTTCAGTCTGACATTGAGATTGCTACAGACCTGAAGCAGGTGTTAGAGAATCGTATCTTGAATGGGAAGGTTGAGTTTACTTTGGGTGAGATTCTTGAGATTGCAAAGCGTGAGTTCCATGAGGTTATTATAGATATCATCAAGAGGAAACGTCAGATTTTGGGTGAAGCAGCTACGCTTAACGCTCTAGGGACCAAACTGTTGGAAGATGAGGAAGATGAGATTGCTGGTTATTGCTCTCAAGTATCAGAGGGAAGATCAGATCAGCACGTGAGGTTTGAAGATGAGGTGGAAGCATCGCAGAAGAGCCATTATTCTCACAACCATTGGGCGAGAGCAACCACAGAGACCTTAGTGAAGCTGGTAGATCTAGAGGAACCTGTGGTGGCATTGATTGATCACGGCTCAGAGATTAATCTGATGTCTAAAGAGCTGTACAAGCGTGGGAGGTGGCCCATAGACACCGACCATGGATGGCTTATCCGTGCTGCCAACAACCAGCGAGGAGAACTCTATGGTGCTTGCCTCAACATCAAGGTAACTGTGGGTGACATTAGTGATATTCAGAATTTTTTTGTGCAAGACATGTCAACCTATCCTATCATTCTAGGACAGCCTTACATTACTGCTGTTAGAATGGAGACACGAGTTATGGATGATGGTTCAGCCTATGCTAGGGTACGTAGTAGAGACGGCAAAAGAGCTGTTCAGTTTTTGACCGTTGCTGCAGAACATGAGAGGAATTGTGATAGCTTGAGAGACCGTCCACTACCTAAGATTACTCAGGAGTTTAGAGAGTCTAAGGGTTTTGGCAGAGTACCATTGAAGAGCAAGACTTCAACGATACAGTAGAGATAGGATTCTCACCTGATCCAGTAGAGCAGGAAGCTTTATCCACTAGCTTCATAGGATTGACGTCATATGGATCAGTGTGTTATAGGAAGGTTGAGAATCTGAAGAGGTTTGAGAGGCAACATGTGAAGTATGTACAACAGTCTTTGAGAGATAGTGGAGAGTTAGCCGGAGATGAATACATATCTGGAGTGTTTGAAGAGCAGTATTTGGTAGATACTATAGGGGAGTTGAAATCTATAGTAGAAAGTTCTATAGATGATGTAGATAGAGTGGTGAGAGTGAGCTCCAAGGAGCTTTATGATGTAATTAATAAGTTTATAGATCGACAAGAGGTGTATGTGGAGACCAAGTACAAGTCAGTGGCAAAGAAAGTCAAACCAGTGGCTTTGCCATTACCACTCGATTACAATCAGAAGATGGAGCAAGCTGCACGAGAACCGACGCTCAGAGGACCGAGAAGAATTGGACACCAGTTCACAGAAACAACACTGAAGGAGCTGAAGATTGGAGGTGATGGATTTCTTACCGAGCAAGAGAAGAAGAGCTTCAGGGAGATGCTATATAGGCATGGTAAGGCGTTTGCGTTTGAGTCACATGAAGTAGGATGTGTAGATCCAAGTGTAGTTGCACCTATGGTAATCTTTACTATATCGCATGTGCCTTGGAATCTACGTCCTATCCCTATGCCTAGAGCTCATCTGCCAAAGCTGATAGACTTGCTCAATGAGAGGATTAGGATGGGTATCTTGGAACCATCTATAGCTCCCTATTCTAGCAGATGGTTTATTGTTCCGAAGAAGAGTGGAGCTTTGAGATTCATTCAAGATATGCAGTCAGTTAACAAGGTGACTATCAGGAATATGGATATAGGACCTATTGTAGACGAGTTTGCAGAGGCTTTTGTTGGTCGTGCTATCTATTCAATGGGAGACTTATATTCAGGTTATGATCAGTTTCAGTTATCCTCTGAAAGTAGAGACTTGACTACATTGAGGACACCTTTGGGATTACTGAGGATGTGCACCTTGCCACAAGGTGCTACCAATTCTGTAGCACATATGATGAATGGCATGAACAAAGTTTTGAGGGACTTCATTCCTGAAAAAACTATGCCATTCCTTGATGATGTGCTTATCAAAGGGTGTGCTGAGGAGGAGAAGAATGAGGTAATGGATCAGAGGGGGTGCCGTAAGTTTGTTGCAGATCACATAGCTGATTGTGATAAGATACTGAGTCAACTGGAGGAGGTTCATTTGACTTTATCAGGAGCAAAGTCTGTATTTGGAGAACAAGAGGTGTTAATTGTGGGGCACCTATGTGGATCTTATGGTCAGAAACCTTGTCCAAACAAGGTTGATGCCATTCGAAGGATGAAGGAGACATGTGGGTCAGTTACCGAGGTGAGAAGGTTTCTAGGTGCATGTGTGTTTTACCATATATGGATTCCACACTTTGTACATGTAGCAGATCCGTTGTACAAGCTGCTGAGGAAAGGGCAAAGATTTCAGTGGCAAGAGGAGCAAAGCGAGTCTATGAAGAAGTTGAAGGATCTGTTGTCTTCATCACCAACTCTACGGAAGGTAACATATGAGTTGGGCAGATCTGTTATCCTTACTATTGATACTAGTCCTATTGGCATTGGATGGGCTGTAGGACAAGATGACAAGGATGGAAACAAATATGTGGTGCGTTTTGGAGCTAAGGTGTTAAGTTCACGACAGAGAGACTACCCTCAGGTCAAGAGAGAGCTATGGGGAGTAGTTACTGCGATGAAGAGTGATAAGGAATACTTGATAGGAGCACCTGTGGTTGTGGAGACAAATTGTTTACCTCTCTTGGGAATGATCACTAGCTGTACAACTCCAGATATTGCTATGTTGAGGTGGATAGCATATATCAAGTCCTTGAACCCAGAGTTTAGACATATTGCAGGGAAGGACAATCCTGTGGCAGATATGTTATCAAGGGCGAGGTATTACGATGAGAAAGAAATGACAGATGATCAGGAGGATGTGGGAACAGAGTTCTATTCTAGTGCTCTTGCTAGAAGAGATAGAAGTTGTTTTGCAACCTCGTTGGAGTTTTTTGAGGAAACTATGTATGATGGCGAGTGGTTGGATCTTGGGCGCTATTTGAGTTCACTGGAAAGGCAAGAAGGCTGGTCTGATGTAGATTTCAAGAGGATCCGTAGAACAGCTTATGGGTACTTTTTATATGGAGGACATTTATGGGAGCGCCCTAAGCTACAAGGAGGTGTACCACAGCGGGTGGTATGTGACCTGGAATTGCAGCAGAAGCTGATCAAGGAGTTCCAGGAGAGTCTATGGGCCGGTCACAGAGGAGTTTGGGCTACATTTGCCAAGATAAAGGAGAAGTATTGGTGGAAGGGTATGTATAAGGATGTAGTACAGTTTGTTTCATCTTGTATACCTTGCCAGATGTATTCCAACGTACGTCATCGTGATGGATTGCATCCTACTTATCCTTTAGCCATTCATTACAAATGGATAGTTGATCTGGTAACTATGCCATTTGGACTTGGACAAATGAGGTATCTAGTCTTGGCTAGAGAAGATCTATCTAACCAAGTCGAAGGCCGTGCCCTGAGGACAAAGACCACTGCTAGTGTCTGCCGCTTTCTACTTGAATATGTTATTTGTATGTATGGGTGTGTGGGAAAGATCACTGCAGATAGGGGTGAGCTGGATTCACAAGAAGCAGTTGAGTTCTTCAAGCGATTGGGGATCATGTTGGCGTTAACCACTGCTTACAATCCTGAAGGGAATGGCAAGAGCGAACGAGGTCATCCGCCAATCATCAAAGCTTTGGTAAAAGCTTGCAAGGGTAAGATCCGTGAATGGCCTAGACTGCTATCATTTGCTTTGTGGGCGGATCGTACAACTCATAGTACCGTTACAGGTTACATGCCAGCAGAGTTGATACTAGGGCAAAAACCTGTGATGCCGATTGAGGAGGTTGTGCCTACTTGGAATGTTTTGCCATGGGAAGATGGTAGAAGTACAGAGGATCTTCTTGCATTAAGGATCCAATAGTTAGAACGGAGACCTGAGGATGTTGCCAAAGCTGTGAAAAGGTTGAAGACTGCTAGAGAGAGAAACAAATGCAGATTTGATAGAACGCATAGATTACGACCCAAACCAGTTAAAGAAGGTGATTGGGTGTTAGTCTATGATAGTAGTCTTGATAATCAGCATAGCACCATCAGAAAGTTTTCCAAGAGATGATTCGGACCTTATGTGGTGTTAGAAGTTCATGACAATGCCACATACTCTTTGAGAGAGTTAGATGGTGCAGTGCTCAAGATACCAGTCGCAAGGAAGAGAATCAAGCTCTTTAGAAAGAGAGGGGAGGACTAGCACATTGCAGAGCTTACTAAGGATGAAGCTGAAGACTCAATGGAGGTTGAAGATGAATTTGAAGCTGAAGCTGAAGAGTCTTGATCAGGATCTGGCACATACCAGAGGATGTGCAGGTTCAGAGGGGGTGGATGTCATGTTACTTGGCGGCTACATGCTTGACTTCTACTCCGACGCTTAGGTTTAGTAGTTCTAGAAGTTAGCTCATATTACTTCTAGTCCTTTATATATATGTTTGACACCTTTGCATACGGTGTTAACACTATTTTGAGTCCTAGTAGGCTGATAGTATGCTAGTTATCTTGTTCAAGCATTTGTACGCTTGTGCAAGTGACTTCTTACTTGTCTATGACGTTCAATGTACATAACTTAGGGTTTCCATGCTGATAGAGGTTTAAGCTCATGGGTTGTACTTACTTGTCGCCCACGCACGCTTTCTAGATTGGTTAAGTTATCTTTTAGGGTTACGTGTTATTTTACATGCCTTCGCGTGAAGTTTAAGATTTACGCTGGCACTTTAGGGGCTGACGTGGTAGCCTTTGAGTGAAGTTGAGTTACCACGTGGATTAGGGCACTAAAGGACAACCAAGTGGAGCTATGAACTCCCATTGGTCTGTTTTTGTCTTTAGTTAAACTCTAAATTTAGAAATAGAGCTCTAAAGGAGAGTTCGAGCATTTGGTGAGGAGACTTCGAAATCTGAGCGCACAGGGAGATAGAGCTCGTCATGCCAAGCACTTCCAGTGAAATTTTCGATCGATTTGAGGCAATAAAGACGAAGTTATGACCAATTGAAGTTCGAATTGTGCTAGAATTGAATCACTTTTGTTGGATTTAGGGTTTTCAGTGTCACTTGCAGCAGATTTGAGGAAATTGCTTCAAAACTTCGATGTTGTGTTCTCTGCCAGCAGGGCTACGATTTCCCAAAAAGTTTCGCATCGATTGAGTGACTGAGTAATTCAGGGCGGCCTCTGAAGCAGAGGGGGTATGAAAAGCTCTTAATCTAGAGCAGCGACTTCAGAGGAGGAGATCTGGAGTTCTGTGTACAGTCAGGAGTCCCAACTTCACAGGGGTGTTCAGCATCCTGTAGACTCCAAATCGTGTAAGAATATTTGAAATTGATCGAGCCAATCTTTTGTTATAGGTCGGAATAGCCATCTAGGTACTAGAAATTGCAGTAGTTTTCTTGCTCAGAACTTTTTTGTCCATATCTCCGTGTCAGAATTTGATCTCAGGCTGAAACTTCGTGTGTGAGTTCAGTAGTACCTCATTTGCATGTAGGGGAAGTTTAGAAGTCTAAACCTTCATAGTTTTCTTCTCCGTGAGTGTCAAAGTTCGCCGCCGGATCCTATTACTGCCAGCTAGACCTGAATTTCGCTTTCTGAGCATGTTACTAGATCTTACACATCTGTGTGAGTGTTTATAGCCCTATTGTGACCTGAAAGCCAACCTCTTGAGTAAACAACCACAGCCAGAAGCCCTTTCCTAAGTAGACGGATCACACTCCGACAACGTACGATAAGGATATGTGGTGGTTTCACACCCTAGTCAATCCACAACACGACATCTACCCCCTCTAAACCTGTGCATCCTCCGGTATGCACCAACGTAATCATACGTTGTGGTTGGCATCATACCACTTCTTCCTCATCTTCTTCTTCATGAGCCTCCACCTCCAGCTCTACACTGTCATCTAGACTCTCATCTTGATCTTGAGAGAGATCAAACTCGGTACTGATCTCCTCAATGTCTACGTCCTCATCTCGCCGCTTAAAGAGTTTTATCCGTTTTCTTGCAATCGGAACTTTAAGCCGTGCACCATCCAACTCACGTAGTACGTATGTGGCGTTGTCATGAATACGAACAACCACGCAAGGTCCAAACCAGCGTTTAGAAAACTTCCGCAATGAACTATGCTGGTTATCCAAGCTGCTATCGTATACCAACACCCAATCATATTCCTGGATCTCCTTAGATCGTAGTCGATATCGCTTATCAAATCTGTGTTTGTTCTTCAAGCGAGCTTTTCGTAACCGTTCTAGAGCTAGCTCCACATCCTCTGGTCTCCGCTCCAACTGACGAATCCTAAGAGCGAGAAGATCCTCTCTAGAGAGATTATCTTCCCAAGGTAGAACACTCCAAGTAGATATTTGCTCTTCAATAGACATGATCGATTTTTGCCCTTGCATTAGTTCTGCTGGCATGTACTCGGTCACCGAGCTATGAGTTGTACGATCGACCCATAGAGCAAATGGTAGAAGCCTTGGCCATTCTCTCACCCTTCCGTTGCAAGCCTTCACAATGGCTTTCCTGATAGGAGGATGACCGCTCTCACTCTTCGCATTTCTTTCTGGGTTGTAAGCCATGGTAAGAGCTAACTTGATTCCTCGTCTCTTGAAGAACATATCAGCTTCGTGAGCATTCAGTTCTCCGCGGTCTGCTGTAATCTTCCCAACACATCCGTATCTGCAGATCACATCTTCAAGTAGAAATCTGCACACCCCTTCTGTAGTGTTTGTGCGCAGAGCGCGTCCTTCGACTTGGTTCGATAGATCCTCCCGTGCCAAAACCAAGTATCTCATCTACCATATCCCAACCGGCATCGTAACCAGATCTACTACCCACTTGTAATGCATTGCAAGTGGATACGTAGGGTGAAGCTCATCTCGATGTCGGATGTCAGAGTACATCTGACAGGTTACACACGTCTCCACAAACCGCACTACATCTCTATACATGTTACGCCACCAATACCTCTCTTTGAGTTTGGTAAAGGTGACATAAATACCCCGATGTCCAGCCCATAAGCTTTCATGGAATTCTCGAATGAGTTGGGTTTGCATCTCTTGCTTACACACAACTTGTTGCGGCATCTCGCCACTCTACTTGGCGCGCTTCCACAGATAGCCCCCTTGTTGTATGTAGTTGTAAGCGTTCTTCATGATCTGTTTGAAATGAGAATCATTCCATTTTGGTTGCTTGGTCAGCGAACCAAGATAACGCCCAATGTCTAACCATTCTCCTTCATATAGCTCCTCCATGAATGAGTTTTGATGCTCATTCATTCTCTTTTGAGCTCTACAAAAGACGGTCGTGCTTATATCTTTTGTGTCTTCCGTCAAATCCTCTTCATCTTCATATCTGACCTAGACAACATATCTGCTATCGGGTTATCTTTCCCCGCTATGTGTCTGAATTCTGGATTCAACGACTTGATATAGACAATCCATCGTAACATAGCAATATCAGGGGTGTTACAATTAGTAATCATCTCTAACAGTGGTAAACAATCCGTCTCCACTATCACCGGTGCTCCAATCAAATAGTCCTTCTCGACTTTCATAGCGGTAACTATTCCTCATAGCTCTCGCTTTACTTGTGGGTAGTTTCGTTGTCTCTCACTCAACACCTTGGCTCCAAATCTGATTGCAAATCGGTTCTCATCCTCATCATCTTGTCCCACTGCCCACCCAATGGCTATCAGACTTGTATCAACCGTGATTATCACGGTGTTGCCATCTTCATAACTCACTCTTCGTAGCACAGGTGGAGAAGACAACAACTGCTTCAACTTCTGCACCGCTTCGATATGCTTCTCCTCCCATCTGAACTTCGTGCTCTTTCGTAACAGACCATAGAGTGGATCTGATACATGAGCAAAATGAGGAATCCACACATGATAGAACACGCAAGCTCCTAAGAACCTTCGCACCTCTGTTGTCGAGCTACATGTGTCCTTCATCCACTGTATGACATTCACCTTGTTAGGATCAGGTTTGCGACCAAACCACCCGCACAAGTGCCCCACAATCACAACCTCTCGAACTCCAAACAAAGATTTAACACCCGATAGCGTCAAGTGAACCTCCCCGAGCCGTGATAAAATCTGATCACAATCTAGAATATGATCAGTCACAAATTTTCGACACCCCCTCTGATCGACTCTCTCATCCTTCTGCTCCTCTACACATCCTTTGATTGGAATGTCATCTAAGAAAAGCATGGTCTTCTCCGAGATGAAGTCTCGAAGAACTTTGTTCATCCCGTTCATCATGTGTGAAACAGAATTTGTTGCCTCCTGCGGTGTCGAGTTGAGAGTTTTCCTGGGAAGGGCGGAACCTTCTGGCTGTGATAGATCTTGAAGGCTGTGTTTAGTCTACTCAGGAAAGCGTTGGACTTCGGGCTATGGTTTCTTACTATACAAAGGTAGGCTTCAGATCAAAAGGGAACAGTATAAACACTCACTCAGGTCGAATTGACCCTCCAGTATGTTCAGGAAGTGAAGATCAGATCAGATTAGCAGTAATAAGGTCAGACAGCGAACTTTAACAGTCCAGAATCAGAAACATACGATGGTTCAGACTTCAGAACTCCTCCTACATGTAAATGAGGCCCTACTGACCATACACACAAAGTTTCAGCCTGAGATCAAATCAGAGTGTCGAGATATGGGCAGAAACGTTCTGAGCAGAGAAATTACGGTAATTTCTGGTACCCAGACAACTATTTCGACCTAGAACAGAGAATTGGCTTGATCACTTTCGAAGATTCTTACAGGACTTGCAGTACACAGCTTGCTGAACACTCCTGTGAAGTTGGGCCTCCTGATTGTACACAGAACTCCAGATCTCGCTCTCTGAAGTTGATGCTCTAGATTGAGAGCTTTTCGGACCCCCTCTGCTTCAGCGGTCGCCCTGAATTACTCACAATTTCAATTGACATGAAAATTTGGGGACAGTCGTAGCCCTGCTGCCAATGAACGAGACCTCAAAGGTTTGAAGCGATTTTCTCAAATCTACTGCGATTGACACCGAAAACCCCAAAATCAACAGAAGTGATGCAATTCTGACACAAATTGAACTTCAATCAGCCATAACTCCTTCTTTATTGCTCCAAATCGATCAAAAATTTCGCTGACAGTGCTTGGCACGACGAACCCTATCTCCATGTGCTCTCAGATTTCGAAGATCCCTCACCAAATGCTCGAACTCCTCTTAAGACCTCTATTACTAAGTTTAGCAGTACATAAAGACAAAATCGGACCAATGGGAGTTCATAGCTTCACTCCCCTGTCCTTTTGTGTCCCAAACCACGTGGTGACTTAATTTTGCACAAAGGCTACCACGTCAAGCCCCTAAAGTGCCAGCATAGACCCTAAACTACATGCGAAGACATGTAAAACGACACGTAATTCTGAAAGATAACCTAACCTCGCTAGGAAGCATGCATGGGCGACATGTAATTACAACCCATGAGCTTAACTCCATCTACATGGTAATCAACCTACTAAGACTCAAAAATATATAACATCCTCCAGTATCGACTTCTCTGAGGTCTTAATTTCACTCAGAGAGACTAACGCTTGACAGAGAGGTGAATTATTTACATTGTAAAATGATTCACATCACGACAGCGGTAATGTGCATCCTCACCAAACCCAACGGCGTCCTCATAGTAGTGACGTCTCTACTCCTTTCAACAAGCTGAAACTGATCGTATCCAGAGTAGAGGTCTCCTGTCGAGTAAATGGCTCTACCAGCGAATGCTTCAGCAAACTCTCCCACAATAGGTCCGATCCCCGTATTTCTGATGGTCATCTGATTCACCGATTGCATATCTTGAATGAACCGTAACGCTCCGCTCTTCTTCGGCACTGTAAACCAGCGGCTGGAATACGGTGCAAACGATGGCTCAAGGATTCTCATCCTCATCTTCTCCTTTAGAAGCTCCATAAGCTTAGGCAGATGTGCCCTAGGTACGGGAATTGGTCTTAAGTCCCAAGGCGTATGCGGTACCGTAAATATGATCATCGGTGCTACAACGCTTGGATCTACACAACCAATTTTTGAAAGCTCAAAAGCAAAAGTTTTCCCATGCCTACTTAACATCTCCTTGAACTCTCTCTCCTCAGCAGGTAGAAGAAAGTCGGTAGAACCAACCTTCAACTCCTTGAGCGTAGCTTCTGTAAACTTGTGACCTATTTGATCAGGATACCGTAAGCTCTTCTCTTTTGAGGCTTGTTGAACTCGTTGGTCAGAGTCGCTGGGTAGCGGTTGTGCAACCGGCTTCACTTTTTTATCCATCATTTTATATTTGGTCTCAACTCTGACTTCAGGTATCTGGAACGACTCTATAGCCGAGTAAAGCTCCATAGAACGTATGTACACAACTTGGTTTTCATTCCCTTGCTCAACCTTGCGAAGCTCTTCCAAAGGATCATCCAAATCCATCTTCACGTAAATGCTCTCTATCTTATCGTCCTCACTAAGCACACCAACTCTTTTTAGATTTTTTTGGGTTCTTTGCACAACTTTCTTCTCCCATTTCTAAAGATCAGCGAGCTGTGTATACACAGCAAATCCACTCTCCGAATATCTCTCCACTCTTGTACAAAAAGCACTATCCTTCTCCAACGAGAGTACCTTCTCTTGTGTATCGGTACCACTATACTCTCGCTCTATAGTGGGCCTCAGGAAAAATCCTTAAACACTTCAGTGACTTTGGGTAGAGAAACACTCCGCAAGTAATTTCGGTTACGCTCATGATTAGCAGACACAGTCAAGAACTGTACCGTTGTTTTGCCATCCTGACTTCTGATCCGAGCATAAGCAGAACCGTCATCCAACACCTTAGTTTCCATCTTTACAGCTGTAATGAATGGTTGACCAAGAATAATCGGATAGGAAGTAGTATCTTGAACAAAGAAGTTTTGTTCAAGTACCACATTCCTTATCTTCATCTTCACATCCGGACAAGCACCATAGAGTTCTCCTCGTGTGTTGTTTGCTGCTCGGATCATCCAACCATGATCTATATCAACAGATCATCCACCCTGCTTGTAGATGTCCTTAGAGACAATATTGATCTCAGATCCATGATCAATGAGAGCAACCACCGGATCTTTCATCTCTCCTACATTCACTAAGGTTTCAGTAGTGGCTCTTGCCCAATGTCCTCTAGTGTAATGACTAGAGATCTTATCGTCCTCTTCCATATCCACATCAAACCGAAATTTGCGAGTGTTGTAAGAACGAGCCAACTCTTGCTCCTCTTCCTCTGTAATCACTGTGTCTAGAGCACTAGACACTGCGGTCTCTCCCGTCAATTGCAACTTATACATGGGAGCTTTGCCTTTCTCCCTATCCTTACTCTTCTCTGAACTTCCAGAAGGTAAGACATCCTCCATAGCTTCTTCTCGTAGAGGTGCAGTCTCCTGTCGGAGTCTACCTCCCCTTAGTTGTCTCTTGGGAGCCGCTCTCTCCTCACTTAGACCAGCCTCATCTCTCCTACGCTTCTCTTCCATGATAGCTTCATGTTGAGCCTTGGCTACGTAGGCATGAACGGACATAGCATCTACGGGATCATCCCATCCAGTAGCACTCTTGATTGCTGTGGCTGTTCTGAGCAACTCCTCCTTTGTCATTTTTTCCCTTTCTGTTCGTGCTCACAACGTGACTCCACATATCAGTCGTATCCTCATGTTTCAAAATGATACTCTCCTTTTTGCTAATCACCTCGACTCCATAAGTAGAAACTTCTACCGATGCCACATCATGCACTGTTAGATGATCCTCCAAAACTTTCTTCATCCCTCCTCTATCGAAGTTGGTCCTCAGAGTCTCTCCATTGTCTCTCAAAGCGATCTTCCATTCTTTCCAGATAATTATGCCTTGCTGCAAGGCATCAGTGAAACTCCCGCATTCCTTCCGTTGATGGTCGACGTTGTCACACCAAATACACCTCTGAACATATCCTTGTTTTGGTGCAGGTCTCCCTTCAGGTGTCCCATCCTTCTCCTCCAACCTTATCAACTTGATTTGTAAGTCTCTCATCTTCTTCTCCAAATCTTCCATTGTTTGATTCCGCTGTGGTACAACCGTAGTGATAGGAATAGTAAGAAGCGAAATAGTAGGTAGAGGAGCAGTCTGCACCGTTGGTTGCCTTCGTGGTATCATAATAGGCGGTGGTCTTGGTGCTTGACTCACAACCACCTTCCCTCTTCGGTCTTCTCGCTTTGCAAGTACTCCCACTGCTTCGCTAACGTTCTTCCAATCAGATGTGAGACCATTATCTTTCGTCCGATCTTCCAACAACAACTCTAACTCCCTTTGTAGCTCGCTGTTGGTTGACTGTAAAAATAGCTCCACTTTGTCATTCTCAAGTGTGAGCTTCTCCATCCGAGATAGTTGAAGAAACTGTCTCCCAAACTCCCGAAGTAGTTCGGTAGCAACTAGTTCCTTGCTAGGTTTGTTCACCCACTCCATGAATGACTTCTTAATCACTCGATCTACATCCTCCAAAGAGTATTCCTCTTTCAGTTGAAGAGAAAACTCCTCCCCGTTAGCTCTATGAGCTTGGATGAGTCCCTTCACATGTTCCCGTAACTCCGGGACAACAGCAAGTTCAAACGTCCTTATCATCTCCCTCTCTGGTACCTTACTCAACTCCATCTCTTGAGAATAGAACTTCAGATACTTGGAGATGTTTCTCCATTCAAATTGATCCAATGTCCTCACCACCAAATGCAAAGTCTTGGTAGCCATCGCCTCCTTCCGTTGAACAGCTTGTTGTTGATCTATGTACAGAGCAAATGCTTGGAACATTTGCCCTATAGCAGGATCAAGCTGCAGCAAAATCGTGCCCGAAGGGTTTCCAACTCCTTGTCTCTCGACCATGGTAAAGTTCTGAGAAGAACTTCACTAATTCTCCACCCCAGAAGTTTCACGTCGAGTTCACCAACTGTCGTGTGCCGTGCTTTTTTATTTGGATATACACCGGGTATCTAGCTGTAGAGAGTACGTGTCGCACTCCGTGACTCAGAACCAGCAATCACCCAAACCTCTCTTTGATCTCTAAGTACACTCTGAACCTATCCCGCTACGATATCCTCATGTCCTCTCGGCAAATCTCTCTCTTACTCGACTAGGAATAGAACCGGGGTAACAAGCACAGACAACCTGTTCCTGCCATCACCGCAAGCACTCTTGGGTCTGCTGGTCATCACTCCAGCCTCACCACAAGAGAAATACCAACACTCCTAATAAAAAAGAAACTTAAGCGCAACGCCCGCACACAAATCCAATCAAACTAACTGGGCGTACAAACATGCATGCGGGTATGGAGATGATCCAAACACAGGTAATACAGTCAACAACTCTCCATACCCATGATCAAGTGCTCTGAAGCACTAGCAAAACCTCCAAGTCGACCTGTTCTTCAAAGAATCTTAACTCTTGCGTCTTTCAGAGCAAGAACCTCTCAACTTTACCTCGCTGTCACTCCTCAACCACAGCTCAGAATGAGATGAAACCAAGGCCAGCAGATAGCTTGTAGAATAATCTCTCTATTAAGGTATTACTTGCAAAGAGATCATCTCTGAGTTGGCATCTATGCTCTTCCAAAATTCATTGTTTTTATAACATGATACTATTTCAACAGAACTTTGTTGTTCGGTTCCTCATAAACCACTCAATACAAATGGCTCAAACTTCTCAAGAAGCTAATGTGTCACCATCACTACCACTCTGTAAAATTTTACCAGAAGATCTTCAACCAAACTCTCGGAGTGATCCAAGCCCTTATCGCTGTTTTTATAACATGATACTATTTCGACAGAACTTTGCTGTTCGATTCTTCATAAACCACTCGATCAAAACGGCTCAAACTTCTCAGGAAGCTAATGTGTCACCATCACTACCACTCTGTAAAACTTCACCAGCAGATCTTCAACCAAAATCTCAGAATGATCCAAGCCCTTTTCGTCAATGACACAAGACGATATGCAAACCCTTGTGCACAAAAACAACGTTTCCCTTCAACCCAATAATCCAAATGGTCTGAAACTTCACAGGTAGGTAGCTGACTGTACCTTCTCAGACTTTGGAAGGTTTCATAGCGAAATTTGACCTCAAACTCTCCATATCTCTCTCAATGTCTCATGTTTACAGTCGCCTACTATCATAACCTCCGATTTGAGACACCCAACTCTGGCTTGGAATCGATTGATCTTGGAGTCCATCGGCAAGCCCATCTAAAGAGCTTTCCAGCAACAGTCAATTCATCTCCAGAAACCTCACAGAACTCCCAAAAAGTGAGAAAGACCTCACGGAAACGAAATTGGTCACGAATTTGACCCCCTCAGCTTCAATTGATAGAAACTTTCTCATCCGCGCTTCAAATCCAGCAACCATTGAGTCCACGGGCATCCTCGTCTCCCAAGCTTTCCAACCATATCTCACACTCTGCGAATGGACCACGAGAAGTGCCTCTAACCCTCAAAAACGTAAAAAGATATAGGTAGAAGGTGATTGGTCAAATTTTTGACCAATAAGAAACAAGTTGACAAAGGTTTTGTCTTCACTCACATGACAAACACACAAAGAACGAATTTTTATCCAAGAGTACCATTTGGGCCTCAAAGCTTATATTGAACAAATTACAAACATGTGCCGTTGACAATACCGTCGACCACGAAGCACGTAGACACGAAGAACAAACTACGCTCAATATAGAGTCAGAATCTCGACTCTAAAACGGTTGACAATAAACGGAACTACAAAAGGAACGGATGAAGCTATTATCTGGTTGTAATAATCCTCACCAAAGTTCCTCACGACAAACTCACGATGTGCCACCTTTGGTCGACTGTAACATCGTATTTAGATCCAAGTGTTGAACGAAACTCTCGCTAGAAAGTTCAAATCCAATGAAGGATCCATAGCACATCAGAGCAAGATGTAAACAGTAAGATCCCAAACACCGTCGTAAGTGACAATGGGAAGAACGATAGGATCCGGAGTAGCCATCACCGCAGCCATAAACGACTCTCCCCAATGAGCTATCATAAATACTCGAAAGTGATCCTGCGGCAGACAATGGATCTTAATGACGAATGGATGTGCAAGTGGAAGATCAGGAGCACGAAAGGGCTCTCCGTTCATGCCTATCACTCGCACTGCCGCTTACTTCATCCGATGATACTGATCACACCCACACTAGACTTGGATACTCTACACTCTATATTCCAAGCTCCGCGCACCTCTCTTCTTATACATCAACCTCGCATATGACGACAAGAGTACTACCCTTATCTCCACTCAGCAGAGAGTACACGGATCGTCCACGTGGAGTCTTATCTTTTGACACGATAAGGTCCCAGTGGCTCCTCAACACCAAACACGTACGATAAAGATATGTGGTGGTTTCACACCCTAGTCAATCCACAACACGACATCGCAGGAACCCGCAACCATCTTCTGAACCTGTTACACACTCTACTTCTCGCAAATCTTGTATCTTCTGTTAAGAAGTAGGATGTAATGCAAGGTGGGTTGTCTTCTTAGGAATCCATGCGAGGCCTTGCTTAGTTAAGATTGTTTAGATATAGCTCGGAAGACGAGAGCTATCTAGGAAGCACTGTTAGAATCCCGGAAGACGGAGTAGCTGTCTTTTGGAAGATTAGATTCGTCTTCTGAGAGTGGAAGCTAGACTATGAGAACTTGGGAAGGATTGAGCTTTCGGCTCACAGTAAGTACGTTTGGCTTAGTGCAACAAAGTTTCAAGTATGTCGATGCATCCTCGAGGGTTGGTGTTATCGGCAGTAGAGTTGGCTGAGGCCAAACCCTTCATCAAGGAGTTGGGTCTCGACTTCTTCTTGTGGGATTGGAACCTCGCCGACCTGGGCCTTCTGGAGGAGGTTTGGGCAGCATTACCGTCCCGCAACCGTGTACCTACGAAGGCAGGAGTAGCTCGAGGAAGACCATCTTCCTGGACCGAAGATTGGTGGCACAGGGCCTTCCACAGGCCAGAATCCGAGAACTGAGGTTGTTGGCTCGAGAAGAAGATCTTACCCATGATCTCGGGTAAGTGACATGTGCCTGGAAGCACAACTTGTCTCTTCCTGGAGGACAGACAGGGAAGAAACGGCTGGAAGGTCGAATCTTATCGGGATCCGTAGAAGCGTCTTCTGACGAAGTTGTTCCTTCATCTCTTTCCTAAGGAGAAGGCACAGAAGACGAGGTACCTTGGAGATCGAGACGTAGAGTTCCTCAAAGCAATGTGCGCGGGAGAGAATGTCAACTAGGGTGCGTTTTTCCACGCTTATGTACAGGCAGAGCTGGTGTACTTAGGTACCCCAGCAGGAGGACATCTTACTCCATTCTTCTATTACCTATACGTTATCGTGTCGGATATTTTGTGCGTGAAGGATGTCCAGGAAAACGCGAGGTTCCTGGCTGTGGAGATGCTGTGTGCAAACAGAGACAAGACAGAGAAGAACAACCACGAAAAAGGAATGCTGCGATATATACCACTCTGAAAGTATGTACACTGTCGATTCTTTCTCCAAACAGCACAAAACTGAGGAAAAGACCAGAGCGGTCTGTAACCTACTTCAGAAGCCCTAAAACAAACCCCTGAAACGTAACCCTAGTCTGAAATCGCCAAAACGTAGCTCAAAGCAAGAGGAACTTCTCTTTGCTAACAACCAGAGCCACAACAGTATCATGCGATCCAAACCCAAGTCCAAACCACATCCACACACTAGCTCTTGGCTAAAGCTAGCTACCACAAGCCATACACAACCAACTAAGTCCTTAACGAACTCAAAAGGACGAAACCTGTAGCGAAGGAACCGAAAAAGACCTATCTGGGAACTTTCTCCTTTCGTCAAACGATCTTCAAATGTTGATAGGGTCTCCTTCCCTGACTCCGTTGGCCCAAGAAACCTTCAGATCCGACTCCCGATAGTCGAGATATCGTCGATTTTCGGTCGCAGGTGACCGAACCTTCAAAAACTCCTCCCTGCGGCTTAAAACCGCTCACACCGCACAAACGGATCGTCTAAACTGATATCCGTCTTCGCTGGTAGGTAGATCTGGCTACCTTGAACCCAACAAGACTCCAAACAAGCCGTTTGGAGTTCCCCTTGCAAAACTACTCGAGAAATTCGGTCGCAGGCTACAAAAAACTGACGTAAATCGGCTCCCTGCGGCTCAAATTTGCTCACCACACCCAAACCAACAATCCAATTCACTTACAGTCTTCTCCTATGCGTACATGAGGACTCCCTGATCGCGTAGGCACCAAGAACGAAGAGCTTGGCTCACCGATCGCGAAGAACAATCCAATCTCAGGTCGCAGGCGATGAAAACTCGACGCAAGCGCTTCCCTGCGAGCCAATTTCTCTCACAACTCTCAAACCGTCCGATAAAACTTTGTATCGTCTTCAATTTCCTGAAGAACTCGTTGTTCTGATCCCGATGGATCCAAGGACAGCAAGTTTGGACTCCGGAACGGCCCGAACGTCCAACTCTCCTTCACAGGTAACTGAAAATCCCAATTCTGCTCCCTGCGTCTCAATTTCTCCCAGAACACAATCCCCGATCCGTCTCTTCAAGAACCGTCTTAACCTGTGCGTAGCCTGCACAAATCTGAACCCGATGACACCTTGCGCACGTGTATTGGACTTCCCAATTCTCCAAAACGTCCACCGACAGGTCGCAGGAATAAGCAAGCCCCTTAAGCAGCCCCCTTGTTACAGTCTGTACGTACGAAGTTCAACCCTCAATAATAAGAAGCAGGCCCCTTGCGTGTTTGATATAACGCCTGAAGCCCTAAATACCCAGTCAGCAAGTAACTAGGGGCCTAGCTTGATTTTACCTTTTTCCGAATCGCATAACTTCTTCTCTGGATGTCCAAACGAAATAAACAAGATGCCCATGGAAAGCTGACAACGAGCTCTATCCATCTATGAGATAAAAGTAAAGATCCGAAGTTGCGCCAAAAGCTCGTAAGCTGGGGCCTAGCTTGTTTTCTCCATCTTTCGAGTCCTGTAACTTCTTCACTATGCGTCCAAACGAAGTAGACAAAGTGCCTATGGAATGCTGACAAGGAGCTCTATCCACTGGTGCGATAAGAACGAAGATCCGAAGTGGTGCCAAAAACCCGTAAGCTGGGGCCTAGCTTATTTTCTCCATCTTTCGAGTCCTGTAACTTCTCCACTAGGTGTCCAAACGAAGTAGACAAAGTGCCTTTGAAAAGCTGACAAGGAGCTCTACCCATCTATGTGATGAAAATGGAGATCTGAGATTGTGCCAAAAGCCCGTAAGCTGGGGCCTAGCTTGTCTTCTCATGAGTGTCTTTGGAGCAACAAGTATCGAAGTTTGAATTTCAAGTAGGAGCCGGTCCACGACACGACAACGTGGTCAAGGGGGACCTCACGGAAGATCAGTTGACGAGATATGGACCAACAGGGCAGCATGAGACGAAGGAAGAGACCTCGGGAGAAGACGACTGAGCAACAGCGATGACTCCCTCTCCCACTTTGATGCCGCAAATGAGACCAGGTACTCATCAGAAGACGCTTCTGGTGAGAGAAGACGACTCCAGTGGATCGAAAGACGCGACATCACCAAGGAAGATGGGTCCTAGGGCGTGCCTAGGAAGACCACCTCCTTCCTGATCATTCACTTTGGTTCGGAGTCCGACTCACCGGATGAGCCACTGAGTATCGGAGCTGAGCAGAAGACCGCTTCTGCAACACCAGGGAGTCTTCCGAAGACTCCAGAAGATGAAAGATGGATGGATACTCCTACTGCGATGCAAGGAAGTGCAGTAAAGAGGACCGCTTCTGCCCAGAGGAGAGATCTTCCACCTCGGAAGATGAGAAGAGTAGCTTCTTCTCGCACACAGAAGCAGAAGATCATAGTGGTGGAAGAGGCATCCTTACCTCAGGAAGACAAGGTCGACACCTTCGATCGGATTGTGGAGATGAGTCTGTCTTCCGTAGGAAGAAGACTAGAGGAGTTCAGTGTCTTCTTCCACTCAGAGATCTAGTCAACTATGGAGTTGATCGAGAAAAGAGCGAAGGCTCAGGAGAAGCCACTACAGCCTGGATTCGGTCTACGCACCTTGATGCAGCAGGAAGAAGGCCAAAAGAAGATAGAAGCGCTGGAAGCCAACCTCCGCACCACGAAGAAGCTCGCAGCGAAGTACAAGACAGAAGCAGCCGCTTCTGTCAAGGAGTTAGCGCAGCTGAGGAAGAGCAACCAGGAGTTGCAGGCGCGTTTACAACAGCGTGACCAGGAGGTTCTGCGAGTGCGGGGTAAGATCACCGCCCTTGCAGAGAAGAAGACGACATGGAAGACACTACGAGAAGCCGCAGAAGCGCAGACTGCAGCTGAGAAGACGCAGCGGGAAGCAGCGGAAGCTCGTGCACAAGAGATGTTAGCTCAGTCGGTGGAAGCACTTCGGAAGAAGTTCAACTTCACCGCGGGTAGGAAGCTTCTTACCTTAGCTAGAGAATGGGACGACGAGTCCAGAGCGATGTTGGTAGAGTGCAAGGAGAGCATGTTCAGGTATTTGGATCGGCAGATAGAGAGAGTGAAGACACTCTATGGTCTTCCCTTGATTCCGCCACCCGCAACTGCATATTCCCAAGCTCCAACACCATCAACTAGATCCGACTTGGAGAAGGAGGAGTTCGACCTCGCTGTCCACTTGGTAGTGATAGCGTTGGAAGCCGAGAAGACCCCGGAAGAAGCCCCGGAAGACAAGAAGAAGAGTTGTCTTCCTAGGTATTCCGAGTGGAGGAAGCGACTTCTCTAGACCCCTATGAGGTCACCATGGCTCCCAGTGTCAGACTAGTGCTTCAGAAGAGCGAGGAAGCACAAGTCGATCCAGCTTCCCAGAAGACGCTTCCGTCTTCCAAAGCAGAAGCTAAAGCAGCAGCAGAGCCAGCGACGAATGTTGAGGAGGAAGTCACCTCAGTGACACCCGAGGTAATTGCAGGGCTTCCCAGCTTATCAGAAGCCGAGCTAGTAGTTCAAGTAGGAGTAGATCCAATGGAGATTACATCTGAGCAATTAGAGTAGGTAGCAAAGCGTAGAAGACAAGTTGACTTGTCCAAACTTAGTAGGAACCGAACATGCTATCTTGGGAGGTGGCAGTTTAGTGTAATATTAGATAGGTGACCATGTGGCAGAGTAGGCAGCGCAGGAGTAGTAAGGTGGATGGCTAATTAGGAAGGGGAACCGCTTGCATGTGGGTTGACAGCCTTCTGACAGCACCCATCTCTCTCTGGTTGTAATCGAGGATTGGAGGGGATCCTCTCCGCACCTCAAGGCAGATGTATAAGTAGAATCGAAGAGTAGGATTTTGGACACATTAACACACTGAGCACATTATACACTCTTGATAGACGCACTAAGTACATTGTTGTGTACTGCGCACACACACTACACCCGATGTTAGAGACATACGAATAGATTGGGATTATATCAGAGGGGTCTGCATGCTCGTTACCAGCAGTGGTTCGAAGATGTAGATGGAGGTAGTGGACAGTCTAGGAGTAGGGAACGGTATCCTCGTGTAGTCTTGTTGGCTAGACTGGTGTGTCGAGGAGTAGGAGCAGAAAGTAGAGGGAGTGAGCTTCCCAATACCAATGTGCCTTCTTCTCGGAGAATGGATCACTGATTTGAGTGCAGAAGCTTTATCCGTGTCTTCTGGGTGGTGGATTTCCTTGGATTCACTCCCGACTGTGCATGGGAAGCGTTCTTCTTGAGTGGCGGTGACTGTCAGCAGTTGTGCAGATTCACAGCTTGGCTCGTCCAGTGGAGCACTTCGGATCCATGTACGGACGGTCTTATGGATAAGAGATCCCAGAAGACAGAGTAGTCGGAGCAGCGAGAGAAGAAGAAAGAAGCCTTCTTCTCATAGCAGAAGACGACATCCTCAAGTAGAAGACGGTGCAACTGTACGCACATTTGTTGTCTTCCTCCCCAAACTATTACAAGCATGGATGGCTTGTTAGTCAGGATTCGGACTAGAAGCCTATCAGAATCTTAATTTCTTATTCTTATCTTGTTTTTCTCTCGTTTGGATTTTCCCTTCTTCCCATCTTCTCCCATCTTCCCCATCTTCTTACCTTCTTCTAGTGAGCTTCCGAGACTTCTATTGAGCTTCCGTGAAGGTAAATGTGGTTGTAGTGCTGCAGGAAGACCATTTCCGTAGGCAGACCTGGGAAGGCTACAGGGAGCATACACCCTGTGATTAATCTAATCCGTTGGAATGTGTGAGAGAGAGTAAGGTGTAACAGCCGTTGCTAGTCGACTTCTGCGAAGCAGGAGCAGTCTTCTGGAGGTGTGAGAAGCCGAGCTGAACCTCTAGAAGCCGAGAATTGCTTCGGGAAGACGGTAATGAGAAGACCGGAAGAAGTGACCTGGAAGCAGGAAGCGTCTTCCTGAGCTTCCCTGTGAATAGTTGTGTGATATTTTAGTTAGTAGTTGTTTGTTTAGGTCCAAAGCAACTTTTGGAGAGTCTGGAAGACGTGTGGTTTTGTGTGTTTGAACAGATCTTAGAACTTAGAGCAGCATTACTTGTGCAAATCCTCTGTGAGAACGATATCTTGTATACTAAATGGACAAAAGGAGTAATCCTGCGACACTACATATAGTGAGCATCATTTTTGACGTCGCTGCCGGAGATTTCATCTTAGTTACCTTTGTTCTAAGCTTCTTGTGTGCCAGTAGTTTGTTTCATTTCAAACTAACTTCGATTGTAGTTGAATGTGTTGTGGGACTCTATCTTGCTAGAAGACAGGAACCGCAACCAGAAGCTGATAAGATACATCAGGAGGAACTGGAAGAAGCCGCTTCTCCGCTTCCAAGAGCTTCTTGGAAGATCCGATCTTGGAAGACTGCAGTGAGTACAACAGGAAGCAGGAGAAGAAGACGTTCCGAACCTGTGATCGGTTGTTTAGACATTCAATCTGCCGGATCTAGTATTAGAAGAAGAGAGACAGCTCTTCTCAGCACTCTGGTGGATGCCTCCGACCAGAGGAAGAAGCAGAAGACGCACGGGTAAAGATCCTGAGTGGGTACATTCACCCTAGCGAACCGCTTCTACAGAGCAGCAGATATCCCTGAGACACCAAAGGAAAGAAGAAGAGCTCAGGAAGATCCGATCAGTAGAGTTGGAAGAGCCTTCCATCTCGAGCATAATCTTTGGAGTAGATAGAAGCCAACCGGGTGATCACGTGTATAAAGTAGATTTTGGTACTGGTTACTCGGAAGACATCTTCCCAAGTGCGGAAGAAGCTTCTCAAGGTGAAGAAAGACTAGAGGAGATCGTTCCAGACGTCTCAGAAGACGGCAGCGACAGTAGTTCTGACTCAGAAGACGGCCTTCTTGATTCAGACAGGCCTGGACCTCCGAGAAGACCATCTCCACCACCTGGGCCTGAGGGAGGAAGAAGTTGACAGTCGCACCAGCCGGCAGTCGACATGACTTCCCACACTCGACAGAAGTACCATTCGTACGACGATGATGCTCACGTTGACGCTTCATCACGATGTTCGAAACATCTCTAGGTCCAACAAGGAAGACTCGGATGTCGACAGACTCCGCGTATTTCTCAGTTTGATCGTAGAGAAGGGAAGGAAATGGATGAGTAAAATGTTGGATGATGGGTTAGTAATGGCCGCTTGAGCTACTCTGAAGGCAGCTTTTCTGAAAAGGTTCAGAGGAGTGGGCTATGAAGAGACACTGCGAGATTATACCGAGAGGTTTGAAGACCTCCTAGATCACATCCCTCAAAACCAAGGAAGACTCGGTTATTGTGCCCAGCAAGCCATGGACTGGTACTTGGAAGGATTGTCTCAGGATATGAAGTTGTACTGCAGAAGAGTAGGAGGTGATGATTTAGTAGAAGTACAGAAGCATGCCGAGCAGTATGAAACCTCGAGCATCACTCGGAATATCACAAAAGACAGAGGGAAGACCTCGAAGAAGTCCAAGAAGACAAAGAAGTCTTCTAGGAAGTCCAAGAGGAAGTCCAAGTCCACTGAAACTGATAACAGTGATTCGGAAGCATCCTCTACTTCTGAAGAGTCTACTGTCGAAAGTTCAGAATCAGAATCTGAACAAGAGAAGAAGACACGGAAGAAGAAGAAGAAGAAGGAGAAGACACGATCAAGGGAGGAAGTTATGCAGAAGATTCCTTAGACTCAGATCATTAAGTCTGCACCTGATCCCCGTATCGATGAAGTTCTGAAGCAGTTTGCCGACTTGAAAGTTCATCTTTTGAACCAGAAGGACAAGCGGAAGCAACCCACGGCTTCTCGACCAAACCTTTGGTGCAACCTTTGCAACTCTTCCGGGCACACCAGAGATCAATGTACACAGGACCAAGCTGTCAATTGGGCAGGCTCGGAAGAAGACGATGAGAGACATCTACATGATCTCGGTGGGGAAACCTGCTATAGGATCGAGACGATACAACCGTCCACTCCCACATCTCCCGCCCAATATAATCGTTATGTATCTAGGGACAGGGCTAGTAATGTACAAACAAGGACGTCCTGACAACCTTCTTCATCACAACGACCTCTAAACCCTCTTCCTGGAGCGTGCAATAATTGTGGAGAGACAGGACACTGATGGTCCACCTGTCCTCATCCGAGAAGACAGATAGGGCAAGTGCCCTTGTGTGGGAACTGTAAGGAAGCCGGACATTTCACGGGAAATTGTCCTCAGACCTTACGGCAACGACAAATGGTTAGATTTGCAGAGACCACGCCTCCTGCAGAAGCCGCATCAGCTTCTAAACTCAAGCTAGCAGTGGTACAGCACATCACGGTAGAAGAAGAAGATCTTGGGGATTGTACGGATTGTCTCCATATCGGGAAAGACGAACCAGATCCCGGGAAGCGCGAAGGAAAAGAACCTCAGCTGCAGAAGACGACTGCAGCTCAGAAGACGAAGTCACTAGAGGCAGCTTCCTCTTTCACTTTGGCAGATGGCACTGTTTAGAACCCTTGCTCGGATTCAGACAGTTGGCCCCCAGAAGAAGTCTTGGATGAAGCGGTGTTCAAGATAAGTACCAGAAGCAAAGGGAAGTCAGAATCTCGTCAGAAGGAGATCAAGAAAAAGAAGCAACGTAAGGAGAGGTCATCTTCCCCTGAGCGGCCTTCTTCTCCTACTTATGACCGAGAAGATCCGGAGTACTTTGCTCTTGACATTAGGCAAGAAGTTGAAGCAATCATGCAAGAAGAGCTGGAGAAGCGACGAAAGATAGTACAGCAGCTTCCTCCATCGACTACGGCAGCCCTGTCTCACAGGAGCAGCTCCGAGTCGAGAGAAGACACCATTCTGGTCTTCCACCCAAGGAAGTAGCTACTACATCTTCTCTGTTGGAAACCCCACTCACTCTTTCGAAGCGATCCCCTTATGACTTCTTGCGAGACTTGTGGAATCAAAAGACGGATGTAACCTTCCAACAGCTATTGGATGACAACGCTGGTTACAGGAAGCTGTTACAATCTGTTCTTCGAGGATCGAGGAAGAGGAGAACAGCTAAACTTCCTCAGAGCACCTCGATCCTAAGGATAGAGCATGAAGACTTGGGAGCATGGCTATCTTCTGAAGAAGGTACCCATTGATTCCGGCTCCGGAGTTAACATCATGATTGAAGAAACAGCACATACCTTAGGCTTCACTGAGTTCCAGCCTACTCCGAGAATCCTCAGAATGGCGGACCAGACCAGAAGACGACCTTTGGGACAACTGAAAGATGTCTTGACGGTAATTGGGAGAGTATCTTTTTACCTCACTTACATCATTTTGCGACATGTAGCTAGGGTTGGATATCAGGTGTTGATAGGAAGACCATGGCTGTATGTTGCAAATGTAAATACCGATTGGAGAAGACATCGTTTGAGATTTCCCAATTCTACACCCAAGCTAGGTGAGAAGACCAAAGTCTCGCTTCCTTGGATCAAGATTGGACACCAAGGTGAAACTCTTTCTACGACAGAGGGGTACACTTCAGAAGACTCAGCTGCGTCTTCTAACATGGATGAACGATATGATGAGTTTGTGGTGAATAACTTGTGTACTACAGAAGTAACAGAGATAGCAGAGAAAGTGATCTGTGGATACATTGAGTGCTACGAAGTTGCGGAAGAAGAGCTTCCAGAAGACGAAGATACCGTCTTCTCTTAGGAAGATTCGACAGTTGGTCTTCCAGAAGATGAAGATACCGTCTTCCCTTCGGAAGATCCGACAGTTGGTCTTCCAGAAGACAAATCTGAACCGGAAGAAGCTCCCAAACCGGAATACTTTGGTGCCAGTGAGTACAGTCACACTGAAGGAATGGTAAACCCGGATGATCTTCAAGAAATGGAGGTTGCTTCTAGGAAGAAGCTGAAGCTTTCCAAAGTGATCGAGGGTCAACAGTTGGAAGACTTTAGAGAACTTTTGACGGAGTTCCAGGATGTCTTCGCTTGGACCATAGAAGACATGAAGGGCATACCTCGAGAGTTGAGAGAGCATCGCATTGACTTGCTAGAAGGCGTTGTTCCTGCACGGCAGAGGCAGTATCGACTCAACCCCAAGTACTCGTTTCTGATGAAGGACCAGATCGACCAATACCTGAAAGCGGGAGTCATCTTCCCAGTACTCAGTAGTGAGTGGGTAGCTCCTATTGTCATCGTGCCAAAGAAGCAGACAGGTAAGATTCGAGTGTGTCAGGACTTCCGAAAGCTGAACTTGATCACGAAAAAGGATCATCATCTTTTATCATTCACCGATTCTGTGTTAGATCAGGTAGCAGGACATGAGTTTTACAGCTTCCTGGATGGGTATTCTGGGTACAACCAAGTTTCAATCAGAGAAGAAGACAAGTCGAAAACCACTTTCACTATTGATTGGGGCACGTACGCGTACAATCAAATGCCGTTTGGTTTATGCAACGCACCCGTCACATTCCAGAGACTGATGATTACGATCTTCAAGGAGTATCTTTGCACATTTATGGAGATCTTCTTGGATGATTTTTGTGTGTTTGGATCGAAAGAAGACCACTTGATATTTCTAAGGAAGTGTAGAGAACATCGTTTGGCTCTTCACCTTGAGAAGTGCTTCTTTGGTATGTCAGAGGGAATTTTGCTAGGAGATAGGATTTCTGGAAGAGGTATAGAAGTCGACTGTGCTAAGGTGGAAGTTATCATGAAACTTCACCCACCTGCTAACCTAACTCAGTTGAGAAGCTTCTTGGGCAACGTAAGATACTACAGGAGGTTTATTGACAAGTACGCAGAGGTAGCAGGAAGACTTACCAAGTTGCTGAAGAAGGACGAACCTTACATTTGGTCTTCTGAGCAGCAGGAAGCATTCGAAGAAATGAAAAGGCTTCTGTCGGAATCCTCGGTCCTAAGACCACCTGATTGAGAGAGAGTCTTTCATATTTATGTGGATGTCTCTGCTTTCGTCATAAGGGTGGTATTGAGTCAGAAAGATGAGAAGAAGAAGGATTATCCCATCTACTATGCGGGAAGACAACTCAGTGATGCAGAGAAGAAGTACTCTACCACTGAAAGAGAGTGTCTTGGCATGATTTACTCCTGTAGAAAGTTTAGGCACTATCTTCTAACCAATCCATTTGTCTTCTATGTGGATCATTTTTCTTTGAAACATCTCGTGAAGAAAGCGGATTTGTCTAGTAGGATAGCTAGGTGGATTCTTCTACTCCATGAATTTACTTACACAGTTGAGTACAGGCTTGCAAGACATCATGTTAATGCTGACTACCTATCCAAATTGGCGACGGAACGACGAGAAGATGAGTGGAAGACGAGTTCCCGGACGAAAAGCTATTTTCAGTTTTCGCAGAGACACTTTCATCTGAGGGGGGCGTACCGCCTGCTTCCCAGCAGACGAGACTAGATCCTCTGATCTAGTGTTTGCGACTTTCACAGAAGAATCGATCTTCAAGGACTTGAGGAAGTTCTTGGAAGACCAACAGTATCCCGAGGGATTGGATGCGGAGCAAAAGGCTGTCTTTTTACACAAGGCAGGTCCCTATGCCATCTTCTAGGATATCCTGTTTAGGAAGCGACATGACAAGAAGCTAAGGAGATGCCTTGAGCCTTCAGAGATTAAGCTAGTGATCACGGGTCTTCACTACGAAGATGCTGGGGGTCACTACGGGCTGAAGATCATAGTGAAGAAGATGTTGGACGCCGATTACTGGTGGCCGACCATGTACAGAGACATTTTTCAAGAGATCAGGAAATGTGATCCGTGCCAAAGGGTCGGAAGACCAACAGCTACTACTAGGTGGCCTCTTACTCCCATTCTTCCGCTTGCTCCTTCTGAAAAGTGGAGAATCGACTTTGTTGGATCTATCGTCCCGGTGGCTAGAAGAACGCGAGCACGGTATATTTTGATAGCTACCAACTATGCTACCAAGATGGTGGAGGACAAAGCCACAAGGAAGAACGACGCCGCAGTGGTAGTCCGGTTCCTCTGGCACAACATTATCACTCGATACGAATGTCCGCTGGAATTGGTATCAGATAGGGGTACTCATTTCTTAAATGAGACTATTTCTCTCCTGACCCAGTACTTCAGGATAAAGCATCGGAAGACGACGCCGTACAACTTGAAAGCTAACGGACTGACAGAGAAGTCGAATGGTCTTCTATGTAATATCCTGAATAAGATAACTGTTAACCATGCGTATGATTGGGACACAAAATTGCCATCTGTGTTATGGACTTTCAGGATTTCACCCAAAGTCACGACCCAGAGGACACCCTTCTACCTAACTTATGACATGACACCTATTGTGCCCATCGAGTTAGAGGTCCCTACTTACAGGTTAGCCGTAACCGAACGCATGGAAGAAGAGGAAAGCCAGGAGCAGCATCTTCTGAACTTTGTAGAGTTCGAAGAAGACAGGAAGGCAACTTTGGAGAAGACGTACGAAGTACAAGCGCAACGTAAGGTGAACTATGATGGCAAGCTAAAGAAGGTAGCGGTCGCAGATGGAGACTTGGTTCTTCTCTATGACAATCAACATCTCAAGTTTCCTGGGAAACTTCATCTTCACTGGATGGGTCCTTACCGCGTCTTGGAGGTCTTCACCAATGGTTCCTTGCAGTTGGAAGAGTTAGATGGTACGTTGATGATCACTCGTGTAAATGGGTGGCGTGTCAAGACAGACGTAATGGACGTAAACAGAAGTGCTGAAACACTGATGTTTGCGAGGACGCAAACATGTGAGGGTGGGCGTATGTGGTGTCCACAATTTACAGGATTCACGAATTTTTGAAATTTTTAAGATTAATAACTTGTTTGTATAACTGAAGAAGCGTTGTTACTTAAGATTACGGCTTCCTTAGAAGGAAGATGATCTTACGATCTTTTTGTAATAAGAAGTTGACTTCTTCGGAAGACAACCGTCTTCCGGGAAGCGTCTTCTCGGTTGTGTCTTCCGAAGACGGAAGACGGCGGAAGACAAAAGACGGCGGAAGACGAAAGACACGTATCTTCCGGAAGACGGCAACCGCAGAAGGCTAACCACGTATTTCCAAGTAGAGAAGTAGGTGTACCCACCAGGTAACACCGAGTAGGTTAGGTAGGTCAAGTAGGTCATCTAGGTTGCGAACCCCTAAACTATGCGAGAAGATGCGAAGGAAGCGCATTAGCACAGAACCTTACCCGCTTCCCGCATCGAGAGATTGTTTTGGACCTAGACAATTGAAGATGATCGAGTTGAGTGAAGGCCAGCAGAGTGGAATTGAGCAGAGTCAAGATCGATTCGTAGCTAGAGAAAAGAGCGAAGGCGAATCGCTGAAGGTAGGAAGCACATCGAGCTGAAGGGCAACTACGAGGAATCAGAGGAGGAACCTTATTCGATTGAGGAGTGGCAAGACATTGACAGTAGCAGCAGCTTAGTGGGGTCGCATTGGAGCTGGGGTCGAAGTCGTAAGTGCGCAGAAGACTGAAAGAAGGCCGGGAAGAAGACAGAAGACTGTAGAGGTTCTTCCCATGTTCTCTCTTTCCTTCTCACTGCTTCTCGTCTTTTGTTTGGTATCTCCCGCGCTTCCCCGGTTGTTTGCAGGCAATCCGATCGATTGATTCCCTCTCCACGTTTTTCCTTCTGAGACATTGGACGCGGAAGCGCTGTCCAATTTTCGACAGCCATCTTCTTGCTTCTTCTCGAGTGCAATTCGAGCTTCCCTACCCATCGTCCTCAAATTAGAGATCACATCTATCAATTTCCTTATCCTACCATCCCTCTACTCCCGAAACCTTGAACAGAAGACGCTTCGGAAGATCTGAACATCTTCGGAAGATGCTTCGGAAGCCTGTCTGTCTTCCGAAGACGACTGTGTGAAATACGTATCAAGAGTGGATTTGCTTTGCTTTGTGTTAAAAGAGACTTGATACGAATCCCGAGTGGCTTGGGGAGTTGTTTGTTATTTCGAGAAGTTGGAAGTTGGGAACCAGGCCTGTGTCTCCCGGTCTTCCAAGCTTCTCAAATCCACATCTTCCTAGAGAGACTAGAAGATTGGAAAGGCTGGCAGAATGAGCGAGAAGACGTGAGGGTCCGTTACAGGTCTCTTCTATCTGATCCATAGCAGCCTATTCCTTCTTCTTCCCGAATTTAGAAGAGAGTTGTGAGAAGTCTTGCTGGCAAAATCTGGAGAGAATGGTCGAGGGTCATGTCGTCCCATCATGCAGCAAGCTTCTTCTGAGTGTGTATGAGAGGTGAGAAGTCAAAAGAACAGAATGCGGATGTCGTGTGTCTGTTGTGAGGTTAGATTGCGTGTAGGAAGCAGAAGACAGGTGAGACCATTGAAGGGAAGCCTGGCTTCGGGAAGTCTTCCGAGAAAGATATTGAATCAGAAGCTGTCCCAGGAGTCTTCCCAGAGACCACTGTCACCGCAGGAGCCCGCAACCATCTTCTGAACCTGTTACACACTTTACATCTCGTAAATCTTGTATCTTCTGTTATGAAGTAGGATGTAATGCAAGGTGGGTTGTCTTCTTAGGAATCCATGCGAGGCCTTGCTTAGTTAGGATTGTTTAGATATAGCTCGGAAGACGAGAGCTATTTAGGAAGCACTGTTAGAATCTCGGAAGACGGAGTAGCTGTCTTCTGGAAGACTAGATTCGTCTTCTGAGAGTGGAAGCTAGACTGTGAGAACTTGGGAAGGACTGAGCCTTTGGCTCACAGTAAGTACGTGTGGCTTAGTGCAACAGAGTTTCAAGTATGTCGATGCATCCTCGAGGGTTGGTGTTACCGGGAGTAGAGTTGACCGAGGCCAAATCCTTCATCAAGGAGTTGGGTCTCGACTTCTTCCTATGGGATTGGAACCTCGTCGACCAGGGCCTTCTGGAGGAGGTTTGGGCAGCATTACCGCCCCGCAACCGTGTACCTACGAAGGCAGGAGTAGCTCAAGGAAGACCATCTTCCTGGACCGAAGATTGGTGGCGCAGAGTCTTCCACAGGTCAAAATCCGAGAACCGAGGTTGTTGGCTCGAGAAGATCATACCCATGATCCCGTGTAAGTGACATGTGCCTGGAAGCACAACTTGTCTTTTCCTGGAGGACAGACAGGGAAGAAACGGCTGGAAGGTCGAATCTTATCGGGAGCCGCAGAAGCGTCTTCTGGCGAAGCTGTTCCTTCACCTCTTTCTTAAGGGGAAGGCGCAGAAGACAAGGTACCTTGGAGATCAGGACATGGAGTTCCTGGAAGTAGTGTGCACGGGAGAGAATGTCAACTGGGGTGCGTTCTTCCACGCTTCTATACAGACAGAACTGGTGTACTTAGGTACTCCGGCAGGAGGACATCTTACTCCATTCTTCTATTACCTGTACGTGGCCAAGGGGGACCTCACGGAAGATCAGTTGGCGAGATATGGACCAACATGGCAGCATGAGACAAAGGAGGAGACCTCGGGAGAAGCCGATCGAGCAGCAGCGATGACTCCCCCTCCCACTTTGATGCCGCAGATGAGATCAGGTACTCATCAAAAGACGCTTTTGGTGAGGGAAGACGACTCCAGTGGATCGGAAGACGTGACACCACCAAGGAAGATGGGTCCTAGGGGAGTGCCTAGGAAGACCACCTCCTTCTCTATCATTCACTCTAGATCGGAGTCTGACTCACCGGATGAGCCACTGAGTACCCGAGCTGAGCAGAAGACCGCTTCGGTCTGCGCACCTCGATGCAGCAGGAAGAAGGCCAAAAAAAGATAGAAGCGCTGGAAGCCAACCGCCGCACCACAGAGAAGCTCGCAGCGAAGTACAAGGCGGAAGCAGCCGCTTCTGCCAAGGAGTTAGCGCAGCTGAGGAAGAGCAACCAGGAGTTGCAAGCGCGTTTATAACAGCATGACCAGGAGATTCTGCGAGTGCGGGGTAAGATCACCGCCCTTGCAGAGGAGAAGACAACATGGAAGACACTACGGGAAGCCGTAGAAGCGCAGACTGCAGCCGAGAAGACGCAGCGAGAAGCAGCGGAAGCTCGTGCGCAAGAGATGTTAGCTCAGTCGGTGGAAGTGCTTCGGAAGAAGTTCAACTTCACCGCGGGTAAGAAGCTTCTTACCTTAGCTAGAGAATGGACGACGAGTCTAGAGCGATGTTGGTAGAGTGCAAGGAGAGCATGTTCAGGTATTTGGATCGGCAGATAGAGGGAGTGAAGACACTCTATGGTCTTCTCTTGATTCCGCCACCTGCAACTGCATCTTCCCAAGCTCCAGCACCATGGACTGGATCCGACTTGGTAGTTGTGGTGCCCACAAATTACAGGATTCACGAATTTTTGAAATTTTTGAGATTAATAACTTGTTTGTATAATTGAAGAAGCGTTGTTACTTAAGATTACGGCTTCCTTAGTAGGAAGATGATCTTAAGGGCTGTTTGTAATAATAAGTTGACTCCTTCGGAAGACGACCGTCTTCGGAAGAGCGTCTTCTCGGTGGTGTCTTCGGAAGACAGAAGACGGAAGACACGTATTTTCCAGAAGACGGCAACCGCGGAAGCTTCACCACGTAAGGAGTCCGAAACCTTGAACAGAAGACGCTTCGGAAGATTGGAACATCTTCGGAAGACTATCTTTGGAAGATGCTTCGGATGCCTTACTATCTTCGGAAGTCGACTGTACACAATTCGTATCAAGAGTGAATTTGCTTTGCTTTGGTGTTCAGAGAGACTTGGTACGAATCATGAGTGGCTTGGTGAGTTGTTTTGTTATTTCGAGAACTCGGAAGACGGGAACTAGGCCTGTGCCTCCTGATCTTCCAAGCTTCTCAACTCCACATCTTCCTAGAGAGACTAGAAGACTGAAAGGCTGGCAAAATGAGCGAGAAGACATGAGGGTCCATTTCGGATCTCTTCTGTCCGACCCATAGCAGCCGTTCCTTCTTCTTCTCAAACTTAGAAGAGAGTCGTGAGAAGACTTGCTGACAGAATCTGGAGAGAATGGTCGAGGGTCATGTCTTCTCACCGAGCAGCAAGCTTCTTCTGAGTGCGTATGAGAGGTGAGAAGTCAGAAGAACAGAGTGCACATGTCTTGAGTCTGTTGTGAGGATAGATTGCGCGTAGGAAGACGAAGACAGGTAAGATCAGTGAAGGGAAGTCTGACTTCGGGAGGTCTTCCGAGAAAGACATTGAATCGGAAATTGTCCCAGGTGTCTTCCTAGAGACCACTGTCACCGCAGGAGCCCGCAACCATCTTCTGAACCTTTCATATACTCTACTTCTCGCATATCTTGATCTTCTGATAGGAAGTAGGATGTAATGCAAGGTGGGTTGTCTTCTTGGTAATCCATGCGAGGCCTTGCTTAGTTAGGATTGGTTAGATATAGCTCGGAAGACGAGAGCTATTTAGGAAGCACTGTTAGAATCCCGGAAGACGGAGTAGCTGTCTTCTGGAAGACTAGATTCGTCTTCTGAGAGTGGAAGCTAGACTGTGAGAACTTGGGAAGGACTGAGCCTTCAACTCACAGCAAGTACGTCACTTCTGTCAAGGAGTTAGCGCAGTTGAAGAAGAGCAACCAGGAGTTGCAAGCGCGTTTACAGCAGCGTGACCAGGAGATTCTGCGAGTACGGGATGAGATCACCGTCCTTGCAGAGGAGAAGACGACATGGAAGACACTACGGGAAGCCGCAGAAGCGTAGACTGCAGCCGAGAAGACGCAGCGGGAAGCAGCGGAAGCCCGTGCGCAGGGGTTACTAGCTCACTCGGTGGAAGCGCTTCGAAAGAAGTTCAACTTCACCATGGGTAGGAAGCTCCTTACCTTAGCTAGAGAGTGGGACGAGGAGTCCAAAGCAATGTTGGTGGAGTGCAAGGAGAGTATGTTCAGGTACTTGGACCGGCAGATAGAGGGAGTGAAGACGCTCTATGGTCTTCCCTTGATCCCGCCATCAGTAAACACGTCTTCCCAAGCACCACTATCATCGACAAGACCAGACTTGGAGAAGGGGGAGTTCGACCTCGCTGTACACTTGGTAGTGACAGCGTTGGAAGCCGAGAAGAACCCGGAAGATGCCCCGGAAGACAAGACGTCTTCTGGAAGACAGGTAGGAAGACCGTCTTCCTAGGTATTCCACGTGGAGGAAGCGACTTCCCCGGACCCCTATGAGGTCACCATGGCTCCCAATGTCGAACTAGTCTCTCAGAAGAGCGAGGAAGCACAAGTCGACCCAGCTTCCCAGAAGACGCTTCTGTCTTCCGAAGCAGAAGCCGAAGCCGAGGAAGAAGCAGCAGCAGCGGTAGTAGAGCCAAACGTGAAGGAGGAGGCCACCCGAGGTAATTGCAGGGCTTCCCAGCCTATCAGAAGACTAGTTAGTAGTTCATGTAGGAATAGATCAGGTGGAAATGGCATCCGAGCCATTAGAATAGATAAGCAAAGCCCAGAAAACCAAGGACTTATCCAAACTTAGTAAAGTACTAAATATGCTATATTAGGAAGAGACAGGTCCAATTTAATTTTAGATCAGTGACCATGTGGTAGAGTAGGCAGCGCAGGGTAAACAACCAGATGGCTAATTAGGAAAGGGAACCATTTTTGCATGTGGAGTGGCAGCATGCTGACGTGCCCATCCCTCCCTGATTGTAGTCAAAGATTGGAAGGGATTCCCTCTGCGTCTCAAGGCAGATGGCTTAAGTAGGATGACAGAGTAGGAATTAGGAGCTCTGCACAAACACCAACATTTTACGGTGCAGACTCATAGCACATTAGATCTGTGTGGAGAATTGAGTTCTGCACACACATTCCAATCTTACGGTGCAGACAGATTAGACACACAGGGGAGTCTTCAAAGAAACTGGCTGCCTGCACACATATACCAATCTTACGGTGCAAGAGACAGATTAGACACTAGATGTACACAGTGTACACTACACTCGATGTTGGAATAAGGGGATAACGCATGAAAAAGTCTGCATTCTCTTACCACCAGTAGCGATTCGGAGATGTAGATGAGTAGTGGGCAGTCTAGGAGCAGAGAACGGCATCCTCGTGCAGTCCTGCTGGTTAGACTGATGTGTCGAGGAGTAGGAGTAGACAGTAGAGGGAGTGAGCTTCCCAACACCTATGTACCTTCTTCTCGGGGAATGGATTGCTGATTTGAGTGCAGAAGCTTTGCTCGTGTCTTCTGGGTGGTGGGTTTTCTTGAATTCGCTCCCAATTGTGCATGGGAAGTGTTCTCCTTGAGTGGCGGTGAATGTCAGTAGTTGTGGAAGTGTAGCTTGGCTCGTCCAATAGAGCACTTGGGATCTGCGTACGGACGGTCTTATGGGTAAGGGATCCCAGAAGACAGAGTAGTCAGAGCAGCGAAGTGAAGAAGAAAGAAGCCTTCTTCCCACAGCAGAAGACGACATCCTCAAGAAGAAGACGGTGCAATTGTACACATGTTTGTTGTCTTCCTCCCCAAACTATTACAAGCAGGGATGGCTTGTTAGTCAAGATCCGGACTAGAAGCCAGTCGGAATCTTAATTGTCTCTTTTCATCTTGTTTTCTCTTGTTTGGATTTCTTCTTCTTCCCATCTTCCCTCATCTTCCCCATCTTCTTCTAGTGAGCTTCTGAGACTTCTATTGAGCTTCCGTGAAGGTGAATGTCGTTGTAGTGCTGCAGGAAGACAACTTCCGTAGGCAGAAGCCTGAGAAGGCTACAGGGGGCATACACCCTGTGATTGATCTAACCCATTGGAATGTGAGTGTGAGAATAAGGTGTAACGACCGTTGCTAGTCGACTTCTGTGGAGCAGGGCAATCTTCTGGATGTGTGAGAAGACGAGCTTCTCTGTGAATAGTTGTGTGATATTTTAGTTAGTAGTTGTTTGTCTAGTTCCAGAGCACCATGTGGCGTGTCTGGAAGACGTGTGGTTTTGTGTGGTTTTGTGAGAAGACGGGCTTTTTAGGCAAAACCCGTGTGTTTGTGTGTTTGAACAGATCCTAGAACTTAGAGCAGCGATTACTTACGTAAATCCTCTGTGGGAACGATATCTTGTATACTAAATGGGCAAAAGGAGAAATCATGCGTCACTACAGTAGTGACAGCGTTGAAAGACTCCGGAAGACAAGATGTCTTCTGGAAGAAAGGAAGAAGAGCTGTCTTTCCAAGTATTTCGAGTGGAGGAAGCGACTTCCCCGGACCCCTATGAGGTCACCATGGCTCCCAGTGTCGGGCTAGTGTCTCAGAAGAGCGAGGAAACACAAGTCGACCCAGCTTCCCAGAAGACGCTTCCGTCTTCCGAAGCCGAAGCCGAAGCCGAAGCAGAAGCCGAAGCAGCAACAGCAGAGTCAGCGCCGAATGTAGAGGAGGAAGTCCCCTCAGTATCTCCCGCATTTCTCCGGTTGTTTGCAGGCAAACCGATCGATCATTTCCCCATCCCGCATTTTCTTTCTGTGAAATTGGGCACCGAAGCGCTATCCAATTTTTGACAGTCATCTTCTAGCTTCTTCTCAAACTATAATCGAGCTTCTCTCTCCGTCGTTCTCAAATTCGATCTCGCAACTATCAATTTCCCTACCCTACCGCAGGTCTACTCTCTCAACAGAAGACGCTTCGGAAGATCTGAACATCTTCAGAAGACGCTTCTGGATGTCTGAAGTCTTCGGAAGACAACTGTGTGCAATTCGTATCGAGAGTGGATTGGATTTGTTTTTGTGTTGAGAGAGGTTTGGTATGAATCTTGAGTGACTTGGTGAGTTGTTTGTTGTTTCGAGAAGCTGAAAAATGGGATCCAGGCCTGCGCCTCCTGATCTTCCGAGCTTCTCAAATCCACATCTTCTTAGAGAGACTAGAAGATTGGAAAGACTGGCAGAATGCACGAGAAGACATGAGGATATGTTACGGATCTCTTCTGTCCGACCCATAGCAGCCTATTCCTTCTTCTTCCCGAACTTAGAAGAGAGTTGTGAGAAGTCTTGCTGACAGAATCTGGAGAGAATGGTAGAGGATCATGTCTTTCCGTCATGCAGCAAGCTTCTTCTGAGTGTGTATGAGAGGTGAGAAGTCAGAAGAACAGAGTGCGAATGTCTTGTATCTGTTGTGAGGTTAGATTGCATGTAGGAAGCAGAAGACAGGTGAGACCAGTGAAGGGAAGTCTGGCTTCGGGAAGTCTTTCGAGAACGTTATTGAATCGGAAGCTGTCCCGGGAGTCTTCCCAGAGGTCACTGTAACCACAAGAGCCCGCAACCATCTTCTGAACTTTTTATACACTCTACTTCTCGAATATCTTGTATCTTCTGTTAGGAAGTAGGATGTAATGCAAGGTGGGTTGTCTTCTTAAGAATCCATGCGAGGCCTTGCTTAGTTAGGATTGTTTAGCTATAGCTCGGAAGACGAGAGGAGCTTAGGAAGCACTGTTAGAATCCCGGAAGACGGAGTAGATGTCTTCTGGAAGACTAGATTCGTCTTCTGAGAGTGCAAGCTAGACTTGAGAACTTGGGAAGGACTGAGCCTTCGACTCACAGTAAGTACGTGTGGCTTAGTGCAACAGAGTTTTCAAGTATGTCGATGCATCCTCGAGGGTTGGTGTTACCGGCAGCAGAGTTGATCGAGGTCAAACCCTTCATCAAGGAGTTGGATCTCGACTTCTTCCTGTGGGATTGGAATCTCGCCGATCAGAGTCTTCTGGAGGAGGTTTAGGCATTAGGCATTACCACCCCACAACCGTGTACCTGTGAAGGCAGGAATAGCTCAAGAAAGACCATCTTCCTGGACAGCAGAATGGTGACGTAGGGCTTTCCACATGTCAGAAGCAGAGAACAAGGGGTATGAATTAGAGAAGAAGATCCTACCCATGATCTCGGGAAAGTGGCATGTGCCTGGGAGTACATCTTGTCTCTTCCTGGAGGACAAACATGGAAGGAACGGATGGAAGGTCAAAGCTTACCAGGAGTCGCAGAAGCGTCTTCTGACGAAGCTGTTCTTTCACCTCTTTCTCAAGGGGAAGGCACAGAAGACGAGGTACCTTGGAGACCAGGACGTGGAATTCTTGGAAGCCATTTGGGAAGGGCTGCCCATCAATTGGGACGCGTTCTTCCACGCATATGTGCAGGCAGAGCTGGTGTACTTAGGCATCCTAACAGGATGACATCTTACTCCGTTCTTTTGTTACATGTACGTGGTCAAGGGGGACCTAACGGAAGATCAGTTGGCAAGATATGGGCCAACATGGCAGCACGAGACGAAGGAAGAGACCTCGGGAGAAGACGACAGAGCAGTAGCAATGACTCCTCCTCCCACTCTGATGCCACAGATGAGGCCAGGTACTCATCAGAAGACGTTTCTGGTGAGGGAAAATGACTCCAGTGGGTAGGAAGACGTGACACCACCAAGGAAGGAAGACCACCTCCTTCCCGATCATTCACTCTGGATCAGAGTCCGACTCACAGGAGGAGCCTTTGAGTACCCGAGCTGCGCAGAAGACTCCAGAAGACGAAGGTTGGATGGATACTCCTACTGCGATGCGAGGATGCGCAGTAAAAAGGACCGCTTCTGCCATGGAGAGAGATCTTCCACCCCGGAAGATGAGAAGAGTAGCTTCTTCTCGGGCGCAGAAGCAAAAGACCATAGCAGCAGAAGAGGTATCCTTGCCTCTGGAAGACAAAGAAGACACCTCTGATCGGATCGTGGGGATGAGTCTGTCTTCCACGCGAAGAAGACTAGAGGAGTTCAGTGCCTTCTTCCACTCGGAGATCCAACCAGCTATGGAGTTGATGGAGAAGAGAGCGATGGCTCAAGAGAAGCCACTACAGCCTAGATTCTGCACACCCTGATGCGGCATGAAGAAGGCCAGAAGAAGATAGAAGCATTGGAAGCCAACCTCCGTACCACGGAGAAGCTCGCAGCGAAGTACAAGGCGAAAGCAGCCGCTTGTGCCAAGGAGCTAGCGCAGCTGAGGAAGAGCAACCAGGAGTTGCAGGTGCGTTTACAGCAACGTGACAAGGAGGTTCTGCGAGTTCGGAGCAAGATCACTGCCCTTGCAGAGGAGAAGACGACATGGAAGACACTGCGGGAAGCCGGAGAAGCACAGACAGCAGCCAAGAAGACGTAGCGGGAAGCAGCGGAAGCTCGTGCGTAGGGGATGCTAGCTCAGACGGTGGAAGCGCTTCGGAAGAAGTTTAACTTCACCGCGGGTAGGAAGCTTCTTACCTTAGCTAGAGAATGGGACGACGAGTCCATGACGATGTTCGTAGAGTGCAAGGAGAGTATGTTCCGGTACTTGGATCGGCAGATAAAGAGAGTGAAGACACTCTACGGTCTTCCCTCGATTCCGTCACCTGCAATTGCATCTTCCCAAGCCCTAGCACCATCGACCGGATCAGACTTGGAGAAGGAGGAGTTCGACCTCGCTATCCATTTGGTAGTGACAACGTTGGAAGCCGAGAAGACCCCAGAAGAAGCCCCGGAAGACAAGGTGTCTTCTGGAAGACAAGAAGAAGAGTTGTCTTCTTAGGTATTCCGAGTGGAGGAAGCGACTTTCCCGGACCCCTATGAGGTCACCATGGCTCCCAGTGTCGAACTAGTGTCTCAGAAGAGCGAGGAAGCACAAGTCGACCCAACTTCTCAGAAGACGCTTCTGTCTTCCGAAGCAGTAGCAGCAGAGCCAGCGTCGAATGTTGAGGAGGAAGCCACCTCCACCTCAGTGACACCTGAGATATTCACAGGGCTTCCCAGCTTATCAGAAGCCGAGTTAGGAGTTCAGGTAGGAGCAGATCAAATGAGGATTGCATCCGAGCAATTAGAGTAGACGGCAAAGCGCAGAAGACAAGTTGACTTGTCCAAACTTAGTAAGAACCGAACATGCTATCTTAGGAGGTGATAGTTTTAGTGTAATATTAGATAGAAGATCATGTCGCAGAGTAGGCAGCGCAGGAGTAGTAAGGTGGATGGCTAAATAGGAAGGGGAACCGCTTGCATGTGGGGTGGCAGCCTTCTGACAGCGCCCATCTCTCCCTGGTTGTAGTTGAGGATTGGAGGGGATTCCCTTTACGTCTCAAGGCATATGCATAAGTAGGATCGAAGAGTAGGATTTCAGGCACACTATGGACACATATGCCTCATTGTGAGTAGAGACACATTACACACTAGAGACGCATACGCACAGTGCACACTACATCCGATGTGAGAGACATACGAATAGATTGGGATTACACCGAAGGGGTCCGCATTCTCTCGTTGCCAGCAGTGGTTCGAAGATGTAGATAGAGGTAGTGAGCAGTTTAGGAGCAGGGAACGACATCCTCGTGTAGTCCTGCTAGTTAAACTAGTGTGTCGAGGAGTAGGAGCAGAAAGTAGAGGGAGTGGGCTTCCCAACACCACTGTGCCTTCTTCTCGGGGAATGGATTGCTGATTTGAGTGCAGAAGCTTTGTCCGTGTCTTCTGGGTGGTGGATTTCCTTGAATAAACTCCCGATTTCCTTGAATTCACTCCTTGAATTCACTCACTTAGTCGCCACCACTCTTCTTGAGTGGTGGCGACTGTCAGCAGTTGTGCAGATTTGCAGCTTGGCTCATCCAGTGGAGCACTTCAGATCCACGTACGGACGGTCCTATGGATAAAGGATCCCAGAAGACAGAGTAGTCGGAGCAGCGAGAGGAGAAGAAAGAAGCCTTCTTCCCACAGCAGAAGACGACATCCTCAAGTAGAAGATTGTGTAACTGTACGCACGTTTGTTGTCTTCCTCCCCAAATTATTACAAGCAGGGATGGCTTGTTAGTCAGGATACGGACTAGAAGCCTGTCGGAATCTTAATTTCTCATTTTCATCTTGTTTCTCTCTCGTTTGGATTTTCCTTTCTTCTCCATCATCTCTCATCTCCCCCATCTTCTCTCATCTTCCCTATCTTCTTACCTTCTTCTAGTGAGTTTCCGAGACTTCTATTGAGCTTCCGTGAAGGTGAATGTCGTTGTAGTGCTGCAGGAAGACCGTTTCCGTAGGCAGAAGCTTGGGAAGGCTACAGGAGACATACACCCTGTGATTGATCTAACCCGTTGGGAATTGGAAGAGCAATGTGCGACAGACGTTGCTAGTCGACTTCTACGAAGCAGGAGCAGTCTTCTGGAGGTGTGAGAAGCCGAGTTGAACCCCCAGAAGCTGAGAATTGCTTCGGGAAGACGATACTGGGAGGACTGGAAGAAGTGATCTAGAAGCAGGAAGTGTCTTCCCGAGCTTCTCTGTAGATAGTTGTTGTGATATTTTAGTTAGTAGTTGTTTGTTTAGGTCCAGAGCACCTTCTAAAGGGTCTGGAAGCCGTGTGGTTTTGTGAGAAGACGGGTATTCTAGATAAAGCCCGTGTGTTTGTGTGTTTGAACAGATTTTAAAGCTTAGAAAAATGTTACTTGTGCAAATCCTCTGTGGGAATGATATCTTTTATACTAAATGGGTAAAAGGAGTAATCTTGCGACACTCACATATAGTGAGCACCATTTTTGGCGCCGCTGCCGAGTATTTCATCTTAGTAACGTATGTTCTAAGCTTCCTGGATCTGTGTGTCAGTAGTTAGTTTCATTCCGAACTAACTTCGATTGTAGTTGAATGTGTTGTGGGACTCTATCTTGCTAGAAGACAAGAACCGCAACCAGAAGCTGATGAGATACATCAGAGGGAACTGGAAGAATCCGCTTCCCTGCTTCCAAGAGCTTCTTGGAAGACTCGATCTTGGAAGAATGCAGTGAGTGCAACAGGAAACAGGAGAAGAAGACGTTCAGAACCTGTAACCGGTTGTTCAGACATCCAGTCTGCCAGATCTAGTATTAGAAGAAGAGGGACATCTCTTCTCGGTGCTCTGGTGGATGCCTCTGACCTGAGGAAGAAGCAGACGACGCACGGGTAAAGACCCTAAGTGGGTACATTCATCCCAGCGAACCGCTTCTAGAGAACAGCGGATATCTCTGAGACACCAAAGGAAAGAAGAAGAGCTCAGGAAGATTCGATCAGTAGAGTTGGAAGAGCCTTCCATCTCGAGCATAATCTTTGGAGAAGACAGAAGCCAGCCGGACGACCACGTGTATAAAGCAGATTTTGGTACTGGTTACTCGGAAGATGTCTTTCCAAGTGCGAAAGAGGCTTCTCAAGGTGAAAAAAGACTAGAGAGGATCGTTCCAGACGTCTTAGAAGGTGACAGCGACAGTAGTTCTGACTCAGAAGACGACATTCGTGATTCAGACAGACCTGGACCTTCAAGAAGACCATCTCCACCACTTGGGCCGGAAGGAGGAAGAAGTTAGCAGTTGCATCAGCCAGCAATCGACATGACTTCCCACACTCGATAGAAGTACCATTCGTACGACGATGATGTTGACGTTGACGACTTCATCACGATGTTCGAGACCATCTCTCGATCGAACAAAGAAGACTCTGATGCCGACAAGACTCCGTGTATTTCCTAGTTTGATCGTAGGGAAGGGAAGGAAATGGATGAGTAAAATGTTGGATGATGGGTTAGTAATGGCCGCTTGGGCTACTCTGAAGGTAGCTTTTCTGAAGAGGTTCAGAGGAGTGGGCTATGATCGGATGACCCTCATAGAACTTCAGAGGCTCGAACGGAAAAAGAAAGAGACACTGCAGGATTACACCGAGAGGTTTGAAGACCTCCTGGATCACATCTCTCAGAACCAAGGAAGACCCGGTTATTGTGCCTTGCAAGCCGTGGACTGGTACTTGGAGGATTGTCTCATGATATGGAGTTGTACTGCAGAAGAGGAGGGGGTGATGATTTAGTAGAAGTACAGAAGCATGCCGAGCAGTATGAAACCTCGAGCATCACTCGGAATATGACGAAAAACAGAGAAAAGATCTCCAAGAAGTCCAAGAAGTCCAAGAAGTCTTCTAAGAAGTCCAAGAGGAAGTCCAAGTCCACTAAAACTGATAACAGTGATTCGGAAGTATCCTCTACTTCTGAAGAGTCTACTGTCGAAAGTTCAGAATCAGAATCTGAACAAGAGAAGAAGACACGGAAGAAGAAGAAGGAGAAGACACGATCAAAGGAAGATGTTGTGCAGAAGATTCCTCAGACTCAGATCATTTAGTCTGCACCTGATCCTCGGATCGATGAAGTTCTGAAGCAGTTTGCCGACCTGAAGGTTCATCTTCTGAACCAAAAGGACAAGCGGAAGCAACCTACGGCGTCTTGATCAAACATTTGGTGCAACCTTTGCAACTCTTCCGGGCACACCAGAGATCAGTTTACACAAGACCATGCTGTCAATTGGGCAGGCTGGGAAGAAGACGATGAGGGATATCTACACGATCTCAATGGAGGGGATACTGGATGCACGAATCGAGTTTTCTCTCTGGGAAGTTCTTGGTATTGCAAAGAGGGAGTTTCACGAACTGATTATTGACATCATCAAGCGCAAGAGACAGGTGATGTCTGAACAAGTAGAAAGCCAAATGATAGATGTGGTAGGAGCTTCTGTGAATGATGCAGAGTTTGGAAAGGTGCATTTTCAGGAAGCTGATGACCAGGGCTACCAGCAAGAAGCGTTAGTTGCTGCTACCAACACTATTGAGTTCGACGATGAGGGAGCTGGCGAGGAGAATCCAGCTAGTGATAGTGACTTCAGAAAAAGACATTGGGCTCGTGCTACGATTATTACACGAGTTCGTCTTGGGAGTTTACATGAATCTGTTGCTGCCTTGGTTGATCACGGATCTGAAATCAACATCATGTCACGGGAGGTGTATGAGAGAGGTCAGTGATCTATCGAGCTGAACCATTGCTGGGTGTTACGTGCTGCAAATAACCAGAAAGGTGAGCTATACGGCGCTTGTCCTAACGTGAAGGTGAAGATAGGTGATGTAGATGTCATACCAGACAAATCTGCTTTCTTCACGAGATGTTTCAAAGAAAAATGATCCACATAGAAGACAAACGGGTTGGCTAGAAGATAGTGCCTAAACTTCCTACAGGAGTAAATCATGCCAAGACATTCCCTTTCAGTTGTAGAGTACTCCTTCTCTGCATCACTGAGTTGTCTTCTCGCATAGTAGATGGGATAATCCTTCTTCTTCTCATCTTTCTGACTCAATACCACCCCTATGACGAAAGCAGAAACATCCACGTAAATATGGAAGACTCTCTCCCAATCAGGTGGTCTTAGGACAGAGGATTCTAACAGAAGTCTTTTCATTTCTTTGAATGCTTCTTGCTGCTCAGAAGACCAAATGTAAGGTTCGTCCTTCTTTAGCAACTTGGTAAGTCTTCCTGCTACCTCTGCGTACCTGTCAATAAACCTCCTGTAGTATCCTACGTTGCCCAAGAAGCTTCTCAACTGAGACAGGTTAGCAGGTGGGTGAAATTTCATGATGACTTCCACCTTAGCACAGTCGACTTCTATACCTCTTCCCGAAATCCTATGTCCTAGCAAAATTCCTTCTGACATACCAAAGAAGCACTTCTCAGGGTGAAGAGCCAAACGATGCTCTCTACACTTCAAAAAACACTTCCTTAGAAATATCAAGTGATCTTTTTTCGATCCAAACACATAAAAATCATCCAAGAAGATCTCCATGAAAGTACGAAGATACTCCTTGAAGATCGTAATCATCAGTCTCTGGAATGTGGCGGTGCGTTGCATAAACCAAATGGCATTTGATTGTACGCATACGTGCCCCAATCAGTAGTGAAAGTGGTTTTCGACTTGTCTTCTTCTCTGATTGAAACTTGGTTGTACCTAGAATACCCATCCAGGAAGCTGTAGAACTCATGTCCTGCTACCTGGTCTAACATAGAATCGGTGAAGGGTAAAAGATGATGGTGAAAGTGGTTTTCGACTTGTCTTCTTCTCTGATTGAAACTTGGTTGTACCTAGAATACCCATCCAGGAAGCTATAGAACTCATGTCCTGCTACCTGGTCTAACATAGAATCGGTGAAGGGTAAAAGATGATGATCCTTTTTCGTGGTCAAGTTCAGCTTCCGGAAGTCTTGACACGCTCGGATCTTACCTGTCTGCTTCTTTGGCACGATGACAATAGGAGCTACCCACTCACTTCTAAGTACTGGGAAGATGATTCCCGTCTTCAAGTATTGATCGATCTGTTCCTTCAAGTATTGATCGATCACTTCCTTCGATGTCTTCTATGATCCAAGCAAAGACGTCTTGGAACTCTGTCAAAAGTTCTCTAAAGTCTTCCAACTGCTGGCCCTCGATCACCTTGGAAAGCTTCAGCTTCTTCTTAGGAGCAACCTCCATTTCTTGAAGATCATCAGGGTTTACCATTCCTTCAGTGTGACTGTATTCACTGACACCAAAGTATTTCGGTTTGGGAGCTTTTTTCGATTCAGATTCGTCTTCTGGAAGACCAACTGTCAAATCTTCTAAAGGGAAGATGGTACTTTCGTCTTCTGAAACCAACTGTCGGATCTTCCAAAGAGAAGACGGTACTTTCGTCTTCTGGAAGCTCTTCTTCCGCAATTTCGTAGCACTCAATGTATCCACAGATCACTTCTTCTGCTATCTCTGCTACTTCTGTAGTACACAAGTTATTCACCACAAACTCATCATATCGTTCATCAATGTCAGAAGACGCATCTGAGTCTTCTGACGTGTACCCCTCAGTCGTAGAAGGAGTTTCACCTTGGTGTCCAATCTTCATCCAAGGAAGTGAGACCTTGGTCTTCTCACCTGGCTTGGGTGTAGGATTGAGAAACCTCAAACGATGTCTTCTCCAATCGGTATTTACATTTGCAGCATACAGCCATGGTCTTCCTATCAACACCTGATATCCAATCCTAGCTACAAGTCGCAAAATGATGTAAGTGAGGTAAAAGATACTCCCCCAATTACTGTCAAGACATCTTTCAGTTGCCCCAAAGGTCGTCTCCTGGTCTGATCCGCCATTCTGAGGATTCTCGGAGTAGGCTAGAACTCAGTGAAGCCTAGGGCATGCACAGTTTCTTCAGTCATGATGTTAACTCCGGAGCCGGAATCAATGGGTACCTTCTTCAGAAGACAGCCATGGATCTCCATATCAAGTTCTGAGGCTCCCAAGTCCTCATGCTCTATTCTTAGGATCGGGGTGCTCTAGGGAAGTTTAGCTGTTCTCCGCTTCCTCGATCCTCAAAGAACAGATTGTAACAGCTTCTTGTAACCAGCGTTGTCATCCAAAAGCTGTTGGAAGGTTACATCCCCCTTCTGATTCCACAAGTCTCGCAAGAAGTCATAAGGGGATCGTTTCAGAAGAGTGACCGATGTTTCCAACAGAGAAGATGTAGTAGCTGCTTCCTTGGATGGAAGATCAGAATGGTGTCTTCCCTCGACTGGAAGCTGTTCCCGTGAGATAGAGGCTTCCGTAGTCGGTGGAGGAAGCTGCTGTACTATCTTCCGTCGCTGCTCCAGCTCTTCTTGCATGATCGTTTCAACTTCTTGCCTAATGTCAGGAGCAAAGTACTTCGGATCTTCTCGGATGAGGACAGGTGGACCACCAGTGTCATGTCTCTCCACAATTGTTGCAAGCTCAAGGAAGAGGGTTTAGAGGTCGTTGTGATGAAGAAGGTTGCCAAGGCCTTCTGGTCTGTACATTACTAGCCCTATCTCTAGGTGTATAACGATTATATTGGACAAGAGGCGTAGGAGTGAACGGTTGTATCGTCTCGATCTTATAGTAGGATTCTTCAGGTCATTCGACCTGAAGAATTGAAGTCTCAATATCAACTGTCAACTTGTAGCCGGTCCCTTCTCTTTCTCTTGGGCAGTAAACCGTCTTCCAACCACCGTTGGCTCTTGCTGAGACCTCTACACATCCTCCATCGGACCTGGTGCAGGTGGAGGAGCTAGAGAAGTAGAGGGGATGTCCTCTGGAGGAGCTGCTCGTCTCTTGTGACTCTCTGTCTATCTCCAGTCTCCTCAGGAACTCCAGTATCAAGTTCAGAGGCCTCTCGTCGCCTCTTTTCCTCCACAGACGCATCCTGCCAGTGAACGTGTCTATCTACATCCAAGAATGCTCTGATAGAAGCAGCGTCTACATGATCTCCTCATCTTGTGACCCTACGAATAGACTCGGCTCCTCTCTTCAATATCTCAGAAGGAACTGGAGCCACACTCTTCTCAACAATCTTATCTAGCAATGTAGGACTAGAAGAGACTTCAATATGCCCATACATCAAAATTACCAACGGTGTCATCAACGCAGTTGCTGTTGCAGCCGCAGCAATCTGAGGTAGACTCCTCATTCCTCCTCGTCCAAACTGCGTGCTCAATGGCTCTCCAATAGAAGAAAGGTGTAGCCTACCGTTATGATAACGAACCACACCATCTCGCAAAGCAGTTGTGAGCTCTTGACAGTCTCCTCGGAAATGATCAGGACTATCACACCATATACATCTATGAACAGAAGCACCTCTTGGACGTGCAGCAACAGGCGCCGGTGGTTGCTCCCTCTGCAAGCCAGCTAGCTCCACCTTCAGCTCTCGCATCTGCCGAATCAGATCTTTGATCTGGTTCTGTTGACCATGGTTCTCCGTAGGTCTTTGAACATGTGCTCGTTGTACAGGAATTGGCACAACTGGCATCAAAGGAACTGCAGCCGGGACAACAAGTCTGGGAGCAGGAGCCAAAGACTGCTGTACTTGAGGAGCAGCATAAGGTTGAGTGACCACTTCTGCAAGCGGACGTCCTCCCACAGCCACTCTGCCCCTCCTCTGCCTCGTCAGTACAGCCACAGCATCCTCGACTCTCCCCCAATCAGCGGTAACACCTCCCTCAGCAGATCGATCGGCCAACATTAAACATAATCGATCTGCCGTAGCATCATCAGTAGCTTGCCGGAAAAGCTCTGTTCTCCTAGCATCTAAGGTTATTCGCTCTAGAGTTGAAAGTTATCGGTATCTTCGATCAAACTCTCTCAGCAACTCATTCAAGCTCATCATACGACCAGGTTGCTGCTCAACCCAATCCAGAAATGTCCTCTTAGTAATTCTCTCTGAATCTTCTTCAAGAAATTCCTCTCGAAGAGATCGCTCAAAACTCATCCAGATTCTAAGATTTCTTCTCTGTACATCCCTAACTTGGTCCCGCAACTCAGGAATGACAGCTAACTCAAAACTTGCTATCATCTCAACATCAGTAACCCTAACCAGCTCCATCTCTCCTCTATACTCACGCAGATATCTAGAAATATCTCTATGTTCGAACCTTCCACATCTGTTCACAATAGCTTGCAAAGCCTTGGTGGACTTTAACTCACCCCCTCCAACGATCGGATGTTGTTGGACCAGGGCCGCAAGCGTCTACAAGATCTTAGCCGTGTCCAGACTAGATGCAGATGTCGCTGTAGAAGACGCAGGTGCAGTTGACGATGCAACAATAGACGTTGATGCTCTAGCCCCAGAGGCAACAGCAGCAGCTCCGCTCTTGCGATCCATCTCTTCTCCTTGTAGCAAACTCAACCTTCTCAATCAATCACCCCAAGATCTCTCAGTGGAAACACCAGATGTCGAGTTGAGAGTTTTCCTGGGAAGGGCGGAACCTTCTGGCTGTGCCTACTCAGAGAAGCGTTGGGCTTCTAGTTGTGGTGGATCACTCAAGGGATAGGCCTTTCAGGTTACAATAGAGCACTATGAACACTCATACAGATCTGTATGAACCTCTAATTTACTCAGAAGGCAAAGTTCAGGTCTAACTGATAGTAATAGGATCAGACGGTGAACTTTAACACCCAAGAAGAGAAAAACTATGATGGTTCAGACTCCTAAAATTCTCTTACATGTAAAAGAGGCCCTACCGAGCACACACACGAAGTTTCAGCTTGAGATCAAATTCTGACACCAAGATAAGGACAGAAAAGTTCTGATCAAAGATATTGCGGTAGTTTCTAGTACTCAGACAGCTATTTCGACCTATAACAGAAAATCGGCTTGATCACTTTCGAAGATTCTTACAGGATTTGGAGTCTACAGGATGTTGAACACCGCTGTAAAGTTAGGACTCTTGATTGTACGCAGAACTCCAGATCTTGTTCTTTGAAGTTGCTGCTCTAGATTGAGAGCTTTTCAGACCCCCTCTGCTTCAGCAGCCGCCCTGAATTACTCACTCACTCAATTGACTTGAAACTTTTTGGACAGTCGTAGCGCTACTGACAGTGAACGCAACCACAAAGGTTTGAAGTGATTTCCTCAATTCTGCTGCAATTGACATTGAAAACCTCAAATCCAACAAAAGTGACGCAGCTTTGGCACAATCCGAACTTCAATTGGGCATAACTCCTTTATTGCTCCAAATCGATCAAAAATTCCACTGACAGTGCTTGGCACGACGAGCTCTATCCTCTTATGCTCTCAGATTTCGCAGTGTCCTCACCAAATGCTCGAACTCTCCTTTAGATCTCTCTAAATTTAGAATTTTACAAAAGATAAAAACTGACCAATGGGAGTTCATAGCTCCACTTGGTTGTCCTCTAGTACCCTAATCCACGTGGTAACTTAACTTCACTCATAGGCTACCACGTTAGCTCCCCTAAAATGCCAGCGTAAAGCTTAAACTATCTAAAATGACACGCAGCCTTGAAAGTAAACTTAAACAAGCTAAAAAACATGCATGGGCAACACGTAAGTACAACCCATGAGCTTAAACCCTATCAACATGGTAAATCTAAGTTATGTATATTGAACATCATAGACAAGTAAGAAGTCACTTGCACAAGCGCACAAATGCTTGAACAAGATAACTAGCATACTATCAGTCTACTAGGACTTAAAACGTATAACACAACGGTGTTAATATATGCATGAAGGACTAGGAGTAACATCAAGCTAACTTCTACTGCTACTGACTCCCAAGTGTCGGAGTAGAAGCGTAACCCGTAGCCATCAATGTCCACAGCCTCCAGAATCGACTTCTCTGACGTCTTAACTTCACTCAGAGAGATTAACTCCTAGCAGAGAGATGAATCATTCACTATGTGAAATGATTCACATCACGACAACGTACATGTAACAACGTACAGGTAACGGAGTGCCTAAGTACACCAGCTCTGCCTGCACATATGCGTGGAAGAACGCGCCCCAGTTGATGGGCAGCCCTTCTCAAATGACTTCCAGGAATTCCACGTCCTTGTCTCCAAGGTACCTCGTCTTTTGTGTCTTTCTCTTGGGAAAGAGGTGAAGGAACAGCTTCGCCAGAAGACGCTTCTGCGGCTCCCGGTAAGCTTTGACCTTCCATCCGTTTCTTCCTTGTCTGTCCTCCAAGAAGAGACAAGATGTGCTCCCAGGCACATGCCATCATCATCCGAGATCATGGGTAGGATCTTCTTCTCTAATTCGTATCTCTTGTTCTCTGCTTCTAACATGTAGAAAGTCCTACGCCATCATTCTGCTGTCCAGGAAGATGATCTTCCCCGAGCTACTCTTGCCTTCGTAGATACACGGTTGCGGGTAGGTAATACTGCTCAAACCTCCTCCAGAAGACCCTGGTCTGCGAGGTTCCAATCCCACAGGAAGAAGTCGAGACCCAACTCCTTGATGAAGGGTTTGGTCTCGATCAACTCTGTTGTCGGTAACACCAACCCTCAAGGATGCATCGACATACTTGAAGCTCTGTTGCACTAAGCTACACGTACTTACGAAGGCTCAGTCCTTCCCAAGTTCTCACATTCTAGCTTCCACTCTCAGAAGACGAATCTAGTCTTCCAGAAGACAGCTACTCCGTCTTTCGGGATTCTAACAGTGCTTCCTAAGCTCTTCTCGTCTTCCGAGCTATATCTAAACAATCCTAACTAAGCAAGGCATCGCATAGATTCCTAAGACAATCCACGTTGCATTTCATCCTACTTCCTAACAGAAGATACAAGATAGCGAGAAGTAGAGTGTATGAAAAGTTCAGAAGATGGTCACGGACTCCTACGGTGACAATGGCCTCCAGGAAGCCTCGCGAGACAACTTTCGATTCAATAACGTTCTCGGAAGACTTCCCGAAGCCAGGCTTCCCTTCACTGGTCTCACTTGTCTTCTACTTCCGACACGCAATCTACCCTCACAACAGACACAAGACATTCATACTCTATTCTTCCGACTCCTCACCTCTCATACACACTCAGAAGAAGTTTGCTGCACGATGAGAAGACATTCTCTCCAGATTCTGCCAGCAAGACTTCTCACAACTCTCTTCTAAGTTCGGGAAGAAGAAGGAATAGGCTGCTATGGGTCGGACAGAAGAGACTCGTCTTCTCGTGCATTCTGCCAGTTTTTCTAGTCTTCTAGTCTCTCTAGGAAGATGTGGATTTGAGAAGCTCGGAAGATCTGGAGACACAGGCCTGGTTCCCAACTTCCAGCTTCTCGAAACAACAAACAACTCACCAAGTCACTCGGGATTCGTACCAAGCCTCTCTTAACACAAAAGCAAATCCAATCCACTCTTGATATGAATTGCACACATTCGTCTTCCGAAGACTTCAGACATCCAGAAGCGTCTTCCGAAGATGGTCAAGTTTCAGAAATGTTCAGATCTTTCGAAACGTCTTTTGTCTAAGGATTCGGGAGTAGAGGTGTGGTAGGGTAAGAAAATTGATAGTTGAGGGATCGAATTTGAGAACGACGGACAGGGAAGCTCGATTATAGTTCGAGAAGAAGCGAGAAGATGGCTGACGAAAATTGGGCAGCGCTTCCACGCCCAATTTCACAGAAGGAAAATGCGGGATGGGGAAAACGATCGATGGGTTTCCTGCAAACAACTGGGGAAGCGCAGGGGATACTAAACAAGAGGTGAGAAGCGATGAGAAGGGAAGAGAACATGAGGGAACCTCAAACAGTCTTCTGCCTGCTTCCCGTAGTGCCTTCAGTCTTCTGCGCGCTTCCGGCTCCACCTCAGCTCCAATGCGACTCCACAGAGCTACTTCTACCGTCAATGTCCTGCTGCTTCTCAATCGATCAGGGCTCCACCTTAGATCTTTCTTTAATCGCCCTTCAATGTCTGCTTCTGAGAATCTACAAGAGACTCCTTCAGCTTGATGGTGCTTCCTACTCTCAGAAATTTGTCCTCGCTTTCTCTCTAGCTGCAATTCGATCCTAGCTGACCTCCATTTCACTCTGCTGGCCCTCCTCACTCAATTGGACACCTCCTAACTCACTTCGGCACCTCCTAATTCACTCTTCTGTGCTAAGACCTTCGATGCGAGAAGCAGGTGATGCCTCTGCGCTAATGCGCTTCTCTCGTATCTTCTCGCACAGTTAGGGGTTCTTCGACCTACCTGACCTACCTACTACCTTGGGCTACCTGGTAGATACACCTACCCTCCTACTGGGTGGTGCGCGGTTAGACCTATGAAGTCGCAGTCGTTGTCACTGTCACTATCTTCTGGAAGACACGCGTCTTCCGTCTTCCGTCTTCAGAAGACCTGGTCAGGAATACGTCTTCTCGGAAGATGTCCTTCTTCCGTCTTCGGAAGAAGTCGACTTCTCTTACAAAAAGTTCTCAAGACCATCTTTCTTCTAAGCAAGATGTATTCTTAAGCAACAAGGTTATTTCAATTACCCGGACATGTGATTAACTTCAAAAATTTTAAAAATTCGTACATCCTGTAAATTGTGGGCACCACAATAACTAAAGTTGCTGTACTTGACGAGCCCTACGATATCACGAGTCAGATCATCATTCGGAGCAAATTCAGAAAAGTCGAAAATAAATCATCATTCAGATTATAGCCGATCCACGATATGACAGCATGACTCTCGCCCTTGGTTGGAAAACTGTCGATAGATCTTTAGGAGGGAAAGTGTGTGTGAAACAACTTACGAACAAAGACCTCCATAGCTTTGTAGGTATGCTAGGCTACTTCATGAAAAACAAAGCAGAGCCACATCACTAGTCTGTTTTGAAAAACATTATGGACAGTATGCTTGAAGATGTGAGAAATTGTCTACACTATTTGGTGCTGCAGATACCAAAAACTGCGTGGAGCTGAACTGCAAGAACATTCTGCAGTGGGCATTACAATTTTACAAGTTTAGGAGCCGACATCCATTGGGAACCACACTCAGGATGTGTCTCGTGTCAAAGTGCACTCCACGTGTAAACATATCTGAATTTTTACTTCTAAAGTATTTGGAGAGGATATCTAGTGCCTTGGGATACCCTCTAGAAATTAACTAAGGGCTTTTTCGCACTTGCTTGATATTTTGTTGCTACTTGTACTCAGTAATGTGTCAGTTAGGTTCATGAATAAACATTATCTTCATACCATGCAGTTTTAAACTAAAGTGGATTTCCAAAGCTCTCACACGAGTGATCCAATGTGTAGGGGAGAGGCTACCCCTTGGGGTACTTCTCTTTTTTCTTTGGGAAGTTTGGTAACAAAAAGCAACCACGTCTTTGTATTATTATCATAGGTATGTAGAATTGGCATAAATGTCTCTCTTGGAACATAAAACGAAAAAAGAAACATTTACAGGTCTGAAGGTGAAGGTCCACTGCACCGAAACTCAAACAAAAGTAAGATTCTTCCACGATGTATCTTCTAGGTTCGAGAGATGTACAGAAAATAAAATATCATGCAATATCACTAATATGGGTATACTTTTGCCGTACCGCTTTACTGAAAGAATAAACTAGTATGTGCGCCTTTTGTTACCGAAGCAAGACACGGTGACAAGTTCTCACTACTAAAATCTATGTGAGACTCGGCGTTAGCCTAAGGAAAGCAGGCTCGGTAACGCTGACTCAAAACCTTAAAGGTCCTCTTAACTCTAAATCACACGTGGTGGTGCGTTAGGGAGATGTTTTTCATTTCTATTCAAGAAGTTAAGAACAAAAGATCTGTATATTAAAAGGCCGAATTTTTCCAGCGCAGCTCCTTAAACTAAATAAAGCTTTGAAATAAAAATCCATCTTTACAAGATTAAGCGTCCCACCGCATAGGTGGTACTGAAATTGAACCGAATATTTGGCAAGAATGGGAACTCAACGTGCATATGTGCAGAAAACACTAAGACATGTACCATTTTTGCTATGCATTTGCACAGCCAACGTCGATTTTGAAAGTTCAGAACAAGACAAAGTCCAAAAAGCAAAGTGAGATTCTTCTATCCGCTTCCACATACTAGAGAAGTTTCCATTCCAAAATAATATGTGAAATTATAACATGTATCTAACCAAATACATAACTTGGCATTTTTTCTACAAATTGAATACATAACATACTTTATCTTTAGCAGCGCGGTAGTCTAATCATTGCTTATGGTTTATATCTTGGTATTTTTAGGTTTCCAGGCATGGGCTAATAGTTAACATTAGAAATTCTTTTATTAATTTTATTCACTTGATATATAATTTTTATTTAATATTTATATATTTCCCTGATAACAACAAGAGAGCATAAATTCCCATTATTCATCGAGCATTCATATTTTCTCTTATTCATGTATCCAGATTCCATAACAGTCTCATTCTGTTCTAAAGAAATCTTATACCCATTTTAAGTTAGAAAAGCATGACAATGTTTAATAAAAACTATTAAAATACAGAAAAATATAAATATAGACGGGTGGGAAAATTCTCCTCTAAGTGACTGGGGAAGCATTTATTTAGAGCTGCGGTGGAGATGCTCTTAGGCGGGCTGGAAGGTCTTGCAATATAAGATACCTGTAGGACAGTAGAGAGGAAAAGCAAGTGTATGAGTCAACTTCAGCAATGCTTGGAAGCCGACATAAATGAATGTTGGTTATCAGATTTCCCATGCAAGCAAGTAGGGCGGAAAGTGCCTCTCCTTTCTGAAACGATCAGCGACCCTTTTCAATGTTGTAAGAACCGGGTCAGAAGGCTGCAGTACTATGATTTCCATTTCCAGGAAAAATCAACACGCAGGCAAGTTTCGCATGTAGCCGAAAGTACGTTTACAGCCGACATGAAAATATTGTGGCTCGTTTGGTACCTGAATAGCAACGTTAACTCCTGAAGAAAAGCCAAAAGGAAAGTCACCAGAACACACAGTGTCACGACGATCGCATGCACATGTTCAACTTGACGGCATCAGCGTGAGGAAGAAGCAGAAGCAGAAGATGCGAATGCCCGTTCGATTCATAAGCCAGCAATCAAGGGTGAGTTTTCGAATTGTTCCGTGAGCTAGCGCTTTTCCTTCTGACCGTATCGGGTGGTTTCTCATCGCTCTAGAAGAACCAAAATTAGGGGAACTCGGAACTTGGAGTTGTTTATGTTCTCGTATTGAGCGTGCATGTCCGTGCAGTACGGCAGGAGACAAGTATTTTCGACATGTCATCCTCCGGATTACGCATGAAAGTACAACGATTGGTGGTTTCGATTTACCGTTCGCGCTGCCCGTGCGGGTCGGCCGACGGAACGGGCGGGCAGCCGCGCCATTCGGAGAGCCCGGCTCTTTCTCGATTGAGCTGCGTTGATAGCCTTGTAATTGTATGGAGAGGTCATTTCTCACGTGAGAGGAGGATGGAGGGACGCAACCAACGCACGCAGCACCCTCCGGGCGGGTGGTGGTGGGGAGACATGACAGGAAGTTTGATCGATCACTCGCTTGCTCTCGAGGAGATGAATCAATCATGGCATGGGGGCATCATGGGCGACCGACGTCTTAGCCAGCCTGCTGGCGCCGGGACCTTCGAATCTGGACATCCTGCCGCCATTGCGAGGTCTGAAGCCTCCTTACCTTTCTCTCTTGACCTTTCTGTCTGATTTTCTGTATCTCTCTCTCTCTCTCTCCGCCCACACAGCAGGTGAGGCACACAGCCCATACAGTAGTGCGTGAACTAAACCTCTGCACATATATCGACAGCTCCAACGCGAGAATTCAGCTTACAGAACACTGCGAGAGTACTAGTCTAAGTAACCAGAAGTACGTCTAGCCATTGGCAACCTCGGATCAGATATTCAAATATATGCATGTGGTAAAATGTCTCTTAGATCCTCTACAGCATCAGTGTAGATCGAAACAGTGAAGTGATATCGATATTATATCATTTTCCCTTGATAGCAGTGTACGCACTGTTCAAACAAGGGGAAAAAGGAGTGTAACCTTCAACTGCAAACTACTGCTGAATTTCCGGGCCGGGATACCTTCTGTGTGCCGCGTCTTGGATCATATGACAGTATGCTTACTCTCATCATCATTTGTAGAGCCTGCTTACTTCACTGGGCAAAGTTTTGAACGCCAGCTGCACCCGCGTAATGTGTGCACCTCAGAGTCTGTGTATATCGCGGTGTACATCGTTAGTCTTAAGCACGCATCGGTCAGATTAGAAACTTCTGCAATAGGCTTCTGTTTGGTACTTCTTCCCGTAAGATTCAGACTGATACTGATGCAAGCTAGTCAGTTATGTCTCAGGTAAGCCTTAGACTACCTTATGCGTTTTCCGATCTTCACTTTCACTAGCTTGACACGCAAGACTTTCCATTCTGAGTTCGTTTAGCTGCAAAGGAAGTTTAACAGGCAGCAGCATGTACGTTGATTCTAATACCTAATCCGGATCCTGGAGTCAACTTACAGCTAGCGGAAACGCAGATCTCAGTACACCTGCGGAAATTTCAGCTGAATTTGGACACCCCTAAATGAGAGCTGATGTGGAGCTTCCATGTACTGGAACTGATCTACAGATATCATTTGAGATCTGTGTCAGATCTAGACGCATACGCATGTTTGACGCATCATGTGTAAATAATTTTCTGAAGAATTCGGAGTTCTTTTGGTCACAATCAACACAACTTAGTGACACTTCGATCTGCTCTGGTTAATACTCTGCGTCATTTCTCGTCACCAAGTGACATATATAATACAGGTTTCAAACCTTGAACTGCGAGATAGTATTAAAGCTGGAAAGTTCGATGGTATTCACCATCGGACATCCGATAACAACATAGGTACCGGTGTATTCCACCTTCCGGCCTGGTTAAGGATGGACGGTCAGATATGATGGGGAATGCTGCAGAATCAGTTGCCAGGTAGTAACTGGATCACTTGTTTCCTTACTCCCTACTACAGAGAAACAAGTAGTACATATGCCAAGGCTCTTGCACCAAGTTTAAGATTTAGCCTTGGATACTGAGCTCTCAGAAGCAACTTCTGTACATGAAGCCGTCGACCCTTTGCCGGAATCATATCGTTATGGATCCTTAAAGTATTGGAAGCCATGTGAGTACAAACGCATGCTTGCTCTGCAGCGTTATTGCGCACCAGCTGCTGGAATTGGACCTGAAGTTGTGGCTAGGTTGGGCGATTAGCTTTCAAGGAGTATAGATCGATCACTGACAAACCTAGGTACAGTAACTGCTGTTGAGTCCGGACTCTTACATATCCTACTAATCCCTTAAGTAGTTGCCTCTTAGAAGTCTGAGATAACGACCATGAAGTTCCATCCACATGCTAGCTGATGAGATCCCAACGAGTTTTGGGTGGTAATTCTCTCAACTGCTAGCTAGTATTTATTAGGCCTTACAAATGGACTTCGAGTCCAAGTCACTTGAAATTCTAGCTACCGTCACACGCAGAAAACTACATGTATAGATGAAGAGTCCTTAACGTTACTCAGATGCAAAGGGTGAAATAAACTACTGTACACGTTAAGCTTAATGCATACCCAGATGGATCCGGACAACAACACCGGTGAGGGAAATATGAAAGCTTTTAGCAGATCTCGACTCAGTATATTTTAGACTCTAAACTACCAAATGAAACGAAATCTGATCTGCCACTGTGACAGTGCTTTACAACACGGTTCTCTACCTTGTGTACTATGCACGGAGGACAGAGATTCAGATTTAAGCCGTTGGGATAACCTTTTAATAAATTTTCATTTCAGGAACCAGTATGCTACACTCTTCGAGTTCAGCTTCTATATGAGAGGATCTTGTTCAACTTGATTCGCTGTGGTCGGATTACGCAAGTGATAAACCTTCGAATTCGTGTGTGATTATGGAACTTCTGTAAACTCGGCCGCGGAAGGCTTACATAATGAAGATTCGAACACACAAGAATTAAATTAGTTCATTATGCCGCGTCATTCAGAACTCTCATGCTGATACAGTTGAGATATTTTATTGCCAGTAGCTCTGCCGCATGGTATAGCAGCTACAGGAGATGTAATAACTCGAGTCCCCTCACTGGTGGTCTCATACAGCTTCACCTTGACTCGGTCTGCCTCTGCAGCCGGAGTTATGTTAGTCTAAGTATTTCGTACACAACACCAAGCATTTCGGAGAAAGTTTTGTACCCAAGCAGTTGCAAGCGGAGTAACGACAAGATTGACAAAGATTTAAGTCTTGAACTTCTGTTCGGAATGCAGTGTTGACGGCTGCACAGCACTAGGAAATGATGAAGTCCTGACAGAAGCGAGCTAAGGCTCGAGATGGAGACGTCTAATTGAACGATGTTACCTTCGGGCCTCGGACCATTCTAGAGGAAGACTTCTTTAGGGTCGAGTCTGTGTCCATGAATGTCCGTGATCTATAATGTAACTTTATAGTCTAGACCAGATACCCTAGACTGTATAATCTCGGGCATAGAGTCATTAAGTTCTTAGAAATCATACCATCTTACTCGCTTACAGTTTATAACGTGATCGTTGCAAATACAGCATCTGACGGAGGGTTCTTCCAGCCGTGAACAGCCGGAAACAGTTCTTATCGTCACGGTTGCAAGCATGCGCAGATCCTTACTGACACCACGGTAGTTTGACCGATTGAGAACACATGTGGGAACATTCGAGCTCACTCCGTCTCAACCGGTGAGCTTCAGAGTACATAGTGGCCGTGATCTTCACGAGTCACTATCAGTTAACGAGTTGAAGGGATCTGGAGTACGTACGGTGAACAGTCTGAGATTTGGGAAGATCTGGAAGCTTTGAACTTCAAAGTGAATGAGCATGCCTTTCCAATTGCTTTAACTACGTTTAGACCTTTGAATATCTGAGGCACTTCCCGCACATTGATGAGGTAACGAGGGACATATATATATGTGACTCTTAGATATTGTGAACGGGGATCCGAACCACTTGAAAAGCAGGAAAACTGTTCTCCATATATAGTTCCAGATTTTGCTACTAGCTGCAAGACTCCGTTGTCGGAGCAAGTGAATGACAATGTGTTTTAGGCAGAATTATTCTGACTCCTAGAAATCATGAATTTTGTGATCGCCTGACTTGGATCCTACTAAATCTAGAGGGATAAGCTTCTGCAACACTCAGTAGACGGGTCCCGGATTTGAACGCACTTATGTCGTTGGAAGAATGAATAAGATATCCTCAACCGTCAAATTCTTTCGAATTAAGTTTGATGTTGGTACCTGCCTGTAGGCCACAGATTTAGAGGAAGAGTCCTCCTCTGTACATTTAGAAGTTGAAAGATTTAGATCTCTGTCAGTGAGTAATTTTTAAGGCTGTCATTTTTTAAGGCTCATTTCCTTCGTCCGGAAAACTCTGAGGAAGATAATGACCTTCCGGAAAATGGCCTCCAAAAGTTCATCTAAAAGAGAACAGGCCACCCTTTACTTGCATACAAACCATAAGGTTACGACGATGAACACATCTGGTTCAACGTTACAGTATCACATTGTTAGTATGCATGTGATGGAGCCTTCTTATAAGAGGTTGCTCCGGAGTCAGGTATCTTCTCGAGCGAACGTCCTCTATTACTGTCATCGCTCAGACGTGACAGTCGACTATCAAGACCACTGGTTTCAGATTTTAAGATGGAACCCAAAACACTGAATCTTCTACTGGGGAGATCAAAATAGTTTTGATTAATAATGAGATGCTGAAACTTCCGTTAGGGTACGACTAGTACTGCTGGACAGATGTGAGCGATATCGTGTCGGAGAAGCAGCTTGTGCAGTTGCTACCTTCCTCTTTGATTAACTGCCCTCAAAGTAAGTAATTTGATGTGAAACTCACTCCTCTTGTATGTGGTCCGTTCCAGAACAACCTGCAGTTACTCTAGCATATTGAGCATAAAGACTTCTATACGTATGATAACTCCAGTTCTTTCCATCTTGATCCAACATATGCATCTTAGTCAAGATATGTAGGTTTCTGACCTATATAGGCACAAATCTATCTCAATGAGGCAAGAAGGATTTCGGTTTACATGTTCAAGTTAGGGTTTAACCATTATCCTTCTACCAGTCAAGATTACTTTGTACAGCAGAAGACTTGAAAAGTACAGACCAGATAAAGCGTTTGGTCACTGAGGCATAAGCTCGTAGGGAGCTGGAGTCTCATATATCTATTCTGGAGAGTACTTGATTGCTTTGAACTACCGATCATGAAAATGTTTGTTGGTTTGGTCCGTAGAGATAGTGAGTTGATCTTATGTTCGACAAATGCCCCTCGATCCCCAGTTTTGTGTGTCGATTACACACAATGCTGAATGCAAATATTGCTGAAGGATGCTCGGGATAGCGTCAAGTCGCCCTGTAGATGGAATCTGATGGATGCAATGTTGTTATTATAGGGCCGAGAGCATTGTATTCTGAGATTGACATATTTCACATATTCGATTTGAAGATATAAAAATTCTATAGATCAAAGTATTATAAATTTATGAATCGGATGAATGTTTATTTTTGTCGAATTATATAGCAATTGAAATATATTACTTGCAAGATGGATCCGATCTAGATATAGAAATCTTGATATCTAGATCCCGTTGCGATTCATTTTTGTTCACATCAGTACATTACTCCATAAAAACGATCATTCATCTGATTCATAAATTTCTTTTCCAATGATCTATACAATTTTTATATCTTGAACTAGTGACAGATTTCAGAATCAAGAGAAAACTCTGATATTTTACAATATACAACGTCGTGAATTCAATAAAAATCTCTACTCCCATATTCTGTTTACTTACTATATACAATGTCACGAGTTCAATAGGAATCTCTACTCCCATATGCATAAGGCTAACGCTGTTACAACAACCGTCCATGTAATTAGTTTAGCCGTCTGTTCCTAGTTTTGCGAGATATGACTGTGATTTGAAATTTGGTTCTGCACGTCCTTATTCGATAAGCGGAGTATCATAACCTCACCTTGCATACGCATACCTGCACAGTGCGAAGAGAGATGACAAACTGCTTACACGTGACGCAGAGACTGTATTGTTGTAGCTTTGGATCGAAAGCGCTGATGATGAACCATGGCTACCAATCACGACGAGAAAGCAGACTTGGTGTTCATCTAATTGCACTGCTATGCGGGCGCGGCCGGTCGGTTCCGTCATCAGCTGAAATGAATTGACACAAAACTCAGCAGGTAAGGTCAGTATCAAGCATTTACAATTTCGGCAAGGTGTGTGCTTGTGTTCTTCGTGAACGCAGAATGCGCAAACTACCGTAGTATGTGTATATGTGCTAGCTAGCTCTATCCAGACTTGTTGAACTCTCTCTTTGCACGTCTCTCTACATCAGTAGTCTAACACCATGCAATCTTTATCTCTGTGTGTGTTTGGCACCTGTTCCCTCGGAGAGAGACTACCCACCAACAACTGTTACAGTAGAAAGTACCTTACCCGACTTCAACTACTTGAGTATCTCGGTCAGAGCGCTGCGATGCTTCAGTCTTGGTTTCCTGCAAGGGTGCAAATGTCAACACCAAAGTACAAGTTTCTTTATAGGGACATGCCATGAGATTTGGGTGTACACGTTTTGCACTGTCATCGTAGGCGTATGGGTACCTATGTCAGAGAAGCATTAATGTTATAAGGTGAAATTTGAATGTATTTGAATTGTATTTATTATATTTATGATATTGTAATATCAAAAATTTGTATTATATAATATTTCATGATCTTAATATTTTTATAATTTTTTATTTGTTATAAAAATATTAAGATCATGAAATGATATATATTATGAATTTTTGATGATAAAATATCATAATTTTCTATATCGTAACATCTAAAATGACATTGTACAATTTCTTTTGACCCATTTGTGATCGTCTGATGCATATACACTTTGACGAACGTGATTCCTTCTATTCTTTACACTTTTACCGAGAAATCAATGAAGAATCATGACAACCTATATCTTGTTTTTTGTTGCTATCTAAAAGGGTGCTTGTGTATGTGGAGATGAGTATTCGAGATTCCTGTACGGTTATAGCTCAAACGGCACAGATTACTCGAAATTGCAAGGAGAACGCTTTTTGACTTCTATCACAAAGAAAAACATTAAACGAGTATTGCACATCCAAGTTGAAACGCAAGAGCACTATGTAACCCTAATGAAGTGCTCAGGGCTATGTTTAATATGTCCACGTGACAACCTCCCAAAATATACCTTTTCAAATAAGTTAGTTGATGCTGGAACTCCAAATTAGTATAAAATATACCCTATAGCACTAGCCAAATATAAATTCACATCTGAAGAGTAAACTGTTTTAAGAGCACTATCCGAAACTGTTGTGGTCAATAGCAATATTGACTAGATCTATATTTGCTTGAATTTGACTTTCGCGCAAGAAGCACACCATATGTCCTGTGTAGGCTCTGGATGGTCACCGTGTGGGTCTATAATGAAAGTAAGGGGCATGGGAGTGAATCTTGAATATGCATGTGAAATAAAATAAGCATTTCCATTTTCATGTCGTTTTGCAATTAGACGGTTACCCAAGTGTTCTAGATTTTTGGATCATTGCTTATTTTTTGGAAATTTTGTTCAGATAACGTTCTTGAGGCTAGACTAAATAATATTTTAATCGATTGAAATCTGTAACATGGACTTTCTAAAGGACATTGCAACTGTTTTATCTACATGATACATCACAGATTTTGGGTAAAGTTGTTTCAATATAGTATTTCCACATCAGAAATTTTGTAAGTATCGACCAGGCTAAGACCTAGTATTTAAATCCAAAAAACTTGGAGATCTCACCAAGTTCAAGAAAAGAGGAGTGAGTATGGTTGCCTAAAAGCGTGGAAACTAAAAAGATGTGAGACACGCACATTAAAACACCCCGTGCACATAAAGTTCATTAACTTCATTCATCTAACTAAAGTGATGGAAGCTTTTGAGCAGATTGGTGAGAAGAATGACAAAGTTGCGTGCACTAACATTTATTTCTTGAGGATGGTACAAATAGAATAAAGGGTTCACGTTCATAAAAGCATGTGTATAATAAATAATAAAATAATATATTTCATAAGATATATAATGTATAATTTTAATTATTATATAAAATATATAAAAATATATTTGATATAAAAATTTATGATATAATAAAAATATTTCATGATCTTAATATTTTTATATCTTAATATATAATATCGATACGATACATCTATGACAATAGTGTTCACGTGTGCAAACAAATTTCATAGCATGCAGCTATAAATGAACTTATGCATGCTATGGTGTTTGACAATTGCACCGGTGCCCTTGTAGGAAACCAAGAGTAAAGCTGAGCGCTCTGACCAAGGTACTCAAGTAGATGGAGTCCGGTAGGTACTTTCTGCAGTCTGCTGTTGATGGGTAGGGTAGTCTCTCCCCCGGGGAACAGGTGCCCAACACAGAAATTATAAAAGGTTCCCTTTTCCATGGGTTCTAGCTGTTGTAATTCTAGATAGGGGACTTAATTTGAACCATCAACTAGGCATGATTGTATCATCAGGATACATTATCAAGACATTAGTCAAACAACTGGTAATTAAGGCGTTGGGGTGTCGGAAGTCGGCACTTGAAGTGGGCTAGGGTTGCTTGACTTCATCTCCTTGAGACTTGTGGTGGTCAAATGTCTTTCGCTTGTCAGTAAAAGTTATTCTGTCAGAACCAACTGATCTACGGTTGGCTGAATAACAAATTTGACGAATTCTCGCAGAGATACACAAGGAAGGCAATGAAAGGGGAAAAACGAACCACAGAATGAGTGGAGAGAGAAATACAAACTAACTGTAGATTATGGTAGTCCTCTACCGTACCGGATGAGTCAAGTTTGTCTGTGACTGGAATTGATTTCTCCGATGAGTTAAATAATAGGATATCCATTCTTCTGACGTATTATCTGTCTAGACAGAGCGATGCAAGTACAGGAAGAATTCTCTGTGTGGTATGAAGACACGTTTGATCGTTGAGCATGTGGGACATAAATGGAGACTGACTATTAACCCGCCAGTAACAACTTCTGAACCAAAGTCCAATAGTGTTGATATCTGCTCTGTTTAGAGAAAGATAATCAATCATCTTCTGATACACGTGAAAGTACTGCGAGTTGTACAGAGAGAAGAAACAATGTACTTAGACGTACAACTGTGAGAGGGCTTGTCAGCTAGGTCAATATATCCAGCGATCAACTTGAAGAAAGATAGTGACGTAAAACTGTCTCATAGAAAAGAAAATAATATATAAAACCAACAACGTAACGCTTAGAGAATCTAGACCCCATTCCTTCCCATGGAACTTAGATCCCGAAAGTTGGTTCTTTCATAAGGATGAAAAATAATAATATCATCTTCTGCAGCTAGAAGGAGCATGTACAACTTTACCTCTGTGCTGCACGAGACATCCAGGAAAAGAGCAGTTTGTTTATTAGTACGGACTAAAGCCTGGAATCAAACTTTTAAATAATACTAGGAGCTCAGAAATAAATCATTCCGAGCTGGATGTGAGATCCGATAAAGCTTCAGCACATCAAGATATCAAGGAATGATGTCACTAATCAGTAAAAACTCACTTACATGACATTTCTTCTCATGCCCCTGCCTTACTAGCTAACCGGGGGACTTGCCCCGGCCGCACTCGACTGGAAACAGAAGCGGTATATATATATCCGGATCCAGTAATGCCCTTCCAAAATACATTCGGGAGGTTGTATATCAACTGATTTCGGAACATGTGCTGGACAGGACAGTGAAAAGAAAAGAAAAGAAAGCAGGTATAATTTGAGTGAGTGAATGATTACAGTTAAGAAGAAGGATATAAAAAATCATGATGGCAAATTACGCGGAAAAACAAGGGAAAAGCAAGAGAGTAAAACGAGCGGAAAGAAGAAAGAGAGTCATGATTCACTACTGTACAGTATCTGTGTTTCAGCGCTAATGGCAATGGGGGTTGGTCGAAGAGCCTATATGATATACAGTATATACATAATCTATACCACGGAAGATTACTGTAGCCACCGCTGAAGGGGAGAGAAGGTTGTGGTGGGGCAGCACTTGACGTACACTGACAGTCACAGACGGCGCAGGCAGGTTGATTCCAATCTGTCCTAAAGATGAGGAGAAGCCCTACAGTGCCGTCGTTTAATTTGTCAGGCCGAGTCTCAGACTGAGGATTTAGAAGCAAGCAGAAGAAGTCGTTACTTAATATACTGTATGTATTTAGACTGGGCAGTGGGCACTGTGTATGTGCTTTCTATGTTTGCTTGCTTGCTGATGCTGGCCGCGTATGCGCCAGGGGATGAACTCGATACATCAAGAGTCGGCAGGAAGTTTAAACATCCCCATTCTACTGTATCGTATTCCCTCTAAGGTCAGAAAGCCTACAAAGTCTTTTCAGACCGACCCTACTGACTTGACTGGACAGTAGACGCTCAGTTCATGCTGACCAAAACCAAGGCAGAGCTACAGCTAGCGAAGCTAGTACCGTGTAGAGCGCCAGTGCAGAGAGGAGAGATGGCTCCCTCCACAGTCCGATGATACTGTGAGTTTGTGACTAAGAAAGAGCGAGAGACACAGAGAAAGAGAGAAGAGAGAGAGAAGAAAGTGTGTCAACTAATTAATCGACTTACTCCCTCCGCCGTGGCTTGGCTTGGCTGAACAAAATGCAAAAGACAAGGAATAACACTCAAACGAACAATCGCCGAGGAATCGACTCTGATTGGGGTCTTGAGAGAGAGTCTGGACTCTGGAGTCCTCTGAAGGTCCGGCAGGGGCGGGCGGGGAAGATGTAGAGCATCTGTGCAAGCAATAAGTGCTACTAGTCCGATCCCCCAAAATTTAATCGGAATATCAGACGTGGGATCTTTTGCAAATCATTGAGACAGGCGGGCGGATCTTCTCTCTATCGATCATCACCTTTTCTCTTGTGGGGTTTTGCTTTTCTCCTGTGCATGTTCGCATTTGTGTCTCCACACTAACAGTAATCTGGCCACGGATTGGGGCGGGCCGGGCCGGGCCGGGCAGGGCTGGGCCGCACTGGACTGAACAGTGGGGGCTGGGGCAGCTGCAGCTGCAGCTGGCGCTAAAAGCTGCTGCCTCGGTGACCTTTTTGCATATTATGTGGCAACTACAGGACGTTGTATGCTGTTTGGGTAACTGATCCGGAAAGTAAGCATTGTCAACTAGCATGCTTCGCAAGCCAAGGTGAGGAGGAAGTCGAATGCACGACGAGAGAGTAGAGTACTAGCGGTGATGGACAACTCGAAGAGTTCTATGAAAGGTTCGATAGATTCGCAGCTGGTTCGGCGCCCGAGCTCGTGCTAAGCTCAGCTCAGGAAGCTGGTCCAGTCCCTTTCTTTTCGCCTTCCTGGAGGTGCCTAATGAGCTAAGCTGGTCGACCCTGCGAGTGGAGGAGGAGGAGCTAGGAGTGAGCTGCGCTCACCGGACGTCACTGTTGATATCATTACATTGTCCATTTTCCGCCCTGGGTCTAGTTTACTGTCCGTCTTTGTTCCGAGTAAAGCTGAGGTTGTCCTCATCGTCGACATCCGATCAAGCTAAGAGTCCACACTTTGATCTCTGCAACCCACATCGAAAGCAAGCAGCGTAATTTGTTTACGGGGGAGCTAGTGCGTGAGTACGCTAGCGAAAGAATCAGAATTATTCACGACAACCGGATCACAGCAGCCCTTTATCCATCCATCCCTATCCTTTCTAAGTTCCTTCCGTACAATCACTGGTACCGAGGACGAGCCAGCAATCAGACAGACAGCCAGCCTGGGTGGGGCGGGTCGTTGGAGCGGAAATCAGCAGGATGCGCGCGAAACTCCTTTCCTTCTCGAGTTCGTTGTGTTTACGATTCTTTTCGATGGTGTCTGCAGCCGTGCCCATCATATGCATCTCCATGTGAAGTTCCTATGAAGAGTGTCATTTGAAGCAGGCTCGGGACATGCATACCATTCTGGGACGAGGAGGAAGGAGGCCCGCGTTTACGGAAGAGCAGGGATGGAAACAACCGCCCAGTTCACACACCACCACAACGCAGTCACCTAATTTCCATGTCGATCCATTGTTCGGCACGCCTAGTGGCTCATTGCAGGACATTCTTCGCTCTGTCCACATGGTTGAAGGTTCTGCGTTCGTGACTGTCCCCAAAACTTCCAGCGGGTCTCAACAACAAGAACAAGAACAACATCCTCCACAGCAACCATCACCACCGGAAATTGTTCGTCAGGCTTTACCTGTACCTGATTCGACCACTGGTAGCCTTAACGTCGAGATTCCGATTCCAGCCACTGTTATAGATGACGGAGTGGGCAAGCTTCAAAGAAAGCAACTGCAATGCCACCACAGTAGTACTTCATCATGGGATCACAACCTGAGAAATGATCATGTATTCGAAGGTTATCCGCATACGCATGTTGGACTTGCCGAGATCTCCAGCACTTCACTGCAACAGCAGCAGCTGCAGCTGGACAACTTCAAACCCATCGGCACCTGGGCTGCTGCTACACAACCCGTTGGAGCAGGTGATCACCATGACCAGCAATGGCCCGATCTGCACAGGAACTCTAAGCCGACGTCCACCTTGCTCGCTCCCGATATCGATAATGGTAGCTGCCAACCGTCTGTCTGGCGTGAGCGCTGGTCCGACAGTCCAAGAGTGCCTTCATCCTCGGACAGGCAGACATCTAAAGGAGCTACACATGTACATCTGGACGATTCTACTGATGGAGGCAGTGATCCTATGGACGAAAAGTTCTCTCGGCGCTGGTCTGGTACGGCTGGTTATTGTTCGTCCAGAAACCTCTTCTCCGAACGCAAACGAAGAAAGAAGATGAACGACGGCTTGTACTCCTTGCGCTCCCTTGTCCCAAACATCAGCAAGGTGAGAAACGCTATCTAGCTTTTGACATGTTTTTCAGCTACAGATTTCTTCTATTCCGTTGCTTTTCCTGCAATTGCAATTTAGTGGATAGTGTTTACTGCCTTGCCTTAGTCGATCATATTTTGTCTTACTTCCAACTCACTGAATGCTGCCTGCTGCCTAATGGCAAATTCCCAACTGCACAAGTGTCAGAAACCCTCATAGTCTTACAGTACTTCGCTCTGTATGAGCATACGCACACTACATTATTGCTGAAAGCTGCAGACTCCAAAAATTGATCATCTGTCGATCGCCCGAGTTCTTACACGAGAATTATACATCGTTCCCGGATAGCCTGGTTACACCCAGAATTCTTGGACAATAACTGGCCCATGAGTCCGTCCTCCGTACTCAGGCGATTTGAAGCCCACATGACTGTGAGTTGTCGTCAGCTTTCTGGGCGATCCCATCTGATTCAGAAGCCTGTTTATATATACAGACGCCTTGGTAGACAGATCCTATGTTGTATTGATGAAGATTGGGGCAAACTAGTTTCTCTGTTATTACGTACCTGTAAACTCGAGAGTTAATTAGTAGCTGTAGGAAATTCATGCAGGTGAACATATTCGATACAAGCTCAATTGCTACTCATTTAGGATCTAAATCTTTGGTCATTGCGTTGAAGTATCAGCCTTGGAATGATTCACGTGTATATACACAAACACATATATATCTGTTCTTGCGGATTTCTGGAAACAACCCCGGCCGACCCTGTCATCAGTGAAGTCACCTTGCATCGATATCATTCAGCTCCATCCGAAGGCGATGGATCCGGATGGTCTGGTTCCATCGACAAAGCCGTCCTCAATCATTAATTAGTGTACCTTTTCTGCCATTGGAGAGATGGCTAGCAGATATCATACGCCATCATATCATCGCTAGATATCATACGCCATGCTTCTGATCCAGTCCCTAGCTGCTACAGATTAGCTTCCTTTTGCTTGACAGCGGGATATGCACTCTTCCACTTTAATCCAGCATGTCGGCTCGTCAATCTGACATGCAACTGCAACTTTCCGCACGATTGGACCCGGAACAGCCATGCTCCATTCACATCTCCTGCTCAGTAAGGATAGAGTCTAGCTCTAGAAGATGTCGTTTACGTATGTAGATGTAGAGGCCGCCCGGCAATACTAGATGCGTACTTGGATTCATAATTAACAAGCTCAAAAGCCTGTAAACGTTGTGCGCGTACGCGCGCCCATAACAAACTGTTTCGGTTCGAATTCTTCGCCTCTTAGGATTGATACACCAGACCTAGACAGACCACACGTTTTTATGATGATCGATTGTTTCACCAAATTTAGAACCAATCCAGCTGAAATATGAGTAGAGTACGGTGAGTGAGTGATTCATTTCATGCTCTAGATCAAGCACATTTAGAAGCTTCATGGATTAACTGTGACGACGTCATTGAGCAGTACGCATCTAACCGTCATCACCATCATCATAAGATTCCACTATACTTGGTCTCCAGGTCATGGGATGAAATAAGTTACGATAAAAACTGTTACTTCTCGTTGAAATCTGCCATATAGGAGCTGTAAAGTGAAATTCTTCCAGAGCCTCTGACCCCAAGCCGTAAGTTCACAACATGCATGTAATAACTAGTGGCGCGCGGCACCCACTCGTGGTGTTCATAGTATTCTAGAATTTGTCCGGGTCCACATCTATCCAGAAACCTGTTTTCCACCAATCTTGTGTTACAGAAAGTGAGTTCCGAGCGTACGAAGCTTATGAACTCCGATTCAGGTTCGGTTTCTCTAGCCGAACGAGTTATATTTGAGTTTCCTATGAGTTTTAGCAGCCTGTCACGAGTGTCGGATATCGATCCGTGCAGTCTCTAGGAACCTTCTCGAATCTACGATTCTGAGTTCTGGGTCTCGAAGAAGATGTCGTTACCGTCGCTCAAGTTCTGGAGGAGATGTATGTTATCCCCATCGAAATGAAATAGAGAACATTTCCAGTCTAGATGTGCTCAATTCTATGGTTTTTAGACTGGGCAAGTGCACGGTTCTCAAGATCAGACTTCAGACCAGGCAGGCAGGAGCTTTAATTTGTTCTGCAAATTAAAGCACTACTGGGGCAGTCTAGCTAGATATCGATCAATTCTACACCTGTCGTTTAACTTGCACGGAAGTATTGCTTGCCACTTATATTCCATCAAGACGTTTGGATATTAACGAGCGTTTTTTATCGAGTACTTACAGATGGATAAAGCTTCAATTATCGGGGACGCTATCAAGTATGTCATGGAGCTCGAGAGACAAGTGAAGGAGCTAGAGAGTGAGATGGAGTCGGACGAGCAAAGACAAAACAAACTGAAGGCGAACTTAGAGCAGATGGGTTCCTCGTCAAATGCCCCTGCCGGTAGCCAGCTGCAGGAGGCTGCTGGAGATGCTGCGCTGCAGACCCAAATGGATCCGGACAGAAGTAAAAGAGCGAGCGGAACGGTTAATGTTTCCAAGGTGAACCTGAAGAATCCGCCAAACGTCACGGTAAGTCTGGAAGCAGGATCCGGAGGCTTTGACAGAAAGGTAGCAAAGTGACGCAAATGAGCAATTTTCATATGTTCGTCCAAATAAAAAGAATATATAGTCACTCGCATCTGCAGTGTTCAGAAAATTAGTACCCCTCCGCGCAAGTCATCACTGGCATATTTCCCCCGCTAGCGAGATCTGCATGAGTTCTGATCATGTAGCAGAGTCATGTCACATAAGAAACCCACTAGATCAAGTGATCCTCGAAACGTTTGCTGCGGTGCCCTGGCCAACTTGGGACTTTGATAATGTCGATGGTTGCTAATTTTTCATATGTACATCCGACGAACTTTAGATTTACGTGGACTTGTTGCTTGCTTTGTGCTCCCATCGTAACTGTATTACTAAGTTGCGCACACCCTTCTCTTTTCGTAATTTTTGTTGACTCAGGTTCAGTATTTCATTGATTCATGATGCAATTCGCTTGCATTGATTCGCCGAATCTATGCTTCCTTTTCCACAGCACCTTCTTCATTCACTCGTCGTTTCTAGCTTAATATGTGTAGCCTTCAATTAGTATGAAGTTGACGCACGGCATGATAGGAATTCCTTTTCTTCTTTCTCCTTGGTCATAAATTCATTCGGTCCCTCCGTTTCTAGCCCCTATGGATAGATGATTTACTTTCCATTGAACGTATGCTCAGTTCTAGACATCTGACTTCAGATGTATTAGGAGATCATACGCATAGATCAGTTCGCATTTCATAGTACAAGTCATCTACACTTCTCTTCCATACCAGCCGCGCTAGGAAATCTGCTATTTGCTACACATTCCAAATTTTCTGTCCGGATTCCCAGGTTAGAAATACCGCTGATACGTGCACAACGTTAGCGTACATTCAGCCCCTGGATTCTCTTTACAATGTACTTCTCTGGGTTCAGGATTCAGTTTACCTCAAGTTTATGCGGGTAGTTCTTGCATTACGCTGCTAGCTATAAGTTGCAGCATAGACCCACATGTATATGGCCACCGAAATCCCACTGCTTTACCCGCATATATATGGCCGTGGGATGGAAGATTAATGATCGAGTTGCATCTATTTTAAAGAACATACTTGAATTCGAAGTTGTGGTTTAATCTTCATCACTAATACCTGTCAAAATTTTACTGATGAACCCGATTTAGCAATCTTACTTACTCGTCCTTGTGCAGCTGGAACTCTCAAAAATGAAGACGGGGATATACAATTTGCGGATGCTTTACCAGCAGCAGCCCGGCATATTCATGCACATGACTCAAGCGATAGAGAGCCTGGATCTGAACATTCTTAGTTCTCAAGTCTCCATCTGCGATGGCTACGTTGTGCACTCACTAATTGCCAAGGTATGTACAACTGCATGCTTTTCGACAGAATCTCCAGGCCTCTCACAGTTTTGCTAGTGTCCACTATGACAACTATATGAATGACTTTTATACTAGGTTTAGAACTGGAGAGTTCTGCGATCATCACAGGTCTCTCTCTCCAGCCATTTTTGACTCTGAATCAGATTAAGCTTCTAACTAAACGGAATAAGATTCTACTCCCTGAAACTATAGCTAGTTATCATGTTCTTAAACTGTTTCTAAAGGGCTTAAAGATCCGAGTAGTTCTTTCCTGCCATATATGCTGATGGCATCAGCTGATTGCTGTACAAGAATGATTTGCCGAGGTGTTGGACTGAGGAACACAACCTCGTATCTTTGATGCTTAAGAGCAACATGCAAAATTGCTAGTGAATTTCTGACTCGATATCTGCTGATGTCCAACTATCCAATTTAAAGAAAAAAGACTAAAATCATTACTATGTCCTCTATATATGCTGACTAAAGGCTATTAGTGTTAAACATAGATGAAGAAATTACATTCGCGATAGTGTAATTTCTTCAATGGTACTGCTTCAGTTCCTCCTCATGCTAGTATTGTCTGATTACATAGAGGAGAATCTTAACCATTCTTAACGAGCACCGTCATGTTCTTTATCACAACGTGAATTACTTGCATCTAGATAATGCTGAGGGCCCAGCCATTTGCATCAAGTAAGCTAATTTGAGCAATAATTGCAATGTAGTGTTCCCCTAGCCTAGTTTGGAGAGAAGGAAAGTCTCAATCTCTACAACGATTTGCTGGAGGGCTTTTGATCATATTCATGGGACTTCAAGGTCTTCATGATTCGTGTTATAAGTATATATCTCACCGCTCTACCTCTACCGTATAAACCTCTATCTCTTGTGGGAGTTAGGTGTTGCAGTGTACACCTACTCAATGACATTACTTATATCTGTGTTCGTGACTTTTGTTGGGAGAATTGCTTCTAACCTCCACCTTCTTCATGATTGAAAATCTGGTGTTATAAATGCTGGTTCGATTATTCCCGGGTGCCTCATGTTTGCTACTCCAGACGATGCATTGTGTCTCTCTCTGTTTATGTTTGTAATTATCTAGTCATGCACTCTGTTTTTCGGCTTATCGATCTATATTAGAGTTATAGGTGCTCTCTCACTCAGATCGTTTGGCATCGCATTTTGTACTTGTGATCTCTCATGCACGTCTTTACCTGGAACCATCTTGGAATGTGCTTGCCATACACTTTTCTCCTTGACCTCCGTTATATAATTCGCTCACTTTTCAAACCAAGTTAGCATGCATGGTACCCCTCTTTGTTACTTTGTACTTCCATGGGTTCAAAATTATTTGGGGTACCTAAGTGGTGAAATTACTGTTTCTCAGAAAACTGCTTACCCGTGTACCAATATATCTTTCTCTAGTGCCTGACAGTGTCTCGTTGGCGATGGACTCGTGTACTCATAAGCAGACACCGGTTTTTTCCAGCTTGAGTGCCTGCAAAGCAAAGCTCTAACCGTTAAGCTTCCAGCGCAGCTTCTTAGATAAACCTGTTTGCCTTAGTTGAACCAAAAGATGTCACTCTCAAACCCCTGGAGCCCCTGAAGTGTAGATGAATGTCCACAGATATGGTAAATTGGGTAACAAATACGTTTTACTCACTGTAGTATCCACATTCCAATTAACCGTTCGCACACGACACATTGGTGACTTATTAAGATTACTGATCATGAACAGAGCTTGGGCCAAACGCTACCGATAATGCATAAGCACCCTGTACCTCTGCCCAAACAGTGTAGTGCGAAATCAGAAAGTGCTTATTAGAAGCAGCAGTGAAAGCACCATGGCTTCATCTAGTAGTAGGGAAGCCTAGTAGACAATGTACTCTAAGGTGTGCTCAAATCATGCAGCTAGTCATCAGTCCCTTCACAGGTTGTCTTCAACTACACACCTGGCATAAGGGCGCCTTTGATTGTTTCCTAATGCCTGTACTCTTTTTGTTTAGAGAGCCTTGTAGTCTGAATACGGCATGAGGAAGAAGAAAATGAAGATATTCGGACAACGTCATGCATATTATCTGAAACTGTTGACATTCACAGTACTAGTGCTGCAGAGAATATTTGTGGTCTACTCTTACACTTCCACGAGTGGCAGTGTCGTAAGATCTGGATGGGTAAGAGTAACCATTAGAGATATGCATCGAACAAGTAGAAGTTTCACATTTGTCATTTGGAGCTACCAACCGTAAACACCCATGATCAACTGCAAACCAGTAAGAACATTTCATCAATACACAGCATGATTTCACTTGTTCGTGTTAATCGTCTTGACGTAACAGGCATTGTCAAAAAGGTCTCAGGCTCCTATCAGCTTCATCTCTGGTGCACCCCGTCCCTATGTATTTGGATGCTAGACTTCCGCTGCTTGAACATCCGAGTGTTCTCAGGCTTAAGCTTGTTTGCTCTTAGTTTTTCTTCTTTCGACCTTCCGAAGCGCTAGCGCTTGTTTGGAAACGGTTGACTAGATCTTTCCCCATTGCGGCTTCGTTCTTCTTCTGGCCCTTTCGTTTGTTCTGGGGGCGGAAGACTGTCCGGTTCGTCTTCCTGCTTCCCTCGGGCTGGGGTTCTTCTTCTGGGGTTGCAGTGCACTCCGTTGTCAGATTATGGGTGTTCTTGCGAGCCTATACAGGTTCTGGCTGCCGTTGCGCACTGCTCTTCTTGCTTAGGTCCTCTTTCTGGTGGAGCTTACTTTCGCCTTCCGCTGGTTTCTGGACCTCGGTTGCCCGACCTTGTTCTTGCCCTGTTGTCGTTCGCATGCTTTGTCTTTGGTTTGGTTTTGAAATAAAATATATAAGAAAAAACATGCCCCACAAGCCCCACAAGCACGTCGGTTTGGGTGCTGCAATGTATATCCTGCTCGGCGCTTGAGCTTCGGTGATCTAAAGTACTAGTTGCTAAACCTCGGCGCCGCAGGTGTGGATTTCAGTAGATCAGGCTGTTGGTTGCTCTCGACTCTTTAGTTGCCTGTATGTAGATGCTTAGGGCGGATGCTTCTCGTGCTTAACATTAGCCTAGAAAGCACGGAGAGCAATGAAGTCGCTCTCACAGTGAGTTTAAGTGAGTTGAAGTTGAAGTGAGTTGAAGCCATGCTGTTTAGCACCCTCAGTGCTTTGGTTAGCTCTGCCTTCCCGATGCCTGTTTCGAACCTTCATGCAGTCTAGTTATTTAGTTCGGCACTCTAGCGCATTCAGTACTGGTCCAGGACCTTCTTTGCTTCTAGCACGTGCACCTTCCAGTGCCTAAGAGTTGGCCGTTCTTTAGTACTCCAAGCGTAGCGTCGACGAGTTTCCTGGTTCAGTGCTCCATTAATCCCTCTCATTGCTTGAGATTATGAGGTCAAAACCTAATCGGATGTCTAAGCTTTGAGAAGAATCAGCAGCGTTGGGGTGCTTATTACGGGACTCGTAGACACTCAGAATCAGTGCTTAAGATTCAGTACTCCGGGTCTTAGGTACAAGTACCTACAGCTAAGTCTCAATCATTTCATATGCCTCGGAGTGCTCATGTTTGGGCTCAGAGCCTGTATAAGCATAGGGCCAGCTTTTTTGACCCTTGGATGCTTGGGCTGGTGCCTCTTGTTGCTTCAAGTAGTTCTCAACTCTCACTGATCCGGGAAAGTCACGTCTTGGTGGTTTCATTCCTGCAACTCCAGCAGGTACTTCCTTCGAGACACTAATGGAGCCATCTGAAACCGTTGTTGATCGAGGATCCCGAAAGCGCTGTCGTAACTCCAAAGTGTTTTATCTCCAGGAAGTCGCGACAAGACTCACTATGACCTGTTTGGGTAGGTAGGTGACGAAACGTGCTGTGGTATCCAACAGGGAACCATCCAAGACCTTCGGTAGCCTCGAATGTGTCATTGTCTTGCATTGAGTATTCTTGTTATCAACCCTCGAGCTCTATACTACTTTCTATGCACTAAGCTGGGTTCAGTTTTTTCGGGTTACCGTAAGTGCGTGAGAATCGTTTCTGCATCGAACTGCTATACTCACGTACAGACATTTACATGTACTCGGTTATATATATATACTTGCATGGGTTCAAAACTATTTGGGGGTTACCTAAGTTTGCGGGGGAAGTTACTGTTTTCTCAGAAAACTGCTTTACCCGTGAATCACTATGTACTTGTGATAACTTTGTAGACTGGGTTCAAAACTATTTAGGGGTTAATTAAGCGTGCGGGGGGAGTTTAACTTACTGTTTTGTCAGAAAACTGCTTTACCCGTGTACCACTATACAACTTACAGCAGTGTTCATTGGAGGTAGAGTTGCTTCTAACCTCTACCTTCTTCAGTATATACTTGTCACAACAAATTGCAAATGCTAATCGACTGGTTTTCCCGACACGGACTATGGCTGGTTGTATGGCTCGTTGCTTGCTCTAGATCTGTGGTCCCATTCACTTTCTGTATTAAGCTTCTTAGACCTTAGTTTCTCTAATGCATTAAAAAGATTATAGATATATAGATCAGTTTCCACTGCATAATCTAAATGTGATCTATTCTGCGCTCCAATACGAGGGGGCCTAGTCTCTCTCCTTACTGCACATTCCCCATTGTCTGTTCCCTGGTTAGAAATATTCGTTAAAAAATTGCTCTACCTTAGGGTACATTCCCGCCCGTTCATTCTCCTTACCATGTATTTTTCCTTGCCTCAATATCTTGGGGTTACCTCAAGTGTGTGGGTAGTTTTTGCACTGCGCTGCTATCCACATGGACCCCATGTACATCTATATACTTCTGATACAGTCCATTGGCAACAGATGTTCCTGGAACTGAACAGAACTCTTGTACCGACAAGGACATGCTGAGTTGGAAAAGTCCTCTATCTCGTTTGATCACTTTTCCTACTCATCTATAGCCTAACCCTCCCTTTGGGTGCTGATGAAGTCAGAGAGCTGGTTGTGGTGCACACGACAGTAGGTGCTCTGTTACATGCTCTGAGTGTATCTTGTGGTAGTTAGGTGTTTCCCGTGTACACCTACTTCTCATCTACAGCTGTGTCCGAGTGACTCTTGTTGAGGGAGTTGCCACTAACCTGCTTATTTCTGATATCCACTTCAGTGCTGCGGACTGTTAGTTCAGACTTTTCCGGTTGCAGTTGGATCACCTCTACATGAACTGTTCTTTTGCTATCAGCAAATTAATTCTTTCCCCTTGCTGCTTGGTTTTCGGTCTTGGTTAGCGGATCTACATTACAGTTTTAGCTGCCTTCTTGGATCGATAGTTAGACATCGCGTATTGTACTGGACATGCTCATACTCCATCATACATCTTTCATGCACCCATTTACCAGGGGTACCAGCTTGGGAATGTGCTCTTCCTACACATTTCTTACTGGACCATCCTCGGTTATGCATAATTTTGCTAACTTCTCCAACCAAGTTAGCATACATGTTCACTACTCTTTGGTACTCACCTTGTACTTACACGGGTTCATAATTATGGGGGGTTACCTTAAATATCAACCGTGTATCGATATATATATTTCTGATACAGTCCATTGGCAAGTATTTCACTACAACTACTGGCCCAGGGGATCATCTCTGATTCGTAAAGACTAAGGGAGGAATTGCTTCTTCATCAGTTTCAAACTCGTTTGGCCAGAAAACGTCCAAATTTACTAGCTACGGTCATGATATATATATACCTAGCTCAGATTGCGCGCTTAAAGCTCGAAGACGAGAGAGACTGCATCAGATCCTGGCGAGTCATGTCTTCGACGTTGAATAGCGATTGTCTAGCTGATAATGACGGTTTGTTGACAGTTAAACGCGTGGACGGCATAGCAGCTTGTTTCCCTGTATAGTTTAGCTTCCAATGCTCAAAGGCCATCAAGTGCTTGTAGTCTTCCGGGAGTTCAAGCTCGCTAATAGGTGCTTTGAACAGGCTCAGTCGAACGCCTATCCTCCAGTGATTCAGGCCTGAGGCTCGTTGAGTACTGATTTCCTTCTTTAAGAATAGGGCCTTTTAGTGTCTCCACTAAAGTAAAGCTTCATTACTTCACACCCGGTAGCAGGGTAAGGTGTGTAGTCTCTCTGAAGATGGGGGAAAGGATAATGGATAAATATATAGACTCTTGGAAAAAAACCTATTCAGTGACATAAGAATTTCAACGCTGAGACCATGAGAACTGTTTACAGAGATTCAGTCACCTGGAGTCGTAACCCAAAGCAGCTGCCTTCTTGCCGAACTCCTTTTGGGGTCAGCCTGAGAAGTGGCTTTCGTGCCTTGGTTTTAGTAGTTGCTTTCGCTGATTCTGCTACACTCCAGAAAAAAAAAGATTTCTGCTTTTCTCAGTCTTCCATTTTCTGCCCTGTCCTGTTGGTCGACCCTCTCCTTTTGTTTTCGCACTACGTGCCTGCGGGCTGTTTGACAAAAAAAAGTTTTTTCCGCGCCTTTCCGTGATGGCACATTACCATCTACAGTCCTTCCCTCACAGTCTTTCACATTACGGGCCTGACGATGTAGTTAAATCCTTCCAGGTTGAAACTTGAAACCGAAACCATACGTCGTCTTACAACTTGAGTAAGTCTCCCCCTTCCTCAGGTACCTGCCTCTTCTGTTTTGTCTTCTTCACAACCCACCCTTGTTTCTAGCACCGTCCAGCCCCGCTGGTCAGAAAGGCTACGGCATGCAATTATCTTCACACCCGTCTATTCCCTAAGTTCATCCTTTTGGATGTACTCGAGGCTGACGTTTGACCATGATGCTTCAGGAAGCCGTAGTACTTTCTCTTATATCTATCCTTGAAGTCTGGTGAACCCGGATGGAAGATTCCACTATTTCTACCACATCAGCTCCCTATGTTCACTGATCAACGCTACTCGTGATCAGGTACTTTACCTCAATGCTCTCGGGACTCTCAGTGATATCAGTGCCTGCCTTTGAATCTTGCCCTTAAGAACTGAAACTTAAGCTTCAGTGCTTCTACTGCCATCAGTTCGCAGAGTTACAGTGTTCAAGCAACTGGTTTATTAAGGTCGATGCTCCTAGATCCCATCCTTCGCTACCTACGAGTTACTGAGTGACTGAGGTATAAACACTTCCATACTCGAGCTCGTCATGAGTTTGAGGTACACAAACTCATGATGGGATCTAGATCATTGACATATAGTCCCAAGTGCATCTTGACCCCGTAACAAAATCTGGTGAGAGGGCAGAAACATACTGAAACATATGCCGGCAACGGGAACTCATTAGAGTCATACTAGGGGTGATCTCGTTGCGCAGACATCCATCATCATACTCTGTTGTATGGTTAAGAATTTTGCGTTTTCAGAAGATACTTCCTTCATTCCCAGCGATCAATGCTGGTCTCAGTTTGTGGCTAGATTTGTTCCATTCTTCGTTTCCTTCTTGGTTAATGTAGCAGGACAAGGACTCTAGGATGAACTATCTTCGCTCCATATGCCTGCTCCATATCTCTCGCAACTTCTGACTGTTGTTTAGTGCATGCACAGTTAAGGTTTTGTTCTTCCTGAGAGTGCTTTTGATCGCCGCCGTGCTAATTTCTCTCAGTTGCTGAGACTTAGTTTGCCTTAACTTACCTTCTGCTCAATGGGACGATGCCAGGCTTGATGGTTTCATAAATTGTTCGGTCCGGGGTATTATCCTGAGTAATGGCCATTTTCGTATACTCGGGAATCACACCGTGCGAGATTCATGCAGAAGAGACCTTACTACAGATGTTGCAGAAAAGGTCTCCACAGTCGTGAGTAAGCACTGCCAGCCTCAACTTCGACTTGCAGCTCTGAATGCTTGCTCTTGGGTGCCATAAATGGCCTATGGAGCTGCCTCGTGTTCATCGAGCTCCATGAATGAAGTGGTTGTTAAGTATCAGCCCATACTTTCTTGTGCTCAAGCTCTGGTGCTTGTAGCGTCCTGCCTGCTTGAGCATCGGTGCTCAAAACCCGACCTAGGCCTAGACTCCGGGGTGGTTTTCCATGCATCTAATTGAGAACCCGAAGCGCCTAGCTAGTACCCTGACTGAGCTGCGTCCAGCGCTTTGAGTACTGTCAGTTGCTTAAGCCTAGTAGGTGTGATGTTATTCCCCTAGGCCTGGATTTCCCAAGCTCTGTCCTAATTAACTTTGTCGAGCGCTCCAAGATTGGGACGGAAATTTTCTCACATTTTCAAGTCTTGCATGTTGGACTTGGACGACCTGACACACCGCTGGCCACACTAACTGAGCTGGAAGATAAGAGGAATTATGAGTCGGAAAGAATCCACTTGTAGCGTCCAGAGATTTGTGGGGTACTGCAGCAAAGGCGGAGCGAAAACCGTTCCACCTTCCATAGGGTCCTACACGCATGCGTGTGGGAAGAAACGGGAGATTTACGGGTAAACTGGAAGCTCAAGTGATCACTCTTGCAAGGATTAGCTGAGCTGAGGCCTTGTCGTTGACAAGTTGAACGTAGTTGCTCATGATACACTCCAGACGACCTTCCTTCAGGACCTGGCCGGTCGCCTGGCCGTTAATGAGTGGTCGAGAATTTCAATCGAAGAATCTAGCTTTAATTCCATTCACGTACGTTTCTGTAGTTCCGATGGCTCCTATAAGCTCGTGGATGAGATAGAATTTAGTTCACTACGATGTCCTTCGAATTCGTTTGTGGGAAATCTTTGTGGACTCAACGTCCGAAGTATGCTTGAAACCTGTGGAAATATGGGACATCTGCTGCGCGGCGGAGGAGAGGTATTTGTCACGATTTCTCGATGATGTAATATTTGTATTAGAGCTTACTGAGCCCCGCCCGAAGAAGTAACGCGTAACTGAATCGTTGAAAGTTGGAGGGTCTGGATTAGTTCATGGTTGACGTAATGCGCTTGCCATAACGAGTTCGAGTATATAGATCGCCAGTAGATTGCCTGGCCCAGATTAGATAGCTGACATTCCGAAACTTTGCATGTTGTTGAATTTCCACGTTCTAAGGTCCCCGTAGTTGAGTTCGTCTATCTGTCTTATTAACAGCTCTAGACTTCGGCCCTCTTCTGACCAAAAGGTGCCCCAACATCGCTAGCAGAGCATGTCCTAAACCCAGTGGTGTTTCGATGTGGCCCTACCCAACAAGCTGACAGTGGAACCGTTTCACGTGTCAAGTGTAAGGTGCACAGTGGATACAGCATCTTTTAAAGAGCTGATCCCTTGATTCCTCAGCTGAGTGGCTAGGAATATCGCCGCTTGCGAGGCAAGTCCTGTTTCCAGTCTAGCTGGACTGTTCTGTTCTACCTTTTGTAGCAAGTTTTGGGAAAGTACATATACGAAGTGGGTACTGTACTCGAGCTCGCCTGCTGTCAACCGGGCCCAATTTCCAGTGGAGTCTTCAAGGGGCCTCAACGACTGGCTCACAACTCCAGTGAACTGCGCGAATGAGTCCCCTCCTAAAGCTCATGATCAGAGTGACGTCATGGGTCCTGATATGTTCTCACTGAACAACTGGACGCAGTTACTATCAATTCTGATGCGTTGGTAGATCTAGACAGGACTACGAATTGATCACGCAAACGCAAGTATTATCTCTGCAGTATAATTTCAGCTCGGTTGGTTGAATCATCTTTATGTCTAACACACGTTTGACGTCAGTCAGACAATAGGTAGGTTTCTTGGGAAGGAGGATTATGAGGATTGCACAGAGACACATACGTGAGCATACTGGTGAGCTGCAGCCAGTCCATGATAAGAAGTCTGTGAAATTGAGTTATGTCGAAAGGGATCCTCTCTTAGCTTTCTCTACTTTCGATAAGGGTTTCCGGAGGAGTAAGCCTCATTGGTCGACACCCGTCAGACATCTCATCGATCAAAGCAGCAATGTGTGTGAAACGCGGTCCTCGGCAACAATGCGGTTTGTTGGAACAGATATGGGTAGACTACTTCCTAAGCCAACGTGCTTTCATCACTAGCGAGCGTAAATATTCATCAGTTCGTTACGACGTGAAAAATGTCTTCTCTAGATCTTCACGTGACTATTCCTGGCCGGTGAGTTCTTTTCGTGCGAGTATGTGGCGGAGGAAATCTTCGAACTATCGGGACAGAAATTTAGATTTATTTCCATGGCCTCGTACATAGAACGGAATCTCATTGTGGGAATCGAAAGCTTCAATCTTGTAGTACTGGGACCCGGAAGTTACGTAACCTATGTAACTATCTCCTACGCGCCCTTCCTTGTTCATGGCTCTGAAGCTAGCAGTTTTTACCCTGCGACTGTTTAGCTGCTAGCACATGTACAATATCTGTTCGTTTTGTTGTCCGTTGAACAAGCACGGCAGGTCGCTGCTGTGGCCTCATATTTTTCTTTCTATTTGTGGCATGCCAGATGACGAGTTGGGACGACACCTTGCTCAGCGATGTGGAGAATCAAATTCTGGGCGTTGTTAAGCAGTTCAAGTGACAGGTTTCCAGGCCAGGCACGGTACAGATTGATGTCCTTATTATCCCCGTCTTCCTTACGATATGCATATATGTTTGCTACAGCAGCTTCAGGGGTGAGTTAGAACTCTTGACGCGCTTTAACGTACATGTACTAATTTAAAGGTAGTAAGCATAATTATAGGAAGAGCAAGGGCCCGGCTTAAGCTTGTTTAGTTTGAATGATTCAAACAGTTCCTTCCTAATTGTATCTTGACGGAAGAATTTCAGTCAGTAGTCGTTGCATGCAGTATCGACTCATGATAGCCGATCGATCGACTGATCATGAGTCGATACTTCCTTTCAGTGTAATCGCTTGATCAATTGGCTTTGTTTCTTCACACTCTATCCGTTGTTCTTCGGTACAATTATGTTCCCATCTTCTTGGTTCATAGCACCATATAATCCTTATAACTCATAGCGGCTTTTAACAACGCGTCAAGTCGAGGTTAAGCTTCAGTGTGGCAAGTTTAGTTAGAGACCTCCTTTACTGCTAGCATAAAGCCCTGCACGTCTTTTACGAGGGGGTCTTTAAGGACCAAAACTTGCGTGTTTATCTTGCAAAGGATCTGGAAATATAAATTCTCTCCTCCTTTGTATTTTGGAGTGCCTTTATATAAGATACACCATCTTCCGCAGCGGTTCATCAGGAAATGCATTTGACTTGCAATTGATAAACTATGATCTTTATGTATTATTCTAATAAGCTACGATAACTAACTTCTAGTAACTTAGTGAACCGTTGGATCTTCTCTTAAAACCATCTCTGGACTGTATATTTCTTTCGCCGTTTACGTAGCGGAAGCCACGATGGTGATCGTTGCTTCTCAATCCTAAACCATTCCCCACTTGGAACCTCACGTGGATTATGTTATACATAAGGCATAGGGTTGAAAGCGATAAACTACGATCGAAACTAAATGGACTAATGGATGGGAATTTATTTTAATCTTGCCATTAAAGAATCAGTTTAATCATCCACAAATTTGCGTCCTAACATTAACGTCTGCTTTGAAGCAACAAGGCAACCAAAGAGACTAGAAAAAACTTTCAAAATATCATTGGAAATTATGTGAATGATATGAAGTAGATACTCAAACTTGTTTTGTCACAATGTTCAAAATATTCCGTTGGTAACGAAAACCTAGAGTTTAGTCTAGAGTCTAGTGGAATAAGACCTTGCATGTTTTTAAGGTCTTATTCCACACGGTACCATGAACTCGAAATTAGTAGAGTTAATATCTTTTCAAACTGACTTATCTAGATAAGTGCAGAAAGTTGGGAGAAATTCTCATTTGTCACTGCTGATAAGGAGCAAAAGAACGTTTCTTTTCTTTCACATGAAGGAAAATCAAAGAGCACAAGGATCTATCATTTCTCCTATGATTGCGTCTTAGACTTTGGGGTTAGAAGGGTGGTTGTTCCTCTTATATTGTACTAGGTCATGTTGGAGTGGATTGTACTTATTAACTTGTAGTGTACTTGTATCATTGTTTGTGGATTTCAGGTCTGCATTGTTGTATGGTTTGGCATTTTGGATGATTCAGATACGATGTGTCATATATTTCGTGCATGGGACTGATTCTCGTCACGTGTAACAAAGATTGTGAGTTATTTGTGTCATGGTTTTCATATATATTTTGCTTAGAGGCAAAAGGTACCCCATGCAAAGTTGGAGTTACCTCGTCCACCTCTTGTAAGTTGAATAGATTCACTCAAATTTATCATAAAATGTTGTTATGCTAGAGTTCCTGAGAACACCCATGAGTGAAGCGATTATCAAGGCTCTTCTAATAGTATACCTGCAATGACATAACTGTTAGCTTCACTCTGTACCGATGTAACCTTCTCGGTATATTACCCAATATTACCGGTATACGCAATTTCTAACTGAATTCAAGATTACTAAAGATAAACTTTGATCTTCATAGAGGGATCTCTACCTGTATTCTAACTAACAATCCGAGGTCATTCATAGATCTCTAGTAGCTATCTTTGAACATATCCCACGCATCAAACTATTATACATACATAAACATACTGTTCGGGATTCAGATTAATATCCTCAAGCAGATTGACACGAGACTTGAGAGAAGATACCGGGAATACTTTACTAGTACCTTTTGGATATCTCCAAAATATCGTAGGCGGCCACACCAGCAATTTACTTGATCGGACCTCAGAACGAACCGCGGACTTGATCGGACCCCTCTTATGATTCCTTTCTTGATCGGACCCCCAACCTGCAACAGCCCGTCAAGCAGGTAACTCAGCCATGTCAGAGTACAGCTCGGATTGTAGAATGCAGACGACGAAACCTCGACCATGGCCGTAGATGCCAGACGCACAAAATAACGATTTAATTCAAGGGCTTTAAGCATTAATTTCTTACTCGGCCGTAACTATTTTTGCAGACCCGAAACACATGGCCGAGTTACCTGCTTGACGGACTGTTGCAGGTTGGGGGTCCGATCAAGAAGGGAATTATAAGAGGGGTCCGATCAAGTCCGCGATTCGTTTTGGGGGTCCGATCAAGTAAATTCCTGGCGGCCACACTTCACTTCCATACCGTGTACTGGTGCATTTATCTAGTAAGAGAGAGATACCAGTAATTAATTTGCCCTTAGTGATAGTATCACTATGTCCTTGCCCTTCTCCTTCAATCAGTATATAGCTACTCTATCATGTTTCTATACCGGCCTCGGAATCCTAACCAACTAATCTTGACATGTCGAGGACTATACCTGATCCGTTATCTCGAGATCACTACCATGTGTGTAAGCTTGGTATCGCCTAAAATACTCTTATGTAACTTACCCACTTAAACTATGATCCTAAAAATGACAAGTAAGATATTTGGTTTATTTGATGTTTAATCTTTTACCTCAGCTCTCCTACCGAAAGGATTAGGTAAAAAACTAAATCTTAGGTTTATTGAGTTTTCTCTTATTACCTCCTCCGTTAGGAAATGGGGTAATATGCATGGACGATCAGTTTACTAAGTTTACTCATATTAACTGAAGTCGGATGACTGCATGAACTATTTTACTTCTCTGAATTCAATTTAGTTTTCATTTCATATATATAGTCAATTTAATTAATGTTAGTTAATTAATGTTAATAGTTAATTTAATTAATTCGATTTATGGTTAATTATATGAACTTTACTATATGACACAGCAATTTAATTGACATAATAGAAGTAAAATTAATTTAGGTGTAACTTTGCAACTGACCTCTTTGCGATATAAAGTTTCCTTGACTAACTTAAAGGTTATCATGTAGTAGAAAGAGCTAGTATATAGACTTAGAGTGTATGAGCTATGTACACAATCGACAAAGTTTCCTTGAAGATATATCATTCCCATCTTAAATGAAAGATGAATGTCATACAATTGTAATCCTTGTCCTCTCTTTCTTGCTTTGATTTCACATATCGAGCTAAAACTCCTATAATATTTTTCAGATATCATCTCGTTAGAAGCATTCAACTTACGAGTTAGAAGATGGGTCTCCAATGGCCTGAGTGCACTCGTCAGTGAAGTACTTCTTCTGCTTCTTGGCTTGATCAAGGAAAAATTGATTGATTAGATCATCACTAGAGAAAAATGGTGTCAAATAAGACTAACCAGTTTATGACTCGACGATTAGCTATAGCTCAGTTGTTTGGATAGATAGAGCTATAAGGGTTATTCTGTTCACTACATGTACTCTTGTAAGTCACAGCAAGTTATAATTCCATGTCTTACTTGAAGACATCATCATATTGGTTAATTAGATCGAGATCTAGAGTTGCTTAACTGAGACAGGATCGAGTAGAGTGTATTATATCAAGAGAAGACCGGAGTACTAGATCATCGAGTATGGTGGAGTACACTAGGAGTAGAACAAGAAAGGCCGAGACACTGAGAGTAGATAGAGATGAGTGTATATAATAGGAGTGAATCAAAAAACTTACCAAGAGGGAGTGAAGACGAGATAAGGTTTGTGTTAAGAGACCAACACTAGCTAGCACTGACTACTGAAGCACCTATTTCTGTAGTTCGATCAGTGGTTCATGTTGCTCGACAGATGGTACAGTTGCTCCAGCTATTCTAGTTGTCTAGACACCTATAGTATCTTTGAAGAAGAATGATTCAAACTTTGAGGAGATCATGCGTGAAATGCTAGACCTGTAGATCAAGCTCAAAAGATTGGAGGAGTAGGAGTCTACAAGCGGAGCAAGATCCATTGGGAAGCAAGGTTGGATCTAATGATGTATCTGATGCGCTGGTACCAATCATCCATGAAAAGATTGCAAGGAGTTCACTGATGTCTTACAACAAGGGGTGATCTTCTGGAAAGATGAGAAGGTAGCATTGAGAGATACGGGTGTGCTTCTTCAAACCAACTATTGTAGAGGAGGGGTGAAGAAGTTGGTTGAAGATCACTTATCGGCACAAGCAGTTGCAATAGTGGAGGTTGGAACCTACGGTATTGTAACACCAAGGGTTGCATAGTATTAAATATGTGATAAATTATAACTATGTGTGGTGAATCTTCTAAATAAGTCTCAAGGCTAGACGACGCTCTAAGTGAATGACAGATAACTAAGAGTAGTCACAGTTAGAGTTGGTTATATTTGTGGACAAAATATTAGAATATTCTAGATGTGAGAACCACTATTTTCTTTTATTGTGCATAAGATGACAAGTAGGTGAATAATACCCTCTTGTCTTATGCGTGACTGAATTTTATTGGTTGTAGAAGCTTAAGATCAAACAATGTTGTTGATTTTTTTGACTCAATTATGTGTTAGTACTTTGTCTTATAGAGAGCAATTCGAGATTCCTTTCAAGATTTCTTTATAATTATAAAAAGATTCAAATTATTAGAGTAGAGTCAAAGATAAAAACATCTACTCTTGACTTATGATTTTTACTTTTGACTTGGTCTCAGTAAATTGCAATAAATCAGATTTACGAATAGTTACCGTGGTAAATCTGCAGTAGTATAAATAGAGAGGTTGTATAGTGATCCTTCATCTTCTCTTTTCTTTGTATTTAGAAACGTTAGGCTATATCTATATAAAAGGTGTGTTCTTCATCTCTATGTCTCCATGAAAGTTCTCATCCCGAGTGAAAAAGTGATATATGTTGAGAGTTGGGTTTAGTTAAGTCTTCTTAGTTCTATGATGTGCCTCATAAAAAATCATTAGAGGTTATGTTACCGGTCCGGTCTCTCAAGCTTGAGTGTCACATTTTTTGTTCTGTGGGTAGGATCTCACTAGGAGGCTTGAGATATATGCTTCGAGAGCTTACATTAGACAGAATGAGGTTATGAGAGAGCATATTGAAAGAACTCTTGGAGAGACTAGAGCTATTGCCATGCTAGAGACCTTAGAGCCATTCGTGTATCTTGTTGTCATCTATCATGCGTTTGAGGTCATCTTTCATATTCTGTAGACAGATGATAGAATTAACGAAATAGAATGTGTAGAGTGTTAGAGTTTATATGAGAGTAGAGTGCTTCATGTAATCTCATATGCTGATGAGGGTAGAAGATCAGACTACTATCATCAAGTTCTTTGAGTGTTAGTTCTTATCGTTACAACTAAAAAGGAGGAGAGACTAAGGATTCGAGGGTGTAGACAATTCGCTTTCTGGCCGAGTTTTACAGTCGTTATCATTATCTTTGTATTTTTGGGACCTCTTCGAAACTTTGTGACAGACTGAAGGAGCTCATGACCTATTCGTTGACCCAAAGATCACTCATTTTGGAGCTATAGAGTTCAAGATATCGTTGTCGGAAGTTCAATTGATAGTCCGATAGATCAAAATCTGCATGGGGTCAAATTTAAGTCGAGATCATGGAGGGTCAAAAAGAACGGGCAGTGAGGCTAGGAACCTTCCTCAAAATCTTGACGTCATAATGGGTGTGGACGAACGTCTAGAGAGTTAAAAGTCAAATTTGAAGAGAAAACTGAGAGAAACAAGTAAGACTTTTCCAAGAAAAAGTTGAGGACAGAACCGTTGTGCTTTTTGTAGAGGGTTGGAGCACTATGCTGCAAGTTGTCCGATGAGATTCAAGGGAAAAAATACTCATGAGAGAAGGAGTTCGACTGATCTAGGTCTTTGAGTTGATCCATCTTCCCTTCGCGCGTTAATTTTAAGAACGAGAACATCTACTCCAATTGTGGAACTGAAGGTTTGCCAAAAGAGCACGAGTGTGGAGATGTGATCGTACAGTTGACACTCTACGTCTAGAAGATTGAGAGAGGAACAAGGAGTCGAAACATAGAAGCTACCATCTTCAGACCAAACTTCAGCTAATGCATGATGGAGATGATAATTCATATGATGGAGAAGGTGACAATGAGGATGCGACTCGTCCATACGTTTGGTGAGGAGATAGCACATGCGATTATGATGGAACCATTTCTCTTTTTGCTACCGATGGTTGATTATGCTCGCATGGAGTTAATGATGTTCAATCTATATCTGAAAGTGAAGAGAGATATTGGGTTGAGGAGAGGAAAAGACATCGAGAGCTTAAGATGGGGAAGCTTTCAATTTTTCATGGTAAAGGTAATGAGGTTGTAGAAACCTTTGTGCGAGACTTCAAAAGAACATGCAATGAGAGTTCTCATGATAGGAAGAAAGAAGAGTGGACATCATTATTATCTGTTTTTTTGGAGGGTACCCCATTGACTTGGTATGAGGAACATAGAAGAAACAAGACTGATGTTGATACGTGGGAAAGTTTGACGGCGGCTCTAATTGAGAACTTTCTGTCAGATGAGAGCTATGAGAAGCTCATGACCGAGGTGACCTTCTTGAAGCAAGGAGATGCTGAGAAGGTGAAGATGTACGCAGAAAAGATAGAGAAGTTGAGGTTCGTTTCAAGACTATATTGAAGAAGAGCGGTGATAATGTAGAGGTTACAATGGAGAGAATTGTGGCCATGCTTACCAAGAACTTTGTGACAGGTCTGAAGTCTCAAATCAGTACTCAAGTGAAGTACTAGAAGCTCACCACTAAGGCAAAGGCGATTGAAATTACAATCTGAAAGGAAGAGAGTTTGAAAGATGATGACGTTCTTCTAGGAGAACAAAAAACGACGAGTGTTGAAAAGATTACATCCGATGATAGAGCTGCTCAAAGGATCTAGACACTCTATGATTTAGATGGAGAAGACCCATGAACGTCAAAGGAAGTACTACGACAAGCGTCTCGATAAGAGAGAGGTGAAGTCGTTCAAGGAAGGAGATATGGTAATGCTCTTTGATGCCATTAGGTAAAAAAAAGCTAGAAAAAAAAATTCCTCTTTATTGTGGCCCTTTCATTGTTGAGAAGGTATGGAACAACTTTACCTACAACTTGAAGGAGCATGGAAGATGTTGGAGGACAGAAGTTTGATCTTGTGAATCACAACAAGCTCAAGCTCTTCCATCAAAAGAAAATCACTATTCACTCCGAGGACAGAGTGAAAACTTAGTCTGGAGGTAAATGTAAAACTTAAAGGTTTCATAGTATTAAATATGTAATAAGATATAACTATGTGTGGTGAGTCTTCTAAATAAGTCTTAAAGCTAGACGACACTTTAAGTTAGTGATATATAACTAGGAGTAGTCACTCTTTCTCCAGTTCCGATAGTTGCTGGAGAAAGTAGTTCTCGTGATAAATCTGGAGTAGTATAAATAGAGGAGTTGTGTAGTGATCTCTCATCTTTTTTCTTCTTTGTATTTGGAAGTCGTTAGACTATATCTATATAAAGGATGTGTTTTTCATCTCTATGTCTCCATGAGAATTTTCATCCCGAGTGAAAAAGTGACATGAGTATGTTGAGAGTTGGGTTTAGCTAAGCCTTCCTAGTTCTATGATGCGTCTCATCAAAGATCATCAAAGATTTATCTTAGATGAGAGACAAGACCGGTGGCAAGCTTGAGGGATAATACAAGGGTTGAGGATCAAGATGAGAGAAGTTTTGGTGAGCAGTTCAGTCAAGTGGATTGTGTTCATCTGTCATCTCCATGAAACAGAAAAAAAAGATGACATGTGAGACACCGTTGAGGACAACTGCTACGATCCGAAAAAATACTAGATAAGAAGATCCGATAGAAGCTCTATTGGTACATGCTTACATACTTACATTGCCAAGAACCAACACGAAGCTAATTGGAAGAAAAAAGAAGACGAGATTCAGAGGATGCACGAGAAACAACTTCTTCCAGAGACAAATTCATAGAGAGAAATTTTATCAAGAGCTTAGAGATACGAGAGCTCAAGATCTATCGACGGATAATATTTCTTCTCCATCGAAAGAGAGAGCAAAGGAGTCACAGAAAGAGAAAGATAAACCGGTTACATACAAACTGCAGTCAGATATCGAGGCTACAACAGACTTGAAACGAGTCTTGGAAGATCGCATTCTAAATGCGAAGATGGAGTTTACCTGAAGGTAGATTTTGGCTAAGCATGAATGTCATGATCTCATGATCAACATCATCAAACGAAAGCGATATATTACGGGTGAGATTGTTTTATCGCATGCTTTGGATACTAGGGTGTCTGTGGATGAGGAAAAAAGATTACAAAGTGTAATGTACATTCTTCAAAAGAAGAAAGAGATCGACGTCGTTGGTACATTTTGAGGATGAAGAGGAGGACAAGAAGCAAAGCGCAAGTCATTATAGTCACAATCACTAGGCTCGAGCTACGACAAAGACACTGGTGAGGATTGGAGATTTGGATGAACCGATGTTTGTTCTAGTTGATCATGGATCAAAAATCAACATTATGTCGAAAGATTGTACAAGAGGAAGAAGTGACTTAGACAAAAAACATGGATGGATCATAAAATTAACCAACAACATAAGAGGAGATCTGTATGGAGCTTGTTCAGATGTTACAGTGCGGATAGGTGATGTTGCTATCGAGCAAAATTTCTTTATTTGAAGAAGCAACATTATACTCGTTCATCCTTGGATAACTTTTCATCACAACAACTCGGATGGAGACGAAAGTGCTAGACGACAGGTCTATTTATGCTAAGATATGAAGTCAGGGTGAGAAAAAAACGGTATAATTCTTGACTGTGCCGTTGAGTCATGAGTGCAATAGATCATCTAAAAGAAAAATCAATTTCAAAGATGAGTGAAGAGTTCAAAGATTTTAATTAAGTACCACTGTAGAACAAGATTATAATGATACACAAGAGAATGTATTCTCGTTTGAAGAAGAAAGTGCTTTTTGTAAAAGGTTTGTCTAGTTTTCAGAGTTTCGGATTGTTATTTACAACTAGAAAGCAAGAGATGGAAAAGAAACAAAACATTTGATGTTCGGAAAGAGAAAGAGAGGAGGCTGGTGGGAAAATGAAGGGAGCAGCTTCCTCTTTGTCGCGTGCCGATTGCGAATGCAGCGGCGAAGACCACCGAGAAATCAGAATCCTGCTGGATGAGAACCAAGTCTCGACAGTATGTCAATTCGTCGAGCTGACGGAGCATACACATCGAGAGCGCACCCTCTCTTGCACACCATCCCCTGCATACGGTTAGCCTATCCCGAGCGAGGTTTTACTAATGCGAGATATACTTTTACAGTAACAATCCAAATTCAGAACTTTTGAAATTCTCTATATGTGGTGCTCAATGCCGCGTGAGCTTTTCTATCAGTCTTGCGTCGTCCGATTTCAGAATGAGGCAGTCAATGGCCCGTTTGAAAGCCTTCCCGATGCCCGTCGTTTTGACACCACGAAACTCTGATTAGTTCATAATTTCAGTGGAACAATCCACCAGGCCTAAACGCATTTACTTTACAAATAAAGTACTTACGCGGGATATCCCACCGCTAATGCAGTGGAACTTACGGTTTAAGCATACGCCAAAAGGGAAACACTGTATGAAACAAACAAGGAAACGATTCCTCAATGCTATCCTCTCGTACAAATCAGAATCTGACACGGTATATTACTATACCGTGTCAGAATCGATTGACGAACTTTGTTCTTGACATGCTCGTCCTGCAAAATGAAATGGATCAAGAATCAAGAGAAGCTGTTCTGTATCTGGATTTATAAGGGACCCCAGCAAAGGTTCGGTCGTGAATTGCAAGGTATCGTAAACTTCCGAATTCTCATACAGAGTCCGTACAGTTTGGTAATGAGTGGGCTCTGTCGACTAGCTACTGTTAATTAAGTGGCGGGTTCTTGAACGCACTGGTCGTATTCTTGTCGTTACTGCTGTTGAGAGAGTACTAGCCACGACTTGACCTTTCTTACTCGTTCGTCCAAGCTTCCACAACTGGTCTCGATCACACGGAACGGTATCTCCCATGTAGTCAGAAACCGAGCGAATAAGTCCTTGAACGCCCACCAGCCATCCCAATCATCGGACAAAAATCTCGTGCCGTCATTCTCCCAGAACTTCATGTTGGGCTCCAGCAGAACGACCAAGGAGACGATGGAGTCAGCATAGCGCTCCCTCAACGTCCTCCATTCGGTGGAATCGCAGAGCTCCCTCGCAACCTCGTCATTTATGTACCTGCTTGCGTAGATAATCGGATCCGCTCCCGACCGATCTGATATAAAGCTCTGTCCTCCTGATGCGTACGGGGTTTCTGCTTCGAACTGGGCCTGAAGAATCTCCCGCTGCAGCGCCTTGCACCTCACCGGATCGGACGATATTTCGGCTGCCGTATATCCTCCACGAGAAACCACCCCTCTGGAAACCTCGACAATCAGAGGAGTCTCTACAGGAAAAGCGTTCTTTAGAGCTCTGCAGAGTGTAGTCTTGCCCGCCGAATGTGGGCCGATGATGTAGATGGACTTCTCGAGTGCCGATATTATTCCGAAACCTTCACTTGGTATTCGGATAGCTCGAATAGTTCGGATAGCCAACTTGAATCGAACTCGCAACAGGAGGATCCGGACAGGGCCGCTCTTCAGTCATTCTCCCTAATGCGGCCGGCCGAGAGAAGTAAATATGACTCAATAAATCTTAGTCGCAAGTTCCACGAATATTATTCTATGGTATTTCTATACAGTCCTGACCTACCGCCAGTCCCACCTTTCGCCCGCTCCCGCTATAATTTTTGTGTTCCCGAGTGTGGAACTTCGTGGAAGCCACTTTACAAGGCACTGTTCTCAAGCTCAACAGGTGACGAAGGTCGTGACTCCTGTCCTGTTCGTGAGGGAGCCCTCTCGAAAGACATCTCATGACTCGAGCTCTTCCTTATTTGGGTTTCAGTATCCAGAACGTTACCGTAGGACTTGTCTACTTTAGACTCTCACCAGACGAATTCGTTGCTCCCTGGATTGTCTACGGAGAACGGAGAACGTGCAGATTGTTCTTGCTCCTTCGACCCACCTTTTCTACGTCGGTCGTTCATCATTTCAAGACCCTGTGGACTCTTGAAGTCCTGAACTCAGAAGAGGATAGAGAAGGAACATGGAGCATTTCCGCCGCAGGTTTGTCGAGTCATAGCAGAAAGCAGAGCGACCGCTATTCCTATTTCCTGACAAGAATCGTAAGCATGCATAGAAAATTATTACCTTTTTGCAGATAATTATTTCTTCGGCGATCCCATATACTGTATAAAACACGGCATGAACAGCCAGAACATCTCTACAGATTACAGTATCGGGGCAGCCGAACACAAAACTGTCCAATCTTAAGGTAGGCACGTGTGGGTCTATTAGGGCACGGTCTTATACAAAAGGTGAAGGAAATACTTACTCGCTCACGCACATGAGCGAATTGCAGAAATTTACTTGATCCACCCCCAGAAGCAATCCCGGACTTGATCCACCCCCTCTTAACGATACCCTTCTTGATCAACCCCCAAACTGGCTACCGCCCGCTTTGTAAGTTACTTTGCCACATGGACGTCCAGTCAGATAGTCCTGTCAGCTTTCCGAAGCTGATGTGTTATGTCATGTCAGATGTCAGTTGGTGATGTCTGACGTGGTACAATGTTAGATTAATGCGCGGGAAGACAAGAAAGACTATGCAGCAGAATGTTACATTGCGTAGAGTTTAGTGCAGCACGTTAGCGTTGAAGTTTTAGAGTGCTCGGTCCACATTCTTGTCGATGGCTGTGCAGATTGTCGCTCTTCGTGAATTCTACGATGAAATCGAAACGATTGAGAAAAATGTAGAACCACGATGGATCAGATGCGCGATAGTGAAAATCGTCCGCAGCTGCAATGGTTCCATGACTTATCAGGCTTGCGCCAGATGTTTGAAAGCTGCCGGAGGAGTTCCTAAACAAAAAGAATTCCTATCTCCTGGAGCAAACTCTCCAAGTCCAAGCAGTTGTTGTTCTCATGCTCGTATTGTTCGAGCTTGGAGATTCAGTATGTCACTGATGGACTCGTCAACAAAGGAATGGAAAGTTGAAGACTGTGGTGTTTTCACAGTGTGGCAAGCTGGGAATGAACTCTTAGGCATGACAGCGACAGAATTTTCCATTTTGTCTTAAAGGAAACAGAAGGAACTTATCCAATCTACTATTTTGAGAGGATTTTGGGAGCTGCAAATCAGTCTCAGCCGGAAAAATAGAGAACGCACAGTGTTCGCAGCGCGTAGAGTAGGATGTTCAGAAGCAATTTCTGATGTTATCGAGCGAGTTGGGATACAGTCTATTGTTTGGGACATGGACCGATTGGTGATGGAAGAACCTATAGTCATAATTAAACATGTTGATCATTGCCGAGACGTATTGACTGAGTTTCGCCAAGTTCGAGATCATATTGCAGAGGTGAAAGACCGAACTGTGGGTCTGTGTGAAGAAATAAAGAATACACTCTGTGTGTGCGAAGATGCAGTTGAGAACCTCGAGAAATTATACAGTTTGCTAGAGTAGCGAAAGAGTATATTTTGGTAACAATGTTGGGTAATATTGCGGAATAAAATGTATCTTCTTCTATATATGTTGTTATCTATTTTGATAACAATGTCCGGTAATTTTGTGGAATAAAATGTATGCTGTTATCTTTTTGTTTGAATGGTTTTAGAAATGAAATGAAAGTTTTCCGAACTTCAAACGAAACAAACCGAACTAAACTGAACTTCAAAAGCATCGATATCCTTGCTCGGGCTTCCTTGTAGCACCTTATTCCCTTCTTGGAAAGTCGAGAGAAGTAGAGGCTACTTCAAGCTTTCGATTAACTTCCTCACACCCTTCCAGGAGGAGAGTTTCTCACGCATGTACAGAGAGTGGAGAGGAGAAAAAGAGGACGAGAGCCAAAACAGTCGAGAGGAGAGTGGAGAGGAGAGTGGAGATCAAAAGAGGAGGAGAGAGGAGAGGTTTATCGATATTTGAGGAGAGAGCGAAGGAAGAAGAGTGAGGCTGCGAGCTCTGAGTGAGTAGAAAGGTTGTTGTAAAATTTGATTAACTCTGAGCGATTTTGAAAATCGCTGTGATGAAAATGAGAGGAGTTCCAATTCGAGGTCGAGACGGAGGCGTTGGAAGAGGACAAGAGAGCGGAGGATACCACGACGTACCCATCGAAGTGTCGAGAGAGCGGAGGGTACCACAACGGTCCTGTAAGTTAACTAGGATGCTAGAAGTCTTATTTGTATTGCATGTGTTTACCGTCAGTGTATGAATTTGGATTTTCTTTTTCCATGTTAGGGTTAGCGAAACGAACATGTTTCGCCCAAGATTGATGGAATTGGTAGAAATTTCTCGGTAAGATTAGAGCAAAACACGTCAGTTACGTCTTGGACGAGGACGAAACACATGTTTCGTCCTCTGCGGTCCCATTCTTGTCACAAGGCAGGGCGGAACAGCATGTTTCACCCTGCCCATTCGCATGTGTTTTCATTGAGCAGGGCGATACATGCTGTTTCGCCTTGCGGGAGGACGAAACAGCATGTATCGCTCTCTACGGTCCAATGTGTTTTCACTGGGCAGGCGATACATGGTATTTCGTCCTGCGGGAGGACAATATATTATGTTTCGTCCTCCCGCAGGGCTCATGTGTTTTCACTGGGCAGGGCGATACATGCTGTTTCGCCTTGCCCAGTCTCATTGTTTTCACTAATAGGGCGAAACACATGTTTTGCCCTCCCAGTGACCTTATTTGCACTTATCAATCCAGAGGGCGAAACACGGCCTGTTTCGCCTTGCGGGAGGGCGAAACAGCATGTATCGCCCTCTGCGGTCCAATGTGTTTTCACTGGGCAGGCGATACATGGTATTTCGCCTTGCGGGAGGGCGATACATGCTGTTTTGCCCTCTGCGATCTCATGTGTTTTCACTGGACAGGGCGATACATGCTGTTTCGCCATGCCCAGTCTCATTGTTTTCACTGATAGAGCGAAACACATGTTTCGCCCTGCCCAATCGCATGTGTTTTCACTGAGCAGAGCGATACATGCTGTTTCGCTCTGCCTCCTAACCTTATTTGCACTTATCAATCCAGAGGGCGAAACACGGCATGTTTCGTCTTGCGGGAGGGCGAAACAGCATGTATCGCCCTCACACAGTCCCATGTGTTTACACTGGACAGGGTGAAACAGCATGTTTCGCCCTGCCCAGTCGCATTTGTTTCACTGAGTAGGGCGAAACAGCATGTATCGCCCTCCCGGTCCCATGTGTTTTCACTGGACATGTTTCGCCCTCCCAGTGACCTTATTTGCACTTATCAATCTAGAGGGCGAAACGAGTTGTGTTTCGCCCTCTGGATCCACTTCTCCGTGAGGACGAGTTTCGCCCTTGACGATTAGATCTGCCTTTCTCTTGTTGCATTATTCGCTTCCATTTCCTGCATTTCTAATAGTTCTACAATATCCCGGCTGTGTGTCAATAGTTGGATTGTTGTGTTTACGTTTTTGGACATTTTTAATTTGTATACGTTCTTTTTAGCTGATGAGGAAATGGAGAGCATGAAGGAAGGACCTTCATTGTTTCAATATACTCACGAGGAGGATGAACGATATCATCTGAAGTGATGTTGGGTCGAAAAGGAGGAAATGGAGAATTGTTTGCAAGGAGTAGAGGAAGAAGCTGTCGATCGACTTGGGTTACTTATTGCTCTCTCTTTTGAGTTCCCTCGTCCTGATGTGAGTTTTCATATCTTTCAACAGAGTATTACAATGATTCTTGTGTGTTAAAAGATTCAAACATTGCTTTGATAAGCATACTTATCCTTATTATTATTTATTTTGCAGATTCCTTTTTGTATAGAATTCATCCAGTCATACGAAGAAGAAAGTCGTCGAGCTATTGTTCAAGGACGTCATATTGTATTGGATGAGTTTTTTATCCGAGAGTCTTTAGTTTTGCCAATGGGAACAACAGTACCTCGTCCTCATCATGTGAAGAGAAATCTGATAGAGGATTGATTTCCCACAAAAGACTAAAAGGGAAAACGATATTACTGTGGATGTGTGAGTTTCCAGAGTGGAGACCGCTGTTCCAACTTATCAATTGTGTTCTTTTGGCTCGTAGAAGACCAAAAGAAGTTCCTGGACATTTAGCTCTATACGTGAAAAGTAAAGTAGAGGAGAGTGAGGAGGATTACGATTGGACTGAATTCATTTTGGATTCTTTGGATGCTGAAATCTCTTCTATGAAAAAGCACATGAACAAAGAGAAATTGGTACGACATCCTGAAACATGGGTGGATATGATCTTGACTCACCTCATGTCCACATCGGTATACTTCCTGAAGGAGGAAGAGTGGAATCTTCTCAGAGAATTCAACAATCATCAAGTAAGTTTTTATTTTCAGTTCTAAAATGTTTTATGACTTTTAAAACTTAGTTTCTTTCTTTTTAGTTTAGGTGAAATAAGTAATTTTTATTGATATTTATTTTTCATCATGGTTAAACATTTTATTTAATAACGTTATGTTCAAGTCCTAATTCATTACACTTTCATGTCAAATGGATCTTGCAGATAATCCTCCTCTTATGCAAGATCCTCCTGCTGGGCTAGATCCTCAGGCCTCTCTTCATGTTCCTCTTGATCAAGATCAAGATCCTCAAGCTTCATATCATCCTCCTCCTTCATCAGGTAAAAAATTTGTAGTTGAGTGACTATAGTTGAAGTTTACGTTTATTTTGTTCCTTTTGTACTAGGCTTTTTTTACTTGTTAGTTTTAAATATATTTAATTCTAAATACAAGTAGTTTAGTTTTATGAATTCATTGAATTAATTTATATTTGTTTCGCACTGTATATTTATAGACGATGAGGCTATTCTCATCGCGAGAATGAATCAACTCCATGAAGCGATCAAAAGGAAAGAGGAAGAGCTTAAGTCCAAAAGCCATGATCTTGAGCATATGACTATCAACTCATGATCACTAAAGAAGAATTGACAACGATACGAGCTGCAGAAGAGTTCTATCCTCATCTAGTGACCCCTACTGCAAATCGACGTAAGACCTTAATCCTTGATTTGAATGATCTTTTAGTCCATGTAGGAAGGAACGAGCATGAGTTGATGCCAGCTCGTGAGAGAAGATATGTAGTGGAAACTACATCCAAGCAGTATATATGGTACGTGGAGAGACGTGGAGTCAAGCAGTTCATGGAGATATGCCTAGATAAATTTCATGTCATCATATGGACTTCTCGTACTGTGGTAAACACAGACACCTTACTACGTGCTATGGAGGATGCTGATTATTTGCCTCCTGGAGTTGCAAGAGCGAAGGTATGCGAATTCTTATGAGATTTTCTTTTCAGTTTTACTTTTAATCGTTTTTTTATATTATATGTTATATTCTTGATCTAAGATATATGTTCTATTTGTTCTAATACATATGAGTGGCATTTGTAGGTGTCTCACGTTTTTGCTCAAGATATGTTTTTGAAATATAAGACGGTGAGAGAAGTTGCCTTCGGGAACCACTTATACTTGAAGGATTTTACTGTTCTTCATGACCGTAACTTGAGCACGAGAGACGTTCTGTTGTTGGATGATAGTCCGGTCAAAAATTGTACCAATCATCCATTTAATGCTATCCATCCGTCTCCTTTTTCTCCTTTCACTATGGATAGTGATAGAGAGTTATATTTAGAAGCCACCTTATTGCCTTGGCTTCTTCGTTGGAGAGTTTCCCCCCAGGAGACTCCAGCTTACGTGGAGAGTAGATTTTCACAAGTTTTTGCTCAAGATCCATTTCTGGCCCTCAAGAATTACTGGACCAATATTACCCAAGAGGAAGTCAATATCGTATGGAGATCCGTGCCACATAGAGTTTCTATGGATTTGTATCCTAAACTCAAGTGAGAAAGATATGTCTTTTGAGTATCCATTATATAAAAAGAGATTTTGAAAAATGGTTCCATTACTTTATTGTTTTGGAATGAATTGAGTGGATTTTGAAAATGGACTTTATTGCTTCCGTGTCTGGAATGAAACTGGATTTTGTAAAAAGACTTTAAACTTTACAACTTCCTTGTGAAAGAACAAAACATCGGCGGTGAAACATCCCTGTTTCGCCTTCCCATATCCCTTGACGAGTTCTCTCGGGAGACGATACACTCATGTTTTGACTCCCGGCTCTGCGAAACAGCCATGTTTCACGGAGGGAAGGCGAAACATGAGTGTGTCGTCCTCCCGCGAGAACTCGCAAAGGGGTACCCCTTAGGTGAGTAATCGCGGGAGGCGATACATCCATGTATCGCCTCCGACAGCGCAAAACATCCATGTTTCGTCTCTCGACAGCGCGAAATATCCATGTTTCGCCCTCCCGCGAGAACTCGCAAAGGGGTACCCCTTGGCAAGTTCTCGCGGGAGGCGATACATCCATCTATCCCCCCCAGCAGCGCGAAACATCCACGTGTTTCGTCTCCCGATAGCGCGAAACATTAGTGTTTCACCGCGGGAGGGCGGAACATTAGTGTTTCGCTCTGGCGAGAACTCGCCAAGGGATCTGGAAGGCAAAACATCCATGTTTCGCCTCTCGATAACACAAAACATTAGTGTTTCGCCTCTGGCGAGAACTCACCAAGAGATCTGGGAAGGTGAAACATCCATGTTTCGCCTCCCGACAACACGAAACTCCCGTGTTTCGCCCTCCTCGGCGAAACACTCTAGTTTCACGCTCGGTGGAGGCGCGGTACACGGTGTTTCGCCTCTCGCGGGAGTAATTTTGGCGACACAAAACGAGGAAGATTGGAGTACAAGAACCTTGCGAAACACAAGTAGTATTGCATAATGAAAGCAGTATACAAAATATAAGATGGACAAGCTAACCATTTACAACCGGTACCATTCTTAAAACTCTTTAAGTTTTTGTAATGTTTCTACTATCTCTGAAAGCTCTCCCTTCTGTTGTCGTTGGAGCTCAACAACCGCTTGCAAATCTCAAACTATACTGAGCAAGCTCGATTCAGTGTCTTCTGATCTTTCGACTAATGTCACTACCCGATTGTGTAACCGCTCCATCTCTAGAAGTTCAGCGTTATCCCCAAACTTGGCCTTCTCACTTTCTTCCGAAGGATAAAATGTTACACTGTCCATGACAGAAGCAAGATCTTCTATTGTATCCTCGAACTCGTCCGACTCTGCTATTTCATGTTCCACATCGAACGCTGTATATCGATTCTGCTTTGTGTTCAATCCTATTTTGAAGCGCCACTTCTTCGAACAAACAACGTTCAAAAGTCTATCTTGCTCTTCGGATGATAACTTCTCAAAAGATTCTGCGGTCATCCCTAAGAGCTTCTCTCCTATACTCCAAACAACCACTATTGGTAACGCTGCTTCTTGCCGCTCACAAACGCTATAATCAATCAATCCTAAATGAAATCGATACTGCCTCTTATTTCCCCTTTGACCACAAGCATGCCAAGTCTTTTTGCTGTCGGGCTGCACTTGACTGAAATATAACATCTTCTTAGCGGAGCTTGATGAGGTCTGTGCAGAGTCTATCACTTGCTTCAAGCACCCCGAGAAATTACAAGCCAAGTACGATATAGAATTCCATTTCCGATTTTTGATAATCCTTTGAATAGAAGCAACCACCCACATGCAAGGTATGTTACTTATACACTCTTCAAATTCAGCCAACGAACACATTGAAGCACTGAAGTAGAAAACACAACTTTCTCTATGAGGAGTTGAAGGATAATATGCGAAGAGAGTTTCGTCTTCAATCGCTCAACACCGTGTCTAATCCTGAGACCTCATTACAGTTCCCGTCCTCACTGAGTCGCTCTCTCTCCAGCCTCAGATTTTACATAAACAGCCATATAACACTACTACTAAAGAGCCGTTGGACAACTCCATTGGATACTACGGTAAGCCAACCAACGAAGGAAGTACAACCCGTAACCATAAAGTCCATGTTCGAGGTCGGTCTGTTCTGCTCAGTCTTCACTCACTTCTGCATTGATACACGGGCACAAAACAGAGGAACATGAATGAATGTTTCAAGAAATTTAAACATTACAGCCAAAAAAACACTCTCGGAAAGGAGCTCTGTAACGAACCTGCTGGTACATCACTATTGTTGTCTGTTTCACCGAGTTCTTCATCCGAGGTCGTGAAAACTACATCATCCTCTCGATGCAATGTTGGCATGCTAGATTGATTCGATAGGTGCTCAGCGTAGTTGATATCTGCTATATCATTTCTTTGACATGTTCGAACATTGTGTCCAACCTGCTTGCACCGACTACATCTTCCAACCTGATTTTGCCTGCTGCCACTAGCCGTAGTAGATGATATGCCAGATCGTCTCGTTCTATGAATAGGAAATTCTGACGAAAAATGAGACATTTGTTCATCTGCTACATCGAACTCCATTTCCACAGCATTAACACTACCACTACCAGTAACAGGAGGAAGTCCCGTGACACTCTCTTCAACGAAATCAGTTGCATTTCCTGGAGCTCTAACTTGTGAGGATTGAGTATTGTTATCCATTCGTACCACTCGGTGCCTTCCTCGTCGAATTGCAACAGGGGGCGGATCACAAGTCCAAACTGGTTCTAAGTCGTCCATTACTATTAGAGGCAGATGTTGTTGTCCATAAATTGAAAATAGTGACGAACTGTACCAAATTTGATCAACGAGTGTCATAGGATTCTCTCCCACCTCTCTGTCATCCCATTTCCTGGTACTCGACGCAAGTGCACGTTCCTCGTCCATTCGAGTTATGTTTCACTACATGAGTTGATCCGGAACTGTGACAGCAAACTGTGGCCTCTCTAATGTTGGAAACTTGACAAATGAATCCTTCTGCAGCTTGCTCATTCTTTGTCTGTCTGCTCCTTGCAAACTTGGTGAGTAGATTTGTCTCCTGCTCTAGTTGTTGATGTCTCGTGGTAAATTGTTGCATGATGTAATACCAAATTTCAAGCAAAATTCTCAAAGGAGCATTAAAACGGATGGTCCTCAGAGCGTTGTTCATACTCTCAGCTACATTTGAAGTTACCTTCCCATATCGTGGCTTCAGAAATGCACAGCGACTATATCTTTCTGGCATGATACCTCGTAAATAAGTAGCCAACTGCTTGCCTCGATCTCCGGAGTCATCGAGTTTTTTTAAAACATTGTTATACCTATCACATCACATTGCATTAAAACACACCAAACAAACTAATACTATAACTGACATAAGAAGCTACACCAACTAACCAAATGCTCACAGATGAGGTGAGATTCTTACGCTTCTGGATTTTTCGCGTATAAACAAGCCAAAAAAGGTTTTTCGGCCTCCTTGCCAAATCTCGCCCTCACGTTCATTCTAATGTGTTGGGCGCAATGACCATGAGTCACCGTCGGAAATATCTCAGCAACGGCTTTCTCCAATCCTTTTTGTCGATCGCTGATGATGACAGTTTGAGGACTCTCAATTCCATTTATTGATTCTTTCAATAAACCACAGAACCAAGTCCAGTTGGATGTATCCTCTCTCGGAGCTACAGCATAAGCTAAAATGATAGCCTGGTTTGCACCATCGAGTGTGGAAGCCAAGAAAATTTGACAAGGAAACTTACGAGACTTTGAATGACAAGCGTCAAGACAAATCATTTTCTGACAGGAGCTAAAAGCATTACGAGTAGCACTATGACAGACAAAAGAACGACTGAAAATTGTTGGATGATTTATCCATGTGTCCCATTCCACAACAGTTAAAGGATCCACATCTTTGATATTTCTGCATACAGATGGAATATAATGAAAAGAGACCATCTGATTACGTTCTAACCAATCTCGTGAATGCTCACGGCTTCTCCAAACTTGGTTATATGGAGCTCGTTTATTAAAACTAGTCCGAATTTCTTCCATTAAATTCCTGATTGGGATGTTCGGATCTATTGCTACTCTATTACACAAAACTTGTGCAAGGAATTTAGAGTTTGAGGCTGGTCCACGCCAGTAAGCTTGTTGTCCAGGGCAAGTATGCTCCAGATTACACACACTGATGGGGATTCTCCCTGTGAATTTCCCTCTTTGTGCACGTACCCTCCATTTGCACGACTGCGTTATTTACCCTTCTCTTGCCTCAACTCCAGTTCCATAAAATGTTTCTCTACCAGAGGTCAAATATCGCATCTTCTCGCCACATCGATCATTCTCAGGAACTCGCCGTGTTCTTTGGATCACAGTGACATCTTCTCTTCTTCTTCTGCTCTCTCTCTCTCTCTGTCGTTGGTTGGGTGAACTCGTGGAAGCTGCGAGACTGACTACTTATCAAATTTGGATCCAAGTTTTCGTTGTTTCCAACTCGCTGTTCTATTGATTTTCTGCAACGAATCCTCCCTCCATACCGACAGACGCGCACTCTGTGAGTAGAATATGACTTGAGCTTGTTACAAGCTCTACTGTTCAGAAAACACCAACAATCTATAGCAAAGTCAAAATCCTTCCAGCATTGAAAATCTCCCCTCAACTTCAGTGTCCCATCGACCTCTTTCAAAGCGTCTAATGTTTTTTCTTGAAGTACGCGGTCAGCAAGACGGGTGTCAATCATCTCCTGCCGCCATCGCTCCAGTATCATTTCGTCTTCTTCCTCGTCGCTTCTTGCATCTAAAAAGAATTCCCGCTCTTCATCTTCAAAATATAATCCATCGAAGGAATCTAAATCATTATCCTCCGACATTATAGCTAAGTGCTTACATGCACTGCAAATCTATGTCCCAGATGCCCCGCTGTTACCTCGCTGTTACCACCATGTACTGTGCAAATCTATGTCCCAGATGTCTCGCTGTTACCACCATATACTACTGTTCACAAATCTGCACTGTTAATAGTCATTCCTTCTTTTCGATGTCGAACACTGTATCCTGCCAGTACTTGTTTTGCTGTGCAGTTCCGCTTCTCTTCCTGCGCACTAGTTTCTTCCCGCATCAGGTCACACGTCAGCTTTCTTCCTGCATCAGATCACACGTCAGCTTCGGAAAGCTGACAGGACTATTTGACTGGACGTCCATGTGGCAAAGTACAAAGCGGGCGGTAGCCAGTTTGGGGTCGATCAAGAAAAGAATCGTTAAGCGAGGGTGGATCAAGTCCGGGATTCCTTTTGGCGGGTGGATCAAGTAAATTTCTGGAGCGAATTGTGACCTTCCCAGTACGGTAGACGAACAAAGCTCTAGAATTCGCTTGTATTTGTCCAACTGGTAAACGAGTTGGAGATATCCATGTGGAGCTTTTGAGTCTGTGATGTAGTGACTCAGAAATGATAGTGACCACACCGCACTGACTGCGGGTAGTGAAGCTGTAATGATCTTTTCTTTTGTCTTGTCAGCAAACGGCGGCGGCGTATCAGATCTATGAATATGTCGAGAGAAGCAGCACGTCACAGAAACCATACGGACCATCCATTTTCGAGTTCTCCAACCTATCTTTCAATAATTTATGGGCTCTACCATTCTTAGCTCCGCGGACCGAACATGGTCGTACGAGCGGCCCAAGATGGATGATTCCCCCAAATGCCTTGGGTTCTAAGCAAGACTTTCGAGGACGGAAATCAATATGTCTAGAATTGCATGTCCCTATGGATCGCAGTTCATGGGATATCACGACAGTAACTACAGACTTAGAGCCAGATGCAAAGGGGGTGAGCTTGTCTTCGGGGTCCTACATACGAAGGAAATTATTCGCTCCACTACTGTACCGAACATCGATAGTAAGTTACCAGTTTTTGGATGGTCACTGTGGAGAAGTGGAGTTAAAGGAGCGCTTCAACTGGGTATGCTCTGCTGTCAGCGGAGATCCGTGCTTCGAACATTTGCTAGCTGTGGGATCATATTACAGACTTCTGCTTTCAGTACACGCAGACACATACTCCTGATCTCTACTCAACGTGTGTAAGTTAAACAAACTTTCTAGCTCCTTTATTGGTCCGTTCAGACACTCCGTTCATCGTTTGCTGCTTGTTCTCTGACGTCTTCTAGAGCTTATAACTCAGAAATCTGTTTGTCTGAGAAACGTGACGAACTTGTGAGGGTAGGCAACATTTGAGGTCGTTCGTCTATGCAAATTTCCCGGTTTATGACATGGATTGCTGGTTCGCGTATGACTTTTAGAAGGAGAACTAAAAATTCGGGCAAGGTCTACACGATGGCCGTACACAACTTTCGACTCGTGCCGCGTACTGAACTGGACGTACCAGTACGAGGCACCATCTTCCCAAAAGCTTCAAGAAGAAATAAAAGTCAAGGATAAGTTCGTGTGGAGCCTCCACGGATCTTGTGCCGAAACTGGCAATGGAAAGCCCGGCCGTGCCGAGCTATAAGCGGGTTTTGCAGCGTGGGGTCTCGCCTGATGATGCTTCATGGCAATACAGTCTACGCGACCTCCCGCCCCCATCGCTGGGAGGGGCTTTGAAGCTCATCACTGTCACAAGCACTGATATTAAGCTCAGCTTCATAAAGAAACCGATCAACAGAGCCCTTGACTTCGGTGCAACCTCATATCTTTCGCCAATCTCCGATTCCCCGACTTGCCCATCAGCAAGTCGAGCCAGTATATCCTACGGCTGCTCACGACTGGCATCGACCTCAACGGCTCAACCTACAGATTCTATGGCCACAGCAACAGTCAGCTCCGGTCTCGCACATGCTTCCTGTACGCTGGCAGCGTGATTGACATCAGCGCCCGAATCAACTCATTACGCAATTTCTCCAAAATCATGTCTACTGCAAAGCGGGCCAAGAGAATCGGCCTTCTTTTCTCAGCTGCAGAGATGGGGTACGCACTGAACTCGTCCGACTGCGATTAGGCATGTTTTCACTAATGGCTGCGGCTTTATTTCGCCCAGGTTCGCCCGGACATTTTCCGGCCATCGCAAAATCGTTTCTCGGAACGAAAAATACGTACCCAGTGTGTTCCAGATTCGATATAAAGGATATAAGGGGATCGTGACACTGAACCCGAATTTGGATCGACAACGAGGACCAAAGACCCGGCGCCAACGCCATCCTCTGGTTCAGTTTCGAGATTCTATGCGCAAATTCAAAGGGTGCACAGATGACACCTTCTCTGTGGTGGACTACTCGAAACCCTACATGTTCGGGAAGCTCAATGGCGAGCTCGTCACGTTGCTGTCTTGTCTCGGCATTCGGGACGAGGTTTTCCTTCAGAAACAGGAGGAGTACTTCGAATTTATCAAGGACGCGACCCGAGACCCTCTCGTCGGCTTCCATTTCGCATCCTACTGCAATCAGCCGGACTTGGGTGAGAAGCTAGCTTTGGAGGGGCTCGAACCTGTGCAGTCGGAACTCCGAAAGCTACAGAGCCGAGAATGGGCTGGGCACTTCGACAAGAACGAGCACGAGCGGGTGAGAATCATGATTCGAGAATCTCGTCTACTCTTTGGGGTCAGTGATCATGGGAATAATCTTGCCGAGGATCAATGTCAAGTGAGAATCACACTCGAAGGTGGTGGAATCAGAACTCTGGAGGGTGCCGAAGTCATCGTGGCCCGTAATCCTTGCCTTCACCCTGGAGACATACGCAAGCTGCGTGCAGTACGCATTCCCGAAGTTCTCGATCACCTGGTGGATTGCATTGTGTTCTCTGTGCAAGCTTGCTGCCTCGCTCATGAGCGGAGGAGATCTGGATGGTGACAAGTTCTTCGTCTGTTGAGACAAAGAGTTGATTCCCTCCAAGCTCTTCGAGAAAAAAACCCCACGAAAAAACATTTCACATGTAGATATGATCAGATATTTTGCCAATTACAACACCGTTTCTCTGGGTCGAGTGAAGAATTGTTATCTGGAATGGGTGTGCATCAAAGGGGCGGATAGTCAAGAGTGTCTGGAACTCAATGCTCTCTTCTCCTCATGCGTCGACGGTGAACGAGTGAAAATTCTTGAACACGTGCAGTCCCCTCCCAAGAACCTCAACATGAACCGGGAACCATTCATTCCCGACAAGCTGTGCGATGCGGTGAAAGTTGCGGCTTTATCGTGGCCCACGATTTGCCTTTCGGAGTTCGAACTTTTCCAGCTCGTGCATCGTTGGGCTTTAGTCCATGGTGTACCACTGACGAGATTTCTTTGGCATTTTGACTTCGGAGCCTTCACTGCAGTCCAGAAGCAGTGGATTGCTGCTCAAATGCCTGACACACTGAACATGCAGTGCTTGTTATACAACGGGCTCAACCAGTCGACACTGATCAGGCACAGTGAGCTCGAGGCGTACAATCTCCACTGGCCTGTTCTTCACTGGAAACGAATCTACTCATCCTACGAGCACGACTTCCAGCGCTTTTTCCACTTCGTCGAAACATCCCTCGAGCAGTTCCACATCAGATTGATAATCATCCGTATCGATGACCGTCTGACAGTCGCCATGTACATTCCTGTGAGGATCGCTCACAATGAGGACTACGTGGTCGATGATGCCGTGCGGGTGCTCGGTTTCACTCCGACCGGAGTCGATCGGCGCCATAACAGTAGCACCGTTCAAGGCTACCGTTTGTACTTCGATGATGATACCTTCCAGCTGTTCCAAGGCAAACGAGCCAACACGTTCGTGTTCATGACAGCAGGAGGAGGAGCAGATGGTTCGAGCTCGAGCTCGTCACCAGTGCTGCGTACAAGCATCGCTTTACAGAAAATAAATCGGTCGATTCAGCGGCACGTGGGTTTCGTGAAGAGGACTCCGATAATGGCCGCCGAGATCTACGTAATCAGCAATCGTGACCGTCTTGGGCATGAGATTCTCAATATCGCCATGAACCAGGTCGATACGCAGGGTGATTTGATTCCTCTGGTGCAGAACATCCCGCGAGAGTATGAGCTCTCGGACATGACGTCTGTCGAGTGGAATGATCTACCCCTTCATTGTACAAGTATAATTCGAGATCACAACTGGAACGAACTGGAACTCCTTCAAGATATGGCTGACTTCGAGCTGATCTTCGAGACTTGCATACAGCACAATGGGCACGGTGAGCTATCCTTCATTGTGTAGTACATCCTAAATCATCCGCTTCTATGCAGCCCAAATTCGGACATTGTAGCACGAATCTTAGCTCTGCTCGAGGATGTACCCATGCTTGTAATCCCTGTGCTTAATGCTCTTCTCTCTCGTGAAGAGATCGGGGGATCAAAGGTCAAGTTTCCAGAGTCGTATGGTGAAAAAAGTCTCCATCTCTATCTTCTACATGTTCTTCTGCTCACAACAAACACCATCATAATCTAGTGCTTCCAGAAGTCGACTGATTGCTCAAGGCAGCACCTCTGAATTCAATTCCACTTTCAGATTTCTCAGAGCTCCTCACGCGGATCCCCATGTCCACTCGCCGGCCCGAACTAGTTTACGAGCTCCTTCACACGTTAGTAACTGATCACTCCCCTCGTCTTCTCTCGTATTCTGGTATATGTGGAGTCAGTTTGGATGCACTAGCTGTTGCTCTAGATCGAGCTGGAGAAGCAGCGGAATTGTGTCCATGTGACGATTGGGATGTTCCTACCGGTTCTTCGGAAGTAATGGTCACCCTCCGTCGTAGCCAACGAGACCGTGGCGTCTTCGAGGCAAACTTGCGCTTAGACGCTCCCAACAGTATGAGGAATGGGGATCACATTCGTTGTTGAACCCACCAACAAACCACTGAGAAGATGTGCCGTCCTGGATGCTTCAGTGAAAGGGACAGAGGATGGTGTGGTCAAACTGAAACTCGTTCAGCCAGCTCCACCCGAAGTGGGGACATGTTCGTGGGAGGTATTCTCATGCGGCAGCATGGTCACGATGAAGGTGATGATGGACTCACTGACCAAGTTGTTGGTTGAACAGGATGAATGTTGTGGGGTTTATGGAGCCATCTTGCGGCTGGGCGACAGAACACATGGCACTTATGAGACTGATAACAACATCGAGCCCGTGACGGCAGGAGCTGATCGAAAGCACTACGAGAATGAGAAGATGAATGAGCGTCAGAAAGAAGCTGTAGTTCCGGCCATGGAAGAGCAGTTGATATTAGTTTGGGGACCAGCCGGGACGGGCAAAACCACAGTGGTAGTAGAAATCCTGATGCAGCTGAGCAGCAGATTTCCAACCCAGAAGCTCCTGATCACAGCATCCACTCACAATGCAGTAGACAATGTCCTCGAAAGGTTTGTGGCGGCAAGGAGCGACAGTGGAATCGGAGACAGTGACCAGATCGTGCGAATTGCAACCGGATACTCCAAAGTTTCGCCATCCTTGAGAAAATACACTCTCGATGCCTTCGTTGGGAGCAACAATCTTCACTCCAACCATCGAGCAAAGCGAGAAGCAGAGAAGAGGCTGAAGAATGCCAAGGTCGTCTTCACTACTTGCACCGGAGCCGGACTCGGAATCGTTCGTAACGTAAACTTCGACACTGCTGTAATCGACGAAGCCTCCCAGCTTGCCGAGGCTAATGCTCTTGCTCCTCTGGTTAAGGGCCCGCGCAGAGTCATTCTTGTAGGAGATCATGTGCAGTTACGGCCCACAGTTCGGCCTCAGGCTGAGGTTTATCAGTTGGACACTTCTTTGTTCGAGCGGCTGTATGTGGCACCACCGCGAGCGGACACCAGGGTGATGCTTAATGTTCAGTACCGAATTCATCCAGTCGTTGCTGCTTTCCCGTCTCGTGAATTCTACGACGGCAAGTTGCTCGATGGTGTTCGCGCACAAGATCAGAAGATACTATCCTCCTCGTTTCCATGGCCGGTTCTCTCGACTGATAGTCCGGAATTCGGTCGGATTGTTCTCGTTCGATGTTCCACGAAAGAATTTGGCTTGTCCTCGAAGAAAAACGATGGGCAAGTGAAGACGTGCGTGAAGATTGTGAAGATGCTTTTTGATAGAGCTGACAGTGTGAAGGGGAAGGCTTCTGGAGCAAACCTTCCAAACGATTTGAGAGTTGAGGTGTCCACAGTCGATGCATTTCAAGGGCGTGAGGCAGATATCATTATAGTTTCAACGGTGCGGTGCAATGACCACGGAGACTTGGGGTTCGTTACCGATCCTCGCAGGATGAATGTGACTTTGACTCGGGCCAGACTCGGAACCATAATCGTCGGGGATGAGGCAACCTTGACAGCGCGGGGAGGTTTGTGGCAGAAGCTCGTTGCAGATGTGCAGAAGGTAGACTTGAATTGAAGAATCATTGCAGTCAGTGTAGACTCAGCTGAGGTCTCTCGGCATCGACGTCTGACAACGAAGTAGTTCGGTGGTAAATGTGTATTTTCTGTCATATTCTGTTTTCAGTTTCAGTGCTATGTGAGAACCACCGTTTGTCTGCACTATGTTGGTCGACTCCATTTCACACTCAGTTTCAAGTTCTTCAGTCGTAACTCTTTCTGCGGTGGTTGCAAGTTGGTCTCTTTCTTGTTCTGCAGACTGCGGCCACGTACGAGGCGGTGACGTAGCCCCGACTATGATCATTCCCTCCTCTTTGAATGGATGGCTGTCTCGCCGACTACTGTTGTTGTTCATGTTAGGCTCATCAACTTACAAATGCTTCGGATTCCGCTCGTGGTAAGAGACCTGCCAGTTTTCTTACCTCCCTTGTTTCGTTTGCTTGAGTTGAAAACGAAGGGACCTGCCTGTACAGTAGTGCCTGTACGAGAGTGTGAGAAACCTGCCTGTAATGACGTGATGAAACACAAAGGGACATGAAGGTGCTGAAGATTACGGTGGACATAAACTCATGCACTGCACGAGACAGTCGCAGTGACTAAAGTACAGTCGGAGTAATGTTTTGTAATGCATCGACATATCATAGGGGATATCGTAGGTAGGTACTTACGTGGATATGTACGCACGAAATCCCAGTACATCAAGATGCGTCGTTTAAAGACTAGTGTTAGAAAGCAAATGCATGGTCCACAAATCGCAACAGCAGTGAACTTCTCCACGAAGATTTTGCTTAGCATGTAGTTAGAACTTTCGAAGTCTACCTCCGTGTGATGCAGATGAGGTTAACAGAAAAGTTTTAGTCATAGCTCAAGGGCCAAGCTTCGAACGACAATCGCGTAGGTTATAACGTGTACCACTCATCGTCATTGCTGCTGTACCCGCACCGGACCGAAAGTTACCACAGTCGTTATTTGAAAATCTGCGAATGGACCGAACTCATCATGCTCGTGGAAAGAGATAGGGAGAAGAAAGTCTAGGTTTCATTTTCCATCATCCAATAGGTTTAGAATAGATGCCAGAGAATCACACAAACAAACGACCAAACTTGTGATGATAACCATGAAATTGTCAGTGATCACATGCGATGCTGCGATCAATGATGCGCTGACTTCACTTTGTCATCAGAGCAACTTGTGCTTCAGATAGTCAAGCCTTTGTGCCTCACCCATCCATAATAGATTAGAATTGAGAGTTTAGACTACCACCGAGCGAGCGACCGCATCATTGCTGAGGAGCAAATACAGAAGCAGCAGCGGTAAACTTGTTCGCCCAGTGAGAGTCTTCTGGCACATTTAGTACTAAGATCTTGCCGATAATCTCCCAACTGCATTATACCTCTGATCAAGAAAGAGAAAGAATCAAGAATCCAGTAAAGGAAGGCATTGAACCTCTGAGATCAAGAATCCAGTCAAGGAAGGCATTGAAACGATCTGAACTTGGACGAACGAATACATGACACGCACTTTGAGAAACAGAGCGAACAGATGGCGTCATGCGGAGAAGAGAAAAGAGAACAGAAGTAACTGAAATGTTGTGCTTGGATTGGGAACTACTCAACCAAAAAGATTCTTTTCTTACACCACATGTATCGAACAAAACAAACAAAACTTGGAACCTCCGGCCAATTTCAATGCCTCTATCTTGAAGAACGTGAGCGAATGCGTATGGAACCTTCGCTTCGTCTAGCCGACTCCCTTCCCCATAGAACTATTTTATTTAGGTCTATACTTTCAGAATAGGTATAGTATGGTATAGTATTTCCTGGTATACCATGGATGATCACTGTCTCTCAGTACGAAATACGTCCATGGCGAGCTGTCTATTAAATAGTCTAAAACAGCAATAACGGCTAAGTTGAATAACTGTAACTAAGTATTAACAAAAAGCTAAGGATTAAAACAAAATGCTGTAGGGTAAATGTACTCGCGAGAATGCTTTACGCAATTTTAGCGTCTCCAAAGACGCTGCACCGCCTGGGGAGACTCTCAGAAGGCATTAATGAACTCCTATCCTATATACATCCCCTATACATAAATTCTCTCGTCCGCTGTTATAAGTTATAACATCACTAGGGAACGGCAGAAAACGGCAACACCGTCCCAGATACCAAACAAGCAAAATTACATTCGCGAAGATCAAATTGTATTAATGGACTGCCCCCAGTGAGGATCGAACTCACGACCTTTCCCTTACGAAGGGAAGGCACTACCACTATACTATGGAGGCTAGGTAATTATTCTAGCAATTAGGCTATTCTTATATTTTTTTAGATTCGAGTTTGTGGGGAAAGTTATGATGCCTCTTGGATCAACACTCCATTCTCTCCTGGATCTCAAGTCTGCCAGACCATGAAATATACCGGGCTGGCCATTTCCTGGCTCCATAAGGTCCTGTACAGCGTCACTTGTAGTCGGTCCATTTGCAGATCCAAGTTCCAGAGAGTAATTCGTAATCCTCCTTCACGTGGCTGACCATCTCTATATTCCATCCAGCTTCTAGTATACCATGTTCTTCATTTGTTGGTTTTTGGACAAAGTGTCTCACTGAGTTACCACCTAGAACAGAATGCAACTGACACGATAAAAAAGGAAGTGCCAGAAACTGACAGGTACGGAGTACCAAATCGAGGCAAACTCTGAATACTAGGTAGGACTTCCTATTAATAGGTACCCTTCTTACCAATAAGAACAAAAGGTGAATCCGTTCGCCTTATTGAATTAAGTTTATGGTCGGTCTGACAGACTCATTACTTATTTGAGATGCTCAAGACTTATTCAAGATCAGATGCAATCTTCGCAACACGTTAACTCTACTCATATTAATCGCTCTACCGTGCATAAAAGGAGTAATATATCGTTATTTCTCACTTCATCATACGATCAGGATTCAATCTTCTCATATGAACATAGCTGAAGTTACTTTTTACAATTTCAAAAAAGCTGCAAAGTCACCAAATCAAAGCTTTTTGAAAGCCGAAGGAACTACACTCTCATAATACCAATGAGTTACATACGCCAGAATTTTATGGAACCATGTTCTGATATTAGTAGTAGGTTAAGTTATGATAATGTTTTATAATGATGTCAAGATTCGATCGAACCTGAGGTTGGAAACCCATGCTTCCTCTCCGTCAAATTAAAGGACCAAAAGTCCTGATTTACTCTAAGCAACTAAACGTACTAAAACATAACTAACTAATGACTACAAAAACCTAGACTTGCAAAGTAACTAAAAGATAACAATAAAATTTAACCGATAGAGCTGATCTCAGGTGAAACTTAAATAGTACTTTCATCCTTGATCAGATTCTCAATCAGAGTTGGATAGAAATTGATCTCAATATTCCTCCGAAGAGTTTCAAACAACATCCAAACGGTTAACATGGAAAATTACAGTATTGGTTTCTCATTGTAGGTGGCAGACCTTATAGATAACAAGATGAACATGCCAATCCTTACCTCTAGAAAAGCAAAATACACGAAAAGCTAGATTTACATATAGCAACTAAACTGATCCTACCGGTACCTGGCAAGGTAATGACCTGATGGAGTCCCAATGATGGATTGACAATACCATCTTAAACCGTTGGGGATTATAGATAAAGAAATAGTCTTGTATTTATGGATAATCTATCACTGATCTCTCAACAGACCTCTTCCACGACTCTCATGACGCATAAGAGAACATAAGTGAGGAGGAACCACTACACGTCAACTAAAAAATTACATTGTTCCCATTAAAGTTTGTGGTCTTCGAAACAAAGAGTCGAGAATGATTTACTTACATCTCTCTAGGAGTTTCGGATAAAATTTAGTATCTAGATCAGAGGATCATAACCTCTATGTTTATGATTTGAATGTCTTTGAACCTCCCCAAAGTCGAACCGTACAGTAATGTCACATATTAGCAAACTAATGCATCATTAATTAATTTTCAAGCGTGTGATGGAAAGTTGCACCTGATGGAAAGCAGCTTTCCATCACACGCTTGAAAGTTAATTAATGGTGCACTAGTTTGCTAATATGTGACATCACTGTAGAGTTCCACCTTCGGGCCTCTCATCTAGACATTCAATTTTATCCGAAACTTCTGGAGAGATGTCAGTAAATAATTCTCGACTCTTTTTTTCAGTTTTCCATCATACACTTGAAAATTAATTAATGGTGGTAGGAAATAGTGCACAGTTCTCACTCACAGGCGGGCAGTTCTCCGGACAGCTTTCTGTCACACGCTTGAAAATTAATTAATGGTGCATTAGTTTGCTAATCTGTGACATCACTATAAAGTTCAAGTGGAACCGTACAGTAATGTTCCGATAAAATTGAGTATCTAGATCAGAGGATCATAACCTCTGTGTTTATGATGAATGTCTTTGATCCTCCCCAAGGTGGAACTGTACAGTGATGTCACATCTTAGCAAACTAATGCATCATTAATTAACTTTCAAGCGTGTGATGGAAAGCTGTCCGGAGAACTGCTCGCGTGTGAATAAGAACCGTGCACTCTTTCTTGAACCATCATTAATTAACTTTCAAGTGTATGATGAAAACTGAAACAAAGAGTCTAGAATGATTAACTGACATCTCTCCAGGAGTTTCGGATAAAATTGGGTATCTAGATCAGAGGATAATAACCTCTATGTTTATGATGAATGTCTTTGATCCTCCCCAAGGTGGAACCCTATAGTGATGTCATAGATTAGGAAACTAATGCACCATTAATTAACTTTCAAGCGTGTGATGGAAAGCTGCCCAAAGCGCTGCCCGCGTGTGAATGAGAACTGTGCATTATTTCCTAAACCACCATTAATTAACTTTCAAGTGTGTGATGGAAAACTGCTCGGAGAACTGCCCGCGTGTGAATGAGAACTGTGCATTATTTCTTAAACCACCATTAATTAACTTTCAAGTGTGTGATGGAAAGTTGCCCCGAGAACTGCCCGCGTGTGGATGAGAACTGTGCACTATTTTCTAAGGCATTGACCTAAGCTGCCCGTAGAACTGCTAGCGTGTGAATGAGAATGAGAACTATGCACTATTTCCTAAACCACCATCAATTAACTGTCAAATGTGTGATGGAAAGTTATCTCGAGAACTGCCTGTGTGGATAGGAACTCTGCACTATTTCTTAAACCCAGAAGGAGGGACTTTTGAATGAGAACTATGCACTATTTCCTAACCCTAGAAGGAGGAGCTTTTTTCCTAAGGCATTGACCTAAACTGCCCCGAGAACTGCCCATGTGAATGAGAAGCGTGCACTATTTCCTAAACCTAGAAAGAGAGGCTTTTTTATCTAAGGCATTGACTTAAATTGCCCGTAGAACTGCTAGCGTGTGAATGAGAATGAGAAATGTGCTCTATTTCTTAAACCACCATTAATTAATTTTCAAGTGTGTGATGGAAAGTTACCTCAAGAATTACCCACGTGTGGATGAGAACTGTGCACTATTTGATTTGGCTCGACTTTAGTGGTTGTTTAGTACCGGCTGGCATGGTGGAGTGAGTACATTTCGTTTATCACTCAAAGAAATTTGAATTGCAAGGTCTGATTGAGAGCTTTCAGGTCGTGGATTTCTGCCGGTGGTATCTCAAGAGTTTGCAGATCGTTGAAATATTCGATTTGCGGGGCGGAGTGGTTCGTGAGTGCGTGCGTGAGCGGAGTGGTTCTTTTTGGTCATGTGGTTGATCCCTGTGCGGATTAGTAGTGGTTGGATCTGTTCTTGGTCAGATTTTGTGGTGAGGTAGTGCGGAAGCGCTGCACGAATTTCTCGTGATAAGTTTTGATGTCAATTTGAGGTCGACAGAAGTGCGTCGACAGATGTCAGATAGACGTGGGTCAGCAATTTCTGGTGCTGAAGAGTGCATTAGATGCGCGTTGAGAAGACGAGTCCAACGCACCAAAAATCAGCCGATTTGGTGAAGGATCGAAGGAGTTACAAGAAGAAGAAGGTCGCGGGTGGTCCAAAGTCTGAAGTAATCTCGTCTGTGAGTGCTAATTTGACAGATCTCGACCTTGTGGAGTGTGTCTCTTTCTTGCACGTCCTTCTTGTGTTGTTTGGCTCTAGTTTCTACTCTACTCCAAGCGGAGCGGAGAGTAGAGTAGTGGGTGAGCTAGTAGAGCTATCACGTAGATACTTTTGGAGCTACTAGAGATGTGGACATCTAGTTAGTGACCTTAGGTACATGTTATGATAGTTGGTGATCATATATTGTGCATGTGATCACCGAAGAGGAAGCGTCAGTCCGGGTGGGACTGGGTTTCTCGTTATGTGAATGTTTGAATGTGGAGGATTATTGTTTGGATTTCTTGTGGTTGGAACCTCTCCATATTCTATTTCTTGTTTGTGCGACACGTTTGCTTGTGTTGGCGCTTGATTTCCAGAGTGAGTTCACTCTAGTGTGTTGTCGGTAGTGAGACTGGAGTTGCGGACTAGTCAGACTATCTTTATTTTTCTCACGGTGAGGTTGGATTGACGATCAACAGACCATGAGAGACTGTCTATGGTGATGGCAGGTACAAGTTGTCCTTATCTTGACCGTCCTAGTAAGAGATAGGTGAGCTCAGTAGAAGCGGAGTTAAGCAAGTTGTGGTTATGGTGGTGATGGGAATTTCGACATTCTTGGAGAGTGTGTTCACGAGGTTCTATCATCACTGAGTTCTCGGGAGGTTCCGATGGAGACATCTTTGATAGTGAGTATACACGGAGTGGGATGAGGTACCGACTACCTACACCATTGCCGTCGGTTGTTTCAGACGACGAGTCAGACATAGATAATGCGTTTTCTAGTGGTGAGTGTAGTGTCACCACATCGTTGTTGTGGGACATGGATGAGATCTATGAGACCACGAAGGGACCTCGATGTTACTCGGATATGATGAGAATCGTAGAGCTGGATGACTTCATCCAGGAGTTCGACAGTTGGTACGATCTGCAGCAGATGTAGAACCCACAGCTGTTTACACTTTTCATGGCGAGGAAAGGTTTTTTTCAACACTTGAAGATACCGTCGATGGACGATTACCATGAGTTCAGGCGAGACTATAACGTGGAGATTGAGTTGTGGAGATCACATTGGTCTCCCAACTACATTTCTATCACTACTGGCGCAGTTTCAAGAGGCGTAGCACTTGCGAGTTTGGGTGCCAGTAACAGTGGTACATCCACGCATGACGGAGTACTTACTACCGGCGGTGCATCCACTAGTAGTGGAGCAAGCGGTAGTATGAGTGGGATACCACCAGGGTTTAACCCTGTGGTTCAATTCTTCCAGTGTTTGAGGAAGAACTATCAAGGTGTGCGGACTGACAAGTTGAGGAGTCTGCAAGAGTTCCAGCAGAAGACTAGAGAAAATCTACGCAAGGCGTTTACTCGCATGAGACGGTTGATCAGCGTTATCCAAGGAGTGACGAAAGCACAAGCAGTCCAGTTCTTGTATGGGATACTAGACAGAGATCTGCGTAAGAGAGTCAGAGATGCGACTCTCCTTAGAGACACCGCTCTGACGTTGGAAGTTCTCTTTGGTCTAGCTGAGCGGATTGAGCTCAACATGATGGAGGAGAGGGTGGTGACGGTTGGGTTCAACAAGGAGGCACCACATGAGACGACCACCTCTTCTCGAGGATCACAGGCTATGCAACAGCGTGGTGGTGGTGGTGGTAAGGATTGTGCTGAGTCGTCACAAGGAGGTGTTGGAGGACCTCGTGAGCAGAAGCTCATGCCGTCCTTCTCTAGTTAGCAGCAAGCGGGTCCTTGCTGGACGTGTGATGATCGTCATTACCAGAAGGACTGTCCATAGAGGAGAAGTGGTTATGAGACGTCAAGGACGTCTCAAGCGGTGCCTAGGCAGTGTGAGCATTGCGGACGACCAAGTCACAATAGTGACCGTTGTTTTGATCTCCACCTTGAGCTACGGCAAGAGAAGACTGATCATGGACGAGGCGGAGGAGCTCAAGGAGGTCGTGGTGGTCGAGCTGGAGGTAGAGATCCAACACCTGAGAGTGGACCAGTCTGTCCATCGTCTGCTACGACGTCACACGCGAGTATGACTGCTCGGATTGAGCAGTTAGAGTAGATGATAGCTAGTATGGCTATGACTCATATCTGATTCAAGAACATAGGCTTTCACATCTTATGGAGGAAAAGGAGTTGACTTTGACTTCATGGTTGGTGTGACACAGATTGAGACATCTACGGTAGTGTCTCGAGGTGCAGTACGTGTCTCTGAGTCACGAGGTGCGTCGGTGGAGTTAGATTCATAATGCGGGGAGGCTGGTAGACAAACCAGGCTTCCTCAATCATTCACGTTATCGGAGATGTTGAGGACCACGTCTATGGTTCTTAAATGATCTACTGATGATGCAGCGGAGTTGGAGACATCGACATCCAAGAGTGAGAGTGATGCGAGTCAACTCTCGACGTATGTGGATGCGACGTCAAACTCGATGTTGGAGGCGGCTACAGCAGTTTTGAGAGTCTCACTATTTTCAACCATGGATATGAGAGCATTAGGAGTCAGCTTGGCTCTAGTGTTCCAGTTGGCGGCCACGTTAGCGTATAACATGTTTTTCTGTCTAGGAATACACTGGGTATATGGTTGTGCTGAGGTATGTGGATTGACAAGGTTGGATCTAGATCTGAATGTTTCCAGTCAAATGTTTCACTATCTACTCTTCTAGTCGAGTGACCTTGTATCCGCTCGGCTCAAGTTTAAAGCTCGCTACGATCCAAGGTTACGTATAGGTTGCATAAACTTGTGTTACAAACATATCTTTTGTACTCTAACTAAAAATACTCAGCTCTGTACTATCTAACTGAAGTTATTCCTCTATATCACTGGAAGCATGACTTCTGAATAGCTCTCCAGCGACGCTAATTGTCCATCAATCCAACTATCACAACTTCATAATACAACCAGAAGATGCTATAAGATCACTCAATCAACTTGATAGAGTATCGATACAACTTTCTGTACACCTTGGTCTACCAAGCATTCCAGCAAGGTAAAGCATGCATGCTTCAAGGTACTACTCAGATCTCAACATAGCATCAACGGCAGTAGTACCTAGCAGCTCCGAGAACTCAAACAGCGGCTTAAGATTCATGACGACTCCGTTCTCCTTCATCACCAAGAGCTGAAATCAGCCCCACACCCTCCAATGTCGAGTTGTATGTAGGCATGGCAGTTTCAACAACAACTCCTTTCCAAATTGCTCGAAAATGATCAAAATGACAATAGATGATATCGAAAAACCTGAAACTGCTAATAACAGAAGTATCTTTGAACTTTGAGACCTCAGTCCTCCCAAACCAGTCGACCAATGATGATCAAACTTCACAGGAAGCTTGATTGGACCCTTCACTCCTATCCTGAACAATTTTCAGGTCGAAATCTTAAACCAATTCTCAGATATGGATCAAACCGTAATCTGTGCTAACTTCATAGCTTTACAGACCTAGGTACATTTGATCCAAGATTCTGAACAAACTACTCGACCATTTGAGGTGAAACTTCCCAAGTATCTTATTGATAAGACATGCTTCAATCCTGGAAAGTTTCACTCAGAAATTCGACTCAGAACTTAAGCAATAGCAAACTATCCATGACTATCACAGTTCGCTGTTCCCGCCTTATCACGTCTGCACTTCTCAACTTCAATCCGTCGGTTCAGAATCCAAATCGATCAAGAACTTGATGAAATTGATATCAAAACGACCAGCACGTCGTCAGCTCCTTAAAACTTTTCGCGAGTCTCTCGGAACAACCAGAAACGTAGCGGTAGGTACGAGTTGCACCCCCTCCATTCAATCGATCATAACGCGCTCATCCTTCCATCAAATCGATCGATTCTTCAGCCCAGATTGTAGTCCCGGTCAAGAGCTCTCCAACCGTACCCTTCGTTTTGCGAATGGACCTCCGAAGCCTCCAGAAACCACAGAAACGTCGCGAGGATCAGCTAGAACATCATTGGTCCAAAAGTGGACCAATAAGAGCAAAAAGATCTTTACTTTTGTCTTTTCTCCAATCAACTTTTTCCCCTAGAACGAATTTTTACTCCCAAGGAGACACAAGACATCAACAAGACTCTAAGACCTCACAAATCCTTCAGATATGTCGATGGATTCTTCACGGTCCGTATCTACATAGAAGCGCTCAACCAGAATGAAAACGATTGAGTCGCAGACTAATACAACGTCAATATTACAACCTGGAAACGTTCTACAATAAAAAGTATGACAAAAGGAAACGGTGAAGCTATCACTCGATTGTAATATTCTTGCCCGAAGTTTCTCACGATCCAAGCCCCATGATTGATCTTTGGTCTGCAATGACACCGGACATCGACCCAAAGGTTGAAAGGAACGTTCGATGGATAGTTGAGATCCATTGTTCCTCAAAACAAAATGTACACCGTCATATCCCAAGTCTCTCCGTATGTTACGATCGGAAGGATCACCGGAACCTGTAACTCCATCATTCTTCCCATGAATTCATTGCCAAGGTATGCAACTAACCAATTGTCGAAAGTGATCGCGGTGGATGCAATGAAGCTTGATGTGAAACGGATTCGGGAAAGGAAGATCCGGAGCCGGTAACACACCTCCGTCCATAACCACCACTCCTGCAATTCTTCACTCCTCCATGCAGACCACCGAGAACCCTTACGAATCACCCGCTGAGAAAGAATGTCTTATGAACCTTCGACCCACCATTCTATACACAAATGCGACGACAAGGACCACTGAAGTGAACGCGCACAGATCGATGACTTGGCACGTTCCTCTACCGTACGATCACTTAAACAGATAATCACAAACGTGACATTCATCACACCGTTCGGCGAGTTATGCGATACGGTTCACGAAACATAGAAAAGAAACACAACATAGGTTAGACAGGAATTTCACCCAAGAGCCGAACCACAACACGACAACGCTCAGTGAGAGCGAGGATGTAGTTACATCTAGTGTTGAGGTGCTATGGTTCTTAAATGACCTACCGATGGTGCAGCGGAGTTGGAGACATCAACATCCAGGAGTGAGAGTGATGCGAATCAACCCTCGACGTATGTGGATGCGATGTCAAACTCGATGTTGGAGACGGCTACAGTAGTTTTGTGGGTCTCATTATTTTCAACCACGGATATGAGAGCATTGGGAGTCAGCTTGGCTCTAGTGTTTCAGTTGGCGACCACGCTTAGTGAGAGCGAGGATGTAGTTACCTCTAGTGCTGAGGTGGTTCAGCGAGAGACGGTAGATGTGTCTATAGAGTCGAGGATCAAGACAGCTACCAGTGATACTTGACAAGCGGTGACTGCCATGTTAGATGAGTTATCAACTATGCCGGCGATTGACCGTGCTGGTTTGGCACTAGGTGTGGTGTTGTTGGACAACAGAAGTGATATCTTTTGTTTGGAGACACCTTTAAGGAAGGTCTTCTTAGACCATAGAAAGTCTTCTTAGACCTGGAGCTCAGCTGTTGATGTTGATGTTGAGGAATGCGGCCTGCATTGGTTTGAGTTTGAGGAAGTCCGAGGTGGAGAGATGTCCATTCTAGTGACAGCCATCTCTAAAGGGATCCGGAGGTACAGCTCTACACATGACACGCGAGATGCTGTCGATGACAGTTCGATTAGATCATCTCACAGATGGCTCCATGATGAGGACCAAGACCATCATTACGAACGTGGAGTCTTATGATGTATTGGTTGGAGGTACTGTGTTATATCTTATGGGTTCGTGATCGACTATTGGATAGAGATAGCATCTTATAGACCAGGTTGGCAGTCCGGTGAGAGACAAGTGAGCCGCTTACCAATGCGATTCAGTGCTAGAGCTGGGACAATGGAGCTTACACCATATGTTGCAAGATTCAGTTGGGTATCACTTGGCCGAACGAGTTGTTAGATGATAATGACCATGCGGAGAATACTCTGATCTTTGAGGAGGTGAGAGACATGCCTAGTATGACTACGGTAGTACCATCTGCCTTGGTCATACTGCAGCAGTATGCTGATCGGTTGGTGCATCAGGCTTGAAGTGAAGTCTTTGTATCGTCAGTAGAGGATGGTCGTCGGTGACCGTATCACCGTTGGATACGACTCTCATTGTGTGACGGTATCTAGAGGAGGGTGTAAGTGTGTTGGAGCTGTTCGGAGAGATCAGCACAAGTTTGGCTGATGTATTGCAGGCAGACATACGAGTACATCGATACTTGTATGTGGAGAGAGATGAGATTGCGAGACGCATCTCATTGCGTCATGTGGCACGTTTGATGCAGAGATATCTTGAGTTGTTGTCCATATCAGCCGTTAGAGGATACCAGTAAGCATTATCATCGAATATTTCGCTGTTGGAGGCGCATGATCTCACGTTTGTTGACACCATTCACTTGATGATAGCCGGATGGCCATGTCAAGATCACACGCGTGCTAGGAGAGATCAAGGTTAACATGATCCGCGATCTAGGATGTTCTAAGAGATGTTACGGATCTTATGACATCTCCAGATGCATCAGATGGATTCTCCAACGTACATCTTGGAGAATGTTCCTTTGTTGGGTGATGCTCGTACACAGATGATGGTGAGTGTGCACCAAGTGCAGTCTTGAGTTGGATCGGCAGTACTGTTGGATGCAGCGAGAGTGGGATCTCGTGCGCATCGTCCACGATTGTGATGGACGAACTTGTTATCGAGGGAGGTGCTCAAGCGCGCACATGATGCAGTGAGACGACCATCATACTTCACAATTGATGGCATCTTGGATGCAGGACGACGATCTCAAGTAGTGAGAGTCGTCGATAAGTCACCATGACAATGGTGAACCTAGTGGGACGGTCCATGACAGCGTTGTTCACTTTGGTGAGCTTTCCAGCGTCACATGCTTACAGAGATGGAGGACCTGGGCTTGTGTGAGATGCTCAGTTATAAAAGTTGGTGGAGTCCAATGCAAGCGAGCGAGCAATGGGTTTCGCTATGAGTACGACAGTAGTAGCTTTGATGTCGAAGACCTCACGTCGTCAAGTATTGGATCAAGCTATGGACTTGAATTGCTTGACATGGATTGTTAGCTTTGGATTGGCTGAGCAGCGTCGGATGCGATCGATGAGTGTTACTGTCGGACACGTCTGAGCTCTTTGTCTATCGAGTCGGTGGAGACAAAGGCTAGGGACGAGGCGTGTGGAGTTCGTCATCTTTGGATATTATGAGATGTCGTAGAAGAGAGTGTGGAGCTTGCAGCTAGGACTGCAGGAAGTTTTTGCACAATGGAGGTGGAGGTTGTTGGTGGTGAGCAAAAGAGGCTGCTCTAGAGGCTACAAGAAGCAGTCAACGACTTCATCTTCTATCTCTCGCGTGGTGACAGAAAATATTTGAGAGTCAGAGATTGGACCCAAGCTTATAGGAGAGGAGAGACAAAGAATTCAGAGATTCCTGAAGAGCTACAGGAATTGTTTTACCTTCACTATGAAGGATTTGGGTACCTTGAAGGGATCAGATATACGGATCGACTTGGCTAGTGACACGTCAATCTTTCGACGTCCTTACATGTACAGTGACATAGAGAAAGCCTTGATCTAGAGTAGGACTCAAGACTTGTTGGAGGCTGGGTTGGTGAAGATGTCGCATGAGTATGCATCTGTCACAATTATGTCAGCAAAGAAGGATATGTATGGCAACTACACGGATAGACGGATGTGTGGAGACTACCGTCTTATCAATCGGCAGACGAAGTCTGATAAGTATGCCATACCAACACCTGAGGAGATCTTTGATGCACTGGGCATGTGAAGGTCTTCAGTACTTTGGACCTTCGAGCAAGGTATCATCAGTTGCCGGTGAGAGAAGAAAATAAATCCAAGACAACATTCTGAGGAATTGACTCTCACGACAAGAATTGTTTGTATCAATGGCGATTCTTATCATTTGGGTTGAAGAACGCCCCTGCTGAGTTCCAGAGGATGATGGACATGATCCTAGCAATATTGGATTTTGTCAAATGTTATATTGATGACATATTAGTCTATAGTGCTACAGTGGAGGAGCACGAGAGACACTTACGGGATGTGTTCGAGCGATTGAGAGCTCATGGGTTGAAGTTACACCTTGGGAAGTGTAAGTTTTTCTAGGAGTAGGTAGAGTATCTGGACCACACCATCTATCTAGGTGGGTTGGATGTTTAACAGATATAGGTTGAGGCTATTGCACGTATCTCACGCCTCACAGATGTGAGTGTTCGGACATTTGTTGATTTCACAAACTTCTACCGTCGATACTTGAAAGAGTTTAGTGCAATTACGAAACCATTGACCAAGTTGATGAAGGTGAACCAGGAGTGACAGTGGGGAGATGAGCAGGAGCGAGCTTTTGTAGAGCTCAAGGATAGGTTGACATCTGTTCTCATCTTGAGGAGACCCGTTAGAGGTCGTCTCTTCCAACTACACACTGATTGGAGTATGTTGAGACTTGGATTAGTGCTGACTCAACACGATGATGAGAAAAAAGAATTCGTGGTGGCATATACCAGTCGCTCCAACAATTTGACGGAGGCGAGATATCGTATGAAGGAGAGTGTTTGACGGAGTGTGGGTTGTTGCACACTTTCGATATAATTTGTTTGAGAACCCTTGTATTCTCATCATTGATCATCAACCGCTCAAGTGGTTGATGGAGTCCGACAAGCTTACAAGGAAGCTTGCACGATGAGCTTTGATCTTACAACAGTATGACTTCCAAGACCTGGAGTTGTAAACCTAGATGCTGATGGATTGAGTCACAACCCATGCACGAGTCAGCAAGATCAGACTAGAGCTCGATGGCATGACGAGATTGATGAGGAGATAGTGCCAAGATGGCATGCATCTACTTTTCTTTATGTGTTGGTCATGAACTCTAGTATGGAGGACCAAGTCGTATCTTTCTCAAGTCAGAGAGTAGATGATGAATCTCAGATCTTGAGGGTGGAGATGATGTTCCAGACCAGCGAGATATCACCATAGTAAGTGTCAAAGAGCGAGATCGCATCCTTCAATGAACAAAGAGATTTTGACGAGAAAGACGACAATGTACTTCGAGCGTGAGATGATGAGAGAATAATGTCACAACCATCCCAAAGGGCACAGTTAGTACGACATGTCCATAAGAAGTTGAGACATTTTGAGATGAAGCGTACACATAGCTTACTCCAAGGATAATATTGGTAGCGTGGTATGTACCTCGATGTGGAGCAGTTTGTCGCACGATGTGTGATTTATGATCGAGTATGTTTAATGCTCATACTCCACAGTTACACCCCTTATCAATTATGGGGTTGGGTTATCACTGGAGTTTAGATTTTACGAGATCTTTACCGTTGATCGTCCGTCACCACTGATATGTATTGGTGATGATAGAACACTCTCCAAGTGGATTGAGTTGGTGGTATTACCGGACAAGACGAGTGAAGAGACGACGTATGCGTTCTTAGATCAAGTGCTGAGTCATTTTGGAGCACCAGCTGAAGTGCTGACGAATCAAGGTACAGAGTTTCTTGGTGAGTTTCAGACCTTGTGTGATCAGACGCTGATTGAACATTGGACCACATCTCGAGATCATCTTGAGGCGGATGGTTTGACAAAAGTGTAATTCAGATGGTGAAGAGAGGATTACGCAAGTATGGCTTGCAGAAGGGCCACTTGGGAGACTAGGATGTGCATCTAGCATGGTTGACTATGGGTTATCATTTTAGCCAACAAGCGTCTTTGGCTTCCTTCTCACCGTATTTTCTATTGTACGATCGAGATCTAGATCTACCATCGGCAATTCCTTGTGATTTTGCTGAGGTGCTGAACCTTGATGACCCGGATATGTGGGTGAGAGCATTTTCTCAACGAGCAGAGATATTTAGAGAGTTATGCCTATGACTTTTGAGAACCTAACGATTGCTCAACATAGAGAAACGTTGCGATATGTGACTATTCGAGAAAGAGGTTATCAGCCATTGATTCACAGGTTTCATCTTGGCGATTATATCTATCTGCAGCAGACTACACAACAACATTGGATGTGACCGTAGGACGCACTATTTTACGAGTGCATGAGGTGTTATCTTCTAGAGTACTCATATTAGAGGACCGTGATGGTGTTGTTTGGAAAGACCATGTGCGTAATTGCGCGTCATGTCCTCTTCCTAGCATCGATGGGACCATTGACCTAAGCTTAGCAGTTGTACGTGCGGGCTTGAGATGTATGTTGTGTGGGTCTGCTGGTGGAGTAGCTCGTATGTTGGTGTGTGTGTTTAGGTTGACACATGTCGTGGTTGACTTCATCTCTCAATGTCATTCTTGTTGGACGGTGGGTTTGTCCTCGATGTGTATAGCAGAGATAACCAATTAGATCTTTGCGTGATATGGATTGCAGACAGACGACTAACGATGGGGCGATGTGGCATCCGCCTCCTGATCCTTGCACCACGAAGGTGTATATCACGTAGTTGAGATATGGGGCTATCTGGAGTTAGAGAGACCTATCTGCTAGTTAGAGGAGTGATTGTGATACACTTGTGTATGTGTATGACATCGTCCATGTGTTATGTGTATGTGTGGTATATCTCTGACACTGATGTATGTTTGTGTAGCGATGTGTATGCGCACGACAGCTGTCACATCAGTTTAGCACCTCGGCTAGGTTGGACGAGTGCGGAGTGACTAATCTCCGTAGGACCATTAGTGCCGTTAGAGTGAGTTCTTGGGATAGCCCACCAGGGGTATACTTGGAAGGTAGGGCTTGGAGGCCTTAGTTCTTCGAGTTGAGCCTTCAAGCTCCTGGCTATGATGGATAGTCTTGGTGAGTGCAATCTGGATTCTCAGCGAGCACAGAGTGGATTTGACTCGACTTTAGTGGTTGTTTAGTGCTGGTTGGCATGACGGAGTGAGTACATATCTTTTATCATTGTGGTACACTTGTGTATGTGTATGACATCGTCCATGTGTTATGTGTATGCTCGGTATATCTTTGACAGCGATGTATGTTGTGTAACGATGTGTATGCGCATGACAAAAATGAGAACTGTGCACTATTTCTTAAACTTAGAAGGAGAGGATTTTTCTCTAACGCATGCTGTCCGGAGAATTGTCCACGTGAATGAGAACTGTGCACTATTTCTTAAACCTAAAATGAGGGGCTTTTTTTTCTAAGACATTGATCGAGAACTGTGCACTATTTCTTAAACCTAGAAAGAGTGGCTTTCTTTTCTAAGGCATTGACCTAAACTGCCCGCGTGTGAATGGAAATGAGAACTTTGCACTATTTCTTCAACCATCATGAATTAATTTTCAAGTGTGTGATGGAAAGTTACCCCGAGAACTGCCCGTGTGAATGGGAATGAGAACTGTGCACTATTTCTTCAACCATCATGAATTAATTTTCAAGTGTGTGATGGAAAGTTACCCCGAGAACTGCCCGTGTGAATGGGAATGAGAACTGTGCACTATTTCTTAAACCACCATTAATTAACTTTCAAGTGTGTGATGGAAAGTTACCCTAAGAATTGCCCGCGTGTGGATGAGAACTGTGCACTATTTCCTAAATTCAGAAGGAGGGGCTTTTTTCTAAGGCATTGCCCTTAGCTGTTCGGAGAATTGTGCACTATTTTCTAAATCTAGAAGGAGGGGCTTTTTTTTCTAAGACACGCTGCCTGGATAACTGCCCATGTGAATGAGAACTGTGCACTATTTCCTAAACTCTGAAGGAGGGGCTTTTTTTCTAAGACATGGGTTTTTTTCTAAGGCACTGACCTAAGCTACCCGGAGAACTGCTGTGTGAATGAGAACTGTGTAGAAAGATCGATACTTCGAGGACACTCCAAGAAGAGAGAGAGCGAGTAGACAAGGAAGTAAAATAGGAATGAGATGAGAGAGGCTTTGCCTCTCTCTGTATATATAGTGGAGGTGAGTACAAGGGAAACCCTAATGGTGGGTTAGCCCTCTAACTAACTCTAACAACCCTAACCACTCCGGCTAATGGTAGCCGTCGATCTACTGGAGCTTGGGACTATATCAACACTCCCCTTCAAGCTCATCTCTACATCCTGTACTCCTAGACAATGTCTGAAAGCATCAAACTTATCTCTAGGCAACGCCTTAGTGAAGATATCGGCAACCTGATCTCCTGTGCTCACATAACTGAGCTCAATCTCTCCTGCAAGGACCTTCTCTCTAATAAAGTGATAGTGCACCTCAATGTGCTTCGTCCTAGCATGGAAAACAGGATTACTAGCTAACTTCATGCTGCTAATGTTGTCTGTATATACAACAACAGGATCTGTACACTCCACACCAATATCAGATAGCAGACACCAAAGCCAAATCGATTCGCATGTTGCGTTCGTTGCTCCTCGATACTCTGCTTCCGTGGACGACAAAGCAACAGTGGGTTGCTTCTTAGAAGCCCAGCTTATAGCAGCGCTTCCAAGTCCAAAAGCGTAACCTGACGTGGATCTCCTGTCGGCACTTCCTGCCCAATCAGCATCTGTGTAGCCATGTAACAACAATGGTCCACCGTATCGATAGTGAAGTCCGTACTGCATCGAGAACTTCACGTAGCGGAGGATCCGCTTGACAGCCTCAAAGTGTGGTCTCCGTGGTGACTGCATGAACTGACTAATCAGACCGACAGCATAACTCAAGTCTGGTCTGGTGATGGTCAGATAGATAAGACTTCCAACCATCTGTCTGTACATGCGTGGATCATCCAACAACTCACCATCCTCTGCTCCTAGCTTTACCCCTTGCTCTAATGGTGTAGCAATGGGTTTGCAATCAAGCATACCAAATCTCTCAAGCATACTGAGAGCATACTGTCGCTGTACAAGCCAAACATCCTTCCCATCTCTAATGAACTCCACAGCAAGGAAGTACTTGAGTTCTCCTAAGTCCATCATCTCGAACTCGGATTTCAAGTGATCCTTGATCTGGGAAATAAGCTCCTCAAAGTTACCGGTAATGATCAAGTCATCAACATAGATGGTGATCACAACAATCCGGTCTCGTATTCTCAATGAATACAAGGTAGAGTCTGAACTACAAAGCTGGAACCCAAGAGACTGCAAATAAGAATTGATCTTTGCATACCATGCTCTTGGTGCTTGTTTCATACCATAGAGAGCCTTCCGTAACTTACATACACGGGAAGGGAACATAGGATCCTCATAACCGGGAGGTTGCTGCATGTAGACCTCCTCCTCAAGATCGCCGTTGAGGAAAGCGTTCTTGAAGTCCATCTGGTGCATCTTCCAACCTTTCTGAGTTGCAACTGCAACTGCTGTTCGAATAGTCACCATCTTCGCAACAGGAGCAAAGGTCTCCTCAAAATCCACTCCATGTTGCTGTGCGTAGCCCTTAGCTACCAATCTGGCCTTGTACCGACACACGGTACCATCCGAGTTGCGCTTGACCTTGAAAACCCACCTGCAACCAATCGCTTTCTTACCCTGAGGTAAGTCTACCAACTCCCAAGTCTGTTGGTGATGAAGCGCAGCAAGTTCAGCTTCCATAGCACTTACCCATTGGGCCTTGTGCATCACCTCCTCAAGCGAACTCGGTTCCTGTTCCTGAAGAACATTGGCCATATATGCATGGTGCGCAGCAAGAAAACCTTCATGCATATACCTACTCACTGGATGTTTTGGCCGCTCAGATCTGCGAGAGGTAATTGGTGCACTAGTCACCTCCCCTTGCAACTGATCTGACGTAGACGCCAAGGTCTGGGACAAAGTATCCAGTGGATGTGGAAGATCCACATATCTGGATGAGTCAAACATACGCTGCAATAGCACGCGCTCATCCTGTGTAGAAACTACACTAGTTCCACTAGGCTGTGTTACGTGGACTCCAGCGTTAACATCAGCTCTATGTGCAACCGTTTCTGATCTGGAATCAGTGACTTCTCCAGATCCTCCACTCAACGTACTACTCTGAGGTACTACAGTGGACTGACTCCTTGGTTCTACAGTAGGTACAGGGATGGCTATCACAGGTGCAGGTGCAAACCAAGACTGTAGCTCATCAAAAACGACATCTCTACTGATGTAGAACTGTTTGGACGAAGGATTGTAGCACCTATATCCTTTCGTATCAGAAGCATAACCAAGGAAGATACATCTATCTGCTTTCGGATCTAGTTTCTTACGTCTTTCATCAGGTATGTGCACATAACAGATACATCCGAAAACTTTGAGGAAAGAGTAATCAGGCTTACTGCCTGTGAAGACCTCCATCGGTGTCTTGCTGTGGACTGCCGCTGTAGGCGTCCGGTTCATCAGATACACCGCACATGAAACAGCTTCTGCCCAGTAAGGTCTAGGCATGGTCTTCTCGTTCAACATCGCACGAGCAGCTTCTGCTATGTGTCGATTCTTGCGTTCCGCAACCCCGTTCTGCTGCGGGCTGTAACTGCAGGTCTTCTGGCGTCGAATGCCATGCTCACGCAGATATGCATCGAACTCTCCAGAAAGAAACTCGCCTCCTCCATCAGATCTTAGACAGAGGATAGATGCTCCAGACTGTTTCTCCACCAACTTGCGGAAAGTCTGAAATGCTGACAGTACTTCGGCAGAGGACTTGTTTCTCAACAAATAGATCCAAGTATAACGCGAATGATCATCAATGAACGACACGAAGTACTGGAAACCGGTCATACTTGGCTGAGAAGCAGTCCATACATCAGTGTGAACAAGCTCCAGAAGCTTGTTCGCTCTACTACCTGATCCCTTAAAGGGCTGTCTAGCTTGCTTTCCGAATTGACATGCTGCACAGACTCCAGTGGGCTCACTGGATTCGAATTTGGGCAGATCTGTAACCAGGTCAGAACTCGGAAGGCTTTTCAGCCTCTGAAAGTTCATGTGCCCAATTCGCTTGTGCCAGATGTCAATGTCAGACACTACTGGACCACTCTGTCCATACATGGCAGCCTGTAACTTAGGCGCAGATGCATCTAGTTTAAACAGCCTACCACTCTTGATACCTCGAGCTATGACAGTGCCATTCGAATCTTCAATAAAGCATCCATCTTTATTGAAGCGCACTTGCAGACCCTGCTCTATCAACTGTCCTACAGATAGCAGATTTCTAGTCAATGTAGGTACATGTAAGACATTCCGTATACCAGTAAACGTTGAGGCAGGAATGTCAAGTGGAATGTTACCCTTGTGCTGGATCTTGTGCTTGGTGTCATCTCCTGTCACCATAAACTGTGGAGTCTCCACAGGCTCGAGTGAAGTAAACCACTCCCGATGGGGAGTCATGTGACTGGTGGCGCCGGAGTCGATCACCCAGTCAGTCTGCGGCTCGAAAGCCGCATAACTCTGATGCGTAGTAATCAGCAACTGCTCCGAATAGACATGCTCAGTGACTGCATAGCCTTGCTGGTTGCTGTTACCTTGTTGGGGGTTGTTGTCGTGTTGTCTCTGATCGTTCTGCTTCTTGTAGCACTGATTCGCATTGTGGCCTTGTTTCTTGCAGTAGTTGCAGGAACCAGGCGCTCTTCTCTGATTGTTGTTGGAACCACCAGACTGTTGCTGGTTTTGCTGGTTCTGCTGCGATTGCTGTTGCTGTCCGCGACCCCGTCCACGTCCAGCACCTTTGCCACGACCCCTACCTCGAGATCCTCCAGAACCTGCAAAATAGACAGATTCTTGCTGACCCGTCGAAGTAGAACTCCCCAGTAGGCGCACCTCCTCTCCTAACATCATAGGAACAAGCTCATCAAACCGCGGAAGAGGTTCTCTGGTCGAAATCGATGTTATGAACTGCTTGTACTCTGCAGGCAGTCCCTGCAATGTGGCTCCAATCAAGACAGTGGGATCAATCTCGACTTTGACAGAAGATAACTGATCCGCGAGCTGCTTGACCCCGTTCACATAGTCGTTTATGCACATCGACCCCTTCTTCACGGTATTGAACTGCTGCAGCAATTGCAGCTTCCGCGCCTCTGTTCCGGATTGGAACAGATGCGCGAGTGCATCCCAAGCTTTCTTGGGCGTATCACAATCCTGGATGTGACCGATCATCGATGCTGAAACTGTCAGCGCGATGTAGTGAATAGCCTGATATGAGCGCTTCTTCCACTCCTTGAATTTCGGATCAGAAATTGGCACTTCAGGCGCTTTCTCCTCCTCAGTGATAAGATCCCATATTATCTCATCCCATATCTCATCCCATATCTCCACCCTTATTCGGAACAGGATTAGTTTTGGACTCAAGTCCTAAAACTTTCGTTTTGGTCGAAAAAGATCCGTTTGAAAAACTGCCGCTGGAAATCTCCAAATCGACTGAAACTTGGCCCAGTACACAATTCGCACCTTCTGAACAAGACAGCCCTAGAAGGGCTGGTCGACAGAAATCAGCGAGAAAAAATCGTCTAGGCCTCCGAAATCGCGTTCAAAGTTTCTGGTGGCGAAAGAAACGGTTTCGCCTCACCCGAACGCATCAGCAGGATAGTGCTCGACATCAGGCACAACTCCGGCTGCTCTCTCCTGTACTCCAAACTCCATCTTGCTCATCAGCAAGGGACACACACTCTCACCAGCTCTGATACCATGTAGAAAGATCGATACTTCGAGGACACTCCAAGAAGAGAGAGAGCGAGTAGACAAGGAAGTAAAATAGGAATGAGATGAGAGAGGCTTTGCCTCTCTCTGTATATATAGTGGAGGTGAGTACAAGGGAAACCCTAATGGTGGGTTAGCCCTCTAACTAACTCTAACAACCCTAACCACTCCGGCTAATGGTAGCCGTCGATCTACTGGAGCTTGGGACTATATCAACAAACTGTGCACTATTTCCTAAACCTAGAAGGAGGGGCTTTTTTTCTAAGGCATGCTGCCCCGAGAACTACCTATGTGAATGAGAACTGTGCACTATTTCCTAAACCCAGAAGGAGGGGCTGTTTTTTCTAAGGCATTGACCTAAACTGCCGCGTGTGAATGAAAACTGCACTATTTCCTAAACCCTGAAGGAGAAAGAGTTTTTTTAAGACATTGATCTAAGACTGCGACCACATAGTAAGAGCCCCAAGGAGGGGTTTTTTTTCTAAGGCCCCTCCTTCTTTTTCTAAGGCATGCTACTCGGAGAACTACCCATGTGAATGAGAACTATTTCCTGAACCCAGAAGGATGGGCTTCTTTTCTAAGGAATTGACCTAAGACTGTGGCCATATAGTAGAGCCCCAAGGATCTTAAGACTGGGTCCAAAAAAACATCGAGAGGATTGAACCCAAGACCTGTCATTCCTACTCTCGAGTTATCACCACCATGCCATTAAGATATGATGTCAGATCTTTCTCCCGCACGGTAATAAACCAGCTCAGCTTGACCTCCACATCTTCTGCCTGAATTTCTCTCTTGGCTACTTGGATTCGCATGTGCTGCAATTATGGAACGCTGCATTCATTTGATAATCTGTGACATCACTGCAGAGTTCCCCAAGGTGTGATAGAAAAACTAATAACATTAAGAAGTGCGTGCATGAAGAGACCTAGACAATAGTTGCGACAAGGAGAAGTTGCTGTGGTTTTCTCGCACATGAGATTTTACACCAGAACAGAGTTTCATCAATAAAGTATTTATTTATAGAGAATATACTATTAATTAGAGGTGTCGAATTGGAGATTTTGGATTTGTTGTTCAAGTATTTATTGTATTCTAGTTATTTAGAAAATGACACGTGTTGTAACAAAAGTCACCTACCTTGGGAATGGATGATTTGAAATATGACATAACAGAAAGATCATCGCTCCTTCTTTTATGCGGATATCCCTTCAGATTGGAAATGAAAAACACGTCGTTCGCGCAAGTAAAGTAAATTTTGTCAAAATAAATTGTGACAAAAAGCTAAAATATTTTAAAAGTTCCAATGATGTGATAGAGTAATGTGTTATTTACTGTATCAAATAACAAAAAGATAGCTAACTTTGACGCCTGTAATGTCTTCCATCCATCCCCTTAGAACCTCACCGTCGAGGTTTGTGATCCACGTTGTCGTGGTGAGAGTCTTTCTTGGGGAGGGCAGACCTCCTGACTGTGATTGATCAGAGAAACGACCCAAAGAGAAAACAGATTGCTGCTGGCAATGAGATCTCAAAATCTGACTTCTTTCGTCCACCAACTACAAAACAAACACTCAACAAGTACTCAGGTACACAGACAGGTCTCTCAGGATTCAAAACAACTATTTCAGTGTCAGTTGCATCATCAATTTCTTCAACTGTAAAAAAAATCTCTCTCTTTCTCTCCTATGCATCTCTCCCTCTGTCTCTCAGTTCTCTGCCAAAGATTGTCAAATTCACCTCAAACCCGACCCAATCGGTAAAATTCAGACCCCTAACTCTTATACCTCTCCTTGCGTCAACTTCTCAACTGAAAACTCAAAGATTTGATCCAACGACGATCAAAATCTCTCACAGATCATCAAACTGGTCTCCCCTCAATACACTACTTCCTGAAAGTAATTTATCTCCAAAATAATTTATTAGACAAAGCTCAAGCTCTAAAACACTTGTCCCTCTCCTTGCGACGACCTCTCAATTCCGATTTCTCAGAAATTTAATCTCCCCTGCTCCCAAGTTTTTCCTGCGCGTCTCGATGGTTTCTCCTTCCATTCTGTGTCAAAAAAGTCCTCGTCCAAAGCCGCCGCAGGTTATTTAACCTAAAAGCTAAGGCCCTAGCTAAGCTGCCCCTGCTGTCCTTATAAGCACAACCACTTATCAGAAGCAGGCCCCTAGCTAAGCTGCCCCTTACTGTCCTTATGCGTACAGAACTTTATTTGCTAAGCGGGCATCTTTTTAATAAAAAGTTCACAGCCGTCTTTACAAAGCAGACTGCTTCACTAATAAAGGTCTCATAGCTTCCTTGGCTATTGCTAAGCCGACTCGATGATTCATTAACTAATTAACAAAAGTTTCCTGTGCTCTTGATGCCACCCTGAATATACTACAAGCCATCCAATGCCGAAGCCCCAACACTTATGAGGTTGCCCTACAGGGCTTACAGCCCCCCCATATGCACACCAAGTATCTCTCATAGTATATTCAAGATGGCATGCGGAGGCTTAGACCAGGAAGCCCATGATTAAAGGAGATACCGGTCTCCCGCCCCTAGATATGCAGGACGTGGCTGCATATCCAACATAGACTCCCGTCCAAGAGGCCAACATGCCGGAATAGGAACCAGAGGCCAGGGAGAATTGATCCGGAGACCACTTTCCTCCTAAGCAGACGCCCTATCATTGGGATGGCCTTTGGTTCCGTTCAAGAAGGTTAAAAATTCTATACATATGTTTTCCTGAAGAAATTTTTCTGTAAAGTCTTTACTAGCCTTTCCTACGCTAACTTCTCTATACAACTCCGTTTTTAATGAATAAGGAGTCAAAACTATAGTACTTGTGAACACCTACACACTTACGCTATCAGATTCTAAGTTCGAGTCACGAGCCAGAATCGAAAAATTTCCCTCTTTCGCATATTTCTCAATCTAAAACCTGTACTAACTATTGCTTAAAACACTTTTTGTCAAAACAGGAAGCGTGAGGTCGCTCTCCTCGTTGAGCTCTGGATTCTGGAAACTTTCCTCCTTGTTCAAGGTGATGTTTCAACCCAAGCTAGAGGACAGCTTGCAGCTCCTGCCTAGCTTGGTAAGCTAGGGTGCAGCTTCCGGAACAAATACTGATTGAGTGTTTTCTGAAGCTCTATTTCATCATGTAGAATGTCATGCACTACGACATTCACCCCCTCCAAACCTGCACATCCTCCGATATGTGCCAAACTTTCCACTAGTCTCCAAGGTTCTCTAAATTGCCATCGTCCTCTTCAACGTCCCTTGCGTCTTCTTTTGATAGCAGATGTGCATCGGCATCCACCATCTGATCTGACTCCAAAAATCTGTCTAGTTCAGTGGATTCTCTCCTTCTTCTAAACAACTTGATATGCTTACCAGCAACAGGAAGCTTTAGAGGTGTACCATCGAGCTTCCGTAAGGAGTAAGTAGCATTCTGATGCACTTCTAAGACAACATACGGACCAAACCACCTCCTAGAAAATTTCCGAACCGTAGAGTGCTGATTCTCTTACGTACTGTCATACACCAAAACCCAATCTCCAGCATGTATGCACTTCGGTCGGAGCCTGTGGGTCTTGTCAAACCTGTCCTTGTTCTTGAGACGGACCTCTTTAAGCTTCTGTTGTGCCTCTATAAGATCCTCCTCTCTATGTTCCAATTGCCTGATTCGAAGTGCAAGAAGTTGTACACGATCCATTTCTTCTTCCCACAGTAAAGTAACCCATGTAGAAAAATCCTCCTCTGCTGACATAATCGGCTTCTGACCCAACATCAATTCAATGGGCATGTATCCAGTAGTAGTGCAATGAGTCGACCTGTCAGCCCACAGAGCAAAAGAGAGCAACCGAGGCCACTGTCTATGCCTACCATCGCATGCCTTTACCAGAGCTTGAACAATCGACGGATGCCCTCTCTCGCTCTTATCAATCCCTTCCGGATTCATGACAATAGTGAGTTTGAGTTTCACTCCGTGTTGGGTGAAGAACTCCTTCGCTTCCCTACCACGCAACTCTCCTCTGTCTGCACGCAGTCTCTCTATAGATCCGTACCTACAGATAATATCTTCAAGAACAAACCTACATATCCCTTCTGTGGTCTTCGTCCTCAGACCTCGTCCTTCCACAAAGTTGGAGAGGTCTTCTCGAGCCAACACCAAGTACCTCATACCTCATAACCCAGGAGGCATTGCTACCAAATCAAGAACCCATTGAAAATGGATACCGGACGGATAGGTTGGTACCAGGCCATCATTGTAACGTACCTTTGAATAGAATTGACAGTGCAAGCATGAACTCACAAAGTTCACCACATCTTGATAAAGTCCTCTCCACCAGTATCTCTCCTTCAACTTTGTATAGGTAGTCCAAGCTCCTCGATGTCCGACCCACAAGGTGTCATGAAACTCCTTCATCAACTGTTGCTTGGTCTGCAGATCATCTATAACTCGCAAAAGTGCTCCATCTCTTCTCTTTGGACGCTTACAAAGATATCCATCTCGCAACAAGTAATCATATGCCTTCCTTCTTACCTCTCTGAACTCTGCATCACTCAAACCCTCCCGCCTATTTAAAGAACTCAGAAAGAATCCAATGTCACATAACCTTCCCGTGTAGAACTCCTCTCTGAACGGCTTCAAGTCTGTAGTCCGTTGATTAACCTGACACTGAGCATCCTTTCTCTCCTCTTCCTCAGCTTCTGAAAACATGACATCCTCATCTACAAATCGAGCCCTTGAAAACATATATGCGACCACATTCTCTTTTTCTTTTATATGCTTCAGCTCTGGATTCAAGCTTCTAATATAGACAATCCAACCTAACATTGCTATGTCTGGCATGTTGCAGTTGGATATCATGCCTAGTAGAGGTAGACAGTCCATTTCTAAGACAACATGAGCATTAATCAAAAACTCACGGTCTGTCTTCATCGCTGTCACTGCTCCCCACAACTCACGCTTCACCTGAGGATAGTCTTGTTGCCTGTCTGTCAAGATCCTAGCTCCAAACCTAGAAGTAAACCGCATATCATCCGTATCATCTTGACCTATTGTCCAACCAATCGCCTTTGGACTAGTTTCTACTGTGATAATGACAGGTCTCCCACACCCGTAGTCTACTCTTCTCAGAACAGGTGGAGACTGTAGAGCCTCTTTCAGCCTATTCATAGCTTCTCGATGGATTGAGGTCCATACAAACCTCCTACCTTTCCTCAGTAATGCATATAAAGGCTCAGCAACATGAGCATAATGAGGAATGAATAAACGATAAAATACACAAGCACCTAGAAAGCGTCGAACCTCCATGATATTCTTACAGTCTGCCATCCTAGCTATGGCTTCAACCTTCTCCGGGTTTGGTCGTCTTCCAAAAGCACCACACAGATGTCCAACCACTAAAATCTCAGACACACCAAACTTGGACTTAGCTCCTGACAAGGTGAGATGTACCTCCTCCAAACGAGTTAAGATACGTTCTACATCCCTGATATGATCCGCAACAAACCTCCTACATCCATTCGCAAGTACTGCTTCATCCTTGTCTTCAACCGCGCAACCTTTTATAGGAATATCATCTAGAAATGGAATGGTAACATCAGGCACAAATTCCCTCAGTACCTTATGCATCGCATTCTGTATATGAGCCACCGAGTTCGTCGCTCCTTGTAGAAGAGTACACATCCGCATCAATTCCAGGGGCGTAGGCATAGTAGTTAGATCTCTACTCTCTACAGCCAGCTGGAACTGATCATAATCAGAATATAGATCTCTTATCGAATAGATAGCTCTCCCTGCAAATGTCTCTGCTACCTCCTCAATCACAGGACCCGTCCCAACGTTACGAATGGTTACGTTATTCGCAAGCTGTAGGTCTTGAATAAAACGCAAAGCTCCTAACTTCTTGGGTACAATGAACCATCTGCTAGAATATGGCCCCATAGACGGCTCAAGTATCCTCATCTGTACCTTCTCTTTCAACAACTCGATGAGTTTAGGCAACAAAGCACGAGGAACTGGGATCGGTTTCAGATCCCAAGGCACATGAGGGATTGTGAATATAACCATAGGCGCTATAACCTTTGGGTCCACACAACCTATCTCCTCTGCTGAAAAAGAGAATGCTTTACCATGACCCCATTATCATCTGCTCAAACAAAGACTGTCTTCTCAACCTCAGTCAAGAAATCACCCCCTCCTATCTGGAGCTCTTTCAACGTCTCCTCAGTAAACTGATGTCCTACTCGTCTATGATCACGCAATATAGGCTCAGTCCCTACTAATTGTACTTGCTGCTGGGAGTTAACAAGTAGTTGAGCTGCTACCGATCTCATCTTTTTCAATATAGATTTGTACTTCGCAGGAACGTCTACTTCCTGAGGAAGTGCACACCAACAAACGGCTTCTCTTCTCTCACTATTCTGCATCAGATGAGGAAAGAACTACACGTATCTAACAACCTCTTCATATATGCGTCGAGAGTGGATAGGGATCACCGTCATACTATCTTTCTCTTCCATCAATCTACTCACACTGTTTAACCAACCAACAACTGACTGTACAGACATAAACTCTTCAAACAAGCCATAAACCACTTCGTCTTAAGGCAGAACTCCTACACGCCACAATTCTGATATCTGTTTCACCATCCATCTTTTTGTATTTTCTCCCATATCTTCAGCTCTTGTAAATCGACTCCACCCATCCGTCCCGAACATCAGCAATCCAGACTGCCAACACTGTACACTACACCTGTCTCCAGACCTTTGTACATGTCTCGCTTCCAACTCTGACGGGATCTCAACAGTAGGTTCTACACCCCTGTCTTCCCGTTCTATAGGTGTGGACTGCGAAAACCCTTACATCTCTTCGTCTGAGAATCTCTAAGGGTTTGTCGGTTCCACTCATGTCTTGAACGAACCGTCAAAAACTGTACTGAGTACTTGTCATCAGGACTCTGAACTCTGGCATAATGAGACCCATCGTTCATCACCTTTGTCTCCATTCGAACAGCGGTGATGTATGGTTGGCCCAGTATGACAAGATAGGAGGCAGACGACAGTACAAAGAAATGCTGATCAACCTCTACATCTCCAATCCTTACACGCATACTGGGACAAGCTCCGTATAACTCACCCTTTTGATTATTTGCAGCACGAAGTACCCAACCATGATTCCTTTCGATTAGCCACTGCCCCTTCTCATACACCTCCTTCGACCCGTGATCCACAAGTGCAGGTATTGGTTCAGAAAGTCCTCCAAGCCGAACCTGCGTCTTAGTTGTCGCTCTTGCCCACTGCTTCTCTTTGAAATTGCTGTCTGCGCTTGATCTATCTTCTTCAAACTCTTCGTCTTCATTCTCAATAACAGCTGAACCAGCAACCCATGCCTCATACTTATCATCTCTGAACTGATCAACACCAATAACATCTACTGCTCCAACCATCTGACTACTTACTTGTTCAGTCAATACCTGTCTCTTTCTCTTCATAATGTCTATTATCAACTCATGAAACTCTCTCTTTGCGATACCAAGCACTTCACGAAGAGTAAACTCAACTCTAGCATCCAAAATGCGTTGCTCCAGAACAGCACGCAAGTCTGTTGTTGTTTCGAGATCTGCCGCTAACTTGTAAGCTGGAGCTTTTCTCTTCTCCTGTGCTGTAAACCTCTTTCTCCGTACTCTATCTGTAGCAGTAGTCTCTTGTGGTAAATCTTGTACACCTTTCATAAGATCTACTGCAGGTGGTGGAGTTGTAGAGGTAGAAGGTATATCCTCTGTAGCAGGAAATCTATCAGTTGGTACAGATGGTGATGGTTCCGCTGCTCTCCTCCTCGTAACCCTCCGACGGTCACTGTCCTTTGGTACTCCTGCATCTAAATCAGAAGCATCTCGCCTTCTTTTATCTTCGATCATGGCATCTTGCTCACCACTCGTCTCCAAAAATGCTCGAATAGAAGTTGCATCTACTGGGTCTCTCCATCCCGTAGCTCTCCTAATGTTTTCAGCACCTCTCTTCATCATTTCAATCGGAACCTCAACAGCCTGCTCAACCATAGTTGGATTAGAGCGCACCTCAACTCTCCCAGTATATACATCAGCCTCCTCAGAACCTGCAGTCATCGCTGTAGTGTTTGCACCAGTAAGTGCTAGAAGAGAACTCCTCATTCCTCCTCTTCAAAAATATGTGTTCAGAGGCTGCCCAGTGGCGGTTAGATACAACCTATTATTCTGATAGTTGACTACGTCCTCTCGCAAGGCAACCGCTAAGTCTTGACAGTCTCCTCTGAGATGATCTGGACTGTCACACCAAATACATCTCCTGGTAAAGGTTCCTCCTACAGATCGAGCACCTGGTGCAACGAGTCGTTGGTCTCTCCTTAAATCTGCCATCTCAACCCTCAAATCTCTCAACTTTTGAGTGAGCTCTTCAATCAGGTGTTGTTGATTTCGGTTCTCAACAGATCGTTGCTGCTGTCTAGGTCCTCTCTGTGCTGGGATAGGTACTGCAGGCGCTTGAGGAACCACTTGGAGAACCACTATAGGTGCTTGGGGAATCACAATAGGTGCCTGAGGTATTATAGGAGGAGCTACAAGAACCTGAGGAGCTACTCTCTGCTCTGGCAAGGTCTCTAGCTGCAGTACCATCCTACCACGACGTTGTCTAGCAAGGGTGGATACTGCTTCCTCCACTCTCCTCCAATCAGATGTAACTCCCCCTTCAGCTCCACGATCAGCCAACATAAAACAAAGTCTGTCCGCTGTGAACTCATCCAGAGCCCCTAAGAACAACTCTGTCTTCTTGGCATCCAGCGTCAACCTCTCTAGACCAGAAAGCTGAGAGTACCTCTTCTCAAACTCACGAATTATCTCATTCAATCCCCTGGAGCGTCTAGGCTGATGCTCTATCCAGTCCATGAGGGTTTTTCTGGTGACTCTTTCAGAATCCTCTTCTAGAAACTCTTCTCTCAGTGCACGTTCAAACAAAGTCCACCCACCTAAATGTCTTCTCTGTAAATTTTCCACCTTCTTTCTCAATTCAGAGACAACAGTCAACTCAAAGCTTAGAATTACCTCAACTTCAGGTGCCCTGACCAACTCCATCTCATCCACATACTCTCGTAGGTACCTAGTAACATCTCTTCCATCAAATCATCCACATCTATCCACAATTGCTTGTAACGTCTTTGTGGATTTCTGCTAAGCTCTCCCAGTTGCAGGCTGCTGCTGAATCAAGGCAGCCAACGCCTGAAGAATCTGAGAGATGTCTATGGCAGGCTGTGCTGCTGCTGTTGGAACCACCGTAGGTCCTCCTTGAGAGCCAATTCCATCCTGACCAGGAGTCCCTTGGACAGGAGCACCTTGAGCAGCAGCCACACCCTGTACAGCAGCACTGTGATCCATTTTCCATCCAATCTAGTCAATTCTCTAAATCAATCACCCCAATATCTCTCAGTGGAAGCACCAGATGTCGTGGTGAGAGTCTTTCTTGGGGAGGGCGGACCTCCTGACTGTGATTGATCAAAGAAACGGCCCAAAGGAAAAACAGATTGCTGCTGACGATGAGATCTCAAAATCCGACTTCTTGCGTCCACCAATTACAAAACAAACACTCAACAAGTACTCAGGTACACAGACAGGTCTCTCAGGATTCAAAAAAACTTTATTTCAGTGTCGGCTGCACCATCAATTTCTACAACTGTAGAAAAAAATCTCTCTCTCTTCCTCTCTTATGCATCTCTCCCTCTATCTCTCAGTTCTCTGCCAAAGATCGTCAAATTCAACTCAAACCCGATCCAGTAGGTAAAATTCAGACCCCTAACTCTTATACCTCTCCTTGCGTCAACTTCTCAACTGAAAACTCAAAGATTTGATTCAATGACGATCAAAATCTCTCACAGATCATCAAACTGATCTCCTCTCAATATACTACCTCCTGAAAGTAATTTATCTCCAAAACAGTTTATTAGACAAAGCTCAAGCTCTAAAACACTTGTCCTTCTCCTTGCGACGACCTCTCAATTCCGATTTCTCAAAAATTTGATCTCCCCTGCTCCCAAGCTTTTCTTGCGCGTCCTGATGGTTTCTCCTTTCATTCTGTGTCAAAAAAGTCCCCGTTGTCGGAGTGTGATCCGTCTACCTAGGAAAGCGCCGGGCTTCTGGCTGTGGTTGTTTACTCAAGAGGTTGGCTTTCAGGTCACAACAGGAGCTATAAACACTCACACAGGAGTGTAGGATCCTCTGATATGCTCAAAAAGCGAAATTTAGGTCTCACTGGTAGTAATAGGCTTAAGCGGTGAACTTTGACACTCAAAGAGAGGAAAACTATGAAGGTTTAGACCTCTAAACTTCCCCTACATGCAAATGAGGTACTACTGAACTCACAGACGAAGTTTCAACCTGAGATCAAATTCTGACACGGAGATATGAACAGAAAAGTTCTGAATAAGAGAATTATGGCAATTCCTGGTACCTAGACAGCTATTCAGACATAGAACAGAGAATTGGCTCGATGAATTTCAAATCTTCTCACAGTATTTGAAGTCTACAGGATGCTGAACATCCCTGTGAAGTTGGGACTCCTGAATGTTTGTAGAACTCCAGATCTCCTTCTCTAAAGTCGCTGCTCTAGATTAAGAGCTTTTCAGACCCCCTCTGATTCAGCGGCCGCCCTGAATTACTCAGTTACTCAAATGACTCGAAACTTTTTGGACAATCGTAGCCCTCCTGACAGTGAACGCAACCACGAAGTTTTGAAGTGATTTCCTCAATTCTGCTGCAATTGGCACCGAAAACCCCAAAATCAACAAAAGTGATGCAGTTTTGACACAATCCGAACTTCAATTGGGCATAACTCCTTGTTTATTGATCCAAATCGAGCAAAAATTTCACTGACAGTGCTTGGCACGACGAGCTCTCTCCTCCTGTGTTCTCAGATTTCCAAGATACCTCACCAATTGCTCGAACTCTCCTCTAGAGCTCTATTTCTAAACTTAGAGTTTTACAGAAGACAAAAATGGACCAATGGGAGTTCATAGCTCCACTTGACTGTCCTTTTGTGCCTTAAACTACCTGGTAACTTATCTACACTCATAGGCTACCACGTCAAGCCCCCTAGAGTGCCAACGTAATACTTAAACTACCTAAAATGACACGTAGCCCCGAAAAATAACTTAAATCAGCTAGAAAGTGTGCATGGGTGACAAGTAAGTACAACCCATGAGCTCAAACCCCTATCAGCATGGAAACCCTAAGTTATGTACATTGAACGTCATAGACAAGTAAGAAGTCACTTGCTCAAGCGCACAAATGCTTGAACAAGATAACTAACATACTATCAGCCTACTAGGACTCAAAATAGTTTTAACACCGTATGCAAAGGTGTCAAACATATACATAAAGGACTAGAAGTAATATGAGCTAACTTCTAGAACTACTAAACTCAAGCGTCGGAGTAGAAGTCAAGCATGTAGCCGCCAAGTAGCGCGACACCGTCTAAAGCCCATGTTATTTAACCTAAAAGCTAAGGCCCTAGCTAAGCTGCCCCTCTGCTGTTCTTATAAGCACAACCACTTATTAGAAGCAGGCCCTTAGCTAAGCTGCCCCCTACTATCCTTATGCGTACAAAACTTTTTTGCTAAGCTGGCCCCTTTTTAATAAAAAATTCACAGCCGTCTTTACAAAGCAGACTCCTTCACTAATAAAGGTCTCATAGCTTCCTTGGCTATTGCTAAGCCGACTCGATGATTCATTAACTAATTAACAAAAGTTTTCCGTGCTCTTGATGCCACCCTGAATATACTACAAGCCATTCAATGCCGAAGCCCCAACACTTATGAGGCTGCCCTACAGGGCTTACAGCCCCCCCATATGCACACCAAGTATCTCTCATAGTATATCCAAGATGGCATGCGGAGGCTTAGATCAGGAAGCCCACGATTAAGAGAGATACCAGTCTCTCGTCCCTAGATATGCAGGACGTGGCTGCATATCCAACATAGACTCCCTTCCAAGAGACCAACATGCTAGAACAGGAACCAGAGGCCATGAGGAATTGATCCGGAGACCACTTTCCTCATTATTGGGATGGCCTTTGGTTTCGTTCAAGAAGGTTAAAAATTTTGTACATATGTTTTCTTGAATAAATTTTCCTGTAAAGTCTTTACTAGCCTTTCATACGCTAACTTCTCTATACAACTCCGTTTTTAATGAATAAGGAGTCAAAACTATAGTACTTGTGAACACCTACAAACTCACGCTATTAGATTCTAAGTTCGAGTCAGGAGCCAGAATCGACAGATTTCCCTCTTTTGCATATTTCTCAATCTAAAACATGTACTAACTATTGCTTAAAACACTTTCTGTCAAAACTGGAAGCATGAGGTCGCTCTCCTCGTCGAGCTCTGCATCCTGAAAACTTTCGCCCTCGTTCAGGGTGATGTTTCAACCCAAGCTAGGGGTCAGCTTACCAAGCATAGCCCCAGCTTAGCTCCTGCTCAGCTTGGTAAGCTAGGGTGCAACTTCCGGAACAAATGCTGATTGAGTGTCTTCTGAAGCTCCATTTCATCATGTAGAATGTCATGCACTACGACAACATGTCATAGTAGACATCCTCGTCATCCCAATCATCACCATATATCTTGACTGTAACCCTCAACCTCAAGCATGTAAGTATCCACTTCTTTTTTATTTTCTAGAAAAAAAAACCACACTACTGCAAGCAAAATCCTCAACCGCAACCATCATTGTCTCGCTGTACAATGGTATCCTCCTCAACCATCATCCTCCTTGATCTCTTCTTCTGAAAACTTTTACAACATCCCAAGCCTCATCCTCACGACCCTAATCACATGTAAACTTTCACAACCTCTCAAGCATAATCACCTTCAGCAATGACTTCTCCCCTGTAAGCCATCCTTACCCATCATCCTATACCTGTACCCTCAAGAGCGTCTGTCCACTCTCCTTCATCCTCAGCATGTCCATCCTTGATGATGCTAATGATGACATCATGGACTTCTCTTGTAAATGCACCCAAGACCTCCCGTTAAATGAATCCAATCTTGGCATCTCGGATGCGCTCCTCCCAACCTCCCTTCACATCCATCGCTATACAAATATCTGGTTGTTGTATGTCTGCAACCAGATCAACCATGTCCATTGTCTGAACCTCAACCATCTCCTTCGGTTGTGAAGGATCGTCCTCCATTGCCAGTTCAAGAAGAATAGTTTCCTGTTGGACCTTATCTTCCCCAGCTTGCTTCACTGAAAAAGTCTCTTCTTGTCTCTTCTTCTCGCTCTACATCGTGGATGCAGTATCCAACTTGAGCTCACCTGGATCCATGTGCTCACCCAAATCATCCATATGGAGATCATGCTCAATCTCCTCCACCCTAGCACCATAACTTGTAGCTTCGATAGCTACAACTGCATGTTCCGCAAGATAATCATCCACAAACTTCTTCATCTCCCTTTACCAATGTTGGCTTGAAGGAGAGTACCCGTACTTTTGAATGCAACCTTTCCATCCTCCCAAGAAATAACCTCTCGTTGCAAAGACTCTGCAAAGTCGATGCGATCATCCCGTTGATGATCAATATCATCACATCACACGCACTGATGTACCCAAGCTGGTTCGGGTACAACCACCGTCTTGATCAACGATCCCTTATCCTCCAACCTAGTAACTTTAGCTTGTAGATCTCGCATCTTTTGCTGTAGGTCCTCAATGGTTGGATCATTCTCCTCTACAACCACAATTGGAGGTTGAACCTCATAAACTACTTGAACTACTCTGGTAGTCAGTGATACAAGTGTCGACCTTGTAATCCTTTCTCTTGTATCTAGACAAGAAGCTCAACCGCTTCATGCACAACCTCCTAGTTCCTTGTCAACCCTTCTTCTTCCTCCCCATCCTCCAGAAGTAGCTCCAACCGCTCTTGCCATGGTTCATCAACAGCTTGTAGAAACAACTCTGTCTTGTAGGTCTCCAAGGTTAGCTTCTCCATCCGAGATAGTTGAGAGAATTGTCTCTCAAACTCCATTAACAACTCTGTAGGTTGTAAACCTTTGCTAGGTCGGTTGACTCATTCCAAAAACGATTTCTTGGTTACTCGATTTGAGTTTTCCAAGAAATACGCCTCCATCAGCACATGTGAAAATGTATCCCAGTTCCTCCTAGAACACTTTGTTAGATCCTTCACATGCTCCCTTATCAAGGTATCACAACGAGTTCGAATGTCTCGATCATCTCTTTTTTCGGTACTTGATCCAAATCCATCTCTGTCTTGTAACATCTCAAGTACTTTGAGATGTCCTCCCCATCAAATAGATCGAGCTTGTCGATCACTCTTCGAAGCACTTTCGTTCCCAAAGTCTCCTTTTGTTGGTTCCTTTGCTCTTGTCGCAAAAACAAAGTGAAGGCTTGAAACAAACGTGCAGTTGCTGCATCCAACTGCACCCCTGGTATCATCTCAGATCCGTCCATCCCGTCCATAGTCATGGCTCGTCCCACCCTCCCATCCTCTCATCCTCCCGTGATCGCAAACCATCTATATATCCATCATCTCAGGTCTGCAACATCCTCCTGAACAATCGTATCCATCTTCATCCTCGTTCATGTAGTTATATACTAATACGAACTCAAATATTTTACAAATATTACCTTTAATGTCTTGGATGACACAAGGTCATAGTATTATTAACATATTTTGATAAAATACTATTACTTTAGTCACCTCAAGGTGCCAACCTTCCACAGGTTTGTTTAATTTTTGACGTTGAGACATCTAAAGCATTGATTCTTGACATCCCATGGCTCAGGATCACTCTGTAGGTGTAGGATCGTTCTCCACGTCTGACGTCTAGTTCTTCCTAGGATCCAATCCTTCTTGAGGTCTGGTTCTTCGTGACGGTCAGTCACATAATATCGAAAGTGTGTGTTCTCACATTCGCGTCAGAGATTCGGTTCCTCAAGTCAAAGTCCAGGTGACATATTTAATTTCTTGCCTTTCTACTTCCCATCTGGATGACCAGTCTCAAGAGTGTTTCGAAATAACCAACAAAAGCGCTCTACGTGTTACAACTCTTTGACTTGGTTCTGATGCGTAGCAGGCAAAGCCATCAATCTAATTCAGTCATCAAAAGGTCTGCGGAGAATAATCAGGTCTCTAGAAACTTCAATATGATACTCTTTTATGAGTAGTTGGCTAAATAAATTATCGTCAAGACAGCAGAGAAGAGAAAAATCAAGATTTTTGATTGCTTTGGAAGACGGAGTTAATCATATATAAATTGAGGAAACTAAGGAGGAAAGCTATTACAGGCATGTTCATTATCTCCATCTTCATATGGAGAGTGTAGCATGTTCATTATCTCTATTTGTCTGTTTATTAATTTATTATCAGATAATAAATTAGTAGATCACTTATTCTACACCTATCAAGTCATTTCACAAAGTCAGACTAGAGTCAAGCTCAACAGTTTCTTCTTTCTCAGCTGATTCTTCCAAGTCCGTTGTCGTGTTGTACATGGGTCTGTACAGTGAAAACTAGTTGCAAGGAGATCTTTTCTTTGTTGTGTAAAGGAAGCTGCCCTGCAGCTTAACAAGCTAGGCAGGAGCTAAGCTGGGGCTATGCTTGACAAGCTGCCCCCTAGCTTGGGTTGGAGTATCACCCCTAAGGGAGTCGAAAGACACCAGGATGTAAAGCACGACGAGGAGAGCGACCTCATGCTTCTAGTTTTGACAGAAAGTGTTTTAAGCAATAGTTAGTACGAGTTTTAGGCTGTGAAATATGTGAAAGAGGGAAATCCGTCGATTCTGACTCGAGACTCGAACTCAGAATCTGATAGCGTGGGTGTGTAGGTGTTCCTGAATACTATAGTTTTGACTCCTTGTTCATTAAAAACGGAGTTGTATAGAGGAGTTTGCACAGAAAAGGTTAGTAAAGACTTTGCAGGAAGATTTCTACAGTAAAAGCATATGTACAAAGTTTAAATCCTTTTAGAACGGAACTAGAGGCCATCCCAGTGATAGGGCGCCTGCCTAGGAGGGAAGTGGTCTCAGGATCAATCCCTCCTGGCCTCTGGTTCCTATTCTGGCATGTTGGCCTCCCGGATGGGAGTCTATGTTGGGTATTCAGCCATGTCTTGTATACCTAGGGGCGGGAGACCGGTATCTCCCTTAATCGTGGGCTTCCTGGCCTAAGCCTCCGCATGCCATCCTGAATATACTATGAGAGATACCTGGTGCGCATATGGGGGGGCTGTAAGCCCTGTGGGGCAGCCTCATAAGTGTAGGGGCTTCGGCCTACATTGGATGGCTTGTAGTATATTCAGGATGGCATCAAGATGGCATCAAGAGCACAGGAAACTTTTGTTAAATAGTTAAATAATCGTCGAGTAGGCTTGGGATGGAGAATGAGGTTATGTGAACCTTTATTAGTGTAGGGGTAGAGTTTGTGGAGACAACTGTGAAACTTGTATTAAAAATGGGCCAACTTTGTAAAAAATGCTCTGTACGCATAAGGACAGCAGGGGGGCAGCTTAAGCTAGGGCCCTGCTTGTGATAAGTGACTGCACTTATAAGGACAGCAGGGGGGCAGCTTAAGCAGGGGCCTTAACTTTTAGGTTTAATACCTGCGGCGGCTGGAGATCGGAGACACTTTTTCAAAGGAGTTTTCTGAGAGAACTAAGGCGGAAGGAGGAGAAAGGAGAAGAATTAGGGATTTGAGGAGAGGAGACGCTGAGAAGCTTGGAGGCTGAGTGGGGATTGATTTTTCTGACAGAATTGAGTGGATTGAGGAGAAGAGACGCTGAGAAGCCTGGAGGCTGAGCAGGGATTGATTTTTCCGACAGAATTGAGAGGATTGAGGAGAGGAGACGCTGAGAAGCCTGGAGGCTGAGCAGGGATTGATTTTTCCGACAGAATTGAGAGGATTGAGGAGAGGAGACGCTGAGAAGCCTGGAGGCTGAGCAGGGATTGATTTTTCCGACAGAATTGAGTGGATTGAGGAGAGGAGACGCTGAGAAGCTTGGAGGCTGAGTGGGGATCAAATTTTCTGGACAGAATTGATAAGGTGGACGAGAAGGTCGTGACAGGGGGACAGACAGACGTTTGGAGGTTGGAGCTTCATCTGATATACAGTTGGGGTTTGGAGGCAGTAGAATTGAACGGACAGAGGTGGTTTATTTGAAGGAGATCGTTTTTGACAAGGCTTTGGTTGTCGTAAGATCAAATTCCTTGGAATTTTCAGCTGAGAAGGACTTAGGAGAGGAGGAGAGACATATTTTCTTAACAGTGAAGCAGTTGACACTGAAATAAAGCCATTTCTACTTCGGAGAGATATATTTGTGTACCTGAGTGCATGATTGAGTGTTTGTTTTGCAATTGGTGGGCACAAGAGGTTGTGTTTTGAGATTTCACCGTCTGCAGCGACCTATTTCCCTTTCTGGTCACTTCTCTTTGATCTATCACAGTCAAGAGGTTCGCCCTCCCCAAGAAAGACTCTCACCACGACACCGTTCCCTTGGCTGTGCTTTCCTTAGATAGTAGATAGTAACAGTGGGAATCTCGTTAATCCATTCATCCACGTGACTAATTAGATGACGAGGCATTTTGCTACCTTAAGAGAAGGAAACACGCGATGCAATGAATAAACAATGGATGGAAAGATCCCATCAAGCCTTACAAAGGAAAGTGGGATCCGAAAGATCAAGCAACCAACACCTCGAAGAGATGAAGAACATCGAGGCTGAGCTCCACTATCAGTAGCTCTAAAGTCACCTATCACTCTTAAAATATCACACACCGATAAATCAAAACTCTTGCATACAACATGTACACATGAAGAAGCGTCATCTACTACAACTGATTTCTTGTGGACCACGCCTGCTAAAGCTCCATGTAGAGCAATAAAACTCAATGTATAAAAAACGTAGTGCAAAAGGAAAAAATGATACTCTTTGGCGTCTCTCATGATAGGCTCTAGCACAATCTCGAATAAAAATGTCGAACTCTGAGATTGTCGATCCTATATCTCCAAGGCTAGAAGGATGAAGTGATGTCTCTCTTGCATACCTTATACTTGGTCACCTTCGCTGCTGTCACGTCTGTAGTCCATCCTGAGGTATAAATGATCATCTGTGTCGCAACCGAGTCTCGTGTTGGATCCGTGACAACCACATCTATCACTGATACTTGATCCTCTTTCATCATGTACATGTCAACTCTCACTCTCCCGTGCTATAGTAAACACATCGTCCTTGATGACATCATGAGTAGTCATCCGCTCTCCGTCGCGAGGACAATCAGCAAGATGTCGATCGAGATGTCGAGCGAGATACCACACTCGTACGTGGACACTGCCGAAGCAACAGTTGAACCAAGCCTAGGTAGAACCTCGTCGCTGTAGAGAGGATAGTGGTGTGAGTCAGAACGCTCTAATGTAAGGTCGAGTTATGAACCAAGAGCTTGCGCCCTTGTTCGAACAAGAGCGGAGTCGAGCTCTAGTATCTCGTGAGATGGAAAGATCAACTAAGAGCACATGAAGAACCTGCTGGAAGTGGTGTCTCGTCAGAGAAACTGCAGCCCATCGGATCCATCGATAGCTAAGGTATCCAATCAGAGATGTGACTCATGTGCCTCAAGAGTCAAACTATCTCTTGTCTCATAGACTGACATCTATAATGGATAAGAACCATCCTCACCTCTGTCACATAAATCTCTAGAATAGATCTATCTCGCACTAGGAAACGACAAGAGAGCCAAGGTGTTGAGAGGACCGGACTAGATTGCCGAAGCAATCTCTTCCATAGATAATAAATTCATTCCGTCACATGATATCGACAATGATGTCTGCCTACGTGCGAGAGGTCTTGCCACACACTCAAAGGTCTCCGGTCCTACGATGTCATCAAAGATTCTCATGATCCTCTTATCAAACTCTCTAAGGCACGGGACGAAGATAAGAGATGAAAATATTGTGCGGAGTAAGTAACCCGGATGACGTGCAATGAAAGAGGAAAGGATACTAAAGACAACTTGAGGGTCCTCAATCCTAGGAGATCCTCAATATGCAAAACATCTTCCGTCATAGCAACATCTAAGAACTGAAAGACAAAGCACTGCACTTTGATACATTCACTCTCAACCTTACTAAGGCTAATTGAGAGACGAAGTGATCAAAGACATCATAGACTTGGTCTGCCGGACCTACGATATGGGTCATACGCCTTGGAGCAACCAAGGCGGTGGCCAAGAGAGCTCTATAGTGAGCTAAGGCATAGAAGGATCCATTCAAAAGGTCTCTCTAACGAGTACATGCAGCGGAGCTGATAATGTATCTCTATTGAATGACGTGTTGGTAATAAAGAGAGGAGGAAGAACCATAGAATGATTGTGTGGAGTGAATGAGACTCGTCAGAGATCCACCACCATCCATGATCTCCTTAAGGATGAAAGCGCGAGAAATGCTGTTAAAAGCATTTTCCACGTCCACTTGTAAGACAACCCAATCGGGATGGATGTCCAAGAGAACCCTAATGTCGAAAGACACAAACTCACAACCTCCAAGCGTCGCAACTCTAAACTGATGTAGACAAAGGTGGTTTTGAAAAGTATCTTGAAAGTGAAGAACAATCGTACGGTTAATAAAATCATATGATGAAGGATGACTATCGAATCTCTCTGTCATCCTTCATCATGGCCAAAAGTCTAGTTATCCCAATATCTGAGCTATAGAATGTGGAATATGTCCCTGAGCTACTACTACCGCTACTTGAAAAAGCTCCGTGAAACCACTAGAGACGTCGTCTATCTAAAAATAATCTTGTAAATGCTCGTAGACCATCCTAGACAGACCTCCACAAGATAGACATGGAGTTGTACGCAAGGCTTGGACAAACAAAGATATATGGAGACATAATGGCTCCTCAAGCTGATAGTCTTAATCTTCAAGTGGTGAGGAATCCTCCGATGTGGAGTGAAAAAAACGCAATGAAGTAATCGTCTCCTCAGTATGACATGTCATTGACAAAAGATGCAATGCTCTAGCAGTTCTACTATACTTTCCAACTTGATCTAACATCCTATAGTGTCGTATGCGAGCGGAAGATGAGACGTCATGTGTAGAGACAAACTCACTCCTACCTCGTGCAACACGTACTGATTCCTCCGATATAACCGCCTAGTCACTAGCACGAAATCTTTGAAGATGGACCGTCATCTCTTGATGTCTCACCTCGAGTATAACGAAGACATCAACGAGGTAGTAAGAGAAACAATAATCACGCCGTCTCGTCCATGGTGTTCCGTGTCAACATGTCGAGAGGTAGACGGAATGCTTGTCTCATCTCGTCATGGAGAGCACGGTGTAGTCGATGAAACAAATACAGACAAAGAGAACTCTCTCGAACGATCTCAAAATAGTGTAAGAATGGACTCTCAACCACTCCCATGACTCAAGAGAAACTCCAAGAAGAAGAATTAAACGTGCAAACATGTGTAGACCTCCGCTCTCGGCTAACCTAGGCATCCCAAAGTGATCCAATCATAGTTCTTGTACATCTTTCTCACATGAGACTTTATCCCTTGCGAGGTGAATAACTAGCTATACACTGGACATGATGTGTCTCTATCAGTCTCGATCTCATGAGAGAGAGAGTACCCATAGCTAGAAAAAGAGACGATATCCAACCAAAGGGTACTCGTAATAAAAATATCTCAAAAATATACTCTCAAATAAAGAACCTTAATCCTCTAGGAATAAAGAACACACTATATGTAGCAAGAAAACTCTCAAAACTCTCTCAAAAACTTTAAACAAAAGACTCTATAACCCTTAAGAAAGTCATAGATACTCTTTTCTTTTTACTCGCGCTTGGTTGAATTTCTTCACATTTAGAGCATTGGGCAGAAATCACACAGCGTAAGTACTCATGAGGACCAATCGTGATGCTTTTAAATACAAAAAGATAATTTAATATTAAATTAATGAGATCTCTGACTTATAGTTTTGGAAGTGTATGTGCGCACATTGTGCTTACATGTTAGTATAGATCTAGATTCTGCTCGCACAACCTCGCAACTTTTGGTTCTCTTATCATTTAATATAAATCTTTTATATTAAAGAGTTTTAATTTTAATTTTAATTTAATATAAATATTTAATATAATATATAGTTATTTCTTGATAATAAATAAAAACCAAAAATAGTATTAAGTTGATTTCTTCTCGGTAGATATAGCAAGCGCTAACAACAACCAGGTACTTGCTAAGCGAAACAAGAACTCAGAACAATTTTTGGAGTTTTAAGAACTACTCAAAATTAAAATAATATTAATTTTCATAAATTTTGCAATTATTTTTATGCATAAATCTCAAAATCTATTTGAATTCAGAAGAATGTATATTTCATGTGGAAACTCGAGTTTTGAGCTGACTTCAATGCAGGCATATGATAACTTTGAGAAATATCAACATCTAACTGAATTCTGCAATTAACATTACTTTTTGTGTTCAATAATTTCTAATTTATCTTTATCTATATAACTATTTTTACTACTTGGACAAAACTATTACTCGCAGCCTAAATGGTGAATGAAAATAGGAATGTGTCCTTTGCTAACCAAGCAAATTCACGCACATGCATAAAATAACCCATGAGAAACTTCATTCTAAACTATTAAAACTATACAAGAAACTGTAGATATACATCACCCACACACAAATTATCTTGGAGTGGTCCATGAACTTCATGGAGCGACATCTTCAAATCGATAAGTACGTAACTCATATTCATCACATTCTGAACTAGTTGATGAGAATTGACATACCTAAAGTAGTAAGAATAAATTTGTTCAACAAACGTAAGGTCTATTTATCAGTTTTTAAATAAATATAATTAAATAATTTGCAAATTTTAGATTAATGTGAACAACATTCCAATTGCGCAATGAATGTACATTAAAGAGGACATGCAAGAAAATTATGCAAAGAATTAGATAGAAAGACCATGAAATCCATGGACTGTATTGTCTTTTATATGTACGTGTAACAAACCGAATAAGATAAACTCATATGAATATCTCAACAAAAATGTACTACGGATTTGAGTCTCCATCTGAATTATACTGAAGAATCAAATGAGTCTTGACTCATTTGATTCTTCACCGTCAAGAGTGTTGACAAAATCATTCTCTTCAACGTTCCCTTCGTTTTCACCTTCGCTTCATCTTAGATTCTTGTTCTGATCTCAATATATTTTTCCAAACGGAGATTCGTGATTTACGTTATGATGACTTGTTACAACCGATTGATTATAGTTAAAAGAAAACCAAAAGCTAAGATTATGGTTTCAAAAGTATAGATTTCTTGCTTGTATAGAGTTGATCTTCTTTTCTCATGCAAAAATTTTCTTTTCTCTGGAAAGTATTGCCTTATGTTGATGTAAGGATCATACGACTATGTGTCGTATTTTTGGATTGAGACATAACATTGTTCTTCTTTCTTGTCACGAGCAATGATGCGCAACACTTTATAAATTCAAAATGATTTATCATCCTTTATCAAAACTATGAGCAATTGGTTGAGGATACACCTTTGATGTTACTAGTAGATTTTTGTAATATATTGTTAGTAGTGAATCTTTAATGTGGTCTTGTTCTAAGTCAAACACAATCTCACTTTCATCCAAAAATGAAGAACAACTATAAATGAATTATACTTATCGCTCAAATCTTTGACAATATTTTTGAAAGTCAAGATGATTTTTCTAGATTCAAATTTGTCGACCAGTCTCTTTAAGGCTGTCTTGTGCATAATGCTCTAATTGACCTCCGTGGTGATTTTCAGTCAATTTGGAGCATCTTACTCGGAGTTAGGAGGGTGCATCTCATGAACTTCATGGACTGCACAAGTCAAATCGACTGTGCATTTCATGAGGTTCATGGGTTGCATCCTCAGAATTGATCCAATGATGCTCCAAATTCGGATGGAAATTGCTCTGTATGGTAGTTCAGACATTCTAAACAAGGCAACCTCAAAGAGGCTGGTCAACAGATTTGAGCTTAAAGAAATCATTTTGATCTTAAAAAACATGATCAAAGATTGTAACCACTTATATTTTTTCTTGCTATTGATCATTTCTTCGCTTTTTGTGAAACTAAGAGTAGACTTGACATTGCACAACATGGAGGGTGCTGCTCATACCTCTAGTATCAATGACCACACATTAATTCATGTATCTTAATACAATAGATTGTTTGTTGAAGTCTGCTTGTATTTCATGACTTTACGGTTTGTGCTATGCTTCTTCATGTAGTAAATTCATCAATTATGACCGAAATCACTTTTTCTTACAGCATGTATATTTGAGCATTACCTCCTACGATTCACTAACCACAAGTGATATGAATTATATCATTTGTAAAGTTTTTATGTTTTTAATATCAACATCAGTTAAGATTCTTAAGATGTGGAGTTGCGACTGAGAAATCCAAGAGTCTATATTTAGGAGTTATGAGCTTATGTTTTATTTTTCAAATTTTGAGACGAAATCTAATATTATGAATGTTATCTTCAAACTTTTGTTGGGTATTTTTTTTGGTACTTCGAGGTATCTCATTATTTAATAATCTACAGACAAGTGACATCTTTGATTGAATTCATGTATAGTGCTGTAACGATAAATTTTCCACTTTTTGTTTAACATGGTGAGAGGACTTCAAAGTTATCATTTTAAAAATTATTCAATTTTTGAAATTCATCCATATTTACTTTCTCTACTACAATCCCTGCATGAATTCCAGAGACGAATTTACACGAGAGAGGTCTAAACTATACATTGTTCCATACTGGTGGAGTGCAATCCATGTACTTCATAGACTGCTCTACACCAAACTCATGTAGTCCTTAAAGTTATTCGACCAGATCAACTTATAATCGGAAGATATAGTCCGTGAAGTTCATGAACTACTTTGCACCAAAATGATGTAGTTCTTGCAGTTCATAAGCTCCTCAAGATTAGAAGAGTGAAACCCTTGTAACTCTTAGACTTCTCCGCATTCAAGGGGCGTAATCTTTGGAGTTTGCAGATTGTTCTTCTCTTGACGATAATCGTGTTTTGAAGTTTTATGACGAATATTTTTTATGTAAGATTGAATGAAAATACAAAATTTTATGTATCTATTGATAGTTACTTCTTGACTTATCAAAAATAAAAATTGCTTGGAACTAATACAGTTATGTTGTTGGTCATCAGATTGTTGTCTTATCATGAACATATAACATTGTACAACAAACTAGGTTAATCTCAGACTTTTTTAAAGTAATTATAAACATTTTGAATTATTTTCACATGAAACCTGAACTTCATGATATTTTGGAATGTACAATTTTTTGATCTCCATGTCATATAAAGTTGAGTGAACTCAAAACAGAAACCCATTAGCAAGTACTTGGTTATTGATAAAGGCTGTTATAAGTAATTCATTCTAGGAAAACACACGGATAAAAAATTAAATAACCACCTCAAACCAACAGATTCAAGGAATTTTTTCACCCTGTTCTTGTGCATGTTTTTTTCACACGTCCTATTTTTTTTACATATCATATTGTTCTTGTTTAAATAAACTGCTTTGTTTAAGCATTCACGTTGCTTGAAGTGAATAAATATGCATATAACATGAATTTCTGGGGAACTTTAACCCGCTTGGTGTTATGGAAAGACATATTAAGTGGAAATTATTTACCAAGCTAACATGAAAATTAAAGTAATTTTAAAATATTAAATATTAGCAGAACTTGGAAATGTGGGAAAATCTCAACATAACCCATAAAGAAAATATATACTCATATTTTTAAAGAGTATAATTGCGAACATTTGCTGAAGAAAAATATTCATTCTATCAATAGATTAATTTAACTCTTGCATATGTGCCTCCTTGATCAAAAGATGAGGAAGTAAACGAAATATGCAAGGAAGTCAGACTTTTAGACTTGAATATCAATCCTTAGCACGTACTCGACTTACATTGAGGAGATAAGTGACAACGATACTTTACTAAGATTTAATTACACATCTCTCTCACGAAGGTGTTTAAATTAAGTCTTATATTATGTGGATTGCCTTGCAGTTGAGTTAGAATGTCACTGCACCAGCTATTGACGTTGGATGAGAGATGAGAGAAAATCTGTAAAGTAAGCACACTTAAACATCAAAGCAAAAAAAGCAGACCACGAATGAATGAAACTTTATTATTTATTTCACTAATTTTACTTCGGTGTGGTTTATTATGATTCACGAAATAGAATATGGTAAGAAATAAAGACTGCATATAGCCCACCATAGGGAAAGATCACAGCTCGATCATGTGTCGAAGAGTTATACGTTAGTGTTTCGTGTTTTCATTAACTTGCTTTTCTTTCTAAGCTATCAGCCTATATGTATGAATATTCATGGAGTATATAAGGAATCAAACTTCTAAATTCCTTTCTGCCTAACTTCATAAAAGGAGGATTCAGTTTATCACCTCAAAAATTTTAAGAATAAATTCTTATCATCTTAAGAGATCTCAATATCTAGTATGGTATTCAAATTTAACTTTGGCACAGAAATTAATTAGTCCATGAGACATAGAAGAAAGAACCAAAATACAGGAATAATTGTATGAATCATGATCGATAATGGCATATGAATACTACATTGCTTTAAGAAAAACTTTTGGTTGATAATCCTCAGCTTTTATGTATAGAAGATAATCAGATCCTGTATAATCAGATTCATGCACTCTATAACCAGTTACTGTGACTTTGAAGTTCGAAGTTAGTGGAAAGTGTTTGTATAGCTGACACCATCTTACTTCACTAAATAAGAATGCTCAACCACCTTTGGTGAACCACTAAATATGCATGCTTCCTGAGTTTCGACAGGAGGAAGGAGAGGGTAAGCATGAAAATAGAGAAAAAAACTCCCCATGGATTTGCTGTGGTAAAGGTAGACTAGGTTTTGTAACTGGATCGTACACAAGAGAAATTGTTTTTATTTGTATTATGTTTATTTTATGTTATTAAAAATATATAAAAACTGTATACATTCTAAAATAAACTAAAGTAAAAAATTAAAAAATTCAATAAATATTAACTATTAACAGAAGAAAGCGATGCAAGAAATCTTAACATAACCTACAAAGCAAGAACACACTGATTCATTTCCAAAAATACAAGTCTGAGATCTTCCTGTTAAATATATATTGATTTAATATATACACTGATTTATTACCTAACTTTTCTTGGCAAAAAATGTTAGATAATAAATGAAACCGGTGCATCTACCTCCTCCGTCTGAACATGGAAGAGGTGAAGCAGTTTGCTTCACTATATTTTATCATCCTTCTTACAGATGATAGCAAGTATAATCATATCTAAAGTTGAGACGGTGGTAAATACTAAAAAGGCGTCTTCCTTGCATCTTCATCTTCTGGGAGCAAAGGTGCAAGGGTTAAATTATTCCATAACTTTTCCATTGAGAAAAGTTAGACAATAAATTAATTACTGGGTTGAATTAATGTTTCTTTGCTAGTAGCATATTACACTTATATCCTCGAAACCGCATATGTCTTCCTCCTTTTTCTCTGGACTGCACTGCAACTCTAGGTGGAGTTTAATTTAATTTAATTTAATTTAATTTAATTTAAATTTAAATTTTTAATACTTACATATTTTCAAATAACATAACAGAGACAAACGTTACCCAGAAGTTCATGGTACATGCATATACACATGGGTGTTATATTCCTTGCATTATCATCATCATTCTCTGCTAACGTTATAGGCAGTCACTACAAGTGTGTATAAATTTTTTTATTATTTTTACTTGGAGCTAATAGAGAGGTGAGCAGACCCATCGTAAACCCGTCTCTATTCTGTAAGAGACCTCTTTAGTCCATAATAAATAAATTTTCTTCGTACTAAATAATTTATGTTTGCCATCGTCTTATATTTCTAGGTTTTTGCTCCCCTAACAAACTACGGTCAAAAATTTCTACAATGCAAAAACATTGAAGACAATGCATATGTATGCGAGACTGAAAGCTTTCGTTTGTTACATAGTGCAAAAACTGATCGATTTTTCACCTCGCCACCCATTGTACATGTGGGATAGCAATTCAAAGCTATGAGAGAACAAGAATCAAAAGTCGCAGTCCAAATTCCAACCAAAAGAAAAAGTTTTGAAAATTTTGATACTTAGTCCACATTTCTCAGTCTGTACCACACGAACATGAATCTTCATGTCAATCTAAGAATAAATATAAAGCTGAAAGAGAGCAACGATCAAAACCTATGGCACAAAAATTCTACTATCCAGAGTAAGAATGATGGAACGCTCTGCACCACCTGAATAGTGATCAGAATTTTCATTGAGAGAAAAACCACCTCACAGCAAGAACAACGGAGCGCTCCAATTGCAAAGCCACGATAAACTTTTTTGTCATGAAATTTCAACCCTCCATAGCAAGAAGAATGGAGCTCTCCGTAGTACCGCGTGCAGACATCGAGAATTCTGTCACAAGACTAACATCCCCTAACAACAGAAAAAATTTCTGTCACAAGAGTAGCACTCCATAGCAGTGCAACGTTATGCACGACAAAATCCAAATCCATAACAAGAGAAATGGGGTCTTGCTGCAAAGACAACACTGTCAGCCGAACTTGCTGTTATAGTACAATGTGTAATTATTATCTCTCTCACAAAATAAACATATACATGCCATGAGCAATTAAAAGGTTATACGACCTAGATTATACTGTTCTCCTCACAACGCGAGAACCAATCCAGAAAATGAATTTACAACCGCAGATTGCACTTGTCGTTTTCTTTCTCTCCGTTCGAAAGCTCATATTTCATGCATATCTCATCAGTTTTCACGATTTCACGAGATTTCTGGGTCATCAAGTGCTAAGTTAAGGTGAAAATTTATAGTGCTTTCCTGTTTTCTCTCCTTGACTTCTGGCCTGACAATGTTGAAACTCTCAACACGACAACAAAAAATACTCCTTGGAAAGCAGCAGCTAGCCACTTTTTGCGGCTTCGCTGAGGATCCCCATGTGGTCAACGTTATTCAAGAATATTGTAGAGTTAGTTCCGGTATTGATCTAGCCTTGACTTTTTATTCATCTCCCTTATGTGAGTAATTTATCCCAGTATATACTCTCTGTTCTCCACTCCACTGATGATAATAAGGTGATAATACATTAACATGCACGTATTATCACTCTCCATGTTTGGAGGAGGGTTTAATATATGCTCAATTTATTACTAATATTTTTCTGTTTGGAAGGGTTAAGTCATAAATTGATAAGTAAAGAATTTATATTTTTACATTCATCTATGGTTATGTCTTCATAGTATACTATGAAGGATGAACATTTCACACCCTTCGTGTAAAAGTTACGATCCCAAGTGCCAAGCGTAACCAGCAAGTCATCGGACTTGTAAACACGCAGTGCGCGGGTTGTACCTCGCGCAAATGTACGGGTTCCGGAGCGTACAGGTTGTAGCACTTTGTCTGACTATACGAGCTTTGTCATCTTCTTCATTCTAGATTTTTAATTTAATATATTAAATATAGTACTTTAAATTTGGTAAATTCAATTGTAGCTTACTGCATTGCTTTCGTTTAATACATTAAATACAGTAGTTTAAATTTGTTAAATTCAATTTAGTGCAGCTTACTGCATCCTGTGAAAACAACATTTGCTGCAGAGTACGGTGTACTAGATCAATTCTTATGAAACTTTTATTAAACTATCTTTCTGAAACCAGTCACCATATCTCCACCAACCGTGTGTGAAATTTTGTTCACTACATTACCATTTGTTTTCTTCCTTTTCCCGGCCAGAAGTGCATGTTGCATGCACTTCTGGTAGCTATTAAACTTCTTAGGCAATTCTTCTAAGCTTCACAATTCTTCACAAATTCTTCAATCATAATATACTTTATTTCCTCCTTGAAGAAAATTGGATTGCAAAGTTGGCTTTGCATGACCTCTTTACGAAGTTTAAATGATGACCGTTCAAGTGGTTTGTTTGTCGTACTTATGCATTAAGTAACGTTCTCTCTCTCCATCTCTCAGTGTGGGGGTTAGCTTACATTGTACGATTGCGTAACTACGAGTGTACCGCAGTAAGTATATAGTCAGTCTCCGAATGATTACGTGTGATGATATGTTTCATTTTATATTATATACTTTCGTATTTTAAGATTATAATATGGGTATGTTTATTCATACTTAAATCATGAACAAATCCCTTGTGCACACTGAAGTTATTTTCATATCACTACGATACTTTGGTAATCCATTTCCACTTTATTGTAAATAGCAGTATTCATACACTCTTCACTTTTTGTACTAACCCATTCATGCAAATAGTTAATTCATTACAAAATAACGAGAAATCAACCGAAAATGGACGTGCAAAATACCACCATTCGCCTATTGAATGGTTACTAAGGTATACAGTATCCTGTAAGGTGGTGCCCACAGGTATCGGGGTTATAGCATCATTTAAAGAAGCAATAAAGCAGCATAAACCGAATGCTGCTCTGTAGGTCGATTCACATGGCACATTATTTTGCGTTTCCTAGCGACTGGTTTCGTCCATCGGAAAATCCATCATTGGAAGAACACAATCGGATAAGGTAACCATGATTGTTTCTTAATAAAAAGCCGTTTTACATTGTTAATCATTTACATATTTAGCTTTCTTCTACCTGCATTGCCACTGTAAACGCGTTTTGAGACGAACACAAAACACAAAATTTCAGTGCTGACTTTTCTGGGTTCCTCGTTTCACGGTAGCCTGCACCATCTCAGGCCGGTCCCATGTGTTACCAGCGAACAGTCAAAAACAGTAGCAGATACTCACAGGTGGTTCGAGCCATGCAGATGCAAATCTCTGAGTGCACAATTTGCATCTTTTTCTTTGTATTGTTGCTTCTTTTCTGAGTGCACAGTCTTTAGAACCGTGGCTAGAGCTGTAAGAGATCTCGTTAGAACAAGGGGTAGTAATAATAAGAACCGAAGACTTTCTCGCACCAAGTTTGATGCACTCTTTCCCGTCCAAATGAAAGTCAATACAAGTCACTGCAGTCCCAGCAGTGCATGAAGTTTGGAACTCAAACTCACATGAATCGAACACAGACCAAGCAAAACGCCTTGTCAAAGCTTGGTCAAGAGCTTAGACCTCTCTGGAGATGTTCACTAAACCACCAAATCATTAAAACAGGGAACTTTAACATCCCCGATCAAGCAACAATCATATCCAATAACATCGACGTTTCTTTGTGAACCGACTATCCCCTAGCAGTGGCTTGAAGAATCGCCTCGCTGACATGCATGTCTACATATACGTCAAGATAAGAGGACCACGGTCAAATACTTTATAAAGCACAAGGAAAGAAAAGTCAAAATTGCACAAACAGCAATGATGTGGAAGAGTTGTTCTGCGCGTGAGGAAGTTTTAAGGTAAAAGGAGAGACCGGAGAGGTAATCAGCGAGCATACTGTATGGGGAGCTTCCTATACAGATGGATCTCGTAGAGTTAAATAAAGGTGTTTCAACGATATATATAAATAGAATGAAGTGTTCACCATCCCCTTTGGATTTCGCGACTATGAGGAGAGAGGGATTTCGCTACTGCTCGGAGACGGACGACCTGACTACGTGGGTGGGGCATGCACAGTCGATTACACAATCTCTTAGAGCCACGACAGAATGGCCCAGGAGACAGTAATCGGCCAGATCCCGGCCATTGTTGTCGTCGTGCTTTTGAGCCTTCTGGTATAAATTGGAAGAAGCTCCCAGTTTTGCTGCGTTCGCAGCCAGCACTTGTTCCCTGTTCTATACTCGAGCGGCAGCGAAGAAGTCAGCGGAGGCCGCTTTTGACTTCTCGGCGTATGGATGTAGTGCATTGACTTTCGGGATCTGGCTGGATTTCCATGCGACTTCCACCGACTTTAGTGTAAACCGTTACGTGTGTCTCTGAGGTAGCTCTTACTTGGTGGGGAAGAGCTTAGGTGACGTATGTTCAACTAGCTCTTCCAATGTCTCGTTCAGGAAGAGTACTGTCTGCCAGGTCTGGCATGCTGCTTGCCCTGGCTCTCATGATCAGCTGCCGCTGCACAATCCACGTCCATGCTGCTGCTGCAGGAATTGAGGGTGTTGACAACGTGATCACACAGTGGAATGCTCTAACACAGCAGGTCTGTGCACAATCTTCGTTCCCCTCGCTTCTTTTCCTGGCGCTGAATTTATCGAGAGGAATTCATCTCTTGGTCAAGTCTTGTTACTGGACTGTCAGGATTGGGGTTCGAAATTCTGGATCTTTGGACCCGAATTCAGATGCTCGTGCTAGAACCTTATGTTTAACGATTGAGGTCATCTAGGTGGGAATTCAGTTTCAAGAGTGAGTGATTCTAGACAACTGAATTCAGTAAATGATGATTAATTGCGACTGTATCAGTTGTGACGTTTACGGCTGCTCAATCAGCAACTGACCAGGTCCACTCGATGCACTGATTCGTGTATCGATTCTCACAGATGGTTCGGACTTTTTCACTTCCCAACCAAATCGCCGGTCGAGTATATATGCAAGTTCACGTCTCACAGTATCTAGCTCTCCAACTTGCGTATAAGAAGAAATCTTTACTCGCTCATCCGGAAGCAGCTGCTCACTACGCTGGCCACTACGTCCTCTCGGAGTAAGTGAACATTCTGGGAAAATTGGTCATCTTCGATGCGTCTGATCTACACTGGAATATGTCAAATGCATGTGGCAGCTCTTGATAATTCTGATTCTAAGTTTCGCGGCCTCTCTATGCTTGGATAGATCGATCCGGATGGGTAAAAGTCCTCAAAATGTACATGTGGTTTCAGAATCTTTCCTTGGGAGCAATCACCGATCTTCGATTGCTTCATCGCGTCCAAACTCTCAGCGCTGAATCTGACAGAAAAGGAGGACAGGGAAGGTGAGAGGGTTGGAGTGCAAGTGGGGGCCAAATTCCTCAAGTCAAGGTAAGTCCCCTGAGATAGTCATGATAAACTGCATCAAGGTGTTCTCCGCTCGCTAACTAATCAAATCACAAAGTCATTCTTCTGTGCTCCGTTTGGGGGGCAGTTTGGTTATCAAAGAGCAGGAGTTATTCCGATCCAGATGAATGGATGAAAAATGAGGAGTAGACATAGCACGAGTTCTTCCGATCCTCAAGCTGGAAATGTTACAGCTTTTTGCAGGATATAATGTAGAAGAATTTCAGCATGGGCAATATTGTATCACTTTCATCTCTCTACATGATTGCAGAATTACTGATGGAAGCCAACGATGGGCTAAGTTCGAACCAGCTCCACCAGGTGGTCCCACCGGGAAGTATCAGTTCTCACCAAACCAGACTTTCGCTCTGTACCCACAACTTGCAACAACACGACCGGAGGTGATAAGGGCCCCAGAGGATTTCGATACGTTTGGAGGACCTCCTGAAATACCCAGTCCAACGTACAATTCGGATTATCAGACAATTGTTACCGTTGGCAATGCCAACTCCTCATTCCAGAAGCAATCACTGAAAGACACAGCAAGATTCTGGGAAGATGGTGGCAGTATGTACCTGACAACCTTTAACCTCGACTTTGACCTGTTTGGAATGGAAAGCTAGTTGTTTTAAGATTGGCTACACGCTTCGTTCAGTTGATTTATTTTCATCAGAATGCGAGTTTTTATGGAGTTGGTAAGAAGCTATGGATGATGGTAATTTTTTCTTCATTCAGATACTTCGGGGATTGTGGGCCATTTTTTCAACGTAACTCTGTCAGTGACCGGCCCGAATATCTCGCTCAAAGCAACTGCCAAACTCTTTGCCAAGCTCTCAGTATCCCACTTTGATGGTGCCATCGCGGGGTGGTATCAGAAGTACAAGTACCTCTTCTGGCGACCCATCACTGCTGTCAGGTTACTCCCTGTCTCTGTCTTCTGGAGCTCATGAATTCCCTAGTTGCAACATTTGAATGACCTCGTTTCGTTCGTTCGTGTTCACGTTATTTCGAGTTGTTCTCTCGCTTCTGTGTACATGCATGCTATCGGTGACAAGAGAAGTCTTTGTTCGATCGATGGGACTGGAGATGCAGCATTAGATCTCTTCTAGCTCAGTTCCAGTTCGACTCAACCCTAGGTCCGGAAGAATTAGCTTCTGCAGGCTCTACTACACATATGATAAATTCTGGTCCCAATCCATAGAGAGTAATGCCTGCCCTGCGCACCTATAGCATTCTTGTATGTATTGTTCAAAAGGAGGATGATTCGAGCGGGTCGGTGATCTGGTTCTGACATAAGAACGTTCTGCGGTTCTGTGACACATATAGACAGGGAGAGTCTACACACGCACCTCTGCCAACGTACGAGACATATCTGCGAACACCTGGCCATCCCGAGTACCCAAGCACGCACTCTGTCAACGCCGGAGCCTGGGCTGCTATCTTGTCCAGATCTTTGTGTATATCTCCACACGAGAAAATCCCTGCTTTTGTGGTGGCAACGGAGGGTTACCTTCTTCCCAACAGAACTTACACGACTATTGAGGCGCCAAGCACTGAAGTGTACCTCAGCAGGTACGAATCATCACCCCACTTCGAATTCCAGAATTCCGTCACTGACTCCCGTCCAGCCTCCAGCTCATCTTCCTCCTCTTCCTTGCCTGGAACGCATCGGCACTCTTCAGTCTCTTCTGCATCAATTTCTTATCTTGGCGCAGGCGTGACGTGGGTTGATTGTCACCTTTGCTCATATTTTAGTGATCTTTGCTAATTTGATCATCTTGCCATCCAAGTCAGCGAGTCAGTCGGACTGTAATACCGTACGGGGACTGCCAGGTCCGGCCCGGCTCGCCAAAACATCATTCATAACTACAGACAGAGAGAGAGACCGAGAGCGTTGGATTGGATGACGCTTCCCCTCTGTGTCCCAACGATGAGTCAGTCCGTCTCGTCTGTCGATCAGTCAATCACAGCACACCAGTCAGGTGCTACTCGATCAACTATTGTGCTCTGGACGTGCGTAAACTGGTTATAAGAACGTTACCGTCGTAACCACACCTTTCTCTCACTCAAACCTAAACCCCTAAACTGATAGGGTTTACGGACAAAAAGATCTACGGACATCTTCCGTCTGGACCTGAGGGTTCCCGATGCGCGGTGTTGATAGCTAGGAACTGGCAGACAAAAAGCGAAATCAAAAGCTAAAGGCTTGACGAGAGAAGAAACGGAGCACTCCGCCTGGTGTGCAGTACACGATCTGTAGTTTGAAATCATCGATGAAGGAAAAGGAAAAGAGATCCTCGATGACGAACCAGTGAAACTAGTCTAACATTTGGTTCGATATACCGGGTGATCCGCCTGCGTTCGTCGCTGTTTGGTTTTCGCAATGCAATGCCAATCCGCAGTCCTAAGTGATGTGTCCGTCTGTCGGCTAATTAGGCCCTCCTGGCTTGTATCTGGTACGACGCTTGGCCTTGCTTTGGCCGCCAGATGTTTTCATTCTTAGGAAGAAGAGCTTGGACGTAACAGGATCGCTGCATATACGTGGACAACTGTATTTGCTGGTTCGCCGTCCCTGCACTGCATGTCACCAGGTCTCGAGGGGGTGAACTGTATGGACTAGAATTGGTCGTGTGTATGCATGATAGATGGTCGTGTGTATGCCTTCAGGCTGACGGGATCTTTTAAGTACCCCGAAGTTCATGTTCTAAAGGGATTTTGACAAAAGAAAAGGAAACCCAGTAATTCACGGCGCTTGTCTTGTCGATTTATTGCTCGCAGAGTGTATGGAGGTGTTCACTTCCCGAAGGCTGGGAGAGATGGATTGCAACTGGGAATCGATGTGAGTGGATGATATTACCAAGACCTTCTTTCGTTGCTGATTGACATCTTTCTTTTGTCCTTTAATTTTTGTCTTTAGGTTTGCTTTCGTTGCTGAGGTTTTTTCTCAACTTCTGTTATTCTAGGATCATATATACAAGTGTAAAGATCATGATCAGTTATTCATTTATCATATGAAGGTTTCTGCACTCCAAAAGTAGAAATGATGGAGCAGAATCTCTTGTGGTTGAAAATTTTAACTTTATGTGCTTTCAGGTAGGCGAGTACGTGTACGCTCACTTCGAAGACGTCTACGGAGATTTATAGGTTTTATCAATCAGATGAAAAGGCCTTGTTTCAAGCAGATGTAAAATGTTTATATCCTTCCCCACAGCCTTGTAGATTGAATTTCGTCGGAGAACGTGTAAATGTTATAAAAGTATATTATAATAAGTTATTTAGAAAAATAAATTAATTCATAATTGATAAATGTTAACCTCTCTCGGAGATGCTAGGTGATCCAGATATACATCGTAAGTGAGGGCTGGGATGATGCGCTGCTAGAGGTATAAATCCAGTTAATTTATGTTTTAATTCCTCGCGTCGGAGCATAAATTAATATATAAATTAAAGGACATGACGTGAATAATAATATCCTCACTCACGCTTCTGAGCTACACATGTACATGTAGGTAGAATCGTTAGCACCTTAAACCCACTGGAGTGACCTGCAGAGTCCAAGCCATGGCATTTCCTAGAGGGACATGTCCGGCATGGGGCTCAAGGTTAGCAGCCTTAGAGGGTTTACAGGCTCAGCATGCAGTATTCAGAAAGATAAACTTGTTGTGTGTCAGAAAGAAAATGATCGTCAGTGTACATAACTATCCTCTAGAACACTTGGTGTGATACTCCTTTTCGGAAACACCTTTTCTTTCATGAGGGTCCTCTTGATCGAGTCAAAACAATTCTTGCTCAAGTTTCTATAACACTTTGTGTGATACTCCTTTTCGAAAACACATTTTTTCTTTCATGAGGGTCCTCTTGATCGAGCCAAAACAATTCTTGCAAACTTGAGTAAGAGAAATATGCATAGCAGTGGCGGTTCTTTCCAGGGAGCGGAAAGGAACAAGCAAGAAAATCAAGATGTAAATATGCATCTCTCGATGAACTCTGAGAATTTCGAGAACTCTGTTCGTTTAATGTTATCCAGAAAATATATAAGTATTACGTGAAAAATATATATTAAGTAAATATAAAAATTAAAAATTTTATAAACATTATATGTTAATCTATGTTTGAAAACACGTGGAAGCCAGGAACAAACCAATAAGTAATATCTCAACTCTTGCGCTTCAAAAAGTATCAGGTCGGAAAATTATACTGACAATATTACATTAATGAGACATGAGACGTTTAATTTATACCTAACCTTTCTTGTCGAAAAAATTAAGTATAAATTAAATGATTATTCCCTCTTCCGAACTTGGAAGAGGGTGAATATGCATACTTCTCCATAAGCATGTAAGAATAGCCTTTCTTTTGTGGAGTGTCATGTCCGCCTTGTCCATTTCACGGGGATTACTGCTCCAGATCTCACTTGCACCCACACGGACACGCCGTGTTGTTTGACAGACCCAAATAGCTGCATGTCCCAAGTACGGTGAGCTAAGTGTACCCAGATCCCGTTGTATACGGCCATTAGGGCGTTTCAAACAGTGCGATCCAGAGTAGATTCGTTTCTTAAGATTTGGTTTATCACTCCGGGGTCCCTCTCAAATACTTGGGAGAGCGATCAATTCTTTGGAACATTTTTGGAGAACATTCAAATTTAAACTCTGTCAGTGCAGTAAGAAAGATTCGTAGTACAACAAGCAACGAGAACTTTTTTGAGTGGAATCACTTCATGAACTATTTAGAAAATTTTATTATTCAAGTTTATGTGTCTCGCTCGTCAACAAGTGTGTTTCTGTCATTATGTGTACCATTTTTTCATTCATGTTTTTGGTTAACAAGTCAGCGAAATGTGTCAGTTAGGTTATGAAGATTAGCAAAATAACTGTTTTTGCTTCAAATTTGACCAACATTAATATGTTTTGTTCTTTCGTCAAAATTAGTATTTCTCAAAAATATGACATCGCTCACGTCGAGAATTTTATGTTGCAACTATGAAATTATGACATCAAAGGTGAAGTCTATGTGCTTTTATGATTTAGATGTAAAAACTCTAATTTCAGTTCTCAGTTCTCAGAGGAAGTTTGAGAAATCCTCAGTTTTCTTTCTTTAGCATTCTCGAAACTCGACTTATAGATCTTGGCTAAACTTGTACGCTAAACTCTAATTTTGAAAAGATTACCCAGATCGGCCTAGGTTATAAACTAGTTGAGTCTCTCGGTGTAGCGCGTGAGGCCAATAACATCTAATAAATCATAGACTTGTTATTGCCTCAAACTTCCTTCGACTATATGCCGAAAGTCTTTCTAAGAAGTTGGCTGCAAGGGACAAAAGACCCCTCGTAGCGTAGTTAGGCTCAGGGGCACTTAGGGTTTTATTGGCAAAAGTTTTTTCAGTCTTTAGCTTCGGTAATAAGAGAGATTAGCGCATCTCGTCATTTTGTTTTTCTCTTGTGTCAAGAAACTGAACAATAAAAGCTTTCACACGTTTGTCGGTATGATAAGATATCGTATGAGAGATAAATCTGAGACGCGTCATATTTGTTGCATGAAAAATATTTCTGATTTCATGTTAACAGACGACGATGAAAGTTTGCCGTCGGATGCAAAAACTCGAGTAGAATTAGACTTCAGTAACATTTTGTAGAGAGCGTTACAGTACAACAAATATCGGAGCAGACATCCTCTCGGAACAACGTTGAGAACTTGTCTCAGAATGATGATTAAATCGAACAAGTACGCACCATCATGCAAGTGGCTCACTGGGTCAGGAATCTTAAGAGCACGTAACGATGCTTTGTGAAAAGCCATTGTTCATCTTGAGACAGTCATAATGAAAGATATTGACGAATTTTCTTCAGCCAACATCAGAACTGTAGCAGGTACTTCACTGTTGATGTTGTGGACGAGAACGATGAGCAGACACCCCTCTCGTCGACTCACGATCATCGCTCACAGTTTGAGGAGGCATTGCTTTCGTACTTGCCGCTTTGCAGTGCCCTCGCTAGGAGTCTTGGACCGGACAGAGGTACGAAACCTGAGCATGTTTTCAATCCCAACTTCTGTTGTTAGCCTTGGAGCATTTTCTGATTTTTACCAAATCATCTTTCTATGCAGGAGAAGGTCCAAAACAGATCAGCAGCGTTCGCTCTGCGAGAGAAAACATCTTCACCTTTTCTACGTGCTCTTCTACCAGTTTCGACTATAGTGTAGCTTTTTAGTTTACAACCTTCCAGACTCTGAAATCTCGTACATCAATACCTCTCGCTTGCAGCAGTTGAATGTACAAAGAATTTTTATGTAAATTCTTATTTCTCTATAAAACTTATCTGTACATAGTTAAACACATTGTAGTACTGCTATCTTCCCACCGAATTCTTACATCACTAGGTCTGGCTTACAGCTGCTCAATGTACACACAATTTGTATGTCAATTTATATTTTTTTCAAAGTTTTTGTGTTACACACGTTACGAGTACTATCTTAGCGGATGGGAAACCCAGAAGTGGACTGCTCTTGTAGTCGTCGTAATTCGTTGCACCGTATTCTCATCCAGACAGCGACGCGACACCCATATGTCAATTCTTCCAACATCTGACATCCAAGGGCCGTCATAACAGAGCACTACCGCACGTCCCGGATCATACAAGTTCAGAGATTGTAACGTTTGGGAGAAGCTCAAAATGTATTTGAAAAAACATTCAAATATTACATAACCCTTCCTGTTGGAAAGGTTTGTTCTTTTTCAAAAAACAAAAAGAACATGATCTTTCATCGTAAGATGGGACCAGTGAATATCCATAGCAGTGGCCATTCCGGCTGGGTGAGGAAAAAAGACAAAAGTTAATATAATCACTGAAAATAACCGAAGATAATTGGTTTGGAGGTGGTTAGAGGTGACAGTTTAATTCTAAAACACTGTAAAACATGCGATGGAACACTGTTCACTTCAGATCCAACCGTAGGTGCCGTGTACATGAGGTTTAGAAAACTAAATGTAAACTGATGCCATAGCTAAATTTAATATTCTATTTAAATATTAAAGTTAAAATCTATAAATAAAATAAATTTTCTATTGTACACATGGTCACTTTGAATCAAGAACCCATAGGTAGTGGATGGCAAAAGATCTCCTTCCTCTTATAAAAGGACTGGCTCTAAGTCATAAAAACATTATCTTTTATTACTGTTAATTTATACACTAACCCTTCCAAGAGGAAGAGTTAATGAATAACCAACCTAGTCCTAAACCAGTGAAATACGCAACTTCACTTAGATCTTTCGTCGGGCAAACGTGGGGATAGTGAAATGGGTGAAGTTAATATTTGGTATTAGAAGTTAAAATGCTTTGTTTCCTCACAATCCACTACCAATTGTTCCGTTTCCAAACCCTAAGCCTACCTTTACAAACATCGTGAGTGATGAAAAACATGTAAACTTCTTGGCTGCTTACAGAACGATACGTCATTCGTGAAAAGTGAGATGAAAAGTATAATGATGATCAAGAAATCAAATACCAGCACGTTCTCGTTCGTTTCACCCTCCATTTGAAAGGTTTGACGTGGACACATACTTGGGCTTTTACCGCTATTCACCCCAGGATTTGCATAGTTTTTATTGCCATTACGTCAGAAATTTACAGTATGCTCGTTTTCTGGGTTTGGCTAATATATATATATATATATATTTCTACTCATTTCGAGAATGAAGAATTTTATCAGCAACTTTCTCCTTTCAGTGTACATATTTCGTATCGTTGTATATTACTTCTTATGTACATGTTCTTTTATGAATTATAATTTCTTCTATTTAATTTTACTTCTTATATTATTGAGACACGAGAATTATCTATCAAATCAACCATCAAAATGGAAAACTAGAGCAGTCGAAGTTAATAAATAAGAATGTGACGGATATGATTGCCGATAAACTTCGAACGTACATTTATGTATATCCTACGGACCACGACGGTCCAAAAATCCGCAAGTGAAAACGGCAAAATAGTTATCCACTAAGATACTGACTGTGACGGATATAAACCCCGCATAAGCGAACTCCCAAACCGGAATTATCATCATACATCGCTCCAAAATCTACTTGTCTACGTGGTGGGCCACGTTCGAGGTCTCTTCAACTAGGTTGCTCTATCAAGAGGTACCGGTTCTACCAGGTCCGGGTCGGTCTCTACTTCTCCAGGCTGCGGTTCATTCTCCGCCAAGTCTTCCGACCACTCACCAGCTTCTTCGTCTTCCAACCTTTCCTCACCTGATTTCGTGCGAAAACGCATCAGTCCAAGAGCTTAGCAGTGAACTACTTGTTTACTTAACAACGTGCAACTCCGAATTATCTGCAATCTCCGTGTCTGTCAAAGGGCTAGCATGGAATCATCCGAGCAGTTGACCAACCTCCCGTCCCGGAGAAGTTTGACAATCGAACCCACGAAGCGGTGGAAGTACTTACGTGCGATCTCGGTATCTTTCAGAGGTGGGGCATCTTCACCAGGCGCTTTGGCTGGGTCGTCCGCCGTGAGTTCAGCGTCCTCTGGGGAAGGCTTGACAACGGGAATCGGCTCGGATTTATCCGTTGTCGGATACTCGTACTCCGGCCCCGTTCCGCCCTGAGTCAGACTCGCCATATCGACCTCATCCTGAATAGCAAACCGCAATGAGACTGTAGCCCGGATTAATTTTGAAACATTCACAAACAATTACAGTAACTTCATCTGTCAGTGTCCGAGTTCGGTAGAATGTGAAACGCACTGCAAATTAACAGTAATTCAGCTGAAAGACACACAGCTCATTTTGACGAAAGATCTAGAAAGCTCTTCTACTGTTTCCTGTCACGGTATTGCCCTGCACAGCGATGACGTAAGTCGAAACAAAGAATGGCTCAAGCTCCAATCTCCCGAAAGAAATGCGCTTCGACTATCGAGGACGTCCTGGAGACCGCCGATAGTTCAAGGCAATTTTCTCCTCAAGGCACAAACTCGAATCTTCAAACTCAATCTCTTAACAAATCTAACCAATTTTCGGTCTTCTATAAGAAAGGCTATCAACTGACAGTATCTTGTCAGCTAGTTTAGCTGCATTAGGCGCAAGCTATCAACGGCGTCCACTTAATGTAGCTTGTACTGGTTTTCTAGTTCCACTGAACACGGAATGAAGACACACACACAGCAGGTCTCATTTCATCGTCGACTGTAGGTCTGCTCACAGATCTGGGTGAAGAGTTACCACCTTGTTCTTGTATTGCTGCTCGGACGCCATGTTCGATTCACGGACCTGCCAAGCACTGAGAGAGCTGTGTTGTAAAGTTAAACTTTGTCGGTAGCTACGGTGTGATAGTCAGTCGAGACCAAGCGAGAAATCGTTAACAAATTCGATCGAAGCTACAAGCGCAAAAGCCACGAATTTTATAGCCAACAAGGAAAAGTTCCCTAGCGCCGTCCTCCTACAACTCCTATATGGCTTCCGGTTGACACTTAGCATGCTGTTACGTATGCATGCCTCACAAGTATCACCCTAACTGATTCTGACACCTGTGCCCTTGCCTACCCTGTAACATCCAGTAAAATGGCGGCGCGGCATATACACTCACCTGGTGCGGCGCAGTTTCTCAAAACTCTGGAATGAGTCAGGAATATCACCTCGCATCCAGCAACGGAACACGTGCTAGCAAACAAGCTTGCATTCATGCTGAAAATGTTGTCGCGGTGTCGAACTGGAGATGAAGGGTTGTATCCGGTATCTTTGCTAGTGCGTAGAACTTGTATAATGTGAAGACCACCTTCCTTAACGAATTCATTTTACGTCTTCCTTGAATATCTCTGAGGGAGGATATTCAAGGATGTATATTCACCTCTTCCAAGTTCGGAAGAGGGGAATATGCAAACGTTTAATTTATTACCCAACCCTTTCGTTTGAGAAGGGTTAGGTCATAAATTAAACTTATCAACTGAGATTATTAAAATACTCCGAGAAGGTGACATATATACAAAACTGCGGACTGCCTCACTACGTGCTACTTATAAGTTCTTACATACATATATGAAACAGTTGTCAGCAGCAACCTGTCTGGTTATTCTTATCCGGTCTTCTCAGGCCATCTGAGCAAGACTAAGCTTAGAGATATTCAGCCAAAAACCAGTCAAAATAGCAGCCAAAAACAGCTATCAAATACCTACGACAGGCTAAGCAGCCAAAAACAGCTACCAAATACCTACCACAGACCAAGCAGTAAAAAACAACGCGCTGCCCACGCAAACAGACTGACATTTCTTTTCTAAAGCTGGAAGTCTCACCTCCTGTCATGAGGTAACGAAATAATCTTCATCTTGGTCCAGATACACTTGGACTCTCTCATAAGAATAAATTTTACTTAAAAAAGTTTTCTGACACAAAGTCAACAGTCCTTACGTCTCGAATCAGAACTTATTATTTTATCAGCGTTTTGCACGTTTGTCTTTTTCTGATTCTAGGTAGGAACTGCACTTTGGATGTATATTCACCTGCACCCAAGTTCTGCTTCTCCCGAAAAATAATTTTCATTCTTTTTCTTGTACTTTTCATTAACGAATTCATTTTGCGTCTTCCTTGAATATCTCTGAGGGAGGATATTCACCTGCACCCAAGTTCTGCTTCTCCCGAAAAATGATTTTCATTCTTTCTCTTGTACTTTTCAGTATCGCACGGTTCGTGGCGAACATCCTCTCTGGGATAGGCGTTTTCGTTTCGCGGACATAGAAAAACGACACTGAAGCTGCAATGCGCAGAATTTCACATGCAGAAAAAAACCAACGACATGGTTGGCATTTATTGCATATTAGAAATGAAGCAGATTTGCATTCTAGTCCTGTTACCACAGAAATGTATACTTGCATTTTTTTCGGTGGTAGTCCTTAAGCACTGGTCTATACTATGTCTACCTAATCAAATAAAGTACCTACTCTTTAAGCATTAGTTTATACCATGTATAACTAGGAAGATTTATGTAGGAATAATTTATGTCAATTTTTTGCTTCTTGTGATTAATTTTTTTGCGTAGTTTTTCAAGGAGAACTCCAAACGACATGTTTGAAATCTTGTTGGGTTCAGTGTAATCAAATCTATCTATCAGAGAAGAGAAATCTCAGATTAAGCGGTCTATTTTGCAGGTGTACGTGGTCTTAACCACAAAAGAGTTTTTAGAGGTTTGGTCACCTACGATCAAAAATCAAAAATATCTTCGCTGTCGGAAGTCGGATATGAGAGTTCTTGGAGCTTGTTCGGAGTCAAGGTGGAAGACACTATTGATATATGAAGACCGTTTGATGAAAAGAGAAAGTTCTCAGATATCTCTTCTTTGATTTCTTCGCTACAGTTTTCATCTTTTTGGACTCGTTAGAGTTCTAGTTGGTTATGTACTTATTAGGGTAGCTAGTTTTAGCTAAGGGTTTGTACATGAATGTTATTTGGATCTGGGTTTGAATCGTGCGATACTGGTGCAAAGCTTTTTGTTAGCAAATAGATGTTTTCTTTATTTTGAGCTACGCTGCGGTAGTTTTGGGTCTAGTTAAGAATGAGAGACTTATTTTAGGAGGTTGGGTGCAGATTACAAATCACTCGTGTCTGTTTCTCAGTTTTGTGTTCTTAGAGAAAAAGAAACGAGTGTGTATAAAGTGAGAGTTAGTGTATCTTGCGAAGCTTGTTCTCGTGGTTGTTTCTCTTTTTTCTTGTCTTTGTTCTGCACACAATATCTCCACAGCCAGGAACCTCACATTTTCTTAAGCAACCTTCACGTAAAATTTGATACGATATCGTGGTGAACTCAACGTGAAGGTCCGAGGTGGAGATTTCTTGTGTGTTGGAACTTGGGAGACGAGCTCAACAATCATGAGGAGGACGGAGATTGGGTTGGTTATCCGAAAGGATGTTGTGGATCATGATGGTTGATGGATATGCATATATTGTGGAATCATGAGAAGAAAGGACGAGCCATGACTATGGACGGGATTAGCAGATCTGAAGAGATACTAGGGATGCAGTTGGATGCATCAATTGCACGGATGTTCCAAGCCTTCACTTTGATTTTGCATAAGAGCAAGGGAACAAACAAAAGGAGACTTTGGGGACAAAAGCGCTTCGAATGATGATCGACAAGCTCAATTTGTTTGATTGAAGAGACATCTCAGAGTACTTGAGATGTTACAAGACGGAGATGGATTTGGATCAAGTATCAGAGAAGGAGATGATCGAAACATCCAAATTCGTTGTGGTGCATAAGATAAGAGAACATGTGAAGGGTAACGAAGCATTTTGGGAGAAATTAGAAGACGTTTTCACAAACGTTGATGGAGAAATATTTCTTGGAAACCTCAGATCGAGTAAACAAGAAATCGTTTTTGGGATGGATTCACCGACCTAGCAAAGGTTTTCAATCTACATAGTTGTTAAGGGAGTTCGAGAGACAGTGCTCTCAACTATCTCAGGTGGAGAAGCTGATCTTGCATACCTACAAGACAGAGCTATTTCTTCAAGTTGCGGATGAGACATGGCAAGAGCGTTTGAAACTACTTTTGGAGGATGAGGAGGAAGAAGAAAGATCGACAAGAAACTAAGAGGTTGTGCATGAAGCGGTTGAGCTTCTTGTCAAACGAAGACATACAAGGGAAAATGTTACAAGGTTGACACTGTGTTGCTGACTACCACACCAATGTTGGTAATACTTGAGGTTCAACCTTCATTTGTGATTTTAGAGGAGAAAGATCTAACCATCGAGGACCTAGGACAAAAGATGCAAGATCTGCAAGCTAAGTTTACTAGGTTGGAGGATAAGGGATCGTCAATTGAGAGGAGGCATGTACTCAAACCAGCTTGAGTACATCAGTGTGTGTGGTGTGATGGTGGTGATCATCAACGAGAAGATTGCATGGACTTTGCAGAGTCTTTGCAACAAGAGATTAATGTTTGGGAGGATGGAAAGGTTACATTCAGAGTACATGTACTCTCCTTCAAGCCAATGGTAAAGGAAGGATGAAGAAGTTGGTCGATATTACATTGCGATACATACTATTGAAATTGTCAAAGTTACAAGCTATGGTGCTAGGATGGAGGAGATTGAGCATGACCTCCGTATGGATGATTTGGACGAGCACATAAGATCAAATGAGCTCAAGTTGGATAGTGCATCCACGATGCAGAAGGAATAAGAGGATATAAGAGAAGAGACTTCTTTCGAGAAGCAAACTTGGGAGGAGAAGGTTCAAGAAGAGATTTTTCTCCATATCTGACAACGGAGAACAGTTTTTCACACCAAAGGGGATGGCTAAGAGACAGACAATGGACATGGGTGATCTGGTTGCTAGCAAACAACAACCAGATATTGGTATGACGATGGATGTGAAGAGAGGTCGAGAGGAGCGCATTCAAGATATGAAGGTTGGGTTCATATCATGGGAGGTTTTGGGTGTAGCTACAAGAAAAGTATGTGATGTCATTGTTGGCATCATCAAGGACGAATGGCATGTTGAGAGTGAAGGAGAGTGCATGATGTTCTCGAGACGACGAGTATAGCTACAAGAAAAGTATGTGATGTCATCGTTGGCATCATCAAGGACGAGTGACATGCTGAGAGTGAAGGAGAGTGCATGATGTTCTCGAGACTATGAGTATAGAATGTAAAGATGGCTTAAAGGGGAGAAAGTCATTGCTGAAGATGATTAGTGGGAGGATGATGCTTGGGAGGTCATATATATTTTCAGAAGAGAAGATAAGGGAGAATGATGTTTGAGAAGGATATCATTGTAACAAGACAATAATCATTGTGGTTGAGGATTTTGTTTGTAGAAATGTGGATTTTTTTGAAAAGCAAAATAGAGGAGAAAGATATGAACGATGACATGTATTGGTTTGAGGTTGAAGGTTACAATCAAAAATATGTGGTGATGATTGGGATGATAGGTGATGTCTGCTACGACAATAGGATTACAATCCTCGACGGTGAGGTTCAACTTGGTGGATAAAGACTAAAGAAGGAGAAAGAAGACATGGATCTAGAGAAAATGAGGACGAGGTTGTAACTTCAAGATAAATATCAGGTTGTAAACTTGAGGATAAGGTTGACTACGATGAGAAGGAGGATGACAAGATCATGTGAGTGCCGATCCTTGGTTGGTATCTCTGGTGCACACCAGAGGATGCACATGGTTAGTGGGTTGGATGTTGTATCATGGACCGACTCTTATCTGAAAATCAAAATTGATGCTTTGCATTATGGCTCCAAAGACGTTCATAGGACTAAAAATGAGCTTTTTACACAACTTTTGGATCTTCATTTTCATTGCACCAAGTGGTAGAGCTCGTTGTTAGCTTCCTATGGGCACTTCATTTATTTTAATTTGACGCTTAATGAAAAAGCTATGAAGTTTGAGTTAGGTTCTAGCTTATTGATGCTGATTGGGTATTTGTGGTTCTTGGTGCTATACTAAGGGATGCAAGGGAGCTGCTTGATCATTATATGGAAAAATCTCATATATTGTGAATTCACGTTGTCCTGTTGTGGGACCAGTTAATATGTAAATTACCCGTATAAGTACGTTTTGCACACAGTTGTAGAAGTTGTGGTGTAATGGGATCTAAAACATTGCTCTTATGAGCTTAGAATGCTCTATTATCTGCTGGGGGTCTCCATGGGGCAGAAAAGGACAAGGTTGAGTCCTTTAACTTCCCATTGGTCCACCCAAAAGTGAAGATAACTTGTCATCTACCTAAGTGTGCGCTCTGGGAGGTTCGGGGCACTTTGACGAGGGATTTTGGAGATCAGAGGGCATGGACGGAGAGCTCTCGACGGGAGGAGCAATCTGACCACAAATTTCACTCGATTTGGAGGTCCAAGGCATACGTTATGGCGATTTGAAGTTCATAGAGTGATGAGAGTACAAGAGTTTCTCTTCCGATTGTAAGATTAAGAGGTTTCAGTGATTGAACCGTCAGATTGAGACCAGATTTCATGAGCTTGTAGTCTGTCAGCTGCTGAAGCTCTGACCACAAATTTCACCACCGGATGTTCTGCGGATTGAGAGCAATGGCGATTTGAAGGCGACGGGGTGCAGAAAGCTGTCAATCTGAAGCAGCGAGTTTGCAGATTTATGGAGGACGATCAGAACGGTCAAATCGGCTCAAATTTCTTGTGTAGTGAGTTTACCTTCTGAATTGATAGCACAGGAAGTTGGAGTGGAAGTGGACGGTTCATTTAGTCGAAGAAGCTTCTGTCCTGAATCTGAGATTGGAAGTGCATGTTAGTTTCTGTGGATTTGTGTTAATTGTGGGAGGAGATCTAACCGTCAGATCTTCCTGAAATTTGACCTGCAAGTAGAGATTTTAGTATCCTACCTACGTGGCAAGTTTGAGAGGAGACTGAGCTGTAGATCTGTACCTATCATGTGTGAAAGTTCGCTAGTTTTTCTGCCGAGTTGTATCGACAACGATATCTACTCTAGGTCTCGAGTTGTTAGCGACAGCTGGCTGAAAAGTATCCAGTGCGACATTTGTATTGCTTTGGGGAGTATTCTAGGCGTAGATATGACTTTAGCGACCTACGTTGTATCCACATCATGTGGTTGTTAGGTTCGCACTCATCGTGGCAAAGTGCGATCCTTGACCTGTAGAGTCGACTACCTGTCTAGCCTAGTCTCCGGTTTTTGGGACACGTTACGGTGCATGCATTAGAACCTTTCACCCAGAAGACCCACACGTGGATGAGTATGACGGCACCAAACATACGATGTGCATGTGTGCCACCTCATCGGTCCGTGAGGCTTGGGTTGCTTGGTTAGGGAGCTTGCACCTATCCTTGTTTTGTGTTCGAAACTTTTAAGCAAAGGGGAGTGACCTGTGTGGGGGCATTCGACCTGAGGAAAAATCCAAGAGATTGTTCGTGGAGAGATCGTGGTGATCCTATGAGATTGAATCAGAGTTTTATGGATCGATATACCTTTGTAGTTGGAGTGCACATGTTGTGAGAGATGGACGAAGGACTCTACTTACCGCCCAGATTCCCTTTTCGAAACCCTTTCTCGATTAAACTGATGTATATGGAACGAGTTCACTTTCAACAGTTTCTGATAGGATCCTTCGGGCATAACTTTACCGCGCAAGTCATGCTCTCGCCTGTCCCTGTGATCTTACCTGTTGTCACTTACGGTCAAGAATGGGATCTCACCGTCTTTATTCTCATCTAACGAAGGATGGATCTAAATCAGCTCCCTCCTGTAAACTTTAACACCCAGTGCGAGATAAGACACATCTGTCGACCCAAAGCCATGTACGAAGCCCTAGTAGTGAGAAACTTCGGAGAGGAATACTACCGAGAGACCATGTCATCACATATCTCGTTTGTCGTGCCCATGATCATCCAACGTTTTCGTGTAGTTATCTTGACCCTTTACTGAGAGAAAGAAAGTGCTTAGTTATCGAGGAAGTTAGAGAGAAATCTACGAGATACTAGTCGCTCTGCTGTGTATCGATCGCTAACCACAGCCAGAAGGTACGCCCTTGCTCAAAGGAAAGGCTCTCGCTACGACAACGTAAAGAGGTAGCTTAAAGGGTTAGCTTGTATTTGCGATTTGTCGACGAACATTTTAGAGAACTAGGAGGTCCATGCATGTGCACAAGGTGTCATTGAGTTCAGATCTATGCAAGATACGTGTTGGTAAAGATGGTCCGTGAAGAGGTGGATCGGAGGGTGTGTTCTGAAAGACATTGAGACAAGGAAGGAGATTTACAATGCTTCAATGACCTACGAAGGAGAGTTTGATCATTCATCGAGTTGGAGTCCAAACTTGCTATCCTTGGATCCATCGAGATCAAAACACCGAGTTCCTCAAGAAATTGAAGACAATACGAAGTTTCATCGGGAGATGTGAGAAAAATTGACTCGTAAGGAGATGCTTATGTCATATTTTATTCACCTACGAGTTGAAGTTATGTTGTTCTTCGCGATTGGTGAGCTTAGCTCTTCTTTCTTGGTGCTTATGTGTCTTTATCTATGCACAGGAAAAGATTGATGTAGATCATATTGTTGTGTTGTTCATGGTGAGTGAAGTTGAGCCGTAGGAGAACAATTGACACCATTTTTTTGCTTCTTGTGACCAAAATTCTTGTGTGGTTTTTCGAAACGAAACTTCAAATGACTTATTTGGAGTCTCGTTGAGTTCAAGGTAGTCAAATCGATCTACTAGATTAGACAAATCTCAGATCAAGCAGTCCAATTTGCGGGTGTGCATGTTTTAAGCAGCATGCAAGAGTTTTGGGAGGTTCGATCACTTGTGACCGAGAATCAGAGATATCTCGGCTGTCGAAGATCTGATCTGAGAGTTCTTGGAGCTTGTTCAGAGTAAAGATGGAAGACCCTAACGATATATGAAGATCGTTTGGTGAAAAGAGAAAGTTCTCATATTAGAGTTCTGGTTGGTTATGTACGGCTTGTGGTAGCTAGTTTTAGCTAAGGGCTTGTACATGAATGTTATTTTGAACTTGGGTTTGAATCGTGCGATATTGGTACAAAGCTTTTTGTTAGAAAATAGAAGTTTTCTTTGCTTTGAGCTACGCTTCGATAGTTTTGGGTCTAGGTTGAGATTGAGAGACTTGTTTTAGGAGGTTGGGGTGCATATTACAGACTACTCAGGTCTGTTTTTCAGTTTTGTATTCTTAGAGAAAAAGAAACGGGAGTGTATATAAAGTGAAAGCTCGTATATCTTGGAGAGCTTGTTCTCGTGGTTGTTTTTCTTTTTCTTGTCTCTGTTTAGCAAACGATATCTCCACAGCCGAGAACCTCACAATTTCCTAGACAACCTTCACACAAAATGTGATACGATAACGCTCTTGAATTTTTCCTTTGCCGCGCTTTCTTGTCTACTTGCACCGTCTCTGTTGTCATATTCGTTTGCATGCATATTCAGTATCAATCTAATTTATTTTATCATACCTCTAGTAGTGCTTGACAACACTTCTTTTTGTCATGTATTGATTGATCGCACCTCTCATTGACTACTATTTAGTCGGTTATTTTGTCATGTTGCTTCTCATTTTACTACTTTCGATCGTGTATGTACAAGGAGTATAACATAATTATATTCTTCTATATGTCCAAAAAGCTACTATGTGTAGTTTGACATGTCAATTACATGACAAAAGAATTGATTCACAATCAATAGCCAAACGGTGTGATCAAGCAATACATCAGTAAGAGAGGTGTAATCAAACACAATAAACATATTCGAGGTGTAATCAAGCAAACTTCTGAGCAGATGTGATTGTTTGTTGAAAATCTATCATTAATCTATATTGTACGATGGAAAGATCTAACAGAACAACCTCTTGCACACAAAGAATGTCTTCGACAATCCATAAGTATAACTAATGGTTGTGTATAGTCATATTGTATTGAAAACCTACATGTATGTACATACAAGTATCATGTCTAATGACATTACACGTTGTAATTAACAATTAAAACATCATTTTGAATCTTCATCCTAAAATTAAACTGGTGAAGAAATATGAGAAGGAAATACAAAATGGACTAAGAGAGATGGCTTAACCTTTCACTATCTATAAATCACCAGTTAGAAGATTTTGAATCTATAACTGAAGCATTTGAAATATATCCAGAATCTTGTATTGATGTCCATTTGTCTTCACACTCTTCGGTATATCAAAGATGTTCAATCTTATTTGATCACTCGAATGATGTCATCATCTCTTATGTAATGTCATCACTCTTTAGACGACTCCTTATGATAGCATCTTTCGATGAAAACGTTCTAGGTAGATCACCTCCAATTGAATGGTAAGTTCTCTCATAGTGGTTTAATCTTCTAAGAGGGTGGTGTCTCATGTGCGATAATCATCTCCTGATTGGTTCACTATCCAAAACGATGATCTTTCTTGTGCGACAGGTATTCATGTGCAGTTTGTATGTGTATTCACTCTCTCTCAAGTTTCAATTTTTTAGCATTTATGTCCTAACCTAGCATAAATTAAAAGCTATAAAATTAGAAATATTTTTATTTGTGAAAAGTCTATATCTTAATATGAAAATGAGTTTCAGTCTGCACGAGTAACTTGTGGGTTTTCTGTAACTGCACTGACAAGGTGTAATGAAGTGAACCAAGTGGTTTAAATTTTAAATTTTAGCAAGTTAAATTTGGTTAAATAAATATTAAATCTAGTACACTTTGTAATTATCACTCATGTTTTCTCAAATGTCGAGCACTAAAAGACTCCATGTCGTTAATGTATTTTGTACTAAACATTTTGAACCCAATTTTCAGCCAATCCCTCGTGATAATTTTATGGTTTGTTTGTAAGTTTTTCTTCTTCTCCTTGGAAAGAAGTGCAATTTGTATGCATATCCAGTCATCCCTTGTGTTGTTCTTCTTCTAAGAGGATGACTTTTCTTATATTTTCAACCCCTAAGTGGTTTAACCTTCTCAAATGATTGACTTCTTATATGTGGTAAGTAGTGCCCTAAGTGGTTCCTTCCGTACTCATTCTTCACTCTCTTTTAATGTATCTTTAACAGTGATATCCTTTGAGGGGATTAGTCAGTCTTATAGTCATTTTATCTTTCAACTGAACTCAATTAAGTATTCACTTCAAGATACCATAATCATCACTCTAGTATTATAGTAACAATTGTATAGATTACAATTATTCTGTGTATACAATGTATTCCAGTTTGTCCAAGTCAGTCTTTGTAAGGGACTTTCCAAAGGAATACTTTTTATGACTATATCTAAGTATAAATTCGTAGTTGCCTAAGAATTTCTTCGGATCAGCCTAAACGGCTACACAGTCACATACCACAGAGATCACAAAAAGTAGAATTTCAAAAAGTGAAGATGTCTAAAATATATTATGTAATCAGCCTCCAATCAATTTATATACTGATTCTTGATTAAAGATAAGTAAGAGTAGCGGTGCTCAAACGAGTATATGCTCGTTACAAGCAAAATCTAAAAACTTGTAGATTAGTTGTTTTTATCCATCGTGAATGAGAGGGGGAGTTCTAGTGGCCTTGTGGCCTCCATTTTAGGATGCATCCTTTTTATCATCAAGAAAGGAATTAGTAGAGACTTTAACTTGGCATAAATTTCCCTCACAAAAAGATTTAATCATAACCAAACCATCCCCCAAGTGAGTAAATGACAACCAGAGAAGAGAGATCACTGAGTTCCACTGAATAGTTTAATTCTCTTCCACTTTGGTCCGTCTGTAAGTATAAAATATGGACGAGAAGAGCAAACAAGCAAGACCAAGCATATCAAGTATTTTTGGTTTTTAAAATATCTAAAATAAGTTCAACTCATTATCCATTCATTCCTTAGAAAAGGGAATTTCTTTCTAAACTATTTCAGCCGAAGTTTATTTTTCAAAATTTGATAGCAAACTGATTTTTTCTCATCGCGAGCAAGATATCCACCAATAACAATAATATAATTTTATCCATATTTCGCGTTTCTCTTCTTCTGTCCCTGTGTTCAAAGCCTTAAGTTGCATGCATATTTATTAGTTTAATGAGAAAAGAGCAAGTAAAAAGACCAAACATATGCACTTTTCGTGTTTAGAAGATCTAAATTAAATTAAATTCATTTGCTAGAGAGATGAATTATCAAAACCTGTTCAGCAAACTTCACCGTAACCGGATATTTTAACTGGACAACCAGCGAACGGATAAAAACTCTTTATTATTTTAGTGGAGCTATATATTCGGATCTCACAAGTCCAGTAGTTAACTTCTTCAACCCCTTTACCTCACTCTGGAATTTAAACCGACCTAAAAGGCAAGATAGTCACAAGAGGAAGGAGAAAATATGCACCCAAGCGGAAGGAGTCACAAGTGGAAAGTGAAATGTCTTTATGTTCGGAACGGAAAATTATATGCATGAAAAATGAGGTTTTGCATGTGGGGAGGAAAAAGACAAGCAGAAACTGCGGGTGAAAATATCGAATGATTGATGTGCTTGAGATGTAAGTTGTTTTTATAACAGATTAAATATAATGTGAGAGTGATACCGTACGCACCAATGATTTTTACCACTATACTGATTGTAGTAAGTATCTTTTTCTCGATCTCATGTATGGGTGAGTCAGATGTCAAAGATACACTGCATTTGCATTGGTATGTGAGATATAGAATATATTAGACATGAATTTTTACTGTTCTTTTTATATACTAATATTCATTACATTGACATGACATTTGTTTCAAACTCAGAAGTCTAGAGTTCGAATCCGGAACAATCACTGGTATTCATGAAAGATTTAAACTCATTGATCTTGATAGATCAAAGGAATATAAACTGTACCGTTTCTGAGAAATAAAAATATATAGTCTTCTGGGAAGAATTAGAAGAGTGAATCAACTCTCCCAAGAGTGGTTAACGAGGACACCGGGTTTGTTTTGTGTAAAAATAATTTGTCAAGTGACGTTCTAATATATCAAACGATCAAAAACCGAAGTGAATTAATAATATACAAAGAAGAGTGAAACCAAAACCGAATTTACACAAACTTGCTAGAGGGATTTGCAACGGCAGCCGTGTGTCCAAACCTCGTCCAGGACTCAGCAAGACCAAAAATAATTTTGCTGAATGCAAAAATAATACACCCGAAGAAAGTATCAATCCAGAGAATATGCATCCAAGAGGGGAAGTCACAAGAAGAAAAAGAAATGTCTTTATGTTCAGAGAGGAGCATCTTTGTTGATGTGCATAAAGATTTATGCTGTTTCTAAAGAGTTGCATCAAGTGTATCCTCTGTAGTATTCATATGCAAAAAGTAGTTACTAGAAATGTTTATGTTTAAGCATAACTAGTTACACTTCAACAAACAATCTATAAATAATAAGTTATATGTTTAGGAGTAGCTATAAAGCGTCCAAAGTGTCCATATGAAAAAGTGGAGGAAAAAGACAAACGTGTAAAAATATTTTTTTTCAGCACGTTTGAGAGCTGACATGGCAAACAGGAAATTAAAGTCATAGGAGCATACATACCAGCGCAGGTGCCTGGTATGTGAATAATTTTATATTCGAGATTATGGAATATAAAATTATAAAAATTAATTTTTAATTTTTAATTATTTAGTTTAATTGCTATTTATAGAAATACTTGAAAACACGGGGAGTAAGAGATAACCCATAAGTCTTGACCTGAATACCGCGCTTCAGAAGGTACAAGTCCGGGTTTCTATACTCATTGATGCATCAAGAGACACTGAGGTTAATTTAATACATACCCCTTTCTATCGAAAGGGTTAGGTATTAAATTAAACATATTTGTCTCCTCCATCGGAAGATAGAATATGCAACGAAGTCTACAGTAATTACACTTCGTCTTTTTCTTTTTCCTGAAAAGTTTTTCTTTGCGAACATCTTTTTGAATTTTCTTTTGGGAGGATTCTTTTCAGAGTAAACTTCCATCTTTACCACAAACAAATTTTCTCAAGGCTCTCGTTTGTCCATTTTTAGTTGCGGAAGTAGCTTTAGATGCATATTTGGATTTCAGTATATGACAAGAGTCATGATGTCATAGATGCTTTAGCTTTAGATGTCATATAGAGAAGCTCTATGACATCTTGCACCTTAGGACAAGATTACCTGGTGTGGGGAAAGAAACTCATTTCTTGTTAGGAAATTATGTACTCATTTTGTCCTCCTCTTGTACGGATTGTACGTACCTTTGTAGCGACTATATTTCCGACATGTAAGGGTCGCTTTTCGTAATCTAGTTAATGCAGTCCAAGTTATCCAAACTAAACTGTGTTGGTATTGCTTGGACCATGACAAACCTAAATATGCATGCAACATGGCTTGATGGGGTCTTCCCATCCGTTTGCTATTCATTGGGTCGCGTTTTCCATGCAACATTGCCTTCTTGCAAGAAAGAAGGAAATGACAAGCAATAAATTAGGATAAAAATTCATTTTCTTTACTGATTACAAGCATTTCAAGGAAAAAGATAATGTTGTATGACATGATAAATATTATTAGAAAACCTTGAGAAATAAAAGTGAAACTGATTAAAAGGAGGACATGAATTTTAACAGATGAAGGTGATACTTGTTCAAGGCAAGTTAAATTTATACTTCTAAAAATACTAATTCAATTGTAGACCACCGGTGATACTTGTTTGAGATAAAATAAAAGAAGTTAAATTTTAAATTTTAAAACTATAAAACCTATTGAAATTGGATGCATAACCATCAAAATAAGAGAATAGAACCGTAAGCATTGCAAGAAACACTGCTCCACTTGCGGGATAAAGGAAGTGAAGCATCTCATAAAAATGTGTTTTTCACTTTTCTCTGTTGCTTTGTTTATACTCAGTTTATAGATTGCTTAAATAGGTAGAAGGAAAAATAGAAAGTGTGTTATGAGACGACAATGCAGGTTGTCATTGATCCGTACCAAAAATAAAATTTTAATTTTTTATGCTAATTGTCATGCAGGGAAACTTGCACGTGTGGTTCTGGGTCGTATGTCACTGGCATGCATCCTGGCTCCCACATTGAACATCAACTAGGTGAATATGTATGCAAAGTGTGTTATGGTAGATGTGGGAAAGAAGACAACCAGTGGTGACGAGGAGAAAAAAATCAGCTTCTTGATAGATCGTGGGTCGCGGATACTGATGGTTTGGACTTTTCGGTTTTAGTCTCGTTCTTTGATAATGCGCTGAAGGGTCTGCTTGTGGACGGGGGCAGTACATAATTCCAGAAGGAGTCGCAAGCAGTGCGCGAAAGAGCTTTCTTAAGATCACACAGTTCACTATTTCACATTGCAGTTCTTAGCATTGATGAAAACAGCCATGGACCTTCTTCTGCACGGTCCACTGATTGGTTTTACCGATGCTGATAAATTTTTGTTATTGCTTTTGGGAACTCTCTCAGGAGCTGCATTGCCAAGAAGCAAGATGACATGTTGCCATGCCTGTCATATAGTTTGGTTCTGTACATCGAAACTGTATGAGTGTGGGAAGAAGACAAACAGTGGTGTCAACAAGCAAAACTTCTGCTTCTGTATTGGCCGTGGGCATCAGAGACTCACGGTTTGAGCTTTTCGGTTTTATTCTCGCTGTCGTCCTGTGTGAGCGATTTCTGTCCAATATTTTGTACTTTGGGAGTTCTGTCTATTTCTCTTGTCACTTCGATTGACAATACAAGACGCTGAAGGGTGTGGAAGAAGACAATGGCTTCTTGAAAGCTTGTGAGTGAGAGCAGTGCATAACTCTCTTTCTTCCGTTGTATCCGAGAACTGCATTGTGAGCAACCCAGATGATGATTTCTTGTCTTGTATGGGAAGTACTCTATTATATACTTTTCTTTCTTTCGTTTTTTTCATTATCATGTTTTTTTTGTCTTTTGCTGTATACTGTCTTTTGCTCATTTCTCTTGTAGATTGACTTCAGAAGTTGTAGCGGTTCGTGGTTTTGCATTGCAGTTCTTCGCGTTGTAGTATTGCACGAGAGTCTGTATAGTGAAAGTTAGTAACGGAAGGATTTTTCTTCTATTGTGTACGTGGTTCTAAGAGAAGTTGCCCTAGAGCTTGTTAAGCTAAGCAGGTGCTAAGCTAGGGTCAAGCTAGACAAGCTGCCCCTTAGCTTATATTCCAAAGAATGACTAAAACGCCACGAAGGTACTAAGTGGAAGCTCTTCTTGATTAGAGTAGGCACGTGTTTTCATTTATGCGGAATAAGGTTATACGTAGATGTTTACGTTATTTCTAGATTAAGAAAGTGACAAAAGAAGAAACTCTGTCGTTGTCCGTTGGTGACTCGGATTCATTATCTGATGACACCATCGCGTAGGTGTTCTTGAGTAGTATAGTTTTGGTTCTTTCACTATTAGCCAGAGATGTATAGTGGAAGTAACACCCAAAAAACTAACAAAGAAGATAAAAGTTGTAGTGACGAAGGATTTCTCCTTTTGCCCATAGTATACAAGATATCGTTCCCACAGAGGATTTGCACAAGTAACGCTGCTATAAGTTCTAAGATCTGTTCAAACACACAAACACACGGGTTTTGCCTAGAAAATCCCGTCTTCTCACAAAATCACACAAAACAACACGTCTTCCAGATACGCCAAATGGTGCTCTGGACCCAAACAACCAACTACCAACTAAAATATCACACAGCTATTCACAGAGAAGCTCGGGAAGACGATCTTCCTGCTTCCAGGTTGCTTCTTCCGGTCTTCTCGATATTGTCTTCCCGAAACGATTCTCGTCTTCTGGGGGTTTAGCTCGTCTTCTCACACCTCCAGAAGGCTGTCCGGCTTCGCAGAAGTCGACTAGTAACAGTCGTTACACCTTATTCTCATACTCACATTCCATCGGGTTGGATAAATCACAGGGTGTATGCCCCCTGTAGCCTTCCCAGGCTTCTGCCTATAGAAGTTGTCTTCCTGCAGCGCTACAACGACATTCACCTTCACGGAAGCTCAATAGAAGTATCGGAAGCTCACTAGAAGAAGGTAAGAAGATGGGGAAGATGGGAGAAGATGGGAAGAAGAAGAAATCCAAACAAGAGAAAACAGGATGAAAAAGGGCAATTAAGATTCCGACAGGCTTCTAGTCCGGATCCTGACTAACAAGCCATCCCTGCTTGTAATAGTTTGGGGAGGAAGACAACAAACGTGAGTACTGTAGCACCGTCTTCTACTCGAGAATGTCGTCTTCTGTTGCGGGAAGAAGTCTTCTTTCTTCTTCACTTCGCTGCTCTGACTGCTCTGTCTTCTGTGATCACTTACCCAGAAGACCGTTCGTACGTAGATCCCAAGTGCTCTACTGAACGAGTCAAGCTACACTCCACAACTGTTGACATTCACCGCCACTCAAGAAGAACACTTCTCATGCACAATTGGGAGCGAATTCAATACATTCCACCACCCAGAAGACATGAGCGAAGCTGCTGCACTCAAATCCACAATCTATTCCTCGAGAAGAAGTCACAATGGCATTGGGAAGCTCACTCCCGCTACTTCCTGCGTCTACTCCTCGACACACCAGCCCAGCCAACAGGACTGCACGAGGATGCCGTTCCCTGTTCCTGGACTATCCACTACCTCTATCTACATCTTCGAACCACTGCTGGTGCGAGTATGCAGACCCCTCCTGTATATTCCAAGACTATTCGTATGTTTCCAACAACGGGTGTAGTGCGCTAAGACTGTCTCTGCTCTAATGTGTCTCGCCTGCCTGCCTGTAGAATCGGTGTGTATGTTCAGTTACTGCCGAATTCTACAGAACTGGCAGAGCTCTCAGAGAGCTTTTCTCCTACCCTGCTATCCTACTTAACCATCTACCTCGAGAGTCAGGGGAGGCGACCACCAGGGAGAGAGAGAGAGGCGCTGACAAGAGGTTGTCACCTCACATGCATGCGGTCCCTCTTCCCAATTAGCCCTCCACTGTGTTACTCCTACGCTACCTATGCTGCCACATGGGGTCCTAACTATTTTTACATGGAAAACTGCCACCCTTAAGATAGCATGTCCAATCCTACTAAATCTGGAAGTGTCGATTGAGTTTGCTAACTACTCTGATTGCTCGGTGGCAATCTCTACATGATCTGCTCCTACAGGAGCTACTACCTCGACTTCTGATGGGCTGGGAAGCCCTGCACTTACCTCGGGTACCACTGAGGTAGCTTCCTCTCCTCGCTCTTCGCTGGCCCTGCTGTTTCTGCGGCTGCGTCTTCCTCGGCTTCGACTTCGGAAGACGGAATGATCTTCTGGGAAGACGAGTCGAATGGTGCGTCTTCGGTCTTCTGAGGCACAGATGCAGTACTAGGGACCATGGCGATCTCATAGGGGTCCGGGGAAGTCGCTTCCTCCACGCGGAATACCTGGGAAGACGGCTCGTCTTCCTGTCTTCCAGAAGACATCATGTCTTCCGGGGCGTCTTCTGGAGTCTTCTCGTCTTCCAACGCCGTCACCACCAAGTGTACAGCGAGATCGAACTCCTCCTTCTCCATTCCGGATCCAGTCGAGGGTGCTGGGGCTTGGGAAGATGCGGTTGCAAGTGTCGGAAGTGAGGGAAGACCATAAAGTGTCTTCACTCCTTCTATCTGTCTATCCAGGTACCTGAACATGCTATCTCTGCATTCCACCAACCTCGTCTTGGACCCACTGTCCCATTCCCTAGCTAAGGTAAGTAACTTCTTACCCGCGGTGAAGTTGAACTTCTTCCGAAGCGCTTCTACCGACTGAGCTAGCATCTTTTGCGCACGAGCTTCCGCTGCTTCCCTCTGCGTCTTCTCCACTGCAGCTCGCGCTTCTGCGGCTTCTCGCTGCATCTTCCAAGTGGTCTGCTCTTCTGCGAGGGCAGTGATCTTCTCCCGTACTCGGAGAACTTCCTGATCACGCTGCTGTACTCGCATCTGCAACTCCTGGTTCTCTTCCGAAGTTGCATCGACTCTTTGGCAGAAGCGGCTGCTTCCGCCTTGTACCTGGCTGCAAGCTTCTCCGTAGTGCGGAGACTAGCTTCCAGAGACTCCGTCTTCTGCTGGCTGTCTTCTTGTCGCAGCAAGGTGCGCAGGCCGAATCCAGGCTGTAAGGGCTTCTCCTGTGCCCTCGCTCTCCTTTCCAGCAACTCCATAGCGGGCTGGATCTCCTTCTGGAAGTAGGCACTGAACTCCTCCAGTCGTCTTCCTGCAGAAGACAAGTTCATCCCCACCACTCGCTCGATGGTGTCGACTTCGTCTTCCAGAGGCAAAGGAGCCTCTTCCACCACTACGGCCTTCATCTTCTGCGCACGAGAAGAAGCTACTCTTCTCATCTTCCAGGGTGAAAGACTCCTCGTGGTAGGAGCGGCTCTCCTCTTTGCGCTTCCTCGCATCGCAGTAGGAGCGCCCATCCATCCTTCGTCTTTTGGAGTCTTCGGAAGACTCCCAGGTATTACAGAAGCTATCTTCTGCTCCGATCGGGTACTCAGCAAGTCTTCCTCCGAGTCCGACTCCGATCCTGAATGGATGAGGAAGATGGGTGTCCTCGGTACACTTCTGTGACCCATCTTCCTCACTGGCGTGGCGTCTTCCGACCCACTAGACTCATCTTCCCTCACCAGAAGCGTCTTCTGGTGAGAGCCGGGTCTCAGCTGTGGCATCAAAGTGGGAGGGGGCGTTGCTGCTGCCTCTCGGTCATCGTCTTCCGAGGTCTCCTCCTTCACCTCCTGTCGCTCCGTTGGCCCATACACTGCCAGCTGATCTTCTCTAAGATCCTCCATGGCTACATACAAGTAGCAGAAGAAGGGCGTCAGATGTCCTCCCGCCGGGGTACCCAAGTATACTAGCTCCGTCTGTACATAGTTGTGGATGTACGCGCCCCAGTAGATTGGCACTCTGTCATCCCACACTGATTCCAGGAACTCCACGTCCTGATCTCCTAAGTACCTTGTCTTCTGCGCTTTTCTTTTGGGGAAAAGATGCAGAAACAACTTCGCCAGAAGTCGCTTCTTCGGCTCCCGGTAAGACTCTATCTTCCAACCGTTCCTCCCCTGCCTGTCTTCCACGAAAAGGCAGGTGGTACTCCCAGGCACATGCCATGAACTCACAATCCTAGGCAAGATCTTCTTCTCGTACCAATATCCTCGGTTCTCGGTCTCAGGCCTGTGAAACGTCTTACGCCACCAGTCTTCTGTCCAGGAAGATGGTCTTCCCCGAGCTACTCCTGCCTTCGCAGGTACACGGTTACGCGGTGGTAACGCGGCCCATACCTCCTCCAGAAGCCCTTGATCTGCGAGGTTCCAGTCCCACAGGAAGAAGTCGAGACCCAACTCCTTGAGGAAAGGAGTGGCCTCGGCCAATTCTGTCGCTGGTAACACCAAGCCTCGCGGATGCATCGACATACCTGGAAGATCTGCTGCACTAAACCACAAGCACCTACTATGAGCTGAAGGCTCAGTTCTTCCCGAGTGCCCACAGTCTAGCTTCCACTCTCAGAAGACGAAACTAGTCTTCCAGAAGACAGCTACTCCGTCTTCCGAGATTCTAACAGTACTTCCTAGATAGCTCTCGTCTTCCGAGCTATATCTAAACAATCCTATCTAAGCAAGGCCTCGCATGGATTACCAAGAAGACAACCCACCTTGCATTACATCCTACTTCCTATCAGAAGATACAAGATATGCAAGAAGTAGAGTATGAGAAAGGTTCAGAAGATGGTTGCGGGCTCTTGCGGTGACAGTGGCCTCTGGGAAGACACTTGTGACAGCTTCCGATTCAATGTCGTTCTCGGAAGACCTCCCGAAGTCAGACTTCCCTTCACTGGTCTCACCTGTCTTCTTCTTCCTACGCGCAGTCTATCCTCACAACAGACTCAAGACATGTGCACTCTGTTCTTCTGACTTCTCACCTCTCATACGCACTCATAAGAAGTTTGCTGCATGATGGGAAGACATGACCCTCGACCATTCTCTCCGGATTCTGCCAGCAATACTTCTCACAACTCTCTTCTAAGTTCGGGAAGAAGAAGGAACGGCTGCTATGGGTCAGACAGAAGAGATCCAAAATGGACCCTCACGTCTTCTCGCTCATTTTGCCAGCCTTTCAGTCTTCTAGTCTCTCTAGGAAGATGTGGAGTTGAGGAGCTTGGAAGACCGGGAGGCACAGGCCTAGTTCCCGAGTTCCAACTTCTCGAAATAACACAACAACTCACCACACCACTCAGGCTTCGTACCAAGTCGCTCTAAACACAAAAGCAAAGCAAATCCACTCTTGATACGAATTGTGTTCAGTCGACTTCCAAAGACAGTCTTCCGAAGATGTCTTCCGAAGACAGTCAAGTTCAAGAAGCGTCTTCCGAAGATGTTCCCATCTTCCGAATCGTCTTCTATTCCAAGTTTCGGGGGTAGAGTGGTAAAGGGGTAGAGAAATTGATAGTTGGGTTCGCCAATTTGAAGACTAGGGGTAGGGAAGCTCGAATTGAGCTCGGGAAGAAGCAAGGAGATATCTTGACAGAAATTGGGCAGCGCTTCCGCGCCCAATGTCTCAAACAGAAAGAATGGGGGGTGAGGTAATCGATCAGGCTGCCTGCACACAATCAAGGAAGCGCTGGGAGTACCAAGAAAATGGCGAGAAAAAGTGGGAAAGGGAAAAGAACAAGGGGAAGAACCTCTACAGTCTTCTTCGGCTCCCGAGTTGCCTTCGACCTCCGCGCGCTTCTGGCTCTTGTACTAGCTTCCAATGCGACTCCTCTCGAATGCGCCTGCTGTCAATTTCGGTCCACACCTCGATTCTACCTTCGCTTCTACTCGCCACTCTCCACTGTCAACTTCTCGGAAGCTCCACAGAAATGCCTTCGCTCTCTCTGCTGTTTGTGCTCCCGCAATCCGATTTCACCCTTCGCCTAGCTGTCAACTTACTCTCTCCTACCTCGATGTCTTACTCGATTCCTCTCTCAATGCTAGCTCGAAGTTCACTCTCTGAATCGATCTTCTTCAGGCGCACTGTGCTGCGGGAAGTTGGAAGGTGGCTAATGTGCTTCCTCACGCATCTTCCCCGCAGATTAGGGGTTTCGACCCTAGGTGTCTTCTTCGACCTACCTACCACCTGGGTGCTTACTTAGTAGGTACACCTACTTGTTTACCCGAAAACTCGTGGTCAGGCCTTCGTGATCGCTGTCTTCCGGAAGACAGGTGTCTTCCGTCGTCTTCCCATCTTCCGCCGTCTTCTCATCTTCTGAAGACGCAACTGAGAAGATGATCTTCCGAAGACGGTCGTCTTCTGAAGAAGTCAACTTCTTATTACAAACAGCTCTTAAGATCATCTTCCTGTTAAGGAAGACGTAACCTTAAGTAACAACGCTTCTTCAGTTATATAAACAAGTCATTATTCTTAAAAATTTCAAAAATTCGTGCATCCTGTAATTTGTGGGCACCACAAAAGTGAGTTTGTATGCTTATGTACAAGATTACTTTCTTTACTAAACGGAAACAAGAACCAATTAGTGGAAGGGGCGTCCACCTAGAAAGAAGAGGTCCTTGGATCAAATCCTCCTGACTCTTGTTTCTTATCTCAAAATGTTGACCTCCTGGATGGGAGTTTACGTTGAGTGTGTGACTACGTCCTGCACATCTAGGGACCAGAGACTAGTATCCTCTTTAAACGATTGCACGCTTAAGCCTCCATATGCAATCGAGATCATGAGTTGAGTGATACTTGATACAACTATGGGAGGGCTGTAGGCCTTATGGGGTGGTCTTGTAGCTACGGCCTAGGCTCTAAAATCATGGATTGGCTCATAATCTAGGTTGCATCAAGATGACATCGAGGGTTGGGAACTTTTATTTAACAAAGGGTCAGCTTAGCTATGAGACTGCTTGATAAGTGAGTGTGCGTATAAGGACATAAAGACCCCAACTTAGCTAGGGGGCAGATTAGTTGAGGGCTTGAGTTTTAGGTAAATCGACATGCGGCGACATGGATATTACAAAGAACTGAACTAAGAGAAGAGGAGACGCGTGCGAGAGAGAGAGAGGTGAAGATTTTGCTTACTGAAGACGTTGACGGTGAAATAGAGATTAATTAATGTTGTCGTATAAATTAATAAACGGAGTGCACAGTGGAACGCTTCTTATCACCTTCCCGGATAAAAAAGATTGGATAATTGAACATGCGAAAGAATCTGTCCTGCAAGTACAGTGAAACTCCGTCTTGGGAATAAGAGAAGAACCGGTATGGCCCAGCCAAACTTACAAGAGAGACGACGTGCAAAAGACAAGGATAACAGATTTTGGTTATCTTCACATAGTCGAACTTCACCAGGAACTTGATGCTAGCTGTAGAATACTGCAGGTAGAGGTAAATATAACAACGGGTCAGCTGTAGTGCACTATCGTCGAAACTAATCATTGGCAATTTGCTAGAGTAGAAAGAGAACCCCGGAGCCGTGTCTGAAATGAGCAGAGTTACTCTCCAAGCAGTTCTGTTCGAAGACGAGTAAGGGGCTAGAGTCACTTGTTGCATCTGAACAATCTTCTGGCCGTGCGGTAGAGGAAAGGGCTCGCTCGTTCTGTCTACACCCTCTAGGGAGTCTATGGCAAGCAAGAGAAGATCATTATCTGAGGACATGGTCCTGCCGAAGACTAATCATCTCATCATAGAGTGGAAGGTGGATCAAAACAAGGACAACATATACAGCAAGCACTAACAGAAGGTAGAGGCTCCGTGTATCAGAATTCAGAAGCGGGTACTTCACTTGAGGCAAGAAGCGAAGTACCTAAACACGGTAGTCGACAGGTCCAAGTATGGACAGAGACTCCCCTTCTGAAAGCTTCTTGATGCAGCAGTGCGAGCATGGCGATGCACGCCAAACACTGAATTGGCAATTACATCCTGATATTTGGTCAGCGTCCATTGCCAGCCAGCTCAATTACCAACACCGAAAGCAAGATACGCGGTACCGCATTTCGCTTCCCCTCTCGGTTTCAGTTTCCACCTCTGCTGCACCCAGAACAACAGCAGCCAGAAAGTCCCAAAGAAGTGTGAAGCCTTGGATTTTCACTTTGCTAAGAATTTTTTGATTTTTGATAAGTAACACAATAGAATGGTTAGTATAGATGATAGATAAGATAGATTCAGTATAGAATAGGATTTCTACGCCGAAGGATGATGCTGAGTAGAAATACAGAAGTCGTGACAGATATATCTTTGAGGAGATAACTTGGTTGTATTCTACGGACGAAGAGCTTTCCAGGGATACCTCATTTGCTAAGAATGGATATCGGACGACGAAGTTATGGCCTTGGAAAGAAGAATTAAAACGAGACAGGAGTTAGCGCAACTTCGCGCTCGAGAATCGAGAGGGACTTCGCACGTGAGGAGACGAAGAGAAAAGCTATAAGTAAGAATCAAAAAGCATTTTCACTTTACTATTTCCAATCGCGGGTTTACTGAAGTGCTCCGCTTTCATCAATCGGAAGAAAGAGGGCGAAGACAAACTTCGGCGAAGGGTTGGGTTTTATCGGTGCAGTCTGTGGTGGTTACAACGGCGACCTCCGAAGTCGACGTTTCCACGATTAGGTATCAACTTCGACGAAGAAGTGTCGTAAGCATAGAAGATCGAAGGTACTTCGGACCTTCAGCGAGGATGCGAGGAATGCAGACAGCGAAGCGACCGAAGTTGAAGACTATAGCGACGAAGTGGCCGGACTTCAGTCCATATCGAGAACGACTCGAGGAGATGGGGTTGGCGTTCTTGCTAGAGAACTGGGGTGTGATCTCTTCGGATCTGTTACAGGAGATACTCATTTGCAGAGGACATTCCTCTGAAGATCTTCGGGCGAGGCCGAACAATTAGACTCTGAACCCTAGGAATCGATGACGCAGGAGTACCAGGTGACTTAATGTATGACAGTACTTGCAAGCCGACTTCGGACGAAGTGGCGAAGTATGGTGAACTCTTCTCGAAGTCACGGTGGGATCGAACGGATTCAAAGTACACACCTACATCGATCCTTTCAAGCGGGATGTGACGATCGCCCTCAACACCATCTTCAAACCGCAACGTACTTCTTACCTGGCCAATTGGCAGATTAACTTCATCGAACAGATCTTCGGGGGTAGGAAAGCATATTGGACGAAGATCTTCCACGATCATGTACAGAAGCTCTTCAACACTTTCGACGAAGGCGGGTCGACGTACTTTGCAGCCTTCGCAGTATTCTTCTACAAGGGAATGAAGTTGCTGTCATCAGAAGAAGAGGAGAAGTTCGACCGAAGAACAATCTCGGAAGATGAGCGGGTAATGGAAGCTACTCCTCAGAGAGAAGAAGAAGTGACAACACCAGTGACAACTTCGGCGGGACCTAGTACTCGGACGAAGAGGAAGATCGACGAACTTACACCAGGGGACGCGACTTCGAAGAAGAAGAAGAAAGCAAGAAGAACGACGATAACGACTTCGGACGAAGGAGTCGATGGCGCTAAATCACCGGCGAAGTCATCTTCAGTCGAGATATTGGGAATAGTGAGACCGGGAGGAGACCAAGCAGAATCAAGTGTGCGCAGGGTACTCTCGAAGGAGCAAACAACAGAGAGGGAAGTTCCAGAACTTCGGACTTCGCCTAGATCAGAAGCAGCGACAACTTCGGCCGGACCAAGTGACTCCAATATCGGGAAGGAATTGAAGATGTTCGAGCAGACTCTTGAATTCCTAAGTGGTACAGCGTTGCCACTCATTGCACAGATGGATCATCAACGACATATCTATGAGAAGGAGACGAAGGAACCAATTTCATTGAGTGACCTTCTCGACGCTGTGCACTTCGGGCGGTATGGATGGTTGAAGGAGAAGGATGCTCTTATGGCGAAGTTAGAAGAGACTTCGGCCGATGTCAAGAAGTATATGTCACAACGCGAGGCGTTACTCATACAGCAGTCACACGAACAGACGCGATACTTGGATGAGATTCAAGAGGTAGAGATGAAGTTGAACCTTATGACTTCACGCTTTCACGATCTGAAGTCTGAGAGAGATGCCATGTTGGAACAGCTTGCGACGAAGGATGAACAGTTGGTTGCAAAGGATGAGGAGCTAGCGAAATCAGAGAAAGCGAAGGAGATAGCTGAGGCGAAGGCCGAAGATCTTCGAACGAAGGTGGAAGAGGTCACGACAACCTACTTCGCCACCGAACTCGATGGGACAGAGTTAGAGCTTCTCCAGAGGCTTCGGGCAGAGTTAACTATAGCACCAGATCTTTCGGCGAAGAGTAGGATAGTTAGACTAGCGGAGAGAATCATTAGAGATTTGAAGGAGCTTAGAGAGACAGTTAAGTTTACACTATGCAGTTTAGGACAGAAGTTACAGTTAGGTAGAGTAGATACTGCGGTTCCGCCAACTGGGGAGTCGTGATCTGTAAACCCTCCGCGGTCCTAACGATCAACTACCCCCCGATCTCTCAACCTCCACGATCGTCATCCACGAATCTGCAACTGTCGGGCCTGTCTCTCACTCAGGGGTCACCTCTGATGGCTTTGATGGAAGCACACCATGAATCTTGAAGGGAAAAATGTTAAGTTCACTCTCATTCATACACCCACAAACTTATCAACTAAAATCTCCATAATCTCATCCACTAAAATCCTCCATTCTAACGACGTCTCTCAAGTTCTCACATGCTAAAAATATCCCACACTCTCTATATTACTCAAGTTGTCATTATGACGATGTGAAAACAAGGATGAGGAGCTCTTCTCTACTCCTCTATTTATACATTCTAGGTTTTTACTTTGGTACCCCCGGTAACTCAGCCGTAACTACTTTTACTGGGTTTTACTAAGATATTACTTAAGGTAAAAGCATTGATCACATGGGCTTTTTACCTTTTCACATGGGCTTATTCCTTCAAAGTCAACAACTTCTAGAAGGATTCTGGAATATTCTCAAGGAATCTCGAATTTCCACCCCCCCTCTACACTAGGACCCACTAAAAAGGAAACATGTGAAATCTCTTCTTGTTTTTAATGCCCACAAAGTCCACAACTTTAATCCAACCACTAATATCAAGTCAAAAAGGAGATAAGGGATACTTTCCACCTCCTTTCTACCTTTTAGACAAGATGACAAGATAGTAGTGCTCACTCTTTAGCAAATATCTGAATTTTGCCAAAAGTACAGCTAAGTTTAACCATAACTAACTTTTAGATAGTCATGACTAACTTGATACATCCTTAAAGTACTTTGGCAGCCAATAAACATTCTCAACACTTAGTTATAACTAAACACCTTACTAATAGACAAACTTCCTATGTGTAACATAGGTCGTTACATTTTACCCCCGGACTAAATTTTCGCTCCGTCCTCGGAGTGAAGAGAGAGCTTTCGTTGATGAAACAACTTCAACTTGTCATGATTTACTCGATCAAATCTCCTTCCTCCCAGCTCCTGAAGGTCATATGTGAAGTTGCTCCACACCTTATCTACAACAAAAGGACCAAAATATCTCGGAAGAAACTTCTTCCTAGCCCTCTTGAATCTGATAGCATCATACAACATAACCCAATCTCCGACTTGAAAAGGTTTTACCTCCCTCTTGCCCAACCGTTTGTCGTAACTCTTCTTTTGATACGCCTGAGCTCGTTCCATCCGGATCATTGCTACCGCTCGGGTCTCTTCCAACTCCATGAGTTGCTCCCTTCTTGATCTGACCACGTCTTCTCCTCTCGACCTCTTCAACTTTCGTTGAATAGTTTGAAAAGTATCCAATTCGAATTGGATCGGCAACTTGGACTCCACTCCATAAACCAATCGAAATGGGGAGTATCCAGTAGAAGTCTTTGTTGTCGTTCGATACTCCCATAAGATGGCATGTAGCCTCTTATCCCAAGTATGTTTCGCAGTTTCAACACCAGCATCTTTGGCGAGCATCATACAAAGTGTAAGATTGGTCTTCTCCGCAAGACCATTAGCATTTGGTTTGTATGAGGTCGTTACTCGTGGCTTGATAGAAAAGTGTTGTAGCATAGCAGTAGTCATGCTCCCTACAAACTCTCCTCCTCTATCTGAGACCAACTCTAACGGACATCCAAATCTCGTGATGATCCTCTCCCATAAGAATCTACCGACTTCTGTTTCATTGGTCTCTCTCAAAGGTCTAGCCTCTACCCACTTGGTACAATAGTCAGTGGCGACTACAATGTATCTATTTCCTCGAGGTGTCTTATTGAGAGGACCTACAAAGTCAATACCCCACTTCTCAAATGGTCCTAATATTGGAATTGATCTTAACGGAGGTGTTCTAGTAGACTTCAGAGCAAATGCTTGACATACATCGCAAGTTTTGCAATAGTCTAAACACTCCTTGAAAATCCCTCTCCAGTGATAACCCGCATCCAAAATCTTGAAAGCTGTTATCTTACCAGCAAAGTGACCTCCGCAAACAGTGCCATCGTGAAACTCGTGCATCAGCTTGAACGCCTCCTTCTGACCAACTGCTCTCCTTAGTAAGCCATCTGCTCCTTGATGAAATAGAATTCCCTCCACCATGGTGTAAGGTTTGCATCTCTTGATCAACGCGTTACGTTCTCGGGTATGCATACCTTCTGGAAAAGAGCCATCTACAAGGAAACTCCAGATTTCCTTGTACTCGTCCGGTATCTCCTCGATGCTTGTGATGGTCATCAGATGCTCGTCTGGAAATGAATCATCAAACGGTTCTTCTCCCTCATCATCATAAGCCCTTGACAAAAGATCAGCATTCGCATGCTTCTTCCCTGGTCTATCTTCGATCACATAATCGTATTCTGTTAGAAGGATCTTCCAACGAGCAATACGACCTTCGGCATTAGGCTTATTAAAGATATACTTTAAAGCCTTGTGATCTGTGACTATGGAAAATTTCCCTCCTAGCAAGTAGTGTCGAAATTTCTTCAATCCAAAGATCACCGCTAATCCTTCTCGTTCAGTCACGGAGTAATTCTTCTCCGCTGGAACCATCTGCCTACTAGCATAAGCTATAGGATGATCATGCCCATCTCCATCTAGCTGACTTAATGTACATCCGATTGCTACATTGGAGGCATCCGTATACAGAATAAATGCTTTACTCCACTCAGGTTTAGCAAGTATAGGAGCTGTCACTAATGCCTTTTTCAGCTCCTCAAATGCTTCCTTTGCCTTCTGATCATGCACTATCAAGTCAAAATCAACTCCCTTCTTCATGTACATAGTCAAAGCTATTGCTTTGTTTGAGAAGGAAAAGACAAACCTACGATAATATCCAACCATGCCAAGAAACTGCCTCAACTTTGTCAAGTTGATCGGAAATGGAAGATCCACAATCTTCTTCACCTTCTCAGGATCTACCGCAATCCCATTCTTGGAAATGATGTGCCCTAACAGCAGACCTTCTTCGCAGCCAAAGATGCACTTCTCTGGATTTAGAGAAGCGTTGGCTTGCTCCAACCGCTGCAAAACTTTGATCACATGATCAAAGTGGTCCTCCTTTCGTCCGTACACACAGAAATCGTCAATGAAATCCCGAACAAACTTCCCTATGAATGGTTCAAACACCTTGTTCATGAACCTCTGAAACGTGGCCGGAGCATTACACAGTCCGAATGGCATCACTCGAAATGCAAATGTTCCCCAAGGAGTAGTGAAAGTAGTCAACTGCTGGTACTCCTGTGCTATCTTGATCTGGTTGTATCCACTATAACCATCACCAAAGCTGTACCACTCATGACCGACAACTTCCTCCAAAATCTCATCTATAAATGGTAGAGGATAATAGTCCTTCTTGGTAACTGCATTCAGCTTCTTATAGTCTATGCACACTCGCAGCTTACCATTCTTCTTCTTGACAATCACAATGGGTGAAACCCATTCTGAGTTCTCCACCTCATAGATGAAACTCGCCTCCTTCAACTTGTCTATCTCCTCCTTGACCATCATTGCCGTTGTAGGATTGACCCTTCTCTGCTTCTGTCGAACTGGTCTTGCGTTCTCCTCCAATTCGATTCGATGAGTCTCGAGGGTCACCTCCTTCAAATCCTTGTAGCTGAAAGCAAACACATGGATATATTTTCGAAATATATCTAGGAATCTACTTTTCTCTTCTTGAGTGACATTGATACCAAACTTCAGGGTAGAGAGTCTTCTCACAATCTCTGCCTCACTCAACTCTTCTTTGTCAGGATCTTTCTCCACTGCTGGTCGAGGCAACAAGTCAATAGCACTAAGCTGATGTACTGATTCGTCTCGACCAAATCCTTCATCCTCAGACGAGGATTCTTGGTCGTAAGAATCCCCAGTATCTACTTCCGAGACACTCTGATCATCCTCCGTATCAGATTCCCAGTAGTCACTAGTGGGTCTATCAGAGTCAGAAGTCACAACTCCAACACCCGAGAGAGGAACTATCACTCTATGATCTCTAGGCCCAATTCGTAAGTATCCCTTGTGCCACCTATCCGTGGTGCGCACAGCTCTCAACCAAGGCCTACCTAGGAGCAAATCATAACTAGAGTCCTTTAACACTTGAAAGGACATCAATGTTTGAACTCCCATCACAGACTCGACCACCTTCTCTAACACACCAAGAGGTCTTACCCGTTGCTTGTTAGCCATCCCCACAACAATGCTAGCCGGGCGAGTTGGTTCCATTCCCAACTTCTTCATCAACCTCTCCGATATGGCGTTTACAGCCGACCCTCCATCCACCAATACGTCAGAGACGTAGTGACCATTCAATCGGACTTCAATCTTTGAAGCCCTAGTGCATACCTCTGAAGCATGCACATCCACCACACCAACTCCCACTGACTTTGATGTCTTGCTCTTGGGTTTCTTCTTCTTGCTTCTCTTAGAACTCAGTCCTCCTCTGAGTTCCCTTCGTAAGCTGGGATTAAGTGCGATCAGTTGTCCAACAGTGATGTTGGCTTTCTGAGCACCCACATCTTCAACCACATCATATCCCGCTTGGGAAGATGAAATGGTGAAATCCGCCATCCCCAGCTTCCTTCTTGGCTCCCTTGGTGTACTCGAAACATTACTCGAACGAGTGCTTCTACTAGCTGATTCCTCCATGAAAACCGGTTCATCAGAAAATCGAGTTCTTTTCCTTTCTTGAGCTAAAAGCTCCACCGGTGCATGAGAAGAGTTTGAACTCTCTCCTTTCTCGTAGATGGGATCTCGCACGACATCGATAGTAGCCACCCCCTTGTCTCGTCCTTGTGATGGATTTCCTCCACCCACATTCATTCTGACAGCTTCGGCACTTCTTGCTCCGTTGTTAGGACAATTTCGCTGAAAATGAGAACCTCCACACGTCCAACAAGTGATTCCTCCAAAGTTACCTTGGTTGCCTCCAAAGTTACCTTGATTTCCTCGGTTGGGATTGTTGTCGTAACCTCTTTGACCTCCTCCTCCACCTTTGTTCCTCCATTCTCGTAACTGCACCACATTTATCTTGAGATCCGCAAGAGTGTCAGTGATGCTCTTCAGCTCGGCATGAAAATCAGAGGTGGCAGTAGACATCGTTGTTGGGACAAACGGTCTTGGCACCACCGTTGGAGTAGGAGCTGACGTTGAAGCAATCACCAATTGTGATGGTGCAGGTGCGATCGTTGTGGCTACACCAGGAGTCGGAGTTGACACCAGAGCAGCATGATGAGGTTGGATGATATCTCCTTCATCCAAACTCTCTTCCATATTTGTCGCTATCTTGATGGCCTCCGCTTTGGTTGCTGGCTTCTCGTACCTCACTTGGGTTCGAATTGAAGGTCTCAACCCTCCCACCAAGTTCTTGGTCAGCACTGCTCCAATCCCCGCCATCGTTAGTTCCACATTGTCTCCACTCTTCCGTAGGACCGTCCGAAACCGTTGCTCCAACTTATCCACCCTTTCGGCATATTGCCGAACTTTCTCGTCGTCACGTTGCTTCAAATGAGTAAGCTCCACCATGAGCTTCTCATAACTCTCTTCTGGAAGAAATTCTTCGATGAGTGCATTACTCAACGTCTCCCATGTGTCCTCAACTGCACCAGGTGTCTGGCTCTTCACTCGGTCTTCATACCACGTAAGAGCAAAATCTTCTAAAAACTCTGGCAGTAACAACACCCATTCTTCCTTCCTTCTCACGTTGTTTCCGATGCAACCCCTTTTGAAGTCTCGAACAAACGGTTCTACATCTTCATTGTCCTTCCCATGAAACACGGGTAGCTTTCCCATCTTGTAACTACTCTTTCTACTCTTCTAATCGTCGTGCAATAACTACTCGCTAAAAGAGTACGAACATCACCAATTCCATTCGCGAATAATCTACCATAGGTAAAATGAAAGGAAATGGTTGTAACAACACCTCTTGTGCCATCTCTTCTCCCAAGGTAATCATGAGTCTGAGTCGCATCACCGCCTTCTCCACCATTCGAATGACGATCTCCATCACAACTCAACCGAGTCCTCTTTTGAAGTCGACAACTTCTCCGTCTCAGCTCTTTGAGTCTCGTCCAACTTCTCGACTACTGACGTAAGTAGGGCGGCCACATCGACGCACTTGTGTCCTCCTGATAGATCACCCACTCCACAACTTGGACAAGGATCTTCGCCTAGAAGATGAATTGGCGCTGGTGACGATGGACCCACTCGAAGACTCAAATCAGTAAACTCCCGCTTCCCTTTAGCTCTCTCGGTTCTGATTCTAATTGGACAATTCACTACTTTGTGTCCCAACCCTCTACAGAAATAACACCACAAGTCGGTTTCTACTCTTCTCCTCGGCGATTCTACTTGAGGTTTAGTACTAGGGTTTTCAAACTCGACGATAATCTCTCTCGAACTTTCTCCGACACTTACTATGACATCTAAACCTTGAGGAAGGTTTCTAAGTCTAACTTTCCAATCTTTTGAATTTCCACTCATGTTGCACCTTCTCAACCATTAAGTGGACAAAATATCATAGAGGAAAATAATTCTACATTACTTTCTTAACTCTTCCGAGCTTTATATTAGAAATCGTGCATTATACATGCGATACACGAAATAAAATCTAATCTAATATTAACTATCAAAGATATGATCCTCCTCACCCTCGTTTGTACTCATCACAACAGACATCTTGAACTCACTCTTGTAAGGATCCAACTCTATTTCACCAGGAGCATTCGTGGCCTCCATAGTGAATGATGCTTTAAACTCGACTTTCTTCAAATCTGTGCCAATTGTCGTGGAAGCTTCTTCGTATAGAGTAAAGAGGGCACCCCAAGTGCTATAGATGCGTGTTCGTAACTCATCTATACTTAACTTGGGCTTCTCCGTGTCTGTTCGAACTCCTAAACGTCTCTTCTTCCACCTCGTCATTCGAACTGGATTCCCCATGACGTATCTTCAAGACCTCCTTGTATGCCGAAACGTATCTCTCTTAGTTGGTAAGAGATCTCTCCAAGATTTTTGTGGTCTCCATTAGCTCAACCTCCAAGCTACTAAATCATGAAGTTTCAACAGAAACTTCTCTAATCAGAAGAGATGGTGATGACTGTACAAATTTTCAGAGAACTGAAATTTGTATATTTTCACTTCCCTCATGGTTGTCAACCCCCTCCACTTTGAAAAATCCTTTCTCCCTCTTCAGACCTCATCTTCTCATGATTTCTTTTGTCCTGGATAGCTTATCAGCCACTCTAAAACACTGGAAAGTTTCTCAGGAAAATAAAATTCACAGAAAATCTGACACTGACTGTAAACTTTTTCCAGAGAACAGAATTCCTCAACTCTCACGAATAGACCCCCTCAACTTTGAAAAATCATTGCTCCCTCTCTAGACCACCTTTTCCTATGATTCCTTTTGTCTTAGATAGGTTATCAGCCAATCTAAAACACTGGAAAGTTTCTCAGGAAAATAAAATTCACATAAAAGTTGACAGCGACTGTACAAATTTTCCAGAGAGCAGAATTTCTAAACTCACAAATTTCTCTCCTCTAATAACTTTTCTCTCCTCCTTCTCTACAACTCTTGTTGCACCTCCTTTCAACTCTCCTCAAACCCTTTCTAAGTGAACAAGATGTAAAGAATGACTTCGAACGCGTCATATATCACTACGGGATACACGAAAGGTTCTAACGTTGCTAACATCGCGTTAGCTCTCTCTCCTCCCAACGTTCTCTCCATGTGCTCTCTCATAATCTCCTTTTGTCGAATATAGAACTGAACTCTAAACATCGTTCAACGATCCCTTCAAGTGAGGTCCCGGCAACGGAACCAAAATGTAAACCCTCCGCGGTCCTAACGATCAACTACCCCCCGATCTCTCAACCTCCACGATCGTCATCCACGAATCTGCAACTGTCGGGCCTGTCTCTCACTCAGGGGTCACCTCTGATGGCTTTGATGGAAGCACACCATGAATCTTGAAGGGAAAAATGTTAAGTTCACTCTCATTCATACACCCACAAACTTATCAACTAAAATCTCCATAATCTCATCCACTAAAATCCTCCATTCTAACGACGTCTCTCAAGTTCTCACATGCTAAAAATATCCCACACTCTCTATATTACTCAAGTTGTCATTATGACGATGTGAAAACAAGGATGAGGAGCTCTTCTCTACTCCTCTATTTATACATTCTAGGTTTTTACTTTGGTACCCCCGGTAACTCAGCCGTAACTACTTTTACTGGGTTTTACTAAGATATTACTTAAGGTAAAAGCATTGATCACATGGGCTTTTTACCTTTTCACATGGGCTTATTCCTTCAAAGTCAACAACTTCTAGAAGGATTCTGGAATATTCTCAAGGAATCTCGAATTTCCACCCCCCCTCTACACTAGGACCCACTAAAAAGGAAACATGTGGAATCTCTTCTTGTTTTTAATGCCCACAAAGTCCACAACTTTAATCCAACCACTAATATCAAGTCAAAAAGGAGATAAGGGATACTTTCCACCTCCTTTCTACCTTTTAGACAAGATGACAAGATAGTAGTGCTCACTCTTTAGCAAATATCTGAATTTTGCCAAAAGTACAGCTAAGTTTAACCATAACTAACTTTTAGATAGTCATGACTAACTTGATACATCCTTAAAGTACTTTGGCAGCCAATAAACATTCTCAACACTTAGTTATAACTAAACACCTTACTAATAGACAAACTTCCTATGTGTAACATAGGTCGTTACAGATCATGCGGTCTAGATGTGACCATCTTTTTGTAGGAAATGAGATCCGCCATCTTAGGGCGAAGGGCTATATAAGCGATACGAGTTTCTGTCATTTTACCTTTTCCATGTTTTCAGTGTTTGTTTCTTAATTTTCAATTGCGCAAGATTGCGGAGTGAGAGTGTGAATAAAGTGGGCGAAGGCAGATTTACCTACGAAGGACGTAGTTTGCTGTCGCAGGTGTAATTCTGATTGACGAAGGCCTTTGTCATTTACTTTTAACGAAGAGACTTCAGTGGAGAATTTGACCGAAGGTGACTTCGGCCGAAGTTGAAACTGTAAACTTCGAGGGTGTTTGAACGAAGATCTGAGAACATATTAGTTACTGTGAAGTGGAAAAGCATAAGTTAAATTGTAAGAAGAGTTCGGATGATGGTGGCTTCGCCTTAAGTCTGCCTTCTTCAAATAAGTGGGATTCTTAAGAGTGAGGATTTAGTTGGAAGAACATTTCTTAGGAAGAGTAGGGGTTTATTCTTTGAACCTTGATGTGAAGTCTGTATTCTTCTGTCTTTTCAGAAGAAGACTAGTAACATTTCAGCAGTATTTTGCTACCTCATTTACCCACACATTTGTCTTCTCGAATCTTCTATTTGTGTTGTTGGAAAGGTCCCTGATCAAAGAACTATTTCATTGTTGTTTGTATTCGATTTATCAGGTTTGTGCTTGGGTTTGGTTTCTTATCAGACTTAAACTCTCATCCGGATATTATTCCATTCCGTGAGAATAACAGAAAACCATTTGAATTATCATTGTGACGTTGTAGTACTGTGTTTTATGTAATTGTTAACTGTATCTTCGTGGGAACGATCCTTAATTTACTATTTCCGATACTTTATGTTTCTCTGGGTTGTTACATATAGAAACATTAAAACTTTTGGCGTCGCTGCCGGGGATACAGATTTAACTTTTACTTTGAATTCAGTAAGTTGTAACCGTCGACATGTATGTCGGGGGGAGCACGAGCGCCTTCTGACGAAGATCAGAGGACGGGAAGGACCAGGCGAGCGCTGAAAAGAAGATTGGTCCGCGAACAATTGTTGGAAGAAGTCCAACGCCAGAAGGAGGCAACGAGGGAGCGAAGACGTCAAGCAGCTCAAAAGTGGCAAGAAGTGAAAAATCTCTCCGAAGGAACTTCATCTTCGCTTGAAAGAAGTTCAGTACCTATTTCACCACGAACGCGTTACGAGAAAGACGAGCGCACATACTGGAAGAAGAAGGGGGATATCGAATCTCCATACTCGAGCGTACGGAGTGAAGAGAGTTCACCTAAAGACGTATCATGGTTATTATTTCCTTCAAGGACCACAAATTTGCATGAATCTCTGTTTGAATCAACAAGAAAAGAAGAAGGTATTCAAGCAGAAGAAGAGGAGACAGATAGAGAAGAATCACCTTCACTTTGAAGAGTGGAGTTGTTTCAATCTTCATCTTCGTCTTCATCTTCAGGATCAGCACAGACAGAATCCAATATTTTGACAACTCTTGCGGAAGATCCAAATCCGGACGCGGAAGCGGCCTTGGAGCTGATCGTCAGACATGGGCCAGAAATCACAAGCTTTGTAGACCTCTTGAAGAAACAAAGAGGACAAGAATTAATTCAAGAATTATTACCATTGGGATCACCTGCTCTTCAAATCCCAAATCTTAGACCTCAGGGTACTCCAGGAGTATCATTCTTTAAGATACGAAGTCAAGAGGCCTCTACCTCGTCTTCATCTAAAAAAGAACATGAAGTAAGACGAGGAAATATTCACTCAGTTGAAGAGCCTTCGGCCGAAGTAACTTTGCCCGAAGTGAACCTCCCAAATATCCAAGTGGGAACAGCTGTTGTGAATGCTCTTGCCAAGCTGACACTTCGACCATTAAGCAATTTGTCGAACGCAGGATCAGTGAGAATTTCAAACTTGACGGTACCAACAAGACAAAGTCAAGTACAGCAGACAACAGTTCCACCTTCCACACTACCGCATACAATGACAGGAGTACCACTTCCGTCAGGGGCACCACCTTTCACTCGCCAAAATTATCCAAAATTCGGCGGTGACGATTCGGATAGTGATGGAGATGGAGAGAGTGCCGACTCATTTGTCAAACAATTTGAAGCGGTATCGCATGCGAATAAAGAAGATAATGATCCTGATCGTACGAGGATTTTTCCCAGCTTGTTGAAACATGCAGCCGGAAAATGGTACAGTCATGCCAATCTAACTCTCGCGATCTTATCTACTTGGGATCTAATGAAAAATGAATTCCTAAAGAGATTCCGGGAACTGAATTATAACAGGCATGTGTTACATAAAGTAAACAGTGTCAAACGTAAGAGGAAAGAGTCCTTGAAAAGCTATGTCCAAAGATTCTATGGAATTTTGGATAGATTACCTGCCAATGGAACACACCCAGCCTACACTCCGGCACATGCAGTAGAATGGTTTGTGAAAGGGTTACCTTCAAAGCAACAAACGTGGGTAAGACGGTTTGATACGTCAACATTGGAACGAGCCATTGATTCTGTTGAGAATTACGAATCCTCCAATATCCTCAGCAGAGATCGTGAGAAAACCTCAGAACAGAGAAAGAAGAAGGATTTCAGAAAATCGAAGAAGAGTGTAAAGGATGAGAAGAAGAAGAAGAAGAAGTCAAAACGGAAACACCAAAAATTCTCATCTTCGGAAGAATCCTCAGAAGAGTCTTCAGACGAAAGCTCAACATCAGAAGACGAAGATACCTCATCTTCGGACGAAGGGGAAAAGCATAAGAAGCGGAAAAGAATGACGAAGTCCAGACTTCCGATGGTGAGAAGGACACAGCCATCTAAGGACACTGCACTTGATGATCTTCTAAAGAAATTTGAAGACCTCAAGGTGCAATTGGTCAGAACGCCCGAGAGGCGAAAATCGCCAACTACTTCACGTCCAAATTTGTGGTGTACTAACTGTGGTGAACCTGGACATGCCAATACGGAATGTTTCAACAGTAAATCATCTTATAATACGCATGCAGTGGAGTGGGCGCCATTATACGAACCCAATTACTTTGTAGAGTGTGAAGATGGGGTCTATGGAGTACAAGCTCAAGATGGAGCCATGATACCCAGTCAGCCTCAGCAATTCACGCCCATTCCTCTGGTACATATCCAACGCTTTGTACCTAGACAGATGGCAACTAACGTTACCCAACGAAAGTTTGCCCCTGCAGGTTACCAGGAAAGACCACCGTCTCTTGGTACATCATGTTTTAATTGTGGCGCTACCGGTCACTGGGCTCCTTCTTGTCCTCACCCAAAGAAACAAGTGGGATACATGCCATTATGTGGGAAGTGTGGAAAACCCGGTCATGGAGCTTCGGACTGTACGAATGAACCAGTTCAGAAGACCGGAGTCAGATTTCAACCGCCACCCAACCAACAACGATCAGATGCAGGAGTAAACATGGTCGAATTGGTCGATGATCTGAAAGCTTGTACTCTGTCAAAAGAAGATGGAAATGGTTGGCCAGAAGACGAGGAGATGCTGGTGAACAAAGTGGAGACTCGAAGTGAGAAGAAACTACTTCGAAAGGGGGAGACTCTAGCAGAAGCTGCAGCTCAGAAGGCGAAGGACTTTAAAAAGACTGAGCGGAAGCAACAGAAGAAAGAGAAGAAAGCGCACAAAACTTTGAAGGAACAAGTGCGCGAAGTTGTAGAGAAACAGACGATATCGGCACGGACAGATGATCGTCAAGAAGAACAGAGAAAGAAGAAGACCCCAGGAACATTACCTGCGGACATCTCTGAAGAAGTAAGAATACTACTCAGTAAGGAACTGAGTAAGCAAGCCAAGGAGGTGGAACCTAGCCAAGAAGGGCTCGGGAAGGTGCGGGCCGAAGTCTCTTCACCCGAAGTCGAACGACCATCCGAACTGCGCAAGATGGCAGCAGAGCAAACTAAGAAGGTTGTTCCTGTGGTGAGTCCTCATTACAACGTAGTAGAAGACTTGCTGAACCAACAAGCCAATATAACCATTAAGCAGTTGGTCGAGGACAATAGGCTGTACAGGAAACTGTTATTGGCAGCCTTGAGAGAAAACCTGCGAAGGCTAAGTCGAAGAATCTGCCTTCATTGTTTCAAGTTGGACTGGAGGATTTAGGATCTCCAGAAGTAGACATCGAGATAGATGGATGTCTAATAAAACATGTGCCTATAGACTCTGGTTCTAGTGTGAATATCATTACAGAGGATACGGCGCATGGTTTGGGTTACACACAATTCGAATCAACACCAAGAGTGTTGAGGATGGCGGACCAGAGCAGAAGAAGACCCTTGGGAGTACTGCGAGATATCCCTACAACCATTGGAGGGATAATCTTCAAACTTACCTATATTGTACTAAGACCCTTGGTTAAGTCTGGCTATGGAGTGCTTATAGGGAGACCTTGGCTATACGGTGCTAAGGTAATCACTGATTGGTATAAGCAAAAGCTGTCCTTTAATGATCCGATGAAACCCAAGGAGAAAAGTGTCTCTGTATCCTGGAAAAAGATGTCGCATCAGGGAGAAACATCTTCAACAGATTCAGGGTACACTTCGGACGAAGACTCTTCATCTTCGGATACTAGCTCGGAAAATGAGAAAGAAGGACCTTACATAGTTGTGAACTACTTGCAATGCTACGAGATAGAAGATGAAGGAGAATGCGATGAGAATGAGGAAGAATAGCAATCACAGTTGGGACAGGGAAGCTCAGAGGTGAGCCACACAGAAGGAATGGTACTGAAGTCAGCGACAATGGACTTGGTTCTCGACGAAGGGAAAGTCTTGAAGATCTCAGCGAAGTTACAGGGACCCGAATTGGAAGTGTACCATGACATGTTAACTTACTACCAGGATGTCTTCGCCTGGAAGATAGAAGACATGAAGGGTATCCCTGCGAAGTGGGGTCAACATCGAATTGACCTACTGGAAAACTCTGTACCTGTAAGGCAAAGACAGTATAGACTGAACCCAAAGTACTCTCTTTTAGTCAAGGACGAAATTGACAAGTACTTAAGTGCTGGCATTATTTTTCCTGTCCTTAGCAGTGAATGGGTATCACCTATAGTGATAGTTCCTAAGAAGAAAACTGGTAAAATAAGAGTATGTCAAGATTTTCGAAAACTGAATGCAGCAACTAGGAAGGACCACCATCCCTTACCTTTTACAGATTCTATTCTGGATAGGGTAGCTGGTCATGAGTGCTACAGTTTTCTCGATGGATTTTCAGGGTATAATCAGATATCCATCAGAGAAGAAGATAAAGACAAAACTACTTTTACCACTGATTGGGGTACTTTTGCTTATCATAAGATGCCCTTTGGTTTATGTAATGCTCCTGCCACATTCCAAAGAATGATGACGAACATTTTTCAGGAGTATCTTAGGAAGTTCTTAGAAATTTTTATAGATGATTTTTGCATTTTTGGTCCAAGGGAAGAACACATAAATTCCTTGGCAGTAGTTTTTCAGCGTTGTAGAGATGCTCAGTTGGCGTTGCATCCAGAAAAGTGTTTCTTCGCCATGTCAGAAGGGCTTTTATTAGGACATAGAGTCTCGCAGCGAGGCATTGAAGTAGACGTAGACAAAGTGCAAGTTATAGTAGCTTTGGAACCTCCCTCAAATGTTAGTGAGTTGCGGGGATTTTTAGGACATGTGGGTTACTATCGGAGGTTCATCAAAGACTATGCAACCTTGACAGCACCACTAACCGAATTGTTGAAGAAGACCACTGAGTACATCTGGCAGGAACGGAGGCAGAAGGCCTTCGACACGCTGAAGACGAAGTTGATTGAAGCTCCAGTCATGAAGGCACCAGATTGGAATCTACCTTTTCAAGTATATGTGGATACTTCAGCATTCGCTATTGGAGTGGTGTTGAGTCAGAAAGACAGTCAAAAGAGGGACCACCCGATCTACTATGCGAGCAGACAGCTATCCGCTGCAGAGAAGAACTACTCCACTACAGAGCGGGAAGCCCTAGGGATGGTGTATTCTGTCAGGAAATTTCGACACTACTTGTTGGGATGCGAGTTTGTTTTCTATGTGGATCATTATGCTTTAAAACATCTGGTGCAAAAATCTGATCTATCGGGAAGAATAGCGAGATGGATGTTGTTATTGCAGGAATTCAAATTCACAGTTCAAACTCGAGCAGGGAAACATCACGAGAATGCAGACTACTTGTCTCGACTGAGGACGGGAGAGCGTCAAGACAATGTAGCAGATGACTTTCCAGACGAAGAACTTTTTCAGCTCACAGTCACTCCCACAAGTAGGTACCATGAGATATACAGATATTTGTATACGTTACAGTGTCCTGAAGGAATGGATGTGGAACAGCGTACGGTGTTCATACACAAGGTTGGGCCGTACGAGCTGAAGAGCGGCATTCTGTTCAAAAGAGGGACCGATGATGAACTCCGAAGATGTCTGGAAGAGGAAGAAGTAGGGAGAGTGGTAGATGCCATGCATTCGGAACCAGCAGGAGGACACTATGCTCTTCGTAACACAGTGAAGAGGGTCTTGGATGCAGGATACTGGTGGCCCACCATGTACAAAGATGTGCATGCGATCATTAAACGATGTGACAGTTGCCAGCGAGTGGGTAAGCCTACTCGAACTACTCAATGGCCACTTCATCCTATCTTACCCCTTGCACCATTCGAGAAGTGGGGAATTGACTTTGTGGGGCCTATTCAGCCAGCGACAAAGAAGACACGCAGAAGATACATCTTGGTAGCTACAGATTATGCAACCAAGTGGGTGGAAGCTGAAGCGACAAAGAAAGATGATGCAATAACCGTGGCAGCGTTTCTACACAAGAATATCATCACCAGGTTTGGATGTCCGTTGGAACTGGTGAGTGATAGGGGCACACACTTTTTGAACAATACCATAGAGGCACTGACAGATTACTTTCAGATCAAGCATCGGAAGACTACCCCATATAACCCAAAGGCGAATGGACTTACCGAGAAAAGCAATGGATTACTGTGCAAGATTCTGAACAAAGTTACTGTCAATCATGCTTATGATTGGGACACCAAGTTGGATGCAGCACTTTGGGCATTCAGAAATACCGAGAAGATAACAACACGACAGACACCATTCTTCTTGGCGTACGGAATGCATCCCATTATGCCTATTGAGTTTGAAACCCCTACTTATAGGATCCTGTCACAGGATAGACTGTCTGCAGAAGACAGTCAGCTCATCAGATTGCAAAGTTTGATGGCACTAGAAGAAGATCGCGAAGCATCTCTGGAGCTAACTAAGGATATACAAGAGAAGCGGAAAGAAGTATATGATAAGAGGTTAAGAAAAGTTGAGGTGAACGATGGGGACTTGGTCTTGCTATATGATAGCAGACATATTAAGTTTTCAGGGAAGTTACAACTGCGATGGATGGGACCATACATAGTCGAACAATGTTATGGTAACGGTTCAGTCCAACTTAAAGACCTCGAAGGAAATCTCTTTGCTACTCGAGTAAATGGAGGTAGGATCAAACGATACTACAGCTGAATGTGTTCGCGAGGTCGCTTCACAATTGAGAGGGGGAGTATGTGAAGCCATGGATTTCCACTTTGCTAAGAATTTTTTGATTTTTGATAAGTAACACAATAGAATGGTTAGTATAGATGATAGATAAGATAGATTCAGTATAGAATAGGATTTCTACGCCGAAGGATGATGCTGAGTAGAAATACAGAAGTCATGACAGATATATCTTTGAGGAGATAACTTGGTTGTATTCTACGGACGAAGAGCTTTCTAGGGATACCTCATTTGCTAAGAATGGATATCGGACGACGAAGTTATGGCCTTGGAAAGAAGAATTAAAACGAGACAAGAGTTAGCGCAACTTCGCGCTCGAGAATCGAGAGGGACTTCGCACGTGAGGAGACGAAGAGAAAAGCTATAAGTAAGAATCAAAAAGCATTTTCACTTTACTATTTCCAATCGCGGGTTTACTGAAGTGCTCCGCTTTCATCAATCGGAAGAAAGAGGGCGAAGACAAACTTCGGCGAAGGGTTGGGTTTTATCGACCGTGCAGTCTGTGGTGGTTACAACGGCGACCTCCGAAGTCAACGTTTCCACGATTAGGTATCAACTTCGACGAAGAAGTGTCGTAAGCATAGAAGATCGAAGGTACTTCGGACCTTCAGCGAGGATGCGAGGAATGCAGACAGCGAAGCGACCGAAGTTGAAGACTATAGCGACGAAGTGGCCGGACTTCAGTCCATATTGAGAACGACTCGAGGAGATGGGGTTGGCGTTCTTGCTAGAGAACTGGGGTGTGATCTCTTCGGATCTGTTACAGGAGATACTCATTTGCAGAGGACATTCCTCTGAAGATCTTCGGGCGAGGCCGAACAATTAGACTCTGAACCACTGGAACTTCGCCCTAGGAATCGATGACGCAGGAGTACCAGGTGACTTAATGTATGACAGTACTTGCAAGCCGACTTCGGACGAAGTGGCGAAGTATGGTGAACTCTTCTCGAAGTCACGGTGGGATCGAACGGATTCAAAGTACACACCTACATCGATCCTTTCAAGCGGGATGTGGCGATCGCCCTCAACACCATCTTCAAACCGCAACGTACTTCTTACCTGGCCAATTGGCAGATTAACTTCATCGAACAGATCTTCGGGGGTAGGAAAGCATATTGGGCGAAGATCTTCCACGATCATGTACAGAAGCTCTTCAACACTTTCGACGAAGGCGGGTCGACGTACTTTGCAGCCTTCGCAGTATTCTTCTACAAGGGAATGAAGTTGCTATCACCAGAAGAAGAGGAGAAGTTCGACCGAAGAACATTCTCGGAAGATGAGCGGGTAATGGAAGCTACTCCTCAGAGAGAAGAAGAAGTGACAACACCAGTGACAACTTCGGCGGGACCTAGTACTCGGACGAAGAGGAAGATCGACGAACTTACACCAGGGGACGCGACTTCGAGGAAGAAGAAGAAAGCAAGAAGAACGACGATAACGACTTCGGACGAAGGAGTCGATGGCGCTAAATCACCGGCGAAGTCATCTTCAGTCGAGATATTGGGAATAGTGAGACCGGGAGGAGACCAAGCAGAATCAAGTGTGCGCAGGGTACTCTCGAAGGAGCAAACAACAGAGAGGGAAGTTCCAGAACTTCGGACTTCGCCTAGACCAGAAGCAGCGACAACTTCGGCCGGACCAAGTGACTCCAATACCGGGAAGGAATTGAAGATGTTCGAGCAGACTCTTGAATTCCTAAGTGGTACAGCGTTGCCACTCATTGCACAGATGGATCATCAACGACATATCTATGAGAAGGAGACGAAGGAACCAATTTCATTGAGTGACCTTCTCGACGCTGTGCACTTCGGACGGTATGGATGGTTGAAGGAGAAGGATGCTCTTATGGCGAAGTTAGAAGAGACTTCGGCCGATGTCAAGAAGTATATGTCACAACGCGAGGCGTTACTCATACAGCAGTCACACGAACAGACGCGATACTTGGATGAGATTCAAGAGGTAGAGACGAAGTTGAACCTTATGACTTCACGCTTTCACGATCTGAAGTCTGAGAGAGATGCCATGTTGGAACAGCTTGCGACGAAGGATGAACAGTTGGTTGCAAAGGATGAGGAGCTAGCGAAATCAGAGAAAGCGAAGGAGATAGCTGAGACGAAGGCCGAAGATCTTCGAACGAAGGTGGAAGAGGTCACGACAACCTACTTCGCCACCGAACTCGATGGGACAGAGTTAGAGCTTCTCCAGCGGCTTCGGGCAGAGTTAACTATAGCACCAGATCCTTCGGCGAAGAGTAGGATAGTTAGACTAGCGGAGAGAATCATTAGAGATTTGAAGGAGCTTAGAGAGACAGTTAAGTTTACACTATGCAGTTTAGGACAGAAGTTACAGTTAGGTAGAGTAGATACTGCGGTTCTGCCAACTGGGGAGTCGTGATCATGCGGTCTAGATGTGACCATCTTTTTGTAGGAAATGAGATCCGCCATCTTAGGGCGAAGGGCTATATAAGCGATACGAGTTTCTGTCATTTTACCTTTTCCATGTTTTCAGTGTTTGTTTCTTAATTTTCAATTGCGCAAGATTGCGGAGTGAGAGTGTGAATAAAGTGGGCGAAGGCAGATTTACCTACGAAGGACGTAGTTTGCTGTCGCAGGTGTAATTCTGATTGACGAAGGCCTTTGTCATTTACTTTTAACGAAGAGACTTCAGTGGAGAATTTGACCGAAGGTGACTTCGGCCGAAGTTGAAACTGTAAACTTCGAGGGTGTTTGAACGAAGATCTGAGAACATATTAGTTACTGTGAAGTGGAAAAGCATAAGTTAAATTGTAAGAAGAGTTCGGATGATGGTGGCTTCGCCTTAAGTCTGCCTTCTTCAAATAAGTGGGATTCTTAAGAGTGAGGATTTAGTTGGAAGAACATTTCTTAGGAAGAGTAGGGGTTTATTCTTTGAACCTTGATGTGAAGTCTGTATTCTTCTGTCTTTTCAGAAGAAGACTAGTAACATTTCAGCAGTATTTTGCTACCTCATTTACCCACACATTTGTCTTCTCGAATCTTCTATTTGTGTTGTTGGAAAGGTCCCTGATCAAAGAACTATTTCATTGTTGTTTGTATTCGATTTATCAGGTTTGTGCTTGGGTTTGGTTTCTTATCAGACTTAAACTCTCATCCGGATATTATTCCATTCCGTGAGAATAACAGAAAACCATTTGAATTATCATTGTGACGTTGTAGTACTGTGTTTTATGTAATTGTTAACTGTATCTTCGTGGGAACGATCTTTAATTTACTATTTCCGATACTTTATGTTTCTCTGGGTTGTTACAAGAAGACTCCTTCTCGAGCGAAATAGCCGGACGAAAAATAAACAGAAGTTGGAAACAAAAGCACATAGTTAGCGACACTGCCGATACGAGTTACCAAGCACACAAACTAGTCTCCAAACTGATAAAGATGGCAGCGCAGCGAAACCACGAAAGCAAAATGAGCAGCAATGCAAACCGTTTAATACAAACGGATAGCAAGACAAAACTGACCGGATTGCAAACAATCTGAAGATCGAGGTCCCGGCACCGCCTCTGCTCTCGCAGCGAAGAGAAGCAAACCGTGAGGCAGAAGAAATACAAACAGAATAAACGGAACCGCAAGACGATAGCCAGCCGATAGTAGACAGCAACCACCTGCGTACAAAATCTCGGGCACCAAGACCCCGCCACTCTCAGCTACATTTTGAAGAGCAGCGAACAGACAGTGCAAACGCGAGCCACAAGACGACGACGTGCATTTCGAGAGGTAGCCTTAACCCCCAAGCTGGAACGAGAGAAAATGCATGCATTTTTTGTCACCGCCACATCTCTAGCTCGGTGTCGTGTCCTGGACCGGCTCCTATCTGAAATTCAGACTTCGATGCTTGTCGTTCCAAAGACACTCATGAGAAAGAGAAGCTAGGCCCTAGCTTACGGGCTTTTGGCATCATTTCGGATCTCCATTTTCATCGCATAGATGGATAGCGCTCATTGTCAGCTTTCCATAGGCACTTTGTCTATTTCATTTGGACGTCTAGTGGAGAAGTTACAGGACTCGAAAGATGGAGAAAACAAGCTAGGCCTCAGCTTACAGACTTTTGGCACAACTTCGGATCTTCGCTTTTATCGCATCCGTGGATAGAGCTCCTTGCCAGCTTTTCATAGGCACTTTGTCTACTTCATTTGGACACCTACTGGAGAAGTTATGCGATTCGAAAGAAGAGAAAATCAAGCTAGACCCTAGTTTACTTGCTGACTGGGTATTTGCAGCCTTAGGCGTTATATTAAAGATGCAAGGGGCCTACTTCCTCATTATTGAAGAGAACTGGTACGTACAGAGACTGACGTAAGAGGGCAGCTTAAGGGGTTAGCTTGTTTTTGTGACCTGTCGGTGGACGTTTTGGATAATTGGGAAGTTCAATACACGCACGCAAGGTGTCATTGGGTTCAGATCTGTGCAGGCTACGTGTGGGTTAAGACGGTTCTTGAAGAGACGGATCGGGGTGTGTGTACTGGGAGAAATTGAGACATAGAGAAAGGATTTTGGGAGCTTTAGTGACTTGTGAAGGAGTTGGACCGTTCGGGCCGTTCCGGAGTCCAAACTTGCTGTCCTTGGATCCATCGGGATCAGAACAACGAGTTCTTCAGGAAATTGAAGACGATACTAAGTTTCATCGGACGGTTTGGGAGTTCTGAGTGAAATTGGCTCGTAGGGAAGCGCTTGCGGCAGGTTTCATCGTCTACGACCTGAGATTGGGTTGTTCTTCGCAATCGGTGAGCCAAGCTCTTCGTTCTTGGTGCCTACGCGACCAAGGGGTCTTCATCTACGCATAGGAGAAGACAGTACGTGGATTAGATTGTTGGTTTGGGTGAGGTGAGCGAGTTTGAGCCGCAGGGAGTCCATTTACGTCAGTTTTCTGTAACCTGTGACCAAATTTCTTGCGTGGTTTTGCAAGAGGAACCCCAAACGGCTTGTTTGGAGTCTCATTGGGTTCGTGATAGCTAGATCGACCTGTCTGAGAAGTCAGATATCACATCAAGCGATTCGTTTGAGCGGTGTGTGCGGTTTTAAGTCGTAGGGAGGAGTTTTTGAAGGTTCGATCACCTACGACCAAAAACTGACGATATCTCGACTGTCGAGAGTTGGATCTGAAGGTTTCTTGGGCCAACGGAGTCAGGGAAGGAGACCCTATCGACATCTGAAGACTATTTGGTGAAAGGAGAAAGTTCTCAAATAAATCTTTTTCGATTTCTTCGCTATGGGTTTTGCTCTTTTGAGTTCTATAGAGATCTAGTTGGCTATATACAGCTTGTGATAGCTAGCTTTGGCTAAGAGCTTGTACATGGATGTGGTTTGGACTTGGATTTCAATCGTGTGATACTGGTGCAGCTCTTTTTGTTAGCAAAGGGAAGTTTCTCTTGCTTTGAGCTACGCTTTGATGGTTTTGGGTCAGGGTTGTGATTCAGGGGTTTTTTTAGGGGCTTTGAAGCAGGTTACAGACCGCTCTGGTCTGTTTCTCAGTTTTGTGCTCTTAGGAGAAAGATCCGACAGTGTACATACATTTGGAGTCGGAATATATTGCAGCACTCGTTTTCGTAGTTGTCTTTCTCTATCTTGTCTCTGTTCAGCACACAGCATCTCCACAGCCAAGAACCTCGTGTTTTCCTGGACATCCTTCACGCAATATCCGACACGACACCGGTCCTTATCGACAACGAGTATTTTCAGTCCCCGCCCATCCAGCTTGTCGATTTCCGCTCTCCGTTGATAACTCCACTTTTTGATGCATATTCACTTGCACCCTACTTTATTTTCTAGTATATATATTTGCAGACTTCCTTGAATTCTTTGCATATTTGTGAAGCCTTGGATTTCCAGTTTGTTAGAAAATTTTTGTTTTTATTTGATAAAATAGTAGATTAGTTAGTATAGATGATAGATAGGAGAAGTTTAGTTGTAGAATAGAGTTTCTTAGCCGAAGAATGATGCTGAGCAAGAATACAGAACCTATGAAGTGTATATCTTTGGAATAATAACCTAGATGCATTCTTCAGATGAAGAGCTTTCCAGGGATATCTCATTTGCTGAGAACGGACGCGGATGACGAAGTTATGGCCCTGAGAAGAAGAACCAAAACAGGACAAAAATTCACGCAACTTCGCGGTCGAGTGACAAGAGGGACTTCGCACGTGAGGAGGTGAGAGGAAAAAGCTATAAGAAGAGTCAAAAAGCAATTCATTTTACTATTTCTGCTCGCGAGTTTACTGTAGCGCTCCGGAACTATCGGCGTGAGAGTAGCGAAGACTGTCTTCGGTGAAGTTTATCTTCTTACGATCAGTGTTGAGTGGGGAAGTTTCATAGTCTCGAGAGACGAAGGAACTTCGGATCTTCGGAGAAGATGAGAGTGATGCAGACGTCGAGGAAGCCGAAGTTCAAGGCCATAGCGACGAAGTGGCCGGACTTCATTCCATATTGAGAACGACTGGAAGAAATGAGGATGGCGTTCCTCATAGAGAATTGGGGAGTGGTATCTTTGAAGTTAGTGCAGGAGATCCTCGTCTGCAAGGGACACCCCTCTGAAGATCTTCGGGGAAGACCGAACAACTGGACCGTGTCGCATTGGAGCTTCGCTTTAGAGATCAATGATGCGAGAAAACCTAACGATCTTCTATATGACAGTACTTGTAAGTCGTCTTCGGAGGAAGTGGTGAAGTACAACGAGTTGTTCTCAACGATGCCGATGAGATCGAACGGATTCAAGGTACATAGCTACATCGACCCTTTCAAGAGAGATGTCGCGATTGCGCTCAACACGATCTTAAAGCCGCAACGGACTTCGTATCTAGCAGATTGGCGGATACATTTCATTGAGGAAATATTCGAAGGCAGGAAGGCGTATTGGGCGAAGATCTTTCATGTCCGGGCTTACCACACTTCTCACACAGTGGCATATATCCTATTTGTTTCTTTGGATGAGGACAAGAAGGAGCCCAATGACCAACAGCTCCACAATTAAATCATGACGTGCCAAGAGTTGGCGGCCCTTGGTAACCTACAGGGGCAAACTTTTGTTGAGAGACGTTAGTTGTCATTTGTCTGGGTACAAAACGTTGGATGTGTACCGGAGGAATGGGGGTAAATTGTTGGGATTGAGTGGGCACCATAGCACCATCTTGGGCTTGTATTCCATAGACTCCATCTTCACATTCCACGAAGTAATTGGGCTCATATACTGGTGCCCATTCCACTGAATGTGTATTGTAAGACGATTTAGTGTTAAAACATTCCGTGTTGGCATGTCCAGGTTTTCCACAACTAGTACACCACAGATTCGGACGGGAACCAGATGGTGATTTTCGTCTTTCTGGTGTCCTCACCAACTGTACCTTGAGGTCCTCGAACTTCTTGAGAAGATCATCAAGTGCGTGATCTTTAGGTGGTGGTGTTCTTTTCACCATCGGGGGTCTCGACTTTGTTATCTTCTTTCTCTTCTTTCGTTTGAACTCTTCGTCCGAAGAGGAAGAATATTCATCTTTCGATGTTCAACTTTCATCCGAAGACTCCTCTTCCGAAGATTCTTCCGAGGATGAAGATTTTCTGCTTCTTCTTTTCAGCTTCTTATCTTCCTTCTTACTATTTTTGGACTTCCTGAAATCCTTCTTCTTCCTCGACTCTGAGGTCTTTCCGTGGTCTCTGCTGAGGATATTTGAGGACTCATAATTCTCAGCAGAATCAACGGCTCGCTCCAAGGTTGACGTATCAAACCGTCTAACCCACGTTTGTTGCTTTGAAGGTAACCCCTTCACAAACCACTCTACTGCATGTGCCGGTGTATAAGCTGGATGTGCTCCGTTGGTAGGTAGTCTATCCAAGATTCCGTAAAATCTCTGGACATAACTCTTCAAAAACTCTTTCCTCTTTCGTTTAACACTGTTTACTTTGTGCAGTACATGTCTGTTATAGTTCAGTTCCCTGAATCTCTTAAGGAATTCGTTTTTCATTAATCTCAGGTAGATATGATTGCTGGAGTTAGATTGGCATGACTGTACCATTTTCCGGCTGCGTGTTTCAACAAACTGGGAAAAATCCTCGTCCGATCCGATCATTGTTTTCTTTGTTTGCGTGTGATACCGCCTCAAATTGTTTAACAAAGGAGTCTGCACTCTCTTCATCTCCATCACTGTTAGAATCTTCACCGTCAAATTTTGAGTAGTTTTGGCGAGTGAAAGGCGGTGCTCTTGACTATAGTGGTATTCTTGTCATCGTATGAGGTACTTTAGAAGATGGAACTGCTGAGGGCTGTCCCCGACTATATATTGTTGATACCGTTGTCGTGTCACTTGGCGGCTACATGCTTGACTTCTACTCCGACGCTTAGGTTTGGTAGTTCTAGAAGTTAGCTCATATTACTTCTAGTCCTTTATGTATATGTTTGACACCTTTGCATACGGTGTTAACACTATTTTGAGTCCTAGTAGGCTGATAGTATGTTAGTTATCTTGTTCAAGCATTTGTGCGCGTGTGCAAGTAACTTCTTACTTGTCTATGACGTTCAATGTACATAACTTAGGGTTTCCATGATGATAGGGGTTTGAGCTCATGGGTTGTACTTACTTGTCGCCCATGCACGCTTTCTAGCTAATTTAAGTTATTTTTCAAGGCTATGTGTCATTTTAGGTAGTTTAAGTTTTACGCTGGCACTCTAGGGGGCTTGACGTGGTAGCCTATGAGTGTAGATAAGTTACCATGTAGTTTAAGGCACAAAAGGACAATCAAGTGGAGCTACGAACTCCCATTGGTCCATTTTTGTCTTTTGTAAAACTCTAAGTTTAGAAATAGAGCTCTAGAGTGGAGTTCGAGCAATTGATGAGATATCTTCGAAATCTGAGAACACAGGAAGAGAGAGCTCGTCGTGCCAAGCACTGTCAGTGAAATTTTTGCTCGATTTGGATCAATAAACAAGAAATAGAGTTCGAGCAATTGGTGAGGGATCTTCGAAATCTGAGAGGACAAGGAGATAGAGCTCGTTGAGCCAAGCACTGCCAGTGAAACTTTCGATCGATTTGAGGCAATAAAGATGAAGTTATGCCCAATTGAAGTTCGGATTATGCCAAAACTGCATCACTTTTGTTGATTTTGGGGTTTTCAGTGTCACTTGCAGCAGAATTGAAGAAATCGCTTCAAAACTTCGTGGTTGCGTTCTCTGCCAGCAGGGCTACGATTTCCCAAAAAGTTTCATATCGATTGAGTAACTGAGTAATTCAGGGCGGCCGCTGAAGCAGAGGGGGTCTGAAAAGCTCTTAATCTAGAGCAGCGACTTCAGAGGAGGAGATCTGGAGTTCTGTGTACATTCAGGAGTCCCAACTTCACAGGGATGTTCAGCATCCTGTAGACTTAAAATACTGTGAGAATATTTGAAATTCATCGAGCCAATTCTCTGTTCTAGGTCAGAATAGCTGTCTAGGTAACAGAAATTGCCATAATTCTCATACTCGGAACTTTTCTATCAACATCTCGGTGCTAGAATTCAATCTCAGGCTGAAACTTCGTGTGTGTGTTCAGTAGTACCTCATTTACATGTAGGGGAAGTTTAGAAGTCTAAACCTTCATAGTTTTCCTCTCTTTGAGTGCCAAAGTTCACCGTTTAAACCTATTACTATTAGTGAGACCTAAATTTCGCTTTTTGAGCATATTAGAGGATCTTACACTCTTGTGTGAGTGTTTATAGCTCCTGTTGTGACCTGAAAGCCAACCTCTTGAGTAAACAACCACAGCCAGAAGCTCGGCGCTTTCCTAGGTAGACGGATCACACTCCGACATACTCTCTTTTTGGTGAACTCGACGTGAAACACCTAGGGTGGGAGTTTTCTTGAGAGTGTTACAGGATCAGATATCATGGCCAACCAAGGATCATCAAGTGGAGGTGCTGCTGCTGCTTAGCAACCTGCTCAGTTGGATGCTGCTACGATGAACATGTTCCAAGCTTTTCACATGTTTATGCAGCAGCAGCAGAGCACAGAGAGGAAGGAGGTGTTAGCAACCAAGGCGTTGCAATCTGTGCTGCACCAGATGGACCAGTTCAAGGGGACAGATATTTCCAAGTACGTGCGATATTATGCTAGGGAAATGGAGGTGAACAAGGTACCTGAGAAGGAGATGGTGGAGAACTTTGAACTTACTGTTGTGCTTGAGATTCGTGGGCGTTGTCGGAGTGTGATCCGTCTACCTAGGAAAGCGCCGGGCTTCTGGCTGTGGTTTTTTACTCAAGAGGTTGGCTTTCAAGTCACAACAGGAGCTATAAACACTCACACAAGAGTGTAAGATCCTCTAATATGCTCAAAAAGTGAAATTTAGGTCTCACTAGTAGTAATAGGTTTAGACGGTGAACTTTGGCACTCAAAGAGAGGAAAACTATGAAGGTTTAGACTTCTAAACTTCCCCTACATGTAAATGAGGTACTACTGAACACACACACGAAGTTTCAGCCTGAGATTGAATTCTAGCACCGAGATGTTGACAGAAAAGTTCTGAGTAAGAGAATTATGGCAATTTCTGATACCTAGACAGCTATTCTGACCTAGAACAGAGAATTGGCTCGATGAATTTCAAATATTCTCACAGTATTTTAAGTCTACAGGATGCTGAACATCCCTGTGAAGTTGGGACTCCTGAATGTACACAGAACTCCAGATCTCCTCCTCTGAAGTCGCTGCTCTAGATTAAGAGCTTTTCAGACCCCCTCTGCTTCAGCGGCCGCCCTGAATTACTCAATCACTCAATCGATTCGAAACTTTTTGGACAGTCGTAGCCCTCCTGACAGTGAAAGCAATCACGAAGTTTTGAAGTGATTTCTTCAATTCTGCTGCAATTGGCACCGAAAACCCCAAAATCAACAAAAGTGACGTAGTTTTGGCACAATCCGAACTTCAATTGGGCATAACTCCTTGTTTATTGATCCAAATCGAGCAAAAATTTCACTGACATTGCTTGGCACGACGAGCTCTCTCTTCCTGTGTTCTCAGATTTCGAAGATACCTCACCAATTGCTCGAACTCTCCTCTAGAGCTCTATTTCTAAACTTAGAGTTTTACAAAAGACAAAAATGGACCAATGGGAGTTCATAGCTCCACTTGACTGTCCTTTTGTGCCTTAAACTACTTGGTAACTTATCTACACTCATAGGCTACCACGTCAAGCCCCCTAGAGTGCCAGCGTATAACTTAAACTACCTAAAATGACATGCAGCCCTGAAAGTAAACTTAAACCAGCTCAAAAGCGTGCATGGGCAACACGTAAGTACAACCCATGAGCTTAAACCCCTATCAGCATGGAAATCCTAAGTTATGTACACTGAACGTCATAGACAAGTAAGAAGTCACTTGCACAAGCGCACAAATGCTTGAACAAGATAACTAACATACTATCAGCCTACTAGGACTCAAAATAGTGTTAACACCGTATGCAAAGGTGTCAAACATATACATAAAGGACTAGAAGTAATATGAGCTAACTTCTAGAACTACCAAACCTAAGTGTCGGAGTAGAAGTCAAGCATGTAGCCGCCAAATGGCGCGACAGCGTGTGAAGGAGCTCAAGCAGCAGCAAGGATAGAGTTGGGAGAGCTTTATGCGAGCTTTGAAGGAGGAGTATTACACTGAAGATTCAGAGAGGGTGACCAAGAGAACATTCTTGGAGTGGGTGGTTAAGCCTAACAAAGGTTTGTCTGTAAATGAGTTGTTAAAGGAGTTTGATCGTCCGTATGCTCAGCTTTCTAGGACAGAGAAGCTTACAATGGAGGTGGAGAAGACCGAGCTTTTCTTACAAGCAGCGGACGTGACTATTCAGGAGAAGCTTGAGCTGTTGCTAGAAGACAAGAGTGAGGAGAGAGGATTGAAGACTGACTGGAAGGAGGTTGAAGAGGCTGTTTCTTTGCTTACCAAGAGACAGAGAAGAAGGGACAAGGTGGTGGTAAGTGAAGCAGCACCTCTGATAATTCCTATCACGCAGTTGCCTACTAAGCCTGCTTTGGTAATTGCTAGAGATGAAGACTCACCGCTTGATGAGTTGATTAAGGGTATGAAGGAGCTTAAGCTTAAGCTCACTAGGTTAGAAAAGAAGGAGCAGAATGTACAACCTGCTATGCAGAGACCTCAGATGAGAGAAGGCTTTGTTCATCGTTGTATATGGTGTGATAGCCTAGACCATGTAAGAAGAGATTGTGGGGAGTTTTCAGATGCATTGAGGAAGGATCTGATCTTCTTCAAAGATGGTAAGATCCATCTGAGAGAGACTGGGATGATGTTGGGAACCAACTTTGGCAAGGGTGGTATGAAGAGACTTGTCAATGAGATATCAGCATCACATGCTGTTTCTCTTGTGAATGCTGCTACATGTGGAGTGAAAGTGGAGATGGAGAGAGAGAAAGGGACTACTGGGTTATGGTCTGATGTAGTGCGGTCCGTAGCTAGAACAGAGCTAGACAAGGATGTGCTACGAAGGGTTGGCAACTCAATTCGAGAAGCTACAGGATGGAATGATCCTGTGGATATTACGTCAGTGCATGCTTATGTTGCAAGAAGTCAACATGAAGCTGTACTAGAAGAAAAACGCAGGAGGGAGGATGCAGGTGAGGCTTCTACAGCCAAACGACCTGCTACAAGGAGTGAAAGGGCTAGACCAGAAGCAAGGCAGGAGACAACACCTACTCGGGAGGAGAATATGGAGGATCTACCACCTACAACACCAAAGGAGAAAGAGAGAAGCAAGGAGAAGGGTAAGATGCCTGCATACAAACTTCAGTCTGACATTGAGATTGCTACAGACTTGAAGCAGGTGTTAGAGATCGTATCTTGAATGAGAAGGTTGAGTTTACTTTGGGTGAGATTCTTGGGATTGCAAAACGTGAGTTCCATGAGGTTATCATAGATATCATCAAGAGGAAACGTCAGATTTTGGGTGAAGCAGCTACGCTTAACGCTCTAGGGACCAAACTGTCGGAAGATGAGATTGCTGGTTACTGCTCTCAAGTATCAGAAGAGAGATCGTATCAGCATGTGAGGTTTGAAGATGAGGTGGAAGCATCGTAGAAGAGCCATTATTCTCACAACCATTGGGCAAGAGCAACCACAAAGACCTTGGTGAAGTTGGGAGATCTGGAGGAAACTGTGGTGGCATTGATTGATCACGGTTCAGAGATTAATCTGATGTCTAAGGAGCTGTACAAGCGTAGAAGGTGGCCCATAGACACCGACCATGGATGGCTTATCCGTGCTGCCAACAACCAAAGGGGAGAACTGTATGGTGCTTGTCCCAACATCAAGGTAATTGTGGGTGACATCAGTGATGTTCAGAATTTCTTTGTACAAGACATGTCAACCTATCCTATCATTCTATGACAGCCTTACATTACTGCTGTTAGAATGGAGACACGAGTTATGGATGATGGTTCAGCCTATGCTAGGATACGTAGTAGAGATGGCAAAAGAGCTGTTCAGTTTTTGACCGTTGCTGCAGAACATGAGAGGAATCGTGATAGCTTGAGAGACCGTCCACTACCTAAGATTACTCAGGAGTTTAGAGAGTCTAGGGGTTTTGGCAGAGTACCATTGAAGAGCGAGACTTCAACGGTACAGTAGAGATAGGATTCTCGCCTGATCCAGTAGAACAGGAAGCTTTATCCTCTAGCTTCTTAGGATTGACGTCATGTGGATCAGTGTGTTATAGGAAGGTTGAGAATCTGAAGAGGTTTGAGAGGCAACATGTGAAGTGTGTACAGAAGTCTTTGTGGGACAGTGGAGAGTTAGCAGGAGATGAATACATATCTGGAGTGTTTGAAGAGCAGTATTTGGTAGATACTATAGGGGAGTTGAAATCTATAGTAGAAAGTTCTATAGATGATGTAGATAGAGTGGTGAGAGTGAGCTCCAAGGAGCTTTATGATGTAATTGATAAGTTTATAGATCGGCAAGAGGTGTATGTGGAGACCAAGTACAAGTCAGTGACAAAGAAAGTCAAACCAGTGGCTTTGCCTTTACCACTCGATTACAATCAGAAGATGGAGCAAGCTGCACGAGAGCCGACGCTCAGAGGACCGAGAAGAATTGGGCACCAGTTCACAGAAACAACACTGAAGGAGCTGAGGATTGGAGGTGATGGATTTCTTACTGAGCAAGAGAAGAAGAGCTTCAGGGAGATGCTATCTAGGCATGATAAGGCGTTTGCATTTGAGTCACATGAAGTAGGATGTGTAGATCCAAGTGTAGTTGCACCTATGGTAATCTTTACTATACCGCATGTGCCTTGGAATCTACGTCCTATCCCTGTGCCTAGAGCTCATCTGCCAAAGCTGATAGACTTGCTCAATGAGAGAATTAGGATGGGTATCTTGGAACCATCTATAGCTCCCTATTCTAGCAGATGGTTTACTGTTCCGAAGAAAAGTGGAGCTTTGAGATTCATTCAAGATATGCAGCCAGTTAACAAGGTAACTATCAGAAATATGGGTATAGGATCTATTGTAGACGAGTTTGCAGAGGCTTTTGCTGGTCGTGCTATCTATTCGATGGGAGACTTATATTCAAGTTATGATCAGTTTCAATTATCCTCTGAAAGTAGAGACTTGACTACAATGAGGACACCTTTAGGGTTACTAAGGATGTGCACCTTACCGCAAGGTGCTACCAATTCGGTAGCACATATGATGAATGGCATGAACAAAGTTTTGAGGGACTTCATTCCTGAAAAAACTATGCCATTCCTTGATGATGTGCCGATCAAAAGATGTGCTGAGGAGGAGAAGAATGAGGTAATGGATCAGAGGGGGTGCCGTAAGTTTGTTGCAGATCACATAGCTGACTGTGATAAGATACTGAGTCGACTGGAGGAGGTTCATTTGACTTTATCAGGAGCAAAGTCTGTATTTGGAGAACAAGAGGTGTTGATTGTGGGGCACCTATGTGGATCTTATGGTCGGAAACCTTGTCCAAACAAGGTTGATGCCATTCGAAGGATGAAGGAGACATGTGGATCAGTTACCGAGGTGAGAAGGTTTCTAGGTGCATGTGTGTTTTATCATATATGGATTCCGCACTTTGCACATGTAGCAGATCCGTTGTACAAGTTGTTGAGGAAAGGGCAAAGATTTCAGTGGCAAGAGGAGCAGAGCGAGTCTATGAGGAAGTTGAAAGATCTTTTGGCTTCACCACCAACTCTACGGAAGGTAACATATGAGTTGGGCAGATCTGTTATCCTTACTGTTGATACTAGTCCTATTGGCATTGCATGGGCTGTAGGACAAGACGATGAGGATAGAAATAGATATGTGGTGCGTTTTGGAGCTAAGGTGTTAAGTTCACGACAGAGAGACTACCCTCAGGTCAAGAGAGAGCTATGGGGAGTAGTTACTGCGATGAAGAGTGATAAGGAATACTTGATAGGAGCATCTGTGATTGTGGAGACAGATTGTTTACCTCTCTTGAGAATGATCACTAGCTGTGCACCTCCAGATATTGCTATGTTGAGGTGGATAGTATATATCAAGCCCTTGAACCCAGAGTTTAGACATATTGTAGGAAAAGACAATCTTGTGGCAGATATGTTATCAAGGGCTAGGTATTACGATGAGAAGGAAATGATAGATGACCAGAGGATGTGAGAACAGAGTTCTATTCTAGTGTTCTTGCTAGAAGAGATAGAAGCTATTTTGCAGCCCCGTTGGAGTTTTTTGAGGAAACTGTGTATGATGGCGAGTAGTTGGATCTTGGGCGCTATTTAAGTTCACTGGAAAGGCAGGAAGGCTGGTCTGATGCAGATTTCAAGAGGATCCGTAGAACAGCTTATGGTTACTTTTTACATGAAGGACATCTATGGAAGCGCCCTAAGCTACAAGGAGGTATACCGCAGCGGGTAGTATGTGACTTGGAATTGCAGCAGAAGCTGATCAAGGAGTTCCATGAGAGTTTATGGGCTGGTCATAGAGGAGTTTGGGCTACATTTGCCAAGATGAAGGAAAAGTATTGGTGGAAGGGTATGTATAAGGATGTAGTACAGTTTGTTTCATCCTGTATACCCTGCCAGATGTACTCCAATGTACGTCATCGTGATGGATTGCATCCTACTTATCCTTTAGCCATTCATTATAAATGGGTAGCTGATCTGGTAACTATGCCATTTGGACTTGGACAAATGAGGTATCTAGTCTTGGCTAGAGAAGATCTATCTAACCAAGTCGAAGGCCGTGCTCTGAGGACGAAGACCACTGCTAGTGTCTGCCGCTTTCTACTTGAAGATGTTATTTGTAGGTATGGGTGTGTGGGAAAGATCACTACAGATAGGGGTGAGCTGGATGCACAAGAAGCAGTTGAGTTCTTCAAGCGATTGGGAATCAAGTTGGCGTTAACCACTGCTTACAATCCTGAAGGGAATGGCAAGAGCGAAAGAGGTCATCCGTCAATCATCAAAGCTTTGGTAAAAGCTTGCAAGGGTAAGATCCGTGAATGGCCTAGACTGCTACCATTTGCTTTGTGGGCAGATCGTACAACTCATAGTACCGTTACAGGTTACATGCCAGCAGAGTTGATACTAGGGCAAAAACCTGTGATGCCAATTGAGGAGGTTGTGCCTACTTGGAATGTTTTGCCATGGGAAGATGGTAGAAGTACGGAGGATCTTCTTGCATTAAGGATCCAGCAGTTAGAACGAAGACTTGAGGATGTTGCCAAAGCTGTGGAAAAGTTAAAGACTGCTAGAGAGAGAAACAAAGACAGATTTGATAGAATGCATAGATTACGACCCAAACCAGTTAAGGAAGGTGATTGGGTGTTAGTCTATGATAGTAGTATTGATAATCAGCACAGCGTTATCAGAAAGTTTTCCAAGAGATGGTTCGGACCTTATGTGGTGTTAGAAGTTTATGATAATGCCACATACTCTTTGAGAGAGTTAGATGGTGCAGTGCTCAAGATACCAGTCGCAGGGAAGAGAATCAAGCTCTTTAGAAGGAAAGGAGACGACCAGAACATTGCAGAGCTTACTGAGGATGAAGCTGAAGACTCAATGGAGGTTGAAGATGAATTTGAAGCTGAAGCTAAAGAGTCTTGATCTGGGTCTGGCACATATCGGAGGATGTGCAGGTTCAGAGGAGGTGGATGTCGCGCCATTTGGCGGCTACATGCTTGACTTCTACTCCGACGCTTAGGTTTGGTAGTTCTAGAAGTTAGCTCATATTACTTCTAGTCCTTTATGTATATGTTTGACACCTTTGCATACGGTGTTAACACTATTTTGAGTCCTAGTAGGCTGATAGTATGTTAGTTATTTTGTTCAAGCATTTGTGCGCTTGTGCAAGTAACTTCTTATTTGTCTATGAAGTTCAATGTACATAACTTAGGGTTTCCATGCTGATAGGGGTTTGAGCTCATGGGTTGTACTTACTTGTCGCCCATGCACGCTTTCTAGCTAATTTAAGTTATTTTTCAAGGCTATGTGTCATTTTAGGTAGTTTAAGTTTTACGCTGGCACTCTAGGGGGCTTGACGTGGTAGCCTATGAGTGTAGATAAGTTACCAGGTAGTTTAAGGCACAAAAGGACAGTCAAGTGGAGCTATGAACTCCCATTGGTCCATTTTTTTCTTTTGTAAAACTCTAAGAAACAGAGCTCTAGAGTGGAGTTCGAGCATTTGGTGATGGATCTTCGAAATCAGAGAGGACAGGGAGATAGAGCTCGTTAAGCCAAGCACTGTCAGTGAAACTTTCGATCGATTTGAGGCAATAAAGATGAAGTTATGCCCAATTGAAGTTCGGATTATGTCAAAACTGCATCACTTTTGTTGATTTTGGGATTTTCAGTGTCACTTGCAGCAGAATTGAAGAAATCGCTTCAAAACTTCGTGGTTGCATTCTCTGCCAGCAGGGCTATGATTTCCCAAAAAGTTTCATATCGATTGAGTAACTGAGTAATTCAGGGCGGCCGCTGAAGCAGAGGGGGTCTGAAAAGCTCTTAATCTAGAGCAGCGACTTCAGAGGAGGAGATCTGGAGTTCTGTGTACATTCAGGAGTCCCAACTTCACAGGGATGTTCAGCATCCTGTAGACTTAAAATACTGTGAGAATATTTGAAATTCATCGAGCCAATTCTCTGTTCTAGGTCAGAATAGCTGTCTAGGTACCAGAAATTGCCATAATTCTCGTACTCAGAACGTTTCTGTCAACATCTCGGTGCTAGAATTCAATCTCAGGCTGAAACTTCGTGTGTGTGTTCAGTAGTACCTCATTTACATGTAGGGGAAGTTTAGAAGTCTAAACCTTCATAGTTTTCCTCTCTTTGAGTGCCAAAGTTCACCGTCTAAACCTATTACTACTAGTGAGACCTAAATTTCGCTTTTTGAGCATATTAGAGGATCCTACACTCCTGTGTGAGTGTTTCTAGCTCCTGTTGTGACCTGAAAGTCAACCTCTTGAGTAAACAACCACAGCCAAAAGCCCGGCGCTTTCTTAGGTAGACGGATCACACTCCGATACCGTCAAATTTGAAATCCACACTGGTCCTGTACTGGACAAGTTACTTGATGATCGAAGAGTCAACTTAGCAAGAGCGCTCACAACTGCGGTACTTGCTCTGATATTCGGAAGATTTACTTCGGTCGAAGTGTCTTCAACTGGATGAACGTCGTTTCACCCTACGTCGTGTTCCTTCTTGGGTGAAGACGAGGTGAAAGCCTCTTGACTTCGTAGCTTAAAGAGCGATACTCTTGGAGTACCTTGAGGTCTAAGATTCAGGATTTGAAGGACGGGTGATCCCAACGGCAACAATTCTCAAATTAATTCTTGTCCTCTTTGTTTCTTCAAGAGTTCTACAAAACTTGTGATCTCTGGCCCATGTTTAACGATCAGTTCCAAGACCGTTTCCGCTCTCGGATTTGGATCTTCTGCAAGAGAGGTTACAATATTGGATTCTGACTTATCAGAACTTGATGATGAAGATTAGAATAGGTCCACCCTTCAAAGTGAAGGAGTTTCTTCTATATCAGTTTCTTCGTCTTCAGCTTGGATATCTTTGTCCTTTTGCGTCGATTCAAACAGAGACTCATGTAAACTTGTGGTCCTTGAAGGGAATGATAACCGTGAGACGTCTTTAGGCGAACTCTCTCCACTTCGTCCACTCGAGCTTGGAGATTCGATGTCACTCTTCTTCTTCCAGTATTTACGCTCGTCTTTCTCGTAACAAGTTCGTGGTGAAATAGGAACTGAGCTCCTTTCAAGCGAAGATGAAATTCCTTCAGATAGATTTTTCACTTCCTGCCACTTCTGAACTGCTTGACGTCTTCACTCCTTCGTGGTCTCTTTCTGGCGTTGAACTTCTTCCAACAGTTGTTCAGGAACCAATCTTCTTTTCAGCGCTGTCGTGGCGAGAGTCTTTCTTGGGGAGGGCGGACCTCCTGACTGTGATAGATCAGAGAGAAATGATCAGAAAGGAAGATAGGTCGCTGCAGACGATGAAATCTCAAAAACACTGTCTCTTGTGCCCACCAATTGCAAACAAACACTCAAGCACTCACTCAGGTACACAAATATATCTCTCCGGAGTAGAAATGGCTTTATTTCAGTGTCAACTGCTTCATTGTTAAGAAAATATCTCTCTCCTCCTCTCCTAAGTACTTCTCAGCTGAAAATTCCAAGGAATTTGATCTTACGACAACCAAAGCCTTGTCAAAAATGATCTCCTTCCAATAAACCACCTCTGTCCGTTCAATTCTACTCAATTCTGGAAAAATCGATCCTCACTCAGCCTCCAAGCTTCTCAGCGTCTCCTCTCCTCAATCCACTCAAAATCTGTCAGAAAAATCGATCTCCACTCAGCCTCCAAGCTTCTCAGCGTCTCCTCTCCTCAATCCTCTCAATTATGGCAGAAAAATCGATCCCCCACTCAGCCTCCAAGCTTCTCAGCGTCTCCTCTCCTCAATCCTCTCAATTCTGGCAGAAAAATCGATCCCCCACTCAGCCTCCAAGCTTCTCAGCGTCCCCTCTCCTCAATCCCTAATTCTGCTCCTTTTTCCTCCTTCCGCCTCCGTTCTCTCAGAAAACTCCTTTGAAAAAGTGTCCCCGATCTCCAGCCGCCGCAGGTATTAAACCTAAAAGTTAAGGCCCCTGCTTAAGCTGCCCCCCTGCTGTCCTTATAAGTGCAGTCACTTATCACAAGCAGGGCCCTAGCTTAAGCTGCCCCCCTGCTGTCCTTATGCGTACAGAGCATTTTTTACAAAGTTGGCCCCTTTTTAACACAAGTTTCACAGTTGTCTCCACAAACTCTACCCCTACACTAATAAAGGTTCACATAACCTCATTCTTCATCCCAAGCCTACTCGACGATTATTTAACTATTTAACAAAAGTTTCCTGTGCTCTTGATGCCATCCTGAATATACTATAAGCCATCCAATGTAGGCCGAAGCCCCTACACTTATGAGGCTGCCCCACAGGGCTTACAGCCCCCCCATATGCGCACCAGGTATCTCCCATAGTATATTCAGGATGGCATGCGGAGGCTTAGGCCAGGAAGCCCACGATTAAGGGAGATACCGGTCTCCCGCCCCTAGGTATACAGGACATGGCTGAATACCCAACATAGACTCCCATCCGGGAGGCCAACATGCCAGAATAGGAACCAGAGGCCAGGAGGGATTGATCCTGAGACCACTTCCCTCCTAGGCAGGCGCCCTATCACTGGGATGGCCTCTAGTTCCTTTCTAAAAGGATTTAAACTTTGTACATATGCTTTTACTGTAGAAATCTTCCTGCAAAGTCTTTACTAGCCTTTTTTGTGCAAACTCCTCTATACAACTCCATTTTTAATGAACAAGGAGTCAAAACTATAGTATTCAGGAACACCTACACACCCACGCTATCAGATTCTCAGTTCGAGTCTCGAGCCAGAATCGACGGATTTCCCTCTTTCACATATTTCACAGCCTAAAACTCGTACTAACTATTACTTAAAACACTTTCTGTCAAAACTAGAAGCATGAGGTCGCTCTCCTCGTCGTGCTTTACATCCTGGTGTCTTTCGACTCCCTTAGGGGTGATACTCCAACCCAAGCTAGGGGGCAGCTTATCAAGCATGACCCCAGCTTAGCTCCTGCCTAGCTTGTTAAGCTGCAGGGCAGCTTCCTTTACACAACAAAGAAAAGATCTCTTTGCAACTAGTTTTCATTGTACAGACCCATGTACAACACGACATTCACCCCCTCCAAACCTGCACATCCTCTGATATGTGCCAATCCGTCATCGATCCTCGTGGTCCTCCAAATCGTCTTCGCTCTCTTCGACCGCCTCAGAAAGGTCTTCATTTGCTCATGTCTGCTCTGAACCTAAGAACTCAGCTAACTCCACAGTCTCCCCTCTCTTTTTGAATAACTTCACTCGTTTCCCAGCAACTGGAAGCCTTAAGGGCGTGCCATCTAGCTCTTGCAAGGAATAAGTAGCATTCTGATGTACATCAGAGACAAGGTACGGGCCAAACCACCTTCTCGAAAACTTTCGAACTGTAGAGTGTTGGTTCTCCAATGTGCTGTCGTATACCAACACCCAATCTCCAACTTGTATCGGTTTTGGCCGAAGTCTATGAGTCTTATCAAACCTCTCCTTGTTCCCAAGTCGAGCCGCCTTCAGCCGGAGCTGCGCTTCAGCGAGATCCTCCTCTCTACATTCTAGCTGTCTGATTCGTAGTGAGAGAAGTTGCACACGGTCCACATTGTCCTCCCATGGCAAGGTAGCCCAGGTAGGAAAGTCTTCTTCTGCTGGCATCATCGGTTTCTGCCCTAACATCAACTCAACAGGCATGTACCCTGTAGTCGAACAATGAGTTGTTCTATCTGCCCATAAAGCAAAAGGGAGTAACCTAGGCCACTCTCTATGCTTACCATCACACGCCTTCACCAAAGCCTGAACTATCGATGGATGTCCTCGCTCGCTCTTGCCAATCCCTTCTGGATTCATCGCAGTAGTAAGCTTGAGCTTCACACCATATCGAGCAAAAAACTCTTTCGCTTCCGTACCCCGTAGTTCTCCCCTATCTGCCCGTAGCCTTCCTACAGACCCATACCTACAGATAATATCTTCAAGAACAAACTTACATATCCCCTCTGTGGTCTTCGTCCTCAAAGCTCGCCCTTCTACAAAGTTGGAGAGATCCTCACGAGCCAGAACCAAATATCGCATGCCCCATAACCCCAGAGGCATCACCACTAAGTCGAGAACCCACTGAAAGTGAATGCAAGGCGGATAAGTTGGCACGAGACCATCCCTGTACCGCATCTTTGAATAGAACTGGCAATGCAAGCAGGAGCTGACGTAGTTCACCACATCCTGATACAGACCTTTCCACCAGTACCTCTCCTTCAACTTGGTGTAGGTAGCCCAAATCCCTCGATGTCCGGCCCACAAAGTATCATGGAACTCCTTCATTAGTTGTTGCTTAGTCTGCAGATCGTCCACTACTCGTATGAACATTCCATCTCTCCTCTGCGGCCGTCTCCAAAGATACCCATCATGCAGAAGATAGTTGTAAGCTTGTTTCCTTATCTCTCTGAACTCAACCTTGCTCCACCTCTCTTGCCTCTCCAACAAGCTCAGATAATATCCTATGTCACGAAGTCTACCTGTGTAAAGCTCCTCTCTAAACATCAACGGCTCCAAGTTTGCAGCCCGTCGATTAACCTGACACTGAGCATCCTGTCTCTCTTCTTCCTCAGCTTCTGAAATCATGGCATCCTCATCCACAAATCGAGCCCTTGACAACATATCTGCAACCATATTCTCCTTTCCTTTTATATGCTTCAGCTCTGGATTCAAGCTTCTAATATAGGCAATCCAACGTAACATTGCTATGTCTGGCGTGGTACAGTTGGATATCATGCCTAGTAGAGGTAGACAATCCGTTTCCAGGACTACATGAGCACCAATCAGAAACTCACGGTCTGTCTTCATCGCTGTCACCGCTCCCCATAATTCACGCTTCACTTGAGGATAATCTCGTTGCCTGTCTGTCAAGATCCTAGCTCCAAACCTAGAGGTAAGCCGCAATCCATCCGCATCATCTTGACCTATCGCCCAGCCAATCGCCTTTGGGCTAGTATCTACTGTGACAATGACAGGTCTCCCACACCCGTAGTCTACTCTTCTCAAAACATGCGGAGACTGTAGAACCTCCTTCAGTCTATTCATAGCTTCTCGATGGACTGAGGTCCATATAAACCTCTTACTCTTTCTCAATAATGCATACAAAGGCTCAGCAACATGAGCATAATGAGGAATGGATAAGCGATAAAATACACAAGCACCTAGAAAGCGTCGAACCTCTGTGATGTTCTTACAGTCTGCCATCCTAGCTATAGCTTCAACCTTCTCGGGATTCGGTCGTCTTCCAAAAGCGCCACACAGATGTCCAACCACTAAAATCTCAGACACACCAAACTTGGACTTAGCTCCTGACAGGGTGAGATGTACCTCCTCCAGACGAGTCAAGATACGTTCTACATCCCTGATATGATCCGCAACAAACCTTTTACATCCATTCGCAAGTACTGCTTCATCCTTGTCTTCAACCGCGCAACCCTTTATAGGAATATCATCTAGAAATGGAATGGTAACATCAGGCACAAACTCCCTTAGTACCTTATGAATCGCATTCTGCATATGAGCCACCGAGTTCGTCGCTCCTTGTGGAAGAGTACACATCCGCATCAATCCCAGGGGCGTACGCATAGTAGTTAAATCTCTACTCTCCACAGCCAGCTGGAACTGATCATAACCAGAATATAGATCTCCTATTGAATAGATAGCTCTCCCTGCAAATGCCTCTGCTACCTCTTCAATCACAGGACCCGTCCCAACGTTACGAATGGTTACGTTATTCGCAGGCTGTAGGTCTTGAATAAAACGCAAAGCTCCTGACTTCTTGGGCACAGTGAACCACCTGCTAGAATATGGCCCCATAGACGGCTCAAGTATCCCCATCTATACCTTCTCCTTCAACAACTCGATGAGTTTAGGCAATAAAGCACGAGGAACTGGGATCGGTTTCAGGTCCCAAGGCACATGAGGGATTGTGAATATAACCATAGGCGCTATAACCTGCGGGTCCACACAACCTATCTCCTCTGCTGAAAAAGAGAATGCTTTACCATGCTTTACTACCATCTGTTCAAACACTGTCTTCTCGACCTCTGTCAAGAATTCACCCCCCCTATCTGGAGCTCCTTTAGTGTCTCCTCAGTAAACTGGTGCCCTACTCGTCTATGATCACGCAATATAGGTTCAGTCCCTACTAACTGTACTTGCTGCTGGGAGTTAGCAGGTAGTTGAGCTGCTACCGGTCTTACCTTTCTCAGTACAGATTTGTACTTCGCATGGACGTCTGCTTCCTGAGGGAGTGCACACCAACAACTTGCTTCTCTCCCTTCATTATTCTGCATCGGATGAGGAAAGAACTGCAGGTATGTAGCAATCTCCTTATATATGCATCGAGAGTGGATAGGGATCACCACCACACTATTTTTCCCCTCCATCAATTTACTCACATTGTCTAACCAACCAACAGCTGACTGTACAGACATAAACTCTTCAAACAAACCAGAAACCACTTCGTCTTCAGATAGAACTCCTACACGCCACAACCCTGATACCTGTTTCACCATCCATCTTTTTGTATTTTCCTCCATATCTTCAACTCTTGTAAATCGACTCCACCCATCTGCCTCAAACATCAGCAATCCAGACTGCCAACTCTGTACACCACACATGTATCCAGACCTTTGTACATGTCTCGCTTCCAACTCTGACGGGACCTCAACAGTAGGTTCTACACCCCTGTCTTCCCGCTCTACAGGAGTGGACTGCGAAAAACCTTACATCTCTTCGTCTGAGAATCTCTAAGGGTTTGTCTGTTCCGCTCATGTCTTGAACGAACCGTCAAAAACTGTACTGAGTACTTGTCATCAGGACTCCGAACTCTAGCATAATGAGACCCATCGTTCATCACCTTTGTCTCCATCCGAACAGCAGTGATGTATGGTTGACCCAGTATGACAGGATAGGAGGCAGATGACTGTACAAAGAAATGCTGATCAACCTCTACATCCCCAATCCTTACACGCATATTGGGACAAGCTCCGTATAACTCACCCTTTTGGTTATTTGCAGCTCGAAGTACCCAACCATGATTCCTTTCGATTGGCCACTGTCCCTTTTCATACACCTCCTTGGAAATGATGTTGATCTCCGACCCGTGATCCACAAGAGCAGGTACTGACTCAGAAAGTCCTCCAAGCCGAACTTGCGTCTCTGTTGTCGCTCTTGTCCAGTGCTTCTCCTTGAAATCGCTGTCTGCGCCTGACCCATCCTCTTCAAACTCTTCATCTTCATTCTCAATAACAGCAGGACCAGCAACCCATGCCTCATACTTATCATCTCCGAACTGATCAACACCAATAGCATCTACTGCTCCAACCATCTGACTACTTACTTGTTCAGTCAATACCTATCTCTTTCTCTTCATGATATCTATTATCAACTCATGAAACTCTCTCTTTGCGATACCAAGCACTTCACGAAGAGTAAACTCAACTCTAGCATCCAAAATGCGTTGCTCTAGAACAGCACGCAAGTCTGTTGTTGTTTCGATGTCTGCCGCTAACTTGTAAGCTGGACCTTTCCCCTTCTCCTGTGCTGTAAACCTCTTTCCTCGTACTCTACTGTAGCAGTAGTCTCCTGTGGCAAATCCTGCACACCTTCCATAGGATCTACTACAGGTGGTGGAGCTGTAGAGGTAGAAGGTATATCCTCTGCAGCATGAAATCTTCCAGCTGGTACAGATGGTGACGGTTCAGCTGCTCTCCTCCTTGTAACCCTCCGACGGTCACTATCTTCTGGTACTCCTGCATCTAAGTCAGAAGCATCCCGTCTTCTTTTGTCTTCGATCATGGCATCTTGTTCACCACTCGTCTCTAAAAACGCTCGAATAGAAGTTGCATCTACTGGATCTCTCCATCCAGTAGCTCTCCTAATGCTCTCAGCACCTCTCTTCATCATTTCGACCGGAACCTCAACAGCCTGCTCACCCATAGTTGGATTAGAGCGCACCTCAACTCTCCCAGTATATACATCAGCCTCCGCAGAACCCGCAGTCATCGCTGTAGTATTCGCACCAGTAAGTGATGGAAGAGAACTCCTCATTCCTCCTCTTCCAAAATATGTGTTCAGAGGCTGTCCAGTGGCGGTTAGATACAACCTGTTGTTCTGATAGTTGACTACGCCCTCTCGCAAGGCAACCGCCAAGTCTTGACAGTCTCCTCTGAGATGATCTGGACTATCGCACCAAATACATCTCATGGTAAAGGTTCCTCCTACAGGTCGTGCACCTGGTGCAACAGGTCGTTGATCTCTCCTCAAGTCTGCCATCTCAACCCTCAAATCTCTCAACTGTTGAGTAAGTTCTTCTATCAAGTTATGTTGATTTCGGTTCTCAACAGGTCGCTGCTGCTGTCTAGGTCCTCTCTATGCTGGGATAGGTACTGCAGGCGCTTGAGGAACCACTTGGGGAACCACTATAGGTGCTTGAGGAATCACAATAGGTGCTTGAGGTATTGTAGGAGGAGCTACAGGAACATGAGGAGCTACTCTCTGCTCTGGCAAGGTCTCTGGCTGCAGTACCATCCTACCACGACGTTGTCTAGCAAGGGTGGATACTGCTTCCTCTACTCTCCTCCAATCAGATGTAACTCCCCCTTCAGCCCCTCGATCAGCCAACATGAAACAAAGCCTATCTGCTGTGAACTCATCCAGAGCCCCTAAGAACAACTCTGTCTTCCTAGCATCCAACGTCAACCTCTCTAGACCAGAAAGCTGAGAGTACCTCTTCTCAAATTCACGGATCACTTCATTCAATCCCATGGAACGTCCAGGCTGACGCTCTATCCAATCCATGAGAGTTCTTCTGGTGACTCTTTCAGAGTCCTCTTCTAGAAATTCTTCTCTTAGTGCACGTTCAAACAGAGTCCACCCACCTAAATTCTCTGTAAATTTCTAACCTTCTCTCTCAATTCAGGGACAACAGTCAACTCAAAGCTTAGAATTACCTCAACTTCAGGTGCCCTGACTAACTCCATCTCGCCCACATACTCCCGCAGGTACCTTGTAACATCTCTTCCATCAAACCGCCCACATCAACCAACAATCGCTTGTAATGCTCTTGTGGACTTCTGCTCAACTCCTCCAATTGCAGGTTGCTGCTGAATCAAAGCAGCCAACGCCTGAAGAATCTGAGACGTGTCAGGCTGTGCTGCTGCTGTTGGAACCACCGTAGGCCCTCCTTGAGAACCAATTCCTTCCTGAACAGGAGTCCCTTGAACAGGAGCACCTTGAGCAGCAGCCACACCCTGTACAGCAGCACTGTGATCCATTTCTCTCTCAATCTGATCAATTCTCCAATCAATCACCCCAATTGCTCTCAGTGGAAGCACCAGATGTCGTGGCGAGAGTCTTTCTTGGGGAGGGCGGACCTCCTGACTGTGATAGATCAGAGAGAAATGACCAGAAAGGAAGATAGGTCGCTGCAGACGATGAAATCTCAAAAACACTGTCTCTTGTGCCCACCAATTGCAAACAAACACTCAAGCACTCACTCAGGTACACAAATATATCTCTCCGGAGTAGAAATGGCTTTATTTCAGTGTCAACTGCTTCATTGTTAAGAAAATATCTCTCTCCTCCTCTCCTAAGTACTTCTCAGCTGAAAATTCCAAGGAATTTGATCTTACGACAACCAAAGCCTTGTCAAAAATGATCTCCTTCCAATAAACCACCTCTGTCCGTTCAATTCTACTCAATTCTGGAAAAATCGATCCTCACTCAGCCTCCAAGCTTCTCAGCGTCTCCTCTCCTCAATCCACTCAAAATCTGTCAGAAAAATCGATCTCCACTCAGCCTCCAAGCTTCTCAGCGTCTCCTCTCCTCAATCCTCTCAATTATGGCAGAAAAATCGATCCCCCACTCAGCCTCCAAGCTTCTCAGCGTCTCCTCTCCTCAATTCTCTCAATTCTGGCAGAAAAATCGATCCCCCACTCAGCCTCCAAGCTTCTCAGCGTCCCCTCTCCTCAATCCCTAATTCTGCTCCTTTTTCCTCCTTCCGCCTCCGTTCTCTCAGAAAACTCCTTTGAAAAAGTGTCCCCGATCTCCAGCCGCCGCAGGTATTAAACCTAAAAGTTAATGCCCCTGCTTAAGCTGCCCCCCTGCTGTCCTTATAAGTGCAGTCACTTATCACAAGCAGGGCCCTAGCTTAAGCTGCCCCCCTGCTGTCCTTATGCATACAGAGCATTTTTTACAAAGTTGGCCCCTTTTTAACACAAGTTTCACAGTTGTCTCCACAAACTCTACCCCTACACTAATAAAGGTTCACATAACCTCATTCTTCATCCCAAGCCTACTCGACGATTATTTAACTATTTAACAAAAGTTTCCTGTGCTCTTGATGCCATCTTGATGCCATCCTGAATATACTACAAGCCATCCAATATAGGCCGAAGCCCCTACACTTATGAGGCTGCCCCACAGGGCTTACAACCCCCCCATATGCGCACCAGGTATCTCCCATAGTATATTCAGGATGGCATGCGGAGGCTTAGACCAGGAAGCCCACGATTAAGGGAGATACCGGTCTCCCGCCCCTAGGTATACAGGACATGGCTGAATACCCAACATAGACTCCCATCCGGGAGGCCAACATGCCAGAATAGGAACCAGAGGCCAGGAGGGATTGATCCTGAGACCACTTCCCTCCTAGGCAGGCGCCCTATCACTGGGATGGCCTCTAGTTCCGTTCTGAAAGGATTTAAACTTTGTACATATGCTTTTACTGTAGAAATCTTCCTGCAAAGTCTTTACTAGCCTTTTCTGTGCAAACTCCTCTATACAACTCCATTTTTAATGAACAAGGAGTCAAAACTATAGTATTCAGGAACACCTACACACCCACGCTATCAGATTCTCAGTTCGAGTCTCGAGCCAGAATCGACGGATTTCCCTCTTTCACATATTTCACAGCCTAAAACTCGTACTAACTATTACTTAAAACACTTTCTGTCAAAACTAGAAGCATGAGGTCGCTCTCCTCGTCGTGCTTTACATCCTGGTGTCTTTCGACTCCCTTAGGGGTGATACTCCAACCCAAGCTAGGGGGCAGCTTGTCAAGCATGGCCCCAGCTTAGCTCCTGCCTAACTTGTTAAGCTGCAGGGCAGCTTCCTTTACACAACAAAGAAAAGATCTCTTTGCAACTAGTTTTCATTGTACAGACCCATGTACAACACGACAGCGCTCGCATGACCTTTCTCGTTTTCTGATCTTCTTCAGAAGGCGCTCGTTCTCTCTCCGACATACATGTCGACGGTTACAACGTACTGAATTGAAGTAAAAGTTAAATTTGTATCTCCGGCAACGGCGTCAAAAGTTTATATGTTTCTATATGTAACAACCCAGAGAAACACAATGTATCAGAAATAATAAATTAAGGATCGTTCTCACGAAGATACAGTTAACAATTACACAAAACACAGTACTACAACGTCACAATGATAATTCAGATAGTTTTCTGTTATTCTCACGAAATGGAATAATATTCGGATGAGAGTTTAAGTCTGATAAGAAACCAAACCCAAGCACAACTTGATAAATCGAATATAACAACAATGAAATAGTTCTTGATCAGAGACTCTTCCAATAATACATATAAAAGATTCGAGAAGATAGATATATGAACAAATGAGATAGCAAATACTGCTGAAATGTTATTAGTCTTCTTCTGAAAAGACAGAAGAATATAGACTTCACATCAAAGTTCAAAGAATAAGCCCCTACTCTTCCTAAGAAGTGTTCTTCCAACTAAATCCTCACTCTTAAGAATCCCACTTATTTGAAGAAGGCAGACTTAAGACGAAGCCACCATGTTCCGAACTCTTCTTACAATTTAACTTACACTCCTCCACTTCACAGTAACTAATGTGTTTTCAGATTCCTCGAAATGTCTTTCACTTAAATAGTCCGAAGACTCTCTTCACCGAAGGTCAACTTCGAGAGTTTGCATCAATCAGATTTACACCTACGACAGCAAACTACGTCCTTCGTAGATAATTACCTTCGCCCATATCATTCACACTCTCACTCCGCAATCTTGCGCAATCAAAAATTAACTAACAAAAACTGAAAACATAGAAAAAGTAAAATGACTGAGAATCACATCGCTTATATAGTCTCTCGTCCGAAGATGACGGATCTCATTTCCTACAAAGAAAAGATTACATCTAGAACGTTGAATCACGACTCCCCACTTGGCGCAACCGAAGTTTCTACTCTACCTAACTGTAAAGTCTGTCCTATACTCCGTAATGAAAACTTAACTGTCTCCTTAAGCTCCTTCAAATCTCTAATAATTCTCTCCGCTATTCTAACTATTCTGCTCTTTGCGAAGGGTCTGACGCTATCGTCAACTCTGCCTGAAGCCGTTGGAGAAGCTCCATTTCTGTCGCGTCGAGTTCGATGGAGAAGTAGATAGTCGTAATCTTTTCCACCTTCGTCCAAAGCTCTTCGGCTTTATGAGCCGTCGCTAGCTCCTCATCCCTAGTGGCCAACTGCTCCAAAATAGCATCTCTTTCGGACTTCAAGTCGTGGAAGCACGAAGTCATAAGATTGCCTGCCAATCTTCACCTGCCAATCTTGCAATTCTTGCGAAGTCTTCGTTTGCTCTTCCGCCTTCGCTACAACTAGAGCATCTCGTTCCGAAGTTAACTTCCTGATTTTGTCCGAAGAGTCCGCAAGCTTCTTCGTTAGAGCGTCCTTTTCTTCTAACCAGCCTTGACCCCCCGAAGTGTACCACGCTGAGAAGATCGTTCAGTGATATCGACTCCTTCGTCTCCTTCTCGTAGACATGTCGTTGCATGTCCAACTGTGTCATGATAGGCAACACTGTTCCACTGAGGAATTCCAGAGTCTGCTCGAACATCCTCAATTCCCTCCCAACATTTGGGTCGCTCGGTCCCGAAGTCATAGCTTCGCCTGGTCTGGGTGAAGTCCGAAGTTCTGCTTGAGGGACTTCCGTCTCTATTGCTATCACATCCGAAGATACCCTTCTCACACTCTACTCTCCTTGGTCTCCTCTCGGGCTCGACGTTTCAATTATCTCCACAGAAGAAGACTTCGCGAGAGATCGTACGCCTTTGGCTCCTTCATCCAAAGTCGTCGTGGTCGTTCTTCTCGTTTTCTTCTTTCTCCTCGAAGTCACGCCACTCGGTGTGCACTCCTCTATCTTCCTCTTCGCCCGAGTGCTAGGTTCCGCCGAAGTCACTGGAGTCGCCAGCTCTTCCCTTCGAGGAGTCGGCTCCATCAAAAGTTCATCTTCCGATGTCGTTCTCTGTCCGAACTTCTCATCTTCCGTCGGAGTTAGTAACTTCATTCCTCGGTAGAAGACCACTGCGAAGGCCGCGAAGTATGTCGACCCGCCATCGTCGAAGGTAGTGTACAGTTTCTGATCGTGGTCGTGGCGGATTGTACGAATGAACCAGCTCAGAAGACCGGTGTGAGGTTTCAACCACCTCCCAACCAACAACAACCAGATGTAGGAGTGAACATGGTCGATTTAGTGAAAGATTTGAAGGCTTGCACTCTTTCAAAAGACAATGGATATGGTTGACCAGAAGACAAAGAAATTCTGGTAAACAAAGTCGAAACTCGAAGTGTAAAGAAGATACTTCGGAAAGAAGAGACTCTGACGGAAGTCGAAGCGAAGGACATCAAGAAGACTGAGCAGAAGGAGTTGAAGAAGAAGAAGAGAGCGCACAAGACGTTGTCGTGATGTGAATCATTTCACATTGTAAATGATTCACTTCTCTGTCAGGCGTTAGTCTCTCTGAGTGAAGTTAAGACCTCAGAGAAATCCATTTTTGGATGATGTTATATATTTTGAGTCTTAGTAGGTTGATTACCATGTTGATAGGGGTTTAAGCTCATGGGTTGTATTTGCGTGTCGCCCATGCACGCTTTCTAGCTGATTTAAGTTATCTTTCGAGGCTGCGTGTCATTTTAGGTAGTTTAAGTTTTACGCTGGCACTCTAGGGGGCTTGACGTGGTAGCCTATGAGTGTAGATAAGTTACCAGGTAGTTTAAGGCACAACAGGACAGTCAAGTGGAGCTATGAATTCCCATTGGTCTATTTTTGTCTTTTGTTAAACTCTAAGTTTAGAAACAGAGCTCTAGAGTGGATTTCGAGCAATTTGAGAAGACACTACGAAATCTGAGAGCATAGGGAGATAGAGCTCGTCGAGACAAGCACTGTCAGTGAAATTCTTGATCGATTTGGATCAATAAACAAGGAGTTATGCCCAATTGAAGTTCGGATTGTGTCAAAACTGCATCACTTTTGTTGATTTTGGGGTTTTGAGTGTCAATTGTAGCAGAATTGAGGACATCGCTTCAAACCTTAGTGGTTGCGTTCACTGTCAATCGGGCTACGACTGTCAAAAAAGTTTCAAGTGATTTGAGTTACTGAGTAATTCAGGGCGGCCGCTGAAGTAGAGGGGGTCCGAAAAGCTCTCAATCTGGAACAGCAACTTCAGAGAGCGAGATCTGGAGTTCTGTGTGGAATCAGGAGGCCCAACTTCACAGGAGTGTTCAACAAGCTGTGTACTGCAAATCCTGTAAGAATTTCCCAAAGTGATCGAGCCAATTTTTTGTTCTAGGTAGAAACAGCTGTCTGGGTACCAGAAATTGCCGTAATTTCTCTACTCAGAAAGTTTCTACTCATATCTTAGTGCTCTGAATTGATCTGAATCTGAAACTTCGTATGTGTATCCAGTAGGATCTTATTGACATGTAGGAGGAGTTCTGAAGCCTGAACCTTCACATATTTCTCAATCCTCAGTGTCAAAGTTCGTCATTTGATCTTATCATTGCTAGTTAAGTCTGAACTTTACTTCTTGAACATATCAGAAGAGCCAAGAGACTTATATGAGTGTTTTTCAGTATCACCTTGAGACCTGAAGCCTATCCTTTGAGTAAACCAGCCACAACCTGAAGCCCAATGCTTCCCTGAGTAGATTGAACACAACCATCAAGCTCATATCACAGCCAGAAGGTTCGCCATTCCCAAGGAAGACTGTCAACCCGACATCTGGTGCTTCCATTGAGAGCTCTTGGGGTGATTGATTGAGAAGGTTGAGTTACTACAAGGAGAGAAGATGGATCGCAAGAGCGCTACTGCTGCTACTTCTGCGGCTGCTGCATCTACGTCTACTGCAGCACCTTCTGTGGCACCTGTGACTGCAGCGACCTCTGTACCTGGTCTGGATACGGCTGAGATTCTGAAGACGCTTGCGGCCTTGGTCCAACAACATTCGATCGTTGGAGGGGGTGAGTTAAAATCCACCAAGGCTTTGCAAGCGATAGTGAATAGGTGTGGAAGGTTTGAAGATAGAGATATTTCTAGATATCTGCATGAGTATAGAGGAGAGATGGAGCTGGTTAGGGTTACTGATGCTGAGATGATAGCAAGTTTTGAGTTAGCTGTCATTCTTGAGTTGCGGGACCAAGTCAGGGATGTACAGAGGAGAAACCTTAGAATCTGGATGAGTTTTGAGCGATCTCTTCGAGAGGAGTTTCTTGAGGAGGACTCAGAGAGAGTTACTAGAAGGACATTTCTAGATTGGGTTGAGCAGCAACCTGGTCGTATGATGAGCCTGAGTGAGTTACTGAGAGAGTTTGATCAGAGATACCGACAACTTTCAACTCTAGAGCGAATAACCCTAGATGCTAGGAAAATAGAGCTTTTCTTGCAAGCTACCGATGATGCTACGGCAAATCGGTTATGTTTTATGTTGGCTGATCGATCTGCTGAAGGAGGTGTTACTATGGATTGGGGGAGAGTTGAGGATGTTGTGGTTATACTGACAAGACAGAGGAGGGGAAGAGTGGTTGTGGGAGGACGTCCGCTTGCAGAAGTGGTCACTCCACCTTATGCTGCTCCTCAAGTACAGCAGCCTTTGGCCCCTGCTCCCAGACCTGTTGTCCCAATTGCAGTTCCTTTGATGCCAGTTGTGCCAGCTCCGGCACAAAGGGTACCTGTTCAGAGACCTACGGAGAACCATGGTCAACTGAACCAGATTGAAGACCTGATTCGACAGATGCGAGAGCTGAAGGTAGAGCTAGCTGGATTGCAGAGAGAGTAGCCATCGGCGCCTGCTGCTGCACGTCCAGGAGGAGCTCCTGTTCGTAGATATATCTGGTGTGACAGTCCTGATCACTTCCGGGGAGACTGTCAAGAGCTCACAGCTGCTTTGCGAGATGGTGTGGTTCACTACCAGAACGGTAGGCTGCACCTTTCTTCTACTGGAGAGCCGTTGAACACGCATTTAAACAGTTTGGGCGAGGAGGCATGAGGAGTCTACCTCAGATTGCTACGGCTGCAACAGCAACTGCGTTAATAACACCGCTGGTAAATTCTGATGTATATGCTGGGCATATTGAGGTCTCTTCTAGTCCTACATTGCTAGATAGGACTGCTGAGAAGAGTGTGGCTCCAGTTCCTTCTGAGATACTGAAGAGAGGAGCCGAGTCTATTCGTAGGGTCACAGGATGGGGAGATCCTGTAGATGCTGCTTCTATCAGAGCATTATTGGATGTAGATAGACATGTTCATTGGCAGGATGCTTCTGTGGAAGAAAAGAGGCGACGAGAAGCCTCTGAACTTGATACTGGAGTTCCTGAGGAGACTGGGGATAGACGGAGAGTCACAAGGAGACGAGCGGCTCTTCTTGAGGACATCTCGTCTACTTCTGTAGCTCCTCCACCTGCACCAGATCCTATGGAGGACGTGTAGAGATCCCAGCAGGAGCCAACGACTGCTGGTAGGCGGTTTACTACCCAAGAGAAAGAGAAGGGACCGGCTTACAAGTTGGCAGCTGATATTGAAACTTCTACTGATCTGAAGAACATCTTGGAGCAGAGGATACTGGATGCACGAATCAAGTTTTCTCTCCGGGAAGTTCTTGGTATTGCAAAGAGGGAATTTCACGAACTGATCATCGACATCATCAAGCGCAAGAGACAGGTGATGTCCGAGCAGGTAGAGAGTTCAGATGATAGATGCAATAGGAGCTTCTCTGAATGATGTAGATTTTGGAAAGGTGCATTTTCAGGAAGCTGATGACAAGGGATACCAGCAAGAAGCGTTGGTTGTTGGTACCAACACTATTGAGTTTGATGATGAGGAAGTTGGCGAGGAGAGTCCAGCTACTGATAGTGATTTCAGAAGGAGACATTGGGCTCGTGCTACAACTGCTACACGAGTTCGTCTTGGAAGTTTGGCTGAACCTGTTGCTGCTTTAGTTGATCACGGATCTAAGATCAACATCATGTCACGGGAGGTATATGAGAGAGGTCAGTGGCCTATCGAGCTGAACCATGGTTGGGTGTTACGTGCTGCAAACAACCAGAAGGGTGAGTTATACGGCGCTTGTCCTAACGTGAAGGTGAAGATAGATGATGTGGATGTGGATCAACATTTCTTCGTGCAGTCTTCTGCTTCATATCCTGTTATTCTTGGTCAGCCTTATATCACTGCAGTTCGAATGGAGACCAAGGTGATGGATGACGGATCTCATTATGCTAGGATCCGTAGTTCAGATGATAGACGTTCTGTGCAGTTTCTGACCGTTCGTACGAACCACGAACGAAACCGGCAGACCTTGAGAGATTCTCCTATCTGTAGGAGTAAGGGTTTTCAGAAACCACTCTCGTAGGACGAGATAGCGAGAGTGAAGGATCTACTGCTACTATGATCCCGCTTGAGCAGCTTGAGGGATCACAGGAGGCTGATGCAGAGGCTGCTCAAGATTCAGAAAGTAGTTGCACTGTACATAGTTGGAAATCTGGTTTGATGGCTTTCAGTTCTGATGATTGGAGTGAGATCACACGGGTAGAGGATTTGACTGAGAAGAGTAGAAGACAGACGGAGAGGTGTGCAGCAAATCTGCGCTGTAGAAGAGTTCTGAAGGAAGAAGAAACGATTTCTGGTGTTTATGAGGAGTTTGTAGGTGTACTGTAAACCCTCCGCGGTCCTATCGATCAACTACCCCCCCCCCCCCCATCTCTCAATCTCCACGATCGTCATCCACGAATCTGCAACATGTCGGGCTTGTCTCTCACTCAGGAGTCACCTCTGATGGCTTTGATGGAAGCACACCATGAACTTGAAGGGAAAATGCTGAGTTCACTCATTCATACACCCACAAACTTATCAACTAAAAATCTCCTTAAACACATTAACTAAAATCCTCCATTCTAACGACGTCTCTCAAGTTCTCACATGCTAAAAATATCTCACACTCTCTATATTACTCAAGTTGTCATTACGACAACGTGAAAACAAGGATGAGGAGCTCTTCTCTACTCCTCTATTTATACATTATAGGTTTTTACTTTGGTACCCCCGGTAACTCAGTCGTAACTACTTTTACTGAGTTTTACTAAGATATTACTTAAGGTAAAAGCATTGATCACATGAGCTTTTTATCTTTTCACATGGGCTTATTCCTTCAAAGTCAACAACTTCTAGAAGGATTCTGGAATATTCTCAAGAAATCTCGAATTTCCACCCCCCCTCTACACTAGGACCCACTAAAAAGGAAACATGTGGAATCTCTTCTTGTTTTTAATGTCCACAAAGTCCACAACTTTAATCCAACCACTAATATCAAGTCAAAAAGGAGATAAGGGATACTTTCCACCTCCTTTCTACCTTTTAGACAAGATGACAAGATAGTAGTGCTCACTCTTTAGCAAATATCTGAATTTTGCCAAAAGTACAGCTAAGTTTAACCTTAACTAACTTTTAGCTAGTCATGACTAACTTGATACCTCCTTAAAGTACTTTGGCAGCAAATAAACATTCTCAACACTTAGTTATAACTAAATACCTTATTAATAGACAAACTTCCTATGTGTAACATAGGTCGTTACATTTTACCCCCGGACTAAATTTTCGCTCCGTCCTCGGAGTGAAGAGAGAACTTCCGTCGATGAAACAACTTCAACTTGTCATGGTTGACCCGATCGAATCTCCTTCCTCCCAGCTCCTGAAGGTCATATGTGAAGTTGCTCCACACCTTATCTACAACAAAAGGACCAAAATATCACGGAAGAAACTTCTTCCTAGCCCTCTTGAATCTGATAGCATCATATAACATAACCCAATCTCCGACTTGAAAAGGTTTTACCTCCCTCTTGCCCAACCGTTTGTCGTAACTCTTCTTTTGATACGCCTGAGCTCGTTCCATCCGGATCATTGCTACCGCTCGGGTCTCTTCCAACTCCATGAGTTGCTCCCTTCTTGATCTGACCACGTCTTCTCCTCTCGACCTCTTCAACTTTCGTTGAATAGTTTGAAAAGTATCCAATTTGAATTGGATTGGCAACTTGGACTCCACTCCATAAACCAGTCGAAATGGAGAGTACCCAGTAGAAGTCTTTGTTGTCGTTCGATACTCCAATAAGATGGCATGTAGCCTCTTATCCCAAGTATGTTTCGCAGTCTCAACACCAGCATCTTTGGCGAGCATCATACAAAGTGTAAGATTGGTCTTCTCCGCAAGACCATTAGCATTTGGTTTGTATGAGGTCGTTACTCGTGGCTTGATAGAAAAGTGTTGTAGCATAGCAGTAGTCATGCTCCTTACAAACTCTCCTCCTCTATCTGAGACCAACTCTAACGGACATCCAAATCGGGTGATGATCCTCTCCCATAGGAATCTACCGACTTCTGTTTCATTAGTCTCCCTCAAAGGTCTAGCCTCTACCCACTTGGTACAATAGTCAGTGGCGACTACAATGTATCTATTGCCTCGAGGTGTCTTATTAAGAGGACTTACAAAGTCAATATCCCACTTCTCAAATGGTCCTAATATTGGAATTGATCTTAACGGAGGTGTTCTAGTAGACTTCAGAGCAAATGCTTGACATACGTCGCAAGTTTTGCAATAGTCTAAACACTCCTTGAAAATCCCTCTCCAATGATAACCCGCATCCAAAATCTTAAAAGCTGTTATCTTACCAGCAAAGTGACCTCCGCAAACAGTGCCATCGTGCATCAGCTTGAACGCCTCCTTCATACCAACTGCTCTCCTTAGTAAGCCATCTGCTCCTTGATGAAATAGAATTCTCTCCACCATGGTGTAAGGTTTGCATCTCTTGATCAACGCGTTACGTTCTCGGGTATGCATACCTTCTGGAAAAGAGCCATCTGCAAGGAAACTCCAGATTTCCTTGTACTCGTTCGGTATCTCCTCAATGCTTGTGATGGTCATCAGATGTTCGTCTGGAAATGAATCATCAAACGGTTCTTCTCCCTCATCATCATAAGCCCTCGACAAAAGATCAACATTCGCATGCTTTTTCCCTGATCTATCTTCGATCACGTAATCGTATTCTGTTAGAAGGATCTTCCAACGAGCAATACGACCTTCGGCATTAGGTTTATTAAAGATATACTTTAAAGCCTTGTGATCGGTGACTATGGAAAATTTCCCTCCTAGCAAGTAATGTCGGAATTTCTTCAATCCAAAGATCAGCGCTAATCCTTCTCGTTCAGTCACGGAGTAATTCTTCTCCGCTGGCACCATCTGCCTACTAGCATAAGCTATAGGATGATCATGCCCATCTTCATCTAACTGACTTAATGTACACCCGATAGCTACATTGGAGGCATCCGTATACAAAATAAATGCTTTACTCCACTCAGGTTTAGCAAGTATAGGAGCTGTCACCAATGCCTTTTTCAGCTCCTCAAATGCTTCCTTTGCCTTCTGATCATGCACTATCAAGTCAAAATCAACTCCCTTCTTCATGTACATAGTCAAAGCTATTGCTTTGTTTGAGAAGGAAAAGACAAACCTACGATAATATCCAACCATCCCAAGAAACTGTCTCAACTTTGTCAAGTTGATTGGAAATGGAAGATCCACAATCTTCTTCACCTTCTCAGGATCTACCGCAATCCCTTTCTTGGAAATGATGTGTCCTAACAACAGACCTTCTTCGCAGCCAAAGATGCACTTCTCTGGATTCAAAGAAGCGTTAGCTTGCTCCAATCGCTGCAAAACTTTGATCACATGATCAAAGTGGTCCTCCTTTCTTCCGTACACACAGAAATCATCAACGAAATCACGAACAAACTTCCCTATGAATGGTTCGAACACCTTGTTCATGAACCTCTGAAACGTGGCCGGAGCATTACACAGTCCGAATGGCATCACTCGAAATGCAAATGTTCCCCAAGGAGTAGTGAAAGTAGTCAACTGTTGGTACTCCTGTGCTATCTTGATCTGGTTATACCCACTATAACCATCACCAAAGTTGTACCACTCATGACCAGCAACTTCCTCCAAAATCTCATCTATAAATGGTAGAGGATAATAATCCTTCTTGGTAACTGCATTCAGCTTCTTATAGTCTATGCACACTCGCAGCTTACCATTCTTCTTCTTGACAATCACGATGGGTGAAACCCATTCTGAGTTCTCCACCTCATAGATGAAACTCGCCTCCCTCAACTTGTCTATCTCCTCCTTGACCATCATCGCTGTTGTAAGATTGACCTTTCTCTGCTTCTGTCGAACTGGTCTTGCGTTCTCTTCCAATTCGATTCGATGGGTCTCGAGAGTCACCTCCTTCAAATCCTTGTAGCTGAAAGCAAACACATGGATATATTTTCGAAATATATCTAGGAATCTACTTTTCTCCTCTTGAGTGACATTGATACCAAACTTCAGGGTAGAGAGTCTTCTCACAATCTCTGCCTCACTCAACTCTTCTTTGTCAGGATCTTTCTCCACTGCTGGTCGAGGCAACAAGTCAATAGCACTAAGCTGATGTAATGATTCATCTCGACCAAATCCTTCGTCCTCAGACGAGGATTCTTGATCGTAAGAATCTCCGGTATCTACTTCTGAGACACTCTGATCATCCTCCGTATCGGATTCCCAGTAGTCACTAGTGGGTCTATCAGAGTCAAAAGTCACAACTCCAACACTCGAGAGAGGAACTATCACTCTATGATCTCTAGGTCCAATCCGTAAGTATCCCTTGTGCCACCTATCAGTGGTGCGCACAGCTCTCAACCAAGGCCTACCTAGGACCAAATCATAACTAGAGTCCTTTAACACTTGAAAGGACATCAATGTTTGAACTCCCATCACAGACACGACCACCTTCTCTAACACACCAAGAGGTCTTACCCGTTGCTTGTTAGCCATCTCCACGACAATGCTAGCCGGGCGAGTTGGTTCCATCCTCAACTTCTTCATCAACCTCTCCGATATGGCGTTTACAGCCGACCCTCCATCCACCAATACGTCAGAGACGTAGTGACCATTCAACCGGACTTCAATCTTTGAAGCCCTAGTGCATACCTCTGAAGCATGCACATCCACCACACCCACTCCCACCGACTTTGATGTCTTGCTCTTGGGTTTCTTCTTCTTGCTTCTCTTAGAACTCAGTCCTCCTCTGAGTTCCCTTCGTAAGCTGGGATTAAGTGCGATCAGTTGTCCAACAGTGATGTTAGCTTTCTGAGCATCCACATCTTCAACCACATCATATCCCGCTTGGGAAGATGAAATGGTGAAATCCGCCATCCCCAGCTTCCTTCTTGGCTCCCTTGGTGTACTCGAAACATTACTCGAACGAGTACTTCTACTTGCTGACTCCTCCATGAAAACCGGTTCATCAGAAAATCGAGTTCTTTTCCTTTCTTGAGCTAAAAGCTCCACCGGTGCATGAGAAGAGTTTGAACTCTCTCCTTTCTCGTAGATGAGATCTCGCACGACATCGATAGTAGCCACCCCTTTATCTCGTCCTTGTGATGGATTTCCCCCACCCACATTCATCTTGGACAGCTTCGGCATTTCTTGCTCCATTGTTAGGACAATTTCGCTGGAAATGAGAACCGTCACACGTCCAACACGTGATTCCTCCAAAGTTACCTTGGTTGCCTCCAAAGTTACCTTGATTTCCTCGGTTGGGATTGTTGTCGTAACCTCTTTGACCTCCTCCTCCACCTTTGTTCCTCCATTCGCGTAACTGCACCACGTTTATCTTGAGATCCGCAAGAGTATCGATGATGCTCTTCAACTCAGCATGAAAATCAGAGGTGGCAGTAGACATCGATGTAGGGACAAATGGTCTTGGCACCACCGTTGGGGTAGGAGCTGACGTTGAAGCAATCACCAATTGTGATGGTGCAGATGCTACCGTTGTGGTTACACCAAGAGTCGGAGTCGACACCGTCGAGTTTGGATGATATCCCCTTCATCCAAACTCTCTTCCATATTTGTCGTAATCTTGATGACCTCTGCTTTGGTTGTTGGCTTCTCGTACCTCACTTGGGTTCGAATTGAAGGTCTCAACCCTCCCACCAAGTTTTTGGTCAACACTGCTCCAATCCCCGCCATCGTTAACTCCACATTGTCTCCACTCTTCCGTAGGACCGTCCGAAATCGTTGCTCCAACTTATCCACCCTTTCGGCATATTGCCGAACTTTCTCGTCGTCCCGTTGCTTCAAATGAGTAAGCTCCACCATGAGCTTCTCATAACTCTCTTCTGGAAGAAATTCTTCGATGAGTGCATTACTCAACGTCTCCCATGTGTCCTCAACTGCACCAGGTGTCTGGCTCTTCACTCGGTCTTCATACCACGTAAGAGCAAAATCTTCTAAAAACTCCGGCAGTAACAACACCCATTCTTCCTTCCTTCTCACGTTGTTTCCGATGCAACCCCTTTTGAAGTCTCGTACAAATGGTTCTACATCTTCATTGTCCTTCCCATGAAACACTGGTAACTTCCCCATCTTGTAACTATTCTTTCTACCCTTCTAATTTTTATGCAATAACTACTCGCTAAAAGAGTACGAACATCACCAATTCCATTCGCGAATAATCTACCATAGGTAAAATGAAAGGAAATGGTTGTAACAACACCTCTTGTGCCATCTCTTCTCCCAAGGTAATCATGAGTCTGAGTCGCATCACCGTCTTCTCCACCATCCGAATGACGATCTCCATCACAACTCAGCCGAGTCCTCTTTTGAAGTCGACAACTTCTCCGTCTCAGCTCTTTGAGTTTCGTCCAACTTCTCGACTACTGACGTAAGTAGGGCGGCCACATCGACGCACTTGTGTCCTCTTGATAGATCACCCACTCCACAACTTGGACAAGGATCTTCGCCTAGAAGATGAATTGGCGCTGGTGACGATGGACCCACTCGAAGACTTAAATCAGTAAACTCTCGCTTCCCTTTAGCTCTCTCGGTTCTGATTCTAGTTGGACAATTCACTACTTTGTGTCCCAACCCTCTACAGAAATAACACCACAAGTCGGTTTCTACTCTTCTCCTCGGAGATTCTACTTGAGGTTTAGTACTAGGGTTTTCAAACTCGACGATAATCTCTCTCGAACTTTCTCCGACACTTACTATGACATCTAAACCTTGAGGAAGGTTTCTAAGTCTAACTTTCCAATCTTTTGAATTTCCACTCATGTTGCACCTTCTCAACCATTAAGTGGACAAAGTATCATAGAGGAAAATAATTCTACATCACTTTCTTAACTCTTCCGAGCTTTATATTGGAATTCGTGTATTATACATGCTAACACGAAATAAAATCTAATCTAAAATTAACTATCGAAGATATGATCCTCCTCACCATCGTTTGTACTAATCACAACAGACATCTTGAACTCACTCTTGTAAGGATCCAACTCTACTTCACCAGGAGCATTCGTGGCCTCCACAGTGAATGATGCTTTAAACTCGGCTTTCTTCAAATCTGTGCCAATGGTCGCGGAAGCTTCTTCGTATAGGGTAAAGAGGGCACCCCAAGTGCTATAGATGCGGGTTCGTAACTCATCTATACTTAACTTGGGCTTCTCCGTCTCAGTTCGAACTCCTAAACGTCTCTTCTTCCACCTCGTCATTCGAACTGGATTCCCCATGAAGTATCTTCAAGACCTCCTTGTATGCCGAAACGTATATCTCTTAGTTGGTAAGAGATCTCTCCAAGATTTTTGTGGTCTCCAGTAGCTCAACCTCCAAGCTACTAAATCATGAAGTTTCAACAGAAACTTCCCTAATAAGAAGAGATGGTGATGACTGTACAAATTTTTAGAGAACTGAAATTTGTATATTTTCACTTCCCTCATGGTTGTCAACCCCTTCCACTTTGAAAAATTCTTTCTCCTTCTTCAGACCTCATCTTCTCATGATTTCTTTTGTCTTGGATAGCTTATCAGCCACTCTAAAACACTGGAAAGTTTCTCAGGAAAATAAAATTCACAGAAAATCTGACAATGACTGTAAATTTTTTCCAGATAATAGAATTCCTCAACTCTCACGAATAGACCCCCTCAACTTTGAAAATTCATTGCTCCCTCTCTAGACCACCTTTTCCTATGATTTCTTTTGTCTTAGATAGGTTATCAGCCAATCTAAAACATTGGAAAGTTTCACAGGAAAATTAAATTCACAGAAAAGTTGACAGCGATTGTACAAATTTTCCAGAGAGCAGAATTTCTAAACTCACAAATTTATCTCCTCTAATAACTTTTCTCTCCTCCTTTCTCTACAACTCTTGTTGCACCCTCTTTCAACTCTCCTCAAACCCTTTCTAAGTGAACAAGATGTAAAGAATGACTTCGAACGCGTCATATATCACTACGGGATACACGAAAGGTTCTAACGTTGCTAACATCGTGTTAGCTCTCTCTCCTCCCAACGTTCTCTCCATGTGCTCTCTCATAATCTCCTTTTGTCGAATATAGAACTGAACTCTAAACATCATTCAACGATCCCTTCAAGTGAGGTCCCGGCAACGGAACCAAAAATGTAAACCCTCCGCGGTCCTATCGATCAACTACCCCCCCCCCCGATCTCTCAACCTCCACGATCGTCATCCACGAATCTGCAACATGTCGAGCCTGTCTCTCACTCAGGGGTCACCTCTGATGGCTTTGATGGAAGCACACCATGAACTTGAAGGGAAAATGCTAAGTTCACTCATTCATACACCCACAAACTTATCAACTAAAAATCTCCTTAAACACATTAACTAAAATCCTCCATTCTAACGACGTCTCTCAAGTTCTCATATGCTAAAAATATCTCACACTCTCTATATTACTCAAGTTGTCATTACGACAATGTGAAAACAAGGATGAGGAGCTCTTCTCTACTCCTCTATTTATACATTCTAGGTTTTTACTTTGGTACCCCCGGTAACTCAGTTGTAACTACTTTTACTGAGTTTTACTAAGATATTACTTAAGGTAAAAGCATTGATCACATGAGCTTTTTACCTTTTCACATGGGCTTATTCCTTCAAAGTCAACAACTTCTAGAAAGATTCTGGAATATTCTCAAGGAATCTCGAATTTCCACCCCCCCTCTACACTAGGACCCACTAAAAAGGAAACATGTGGAATATCTTCTTGTTTTTAATGTCCACAAAGTCCACAACTTTAATCCAACCACTAATATCAAGTCAAAAAGGAGATAAGGGATACTTTCCACCTCCTTTCTACCTTTTAGACAAGATGACAAGATAGTAGTACTCACTCTTTAGCAAATATCTGAATTTTACCAAAAGTACAGCTAAGTTTAACCTTAACTAACTTTTAGCTAGTCATGACTAACTTGATACCTCCTTAAAGTACTTTGGCAGCAAATAAACATTCTCAACACTTAGTTATAACTAAATACCTTATTAATAGACAAACTTCCTATGTGTAACATAAGTCGTTACAGAACCCTGAGCTAAAGCATATAGCAGGGAAGGACAATCCAGTTGCAGATATGTTGTCTAGGGCTCGCTATACAGACGAGGATGAGATGTTTGCAGAAGTGGAGAATGAAGAGAGGAGAGACGTTTGGTGCCAAGTTGGTCAGCAGACTTCAGACTTGGAACCACTGCCGTTCATTGAGGAGTTCTACTCATAAAAGTTCCGTGATATTGGATTTTATCTGAGTTCGTTATCCAGGAGAGAAGGATGGAGTGATGCAGAGTTCAAGGAGATCAGACGGAAGGCGTACAGTTATCTTCTACGTGAAGGTTATCTGTGGAAACGTCCGAAGAGAAGAGACGGGATGCTTGCTAGAGTGGTGGATGACCAACCGACGAAGTTGAATCTGCTGAAAGAGTTTCATGACACCTTGTGGGCTGGACATCGTGGAGTATGGGCTACTTACACGAAGATAAAGGAGCGTTATTGGTGGAAGGGTTTGTATCAAGACGTAGTGGATTTTGTTGGGTCGTGTCTGCACTGCCAGTTCTATTCTAAAGTCCGTTACAGAGATGGGCTTGTACCTACCTATCCACCTAGTATCCATTTTCAGTGGGTTTTAGATCTTGTGATGATGCCACCGGGGTTATGGGGGATGTGTTACTTGGTGTTGGCTCGAGAGGATCTCTCCAACTATGTGGAGGGACGAGCACTACGGACGAAGACTACAGAGAATATCTGCAGGTTCGTGCTGGAAGATATCATCTGTCGTTATGGATCGGTTGGGAGATTACGTGCAAATAGAGACGAGTTGAGAGACGATGAAGTGAAGGAGTTTTTTGCTCGTTATGGAGTAAAGCTTCGGCTTACCATTGCTATGAATCCAGAGGGCATTGGTAAGAGTGAACGAGGACACCCTTCTATTGTTCATGCTTTAGTGAAAGCATGTGATGGTAGGCCTAGAGAATGACCGAGATTACTTCCATTTGCTTTGTGGGCGGATAGAACTACACACTGTACTACGACTGGCTATATGCCGGTTGAGCTTATGCTGGGGCAGAAACCGATCATGCCTGCTGAGGAGTACTTTCTTACATGGGCTACGCTACCGTGGAAAGATGGTATAGATCGTGCTTCACTCCTTGCTTTACGTATTAGGCAGTTGGAGCGAAGGGAGGAGGATCTTGCTGATGCGCAGGAGAGGCTGAAGGTGGCTCGAGTCAGAAACAAGGAACGTTTTGACAAGACTCACCGACTATGACCGAAGTCAATACATGTTGGTGACTGGGTTCTGGTATATGATAGCACGTTGGAGAATCAGCATTCTACACTTCGTAAGTTTTCTCGAAGATGGTTCGGGCCTTATGTTGTGCTAGATGTGTATGAGAATGCCACTTATAGTTTGCGTGAGTTGGATGGTACTCCTTTGAAGCTATCTGTGGCTGGCAAACGTGTGAAACTGTTCAAGAGACGCGGAGGGTCAGTTGAGTTATTCAACTTTCTGGAGTCAGAGCAGAGGACAACAAGAGACGAAGATGTCCCAGTTTCTGAAGAGACTGAGGCGGAGGAAAGCGATGATGAAGAAGAACAAACAGAAGACTGAGGAGATTGACACATACCGGAGGATGTGCAGGTTTGGAGGGGGTAGATGTCGTGATGTGAATCATTTCACATTGTAAATGATTCACTTCTCTATCAGGCGTTAGTCTCTCTGAGTGAAGTTAAGACCTCAGAAAAGTCCATTTTTGGATGATGTTATATATTTTGAGTCTTAGTAGGTTGATTACCATGTTGATAGGGGTTTAAGCTCATGGGTTGTATTTGAATGTCGCCCATGCACGCTTTCTAGCTGATTTAAGTTATCTTTCGAGGCTGCGTGTCATTTTAGGTACTTTAAGTTTTACGCTGGCACTCTAGGGGGCTTGACGTGGTAGCCTATGAGTGTAGATAAGTTACCAGGTAGTTTAAGGCACAACAGGACAGTCAAGTGGAGCTATGAATTCCCATTGGTCTATTTTTGTCTTTTGTTAAACTCTAAGTTTAGAAACAGAGCTCTAGAGTGGATTTCGAGCAATTTGAGAAGACACTACGAAATCTGAGAGCATAGGGAGATAGAGCTCGTCGAGACAAGCACTGTCAGTGAAATTCTTGATCGATTTGGATCAATAAACAAGGAGTTATGCCCAATTGAAGTTCGGATTGTGTCAAAACTGCATCACTTTTGTTGATTTTGGGGTTTTGAGTGTCAATTGTAGCAGAATTGAGGACATCGCTTCAAACCTTAGTGGTTGCGTTCACTGTCAATCGGGCTACGACTGTCAAAAAAGTTTCAAGTGATTTGAGTTACTGAGTAATTCAGGGCGGCCGCTGAAGTAGAGGGGGTCCGAAAAGCTCTCAATCTGGAACAGCAACTTCAGAGAGCGAGATCTGGAGTTCTGTGTGGAATCAGGAGGCCCAACTTCACAGGAGTGTTCAGCAAGCTGTGTACTGCAAATCCTGTAAGAATTTCCCAAAGTGATCGAGCCAATTCTTTGTTCTAGGTAGAAACAGCTGTCTGGGTACCAGAAATTGCCGTAATTTCTCTACTCAGAAAGTTTCTACTCATATCTTAGTGCTCTGAATTGATCTGAATCTGAAACTTCATATGTGTATCCAGTAGGACCTTATTGACATGTAGGAGGAGTTCTGAAGCCTGAACCTTCACATATTTCTCAATCCTCAGAGTCAAAGTTCGTCATTTGATCTTATCATTGCTAGTTAAGTCTGAACTTTACTTCTTGAACATATCAGAAGAGCCAAGAGACTTATATGAGTGTTTTTCAGTATCACCTTGAGACCTGAAGCCTATCCTTTGAGTAAACCAGCCACAACCTGAAGCCCAACGCTTCCCTGAGTAGATTGAACACAGCCTTCAAGCTCATATCACAGCCAGAAGATTCGCCCTTCCCAAGGAAGACTCTCAACCCGACAACTTTGACAGAACAAGTGCGTGAACTGGCAGGAAAAAGAGCAAAGTTGAGTTCGGTCAAAGTTCACAACGAAGAAGAGGGAACGAAGAAGACCTCTGCAAGACTGCTTGCTGACATTTCCAAGGAGGTGAAAACACTACTCAGTAAGGAACTGAGTAGACAAACAAAGAAGAAGAACCTGACCAGGAAGGGCTTGGGAAGGTGAAGACCGAAGTCACTTCGTCCGAAGGCAATCGACCACCTAAACTTCGAAACCAGATGACTGAGCAGACTAAGAAGGTTGTCCAAGTGGTAAGCCCCCACTAGCGAGGAGCTAGCGAAGGCTCAGAAAGCGAAGGAGATTGCAGAAACAAAGACCCGAAGAGCTTCAGACGAAGGTGGAAAAAGTTACGACTATCTACTTCGCCACCGAACTCGACGGGAGAGAAAGGGAGCTTCTCCAGCAGCTTCGGACAGAGTTGACGATAGCATCAGACCCTTCGACGAAGAGCAAAATAGTTAGAATAGCGGAGAGAATTATTAGAGATTTGAAGGAGCTTAGGGAGATAGTTAAGTTTTCATTATGGAGTATAGGACAGACTTTATAGTTAGGTAGAGTAGAAACTTCGGTTCCGCCAAGTGGGGAGTCGTGATTCAACGTTCTAGATGTAATCTTTTCTTTGTAGGAAATGAGATCCGACATCTTCGGACGAGAGATTATATAAGCGATGCGATTCTCAATCATTTTATCTTTTCCATGTTTTCAGTTTTTGTTAGTTAATTTTCGATTGCGCAAGATTGCGGAGTGAGAGTGTGAATGATATGGACGAAGGTAATTACCTACGAAAGACGTAGTTTGCTGTCGCAGGTGTAAATCTGATTGATGCAAACCTCCGAAGTTGACCTTCGGTGAAGAGAGTCTTCTGGCTATTTAAGTGAAGGACATTTCGAGGAATCTGAGAACACATTAGTTACTGTGAAGTGGAGGAGAGTTAAATTGTAAGAAGAGTTCGGAACATGGTGGCTTCGTCTTAAGTCTACCTTCTTCAAATAAGTGGGATTCTTAAGAGTGAGGATTTAGTTGGAAGAACACCTTTTTGTGAAATAGGGGCTTATTCTTTGAACCTTGATGTGAAGTCTATATTCTTCTGTCTTTTCAGAAGAAGACTAGTAACATTTCAGCAGTATTTGCTATCTCATTTGTTCATATATCTATCTTCTCGAATCTTTTATATGTATTGTTGGAAGGGTCCTTGATCAAGAACTATTTCATTGTTGTTTATATTCGATTTATCAGGTTGTGCTTGGGTTTGGTTTTTTATCAGACTTAAACTCTCATCCGGATATTATTCCATTATGTGAGAATAACAAAAAACTATTTGAATTATCATTGTGACGTTGTCGCGCTACTTGGCGGCTACATGCTTGACTTCTACTCCGACGCTTAGATTTAATAGTTCTAGAAGTTAGCTCATACTACTTCTAGTCCTTTATGTATATGTTTGACACCTTTGCATACAGAGTTAACACTATTTTGAGTCCTAGTAGGCTGATAGTATGTTAGTTATCTTGTTCAAGCATTTGTGCGCTTGTGCAAGTGACTTCTTACTTGTCAATGACGTTCAATGTACATAACTTAGGGTTTCCATGCTGATAGGGGTCTGAGCTCATGGGTTGTACTTACTTGTCGCCCATGCACGCTTTCTAGCTAATTTAAGTTATTTTTCAGGGCTATGTGTCATTTTAGGTAGTTTAAGTTATACGCTGGCACTCTAGGGGGCTTGACGTGGTAGCTTATGAGTGTAGATAAGTTACCAGGTAGTTTAAGGCACAAAAGGACAGTCAAGTGGAGCTATGAACTCCCATTGGTCCATTTTTGTCTTTTGTAAAACTCTAAGTTTAGAAATAGAGCTCTAGAGGAGAGTTCGAGCAATTGGTGAGGGATCTTCGAAATCTGAGAACACAGGAAGAGAGAGCTCGTCGTGCCAAGCACTGTCAGTGAAATTTTTGCTCGATTTGGATCAAAAAACAAGGAGTTATGCCCAATTGAAGTTCGGATTGTGTCAAAACTGCATCACTTTTGTTAATTTTGGGGTTTTCGGTGCCAATTGCAGCAGAATTGAGGAAATCACTTCAAAACTTCGTGGTTGCGTTCACTGTCAGGAGGGCTACGACTGTCCAAAACGTTTCAGATCATTTGAGTAACTGAGTAATTCAGGGCGGCCGCTGAAGCAGAGGGGGTCTGAAAAGCTCTTAATCTAGAGCAGCGACTTTAGAGAAGGAGATCTGGAGTTCTACAAACATTCAGGAGTCCCAACTTCACAGGGATGTTCAGCATCCTGTAGACTTCAAATACTGTGAGAAGATTTGAAATTCATCGAGCCAATTCTCTGTTCTATGTTTGAATAGCTGTCTAGGTACCAAAAATTGTCATAATTCTCTTATTCAGAACTTTTCTGTTCATATCTCCGTGTCAGAATTTGATCTCAGGTTGAAACTTCGTCTGTGAGTTCAGTAGTACCTCATTTGCATGTAGGGGAAGTTTAGAGGTCTAAACCTTCATAGTTTTCCTCTCTTTGAGTGTCAAAGTTCACCGCTTAAGCCTATTACTACCAGTGAGACCCAAATTTCGCTTTTTGAGCATATCAGAGGATCCTACACTCCTGTGTGAGTGTTTATAGCTCCTGTTGTGGCCTGAAAGCCAACCTCTTGAGTAAACAACCACAGCCAGAAGCCCGGCGCTTTCCTAGGTAGACGGATCACACTCCGACATACTCTCTTTTTGGTGAACTCGACGTGAAACACCTAGGGTGGGAGTTTTCTTGAGAGTGTTACAGGATCAGATATCATGGCCAACCAAGGATCATCAAGTGGAGGTGTTGCTGCTGCTCAGCAACCTATTCAGTTTGATGCTGCTACGATGAAGATGTTCCAAGCTTTTTCCATGTTTATGCAGCAGCAGCAGAGCACAGAGAGGAAGGAGGTATTAGCAACCAAGGCGTTGCAATCGGTGGTGCATCAGATGGATCAGTTCAAGGGGACAGATATTTCCAAGTATGTGCGATACTATGCTAGGGAGATGGAGGTGAACAAGGTACCTGAGAAGGAGATGGTGGAGAACTTTGAACTTGCTGTTGTCCCTGAGATTCGTGGGCGTGTGAAGGAGCTCAAGCAGCAGCAAGGACAGAGTTGGGAGAGCTTTATGCGCGCTTTGAAGGAGGAGTACTACACTGAAGATTCAGAGAGGGTGACCAAGAGAACATTCTTGGAGTGGGTGGTGAAACCTAACAAAGGTTTGTCTGTAAATGAGTTGTTAAGGGAGTTTGATCGTCAATATGCTCAGCTTTCTAGGACAGAGAAGCTTACACTAGAGGTTGAGAAGACCGAGCTTTTCCTACAAGCAGCGGACGTGACTATTCAGGAGAAGCTTGAGCTGTTGCTGGAAGACAAGAGTGAGGAGAGAGGATTGAAGACTGACTGGAAGGAGGTTGAAGAGGCTGTTTCTTTGCTGGCCAAGAGACAGAGAAGAAGGGACAAGGTGGTGGTAAGTGAAGCAGCACCTCTGATAATTCCTGTCAAGCAGTTGCCTACTAAGCCTGCTTTGGTAATTGCTAGAGAGGAAGACTCACCGCTTGATGAGTTGATTAAGGGTATGAAGGAGCTTAAGCTTAAGCTCACTAGGTTAGAAGAGAAGGAGCAGAATGTACAGCCTGCTATGCAGAGACCTCAGATGAGAGAAGGCTTTGTTCATCGTTGTATATGGTGTGATAGCCTAGACCATGTAAGAAGAGATTGTGGGGAGTTTTCAGATGCATTGAGGAAGGATCTGATCTTCTTCAAAGATGGTAAGATCCATTTGAGAGAGACTGGGATGATGTTGGGAACCAACTTTGGCAAGGGTGGTATGAAGAGACTTGTGAATGAGATATCAGCATCACATGCTGTTTCTCTTGTGAATGCTGCTACCTGTGGAGTGAAAGTGGAGATGGAGAGAGAGAAAGGGACTACTGGGTTGTGGTCAGATGTAGTGCGGTCCGTAGCTAGAACAGAGCTAGACAAGGATGTGCTACGAAGGGTTGGCAACTCAATTAGAGAAACTACAGGATGGAATGACCCTGTGGATACTATGTCAGTGCATGCTTATGTTGCAAGAAGTCAGCATGAAGCTGTACTAGAAGAAAAACGCAGGAGGGAGGATGCAGGTGAGGCTTCTACAGCCAAACGACCTGCTACAAGGAGTGAGAGGGCTAGACCAGAGGCAAGGCAGGAGACAACACCTACTCGGGAAGAGACTATGGAGGATCTACCACCTACAACACCAAAGGAGAAGGAGAGAAGCAAGGAGAAGGGTAAGATGCCTGCATACAAACTTCAGTCTGATATTGAGATTGCTACAGACCTGAAGCAGGTGTTAGAGAATCGTATCTTGAATGGGAAGGTTGAGTTTACCTTGGGTGAGATTCTTGGGATAACAAAGCGTGAGTTCCATGAGGTTATCATAGATATCATCAAGAGGAAACGTCAAATTTTAGATGAAGCAGCTACGCTTAACGCTCTAAGGACCAAACTGTCGGAGGATGAGGAGGATGAGATTGCTGGTTACTGCTCTCAAGTATCAGAGGGAAGATCAGATCAGCACGTGAGGTTTGAAGATGAGGTGGAAGCATCGCAGAAGAGCCATTATTCTCACAACCATTGGGCGAGAGCAACCACAGAGACCTTAGTGAAGCTGGGAGATCTAGAGGAACCTGTGGTGGCGTTGATTGATCATGGCTCAGAGATTAATCTGATGTCTAAGAAGTTGTACAAGCGTGGGAGGTGGCCCATAGACACCGATCATGGATGGCTTATCCGTGCTGCCAACAACCAGAGGGGAGAACTCTATGGTGCTTGTCCCAACATCAAGGTAACTGTGGGTGACATCAGTGATGTTCAGAATTTCTTTGTGCAAGACATGTCAACCTATCCTATCATTCTAGGGCAGCCTTACATTACTGCTGTTAGAATGGAGACACGAGTTATGGATGATGGTTCAGCTTATGCTAGGATACGTAGTAGAGACGGCAAAAGAGCTGTTCAGTTTTTGACCGTTGCTGCAGAACATGAGAGGAATCGTGATAGCTTGAGAGACCGTCCACTACCTAAGATTACTCAGGAGTTTAGAGAGTCTAGGGGTTTTGGCAGAGTACCATTGAAGAGCGAGACTTCAACGGTACAGTAGAGCTAGGATTCTCGCCTGATCCAGTAGAGCATGAGGTTTTATCCACTGGCTTCTTAGGATTGACGGCATGTGGGTCAGTGTGTTATAGGAAGGTTGAGAATCTGAAGAGGTTTGAGAGGCAACATGTGAAGTGTGTACAGCAGTCTTTGTGGGACAGTGGAGAGTTAGCAGGAGATGAATATATATCTGGAGTGTTTGAAGAGCAGTATTTGGTAGATACTATAGGGGAGTTGAAATCTATAGTAGAAAGTTCTGTAGATGATGTAGATAGAGTGGTGAGAGTGAGCTCCAAGGAGCTTTATGATGTAATTGATAAGTTTATAGATCGACAAGAGGTGTATGTGGAAACCAAGTACAAGTCAGTGGCAAAGAAAGTTAAACCAGTGGCTTTGCCTTTACCACTCGACTACAATCAGAAGATGGAGCAAGCTGCACGAGAACCGACGCTCAGAGGACCGAGAAGAATTGGGCACCAGTTCACAGAAACAACACTGAAGGAGCTGAGGATTGGAGGTGATGGGTTTCTTACTGAGCAAGAGAAGAAGAGCTTCAAGGAGATGCTATCTAGGCATGGTAAGGCGTTTGCGTTTGAGTCACATGAAGTAGGATGTGTAGATCCAAGTGTAGTTGCACCTATGGTAATCTTTACTATACCGCATGTGCCTTGGAATCTACGTCCTATCCCTGTGCCTAGAGCTCATCTGCCAAAGCTGATAGACTTGCTCAAATTAGGATGGGTATCTTGGAACCATCTATAGCTCCCTATTCTAGCAGATGGTTTACTGTTCCGAAGAAGAGTGGAGCTTTGAGGTTTATCCAAGATATGCAGCCAGTTAACAAGGTGACTATCAGGAATATGGGTATAGGACCTATTGTAGACGAGTTTGCAGAGGCTTTTGCTGGTCGTGCTATCTATTCGATGGGAGACTTATATTCAGGTTATGATCAGTTTCAGTTATCCTCTGAAAGTAGAGACTTGACTACAATGAGGACACCTTTAGGGTTACTGAGGATGTGCACCTTGCCGCAAGGTGCTACCAATTCTGTAGCACATATGATGAATGGCATGAACAAAGTTTTGAGGGACTTCATTCCTGAAAAAACTATGCCATTCCTTGATGATGTGCCGATCAAAGGATGTGCTGAGGAGGAGAAGAATGAGGTAATGGATCAGAGGGGGTGCCGTAAGTTTGTTGCAGATCATATAGTTGACTGCGATAAGATACTGAGTCGACTGGAGGAGGTTCATTTGACTTTATCAGGAGCAAAGTCTGTATTTGGAGAACAGGAGGTGTTGATTGTGGGGCACCTATGTGGATCTTATGGTCGGAAACCTTGTCCAAACAAGGTTGACGCCATTCGAAGAATGAAGGAGACGTGTGGATCGGTTACCGAGGTGAGAAGGTTTCTAGGTGCATGTATGTTTTATCATATATGGATTCCACACTTTGCACATGTAGCAGATCCGTTGTACAAGCTGCTGAGGAAGGGGCAAAGATTTCAGTGGCAAGAGGAGCAAAGCGAGTCTATGAGGAAGTTGAAGGATCTTTTAGCTTCACCACCAACTCTACGGAAGGTAACATATGAGTTGGGCAGATCTGTTATCCTTACTGTTGATACTAGTCCTATTGGCATTGGATGGGCTGTAGGACAAGACGATGAGGATGGAAATAGATATGTGGTGCGTTTTGGTGCTAAGGTATTAAGTTCACGGCAGAGAGACTACCCTCAGGTCAAAAGAGAGCTATGGGGAGTAGTTACTGCGATGAAGAGTGATAAGGAATACTTGATAGGAGCACCTGTGGTTGTGGAGACAGATTGTTTACCTCTCTTGGGAATGATCACTAGCTGTACAACTCCAGATATTGCTATGTTGAGGTGGATAGCATATATCAAGTCCTTGAACCCAGAGTTAAGACATATTGCAGGGAAGGACAATCCTGTGGCAGATATGTTATCAAGGGCTAGGTATTACGATGAGAAAGAAATGATAGATGATCAGGAGGATGTGGGAACAGAGTTCTATTCTAGTGCTCTTGCTAGAAGAGATAGAAGCTATTTTGTAGCCTCGTTGGAGTTTTTTGAGGAAACTATGTATGATGGTGTGAAGCCTTGGTTTTTCGTTTTTGTTAATTAATTGATTAGTTGTAAAGTAAATAAGAAGAATAGATGATAGAAGATAACCGATATGAGTAGAATAGTGTTAATTAGAAGTTTAGAGAAGAATCTCAGTTCTGGAGGAATTTATCGAATCTATGGAGACACTGAAAGATGATTTTCTCATAGATGAATTCCTCGGGCGAATACCTTTCTAACGGTATGTTGTGCGAGGCAATCGGAGACCGAACGACGAAGTTACAGTCGACGGAAGAATGTCAGTCATCAAGAGGAAAACCCTAACTTCGGCTCGTGCAGGAAAGCCTATCGCGGGATATAAGCAAGGTAACAAGTTGTTTACTTTACTCTTTTACTATTCCCAGAGCGAGCGATAGCAGGGCGCAGAGAGCCGCATTTACCGAACGCCGAAGTACGTTAGTTACGGGCGAGGAAGCCAATTCGTGAGTGAACGGCGAGGAAGCCAATTTACGAGGAAGTACGTCAGTTACGGGCGAGGAAGAGATTGCAGCGAAGAATCCGTTTGTAGCGAAGATCGTTGCAGTGATCCTAGGGATGCGCGGGATGCAGACGACTAAGGCGCCGAGGCTCCGAGCCTTTGAAGTTAATCGACTAGCTCTTCGCCGCTATGACAAGGAGCTCGAGGAGATGGGGTTGGCATTCCTCTTACTTCCTTGGTGGGGAATGGTCTCTTCCAAATTGGTACATGAGTTGAAGGTTTGCAAGCAGCATCCGGCCGATAACAACTATGGGCGACCGTGTAACTGGACCGAAGATCACTGGTCCGGTGTCTTGGGGACTGACGATGCAGGCAGAGAAGGCGATCTTCTCTTCGATAGTGTGTCCGCCGCTGCTTCACCCGAAGCAGTGAAGAACTTCCCGAATCTCTTCAGGGAATTGCCTCAAGGGAGGAATGGTTACAGAACGGGCGATTACTGCGAGCCGAAGAAGAGAGAAGTAGCAGATGCGATTATGGCGATCTTCAGGCCAAGAAGAACAACGTACATGTCGAATTGGCAGATCAACTTCATTGAGCAGCTCTTCGCCGGAAGAAGAGCACATTGGGCGAGGATCATCCACCGACATGTGCTGAAGCTTTGGAACGCGAATGACTTGGCGTACATAGGACCCTTTGTATCGGTGTTCTATATGAGGATGGGGTTGCTATCTGAGGCACAACAGACGAAGTTAGGCTTTACCGCAATTGCCGAGGAAGATGAATTCCAAGTGATACAGACTCCAGCCCGAGATGTAAATCTCGAGAAGTTCTTCGATGAAGTCATCGCCGAAGAGCCGAGGACCGAAGTAGCAATGGAAACAACGCCGAGGCAGGAGGCATCGACTTCAACACCAGCTGCAGAGAAGACGCCCGAAGCAGTTACTCCGGCCGAAGATGATGATGTAGTAGAGGTATCTCCTCCAGTGCGCAGAAGTGGGAGGAAGAAACCTCTGGAAGAGACACCGAGGTCGACACAGAAGTCGCGGAAGAAGATGAAGATGACAAGGACCGTTCGCGCCGATGACGAGCCAGTAGAAGAAGAAGCGACTGAGGAAGCTGACGAAGTTGACACTCCTCGAGCGGAGAAGAGCGTGGATACTTCACCAAAGACTAATTTTGCTCTATCGGCAATGAGGGAGGTAGACCAGCTTGTCTCTTCGGCGAAGTATGTGCAGGAGGTGGTCGCACCCCTGTTGTACAGCTTAGAGGGAAACCGCGGGACATACGAAGAAGTGGTCGGCCGGAAGCTGAACCTAGCAGAGTTGGTACAGACGATGCACTTCGGCCGAGGGAACTGGAAGGAGGAGAAGGACAACTTACGAGCAGCTCTCCTCATGGCGCAGAAGGAGACCCAGGCGAAGATGGAGGAGTTGAAGAACGAGAAAGCGGAGAAAGAGGTTCTTCTTCGGCAGAAGTTGGATAGAGAGAAGGAACATGAGAAGGTTCTTTCTTTGACGAAGAAGGAGTTGGACGAGGTACGACTTCAACGGGACAGGAACCTGGATGTCGTCGCACAGATGACAAAGGAAAACGAGGATCTAAAGCAGCGAGTCATCAAGGCCGAGGAGCTGAGTGCTCAACTTCGGAGTAGGGTCGAGCCGGTGTTGAAGAACTACTTCGCCGTTGAGCTAGACACCGAAGAGCTGAGTTTTCTTCGTCAGGTTAGAGAGGAGTTCTTAGCTGCAGATGCGGAGGGTACTTCAGCTAGGAACCGGGTAGCTAGGTTAGGACAGCGAGTAGTTAGGGAGCTTAGGGAGGTTAGAGCAACCGTAGAGTTCTCAGTTTGTGAGATAGGTAGAGAGCTAGCGGTAGAAAGCGGTGTCGTTTCTGGTGTCGTTTCGGACACAGGACCTTCATCCGGCGGATCAGAAGTAGTCCCGACTTCTTAGGAAGAAGATCCGTCATCTTCGGGAAAATCTGTATATAAGCGTTGTGTTGTTCGTATTCAGGACCTCTATGTGTTTTATCATTTTTGAGTTTTCTATTTCCTGAGTTTACGGAGCCATTGAGTGTTTTGTCTTCTGCGAAAGATTTACCTACGAAGTATCGTAGTTTGCTGTGGTAGGAATTAGTCTGGGTGCCGAAGAATTTGCTGTTGACATTTGAAATCAGAGTAGAACGTTTACGGCGAGGACTGAGAATAGACCAGCATCTGCGGAGTTAGTTTACTACGAAGACAGTTTTGAGCGAAGTTGACTTTGGAAGAAGTTGTTCTTTGGTAGAACACTTAGGAAGAAGTTCAATCTGGTTCTTCGGCAGAAGAAGAGTCTTCTTCGCCAGAGATTTCCGAGAGCAGTAGTAGTGAAAGTAACTCAGTGTGAAGATATTTAGCATTTATGTTGTTAGAGGCTACTTAGTAGCACTTCAGCAGTACTTCCTCGTGTGACATTTCCGTCCGTGGCTCTGTTTCTCTGTTGTTTATCTGTTTCTTGAGGTCCCTGACCTGTTCAGTACCTGTTATGTTTATTTGTCAGGATTGTCAACTCTGTCTTGTTGGATAGATCTGAGTTTGATCTCTACCGGGACTGATTTCTGCCCGTGAGAATAAAAGACAACTATAAAGAATCACCTTTGTCACGTGTTTACTACTTTTGGATGATCTTTACTTGCATCTCTGTGGGTTCGATCCTTAAATTACTACTTTCGAGCATCTTTTGGTTTTCTTGTGTGTTACATATAGAAGACTGAATAAATTTTGGCGCCGCTGCCGGGGATGCGAATGCTGAAATTATCCAAGATCAGTGAACAGAAGTCTAGAGACATGTATGTCGACGGGCAAGCCTGATCCTCCTGGAAACGTGCAATCTGAGAGAGACAGGAGGCGAGAAAGACGAGCAGAATATCGAGAACAAATTCTGGAAGAAGCTCGTCGGTTGAAAGAAGAGCATAAGAAGAGAGAACGAGGTTGGAGAACACCTAACTCAAAAGAATGGAAGAGGAAGGAACCAAGCCTTGGTGAATCAAGTTCACCCCGGACACCAAAGTCATTACCTCCAACCCCTTTCGAATCTGCTCAAAGAGAACTTGACTTCGAAGAAGTTACCACTCGGCTAAGTGCTGAGAACGAACATCCAGAAAGTGAAGTAGGGTGGAAACCTTTCCCCGAAGTCAATACCGTTTTATATCCGCAGTTGTTTACTCCTGACCCAGAGGTAGGAAGTGCTTCTGCAGATCAAGATCAGTTTACTTCTTCGAATGAAGAAGCTGCAACTAAGGCAGTAGAAGCTGTTACTACCTTAGTGGAACTTTTACAGGCGCAGGAACTTATTCCTCAAGCACTGGTGCGGGAAATCCTTCCGTTAACTCCAGTGACTCAGAAGGACAGCGCTGCTCCTTACTTACAGCCAACCACAGGACCGTCCATATTCAAGAAGAGACAAGCCCAAGCAGCTGCTGCTGCGGGTATTGCCCCTGCTGTCCTCGTTCAAGCTGCAGTACCAGCGCCGATTCCAGCTCCTGCCAAGATAGCAACTCAAGTTCCAAGGGCTCCTTTTGTTCGAAGTATGGCAGGCCAACCCATCACGAAACATGGTTACCCAAAGTTCAGAGGAGGATCTTCAGATGACGATGAGGATGCAGATGCTTACATTAAATTGTTTGAATCTGTATCTGTCACTAATAAGGAAGATGCTGAACCAGATCGACTGCGAATCTTTCCGAGTCTTCTCAGGAAGAGAGCACGCAGCTGGTACAATCATGCAAATAGAGTACCAGGAGACATCGATACTTGGGACAAGCTGAGGACAAAGTTCCTAGAGCGATTCCGAGAAATTGGGTACAATCGTCAAGTTTTAGGAAAGCTGACCAGACTGATCAGAGGAAAGAAAGAGAGCTTAAAAGATTATGTTCAAAGATTCTACAATCTACTGGACAGAATACCGAGGATGGGTACAGCCAACCCATACTCTATGGATCAAGCCACAGAATGGCTAGTTACAGGCTTACCGATTGAGATGGAGATCTGGTGTCGCAGAGGAAAGATGGACGCCATCGAAGAGGTTGTTGCCTCAGCAGAAGCATTTGAAGCATCCACCCTCGGAAGTAAAGGAGGATGGATAAAAGGGAAGAAGAAAGGGAAGAGAGAAAGGAAGGAAGGTAAAACGACTCGGAGGAAGAAGCAGAAGAAGGGTCGCAGAGAACCTTCTTCCTCCGAGGAATCTTCTGACGATGAGTCTTCTTCGGCCGAAGCCGAAGAGTCTTCATCGGCGAGTTCATCTTCTTCGAGCGAAGAAGAACGAAGAATGAAACGTAGTTCTTCGTCCAAGGAAAAGAAAAGCTCGAAGGAAAAGAAGGGGAAGAAAAAGGGAGATAGTAATCAACTCATGGAGGAGATGATAAAAGGGTTTGCGGATTTGAAAGTGCAGATGATAGGGACTCCTGACAGGAGGAAGTCACCTTCGGCATCACGACCGAGCTTATGGTGTACGACCTGTGGGAAACAAGGGCATGCCAATACAGAGTGTACAAACGCCAGGTCATTTCAGGCGTCACATGTAGAATGGGCACCCGCATTCGAGTCGTATTACAGCTCATTTTTTATAGAGACTCCAGATGATGTGTATGGAGTACAGTCCATACCACAAGCAACACCACCCCAATCTCCCAGACCTCCTCAACCTTCTCCGATTACCCCGATCCAACCCATATCCATCTCTAGATTTGTACCAAGAGAGAGAGCACAAAATGTGTCTCAGAAACACTTAATGACTCCAGCAGGAGCCAATAAACCACCACCCCATGGGTCTTGTTTCAATTGTGGTAGTACAGAACATTGGTCACCCAATTGTCCACATCCGAAGAAGCACCTAGGCTATGTAGCACTGTGTGCAAAATGTCATCAACCAGGGCACGCCACGGCAGACTGTACCAATCCACCAGTGGAGAAGAGAGGGGTTCGCTTTGATCCCAAAACAGAATGTCCTGGAGAAGCTCAACTGCACAAGGTAGACTTGGAAGAATGGAAAGCCGCTGGAGATGAAGGATGGCCACCAGAAGAAACTTGGGTTTGTAAAGTGGACACCAGAAGCTCTTTCAAGACCAAGCGAAAGGCAGAAGAAGCGCCCATAAAGACTCAATCGAAGAAAGAGCTGAAGAAGCAGAAGAAGGCTGCGGAGAAAGCCAAGAAGAAGATTGTTGAGGAGGAAACTGAAGAAGAGGAAGAAGAAATACTGAAGAGCGTAAATCCTCCGAGACTACCAGTTGACATTACGGACGAAGTCCGCGAACTCCTGAAGAAGGAATTACTACGAGCAGGAACTTCGGCAAGAGAAGCTGATACAACTTCGGCCGAAGTACCAGAACAATCAACTTCGTCCGTACCCAAGATTTTCCGTTCTTCGGCTACTGAAGACAAGACTGCAGCCAAGAACGAGAAGGTTCCGAAGAAGCACAGTCGACCGGAACCTATGAAGAAAGAACCTGTGGCAGTACCACACTATGATGTGGTAGCTGATCTAGAAACACAGAAGGCTAACATAAGTTTCAAACAGCTGATTGAAGATAACAAAATTTACAGAAAATTGTTACTTCAAGCACTGAAGAAACCCACTAAAGCAAGAAGATCAAAGTTGCCTTCTCTGTTTCACATCGAGGCAGAAGACCTGGGATCTCCAGAAGTGGAAGTGGAGGTTGCAGGCTGTGTAATTAGGAAAGTGCCAATTGACTCGGGGTCAGGAGTCAACATAATGACAGAAGACACGGCACACGCGTTGGGTTTCAGCAAGTTTGAAGAAACTCAGCGGGTGTTGCGACTGGCAGATCAAACGAGAAGACGACCACTTGGGTTACTGCGCAACATCCCCACCTTAATAGGCGGAATTTCTTTTAAACTTACTTATGTTGTGCTGCGCCCTTTGGTTAAATCTGGTTATCAAATTTTGATTGGGAGGCCATGGTTGTATGGTGCCAAGGTACTAACAGATTGGTACCGGCACCGTTTACAGTTCAAAGATCCACAGAAACCAACTGATAAGGCTGTGATGGTTTCTTGGAAGAAGATAACACATCAGGGCGAAACAGAGTCGACTGATGAAGGTTACACTTCGGGATCTGATTCATCAACAAGTAGCGCAGGAGAAAGGAAAGGAGACCCTTATTCGATGGTCAACTATCTACAGTGCTATGAAATTGATGAAGAAGAAGATATGAACGAGGCCGAATAGCAATCACAGCTAGGTCACGGGAGTGCAGAGACCAGTCATACAGATGGTATAGTCCTTCCAGGAGCATCCCAAGACCTACTAATAAGCGAAGGTAAGAGCCTCAAGATTTCTGTTGTGGTACAAGGAGAAGAGTTGGAAGTGTATCGTCAGATGCTGATCCATTACCAAGATGTCTTCGCCTGGACTGTGGAGGACATGAAGGGGATACCTGCACAGTGGGGAGAACATCGTATCGACCTCATTGAAGGATCAGTACCTGTACGACAAAGGCAGTACCGACTCAACCCAAAATACTCTTTGATGGTTAAAGACGAGATAGATAAGTACCTAAAGGCAGGTATTATTTTTCCTGTGTTAAGCAGCGAATGGGTAGCACCCATAGTAGTGGTACCCAAGAAGCAAACAGGAAAGATAAGAGTCTGTCAAGATTTTAGAAAGCTGAATGCAGCAACCAAGAAGGATCATCACCCTTTACCTTTTACTGATACCATTTTGGATCATGTATCTGGAAAGGAATGTTACAGCTTTTTGGATGGGTTTTCAGGGTACAATCAAGTGTCCATAAGAGAGCAAGATAAGGACAAGACTACCTTTACTACGGATTGGGGCACTTATGCTTATCACAAGATGCCTTTTGGACTATGCAATGCACCAGCTACTTTTCAGAGGATGATGACCTCAATTTTCCAAGATTATTTGCGAAAATTTTTAGAGATCTTTATAGATGATTTTTGTGTTTTTGGCACACGTGAAGAACATGCAGCGTGTTTAGCCAAAACCTTTCAGAAGTGTAGGGAAGCCAGACTTGCATTACATCCTGAGAAGTGTTTCTTCGTGATGACTGAAGGAATACTTCTTGGACATAGAGTATCAGGTCGAGGCATAGAAGTAGATGTAGAGAAAGTTAGAGTGATACTCTCCTTACAGCCCCCTACTGACATCAGCGAGTTGAGAGCCTTCCTAGGACATGTTGGATATTACAGAAGGTTCATCAAAGATTACGCCATACTTGCTGCGCCACTGACAGAATTGCTGAAGAAGACGACAGAGTACCATTGGCACGAGAAACAGCATGAGGCGTTTGAAACGCTGAAGAAGAAGTTGGCAGAAGCACCTGTCATGCGACCCCCAGACTGGGAGAGACCTTTTCAAGTGTATGTAGATACTTCTGCGTTTGCTATAGGAGTGGTTCTCAGTCAGAAAGATGATGAGAAGAGAGACCACCCAATCTACTATGCGAGTAGACAACTTTCAGCAGCAGAAAAGAACTACACCACTACTGAACGTGAAGCGCTGGGAATGGTGTACTCAGTAAAGAAGTTTAGACATTATCTTCTTGGCTATGAGTTTGTTTTTCATGTGGATCATTATGCATTGAAGCATCTAGTACAGAAGTCAGACTTGTCAGGAAGGATAGCAAGATGGATGTTGTTACTTCAAGAATTCACTTTCACAGTTCAGACCAGACAAGGGATTCATCATGAGAATGCTGATTACTTGTCTCGACTGAGAACGGGAGAACGAGTGGATACAGTGGCAGATGACTTTCCAGATGAGGAATTGTTTCAGCTGACCGTAGCACCTGCTACGAAGTACTATGATCTGTACAGATATTTACAGACTTTGCAGTGCCCAGAAGAAATGGACGCTGAACAGCGAACAGTCTTCATACATCAGGCGGGACCCTACGAGATGAAGAACGGGATATTGTTCAAAAGAGGGCCTGATGAAGAACTTCGAAGATGTCTGGAAGTGCATGAGATACCACAAGTGGTAGGAGCACTACACTCGGAACCTGAAGGTGGACACTATGCGCTGAGAAACACTGTGAAGAAGATCCTCTCAGCTGGATACTGGTGGCCAACGATGTACAAAGATGTTCAGGAGATCATCAAGAAGTGTGATAACTGTCAACGAGTGGGTAAGCCTACGCCAACCACTCAATGGCCGTTACATCCGATACTTCCATTAGGACCATTCGAGAAGTGGGGGATTGATTTTGTAGGACCTATACAACCTGCAACACGCCGCACAAGAAGAAGGTACATACTGATAGCTACTGATTATGCAACGAAGATGGTTGAAGCAGCAGCTACCAAGAAAGACGATGCAGCCACTGTGGCTGAGTTTCTGTACACACAGATCATTACTCGATATGGATGCCCACTGGAGTTGGTGAGTGACCGAGGTACACATTTTTTAAACAAGATGATAGAAGAACTGACAGAGTACTTTGGTATAAAACACCGGAAGACAACACCGTACAATCCAAAAGCTAACGGATTGACAGAGAAGTCTAATGGAGTGTTGTGCAAGATTCTGAACAAGGTGACAGTGAATCATGCATATGATTGGGATACAAAGTTACCGGCTGTCTTATGGGCATTTCGGAATGCAGAGAAGATTACAACTCGACAAACACCCTTTTTCCTAACATATGGCATGACACCGATTATGCGAGTTGAATTTGATGTGCCTACTTACAGAATCCTGTCTGAAGATAGACTGTCAGTGGAGGAGAGTCAACTGTTACGACTTAAGAGTCTGATGACACTTGAGGAAGACCGTGAAGAGTCTAAACGACTAACGGAGATCATTCAAATGAAGCGGAAAGAGAAGCACGATAAGAAGATCCGCAAAGTGGACATCAAGGATGGAGATTTAGTACTACTGTATGACAGTAGGTACACTAAATTTCCAGGGAAGTTACACTTACGTTGGATGGGTCCTTACAAAGTAACGCGTCGTTATAGTAATGGTTCGGTTCAGTTGGAAGAACTCGATGGAACATTGTTAGCTACCCGAGTCAATGGGTGGAGGATCAAGAGATACTACTCTTAAGTGTTCGCGGGGTCGCTTCACAATTGAGAGGGGGAGTATGTGAAGCCTTGGTTTTTCGTTTTTGTTAATTAATTGATTAGTTGTAAAGTAAATAAGAAGAATAGATGATAGAAGATAACCGATATGAGTAGAATAGTGTTAATTAGAAGTTTAGAGAAGAATCTCAGTTCTGGAGGAATTTATCGAATCTATGGAGACACTGAAAGATGATTTTCTCATAGATGAATTCCTCGGGCGAATACCTTTCTAACGGTATGTTGTGCGAGGCAATCGGAGACCGAACGACGAAGTTACAGTCGACGGAAGAATGTCAGTCATCAAGAGGAAAACCCTAACTTCGGCTCGTGCAGGAAAGCCTATCGCGGGATATAAGCAAGGTAACAAGTTGTTTACTTTACTCTTTTACTATTCCCAGAGCGAGCGATAGCAGGGCGCAGAGAGCCGCATTTACCGAACGCCGAAGTACGTTAGTTACGGGCGAGGAAGCCAATTCGTGAGTGAACGGCGAGGAAGCCAATTTACGAGGAAGTACGTCAGTTACGGGCGAGGAAGAGATTGCAGCGAAGAATCCGTTTGTAGCGAAGATCGTTGCAGTGATCCTAGGGATGCGCGGGATGCAGACGACTAAGGCGCCGAGGCTCCGAGCCTTTGAAGTTAATCGACTAGCTCTTCGCCGCTATGACAAGGAGCTCGAGGAGATGGGGTTGGCATTCCTCTTACTTCCTTGGTGGGGAATGGTCTCTTCCAAATTGGTACATGAGTTGAAGGTTTGCAAGCAGCATCCGGCCGATAACAACTATGGGCGACCGTGTAACTGGACCGAAGATCACTGGTCCGGCGTCTTGGGGACTGACGATGCAGGCAGAGAAGGCGATCTTCTCTTCGATAGTGTGTCCGCCGCTGCTTCACCCGAAGCAGTGAAGAACTTCCCGAATCTCTTCAGGGAATTGCCTCAAGGGAGGAATGGTTACAGAACGGGCGATTATTGCGAGCCGAAGAAGAGAGAAGTAGCAGATGCGATTATGGCGATCTTCAGGCCAAGAAGAACAACGTACATGTCGAATTGGCAGATCAACTTCATTGAGCAGCTCTTCGCCGGAAGAAGAGCACATTGGGCGAGGATCATCCACCGACATGTGCTGAAGCTTTGGAACGCGAATGACTTGGCGTACATAGGACCCTTTGTATCGGTGTTCTATATGGGGATGGGGTTGCTATCTGAGGCACAACAGACGAAGTTAGGCTTTACCGCAATTGCCGAGGAAGATGAATTCCAAGTGATACAGACTCCAGCCCGAGATGTAAATCTCGAGAAGTTCTTCGATGAAGTCATCGCCGAAGAGCCGAGGACCGAAGTAGCAATGGAAACAACGCCGAGGCAGGAGGCATCGACTTCAACACCAGCTGCAGAGAAGACGCCCGAAGCAGTTACTCCGGCCGAAGATGATGATGTAGTAGAGGTATCTCCTCCAGTGCGCAGAAGTGGGAGGAAGAAACCTCTGGAAGAGACACCGAGGTCGACACAGAAGTCACGGAAGAAGATGAAGATGACAAGGACCGTTCGCGCCGATGACGAGCCAGTAGAAGAAGAAGCGACTGAGGAAGCTGACGAAGTTGACACTCCTCGAGCGGAGAAGAGCGTGGATACTTCACCAAAGACTAATTTTGCTCTATCGGCAATGAGGGAGGTAGACCAGCTTGTCTCTTCGGCGAAGTATGTGCAGGAGGTGGTCGCACCCCTGTTGTACAGCTTAGAGGGAAACCGCGGGACATACGAAGAAGTGGTCGGCCGGAAGCTGAACCTAGCAGAGTTGGTACAGACGATGCACTTCGGCCGAGGGAACTGGAAGGAGGAGAAGGACAACTTACGAGCAGCTCTCCTCATGGCGCAGAAGGAGACCCAGGCGAAGATGGAGGAGTTGAAGAACGAGAAAGCGGAGAAAGAGGTTCTTCTTCGGCAGAAGTTGGATAGAGAGAAGGAACATGAGAAGGTTCTTTCTTTGACGAAGAAGGAGTTGGACGAGGTACGACTTCAACGGGACAGGAACCTGGATGTCGTCGCACAGATGACAAAGGAAAACGAGGATCTAAAGCAGCGAGTCATCAAGGCCGAGGAGCTGAGTGCTCAACTTCGGAGTAGGGTCGAGCCGGTGTTGAAGAACTACTTCGCCGTTGAGCTAGACACCGAAGAGCTGAGTTTTCTTCGTCAGGTTAGAGAGGAGTTCTTAGCTGCAGATGCGGAGGGTACTTCAGCTAGGAACCGGGTAGCTAGGTTAGGACAGCGAGTAGTTAGGGAGCTTAGGGAGGTTAGAGCAATCGTAGAGTTCTCAGTTTGTGAGATAGGTAGAGAGCTAGCGGTAGAAAGCGGTGTCGTTTCTGGTGTCGTTTCGGACACAGGACCTTCATCCGGCGGACCAGAAGTAGTCCCGACTTCTTAGGAAGAAGATCCGTCATCTTCGGGAAAATCTGTATATAAGCGTTGTGTTGTTCGTATTCAGGACCTCTATGTGTTTTATCATTTTTGAGTTTTCTATTTCCTGAGTTTACGGAGCCATTGAGTGTTTTGTCTTCTGCGAAAGATTTACCTACGAAGTATCGTAGTTTGCTGTGGTAGGAATTAGTCTGGGTGCCGAAGAATTTGCTGTTGACATTTGAAATCAGAGTAGAACGTTTACGGCGAGGACTGAGAATAGACCAGCATCTGCGGAGTTAGTTTACTACGAAGACAGTTTTGAGCGAAGTTGACTTTGGAAGAAGTTGTTCTTTGGTAGAACACTTAGGAAGAAGTTCAATCTGGTTCTTCGGCAGAAGAAGAGTCTTCTTCGCCAGAGATTTCCGAGAGCAGTAGTAGTGAAAGTAACTCAGTGTGAAGATATTTAGCATTTATGTTGTTAGAGGCTACTTAGTAGCACTTCAGCAGTACTTCCTCGTGTGACATTTCCGTCCGTGGCTCTGTTTCTCTGTTGTTTATCTGTTTCTTGAGGTCCCTGACCTGTTCAGTACCTGTTATGTTTATTTGTCAGGATTGTCAACTCTGTCTTGTTGGATAGATCTGAGTTTGATCTCTACCGGGACTGATTTCTGCCCGTGAGAATAAAAGACAACTATAAAGAATCACCTTTGTCACGTGTTTACTACTTTTGGATGATCTTTACTTGCATCTCTGTGGGTTCGATCCTTAAATTACTACTTTCGAGCATCTTTTGGTTTTCTTGTGTGTTACAGATGGCGAATGGTTGGATCTTGGGCGCTATTTGAGTTCATTGGAAAGGCAAGAAGGCTGGTCTGATGCAGATTTCAAGAGGATCCGTAGAACAGCTTATGGTTACTTTTTACATGGAGGACATCTATGGAAGCGCCCTAAGCTACAAGGAGGTATACCGCAGCGGGTAGTATGTGACTTGGAATTGCAGCAGAAGCTGATCAAGGAGTTCCATGAGAGTTTATGGGCTGGTCATAGAGGAGTTTGGGCTACATTTGCCAAGATGAAGGAGAAGTATTGGTGGAAGGGTATGTATAAGGATGTAGTACAGTTTGTTTCATCATGTATACCTTGCCAGATGTATTCCAACGTACGTCATCGTGATGGATTGCATCCTACTTATCCTTTAGCCATTCATTACAAATGGGTAGTTGATCTGGTAACTATGCCATTTGGACTTGGACAAATGAGGTATCTAGTCTTGGCTAGAGAAGATCTATCTAACCAAGTCGAATGCCGTTGTCGTGTTGTGGATTGGCTAGGGTGTGAAACCACCACATATCCTTCGTACGTGTTTGGTGTTGAGGAGCCACTAGGATCTTATCATGTCAAAAGATAAGGCTCCACGTGGACGATCCGTGTACTCTTCGCTGAGTGGAGATAAGAGTAGTACTCTTGTCGTCACATGGGGAGATTGATGTATAAGAAGAGAGGTGCGCGGAGCTTGAGGGACAGAGTGTAGAGTATCCAAGTCTAGGGTGAGTGTGATCAGTATCATCGGATGAAGTAAGCGGCAGTGCGAGTGGTAGGCATGAACGGAGAGCCCTTTCGTGCTCCTGATCTTCCACTTGCGCATCCATTCGTCATTAAGATTCATTGTCTGCCGCGGGATCATTTTTGAGTATTTATGGTAGCTCACTGGGGTGAGTCGTTCATGACCGCGATGATGGCTACTCCAGACCCTATCATTCTTCCTATTGTCACATACGACGCGGTTTGGGATCTTACTGTCTATATCTTGCTTTGATGTAGTATGGATCCTCCATTAGATCTGAACTTTCCAGCGAGAGTTCCGTTCAACACCTGGGTCGAAATACGTTGTTACAGTCGACCTAAGGTGGCGCATCGAGAGTTTGTCGTCAGGAACTTCGGAGAGGATTATTACAACCAGATAATAGCTTCGTCCGTTCCTTTTGTAGTTCCGTTTATTGTCAACCGTTTTAGAGTCAGGATTCTGACTCTCTATTGAGTGTAGTTTGTACATCGTGTTTACGTGCTTCGTGGCCGACGGCATCGTCAACGGCACGTGTTTGGAGTTTGTTCAATATAAACTTTGAGGCCTAAATGGTACTCTTGGATAAAAATTCGTTCTTTGTGTGTTTGTCATGTGAGTGAAGACAAAACCCTTTTTGTCAACTTGTTTTTCATTGGTCGAAAGTTTGACCAATCATCTTCTACCAAGTTCCTTTCACGTTTTCGAGGGTAGAGACACTTCCCGGGGTCCATTCGCGGAGTGTGAGCTATGGTTGGAAAGCTTGGGAGACGAGGATGCCCGTGGACTCGATGGTTGCTGGATTTGAAGCGCGGATGAGAAAGTTACGATCAATTGAAGCTGAGGGGGTCAAATTCGTGACCAATTTCATTTCCGTGAGGTCTTTCTCGCTTTCTGGGAGTTCTGTGAGGTTGCTGGAGATGAATTGACTGTTGCCGGAAAGCTCTTGAGATGGGCTTGCTGATGGACTCAGAGATCGATCGATTCCAAGCCGGAGTGAAAAAGTTATGGCCAGCTGAAGTTGGGTGTCTCAAATCGGAGGTTATGATAGTAGGCGACTGTAAATATGAGACATTGAGAGAGATATGGGGAGTTTGAGGTCGAATTTTGCTATGAAACCTTCCAGGGTCTGAGAAGGTACAGTCAGCTACCTACCTGTGAAATTTTGGATTATTGGGTTGAAGGGAAATGTTGTTTTTGTGCACAAGGGTCTGCATATCGCCTTGTGTCATTGACGAAAAGGGCTTGGATCATTCCGAGAGTTTGGTTGAGGATCTGCTGGTGAAACTTTACAGAGTGGTAGTGATGGTGACTCATTAGCTTCCTGAGAAGTTTGAGCCGTTTTGATCGAGCGGTTTGTGAGGAATCGAACAGCAAAGTTCTGTCGAAATAGTATCATGTTATAAAAACAGCGATAAGGGCTTGATCGTTCGGAGAGTTTGGTTGAAGATCTGCTGGTGAAATTTTACAGAGTGGTAGTGATGGTGACACATTAGCTTCCTGAGAAGTTTGAGCTGTTTTGATCGAGTGGTTTGTGAGGAATCGAACAGCAAAGTTTTGTTGAAATAGTATCGTGTTATAGAAACAGCGAACTTTGGAAGGGCATAGATGCCAACTCAGAGATGATCTCTCTGCATGTAATACCTTAATAGATAGATTATTCTACAGGCTATCTGCTGGCCTTGGTTTCATTTCATTTTGAGCTGTGGTTGAGGAGTGACAGCGAGGTAAAGTTGAGAGGTTCTTGCCCCGAAAGACGCAAGAGTTAAGACTCTTTTTGAAGAACAGGTCGACCTGGAGGTTTTGCCAGTGCTTCAGAGCACTTGATCATGGGTATGGAGAGTTGTTGACTGTTTTTCCTGTGTTTGGATCCTCTCCATACCCGCATGCCTGTTTGTACGCCCAGTTGGTTTTGATTGGATTTGTGTGCGGGCGTTGCGCTTAGGTCTCTTTTCTATTAGGAGTGCTGGTATTTCTCTTGTGGTGAGGCTGGAGTGATGACCAGCAGACCCAAGAGTGCTTGCGGTGATGGCAGGAACAGGTTGCCCGTGCTTGTTACCCCGGTTCTATTCCTAGTCGAGTAGGAGAGAGACCTGCCGAGAGGACGTGAGGATATCGTAGCGAGAAAGGTTCAAAGTGTACTTGAAGATCAGAGAGAGGTTTGGGTGGTCACTGGTTCTGAGTCACGGAGTGCGACACGTACTCTCTACAGCTAGATACCCGGTGTATTCCCAGATAAGAAAGCACGTCACACGACAGTTGGTGAACTCGACGTGAAACTTCTGGGGTGGAGAGTTAGTGAAGTTCTTCTCAGAACTTTACCATGGCCGAGAGACAAGGAGTTGGAAACCCTTCGGGCACGATTCCGCTGCAGCTTGATCCTGCTATAGGACAAATGTTCCAAGCATTTGCTTTGTACATGGATCAACAACAAGCTGTTCAGCGGAAAGAGGCGATGGCTACCAAGGCTTTGCATTCGGTGGTGGGGACATTGGATCAGTTTGAAGGGAGAAACATCTCCAAGTACCTGAAGTTCTATTCTCAAGAGATGGAGCTGAGTAAGGTACCAGAGAGGGAGATGGTACGGACGTTTGAGCTCGCTGTTGTTCCGGAGTTACGGGAACATGTGAAGGGGCTCATTCAAGCTCATGGGGCTAACTGGGAGGAGTTTTCTCTTCAGTTGAAGGAGGAATACTCTTTGGAGGATGCAGATCGAGTGACTAAGAAGTCATTCATGGAGTGGGTGAACAAACCCAACAAGGAACTAGTTGCTACCGAACTACTTCGGGAGTTTGAGAGACAGTTTCTTCAACTATCTCGGATGGAGAAGCTCACACTTGAGAATGACAAAGTGGAGCTATTTTTACAGTCAGCCAACAGCGAGCTACAAAGGGAGTTAGAGTTGCTGTTGGAAGATCGGACGAAAGACAATGGTCTTACATCTGATTGGAAGAACGTTAGCGAAGCAGTGGGGGTACTTGCGAAGCGAGAATATCGAAGAGGGAAGGTGGTTGTGACTCAAGCACCAAGACCACCGCCTATTGTGATACCACGAAGGCAACCAACGGTGCAGACTGCTCCTCTACCTACTATTTCACTTCCTACTATTCCTATCACTACGGTTGTACCACAGCGGAATCAAGCAATGGAAGATTTGGAGAAGAAGATGAGAGACTTACAGATCAAGTTGACAAGGTTGGAGGAGAAGGATGGGGCACCTGAAGGGAGACCTGCACCAAAACAAGGATATGTTCAGAGGTGTATTTGGTGTGACAACACCGATCATCAACGAAAAGAATGCGGGAGTTTCACTGATGCCTTGCAGCAAGGCATAATTTTCTGGAAGGAAGGAAAAATTGCCTTGAGAGACAACGGAGAGACTCTGAGGACCAACTTCGGTAGAGGAGGAATGAAGAAAATTTTGGAGGACCATCTAACAGTGCACGATGTGGCATCGGTAGAAGTTTCTACTTATGGAGTCGAGGTGATTAGCAAAAAGGAGAGTGCCTTTTTGAAACATGAGGATACGACTGACATGTGGAGTCACGCTGTGAGCACAAACAGAAAGGGGAAAATGGCAAGGGAGGAGTTGCTCAGAACAGCCACAGCAATCAGGAGTGCTACTGGATGGGATGATCCCGTAGATGCTATGTCCGTTCATGCCTACGTAGCCAAGGCTCAACATGAAGCTATCATGGAAGAGAAGCGTAGGAGAGATGAGGCTGGTCCAAGTGAGGAGAGAGCGGCTCCCAAGAGGCAACTAAGAGGAGATAGACTCCGACAGGAGACTACACCTCTACGAGAAGAAGCTATGGAGGACGTCTTACCTTCTGGGAGTGCAAAGAAGAGTAAGGTTAGGGAGAAGGGCAAAGCTCCCATGTACAAGCTGCAATCAGACATTGAAGCAGCAACCAACATGAAAGAGGTGTTGCAGGAGAAGGTGCTCAATACAAAGATTGAGTTTACCTTGCGAGAGATCCTCGGGATTGCGAAGAAGGAGTTTCATGATGTCATCATTGACATTATTAAGCGGAAGAGGCAATTGACGGGAGAGACCGCAGTGTCCAGTGCTCTAGACACAGTGATTACAGAGGAAGAGGAGCGAGAGTTGGTTCATTCTTACAACACTCGTAAAGTTCGGTTTGATGTGGATAAGGAAGAGGACGATAAGATCTCTAGTCATTACACTAGAGGGCATTGGGCAAGAGCCACTACTGAAACCTTAGTGAATGTAGGAGAGATGAAAGATCCGGTGGTTGCTCTCATCGATCATGGATCTGAGATCAATATTGTCTCTAAGGACATCTACAAGCAGGGTGGATGGCCTGTTGATATAGATCATGGTTGGATGATCCGAGCAGCAAACAACACACGAGGAGAACTCTATGGTGCTTGTCCGGATGTGAAGGTTAAGATAGGGAATGTGGTACTTGAACAAAACTTCTTTGTTCAAGATACTACTTCCTATCCGGTTATTCTTGGTCAACCATTCATTACAGCTGTAAGGATGGAGACTAAGGTGTTGGATGACGGTTCTGCTTATGCTCGAATCAGGAGTCAAGATGGCAAAACAACGGTACAGTTCTTGACTGTGTCTGCTAATCATGAGCGTAACCGAGATTACTTGCGGAGCGTGTCTCTACCCAAAGTCACTGAAGAGTTTAAGGATTTTTCCAGAGGGCCACTATAGAGCGAGAGTATAGTGGTACCGATACACAAGAGAAGGTACTCTCGTTGGAGAAGGATAGTGCCTTTTGTACAGGAGTGGTGAGATATTCGGAGAGTGGATTTGCTGTGTATACACAGCTTGCTGATCTTCAGAAATGGGAGAAGAAAGCTGTGCAAAGAACCCAAAAAGATCTAAAAAGAGTTGGTGTGCTTAGTGAGGAGGATAAGATAGAGGGCGTTTACATGGAGATGGATTTGGATGATCCTTTGGAAGAACTTCGTAAGGCTGAACAAGGGAATGAAGACCAAGTTGTCTACATACGTTCTATGGAGCTTTACTCGGCTATAGAGTCATTCCAGATATCTGAAGTCAGAGTTGAGACCAGGTATAAAACGGTGGATAAAAAGGTGAAGCCGGTTGCACAACCGCTACCTAGCGACTCTGACCAACGAGTTCAACAAGCCTCAAAGGAGAAGAGCTTACGGTATCCTGATCAGATAGGTCACAAGTTTACAGAAGCTACACTTAAGGAGTTGAAGGTTGGTTCTACAGATTTTCTTCTACCTGCTGAGGAGAAGGAGTTCAAGGAGATGTTAAGTAGGCACGGGAAAACATTTGCTTTTGAGCCTTCAGATATTGGGTGTGTAGATCCAAGCGTTGTAGCACCGATGATCATATTTACGGTACCGCATACGCCTTGGGACTTGAGACCAATTCCCGTTCCTAGGGCACATCTGCCTAAGCTTATGGAGCTTCTAAAGGAGAAGATGCGGATGAGAATCCTTGAGCCATCATTTGCACCGTATTCCAGCCGCTGGTTTACAGTGCCGAAGAAGAGCGGAGCGCTACGATTCATTCAGGATATGCAACCGGTGAATCAGGTGACCATCAGAAATACGGGGATCGGACCTATTGTGGGGGAGTTTGCTGAAGCATTAGCTGGTAGAGCCATTTACTCGATAGGAGACCTCTACTCTGGATACGATCAGTTTCAGCTTGCTGAAAAGAGTAGAGATGTCACTACTATGAGGACACCGTTGGGTTTGGTGAGGATGTGCACATTGCCGCAAGGGGCAACAAATTCTGTTGCACACATGATGAACGGGATGAACAAAGTTCTTTGAGACTTCATCCCGGAGAAGACCATGCCTTTCTTAGATGACATTCCAATCAAAGGATGTGTAGAGGAGCAGAAGGATGAGAGAGTCGATCAAAGGGGGTGTCGAAAATTTGTGGCTGATCATATTCTAGATTGTGATCAGATTTTATCACGGCTCGGGGAGGTTCACTTGACACTATCTGGTGCTAAGTCTTCGTTTGGAGTTCGAGAGGTTGTGATTGTGGGGCACTTATGCGGATGGTTTGGTCGCAAACCTGATCCTAACAAGGTGGATGCCATACAGCGGATGAAGGACACATGTAGCTCAACAACAGAGGTGCGAAGGTTCTTAGGAGCTTGCGTGTTTTATCATGTGTGGATTCCTCATTTTGCTCATGTATCAGATCCACTCTATGGTCTGTTACGGAAGAGCACGAAGTTCACATGGGAGGAGAGGCATATCGAAGCGGTGCAGAAGCTGAAGCAGTTGTTGTCTTCTCCACCTGTGCTACGAAGGGTGAGTTATGAAGATGGCAAACACGTGATAATCACGGTTGATACAAGTCCGATAGCCATTGGGTGGGCAGTGGGACAAGATGATGAGGATGGAAACCGGTTTGCAATCAGATTTGGAGCCAAAGTGTTGAGTGAGCGACAACGAAACTACCCACAAGTAAAGCGAGAGCTATGGGGGGTAGTTACTGCGATGAAAGTTGAGAAGGATTATTTGATTGGAGCACCGGTAATAGTGGAGACGGATTGTTTGCCACTGTTAGGGATGATTACCAATTGTAACACCCCTGATATTGCTATGTTGCGATGGATTGCCTATATCAAGTCGTTGAATCCAGAATTCAGACACATAGCGGGGAAAGATAACCCGGTAGCAGATATGTTGTCTAGGGCCAGATATGAAGATGAAGAGGATTTGATGGAAGACACGGAGGATATAGGTACGACCGTCTTTTGTAGAGCTCAAAAGGGAATGAATGAGCATCAAAACTCATTCATGGAGGAGCTATACGAAGGAGAATGGTTAGACATTGGGCGTTATCTTGGTTCGCTGATCAGGCAACCAGAATGGGATGATGCTCAGTTCAAACAAATCAGGAGGAAGGCTTACAACTACATACAACAAGGGGGCTATTTGTGGAAGCGCGCCAAGCGGAGTGGCGAGATGCCGCAACGGGTTGTGTGTAAGCAAGAGATACAAACCCAGCTCATTCAAGAATTCCATGAGAGCTTATGGGCTGGACATCGGGGGATTTATGCCACCTTTACCAAACTCAAAGAGAGATATTGGTGGCGTAACATGTACAGAGATGTAGTGCGATTTGTGGAAACGTGTGTAACTTGCCAGATGTACTCTGACATCCGGCATCGAGATGAGCTACACCCTACGTATCCACTTGCAATGCATTACAAGTGGGTAGTAGATCTAGTTACGATGCCGGTTGGAATATGGCAGATGAGATACTTGGTTTTGGCACGGGAGGATCTATCGAACCAAGTCGAAGGACGCGCTCTGCGCACAAACACTACAGAAGGGGTGTGCAGATTTCTACTTGAAGATGTGATCTGCAGATACGGATGTGTTGGGAAGATTACAGCAGACCGCGGAGAACTGAATGCTCACGAAGCTGATATGTTCTTCAAGAGGCGGGGAATCAAGTTAGCTCTTACCATGGCTTACAACCCAGAAGGAAATGCGAAGAGTGAGCGCGGTCATCCTCCCATCAGGAAAGCGATTGTGAAAGCTTGCAACGGAAGGGTGAGAGAATGGCCAAGGCTTCTACCATTTGCTCTATGGGCCGATCGTACAACTCATAGCTCGGTGACCGGATACATGCCAGCAGAACTAATGCAAGGGCAAAAACCGATCATGCCTATCGAAGAGCAAATACCTACTTGGAGTGTTCTACCTTGGGAAGATAATCTCTCTAGAGAGGATCTTCTCGCTCTTAGGATTCGTCAGTTGGAGCGGAGACCAGAGGATGTGGAGCTAGCTCTGGAACGGTTACGAAAAGCTCGCTTGAAGAACAAAGACAGATTTGATAAGCGACATCGACTACGACCTAAGAAGATCGAGGAAGATGATTGGGTGTTGGTATATGATAGCAGCTTGGATAACCAGCATAGAGCATTGAGAAAGTTTTCTAAACGCTGGTTTGGACCTTACGTGGTTGTTCGTATTCATGACAACGCCACATACGTGCTACGCGAGTTGGATGGTGCACGGCTTAAAGTTCCGATTGCAGGAAAACGGATAAAACTCTTTAAGCGACGAGATGAAGATCCAGACATTGAGGAGATCAATATCGAGTTTGATCTCTCTCGAGATCAAGATGAGAGTCCAGATGAGAGCGTAGAGCCCGAGGGGGAGATTCCCGAAGAAGAAGATGAGGAAGAAGTGGTATGATGCCAACCACAACGTATGATTAGGTTGGTGCATACCAGAGGATGCACAGGTTCAGAGGGGGTGGATGTCGTGTTGTGGATTGGCTAGGGTGTGAAACCACCACATATCCTTCGTACGTGTTTGGTGTTGAGGAGCCACTAGGATCTTATCATGTCAAAAGATAAGGCTCCACGTGGACGATCCGTGTACTCTTCGCTGAGTGGAGATAAGAGTAGTACTCTTGTCGTCACATGGGGAGATTGATGTATAAGAAGAGAGGTGCGCGGAGCTTGAGGGACAGAGTGTAGAGTATCCAAGTCTAGGGTGAGTGTGATCAGTATCATCGGATGAAGTAAGCGGCAGTGCGAGTGGTAGACATGAACGGAGAGCCCTTTCGTGCTCCTGATCTTCCACTTGCGCATCCATTCGTCATTAAGATTCATTGTCTGCCGCGGGATCATTTTCGAGTATTTATGGTAGCTCACTGGGGTGAGTCGTTCATGACCGCGGTGATGGCTACTCCAGACCCTATCATTCTTCCTATTGTCACATACGACGCGGTTTGGGATCTTACTGTCTATATCTTGCTTTGATGTAGTATGGATCCTCCATTAGATCTGAACTTTCCAGCGAGAGTTCCGTTCAACACCTGGGTCGAAATACGTTGTTACAGTCGACCTAAGGTGGCGCATCGAGAGTTTGTCGTCAGGAACTTCGGAGAGGATTATTACAACCAGATAATAGCTTCGTCCGTTCCTTTTGTAGTTCCGTTTATTGTCAACCGTTTTAGAGTCGGGATTCTGACTCTCTATTGAGTGTAGTTTGTACATCGTGTTTACGTGCTTCGTGGCCGACGGCATCGTCAACGGCACGTGTTTGGAGTTTGTTCAATATAAACTTTGAGGCCTAAATGGTACTCTTGGATAAAAATTCGTTCTTTGTGTGTTTGTCATGTGAGTGAAGACAAAACCCTTTTTGTCAACTTGTTTCTCATTGGTCGAAAGTTTGACCAATCATCTTCTACCAAGTTCCTTTCACGTTTTCGAGGGTAGAGACACTTCCCGGGGTCCATTCGCGGAGTGTGAGCTATGGTTGGAAAGCTTGGGAGACGAGGATGCCCGTGGACTCGATGGTTGCTGGATTTGAAGCGCGGATGAGAAAGTTACGATCAATTGAAGCTGAGGGGGTCAAATTCGTGACCAATTTCATTTCCGTGAGGTCTTTCTCGCTTTCTGGGAGTTCTGTGAGGTTGCTGGAGATGAATTGACTGTTGCCGGAAAGCTCTTGAGATGGGCTTGCTGATGGACTCAGAGATCGATCGATTCCAAGCCGGAGTGAAAAAGTTATGGCCAGCTGAAGTTGGGTGTCTCAAATCGGAGGTTATGATAGTAGGCGACTGTAAATATGAGACATTGAGAGAGATATGGGGAGTTTGAGGTCGAATTTTGCTATGAAACCTTCCAGGGTCTGAGAAGGTACAGTCAGCTACCTACCTGTGAAATTTTGGATTATTGGGTTGAAGGGAAATGTTGTTTTTGTGCACAAGGGTCTGCATATCGCCTTGTGTCATTGACGAAAAGGGCTTGGATCATTCCGAGAGTTTGGTTGAGGATCTGCTGGTGAAACTTTACAGAGTGGTAGTGATGGTGACTCATTAGCTTCCTGAGAAGTTTGAGCCGTTTTGATCGAGCGGTTTGTGAGGAATCGAACAGCAAAGTTCTGTCGAAATAGTATCATGTTATAAAAACAGCGATAAGGGCTTGATCGTTCGGAGAGTTTGGTTGAAGATCTGCTGGTGAAATTTTACAGAGTGGTAGTGATGGTGACACATTAGCTTCCTGAGAAGTTTGAGCTGTTTTGATCGAGTGGTTTGTGAGGAATCGAACAGCAAAGTTTTGTTGAAATAGTATCGTGTTATAGAAACAGCGAACTTTGGAAGGGCATAGATGCCAACTCAGAGATGATCTCTCTGCATGTAATACCTTAATAGATAGATTATTCTACAGGCTATCTGCTGGCCTTGGTTTCATTTCATTTTGAGCTGTGGTTGAGGAGTGACAGCGAGGTAAAGTTGAGAGGTTCTTGCCCCGAAAGACGCAAGAGTTAAGACTCTTTTTGAAGAACAGGTCGACCTGGAGGTTTTGCCAGTGCTTCAGAGCACTTGATCATGGGTATGGAGAGTTGTTGACTGTTTTTCCTGTGTTTGGATCCTCTCCATACCCGCATGCCTGTTTGTACGCCCAGTTGGTTTTGATTGGATTTGTGTGCGGGCGTTGCGCTTAGGTCTCTTTTCTATTAGGAGTGCTGGTATTTCTCTTGTGGTGAGGCTGGAGTGATGACCAGCAGACCCAAGAGTGCTTGCGGTGATGGCAGGAACAGGTTGCCCGTGCTTGTTACCCCGGTTCTATTCCTAGTCGAGTAGGAGAGAGACCTGCCGAGAGGACGTGAGGATATCGTAGCGAGAAAGGTTCAAAGTGTACTTGAAGATCAGAGAGAGGTTTGGGTGGTCACTGGTTCTGAGTCACGGAGTGCGACACGTACTCTCTACAGCTAGATACCCGGTGTATTCCCAGATAAGAAAGCACGTCACACGACACCGTGCTCTGAGGACGAAGACCACTGCTAGTGTATGCCGCTTTCTACTTGAAGATGTTATTTGTAGGTATGGGTGTGTGGGAAAGATCACTGCAGATAGGGGTGAGCTGGATGCACAAGAAGCAGTTGAGTTCTTCAAGAGATTGGGAATCAAGTTGGCGTTAACCACTGCTTACAATCCTGAAGGGAATGGCAAGAGCGAAAGAGGTCATCCGCCAATCATCAAAGCTTTGGTAAAAGCTTGCAAGGGTAAGATCCGTGAATGGCCTAGACTGTTACCATTTGCTTTGTGGGCAGATCGTACAACTCATAGTACCGTTACAGGTTACATGCCAGCAGAGTTGATACTAGGGCAAAAACCTGTGATGCCGATTGAGGAGGTTGTGCCTACTTGGAATGTTTTGCCATGGGAAGATGGTAGAAGTACGGAGGATCTTCTTGCATTAAGGATCCAGCAGTTAGAACGGAGACCTGAGGATGTTGCCAAAGCTGTGGAAAGGTTAAAGACTGCTAGAGAGAGAAACAAAGGCAGGTTTGATAGAACGCATAGATTACGACCCAAACCAGTTAAGGAAGGTGATTGGGTGTTAGTCTATGATAGTAGTCTTGATAATCAGCATAGCGCTATCAGAAAGTTTTCCAAGAGATGGTTCGGACCTTATGTGGTGTTAGAAGTTTATGATAATGCCACATACTCTTTGAGAGAGTTAGATGGTGCAGTGCTCAAGATACCAGTCGCAGGGAAGAGAATCAAGCTCTTTAGAAGGAAAGGAGACGACCAGAACATTCCAGAGCTTACTGAGGATGAAGCTGAAGACTCAATGGAGGTTGAAGATGAATTTGAAGCTGAAGCTGAAGAGTCTTGATCTGGATCTGGCACATATCGGAGGATGTGCAGGTTCAGAGGGGGTGGATGTCGCGCTACTTGGCGGCTACATGCTTGACTTCTACTCCGACGCTTAGATTTAATAGTTCTAGAAGTTAGCTCATACTACTTCTAGTCCTTTATGTATATGTTTGACACCTTTGCATACAGAGTTAACACTATTTTGAGTCCTAGTAGGCTGATAGTATGTTAGTTATCTTGTTCAAGCATTTGTGCGCTTGTGCAAGTGACTTCTTACTTGTCAATGACGTTCAATGTACATAACTTAGGGTTTCCATGCTGATAGGGGTCTGAGCTCATGGGTTGTACTTACTTGTCGCCCATGCACGCTTTCTAGCTAATTTAAGTTATTTTTCAGGGCTATGTGTCATTTTAGGTAGTTTAAGTTATACGCTGGCACTCTAGGGGGCTTGACGTGGTAGCTTATGAGTGTAGATAAGTTACCAGGTAGTTTAAGGCACAAAAGGACAGTCAAGTGGAGCTATGAACTCCCATTGGTCCATTTTTGTCTTTTGTAAAACTCTAAGTTTAGAAATAGAGCTCTAGAGGAGAGTTCGAGCAATTGGTGAGGGATCTTCGAAATCTGAGAACACAGGAAGAGAGAGCTCGTCGTGCCAAGCACTGTCAGTGAAATTTTTGCTCGATTTGGATCAATAAACAAGGAGTTATGCCCAATTGAAGTTCGGATTGTGTCAAAACTGCATCACTTTTGTTAATTTTGGGGTTTTCGGTGCCAATTGCAGCAGAATTGAGGAAATCACTTCAAAACTTCGTGGTTGCGTTCACTGTCAGGAGGGCTACGACTGTCCAAAACGTTTCAGATCATTTGAGTAACTGAGTAATTCAGGGCGGCCGCTGAAGCAGAGGGGGTCTGAAAAGCTCTTAATCTAGAGCAGCGACTTTAGAGAAGGAGATCTGGAGTTCTACAAACATTCAGGAGTCCCAACTTCACAGGGATGTTCAGCATCCTGTAGACTTCAAATACTGTGAGAAGATTTGAAATTCATCGAGCCAATTCTCTGTTCTATGTTTGAATAGCTGTCTAGGTACCAAAAATTGTCATAATTCTCTTATTCAGAACTTTTCTGTTCATATCTCCGTGTCAGAATTTGATCTCAGGTTGAAACTTCGTCTGTGAGTTCAGTAGTACCTCATTTGCATGTAGGGGAAGTTTAGAGGTCTAAACCTTCATAGTTTTCCTCTCTTTGAGTGTCAAAGTTCACCGCTTAAGCCTATTACTACCAGTGAGACCCAAATTTCGCTTTTTGAGCATATCAGAGGATCCTACACTCCTGTGTGAGTGTTTATAGCTCCTGTTGTGGCCTGAAAGCCAACCTCTTGAGTAAACAACCACAGCCAGAAGCCCGGCGCTTTCCTAGATAGACGGATCACACTCCGACAACGTTGTAGTACTGTGTTTTGTGTAATTGTTAACTGTATCTTCGTGAGAACGATCCTTAATTTATTATTTCTGATACATTGTGTTTCTCTGGGTTGTTACAATATTCACCTCTTCCAAGTTTGGAAGAGGAGAATATGCGAAGAGCTTTAATTTATATTTTAACTCTTCCAAAAAATTTCCTTACTCTTTCTTTTGGGACGATTAGGTTATAAATAAAAGCTTATCAGCTTGAAAATAATTTACTCTCGGTGACAACTCTTTATACCAAAGAAGGGTTCTATTCCCGTGACTCACTTATGGGTTTAACTGAAGGTACCAAGTATGAAAGTGCCAAGGTGAGATCTAGATTTAGCACTGGAAATTAAGTGAAGCTATATTTAGTAAACTATGTCGATCAGTATTCTTCCTGTGATGGGCGTGTTGTTAGTGAAGTGAATTTTGACAGAAGTCACAATTTGTCTTTTTCTTGTAACTGTGTGCTTTACACTTTCTGTGGGCAATGCAATTTTCACTAATTCTTTTAAAGCTGCTGTAAGCAAGTAGCTCATGATTATTTTCTTCCTGTTTAAAATTTTATCTTTTTCCTCCATTTTCCTGTTGTGCATTTTGGATGCATATCATATGAAGTGAGAGATAGGTTCACAAGGTAAATCTCATTTATTTAGCGGCTGAACTCGTCTCATTACTTTTAATGAAGCTTCAATCAAGCGTTGAATACAATATCCGTGATGAGTTCAAGTTACTTTCATATACGAGGATATTCACCTCATGTACACTTAGAAGTTTACATGAGGTATAATTTATATTCTAACCCTTCCGACGAGAAGGGTTAGAATATAAATTATTTGTCTCACAAAACTACATCGTTTGAGATTGATGTCCCGGCTTTATCCTCCCAACAACACATCAGTCCGGACTACACTTATGGGTTATGTCTTGATGACTGGACTGCTCCGAGACGAGTTAACATATAACATTTATAAATTAATTTAATATTTTATAATAACTTATTAGAAGATATTTTTATAACACTTAGACATTTCCAGATAAGAGAAGACGAAATTCAATGTACAAGGCCGTGGGGAAAGATATTATTCGTTAAGATGTCGGTTAGTAGCTTGATTCGTCTTATTTTCCGATAAAAGGCTCTGACTTTTGGCTAACTAAGCTTGATGTATATGCTTGCTGTTTGTGCAATTTTGACTTTTCTTTCTTTGTGCTTAATAAAGTATTTGACCGTGGTCCTCTTATCTTGACGTATATGTAGACATGCATGTCAGCTTTGTGGAGTCGATTCTTCAAGAACTGCTAGGGGATAGTCGGTTCACAAAGAAACGTCGATGTTATTGGATATGATTGTTGTGATTGGAAGGAGGATATTCACCCATGTGTACATGGGTGTACATTAATTAATGTTCTCGGCAATCGACGTGATGTGACAGTGAATGCTCCGGACTTATATTCTCAGGAGTGCATCAGCCCGTTCTTCACTTATGGGTTTTTTCCGGGTGAGTTGGCTATTCCAAGACTGGCTAATATATAACATTTATGAATTAGTTTAATTTTCTAAAATAATTTATAAAAATAAATTTTTATAACACTTATACGTTTTCTGATAAGAGAAAACGAAATTCACTGTACAAGTCCGTGGGGAAGGATATTTTGCTTCATCGGGGAAGAGGTTAAGGTTCCCTGTTTTAATGATTTGGTGGTTAAGTGAACATCTCCAGAGAGGTCGAAGCTCTTGACCAAGCTTTGACAAGGCGTTTTGCTTGGTCTGTGTTCGATTCATGTGAGTTTGACTTCCAAACTTCATGCACTGCTGGGACTGCAGTGACTTGAATTGACTTTCATTTGGACGGGAAAGAGTGCATCAAACTTTGATGAACAGTAAACTATTACCTATTCTCTTGTGAAGCTCTGCTATTAGGGAGTGTCAAAGTTGGCACATTTCACAAATATTCGTCGCCCTCGGGTCTTTTTAATTCATCTTTTGTTCGATTTGTAAGTCCGTTTCAACCGTAGGAAAATTGACTAAGTGAAAAATTTACTATAATTTTCAAAAATAAAAAAATAAAAAACATAAATACTTACATCGATCCAAACACAAAACCATAAGCGATACACGACTCCAAACAAAGCTGCCGTTCGACAAATTCCGAACTTTTCCTTCCTGGACGTTAGAGAGTCTTTTGCTTTTAACTTTAACACGCAGTCTTGGAACTGAGATCAAAACTTTAACGGATGTGTACTTGCCTCTTTTAGCGGTGATTTATACTTGGTTTAATTCCATTCTCATGGTCTGGAAGTAGACTACAGACATGTATGAATGCGATGAAACATCAGTCAGGCGTGCATATATATTCACCTTTGGTGAGTTTTGTTTTGCGTCGTGCCGATTATTTAATTTAATTTCTCTACACGATTATTTCTCACGCTGTGCAGTACTTGGACAGTAAACCGAAAAGTCTTGTCTCCAGCGGATGTCTCAGACAGTAACTGAAACTAAAATCTATACCACATATCTCTTCCGTTCGACAGTACAACCGGGGTACATAAAATCATTTTTATTCCATACATACTGAGGGAAACACGACATCTTGCAGGCTAGAAGGCGAAGACGAATATAATATATTCACTACGTATTGTGACTGCAGTACAACCGGGGTACAGACAATAATTTCTATTTCGTAGATACAGAGGGAAACAAGACACCTTGCAAGCCACAAGGCGAAGCTGAAGTTGCAGTATAACATATTCACTACGTGGTGCTACAGTCACAGCCCATAAGCTTGTTGTGCACAGCCAGCATCTTATGTAAACACCCACACCAATCCATGGCTACAGTACTCTGTGTACTACCCACTGAATTTATATTTTCATATAACTTTACATATCATCAGTCGATGAGTATAACAGTAGGCTTCCCAGTACAAACACATTTTTCTGAGCCGTCTCACGTTGCAGAAATTCACTGAGAGGTACATAGTCGAGAAGTGGATCCAGAAATGCATTCGGAACACCATCTGCAGCTCCTGCTCCCTGTGGAATATCGACAGGTCCGTTTGGAGTGGAGCCGTCATCTTCGTCAGCTCTAGCTTCTCCTGACTGTGTATAGCGGTACTTACAATTGTGACACCTTCGCGTTTCCTGTCAGAAAAAAAATATTCTGCACGTCTTCGGGGGTGATCAGCTCCGGGTGTAGAAACGATTTTCATAGCGAATCGACCCTCCGTACTTGGATGTCCGCCTGCATAAAGCCAACGAGGGGACGCAGAATACTTTCCAGACAGAATCATGGAACGTAGACAAGTCCAGAAGATAGAAGACAGTGGATGGCTAGACTTATACTTATTAAATTACAACGCGCGCGAGAGAATGTTAGCATACGTGAGCTCAACGCGATTCTTGGTATCACAGACACCCAGTAGAGTGTACAATTTCCTACCGTCAATGACATACTCTCAGAGATATTTTTTATGTGCGCATGGTGATACTGCTCGCGCTCATCCTTCATGCAATAACCGACCATGCCGACAAAGATATGAAGACCCTTGTTGGTTAAAGTTTTGACACAAAACTTCCGGGCCGACAGGACGGTTGGTTGTCCATCCAAGAGCAATGGTGATGCGCTTCTTCACCTCCTGGGAAGAGTTCGCTGTTATGGCTATAATTCCTTGGTAATGCATGTGCAGAAGTGCTCCATCTCTCTCTATGAAAAACACACCAGAAAAGCATTGACTCTGCAGGAATTCCCCGAAGAGAGAGAAGAAGGACAGATCCAAATCTCCACCAGTCTTACAGACTGTCACTGACAGTTCTAGATTTTTCTTCGGAGGGACTACTCTCTTCGCCCTCGCTTGTCTTCGAAGGAACATCTAGTCGAGATGTCTGAGGAAAATGAGGACAAACATAACAGAAACACTCCGGATGCAAGACAGAGCTCACATAGAGAACAAAGAGAGAGCGGTAGATGAATGTACAGTTGGTCGTAAAAAGTTACAGTTGAGTTCTATATAATATCTCGGATAAGAGAAGAGTACAAGGTGCCGATCTTGTAAAATTATCCAGTACTCATCGTCGATAGTTCTCAAGTAGAAAAAAGACCCGGACAAAGCAGAGAAACTGCGGCCGATTTTGACGAAATCATCATCAACTAAGAAGTGTGGAGGATGAGCAGATGAGAAAAGATCCAAGTATAGACATTAGGTATTGTAGTGGAAAAGAACTTTATCCTCGTCGTACGAGAGAAGTTGAGACTGACTTATAGCCTGGTCTAGAGTTGGCAAGGGTGGCGCACAGACCTCAGAGAAGAAAAGACTCTCTCGGACAACAAGGGCAAAATCACCCACGGAAGAGTTTTCAGCACTCACAACCGGTGACTCTACTGTATCCGTTTCCAAATCAGACGTCTCTACTGTATGATCTAAGGTCTCATGAACCAATTTGGAAGGCTCCACATTATCGAACATGACAGCAGATCGGAAACAGCTGTTCTCATCATCGAGGTAAGTCTAAACTAAAAAAAGATAAGATAACATACCACGTAGAAAAATTAATATCGATCAATGTCCATCCTCTCTCATGGACATCGCTGCCGCACCTGCTTCCTCCCAAGACAGCAATGACCAAACAGAAGCGGGGCCGGAACCGTCATCGCACTCTCCATCTTCCGTGGACACAGCTGCTGCACCTGCTTCCTCCCACGAGATTAATGAGCAAAACCAAAGCCAAGAAACGAGCGATGGACGATGATCGGCGTCCATGACGCATCGGTAGTCATCGCACAGAAAAGTTGTTAAGAAAAAGCAAAGCCAAGAATGAAAAAACGAAAGAGAGACCAAAAACGTAGTGAGAAGGCAATGATCGCCGTCCATGACACATTGTCAATACTCCAAAACGCGATGAACCAACACGCAGCAACAAAAACCCCAGACAAAAAAAAAGCCCGAGAACCCCGACAGAAACCAACTCTGCTCGAAGCCCGACAGAGAAATGAAATCCTCTCTCCACAGATTTCTCGCCGCGTCGTCACACCAATCCGAAATCTACAATACTGCGAAACCCGACGAACCAACCCGTCGCAAGAAAAGCCCCAGACAAAAACGACGCCTGAGAAGCCCGATAGAGAAATGAATTCGGCTGGAAGCACGAGAGAGAAATGAATTCAGCTGGAAGCCAGACAGAGAAATGAAATTATCTTTCTCCTCGACTACCAGCACTCATCGTCCGAATTTCTTCCTGAGCGAAACCCACCGTCCGACTTCCGTCTTCGTCGTCCATTCACATTCAAAACCAAACGTCCCCGTGTCACAGCCAGACAAGACCGAATTTCGTACCCTACTGACGCGCTTGGCCTCTTGCGAATCCCTGCCGCAAAAAGTAGATTGCATGCATATTACGTGAGGTGGGGTGACGTCGTGGACACTTTTGCAGTGTATTTATGCTCCTTAGCTTCACGCGTGATTTTGCTTGTCTGATATCTCTATATAGGTGGGAGGACAAGAACGGCTCAAGCTCGTCCTAAGCAGATCTTATACTTACTGTAACCAACATTTGATCGAGAACAATGTCGTTTTGGGAGAAGGAAATCGTGATCAGTTTGATATTTCTGAGCCTGAAGTAATCTTCCAAATTAAGGCAGACATGCGGTTCAGAAGGAGTTCTCTGAAGGAACGCATGGAAGATCATGAACTCTCAGATTGTTCCGTTAAGAATGACAGAATGCACGAGAAGCTGGAGGATGAGTTCGAATGATACGCTTGTAAAGCATATTGTACAATGGAGTCTGGCGTTTACTCTTCGAGGAGAAGGAGAAGAACCTCAAAACAATTGCAAGACAAATGCAGATATTATGAGGCAAACAGAGTCGTATTGTCGCCAGTTACGAAAGCGTGCTCCAAACCCGATGCAATCAAATTGAAGAAGCATTCCGCCTATTGGTGATAAATGTTACCAGTAAAGACGTAGATAATGCAACGAAACGGAAACAGCTTGACGAAAATGTCAACGAGCTTGAAGCAAAGATTTGAAATTTATTACTGATTAAACTGTAGTACGTGTTGGGTACGATTAAACTGTGCTATGCATTGACGCACATGTAGCATCTACTAGCTATTGGGATTTTGGTGATCAAATCTCCGTCCAGACTCCTGTTTTTGTAAACTTGTAAAACTATTTTTGTGCTTAGCTGGCAAATATATAAAATATGAATTGTGGAAATTTTCACTTATTTATAACGATGTAAATTGGGCACATATCCACCAGTCTTACTAAAGTAGTATCGTCATACTTAGTTCAACCTTGAGGGTAATTAAGTGCTCCTCTATGACCAATAATAAAATTTAAAAACTGCCAACTGAATAACTGGCCCCATAGTCTAGTGGTTACGACATTGGACTTTGAATCCAAGAGCCCGAGTTCGAATCTCGGTGGGGCCTCCCATTGCTGCATCCCGCCATTCCTGCTTTTGGTCCCAGCCTGTGGCCGGGTCGATCGGCATATCGGTGGCAACCCTGATTTGGTGCGAAATAAGAAATCGACTTCGTGCAAAAATAACAACTCGTTCACCTTTTTAAGGAATATTCCAAGCAAGATCATTCGGGCGTGACCGGCCATAGCTTGAAACAAGGGGGTGTCATTATTAATATTTTGTTAAATTTATTTTTTCCGGAATTCGAGTTCGGACGTGTGCGGAAACCAAACTCGAATTCAGAAAATGTTTTCGGAAATATACATCTAAAGTAAGATTCGGTGAAATGGAGGGTGGGGGACAAGTGGAACTAAATTCAGGCTAAGGATACGTGAGGGGTGGACGCATAAGCCAGAATTTAAGCGGTTTCGAAATCGTAGCGTTGTGAAGAGGACGGTGGGCGATTTAAATGAATGAGATGCGAACGCATCTTTACTCTTTTCAAAAAAATTTGATCTCGGTCAAACTTGTTGAGGATAATATGTATATCCAAACATATTCATTGTCTGGAATGTTGTGTATCCATTGATAATTTCGTTTAGGAGGAGGGATTGTTTCCTCTTTCGTGTTTATGGCACTCCAAGACAACGATTACCTCGACAAGGAATTCATATTTGATGGCCAGAGTTTTCGACTACAGTTGCTGGAAATGATGGAATGGACAACAAACAACGCGATGAGCTTCTTGAGTCGGCTTTTTGTTTTTTCTACTTTGTCGAGACATCGGAGGGAATTCACAACTCGCTATCGGTTTCGTTTAAGAGACGGGACGGTTTTCTCTTTTGTGTTTGTGACGGTCCAAGACAACAATTACTTGGCCATTCACGTTTGATGCTCGGAGTTTTCGACTGCACTAGGTGGAAATGATGGAATGGACAGCATAAGTGTTGTTTGTAGTTCGTCGAGCCATCGAAGAGAATTCACAACCCGTTTCTTCTTCTATCTTGTGTTTTTTGTCCTGATCGAATGTGATGATCTATTAACTATACTATTCATTTCTCTGTAGTTTGTCGGAGCAATGAAACATACAGCTGACAGTCCCACGATCTTCCTCAATGATCTTTTTTCTCATCGACAACTCATACGGATTGAACGACATGACGCCGAACTCTGCAGCTAAGTATACATTCTTTTCTCTCTTTTAGATTCGTCTTAGATTATCTTGAGCATGGACTCCACTATGAAGACGGTCGAACAAATTCTCGATTCTCTCCTCGTTGAATGTCTCCAATCTCATATCTCGAAAGAAATGTGCATTAAGAGCTTTGAACAATCGAGTTTTGGTGTGTTTCATTTTCCTGTTATTCCACCTAGGTTCTTTTCCCTCTCGAGGAAAACACCAATGGTCTCTTTTGATGACTCTAGTTTACAACTTATTCTCTCCTAGCTGTTTGGACTTAGACTTTGCTCAGGAGGGTCTAACGTTACTACTTGAATTTGATTATATAAAAATTGCCAAGACATGTGATCTTTGTTCTTTCTATTCTACGTCCATACGATCCCTAGCAAGTCTATACCGCTTCTTTTCTATTATCTGGATTGTGATTGCATGTACTTGCAAGATATACGTTTCCATATGTTTTCTTACCCCGCATATTTCATTAATTCGAAGAATAGATTTAGGTCTACTGTAAACAGTCTGTACAAATTGTGATCCCTCCTGTGCATCTGCTCCTCCTTCTGCTATCTTTGCAAACACTACCCGAACTTCGATCGGCATAATGTCTCTGAGGAGAGAGACCAAGATGAGCTTTGACCTTGACATCTCTTTGTTTGTCTTGTTATTTGATTTTCTGCATAAACAATGTTTATCTTATATCTTTTCTATGGAACGCGACTGTAGTCTTTTTCATCTTCATTTTCAAAGACGTTATATGTCTTTATGCAATATCGTCCATAGATGTTAAGAAACGTATAACGCAAGCACTGACTTGGGACAAAGATTGGCCAGTGGGAGCTAAAGTTTATGTCAAGCTGCTTACGAACAACGACTTGCATACATTCATTAGCATGATGGACTACGGCCTTAAGGATGATAGGAAATCGCACCATCCATCCACGATGGAAAACATGAAAACACAATTATCCAAACGGAGAAGAACTTTTCATGCTTCTTGGAGCTGCAGACGACAAAAACCAGGTCAAATTTACTTACTACAGCATTCTCGTGCGTGCTCAACAATTCAACAAATATAAGAATTTTCATCCTTTGTCGACAAGGTTTCCTCGCTGCTTTCGTGCAATGTTAGTGTCGGGAAAATGTTTCTCTTCTCCCAAGTGGCTCATGCAGCACGAAAACGAAATCCAGAAAATGCGCTCGAAGTCATTGTGGAACACCCTCATTAGGTCACCAACCACAACCCATAGGACATTGACAACATCTTTTTCTTTAAAGAAAACAACTGATGCTCGCATTGCAAACATCACCACTTCAAAAACAGACGGACGATATTGAAGAAGAGCGAGACGGCTTCGAGCAAAGTGCACAAACAGATAAGACTCCAAATAGCCCTCCTAGTGTCTTTTCTGACTACATACTGTTGGCTGTCACCTTCTTCCGCTCAACGAGGTCGGACTGATGTTTCTCTCTACACGTTGTCATGTCATGGACTAGCTCCTACTCGAAAATCCAAATTCGATGCTTTGCATATTGCTCCAAAGACATTTATAAGACTAAAAATGAGCTTTTTATACAACTTTCGGATCTTCACTTTCATTGCACCAAGTGGTAGAGCTCATTGTTAGCTTCCCATGAGCACTTCATTTTCTTTAAATTGATGCTTAATGATAAAGCTACGAGATTCGAAAGATGGAAAAATCAAGTTAGGTCTTAGCTTATGTAGGCTGACCGGTATTTGCAATACATGGCGCTATACTAAAGGTGCAAGGGGTCTACTTGGTCATATTGGGAGAAACTTCACGTACTATGAACTGACGTAAGGGGACAACTTAAGAGGTTAGCTTGTATTTGTGACTTGTCGGCGAACATTTCAAAGGATTGAGAGGTCCAATCCATAAGCACAAGGTGTCATTGAGTTTAGATCTGTGCAGGCTAGGCGCTGGTTAAGACGATTCGTGAAGAGGAGGATGGGGGTGTGTTCTTGAAGAAATTGCGATGTAAGAAAGATGATTTGGAGTGCTTCAGTGACGTGAGGAGGAGAGTTAGACCGTTCGGATTGTTTCAGACTCTAAACTTATTGTCTTTGGATCCATCCAGATCAAAACACCGAGTTCTTCAAGAAATTAAAGACGATATGAAGTTTCATCGGATGATTTGAGCGATGTGAGGGAAATTGGCTCGTAAGAATACGCTTACGTCAGATTTTTGTTCGCTTGCGATCTGAAGTTGGGTTGTTCTTTGCGATCGGAGAGCCAAGCTTTCTGTTCTTGATGTCTACGCGATCAGAGAGTCCTTATGTACGCATAGGAGAAGATCATACATAGATCAGATTGTTGTGTTGTGCGTGGTGAGTGAAGTTGAGCCACATGTGAATGATTTACGTCAATTTCTTGTTTCTTGCGATCAATCTGCAGACTAAGCAGCAACTAAGTCCACAAAGTGTCAGTTTCATGACACTTTGTGGACTAGACATCGAGAGATTTGGGCTACTTACGTAAAGTTGAAGAAGAGATAATGATAGAAAGGTCTATATCGAGATGTGATGAACTATGTTAGTTCATGTCTGCATTGTCAATTTTACTTGAAGATGCGATATAGGGATGACTTGTGTCAACTTACCCGCCTTGCATTCACTTCCAATGGATTCTCGACTTGGTGATGATGCCTCTTGGATTATGAGGTATGCGATATTTGGTTTTGGCTAGTGAAGACTTCTCCAACTTTTTGGAGAAGGGCGAGCACTGAGGATGAAGACTACGGAAGGTATATGTAGGTTTGTACTTGAAGACATTGTTTGTAGATATGAGTCTATAGAGAGACTACAAAAGGATTACATGGTGTAAAAATGAAAGAGTTTTTTGCTCGATATGGTGTGAAGCTCAAGCTTACTACTGCGATGAACCTAGAGGGAATTGACAAGAGCGAACGTGGACATCCATCAATTGTTCAAGCTTTGGTGAAGACATGTGACGATAGACATAGAGAGTGACCTAAGTTACTCCTCTTTGCTTTATGGACTGACCGGACGACTCATTATACTACTACTGGTACATGAATTGAATTAATGTTTGGACAGAAGCCGATGATACCAGCAGAAGAAGACTTCCCTACTTGGGCTACATTGCCATGGGAAAACAATGGATAACGTATAACTTCTCTCACTTGCATCTTGTTCGCTGCTTGCTTCCAAAAACGCTCGAATAGAAGTTGCATCTACAAAGTCTCTCCATCCAGTAACTCTCTTAATACTTTTTGCGCCTCTCTTCATAATTTCAACTGAAACTTCAGCAGCTTACTCAACTATAGTTGGATTAGAGTGCACCTTAACTCTCCCAGTATATACACCAGCTTCTGCAGACCCGCAGTCATTGCTGTAGTGATTCACACCAGTAAGTATTGGGAGTAACTCCTCATTCCTCCTCTTCCACAATACGTGTTCAATGGTTATCCAGTGACGGTTAGATGCAACATGTTGTTCTGATAATCGACCACGCTCTCTCGCAAGACAACCGCTAAGTCTTGGCAATCTACTCTGAGATGATCTAGACTGTCGCACCAAATACACCTCCTGTAAAAGTTCCTCCAACAGGTCGAGCACCTAGTGCTGCTGGCCGCTGATCTCTTTTCAGATCTGTCATCTCAACTCTTAAATCTCTCAACTGTTGAGTGAGTTCTTCAATCATATTGGGTTGATTTCAGTTTTCAACAGGTCGCTATTGTCTAGGACCTCTTTGTGATGAGCCATGCACTACAAATGCCTGAGGAACCACCACAAGTGCTTGGTGAACTATTGGAGGAACTACATGGACTTGCGGAACCACTCTCTGTTCTAGCAAGGTCTCTAGTTGTCCAGCTACTACCATCCTGCCACGACGTTGTCTAGCAAGAGTAGATATTGGTTCTTCCACTCTTCTCCAATCTGATGTAGCTCCCCCTCTACTCCACGATCAGCTAACATGAAACAAAGTCTTTCTGCTGTAGACTCATCCATAGTCCTCAAGACAACTATGTCTTCCTAGCATCCAACGTCAACCTTTCCAGACTACAAAGCTGCGAGTACCTCTTTTCAAACTCACGAACCAACTCATTCAGGCCCATGGTACGTCCAGGTTGAGGCTCTATCCAATCAAGGAATGTCCTCCTGGTAACACTATCAGAATCTTCTTCTAGAAACTCCTCCTTAGTGCATGTTCAAACAAAGTTCATCCTCTTAGATGTCTCCTCTGTAAATTTCTCACTTTCTCTCTCAATTCAGGAACAACAGTCAACTCAAAGCTCAGAATATCCGTAACTTTAGGTGCCCTCATCAGTTCCATCTCATACACATACTCCTCCAAGTACTTAGTAACGTCTCTATCATCAAATCGTCCACATCTAGCAACAACTGCTTGCTGCATCTTTGTAGATTTTTGCTCAGCTCCTCCAATTGCAGGTTGCTGTTGAATCAGAGCAGCCAACGCTTGAAGAATCTTAGCTGTATCAACCGCAGGCTGTGCACTTGCTGCTGGAACTACAGTAGGTTTCTCTTGAGCGTCAATGCCATCTTGGTCAGAAGTCCCTTGAGCAAGAATACCTTGAGCAGCAATCACATCCTAGACGACAACACCATGATCCATCTTCCTCACTCCATCTAACAAATTCTCCAAATCAATCACCCCAATTGCTCTCAGTGGAAGCACCAAATGTCGTGGTGAGAGTCTTTCTTGGGGAGGGTGGACCTCCTGATTGTGATTGATTGTGAGATCGATCAAAAGAGAAAAATAGATGGTTGTCAACGATCAGAACCCAAATACGATCTCTTGCACCCACCAAGATTATCAAACATTCCAATTTGTACAAATAAACTTCTCAAGGCTCAAGCTTGATCCATCCAGATACGGATACATTGTCGCCATCACAAGACCTTGGACCGTCAATATGTCTCTATAGAGATAGACGAGAGCGAAGACACCGACATTGGAGTTGTCAGTGATAGTGTGTCGGAAGGAGAGTAACCTTGAGCTATCTCTCTTTCCACTCCTTGCTAGTTTCTTGCACAAGCAGTGCATGTCAGAGATGTTCTCTGTTGAACGAAGGGTAGTCTGCTGCACTTGCATTTCCAGGGCGTTATATCCATCCACATAAAATCTGCTCTGGAGGTGAAAAAGAAACTACTCCATGCGCTTAGATGGGACCAGCAGCGTCCGCTTGACGCCGAGATCTACTTGAAGCAACTCTCGAACAAAGGATTGCACACATTGTGGGTATGGTTGGGTACTGTTTAAAAGACAAGAAACTCCAACATCACCATGTCATAATAAAGAACATCACTGAAAGTATGATGGTCGACGGTAAGGAGTTCTTTATGTTGTTAGGAGCTGCAGATACAAAAGATCGTGTTGAACTGACTTACATGAATCTTTTACCCATGGCACTCCAATTCAACAGATACAAGAGCTCACACCCGCTCTCCAATTCTTTGTCTCGCTGTCTCCGTCAAATGCTCGTTTCAAGGAAGTACTCAACTTCATCTAGATGGATCATGCAGGCAGGTATACAGAAGAGACGATCTGACTCGTTATGAGACTCTTTCATCAGACCCGAGCAGGTCACTCCAGAAGACATCAATAACATTTTCTTTCATATTGACAATAGGCGATGTCCACATTGCAGCGCAGGTATTTTGAAGTGCAGAGAAATGAGGAATCGGAAGGAGCACACAGTGAGTCACGGACCAGCGAGGAAGAAGAACCCGAGACGGAGCAGTGAACCTTGCGAGAGCAGGCAACCATGCAAGACGAACAACAGTACCCAACCTTACCAGATTTCATCGCCTTGGCCGATGTCCTCCTGAGGTGTGACCACGCGAATCATCTTATCGAAGTGGACTAGTAGTGTTAATGCAAGGACCTGGACGAGTAACATAACTAGTAACGTGACCACTAGCAGTGATCAGTTGTTACTTTCGCTGTGCAGAGCATGTATAGCAGCAGTCAGTATTTTTTATTTTCGATGTGTACAGAATGTTGCCCACTTTCTTACCCACACACAAGGTACACACTGTACATGGTGTCTGTCCACACCATGTACACATACAGTAAATAAAAACCGTACTCTTTCATGTGGGGTGTAGTCTACCGGCCTTGGCCACAAGACTATGGAGAATACACAGCTGCCTTTGTTATTTTTGTCCGGAATAAAAGATTTTTTCGCATCGTGTACGAGATTTGTCTCGGAATATTTTACTATATCGCAAACGAATGATTTACAGCTACCAAGCAAAGACACTCCACGCTGTCATTTCAGTCGCCTCCAAGCACGCGATCGCAAAAACTACTGGCCCATCAAATTGAATAAGACGTGAAACTGGAAAATAATCAATACCAAAGAAAAACAAACTGTGACTTGGGTGAATATCTCTCATATGTACTCTCTCCAAAATGTGTATAATGAGTCTTGCACGCCAATCTCAATTATCGGCAGCAGCTTTCTCTTATATAGTATTTTAGTTGATCCAAAGGCAACTGAACCCTCTGCCTGTTTGCAACTCTGTGGCACTACTGTACTTGGAACCGGTGCTTTCGTGTATGTTGTTCTCAAAAAAGTATATGTTCTCCAGTGAGGCTTGTGTCCCACCAAAAGCTCTAGAGATACCATTTGACTTTCTGTATATATTGTGATCTATAGAGTTCCTCATGTGCTTATACTTCTAGTAACTTAATTTTAGCCGTATCATATATTTATTTAACTAAGTGATCTTAGTTTTACAACTAATTCTCATTTAATCTAGATGACTTTTAACTCATACATGAGAAGCATGCTGATCTATCTGGTTTGATGAGACTACGATAATCGATGACGTTATATGCATCACTTCCTTTATTATATCTAGAGATATATACCAAGAGACTGAGTTCGTAGTACTTGTACCCGCTCTTCTCCAGTCCATTAATATCGGAACGAATATCATGATGTGGATTCATGGAAAGTCCTATACGGAAGAGTAATATCATTTTTTATGAAAGTTTATGTTTCACGAAAGTCGGAGTGATGTTTGGGGGATTACTTGGAAAGGGCGGAAAGACGCACCTTGTCGAGATCCTGTTTTCCCTTTAAGTTAACGTTGATGGTGACGATGTCGCATTTGAACTTTTACCTAACTTTCAAATCAAGGCATTTTACCATACTAAAACAAATTTACGTTGAGTGGATTCATATATCTTATCTCTATGTTCACTTGTCACATGAAACAAATTATTTATCCACTAATTATCTAGCGGTAGTCTAATGAGTCTATTTGAGTTTCATTTTGACCGCTTTAATTATACAGTTACCATCAAGTTTCCTTCTCTAAGTAATTCTTCACATCATTGGTCCACAACTCTATAACATTACACGAATTTGTACTGTAGTTACAAAGATAAGTACATTTTAGAATTCATATTTATTCTTGTTACTGTATTATTTCTCGATTTCATTATTACTAAATTCACTTGGATTTTAAGCAGTTGTTTCCAACCTTGTTTTCAACTCAACACTTCAATGAATTGTTTAGTAATGTTTAATTTTTTGTGGATTACATTTGCTGACAAATTTCTGTTATAGTCCAAGTTATTTACTATATAAAATTTATAGTTTATATCAGACGCTCTTTGCTGTATTACTTATTACGAATTACATCGGATATGATAATAACATCAATAAAATAAATATTAGAGTTAAAACGTAGAAAATAACTCTAAGAGAAAAGCCTTGATAGGCAGTTGAATTCTAATCTCTTGCAGAAGAAGGTAAACTCATTAAATTTGAGGAAGTGAACTGATAAACTGAAATACGGGTGTAATCAGACTTTTAGATCTTGATAAAAATAATAAATATTTATTTTTCTTGATTAAATAATGATTTGGAATACTGATGGGAAGTCAATATTACAGATATAATTAAAATCAGAATTTCCAAAAAGTAAAGATTTATAGCTTCACTGTTAAGAAATTCTATATCAGGAAAGATGTTGACAACCAAAAAGACACTCTCAACCACTAATAATAAAACTATACTTAAAATAATGAACATAAAGTTTGATGAGTATGACGCATGAACAAATTTATGATGTAATTACCGGGTAGAATCAACAATAGACTTTCATTCTTCTCATCTATAGTTATAGTTATTTTCTAACTATGAAAATATTGTTTATACCTTAGTGACTGAGAAAGTACGGATTTATGAGGCGGTCATTAGGATCTTTCACACTTGCAGTCTACTTTATTTGTAGTATATTTTTCGAACCTAGAGGACCCAGCATGGATAAGTTTGATTTTCTTATAGGTTTGTGCCATACAGATTTGTCTTCATACTCGCAAATATTCTTGCTCTTGTTATGTTTTAAAATAACAGTTTTTATTTGGTTATCTTTCTCGCCATATTCTCTTTCTGTTGTACAAAGTTGATACAGTTACTAGACCAATCTTGGTCACAAAGTCTCCTGGAATAAGCGGAGAGGTTATACTCCTTGGGGTACCCTCATCATCATAAAGTTATGTACAAATAAATTTAGCTAAATATTATATAGTGTGAATAAACTTTATTCCTGAACCTGAATAACGCAATACCAGGTATAGACTGTAATGAAATATCACGCAAGTGCGAAAAGACCTTTAGTCTTTCATTTGAATGAAAAATGTTTTGTCAATTATTCATTTTTAAAGTATGAAAAATGTCGAAATTTTAAATATACCTCTAATCTTACCGGTGACTGATACTGAGTACTGTACATTTCATAAAATTTCATATGCTTCCTGTACGGGCAGGAAACGGGTGGGGAAATCGAAATGAATTTGGGTAGGGTACCCGAAAGGAATTTGGGTAGGTACGGTTAAAATCCGGTTGCGAGATGCGAGACATTCTGGTGAACAGGAAGGCTTGCGTGTTCATCCTTGCCCCGTCTTCCCAGCATCAAAAGGAAGGACCTTACAATAGTGTCATGGTAGGTGTTGGTAGGTGTGCCTAGGAGAGGAGGGCGGGAGTGATGGCGGGTGCGACGCGAGTGCGAAAAAAGCGTGCATTAACGCAGCGAGAGTCAATTGATCCTCGCACGATCTGAAAAGCGAAGTGGTACGAGGTGAACAGAAAGGAGCACATAGTGAATCGGGAGAAAATCGAGCGCGAGTAGAATTTTTATTTTTTTTTATTTCTTTTTTAGAGTACAATCCCAATCAAGATACAACGCGAAGGTCCGTCGTGTAAGGAAGGAAGAGCCCTTCAAGAGAGTCAAGAAGACAAAGACGACGAAATGGTCGAAGGAGAAGCAAGGAACCAGGATGTCTCCACCACAGAAATCGAAATGGAGAAGAAACGGAGTAGGCTCCAAACCCAACAGAACTCGGGTGAGATTAAGTCAGGCGAAGATGGAGGGAACGAAGTCTCGGGAAGGACGCCTAAACCCTCTGAAGTCCAAGAAACGTCAGATCACCTTAGAGCAAGAGGCAACCTTGAAGAAAAGCCGCGAACAGGAACAAAAAGAGCACCTGCAAAGCACAAGGACGGAGAAAGCAAATGCGGGGGAATCAATAGCAAAGGAAGATCTGGAGCTAAGGCATTATCTAAGGAAAAAGCAGACACAGCCGAAGAAAGACCGGGGCAGAAAGTTAACACAGAAAGAGGGGAGGAGCCTGACGTACCGAGGACTGTAAAATCTCCTCATGTCACACAAGTCTCGACTTCAAAAGAGAAAGAAAGCAAAAGCGAGCCACCTAAAACCAACTGCTGGTCAAGGCTGATAAAATCACTCTATAAAGAGAGAGATAATTCATACCTCGAAGGACTGGACCTCAAGGAAGGCAAAAACCTGCCTGACGAGGAGCTGTTGGAAGCACTGAGCAACATCAAAGAAAATCAGCAACTTGGCGAGTGCAAAAATGGGGTGATTGTAGACCTGAACAGAGACCTCGTCGCAAGCAGACTGATGCAACTAAAAAGATCGGCGGTGGTACTATCCACAGTCGACTGCAGCCAATCCAGAGACGTCTTCAAACTCTGAGTTTTCAAGTGCCTAGAACCAAATCTAGGAGTAAACGTTATACAATTAAGAATGCTGAGTAGAAAGCATTTTCTTGTTGTACTAAACGGGGAAGAACAAAAGAAACAAATTTTACAAATGTCCCCACTATACTACAACAAGCGAATTGTTCTAGCTGCTCCTTGGAAACAGGCTTTAAAACTCATGCAGAGAGTTCAAGAGCAGTGGCAGTTTGGTTAGACTTACCTCTAGTCGACCCTACGTTTGAAGTGGGGGCGGACGAGCTGCTAGGAGCGATAGGGCCGGTTCTTTACAGAACAACGAGTGAAGTCAACTAACAGATACCTCCACATCAGAGGATGTATACTGGTGGATCCGGATACAGAACTCAAAGATCACATCTTAATCCGCATCGGAGTTGGAGAACCTATAGTGCAACCGATCACGTACCAATCGCTCTCCGATTCCTGCTTTGTCTGTAAACAAAAAGGACACTTTGTCAAAAACTGTCCATATAGACGCAAAGCAGCAAGGACCTCGCTAGCAGAAGGGCCAAGGCTGTCAACAGGACAGCAATAGGAGGCAGCAGAAGGTGGAACCAAAGTGGCTCAAGGAGAAGAACCTAACAAAGGAGATGGTTTTACACAGGTCACGAGAAAGCAAAAAAGAGGAGGAAAAATGATTGGAAAATGGGTAGAGATAACACCTGCGAACAATCGTTTCGATGCATTAAGCATTGAGTCAGATGATCAGGACTCTAACCAAGTCCATAATTGTAACTGAGAAGGACGGAGGGCTCAGAAAGGATATCCCTTCTCTCCCATCCATCAGAGCACCGCAGGAAACGTCTCTGCAGGAAGCAAACAAGATCAAGAGCGGCCAAAAGGGAAACTTAGAGGAACCAAGACAGACAACTCAAGAGAAGAAGAGAATCTCTGACACGAATGCAACGAGCAACAATGAGCGAGACACTAGGGAGGAATCGGAAAGAAGGGAAGGGAAGAAGGCACAAGAGGATTTTACAAGAGAGAAAGACCCGCTAACATGTTACAAGTTGAAGGGAAGGGAGGAGAACAGGACACAGGAAAGCACCACAAGCCACCTACAGACTCAAGAAGGGAGTCAAGCTCAAGGAGATCAGCAGGAGAAGGAAATAGAAGGATCAATGTCATTCACCGAAAGAAAGATCTCAGAAGAACAGCCGGAAGAAGACATGGATCAGGAGAATGAGGACCCAGGAGAAGACAGGGAGATAGACCCGCCAAACATACAGGAACAGGAATGAGGACCAGACACAGGATTTCGATGGGGAAGCGAAACAAGCTTACAGGAAAGGCCGGACCTCACAAATAAGGAGGACAGGATAGAGTTTTTTCCCTTAAACTCCCCGCTACAAGGACTGGAACGAGAGGCTATGAGAGAACTAGATCTCAACGCTCAGGCAAAAAAAAGAGTCTCCAAAAAGACCAGTCCCCCCTTCGCACCTATCACCTCAAGTGGAAGTTTCACTGGAGCAGGGGGCAGAGCGATAGAAATCAGAGAGAAAATCAGGAAATCAGCGAGACTACAACGTTCGAAAGGAGATTCAGCAGCAAGCAGGTGGATGATCTAAATCAAGGCTAATATATCCAATGCAAAAAAATCTCAAGATGACCACCTGGAACGTGAGAGGACTAGGGGATCCTCATAGAACATCGATCATTCGCCGCTGGATGGATAGAGAAAGAGAACCAGTGGACATCATCTCCCTGCAAGAATTAAAGACAGAAGAAACAGATTAGAGCACAACTTAAATGTTATCCTTCCGCAAGGCACGAAAGTCACAGACTACAATGAAGAAAGAAAAGACGGAGCTTCTCTATTGATGAGATCTCACATCCAAGTGGAGGACGTAGGGACTAAAGGAGACGGAACGGTGGCATGGACTATTGTCTCCTCGATGATAAGATCTCTAGGGGTAGCAGCAGTGTACGTTTCCAACAACAGAGAAAAAAAGAGATAACTTTGAGAATGGCTAGGGACTAAAATACGGAACGGCCCGTGGGTGCTTATGCGAGATTGGAACATTTGTTGAACTTCCTGATGATAGTATAGAGCCCTCTCCCTGCTGCACGGAAGTGAACTCCGGCTATGGCGAAACACCTTACTTGTCGACGTCTATTTTAGCGCAGCCTCGAAGGAGGGACCATCCTTCACTCGGCAAGTCAAAACAAGGTCCAGGTTCGACCAAGCCCGGTTAGATCGGATCTACCTTTACGACAGAGCAGAATGGTGTCACACAGTCACATAGCTGGTCCACGACGGCAGGCAAACATTATCGGACCACATACCGAGCTGATCATCGAGCTAAAACTGAAGGAGGAAGGGAACAATGCCAAGATAAAAAGATCTACTTACTTTAAAATGGACGTCGAATATCTGAAAGAGCCAAGAGTCAGGGGAGAAGTTAAAAAAGCGTGGTAGAATCACTCCCAAGACAAGACGACCCGAGAACCAAATGGGTCTTAGCTTGGAGAAGGGTGCGGAGAACCCTTATGAAGGAGAAAAGAGAAAGAACGAGCAGATTACAACCGAGGGCCAACCTGGAGGAAGAACTAGTGATCCTCAGGGTCAGAGCAAGGACTGACAATTCTACAGCTCTTCACCTAGAGTTAAGAGAAAAAGAGTGCTACCTAAGAAAAAAGGAACACCAGGACGCCTGTCTATGGAGAAAGAGAAGTAGGATTAGATGGCTGAGAGAAGGGGAAGCTCCATCTAGATATTTTTTCGTGCAACTAAAAGCCAAACACAGCAGAGAAGAACTAAAAGCTGTTACGCTAGAAGAAGGGAATATAACAGAAGATCATGAAGAGATACTGCACATGATCCACAGATACTACTCGGACCTGTACAAAGAGGACACAGTGGCGACCGCCAACACAGCACAACAGGAGAAGATACTAAGCTTGACCTCGAAATTCATAACAGAAAAGGAGAATACTCACCTGAGAGTTATCCCAACAGAGGAAGAGATAGAAGAGGTGATCATGAGCTTTCTCAAAGAAAAGTCTCCAGACGTGGACGGAGTTACCTACGAAATGATCCAAGTATGCTTACCCTTCATCAAAGTTGACTGCATAGAAATGGGTAATGCATTCTGGGCGAGTGGTACGATAGACGAGAAAACACTCCAAGGTGTCGTCAAGCTAATCAAGAAAAGAGGAAACAGAGCTGACCTAGGCAACTGGAGCCCATCTCCCTCCTTACAGCTACATATAAAATTCTCAGCAAACTACTCGCAAAAAGATTAAAAAGAGTGGTGGGGTCAGTGATGGACGAGCAGCAGACAAGCTTTATACAAGGGCGAGATATTTTTGACAATATTCTAAGCTTCAAGATGAGACAAGAGATGATAGAGAGCTTAGGACAACAGGCGCTCTTCTTCAAAGTTGATTTCATGAAAGTCTATGACATGGTATCATATGATTACCTGTGGGACACGATGGCATACATGAACTTCGACAGCCACTTTATCACCTTGCTAAGGGGTTTGACTCTTGGAGGTACCTCTAAAATCCACATCAACGGTGCTTTCACAGAAGGGTTCCATCTCAGCATAGGAGTTTGCCAAGGATGTCCGGTAGCGCCGTACCTGTTTGCTATTGCAACGCAGCCTCTAATGAACATGTTCAAGGATGCTCAGAGAACGGAGAAAGTGCAAGGCATTCAAGTCAGCGAAGAACAGAGCCTACTCACCAATTATTTGCAGACGACACGGATCTGATGATAAAAGATACTGAAGAGTGTTTCTTAGAAACCCAAGAAGTGATAAAGCGGTACGAAGAGATCTCGGGTGCAGCACTCAACCTAAGCAAATCCTAGTGATTCCTCTAGGCATGAGAATCTTTCTGACCTGGCTGGAGGAAACAAGCTGCGTCATAGCTCGGCCAGGTCAGATCCTCAAGTACCTAGGGGTGTCGATCGGAGTAGGGCTGAAGGAATGTCAAGTGGTAGATTCCTTAGTGGAGAAACTACAAAAGAAGCTCCAACATTGGACGAATTGCCTTTTGTCTGGACTAGCAGAGTGATTCTTCTACAACATGTCCTTAGAAGCATTCTAGCCTACCAGCTAACGTGCCTAAACTGCTTGTCAGAAGGTTTCAAAAAGATGGAAGGAGTCTACCGTGCCTTTCTGTGGGGGAGAAATGAGGAGGGCCGAAACAAATCCCCCCTGGTGGCATGGGACACGATAACAACCAGCAAGGAAGAGGGAGGGTTAGGAATAACTCCCTTCTCGGTGGTTGCTCAAGCGCTGAAAGTGAAATACATAGGCAAGCTATTGTCAGGAGGACAACAAGAGTGGAAAGGAGTCGCTAAGTGGGGACTCAAAGAGGCCCTAACAAAAAAGACGCACAAAAGACAACGTCTGGGTGGTCAGCCAAAGAAGGTCTTCTCATGACACCTAACCTACTATGCAAAACACTTCCAACTTTAAACTCACTTCTACAAGGATGGAAATAGATTCAAGCGAAGCTGATACTAACCGGGTCCCTTCTCGAATTAAAGAGGGATCTGAGGATAGAAAAAGCAGCAGAACGGTGGCAATGCAAATCCAAGATCAGTGATCGGGAAAAAGGAGCAGCCTTGAAGGAAGCCAGAAAGCGGAGATTCACAACAATCAGGTGCATTAAAAATTTTGATCTTATCCAAGGATTGGAGAATTGCCGACTAGGAGGAAACACTGACCTGACTGCAGAAGAGGAAATATCTGCCTTTCAAGTCTTTGTGAGATGGGAAAAGGAGACAGTACTGACCTCGAAAAGTTTAGAGATGAGCCCAAACTGAGGATGGTCAGTAAGAGACACGCTACAGACAGGGTGGACCCAGAGTTTCAGAACATGGAAGGAGTTAATTGCTAAGACTACAGCGGGAGACATTCTTCTCAGTCGAAGGTGGAGAAACACAGACTCAAGAGAAACCTGGCGAAGAAGATCGAGAGGGGTATGGACCAAAAGAGACCCGCCCAGAACTAACCTACGGCTCTGGAGAGTCTTAAATAGAGGATTCTTTACAAACAAGAGAGCACTCCAAATGAAGATTGGGGATAGAATATGCCCAAGGTGCAGGAGAGAGGAAGAGACACTGGAGCATTTATTATGGGACTGCTTCATAGTAAAGCGAAGGTGGGACCGGCTTAACATGGGTGGAAGTGATTGCGGAATCGACTACCAAGCGAGAGACGGACTGCTAAGTATCATTGATAAAGCCATAACAATTCGCTCGGTAAACCCAACCCTCATGTACCTCACTATAGAGCACACCCAAGCTGCGTGGACAGAAAGAGCAGATACAGTCTTCAAGAACACTAAATCTGATCGCCCCCAGTGCAAATAGTAGCAGAAGTGGTCAAATTGACGTGGGCTACTCTGAAGGAAGACGCGAGTGAAGGAAGAAAGCAAGCCTGGAAACGAGCGATGCAAACCATAGCGAATATTTAACGACATCTAAACCAGACGGGAAAAAGAGATCAGGCCACTTGATTGATTCGAGGCATTACTATCCCACCGACAACCAAAAGCAGTCCCAGGAGAGAAAAGGACACGTTACAATGATCAAATCTAACACCAGCAACCTCGGGATCCGCAAGTTTGAAATCGTCATCCATGATAACCTCGGGAAGCAAGGGCCCCACTCTCCTGCAAGGAGCCGGCAAACAAAGTCAGACACACTGCGCCTCTTTGAACTCCAGAACATGTCCGTGCAGTTGGACGACAACAAGGACACAGAAAAGTGATCAAAAGCTCAGAATGGAAATGATTACTCTCGATAAGAGCCAGAAGAGCCTGGACCAGTACAAGCATCACACGCGGACCAAGGCGATCGAGAGTAAAGAGAACGTGATGGACTCCAGGTGCAGCACGATCTGCAAACAGAGGAGAAAACCTTCTCCCTTGAGCATCAAGACGATCAGGCAGCTTAAGAGCAAGGTTAAGAGCGGCTCCGTCAAAGTCTCTAACATCAATCCTCTTCGGTGTGTTAGTAACGATGTCAAGAAGAGCGGCAGCCCTGCATGTGTTAATCCTGAGATCCATCAGAGCTGGAGGTCCACTAGGAAGAAAAAGTAGGCTAGTCTGACGAGTAGCATTACGAAGATTGTTTCCATCGATGTCCTTCGCAGCAAGCCTTGGAATGTGAGCATCGAGAGCACGGTGAGCGAAAGCCTCACCATCGCCAGTTTAGAATTCACTAGGGGCACGACCCTTACGAGAAAGACCCAGACTAGGTTAGTGGATAGCGAGGGTAGCCTCGACGTGGTAGCCTCGCGCTGCAAATGACTGGCGACCCGGCCTACCGGGTGAATAGCTTTAGAACTTGGGACCTTAGTTTGGAGGTTCGGAATCTCAACAACATTTAATAAAGTTTGGCGTGAGCGTAACGCCGCTACTTCTTAAAAAAAATTAAAAATTAAAAAAAAATGGTAGGTGTTGGTACCGTAGTAGGTCGGTCCGTCGGTCAAGCAGGTGCACCGAAGAGAGCATGGGATAAAGAAGACAACAGAGGACTCATGAGCCGAAGCCGAAGGAAGGAAGTAAAGCAGAAAGAAGAGAAGAGGAAGGCAGCCGTCAGTCGAACGAGTGAAGCCGGTGACCTGTTACTTATTGAAGTGTGTTGGCAAGGGAAGCGACAGAAGAATCAAGAAAAGGTAACACGACGGAATTGAAGTGAGTAGGAAAGACACTCATTTGTCAACTCACTTCTCGATTGCCTAGCCTGCTGTCGATTAGAAATGCCTTCCTGAAGCGGAGATTTAGGCTTGAGCTTAAAACTTTCTTCGGTCCTCTCCCTGAGGCGAAAGGAGGAAGCGACAGGAAGACATGGGACATCGATCCATAACGAGAGGATCCGCAAATATTTGTGCTCCTCGGGAATCATAATTGCGATGATATGGTTGTGATTCAGCGCCCTGATGAGAAGAGCAGATTGATCATGAGGTGTAAGTTGCGAAGATTTGGCTTTAGAGAGGAGCCGTAGGGCCATTGGAAGGAAGAACGGAAGGTTTTAGGTGGAAGGGGGAGAATGGAGAGGTCACTCGGAGTCCGGGGAGTTTTCTGCCTACTTGTATTGACCACTTTGTTGCCCTGTGTGCTTTCTATCTATTGCGATGAGGATGACTGCTACGACTTGCTCGGGTAAGTTGTTCACTTGCACTGCCATTCTCAGATGCAGGTTTGTCCGCGAGATGTGTGTGCTGTCAGTGTGGTGGATTCATCTAAGACTATTATCCGATCGTGGTGTTCGAGGGCCTTGCTGTATGTGCATCGGATCTTGGACAAGGAGATTTTGCAGCGTGCGTTTTCTAGGGCTCTGATGGAAAGTTTTGTTACTGAACAGTGTGACACAGGCGTCAACAACGTCGGACATCAAAAAGGCCTATTATAAGCTCTCCTTGAAGTTGTAAGTGTGCTAATCAAGTTGAGCTTCTTAGCATAATAGTTGTAGCGTGAATTCTCAAACTGAGCAGTTAACGATCTTCTCTAGATGTTCGAGGCTGGCTACAAGGAGTCATCTACACACTTCATGTATAATTGAAGGTCGCTAGGCCAGGGCCTTCGGTGCATTGTGCACATAATTCCTCGGTGTTAGACATCAGAGACTGCGTCAGTTGGGCACGAAGTGAAGCTTATGTATCAGGGTGTGCTTCTACGTTTAGTGGAGCTGAATTGCCTGCACGATTGTTGTTGGTAATTATTAATTATATGTTGCAGTCATCCAGACAAAAACCCTGATCCTGAGGCCAAGAAGCAATTTATCAAAATTGCCAATGCTTATGAGGTACATTGCTTCCAAGCTCGTCATTAGATAATATTGTAAGAACTCTTCAAGGGATGTATCTGTTGGATCTTTGTGTAGTTTCGTCTCGAGATTTACATATTGCATAGTAACTGTTGTAAAAAGAACACTGTTCCTAAGTTCTTCAGTTGTTAGAATCTTTTCCTGAGGCTTTTGAGCGGTCAAGCCGCCATATTCTACAACTCCGTTGCTGAATCGAATCTTGTTCCTGATAGTACTGTCGTGTCTGCAGATACTTGGTGATGAGGCCAAACGTGAACAGTATGACTACGCCATTGCTCATCCGGAAGAGGTACAAAGTCCTATTTGGATATTTGTGCTCTTGCAGCTCCGACTTCTTGAGATTTATGATAATTCGCGTACTAGAGTAACGTTCGTGTCTGTTTGCAGACAGTTAAAAACTTAATTTTGGCTGGCTTCATGCTTGAAGGTTGGCATTAAATCAACAGTTAATTTGTCTCGTCTTTTCTCTCAACAGGTGTTCTATAACACTGCTCGTTATTACCAAACGTATTACGGGCCGCAAGCTGTAAGTTTTGGTTTCGGGATATAACTAACTCCGTGCACTGTCTTCCCCGTCCCGTAAATGAATACACATCGTGATGTAGCTCTTCCCTCAGAGATTAACCAGATTTGGGACCTTCAGTGCTGTTGAGAAATACATGCAAGTGTTCTTACACCCCTTCTCAAGGGAGGCTATGCAAGTGAGGGATCTAAATCACATAGATTAAGGGAAATGTCGGAAAGAAAATCAGCTTAGTTTGGAGTTGCCTTTAACGGGGAGTTTGTTACGTGTTTACTTCTTCCTTCGCTTGGCACTTCGTCAGCGTTTGACAGAATTTTCTGGTGGTTACTTCAGGATCTGCGTGCTGTGCTTATCGGGCTTCTCGTCGTACTCTCAGGGTTTCAGTACTTGAACCAGTGGACTCATTACAGTAAGGTATGTTGAAGTCTTTACGAGTTCATGTCAATGCAGAAAGTAGGTGAAGTTAGAATATACAAACTTGCCGCTGCGAGTTTCTTATCACGCCACTACAGATAGTGAGTTGGGCTTTGAGGCCTATTGCATTCTGAGCGAAGATTCTAGCATACCAAGAAAGCTGAGAAACCAGAAGCTTCTTTACCCGTGTACCAATATATACTGTAGCATCCAACATCTTAGGTTATGATAAAGGTTAAATTTTCTTTCGCTACCAGTTAGAAGAGACCGTGAGGTCAGTAAGCTAGACACACTTAGGAAACAAAAGAGGGTGTTCTAATTAATCTGTGCTCTCCTTCCGCAGATGTTGGACATGGTGAAACAGACTCCAGCTTACAAGAACAAGCTTAAAGCTTTGGAGCTTGAACGAAACGGTTCAGTATCCGGTAGAAAAAAAGGCTTCAAGTCAAGAACCAAGTCGGTAACTCCTTTTCGTGTCAACTCTTCCGGGTGCACTGGATGAGATTTAGTAGATATGAGGGCATGATCCATTGAAGTTTAGGCGTGATATGGACACTAGAGAGACGACCTGAAACCCAAGGCTCAAATTTCTAGTAAGCCCTGGTTCCTTCCAAGCATGCAGCGACATTTACTTATTGTCATCTGGAAGGCTCTACCGGTTTTTGCTAGATGTGGAGTCCACGGCCTAGAGTGTCAGGTAATGGTAGTCGGCTGCTGCTCTAGGAACTTATATAGGGAAGTTTGGCCAAAGAAACTGTAGAAGTGTGTTCCGTGCGTCTTGATGTTTGCACCCGCTACTTACTTGTCACCTCAATTTGGCCTGAATTTTGTCCCTCCGTCCGCAGCAAAAGAACCTACAGTGTGTTTCCTCGCAACAGCTTGAGGTTTATCATGTGAACCCTGGATATGTGCCAACTAAATTGGAGTGCTTGGACAGAGGAGTCGACGTTGAGGAACTCAGCAAGGAACTAGAGCTGCAAATTCAAGGGGCGGAAAAGCCAACCTTGTGGAGATTAATTGGCATCCGTTTCGTCTTATTGCCCTACACCATTGGCAAGGTACTACCTTGATATTTAAATGAAACTATAAGTTGACTCGACGTTTTTTCCCGGGTTCTGTGGAGCATGATAGCAGTAAGTAAATTACACTGTCATCGGTGGGGTATCAGTGAGAAATAAATTTTGTTTCACGGAGAATGTTAGGACGGAATCGCTGACCATGTCTGGGGTTCCCGGGACAGATTGCGATGTGGCAAGGACGGTGGATATGGAGATACTGGATCAAGAAATTGCCGTATACATGGGAGGATGCTGCATATCTGACGAAATACTACCTCCCCTACCCTCCCGAAGCATGGGCTTCATTAAGTGCGTATTTAACTGTGTCGTACATGAACACGCATATTGTCATTTTAACTTCTTCTTGTTATATGCTTCTGTGCCCTACTTTCTTACAGAAGTCCGGCTGTCAATAGCCAATCTTACTACAGATGTTCTCTATTAATGATGACTTGACCTCATTTGTTCGATCACTCAGAGGATACGCTGTATGTGCCTCAAGCGTCGTTTGATGTAAATTCATTTACTGTGCGGCACCTCTGGTGCTTGCGTGTCACAGATGCATGTGTCAATCCGTAGATATTAGCTTCGAAGACCTTGGGAACATAACTACTTCGCGTTACTCTCTACGTTCAGCTTTATAATCTTCTGCTTCATGGGGCGATTGCAGGTGAAGATGGAAAGGACGATTTGATTAGAAAGAGACTCTGGATACGTAGCAACTTAGACGAGTTTATAACGGAAAGGAAGAAAGAAGCAAGACGACGGAGGAGCTGATGTTCGCCCAATGTCTGCGTTGGGTGGTAAGAAATTTAAAGTAGAGAGCCCTAACGGCTGTCAAGTTGCTGGAAGTTTTCCTCATTCTTTGTGTTTCGCCCGAGCACGTTGGCCGTCAGACCGCAGCGAATGCTCCAATAGAATATTTCTTAGGGGCGAATGTACCACACATAGCAGACGGAGATGAACTTTGCCATCTCCTACCTAGCAAATGCGTTTTCATCAGGAGAACAGCAGCAGCAGCAGCGAACAGTTTTGTTAATGTGATACTTCAGAACTTGTGTACGTTAGTCTGATTGTCATTTGAATGGAGATTATAACTCTATTTCGTACTCTGCCATTGTCATGTGAGCGAAGAATGATGATGCCTAATTGAATTTGTGATCGTATAAATTATTAAATCTGGGAGTTTTCAAGAGCTATGGATTTCTTGCAGCTTCTTGTTAGTATTGGTGAAAGTTTGGGGCATCTAGATACCTACTTCCAGGTTTGCTGGACTCGGGCGACTCGTTCCCTTAGGAGTCCGCAAAAGTGTTCAATGATGTCAGTTGTCGTTAATTTTCTATTGCATTTTATGATCCAGTTTCCTTACTGGGTTCGATGATCTCCAACTCCTTCACCTTCTTGCGAACTTTGAAGTCCCTCTGGGCGTACCCTGATAACTGTGGTAACTGTCGACGTGACCCCTGCTTTTTGGGCTCAGAATGTATGTTTTAGTGTCGCTCTCCGTATAATGTACGGGCCTTGTTGCGGGCATTTACCTGTTCTGTCGGTCTTCTCTGTCTGAAGAGGTTTAGGCCAGTTTGCAGATTCCCAGATCCACTAGCGTGTAAACCAGAAGTTTGACTCCCTTCCCTTTTGAGCGTTGAACCCCGAGTATGACTACAAGGGCTCCGGGTGACCCAAAAGACATTATTTTTCAGGTTTGCTTTCAGAGAACTAAGAAATTTGACCCCAACTTGGAATCTGTGAAATAAAGAATCAAAATCGAAATTATTCACCAGCTTCACAAGTTATTATTCATCTCAAAACTAGTCCAAACACATTAGTTAAGTATTGCACTTAGATGTTTGCTTATTTATTTGCTTATTCACCTCTTCCAATCTTATTTATTTGCTTATTTATTCACCTCTTCAGGTGAAGTTATTATTCAAATCTCAAAACTAGTCCAAACATACTAGTTAAGTATTACATTTAGATGCTTGTTTTTTCATTTTTTTATTTATTTTTTATTTTTTATTGTTTATTAAACAAATAAAGAAATATATTTATTAATATATCATTTTAATCTAATAAATTTTCATATTTGTACCTCTGAAGCACGTAGATTTGCACATCACTTATAGGGTTTCTAACAACATTTTTATTGTTCTTAGAATAACTAATATATAATATTTATTTTATTTTTATTATATTTTATCTAGATATTCATATAACACCTATAAAATTTACTGTACCATAAAAAGATAAAACTTACCGAAATTGATCGAGCATGCTTATTTGAGAGAGAAATGTTAGACGAAGACTCATGGAGCAGAAAAGAATTTTTTTCCAGACTCAAAGAACACTGCGAGGTAAAGAGAATATTCTTTTTCGTGCTTTTATACTCGTACTCAGACTTTAAGAAAACCTCTTGCAGCTTCCGCTCTGAAAAGTTCGCATTCCCCAAATTGTTTAGCTCGGCATACTATAACAACAGGTCAATTCGTGCAGAGCCCTGCGCGAAGAGCCATACTGTATGTGCAACAGACGTAATAGTCATTCGTCTGATTGTATAATGCAGTGAGTGTACTTTGGCGCATATTTCTCTTCTCAATTAACTTCACGTTCCGGTCTTTATTTGACGTAATTGTTTAATTTTCTGTTATCAGGAGGAGAAGACTGATTCTCATCACGATCCTTTCCATCCATTTCACTTATTCTGCTAACTATATGATCACACATTCGCGCGGGTCCCAGGAGCATACAACTTTTAATCCACATTACTGCATGCTCGTAATGTCATTCCATCTCCTAAATATCATTGCGCGGATTGACTGGGTGGTGCGGTACCCAACATGGTCAGGTTGTGCTAAGGTCGCTAATCTGTGCAAGTGAGGTCTGCCATTTACCTCAATTTTTCAGGATAGAGGGACATCATACAAAGCATGTGTGAAAGTTAAATATTTAACTTTTATTCGATTCGAACACTGTAAGATGCAACTAAGCTGGAATGTAATCAGGCGTTACGCATTGGTACAAAAATCAGAGTACTGATCAGTACACTGGTACCTCTGTTCCACTGGATTCCCAGCTGGCTTCCGTAAGATCTGCAACAGGATTCTTCTTATACTTGATGAAATTGCTCGACTCTATCCATAAGCGTAAACAGCAAAACCGTGGAGGCGCATGAAAGCTACGAGTGTCCTTATTTCCTGAACCTGGCGGTGGCATAGCTCGCCAATCAAGCATATTGATAGCCTGGCTTGATTGTAGTTATGTGTGGATTACTTCCTTAGACCAAAAACACATCATACCAAGCTTCATAGCGGCTGAACCTTCGCCGATAGGCATTTCAGTTGTCATCCAGCTGGTCAGGGCAAAACCGTCCATCTAACAGTTGCTCGGCAGCTTGAAGTTGATAACAGATTTCGACAGAAGTAACTACAGGCCCACAACATGTAAGAAGATATTCAGGAAGGGCCAGGCCTCCCAGACACAGAGAGCGTACAAACCAGTTTTTTGTGGGTGGGATGTTTCACCCAGAGAAAGAAGCACATACTCAGCAGAAGCGTCCACTATAGTTGCCAGTCGATCGGGAGTTCACCAGCGCTCTCCAGCAATTCGTTTGCCTTCGAGAAGTGCCTACAAGAGAAAGTCTGGTATGAGTTTCTGTTCCTCAGGCCAATATTGTTCAGGTGAGCCAGACTCAGAACACAAAGATGACACACCTATTATCAAGAATATTTCATACATACAGTCCTGGTGGCAAGGCTCTCTCGGTCCGAGTTCTGGATCGCAAAACTTACACATACACATATCGTTCATGAGGATTGCTAGCAGCGAATGCAAGAACTACCCACAAGCACTAAGCTAACCCTAAGCATTAGAAGTCCATAGTAAGTAGCATAGGAGGTAGCCAGTATCCGCTTACTTTAAGCATTTTGTAAACAAATATATCTAACCAGGGGGCCAGATAAACTAGAATGTGTGGCAGAGAACACATTTTTTGGAGATTAAGCTCCCTGGTCTGTAAGCGCAGCAAAGGTGACATGTGCAATATATATCTTGGTACATAAAAAGCAGTCTGGAGAGAAATAGTAAAGTCCCCCACATACTTAGGTAACCCCCAAATAGTTTTGAATCCCGGGGAGTACAAGGTAAGTAACCAAGAGTGGTGTAAATGTAAGTCTTAACTTGGTCTGAGAACCGAATGTATAATGGTAGATGCCTAAAACAGTTCCCTGAGAAAACATTAACTTCCCCCGAACACTTTGGTAACCCCCAAATAGTTTTGAACCCATGCAAGTAGCGAGAAGCGAATGTATATAAGTGTATAGGACGCACCAGATGGAGGAAGTGCAGAAGACATGGCATATACAATAGGCGTGCAGATAAATCTAAGTGCATGAGATTCTAATGCAGAGCAGTAAGGCAAAGTGTAAAGTGCACGAAGAACGAGTTATCTACGAAATGAAAGAATAAATCTGACGCGACAATATGCATCATCTGAAGAAATAATCGAACCAGTATTCGCGCAGCCAGGTTGTAAGCATGAAAAAGATTAGTGTCAATTCTCTGAACGAAGTAAGAGAATTCTCTGTAAGTAATGAATAGGTGTACACTCAAGTACCTAACTACCACCAGTTACCCTCATAGCATGCCGGTAAAACACCTTCCCACTGCTTACACCTCAACCTGGTCCTTGACTTCATCAGCACCAAGAGGTTAGGAAAAGTGATCAATCGAAACTAACGACTTTTCCAACTCAGCAGGGTCTCGTCGGCACAGGAATTTCTATTCAGTTCCGGACATCTGAGGGCAAACTCCCGTTCTTTTTGTAGTAGTAGATCAGTGAGAATTGCAAACGGGGGTATATAAGTAGGGAGCCAACACAGCCAATGAAGGAAATAACGAAATTAACCAACAGAAATGCTAGATCAAATATACCAGCAACTGAGGTAACTATCCAACCTAGCAACTGAAGATGGAGTAACTAAAGACAACAAAAAGCTAAATGGAAGCAGCAGGAAAAAGAGGATTCTCCGACGAAACAGAACGATAGCATAACGAAGGTTGTGAAGCGTTGACTAGAGAGGCCGTAACTAGTGTAGGAATGGTATAGTTCGTAGAAGCAGAGCGTGAAGGTAAAGCAGAGCCTAAACTGAATCGTGATATGTACGTCCTGTTTAGTTCCTCACTGACATGACAATTGCCTTGTGAGGCGTCAGTTTGGAAACGAAGGGGAGATAAGCAAAGACTAAAGCTTACCGCTGGGAAGCAGTTAATGGTGTAGATCTTGTGCAATAAGAGTTCATATGTATAATCTTTCTAATGCACAAGAGAAACTGAGGTCTAGAGGGAAGTGCGTTAAGGCCTAGAACAGAGTGTAAGCAGTAGAAATGTAGAAGGAGACAGAGTCTCGGAAATTCTAGAAACCAGCATTTCCGAAAACGAAAACAACACCCTCTGGTATGCAATAACAAGATAGAGGAGCGGATGATACAGTAAACTTAACAAGGAGAACAGACGAGAGAGTGCTCCCGGTGTCATACGCTATCAGTACACAGGGAACTCAACAAGCATAGGTCCAACGATCCAGATACACATTCGATCAGTTTTTCTGTGCAAATGTTACTGACACAGGGCTGTAGGTAATGAGTATGTGGCACACCAATACCTGAAACTTACATATACAAACAAGCCAGAAACCTCACCTGCATTTGAAAAATCCTTTATGTGCTGAGAGGCCTGAAGGATGTGCGGCTTTAAGAATGTGATGTTTCTTCGAGTCAATGAATCTGTTTACAACAAACGAATCAGTTCATGAATTTTGGTCAATGAATTTTGGCGAATCACAAGACGAAGAAAGTCGTGTCGCAAAGTAGAACCTTTACTCACTACAGTACTCATTCAACGAAACACTGGGCGCTGTTTCCTACCACATTACCGTGTTTTGTCTTGGGCCGAATTCCCCCAGAGCAGAAATACTATCCCTGTCCTCTGCTGTGACACTGCTCGTATTGCAGCATCGGTGAATGACTCCCAGCCCTTCTTGGCGTGTGAATTCGCACTGTGCTCCCGAACTTCGCCCCCAAGCAAACCACACAAAGTCCCAGCCAACTAAGAGAAAATGAAATCCACGAGAAAAAGTGGAACCAAGTTCACAGTTTCCGCAACTCTAAACCCCTCTTACTGCAACATTGCTGTAAATCACTACGCCAGCTACTACCCACTCAACTCTGTAAAGCGCAAGAGAGGAATCAGAACAGATTCCATGGATACCTACTGCGACGATCCACAGCTAATCGCAACAACCGGGAAGGGAAATACAACAATGAATGGGCTGTTTGACGTACCTGTGAGCACAGAATTCAGCAAAAGAACGCCCTGCCATCAGACAAGAGCCTCAAGTCAACAAGGACTATATGACCAACCGTCATATTCTGTATATCTCACAGGGACAAACAGTTCAACTCGTACCATCTTGAACTATGTATGCCAGCGTACAGCTTCTAAAGGGTCACAATCTAATACCAAAGAAGTTATAACCAGCGGACAGTTCAGTGAAGTCCCGCTTCTTGGAATTTGCAGATCACTACTTCACATAACTGGCACAAAAGAATCAGCTAGATGAGGGCAGTGAGCCCTACTAACCGACAACAGTGAGAAAAACCGAAGTCCCAGCAATATCCACAAGGCGTCAAAGACGAACCGGGATTTAAAGGGCACAATCTATTTGACAAAATCCCGAAAGCATATACTCGGTCCAGTATTTTTCCGGGGAGACTGCAAACACGTCAACTAAGCTGGACGAGTATCCAGGGGGAGCTTCCAATGGCTGTGTTTAAACTTGGACAACATCTCATAAGACGGCACGTGAGCAGTCAGTAAGCAACACACGGACTTGAGGCATCACAGTCTTCAGCTATCATTGGCCGTGGCTGTTAATGGCATTATCAGCAGAACATGAATTCCCTGATTCACTTGAGACCAGAAACTCAACAAAGTGACAAGAAACTCAAAAACTTGAATCCACACCGCACTCACCTGGTGAGCCCACTTCTCAAGATTTCCGTGGGAGGGAACTGAGCATCCGACGTCATCACGGATCTCCTTGAATATGTTTAATAGGCTTGATGGGACTTTAACTCCATGGGGAATGGAAAAGCACAACCCCATTGCTTGACGAGGGCCGTGATAAGGGTCCTGGCAGCACAGCATTTTCAGTATATTCTCTGTTAACATCCTGATGTGTCATCCTCGGGGAGGAACGCGAGGCAAGCATACTGTTGACTTCTTCTTCTCCCTTCTCTTCCTGCCTTCCGGTATAGTTGCTCGGTCTAAAGGAGATGAGATGCGCAAGCTTCACGATGCATACACTACATAAGTAAGCGAAAGAGCTTCTCGCTGCTGACAACAGCACTCATGACAAGACTTTCTTACAGTGGGCAGCAGACATATACCTGACCAATTATGACCACTTTCACTTTGTCAAAAGGGCATGTATTGAAGGCATTGAACAATAGAGCGGGAGGTGGATAGATCGGCTTGAAGGCATTGAGTAATAGAGCGGGAGGTGGATTGATCGGCTTGATTCCGTTGACTTCATGTTGAACGAAGGAGTGAAGTGTCTTCATATATTGCTTGGAAAACTCCTCTTGAAGTACATCCAACCAAGTTGGCTCGACAAGAAGATCACTGAAGTCAGGAAAAAACTTACCGTCTCCTGCGTTACAGAGGGTGCAGAAACGTGTGGGTCAGATGGAATCACATATCTGGTGACCCAAAGCGTGACCTGTCAACAGGATTTGTAGCAACTCAGAGAAAGAATGAGTCTGTCCCCTGATAGCTTCAGGAGAACAGTAAGGATGCACGTTGAGGCAACAGCTAGGAATTGCAGTTGAAGGTTTCAGCTCTTTCCTGGAAAAGTTTGGTGAATCAGCCAGCACTGAGCTAGATATAACTCCTTGCCCAGCTTAGAGAAGGTAACAGATTCAAATAAGCAGATATCGTGAGTATATGTCATACGTACCACAAGACTGGGCTATACGTTCTTCACAGGTCTTCAGATTCCTTTTAGCTCTTGCAGTGGCCTTATTCAACTCCATTCTCATTCTCTGTTCTTTATTAAGCTCTTCCACTTTCCCCTCCGAAGAAGGAAGCACTTCTTCCTCTCCGTGCGACCCTGAAGTCGAAGTTCCAGTTCCAGATCTCCTGTCTGTTTCATTACCTACATTGCTACCTGCAGCATCAGTAGACGCTTGCACGACTATCCTTTCCACCTTCGCCTTTTTAGAGACGCTGGCAACCACATCCCCAGCCAGTTCATCACCCGCTGGGTCGATGCTGCTGATGCGAGCAGCATTTACTCCCGCATCCACTCGAACCCGCTTGGCAGCGTCAAAGCACGCGGCAATGGTATTGGCAGGCTTGGGAGATGCCATCCTGGACTCCTTGCCTCTTGAGTTCAACACAAAAGACAGACTCACATTTCAAAACTCGAGGTGAAGAATAATTCAGAAAACTACATACTCATCGATCAGCAGCAGAATGAACACAGAACGCTTGAACAGAATTCTCTCTCCCACGACTTAACGCTCCACCGAGATTCGCTCAGGAGCTATCAAAATGATGTGAACTATACTCCCGATTTCAAACAACGATAGCCCTCAACGCCAGTCGAAGAACCGTGACGACAAATTCAAACAACTAAACGAGCTCACACGTTGAAGGAGCGATCGACATATCTTCTTCACAAAGACGATTACATATGTTCAGTCTCTATTTTAACTCGCCTCTCTCGGACTATCAAATCGATGAATGGAAATTATTTTCGACGGATGTCGCAACACAAACATCACAGAAACGGAGAGGACGTAACTCACACAGCAAGAGAGCACCGAGCGAAAGCGGATAAAATGACAGAGAGAGACGCCAGTTTAGAAATGGAGCAAATTCCTGGAAACAAATTTAATATTCTGAACAACGCGATGCAGAAGCAGAATCATGGCACGATTTCGACTGCTGTAGAGAGCAGAGAATGTCAACTCCGGCACAGTGAGAGCAACTGAGAGCAGGCTGTGCTTGTGAGCGAAGTTTACCACGTGGCACCCCTGGGCCACACTCCCGCCTCCACGCTGGCAGCGTCGTCGTTGCCAAGTACGACGCTCACTCCTAATCATAAAGACTTCTAACAAACAGTTCCCGCCATTCCGTTCGAGCTCGCACGGCTCTATGGTACGTAAATGCGTAAACTGTGAACTCATCGGCATGCTATTCACCTTACGTCGTTAGTATATTCGCTCTTCAACTGCGTTGGAGCATATAACTCTTGGAATGCATCCGTAAGGAACTCGGAGGGACTGAACTCGAAGCATCCTTAGGGTGTGGCCGAACATCGTTTCCTTAAAGCATTTTGTTTCTGTTTTGAAGAATAAACAACCGTTTCCGAGGCAAGGCGAAACAGTAAATACTAGCAACTTAACAAAAACTTAAACATTAGAGCTCTGATTTTTCCAGATTTTTCTGCAAACGTGTTTCAAAAGTTTACACATCCCGACCTTTGAACAGAGCGCCAGATGGAAGCAAGAGAATTATCGATTGCTAAGATGACACATACTACTCTCGCGTGGTTCTTCAAGAAGTTGACGTTAATCGTGTGTAATGTGCCCAGGCAACTTTTCAAAAAATGCAGGAGAAATAGGGAATGCGTCGGATAGTTTCAATACAACCCAAAAAGTGAAAATATATTCAAAATTTCCATCAATTAATCAAAGAAATCAAAAAATCATAGTATTCCGTCAATTGTCAAAAACCGACGGCAAATTATACATAAGTAAGAAAAACCCGGGCTGGGCTGGTTGAGTGGTTCGATGTCACTCGTGTGATGTCAGAAAAATAACAAGTCGAAACACAAATGTCCTTTTCAGCAACCGGCTTCTGAAAATTCAAGACTTAGTACGGATCCCAGCTAACCCAGCTCGAAAAACAAAAGCTGGTGCTGTCCGGAGAACAAACTTATCTCCAATCCTCACCGTCCAAAACACCGATCTGAAGAAACGATGTGCGACCACATCCTTAGGTTAGTTTCCGTCTGATCTTTCAGCGATCGTACTCAAATCCTCAAAAAAGTGGAAGGTACACGGTTGGTCTTTCATTTTTCATTAAATTATTATATTACTGAATTACGTTTTGATATTATAATTATCAGTTTTTAACAGGTGACTTTGTTAACGTTCCCAGACATCAAAAAATGATGGTTTTTAAGTATATATGCATATTAATTACAGAGGGTACGCTGAACATATGAAGAGCATAAAGCAGAATTATACAAATCATCCCAAGTATTAGTTGCATAAAGTGACGATACTTTTATATTCGTTCAAGATTACAAAAACTTCTGGTTTTGTTTGTACGTCACAACTTTATTGCACTATTCCTTCGAGATAGTACAATCTCGTTGTAAAACTATAGAGATACAAAAGCTATTTAGTCATTCTTGACCTCCCTCGAGATACAAAACCTTTCGTGTTATTTTGTCTTTTAATACCTGATGTTGGATTCAACGAGATACAAAAGTTTTAAGTTATTTCCTTCGTTAATAGATTATTTTGGGGACAGAAATGTAAACACAATAGAATCAATCAGTCGTTTATAAGTAAGAAACCGTGCATAGTATACTAGACCAAATGATGGTTTGTTATCACATCTGAAAATCACTTCCACTTGAAAACATTATTGGGGAAAGTCAAATTCACATTGGAGATTGGAGTACTCAAAAATTTTGAGGACTTCTTCTGGAAGCCTCCATGGAAACCAACCTAGGCTTTAGTCACCACAAGTAGGGAGGAAACTTGTAAACTTTTTCCCTTTTTTGCTATGCGTTGGTATAGTTATAAGTTGATTGTGAAAAACGGAAAAATAATTTATTATCTTTAACCAGTATTTTTCAATATCAAGAGACGATTAAAAAGAGAGAGGTACAGAGGGAATCGCTGTGAAACCTAGAAAGGAGAAGTAACTTAGATATGGATAAATCTCTAACACATAGCTCGTAATTCCACTGCAAATGTAGTTCCTTGTTATTACTAGGGGGTGTCATTTTGTACCTAAAAGACTTTCTCCCGAGATTAAGTTTAGAGCAGAAGGTTATTGCAAAACAAGCCCGACCTGTTTTCATGGAAAATATTTTTTGCGTCCAAGTTATCTGGATCATTTTCTAACTAAAATCTGGAAAAGATCTCCTCCGAGCGATAGTCCGCGATATTTACTCGGGTGTGAGATTATTTTTCACTCAGACCTGGATTTCAATTCATAGCACAACATCTTTAGCAAATATGTGGAAATGACACCCCTACTGTAAATAAGTAGATGAACATCAAAGCATTCACTGTGCGGACCTAATGTAAATGAGACAAACATGGATTAATTGAATATGCAAAACCGGCCATTTTCTTCAGAATATGTGCATTGTTTACGTATTTATTTTAGATTCCTTCCTCAAAATATGTGCATTATTTATCGTATTTCGATCATTAATTTCGTGCTCTGTGGCTTTCAGCATACAGATTTAGTATAGTGTGGACCACACTATATTTGAATCTACATAAATTCGGTGTTTGCATAAATAATGTGGATCACAATATATACGAATCTTCAAATTTAATATAAATTGTAGTATTATAAAATCACTATACCAGGTTAAAGAGACTAGTCGTGTTTTATGTCTATGAAGAATTGGTTATACCTCAGTTGATAAGTGCTCTCACATCATGTCCTTGTCACATTTAAAGCTAATTTGTATCGAATTTTGTAGTCCTTTTGGATTTTGGTAACTCATAGATTATTTTCATGTCTAGAACTAGAGTTCTGTAATATACATTGTATTCATATCCTCTTATTTGTATATTATTCACAGTTGAAATATAAATATAAGTATTCTTCTAATCCACACCACAATCGAATTATTTTTCAATGTTTACATGTATCTACATGTGGTCTACATTATATATGAATCCACGTTACTTCTACATCAAGACGAAATACGATAGACTATGTAACTGTAATATTGGTGAACTAATATAATAAAAATGGCTTCGAGCCTTTACCCCTCTGGCAGTATAAACTCTTCGAGATGAGTCTATTGTAATAATGTGTCATGCGGTACCCATTAGGTCTCTCGTGTGAGAACAAAACAGTATTGATGAATATGAATTAAGGCAGGTATCTACTTTATCCACCCCAGATGAATTGTCGGACTCGATCCACCCCTCTTATCTTTAAAGTTTAACAGAAGTCTTAGTATAATTTCAAACAAATCTCTATAACATAATAAAGAGTTAAATATAATATATAATATAAAACATGATACATAAAATATAAAGCAAATATGCAAGATGCACTTCTGGCTGAGGAGAAGAAGGTAAACTTACACAGCCTAGAAAGTTTAGAGTGAAAATCATTAGGCAAAATGGAGTAAAGCGCACACTTACGGGAAAAAAATACAAGATTGATTTAGAAAATACATTTTAGAGAGTGATTTTTTTAAAATTTATTTTAAGTTGCTAAATTTAAATTCCTAGAATTAAAACCTATAACTTGACTTTGTAACTTGATTACAAATGGTCGCCTCAATCACAAAACGTAAGCAAGTTACATAGACTGATTTTTTTTATGATATCAAAGAACTATTCCTTGAACTAATAAAAATATTTGTAATTTAATAACTTTAATTTATAACTTAACCCTTGCAAGAAAAAAAATTTAAGACATAAATTAAAAACCATACATATTTTTCCTCTTCCGAACTTGGAAGAGAGTTAACAGTTGCATTTGCAACTATTTAGTGTCCATGAGCACGAGGATCTTGCTTTTTTGTCTAACCTTATAGTGAATAAGGATTTCATAACTTGCTTATTCATTGACAAGATTCTGACGAAAACAGTTTTTGTTTCTAAAATTTCCAGCACTTGCTTCAGCCCTCCCCCTTCCGGTTATCGAGTAGCCATGGCTTATGAAGAAGGTACAAAACTAATAAATCTTTGCAATTATTTATCTTTTATTTTGCATCATTATGTAAAAGCAGTGAATGTGTAGAGTTGATTATCGTGACAATTTCTTGAGGGAAGTTCTAACAAGTTCTTCAGTTTGTGATATCACATACTAGACATATCCTCGTGCAGAGCTTATTTCCCACATTCGATGATATCTCTTTCGTTTTCATTTTCAGAATATAACTGTATTGTAGAAAAGCATTAGCGCTCATTTATTTCTAATTCATTTATTTGTATTCTTAATTTGACCATAACGGTTGAAAGTAAAAAGTTATCCATAAAAACAAAAATTCTGTCAAAATATTTTATGATCAAGAAGAAGAATATCTGGAAGTATAAAGACTTTTCCGGTCCATTTTTCTCTTGTAAGGCTTGATGGGGTCTTTCCATCCGTTTGCTATTTATTGCGTCGCATGTTTCTTCCTTTTCCTTGTTCTGCTTGATGGGGTCTTTCCGCCCGTTCGCTATTTATTGCATGGCGTTGTGTAAGAGACTTTTCTCTAGCGAGAAAAGTCTCAAGTACCCGACGATCCGGGACTCTTTAACCTTCGGTATCCATTTCGTGTTTGGTACTAACCATAAATTCATGTGAATTTTAGGATCATAACTCAACTTATTGTTAAGTACGCGGGAATTTAACTTCTTTCTTTGAGCTTTACAATAAGTTGAATAACTACTGTTTCCATTTTGGGTCATTATCTCATAACTACAAAGCATAAATTTTGGATTGGTGATATTAAAACTAATAGAAATAGACATAATGAATAATCATTCTCATTTTATGGCTATTTCCAGATTATTTTGTATTTTTTATGCAATGAATGTGAAATTTTTCTCTCCAGTTAAAAGTTGCACAGTTGATGATTCTAAATGTATAGTCAGTATGAACACTAGAGGCACATGAGCACAATTTCTATTCCATATAAAATCATATAAGAAATACAATAAGATTTCCCTTAAAATTTACCGAGTCCAATGGAGGTACCTTAAGTTTGTCCGGAAAATCACGAACTCGTCGTTTGTATCTATAAAACTATAATTGGCACTACGGTAGGCTGCCGGGACTTCTTGTTGCAGGCGTCTGCTCTTGGACTGTACTGTTCCTCCTGCCTCCGCAGGCCCAGCCCAGGTTTTTCCCTGTAATTTGCCGGCGGTTTTTGACGGATTACTGTGTCAATTTACCGGTGATTTTTAGTTAATTCACAGGCGATTTTAAGCAAATTTCGAATAATTTTCACTTTTTTGACAACGGACGGACTATTGTGTCAGTTCACCGGCGATGTTTAGTTAATTCACTGACGAGATTTTCGAATAATGTTTTACTTTTTTAGTTGATTTGAAACAAAAATTATCCGAAGCATTCTCTACTTCTCCTGGATTTTTAGAAAAGTTGTCGGGGCACATTACACGGGATGCCGGATCTAGGCTGGCGCTGCTCCCAGTCCTGCGTAGTGAGCATTATGGTGATAAATTTGTATTCACTAAACTTCTTAGTGTGTATGGAGGTTCGAAGAATAGGTAGTATTTTTTTAATTTTAAACATGATGTTCACGGAGACATGAGAAAAACGCGTTCACGGACATGAGAAAAACAGCGTTCACGAAGACATGAAAAATTCATACTATTAAAAAAATAACTGTTTCCATACAAGGAAAAAGCCCTACTGCTGCAGATGACGTCTCCAGATTTTAGTCCTGTGTATCCCGCTTGTCTTTATCTCGTTTTTTTCCCAGAAGTGCACTTTGGTAGCATATTGGTGACGCTAGTGGTTTGCTATTGCGCGTGAGAAATAAAATTGTGGTTTTCCACTTTAAATAAATCAAGTAAATCCCAGGGCGTGCAGTGCATTAGCCAGCATAAATTTGGTAGTAAAACTTTTGTCTGCGCGTGACTTCACGTCTCTTGCCCGACGAAAATGTCTCCCGTGCTCTTTGAAACGGGTGGTTCAAGAGGTATCGTGTCGATTTAAGAGGGTTCCATAATTCCCGTAAGCCAAACTCTTTAGAAGTCACAGGTCGGAATGCTATGCCTCTCACGGGAAAATGAAATTCCCCAAAAATTCACGGGAATGCAACGAGACATGAACCCAAAACATCTTTGATGGAACATGAGAGAAACACAAACGCGATTTTGTGATGGTAAATTCGCCTTCTTTTACTAGTTTCGTTGGACTTTCGTGGGAATATAGAAAAAAAGGATATAACTTCACAATTTCGATTTGTTACAGGAAAGAGGCAGTAGGAAGGGAGGAAAACAACAATTTAAGGTTTTGCTCAGGAAAGATCAAACTGCGGGCTCTTACCATACTTTACACCTTCTTCGGGTTTAGATTAAACCAATGTATATATCAGGGCCACTCGAACTTAGTTTTTATCCAGAAGAAATCTTCACGGAGTTTAACTCCTATAACTCCCGTAAACCTTTTTTACAAGTTGTAAATTTGTCTCATTAGACGGATGTACTATATTCCTGTAAACGACATTTCTTCAACGCAGTTGAAACAAATTGAATCGAATTATTAAGAAGTGTTAAAGTTATAACCTTTCTGATATATTCGTCACCCACTGATGAGTGTTACGGCTGCGGTTAAGAGATCACATACCTTTACTTCCCGAAGTGTCCGCAAGAAACACCCACGAACGTTTCTAATTCACGTTTTCTACAAATCATCCATGAGTTTCAACGGTAAGCAAGTTCAGTATTTAGAGAATTTATTATATTTTTATTTAAAATATAAAATAAAATTTATAACAATTCAAGAATACCATCTAAAGCGATACACTGCTCTAAAAAGATTTACCCTTGGATAAACTATGAACTTTTTCTTTCTAAACGTTATAAAATCTTTTGTTTTAACTTTGACATGTACTAGTATATACGTTATTCCCTCTTTGACAAAGCATGATAGTTAGGATTTACGTTTTCTCATCGGAACCCTGTAAATTTCATTGTGGGGAAAGGTTTGAGTTCTCTATTGAGCTCGTCAATTTCAATCGGCGAGGTGAAGGGTTAAAACGATAAACCCGGACCTACATTACAAGCAAGCGAAGTAGAGGTAGTGTATTAACTAAGAATGAATAACGGACTGACACGAAACCAGGCGTGGTTTCAGGCTCAGCATTAACGATGTCGTTGTCCCGTACACTGTCAGCTAACTGGAATTAGAAGTTAACCCTAAACCCTAAACTACACAGCTAGTTTAGGGTTTAGGGTTAAACTTACTTCTTTCTTTTCTTCTTTTACTTTTAAGAGTACGTCTTGCCGAATCGAAGCGAAACTTTATTACCCATTCAAAGGCGGGGCAAGACACCTGCCGATGTACATCGCCAACCATTTTCTTTTTTCTTTTTCTTTTGTTTTTTTTTTCTGTTTTTCCACTTCTTTTCTATTTTTTTTTCTTCTTGGACATGTTTTTATTGCGACTATCGTTTGAACGGATATCGTCTCTTCTTTAGTTATGGGTACTCTCTCTCCCATGAGATCGAGACTGATTCCTGACACACCATGTCCGGTGTGCAATCAGTTATTTACCTCGCAAGGAGTAAAATCTCATGTGGGAAAGATGCACAAGAGCTATGATACGATCACATGGGATGCCCAGGTTAGCCGAGATCAGAGGTCTACACGTGCAGTCATTATGACACCATTAGCTCTTCTTCATGGAGTTCCTCCAGAGTCGTGGGAGTGGTTGAGACTCCACACTGGCACTATTCTGAGTTTGTTCGAGACGAGTTTCCCTTGTCCGCGTTTGTTCCATCGGTTACCTCGTGCTCTCCATGACGAGGTCAGACAGGCATTCCGTCTACCTCTCGACATGTTGGCACGGAACACCAAGGACGAGACGGCGTGGTTACTATTTCTCTTACTTCCTCGATGGTGCCTCCGTTATACTCGAGGCGGCAGAGGAGGACATCGGGAGATGGCGGCTCGTCTTCGGAGATTCCGTGCAGGTGACTGGGCGGTCTTACAGGAGGAATCAGTCCGTGCGGTACGAGGTAGGAGTGAGTCTGCCTCTACACGTGATGTCTCATCTTCCGCTCGCATACGACGCTGTAGGATGTTAGGTCAGGTTGGAGAGTACAGTAGAGCTGCTAGAGCACTGCATCCTTTGTCATTGACCTGTCCTACTGAGGAGACGATCGCTGCGTTGCGTCTTCTTCACCCCTCACCGGGTGATCCCTCATCACCTGAGGTTCAGGACTATCAGCCTGAGGAGCCATTATGTCTCGATAGATCTTTGTTTGCCCAGGTCTTGTGTACAGCTCCACGCCTATCCTCTGGAGGTCTGTCTGGGATGGTCTACGAGCACCTACGGGATTGTTTTCAGACAGACGACCCCTCTAGTGGTTTCATGGAGCTTTTTCAGGTAGCAGCAGTAGTAGCTCAGGGACATATTCCTCAGTCTATAGTTCAGGTACTAGGGGCAGCTAGACTTTTGGTCATGACGAAGGATGGTGGAGGGATTCGACCGATAGCCATCGGTGAGATTCTCTTACGACTTATCAGTCGTACCATTGTCCTTCAGCTTCGAGATACTTTTCAGGACCACCTTTGCCCACATCAGTTTGGAGTTGCGACGCCGAGAGGTTGTGAGTCTGTGTCTTTCGACATTAGGGCTCTCTTGGACATCTATCCCGATTGGGTTGTCCTACAGGTGGACGTGGAAAACGCTTTTAATAGCGTTTCTCGCGCTTCCATCTTTAGGGAGCTCATGGATGGCAGGAGAACTCTGGCGGGTTTGGTCCCTTTCGTGCGATCGTTCTATGGTTCTCCTTCTTCTCTTTACTACCAGCACGGTCATACGACAGAGGGGGTTTCAGTCATCATCTCCGCTACAGGTACTCGTCAGGGAGATCCTTTGGGCGGACCCCTCTTTGCTTTAGCTCACTACAGAGCTCTCTTGGCCACCGCCTTGGCTGCTCCAGGTTGTGTTTTTCCATCTCTAGCTGATGATACGCACATCGTAGGTCCGGCGGACCAAGTCGGTGTTGCCTTTGACCACCTTGTCTCTCAATTGACCTTGGTAGGGCTGAGGGTGAAGGTGTCAAAGTGCAAGGCTTGGTCTCTCATAGGTATACCGCCGGACCTACAGCTCCCGGAGGGATTTGTTATCACTACAGATGGTTTACGCATTCTCGGAGTACCTATGGATACAGAGGACTTTGTCTCTCGATTCTTAGATGTTGCCTTGGCGGAGGACGTCTTGCATATTGAGGATCTCCCTATGTTGGAAGATCCTCAAGTTGCTTTTGGCATTCTTTACTCTTCCATTGCACGACGTCCTAGTTACTTACTCCGCACAGTACCTCCATCGTCTATCTTCATCTCACGCCTTAGAGAGTTTGATAGGAAGATCATGGGGGTGTTTGACGACATCATAGGACCGGGGACTTTTGACTGTGTGGCAGGACCTCTCGCACGTAGGCAGACATCTTTGCCGATATCATGTGGCGGGGTGGGCTTATTATCCATGAAGGAGACTGCTTCGGCAGCTTTTTTGGGTAGTTGGGCCCTCTCAGCACCTTGGCTCTGTTGTCGTTTTCTCGTGCGAGATAGACCTATTCTGGAGAGCTACGTGACAGAGGTAGAGGATGGTTCTTACCCACTACAGATGTGTCTCCGTGAGGCAAGAGATGGCCTGACTCTTGAGGCACGTGAGGCACACCCTCGATTCGATACCTTAGCTACCGATGGATCTCGCGGACTACAGTCTTCTCTGACGGGGCACCACTTTCAGCAGGTTCTCCATGCTCTCTTAGTGGATCCTTCCATCTCACGAGATACTAGAGCTCGACTCCGCTCTTGTTCGGGCAAGGGCGCAAGCTCTTGGCTCATAGCTCGACCTTGCATTAGAGCGTTCCGACTCGCACCGACTATCTTCTCTACAGCGATGAGGTTCCGTCTAGACTTGGTCCAGCCTGTTGCTTCGGCACTATCCACTTGCGAATGCGGTGTCTCACTCGACACATCAGGTCGTCATCTTGCTCGATGTCCTCATGGTGGAGAGCGGATAGCTACCCACGATGCCATCAGAGACGTCGTGTTTGCTTTAGCACAGGAGAGCGGTCACATGACGTGGAGAGAGCGTTGGTACGTCTTTCAGACAGGAGGATCAGTGAGAGCTGACTTGTACATGATGAGAGAGGATCAGGTCTCAGTGGCTGATGTGGTTGTCACGGATCCGACACGGGACTCAGTGGCGGCACAGGTGATCACTCATCCCCCAGGATGGGCTGCAGGCGTGGCGGCAGCAGCGAAGGTCATCAAGTATAGGGATATGCAAGTGGGACATCGCTTCATCCCCTTAGCTTTGGAGATATACGGATCGACAAGCTTGGAGTTCGACGTCTTTTTCAGAGACTGTGCTAGAGCCTATCATGAGAGGCGCCAGGGGGTACCACTTTCTCTTTCTTTCTGCACCACTTTCTTTAGGCAGCGAGTTTCCATAGCTCTACAGAGAGCTTTAGCAGGAGCCGTTCTCAAGAGAGCAATCGCAGTAGGTGATGCCTCTTCAGGTGCGCCAGTTGTTTGTAGGGTTACTGACTTTCTGGTCTCCGACATTATAGGTGCGACAGGCGATTCTAGAGCTACTGACAGCGGGGCTTAGCCCCGATGTTCTTCCCTTCGGGGTAATTGTTGCTTGGCCTTTCGGGTCCTTCATTCCCTTGTGAGGCTTGATGGGGTCTTCCCATCCGTTTGCTATTCATTGGGTCGCGTTTGTTCCCATCGCCAACCCCGAGTGCAGGGTGTGGCTAACCTCCGACTGGAGTTTGTGATTGGGCCTAACATGAATCGGCTCATCCTGTTTACTCTCCATGACAACCTTACTACAACTAACCCTATCAATACTCTCTGTACACTTCGTGGTCGCGGAATGCTTAGTTTTTAGGGTTAAACTTTACACGACTCTCTTGTTCCATCCACATTACTCCACCGCTAGTTTAGGGTTTAGGGTTAAACTTTACAATGTCTCTCTTTATCCAAACAGACAGATTAATACTACACTTAACGGGTGTAAAGGCAAGGTACCACTACCCATGTTAACTCTTTTATCTCAGTTCAGCAAGCCTCAAATAAATTATTCTCCAATCGTTAAATTTTTGAAATCTTAATGGGTTTCGTCCCACTGCACCTTCAAGATATTATTTCTGCTCCCGTTGTATTCACGTTTCAATTCATCAACCACACTCAAGAATCAAGAATGGTCGAAGTGGTTTACCTCTACGAGATGAGAAAAACACTTGCAAATGCACGGAAATGCGATGAAATGCTGAACTGACGCTCTCGTCCACTAGCAATCAGCATATCAAAACGGAATTTTGACGCTGATGAATCTCGTTGCGAGAATGTTTCAAGTACCTAATGACACTGATAAGAGAAAATATCTAGAAAATAGGTGACAAAGTACCCAAGTAAATAATCTGCCGAACCTAGATTATAGTCGAGTTAAATTATTACCATGACTGGTGAGACGAACTCTGTTAACACTGATCCTCATGTTAGACTCTGTTTAGTCGAGTGAACAAGGATCGAGTAAATAATCTGTCAAACCTAGTTAATTAGGCGAGCTAAATGATTACCAATGACTGGTGAGACGAAAGTACGTTAACACCGATCCTCATGTTAGACTCTTTTTAGTCGAATGAAGAGGGTGGTAGGACGAGGCCCTAAGTTGGCTTCAAAGGATTCCCGTTAAGCCTTTATGGGTTATATCTATAGATGATGCTCGGTTTTCCTTACTGGACAACCTCATAAGTACTACCATAGCGTGGTATAACGAAAGTTTGACACACCTTAACTTCTCACCTAATAGGGGTGTCAAAGTTAGGAGGAAAGATTACTCAAATACCATAATTTTTTGACGGATAACATTGTATAGAATAGTGATTCATTTCAGATCGTCTTTGTGAGGGAACACTACAATCCCTTCACTAATTAATTCTAATTTTCACATCTGAAATAATTCCCTTGGGTCAAGAATCTTACAAGAAGTTTCTAACATTGACACCCTTTAATGTACTATTTGACCCTCTCCATGTTAACACTAATCTTACCAAGGAGGATTCACGGAAGACACACGTCAGCTGAGTTTATTGGCCAAATTTCGTAAAGTTTACGCATCCATGAAGATTGAGGCATTGTGGAGGTTGAACCCCTTCTAACATCAAAGCTTGGTAGGGTCACTCAAACCTCTCCCCGTAATGAAAGAACGTACGGAGATGTAAAAGATTAACGTAAGAAGATGTACATTAGAAAAGTGAAGCTTGCATATTCACCTTTCTCGATTAGTTTTTTGTATTTCGATGTCATTATATTTTCTAGGTGGTATTATATTTAGATCCGGTGAATCACATACTCTCATCGCTTGGTCTAGTCATCATTGAATTATAAACATACCCTTTTAAATTTATGGAAATAATTAAATATTTTAGTTCTCCCCCTCGTTAGATCTAGTCAAGATTGAATTATAAACATACTTCTCTAAATTTATAAAATTATTCAAATATTTTATTTATCCTCTCTATATTTTTTTTTCTTTTTTTTCTCTCCAAGTGAGATTCGAGTTCACAAGAGAGAATCCCTAGACCTTGATAGTCTCCACTGCACCACTCCTTCTGATAGAGCAAAAAATTCTTTGTCAAGTCTATATTAAAAATGATTATAGAGGAAGCATCTCCTTGACACTCTTCAAGTAAATCTTAGTGTGAAGTCACATCTTGATCTTTTTAACCTGAACTGCTGCGTTTACACTCTTCAAGTTAATTTTAGTGTGAAGTGACATCCTGATTTTTTTAACTTCAACTTCTACTCACATGTATTAAAGAGTATTTCTGTCTCGAACTGATATGCCAATCGCAATCAAAGACGAGATATTTCTCTTAGCATGTGGTGCAGCTTCTTTTACTAAGGTGGCATTGAATAAAAAACAGTTCCAAGTGTATCGCGCTTTGGCTCTTTGTCTTGGTTATAGCGACCGCAAGGAGTTGCCTGAGATTCTGGTTAGCGCAGTGGAATCAACTTGGACAGAGAAGACCAATGATTACCAATGACTGGTGAGAGGAAAGTATGTTAACACCGATCCTCATGTTAGACTCTGTTTAGTCGAGTGAAGAGGATGGTAGGACGAGGCCCTAAGTTGGATTCCCGTTAAAACCTTTATGGGTTATATCTCTAGATAGATGCTCGGTTTTCCTTACTGGACAACCTCATAAATACTACCATAGCGTGGTATAACGAAAGTTTGACACACCTTAACTTCTCACCTAATAGGGGGTGTCAAAGTTAGGAGGAAATATTACTCAAATACCATAAATTTTTGACGGATAACATTGTATAGAATAGTGATTCATTTCAGATCGTCTTTGTGAGGGGACACTACAATCCCTTCACTAATTAATTCTTGTTTTTACACCTGAAATAATTCCCTTCGGTCAAGAATCTTACAAGAAGTTTCTAACATTGACACCTTTTAATGTACTATTTGACCCTCTCAATGGTAACACTAATCTTACCAAGGAGGATTCACGGGAGACACACGTCAGTTGAGTTTATTGGCCAAATTTAGTAAAGTTTACGCATCCATGAAGATTGAGGCATTGTGGAGGTTGAACCCTTCTAACATCAAAGCTTGGTAGGGTCACTCAAACCTCTCCCCGTAATGAAAGAACGTACGGAGATGTAAAAGATTAACGTAAGAAGATGTACATTAGAAAAGTGAAGCTTGCATATTCACCTTTCTCGATTAGTTTTTTGTATTTCGATGTCATTATATTTTCTAGGTGGTATTATATTTAGATCCGGTGAATCACATACTCTCATCGCTTGGTCTAGTCATCATTGAATTATAAACATACCTTTTTAAATTTATGGAAATAATTAAATATTTTAGTTCTCCCCCTCGTTAGATCTAGTCAAGATTGAATTATAAACATACTCCTCTAAATTTATAAAATTATTCAAATATTTTATTTATCCTCTCTATCTTTTTTTTTCTTTTTTTTTTTCTCTCCAAGTGAGATTCGAGTTCACAAGAGAGAATCCCTAGACCTTGATAGTCTCCACTGCACCACTCCTTCTGATAGAGCAAAAAATTCTTTGTCAAGTCTATATTAAAAATGATTATAGAGGAAGCATCTCCTTGACACTCTTCAAGTAAATCTTAGTGTGAAGTCACATCTTGATCTTTTTAACCTGAACTGCTGCGTTTACACTCTTCAAGTTAATTTTAGTGTGAAGTGACATCCTGATTTTTTTAACTTCAACTTCTACTCACATGTATTAAAGAGTATTTCTGTCTCGAACTGATATGCCAATCGCAATCAAAGACGAGACATTTCTCTTAGCATGTGGTGCAGCTTCTTTTACTAAGGTGACATTGAATAAAAAACAGTTCCTAGTGTATCGCGCTTTGGCTCTTTGTCTTGGTTATAACGATCACAAGGAGTTGCCTGAGATTCTGGTTAGCGCAGTGGAATCAACTTGGACAGAGAAGACTTTGTTGGCTTCAAAATGTCAGAGTGATCAATCGTATCCACATGTTTCATTTGTAGTATCCACTTGTTCTTTGCGCTGTTTTGTAGTATCCACTTGTTCTTTACGTTGTTTTGTACGTATCTGTACGTTTGCTCTTGTTTTGCATTCATAATCGTCTTTGATATGAGATTCTGCTGTTTATTTTATTGCATTGTATAATATACTAGGCATTTTTGCTTCCCGGCTAGCGGGTCATAGGAGCTTCAGCTCCTACAAAACGTCATACCACATGAGGGCTTGATGGGTTTGAGATCCACTGGCGTTACAAGTAACTATATCTCTGATTTTTTAGAACTTTTAAGACAATAATTTGAACACTGTGAAGTAAGGCTCTGGTTTGTCTTCAAAACTGAAGCTACACAAAAAGTTAATGAGTCGAGAACACTGTGATCTTTGGACCCGAGAAAATTCAGCCGTGAGTGTTTTGTAATACCTTAACCCGATAGAAAGACATGCATAATTGAGCGGAGGCTGAATGACTATAATTCATTCACTAATGGAAAATAAGTACATAGACTGCACTATGCAATCGAGAGAAAACAAGCAGCGGGCTACAAGTCATCCATACACATATAAACTAAATAAATCTCGACTCAAAATGACTTCAACCCAAGTAAACTCCACGGACTCGAAAATGCTAGCTTTCAATCTTCTGAAAATTTTATTGTTCTCCTCCATACAAACTACTGCCATATGACCATAATTGGAAGGAATCAGGTGCCATATATGATCCGTAGTCACCCAAACAGAAAATCAGCAATGTTAGATGATCTCAAACAATGCGTGTGGATGGAAAAAATGTATAAAGTCTAGTCAATGGTAGCTTGGAGCTAAATGCATACCAAATGACTATCAATGACAAAAATACGCATTCGAAGGGAATCTTTCCAGATCGTGGTACGAGAAACAAAGAACCAGAGGGTAATGAGGTCTACAGCTTAGACCTCATTACCCTTCATTGTGTTTGACTTGAGTCGAGTATTGATGTCAATTCATTAATACTTACAAATATGATTTGGTGTGCAGAGCCATTAGTATCATATGTTGATTATAAATGAGACTTGTCTCGCAACGGATACCATGGAACTGTGTGATTCATCAAGTTCCAGATAATCGAGTTATTGAGATGATAACCATGACCATGATGAAGGCTACTAGTTTTTGGCGGATAGAGACAACAGCCGTGGAGAAAGACATTGCCACGCTGAAAGATAAAAGTTTGACTATCTCGGAGATCATTCATGATGACAATCATACTGTGGACACCATTATTGAGTCGTGAGTCTCATTCCATTGTGCTTTTATTTATTATGAGTGTATTTCATGTACATTATTTTCACAAGTAAACCACATACATGTTTATTATGTAGAAATAGAATTTGCAATAAAAAAGATCTTTAGCACAAGGCAACAAACATTGTGCAAAAATTCAAGGAGGAGTTGCAAGAGGTGAAGATGTCATCCAGAGACCGGATTATTGAGGAGACACGGAGCAGGAGGGAGCTAGCTGTATTCTCGGTAGCTATGTTGAAAGCATATTGTCGTATGAAGAGTCTACCTCTTAGTGGCAGTAAGGATGACATTGTAAATTGTATAGATGAGAACTTAGGACTATCAGCCGAAGACTAATAGACACCTAAACGAGCTCGGGGGTTGAAGTATCCTGAGCTGGCAGTACATGATATAGCATACAAGTTGAAGCCACTTTGAAAGTCATACCAATGCGACTGGGTGGGCAGATTCAACCTCATCGTCTTCAACATGCTTGCAACATTCGTGTAACTCAGATCGACGTATAAAGCAACATGGTACATCTGACCAATGACGTCAAGTGATACTCGGTCCTCTCATCCCTCCGGTCGTAAACATGGTGGTGTGACTCTCATCACAACTAAACTTCAGCTGCCAACACTGTTGGTAAGTTGTGACAACATGCTTGAGACAATAAAGAGTGCATCCTGGCCTTGGGCATTTCACAAGTAATACATCACAAAACTCCAAAATCTTCCTCCGGCCTCATAACCCATACTCAGCTTCTCTATGCTCTATAGGTGCCTCCTGAACATCGTCAAGAACCTCCTCCTCAAGTCAAAAGCCTGACTATCTTGAACTATAGCTTGACTATCATTGACAATCATAGCATCTATGTGCTCAACATCATCATTAGCAAGATTGTCCTCCACGGGGATTTCCTCGATGAGTTGCGTTACACGAGCGACATGAGCCCTCTCTAGACCGTCTATACGGTCTGCAGCTCCGTCCAACAACCATCTCAAACATTGAGCGTGTGTTGCAGCACGTCCCGAAGTAGGACTTAGTGCACGGCGCAATCGACTATAACAGTCTAAGAGGTCCTCAGGAATCTTAATGACCTGGATGGTATTCGGTCTTCTTCTAACATGGTAGTTGTTCTAGTCAGAAGGAGATTGTCCCCAGTGCCTCCCAGCCATGGCTGCAACTATAATCAATAATTATCAATAATTAATCATATTTACATATTCAAAATTATAAAAAAATATGACAAAAGAAATAGGTTTTTAAAATTCTTGTCCAAAAAATATCTATACCATAGAAAAGATATCATGATGACGAAAAAATATCTATCTCTAAACATTTCTAAAAAGCACGAAGAAATAATGTGGAAGTCACGACTGAATTACCTAACACCAAGCTTGCGCTGAAAACTGGACCCACTCTTACAGGAAATTGTTTCTGCTTCCAAAATATCTGTGACGATAACAAAAATATTGAGTAAACAAAATATCAAGTTCAAAATATATATCACAAGTGGCAGGTCAATAAAGATATAATATGTAAACAGAAAAATATCTAATAAATATTTACTAAAATTGAATATACATATCTAATTGATACTTACTAAGAAAAACTGAAAAATAAACTAAGTACTAAGCGCAAAATCCAAGAGAAGAAAATGAATTCTATCTTTGGAACAATGGAGTTACAGCATAACTCTGCAAAATACACAACGAGACGAAAATACATAAGGATGGAAATTTTATCCCTCCTGCGCTCGAGGAGGATGGGGCAGCAGCTCCCTCCTGCAGTGCCCCTGTCAGTTGACAATAGGCTGTTGCTCCTGACCCCTCTTCATTTGAGCAGCTGCCTGGAAAAAAATATTTCAAAATTCAAAATCTGAGCCTGTGGCTCAGATTTCTTTGACTCGTTTAGATTTCTGAGATGTCAGAAATCAGTTCTCAGAATTCTTAGAAAGTTAGTGCTAAGAATAATCTACTAATAGAAATTAATATCACCGAAAATGACAAGCAGACGACGACGCAATCCAATACCGAGAATTGCTCTGGTTAGCCCAGATTTTAGTATCCACTAAGTTAGTAGGCTAAAAGTAAACACTCTGGGTAACCCAGAGCATTAGTACCAGGAGGGGGTTTAAAATTGCTCATAGATTCACAGTAGATTGCAAGTTTCTAAAGTCTAAGTTCCCATCTGCTTCCATCATTATTATTGTTTCCGTTCAGAAAGTTGGAATTGAAAAATGTATCGTGACACTTTTGATTTCAGACTACTGGCGTCATGAAGACCTCTACTTTGAGTAATTATTAACCTTTTCACATTAATGCTAGCGACCAGTTACAATCATAGTTCTACGGAAATTAAGGTAGGGCGAGACCATGTGATGTTGGTGTCTTACCTCACTTATGGAAGGAGTGAAAGCAAGAGAACTCCAAGTCCACTCTCCCGGTACATGACTTTCTGAGTAGTACCTTACGACGGAAGACAAGTAAAGTTGAATATATTGCATGCAAATGCACTTATGGCTGTTAACATAGTTCAGAAAATTAGCATAAATCATTGGTTAGCAATGGAGTTAGTGTTTATTGAAAAATATGTTAATAGAATAAAATATAGATCTTCGAAAAAATTGATAACCAAAGCTGAATGCAGTTTTTAAAACAAACTGACAATCAAGCTAAACAGATTTCAGAACAAATTGACAGTAAAGATAAACATAAATTTTTAAAATTTAAACTAATAAATTTAAATATCTAAAAGTAATTCTCTGTTACTGCACATGTTACAAGAAGGAAGAAAAATCCATAAGTGCAATACCCACAAGTACTTTCATGTTGTAATAAAATGTTCAGTCGATGAATTATTAAATCCATTTAACAATCTTTAATTTATGACCTAATCATTCCAAGAAGAAGAGTTAATACATAATCTAAAAAACATGCATTGAATACCACCAGCTAAACTTCTCTCCACAAGAGAACATTTGTAGTAGACAATGTCATCTAGGATTTTTTCATTCTTTGATATCTTAGGAGTCATTGGCTACTTTAGAGCTAAGGATTAATGAGATTAAACCGCCGCTCCTGATACTTAATCTAGATTACCCATACTTTTCATTTTTTGATGTTCGTGGTTGTGAAATGTGAACCATGGGGTTACCTAGAGCAAACTGCTCTTTTTCATAACGCTTGAGTCTTATCTTCAAAGTTGGCGTGTGGTAGGTAGCAATGGAAAGCGACTAGAAAGTCTATATTTTTGAAAAAATTAATTATTTTTCTATCTAAAAATTATTTTGCTAGATATTTTTTGTAATTTTTGAATTTATAGAAAAATCTGGAAGAATATTCCTAATAGGACCTTCTTATTGGAATGGATCTAAAACTCGATTTCCCTTCACTTCTGGGTGTTGGTGATTCGCCTTTATGATGTTTTTTTCCCTTTGTTCGGTTTGATACTCGTCTGTTTGTTATTTCATCGCCTCGCTCCACTTCTTGTCACTAAGAGAATTAGTGTGATTATGTGCACTCTTCACTTCTCTTTCACTTCACTTCACTGTCAACCTGAAGAAAGTTTAAATAAGTTATTGTAAAACTAAGGATGGAGTTTTCTTCAGTCCAAACTTTCATACAAATAGTATAATGTCTGTTCTTTATGGCATTACACCAATATATCTTCGATCTCGTTGTCAGACAGAGAGCTAGATGTATATCCTCATACAGTCCATATATATATATACGTACTTTATTTACGCATGTTACGCTTATAATATGTTTCTGTATACTTTGATTGATGATGAAAAGACCTCACAAATTCTTTTTCCGCGTTTACAATTTCCTCCTGGTATCGGACTTAGTACTGAATCAAGGTTTCCATGTCGCTTTCGACTAAAAGCTTCCCATTAATGCTGCATATTTTGCTCTCGCCCAGCACTAAGACGATGAACAAAAACCACCACCATGCTAGCAGTGAGAATGAGTGACAATTTACGTCATTCTTAGTTGTATTACTCAACTTATAATCTACATAGATCAACCATCACAGCAGTCTGGCTCACGCGTGGTCTAAACATCATCTGACTGAATCATGGAAACAGAAAGAAACATTTCATGGTTGATAAATTGCTATTGACTAACGGATCATACATCTTTAATTCATGATGAGTTCAGACATGATGTACAATGAGTAATATCCTATAAAGAAAGGAACTTGTACTATGAGTGCTAGTGTAGCTACGTACAAGGATTATACAATCACCAAACCACCACTCCCTCCAGAGGTTGAGGCAATTTCCTCATAATTTATATATAATAAACTAGCGATATTTTCCTACGCATCGATACTAAGGTCTAGAAATCAACAAACCACAGTTTAAGCTCGGGTTGTGTCCGGAGATTGGTATGCCACAGGTTAGACTCGGTTTAGGTTTGACAAATTGATACACTACTGTTTATGAGAAACTGACATACCACTGTTTAGGTTCCGTAAAGAATTAGGTTGAGCGAGAAGACATTTCGACGGTCGTAACTCTGCGATTCCAAAGAGCTAAATGACTGAAGTTCCTCCGCAACTAGAACCCAAGTTCAAAAAGGATACCATGGTTCATGAACCTCTGAAGAGAGCGGTTTATCATCAAGAGAAACCAGTCCCTGAAGAGGATTGTGTAGTACCAAGTGTGAGAGAGTAGACGCATGTGCGACACCTACAAATCTCATCTTTAACCTGGACTAGGTACACGTAGCCGTACATCCAACTCGAGTTAAAATGGCTGTTTCGCCCTTGCGTACGAACAACCAATTATCCAGTAGATGGCAGATGAGACTACTACCGTAACCAGAACTAACAGCTGCGATTAGTAACACACACACTGCATACATATCTGCTACCATTGACAGCACCAGAGGGGGGAACGCAGATACACCATCCTTGGGGTAGAAGTATCAGGTGGGTCAAACATATATATAATGCATACGAACGGCACATCAAGCTCGATCATCGGTACAAGAAGGAGGTTTTAGTCAAGTTCATGACTATATTGTTCCGCGACTGCCACAGTTCCAAAACCCATGTACAACAGTAACACCATCAGATGACATTGTGTGTTTTCTCTCCTCTGGGTGAAAATGAGGCAGAAGTTTTCATCATCAATGGTTGGTGCAACACCGGAAATTAAACACCCAAAATTTCATGGGCACAATCTACTACAGAATAACAAAACCCTACGACTGATTTGACGAGAAAGAGGCCTGGCCACATGACCCTATAACAAAATGCGTTATGGGGTCGTTTCAAAGGGCCAGGTGAGTGACTTGACTTAGACTTGACTCGACGGCCAACAACAGTGAACTTCAATCAGGCCAATATATACGTAAGTGAAGCGAGGGATCCATGTCGACTTTTTTTGAAGGCAAAGGCAAGAGAAGAATCGGAAGTTATTCGTGGATCAAAGTAAGTCTAATGGTCGGGCGGTGTCGTTTCTGGTGCGTATCACCTTCGACGAGCTCAGAGCTATGTGCTGCAAACCATACCTATCCAGGACTTGATTATCGGCGAAGTTGAAAGCTCTCTCCATTTCCTTGAAGCATCTGGAGTTGGAATACTCGCCGGCATTTCCTTTGCAGGGCTTGCATCCGACGAAATGAGTGACGAATGGCCACCGATCATCTCCCAGCCCCGGGTGGTACTTCTCCATCATCTGCTCGTACTTGTCCACCAGAATGACCCAGTACCCGTGCAGGTAGTACTTGCTCTCGAGGTAAACCTTGTCCGCTAACTCGTCCTGCTTCGTGGCAAGCACATATATCAATGCCGACTGATCGTCGGCTTCGAACGCGGGCCTCCCAGCCAATGCAGCAGTCAGCTTTTTGCCCATCTCCTCCCGAATGCTCCTAGGTCCAAACGGCGCCCACATGTCGAGCAGATCCAACGACCACTGGCAGTTGCGGATGAGAAAGCTCCCAGTGTTCAGTCCAATCCAGCTCCTCTTCTGGTACACCATCTCGTCCCAGCCATGGAGGACTAGGTTGGAGTTCCTGTACCTGGCCATCGGAAGCTCGAACAGCATGTCGGTGAACATGGCGTCACTGTCCATCCACCATAGCCATTCGACCTCGGGGTGCGACAGCATCAGCTTCCGGATAAGCGGAAGCTTCGCCCAGAAGCCGGACATTTGCGCGTCCATGTGCGCCATGTTGTACATAATTTTGATGCCGTGCAGCCGGCAGTAATCTACTTTGTTCTTGATGGATTTTAAGAGGTAGTGATCGCCCACTGGATTCTCGCACGCTTCTGGCTGAGAACCTGTCACGAGCAGTATTCGAGGTGTTGTATCGAGGGGAGTTCTCAGGTGAGGATTTTGATCGAACCATGCCGCTCGCTGCTCGTCCCAGTCGACGATGGATGGGCCCAAAAGGTAACCTCCTTTGGAATAATCTTCCTGCGGATCCTTGCCTTCACCTCTCTCGGCCAGGAGCCGCTTCTGTTGCTCGTGCCTGTAGGCGAAATACTCGCGTGTGCTGGCGCTGCCTGAAGACGACAGCCATCCCTCACCAAACTTCCCCACACCCACACTACCCCTGAGAACAACTATCGTAACGAAACCGCAAAGGAGGGTGATTTTCGCGCTGTGGAAGGCTTTGGAAGAATTGCGGCCCCTAAAGGCAGACAAGGCAGTTTTGGGATGCCATAGATTCAGCATTCCCAGAGCCGCAGATTTCAGAACTTCTCTCATACCTTCCCTCATTTTCCAAAGTCCTGTCCGCCCAGCAAGCGCTCCACCTTGCAACTAGCTACCCAAGCGCTTTGAGTTTGTGATCGCGAGCCTGTACCAAAATACCTTGTAACGCAAGGATCGCTGGCCCCCAGTAGAGACTAAAGTCAATACTATCTATCTGCCTTCCTCGCCCTGTACCTCACACTTTCGACCTCCCCATCACTACCGACTACCGAATGCCTCCTTTCAACGGGAAATACGCTCATACCTGATTAACTTCTAAACGCGAACACTTCCACTGACGGGCTCTTCCAGCTCAGAACTGACGCGAATCCATGGCAGTGGCAATACGACTCCTTCGAGTGCTTTCTACGACTGTCAGCTCTGCCATCCGACCTCGAGTTGTGTCGCGGAACATGACCTCGAAACTCTCAAAATACTTTCTCTCGTTTTCGGTGGTCCTGGTAACGATCACACTCTTGAAGCAACTGGAACGATCTAACCAGGAGAGCAGATGGAACAACTCAGGGACAACGCTTTCGTCGTCTACACGAATTTAGTTGTAAAGTGCGAGAGTCCCTCGATGTCCAGCTCCTCCCTCTCGACTTCTGGGCAATTCCTGCGAGCAACAGCAGCCAGCTAACGGATGCTACCTTCCTTCCCTCCAAACTGACTTGCGAGCCTCATACCGAATTGACCAGCGTTCCAAAAACCCTGTGACAAGCCTCACTAGTAGTCACTATAGTATATCCTCTACCCGCCACAACCACTGCTGGTTCTGCAAAATCAGCCGGTGAAATGAATGCCCTGCAGCTCTTAACTTCTTAAGCTAACCATCTGGAGCAATCAATAAATGACCACCACACCAGAGAGGCGCAGACTCAGCAAGGGAGGGAGAGCAGAGGCAGCAGACTGGACAATGGAGTGAATGCGCCGAAGACTTCGTACAAACAGACTGCAGCTGACAGATGATGAAGCCCTGCCCAGTCTCGGCCTCATTCAGCTAGCTCTACCCACAGCTACGTCTGAATCTACGTTTCAACAGTCCGTACCAGTCTGAATTCTGCATTCGAAGCAGTAAATTCTGAGTCGAGGTAGTACGGTAGCTGAAAAAGCCTGCTGCACAGACAAACGACAAACAGCAACAGGCAAGCCACGAGTATCAGATCAAAACAGTACCTATCCGTCGACCATTCTCTCTACGACTCTCTGAGTCTGGCCGCCGGATTCAACGCCGGATCCGCATCTCGGCCTTCCATTTTGTACCCTCAGTTCGGCAAAGCTTTCTCTAGGAACTTCTCAACTGCCGAAATCCTTTCAGCGCGGCGTACATTCTCTACGGCGGCGCGATCCAATCGGAGCGGTCCGTGCCACCGCTGGCACGGCGGAGTCGTTCGTCCTTGACGCAATCACAAGGCGAGTCTGCTCAGAGACGAGGTGAAGCACGACGTTGGCTGGCTCTACGGTAGCTTTCGAGGATTCAGTTTCGCGACGACCCGAAAGTTTGGCGGCAAAGGAAGTGACTACGCCAGAAGTGAGCACATAATAATAGAACTGTACCGATTAAATGAGAGGGCCCCATCGTTCCGCCGTACTTTCAGCAGGAGCCTGGTGTCGGTACCGATCTCCGGCTGTACGCTAAATGAAGAAGGCCTGCCATTTTCCGGAATCCCGCCGCAGTTTAAGGCCAGCGCGCATGAAAATCACTGGAAAATCTCGTTCTAATCATCCATGAGATCCTTCTAATCTCGTACGTCGTACTGACAGGGTCTACGGGAACGAATACTTCCCCCTAAACTCTCCCGAGGTAATCACTACCACACTTGTAATATCCTACTTTTTTCTAAACATATATTGATTATAGTGACGACATAACATTATTCACATACAAAAGCGGAGATTTATGTTGCTCCGGAATGTGCACAGCCTTCTAGAATCAGTACAGACTATAAGAAGGTGAGAGATATTGATTTTCTCCGATACTATAATTCTAAATTATTTTCAATTTTGCATAAGTAATTTTGGGTAGAAAATTTACCATGGCATAAAGGGAGGAAAAGACCATCAGCTCACATCTCTCATTATCATTTTACAGTCATGAAAATAGTTAACTATTCACCTCATGTACATAACTCTTACTACGGGAAAGGTTAGCACATAAATTAATGTATAAATGAAATTATGCTCTTTTCTTAACAGGTCCAGAGCTTATACTCTTAATGAGTCACGTATGAGTTATCTCCGGATCTGTTGGCAACTTGTGAGTTGTTAATATTTTATAATTAAAAATAAATTTGAATTTTTAATATTTTATAACAAAGATACATTTGATATTTTATAATAACTTGGTATAACATTTTTACATAACGCTCCATGTTTTCCTTACGTGTTTTCTGATAACAAAAACGCAGTTCGCTGTAAAAGGCCCTAGGGGAGGATATTTGCGAGCTGTTGTTCAAAATCAGCAAGTACAATTGAAAGACCAATTTCTTTATAGTTAGCTCTAATAAAATAATGTCGATTGGATTATTGAGTAGCATTCAGCAATATCGCACGTATGTTGTGTTTTACTTATACTGATCATTTCCAGTAACTAGTAAATTCTTTGATTAGAATTATTTCTCCATACTAAATATAGGATCATACAACAATATTACATACAATTATATAAAACATATTCTTGAACATATGTACTCTTAAATAATTAAGTAATTCTATATACATTACTGATGATGACTTCATATATGTGATGTTGTACTTACAAATGATATTCTAAATACTTAACTTAATATCATACCACGCTCATATGTAAATATGGTATTTTATTAAGTTGAAGTTTAACATGTTTATTTTACAACCATTGACTTTACTCCATGAGGAAAAGATTGGAAATGAACCACATTAGTTATTGTATTTTTTCCCACCTATCTGGAAAGCATATTCAGATGAAAGTGTAAGACTCTAGAATTTATATATAACAAAAACTATGGATTTGTATTGCAGTCCTTGGGATACTTTTTATTTTAATGATAATTAAGTAGGAGAATAAGTCCAGCTACATTATAAGTAAATAATATTTATACAAAACCATTTCAACTGTACTTTTAAATCAAATATACGTCTCATATATTTCCTATGTCACCAACTAACGGGATTTCCCTGTAGTAGGAATTGATGATGATAAAACATGAAAACGCCAGCTTAAAGTTAAGCGTTTGGCCCATTCTGAAACAAATCATATATATATATATATTGACCAATTCAAACCACTCACCTCACTATATTACCTTTTTGGAATCATTACTCTTGTCTAGTTGGGTGGACCAGCACTCTAGGCTAACCGGGGTTACTTGGAAAATCAACCGGAGGTTTTCTGGAAAAAGCGGATTCAAATTATACTGAGTCGGAAACTAATAGATACCGACAAATTATCCTTGAGTTTTGAGATAGTCCCCTAATACGTTTGTCAAGTTTGATCTACCTTTCTTAACAAATTTGATAACCCTCCTTAACCTTGATCGGACTCATGACTGGTTACAACTTGTAATTCTGGTACCCGAGCCATGTCAAACTGTACTTGATGTTTACATACGCTATGTGATGTTTATTTCAACTGTGCGTTTTCAAAATATTATATTAAATGTTATAATAATTTTACCAATTTATAAATTTATTGAACAATATACACAAGTCAGATATCTCTAAACCGGAATTACAGCTGCAACCAGTCATGAGTCCGATCAAATGACGAAATCTTAAAGAATCTCTTGTCAAGCTTTACAGACTTATTGGGGGACTGATCAAGGAATTTCTGGTTTTGACACAAAATCCGAAAACCGGTTGATAAAACCGTTTCTTATCTTTTGCTGTGGGATATGTAACGGTAGCTCCAGACTCCAGAGCACTGTACTGGAACGCTACATCCATATTTGGTCAAATGTAGCCCGTACACTACAGGAGCTGTATTTCCGTGTTTGTCTGCATGAGCAGTACACGTGGAAGTTAGGGGTAAGATTATCTGAAATTCTGAATAGGATTTCCATTGAATGAAGGCCTTCGTAACTTCAAGCCGACTCTCGAACGAGGCACACTCGCTGCTCTCTATTTGAGGGCCAATTTTAGTGGCTGTAAGCACGGTATGCATTTATAGTCTTGATCAGGTGAGATTGTTTACGGGTAAAGTTGGTAAGGAGCTGACGCCATACTTGCTCAACTCCGGAACCCCATGTTCTTCACCTTCGTGTTTAGGTGGATCGTTGATGTGGATAAGGTTGGTAAAGGGACCACAGTTTGCTTGCACAGTTCCCATGCATTCGCTCCAGTTCTCCTCTTGCATGGTTAGGTCCACTGACTCAAGGAACTTGCACTGTGCTCTCCGGTTCTCGCTTTCTTCTCTGTCTTCTCTCTCGGGCCCCTGCGCCACTGTGTCTTCTCCTTACCCAGATCTCCGGTAATGGCACTTTTCTGATCCGGCTCGTACCCTTTGCCACGTCAACGGCAGGTTTCCTTCCCTTTAAAACTGGAACTGCAACTTTCTTGTCCCACCGGCCTTCTTCATAGTTCAATCCAAAATTAACATATATGATTGCTTCACTACCTGCTCCACGTGAACGGATGACCGATGGTAACATGTCTAGAGCTTGGTAAAGAAAGCGGAATGACCAAGGGTCTAGGTTAAAAGGGACAGTGGATGGATGGTAAGAAAGTGAATGTTTTGCATGTAACTGGCGGGTTGACAGGGAGTGACGAAGAGTGATGGATGGAGATGGTGAAACCATGGGGTTTCTATGAGAGACCCGTATCCTCATAGGCAAGGCCTGATGAAGATTTGTAAGGGGTGATGGATGGAGGATCGCGAACGATGATTTTGCAGAATTCTGAAGAAGACAGAAGCCTACGGTGGAATTCTTTTGTCCTATTCTGAATGCAAGAGATTTTGTAATATGAAAAAAAATTTCCAACAACAACGCTTTCCTTGCATAATATTCACCTCCTCCATCTTCTAATGGAGAGGTAAATAATTAGATGTGTTTGTAAACAATCTCTCGCGCTGCTAGTCTTTGAGACACGTCTTCTCGTACTTCTTTTGTGGGTTATATCTAGATTAATTGCAACTCAAGGTGCAACTGATATTTGATAATTGAAGCTAAATTTATTTTTTTCTTTACAGTTTAGAATAGAATTTCTACATAACATTTATGTCTTTTCTGGTAACAGAAAGCGGGGAAAGTTCCCTAGTAGTTCATGTGACATACTTATTGCATAGCCTTCAAACGTAGCACCTTGTTTTGTTTTCAATGGTAGATCGACATTTTTGTAAACGAGAAATTGTAGGTTGGTTTGATATGTGCAAGGACAAACACCATATGATGTCATACAGTATGTAGTTGTTGTTAGCAATTACAATAAAGATTCTCTAAGGTCCACAATCAACACTTCAAGCAAGTCAAAATCGTACTAAAATTGATTTTCTTTGACATGTAAGAAAAAAAAACGATATATGGATCATTTTCCATCAAAATATTTTGAAGAATTGGCATATGAATACATTTTAACTACTCAGATGTTAGAGAAAATAATCAACTGCTGGTGTTGGTCAGAAATTTCAAGTTTCTTTCCTATTTAAATTTCGTTTTAGATACAGCTATATGCATCTACAGATATTTGAGGAAGATCTCCTTTAGAAGTAGAAGAAGTAATCAGCAAACAAGGTAGTCAAAATGCATCCCAACTCCCCTTCACGACGAGGAGGAAAAAGAAAAGAAGAAAACAGATTTATGGTTTGATCCTAACTAGGCTAGATATTTCGTCCACAGCAGAAATAGAATCAGGGCTTAAGGTCAGAGCTGGGGGTTAGAATCACTTCCTTCTTTTCCATTCCGAGGAGTCTCTGTTTAATGCTTCCAAATGTTAGTTTAGGTTCTTTCATCGTGTTGATCAGTGTCCCGTTTTATGCAAATTTTAGCGCTTGTTAAACACAAGTAACAAGTGAACTTTGAACGTGGTTAGTGGGGGCCATGGTTCAGTTTAAATCGAAGTTACAAGCAGAAAAATTTATTCTTTTATTTTTAAATTAACTACTTTAATATTATTTTTTAGAATTAAAATTATCGAACTGGGTTCAAGTATCCATAGTTTGAGATCGAAATCACTGAAATTCCTGTCATAATTTCTACTTGGTGGGGACAGCCGACTCTCACATAAAAACGCTTTTGAAAAATGAATATGTTTTTTATACATTTTATAACCAAAAGCTTCCACCAGAAAAGGTTTGGTTATAAAGTAAAATCTTCTGCTATTTACTTCTTCATCTTCAAATGGAGAGGTGACATCTTCAAACTCCGAGGTACAATGGTACTGAAGATACAAATTCGTCTTATGTAAAAACGTGGGTGAGAGAAAAACAAAACTGCATCCATGCGAAAAGTCCATACTCGATGCATATGTTTTGTCCTATATCGATCTCTTTGTCTTTCACTAGACTTGATCAGTCTTGTTCTTTTCTCATCGATTCACTCATCAGGAGATTTTCACAAATCTCCTGATCATGTCCATTGGTTCCCAAGGAAACATGTTTTATCACTTATAAAAATTTTATCACCCTATATGTTTCATATGTTCTACCACCCTATGTGTTATATGTTTTATCACCCTATATACTTTATATTCTCTATATAAATATATAATATAAATTTATATCTTTTATATCTTTTATCACTTTATGATATATATATATCATATACTCTCATCCAGATGGAAGAGTCCAGCATGTTAATAAATTTAATGTTTGTTTGGTGATACGGTTCTGAAATGCGTTTTTGCACATTAGCCTAATGGGCTATGTCTGGAAAATATACAGCTGCGCCTTTCCTTAAAACTTAACAATTATCCTAAATTTCAGATTTTCACACGGACCTGTCTAGAGTTATAATTAACACTAAAATTTTACACATTTTCTGATAACACAAACGGAAAAAATATAATCTTCTCACCATGACCAGCGCCAATTCATCCCCTACAATTTCTTTTCTATTTCCTTGCTTGTCCTCTCTCTTCCATCCGGCCAGAAGCTCATGTTGTTGCATGCATATTATACACATGTGACTTTAATTCATTCAACTTTCAATAGCCATGGTTTTCTCTTGACCATAGCATTATTAAAGCATGAATGAACTGTCTGTTTCAATATTTTGTGTATCGGTCATATTTTATATTAGAAAATAACATCATATAGGGGAAAATATGTAGGATGATGAACTGTAAGGACGATTTGTTTCTTGTTCATGCTGCCTTGAAACAGCTCATAATAATGGATTCGTGCGCCAATTGGACTTGGACTTGTTAAAAGATTAAACAAGTCAGGATTAAATTAATTTCTATTCCAGAATCATTAGTGAGAATTCAATAAGTATTAAGTTCAACTATAGACTAATCTCATGAAAAAGTACAATGTATGTTTAAATACTAAATCTTACATGCATACCGAAAGTGATAAGAAAAAATGTAATTATTTCACGTGAAGCCGCATTCCACGAGATATAAGACGAGAGTCCTAATTTTTCTGACATTTCAAGTTTTACAACTTGAACACATTACCTTACTTTTCCATTTTAAAAATATATACTAGGAAGGTTTGATTTATCATGTAATCCTTTTCGTCGGAAGGGTCAAGCCTAAACCCTAAACCCTAAACCTTAAACTACCGCTTTTCTCTTGATTACAAGTAATATGAAAATGAATGGCAACGGGGTCGGTTAACAAATAAATGGACAGAAGGTTTCGTGCGCCAATGGCAGCCCGAGAAAAACACCTCTAGAATTTCTGCTAAACGTCCGTGGAACCAAGGAACAATTATGATACAGAGAATACTGCAGAAATTTACTTGAGCACACAACAGTAGGTTTATCAGTGATTGATAATACTTCTCTTAATGATGTATTGCTTGATCATATTTTGACTAGCTATCGATAGTCAAATTAGTTATTTAACCATGTAGTCTTTCATTTTATTACTTTAGACTATGATTAAATACCTCTGTCATTCAAATTTTTGTAACAATAAATACACTACAGACCATACAAGCTAGAAAAGTTGACGTGTGCAATAGAAAAATCACTGATATGCAAAAAAGTCGACGTTGTATGTCAAGGTTCTCTTCTTTAAATTTACATTTATTTCGAAAAACTAAACAATTCGATCTGGGGGGTTTTGGTATTGACAAGTTAAAACCCGTGCCTCAAACGTATTCCTTGTTTCTAAAATATTCTCCGGAAAGTTGCTTGATAACACCCCTAATAGAATTTTCATGCTTGATCAAACCTCTCTTAACGATATATTGCTTAATCACACTCTTGACTAGCTATCTATTGTAAGTCAATCTTTTTTGCATATCAGTGATTTTTCTATTGCACACGTCAACTTTTCTAGCTTGTATGGTCTGTACCATACTCTTAACTCTGTATATACTCATATCTCTGCGTTTTCTGCTGGTAGCTCCAGGAAACAGCCAAGGGAGTCTTACTGAAGTCGTAACTCTCTCACGAATCTCGAATCTTCTAGAAAAGTTTCAACTTTGACACTATCTAATAGGGGTGTCAAAGTTAAGAATCTTCTGAAATATTCGAGAGTCGCAGGCGTGAGTTACGACTTCGGCCAGACTGCGATCAGTGTTTCATGGGGACACCTCTTAAGATACCCGCAAGAAAATATCGCGAGTTTTTTTCTTAATGGCTCTTCATTCGTTTCGTCCGCTTTTTTCTGCAATGAATTCTCTACTGCTCTGAGTAATTATCTTGAGTGTACAAACAAAAAAATAATCAGTGATAAAATTTTGATATTCAGTCACAGGCGCGATCCAGAATGACGGTTATATACAAACTTACCTGTGATAAATTTACGGTCAATTACCTCTCTGCTGTTGAAGAATCTTTCCTCTGAACTTTGACACCCCCTAATAAGACAATTCAAACTTATCCCTTATGGTTATCTAATATTCTTTTACAGTGAATAGATAAGCATGCTCAATCTACTTTAGAAATTTTTGGTTCTTTATGTTATGGAAAAAACTGTAAGTGTATATAGAAAGTCTAGACTAAGTCATAACAAAAAATTAGATATAGTTATAAATATTAAATGATGGTTGAACCTACTGTCGCTGGAACATGCAGAGATAAACCATAGGTTGGACGCAGAGAGACGTGCCTCCGGGGTACAATTGCGAGAGCATACTCAAGAAAATAATTATTCTAATTAATAATTTATTTATCACCTAACCCTTCTGAACGAAACGGTTAGTTAATCAATAAATAAGCATTCAGCATGTAAGTGAATGCAAAACTTACATACCATCAAGATACATAGTACTTTAAATGTTTACGTCTATGGATGTTATTTTTATAAAAATATATTACCTATAAACTAATCATCAGAAGTAGTATTATTTTATACCTTAATAGTGTGGACTTCTAGGGGCATACAAACGACCGAAGGGATACCACGTAGATCTCGTTTCTTTCAGAAAGTAACAGATGGCGGTATACTTCAAGCGTCTGTAATCCGAATCAATGGTGAGTTCCATCTAAGGCCTTACGTTTTAGGACATGTCGGTTATGTAATGCGTAGCTAGCACTGGTTAGTTATTTCTTACAGTCTCAACTCGCATTCTCCTGATCTCCGTGTATTAGTGCGTGTCAAAGCTGGAACCATTCGCATATATTTGCACTCCGCGGGAGACTGTTACAGTTACGGCCAGGCGCTCAAATTAATTAGTTAGTTGTTTCTTGCATGTAAGAAATGTTCTCTCTAATTCATCTTTGTTCAGTTTGGATGTCTGTTTCAATCGTAGGTAAATTCAGTAGGTGAAAATTTATTATAACTTTTCAATTTTTAAAAATTAAAAAGATAAATACTTATGACGATATAAAGACAAAATCTTTAGCGATGCACGGTTCTAGACAAAGCTGCCGTTCGAAAAACTATAGATTTTTTTTCTTTTGGATGTTAGAGAATCTTTTGTTTAGCTTTGACATGTTCTATTATCTCTAGATATTGTTTACAAAACGTAAAATAAAGTTATTTATAGCGAACAAGCAGTTAGTGTTCTAAAAGCACGTTGCTAGATTTTACCTGTAGGGTGGGCAGCTCGTGTCTTGCATGCCTGTTGTGTTCTGCATAATGTTCTAGTTAAGAATCGTGTGCAGATGGCCAATAGACAAAGAGTCCAAGATAATGTGCAGGTCCTTGCCCTTATGCTCTGGTGTGGGGGTGTTAATCGTGAGAGAGTTGGAGATCCAATGGTGACTTGCGAGCAGCACTAAGTGAAACTTTTTACCTTGAATCGTTAATAAATATGCGTACAGTACTATGTATACGGGTGAATTAGCTAATTGTGCATATATATACATCTCTTCCAAATTGAGAAGTAGAGAATAGCTAAGAGCTTTAATTTATATTTTAATCTTTTCTCTCGGAAGGGTTAGATTGTAAATAAAGCTTATAAATTAATACATTTACTCGTGAGAATGAATGATCTTTATACGAAAGAACGGTTCTGTTTGTGGGAGTTATTCATAGGTTTTATATTACTGAAATGAGCATGTGTAATGAAGTTACCAAGTAAAATCTAAATTTACTATTTTAAATTTAGTGAAGTTAATTTGTAGAACTTTGACATAAACCCTCTCGGGAAGTATTTTTCTCATGGCTGTGCGCTTTACACTAAATTTTTTACTAAATTATTTGTGAAGGTTACTCTCAGTCAATTACCGTTGATTATTTTGGTTCTCTGTTGACGTTTAATTTTGTTCTCCTTCTTCCTAGAAATGCAGCTTGGATGCATATTTTGTTAATTCCCTTGAGAATTTTTATTTCCTGGGAGTTTTGTTTCTGTAGCATTTTATAAACATCTATTTGAGAACCCCATAAACACGCTGGTGCTTTTTTGATGTTCGATCTCTCAAATGATCTATTAAGATCAATCTCGGAATTAAACCACGGACTAAGCAACAAAATCTATAGTCTTTGGATTAATTTATTTTCCAGTAAACGTTTTTGAAAACTAATTACTAAGCAATTAGGTGGATCGAAGCGATTGCAGCAAAAGACTGATATTTTTCTCAACTATGTAAGCGTTTCTCTTCTTCTTTCCGGCCAATGTGCATGTTGCATGCATATATGCACGTTTCTAGAAAAAGTATAAGTACGCTTTTCTTTGAAACCTTTATGTGTCTACGCGCCGCCAATAAGTTACATGATAGGTTCTCGGGTTTACGTCCGAGAGGTCGGCTTATCTCCGATAAAGCTCCGCGAGCATGTGATATTAGGGTGTGTCAAAGTTATGAGGAAAATATTTTTTAAACGATGAAAAGAGAAAGAACCTTAATATCATAATAATTTATTTTTTATCGAAGTGCGATTGAGTCTAGGTCGTGGTTATGACTCGATATCATACTCTCTTCGACAAACTCTTTTTCAGTTTTGACACTTAAGAAAATTTTCTTTTACATAAAATGAAATTTAAAAAAATTATTTGATACAATAAATAGTTCACTATAAAAAATAAAAAATAACCATTAAAACCTCATACGGATATCTCCAGAGATGTCTAAAAAAACACCCGCTAAAGTCTAGCTGAAATCTAATTCTTTCCCGCGAGTGTAGAATCTTTCATAAAGTTTCTTAACTTTCACACCCGCTATTACTGCGTTAGGAAGTGTACAAGTGACGCGTTGAACCGTTGGTAGGCGGGTAAGCACCAGAAGGCGAGAGTACGCAACCGAGCCGATGGGAGCACTTGATGTATCTATCCCTGGAGACAACGAGTGTAGTTAAGTCCGGGGATAGAAGAGCCACTTTTGCACAGTCATTGTGGATCAAGTGCAATGCGAGAGGGGTACTAGTGGTTACTGAACCGTAGTAGTGAACTGTCCCTTGAAACAATGAACCTGGAGACGAGGGGATTAGTTGGTCAGTCAAAGGCTCAAAGCGCACTCTTCAAAGTTCACACTTGACGATCGATCATGGGCCCCACCTCGTTGTTCTTCATCTGTTGCGAATCAGGTTGAGGTTCTTTCCTTTCCATCAAGAGAAAAGAGCGAGACGAGTGTGGAGTGAACAACAGCATCAGTCCAAGACATGATGATGTAGACAGAAAAGAGCCACCTAAAGAGAAAGAGATTTGTCTCCTGCGCATGCGACGAGATCTGGAAGGGAAAGTGAAAATGTCAACTGTGCTTCTTTTGTATCTGATCTTGGAACCTGAAGACTACTCTACTCCGTAATATGCATGGAATATTAACTTCTGGGCCTGCTTTTTGTTATCACAAAAGATATAAATTTTATACGGTTAACTCTATAATAAAATTTATAGAAAAATCAAGTAAATCAAGTAAATTAATCAATTAACTCTATAATAAAATTTAGTTTATAAATATTAAGTATTAAACCCCTGGTATGTATACAAGTACTCCTGGTGATCCCTATCACCTCTTTTCGCAAGTTTGCTTCAGAGAACTTAGAAATTTAGCATTATGCAAAAAATAGTTTGATGATTACGGCTTCATCAGAGCACAGAATTTCTGAAATAAAAAGTTGAATTGAAACTCTTCATTAGTTTTACAAGTTGTGATTCATTTCAAAACAAATTGCATAATATTGATAGAGAAATGTTTAAATGAAGATTTCAGAATTCTTAAAATAAAATAAAATATTTTCTTCAAACTAAAAGTACACTGTGAGGAAAGAAGGAACCTTTTTTCACGCTTTTATACCCATACTGGGGTTCAACCATACTTAGAGTTATGGGTGGGTCAACATAATCCATAAGAATAGAGTAAACAGAATCTCTTCTGAGAATATAAGTGTGAGAAGTTGCTAGCAAATAACACTTAAACTAACTAGATTTCTTTATTTTTTCTAAAGAGAAGTGTTAAATAATAAATTAATATAAGTATTTTCTCTAAAATCGGAAAATGAAAGAGGTGAATATTCACGCCTAAATACACATGTATACGCAAATAGCGAAGTAAAAAAACGATTAAACTCAGACTTCACATATGACCCTGAAATAATTATCTCTGAGAACTGCGATATACATCCATCCATTCCACCTCTATGATGAAAAGAATATAATCACAGAAACCGTTGTTGGTGCACGTTTCCTTTTGCTTTCCTCATAGCATCATAACATGTCAATACGTGTAAATAAGTAGAGCAAAAATCATCTATTCAACAAGAATCGGAATGGCTTTTCCATCCTGCTTTGATACAGTAATAACTGATTTTGATTTCTAACTCTCCAGTCTCTCCAGTTTTGAACTGTAACTACGAAAGGTGATAGTCTGGTTGATTGTCCTGGATATCTACTCGGGTCTAAGATATTTAATCACTCTGACTCGTGGTTCCACCCTTTCTGGATATAGAATCTTTAATACATATCCAAAATGATATCCCCTAATGTCTGATTAAACCCGAGTATCATTACAAGTGATCCGGGTTACCTAGAAGACTTTATTTTGCATATTTGGTTTAAGAGAACTGAGAAATTTAACTGTTATGCAAAAAATGAGTTTGATGACTACGTCTTCATTCCAACTTGGAATCTGTGAGATAAAGAATCAACGTAAAGTTTATTCATCAGCTTTACAAGTTATGATTCATCTTGAAACAACCTACTGAATATTGACAGAAAAATGTTAAGATGAAAATTTAGATGTTTTTTTGGAACAAAAAAGAATCTTTTCTTCAAACTCAAAATTCACTGGGAGGGAAAAGGAAGATCCTCTTTCATGCTTTTATACTCATACTGGAGGTTTAAGAGGACATTACGTGATGTGAGAGATCTCTAGACGGTAGCGGAAGAACTCGTGTTGGAACATTACCAGTTACTGTTTCCATGTGAGGACATTACAAGACATAGTTCCTTTTTCAATTTCTGCGTAATAATGTACTGGCTGTTTGCTTTAACTGAACTGTTATTTTAAAGTCCAGAGATTTTGATGTAATCCAACCTCTATATAATAATCCAAGTCTATTCGATTTAATCCAACCTTTATAGATGTACACCAAGAATTACGTGGAATAACCGCATGTACAAATCAATTTAAATCCAATGCTAGAAAATCTGAAAATGCTTTGTGATCTTGTCAGGTGACTCTTTTCGGATCGATTCATGGTCAAATATCTTTCGCTAGACGACTCATGATCATGTCCTCCAAGAAAACCTTAAAATCATGAAAAAGAATTTCTTTGTTTTCCTCATAGTATACTTGAGTTTGAAAGGTAAATTCTCTTTTGTTCCAAGAAACTCTAAAAATTTCATCTTTAGCATTTCTCTATCAATACTAAGTATTGAATGTTGAAATGAATCATAACTTATAAAGCTAGTGAAAAGATTATGGGTTAAATTTTTCTTTTATAAATTCTATAGTTCGATGAAGATTTTATCACCAAAAGCATTTTGTACTTAACGGTTATATTTTGGAGTTCTCTGAAAACGAACCTACGAAAAGAGGCGCTATGAGTTACCAGAAATACTTGTAAACAAACCGGGGTATAAGGTTTGCCTTTATTGATTGAGGGACATACATCTCGTATTGTCTAGATTTGTCCCACTTTGACTTGGCGTGCGTCAGTTTGTCTCACACAAACTTTTTTATCAGTTTTCTGGATGGACTCTTCTCTAAGCTGAATCCAAAGAATGTTATGAACAACATCTCTTAAAGTTAGAGTGAATGAAACACCCGTAACAACCTAAACATGCATGTAACAACCTAAATATGCATGCAAGATAAACTTTGAAGAATTTTTGCTAGTTTGGTATTTTTATAAAAGATAGAAGTGTTAAAATGAAAATTTTATACCATGTTGAAAATAAAAATAAAAATTATTTTTAAATATTAAATGATAATTAGACTTAGAGATGTGAGAAGATTCAGAAATAACCTATAAAGAATATGTACCCTCACGCGTTGCAAAGACTCCAAGTGTGACAACCAGCTCACAAAAATAATGTTTTTAATCACATAGATTATTTAGTACCTAGTAACCCTTCTGTGAAAAAGAATTAGGTAATAAATTAAATAAATATGTACGGGTGACACGCATAAAGCCACTCAGTCCTCTCCGAGTACCCAAAAATAACAAGATTATATCAAAAGCCATAAACATCACAAAATGTGAACAACATCAAACTCAAAAAGTTTTAATGTTCGAAACTTAGTAATAAGGGTCCAGTCTAAGGATGTTTCTTTCTGAGTGCAGTTGTTTATGCGATCATCTCACATCATTTTTGAAATACTCGTGGTATTTTTAGTTGATTTTGATATGTAATTTTTTGACAATAGACGATGTTATTTCATGTGCATCTGTTGTATGCAAGAGTTTATATTATAAGAATGCTAAGAAATTTTAGACTTATTGATAGCAGCTTAGCCCCGCTATTCTTCCTCCTTTCGAGTCGTTGGTTGTTTGGTCTTTCGGATCTCTTTCCCTTGTAAGGCTTAATGAGTTTTTTTCATCCATTGGCTATTTATTGCGTAACGTGTTTCATGTTTTTTACACCCGAACATACTTTGGATGTAAAGAATACCGTCCCCACTTTGAATGCGTGTGAAGATTCTTCGCGGTACAATGCGTCATGGAGTGTCCAAGAGTTGTCATTACTGTCCTTTCTCGGCAAAAATACTTCCGCAACTATTCTCGAAATCTTGTCAGTGACAACGACTATCCTGTAGTGATCTATTCCCTTCTCTCTCTCACCTTCGCTGCCCGTAATAAGAGAGGGCCGGCAGGGGGAATAAGATAAATAAGAAAAACATATATAAATCACAACAACTTGGATTGCGTGTATTGTGACTTCCGCGTGCACTTTGGGGTCATTCTTTTCTTCAGTGGACAAAACTGGAAGCAGAGCGATGGAAGAGGTGGTTGGAATCTTTGCATTTACATTTCACCTAAACTTGCAGGCACAAAGGAGCTGATCATTTTGTATTCAGTTGCGTGCTAATCTTCTACTACAATATGTTTCATCGATTGTCAAGGCTTTCATACATTGTCAAATTGTTTGTTGTTTTGTTAAGAAAATAGACTGTATGTTTAGATAGACTGCAAGGAGGATGAATAGTTCACGATGTATTAACATCTTTTGGGGGGATTGCTAGTTAATTTTGTTAAACATAAAGGGAAGTAAAACAGAGTAATGTTTATCCCAAACTGGAAAACTATTAAAAAATTATTTTTTAAAAATAGGGTGTTTGTATATATTTTTTCTTAAGTTCTAAAGTAAAATAAGATTTTAAAAAATAAAAAGTGATATTTTTATGTAAAATTTAATATAGAATATCTTTTCTCATACTTAACTGAAAAATAATATAGAATATTTTATTTATACCTTGGCTCGTATGGACAAATAAGTCGAAGTGAACCCTTGATGGACATGTGTTGAAGCTTTTGAGTGCCTACAACTGTAGTACAACATATGAGCAATTCCACCAACGACATTGACATAGATGAGAATGTTGAAAAGGATGTCTGAATGAGATTTCACGAGTTCTTTTCTCGACCAATGTCCAATTCAAGATGGTGAAGAAAATACATGCTAAAATTAAAAGTTTTGTAATCACCTTTAAGAGTTGACTTTTGGACACAACAAGAAGTGTATCATTCAACTGGTTGTTTATTTATCCACGTAGGTAGTGTATTCTTCTTTTATTGTAGGTTCATCCATTTCTTAATTCAGTACGTTTTGTTCAACATGGTGTTTGTATTGACATCTCCAGCTGAACTGAAGAAACAACTTCTAGAATTTGAAAATTGTCTTTATATATGCGGTGTCTTGCTAGTATATGAAATACTAATTCTATATTTCAGACCGTGTTTAATGAGTTGTGCAACATGCTAGACCCAGAGAAGCTTGCATTCATTTCCAAAAAAATTTCAAAAGAATAACCTTAATGTTATCATGTTGTCGGATAACACTTTTATTGTAAACTATTCAACATAGCTCTTCCTAACCTATCTGTTATTTTGAACTCTAACATAAAAGTCGCAAGCTTAATTCAGGATGAGTCAGATGCATCATTTGCAACTCTAAGTTTTTCTTGTTCAAAATTATAATAAAATGAGCATTGTACAAATGTTCATATTACTACCAGATGGGGCCGAAAGGCAGCACCTTTCTGTGCTGATACTTTTATGGTGGCAGATTTTATTTAGGTGTTCATTCCTATAGCATATGTAAAACTGATGTGAAGCATATGCTTGCACCGAAATCTTCATGATTCTTCTAGCCTAAGGTCAAATCCAAAAGTTATTATCAAAAGGTATTAATTCTTTCGAACACAATTAACCCATAAAATGTCATGCCATGTTCTATTATATATGATCTCTAGAGATAATATGTAAAATTTACAAAGAAAATCTCTAAATATTTCCAAAAGTTATGATGTTATTTACAACGAAAGATTCAGTGGCCTTATCAGTAGGCTAAGTATGTTCTTTCGAGACTTTGCACACGTTCTGTCCTATGTGACATTCGAAGCTTATGGCTTTTGATCGAAATCATGTTCAGGTTACGGGAGAAGATTGAGTGGCCTTATTGAAACTCACTCAAACCTTTCCCGGTAATTTTTGTTACAATATTCAGAGATATTGTTTACGGGAATACACAGCATACTTAAAGGGACTTTAAATTTTACGTATCATTTCCAGAGGTGGTACATAAAATCTAAACAGAAACCTATAAAATGTTATGGACTTACGGGGATCTGTTACATCCAAGGTTTGAATGGCCCTATTAGAGCCAATGTAGAGACTGAAATATCTACCTCGATGTGCATTGCATCGCATCTGAAGGTGACATGAAGGGAACACAGAGAGTTACTGAATCGTCCCCGATGCATATGCAATACAATCATCCCGTCGAATTTCATTTCCTGCCACTCTAGAGGACAGTATTGATCATCTGGGAAAGTTCTTCACACATGTACAGAAGACTCTGTTTAACGATGGACCTTCGTGCAGTATCATCACCGTCTAAGATATTAGGATACGAGCCAAGCGTGTAATTCTCTTTCGTTCTTCTTTCTACTTTCGCTTTTCTCATTGAGCAGTTATTTACATTCCCGACGCTCATGCCATGCTGACTAATACTTAGTATGTAAATCAACAGAACCCCGTTGAGAATGCTGTAGCGTGGGCACACGACCATATAGTACAAGGCTGCGCATGCATGTCACTAGAAGATGTGCTCTTGGTTCAAGAATTCCTTCCCTTGTATATATCCCTCGAGTCATCTGGTAGCAATCGCTACTCAGTTGAGATCGCAAATGAAGTTGGCGTCAGAAGAGTATAAGAAGCATGGTTGACGTCGACTCTCTTTTGTGTCGATCATTACTTGTGGACGAGCTCGTTATTCCTTATTCTTCCTTGTTTTGTCGAGAAGCACCTGTCAGTGATTGCTTCTGCAGTACCGTGAATCTCCTGACAAATGGTTTGATTGCCTCCACCACGAGCTGTTTCTCCTTCCAGGTTCCCATCGCATAAGCGAATGTGCACTGAAACCCTAAGTTGGGTTTGACGTTTGGACCTGTGGCAAAACTTCATCGTTCCGATCCGAATCCGAATGCGCTAGAGGCTCCAACTTCGTAAGAAGAAGAATGGGACAGAGTCGTTGAGCCCGCTCTTCTTCTGTCCCTTTCTCTACACAGCTATGGATGGTCTACAAATAACTTCGTAGAGCTCGGATAGGATTTCAGAGCATTTTTTGTGAGTACATTAAACAACTTGTGTTTTCAGAAAGCGGATTCCAACAAGTGGTTTTGCAATGCTGGTTTTACGTTTGTAGTAAGCTCTAGCATCCTAAATCCTAAAACGAGCTTTACGCTGCGGACGGATCCGTTGAAGGTATTCCCGGACTCTCGTCTTTATTTCCGGCAGTTTGCATTTTGACCTTCGGCTGCGGACGGATCCGTTGAACAGTATTTCCGGACTCTCGTCTTTATTTCCGGCAGTTTTCTTCTCTACTTTCGACTTCTTCCAGTTCTTTCGTCTGTTTGGTATATCCACACAGACGAAACCTCACTCTGTAAAACTAAATGAAAATGAAAGTAAGATTCGAATCTGTAAGCCTCGAGTGTCAAAGATGTCCACTTAAGTCCGACTGAAAATTGTCGGTGAGAAGAGGAAAGATAAGGGAAGATACCGGTTACGGGCATTAAGGGTGCCCCGTTCCTTTTGCAAAGAAACCCAATAAAATATTTCGAAAGAGATACAAAAATGCTTTACGGGAAGGGTTTGAGATACATTGTTCCACGGATGAAGTTTGACACTCCCTCAACCCCGTGAAATAACAACGAGAGTAAGGTTCTAACTTGTAAGCCCAAGCGTATACGTATGAGAGAATGATAGAAATGTGCAGAAACATTCGAGTGCAGAATTCCGAGCGGTCGTGACAAAGAAAGACTCAAAAAGCAAAAACATCCATTAAATCCATTCCTGTAAAGTTTTATAGAGTACCGAGGTTCCGAATTGCCCCTTCACTATACGGGCAAAACCTGGAATTTTACAGGAATACTTTACGGGAGAGGTTTGACACGGCCTCCTCATGCATCCAGGTAAATTTCAGGTGCGTCCTGCATCCGTCTCATGTCCTCTTCTCGGCAACCCAGATCTCGACCTCCAGCTCTGATGAGTCGGGCGATCCACCACAAGAGTCTGAGATGTAAGTTGAACCTCTCTCCGGATCCTGGACGAAGATCTAGCAGAAGCAGGTTGAAGTAATCATCTAGGCATCCAGATCCAGAACGTGAACCATCACTCAGCAAGAAAACTTTGGTGATAATCAACAATACATATATATGACAGTGGATGTGATCTTCACCCTCTGACACAGATCCAGACTTGTCGGAGTGCATGCAGATTCTGGTGAATTGGACGTGCAATGGATTCAAATAACGATCATGAATTCGAAGTCAATAAAGTCTAGATCGCAGATCGTGATTTCCGTTACCGAATGGAAAGTTGTGAGAATTTTTGCGTAGGCAAATGGATGATGATGAGTTACATGTCTACATCGATTTATATATAAAACCGGAGTATGTAAGTATCGATATCAGTAGATCCACCAGCTAGTGTATAGTCTGGACATCGTATCTGATAATGATCCGCTCGGGACATTGTTCAGTCAGTCCACTGCTTGATGTATTTATTTTTCTTAATCTTCTGGTTTTCTCTTCCTCCTTCCCGGACAATGCTCGCTGTGAAATTGCTAATCTAGCAGTCAACCGAATAATATAAGATATCGAGGATTAAAAAGGTAACTGTGGCTTTGTTAAATATCATTAGAGAGTCACATCAAAACTCTGCGGAAGATAAAAAGACAAAAGTAAAAAAAGGAAGAGGTGACTTGTGACATGACTTGTGACGTGAGAAGCACTGGGACAGCGGTTACGTGTCGCGCCTCTCATTCTCAAGATCGGACGCAGACGCGAACAACAGAACTTTAGCGGACTTGCGCTAGGTTGTGAACGCTGCGAGTGGGACTTAACGGCTTGGCCGGCAAGTCGGGATCAGATGAACCCTAAGTAGTTCTCTGAACCAAGGTTAGAACCTTGGGTTAGGATATAAGGGCCTACCCCAAGAGGGCCCCAGACGAACGCTAACCTAAGGGGGCGAGTCTGGGAACGGACTGAAACATGAGTCTGAGACGTGGGTCCGAGACGTGAGACCGAGACGTGGGTCTGAGACGCAGACGAACCACAGGGTTCGACCCTGGGTCTGGACCACAGGTTTCGGAAAAACTGCTAAGTGTTGGAGCTCCAAGGACGTTTTAGGTCGTGGACGGAGCTCCACGTAAGATCTCGAGGCGAGTGAGGTATCATTGGAAAGGTCTCGTCGAGAGCTTTCCAGTGATATATAACACTCCTCGATCTGACCCCCGAGCTGGAAGTTATGACCGAACCACAATCGGGTTGTGGTATAATTTTCAGGGACCAAAGAGGAGGGCGGGGCCGCCGATCCTCAGAAGTATATATGAGGGGGGCTCGATGCCTGGATGGGTCAGGACGAGTCACCCGACCCCAGGGTTTGGCGGGCGGACTCTGGGGACATGAGGTGATGGCTGGGCCGGTTCCAAGGCACGTTCGGATCTAGACTTGGATGTCTGGACTTAGGAACGATGTAAGGGCTGGGGCAAGACTAGGGAACGAGTCGGCGGGTTAGACCACCGTTCGGGAGCCTAGACCCAGACGGACATCACGGGCAGTTGGGCCGCTAGGTGTGCTGGAGGCACCGTTTAGGACCCTGGACTTTATGAGAAGTCTGCCCCAAGTCATATTGTGACTTGCTCATGTTTGAGACCGACTTAGGCGGATCTAAGTCGGGACTTAGGAACTGCTGAGCTTGATAAATAGGGAGACGGTCCGGCTCCGGTCCGGACCAAGCAGAACTAAGGTAAGTGGTGCATGGACGCTAACTTGTGATTGTGTTTGCAGGTTAGCGGTGTAAAATTTGCGACCTACTGAGTTAGAGCTTCCGCTGGTGCAACAAGGCGGTAGGTGCGCGAAAAGTGGTATCAGAGCCGACGCTTCGGTGAGCGAGAACTTGAGGTAGCGGCTGAAGGCTGGACGCTTGAGGAGGGACGCAAGACACGAAGCGGATCAGCGTTTCTAGGAGAACACTTGGAGCGATGGCCGATGATGGACAGAGTTCCAGGAGGAAGACAAAGAAACGAGGAGCGGCTAACGGGAACAGATCGACTCGAGCTAGCCCCGAGGCACAGTCAGACGACGACAACCGACAACCTTCGTCCCAACGTCAAGGAAGCCCCGTACCAGCTGCGGTATCGGTGCAGCAAGATGGAGTCTTGTCAGCGGTGCCCAACGATTCAGGCACGGACAGTCAAGGAGCCTTGTATGCGGAACTCATCAAAATGATGAAGACCATGCAGGAAGGCATGGCCTCCAGGGATAAACGTATCGCTGAACTTGAGGCAGGCCAAGGAAGTTCCTCGTCTACCAGGAAGCTTTGTAAGACGAATCTGCCGACCCCGTTTACAGACATAGGACGAGCTCGTAAAGTTAAGGATTTCTTAACTGAGCTGGACCTATACTTTGAGGCGCAACAGGCTAAGGAGTCTGACAAGATGAGAGCGGCGGTTATGTTCCTAAAAGACCATGCGCTTCTCTGGTGGACTGCATACAGGGATGAGCATACCTTGACCGTCTCGGCGCTTGGTTGGAAAGAGTTCAAGGAGTTGCTCGCAGGACGATTCACTCCGGAGTATCAAAGGATTCGGGACGGTGTTGAGTTGGTGAGACTGAAGCAGACGAGGACCTTAAGCGCTTATGTGCGCGAGTTCAGTGCCAAGCTGGATTCGTTCTCCAAGTGGACTGAGGAGACCAAAATATGTATATTCATTGAGGGACTCAAGTCTAGCTCGGAGAAGGCTCTCTTTCGGATGCCAAAGCTACCAAAGACAAGTGCCGAACTTTTGAAGCTAGCGGAGCGAATTGGGGACGATGAATTCCAACAACAGAAACCTTTTGAACCTCGCAGCACGGACAAGTTTCAGAAGAAGAACAAGGGCTTCAAGCGACAATGGGATGGGGGTGAGAAAGATCGGAAGGATACTTCTGTCCCGGCAGCAAAGCGGCAGCAAACAGGAGTAAAACCTAAGAGCAGACACCTCAGAAGGACAATGGTCCAAAGTTTACTTGCTACAACTGTGGCGAGGAGGGCCATATTGCTAAAGGGTGTACGAAACCTAAGGTTAGTAACTGTAGCATGAATGCGTTTGTTGCAAAGGACTTGTTGGAGGGCCAGATGATTGTGACCTTGAGAACCACGAAGAAGACGCCGGGAAGTGTTCCCCAAAACCGCATGGATATCATCCATCTCGCACACCGTGAAGTTCTCTGTGAACTCCAACTTCTCACACGCAAATCGTACGTCCAAGGCTACTTCAGAAGTTTGGTACGTCTTGCCCTTGGCAAAGCGCACCTGAATAGGCTTGTCTGCCTTGAAGGTAGACAAGCCCAACTTCTTCACCAACTTTGGACTTATGAAGGAGTGAGTCGCTCCTGTGTCCACAAGAAAAGTAACATCACGGTTAGCAACCTTGGCTTGTAGAAACATCTTTCTTAGATAGGTTCGACGTGGAACTTAGACGGAGACCTTTGAGGTTGAATGTCAGAGTTAAAGGGCGGAAGCTGGGAGTGAGGCTGATCCGGAAGGCACGGAAAATTGACGACTTTGCGGTGAATTTGATCAAAGGCAAACAAATGGACTTCAACGACGGGGTCATGTGTTTGATGCGGGTTGCAGATTTGATGACGGGTGACAGACAAGAGGAAACATCAGGAGACGCGACTAAACTTCCGGAGGTGCTTCGCGAAGTGATTAAGGAGTTTGAGGATGTCTTGACGGACGAGTTACCTGCTGAGTTACCTCCAAGGCGGGTGGTGGATCACAAGATCGAAGCCTTGCCAGGATCGGAACCACCTTCCAAAGCCCCTTACCGACTCAATCAGGTGGAACTCCTTGAGTTGAAAAGACAACTCGGTGAGCTATTAGCGCGGGGATATATTCGAACCAGCAAGTCACCTTATGGAGCCCCAGCTCTTTTCGCAAAGAAGAAGGATGGGAAGTTACGACTCTGCGTGGATTATCGTGCACTCAATAAGGTGACGGTGAAGAATAATTATCCCTTGCCAAGGATAGATGACCTCTTTGATAGGTTACCGGGTGCAAAGTACTTCAGCAGGATAGACTTGAAATCAGGATATTACCAGATCCGGATAGCTGAGATGTTGAGAAGACCGCTTGTCGAACCAGATACGGATCGTTTGAATTCGTGGTGATGCCATTTGGACTCTGCAACGCCCCTTCGACGTTCACTACATTGATGAACACAATTTTTCACGAGAAGATGGATGAGTTTGTCATCGTTTACATCGATGACATCTTGATCTACTCCAAAACCTTGGAGTCGCACGCGGAGCAGCTAAGGGTGGTGTTGACAAAACTGCGGGAGCATAAGCTGTTTGCCAACATTGACAAGAGTGAGTTTGGTTTGGAGCGCATTAACTTCTTGGGACATGTCATTAGTGCAGAAGGAGTCGGTCCGGATATGCAGAAGGTGGACGCGATTGTGACTTGGGAGTCTCCGACTACAGTGAAGAGGATGCGGCGATTCTTAGGATTGGCGCAGTTCTACCGCAAGTATGTGAAGAGGTTTTCAAAGATCGCGAAGCCGCTGACGGACTGGACGGACAAAGACGCACAGGTAAGTTGGACCAAGGAGGTGGATGATGCGTTTCAGACGATCAAAGCTATTTTGTCAAAGGCGCCAGTTTTGAAGCTACCGGAGTTCGACAAACCATTCGAGGTGCACACGGACGCGAGCGACTATGCGATTGACGGAGTGTTGGTGCAGGATGGAAAACATGTAGCATACGAAAGCAAGAAGTTATCTGGGACAGAGAGTCGTTGGCCGACTCACGAGAAGGAACTGTTCGCGGTGGTTCATTGCTTGAGGAAATTGCGGCATTACTTGGGACTTCACAAAACCCAAGTGTATACTGATAACGTTTCGCTCAAGTACTTTGAGACATAAGATCGGGTGACGCCAAAGCAACTACGATGGCATGATACCTTGGCGCTCATGAACGTGGAATTAATCCACAAAGCGGAGAAGGACATGTGGTTCCTGACGCCTTGAGTCGCAAGGAGGAATATCTCTCATCGTCAACACAGATTTTGCGAGCTATGTATCCTAAGGAGTCAGACTTGGAGAGACGAATACGTTGTCGTGTCGTGGACCGGCTCCTACTTGAAATTCAAACTTCAATACTTGTCGCTCCAAAGACACTCATGAGAAGACAAGCTAGGCCCCAGCTTACGGATTTTGGCACAATCTCAGATCTCAATTTTCATCGCATAGAAGGGTAGAGCTCCTTGTCAGCATTCCATAGGCATCTTGTCTACTTCGTTTGGGCGCCTAGTAGAGAAGTTACAGGACTCGAAAGATGGAGAAAATAAGCTAGGCCTCAGCTTACGGGTTTTTGGCACCACTTCGGATCTTTGTTTTTATCGCACCAGTGGATAGAGCTCCTTGTCAGCTTTCCATAGGCACTTCATCTACTTTGTTTGGACGCCTAGTGGAAAAGTTACAAGACTCGAAAGATGGAGAAAACAAGCTAGGCCCCAGCTTACGAGCTTTTGGCGCAACTTCGGATCTTTACTTTTATCGCATAGATGGATAGAGCTCATTGTCAGCTTTCCATGGGCATCTTGTTTATTTCGTTTGGACATCCAGAGAAGAAGTTATGCGATTCGGAAAAAGGTAAAATCAAGCTAGGCCCCTAGTTACTTGCTGACTGGGTATTTAGGGCTTCAGGCGTTATATCAAACATGCAAGGGGCCTGCTTCTTATTATTGAGAGTTGAACTTCGTACGTACAGACTGTTGCAAGGGGGCTGCTTAAGGGGCTTGCTTGTTCCTGGGACCTGTCGATGAATGTTTTGGAGAATTGGGAAGTCCAATACACGCACGCAAGGTGTCATCGGGTTCAGATCTGTGCAGGCTACGCACAGGTTAAGACGGTTCTTGAAGAGACGGATCGGGGGTTGTGTTCTGGGAAAAATTGAGACGCAGGGAGCAGAATTGGGATTTTCAGTTACCTGTGAAGGAGAGTCGGACCGTTCGGGCCGTTCCGGAGTCCAAACTTGCTGTCCCTGGATCCATCGAGATCAGAACAACGAGTTCTTCAGGAAATTGAAGACGATACAAAGTTTTATCGGGCGGTTTGAGAGTTGTGAGAGAAATTGGCTCGCAGGGAAGCGCTTGCGTTAGATTTTCATCGCCTGCGAACTGAGATTGGATTGTTCTTCGCGATCGGTGAGCCAAGCTCTTCGTTCTTGGTGCCTACGCGATCAGGGAGTCCTCATGTACGCATAGGAGAAGACTGTAAGTGAATTGGATTGTTGGTTTGGGTGTGGTGAGCAAATTTGAGCCGCAGGGAGCCGATTTACGTCAGTTTTTTTGTAGCCTGCGACCAAATTTCTCGAGTAGTTTTGCAAGGGGAACTCCAAACGGCTTGTTTGGAGTCTTGTTGGGTTTAGGGTAGCCAGATCTACCTACCAGCGAAGACGGATATCAGTTTAGACGATCCGTTTGTGCGATGTGAGCGGTTTTAAGCCGCAGGGAGGAGTTTTTGAAGGTTCGGTCACCTGCGACCGAAAATTAGCGATATCTCAACTATCGGGAGCCGGATCTGAAGGTTTCTTGGGCCAACGGAGTCAGGGAAGGAGACCCTATCAACATTTGAAGATCGTTTGGCGAAAGGAGAAAGTTCCCAGATAGGTCTTTTTCGGTTCCTTCGCTACAGGTTTCGTCCTTTTGAGTTCGTTAAGGACTTAGTTGGTTGTGTATGGCTTGTGGTAGCTAGCTTTAGCCAAGAGCTAGTGTGTGGATGTGGTTTGGACTTGGGTTTGGATCGCATGATACTGTTGTGGCTCTGGTTGTTAGCAAAGAGAAGCTCCTCTTGCTTTGAGCTACGCTTTGGCGATTTCAGACTAGGGTTGCGTTTCAGGGGTTTGTTTTAGGGCTTCTGAAGTAGGTTACAGACCGCTCTGGTCTGTTCCTCAGTTTTGTGCCGTTTGGAGAAAGAATCAACAGTGTACATACTTTCAGAGTGGTATATATCGCAGCATTCTTTTTCGTGGTTGTTCTTCTCTGTCTTGTCTCTGTTTGGCACACAGCATCTCCACAGCCAGGAACCTCGTGTTTTCCTGGACATCCTTCACGCACAAAATATCCGACACGATACGGTGGTTAACTCTACGTGAAGGTCTGGGGTGGAGATTTCTTCTGTGTGTGAACTTTGAAGAAGAGATTGGCAGTCATGAGTGGGGATGGGAAAGGTGATGGAGATGGAGCTAGTGATTCAAGTGGGTTACCGAAGGTGCAGTTGGATCCAGCGACTGCATCGATGTTCCAAGCTTTCACTATGTTCTTACGGCAGCAACAATCTGATGAGCGGAAGGAAGCTTTGGCAACAAAGGCGCTACAAGCGGTGGTCAGCAGGATTGACCAGTTTGAAGGGAAAGATGTCTCAAGATATTTGAGGCATTATGTGAAGGAGATGGAGCTGAACCGGGTCTCAGAAGATGAGATGATTGAGACGTTTGAGTTAGCAGCAGCTCCAGAGATTAGGGATCATGTTAAAATGCTAACGAAGCATTTTAACAAAGATTGGGAGACGTTTGCTCGTGCCTTGATGGATGAGTACTTCTTGGAGGACTCTGATCGAGTCACCAAGAAGTCCTTCTTGGAGTGGGTTGAGCAACCAAGGAAGGGTCTACAAGCTACTGAGTTGCTCAGGGAGTTTGAGAAGCAGTTTTCACGGCTAACCAGGATGGAGAAGTTGACGTTGCAGTCCAACAAGACAGAGCTATTTCTCCGGGCTGTAGATGAGAAGTTGCAGGAGAAGCTAGAGGTACTTCTGGAAGACCGGGAGGAGGACGATGGATTGACTAGCAGCTGGAAGAAGGTTGAAGAAGCTGTTGGTCTGCTCACCAAGAGGGAGCGGAGGCGAGAGAAGGTTCCTGTTAGGAGATTGGCGCCAACACCTACAGCTGTAACACCTGTTCCTGTAGTCCGACCAGTGGTTCCTGTTGCTAGACAGGTAGTACCAGTTGCTCCAGCTGTTCCAGTTGTTCCAGTTGTTCAGGCACCTATGGTACCTCCGAAGAAGGATGATTCAAACTTTGAGGAGATCATGCGTGGAATGCGAGACTTGCAGATCAAGCTCACCAGATTGGAGGAACAAGGGTCTACAAGCGGAGCGAAACCTGTTGAGAAGCAAGGCTGGATCCAGCGGTGTATCTGGTGTGATGGTACCGATCATCCGCGCAGAGATTGCAAGGAGTTCAGTGATACCTTGCAGCAAGGGGTGATCTTCTGGAAGGATGGGAAGGTAGCGTTGAGGGATACTGGTGCACTTCTTCAGACCAACTTTGGTAGAGGAGGGATGAAGAAGTTGGTTGAGGACCACCTATCAGCACAAGCAGTCGCCATCGTGGAAGCTGGAACTTATGGCACAAGGGTAGAGGATCAGGCTGAGAGGAGTTTCAACCAGCAAGTTGAGCCAAGTGAGTTGTGGTCATCTGCCATCTCCATGAAACAGAAAGGGAAGATGGTACGTGAGACGTTGCAGAGGACTGCTGCTACGATCAGAAGGGATACTGGATGGGAGGATCCGATAGAAGCTCTATCAGTGCATGCGTACATCGCCAAGAACCAACACGAAGCGTTGTTGGAAGAGAAGAGAAGGCGAGATTCAGAGGATTCAGGAGAAGGCACTTCTTCCAAGAGACAGACTCGAGGGGAGAAGATTCGCCAAGAGCTTCGGGATGCAGGAGCTCAAGACCTACCGATGGACGATGCTCCTTCTTCATCGAAGGAGAAATCTCAGAAGGAGAAGGGTAAGCCGGTTGCGTACAAGCTACAGTCGGATATCGAGGCTTCAACAGACTTGAAGGGAGTCTTGGAAGATCGCATTCTGAATGCGAAGGTGGAGTTTACTTTGAGAGAAGTGTTAGGCATCGCCAAGCGTGAGTTTCATGATGTCATCAAACGGAAACGACAAATTACGGGTGAGACTGGTTTATCACATGCCTTGGATACTAGGATGTTTGTGGATGAGGAGAGGGAGCTTGCAAGGTGCAGTGTCTATTCTCTGGAGGAAGAAAGAGATCGAAGGCGCAGGGTGCATTTTGAGGATGAAGAGGAGGATGGGAAGCGGAGCTCAAGTCATTACAGCCATAGTCACTGGGCTCGAGCTACGACGGAGACGTTGGTGAGAATCGAGGACTTGGATGAACCAGTGGTTGCTCTGATCGATCATGGATCAGAAATCAACATCATGTCCAAGGAGCTATACAAGAAGAAGAAGTGGCCGATCGACACCGAACATGGATGGGTCATAAGAGCAGTCAACAACACAAGAGGAGACTTGTATGGAGCTTGTCCGGACATCAGAGTGCGCATAGGTGATGTTGCTATCGAGCAGAACTTTTTTGTTCAGGAAGCAACATCATATCCACTCATTCTTGGACAACCTTTCATCATAGCAACTCGGATGGAGACAAAGGTACTGGACGACGGATCTGCTTATGCTAGGATCCGAAGTCAAGATGGGAAGAGAGCGGTACAATTCCTGACTGTACCGTCCAATCACGAGCGCAACCGAGATCGTTTGAGGGAGAAGCCGCTTCCAAGGGTGAGTGAAGAGTTCAAGGATTTTCGTTGAGTACCACTATAGAGCGGGATTGTGGTGGTGCGCAAGAGAAGGTACTCTCGCTTGATGGAGATAGTGCCTTTTGTACAAGGTTTGTTGGGTTTTCAGATTGTGGGATTGCTATTTACAGGAAGGTAGAAGAGTTGAGAAGAAAAGAACAAAAACATTTGCGTGGTGTTGAGTTGATGTTGAAAGAGTTGGGTGAGCTAGAAGGGGATGAATGGATTTCTGGTGTTTATGAAGAGGATGGGTTGGAGGATCCTTTGCGAGAGATCATGTCTATTGGATGGGAGGATATGGATAAGGTCGTGCAGATTCATTCAAGGGAGGTCTATTCGGTGATCAAATCATTCCGTGCACCGGAGGTTCGAGTTGAGACAAGGTACAAGACAGTGGATAGAAAGGTAAAGCCAATTGCTGGTCCTTTGCCGGAAGACACCAACCAACAGATGGATCGAGCTTCAAAGGAGAAGAGTTTGAGAGATCCTGTAATGATAGGACACAAGTTCACGGAGAAGACCCTTGAAGAGCTGAAGATTGGATCTGATGAGTCTCTTCTACCAGAAGAGAGGATGTGCTTCAAGGAGATGCTTTCAAGACATGGGAAAGCATTTGCTTTTGAGCCACATGAGATTGGGTGTGTAGATCCGTACGTTGTTACCCCGATGGTTATCTTCACGGTACCGCATGTGCCATGGAACCTGAGACCAATTCCAGTACCGCGGGCTCACTTGCCCAAACTAGTGGAGTTGCTGAAGGAGAAGATGCGGATGAAGATCTTGGAGCCGTCGTTTGCACCATATTCAAGCAGATGGTTTACTATACCAAAGAAGAATGGGTCGCTGCGATTCATCCAAGACATGCAGCCGGTGAACGCAGTAACAATCAGAAATGCTGGGGTGGGACCGATTGTGGATGAGTTTGCAGAAGCGTTTGCAGGAAGAGCGATTTACTCGATGGGAGATCTTTACTCAGGGTATGATCAGTTTCAACTAGCGGAGGAGAGCAGAAGCTTCACGACAATGAGGACACCTTTGGGGTTGGTTAGGATGTGTACTTTACCGCAAGGAGCTACCAACTCGGTAGCACACATGATGAACGAGATGAATCGAGTTCTAAGAGACTTCATTCCTGAAAAGACGATGCCGTTCTTGGATGACATCCCCATTAAAGGATGTGTGGAAGATGAAAAGGATGAAGCATTAGATCAGAGGGGGTGTCGGCGATACGTCACTGATCACATCGCAGACTGTGAGAAGATCTTATCTCGACTTGAGGAAGTTCATCTTACGCTGTCAGGTGCGAAGTCTACATTTGGAGTTAGAGAGGTTTTGATCGTTGGTCATTTGTGTGGATCGTTTGGTCGGAAGCCAGATCCGAACAAGGTGGATGCGATTGGAAGGATGAAGGAGGTTTGCAACTCGCTGACAGAAGTAAGAAGATTTTTGGGTGCTTGTGTATTCTACCACATTTGGATTCCTCATTATGCGCATGTGGCGGATCCGTTGTATGGATTGTTGCGTAAGGGTCATAAGTTCAGATGGGAGGAAGAGCATACTGATGCGGTAAGGAAGCTGAAGTCTTTACTATCATCTCCTCCAGTTCTGGGAAGGATTGATTACAAGGGTGCTAGGCCGGTGGTTCTTACTGTGGATACAAGTCCAGTTGCAATTGGATGGGCAGTCGGACAGGATGATGAGGATGGAGACAGGTTTGCGGTTAGGTTCGGAGCGAAGGTGTTAAGTGCTCGACAACGTGCTTACCCGCAAGTGAAGAGAGAATTGTGGGGTATTGTTTCAGCTATAAAAACTGAGAAAGAGTATTTGATTGGAGCAGTAGTGGTGGTTGAAACTGATTGCTTGCCGTTGTTAGGGATGATCATGAATTGTTCAACCCCTGATATTGCGATGTTACGATGGATCGCATATATCAAGTCGTTGAACCCGGAGTTCAGACATATTGCAGGGAAGGATAATCTGATGGCGGATATGTTATCTCGAGCTCGATATGATGGGGAGGATGAGATGGTAGAAGACATTGACGACGTGGGTACAGAGTTCTATTCGATTGCGCAGACAGGAAGGGAAGAAGAGTTGTTTGTTGAAGGGTTGTATGATGGTGATTTGCTTGATATCGGGAGGTACCTTAGTACAATGGTTAAGCAGACAGGTTGGACAGATGAAAGGTTTCAGAGAGTTCGAAAGAAGGCCTACAACTTCATGTTGCAGGATGGGTTTCTTTGGAAGCGATCGAAGCAAAAAGGTGGAGTACCGCTACGGGTGATTTGCAACAAGGAAGATCAGCAGAAGTTGCTCAAGGCGTTCCATGAGAGTCTTTGGGCTGGACATCGAGGGATTTGGGCCACTTTTACAAAGATGAAAGAGCGGTATTGGTGGAAAAACATGTACAGGGATGTTGTATCTTTTGTGGAGTCTTGTTTGACATGTCAGATGTATTCGAATATCCGATATCGTGACGGATTACATCCGACTTATCCGTTGGCGATTCACTTCAAGTGGGTGGTAGACTTGGTGACTATGCCGGTTGGATTATGGCAGATGAGATATTTGGTACTTGCTAGAGAGGATCTTTCAAATCAAGTCGAGGGTAGAGCGCTTCGGACGGAGACAACTGAAGGGGTATGTAAATTTCTCTTGGAAGAGGTTGTTTGTCGGTATGGATGTGTGGGAAAGATCACTGCAGATCGGGGAGAGTTAGATGCACATGAGGCTCGTGAATTCTTTGCAAGGTGTGGGGTGAGGTTGTCACTGACAACTGCTTACAACCCCGAAGGGAATGCCAAGAGTGAACGTGGTCATCCACCCATTGTGAAGGCTTTGGTGAAGGCCTGCAACAGAAGGGTGCGCGAGTGGCCTCGACTCTTACCATTTGCGTTATGGGCAGATAGAACGACACACAGCTCGGTGACAGGTTACATGCCGGTGAAACTCATCACAGGTCAGAAATCTATCATGCCGATTGAAGAACACGTTCTGACATGGAGTGTGTTACCTTGGGAGGACAATTTGACTAGGGAAGAGCTTCTTGCTATTCGAATTAGGCAGTTAGAGAGAAGACCAGAGGATACTGAAACTGCTTTGGATAGACTGCGAGAAGCACGGTTGAAGAACAAGGTCAGATTTGATCAGCGACATCGTTTAAGACCTAGGGAAATTAAGGGAGGTGATTGGGTGTTAGTCTATGACAACAGTCTAGACAACCAGCATAGTGCACTCCGGAAGTTTTCCCGAAGATGGTTTGGTCCGTATGTGGTGAAGAAGGTTCATGACAACGCAACTTACGCCCTGCAAGAGTTGGATGGAACGAGCTTGAAGGTACCAGTGGCAGGTAAACGTGTCAAGATTTTCAAAAAGAGAGATGAGGAGGTCGATCTAGCAGATATCTTGACGGAGTTTCAGTTTGAGGATGAGGATTATACAGAAGATCTTGAAGGTGAGGATGGTTACGATGGGAAGTAGGACGATAAGCCGGTCCACTCCTTGGTTGGTATCTCTGGTGCATACCGGAGGATGCACAGGTTCAGAGGGGGTGGATGTCGTGTCGTGGACCGGCTCCTACTTGAAATTCAAACTTCAATACTTGTCGCTCCAAAGACACTCATGAGAAGACAAGCTAGGCTCCAGCTTACGGATTTTGGCACAATCTCAGATCTCAATTTTCATCGCATAGAAGGGTAGAGCTCCTTGTCAGCATTCCATAGGCATCTTGTCTACTTCGTTTGGGCGCCTAGTAGAGAAGTTACAGGACTCGAAAGATGGAGAAAATAAGCTAGGCCCCAGCTTACGGGTTTTTGGCACCACTTCGGATCTTCGTTTTTATCGCACCAGTGGATAGAGCTCCTTGTCAGCTTTCCATAGGCACTTCATCTACTTTGTTTGGACGCCTAGTGGAAAAGTTACAAGACTCGAAAGATGGAGAAAACAAGCTAGGCCCCAGCTTACGAGCTTTTGGCGCAACTTCGGATCTTTACTTTTATCGCATAGATGGATAGAGCTCATTGTCAGCTTTCCATGGGCATCTTGTTTATTTCGTTTGGACATCCAGAGAAGAAGTTATGCGATTCGGAAAAAGGTAAAATCAAGCTAGGCCCCTAGTTACTTGCTGACTGGGTATTTAGGGCTTCAGGCGTTATATCAAACACGCAAGGGGTCTGCTTCTTATTATTGAGAGTTGAACTTCGTACGTACAGACTGTTGCAAGGGGGCTGCTTAAGGGGCTTGCTTGTTCCTACGACCTGTCGGTGAATGTTTTGGAGAATTGGGAAGTCCAATACACGCGCGCAAGGTGTCATCGGGTTCAGATCTGTGCAGGCTACGCACAGGTTAAGACGGTTCTTGAAGAGACGGATCGGGGGTTGTGTTCTGGGAAAAATTGAGACGCAGGGAGCAGAATTGGGATTTTCAGTTACCTGTGAAGGAGAGTCGGACCGTTCGGGCCGTTCCGGAGTCCAAACTTGCTGTCCCTGGATCCATCGAGATCAGAACAACGAGTTCTTCAGGAAATTGAAGACGATACAAAGTTTTATCGGGCGGTTTGAGAGTTGTGAGAGAAATTGGCTCGCAGGGAAGCGCTTGCGTTAGATTTTCATCGCCTGCGAACTGAGATTGGATTGTTCTTCGCGATCGGTGAGCCAAGCTCTTCGTTCTTGGTGCCTACGCGATCAGGGAGTCCTCATGTACGCATAGGAGAAGACTGTAAGTGAATTGGATTGTTGGTTTGGGTGTGGTGAGCAAATTTGAGCCGCAGGGAGCCGATTTACGTCAGTTTTTTTGTAGCCTGCGACCAAATTTCTCGAGTAGTTTTGCAAGGGGAACTCCAAACGGCTTGTTTGGAGTCTTGTTGGGTTTAGGGTAGCCAGATCTACCTACCAGCGAAGACGGATATCAGTTTAGACGATCCGTTTGTGCGATGTGAGCGGTTTTAAGCCGCAGGGAGGAGTTTTTGAAGGTTCGGTCACCTGCGACCGAAAATTAGCGATATCTCAACTATCGGGAGCCGGATCTGAAGGTTTCTTGGGCCAACGGAGTCAGGGAAGGAGACCCTATCAACATTTGAAGATCGTTTGGCGAAAGGAGAAAGTTCCCAGATAGGTCTTTTTCGGTTCCTTCGCTACAGGTTTCGTCCTTTTGAGTTCGTTAAGGACTTAGTTGGTTGTGTATGGCTTGTGGTAGCTAGCTTTAGCCAAGAGCTAGTGTGTGGATGTGGTTTGGACTTGGGTTTGGATCGCATGATACTGTTGTGGCTCTGGTTGTTAGCAAAGAGAAGCTCCTCTTGCTTTGAGCTACGCTTTGGCGATTTCAGACTAGGGTTGCGTTTCAGGGGTTTGTTTTAGGGCTTCTGAAGTAGGTTACAGACCGCTCTGGTCTGTTCCTCAGTTTTGTGCCGTTTGGAGAAAGAATCAACAGTGTACATACTTTCAGAGTGGTATATATCGCAGCATTCTTTTTCGTGGTTGTTCTTCTCTGTCTTGTCTCTGTTTGGCACACAGCATCTCCACAGCCAGGAACCTCGTGTTTTCCTGGACATCCTTCACGCACAAAATATCCGACACGATAACGTGAAGGTTACATGAGCGATGACCAAGCGAAGGAGTACCTGGAACAACTCAAGCGAGGAGTGAAGTTGCAGAATATGCAGCTAAGACATGGTTTACTCATGTTCAAGCAAAGTCGGGTTTATGTGGGACAAGGAAAACTTCGGACTAAGTTACTCAAAGAATGTCATGATGCGCCCTTATCAGGACATAAAGGAGAAAAGTCCACTTTAGCAGTGATAGCTAAAAAGTTTTATTGGCCCCACATGAAAGACGATGTTTCCCACTTTGTGAAAACATGCGTAACCTGTCAAGCGAATCGCGTTTCTTACGAGAAGAAACAAGGATTGCTTCATCCTTTGCCGATTCCAGCCAGACCTTGGGAAAGCATTAGCATGGACTTCATTACCTCTCTGCCTGACTCGAATGGATACAATGCGATTTTTGTGATAGTTGATCGGTTTAGCAAACTAGCGAAGTTTGCCCCGACCTTGGATACTGCAACAGCGTTCACGACTTCTCGGTTATTCCTAGATACTTGGTGGCGTTCACATGGATTGCCTTGGAGTATTATTTCAGATAGAGACTCTAAGTTCACAAGTGTCTTTTGGAAACACTTGTTCCAAAAATTGGGGACTAAGTTAAAATTTAGTACCGCCTTTCATCCGGAAACAGATGGACAAACGGAACGAGTTAACTCGGTTCTGAATCAATACTTGAGGAATTATGTGAGCGCGGACCAAAGTGATTGGGCGGAGTGGCTCAGTCTTGCGGAGTATTGCTACAATTCCACGAAGCATTCAGCAACCGGCGAATCGCCTTTCTTGCTGACTTACGGACGTGAGCCAGAAGGGCCTCTTGACTTGACTCTTGCAGGGAGTTCTACATCGGCACGACCAAGAACACGGCAAACATCAGCTGAAGAGTTGGTGGCGGCAATGCAGCGGCGCGAGGAGCAAGTAAAGAGCAACCTCGAGAAGGCGCAGCAACGGTACACGAAGCAGGTAAACAAGCATCAGCGGCAAGTGAAGTTTCAAATGGACGAAGAAGTATGGTTAAGTACGAAAAACTTCACACTCCCGAAGGAAATATCGGTGAAGTTTTCATCGAAGTTCGCGGGACCTTTTGTCGTTGTCAAGAATCCGCATGAAGATGTCTATACATTAGACCTTCCTCGAGAGTGGTAGTTGCATCCGACTTTCCATGTTTCTTTATTAACGAAATACTTCAAGGATGATTTGCGGCCGGAGCGCAAACAAGTACTCAGGCCTCAACCTGATGTCGTGCAAGGCGAAGCAGAATATGAGGTGGAGTCCATTTTGCGATCTCGGCGCAAATCAAACCGGATGGAGTACTTGGTCAAATGGCGTGGTTACCATTTGAAGGAAGCAACTTGGGTGCCAGAGGAAGATCTCGCACATGCGAGTGAAGTATTGGACCTATTCAAACGGAGACAAGGACAACAAGGGCGTTAGCAAGATGAGGACATCTCCTTCCAGCGAGGGGTGAAGAAACGACGAACCATACGAGTAGCAACTTGAGGCGATTTGGGCCGATGGACTTTGTACTTGAATTTGGAAATAAAGATTTTGTTTCTTGAAAATTTGTCTAAGAGTATTGGTAGTGCATGGCTATGACTAGTTCTGATCAGATGCCTAGGATGTTGTCAAGAGGAGGAACGAAGCACACTCAAAGGAAGCGAGCTGGTTTGGATCAAGACTAAGTCTTGATGTCAAGACTTAGGTTTGCCGTAGCGTTGGCAAAGCAAGTATGAAATTTCATACTTGTCTTGGGGCTTGGGGTGATCTTGCTTTGTGGTTTTCTACAAAGTAAACTTAGTCTCGCGTCTAAGTCAAATCAGATTGCGACCGGAAAGTGGGTTTCGAGGGACCTTGTAAGTAGGTGTGAATACTTATAGTTAGCAAGTTAGAGTCTTAAGTAGAATGTTTAGAAGTTGCCAATTAGTTTTGTTTAGGGTAAGCCAAAAAGGTAAGGCTTTTCCCTAGACTAGTTGGAATTTTCTAAGTGTTCTAGCGACAACTTAAGACTCAAGCCAAGAAGGGAATTGCGGGTTAGCTACCAGAACGCAATTCTGACGCCAAGGGGTTGGCTACCCATTTTGAACTTGGTGTTAACTTAAAGGATCATTGTTGATGAGGGCATCAACCTCCAAAGTGGGGGTGAGTGTCGCGCCCCTCATTCTCAAGATCGGGCGCAGACCCGAACAACAGAACCCTAGCGGACTTGCGCTAGGTTGTGAACGTTGCGAGTGGGACTTAACGGCTTGGCCGGCAAGTCGGGATCAGATGAACCCTAAGTGGTTCTCTGAACCAAGGTTAGAACCTTGGGTTAGGACATAAGGGCCTATCCCAAGAGGACCCCAGACGAACGCTAACCTAAGGGGGCGAGTTTGGGAACGGGCTGAAACATGAGTCTCAGACATAGGTCTGAGACGTGGGACCGAGACGTGGGTCCGAGACACAGACGAACCACAGGGTTTGACCCTGGGTCTGGACCACAGGTTTCGGAAAAACTGCTAAGTGTTGGAGCTCCAGGGACGTTTTAGGTCGTGGACGGAGCTCCACGTAAGATCTCGAGGCGAGTGAGGTATCATTGGAAAGGTCTCGTCGAGAGCTTTCCAGTGATATATAACACTCCTCGATCTGACCTCCGAGCTGGAAGTTATGGCCGAACCACAATCGAGTTGTGGTATAATTTTCAGGGACCAAAGAGGAGGGCGGGGTCGCCGATCCCCAGAAGTATATATGAGGGGGGCTCAATGCCTGGGTGGGCCAGGACGAGTCATCCGACCCCAGGGTTCGGCGGGCGGACTCTGGGGGCATGAGGTGATGGCTGGGCCGGTTCCAAGGCACGTTCAGATCTAGACTTGGATGTCTAGACTTAGGAACGATGTAAGGACTGGGGCAAGACTAGGGAACGAGTCGGCGGGTTAGACCACCGTTCGGGAGCCTAGACCCAGACGGACATCACGGGCGGTTGGGCCGCTAGGTGTGCTGGAGGCACCGTTTAGGACCCTGGACTTTATGGGAAGTCCGCCCCAAGTCATATTGTGACTTGCTCATGTTTGGGACCGACTTAAGCGGATCTAAGTCGAGACTTAGGAACTGCTGAGCTTGATAAATAGGGAGACGGTCCGGCTCCGGTCCGGACCAAGCAGAACTAAGATAAATGGTGCATGGACGCTAACTTGTGATTGTGTTTGCAGGTTAGCGGTGTAAAGTTTGCGACCTACTGAGTTAGAGCTTCCGCTGGTGCAACAAGGCGGTAGGTGCGCTGTCGGAGTGTAATCCGTCTACCTAGGAAAGCGCCGGGCTTCTGGCTGTGGTTGTTCACTCAAGAGGTTGGCTTTCAGGTCACAATAGGGCTATAAACACTCACACAGATGTGTAAGATCTAGTAATATACCCAGAAGGCGAAATTCAGGTCTAGCTGGCAGTAATAGGATTCGGCGGTGAACTTTGACACTCACGGAGAGGAAAACTATGAAGATTTAGACCTCTAAACTTCCCCTACATGCAAATGAGGTACTACTGAACTCACAGACGAAATTTCAGCCTGAGATCAAATTCTGACACGGAGATATGAACAAAAAAGTTTTGAGCAAGAAAACTACGGCAATTTCTGGTACCTAGCTGGCTATTTCAACCTATAACAGGAGTTTGGCTCGATCAATTTCGAAGTTTCTTACAGGATTTGCAGTCTACAGGGTGCTGAACATCCCTGTGAAGTTGGGACTCCTGAATGTACACAGAACTGTAGATCTCCTCCTCTGAAGTCGCTGCTCTAGATTAAGAGCTTTTCAGACCCCCTCAGCTTCAGCGGCCGCCCTGAATTACTCAGTTGCTCAATCGATATGAAACTTTTTGTGAAATCGTAGCCCTGCTGGCGGAGAACACAACCTCGAAGTTTTGAAGCAATTTCCTCAAAACTGCTGCGAGTGACACTGAAAACCCTAAATCCAACCAAAATGATTCAATTCTAGCACAATCCGAACTTCAATTGCTCATAACTCCGTCTTTATTGACTCAAATCGATCGAAATTTTCACTAGAAGTGCTTGGCATGACGAGACCTCTCTCCCTGTGCTCTCCGATTTCGAAGATCCCTCACCAAATGCTCGAACTCCACTCTAGAGCTTTGTTTCTAAATTTAGAGTTTAACAAAAGACAAAAACAGACCAATGGGAGTTCATAGCTCCACTTGGTTGTCCTTTAGTACCCTAAACCACGTGGCAACTTAGTTTTACTCATAGGCTACCACGTTAAGCCCCTGGAGTGCCAGCGTAAAACTTAAACTACCTAAAACGACACGCAGCCCCGAAAAATAACTTAAATCAGCTAGAAAGCGTGCATGGGCGACACGCAAATACAACCCATGAGCTTAAGCCCTATCAACATGGTAATCAACTTACTAAGACTCAAAATAGTGTTAACACCGTATGCAAAGATGTCAAACATATACATAAACGACTAGAAGTAATAAGAGCTAACTTCTAGAACTACTAAACCCAAGCGTCGGAGTAGAAATATAACATGTAACCGCCAGATAGCACGACAGCGTGAAATACGTAAGTCACTTTGAGGTGACAGCAGTTATGTACCAATAGTATATTAGCTCACACTCTTTGTAGAGTAGTATGAGTCGGAGACCCTTTTTGTCTGTACCAGTTCTGAAGTCTAAGTAAAGCTGTGCACATATCATCTCGGAATATTTCTGTTCAGTTCTCCTTCTGATTAGTTTTAACAGGCTGATCTGTTATCAGTTCTAATAGGTTGGTAGCATTCTGTTGTGGGAGATAATTCTGTATTCTGAGAGATTTGAGAGTACAGTTCTCAGTTTTGTAACATGGTATCAGAGCACATGTTGCTCAAGCTAAGGTTTTAAGATTCTGATAATCTGATATTGAGTTTCTGGGGCTTTTTTGGACTCATCATTTCAGCAAGATAGCAACTATAGTTGTTACTTTCAGATGGATGACTGTATTATGCTTTCGCAACAAGCATACATAAAGTCTGTACTTGGAGAGTTTCAGATGGAAGATTGCAAGTCATCAACAACACCTATGGATCAAGAAAGTGGTTTTGAGAAGAAAACAGCTGACAATATCATTGAAGAATATTTGCACAGGAAATTAATTGATGGAATTATCAGTTGGAGCCGCAAGAAGCAGAATACAGTAGCAAGGTCTTCAACGAAAGCTGAATACATTGCTCTTAGTGATGGTTCTATAACCTTGATATGGTTAAGGAATTTATTGCTGGAGATGGGAGAAAAGATATCTGGACCAACAGTATTACATGTGGATAATCAGAGTGCAATGTTCTTGACTAACAACAGGGTTATCAGAGAAAGAACAAAAGGTTTGGAGACAAGGTTACATCATATAAGGGAGAAAATTGAAGCTAAGATAGTCAAGCTGGAATATTGTCCATCGGAAGATCAATTAGCTGATATTTTTACCAAAGCTTTACCAAAGCTAAGGTTTATACATATCAGAGATTTACTAGGTATGAAAGAAGTGATGCTCTAATGAAGGAGGGTGTTAAATATCATTAGAAAGTCACATCAAAACTCTGCGGAAGATAAAAAGACAAAAGTAAAAAAAGGAAGAGGTGACTTGTGACATGACTTGTGACGTGAGAAGCACTGGGACAGCAGTTACGTAAGTCACTTTGAGGTGACAGCAGTTATGTACCAATAGTATATTAGCTCACACTCTTTGTAGAGTAGTATGAGTCGGAGGCCCTTTTTGTCTGTATCAGTTCTGAAGTCTAAGTAAAGCTGTGCACATATCATCTCGGAATATTTCTGTTCAGTTCTCCTTCTGATTAGTTTTAACAGGCTGATCTGTTATCAGTTCTAATAGGCTGGTAGCATTCTGTTGTGGGAGATAATTCTGTATTCTGAGAGATTTGGGAGTACAGTTCTCAGTTTTGTAACAGGCTTTGCATCAGGCTAAAATAAATTGCAACGAACGCTGTCTTTTCAGAACAGTGTCTTAATAATATCGAACCTTCTCTACATAGTGGTGGAAATGTATATAAGGATTGTTAAATATGTCTGCACATATGTGTTAAATAGTGTAAACACAAGTCATGGACCTCGATAGATGATAGTGATGGAGTGTAGATTTACAAACAAGCTAATCTGATTTACAAGGTATATCACAGTGTCTCTAGATCTTATACCAACTTTAGACTAAATTAAGCAGCCGGGGGCGTCAGTATCCGTTTATAGCAGCGGAACAGTCAGCATGTCACTGAATGGAGCGCAGTTGTTAAATACATGGTACTGGAATAGCTCTTCAAATTTTAATATCCATATATGCATATTACGAAGGTGACCTTATCACAGCATTTGAATCTTTCTCTCTTCTCTCTCTGTCTTTCGAATTTGTTGTGTTCTGGTCTCGTGTACCGATGGATTGACTGCAAGATAGTCCAAGCTTCATTTGGGTTATTGTTATAATAGTAGGTGCAATACCTCCTTGGAACACTCGTCCAGTGCATTATAGAAGACTTAGTTTATATTCAACTCATGATCAGTTTCCATGGTGAGCTTCGAGCTCTCAGACTGATCATGATAAAGCGATGCTAACGTATTTCAGACCGATTCCTAATTACTTTCCCTCAAGCTGACTGAAAGCTACACTACGGTAGTACTACCATCAGCATTAATGTATCTTGATAGCGATCAGGACAAGCTGAAGCTAATGTCTTGATCCCAGTCGGTAAATACTGTGCTTGATCGACCATAACCAGAATATGAACCGTCCGACTTTTCCTGGCAGGATATCTTGCCATTCCTCAGTTTCCAGTTAGGCTATGTATTACGTATTTTCAGGGCAAAACATGACATTCGATACAAACCATATAATTTCTGGCTTTTCCCTGTTGTATGTTTCAGTGGATTATATCTGATAAACCATCCATCTTTTCCCCAAAACCAGTGTCTAGTTCAGAAACTGATAAACCACTGTGACAGTTCAGGCTAGGTTAAAGTCCAGAAACTGATATGCCACTGTTTAGGCTGGGTTTAGGTCCAGACACTGATAAACACGTGTTTAAGCTAAGTTTAGATTAGAGATATCGATATGCCACTGTTTTAGCTTGGTTTAGGTTGAAAAACTAATAATGTACTCTTTAGGCTGAAGAAATTGATATGCCACTGTTTAGGCTTAGTTTAGATTTGACAAAATTGATAATTCACTGTTTAGACTTGGGAAATTGATATACAGCTGTTTACGCTCGTTAAAAAGTATAAATTAAACGAGAAAAACGTCAAGCAATAGTAGTTATCCGACTATTCAAAACGAGTGAACTCTATGTTCAGAAAGGGCATACATGGTTCATGTAACGTCAACCTCAGAAAGATAGTGGTTTATCAAAATAAACCACTCTTCAGAGGTATTAGGGTGCAGATGTTTAGACTGAATGTGTTCTCTGGTTCTGGATATCATGCAGATGCTTTAGAGTACACATACATCGTCATTGCTGTATATTCACCCATGTACACTTACAAAGTGTACATGGGTATAATTTAGAGCAAACCTTTTTTTTTAAGGAAAGGTTAGCTCTAAATTATGCCTGAATCATTCACTTTATTTGTAAAGAAGACTTCAGTTATAGCCCGATACGTTTCAGATCTCTCACTGCACTTATGGGTTCTTCTGGTTTTCACAAGCCATGTGTTCCACTCACAAGTGAAGTCTAAATTAAGTTTTTTAATTTAAGTATATTAAATTTAGCATTTGACTTGGAAGTTTTTCACGTAAATATAGATTTAGCATTTGACTTGGATGTTTTCACGAAACCGGGCACGAATGTCACACGGCAACCCGGCTTCCTTCACTGCACCCCCTTAAAACAGAATTGTATTTAAATTTACACTGTAACCTCCGCTTCCTTCACTGTACAAGTCCATGGGGAAGGATATTGACTCCAAGCAGCAAGGAGTTTGATTCCTCTGAAAATAACATATTAGGGGAGTAAAAGTTGGAATCTTTTCTATATATTCTTCCCGTACGAGGTGGAGTCACGACTTCGGTTTAATATTCACGGACGATATTGCCCACTGCATTTCTTTATTCATTTTCATCTATTTTGAATGTGAGTTATTACAATTGAAAACTGAATGCTAGGCCTATGAATTCCAACTGACAGAGGCAACAACTGATTAATAATGGTACAGTTTTTGCAATTCAAAAAGTCACTTCTCTATGAATCGCTAATTTTCCTAATGCATTTACATAATTATCAGTTGATTGTGGAAACCGAAAACTTTTAAAGGATATATTTTTGGTCGTACAATGTATTTGGTCTTGTAATGTTACGATAATTACAGGAGGGAAGGAATAGCTTAGATCTAGTAGATATCAAATCGCTAATGAATATATAAAGACAATTGTCAAATTCTAGAAGTTGTTTCTTCAGTTCAGCTGGAGATGTCAATACAAACACCATGTTGAACAAAACGTACTGAATTAAGAAATGGATGAACCTACAATAAAAGAAGAATACACTACCTACATGGATAAATAAAAAACCAGTTGAATGATACACTTCTTGTTGTGTCCAAAAGCCAACTCTTAAAGGTGATTACAAAACTTTTAACTTTAGCATGTAGTTTCTTCACCATTGGACATTCGTCGAGAAAAGAACTCGTGGAATCTCATTCAGACATCCTTTTAAGGCATTCTCATCTATGTCAATGTCTTCGGTGGAATTGCTCATATGCTGTACTACAGTTGTAGGCACTCAAAAGCTTCAACATACGTCAATCAAGGGTTCACTTCGAATTATTTGTACATACGAGCCAAAGCATAAATCAAATACTCTATATTATTTCTCAGTTAAGTATAAAAAAGATATTTTATATTAAAATGTACATAAAAGTGTCATCTTTATTTTTTAAAATTTTATTTTACTTTACAACTTAAAAAAGATATACAAATACCTATTTTTAAAAAACAAGTTTTTAACACTTTTCCAGTTTGGAATAAAAAATACTCTGTTTTATTTCCGTTTATGTTTAACAAAATTAACTAGCAAACTCCTCAAAAGATGTTCATACATCATGAACTATTCATCCTCCTTGCAGTCTATCTAAACAGACCGTATATTTTCTTAACAAAACAACAAACAATTTGACAATGTATGAAAGCCTTAACAATCGATGAAACATATTGTAGTAGAAGATTAGCACGCAACTGAATACAAAATGATCAGCTCCTTTGTGCCTGCAAGTTTAGGTGAAATGTAAACGCAAAGATTCCAACCACCTCTTCCATCGCTCTGCTTCCAGTTTCGTCCACTGAAGAAAAGAATGACCGCAAAGTGCACGCGGAAGTCACATACATGCAATCCAAGTTGTTGTGATTTATATATGTTTTTCTTATTTATCTTATTCCCCCTGCCGGCCCTCTCTTATTACGTGCAGTGAAGGTTAGAGAGAGAAGGGAGTAGAGCATCTACAGGAAAGTCGTTGTCGCTGAAAAGTTTTCGAGAATAGTTGCGGAAGTATTTTTGCCGAGAAAGGACAGTAATGACAACTCTTGGACACTCCATGACGCATTGTATCACAAAAAATCTTCACATGCATTCAAAGTGGGGACGGTATTCTTTACATCCAAAGTATGTTCGGGTGTCAAAAAACATGAAACACGCTATGCAATAAATAGCCAATGGATGGAAAGACTTCATCAAGCCTTACAAGAGAGAGAGACCCGAAAGACCAAGCTACCAACGCCTCGAAGAGAGGAAGAATATCCTGTCCCACGACCTTGTACAAGAACAAGAAAAAAAATGATAGAAATACAAAACTGAAGAAAGCGTAGAGAAATATTTCAGTTCACGTCGGTGCTCAATAGAGAAATATTTCAGTTCACGTCTTCAAGGAAGTGGGCCAAAATTTCATGTTTTACTGCAGTGAGAAGTCCGCCGCAGTGCAAGTCAAAACTCTGTGTAATTTAAACTTCTATATTTAACTTTCTATATATAAATTTATATATTTGAATTTCTATATTTAAAAATCCAATTTAAACTACTTTTACGAGAACACAACACGTGATCACTAGAGAAACAGAGAAACCATAAGCAGCTGCAGCAACTGGAACCTGCGCAGCTATAACTCAAGGCTTATCAACGAATGAAACAATCTTAGAGACAATAATTAAGAGCTAACTCTTCGTAACAGAAGGATTAACTCTTAATTACGCCTCATGTACAGTTCCTGAATGTACATGAGGCTCATATCCTCATTATGAGGATATGTAGAGGAGCTAAGTGTCTCTTCCGACTAGGTCCTTTAACACGTCTAATGCCTCCCGCCAGACTGGCAGTTATACACTGAAGGGTATAACTGCCAGTCCTGCAGCTTTTGATAACTATTGCAGTCGCGATAGCTATCATCTTCTCATCACACATTCTTTACTTTCGTAATCTTTGGAGAAAAGAGTAGTCTCACGTGCCGCGACTATCGCTTCGCGTCAGTTCCACTTGGCACAACATCCCGCTGAACGATGATGAGCAGCAGAACCAGCATGATCTCTCTCGCCGGATAATGCAATCGCTTCAGCGACAGCCGAAAAGAGATGATGCCTATGAATGAATGCTTGAGAAGGAAGAAGAGGAGGAGACACAAAGAATCATTCGGTTTCTTCTTTTTTTCTTGGTCTATCCGAACATATCGGCTACCTGAGATCTTTTCCCTTCATTGCTAACACCTCGAACTGCACCAATGGTGACCACCGCCACAACCGAGAATCCTCGCTGCTCTACCCGCGCTATCAGTCGACTAGAACAAACGAACGAACAACTCGGATGATGGTTCGGTATTTCGAGGAACGTCACAAGAATGCCCTTGTGTTCACGATCATCGCATTGATTCTCTTCGTGCACTCTATCAGCAGCAGGAGCTCACACATTGACGATGACGAGAACTAGAAACAGTGAGAAAGAACTTGAATTTGGAATTCGCACGATGACGTCTGCAATGCATATGGTCCGTGGGACGACTGCAACCGCACTTCAGGATAACCGGCTAGTACTGCGGATCGGTCGACTGTCCTCTCCGTCTCAAGACTACAGCTTAGAGAGCAGCTTGGAGCTTTGAGACGGCAGTTCCCTTTGTTATAATGCTTGAATCCACAAGATAGTAGTGGGACTTGAATAGAGTAGACATAGAGTAGACACTGAGAGGCATTCGGTTTCTCTTCTGATACGTTCAGATTAAATCCAGATTACGTCTTCCTCCTCGAGCTCCGAATCAAGGAAGGTCCGAAAAGTTTAGATCAGCTTTTTCGTTTACAAGTTGGGCCAGATGTGAAAACTCCAAGGGCCTGCTTATCAGACTCCCAATTCCGCAAGAGGGACTCCGAAGATGAGCTTCTAATGATAGAAGCAGACTTGCATATTCTGTGACCAAGAAGACTAGTTTAAATACTTCATGCATATTGCATGGCAAGGTTTTCTTATGGAGAACATTAAACAGAGATGGCATGAGAAGTTTCGAGTGGAGATTCAATGAATTTACCTCCACGGTAAGTTTGCTGAATGATTCTTACTGTTGGTTGATTCAGGTGAGCATAGGCCCCCAAACATAAGTAGTTCAGTAGCTTATGCTCTTTGAGGACCAAGAGCATAAACTCTCCTGCCCAGGACAAATTGTATGAAGCTAACTTCCTATCGATCTATTCATACTGGTGATCATCTCTCTGTTTACTTTCATGTAGCCGTCAATGAAGGTGAAGCTTACCGGCTCTCCATGAGACGTCTCTCGTAAGATTTCTCACTGGTCTCATGGTCATTGCAAAGGTGGTCAACTTACAAGCACGAAACTGGGTATATCCACTTTCAGCAAACAGCAGATGAAGCTCTCATGGAGTACAAGAACGTACAGAGTACCGGTCTCAGTTTCAAAACGCGTAATAGTTCAAGTATTCTCCTGTGATTTTGTGCAATCTCCCAAAAACCTCTAGATCCACATAGAAAAGGAGTGATGTAGAGGATCGGTGGATGCTAGTAAAGAGGACCTTGTGAGAAGCCCACGTCAATGGCACACTTTGATGTTCATCAGTGTTTCAATCTGCACAGTAATATCTCATATTATCTCTCAATGTTACTTGGCAACCACATATAAATCTAAAATACCACGAAATAATCTGAACGTTTAGGTAAAGACGTGCCAGATGGTTCTATCAAGGGAGGGTTCATGCTCCCACCTGTTCGATGACTCGAAGCTTGGAAACAATAACTGTCAATATGGATACTCTGGTTGTCATGCAAACTCAGATAAACTGTTGAATGTGATCCATAAATGTAAATCTTACGGCCTACTGAAAAGAGTCCCACGTTCCAGTCTCCGAGTGGCAGCCAGTGTCCTTTTCTCATATAAGCTAGCTTCTCGACTGCGCAAACTGAAGCTTGAAAGAAGAAGGTAGCGAATGGACTGTACAAACAACAAGAAGCTAGCGAATGGAGTAGCAAACCGAAGCTTGATAGAAGAAGGTAGCGAATGGACTGTTTCTGCAAAGCGAAGCTAGCGAATGGACTAGCAAAATAAAAAATACTGAGTAAAATGTAAAGTAAATTGCAAAATACAGAGCCCCGAGGCATGCTTCAGATGAAAGAAGTGAAGGCATATATGAAAATGCATGTTAACATGACCTATTTGCCTCCCTATCTCGATATAGCTCAACTGAAAAATGAACAAAAGGCTGTTTTCTGTCATCATCGACTGAAATGAAATAACGACCCTAAAGATTTATCCTCTGAAACATAGAAATGTTCCCAATACCTCCCGAACTTCTTGAGCACCTTCTCCAACCCCATCTGAACGTGTTGGTGGTCGAACTTCTCGTGGGACATCCTCGACTTGAGAGAGATCCATATCTGCACGTTTTATCAAAATGTTGTGTAGTATACAACACGCGTGCACAATGTTCGGAGCCCAGTCGACTGAAGAAATAATCCCCATGTCCAAAATTCACCACTTCTGTTTAAGTAATCCAAAGGCACGTTCTATCATCATTCGACCTCGTACATGAGCATCGTTGTATATGCGTTCGATTGCTGAGCCATCGGACCGATGGCTATAAGAGATCATCATCCATGGATGAAGTTGATACCCACTATCGTCTAGCAAGTATGAGCTGAGAGAGTAACCATCATTGATACGAATGACAAGAGAAGTTAGATGTGTACCAGCCATCACCTTATGATAGAATTCGGATTTTCTAAGAAGCCTTTTGTCATTCACTGACTCGGCATTCCTACGAATATGTCGAGAAAGACTCCCTCGCTATCTACTATACCCTGCATTAACACCGAATAGAAGCCTTTTTTATTGTAGTAGTCCGCAACCAACTCACGTCCAGGGGGGGCTTTGATGAGAATATGAGTCTCCTCGATAGCCCCCTGGCAATTTGATAACCCGCAAATATTATGAAAACCTTGACTCACTCTCACCATCTCTCCATCCGTAGGCCAAGTCAAGTACCGACTGCCTAGAATGGTTACTACTGCACGAACACCTTCAGCTACTATACACTTAACAGTGGACTCTCCAATGCCAAATAATTCCCCGATGTTAAAGTAAGTAGACACATGCGCCAGCCGATAAATCACAATACCCAGCCTTACTTGAACGGGCACTGCACGTCGAAAAGAAGTGTCTACGCGCTCTAGCATCGGATCAACTTGCTCTAACAGTAAAAAAAAGTGGACTTTCTCATTCTCATGTTGCGTATCCATCTATCCTCACCATAAATACTCATCAAGCAGTGGTCAAACCAAGCAGCAGATCTATGTTTCACCCACCACCTAATCTCTTGTTTTTCCCAGATATGCGTCATCGTTATGAGAGCAGTAAACCTCTCATATGTAGCTTCTGATCTTGCATGACCCCAACCTGAACGTCTTCTCTTCTGAGTGATCGTCATTGCTCTTTGATCATTTATGCACTCCAGTATTGACTGGAACAACACACCCAATGTAAGCAACGCTCCACTGATATAGGTTATACAGTCCCACAACCCACCTACAAACATGCAATGCAGTAAACAAGCTTTCAAGAACAGAATTGAAACAAACTTACAGTTAAGAGCCTCTCTGGGCGAGCTTGTCAAAGGCATCAACCATGGCATTGAGAACTGAACATATAGACTGACAGTTTACAGCGAGTTGATCGAGTGCTCGAATTTCCAACTCGTGTTGTTTATCGAATCGAGCAGATTCCTTGTCATCACGAAACTCCTCTACTCGCTGCAACTCTGTTCTGAATTCACGGAATGCATCCACAATGAATTTCTGATTATCGTCAGATTGCCTCTTACGCTTTCCTTGACTATGAGAAGAGTCGGAAGGATTTGAAGGTTCCATCTCTGGAGGAGAGTCATCCAACCCATCCTCTTGCATACTGGAATCAGCAAAAGATGGAGGGTAATACATGGTCGACCTCCCATGAACTCGTCCATGAGTTCAAACCAAGTCTCTTCGTAAGCGGACGGTAAATCATTTGCCCTTCTGTTAGCAGCACTCATCGATTGAATGCCTCGTTCCCTGAACGAGCATTCCAATCTTTTATTTTTTTGTATCCAGACAAGCAGAAATTTCATTTAGATTTAGCTTGTTTCGGATCACAATGAACACCTTTCGCTCTCATTCTCAAGATGATAGCCTCCCACTTGGCAAGAGACGTTATTATGACGTTGTCCCGCAACTTGACGGCTACATGCTTGACTTCTACTCCGACGCTTGAGTTTAGTAGTTCTAGAAGTTAGCTCATATTACTTCTAGTCCTTTATGTATATGTTTGTGTTAACGATGTTAATACTATTTTGAGTCTTAGTAGGTTGATTATCATGTTGATAGGGCTTAAGCTCATGGGTTGTATTTGCGTGTTGCCCATGCACGCTTTCTAGCTGATTTAAGCTATTTTTCGGGGATGCGTGTCATTTTAGGTAGTTTAAGTTTTATGCTGGCACTCTAGGGGGCTTGACGTGGTAGCCTATGAGTGTAGATAAGTTACCAGGTAGTTTAAGGCACAAAAGGACAGTCAAGTGGAGCTATGAACTCCCATTGGTCCATTTTTGTCTTTTGTAAAACTCTAAGTTTAGAAACAGAGCTCTAGAGTGGATTTTGAGTAATTGGTGAGGGTTCTTCGAAATCTGAGAGCACAGGGAGAGAGAGCTCGTCATGCCAAGCACTTCTAGTGAAATTTTCGATCGATTTGAGACAATAAAGATGAAATTATGACCAATTGAAGTTCGAATTGTGCTAGAATTGAATCACTTTTGTTGGATTTAGGGTTTTCAGTGTCACTCGCAGCAGATTTGAGGAAATTGCTTCAAAACTTCGAGGTTGTGTTCTTTGCTAGCAGGGCTACGATTTCCCAAAAAGTTTCATATCGATTGAGCGACTGAGTAAATCAGGGCGGCCGCTGAAGCTGAGGGGGTCTGAAAAGCTCTTAATCTAGAGCAGTGACTTCAGAGGAGGAGATCTGGAGTTCTGTGTACATTCAGGAGTCCCAACTTCACAGGGATGTTCAACATCCTGTAGACTTCAAATAGTGTGAGAATATTTGAAATTCATCGAGCCAATCTTCTGTTATAGGTTGAAATAGCCATCTGGGTACCAAAAATTGCCATAGTTTTCTTACTCAGAACTTTTCTGTCAACATCTCGGTGCTAGAATTTTATCTCAGGCTGAAACTTCGTGTGTGTGTCCAGTAGTACCTCATTTACATGTAGGGGAAGTTTAGAAGTCTAAACCTTTATAGTTTTCCTCTCCTTGAGTGTCAAAGTTCACCGTCTAAATCTATTACTACTAGTTAGACCTAAATTTCACTTTTTGAGCATATTAGAGGATCATACACACCTGTGTGAGTGTTTATAGCCCATGTTGTGACCTGAAAGCCAACCTCTTGAGTAAACAACCACAGCCAGAAGCCCGGCGCTTTCCTAGGTAGACGGATCACACTCCGACATACTCTCTTTTCGGTGAACTTGACGTAAAACACCTAGGGTGGGAGTTTTCTTGAGAGTGTTACAGGATCAGATATCATGACCAACCAAGGATCATCAAGTGGAGGTGTTGCTGCTGCTCAGCAACCTGTTCAGTTGGATGCTGCTACGATGAAGATGTTCTAAGCTTTTCCCATGTTTATGCAGCAGCAGCAGAGCACAAAGAGGAAGGAGGTATTAGCAACCAAGGTGTTGCAATCTGTGGTGCATCAGATGGACCAGTTCAAGGGGACAGATATTTCCAAGTACGTTGTTGTGTCGTGGACCGGCTCCTACCTGAAATTCAAACTTCGATGCTTGTCGCTCCAAAGACACTCATGAGAAGACAAGCTAGGCCCCAGCTTACGGATTTTGGCACAATCTCAGATCTCCATTTTCATCGCATAGATGGGTAGAGCTCCTTGTCAGCTTTCCATAGGCATCTTGTCTACTTCGTTTGGACGCCTAGTGGAGAAATTACAGGACTCGAAAGATGGAGAAAATAAGCTAGGCCCCCCAGCTTATGGGTTTTTGGCACCACTTCGGATCTTCGTTTTTATCGCACCAGTGGATAGAGCTCCTTGTCAGCATTCCATAAGCACTTTGTCTACTTCGTTTGGACGCATAGTGGAGAAGTTACAGGACTCGAAAGATGGAGAAAACAAGCTAGGCCCCAACTTACGAGCTTTTGGCACAACTTCGGATCTTTACTTTTATCGCATAGATGGATAGAGCTCGTTGTCAGCTTTCCATGGGCATCTTGTTTATTTCGTTTGGACATCCAGAGAAGAAGTTATGCGATTCGAAAAAAAGCAAAATCAAGGTAGGCCCCTAGTTACTTGCTGACTGGGTATTTAAGACTTCAGGCGTTATATCAAAGACGCAAGGGACCTGCTTCTTATTATTGAGGGTTGAACTTCGTACGTACAGACTGTTGCAAGGGGGCTGCTTAAGGGGCTTGCTTGTTCCTGCGACCTGTCGGTGGATGTTTTGGAGAATTTGGAAGTCCAATACACGCGCGCAAGGTGTCATCGGGTTCAGATCTGTGCAGGCTACGCACAGGTTAAGACGGTTCTGGAAGAGACGGATCGGGGGTTGTGTTCTGGGAGAAATTGAGACGCATGAAGCAGATTTGGGGTTTTCAGTTACCTGTGAAGGAGAGTTGGACCGTTCGGGCCGTTCCGGAGTTCAAACTTGCTGTCCTTGGATCCATCGGGAATTGAGTGGCTATGCATTAGCGATTTATAAGGATATATTCACTTAACTTTTTCTTTTCGATTTTCACGATGATTCTATTTGTCAATTCTCTTTACTTTGTTTCTCTTTTTGACTTTTACAACTACTCCATCCATTCATTCCACTACACGATAAAAAGTTCATCCCTTCTTTTCTAGCTTTTACAATCCACATCTAACTTTGCTAATGCATAGACAAAATAGATATTCGTTGATCTGAATCTCTTGGATTGACTGATGTCAGATATGCTGCATATGCTTGTTCTAAGCTTGGATTGATTTTTTGGGTATTTAGTACATTTTTGTCCACAGTGAATTTGTAGTAATCGGATTAGTAATTGGATCTCTTCATGATCACTCGGTGGTTGTCAAAGTGAGTCGAGTTGCTGATGTGACAGTATGAGTGGATGATGTGTGACGTCTTACATAAGTGTCATGTGGCTGTCTGCATGTGATTGAATGGAGAAGCAACATATGGATCTAGGTGGGTTGTTTGTCAAAAGTATAAAAACTGCGCCATCGAGATCATTTGGAGAAAAATTTGAGTCTACAAGCCGATAGTTTGTCGAATTTACTTCGTAATTTTAGGTCCGGTTCGGGTTGACTCAAATAGGTCTGGAAAAGTCAGCTGTAAACGGCGAGTTGAACTTCAGGACGCGTCTTGAGATTGAAGAGTTTTGAGAGGTTGAATTTCAAGATGCATCCCGAAGTTCAATGTTTGGGAGAAGGTAAGAGAAATCTTTGGAAGTGCATAACTCTCTACCGAGACTCCATTTTGGGCGAGTTTGATATCATTAGAACCGACTCGATGAGAGGAGTACGTAGGAGGCTCAGTTTAGAGAAATCACGAAGCATCAAATAATTGAACTTCGAGATGCGTATCGAAGTTGATGAGGTGTAGCAAAGATCCTCGCTTGAGAAAGCATAGTTTCCTACTTGAGAGCCCATTTGAGATGTGCTTGGTATCGTTAGAATTGACTCGACGAGAAAAATATCTTGGAGAGCTCAGTTTGAAAAAATGACCAAGCACAAAATAATTAAAATTCGGGATGCGTCTTAAAGTTGATGAGATGCGGCACACGAGGATCCGCGCTTGAGAAAACATGACCTTTGCTCGAGAGTCCATTTGGGAGTATGTTGGGTTTCGTCAGAATAAGCTCGACGAGAGAGACGAGTTGGGGAGCTCAATTTGAGAAATAAATAATTAAACTAATTGAATAAAATAATTGAACTTCGGGACAATAACTTGGAGACGAAAGAGAGAGGAAACGAGGAGAAATCTTTTGGAGGGCATAATTTCTTATACAAGAGTCTGTTTGAGGCAAATGATATTGTTGAATCGGCGTGACGAGGAGAATGAGTTGGGATGGTCAGACTGGAGGTTAGTCAAGTCACATTTCAAGTGAACTTTGGAACATGTCCCGAAGTTAATGAAGAGAGAAGTGGAAGGTTCAAGCTTTGAGATGGCATAACTTCATGTTCGAAGGTCAGTATGGAGCGTGTTGAATATCATCAGAATTAGCTTTCAGAGGATAAGGGGTTCAGAAACTCAAATTCAGGAAGTAAGACAACTCTTTCACAAGCTAACTTTGAGACCCGTCTTGCAGTTGATCGATGGAGGAAAAAAGAGAAGAAAATGACGGAAATCTTTTAAGAGACGTAACTGTTGTCCATCGGGAAGGTATTTCTGAGAGCTACATATTGAGATTAAGAGATTTTAGGTTTAGGACATTTTTGTGGAAAATTTCTAGATGTCTAAAGTCTAGTTATAAATTTTGTGTATAAAAATAAAAATACTGAAGGGTTAGATTGGATATTTGACACTCAGCGTTGTTGTTCTTCTTTCTTGACTGTACAAATACTTTCCAGAGCTTGATACCCCGTGATTTCTCTATCACATCTTCCATGTTAAGGTACAACACCGTATTTAAGAGCCCTAAGAATAATTAGCCACGCATGAATCCAGACAGACGAGAGAGAGAATTCGGACAAGGAATATGGAGATGGAGGGGGATTTGTTTGTTAGTGGATGTGGTTGACATCTGTCACCAGCCGGCAATAGGATAATAGTGGAAGGTCTGACTTGGGAAGAGGAGGTCAGGGGTTAGAATCCCCTAGATTGCATTTTGACAACGTGGCCGCAGGCCGTTAGCTTAGGGTGTTTGGAGCTCTATTGTGCGGCTGCAAGTTCACAAGATGCATTATGATTATCTTTGAAATGTGTGAGATGGTATCATTTATGTGCAATTCACTGCGAAAGATATTTTGTGAAAAAAATTGGAGAGCTCTAAGAACCTTCCCTACGAGACTGCAGGTAGGGAATTCACCAGATGCATTGATGACTATCTTTGAAGTGTGTCAGATGATGTCATTTACCTGCGAAAAGTACTTTGTGAATAAAATCGGGGAGCTCTAACACAACATTCGGTAAGAAGAACTAAATAATAAATTTCATATCAAGCTGAATCACAAAAAACAAAAATAATGATTACTCAATTACGGTACCGGTTGTTGTTATTATGCGTTTGCATTGCTAACCATCTATTTTGCGAAATTCAAGAAAAAGGAAAACTTTACAATGAGGTGGCAACTTCTAGAAGCAAGAGGTTTTCACTTCTATTCAGTTATGTAGAATGTGGATTCTCTAGCAAATGCATGGACTGTGCAATGTTATTGCCAACGCAGCATGCGCATCTTCAAACTTTTCTTAAAATCAACAGAAAATTTCACGCGTATATCTCAATGTTTATGCAGGAAAAACAGATTTGAATTTCGTCTCAACCAGCACTCAAAGGTTTTAGCTGATAGCGTTTAGAAGAAAAAGCTGGTTCTGTCTGAGCGCTAGCGCTGGCTTGGAGTATAAAATCGTTGCTGAAGGCGAGTTTCTGCAAAATCGAGTTATCAGTCCTCTCCGGTCCTAGTCCATTAAATTCTCATGTAATGGATATTTAGCTTACAGATCCAGAACTGACAAGAAAAAGTGGAAGCTTCATATCAACCTAACTTACAGCTGATTTGCTTGCCATTACTTTCTACTCGCAGAACATCGCCCAACGTTTTCTTATTCAGGGGCCACGGATTAGTTGCTGGGAAGCCATCATACTAGAAACATCACAAGAGCATCACGGAAGAGCATCACAGATTTTGTGCTTCTGAATTCGTGACTTGTCCAAGTCCAAATTAAAGTAGCATCCATTTCTTCGAATTCTGCTTATCACATGGCCGCAACTGCAACAGAGATCTAGAGTGCAGCTCTACGCAGATACGTGAGAATTTATTGCCAGAGTTCAACACTATATTGCTGTAGTCCGTGTAAGGGCATATTAAAGGTCCACGGCGACACCAGCTCTTAGAAACTAATCAAACACATAAAAGAACCATACTGCTGTGCATCAGCAGAGAAAAACAACGCGATGAGAAAGAAACGGATGGAGACCCCAGCAAGCCGAAAAAGAGGAAGGAGGCATAACTCTGTTCATGAGCAGTGGGAAACCAGATTAGTTATGATTATTGTTACCCGCTGGATCCAACGGCAGTGCAACCATTTGTACATTCTTCATCCTCAGTGTAGTGACAAGTCCTTTGCAGAGGGTTCTTATGCATGCTGTACATAAGGGACATATTACGATATTAAGTAAAGTTGTTTGAGAGCTACAGACTACAGTACTGTAACAGCTTACAATTGCAAGTACCAAGTTATGATTCTGGATCAGATCATCCACCAAGTTCTTCAATGTGCTGATCTGTAATGGTTACAGAATCACAGAGACTCATCATAAGCTCCCTGAAGTCCATTCGGTAAGATCCTAAATCGATTTTAGATTCGACGGAGACAAAAAGAGTTGGCACGGATTAGAGGATGGCCCTTTGGCCTTGACGGATGAGAGGTGATGCAATTGGGTTCACTTAGTAATGATTAAATCTCACTGAACAGTTTGATTGTGTGGAAATTAAAGCACGCGCAAGTTTTGTATCCGGATCTCACACGCATGCATGAGGGAAAAGAGAACTATTAATCATTCAAACAACGTCCAATCATTCAAGTTACTAGGTAAAATGACGGCCGGGGATGAATACTGTAAGCCGTAACTACTACAAACTGCAAGAAGCACGTTCGATGGACAGGCCACGAGCCATCTCAGCCTGATTCAGCCATTCCAATTTCTACTATGCATATGTATCATAGGCGAGCTCAGAACTTCCAAAACTAATCCTCTGCAGGCTAGCGCTACGTATACAAGTCTCCATGAATCAGTCAGCCGAGTTTTTCTTACGCATAGATTAGCACTTGGCAGAAGGTTGCACTGATCATGAGCAGATTCCACCTGAAGTCATGATCAGCACGTGCACCGAATCTGATCATCATACGTACGAGCAGAGCTAGCGGCAAAAAAGGCCTTGGTCCAGTAGTGAATCTTATCACAAACGAAATTCGAAGTATAATACTATAAGAGATTTATATGTTTAATTACAAGGCCGGCCAAAACTAAGAAGTGATCCATTTAAACATTAACTAACAGAATAAACTAAACTAAACAACAGAATAAACTAAACTAAACAACAGAACAAAACTTAATTTTCTGTGCTGGAGTTATCAAGAAATTAAAGCTGAAAGGTGAAGCCAGAAGGTGTGACACGAATCCATGTAGAGTTTCTATTTCTGTCGTTTATATCTACATGTCTATGAATTAATGATTATTCCCTGTACAACTCGCCAGGAGGTTTAAGAACCAGCGTGAACTAACCGAAGTTAGCTCGAGTTGGCTCGGGTATACCCCGGTATAAGTATAAAAGCATGAAATGGAATATTTGTTTTTTCCTCATAGTGTACTTTGAACTTGAAGAAAAGATTTTTCCAAGAACCATCCTGAAATATCCAAATTAACATTTCTCGGTCAATACTAAGTAATTTGTTCTGAAAGAATCATAACTTGTAAAGCTAGTGAAGATATTTGATTTGATTCTTATTTTCGCAGATTCCATGATAAAGACGTAATCACGAGAATTTCTCATTAATCGGAAGCCAATCTGCAAAATGCAATCTACTGGGTTACCAGGCAGAAATTTGCTTGATCACACCCCAATACTATTTTTGTGCTTGATCACACCCCTGTATTCAGTCACTTGCTTGATCACACCCTCAACCTGGTACTACTGTAAGTGGAGCCGTTACCATGAACATGACGTGTACATTCTGTTTGGCTGACATGGTTGACATGTTCATAGTGGCTTAGCTCTCTGGTAGCACAAGGATGTGATGAATCATTGGATATCATCACATCCTTTCTTTTTTTTCAATGGTAGAGGTTTAGAAACACATAGCATAGTTGCCGATTCAAAGTGAAGCTGGAGCCGAGAGAATGTGAAATCCTTCGTGAAGCTTTGGCTATGGTTGCAACGGCGCGCCATAGTCCGTGAGCTCGGCGGAGTGTGAGATTGGGCAGGTGAACACGGTGAGCGAGGAAGAAAGTAGGGGGATTTGCAGAATACAACACGAGAGCGAAGGAACGAAATCGGGAGTGGGGGAAATGGAGCCGACAATAAAGAAAACAATGTTGAATTCTTTCCCGTGGTAACACCCAATGCTGAGCCCGAGAATCTATACCAGCATAAGAACATTGGGACGAGAGGTAGCAGAACACGAGGGACACTCGGGGACATCACGAACAAAAACTGCAAGAGGTCACGATTGTCCTTTTTCTATCATCACCTGCTGCCAAAAAAATGAAGGAGGACACAATGTCAGAGCCAGCTTTACTAGGCAGTCAGAACGCGACGAGGACCCCAATTGCAACATCACTTACTACAAACAGTATCTCGACACTGACAACATAAGAGACACAAGAAAGAGAAAGAAGTCGGATCGGACACCAAAGACCTGCAATAAATACAAGGAATGCAGCTAGAATGCCGAGAGCCATGCCAACACCAACAGTAGGGGTAAGGGCGGCAGAAGAAGGACTTGGGAGCTTGGGAAACCACCACTGCAGAAGAGCACAGAACAAGTTAGTCAAGGAGGAGAGGTGCACAGAGGTTTTGTCCCAAGGGAAGAAAAAAAGCGAATCGAGGATAAACAAGAGAGAGAAAAGATCGAACACAACTAGGCTGCCATTGCAGAGTCCAAAGAATCAATTGATAGAAATCTTGCTCGATTGAAGAGAGACGGTGACACAAAACAGAAAACATACATGGAACTGTACGAGGACCAAAGCGTGTCGGCTGCCACACTTGAAAATCTCAAAGCAGCGCTGCAAGAACTCAAAGAGAAAGACCCACCGAAAGAAGGACAGAGAGTCATCAGAATCTAGACATCCAGACGACTACTCTTAAACAGAATGGCAATGCTTGAAATAACAGCATTTGTATTGTACAGCAGACATTGCGTCATCAAGGGATATGATGAGAGAATGGACAGAAATCAGATGAGAATCCGTGTGAAAAGACTCAGAGTTCTAGGAAGGAATTATTTCCTGGTCCAAGTAAAAAGGAATGAGGAAAGAGATCGAATTCTATCAGTATCACCTCTGTTTATGAGCACACGAATAATCTTCGCGTTTCCATGGGAGCCCTCTTTTGATCCATCCAACCTTAGAACAAGAAGAGCACCTTTTTGGATGGAACGGACGAGAATCCATGCAGGGTATGAGTACTTGGGAGAGGAGATGCTAGAAAGCTTGAGCGAAGTGCTGTACCTCACTAACGAAAAGAAAGAATGTCAATTCAATTGCGTCAGAGGGTGTGTACTATTGGACTTAGATCGGGACCTAACAGAGTACGTGGAAGTAGAGGTGGAAGATGACCCTGAAATTTCAATATACAGATAAAAGGTGACCTACAAAAACTTACCGGATGCTTGCTTTCAATGTCATCAAAGAGGCCACATCGTACGTCACAGTCCGAGAAGAAGAGTGGCACAAGAATCAACAACAGGACAGGCAAACAACAATGTTGACAAAGGCGACGAAGGACAAGTGCAAGAAAGAATACTGCAAGCAAGAAGACAAGACGATGATTGATTCAGAACAGTAGAGGAAAAAAAGAAAGCAATGAAAGCACTCGGGACAACAAATGCAAGATCGTCGACAACATCAAACCCTATGCTGTGCTAGAGGTGAGGGACGATGCAAAGCCAACAGAAATAGAAAAGACAGAGGAGATAACAGCAGTGAACGACATGGAGATAAGATTATAAGACAAAAGCTCGAATGAAGAGAAGAGGAAAGAGGAAATGAAGAAAAGAGAGAGAACATCAAGAAGGAGGGAAGAGAAAGAAGATGTTAGCAATGAAGAAGGGGGAGAGCGCCCAAACATGATAAGAGAGAAACACGGACAAGAGGACAGGCAAGGAGAAGAAGAAATGGAAATAGAAGAATGGGTTGACAAATGCAAAACTCAACACGAGTATGCGATAGAAATACAGAAAAAGAGCAACAGAGAAGGCTAGAAGTAACCAAACACACAAATGAGAACCGAACTGAAGATTGCTACATGGAATGTCAGAGGTTTGAGGAACCCGAACGGTGTCAGAAGACTGAAAGCCTGGATGACGCAAGGGGATAAGAGACCTGATGTCCTGATGCTTCAAGAACTAAAAATTTAAAAAGAAAAAGAAGACTTCAATCTACAACAGATTACCAAGGCAGAAAACATTGTAGTTGACTACAATGAGGAAGGGAAAGCGGGAGCCGCTCTAATCATTCAAAGTGGATGGACAATGGAAGGTAAAGACACAAAAGACGACGACACGTTTGCGTGGACAACGATCAAGATGACTGACGGGATACTCAATGCGGTCTCGGTGTATGGACCCATTGATAGATATGAAAGAATAAGAATGTGGGAACGGTTACAGCAAACGCTAACAAATGAGAACCGGGTTTTCGGAGACAATTGGAACTCTGTGGAGACACCCGTCGATAGCATCGGAAGAACAGCTGTACAACACGGGACTGAAAAAAGGAAGTGGCAGAGTTTGAAGTTCAATCTTGACCTGGAAGAAGGTCTTCTGATAGCATCATCACAGGAGGGGCCCTTCTTCACAAGACAACACAAATGAAACAAAGATACGATCAATCGAGACTTGATAGAATATATCTTTCACAACGAGGAGATTGGCTCTCCGGGAAGCCACAGGTGCACCATGATGGGAAGCAAACCCTCTCGGATCACCTCCCCGTCTGCGCTGTCTGCTCTCGAGCTCCCCTGCAACAACAGAGGCGTAAAGGTACATATTACAAAGTTTCACCAGAAGTCCTCCTACCGGAAGAGACGATAGAGGAAGGAAGGAGAACGTGAGAAGAGCACACACGAGAGTTAGAGTTCTATGAGAAAAGTAGTGGAGCCATACGAGAAGAATGCTACAACACAAAGAGCAACAAGTCAAGCAAAGGAAAAAAGAGAGAATGAAGAGGCTGGAGGTACTGGAGGCGAAGAGAATAGAGATGGCACAGAGCAAGACGAATGAGGTGGACGAAGAGCTAGCCAAGATAGAACAAGAAATAAAAAACTTCGAATCTGAAAAGACCACACACTGGCGAAGAATGAGTAAGGTCAAGTGGATTCGAGAAAGAGATGCACCCTCGAAATTTTTCTTTGCAATTACAAGGGCTAAGTGAATGAAGGAACCTATAACCGCCTTGCAGGATGAGAATGGATCACTGCTCACAAAAGAAGAAGACATTCTAAAGGAGATACAATCATTCTATCATAGACTGTCCAGCGTGACGAGGAGGTCGAGCAAGCATATGCAAAGAGACAACGTATGCTCACGCTAACTGAAAGAAGAAGAACAGACTCTTAAGGGTGAAGCCGACGAAGGATGAAGTAGGAGAGGTGGTCAGGAGCCTATGCAACGAAAAAATGCCAAGGTTAGATAGATGACGAGTGAGACGATAAAAGCATTGTGGTCGGTGATGAAAAGAGATTACATGAAACTCATCAACAGGTTTTGGGAGGACAAAAAGTTGTCATGGAAGATGACACAAGGGGTGATCAAACTGGTACTGAAGAAAGGGGAGTTGGAGTTTCTCAAAAACTGATGATCGATCTCGATGCTAAGTACGGCCTACAAGATCATTGGTAAGCTACTTGTCAATAGAATACAAGTGATCATACCTGATATTGTAGGCAATAAACAAAAAGGATTTATCAAAGAGAGACACATAGCGGATAACCTTCTTGCTTACAATCTGAGAAAGGAGTGGGTTGAATAGAAGAAGAGACCGTCAATGTTTATTAAATTAGACTTTGAAAAAGCATATGATAGGGTTAACCACACCTATCTCTGAGAGACGATGGAAGTGATGTAGATCGACACAAAGTTCATCCAACTCACCAAAGGACTGGTCGAAGATGCATCATCGAAAGTACATGTTAACGGAGCCTTCACAGAGGATATAGAGCTACTGAGAGGAGTTCGACAGGGATGTCCTTTGGCTCCTCTCTTTTCGCTCTTGCCACCCAACCATTGATGAGCTTATTGGATGAAGCAGCCAGAGAAGAGAAGCTAAGCGGGATACAAATCAAGGAAAGGAAACAAATGCTACACCAACTATTCGCTGACGACACGAGTATCTGTCTAGAAGCGAAACATAGCAATTTCAAGAATCTTCAAGAAGTAATCAAAGACTTCGAGCAAGTTTCTGGAGCGAAGCTAAACGTCACAAAATCCACTATCATACCGATTGCTGTGCAAGAGATCTCGACTTGGATGTCTACGACGAGTTGTCATGTGACGAGAGAGAGGGAGGTCGTTAGATACCTGGGATACTCGATCGGGTGGAATATAACTGAGGAAGACCAAGCTCAGTACATACTGACAAAGATGAGGAAAAAACTGAGCAACTAGTTGTACAAAATGCTAACAATGATGGGGAAAATTGTGGTTGTTCGACATGTCCTTAAGTCTATGCCGACACACATTCTCACCTGCTTGTTCTTCTGCAAGCCGACCAGCGATGCGATGGAGAAGATGTGTAGAACCTTTATATGGAGAAACAATGATGAAGGACAGAACAAGATAGCGTTGATCGCGTGGGAGGAGATCAAGCGACCCAAAGGGAAGAGGGGCTAGAACTCTTTGCTTTTGAACTGCAGCACAAAGCTCTCAAAGCGAAACACTGTATGAGGATCTTACAGAAACCTGACGAAGATTGGATAGCCGTGGTAGAACAAATGATGAAAGAAGGTTGCACGAGAACAGGGAGATGGAAGAAAGAGAAGGACTGATGGACTTCTCAAGAGATCTGGCTGTTAACACTTCCACCGTTACCCATCAATTTACAAGACGGGGCGTACTTGCCTGATCGTATCATAGAGCGCATACAAGTTCGTAGAGTACTACCAAAGTTAGCTGCGCCAAAGAGAGTAAACATCTCATCTCCATCTACGAGCATTGCGTCAGTAATATTCTTCATGCAACAACGATGATGAACCTCAGATTTGTCTTTCATGCAGTACCCAATCATTCCAACAAAAGTATGAAGGTCTATGTGTTGAGATTTTTCACACAGGCTTCACTTCCTAGCGGTCTATTACTTCCTTTCCAACCTAGCACGATTATCAACTTGTTCTTGACGTCTATAAGGCTGCTGGCTTGTAAGCATAAAACTCCTTGTACATGGATATTGTAATGTCTCAAGATTTCTCTTTTAGCCCATTTCTGCATAAAAGATTTCGTTCTCCAAGAAGATTTACGCTAGTATCGCTGCTCTAAGTTCTAAGATCTGTCCAAACTCACAAACACGCTGGATTTGTCTAGAAATCCCGTAATCTCACAAAACCACACGGCTTCGAAACCCTTCAAAAGATGCTCTAGACCCAAACATACAACTACTACTTAAAATACCACACAAATATCCACTGAGAAGTCTGGGAAGACGATTACTGCTTTCAAGTCACGGCTTCTCGTCTTCTCACGACGGTCTTCAATTCTCGGCTTCTGACAGTTCAACTCGGCTTCTGACACCTCCAGAACACTGACCCTGCTTCGTAGATGTCAAATTACTGCTCCTTATCACACATTGCTCTTACAATTTCCAACGGGGTTAGATTAATCACAAGGTGTATGCCCCCTGTAGCCTTCTCAGGCTTCTGCTTATGGAAACGGTCTTCTGGCAGCACTACAACAACAACATTCTCATTCGCTAATACTCAAACGAAGCTTTGGAAACCCAATAGAAGAAGGTAGGAAGATGGGAAGATGAGAGAAGATGGGGAAGAAGGAAAAATCCAAACAAGACGAAATAAGAGAAAGTGAGAAATTAAGATTCCGACAGGCTTCTAGTCCAGATCTTGAATAGAAGCCTGTCGGATCCCTGTCTGCTTGCCATCCCTGCTTGTAGTAATTTGGGGAATCTACTTACAGTTACACTATCTTCCAGTCGAGGATGTCGTCTTCTACTGTGGAAAGAAGACTTCCTTCTTTTTTTGTCTTTGCCGATTACTGTAACTCAAGGGACCACTCTCTCATGGGATAGTCCGTACGTGGATCCGGAGTGCTCCATTGGATGAGACAAGCTTGGACTCTACACAGCTTCTAACAATCACTGCCACTCAACAAGAAGGCTTCTCATGCACAATTGGGTAGGAATTCGATGAAACCCACTTCCCAGAAGATATAGACAAAGCTTCTGCAATCAAATCTGGAATCCAATCTCTGAAGAATTAGAATTTGTGGCTTTTGGAAGCTCACTCCATCCACTTCTTGTCACTACTCTTCAAAACACCAGCTTAGAAGCAGGATTGCACTATGATGCCGTTCCCTGTCTATTACTGTCTATATCCTTCGATCCTCTACTAGAAACGGAAGTGCGGATCTACTCTAAAACTTTGCGCCTGTAGTGTCTGTGAGTATGAGCCCATCTATGTGTAGAAATGTGTACGAAATTTTACCTTGGCATCTAGTTTATACAATTGTCTTGAGTCCCAAGAGAGAGATCTCTTCCAATTACAACTCACATCTAGGAAAAATGGGGTGCTGTCAGAAGACCACCACCTCCCAGGCTTCGGTTCCCTTCTCAGTTTGGAAACTGCTTTCCTACTCTTACTGTTGCTTATCCTGCCACATGAACAGTCACCTAAAAATAAAGTGAGAGTTATCTCTCTTAAAATAATAGACTCCGATTCTTATCAAAAATAACCCAGGTAATTAACTACTAACTATTTCTACTACTTACTCCTGGTCGTCAGGTGTAGTCCTCATAGGATCCTCACCTACATGATCCCCTAATTCGGCTTCTGGCACCATGGGTGGCCTTGCTGGTACCTCGGATGCAACTGAGGTGACATCCTCCTCAGTAATCATCATGTGTGCTTCTGTCACGGCTTCGGAAGCTAGAAGACGTCCATGAGAAGCTGAATCCACCTGCGCTTCTTGACTCTTCGGTGGCACCTACTCGACACTGGGAGCTCGGGTGACCTCACAGGAGTCAGAGGTAGTCACCTCCTCCACTAAACATCTGGGAAGACACCTTTGCTTCATGTCTTCAGAAGACATCTTGTCTTCTAGGGCTCCTGCGCTTTTCTTCTCGGCTTTCAACGCTGTCATTACCAAGTGGACAGCGAGGTGAAACTCCTCCTTGTCGAGATCCTTCCCGATCGCTGGTCCTGGTGCACTAGAAGACGTAGTTGCAAGCTGGAGAATCGAGAGAAGATCATAGAGAGTCTTCAAGTCTTCGATCTGCTGATCCAGGTAGTGAAACGTACTCTCCTTGCAGTCCACTAACATCTCTCTGGAAGCGTCATTCCTTTCACGAGCTAGGGTCAGAAGCTTCCTTCTCGCAGTGAAGTTGAACTTCTTCCGAAGCGCTTCCCCATCTGTGCCATGATCTCCTTAGCACGGGCTTCTGCTTCTGTCCGCTTCTTCTTCTCTTCTGCATCTTGGGTTTCCACGGCTTTCCGCAGTGCACTCCAAGTCATCTCCTCTTCTGCAAGATCAGTCAACTTATCCCTGATCCACAGAATTTCTTGCTCGCGCTGCTGAAGTAGCATCTGCAACTCCTAGGTGCTCTTCCGCAACTGTGTCAACTCCTTGGTAGAAGCAAAGCTTCCGCCTTATACTTTGTGGTCATCTTCTCTGTGGTGCGGAGGTTGGCTTCTAGAGCTTCTGGACCTCCTCCTGCTGCATCAAGGTTCGAAGACCGAATCCAGGATGCGGTGGCTTCTCCTGCGCGCTTCTCCACCAACTCCATGGCTGGCTGGATCTCCAAACTAAAGTAGGCGTTGAACTCTTCCAGCCGTCTTCTCGCAGAAGACATGTTCATGCCCATAATTCGATCTGAGGCATCTTCTCTGTCTTCCAGAGACATGGATACCTCTTCCACCACCATGGTCTTCTCCTTCTTTGCTCAAGAAGACGTTACTCTCAATGTCTTCCGGGGTGGAAGCTCTCTCCCCACCGTAAAAGCAGTCCTCTTCACTGTACTTCCTCTGATCGCAATCGAAACATCAACCCATGTCTTGGCTTCTGGAGTCTTTAAAAGACTCTTTGTAGTCGTAGAAGCTGTCTTCCTCGCGTTATCTTGTAAATCGACTCGGATCCAGAGTGGATGGTCGGGAAGGATGTACTCTTCCGAGGCACATTCTCAGATCTCATCTTCCTTAGTGGCGACGCGTCTTCTGTGTCGCTAGAGTCATCTTCCCGCACCATAATCGACTTCTGCTGAGTGCTTGGTCCTATTTGAGGCACTAGAGTGGGAGAGGAAGAAATAGCAGCTGTCCGATCTTCTTCTTCTGAGGTCTCTTCCTTCATCTCTCGCTGTCTCGTTGACCCATACTTGACCAACTGGTCTTCCTTCAAGTCCCCCTTGGACACAGACATAACAGAAGAACGGTGTCCTGTTGTGGGACCAGTTAGTATGTAAATTACCCGTATAAGTGCGTTTTGCACACAATTTAGAAGTTGTGGTGTAATGGGATCTAAAACTTTGCTCTTGGGCTTAGAATGCTCTATTGTCTGCTGGGGGTCTCCATGGGGCAGAAAAGGACAAGGTTGAGTCCTTTAGCTTCTCATTGGTCCTCCAAAACGTGAAGATAACTTGTCTTCTACCTAAGTGTGCGCTCTTGGAGGATCGGGGCACTTTGACGAGGGATTTTGGAGATCAGAGGGCATGGACGGAGAGCTCTCGACGGGAAGAGCAATCTGACCACAAATGTCACTCGATTTGGAGGTCCAGGGCATACGTTATGGCATTTTGAAGTTCATAGAGTGACGGGAGTACATAGCTTTCTCTTCCGATTGTAAGATTAAGGGGTTTGAGTGATTTAGCCGTCAGATTGAGACCAGATTTCATGAGCTTGTAGTCTGTCAGTTGCTGAAGCTCTGACCACAAATTTCACCACCGGATATTCTGCGGATTGAGCGCAATGGCGATTTGAAGGCGACGGGGTGCAGAAAACTCTCAATCTGGAGCAGCAACTTTGCAGATTTATGGAGGATGATCCGAACGGTCAAATCGGCTCAAATTTCCTGAGTGAGTTTACCTTCTGAATTGATAGCACAGGAAGTTTGAGTGGAAGTGGACGGTTCATTTAGGCGAAGAAGCTTCTGTCCTGAATCTGAGATTGGAAGTGCGTGTTAGTTTCTGTGGATTTGTGTTAATTGTGGGAGAAGATCTAGCCGTCAGATCTTCCTGAAATTTGACCTGTAAGTAAGGATTCTAGTATCCTACTTATGTGGCAAGTTTGAGAGGAGACTGAGATGTAGATCTGTACCTCTGATGTGTGAAAGTTCGCTGGTTTTCTGTCGAATTGTATCGACAACGGTATCTAGTCCAGGTCCCGAGTCTTGTTAGCGGCAGCTGGCAGAAAAGTATCTAGTGTGACGTTTATATTGCTTGGGGGTGTATTCTAGGCGTAGATAAGACTTTTGCGACCTACGTTGTAACCACGTCATGTGGTTGTCAGGTTCGCACTCAACGTGGCAAAGTGCGATCCTTGACCTGTAAAGTCGACTAGCTGTCTAGCATAGTCTCTTGTTTTGAGACACGTTACAGTGCATGCATTAGAACCTATCACCCAGAAGACCCACACGTGGATGTGTATGACGGCACCAAACATGCGATGTGCATGTGTGCCACCTCATCGGTCCGTGAGGCTTGGGTTGCTCGGTTAGGGAGCTTGCACCTGTCCTTGTTTTTGTGTTCGAAACTTTTAAGCAAAGGAGAGTGACCTGTGTGGAGGCATTCGACCTGGAGGAATTCAAAAGATTGTTCGTGGAGAGATCGTGGGAGATCCTATGAGATTGTATCAGAGTTTTATGGATGGAGATACCTTTGTAGTTGGAGTGCACATGTTGTGAGAGATGGACGAAGGACTCTACTTACCGCCCAGATTCCCTTTCCGAAACCCTTTCTCGATTAAACTGATGTATATGGAACGAGTTCACTTTCAACAGTTTCTGATAGGATCCTTCGGGCATAACTTTACCACGCAAGTCATGCTCTCGTCTGTCCCTGTGATCTTACATGTTGTCACTTACGGCCAAGAATGGGATCTCACCGTCTTTATCCTCATCTAACAAAGGATGGATCTAAATCAGCTCCCTCCTGTAAACTTTAACACCCAGTGCGAGATAAGACACATCTGTCGACCCAAAGCCATGTATGAAGCCCTAGTAGTGAGAAACTTCGGAGAGGAATACTACCGAGAGATCATGTCATCACATATCCCGTTTGTCGTGCCCATGATCATCCAACGTTTTCGTGTAGTTATCTTGACCCTTTACTGAGAGAAAGGAAGTGCTTAGTTATCGAGGAAGTTAGAGAGAAATCTACAGGAAACTTGTTGCTCTGCTGTGCATTGATCGCTAGCCACAGCCAGAAGGTACGCCCTTGCTCAAAGGAAAGGCTCTCGCTACGACATATTTGGTGCTTCCACTGAGAGCACGCTTTGAGGTGGTTGAGTGAGTTGTTGCCGAGGAGCGTCAAGTATGAATCTTCCCGAAGCAATGGGGACGAGTGGAGGAGGAGCGGACGATCTGCTTCGAACATTGACCATGTTGTTGAGACAACAACAAGGAGGCGATGTTGGAGAGCAGAAGTCTACAAGAGCTCTACAAGCGGTGGTGAAGAAGTTGGGGAGGTTCGATGAAAGGAACATCACGAAGTATGTTCGGGAGTATATTTGTGAGATGGAGGTAAATCGTGTGCCTGAGACAGAGATGATTTCTAGTTTCGAGTTGGCTGTGATACTTGAGATCCGTAGTCAAGTGACAAAGTTGAAGGATGCACGTACGAGTTCTTGGGAGGAGTATGAGCAGAGGTTGAAGAGTGAATTTTTTGATGATGATGCGGATAGAGTAACCAAGAGAACATTCTTGGAGTGGATAGAGCAGCGTCCGGGGAATGAGATGACGCCAAATGAGTTGCTGCGTGAGTTTGAGAAACGGTTCTGTCAATTGTCTCCATCCGAGAGGACAACGTTTGACTTAAGGAAGACAGAATTTTTTCTAGAAGCTGCTGATGAAAATCTAGAGGACAAGCTTTTCTTGATGTTAGCAGACAAGGGAGAAGAAGGAGGAGTGAGCACGGACTGGAGAAAGGTAGAGGAAGCTGTTACTATTCTCACGAAGCAGAAACGTGGAAGAGGTAGAGCTGCAACCTTGAGGTCTGATGTCTCTTTAGCTCCATTGCCCAAGCCTGCCAATAGCAAGATTGAAGATTCTGCAATCGATGAGTTGGTTAAAGGTCTGAGAGAGTTAAGGATAGAGATGGCAGAGCTAAAACATAGTCGAAGTCCTGGTGATACCAATGCATCTTCAACTAGCAGAAATTTTGTTAGAAGATGTATATGGTGTGACTGTACTGAACACCAACGTCGGGATTGTGAGGAGTTTTCCGAGGCTCTCAGAACCGGAGTCGTGAATTTTAGAGATGGAAAGATTCATCTCGTCCAAACTGGTGCGCCGTTGAATACCAACTTTGGTAAGGGAGAATGAAGAGCTTGGTGAGAGGTCAGGTTGGTATAGCTACGGCAATACGTACAATAGAGCCTGAAACATTTACGATTGAAGTAGATGTACCGGTTGTAGCAGCTGTTAAGAACGATGTAGTTGAAGTTCCACGAGAAGTAATGTTGCGAGGTGCGGAGGCAATTCGCCGCATTACTGGATGGGATGATCCTGTAGAGGCAGGGTGTGTCAAGGCTTACTTGGTACAAGAGAAGCATGTAAGCTGGCAAGATGCGATTGTGGAAGAGAAAAGGAGACGTGATGATGATGTTGCTGATCCGGAGGAGGCTACAAGGAGAGCCAGAGCCACGAAGAGGAGAGGGCAACAAAAGACATCACCTTCTGATATCCCTTCAACGTCTCAAGGGGCATCTACATCTGAACCTATGGTTGATGTTCCTATTTATGACACGGAGATGAGAGAGAAAGGCAAAGGAGCTTCTTCAAAGGGCAAAGGTAAAGCACCGACCTACAGACTACAATCTGATATCGAGACCAGCACCAACTTGAAGGAGATTCTTGAAGAGAGAATTTTGGATGCAAAGATAGAATTTTCCTTGCGAGAGGCCTTAGGAATAGCAAAACGTGACTTTCATGAGTTGATCATAGATGTGATCAAGAGAAAGAGGCAGATGACTACAGATACAGTGATGGTGAAAGCATTGGATACTGACATCACTGGGGAAGAAGACGAAGAGTTAGGTCGCGTATTTGTCCAAAAGCATGTACTACAGGCGTCGAATGGAAGAGAGGCAAGGGTTTCAGACTGTGATGCAGAACATGGCGACGAGAAGCAGCATGAGAGTCACTATTCTCGAGCATATTGGGCTCGTGCAACTACAGAAACAAGGGTCCGACTAGGTAACTTGTCAGAGGCTATAGTGGCGTTGGTGGATCACAGTTTGGAGATTAATATCATGTCCAAAAACGTTTACGAGAAGGGGAAGTGGCCAATCGACACAAGACATGGATGGGTTCTTCGTGCTGCTAACAACCAAAGAGGTGAACTTTTTGGTGCTTGTCCAGCTGTCAAGACTCGGATAGGAGATGTAGAGATAGAACAAAACTTTTTTGTTCAGAGTATAGCTGCGTATCCTGTGATCCTAGGTCAACCGTACATTACTGCGTCTAGGATGGAGATGAAAGTAATGGACGATGGGTCTCATTATGCTCGTATCAGAAGTCAAGATGGTACGAAGGCGGTACAGTTTCTTACTGTACGTACGGGTCATGAAAGGAACAGAGAGAAGCTGAGGGACAGTCCCTTAAGGACTGACAAACAGTTTTCGGATTTTTAGTTAGCACTCCTGTAGAGCGAGAATATGGGAGTGTTGATAGGAGAAAGAGTCTTCCGCTAGTGCCAGAAGATGAAGAAGAGATGTTTAAATGTGGATTTGCTCAGTTTTCTGAAACATGTGTAAATAGATTTCGAGTGATAGAAGAGATGGATAGTGTACAAAGACGAAGTGTGAAGAAGCAGGAAGATCTCTTCAAAACTCAAGGAGTTTTGGTAGATCAGGAGTTCATTAACGGGGTGTATGAAGAAGAGGGCTTTGAAGATACTCTTGAGGAGGTTTTGTCGTTTATAAGCACCGATTCTTTGGTTAAGGGATTAGTCGCAATCCGTTCACGTGAGTTACATGAGGAGATTACAAGATTCGTCGAGGATGGCTACAAGGTTCAGCTTCAGATGAAAGGAGATCATGAGTTGGAGTTAGAAAGGAGTAGAGCCATAAAACATCAAGAAGCGCAGGTTCATACAAAATACAAGACTGTGGCGCGAAAAGTGAAGCCGGTGGCTACTCAACTACCTGAAGACTCTAACAAGCAAGTGGAACGAGCATCGACTGAACCAGTTCTGCAGGATTCACAGAGAGTAGGGCACAAGTTCACAGAAGAGACACTCAAACGATTGCAGATTGGAGGGGGTGAGTTTCTCACTGAGGAAGAGAGAAAGCGTTTTCATGAGATGTTGAGAAGGCATGGAAAGGCTTTTGCTTTCAGTGCAGAAGAGATTGGATGTGCAGATACGAGTGTCGTAGCACCCATGGTGATCTTCACAGTACCACATGTGCCTTGGGACTTGAAGCCTATACCAGTGCCACGAGCTATGTTGCCAAAGCTTGTGGAATTGTTGAAAGAGAAGATACGCATGGGTATTTTAGAGCCATCTATGGGACCTTACTCGAGTCGGTGGTTTACTGTACCTAAGAAGTCAGGGGCTCTTAGGTTCATCCAAGACATGCAACATGCTAACAATGTGACTATTCGAAACATGGGAGCAGGACCCATAGTAGATGAAGTTGCAGAAGCTTTTGCTGGTCGTGCTATCTACTCGATTGGAGATTTATACTCTGGGTATGATCAGTTCCAATTGGCAATGGAGAGCAGAGATCTCACCACCATGCGTACTCCGCTTGGGCTTGTAAAGATGTGTACATTACCGCAAGGAGCGACAAACTCTGTTGCGCATGTGCAAAATGCAATGAATAGGATTTTGAGAGAATTCATTCCGGAGAAGACCATACCTTTCATAGATGATATTCCTATGAAAGGGTGTGCGGTCGAAGACAAAGATGAGAAGCTGACTGAGGATGGATGTCGAAGGTTTGTGGTTGATCATATTCACGATGTGGAGATGATCTTAACAAGGCTTGAGGAGGTAAATCTCACTCTTTCAGCAGAGAAGTCGAGCTTTGGAGTACCAGAGATTGTTGTTGTTAGTCATCTTTGTGGAGCTTTTGGTCGACGTCCAAATCCATCAAAGGTTGATGCCATTGGGAGGATGAAAGATTGTGTCAACACCACAGAGGTTAGGAGATTCTTGGGAGCTTGTTTGTTCTATCGAGTGTGGATTCCTCATTTTGGTCACATGTCTGAACCGTTGTATGAGTTGCTGAGGAAGCGAAGGAGGTTCACTTGGGATGAGGAGCAGAGGGTCGCTATGGTGCGACTAAAAGAAGCGTTGAAATCACCACCAGTTCTACGACAGTTGAGCTATGATTGTGGTAGACCCATAGTCGTTATTGTTGATACTAGTCCTATCGCTATAGGTTGGGCAATAGGGCAGGATGATGGTGAGGAAAAGAGGTTTGCAACAAGATTTGGTGCTCGCATACTTACGGATCGACAAAGGAGATACCCTCAAGTCAAACGAGAGCTATGGGGCGTTGTAACTGCAATGAAAGCTGAGAAGGAGTATCTCATTGGAGCACATGTACTACTTGAAACTGATTGCTTACCTCTGTTAGGAATGATAGCAAACTGCACAACGTCTGATATTGCTATGTTACGTTGGATAGCTTACATTAGGTCGTTGAATCCAGAGTTGAGGCACATAGCAGGGAAGATGAACTCGATGGCAGACATGTTGTCTAGAGCTAGGTACTCTCAAGAAGAAGATATGGAGGCGGAAGATATGGATGAAGATGATGCAGAGGAGGGGCAAGTTCTACAACTATCAAGCGAGGACCGGAGTCGCTTGGATGGTGTTCTTCCTTTCAGAGAAGAACTCTACTGTGAGAGGCTCAAAGAAATCGGACGCTATCTAAGCACTCTTCAGAAGTATGAAGAATGGACGGAGAAAGTCTTCAAGGAGATACGACATCAGGCCTATGGCTATCTATTACGAGATGGATATCTGTGGAAGAGACCAAAGAGGAGAGATGGAGTACCCTTGAGAGTAGTGGATGATGCAGAGACCAAGAAACAAGTACTCGAACAATTTCATGATACCTTATGGGCAGGTCATCGAGGTACATGGGCGACCTTTACCAAGATCAAGGAGAGGTATTGGTGGAAATGATTGTATCGAGATGTAGAGAAGTTTGTTGGGTCATGCATTGAATGTCAATTTCAATCCAAAGATTCGGTATAGGGATGGATTGAGACCCACATATCCCTTGTCCATTCATTTCCAATGGGTTTTGGATTTGGTTGCCATGCCACCAGGAATTTGGGGCATGCGTCATTTAGTTTTGGCTCGGGAAGAGCTATCTAACTTTGTAGAAGGGAGGGCTCTACGACATATTTGGTGCTTCTCGCCGATCAATAACGTTCGGCACCCACGTTTTCGCCCGGATGCTCATGGGATGAACCTAGACAACCCCGTTCTGTGGCGTGTCTCTCTTTGACATGTGTTGTATCGGCCTTTTGGCCCTACCGCGCCCTTTCCTCCGTGGGTCTCACCCATCTGGCGTCCGGGCGCACTTCAAGGTACAGTCAGCGCTCAGAGCTAACCGGCATTCTTTGTATTCTTAGCCGGCTAGAACTTTTTAATGTCGGGTTCCTAGTGAACCGGGACCAAAAGTTTAAAACTTGGATTATCGCAGTGCCAGAACCCGATTTTCTTGCAAATTCCTGTCTTCTTTCTTCGGTGCGAATGAATAATTTCGGATTTACGTGGTCGACTTAAACCTCGCGACTGAAAACAACCGGGTTATTGATATGTGAGACGGATGTGAATTCAATGACAAGATGTGACGATTAGATCTAACGATTGAGATTGTATCCATCGGACGGTTACTAGTCAACATCAAGGTCTGACTGTAGAGAACGCTGCGGATAATGTCATGATAATATTAGGGTGATGCAGGAGACATTGGACGTGCGAGACAGTGCGGTAGTCCAAACTCCAAACTCCACAATTGAGACTCGAGACTTGACATTGTTTCTTCGAGAATCGAAGTTTCATCAAGGTATTCGGACCTAGAGGCTAGCGGACGACGTACGCCGCTGCACTTTTGATGCTTGGCATTGTTTCTTCGAGAATCGAGGTTCTATCGAGGATTTTCAACCTAGCGAACGATGTTAGGACGCTGTTGGGGTGCTGCGGGAGAGGTTGGACATGCACTTTCGCTGCTTGTCATTATTTCATCAAGATTCCATCCAGATTTTTTGATCTAGCGGACACTGTTAGGACGCTGTTAGGAGGCTATGGGAGAGGTTGGACATGCACTTTCACTGCTTTGTATTATTTCTCCGAGGTTCCATGGATCTTTTTCGACCTGGCGGATGACGTTACGAAGTTGTTACGATGTTGCGGGAGAGGTTGGACGTGCCAGACGATGCGACGGTCCACAATCTCGAGTCAAGATTCGGAATTGGAGCGACGATGGAGCTTGTATTCTATTTCTTCAAATCCGCTGTCGCACTTTTGCTGCTTGGCATTATTTCTTCGAAGTTCCATCGATCTTTTTTGACCTAACGGACGACGTTAGGGTGATGCGGGAGAGGTTGGACGTGCGAGACGGTGTCCAGTTGTGGGACCAGTTAGTATGTAAATTACGCGTATAAGTGTGTTTTGCACACAATTGTAGAAGTTGTGGTGTAATGGGATCTAAAACTTTGCTCTTATGAGCTTAGAATGCTCTATTATCTGCTGAAGGGCTCCATGGGGTGCAAAAGGACAAGGTGGGGTCCTTTAACTTCTCATTGGTCCTCAAAAAAAGTGAAGGTAACTTGTCCTCTACCTAAGTGCGCGCTCTGGGAGGATCGGGACACTTTGACGAGGGATTTTGGAGATCAGAGGGCATGGGCGGAGAGCTCTCGACGGGAGGAGCAATCTGACCACAAATTTCACTCGATTTGGAGGTCCAGGGCATACGTTATGGCATTTTGAAGTTCATAGAGTGACGGGAGTACATAGCTTTCTCTTCCGATTGTAAGATTAAGGGGTTTGAGTGATTTAGCCGTCAGATTGAGACCAGATTTCATGAGCTTGTAGTCTGTCAGTTGCTGAAGCTCTGACCACAAATTTCACCACCGGATGTTTTGAGGATTGAGCGCAATGGCGATTTGAAGACGACGGGGTGCAGAAAGCTCTCAATCTGGAGCAGCAACTTTGCAGATTTATGGAGGATGATCCGAACGGTGAAATCGGCTCAAATTTCCTGAGTAGTGATTTTACCTTCTGAATTGATAGCACAGGAAGTTTGAGTGGAAGTGGACGGTTCATTTAGGCGAAGAAGCTTCTGTCCTGAATCTGAGATTGGAAGTGCGTGTTAGTTTCTGTGGATTTGTGTTAATTGTGGGAGAAGATCTAGCCGTCAGATCTTCCTGAAATTTGACCTGTGAGTAAGGATTCTAGTATCCTACCTACGTGGCAAGTTTGAGAGGAGACTGAGATGTAGATCTGTACCTCTGATGTGTGAACGTTTGCTGGTTTTTTGTCGAGTTGTATCGGCAACGGTATCTAGTCCAGGTCCCGAGTCTTGTTAGCGGCAGCTGGCAGAAAAGTATCTAGTGTGACGTTTGTATTTCTTGGGGGTGTATTCTAGGCGTAGATAAGACTTTTGCGACCTACGTTGTAACCACATCATGTGGTTGTCAGGTTCGCACTCAACGTGACAAAGTGCGATCCTTGACATGTAAAGTCGACTAGCTGTCTAGCCTAGTCTCTTGTTTTGGGACATGTTACGGTGCATGCATTTGAACCTATCACCCAGAAGACCCACACGTGGATGAGTATGACGGCACCAAACATGCGATGTGCATGTGTGCCACCTCATCGGTCCGTGAGGCTTGGGTTGCTCGGTTAGGGAGCTTGCACCTGTCCTTGTTTTTGTGTTCGAAACTTTTAAGCAAAAGAGAGTGACCTGTGTGGGGGCATTCGACCTGGAGGAATTCAAAAGATTGTTCGTGGAGAGATCGTGGGGGGGATCCTATGAGATTGTTTCAGAGTTTTATGGATCGAGATACCTTTGTAGTTGGAGTGCTCATGTTGTGAGAGATGGACGAAGGACTCTACTTACCGCCCAGATTCCCTTTTCGAAACCCTTTCTCGATTAAACTGATGTATATGGAACGAGTTCACTTTCAACAGTTTCTGATAGGATCTTTCGAGCATAACTTTACCGCGCAAGTCATGCTCTCGCCTGTCCCTGTGATCTTACCTGTTGTCACTTACGGCCAAGAATGGGATCTCACCGTCTTTATCCTCATCTAACGAAGGATGGATCTAAATCAGCTCCCTCCTGTAAACTTTAACACCCAGTGCGAGATAAGACACATCTGTCGACCCAAAGCCTTGTACGAAGCCCTAGTAGTGAGAAACTTCGGAGAGGAATATTATCGAGAGATCATGTCATCACATATCCCGTTTGTCGTGCCCATGATCATCCAACGTTTTCGTGTAGTTATCTTGACCCTTTACTGAGAGAAAGGAAGTGCTTAGTTATCGAGGAAGTTAGAGAGAAATCTACAGGAAACTTGTCGCTCTGCTGTGCATTGATCGCTAGCCACAGCCAGAAGGTACGCCCTTGTTCAAAGGAAAGACTCTCGCTACGACAACGGATTGAGATGCCCTCCTTCTGGAGTACTCAAGTACACTAGCTCGACCTGGACGAAAGTGTGGAAGAAGACGTCTAGTTGACGACATGTCTTTTCCAGATAGCTTCTAGGAACTTCACGTCTTGGTCTCCAAGATATCTCACCTCCTGGGTCTTTCTCTCGCGAAAAAGATGAAGATACAACTTCTCCAGAAGACACTTCCTCGGCTCTCGGTCAGCTTCTACCTTCCATCTGTTCCTCCCCTGCTTGTCTTCCAAGAAGAGGCACATAGTACTTCCAAGTACATACCACTTCCTTGAGATCATCGGCAGAATCTTCTTCTCCAACTCATATCCACAGTTCTCTGCTTTTGATCGATGGAAAGCTCTATGCCACCACTCCACCATCCACGAAGATGGTCTTCCTCGAGTGACCCCTGCCTTGAAAAGTACACGGTTGCGAGGAGGCAATGCTGCCCAGACTATCCTCTAGAATACCATGGTCTACGAGGTTCTGGTCCCTTGTGAAGAAGTCGAGGCCCAACTCTTTGATGAAAGGTTTGACCTCGACCAACTCGGCTTGTGATAACACCAACCCTCAAGGATGCAATGACATGTTCGAGCTTATGTTACACTAAACCACACATATTTGTTGTGAGCCTAAGGCTCAGCCTTCACCAGGTTCTCACAATCCAGCTTCCACTATTAGAAGACGAATCTAGTCTTCTAGAAGACAACTATTCTGTCTTCTAGAATCTAGCAGTGCTTCCTAAGTGTATCACGTCTTTTGAGCTATATCTAAGCAATCCTAACTTAGAAAGGCATTGCATGGATTCCTAAGAAGACAATCCACTTTGCAATTCATCCTACTTCCTAACAGAAAATAAGAAGATATTTGAGAAGCGAAGTCTTCGAATGATTCGGAAGAAGGCTGAGGACTCCTGTGGTGACAGTGACCTCCAAGAAGACCCCCTTCTGATTAACTGATGTCTTCAGAAGACTTCTCGCAGCCAAGCTTCTCATCACTAGTCTCACATGTCTTCGGCTTCTTACACACAACCTGGCCTCACAACAGACATGGAACATTCACACTCTGTTTTCCGACTCCTCACATCGCATATACACTCAGAAGAAGCTTGTTGCGTAACGAGAAGACATGACCCTTGATCATTCTCTCCAGATTCTGTCAGCAAGGCTTCTCACAACTCTCTCTTAAAGTTCAGGAAGAAGAAGGAACAGATTGCTATGGGTCCGACAAAAGAGACCCGTACTCACGTCTTCTCGTGCATTCTGCCAGCCTTTCCAATCTTCTAGCTCTCTAGGAAGATGTGGACTTGGGAAGCCAGGAAGATTGGGAGACACAGGTCTGATTCCTAGTTTCCTGCTTCTTGAAACAACAATCAACTCTCAAGTTCACTCTGGATTCACATCAAGCTTCTAACAACTCCAATACCAATCCAATCCAACTACTTGATACGAATTGCAAACATTCAGTCTTCTTGAAATGTCCATACATTCAGACATATCTTCTGTCCACAGATTATGGGACAAAAGTGCAGTAGGGTAGAGAAATTGATAGTCAGACCATCAAATTTTGAAACTGGAAGAAGGGAGCTCAGTATCGATTCGAGAAGAAGTGGGGAAGACGGTTGATGATAATTGGGTAGCGCTTCCACGTCCAATCTTCTCAGAGAAAATTCAAGGTAGGAAGAAGGTTCGATGGGCTTCCTGCAAACGATCGAGAAGCGTAAGAGACATCAAAATAGAGGACGGAAGCGATAAGAAAAAGAAGAAAACATGAAAAGAACCTCAATACTGCTCCCATCTACGCTTCTGATTGTTCTTTCAGTCTTCTGTGCGCTTTAGAACTTTGATTTCATCTTCAATGTCCTGCCACAATCCTGCTTCTGTCTCCAATCTCGAGATGCTGCTAATACTGCTTCCACAATCGAGCTCAATCTGCTGCTCTTCGAAGCTTCTCTCTTGATTTCCATCTTTGACCTTCAATTCCTAATCTTCTAATCCCTTGGGGATTCCTCACTCTTCCACCTCGAGTGCGCTTCCTGATTGGAAGAAGTCTTCTCCTACTCACTCACTCCAAGTCACTTATGCGCACTTCCAATGTCCTCTCCAATTCCGAATACGAAGTCGATTCTCAATTCGAGAACTAGCAAGAGAGATCTGTGCTAATGCGCTTCCAGCTTCCGTGTCTTCTCTACGTGATTTAGGTAATGACTTCGACTATCCTAGACCTATCTACTACCATCTACGCATCTACTACTATCTATGTGACTGTACAGCAAGTACACCTACCCCTTACCTAGTTGGTGCGTGGTTGATACCTCCCGCGGTGATAGTCACTGTCTTCTTGGAAGCGTGCTCTGTCTTCCAGCTTCCGGCTTCCAGAAGACATCTTCCTGAAAGATGTCCATCTTCCGGCTTCAGAAGAAATCGACTTCTTCTCACAAATTCTCTTAAGATCATCTCCCCGCTAAGCAAGGTGCAATCTTAAGTAATAAGGTTACTTCAATTATATAGACATTTCATTATCTTAAAATTTTTGAGAAAATCTCCAATCTTGCAAATTGTGGGCACTATAGATATGCAATAACGCACCCCCTTTCTCGACAGAGATGAGACTGCTATCGCATTCTTGGTGTAGAAAAGTGCATAACGAGCCCCAACATACTAAGCTGAGGTCCCCCCGGTTTGACCTACAGTAATAGGGACTTCAAGAGTTTTTGAGACCGTCGTTCTCTTGAAACGAGGAATTGATGGATTGGTCGTACGCTTCGTGCGTACGGCTTGCCGCATTTGCATCGAACGGAAAGAGGAAATGTTTGCAACCTATTCTGTAAACTCTACAGTTTATCACTTTGCAGATGCAACTCAACGACTTCTGTCTGTAAACTAACAGAACAATCGACTTCATGAGGCTGATCTTCTCTTGGTTTCTAATGAATTTTGGATAGAAGAAGCAAAACGGATAGACAGTCCTTGAGGATGAGCCACAAGTCTTTCGACTTGACATATAAGTACGGTCCTATTACACACTGAAAACACTCAGTAGCTCCCGAAAATACGTAAGAAATTTTCACATAGTCTAAGTCAAGAAGCAGGAACTCTGGTGGTCTCAAGCAAAAGAGAAAATCAATGTATACGTAGCTTCTAGTGAGGTATAACTGAGCTTTGGATAATGACAATAATCCAAAGGGCAGCAACAGATACGGAGAAAGAATCGATGGTACAACCAAATTGGTCTACTTCACACTTGTATCCTTCGATTCCGTACAACTGTCTTAGAAACGTCAGGTGTGACATCAAAAGCTACATACGAATGAGAAAGAAAGAGTGGAACCTAGGGCAGAACAAAACGGTAATCTAACTCTCCTTACTTGCCGAAACTAAAAAATGACTCTCGGAAGAACACGCTCAAGCCCTACCGAAAATTGCAAAGAGATACAAGATCGAAAGTGCAAGCGACCTTAAGAGGATGTACAGCCAACAGAAGAGAACGCGAAGAGTGATCAACGAAATATAGAAACAAATGATTCAATGGCTCAACACAGTGAAAGAGACACAAGAGGAGATAACGGTACATGAGCACAAAGGATGGAGCTGGAAAATAGAGAAACAAGAGAAACACAGATGAGAACTGGCTACAAATCAGTGGAGACGGGTTTTCATGAGAGAGATCGATCTCAAGATACAATTTAATTCTAAATGGGGGACAGAGGATTCAACCAAAAAATGAGGAAAGAGATGGAGCAGAATATGGAATGCTCAGATACCCGCATAAGACAAGATAATGCTATGGAAGCTCTGGCAGCAAGGATTTCCTACCGCTCTCAGAATGGCCAAAATGCGAAAAGACACAGGCAAATGCGACAGATGTCAAGAGGATACGGAATCGTTAGATCATCTCTTTTGGAGCTATGGGTGGGTGAATCTGAAATGGAGACAATAGTTCTTGGTTTCAAAGAGAATTATGAGGGAAGGAATCCTCAAGAGAGCCTCATAGCCACCCTCGACGAGACAATGGAGGGCAACAGGATTGAGAACCAAATTGACACACTGGAGATCATAGATACTATTTGGAAGAAAAGAAACGAACGAACGTTCAACAAAAAGACCCAAGATATTCCACTACAGGTTATTCTCTTAAATGCGGAGAGGAAGTTACAAGTGGTCGAGAGGAAGATCAGGCAATCGGGACGTACCTTAAGGCTTCATGAGGAAGCCAAAAGAGAATTTCATACCATGCGAGAGAGGTGAGCGCGCCGCACTTTGCGAGGCAGATGAATACGTGAGGAAAGCAACAGGCAAATCCGAAAGCCTAATCTGACCAGTAATGAAAATTAGAGACGTCCTCCTCCCGTGATGCTACAAGAGGTTCCTGCGGAGGGAAACTAGAATATGAGTGAGAGAAGGGAGGTGCTCGTGAATGAGACGGAGAGAGAAGATGAAATCAGAGATTACCGGATTATGATGAATCATAATGTCATTCCAAATGACAAAAAAAGAGAAGTACACAGAGAAAGGATTCAGAGTCTGCAGATAATTCACACTCCGTAGAATGACCAGGTCGAATAAACAAAATGAGAACGATCACATGCGGAAGCATAACAATGGTTCGAACAGGATGCTGAACTCCAATCTCGAGAGGAAGAGCAAGCAAAGAAGTCGAAAGATCCAACCGCCGAACAAGGAGCACAACACCAACAGGGGATGCTTGGGTGATATCTCGAAAGTGGGTACCGCTCTCACCCGACAAGTGGGTCACCACAAGCACAGGACACATGGCAAGGACACGTTTCAAAATCGATGGCAGCGGGAGAACGAGGTGAAGCGACTCGTTTCAGCAAGAAGAGAGTTGAGAAAGCGAACAGACAGACCGTCGCTAAATTCAAACACAACCAGAACGATAGAGAGCAGCATAGCATGATTGTCTGCAAGGAGAAGAATAGGGATAGGTGGAGGACGCGGTCCTGCTTAGTTACGCAAAACCTGAAATGTACTAAACGGACCATCCGGTGTCGTAGGGCATGAAATATGGTCTGGGAATACACGGGGTATCTGGCTGTAGAGAGATACAACTGGATCTACGACCTAACCGATGAAAACTTATGCTCTCCCTATCTAATCTATCAGTCTTTTTTGTAGGTTACTAGCGATCTAACTTGACCCAAGTGCAACACATGTGCATCGCACAAATGACTCGGAGCTCGATTCCACTCTAGATAAAGGCAAGGCTCATACACGATACGTGTCTGCTGTAGATCCAAGCACTTTTCATACAATCTCTCATCAACATCCGCTTCACTACTTCTTCTCGACAAACTATCTAAATTGTAGACTCTGATCTTCTATTGTTCGCTGATACGAGTTTGCTCAAGAAGATGCCCACAGCAAGGACCGCCTACTACACAAGCTTCTCAATGATACAAGACATATCGGCAGCAAACAGCTAGAAACTCGGGGCGTGACACCGAGGATAATGGTACCTCAGCTTCAGCAAGACGTGGCACCTCCACTGAGCGTGATCGCCGTACCAATCTCACAATACAGCCTCCTTGTCATCCACACGACACCTCCAAGAAGCACACCTCCCATCTTCGAGTCGTTTTTGTTCAACTCCAATCAAGAGATTTCAGCGAAATCTCTCTACGTCTTTCTCGTCTCGCTGCAAACTGAACTTTGACAATCTCGTGCCTTCACCTCGATTATCCAATCAGGCTCAAACTTCACAGGACATCCCCTCTGACCCTTCTCTACTACTGTATGAAATTTCAGTCTCAGATCTGAACCCAACTGTCCGCGATGAACCAAGCCACCCGCCTGTGCTAACTTATGAGCTTTACAGATCTCGATGGCCAAAATCCTAGATTTCCACACATTCTCTTACCCAATTGAACTGAAATTTCACATGGGACTAGCTGATAGGGCACACTCTCATCCTGGAAAGTTTCACTCAGAGATCCAATCCCATGTGCACGGAGCAACTCAAGCTTTGAATCCAAAGAAAGCGGTTTTACTCATACCTCTCAACTGTAACAGCCAACTTCAATCGATCATTTCAAGAGTAAATCCAACCCAAATGTAGGATTGTTTTACATCAATACAACCAGCACGGAGTGAACTACTAGATCCCCTTGACAGCTCCTAAAGATCACCTCTCAAACTCCCGGATCACTCCAAAACGTGGCTCGGGGTATCGATTTGACCCCCTGACTTTCAACGTCCATCACTCTCTCCTCAGAATTCCAAATCGCCTGATCTTTGTCTCCAGAGTGTAGCCCGTCTCGAGAGCTTTCCAACAAGACCACTCACTCCTCCAATGACCCTCGGGAAGACCTCCAAAACCCTAAAGCCGTCTGCAGATCTGGAACCGATTTATGATGAAATGTACTACAAAAGGAAATGGAGAAGCCATCACTTGATTACAGTACTCCTCCCCAAAGTTCCTTGCAATCCATGCACGATGATTGATCTTCCGCCGACAGTGACATCGAACATCCACCCAGACGTTGAAAGGGATGTTGGCTGGATAATTTAGGTCCATTGGCCCTCGTCAAAGTAAGATGTACACTGTCAAGTCCCAGTCCTCTCCATACGTGACGATTGGTAAGATCACCGGAGTAGGCGAGTCCATCATCCTCCCCATGAACTCTTCTCCAAAGTAGGCGACGAACCACTGTCGAAAGTGATCGCGGTGGATCAAGTGAAGCTTGATATGAAACGGGTTCGGAAATGACAGATTTGGAACTCGATTCAGTCCTCCATCCATGAATACAACTCTTGCCGCTCCTTCTTATCACGTAAGACACTAAGACACACTCATGAAAACTACCCCCAAAGAAGAATGCCTCACAAACCCCCAACCCACTATCTTATACCTATGTTCGACAACAAGAGTCATTCACGCGAACGTTCATGGATCATTGAGTCGGCACATCTTGTTATCGTGCGATCTCACATCCAGATCTTTGTGAACGTGACACCTAATATCCTCTCATGCGAACTACACAAAAAGTTCACCGAACACAAAAGAAAACACAACACCCGTTCTTCACTGAATTCACATGTGGGACGTCTCACAACATGACACCGGTCCGAGCACGGGAGCAGCCAGGTGTTTTACCTGGCAGTCGGTTAATGAATTTCACCCGGCTCTTTCCTGCTTCCTAAAAAAAAAATAAAAAAATAAAGAAAAACAAACACATATCATAGTATCCTTTTGGAATGATAACCGGTTGCACTAACTATGCCAGATAGAGAGTGTGATCAAAGAAGTGATCTAATACAGTGGTGTGATCAAGCACAAAAATCGTATTGAGGTGTGATAAAGCAAATTTCTGATTACCAGGAGCACTTGTCATACAGGGGGTTTAAGCTTATTTCGTATTATTCATAGTACCTTCTTGTAAAGGTTTTCGACGCTATTTGAAACTCTGTGCATGCTTGATTTTCTTGAACATCGAAGTGATATTTTCATGATTGATTTCACCGTTATGATCAATTCAAACCTTCAAAACTGTTTACATGTACAGATGTGACCATGAAGTATATAGTGAAGTGGTTATCTTTCGAAGATGCTTCTTATCTTATAGAGCAAAGCAAATTGCAACAAGTTTATCATGATCACCGATATTTTCTATTTTTCTTTTGTTTAATTTGTTTTTAGGCTTCTTTCGCTGTGGAGCCTTCTGCAACCGTGCACTGCTGCCCTTGCACAGCACATATTATTATGATCGCCGATAAACTAGACAAATAAAATTTCGGACATCGTCTTTCTGTCCTAATATCATCATCTGTCAGCGAGCCCCTAGCCTCATACCGGTTGAAGACAGATGGAACGATAGAACTCATGATCATATTTGCTGCTTACGCGTGCACTCAGCGCCGTTCACAGTGTAATTCAGATATGAGTACTGTCAACCATTGGGGTGTTGTAATTAGGCTTTTATTGAATGGTTAAATCTACCGATTATCTCCAGAGAATCTAGACGAAATCTACCACAAGGAACCGGAAGGTCTCCGTTGATCGGAAACATTCTTGATCCCCGCTCATTCACCCGTCAAGAAACTTAAGTGTGTTCCTCAGTTCTAAACATCGAAAACAGTCTGAACTTGATCATCAGGTAGCTATAGGCTGGTGACATCGGTTCGCACTGCAATTAGGTAATTCCCCCGCTGCCGAACTGGCAGAAATGTCCTCAAGACTCATTTGAAGTCTGACACGATCGAGATTTGCACCGTCGGTGGAAGGTTCCGGATCCAGCATGGAGCTCTTAGCGGTCCTATTTGAGGAATCTTGCAACTTTGGCCTGCACAGGATTATGTGACAGATGGTCGGCGTTTCAAGAATCGATGAAAGGGAATATCATTTAGTAATTTGCTTCCCTAATCTTTTCCAGTGTTCTGATCGAACTCCCGAGATGATTCGCAAGCTAGCGCGGTCTTGAGCGAACTACTGCCAAACATCAGGTGAGATGGAGCGCTAGCCATGTTATGTTGAAACCAGACGCGATGAGCAATTCGTAGACAATGATATTATACCACTCCGACTGTAGCTATAGCTAAGTACTGCGCATGCGTCCACGCGTCGGTAGAGATCAGAAAGGCTATTAATTAATTAGCAGTAGGACAATGCCCGAATTGTGATTAGAGCCTAAAGCCTGATCATGAACAAGAAATCGGGCGTATCCATGGATGGAAAGATAAGAAACACAAAAGAGTACTCCGCTCGAACGGAATCAGTTCTCGAATTACTCGAATGGCTCGGCGGTTTCAATATTGGAACCGACTTTCCAACTTCAGCAGAGGAATCGGGAGTCAGGATCCGTTGCTGATCACCTCTTCACATCAGGTTGGTTGCAACCGCAGTCCTGACTAAAGCTTCGACCAGAATGCAAACTCAGCAGAACTCAGGTGCATGAGTATAGTACTCACATACATGTGCTTTGCTGGGCGTGTTGAGCATGAAGCTGAAGTCTGAAGTTGAGAGTTTCTCCATGACAGATGTGTTTCCCGCAAGCGTTTTGGAGAACCTAGATTTCAGATTCTTCAGTACTTCACATCGTGGGACAATAACAGCCGGAGTAGTTACGGACGCCACCAGTCGATGCGATGCGGACTTCTTGATCAATGGGATATATACATGACAAGGATGGCACAAGCATTAGCAAGATAGCTCTCTTCTCCCCACTTGATTCGCGTGAGCTAGCTCGACACGAGGTACAAGCGTTGTACGTACGCAGTTTGCTCGAGGGAACTGCAGTCGTTCTCGGTCGCATCGACGTCAAGAAGAAAACCTACTCGAAGGAATTTGCAGTAGCATCAACAGACGGAGTTCCAACTCAATCGGGATCGGGATCGGAAGAGAGAAAGAGCAGCCCTTCAATTCCCTCTCATACAAAAGGTTTGGCAACACGAATTCGGTGGAACCTATTCTTTCTCGAACCTCTGGATTTAATTTGCAGCCGTGCATCCATGGACGTGTAGTAGACTCGAAGTTGGTAGACGATCCCTAGTTAATTAACAAAAAGTACGGTCGTTCTGAAGTTACAACTCGTAGCAGCACATGGACGGTGTATATCTCATGAGCTTTTAGCGAAGCTTGCACAGCACTTGACGCACAATTGTACAAACGCCGAGGGAGTCGTCGCCATCGCAAGGTTGGTAAACAGGGCCGGGCGCGCGGATTACCGTTCGAATTCAAGATGCCGTCATAAGGTTGCCATGTGTACATATGAGCTGGTATGAATCTCAATAAACCCATGCGAGTGCTAGCTAAAGCTAGCTGCAGGTGAGACGTCCTCACGAGCTAATTAATTAGAGGTCGAGGGAATATAAAGACTTCCGTCGGGTGTTCGACGTAAATTGGTGATGAACTTGTCCACATCTGTTCCTTGAGTTCACAAGTACACAATTAAATTCTGCCTTCAGTTGTACCAACGTGAACGTTCGGCTCCATCTCAACCGACCTATTGACAGTACTCGTACTTCGTTCGAAGCCGAGTTTTGGACGCGCTCTTCTTTTAACGTTTGAATTCATGTTGTCATCTCTCATCGGAGGCGCGCGCTTGCAGGTCATTGCTGGGACTATAAAAGAGGTCGACCGAAATCTATAGCTATCAGTCGGTACGCGCTCAGCCTGTTCGCATATGATCAGAGTGCGCTGTAGAGGTGCTGAGGTGCAGGTGGTCGACGTTTCCGGTTTTATGGGTCAATAGTTTTCTGTCGGCTGAGACCTCAAGGCTCAAGGTGAGGGAAGTGTGTTCTGATCACGACGACCATCACATTCTTTTGAGACTATTCCGATCGAGGGTCGAATCAAAAACTTCTCAGTTTTGTATCACTACAGGCTGTAGACAGACACCGATCCGACAAGATGGACGCGAAGCAGCAGCTACCTCTTGTGTATATACGAACATACAAATGTTTCAGTTTGCTGGTTTTACTGGCAGCTGGCTCGTTGTTGTTTGCTTGCGCAGGCGCTGCAAGTTACTCGGATATGGGTGACGTTTCGTACAAGGATAGCTGGTGCAGTCGCCACCAATACGAAACCGGATCAGAGTATGAGGCGGTCCTGAACAAGTTGCTCGACGATCTCAACGTCCTCGTAGCGGGAGATTCAGAGGAGCTTTGGGTGATATCTGACTACGGTTTGTTCGCCCGAGCCCAGTGCTCTGTCCAAGACTGGTCAAAGTGTGCTACATGTGTGTCTTTTCTAGCTGCTCAGATTGATAACTGGTGCCCTCAAGCGAAGCTCGCTAGAGTTGCACTGGCGGACTGCGACATAGAGTACGCATTCGACACCAAAACAACCCTGGAGGAATTCGAGGAGGAAACGACTTCCTGGACGATGGAGTCCGTCGAAGACCTAAATTATGACCCCAGGTGGTGAAGGAGAGAAAGAAAAAATTAACGACGTTTCTTGTAAAGTAGTTGGTCTATATACATATAGATAGATGCTTGCAACCGTACTTTTTGCTGTTAGGATTTATCAGTCTCAGATTGCTTGCCAACATCTGGACTGACTTGACTCTGAGCCACGATATCTGTCGACGTAAGTTTGAAGGTTCCTTCGTAGCTAGATCGATCGAGGTTTTCAGCGGACTACTGAAGTAGCCATGCTGCCTCCAGGACGAAGGCGTCTTTCAAGGAAACACTGCGGGGTTGATATTATGTAGTTCTACACACTCCGTTTTACAGGTGTACGGTTAGTTCGAGATCTACAGTCCGTTTTCTAGTCCAGACGTACAGTTCGAAAGCGTGATTGTACGAACGAACCTGCAGTAAAACTGGTGCATGTATTTTGGAAGCGTTTTCAAGCTTCGCTGTCACAAATCTTACTCTAGTTCGCCTTAAAAATTGTCTACATGCTTACAGTTTGTCTCGATCTGTTACAACCTTAACTTCTGCCTTCAAGTACGTACTTAAGGGCCGGGACTGGTAGTTGACTAAGATCCTACAACTTTCCTGCTAATGGAAGTTGTAAACTGTTTCCGACAACCTCTTGATCAGACCGGAGAAACCGACATTCTTTTCAGGATTTCAGTCTCAGAGCGTCCATCAGTACCTACTCGTTCCTAGAACTGGTTTTTGGTGATTTATAGATCGAATTAGGTTTGCGTATGTATTACAGCATCAGTATTGACTAAAGTGTAGATCTCGTGGTTACTAAACGCTTGGAACATCTCGCGCGCGGGTGACGCTTTCATCCCGTCCACTACGGACTGATCGGGACCGGGGATCAACTTACAGAGATCCAGATGGAGTTAAACTTTTTTTCTGTTTTACCGTGTGGTCCGTGGGTCTTGGTGCGTGATTGTGGTAGATATTCTCGATTGCTTATAATTAGAGGGGGTTTAATCGTTTCCGTTTCTCAGCACAGCAGCATCTCCAAGTTAACGTCGGTGCCACACGCAAGCGGCTGGTTCATGTGATGTTCGGTGTTCACGTATAAAGCGCAGCGCTAGTGCATGACCATTACCTAATTCATGTCGACCACGACATAAAGTATCAGTTCTCATGCATGAGTGACGTTCCATGTCAGTTTAACAACTTTCTATCGTGTGGAAATCAGTTGTTGCAAAGAGTCATAGGTATGAACCTTTGAGGAGGATTTTGGTTTAAACGGGCTAACTAAAACATTCCCGATGGTTGTTTGTATATGGAGTAGAAGTTGCAAGCCGCAACTTCATTGATTCAATTGCAAGTGCCATTTTTCTGCCTGTTGATCATGAATAGCACGAATCCAAAGTTTATGTTTTGATGCAGGAGGCCACGGTAGATTCGCCGTTTCTTGCCGTCTATAGCTAACCCATATATAGAAACGTTGTTCCAAGTCTCTACAAAGTGCTAATGGTAGGCTAATGTTTTAGGATCCGGAATCGTGCCTTTACCTGTGAAAGGAAAACCCATGCGGGATGATCTCGCTAGTCCCCCATGGCCATACGATCTGGAATTCGGATCAGCAGGATACGGATGCACTCGTCGTTCAAGTTCGTAAAGTTATGCTCGGGTTTGATTGATCTCGTCATAGGGATTTGCATGAATCACAAGCCGTGAATCAACTTCAGATGAATGCATGTTAGGATTGTTGCAAACTTGCAGTCGCAGGGTCGACTGAGTTGATCTCAACATGACTTTGGTGTGCGCATGCATATATTATATATATGCTTCAGGACTCTTATACGTTTCACAGCGGGTTCAATTCGTCGCTTCGTGTCACTTAACATGGATCGTGGTTGTAGTTCACTAGCGGTAGTTTTCTATATTGGAAAGATTTTTCTTGGTTCTCTTATGATTTATGTATACCAAATTGTTTGTTGATTGATGACTCTTCCGAGAAGAATAGTACCATCCATTCAGTGTTGTTCATCCTCCTTTTTTTCTACTAGAGTTTGCAGACAAGGACAGCGTGATTATTTCTGGAATGTTTTGTTACCATGGTTAAATAGTTTATTAGAAACTCTGACTTTCATCTAAACAAGATATACATAAATTTTTGGATGAGATCTTTCTGAGCTATATAGAGCTATTGGGGCACTATGTTATAAGAAGAGACTGAATTGATATGACGTTCTTGCACAATTGCTCAACAAGTCTAGTTTATGATCAAACTAAAATTATGTTAAACTAAACCTTTCATCGTCTAATAAAGTTGATGTGACTTGTTTTTCACATGTCACAATGTATGTTATCTAATGAAAGAATTCATGAAACACTTTCATTCAACAAACAAGAGTAAAAATTCAAACGTCCTTAAAATGATTAACAATGTATGTGTTCCGAAAGACATGCGTACACATAAACCTTTAACACTATGTTGTATCCATTGGTCATTACAACGTGATCATATCACATTAGGTGCAACTTGAGTATAGCATGCACTGAGTGAGTGCTACTTCAGTATATCGCACTGACAATAAATTACATATGTGAGTACTTAACTTAGTGCGGCATATCGTATTGTAGTAAGTAGCTACCTCTCACATTAAGTGCAAAAACTTTAAACGTACTAACTACAAAATTTTATTTTTCACACTTCATGCAACATACTTTACTGCCTCCAGAGTGAAAAGTGGACCGTCGTCACAAGTGGGTAAAAAAGTTGTACTTCATGCAACATATCTTACCACATTCAGTGCAAAAAGTGGACCGTCGCACCAAGTGGATAAAAACACACACACCATGCAAATTCTGATCCCAAAGTGAACTTCTCTTGTGACTTTCATGGTGTGATGTAGTACTCGACGCACTTTTTTGAAACTGAGTTCTTACATGCACCCGTATACTCGATCAACAACGTAAAACAATCTTCTTTTGTGCGTCATGCAAAAAACTATTTTGACATAAATTTTTTTGCATTGCGTATACTGTTATGAAAGTACATCAAGGTTTGAATAAGAATCCATCTGAGGACGTCTATTGTGTTGGAGATAAATTCTAAGAATTTTAATTCTTTGATGTATCTCGATGGCATGGGTAGAGACACTTTCTCTCGCAAGCATTTCCGTATCACTGTTCAACTCTATAATTAATTCTTCATCTTCCTCGATCCATTCATCTTGATTTTTGAGTAAAAGATTGTGGAGCATGGTACAACAACTTACCCATCTAACTAAAAACTACTTCTCAGATCTTTTATTCAATTTGCCGTTCTAACTTGCTTCAAGGAATACTAACGGGACTTCAAAATACTTATACATTTTTCATTCGTCACCCTAGCATGTGATAAACAAGTATTAAAATCTAGTTTTTCTTTGTCTCATGTAGCTATCCTAAACGATGGAATAATATATCGCATGGGTGAATATCATGAATCATCCAATAAATACTGGTATGCTTCAAACAAAGAACCATCGCTGTCAATATATCTCCATAGGATTGACTTCCTCTACAACATGATATCTTGGCAGCTATCCTGCATACTAGTAAACATGAAGATGATTCTCTTTGGATGACAACACACAACTTGGACATTCACTGAATAATTGCATTTCCGATCATTATAAGTTTTTCCATCGAATCGAAACGTCTATGATAAAGAGAACAAAGTCCATCCTATCAACCATACATATCTTGAGAATCCTTTTGTTGCAAACGCATCTGAAATGACACACCTTTCTTCGTGATTTGACCAACGGATCAATCCTTGAAGGATCAACTATAAAGTTTGCATCACTCTCTTAGTGGACAGAACCATCGTTCCATGGGCAATGCTCCAAAGAAGCAGAGAGTGTCCTAGAGCAACAACAAGTTGCAAAGATATTGGGGCTTGTTTCACGCGACTTTGATTATGAAAAACATGATGTACTTCGACTAAACTCATCAGTTTACTAAAATTGCGTTTATCCATTCTTGTAAGTTGTCGGAAAGAGTCGAAGAGTAGAGTTTTCAAAATAGTTCTGGAAAAAATCCTTACTCTTTTAAAATGAGAATCTATCTGCTGTTCCAAATATCTTGAAGTTCAAAGTATTTGATATAACTTTATGAACTCTTCATCAGAATCTGAAGCGAACATATCATTATCTTCATCGAACGTACAATCACTCTTTTGCTCTTTTCTTCAGTTTGAATCTTCTCTCATATTGCTGACTCTTGATTCATCTGAACTTGAAGACTCTTAGAGCTAGAGGATGCCAACATCACTCTCATTTCTATAATCTTCTTTAAATTCTGCAATAATTGTTTTCTCTTGGACATACGCGACATGGTAATCACAAAGAAAGATATACACTTAAGCCATGATAAACATTCAAGCAAAAGCTTATCCATAAACTTGAAACACAGAGCTTAAAATGAAACCCGATGGTAGTTTTTTATCACATCAAACACAAGAAAATGTGATCTCCACCATACGATGTTAGTTCCTAGTACACCACTCATTGAACGAAGCTACGCAGAAAACTCTTGTAAACCATCCATAGAACAAAGCTTCGCACTGAACTTTTGATTACATTCTTATGCGAGAAGTCTTGTGCATTCTTTAGGAAAACCACTATAGTCCTTACCCAGTTTTTGAACTTGTGAGAATACATGTCACGTAATCACGTTTACATGATAAATCAACATGAGCATTTTCTCTAAATCATGACGGACAGTGATACAAAATTCTTGGGTCACTTCTGTGGTACCTCCAGACCCACCTGCTTGCATTCCGTTGTCCGGAACTCAAGCCCGCGAGTCATGGAATAAACAAGACGAACACTAACTTTGATACCCCTAAGTACCCCAAAATTAGTGTTCGTTCTAACAATTTTGCTCCAATAACTTTTATAGCAAAAATTGCAGTGAATAGAATTAACTTCCGTTCTTGTAAATACCTGCCAAATGAACTCATTTCTAATCCTTTTATGTGAATAATATGCATGCTCAGTTTTTCCTCGGCACAAAAAAAAAGACAAACGATGATGTAATACAAAAGTTACTGAAATTAGTTGGAGTCGTACCTCATAAATGGCTTCAGAAGGATACTGTAAATAAAATTTACATATGCAGTTGATTTTGTGTGCAAGCAGAGAAGAGAAGAATGATTAAGACATGCTCTCTAAATTAAATCTGTTAGATATAAATAGCTAAAGTTAAATTTTATAATTAAACTTAGTTAGTTTTGGTACACTTGGCTGTTACAATCAAATAAACATGTAAATGAAGTATTGCAAATGCTCACATTCCTGATATAAACAAGGTTACGCAAGGTGCATTAAAATATTCATTCATTTATATTTTAATTTATGACCTATCGCTTTCAAGAAAATGGATTAGTGCATAACTTAAAGAGTATGTATATTTCTCCTCTTCCGAACTCAATAGAGTGTGAATATGCACACCTCCTCATCATTATGAAACTCAATTCGCATAAATGCAACCGGGAGATCGTTGTTTATATTCTGGATATAACACAAAAGTTTTCCATTATTAGAACTCAAAACTCTAATTTGACACAGAGTGATTATATACATCCAAAGTGATGTTTGAGGAAATGGACGAGAAAAGACAAACTAGTATATAGGAGAAAGAAATACTGAGCGGGGATAGGAGAGATGCGTGTGAAGGGTCCTGAACCCAAGGTGAAGAATGGATGAGAAAAGGTTTGAAGTGATTTGCTGTATATGAATATTTTAGCAAAAAAAGTAAAGATCTTTCGTGCGCAACGTTTACTTACTGCACGGAAGCACAACAAGATCCAAAAAAACCTATATCTATATTTAAATATCTAATTTAATTTACTATTTTTAAATAGTCTTGAGATAGTAACGCATGAACTTTGGAAAGAAGAACGTATAAGCGTGTCAGTTCAAAAGTAACCACTCCAACTTCTGAGCTAATAGTAACACACGTGAACTATGGGAAGAGAAAAAACCTAGAAGCGTAATGAGTTGAAAAATAATCATTTCTACTATAAGTAAAGTCTTCTGTACTAATAATAAATTATTTAATAATTTTAGTGTATTATCTAACCCTTCCAAGAGGAAAGGTAAGGACATACATTAAAGGATATGTATATTCCCTCTTGTCCGAATTTGGAAGAGGGTGAATATGCATGCGATTCATAAGAGAGTGAATAAGCAAGCATGAAATATAAACTTCAGGGAACTTTTGCTCTCTTGGTGTTATCGGGAAAAAGAAGATAAAATGTTATGTGAAAAAAATTGTACCAAGTTGACAAGAAAAATTAAATATTACATGATAACAGTATTTGGAGATGCAGAAGATTCAAACATGATTCTATAAAAGGGGCGAAAATAACCACATTCCTAAAACTATACATCCTGGAGACTGGTCACAAACACATCACCTCTGATTGCAATTTTTATTTATTATTTAACCTTTTCCAACAAAATTTAGTTTCAGTTTATTTTCGTTAAATAATAAACTAAACCCTTGTATATTTGCATCCTCCAGCAGAAGATGGAAAAGGAGAAGAATGTACAAGGAATCCTTTTTTGATTATTCGTTGCTTTTCTGCTAAAACTTACTTCTGCTATTCCAATGGAGACATGAATGTAACTTTTCAATGAGGAAACTTAATTCTTAACCAAAAGATGATTTCACCACAGAGGAACGTACACAGACACACACTAGCTTAAGCACAAAGACAAAGGAAAGACATAGACTAGGTGAGGCGTGCTGATAAAGTCAACTCTTTGAATGGTTGATATCTCCGAGCCAGCTGGTTCTCATTTTGCATACAGGAACTGAAGAGAGACTAAGAAAATCTTCGTATTTAATTTCATTATCGTAATTGTTACAATTAGAAAGCTGCTAGTATTGCTACACACACAAAATTGTCTTCTCGACATCAACTGGGACTACAGTAACATCGACTGCGAAATGCGGTGACAAGTGTTCTGCAACGTTTTCTCTGCGGTAGTCTCGTCTTCTGTATATGACCAATTCCTCCATCATTCCTAGAGGGACACTCCCGTTCGTCTGTAAGAACTGTAATCAGTTGAAGCTTTCGACCAATCACAACTTCGTACGTTTTGAAGCATTGCCTCTTAGAGTCAAGCGGAGACTCTGGGACGTCTCGACGAGGACATCCTCCATCTGGGCAGGTGGCTTAGCAGCCGATGAGTGTTCAGGTCTGCACCCAAGTTGACACAACGAACTGAAATAGAAAAAGAGAACAGCAAAAGACAGATTCTGCGCTGAAGTGCTGGATGTCTAAAAATGCACTAATTCTCGATCACGAGTTCCACGTACTCACATGCAGCCTCGTTCCTAATAGCTTTATGGGAAGAAAGCTCGCTCTCCTTCACCCGGCAGGCATCGTAGTAGTGACTCGTCTAGACGCCTGAAGGGTGTGGGTTTCTGCAAGAAGAATGTCACGTCTTGGAGCTGATAAGATCAACGAATTCTTCAAGAGCTTTCTGGGATGTTCCATCCGCTTCGACCGCGGCATGGGCCTTCACCTTGAGGTCTTGCGCTCTCTTCCTCATCGCTCTCCCTTCTTCTTCCTTCATGACTCTACTGATTGCTCTTTCGAATGCTTCAGGCTCCGTGACTATTGGATCATTACTCTGCTGTTTCGGACCATCGCCACCTATTTCGACCGCCGTCTTCACTTCAGTCACCAAGAACCTGCAGTTGAGATGTTGCTCCGCCTGCTGAGGCCAAGCGAGCATCGGGACTCCCATCAGTATGCTCTCAATGATTGAGTTCCAGCCGCAGTGTGTCAGGAAGCCACCGACAGACGAGTGACCGAGCAGCTGGAGCTGCGGCACCCATCCATTCACGACTTTTCCTCGCCCTTGCAATCTTGCTCGATAGCCGGGAGGGAGCACATCGTCCAACTTGGAAAAGTTCCCGCCGCCACTCGGGAGTATCCACAGAAACCTTTGCTGGCTAGCCTCCAGAGCCGAAGCGAATCTGCGGTGGAGCGAGACGAACACCGCTGCCGAGGCAGATGAAGAGCACAGACGAAGGAGGTTGCTCGTCGAGCCACAGCACGCATTCGGGCCCTGCACCTTCAGCTCCGATACGATAGTCTTATCTTTGAAGTTCTTACCGGTCGAGATCGGGCCGATGGGGAAAACTTTAGCTCTGGAATCCTTCCGTGGGGAGGTTTCCCGCAGTGCCGTGTCAAGGGCGTCGATGGATGCAGCTCCTAAGTCGTAAAACGTGTTCATTACAATACCGTGAGATCCTTGTATGAACCTTCCGACAGCTACGACCCCATGGATTAACGGGTGTTGTCGGAGTGGAATTGGTATATCCTGGAACCGAAGAGGCGGAAGTCCAGATATATTCACAACGCCCTCGAATTCCTGCACTTTGTTATCCTCCACTTTGAACGCACCTTGCGAGATGAGCTGGGGAAGTGCTTGTTTAAACCTTGCACCGACTGATCCGTTAGAGAAGAACAAGTAATGTGGAATCTTCAGTTGCTTTGCCACATCCGCTGTCCAAGGCATAAATCTATCGGCAATAATGCAGTTCGGTGTGGTAACCCCCGCCTTCTGATCAGCTAGCAGTTCTCCAAGTAAGGTTGGAAGGCCTTCTCCATCAATATGGAAGCTGTTAACGGAGTGAGCTGATCGAGAGCGAGCGCATCTGGATCGTCAGCCAAAGCAACAAAGTTGAAATCGAGTCCCCGCAGCTCGTCAGACGACTGTACGCGCGAGAGGTGCTTCGTGGGACATGGAAAGGTAATGGTGACTCTTTTTTCGCAAGCGCAAGCGACATCCTGTAGATTCCAGCGAAATGGGCCTGGAAGAACATACACATTACCAGCGCATGCCCCTTCTTCTTCTCCTTCATGGTGGTCACCCCATTCGCTGAGCTCGAAACCTGTTCATGTTGAGATCAGGGAACTATAAACACTCATAAGACAAGGCAACCATAGCCTAAGCCTGAATTGAAAAGAGGTGGAGAGAGTCTGAAAATCACACAAGAGAATGCTGCGAGGGTCATCAGTCCCTCTTTACTAAATATCCCAGAGAAAAGCCCAAGGAAGGGGTAAACTGGGGTTGGGTCCCCAAACCCTAAACTAACTAGGTTAGCAAACTACGACTACAGTGCATAGTTAGCTTGCACAGTCTTTAACACTCTCCCTCAAGCTAGAATCTATGTCCTTAACACCTAGACACAACCTGAAATACTCAAATTTGTCTCTAGGTAAAGCCTTGGTGAAAATATCAGCAACTTGCTCATCAGTAGGAAGATACCTAAGATCAATCTCTCCAGCTAACACTTTCTCCCTGATGAAGTGATAATGGACCTCTATATGTTTGGTCCTAGCATGGAAAATAGGATTAGAAGCAAGTTTAATGCTGCTGATGTTGTCGGTGTGCAAAACAACTGGATCAGAAAATGTGACACCCATATCATCCAAAAGGGTGCGAAGCCAAACAGATTCACATGTAGCATTGGTGGCACCTCTGTATTCTGCTTCTGTAGAAGACAAAGCAATTGTTTGTTGCTTTTTCGATTGCCAACTAACCGCAGAATCTCCAAGGCAGAAAACGAAACCTGACGTAGATCTCCTGTCATGAGTACTTCCAGCCCAATCTGCATCAGTAAAGCCTTGTAACACAAGAGGCTTACCAGAAGGAAAGTAAAGTCCAAACTGAAGTGTAAACTTCACATACCGTAGAATCCGTCGAACTGCATCAAGGTGTGGCTTCCTTGGAGCCTGTACGTACTGGCTGACTAAGCCAACAGCATAAGATAAATCCGGCCTAGTTATAGTAAGGTAGATCAGGCTACCTACGATCTGTCGATACATGAAAGGATCTGCTAGCAACTCGCCATCTTCTGCATTTAGCTTAACACTAGCAGCAAGAGGGATAGAGATTGGTTTAGAGGCAGTCATCCCGAACTTCTCCAACATGTTTAGACAATATTGTCTCTGCAGCAGCCATAACGCAACACCATTCTTGACAAACTCAATACCCAAGAAGTACTTGAGTTGTTGGAGATCCTTCATGTCAAACTCTCCCTTCAGCTGATCTTTCACCCGTTGAATGAGATGCTCACAACTCCCAGTGAGGATCAAGTCATCAACATAGATGATCAGTAGTACAAATTCTTGGCTTGAATGCAAAGAATACAGCGAAGAGTCCGAACTGCACACAGTAAAGCCAAGAGATAGCAAGAATGAATTGATCTTGGCATTCCAAGCTCTAGGAGCTTGCTTAAGTCCATATAAGGACTTCTTGAGTCTACAGACTCTCTCAGGATATTTGGAATCCTCATATCCAGGGGGTTGCACCATGTAGACCTCTTCTTCCAAATCCCCATTCAGAAAGGCGTTGTTGAAGTCCATCTGATGAAGGTGCCACCCTCTACTTGTAGCCAATGCCACAAGTGTACGAATAGAAGCCATCTTGGCTACTGGACTGAATGTCTCATCGAAATCAATTCCATATTGTTGTGCACAACCCTTGGCCACTAGTCTCGCCTTGCACTTAGACACAGAACCATCAGAATTCCTCTTGACCTTATAAACCCACATGGAGCGAATGGCTTTCTTACTAGGGGGTAAGTCAACGAGGTCCCATGTTTGTTGATGTTGTAGTGCTGCAAGTTCAGCCTCCATAGCCTGCACCCATTCTGCTTGATGCATCGCCTCCTCAAGAGAATTCGGTTCTTGTACATCCTGTACGACATTCACCATGTATGCATGGTGTTCTACAAAAAATCCTTCACACGGAAAACGTTGTACAGGGTACTTGACCCTACTGGACCTACGCAGATCAGTCATCTGAGCTGAAGGAGTAGTCTCAACTCTAAAAGGCTGAGATGAAGTGGTAACATGATCATCTATTGGAGACAAAGATTGTGCAGGACGTTGTTGATCTGCCATCTGTTGTAATACAGGATGCGAGCTAGTGGATTGAGTAGGTGGTGCAGTAACCTGTCCAGACCAAGGAGTCCTCACAGGATGTGAAGCAGTAGAGCTAGTAGATGGTGAAGTGGGTGCTACTGGTTGTATAACAGACACAATAGGTTCTACATCAGTGGATGTAGACTTGAACCAAGACTTGGTTTCATCAAAGACAACATCTCTGCTTACATGCAAGGTATTCGAAATGGGATCATAACATCTATAGCCCTTTCGGTCTGAAGCATAACCTAAAAACACACACTTCCAAGCTTTCGGATCCAACTTACTACGCCTTTCACCTGGTATATGAACAAAGCAGACACTCCCAAATACCCTTAGGGAAGCTATATCCGGCTGTTGATTGTACAGTACCTCAAATGGTGTCTTCTTATGAACTGCTGCAGTTGGAGACCTGTTCATAAGATAAACAGCAGTGGAGACAGCTTCTGCCCAGTAATACTTAGGCATAGCTTTCTCATTGAGCAAAGCTCTAGCGCATTCAGCAATATGTCTGTTCTTGCGCTCTGCAACTCCATTTTGCTGAGGGCTGTAGCTGCATGTGACTTCTCTCTTTATGCCATGTTGTTGCAGAAAGGTATCAAACTGGCCAGAAATGAACTCGCCTCCTCCATCAGAACGTAGACGAAGGATGCTATGCTTGAACTGCTTCTCTACTAGGCTCTTAAACGACTGAAACACAGCAAAGACATCTGACTTGGCCTTCAAGAAGTAGACCCAAGTGAATCTCGAACAATCGTCAATGAATGAGACGAAGTACTGAGAGCCTTGCATACTCGCTTGAGAAGCTGTCCAAACATCTGTGTGAATAAGCTCTAACACAGTAGAAGCTCTAGTGCCCTTATGAGAAAAGGGTTGCCTAGCCTGCTTACCAAACTGACAAGCTTCACAGACCTCTACAGGAATAGCATCTGTGAATTTCGGAATACCTACAACTAGATTAGACGTAGGCAAAGCTTTAAGGCGTGGGAAGTTCATATGTCCGAACCTCTTATGCCACAACTGTAAAGTCGAAATCTGAGAACCGTCTATCAACATGACAGTCTCAGTTGCTGGTGTAGTAGTTGCGTCTAACTTGAAGAGCCTACCAACCTTGGTTCCTTTGGCCACTACAATGTGGTCTTCAGTTTGAACAAAACAACCATGCTTGTTGAATCTAACCTCATAACCTTGTTCAACAATCTGACCTACTGAGACCAAATTCTTGGTTATGGTAGGAACATACAGAACATCCCCTAAAGCTGAGATTTTCGAGGATGAAACAGAGATAGGTACAGTACCGAGATGAGTAATCGGATGTTGAGTACCATCACCAGTGTAGACATTTGCTGGAGTCTTCACAGGATCTTTGCTACTGAACCAGTCTCCTTGTGCAGTCATGTGATTTGAGCAACCGGAGTCTATGTACCAGCTTTCAGCAGATTTGGTCATAACACCCATGACATGCTGCATGGTTAACATACTACCATCTGAATGAGAGTCCTCCATGGAAGCAAAGTTCGAATTTTGAGGTTGCTTACCAGCCTTGATGTCATTCTGCTTCTTGAAGCAGTTCTTCTCAAGGTGACCCGCCTTGTTGCAGTAGTTGCAAGAACGAGTATCTGCAAAACCTTTGTTTTGGATATACTGAGGTTGTTGACCTCGTCCAAAGGAGTTGCTTCTTCCTCTGCCTCTGCCTCGACCTCTGCCTCTGCCTCTACCAGCGAACAGGGCTTGCTCTGGAGTCGAATTTTGACCAGCTGCACTCAATAGTCTCATTTCTTCTATACTAGCATAGGCACTAGTTCTTCAAATGTGGGATAAGTATCCCTAACAGCAATAGAAGTTTCGAAGGCCTTGTATTCCTTACCAAGTCCTTGAATGGTATGGAGAATGAGATCATCATCTTCGACCTTCACACCAATGCTGCTCAGTTGTTCGACTAGACCTCTGATCAGGTAGACGTAATCTGTAATCGTCGAAGTACCTTTCTTGACCTCCAGAAGCTGCTGCTTCAGTTGCAACTTGCGTGCTTTAGTTGATGTCTGGAACACATTCGCCAGAGCATCCCAGACTTCCTTAGGAGTGTCGACTGTCTGTATGTAACCAAACATCTGAGGCGAAACACACAGCGACATGTAGTGCACAGCTTGTTGAGCACGTCTGTTCCATTCAGCAACAATCGGATCTCCAGCATCCTCAGGTGGTTTGCTGTCAGTGCCTGTGACAAGACCATGGAGTCCCTGACCCTTGAGAAAGGCAGTAATTCGATATTTCCATATCGAGTAATTATTCTTGCCAAGAGGTTCACCTGTTATGCCTGAGAATGTGTCTATCCTGCCACTCATGACGCTATAGACGATAGGCGTCGAATTCGCGAACAAACTCAGAATGAATCGAGAAAAGCGGCGATGGAAAGATATCGCAAAAGTAAATCGCAAATGAAATATATCGCCGGCTGCTAGGCCAGTCGATCCGCAATCGTCAGGATGGCCAAAATCGATCGTTAAGGCCTTCAAAACAGCGGTCAAAGTCGTGTTGACCTAAACGGCGAAATCAGCAACTTCTGCATACGACCTCGGATTGAGGAAATAAAAATTTCTCTCGATAGCTGAGAAGGCGGAGCCTTTTTCTATCACTTTCCACCTGTTTTCAGATGCTAAAACAGAGTGGAAGACCTCCAAAATCACCTTTCTGTGTTTAGGGATTCACTCCACTTTGGTAGGTTCTACCTTGCTGAAAAATCGAAGATGCTAGAAATCTCTGTCACCTCTCCTTCACATTCTCGACCTCAAACACTCTCAACTTTCCTCTCCTGCTCTGATACCATGTTGAGATCAGGGAACTATAAACACTCATAAGACAAGGCAACCATAGCCTAAGCCTGAATTGAAAAGAGGTGGAGAGAGTCTGAAAATCACACAAGAGAATGCTGCGAGGGTCATCAGTCCCTCTTTACTAAATATCCCAGAGAAAAGCCCAAGGAAGGGGTAAACTGGGGTTGGGTCCCCAAACCCTAAACTAACTAGGTTAGCAAACTACGACTACAGTGCATAGTTAGCTTGCACAGTCTTTAACAGTTCAGCGATTGCTTCCGAGATACCTCCCATACTGCGAATCTCGCTCTTCGTAATCGTGTCGTCGATACAGCTCCCCAACCAGAAGCTGCAGCATACAAGACGAGGACTAGGAACGGATGGCTTCGAATGTTGAAGTCGATCGCTTACTGTCTGTAGAGCACATGAAAATGTGAGAATATATGTTGCATCCTTCAGACATCCCGATGAGCAATAGACCGGGAGTTCCGAACTTCAGCTAGCACACTGGTCGAACGATTTTGAACGATTTTGAATGGGAAGGAAAACCTTCCGAAGGAAAGAGTGGCGGTACGCTCACCGGAACTTTATTATAAAGACACTGGTTAGCCTGAGAACCCACACCCGGGTCCCAGGTAATATGAGCCCCACCAAATCTAGAGGGGTTTCCTAAATCCTGGTCACCCACACCCGGGTCCCAGGTAAAGTACTCGCGACTCAGACCGGAGGGGTAACCAATTACGCGCATAGTCGCGGGGCGCACCCACTTGTTTTGAATCTTGTTCGATCTAATTTGCTCGACCTTCTTCTTAGTCTAGCTACAATTCTGGTGATGGTCGGTGCGGTCGAGCGTGGCGGAGTGGCCGCTCTCTTTGCTCTCGTCCTTCGTGCTCAAGCCCGTGGTCTTCTGGAGGATAGCGTCTCTTCTCGTGTGATCGATCTTCTTATTCTTGCACGAGCGATTTCCCGGAGTAGTCGACTGAGGCTCGGCCGTCTTCTGCTTGGGCTGATGCTTGTTTTGGTGGTTGTCGAAATCGGCAGGATTAGCGAGGTTGCCGCTCCCCTTACCCGACCTCTTCTGTTTAGTGATGCTGCAGGGGCAACGCCACCACCTCGTCTGCTTGCTCCTCGACTCCTGATTCTTGCTATTCTCTCTCTCTTGAGATACTTTCTTCGCCATCTCCTCACTCCGCAGAGATTGATTGAAGCAACTAATGATGAGCTTATCTTGCCTGATCCAGGTTTTAAAGATGTCGTGACAGTCACCGTAGATCGCCCTGAGACTGGTCGGCGTTGGGATCGAGCTCTGGATCGCAAAGAGAAGTAATCTCGAGGTTCTTCTTTGCCGATCTAAGGTTGACTGGTGGAGTCCATTGCTTCTTTTGATTCTTTTCGTGTTCGCCCTCGCTCGTGTAGATCCTTGAGGTGCATGTATCCGACTTTACATCGTGACTTATCTTGTCCTCTACGTGGTCTGTGGTGTCATCTTTCGAGGAGCTTTCGAAAGGTAAGATGACTTGGAGAGTGATGATAGTGGTTGGTCTTGTTTTACTCGTCAGATTTATGCTTTGTTTTCAGTTTTTTCTCCTCTGCGCACCCTTGGATTTTTGCAATAATCTTCATCGCATTAGTCCAGACTTGTTTTCTGCCTTCGCTCGCATCTTCTCTTAATGCCGTCCAGCGTGGTCTTATCATCTCGGTCACGACAAGACGATCAGATCTTGTGTTTCGAAACACTAAGCTCGTTTTTTCGGCCCAAGTCACTTACGTATGTTCTACGACAAGGTATAGGAGAACTGGATTGACCGTGCGAACTCTAATCGCTTTGTCGATGATGCTAAGCAGTCCCTCCTTCTACCCGATAAGCAATGCCAAAATTGTTGTTATTTATTTGTAACCGGTTCTACTGTTTTTGATTTGAGTGCAGTCCCACAATAAATGTTCAATTGTTTCTTCTTCTCCTTTGCATCTGAGGCAGAGATCGTCCCTTATATTCATTTGTGATGTTTTTTTGTTAGTGAAGAACTCTCTGTTAAGGATCTGTCATATCCATAGATTCGTCCTTGCAGATCTTTTTTGTCTCATCCGTGCCACTTTCTGCCACATCTCTTTGAAGTCGATGTTGCCTCACTTCTTGCAAAGTGATGATTCTGTAATCGTCATCCTTGAGAGAAGGTCCTTCCATGTCCGAAAGCTTTGAATCCATCCTCTTAGCGTCGTGTCTCTGCTCATCCATCTCCAGTTGGGGTTTTTTTGCAAAGCTTCAGTGGTTAGAACAACCTCTCCCTTCCACCGCACCAGGGCTTGGAAAGCGAGTTTAGAGTTGGAAGCGCTTTACATTGCAAGTTTGACGTCAACAAGAGTCCTTTTTCAGATGACCACTCTTTGTGCAGCCTCTTTTGAGTTCTTTTCACCAAAACTTCCAGTATCTATCACTTAGATATGCATTTTCATTCTTGGTGACCTTCCTCTAGTAGCTTGTCCATATATTTTAGCTTCAGAGTTAATGCAATCTCCGAGAAGGGCAATATCTCTAACCCTCCTTCTTTTTTGCTATTCGTGGTTGTATCTCACGCCACCAGTGCTGTTTTATTGCGTCCCTCCTCGTTTATTCTCTACAAGAAAATTCTACAGCCTCCTTCCATCTTCTCGAGTCCTTTTGACGTACAGTTTAGACATGTAAGTTGGTATGCAAGTATACTTCTTAGGACGGTTTGGAGAAGTATTACTCTGTTGGGCCAAGATAGTAGACGATTGGTCCAGTGCTGGAGTCTCTCCACTAAGGAGTCAACTACTTGTCCTTCTGTTATTTCTACCCCTATAGACACTCTCAGATATCTGAATAGTTGCCTTGATGTCACGATCATCCATCCTATTTCTTTCAGCCAGGTAGGCGCTACCCTCATTCCTAATGGTACCACCAAAGACTTGCTCAGATTGAGCGCTACCTCTGAAACCTCTTCGTACTGTCTCATAACTTCTTGAGTCTCTAGGAAGCATTTCTTCGTTCTTTTTGTCATCAAACTGGTGTCATCCGCAAAAAGTTGGTGTAGTAAACTCTTCCCGTCGCTTACTTAGATTCCTTGTATTCTTTCTTTGTTTTGTGCATCCTTGAACATATACATAAGTGGTTGTGTAGCAATGACGAACAGATAAGGTGCAACTGGACACCCTTGACAGACCGCTCTACTCAGATTGATCTCATCTATGAACGCACCATTAACGTATACTTTAGAGGTTCCTCCTAGTGTTAATCCTCTTAAGAGACTTATGAAGTGCTTGTCAAACTTCATGTGTTCCATTGTGACGCACAAATAATCATACGATACTCTGTCATAAGCCTTCATGAAATCTATTTCAAAGAAGAGTGCTTGTTGGTCTATAACCTCTATCATTTCTTGTCCCATTTTGAAGCTGAGAATGTTGTCAAAGATGTCACGTTCTTGTATGAAATTTGTCTGTTGCTCATCGACTACTTGTCCTACCATCCTTTTTAGTCGTTCCGCTAGCAGTTTACTAAGAATTTTGTAGGTAGTCGTAAGTCTCCAGTTGCTAAGGTCTGCTTTGATGCCCCTTTGCTAAGATTCGCCTGCAGGTTACGGTTCTCCTCCTCAGTTAAACTTCGAGGTTAAACGTAGAATTTGTTCCCTTTGCTCTATTGGATGTCGTCCTCTCTTCTTCGTAGAGAGTTGAGTAAAACTAGTGTATGTTTTGCAGTATCTCATAGTGCGGTTGTACCTCCTTCTTCTAACGCGACAACTTTTATCTCCTCTCTGCGGTGTTTGACTTTAAGTTGCGAAAAAAATATCTTGATGGTGCTTCGTCTTCTTTCAGCCATCTAATTCTGCTTCTCTTTTGTCATAAACACGCGTCTTGGTGTTCTCTTTTCTTAAGGTGGCATTCCTTTTCCCTTAGTTCCAATTGAAGAGCTTCTGAGAGATGATTTTCTGCTCTGATCTTAAGTCTCATCAAGTCTTCTTCCAGCTTGGTCCTTGACAGGAGCTTGTTAGCCCTTTCTTTCTTTTCTTTCATCAGGGTTCTCCGCACTCTTTCCCATGCTAAAGCCCATTTTACTCTCGGGTCGCTTTGACTTGGGTTGTGATTCTGTCAGACTTTCGTCACCTCTCCTCTAACTCTCATATCTTTCAGAAAGCTAGCGTCCATTTTGAAGTATGTTGACTTTTTTATCTGAGAGACATTGTCATCTTCCTTCAATTTTAGCTCTATTGTTACAGGCACATGATCCGACAGGGTTTGTCTTCCATCGTGAGACAACCTTATGACTATGTCGCACCACTCGCCTCTGTCATTGAGATAAATTCAGTCCAATCTCGCTTGATCTAGTCTGAGTCCCGGTCTAATCTATCTCGTGAAAGTAGGTCCCTCTTTAGTAACAGCACAGAAGAAAGCATCAACTAGGCTGGAGTAAAGTGTTCCGTCATAGTCTGAGTTCGTCATCATGTAACAGCGAGGAGGGCCCAACACTGTCATCAAGGAGTTCGACCATGTTCCAGTTCTCCATCAGCACCCACAGTCCATTTCTTATCTTGGCCCCTAATCATTCTCAAAGTTGTCGTCTCTTTTCTCTGCTGTTGGATGCATATACTGAGACGGATTCCTAAAGAGCCAACAGCCGATGTTACTATGACCCAGGCTATTGTGCCGTCTCCTTTTACTCCTAGATCTTCCACTTGGATATGATGTCTCAGCAGTAAGGTCTCGCTTTCGTTGTAGTCCGTGATTTTTGTACCTTAGAGAAGCATGAAGTTCAAATTGTGCTCTAATCTGTGTTCCTCTGTTTTGAGGTTCTTGCAGGACGATGATGTCAACTGGTGTCTTTTCTCTCTCCATCCAGCGATGTATGGTCGATACTCTGTGGGGATCTTTTAGTCCCTTAACGTTCCAAGTAGCTAGCTTCAGTTTTGTCTGCATCATATAAATATCCTTTAAGTTAGATCAACCGCAGGTTTACTGTTGGGGTTCTTTTCGAGCGAAGGAGTCTCGTCAGCTTTCTGATTTTCTCTCTTATTGAGATTACTTTTCCTCTTGCTCCAGTAAAACTTCCACTTGAGGTAGTTGGAACGAAAGGAATGTTGTTCTTTTTAATGGATCTCATTTTTGCTAGATTGTTGAGATTCAATTCTCTCAGTGCATATCGCTGCAGTCCTTGCAGCGGAGAGACTAAAGGGGTAGAAGCCATCTGACTGCTATCATGTGTGATGGACTGTCTTTCCTGTGTGTGTAAGTCTCTTCCCCAGTGGTATCTTGTTTGAGGTCCCCAATCTCGTTTGTTTGGGAGGACAGTCTCGCTGTCTTTCTCTAGTGTGTTCTTTCCCTGTGTTATGTCTTCCTCCTCCTGTTCAGCTTGGATACCTCCACGAGAAAACACACACAGAGAATTCAAGAGCGGTTGCAATATGAGTTGATCTCTCGTTAGTGGACCCAATATTCGAAGTAAGAGTTGATGAACTCCTAAGGACGATAGGGCCGGTACTCTACAAAATGACGATGAAGTCGACCAACGGTTACCCCCACATAAGAGGTTGTATTCTGATGGACGATGATTTAAAAGACCACATTATAATCCGTATCGGAGTAAGAGAACCCATAGTACAACCGATAATCTATCAATCGCTCCATGACTCCTGTTTCACTTGCAAAAACCTGTCCAGAGAGATGCAAAACAGTTACAGTCTTGCAAAGGGAAGTCTCTATGCAGCCAACAGAGCACCAACAGGTCACAACAGAAGAGAGAATTACAGAAGCGCAAGGAACAGTACCCCTAGCAGGAGATGGGTTTACACAAGTTACGGAAAAGCACAAGAAGGAGAAAAGATGGTGGGAAGTGGGTAGAGATCAAACCTTCCAACAACAACCGCTTTGCTGCCTTAAGTCTGGATTCAGTCGAACAGGAGACAATACAAACGCGAACCAGAACCCCACACCTTGTAAGAGACGCTGGAGGGCTCAGAAATGACTCCCTTTCTCTTCCATCCTTGGAGGTGACTCACGTACATTCGCTGCGGGATGTAGATATGGTTCAAAGAACACTGACTGACAGTGCTATGGAAAAAAGTCAGAGCTCTCGAGAAAAAAATAAAATCTCAGATCTTAACGCATTGAACGGCAACGAATAAGACATGAGAGAAGAAAAGGAAGAAAAAGAGCTACATGAGACAACAAAGGGAAAGTGAAAGGAAGAGGGACCGCTACAATGACTTGATCGAAACAAAGGAGAGGAAGCCCTGACACCCGTACCCACTACTAACCACCAACCGGTCCAAGAAGAGGGTCAAGCACAAGGCTACTCTCTAGAGGAGAGTATAGAAGAGACACCACAGACGGATCATTTTGACTGCTCCTTGGACACCAAGGTTGAAATAGAGAGGAGATCTTTAGAGGATCAGTTCCTTTTGCTCCTCGTCCTTCAGAACTACAAGAAAATATTTCCTGCTTAGCATTCGCAGTTGTAGTACTTTAACACCTAGGTTCGGTTCCAGACACTTGGTAATCCAGAGCTCAAAAGTGTCTCTTGATGGACTACAGTCCACTGTAGTCCACTGATAGTACAACCGCTGTTCTTTTTAGCTGTACCAATCTTCTCTACTCAGATCAACGATTACTCCGTTCTTGAGTTTCTCATGCTGCTGATTTTTCTTGATGTTTTTCAGAGCATCTAAAAGCTCGTCGTCATGTAAGCTCTTTCCTGCCATCAGGTCTAGCCTTTCAAGGTAAGGGTTCCCTCCATCGTTACTCAACATCTTCAAAGGTTTTGACCAGCAATTGGGTTTGGGGACCGTGCTAGTGCTGGCATTTCCTTCCTCGTTACTGCTTTTTCCTTCGATGTTTCTGTAGTTGCTAACTTTTTCTGATTAGAGTGACCCTCCTTGTTTTCTTTGCTTGCTGTCAGATCATTGATCCCTTCGACTGAGCGGAATTCTGTGTTTGATGATTTTGCAGTTGTTGCTTCCATTTGCACTGCAGTTGCCTAAGTGGATAGTGACGCTTCTCTCATAATCTCTTCTCCATTCCTTTCACTTGACGGTCTCCTTCCTGCCCTGGTTCGCTGCTATCCTCCAGGCCCGGTTTGTGCTTCCTTCTTGCCGATCTGCAAACTGTCATTTCTTCGGACCTGACATTTGCGGTAACCCAGTGACTTCATTTTTGCTATCACCTCCTGCATTTTGTGATCCAGGGTCATTAATCACAAGAGCTCTGCCTCGCTTCTTGTCCATTTCAATTTCAATCATCGAGGTCTCCTGATCCATGGACACCCTCCCACTCATACCGTCTTCTTGATTTTCTTGATGGTTCCTTCCTTCTTTCGCTCTTTCTCCACCTTGTGTCGTAATCGCTCAAGCGATTTGTCTCGATTTGTCGATTTTTGCTATCACCTCCTGCTGAAATCGCTCTCTATCTCTGTGATCCTGTAGTGACGCAGGATTACTCCTTTTGCCCATTCAGTATACAAGATATCGTTCCCACAGAGGATTTACACAAGTAACGCTGCTCTAAGTCCTAAGATCTGTTCAAACACACAAACACACGGGTTTTGTCTAGGAATCCCGTCTTCTCACAAAACCAAGCGTCTTCCAGATACGCCAAAATATACTCTGGATCTAAATAAACAACTACTAACTAAAATATCACACAACTATTCACATAGAAGCTCGGGAAGACGATCTTCCTATTTCAAGGTTGCTTCTTCCGGTCTTCTCGATATCGTCTTCCCGAAGCGATTCTCGTCTTCTGAGGGTTCAGCTCGTCTTCTCACACCTCCAGAAGATTGTCCTGCTTCGCAGAAGTCGACTAGCACGGCTGTTACACCTTACTCTCACACTCACATTACAACGGGTTAGATCAATCACATGGTGTATGCCCCCTGTAGTCTTCCCAGGCTTCTGCTTACGGAAATGGTCTTCCTGCAGCACTACAACGACATTCATCTTCACGGAAGCTCAATAGAAGTCTCGGAAGCTCACTAGAAGAAGGTAAGAAGATGGGGAAGATGAGAGAAGATGGGGAAGAAGATAAAGTCCAAACAAGAGAAAACAAGATGAAAAGGAGAAATTAAGATTCCGACAGGCTTCTAGTCCGGATCCTGACTAACAAGCCATCCCTGCTTGTAATAGTTTGGGGAGGAAGACAACAAACGTGCGTACAGTTGCACCGTCTTCTACTTGAGGATGTCGTCTTCTATGGTGGGAAGAAGGCTTCTTTCTTCTTCTCTTCGCTGCTCCGACTACTCTGTCATCTGGGATCCCTTACCCATAAGACCATCCGTACGCGGATCCTAAGTGCTCCACTGGACGAGCCAAGCTACACTTCCACCACTGCTGACAGTCACCGCCACTCAAGAAGGACACTTCTCATGCACAATTGGGAGCGAATTCAAGAAAACCCACCACCCAGAAGACACGAGCAAAGCTTCTGTACTCAAATCAGCAATCCATTCCCCGAGAAGAAGGTACATAGGTGTTGGGAAGCTCACTCCCTCTACTGTCTGCTCTTACTCCTCGACACATCAGTCTAACCAGCAGGACTGCACGAGGATGCCGTTCCCTGCTCCTAGACTGCCCACTACTCATCTACATCTCCGAATCGATGCTGGTGGTAAGAGAATGCAGACTTCTTCCTGCGTTATCCCCTTATTCCAACATCGAGTGTAGTATACACTGTGTACCTCTAGTGTCTAATCTGTCTCCTGCACCGTAAGATTGGTATATGTGTGCAGTCAGCCAGTTTCTTCGAAGACTCCCCTGTGTGTCTAATATGTCTGCACCGTAAGATTGGTTGTGTGTGCAGAACTCAATTCTCCACACAGGTCCAATTTCCTACTCTTCGATCCTACTTAACCATCTGCCACGAGAAAATAGAGGAGGTGACCGCCAGGGAGAGATGGACATTGTCAGGAGGCTGCCACCCCACATGCACACTGTTCCCTTTCCAGCTTTAGCCATCTACCTTGTTTACCCCTGCGCTGCCTACTCTGCCACATGGTCACTGATCTAAAATTAAACTGGACATGTTATTTCCTAATATAGTATATTTAGAGTTTCCTAAGTTTGGACAAGTCCCTGGTCTTCTGGGCTTTGCTTATCTACTCTAATGCTCGGATGCCCTTTCCACCTGATCTACTCCTACTTGAACTACTAAAACGGCTTCTGATACGCTAGGAAGCCCTGTAATTACCTCGGGTGTCGCTGAGGTGGCCTCCTCCTCCACGTTCATCGCTGACTCTGTTGCTGCTGCTTCGGAAGACAGAAGCGTCTTCTGGGAAGCTGGGTCGACTTGTGCTTCCTCGCTCTTCAGAGACACTAGTTCGACACTGGGAGCCATGGTGACCTCATAGGGGTCCGGGGAAGTCGCTTCCTCCACTCGGAATATCTGAGAAGACGGCTCTTCTTCTCGTCTTCCAGAAGACATCTTGTCTTCCGGGGCATCGTCCGGGGTCTTCTCGACTTCCAACGCTGTCACTACCAAGTGTACAGCGAGGTCGAACTCCTCCTTCTCCAAGTCTGGTCCTGTTGATGATGCTGGTGCTTGGGAAGAGGCGTTTACTGGTGGCGGGATCAAGGGATGACCATAGAGTGTCTTCACTCCCTCTATCTGCCGATCCAAGTATCGGAACATACTCTCCTTGCACTCCACCAACACTGCTTTGGACTCATCGTCCCACTTCCTAGCTAAGGTAAGGAGCTTCCTACCCGCAGTGAAGTTGAACTTCTTCCGAAGCGCTTCCACCGAGTAAGCTAGTAACCCTTGTGCACGAGCTTCCGCTGCTTCTCTTTGCGTCTTCTCGGCTGCAACCTGCGCTTCTACGGCTTCCCGCAGAGTCTTCCACGTCGTCTTCTCTTCTGCAAGGGCGGTGATCTTATCCCGCACTCGCAGAACCTCTTGGTCACGCTGCTGTAAATACGCCTGCAACTCCTGGTTGCTCTTCTTTCAGCTGCGCTAACTCCTTGGTAGAAGCGACGTACTTGTTGTGAGTCGAAGGCTCAGTCCTTCCTTAAGTTCTCACAGTCTAGCTTCTACTCTCAGAAGATGAACCTAGTCTTCCAGAAGACAACTACTCCGTCTTCCGGGATTCTAACAGTGCTTCCTAACTTCCTCTCGTCTTCCAGGCTATATCTACTCAATCCTAACTAAGCAAGGCCTCGCATGGATTACCAAGAAGACAACCCACCTTGCATTACATCCTACTTCCTATCAGAAGATACAAGATTCGTGAAACGTAGAGTGCATAACAGGTTCATAAGATGGTTGCGGGCTCCTGCGGTGACAGTGGTCTCTGGGAAGACACCCGGGACAGTTTTCGATTCAATGTCTTTCTCGGAAGACCTCCCGAAGTCAGGCTTCCCTTCACTGATCTCACCTGTCTTCTTCTTCCTACGTGCAATCTATTCTCACAACAGACTCAAGACAATTGCACTCTGTTCTTTTGACTTCTCACCTCTCATACACACTCAGAAGAAGCTTGCTGCTCGGTAGGAAGACAGGACCCTCGACCATTCTCTCCAGATTCTGCCAGCAAGTCTTCTCACGACTCTCTCCTAAGTTTGGGAAGAAGAAGGAATGGCTGCTATGGGTTGGACAGGAGAGACCCGAAATGGATCCTCACGTCTTCTCGCGCATTTTGCCAGCTTTTCCAGTCTTCTAGTCTCTCTAGGAAGATGTGGAGTTGAGAAGCTTGGAAGACCGGGAGGCACAAGCCTAGTCCCCGACTTCCAACTTCTCGAAATAACAAAACAACTCACCAAGCCACTCAGGATTCGTACCAAGCCTCTCTTAACACAAAAGCAAAGCAAATCCACTCTTGATACGAATTGTGTACAGTCGACTTCCGAAGACAATCTTCTGAAGATGGTCTTCCGAAGATGTTCCAATCTTCCGAAGCGTCTTCCGTCTTCCGCCGTCTTCGGAAGAAGTGAGCTTCTTATTACAAAAAGCTCATAAGATCATCTTCCTGCTAAGGAAACCGTAATCTTAAGTAACAACGCTTCTTCAGTTATACAAACAAGTTATTAATCTTAAAAATTTCAAAAATTCGTGAATCCTATAATTTGTGGGCACCACAGATCCTCGCTTCATACTCATCAGCCCCCAGCCGTCATCGCTTAGAGAGGGCAATAAGTTGTTGCAGCACTGCTGCACGCTTCCTTTGCGCTCGCGCTGCCTCTCCATCGTCCCGCAGCTCCAATCCGGAGTTCACTTCTTATCTTCACCTACACCTATAGACCACCGCCGTTGTGATTCCTCTTTCTTCAGCACGTAAGTTGTGTTGACTCACCCACTTTTCAACGTAGAACGTACCGTACCTTGTTACCATCATGGTGCTCTGCCGTGCCTTGTTATCATCATCTGTTATCATCATTGCTTGTGTTAAGCGTGCAGCATTCAAAAACTACCGTACTGACAACTCAAATAATAATTATTAATTACCCAGTTTTTTGCTTGAACGGTCCCCGTACTTGGTATTCTTGCTCGAACGGACCCATGACCGGATCGAGTTGCTTGAACGGGTTCGTGATTGATTTAAGGAGTCAAGAGCCGACGTGGTGTTGATATTCATAAGATACACAATCTGAGTGTAAGATTGCGTAAGTGACACTCTAGAAATGAAAGTCAAGTAGAATCACACGGAAACATGATGACATTGAAACGCGAGAAGTCATGAGAGGCAAAGCTCCTAACCTAGAGATAGAGAACACTACTTGAATGTCAATTTAAGCAGAAAAAATCAAGAAAGTTCTGAGTTCAAAAATGCTTTTTTTACATTGCAAATGAGGACGATAATGTCCTTTACAAAAGGAACGTAATTGTTTACTAATTGAAACTATTGACGATATACGTGACACTCTAGAAATGAAATCACACAGAAACATGATGACACTGAAACACGAGAAATCATGAGAGGCAAAGCTCTTAACCTGGAGATAGAGAACACTACTTGAGTACCAATTTCAGTAGAAAAAGTCACGAACAGCTTGTTTGAGTTCAAACATGTTTTTTTACATTGCAAATGAAGACAATAACGTCCATTACAAAAAGAACATAACTGTCATTAACTGTAACTATTGATGATATACGTGACACTCTAGAAATGAAATCACACGAAAACATTATGACATTGAAACACAAGAAGTCATGAGAGACAAAGCTCTTAACCTAGAGACATATAACACTACTTGAGTGCCAATTTGAGCAGAAAAAATCACGAACAGCTTGTCTAACTTCAAAGATGTTTTTTACATTGCAAATGAGGACGATAACGTCCGTTTACAAAAGAAACATACAGGTTCACTAATTGAACTATTGATGATATATGGGGCACTCTAGAAATGTGTCACGTATTGATGATATACGTGGCATATAGAAATAAAACACGAGAAGTCATGAGAAGCAAAGCTCTTAACCTAGAGACAGAGAACACTATTTGAGTGTCAATTTGAGCAGAAAAATTGACGAACAACTTGTCTGAGTTCAAAAATGTTTTTTTACATTGCAAATGAGGAAGATAACATTAGTTACATAAAGAACGTATTTGTTCACTAATTGAAACTATTGACAATATACGTGACACTCTAGAAATGAAATCACATAGAAACATTATGAATTGGAACATGAGAAGTCATGAGAGGCAAAGCTCTTAACTTGGAGAAGGAGAACACTACTTGAATGCCAATTTGAGTAGAAAAATTCACTAACAGCTTGTTTGAGCTCAAAAATGATTTTTTACATTGCAAATGAGGACGATAACGTCCGTTACAAAAAGAACGTACATGTTCACTAATTGAAACTATTGACGATATTTGAGATACGTTCATGCACTTCATCCAGTTTAGCACGAACGCTGTCAGAGGTAGCACACAAATCATCGACTGCATCTTTCAGATTCCAAGTTCAGAAATAAAATCTTGTAAAACACGGTGTTCAGAACAAACATATCTACTCGTTTCTGACTATCTGTGAGGCACATCTCCTCAATTGTGTTCACAGCTGTACGCAAGAAAGGTCAATATAGAACGAGGTGTAACTCTTTCTTGAAACACGAGCTGAGAAAACCATGCGTTCAAAATTATTCCGATTTAAACCCACTTCGAGTTCCCATATCCTCACATTAAAAATTGGTGTCTAGATCAGTTCTGATTGTTCTGGAAACGATAAAAGTGAGCAATCCAAAGAGCTCTTCTTTCCGAACAAAATATCCCTGCTTACCACACTGTGAAAAGTGGACAACACTCCAACGGCACATGCTTGATAGTATGGTTCATCAAACATATGTGGAATGATCAAGCGGCTGACGACACCAACGGCACTGCAAAGAAGACGAAGACTGTGTAGTTCGAATGGCTGGCTCAATGGTCTTGTGACAGTTCTTGCATGCGGGATAAGTCAAGTCTCCAGTCGTGTTTCGAATCACCCGCATCATATCACATTTCACCCAAAAGCGTGCTCCACAATTCCCAGGAAGTGAGAATTGGGAAGTGAGAGTGAAGCACGAAGTGGGAATTGTGGAGCACGCTGTTGTAGTGAACAATTAGACGAGAATAGTCATCACAGAACAATGCACAAAATGAACGAAAGTGCAATCAAGGACTGATCTCACCACGACACATCTTTCACTGTTGCGCCCGGGAAGGAATGTTCAAAGTAAGAGACCAGTGTGCTCTAAGCATACTTGCATCATACAAGCTACACGGTTCAAACTAAACTCAACCACGTCAAGTTCAGGATTGACAACGTAGTAACTCTTTGATTGCTTGTCAGTGGAAAGAGAAAATTAATCAAACATACTAGCTCATAGACACGCAAGATTATAGTACTTAGATATTTAGGAACATTCGCATTAATACAAATCAGTACATCAACTGGGTCGATAGGAATCATGTGCTACTTTGAAAACATAGTTATGAAATCATTCTTCTTCTAATTCGAAGCTATCGTAGTTACAGTCTGAATCTATTGAGCTATCAGAAATGTATATTTCAGTTATGGTCCAGAAGCCGACTCGGTCACAATTAACAGGAGTGGGCAACACATCCTCTTACTCAAAATTAAGATCGACATTTTCTTGTCAAGTGATGTAGTCCCTTAATCATGTCAGGAAGTCCATCTTGCTTGCTTTGGGCATGTGCAACGATTATGATTCTCGACGTGACAGAGATCACATCGAGCAAGAGACCGTGAAGCTGTTGCTCGGACTCATCCATCCCTTCCACAACCTGCAGACTGAGATGATGGATCAAAGGAGCTATAGTTCTTTCTCTAAGCATCGGATCGAATGCTACATCAGATATAGAGAACTCTAGATCTAATGCATCGATGTCATCATGGAATGATGGATCTGCAGAACGTCTCACCTCTCCACAATTTGCTGTACGCACGACACGATGCCTTCTGTGTTTCACTGCAACAGGCAAGGCTCGACATACAAAAGATTGCTCCAAGTGGAAAATGCAAGAACAAATGTTTGTCCATAAATTGCACTTAGTGAACTAGTGAACCAAATGAATTTCAATTTTTGGCTTGAGTCCTCTCCCAACTCGTGGTCCCAAGAAATGACATGGGTGCATGATCCCAACATATCTTGATACTCAAAGCATGAACGCTCACTCATAGCCCCATCAGCTAAATGTTTTATCACAATTTTTTTGCCACAGGAGTTCAGATACTAGCTTGAGGAGATTAGGATATATCACAAACAAACTTTTCACGTCTCTGTTCATTCTCCTAGAATCAAGTCCTTGCAAAGGGAGTCAAGTGACCTGCAATGCGATCCAATGTGTGCCGTCTTCGAAGACGGCAGCGGTAGTCAGACCTGCAATGCGATCCAATGTGTGTAATCTTCGAGGATGGCAGAGGTAGTCAGGCTGCACGCCTGACTACCTCTGCCTCCGTGTCTACGACTTTCCGGAAGACCAGCGGGAGTTTCTTGGAACCAGCCGCATTGACAGGTGAGGCTTGCGGCGGGAATTACGCATGATCTTTTCTTTTTCTCGAGATATTTTTTCTCTTTTCTCTTTTTTTTCTTCTTTCAATATTACGTTACATGGAGTTTAGTTAATTCAATTTAGTACCTACTTTTCATCGTATTCTTTTCTTAGGTGTCTTGCGAAGGTGAAGCTTAGATCTCTCCAATCTTTTCCACCTTTCCAACATATCTTTTTTTTTATATATATGAAATAAATAAATTATATATATGTACATATATCCCTCTTTGTGTCCTTTTTGAGTTTTGGATCCAAGAACGTGAAGTGAATGAGAGCTAGAGCAAAGGGGTTGCTAGAGCAACCCCTTTAATAATTTGCATCGATGCCTCAAAGTCGACAAGCTGGAAAAGACGTCCAGGTCTGATTATTTCGATTGTGATCCTCCTGATAGGTAGGTATTCCAAAAGTAGACTTTCACCGGTGGCTGCAGCATCGTCATTCATAATAAATAGGATGTATTCGAGAGAGATAATTTGAAGTAGGATATAATCTGATAGCTCAATGTCCAAGCAACAGCTTCTGGTTAAAAACTCACAAAGTGCTTCTCTTACGTTCACTTGGCCACTTAGATGTGGTCTTTAGAGGTTATAGTCGAGCTCATGATCACAGAGAGGTATAACCTGAAAAGTAAACCTGGCACCTTTTCAGTTAAATACTAGCTAGGAAAAATGCTCTGATCTGCCGTTGGACCTTTCATCCGTACCTTCATTTGCTCCCATCAGGAGCGGAGTGATAGGTAGTATATATATAAACTTCAATACATAAGAGTTTAGTACGTTTCTGATCACTTTACAGAGTTCAATCTATAGAATGGGTTAATTATTTGGTCACACCCTTTCATGTTTCTCTTCGTCACACCTCTAGCAATGTCCCGGTCATATTACGTGAAGTCCTCACTAGACTCACCATTCAGTTCAATGGCCATGCTCCGATCATATGCATTCAGTTCAATGGTCATGCTCCGATCATCTGTGTGACGTGGATGAATGACAATATACAACCATTCAGGATATTGATATCTGAGGTCCGGAATGGTGAACCACTGCTATTCAATGTAGATGATGCGAGCTGACTGAACGGCAGTAGTGTGTCCATCGATAGATATGCTATTCTCGTTGCTGTAATGAAAATATACTCCATTCAGTGCATAAACGTATATCTCTGAATGGGATTATGATGCTATTCAAGTTCTAATGTTTAACCTGGTTCTCTGAAAGAAACAACAGTGTAACATTTGATCTGAATGAATGACATTATATCGCTAAGACTCTAAATTCTTTTTCATCACTGGTCATCTGAATGATATTAAGTCACTATTTAGTGTAAAATCATATAACAGTTGACTTGACCTGACTCTACTGCACCCACTTCTGGAAAACCCTCTGGATTACTGAACTGCTTCAATAAAATTTCGTGTGCTCTCTCATCTCTATCACGTGTTCCTTCTCTTTCTTCTCTTTCAGATTCACAAGTGCTCTTCCCGCACGCTCGTTCATTAAGTAATCGCTACCACGGAGTATGCTAAATAGCCACGTCAAGTTCCCAATGATCTCAAAACTTAGTCCAACTAGGACTCCATGTGACGCAAGTGACAGGGAGGATAACCGGAGGTGTGACCAAGAGAAGTCTGGAACCTGAGGGTGTGACCAAGTGAGAAGAATCTTTTAGGGTGTGACCAAATAATTAACCCCTAAAGAATACACCGATGCTATGCCATTGGGATGATATCATCATATTCCTCATAAGGTCCAAGAGCTTTTTATGTACAACAACTACCGAGCTTGGTACTGAAACCGAATTACTAGCTTGGTACTGAAACCGAATTTTGCATGAGCATCAATCATATGAACCATAGTTGCAACACCTCCATCTGCACAATCCATGTCTCCAATTGTGTTTTAGATTACCATCTTAAGATTCTCTCAATAGAAGCATCATATCTTATTTCAAGATCATACGTTTGTTTTGATCATCTGTTGTGAGGTTCCCAAATGAATATGTGAAATCTGTTCACTACACTAGTTATATTAATGTAGGAGTCTTTTATTGCTTTTATGGTGTGAATTTAGGTCCTTGGATCATACCGCTTTGTCATGATTGAATGTAAAGACATGACCTTATGACGACATGCTTCATTGGATTATTCTGTTGGATGTCCAAAGCTCGTCCATCAAGACGTGGTTGGATCGCACCCTCTGACGAATGTTACATGATCTTTTTTATTTCAGTTTTAACTTCTCAACTTGGACGTTGGTGTTTATGTTATATGATGAATTTTGAGAGGACCCAAATTATTTTTTATTTTGCTACAAATGTTTGATCTCCAATGTTAGGGAATGTGTTTCAGTATTAAGGAGATGGTTTTTTGTGCACTTCATTTTTTGAACATATAATAGATATTTGGAGATTTTTCATTGGAGAATTGATGTGAGTTACACACATTGTACACAATAGATTTCCAGTATGAAGTTTTATGGAGATTATATACTAATTGATGCAAAGTTTATGGTCCGATCTTGAGAGAACAATTGCACGACAAGTATCTTTTGTGGTATTCTTTGTTGTCGTTTGGAATATCGGTCGGTGTCGACACGAAAGTTGAGGTGAAGTATCTAACAGTTATGAAACCATTTGATAAGCAAGATTGAGATACATGTAATAGATAAAAATAAGTTATTTTGTTCCAATGGAAAACCTGAAGAGAATGGATTATAAATCGACAAAGTGGCACGAAGTTGTGTCTCGGAAAGAATGTTGGAACATATTTATTGAGAACTATTTGCTGCTAAAAATTCCTATCTGTATAGAGTTGAGAGAAGACATGTGTGCAACGGACACATACGTAAATAATAAATTTTATAGTCATCAAATAACGCTTAAAGACACGAACATTATATATTGCGAAAGACGCTACATGTCCAATTTGAATCTTTGAGAGAATTTGAACATTATCAAAAAGCTTTAGAAAAGCACTTGCACCCTTGCATACATGATTGTGTGATAACAATATGTATGATTTGGTTTCCTATGATTCTACAGATTTTGAAACATAGCACCACCATATCTATTGGATGAAGAGAATAAACTCATCTTTGATTTATCAGGAGGAGAAAATCGCAAGGACAGTCTGACGTATTCTCTTTATTTTACTAGAAATTTCAATAATAAATTGCATAGCAACAAATATGATGTAACTCGGACTTTGATTGGTGTCTTTAATCTCATAGAGACCATAAAATGACATTTCATCATTGATCTCACAAAGTAATAATTGAACTTCAAGATATAAATGTTATATACTTCAAATGAGATATGTTGCACGTAACAAAATTTAGAAAGAGATTGAAGCGTATCGATTTTGCAAAAGATCTTGATACGTCATATATAGCTCTTTGTTAGTTAGCAGAGTGCCATGTATTAGTCTCGTTATGACGGTTAATGCTGTTATGAGATGTTCTTGGTTCGGCTCGATTGGAAGTATAGTGCGGACTAGGACTTGAATGCTCTTTTTTTTCTTTGTAGAGCTTCAAGCTTTTGGTTATGGTAGATGAGTGAGAGAAATTTTGATACTTTGATGTGCAATGTGAGTTTGGGTTAACTGGAATGATCTTTGTGTTATCTGTAGATATTTCAATATTTTTCAATGGAGGATTACCTGAAAGAAGTAATTGTGGTAAACTCGTCAATGAAAACGAGAATCATGATGACTACTAGTGATTCATGACGAACTAAGTCTATTAGATTGTCGGAGTTGACAGCTAAGCAGACCATTGCAAGGACCAGGTTGCACCGTGTGTGGTGTTGTTGGATAATAGAAGTGAGATCAAAACACATTACACTGAAAATAATATAGATAGTATGTTCATGACTATGAATTTTGATTCGGTCATGTAAACTACAAATATAAGTAAAATTTTTATGTTAGATTTGAGTATAAAATGACTGTTAATTATAAAAGAAGTACCAAAACGTAGTGAAGTGTGAAAAGAAAATTTTCAATCTTTGTGAATTGAGAAACTTAAATTCAAATCAACATCAACTACAAAACTTATCAAATTGTTATGAATTTAGAAATATAAATATCAAGTCACTTTGCATTGTAAAACATAAATCTCAAAATGCTAAGAACTACGAAGAGATTTGATAAAAAATTTTCTACAGTTGATACCAAGCCAAGTTATCTAGAACATGAAAATTTAAATCATAAAAATAAAAATTCTGACATATCTCCCATATTATTGAGACTTCAAACACTGATAATGTAAAGAGTTTTATCTTAAAGCTTCAAAAGCTAAAACTTCATAAGTAAATTTTGTTTAAGCATAAAAAATTTAATTTAGAGTAATAAAACAACAGCAATAAAAATTTAAACTTAAAAGACTCTTGAAGTTCTAGAAAACTTAATACGTATAGAAGTTTACACACTTAGGAGATATTTGCATCCAGCTTGTTTGTTTTGTTTTTTTGGAGTTTTCTTTTAAATAAGAAAGTCGAGGCACGTTGTCGTGAGTAGCTCTTTAATTCTATCACAAGAAAAACTAGTTATCACCGCAGGGTGGTCAAGCTGAAAGAATCTCCCTCCAAAAAACGCTAGCCAAAAAGCAACGGGAGGTTTCAACAAGTTTTTTCTCTAAACTGTGGAGGCTACCAGACCGACTGGAAATTACAAAGCAAGATACGGTGTCGGTCTTATTACCGACCTTAAACTCCTAAGGAAAGCAATAAAAAACAATGCCCTTACAAGGTTTATATCTTGGACTTTGGATATTTTAGTACTTGATAATACAACAAATGTTACTAAATGAAAAATAAGCTAACGACATTATACTTCTATATGTACATCAACGTCAACTTTCATATTTTTTCTAGCATTTTTCAACTTGAATTTATACCATCATTTCGAACAAGACGGAAGAAAACTAAAGTTTGAGACCTTACCACTTTTATTTGTTTTCCAGTTCAAGACTTAGAGTGAAAATCCAGTGTGTCATTCAACAGATATCAAATTAGTTTGCTTGGAAAGTATTTGTTATATTCACCTAAACTAGCTTGAACATATACTATATTGTATATTTAGTTGATTTATACATAATTATTTTTGGTCATCTTCACCACGTTTTTAACTCTTATTTGCATTCTTGTTAGCTTTTATAGCGTCAAAAATTATATTAAAAAATATACGATAGCATTATTCATTGAATCTTTTCTTATTCCTAGTTTCTAAAGTAATTTAATTAATATTTTTATAAGTCTTGATAATTTATATAAAATTTTTGAGTTAGGTATCAATAATTAAAAAGATAAAGTTTTGGAAAAACTTATTTGATTATAAAATAAATAAACACTTGATTGATATATACAGATTGTAGATTTTAAAAACTATTAATTTGACATTTTCAGGTTGATTTTTATATCAGAATTTATATTTTAAAATATTATTTGTATTATAAGATTCTATAAAGTTTCTTTCATTTGTTTGAGAAAAATAATATTATAATGTTAATTATATATACTAAAAAGTTTAAAAATCTTTTATCATCGATATACATCTTGCATTTAATGACATCCCTTAGGCTAAGCAAGATACGGTGTTGTTGTGCGTTCCTTAAGAAATAATATGATCCAATTTAAAAGATCTCACAATTTTTTGAGTCATGGATTTTCAGTAATAAATGAGGTTTTACTCCACTACATGTCCCTTTTTTCCCACATGTGAGGAAGAACAAACTGACATATTTACTTATCGAAGCTTCATCTATGTACATGTTGTGTTGTCATGATGGTTGTATCAATAGACTTATGACTTGGATCCGGAAGAACTCTTAAATGAGTATTGACAGACCATTTTTTACTAAGTAAAATAAACGAGTAGGTCTGAATATTTCAAGTGCTTCCAAATGTAATTTAAAGGATGATGGACCGATAAGAACTAAAGAAGGGATATGTCATTTTGGTGACCCTGGTAGAATTATGTTATATTATATGCTGATAGCCACTAACTTTAGAGTTGGGCGTCCATTTGGTTATGAACAGACTAAGACCCAAACATAATTTTTTATTTTATTCTATTCAAAAGTGTTATGTTATTTGCAATAATGTGATTCGATTTGAATGATTAGAAATTTGTATGAATATGCATCCCAAATGCCTTGGGAAGGTTGTACGAGAAGAAGACAAGCGTGATAACTTAGACTATTAACAATGTGGATGTGCTGTTGGTGTAGGAATATACTACAATCGGTGTTCGAGGGAAAATAATACAAGACTGATGCTCACCTTGAGAAATACATTTTAGAGAAGAGAATAAGTGATAGTTTTTTCTAATTTGTTTACTAAAATTAAAATCTATAACTGAACATGGTTAACTTGATTACATGTGACTGCTGTTGTCACAAAACCCACAAGCCACATACATAAATTGATCTCTTTCCTGATATAAACAACTGTGCTTCGAAGAATAGAACATTAACTTCTGTATATTTTAATTTATTATTTAACTTTCCAAGAAGAAGGTTAAGAAATAAATTAAAATGTGTGGGAGGGTGACAACGTTCGCTCTTGGCATTCTCTTCGAGGTTGTAAGCAGTTGTCAGTGACAACCTCACCCCACACCTTGCAAAGAATTCACGAGCCTCATGTGCATCTAACTCTCGATTTGCTATGATTTTTCTCACACATCCATATCGACAAACAACCTCTTCCAAGAGAAATTTACATACCCCTTCAGTTGTCTTTGTCCGAAGTGCTCTACCCTCAACTTGATTTGAAAGATCTTCCCGAGTAAGTACAAAGTATCTCATCTGCCACAGTCCAATTGGCACGGTCATCAAGTCTACGACCCACTTGAAGTGGATTGTCAATTGATAAATCGGGTGTAATCCGTCTCGATGACGGATGTTCAAAAATATTTGACATGTCAAACAAGGCTCCACAAAAGATACGACATCCTTGTACATATTTTTTCACCAATACCGCTCTTTCATTTTCATAAAAGTGGCCCAAGTCCCTCAATGTCCAACCCAAATACTCTCATGAAATGCTCTAAGCAACTTCTGTTGATCTTCTTTGTCGCAAATCACTCGTAGCGGTATCCTACCTTTCTACTTTGACCCTTCTAAAGAAATCCATCTTGCAACATGAAGTTGTAGACCTTCCTTCAAACTCTTCGAACCCTCTCATCCGTCCAACTTGTTTGTTAAATCATCGTATCAAGGTACCTCCTAGTGTCAAGTAATTCATCATCGTACAACTCTTCAACAAATAACTCATCTTCCCTTCTTGAGTGTGCAATCGAATAGAACTTTGCACCCACGTCGTCAGTATCTTCAACAATTTCATCCTCTCACATATCGAGCTCGAGATAACATATCTGCCATCAGATTATCGTTCCCTACAATATGTCTAAACTCTGAATTCAACGACTTGATATATGCGCTCCATCGTAACACCGCAATATCAGGAGTCATACAGTTCATGATCATCCCGAATAATGACAAACAATCTGTTTCAACCACCACTGCTACTCTTATCAAATACTCTTTCTCAATTTTGATGGCTGAAACAATACCTCATAGTTCTCTCTTCACTTGCGAGTACTCACATTGATGAGCACTTAATACCTTCACTCTGAATCCAACCACAAATTTGTCTCCATCCTCATCATCCTGTCCTATTGTCCATCCGATTACAATCAGACTTGTATCTACAATAAGAACCACCGACCTAGCACCCTTGTAATCAATCATTCCCAAAACTGGAAGAAATGATAGTAAGGACTTCAGCTTCCGTACCCTCCCATCTGAACTTATGACCCTTGCGCACCCATATAATAGATCTGCCACATACGCATAATGAAGAATCCAAATGTGATAGAATACACAAGCACCCAAGAATCTTCTTATTTCTGTCAAGGAGTTGCAAACCTCCTTCATCCTCTCAATCGCATCTACTTTGTTTGGGTCTGACTTCCGACCACACGACCCACAAATGATCAACGATCAGAACTTCTCTAATCTCAAATGTAGATTTCGTACTTGACAGTGTGAGATGAACTTCTTCAAGTCGAGATATGATCTTCTCACAATCTGCGATGTGATCGATGACATATAGCCGACACCTCTCTGATCTAATGCTTCATCTTTTTCATCCTCCACACATCCTTTGATGAGAATGTCATCCAGTAAAGACATCGTCTTTTCAAAGATGAAGTCTCTTAGAACTCTATTCATCTCGTTCATCATGTGTGCTACCGAGTTGATAGCTCTTTATGATAAGGTACACATCTTAACCAACCCCAAAGGTGTCCTCATTGTTGTGAAGCTTCTGCTCTCCTCTGCTAGTTGAAACTAATCATGAGTAAAGATCTCTAATTGAGTAAATCGCTCTTCCTGCAAATGCCTCAGCAAACTCATTCACAATCGGTCCCACCTTAGCATTTCTGATTGTTACTGCGTCCACCGGTTGTATGTCTTGAAGGAATCACAGTGGTCCATTCTTCTTTGGCATCGTAAATCATATGCTTGAATACAAACGACGACTCCAAGATCTTCATCCGCATCTTCTCCTTTAGCAACTCCACCAGTTTAGGCAAGTGAGCCCTCGGTACTGAAATTGATCTCAGATTTCACGGCATATAAGATACTGTGAAGATAACCGGTAATAACGTATGGGTCTACACACCCCATCTCATGTGGCTTAAAGACAAATACTCTCCCATGTCTTGAAAGCATCTTCTTGAAGCACTTCCTCTCTTCTGGTAGAAGAAAACCATCAGATCCAATCTTCATTTCTGTGAACTTATGTCTTATCATTGCAAGATCTCTCAAACTATTCTCCCTTGAAGCTCGATCCATCTTTTGGTTGCCCGAAAAGATTCGATCACTGACCTCCTTTGAATGAATCTTCACAACCTTATCCATATCCTCCCATCCAATAGACGTGATCGTTCGCAGAAGATCCTCCAACCCATCCTCCTCATAAACACTAGAACTCCATTCATACCTTTCTAGCTCACTCAACTCTCTCAACTCTAGCTCAACCTTACGCAAATGTTTTTGTTCTTTTCTAGTGCTTCAACCTTCTTGTAAACAACAATCCCACACTTGGAAAACTTGACAAACCCTGTACAAAAGACACTTTCTCTTTCAAGCAAGAGTATCTTCTCTTACGTATCACTACAATCTCGCTCTCTAGTGGTACTTAACGAAAATCTTTCAACTCTTCACTCATCTTTGGAAGCGGTGTCGTGTCGTGGACCGGCTCCTATCTGAAAATCTATTTGCGATACTTATCATTATCGCTCCAAAGATACTCATGGGACTGAAAATGAGACTTTTTGCACAACTTCGAATCTTCATTTTCATTACATCGATGGGTAGAGCTCGTTGTCAGCTTTCTATATGCACTTTGTCTACTTCATTTGGACGCCTAGTGGAGAAGTTACGAGACTCAAAGGATGGGTAAAACAAGCTAGGCCTCAGCTTACGGGCTTTTGACACAACTTTGGATCTTTACTTTCATTGCATCAATGGGTAGAGCTCGTTGTCAGCTTTCTATAGGCACTTTGTCTACTTCATTTGGACGTCTAGTGGAGAAGTTACGATACTCGAAAGATGGAAAAATCAAGCTAAGCCTTAATTTATTTTTGCTGACTGGGTATTTGTAGCTCCAAACGTTATACTAAGGACGCAAAGGGCCTGCTTCCTCATAATTGGAGAAAACTGTAATTACAACGTCTGACGTAAGGGGGTAGCTTAAGGGGTTAGCTTGCACCTGCGACCTGTCAGCGAACGGTTCGGGAGATTTGGAGGTCCAATGCAAGCGCGCAAGACGTCATTGGGTTCAAATTTGTGCAGGCTACGTGTTGGTTAAGACGGTTCGTGAAGAGACCGATCGGGGACTGTGTACTGTGAGAAATTGAGACGTAGAAAGAACATTTGGAGTGCTTCAGTCACCTGTGAAGGAGAGTTAGACCGTTCGGACCGCTTCGGAATCCAAACTTGCTACAAGGTGCAGTTGGATCCGACGACTGCATCGATGTTCCAAGCTTTCACTATGTTCTTACGGCAGCAACAGTCTGATGAGCGGAAAGAAGCTTTGGCAACAAAGGCGCTTCAAGCGGTGGTCAGCAAGATTGACCAGTTCGATGAGGGAGATGTCTCAAGATATCAGAGGCATTATTTGAAGGAGATGGAGCTGAACCGGGTCTCAGAAGATGAGATGATTGAGACGTTTGAGTTGGCAGCAGCTCTAGAGATTAGAGATCACGTTAAATTGCTAACGAAGCATTTTAACAAGGATTGAGAGACGTTTGCTCGTGCTTTGATGGATGAGTACTTCTTGGAGACTCTGATCGGATCACCAAGAAGTCATTCTTGGAGTGGGTTGAACAACCAATGAAGGGCTTACAAGCTACATAGTTACTCAAGGAGTTTGAGAAGTAGTTTTCAAGACTGACTATGATGGAGAAGTGGACGCTGCAGTCCAACAAGACAGAGTTATTTCTTCGGGCTGCAGATGAGAAGCTGCAAGAGAAGCTGGAGGTACTTCTGGAGGATCAGGAGGAAGACGATGGCTTGACCAGTAGTTGGAAGAAGGTTGGAGAAGTGGTTGGTCTGCTTACGAAGAGAGAGCGAAGACGAGAAAAGTTTCATGTTAGGAGACCGACACCAATACCGACAACTCTAGCACCTATTCCTGTAGTCCGACAAGTGGTTCCTATTGCTAGACAGATGGTACCAGTTGTTTCAGTTGTTCTAGTTGTCCAAGCACCTGTAGTGTCTCCAAAGAAGGATGATTCAAGCCTTGAGGAGATCATGCGTGCAATGCGAGACCTGCAGATCAAGCTCACAAGATTGGAAGAGCAAGAGTCTACAAGCGGAGCGAAACTCGTTGGGAAGCAAGGTTGGATCCAATGATGTATTTGGTGCGATGGTACCGTTCATCCACGAAGAGATTGCAAGGAGTTCACTGATATCTTGCAACAAGGGGTGATCTTTTGGAAGGATGGGAAGGTAGCCCTGAGAGATACGGGTGCACTTCTTCAGATCAACTTTGATAGAGGAGGGATGAAGAAGTTGGTTGAGGACCACTTATCAGCGCAAACAGTCGCAATCGGAGAGGCTGGAATCTATGACACAAAGGTTGAAGATCAAGCTGAGAGAAATTTTAACGAGCATGTTGAGCCGAGTGGATTGTGGTCATCTGTCATCTTCATGAAATAGAAAAGAAAGATGGCACGCGAGACATTGTTGAGGACAGCTGCTACGATCAGAAGGGATACTGGATGAGAAGATCCGATAGAAGCTCTATCGATGTATGTTTGCATCGTCAAGAACCAACATGAAGCATTGTTGGAAGAGAAGAGAAGACGAGATTCAGAGGATGCAGGGGAAAGAACTTCTTCCAAGAGACAGACTTGAGGGAAGAAGGTTCATCAAGAGCTTCGAGATGCAGGAGCTCAAGATCTACCGGTGGATGATGCTCCTTCTCCATCAAAAGAAAGAGCAAAGGAGTTTCAGAAGGAGAAGGGTAAGTCAGCTGCCTACAAACTACAGTCGGACATCGAGGCTTGAACAGACTTGAAGAGAGTCTTGGAAGATCGCATTTTGAATGCGAAGGTGGAGTTTACTTTGAGAGAAGTTTTGAGCATTGCTAAGCGCGAGTTTCATGATGTCATCATTGACAACATCAAACGGAAGCGAAAGATTACGGGTGAGACTGGTCTATCGCATGCCTTGGATACTAGGATGTCTGTGGATGAGGAGAGAGAGCTTGCAAAATGCAGTGTTTATTCTTCAAAGGAAGAAAGAGATCGAAGACGTAAGGTACATTTTGAGGATAAAGAGGAGGATGGGAAGCAAAGCTCAAGTCATTACAGTCACAGTCACTGAGCTCGAGCTACGATGGAGAAGCTGGTGAGGATCGGAGACTTGGATGAGCCGATGGTTGCGCTAATTGACCCTGGATCAAAAATCAACATCATGTCGAAGGAGTTGTACAAGAAGAAGAAGTGGCCGATCGACACAGAGCATGGGTGGGTCATAAGAGTAGTCAACAACACAAGAGGAGATTTGTATGGAGCTTGTTCAAATATTAGAGTGCGCATAGGTGATGTTGCTATCGTGCAAAACTCCTTTGTTCAAGAAGCAACATCATACCCCTCATTCTTGGCCAACCTTTCATCACAGCAACTGGATGAAGACGAGGGTACTAGACGACGGATCTGCTTATGCTAGGATCCGAAGTCAAGATGGAAAAAAGGCGGTACAATTCTTGACTATACCGTCTAATCACGAGCGCAATCGAGATCGTCTGAGGGAGAAACCGCTTCCAAGGATGAGTAAAGAGTTCAAGGATTTTTGTTGAGTATCACTATAGAGTGGGATTGTGATGATGCGCAGGAGAAGGTACTCTCGTTTGAAAGAGATAATGTCTTTTGTACAGGGTTTGTTGGGTTTTAGAGTGTGGGATTGCTATTTACAAGAAGATAGAAGAGTTGAGAAGAAAAGAACAAAAACATTTGTGTGATGTTGAAAGAGTTGGGTGAGCTAGAAAGGGATGAATGGATTTCTGGTGTTTATGAAGAGGATGGGGTGGAGGATCCTTTGCGAGAGATCATGTCTATTGGATGGGAGGATATGGGTAAGGTTGTGCAGTTACATTCAAGAGAGGTCTATTCGGTGATTGAAGCATTCCGTGCACTTGAGGTTCGAGTTGAGACGAAGTACAAGACAATGGATAACAAGGTAAAGTTAGTTGCTGGTCCTCTGCCAGATGACACTAACCAACAGATGGATCGAGCTTTGAGGGAGAAGAGTTTGAGAGATCTTGCAATGATAGGACATGAGTTCACGGGGAAGACCCTTGAAGAGCTGAAGATTGGATTTGATGGGTCTCTTCTACCAGAAGAGAGGATATGCTTCAAGGAGATGCTTTCACGACATGAGAAAGCATTTGCCTTTGAGCCACATGAGATTGCTTGTGTAGACTCATATGTTGTTACTCCGATGGTTATCTTCACAATATGGCATGTACAATGAAACCTAAGACCGATTTCAGTACCGCTGGCTCACTTGTCTAAACTGATGGAGTTGTTGAAGGAGAAGATGCGGATGAAGATCTTGGAACTGTCGTTTGCACCGTATTCGAGCAGATGGTTTACAGTGCCTAAGAAGAATGGATCGCTGCGATTCATCCAAGACATGCAACCGGTGAACGCAGTAACAATCAGAAATGCTGAGGTCTGATCGATTGTGGATGAGTTTGCTGAAGCGTTTGCAGGGAGATCAATTTACTCGATGGGAGATCTTTACTCAGGATATGATCAGTTTCAACTAGCGGAGTAGAGCAGAAGCTTCACGACAATGGTTGGTTAGGATGTGTACCTTACCACAACGAGCTACCAACTCGGTGACAAACATGATGAACGGGATGAATAGAGTTCTAAGGGACTTCATCTCTGAAAAGACGATGCCGTTCTTGGATGTCATCTCCATCAAAGGATGTGTGGAGGATGAGAAGGATGGAGGATTAGATCAGAGAGGGTGTCGACGATACGTCATTAATCACATCGTAGATTGTGAGAAGATCCTATCTCGACTTGAGGAAGTTCATCTAACGCTGTCAGGTGCAAAATCTACATTTGAGGTTAGAGAAGTTCTGATTGTTGATCATTTGTGTGGATCTTTTGATCGGAAGCTAGACTTGAACAAAGTGGATGCGAATTGGAGGATGAAGGAGGTTTGCAACTTGTTGACAGAAGTAAGAAGATTTTTGGGTGCTTGTGTATTCTATCACATTTAGATTCCTCATTATGCCCATGTGACAGATCTATTATATGGATTGTTATGCAAGAGTCATAAGTTCAGATGGGAAGAAGAGCATACTGATGCGGTGCGGAAGTTGAAGTCCTTACTATCATCTCCTCCAGTTTTGAGAAGGATTGATTACAAGGATGCCAAGCCGGCGATTCTTACTGTAGATACAAGTCCGGTTGCAATCGGATGGGCAGTATGACAGAATGATGAGGATGGAGACAAGTTTGCGGTTAGGTTTGGAGCAAAGGTGTTAAGTGCTCGTCAACGTGCATACTCGCAAGTGAAGAGAGAACTATGGGGTATTGTTTCAGTCATGAAAACCGAGAAAGAGTATTTGATTGGAGCTGCAGTGGTGGTTGAAACTGATTGTTTGCTGTTGTTTAGGATGATCGTGAATTGTTCAACTCCTGATATTGCGATGTTATGATGGATCGCATATATCAAGTCGTTGAACTCGAAGTTTAGACATATTGCAGGGAAGGATAATCCGATGACAGATATGTTATCTCGAGCTCGATGTGATGAGGAGGATGAGATGGTTGAAGATATTGACGACGTGAGTGCAAAATTCTATTCAATTGCACAGACATGAAGGGAAGATGAGTTGTTTGTTGAAGAGTTGTATGATGGTGATTTGCTTGACATCGAGAGGGACCTTAGTACGATGGTTAAGCAAACAGGTTGGACGGATGAGAGGTTTCGGAAAGTTCAAAGAAAGGCTTACAACTTCATGTTGCAGGATGGGTTTCTTTGGAAGCGACCGAAGTAGAAAGGTGAGATACCGCTATGAGTGATTTGCGACCAAGAAGATCGGCAGAAGTTGCTCAAGACATTTTATGAGAATCTTTGGGCTGGACATTGAGAGATTTGGACCACTTTTACGAAGATGAAGGAGAAATATTGGTGGAAAAACATGTACAAGGATGTCGTATCTTTTGTGGAGTCTTGTTTGACATGTCAGATGTACTCGAACATCCGATATCGAGATGGATTACATCCGACTTATCTGTTGACAATCCACTTCAAATGAGTTGTAGACTTGGTGACTATGCCAGTTGGATTATGGCAGATGATACTTGGTACTTGCTCGAGAAGATCTTTCAAATCAAGTTGAAGGTAGGGCGCTTCGGACGAGGACAACTGAAGGAGTATGTAGATTTCTCTTAAAAGAGGTTGTTTGTCGATATGGATGTGTGGGAAAAATTACTGCAGATCGAGGAGAGTTAGATGCACATGAGGCTCGTGAATTCTTTGCAAGGTGTGGGATGAGGTTGTCATTGACAGCTGCTTACAACCCCAAAGGGAATGTCAAGAGTGAACGTGGTCATCCGCCCATTGTGAAGACTTTGGTGAAGGCTTGCAACAAAAAGGTGCGCGAGTGGCCTCGACTCTTATCATTTGCGTTAGAGATAGATCGAACGACGTACAGCTCGATGACATGTTACATGCTAGTGGAACCCATCACATGTCAAAAACCTATCATGCCGATTGAAGAACACGTTCTGACATGGAGTGTGTTACCTTGGGGACACAATATGACTAGGAAAGAGCTTCTTGCTATTCAAATTATGCAGTTAGAGAGAAGACCTGAGGATATTCAAGCTGCTGGATAGGCTGCGAGAAGCACGGTTGAAGATCAAGGTCAGATTTGATCAGCGACATCGTTTGAGACCTTGGGAAATCGAGGAAAGTGATTGGATGTTAGTCTATGACAACAGTCTAGACAACCAGCATAGTGCACTCCGGAAGTTTTTCAGGCGATGGTTTGATCCGTATGTGGTGAAGAAAGTTCATGACAACGCAACTTATGTCCTGCAAGAGTTGGACGGAACGAGCTTGAAAGTATCAGTGGCAGGTAAACGTGTCAAGATTTTCAAAAAGAGAGATGAGGAGGTCGATCTAGCAGATATCTGGACAGAGTTTCAGTTTGAGGATGAGGATTATGTAGAAGAGCTTGAAGATGAGATTGACTACGATGAGAAGTAGGACGACAAGACGAGGTACGTGCCGGTCCACTCTTTGGTTGGTATCTCTTGGTGCATACCGGAGGATGCATAAGTTTAGAGGGGGTGGATGTCCTGTCGTAGACCTGCTCCTGTCTGAAAATCAGTTTGCGATACTTATCATTATCGCTCCAAAGATACTCATGAGATTGAAAATGAGACTTTTTGCACAACTTTGGATCTTCAATTTCATTACATCGATGGGTAGAGCTCGTTGTCAGCTTTCTATAGGCACTTTGTCTACTTCATTTGGACGCCTAGTGGAGAAGTTACGAGACTCGAAAGATGAGTAAAACAAGCTAAGCTCCAGCTTACGGACTTTTGGCACAACTTCGGATCTTCACTTTCATTACATCAATGGGTAGAGCTCATTGTCAGCTTTCCATAAGCACTTTGTCTACTTCATTTGGACGTCTAGTGGAGAAGTTACGAGACTCGAAAGATGGGTAAAACAAGCTAGACCTGCGACTTGAGATTGGGTTGTTCTTCGTGATCGGTGGGACAAGCTCTTTGTTCTTGGTGTCTACACGATCAGGGAGTCTTCATCTACGCATAAGAGAAGATCGTATGTAGATTGGGTTGTTGGTTTGGGTGTGGTGAGCGAGTTTGAGTCGCAAGGACTCGATTTACGTCAGGTTTTTGTGTCTTGCGATCAAATTTCCTGCGTGGTTTTGCAAAGAGAACTCCAAACGGTTTTTTTGGAGTCTCGTTGGGTTCAGGGTAGCTAGATCAACTTACCAGAGAAGACGGATATCAGATCAGACGATCCGTTTGGGCAGTGTGTGCGGTTTTAAGCCGTAGGGAGGAGTTTTTGAAAGTTAGATCACCTGCGACAAAAATCGACGATATCTCGGCTGTTGGGAGTCAGATCTGACGGTTTCTTGAACCAACGGAGTCAGGGAAGAAGACCTTATCGACATCTGAAGACCGTTCGGCGAAAAGAGAAAGTTCTCAGATAGACCTTTTTCGATTCTTTCGCTACAATTTTCACTTTTTTAGTTCGTTGGGGTTCTAGTTGGTTATGCACAACTTGTAGTAGCTAGCTTTAGCTAAGAGCTTGTACATGAACGTTGTTTGGACTTGGGTTTGAATTGTATGATACTAGGGCAGCTCTTTTTGTTAGCAAAGGGATGTTTCTCTTGCTTTGAGCTACGCTTCGATAGTTTTGGGTCTGGGTTGAGATTTAGAGACTCGTTGTAGAAGGTTTTGCAGCAGAGTATAGACCGCTCTGGTCTGTTTTGCAGTCTTGAGTTCTTAGGAGAAAGAACCGGCAGTGTATATGCATCGAGAGTTGATATATATAGCGACGTTGGAATGCATTGAGAGTTGATATATATAGCGACGTTGGAATGCACCTTCACATTTGGAATGTGATTTTCCAGACTCTCTTCAAGTCTATTGCAGCTTCGATGTCTGATTTTAGTTTGTATACAGCCGGCTTATCCTTCTCTTTCTGAGGCTCCTTTGTTCTTTCTTTCGATGGAGAAGGAGCATCATCCATTGATAGATCTCGAGCTCTCGCATCCCGGAGCTCTTGACGAACCTTCTCCTCTCAAGTCTATCTCTTGGAAGAAGTTCTTTCCACTGCATCCTCTGAATCTCGTCTTCTCTTTTCTTCCAACAACGCTTCGTGTTGGTTTTTGACAATATGAGCATGTATCGATAGAGCTTCTATCAGATCCTCCCATCCAGTTTATCTTCAGATCGTAGCAACTGTCCTCAACAGAGTCTCACGTGCCATCTTTCCTTTCTGTTTCATGGAGATGGCAGACGACCCACTCGGCTCAACATGCTCGTTAAAACTTCTCTTAGCTTGATCTTCAACCCTTGTACCATAGGTTCCTGCCTCCACTATTGCAAATGCTTGTGCTTATAAGTGGTCCTCAACCAACTTCTTCATCCCTCCTCTATCAAAGTTGATATGAAGAACTGCATCGATACTTCTCAACGTCACTTTCTCATCTTTCTAGAAGATCACTCCTTGTTGTAAATATCAGTGAACTCTTTGCAATCTTTGCATGGATGATCGGTACCATCGTACCAGATACATCGTTGGATCCAACCTTGCTTTCCGTTGAGTTTTTCTCTGCTTGTAGACCTTTGGTCCTCCAATCTTGTGAGCTTGATCTACAAGTCTCGCATTCCACGCATGATCTCCTCAAGGTTTGAATCATCTTTCTTCGGAGACATTATAGGTGTCTGAACAATTGGAACAGTTGGAGCAACTAGTACTATCTGTTTAGCAACAGGAACCATTGGTCGAACTACAAGAACATGTGCTACAACAGTCAGTATTGATGTTGGTCTTCTAATGAGAACCTTCTCTCGTCTTCGCTCCCTCTTGGTAAGCAGATCAACCGCTTCTTCAACTTTCTTCCAACTATTAGTCAACTAAAGAGTAATAATCCATCATCTTCCTCCCGATCCTCAAGAAGTACCTCCAACTTCTCTTGTAGTTTCTCATCTGCAGCCCCGAGAAATAACTCTGTCTTGTTGGACTGTAGCGTCAACTTCTCCATCCTAGTCAACCTAGAAAACTGTTTCTCAAACTCCCTAAGTAACTCAGTAGCTTGTAAATCCTTCTTCGGTTGTTCAACCCACTCCATGAACGACTTCTTGGTGACCCAATCAGAGCTCTCCAAGAAATACTCGTCCATCAATGCACGAGAAAACATCTTCCAATCCTTGCCAAAATGTTTCGTTAGCATTTTAACATGATTTCTAGTCTCTAGAGATGTTGCCAACACAAACGTCTCAATCATCTCACCTTCTGATAAACAGTTCAGCTCCATCTCTTTCAAATAATGCCTCTGATACCTTGAGACATTGCTCTCATCAAATTGGTCAATCTTGCTGACCACTGCTTGAAACGCCTTTGTTGTCAAAGCTTCCTTCCGCTCATCAAACTGTTGTTGCCTTAAAAACAATGTGAATGCTTGAAACATTCGATGCAGTTGCTGGATCCAACTGCACCTTTGGCAATCCACCCGAACCACTAGCTCCATTTCTCTCGCCATTCTCCTCCCCACTCATGACTATCAATCTCCTCTTCAAGTTCAAACACAGAAGAAATCTCCACCTTCGCCCTTCACGTCGAGTTCAACAACTTTTTGTCGTATCTGATTTTATGTGAAAGTTGTCCAAGAAAATGTGAGGTTCTTGGTTGTGGAGATATCGTGTGCTGAACAGAGAAAAGAAAGAGAGAGACTAGCACGAGAACGAGCGTCACAATATATACCAACTCCTAATTTATATACACTACCAATTCTTTCTTCCTAAAAACACAAAACTCGAAAACAGACCGGAGTGATCTGTAATCTGCATCAAACTCCCGAAGTCCCTGAATCTCAACCCAGATCTAAAACTACCGAAGTGTAGCTCAAAGCAAGAGAAACATCTCTTTGCTAACAAAAAGAGTTGCAGCAGCACCACATGATTCAAACCCAAGTCCAAACAACGTCCATGTACACGCCCTTAGCTAAAGCTAGCTACCACAAGCTATACATAACCAACAAGAACTCTAACGAACTCAAAAGGACAAAAACCGTAGCAACTGTCCTCAACAGAGTCTCACGTGCCATCTTTTCTTTTGTTTCATGGAGATGACAGACGACCCACTCGGCTCAACATGCTCGTTAAAACTTCTCTTAGCTTGATCTTCAACCCTCGTACCATAGGTTCATGCCTCCACTATTGCAAATGCTTGTGCTTATAAGTGGTCCTCAACCAACTTCTTCATCCCTCCTCTATCAAAGTTGGTCTGAAAAAGTGCACCGATATTTCTCAACGTCACTTTCTTATCTTTCTAGAAGATCACTCCTTGTTGTAAAATATCAGTGAACTCTTTGCAATCTTTGCATGGATGATCTGTATCATCGTACCAGATACATCGTTGGATCCAACCTTGCTTTCCAATGAGTTTTTCTCTGCTTGTAGATCCTTGGTCCTCCAATCTTGTGAGCTTGATTTACAAGTCTCGCATTTCACGCATGATCTCCTCAAGGTTTGAATCATCTTTCTTCGGAGACACTATAGGTGTCTGGACATTTAGAACAGTTGGAGCAACTAGTACTATCTGTTTAGCAACAAGAACCACTGGTCGAACTACAAGAACATGTGCTACAACAGTCAATATTGATGTTGGTCTTCTAATGAGAACCTTCTCTCGTCTTTCGCTCCCTCTTGGTAAGCAGATCAACCGCTTCTTCAACTTTCTTCCAACTATTGGTCAACTAAAGAGTGACAATCCATCATCTTCCTCACGATCCTCGAGAAGTACCTCCAATTTCTCTTGTAGTTTCTCATCTGCAGCCCCGAGAAATAACTCTATCTTGTTGGATTGTAGCGTCAACTTCTCCATCCTAGTCAACCTAGAAAACTGTTTCTCAAACTCCCTAAGTAACTCAGTAGCTTGTAAATCCTTCTTCGGTTGTTCAACCCACTCCATGAACGACTTCTTGGTGACCCGATCAGAGCTCTCCAAGAAATACTCGTCCATCAATGCACGAGAAAACATCTCCCAATCCTTGCCAAAATGTTTCGTTAGCATTTTAACATGATTTCTAGTCTCTAGAGATGTTACCAACACAAACGTCTCAATCATCTCACCTTCTGATAAACGGTTCAGCTCCATCTCTTTCACATAATGCCTCTGATACCTTGAGACATTGCATTCAAATTGGTCAATCTTGCTGACCACTGCTTGAAACGCCTTTGTTGTCACAGCTTCCTTCCGCTCATCAAACTGTTGTTGCCGTAAAAACAATGTGAATGCTTGAAACATCGATGCAGTTGCTGGATCCAACTGCACCTTTGGCAATCCACCCGAACCACTAGCTCCATTTCTCTCGCCGTTCTCCTCCCCACTCATGACTATCAATCTCCTCTTCAAGTTCAAACACAGAAGAAATCTCCACCTTCGCCCTTCACGTCGAGTTCAACAACTTTTTGTCGTATCAGATTTTATGTGAAGGTTGTCCAGGAAAATGTGAGGTTCTTGGTTGTGGAGATATTGTGTGCTGAACAGAAACAAGAAAGAGAGAGACAAGCACGAGAACGAGCGTCGCAATATATACCAACTCCTAATTTATATACACTACCAATTCTTTATTCCTAAGAACACAAAACTCGGAAATAGGCCGGAGTGGTCTGTAATCTGCATCAAACTCTCGAAGTCCCTGAATCTCAACCCAGATCTAAAACTACCGAAGTGTAGCTCAATGTAAGAGAAACATCTCTTTGCTAACAAAAAGAGTTGCAGCAGCACCACATGATTCAAACCCAAGTCCAAACAACGTCCATGTACAAGCACTTAGCTAAAGCTAGCTACCACAAGCTATACATAACCAACTAGAACTCTAACAAACTCAAAAGGACAAAAACCATAGTGAAGGAATCGAAAAAAATCTATCTAGAAATTGTCTTCTTTCACCAAACGTCTTCAAATGTCGATAAGGTCTTCATTATTGACTCCGTTGGTCCCAAGAAGTCCCAAATTTGACTCCCGACAGCTGAGATATCACCGATGTTTGGTCGTAAGTGACCGAACCTCCAAAATCTCCTTCTTGCGGCTTAGAATCACGCACATCATCCAAACGAATCGCCTGATACGAGATCTGTCTTCTCTGGTAGGTAGATCTAGCCATCTTGAACCCAACGAGACTCCAAACAAGTTGTTTGGAGTTCTTTTCACGAAACCACACAAGAAATTTAGTCGCAGGAAGCAAAAAACTGACGTAAATTGACTCCATGCGGCTCAAACTTGCTCACCACATCCAAACTAATAATCCAATCCACATACAATCTTCTCCTATGCGTATGTGAAGACTTCTTGATCGCATAGGCACAAAAAATGAAAAACTTGACTCACTAATCACGAAGAACAACCCAACCTCAGGTCGCAGACGATGAAAAACTGACGTAAACATTTTTCTATGAGTCAATTTCATCCAGAATTCCCAAATCGTCCAATGAAACTTCGTATCGTTTTCAATTTCCTGAAGAACTCGAATAGCAAGTTTGAACTTCGGAACGGTCTGAACGGTCCAACTCTTCTTCGTAGGTCACTGAAGCACTTCAAACTCTTTCCTTACGTCTCAATTTCTCTTAGAACACATTCCTTGATCTGCCTCTTCACGAGCCGTCTTAAGCAGTGCGTAGCATGCATAAATCTGAACCAATGACGTCTTACGTGTTTGCATTGGACCTCCAAATCTCTCGAACCGTCCGTCGACATATCGCAAGTGCAAGCTAGTCCCTTAAGCTGGCCCCTTACGTCAGTCGCGTACGTGAAGGTTTTCACAGATAATGAACAAGCAGACCCTTTGCATCCTTAGTATAGTGCCAAGAACCGCAAATATCCAGTCAGCAATAGTAAACTAGAGTCTAGTTTGATTTTCTCATCTTCCAAATCTCGTAATTTCACCACTAGACGTCCAAATGAAATAGATGAAGTGCCCAAAGCTGACAACGAGCTCTACCAATTCATGTATGAAAGTTAAGATCCGAAGTTGTGTAAAAAAACTCAATTTTAGTCCTATGAGCATCTTTGGAGTGATAATGGTAAGTATCGAAAATAGATTTTCATGTAGGAGCCGGTCCACGCATGACAGCATCTCCGTCGTGGCATCTCTTGAGTGCTCGGATCCTCATGGAGTTTAAAAGGTCATCTCTTGATCTTTGCCATGTGTGGCGTGGTGTGTATTGTTTTGGAGTTTTAGAATTAGCTAGAAAGGACTGCTGAGAAGAGATTTTTTATCTTTAGTTCTCTCCATAGCTTTCCATGTCCACTTAGGTAGTTTTTTACATGAGGCTTCCTTATGTAAAACCACCTATTCAGTGACGTTTATAGTGTTCTTGGATACATCTTGTACTTGTGCTTGTCTATAATACCCTCATGAGCATCAACAAGTCAAAGATTCAGATGATGAGAGTTTTAGCAATGTGTTATGTGTTTGCTAGGTGGTGATAGTCTTCTAGACTGCACACTACTTACTAGAGTAAGTTTAGAACTAACATTGTGGGCGTGATCTTATGTGGCTTGAGACCTCTCGATCTTCAAAAGGATAGCCTTCGGCCAAAGAGAGCGGGGCAGCTTGAGAAGGAAGGTGCAAGAAAACGAGAAGCACAGCTAGTCCGTCGGTCGGATGAGACAATACAGTGGAGGATCCTCAATTATTTACATCAACGTAACAGTAGAAGCTCCAAGCAAACGTGCTTGAGCTTCTCCACCACGTAAACGAACTACCAATCTCTAAGGACGAACCTTTATGCATAGATTCATTGGACAAACTGACCGTTGTAGTACGTAATGGTGAGTTCGGAGAAGTTAGCGAGTGTAGTGTGAAGATTGAGAAGAGTTGAGTAGTTAAGTTGTCTGAGTGTTTTCTAACGTTCACAACAGGTGGAAGACTCATTATAGGAGGTTGACAACCTACAATAAGCCATCATATTTTTGGTTACTAGAGGGAAAACTCTCGTTGTCTGAAGTGCACCTGGTGGTCTTAGTTGTTTTTAGACCAAGTTGTGATTGGATATAAGAAAGCACAGTGCTATGTTTTATCGTCTAGTCGAGACGAAGTGTCATATGTTGGTTTTCGTGGTTCTCGAAGAGAAATCCGAGTGTAGTTTGCGACCAGTAAGTATGTAAGTGAGACCTTAAGTGGATAAGATTAAGACCTTAAGATCTTGTGAAAGGGGGTTGGTCAGAATTTTGAGATGTTCGATCGTATGTAGAGCCCAAGTAGCCATTTTTAGATTTATTGGTTGTTTGACATGAAGAACTTCTCAGTTAAATTGTAGTACAGAGCAAGTCAACCTCAATTTTATGTTGGAACGATATTTTTTATGCTTAAATGGTGTAAAAGAGAAACCTTTTCTGTTTTATAAAGAATTGAGATTGAGGAATCCATGAGTCTACACTTAGGAGTTGTGAGTTGTCTTTTTTATTTTCTTCATTTTTTGAGATCCAATCCAATATTAAGTAATGTTTCATGAATGTTATCTTCAAACCTTTTTTGTTGCTACTTCGGGGTAGAATCATCATTTAATAATCTGCACACAAGTGACATGTTTGATTGATTTCGTGTAGAGCGTTGTAATGGTAAATTTTTCACTTTTTATTTAGGATGGTGAGAGGACTTTAAATTCATCATTTAGAAATTATTCAACTTTTGAAATTCATGCGCATTTACTTTCTCGACTACAATCCGTGCATGAATTTCAAGGACTAATTTACACTAGAGAGGACTGAACTAATTGTTCCACATTGATGGAGTGCAATCCATGTACTTCATGGATTGCTCCGCACCAAAATCGTGTAGCCCTTGAAGTTATTGGTCAACTTTGAATCGAAAGAGATACTCCATGAAGTTCATAGACTACACTAAATCAAAGCAGTGCAGTCTATGAAGTTCATGTACTATTTTGCACCAAAATCTTTAAGATAGATGGGAAGTTCATGAGCTGTTCAAGATGGGCAGTTCATGAGCTCCTCAAGATTAAAGAGGTGAAGTCTGTGTAACTCATAGACTTTTTCGCATTCAGAAGACTTAGCTTTTATAATTCACGGATTGCTCTTCTCTTAACGATAATCATGTGTTGAATTTTTATGACGAACATTTTTGTATGTAAGATTGACTATATAATATTAGAATGAGAATACAAAATTTTAGATATTTTGGTAGTTACTTCTTGACTTATCAAAAATTGAAAATGCTGAGACTAACACAATTATTTTGTCGATCATCAGATTTATGATCTTATCATGTCACATGTACATCAAATTATGTTAATTTTAGTTTTTTAGAAATATTTTAAATTATTTTTACGTGAATTTTGAAATTCGTGATATTTTAAAATGTAACACTTTTTGATCCTCCATGTCAAGTAAAGTTCAATGACCTCAAAACAAGAACCCATTAGCGAGTACCTGGTTGTGTTTAGCTGCTGTTAATTATATCATTATTCTTAACATAAAATATAGTTTGACGGATCACTGAAATATTTCATCATAATTCTTGATATCATTTAAATTCATTTCATAAAACTGTTATGATTTAAACAAATAATATTTAAATATAAATAAACGAAAACACCTCTGTTTCATCGAAGTAGAAACAAAAACAACTTTTATGATATAACGACTACCGAAAAGATTAGTTTCAACAATACAGTAAATATCTTTTATAAAATCATTTTAACAACTCATTTTAACAAGTGTTGCTTCATAATGTCGGCAATATATGAAGCGAAGCAGCTCTTCTGTACCTTCAACAGTCCTAGGACTACCGTATCATAAGTTTGCAGCCACACGTAGGCAGGCTCCTGAGGTCACTGGCTTAATTTACTACTTGATAGGTACATTGGACTCATTTAGAACCTCCAGTGGTTTCGTATACGACCCTCCAGAATTTTGCTCGTCCTAGGGTAAAAGACATATGACGGTATTGTGAGAGAGTTCCAATCGGAGAAGCAATCCACCAACTATTGAAATAAGGTGCATAACAGAAACGCTTTGATGTTCAATCATAATGAAGTATGAAGGTGGCGATGCATGCATAGGGATAGAAGATGGTATAATGCCTGTCCAATTCAAACGTGGTTCGGTTAAATCCAACGGACAGGAACCTTCACAATCCAAACTAAGTTCTTTTGATTTCAGGAGGTGATTTAAAATCCTGAATTTTACATGCACGTGATGATGTGTGTTCTAGATACTTTTGGCCAGCAGCTTTCTTTACCAACGTTTTAGTTTTAACCCCTTAAGCTACAAGAGCTATGTTTCCTTCGTCCCATTCAGTGGGCAGATCTAATCAATCGTGATAAGTAAGGCTGCCAGTAAGCAACATATATAGGAATTGAGCATGTCTTGAAACTAATTGCAATCTCAGAAGAATTGATATCAATGCTTTTCCAGCTGCATATATACTTATAGGTTTCAGGAGTCTCTTTGCTTGATGACACCCCAGTAGGATCATAAACTTGACTGGCTACCTATAGTAAAACCAGCTATTTTGTCCGTCAAGTTCATCGTTTTACTACCTTCAATCGTGACTAAGTCCTCTGCGATTCAAATCGTTCCAATAAAAATATACACATGATAAGTTAGATGATACTTACTCGAAAAGTGCAGTCGGACCTGTCACTGTCATGACAAAATAACTTATTTCACAATCGATAGCAAGTCAAAGGTGTGATCAAGTAATTTGACTTGATTACATCCCTCTTAAGTAACTTATGGAGGTTTGATAAAGTGAATTTCTGGAGGTTGTTGTTTGCTCCAGCTCTAGATATTATAGATGGCATTCAGTGCGTGGTCATCAGGCCTAGAGTCGTGCGCTTCAACCACAGGTACCACTATTCTAGTGGTGGGTGCAGTTTCTAAACTTACAAGCAGAGCTTACAGGCGGATTTGCGGACTTTCGGGTCCGTTAATCACTGACTGCCATCGACCGTTCACTGCACAGAAGCTATGAGAGATTCAGCTCGAGGTGAGCAAAAGCATTGATGGAAAGGATCCCTTTTTACTTCACGGTGAAGCTTTTGGTATCGGAGTTGGTCCTAACTCAGCTTTTACAGACCCACGGATGAACTGAGCAGGGACAGTAAAGTAAGCAAAGATCCAACAGCACTGAACTCACGAAGGGTGAAAGTACTGCAGCCTGAATATACGATGGACTTGGAGATCACCAGTATCAGCCTCATCCCAACTGTTTTTACCATTGCCATAGGGAACCAGCAGGTGGATACTGTTTTCCATACCAGCACTGAGTAACATAATCTTTGGACCGTCCCCCAAATGAAGTGATGATGCTCCGGGTCGGAATGCTCTTCTACAATGATTACCAATATCTGTCGACTCGTCTTTACAGTAGGCTCGAGCAACAGCATACGATAAAGCGGGTGTAGAAACCGTCAAACCATCATGGGCCCTCCGCCGCTTGCAATTGACCTCAGCTTTTCAGATCTAAATTCCGAGTGACAGTTTACAGATATATACCATCAACTAACTATTACAACTGCAATTAAGATAATTCGGAATCTGAAGTCAGTTTGTGACAAAACTTAATCTAAAACTCTATAGTTTAAAGCAGTCCAGCTTACTGATCGCTTTGTTGATGCAGACTACAGTCCGCTAATTTCTGCTCAGAGGAATTCACCCTCCTTTCTTGTATGAGGGCTGAATTGTAATTACTGAATCAGTGCAAGCACTATCAATGAGGCATTGTGGTATTCCTCTGTTCAAATAGACTGCTAGCATGTACTACATCTCGAAAGATCCGATCGATATATCGTACTGCTAATTTCCTGCAAGAACATTGCTTGGACGAATGAGTCTTAGATGCTTGTCGCACTAATATCTACATGGTTGAAACCTCCTATATAGATGTCCCGTGCTTGGATAACACCGTTAGTGGAAGTACCATTGTTTACCATTCTGCGGCTGTCGGTACCACTCAAACGCAACGGAGTGTTGCGGTCGCGCTATGGGGAAGGCGGATATTCTTGCCCAGAACAATTGCAGGAGCTAGCGCTGGATCGTTCTTTCTCAACAGAAAAGCATGTGTTTGAAAAGATGTCATGCTGTCCAACTTCGGCACGGAGAAGAAATGTACTGCCAATTGTACCTTTTACATAGTGAATATCCAGTTTCCGGATCCTGAATTTAGATATACATGAAGTAGGATTCTACCTTCCGAAAGTCCAAATGTAGCAATGGAGATCGATACGGTTCGGCCTAAGTAGCATGTCTGCTGTTTAAAAGACAAGTAGGGACCGAGTTTCTTTCACTAGATACAGGACAAGTTCCTTTCATATCTGACGTGACTGCCGTTTCTCCCTGAGCGCATGCCACCCAGAATTTCGGCACTACTGGAACCTCAACCGAAGAATATAAGATAGAGTAGACTAAGTGGATCGGCAAACATGAGATGCAAAGCCAAGAAAGAAATCAAACAAGTTACGGTGAAAGCAAAATCGCAGCTCTAATTCTAATCTTTTTCTCCCCATGCTGAAGTTTATCCAGATAAATGGTGCAGGATTTCACGAGGAGACGGTTCAGTCCTTGTCTTGTCAGAATGTCTTAACTCAAACTGCCCCTCTTGTTCTGCTTCATCTGCGAAATGCCCTACACACTGAGCATCGGAAGTGAAACAAAAATTGTACTGCAGCCGCTCGAAACTGCGAGGGGCAAGAGGTTACAGTAGCAATCAGCTCCGGTTGTAGCCTTTCTCCTAAAACACCGGGCATGACATTGCAATCGACCTCACTTTAGCTACACAATAACTTCCGTCCCTTGGAATACCATGCATCTTGGTCACAGGACCATATTATACGTCTGTGCCAAAGATTTAGCCTGAGCAAGAAGGCAATTTACGTCCGGAAAAACTGACTGCAAAATTTAACAAACATATCAACCACAACCACATCGACCCCTAGCCTTCTGCTTGCAGGAAGGAACTCAAACTTGCACCCAAGCGATCCAACCAAGGCCGCATTATCATCAACTCCTACAAGATCGTTCATGAAGCTGCACGATGGTCTAAGGACATACACACCGTTATACCCGTCTACGAAACTAATTCGCCGATCAAGCAACTCGGCAACTCGCCGATCAATAACGTTCGGCACCCGCGTTTTCGCCCGGATGCTCATGGGATGAACCTGGACATCCCCGTTCTCTGGCGTGTCTCTCTTTGACATGTGTTGTATCGGCCTTTTGGCCCTACCGCGCCATTTCCTCCGTGGGTCTCACCCATCCGGCGTCCGGGCGCACTTCAAGGTACAGTCAGCGCTCGGGGCTAACCGGCATTCTTTGTATTCTTAGCCGGCTGGAACTTTTAAAATTCGGGTTCCCAGTGAACCGGGACCAAAAGTTTAAAACTTGGATTATCGCAGTGCCAGAACCCGATTTTCTTGCAAATTCCTGTCTTCTTTCTTCGGTGCGAATGAATAATTTCGGATTTACGTGGTCGACTTAAACCTCGCGACTGAATATACATCCAAAGTGTACAAACGTCCAGGGAAGGAAAAAGACAAGCGTTAAGTAAAGAAAGAAATTCATAGAATTGATTAGTTCTCAATGAGACTTAGAATAGACTTGAGAAATAAAATGATTTATTTTTTTCCAAAGTTCGAAGAGAACCGTTCTAAAACCCGTTGAAATCGAAAGTGACATAACGAGAGTTTAGAACAAAACAGTTTAAAACAAAAAAAGAACGAAATGTTTTTTATATAAAACGTCTAGAATACTTACGTCTAGAATAGTAAGAATATAATACAGAATAGACTAAAAAGAACAATGTTAAAATAGAAAGAATAAAAGTACTATTTAGAGGAAGTATAGGATTAGCTTCACACGAACCAAACCAGATTACGTTATTTCAACACTTGGAAGTGAGAAAACTAAACCTATAAACAATGAACTAGTAAGCACTAAGTCTGGATTATAAAGCTCCGGATCTATGATTAAACTATGAACAGTTTTGTCATAGAATGTAAATTGTTTACGGGGGTCTGGAGAAACAACCGCCGTGACAAAAATATATATGCAGTTCTCTCATTGGACAGATCAGGTCAAAACACATTAATAACGTTTAATTTTGTTCTCTAACAGCGATCGAACCAGGCTTGAGTGATTATACATTGCGAAACAACCAGGTTATTGATATATGAGACGGATGTGAATTCAATGACAAGATGTGACGATTAGATCTAACGATTGAGATTGCATCCATAGGACGGTTACTAGTCAATATCAAGGTCTGACTGTAGAGAACGCTGCAGATGATGTCATGATAATATTAGGGTGTTGCAAGAGACATTGGACGTGCGAGATAGTGCGGTAGTCCAAGCTCCAAACTCCACAATTGAGGCTCGAGACTTGACATTGTTTCTTCGAGAATCGAAGTTTCATCAAGGTATTCGGACCTAGAGGCTAGCGGACGACGTACGCCGCTGCACTTTTGATGCTTGGCATTGTTTCTTCGAGAATCGAGGTTCCATCGAGGATTTTCAACCTAGCGGACGATGTTAGGACGCTGTTAGGGTGCTGCGGGAGAGGTTGGACATGCACTTTCGCTGCTTGTCATTATTTCATCAAGGTTCCATCCAGATTTTTTGATCTAGCGGACGCTGTTAGGACGCTGTTAGGAGGCTATGAGAGAGGTTGGACATGCACTTTCACTGCTTGGTATTATTTCTTTGAGGTTCCATGGACCTTTTTTGACCTAGCGGATGACGTTACGAAGTTGTTAGGATGTTGCGGGAGAGGTTGGACGTGCCAGACGATGCGACGGTCCACAATCTCGAGTCAAGATTCGGAATTGGAGCGACGATGGAGCTTGTATTCTGTTTCTTCAAATCCGTTGTCGCACTTTTGCTGCTTGGCATTATTTCTTTGAAGTTCCATCGATCTTTTTTGACCTAACGGACGACGTTAGGGTGATGCGGGAGAGGTTGGACGTGCGAGACGGTGCGATAGTTCAGAGTCTCGAGTCGAGATCAGAACTGGAGGATCGACTCAAGTTCTCGAACTGGAGCGGTAGTGGAGCTTGTAACTTGTTTCTTTGAATCTGTCGTTGCATTTTTGCTGCTTGGCGTTATTTCTTTGAGGTTCCATCGATCTTTTTGACCTAGCAGATGATGTTAGGATGCTGTTAGGATGTTGGAGGAGAGGTTGGACGTGCGAGATGATGCAGCAATCCATAGTGTTGAGTCGAGACTCAAAATTGGAGCAGCAGTGGAGGCTGTAACTTGTTTCTTTGAGCTTGTAATTTGATTCTTTGGAGTAGGGGCTTACATGTTTGTGTTGCAAACTAACGACTGTGGACTTTCATAACTCTAATCTTCTAACGACTACGTGCTTCTATCCTTCATTTCAACTACTGCTAACATTTCTTCATAATAGATAGATAACTATCCATAGCCTGTGATCTAAGTTATACTTGTGAAAACATGGTTGGTGTTTCTTTTCAATAAGATCAACTGAACTACTGAGGTTCCAGACTACTCGTAGTGTTCTTCTAATAAGGGTCAAACTCGTAGTTTTTTTTCTTTCCAGCTCGCAACATGAAATCCAATGGAGGTAATTCTAATAAAGATAAGTTTCCAAAAAACAAAAGACTCTATTTGACTTCATATCCATTTCTTCATCTTCCACCTCTTCTATAGATATCGACAAAAGAAAAGATCCTCATGTTATCGAGCATGTCATGTCTAGAGTAGAGGCCCAATGTAAGCTATGAGATGATGTTTGGTATGATTTGTTTGACTAGATACATTTTGATTGAAACTTTGGAAAAGTATTTTGTAAGATATGTCGTGGTAAGAGTAAGTCATCTTTCGCTCTAGCTGGTGTTGTTCTCACCCTTCCATGATCATGCGAGTACAACATTGCATAGGACTTTGGCTTGGGCTCAACACAAAGGAAAACAAGCTTTCAAGCAAGCTGTTGAAATAGCAAACAAGACTTGCTATCGAACACTGATTGCTATTCCGTGCTGCTTATTTTTGTAGGTAGAGAATGTATTGCATTTTCAAAGTTTCATTTCTTTGCAGAATGTTGAAAACTGTCTCATCTTATATGACTTACAATATCTATCATGATGATGAGGCATGCGTAGACATGATCACATGCATTAACTCTATTATGCAAAAACGTACACTTGTTCGAGTTCAATTTAGTCATTTTTTGGGTCTGATGTGTGATGAGACGACTGATATTGCTGAGCATGATCATTTGGTTATCTTTGCAACCTTTCTGAAAGAAGGACATGTGGTAACAACTTTTCTCGATCTTATTAGATTGTCTAAGAAGCATTCTGAGGCAATTACAGAAACTCTTCTTGAACTGTTGAAAGTGTGGGTGTTGGAACATGAAAAACTGATAAGTTTTGGTTTTGATGGAGCAGTAATGACTGGTATACATAACGGAGTTGCAACTCGACTGAAACGTATTGTCAATCCTTTTATGCTGACCTCTCATTGTGTAACTCATCGTTGTAATTTAGCGCTTTTGAAGACCTCTAGACACATTTCGTGTGTGACCCTTAGTGAAGATATAGATGATTTTATAAATGCAGTAGCTCTTTATTTTAAGAGATCTATTAAACGAAAGGAATGGTTTGAAGCATTACAGTCTGAATTTGCATATTCTCGTAAGTTCTTGAAGCGTTATAATCGAACACGTTGGTTGTCTCACTGGAGTGAGGTAACTAGTCTCTGTGATCCTTTGGAGTATGTTTTGTATTTTCTCTCTGAAGCAAATCCCACTGAGGATCATGGAGTAGGTGCTCAACTTTTCAAAAAAGCTTTGTTCTTTCAAGAATGTCTATTGTCTTTCTTTTCTTGCAGATATTTTACAGTCTTTGAGTGTGTTGTCGCGGATTTTTCAGCAGAAATTTGTAGATGTTAGTACCATAGATGCGTTGATTGCGAATGAAGTAGCTACCATCCGAATGCATTATACTATCGATCTTAGCATTAACCTCTATGCTTTCTTCATCGATGAAGATATTGGGTATCATCTTCTGCCGGATTATGATCCGGAAGGTGGCTTCTTGGCGTATGCATTCAGAAGTAAGAGGTAGTAATTTTCATTCTGTTCAACTAGAGAGAGATCGGTTAGGAAAAGACTTGGAACAGACGGTGAGTTTCCAGAAAAGTTTCTTTAAGTCCATTTGTTCGCAGTTATTGGAGATATTTTCTAACGATTATCTGGTTGGATCATTTAAGATTTTATCTCCTTCACATATGTCATCTTAACTAGTTTGTTTACGTGTTTGAGGTAAGGAACTTCAACTTCTTTGTGCTCATTTTGGGACAAAGAAACATGTGAGTGGGGTCTCACGTGCCCTTTTTGTGCAACCTGTCTCTCTAAAGTTCAATTTTCAACAGTTAAAAGCTCACACACATAGTGAGTTCAAGGGCTCTTCGTTTAGAGATCTGTGGGCGATGATAAGTTTCAATGATACTCTAAAGTGTAAGTATCCACAACTATCTATCTTGGCTGATCTTTGCTCGTATTCAATGTGTGTCTACAGCACACTGTGAGAGAGAATTCAGTATTCAAAGTATACGAAGTACAAAAAATTGTATGCAGACAACAAACTTGGACAGTGTTATTCGTTTGAACCTAGAAGGACCTGAGGACTGTTCGAAGATTTGCTATCAGATGCAGCGGAGATCTGAAAAAGCATTGTCCACCATCATCGTTTCATAAATAACCCGCAGCTGTACATGGTTGATGCAGTGAACCAGCAAGCTTAATTCTAACAATTTTGGTTTTCAGTTTATCTTTTGTATTTCACTTCTTGCACATAACATACTTTTGTAATTTTGATGTTGTCGTTTGTTTTTAGATAGACTAGTTAGGTCTTCTGGTCTCAACTGGTAGGGAGATTCAGGTCTTTAACCTGAAAACATGTTCAAATCCTGCCAAAAGAACACTAAATATTTGGAATGATGTGTAAGTTAAAAATTTAACTTTAACTGTAGAAAGTTGCAAATCTTCATCATCATGGAGTTTGAGTACCACATTCGATACAGAGACTAGTGTTGGTGCAATTGTATGTTTAACTTTATCGTTATGCTTGCATGTATCGTGACTCTTGTCACAACGGATAATTTTTATTACTTAAACCAGCCATAAAATTCTTTATCCGGATTTAAACCAAAAGCATGAAAAAGAAACCGGTTGTCATAACCTCACAAAAGACATTAAATGGATACTCTCCGATTAGCACGTTCTTCTTTCGGTTTCTGATGCTTCTGTAAAGGAAAACTCGGTTAATGGGGGTTAGAATTTTGAAAAAAAAAATTTAACCTCACGCAATCGGTAATTTGGCGTTCCACAACTTTTACCCCGAGCGCTGGGTACAGATGCTACTTTGGTATACCACTCTTCTTCAGGGTCTGGCGGAAGAGCAGAAATTTAGTTGACCCCACTTTTAATACGTTTGAGGGATTTTACCCCACCCCCTCGGCGTTACTTGACCTTACCTTACGATGTTTGACAGACTTGATCTCACCCCTCCGACTGAGATCTCAACCCACCCTTCTTAACTTGGCGTTACTTGACCTCGCCTTCAATACTTTTGACAGACTTGATATCACCCCTCCGCCTGAGATCTCACCCCTCTCACGTTGCACCGTAAAATCGGTATGAAATGAAATTCTCGCATTCATTCATTTGCATTCTCTTCACACGTAGCATGTTTTTTATTTCTACGATCAAACATGGAAATATCCTCCCACGGCCTTGTACATCTAACTGCGTTTTTTGTTATTAGAAAATATTATGTATAAATTATATTGAAAATCAAATTTACTCATAACGATAATATGATAACTGGACCTAGAATAGCTTGCTAGTCCAGAGATAATTCACAAGCGAACATTACATGTTACCGAATGTAACCGAATACAAGTGCGGGAACCTGCAAACTACAACACCCCCCTCACTTCGCCCGACTTGATCTCACCCCATTCACTTTGCGTTACTTGACCTCACCTCCGACTGAGAACAGCAGGTCCAAGAGGTTTTCCAATACGGTAAATAATAATATTAGTTAACAATATATTATTAAGATATTTAAATAGAACTTCTGTGTAGATACATTGCTGATGGCTAACATGCATTCTCATATTCTGATGACATGGAATTTTGAGATATTTAACTTGCTGTGATCAATCAAAGATGTAATCAAATAACGCAAGGTTAAAAAAGATGAATTAAGTATTGCGGACGTATTAGAGATGGGGTCAAGTAAATTTCTACTTCCTCCGCCAGACCCCGAAGAAAGTAGCGTACTGTACATTGAAGTGCGCCTGATGAGTGGGACCCACGGAAGAAAGGGCGCGGTAAAGCCAAAAGGCAGATATAACACATGCCAAAGAGGGAGACGCCACAGAACTGGGATGTCCAGGTTCATCCCATGAGCATCCCGGGCGAAAACGCGGGTGCCGAACGCTACCCGCGATGGTGGGCTGCAACCAGTGGGTCTAGATTCTATACTCTATAGGACACAGACCTCGCACTCTCGCTGTCTCGTTCAGCTCCTGCGACGAACGAACAAACGCTTCTGAGACAAACGCTCTATGATGATCTGTGAGTGGAGTGAGTCCACGAGATGGCCAAGCAGATGTGTCGTCGTCCGCGTGGTTGCTGGGCGGTCTCGCGGGAGAGCGAGATGTGTCGACGTTTCCGCTTGCCAAAAGGTTCTTACGTAAGATCTGTAACATCTCTGGAGGGGCGGGTAGGTGCTTCGCGTTTGGATTTTCGGAAGGATTACGATGCCTGACGAGACGTATTTCTAGTCCTGATTCTGCACAGTCCGCACTCACATTATCTGCCTCCAGTGGAATCCAATCCTTCTCAGAAGAGATGAGAGTGATTCATGTTTTAGTTGACCGCGACCGAGCTAGCAAGAGGGGTGACGGAAGGAAGGTAAGGAAAGAGGATGCAATTGATCTTGGAGTCCTAGTTCGATTGGTCGAAGGAGCGCGCAGATCTGTCTGACTGAATTCTCGTTTCTTTCCTCTGTCTCTGTATACCGATGTGGTGGCTGGCAGGCTGGTCAGCAGACCGAATGGGAAGTGGAGCAAACTAAAGCAAAGCGGAGAGCATTCCGTTTCGTTTTCCCCATTCTGACAGGGGGACGAAGGTGAGGGTGCAAATAGGATTGAAAGTAAATCCCTTGTCCCTGGGTCGGGTCGGGTCGGGTCGACAGAGGAGGAGGAGGAGAGAACGGGTGAGGAGAAGAAGGTGGGATTCCTGGCTAGAGGTGAACAGAGGAGACTCCAGCATCCCAGAGGAGAAGAGGAGAGGAAGGCCAGATAGACTTAGCGTGATTCCATGCGTTCGATACGGTGGATGCATGACACGAGAGAAGACGAGCGGCGGAGGCTAGACTAGAGCCAGTAGAGGTGCAAGTTCACTCTTCGAGTTAATACCGCGGAGAGGCGCCGCGTAGAAACGTAACACTGGATGGAGCACTGTTCGACACTCTTTTATACTTCAACAAGAAGCGCTCAAGCGTCGACTGGAAGGATGTTGAGGAGGACACTGAGAGTAAAGCTCCTACGGTCGTGTTAGGAAGGCCAAGTCTTGGAGTAAGAGTGACTAGGAGCGCCGGACGTAGAAAAAGAGTTGTAGAAAAAGGACTCGTATACTTTATTAGTACGGCCGAAGCTGGTCTTCAAGCTGCCTTTCGGCGTTGGTTCGGATTGTGACTCCGGCCATTCCACCATGGCGACCGTGTCAGGTGTACTGCGGATATTGTCCGTTAGCAACAACAATGGCACGGCGTTCGCACCATGCAGCCCAAAATTCTCATCTTCCGCTCCGAAGGCTCCTGCGTTCGTCTCACTGCAGGGCACTCAATCTCCAGGCAATTTGCGTGAGAGGAACAGCTTGCAAGTGGGGCAAACGCAAAGTTCTCTGATGGGGCAGGCAACGCGCAAATCTGTTGGCCCTGTCAGGGCTGGTTTGATCACCCCGGATGGAGGTGTTCTCGTTGATTTAATCGTACCGGATCGTGAGAAAAGCCAGAAATTAGCTGAAGCGCAGACTCTTCCCCAGGTGAACATCGCGAAGATTGACTTGGAATGGGTTCATGTGTTGTCTGAAGGGTGGGCCAGTCCTCTTGGAGGATTCATGCGTGAGAGTGAGTACTTACAGTCGCTGCACTTCAACGCCCTCAGGTCTATGGATGGCTCTTTGGTGAATATGTCCATCCCCATTGTACTCGCTATCGACGATGCTGAGAAGGGAATTATTGGTAAAAGGCAGGCTATTACACTCGTGGGACCTGCGGGCGATTTTGTCGCCATTCTTCGCAAGTGAGTTCCTGAGTTCCCCCACCGACTCCCCTGCTCATCCTCGTCATCCTCGTCATCCTCGTCACCTTCTTCCCTTTCCTCCGTGCACTGGACCTTCGAATGCACGAGAAAATTTGGATTATGTTGTGTGTTGGAGTCTTACCGCGGAAATTAATTTAAACGATGTATCTGGAAGCTAGAACGGCCTTTCCTCGGGTTTTGGGCTCGTAAATGTCGAACCAGCGAGAGAGCTTCGAGTTTAAGCTTGTAGTGGCTTCTACCGCTTAGATGGCTTGTACGCCCACCTTGGCTTATACAGCTCTGATGTTCTTTAAGTGAATCGAATCTTCTTAATTGTCGTATGGTCTAGGTCGTGTCTTGGGTTGAAGGGTTTGGCTTAGCTCGTTTACCATTCTCCCGTGTTTTTCCACTAGGGTTGAATTGATATGCGTTTTGTGTTACATGCAGTATTGAGATTTACAAGCACTGTAAGGAGGAGCGAATTGCACGTACATGGGGCACTACAGCACCTGGTTTGCCGTACGTGGAGGAATACATCAGAAATGCTGGTAACTGGCTGGTTGGAGGGGATTTGGAAGTGTTGAACCGCGTCAAGTACAATGACGGTCTAGATCACTATCGACTGTCTCCTGCAGAATTGCGTGCGGAGTTTGAACGACGTAACGCTGATGCTGTGTTTGCTTTCCAGTTGAGGAATCCCGTGCACAATGGTCATGCTTTGCTTATGACGGATACTCGCAGACGTCTGTTGGAGATGGGTTTCAAGAACCCTATTCTGCTTCTTCATCCTTTGGGTGGTTACACGAAAGCTGACGACGTCCCGCTGGAGTGGCGGATGAAGCAGCACGACAAGGTGAATGAAGGTCGTGGTTTTCTCGTGAAAAGATCGTAGACTGTATCAGGTTGACCACACGGTGCACTTTCCTTGCCTAGAGTTTACTACTAACTATGTACAGATCACTCTGTTTCTGAACTTCGCGGCAATTCGAAACTGTTATTTCCAGGTCCTTGAAGAAGGTATTTTGGATCCGGAAACAACGGTCGTCGCCATTTTCCCGTCACCAATGCACTATGCAGGACCAACTGAAGTGCAGTGGCATGCCAAAGCCCGCATCAATGCTGGTGCTGATTTTTATATCGTGGGCCGCGATCCAGCTGGCATGGGCCATCCTACAGAGAACCGTGACCTTTACAACCCGGATCACGGAAAGATGGTCCTCAGCATGGCACCTGGTCTTGAGCGATTGAACATCCTCCCCTTCAAGGTCGGGTACACTAACACTGTGCCGGAAGTAGTCACTGTTGATAGCAGCGACCTCTGTCTTATGTATTTCCTCAAATTTCTGTACTTCAGTTCCGCTGAAGGGATCTTTCGTCTTGTCTCGTGGTTCAGGTAGCTGCCTACGACAAGACGAAAGGGCAGATGGCTTTCTTCGACCCCAAGAGGAAAGACGATTTTCTCTTTATTTCAGGAACTAAGGTATGTATGGCAATTCCGTTTACTGCTATCAAGGCGTAGCCGGTCCGTTGGGCTCGCCATGGATGAGAATGTCTACTTGATACCTGCTCGGGGGTTGTCTCTCTATATCTGTGAAAACGATTGGGTCAGATATATAGCCTAACGTCAGCTTCCATCTCGAATGTCGTTTCAGATGAGAAACTTTGCGAGGAGTGGAGAAAGTCTCCCAGATGGGTTTATGTGCCCAGGAGGTTGGCAAGTACTTGTAGAATATTACCAAAGTTTAAGCAGAGAACAAGACTCGGAGCAGAACGGCCAAGAGAAACAGTCTCCGCCTAAAGTTTTTAAGGATCGTGCTCCAGTATAGCGGTTTGTCTGTTGTTCTTAAGCTAAAACCTTTAATTAGTCTGTCATTGCAAGGCACTGATGGGACATTTTGTTACATGCAACGATGATTGTTCCGATCGGAAACCCTAGAAGATTCCTGTGGACAGTATCTGTTGGTAGATATAGGCTGGGCATCATTCGCTACTCTTATTTAGGCGAATTACGTGGCTTTCTGAAAACGAGAAAGCTCCGATCCAAGTAAATTGTCTCGGCAGCGATTGCCAGTTCACAAAGAGGCTCAGTGTTTTGCTCTGATTATTTTCAGGTCCATGGCCGGGGGGTGACTAGGGAAAACCGCTTGATTAGCGTTTCCTTTTGTCCCTTTCCTCGCACTGGCGTTTCCCGGTTTTGCATCGTTCCCAATGCCTAAACCTTTTTCGCTTACTTTCCTTGATTGCTTCACTTGTTGATGTTCCTGGTGCCTTCTTATCGGCAGCGTCTGCAGATTTTGGGGGGTTTCCTTCTTCAGCAACAATTGTATATGAAAAGTATACGTGTAGAACTAAAAGGCCACTGTTTCCTATGGACAACTTTGTGCAGTACTCACCATCAGAAAATCTGGGTTTTCTGATGGTGAGTACCGCACGTGGTTCAGATTCTTTGGCGTTTATCCATCTTTCTCTGGGACGTCCCTTCTTTCGTCCTTCTTTCCCTTCTTAATGCCTTCACGACTATCTTGACTCTCCCTTTACCCTCTGCTTTATCTTCGAGATACCATGCAGTACTCACCATCAGAAAATCTGGGTTTTCTGATGGTGAGTACTGCACGTGGTTTAGATTCTTTGGCGTTTTTCCATCTTTCTCTGGGACGTTCCCTTCTTTCGTCCTTCTTTCCCTTCTTAATGCCTTCACGACTATCTTGACTCTCCCTTTACCCTCTGCTTTATCTTCGACCTTGGTATCTCCCTTGCCCTGTGCAGCATCTTTTGTATTGATTTCTCCTTGTTCTGGATCAGGTATAGGGACTTGTATAGTTGTTGGCTAGTATTGCAGAATATCCTTGCTAGAGACAGGACTGGAGCATATTTAGAAGTCAGGCCGTCGAAGAGACAGCACATACAGCACTACCCGGCTCACTAACCCTCGTCTCGAGTATATCTTTGATCCCGTTCTAAAATGCTTCCTTTTCCAAATATTTACCATCTTGTCTTTCCCCACCTTGCTGCTTCCCCTGTACTCGGTGTTCACCTTTGTACTTCTAGCCATTTCACCTTCTTTCAGTTTCGCTCCATTACCATCCATCTTGCCATCAGTTCTAGCACTCATTTCTGGACAGGGAAGGGTAGTTATGTTTCTTGATTGCACATGCGACAAGTGCTTCGAAGCTGAGAATCGGTACTTCATGTTGAAACTAAGGAGCAAGAAAGGAGTTGCTGCGTCCGGTATCACGAGACCGACTTCAGCCTCATGCGGTTCGGAGCTTGAGAGGTGGCGTATAAGCGTGGCCCTTGAGATGGAGAATAACGGCAGCGTCGATCTCTGAACGTGCTAATTTCACTTCAAACTCCGTCGCTCTGTCGATTCAAGTTGAAAACTCTACTCGTCCATTCCCCGCCAACTCTCAGGAAAAACTCGACATCGCCAGTGCGAGTCCCTACCCGTGTGTGTACAAAGGTCCTGACATGGAAAACTCGTGATGCTGAACTGGACTCGGAAGAGTTGCTAAACACTCCTTCAAGCATGCGAGCCCCTAAAAAACTGCTAATCAGAACTTAACGGAGGGGGTCACGAAGATTATTCGTTAAACAGCGGAGAGGGTCCTGCGGTAGCGAAAAACAGTAAGCGGGTACAGTGCGGTCAGCCTCTCATTACCGACCCTAAACTCCCACAAGGGTAGAACAATAAACTGAGCCCAATAAGCGATGTGCGGTTATGTCCCAAGCGTGCCTATGTGGTCATAAGGAGGCTCTTGAAAATAGAATAATATCATTGTTCTTCTTCTTTCCTTTGCATTTTTCAGTGGCCTATTTTAGATGAATCATCGATCTTTTCCCCACACACAATCGTCTAGGTTCAAAAAGTTGATCAACCACAGTCTAAACTCAAGTTTAGCTTTTGATGGGAAGATTCTCTTGATTTCCTTTGTAAATCTCATCACTTTATTATTCATAAATAGTTATAGTGAAGGTGAAGGAGTGAATACACATTTCATAATGGAACATAAGTTGTGACATGTGTCGCCACATAAGACTAAATTCTATATAGTGTGAAATTATTTTACAAGTATGTCCTGAAAAACTTAAACAAACGTGCATGGACTAAAGTTTCTCCACTACAATTCATGTCACGGAAAGCTAAACAAGTTGAGCTTTACAGACATGCGGGTTAACTCCTTCGCTAGCGCCTCGAGGAATCCTTTACATCCCATGAATCTCTCTTTACATAGCCTTATGCCATATTTTAGCTCATGCATTATTGCCTAGCTGAACTTCTATTCTTGGCAGGGACTAATGACAACCTGCAGCTGTGTCTCGCAAAACACTGTCTTTTTCTCCTTTATTCTTTTTAATAATCTATAAAATCGATTATAAACAAATCGAGAAATAAAATGAATTGTTGAATATTTTCATGAGAACACTACTTCAATGATTCCGAAGAGGGAATAGTGTTTCTCGGGAAGGTTATAATTCTGTTATCATATTTTCACTGACATGCATCCAAGTGAAAATATACAATAGATTTTCAATTTTAGAAATATAAGTTTAATTTTGTTTGTTGGTTTTATCTCGAACAGATACCTCTTTGAAAAGGTCAAATTGTGGTTTTCCTTTTCTTCAGTTACACTTCTATTTCTCTACTTACATCTCATTTTTATACACGATTCTCGAATTAATTTTCATGCCACACAACGTTATTCTTTTTCTCGAGTGCATTTTTCAACTAATAATAAAGGTGAATTTTGACTTTAACTTTCTGGTTTTTCCTCTTCCTTTTTTCTGTCCTTCCTTCAGTATTGCGTGCATATTGAACTCTCAGGGTTGCTTGTCATGATCAAATCACTGCTACTCATTTGTTACAATGACCAGATAGCTACCCTCCATCCAGCCGACCGTCCAAGGAATATTTTTGCACAACGGCCACGATCGAACAGTAGTGCGTTTCAAAGTTAAAACATTTGAGAAATATTCGTCTCTCGCGGATGAGTGTTACTGCTGCGACCAAGAGGGCGGACGTTTCACTGTGGCTATCTTTGGAGACACCCGCAGGAAACTTATTTTGTTTCAAATGGACTGTGAGATTCATTCGTAAACAAGTTCAAGATTTAGAAAATTTATTAAAATTATCAAAAAATCGAAAACTTATAGAGATTCAAAAACGCCACTATAAACTATACAGTAGTTTTTCGTAGTTTGTCTTTCGTTTACAAATTACGGTAATTTTCCTTCTAGATATTAGAGAATCTTTCGTTTTTAGCTTTTGACAAGTACTAATATTCTTGATTGTTGTATTCCAACTCGTCATAATCCATAGCATGAAGAGTTCTTCCATCATTCAAATTGTGAGGATTTTCTTATCGACGACTCTTGAGTTTCTAGATCTCGATCGAGGTCAGTGTCGTTGACTTGTACACAAAAGATTGCGAGTCAACGATACTGAGCAGACTTGCTAGCTTAAAATTGTATGCATGTACTGGAGAACCGAGACTATGGTCAAAACACGACGCAATGAATAACCAACAGATAGAACGGTAGCTTGTACGAGACTACGGTAGCTTGTAGCAATGTTCGGGGAGTTCCGGTTGATAGAGTAGTGAGAACCGGTTGAGAATGTGAATTTACTAAAGTTTAGAAAAAAGAGTTGGAAAATTACGGATTAAAAGTTGAAAATAGTACTCTCAATACTCAAAATGTGAAGCAATTCCCGATATCTTTTAGAAAATTACCGGTTGATGCTAGGTCGTGCCGGGAAATCCCCCGGTTCTCTCAAAAGTCCTTCCCGAACACTGGCTTGTAGCCTTTTCACCTGGCTGCTGGAGGAGCTCTCCTCAGGGTTCGGGAAAATCTAAGATTCCTTTTTCTTGAGATCTGATGTCAGAAAGCTGAAACTCGGTAATGCCGCGTGCCAAGAATATTTGTTTATTTTACTTTTTCTTTTAGTGATTAGTTCATACTGTTGACATGATATATAACCATGCAACATGAACTTCTGGGGAATTTTTGCCCTTTTCTGTTATAAGAAAAGATATAGCTGTCATGCACGAAATTCTGTACTAAGCTCATGAAGAAATCAAATTTTTCTGTGAATGTTAAATAGACTTGCGAATGATCCAGACTTGACCCATAATGGAAACTGAAAGACTCGTTTTAGATTTTAAGAGTAAATGCGTAAGAAAATGATAAAAATAATAAATAATTTATTACTTAACCCCTCTCAAAGGAAGGGTTAGATAATATGGAGGAGGTGAAATATGCACGTGTGTTTCACTAATAGGAGCTCGTAACCGGAGCGTGACCAAAGTGAGGATAATACGAGCAAATAGTCAGTCTACTTAATTCATAACAACTCTCCGATAACTGAAGCGAAGAAAAGACACGAACTGGAATAATAAATGGCTCGGTGTCCGAGCTGCAGTTTCTTTGTTTTGCTCAAGTCTCAGTTTAGTTTCCCATTATTCCAGTAAAATCTCACCATGTTTAGTTTTGGACCACACTTTGTTCCAAACATCGATTTCCATTTAAGATCAATTTTCTTTTGTATCTAAGTCGCTCATTTCCGTTACAGTGATATACTGTAACGGAACATGAGTTTTTTGCCTTGATCCAAGAAACTCTGAAATCTTCATCTTAACATTTCTTTTTCAGTAGTTTATTTTGAGATGAATCGTAACATGTTAAGTTGAGTTTTAAGTTGATTCCCTATTTAGTGGATTCCAAGTTGGTACGAAAACATAGTCACCTCACTTCCTTGATAGGAAGAGAGGAATATTCAAAGGTTTATCATTTATCGCTTAATCCTTCCTGCAGGAAGGGTTAGGTGATAAATTAAACTTTCAAAGAAAAAATAATTTTTTCACAAGGTTGCAATCCACTCTTATGGTTCCTACAGCGCACCGCAGTCCACATGCGTTATGGGTTATTCTCTAAAGATCCGGCATGTACAAGACTATTAGTATATAATAATTACATTAACTATTAATTTAATTTAATTTTAAACTATTGATTAGGGGGGTTTATCACCGAGTCTCTCAGTCTTTCTAGTGCTTTGATCGAGATGCCTTTCACCACCTTTTCTCTTTAATGCTTATTGAAGTCTCATTAGTATCTCGTTGGCACCCGGATTGTGATGTCGGATCCAATGACAATTTTTTATTTTTCATTTTTCATTTTCTTTGTATTTTTTTCTCCATTCGACTAGAAGTGCATTTCTGATGCATATTATTCATCAAAACCATTTTTCTGCATCCGTTAAATTTGTCAGTTCTCTGAAGCAAACTCACAAAATAAGGTCTCTGGGTCACCCGGAGCACTTGTAGTCATACTCGATCTTTAATAGTGTAATTTAGTGATTGGTTTTAAAATTTATACCGTCAAAAACAAGTTCTACCAGACAAAATGACAGATACGAGTTGTTCCTATCTGGAAATGTTGTGCAACACTATGTCCCCATGTAACAAATGAAAATAAAACCAAAACATCAACAAAAGCGAGTGTTTTGTTGATAAATGTCATTTGTTTCACCATAATGAAAAACCAGCCTAACAAAGAGTTACGTTTGTAATGGAATTACGAGAGTATGTGTTACGTTACTCGGATCTAAACTCTTCGTCTTTCTTCCCGGGTTTCATAGCGTCCTCCACTCTATTTAACTCGTTTATAATATTACAAACTAATACATGACACGAGCAAAGTTCACCCCTCTCTTTCCTACTTTCGCAATCTCACGTATAAAGGCCCAAGCACACCTAGCGCTTTTGGGTTTACAGTTAGTTGCAAAAGCAGGGTCGGTAATATATAACTGGTACGCATATACTTTTAAATTCTCTATTCCTTGCATCGAAAAACTCAGTTTCTTCACAGTGGGTCTTCTTGCTTGCTTCGGGTTGACAAGCTTCTTACATACTTACATACCAAAACGTTCGGTGCGAATGTGCCCTAACTATGTTAACGCATAGCAACAACTTAGCCGGAAAAAGACTAATACATCGTGTTTGAAAACTGCGAATGTGAAAACATAAACTTTCATTAGGGCTAAACTAATGGATAGATTGAATTTAATTTCTGATTTAATTCAGGATGAAACTTTCTCCACCAAAAAGTTTGTGATAAATGAATGCATGAGGCATGCAACGGTCCATGAGTAAAACCAACTAAACTTGAGTGACGATAAGGTGATATAATGTCTGGCCAATTTTTTCCCAACTTGCACAATAGATGTATAAATATACATGCAAGATCAATTTTTCTAGTGAGTGCATCCACGTTTCTTTTATAGCTTATGTCTAGATCTTCACGTGTCTGCAGGTCCAGCATTCACTTAATGTTAAACATACATTTATTTTTTCTTGTAGACTTGGTACAGAATTTTCACATAACAGTTCATATGCATGGCAGTTGCACTTCCAGGAAAAGACGAGATAAGGACAAGCGGGATCCACGGAACTAAAATCTAGAGACGTGATTTGTAGCCGTAGGGTTGTTTCGTGTCTTGGAAAAAGTAGCCGTAGTTATTTGATTTGTAGCCGTAGTTACTTTTTCAGTATGAATTTTTTCCGTGAACATTGTTTCCTTCCTGTCTCCGTGAACATCGTGTCTAAAATTAGAAAAGTACTATCTAAAGAAGTACTACTTCGGACCTCCATGTACTAAGAAGTTTTGTGAATACAAATTTACCTATAGAACAGGGTAGCCTCTTGGTACAGACTGGGACTGGGGGTTCTATGAACGTGAGCTCAAATCCTGCTGTGAAAGAAAATAAATCCTGGCTGTCTAAAGAAAATATATTTGAAGATAACTGAAACCAAGAGATGAACAGTAAACAGTCAGAGGGTCTACGAAGGATAAGAGGTTATCCTAAAAGATTTCTAACACTTGAAATGAATACTGAAGAGTTAAAGGGGTGTCTTGGTAATTTACTTCTCTCTTAAGCACACAAGGAGAACAAACGATTCGTCAAGACTGGAAAATAATTTAAATTAAAAAAAAATACAGTTCATATATCTTTTCGGACGACATGATGCGAGCAAAAGTTCCCCTGGAGCTGACCCTGCATGCATATTCACAACCCCTCAGGCAGGACACTTTATTGCATCTTGATCTAACTTGAAGACTTGTTCTTCTTCGTTCGCCTCTTGCCAAATAACAGGAAACACTTCTCCTTCTCTCATTCAGATTCCGTTAGTCATCGAATAGTGAAAGCCGTCATTTTCTCTCGTCAACAATTCTCCGACCACTATAGTAGCCTAACGGCGTGAAGCTACGAATCAGAGAGATGAAGGGCCTACTGTGGAAAAGAATATAACCGTTCTGCAGTTGACGTCAGTCATGCTCCGAAAGGTCAGGTGACGACACACGAGGTAGTCAACTTGACGCTATCCACACGAAAAGTGAAAGATCTAGAGAAAATATATAACTAGTGCTTCGGGTGAAGACACTGTGACTCGTAGTGAGGTTGGTAGTCAAGTACATGGAGAGAGCTGTCAAAAGTAGAGACATACAATGTAACATTGGAATTCAATAAAGCACATTGTATTGAAAATAACAAAATTACAGAATACATTATATTGATTCTCAACACCTGAAACGCATCCGATCACTCACTATCACTCCGAAGTGATAAGTTGCACAGCGGCAGTCGCTGTCTATGTCACTCTCACCACCATTATGAGTAATCCAGTTGGGATATGGAGAAGGTCATGTCATAAACCCAAGCTACTAGAATGAGTACGGATAGATGTCTTCTTGCACTTCAAGCGCTTTGTTGCGTGTGGAACTGATTGTTTTTTTCAACTTTTCGATCAGAAGCAGTTCAGCCCTTGCCAAGGATAAACATCAGTCCAATAATCTGATAATCTGACTACTTCAAAGTCTCATGCAGTCCATATTCTTGCTGGTTTCACTCCAGATGCTTTCTCTTTGCCATCCTTGTCCATCGATGCACACGTAGCTCTGATAACTCCAAAACCTTTTACCTCTGCAAATGAAACAATCATCCTGGAATTTACCCAACAACCAATCATTCTGTCTATTGTACTACTACTGCCCAGATATATTCCCGTGCTTCATTCATTATCGCCAGCACAACATAACCTCTATGTACACATCATCGAGGGCAACACGATAGTCTATGTTGCCGTCCACCACGGATTCCAAGTAGGATATGTGACCAAAAACCGAGCCAAAGGTGTGATCAAGAATGTCTGGTAAGTTCTTGCTGCGACCAAGTTAAAAGCTATCTGCTACGGGGGTGTGCCGAAGTAAATTACCCTCTCTACACTGGAACTATATGTTTCTGATACCTAAATGTTAGACAGAGATCGGATGGATCAGATATGATTGATGGTGGATGGATCAGATGGATCGGAACCTTAAATCGGATGGAAAGCTGGTATTCGAGCGGACCTGCCGATATCCACGTGAGATCCTGGAGTCACTATGAGTCACCCATACATTTTGGAATGTAGAATGTGTTCAGTTTAGTTCCGGTAAAGATTTTCCAAAATCCCAAATCACCGAAGTCATGGTTTACGCCAGTGCTCGTCAGGATTTATAGCGGCGTTAAGTAATTTTCCCGACAGAACGAAAAAAGAAATGGTAAAAATTAATTTTTATTAAAAACCATATCATATTTTCACTACATGGCACAATTGTTTCTTAAAATGTGCCTTTCTTTTTTCTTAAATTTCTTAAATTTATAATATAATCAAAAGATTTAACACTACACGTAGTTTACTCGCGAACCAGATGAAAGATGAAAACTAGATGAAAGAAAGCAGCATGCTCAGTTTATTATTTTAATCTTTTTATAAACATAAATTAATATATATTTCATACCAGAATGTCGCATTTGTAGTTTCAGAAGCGTATGAGTTATTTCGGTCATGTTCGGATCTCCCTGCGATTCTGATCTGGGTAATATTAAACGCTTTAAAACAAAAACATTTTAGACTAGTTTAATCTAGATGTTTTTATATATTTCCATATTCGATAACACAAAACGAACAGAAGTTCCCTAAAGGCAGTTGGGGATGCTTACTGGACTGAACGGATCCGAAGTAACCGTTACGGCAGATCATGTCACATTCGACATCATAAAACTTTACGCTTATGGATGCTTTTACACCTCGCAAACAGTGCATTTGAAACAAGAACCAGGAGGAAGACAAAACATGAAATTACTTTATCGCTTTACATCGCTTTACATCGCTTTACTCTATTGTTCACATGCATTTTCAATATATATAACATTTAGGTTCACTTGTATCGAATGCATAGTCTCGCGATTCCATTGCTGAGGGTCCAGTCGCACATCGTAGGTTTTCAGGAATTTATCAGTTTCCTTTGAATCCGAAACGGATGAGCCGGCTTGGTAACGCAAAAGCTTTCCTGAAACTGATACGACCGGAAAATGACTTGTGTTTTCCTAAAACGAAAGAGAAAACATTTGTATTTGAACATCTGATACTAGAAATCCTCGTGGTAACGAACATCAATGACGCCATGCGCATACATCTCAACAGTTAACGTACATTTCAGTAGATTAAGGTGACACGTGTTGATATCAAGGGTATGTGCTCAACGAAAAACTCGGATGTGATACCCAAGAGAACCATCTACGAATCGATTAATTTCATGAATATTGCCTTCTCCAGTTTACATATCGTCAGAGATATCACCGATGAAAGCGAGCCTAGTTTCAGGGAAAATATACATCCCAACGTCTGGAACGCCAAAACTGAGCAAGAGGAAAAGCGACGGTTTCGGGATGGAAATACGACTTGACGGTTAAGCGGTAACTGCGTAGCGGAGTGTTAAGTGGAACGTTTTTGGCGGGATTAAGTTTAGATGGCAGTCTTTATTTTCTTTGGAGACGGGAAAATACGGGGAGAGAACGACGATAACTGCGTAGCAGGGTCTTTAGTTCGGCCGGGTTAATATTAACTGTCCGTAGGAATAGTTATCAGAATGTGAATAGATCATTGGAAATAGACTGTCCGTAGGGAGTTGGCAACCTGAGTTCGAATCCTCTCAAGTTTCAAGTAAACTCATGGAAATAAAAAGAAACTCGTCTCGTCCTCTAAAGATAGGTTTAAACAAGAAAAAAAAATTCATATAATTGAAGTGTTTAAAAGGTGTCACTGAAAATTCAATCCCTACTAAACCTCCCAAGATGTCTCAGGATTGGTTCAATCTAAAAATAATCTCAAAAATAAATGTACATTGAAATACATGTTGAAGAACTATCCGGGAAAATAAGTGACCAAAGTGCACTTCTGGCCGGAGAGAGGAAAAGGACAAGCGGGAAAGACACAGCGAGATTATATAAATTTTTATTTTTGGAAATACTTGGAAACACGGAGAGATTAGGAGATAACCCATAAAGCTTGACCCCTGTGCCGCGCTTCAAAACGTACAAGTCTGGGAACCACTGCTCATTAAACCTCTAATGTACACTCCTTGCATATTCAATTTCTCCATCGGAAGATGGAGGAGGTGATAATGCAAAGAAGTGTACACACAATCATCCTTCCCCACGGCTTTGTATAGTGAATTTCGTTTTCTCTTATCATAAAACGTGTAAGTGTTATAAAAATTTATTCTAATAAGCTATTACAAAAAAAATAATTTAATTTATAAATATTATATATTAACCAGTCCCGGAGTAACCAACTCATCCAGAGAGAATCCATAAATGAAGAGAGAGCTGATGCATTCCTGGGGATATAAATCCAGAGCGTTAATTATCAAATCGCATCATTTGTCGAGGATATTAATTAATGTTCTAACTCTCCTACCGGAAGGGTTAAAACATTAATTAGTGTACATGGGAATATAGTCACCTCATGTACACTTAGAAGTGTACACGAGGTGTACATTCTCTTCATCGCTCACTACGTTTAGAGAACCCTGCTAATGTACATTAGACTTAATTTAAACTGATTTAATATTAACTTAATTAAGCTTTACGACAATGTGAATTATTATCCTGCGATCAGTGTTCAGGAAGGAATTTTTAGACAACCAAGAGTTTTCCAGCACGGTCCAACATTAGTCGATAAGTTTTGAAACGTTATCGAAAACTGTTTATTTTAGAGTAGTTGAGGGCACTACTTCCATTTTCATTGGGTAATTTTTTTGACTCTTTTCTCTAAAATGTCGGAGTTGAAATTCTCAACTGAAACTCACCACTCTATCTTCCAGTACTCCCCGAACATTGCCTGCGATATGTGTAAACTTTATGGCTTACTTTAGATCGAGGGACAAGATAACGTCAATGGAGCAAGATTCTTCCGTGATATAAGTTACTGTCCGGCAAAATCATCTACTTACTTATTGATATTCTCGAACACTCGTTTGACACGGAAGAAATCTTTGAGGAGTGTTAAAGATTATTACGAAAATCTCTTAAAGATGAAAGGTATCCCGTCTTTGTTTCGGTCAAAGTATACGTATCTGGAAAAGGATTGCATCACTATATCGAATTTTAGCTTGTCAGAGTTACATTTGTAATTTTATAAAGAACATGACAAATTAAAATATTTCACAAAGAAAACTCACGATGACGATTGCTTCACCCGTGACAGAATTGACGAGGATCTCATAGAGGATCATGTGATGATTCCTGCCGTCATCACTGCCCGAACTTAGTCCATGGAAAGCATCATCTTTGAAATTATTATTATTAATTTTTCTTTTCTATAAGATGATAGATTTTTATTAGAGTTGTCTGATTGCATTTGGAAGTGGGTACATGATTTGAAGAAAGGATCGAATGATAGACGATATTTTTCTTATAATATCAAAGACTAGGAAATCAAAAATCTTGCATATAACGGGTGCACAAAGAGATGAAATCACTTACTACAAATGCTATCCTGTGGACCAAGCACGCTAAAGCTCTCTGAAAAACAAATAAAAGTCCGGTTATACTTCTCTCACATGTCTCGCGGGCTTTACTCGCATGGCAAAAATAAATTAAAAATTAAAAATACTACTTCTCTCACATGTTATAGTTTTCTTTGTCCCAACAGCTGCAACTAAATTGAACGGCTCTCATCGAGTACGGATTAACGATTACGGCTGCCTGTACAATGATACACTCTGATCATTACGTAATCAATTAACTGTAAAAGATTTCTTGTTTGAAGGGCTGCATCTCACCGTTAGCTATATTATTCATGCTCAGATGCACCCTGTTCAAGCTGAGGGGGAGGAATGGCGTGTACTAGATCAGCATGCTCTTGAGGTAAAGTTTCACTTAGTTTACGTCTAGTAACTTTGGTATACATCTTTATGTAACATAATCTCGCTGTTGCGGTTGTTGCGGTTGACTCTGACTAAAGCTGCTCTCAGTTGTACTGTACATCACGTGTTCACCTGAAGGTCTAAAGCTGCGCAGCCTGCGCTCACATGGTGACACTCGCATGAGACTTTATGCTTATCCTCTTTTAGAAAATTTGCTAGTTGACCGACTCTAAATCAAAGTAGGATACACAATTCTCCGTGGCCAGACCTTCATCTTACTATCTATTGCCAGGCACTTATAGCAGTTGACTGGCATAATGCGACAGACCAGTTGTCCCAGATTTACACTTGCACCAAAAACGGATCTGAAAACTTCGGAGGGAGCACAACCGCATTTGGGAGAACTGGTCGCAAAGCCACGATGTGAACGCAGCTTCACATATTCCGAGAGTAGTATATTTAGCTATGTATATTATTCACCTCGGTGAGTTACTCAACATGTTTTCTAATGCGAATTTATTTTTGAGATTATTTTTAGAAATAATCAATTTTGAAAAGTTTTGAGAGGTTTAATATATAATTAATTTTTAGTGATATTTTTATAAATACTTCAATTATATAAAATATTTTTTTCTGTTTAAACTTACTTCTAAAGGACAAGACGAGTTTCTTTTAATTTCTATTTATTTGGAGAAGATTCAAACTCAGGTTGTCAACTCTCTACGCACAATTTGTTTGCAATGATCCATTCACATTCTGGTAACTATTCCTATATACAGTTAATATTAGCTACAGATTTCATCACTTCTCGGAAAACTAGGCAAGGAACACGACTTCTCAAAAAACCAAGAAGAGAAAATAGAGAATTATGTATTATATATTAGTCACAACTAAACAAAAAAAACTGATCATATATTAACGAATGCAGTTAATATTAAGCACAACCAAGCAGAGAAATTAGAGAACTAAGTATTCTGTATCATGTATCAACGAATCCATTTTCTTCATTTTTTCTTCCGTGCCTTCCGGTTGTCTTTTTCCTTATTTTTCACAGAAATGCCTTTTAGATGTATATTTAGACTCAAAGTCAACATAATTGTTTGAGAATGTTCATTTCAGAAGCTTCTTACCAGGGGTATCAAATCAACTAATAAAATCTTAAGAAGAATAGAGTCAAGTCTAATAACCGTATTAGAGTTGCAGTCAAATAAAATTTAATTACTTTACGTATAGTATATAATTTACCGATGGTAAATTATTAAATATTATAAAAAATCTTAGAATTTTTTTCTCTGATAAATCATCCTTGCTTTTCCAGGGTGATTAATTTAGTAATTTCGTGTTTATTTCGTTAAATCAATACAATTTCTCTAGAAATTCGAGTTTTATAATTCCTGTATGTCGCATAGTTAGAGGACAAGAGTCAGGACCGTTTGACCGTAGTGGTCAGGTGGATGTAACTGCCATTGTTTAGAGAACTTTCAGTGACGCTTCCTCTCTCGTTCTCGCGTCTTCTCTTTGCTTGGCATTCTGGACTGCTCGGTCCACGGGCGAACCCATGTTTTCTGAGATCTCACGATCCATTTATGGGAGACATGGATTCCACGTGATGAGCATCGTACTCTGTAAGAAGCCGCGTATGCAAAGCTTTACTTCGTTCTCAGAACCTACCTTTTCTGCATATACGTTTTCGATATTTTGCATGTTCGAAGGATGATAGGTAACTTAAGCTTGCTCACCATACCTCGTGGACGTATGAATTGTGATATTATAAGCCCCCACCTGTTCGAGAGGGCGTGGCCGTCGTCAACCATCTTCATCATTAATAATTTCATGACGGGAGCCTACTTAAGTGCTCATGTTAAAGTGTTTCTCGACGAAGAGTCCACTAAGCTGCACTAACTACGCACAAAATACTCGTCGTTCTGGCCATGGTGTATATACATAATCTAGTCTGTAAGAGAATTCTATGTGTCGTCCGTTTATGAGTAGGAGGGATTTCGGGGTGGACTTAAAAAAGAAAAAGAACGAATGGAAGAAAGAAGTTTGACACTGGAACTTAGTCTATCCATCATGTATTTGAGGGGAAGCCATTCTCAGCTACTCCAGGCCAGGAGGAGTTTATGATCACTGAGGTGCAGGTTTTTGCGTGTTGAGGTGTATGCCTAAGGAGAGTTGGTCTGAGACATGTTCACATGCCAGAATCTGAAAGCAAATTGTAACTGAAGGTGATACCAGCCAGCTCGCGATCGAGCTCTGAAGGAAAACAAGCTAGGGACGTGATGGCAACTCTCGAAAATGGAGATGTTACTATCCTCACCAACAGTCAGTACATCGCTGCCACAGTAATCATCGCCATTGCTGGACTCGTGGTACTGAACCTCGTACTCGGGAAGAAGCAACGGATCCCGCCTGGACCTCGAGGGCTGCCCTTGATTGGACACCTTCACCTGCTTGGCACTCATCCCCACAGAGCTATGTGTGCAATGGCGGATAAATTTGGACCTATTATCTTTCTGAAGATGGGATATGTTCCGTTGGTTGTTGTTTCGTCTCCTGAACTAGCCAAGGAAGTTCTCAAGACTCAGGACCAGCACTTCGCTTCTCGGCCTCCGCTTGTCACCGGCAAGATTCTAGCTTACGACAACCAGTCGACCTCATTGCAACCTCAAGGAGAGAAATGGCGCTTGATGCGCAAAATCATCGCCCAGGAACTCGTATCTGCAAAGCGTATCGAAATGTCTAAGGTCTCAAGCTCCAGCTCTTCCCTCGCATCAACTTCAGCCCTATCTTTGTAGCACACTGATCATGTGTTTGCTTCCTTTAATTGTGCTCGTCTGATGGAGATGAACGAAGTCATAATCACAGAGAGCTCTATTGTTTGACTTCCGACTGCACCTGCGATATTATATCAGTACTGTACAATTCCAGCCTACGTTCTTGCAGTTGGTTGTAAGATATGTATCTGCCGCGCATCATGATCTCACAGATAGCGAAACTTCAATAGCAACCTGCCCATGAAATTTGTACCATGTTTCTCACGAGTGCAGCTGGTGATTAAAGGTTGATCTTCAGTGCAGTGTACATCTTGAGAGCTCTGTCTTTGTCTCGTCGGGTGTGAGTTGTTCTTCGAAACCCTGAGTGAGATTGATACCAGGCCGGAGTTCATGAGGATCTCTAGATCTGTGAAAATTTCTCGCTGAGTTTTACGTACCTGACAGTTCACAGTTTTGTGCCTGTCTGTATGTAGTTCATCAGGACCCAAGAGGTATCAAATACCGTGGAAGAAATTCTGTCCGAAGGCCAGGAGGGGGAGCTTGTCGACCTCGATGTGAAGCTCACGCAGTTGGTCCTGAATCAGACAACACTATTCAACTTTAGCAAGAAGTATTACGGAACAAAGCGAAAAGACGCAGCAGAGAAAGCGGAAGAGTTTCGTGCAGTGGTGAAAACGTTGGGCGGGACAGAGTTCTTCTTACCCGGAGAATTCTTTCCCTACCTACTATGGCTCGATATCGGTGGAGTTGCAAAGAAGATGAAGATGATCGCCAATGAAGCTGATCTGTTCTACAGAGCTATCTTGACGAGCCACCGAAACGAAGACGGCAGCCCCAGAGTAATCAGTGAGAAGGATCAGGATTTTGTCGACGTATTGTTCGCGCATCAAAAGGCCAAGAAGGTTATGGAGATCTCGGATGATATGATCAAAGCGGCTATCCAGGTGATTCTCTGCTCAACTTGGATAAAAACAGCTGGAATTATCATCGCATGGTTAGAACTTGTCCATTTCTGTTGAGTCGACCTCAAACAAGAGAATTCGAATAGAACTCCAGTTCAACTGCAGTTCGACGTCAAGCTAGGTCAAGCTCAAACTGATCATGAGTCTCATGAGATAAAACGTTGCTAGTCACTTCTGGATCATTCGGTTTTCCTTGCACTGCAAAATCTGCAGCACGGCTGAAATTTGCAGTGGAATGTATTTTGACTAGATATTGAATTTTACAAGTTCAAGCCAGCGCTTTGTTTTTCTCCGTGTGGACCATGTTTCATGCATCTACGTCGACGGAGGCAGTGTAATCATCTGCCGGGACATCGATCTTTACTGACAATCCACGCTTCAATATGCGTGAACTGCTGCAGGACGTGATTGTAGCTTCATCAAGCACGAGCACAGCGACGATGTTATGGGCTTTGGCGGAGCTCCTCCGGCAGCCAGAAGTGTTGGGGAAAGTGCACAAAGAGCTAGACGATGTGGTGGGAAGTGAGAGAGTGGCGCAAGAGTCCGACGTCCCTAAACTCCCATACTTGCGAGCTGTGGTGAAGGAAACCTTGAGACTGCACCCGATTCTCCCTACGTTGGTTCCCCATTACTGCGACGTTGCTCAGAAACTCGGCGGCTACGATGTTCCTGCGAGGTGTATGGTGATGGTGAACGTTTATGCCATCGGAAGAGATCCTCAAGTCTGGGAAAACCCTCTGGACTTCAACCCCGATAGGTTCCTGGACAGTGACATGGACGTCAAAGGCCAGCACTTCGAGCTTCTGCCATTCGGTGCGGGTCGAAGAATGTGTGTAGGATACAACTTAGGCTTGGTGACGGTGGAGTTTGGCTTAGCTCAGCTTCTTCACACTTGTGATATCGCTCTCCCAGAAGGCGTGGGTCCCAAGGACATGGGTATGGACGAAGACCCAGGGACGTCCGTCACCAGAAAGCAAACCCTTCTAGTTCGTGCTGCTCCTCGGTTGCCTTCTCGCGTGTATGAGAAAGCGGGAATCAGCTTGAGCTGAATAACTTGCTAATCGATTCGATTCATTCGATTAGGACAAGCCTACAAGTACCACAAAGATCATAACGTTAAAGCAAGGGAAGTAATATTTCCTTGTTTCTCCCCGTGTACTTTAGGTTCGAGAGTATCGAAGATCGACTGTCTTTGTCTTTCTTCGTTCCAAGAAAGACACCACAAGAACTTCGTTTCAACCTTTCTCAATCGATACAGCATCATTAGTGACAATAATTAGTTCCGATCGGAAGTGAATCATCGAGTTGAAAGCACTTGTACACTGCAAGACACTTGTACATATGCCGCGAAGGTATCGAATGAGTGAAATTTTTATATACTCTCTTGACATAGGATCGGATTTTAGTCAAGTATTTGAATGATTCTTGTTCAGATGAGAAAATAATTAAAGTACCATATATATAATGCTCGGGGAGAAGTCTTTATTTGTTACAAAATTGAAAACGGCACTACAAGTCTCTCCAAAAATGAGAATTTTATCTTCCCAACATAATACTATCAAGACTGTTAGAACTGATCATAAAATCAGCCTGTTAGAACCACCAAGAGAAGTGAGCTCTTTACTTCAAACTCCGGATTCGATACAGCTTGAGAGGGAAGGCACGCGTTCACTTGCTATACAAAAAACTCTCATTACTGAGTATACATATCGGTTGTCTCATCAAAGTGACTGCTATAATCATTACCTGTCTTCAGTATCTCTCACGTCAAAGTCTTCTTATAGACAATCTATTATGTCTTTTATTTTTTGTAGTGCCATATACATAACTACACAACATACATCGTTGTCCAAATTATAAAATACATACACATAACAAGCATAGAGTGTCATATACATACACTGATATATCATAATAATCTGAAAACACATGCATAAACGTTTGCCAACCAGCAGTAGATCATTCACGAATCAAGCCAAACATACTATGTGCTCGCAGAGAATCCAGGTTGTACTCACTAAACGCATCTATCATAACTAGGAGCTTGAAGACTTAATTCGAGAAAAGTGAGAGATTACAAGCCCCAACTCGAAATATACTCTTCGGTGATCTCAATCCAAGAACCTCCGCTAACGGCCCTAACGGCATTATCGAACCTATCGGCACTAACGGCGTTAACGGTGCACGTCATTTCGCACTCGGTCGAACTAATAATTGATGAAAATGACATGATAACTGTCGTGTGCATACATATCGCTACACAACATACATCATTGTCTAAACTCCAAAATACATACACATAACAAGCACAGAGTATCATCTACATACACAACTATACCACGATCGCTCCCCTAGTTGACGGTTTAGTCCCTCTAACTCTAGATAGTCATCTGATCCAACTAAATGATATGCATCTTCTTCGATGCGAAGATCAAGAGATCGGGTGCTACGTCATCTCATCCTTAGTCGCTTGTCTACAATCCATACCACGTGAAGGTCGAATGAGCTACCCCACTAACTACAAAGAGGACATATCCATCACCCTTGATATTGGTCATCTCACTAGCAGATCCACATAACATACACCTCAAACTTACACGTACAGTCGCCAAGCATGAATTCTCAATGTTAGGAAGATGACATGGCGTGCAATTATGCACATGATCCTTCCAACTTACATCATCACGGTCCTCTAACACGAGAAAATCAGACAATAACACATCACACACTCGTAAGATAGTGCGTCTTGCAATCACATCCAATGTCGTCGGTGATGTTTGGTGCAAATACATGTAATCGTCAAGATGAAACTTGCAAATCGATAATCGATAACCTCCTCCTCGAATAGTCACATATCATTAAATATCTCTATGCTGAGCAATCGACAAGTTCTCAAATGCCATCGACATAACTCGCTGGAACATCTCAGCTCGTTGAAAACATACTCTCACCCACATATCCGGATCACAAGGTTCACAACCTCAACATAAGCACGACGAATGACTCTAAGTAAATTTGGTTCTCGATCGTATAGCAGAAAGTATGGTGAGAAGAATGCCAATGATGCTTATCGATTGAAACGGTAATCCATAGCCAACCATGATAATTGAAGATTCTCAACTCCCATGATGACCCTTCTGCAAGTCATTATTGCGCTAGTCTCTCTTAACCGTATGAACAACTCTTTTTGCCAAACCATCAGCTTGAAGGTGATCCGAGACGTAGTACGGTGATCAATCAATGCCTAGTCATACAAGTCTAGAAACTCATCATGAAACTCTATACCCTGGTCAGTCAACACTTCAGCCAGTGGAGTGCAATGCACATGCGGAAGATACTCCGATACTAGAGGAGATGGAGATCTTATGCAGTATGAGTGGAGTAGTACTATCCTTCGACTTTGGATGTCTCACTTTGAAGTTTGAGTGGAGAATTACAGCAGTATGCTAATCAGTTGATACAAGAGGTTTGGAAGGAAGCTTTTGTACCACAAGTGGAGGAGTTGAGTGATGTTATGATCACTAGACTTATCACTTTGTGCCCTTGGATACCACACCCATTATTTGATAGTATCCTCAGGAGGGTGTGTGTGTTGGATCCATTTGGATTCTTCGTCTCTCTCCTCCTATAAGCTTAGCTCCAATCTCAAGCTCCCAAGTATCCTCTGTCATCACACCAGAGGTAGAGGACGAAGCAATTGGTTGCTATTGAGCAACATCATGAGCAAGCCTCTCCTGCTCACCATCAACGGACTCAATCGCGTCCGTACACTCGACATCAGCATCCAAATGATCTCATGTCATATCTCACGATATCCAAGGATGACGATCTCTCTTTACTTCACCTCTAGTCTTTGTCTCTATCGTCCCGTTAAGCAAAGCACTCACAAGGATCTGAGTAAGAATACATGTTGATCGCATCCGATGCTACTCAACCTCTACTTGGGTTGGGTTATCATGTTCTTGAGATTTGTTATATAGACCTTTAGTTTTCCTTCGAAAATGCCCAAAGATCAAACCAAGACTCAGGATCCAGCAAGCTGTGGTGCCCACAATTTACAGGATTCACGAATTTTTGAAATTTTTAAGATTAATAACTTGTTTGTATAACTGAAGAAGCTTTGTTACTTAAGATTACGACTTTCTTAGAAGGAAGATGATCTTACGATCTTTTTCGTAATAAGAAGTTGACTTCTTCGGAAGACGGCCGTCTTCCGGGAAGCGTCTTCTCAGTTGTGTCTTCGGAAGATGACGGAAGACGGAAGACACGTATCTTCCGGAAGATAGCGACCGTAGAAGCCTAACTGCGTATTCCCCAGTAAAGAAGTAGGTATACCTACCAGGTAGCACCAAGGTGGTAGGTAGGTCAGGAAAGTCGGGTAGGTCGAGAACCCCTAAACTGCACGAGAAGATGCGCATGAAGCGCATTAGCACAGAAACACTACCGCTTCCCGCATCGAGCTCATTTTTGACTAGAAGATCGAGTTGAAAGGTGATAGACTTGAGCGAGGAGGGCCAGCAGAGTGAAATTGAGTAGAGTTAGGATCGATTCACAGCTAAGAAGAAGGCAAGGGCGAATCGCTGAGAGTAGGAAGCATATCAAGCTGAAGGAGTCTTCTGGAGACTCTTGGAAACAGACATTGAAGGACGGCTGAAAAGAATCTAAGGTGGAATCTTGTTCGATTGAAGTGTAGCAAGGAATTGACGGCGGAAGCAGCTCTATGGAGTCGCATTGGAGCTGGGGTCACAGCCGGAAGCGCGTGGAAGATTAAAGACAGCTCGGGAAGCAGACAGAAGACTGTTTGAGGTTCTTCTCATGTTCTCTTCCCTTCCAACCGCTTCTTGCCTTTTGTTTGGTATCCCCCGCGCTTCCTCGATTGTTTGCAGACAAACCGATCGATTGATTCTCTCCCCACATTTTTCCTTCTGTGACATTAGGCCCGAAGTGCTGCTCATTTTTTGACAGCCATCTTCTTGCTTCTTCTCAAGTTGCAATTCGAGCTTCCCTGTCCATCGTCCTCAAATTCGAGGTCACAACTATCAATTTCCTCACCCTACCATCCCTCTACTCCCGAAACCTTGAATAGAAGACGCTTCGGAAGACCTGAACATCCTCGAAAGACGCTTCTGAAACTTGAACATCTTCGGATGACGCTTCAGAAGCTTGACTGTCTTCGGAAGACGAATGTGTGCAATTCGTATCAAGGGTGGATTGGATTTGCTTTTGTGTTAAGAAAGGCTTGGTACGAATCTCGAGTGGCTTGGTGAGTTGTTTGTTATTTCGAGAAGTTGGAAGTTGGGAACTAGGCCTGTGCCTCCCGATCTTCCAAGCTTCTCAAATCCGCATCTTCCTAGAGAGACTAGAAGACTGGAAGGGTTGACAAAATGCACGAGAAGACGTGAGGGTCCGTTACGGATCTCTTCTGTCCGACCCATAGCAGCCTATTCCTTCTTCTTCTCGAACTTAGGAGAGAATTGTGAGAAGTCTTGCTGGCAGAATCTGGAGAGAATGGTCGAGGGTCATGTCTTCTCATCATGCAGCAAGCTTCTTCTCAGTGTGTATGAGAGGCGAGGAGTCAGAAGAACAGAGTGTGAATGTTTTGTGTCTGTTGTGAAGATAGATTGCGCGTAGGAAGCAAAAGACAGGTGAGATCAGTGAAGGGAAGTCTGGCTTCGAGAAGTCTTCCGAGAACGTAATTGAATCGGAAGCTGTCCCGAGAGTCTTCCCAGAGACCACTGTCACCGCAGGAGCCCGCAACCATCTTCTGAACCTGTTATACACTATACTTCTCGCAAATCTTGTATCTTCTGTTAGGAAGTAGGATGTAATGCAAGGTGGGTTGTCTTCTTAAGAATCCATGCGAGGCCTTGCTTAGTTAGGATTGTTTAGTTATAGCTCGGAAGACGAGAGCTATTTAGGAAGCACTGTTAGAATCCCGGAAGACGGAGTAGCTATCTTCTGGAAGACTATAGTCGTCTTCTGAGAGTGGAAACTAGACTGTGAGAACTTGGGAAGGACTGAGTCTTCGGCTCACAGTAAGTACGTGTGGCTTAGTGCAACAAAGTTTCAAGTATGTCGATGCATCCTCGAGGGTTGGTGTTACCGGCAGCAGAGTTGACCGAGGCCAAACCCTTCATCAAGGAGTTGGGTCTCGACTTCTTCCTGTGGAATTGGAACCTCGTCGACCAGGGTCTTCTAGAGGAGGTTTGGACAGCATTACGGCCCCGCAACTGTGGACCTGCGAAGGCAGGAGTAGCGAGGAAGACCATCTTCTTGGACAACAGAATGGTGAAGTAGGGCTTTCCACCGAACAGAAGCAGAGAACAAGGGGTACGAATTGGAGAAGAAGATCCTACCCATGATCTCGGGGAAGTGGCATGTGCATGGAAGCACAACTTGTCTCTTTCTGGAGGACAGACAGAGAAGAAACGGGTGGAAGGTCAAAGCTTATCGGGAGCCGCAGAAGCGCCTTCTGACGAAGCTGTTCCTTCATCTCTTCTCCAAGGAGAAGGCACAGAAGACGAGGTACCTTGAAGATCAAGACGTGGAATTCTTGGAAGCCATTTGGGAAAGGTTATCCATCAACTGGGGTGCGTTCTTCCACGCATATGTGCAGACAGAGTTGGTGTACTTAGGCACCTCGGCAGGAGGACATCTTACTCCGTTCTTCTGTTACCTGGGGGAAGCCAAGGGGGATCTAACGGAAGATCAGTTGGCGAGATATGGGCCAACGGGACAGCACGAGATGAAAGAGGAGACCTCGGAGGAAGACGACCGAGCAACAGCAATGACTCCTCCTCCCACTCTGATGTCGCAGATGAGGCCAAGTACTCATCAGAAGACGCTTCTAGTGAGAGAAGACGACTCCAATGGGTCGGAAGACGCGACACCACCAAGGAAGATGGGTCCTAGGAGTGTACTTAGGAAGACCACCTCCTTCTCGATCATTGATTCTGGATCGGAGTCCGACTCACAGGAGGAGCCATTGAGTACCCGAGCTGCACAGAAGACCGCTTCTGCAACACCAGGGAGTCTTCCGAGGACTTCAGAAGATGAAGGTTGGATGGACACTCCTACTGCGATGCGAGGAAGCGCAGTAAAGAGGACCGCTTCTGCCATGGGGAGAGATTTTCCACCCCGGAAGATGAGAAGAGTAGCTTCTTCCCGTGCGCAGAAACAGAAGACCATAGTGGTGGAAGAGACATCCTTGCCTCTGGAAGACAAGGAAGGCACCTCCGATCGAATCGTGAGGATGAGTCTGTCTTCCACGAGAAGAAGACTGGAGGAGTTCAGTGACTTCTTCCACTCAGAGATCCAACCAGCTATGGAGTTGCTAGAGAAGAGAGCGGTGGCTCAGGAGAAGCCACTACAGCCTGGATTCGGTCTGCGCACCCCTGATGCGGCAGGAAGAAGACCAGAAGAAGGTAGAAGCGCTGGAAGCCAACTTCCGCATCACGGAGAAGCTCGCAGCGAAGTACAAGGCGGAAGCAACCGCTTCTGTCAAGGAGTTAGCGCAGTTGAAGAAGAGCAACCAGGAGTTGCAAGCGCGTTTACAGCAGCGTGACTAGGAGGTTCCGCGAGTGCGGGATAAGATCACCACCCTTGCAGAGGAGAAGACGACATGGAAGACACTGCGGGAAGCCGTAGAAGTGCAGACTGCAGCCAAGAAGACGCAGCGGGAAGCAGCGGAAGCTCGTGCGCAGGGGATGGTAGCTCAATCGGTGGAAGCACTTCAGAAGAAGTTTAACTTCACCGCGGGTAGGAAGCTTCTTATCTTAGCTAGAGAATGGGACGACGAGTCCAGAGCGATGTTGATAGAGTGCAAGGAGAGCATGTTCCGGTACTTGGATCGGCAGATAGAGGGAGTGAGGACACTCTATGGTCTTCCCTTGATTCCGCCATCCGTAACTGCATCTTCCCAAGTCCCAGCACCATCGACCGGATCAGACTTGGAGAAGGAGGAGTTCGACCTCGCGGTTCACTTGGTAGTGACAGCGTTGGAAGCTGAGAAGACTCCGGAAGAAGCCCCGGTATCGTATAACGTGTTTTTCTGTCTAGGAATACACGGGGTATATGGCTGTGTAGAGGTATGTGGATTGACAAGGTTGGATCTAGATCTGGATGTTTCCACTCAAATGTTTCACTATCTACTCTTCTAGCCTGAGTGACCTTGTATCCGCTCGTCTCAAGTTTAAAGCTTGCTACGATCCAAGGTTACGTATAGGTTGCATAAACTTGTGTTACAAACAGATCTTTTGTATTCTAACTAAAAATACTCAGATCTGTATTATCTAACTGAAGTTATTCATCTATATCACTGGAAGCCTGACTTCTGAATAGCTCCCCAGCGACGCTAACTGGTCATCAATCCCAACTATCACAACTTCATAGTACAATCAGAAGATACTAAGATCACTCAATCAACTTGATAGAGTATCGATACAACTTGCTGTACACCCTGGTCTATCAAGTATTCCAGCAAGGTAAAACATGCATACTCCAAAACACTATTCAGATCTCAATATAGCACCAAAGGCGGTAGTACCTGGCATCTCCGAGAACCCAAACAGCGGCTTAAGACTCATGGTGGCTCTGTTCTCCTTCATCATCAAGAGCTGAAATCAGCCCCACACCTTCCAATGTCGAGTTGTATGCAGGTATGGCAGTTTCAGCAACAAACTCCTCTCCAAATTGCTCGAAAATGATCAAATTGACAATAGATGATACCGAAAAACCCAAAACTGCTAATAACAGAAGTATTTTCAAACTTTGAGACCTCAGTCCTTCCAAACCACTCGACCAATGATGATCAAACTTCACAAGAAGCTTGATTGGACCATTCACTCCTACCCTGAACAATTTTCAGGTCGAAATCTCAAACCAATTCTCAGATATGGATCAAACCGTAATCTGTGCTAACTTCAGAGCTTTACAGACCCAGGTACATTTGATCCAAGATTCTGAACAAACTACTTGACCATTTGAGGTGAAACTTCCCAAGTATCTTACTGATAAGACATTCTTCAATCCTGGAAAGTTTCACTCAGAAATTCGACTCCGATCTTAAGCAATAGCAAACTATCCATGGCTATCACAGTTCCCTGTCCTCGTCTTATCCCATCTGCACTTCTCAACTTCATTCGGTCAGTTCAGAATCCAAATCAATCAAGAACCTGACGAAATTGATATCAAAATGACCAGCACGTCGTCAGCTCTCCAACCCAACAGACAGCTCCTCAAAACTCTTAGCGAGTCTCTCGGAACAACCAGAAATGTAGCGGTAGGTCCGAATTGCACCCCCTTCCACTCAATCGATCATAACGCGCTCATACTTCCATCAAATCGACCGATTCTTCAGCCTGGATTGTAGCTCCGGTCGAGAGCTCTCCAATCATACCCTTCGTTTTGCGAATGGACCTCCGAAGCCTCCAGAAACCACAGAAACGTCGCGAGGATCAGCTAGAACACCATTGGTCCAAAAGTGGACCAATAAGAGCAAAAAGAGCTTTACTTTTTGTCTTTTCTCCTCTTAACTTTTCCCTTAGAACGAATTTTTACTCTCCAAGGAGACACAAGACATCAACAAGACTCTAAGACCTCAAAAATCCTTCAGATATGTCGATGGATTCTTCGCGGTCCGTAACTACACAGAAGCGCTCAACCAGAATGAAACCAGTGAGCCGCAGACTAATACAACGTCAATATTACAACCTGGAAACGTTCTACAATAAAAGGTACGACAAAAGAAAATGGTGAAGCTATCACTCGATTGTAATATTCTTGCCCGAAGTTTCTCACGATCCAAGCCCCATGATTGATCTTCGGTCTGCAATGGCACCGGACATCGATCCAAAGATTGAAAGGAACGTTCGATGGATAGTTGAGATCCATTGTTCCTCACAACAAAATGTACACCGTCATATCTCAAGTCTCTCCGTATGTTACGATTGGAAGGATCACCGGAAGTTGTAACTCCATCACCCTCCTCATGAACTCATCACCAAAGTACGCAACTAACCACTGTCGAAAGTGATCGCGGTGTATGCAATGAAGCTTGATGTGAAACGGATTCGGGAAAGGAAGATCCGGAGCCGGTAACACACCTCCGTCCATAACCACCACTCCTGCAGTTCCTCACTCCTCCATGCAGACCACCGAGAACCCTTACGAATCACCCGTTGAGAGAGAATGTCGTATGAACCTTCGACCCACCAATTTATACACAAATGCGACGACAAGGACCACTAAAGTGAACGCGCACAGATCGATGACTTGGCACGTTCCACTACCGTGCGATCACTTAAACAGATAATCACAAACGTGGCACTCATCACACCGTTCGGCGAGTTACGCGATACGGTTCACGAAACACGGAAAAGAAACACAACATAGGTTACACAGGAATTTCACACAGGAGCCGAACCACAACACGACATCCACCCCTTCTAAACCTGCGCATCCTCTGATATGCGCCAACACTCACAAGTTGTGGTCGGCATCACACTATATCTTCATCTTCTTCACTGATGTTGTCGTTAGCAATATCTTCGTCATCCAAATCTTCTCCGTCATCATCCAAGATATCAAACTCAGCTCCGACTTCCTCCATGCTTATCCCTTCATCTCGCTTCTTGAAGAGTTTCACACGCTTGCCTGCAATGGGAACCTTGAGCTCTGCCCCATCAAGCTCTCTTAGTGAATATGTGGCATTGTCAAGCACGACAAGAACCACATACGGACCAAATCATCGCTTAGAGAATTTTCTAAGCGCACTGTGTTGGTTGTCCAAGCTACTATCGTAGACCAACACCCAATCTCCTTCTTTAATCTCCTTCGGCCTTAATCGATGACGCTTATCGAATCTATCTTTGTTTCTCAAGCGCGCCTCTTTCAGCTTCTCCAATGCAATCTCTACATCTTCAGGTCTTCTCTCTAGTTGACGGATTCGGACAGCAAGAAGATCTTCTGTAGACATACCATCCTCCCAAGGTAGAACACTCCAAGTGGGTATGTGCTCCTCAATGGGCATGATAGGTTTCTACCCCTGCATCAACTCTGCCGGCATATATCCCGTAACTGAACTATGAGTCGAACGATCAGCCCATAATGCAAACGGAAGAAATCTTGGCCATTCTCTTGCCCTCCCCTTGCAAGCTTTCACAATAGCTTTCACAATAGGAGGATGACCACGTTCACTCTTCGCATTACCTTCCGGATTGTAGGCTGTGGTGAGAGCTAACTTCACACCACACCTCTTGAAGAACGCTTTAGCCTCATCATTGTTCAGCTCCCCTCGATCAGCCGTGATCTTCCCAACACAACCATATCTACAAATCACATCTTCCAACAAGAATTTGCAGACTCCCTCTGTGGATTTTGTCCGTAAGGCTCGCCCTTCCACTTGGTTGGACAAATCCTCACGTGCCAAAACTAAGTAACGCATCTGCCATATACCAACTGGCATAATAACAAGATCTACTACCCACTTATAATGCATTGCAAGTGGATAAGTAGGATGTAACCCATCTCGATGCCGAATTCCTGAATACTCTTGACAAGTTTGGCATGTCTCCACAAATTGAACTACATCTCTATGCATGTTACGCCACCAATATCTCTCCTTCAGCTTTGTAAAGGTGGCATAAATACCTCTATGTCCTGCCCACAAGCTCTCATGAAACTCCTGCATGAGTAACTTCTGCATGTCAACCTTGCACACAACCCTTTGTGACATCTTACCACCTTGCTTAGCATGTTTCCACAAATAACCACCTTGTAGCAAGTAGTTATAAGCCTTCCTCCTGATTTGTTTAAAGTGAGCATCACTCCATCCTGGCTGTCTAGTCAACAGGCTTAGATAGCGTCTTATGTCTATCCATTCTCCTTCATATAGCTCCTCCATGAACGGTTTCGAATGCTCACTCTCACCTCCTTGAGCTCTACAGAAAACAGTAGTACCAACGTCTTCTGTATCTTCTATCATCTCCTCCTCATCCTCATACCTCGCACGAGATAACATATCAGTTACTGGATTGTTCTTCCCCGATATGTGTGGGAACTCAGGATTTAAGGACTTGATGTAAGCAATCCAGCGTAGCATAGCAATATCAGGAGTGTTACAGTTTGTAATCATCCCTAATAATGGTAAACAATCTGTTTCTACTATTACTGGCGCTCCAATCAAATAGTCCTTTTCAGCTTTCATAGCTGTAACTACTCCTCATAACTCTCTCTTCACTTGAGGATAGTTTCTATGTCGCTCACTCAACACTTTTGCTCCAAATCTGACTGCAAACCGATTCTCTTCTTCATCATCTTGTCCTACTGCCCATCCAATGACTATCGGACTAGTATCAACAGTAAGTATCACTGGTTTGCTATTCTCGTAGCTCACACGACGAAGTACAAGTGGAGAAGATAACAACTGCTTCAATCTCTGAATCACCTCAGTATGCCGCTCCTCCCATGCAAACCTCTTGTGCTTTCTCAACAGATCGTAAAGAGGATCAGCCACATGTGCAAAATGTGGAATCCACACATGATAGAAGACACAAGCTCCAAGAAACCTTCTCACCTCTGTTGTTGAACCACAAGTATCCTTCATCCGTCGTATAGCATCCACTTTACCAAGATCAGGCTTGCGTCCAAACCATCCACATAGATGCCTCACAATCACAACTTCTCGCACTCCAAATGAAGACTTAGCACCTGATAGTGTCAAGTGCGTCTCTTCAAGTCGTGATAAGATTTTATCACAATCTGAAATGTGATCAGCAACAAAGTTTCTACACCCCTTCTGATCCATTGTCTCATCTTTCTCCTCCTCAACGCATCCCTTAATTGGAATGTCATCCAAGAAAGGCCTGGTCTTCTCAGGAATGAACTCATGGAGAACCTTGTTCATCCCGTTCATCATGTGAGCTACCGAGTTTGTTGCTCCTTGTGGTAGTGTGCACATTCTGACCAACCCCAACGGTGTCCTCATGGTGGTGATATCTCTACTCTGTTCAGCAAGTTGAAACTGATCGTATCCAGAGTAAAGATCTCTTATAGAGTAAATAGCCCTCCTAGCAAACGCTTCAGCAAACTCTCCGACGATAGGTCCTATGCTTGTATTTCTGATGGTCACTTGGTTCACAGGTTGCATATCTTGGATGAACCATAATGCACCACTCTTCTTTGGTACTGTAAACCAACGACTAGAGTATGGTGCAAACGATGGTTCCAAGATCTTCATCTGCATCTTCTCCTTCAAGAGCTCTATGAGTTTTGGTAGATGCGCTCTAGGTACAGGAATTGGCCTCAAGTCCCAAGGAGCATGTGGAACTGTGAATATGATCATTGGTGCCACAATGCTAGGATCTACACATCCGATTTCTGAGGCTTCAAAAGCAAAAGCTTTCCCGTGCCTAGTTAACATCTCCCTAAACCTATTCTCCTCTACAGGCAAAAGAAAATCTACAGAACCAACCTTCAACTCCTTGAGCGTAGCTTCAGTGAACTTGTGACCGACCCGGCTAAGATCTCTCAAGCTTTTCTCCTTCGAAGATTGTTGGATTCGCTGGTTAGAATCACTAGGTAATGGCTGAGCAACAGGTTTTACCTTCTTGTCTACCGTTTTGTACCTAGTATCAACTCTAACTTCATGATCTACGAATGACTCTATAGTTGTATAGAGCTCCCTAGAGTGCACTTCCACCACATGATCCTCATCTTCTTGCTCATGCATAGCAAGCTCATCGATGAAATCTCCCAATCCTAACTCCAAATAAACACCTTCTATCTTATCATCCTCTTCAAGCACACCAACTCTCTTTAGGTCTTTTTCAGTTTTTCGCACAACCTTCTGCTCCCACTTCTGCAAGTCAGCAAGTTGTGTATGTGTAGCAAATCCACTCCTAGAAAATCTCACAACTCCTGTACAAAAAACACTTTCTTTCTCTAGCGAGAGTACCTTCTCCAGTGTACCACTATGTCCTCGCTCTATAGCAGTACTTGTCAAAAATCCTTGAACTCCTCCGTGACCTTAGGCAAAGAGCCACCCCTTAGATAATCTCTGTTCCGCTCGTGGTTTGCTGATATAGTTAGAAACTGTACCGCTCTCTTGCCATCCTGACTTCTGATCCGCGCATAAGCAGATCCATCATCCAAAACCTTGGTCTCCATCCTCACAGCTGTAATGTAAGGTTGACCGAGTATCACCGGGTATGATGTACTATCTTGAACAAAGAAGTTTTGTTCAATAGTTACATCTCCCACCTTTACTTTCACATCAGGACAAGCTCCATAGAGTTCTCCTCGTGTGTTGTTCTGATCATCCAACCATGATCTATATCAACAGGCCATCCACCTTGCTTGTAGATGTCCTTAGAGACAATATTGATCTCCGATCCATGATCAATGAGAGCAACCACCGGATCTGTCATCTCTCCTACCTTCACTAAGGCTTCGGTAGTAGCTCTAGCCCAATGTCCTCTAGTGTAATGACTAGGGACCTTGTCATCGTTATCATCCTCAAACCGAACCTTGCGGTTGATGCAGCATTGAGCTAGTTCTAACTCTTCCTCTCTTGATATCCTTGTGTCTAATGCATTAGACACAGCGGTTTCTCCTACCAATTGCCTTTTTCGTTTTATGGTGTCAATAATGACATCATGAAACTCCCTCTTGGCAATCCCAAGGATCTCTCGCAAGGTAAACTCGATCTTGGCATTGAGTACTCTCTCTTCTAGTACTCCTTTCAGATCCGTAGCAGCTTCAATATCAGACTGAAGCTTGTATGAAGGAGATTTACCTTTCTCTTTACCTCTGCTCTTCTCTGACTTCTCAGGAGTAGAGGATATGACCTCTTCCATAGTCTCCTCTGGTAGAGACATGATCTCCGGTCTGAACTTTTCTCCTCTTGTTTGCCTCTTGAGAGCTGTTCTCTCTTCGCTAGGGCCTGCTTCATCTTGTTTGCGCTTCTCCTCCATGAGAGCCTCATGTTGACTCTTCGCCAAATAAGCGTGAACAGACATTGTATCCACGGGATCATCCCATCCAGTAGCACCCCTGATTGCCGTGGCTGTTCTGAGCAACTCCTCTCTTGCCATTTTTCCCCTTTTGTTCGTGCTTACCGCATGGCTCCACATATCAAGAGTATCTCCATCCTTCTTAGAAGCACTTCTTTCTCGTACTACCTCAACTCCATAAGTAGCAGCTTCTACCGACGCAGTAGCATGTTGAGATAGATACTCCTCTAATACTTGCTTCATTCCTCCTTTCCCGAAGTTGGTTCTAAGAATCTCTCCATTATCCTTCAGAGCAATCTTTCCTTCCTTCCAATAGACTACTCCATCTCGTAGAGTTTTGGCAAAATCACCACTCTCTTCGAGCATGATCAGAACTATCACACCAAATGCATCTCTGTACATAATCTTGCTTAGGAGCAAGTCTGGTATCATGTGCTCCTCCCTTCTCTTCCAACCTTGCTAACTTGATCTGCAAGTCCCTCATCCCTTTTACCAACTCTTCCATAGCATCTCTTTGCGGTGCAACTTTCGGGACAGGAATAGTAGGAAGTGGAACTTGAGATACATGCACAATAAGTGCTTGCACATTGGGTACCATTGGTTGCCTACGAGGTACTATGATCGGTGGCGGTCTCTCTTCTTGTCTTACCACCACCTTTCCTCTTCGTTACTCACGTTTGGCAAGTACACTCACTGCTTCAGAGACTTTTCTCCAGTCAGTCGTGAGTCCGTTGTCTTCCATCCTATCTTCAAGAAGCAGCTCCAACTCCCTTTGTAATTCATTGTTGGCTGCTTGTAGAAACAACTCCACCTTGTCGTTCTCCAATGTGAGCTTCTCCATCCGAGACAACTGAAGAAATTGTCTCTCATACTCCCGAAATAGCTCTATGACAACAAGCCCTTTGTTGGGTTTGTTTACCCACTCCATGAATGACTTCTTAGTCACTCGGTCTGCATCTTCTAAAGAATACTCTTCTTTCAGCTGAAGAGTAAATCCTTCCCACGTAGCACCATGAGATCGGATGATGTCTTTCATGTGCTCTCGTAGTTCAGGTACGACAGCAAGCGCAAATATACTCACCATCTCTCTTTCAGGCACCTTGCTCAACTCCATCTCTCGGAAATAGTACTTTAGGTACTTGGATATGTTCTTCCCGTCAAACTGATCTAGCAATCCCACAACAGATTGCAAGGCTTTAGTAGCCATTGCTTCTTTCCGTTCAGTGGCTTGCTGTTGTTGCATTACTAATGCAAATGCCTCAAGCAATCGCATATCAGACCGTGAAAGCTTAGTCACCTTTGGAGCCTCTCCAAACATAGAAGCCTCATCTACGTAATGACCCAACCCTTCAACGTCCATGGTGGCAAAACCACGCACGTACCTATCACCCCAGACTTTCACGTCGAGTTCACCAGCTATCGTATAACGTGTTTTTCTGTCTAGGAATACACGGGGTATATGGCTGTGTAGAGGTATGTGGATTGACAAGGTTGGATCTAGATCTGGATGTTTCCACTCAAATGTTTCACTATCTACTCTTCTAGCCTGAGTGATCTTGTATCCGCTCGTCTCAAGTTTAAAGCTTGCTACGATCCAAGGTTACGTATAGGTTGCATAAACTTGTGTTACAAACAGATCTTTTGTATTCTAACTAAAAATACTCAGATCTGTATTATCTAACTGAAGTTATTCATCTATATCACTGGAAGCCTGACTTCTGAATAGCTCCCCAGCGACGCTAACTGGCCATCAATCTCAACTATCATAACTTCATAGCACAATCAGAAGATACTAAGATCACTCAATCAACTTGATAGAGTATCGATACAACTTGCTGTACACCCTGGTCTATCAAGTATTCCAGCAAGATAAAACATGCATACTCCAAAACACTATTCAGATCTCAATATAGCACCAACGGCGGTAGTATCTGGCATCTCCGAGAACCCAAACAGCGGCTTAAGACTCATGGTGGCTCCGTTCTCCTTCATCACCAAGAGCTGAAATCAGCCCCACACCTTCCAATGTCGAGTTGTATGCAGGTATGGCAGTTTCAGCAACAAACTCCTCTCCAAATTGCTCGAAAATGAGCAAATTGACAATAGATGATACCGAAAAACCTAAAACTGCTAATAACAAAAGTATTTTCAAACTTTGAGACCTCAGTCCTTCCAAACCACTCGACCAATGATGATCAAACTTCACAGGAAGCTTGATTGGACCCTTCACTCCTACCCTGAATAATTTTCAGGTCGAAATCTCAAACCAATTCTCAGATATGGATCAAACCGTAATCTGTGCTAACTTTAGAGCTTTACAGACCCAGGTACATTTGATCCAAGATTCTGAACAAACTACTTGACCATTTGAGGTGAAACTTCCCAAGTATCTTACTGATAAGACATTCTTCAATCCTGGAAAGTTTCACTCAGAAATTCGACTCAGATCTTAAGCAATAGCAAACTATCCATGGCTATCACAGTTCGCTGTCCCCGCCTTATCCCATTTGCACTTCTCAACTTCATTCGGTCAGTTCAGAATCCAAATCGATCAAGAACCTGACGAAATTGACATCAAAATGACCAGCACGTCGTCAGCTCTCCAACCCAACAGACAGCTCCTCAAAACTCTTCGCGAGTCTCTCGGAACAACCAGAAATGTAGCGGTAGCTTTGAATTGCACCCCCTCCACTCAATCGATCATAACGCACTCATACTTCCATCAAATCGACCGATTCTTCAGCCTTGATTGTAGTTCCGGTCGAGAGCTCTCCAACCATACCCTTCGTTTTGCGAATAGACCTCCGAAGCCTCCAGAAACCACAGAAACGTCGCGAGGATCATCTAGAACACCATTGGTCCAAAAGTGGACCAATAAGAGCAAAAAGAGCTTTACTTTTTGTCTTTTCTCCTCTTAACTTTTCCCTTAGAACGAATTTTTACTCTCCAAGGAGACACAAGACATCAACAAGACTCTAAGACCTCAAAAATCCTTCAGATATGTCGATGGATTCTTCGCGGTCCGTAACTACACAGAAGCGCTCAACCAGAATGAAACCAGTGAGCCGCAGACTAATACAACGTCAATATTACAACCTGGAAACGTTCTACAATAAAAGGTACGACAAAAGAAAATGGTGAAGCTATCACTCGATTGTAATATTCTTGCCCGAAGTTTCTCACGATCCAAGCCCCATGATTGATCTTCGGTCTGCAATGACACCGGACATCGACCCAAAGATTGAAAGGAACGTTCGATGGATAGTTGAGATCCATTGTTCCTCACAACAAAATGTACACCGTCATATCCCAAGTCTCTCCGTATGTTACGATTGGAAGGATCACCGGAAGCTGTAACTCCACCACCCTCCCCATGAACTCATCACCAAAGTACGCAACTAACCACTGTCGAAAGTGATCACGGTGGATGCAATGAAGCTTGATGTGAAACGGATTCGGGAAAGGAAGATCCGGAGCTTGTAACACACCTCCGTCCATAACCACCACTCCTGCAGTTCCTCACTCCTCCATGCAGACCACCGAGAACCCTTACGAATCACCCGTTGAGAGAGAATGTCGTATGAACCTTCGACCCACCAATTTATACACAAATGCGGCGACAAGGACCACTAAAGTGAACGCGCACAGATCGATGACTTGGCACGTTCCACTACCGTGCGATCACTTAAACAGATAATCACAAACGTGGCACTCATCACACCGTTCGGCGAGTTACGCGATACGGTTCACGAAACACGGAAAAGAAACACAACATAGGTTACACAAGAATTTCACACAGGAGCCGAACCTCTTTGGAAGACAGGAAGAAGAGCTATCTTCCCCGGTATTCGAGTGGAGGAAGCGACTTCCTTGGATCCCTATGAGGCCACCATGGCTCCCAGTGTCGAACTAGTGTCTCAGAAGAGCGAGGAAGCACCAGTCGACCCAGCTTCTCAGAAGACGCTTCCGTCTTCATAAGCAGAAGCAATAGAGCCAGCGCCGAATGTTGAGGAAGAAGTCACTTCAGTGACACCCGAGGTAATTACAGGGCTTCCCAGCTTATCAGAAGCCGATTAGGAGCTCCGATAGGGGTAGATTAGGTAGAGATTACCTCCGAGCAATCTGAGTAGGTAGCAAGCACCGCAGACAAGTTAATCTTGTCCAAACTTAATAGGAACCGAACATGTTATCTTAGGAGATGGCAGTGTAAATTTAGTTAGAAGGCCATGTGGCAGCATAGGCAGCGCAGGAGCAACAAGGTGGATGGCTAAACAGGAAGGGGAACCGCCTGCATGTGAGGTGACAGCCTTCTGACAACGCCCATCTCTCCCTGGTGATAGTTCTCTTTGTTTCTCGAGGCAGATGTTTAAGTAGGATCGAAGAGTAAGAAATAGAGCTCTGCACACACATACCGATCTTACGGTGCAAACAGACTAGACGCATATGCATACACACGGAGCACATTACGTCCGATGTTAGACTAGGGGGATAACACAGGAAGGGGTCTGCATTCTCTCGTTGCCTAGCAGTGGTTTGGAGATGTAGATAGAGGTAGTGAGCAGTCTAGGAGCAGGGAACGGCATCCTCGTGTAGTCCTGCTGACTAGACTGATGTGTCGAGGAGTAGGAGCAGAAAGTAGAGGGAGTGAGCTTCCCAACACCAATGTGACTTCTTCTCAGAGAATGGATTGCTGATTTGAGTGCAGAAGCTTAATCCGTGTCTTCTGAGCAGTGAGTTCCTTTGAATTTACTCCCAATTGTGCATGGGAAGCATTCCTCTTGAGTGGCGGTGACTGTCAGCAGTTGTGCAGATTCGCAGCTTGGCTTATCCAATGGAGCACTTCGGATCCACGTACGGACGATCTTATGGGTAAGGGATCCCAGCAGACAGAGTACTCGGAGCAACGAGAGAAGAAGAAAGAAGCCTTCTTCCCACAACAGAAGACGACATCCTCAAGGAGAAGACTATGTAACTGTACGCACATTTGTTGTCTTCCTCCCCAAACTATTACAAGCAAGGATGGCTTGTTAGTCGGGATCCGAACTAGAAGCCTGTCAGAGTCTTAATTTCTTATTCTTATCTTGTCTTTCTCTCGTTTGGATTTTCTCTTCTTCCCCATCTTCTCTCATCTTCCTCATCTTCTTACCTTCTTCTAGTGAGCTTCCGAGACTTCTATTGAGCTTCCGTGAAGGAGAATGTCGTTGTAGTGCTGCAAGAAGACCGTTTTCATAGGCAAAAGCCTAGGAAGACTACATGGGGCATACACCCTGTGATTAATCTAACCCGTTGGAACGTGGGAGAGTAAGGTGTAACAGCCGTTGCTAGTCGACTTCTACGAAGCAGGAGCAGTCTTTTGGAGGCGTGAGAAGCCGAGTTGAACCCCTAGAAGCCGAGAATTACTTCGGGAAGACGGTACTGAGAGGATCGGAAGAAGTGACCTGGAAGCAAGAAGCGTCTTCCCAAGCTTCTATGTAGATAGTTGTGTGATATTTTAGTTAGTAGTTGTTTGTTTAGGTCCAGAGCACCTTTTGAAGGGTCTGGAAGCCGTGCGGTTTTGTGAGAAGACGAGATTTCTAGACAAAATCCGTGTGTTTGTGTGTTTGAACAGATCTTAGAACTTAGAACAGCGTTCCTTGTGCAAATCTTCTGTGGGAACGATATCTTTTATACTAAATGGACAAAAGGAGTAATCCTGCGACACTACACAAGCACTTCAAGTCCATTGCTTGACTCAACACATGATGGCGTGCTCTCTCTCTGACACCAAAGACACAACCACCGTATATGTAAGAAATCTCATCGCACGCTCTCTCATCGACGTTGGACTCCAACAACAATTTGCAAACTAGCATCTCGTACTAGTCTAGGGCCTCCCTCTCAGTATGCATGAGAACTAGGGAAGCTAAAAAATGTAGACAATGCGTTCTAGATTGTCTTACTATTGTTCTAGATTGTCACCACGGCCATGGATGACTTGTCACGACTCTCACTATGTGAGATCGTCGTCTTGCATCCAAGATGCTATCCACTCTAAGGTGTGCTAGGCGTCGAACTCCATGATATGTTCGTCTCAACAACTCCTTAGGTAACAAATTCGTCCACCACAACCGTGGACAATGTGAACGAAATCTCACTCTCGCTGCATCTAACAAAACAACCGGTCCAATCCATGATCGCACTTGATGCACACATGTCATCATCTATGGATGAATGTCATTCGACAATAGCACGTTATCCAAGATGTATGATGGAGATCATGTCTGATGAATCTGAAGATGTAGTAGAATTTGCAACACTTATCAAAACAGTTGAGACCGTGGATCATGTAGACCCTATCTTGCTCCTACATGTGTATGGCCCTGACATGACCAACTCGCAATCACCGAATGCACAGAGCCGACTCGTACTAAGTCTTACACTCCAACAACAAAATATCTGATGATAAGGTCTTTTGGTAATCTTGAACTGTTGACATCGGCAGTAGATCAAGGTATCTTTGTAACAATCGCGCTACATGATGCAATGAGACTCGTCTCGCTATCTCATCTCTCTCCACATACAAGTATCGCTATACTCGTATGTCGGCCTGCAACACCGCTGTCAAACTAGTGTTGATCCACAATCTCGTGAGGGGTTACATGAACTGTTTGTGAAGCCTTTGTTTTTGTTAGATAAAACAATAGATTAATTAGTATAGATGATAGATAGGATAAGTTTAGTGTAGTATAGGGTTTCTTAGCCGAAGGATGATGCTGAACAAGAATACGGAATCTATGGAATGTATCTCTTTGGAATAATAACCTAACTGCATTCTTCAGACGAAGGGCTTTCCAGGGATACCTCATTTGTTGAGAACGGATGTCGGACGACGAAGTTATGGCCCAGAGAAGAGAATCAAAGTAGAACAGAAATTCACGCAACTTCGCGCTCAAGAAACAAGAGGGACTTCGCACGTGAGGTGACGAGAGGAAAAGCTATAAGAAGAGTAAAAAAGCATTTCACTTTACTATTTCCGCTCGCGAGTTTACTGTAGCGCTCCGCATCGATCGAAATGTAACGACCTATGTTACACATAGGAAGTTTATCTATTAGTAAGGTGTTTAGTTCTAACTAAGTGTTGAGAATGTTTATTTGCTGCCAAAGTACTTTTAGGAGATATCAAGTTAGTCATGACTAGCTAAAAGTTAGTTATGGTTAAACTTAGCTGTACTTTTGGCAGAATTCAGATATTTGCTAAAGAGTGAGCACTACTATCTTGTCATCTTGTCTAAAAGGTAGAAAGGGGGTGGAAAGTATCCCTTATCTCCTTTTTGACTTGATATTAGTGGTTGGATTAAAGTTGTGGACTTTGTGGGCATTAAAAACAAGAAGAGATTCCACATGTTTCCTTTTTAGTGGGTCCTAGTGTAGAGGGGGGGTGGAAATTCGAGATTCCTTGAGAATATTCCAGAATCCTTCTAGAAGTTGTTGACTTTGAAGGAATAAGCCCATGTGAAAAGGTAAAAAGCCCATGTGATCAATGCTTTTACCTTAAGTAATATCTTAGTAAAACCCGGTAAAAGTAGTTACGGCTGAGTTACCGGAGGGTACCAAAGTAAAAACCTAGAATGTATAAATAGAGGAGTAGAGAAGAGCTCCTCATCCTTGTTTTCACATCGTCGTAATGACAACTTGAGTAATATAGAGAGTGTGGGATATTTTTAGCATGTGAGAACTTGAGAGACGTCGTTAGAATGGAGGATTTTAGTGGATGAGATTATGGAGATTTTAGTTGATAAGTTTGTGGGTGTATGAATGAGAGTGAACTTAGCATTTTTCCCTTCAAGATTCATGGTGTGCTTCCATCAAAGCCATCAGAGGTGACCCCTGAGTGAGAGACAGGCCCGACAGTTGCAGATTCGTGGATGACGATCGTGGAGGTTGAGAGATCGGGGGGTAGTTGATCGTTAGGACCGCGGAGGGTTTACATTTTTGGTTCCGTTGCCGGGACCTCACTTGAAGGGATCGTTGAACGATGTTTAGAGTTCAGTTCTATATTCGACAAAAGGAGATTATGAGAGAGCACATGGAGAGAACGTTGGGAGGAGAGAGAGCTAACGCGATGTTAGCAACGTTAGAACCTTTCGTGTATCCCGTAGTGATATATGACGCGTTCGAAGTCATTCTTTACATCTTGTTCACTTAGAAAGGGTTTGAGGAGAGTTGAAAGGAGGTGCAACAAGAGTTGTAGAGAAGGAGGAGAGAAAAGTTATTAGAGGAGAGAAATTTGTGAGTTTAGAAATTCTGCTCTCTGGAAAATTTGTACAGTCGCTGTCAACTTTTCTGTGAATTTTATTTTCCTGAGAAACTTTCCAATGTTTTAGATTGGCTGATAACCTATCTAAGACAAAAGGAATCATAGGAAAAGGTGGTCTAGAGAGGGAGCAATGATTTTTCAAAGTTGAGGGGGTCTATTCGTGAGAGTTGAGGAATTCTGTTCTCTGGAAAAAGTTTACAGTCAGTGTCAGATTTTCTGTGAATTTTATTTTCCTGAGAAACTTTCCAGTGTTTTAGAGTGGCTGATAAGCTATCCAGGACAAAAGAAATCATGAGAAGATGAGGTCTGAAGAGGGAGAAAGGATTTTTCAAAGTGGAGGGGATTGACAACCATGAGGGAAGTGAAAATATACAAATTTCAGTTCTCTGAAAATTTGTACAGTCATCACCATCTCTTCTGATTAGAGAAGTTTCTGTTGAAACTTCATGATTTAGTAGCTTGGAGGTTGAGCTACTGGAGACCACAAAAATCTTGGAGAGATCTCTTACCAACTAAGAGAGATACGTTTCGGCATACAAGGAGGTCTTGAAGATACGTCATGGGGAATCCAGTTCGAATGACGAGGTGGAAGAAGAGACGTCTAGGAGTTCGAACAGAGACGGAGAAGCCCAAGTTAAGTATAGATGAGTTACGAACACGCATCTATAGCACTTGGGGTGCCCTCTTTACTCTATACGAAGAAGCTTCCGCGACAATTGGCACAGATTTGAAGAAAGTCGAGTTTAAAGCATCATTCACTATGGAGGCCACGAATGCTCCTGGTGAAATAGAGTTGGATCCTTACAAGAGTGAGTTCAAGATGTCTGTTGTGATGAGTACAAACGAGGGTGAGGAGGATCATATCTTTGATAGTTAATATTAGATTAGATTTTATTTCGTGTATCGCATGTATAATGCACGATTTCTAATATAAAGCTCGGAAGAGTTAAGAAAGTAATGTAGAATTATTTTCCTCTATGATATTTTGTCCACTTAATGGTTGAGAAGGTGCAACATGAGTGGAAATTCAAAAGATTGGAAAGTTAGACTTAGAAACCTTCCTCAAGGTTTAGATGTCATAGTAAGTGTCGGAGAAAGTTCGAGAGAGATTATCGTCGAGTTTGAAAACCCTAGTACTAAACCTCAAGTAGAATCGCCGAGGAGAAGAGTAGAAACCGACTTGTGGTGTTATTTCTGTAGAGGGTTGGGACACAAAGTAGTGAATTGTCCAACTAGAATCAGAACCGAGAGAGCTAAAGGGAAGCGGGAGTTTACTGATTTGAGTCTTCGAGTGGGTCCATCGTCACCAGCGCCAATTCATCTTCTAGGCGAAGATCCTTGTCCAAGTTGTGGAGTGGGTGATCTATCAAGAGGACACAAGTGCGTCGATGTGGCCGCCCTACTTACGTCCGTAGTCGAGAAGTTGGACGAGACTCAAAGAGCTGAGACGGAGAAGTTGTCGACTTCAAAGGAGGACTCGGCTGAGTTGTGATGGAGATCGTCATTCGGATGGTGGAGAAGGCGGTGATGCGACTCAGACTCATGATTACCTTGGGGGAAGAGATGGCACAAGAGGTGTTGTTACAACCATTTCCTTTCATTTTACCTATGGTAGATTATTCGCGAATGGAATTGGTGATGTTCGTACTCTTTTAGCGAGTAGTTATTGCACGACGATTAGAAGAGTAGAAAGAGTAGTTACAAGATGGGAAAGCTACCCGTGTTTCATGGGAAGGACAATGAAGATGTAGAACCGTTTGTTCGAGACTTCAAAAGGGGTTGCATCGGAAACAACGTGAGAAGGAAGGAAGAATGGGTGTTGTTACTGCCAGAGTTTTTAGAAGATTTTGCTCTTACGTGGTATGAAGACCGAGTGAAGAGCCAGACACCTGGTGCAGTTGAGGACACATGGGAGACGTTGAGTAATGCACTCATCGAAGAATTTCTTCCAGAAGAGAGTTATGAGAAGCTCATGGTGGAGCTTACTCATTTGAAGCAACGTGACGACGAGAAAGTTCGGCAATATGCCGAAAGGGTGGATAAGTTGGAGCAACGGTTTCGGACGGTCCTACGGAAGAGTGGAGACAATGTGGAACTAACGATGGCGGGGATTGGAGCAGTGCTGACCAAGAACTTGGTGGGAGGGTTGAGACCTTCAATTCGAACCCAAGTGAGGTACGAGAAGCCAGCAACCAAAGCGGAGGCCATCAAGATAGCGACAAATATGGAAGAGAGTTTGGATGAAGGAGATATCATCCAACCTCATCATGCTGCTCTGGTGTCAACTCCGACTCCTGGTGTAGCCACAACGATCGCACCTGCACCATCACAATTGGTGATTGCTTCAACGTCAGCTCCTACTCCAACGGTGGTGCCAAGACCGTTTGTCCCAACAACGATGTCTACTGCCACCTCTGATTTTCATGCCGAGCTGAAGAGCATCACTGACACTCTTGCGGATCTCAAGATAAATGTGGTGCAGTTACGAGAATGGAGGAACAAAGGTGGAGGAGGAGGTCAAAGAGGTTACGACAACAATCCCAACCGAGGAAATCAAGGTAACTTTGGAGGCAACCAAGGTAACTTTGGAGGAATCACTTGTTGGACGTGTGGAGGTTCTCATTTCCAGCGAAATTGTCCTAACAACGGAGCAAGAGGTGCCGAAGCTGTCAGAATGAATGTGGGTGGAGGAAATCCATCACAAGGACGAGACAAAGGGGTGGCTACTATCGATGTCGTGCGAGATCCCATCTACGAGAAAGGAGAGAGTTCAAACTCTTCTCATGCACCGGTGGAGCTTTTAGCTCAAGAAAGAAAAAGAACTCGATTTTCTGATGAACCGGTTTTCATGGAGGAGTCAGCAAGTAGAAGTACTCGTTCGAGTAATGTTTCGAGTACACCAAGGGAGCCAAGAAGGAAGCTGGGGATGGCGGATTTCACCATTTCATCTTCCCAAGCGGGATATGATGTGGTTGAAGATGTGGGTGCTCAGAAAGCCAACATCACTGTTGGACAACTGATCGCACTTAATCCCAGCTTACGAAGGGAACTCAGAGGAGGACTGAGTTCTAAGAGAAGCAAGAAGAAGAAACCCAAGAGCAAGACATCAAAGTCAGTGGGAGTTGGTGTGGTGGATGTGCATGCTTCAGAGGTATGCACTAGGGCTTCAAAGATTGAAGTCCGATTGAATGGTCACTACGTCTCTGACGTATTGGTGGATGGAGGGTCGGCTGTAAACGCCATATCGGAGAGGTTGATGAAGAAGTTGGGAATGGAACCAACTCGCCCGGCTAGCATTGTCGTGGGGATGGCTAACAAGCAACGGGTAAGACCTCTTGGTGTGTTAGAGAAGGTGGTCGTGTCTGTGATGGGAGTTCAAACATTGATGTCCTTTCAAGTGTTAAAGGACTCTAGTTATGATTTGCTCCTAGGTAGGCCTTGGTTGAGAGCTGTGCGCACCACGGATAGGTGGCACAAGGGATACTTACGAATTGGGCCTAGAGATCATAGAGTGATAGTTCCTCTCTCGGGTGTTGGAGTTGTGACTTCTGACTCTGATAGACCCACTAGTGACTACTGGGAATCTGATACGGAGGATGATCAGAGTGTCTCGGAAGTAGATACTGGGGATTCTTACGACCAAGAATCCTCGTCTGAGGATGAAGGATTTGGTCGAGACGAATCAGTACATCAGCTTAGTGCTATTGACTTGTTGCCTCGACCAGCAGTGGAGAAAGATCCTGACAAAGAAGAGTTGAGTGAGGCAGAGATTGTGAGAAGACTCTCTACCCTGAAGTTTGGTATCAATGTCACTCAAGAAGAGAAAAGTAGATTCCTAGATATATTTCGAAAATATATCCATGTGTTTGCTTTCAGCTACAAGGATTTGAAGGAGGTGACCCTCGAGACTCATCGAATCGAATTGGAGGAGAACGCAAGACCAGTTCGACAGAAGCAGAGAAGGGTCAATCCTACAACGGCAATGATGGTCAAGGAGGAGATAGACAAGTTGAAGGAGGCGAGTTTCATCTATGAGGTGGAGAACTCAGAATGGGTTTCACCCATTGTGATTGTCAAGAAGAAGAATGGTAAGCTGCGAGTGTGCATAGACTATAAGAAGCTGAATGCAGTTACCAAGAAGGACTATTATCCTCTACCATTTATAGATGAGATTTTGGAGGAAGTTGCCGGTCATGAGTGGTACAGCTTTGGTGATGGTTATAGTGGATACAACCAGATCAAGATAGCACAGGAGTACCAGCAGTTGACTACTTTCACTACTCCTTGGGGAACATTTGCATTTCGAGTGATGCCATTCGGACTGTGTAATGCTCCGGCCACGTTTCAGAGGTTCATGAACAAGGTGTTTGAACCATTCATAGGGAAGTTTGTTCGGGATTTCATTGACGATTTCTGTGTGTACGGACGAAAGGAGGACCACTTTGATCATGTGATCAAAGTTTTGCAGCGGTTGGAGCAAGCCAACGCTTCTCTAAATCCAGAGAAGTGCATCTTTGGCTGCGAAGAAGGTCTGCTGTTAGGGCACATCATTTCCAAGAATGGGATTGCGGTAGATCCTGAGAAGGTGAAGAAGATTGTGGATCTTCCATTTCCGATCAACTTGACAAAGTTGAGGCAGTTTCTTGGCATGGTTGGATATTATCGTAGGTTTGTCTTTTCCTTCTCAAACAAAGCAATAGCTTTGACTATGTACATGAAGAAGGGAGTTGATTTTGACTTGATAGTGCATGATCAGAAGGCAAAGGAAGCATTTGAGGAGCTGAAAAAGGCATTAGTGACAGCTCCTATACTTGCTAAACCTGAGTGGAGTAAAGCATTTATTCTGTATACGGATGCCTCCAATGTAGCAATCGGATGTACATTAAGTCAGCTAGATGGAGATGGGCATGATCATCCTATAGCTTATGCTAGTAGGCAGATGGTTCCAGCGGAGAAGAATTACTCCGTGACTGAACGAGAAGGATTAGCGGTGATCTTTGGATTGAAGAAATTTCGACACTACTTGCTAGGAGGGAAATTTTCCATAGTCACAGATCACAAGGCTTTAAAGTATATCTTTAATAAGCCTAATGCCGAAGGTCGTATTGCTCGTTGGAAGATCCTTCTAACAGAATACGATTATGTGATCGAAGATAGACCAGGGAAGAAGCATGCGAATGCTGATCTTTTGTCAAGGGCTTATGATGATGAGGGAGAAGAACCGTTTGATGATTCATTTCCAGACGAGCATCTGATGACCATCACAAGCATCGAGGAGATACCGGACGAGTACAAGGAAATCTGGAGTTTCCTTGTAGATGGCTCTTTTCCAGAAGGTATGCATACCCGAGAACGTAACGCGTTGATCAAGAGATGCAAACCTTACACCATGGTAGAGGGAATTCTGTTTCATCAAGGAGCAGATGGGTTACTAAGGAGAGCAGTTGGTCAGAAGGAGGCATTCAAGCTAATGCACGAGTTTCACGACGGAACTGTTTGCGGAGGTCACTTTGCTGGTAAGATAACAGCCTTCAAGATTTTGGATGCGGGTTACCACTGGAGAGGGATTTTCCAAGAGTGTTTAGACTATTGCAAAACTTGCGACGTATGTCAAGCATTTGCTCTGAAGTCTACTAGAACACCTCCGTTAAGATCAATTCCCGTGTTAGGACCATTTGAGAAGTGGGGTATTGATTTTGTAGGTCCTCTTAATAAGACACCTCGAGGCAATAGATACATTGTAGTCGCCACTGACTATTGTACCAAGTGGGTAGAGGCTAGACCTTTGAGAGAGACCAATGAAACAGAAGTCGGTAGATTCTTATGGGAGAGGATCATCACAAGATTTGGATGTCCGTTAGAGTTGGTCTCAGATAGAGGAGGAGAGTTTGTAGGGAGCATGACTACTGCTATGCTACAACACTTTTCTATCAAGCCACGAGTAACGACCTCATACAAACCAAATGCTAATGGTCTTGCGGAGAAGACCAATCTTACACTTTGTATGATGCTCGCCAAAGATGCTGGTGTTGAGACTGCGAAACATACTTGGGATAAGAGGCTACATGCTATCTTATGGGAGTATCGAACGACAACAAAGACTTCTACTGGGTACTCCCCATTTCGACTGGTTTATGGAGTGGAGTCCAAGTTGCCGATCCAATTCGAATTGGATACTTTTCAAACTATTCAACGAAAGTTGAAGAGGTCGAGAGGAGAAGACGTGGTCAGATCAAGAAGGGAGCAACTCATGGAGTTGGAAGAGACCCGAGCGGTAGCAATGATCCGGATGGAACGAGCTCAGGCGTATCAAAAGAAGAGTTACGACAAACGGTTGGGCAAGAGGGAGGTAAAACCTTTTCAAGTCGGAGATTGGGTTATGTTGTATGATGCTATCAGATTCAAGAGGGCTAGGAAGAAGTTTCTTCCGAGATATTTTGGTCCTTTTGTTGTAGATAAGGTGTGGAGCAACTTCACATATGACCTTCAGGAGCTGGGAGGAAGGAGATTCGATCGGGTCAACCATGACAAGTTGAAGTTGTTTCATCGACGGAAGTTCTCTCTTCACTCCGAGGACGGAGCGAAAATTTAGTCCGGGGGTAAAATGTAACGACCTATGTTACACATAGGAAGTTTATCTATTAGTAAGGTGTTTAGTTCTAACTAAGTGTTGAGAATGTTTATTTGCTGCCAAAGTACTTTTAGGAGATATCAAGTTAGTCATGACTAGCTAAAAGTTAGTTATGGTTAAACTTAGCTGTACTTTTGGCAGAATTCAGATATTTGCTAAAGAGTGAGCACTACTATCTTGTCATCTTGTCTAAAAGGTAGAAAGGGGGTGGAAAGTATCCCTTATCTCCTTTTTGACTTGATATTAGTGGTTGGATTAAAGTTGTGGACTTTGTGGGCATTAAAAACAAGAAGAGATTCCACATGTTTCCTTTTTAGTGGGTCCTAGTGTAGAGGGGGGGTGGAAATTCGAGATTCCTTGAGAATATTCCAGAATCCTTCTAGAAGTTGTTGACTTTGAAGGAATAAGCCCATGTGAAAAGGTAAAAAGCCCATGTGATCAATGCTTTTACCTTAAGTAATATCTTAGTAAAACCCGGTAAAAGTAGTTACGGCTGAGTTACCGGAGGGTACCAAAGTAAAAACCTAGAATGTATAAATAGAGGAGTAGAGAAGAGCTCCTCATCCTTGTTTTCACATCGTCGTAATGACAACTTGAGTAATATAGAGAGTGTGGGATATTTTTAGCATGTGAGAACTTGAGAGACGTCGTTAGAATGGAGGATTTTAGTGGATGAGATTATGGAGATTTTAGTTGATAAGTTTGTGGGTGTATGAATGAGAGTGAACTTAGCATTTTTCCCTTCAAGATTCATGGTGTGCTTCCATCAAAGCCATCAGAGGTGACCCCTGAGTGAGAGACAGGCCCGACAGTTGCAGATTCGTGGATGACGATCGTGGAGGTTGAGAGATCGGGGGGTAGTTGATCGTTAGGACCGCGGAGGGTTTACAGAACGAGAGTGGACGAAGGCTGTCTTCGGCGAAGAGTCTCTTCTAGAGTTTTGTATGGAGGAGTGGCGACATCCGTCATCGACGAAGTCTCAAATCGGGTTCAGTTGACGAAGTCTGAAGTCTGCGCTTTTCACGAGCAAGAGCCGAGTGAGGAAGTGTCGTAATCGCAGAAGGGCGAAGGAACTTCGGATCTTCGGTGAAGATGAGAGGGATGCAGACAACGAAGAAATCGAAATTGAAGACTATAGCAACGAAGTGGCCGGACTTCACTCCGTATCGAGAACGACTCAAAGAAATGAGAATGACGTTCTTGATGGAGAACTGGGGGTGATCTCTTCGGAGTTGTTACAGGAGATCCTCGTCTGTAAGAGGCACCCCTCCGAAGATCTTCGGGCAAGACCGAACAATTGGACTCTATCGCATTGGAACTTTACTCTAGGAATCGATGACGCAGGAAGACCAGGTGACCTTATTTACGATAGCACTTGCAAGCCGTCTTCGGAGGAAGTGGAGAAGTACAACGAGCTCTTCTCGATGATGCCGGTGAGGTCGAACGAATTTAAGGTACACAGCTATATCGACCCGTTCAAGAGAGATGTGATGATCGCGCTCAACACGATCTTCAAGCCACAATGTATTTCATATCTGGTCAATTGGCAGATACACTTCATCGAACAGATCTTCGAAGATAGGAAGACGTACTGGGCGAAGATCTTCCATGACCATGTGCAGAACCTGTTCAATATCTTCGACGATGGTGGGTCGACATACTTCGCGGTCTTCGTGGTGTTCTTTTATCGGGGAATGAAGTTACTATCTCTGGAGGAAGAAGAGAAGTTAGAAAGAAGAACGACGTCCGAAGATGAACTTTTGATGGAACCAACTCTTTGAAGGAAAGAAGTAATGACTCCGGTGACTTCGACGGGACCTAGTACTAGAGCGAAGAGGAAAATTCAGGAATTTACACCAAGTGGCGCGACTTCAAGAAGAAAGAAGAAAGCGAGAAGAACGACAATGACGACTTCGGACGAAGGAGCCGAAGGCGTGCGATCTCCAGTGAAGTCGTCTTCAGTAGAGATAATAAGAACCTCGAGTCCGAGAAGAGACCAAGGAGAGTCGAGTTTAAGAAGAGTACCTTCGAGGGTGCAAGCAGTCGAGACGGAAGTCCTTCAACCAGAACTTCGGACTTCGTCCAGACCAGCCGAAGCTACGACTTCGGGACCGAGTGACTCGAATTTCGGAAGAGAGTTGAAGATGTTTGAACAGACTTTGGAGTTCTTAAGCGATACAGCGTTGCCGATCATGGCGCAGTTGGACCTGCAAAGGCATGTCTACGAGAAGGAGGAGAAGGAGTCGATATCGTTGAGCGATCTTCTTAGTACGGTGCACTTCGGACGACAAGGATGGCTTAAGGAAAAAGACGCTCTAACAAAGAAGCTGGAGGATACTGAAGCCGAAGTCAGAAAGTATACTTCGCAGCGAGATGCTTTACTCGTGGCGCAGTTGCAGGAACAGACAAGGTACTTGCAGGAACTACAAGAAAGACAGGCGAAGTTGAACCTCATGACTTCACGCTTCCACGACTTGAAGTCAGAGAGGGATGTCATTTTGGAACAGTTAGCGACTAAGGACGAGCAGTTGGCTGCAAAGGATGAGGAGCTAGCAAAGGTTTACAAAGCGAAAGAGATAGCTGAGACGAAGGCCGAAGAGCTTCGAACAAAGGTAGATGAGGTCGTGACGACATACTTCGCCACCGAACTCAACGCGACAGAGACAGAGCTACTTCAGCGACTTCGGGCAGAATTAACGATAGCGTCAGATCCTCCGGCGAACAATAGAATAGTTAGGATAGTGGAGAGGATCATTAGAGATCTGAAGGAGCTTAGGGAGACGGTGAAATTTTCATTATGGAGTATAAGACAGACGTTACAGTTAGGTAGAGTAGACACTTCGGTTCCACCAAGTGGGGAGACGTGATCATACGGTCTAGATGTGATCATCTTTTTGTTGGAAATGAGATCCGCCGTCTTAGGACGAAGGACTATATAAGCTATATAAGCGATGTGAGTCTCTGTCATTTTATCTTTTCCATGTTTTCAGTTTTTGTTAGTTAATTTTTGATTGCGCAAGATTGTGGAGTGAGCGATGTTGTGAATATTTTGGGCGAAAGCAATTATCTACGAAGGACATAGTTTGCTGTCGCAGGTGTTATTCTGATTGATGCAGAACCTCCGAAGTTGACCTTCGGCGAAGAGAGTCTTCGGGCTATTAAGTGAAGGACATTTCGAGGAATCTGAGAACATATTAGTTACTGTGAAGTGGAGAAGCATAAGTTAAACTGTAAGAAGGGTTCGGAACATGGTGGCTTCGTCTTAAATTTGGCTTCTTCAAATAAGTGGGATTTTTAGAGAGTGAGGATTTAGTTGCAAGAACATTTCTTAGGAAGAGTAGGGGCTTATTCTTTGAATCTTGATGTGAAGTCTGTATTCTTCTATCTTTTCAGAAGAACACTAGTAACATTTCAGCAGTATTTGCTATCTCATTTGTTCATACATCTATCTTCTCGAATCTTTTGTTTGTGTTGTTGGAAAGGTCCCTGATCAAATAACTATTTCATTGTTGTTTGTATTCGATTTATCAGGTTTTGCTTGGGTTTGGTTGCTTATCAAACTTAAACTCTCATCCGGATATTATTCCATTCCGTGAGAATAACAGAAAACTATCTGAATTATCATTGTGACGTTGTAGTATTGTGTTTTGTGTAATTGTTAACTGTATCTTCGTGAGAACGATCCTTAATTTACTATTTCTGATACATTGTGTTTCTCTGAATAGTTACACTGTTTTACCTTTAGTATGAAAGACTTGGGTACCTTGAAGGGTACGGATTGAGTTGGCTAGTGACACATCAATCTTTCGACGCTATCACGCTCATTTATCACTGTATCTTATAGGTATAGTGATATGGAGAGATCTTTGATCCGGAGTCGGACTCAATATTTGTTTGAGGTTGATTTGGTGGAGATATCTTATGGAGAATATGCATCTGCCATTAGTATGTCAGCCAAGAATGATATGTATGACAACTACACTGATAGAGGATGTGTGGAGACTACCGTCCTATCGCACAACAGATGAAGTTCGATAAGTATGTCATGCTTAAACCGGAGGAGATCTTTGATGCGGTTGGGCATGCAAAGATCTTCAGTATGTTGGATCTTTGAGCAGGATACCATCAGTTGTCGATTATAGAGGAGGATAAGACCAAGACAGCGTTTTGAGCGATTAATCCTCACAACAAAGATCGTTTGTATCAATGACGATTCTTATCATTTGACTTGAAGGATGCATCTATCGAGTTCTAGAAGATTATGGACAGAATCCTAGAAGGATTGGAGTTTATTCGGTGTGTCTGTAGTGCATCATCGTAGCCTACAGTGCTATAATGGAGGAGCACGAGAGACATTTACAGTTGATGTTTGAGCGGTTGAGAGCTCATGGTTTGAAGCTACATCTTGTAAAATGCAAATTTTTCCAGTATCAAGTAGAATACCTTGATCACACTATCTCCCGGATGGATTGGACAAACACAAGTTGAGGCGATCGCATGCCTTCCACGTCCCACAGATGCGAGTCGAGTTCGTACATTTGTTGGTTTGGTGAACTTTTATCGTCGGTATGTGAAGGAATTCAATGCAATTGCAAAACCTTTGATCAAGTTCACGAAGGTGGACCAAGAGTGATAATGAGGAGATGAGCAGGAGGGAGCTTTTCTAGAGCTCAAGGATAGGTTGACATCTACTCCCATCTTGAAGAGATATAATAAAAGACGTCCGTTCCAACAGCACACTGATTGGAGTATGTTGGGACTTGGAGCGGTGCTGGCACAAAAAGATGATGAGAGAAGGGAGTTTGTTGTGACATATGCGAGTAGCTCTAACAATTCATAGGAGCCGAAGTCTAGTTCATACGAGGGAGAGTGTTTGACTGTAGTGTGGGATGTGAGACACTTTCGGTGTTATCTAATCTGGAACCCCTTCACTCTCATTACTGATCACCAGCCACTCAAATGGTTAATGGAGTCCGACAAGCTTATGAGGAAGCTGCACTGTGGGCTCTGATTCTACAAGAGTACGACTTCCAAGTAGTTCATAGACTTAGCATAGAAAATGGAGATGCATATGGCTTGAGTAGAAATCCATGTACGAGTCAGAAGGATGATACAGGAGCTCGTTTGCATGGCGAGACAGATGAGAAGGTGGTGCCGAGTTGACAAGCATCGACCTTTTTGTGTATGTTGATTCCGGAGGATCATGTGGTAGCTCTCGTGAGTCATAAGATAGATGATGAGTCCTCAGATCTGAAGGATAATGATGTTTCATCAGATCAGTCAAATAATCATCACATCATCACATAGATTATGATGTGATGATTATGAAATATCTACGTATTGTGTGGTGCCCACAAATTACAGGATGCACGAATTTTTGAAATTTTTAAGAATAATAACTTGTTTGTATAACTGAAGAAGCGTTGTTACTTAAGGTTACGTCTTCCTTAACAGGAAGATGATCTTAAGAGCTGTTTGTAATAAGAAGTTGACTTCTTCGGAAGACGATCGTCTTCGGAAGAGCGTCTTCTCAGTTGCGTCTTCAGAAGATGAGAAGACGGCGGAAGATGAGAAGACGGCGGAAGACACCTGTCTTCCAGAAGACAGCGACCGTTGTCGGAGTGTAATCCGTCTATCTAGGAAAGCGCCGGGCTTCTGGCTGTGGTTGTTCACTCAAGAGGTTGGCTTTCAGGTCACAATAGGGCTATAAACACTCACACAGATGTGTAAGATCTAGTAATATACCCAGAAGGCGAAATTCAGGTCTAGCTGGCAGTAATAGGATTCGGCGGTGAACTTTGACACTCACGGAGAGGAAAACTATGAAGGTTTAGACCTCTAAACTTCCCCTACATGCAAATGAGGTACTACTGAACTCACAGACGAAATTTCAGCCTGAAATCAAATTCTCTCCCAACTCTGTCTTGCTGCTGCTTGAGCTCCTTCACACGTCCACGAATCTCAGGGACAACAGCAAGCTCGAAGTTCTCCACCATCTCCTTCTCAGGCACCTTGTTCACCTCCATCTCCCTAGCATAGTATCGCACATACTTGGAAATATCTGTACCCTTGAACTGGTCCATCTGGTGCACCACAGATTGCAACGCCTTGGTTGCTAACACCTCCTTCCTCTCTGTGCTCTGCTGCTGTTGCATGCACATGGAAAAAGCCTGGAACATCTTCATCGTAGCAGCATCAAACTGAATAGGTTGCTGAGCAGCAGCAACACCTCCACTTGATGATCCTTGGTTGGCCATGATATCTGATCCTGTAACACTCTTAAGAAAACTCCCACCCTAGGTGTTTCACGTCGAGTTCACCAAAAAGAGAGTATGTCGGAGTGTAATCCGTCTACCTAGGAAAGCGCCGGGCTTCTGGCTGTGGTTGTTCACTCAAGAGGTTGGCTTTCAGGTCACAATAGGGCTATAAACACTCACACAGATGTGTAAGATCTAGTAATATACCCAGAAGGCGAAATTCAGGTCTAGCTGGCAGTAATAGGATTCGACGGTGAACTTTGACACTCACGGAGAGGAAAACTATGAAGGTTTAGACCTCTAAACTTCCCCTACATGCAAATGAGGTACTACTGAACCCACAGACGAAATTTCAGCCTGAGATCAAATTCTGACACGGAGATATGAACAGAAAAGTTTTGAGCAAGAAAACTACGGCAATTTCTGGTACCTAGCTGGCTATTTCAACCTATAACAGGAGTTTGGCTCGATCAATTTCAAAGTTTCTTACAGGATTTGCAGTCTACAGGGTGCTGAACATCCCTGTGAAGTTGGGACTCCTGAATGTACACAGAACTGTAGATCTCCTCCTCTGAAGTCGCTGCTCTAGATTAAGAGCTTTTCAGACCCCCTCAGCTTCAGCGGCCACCCTGAATTACTCAGTTGCTCAATCGATATGAAACTTTTTGTGAAATCGTAGCCCTGCTGGCGGAGAACACAACCTCGAAGTTTTGAAGCAATTTCCTCAAATCTGCTGCGAGTGACACTGAAAACCCTAAATCCAACCAAAATGATTCAATTCTAGCACAATCCGAACTTCAATTGCTCATAACTCCGTCTTTATTGACTCAAATCGATCGAAATTTTCACTGGAAGTGCTTGGCATGACGAGACCTCTCTCCCTGTGCTCTCAGATTTCGAAGATCCCTCACCAAATGCTCGAACTCCACTCTAGAGCTCTGTTTCTAAATTTAGAGTTTAACAAAAGACAAAAACAGACCAATGGGAGTTCATAGCTCCACTTGGTTGTCCTTTAGTACCCTAAACCACGTGGCAACTTAGTTTTACTCATAGGCTACCACGTCAAGCCCCCTAGAGTGCCAGTGTAAAACTTAAATTACTTAAAACGACACGCAGCCCCGAAAAATAACTTAAATCAGCTAGAAAGCGTGCATGGGCGACACGTAAATACAACCCATGAGCTTAACCCCTATCAACATGGTAATCAACCTACTAAGACTCAAAATAGTGTTAACACCGTATGCAAAGGTGTCAAACATATACATAAACGACTAGAAGTAATATAAGCTAACTTCTAGAACTACTAAACTCAAGCGTCGGAGTAGAAATATAACATGTAGCCGCCAAGTAGCACGACACCGTGAAGGCCAATCGCGAGTTTTCGGGTAAGACAGTAGGTGTACCTACTGGGGCGCACCGAATAGGTAGGTAGGACGGGGAAGACACCTAAGGTCAAAAACCCCTAATCTGCGGGGAAGATGCGTAAGGAAGCACATTAGGCACATTCCAACTTCCCGCAGAACAGCGCTTGAGAAGATCGATTGGAGATAGTGAGCTTCGCGAGTTAGCTCGCTGAGTTGTTTTGTTATTTCGAGAAGTTGGAAGTCGGGAACTAGGCTTGTGTCTCCCGGTCTTCCAAGCTTCTCAACTCCACATCTTCCTAGAGAGACTAGAAGACTGGAAGGCTAGCAAAATGAGCGAGAAGACGTGAGAGTCCATTCGGGTCTCTTCTGTCCGACCCATAGCAGCCATTCCTTCTTCTTCCCAAGCTTAGAAGAGAGTCGTGAGAATACTTGCTGGCAGAATCTGGAGAGAATGGTCGAGGGTCATATCTTCCCATCGAGCAGCAAGGTTCTCCTGAGTGCGTATGAGAGGTGAGAAGTCAAAAGAACAGAGTGCAATTGTCTTGAGTCTGTTGTGAGGATAGATTGCGTGTAGGAAGACGAAGACATGTGAGACCAGTGAAGGGAAGTCTGACTTCAGGAAGTCTTCCGAGAAAGACATTGAATCGGAAGCTGTCCCGAGTGTCTTCCAAGATACCACTGTCATCGCAGGAGCCCGCAACCATCTTCTGAACTTGTCATGCACTTATGCTTTGCGAATCTTCTGATAGGAAGTAGGATGTAATGCAAGGTGGGTTGTCTTCTTGGTAATCCATGCGAGGCCTTGCTTAGATAGGATTGTTTAGATATAGCTCGGAAGACGAGAGCTATCTAGGAAGTATTGTTAGAATCCCGGAAGACGGAGTAGCTGTCTTCTGGAAGACTAGTTTCGTCTTCTGAGAAGTAGAAGCTAGACTGTGGACCCTCGGGAAGAACTGAGCCTTCAGCTCATAGTAGGTGCTTGTGGTTTAGTGCAAAAGATCTTCCAGGTATGTCGATGCATCCGCGAGGCTTGGTGTTACCAGCGGCAGAATTGGCCAAGGCCACTCCTTTCCTCAAGGAGTTGGGTCTCGACTTCTTCCTGTGGGATTGGAACCTCGCAGATCAAGGACTTCTGGAGGAGGTGTGGGCAGCGTTGCCACCTCGTAACCGTGTACCTGCGAAAGCAGGAGTAGCTCGAGGAAGACCGTCTTCCTGGACTGAAGACTGGTGGCGTAAGGCTTTTCACAGGCCTGAGTCCGAGAACCGAGGATATTGGTACGAGAAGAAGATCTTGCCTAGGATCGTGAGTTCGTGGCATGTGCATGGGAGCACCACCTGCCTTTTCGTGGAAGACAGGCAGGGGAGGAACGGTTGGAAGATAGAATCTTATCGGGAGTCGAAGAAGCTACTTTTGGCGAAGTTGTTTCTGCACCTCTTTCCCAAGGGGAAAGCGCAGAAGACCAGGTACTTAAGAGATCAGGACGTGGAGTTCATGGAATCGGTGTGGGATGACGGAGTGCCCATCTACTGGGGCGCGTACATCCACTACTATGTACAGACGGAGCTAGCATACTTAGGTACCCCGGCGGGAGGACACCTGACGCCCTTCCTCTGCTACTTGTATGTAGCCATGGGGGATCTTAGGGAAGACCAGCTGGCAGTGTATGGGCCAACGGAGCGACAGGAGGTGAAGGAGAAGATCTCGGAAGACGATGACCGAGAGGCAGCAGCAACGCCCCCTCCCACTCTGATGCCACAGCTGAGGCCCGGCTCTCACCAGAAGACGCTGCTGGTGAGGGAAGACGAGTCTAGTGGGTCAGAAGACGCCACGCCACTGAGGAAGATGAGTCCCAGAAGTGTACCGACGACACCCATCTCCCTCATTCATTCAGGATCGGAGTCCGACTCAGAAGAAGACCTGCTGAGTACCCGATCAGAGCAGAAGACTGCTTCTACAACGCCTGGAAGTCTTCCGAAGACTCCAGAAGACGAAAGATGGATGGGCGCTCCTACTGCGATGCGAGGAAGCTCAAAGAAGAGAGCCGCTCCTGCCATGAGGAGTCTTCCACCCGGAAGATGAGAAGAGTAGCTTCTTCTCGTGCGCAGAAGATGAAGGCCGTAGTGGTGGAAGAGGCTTCCTTGCCTCTGGAAGACGAAGTCGACACCGCGGAGCGAGTGGTGGAGATGAACTTGTCTTCCGCCGGAAGACGACTGGAGGAGTTCAGTGCCTACTTCCAGAAGGAGATCCAGCCAGCTATGGAGTTGCTGGAGAAGAGAGCGAGGGCACAGGAGAAGCCCTTACAACCTGGATTCGGCCTGCGCACCTTGCTGCGACAGGGGGAAAACCAGAAGAAGACGGAGTCGCTGGAAGCTAGTCTCCGCACCACGGAGAAGCTTGCAGCCAGGTACAAGACGGAAGTAGTCGCTTCTGCCAAGGAGCTGGTACAGCTTCGGAAGAGCAACCAGGAGTTGCAGGCGCGGGTACAACAGCGCAATCAGAAAGTCACCCGAGTGCAGGAGAAGATCACCGCCCTCACAGAAGAGCAGACCATATGGAAGACGCAGCGAGAAGCCGCGGAAGCGCGAGCTGCAGTTGAGAAGACGCAGAGGGTAGCAGCAGAGACCCGTGCACAGAAGATGTTGACATAGTCGGTGGAAGCGCTTCGGAAGAAGTTCAACTACACCGCGGGTAGGAAGTTACTTACCTTAGCTAGAGGATGGGACAGCGAGTCCAAAGCGATGTTGGTGGAATGCCGGGAGAGCATGTTCAGGTACTTGGATCGACAGATAGAAGGAGTGAAGACACTTTATGGTCTTCCCTCGCTTCCGACACCTGCAACCGCATCTTCCCACGCTCCAGTACCATCGACTGGATCCGGAATGGAGAAGGAGGAGTTCGACCTCGCTGTGCACTTGGTGGTGACAGCGTTGGAAGTCGAGAAGACTCCAGAAGACGCCCCGGAAGACAAGATGTCTTCTGGAAGACAGGAAGATGAGACGTCTTCTCATGTATTCTGTGTGGAGGAAGCGACTTCCCCGGATCCCCATGAGGTCCCCATGGTCCCTAGTCCCGCACCCGTGCCTCAGAAGACGGAAGGAGCACCGGTCGACTCCGCTTCCCAGAAGACGCTTCTGTCTTCCGAAGCAGAAGCCGAAGCCGAGGAAGACGCAGCAGCAGCAACAGCAGCGCCAGCAAGAGACGATGAGGAGGAAGCCACCTCAGTGACACTCGAGGTAACTGCAGAGCTTTCTAGCTTATCAGAAGCCGCATTAGGAGCTCCGATAGGAGCAGATCAGGTAGAGATTGCCTCCGTGCAATCTTAGTAGTTAGTAACTTCATTCACAATTCCAAATATAGTAGAATCGAACATGCTATCTTAAGGGTGGCAGTTTTTCCATGTAATATTAGTTAAGACACCATGTGGCAGCATAAGTAGCGTAGGAAGGACAAGGTGGATGACCAATTCGGGCAGGGGAACCGCTTGCATGTGAGGTGACAACCTCCTGTCAGCGCCTCTCTCTCCTTGGTGGTCGCCTCCACTGGTTCTCACGGCAGCAACATAAGTGGGATAGCAGAGTAGGAGATGGAGTTCTGTCTGTGCTACCATTTCGGTAGAATTCTGTAGCGACTGCACACATCGATTCTATGGTGCAGGCGGACGAGACACATTAGAGCAGAGGGACAGGATAGGTGGTTCTTCGCACTACACCCGTTGTTGGAAACATACGAATAGTCTTGGAATATACAAGAGGGGTCTGCATACTCGTACCAGCAGTGGTTCGAAGATGTAGATAGAAGTAGTGGACAGTCTAGGAACAGGGAACGGCATCCTCGTGCAGTCCTGTTAGCTAGGCTGGTGTGTCGAGGAGTAGACGCGGGAAGTAGAGGGAGTGAGCTTCCCAATGCCATTGTGACTTCTTCTCGAGGAATAGATTGTGGATTTGAGTGTAGAAGCTTTGTCCATGTCTTCTGGATGGTGGGTTCATTGAATTCGCTCCCAATTGTGCATGGGAAGTGTTCTTCTTGAGTGACGGTGACTGTCAGCAGTTGTGGAAGTGTAGCTTGACTCGTTCAGTAGAGCACTTGGGATCTACGTACGAACGGTCTTCTGGGTAAGGGATCCCATAAGACAGAGCAGTCAGAGCAGCGAAGTGAAGAAGAAAGAAGTCTTCTTCCTGCAACAGAAGACGACATCCTCGAGTAGAAGACAGTGCAACAGTACTCACGTTTGTTGTCTTCCTCCCCAAACTATTACAAGCAGGGATGGCTTGTTAGTCAGGATCCGGACTAGAAGCCTGTCGGAATCTTAATTTACTCTTTTCATCTTGTTTTCTCTTGTTTGGATTTTCTCTTCTTCCCCATCTTCCCTCATCTTCCCCATCCTCTTACCTTCTTCTAGTGAGTTTCCGAGACTTCTATTGAGCTTCCGTGAAGGTGAATGTCGTTGTAGTGCTGCAGGAAGATCATTTCCGTAGGCAGAAGCCTGAGAAGGCTACAGGAGGCATACACCCTGTGATTTATCTAACCCGTTGGAATGTGAGTGTGAGAATAAGGTGTAACGACCGTTACTAGTCGACTTCTGCGAAGCAGGACAGCCTTCTAGAGGTGTGAGAAGACGAGTTGAACCCCCAGAAGACGAGAATCGCTTCGGGAAGACGGTATCGAGAAGACCGGAAGAAGAAATATGGAAGCAGGAAGATCGTCTTCCCGAGCTTCTCTGTGAATAGTTGTGTGATATTGTCATTGGTAGTTGGTTGTTTAGTTCCAGAGCACCATTTGGCATGCCTGGAAGACGTGTTGTTTGGTGTGGTTTTGTGAGAAGACGGGATTTCTAGGCAAAACCCGTGTGTTTGTGTGTTTGAACAGATCTTAGAACTTAGAGTAGCGTTACTTGTGCAAATCCTCTGTGGGAACGATATCTTGTATACTAAATGAGCAATAGGAGAAATCTTACGTCACTACATATTGGCATCGTGGTGGATACAGTAAGTGCCAAGGAGTGAAGTTGTGTTCTTCAGTCAGCCAAGAGGTTTCCGTGTGAAGAGGAACACGTTCTTCAAGTGTGGAAGGATGATGGGGTGCGTGTTGTACTACATCCTTCGCAAAGAGCACAATTAGTTCGACATGCCCACGAGAAGTTGAGATATTTTGGAGTGAAGCGCACGTATAACTTACTCCAAGGACAATATTTGTTCTGCGATATGCAATGCACATCGATGTACAGCAGTTTGTGACATAATGTGTGATTTATGATCGAGTACGAAAATCATTCAATGCTCCTATTCCACAATTACACCTCTTATCGATTATAGGGTTGGATTACCTTTGCAGTTTGGAATTTTTGGAACCTTTATTTGTTGATCATACGACACAATCAATATGTGTTGGTGATGGTGGAGCACTTCTCCAAGTGGATTGAGTTGGTGGCATTATCGAACATGGAAAGTGAAGGTGTAGACTTTGTTTTTTTGGATCGAGTGTTGAGTCACTTTGGATAGCTGTAACAACCTAGAGAAACACAAAGTATCGGAAATAGTAAATTAAGGATCGTTCTCACGAAGATACAGTTAACAATTACACAAAACACAATACTACAACGTCACAATGATAATTCAGATAGTTTTCTGTTATTCTCACGGAATGGAATAATAACCGGATGAGAGTTTAAGTCTGATAAGAAACCAAACCCAAGTACAAACCTGATAAATCGAATACAAACAATGATGAAATAGTTCTTTGATCAGGGACCCTTTCAACAACATATAAAAGATTCGAGAAGATAGATGTATGAGTAAATGAGGTAGCAAAATACTGCTGAAATGTTAATAGTCTTCTTCTGAAAAGACAGAAGAATACAGATTTCACATCAAGGTTCAAAGAATAAGCCCCTACTCTTCCTAAGAAGTGTTCTTCCTACTAAATCCTCACTCTTAAGAATCCCACTTATTTGAAGAAGCTAAACTTAAGACGAAGCCACCATGTTCCGAACTCTTCTTACAATTTAACTTATGCTTCTCCACTTCACAGTAACTAATATGCTCTCAGATTCGCGAAATGTCCTTGCTCAAATAGCCCGAAGGTTCTCTTCGCCGAAGGTCAACTTCGCTCATCTGCACCAATCAGATTTACACCTGCGACAGCAAACTACGTCCTTCGTAGGTAAATTTGCCTTCGCCCACTTTTCTCACACTCTCACTCCGCAATCTTGCACAATAAAAAATTAAGAAACAAAAACTGAAAACATGGGAAAGGTAAAATGTCAGAGACTCGCATCGCTTATATAGCCCTTCGTCCTAAGATGGCGGATCTCATTTCCTACAAAAGATGATTGCATCTGAATCGTGCGATCACGTCCCCCTGGTTGGCGGAACCGTAGTATCTATTCTACCTAAATGTAAAGAGTGTCCTATACTGGCTAAGGTAAACTTAACTGTCTCCCTAAGCTCCTTCAAATCTCGTATGATTCTCTCCCCTAGTCTAACTATCCTACTCTTCGCCGAAGGATCCGACGCTACTGTTAACTCTGTTCGAAGCCGCTGGAGAAGCTCGAGCTCTGTCCCGTTAAGCTCGGTGGCGAAGTATGTCGTCGCGATCTCGTCTATCTTCGCTCGAAGCTCTTCGGTCTTCACTTCAACAATCTCCTTCGCTTTCTCTGCCTTGGCTAGCTCCTCATCCTTGGTAGGCAACTGCTCCTGAACAGCGTCCCTCTCTGACTTCATGTCATGGAAGCACGAAGTCATAAAGTTGAGTTTCGCCTGCCAATCCTGTATCTCCTTCGAAGCATTCACCTGGTCCTCCGATCTAGCAACCACCAAAGTGTCTCGCTCCCGCAGTCAACTTCGCAACCTCGGCCGAAGAGTCATCAATCTTCTTCATTAGCTTGTCCTTCTCCGTAAGCCATGCTTGTCTTCCGAAGTGTACTGCACTGAGAAGATCACTAAGGGATAAAGGTACTTTCGTCTCATTCTCGTATTCCTGACGTTGCATATCCAACTCTGCCAAAATAGGTAGTACTGTGCCGCTCAGGAACTCCAGCGTCTTCTCGAACATCTGCAACTCCTTCCCTATGCTTGGATCTTTTGATGCCGAAGTCGTGGCATCGTTAGGACAAGATGAAGGTCGAGGGGCTTCCGAAGGAGGTTCCCGAAGTGTAGCACCCGAAGGTACTCTTCGTATCACAAACTCCTCCTGGTCTCTATCCGGCTGACTCGCCCTTGGACCCGTCTCTCTTAAAATCTCCACTGAAGACGATCGTTCCGCAGTCTGCACCTCTTTGGCTCCTCCGTCTTGTAACGACCTATGTTACACATAGGAAGTTTGTCTATTAGTAAGGTATTTAGTTATAACTAAGTGTTGAGAATGTTTATTTGCTGCCAAAGTACTTTAAGGAGGTATCAAGTTAGTCATGACTAGCTAAAAGTTAGTTATGGTTAAACTTAGCTGTACTTTTGACAGAATTCAGATATTTGCTAAAGAGTGAGCACTACTATCTTGTCATCTTGTCTAAAAGGTAGAAAGGAGGTGGAAAGTATCCCTTATCTCCTTTTTGACTTGATATTAGTGGTTGGATTAAAGTTGTGGACTTTGTGGGCATTAAAAACAAGAAGAGATTCCACATGTTTCCTTTTTAGTGGGTCCTAGTGTAGAGGGGGGGTGGAAATTCGAGATTCCTTGAGAATATTCCAGAATCCTTCTAGAAGTTGTTGACTTTGAAGGAATAAGCCCATGTGAAAAGGTAAAAAGCCCATGTGATCAATGCTTTTACCTGAAGTAATATCTTAGTAAAACCCGGTAAAAGTAGTTACGGCTGAATTACCGGAGGGTACCAAAGTAAAAACCTAGAATGTATAAATAGAGGAGTAGAGAAGAGCTCTTCATCCTTGTTTTCACATTGTCGTAATGACAACTTGAGTAATATAGAGAGTGTGGGATATTTTTAGCATGTGAGAACTTGAGAGACGTTGTTAGAATGGAGGATTTTTAGTTGATGTGTTTAAGGAGATTTTTAGTTGATAAGTTTGTGGGTGTATGAATGAGTGAACTCAGCATTTTCCTTTCAAGTTCATGGTGTGCTTCCATCAAAGCCATCAGAGGTGACCCCTGAGTGAGAGACAGGCCCGACATGTTGCAGATTCGTGGATGACGATCGTGGAGGTTGAGAGAGCAGGGGGTAGTTGATCGATAGGACCGCGGAGGGTTTACATTTTTGGTTCCGTTGCCGGGACCTCACTTGAATGGATCGTTGAACGATGTTTAGAGTACAGTTCTATATTCGACAAAAGGAGATTATGAGAGAGCACATGGAGAGAACGTTGGGAGGAGAGAGAGCTAACGCGATGTTAGCAACGTTAGAACCTTTCGTGTATCCCGTAGTGATATATGACGCGTTCGAAGTCATTCTTTACATCTTGTTCACTTAGAAAGGGTTTGAGGAGAGTTGAAAGAGTGTGCAACAAGAGTTGTAGAGGAAGGAGGAGAGAAAAGTTATTAGAGGAGATAAATTTGTGAGTTTAGCAATTCTGCTCTCTGGAAAATTTGTACAGTCGCTGTCAACTTTTATGTGAATTTTATTTTCCTGTGATACTTTCCAGTGTTTTAGATTGGCTGATAACCTATCTAAGACAAAAGAAATCATAGGAAAAGGTGGTCTAGAGAGGGAGCAATGAATTTTCAAAGTTAAGGGGGTCTATTCGTGAGAGTTGAGGAATTCTGTTATCTGGAAAAAATTTACAGTCATTGTCAGATTTTCTGTGAATTTTATTTTCCTGAGAAACTTTCCAGTGTTTTAGAGTGGCTGATAAGCTATCCAGGACAAAAGAAATCATGAGAAGATGAGGTCTGAAGAGGGAGAAAGAATTTTTCAAAGTGGAGGGGGTTGACAACCACGAGGGAAGTGAAAATATACAAATTTCTGTTCTCTGAAAATTTGTACAGTCATCACCATCTCTTCTGATTAGGGAAGTTTCTGTTGAAACTTCATGATTTAGTAGCTTGGAGGTTGAGCTACTGGAGATAACAAAAATCTTGGAGAGATCTCTTACCAACTAAGAGATACACGTTTCGGCATACAAGGAGGTCTTGAAGATACTTCATGGGGAATCCTGTTCGAATGACGAGGTGGAAGAAGAGACGTTTAGGAGTTCGAACAGAGACGGAGAAGCCCAAGTTGAGTATAGATGAGTTACGAACCCGCATCTATAGCACTTGGGGTGCCCTCTTTACCCTATACGAAGAAGCTTCCGCGACCATTGGCACAGATTTGAAGAAAGCCGAGTTTAAAGCATCATTCACTGTGGAGGCCACGAATGCTCCTGGTGAAGTAGAGTTGGATTTTTACAAGAGTGAGTTCAAGATGTCTGTTGTGATTAGTACAAACGATGGTGAGGAGGATCATATCTTCGATAGTTAATTTTAGATTAGATTTTATTTCGTGTATAGCATGTATAATACACGATTTCCAATATAAAGCTCGGAAGAGTTAAGAAAGTGATGTAGAATTATTTTCCTCTATGATATTTTGTCCACTTTATGGTCGAGAAGGTGCAACATGAGTGGAAATTTAAAAGATTGGAAAGTTAGACTTAGAAACCTTCCTCAAGGTTTAGATGTCATAGTAAGTGTCGGAGAGAGCTCGAAAGAGGTTATCGTTGAGTTTGAGAACCCTAGTACAAAACCTCAAGTAGAATCTCCGAAGAGAAGAGTAGAAACCGACTTGTGGTGTTATTTCTGTAGAGGGTTGGGACATAAAGTAGTGAATTGTCCAACTAGAATAAGAATCGAGAGAGCTAAAGGGAAGCGGGAGTTTACTGATTTAAGTCTTCGAGTGGGTCCATCGTCACCAGCGCCAATTCATCTTCTAGGAGAAGATCCTTGTCCAAGTTGTGGAGTGGGTGATCTATCAAGAGGACACAAGTGCGTCGATGTGGCCGCCCTACTTACGTCAGTAGTTGAGAAGTTGGACGAGACTCAAAGAGTTGAGACAGAGAAGTTGTCGACTTCAAAAGAGGACTCGGTTGAGTTGTGATGGAGATCGTCATTCGGATGGTGGAGAAGGCGGTGATGCGACTCAGGCTCATGATTACCTTGGGAGAAGAGATGGCACAAGAGGTGTTGTTACAACCATTTCCATTCATTTTACCTATGGTAGATTATTCACGAATGGAATTGGTGATGTTCGTACTCTTTTAGCGAGTAGTTATTGCACAAAAATTAGAAGGGTAGAAAGAATAGTTACAAGATGGGGAAGTTACCAGTGTTTCATGGGAAGGATAATGAAGATGTAGAACCATTTGTACGAGACTTCAAAAGGGGTTGCATCGGAAACAACGTGAGAAGGAAGGAAGAATGGGTGTTGTTACTGCCAGAGTTTTTAGAAGATTTTGCTCTTACGTGGTATGATGACCGAGTGAAGAGCAAGACACCTGGGGCAGTTGAGGACACATGGGAGAAGTTGAGTAATGCACTCATCGAAGAATTTCTTCCAGAAGAGAGTTATGAGAAGCTCATGGTGGAGCTTACTCATTTGAAGCAACGGGACGACGAGAAAGTTCTGTCACGTCACAAGTATCCCATTATTTGTGTGCATGTTTATATAAGTTTCATTAGGTATGACTATCTTATAGGTTACTCTAGTTCGAAGATCTAAATCTAGAGTGATCAAAACTAGCCATAACTAGCAGAGATAGTTATAACTAAGTTGGGGAAACTATTAGAGGTTCCACTATGACACTATGTGACAAGTGCGGAGCTCTAAATATGCTTCTCAAAAGTATGTAACTTTGTTGACCATCGCTGATTGGATGCATGATGGAAAGTCATGCACAAAGATCTAAAGATGCTCCTCAAAAGACGTATTAGTTTGTTGTCGCCTTCCGATTGGATAGGGTGGAAAGTTAACACTTTACAAAAGCTAAAGTAGGAGAATCTCTTACTTTTGTAAAGTAGAACAAGTAATGTGTGTGCTATTCTTAAAGGCTTAGTAGCCTTTAGAAGTTTTACTATTTTGGATTGCGCACTTACCGTGAGGTAACGTAACTTAGTGAAAGTTACCACGGTAAGAAGTTGTAGAGTATATAAGGAGGAGTTGAGAAGGTGGAAGACACTCTCATTTTCCTGACTGTAAGTAAAGTGAGCATTGGAGACCTTGGGAGTCCTTGAGTATTTTGCGATGTAATGTTGAGAGCGGGATTAGAACTTGTGTGCAGGAACGCTATTAGAGGTACCGATGTGACCATACGGGTCAGAGAGTTGAGTGAAGTGAGCATGGATGTACTTAAATCTTTGTAATTAGGGTGCACTAGTAATCCTAGTCATCTGAGGTACCCCTGGGTGAGAGACAGGCCGGCTTACATTTTGGTTCCGTTGCCGGGACCTCGATACAAAGATTCGTATGTAGTCGTTAGTACAGTTCATGTCTGTTTTCGAGCATGAGTTCAGAACCTTTGTATATACACCATGTTATAGAGGGCAAGATAAGCTTTCCAATAAGCTTGATATCTCCGAGAGATCAATTGTGAGGAGAGAGTTATGTCTTTCGGAAGTTAAGGGGGTTTTTCGGTATCAAATAGTGAGCTCTCGGGAAGGAGTTTACAGTCATTTTCATATTTTCAGTTTTTAGAGTTAGACCTTGAAATCTTCCATGCTGATAGCTTGCAAGATAAGCTATCTAGGCACCCAAATCATGCGTGAATTGATCGAGTAGAACTGGAGTTATGGCATTCGAAGCGAAGGGGGGTCAAATCTGTTATATCGTTTGCTGAAGTAAAAGAGTGAAAGAATTACAGAATTCTTGAGAGGGTTATGTTCGATCTCTGAGGCTCAGGGTTGACAAGTTAAGCTTCTACTTAGTAATGTGAGAGATTGTTAAGCGAGAAGATAGTCGAGTGATAAAAAAGTGTCAAACAAACTATAGAGCGAGAGAGATGTATGACAGATCATCGTCATGGAAGGACAGCAAGAGTGGAAATTGAGGTTGAGCAAGATCCCTCAAGGCTATGCGGTGATAGTTACCGCTGATCTGGCGAAAGGAGAATTTCGACTAGAATTTGAGGAAGAAACAGAGAGTAGTCGTAAGAACCAGGAGAAGAACTCGAGGTGCTTTTTGTGTGGAGAAGAAGGACATAAAGTGAGCAAGTGTCCTACAAAGAATAGACTTTTGCGTGAGCGAAGAGGGTTGGTCGACTTAAGCTTACACATAGGTCCTTCTTCCCCTAGACAAGCTGTCATTGACCCTACAACCTTTTGTCCTAGATGTGGAGTGGACGGGATTCCAGTTGAGCACGAGTGTAGCGCAGTGGTTGCTTTGCTAGAAACTGTAGCCGAAGGTCTGGAGAGAAGGTTGAGTGTAGAAACGGAACGAGTGAAGACCTCTAGCGAGGATGGAGATAGTCTATCACACGAGAGATAAGATGACCATGAGGGTCAAACTTACTCCAACCTTTGGAGAGGAGAGAGCTCAACGGGGAAATTGTGGATTGCGGTGAAGTGCGATCTTCACATCTGCAAGCAGTACCTCGAGTAAGAAGAAGAAAAGAAGAGAAGAATGGGGAAACTTCCGGTGTTTTACGGAAAGGATGGAGAAGACGTGGAAGGATTTGTGAGAGACTTCAAAAGAGCATGCATTGGCAATGGAGATCGAAAGAAGAGCGAGTGGGTAGGGTTGATACCTGAATTTCTTGAGAGTTCTGCATTGACATGGTATGAGGATAGAAAGAAGAGAAGAGTAGTGGGGACTCCAGATGATACTTGGGAAGTATTGACGGAGGCCTTAATTGAAACTTTTCTTCCTGATGAAAGTTACGAGAAGTTAATGGTGGAGGTAACTTACCTCAAACAAGGAGAGAAAGAGAAAGTAAGGACTTATGCCGAGAGGGTGGAGAAATTAGAACAGAAGTTTCGGGTGGTTTTACGAAAGAGTGGAGATGTAGTAGAACCAACGATGGTGGGCATTGGAGCAATGCTCACAAAGAATTTTATTGGGGGATTGAGGCCGGAGATTCGAACACAAGTGCGGTATGAGAGACCAACTTCGAAGGCTGATGCAGTGAAGATCGCAACCAGGATGGAAGAGAGTCTGGATGGAGACGACTTGCAACCAATGACTGTTGGGGCAGCATGTGGAGATGTGCAAGGGCCGAGCATGCCAACTCTGAAACCTGCGAGTGTTCCGACTGTTCGATTTCAAAATCTGACTCCGATAGCTCCTACTAGTGCGGTTACAGTCACTGTACCATCTAGATCTGTTACTCCCGACTTTCGTGATGAGTTGAAAAGTTTGACAGATTCTCTGGCAGATTTGAAGATCAATATGGTGAATTTGTTGCAACACCGGAGTCCAAATGTTGGAGGGGGCTCACGAGGTTATGGAAACTATCAGTCCAGAGGTGGACCACCGCAAGGATCACCCAGTAACTACACGAGCCAAGGATGTTTTACGTGCGGAGGATCACACTTCCAACGTAATTGTCCGAGTCGTAATGGTGGAACGGCGGATGGAGCTTCAACTTCACAAAATAAGGACAAGGGTGTAGCATGCATTGACATCTTGGAGCCGCGAGATGTACGAGAAGGTTTTCAGTCTGTAGAGCTGTTAGCTCATGAGAGGAAGAGGATGAGGACGCATTTCGAGGAGGGAGAACCGGTCGTGATGGAAGATTCTCCAAGTCAAAATACTCGGAGTAGCAAATCTTCTTCAAAAACCAAAGAGCGACGGAAGAAATTGAGAAATACTGATTTCACAATTTCAATGGAGCAATCAAAATACAATGTGGTGGAAGACGTGGGAAAGCAACGAGCAAACATTACTGTGGGACAGTTGATTGCTCTGAATCCTTCGGTGAGGAAAGAACTTCGTAGCGGTCTAAGCTCCCGACGAGGTCGGAAGAAGAAGGTAAATCCTTCTACTGTCGGTGTGAGTGCTTTAGACGCTAGTGAAGGAGAGGTATGCAACAAGGCATCAAAAGTAGAGGCTCGTATCAATGGGAGAGATGTCTCTGATGTTCTTGTCGATGGAGGATCGGCAGTAAACGCCATCTCGGAACGACTCATGAGGAAGTTGGATCTAGTACCAACACGTCCTTCTAGTATCACGGTTGGCATGGCTAATAGACAGCGAGTTAGGCCATTGGGAGTGCTGGAGAGAGTTTGCGTGTCAGTAATGGGAGTGCAAGTAAACATGACATTTCAAATCTTGAAGGAGTCAAGTTATGAAATGTTACTCGGAAGACCTTGGCTTCGAGCAGTACATGCAACGGATAATTGGCACAAAGGTTATTTACGCATCGGACCGAATCACCACCGGATCAAAGTTCCATTGCTCGGAGATCAAGTTGGGACGTCAGAATCGGATCGACCCACATCGGACTACTGGGAGTCAGAAGTTGTCGATACTACTTCTGATGTAGGTACCAATTCTTCAGATTCAGAATCTGAAAATACATCGTCAGAGGAGGAGAGAGAAGAACGAAATGTGGGTGTGAATGTAGTGGATCTTTTCCCTTCTCCGGAAGTGCAAAGAGATCGAGACAAAGAACCATTGACTCCCGAGGAGGTGGAGAGAAGAATTGCCACCTTACGTTATGGATCGAAGGTTACTAAAGAGGAGAAGAGTTGTTTCGAAGAGATCTTTCGTAAATACATTCATGTATTTGCATTTAGTTACAAGGATCTGAGGGAGGTCACACTGGAGCAACACCGTATCGAGTTAGAGAAGGAAGTCAAACCGGTGCGACAGAAGCAACGAAGAGTGAGTCCTCCAATTGCGGATCTGGTGAAAGAAGAGATCGAGAAGCTGCACACTGCTGGGTTCATTTACGAGGTGGAGCATTCTGAATGGGTATCACCCATTGTGATCGTAAAGAAGAAAAATGGCAAATTGAGGGTGTGTGTTGATTACAAGAAGCTCAATGCGGTCACAAAGAAGGATTATTATCCTCTACCTTTCATCGACGAGATCTTGGAAGAAGTGGCGGGAAACGAATGGTACAGCTTTGGAGATGGTTATAGCGGATATAACCAGATCAAAATTGCACCAGAACATCAACACCTGACCACTTTCACTACTCCGTGGGGTACGTTTGCATTTCGAGTCATGCCATTTGGTCTGTGTAATGCTCCTGCGACGTTCCAAAGGTTTATGAACAAAGTGTTCGAACCTTTCTTAGGAAAGTTTGTGAGAGATTTTATAGATGACTTTTGTGTTTACGGGAGTAAGGAGAAGCATTTTGAGCACCTTGTGAAGGTCTTAGAATGTTTAGATGTAGCAAATGCATCTCTCAATCCGGAGAAATGTATTTTTGGGTGTGAGGAAGGGTTACTCTTGGGTCATATCATATCCAAGGACGGCATTGCCGTTGATCCAGAGAAGGTGCAGAAGATCTTAGAGCTCCCTTTTCCTAGTACTCTCACTAAGCTACGACAGTTTTTAGGTATGGTGGGGTATTATCGAAGGTTTATACTCTCGTTCTCACATAAAGCATATGCTTTGACAGCATATCTGAAGAAGGGAGTAGATTACGTGTTGATTTTAGGAGATGAAGAAGCTCTAGCCGCCTTTGAGGAACTGAAGAAAGCTCTTACTTCAGCTCCGATCTTGGTTAAGCCCGATTGGAATAAACAGTTTATTCTATATACGGATGCTTCAAATATAGCAGTAGGATGTACTTTAAGTCAGTATGATGTTGAAGGTAGAGATCATCCTATCGCATATGCTAGTCGGCAAATGATCAAAGCAGAGAGAAATTATTCTGTGACAGAGAGAGAAGGATTAGCAGTGATCTATGCTTTGAGAAAATTTCGACATTATCTCATAGGAGGCAAGTTCACTATCGTTACAGATCATAAGGCATTGAAGTACATCTTCAATAAACCTATGGTCGAAGGACGATTAGCAAGGTGGAAGCTCTTATTGTCAGAGTACGACTATGAGATCTGCGATCGACCAGGGAAGAAACACGCGAATGCAGATTTGCTATCTAGAGCTTACGATGGGGATGGAGAGGAGCCGGTGGATGACACCTTTCCTGACGAAGATTTGATGGTCTTGAGCAACTCTATTATCCCAATAGAATATCAAGAAATTTGGGATTTTGTTACGGAAGGTGTCTATCCAGATGGGATGCGGACCAGAGAGAAGAAGGCACTGGTGAAACGAAGTCAACCTTACTCGGTGGTGGAAGGTGTGTTATTCCGTGAAGGAGTTGATGGGGTCCTGAGAAGAGCTGCGAGCAAGGAGGAGTCTCTACGACTCATGGAAGAATTCCATGACGGTCCAGTATGTGGAGGACATTTCGCAGGCAAGTTGACGGCTCATAAGATACTCGATGCGGGATATCACTGGAGGGGGATGTTTAGAGATTGCTTGACGTATTGTAAAACCTGTGATGTTTGTCAAGCTTTCGCTATCAAATCTAGTGTTTCCACTCCTCTTAGATCTATTCCGGTTCTTGGACCTTTCGAGAAATGGGGAATAGATTTTGTTGGGCCTTTGAATCGCACCCCTCGCAACAATAAGTATATTGTTGTAGCCACAGATTATCTTACGAAGTGGGTAGAAGCTAGACCTCTTGTAACTATTGGAGAAGTTGAGGTGGGTAGATTTCTATACGAACGGATCATAACTAGGTTTGGATGTCCTTTGGAGTTAGTTTCTGATAGGGGTCGAGAATTTGTGAGTGGCATGACTACTGCTATGTGCACCCACTTCTCCATTTCTCAGAGGGTTACTACTTCATATAAACCTAGTTCAAACGGTTTGGTAGAGAGGACAAACTTTACCTTGTGTCAGATGTTAGCAAAGGATGCTGACATGGAAGGGGCCAAACACAACTGGGACAAGCGTCTTCATGCGGTTCTATGGGAGTATCGAACAACAGTGAAGACATCTACGGGATATTCACCTTTCAAGATGGTGTATGGGTTGGAATCCAGATTACCGATCCAGTTCGACCTAACCACCTTTCAGACCTTACAAGCTGGATTAAAGAGAAAGGGTGGTCAAATAGCTGAGAAAGAGAGGAGAGAAACTTTGTTGGAGCTGGAGGAGAATAGAGACGATGCAGCTCAACGAATTGAGATGGCCCAACTACAACAGAAGAAGAGCTACGACAAGCGCTTGGCGAAGAACAAAACGAAGTTACAGCCATTTCAAAAGGGTGAGTGGGTGATGCTATGGGATGCTATTAGGCACAAGCGAGTTCAAAAGAAGTTCTTACGTCGATATTTTGGGCCTTTCATCATCTCCAAAGTGTGGAGTAATAACACCTATGATCTTCAAGAGAGAAGTGGTACGTTCTTCGACCGAGTGAACCACGACAAGTTGAAGAAGTTTCATCAACGTGATACTTCACTCCGAGGACGGAGTGAAAATTAAGTCTGGGGGTAAATGTCACGTCACAAGTATCCCATTATTTGTGTGCATGTTTATATAAGTTTCATTAGGTATGACTATCTTATAGGTTACTCTAGTTCGAAGATCTAAATCTAGAGTGATCAAAACTAGCCATAACTAGCAGAGATAGTTATAACTAAGTTGGGGAAACTATTAGAGGTTCCACTATGACACTATGTGACAAGTGCGGAGCTCTAAATATGCTTCTCAAAAGTATGTAACTTTGTTGACCATCGCTGATTGGATGCATGATGGAAAGTCATGCACAAAGATCTAAAGATGCTCCTCAAAAGACGTATTAGTTTGTTGTCGCCTTCCGATTGGATAGGGTGGAAAGTTAACACTTTACAAAAGCTAAAGTAGGAGAATCTCTTACTTTTGTAAAGTAGAACAAGTAATGTGTGTGCTATTCTTAAAGGCTTAGTAGCCTTTAGAAGTTTTACTATTTTGGATTGCGCACTTACCGTGAGATAACGTAACTTAGTGAAAGTTACCACGGTAAGAAGTTGTAGAGTATATAAGGAGGAGTTGAGAAGGTGGAAGACACTCTCATTTTCCTGACTGTAAGTAAAGTGAGCATTGGAGACCTTGGGAGTCCTTGAGTATTTTGCGATGTAATGTTGAGAGCGGGATTAGAACTTGTGTGCAGGAACGCTATTAGAGGTACCGATGTGACCATACGGGTCAGAGAGTTGAGTGAAGTGAGCATGGATGTACTTAAATCTTTGTAATTAGGGTGCACTAGTAATCCTAGTCATCTGAGGTACCCCTGGGTGAGAGACAGGCCGGCTTACAGTTCGGCAATATGCCGAAAGGGTGGATAAGTTGGAGCAACGGTTTCGGACGGTCTTACGGAAGAGTGGAGACAATGTGGAGCTTACGATGGCGGGGATTGGAGCAGTGTTGACCAAGAACTTGGTGGGAGGGTTGAGGCCTTCAATTCGAACCCAGGTGAGGTACGAGAAGTCAGCAACCAAAGCAGAGGCCATCAAGATTGCGACAAACATGGAAGAGAGTTTGGATGAAGGAGATATCATCCAACCTCATCATACTGCTCTGGTGTCGACTCCGACTCCTGGTGTAGATCGCACCTGCACCATCACAATTGGTGATTGCTTCAACGTCAGCTCCTACTCCAACGGTGGTGCCAAGACCGTTTGTCCCAACAACGATGTCTACTGCTACCTCTGATTTTCATGCCGAGCTGAAGAGCATCACCGATACTCTTGCGGATCTCAAGATAAACGTGGTGCAGTTACGAGAATGGAGGAACAAAGGTGGAGGAGGAGGTCAAAGAGGTTACGACAACAATCCCAACCGAGGAAATCAAGGTAACTTTGGAGGCAACCAAGGTAACTTTGGAGGAATCACTTGTTGGACGTGTAGAGGTTCTCATTTCCAGCGAAATTGTCCTAACAACGGAGCAAGAGGTGCCGAAGCTGTCAGAATGAATGTGGGTGGAGGAAATCCATCACAAGGACGAGACAAGGGGGTGGCTACTATCCATATCGTGCGAGATCCCATCTACGAGAAAGGAGAGAGTTCAAACTCTTCTCATGCACCGGTGGAGCTTTTAGCTCAAGAAAGGAAAAGAACTAGATTTTCTGATGAACCGGTTTTCATGGAGGAATCAACTAGTAGAAGTACTCGTTCGAGTAATGTTTCAAGTACACCAAGGGAGCCAAGAAGGAAGCTGGGGATGGCGGATTTCACCATTTCATCTTCCCAAGCGGGATATGATGTGGTTGAAGATGTGGGTGCTCAGAAAGCCAACATCACTGTTGGACAACTGATCGCACTTAATCCCAGCTTACGAAGGGAACTCAGAGGAGGACTGAGTTCTAAGAGAAGCAAGAAGAAGAAACCCAAGAGCAAGACATCAAAGTCTGTGGGAGTTGGTGTGGTGGATGTGCATGCTTCAGAGGTATGTACTAGGGCTTCAAAGATTGAAGTCCGGTTGAATGGTCACTACGTCTCTGACGTATTGGTGGATGGAGGGTCGGCTGTAAACGCCATATCGGAGAGGTTGATGAAGAAGTTGGGGATGGAACCAACTCGCCCGGCTAGCATTGTCGTGGGGATGGCTAACAAGCAACGGGTAAGACCTCTTGGCGTGTTAGAGAAGGTGGTCGTGTCTGTGATGGGAGTTCAAACATTGATGTCCTTTCAAGTGTTAAAGGACTCTAGTTATGATTTGCTCCTAGGTAGGCCTTGGTTGAGAGCTGTGCGCACCACGGATAGGTGGCACAAGGGCTACTTACGGATTGGGCCTAGAGATCATAGAGTGATAGTTCCTCTCTCGGGTGTTGGAGTTGTGACTTCTGACTCTGATAGACCCACTAGTGACTACTGGGAATCTGATACGGAGGATGATCAGAGTGTCTCAGAAGTAGATACTGGGGATTCTTACGACCAAGAATCCTCGTCTGAGGATGAAGGATTTGGTCGAGATGAATCAGTACATCAGCTTAGTGCTATTGACTTGTTGTCTCGACCAGCAGTGGAGAAAGATCCTGACAAAGAAGAGTTGAGTGAGGCAAAGATTGTGAGAAGACTCTCTACCCTGAAGTTTGGTATCAATGTCACTCAAGAGGAGAAAAGTAGATTCCTAGATATATTTCGAAAATATATCCATGTGTTTGCTTTCAGCTACAAGGATTTGAAGGAGGTGACTCTCGAGACTCATCGAATCGAATTGGAGGAGAACGCAAGACCAGTTCGACAGAAGCAGAGAAGGGTCAATCCTACAACAGCGATGATGGTCAAGGAGGAGATAGACAAGTTGAGGGAGGCGAGTTTCATCTATGAGGTGGAGAACTCAGAATGGGTTTCACCCATTGTGATTGTCAAGAAGAAGAATGGTAAGCTGCGAGTGTGCATAGACTATAAGAAGTTGAATGCAGTTACCAAGAAGGATTATTATCCTCTACCATTTATAGATGAGATTTTGGAGGAAGTTGCTGGTCATGAGTGGTACAGCTTTGGTGATGGGTATAGTGGATACAACCAGATCAAGCTAGCACAGGAGTACCAGCAGTTGACTACTTTCACTACTCCTTGGGGAACATTTGCATTTCGAGTGATGCCATTCGGACTGTGTAATGCTCCGGCCACGTTTCAGAGGTTCATGAACAAGGTGTTCGAACCATTCATAGGAAAGTTTGTTCGTGATTTCATTGATGATTTCTGTGTGTACGGAAGAAAGGAGGACCACTTTGATCATGTGATCAAAGTTCTGCAGCGGTTGGAGCAAGCTAACGCTTCTCTGAATCCAGAGAAGTGCATCTTTGGCTGCGAAGAAGGTCTGCTGTTAGGACACATCATTTCCAAGAAAGGGATTGCGGTAGATCCTGAGAAGGTGAAGAAGATTGTGGATCTTCCATTTCCAATCAACTTGACAAAGTTGAGACAGTTTCTTGGGATGGTTGGATATTATCGTAGGTTTGTCTTTTCCTTCTCAAACAAAGTAATAGCTTTGACTATGTACATGAAGAAGGGAGTTGAGTTTGACTTGATAGTGCATGATCAGAAGGCAAAGAAAGCATTTGAGGAGCTGAAAAAGGCATTGGTGACAGCTCCTATACTTGCTAAACCTGAGTGGAGTAAAGCATTTATTCTGTATACGGATGCCTCTAATGTAGCTATCGGGTGTACATTAAGTCAGTTAGATGAAGATGGGCATGATCATCCTATAGCTTATGCTAGTAGGCAGATGGTGCCAACGGAGAAGAATTACTCCGTGACTGAACGAGAAGGATTAGCGGTGATCTTTGGATTGAAGAAGTTCCGACATTACTTGCTAGGAGGGAAATTTTCCATAGTCACAGATCACAAGGCTTTAAAGTATATCTTTAATAAGCCTAATGCCGAAGGTCGTATCGCTCGTTGGAAGATCCTTCTAACAGAATACGATTACGTGATTGAAGATAGACCAGGGAAAAAACATGCGAATGCTGATCTTTTGTCGAGGGCTTATGATGATGAGGGAGAAGAACCGTTTGATGATTCATTTCCAGACGAGCATCTGATGACCATCACAAGCATTGAGGAGATATCGAACGAGTACAAGGAAATCTGGAGTTTCCTTGCAGATGGCTCGTTTCCAGAAGGTATGCATACCCGAGAACGTAATGCGTTGATCAAGAGATGCAAACCTTACACAATGGTGGAGGGAATTCTATTTCATCAAGGAGCAGATGGGTTACTAAGGAGAGCAGTTGGTCAGAAGGAGGCGTTCAAGCTGATGCACGAGTTTCACGATGGTGCTGTTTGCGGAGGTCACTTTGGTGGTAAGATAACAGCTTTCAAGATTTTGGATGCGGGTTATCACTGGAGAGGGATTTCCAAGGAGTGTTTAGACTATTGCAAAACTTGCGATGTATGTCAAGCATTTGCTCTGAAGTCTACTAGAACACCTCCGTTAAGATCAATTCCAATATTAGGACCATTTGAGAAGTGGGGTATTGACTTTGTAGGTCCTCTTAATAAGACACCTCGAGGCAATAGATACATTGTAGTCGTCACTGACTATTGTACCAAGTGGGTAGAGGCTAGACCTTTGAGAGAGACTAATGAAACAGAAGTCGGTAGATTCCTATGGGAGAGGATCATCACCAGATTTGGATGTCCGTTAGAGTTGGTCTCAGATAGAGGAGGAGAGTTTGTAGGGAGCATGACTACTGCTATGCTACAACACTTTTCTATCAAGCCACGAGTAACGACCTCATACAAACCAAATGCTAATGGTCTTGCGGAGAAGACCAATCTTACACTTTGTATGATGCTCGCCAAAGATGCTGGTGTTGAGACTGCGAAACATACTTGGGATAAGAGGCTACATGCCATCTTATGGGAGTATCGAACGACAACAAAGACTTCTACTGGGTACTCCCCATTTCGACTAGTTTATGGAGTGGAGTCCAAGTTGCCAATCCAATTCGAATTGGATACTTTTCAAACTATTCAACGAAAGTTGAAGAGGTCGAGAGGAGAAGACGTGGTCAGATCAAGAAGGGAGCAACTCATGGAGTTGGAAGAGACCCGAGCGGTAGCAATGATCCGGATGGAACGAGCTCAAGCGTATCAAAAGAAGAATTACGACAAACGGTTGGGCAAGAGGGAAGTAAAACCTTTTCAAGTCGGAGATTGGGTTATGTTGTATGATGCTATCAGATTCAAGAGGGCTAGGAAGAAGTTTCTTCCGAGATATTTTGGTCCTTTTGTTGTAGATAAGGTGTGGAGCAACTTCACATATGACCTTCAGGAGTTGGGAGGAAGGAGATTCGATCGAGTCAACCATGACAAGTTGAAGTTGTTTCATCGACGAAAGTTCTCTCTTCACTCCGAGGACGGAGCGAAAATTTAGTCCGGGGGTAAAATGTAACGACCTATGTTACACATAGGAAGTTTGTCTATTAGTAAGGTATTTAGTTATAACTAAGTGTTGAGAATGTTTATTTGCTGCCAAAGTACTTTAAGGAGGTATCAAGTTAGTCATGACTAGCTAAAAGTTAGTTATGGTTAAACTTAGCTGTACTTTTGGCAGAATTCAGATATTTGCTAAAGAGTGAGCACTACTATCTTGTCATCTTGTCTAAAAGGTAGAAAGGAGGTGGAAAGTATCCCTTATCTCCTTTTTGACTTGATATTAGTGGTTGGATTAAAGTTGTGGACTTTGTGGGCATTAAAAACAAGAAGAGATTCCACATGTTTCCTTTTTAGTGGGTCCTAGTGTAGAGGGGGGGTGGAAATTCGAGATTCCTTGAGAATATTCCAGAATCCTTCTAGAAGTTGTTGACTTTGAAGGAATAAGCCCATGTGAAAAGGTAAAAAGCCCATGTGATCAATGCTTTTACCTGAAGTAATATCTTAGTAAAACCCGGTAAAAGTAGTTACGGCTGAATTACCAGAGGGTACCAAAGTAAAAACCTAGAATGTATAAATAGAGGAGTAGAGAAGAGCTCCTTATCCTTGTTTTCACATTGTCGTAATGACAACTTGAGTAATATAGAGAGTGTGGGATATTTTTAGCATGTGAGAACTTGAGAGACGTTGTTAGAATGGAAGATTTTTAGTTGATGTGTTTAAGGAGATTTTTAGTTGATAAGTTTGTGGGTGTATGAATGAGTGAACTCAGCATTTTCCCTTCAAGTTCATGGTGTGCTTCCATCAAAGCCATCAGAGGTGACCCCTGAGTGAGAGACAGGCTCGACATGTTGCAGATTCGTGGATGACGATCGTGGAGGTTGAGAGATCAGGGGGTAGTTGATCGATAGGACCGCGGAGGGTTTACAGTCTGAAGTCGTAGTTGTCCTTTTCGCCTTCTTCTTCTGTCGAGAAGTCGCTCCTCCTGAAGTCCGCACCTCCGTCATCTTCCTCTTCGCCCGGGTGCTAGGTCCCGCCGAAGTTACCGGAGTTGCCATTTCTTCTCTTTGAGGAGTTGGCTCCATCACACGCTCATCTTCCGATATCGTTCTTTGGTCGAACTTCTCCTCTTCTTCTGGGGATAACAATTTCATTCCTCGATAGAAGAACACTGCAAACGCTGCGAAGTAGGTAGATCCACCATCCTCAAAGTTGGCATACATCTTCTGAACGTGATCGTGGAAGATCTTCGCCCAATACGCTTTCCTTCCTTCGAAGATCTTCTCGATGAAGTTAATCTGTCAATTGGCCAGATAAGAAGTACGTTGCGGTTTGAAGATGGTGTTAAAGGCGATCGCGACATCCCTCTTGAAAAGATCGATATAACTGTGCACCTTGAACCCATTCGATCTTATCGACGATGTTGAGAAAAGTTCTTCGTACTTCGCCACTTCGTCCGAAGACGGCTTGCAGGTGGTATCGTACATCAAGTCGCCTGGCTTTCCTGCATCATCGGTTCCTAAGGCGTAACTCCAATGATCCAAAGTCTAGTTGTTCGGCCTCGCCCGAAGGTCGTCAGAGGGGTGCCCCTTACAAATGAGTATCTCCTGTAACAGCTCTGAAGAGATCACTCCCCAGTTTTCGAGCAGGAACGCCATCCCCATCTCTTCGAGTCGTTCTCGATACGGACTGAAGTCCGGCCACTTCGTCGCAATGGTCTTCAACTTCGGCTTCTTTGCTGTCTGCATTCCCCTCATCTTCGCCGAAGTTCAGAGTTCTTTCACTTGCTTGCGACTACAACACTCCTCACTCGGCGCTTAATCGACAACTTCTGACTTCGTCAAATTGAATTCGCCTTCCGCTGTCCCAAACCCTAGAAGAGACTCTTCGCCGATGTCGGTCTTCGTCCACTTTCGATCGACCGATGCGGAGCGCTATAGTGAATTCGTGAGCCGAAATAGTAAAATGATTTACCCTTCGACCCTTCTTATAGTTTTCTACTTCTCGCCTCCTCACGTGTAAGGTTCCGACCGCGAAGGACTGCTTCTTTCTTGTTTTGGTCCTTCTTCTTCTTTGAGTCATAACTTCGTCGTCTGATGTCCGTTCCCAACAAGTGAGGTATCCCTGGAAAGCTCTTCGTCTGGAGAATGTAGCTAGATTATTAATCCAAAGAAATACACTTCACAGGTTCCGTATTCTGGTTCAGCATCATCCTTCGACTAAGAAAGCTCTATACTACACTAAACTTATCTTCTCTATCATTTATACTAACTAATCTACTGTTTTGTCTATCAAAAACAAAAATTTTCTAGCAAACTGGAAATCCAAGGCTTCACATACTCCCCCTCTCAATTGTGAAGCGTCCTCGCGAACACATCAGATGTAGTACCGCTTGATTCTTCCTCCATTTACTCGAGTAGCGAAGAGATTTCCTTCCAGGTCTTTAAGTTGGACTGAACCATTACCATAACATTGTGAGACTATGTATGGTCCCATCCATCGTAGCTGTAACTTCCTTGGAAATTTAATATGTCTACTATCATATAGCAAGACCAAGTCTCCATCATTCACTTCTACTTTTCTTAACCTCTTATCATATACTTCCTTCCGCTTCTCTTGTATGTCCTTAGTTAACTCCAGAGATGTCTCGCGATCTTCTTCTAGTGCCATCAAACTTTGCAATCTGATGAGTTGACTATCTTCTGCAGACAGTCTATCCTGTGACAGAATCTTGTAAGTAGGGGTTTCGAACTCAATAGGCATAATGGGATGCATTCCACACGCTAAGAAGAACGGCGTCTGGCGTGTGGTTATCTTCTCTGTATTTCTGAACGCCCACAACGCTGCATCCAGCTTGGTGTCCCAATCATAGGCATGATTGACAGTCACTTTGTTCAGAATTTTACACAATAATCCATTACTTTTCTCAGTAAGTCCATTCGCCTTAGGATTATACGGAGTAGTCTTTCGATGCTTGATCTGAAAGTACCCTGTCAATGCCTCTATGGTATTGTTCAAAAAATGTGTACCCCTATCACTCACCAGTTCCAATGGACATCCAAACCTGGTGATGATATTCTTGTGTAGAAAGGCCGTCACTGTAACCGCATCATCTTTCTTTGTTGCTTCAGCTTCCACCCACTTGGTTGCATAATCTGTAGCCACCAAGATGTATCTTCTGCGTGTCTTCTTCGTTGCTGGCTGAATAGGTCCCACAAAGTCAATTCCCCACTTCTCGAATGATGCAAGAGGTAAGATAAGATGAAGTGGCCATTGAGTAGTTCGAGTAGGCTTACCCACACGCTGGCAACTGTCACATCTCTTAATGATCGTGTGTACATCTTTGTACATGGTGGGCCACTAGTATCCTGCATTCAAAATCTTCTTCATTGTGTTGCGAAGGGCATAATGTCCTCCTGCGGATTCGGAATGCATGGCATCCATCACTCTTCCTACTTCTTCTTCTTCTAGACATCTTCGTAGTTCATCATTGGTCCCTCTTTTGAACAGAATACCGCTCTTCAGCTCGTACGGTCCAACCTTATGTATGAACACCGTACGCTGTTCCACATCCATTCCTTCAGGACACTGCAACGTATACTAATATCTGTATATCTCATGGTACCTACTTGTGGGAGTAACTGTGAGCTGGAAAAGTTCTTCATCTGGAAAGTCGTCAGCTACATTATCTTGACGCTCTCCCGTCCTCAATCGAGACAAGTAGTCGGCATTCTCATGATGCTTTCCTGCTCGGGTTTGAACTGTGAATTTGAACTCCTGCAATAACAACATCCATCTCGCTATTCTTCCCGACAGATCAGATTTTTGCACCAGATGTTTTAAAGCATAGTGATCCACGTAGAATACAAACTCGCATCCCAACAAGTAATGTCGAAATTTTCTGACAGAATACACCATCCCTAGTGCTTCTCGCTCTGTAGTGGAGTAGTTCTTCTCTGCAGCGGATAACTGTCTACTCGCATAGTAAATCGGATGGTCTCTCTTTTCGCTGTCTTTCTGACTCAACACCACTCCAATAGCGAATGCTGAAGTATCCACATACACTTGAAAAGGTAGATTCCAATCTGGTGCCTTCATGACTAGAGCTTCAATCAACTTCGTCTTCAGCGTTTCAAAGACTTTCTGTCTCTGTTCCTGCCAGATGTACTCAGTAGTCTTCTTCAATAATTCGGTTAGTGGTGCTGCCAGGGTTGCATAGTTTTTGATAAACCTCCGATAGTAACCCACATGTCTTAAAAATCCCCGCAACTCGCTAATATTTGAGGGAGGTTCCAAAGCTACTATAACTTAAACTTTGTCTACGTCTACTTCAATGCCCCGCTGCGAGACTCTATGTCCTAATAAAAGGCCTTCTGACATGGCGAAGAAACATTTTTCTGGATGCAATGCCAACTGAGCATCTCTACAACGCTGAAAAACTACTGCCAAGGAATTTATGTGTTCTTCCCTTGGACCAAAAACGCAAAAATCATCTATAAAAATTTCTAAGAACTTCCTAAGATACTCTTAGAAAATGTTTGTCATCATTCTCTGAAATGTAGCAGGAGCATTACACAAACCAAAAGGCATCTTGTGATAAGCAAAAGTACCCCAGTCAGTGATAAAAGTAGTCTTGTCTTTGTCTTCTTCTTTGATGGATACCTGATTATACCCTGAAAATCCATCGAGAAAACTATAGCACTCATGGCCAGCTACCCTATCCAAAATAGAATCTGTAAAAAGTAAGGGGTGATGGTCTTTTCTTGTTGCTGCGTTCAGTTTTCGAAAATCTTGACATACCCTAATTTTACCGGTCTTCTTCTTGGGTACTATCACTGTAGGTGATACCCATTCACTGCTAAGGACAGGAAAAATAATACCAGCACTCAAGTACTTGTCAATTTCATCCTTGACTAAAAGAGAGTACTTCGGGTTTAATCGATACTGTCTTTGGCGTATAGGAACAGAATTTTCCAGTAGATCAATTCGATGTTAACCCCACTTCGCAGGAATACCCTTCATGTCTTCAATCTTTCAGGCGAAGACATCTTGGTAGTAAGTTAACATGTCATGGTACACCTCCAATTCTGCTCCCTGTAACTTCGCTGCGATCTTCAAGACTTTCCTTTCGTTGAGAACCAAATCCACTGTCGCTGACTTCAGTACCATTCCTTCTGTGTGGCTTACCTCTGAACTTCCCCGTCCCAACTGTGATTGCTATTCTTCCTCATTCCCCTTGCACTCTTCTTCATCTTCTATCTCATAGCATTGCAAGTAGTTCACAACTATGTAAGGTCTTGATTTCTCATTTTCCGAGCTAGTACTCGAAGATGAAGAGTCTTCGTCCGAAGTGTACCCTGAATCTGTCGAAGATGTTTCGCCCTGATGTGACATCTTCTTCTAGGATACTGAGACACTTTTCTCCTTGGGTTTCATCGGATCATTAAAGGACAACTTCTGCTTATACCAATCAATGATTACCTTAGCACCGTATAGCCAAGGTCTCCCAATAAGCACTCCATAGCCAGACTTAACCAATGGCCTTAGTACAATATATGTAAGTTTGAAGATTATCCCACCAATTGTTGTAGGAATATCTCGTAGTACTCCCAAAGGTCTTCGCCGACTCTGATCCGTCATCCTCAACACCCTTAGTGTCGATTCGAATTGTGTGTAACCCAAACCATGCGCTGTATCCTCTGTAATGATATTCACGCTAGAACCAGAGTCTATAGGCACATGTTTTATTAGACATCCATCTATCTCGATGTCTACTTCTGGAGATCCCAAGTCCTCCAGTCCAACTTGAAACAATGAAGGCAGATTCTTCGACTTAGCCTTCGCTGGTTTTCTCAAGGCTGCCAATAACAGTTTCCTGTACAGCCTATTGTCTTTGACCAACTGCTTGATGGTTATATTAGCTTGTTGGTTCAGCAAGTCTTCTACTACGTTGTAATGAGGGCTCATCACTGGAACAACCCTCTTAGTTTGTTCTGCCGTCAGCTTGCGCAGTTCGGATGGTCGTTCGACTTCGGGCGAAGAGACTTCAGCCCACACCTTCCCGAGCCCTTCTTGGCTAGGTTCCACCTCCTTGGCTTGCTTACTCAGTTCCTTACTGAGTACTGCCCTCACTTCTTCGGAAATATCCGCAGGTAATACTCCTGAGGTCTTCTTCGTTCTCGGTTCTTCCTTACGATTATCTGCCTGTGCCGATTTCGTCTGTTTCTCTACAACGTCGCGCACCTGTTCTGTCAAGGATTTATGCGTTTTCTTCTCCTTCTTCAATTGTTTTCGCTCAGTCTTTTTAAGGTCCTTCGCCTCCTGAGCTGCGGCTTCTGCTAAAGTCTCTCCCTTTCGAAGTAGTCTCTTTTCACTTCGAGTCTCCACTTTGTTTACCAGAATTTCCTTGTCTTCTGGCCAACCATATCCATCGTCGTTTGACAGAGTACAAACTTTCAGATCTTCGACCAACTCGACCATGTTTACTCCTGCATCTGCTCGTTGTTGGTTGGGTGGCGGTTGAAATCTCACTCCGGTCTTCTGAATTGGTTCATTCGTACAATCCGTAGCTCCATGACCGGGCTTATCACACTTCCCGCATAGTGGCATATATCCCACTTGTTTCTTTGGATGAGGACAAGAAGGAGCTCAATGACCATTGGCGCCACAATTAAAACATGATGTACCAAGAGATGGTGGTCTTTCCTGGTAACCTGCAGGGGTAAACTTTCGTTGGGTAACGTTAGTTGTCATTTGTCTAGGTACAAAGCGTTGGATATGTACCGGAGGAATGGGCGTGAATTGCTGAGGCTGAGTGGGTATCATAGCTCCATCTTGAGCTTGTACTCCATAGACCCCATCTTCACACTCTACAAAGTAATTGGGCTCGTATAATGGCGCCCACTCCACTGCATGGGTGTTATAGGATGATTTATTGTTAAAACATTCCGTATTGGCATGTCCATGTTTACCACAATTAGTACACCACAAATTTGGACATGAAGTAGTTGACGATTTTCGCCTCTCGGACGTTCTGACCAATTGCACCTTGAGGTCTTCGAACTTCTTGAGAAGATCATCAAGTGCAGTATCCTTAGATGGCTGTGTCCTCCTCACCATCAGAAGTCTGGACTTCGTCATTCTTTTCCGCTTCTTATGCTTTTCCTCTTCGTCCGAAGATGAGGAATCTTCGTCTTCCGATGTTGAGCTTTCATTCGAAGACTCTTCTGAAGATTCTTCCGAAGATGAATATTTTCTATGTTTCCGTTTTAACTTCTTCTTCTTCTCATCCTTTGCACTCTTCTTCGATTTTCTGAAATCCTTCTTCTTTCTCGACTCTGAAGCTTTTTCTCGATCTCTGCTGAGGATATTTGAGGACTCATAGTTCTCAGCAGAATCGATGGCTCGTTCTAAGGTTGACGTATCGAATCGTCTAATCCATGTCTGTTGCTTCGAAGGCAATCCTTTCACAAACCACTCCACTGCCTATGGTGGTGTGTAGGCTGGGTGTGTCCCATTAGCAGGTAGTCTATCCAAGATACCGTAAAATCTCTGAACATAACTCTTCAAAGATTCTTTCCTCTTCCGTTTAACGCTGTTTACTTTGTGCAGTACATGCCTGTTATAGTTCAGTTCCCTGAATCTTTTGAGGAATTCATTTTTCATCAAATCCCAAGTAGATAAGATTGTTGGGGTTAGATTGGCATGACTGTACCATTTTCCAGCTGCATGTTTCAACAGACTGGGAAAAATTCTCGTTCGATCGAGATCATTGTCTTCTTTGTTTGCATGAGATATCGCTTCGAATTGTTTAACAAAAGAATCGGCACCTTCTCCATCTCCATCACTGTCAGAATCTTCTCCACCAAATTTTGGATAATTCTGGCGAGTGAAGGATGGCGCTCCTGACGGAAGTGGTACTCCTGTCATTGTATGCGGTAGTGTAGAATATGAAACTGCTGACTGCTGTCTTTGACTCTGTCTTGTTGGTACCGTCAAGTTTGAAATCCTCACTGATCCTGAATTCGACAAATTGCTTAATGGTCGAAGAGTCAGTTTGGCAAGTGCATCCACAACTGCGGTTCCCACTCGGATATTTGGGAGGTTCACTTCGGGCAAAGTTACTTCGGGCGAAGTGTCTTCAACTGAGTGAATATTTCCTCGTCTTATTTCATGTTCATTCTTGGGTGAAGACGAGGTAGAGGCCTCCTTACTTCGTATCTTAAAGAGCGATACTCCTGGAGTACCCTGAGGTCTAAGATTTGGGATTCGAAGAGCAGGTGATCCCAATGGTAATAATTCTCGAATTAATTCTTGTCCTCTTTGTTTCTTCAAGAGTTCTACAAAGCTTGTGATCTCTGGCCCATGTTTGACGATCAGCTCCAAGGCCGCTTCCGCTTTCGGATTTGGATCTTCCGCAAGAGTTGTCAAAATGTTGGATTCTGACTGTGCTGATCCTGAAGACGAAGACGAAGATGAAGATTGAAACAACTCTACTCTTCGAATTGAAGGTGATTCTTCTCTATCTGTCTCCTCTTCTTCAGCTTGAATACCCTCTGCTTTTCTCGTTGATTCAAACAGAGATTCATGTAAATTTGTGGTCCTTGAAGAAAATGGTAACCATGATGCGTCTTTAAGTGAACTCTCTCCACTCCGTACGCTCGAGTATGGAGATTCGATATCTCCCTTCTTCTTCCAGTATGTGCGCTCGTCTTTCTCGTAACGCGTCCGTGGTGAGATAGGTACTGAACTCCTTTCAAGCGAAGATGAAGTCCCTTCAGAGAGATTTTTCACTTCTTGTCACTTCTGAGCCGCTTGACGTCTTCGCTCCCTCGTTGTCTCTTTCTGACGTTGAACTTCTTCCAACAATTGTTCACGGACCAACCTTCTTTTCAGCGCTCGTCTGGTCCTTCCCGTCTTCTGATCTTCTTCAGAAGGCGCTCGTGCTCCCCCTGACATACATGTCGACGGTTACAACTTACTGGATTCAAAGTAAAAGTTAAATCTGTATCCTCGGCAACGGCGCCAAAAGTTTTTATGTTTCTATATGTAACAACCCAGAGAAACACAAAGTATCGGAAATAGTAAATTAAGGATCGTTCCCACGAAGATACAGTTAACAATTACACAAAACACAATACTACATCGTCACAATGATAATTCAGATAGTTTTCTGTTATTCTCACAGAATGAAATAATATCCGGATGAGAGTTTAAGTCTGATAAGAAACCAAACCCAAGTACAAACCTGATAAATCGAATACAAACAATGATGAAATAGTTCTTTGATCAGGGACCCTTCCAACAACATATAAAAGATTCGAGAAGATAGATGTATGAGTAAATGAGGTAGCAAAATACTGCTGAAATGTTACTAGTCTTCTTCTGAAAAGACAGAAGAATACAGATTTCACATCAAGGTTCAAAGAATAAGCCCCTACTCTTCCTAAGAAGTGTTCTTCCTACTAAATCCTCACTCTTAAGAATCTCACTTATTTGAAGAAGCTAAACTTAAGACGAAGCCACCATGTTCCGAACTCTTCTTACAATTTAACTTATGCTTCTCTACTTCACAGTAACTAATAGGTTTTCAGATTCTCGAAATGTCCTTGCTCAAATAGCCCGAAGGTTCTCTTCGCCGAAGGCCAACTTCGCTCATCTGCATCAATCAGATTTACACCTGCGATAGCAAACTACGTCCTTCGTAGGTAAATTTGCCTTTGCCCACTTTTCTCACACTCTCACTCCGCAATCTTGCGCAATCAAAAATTAAGAAACAAAAGCTGAAAACATGGAAAAGGTAAAATATCAGAGACTCGCATCGCTTATATAGCCCTTCGTCCTAAGATGGCGGATCTCATTTCCTACAAAAGATGATTGCATCTGAATCGTGCGATCACGTCCCCCTGGTTGGCGGAACCGTAGTATCTACTCTACCTAACTGTAAAGAGTGTCCTATACTGGCTAAGGTAAACTTAACTGTCTCCCTAAGCTCCTTCAAATCTCGTATGATTCTCTCCCCTAGTCTAACTATCCTACTCTTCGCCGAAGGATCCGACGCTACTGTTAACTCTGTTCAAAGCCGCTGGAGAAGCTCGAGCTCTGTCTCGTTAAGCTCGGTGGCGAAGTATGTCATCGCGATCTCGTCTACCTTCGCTCGAAGCTCTTCGGTCTTCACTTCAACAATCTCTAAGTTCGCTTTCTCTGCCTTGGCTAGCTCCTCATCCTTGGTAGGCAACTGCTCCAGAACAGCGTCCATCTCTGACTTCATGTCATGGAAGCGTGAAGTCATAAAGTTGAGCTTCGCCTGCCAATCTTGTATCTCCTTTGAAGCATTCACCTGGTCCTTCGATCTAGCAACCACCAAAGTGTCTCGCTCCGCAGTCAACTTCGCAACCTCGGCCGAAGAGTCATCAATCTTCTTCATTAGCTTGTCCTTCTCCGTAAGCCATGCTTGTCTTCCGAAGTGTACTGCACTGAGAAGATCACTAAGGGATAAAGGTACCTTCGTCTCATTCTCGTATTCCTGACGCTGCATGTCCAACTTTGCCAAAATAGGTAGTGCCGTGCCGCTCAGGAACTCCAGCGTCTTCTCGAACATCTGCAACTCCTTCCCTATGCTTGGATCTTTTGATGCCGAAGTCGTGGCATCGTTAGGACAAGATGAAGGTCGAGGGGCTTCCGAAGGAGGTTCCCGAAGTGTAGCACCCGAAGGTACTCTTCGTATCACAAACTCCTCCTGGTCTCTATCCGGCTGACTCGCTCTCGGACCCGTCTCTCTTAAAATCTCCACTGAAGACGATCGTTCCGCAGTCTGCACCTCTGCACCTTGATTGGATGAGTGTCAGCCTGGGCGTACCATGAGACTGAATGAGTTGAACTGTGAGTTTGATAAGAGGTACTCGCAACTTTCTGGTCTAGAAGAGTTGACATTGGATGCTAGGAAGATAGAGTTGTTCTTGCATACTATGGATGAATTTACAACAAATAGACTTTGTTTCATGTTAGCTGATCATGGAGCAGAGGGGAGGAGCTACATCTGATTGGAGAAGAGTGGAAGAAGCAATATTTACTCTTGCTAGACAACATCATGGCAAGATTGCAATAGCTGGACAACTAGATACAATGACCTTGTCAGAACAACAAGTGGTTCTTCAAGTCCTAATAGTTCCTCCAATAGTTTTGCAAGTACCTGTTGTGATTCCTCAGGCACCTATAGTGCATGTTCTGGCACAAAGAGGTCTTAGACAACGACCAGTTGAGAATCAAAATCAACATAATCTGATTCAAGAACTAACTCAACAGTTGAGAGATTTAAGAGTTGAGATGACAGATATGAAGAGAGACCAACGATCAACAGCACCATGTGCTCGATCATTACCAAGATGTATTTGATGTGATAGTCTAGATAATCTCAGAGGGGACTTCCAAGACTTAGCGGTTGTCTTGCGAGAGAGCGTGATCAACTATCAACAGATCAGTAATCTCTTTTGCAACATCTGTCGATATCTCTCGTCTCAAACGTCTGTCGTCACACGCATTACACTATTTGAAGATTCTCATTACGACTGGATTTTTGTCGATCATAAGTTGGACAGTTGGATAGTATGTGCTATCCAACGTAAGTTGGATAGATGATCATGAAGCAAGTAATCACTAACGTTAGCCATCGATAGAATATAAAGTAGCTGAGAAAAATCTGAAACTTTCCAAAGTGGTTGTGAAGGTGGAAGTAATGTCTGTATTATTATCTCCTGCAATCTAGTCAAGCACGGCAAAAATCTAAAAAATGTCAAATTTGATCGTTAAGGTCTTCACAGTCAAAGTTGTGTTGACTAAGATTTCGTCAAAGTGTAACTTCCTTATATGGACTCCGTTTGGATCGAAAGTTGAACCGTTGGGAAAGCTCCTTCCGAAATCCTTGCACAAAGGCGAAGTCTTTTTAAGACCAGAAGAACTCTCAGAATTGTCAAATTAGATCTCTTTCACCTCCAAAAATACAGTCAAAGATGTTTTTATCAGAAAAATCTTGCCCTGAAAAATTTTGTCTTTTTTCTCTCTTTTCTGTTGAAGATGGTGTACTCACTCTATGTCTTTTTCACTCTCTGGTTCCTCACTCCTTGCTAATGCTCTAACCTGAGCTCTGATTTCATATTTGAGAACCAAACGCAGTGAATATTCTCTCTTGTGGAAGAGATATCAGTAAAGGGATCAGTAGACTCATCATCTTCCCAAGAGGGGGTTGTTATATACTCTAACCTATAGTTCAATCACTAGTCATAGAGAGATGTGACAGAGGTTAATATACTAGAGATGACTGTAGAGGTGACTGAATTCTGAAACTAGACATTATCTTTAACAAAGACTACCGTAGGGATTGTTTTCCTGTGAGGTTGACGTCTGTTATTTGCAGAACATAATTATCAACAGAAAAGACTATTGGCTTTTCCCGTGAATGGTGCAGCTGGAGGTGATAGATCCCCCTCTTGTGGGCTCGAACTACTTCGGACCAATGAGGTTGTTGCTGAATGTAGAAGAGTTGGAATTGGAAATCAGAAACAAGTTCCAGAGAGCAGCAATTCTAGTTTTCATTAGACTCGAAGAGATTGTGTCCTCTATTTCTTCACTCGCTTGAACTTTCTGCTTCTGCAACCTTTCGCAGATGAACTCATGAGGATGGTCACTCACTCACTCAGCTTGTAGCAGAGCAGACAGAATATTGTAATCAACATGCCGCTCGTACGTACCATACCTGAACTTTTTGCTTACCGCTGATGCGTATTCAAAGGCTGGAGTTTCAACCAATACCATGTACAGTTCGTGATAACAGACCCAGCTAGCTGCAATGTTCTATTATGTTCGATTATCTTTGCAGTGGTAAGCTCAAGAAAAGAGTGAATGATGAATGTTGAACTCGAGTTGGAGTTCTAATGTGAACACGAAGAGAGAGTGGCAAGAGAAACTGTGGGCCAGAGAGCAAGAGAAACTAACGATGATTACAGCTTCAAGATCTTCGTCTCACTGGGACATTCATCCGAACATGTGCCAGCTATGTATGCTTGCAGCAGTTAATGAAGACTGTCTCCTCACAAGCTTCATTCTCTCCTTCTCGCTCATACAGAGGTGCGATGTGTATACCGTATTGTTAAAACTACCATGTATATCTCAACAGTAGTAGAGTATTTGCGAATTGTGTGGATTGACTAATTAAGTAACTTCTACCTGCTACTCGGTGATGAACAGAGTGACTAATTTTACACTCTCTCTGACTACTGTTTACTTAGCTATGCCATTGAGTTTCACTCCCAAATCTGCATGCACGAAATTATTCAAAGTTTTCGTCACTTCGTGGTTTAATGAAGATATCAGCAACTTGATAACACCGAAATACTTCTCCAGATCGACTTCACTGCTTCCTAAATGAAATAGACTTAGAGTTTCAAAACTTGAGCTCTGCTTTCGAACCATAGTGATTGCTATATGCACATGCACTTACCGTTTTCGTGTAATTACTGTTGTCTTTCGTAGTGTGTATCTATACGTACCTCACCCAATTTCCTGTCTTCCTCTATTCTTGAGGGTCACTTTGAGTAGTGTAAGAAGAAATAATTTGAAGGGGTAAAAAGTAGACAAAGAAAACGCTACTTCCATAAGATATTCAAGAGCAAATACCAAGAGTGAACAATGAGTAATGAGAGCCAAGGCAGAGAGGACCTTCAAGACTCAAGTCGAGAGGAGATAATAAGTCAAAAGTGAACCATGAGCAATGAGAGAGTCAAGGCAAAGAGGACCTTCAAGTACATAGGAGACAAGAAGTTCAAAAAAATGAACAATAAGTAATGAGAGATCCAAGGCAAAGAGTACTTTCAAGGACACTCAAGTGGGATCACGTATTATCTAATCAATGCTACGGATCCATACCGAATCATTAATTTTTCTAATAGGATACTAATAAGTTACTGAGCCTCGAGCTAAGGAAAACGGTTACTTACAGAGATTTTAGTTTCACTTACATAAAAGAACAGAGATTTTGGTTTCACTTACATAAAAGAACAACGGTCATGACTGGCACAGGTACTTGGTGCGAACAACGGTCATGACTGGCACAGGTACTTGGTGCGACTAGGTGTGTTTTGAAAACTTGCGACTCTATAATCAAGCCGCTTTCACGAAAAGGGTTCCATTGTTGCTTAGCTTGAGGAGAGTGTTCATGTCTCCTGAGGTCCTATTGTTCGTGTGTGTTCTGAGAGGAGTGGTCGTTTCACTCAATGATCCGTTCGCTGTCATATGTTATCGAGTTAACGCTGGTAGACTTGGTATTGAGAACTTTGTGTTGTAGTCAATGTAATCAGTACTTGTCAATGAAGGAGTTAATATGGTGTTTCAAGGTTCAGGCCATCTTCCAGAATTACAACTTGTGAGACATTGTGCTAGGTGATGAAGAGAGACCTTTTGGATCATCAGCAGCTGTCAAATCTTGGAATAAACGAGATCAATAAGTACTTGCCACCATCAAGATGACTATCAAAGACTCTGAAGTCTTAGATATCTTGGAGGCTAAAACTTCAAAAGAGGCTTGAGATACATTCACCAAGAAGCACGAAGGAGCAGCTCGCAAGAGGAAGAGAATGCTTCGCAGAAAGTTGAATACTTTGCAAATGACTGCAGACATTTCACTCGAAGAGCATTTGAATACAGTGAAAGGTCTGGTACAACAATTGAAGAATCTGGGTGGGGCTATAGACGATGACGACTTGGTATTGATAGTGCTCCAAAGTTTACTAGAACCATACGAGCATTTTGTCAAAGCTCTGGATGTACGTAAGAGCCCGTCACATTCGAAGAATTGCAGACACTAGCTTTGCAAGAAGCTATGAACATCGAGGTCAAGTCTACTCAAACAACTGTCACTGATGCTGCTTTTTTCTCCAAGAGGAGAGATGAGAAACGTGATAGATCTCAAGATTCACAATCTAGACACAAGGAGCATTGGAAGAACAAGCGAGGAAGTTCTACACGAGATTCAAAGGGCAAGTTCAACAACTCCAACAAGCAAAAACTTGAGAATTGCAACTACTATAAGAAACGTGGTCATTTCGCATAGGAGTGTCGGAAGAAAGCATTTGATCAACGTTCAAACACCAACAGAGGTAACCGTACAAACATCTGATCATGATGAGAAGCTTTTCTTCACTGCCATGTATACAGATGTTCATGATCAACAATTTGGATTGATTTTGGAGCATCGAACCACAATTTCCTTCCTCTGAATGGACCAGAGATACGACGAGGTGATGGTACGAGATATCAAGTCAAAGGAAAAGGTAACATCCGTATCAAGCTTCCTTCAGGTCAGATCAGAACTATTGGATGTGTTTGGATTGTACCTGGTGTGGTGCAAAATCTGTTAAGTCTTGGTAAACTTGCTGCAAATGGATTTCAACTGTCATTTGATGCACAAGGATGTTCCATTCTTGACCAAGGATAGGTGGTAGCCACAAGGTTGAAGGTTGACCACTTGTATGAACTACAAGTCCTACCTTTGGTTGCTCCACTACTAGCTGATGTAACAGATACGAGTCAATTATGACATCTTCGACTTGGACACTTACATTATCAAAAATGCAGAAGTTGTTCCATGAGGACTTGGCCCTTGGTATTTCCAAATTGGTCTCTATAAACACCCCGTGTGAAGTTTGTCTCAAATCTAAGCAGATTCGAAGGAAGTCTACAACACGAGCAACAAAAATCCTTCAGCTGTTACACACAGATCTCTGTGGACCTACTGAGACTATTTTGCTTGGAGGTTCTAAGTACTTCATGCTGGTTGTTGATGACTTCTCGAGATATATTTGGATTTTCTTCTTGTTAAGAAAGTCTGAAGCACTCTCACATCTTCAACAGTTTGTTAACATGGTGGAACGACAAACTGGACAGCTAGTGAAGTGATAGATAGAGGAGGAGAGTTCACTTCCAAGGCTTCTGAAAAATATTTTGTTGAGAAAGGGATACTGCGGCAGTTGACTACGGCGTACATGTCTCAGCAAAATGGAGTAATTGAACGGAAGAATAGAATTGTCGTGGAGATGACAAGAAGTCTTCTCATTGAGCAAGATCTTCCAAAAGATCTTTGGACTGAAGTTGTGAATACTGTCACGGTTTACCTTCTGAACAGAAGTCTAACAAACGATGTTTACAACAAAACTTCATTTGAAGCTTTCATAAGGAAGAAACCAAACCTTTCTAACCTATGAATTTTTGGCAGTAAAGCATATGCTAGATAGAACTCCTCCAAAATTGCTCCAAAAGTTTAATGATAGATCTCAAATCTGTACATTCATAGGATATCCAGCAAGAGAAAAAAGATGTAGATTCTTGAGTGCTGCAAGAAAGATTATCATCAGTAGAGATGTAGTACTTTTAGAGGTCCCTCCATCTCAAAATTCACAGCATCATCTTTCTGATCTGTCACTTCTCTCAATCCAAACACCTACTTCAGAGAATCATGGAGAAGAAGCTCAGCAAGAACCACCACCTACACAAGTTGAAGTTACTGATTCAGGTCCAACTACAGCAGATTCGCCTCCGAGACACCAGACTACTCCAGATTGGAATTTTGCTGCTCAACCAAGGAGACCCACAGAATAAAGAAGGTTCCTGCAAGGCTAGAGGATTATATTCTCATGGCTGAAGCTCAAGGTGATGGAGAAACTATTTCATTCGAGGAGGCTTTCAGTAAAGATCAATGGAGACGTGCAATAGAAGAAGAATATGATGCATTACTCAAAAATGAAACATGGAGCTTAGTACCTCTTCCATCTTACAAGAAAGCATTCGGCTGTAAGTGGGTTATAAGATCAAGAGACATGCGGATGGATCTATTGAGAGATACAAGGCTCGCCTTGTTGCAAAAGGCTACTTGCAGACTGCGGGAGAGGATTTTCAAGAGACCTTCACACCTATGATAAAACTCAACTCCATTAGAGTTCTTTGTGCCCTTGCAAAACTGCATGGTTGGAAATGTCTACAAATGGATGTCAAGAATGTATTTCTTAATGAGATTCTTCAAGAAGATATCTACTTGCAGCAACCATCTGGATTTTTTCATAGAGGAGGTGAACAATTAGTGTGCAAGCTACATAAGACATTGTATGACCTCAAACAAGCTCTAAGAGCTTGGTACACAAGAATTACACCTTCTTGAGCAGCAAGGCTTCTCATCTACTAGAAGTGATCCAAACTTCTATGTTTTGATTACTTCTCAAGGTATTGTGTTATCATTACTGTACTTGGATGACCTGATAATATCCGGAAGTAATCAAAGAGGAGTCAGAAGCTTTACTGCAAGAGTTTGATATGAAAGATCTAAGACTTCTCAACTTTTGTCTTGGAGTTCAGTTTTTGGAAGACAACTACATGTTGTACCTCACTCAAGCAAGATACACAGAAAGTATACTTTTGGATTTTCAGATGGAGAAGTGCAAACATGCGCCTACTCTCATGGTTATCTCTAAGGAGTCTGTTGATAACAAGCGTACAGATGCAACAGAATTTAGAAAACTGATTGGAAAGTTGGTTTACTTAGCTGTCACTGCTAGACCAGATATCTCATATGCTGTCAGCAAACTCAGTCAGAACATGGAGTCTAGTCTCTCATAATAATGCATATGAGGGTGGTAAAGAGAGTTTTGCATTACCTCAGGGGAACTATCAGTTATGGACTCATATATAGCTCAGATAAGTCACTTGGACTTGTCGGATTGCTGATTGGACAGACGATTCTTTATCAATGTCTGGATTTGCATTTATGCTTGGAGGAGGTGCCATCACTTGGCAGTGTAAAAAGCAGCCAACTATTGCTTTATCCTCCTCTGAAGCAGAATATCGTGATCTCTGTAATGCAGCACGAGAGGTCATTTAGCTAAGATGGATATTGACCAAACTGCTGATAACCAATCAAGCTTTTGTCTTCAGACAGATTTTAAAAATTGAGACTTGACTGTATACAGTCATCTCTAGTATATTAATCTCAGTCATATCTCTCTATTACTAATGACTGACTAGTGACTGATCTATTGTTCATAGGTTAGAGTATATAACAACCCCTTGGGAGATGAGAGTCGGGACTGATCTCTTTATCGATATCTCTTCCCCAAGTAATTATTTGCTTGATCGGGCTCATGTGCCGATCTTGTTGCTTGACAGGTCCCTGCGCCGGTCTTTCAGGCCCATGACTGACTATTGTAGATACTCGATCACACGTCACAATGGACATACACGTGGCATGTACACGTGATGACGACAGGTTGACGTGGAGTCAGTGACATGGTCTGAGCGTGATGTACTGACAAAATGAGAGTTGTCGCGACTGTCGGTCAACTCAGCTCGAACGTTCTACCTTCGACTTGACGTCTGGACGAATTCGTTCAAGGCTCCGTGCAAGCGACTGTCGGTCAGCTCAGCTCTAGTTACAGGAAGATCTGCTTCGAGAAGAGAGTTCGTCGTCCTAAGGGCCTGTTCCATTACAGTAGATGGAAGTTGGGACCCAACAGGTCTAGCTTCCGAAAGGTCCGGTCTGTTCGACTGTCTATTACAGATAATGTTGCTGCAGGCTGATGGTTGTAACTTGATTGATTGACTTCAGTGAGACTAAGTGACTTTCACAGAAATGCCTGCATTGCTGCAGCTGCTGCTATTATTTTGTTGTTCAAGTTGCTGTTCACGTTTGAGGTACTCCCCACGGAGGTTGCACAGTGCTAGAAAGCACTTCGTTAAAGATGAACACTGAACACTTAGACGAGGACTGGCAGAGGCTCCTAAAGACATCATTTCTTGCAGGCCGGTGGGAAGCATGGAGTTTCATCAGTTCGGCTCGAGCAGGAATAGTACGGAGTTTAAAGATCAGAGATGGATGAGACTGAGATCGTGGGGATTGGAATCACCAGCCCCTCCTTGCTCGAGGAGTTCGAACGAATTCTGGAGCAGCTGGTCGTCAAAATGCGAAACCAGCAATCGATCTAACAGTGCCAACTTTCGCACGTTCTACAGCATTAGGCTGCGTCTACCGCAGTTAGTGCTTCCTTACCGGGAGAATTCCTCGTATACGGAGTACTTGATCCCTTCCGCTTATCAGCTGAAACCACGATCTTACGCCTCAGAGATCACTCCTGCTGCTGCACGGTGAAGACGACAATGTACGGGGAGCCCAGTGTGTCAATAGTGCTCACTGTAAGCTCCAGCAGGACCAAAATACGCAGTAGTAGATGCAGATAGATCAGTGCCCGCGGAGACCGTCCAGCCAACAAGGAACAAAGGAGTGTATTCAACGACAATCAACATCTCTGAGTGGATTCCGCAACAATTCCTGATCCAGTCACCATCCATGTTGGATCGAAAACCGTCTAGTCAGCTATCTACCGACTGCAACCAGTCATGGGCCTGACCAAGGAACGACTTTGGCGCAGGGGCCCTGTCAAGCAACAAGATCCGCGCATCGCTGACAAAGCAAATAATTGCTTCCACAAGAGAGAGTATTCACTACGTTTCGTTCTCTAACAGTCTTCTCCTCCCTCCGTACGTCAACTGAAGCTAACTGATAAGTGCTCCCGTCGACGATAGCAGAAACAATGTCACCCTCGATCTCTATCACAGACTACAGATGAGAGGTCCATAACTTTTGCTGTCCACTCTGGAGGTTCGGAATCCTAGCAATCATGATCATATGATGAGGTCAATGATCCTTTGGGTAATAAGTTAAACCCCCGAAATAGATGTCATTGAACTCTGTTTAAACTGCCTCCACCAACTTCAATGACACTCGCTATCTCCGGAAGGAGCTCGAGGAGTACCAGATCTGTCAACTTGAGCAAGAATCATGACATAGTTTCGCCACGTCTCAAGAAGCGGTCGGCTCTCATTTGGAGACACGAAGCAAAACGTCGTCTGCACAGCTAACTTTAATTATTATGTACGTTTCTACTCTTCTAAATCTCGGCACAGTTCACACGTGATGGACGAAGCGCATCATGATTCATGATCGAACAATCACTAAGAGGCTAGGGTCCTACTTCTCCATCGTTGCATTTCTGAACGTGCAATATTAATAATATATTTAATCCAAATGTTCCTGCTAGAAAAGACCCGTTATCACTGGAACCGCCGTGGTTGTTGAAACTTCACCGCTCGTCTCCTCACTGTGCTTGACAATGTACACCTTCGATACAGTTATCTGCATCCTGAAACAGACCACTGCGGACAGTAGAGAGAAAAGGGAAACTGCACAAGTAAACATTATGAGAGTCACCTTGAGCAACACACTGCGTGGGATCAGAATGAATTTGTACTAACACACGTAAAATCGACTTAACGCATAGAAGTTTAAGATGAAGTCTAGGTTAAGACCAGTCATTCATGCTACTGCTAAATTGAGTCCTTTCCACTATATCAAACTCAGTTTGATCTCTTGGTGACTGATGATCATCTCTTACGTAACTTTATGTAATACAGGTTAGATTATATAACAACCCCTCTAAGGTCTGATAATACTTCTGATCTCTTTACTAGTGTATCATCTTGTGTTAGAAAGAGTATCCGCTCACGATTGGTCTTCGTAAAGAGAAGGCGATGAATGTATGTATTACTAACTGGGTGTTTATCCAAGGAACATTGAAACTGATAGTGCTGACTAACGAATCTGTACGCGGTAGCGTACGCTGTCATTTGAAATCTAGCCGCGAGGCAAGAAGCTACAGTCAAAAAAAGTTCACGCAAGTGTTTCTGTCTAGAGAGTACACCTCAGCGTTGATTTGAATTCTCTAACCGTGTGTGTACTTGAACAGTGAGTTTCATGATCAGTGACACGTACTTGTTCTCAAATCCTTGTGAGTTGCTGGATCTGTACTCTGTTTCTGCATTTTCTGCTGGTCATGAGCCTTTAGAACAAAGTACTCAAATATTGCAACTGACTCTGGAATTTTATGCTGGACTTGCGGAAGGGGTGCGAATCAACGTCCACCGACCTTGACTAGGTCTTCGTATGAATGTAAAGGCTAGCTAGTAACCTGTTTGACTCTTCCGTTCCAATTATTATGCTAGCTGACATTGGGGGAGCTTGGTGCACGTGGAGCGACCTTCAGCAAGTACTATCTAGGCTAAGCATAAAACTCGAGTTAGCTCGAGCTCGCCCGACAGAGAATTTTCCAGTACTATCTATTTCGAGTTCTTTGCCTTCAACCCGTTGAACTAACAGGCTAGGCTGCTGCAGCTATGTATGTACACCTGCTTCTGAACACGAACATGCTTGAACCTTGTGGAATATAAGATGATATGCATCATGAATGATAAAATGAAACTCCAGAGCTCCTCAGCAAGCTGACTTAGGGTTCATGTACGTACCGATTGAAGTACTTATGATCAGCTCTCCAATTTACTTTGTATGACACTGTGTATATCTTGCTTCGAAATTCCTGGATGACTGACTTGACGGTGGCATCAACCGTCACAGGTCCAATCTCGAGAACTTCTCACACTGCGATGAAATCAAGAAGCCTACCAGCTGAAACGTTATTAGGACTATGCACATTAACTAATCTCTGCGTTATACTTGGATCCCTCTCCATGATCTCGGGCCTTACTGGAACATAATGAATGCGACTGCAGGTCGATGTCGATATCGGTGGTCTATATATAGCTAGTAGTACTCGTGTTTCCTTGCACAACGGAATGTCATTCATCAATGTTCAAAGCAACAACGTTAGCCGACCGAGGTTAAATACATATCTGGAGGGAGAGAAAAGCTGATTTGCTGATTCAGGAGCATTAAACTTGTGCCTTGCTACGGTCCTGCAGGCAGATTGCAAGACGTATCATTCTCCTGTTATCAACGTGGTAATTACGGACCTCATAGCTTAATTAATGAACTGTAATTAAGGGTCTGATCATGAGCTCGTACGTACGTCATGAATGCACTCTACGGTTAGAGAGCTGAAGCACAGAAAACTTCTCTGTGAAACTGTCGACAGTCCCTCCGAATTCGAAAGTAGGGGCGAAATAGTCCGAAGACTTGTCGACGCAACAGAAAACCCACGAGAGGAGATCCCCTCATGTTCTGCAGGAAGTTGGTAGAATTCTAGATCTTCACATGGTCATGGGGGAGTGTCGTACATAACTGTGAAGTCGGAGCAGCTGGCCATGGACTATTATTACCTAAGAGTAGTGCGATCGAGTTAGAGAAAACTGAAACGTACATGCGGATCCAGAGAACGCTAGTACCAGATTGCCACTTGGGGGGACAATTTGGGAGCTCGAGGTCGATCGTTGATTTCCCCAATTCATTCAACTTCCTGCCGCTCAGAGTTTTCGGCCATTGTTCTGCCGAACAGATCCCTACAATCAGGAAGTATATAAGTTGTCAAAAACAGTACTAGCTTGTATAGATCTGATTTATGCATGGTCTTAGGTATTTCGCTACCCCGATTCGAACGGGCCCAAAACAAGGCAGATACCTGTCGTAAAGCTGGACTTCCGAAATTGAAGTCCAAAGATGATGATCATGATCATGAGACTCGAGCCTGCAGAGCTCAAGCCATCAGCCTAGATTCAGGGCAAAGCTGGATACCGCACTGTTATTAAGTTTTAGTCGTAGTCAGCACGGGTTCTCACTTTCAAGAATGATAGTTTACTTTGCTCCATGTCCACCTTAAGCTTGCGCTTCGCAATATAATAGCTGGCATGGGAATCTGAGGTTTGCATCATTGCGTCGGAAATTATGTACAGAGCCAGCAGGCTGTTATCTCATGCGCCAGAACCGAGAATGCTATCAGCCTTATGATCATCTCGATCATCACCGAGATTGCAAGCCATTCTGGCGATGACAAAAATTCATTCGATGTACATGTCACTTCTCTTGTAAATTGGTCTGTGTGTACCGTCCACATATAAGTAGGTAGTCCCTACTCCCTAGTCAAGGATTTCCTCGCCTGCTGTCAATTAGCCTAATTAGGCCTTGAAAGCCATGAATGAGTGAAAACCGATTTGTCAGATTTCGCTCTGTTTGTACCGTACGTACGTTGCCCTTGAACTGTTACAGTACTTAAGAGTTAAGAGACTTATATATAAGATAAATGATAATCATTTTACAATTTCTTTTTCTTTTTTCTTTTCTATTTTTTTCTACGAGCTGTTTTCGCCGTGGATCTTTTGATCATTGTACAGTTGTTTCCTCCGGAACTTCTGGACTCTGGAGATTCAGATTCACGATTCAGGGCGCTGTCACTCGAATTGTGAACAGTCTTATATTTACAGTGAAGTGTTCCAACTGGCTGGAAACCGTAACTTCCGGCCGTCCGGAGACATCAATACTTGCAGCAGCTGACCATGATGGCTGTCAAACTTCCCGACCAACTGGTAAGACTGGTCACTGGAGGGTTCACCTGCAGCTGCTGTGTGGATCCGGCATGCAGCATGAGACACGTACGGTCATCTTGAGCATTTTCTCACGACAAGAATCCGCTACAATGTAGTGATTCTCATGAAATGGAATGCAGGACCTCGCTTCCAGCCTCGATCGAGCTCGAGGGATGGCCCCCTAAATTTAAGGACAGCTAGCGCTGGCAGATCAAGTTACCTCTTGATTCTAGATTCTTTCATCGTGCACGCCCTTAGAGTCTCTGACTCAGACTCTAGCTAGATCTACCTCAAGATGCTTCGTTCGAATTTCGATAGTCTCTATGAGAGACGTTCTTCAGAATCTTTGAAGTTTCCCGGCCCTAACGCTAACAAGCTTAGATTGAATCTCTGTTTGAGAATCAGATTCTTCAGATCTATCTCGAGTAATGCGGTTGCTCATCACGGTTCGAACTGGAACAGTCCTACCGCAAGTTCCTGATTTCGCCCACAGTGAGTACTTCGAGCAACTTTACTTCTGTAACCGCAATTTAAGCCTGTAAATTCGTTCACTTAGCGATAGTCTAGTACTGTGAACTCAGAAATTCAGTCAGCAGCTCATACTTCAGAATCGAACACGGAGACCGTCACGCCGCTTTTGCAATGAATTCTCCGTAATTATAATCATCAACCGCCCCTTCGTCCCTCGATATAATTTGTACCCATACTGAACGAAGACTAAGAATATATGGACTTACCGACTGCTCGAAGCGAGAAGGTCGTCCATGCTCGGCTTCTTCATTCAGATCGATGAAAATGTTCTCCACAATTGATGAAACGAACTTATTTCGAAAATTTATCACACTCACTCCCCTCGTCCGAATCGCTCGCAGTTGGGTGCCGACATGAGTAAAGATCGACGCCAGCGAAGTTCCTGAAGAATCCTAGCTAGCGATCAAGCCAGGAGCCAGCCGGATATCCATGCATACCTCTGAAATTCGCAATCGTATGAAATTTTGTTGTTAGAACTTATTTGGCGGCATCTTCAGAGACTACCTTCGTAGACGTAATTTAAGCTGAAGGTGTGCCCAGCAGTTCAGTGCGGAGCACTGATCATGATGAATATGTAAATACAGACAGGTCTCGGATCCGGATCCGGACCTTGAAGAGGTCAAACTGCAAAGTTACTTGTTTAAAATATCGCTATATATGTGAGTTAAAATAAGCGGGATCCAACCGCGAGTTTGTTAGGGTCACCATGTATTGGCACGGACGAGTTCGCTGTGCATGCATGCATGCACGCGGTCTGTCCCTCGATCTCCTTCGGGCCTTCGTTTACCAAACACGCTAAGCCCTTCCTTCTCGTTCCTCGCCACTACCTCCAATTCAGGGATCGGAGAGCGAGGGATGGCCCGAGAAACTCGCGATCGGTACGTCTGTCCTTGTCGGTTCCTTCCCACTCCTCCCGCTCGATCGATCGATTGGACTTGTAGGTGTACATATGGAGGTCCGGTCCCGCTTCTCCTCGGTCCATTCGCTCTTGCTGCCTTCCTCAGTCTCGATCTTCTCTTTCTTGGCTCATGTTGACTCCACTCAGCTTGCTGTCTGGCGACAGCAAGTTGGAGTGTTGATTCATATCGAGTCGATGAGTTCCTTTGAGAGGAGTTTGAGACAGGAAGTGACAGCCTGAGTTCTCCGAAAGTGTGAATGGTGGATTTCAACAGTGCACTGTTTAGCTAGCTGCAATTTAATTGCTTGCAGCACCCTGCAGCCGTAAGTACGTGGGGTGATTGAGACACTCGGAGGCCTGTCTCTGCAGCTGGCCGTTTCGATTCGGGTCGTGGTGTCCCGATCGTTCAAGGGTGAGGAAGCTTAAGGTTGCGAGCTCGAGGAGAAGCTGCAGCAGAAGAGTTGTACCAGTTTTCTGCCTCAGAGCTTCCAGTCGATCAGACAGTCAAATTAAGCTCATCCTCATCTGTACTAGAATAAAAATGTTAATAAACATCTCTAGCAGAGACTGACGTGGAAGGAATCAGAACTTAGCTCACTAGATCGATCTGGAATAGGTCTCGGATTGGTTTCGATCATATCAGGGGCCTTGGAAGAGAAATCGAAACAGCTCGGAGGAGGAAACGGGTGACAGTGCAATAAATCGAAATGACTTCTCCTCCAGGACTTCCTAGATCCGTGAGAAGCACTCCAGGAGGTGAACCGAGCCCCAGGTCGACAGGTCAGAAGCTGAATTTTGTGCCGAATACACGAAGGACGATTAGTGGAAGGTATGCTTCAGTCTCTCGAGACGAACAAGAGCAATCGATGGACGGGGAGGATGCAACGACCACGGAAGTCCCATACAGAGTGCACATTCCTCCGACTCCTGACAATCAGCCAATGTCGGGATCCAACTCTCCAGCGGGAGCAGCAGCCGGTCATCATCAGCACAGGCCGCCAGTAGCCCAGCAGTTCGTGGCGAGCACAATGTTCACAGGAGGTTACAAGGCTCAGACTCGGGGTCACGTGCTGGACAAGATGACCGGCGACCGTGATAGTCCTGACGACAAGGCCAGCAGCAGATCAGGAAACACCTGCGCAATCGGTGGCTGTGACGGGAAGACCATGAGGAACGCACGCGGAGAAGAGATTTATCCTTGCAACTGCAACTTCAGAATCTGTCGAGATTGTTACTACGAAGCTCGGAATTCGAGCGGCAAATGCCCCGGCTGCAAAGACGAGTACACGAACCTCGATGATCCGCAGGATGTCAGTGGAGCAGAAGGCATGCAAGGTAATAAGTTATTGACGGCAGAACGGAAAGCTCTTCCTGGTCCAGAGTATGACGATGACGGCAAGTCGAACAAGATGGATCGGAGACTGTCCGTTCTGAAAAACCCTCCTCTCGCCTTGAGCCAGACAACGCGTCAGAATGGAGAAGATTTCGATCACGCGCGCTGGCTCTATGAGACCAAGGGAACCTACGGCTATGGAAATGCAGTGTGGCCGAAAGATGACTCCTTAGCTGGCGATGGTGGCAACGGAGCAGGAGGTGGAATGGGAGGATCGTCCGTGCCTTCTTTCAACGAGAGAAATCGACGCCCGCTGACTCGAAAGCTTGCCATTGCTGCTGGAACCATCAGCCCTTACCGGTTTCTTGCGTTGGTGAGGCTCGTGATCTTAGGATTCTTTCTGGCCTGGCGAATTCAGAATCCCAACAGAGACGCAATGTGGCTCTGGGGAATGTCAGTCATTTGCGAAATCTGGTTCGCGTTCTCGTGGATTCTCGACCAGTTGCCCAAGCTCAACCCCGTCAATCGGACGACCGATCTCAGCGTCCTCAAGGAGAAGTTCGAGAAAGTTACCCCTGAGAATCCTGAGGGGCGATCGGACTTGCCAGGAATCGATCTGTTCGTGTCCACTGCAGATCCCGAAAAAGAGCCTCCTCTCGTGACTGCCAACACGATCTTCTCAATTCTGGCCGCTGAATACCCTGTGGAGAAACTGTCCTGCTACCTCTCAGACGACGGCGGCGCGCTGCTATCGTTCGAGGCGCTCGCAGAGGCAGCGAGCTTTGCCAGAGTCTGGGTACCGTTCTGCAGGAAACACACCATCGAGCCCCGCAATCCGGAGTCCTACTTCCTGACCCGGGGCGATCCCACCAAGGGCAAGGTGAGGCTAGATTTCGTGAAAGATCGAAGGAGGGTGAAGCGCGAGTACGATGAGTTCAAGGTCAGAATCAATGGCTTGACCGATGCGATCAGGAGGCGATCCGATGCTTACAACGCGCACGAGGAGGCCCGTGCTAGGGGAGCTCAGTTCGATTCTGGCGGCGATCCCACACAGCAGCTCAATGTGCCCAAGGCCACATGGATGGCCGATGGCACGCACTGGCCTGGTACGTGGGTGGTCTCGTCCAAAGAGCACGGCCGGGGAGACCACGCCGGGATCATCCAGGTGATGTTGGCGCCTCCCGGCAACGAGCCAGTGATGGGAAACGATGAAGAGGATATCATCGACACAAGCGAGACCGATGTTCGCCTGCCGATGCTGGTGTACGTGTCTCGAGAGAAGAGGCCCGGCTATGACCACAACAAGAAGGCCGGAGCGATGAATGCTCTGGTGCGAACCAGCGCGATCATGTCCAACGGGCCTTTCATTCTCAATCTCGACTGCGATCATTACATTTACAACTCCTTGGCGATGAGAGAAGCGATGTGCTTCATGCTGGACCGCGGCGGAGACAGGATTTGCTATGTCCAGTTCCCGCAGAGGTTCGAGGGAGTGGATCCCAGCGATCGCTACGCGAATCGAAACACGGTGTTTTTCGACGTGAACATGAGAGCTCTGGACGGTCTTCAAGGTCCAGTCTACGTCGGAACAGGAACTTGCTTCAGACGTATGGCACTCTACGGCTTTGACCCGCCCCGTGATCCCAAGGACCACTCTCTTTGGAACTTGTGCTGCGGCGGAAGCAAGAATTCCAAGAAGAGTCCGAACAAGAAGAACTCGAAGAAGGATCAAATGAGCAAGATCAAGAGAGAGGTTCAGGTGGCGTCTATGAACGGAGAAGTCGATGACGATGACGACAGTGCCGACGCAGGAGGACTGCTGCCCAAGCAGTACGGCTCGTCCATGGTGTTCGTGGCCTCGATTCCCATCGCGGAGTTCGCTGGTAGACCCGTAGCCGACCAGGGCATTCGAAATGGCAGACCTGCAGGATCTCTGACGGGACCTCGCGAGCCGCTGGACGCTGCGACGGTGGCCGAAGCGATCAACGTCATCTCGTGCTTCTACGAGGACAAGACCGAGTGGGGGAAGCGAGTGGGGTGGATTTACGGCTCGGTGACGGAGGATGTGGTCACAGGCTTCCGCATGCACAATCGTGGATGGAGGTCGATCTATTGCGTCACGAAACGAGATGCTTTTCGAGGAACTGCACCCATCAATCTCACCGATCGTCTCCACCAAGTGCTCCGTTGGGCTACGGGCTCCGTGGAGATTTTCTTCTCCAAGAACAATGCTATCTTCGCCAACACTCGCATGAAGCTCCTCCAACGCGTAGCCTACCTGAACGTCGGTATCTACCCCTTCACATCGATCTTCTTAATCGTGTACTGTTTCCTCCCTGCTCTCTCCCTCTTCTCCGGGCAGTTCATCGTGGCGAGCCTGAACGTGACCTTCTTGGCCTATTTGCTCACCATATCTGTCACCCTCCTCTTGCTCGCCCTTCTCGAAGTCAAATGGTCTAAGATCACTCTCGAAGAGTGGTGGAGAAACGAACAGTTTTGGGTCATCGGCGGGACCAGTGCTCATCTCGCAGCTGTGCTCCAGGGTTTACTCAAAGTGGTTGCAGGTGTGGAGATTTCTTTCACACTTACCTCCAAGTCAGGAGGAGATGATATTGACGATGAGTTCGCAGATCTTCACGTGGTTAAGTGGACCTCTCTTATGATACCGCCCATCACCATCATGCTTGTGAATATCATCGCCATTGCCGTGGCCGTCTCGAGGACGTTGTACAGCACGATTCCAGAATGGAGCAAGCTGGTCGGAGGTGTTTTCTTCAGTATTTGGGTGCTCACTCATCTCTACCCCTTTGCCAAGGGACTAATGGGAAGAAGAGGCCGCACTCCCACTGTTGTCTACGTATGGTCCGGCCTGTTAGCCATTGTCATCTCGCTCTTGTGGGTCACTCTCGATCCTCCTGCCGACTCACAAGGACTAGGGGAAACTGGAGGCTTCCAGTTTCCTTAATTCTCAGGTACCAAGCTAAGTGAAACTGACGCTCTTTCTTCGCTAGCTGAAAGTTGAAAGTACCTACTGGAATGGAATGAACCAGACCTATGGCAGAAAGCGACTGATATGAGTCACCCATGAAGGATGTTCTGCACATCCAGTGCTTGATCAAAGCGGTGATCTTGGTCTACATTGCTATAAGCCGGTCGGATCCATAGATCTACTACATACAACAACAGAAGGATAACAGTTACTTGAGAAAGTGGGACAATTTAAGGGTCAAAATGTGTGTGGATATGTTGGTGCACAGGTGTATATGAATATGCACAATGTACATATATCAACCTCGTTTTCATTTCGGAGAGAACAGCGCACTGAGCTCAGAAGACTGTCAGTTTTCAGGTGATATGCCCGATCTGAAAGGTTACATTGTCGAAGATCTACATGCATAGACATGTTTTCAGTGGCCAGTCACATGAAAGTCATCAAGCCTTCTCGAGTCTCGGTCCATTTGCCGTAGTTGCAAGGTCCGTTCGAGCTCGAAGATTCCTCTAGCTAACTGCTCAGGCCTTTTGGCTTGACAATGTTACTATTCTTCCCTCGAGCGACCCTTTGTTACCTTCCGTCCGAAAACGTTAGCTCCCTGCGATCTGCTCGTAAAAACTGAAAATTCTCCTAGCAATTGACTTGATGCAACGATTCATTCATTCATTCATTTACTCTCCTATTCATTCATTTATTATAAGCCGGCGCCATTTCCTGATCGGGAAAGTGATGCTGACATACATCGTCCACCACATTCAGGTGGTCACTCCAATTCGGACAAAATGATTCAGTAAATTAGCACAGAATATGTATAGTGTACAAAAATGGATCCATAGTAGGAGGTACTGGTACCAATGGTTCCAAACATTGCTGTATCATTAGTAGTATATTCGTTGATGGATAAAACATGTCTCTGACTGGCATGGAGATTCCTGTAATCATTGTGCACCTTCTAGTTGGTGATTACGATGCGTTACAGACAATGTATTCACGAAAGCAGATATTGCAGCTTATGTTCTACAACTGATCTCAGCATGAAGAAAACAGAGAACTGTAGAGAGAAACAGAAAAAATGATGTTGAAGCTCTTGCAGACTGTTGACCAAAGTTTTTGCATAAGGATATCTTCAATGGAAACCCTGACGCTTTCACTCTCGAATGACAAGGCTTCATGTACGCATTTAGCTAACCTTTCCAACTCTCAAAGTCTCCAAAGAAGCACATCAATAAGATCCAGGCTAGGTACTTACATTAGTCGCTGGGTGAAGATATTCTTCTAAGTTCGCTGCTCCCAGGTGAACGTTCAACTTGAAAACGACAAAAAGAAACACATTCTTCCGGGAGAAGGATGTACAGCATAGAAACATGTTTCTGTGACATATCCGGAGACTGAAACCACCATACCGAGCAGATTTGTCTCACAGTTGTTATTACAGACAAGACCAGGTGCCTTAACCTCTCATAAAGGGGTAAAGTCTTTATCATGTCCGTTTTTATCCCTTCAAGGGGCATCGGATAAGATCTAGGCTAGTTACTTACATTAGTCGCTGGGTAAAATATTCTTCTAAGTTCGCTGCTCCCAGGTGAACGTTCAACTTGAAAACGACAAAAAGAAACACATTCTTCCGGGAGAAGGATGTACAGCATAGAAACATGTTTCTGTGACATATCCGGAGACTGAAACCACCATACTGAGCAGATTTGTCTCACAGTTGTTAGTACAGATAAGAGCAGGAGCCTTAACCTCTCCTAAAGAGGTAAAGTCCTTAGCATGTCCTTTTTTTTTTTTTTAAAAGAGACATCGGACTGTATTTTATGAGTAATCACAACGTACCCGGACCAGATTCACACAACAGTAACTTTTTATAGTACCTTCAATCGATAGCAAGAAGGTTTTAACTTTAGATCTTTCGCTTAGAGCCCTGGAACTCAACCATCTCCGGTGTAAGTTAAAATAGCAACAAATAATGCGTGACAATCCTGGAAACTCCTTTTAGCTCGAAAGGTCATTCAAACGAATCATTCTAGGAATTTTCGACCAGAAACAGAGTAACACTCGCTATTCTCTTCTAGTCCAGAGTTAGGCTTGCAGAAACACTGATATATATGTTCACTCCGAGTTTGATGTCGTGGCTTGACATATATACCTGTGCCTATACGCGTGTTGATGAGGACTGTGCTCACTTACCAGTTACGCTTTGGGTTGATACAGATTGTTGATCATGATCAGAGTAATGCTGTTTTGTGTCTAGACAGGTATGAAGTTCGGCTGGTGAATGCTGGTCGGTAATTAGCTTCTGCGCATGCTGGCGTGTGGGACTGTAAACAACTGCCAGGTTTCAAGTTTCGCTCCTCATCATGTTCTCCTCCTGTGTGACATGTACAATGTCATCATGTAATTCTTTGGAACCATCTCACACGCCCTGGAGTCACACAAAGTCCATTCCATCAAATCTGGCAAGGGCTTCACCACTGTGACTTGCTGTGCTACGATGACCAGATCCATGAGAACTTTTGAGTCGGACCGTGTCCCAAGATTCACCACGCTGCGCGCCTTTTATTTGCCTCTCAGCCTTAGCACTCCTTGCCTCGCGCGCTTTCCACCGCTAAAGATCGGAGCAACAGTTTGGATCATAGAACCCTTCTATTCGCCATTGAACCCCAGTATGCGTACAAGTACTCCTGGTTGCCTGTATTCCCCCATTAACTTGCGGAAGGATAGGAAGTAAAACAGTAGAAATTTACTTGACTCCACCCCTAATACGTTTTTCGTACTTTACTCCACTCTTCTTAACTTTGCGGTATTTGATCAACACTCTTGACTTACTAACAGTTGGTTGAGTAAGTCAAAATGCGATATCATCATAATAGATTGTATCTACACGTAAAACAGTAGAAATTTACTTGACTCCCCCTTTAATACGTTTTTTCGACTTGACTCCATTCTTCTTAACTTTTCGTTACTTGATCAACACTTTTGACTGACTTACCAGCTGGTTGAGTTAGTCAAAATGTCATATCATCCGAATGCAAAAATTAGATTGTATCTACACGTAAGTTCAATTTAAAATATTTTTACAATACATTATCAATTCAGATTATCTTTTATTTATCTTAATGTAGTGTCTTTATATAACGGTAGCCTGCTAAACTTGCTCTGCTAATCAAAGGTGCGATCAAATAACGCAAAGTTAAAAAGAATAGAGTAAAGTCCGAGAAATGTATTGGAAGTGGTGTCAAGTAAATTTCTGGGTAAAAGAGAAGTGTATAAAAAGTGTATAAAAAGTAAATTTACGCTTATTAATGTATCTGGAAATATCTGGTATTATAAGTTATCGTCCATGGTTTAAAATGATCGGATTATTTTATGTTAAAAGAATATTTATAATAGAAAACATAAGAAAGAAAATTATTAAAGAATTTTGAAATCACGCTAGAGTAGCGAAGAGTCCAAGAACAATCGAGGCGTTCTACAGCAAATCGATCTTACTGGAGGCCAGGAGTGAAGACCTAAGTAGTCCCACCGTATATTCTCTTTGTGTACTTTAGGTTAGAGAGAAGATGCAGTTTTGCTCCAAGAAACCACCAAAACCTCGTTTCAAATTTTCTCAATCCATAGTCAGGGTTTCATTAGGTATGAAGTGAATCACATAATTTAGATGACTTTACAGAGGATAGAATGGTTAAAAGTATTTCTAAAAATAATATTTATAGATCATGAATTGATCAAAATACCATATAAAAATGGTAAGTTTTTAAGTTCAATCATGGTTTATGAAATTGCTTGCATGCAAAGATAGTATATCATACATAAACACACTCCGAAATACAAAGGAAAAGAGACTCTATAATCTAAAATCTTTTACGATTCTTTTAAACCCCTGTGCCCTAGAAAAATGCCTAGTAACCATGGGGAGTCGGGGACTTCATTCTGCGGTTAGACTGAACGCGAACCAAGAAATTTAACTGTTATACTCGCAATACTTTTGCAAATCGAAATTTTCTGCGAAAATAGAATCTGTTAAGTAAAGAATTAAATAGAATCTGTCCAAGAGCTTTATACCAATGGTGTAAATCACGATAGTGTTCGTGGCTTATAAGACTTACTCTCCTCTATTTCCACCTCGAGGAGTGATTTAGGACTGATCTGTTGTTCGCATCTGCGTCCGATCTTAAGAATGAGATGCAACAAGATGAAGCTTTGCCAACGGTGCAATTCAAGCACAAGGAGTCAAGGAGCTTTGTATGCAGAACTCATCAAAATGATGAAAATCATGCAAGCGGATATGATCTGTAAGGATAAACATATGGTTGAGCATGAGACAGATCAAGGAGTTCTTCGTCTACCAAAAAGCTTTGTTACGTGAATTTGTCGACCTCGTTTTCAGATATAGGACGAGCTCGTAAGGTTAAGGATTTCTTAACTGAGTTGGACATATACTTTGAGGCGCAACAAGCTAAGGAGTCGGACAAGGTGAGAGCGGCGATTACGTTCCTGAATGATAATGCGCTTCTCTGGTGGACTGCATACAGAGACGAACATGTCTTGACCGTCTCAGCGCTTGGTTGGAAAGAATTCAAGGAGTTGCTCGCGGGACGATTCACTCCAGAGTACCAAAGGATTCGGGATGGTGTTAAGTTAGTTAGTTTGAAGCAGACGGGGGCCTTGAGTGCTTATGTGCGCGAGTTTAGTGCTAAGCTGGATTCGTTCTCCAAGCTGACTGAGGAGATCAAAATATGTATATTTATTGGAGGACTCAAGTCTAACTTGGAGAAAGCTCTCTTTCGGATGTCGAAGCTACTTGAGACATGTGCCGAACTTTCAACAACACATGTTGGGGACGACGAAGTTCAACGACATAAACTCTTTAAACCACGTAGCACGGTGTCGCGCCATTTGGCGGCTACATGCTTGACTTCTACTCCGACGCTTAGGTTTGGTAGTTCTAGAAGTTAGCTCATATTACTTCTAGTCCTTTATGTATATGTTTGACACCTTTACATACGGTGTTAACACTATTTTGAGTCCTAGTAGGCTGATAGTATGTTAGTTATCTTGTTCAAGCATTTGTGCGCTTGTGCAAAGGACTTCTTACTTGTCTATGACGTTCAATGTACATAACTTAGGGTTTCCATGCTGATAGGGGTTTGAGCTCATGGGTTGTACTTACTTGTCGCCCATGCACGCTTTCTAGCTAATTTAAGTTATTTTTTGGGGCTATGTGTCATTTTAGGTAGTTTAAGTTTTACGCTGGCACTCTAGGGGACTTGACGTGGTAGCTTATGAGTGTAGAAAAGTTACCAGGTAGTTTAAGGCACAAAAGGACAGTCAAGTGGAGCTATGAACTCCCATTGGTCCATTTTTGTCTTTTGTAAAACTCTAAGTTTAGAAACAGAGCTCTAGAGGAGAGTTCGAGCAATTGGTGAGGTATCTTCGAAATCTGAGAACACAGGAAGAGAGAGCTCGTCGTGCCAAGCACTGTCAGTGAAATTTTTGCTCGATTTGGATCAATAAACAAGGAGTTATGCCCAATTGAAGTTCGGATTGTGCCAAAACTGCGTCACTTTTGTTGATCTTGGGGTTTTCGGTGCCAATTGCAGCAGAATTGAGGAAATCACTTCAAAACTTCGTGGTTGCGTTCACTGTCAGGAGGGCTACGACTGTCCAAAAAGTTTTGAATCATTTGAGTAATTGAGTAATTCAGGGCGGCCGCTGAAGCACAGGGGGTCTGAAAAGCTCTTAATCTAGAGCAGCGACTTTAGAGAAGGAGATCTGGAGTTCTACAAACAATCAGGAGTCCCAACTTCACAGGGATGTTCAGCATCCTGTAGACTTCAAATACTGTGAGAAGATTTGAAATTCATCGAGCCAATTCTCTGTTCTATGTCTGAATAGCTGTCTAGGTACCAGAAATTGTCATAATTCTCTTATTCAGAACTTTTCTGTCAACATCTCGGTGCTAGAATTCAATCTCAGGCTGAAACTTCGTGTGTGTGTTCAGTAGTGCCTCATTTACATGTAGGGGAAGTTTAGAAGTCTAAACCTTCATAGTTTTCCTCTCTTTGAGTGTCAAAGTTCACCGCTTAAGCCTATTACTACCAGTGAGACCTAAATTTCGCTTTTTGAGCATATCAGAGGATCCTACACTCCTGTGTGAGTGTTTATAGCTTTTGTTGTGACCTGAAAGCCAACCTCTTGAGTAAACAACCACAGCCAGAAGTCCGGCGCTTTCCTAGGTAGACGGATCACACTCCGACATACTCTCTTTTTGGTGAACTCGACGTGAAACACCTAGGGTGGGAGTTTTCTTGAGAGTGTTACAGGATCAGATATCATGGCCAACCAAGGATCATCAAGTGGAGGTGCTGCTGCTGCTCAGCAACCTATTCAGTTTGATGCTGCTACGATGAAGATGTTCCAAGCTTTTTCCATGTTTATGCAGCAGCAGCAGAGCACAGAGAGGAAGGAGGTGTTAGCAACCAAGGCGTTGCAATCTATGATGCACCAGATGGACCAGTTCAAGGGTACAGATATTTCCAAGTATGTGCGATACTATGCTAGGGAGATGGAGGTGAACAAGGTGCCTGAGAAGGAGATGGTGGAGAACTTTGAGCTTGCTGTTGTCCCTGAGATTCGTGGGCGTGTGAAGGAGCTCAAGCAGCAGCAAGGACAGAGTTGGGAGCTTTATGCGAGCTTTGAAGGAGGAGTACTACACTGAAGATTCAGAGAGGGTGACCAAGAGAACGTTCTTGGAGTGGGTGGTTAAGCCTAACAAAGGTTTGTCTGTAAATGAGTTGTTAAGAGAGTTTGATCGTCAGTATGCTCAGCTTTCTAGGACAGAGAAGCTTACACTAGAGGTGGAGAAGATCGAGCTTTTCCTACAAGCAGCGGACGTGACTATTCAGGAGAAGCTTGAGCTGTTGCTGGAAGACAAGAGTGAGGAGAGAGGATTGAAGACTGATTGGAAGGAGGTCGAAGAGGCTGTTTCTTTGCTAGCCAAAAGACAGAGAAGAAGGGACAAGGTGGTGGTAAGTGAAGCAGCACCTCTGATAATTCCTGTCAGTTGCCTACTAAGCCTGCTTTGGTAATTGCTAGAGAGGAAGACTCACCGCTTGATGAGTTGATTAAGGGTATGAAGGAGCTTAAGCTTAAGCTCACTAGGTTAGAAGAGAAGGAGCAGAATGTACAGCCTACTATGCAGAGACCTCAGATGAGAGAAGGCTTTGTTCATCGTTGTATATGGTGTGATAGCTTAGACCATGTAAGAAGAGATTGTGGGGAGTTTTCAGATGCATTGAGGAAGGATCTGGTCTTCTTCAAAGATGGTAAGATCCATCTGAGAGAGACTGGGATGATGTTGGGAACCAACTTTGGCAAGGGTGGTATGAAGAGGCTTGTGAATGAGATATCAGCATCACATGCTGTTTCTCTTGTGAATGCTGCTACCTGTGGAGTGAAAGTGGAGATGGAGAGAGAGAAAGGGACTACTGGGTTGTGGTCTGATGTAGTGCGGTCCGTAGCTAGAACAGAGCTAGACAAGGATGTGCTACGAAGGGTTGGCAACTCAATTCGAGAAGCTACAGGATGGAATGACCCTGTGGACACTATGTCAGTGCATGCTTATGTTGCAAGAAGTCAGCATGAAGCTGTACTAGAAGAAAAAAGCAGGAGGGAGGATGCAAGTGAGGCTTCTACAGCCAAACGACCTGCTACAAGGAGTGAAAGGGCTAGACCAGAGGCAAGGCAGGAGACAACACCTACTCGGGAGGAAACTATGGAGGATCTACCACCTACAACACCAAAGGAGAAGAAGAGAAGCAAGGAGAAGGGTAAGATGCCTGCATACAAACTTCAGTCTGACATTGAGATTGCTACAGACTTGAAGCAGGTGTTAGAGAACCGTATCTTGAATGGGAAAGTTGAGTTTACTTTGGGTGAGATTCTTGGGATTGCAAAGCGTGAGTTCCATGAGGTTATCATAGATATCATCAAGAGGAAACGTCAGATTTTGGGTGAAGCAGCTACGCTTAATGCTCTAAGGACCAAACTGTCGGAGGATGAGGAGGATGAGATTGCTGGTTACTGCTCTCAAGTATCAGAGGGGAGTTCGTATCAGCACGTGAGGTTTGAAGATGAGGTGGAAGCATCGCAGAAGAGCCATTACTCTCACAACCATTGGGCAAGAGCAACCACAGAGACCTTGGTGAAGTTGGGAGATCTGGAGGAACCTGTGGTGGCATTGATTGATCACGGCTCAGAGATTAATCTGATGTCTAAGGAGCTGTACAAGCGTGGGAGGTGGCCCATAGACACCGACCATGGGTGGCTTATCCATGCTGCCAACAACCAGCGGGGAGAACTCTATGGTGCTTGCCCCAACATCAAGGTAACTGTGGGTGACATCAATGATGTTCAGAATTTCTTTGTGCAAGACATGTCAACCTATCCTATCATTCTAAGGCAGCCTTACATTACTGCTGTTAGAATGGAGACACGAGTTATGGATGATGGTTCAGCTTATGCTAGGATACGTAGTAGAGACGGCAAAAGAGCTGTTCAGTTTTTGACCGTTGCTGCGGAACATGAGAGGAATCGTGATAGCTTGAGAGACCGTCCACTACCTAAGATTACTCAGGAGTTTAGAGAGTCTAGGGGTTTTGACAGACTACCATTGAAGAGCGAGACTTCAACGGTACAGTAGAGATTCTAGGATTCTCGTCTGATCCAGTAGAGCAGGAAGCTTTATCCACTAGCTTCTTAGGATTGACGTCATGCGGATCAGTATGTTATAAGAAGGTTGAGAATCTGAAGAGGTTTGAGAGGCAACATGTGAAGTGTGTACAGCAGTCTTTGTGGGATAGTGGAGAGTTAGCAAGAGATGAATACATATCTGGAGTGTTTGAAGAGCAATATTTGATAGATACTATAGGGGAGTTGAAATCTATATTAGAAAGCTCTACAGATGATGTAGATAGAATGGTGAGAGTGAGCTCCAAGGAGCTTTATGATGTAATTGATAAGTTTATAGATCGGCAAGAGGTGTATGTGGAGACCAAGTACAAGTCAGTGGCAAAGAAAGTCAAACCAGTGGCTTTGCCTTTGCCACTCGATTACAATCAGAAGATGGAGCAAGCTGCACGAGAACCGACGCTCAGAGGACCGAGAAGAATTGGGCACCAGTTCACAGAAACAACACTGAAGGAGCTGAGGATTGGAGGTGATGGATTTCTTACTGAGCAAGAGAAGAAGAGCTTCAGGGAGATGCTATCTAGGCATGGTAAGGCGTTTGCGTTTGAGTCACATGAAGTAGGATGTGTAGATCCAAGTGTAGTTGCACCTATGGTAATCTTTACTATACCGCATGTGCCTTGGAATCTACGTCCTATCCCTGTGCCTAGAGCTCATCTGCCAAAGCTGATAGACTTGCTCAATGAGAGGATTAGGATGGGTATCTTGGAACCGTCTATAGCTCCCTATTCTAGCAGATGGTTTACTGTTCCGAAGAAAAGTGGAGCTTTGAGATTCATTCAAGATATGCAGCCAGTTAACAAGGTAACTATCAGAAATATGGGTATAGGACCTACTGTAGACGAGTTTGCAGAGGCTTTTGCTGGTCGTGCTATCTATTCGATGGGAGACTTATATTCAGGTTATGATCAGTTTCAATTATCCTCTGAAAGTAGAGATTTGACTACAATGAGGACACCTTTGGGATTACTGAGGATGTGCACCTTGCCACAAGGTGCTACCAATTCTGTAGCACATATGATGAATGGCATGAATAAAGTTTTGAGTGATTTCATTCCTGAAAAAACTATGCCATTCCTTGATGATGTGCCGATCAAAGGGTGTGCTGAGGAGGAGAAGAATGAGGTAAAAGATCAGAGGGGGTGCCGTAAGTTTGTAGCAGATCACATAGCTGATTGTGATAAGATACTGAGTCGACTGGAAGAGGTTTATTTGACTTTATCAGGAGCCAAGTCTGTGTTTGGAGTACAAGAGGTGTTAATAGTGGGACATCTGTGTGGATCTTATGGTCGGAAACCTTGTCCAAACAAGGTTGATGCCATCCGAAGGATGAAGGAGACATGTGGATCGGTTACTGAGGTGAGAAGGTTTCTAGGAGCATGTGTGTTTTATCATATATGGATTCCACACTTTGCACATGTAGCAGATCCGTTGTACAAGCTGCTGAGGAAGGGGCAAAGATTTCAGTGGCAAGAGGAGCAAAGCGAGTCTATGAGGAAGTTGAAAGATCTTTTAGCTTCACCACCAACTCTACGGAAGGTAACATATGAGTTGGGCAGATCTGTTATCTTTACTGTTGATACTAGTCCTATTGGCATTGGATGGGCTGTAGGACAAGACGATGAGGATGGAAATAGATATGTGGTGCGTTTTGGAGCTAAGGTGTTAAGTTCACGACAGAGAGACTACCCTCAGGTCAAGAGAGAGCTATGGGGAGTAGTTACTGCGATGAAGAGTGATAAGGAATACTTGATAAGAGCACCTGTGGTTGTGGAGATAGATTGTTTACCTCTCCTAGGAATGATCACTAGCTGTACAACTCCAGATATTGCTATGTTGAGGTGGATAGCATATATCAAGTCCTTGAACCCAGAGTTTAGACATATTGCAGGGAAGGACAATCCTGTGGCAGATATGTTATCAAGGGCTAGGTATTACGATGAGAAAGAAATGATAGATGACCAGGAGGATGTGGGAACAGAGTTCTATTCTAGTGCTCTTGCTAGAAGAGATAGAAGCTATTTTGCAGCCCCGTTGGAGTTTTTTGAGGAAACTGTGTATGATGGCGAGTGGTTGGATCTTGGGCGCTATTTGAGTTCACTGGAAAGGCAAGCAGGTTGGTCTGATGCAGATTTCAAGAGGATCCGTAGAATAGCTTATGGTTACTTTTTACATGGAGGACATCTATGGAAGCGCCCTAAGCTACAAGGAGGTATACCGCAACGGGTGGTATGTGACTTGGAATTGCAGCAGAAGCTGATCAAGGAGTTCCATGAGAGTTTATGGGCCGGTCATAGAGGAGTTTGGGCTACATTTGCCAAGATGAAGGAGAAGTATTGGTGGAAGGGTATGTATAAGGATGTAGTACAGTTTGTTTCATCTTGTATACCCTGCCAGATGTATTCCAACGTACGTCATCATGATGGATTGCATCCTACTTATCCTTTAGCCATTCATTACAAATGGGTAGTTGATCTGGTAACTATGCCATTTGGACTTTGACAAATGAGGTATCTAGTCTTGGCTAGAGAAGATCTATCTAACCAAGTCGAAGGCCGTGCGTTGAGGACGAAGACCACTGCTAGTGTCTACCGCTTTCTACTTGAAGATGTTATTTGTAGGTATGGGTGTGTGGGAAAGATCACTGCAGATAGGGGTGAGCTGGATGCACAAGAAGCAGTTGAGTTCTTCAAGCGATTGGGAATCAAGTTGGCGTTAACCACTGCTTACAATCCTGAAGGGAATGGCAAGAGCGAAAGAGGTCATCCGCCAATCATCAAAGCTTTGGTAAAAGCTTGCAAGGGTAAGATCCGTGAATGGCCTAGACTGCTACCATTTGCTTTGTGGGCAGATCGTACAACTCATAGTACCGTTACAGGTTACATGCTAGCAGAGTTGATACTAGGGCAAAAACCTGTGATGCCGATTGAGGAGGTTGTGCCTACTTGGAATGTTTTGCCATGGGAAGATGGTAGAAGTACGGAGGATCTTCTTGCATTAAGGATCCAGCAGTTAGAACGAAGACCTGAGGATGTTGCCAAAGCTGTGGAAAGGTTAAAGACTGGTAGAGAGAGAAACAAAGGCAGATTTGATAGAACGCATAGATTACGACCCAAACCAGTTAAGGAAGGTGATTGGGTGTTAGTCTATGATAGTAGTCTTGATAATCACCATAGCGCTATCAGAAAGTTTTCCAAGAGATGGTTCGGACCTTATGTGGTGTTAGAAGTTTATGATAATGCCACATACTCTTTGAGAGAGTTAGATGGTGCAGTGCTCAAGATACCAGTCGCAGGGAAGAGAATCAAGCTCTTTAGAAGGAGAGGGGAGGACCAGAACATTGCAGAGCTTACTGAGGATGAAGCCGAAGACTCAATGGAGGTTGAAGATGAATTTGAAGCTGAAGCTGAAGAGTCTTGATCTGGATCTGGCACATACCGGAGGATGTGCAGGTTCAGAGGGGGTGGATGTCGCGCCATTTGGCGGCTACATGCTTGACTTCTACTCCGACGCTTAGGTTTGGTAGTTCTAGAAGTTAGCTCATATTACTTCTAGTCCTTTATGTATATGTTTGACACCTTTGCATACGGTGTTAACACTATTTCGAGTCCTAGTAGACTGATAGTATGTTAGTTATCTTGTTCAAGCATTTGTGCGCTTGTGCAAAGGACTTCTTACTTGTCTATGACGTTCAATGTACATAACTTAGGGTTTCCATGCTGATAGGGGTTTGAGCTCATGGGTTGTACTTACTTGTCGCCCATGCACGCTTTCTAGCTAATTTAAGTTATTTTTTGGGGCTATGTGTCATTTTAGGTAGTTTAAGTTTTACGCTGGCACTCTAGGGGACTTGACGTGGTAGCTTATGAGTGTAGAAAAGTTACCAGGTAGTTTAAGGCACAAAAGGACAGTCAAGTGGAGCTATGAACTCCCATTGGTCCATTTTTGTCTTTTGTAAAACTCTAAGTTTAGAAACAGAGCTCTAGAGGAGAGTTCGAGCAATTGGTGAGGTATCTTCGAAATCTGAGAACACAGGAAGAGAGAGCTCGTCGTGCCAAGCACTGTCAGTGAAATTTTTGCTCGATTTGGATCAATAAACAAGGAGTTATGCCCAATTGAAGTTCGGATTGTGCCAAAACTGCGTCACTTTTGTTGATCTTGGGGTTTTCGGTGCCAATTGCAGCAGAATTGAGGAAATCACTTCAAAACTTCGTGGTTGCGTTCACTGTCAGGAGGGCTACGACTGTCCAAAAAGTTTTGAATCATTTGAGTAATTGAGTAATTCAGGGCGGCCGCTGAAGCACAGGGGGTCTGAAAAGCTCTTAATCTAGAGCAGCGACTTTAGAGAAGGAGATCTGGAGTTCTACAAACAATCAGGAGTCCCAACTTCACAGGGATGTTCAGCATCCTGTAGACTTCAAATACTGTGAGAAGATTTGAAATTCATCGAGCCAATTCTCTGTTCTATGTCTGAATAGCTGTCTAGGTACCAGAAATTGTCATAATTCTCTTATTCAGAACTTTTCTGTCAACATCTCGGTGCTAGAATTCAATCTCAGGCTGAAACTTCGTGTGTGTGTTCAGTAGTGCCTCATTTACATGTAGGGGAAGTTTAGAAGTCTAAACCTTCATAGTTTTCCTCTCTTTGAGTGTCAAAGTTCACCGCTTAAGCCTATTACTACCAGTGAGACCTAAATTTCGCTTTTTGAGCATATCAGAGGATCCTACACTCCTGTGTGAGTGTTTATAGCTTTTGTTGTGACCTGAAAGCCAACCTCTTGAGTAAACAACCACAGCCAGAAGTCCGGCGCTTTCCTAGGTAGACGGATCACACTCCGACAACGGACAAGGTTCACAAGAAAAAAAGGGCTTCAAGCTGGGATGGACTGTTGGGCTTGTCTACCTCCAAGGCAGACAAGCCTATTCAGGTGCGCTTTGCCAAGGACACGACGTACCAAACGGTCTTGGACGTACGATTTGCGTGTGGGAAGATGAAGTTCAAAAAGAACTTCACGGTGTGCGAGATGGATAACATCCATGCAGTTTTGGGAAACACTTTCTTGGATAGATTCGAAGTGGAACTTAGGCGAAGACTTTTGAGGTTGAACGTCAAAGTTAAATGGCGGAAGCTGGGAGTGAGGCTGATTCGAAAGACGCAAAAAATTGACAACTTTGTGATGAATTTGATCAAAAATAAACAAATGGATTTCAACGACAGAGTCATGTGTTTGATGCGAGTTGTAGATTTGATGGCAGGTGGTGGACAAGAGGAAACATCAGGAGATGTGACTAACTTTTGAAGGTGCTTCGCGAAGTGATTAAGGAGTTTGAGGATGTCTTGACGGATGAGCTACTTGTTGAATTATCTCCAAAGCGGGTGGTGGACCATAAGATCGAGGTCTTGCTAGGGTCAGAACCACCTTCCAAAGCTCCTTACTGACTCATCATGTGAAACTCCTTGAGTTGAAAAAACAACTCGGCGACTGTTGGCGTGGAGATATATCCGAACCAGCAAGTCACCTTACGGAGTCCCATTCTTTTTGCAAAGAAGAAGGATGGGAAGTTACAACTCTGTGTAGATTATCGTGCGTTTAATAAGGTGACGGTGAAGAACAACTATCCCTTGTCAAGGATAGCTGACATGTTTGATAGGTTAGCGGGCGTAAAGTACTTCAGCAGGACTTGAAGTCAGAATATTATCAGATCCGGATAGCTGACCCAGATGTTGAGAAGATCGCTGGTCAAACCAGATACGGATATTTGAATTCGTGGTGATGCCATTTGGACTCTGCAACGCTCCTTCGACGTTCACTACATAGATGAACACATTTTTTTCTGAGGAGATGAACGAGTTTGTCATTGTTTACATCGACGATATCTTGATCACTCAAAAACCTTGGATTCGCACATGGAGCAACAGGGTGGTGTTGACGAAGCTGTGGAAGCATAAGCTGCTTGCCAAGAGTGAGTTTAGTTTAGAACGCATTAACATCTTAGGATGTCATTAGTGGAGAAGGAGTCGATCCGATATGCAAAAGATTGACGTGATTGTGACTTGGGAGCCTCCAACTACATTGAAAAGGATGCGTCGATTCTTAGGATTGGTGCAATTCTACCGTAAGTATGTGAAGGGGTTTTCAAAGATCACGAAGCCGCTGATGGACTGGACGAAAAAGATGCACAGGTAAGTTGGACCAAGGAGGTGGATGATACGTTCTGAATGATCAAATCCATACTGTCAAAGGCGCTAGTTTTGAAGTTGCCAGAGTTTGATAAACCATTCGAGGTGCACACGGACGCGAGCGACTATGCCATTTGAAGAGTGTTGATGCAGGATGGAAAACTTGTAGCGTATGAAAGCAAGAAGTTATTTGAGACAGAGAGTTAATGATCAACTCACGAGAAGGAACTGTTTGCGTTGGTTCCTTGCTTGACAAAATGACGACATTACTTGGGACTTCACAAAACCCAAATGTATACTGATAATATTTCACCCAAGTACTTTGAAATATAAGATCAGGTGACATCAAAGCAACTATGATGGCATGATACATTGGCGCTCATGAATGTAGAATTAATCCACAAAGAGAGAAGAACAATGTGGTTCCAGACGCCTTGCGTCGCAAAGAGGAATATCTTTCATCTTCAACACAAATGTTGCGAGGTATGTATCCTAAGGAGTCTGGCTTGGAAAGACGGATACGTGAAGGTTACATAGGTGATGACCAAGCGAAGGAATATCTGGAACAGCTCAAGCGAGGAGTGAAGTTGCAGAACATGCAGCTGAGACATGGATTATCATGTTCAAACAAAGTCAGATTTATGTGGGACAAGGAAAATTTAGGACTAAGTTACTCAAAGAATGTCATCATGTGTCCTTATCAAACCATAGAGGAGAAAAGTCACTTTAGCAGTTATCACTAAAAGGTTTTACTTGCCTCACATGAAAGACGTTGTTGCCCACTTTTGTGAAAATATGTGTAACCTGTCAAGCCGGGTTTCTTATGAGAAGAAACAAGGGTTGCTTCATCCTTTGCCGATTCCAGCCAGACCTTGAGAAAGCATCAGCATGGACTTCATTATGTCTCTATCTGACTCAAACAAATACAATGCAATCTTCGTGATAGTTGACAGTTTTAGCAAACTAGCAGAGTTATCCCAACCTTAGATACCGCAACAACGTTCACGACTTCTTGGTTGTTCCTAGATACTTAGTAGCGTTCACGTGGATTACCCAGGAGTATTATTTTTTACCGCGATTCTAAGTTCACAAGTGCCTTTTGAAAACACTTGTTCCAAAAATTGAGGACTAAGTTAAAATTTAGTACCGCTTTTCATCTTGAAACGGATGGGCAAGCGGAACGAGTTAACTCGGTTCTGAATCAATACTTGAGGAATTATGTGAGCACGGACCACCGTGATAGGGCTGAGTGGCTCAATCTTGCTGAGTATTGCTACAACTCCACGAAGCATTCAGCAACCGATGAATCACCTTTCTTGCTGGCTTACGGACGTGAGCCAGAATGGCCTCTTGACTTGACTCTTGCAAGGAGTTCTACAACGACACGGTCAAGAACACGACAAACATCAGCTGAAGAGTTGGTGGCAGAAATGCAGCGGCGCAAAGAACAAGTGAAAAAGAACCTCGAGAAGGCGTAGCAACGTGACACAAAGTAGGTAAACAAGCATCGACGACAAGTGAAGTTTCAAGTGGACGAAAAAGTATGATTGAGTAAAAGAACTTCATCCTTCCGAAGGACATTTCGGCGAAGTTCTCATCAAAGTTTACAAAATCTTACAACAAGGGCGTTAGAGAGATGAGGACATCTCTTTCCAGCGAGGAGTGAAAGAAACGACGAATCATACGAGTAGCAACTTGAGACAATTTGGTCCGATGGACTTTGTGTAGTGTCTCAAGATTTCTCCTTTAGCTCATTATAGCATAAAAGATTTCGTTTCCTCAGAAGATTTAACTAGTATCGCTGCTCTAAGTTCTAAGATCTGTCTAAACTCACAAACACACGGGATTTGTCTAGAAATCTCATCTTCTCACAAAACCACATGGGTTCTCGACCCTTCAAAAGGTGCTCGGAGCTCTAACATACAACTACTACCTAAAATATCACACAATTATCCACTGAGAAGCTCGAGAAGACGCTTTCTGCTTCCAGATCACGGCTTCTAGTCTTCTCGTGACGATTTTCCGAAGCAATTCTCGGCTTCTGGGGGTTCAACTCGGCTTCTGACACCTCCAGAAGACTATCCCTGCTTCGTAGATGTCAAATTATCAATGCTTATCACACATTGCTCTTCCAGTTTCCAACGAGGTTAGATTAATCATAGGGTGTATGTCTCTTGTAGCCTTCCCATGCTTCTGTCTATGGAATCGATCTTCCTGCAGCACTATAACGACATTCACCTTCACGGAAGCTCAATAGAAGTCTCAGAAATCAAGTAGAAGAAGGGGGAAGGATGCGAAGATGAGAGAAGATGGAGAAGATGAGGAAGAAGGGAAAATCCAAACAAGAGGACAAGATAAAAAGGAGAAATTAAGATTTCGACAGGCTTCTAGTCCGGATCCTGACTAACAAGCCATCCCTGCTTGTAGTAATTTGGGGAGGAAGATCACAAATCGGCTTACAATTACACAATCTTTCAGTCGAAGATGTAGCCTTCTGCTGTGAAAAGAAGTCTTCTTTCTTCTTTTGTCGTTGCTCCGACTACTCTGACTTTAGCGACGACTCTCTCATAGATCAGTCCGTACGTTGTCGTGATGTGAATCATTTTACAGTGTAAATAATTCACCTCTCTGTCAAGCGTTAGTCTCTCTGAGTGGAATTAAGACCACAGAGAAGTCGACACAGGAGGATGTTATATAATTTTGAGTCTTAGTAGGTTGATTACCATGTAGATGGAGTTAGGGTCATGGGTTGTAATTACATGTCGCCCATGCATGCTTCTTAGCGAGGTTAGGTTATCTTTCGGGATTACGTTGTCGTATTGTACATAGGTCTATACAGTGAAAAGTATTGCAGAGAGACTTTTTTCTATATTGTGTAAAGGAAGCTGCCCTGCAGCTTAACAAGCTAGGCAGGAGCTAAGCTGGGGCTATGCTTGACAAGCTGCCCCCAAGCTTGGATTAGAATATCACCCCTAAAGGAGTCGAGAGACACCAGAATGCAAAGCTCGACGAGGAGAGCGACCTCATGCTTCTAGTTTTGACAGAAAGTGTTTTAAGCAATAGTTAGTACGAGTTTTAGGCTGTGAAATATGTGAAAGAGGGAAATCTGTCGATTCTGGTTTGTGACTCGAACTCAGAATCGGATAGCGTGAGCGTGTAGGTGTTCACAAATACTATAGTTTTGACTCCTTGTTCATTAAAAACAGAGTTGTATAGAGAAGTTAGTGTAGGAAAGACTAGTAAAGATCTTACAGACAAATTTCTTCAGGTAAACATATGTACAAAAGTTTTTACCTTCTTGAACGGAACCAAAGGCCATCCCAGTGATAGGGCGCCTGCCTAGGAGGGAAGTGGTCTCAGGATCAATCCCCCCTGGCCTCTGGTTCCTATTCCGGCATGTTGGCCTCCTGGAAGGGAGTCTATGTTGGATATGCAGCCACGTCCTGCATATCTAGGGGCGGGAGACCGGTATCTCTCTTAATCGTGGACTTCCTGGCCTAAGCCTCCGCATGCCATCCTGAATATACTATGGGAGATACCTGGTGCGCATATGGGGGGGCTGTGAGCCCTGTGGGGCAGCCTCATAAGTGTTGGGGCTTCGGCCTACATTGGATGGCTTGTAGTATATTCAGGGTGGCATCAAGATGGCATCGAGGGCACGGGAAACTTTTGCTGATTATTATGTACGCATAAGGACAGCAGAGGAACAGCTTTAGATGGGGCCTTAAAATTAAAGTGAAAGATTACAGTGGAAGCGGAAGGTTACAACGGAAAACTGAAGCGGAAGATTACAGCGGAAGCGGAAGATTACCGCGGAAGCTTGAAGCGGAATATTACAGCGGAAGCGGAATATTACAGCGGAAGCGGAAAACTACAGCGGAAGCGGAAGATTACCGCGGAAGATTACAGCGACAGCGGAAGCGGAAAACTGCAGCGGAAGCGGAAGATTACCGCGGAAGCTTGAAGCGGAATATTACAGCGGAAGCGGAAAACTACAGCGGAAGCGGAAGATTATCGCGGAAGCTTGAAGCGGAATATTACAGTGGAAGCGGAAAACTACAGCGAAAGCGGAAGATTACCGCGGAAGCTTGAAGCGGAAGATTACAGCGGAAGCGGAAAACTACAGCGGAAGCGGAAGATTACCGCGGAAGCTTGAAGCGGAAAACTACAGAGGAAGCGGAAGATTACCGCGGAAGCTTGAAGCGGAAGATTACAGTGGAAGCGGAAGATTACAACAGAAGCTTGAAGCAGAAGATTACAGCGGAGGCGGAAGGAGGAGAATTAGAGTTTAAGAGGGGGGCAGCTTAGCTAAGGCCCTGCTTCTGATAAGTGACTGCGCTTATAAGGACAGCAAGGGGGCAGCTTAAGCTGGGGCCTTAACTTTTAGGTAAAATACCTGCGGCGACTTGGGATCGGGGGGGAGTTTTTTTGCAAAGGGATTTTTCTGAGAGAGCTGAAGCGGAACACGCAGGAGAAGCTAAGAAGCTGAGGGAAGATCAAATTGCTGACAGACTGAATTGGGCGAGCATCGTAAGAGAGAGAGGCATGAGTTTTAGGCTTGGACGTTGTTTAAATAAACTATTCTGGGGAGAAATTACTCTCAGGAGAGAGTTCTATTGAGAGATCGTTTGGAAATCTACAGGGGACTTTTGATCGACGTTGGATCAGATTTCTGAGAGTTTCAGTAGGGGCAAGGAGAGGAATAAGATTCAGGGGTCCGAATTTCTCTATTAGGTTCAGATTGAGACGTACTGGGTAGACTTTTGGCTTGACGGGTGAAGACAGGTGCGCAGGAGAGGAAGAGAGAGATTTTCTGTACAGTTGGAGAAATTGGTGGTGCAGACGACACTGTAATAAAGTTAATTGAATCTTGAGAGACCTATGTGTGTACCCAGGGTGTGTTTGAGTGCTTGTTTTTGTAATTGATGAGCACAAGGAGCAGTGTTTTGAGATCACATCGTCAGCAGCAACCTATTTTCTTTTCTGGTCATTTTTCTCTGATCGATCACAGTCAGGAGGTCCGCCCTCCCCAAGAAAGACTCTCAACTCGACATCTGGTGCTTCACCGAGAGTTATTGGGGTGATTGATTAGAGATTTGACTAGATTGAGAGGGAGAATGGATCACAGTGCTGCCGTACAAGGTGTAGCTGCTGCTCAAGGTGCTCCTGTTCAAGGTGCTCCTGGTCAAGATGGAATTGGCTCTCAAGGAGGGCCTACGGTGGTTCCAACAGCAACAGCACAGCCTGCTGTAGACACGTCTCAGATTCTTCAGGCGTTGGCTGCCTTGATTCAGCAGCAGCCTGCAATTGGGGGAGCTGAGCAGAAGTCCACAAGAGCATTACAAGCAATTGTTGGTCGGTGTGGACGGTTTGATGGAAGAGATGTTACTAGATACCTGCGGGAGTATGTGGGTGAGATGGAGTTGGTCAGGGCACCTGAAGTTGAGGTAATTCTGAGCTTTGAGTTGACTGTTGTCCCTGAACTGAGAGAGAAGGTGAGGAATTTACAGAGAAGACATCTAGGTGGGTGGACTTTGTTTGAGCGTGCATTGAGAGAAGAGTTTCTAGAAGAGGACTCTGAAAGAGTCACCAGAAGAACTCTCATGGATTGGATAGAGCGTCAGCCTGGACGTTCCATGGGATTGAATGAGGTAATTCGTGAGTTTGAGAAGAGGTACTCTCAGCTTTCTGGTTTAGAGAAGTTGACACTGGATGCTAGGAAGACGGAGTTGTTCTTGGGGGCTCTGGATGAGTTCACAGCAGATAGGCTTTGTTTCATGTTGGCTGATCGAGGGACTGAAGGGGGAGTTACATCTGATTGGAGGAGAGTGGAAGAAGCAGTATCTACCCTTGCTAGGCAACGTCGTGGTAGGATGGTGTTACAGCTAGAAACCTTACCAGAGCAGCAGAGAGTAGCTCCTCAAGTTCATGTAGCTCCTCCTACAATACCTCAGGCACCTATAGTGGTTCCTCAGGCACCTATTGTGATTCCTCAAGCACCCATAGTGGTTCCCCAAGTGATTGCTCAAGCGCCTGCAGCACCTATCCCAGCACAGAGAGGACCTAGACAGCAACAGCGACCTGCTGAGAACCGAAATCAGAATAACTTGATAGAAGAGCTCACTCAACAGCTGAGAGATTTGAGGGTTGAGATGGCAGACTTGAGGAGAGACCAACGACCAGTTGCGTCAGGTGCTCGACCTGTAAGAGGAACCTTTACAAGGAGATGTATTTGGTGCGACAGGCCAGATCATCTCAGAGGAGACTGTCAAGACTTGGCGGTTGCCTTGCGAGAGGGCGTAGTCAACTATCAGAATAACAGGTTGTATTTAACTGCCACGGGGCAGCCTCTGAACACATATTTTGGGAGAGGAGGAATGAGGAGTTCTCTTCCAGCACTTACTGGCGTGAATACTACAGCGATGACTGCGGGTTCTGCAAAGGCTGATGTGTATACTGGGAAGGTTGAGGTGCGCTCTAATCCAACTATGGTTGAGCAGGCTAATGAGGTTTCAGTTGAAATGATGAAGAGAGGTGCAGAAAGCATTAGGAGAGCTACTGGATGGAGGGACCCAGTAGATGCAATTTCTATTCGAGCGTTTTTAGAGACAAGTGGTGAACAGGATGCCATGGTGGAAGACAAGAGAAGACGGGATGCTTCTGATTTAGATGCAGGGGTACCAGAGGACAGTGACCGTAGGAGGGTTACGAGGAGGAGAGCAGCAGAACCATCACCAACTGTACCAGCTGGTAGATTTCCTGCTGCAGAGGATATACCTTCTACCTCTACAGCCCCACCACCTACAGTAGACCCTATGGAAGGTGTACATGATTTACCACAGGAGCCTACTGCTGCGGATAGAGTGCGGGGGAAAAGGTTTACAGCACAGGAAAAGGGGAAAGCTCCAGCTTACAAGTTAGCGGCAGACATCGAAACAACAACAGACTTGCGTGCTGTTCTGGAGCAACGCATTTTGGATGCTAGAGTTGAGTTTACTCTTCGTGAAGTGCTTGGTATCGCAAAGAGAGAGTTTCATGAGTTGATAATAGACATCATGAAGAGAAAGAGACAAGTATTGACTGAACAAGTAAGTAGTCAGATGGTTGGAGCAGTAGATGCTATTGGTGTTGATCAGTTCAGAGATGATAAGTATGAAGCATGGGTTGCTGGTCCTGCTGTTATTGAGAATGAAGATGAAGAGTTTGAAGAGGAAAGGTCAGGCGCAGACAGCGATTTCAAGGAGAAGCACTGGGCAAGAGCGACAACAGAGACGCAGGTTCGACTTGGGGGACTTTCTGAGCCAGTACCTGCACTTGTGGATCACGGGTCGGAGATCAACATCATTTCCAAGGAGGTGTACGAGAAGGGGCAGTGGCCAATCGAAAGGAATCATGGTTGGGTACTCCGTGCAGCAAATAATCAGAAGGGTGAGTTATACGGAGCTTGTCCTAATATGCGTGTGAAGATTGGAGATGTAGAGGTTGATCAGCATTTCTTTGTACAGTCGTCTGCCTCCTATCCTGTCATACTGGACCAACCATACATCACCGCTGTTCGAATGGAGACAAAGGTGATGAACGATGGGTCTCATTATGCCAGAGTTCGGAGTCCTGATGACAAGTACTCATTACAGTTTTTAACGGTTCGTTCAAGACATGAACGGAACCGACAAACCCTTAGAGATTCTCAGACGAAGAGATGTAAGGGTTTTCACAGTCCACTCCTGTAGAGCGGGAAGACAGGGGTGTAGAACCTACTGTTGAGGTCCCGTCAGAGTTGGAAGCGAGACATGTACAGAGGTCTGGAGACAAGTGTGGTGTACAGAGTTGGCAGTCTGGATTGCTGATGTTTGAGACAGATGGGTGGAGTCGATTTACAAGAGTTGAAGATATGGAGAAAAATACAAAAAGATGGGTGGTGAAACAGGTATCAGAGTTGTGGCGTGTAGGAGTTCTACCTGAAGACGAAGTGGTTTCTGGGTTGTTTGAAGAGTTTATGTCTGTACAGTCAGTTGTCGGTTGGTTAGATAATGTGAGTGGATTGGTGGAAGAGAAGAATAGTGTGGCGGTGATCCCTATCCACTCTCGACGCATATATGAGGAGATTGCTACATACGTGCAGTTCTTTCCTCATCCGATGCAGAATAATGAGGGGAGAGAAGCAAGTTGTTGATGTGCACTTCCCCAAGAAGCAGACGTCCATGCGAAGTACAAATCTGTACTGAGAAAGGTAAGACCGGTAGCAGCTCAACTACCTGCTAACTCCCAGCAGCAAGTACAGCTAGTGGGAACTGAGCCTATATTGCGTGATCATAGACGAGTAGGGCACCAGTTTACTGAGGAGACATTGAAGGAGCTCCAGATAGGAGGGGTGATTTCTTGACTGAGGTCGAGAAGGCAGTGTTTGAACAGATGATAGTGAAGCATGGTAAAGCATTCTCTTTTTCAGCAGAGGAGATAGGTTGTGTGGACCCAAAGGTTATAGCGCCTATGGTTATATTCACAATCCCTCATGTGCCTTGGGACTTGAAACCGATCCCAGTTCCTCGTGCCTTGTTGCCTAAGCTCATCGAGTTGTTGAAAGAGAAGGTACAGATGGGGATACTTGAGCCGTCTATGGGGCCATATTCTAGCAGGTGGTTCACTGTACCCAAGAAGTCAGGAGCTTTGCGTTTTATTCAAGACTTACAGCCTGCGAATAACGTAACCATACGTAACGTTGGGACGGGTCCTGTGATTGAAGAGGTAGTAGAGGCATTTGCAGGGAGAGCTATTTATTCGATAGGAGATCTATATTCTGGTTATGATCAGTTCCAGCTGGCTGTGGAGAGTAGAGATTTAACTACTATGCGTACGCCCCTGGGATTGATACGGATGTGTACTCTTCCGCAAGGAGCGACGAACTCGGTGGCTCATATGCAGAATGCGATGCATAAGGTACTGAGGGAGTTTGTGCCTGATGTTACCATTCCGTTTCTAGATGATATTCCTATAAAGGGTTGCGCGGTTGAAGACAAGAATGAAGCAGTACTTGCAGATGGATGTAGAAGGTTTATTACAGACCATATCAGGGATGTAGAACGTATCTTGACTCGACTGGAGGAGGTGCATCTCACCCTGTCAGGAGCTAAGTCCAAGTTTGGTGTGTCTGAGATTTTAGTGGTTGGACATCTGTGTGGTGCTTTTGGAAGGCGACCAAACCCCGAGAAGGTTGAAGCTATAGCTAGGATGGCAGACTGTAAAAATATCACGGAGGTTCGACGCTTTCTAGGTGCTTGTGTATTTTATCGTTTATCCATTCCTCATTATGCCCATGTTGCTGAGCCTTTGTATGCATTATTGAGGAAGGGTAAGAGGTTTGCATGGACCTCGGTCCATCGAGAAGCTATGAATAGGCTGAAGGAGGCTCTACAGTCTCCACCTATTCTAAGAAGAGTAGACTACGGATGTGGGAGATCTGTCATGGTCACAGTAGATACTAGTCCAAAGGCGATTGGCTGGGCAATAGGTCAAGATGATGCGGATGGTATGCGGTTTACCTCTAGGTTTGGAGCTAAGATCTTGACAGACAGACAACGAGATTATCCTCAGGTGAAGCGTGAGTTGTGGGGAGCGGTGACAGCGATGAAGACAGACCGTGAGTTTTTGATTGGTGCTCATGTAGTTCTAGAAACGGATTGTCTACCTCTACTAGGCATGATATCCAACTGTAGCACGCCAGACATAGCGATGTTACGTTGGATTGCCTATATTAGAAGTTTGAATCCAGAGCTGAAGCATATAAAAGGAAAGGAGAATATGGTCGCAGACATGTTATCAAGAGCTCGATTTGTAGACGAGGATGTCATGATTTCAGAAGTTGAGGAAGAGGAGAGAAAGGATGCTCAGTGTCAAGTTAATCGACGGGCTACGAACTTGGAGCCGTTGATGTTTAGAGAGGAGCTTTACACAGGTAGACTTCGTGACATAGGGTATTATCTGAGCTTGTTGGAGAGGCAAGAGAGATGGAGTAAAGTAGAGTTCAGAGAGATAAGGAAACAAGCTTACAACTATCTTCTGCATGATGGGTATCTTTGGAGACGGCCACAGAGGAGAGATGGGATGTTCATACGAGTAGTGGACGATCTGCAGACTAAGCAGCAACTAATGAAAGAGTTCCATGATACCTTATGGGCCGGACATCAAGGGATTTGGGCTACTTACGTCAAGCTGAAGGAAAGGTATTGGTGGAAAGGTCTATATCAGGATGTGGTGAACTACGTCAGTTCTTGCTTGCATTGTCAGTTCTACTCAAAGATCCGGTATAGGGACGGTCTCGTGCCAACTTATCCGCCTTGCATTCACTTCCAGTGGGTTCTCGACTTGGTGGTAATGCCTCTGGGGTTATGGGGCATGCGATATTTGGTTTTGGCTCGTGAGGATCTCTCCAACTTTGTAGAAGGACGAGCTTTGAGGACGAAGACTACAGAAGGGATATGTAAGTTTGTTCTTGAGGATATTATCTGTAGATATGGATCTGTAGGAAGGCTACGGGCAGATAGGGGAGAACTACGTGGTACGGAAGCGAAAGAGTTTTTTGCTCGATATGGTGTGAAGCTCAAGCTTACTACTGCGATGAATCCAAAAGGGATTGGCAAGAGCGAGCGAGGACATCCATCGATAGTTCAGGTTTTGGTGAAGGCGTGTGATGGTAAGCATAGAGAGTGGCCTAGGTTACTCCTTTTTGCTTTATGGGCGGATAGAACAACTCATTGTTCTACTACAGGGTACATGCCTGTTGAGTTAATGCTAGGACAGAGACCGATGATGCCAGCAGAAGAAGACTTTCCTACCTGGGCTACCTTGCCATGGGAGGACAATGTGGACCGTGTGCAGCTTCTCTCACTACGAATCAGACAGCTAGAATGCAGAGAGGAGGATCTCGCTGAAGCGCAGCGACGGCTGAAGGCGGCTCGACTTGGGAACAAAGAGAGGTTTGATAAGACTCATAGACTTCGACCAAAACCGATACAAGTTGGAGACTGGGTGTTGGTATACGACAGTACATTGGAGAACCAACACTCTACAATTCGAAAGTTTTCGAGAAGGTGGTTTGGCCCGTACCTTGTCTCTGATGTACATCAGAATGCTACCTATTCCTTGCAAGAGCTAGATGGCACGCCTTTAAGGCTTCCAGTTGCAGGGAAACGAGTGAAGTTATTCAAGAAGAGAGGGGAGACTGTGGAGCTAGCTGAGTTCTTAGGTTCAGAGCAGACAGGAGCAAATGAAGACTTTTCTGAGACGGTCAAAGAGAGCGAGGACGATTCGGAGGACCACGAGGATCGGTGACGGATTGACACATACCAGAGGATGTGCAAGTTTGGAGGGGGTGAATGTCGTATTGTACATAGGTCTATACAGTGAAAAGTATTGCAGAGAGACTTTTTTCTATATTGTGTAAAGGAAGCTGCCCTGCAGCTTAACAAGCTAGGCAGGAGCTAAGCTGGGGCTATGCTTGACAAGCTGCCCCCAAGCTTGGGTTAGAATATCACCCCTAAAGGAGTCGAGAGACACCAGAATGCAAAGCTCGACGAGGAGAGCGACCTCATGCTTCTAGTTTTGACAGAAAGTGTTTTAAGCAATAGTTAGTACGAGTTTTAGGCTGTGAAATATGTGAAAGAAGGAAATCTGTCGATTCTGGTTTGTGACTCGAACTCAGAATCGGATAGCGTGAGCGTGTAGGTGTTCACAAATACTATAGTTTTGACTCCTTGTTCATTAAAAACAGAGTTGTATAGAGAAGTTAGTGTAGGAAAGATTAGTAAAGATCTTACAGACAAATTTCTTCAGGTAAACATATGTACAAAAGTTTTTACCTTCTTGAACGGAACCAAAGGCCATCCTAGTGATAGGGCGCCTGCCTAGGAGGGAAGTGGTCTCAGGATCAATCCCCCCTGGCCTCTGGTTCCTATTCCGGCATGTTGGCCTCCTGGAAGGGAGTCTATGTTGGATATGCAGCCACGTCCTACATATCTAGGGGCGGGAGACCGGTATCTCCCTTAATCGTAGACTTCCTGGCCTAAGCCTCCGCATGCCATCCTGAATATACTATGGGAGATACCTGGTGCGCATATGGGAGGGCTGTGAGCCCTGTGGGGCAGCCTCATAAGTGTTGGGGCTTCGGCCTACATTGGATGGCTTGTAGTATATTCAGGGTGGCATCAAGATGGCATCGAGGGCACGGGAAACTTTTGCTGATTATTATGTACGCATAAGGACAGCAGAGGAACAGCTTTAGATGGGGCCTTAAAACTAAAGTGAAAGATTACAGTGGAAGCGGAAGGTTACAACGGAAAACTGAAGCGGAAGATTACAGCGGAAGCGGAAGATTACCGCGGAAGCTTGAAGCCGAATATTACAACGGAAGCGGAAAACTACAGCGGAAGCGGAAGATTACCGCGGAAGATTACAGCGACAGCGGAAGCGGAAAACTGCAGCAGAAGCGGAAGATTACCGCGGAAGCTTGAAGCGGAATATTACAGCGGAAGCGGAAAACTACAACGGAAGCGGAAGATTATCGCGGAAGCTTGAAGCGGAATATTACAGTGGAAGCGGAAAACTACAGCGAAAGCGGAAGGTTACCGCGGAAGCTTGAAGCGGAAGCGGAAAACTACAGCGGAAGCGGAAGATTACCGCAGAAGCTTGAAGCGGAAAACTACAGCGGAAGCGGAATATTACAGCGGAAGCGGAAGATTACCGCGGAAGCTTGAAGCGGAAGATTACAGTGGAAGCAGAAGATTACAACAGAAGCTTGAAGCAGAAGATTACAGCGGAGGCGGAAGGAGGAGAATTAGAGTTTAAGAGGGGGGCAGCTTAGCTAAGGCCCTGCTTCTGATAAGTGACTGCGCTTATAAGGACAGCAGGGGGGCAGCTTAAGCTGGGGCCTTAACTTTTAGGTAAAATACCTGCGGCGACTTGGGATCGGGGGGGAGTTTTTTTGCAAAGGGATGTTTTCTGAGAGAGCTGAAGCGGAACACGCAGGAGAAGCTAAGAAGCTGAGGGAAGATCAAATTGCTGACAGATTGAATTGGGCGAGCATCGTAAGAGAGAGAGGCATGAGTTTTAGGCTTGGACGTTGTTTAAATAAACTATTCTGGGGAGAAATTACTCTCAGGAGAGAGTTCTATTGAGAGATCGTTTGGAAATCTACAGGGGACTTTTGATCGACGTTGGATCAGATTTCTGAGAGTTTCAGTAGGGGCAAGGAGAGGAATAAGATTCAGGGGTCCGAATTTCTCTATTAGGTTCAGATTGAGACGTACTGGGTAGACTTTTGGCTTGACGGGTGAAGACAGATGCGCAGGAGAGGAAGAGAGAGATTTTCTGTACAGTTGGAGAAATTGGTGGTGCAGACGACACTGTAATAAAGTTAATTGAATCTTGAGAGACCTATGTGTGTACCCAGGGTGTGTTTGAGTGCTTGTTTTTGTAACTGGTGAGCACAAGGAGCAGTGTTTTGAGATCACATCGTCAGCAGCAACCTATTTTCTTTTCTGGTCATTTTTCTCTGATCGATCACAGTCAGGAGGTCCGCCCTCCCCAAGAAAGACTCTCAACTCGACAACGTGTCGTTTTACATATCTTCGCATGTAGTTTAGGGTCTATGTTGGCACTTTAGGGGCTTGACGTGGTAGCCTATGTGCAAAATCAAGTCACCACGTGGTTTGGGACACAAAAGGACAGGGGAGTGAAGCTATGAACTCCCATTGGTCCAATTTTGTCTTTGTGTACTGCTAAACTTAGTAGTAGTGGTCTTAAGAGGAGTTCGAGCATTTGGTGAGAAAACTTCGAAATCTGAGAGCACAGGGAGATAGGGTTCGTCGTGCCAAGCACTGTCAGCGAAATTTTTGATCGATTTGGAGCAATAAAGAAGGAGTTATGGCTGATTGAAGTTCGAATTGTGCCAGAATTGCAGCACTTCTGTTGATTTTGGGGTTTTCGGTGTCAATCGCAGTAGATTTGAGAAAATCGCTTCAAACCTTCGAGGTCTCGTTCATTGGCAGCAGGGCTACGACTGTCCCCAAATTTTCATGTCAGTTGAAATTGTGAGTAATTCAGGGCGACCGCTGAAGCAGAGGGGGTCCGAAATGCTCTCAATCTAGAGCATCAACTTCAGAGAGCGAGATCTGGAGTTCTGTGTACAATCAGGAGGCCCAACTTCACAGGAGTGTTCAGCAAGCTGTGTACTGCCAATCCTGTAAGAATCTTTGAAAGTGATCGAGCCAATTCTCTGTTCTAGGTCGAAATAGCTGTCTGGGTACCAGAAATTGCCATAATTTCTCTGCTCAGAACATTTCTGCCCATATCTCGACACTCTGATTTGATCTCAAGCTGAAACTTCGTGTGTATGGTCAGTAGGGCCTCATTTACATGTAGGAGGAGTTCTGAAGTATGAACCATCGTAGGTTTCTGATTCTAGACCGTTAAAGTTTGCTGTCTGACCTTATTATTGCTAGTCTGATCTGATCTTCGCTTCCTGAACATACTGGAGGGTCCATTCGATCTGAGTGAGTGTCTATAGTGTCATTTATGACCTGAACCCTACCTCTGTATAGTAAGCAACCACAGCTTGAAGTCCAACGCTTCCCTGAGTAGACTAAACACAACCTTCAAGATCTATCACAGCCAGAAGGTTCCGCCCTTCCCAGGAAAACTCTCAACTCGACAATCTGGTGCTTCCACTGAGAGCTCTTGGGGTGATTGATTGAGAAGGTTGAGTTCACCACAAGGAGAAGAGATGGATCGCAAGAGTGCTGCTGCTGCTACTTCTACGCCTGCTGCATCTATGTCTACTGCAGCTCCTTCTGTAGCACCAGCGGCTACAGCGACATCTGCACCTGGTCTAGATACGGCTGAGATTCTGAAGACGCTTGCGGCCTTGGTCCAACAGCATCCGCTCGTTGGAGGGGGTGAGTTAAAATCCACAAAAGCTTTGCAAGCGATCGTGAATAGATGTGGCAGATTTGATGGTAGAGATATTTCTAGATATCTGCGTGAGTACCGAGGAGAGATGGAACTAGTTAGAGTTACTGATGCTGAGATGATAGGGAGTTTCGAGTTAGCTGTAATCCCTGAGTTGCGGGACCAAGTTAGGGATGTACAGAGAAGAAATCTAGGTGTCTGGATGAGTTTCGAACGATCTCTTCGAGAGGAGTTTCTCAAAGAAGATTCAGAGAGAGTCACTAGAAGAACGTTTCTGGACTGGGTTGAGCAACAACCTGGTCGTATGATGAACCTGAATGAGATGCTGAGAGAGTTTGATCGGAGATACCGACAACTCTCAACTCTTGAGAGGATAACCTTAGATGCTAGGAAAACTGAGCTCTTTCTGCAAGCTACCGATGATGCTACGGCAGATCGGTTGTGCTTTATGTTGGCCGATCGATCTGCTGAAGGAGGAGTTACTACTGATTGGGGAAGAGTCGAGGATGCTGTTGCCGTACTAACGAGGCAGAGGAGGGGAAGAGTGGCTGTGGGAGGACGTCCGCTTGCAGAAGTGACCGCTCAACCTCGCACTGCTCCTCAAGTACAGCAACCTCCGGCTCCTGCTCCCAGACCTGCTGTCCCGGCTGCAGTACCTTTGATGCCAGTTGTGCCAGTTCTTGCACAAAGGGCACCGGTTCAGAGACCTGCAGAGAACCATGGACAGCAGAACCAGATCGAAGACCTGATTCGGCAGATGAGAGAATTGAAGGTGGAGCTAGCTGGCCTGCAGAGAGAGCAGCCACCGGCGTTTGCTGCTGCACGTCCAGGAGGTGCTCCTGTTCGTAGATGTATCTGGTGTGACAGTCAAGATCATTTCCGAAGGGACTGTCAAGAGCTCACGGCTGCTCTGCGAGATGGTGTGGTTCGCTACCAGAACGGTAGGCTGCACCTTTCTTCTACTGGAGAGCCGCTAAGCACGCAGTATGGACGAGGAGGCATGAGGAGTCTACCTCAGATTACAGCTGCTGCAACTGTACATGCATTGATGGTACCGCCGGTAAATCCTGATGTATATGCCGGTCACATTGAAGTTTCTTCTAGTCCCACGTTGCTAGATAGGACTATTGAGAAGAAACCTGTTCAAGTTCCTTCTGAAGTACTGAAGAGAGGAGCTGAGACTATCCGTAGAGTCACAGGGTGGGGTGATCCTGTTGACGTTGCGTCTATCAAAGCATTCTTGGACGTGGATAGACACGTTGTCGGATTGAGAGTCTTCCTGGGAAGGGCGAACCTTCTGGCTGTGATATGAGCTTGAAGGCTGTGTGCAATCTACTCAGGGAAGCGTAGGGCTCCTGGCTGTGGCTGGTTTACTCAAAAGGTTGGCTTTCAGGTCACAATAGGGCTATAAACACTCACACAGATGTGTAAGATCTAGTAATATACCCAGAAGGCGAAATTCAGGTCTAGCTGGCAGTAATAGGATTCGGCGGTGAACTTTGACACTTACGGAGAGGAAAACTATGAAGGTTTAGACCTCTAAACTTCCCCTACATGCAAACGAGGTACTACTGAACTCACAGACGAAATTTCAGCCTGAGATCGAATTCTGACACGGAGATATGAATAGAAAAGTTTTGAGCAAGAAAACTACGGCAATTTCTGGTACCTAGCTGGCTATTTCAACCTATAACAGGAGTTTGGCTCGATCAATTTCGAAGTTTCTTACAGGATTTGCAGTCTACAGGGTGCTGAACATCCCTGTGAAGTTGGGACTCCTGAATGTACACAGAACTGTAGATCTCCTCCTCTGAAGTCGCTGCTCTAGATTAAGAGCTTTTCAGACCCCCTCAGCTTCAGCGGCCGCCCTGAATTACTCAGTTGCTCAATCGATATGAAACTTTTTGTGAAATCGTAGCCCTGCTGGCGGAGAACACAACCTCGAAGTTTTGAAGCAATTTCCTCAAATCTGCTGCGAGTGACACTGAAAACCCTAAATCCAATCCAAATGATTCAATTCTAGCACAATCCGAACTTCAATTGCTCATAACTCCGTCTTTATTGACTCAAATCGATCGAAATTTTCACTGGAAGTGCTTGGCATGACGAGACCTCTCTCCCTGTGCTCTCAGATTTCGAAGATCCCCCACCAAAAGCTCGAACTCCACTCTAGAGCTCTGTTTCTAAATTTAGAGTTAACAAAAGACAAAAACAGACCAATGGGAGTTCATAGCTCCACTTGGTTGTCCTTTAGTACTCTAAACCACGTGGCAACTTAGTTTTACTCATAGGCTACCACGTCAAGCTCCCTAGAGTGCTAGCGTAAAACTTAAACTACCTAAAATGACACGCAGCCCCGAAAAATAACTTAAATCAGCTAGAAAGCGTGCATGGGCGACACGCAAATACAACCCATGAGCTTAAACCCTATCAACATGGTAATCAACCTACTAAGACTCAAAATATATAACATCCTCAAGTGTCGACATCTCTGAGGTCCTAACTCTACTCAGAGACACGAACGCTTGACAAAGAGGTGAATTATTTACAATGTAAAATAATTCACATCACGACATCCACCCCCTCCAAACCTGCACATCCTCCGGTATGTGCCAATCTCCTCAGTCTTCTGTTTGATCTTCATCATCATCGCTCTCCTCCGCCTCAGTCTCATCAGACACTGGGACGTCTCCGTCTCTTGTTGTCCTCAGCTCCGACTCCAAAAAGTTGAATAACTCAACTGACCCTCCGCGTCTCTTGAACAATTTCACACGTTTGCCAGCCACAGGTAGCTTCAAAGGAGTACCATCCAACTCACGCAACTTATAAGTGGCATTCTCATACACATCTAGCACAACATAAGGCCCGAACCATCTTCGAGAGAACTTACGGAGTGTAGAATGCTGATTCTCCAACGTGCTATCATATACCAGAACCCAATCACCAACATGTATTGGCTTCGGTCGTAGTCGGTGAGTCTTGTCAAAACGTTCCTTGTTTCTGACTCGAGCCACCTTCAGCCTCTCCTGCGCATCAGCAAGATCCTCCTCTCTTCGCTCCAACTGCCTAATACGTAAAGCAAGGAGTGAAGTACGATTTATACCATCTTCCCATGGTAGCGTAGCCCATGTAGGAAAGTTCTCCTCAGCAGGCATGATCGGTTTCTGCCCCAGCATAAGTTCAACTGGCATATAACCAGTCGTGGTACAGTGTGTAGTTCTATCAGCCCACAAAGCAAATGGAAGTAGTCTCGGCCATTCTCTAGGCCTACCATCACATGCTTTCACTAAAGCATGAACAATAGAAGGATGTCCTCGTTCACTCTTACCAATGCCCTCTGGATTCATAGCAGTGGTAAGCCGAAGCTTTACTCCATAACGAGCAAAAAACTCCTTCACTTCAGCGCCTCTCAACTCGCCTCTATCTGCACGCAATCTCCCAACCGATCCATAGCGACAGATGATATCTTCAAGCACGAACCGGCAGATATTCTCTGAAGTCTTCGTCCGTAGTGCTCGTCCCTCCACATAGTTGGAGAGATCCTCTCGAGCCAACACCAAGTAACGCATCCCCCATAACCCCGGTGGCATCATCACAAGATCAAGAACCCACTGAAAATGAATACTAGGTGGATAAGTAGGTACAAGCCCATCTCTGTAACGGACCTTAGAGTAGAACTGGCAGTGCAGACACGACCCAACAAAGTCCACCACGTCTTGATACAAACCCTTCCACCAGTAACGCTCCTTCAGCTTCGTGTATGTAGCCCAGACTCCACGATGTCCAGCCCACAAGGTATCATGAAACTCCTTCAGCAGATTAAGCTTTGTCGGTTGATCATCCACCACTCTAGTAAGCATCTCATCTCTTCTCTTCGGACGTTTCCACAGATAACCCTCACGCAGAAGATAACTATACGCCTTCCGTCTGATCTCCTTGAACTCTGCATCACTCCATCCTTCTCTTCTGGATAACGAACTCAGATAAAATCCAATATTGCGGAACTTTTCTGAGTAGAACCCCTCATTGAACGGCAGTGGTTCCAAGTCTGAAGTCTGCTGACCAACTTGGCACCAAACGTCTCTCTTCTCTTCATTTTCCACCTCTGCAAACATCTCATCCTCATCTGTATAACGAGCCCTAGACAACATATCTGCAACTGGATTGTCTTTCCCTGCTATATGCTTTAACTCAGGGTTTAGACTCCGGACATAAGCAATCCATCGTAGCATTGCTATGTCTGGTGTATTGCAGTTTGCTATCATACCCAACAAAGGCAAACAATCTGTTTCTAGTATCACATGAGCTCCTATCAAGAACTCTCGATCTACCTTCATAGCAGTAACAGCTCCCCACAACTCACGCTTCACTTGAGGATAGTTACGCTGTCTATCTGTTAAGATCCGAGCTCCAAACCTTGAAACAAACCGCACACCTTCTGCATCTTCTTGGCCAACGGCCCATCCAATCGCCTTTGGACTCGTATCAACAGTCAGTACCACAGGTCTCCCGCTCTCGTAGCTAAGCCTCCTTAGTATAGGTCGAGACTTCAGAATCTCCTTCAGCTGCTCCATCGTCTCATGATGTTCTTGCCGCCAAGTAAACCTCCTTCCCTTTCTCAGAAGTGCATATAGAGGCTCGGCAATATGTGCATAATGAGGAATACTCACACGAAAGAACACACAAGCTCCTAAGAACCGTCGAACCTCAGTGATGTTGGTGCAGTCAGCTATCCTTGCTATAGCATCTACCTTCTCTGGGTTCGGACGCCTCCCAAAAGTACCACACAGATGACCCACTACCACAATCTCTGACATCCCAAAGCGAGATTTGGTACCTGATAGAGTGAGGTGTACCTCCTCCAAACGCATCAGAATCTTCTCCACATCTCGAATGTGATCTACAACGAATTTTCTGCATCCATCAGAAGTCACAGTTTCGTCTTTGTCTTCCACCGGACAGCCTTTCATGGGAATATCATCCAGAAATGGGATAGTGACCTCAGGTACAAACTCTCGTAACACCTTATGCATCGCATTCTGCATATGGGCTACTGAGTTTGTCGCACCCTGAGGAAGAGTACACATCCGCATCAACCCCAAAGGTGTACGCATGGTAGTCAAGTCTCTACTCTCCAAAGCAAGCTGAAATTGATCATAACCTGAAAACAGATCTCCAATAGAATAGATTGACCTTCCAGCAAACGCCTCAGCTACTTCATCAACCACAGGTCCTGTTCCAACGTTTCGAATCGTGATGTTGTTGGCAGGCTGCAAGTCTTGGATGAAGCGTAGAGCTCCTGTCTTCTTAGGTACCGTGAACCATCGGCTAGAGTACGGAGCCATAGATGGTTCAAGAATACCCATCCGCATCCTCTCCTTCAGTAACTCAATCACCTTCGGTAGCAAGGCACGAGGGACTGGAATCGGCTTCAAGTCCCAAGGTACGTGAGGAACAGTGAAGATAACCATCGGAGCTATCACACTAGGATCCACACAACCTATCTCCTCAGCTGAGAAAGAAAATGCCTTACCATGGCTCACTATCATCTGCTCAAAAGCTCGTTTCTCCTCTTCAGTCAAGAAGCCACCCCCTCCTATCTGGAGCTGCTCGAGTGTCTCTTGAGTAAACTTGTGTCCTACCTGTGTAGGATCTCTAAGCACAGGCTCAGCAGCCGCTAGTTCCATCTGCTGCTGAGAATCAACAGGTAATTGGGTCGTCACAGGTCTCACCTTCCTCGCTACAGCTTTATACTTGGCGTGTACTTCCGCTTCCTGATGTAAGCCACACCAACAGACTGCATCCTTCCATCCATTCTCCAGTCTCGGATGAGGACGATATCGCAAGTATGAGATAATCTCCTCATAGACTTCACGAGAATGGATGGGGATCACCACCCTACCTCCCATCTGTTCCATCAACTTATCCACACCATCCAGCCAACGAACAAAAGACTGCACACCTACAAACTCCTCATAAACACCAGAAATCATCTCATCTTCCTTCAGAACTCCTGTACAACGCAGATTTGCTGCACACCTCTCCATCTGCCTTCTACTCTTCTCAATCAAATCCTCCATGCGTGTGAACTCACTCCAATCATCAGAACTGAAAGCCATCAACCCAGATTTCCAACTATGCACAGTGCAACTACTTTCTGAATCTTGAGCAGCCTTTTCATCAACCTCCTGTGATCCCTCAGGCTGCTCAAGCGGGATCATAGTAGCAGTAGATCCATCACTCTCGCTATCCCGTCCTACGAGAGTGGTTTCAGAAAACCCTTACCCCTACAGATAGGAGAATCCCTCAAAGTTTGACGATTTCGTTCATGGTTCGTACGAACGGTCAGAAACTGCACAGAACGTCTATCATCTGGACTACGGATCCTAGCATAATGAGATCCATCATCCATCACCTTGGTCTCCATTCGAACCGCAGTGATATAAGGCTGACCAAGAATCACAGGATATGAAGCAGAAGATTGCACGAAGAAATGTTGATCCACATCCACATCACCTATCTTCACCTTCACGTTAGGACAAGCGCCGTATAGCTCACCTTTCTGGTTGTTTGCAGCACGTAACACCCAACCATGGTTTAGCTCGATAGGCCACTGACCTCTCTCGTACACCTCCCGTGACATGATGTTGATCTCAGATCCGTGATCAACTAAAGCAGCAACAGGTTCAGCCAAACTTCCAAGACGAACTCGCGTAGCAGTTGTGGCACGAGCCCAATGTCTCTTTCTGAAATCACTTTCACTAGCTGGACTCTCCTCACCAGTTTCCTCATCGTTGAACTCAATAGTGTCGGTACCAGCAACCAACGCTTCTTGCTGGTATCTCTTGTCATCAACTTCCTGAAAATGCACCTTTCCAAACTCTGCATCATTCAGAGAAGCTCCTACTACATCTATCATCTGACTCTCTACCTGCTCGGACATCACCTGTCTCTTGCGCTTGATGATGTCGATGATCAGTTCGTGAAACTCCCTCTTTGCAATACCAAGAACTTCTCGAAGAGAAAACTCGATTCGCGCATCCAGTATCCTCTGCTCCAAGATACTCTTCAGATCAGTAGAAGTTTCAATATCAGCTGCCAACTTGTAAGCCGGTCCCTTCCCCTTCTCTTGGGCAGTAAACCGCCTACCAGCAGTCGTTGGCTCCTGCTGGGATCTCTGCACATCCTCCATAGGACCTGGCGCAGGTGGAGGAGCTGCAGAAGTAGACGGGATGTCTTCAGGAAGAGCCGCTCGTCTCCTTGTGACTCTCCGTCTATCTCCAATCTCCTCAGGAACTCCAGTATCAAGTTCAGAGGCTTCTCGCCACCTCTTCTCCTCCACAGAAGCATCTTGCCAATGAACGTGTCTATCTACATCCAAGAATGCTCTGATAGAAGCAGCATCTACAGGATCTCCCCATCCTGTGACCCTACGAATAGACTCGGCTCCCCTCTTCAGTACTTCAGAAGGAACGGGAGCAATACTCTTCTCAGCAATCCTATCTAGCAACGTAGGACTAGAAGAAACCTCAATATGTCCAGCATATACATCAGGATTTACCGGTGGTGCCATCAATGCATGTACAGTTGCCGCCGCAGCAATCTGAGGTAGACTCCTCATGCCTCCTCGCCCAAACTGCGTGCTCAACGGCTCTCCAGTAGAAGAAAGGTGCAGCCTACCGTTCTGATAGCGAACCACACCATCTCGCAAAGCAGCTGTGAGCTCTTGACAGTCTCCTCGGAAGTGATCAGGACTGTCACACCAAATACACCTACGGATAGGAGCACCTCCTGGATGTGCAGCAGCAGGCGCCGGTGGCTGCTCTCTCTGCAATCCAGCTAGCTCTACCTTCAGCTCTCGCATCTGCCGAATCAGGTCTTCAATCTGATTCTGTTGACCATGGTTCTCCGCAGGTCTCTGAACAGGTGCCCTTTGTGCTGGAGCTGGCACAACTGGCATCAAAGGAACTGCAGCTGGGACAACAGGTCTGGGAGCAGGGGCCAAAGGTTGCTGTACTTGAGGAGCAGCATAAGGTGGGGTGACCACTTCTACAAGTGGACGTCCTCCCACAGCCACTCTTCCCCTCCTCTGCCTTGTCAGTACAGCCACAGCATCCTCAACTCTCCCCCAATCCATAGTAACACCTCCCTCAGCAGATCGATCGGCCAACATAAAACATAACCGATCTGCCGTAGCATCATCGGTAGCCTGCAGGAAAAGCTCTGTTTTCCTAGCATCTAGGGTGATTCGCTCTAGAGTTGAAAGTTGTCGGTATTTCCGATCAAACTCTCTCAGCAACTCACTCAGACTCATCATACGACCAGGTTGCTGCTCAACCCAGTCTAAGAACGTCCTCCTAGTAACTCTCTCTGAATCCTCCTCAAGAAACTCCTCTCGAAGAGATCGCTCAAAACTCATCCAGACTCCAAGATTTCTTCTCTGTACATCCCTAACTTGGTCCCGCAACTCAGGAATGACAGCTAACTCAAAGCTTGCTATCATCTCAGCATCTGTAACCCTAACCAGCTCCATCTCTCCTCTATACTCACGCAGATATCTAGAAATATCTCTACCTTCAAACCTTCCACACCTATTCACTATCGCTTGCAAAGCCTTGGTGGATTTTAACTCACCCCCTCCAACGATCGGATGTTGTTGGACCAGGGCCGCAAGCGTCTTCAAGATCTCAGCCGTGTCCAGACCAGATGCAGTTGTCGTTGTTGAAGACGCAGGTGCAGTTGACGGTGCAGCAGTAGACGTTGATGCTCCAGCTCCAGAGGCAGCAACAGCAACTCCGCTCTTGCGATCCATCTCTTCTCCTTGTAGCAACTCAACCTTCTCAATCAATCACCCCAAGAGCTCTCAGTGGAAGCACCAGATGTCGGATTGAGGGTCTTCCTGGGAAGGGCGAACCTTCTGGCTGTGATATGAGCTTGAAGGCTGTGTGCAATCTACTCAGGGAAGCGTAGGGCTCCTGGCTGTGGCTGGTTTACTCAAAAGGTTGGCTTTCAGGTCACAATAGGGCTATAAACACTCACACAGATGTGTAAGATCTAGTAATATACCCAGAAGGCGAAATTCAGGTCTAGCTGGCAGTAATAGGATTCGGCGGTGAACTTTGACACTTACGGAGAGGAAAACTATGAAGGTTTAGACCTCTAAACTTCCCCTACATGCAAACGAGGTACTACTGAACTCACAGACGAAATTTCAGCCTGAGATCGAATTCTGACACGGAGATATGAACAGAAAAGTTTTGAGCAAGAAAACTACGGCAATTTCTGGTACCTAGCTGGCTATTTCAACCTATAACAGGAGTTTGGCTCGATCAATTTCGAAGTTTCTTACAGGATTTGCAGTCTACAGGGTGCTGAACATCCCTGTGAAGTTGGGACTCCTGAATGTACACAGAACTGTAGATCTCCTCCTCTGAAGTCGCTGCTCTAGATTAAGAGCTTTTCAGACCCCCTCAGCTTCAGCGGCCGCCCTGAATTACTCAGTTGCTCAATCGATATGAAACTTTTTGTGAAATCGTAGCCCTGCTGGCGGAGAACACAACCTCGAAGTTTTGAAGCAATTTCCTCAAATCTGCTGCGAGTGACACTGAAAACCCTAAATCCAATCCAAATGATTCAATTCTAGCACAATCCGAACTTCAATTGCTCATAACTCCGTCTTTATTGACTCAAATCGATCGAAATTTTCACTGGAAGTGCTTGGCATGACGAGACCTCTCTCCCTGTGCTCTCAGATTTCGAAGATCCCCCACCAAAAGCTCGAACTCCACTCTAGAGCTCTGTTTCTAAATTTAGAGTTAACAAAAGACAAAAACAGACCAATGGGAGTTCATAGCTCCACTTGGTTGTCCTTTAGTACTCTAAACCACGTGGCAACTTAGTTTTACTCATAGGCTACCACGTCAAGCTCCCTAGAGTGCTAGCGTAAAACTTAAACTACCTAAAACGACACGCAGCCCCGAAAAATAACTTAAATCAGCTAGAAAGCGTGCATGGGCGACACGCAAATACAACCCATGAGCTTAAACCCTATCAACATGGTAATCAACCTACTAAGACTCAAAATATATAACATCCTCAAGTGTCGACATCTCTGAGGTCCTAACTCTACTCAGAGACACGAACGCTTGACAAAGAGGTGAATTATTTACAATGTAAAATAATTCACATCACGACAACGTTCACTGGCAAGATGCTTCTGTGGAGGAGAAGAGACGGCAAGAAGCCTCTGAACTTGATACTGGAGTTCCGGAGGAGACTGGAGATAGACGTAGGGTCACAAGGAGGCGAGCAGCCCCTCCAGAAGACGTCCCATCTACTTCTGTAGCTCCTCCACCTGCACCAGGTCCGATGGAGGACGTGCAGAGATCCCAGCAGGAGCCAACGACTGCTGGTAGACGGTTCACTGCCCAAGAGAAGGAGAAAGGACCGGCTTACAAGTTGGCGGCTGACATAGAAACTTCAACAGATCTCAAGAGCATCTTGGAACAGAGAATACTTGACGCGCGAATCGAGTTTTCTCTTCGGGAGGTTCTTGGTATTGCGAAGAGGGAGTTTCACGAGCTGATCATCGACATCATTAAGCGGAAGAGACAGGTGATGTCCGAGCAAGTAGAAAGTCAGATGATTGATGTAGTAGGAGCTTCTGTTAATGATGTAGAATTCGGAAAGGTGCATTTTCAAGAAGCTGATGATACAGAGTACCAGCAAGAAGCATTGGTTGCTGGTACCAACACTGCTGAGTTTGATGATGATGAAGCTGGCAACGAGAGTCCAGCTACTGATAGTGACTTCAGGAAGAGGCACTGGGCTCGTGCTACAACGGCTACACGAGTTCGTCTCGGAAGTCTTGAACCTGTTGCTGCGTTAGTTGATCACGGTTCTGAGATGAACATCATGTCACGAGAAGTGTACGAGAGAGGACAGTGGCCTATCGAACTGAACTATGGTTGGGTGCTACGAGCTGCAAACAACCAGAAGGGTGAGTTATACGGCGCTTGTCCCAACGTGAGAGTGAAGCTGGGTGATGTGGAGGTAGATCATCACTTCTTCGTGCAGTCTTCAGCTTCATATCCTGTGATTCTTGGTCAACCTTATATCACGGCAGTTAGAATGGAGACGAAGGTGATGGATGATGGATCTCACTATGCTAGGATCCGTAGTCCAGATGATAGACGTTCTGTGCAGTTTCTGACCGTTCGTACGAACCACGAACGAAACAGACAAACTTTGAGAGATTCTCCTATCTCTAGGAGCAAGGGTTTTCTGAAACCACTCTTGTAGGACGGGATATCAAGAGTGATGGATCTGATACTACTATGATCCCGCTTGAGCAGCCGGTGGGGTCACAGCAGACTGATGAAGAGGTTGCTCAAGATTCTGAAAACTGTTACACTGTACATAGTTGGAAATCTGGTTTGATGACTTTCAGTTCTGATGATTGGAGTGAGTTCACGCGAGTAGAGGATCTGACTGAGAAGAGTAGAAAGCTGATGGAGAAGTATGCAGAAAATCTACACTGTACAGGAGTTCTGGAAGAAGGTGAGATAATTTCTGGTGTTTACGAGGAGTTTATAGGTGTACAGTCTTTTGTTCGTTGGCTGGATGATGTAGATAGGTTGATGGAACAGATGGGAGGAAGGGTGGTGATCCCTATCCACTCTCGTAAGGTCTATGAGGAGATTGCCTCGTGCTTGCAATCTCGTCCTCATCCGAGACTGGAGAGTGGATGGAAGGATGCAATCTGCTGGTGTGGCTCTCGTGAAGAAGCAGAGGTTCACACCAAATACAAAACTGTAGCGAAGAAGGTGAAACCAGTGGCGACTCAGTTATCTGTTGACTCACAACAACAGATGGAGTTAGCAGCCACTGAGCCTGTATTGAGAGATCCTAAACAGATAGGACACGAGTTTACTCAAGAGACACTCGAGCAGCTCCAGATAGGAGGGGGTGGCTTCTTGACTGAAGTTGAGAAAAGAGCTTTCGAGCAGATGATAGTTAGCCATGGTAAGGTATTTTCTTTCTCAGCTGGAGAGATTGGTTGTGTGGATCCTAGTGTGATAGCTCCGATGGTTATCTTCACTGTTCCTCACATACCTTGGGACTTGAAGCCGATTCCAGTCCCTCGTGCCTTGCTACCGAAGGTTATTGAGTTACTGAAGGAGAGGATGCGGATAGGTATTCTTGAACCATCTATGGCTCCGTACTCTAGCCGATGGTTCACAGTACCTAAGAAGACAGGAGCTTTACGCTTCATCCAAGACTTACAGCCTGCTAACAACATCACGATTCGAAACATGGGGACAGGACCTGTGGTTGATGAAGTAGCCGAGGCATTTGCTGGAAGATCTATCTATTCTATTGGAGATCTGTTTTCAGGTTATGATCAGTTTCAGCTTGCTTTGGAGAGTAGAGACTTGACTACCATGCGTACACCTTTGGGGTTGATGCGGATGTGTACTCTTCCTCAGGGTGCGACAAACTCAGTAGCTCATATGCAAAATGCGATGCATAAGGTGTTACGAGAGTTTGTACCTGAGGTTACTATCCCATTTCTTGATGATATCCCCATGAAAGGCTGTCCGGTGGAGGACAAGGACGAGACTATGACTGCTGATGGTTGCAGAAAGTTCGTTGCAGATCACATCCGAGATGTGGAGAAGATTCTGATGCGCTTGGAAGAGGTACACCTCACTCTGTCAGGTACCAAATCTCGTTTTGGAATGTCAGAGATTGTGGTGGTGGGTCACTTATGCGGTACTTTTGGAAGACGGCCGAACCCAGAGAAGGTAGATGCTATAGCAAGGATAGCAGACTGTACCAACATCACTGAGGTTCGACGATTCTTAGGAGCTTGTGTGTTCTTTCGTGTGAGTATTCCTCATTATGCACACATTGCCGAGCCTGTGTATGCACTTCTGAGAAAGGGAAAGAGGTTTACTTGACGGCAAGAACATCACGAGACGATGGAGCAGCTGAAGGAGATTCTGAAGTCTCCACCTGTACTAAGGAGACTTAACTATGAGAGCGGAAGACCTATCATACTGACTGTTGACACGAGTCCAAAGGCGATTGGATGGGCAGTTGGTCAGGAAGATGCAGATGGTGTGCGGTTTGTTTCTAGATTTGGAGCTCGAATCTTAACAGATAGGCAACGTAACTATCCTCAAGTGAAGCGAGAGTTGTGGGGAGCTGTTACTGCTATGAAGGTAGATCGAGAGTTCTTGATAGGAGCTCGTGTGATACTAGAAACAGATTGTTTGCCTTTGCTAGGTATGATAGCAAACTGTAATACTCCAGACATAGCAATGCTACGATGGATTGCTTATATCCGGAGTATGAACCCTGAGCTGAAACATATAGCAGGAAAGGATAATCCTGTTGCAGACATGTTATTTAGGGCTTGTTATACAGATGAAGAAGAGATGATTATAGAAGTCGAAGATGAAGAGAAGAGAGACGTTTGGTGCCAAGTTGGTCAGCAGACTTCATACTTGGAACCACTGCCGTTCTACGAGGAGTTCTACACAGAAAAGTTCCGTGATATCGGATACTATCTGAGTTTATTATGCAGACGAGAAGGCTGGAGTGATGTAAAGTTCAAGGAGATCAGACGAAAGGCGTACAGTTACCTTCTACGTGAAGGTTATCTGTGGAAACGTCCGAAGAGAAGAGATGGGATGTTGGCTAGAGTGGTGGATGATCAACCGACAAAGCTGAATCTGCTGAAGGAGTTTCATGTCACCTTGTGGGCTGGACACCGTGGAGTTTGGGCTACGTACACGAAGATGAAGGAGCGATACTGGTGGAAGGGTTTGTATCAAGACGTAGTGGATTTTGTTGGGTCGTGTCTGCACTGCCAGTTCTACTCTAAAGTCCGTTACAGAGATAGACTTGTACCTACCTACCCACCTAGTATTCATTTTTCGTGGGTCCTTGATCTTGTGATGATGCCGCCGGGATTATGGGGAATGCGTTACTTGGTGTTAGCTCGGGAAGATCTCTCCAACTACGTGGAGGGACGAGCACTGCGAACGAAGACTACAGAGAACATATGTAGATTCGTGCTGGAAGATATTATCTGTCGTTATGGATCTGTTGGAAGACTACGAGCAGATAGGGACGAGCTGAGAGGTACAGAAGCGAAGGAGTTCTTTGCTCGTTATGGAGTAAAGCTTCGACTTACTACTGCCATGAATCCAGAAGGGATTGGTAAGAGTGAACGAGGACACCCTTCTATTGTTCACGCTTTAGTGAAAGCATGTGATGATAGGCCTAGAGAATGGCCGAGACTACTTCCATTTGCTTTATGGGCTGATAGAACTACACACTGTACCACGACTGGCTATATGCCGGTTGAGCTTATGTTGGGGCAGAAGCCGATCATGCCTGCTGAAGAAGACTTTCCTACGTGGGCTACGCTACCGTGGGAAGATGATATAGATCATATGTCACTCCTTGCTTTACGAACTAGGCAGTTGGAGCGAAGGGAGGAGGATCTAGCTGAGGCGCAAGAGAAACTGAAGGTGGCTCGAGTCAGAAACAAAGAGCGTTTCGACAAGACTCACCGACTACGACCAAAGCCAATACGTGTTGGTGATTGGGTTCTGGTGTATGATAACACGCTGGAGAACCAGCATTCTACACTTCGTAAGTTCTCGCGAAGATGGTTCGGGCCTTATGTTGTGTTAGATGTTTACGAGAATGCCACTTATAGTTTCGAGAGCTAGATGGTACTCCTTTGAAACTATCTGTGGCTGGCAAACGAGTGAAGTTGTTCAATCAACGTGGAGGATCAGTAGATTTGTTCAACTTTCTGGAGTCTGAGCAGAGGATGACAAGAGATGAAGACGTCTCGACTACTGACGAAGCTGAGGCGGAGGAGAGTGACGATAATGAAGAGCAAACAGAAGACTAAAGAGGTTGGCACATGCCGGAGGATATGCAGGTTTGGAGGGGGTGGATGTCGTGATGTGAATCATTTTACAGTGTAAATAATTCACCTCTCTGTCAAGCGTTAGTCTCTCTGAGTGGAATTAAGACCACAGAGAAGTCGACACAGGAGGATGTTATATAATTTTGAGTCTTAGTAGGTTGATAGATGGAGTTAGGGTCATGGGTTGTAATTACATGTCGCCCATGCATGCTTCTTAGCGAGGTTAGGTTATCTTTCGGGATTACGTGTCGTTTTACATATCTTCGCATGTAGTTTAGGGTCTATGCTGGCACTTTAGGGGCTTGACGTGGTAACCTATGTGCAAAATCAAGTCACCACGTGGTTTGGGACACAAAAGGACAGGGGAGTGAAGCTATGAACTCCCATTGGTCCAATTTTATCTTTGTGTACTGCTAAACTTAGTAGTAGGGGTCTTAAGAGGAGTTCGAGCATTTGGTGAGAAAACTTCGAAATCTGAGAGCACATGGAGATAGGGTTCGTCGTGCCAAGCACTGTCAGCAAAATTTTTGATCGATTTGGAGTAATAAAGAAGGAGTTATGGCTGATTGAAGTTCGAATTGTGCCAGAATTGCAGCACTTCTGTTGATTTTGGGGTTTTCGGTGTCAATCGCAGTAGATTTGAGAAAATTGCTTCAAACCTTCGAGGTCTCTTTCATTGGCAGCAGGGCTACGACTGTCCCCAAATTTTCATGTCAGTTGAAATTGTGAGTAATTCAGGGCGACCGCTGAAGCAGAGGGGGTCCGAAAAACTCTCAATCTAGAGCACCAACTTCAGAGAGCGAGATCTGGAGTTCTGTGTACAATCAGGAGGCCCAACTTCACAGGAGTGTTCAGCAAGCTGTGTACTGCAAATCCTGTAAGAATCTTTGAAAGTGATCGAGCCAATTCTCTGTTCTAGGTCGAAATAGCTGTCTGGGTACCAGAAATTGCCGTAATTTCTCTGCTCAGAACATTTCTGCCCATATCTCGACACTCTGATTTGATCTCAAGCTGAAACTTCGTGTGTACGGTCAGTAGGGCCTCATTTACATGTAGGAGGAGTTCTGAAGTCTGAACCATCGTAGGTTTCTGATTCTAGACCGTTAAAGTTCGCTGTCTGACCTTATTACTGCTAGTCTGATCTGATCTTCGCTTCCTGAACATACTGGAGGGTCCATTCGACCTGAGTGAGTGTCTATAGTGTCCTTTATGACCTGAACCCTACCTCTGTATAGTAAGCAACCACAGCTTGAAGCCCAACGCTTCCCTGAGTAGACTAAACACAGCCTTCAAGATCTATCACAGCCAGAAGGTTCCGCCCTTCCCAGGAAAACTCTCAACTCGACAACGTGGATCCGAAGTACTCCACTGGATGAGACAAGCTTCGACTCTGCACAGCTTCTAACAATCACCGTCTTTCAAGGAAACTTCTCATGCACAATTGCGTGTGATTTCGAGGAAACTCACTGCCCAGAAGACACAGACAAAACTTTTGCAATCAAATCCGAAATCAATTCTCCGAGAAGAAGGTACATTTGCTTCTAGAACATCCACTTCTTGTCCTTACCTCTCGACACATCAGCCTAGAAGCAGGACCGCACGATGATGTTGTGCCTTGTTCTATGCTGTCTGCTATTGCTGTCTAAATCCTTCGATCCTGGGAGCGGAAGTGCAGACCTATCCTATGTGTAATCCAACTCTGCTTCGTGTAGAGTACGTATGTGTATGTGTAGCAATGCATCCTTAATGTGTAACAAATCCTACCTTGTGATCTACTTTATACATCTGTCTTTGAGTCGCAAGAGAGAGATCCCCTCCAATCTCAACTTCACAGCCAAGCAAAAATGAGATGCTGTCAGAAGGCCATCATCTCTCAAGGCTTCGGTTCTCTTCTCAGTTTAGAACTGCTTTCTACTACCTACCGTTGCTTATCCTGTCACATGAACAATCACCTAAAAATAAAGTGAGAGTTGTCTTTCTTAAAATAGCATACTCCTCTTCCTACCAAAATTAGTCATGTCAACTGACTACCTACCTCTACTGCCTACTCCTGATCGTCAGGTGCGATCTTCATTGGATCCTCTCCACCTGATCTCCTAATTCGTCTTTTGATAAAGTGAGAAGCCTTACTGGTACCTCTGGTACGACTGAGATGGCTTCCTCTTCGATGTTCGCTATGTGTGCCTCCATCACGGTTTCGGAAGACAGAAGAGACTTCTGGAAAGCTGAGTCCACTTGCGCTTTCTGACTCTTCTGCTCCACTTGTTCGACGTTGAGAGTTGAGATAACCTCACAGTGGTCAGAAGAAGTCACCTCTTCCACTCTAAACACCTAGGAAGACACCTCTGCTTCTTGTCTTCCAGAAGACATCTTGTCTTTCGGGGCTTCTTCTGTCGTCTTCTCGACTTCCAGCACTATCACAACCAAATGGACAGCGAGGTCGAACTCCTCCTCGTCGAGATCCGTGCCAATTGCTGATCTTGGTGCATGAGAAGACGTGGCAGTATGCTGAGGAATCGATGGAAGACCGTAAAGAGTCTTCAAGCCCTCGATATGTCGATCCAGGTAGCGAAACATGCTCTCCTTGCAGTCCACTAACATCTCCTTGGAATCGTCATTGTACTCCCGAGCTAGGGTGAGAAGCTTCCTACTTGCTGTGAAGTTGAACTTCTTACGAAGCGCTTCTTTCATGTGCGCCATGACTTCTTTGGCTCAGGCTTCTGCTTCTTCTCTGTTGCGGCTTGAGCTTCTGCGGCTTCTCGCAATACACTCCAAGTCGTCTTCTCTTCTGCGAGACCAATGAGCTTTTCCTTGATTCGCTAAATCTCTTGCTCATGCTTGTTGAGGTCACGTCTGCAACTCTTGGTTGCTCTTCCGCAGCTGTGCCAACTCCTTGGCAGAAGCAAATGCTTTCGTCTTGTACTTGGTCGTGATCTTTTCTGTGGTGCGGAGGTTAGCTTCCAAGGCTTCTACCTTCTTCTGGACCTCCTCTTGCTGCATCAGGGTTCGAAGACCAAATCCATGTCGCAGTGGCTTCTCCTGAGCCATCGCACGCTTCTCTACCAACTCCATGGCTGGTTGGATCTTTGAACTGAAGTAGACGCTGAACTGTTCCAGTCGTCTTCTCGCAGAAGACAAGTTCATCCCCACAAAGTGATGTACGACGACTTCTCTGTCTCTCAGAGACATGGATGCCTCTTCTACCACCATAGTCTTCTGTTTCTGCGCACGAGAAGATGCTACCTTCGCTGTCTTCCGAGGTGGAAGCTCTCTTCTCACCGTAGGAGCAGTTCTCTTCGCTGCGCTTCCTCTAACCGTAGTCGGTACATCAACCCATGTCTTCGCTTCTAGAGTCTTCAGAAGACTCCCTGTAGTCGCAAAAGTTGTCTTCCGCACGATCTTGGTACTGGACGTGTCATCCTGTGAATCCGACCCGGATCCAGAGTGGATGATAAAGAAGGATGTGCTCTTCCGAGGCACATTCCTAGGTCCCGTCCTCCTTAGTGACGACGCGTCTTCTGTATCGCTGGAGTCGTCTTCCCGCACAGTGATCGACTTCTGTCGGATCTCGTCTGAGGTGCTAGAGTGAAAAGGGAAGACATGGCAGCTGTCCGGTCTTCTTCCTCCGAGGTCTCTTCCTTCACCTCTCACTGTCTTGTTGGTCCATACTTGACCAACTAGTCTTCCTTCAAATCTCCCTTGGACACGTATAGATAATAGAAGAAGGGAGTAAGATGCCTTCTTGCTGGGGTGCCCAAGTATGCTAGCTCGGTCTGGATGTAGGTGTGGAAGAAGGCGCTCCAGTTGACAACTTGTCTTTCCCAGATAGCTTACAAGAACTCGACGTCTTGGTCTCCAAGGTACCTCACCTTCTGGACCTTTCCCTTGAGGAAAAGATGAAGATACAACTTCTCCAGAAGACGCTTCCTCAGCTCCCGGTAAGCTTCTACCTTCCATCCGTTCCTCCCCTGTCTGTCTTCCAGGAAGAGGCACGTAGTACTTCCAGATACATGTCATTTCTCAGAGATCATCGGTAGGATCTTCTTCTCCAACTCGTATCCGTGGTTCTCTACTTTTGACCAGTGGAAAGCTCTGCACCACCATTCCACTGTCCTGGAAGATGGTCTTCCTCGAGCGACCCTTATCTTCACAGGTACAAGGTTGGACGGAGACAATGTTGTCCAAACCTCTTCCAGAATACCCTAGTCTGCGATGTTCCTAGACCCCACGTGAAGAAGTCGAGGCCCAACTCCTTGATGTAAGGTTTGACCTCGGCCAACTCTACAGACGGTAACATCAACCCTCGAGGATGCATCGACATGTTCGAGCTTTCGTTACACTAAACCACATACATTTGTTGTGAGCCTAAGGCTCAGTCTTTACCAGGTCCTCACAGTCCAGCTTCCACTCTCAAAAGACGAATCTAGTCTTCTAGAAGATAGCTATTCCGTCTTCCGGGATTCTAACAGTGCTTCCTAAGTACCTCTCGTCTCCCGAGCTATATCTAAGCAATCCTAACTAAGCAAGAAATCGCGTGGATTTCTAAGAAGACAATCCACCTTGCAATTCATCCTACTTTCTAATAGAAGATGAGAAGATACATGAGAAGCTAAGTCTACGAAAGGTTCAGAAGAAGGCTGAGGACTCATGCGATGACAGTGGCCTCCAGGAAGACTCCTTGGATAGCTTCTGGAGAACTGACGTCTTCAAAAGACTTCTCGCAGTCAGACTTCTAATCACTGGTCTCACATGTCTTCGTCTTTCGACACACAGTCTAACCTCTTCACAGACATGTAACATACGCACTCTACTTTTCCGACTCCTCACTTTACACTTTCAGAAGAAGCTTGCTGCATGACGGGAAGACATGGCGCTTGATCATTCTCTCCAGATTCTGCCAGCAAGGCTTCTCACAACTCTCTTCTAAAGTTCGAGAAGAAGAAGGAACATGCTGCTATGGGTCAGACAAAAGAGACTCGTAAAAGACCCTCACGTCTTCTCTCGCATTCTGCTAGTCTTTCCAATCTTCTAGTCTCTCTAGGAAGATGTGGATTTGAGAAGTCAGGAAGATTAGGAGGCACATGTCTAGTTCTCAGTTTCTTGCTTCTCGAAACAACAATCAACTCTCAAGCTCACATAGGATCCGTATCAAGCTTCTCTCAACACAAATTTCAATCCAATCCAATCTACTCGATACGAATTTCAGATAGTCATCTTCCAAAGACGTTCAGACATTAGTATTGCTTCTGACTGCACTTCTGATGATTACATCAGTCTTCTGTGCACTTCCGCTCTTTGATTCTGCCTCCAGTGTTGTACCACGATCCTGCTCCGACCTTCAATTTTGATCTACGTCTAGCTGCTTCCGAAATCGAACTCGCTGCTGTGCTCCGAAGCTTCTCTCCCAATTTCCTACTCGACCCTCGATTTCTGATCTTCTAATCCTCAGAGATTCCTCACTCTCCCAACTCAAGTGCACTTCCTGGTTGGAAGACGTCTTCTCTTACTCTCTTTCTCTCTAATTCACTCCTTCTCGCTTCCAATGCCTTCTCCGATTCTTAATGTGCAGTCGATTCCCGATGCGAAGCAGCAAGGGAGTCTGTGCTAGCGCCTCCAGCTCCATATCTTCTCCTGCGTGATTAAGGAAATGAGATTCGATTACCTCGACCTACCTACTACTACGGTGATTACTCGGTAGATACACCTACCTCTTATCTAAGTGACGTGCGGTTGGTACCTCTGCGATCGCAGTCACTTTCTTCTCAGAAGACGTCTGTTCGGCTTCTGTCTTCCAAAAGACATTGTCCGGAAGACGTCCGTCTTTCAACTTTGGAAGAAGTCTACTTCTCCTAACAAAGTCCCTTAAGATCATCTTCTCGCTAATCAGGGCACAATCTTAAGAAATAAGGTTACTTCAATTATATAGACACGTCATTATCTTAAAATTTTCAAAAATCCTGCAAATTGTGGACACCACACTTTGCAGCTTTGATTTGTATTTTGTGGAAATAAAGAATTTGTTTCTTGGAAATTGTCTAAGTGTCAAATGGCTATGACTAGTTCTGATCAGATGCCTAGGATGTTGTCAAGAGGAGGAACGAAGCGCACTCAAAAGAAGCGAGCTGGTTTAGATAAGCATCTAAATCATAACTAAGTCTTGAAGTCAAGACTTAGGTTTGCCTTAGCGTTGGCAAAGCGTATGAATTTTTATACTTGTCTTGGGGGCTTGGGTGATCTTGCGTTGCGGTTTTCTAACTGCAAGGTAAACTTAGTCACGCGTCTAAGTCAAATCAAGTTGCGGCCAAAAAGTGAGCTTCGAGGGACCTAGTAAGTAGGTGTGAATAGTTATAAGTTAGCAAGTTAGAGTCTTAAGTAAAATATTTAGAAATTGTCAACTAGTTTTGTTTAGGGATGACCAAAAAGGTTAGGCTTTCCCGAGACTAGTTGGAAATTTTCTAAGTGTTCTAGCGACGACTTAAGACTCAAGTCAAGAAGGGAACTGCGAGTTAGCTACCAGAACGCAATTCTGGCTCCAAGGGGTTGGCTACCCATTCTGAACTTGGCGTTAACTTAAAAAACATTGTTGATGAGAGCATCAACCTCCAAAGTGAGGGTGAATGTCGCAATCCTCAGTCTCAAGATCGGACGTAGACGCGAACAACAGAACCCTAGTGGACTTGCGCTAGGTTGTGAACGTCGCGAGTAGGACTTAACGGCTTGATCGAGAAGTCGAGAACAGAGGAACCTTAAGTGGTTCTCTGAACCAAGGTTGGAACGTTGGATTAGGACGTATGGACCTATCTCAAGAGGACCCCAGATGAACGCTGACCTAAGCGGACAAGTGTGAAAACAAAACGCAGACCGAAACATAAGTCTGAGATGAAGATCCGAGACGTGGGTCCGATACCAAGAAATCCTCGAACTTACATTGGAGCTGAGAATTATGACATCTCGTGATCGGATTGTGGTATAATTTTCAGGGACTAAAGAGGAAGGCGGGACTATCTGTCCTCAGAAGTATATACTAGGGGGCTCGATGCTTGGGTGAACCAGGACGAGTCACCTGACCCTAGGGTTCGACGGACGGACTATGGGACATGAGGTGATGGTTGGATCAATGTCAAGGCACGTTCCGATCTAGACCTCAACGTCTGAACTTAGGAACGACCCAAGGGCTTATGCAAGACTAGAGAACGAGACGACGGTTATACCATCGTTCGAGAGCCTGCACCCAGGCAGACATCATTTAGGTGTGCTGGATGCATCATTTAGGACTCTGGACTTTATGGAAAGTTTGTCCCAAGGCATGTTGTGACTTGCTCATGTTTTGAGACCGACCTAGCCGAGTCTAGGTTGAGACATAGAGAATGTTGAGCTTGAGAGTTAAGAGGACAGTCCGACTCCTGTCCGGACCAACAAGATAAAGATAAGTGGTGCATGAATGCTAACGTGTGATTATGGTTTGCATGTTAGCATTGTGAGTTTCGTGACTTATTGAGCAAGAGCTTTCACTGGCGCAACAAGATGATAGGTGCACGAAAAATACATACATACAAGTAACCCGAATACCGCAAAATGGTATCATAAATTTTTATTCATCCCAAAGACAATCCGTTTGTGTCAAACAACAGAAGCATGCACGAGTTCATGATGGCTATAGTTCTAGAACAAACACAAGTAGAAACCACTGCTCTCTCTTTGCATTGCTCAGAACCAAAATAGAGCTTCTATTGAAGACCTCAATGTATCAATGCATACAGTGACTCCAAGGGATATCAAAACCTACTCAGGCCTATAGCCTACATAACGTCCCGCTCGACTCAAGAATTTTGAATTTCACAGCCGCTTCAAGACTGGTGACAACTGCTGTCATTCGTGATAGCCGAGCAAGCACGCGATAGAGCAGGACACAACAAATCGCTGTTCTTGGGACTCTTCGTGTTGAAACATAAAGTCAAAGTCATGCACATTATCAAATCATCGGCTGCATTGAAAGGAAGACAACCCTCCAAGCGGATAGTCTGGTTACACCAAACCAAACAGACCACAGTCTAGGTCCAAAACCAATACTTGACGTTGAAGCATTACACAATGACGTCCTTCTCAAGCTGACTGCCACTAACAATCCACATCCCTCCTATAATGCTCGGCTTCATGCAAGAAACTTGTGGTCGACTGTGCTATGTGACACTGGACATGAGCGGCGCAAAGCTATCTGGAGCCGGTTCATTATTGACTTCCATGCTCCTTCTGCAACGGCTAAAGATGAAGAATCACCATAGTCAGTTCTTGAACGAGTGAGCCTACAACAAACAAGACGGAGATCGAGTACAGAGCTCTTGCACTTTGTTGAAAGCAAAGAGACACACGACTAGGCTTGTGCACATGCGAGACACCCTTTACAAACAGTCGGTAGAGTCACATTCAGACAATGACCGAACGAGGGCCTTTGGAAAACATGACCAAGATCGCTAGAGAGCTCAAAAACTGAGGACTTGCGAAAGTGACAAGAGTGGGCATGTGCACATGCGAGACATCAGTGGACCTGGGCACAAGCGTGACAAGAACTGCTCGTCTCTGAGGTCTTGTGCTATCACGATAAAATAATACGGTAAAATTGTAGTGCTGCTTCTAGCACTACAATTTTACAACCAACAAAAATTGTCACCATGAGTTACAATCGTCAGAGCCTCGTGACCTATCGCTGATAGCGCATAAATCAGAGGACTGGTCCACATATAAGAGCAAATTGCTGATTCGCAGAGCAGTTTTCACTGCAATAAAATGAACACTCTGTGCGGATTCAGACCCATATAGTTTACTGTCTCTCTGTCACACAGAAATGAAAGCACACAAACACTGACGGTGATATATGTTCGTAGTTACCTCTTGCGCCCTTTCGATGACTCATCGACATGAATTCCGATCAACATCTTCTCAGCGAAAAGACTAGTCTGCACAAAATGAAGCCTCTAGGGTGTGTGACGATGGCAACCAACACGCATGTCTTGTAGTCTCGAGCTCGAACACGAGGGTTTCAAAAGACACCCGCTATGTTCATGATAGCTCGGGGTGGTAGCCCGAAGCGGACGGCTCGCATACAAGTGGATGGGCAGGATGCAGGCAGGGACTCCGGAAGGCCCTAGCTTTGAGACCTTATATTGTGGGAGTTGTGGTTTAACGCTGAATGTAACCTTGTCACACAAAAGATTTTGCACGAGTGATTCCCATGTGCGGGTATAAAAGCAAAAATAATAATATTTTATTTTTCTTCCCCGTGTACTTTAGGCTAGGTTTGTGTTTTCTCTTCACAAATTAGGTTTGTTAGGTTTGTATTTTGTCTTCTTGGCTGCTTTGCCCTTTGGTCGGCTGGATGGGTCTTCCCAATCTTTTTGTTATTCTGCGTCACTTTTACTCTTTAGGTTAGAGAGAAGATACTGTTTTGTTTCAAAAAATCATTAAAGTTTTATTAAAATATTTTTCAACAGATATCAATAATCAGTTGTGAAATGAATCACCTAAAATATAACTCTAAGAGAGCTCTAAGTCTTTACTTTAATCCAATGTCCCTCGAAAGAGTCTTAGTAACCAACAGTACCTCATTTTGCAGGTTTGCTGTTTGGAACAAAGAAATTTGATAGTTAAAGTCAGAATGTGTTTGCTGATAGAACGGCCTTGCGAGAATATAAGCTCTTGTAGAACTTAAATCAAAGCTCCATAAGAGTTTTACAATCTGGAATTCACTTCAAAGCAAACTAATGAGTTTCAACTGAGAAAGAAAGTTTTGTGGTTTCTTGGGACAAAAGAAGATATTTTTTTTTACCCTAAAATACACGTAGAGGAAAAGGAGAATATTGATTTTCCTGCTTTTATACCCGCACTGGGAGTTTAACATATTGTGTTCTTGCTTTATCAGCAAAGTAATTCGAGTAAAATTCTTTGTTTGCAAACAGCACGCACATAGAATGAAGTCCTCCTGGTTACCAGGCATATTTATAGGGGCACTTGGGTTAAACGTGTGATATCTTCCTGTTAAACCCCAGGTGCCTTTATAAATATGTCTGGTTATTAGGAGTATACATGTTTGTTTTAAAGAAATTTAACCATTATATTAAAATATTTTTATTAAGAAAATTTGCTTGTGAAAACAAAATCTATTAGATACAAATCTACAATCTTTTAAACAAAATTTTAATCAACACTCTCCCAAAACTTTTTAGAAGGTTCAAGGTTTTTAGAAGGTTACTCACCTTAAACTAATTACTGAATATCAACTAACTAATTATTGAATATCAACTGGAAACGAAGTTATGATAGTTGCTTAGAAAAAAAAAAGAATTTCTCTCTAATCTAAAGTCCACTGGGGAGGAAATGAAAAGATATCCCTTTCTTTGCTTGTATACCCACACCTGGGGTTTAACCTGGGGTCGTGTACCCTTTTATACCCAGGGTACACGACCCCAGGCGTCCCACTCTAATTACAGTTAACGTTTCTTTAGGCTCCCGCGCTGAAGATGCCGTTAGTCGTCCATCTATATCGTTTCTGTTTTGACAGGTTTATCGACTTTGTCCTCTTCTCTCCAAAGCGGGTACAAGGAAAACTTGGGTGTTCTCGCGCGAGGCTGCAGTCTGAGCAAACAGACAGGGTAGGGTCCATGGGTTTCATTTCCTCTCTGAAGGGGGTTATCGTGCAACGTTGAGGAAAGTACGATGGGAGGAAACGATGAAAAGAGCGGCATGTGCCAGTCTCATATTTAGCCAAGAAGAGATTTTCTGTTTCAAGTCCCGAATGTTCGTTACTAGCTCGTTAACAAAGGCTAAGGCATTTGACGAGATGAATTAGTGTCCAACAAGACACTAATATCACCCTCAGCACGTCCTAAGGATGAAGGCAGCTAGACTCTTTCAGTGCCAAACTGGACGATTTGCTCGCGCCCAGGATCTTGGCCTTGTCTTATGAGAAAACTTGTGTCGAATGCTCTCTAGATTGTCACTGGATGCTCCTGCATCACTGTCCTGGATTGTGCACCACTTTTTCTTGTGTTGTTCATTCCAGTGCGTGTATTTGAGTTTACTAGCTTCCATGTAAGGTCGGAACAAAACAAGGTCAAACAACTGCGGTACAGTCAATGACTGTAAACCGAGGACAACGCAACCTGTTCAGCTGTGTCAAGATGAGCTTGGGGATTCCGAAAGGAGTGTAAACTTACTTAAACACCTTAATGGAAGGACTAAACTGGCCCCGGATGTGATGAATTCATATAACTGCCAGTTTTACACAAATGTCTACTGTGCCTTTAGTCGTGATTATTTGCGATTAGATAGTAAGTCTGGATCGGGTCAGCATAAGCGTTGATCCTCGAAAACTGCTAATATGACCTTCCCAAGATTCCAGAAACCACTCAAGAGAGAGAAGACGAGATCTAGGATAATGTAAAATTTCCAGCAGTGAAGTAAGATCTATAGCAGCTTGTAGAAACTTTTCAGCTCTATCGGCAGATCAAGACGTTCAACCAAGCTACCAACCACTTTCTCCGATTTCCAAGCATGCCACGACTATGTCGTACAACGACACACGAACTAAATATATCTCAGTTCATCAACTGGAGCTAATTTCACCAAGCACTCCAACCATAAACACCAAAGGTGATATAAACTGCATTTCACTTCTATTTCTCGGGTAACAGGTGCAAGTCTTTTTGTTTGGTCCCCTCGTCGCTGCCAGAAATATAATCAGTGAGATCCACACACTTTACTGTCGGTCCAACACCTCGCAATGCTGATGCCCAAAAGAAGCTCACATAAAGTTTACACCAAGGCAGACATGGCCTCTATCGGATCAATGACATGCTTCCGGAGTATACTATGAACAGATTTTTTATGAAAGGAGTCTTCCTATAAAGCACAAGTCAGAGTACATCCTAGAGTTCCTAGGGAGGAAAATGTAGTGCCCAACTGCTGCGAGCAGGAGCGATTTGATGCAGATTTGTGCATGGAATCCACCATCTGCTGCTCCCAAGCCGGCACTGCTGTTTCAAGTCTTGGCTGTCAGACCCCGGTGGACCAAATGTACAGCTGGTGGTCGTCATGCAGTATGCTTGCACTGCTTTTGTGCACGACGCCCAATAGAAATCAAGCCAGAGATCACTCAGATACTGCCTGACTTCAGCTTCTTGGTGATGCCAGCAATGTACTTGCCCTGGTGAAAAGCTTGCTCCAATTCAAGCTTCGAAGGTTGTCGAGTCCCATCTCCGGCGAACGTTCCAGCTCCGTAAGGAGATCCACCCTTCACGGCGCCCAGCTCAAACATACCCGCACCAAAGGTGTAACCGATTGGCACAAAAATCATACCATGATGCGTCAATTGAGTAATTGCGGTCAACCTGCATGACAGCATACAATACGCCTCATCCAGTCACAAGTCTGCCAAAGATGACCCTGCTTCAAACATTCCTAAGCAAACAAACCACGGTAACTGTCCAGACCCACGTATCATAAAACGGGACTGAGGAGAATCCTACTGAGATGTTGGCTATAATTCTGCACGATGCCCTTACTGCACTGGAGCCAGCAGTGTAAATGAAACTTACGATCTAGAACCCCAAACCAAAACTAGGCCATCCTTCAGACAGTGGACACTTTAAACTCTAAAAAGTTGAGTTTCATAGCAGCTTAATCTAAACTTCCTTCTGAACTACACCACCAGACTCTCTGGCTGGTACTTGGATTCAGAGACAGCTAAAACGGAACTACCTCCGAATTTGGCCTAAGAGCAGGTAACAGCCGAGTTTCATCTCTGAACGTTGACCCACAAACAAAGCTCGAGACTCAGCTATTACAAACCAGCAAAGGGGAAAAATTCTATGAATATCAGTAATCCAGCCAACACCGATTTTACTAAATGCTTGTCTTTCCAACGGACCTACTAAACTCAGTGAATCCAACAGAAGCTCTCTGTACAGGCCACAATGGCGCAGAGTACGTACGCAGTGGTCTCCTGACCGCCCCCTTGGGATCCGGTCGAGTAGAAAAGGCCTGCTGGTTTGCCAGCGAGAGCCTGGGTTCTCCATAATCCACCAGTGGCATCGAGGAAGGCCTTGAACTGCGCTGCCATCATCCCATAACGGGTGGGAAACCCAAAGATCAAGCCGTCCGCATCAGCCAAATGAGCAGGTTCGATGTGAGGAACATCAGACTTGGGTGGCGCTCCCATCTTGCCTAGAACCTCCTCGTTCAGGGTCTCCGGCACCTGCACATGCACATGCTCACATCACATCCTCCAGGCTGATGCTCTCGCTCAAAGGTTCACCCATCCAACGTCTGTATAATCACCTGGCGCGCTGCAAATAAAACCATTCGCTGGAAATGCAAGCAGAAACCTACAAACCTGCCATAGAGTGGCTTCCACTCCTTCCACCGAATTGGCACCTTTCTTTATCTCCTCGGCTAGCTTCGCAACATGACCATACATGGAATAGTACCTGCGTCATCAGGAACGCGTTTACACATTCAAAACTGTCTGCTCGTCAGTATGACGCAGCCACAATCAAAGATGTTCTCGCTTTGCAGCGACTACTGACGAACGAGTGTTACGAACTTGCGAGATTGCAACCCCTAAAACGACACACACCGTAATGTGCCACCTATGATCACAACGGTTTAAACATGGTCGCGCAGCGAGATCGCAGCGCACGAAGCGTATGATGTGACAGGAATTGGATCGATTTCATCACTGAAAATCCAAAGTTTCCGTTTGAAATAGGACGATACTGGACCGGATCGGATTGATGAAGAAGGTAGGAGCAGTATCCAAATGCCTTCATCACTGTCGACCGTGCGGGGAGTAAGAATTGTCCTGGAGACTCGGGATTTCCCTCAGAAACAATCCCAACCTAACTATAACTATGATCTGACAAGCAAACCGTCAAAGAGACAGAGAACTACTTTTCCTTTTCCTTGACGAGTCGCCTGACAATGAATAAAAAATTCACTTACACAATGAAAACCTTGACCACCATTTTGCCGGCTGCCTGGTGCTCTGTTGGTGCCGGAACAGAGAGTGTGATCACAGCCCAAGAAAGAAAGCGAAATCCTCACTCTCTCTCTCTCGTCCCGTCAGGCTGTCTCTCTGTAGGGGCGCTAATCTGACATGCTGTGAATCGCCACGAGAAGACCTCACTACTTATAGTTGCTGATGAGGATATTGCATACACACAGAGTCAAGAGTTCCTACATTGTCCGGAGGAACCCACTGACTCCGATCTGCTCAGACAGAAGGTTTCGTTTTCACGCCGGATTAACCGCAACTGAGTTCGAGTTATCCACGTCGCCAGATCCCTTGTCCGCCTGCACAGTGGACTATCGTAGGGCCCTGCTCAGTCAGAATTCAGGACCCTACGGTACTGATTCGTCCCAGTATATTCCCTTCTCTAATTGTTCAAGTTCGTTTCCTTGCGGTTGACCTCGTTAATCTTTCGATGGCATAACTGATCAGACGCCTGACCCGGCCACACCACACCCTCAACTGTGTGCAGGTAAGTTTACAGTCGTTGTAACTGGAAGGTCCTACCTTGGACACAACTTAGAGCAAGCGAAAGCTTCTGTTATTGAATCGTATCTCATTCTTATGCTCCTATTCTGTAAACCCTGTGAGCTTTCAATTAGTGTACACACAAGTTTTAAGTTGAGCCACCAGTGATTTCTAGCAAAACCTATCCATAATATGATTCAATGTCGAGTGGTATTCTTGAAGTATACAGTCCAGTTTTAGCACATCATTTGACCAAGTTCAGTGATCATAGTTATGGTCAATTAGCAAGCAATGATCAAGCAAGATTGTAAAGCAGCACCCACTATCGATGATGTAGATCCAGTAGTTGAAATTGTTTCAATTCTTGGCACTCCAAACCTCCGGCGTCTGAGGTTCTGATATTATTCTCGATGGGAAAACCAAATCCTCTTAGTCTGCTCCACGAACATCACACATGAAGCGTGTAAATAGGATGCTATCTATCATTCTAGTCGTAGATTCGCTTCAGCCATTTGGACTCTATACTGCCTTTCTGCATCATCATGCTCAGCCATGTCAATCCTACGGTAGGACTAAAACAACTGCAACAGCTGAGCTAGGAAGAAGCTGATTCGCGAGTTGTGCTGGGTAACTAATCTGCTGTTTGATAGATTTAGCAGCCGATGGTCGTTTGTTGGCATACAGATGATTCACATCGTGTGCAGAAATTCTGAGCGCTTTGTCGGGAGAACTTTTGCCAGCTCCATAAGCAAATTAGTTCTCTAACTTGACTTTTACACATAGAGCAAACGTTGATACATACGATAAAAACTTTGTCAGAACTTGTTTCAAATGACTCGAAAAGGAAGAGCATAGGATAAGTCTGATCAATACACTTTAGTAGCATCGGTTGTTTGAGTTGATGTTTTTGGGGGCTTAGCTCATTGCGTGCTGGCCTGAAGACTCGCTAATCCACGTGCCCAGGCTGAAGACGTCCGTCTACCACACGCCAGGAGTTGAGCAGTGGACTTCAGAGAGTGTGAAAAGGTTTTTGACCATATCGCTATCCTCTGGGGGAGATGAGTTGAACTGATGCTACACTTTGGAATATATTGGGAGCGAGAAGCGCCGGGGGAAGCTTCGTAATCCACGTGACAAGTGAGCAGAGAGATCCTAGTCTACGCTGGAGTTAAACCCCAGGTGCCCCTCGAAATAAGCCTGGTAACTGGGAACACTTCCTTCTGAGAGTGGGCTGTCTGCGAACAAATAAGTTAATATCCAAAATACTTTTGCTGAGAGAAGTTTTGTATGAGAATAAAAAGTTAAATCATAGCTATCCCAGACCTTTATAGTTTAAATTAATTGTTGATTATCCTGGATTAGGATATATTAAACTAAATTTAGTTAATTTTGGATGTATAGGCGAGGAGAGTGAGACAAACGGCGTCTTCTTTGCATACTACTCACTTCCTCCATCTTTAGATGGAAATATGTAAGGGTTTAATTTATTATTTAATTTTTTTTAAGAAAAGTTAGATAATAAATTAAAATCATAATTAAATATGATGAGATTATGAGTAGCTACTCGGATATGTAATGCGGAAGCTTGTCTTTTCGTATTTTCCTGATGGGTCTTCTTGCATTTCCAGTATGTATCACTTAATATTTAAAGAAAAATTTGGAATCTTCTGTGAGCTTAGTATGGAATTTTCATAGAACACTTATGTTTTTTCTGATAACAAAAAGCGGGCAAAAATTACCCAGATGTTCACATTACATGCATATTCATACTCCAGACTTCTTTGCATATTCATCTTTCTAACTTCTTTCTAACTTCCAAAGTATGCAAAGAAATTTAATTTATATCCTAATCCTTCTTGTTGGAAAGGTTAGGTTATAAATAAAATTTAGAAATTAAAAGTATTGTTTGATCATAGGAGGCACAGACCTTTATACCAGGCAGAGGTTCTGTCTGTACGAGTTACTTATGGGTTTTGTGTAACTCAAGTGAAAATGGGTAATCAAGTTTAGCAAGGGGTTCTAATTTTAATGATTTAAATTTAATAAAAAAGTTATAAAACTTTATCACAAGTCACAATTTGTAACCCAGTTGAGCACCACTCTTTTGTTTAACTTCGAGCTTTAGTAAACTATATTTTCACTAAATTTTTCTGAAGGACGTTGTCAACCAGTTGTCCATGATTATTTTATGGCATGTTTAAATGTTTATTTTTTCCTCCATTCGCCTAGAAGTGCACTTTGGATCCATATTCATCATTTTATAAACTCGTACATGTATAATCAGAGCATTTATCATTACAGAGAAGGTATAAACTCTAAACCCTGAACTATAAGTTCAATGCATATTACCATTTGATGATTCTCAAGGGAAAAGAAAATCGTTCTTCTTGAGGAGCAAGTTTGTTCCTTGGCCATATAGATCTAAATAATTGTTAATATAAGCATGATCTCGGATAGGATTAAGATTCTGATTAAATTTATTGATTAATTATGTGTATTTTTATATTATATATCTCATATAATTGTATAATTGTATCTCATATAACTCGTCGTCAAAAGACAAAAAGAAAACAGAAAACAAGAAACTTCTTCTTGTTAACCTTTTCAGAATTTTAATATTCCACGTACATTATCCATCTTCAAACTTTGCTTACATTTTGAGTAATATCTGATATCAAATGCAAGTTCACTATCAAGCAAAAGCAAATGTGAGTAGTGTATGATCTATTGGAAATCTAGTGCGGTGCTTCACATAATTTGCCTACTAAATTATCTCACTTCTTTTACAAAAGAGACTTTCTTTACTCAACTGCAAGCGAAGCAAATGCATGACCTCACAATAACTTTGTGTCCGCAGCCGCTTGTTTTATTGTATAATACTGACAAGTGCTACTCAACGAAATTGCGAGCTATGCATTTGGTATAGCAGAGAAAGGAGAGGAGGAAAGAGAGAAAAGAGTGAACACGAAGAAGTATAAAACCCATAAGTAACATACTGAAAGAGAGAAGAGTGAACACGAATAGGCATCTCCAACGTCCTTGTACAGTGAATTTCGATTTTTTATCAGAAAGACCGTAAGCGTTATAAAAATATATTATATTAAGTTAAAATAAAAAATAAAAAATATTTATAAATGTTATATGTTAGTCAATTCCGGAGTAGCCAACTCATCTGGAGAGAACCCAGAAGAACGGACCGCTGCGCTTCTGAGGATATAAATCCGGAGGAATAATTATAAAACAACGCTGTTTACCGAGGGCACTAAATAATGTTCTAACATTATGGAAAGGTTAGAACGTTATTTAGTGTACACTCATGTACACTTAGAGTGTACATGGGTGAATAACAATAAACAGCCATGCTGGTGAAAAAGGTGTGTGAGTCAAAGTACGAAACGAGAATCTTTACATTTTTTTGCTTGCAGAATAGACGTGCCAGTTCAGCGCCACGAGGTCCTGGGGTATGAAACTGGAAGGCTGTACATTTATGTAAAGTGAACCTAGTAAAGACATTAAAATGAATAACTTCCCCATATTGAAATAGAAGACATTTTTGTCGAGTCATCAAAAAAATGGCCACGAAAATCACCTTCAAAAGTTAAAAAATATATACGAAACATATAAAAAGCAACTGAATATGCATGTGAGTCAAAGCAGAAAACGAATAAAATGTGTCTATCTCTTGTCCTCTGCCGAAGGATGGTTAGCCATTTCAATGCATAGAAACATGACTTGTTGCTTATGATCTCACTACAAGTGTAAAGCTGTTCTTGTCAACAAAAGTAGTAACTATGCATGCTAGTGGCTTGTCCTAGAAGAGGAGAGGAGAGGAAATCAACACGGGAGATGAACAGAAATTAGCGATTGTCATCGCTTTTGAGATTAGCGTTAATCATGCATAATCACCTCCTCCATGTTTCATTAATAATTAAATTTGTTTTTGAAAATTTCAGTCATAAATTTATTCATATAAAAATAAATCTCACTTCTTCTCGTAATATGTATTTTTCGGCTTTTTCAAAACTAGTCACACGTAAGTTTTATATTGAATTTTTTTCAGCCAATATAACCCAACATCAACGACAAATCCACTTTGTTCATTTTATCCCTGTTACCACGTTTCTCCTCTTCTCGTGCCACCTTCCCCAAGGCATGTAGGATGCAGATTTATAGTTCTTTGCTGGTTTATGTTTTCTGATCGTGTATTGTTAAGCTTAAGGTGTCATTTCTTGCTTGAGCATATTAGCTTCGCATTGTTTTTATTGTTAATCTTATATTATGTTTGAACCGATATTTTCCTCCTCTCTTTGCAGCAATGAGTTATCAAAGGATTTACTAAGAGATTTTTTATAAATGCATGTAAGTAAAATAGTAATTATTTAATTAATCTTATTAAATTTTTGGAGAACTCCTTCTTCAGGTCTGAAATTGAACCGGTTGCTTGAGTTCCTGAAGCTTCAACAAACCAAGTTCTCCGCTTATATCATTAACGGTTTTTGAACGATTCCTCTTGAACTAAATCTAGCAGTAAACTTCCTCGTGGAATAATCTGCAAAAGAAATCTCCTTCGACGTCCGCTTTTCAGCCCATTGTCAAGCCATGAGGTCTTTTTGATCAAGAGTTGCGACTCCTTCGCTTCATTCTGATGGCCGTCACTTCATAGCGCACTTAGCTTTCCCGATTTGCTCTCAAGCATTTGCCATACAAAGGATTCTCAAAGTAACACTCTCAAACGTCCAGCTCACCGGCCCTATGCCTCTGCATGTGTTCGGACCATGGTAACGTACATAGGGCCCAGTCGCACATGGTTTTCTGCCGACTAGATTTTTCCCGAAGCTAAGTTCGATAATAAGTACAATCGCACATGTAAGTTCATCAGTTATCATTAAACTGGAGTAAAGAATAGTTTTTTAATTAACCGATTCATAGAGGGTCTTCTTGAATACTCTTTTCGAGTTTTCGTAGAGCTGAGATCTTCAATATCGACACACATCAATTATTTTGCTCACGTGGACATGCATGTTCTTTGACTGCTGAGGTGGAAGCTCACGACGTGAAATAAATCCATTTTAATATGTTTTTCAGCAATCTTATGTTTCAACTGTCAAATACAAGAATCTTCTCTTCAGTTTCAAAACATCGAGATCATGTTCTGATCGTAACAAATTCTCCATGTTTGTGGAGTGAAAAATATATGAATTACCAAGAATTCTAAGAAAGAACTGAAAAACTACTAATAAACTACTATGTGCGATTTAGCCATTAGTAAGAACTACTCGCAACACCATGTGGCCAACTCTATCGAGGTGAGTTCAATCTACTGAGGAATTAAATCAATGGGTGGTCCTAAGCCCTTTTCCCAAGAAAAAGGATTCTTGTAAACGAGAACTAAAATAGATTAATCTATTCTCCATTTTTCCTACTTGTTATGCAGACTATCCTAACGAAATTAAATCCACCAAGTTTAGATTAATTAACTACGTACATTGTGGGCTGATTGAGAGGTGCGATAAATAACATCGGGGCTCCTCTCATCCGGTCCTCTGTTCCACCCGTCGGCTACTAATATTCGGGTGCCCTGACTTATTATCCGGAATTGTATTTGTAGTTGTCTCTTAAGATTATGATGTTATTCACTGAAAAAAATTGCAAATCAAATCAAAGATAACAAGTAAAAGTGTGCATCATCCGGAGACCATATGTTTTCTACGTTTAGCGACGTACGACTTAGTAACTTCTTGAATTCACCTTTATTTGTTAACTAACGAACCACTTAGTTCATTGATTATCCGTCAACTGGTATGGTAATAAATTGAAAGTGTAGACATACCTCACACATCTGAACCTGGAGGAGATGATAATTTATGCATGCTTCCCCATAAATCTCATTCCGTTCTTTGAAAAGTTGTCACATATGATACGTAAATGCACATCACAAGTGCGAACGTAATGTACATATAGTATGTGCTAGGTGGCGGGCTAAAGCACTTGATTCTAGGTTGGTTCCACATACAGTTTCGTGTCATGCTGGACAAAGATGACATACAAATTATAGGTATACTTAAAGTAAGTTAATCCAGTATTTCCCCTAAACTGCTTGACTTTTCAAGCGTGTTACTGAGTTTGTAAACTTAGAGATACATATTGCACAAGAATTTACATACCTTCTCCATACTTTCAAATTGACAAGGATTGTCCAAGAAAGGAATGCAACTAAGGATTTGCAAGGCAATTTCTCTACCAATATGAGAATAAAAGTTTCATTTGCAGACCTGTAAAATATTCCTCCGACATGGTGAAGAGAAAAACTATGACTTTCTTAGAGCATGTTATTCTCATTGCAAGTACCTCAACAAAGTTCAATTCGAATTAATTCAGTTCAAACTCAAACTACAAATGAAGCACATATTATATGCATCCAAGCTACCTCCAGAACAGAAAAGCGCTAATTTAAGTAAAAAATTGAAATTCATGCTTAAATTCTGTGATTTCATTGTTAAAGCTTACTTGGGAGAAAAACTTTCTGACGGTTATGGGATAATAAAAACACGTAAGTCTGGAAAACGAGAAAGATTATAGGTCTAGTATCAAGAACCAAGAAGTTGAGAGAAATAATGTGTACTACATGGAAGCAGATGAACCAAAACTTGACAAGAACATGTGGATATAACAGATTATAGTCTCGAGAAGTTTAGCAGTGCAGTTTGTCGAACTTGGACATGTGTAGTGAGTAACATAATGGATATGTAGAAAAGGTACCGCCTCAAATATAATAAAACCACCACCTTATAAGCGAATGAAAATTTTAGTTCAATGCACGACCAAATCTTTCCATGAGGGAAAATCAAATTATATGTATACATGCATATGGAGAAGGTGAAAATATGCATGCAGTATGAGTATCCAACAGGAGGAAATAAAGAAGACAAGTGCAGAAAAAGGGGGAAAATCCAGGAAATAGATTGGATGTGAATGAGTGTACAAAGGTTCTAAATTGCGATATGTAATCAAAGATGAACTTTCTAACGAAGATGCAAAGAAAGACAGTAAGGTTTCATGAGAGTCAAATTCTCGATTTGATTTGTTTATCTCGTCATCTACAAGAACACTGGAGAAAGAGATAAGAAAATCATATTTAAAGATTATTTCTAATACTACTCTGTTTGTAAAAATAAAATATATATATAATGTTTGAAAACAACGTGTGAGTTATAACCGGAGGAAAGAAGTGAGAAAATCTACTTTGCACATTCAGAACGGAGAAGACCAGAGAAAACCTTTATGCATTGTGAACGGGCGCAAGGCTTTCCAGAGAAGAAAACGTAATCTACAGAACACTCATCAAAATAAATACTAATAATTAAACCCTCTGTATATTCTCTCTCCATCTTCGGATGGAGAGGTGATTATAGATAAATCATAAAAGTTAAAGTTGTTAACTTGTCCGTTTTATTCTTTAAACTGGACATCGGACTGTCCTTTGTAGATAACCACAGCATACTCAGACCAGATTGCACATACAACGACTTCTTGCACCTCCAATCGGGAGTAGACAGGCTTGAACTCCAGACCTTTCGCTTAGAGGTTTGAGACCCAACCAACTCAGCTACCGACTTTCGGTAGCTGAGTACTCGTAGATGCTCGTACTGCTCTAAAGGGCGTCACAAGAGGCTCGGTCCTAGAGGGTCGGCGAACCCTAGAAACGAGCCTGGAGGTTTGGGAGAACAAGAAGCTGCCCGTGCAGCAAGGGTCCCATTTAGGACCGGGGGTCTAGGAAACAAATTACGAAATCTGCACTGGCTGCGTCGTTTTCTTGATTTTGCACGACCGGGGCCCAAAATCGGTCCATAATGGTGTCCGGGTCGGGTCTGTGCGCCAGAGTGGTTGTCGTCGATGCACGACACCACATGCTCGGGCGTCTCGCGTCTATTCTCGCCAAGGAGCTTCTCAGTGGACAACGAGTGGTATGTGTGTCTGAAATTTACCGACCATGAGACTCATGACGCTTTGACCTCGGTTTTATGGTCGTTGGTCTGTTGTCGTAGCCGAGAGATTTCCGTTTCTTTGTTTCTAAGTTAGAAGAACTGGAAAGGCATGAAATTTCGGCTTGTTTGGGGCCCAGGTCGTGGTGCGATGTGAGGAAATCGCTCTGTCCGGTGGACTAGTACGGCAGAAAATGAAGTACTTGCGATTTTTGAGGAAGAGGATGAACACCAAGCCCAGCAAGGGACCCATACACTTTCGTGCTCCGTCCAGAATCTTGTGGAGGACCATCCGTGGGTATCTACTTTCACCGTACAAGCCTGTTTTAGAAGTCTCGTCGGTGGATTGGCGCAGGAGTACTTCTGGTCATTCACGAATATTAACGAGTTGCGGGCGCGCAGAATGATTCCGCATAAGACGAAAAGAGGTGCCGCCGCTCTAGAGCGGTTGAAGGCCTTTGAAGGAATACCGCAGCCTTACGACAAGATGAAGAGGATGGTCATCCCGGATGCTCTCAAGTAGGTCCACATCTTCTTTTGGTCAATCACATTCCTATAGAGCGATTCGATTCAAAACTTGATGCTCGTGAAATGTGCACATTCCAGCATTGTGGACTAGTTGGAAAGACTACTCGTGCCTAGGTTCTTGATGTCATCGCGTCGACAACTTACAATGGCGTGGGAAGCTTTCTGAAATTTGATGTTGCTGATACGTTGTTGTGGTCACCTGAATTGGACCTACCATCTGTTGAAGTAACGGGACTGGGTCACGAACTTGATTTTGATTTGAAAATGATTTATCGAGATCCCTGCTAGGGTGGATTGATTAAATTACCTGTTTAACTGACAGAGTCTTGAGGTTGCAACCGGGGCACAAGTTTTGCTTGTTAGGACGCCTTTCAGCCGAGGTTGGGTGGCATCATTATGACATTGTCAAGGTAAAATTAAAATCCTGGTTAGTCATCTTCCATTCTCGGTCCAAGTAGAACTTTTGTAATGGCTGAGGAATTTATGAAGATTTACCTGCGGGAACTGATATCGTAAAAACTGATGTACTACACAATTGTGTGGAAATAAATCAATGCAGGAGTTGGAGGAGAAGAGAAAGGTTAAGTCTAAAGTTTTCTACGAGAGAAAGAAGCAGCTTATTGCGATGAGGAAGATTGCCGCGAAGAAGGCCGACGAGCAATTAGTCTCTGGCGCAGAACTTCTCGGTCCACTTTCGTACAAGGACCAGTAGATAGTCGGTCAAGTAAACTCATTCAAAATATATATCAAGTGCGGCGTCAGCCTAGTTACGTTGTAGAATGCTTTTTGCTGGTGGATCTCATTCAGGGTGATAACCCCGAGCACGTACACTGGTCCCAGAGCGCGTGGTGGAATACAAGGACAGCTCGCGCTCGACGTGGGAGTTAATTATGCACCACACCAAGGGCATATGCTGTCTGAGACTTATTGGCAAGGGTTCCTATCTTGTAGCCGTGTCCAGTTTCGGAAATCGATAAATTGAACGAGAAGAACTTACTCCCGACTGTCTGTCTCATGGCGGCTTAAATCCAGTATCGTCCAAGTTGGACTACGTGGTGACCGCTGGGAGGTTTCGGTAGAGTAAAGTCTATTGTATTATATTCGCGACTTCAGATTTCAGCCGATTTGAGCCGGCAGTGCAACCGGCTTTCACCTTTTCTTCAGAAATATTCGAAGGAAATGTGGACTTCTCGGGAAATTGTACCGTCGTTGAACTTGCTTTTACGGATTTTTAGTGGTCGGATTTAACGGTTGTCGGAAAGCACCAAAGATCAGTGCACGATAGCAATGTCTGGGTCTTCTGTTTGAACCATACAGCAGGAGCCTCCACTCGCCGTCTCTTGTCATCTTGCTGTGTACATAATCACCTAGGCCTTGTTACGTTTCCTTTAGTTCCGGACTACGTCGGTCCGTCATGCAGCTTTGTGGTTGTTCTCCAGTGATTTCGGAGAATGCCAGTTTATTTTAACAAGTGCAGAAACGAGAAATATTACAAGTATGTTTTCGCTTCGATGAGAGTCAGACCAAGTGGGTGGATATCTGTTTAATCTCAAACTGACCCACCTCAGTTCCAGATTTTTCCGAGAACAATAGACGTAACGCTTTTTCGAGCGCCTGGTCAATGAAACAGTACCTCGAATTGCTAATTTTCCTAGCCGAACGTGCAACTCCCACCAACTTTTTGCAGGCCTCCTACTATGGTAGCACAACTGATTTCCTCTGCCAATACTTGTGTCCGGGAGAATTTGGAGGCACATAAATATGCATCCAAAGTCACGTTTTGGTTCAGGGAAGGAAAAAGAAAATCTTTGGTTTAGTGGAAAGAATTATCAAAAATGGTTTGCTATCAACTACTATGTTCCTGGAGATTATATTCCTGCAGACTACAATTCAGTATGTGAAGTGAACAATAGACAGGTTAAGAACAAAAGATGAATAGAAGATGCTATCTATATCCTAGAGATTATATTTCTGCAGACTACAATTCAGTACGTGAAGTGATTAATAGACAGACTAAGGACATCATCGTACCTAGCTTTTTGTTTTTGCTTATTTGAATTTTTTGGGAAAAACTACAAGCACCGATGTAACAGCACGTCTGTGATTGTTTTTTGCTTTTTTAGTCTAAAAAAGAAGCAGCACTGCACCAATGCTTTGCAAAAACCTTTCAGACTTTGAGAGCTGAATCGCATTTATGCCTCGTCATTATCGAGATGTCCTACTGGACGTCAGATGAGATACGGGTTACTACTTTTGCATCAGTTTACACTTGTCTTGCATCCACATCTGCATAGTGCACTTCTGTTGCGGACATTTCTCGCGCTTGGTTATACACTGGAAGAAGTTGACATTTAAATCAAAAACAGATGTGTGGCTTGGTAACTATTGTACATGTACTTCTCCGCTAAAAAAGAGCCAACTTCAGTCCTCCGAAAATCTGCTCCTACACTTTCAGGCTGGACTTGTAGACTGTCAGATTAGATGTGAATCACGAAATTTCTGGTGGTGCACAGTTTCCTATCTAGTCACAGATCTTAGTCATCTGGGATATTCTGTGAAAAAACACTATGCTATTGGCACTGGACTAAACCTTTGCCACCAAACTGCAGCTCTTGCCCCTAACCTGGATCCTCCAGTATGTTGTACAGATGTTTTATCCTTCCACACATGTGAAGGATAAAAGTCAAGGAGGAAACCCTCCAGTTGTTTTGCATAAAGTGATTCGAGAATCTTACGTTTTGATACTCAGCAGGATAGAACCCAGATTGAAACTCTCCAAAATCACTTGAATGTGGAGTGCCCGGACTACCGCAGACGAAACCTCGTTGTCGCTTCTCTCTAATCGGCTGGTTTTCTCGTCCTCTGGTTTCAAGAGGTTGTAGATAAAAGTCCAGGTCAGCATCATTCTCATCTGAGACACGGGCGTCAAGACGACTGGTCAATTGGATGGAGCATTTCTGACCCAAAGAACTAGGTGCTAGCAACGGGTCTGAACAAGCTGACTTGATTCTTGGATTTGGTTACAGATACATTGTAATGGCAGTAGTAGTTTGCCTCCACCCTCTTCACTCAAACCCTTAAAACTTATATGTCTTCTCGACCATGTATAAATCAGGACTACGGCCTCAGCGCTCTATGGGACAAGCGATATCTGGGTTTAGATATCTAACTATTTCAAGAGGAACTGCTGAATACGAGTGCTTACCAACATCCCGAAGGACATGTAAGCCATCCTATTTTGGCTGCAAGTCTCTGCCATCCCAAAAGGGTTGTCCTTATGGAGACAGATCGAAGGAACGAGGACTAATGGGACATTACTTATGTTTCCTGCACACAAAGAGATGCGCCTCGAGTTGAGAGGTCGAGCTCAGTCAGTACTTGCAAGTTTCTGCATAGTGATGCACTAAGGGACCTACATTGAGTTCCAACTCTCTTGTACGGTATCATACATACATCCAGTCTCTCCTCTGCTTACACTTTGCAATCGTTCTCCTAGACTATTAAGCCGTCCGCCGCCGGTAGCAACAAAACATTGGTGTACGTATTGAACAACACCTGCTTGTGTTCGACTTCCTACAGAAGAATGTAACTCCATAGAGCGAGGGTTTAACTGTTCCAGATTTAGATAACGGAATGTAAGGGAAGAGTAGACACGCCTGCTGGGAAAGACATTCAATTTGCTGTAAGGTTTTGAATGGTTCCAACATGGGGTTAACAAAGTCTATTCACCTGAGGCACAACAAGCTATCACGAGGGACTTCAGATGCGGTGGTGGATTTGTACAATTTATCACTATAACGGCAAGATCACTCTCAATTATATAACAGAGAATAACGTTCAATGGCATGTACCACCTACAAACGAAGAATACAAATATCATCTTCTTGGCTTGAATGCAGTTTTATGTCTGCAGAACCTGACATGACGTTCTCAACTGTACCGTGAACAATGAGCCATGTTACAAGCCAGGTTACAGTGGGAGAATTGTGCAATGGAACAAAAACTTGGTTATTATTGTTCTTCCGGATTCAGGTTTGTTTCTACGGTAGTTAAGAAGACAATTTCTTGACAGATATTTTTCCATCATGCGGCTGTCAACTACCAGAAGCTGTACACTCAAGACGGTTACTAATACTGCACAGATATTTGTGTTGCCATTTTTGACAGTAACCACCCCGTTTAAGCTTTTGTTAGGTCTGGAGGAGATTCACAATAAACCTGCTTCTGCTTCTAAGAGAAACAAAGCAGAGACCCAAAACTCAGCGTATTTTCACAAGCTATAGGATGGTGTTACCAGGCAATGATATTGTCGATCGATACAACATCGGTCAATTTGCAGAAGATAAGTGCTGGTGTGTATGCAAGAAAAACCATCTGCAAGAAACGTTTCGGTAAGGTTAATCAGTCGCGCTTTGAGCAGTCATTTTCCAAATCCAAAGCCTACAATTACCTGCAGGTTGGAATCACATCTTCTTCCACATCATGAGACTAGAGAGACCATTCCAGCTGAACCACAGTGATCGGGTGCACTGCATGAACTCGACGAATTTCTGAACTGGAGGCTTCAGACAGTCCTAAATATTTGATTTGGACCTGTCTCACATATTCCTTAAAAAACGGCTGTGAACACTGAATGTTCATAAAATTCTGCTTTCGATCACCACCACACTTCAAAACGTCCATTGCTTGCCCAATCTCCGTCAACGCTAGCATTCTCACGCTCATTGTTTGTCCGTTTCCTGTCAATGTTAGCATTCTCACGCTCAAGGTGTTTGTCCTTTTTCGTGCGAGCCTAGAGTCTTGCTGATGTGAAAATAGTGATGATGCTGAACTGGCCTAGCACGAGTCCTTAAACATTCACTTAAGCGTGTGAACCTGAAAACTGATAATCAGATGTTAACGGGAGGGGTCACACAGATTATTCCCTAATCCGTGAAGAGGGTCCATACTAGCCAAAAAACGATAAGCGGACATGGTGCGGTGCTACTGTTATTACCGACCCTAAACTCCGAGAAGCTTGAAAAGGACAAAAGGTTAAATTATCCAGATGACTAAATTTTAAAAACTAAATTTAAACTTCTAAATTCTCTCCTCACTGGTCTCACCTATCTTCGACTTCCTACACGCAATCTAATCTCACAATAGACACAGAACATTCACACTCTGTCTTTCGACTCCTCACCTCGCATACACTCCCAGAAGAAGCTTGCTTCGTAATGAGAAGACATTACCCTTGACATTTCTCTCCAGATTCTGCCAGCAAGACTTCTGACAATTCTCTTCTAAAGTTCAGAAAGAAGATGGAACAGGCTGTTGTGGGTCACACAGAAGAGACCCGTGGAGGACCCTCACATCTTCTCGCGCATTCTATCATCCTTTCCAATCTTCTAGCTCTCTAGAAAGATGTGGATTTGAGAAGCCAGGAAGCTTGGGAAGCACTAGCTCGATTCTCAATTTCCTGCTTCTCGAAACAACAATCAACTCTCAATTTCACTCTAGATTCACATCAAGCTTCTCACAACTCAAATTCCAATCCAATCCAACTACTTGATGTGAATTGCAAACATTCGGCTTCTGGAAATGTCCAGACACTCAAACGAGTCTTCTGTCCACGGATTCTAGGACAGAAGCGCAGTAGAGTAGAAAAATTGATAAATAGAACAAAGAATTTTGGAATAGAGGGAAGAAGAAGCTCAATTTCGATTCTCATGAAGAGATTGGGAAGATGGCTGTCAAAAGTTGGATAGCGCTTCCGCGTCCAATCTTCTCAGAGAAATTTCAAGGAAGGAGATGGATCGATAGGCTTCCTACAAACGATCGAGGAAGCGTGGAAACATAAGAACAGTACGACAGAAGCAATGGAGAAGAGAGAAAAGTGAGAAGAATCTCAGTACTGCACTACGCTACGCTTCTGCTTGCTTCTTCAATCTTCTACGCATCTCAGTGCTTCGATTCTGCTCTCAATGTCTTCGTCTTATCACGATCCTTCTTCAGTCTTCTACGCATCTCGGTGCTTCAATTCTGCTCTCAATGTCTTCGTTTTGCCACCATCTTGGTTTTGTCTTCAACCTCGAGCTGCTGCGACTCTGCTTCTACAGTCATATTCGAGCTGCTGCGATCTGAAGCTTCCAACTCTCGATTTCCTCATTCTACGTGAGGATTCTCAATCCTTCTACCTTGAGTGCGCTTCCTGCTGGAAGACGTCCTCTCTCACTCCTCTCTCACATTACAATTCGCTTCTACGCGCTTCTAGTGTTCTCCTCATTTCCCAAATCGAGTAGAGAAGCAGAAAAGAGAGCTATGGTGCTGCTGCGTCTCTGGCTTCCCTGTCTTCTCTTTCGCGATTAAGTAACGGCTCAATCTACCTTAACCTTATCTACTGCAGACCGTAACCCTAACGGTGTCTTGTCCGTTAGGTGACTGTCCGTTAGGTATACCTATCATTGTCTAGTTGGTGTGTGGTTGGTACTTCCCGTGGTTGTAGTCACCGTCTTCTTGAGAAGCACACTCTATCTTCCGGCTTCGGAAGAAGTTGACTTCTTCTCACGAATTGAACTTAAGTTCATCTTCCCGCTAAGCAGGGTGTAAACTTAAGTAATAAGGTTACTCCAATTATATAGACAAGATATTAACTTAAAATTTTCAAAAAAATCTCCAATCTTACAAATTGTGGACACCACAAATCTCTTGTCTAAAAGTGGAGTTGTTGCTGACGGATGTCAATCATGTTTAAGCTAGTGCTGTTTGGTAACGGCGAGGGGTGTTATTGAAGTCCTCACCACCTGGAAGCTAGAGTTACTATCGAACTCGGAAGCTTCAATTGTCACTCGGAGATTGAGCATATCACAAGAATTCCGAGATAGAGTCAGGTCGACCTGAGATTGAGTAGCGCTAATATGTTGTGGAGAAATTCTTGTTTTGCAAGTTCATAGTTTAGTGGAAGAATTGCATTTTTCTAGTTGAAGAGTTTGTAACAACTCTCACTATACTAAGAGGGCGAGGATTAAACCGACACCGATTAGCATCGAAGACGAAGCAAGATGGAAAATTACTCGGAGAGAGAAAGTTTTTTTCACAAGCTAGTTTGATCTTGGTGAACAAGAACTAGTGATTGTCAGAGTGTCACAAGAGAGTAATAACGGTACTTGGAAAAGTAACCTTCATAGAATATCCAGTAAGAGGGATTGGATCCGTGAACATGCAAGGATTGAGTCACCACGTGTTTCTTCTATGAGTTCAATCGTTGTTACAATTTGATTCGATTATCGGCTTGACAGTATGTCTTATTTTCATTTATTGACCCGTTGAAAAACATTAGCGTATCAGTAAAGGCCGTTGGCATGTGTGCAAGAACCTACTTAGATTTTTTTGATTTTAGTATCTAGTGCGGAAGTGTTGCCTAAATTATCTTAAATTTAATTTATTTAAAAGTAAAAAATCAAAACTAGATCTAACATTAGAAAAAAAACCTTAAAACTATATTAGATTTTAAACGATGACTAGTCTTCCTTAGTCTACGGAGACTTTTTTTCATTAGTCTTAACATTAGTCAGCTCTAAAGTCTAAACTAAGTCTCTCCTGAATATAATTTCGCCTCTCTCACTCTCGATATCGTCCATATTATTCTCCATCCATATACAGTACATTTATATCAGCTGAAAAATGAAAGGACGGAAGAACTGCACCGACAGATCTGTTCCGGGGCTTCATACATATCGCTTCATAGTCCGCCTTCCGCTGCTCTCATCTGATCCCCAGCGGATGTCCACAAAGAGAGCGTCAGTCTTCAGGGCCTAGCACCTGCCGAACGGCGCCTGTGGGTGCTACTGTAGCCTCGACTCTCAAGTGTATGACAATGCGGATTCACCAGGTCTTACTTTACTTATCAGCCAAGCACGACTCTCACGAGAATGCTGTCGAGGAGAAGGAGAAAAGAAACGAATCTCAGGCATAGTAAACTGATTCTCTCTTAGACGGAGAGATCGGGACGCGCCTTGATGATGGGTGCAGAGTGCATGTGACAACGAGGAGTCGCCCGAAAGAGAAGAGAAAAGTGTGCACTGCCACTTTTTTCTTGCGGACGAAGTACTATAGAAGGTAGGAGGAGGTAGGCCCGAAAGATGTAGTCGGGACTGGGGGACGTATAAACACGTCGGGATAAGGAGCATGATGGACCTGCTGGGATGCTGATGTGTGACGGTCGCTTTTCGCGGAGTACAGAGTAACGGCGCTTTCCGTGAGCTCGAGCTGGACGGCGAGACGAAGACGCTTTTGTAGGGAGATTCATTTTACTCATGGCGCGACCTGCAAACGTAGGGGAGAGAATCTGGCGCGCGGAGATGTGAGGATGGTAGAGCTGGCCATGATGGGGCTATGGATTAAACAGATCTAGTGCGCAAAGACGAGGAGTACCAAGTAGATCGGGCTCTGAGTTCGAGTGCGTTCGTTGGCGCACTACCCATGGCTGGTCTGGCTGGCTGGCGTTGTGCCTTAATCCGCAAAGAACGAAGCACGTACAGGGCGGAACTCCCTTTTTTCTTTCTCTCCTGTCTCTTCGTCTACCCTTCTGTTGCTCGCGCGTTCTTGTTTTGGCCCTAGGGGTTTGGCTTTCTGGACGTGCTACCGATTCCGAGGGGAAAATGTCATCCCTTCGTGGTCATGGATCGATTCCTCTACTTTTATCCTGTCCTTCCACCGTACATGAACTCGGTCTTTTCCTTCCTGACTGGGAGGAAGAGACCGAGTAGGCTGAACAAGTGAGGAAGGGGCTGAAGCTACTGTGAGAAAAGGAGCGTTAGCCCTTCCTCCCGACGCTCCCGTGCCTTTGTAGTGTACTACTGCTGTAGGTTGTAAAGATGCGCGCGGGAGGAAGAGAGAGAAATTATGTGAATCCATCAGAGCAGACTGTACCGTACTTTGCTTCGCTACTAACATGCATTGAGATCATTGCACGCCAGGTGACGCCTCGGCTTGGAGGAGAAGGCGTGGGTCCCGTCGCTCTGGTCATCGCCCTAAAACCTCAAGTTGGAGGCTTGATTTTATTGTTCCGTTTCGTCCCAGATCTCCTGGACTATGGATGTTTTCTCCTCCAATGGACCCTAAGCCTAAGCGCACCGTCAGGAAGACGCACTCTCTTCTCTCTCTCTCTCTCTCTCTCTCTCTCAGGAATAGAGCTCCAGTTTTGTTTCTGTGTACACTAATCGATATAAACCGGATTGTTCGACGGATACTATGCATCCTCTTCCAGTCTGGGAGCCGACCTCATATTGCTACTGACGTTTCATAGGTCGCGGACCCGATCCTGTTTCATGTGTAAGTGAAGGTTAGTAATTGACCTAACTGTCATTACGAGTAAGTCTTCCTCTCTAAGTCCAGTAAGTGGTATGGAGAGGGAATGAAGGCAGGTTGTGCAGCCGAAAGCCTTCTTTGTCAGAAAACAAGTTTTGCAGGGATACTGGTAGAGGGATAAGAAATGGTGATTCGTCTATCATTTCGTGGTGCAAGCACCATGTTGATGTTCTCTTCTCCATCCTCTTCCACTGCGAGGATTTGCTGTCTAAGGTCAGCCTCGGCCGGGAGGAAAGGGTTGATTTTCATACGAAGCTTGCAGCATTATTTCTTGCAGCTTTTTCGGGGTGTCAGTTACCTGGACGGGAGGTGCTAGAGAATAGACGTGTGTCTCATTCCAACTCACCCTCGTCGTAAGGTCTCTCGAGCGAAACAAGAGTCAAATACCCACTGCGTATCTAGCTCATTGTCTACGCTTGTAACGCAATAACCTTCGACCAATAAACTCACCCTGTACTCATCTCAATCACATTGGTATGCATAGCAGCTGTAAAGGTGGTATGCTTGAGATAAAAGATCTGACTGCTCATCATCGAAGTTTTACCTTACTTTCTGTTGAAGGTGACGAGATCATTTGCGTAGTTCGGCAGATGTTACGCTTCAAAGAAGTGGGCAGTGCGATTCTGAATGATACACACGCAGACCCAAGAAACGCACCATCAGAAACACACGCCAAATTGACTCTCTACTACACGAGTTTCCTCAGTCTGATCCCCCAACAGTCTGGACAGGACTAGTCACCTCTTCCGCCGTACTTACAGGAGGAGAAAGGCATGTCCTTGGCGAGGTGGTATTCCGAATAAGAGCCTTATCACACGCTTGTTTGCAGAATTGGTGAAGTCACTGGTACTGTCCCATGATCCCATGCCCATTCTTTAAGGTCTGAAATTTTCCTTGGTATTTTGACAGAGGATTAACAAATGAATCACGGTTGTCAGTTCTTTTGTCTGTTCTGAGTTTGAAGGTAGTGGCTTGTCATTCAGACAGTGATTTATCAATTAAGAAACAGTGGCTTATGCAGAAAAGACACACGCAGACCTTAAGTGGCACAGCGTTTCGTCCATAAGTTCCTTCCACATAAGCCATCGTTCCCGAGGCGGTCATCCTCGGCCACGGGCTCGAGAAGGATGGCTTATGTGGGAGAAGCACACCGGACGGAGCTTTGTGCTATACTTGCTGCTTTATAAAGTTTCGGACTTCCGACTTTCCGTTTCCTTTTCCATTTTCAGTGTAATGCCAGAGTTTGGAACAACGCGATCTGGAAATTCGAATGGCTTCTCAAGTTACTGGGAAACCACTGCAATCTACTCGCTGTTTACCTAGAATGGCTGAAGTAATTCGCAAGAATGAGGAACGGCAATGGAGTTATAAATGGGGTTAAGCGCAGTCTTAAGTTCCACGAAGAACTTCAATCCCCTCCTCGGCCGTCCAACTTACAACTTAGATAGCTACCATCTTACGTGTCGGTTTGTGGACTGCATTCTTCTGGGAAGGTCAACGGGAAGGTCAATATGGATGGCATCTCAGACTAAATCTTTTCGTCCTGCTGCCCTTCTACTGAACTTCTAACAGGTCGAGTATCTGTCCTGCAGGACAGAAAACTGCGGTTACTCGTATAGAGTTCACTTTCCTGGATATCCTAACTGTTCAACATGAGTTTAAATTTATTTTTTTTGTTTGGTGGCCTCTTTTCGCTGTGGGGCTTTCTGCAGCCGTATGCTGCTGCCCTTGCACAGCATGAGTCCCCCCGCCAGGGGGGGGCGACCCCACGGCGCCCGAGCTACAGGCGGATGGGGTAGCCAACAAGCTATTGCTTGTTGGTACATGAGTTTAAATCAAAACGGCAAACGGCAAACGGCGTTGGCTACGTAGTAGTAGTACATCCTCCTTGGAGTTCTCAGTTCTCGCTACCGACAGAAGTCTACACTGGGTCCCATCTCGTGCACTATTGCATACCCACGAATGACGGCCTCAGGATAGCGATGTAGGGTTCGAAGTTATGCGTCATGCCCCTCTTGATAACAACTCAGTAAACCACTATACAGACACCCTCTCATGTCTGCTCTCACATACCCACTGATCTACACACCCCTCTGGAGTAGCCCAAAATCAGACCACTTACCCAAACATCCCGGAATGAATTGCTCGCAAACCATGTAAGTTTTTAGAATGAGCTGATCCGTGTGCTTCAGGTGATTGATTGCAAGGAAACAGGAATTGCCGCCAGTGACTCAGACTCCGTAAAGCCATGGACTCTGGAGTGACGCTTGGGGGACCAACTCGGGGTGATGACCAAGATGGGGAGAATATAAAGACAGAAGCAGCGAAGCTTTTTACTGGAGGGAAGAACCCAACAAACCCCTTGCACAAGCACATGTGGTACGTTGAAGTCCATTACAAGAGAACAATGTTACGGATACAACGCTGCCCTAATAAATTGCGTCAAAACTATGTGAGGCTTGCCTGCCTCCACTTATTTTTTGTACATGCTTCGCATTCCTTGGCTGCACTGCTAAATTGCAACTTTACCACTCATTCTACACTAGGATAACCATGTAAGAAGGCATATCATGCCTATAATATCAATCAGGGAAGCTTCACCAAGTCAATCTATCGTCAGTCTCTACAGGAACTCAATTCTACCGCACATACGGCTTAGTGCGATGAGCTTGCGCCCAGAAATTCTATACCTGTCTCTCAGTCAGAGAGAGAGAGAGAGAGAGAGCGAGCTGCTATAGACAGATAGCAGCTGAGACAGGAAGAACAACCGACTCGTCTACGGGTTCCGGAACGAGTTACAGCTTGATTTCCTTGTCCACCGGTCATCCTTGATCGAGAATTAATCAACATGACGAAGATCGTGTCGCCCAGTTTACATTTGTCTTGTAGCAGAACAGCTTGTATGAGATTGCACTGGCTTCTCGGGTGGCGCGTGAGCAATTTTCCATGGACGGAGTCCTGGATAACGACGGAGTGAGACAATTACTCCTCCGTAAAATTTGTGAATAAGGAGCAGATATGAACTTCCTCCTATTCCCTTCCCTTCTCTTCCCTCCCTCTAATTACATTTTTCGTGCAACGTGCACTTGATCCTGCTCCGCCAGTGCAGAACACCACCAGTAGGACCCTTTCCTAGGCTTCATCTCATCCCAAGGACAGTCTTTCTCGTGAATTACGACGACCACCGCTGCGTGAGTATTTCGGTAGAGATTGGTCCAGAACTCTTCCCAGTTGAACTTCTGCCCTTTGTTCATCCGCCTTTTGACACCGTCCCCCAAACTGTCTAAAAATACGAGGAGTCGGTAGGATCTAAGGCCCGTCGGGTGGTACACACAGTCAAATAAGTCTACAGTCATGTAACCTATACCTTTGAGGGAAATGCTCTCGACAATATCTCGCCATCTCTCTCTACGATTGAAAATATCCACCTGCATCTGCAACGCCGGCAGGAGCCTCATGAAGAAGAGCCTCAAGCCCAACGCCTCGCAACCTGGCCCTCCTCCGAACAAGGCTATGCGCAGAAGCCCTGTACTCGCAGATCCATCGTCACCTGTCAACAGAGAAGGAAATTGTTTCCTTACTCTGCACAGCATATCGAATGTCTCCAAACCAGCCTCCACGAACTGATTCTGTAGACGAAGGAGACGATAGCCCTCGTTGGGAAATCTCGCTGCTGGCCCCTCGTTGCCGTTCTTCTGGGAGGTTGCTTCCCAGGTTTCCTTCTCCACTTCCCCTAACCTCAGGGCCATTTCCTTCAACGCGGGAGCCATGGCGTGCACTTGGGCATGTAGAATCCGCTCTACGAGATCCCTGGCGTACGCGAACAGACCTTTGGAACTGCGCGAGCTGCTCCCTTTTGAAGGGCTGAATATCATGTCAGCCAACACCGTAGGCTTCTCCTGCGCAAAGACGAGCTGTGAAATCAATGAATCCACCACCCCTTCTCCCATTCCACCTCTCCCTTTGGAGAATTTCTGCGCTACAGACCCTTTTTCTGTCCCACTAAATGAAGCGCTCCTATTCAACCCACTCCCTTTGGGATTGAACGGAAGTACTCCACCGCCATTGCCATTACCGTTTCCAGTTAGCAGTGTCCCGCTTGTGTGCGCGCTTCTGCTCCGAATCAAATGCGGACTCCCTATTTTATCCAAGTCGCCATTATTGTTGTTGTTACTGGCTGTTCCCCCATCAGAGTGCGAAGATCTTCCGGCACCCAAAATCGGAGTAGAATGAGTTCGCTGAGACAAGCCATTGGCAGTGGGACTCTCAGCAACAGCAGCAGGGGACGACTGCCCCTGTGTCCAGTGACTGGGAAGACGAGGAGGAATCGTTGGTGAACCAGGACCCGACCCAGCAGGAGAATTGAGAGGAGAGAGGGCAGCAAATGGATCTGATGCTGCTTTGTAATCGTAGAGCAGCCTCGCAGGGGCCTCGGTGTTTCCACCATTGAGCTTAAAGCCATTCGCAGGCTTCAGAACACTAGCGGAACTCCCCCCAGGCGGTGGCCTGGGCAGACTGCTGGGACTCTGAAACATCTGCGGATTCAAATATGGGTTGGTAGTAGTGGTTTCCATCATGTGAAACTCACTCCACGGTGGGGGAGTTCTGACAGGGGGAAGCATTTCATCGGAGGGCGAGTGATAAGGATTATTAGCAGAGTTAGGAAGGGGACCTGATAAAGAAGGTCGACGAGTGTATGCCATGGAAGAGTCGTCGTCACTTGGGGAAGGAAGCGGGCCGGAAAGAGACTGTCTCCTTGCAGTGCCATCAGCATTGAAACCCAGAGGGGAGCCATGACCGTGATGAGGGGATGGAGACTGACCGGGGGAGTAAAGATTACCCAACGAGGCTGTTCTGCGATACAAAGCTTCCAGAGGAGAGCTTGAAGCAGAATCGCTGTCCAGATAGCTCCCGTAACCAAAATCGCTAATGCCATTGCTGTTGCTGTGTGGAGAGGGCGAAGCGTACACGCGAGGAGTACCACCGAGAGCCAGTGACGCTGATGAGGGCGACTCATTTTCCCATGGAGAAGGGATGTTTTTGGTTCTATTTTGAAATGCCGCTCCCCATCCTTGAGTCCCAGCCTCCATTCTTTTACCCTCTCTTTGGCGCTGTTAGAATGTTCGAGCTGACATAATGTTTGCACACTCAGAGCTCTCTAGACAGTCGCCCAGCTTTCATTGCTTGCACGCCAGCCAGCCAGCCAGCTCGCTCACTAGCAAATGCTCCCCCTCCTCCTCCTCCTGAGTCTTCAACGAGGTGTTGATGCCGCTTTCGGTCAACGCCTTCGCGCAAGCACGGGCTCCACATTCACACTCGATCGGCCCACGAGTGTCAATCTCGAACATAGCTCACGTTAGCACTAAGTCTTATCTCACAGCCTGCCAACAAGAGGGTGAAACAGGCGATGGACAAACTTTTAAGTTGACGAGTGAAGGAATGTCGACAGTACCCCGCGCAGACAACCTGTCTTTGGCAATCGTAAACGTAGACAGACCTTGCAACCGTTCTAGCCGGACGGACCCGACCAGCAGGCAGTCGGCAAGAGAAATGTGACGAGATTCGGCTGAAGAAAATGGTCCTGGCAGTGTACGAACTGAGCTTCGGTAGGAGGAAGCGTGAACCAGAAAGAAAAAAACTACGAGAAAGAAGGACAGGGAACCGAATGTAGGAACGGCAGTCAAACGTTGGTGCTAATATACTTCTGTAGGAGCGACGCACACTCGTAGCGATAGTAGACAGAAGACTTCACCCAAACTCATGACAGCATGTCAGCAAAACCTTTTCACAGCTCTAAGCAGGGGATTCTCCGAAGAGAAAGAACACGAGTGACGAGTGAGGCATAGCTATAGCTCCAAGAGGAACTGACTGCTGACACGCAGGCAGGCAGGCATTCTTCCCAACAGTGAGAACAGATTAAGAATGTGCACGGGTTACAGTGCTGTGCAGCAGAAGCTGAATGGTGAATAAGGAGAAGGGGAAGGAGGAATAAGTGAGATGGCAGAAAGACGGGCTAAAAAAACGAAGCGAAGGCGACGAGGTCGGGAACAGAGAGACAGACTGACCGACAGACAGACAACAGACCAATCCCAATCGGGTAAAAGGCGAACCCCGCAGCGCAGCCCCTCCCCGAAGATGGTAACCTTCGGTCCCGAACACACAACAGGACAAGGAGACGAAATTGTGACACACCAGCGCGAGTTGCGCCTACATGAAAACAAGGAAGTAATCTGTTGAAGTTCTCCTCTAGCAGAATAGGACCCTCCAAGACCGGACAAGAGACAGATGGATGGACGGAACACGAACGCAATCCAGATTCCAGACGGAGGCAGAATCTTGAGGAATCCTGAGGCCACGACGTGTTTCCCCAGCAGATCCTCCCGAAGTTCCAGCAACGACATGACTGGACTGTACTGTACTGACTTCTAACCAAAGTTCTTCTGATGTCCGACAGTACCGTGGTCCCAAGTATATTCGCGCTAGCGAATTTCGCTTTAGTACTTTTAGCGAAAATTTTTACGGCAATTCAGCTTTCAGCGAATAGTCAAACCAAGATTTTGATCGCAAGCGAATGCCTATCCATCAATTTGAAATATTAGTTCTTTTTGTTTCATGTTGATTTATCTACAAGAGTTTGTGATCTGGTTAAGTTTGGAATGATAATGCAAAATGTGATAAATTTTGTTATTGAATTCGTGAAATATCTCCACCTACTCACTTCAAAACGCGAATAACTTCTCAAGCAAGTGCTAATTATTCGTGTACAAGCTACCGCAAATATACTTAGGACTACGGTATGTTCAGTGCCTGCATCCCCTAAGCACACTGTTAGCTTGGGGCTAACCCATAAGCCCCATAAGGCGAGATTTTTCCTTGCCTTCGTCCCATGGCACTGTTCGCTTCTGTGTGGTTGTCGGTGGAACCTCTTGCATTTACACCAGCAGCCGCATGTGTCGTCGATTGTCCACGGCATACTTCTGCAGTTTCATTTCAAGCTCAGGGTCAGTGTTCAGAGGAAGATGCAATGAGGTCCCATGAATAAACACAGAGATCATGGTAGTTTGTGCATAAACACGAGATAACAGGCCATGTGACGTGGTGATGAACGGGGTTTTTCTAGTGGGAAGTTGGAACTCTAGCATCCCAAATAATTATGGCTTGCTGTCAGTGGTGACTTGACGGATTTATCGGTGAGCTACTAGCTACACCCGCATCATATTTCACCCCTAGCTAGGCCTCTTTCATCCTCAGTAAATAATCTGATCTGGCTAACGTCGATCGATACCAGGTCATTCTTCGTTTCATTATCTAGGGATAGATAAGACTTGCTACTCACTGACAAGCAAAAGGGTCAGCGCAAATGTCCTCAAGTTGTGGTTTGTATCATCAGCATTTTGTCAATCAACCAAAACTTTGGTTTCTGAGCTGGGGCTGTGGCTTTGCACAGGATGAGTCTACGAGCGAGCTGACAATGTGTACGCTTTTTGTACATGCAGAATGCGGCGAGAGTGTGAGTGTCGGAGAAAGGTGTGTGTCGCATATGGTCTGCATAAATATCAAAAGCGTACCTTGGGCATTTTATATACGGGTAGTGGTATAGTAGAGACTAATCTCCAGGAAAAGGGGGGTTTCCTCCGTTTCGAGGGCAAGAGGTGACATGGGTTTGTGAATGAATGGTTGTGGCTTGAAAGATGGAGAGACAAAATTAAAATGCTCCGTAAGCCTGCATCAGCACTGTTCTCTAGCTAGTTGAGATGATACAGGGGGCGATGCAAAATTAATAGAAGAACAAAATCGATGGAGCAGATTTGGAGTTACCAGTTGTGACCGGTATTGCTTCTTCATCCATCGATCTAGATCGCTTGTGGCTGGTGGTGGTGGAAGACTACAGAAACTCTCTGGATTCCACTCTTCTCTCCGCTGGGACCACCTACCTGAGAGGAGACCATGCAAGTGTATATAAAGGGGAAAGAAAGAGGAATCCAGAAGGCCACCAAAGGCACAAAAAGGCCCAAAACGCCCGAGAATCGAGTTCAGACCTGGAGAACCCACATCCATATTGCCTATTCAGACACCATCTGCGGGAAGTGAAGGGAAGGGAAGGGCAGGGCAGGGCAGGGCAATGAAACAAGCATGCAAAGTGGACACTGTATACGCATCTAGACCAACTTTCCATGCAGAATTTAGGACAAAAGAAACACCCATTTGCCATAAAATAAGCATGCAAAAGTGGACAATGTATACGCATCTAGACCAACTTCCCATGCAGAATTTAGGACAAAAGAAACACTCATTTGCCATAAACTTACGTAAAGTTTGTCCAGATAACATCAGAATGGGATAAATTTTCCTTCGGCAAACGTACAATCGTCCTTCCAGTCCTGCTTTTGAGCTGTATAGTGTATACCCGAGAGAAACTTCAACCCTAAACTTAACGACCGTACTCTGTAACGTTCGACCGCAGATCTCGGAACAGATTCTTTTATCTCTAACCAATGAACTGCCGAACGTGAACCTTCCTAGAGACTTGTATACTTTATTTGTGTCTCCAGATCCAGTTCGTTAAACTATCAGCTAATGAGCACCGAGGATTTGATAACTGTTGGACGGGTTTTCGAATAACCAACTAATCTTTTGTAGGTCTCTGGTCAATCGTAGGTTGCTAAATACAGGTGGAACTATTCTAGACCTGAGTTGCATAAAATTTGGGCAGCGCTTCCGCTACTGGTGATCAAGTCGGAACGCCAGGACCCACAAGGAGCAACCGCCAAGACTAAGAGACCTAGTAGATGCTAGGAAGTAGGAAAGTACACCAGAATAGAGTCAACTCCACACAAGACGCTTCAATCCAGCTTTGGCACTCAATCCAAGCTTGCTGATCATAAAATAGAGAAATCAAGGGCTCATATACATTACGTGGCTTTCAATTGCTGACAAGGTCTCGAAGAGCTCTTGGACCGACAATCTTCCTTGTTCTAGCTACTCTCCTGTGAAAATTCCCCTCCAGAATCAGAATTTCTCCAGAAAGCTTGATTTCACTCTGAACGCTCTGATTTTGTACTCCAATGAACTAAATCTCAGATTAACAGTCCGAACAAGACTAAAATCCCTCGGGTATCCTTAGCCTGAAGCTTTCCATCCACAAGATGCACTCTATAGAATCTGGTCTAAATCTCCAATCTCCAGATTTGCTTCTCTGTTTACTGTATGTCAATGTCTGCACTCTGCCAGCCTCCTGCCTGAGAACACAAAAACTAAACTCCCGTGAGTTTTAGGGTTCGCGAACAAGGTTATATAGTCTCCTTGAGTCTTTCCTTGGACCTGTAGCTGCCACGCAATCTTATCTAATCCTTGCCCCTTTTTAAAAGTAAACGGCGTTACAATCGCCCCAACCAAGAAAAAGCAGTTCTTCCACTGAACTGCGGTACCTGCAATACCTCATTAGGAACCACACTTCCTCAAATCCAGAGGAACATTACCCCATCCAGGGTAAGCTCTTTCTCAGAGCTATGCTCCATTACCGAGCATTCATTGAAGCTTTCGGGTGAGACAAAACCCTAGCTTCCAGGTGGTGAACTCGTCAGTCTCCTTTTATCCACCTCCTTACTATGATATACACATAGTAGCGTCAGCCTAAACCTGATTGACATCCGACAGTCATAAGAAGTCAGCAGACCACAACTCCACCTTTAGACGAGCAGATTGGCCAGATCTACTCGGTTCCAGTGTCCTTGAAGGGCCCTTTGCATGACTCTTCTGACTCGATTCAATCCACCGCTTAGCTGGAAGAAACCACTGCAGATTGTCGTCTCACAAAATATCTACGCAGTGGTTCCTGAAACTTGTACAATGCTAGATCATCTAAGTACTCCCAAGCTTCACTTACCAATCCCGGAACTCTACCTGTCCAACGACATAGGTATTGAGTAACGGGTTCTCCAGCTCCATCTGGATTCGGTGATGCTCGGTGATCTACTATCTCAATCAACTCAAGATCATCAGCTCTTGGTAATGCTTCTAACACTGGATGCCATTTCTGATATCTTCCAGGCAACGATTCTAGTTCTTCACGAAACATTTTCAAGTTAGAAACATGAATGATGGGGTGATAATGCTTCATACTAGCTGGAAATCGTAACTTATAGGTCACGGGACCTAACTTCTTCTCGATCAGGAACGGTCCTGCCCACTTTGGAAGAAGCTTCTTGGCTAAGTCCACCCCTGCTGGGATTCTGAAGTTCTTGGTTCTCAACCAAACTCTCTGTCCTTCTTCGAACTGTATGTCTTGCCTACCACGGTTTGCATACTTGGCATACCGTTGTTGTGCCTTCTCCATATGTTTCTTGGCTTCTTGAAACACAGTTCCCTGAACACGTATGAAAGTCTCTAGATCTGGAGGATCCTGGTTTGACCTTCCTGTGTTTTCATGCCCCTTGGTAGCTAGAGCTATAGGAGTCCAAGGTGCATGAGAACCCCGATAAACCACTTCAAATGGTTTAAATCCTGTACTCGAGTGCTTGGTGTTGTTATATGTAAACTCCACCAAGTCCAAGTGCTCGCTCCAATCACTCTGATCTCGCATGATATAGTTTCTTAACCCTTGTTCTACTATCTGGATCGTCCTTTCAGTCTGACCATCAGTTTCAGGATGATAAGAGGAACTGAACTTGAGGGTAGTTCCGAGCCTTCGAAACAAACCCTTCCAAAAATCAGCTACAAACCTCCTATCCAGATCTGAAACAATGTCTTTAGGCATCCCATGATACTTAAAAACATATCGTATAAACAGTTCAGCAGCACCCCTTGACGTCACTGTTTCCCTACAAGGGATAAGGTGAGCTTGCTTACTGAAACGATCTATAACAACTAATAAAGTGTCAAAACCTCCTGACTCAGGTAAACCTGTGCATAAGTCCATACTTATGCTCTCCCAAGGCCCATCAGGTATTGGCAAAGGTCTCAGCAATCCTGCAGGTCTCCTCCGCTCAGTTCGTTGTTGCTGACATGTCAAGCAAGTCTGCACGTACTTGATTACATCCTCCAACATGGATGGCCAATAGAACTGCTCTTTAACTCGTTGCAACGTTCTATTCTGTCCTCCATGTCCAGCCAGTTCACAATCATGACATTCTTGCATGACGAGTGTCCTTAGAGGTCCAGCTGGAACATAGACCTTGGTTTGCTTATAAAACCAAAGGTCATTTCGGAATGAGAGATTACGTACCAATGGATCTCTCTCTTGTTGGTTGGTCCAACGTTGAGCTTGAGGATCATCTAGCAATGCTTGTCTGATTCGATCCAAAAGCTCTTCACTTGTGTCCTGGGTTGTTAACGCATGGACACGTCTGCTTAACACATCCGCTGGAATGTTTTCCTTCCCTTTTTGATATCGCCATGCGATATCAAAACGTGCAAGTTCCACTTGCCATCTCTGCTGTTTGCGGGACAAACGAGGTTTACTCTGAAAGTATGTATTACCCTCGCAGTCCGTCACAACAGTAACCTTGCTTGGTAACAAATAATGCTCCCAACGCTTCAGACAATGAACAACTGCGAACATCTCTTGTTCATGAGCAGGCCATTTCGCCTCAGTCTCTGAGAACTTGTGACTTTCGTAAGCCACCGGATGCTTTCCTTGCATCAACACTCCTCCAATGGCCCATTGAGAAGCATCTGTGTGAACCTCGAAAGGTTCTCCCATCTTTGGAAGAGCTAGCACGGGCATCTCTGTCAGTGCTTGTTTCAACCCTTGAAACGCTCGTTCAGCTGCTGGATTCCAAACAACTTTGGAAGCCTTGCGCAATAAGCCAAACAAAGGTGCAGCTTTATGTGCAAACTGATAAACAAAGCGCCGAAAATATGTAGCTAATCCAAGAAAAGATCTGAGCTCATGAACACTCTCAGGTCTCTTCCATTCAACAATGGCTCGAATCTTAGCCTTGTTAGGATGAATACCATGTGCATCGATCAAACATCCTAGAAACACCACACTCTCTTGTCCAAAAGAGCACTTGCTCTTCTTGAGATAGAGTTGATGTTCTTCCAGGCGCTTAAACACCATTTCAACATCTACTAGATGCTGATCCCAAGTGGATGAGAAGATGATGATATCGTCTAGGTACACGATAACACTCTCATCCAAGAGATCTCTGAAGATCTCGTTCATTAGCCTGCAGAAAGTACCAGGTGCATTGGATAATCCAAACGGCAACACTGTATACTCAAACAAGCCATACCTCGTCCTTACAGCTGTCTTTTCTTCATCACCTTCTTTGATCCGGATTTGATGATATCCAGAACGCAAATCCAGCTTGGTGAAATACCTTCCTGTGGCCAACCGATCGGTGGTTTCATCCATGAGAGGAAGAGGGTACTTGTTCTTGACAGTAACCTTATTGAGTGCACGATAGTCCGCACACATGCGAATACCACCATCCTTCTTGGCCACGAACAACACCGGGGCAGCATAAGGGGATATACTAGGTCGTAATATACCCTGAGCTACCAACTCTTTCAACTGAGTCTTCAGCTCTGTCAGCTCATCAAACGACATCCGTCTTGATGGCACTACAGTAGGGGTAGCCCCAGGAACCAGATCAATAGCATGATCCAAGGCTCTCCTCGGAGGAAGTCCTGTTGGTAACTGGTCCGGCATTAGGTGAGAATACCTCTCAATCAATGTCTGCATATCAGGATGTATGGGAAGAGCAGCAACACGTTCTTCCTCATCCGTCTCCACCTTGGATTTAGACATCACTGCAACCCAAGCTTCGTCAACCAACTTGATCTGCTTTCCAAACTGTCTGGCCGTGCAGATCTGAAATGCCACCTTGGCTCGTTGGAACTTACGAGCAGCATGGTTTGGCTCCTTGGGTCTCTCTTTGATGATCAAAGGATGTGGTTGACCCAAGCCCCATCGATCCATGACAATGACATTCCCTTCTTGAACATCTAGCTTGGCTTTGGTCTCTTGTAACCAAGACCAGGACAAGATACCTTCCATCGTGTCACCTAAGCTCATAACTAAAAACTCGTGCTTCCTAGTTACCCCTCCAACAGTAACAGGAACACTCATGAGTTTTTCTGTAACGGTTGTGCTACCTTGCACAAACCTTACCAACAACGGGCTCATGATCTTGGTTCTAGTCACCCCTAAGGTCCTGACTAGTTTTTCATCCAAGACATTCACATCTGCTCCAGTATCAATAAGCAAACAACACCGGTGGTTTCCTATTTTCACTTCAATCCACGGCAGAAAATCCCCATGCTCTACCAAATGCTCACCAGCACATACCTCTGCTTCAGTAGTCGCCTCAACTGGTTCTTCCACACTGGTTGTCTCTTCAGCTGTCAACCCACGAACATTGCTCGCTGTTGAACGTTGGGGACACTCACGAGCGATGTGACCATCTCGTCCGCATCGAAAACAGATGATCGTCCTTGAAGGTGTAGCACTGCTAGCGCCACTGCTCCTAGCACCTGAAGTCGAAGCTTGGTTGGATCCTGCATTGGATGCATAAGATCCAGTAGGTCGTGTCTGAGTAGGACCGCGAGTGACTCCTCGCTGCTGAGAGCCACGAGAAAATCCCCTTCCAGATGTACCAAATCTTCCACCACCACGTCCTCTACCACCTCTACTCTGAGAGGACGCTATCTGTCCTTGAGGATTACGCCAAAATCCTCGACTAGGCTCGTCACCACTTGTTCCACGCTGAAACTTGGAAGGCTGCACGGTGTAATTACGTTCCCTAGTGTTCTCTGCTGCTTCCAGAAATGCAAACAAGTCTTGCATGTCCTCGGACTTGTGAAACATAACCCAGCTATCAAACACACCAGCATAGAAACCCTGCAGACCTTTCTTCAAGTGAAACAGCAAGTCGGTGCGATCCACCATGTGCAAACGAGTAACCAACTCAGAAAATCGCTGGAGATACTGCCTGATACTCCCTGTCTGTCTCAGATAAATGAGCTCCAGCCGAAACTGTGTAGCTTCATCCACCGGTACTAGATGTCTTCTGAGTTCATCCTTCAACTCCGGCCAAGTGGACATAGGAGTTGTACCGTTCAAACTCCTCATCCGCTGTTGACCTCCATACCATTCCTTAGCCTCTCCTTCCAGTCTACTAACAGCATAGGTGAACCAACTGCGCTCATCGAAATTCTCCAAGTAGTTCTCCATTTCAGTAATCCATAACTCAAACCTGGAAAAGCTTTTCTCACCGTTGAAGGCTGATGGTGTCGCTGGTTCAGCCCACTTCACTTTCCGCTTGTGCCCTTCTTTGGCCGAGCTGCCTTCTGCAACATTCTCTTGCACCTTCTGTGACCCATCTTCATTCTTATCTGCTTGAGCAATATCAACTGCTCCTTCACCTGGTAGTGCGAAATCCTTGACTTGCTCGATTTGCAGTACAGGGACCTCCGCTTCCTTCTCTTGTGTCGCTTTTGCTTGAGTTAGATCCGCCTTCAGCACCTTGTTCTCAGCTTCTACTTGCTCAAGTCGTCCTTCCAACTTTCTCAGCAATGCTTTCATCTCGTCCAACTCGGTCGACACAGCCTCCATTGTCGATGGTGTTTAGCAAAGACTCAACTTGAGCCTGCTCTGATACCAACTGTAACGTTCGACCGCAGATCTCGGAACAGATTCTTTTATCTCTAACCAATGAACTGCCGAACGTGAACCTTCCTAGAGACTTGTATACTTTATTTGTGTCTCCAGATCCAGTTCGTTAAACTATCAGCTAATGAGCACCGAGGATTTGATAACTGTTGGACGGGTTTTCGAATAACCAACTAATCTTTTGTAGGTCTCTGGTCAATCGTAGGTTGCTAAATACAGGTGGAACTATTCTAGACCTGAGTTGCATAAAATTTGGGCAGCGCTTCCGCTACTGGTGATCAAGTCGGAACGCCAGGACCCACAAGGAGCAACCGCCAAGACTAAGAGACCTAGTAGATGCTAGGAAGTAGGAAAGTACACCAGAATAGAGTCAACTCCACACAAGACGCTTCAATCCAGCTTTGGCACTCAATCCAAGCTTGCTGATCATAAAATAGAGAAATCAAGGGCTCATATACATTACGTGGCTTTCAATTGCTGACAAGGTCTCGAAGAGCTCTTGGACCGACAATCTTCCTTGTTCTAGCTACTCTCCTGTGAAAATTCCCCTCCAGAATCAGAATTTCTCCAGAAAGCTTGATTTCACTCTGAACGCTCTGATTTTGTACTCCAATGAACTAAATCTCAGATTAACAGTCCGAACAAGACTAAAATCCCTCGGGTATCCTTAGCCTGAAGCTTTCCATCCACAAGATGCACTCTATAGAATCTGGTCTAAATCTCCAATCTCCAGATTTGCTTCTCTGTTTACTGTATGTCAATGTCTGCACTCTGCCAGCCTCCTGCCTGAGAACACAAAAACTAAACTCCCGTGAGTTTTAGGGTTCGCGAACAAGGTTATATAGTCTCCTTGAGTCTTTCCTTGGACCTGTAGCTGCCACGCAATCTTATCTAATCCTTGCCCCTTTTTAAAAGTAAACGGCGTTACAACTCCAGTAGTCCATAACGTATACATGCAGCGTATGTATTATACATACACGAGTACTTGCTCGTACATCAACAGCCTGACAGTTTGGACTCGAAACTGGATAAACAACCAACCACGTAATAACATGAGGATGGATTATATCACCTATGGAACAGGGGAAGAATAGTTTACAGGAAGCATCCACTGTACCTCGATTCAAGTTACCAGGGACATGATGAAAGATGAGAAATTTACTTGACCCCATCTCTAATACGTTTGTCGACTTTACCTCACCTTTTTTTAACTTTGCGTTACTTGACTACACCCTTGACTGACTATAGCCGGTTCAGTAGGTCAAAATGTCATATAATCAGAGAATACGAGAAGTGCATGTTAGCCTTCAATCATTATTCACACGGAAAGTTTAATTTAAAGTATTTTTTTTATAATATATATCGACTCAGATTATCTCTTATTTGTCTTAATGCGATGTCTTTACATACTGGTAAACCTGCAATAGACAAAGTTAAGAGGGGTGGGGTCAAGTCCATCCAACGTATTAGGGGTGTGCGACCAAGTAACACAAAGTTAAGAGGGGTGGTTCAAGTCCGTCAAACATATTAGGGGTGTGGTAAAGTAGATTTCTGGGTGAAAGATCGAACAAAAAGTGTCGATGAATCCGTCTCTCTACAGTAGCTTTCACGGTCGATGAACTGAGAAATAAAGAATGGAGAAAGAGGTTCCATGAGGTTCCATGACAATAGTGAAGGAACCACGTCCCCTCTCTGTATGGAACATTAATAAGGAGCGCATCGACCGACTCGTGGCCGTAGAGTCGTAGACTACAGTAGCCTTTGAAGTTTGGACTCTCCTGTGCAGAGGCTCACTGGACAGTATCCAGCTGGTGTCATAACTGGATAGAAATCATGCAAAGTCCGTCCATGCTACTATCCACCCAACGTCTTCTATCCCGGATGCTTCGCTTCACGCTGCATGCACGGACACACTCGACTGGATGAAAATGCGGCTCGCTCACTCTCAAGTTCAGACTCAAGAGTCAAGTTCTCAACTCGCTTGCTAGAGTCAAGTCAGGGCTTAGTAAAGGCTCACTCACCATTCTCTCCTCTTTGTTCTGCCCCTCAGGGAATTGCACTCCTCGGCTCTTCCGCCGTCATTACAAATGTTACTTTTCCTTCTTTTCATTTCCCTTCGATTATTTGACCCAATTTAGTTCTGATCTTCCATCCGCTTCTGTACTGTAGTTCTGGAATAAAGACTACAAAGCTCATTACTGTAACTGAATAGATGGAGGGGTCCTCTCACCTGCAAACCAGAGTTTAAAGGTAAAGATAACAGACACAACGCAAGTATATTCAAGATGTGGAGTGATCTCATGGAGTAAAATATTAGTGAGGAGACCTGTGGAGCCTAGTGCTGTGATGGAGGGAGGGAATATGCAGTCCTACGGTTCATATAATGAGAAGAGGTACAGTATGAGGTACTACTGTAGACGGTTTCCCATCTCCAGGAGGCTTTAGAATTCAGTGAGAAGTACATCAAGTACTGTAATGTACTGAGATCAAATTAGGACATTCCTGGAAGGTTTAAGAAGACCAAGCTCAATTTGGAAGTATGATGAGGAAGGGAGGCGAGTAAGGAGGAGATCCTGAGCTGAAGACAGTCATGACTCATGACGTGTAATCCGAGTCAGTCAGTCAGTCAGTCAGTCTGTCTGCTGACTGAGATCAGCTACCAGTGAACCTAAACCTGTGTAATCACCTAAAACCTCAAGCTAGAGGCGAAGTAATCTCTCGAGTCCACTGTCTCTACAATGGCTCAAAGAACGCCCGCTTTGTTGCGAGCTCTATACCCTCTATAGAATCCACGTTAACTTTTGCTAAGTGGAGGTCTCGGTCTTCCTCCCGTTATTTTACCACGAAACGGGCTATTTCCACTTATGAGGTGGAGATGCTCCAAAGAGAAGTTTAATTGAGCATTTCTCCATGCAAAACATTTCTATACATGAACAAGTTCTTCTTCTTGCCGTGTGTATAACTCGCTCTTTTCTTCTTGGTCCTCTTTGGAGAATGTTACAAGCCGATGCGAAGCCTTAAAACTATGAAGAGTACAATCAATCTTGGTATGGGAACACAACTTATAATTTGAGTGAAAACCGTAACATCATGAAAGAGAAAACTTTTTGTATTTTGCAGACAACAAATGCGAGTCAAGAGCCTCGTATAGTTTAAAATTTAATACCTCTACTTTTTAGTTTCGTTATTAATCTCATTCATTCTCCAAAATAATAAAAATTGTCTCCTGTTTACTTGAACCTCTTCTGAACAAAATTCCATAATGACCCCGAGTAGACATCCCATCTCCACGGAATTAACAACAACTCACTTAAGTGAGACTTGTTTATTTAAAATTATATTTTCATTCAAGAGGATCCATATGTAGAACCTCCAAGAGCTGAAGACGGGTGCTATTACTATAGACTAACGAGAATCTGCTTGAGCGTAAAGTTGTCAATGAATGCAATGATTGCTGAACTATCGAGTCAGTAGGTAAAAGATCCATACATTTGAGAATTCATCTCAGTATTAGCTTGTCCATCTTGGGCTAAGACAACATATTATACATCCAACTCTGGAAGATAAACAAAAGTGTCATCGCGTATATAAGAAACTTACAACTGTGAGGAACAGTGAAATTGCGATTTATTCCTAACTTGACGTTCATGAAAACCTTTAATAAATAGGAATGACAAAGTCTGCATGAATCTGCAAGAACTTGTGCCACCGATTTAGATTTCCTAGAAGCGAAGGAAGTTCTTCGATTTATACAAATGGTTCCACTGTTTATTAAGAAGCATTCACGAGCTGCAGTAGAATCAATAACAGACTTGAAGGTAGATCTCGGGGGTTTACATTTACTTGTTTATTCGAACCCATTTACGAGTAATCATAAGTGAGCAAAACACATTAAATAACTCGACTGTAGAATATATTCTTTTGAATGTTTACTTCGAATGAATTATAAATATCCGATGATCAAATTAGTAATAATTTTACGTAAGTCAAATTTAGTATAGTAGTAAGGTAAAAATGGCCAGGACTATAATCTGTTGGTAATTTAAACATCTTCATCATAAGTTCCACTACTGTTGAAAGATTTAATGACAATCTTTCGTGAAAGAGTAAAAGATAAAAAGTTCTTACTAGCATAATCTAGAATACAATTCTATCTTTCTCAAAAATAAAATTTTATATTCTTTCAGCTTTTAAACAACAATATTTTATTCTCTTTAACGTAGTTTACAAAAATATCATGTAGTGAAACCCTTGAGAGTGGATAATATCTTCAATTTCGAAATATTTCTCTTGCTTGAGTTTATTTTAATATGATCGGACTTCATCTTCGCTTCTTTACTATGTAGAACGTGGTCTACTTCTTAGAGACATTTTTACACGTTTCTATTGGAAGACGGTCCACTTTGATTTCTTTGTATTTCCAGCAAATCCCAAACTCGTGCACTAGGCAAAACCACCGTTGACTCTGCATCTGTTCGAGCTTGAGAATATACAACTTGATTTTCATGTTCTAACTACTCAAATTCTATCTCGGTTTCACTGCTGATCCTCGTTCGTCCTCTCATGAGAAATTGAACTGAAAGGAACTAAGAAAAGAAAAGAAGAATTGAAACTGTCATATGTCACTTGATGAAAGGACTCACCTTCTCTAGTTCTCTAATCCTTCGATGAGCTTTGAAGATTTGCTCGTTAAAAGATCTAAGAAAATTATACTTTTGAGAGTTGATTGTCTTTTACATGGGTTTCTCTAACTTTCTAACTGAAGTAGCTTGAAACACATTGCTATGTAGTACAAAAATCGAACAGAAACAGAGGTTAGCTACGGAAGAACTAAAAGCTCTGCAGCATGAAAACTAGACATGAACGAGCTTATCGCTAAAAGAAGTAAAATTAAATATCAAACTTGATGTTGATAACCGAGTCGTATATAGTCATAACGTGCATCCATACTTTTATCTTTTCGCATCCCATGTTCAAAATTTGCGATATATATGTGATACCTTTTTTATTTCTGAAACTTTATGAAATTTGTCGAGAAACTCAAGAAAACACATCGCAGATCTTAACACGTGTTAAATATCATTAGAGTGTCACATCTAAACTTTGCGGAAGATAAAAAGACAAAAGAGAAAAAAAGAAGAGGTGACTTGTGACATGACTTCGACGTGAGAGGTACTGTGACAGCAGTTATTATTGTCATTTTGAGGTGAAAATAATTATGTACCAGTAGAATATTAACGCACATTCTTGTAGAGTAGTATGAGTCGAGGTCTTTTATGTCTGCATCTGTTCTGAAGTCTAAGTAAAGCTATGCACATTTCATCCAAGATATTTCTATTAAGTTCTCCTTCTGATCAGGTTTAACAGCTGATATGTTATCAGTTCTAACAGACTGGTAGTATTTTGTTGTGAGAAATTAAGTTCCGTATTATGAGAAACTTGTAGTACAGTCCTCAGTTTTGTAACATGGTATTAGAGCTCATGTTGCTCAAGTTAAGGGTTTAAGATTCTGATAATCTAGTATTTAGTTTTTGGAGATTTTGGACTCATCTTTTCAGCAAGATAGCATCCATGGCTGCTACTTTCAGTGAGTTTGGTTTGAATGAGAGCACTAGACTTTCAGGTCCTAACAATTATAGTTCCTGGAAACTGATCATGAAAGTCATTCTGAGAGAAAGATTTATGAGGTGCGGTTTCTGGAGAAGAGAAGCTTGCTCCATTTTATGATGAGTGTTCTCATGAAACTCTAAGATTCTTAAGAAGCAAACTAGAGCATTATCCAATATTTCTGCTCGTTGTGAAAGAGAATATAAGACTTACTATTGAAGGCTTGTGATATAAGAAGAGAAGCTTGGGAGAAGCTAGCTATCAAATATGATAATGTGAGAAAAAAGAATAGCAAAGTTGAAGAATGATTTACGATCTATCAAGATGGATGAGAGTGCAGATATTCAATGAGCACTTTGAGAAGATAGATGATATTTATGTACAGCTAGCCAGAGCAGGAGAGACATATGATGAAGATTTTCTATAACTTTGAATAGTCTTAGTATTTCATATTTTCACTTTGTTTCTGATATCAACAGAATGGAGAGTATGCTAACTTATGAGAAGTTGTGCAGTTTACTACATCAAGAACAGCAGCTGATCAGAAAGTTTTTCCTTCAGAAAAATCAAAAATTTGCTTTTATGGTGAAGACTTACAAAAAAAGAGGAGCAGGAATCTCAGAAACATAGGTCTTCCTACTCAGGAAATCAAGGTACAACTTTCTGCTCACAGAAATGACACAAGATTGAGGAGTGCAGAAAGAAATTGAGAACTTGCTTTTTTTGTGGAAAGAAAGTTCACAAGATTGAAGATTGTTATGCTAGAAAGACAAATGGAAGTCAGAATTCTACATCAAGTAATATTGCTGTTCAAGAATATCCAAGAAGAGAAGGATGTTGATAATATGTTTATTACTAGCTTGATATCTACAACAACATAAGATAAGACTTGGTACACTGATTATGATGCTTCTAGGCACATGACCAGTCAAATATCACTCTTGAAGGACTTTTCAGCAACTGCAAGTTCTAAGGTTACTCAAGCTGATGGTACAAGATGTGAAGTTCAAGGTACTGGAGTTGTGACAGTGAAAACAAGTGAAGGAGATCTGAAGAGTATACAAGAGGTACTCTTTATTCCAAAGCTCACTAAGAACTTGTTTTTTGTTGAAAAAATCACATGAAGAAATGTGATTTTTGATGATACAAAGATGCAGACTGGATGTTTCACATAATCAGAGAGTTATTACTTCAAGAAGAAGATTGGATTCATATATCTTGAATGTTGAACCTCAAGTCCGAGAAGTCTCTATGGTTGTTGATTCTTATAATCAAGCAAGCTTTTGACATCAGAGATTTGCACACTCAAATTTGAAAATCTGAAACATATGATGGATAATCATATGGTGGAAGGGCTACCAAGGATGAAGTTACAACTACTGGAGATATATGTGAAGGATGTATATTTAGAAAACAAAGCAAAAAGAGTTTTTCAAAGAAAGGAACAAAATAGTTGTTGGTCTTGGTCCATTCAGATGTTTGTGGACCCATGCAAACAAGCTCTATTGGAGACTGTAAGTACTTTCTAACATTTATTGATGATGCGAGCAGAAAGACATGGATATATTTCTTGAAACAGAAATCTGAAGTATGTGAATACTTCAAGAAGTTTAAAGCTCTTGTAGAAAATCAAAGTGATAAGAAGATTAAAGTTCTCAGATTAGATAGAGGAGGAGAATATTGTTCTAACATCTTTACTCAGTTTTGTGAAGAGCATAGTATTCAAAGGCAACTTTCCACAGCTTATACTCTACAACAAAATGGTGTAGCTGAAAGAAAAAGTAGAGTGGTTGTGGAAAGTGGCAGATCCATGTTGAAGGTCAAGAATCTTCCTAATTATTTTTGGGCGGAAGCTTGCAACACAGCTGTTTACATTATGAACAGAGCTTATACAACAGCTGTGCAGCACAAGACACTTGAAGAAACATTTACAGGAGTGAAATCAGATTGTCTCACTTCATGATTTTTGGATGCACAGTTTACATGCACATCAATGATGAAAAGAGACAAAAGTTGGATGCAAAACCTGAAAAGTGTATATTTGTGGGCTATGCTGAGCAGACCACGGATACTGTGAAGTATCTGAAGCCAAGGAAGACGAGACCAGTGGGATAGACCCGTAAAGCCCCCAAGGGGTCTTTTTTTCTGACAGAGAAAAAACTCACAAAAAGACCGCGTGTACAATCAATCCACAAAAAAGACTCACATCAGCAGAGATGTTAGATTCTCTGAGTTGGATTCTGATCTGATAGAAGGTGAGAAAGAAACTTGTGATGTATTCAGATTTAAGCTACCTACAAGTGAGGATGATTGATTCACAGATGTATTGAAGTGGATTTGGAGTAGTCGACATGTCTCATTAATCATTAGCGAAGAGTAAGTTGAATTTCAACTAAATTCTGAATATGAGTTACCAAGTATTCATTAAGTTAAGGAGATGACTTACAACATGCAGCAGATTTTCAAGTAAGGATATCAGAAAGGATTAGAAGACCACCAGCAAGACTTGATGATTATTGTGGAACTGCTGAAAGCATTCAGGAGGATGATCCACTTACATTTGAAGAAGCTAACAAAGACCTTGGTTGGAGACAAGCTATGTAAGAGGAGTACAAAATGTTACAAAAATCATACATGGAATTCGGTTAAGCTACCAAGAGGAAAAAGAGCCATCCAATGCAAACGGATTTACAAAACCAAGCTACAATCAGATGGTTAGTAGCAAGAGCATTTCAACAACAAGAAGAGATTGATTATGGAGAAACTTTTGCACCAGTCGCAAAATGAGATTCAATTAGACTTGTAATGACTCTTGCTGGTCATTACACTGAGAAATATATCAGATGGATGTGAAGTCAGCTTTTCTTCATGGAGAGTTAGAGGAAGAAGTTTATATGGTTCAACCACCAGGATTTGAAGTGAAAAAGACGAAGGATCATGTGTGCATTCTCAGAAAATCTTTATATGGATTAAAGCGAGCACCAATAGTTTGATATTATGAGAAACTCATGTATCTCATAATATCAAACTATTATGAGATACATGAGTTTCTCATAATAGTTTGATTATGAGAAACTCATGATAGTTTGATATTATGAGATATCAAACTATCATGAGTTTCATATTATAGCCATGAACTCAGAAGATAAGAGTTGGATCCAACCTCTATCTCTTGAAAGATAATTCAAAGAGGATCATACTCATCTTATATGTGGATGATATCTTAATTTCAGAAGTGATAAGGAATTGATGCAATTACTCAAGGAGAACTCAACAAGAGGTTTGAGATGTCTAATTTGGGTTTAGCAAGATTCTTCCTTGGTGTTGATATTTGACAGATGGAGGACTGTATTAGCATACATAAAGTCTATACTTGGAGAGTTTCAGAAGGAAGATTGCAAGTCGTCAGCATCACCTATGGAGCAAGAAAGTGGTTTTGAGGAGACTCAGAACTACAGCTCAAAATATCATTGAAGAATATCTGTACATACAGTTAATTGATAAACTCAGATATCTCATCTACACCAGATCTGATATTTGTTATGTTGTTGGGAGACTAAGTCAATTTATGCATTGTCTAAATTCATCTCATTGGGTTGCTGCAAAGAGAATTTTGAGATATCTGAAAGATACTATCAATCTTGGTCTTATATGTAAGGAGGGGAGAAGTGAACTTCATGGTTTCAGTGCTAGTGATTAGGCTGGAGATACTAGCAACAAAAAATCCACATCAGGTGCATGCTTCAACTTATGTTCAAGTGGAATTATCAGTTGGAGCATCAAGAAGCAGAAGACCGTAGCAAGGTCTTCAACAGAAGCTGAATACATTACTCTTAGTGATGGTTCTGTAACCTTGATATGGTTAAGGAATTTATTGTTGGAGATGAGAGAAAAGCTATCTCTACCTATAGTATTACATGTGGATAATCAGAATGTAATGTTCTTGGCTAACAACGGGGTTATCAGAGAAAGAACAAAAGGTTTAGAAACAATGTTATCTCATATCAAGGAGAAAATTGAAGATCAGATAGTCAAGCTGGATACTGTCCATCAGAAGATCAGCTAGCTGATATTTTTACCAAAGCTTTACCAAAGCTAAGGTTTATACATATTAGAGATTTACTAGGTATGAAGGAAGTGATGCTCTAATGAAAGAGGGTGTTAAATATCATTAAGGGGGTCACATCTAAACTCTGTGGAAGATAAAAAGACAAAAGAAAAAAGAAAGAAGAGGTGATTTGTTACATGACTATGACTTGAGAGGTACTATGACAATATTTAGGTAAGTCAATCTGAGGTGACAATAATTATGTACCAGTAGTATATTTACCCACATTCTTTATAGAATATTATGAGTAGATGTTTTTTATGTCTGAACTAGTTCTGAAGTCTAAGTAAAGCTGTGCACATTTCATCTCAAGATATCTATGGTAATTTCTACTTCTTTCAATTTTTAATAGGTTGATATGTTATCAATTCTAACATGCTGGTAGTATTCTGTTGTGAGAAATAAAGTTCCATATTCTGAAGAACTTGTAATACAGTTCTCAGTTTCGTAACAACACAAACATACCGCAGAACGGACAAGATGAGAAGCTAGAGTTCTGTTTGAGGCACACATTGGCTGCGGATTGTCGCAGGGCCAGGATATGTAGTTACTTGTACTAACAAACACTGAAGTACCCATGCTGAGAATGAACTTCCAGTACATTTCGTCACCTTTCTACGGTCAGTTCACTCCAAACAAAGTTGAACTTACGTGCATCAAACAGTGCGTTTGTCTCTTCACTGGGGACAAGTTTCAGTCAAGAAAGCCAGAACCAGGTAATGGTAAGTTTAGCGTTTTACGATCATGATGCAATTGTGACCTCTTCACTCAGGTCATGTTACTCTGTTACCTGCTAGGTATGTTAAAGGATAAAGTAATCACACGTAGACAAAGTAGACTGTAAGAAAGAGAAGAACGATGCTATAAGCACTGTCAGAACTACAGTAGCGACAGGCTGAATCGTAGAAAGGTTACCCAAATCCTCATTTCGCGACGATCGCGAAGCACGTCGCGATTCCTGGGGGAAAATTCACCCCCGAGTTCTCAACTCCAACACGTCGGAGAAGTGGACCGCATACTTGCGACTACCATGTGCTGTACCTCATATGACGTTTCAAGTCATCGTGGCTGACTCAAGATAATCGTGCGATCCTTTAGACCTTGACAAGGATCCCCGTTCGAGTCCTTGAACTAACTACGACCTAAGCGGACCTGTCTCCGCGCGACGCAGACAGACTTCCTTGCGAAGTCCTCAGCGACGTCAGCGTTTTGCCAATTAGAGGTGAGTTGGATTGTTCCGGCGCTTGGTAGTTGACTGCATCGGTCCCGGTCCTACCACGGCGCTGGACATACGGTGAATAACTACAGTAGGCTACTATGGGGGAAGTTGGATTCAGACTGGAGGATTGACGTCAGATCACTTCGTGCGGTACGAGGATCTGAATTTGACAGCCCGGTCGTGGAAAAGAGAAAAAACAGTTATATTCATACGTACCACGACACGGACCGTCGCAAGACTTCTTGCTCTTGATTGGCGGTAGTGAATGCAGAGTCCCGGCAGCAACTGCGTTATCCTACGTCCCGTAGTTGTGATTAATTTTTCCTTACAGCGTTCTCAATCTCTTCGAAACCAGAAACGCGAGATGGAGAAAAAATTTCATTCGTTGAGTTTCATTCTAGGCTGCTTATTCACCCATGTACACTCAGGTGTACATGGGTGAATAAGCAGCAAGATCTTCATAAGAAGATCTTCGCTTATGATTTCTCTCCAGATGAGTTGGCTACTCCGGGATTAACTAACATATAATATTTATAAATAATTTTAATTTTTTATTTAAACTTAATATAATATATTTTTATAACACTTATAGGTTTTCTGATAAGAGAAAACGAAATTCACTGTACAAGGATGTTGGGGATGCCTATTAGCATGGATATTTATCGCGACGATATACGAAATAAATATACAGTGAGAAAACGTCGTTTATCTTATTCTCATATACCATTTCAAGAAGACGACTGGTTACCGGGATGGTTTATAGTGCCGGGCATTTACAAAGATCCGATGGAAATGCTCTATAGTAAACTATCCGGAGTAAACTATCAATTATAACAGAACTTTATTTCACGTTTGTCTTTTTCCTTCTCTCGTTGCAGATGTCGCTTTGGATGCATACCATATTTTCACTAATCCATATCCACACAAATACTAATTTATTTCAGTCCACTTTATTAAGCTAAAATTGGGGTAACACGCGATGATACAGATAGTTTGTTATCGTATTACTTATGCATCCAAAGCGATCTCTGGAATGAGAAAGCGCAAAAGATCAAACGTCAAAAATTATTTATAAATTAGTTTTCTTTATTTATCAAAGCCTACTTTGAGAATGTGTACATGAAGTTTGGAAAATAGTATGTACATGAAAGCAAGGAAGCTTGGAAAGCGGATAAAATAAGACACAAAAGCTTGGAATCAAAAAATATATATTTTGATACAAAGACATGGATGTCTCGCGCAAGACTCGAACACATGACGTATAAAATAAAATAAATAATCCACAATAAATTCTAAGTAGACTTTCAACAAAGCTTGAATGTGATTCAAGCTAAGGTTATATACACCTCACAAGAGGATTGGACAAGGAGGAAGCTAAGCTATGCCATTGTGGTCTTGATCATGACTCTATGCTTGTTGGAAACCAAGTGAATCTGCGAATGAAGAACAAGTCTTGAGGTATTCCTCTCTTCTCTTGAAGGATGGATGAGATACAGAACGACGACATGAGCAGAGAAGCGATAGAAGTTCTCTTGTAGTCTTCACACGTGTGGTTCTCATTTCTATGACTACTCATATAGGGATGCTTTTTGAGGTTATTTTTCTTCGGATTGATATCTCTGGATATTTTCGTCTGAAGTTTAATAACCTGTTAAGTTCTTTAGCACGTGTGCAGATGGACAACTCTAGAAGGACCACTTTATAGTTAAGATGTTGTTATGTACAACAAAAGATCACTGTTGCATTGCAGATGGTGTTAGCAAATGCTTCGCAGAAGAGAGTTGAGGCATTTTTTTCGTATGTTAAGAAAAGTCAATTCATAGAAGCTAGAGCTTTTTTACTTGAGGAAGTTGTGCAACTTGCTACTAGCTATGCGAGTATTTTCTCTCCACCCTCGTTTTGGTGATCCTAGTCTTTTTATCCTACAGTGGAGGTTTTCGCATTTGTCTATTAATGTTATTTTTTATTTATCTACATTTCATGACAAGAAATAAAACAATAAAATATCTTCGACCAAGACATCACACATCATTTTGTTTATCATAGTCTTTCGAGTCTTAACGCTTGCTCTTGACGTCGTGAAGGTCGAGGTGGTGTAAAATGTGAACACGCAATGCAATGAATAGCCAACAGATGGATAGATCCAATCAAGTCTTACAAGGGGAAAAAAAGACCTGAAGGGCCAAGCTAACCAATGCCTCAAAAGAAAAAAAAATCTTGTTATCAGTAGCTCTAAAGTCGCCTCTCGTTACTAAAATAAACCGATTCCGTAAAAAGCTAGTAATGATTTGGTGGATCAGAGATGCAGAGAAAGGGGAAAGGGGAACGAAGGCGGTGGGAAAAGCCTAGCCCAGTAGAAAGTGAAAGAAGAAGGAAAGCGGGCAAAAGGAAGAAAGGAAAGGGAGGAAGAAGAGGAAGAGGCGAGGGCGGCTCTCCACTCAAACCCACTTCCCTTTTCGCTTATCACCGGCCCGTCACTTCCTCATGTTCTTGTACAGTACGGGATTGATGAATCAGATGTGGTTGCGTTCCCTTTCCCTCCAAACGAAATTCACCACTCATTTCACATGTCCATGTTCAAATGTACTTTTAGGCTCCACACACTTCCACGGAGAATATAATCATAATAATGCATCCCAACTGAGGTGGGAAACGGACAAGAGGTAGCAGCGTGGTGATGGTGAAATTATATTACGCCGTCCGTTGGTGTACTGTAGTTAGATAGGTAAGTTAAGGGATGGAAAATTTTATATTTTCTTGTACAGTTAATCTGCTTTGGATGTGAATGTACGATCTGGGAAGTGTAATGTATTCTGAGGCTAAATTTCGGGGTGTTTTGGTCTTTTTCTTTATTGATAAAATCAAATATTTAGATTTTTGGTAAATATATGACAGTACAAATAAATAATTACTGAAAGACCTAGAAATAACCCATATGCCAAGAGTGCACACACGCTCCTGGAAACATAAGTGCGGGAGCAAAGTACCATGAGAAGATTAATTTATGCATACACCAATTTACTGCGGAAGGGTTAGGTAATAAATTTAGCGTGCTGTACACACTATATAGTCATAATTAATTTTAACCTCGTTATGCGACTATGGTTATAGTCGCATAGCGAGATTCTCTTTTAGAGCTGCCTGGTTCTCATCAATATTACATTTGTTTCTAAATAATCAAATTTGTTATTTATTTAGTAAACCATAGTTTCAACTTGTTAAAAACATAAGTAATTCAATTAAGAATCTAAGCTATATATATATGAAGCATAGCTACAATTATTGTATTCTATTTTGGAGGGTTTTCCGACATAATAATGTCACCATGTATAATAAAGAATGTCTGGAATAAACGTTTTTTGTTTCCTATTGCTCTGATTAAAAAATGATATATACTATTTTTCTTACCAATTAGGTGGTAATAACGATTTCACGATAATAGTGCGTGTCAAAGTTAAGAAAAATAGAAGAAGAATTTCAACGTCTAGAAAAGACAACAGCCATAGTTTATTGAAGAACCGTTTTGTATAGAGTTGTGAATGACTTTTCATCGTATTTGTGAAGTAATATAATTTTCTATTTATTAATAATTTTTTAAAATATTTGGGAATGAATTATTTAAATCTAAATTACTTTATTGACAGAACTTACTACAGAGTCCAAAAGGAAAAGTAATAAAAAGATGCCCGCAGCCACTTGGTTGAAGTCGTAATACTGTACACGTGAAAATATAATATTGGCAAAAAAATTTAGTTTTGACACGCACTAATAGGTAGATTCTATCTCAGGCATTGGAATCAACGCTTGGGGTAACCAGAGTTACTTGGAAGATCACACCGGAGGATATATTTGGAAAGCCGGTTGAAGTTGTACTCAGTCGGAATTTAACCGGCAGATATAGGTTTTGGTTCTCATATATAGTATGAGAACCAAAACCTAAACCGATCGATATTATCGGTCATTATCTTTTCCTGTGGGATATTTTCCCGTAACTGAAGAATTTCTCCGTGAGAACTGATTGGAATCTGTAGTTGGACACGGTGGAGTCCGCGATGCGAGTGTACTGTAGTGAAGCGGTAGATACGTCGAGAGTTTGTATTGTGGTTATCTCTGGCTACAATTATACTCGTGTGTTCCTTATCCATTTCTTGCCTGATTACTCGCTGCCATCGTAACAGTCAGACGGTAAAGTCAACAAGGAGCAGTAGCTTCTTGTTGTTGTAGCCGCGTGCCACGTGGGGTCCAGTGAAAGGACAGCAGAAACCCTCACGGGTCTAAATGGTGTCTAACTCGCTTCTCCATGAGAAGAAGAGGAAAAGTAGCTACGCTTGCAATAGAACTACGTACGGGCTACTCTTTAGCGGTTTCTCTAGATCTAGAGTCTTTACTGCTTCCTTTCCGGGGGCCATAGCGACTCCGTCCTTCCCTCTTTTTCTTAACCGAGAATATGAAAAATATTCACTACGCGACAAAATAATCGTTTTCCTTTTTTTTTCTTTTTCTTTTTTCTTTTCGAAAATATACTATATATACTGCATGAACAAAAATTCTTTTTTTTTTCGAGACTTTCCTAATCTGTGTAACTTTTGATGGTATCTATGTTGATAGAAAACAAACAGCTATGTTTGCAATAGAATTGCGGGACTATGCATTAATATTTTATTCAGAAAATTTTTCTATCTTTTTTATATTTATAATTTATTTTTTTATTTTCACTACACGATAAAAAGTTCTTTCTTCTTTTTTGGTTTTCACAATCGATGTACAATTATGCTAACGCACCGCAACAACAAATACTTACGCTTGCAATAGAATGGTGGGGTATGCATTAGCGATATACTCGTCCATTCAGTCCTTCCTCTCTCCTTTCTGCATTTCACAACAACTCTCTTCTTCCTCTTTTTAGACACCAACAAAATAGTCTTTTTTTTCCAGTTTTTACAATAGATATATAACTATACTTAACGCAAAGAAAAAAATAATTTATAAAACAAAAGTGATTTAATTCGAGTAGCAGTTTGAGGATGTTTAGTGAATTGAATCCAACGAGTCCAAATGAGCTCGTCCCTGAATCGCGCGGCAAAAGGTGTATAGTGGTATAATGGTCACATTGTCTCACACACGTACATTTTAACGTGTTATGTGTTAATTTTTATATGCTTTTGTATACTTTGGCTTTTCGTTATTAATATTTTCTACATTTCTGCTACTTGTTATCCATATCCTTACGTTTCTCTAGATAGTAGATTTCAGTTGTTGCACGTACTCTTACCTTATCCTCCAGATTCAAGATGCCCTGGGGTTTTTCACCTCTTTCAAACAGTCTTATGATCTAAAGATTCCGATAAGATGACAGTTTACCAATGTGACAAACTGATGGTAAATGACTTCAATTTATTGTTCATTATTACCAGTATGTAGTAGAAGCTTCCCTTGAAGTAATGAGCAACATTTAAGTGTTAATGTATCACACTTCATATTAATCTTTGATTCTACACGTCATATCAGTGGATGCAAATTGACAAGGTAGAGGATAGCTTAATATTCTAGTCAGAAGTTGATGATAATATACAAGTTTAAAGGTTTAGACTACTGAAACTGATAGAGATGTTCTTTTCTGATGGCTTTCTGCAGATGTAGTAGAAGGAGCATATATTGAGTGCACATGTACTTTTCTAAACATGGACACTTGGAAATGTAATTTACATGTGAAACTCTTTCTTGAAAAGTGAAATTAGAAAAGAAGCTCGTTCCATCATGATAATTAAGGTAGCAAAGACGTGAATCTTGATTATATATGCTTGTGTATGTATCTCAAGTGTATTTCTATGATGCATGTGTGATGTAACTCAGAGACGAGTATAAATTTGGACTTGGAATGTGATTCAAGAGATCCAAACGAGCATTAATGAATAAAGAGTTCTATGATGATCAAGAGGAGAAAACGAGGGGTCCAACTTCATCCAAACGACATGCTATTTCAATTTCATGACTTTGGCAAAAAGAATTTGTGTCAAATTTGGAGCATCAAGTGATTGAACTGTGAACAAAATTCAGAAAGATGAGTAAAGTTCACGTAAAGTTTCTTTTGTTTCTTGAGGTGTTAATTATTCTCACTAAAAAATTATTTGAACCGGATAATCCTGTAAGAAGTGGTTTAATCGACAAATTTAAGGAAAGTTTCGAACAAGCTTTTCCTATGGGGAAAATCTTATAAATGTTAATCAAGTTTCTGCAAACAGTTGACATACTTCTACTGTAAGCTATTTTACAAGTTGGTAGTTTCTTACTGAGCAGAGTTGCTTCGACTTTCACGCATGAGGAACATGTTCCAAAAATTGACTTTTAAAACATCAAGAAGAGGCGCTCTTCTTTTCCACGTTTGTCTTATCGTTAGTACCGTCATTTACCGTACCGCCCACTCACAGCCCTAAAGTAGTACACACACGTTTTCCTATGTAACCATTAGGAACTCGAAAAGAGGACATTGAATCAACGACTCTGACAACAGTAAGGAACTGAGCCCAGGAGACTAGAGAAACTCGCAAAGAGTATTATCGTGAGAAGACTTGGTCTGCAACTGGAACGAGCAGAATAGAAAGTCGGACTTGGGACTTACCTCTTCCATGAGGGCAAATGCCACTGCAGTACAATGGGGATGATATCTGCACACTTTCAAGTATACTGAGTCAAGTTTAAGCAGTCATGTCGTGTATAGATAACTATAAGATGGTATAAGTCAAATCCGATTGAGTTAGGGATGAATGTGAAACTCTGGAAATCTGGATAATAACATCCGTGGAACATGATGAAATGTAAGTCGTTGATGAGGAAAATCAGCTCAGATTGCAGATGATGCGTGCGAGCATATTTTTGAGGTGGTGGATTCTTCGTGTGTACGGATCGCCCCTTCCTGCATTCTGACTATAGCTTCCATCTGTAACTCAAACGCAATACTTCGTCCATCAGCCGCTTAGGAAGACCGTCAGTAACATGCAAGGACATCCGTAAGTTGTCGATGAAGACAGCTCCTAATGAATTGCCCCCAGAATTTAGTCTTCATCTCGCTGGAAGAAGTGGCAAGCGAGAATGGGTCACGTATGGAAATTAGAGTTAGAACGGCAAAACATCTGAGAGGTGTCCATGAAGACTAGCTCCTTAATGAATTCAACCCCAGAATTCGGCTTCAGCACGCTGGTATCATATACATGAAACTTCAACGCATCAGACATCAATCATTCCACCTAGGTGAGTAATACCGGGGTGTCGATGATTTCACTCGAGGAGTCACATGTTCGATCTGTCTCATCTAGTATATTCTGTGGAAACGAACATCTTCCTTCTCTTTGGTTGATAAGGGACACCTAAGTTTTTACGTTCGTTGACATGCCTATCCTTCCGGTCTCGGCTGGTCCACAAGACGTTAAACTCCTCACTTGCGGATTTGGATGCTTCGGTAACAGCGCACCATGTCCGATCGTACTGGATGCTTCCGCCAAACGCTGGTATGGAGTCTGGGGAGACCCCTCATATTTTGTGTAGCATGTCTCTTCCTGAACTGAAGAAAGGCATCTGAACTACAACTGTGGGAAGACGCTCTTGGTCACGAGTGAAGGATTGCCTGCCTGCCTGGAGCATTCCTCAGGTGACCTGGCGAAAGTCATCAGATGGACTGGAAGGCCGCCCGGGAAAGACTTCTATCGCCCAGAGAACTGAAACACGAATAACACAACATCACCACCTCGTCCACGACGACTCGATAAGAACGCTGACGACAGCTCTCTTCTCGAGTTGGAAGGTTCCTCCTGCACTGGCGAAGTTAAGGGGTCCATCTTGTTGCAACTCAAGCATTACGATTACGCACGAAGTGCTCTGATGACTACGTTTGAAGAGGAATTCAGATTTGGAAATCTCTACGGCAGAGCGTAGAGCATACATCAGTTGATATGAATACACCTTGCCTGCCCTGGCACCTGATCTATGTCTACGTTACACTGGAGTCAGAGTGGCAGCACGGAAAATACGATACAACTATATTTCACCGCAGATAACGGGTAGCAGCACCCAAACTATCTCTATAAACTCAGGAACCAAACTAGCCCCATTCTATATACCATGCCTGCAAATTGTATTTACTGATAGTGTACAGAACCACATTCACCAGAATGTTATCGCGGACAGTTCAAAGAGTAAGCTTCAAGAACTGAACCAAGAGGTATATCAAAGCAATCACGAACCCCACTTGGTAAATATCTCTCTGTGGGTTGTCCTCAACTTGGAAAAACTGCAAGGATCAAACAAGTACAAATCAGTAAGAATACAACGTTCAGAATTTTGTGAGTGGAATTTGCTAATGGATACATCACGACGGTGATGAAACTTATACAGCTTCCGAAATGTCCATGTCACCCGGGCGTGCTGTCTAAACAGCCGCTGGACGGATGTCGGATAGGCAGAAAAGACTTGAATGGTTAAGCCCAAACATGAATGAGAAATTACTCTAACTTGACAAAATTGTATTAGGGAATTATTTTCATAGTAATTTCGAGCGTATCTCCTAAACAGCCACAGAGGAGAGGTCAGAGTCTGCACGATGGAAGCCACCCGCAAACTTCACGCGGACGTCTCAGGCATAAAGAGTGACTAAACGGACTAAACAGGGAACATGGCTAGTATGACTCCGATACCTGCCTTGACTGGAGTTTTACCTGATGATGATTCTTACCTTTCGGGGATCCGTTGGATCCGAGTAGATATTTGAGTTATCCTCGTCTTTCTTGTCCGTCATTTTTATCACTTTTGTGATCGAGTCTCCTAAATCCTTCCCAGACTCAGCAGCCGTGTAAGCTAATTTAGAGGCGTAGAAAAATGGTAAAGTGATGGGATTCGATCCGCTTAAGTCCCACTCGTCCACCTGGTCAGTGACTTGACCACTGATCTGGTTCAGTGTGAAAACTGAGTTCACAGACAACACCAGCTCCCCGCCGATGATTGAAGCTGGAGGTAGCTTCGGAGTTCCCCGAAGTGTCCACTTGATGTTAAGCATACTTGTCGAAATCATCCGCATCTGCTGAATCGCCTGAGGCAAATTGCACCATATGGTGTTTCAAACAGACTGTGCTTACGTTCCAAGCAATCTCTGGTTTGCCAACGTTACTGCATGACCCACCCACCAGCAGTAGTCTGCACTTTAACACAAACCACCTATGCAAATACCCCGCTGTAGACAGTGTAATGATCATGAACAATCCTAACTCAAAGAGTTCCCCAGAAAGGTGAAGGATTATGAGCCAGGTCACAGGCGAGATTCTGTAGCTACGAGTGCATACAGAGGGACACAGTTTTCAAAGATAAAAGCGTATCCAAAACAGTATGTTAGGAACAGCTATGGGAACATTATGCACGAAGAACTGAGGAGAAACAGGAGAATGGGTGTTCGGGTTGAAAATAAGCCAAGCATATTCGAGAACCTTCTGGAAGAGGTGAACAATCTGAAGAGGGCTACGTAGAACGAAGTCAACAAAGTCACACGCGGCACCCATGATACGCCGAGCGACGGACAGCACAGGGCCGACAAAGAGAATAGACCACAACTCCAAACTTCAGGACATCCAAGTAGACTCATATTCCGTCCGCCCGTGACCTGATCGAAGGCACATGATACATGCCGTCTGGTGAAGTCGTAAGGATACAAAGTTCAAGTAGGAACTTACCACAGTAGGATTGTTTAGACTCCCCTTTATCCACGATGGCCTTTTGAACTTCTCCCGTCCTTTGAAGGATCTGAGTGGATCCTGCGTTTCCAGAAAACACAGAAGACACTTCATCTGTATTAGCAACGTCCCTTAAAATCCAAGGCTAAAGTGATCACCACAAAAAGGGAGAAGTTCCCGGCTGCAAACTTTATATCACCGCGTGAAGTGGTGATATACAGATCCCCTAACTGCAAGCATCGCAGCCTCAGGACTTACAAAATCCTCATATGCTAGACTAAACTTGACAAGTAACGAAGATTCCAGAAAACGTCAGAGTTTAAAAGCTGGCAATGTTGGGCAACAACGCCTCTACAAAGGTCCTGGACGTGAACTCCCACCGTTCACTTCACCCCTCTCCCGAAACATGGTCGACTAATCAACACCAGCAATTTGTCAAGTGATAGACCGTCCTGTACAATGGAGTGCTCTTTCAAGATTACGAACCTTGTACGTGACACTAACTGCATAGGTAGAGAGAGATCGTTTATTTTCCCGAAGCTCTAAGAGATCTCTTGCCAACTGACGTGCGGTTCTCTCCACCGCAGGGCTACTTATGCACTCAAATTCATCGCAAAGTTCTGAGAAATTCATCCCATCGACGATGGCGTCTGCTTCAGATCTCTTTTCGACAACCGTTGTTGATGTAGTGCTTGGGCCTGTGCCTCCAGAGCCTTCTGCTCTGACCACGAATAGGCCTGCCATGGCACCGACCACTTGGTTAGCAGATCGAACGCTCAGTACAGGCGTAGATCCAGGAGGCCGAAAAAGTTCTTCAAGACCTCGAAACTGGACTTGGTCGACAACCATCGCTCGCAAACATCAGCTTGCTTGATGCCGGCGAAGCGTGTGAGTATTCATCCGCCAAATTTACTGGAAACTGCTGATAATCATCGCTCGATACGCAGAACTGGATGCTGAATTTGCTTCACGTGCAAAACCAGTCGCGAGGAGCTACCTATAGCAGATACACCGCTGAACCAATCATGACAGAAGAGGAGTTGATCGCGAGCTCGACAGAATATACTTGCCATTGCTGCTGTACAGACGCGCAGCTTGTGAGAACTTCTTCCACCTTCTGGGCTGCCCCACACCTAAACCAGCAAAACTGACATTACATTTTTCCGAGGGCACGTGCGCCCTGCGAAGTGCTGGATTTGCTGTTGAAATACACTGTGCCCCGGCCACGCACGTTGGCATATTCACCGCTGCTGCTGTTTCTGCTAAAGGAAGTCCGTTGCAAAATGCCACTAGCAGGGCTCTTTCTTACTTCCAGCTGCGAGTGACTCCGCGCCTATCCACCCTTCCTCCCTTCTCAACCTGTCGGCAATGGGCACTACACTGATAACATTACAAGCTTACCGTTGAATCACTCAAAATACCATCCTGCGGCTAACCTACTGAGATCGTCTCTCCGCCAATCGATCCTCAATCAATCTCTCCCACGCGGCACCCAATTATTTCTCAAACTACACTCAATCTCGTCCCTTACGCTGCGATGTCGCGGAGTTCTACCCCACGAGAAAACCTGACAATCCACACATGCGGAGAAACGCAGAAGCTGTCTGTCAACTGTGACATGTGAATGTGCATTCATTCTGATCTCCAAATCAAACGGATTATGTCTGTAATGTCTCACCTTCGCAACAAGTGTAAATACGCTATATTAGACTCAACTTATCCTCTTCAAGAATTAAATTGTTAACGGCAGACAGAATACGGGCCCATTCCACACTAAAGTTTGGACACCAAAGTTTGGACGATGATTCTTCGCTCTCCGGTTAACTGGCGGTCAGACCATCAACTGAATTCCAGAAACACGAACGTTTCCTTTCACCCGAACCACTGGATTAGAACCAGCCACGGATTGCAAAAATCTGAGGTAGCACCTAGCTACACCTCCGAGGGAACTCTATCTCAAAATTTGCAGTGAAAGGACTCGCTTAGCCCACCTGTCGAAAGTTCAAGCTCTACCGCGCCATGAAGAAGTCGAATCCGGAACGAGGCTCGAGGGGCCAGAGCAACAGCGAGTGGGCGGAAGGCGCGCAGACATCGAAACTGGTCGGAAGACAGAAAGAACGCTGCAAATTTCGTTAGAGCGAATTCGTTGTGCGAGCGTGTCGTAATGGCATCAATGCCAAGTCACAAGCGACGAGAGACTTAACACGCTCGTGGTTGCAAATGGCTGAGACATGGATAGAGTGCATCCACGTGGTCAGCTCACATTCGCCAGGTAGGATATTCTGGTTCACAACTCGAACTTGACTCGCCTAGCGGAGCCTCGGCTATAAATCTCAAATTCCGTTCTCCCGATACGATTGTGGAATTCATGTGCTTGTCCATCAAGATCCTCATGTTGTGATGCGATGGTCCTGCGAGTTGGTGGACCCACCTTTTCTATATTTGAATCACTTCATCATCCAGCATTCTACAGGTCTGACTCCTCGATCGAGTCATACGAGTTTAACACATTCGATAAATTCCGTAATAAGAACCATCTGGGACTCTCCCTTTGGATCTCTTTAGTTATTCTGGATCGTTGATAAACGGGCTAGCAGATCCCCCGGAAGCAGTAAAAATGAGAGGAAATATTACACCAGAATCTGATTGACTATATGTCCAGTCTTCCCATATTCGGTCTCCTGTTCGCAAGCTACTTGTACCTTTTTGTCTGTAAAGATAAGAGTGAGAGACCTTGCTACAGCTCTTCACTGCTATCTGAATTGTTGTAACCCTGTAGTTCGGAGATGACACCGGCAACGAACAACCCAGCAAACTCATGATATGTGACCACATGACTGGAAAGTAATCTACTTGCTTTCTACAGAGTTGTCAGCGAAGTACTTCGCTCCTTTACCTGCACAGAATGAACATTTCCTGCGTAATGATTCCCCATCATGACAGCAACTTCGTATATCGTCGTGACAGCAACAACTCTTAGCTTCCGCATGCGCCAATGCTCTCTGTAGTAGAGTCTGTACAGAGGCAGTGTCTTATCACTAGCGTCTTGCAAACTGGGGACCGAATGCATCCATACCGTGCTTTTTCTCCAAGCGCGAAGTCTCGTCGTCCTTGAACGCAACTCTCAACGTTTCGTAGCACATAGGCTTAAAACACTGCAGACACCGCGGGAGCACGCTTGACATCATTGGATATAGAACCGGTGCTCTCTGACATCGATTCATCGGCTTCTACAGCAGCGATCGGGCCGGTTAGTCGGGAGACTCCCCCCTTCATCGTAAGTACGTACGGAGTCTTAATAGGCTTTCCATAGGACGGACAGCCTGATCAAAAAGTGGCGAAGACTGGCCGCTCGGCTACAGTAGAGAGTTGTGGAATGTGCAATCCAATCGCGCTCAATTCAAAGAAGTTCCGCGAGTGCGTACTTACATCACAAGACTCTGTTCCTGTCTCGTTTACGTCTCCCTATTCAAACTGCTAGCCTCGAGTTGAGATTGGTCTGTCGTGGCGGGGCGCGTGGGATCACCTTCTTCCGCTGCGATTGAAAGAACTTCAGTTTGAAACACGGAATCGCGTCGAAAACAATCAGAGTCAGCAGCGATGGCATCCATGGCCTACTCCACTCTTCCGCATCCGTTTCTCACTGCATCGCTGAAAAGGAAAGCCATTGCAAGGACAATTGTGGACCCGGTGCACCTCAGACCCACAGCAGCTGTCGGCTATTGCACCCAGTGCAGATTGGAATCTGCTCGATGGAGTAAATCCAGCACTGGAAAGCAAAGGAGATTCAGTCGAGTTCGAGGAATGGCGGACGAGGAAAGAACCAGCAGCACCGAGAAGAGTTCTGCAGCTGCCGCGGAGGTGGATAGCTCCATGAGCACTGGAACGAGCACGAGCAATTCCGTTGGGAACAAAAAGACTGCCGTTAGAACGGAAGTTGAAAGAGGCCGAAACACTGCGATTTTAACTGGTGCAATTTCTGTGTTGCTTGGCGTTGGCTATCTCGTCCTCCTTCAGCTCCTGGACACTCGTGGAATAGAGCTCATACCACCTCCTCCAGAAGCTTTCGATCCTTAGGCAGGTCCGGCATAAAGGTACTGCAGTACTATCGTAAAACGTGATGCCTTTGTAAGTTTGACGCGAAAGTTATCCTTTGATTGTGTTTCCTGTTAGACTGTCAGTTATTCAGTCAGCTGTCAAATCATTCGTGTTGTACAGAATGATATGGGCTCGTAAAGGGGATTGTCGTTCCGATTTCAAGCTGCAAAAGGTACCTGGTAAACGCCATCAATCCAAGAATGGTTGCAGTATTAGCTGGTTTGGAGTCTCATGGAACCGTTGACGACTTTATCGAGTGACAAGTCGGGAAGAACGTTGATGCCATCAGAGAATGGCATCTACACCAATCATCAGTGTTCAGGAGCTACAAGCTCCCAGTTTTAGAGCCCCGGAATGTAGTTGTGGTAAGGATAGATTAGTGTTTCTCCATTTGAATCAACTACGTTATTTGCTCCTGAATGTGGTACGATTTCTCGTACCTGGTGAACTTGTTTACTGTGGTCGAATTTCCTCTTCAATTCCTCTTCTTGAATGAATCGTGAGAACTTCTCGTCGTCTTCCGGTGTTTCTACTGTCCTGTGTATGGTGAGTTATCCAACTACAAGTCTTTTAATCAACTCGTGTCATGCTGTGATCTTTTACACGTGCACGAGTGGTTACAGTGTTTTCTTTGATGACTGGAGCTTATTTTTTGAATTGCAAAGGTTGAGATGCAACGTCGGAGTCTGCCGTAGATAGGATAATTGGCAGTGCTCTCCACTTGTATTCTAGTGCCATCGACTCATGCAACTGGACATGTTCATGACTCTTAACCATCCGAACCGAACCGAATGCTAGTTACTTCAGCTGCAGTTATTCCTGATGCATCAGGTCTGAACTACTTCAGCTTATTCCGTGTGGCGAACCCTGAAGGGATAAATGTTCGTCTTGTGCCGTTGTCGGGCAAGATCTCATCTGCAGTTTAGGTTTTCACATTTATTGCGTCTTCTTATCTTGAGGAAGTGCTGAGCAGAAATAACCTCGTAAGGCTAGAGTGGCGAGGTTTGAGTCTCCTGTATTGACGTAGGAAATATTGTGCAGGCTAAGTTGTACTGGGAAAAGAGATAAAGAATCAACTGACGACTATAACGACTGTGGAATTTAAGCATGATTCGTGGAGAATATCCGGCAAATTGAGTAGTCCATAAGCATAATCAAGGACTTGGGCGTCATGAAGGTAGCAGATAGGCCCTGGTTAGACGAAGTACAAGTGGAGAAAGGCGAACCCTACGCAGCCCCCTTCCGGCGAAGTGCAGACGTCTCGTTCGAAGAAGCTCCATATCTCGTACTGAAAGTTGTAGTTTAGGATATTTATGAAAGCTTCGGCCGTGTCATTCCCAGCACATATGATAGAGACGTACTTAGCACTCCAGTTAGCAACCGTGTAAACGACATGATCGCTCAAAAAGGTACCAGTGTACATGGATCAGATGGGCAAGTGAAACGTGTCAACGGCCTATCCACATCATTAAATACGGACGAGTTTTACAGGGTAGAACTTTACCCAGTGTACATTGACCGCAACATCCTTTTCAATCTTTTTCAATGAAAATATCGGGTAGACGTTTTTATAGGACGAACTCGCTGTCCCACTTCTAGAAGCCTACCGTAGGACCGTTCTACTAAGTTCCCAGGTTCTCGTGACTTTCCATCCGATTCCGTTGGAGGATGCCAATGACCCCCACTCTTTTCATGCTCGAGTAGTATTCCGAAATTTATCCTTCCCTGAAAAATATATATCGTGTTGAAAGTCAGCTAAAATCCTCCATAATGTGAATATCCCGGACGGAAGAAAGTTGCCCCTACAAAGCTGCATTTACATCAAGCTCCCGGGAGACAAAAAGCCACGTGGTTTTCTAGTGACTATCGGTATACTTCTAGGGACTTGGTTAGCGTCATATGGCGAGGAACAAACATCTGAACCTCAACTGTTAACGGTAACGTCGAAATCAATCCGCCAGAGACTATCCTTGATAGGCACAACGAAAGGTGCAGAATTAACACATTGTAATGATTTCATAAAAGTAAAATCGGCCCGTCGACAAGCATAATGATGTCGTCAAGGGGATTACTAAAGCTTCAGGTGTCATTAGCCGGAGATATTTCAGACACCGAATAACGGAAGCGTTACGTACAAGAACAACTTGCCTTGAAACGCCGGTACGACGCAAGCGTGGCCAGGGGTTCCCCAGAAACTTTCCGGTCTCCGGTAGTCTGATCAATATTAACCATCATACAACGGTTGCAGCCTCCCCTCACCTGCAAACATTGACATGTATATTTTCGGAATTCAGTATCAGGATTCTGACAGAGAAAAATTGATGTGCTGCGACACATAAGAAGCTTTCAAGATACTGAATATATTTTCTTATTTTCATATCTTTCAAGATACTGATATATAATAAGCATGGAAGGAGGACTCCAAGGGCGTCCGTCCTTGGAGTCCTCTTAAAGGAGACTGGCGCTCCAACGAGATATAAGTTATACGAAAGGCATATCCGAGGAAATCACAGATACAAAGCCGCGAACGTGAATGACCAGCAGTTCAACATACAACTCGTGCGATATAACTACGAGTGACTTACCTCTAGAATATATCTCGCTCTACTTTCCCTTATTATTGTTAATCGACGTAGGTGAATGCAGAGATGCAAAAATTCCAAAAGAAAAATCTATAGTACAGAAAGAAGCTGATTCATAATATACTGATTCAATATGGCCGTCATCCACCGCAATGTAGATGCGATGATGCTTGCCTTGAATTGCTCATCCCCAATGGCTAATACATCCCACTCATCTTCGTCATAAGATTTACTTCCAACGACGACAAGATTTGGCCGGAAACGCTTTACATCAACTTGAAACTGCTGCCTGTCCGATCTCTCTGCCCCCTTCAGTTCCAAGTCTGAACAAGTCACAATTCAAGGTCATTTCTAATGAAAGCAACACGGGGACAAATAAATTTTATACTGAACCTTAGAATTGTCAAGCAATCCCTCACTTTGTCTATCTTGAATCCATAACAAGCAACTACGTGTTTGCACTAGATACTAACCTGGATCGGAGGAGGTCGCCGCAAGTCGCGAGTTAAGGTCGTCAATACTACTTTGCGACACAAGAAGAAGTTGACCTTCATTTACAAAGCTTAATTCTTTTCTTTCCTCCTGTGTCATACTCGTGTCCGCAACACTTGATTGCCTGGTTCTGCTAAATCTACTCTTCGCCTCCCTTCTGACAAGGTTGCAAGGTATGTTCAAAGCTTGTGAAAACCAGTAAGCAGCATCCACTCCGCATTTACTTGCTCCAGCCCTTCGAAACACAATCTGTTAGAATAATGGAAGCTTTTCCACACACTGGGACTTCGAGCTCTGGGACAAGTCCGATTCCCTACTGTGAGGACAACTTTTGCTTCCGCAGAAGGTACCGAACAAATTCTAAGTAACCCTGTTGCTTCTATCCACCTGGCGCTGAGCCCAGCTTTGGAAGCCAATGTCCACATGCGATGCAATCCACAGCTATAAAACGCGAAAGCAGCCAACGACATTTCATTAATATACTACGTCTGACATCTCCGCGAATTTTAAAGGAGCTTTCAAGTACCAGACACTCACGGGTTAGAACATAATCGAACACTGCTGGAAGACTCGCAATCAGCCACAGGAGTCAGAGGAATGTCAATTCCATTCCTCATGCTCGGAGATTCCACATGCAAGTTACCTTTCTCCAGGTCTATGTGCGTCTTGATGGACCACATTGCCGGGCACTGCATCACAAAATATTATTCACTAAGATCAGCGCAGTAACCTTGCAAGTCTTAGGAAGCTCCAAGATGTGCAAGTCAACAGTCCAAGTGTACACTTAACAACCGAAGTTAACTAGCAGGCTTTCTCTGTCCATACATGGCGGAGAACAAGCAGAACATCCAAGAACTACTTGCAAGGAGCAGGTCTTACCTTCTTTTGGGTGAGAACTTCTCCAGATGTCGACTTTATAAGCCACTCTCTGTCATATAACAATCCTACTCAACAGCAAAGGAATCAAGCGTAAGATACAAACATGCAAACGGCACACGCAAAACCATGGAACACACGAGACTGCTATGCACTGCGGTAAAGCATAAGTAAGCACTGCCTACTTATTTCATGGGAAGGGCACATACATGCACTCACCACAATCTCCTAGTGGCCAACTTCTTGCAGTAAAACCGCCGCAAGACTTTATGGGATACACAAAAATGGACTGAAGGGATACTGATGGATCTCCAGACGATTTGAACTCGCACGAACTTGGTGGAAGAACAGTCGAAAGGGAACTGTCATCTTTCACTGCAAGAAAAACCAAACTTTACATCATATACTAGCATGTCATCTTGAATAAAGTGATCATATTCTCCGCCCACAGACAACCAGTGTCTTTAAACCAATGTAAGTCCACTTCTCATCGTGTTAGAGTTGCCAAACAGCTGGAGATTATGGTGACATATTCAGGTGAGTAGAGAAACTTGAGCTGATAGGGAGACAGGTGGTCCAACATCTTCTGCTATGAGTCTCCGACAATGGTAGAATCACTTCAGACGTCATATCCTTCTAATCATGGTGGATAATATGTATGAATCTTCACCTTGCGATGTGGCAAGGACAGTAGAGCGATTCTCTACAAAATATGTTGATATGAACTTCAAAAATATCTGTACAAAAGTGAGGAGCCACACATCAGTGTACGGAGCACAGAACTGCCAGCTTCATAGCTCAACTGGTCACAAGGCACATCTAATCTGTTATACCTGCAAACACCTATCAATTGTCTATATGCAGGAGAGTACGTCATTTGTCTGCTTGAAAGAAAACGTAGAAGAGCTCATCTGAAACATGGTCGTGGTAAAGGAAGTTGTGAATGAAGAGCTAAAGCTTACCCAGCAGTCCTCAAAGGTGGACATATACCCAAACGACACTCGCACAGCTCCAACAGGACGACCCTTAATAAGATCGTTGTCATCCCAACAAACATGACCTGCCTGTCCCAATTCACGAGGCAGGAGATATGAGGGTTGCAGTACGTTTTCTGAGAACCCATTAAGTAACTGCAAACATTCGAAGTAAACTCATTTCGCAGTCAAAAGTTTCAAGTGGCATGAATCCTTCTTTCCCCTAACGTCTACTCCATCCATTTTCCTTCAAGATCGTCAAATATGGCCCAACGCTTAACGAATGGAATAAGGCAAGACCATACTACCTCAAAATTCTCCTTCATATCGTTTGTTGATAGTCCTAAATACTTAGCACAAGCACCCGGATTGCAGAAGCAACCAGTCTGCGATGATAAAGCTTTCTCCGTGAGACGACCTCAATGCATTAGGACAAGAGGAAACAGGAAAATATATCTTTTACCATAAGGTTCACTCAAATTGTAACTAGCTAAACAACAGAAACAAAGTGACGACTACCGATTCCAGCAACTTCCGCTACGGTACTGCGTACCCGTAAATGAATGCCGCTGAGAGAGGCAAGTTTTTCAACTTCACGATAACCAATCCAGGAGCCATCAGCTCTTTGCAAGTTGAAGGCAATTACGGGTCCCTGATGTGATCGTAGATCCCAGTAAGCCTGCAGACCATGACACGGAGGGTTGTGTAAACAAGTCCACAGCGAACCGTTCCGCTGAGAATGACATCAATGCAACATACACCAATTATACAACTCTCAGTACATGTCAACTCCCAGACAGTAGCAAGACAATTACCTTCTTCAGCTTCCTAGCCCGATCATGACTGCCATATAATGTGCAGACTACAACTCCATTGTTGTGTCTCAACGCAGCCAATCTGGAGGCTGTATAGCTAGTTAATGACCCAGTGTGCCTGCAACACCAGGAGATACATCAACCACAAATTCGTGGTTACGTAGACAGGACTACACTGAAGGATGTCTAGCACTAGGCATAATTCAGAAGTGTCAGACAGAGTCTTAAACAAGTACATTAAGTAATTTTATAGACGGAGACCTAATAGAAAAGCCTGCTTGATGAGTTACACACCCGTGTACATTTTCTCTTCGCTCTAAACCTTCTATATTTATCTGGAAAATGCATACTACTCTTGGAAGAGTCATTGTCTCTTTCCCACTTTCTGCTCAATCAGCCTCCACAACTTTCTTGACGCTATGTCTCCCCGCTTTCTGGTCATTAGGACTTGAAACTGACAGCTTAGATGGCAGTTATAACGGCCAGCGCGAGACCAAACCGGAAACACATCACAGCACCTAGGTTAGGGATGCTGAACGCGGTCAGCCTGGTTTTCTATTCCGTCCCTTTGTCCTACGAAAGGTCCTTCCTATCCTTTCTGTGTTTTCCCTTGCAACTCTTTCTCCGCCTATAGTAAACGCTCATGTTCGTTTTCAAGTAATCACTTTGCTCTTAATATAAATCTTGATCAACGTTATACACATAATTTGAGTGGCTGTTCTCTAGAGGTTGGTTCTTCAGACCTTTCCTGTTTTGTGTGCAATACTATTCGTAACTGACGCTATTTTTGTGGCTTGGATATGTTCTCTCCATGTTCCATAGCCTCGGTTTGGCACTAAGTTTGCTGGTCTACCACTACACGACGACAACGGTCCTCCCAAAGATGTCCCGAGCTGAATAGAACCCTTGATCAACTAGGATCCTGCTGAACTGGAAATGTGTAACTTCGTCGTCTCCTTTCCTTTCCTCCTTTCTTATCCTCCTTCCTTTTCCTAACCTCTCCGCTTTCATCATCCAATGGAGCTGACGAAGTCTGCAACCAGGTTGAGCTGCATGGCAGGGGAGAGTGGATACCTGTATGCTTGGCGTATCTATGGTAATAGGTACTGGGGGCATACCTACTCGAAGTGCCTGATTGAGCTCTCTTTATTTGATTGACTTTCTACATTCAAGCTCACTCATCGCTACAACTCATATCAAGTTCATCTGCCCATGATGTTCTGCATAAAAAAGAACTCCACTGCAAACCTTTAATATACATAAACGTTCAAGGGCATAGACCATCAAGAATTACTAGTTCCCGTGCCTGCTATATATTCGTCCTTAAGAATGGCCTGATATGGTAAAATGTTATGTTTAACCTACCCTCAATGTGTGCCTTCTGCTTTCAGCGCACTTTCCCCAGTTTCCTGCTATTCAAGCCTTTTGTATCGTCCATAAGGTATTGCGGAGATGTAGGGAATGATGGGAGTATTTCTTACTCTCATTCTTTCATACATTCAGTCTCTCCCTTCCAGGAAAGATGATTACTTACTGGGGAATATATGCTTAGTTCTAGACGTAGGATTTCTGACCAGTTATCCTAATCGCTTCCCATCCATGTGGTCCTGTTCTTGGTGATGTGCTGTTTTCCACACATTCCCCAGCATCCTGATCCCTGGTAAAAGGATAAAGCTAAAAAACTAGACAATTTAAGGAAAAAACACTCCGTCTTTCATGCTATGTACTTTTTGGGTTTCACAGGTTACCTTAAGTGCATGTGGGTAGTTCTCGCTGCTAACCACATAGACCGGCCATATACAATCTACTAAGGCTCCACTAAGGCTGCAACTATTAGGCGATAAAATTCCAAGTGGCAAGTGCTAGTCCAGTAACAAGTGCTTCCTTCTAGTAAGCCATTTTGATCCTCGAACTGATTACAGCCTCAAAATTTGGTACAGTACAATATCCACTGCGTGTTACCTCTCACAGCATGAGTTAAAGCAAGATATGGTCACCGGAAGAGAAAGACTTACTCTAGATTCTCGGAAAGGAAGAACGAAAACGTAAAGTCCGAGTTGCACACGCCCGGTAATACAGAAAACATTACCGAACTTTGGTATGTCCATTCATACCAGAGTTAACCTTCGAGGATCCAACACGAACCAAAAAGCTGAAACTGCTCACTTACCTACAAATAGCAGCCATATCAAGCCGGTTGACAATATCAAAGCCATGGCGAAGAGCAGCGATACTTAGAAAAGGTGCAGTCCCATCTTCAAACCACTCTTCAACTTTCGCTCTTCGTTGGGCAAAATCAGCATCAGCGATTGATACTGCTACAGTGCCTGCTCAAATAAGCATCAACGAGTCTGAAAATGGCCCAAAAAGAGTATCCAACTACCCATTGTTGCTACTGTTATTCTCTAGTTACTATCGTACTGTGATGCTCATTTCTTTTTGAAGATATCTCTCTCTCTAACTTCTCTTCGTGGCACCAAAAGAGTACAACATTACAAACTACCTCGGGACCAAGTGAAGAGCATTCATAACGTGACAAGCTTGTCGGAACTGCAATATCCTGCTCACCTCCACCAAAATACTTCTTTTTCATCAGCTTTGATGCACCTGCCCACTCATCCGAATCAAACGAAATCAAACATGGAAGAACCTCGAGAGCTAAGATGTCTTCTCTCTTGCTCAACAAGGCTGTGCTGAAAAGCTAGGAGAACTCTCAACGAAAAAGCAATTCAAACTGATGACGGACTTTACTAACGATATCCGAGCAGATTACAAACGATCCAACTGAAGACTGTCATACCTTTACGAACGAGTAGAGCTCCAAGACCAGTGGGGTACCCAAAAATCTACAAACATATAACACTGAACTTAGCGATGGTTGTTTCGGAGTTTTGACACCCCGTCAGCAAACATGGAAGGCATAAATTTTTCTTAAATTCACGAAGTGCAGACATGTCTGCTCATTGAACAACGACTCCCGGCTCTCTCTACGATGTCATGTAGAGATAAACGGTAAACATTCCTTAATTTATATATGTTAAACAATGTTTCTACAATCCCAACTTGAAACTTAGAGTGAAATTAATGCGATATTGGTTCCCTACAAAGTTCTACTGTGGTGTTGATTGTGAGAATTTCACTCCCTAGCTAGTCGAAGATTACGCAGTTTACAATACAAACTTATGATGTCTGACAGATATACATTAGTTGAAATAACCAAGAATGGACAGAATACTGACTTTGTAGAAGGAGATGGCCACAAAATCTGCAGGGAACTGATGAAGATCAGGCGGCCTGCTACTGCAACCCTTGGCCGCATCTAGAAGCACCAACCACTCTCCCCTGAGTCACTTTCACATATTACTTAGATAACTAGCAATGTAAGGGGGACATCATATTCCTGGAAGCACTCCCGCAGTAGAGCTCCTACAAATCACATACATTCCCCATACGAATGTAACATCGACTAGACTACTGGAACGAAACATGAAACTACTTAACTCTAACAATCAGCACATACCAAAATGAGAACCACCGTCAACAAAGTCGATCACTCCTCTCCTCGAAAGCGATCAAACTGAAGTCTTGTACCTCTGAGACTCGGTGTGACGTGATTGTTGAATGTACGGTATCAATCCAAGGTCGAATCTCACTCCAGAAAAATTGCACTCTTGCGGAAAAGCAAATAAATTATAGACTGGTTGACCTGCACACGAAGCAAGATGCTCCTTAGATGAGTCCAAGTTAAATCTCATAATGTAGATTTGAGGACTTGTCTTGTGCTCATATCTTCCTGGACCCTGACGTAGAGGACGTCCGATCTACATGCTTAAAGGCAAGTATGTTCTCCCTTCCCTGAACATAGTACCATGCTTTACAACACACAGAGATGTAGTCACTCAACTATAACTGAGTGAATAATAAAGTTTCTAAGACACGCTTCCTGGAGAGACTAATCCATCACAAATACATAAACGCGGTACAGAGAGTCCTACCAGAGGAACACTTGTCACTTGTCCTTACTGAAGCTTCCCGTCGCTGAGAGCTCCTCCTCCTTATAGTGCTGGGGGCAAATTTCACAGCTCCTATTTCTCCACTCATCTTTGAATTGGGAAACTCCACATCGACAGGAGTCACTGTTGCCCCGAGGTCAAGAGCATACTCGCGTATACCAAGCACACTGTTGTGATTCTCCATGGTATACATATACTGACTGTCACTGGTCCATGGGAATGTTTCTCCTACAAGTTTCAAAGCAGCTGTTGCGCCAGACGTAAAGACGCAACTGTACTCCTCAGCTGATGCATTGCACAATGCCAGAACCTGAACCACACAGGCGAATCTGCTTGTAACGGACAGTCGAAACAACTGAAGGCTCACATTTGAGGGCTAAATCTCCAGCCAAGAAAGCTTAGAACCTACATGAATTATGCAACAATATATACAGGTTCTGCTTGAGATGCATCTTAGCTAACAGCAGCATTCACGTAATATCAAACCTTTCAAAATTACTGGTACTAAGACGGCATAGATTCCAGTGGCAACTAATGTAGGTTATTACATTGATCACTTCAAGATAGACTGTGATAAGAAAAATTGCAGGTAGTTCAACCTGAGTACGCGCAGATTGGACGATGCTCGACGATAAGATACTGCTCTCACTTTGACTGTCTTCATGATGGGTAAGTGTTAAGGTTTAGACCTTGTCCGAGTGAGAACATGACAAGACCACACGGCTGCACGCGCAGTGATAGCACTTCTCCACGCACGAACAACATACATACACCAACTTCATACGTAGCCCTCAGGCTGAGCACCTAGATACATGTAAACTAATCGGACACCTGTCAACTTTGGACAAGCACTCATCCAAAATAAGTTGAGCACAAGGGAGCATAGTCAGCGACTTGAGTGGATAAGTAGCCTGTTTTCGCTTACTTAGTCAGACAAGGGTTTCACTGGCAACAGTGTTGGAAATCTGCTTGAGAAACCTAACAAAATCAAGCAGAAACCTCCCACATTCCCGAAGACAAACATGGAACGTGACATACGATGAACTTTATAAAACATAATAAATGTGCTGGATACGAGGATTTCCATACACTTGCCCAGAAAAATCAGATAGAACCGATCTCAGCTGATTCTCGGAGTATAGCGTTGCCCCTGCGTGATCCAGATATACAGTTCCTGTTGATTTGCAACAATTCCTAAAAAGTTACACGACTCCCGTTCACAGAATGTGTGTTCCATCATGGACCATAGAAAAGCGAGGATCTGAAAATGATTTCTACTGATTTCTCGGATCTGTGACACCCACCCTGGAGACGCGCGAACTCTCTGACGCGCAGTTCATCAACTGAAGCGTCCGGATATCCATACTCGTCCCCGTATTCCTTTAAAAAGGACGCCTTTTGAGGTGACACTTTCTGTATATATTTCTCGTGTCGTTGACTGGCTGGGATAATCACCTTCCGCATCCACACAGTAGAGCACAAGTACAAGTATTTGCAGAAATTTCTTAGCAATTGAGCTAAATACTGGTAGAGTCCAGGAAATTGCTCTGCTGACATTTCGAAGGCTGGGGTTACAGGGCCCAATTACTCGATCTGACAAAAGTTTTCCTGTCTAGTATACTCAGCTGAAGATGCTCCGGATATTTCCTGAACAGCTATACCAGAACAGCTGAACGGTATCTCGTCTCCGAGAGAAGACCTTGGGGCAAGATAACAGCCCTGAGCCCCCCGTTCTCACTGGGAAATGAATCGCCTTGACAAACGTACTGCACGTGATAAAGTCCGTATCTCACCGGTCCAAAATGTCTTATATATGGCCTACGAAAGAGGTTCCAGTTCAGTATCAAAACTCCTTTTACATATCCTCTTCTTCCGAATCAGAATTTGCATCCTTGCCATTGCAAAGTCTACAATTATCTTACTTCAACCAATTAGTCATCGTCTTCGACTGTTTCTTGAGCTCAACAAGTTCCTCGAAACTGCTTTACCCCTGAAAAACACTACCGTAACCTCACCACCGGACTACAAACCCTTAACGAATATTTCGTCGTTGCAGCTTAGCGAGTTGGTGTATCGACAGCGTCAATCTATCAGTATCCGCACTTTGCCTAGGAGCGAGCCGTAACTACACAAGAAGTTAGCTCTTGCTACGGGATCTGTACAAAGCAAATCGTTTCTGTGATGACACCGCGCAAAGGCTGCACGTTACGGTCGCAGTCCGAAGACAACACGAAAAGGTAGGCAGTTCTACCAATCGCCTTAATAAGTTGATATTTTGAAGTTTACTTGCGTTGTTTGCTTTCCTTTATCCGGCTCTCCTTCCCTTTGCTCACCCTGGATATTTGAGTCTGCTTTCTTCAGAAGAAATACGTGCTGGAAGTCTGACTATGAACTCGTCACCAAATTACTATTTTCCGACTCTTGATCAGTATTTGCCACACGCGGTGACTGCTGTGCTGTATCCTCTCTCCTTTCTTCGATCTCTTACTTCATATCTACATTTCATGAGCAGTGATCCACATGGTGAATCACTGCTCATCAGCGGCTTCGCCAACCAACCTACCTGCCACTTGGCATGATTCCTAACAACCTACGCCCACAGATTGCATTCGGACTACTGTAGTCGTTTCTTCGGTCTAAAGTTCCTCTATCTGGTCAGACAGACGCGCCAGCACAAGGCTCCCTCTGCCTCGCAAGGACTCAGTCCACACAAGCTCGGGAGAATCCGGTTCAGGTAGTATTCGAGATTTCTCGGTATTAGAACCTATTGTCTGAGATATTTACCGGGGAGCAAATCGGCTTTTGCAGCGTAAATTTTTGAGTATTGCGAGAAACTATACCATTTTCCTCTACAGAGAATTCGCCGGATTTCACCACAAACCTTCCGGAGCACTGTATGGAAGTACTCTTCCCGTAGTTTGGTCCGTCTCACAATATCCGGATTCTTGCCCGAGTCACATGAGAACTTTCGTGGACGTAAGTCAGGTGAGAAAACGCCTGCAGTACAGGGTTTGAATGCGACTCCAGTCACAAAGATCCACTCTTTCTGTTTAAATACCAAAAGAATCAGAAATTAAAGATTAAAACGAATTTGATGATTTATTATTTTAGATAATATCACAGAAAATACTTTTATATTTATTTATTTATTTTGACGGGCTATGATCTAGTTCTTATTTTTTTTCATTTGTGTGTCTTGTTTGACAGTAGTACATTTTTGACATGGAGATTTGTTTTTTTTTTCTTTCAAAATAAGTTATGTTATATTTTTATTGTGATTTTATCTTAATTTTGTTTCTTATTATAAGTTTTTCTTTAGATTATTAAATCTGAAAAAAATATCACCATCTACAGCAGAGTCTTGTTTTTCCTCATTTATGAGACAAACAACAGACATACGAATTTAAGAAAATGGATGTGTGGGACTTTATTTTCCTTTGGTTATGAATGGGCGACTTTTTGAAACAAGAGAACTCGCTACATTCATGATCGATTTATCGGAGTATGATATTAATCATGAATTTCTCATGCTGTTTTTATTCATCCAAGCGTTTGAGAGTGTGCATACTATTATGACAATATCTCGAGAGTTTTCGATAATATCCAGATAACACACATGATGGGACGTGATTCATAAGCAGGTATAGCACATGAAAACTAATTATTTTGATACTCATATGAGAAAATGATACAGAATGTTCATATAAACTTTATGAAACTAGTAGATGAAATAAAACCTTTCATGCATAGTATTATCGAATGGTCTGCAGCAAGAAAGCCAATGAAACTATCCAAATGTGTGACAATAGTGATCTATCACTTTGCAAATAATGCTCAGTTAAGGACTCTTAGCGACATGTATTGCATTGAAGAATCTACTATAGTGAAATACACGACGATGATTGCTGATATTCTTACTAGTAGAAGTAGATTATATTCCAAGTATGTACGTAGACCAGATATCATAGAGAGTAGAAATATTATGAAAAAGTTTGAACAGATTTGTTGAACCTCACGAATAATAGGTGCCATTGATGTTCTCATATAAAATTGAGACACAAACCATCACAAAAGTATCTTTCGGAACGCTATAAGAATTGTTACTCTAATTACTCAATCTTGTTACAAAGAGTACGCGATTCTGATCCAAAGTTTTGGAACTTATGTTGTACCATGTCTGGCTCTACTCATGATGTTGCACATTTACGACAATCAAATTTATATCATTTGATGAAAACAAAGCATATTCTTGTTGAGCCAACAATCACAATGAGTGGAGAGAATGGTGCAATCGTTATACCTCATGTGTTACTTGGAGATACCGCTTATTCAATCAGAGGGTTGTTGATCAAACGATTTCATCGACATATGCATCAAAGAGCTACACTCGAAAATGAGTTTGACAAGTACACATCAAAAGTACGAGTGAAAATCAAAAATACATTCGATCATCTGGAAGAAAGATGGACTATACTTCATGATTATCTTATGCGACTCGAGCAAATAGTCAGAGTTGTACTTGCATGTGAAGTGGTACATAACTTTGTGATACTACAAAGAGAGTCTTTATCTCAAGATGTAGACCCGGTGGATGAACGACTGAATGCTGCACATCTACAACTCTTTCTTGGAACTGCAGTGGACAGAGTCAAGACACGTAAAGGAGAGATTGTGAGAGATGTATTATTCAAGCAATTTTGTAGATCTCGTTTACGTTCCAATGCATAATCACATGTAGATATGAGAGATATATGAATAAGAACTTGAGTTCTAGTAGTAGATGATGGTTGCGTTAGTCTTTGAGAATCTCTTCTCAGTAACTCAATCTTCATTCGACGAATCTCTGACATCTGGGCCATTATATCGAGTCTACGATATTCTTGTTGTGTTCTTCTCTCGTTCGCTTTTTCTTGCATTTGAGTAAAGAAGTTCATGGACACTACAACGTTGTCTGCATTGTCTTTGGAAAGGCTTTTCCTCTTCTTAGCACTCATGTTTGGTTTTCCACTCACACCGAGTTGAGAACATGTTTTTCTTCTCGAAGTTTCTTTGACGTTCTCAGATATTTCAATAACTTTTCTCTTTGAGTTGATTGAGAATCATTTAAGAGATCAACAAACGATGAGATTTATATTCTAAGAACACATTTGTAAGATCTTCAATGCTCAGATCAACAAAGCTATGGAGAGGAGTATCTCTAACAGCATCTAAGGCTCCAAGAATATCTTGTTCTTTAGACGAAGGACCTCTAATCCGATACATTTGTTCATAATATTTCTCATGAACTTGGTTGTGCACTGATTTTCTCTTGATTGGCTTTCTCGATCTTATATCTTCGGACCAAATTATGAATGATAAGTTTGTCTCTTGGTTTAAACGAGTGGTTAACACTCGTCATTGGTCTATACTCACATTGTCTTGGTTACAATGCAAAAATTAAACCTTTTCATACATATCCAGAAAAAGCTTCTCATGTTCAAATTTCCATTCAACTTTCGGGTTTTTAGAAACAGATCTATGAGTTGTCTCTCTAGATTACATCAAACGTCACACAAAATATACACTTAGTACTTTATCAATATGCTAAAACGAAAACAATTGAACAAGAACTGAAAACATTATTGCTTTTTCATATCTCTCTTTGAATGTGATCGTTTTGCTGAAGCTTGAGAGCACTAGATCGTCTTGTTGCTCATTTTCGTTGATAGATCAAGTTTCATCATCAATCTTGTTTTGAAAAGTGAATTCTAGTTCTGAAAAACATCAAAACACCACATCATAGTCCATCAAGTCATGATTTGTTTGATTTTTTACTTTGAATTATGAAAAATTACACTAGAATCTTCTTTAAAATGAACAAAAAGAAAAATAAACAAAAGATTCTTGCAGAGTATTCTTTTCTGATCATTTTTATATAAAACGTGACCTCTATTGATCAAAAATAAAAAAGTATGATTGATTTTAGGCATGGCAGAAAGACGACTTTCAAACAATCCCAAGCACTTTGTATGATCTCGAGCTCTCGAGAATCGTCTTGACTATCACAAACCGGGTACCTTATTTTCATGAAATGTTTATTGAATAAACTCTGTCCGGTCCTTCACTTTTAGGTCGTTGATCTCAAACGGATCGCGAGCTGACGTATCTCTTGTACATAACGGAGGAGCCTTGATGCACTATGCCTCCATCATAACTTTCGCAGTACGTCAAGGACAAAACCTGACGTACATGTGAGTCGTCCTTTTAGTTTATTTTGAAGGAAATTTGTTCAAAGATGTAACTAAGTGACGAAACTATAATACACTAGTATGTCACGTGGTTACACAAGCATAAGTCTAGTCGTTTCTGCTAGCATCATCGGTGGAACAGGATGACAGATAACTCTCGCTCGAGCCTCTCGTTTTATTGCATACAGAGTGACAATCTAGTGAGTGACGAGACAGTTGGTTAACGTATCCTGTCCGGTTCTCTACTGTACTGTCTGTACCGCTCGTCAGCCGATCGACTGAGAATGATGAAGATGCATCCAATGCTGGTCACAAGTTTATCATGACTCATGATTCCAGTAGGCCATACAAAGGATCTTGATGCGGTTCACGGTACAACCAAGGTTGTGGATCTCCTTCTTTAAACCCACGACGCAATGAATAGCCAACGCATGAAAAGACCTCATCAAGCCTTACAAGAAAAAGAAAGACCTAAAAGGCCAAGCAACAAAACCCCCCAAAGAGAAGAACACCGGGGCTAAGCCTCACTATCAGTAGCTCTAAGATCACATATTGTCTCTATAATATCACACATGGGTAAGTCAAAACTCCTGCATACAACAAGTACACATGAAGTAGCATCGCCTGCTGCAATTGCTCTCATGTGGAGCGCACCTACTAAACCTCTTTGTAGAACAATGAAAACTCACTGTCTAAAAAACTAGTTCAAAAAGAAAGAAAAAGTAGTACTCCTACGTCTCTCATGGTAGGCTTTGGCACAATCTCGAAGTAAGACGTCAAACTCCAAAGCTGTCGATCCGTATATCTCCAGGGCTAAGGAGATGAACGATGTCCCACCTGCATACCCTTATACTTGGTCACCTTTGCTGCTACTGCCACGCTTGTAGCCCATCCTGAGGGATAGATGATCTCTTGTGCCGCCATCGAGTCCGTGTCGGATTCATGACAACCACATCTGCCACTGAGACTTGATCCTTCCTAATCATGTACAGGTCAGCTCTCATTGATTCTCTCGTCTAGACATACAAACGCTCTCTCCACGTCATGTAAAGGCTCTCTCGTGCTAAGACAAACACGACGTTCCTGATGACATCATGAGTAGCTATTCGTTCTCCAAAATAGATCTATCTCGCACAAGGAAACGACAATAGAGCCAAGATGTTAAGAGGGCCCAACTACCCAAAAAGGCTGTCGGAGCAATCTCCTCCATGGATCGATAAAGATGTCTGCCTAAGTGCGAGTGGTCCTACCACACAGTCAAAGATCTCCGGTCCTACGATGTCACCAAAAACTCCTATGATCCTCTTATCGAACTCTCTAAGGCGCGAGATGAACATAAGAAATGGAGACACTGTGCGGAGTAAAAAATCAAGACGACGTGCAGTGAAAGAAGAAAAGATATCAAAGACAACATGTCGGTCCTCTAACATAGAAAGATCTTTGATATGCAAAACGTCCTCCGCCAAGACAACATTTAAGAATCGAGAGACGAAATCCTCTATACTCATCGGTATTCCGAGGATGCGTAAACCATCTCTAGGTGTAACAAACCTCTCCAAGAAATAAAAGTCTAACGGTATACTTATGAGAGACCAAGCCTTGCACTTTGAAACCTTCACTCTCCGCTTTACCAAGGTCAACTAAGAGACGAGGTGATCAAAGACAACACAAACTTGGTCTGTCACATCTACGATATGTGTATCATCAACTAGAGATGAAAAAAAACAAGGAGCAACCAAGGTGGTGGTCAATAAAGCTCTATAGTGAGCTAAGGCAAAGGTGTCAACCCAAAGGGTCTCCTTGATGACTACTTGCAGCGGAGCTGATGACTGTAACCTCCTCTATTGAAAGACCGTGCTGGTAATAAAGAAGGGAGGAAGAATCATAGAACTATCGCACGAAGGAAACGAGATTCGTCATAGATCCATCGTCATCCATGAGCTCTCTAAAAATAGAAACATAGAAAACACTATTAAAAGTATTTTCCACGTCCACTTGTAGGACAACCCAATCAAGATGGATGTCTAAGAGAGCTCTAATGCCGAATGACACAGACTCACAATCTCTAGGCGTTGCAAGTCCAAACTAATGTGGACAAAAGTATCTCGAGGTTGAAGAACAATGGTACGACTAATAACTCGTAAGAGAATCTCACCGATGGCCATCGGTCGAATCTCTCCATCATCCTTCGTCATGATCAAAAGTCTAGTTGTTCCTAGTACCTGAGCTATAGAATGAAGAATATGTCCTTGAGCTACTATTGCCTCTTTCTGAAAAAGCTTCGTGAAATCACTAGAGGGGTCATATGTCTTAGAACAATCTCATACGTGCTCGTAGACCATCCCAGACAGATCTCCAGAAGATAGACGTGGAGCTTTCCACAAGACCTGGGTAAACAAAGATCTATCGTGACATAATGACTCCTCAGGCTGATAGTCTTGAACCTCAAGTGGTGGAGGGTGAAAGAAATGCAATGAAACGATCGTCTTCTTAGTAGGACATGTCATTGACAAAAGATCCAATGCTCTAATAACTCTACTATACTCTCCAACTTGATCTAACATCTTACAATGTCATATGCAGGCGGAAGATGGAACATCACGGTAGAGACAAACTCATTCTTATCTCGTATCACACGTACTGATTTCTCACGTAAGGCCGCCCAATCACCTGCATGTAATCTCCAAAGACTGGTCGCCACCTCTCGATGTCCTCCTCTGCCACCTCGAGTATAAAAGAGGTACCAACGAGGAAGTAGGAGGAACAGTAATCACACCGTCTCGTCCTTGGTGTTCCGTGCCAACATGTCGAGAGATAGACATAATGCATGTCTCACCTCGTCATGAAGAGCACTGGATAACCGACGGAACAAACACGAACAAGGAAAACTCTTCTAGAACAATCTCAGAATAGTGTCAGAGTGGACTCTCAACCACTGCCACGACTCATGAGGAACTCTAGGAAGAAGGGCTAACTGTGTCATGATGACTACACGTTGTCGCGCTACTTGGCGGCTACATGCTTGACTTCTACTCCGACGCTTGAGTTTAGTAGTTCTAGAAGTTAGCTCATATTACTTCTAGTCCTTTATACATATGTTTGACACCTTTGCATACGGTGTTGACACTATTGTGTTATATATTTTGAGTCTTAGTAGGTTGATAGTATGTTATCTATCTTGTTCAAGCACTCCTGCGCTTGTGCAAATGATATCATGCTTATCTATGTTGTGAAAGTACATAACTTAGGGTTTCCATGCTGATAGAGGTTTAAGCTCATGGGTTGTACTTACTTGTGGCCCATGCACGCTTTCTAGATTGGTTAAGTTATCTTTTAGGGTTACGTGTTATTTTACATGACTTCGCGTGAAGTTTAAGATTTACGCTGACACTTTAAGGGCTGACGTGGTAGCCTTTGAGTGAAGTTGAGTTACCACGTGGATTAGGGCACTAAAGGACAACCAAGTGGAGCTATGAACTCCCATTGGTCTGTTTTTGTCTTTAGTTTAACTCTAAATTTAGAAACAGAGCTCTAAAGGAGAGTTCGAGCATTTGGTGAAGGATCTTCGAAATCTGAGAGCATAGGGAGAGAGGGCTCGTCATGCCAAGCACTTCCAGTGAAATTTTCGATCGATTTGATGCAATAAAGATGAAGTTATGACCAATTGAAGTTCGAATTGTGCTAGAATTGAATCACTTTTGTTGGATTTAGGGTTTTCAGTGTCACTCGCAGCAGATTTGAGGAAATTGCTTCAAAACTTCGAGGTTGTGTTCTCTGCCAGCATGGCTACGATTTCACAAAAAGTTTCATATCGATTGAGTGATTGAGTAATTCAGGGCGGCCGCTGAAGCCGAGGGGGTCTGAAAAGCTCTTAATCTAGAGCAGCGACTTCAGGGAAGGAGATATGGAGTTCTATAAACAATCAGGAGTCCCAACTTCACAGGAGTGTTCAGCAAGCTGTGAACTGCAAATCCTGTAAGAAACTTCGAAATTGATCGAGCCAAACTCCTGTTATAGGTCGAAATAGCCATCTAGGTACCAGAAATTGCCGTAGTTTTCTTGCTCAAAACTTTTCTGTTCATATCTCCATGTCAGAATTTGATCTCATGCTGAAACTTCGTCTGTGAGTTCAGTAGTACCTCATTTGCATGTAGGGGAAGTTTAGAAGTCTAAACCTTCATAGTTTTCCTCTCCGTGAGTGTCAAAGTTCACCGCCGGATCTTATTACTGCCAGCTAGACTTGAATTTCGTCTTCTGGTATATTACTAGATTTTACACATCTGTGTGAGTGTTTATAGCCCCTATTGTAACCTGAAAGCCAACCTCTTGAGTGAACAACCACAGCCAGAAGCCCGGCGCTTTCCTAGGTAGACGGATCACACTCCGACAACGTGTAGACCTTTGCTCTTGGCTAACCTGGACGTCTCATGTGGTCCTATCATAGCTCTTGTGCATCTTTCTCACATGAGATTTTATCTCCTTGCGAGATAAATAACTGATTGCACAATGGACATTATGTGTCTCAAATCAGTCTTGATCTCATGAGAGAGAGAGTATTCATAGCTAGAAAAGAGACTATATCTAACCAAACGGTACTCCTAATAAGAACATCTCAGAAAAAACCCACTACAAAAAAGAACCTTGATATGTAGAGATAAAAACATACTAAATGTAGCAAGAAGTCCCTCAGAAATCTCTCTAAAACTTTAAACATAAGACTTGTAACCTTAAAACTCCAAAAACCTCAAAAATATTTAGTACTCACTCATTTCTTCACATAAAGTACCAACTATAGAACCAAAAGAAGTAGAAACATAAGAGGAAGATAAATATATAAAAAATACTTCAGTAACCCATCTCAACATATTGCACCCTCTCAAACTACACTCCATGTCCTCCCTCTCCTCTCTCTTTCCCGCACCTCCGTCTCTCCCCCCTGCCACGAGAATTATCCGTAAGGATCTCCTTCTAGTGTTGTCATATTTTCATGCTTGGATTTGTCTCTTTGTGGATTCAAAGTGGTTTGGTGTCCATGGGGAGATTATCGTGTGAGGACAGCTTGCACGTTGTCTGACATCTCATACACTTCCTCTACTTTCTTCTTCTGGTTTGTACCCATGCTCAGAGTTTCACGTGTATTCTAATAATAACTCCTCCTCTTTATCTGATCACTTAAGCCTATTCACCTCTCCTAAGTGAATAGAAGAGGAGATAATAATTCCTCTCCTCCTCTAGAAGAAAGGAATATACATATCTTTTAATTTATGATCAAACCTTTCAAAAGAAAAATTTTGATCAAAATTATATAATACTTAATATTTTAATATTTAAGTTTAATATTATTTATTCAATATAATTTTATTTATAACAAGATGTGATTTATTCATGTACTTAATTTACAGTTTATTTATTTTTATAGTATCTATGTGGAGGGTTCTAACACGGCTCGGCTCTTGACAAATCATAAATAGCTCATGTGGATAGTTTGTCGTAGACCGTATGTGATAACTGACGTGCGTTAGAAGCTCTGTCTTTGGACGTGTCTTCTTATTTCAATCGCTATCATTATCTTTGGCTGTACATTTCATCTTGTTTGTTTCCTCCAAGATTTTTAAATTAGTAATTTATTTGCTGTGATAATTTATTTGCAACTAGATCGAAAAATGTACGTTATTAAGTTTTTAATTCAATTTTTAGTTTTATAATGCAAGGATTCATGAATCCTGTTCATGTATTTATCTCCGTTTCTCACGCTTGTCTTTCTCTTCCGCAAGGCCAAAACTGCAGTTTGGATGCATATTCACCTTTTCGATATGAAGAGTCAAGATTGCTGCAAGCTCAATTTATTACATAACCTTCCATTTATCTATTCAAGTATTCTCGGTATCATATATAGTCTTTAGGAAATGATAAAATATACAATTGATTATATTCGATTTATGATACAACCTTTCTTTGAGAAGAATAAATCATAAATTTAACATTTAGATAATATTTCTTTCATCGGAAGATATTCCTTTCTTCACATACTAGTACGTGTGTTGGAATAGAGTGTCCATTTTTCAAGCATGCATATTCGCCCTATGCGGCGTTCTTTTCGATGAGGTGCTCCAAACGTAAATCAAACGGTAAATATTTCACGCGAAAGGGAGTTTCGATTTATTTTTGCCACACACATCATTCCTCGTTTTCCTTGTCTTGTTTCTACGGCTCTTCTATAACTTCTTTCTCCAACCAATAAGTACAAGCGGCGAAGGAAAAAGACGACAGTGGGCCTGCTATAATTTTAATTGTAATCTTTGGAAACGTATACACGATTGCTATAATCTAAGCTGTGTACCAAAATAATACTTCTCATAGCCTGAGCTCGGCCACCACAGTACCAGCAACCTAAGTTTAAAACTGTACATTACTACTGTGCACTATGTACAGTGCAAAATGCGAAAATACAGTAATGCAAACATGTAGTCCAAACGTGTATATGTTTGGAGCCGAGCCGAAAGCAGAATTCTAACTGTAAATCACTCCTACGGTCTGGTCTACAGTGGAAAGGCAAAAAACACGAAATACAGTTATATACTATGTCAGATCGACTAAAACTGTAGTGCGCTCTCTTTCTGACCCACTCGGTCTCAGAAAGACGTCCGCTAGTGAAACATAGTCCGGAAGGGACTGCATCGCTCGTGGTGCCTGGCACTGAGATCTGGGTGGGCTATCTCGAGTAGGCACGCTTCCACGTCCATCTTCCCCACTATTTTTTACTCCACCTCTATCTTCGACTGCGTCCATGTACTTGTCTGTACAATGAGCACACCTGCGTTGCTCTTGCCAAAAGAAGATATTCTGGATATCCTTAGGTGTTACATGCTCCGGATGTACAAAAGATTTTCATAACGAATCAACTCTGCGAACGTGAATGTCACTCTGCATCAACCAGCAGGGTGAAGCCGAGTACTTTTCAGACTCAATCATTCCTCGAAGACAGCTGCTGAAAGTAGCTGAGAGATGATGATTGCTTTTATACTTATTATACTGCAGTGCACGCGCTAGGATATTAGCATAACTCAACTCAACACTGTTTTTAGTATCACAAGCACCCAACAGCGTATAGAACTCTTTGTCATCTATTAGCATACTATCAGAGATGTTTTTCATATGCACGTGATAGTGATCCTCGGCCTCGTCCTTCATACAATACCCAATCATCTCGATGTAAGTGTGCAACCCCTTGTTAGTTAGTCCCTTCACGCATCTCTCAGCGCCTGCAAGATGTTGATGACTCCAGCCCAAGACAGACATAATCCGCTTTTTCACCTCCTCGCATGATTTGACAGATATGACTATCACACCTTGGTAATGAAGGTGCAGCAGTGCGCCCTCCCTTTCCACTGAGAAAATGTCAGAAGAGCACTGGGACTGAAGAAACTGTTGTAGCATGGAGAAATAAGACAAGTCTAAATCCCTCCCAGTTCGGCATACTGTAACAGAGAGCTCTAACATATTGTAGCTAGGGGGCGTTGATTTCTTCGCCCTCGCTAGCCTCCGAAGAAACATTCAAGCGGGTCGGCTCTGGAAAATGAGGGCAAAGATATCGAAAGCACTTAGGATGCAGTATAGAGCAAACACATGGCAGCTTATGAGAACGATAGATTAGGTGAACAGTAAGGCATAGAAAGTTGTTGCTCATCTCTATGTAATACCTGAGATAAGAAAACATGCGAAAGAACTTGTCCTCAAGAATTATCCAGTACTCGTCGTCACTCGTTCCCAAATACATGAACGGACTGGACAGAGACTGACACGTCCTATCATCGTCTATAAGATCACAACCAGCAGCAACATGACACTCCCGTCCACCGCAAAATCCCTCATCTGACGTCAGTCCTGCCGATAGAAGCATAGCCAAAGCACGAAGACTACTCCAATTCTCTAATTTCTCCCATCCAATTCGAGAAGCCGATAGAGTCAACAGAGGTCATCGTCAATTCCAAAACGTGCAAGACAAAGAACAGGCCTCTAACAAGACGTCCGAACTCGCCACTAACCTCAAGCGTAGCGAGCACCACGGACGGGTTAGAAAAGATAACATCGAGGCAAGACGTAGAAATGGCAAAACACACCGAGAGACAGAAAATGAAAGGCAAGAACGAGAACCCCCAACACCCCACCAAACTCGCAAGTAACCTAAACGGCTGCAACGTGCACGCGCAAAATATTAAACGTTAAACGCACCACCGCGTTTAACGACCGTTTTCAAAAACCGATGTCGTGTCGTGGACCGGCTCCTACATGAAAATCAAATTTTGACTTTTGTCGCTCCAAAGACACTTATGGGTAAGACAAGCTAGGCCCTAGCTTACGAGTTTTTGGCTCAGATCTCCATTTCCATCGCATAGATGGGTAGAGCTCCTTGTCAGCTTTCCATAAGCACTTTGTCTACTTCGTTTGGACGCCTAGTGGAGAAGTTACAAGACTCGAAAGATGGAGAAAACAAGCTAGACCCTAGCTTACGGGTTTTTGGCACCACTTCGGATCTTCGTTTTTATCGCACCAGTGGATAGAGCTCCTTGTCAGCTTTCCATAGGCACTTCATCTACTTCGTTTGGACGCCTAGTGGAGAAGTTACAGGACTCGAAAGATGGAGAAAACAAGCTAGGCCCCAGCTTACGGGCTTTTGGCGCAACTTCGGACCTTCACTTTCATCACATAGATGGGTAGAGCTCGCTGTCAGCTTTCCATGGGCATCTTGTTTACTTCGTTTGGACATCCAGAGAAGAAGTTATACGATTCGAAAGAAGATAAAATCAAGCTAGGCCCCTAGTTACTTGCTGACTGGGTATTTAGAGCTTCAGGCGTTATATCAAAGACGCAAGAGGCCTGCTTCTTATTATTCAGGTATTCAGGAGAAAACTGTACGTACAGAGACTGTTGGAAGGGGGTGCTTAAGGGGCTAGCTTGCGCTTGCGACCTGTCAACGGACGGTTCGGGAGATTTAGGAGTCCAATGCAAGCGCGCAAGGCGTCGTTGGGTTCAGATCTGTGCAGGCTACGCACTGGTTCAAACGGTTTGGGAAGAGACGGATCGAGGAGTGTGTACTGAGGGAAATTGAGACGCAGGAAGCAGATTTGAGGTTTTCAGTTACTTGTGAAGGAGAGTTGGACCGTTCGGGCCGTTCCGGAGTCCAAACTTGCTGTCCTTGGATCCAACGGGATCAGAACACCGAGTTCTACAGGAAATTGAAGACGATACCAGTTTTCATCGGATGGTTTGGAAGTTCTGAGTGAAATTGGCTCGCAGGGAAACGCTTACATCAGATTTTCGTTCACCTGCGACCTGAGGTTGGGCTGTTCTTCGCGATCGGTGAGCCAAGCTCTTCGTTCTTGGTGCCTACGCGATCAGGGAGTCTTCATCTACTCATAGGAGAAGACCGTGTGTGAATTGGATTGTTGGTTTGAGTGTGGTGAGCAAGTTTGAGCCGCAGGGAGCTGATTTACGTCAGTTTTTTGCAACCTGCGGCCAAATTTCTCGAGTGGTTTTGCAAGGGGAACTCCAAACGACTTGTTTGGAGTCTCGTTGGGTTCAGGGTAGCTAGATCTATCTGCCAGCGAAGACGGATATCAGTTTGGACGATCCGTTTGTGTGGTGTGAGCGGTTTTAAGCCGCAGGGAGGAGTTTTTGGAGGTTCGATCACCTGTGACCGAAAATCGACGATATCTCGGCTGTTGGGAGTCGGATCTGGAGGTTTCTTGGGATAACGGAGTCAGCGGAGGAGACCCTATCGACATCTGAAGTCCGTCCAGCGAAAAGAGGAAGTCCACAGATAGGCCTTTTTCGGTTTCTTCGCTACAGGTTTCGTCCTTTTGAGTTCGTTAAGGACTTAGTTGGTTGTGTATGGCTTGTGGTAGCTAGCTTTAGCCAAGAGCTTATACATGGATGTGGTTTGGATCGCGTGATACTGTTGTGGCTCTGGTTGTTAGCAAAGAGAAGTTTCTCTTGCTTTGAGCTACACTTCGGTGGTTTTGGGTCAGGGTTGTGATTCAAGGGTTGTTTTCAGGGGCTTTTGAAACAGGTTACAGACTGCTCTGGTCTGGTTCTCAGTTCTATGCTCTTAGGAGAAAGAACCGACAGACATTTGGAGTGTATATATAGCAGCATTTTTTTTCGTGGTTGTTCTTCTCTGTCTCGTCTCTGTTTCAGCACACAACATCTCCACAGCCAAGAACCCCGCGTTTTCTTAGACATCCTTCATGCACAAAATATCCGACTCAACACCGACTAGAAGGCTCCCGCGGCCAACCCCTACCCAGTATTTTCGGCCGATGCTTTCGCTTGTCCGTATGCGTCTCTCTGCACCGAAAGTGAAGTTGCATGCATATTAAGGTGTGTCGGGTTGAGAAAAAAGATTGTATAGCATGAAAAAAAATAGATTATCAAAGTCCAGTTTTGTGTAGAACCGTGGATTACGCTTACGGGTGTGTTGTGAATTGATAAGTTATTTGAATTTTTATAAAATTTATAATCAATTCCTTGAGTATCAACTTCTTTAAACATCCGTACGGTTGAAACTCACTACCAAAACAAATAAAAAGGAAATAAGAACGCTGGTTTTCTGTGATGTTTTCCTTTGAAAACGTCGATCGTCTCTTGGACGAAGTAGTAATTCTTGCATGGGAGCCAATATATTTAGGAAAGATTTTGAGTTTACAAGCTTTATTGTCTTTGTTTTGGTATCATTTTTCGTGAGAATCTAATAACAAAAACGTTGCCAATTCCTCTTGCTTTCATTCGTAATTTCAGTCAAAGCTTGAATTAAACTAAGCTTAAGAGATATTAGGTGCTAGCAAAGTCTACTATCTAGTTTATCATCCTTTTTGTTATTCTTCTTGCGTTTGAGCATAAGTGAATTGGATATGAGAACGGAATAATATAACGATTCTTAGAGAGATTTGTGATATAAATACACCTGATTCGGTTTTTTCCAGACAATATATCTTATTTGGTATTTATTGTCTATCGTTAAAGGTACTCACATATGATAGGTGAATTGGTCTCATCAATCTCTAATTAATGTCTATCCAAATAATCTTGAATATAAAGTCGCTACTACGATTATACACCTTAAGAAACTATAATCTCCTTTAAGCTGGGTTGTGATATTTTTACTTGTACACTTCTTTTCGTAAGAAGTTTAGCTTGGACAATATTATTCACTCCTATTTTGTAACACATTTTACTAAAGAAAAAACTCAAAAACATTAGCAGTGATTACCAACACACACAACGGTGACAAGATCAGAAAAGAGTCGATCAAGACTTAAGAGAGCTTGATAAGCCAAGGTCGCGAAGCTCGTGAAGTCTAGAAGGGAGTTCGTTTTTCTCTTCACTTCATAGGAGAGAGAGGTATGAGTTGAGGTAGGAAATGTGCGTGCGTGCGAAAGCTGTAGATTTGAAGTGCTAGATGAGTCGAAGATCATGCAAAGTGGACAAATAGTTCATGGAGGAAATTTTGACAGTGAACTAGTGAATTGCGTGAGAGTTCTTGAGTTCAATCAGTCTGTTCACTTTGTAATTATTCTATTTCAGTGGAAAAGTAGCACGTCTAAAGTGAAGGTTAGATTTTTGGAGGAAATATAGTTCGGAAGTGAAATTCTTTATGTAGAGCTCTAACAAAAGTGAATTTGGTTCACCATAGAGTCTTTTGTAAGTGAATCGGAAAATAGTTTACGAGTAAGTTAAATTCTTCTCTTTAGATTTAATTTATCCATCACTAACTCGAGTGAGACAATCCTTGTTATATTTCATATTAACACACAAACGGTCTTCTATAAACGAGGGTTTACGTTTCTTTCTCTTCGATTTAAATCAAGGATCATACTTCTCGTGACGTGAATATCTTCCCCACGGCCTTGTACAGTGAATTTCGTTTTCTCTTATCAGAATACGTGTAAGTATTATAAAATTTTATTCTAATAAATTATTATGAAAATTAAATTATTTCTTAAATATTATATGTTAACTATTCCCAAAGTAGCCAACTCATCCGGAGAGAACTCATAAATGAAGAACAGACTGTTGCGTTCCTGGGGTATAAGTCCGGAGCACTAAATGTCAAATCGCATAATTTATCTGAGAACATTAATTAATTTACACCCATGTACACTTCAGTGTACATGGGTGAATATACCGTCTTAATGAATATTTGCATAGAAAGGGCGTGTGTGGCAGGAAGACAGAAAAGGACTAACGTGAATGGGAGAGAATAAATTAAAGGGGCGTTAGAACCGCTCCGCTAGCAAGTTAGAAGACAAGAAAACAAAATTCTTGTATTAGAGAGCAAGTGGGAATAGGTTTTGAAAAGTATTTTTCTAACGTAATCGTTTTCTCTGCTACTTCACGAAGCCCAGAGTGCGGAATTGCAAGAACTACTGCTATCGTTTTATTTTCTCATTGTCACTTGGTGCCGTTCTTCTTAATCATTTCGCTCCTGGTTTCCGGGTCGCACCTCTCATTGTATTCGTGTTTTTGTTATCATTCGTCAATGTCACGGACATGGAGGTTAGGAAAAAGAGAGAACTCATAAGCATTGTGCGTAAAAATGATCCAATGTTGCCATAAACACTGACCTTGCTAATTGAAAAAGTCAAACCCAGTAATTTAATTTATAGTATAACTTTCTCAATATGAAGAGTTAGGACATAAATTAAAGCGTATTTGGGAAGAATTAAACCATAAATTAAAACGTATGCATATTTTTCCCATTCTAAACTTAGAAGGGGTGAACATGAACTGAATAAACGTGTAGCGAATGTATAATACCTCGTGAACTACAAAACTAAGTAATGAAATGAGATCTTCATTTTGAACAACGTCAAATCTTAACTTCGAAAAGAAAAACTAATATTTTCAAAAGTATTAATTAGTTTACAACTAAAGTCTTTTGTGAACTATACAACCTAGACTTATATGCGGAATGAAGAAGCGCACACCACATAATGAAAATCTCAAGACAATAGCTATTGGCACAAACGAGGAGGAGAGTTGCCACGGAAGTATGAAGGTTATGTATATGCTTGAGTGATTAATTATAGAGAACGTTAGTTTAGCGTTAATATAAATACGTATATTACGTACAAGGTAATCTGGGAAATATAATTTTCTAGAATTATGTTACCAAACCAAGAGTTCAAAGAACTTTTAGAAATAACCTAAACGGCAAGCCGACTCACACGTGTATAGATCTAGAACATTGGTACCAAGTAGCCATGATTTAATTGCAACATTAAACTATTACAAATTAAACTCTTGTATATTTGCCTCCTCCATCAGAAAATGGAGGAGGTGAATATGCAAGGAAGTTAGACTTTTGAAAACTTAAGAATATGTAAATTAATATGTAGAATGGTATTGATTGCATATGCTGTCTAACTGAAAATCAATTCATGAAACTCCGCTTTTGTATTTTTTTTACGAACTACCCATTGCATTTTATACTATCTATGCGTGGTGGGTGAAATGATTACAAACCGAACTTTACGATTCAAACATCGTCGATAGATATCTCGGACTTTAGCTTGACAGTAAACTACCGTAGTGATCTTGTATAATCACACAGCATTTGTATCATTACTGCAGTTAACTATATATTTCTGTCTCTCAAAGCGTGACATGTCTTTGTATTAAAACAGCTAGCATGAAATGTACCTTAATATCTTAGTTTTGTGATTTAACTCGCGAACAGAGACAAAAAGAACAAATAAACAAATAGAGAAATCATTTGGCCAAAGGCTAAACTTTCCACGTTCTCTTTCATTTTTTTCCTAATTTGCATGATGGATGTATGAACAGCTTATCCATCATGCGAATCATGATTTTGTGTAATCACGTACAATCTAGTATATAGGTTGATAAAAAAATTCCATACACAAAGAGATGGAGTGAATGCTTGTTTAGTGCTTTGAACTAGTGGCTAGTGTATTAGTTATTCACTTCTTGTCAAGGGACAGGTATATATTCACCGAATGCAAGTTCATTCCAATTTGCGGGGTTTTTGTGGGTTGTATTTTTGCATATTTTTATCTTCTGATCAGTCCCCCGCCGTCTCGCACCCCCTTAACCTATACTTCGTTTCGTCCCCAAGGGCCGTTGCTCATTTTTTTATTCCTCTTGTATTTCGACAGACTCTGAAAAATTCTTTTCTCATACATGTACAACACTTCGAACAGTAACTTGTACGGAAAAAGAGAACGGTTTTTATTTGCCTCTACAGACAATTTTTCAACTAGAGCCAAAACTATCCAAGCAGGAGGTGACCCTTTATACGACATCATTTTTTGTTTTTATTCATCGGCACACCACATCAAGTACAGTTCCTGGTGAGAAACCATGTACACAGTAAGGCCGTTACAGAAAAAGCACAACATCGGCACACTAACGTAAGAAAACACGAACACATGCTGTATCACACTGTCTATATTTATAACAGTACCACACAGACTGTCCTCAAACTTCTATGAGAAAACAGCGGTCCGTCCCAATAGAACGTAAAAAGACGTCAACGAGCAGTATATACTCAGGTAGCGCAATCTCGTCTGAACGTGTTCTTTCCGCTTCGCAGGGAACTTTTGGTTCGGAGGACGACTTCTCTGCACATGTTGCATTGACTGGTGCTTGCTCATAGTACATGCGTTTGCATTGTGCACATCACCCACTTTCTCTGAAAAAACATATCTGTTAAATGTCCTCAGGACTGATGTCGTCATTCCTGATCAGACAAGTCCATAGTGTGTCGGCGCGACTCTTGTGAATTCGATCCTGAAGAAGCCATCAGGGAGACAAGATATATTTATCAGACATAACCATAGCACGAAGACAACGTGGAAAAGTTGTAGAAAGTGGATGTCGACTTCTATAACTGTTAAATTGGAGTGCCCTCTGCAAGATGTTAAAGTATGTCTGTTCCACCATGTTTTTCGTATCCGAGGCTCCAACCAACATGTATAACTCCTTCTCATCTGCAATCATCGACTCGCTGACACCACAACAGCAATGAGAACCAGAATGAATGAAAATGAGACAACACGCTGCCGCGCGGTTCTGCCAATCTAGTCCACTACACAGTCTCCGTACGCACGTCAATCATCGAATCAAAAAACTTTGTAAGAAAACGAGAGAACACGCTGCCGTGCGGTTTTGCGAATCCACTGCACTACACACCCGCTTAGCGGTGTCGTGTCGTGGACCGGCTCCTACCTGAAATTCAGATTTTGATGCTTGTCGCTCCAAAGACACTCATGAGAAAGACAAGCTAGGCCCCAGCTTACGGGTTTTTGACACATCTTCGGATCTTCGTTTTTATCGCACCAGTGGATAGAGCTCCTTGTCAGCTTTCCATAGGCTCTTCATCTACTTCGTTTGGACGCCTAGTGGAGAAGTTACAGGACTCGAAAGATGGAGAAAACAAGCTAAGCCCCAGCTTATGGGCTTTTGGCGCAACTTTGGATCTTCACTTTCATCACATAGATGGGTAGAGCTCGTTGTCAGCATTCCATGGGCATCTTGTTTACTTCGTTTGGACATCCAGAGAAGAGGTTATGCGATTCGAAAGAAGGTAAAATCAAGCTAGGCCCCTGGTTACTTGCTGACTGGGTATTTAGGGCTTCAGGCGTTATATCAAAGACGCAAGGGGCCTGCTTCTTATTATTCAGGATTCAAGAGAGAACTGTACGTACAGAGACTGTTGCATGGGGGGTGCTTAAGGGGCTAGCTTGCGCTTGCGACCTGTCAACGGACGGTTCGGGAGATTTAGGAGTCCAATGCAAGCGCGCAAGGCGTCGTTGGGTTCAGAGCTGTGCAGGCTACGCACTGGTTCAAACGGTTTGGGAAGAGACGGATCGGGGAGTGTGTACTGAGAGAAATTGAGACGTAGGAAACAGATTTGAGGTTTTCAGTTATCTGTGAAGGAGAGTTGGACCGTTCGGGCCGTTCCGGAGTCCAAACTTGCTGTCCTTGGATCCAACGGGATCAGAACACCGAGTTCTACAGGAAATTGAAGACTACACCAGTTTTCATCGGGCGGTTTGGAAGTTCTGAGTGAAATTGGCTCGCAGGGAAGCGCTTACATCAGATTTTCGTTCACTTGCGACCTGAGGTTGGGCTGTTCTTCGCGATCGGTGAGCCAAGCTCTTCGTTCTTGGTGCCTACGCGATCAGGGAGTCTTCATCTACTCATAGGAGAAGACTATACGTGGATTGGATTGTTGGTTTGGATGTGGTGAGCGAGTTTGAGCCGCAGGGAGTCGATTTACGTCAGTTTTTTGCAACCTGCGACCAAATTTCTTGCGTGGTTTTGCAAGGAGAACTCCAAACGACTTGTTTGGAGTCTTGTTGGGTTTAGGGTAGCCAGATCTACCTACCAGCAAAGACGGATATCAGTACTATGTGCATTCGACACAAAGAACAAAGTAGAATTAACGTATATCAATATTTTGTCAAAAGTCATACAATCTAACAAATACAAAAGCCTTGCTTCATCTTATGCAGTTTCTGTACGTGTTGAATGGGTATGTTGGGATCATGTAAGTACTCTACTTCTCCATGACAACTTATGTAACATTTAATATACATCATATATGGATGTCTTTTTGAATTTGCACGAAAGATCATAAATGATATATAAAATATTGTTTTTTTACAACAAAACCAAACACACATATATGCATATTGATGGAAAAGAAGATCCTAATGACTCAGTGGACGGACTAAGAGAGATAAGTAGTATACAAACTCGACATAGATCATAGATAAATTATTCGAATATATTACAATAGTCGATGCACTCATCTGATGAACGGACACAAGAAAAAGGAAGAAAAAGGATGGAAGACGAAATGAATTGTTTATAATTTCTGGCTAATAACCTAAATACTTTCTTAACACATTGAACATTTTAGCAATAAGTTGTAACACATCCACTTTGTACTCCACTGATAATCAGTTGCGTGTAAACTCTATCTCATAGAATTGTAGTTTGTAGTGAATTTAATATCAAATACTCATATCTCTTCAGTAGAGAACGAATAGAATGACTTACCCCCAAGTGACTCGAGATATGAGTATTTGCTTGAAGCATCGATGTATTTATTTTCTATGCGATACAAATGAAACCCATGATGTCCATTCAATTTTATCGCAATATAACGTATATTAAGATAAAATTTTGCTATGCATGATTTGTATATTGGAGTTATTCTGGACGTTCTTACAAAACATGATGGATAATATGACAACAAGCTGGTCTAACCTCAGAAGCATTTCGTGTGTGGAGTTTACTTTTTTTTCTTCTTAACAGTCAAACTTGAGAAAAATGAAATATTTCTTCATAGCCTTGTATATCGAACTGTGTTTTCTCTTATGCATCTTTATATTTATAGTTGTCGATATAAAGTTCATTACTGTAGATTAAAAGGTCTGATTGGTAATTGTCGCTTATCAGTTGTTATGTATCAAAAAGTCCATATTTTCTTCGTTTCAAATTTGTATTTCACTTTCTCCGCGTCTTGCAAGAAAGCTTCATAAATAGTTAGTAGGGAAAATGTTTAGATCCAAAAGATTTCAGAGACACCAGATCAAAGGTGACTCGACCACAAAACAGAAACTTGTTCCTTCTGAAAATAGTACACATGTGAATCAGACTGAAGAGAGAGTATGGAGTTATGGAGAAAAATAGTTAGAAATCTGTTCAGTGACTTGTTAAGCTAGCTGAGAAATGGCGCCAAGTTTGTCTTGAACCTAAATTTGGCGCCATGTGGTCCATCCATCCATCCATCTGTTGTGACCTCGACGACTCTGTCAAGAGTAACAACCGAACTTGTCAGCCGTTCGTTACATGTTCTCATCAGGAGCCTGGACCGAATGAGAAACCTGACAGGCGGAAAGCCCGCCATGTACACAGTGAATACAAGTCGACCGCGCACCCGTTGGGAACGGAATTCAGGAACTTCTCTTCAGTTTAAATCTGAACAGTCCGATCCCCATCCGACGCCAAAGTTAGGAACTCCGCTTGCACACAGAGCAGCTGGCATACTTCTTATAGTCGTTCGCCGATATAGGAAAATTACAGGCGAAATAAATTAAACCGTCTGATGCATAGCGGGTCCGTCGTATGTTCAGCCAGACAGGGCCGCAGGGAACCCTGAACGAGTCTAGAGCTCGAGCAGGTTCGACACGTATGCTCGCGGGGACCACTCCGTGTCCGTCCTTCCGCCCCGCCCATTCCTTTGCGTCTCCGTTATCGCTTTGGTTTTAGGGTTGTTCCCTTTCTTTCCGGCTCTAGAAAGTGCCGGCCTTCTCATATCTCATCCCGTCGTCTCACCCTCCGCATCGCCTTACCGTGCGCACGCTCGTTCTCGCTCACTGGCTGCCTAAGCTTGGCCCCATTGCTGCCGCTGCGCAACTCCGAGCAAGACCCAAGCTCAAGGTATGTCCGTTTCTCGGGTCGTTTCGTGTCGCCAGCCGATCTTTTCGCCCTTTTGCACAATCTCGCGCACTTGTTTGGGATTCTCGGCTTGTCATAGGGGCACAGATAGGTCTGTTCATCAGCATTGGTTTCGTCGGGACGCCCTCGATCGGTTGGCTGTGATTCATCGGCACGCGTTAGGTGTGTCTGATCCCGAGTCGATCTGCGTCAATCGACCCATGGGCATGTCGATCGTGCTAACCAGTTTGCAATGGGGAGTAGCGAGGAGGTCGAAAAATAATTGATGTGCTGGTTCCAACGCAGTCTCTGTGCGTAGGACTCTTTTTTGGTGTGGCCGCACGGGGCGATGTTCTAACCTCTATCCGTCTTTGCACCTTGCAGGCCTGAGATCCTGACGAGGTTTCTGGCACTCTTGGTATCCTCTATCAAAGCGTTATAAGTTCTCGGTTACATCGTACTTCAGAATGGTACTTCCCTTTTTCGCCCTAAGAGAATATCGGAGGGGTTTGAAATGCATTCACGCGTGTTATGCTTGCTCGCATGTCCAATCTTTCTTTGTACGGTAGTCCACCTTTGTGATAATACTTTCTTTAAGACCGCTGAAAGTGCTATATCGTAGATTCCAGTCAAAGGTCGTATAAATGGGTCCGTGTCTCTTTGTGTAATCACCGCCTTCGTGCTTCTTCTGGATCTCATCTGGCGCCGCGTCGCGGAAAAGATAGCGTTTGATGCTTCGCTTGAATTTGTCCTCAAGTGTGGATTATGTTTGTGGGCTGCATGTGGTGCTCATTTGAGGTTGATCGCTTTTCGCATGAATATTATAGGGTGTTTGATGCGGCTCCTTTTAATTCGTGTTATCTTTTTTCCTAGTTGGTGTAGATTTTAAACATAGTGTGCTGATGGCTCCTGTCCGCCCTACTTTTACAGGCTTTGCCAGGGCACACTACCCCTGACAACTGCCCTGCGTTCAAGCTCGTCATCGTTGGCGATGGAGGAACAGGTAACGTGAGGCTCCAAGTTTGGTTTCTACAACTGTACAGTAGAGCGTGTTTCCGTAGCGGATTCCCTGTGCTACCTTTTGAATATTAACGTAGTCTCTCTCGCTCTTCTTCGTTGCAGGGAAGACAACTTTCGTGAAGCGTCATTTGACTGGAGAGTTCGAGAAGAAGTACGAACGTAAGTATCGTGGATCCGTACCGTAAAGAGCGAATGCTCAGTTCTCATCTGCTTTGCGATGTTTATGGTCTCTTGGCTCTGAAGGCCTTACGTCCTCGCTTTGTGCTGATCAGCTACGATCGGAGTCGAAGTTCACCCCCTAGATTTCTTCACCAATTGCGGAAGGATTAGGTTTTACTGCTGGGATACCGCTGGACAGGAGAAGTTTGGAGGTCTTCGCGATGGTTACTAGTGAGTATTCGATTCCACATGCACTGACCAGATCCATTTCGTAGGAGTATCCGATATAGTTGTAGTTTCTGTTAAATGGTTTTGTTTTGGCGTGTCGTTCGGGCTGTGGGTCGTCTAGGAAGACGTTATGTAATGACACGAGCGCTCCGGTGTTTAATCCGATTCTTCGATGTTGAGACGATCAAGCCTGCGCTATACATTCGTGTTCCGCTGTGTAACCTCTCAGATTGCTGAACTGGGATCGTCAGGGTTAAACATGAGTAGTTCGTAACTGGTGGCGGGTTGAATTTATTACCAATATTTGTGTGCCTCCAGTAGTGGAAGGGAGATGCAGCAGAAGTTTGTTCATGTGGAGATTTTGTAGGGTTTATACCGGGCGGAGACTCTGACTGCAACTTTAGCAAAGATAGCCGATAGCGACTGTCTCATAGAGGATAATCCTTGTGCAGTTTGTTGGACCCCAGTTGATCCCGGTTATATACGTGTTCACTTTTACGTGTTTACTTGTGCAGCATTCACGGTCAATGTGCCATCATTATGTTTGATGTTACTGCTCGGCTAACCTACAAGAACGTCCCTACGTGGCATCGCGACCTTTGCAGGTATGATATGCGAAGGGTATAGTTTAGGGTTCTTATTTATATATAGCGTGCTATTGTTATACCGATGAGGAACCGATGTAGGGCCTCGTCATATATTATTTCGCTCTAGAGTAGCTCTTGATCGCGGAGCTAGTCCCTTTGAGTGGCACGAGAAGTTCGTGTTTGTCTCCAGTTACTACAAGTGAAGACAAGGTCGTTCCTGACTTCTGGTTTGGCAGGGTCTGCGAGAATATCCCCATCGTCCTTTGTGGAAACAAGGTTGATGTCAAAAACAGGCAGGTGAAGGCCAAGCAGGTTACGTTCCACAGGAAGAAGAATCTTCAGTACTATGAAATCTCGGCCAAGAGCAATTACAATTTTGAGAAGCCGTTCCTCTATCTCGCCAGGAAGCTCGCTGGGTTAGTAACATCACTGATAACATTCTCGTCTTACTGTGAATAAGAGATTTCGCTCTCGGTTTCCTGTTGTCAAGGCAGTAGGGATTAAGTGTGAGTGATTTAAATAGTTAGCTATGGTAAATGACGGGATGTGTTTGACAGGGATGTGAATTTGCACTTTGTGGAGTCTCCCGCTCTGGCGCCACCAGAGGTTCAAATCGACCTTGCCGCCCAGCAACAGTACGAAGCTGAGTTGGCTGCCGCTGCGGCCCAGCCTTTGCCCGATGACGACGAAGAGGCTTTTGACAATTAGGCAATCATGCCTTCGTCCCATGCTTTCTCGAGTTGATGTCTTACTAAGCTGAACCGATCCCACTCCGATGGTAGGCCTTCGGTGGTGATGCTAGCAAGGCAGTCTTCAAACTGGTGCTCAGAAACTCCCCTGGAAGTGGATGAATGAGCTAGGTGTGAGTGAGATTGTAAGATTGCAAGTGTAGCTTGTGTCAAGTAAGTCATGTTACATCTTGGCCGGCTCACATTCTATCTTCATCGCATATTATTTTATGCCCGCGTGGTTCAGGCCTGACTGAGACTTATAGAGTGCGTTGTTGTTTATAGCATCTTCTGTGTTTACTTGCAACGTGACATCTGGATGGTCCAGTGTTGAAACTGGTCAGGTCACTTTGACAGTTCTCATGACCTTCCTATGGACGGAGTTCAAGGTTTACCGTTCTCCAAATAATATACTTGTTATTTGGAGCAAGTTTATACTCCCTATTGGTTGTATTTGAGAAGCGAAAATCATTTCTATCGTTCCAATCTCGCCCCGCTAAAACCTCGATAAATGGAGGGAGTTCTCTTTAATTGGATATGATAGCATGCAAATGTCTAGCGAATGAATGGTTGAGCTATAAATGGCAATAGAGCAGCAAAGTGCGGAAACTAGAAAAACTGAATGGATGATCGAGCTAAGAATGATACAATAGAGAATGTGCTGTGAATTGGGCAATAGAGGAGCAAAGTGCGGAAACTAGAAAAATCGAATGGATGATGAATCTAAAAATGATATAACAGAGAATGCGCTGTGAATTGGACAAAAACACGCGACAAAAACACTAACTCGAACTGAAAACTGTGACAATTATCTGCTACCGAGTGAAATAAATCAGAGGTGATAATATATAAGTCACTTGAAACTATTATGACAAATGGGGAACGACTACTGAGCAATATTTGCTCAGTAGCTTGGAACGTTTTGATCGAAACAGTAGCTGGAGAAAAAGTTGCAGGGAAGCCGAAAATTCTATTTGAAATATGTGCAATCTATTAAAATATTCAGTAGCAGGAGAAGGGGGAGAATAAGCTGAAGAGATCTATCTGAAATAAGTGCAATCTATTCAAACCTATTCAGTAGCAGGAGAAAGGGTTGGTTAAGCTGAATAGAGCTGTCTGAAACATGTGCATTCTATTCAAACCTATTCAGTAGCAGGAGAAATGGTTGGTTAAGCTGAATAGAGCTGACTGAAACATGTGCAGTCTTTTCAAACCTACATAAATCACAATCACGTATAACCATAATCTTAAATCACAGTCACGTAAACCAAGACTTAAGCCTATAGTAGACCATCGTTAACTTACTGGGTAGTGCAGATCGTGGCCTGTCCGATTGCTCTCACCTTTGATCAGGCTGCAGGCCACCATCGTCACACGTTCTAAGAGGAATGTGGTTTTGAGGAAGGTGAAACGCAATGAATAGCCAACAGATGGAAAGACCCCATCGAGCCTCACAAGGGAAAAAAGGACCCGAAGGGCCAAGAACCAACGCCCCGAAGGGAGGAAGAAAGTAGCTCTAAGGTCGCTTCTCGCTCCTAAATTATTACACGACTAAATTATTACACAACGGTAAGTAAGTTTTGAGGAAAAAAACGTCTGCTTATATGACAAATTCCACGGTTCTGGTTACAGTAGAAAAGAAATTATTGTTGACATGGTAAACGGTAAGGGCCTGATCAAGGAAACGTAATCACTAAGGAAAAACAATGGCGCAGGGGTGCGATCAAGTCTATACCTGCTTTGACTTCGTACCAAGTGAGCCGCCAAAATTATGAAGGGACAATTACAAGGTTCGCTTCTTTTGCAGTTTGATGATTGGTATATTCGAAGGAAAATTCAGTGTATCAATCATGTCAATGCATAGCCTGGACTATTTTCACTTTAGGAAAGATGTGCGGCTTGCCGAGAACAAAAATATGGATGAAAGTTTGCAAGCTCGAACACTACTTGATAACAGATTTCAGTTTCGAATCATAATATGTACGGGAGAAATGTGATTCTTTCAGTGACTCACTATGAGTACTAAAGCTAGACGACAGCTGTCTAATCATATCATCAGAAGAACAATACTATATTGTGATATTATAAATGATGATGTGCTTGCTTTTCTGATCCATATTTCAATCTAATACTAGAGCATATACACTTAATTAAGACCTAACACATTGTCAAAATACCGAACAAACAATGCCGTAGCTCATCAATCACAACTTACATAATTTATTGGGACAAAATATGAGTACATTGTGATTATATATTTTGATTTGATTACTATGTATAACTTTTATTGCTATGCGTTAGCATGGCTAATTAGGTTTTGAAAAATACAAAAAGGGGGATTTTTTGTCCTGTAGCGAAACGGACGGATTGAGTAGTTATGAAAACCGGAAGAAAAAGAAGGACTTAAGTCCCAAAAATCTAACGCATAAGCCCGGAATTCCATTGCAAGAGGAGTCCTTGATTTTTATGTCTAGAAAAAAGAATACCGAGAATAACCTTTAAGATTAAATAGGTTGTGATCAAACTTGATTAAAGATACATATCAAAACACAAGTAAAAAGATCACAACCTTAATCATCAATATCAACTTATAATAGGTATGCAGGTTACTTTTTCTTTGCAGATCAATATCAGTTTTCGATTATAATTCGCTGTCAAGAATCAAGTGTAGAGAATAGTTGTAAAATTTTTTTTTCTTCTAAAAACGTAAGTACCACACAAGTAATAAAGGAAGATAATTCTGGAATATTATTGAGAAAAATAGTTTTCTTTTGTATTCCTTGTCTATAATAATCACTTTCTAGATCTGGATTAATTTCTGATGTTTTGAAAATTCAGTATAGAACACAATCTAAGAGTTTGGACCATGATGACAGCAAAGCAGTTTAAAAGCAATTTCAAAACAAAGAAAATGACAGAAATAACAGTTTGATGTACACCCTTAAAAATTAAAAATGTAGAATTTTTGCTTAAATACCACCGTCTGACTCTGACCGTTAGATCGTTGCACTTGAAATCATTGAATGTGAACGTTTCCAGTTCGTATGTATGTAACGAAAGATACGTTGCAAGTACGAACGGAAGATGAAATTGTAACGCCATTTGTCTATATTTGGAGCGATGATTTAACAAAGTACACGTGGTGTTGGCTGCCGGTCTTAGGAGACTGCGGACTGAAGGCAAGTTAGAAGTATATAGCCAGGGTCGTGAACCCTAGAAAGGGCTTTTTCATCTTTTCACGTTCTGTTGGAAGGGAGTACGGACGGTATCATCAAGAACAGAGAGCAGGGCTATAGCCATATTGAGTGTAGACTGTGGGTGAATAGTTGGAGGTTAAGAGTACCAGGGAGATTTCAGTGTTGATGTGATGTTGATTTGAGGTTTAGTCTATTGAGTGAAAAATCAAAGCGTTTAGAGAGAAGTAAAGCTTTCTAGAATGAAATTCTCACAGGAGAAGAACAGCAGTGAAGAATTACCGGTCCAAGAGTTCTTCGTGACCTTGTCAGCAAGTAAACGCCGTGTAATGTATATGAGCCCTTGATTTTCTCTATTCTATGATAAGCAAGCTTGGATTGTGTGCAAAGCTGGATTGGACGCACCTGGTGTGGTGTTGACTTTCTTTTGGTGTAATTACTTTGCATTCCTATTTCCTAGCATCCACTAGGCTTTCTAGTCTTGGCTGTGGTCCTCCAGGGATTATGACGTTCCGACTTGATCACTAGTAGCGGAAGCGCTGCTCAAATTTAATCAAACCCAAGCCCGGAATAGTTTCCACGGTGTTCTGAAACCTGAGATTAGTACCATAGAGCTGCAAAAGACTAGTTGGTTATTCTAAACCCGTCCAACGGTTATCAAATCCTTGGTGTTTATTAGCGGAAAGTTTAACGAACTGGATCTGGAGACACAAATAAAGTACACAGGTCTTCAGGGAGGTTCACGTTCGGCGACTCATTGGTTAGAGATGGACGACTCGATTCTGTGATCTGCGGTCAAACATTACAGTTGGTATCAGAGCAGGTTCAAGTTGAATCTTTGCTGAACACCATCGACAATGAAAGCCGTGCCGACTAGGATGGACGAGATGAAGGCGTTTTTGAAGAAGTTGGAAGGCCGACTTGAGCAAGTGGAAGCTGAGAACAAGGTGCTTAAGGCGGATTTAGCTCAAGCAAAAGCAGCACCTGAGAAGGAAGCAGAGGTCCATGTACCACAACTAGAGCAAGTCAAGGATTTAGCGCTGCTAGGTGAAGGAGCAGTTAATACTGCTCAAGCAGATAAGAATGAAGATGGGTCACAGAAGACGCAAGATAATGTTGCGGAAGATAGCTCAGCCAAAGAAGAGCACAAGCGGAAAGTGAAATGGGCTGAACCAGCAACGTCATCATCTTTCAACGGTGAGAAGCTTTTCCAAGTTTGAGTTACGGATTACTGAGATGGAGAATTACTTGGAGAATTTTGATGAACGCAGCTGGTTCACTTATGCTGTTAGTAGACTGGAAGGAGAGGCGAAGGAATGGTATGGAGGTCAACAGCGGATGAAGAGTTTGAACGGTAAAACTCTTATGTCCACTTGGTCGGAGCTGAAAGATGAGCTTCGACGACATTTGGTACCCGTGGATGAAACTACACAATTTCGGTTAGAGCTCATTCATTTGAGACAGACAAGGAGTATCAGATAGTACCTCCAGCGATTTTCTGAGTTGATTACTCGTTTGCACATGATGGATCGCACCGACTTGTTGTTCCACTTGAAGAAAGGTCTGCAAGGTTTTTATGCTAGTGTGTTTGATAGTTGGGTTATGTTTCACAAGTCCGAGGACATGCAAGACTTATTTGCATATCTGGAAGCAGCAGAGAACACTAGGGAGCGTAATTATACCGTGCAGCCTTCCAAGTTTCAGCGTGGAACAAGTGGTGGCGAGCCTAATAGAGGATTTTGGCGCAATCCTCAAGGACAGATAGCGTCCTCTTAGAGTAGAGGTGGTAGAGGACGTGGTGGTGGAAGATTTGGGGCATCTGGAAAGGGATTTCCTCGTGGCTCTCAGCAACGAGGAGTTACTCGTGGTCCCACTTAGACACGACCTACTGGATCTTATGCATCTAATGCAAGATCAAACCAAGCTTCGACTTCAAGTGCTAGGAGCAGTGGAGCTAGCAGTACTACACCTTCAAGGACGATCATCTGTTTACGATCGGATGTGATGATCATATCGCTCGTGATTGTCCTCAATGTTCAACAACGAGCAACGTGCGTGTGTTGACAGCTGAAGAGACAACCAGTGTTGAAGAATCTGTTGAGGTGTCTACTGGAAGTATGTGCTGGTGAGCATTTGGTAGAACATGGAGATTTTCTGCCGTGGATTGAAATGAAACTAGGAAGCCAACAGTGTTGTTTGCTTATAGATACTGGAGCAGATGTGAATGTCTTGGATGAAAAGCTGGTCAGGACCTTAGGGATGACTAGAACCAAGATCATGAGCCCCTTCTTGATAAGGTTTGTGCAAGGTAGCACAACCGTTACAAAAAAGCTCATGAGTGTTCTTATTACTGTTGGAGGGGTAACCAGGAAGCATGAATTCCTAGTTATGAACTTGGGTGATACAATGGAGGGTATCTTGTCATGGTCTTGGTTACAAGAGACCAAGGCAAAGCTAGATGTGCAAGAAGAGAACGTCATAATCGTGGATCGATGGGGCTTGAGTCAACCACATCCTTTGATCATCGAAGAGAGACCCAAGGAGCCAAACCATGCTGCTCGTAGGTTCCAACGAGTCAAGGTGGCATTTCAGATTTGCACAGCTAGACAGTTTGAAAAGCAGATCAAGTCAGTAGACGAAGCTTGGGTTGTAGTGATGTCTAAACCCAAGGTGGAGACGGATGAGGAAGAACGTGTTGCTGCTCTTCCCATACGTCCTGATATGCAAGCATTGATTGAGAGGTATTCTCACATAATGCCGGACCAGTTACCAACATGACTTCTTCCGAGGAGAACCTTAGATCATGCTATTGATCTGGTTCTTGAGACTACACTTATTGGAGTGCCATCAAGACGCATGTCGTTTGATGAGCTCACAGAGCTTAAGACTCAGTTGAAAGAGTTGGTAGCTTAGGGTATCTTACGGCCCAGTATATCACCTTATGCTGCCCCGGTGTTGTTCGTGGTCAAGAAAGACGGTGGTATTCGCATGTGTGCGGACTATCATGCACTCAATAAGGTTACTGTCAAGAACAAGTACCCTCTTCCTCTCATGGATGAAACCACTGATCGGTTGGCAACAGGAAGGTACTTCACCAAGCTGGATCTGCGTTCTGGATATCACCAAATCCGGATCAAAGAAGGAGATGAAGAGAAGACAGCTGTAAGGACGAGGTATGGCTTGTTTGAGTATACAGTGTTGTCGTTTGGATTGTCCAATGCACCTGGTACTTTTTGCAGGCTGATGAACGAGATCTTTAGAGATCTCTTTGATGAAAGTGTTATTGTATACTTAGATGATATCATCATTTTCTCATCCACTTGGGGTCAGCATCTAGTAGATGTTGAAACAGTGTTTAAGCGCTTAGAAGAACACCAATTGTATCTCAAGAAGAGCAAGTGCTCTTTTGAACAAGAGAGTGTGGTGTTTCTAGGATGTTTGATCGATGCGCAAGGTATTCATCCTAACAGGGTTAAAATTCAAGCCATCGTTGAATGAAAAAGACCTGAGAGTGTTCATGAGCTCAGATCTTTTCTTGGGTTAGCTATATATTTTCGGTGCTTTGTTTATCAATTTGCGCATAAAGCCGCACCTTTGTTTGACTTATTGCGTAAGACTTCCAAGGTTGTTTGGAATCTAGTAGCTGAAAGAGCGTTTCAGGGGTTGAAACAAGCACTGACAAAGATGCCCGTGCTAGCTCTTTCAAAGATGTGAGAACCTTTCGAGGTTCACACAGATGCTTCCCAATGGGCATTGGAGGAGTGCTGATGCAAGGAAAACATCCAGTGGTTTACGAAAGTCACAAAGTTTTCAGAAATAGAGGCAAAATGGCCTGCTCATGAACAGGAGATGTTCGCAGTTGTTCATTGTCTGAAGCGTTGGGAGCATTATTTATTACCAAGCAAAGTTACTGTTGGACGGACTGCGAGGGTAATACATACTTTCAGAGTAAACCCCGTTTGTCCCGCAAACATTAGAGGTGGCAAGTGGAACTTGCACATTTTGATATCGAACGGCGGTATCAAAAGGGAAAGAAAATATTCCAGCGGATGTGTTAAGCAAACGTGTCCAGGCGTTAACAACTCAGGACACAAGTGAAGAGCTTTTGGATCAAATCAGACAAGCATTGTTAGACGATCCTCAGGCTCAACATTGGACCAGCCAACAAGAGAGAGATTCATTGGTACGTAATCTCTCGTTTCGCAATGACCTTTGGTTTTACAAGCAAACCAAGGTCTATGTTCCAACTGGATCTCTAAGGACACTAGTCATGCAAGAATGTCATGATTGTGAACTGGCTGGATATGGAGGGCAGAATAGAACGTTGCAACGAGTTAAAGAGCAATTCTATTGGTCGTCCATGTTGGAGGATGTAGTCAAGTACGTGCAGACTTGTTTGACATGTCAACAACAACGAACGGAGCGAAGAAGACCTGCAGGGTTACTGAGACCATTGCCAATACTTGATGGGCCTTGGGAGAGCATAAGTATGGACTTGTGCACAGGTTTATCCGAATCAGGAGGTTTTGATGCTCTACTAGTTGTTATAGATCGTTTTAGCAAACAAGCTCACCTCATCCCTTGTAGGGAAGCAGTGACTTCAAGAGGTGCCGCTGAATTGTTCATACGATATGTTTTCAAATATCATGAGATGCCTAAAGACATTGTTTCAGACCTGGATAAGAGGTTTGTAGCTGAGTTCTGGAAGGGTTTGTTTCGAAGACTCGAATCTACCCTCAAGTTCAGTTCCTCTTATCATCCTGAAACTGATGGTCAGACGAAAAGGACGATACATATAGTAGTGCAAGGGTTGAGAAACTTGATTGGAGGGAGCACTTGGACTTGGTGGAGTTTACATATAACAACACCAAGCATTCGAGTACAGGATTTAAACCATTTGAAGTGGTTTATCGAGGCTCTCAAGCACCTTGGACTCCTATAGCTCAAGCTACCAAGGGGCATGAAAACACCGGAAGGTCGAATCAAGATCCTCCAGATCTAGAGACTTTCATACGCGTTCAGGGTACTGTGTTTCAAGAGACAAAGAAATACATGAAAAAGACACAACAACGGTATGCCAAGTATGCAAACTGTGGTAGACAAGACGTACAGTTCAAAGAAGGACAGAGAGTTTGGTTACGGACCAAGAACTTCAGAATCCCAGCAGGGGTGGACTTAGCCAAGAAACTTCTTCCAAAGTGGGCAAGACTGTTCCTGATTGAGAAGAAGTTAGGTCCTGTGACCTATAAGTTACGTTTTCCAGCTAGTATGAAGCATTATCACCCCATCATTCATGTTTCTAACTTGAAAATGTTTCACGAAGAACTAGAATCGTTGCCAGGAAGATATCAGAAATGGCACCCAGTGTTAGAAGCATTACCAAGAGCTGACGATCTTGAGTTGATTGAGATAATAGATCATCGAGCATCACTGAATCCAGATGAAGCTGGAGAACCCGTTACTCAATACTTATGTCGTTGGACATGTAGAGTTCCGAGATTGGTAAGTGAAGCTTGGGAGTTCTTGGATGACATAGCACTGTACAAGTTCCAGGAACCACTGCGTAAATATTTTGTGAGACGACAGTCCGCAGTGGTCTCTTCCAGCTAAGCAGTGGATTGAATCGAGTCAGAAGAGTCATGCAAAAGGTCCTTCAAGGACACTGGAACCGAGTAGATCTGACCAATCTGCTCGTCTAAAGATGGAGTTGTGGTCTGCTGACTTCTTATGACTGTCGGATGTCAATCAGGTTTAGGCTGACGCTACTATGGTGTATCATAGTAAGGAGGCGGATAAAAAGAAACTGACGAGTTTACCACCTGGAAGCTAGGGTTCTGTCTCACTCGAAAGCTTCAACTAATGCGCAGAGAGTTGCAGGCTGTAAACATAAATCAGGCCATATTGAGTGTAGACTCTGGGTGAATAGTTGGAGGTTAAGAGTACCAAGGAGATTTCAGTGTTGATGTGATCGTTGATTTGAGGTTTAGTCTATTGCGTGAAAAATCAGAGCGTTCAGAGAGAAGTAAAGCTTTCTGGAATAAAATTCTCACATGAGAAGAACAGCAGTGAAGAATTGCCGGTCCAAGAGTTCTTCGTGACCTTGTCAGCAAGTAAACACCGTGTAATATATATGAGCTTTTGATTTTCTCTATTATATGATAAGCAAGCTTGGATTGTGTGCAAAGCTGGACTGGACGCACCTGGTGTGGTGTTGACTTTCTTTCTATGTAATTACTTTGCCTTCCTACTTCCTAGCATCCACTATGCTTTCTAGTCTTGGCTGTGGTCCTTCAAGGATTATTGCGTTCCGACTTGATCACCAGTAGCGGAAGCGTTGTCCAAATTTAATCAAACCCAAGCTCGGAATAGTTTCCACTGTGTTCTGAAACATGAGATTAGTATCAGAGACCTGCAAAAGACTAGTTGGTTATTCTAAACCCGTTCGACGGTTATCAAATCCTTGGTGTTTATTAGCGGAAAGTTTAACGAACTGGATCTGGAGACACAAATAAAGTACACAGGTCTTCAGGGAGGTTCACGTTCGGTGACTCTTTGGTTAGAGACGGACGACTCGATTAAGTGATCTGCGGTCGAACGTTACAAAATATAACAACTTAGAGGAATATCCAACTGTATATCAATTATATCGATCATATATGGTCGAAAATATCTTATCTCTTACATGATGTTATCTCTATTCTTCGGGAGGACCCAAATATCTCCGTTCTACGAAGGACCCAACTGATCGGACGGCATCAATCACCAGCCGCAAAGTCTGAAAATCCAACGGTAAAGCGGCCACAGCAACTCAATGTGTAACATATTTACGGCAACATATTGTCATACATATCCTTTCATATTTGGGCATAATATTTTCTAAATTCAAGTTATAGTAAATACAATAACAACAAATTTAAAACCAATAATACAACATGTTCCGTATAAACATAGTACTACCTTTCGCAATATTAATTGTACTTATGTAGTATCATACGTGATATTTATTAAATTTTTAACATGTGAGATTTTTTAGTTATTGCATAACATGTATACATGAATCGTTATCAATTTACAGATAACTAAATTTACGAATATAACGTCCAACCTTGAATGGCCCTAATGCCCAAGAAAGAAAGGGTTTTCAGTTGTAAAAACTTTTCCCTTAAACCCCCGTGCCCCTGGAAACCTTGACCCTGGAACTCATTTTGCAGGTTCCCTGTGTATGAACCTAAAATGCATTTGCTGAGAAATGTTTTTTTGCGAGAATGGAGTATGTGAAAGTTGCTCTAAGAACTTTACAATATGTAATTTACTTCAAAAAAAACGGTTAAATATGGACTGAAGGAATTTTTGTATTTTTTGTGGAACAAAGCAAGATATTCAGCTTCCTTGCATATTATTCACCTCCTCTTGAGAGAGGAGGCAAATATGCAAGAGTTTAATGTATTATCTAACCCTTCCGTTAAGAAGGGTTAGGTAATAAATCAAACATTTTATTAAATGTAAACTTGTGGCGATCATCAAACTGCATATGTACTTTGGGGAGCGTGTTTGTGTCCGCTCCCCTTATGGTTTATGTTTTGGTCCTCTCGCTTTTTCAGGTTGGATTAAGTTAATATTTATGAGTTAATAATAAGTTAATAAGTTAATTTTTCTTATGAATTTAGTACAAGATTTTGTTTAAAATCATATTTTCCCTATAACAACAAGCGGCAAAACTTCTCACAAGTCTATGTTGCATGCATATTTATCCCCCTTCCCTTCCAGCCACTTTCCAACCTCTAGCTCTATTGGCACAAAGTATTTCCCTCCCCAGATAATACAACTTGTCCTTTTCTCCCTTGTTTGACAAAACGTTCACTTTGCATAGATATTTCTCTTTACTTCAAAATAAACGGATCCAAAATTATAATAAATTTTTTGGGTACTTTTTTACCCACTTTGGGGTATAAATCTCTTGTCTTATTAGAAAGGTTACAAAGTATCATTAAATCTCTTGTCTTGTTAGAAAAGCTACAAAGTATCATTCGTTTGAACGGACTCGAGTACACAATTTGCATAGAGAGAAAATGTGTTTGCGGCTGATTATATTTCTTTCGTTTCTATATTAATCAATTCTCTCATCTGCTTGACACACTTAATAAGGTTAAATAATAAATCTTATAGTTGAAATGTAACTTCCTTGCATATTCACTCCTCTTCAAAAAGATATGCATATTCACTTAGCCTCGTTCAGCACCCGCTTGGGAGAAAGTATATGTTTGGTGGTATGATTATTTTGCACTTTGACGAATGACTTGCGGGTCCTTTTAGACTGTAGGTTAAGAATCCATGAGAGAAAAAACACACGGTTTTTGTGTAGTTAAGAAGCACTCATATTATGTGGGTGGTGACAATGTATTGGTAGTGCAGTTGTCTATATAATATCTAGAAATGCTTTTATATACACCTACTGCTTGTCCATCAATCTCTCTATATGTTTAATCTATTTCTCAATATGTTCAAGACAATTAAACATCTATAGGAAACCTCCTTTTCTAACCGGTACTCTTTAGTAGAGTGGAGGCCAAAGGCTCGAATTCGAGCAGACTCCCCTCTCTGAGGTAGTTTTCGTCGTCTTCGTGCTCAAGAACCGGAAGTTTTTTGGTGTGGTCATATCGTCCTCCTCGTCTTCCATGTCTTTCTATGCGATCTCGTTCATGAAGTACCTCTGCTTGTAGTGTGGACATCGATGGTTTCTCTTGTAGAAAAATATTTTCTCTATTCTTGTGTGACATCATGCGGTCTGAAAAAGAGCTCCACAAAGAGTCATATATGTGCTTTTGTAGTTCAGTCCGCATCAACCAGCGAGGAGACGCACAAGTACTTGCTAGATGCTAACATGCCATGCAGACAATGAGCGAATGCGTGTGAGAATGTGTGCAGAGATTTGTACTTGTTAAATTGCAGCGCTCTTGGAAGAATGATAATATACGTAAGCTCCACTTTGTGTCCGCTGTGTCCGTCGTGTCTAAAAGTAGAAACAGTTACATACCGTCACTGATCATGCTCTCAGTAATTCTTTTCATAGTTGCAAGATGGTGCTGCTCGTTCTGATCTTTAAACAATATCTAATCGTTCTCACAAATGTGTGCATTGTTCGATAAAAGCTTCACGCATACTTTGCTGCCCGCAGGACGATCTTTGTCTCAGCCTAAGGCCTAAAATATGTGATCGTGGATTTCGCATAAATACGTATCACACCGTGGAAATGAAGATGCAAGAGACTTCCTCCCCGCTCTACTGAAAATAATCTTGACATGCACTGTTATGCAAGTAATCAAAAAGGAGTGAAAAGAGATCAATGTCGAGATTGACGTCTGTCCTACAAACTATCACTGTCAATTCCAGGTTTGGTCTCCTAGCTCTTGCTTGCCTTCGGAGTGACATCTTTGTGTTCAAAGCGTGTAGTGACGACAGAGAAAACATGCGGATGGTTGTAACTGTGTGCATATACAAGAGAGGATGGAAGTGCCATAAAGAATGAACTGTACAACAAAAGAAGACACATGGATATGTAAATACGTAGGATAAGAGAACATTCGGTAGCATCTATCTTGCAAACAGAGACTGAGCCGTTTGTGGAATAAGCAACAAAATGATACGGATCGACAAGAGTTTGGATCGAGATCTGATGCAATGGACGCGAGTGGCACATTTTTATTTTCATGTAATCAAATTTCTGTACAAATAAAGACCAAGTGTTTGAGAAGTCTAAGTAGAAGTAAGCATATGATCGTGGCGGTAGCAAGGTGATGTTGTCGAATCTACCATCGGATTTTGAGAAGAAAGATAAGAGAATTTAGGCGCTCCACGGGTATATGTAGAGTATTGTAGTAGTGGTCAGACATTGCGAGTTCTAACTCAGACTGCAGTAGAGCAAGGGAACGATGGGAGTGGTCACGATGTCTATGTCGAGCTCTAATTCACAGTCCTCCGAGAGAGACTGTTGTGGAGATGTCATGACGTCTGGAAGACTAGGTTACATTTGAGACATCGGGAACAAGAACACGAAAGCCACCAAAAAAAGAAGTTCATCATTGAGCGTTTGCTTGCAACCAACGATAACTAGTCTAAAAGCGAGAAGATACCATGAAACGATCATGCAGAGAAGCGTGATGAAAACATGGAAGGTAAAGCACATGTACCGCACCTCGATAGTGGAGACGCAAAGGTGCTCAGTGCCAAGAAGTAGCGATGGTTGGTCAAAGTAGCTGGTCACCCAACATATTGCTGTTAAATAGACGCTAGTTGCACATGGTGCCAAACACAACAACAACGAGATGACGAGTGGTAAGAATAGAGATGGGTGCTGAAACTAGCAGCAGAAGTCTAGAATTGTTAGGAAGGCACTTGCACATGCCATCAAAACTTTGCACTAATCTCATCAGTGAAAGCACGAAAGCAATGCGAACTCGTCAAAGTAAACGATGAGAGATGCAAGACAATGCTTGAACCCACTCGCACATTGTCTTGCTTCGAAGTAAAGAATGTACTCACATCGCACGATCAAGAGTGTCACAAGTCACAACGAGTCGACTTCGCGAACTCCTCCTGAGAGAGAGAATGAAGAAAGAACTTGTATGTGAATTGTAGGTGTACAAAACACGACGGAAACGTCGAAAGAACACACCAAGAAAAGTCAAAACTGGACCAAATGAGGTCAAAAATGAGCGTACTACTCCTTGAAATTTTGCAAATTTTCCAAAGTGTCAGGGGCGGAAATAATCGGACAAGTATTTCTTTTTGACTCAACTCCTAAAAGTTTCATTTTGGTCAAAAAAGATCCAACTGAAAATCTACCGCTGGAAACCTCCAAATCGGCTGAAACTTGACCGGATACACAATTCGCAACTTCTGAACAAGATAGTCTTTTATGGGCTGGTTGATAGATATCAGCGAGAAAAAATCGTCCAGGTTTCTGAAATCGCGTTCTAAGTTTCTGGTGGTGAAAAACACGGTTTCGTTTCATCCGAACGCATCAACAAGACAGTGCTCGGCAGCAGACACAACTCCAACTACTCTCTCCTGTACTTCTCCATGCAGGAACTCCATCTTGCTCATCAGCAAAGGACACACTCTCTCTACTACTCTGATACCATGTAGAAAGATCGATACTTCGAGGACACTCCAAGAAGAGAGAGCGAGTAGACAAAAAAAGTAAAATAAGAATGAGATGAGAGAGACTTTGCCTCTCCATGTATATATAGTGGGGGTGAGTACAAGGAAAACCCTAATGGTGGGTTAGTCCTCTAACTAACTGTAACTATCCTAACCACTCCGGCTAATGTTAGCCAGTGATCTACTAGAGCTTGAGGTTATATCAACAAACCAATGGACGCCGTCTTCTCCAACATCAACGGTTGGGCTCCAGAGTCCAACAAGACTTTCTGCGGTTGATACATCTTTTCTGAAGATGCCACCAAACAGAAGATACCACTTCTGTTGTCTAACAACACCACCCTTGGTGCCAAACCAGCACGGTCTATCACGGGCCTAGCTAGTAACTCCTCTAACCTGACAATCGTCACTTGTCAAGTACCACTGGTAGCTTTCCTGATCCTCGACTCCATGGACACATCTACCGTCTCTTGCTGAACCACCTCAGCACTAGAGGTAAATCGGTAGGTCTTTTAAGAATCAATATCTCCGATTACGTGAATGACTAAAGAAGCCTTATTTGTCTACCAACCTCCTCGCGTTGTGGATCCAACTCCACTGACGCACCTCGTGACTCAGAGACACGTACTGCACTCCGAGTCACTGCTGCAGATGTCTCAATCTGCACCACCTCAGTCATGAAGTCGAAGTCAACTCCTTCTCCTCCATAAGACGTGAAAGTCTCTATTCTTGAACCAGATCTCCGTCGAGCCATACCATACTAGCTATCCTCTGCTCCAACTGCTCAATCCGAGCAGCCATACTCACATATGACGTCGTAGCAGATGATGGACCGATTGGTCCTCTCTCAGGTGTTGAGTCTCTATCTCCAACTCAATCACCATGGCCTCCGTCTCATCCACAATCAACCTTCTCTTGCCGTAGCTCGGGATGGACTAGAGAAGGATGACATGGACTTCTGTCCACGAGGTCCTCCAACACCTCCCTGTGATCATGATTGTTCAGCACCATCCTTACCACCACCACCACCACGCTGTTGCGTAGCCTGTGATCCTCGAGAAGAGTTGGTCGCTCCATGTGGTATCTCCATGCTGAACCCAACAACCACCACCCTCTCTTCCACCATGTTGAGCTCAATCCGCTCAGCCAAACCAAAGACAACCACCAACGTCAGAACGGTGTCTCTAAAGAGAGTGATATCTCTGACTCTCCTACGTAGCTCTCGGTCTAGTATCTCATATCAAAATTGGACTGACTGTGCTTTTGTTACCCCTTGTGTAATGCTGATCAACCACCTCATGTGAGTAAACGCCTCACGTAAGCTCTCCCCAGTCTTCTGCTGGAACTCCTGCAGACTCCTCAACTTGTCGGTCCACACACCTTGATAGTTCTTCCTCAAACACTGGAAGAACTGAACCACATGGTTAAACCCTGGTGGTATCCCGCCCACACTACCGCCTGCTCCCCTACTAGTGAATGCAACGCCGGTAGTAGATACTTCCGCCATCCGTGGATGTACCACTGCTACTGACACCCGACTCGCATGTGCTATGCCTCCTGAAACTGCGTAAGTGGTAATAGAAACGTAGTTGGGAGATCAATGTTGTCTCCACAACTCAATCTCCACGCTGTAGTCTCGTCTGAACTCATGATAATCATCCATCGGTGGTCTATCTAAGTGTTGGGATAAACCTTTCCACGTCATGAAAGATGTAAAAGCTGTGAGTTTCGCATCTGTAGCAGATCGCACCAACTGTCAAACTCTTGGATGAAGTCATCCAGCTCAATGATACCCACTGTATCCGATTATCTTTGAGGTCTCTTCGTGGCTCCATAGATCTCGTCCATGTCCCACAACAATGATGTGACGATACTAGACTGATCACCAGAAAGCGCACTATCTGCGTCTGACTCGTCCTCTAGAACAACCGACGGTAATGGTGTAAGTAGTCGGTACCTCACTCCACTCCGTGTGTATCCACTATCCGAGAAGTCCCCACCAGAATCTCGAGAACTCCGTGATGATAGAATCTCGTGAACACACACTCCAACTAGAATGTCGAAATCTCCATCACCACCGTAACCACCACTTGCCTAATCCCGCTCCTACTGAGCTCACATATCCTCTACTAGGACGGTCAAGGTAAAGATAACATGTATCTACCATCGCCACAGACAACCTTTTACGGTCTGTTGGTCGTCAATCCAACCTCACCGTGAGAGAAACAAAAATAGTCTAACTGATCCGCAACTCCAATCTCACTATCGACAGCACACTAGAGTGAACTCACTCTGGAAATCAAGCGCCAACATAAGCAAATGCAGCGCACAAACAGAAAACAAAATATGGAGGAGTTCCAACCACAAGAAGTCCAAACGATAACACTCCACACTCAAACATTCACATAACGAGAAATCCAACCTCACCCGAACCGATGTCTCTTCTTCGATGACCACATGCACAATATATGATCACCAACTGTCATAACCGGTACTAAAGGTCACTAACTAGATGTTCACACCTCTAGTAGCTCCAAATATATCTATGTGGTAGCTCTACTAGCTCACCCAAGACAACTGCCACCAACTGCCTCCATACACGTCTCTACGAGATTGACAAACACTACCACAACAACAACTTCTCTTTAGTACTATGGGGTCGTCCTACCACCCCTCCAGGAACATGCGAGAAGGTCTCCTACTACCTTAAACAAGTCCATAAGTACTTGCATGCATCCCTAGAAGACACCAAAAGCTATTGGTCTAGTGGTATAGCCAAAGCTAAGAACTGCAGAGTTAAGTGTGCAAGTTCAAGAATATTTTTGAGATGGATGACCTGCTGGTTTCACACTTCCCACACAACGGAAACTTGCATACCTCTCTTACGCACACCAGCAAGCTGACTTGCGGCGGGTTCGGGCTCCGCTCCTCCTCCGTACTCACGCACCTCTACTCCTCGAAGCTTCTAAACGCACTCCACACCTTGACACTCCCGCTCACTCTCCGCTCTGCTATGCTTGGAGTAGAGTAGAAACTCGAGCCAAACAACACAAGAAGGATGCGTATGAAGAGAACACACCCAAAATAACAACTTCGAGGTCAAAAACACACTCCACAAGATCGAAATCTACCAAATTGACATTCGCATGCAAGTTTATGTCAGATTTTGTCCATCAGTGATCTTCTTCTCCTTTCGAGCCAAACAACATAAGAAGGACGCGTATGAGAAAAACACACCCAACATAGCAACTTCGAGGTCAAAAACACACTCCACAAGGTCAAAATCTGTCAAATTAGAACTCGCAGACAGGTTTACGTCAGATTTTACCCATCCGTAACTTTCTTCTCTTGTAACTTCTTCGATCCCTCACCAAATCGGCTGATCGTGCGTGCGCATCCGCAAATCGAAGATATCAATGATCTGTCAACTCCAAAGATACCACCGGCAGAAATCTATGATCTGAAATCTCTCAATCAGATCTCGCAATTCGAGTTCTTTGAGTGATCACCGGTATGTACTCACTCCATCATACCAACCGGCACTAAACAATCACTAAAGTTGAGTCAAATCCACTCTTTGCTCGCAGAATCCAGATTGCACTCACCAAGACTACCCACCATAGCCAGGAGCATGAAGATTCAACTCGAAGAACTAAGGCCTCCAAGCCCTACCTGCAAAGTATACCCCCAGTGGACTTTCCCACCAACTCGCACTAACGGTCCTACCGAGATTCATCACTCCGCACTCGGTCAACCTAGCCGAGGTGCCAAACTGACTTGACAGAATTCGTATGACATTCGATCTTCTTCTTTGGCAGAGACCCAACTACACTATTGATGTATCCGGTGATGTTAGAACATCGTATCGAATTACTATCAATAAAGTGATGATCTCCTTGAGCAATACTGCTAGCTCTAAAACCGTCCACACTAAGAATATATACCTTGAAGCAAGGTGTAGCTCTCGTCAAAATCTATCACTGACATATGCTATACACATTAGACCCCAATAATGAAAACAAGACGAACAGCTGATCTTCTCCGATGCGAAGAGAGATAATGATATCCTCGCATGCAAAGATATCCAAACCAACATGATGACTTAACTTACCGACTATCCATCAATGATCCCAAACCGTCACCTCCTCCTCTAAATATCTCTACTGCACGAGCTCTCAAAGTGATCTCACCAAAGCGTCCAAGAATTACAATAGAATCAGATGTATCATCACGAACCTCTCTATCTCTTGGACCACGTCGTGTACGAGGAGGAGTGACATAAGTGCAAGCACGGGTATAAGATTCCTCATAATATCAGATCCATGACTTATACCACTCTCAGAAGGTATCTGCGAGCAATGTGGAGGTCAAACATGGTCATCCTCCTCCAATGAAATGATATACTCCTCTCCCTCGAGAGTGGTTGCACCTCAGAATGATGTAGTCTTAGTATAGTTTCATTGGTGACTTACTCCATGTCCGTCCATATCAATGGACGTACATGGAGTAAGTCACCAATGAAACTTTACTAGGAATATCAGTGGTTCATCATCTAGAGACATCTGTACGATAATCAGACTATTCTACGATGACATACGAGTGACTCCTAATCCTGATAACAACAACGTCTCCATCGCACGACAAACTTGATCCAACTCCAAAAGAGAAGATAGAGTCGATAAGAGTACACAAGATGAACCACCCATAGAGACTCCTCAAATAAACACACGAAAAGTCTCCATAGCTCGCTCAACAAGACGGTGACGAGAAATCGTACTGAAGATGACTTGTGTATTTCTTGGATGATTCTCTTGCGTCCTGATGACCCCATCGTCGCTCGTGATCCCATGCAACCATCGTTGTCTTTAGCACACCACCCCGAGTTGTAAAGGAAGCTGCCCTGAGCTTGTTAAACTGAGCAGCTGTTAAGCTAGGACCAAGCTAAACAAGATGCCCTTTAGCTTACATTTCAAAGAACTACTAAGAAGTCATGAAGATATTAGATGGAAGCTCTTCTTGATTAGAGCAAGCACATGTTTTCATTTATGCGGGACAAGATATACATATATGTTTATGTCATTTCTAGTTTAAGAAAGTGAGAAAAGAGAAAACTCTGTAGTTTTCCGTGATAACTCGGATTCATTATCTGATGACACCATCGTGTAAGTGTCCTTGAGTAGTATAGTTTTGGTTCTTTCGTTACTGAAAACTGAGATGTAAAGTGGAAATAAGACCCGAAAAGTTAGCAAAGGAAATAAAAGTAAATTCTGTAAACTTATGTACATGTTTCTTTACTTTATTAAACGGGAAGCAAGAGCAATCTCAGTGGAAGGGACGCCCACCTAAGAAAAAGATGTTATTGGATCAAATCCTCTTGGTTCTTGGTTCTTATCTCAGCATGTTGGTTTCATGGATGGGAGTCTATGTTAGATGTGTGACCACGTCTTGCACATCTAGGAGCGGAAGACTAGTATCCTTCTTAAACGTGGGCTTCTTGACCTCTGCATGCAACCGAGATTATGAGTTGCGAGATACCTAATATCTTCCTTAAACGTGGACTTTCTGGTCTAAACCTTCACATGCAACCGAGATTATGAGATGAGAGATACCTGATTCATCTATGGGAGGATATTAAGTCATGTGGGGTGGTTTTGTAGTTGTGGCTTTGACCGCAAAATCATGGTTGCGAGATACTTGATTCAGCTATGGGAAGGTTGTAAATCCTATGGGGCGGTCTTGTAGTTGTAGTCGTAAAATCATGATTTAGTTCATAATCTAGGTTGCATCAAGATTGCATCGAGGGTTGAGAAATTTTTGTTAAACAAGGGGTTAGCTTAGCTAGGGGTCAGCTTAGCTAAGAGGTTCTCAAGGATTGAAGAATTTTTATTAAACAAGAGGTTAACATAGCTAATGAGCTACTTGATAATATATAGTAAAGACATATATGATAAGTAAAGGACATATATGATATAAAGACCCTAACTTAGCTAGAGAGCTGCTTAGCAAGGGACTTGTATTCTAGGTTAATCGTCGTACGGCTGGAGTCCGAAGGACATTGAGGATTATTAAATAGACGACATGCACCAAGAAGAGAAGGAAAGATTGTGATAATTGAGGGTATTAATTGTAAAATTGAGGTGTGAATAACATTTTCTGAGTCTTAGACAGCCTATTTGTGTAGATTTGAGTGTCTGATTGACCTTGGTTGGCTACAAGAGATTGTATTTGAGTTCTTATTGTTGACAGAAGTCTGTTTTTCTTTTGATCCTTCTCACAATCAATCATAGACAAGAGGTCCACCCTCTCCAAGAAAGATTCTTTTCACATAACGTGCTCGTCCATCTGGATCTGGGGTATCAAAAGAAGATTGTTCATACAGATACAATATGCATGTTAGATTATTCTATGTAAGGTTCACATATTTTGGCAAAACCTTACGAATATAAAATTTTAGCAAACAACCATTGGACTACATTATCTATATTAACTTAGAATAATTAATACATATAATAATTATAGATTAATATCATAAAACCATTCTAAAAAAAAACTAAATCATACGAGAATAAAAACACAGCAAAATATCATGTCTACCCCACATAATTGTGGAATAGACATGATGCATACATTAAATTATTATCATAAAACCATACAACAAAATAATTTTAATCTTACGACTACAAAATTACAGCTCACAACCATAGACTACATTAATTATATTAACTAAGAATAATTAATACATACACTAAATTAATATCACATTTTTATATAAAAGAATATATCAACTTCTATGATAATAAAATTACAGCAAACTATCATAGACTCCACCATAATGGTATTAAGTAACAATAATTATGCATACACTAAACTATTATCACAAAATCAAACAACAAAATAATTTTAATCCTACGACTACAGAATTACAGCAAACAACCATAGACTCCATTAACTACATTAACTAAGAATAATTAACACATACACTAAACTAATATCACTATCATCATACAAAAGAACAAATTAATTTCTAAAACAATAAATTACAGCAAACTATCGTAGACTCCACCATAATTGTATTAACTAACAATAATTAGTGCATACACTAAACTATTATCATAAAACCATAGAAGAAAATAATTTTACATCTATGACTACAGAATTACAACAAACAACCATAAACTACATTAATTATATTAACTAAGAATAATTAATACATACATTAAACTAATATCATAGTTCTATAAAAATTTTTTTTACATCTCCCTAAAATTATAACAAACTATGATTGCAGATATTAACTAAGAATAATAAACATGTGCCATAAAAGAATATCACAAATCCATAAAAATACAATTTATACCTTACGACTATAAATTCTTGTGAACTACAGATCGTTCTCAATAAACAAGAACAGCAATATAATAAATAATAACATATTGTTCTAAATTAGTGTTAACAAAACAACTTAAAACCTAACCTAACCTAACGAGCTAAGCTACTAATTTAAGGTTTAAAATTACTAAACTAAGCTAACATAACAACATTTCTGATGCAAAACGCATCAGAAAATAATTGGTGTCGTGGTCGCGAATCGCGAAGAGTAAAACCCTAAGGATTTATGATGCGATATGCTTCATAAATCTCATTGTAAATTTGTGCATTTGGTTTACGATGCAAATCACATCATAAATCTAATCTTAGGTCATCCAGCCATCATTTGCGTTACTATTCGTACCGCTAATAGCTCCGGATTCAAAAATCTGTTACCTTAGTGACAGAAATTGTTGCATTTAAGCTTTTTCTTGAGAGGGGAACTTAGAGAGGAGGAGAGAGGAGATATTTGGACCGCTGCCAATCTTTAAGGATCCACGTAGACATTATTTCCAGCTAGAGCACAACTATAACCTTGTACATTGATCCCTGGGCTACAAATTGACTAGTGGAGGAGAGTTGGAGGTACATGAGCCGCCATGGAGCTCCAGACTTTGTTGTGCAGCGATCAGATGCTTGTAATTTTGAATGCTTCGTGTTATCCTGTTACAAACACTCATTTTTATTTGTTCAACATGCAGAATGATCAAATCTTGTGTGTATGATCTCTGAAATTCAATTTTGCTTGCTGAAAGTTCAGAATGCACACCTATTGTCTTCATATTCGATATATGAGTGAATGAATACTCCAGGAAGCATTCAATGTATTTCAAATGCTTGTTGTACCTTCTTGCAGCTTCTTTGCCTTCTCTTTGTATCTTGGATTGCTTCCTGGAGCCCGTACCTGGTCTCTTAGCTCGAAACTTTCTCCACACACTCCTTCTGGACCAACAGACCTCTCTAGAGCTTCTCTAATATGTATTTCCATCTTGTAGTTTCACTTAGACTCTTCTAGATCTCTCTAGCTCCTTTAGGGATCCATAGCTTTATAGGCATCAATTTTGACTTTTATACTCCTTCAAAATCCTTCTCCAGCTTGACATCACTAGCTTCTCGCCTAGCTCTTTGTTAGATCACTCACATGTTTCTTACCTCACCTTTTTTATCTCTCGTCCATTGACGAGACCCACCAGAGTTATAGCATACACATAGCCTTCGATGGTCTCAACTATAGTGATTACTATACGTTTTCAGCCAACTTTCTATCTCTCATCGCTGTACTACTCTGGTTACCTAACTATAGTCACCTCTGGTGGTTCAAGTCATGGCTATGGACAGCCACTTATAGATCCATTTTTGTTAGACATTTCCACACCATCAGATGGTGTTGGTACTTCTCAGCCTGATGTTGTATACACCTAGTGCCATACTATGTTGCGACAGCTGGAGACCATCTGGACGTCTATGACATCTAACGATATGGCTCAGATCATGACGAACATGATCACAGCCATGGTGTCAGAAGTCCGACAATCCACGACCCCATGTACTTATACTGACAGTACTCGTATCATCATTAGTTCCTTCCGATTATCCACTCCATCACATCCAACAGTCCAGGGATCCACTGATCGGAGTGAGACTGGTGCTCGACCTTAGGAACGAGGTCCTGACTCCTAGTCTTTCTTGTGAGCATGAGAGAGAGAGGATGATAGTTCGATCACGACTTGAGTTGGATACGTCAATTTGTCAATACGTTCTGCATGTGTTGAACATTCTTATTCACACGTCTCTTTCATTGATACAAAGACGTCTTTCTAGTGTGGTTGTCATGAACTGGCAACCACATGTCTACTACAAGGACATGCCCCTCGTAGAACAAGTGAGAATGAGAGGAGAGGTCGAGGTGAGGTTCAAGAATAGATCTTGCATCAACGAGCGATGGTTTATTCAGCACATGCAGAACATATTGACAAATCGATGAGATGCGTAAGAAGATTCGAGCCATGCTTGCACTCTTGGTAGAGGGAGCGGAGCCGACGTGCCCTCCTAGAGTTACACAAGAGAGTTTCAAGGGTTTCTTCTAGAGGAGTTGAAGTTGCATTGGACGGACGTGTACAAGGTGGTTGAAAGAGACCTCGTACATGTCCAAGAGCAATCAACCACTGATCGTGAGCTCTCTCATCCTCTCGACTGGTATGTTCAGAGGTACAGTTCTACACTTTCATTTAAATTCTTCATTTAGCAACTAGCCATCATGAACTAGAACTTTTATTATCTAATTGTTGTTTTTTTTTACGAGCAGGTGAGATAAGACCAAGAATGAGTGTGACAAAGTTGGTGACCCTGATAGTAAGTTCATTGAAGGAGAAGCGTATCTTTGTCCGTAAGAAAGTCACTAATCAATTTGGACAAGGCCGCTTCACATGTTCTTCTCTAAGTTTGTAAGTACTTTTAGGAATTTTATCAACTTATGTGACAGTACTAACAATTCACATGTCATTGCAGCGACATGAGCAGAAACGAGAACCTACAGATGAAGAGATTTGATCTGCAGAGGAGCATGGCGTCAAGAAACTATGAGAACTAGTAGGAGAGCACACAGATCTGCAGGTGTGATCAGTATCGCTTTATTTTAACTTGATTTAACTTGTAAATTTATGCTTTAATGATTTAGATGAAGTCTATACTAACTTACTTTTGTTTTATCTTGGCAGCCTTCTACTCCAGCAATAGCTCCTTCTCCTCGAGAAAAAGACATTAACGTAGAGACAGATGACGCTGATCAGTTTTATGTTTCAAGAGACGAGACAGCCGTCACCACTCAAGAGGCAGCCGTCACCCGTATCAGAGAGGAGGCAGCGGATGTCGGAGAGATAAGTCAGAAGACAAGAGCCGTAGAGGAAGGAGAAGAAGAAGATAAGAATGAAAGTTTATATTTACTATCATGGATTAATTAACAATGAATTTTGCTTTGGCTCTTCATATATTATTCTAGTTCTGACATGAGTTGTCGATGTTCCAGGCATCTGGCTCTGGTCCAGTTTTGCATATCAATCCCCGTGAACCTACTAATAGTCGTTGTCGTTTGGATAAGATGTAGAGTTCTACACACATTTCTATGGGTAGGTTTATTACATATTGGCTTTAATCCATAGTTATATCTTTATTTTTTATGGGTAGGTCAGTGTACTACATGTTGGCTTTAACCCATACTTGCATCTTTGGCTTTTCAGCCATATGTGTATTCAGTTTATTCTTACGTATTATATATATATATATATATATATATATATAAATTATTTATTGATATGAGCTTCTACAAAACAGAACCGCATAATGTTCAATCTGAAACTGCATGCTGAGAATATTTTTTTTTAAGATTTAGTCATAATACAGAATACGATGCAAAACACATCACAACTTGTGTTGCGAAAAGAATGATAAATGAGCTCTCAAGTTATGATGCAGACTGCATCATAAACTCACCGTCATGAAATATCATAAAATACGAGAAGCAGTACATCGCAACTTGCAATTGAGTGAGCATCGGAAAAAATGATATGATTTGCATCACACCTTTCGATGCAAAACGTATGACAAATTCTCATGCAGATCTCATCAATATATGATCTAAATTGAATGAATATTGCGATGCAGATTGCATCGCAATATGATACTATGATGAACTTACTATGATAAAAGCATCACAAGTTACGATACATTCAATATGGTAAGTTGCGATGCTAATACATCACAACTTACACTGCATGTGTAATGCAATATGCATCGCACCGTGTATTTTTTGATTACTTTTCGTCTTAATATTTATAGTACACTTGCGATGCATTTATGATGTGCTTGCTATGTGACAAATACGATATGTGTTATATTTACATTGCAAGTGCATCGCAAGTCTTGTTGTTTCTTCGGTTCATTTCTCGTCTTCTCACTGTAGTTTATGATGTGAATCGCATCGTAACACAGTCTAATTTGTAGTTAGTGATTTTTGGAGCTAACGAGAACATAACCTGTGGTTTATCAAGTTTTCCAACACTGTGAAGTTACGACCAAGTATCCCTGGGACGTTTTTCTATTTACGATATATCTTTGAGGTTCTAGAGCTCGTACAATAATTTATTGATCTAGTAGGAAGTGGCTGACTGTGGTTCATGCCCAATGTTGGGTTGAACTTTTTGGATTAATTTAAGCTTGACAACGTAAGATATTTAATTATCATATTAGTCAAATCCAATATGATTAGCCCATTATCGACATGCAGCTAATTAATTTCCTTTGTGGAAGCGCTTACAGTTGTTTTACATGTCATCATGCAGTCCCCGGCCGCTGTTAAAGCTTACACAGGTAGTTAAATAATTCCGCCCTCCTGCTGAGCTGATTAGAGTAAAACGTTAACTCAACATGGAGTTCTTGTTCAAGTTATAGCTATAGTAATCACATATATACTAATTAAATAATATATCACTTTGAAAATTACAAATATTATTCTAAGTTGTGAAAGCTTAGATTCTTATTTCTTTTAGATAGAAATACGACTACAATATGGTAGCAAATGTGTATATACATAACATAACATATGTGACATGTGTGTAACACAGATCATACCAGAGTAGATCGCTATAACCAGTACTGCATAAACCTTATCAACCTTAATATCAGAATATTTTAGAAATGAATTAAAGCCAACATTTGTTAATTTATCAGTGGATGAACAACGTGAAGGTTAATTTATTTTCTTATATTAAACTAAGTAATCCATTTAAGTTAGCCTGAGGGAGGCATAGTCCGAAACCAAGGATGAGTGAGGAGGTCATCAACGGTCGAACTTTCTCGCACTCCGTCATTCCTGAATATGCCGAGTAGATCCAGGGCTTCTGGATGGGTCCCGACTTTGGGCGGGTAACGATCACCTTCCCAGTTGGTAATGTCTGCCTGTCCAGTCAAAAAACTCTCCAAGATGTCCCCTAGCATCGACAGATCGTCGTCGATGGTCGTCACATGCCCAAGTTCTCCTCTTGAGAAGATGTCTTGTGCCTCAAAGCGACGTCTTACCCCACGGCCTTCTTGGAAGGTGATGCTGCCGAGGTCGACCAGAACTGGCTCGGTGATGTTCTTCTTCCTCAGGCAGATGTTGTCCAGTTTGAGATCGGAGTGAACCATGCCGTGATCGTGAACGTGTTTGAGTGCTCGTAAGATCTTGTAGAACACTTGGCGAGCGCGATCGCAGTCATAAGCTTTCATCGCATGAGCCATATTGAACTTTGCCAGGAGCTCCATGACAATGTATATGTAGGTCGGTGTTTCGTAGTATCGGAACACTCTGATTATGTTCTCGTGTGCGGGAAGAACGTCGGTCGTCACGCACGCGGCTTCGATGAACATGGACCGCTTGTGAGCTCTATCTCGGCTCTGCTCAAAGACTTCGATCTTGTTTATCTCTTTCACTGCTCGCGTTACTTGTGATTCTCGATCCTTACATCTGTATACAGTTCCAAACACTCCTTCTCCGAGTTTTGCTTTTCTACCGTTTTTTATGTGCCTCGTGATGTCTTCGTCCTTGTATAGCTTAACCACATTACTGAGACGCCCGGTAAGCAGATACTTGCCCCTTTGGAGGGGGCCATGGATATCTGTTAGTTCTCTGCCGCTCGGGGAAGCTATTTTGCCTCTTGCTCTCTGAAAGTTTTGAGACCTCAGCAATCAAGTCATCAAATGACAAGCATAGCGCTGTCCACGTGCAACTATCTCAACTCCATGCATAATATAATCTTCTTGATTCAGGGAATGTGAATCAGATACGATTCCTTACCTGTTCGTGGTTAGCCCCCGGTGGATTCGTTCTTCCTACCCTCGATCACTTACGTACCTTTTGGTGACAGCTTTTAGAGTCCGAAGACGAGCTTCTTTCACCTTCATTTACACTCGCAAGAAGAGCTTCCTTCATGATGACTAAGGGGATCTCTCATCTTCCTACTAGTACTGATCTAATTGGTGTTGATTCCAAATGCAGTGTTAGACGAATAATCGTGGCATCGTCTGCAGTTCAGTGCCTATGCTTCTCTTTGTTTAACGTGATGGATCATTTTTGCCTTAACTCTCTAGCTGATCTAGATCTGAAATTGCTACAATCTGAATGTGGCAATCGAATCCTGTTGAGCTCTGAACGTATATATAGGAATCAGACTATAATCAGTTGATAGGCTATTCTTTGCATGCGTTGTCCCTTGCAGTTCAGGCGATCTTCGAGCTAATGCGTTAAGCATCAGACAGAGATTAATATTCACGAGAGCGTTCCCACAAGCGCTCCCGATCGATGCTTCGCAGAAATAGACTAGTATGTATGCTGAAAGTCAATCAAGTGAGGATTAGGACCCACGTACCTATTAAGAATGCGATTTGCGACCTAAAAGCGCTTTTATAGCTCGATCAAACTTGGTTGCAATTGAACTCGAAAGACCTGCTTCTTTGGTTCAAAACTTCCCATTCTTGCGATGGGGAATGGGATGGCATAATGTTCGATCTTTTCCTAGTCTAAGGGTAGAGGACTCCCTTCTGAATGTTAGTTGACTTCATCGGACGTTTCTAAACAATGTGTGATATTAGAGAACTGCGATTACCTTCTCGGGTTGACCCTGTGAAGCCTGCAGACATGTGATGGACACGACATCACAGTCTATAAAATGGCGGCGTTAGAATCTACTCTCAGACTGGACGTTTTATCTCGATCAGGTTAGCCCCTAACAGACTCTGTTTCTCTCAGCACTCATACCTGTTGGTTCACGTCGTCATGGCGGATCATACTTACTCGGCCAGACAAGAATCCTGAGAGTTCCCTTACGACCGATCCACCTGATGAATCTGGTCTAAGCTCTTAACGTATATTTCATCAAGAATCGATTAGCTTTTCTAGACATATGCCTAAAATCTGAGGACTGGATACGAGAAGTCAATATAGAGGGAGAGGCAACGATTTGACTGTGGTGATCAAAATGATTGTCTGTGGAGATCATGATCGAATCGTTGAAATAAAAGAGTCGAAGATGCAGTTCATCGTTGTGCTGACATTTCTACGTCCAGCCTCCCCCGTAGAGTTGCGACGTATCACCACTGTAAGAGCCCGTTCAACCGGATCAGTCTTGTTCAGGCTAAGCAGACGTTAACAATTTAGGCCTTTTCTTAGTGCAGTGACAAATTTCTCTCTTCTGTGACACTTGTAGAAATTCCAGGACGTAAGAGGTACGACTCTGAAGTCTCTACTGCTCATTCACAACTACCGTAGTTGTAAGCATGACAGTTGGGAGTAAATCAGTGGGCCACGTGCAGATAAGGTAAGAAGGTATTTTTCGTGATAACATCTTTATATAACAACTTCAACTCGTAAAGCAGCAAGAGCAGTGACAACCTTTAACAATCAATATCAAAGCAACCTGAGTCATCTGAACATTCAAAACTCCTGAAAATGAAACCACCAGTACTAGTGCCAGTCTGAATAAAGGTATAAAGCAATTGACAGAACCCACAAGGTTTGAGGTTTGTTTGGGAACTTTGAGTTCGTGGGAGTAAATCCCACGAACAAGTACTTTCTAACAAAATTTGATAAAAAATTTGCTCACGACCATTTACGACCTATCCAGCAGGAATTTACTACAACAAAAACCTTGAAAGCAAAGGATCCTTCTCACGTTGAACTCATTACTAACAAGTTCCTCTCTTCTCACCACATGCAAGATGACTTGGGATCTGCATGTGCATCAGCACAATTTCTGTGCTCTCCTGTATATGTCACGATCAGCTTTGTTGGATCCAGTGTGCTCCGCTCGACTTGCTTTCTTGCCTCACATCCCCTGGTGATGCTGCACCTGTAATAACTTCTGTGTTTCATTTCGAACAACATTGTTAGCAGTTCCCTCCTACTTCTGCTCTTAGACTTTCTCTTAGTCTGGGCTATTTAAAGCAGCAGCCACGAACGAACACATCAGAAATCATCTCCAAGCATTTTCAAATGTTTCATACAGAAAGAATTATGTGCACCTTGGGTAGCTAGAGTCTTTGATGGGCTTTTGACCATATTTGCGCCAAGCATAGTCGTCTGGTGGAATATCAGCAAGTCTTTCGCTTACTACAGGAACCACAATCGTATTCAATCTTGTTCTCTTTACTCTGCAGAATGTACAGCAACGGAAAGTCGCGTTAACTCTGATAATATCAGATATTCTACGTATAAGCAAACATTGGAGTGACCATGACTGAGTCGGACTCTACAGAAACGGAAGACATGATTAGAAGAATCAGTATAACTAACCAGTTCGGAAGCTTCACAGTATAATAGCAAAGTTTACTGGCGGGACAGACCTTTTCTTAACCCGATGATGACCATATCTGGCGACCGTCACCCTGTCTTGCAATTGGTGTCTATCAGCTCTTTCTCGCTGTCTCTGATCACCGTTCTCGGAGCGTACACTACGAGTCGTTGCAGGAATAGGAACCTTAATGCAAGCTTTACTGTGTTGGTTAGATCTCAGGAATGCATTCAAGGTCTCATAAGAAGGGGGAATGAACCTGCCGTTGAGTCGGTGAACCAGCTGCATCGGTACAATTTGGGTGGATGACGGGCCTGTACCTGCTGGTGCATCGCTAGATCCAACATATGTCTGACGGTGCATCAGAGATAGACCAAGGTGCGAGGGTGCTACACGGGTAGATGGACTTGGTGGTGCCTCATTATCACTACATACTCGAGATGAGTGATTGTAGACAGAAGAGAGACTCAGCTGCAATCGTACTGCTTGGGTGGATGATGGACCTGCTGATGCATCGCTACATCCTCCAGACGCCTGATTGTACATATGGGGTATATCAAGGTGTTGGGACGATGAGTCCTGGTATGAGGAACGGCGCCAGGAATGGGTTTTAGTGAAAGAAGAGCCCAAAGCCCCCACATTTTCTCCTGCGATAGGACAAACATGAATCTTGAGCAAAGGGTCTCGGGATTCAGACGGAGGTTGGTGATTAGCTCCTTCGATGCAGAGGGAGAGAGGTAGACTTGCCACCTTCTTCAACAGCTCCTCGTCTTTTCGGGATCGACGAAATCGAGCGTGCCCTTCCTTCTGCATGGCTGAGAGCTCTGTCTGGACCTCCCGCAGCTTACTCACGAAATCTACCTTCATCTTCGCGAGTCCTGGGCCCCCTGGCTCCTTTTCCAGCTCCAGCAAAATTTCTCTTAAAATTTTGCGGGGCTCGTTTCCTTCGCTTTCAGCACAAGTGTTTGTCCCAATACACTTTTTATCTGATCCAGACGCCGGTCTCAAGTCGTCCTTTGGCTTCCCGTACTCCATCCTCAAGAATTTAGTCGGCCTCCGGGTCCTGTTACGAACTCCTTTTACTTCAAACCTCCATTTGGTTCGACTACAAAACAGAATCGCAAGAGAATCGTGAACTTCAGAACACTTCGAAAATATACGGTGATAGCACCTCATGATCATCGCATCGATATATTAGCCTAAACTATGCAGCTGTTTACGGAACTAATAAATGTTCTCTCTTGTTCTGAATATCAAAGGTAAAGTGACTCGTGGACGGCGGACTCGCGAAGTGTTGAGCATGCAGTGATGCATCATTCTCGTCCGAGTCAGCCAAGGCTGCCCTCACTTCGGATACAGTGGTATATAAAATACAAACTTAGAAAACCATGTGAATGAACCTCTAGAATTTATATATTCTGGTTGAAGAGAGTGAGACAAATATTTACCGTCGACCTACTCGAACTCTTTGGTCCAAACCTTAAAGACGTAACATGTTTTCAAGTCGAAATACTTGTCAAAGAGAGGTCTCTCGTCATCGCGTCATATTTAGCAAGAAGCAAGACGTAACGATTTACGGTAGAACATGAGTTCAACTTTATTCACGAGATGTTGGAAATAGACCTGGTCATTGGGAACTGAAACTTCATTAACGTTGAGCTATAGAATCCATGCATACACTCGTTAACATCACTTACAGAAAACGTCGACGAGCTGTAAGGACTGAAGCTGAAAATCACAAGATTTTCTTCTTGAGTGTATTCATTTCTGCTGATATCGGAGAACGCGTTTCTCTCGCGCAACCTCCATATCCCGGGTGGAGACTCTTCAAGTCGAACTTGCAGAAGTCTACAAAATGAAATTTTGATAGCTCACAGGTACGCTCTAGTTTCCAGCTAACGGGAGTGCCAGTCACAAAAGGTCACCATCCACTACAACCTTCCAAGACGTGCAGACCGGCGAAGAATAATTGGTGTAAAACCATTTCCAGCAGTTGGCGCCAGGCCGTTGTCGTTCATCCAAAACAAGGTCTGTAAGTAACTGCTCCGAAGTGACTTTGAACTGGATTCACGGGCAATGAAATGGTGTCTTTCCAGCGACGAAGATCCCTGTCCTCCTTTTCTGTTCCGAACACTTTCATAGACACTTCGCCGTCATCCGACCAGGATACCAGATCTAGACATGAAACACTCCAGACTCCCGAGTCCAGCCTTCGTCTTCTCAGTCTCACCTATCACTTCATGTCACCCTCCGACTCAACCAATGGCGCTAGTAGGGCTCCACCATCGCCGCCTTGAACGCTCCCACAATTGTCAGATATTCCATCGCAGGCTCAATAGCCATCCGATCCCTCTCGCTGCCTGTACGTCAAGTAACTTCGACGCTGATAGCAGTACTAAATGTGGCCCCCGCCGCCTACTGTAGCGCGGACCTACTACTGTACATACCCATCCAACCCTCAGTACGACCAGTGATGCCAGCTAGACAAGTATTTGAAATCCATGTGAAAAGATGATTACCTCAAGCCGCGGGACTCGAAGGGTGAAGAAGAGAGGAATGGACAGAGGAATATCGAAATATCGAATGATGAATAAATGGAATAAATGGGAATTTTAAAAAGAAGATAAAACTGATAAATCTTTCATTATTGTGTTTCCAACAGATTTAGCTTAAACATTCTACTCTGATTTTAACTAAACATTAAAGTTTTAGACTTCACAATTTTAGGTAGGTTGCTTTCTGTTTCTAATTAATTATTGGATAGTCGACAATTGGTAACATAGAAAGGAAAACTAAAGTCTGCTTTGCTAGACACGGTGGAATTAATTTCACCTCCTATACCGTCCTTGATCTATACACTAGATGACAATTCAAAAGAGAACATGCTAGCTTTGTAGAATGGGAGCCTCGAAAGGAAAGACATAACTAGCGGACGCTTGACCACTGAGCTTAACACAATTCCTACTGCCTGGGATCTTACAGTAATTATCACCTCATGACTACATTAGCATGAGGCGCTGAAAACCCTCCCTTGTACCAGTACCGTATCATACGCCCTATAATGATGTCACTTATATAGTCTAAACAAAGGAATTGATAAGTTAAGTTGACAGTTGGTTGGCTGGAGTCTTCCGATCCTTTAGCCGAGTGTGAGGGTATTTTTCAACTCTTGATCAACAACAATGTTAATTTCCTTTAAACTTTGATATAAATATGTTCCGAAGACAGCGGAACTAAAATTCCAAGGTTGTGTGTTTATCTGGAGTCATTGGTGACCCAATGACCGAACCGACCTTTTCGGATAAGGTTATTAATAACATAACCTCCGCATTAAGGGGGATTGCAATCACGGCCTAACTCAAGAAGGGGAAGATAAAGTTTCCGGGTGTCCCGCCACCCTTTAAAAATAAAAATAAAATTTACTTAAAAGATTTAAGGTCTTAGCACCATTCTCACATCAGCAGTATCATCTCTTATCAATTGAAGGTATTGTTTTCTTGCAGAGTACTTTTCATAAGGTTAGTTCAGTATATATCAGTCTCAGATCAGTACACCTTTCCTTCCACATATGTAAAGGAATTTGTTTGACCCTTAAACCGCAAGTATCGCTATAAAAGGGAGAAATTGAATGTCCTTTTTCCTCCCTTTGTACTTTAGGTAAAGAGGAATTTTCTCCAAAAAACAAAAACCTATGCAAACTTTTAACTCCATAGATCTCAACCACTACTAATTAGATTTATTTGAAACAAATCACAAAGGATAAAGCTAGTGAATAGCTTTTAGTTCAATCTTTATTATCTTGATCTCTATAATCAAAGCAGCATTATTCTAATTGTTGTTTTCTTGTGCTAAGTGACTGTAAATTTGAGAAATGTGAGACTTTAGGTGACCCGGAGAATTATACTGCTACCTGTGGTTAGATGTTGAGTGGAATTGACTTTATAATATATACTACAACTTGGGTTTGCTTAGAGAAAAACTTTTGAGAGTAATACTCAAGAAGGGGAAGATTCTCTAGCTCAAGGAGTAATTTTCTCTTTACTGATGAGCAATGTAATTCCTTATCGGAGATACAGTTCTCTTGCAGAGTCCTTTCAACAAGGTTAGTTCAGTATATACCAATCTCAATCAATACGCATTAAAGTTTCTTTACACATGTAAAGAAATTTATTTTGACCTTGAAGATGTCTACAATAAAAGAAGATAATGTTGAGCTATATACCATCAACTGCAAATTTTCAAGAAATATATGTTTTCCATTATTAGTATTCTTAAGCACATTGCATCATATGATCAGTATTAGTCACTAATTTGTTCCATTTGGGTGATTACAACTTTTGCAAATTTACTAGCGTAATTTGCAAAAGTTGTTCCAGTACGTAACTCATCTTGGTCACTTCTCACCAAAGAGCGGACGTTGACACATACTAAGCGACGTCTTAATCAATCAACGGCATCCATAGGATTTGAGTTCGTCTATCAACCGACATACACCTGAAACGCTTTGTCAACTGGAAGACGTTGAACATTCTCGATCGTGTCAATCTCACCAACAAGAAAAGTTAAACAGCAACGCTTTGTTCGGAGTAAAGGACTCTTGATTGGAAAGTCAAACGATCGATGGTTATAATACTAGTCCCCATCTCTAGATGCTTTGTTGACATGACTCTTTACCTTGACGTCATGTAACGGGTCCTTGAATGGATAGATAATGGTTGAGTATGATTCTTTGCCAAATTAGGGAGAATTTGCAAAGAATGTTCTTGATTAAAGAGAATTTGTAAAGAATTTCTCTAACAAATCAGGGAGAATTGCTAAAAGTATTCTCTAATCTTTTTGGGGTTTGATTCAAGTTTAGAAGTGAATATACAGATTTTGAACTTTCATTTCAAAAACGAAACTTTTTATACAATATAAGTAAAGTATATAGAGTAAATTTTACTTTATATATATAAAAGTGGGTATTTAATATGAAATAAAGATGATATTATGTTAGTTGCACTATGAGGATATCCTAAGTAAAAAATCTGTTAAAATAAACTATATTTGTTAGTTACTCTTAGTGAATTGTTATACACATAGCGAAAACCGAACGTGTTTTGAATGATCAAGTCCCAATGCCCCTCTATCCACATGTCTCCTCTTTGTTATAGTATAAGTACAGTCATGTCACCTTATATCCCACTAGACATATTTACATGGATCTTCATGTATTATTAATTACGGAGTACCATGACTAATTATTAAAAAAATTTAAGCTTTCATTAAATCTTAGATGATACTGGAATATGAATCATCTATTCCTTAAAAGTGATGGTGAATTAATAGATACGAGAGATATCACAATTATAAATCTATATTATGATAAATTATTTTAATTTTCTAGTGGAAAAAAATACTAGCTAACAAATGATTCAAAGAAGAACAACATCAGTAATCAGCAAATTGATAGGCTAGTATTTACTTTTTAGATATCAGCAATTTAGTAATTACCAGATATAGTTTTAAATAATTAGTGAGCCCTGAACAGTGCATTAAATATTGCTAATATTTTTATATTAAACGGAGAAAATTACTAATAGATGTAGTTTGAAATCGATTAATATTTATTGATATCAGTATATTAGTTTTTGATAATTGACAAACTACTCATCGCAAAACACTTATACGAGCTAACTAGTGAAAAGCCTTCAAAAAGGTTATAAGTAATAGTGCAAATAAGATTTGAATATACCTATATTATGTTGTAGCATAAAATAGTATTCTAGATGTGGAGAAAGCTTAAGGTTATTTAATAAATATAATGAAATAAATTCATTTTAAATAATTCATTTTTAAATAATATACATATAAATATGAATGTAAAAGCAGTTATCTACTAATGTTAGAAAGATAATGGATGATTATTAAAAAATTATTGTATTTCAAATAAAAGAGTAATATTATATAGATTGTGAATTATAATACATATTTATTTTTTCTACTATTAGTGTTTACTAATAAGTACTTTTAACTATTTCTGTTTATATATTCCAACATTAAATTTCATAAATTAACTCATATTCATATATAAAATGCTCATATATTTCATTATATAACTCAACACTATATATGGAATTAGTTTTCCTGAATATCGAGCTCAATTTTCGAACTCTTATGATGGCTGATGTTCGAAAACTTATCTCAGTATCCAAGAAAACTCTCTCTCTACTCCTAAAACATCAAATCATAATTACGGCTCATCCTTAAATATTCTGATTAAAGGATGATTAATTTATATAAATTATAAAATTATAAAATTATATTAAGAAAATTTTGATAAAAAATATATTAACTTATAATTCAACTTTTTCACTCTCGTTATTTAAAACTATACTTGCATAAATTTGGACTTGGTCTCTAAATACCCCATGTTTTGCATTCATATGATAATCTGTAGAAATCTGTCAATATTTTACACTAGCATAGAACACGAAACATTGTTCATAAAGATAATGTTAAAGATATGTAACGTATGGTTAATGAAGAGGATGTTTAAGAGGTACAAGCTCTTTGCAATATACAACAAGTTGTTGCAACTGCAGTGGGATTATGAATGCTATGCATTTGTCGAAACAAATAATTCTTGAATTTCAAGACTTTATTACATGAGTAATTATAGAGAAGATCTTTTATATTCTTGCACGAAGCACTCGGTTTGATTAGTGTTTTACCAAGAACTTAATATCATCATCACAGATTAAACTAAATATAATAATATTTATTTATATTTATATATTATATATTTATTACATTTAGGAGTATATGTATACATGGATATTTATCTTGTAGGTCAGACTGAGTACTATATTATTATGATAGAATATACAGTTTGACAAAGTAATCATATGAAGAGTTATAATATATAAAACTCAAATATTATATAACATTAATTTTTATAATTTATTTATAATTTATGCATATAAATATATGGTATGCTAATATATGTAAGTATATATATATAAATTAACTATAAGTGAAGAATAACAAACTATGATATACAATGATAAGGAGATTCAAAAATGAATCTCCTTATCAAATATATAAAGACTTTGTCATGTGAGCTTGATATCATTCCAATGGACAAAATAGATGAAATATGACTAGACTAGAGCGAAGAACAAGTATGAGAAAAAGCCATAAGAACTACAAGAACAGAGATTTAGATGTGATGCGATTCTAGCTAAATGGTTAATGCATCTCTTGGGGAAGCCAAAGGTCTAGAGTTCATATCTCATCTCGACGTATTGAAGTTTATTAAGGGGTGTCAAAGTTTAGAGAAAAGATTCTTCAACGACAAAGAGCTAACTGGCTGTAAAATTGTCACAGCTAAGTTTGTATATAACCGTGACTCATTCTGGTTCACGTCTGTGACTGAACATCAAGATTTTATCACTGATTAATTTTTCATTTGTACACTCAAGATAATGACTCTGAGAGCAGAGAATCCATTGCAAAAGAAAGCGGACGAAACCAATGAATAATCATTAAGAAAACACCTGTGACGTTTTCCTGCGAGTACCTCAGGAGGTGCCTGCATGAAACACTGGCCGCAGTCTCGCCGAAGACGTAACTCACGCCCGCGGATTTTGAATATTTCAGAAGGTTCTTAACTTTGACACCCTCTATTATTCTACTTTGCTTCTAAGACATCTGAGAATCAGTGCCTCAATGGAATGTGAGTCAATGTATACATAGGAAGCACCGTCATAATACAACGTGTACCAATCTATAAGTCCGTGTAGTAACGTGATGTCATCAACTTAATTAAACTCTAAATTAGAACTAACGAACCTATAGACGAATGTCTTTATTAAATTTAAATTGAACTTTTCACTACTTCTCAAAGCTAATTCAATATGTGTTTGTAACAACATGCTATATACCAAGACATGATACTTCTCTCTAGAATAGTTAAACAACTATAGATCAATGTTTGAATTAAGTTAAATCAAAAAGAATATTCTTTGTAACTTAAAGTACAACGTGAAGAAAACAGAATATTTATTTTCTTATCTTTATATTCGCACCGGGATTTAAACCCCGTTGCGTACCGCTGGCACCCTAAAATATAATTGAATAACTGAATAAAATTAAACCATGATCCCACTAGAAATTTTCCTGGTAACCAGGAAGATTTCAGTCGAGGGTGGGTTGTCTCCTAACAAAGATATTTAACTGCTATAACCAAAATACTTTTTTCTTTAGAATTTTCTTGCATAATAAGTAAAACTTTAATCAAGCTATCCAAGATCTTTACACTCTTTGACTCACTTTAGCACTAATTATTGAGTATCATTCGGAAGTATCGAAATGAAGTTTTGGTGGTTTCTTGGGGAAAAAATCATTTTTAAATTATCTTTTCTCTAACCTAAGTTTTTATTTAGGTTAGAGAAAAGTTTTTCATTAGGTGAAAACGGAAATATTCCTTTCTTCGAACGCTTTTATACCCGCACTGGAGGTTTAAAGAGAAGGATACATTGATACAATCTAGTGTATTTTACGCAACTTTTCACTAATGAAATATACATATTACTATATTTTTGTAATAGGACATGTTTTCGTTATATATATTTGATGATTATATAATTAGTTGAAAGTTTTTTCTCTTTCTTTCCATATATAGAAAGTATAGATTGATGATCAACATTAGGACTTTCACATTTCTTTGGTTCTTGAATAATTAATCTATTGTATTAATAAGTATTGTGGTAAAATATAAGTTATTACACGGATCTCTGTTCCTTTGTTGATTTGTTTTTTCTTGTTCTCTTTTATGTTCTTACCCAAATAAATTAGTTCCATTACATGGTACTCATGGTACATGGTTGAATCTTTCAGACAATTATAAGTCGTCGTTCACATGGTGTACCCAGTTAGACCGATCCATTCTACCGAGAAGTTATATAATCGTCGTTTTGTCCACAATTTTCATAAAGTATTTGAGAGGTTGCTATTATGCGTTTAAAGTTTATGAAAGTTTTGTGTGTCGAAAGGAGGTTCATTTTATACGGATGAATAAACAGTGCTTACTGAAATCACTTATAATTATGAAGTTTTTTAAGTAATCATTATGGACTAGAACTGTATATATCATTACATTCGAAGACATGAAAAGCATGCTAGATCAATTTCGTGAACTTTTGTTCTTTCTATGATATCAGAAAATATATAATTATTACATATAAATACTAATAAAATTTATAAAATTTATATTAAAATTTTGTCGTATAAAGAACAGAGGAAATAACCATAGGGAACCCATAAGTGAAGTGCAGGGCTACGCGGTTCCTCACGACACAAGTGGACTTCTCACAAAACAAAAAGATAACGTTAAACCTCACGACAAGTGCTACAGGTAACGCAGTAGATTGCGTTTTGTAAGTTAGTTTTCAGGAACCTGAGAAATTTAACTGTTATGCAAAAAACAGTTATCGTGATTACGTAATCATCCTAATATGGAATGTGCTAAAGTTAAAGTTAAATTAAAACTTTTACCAGTTATATTGATCTCAAAATAAACAACTTAGTATTTACTGAGAAAGTTAGTAGAAAAATTTTAGAGTTTTTGGAACTAAAAAGAAACTTTTCTTAATACGCAAAGTACATTGTGAGACAAAAAAGAATATTATTTTTATGCTTTTTTAGTCATACCGGGGGGTTTAATAAATTAAGCTTGCAGCACTTTTCAATCTCTGGATGGAAATGAATAAACAAGCAAACGAAATATAAACCGCCACTACTTTCACACACAAGCTGAAAATATTAATATAAACCTAGTTTATGTTTCTCCTCCCTTGTGGGCTTCATTTAGGAAATTTATTTCATTCCCGAGTGTTCGCTTCAGACGGGCGATTGACGATGTAAACGCTAGATTTTCATTTTCTATCCTTGTCTTCCTCCTCGGTGGGGGAATTTTCCACTTACCTGTTTATAGCGTAAACAGATGAACGTAGTTTTAGTTACAACAATGGTAAGTGGTGGACGTGGTTAGACGGGTGGTAAACTGCATGGACACCTATGATTCTACTCACAAAGGTCACCGTAGGATGTTGGGTGAAGAGGAACACATCTAGAGCACACATGTTGAGCTCCAAACAAGCTCCGACCGGAACAAGGTGCCGCTTAAAGCACACCTTCTTTTTAGCGGGCCCTTCTAAGAGCATCTCCACCGGATCACTGTAAATGCCTCAGGCACGGTAAACAGGCCCGGTAACCAGTCGCCTTCTTGGCGTGTTGGGTGAGAAAAGACAGTAAATGGCAAGTTTTCACTGTAAATTCGTCTCGAGTCCCATCCCGGTAAACTTTCACGCTAAACTTGAATACCATGTCAAGTTTTGAGGAGACTGGGAACTGCTACTTCCCGGGCCATTTCTAGTGTTCGGGTGGAGATGCCCTAAGAGAGTACTCCTCTGGAGACAGTTTCAAGTTCAGTCAGGTGGCTCGAACGGAAAGAACCCTCGAGAATGAGAACAAGTGAAGTGTTCGAAGCTCACTCGAGAAGAACTCGCCAGCAAAAGCTTGGACAGGCATGCACATAATAATAACTCTCTGGCACTGCATGTATTTAGCTCTATGAAACGTGGATCATTCCTCCCTCCATCACTGCATGTCCGTCTTCCGAGACCCTGTAATACGTGAGCGACGCGTGTTTCTCTACAACAATTCTTTCCGGCAGTTATTGGAGAATATCTGTGTGCGAAATTCTTGGAGTGGTGAAATTTGATTTGTTGAGTCGAAAGAATTTAGCTGGAGAGGTTTCTACCAGTAACATCGTTCCTATCTGCTGTAGGATTTAGGGAGGGTGCCCTGGGATACCGGAATTTCTGCTGGGCTCAAACGATCCGACCTGTCCATAACCGTACGTGGCTGTCATAAGCTAGAGCACACTAGGCAGTCTCTGAGCGGCTTCCATCTCGTCTGCGTCTGCAACGTGCCTGGCCTGATTCTCGGTCATGTGTCACGCTGCGATAGATCGAGGTCGGAACGCCGAGTTTAATTCGTTCTTTACTTCTTGAACGAAAGAAGTTGCTGGATAGTTGTCCTCCATCACAGCTGATAAGAGCGGCTGATTACGCTGAACTCACGAATCATGTAGGTTTCTTTTGCGAGTTACTACAATCGAAGGTGCCTGAGGTCTTGCAAGCTGAACATGAAATATCAGAGAGAGTCGGTGGAGACTTCATAGGTCGTGATCGAATACGCTTCATCTGCGTGAGATCTTTGGATTTCCTCGTAGAGTAGTTGGAGATAATACAGTCCGTAAATTGTTTGTACACTCTTCGTTCTGACCTGCAGCTGAAAGTCGAAATGACGAAGTTTAAAGGGTGGGTGTTGGCGGTGATCTTGGTTTCAGCGATAGTTTCGGCATCCGGCGAGACGATCGCAGAGAAGGTAGAGAGATTGAGGAAGATTGAAGGTGCAGAGGACCTTCGGAACCCGGAGCTAGCCAAAGAGTATGCGGAAGCTGCAGCAGAGACTGCCGAAGACGGTGAAAATGCCGCAAAGGGGTGGATCGGTTGGACAAAGGAGAAGACCACGACATCCCCAACGGCTGCAGACGAGAAGTACGATGAGTCGAAGCAGGCGGCTTCGGGGGTGATCGACAATGCTCAGGAGAAGTCCGAGGAGGGAAAGAGGAAACTCTCTCGTTCGTCCTCGGGAGCCGCAGACTACGTGAGAGAGAAGTGGACTCAAACCGTGGGGAAGCTCTTGAACACCAAAAACTCGGCCGCTGATTCAGCGACGGAAACTCGAGACAAGGCCGCTGACACCGTGAATGCAGGTACCGAGCACCTCTCAGGTGCCAAAGACCGGGCCTCCGACGAAGCAACGGGCACGTACAACACCGCTGCCGAGAAAACCAAGCAAGCAGTCTATGGTACATACGACAGCACCAAAAACGCGGCCACCACAGCCGGTGAGAAATTGGGCAGGACCAAAGATCGAGCCGTAGATGCAACTTCAGACGCAGCGAAAGGAGTGTACGATACCGTAACAGGAACTGCGAATACGGTCGGAGACGCAGCTTCCAACGCTGCGAAAGGAGCGTACGATTCTGTGACAGGAACTGCGAGCGCGGTCGGAGGTAAGGCTGGGGATGCATGGGACATCACCAAAGAAAGTGCGAAGTATGGTGCAAAGGAAGGTCAGAAGAAAGCCGACGACGTTGCTGAAACAGCGAAGGATTCCGCGTCATCGACCAAAGATGGAGCCGCCGACTACACTTCGAGTGCCTGGGAGAGAGGGAAGAAGAGTGTTGGGGATTCTGTCGAAGCGGCGAAGGAATATGCATCGGCGGCTGGTGATAAACTATCAAGTGCCAAGGATCAAGTCGGGGAGACTTCCAAAAAGTACGCTTCTACTGCGGGTGAGAAGCTCACTGCTGGGAAAGATGGAGCCGCTGAGTACAGTTCAAAGGCCTGGGAGAGTGGGAAGAAGAGTGGTGAGGATTCGGTCGAGACAGCGAAGGAATATGGTTCGACGGCCGGTGGTAAGCTGTCAAACGCCAAGGATCAAGTTGGGGACACCGCCAATTATTATACTTCTGCTACCGGCGAGAAGTTGGCGGCAGCCAAAGATCAAGCCTCCGACGCGGGAAAGCGAACTTACGACTCTGCAGCAGAAGGACTCGAGAAAGGGAAGAATGTTGTGAATGATGGGACTGCTGAAGCTGCCGAACGGGCGAAGAAAGCCTATCAGTACGTAGTTGATAGTGCAAAGCAGAGTTATGATTCCGCGGCCAATCTGGGCAAAAAGTCTGCAGGGACTGCTCAGGAAAAGAGCGAAGAAGTGACAGATTCTGCCAAGCAAAGCGCAAAAGATGGTTCTAACGCCGCGGATTCAGCAGCGAAGAAAGCCTATGAATACGTAGTTGGTAGTGCAAAGCAGACTTACGATTCCGCGGCCAATCTAGGCAAAAAGTCTGCAGGTACTGCTCAGGAAAAGAGCGAAGAAGTGACAGATTCTGCCAAGCAAAGCGCAGAAGATGGTTCTAAGGCCGCGGATTCAGCAGCGAAGAAAGCCTATGAATACGTAGTTGGTAGTGCAAAGCCGACTTATGATTCCGCGGCTAATCTAGGCAAAAAGTCTGCAGGGACTGCCCAGGAAAAGAGCGAAGAAGTGACAGATTCTGCCAAGCAAAGCGCAAAGGACGGTTCCAACGCCGCAGATTCGGCAGCGAAGAAAGCCTATGAATACGTAGTTGATACTGCCAAGCAGACTTACGACTCCGCCGCCAATCTAGGCAAGAAGTCTGCAGGGACTGCTCAGGAAAAGAGCAATGAAGTAACGGACTCTGCCAAGCAAACGGCGAAAGATGGTTCTTACGCCGCAGAGAAACTATCTTCCACTGCTAAAGATGAAGCTGCTGAGTCACTATTGGAAACTTCGGCTGATGGCAAGAAGATTAACAATGAAGACGCTAGCTACGTGAAGAAGAGCTACGACTCTGTGAAAGACAAGACAAGTGGAGGCTTGGAGAGCGTGAGGGACTTCGTCAAAGAAAAAACTGCTGGTGCAGCGGACTCAGCAAAGCAGGCCTACGAGAGTGTTGCGGACACCACCAGCAATTTGTACATGTCTGCTTCTGAGAAAGCGAGTTTATCTGATACAGCAAAGCCAGAAGAGATTCAAGCGACCGAGGAAGAGACAGCCGAGAAAATCTCTGAGGCGAGGAGTTCAGCTGAAAAACTGAAGCAGCAGTATCAAGCCGCAAAGGAGAGAGCCTTTGAATCTGCAGGATTGAAGGAAAAGAAGCGGCTGGAAAAGGAAGGAGTTGACCACCAAGAACTGTAGGCCATCGATGATTGAAGATTTTCGGGCAGTACGGGGAAAGGATCATCAGACTGTGTGAACGGATGTGTGCATAAATGCGTGCAAGCGACCTGACCAAGAGTTGCTGGTCATTGCAGAACTGTAACAGGGTAATGCTAGTTTCAGGTTCAGGTAGAAAACAGAAGGATGTTGCAAATACTGTAACCGACACTTCTGTTGACAGCCGATTTTGTTTACTGTGAGTGTGGATTTGAACATTGCAACGACACCATTAGAGATAAGGAGAGAGTTGAGAAGGATGGAGATTCTGGAATTTGACACTGCTCATCAGTCTCACTTCCAGCTTTGTAAATAGCAGTCGATCGACCAGTAAATACATGCTCGAAATTTGACGCAGCTAAATTACAAGCGTAATGAGTTGGGTGTTTGTGTCCTCCACGCTTTGGAAAACTTGAAATTTATACAAGTACACGTATCCTTGTCAATAGTCAAATCTTCTGTACACATACACAAAGGGAACAAGAGATGAACACGGTGGCAGAACTGTCATGTAGCAATGCATTTTACCGTCCCAGTCCAAAGATGTGGAGCTCTAGATGGTCCTTTCCGAAGACATCCGCGATCTCGGATATAAGTAAGTTGCAGGCGCACGTACTTCATGTTGTATAAAATACTTTAAAACCCCGGTATAAGTATGAAAGCAAGAAAGGGAATATTCTATTCATGTTCGCAGTGTACCTTTGACTTTGAAGAAAAGATTCTCTTCAGTTCCAGGAAACCTTCGAATCTTCATATTAACGTTTCTCATGCAGAACTAAGTTGTTTGTTTTGAGATCCATCACAACTTGTAAAGCTAGTGAAGAGTATTAATTTATTTTTTGTTTTCATAAATTTTGTGTTAACATGATAGCAGTTACAATAATCAGTCATAATCATAGTAACTTATTTTTGCATAACAGTTAACTTGAGCTTATTTTTGCATAACAGTTAATTTTCTCAAGTTTTTGAAAAAGACCCCGTGAAATGTCATTTACTGCATTACCAGATGGATTAATTTTCTCAAGTTTTTGGGACAATAACCCGTGAAATCTCATTTACTGCATTACCCGATGCACCGACATACCGGTGAGTAAAATCTCCTGTACGGGTATAAAAGCATAAAAAGGAATATTCAATTTTTCCTCAAAGTGTACTTTCTCTTCCAAAAAAGCCTTGATATGCTTGAAAAACCCGTTCAATATTCTTTATTAAATTAAACCTGTTATTTTAAAATAAATTATAACTTGCAGATCTAGTGCAGAGCTTTAATTAATTTCTTATTTAACATATTCCATACTTTGATGAAAACGTAATCACCAAAATTATTTTCTGCATCACGGTAGTATTTCTGAGTTCTCTGAAGTAGACCTGGGAAAAAGAGATGCTAAGAGGAGGAGTACTTGTATGCATACAGGGGGTTCTCATCAACTCCAGAGTAACCCCAAAGTGATCTCAATTATTATCCAAGCCTAGTACTCTCTTAGTATCCAAGTTTTTCGTAAGTTTCTCAATGCTTTTAGGTCTGAAAAGGACGAAGAAAATGGACGAGGGAACAATGCAATAAAGCAGATCGAGGAACATTTTGAATATATGCATCCAAAGTGTACGCGATATAGAGTCGGAAAAAGACATGCGAGGAAAAAGAGCAAAAATCATTACTGATGACATTGGCTTTGGACCCGAGAAGAGTAAGAATTGAGTTATGTAACCAAGTCGCAGGAGAGAAAATTACACTTTTTGCATTTGTTCATTTCTAGATTATCAAGATATGTAAGTTTACATATAAATTTTAGACTAAATAAAGAATTTACTGATAATCATTATATCTTAATAAAATAAACACATAAGCACTTCCAAAATTACCCAAAAATAAATAAATATTAGTTTGTTTGTGTAGAGTTTTAATTTATTTATTATCTTACTTTTTAATCAAGAAAAATTAAATAATAAAACAATAAACATGGAAATGGAAGTGGTGAACATATATGGATGCAACCAGAATAAACATTTTTGTGGTCAGGGAAATTTTCTTGGTTTCTATTTGCTGTATGGATATTAAATTTTCATTCAGAAAGGAACCAGAAAATAATCTATCCCGGAGTGGAAAGCCAACTGTGGACTCCCTGCCGTGGTTTAAATTAACCATGGATTCCCACTCATGAACTCCTTACCGTGAGTTTAGTTTAGCCATGGACTCTCAGCCCTTAAGAAAACAGCACCTTACACTTTAGACGCAGGACGTCTAATAAATCCTGCTAAAAAATCATAAACAAAGTGAAGCCTCGAAGCCTCTGGACTCTCGACATGAAGCTCTAGCTTAGGAGCGAATCTAAAATGTTGTTTAAAGTATTGTTTAATTTATGACCAACATCTTTGACTTTTGGATGTCACTGAGTATTTGTTTGGAGAAAATATTCATGTTATCCAATAGTGAGATAATATTAGTGTTAAACTAAAGAATAAATAATGTAAATCAATTCACAGTATATTGTGTATAATATAATATCCAGATTACCGTACTGTAAATTCTACTCCCGCATGTAGCATTTCGTTCAATTTTTTTGCGCGAAAAGAAATACAAAGTTTGGATTCTGCGCTAAAAGGTATAATACATTGTTTACCCATGGGTGAATACCTGGAAGTACTGTGAGAACTTTAATAATTGTATAAATTTTTACTATGTTGTAAAAACAACATGTCTCATCTTTAAACTTTAATTCTTATTTTAATGTGTGACCAAACTCACCTTCTTCACCTTGGTGCACTAAAATTTTGTTTTTTGTCCTCATACAGTTAGGGTTAATTCGCGCAAGCTTATGCGTGAATAGAGTTCCTATACAAAATAGTACAGATCCTATACAAAATATATTAATGAAAACTTTAGATACATCAGTTAAAAATCTCTCAATTGTGAATCAAACGAGAAATGTCATGTCGAGAATGAACGAGTAAAATAATATGCATGTAACATGAGGTTTTGGTCGGGTGAAGGAAGAAGACAAGCGTAACCTGGTGAAGTTAAATTTAGTTTTCATTCCTTCATTGCTGTTCTGTGTCATGTTTGCCTATAAACTTGGAAAAATATTGATTGTACACTTCTGCGATGATAGATAAATGTTTTTAGTATATACAAAGACTCCAAATATGCATCCAAAGTGCAGTTCTAGTCGACAGGAAAAAAAGATATACGTTTAAACATGCCATAAAATAATCATGGGTACTTGGATGAGAGCTGCCTTCAGAATAGTTTTGTGGAAAAATACAGTTTACTTAAGCACATAGTTACGGGAAAGAGTGATGCTCGACTGACTTTGCAAATTGTGATAAAGTTTTTTAAATTTATTTTACTAAATTCAAATCATTAAATTAATACTCACTTGGTAAACTTAATTACACATGGTCACTTGAGTTACACAAAACCCATAAGTAACTCGCGCAAACAAAACCTGTGCCTGGTATAAAGATCTGTGCCTCCCAAGAATAACAACGTTTTTAATTTCTAAGCTTTAATTTATGTCCTAACTTTTCCTCTTAGAAGGATTAGGAGATAAATTAAAGCTCATTGCATATTCCCCTCTTCAGAACTTGGAAGAGGTGAAATATGCAAGGAAATCATGCAAGAAATGTAAACACACTAAATTATATATAAAGTGTGAATTCGCCACTTAAGCAATGAAGAGGCGTATTAGTTGCAAGCTAAATATGCATGAAGTGCAAGTTTGCTGCATGAGGTAGACTCCGGTCACACCTCCAAAATGGATAAAATGTGATATTTTACATGGTGTGGTTCAAAAATAAAATTAATCTCTTTGAAGAATTGGAGATGGTCCACATTGTCCAAAATCTATGCTGTTTGAAAATTGGTTAAATCACAAAAAGAGTTAAAGAGGGTGTCCAGATTATCAGGTTGGCACAAGAGCAAACAAAGAATATAGATGATTCTTTCAGGTTGGCAAATTATTTCGATTGAAAAACCAACTGCACTGAAATACAAAGACTGAGGTGAAATGATTTATGCATAAAACCTCCAAAGTTTCACATCTATATGTGAAACTTTGGATGTGCTCATAATAAACATCCCTAAAATTGTCTACTTCTCTTCATATTGCTTCTCATGAATGTTAGAATAATTCTCTCTTTCACCGTAAGATCATTTTTCAAACTCTCACTCTACCGAAGAATGCTATCTCCTGACATCTTTATCATGTCAGTTTTGGAATGGTGTCAATCATCCATGCAATCATCTAAAAATTCTCTCTTAGTTATAAGAGGATCTTCTAGATTTTATCATCCATTCCAGTTAAGTTGATTGGCAGAGGGTAAGATACTGGATCTAAAAAAATTATTATGTTTGTTCTATAACAGAAAGCGATGAAACCACACAAATAATGGAAAACAACGAGTATCACTTTGGATATCAGCTTTTTCCATGCTAAAGACTGAATATAATATCAAACTAAAATCATTACTGATGCGAAGCAGCGAAAGGAAAAGATCACACAGCATCCAAGTGATGATTATGTTGTTCATTTTACAATGTAATATAAGACTGATTCTTATATTACATTACAATCTAGTGAAAAATGTTTTTAGCTTGATGTGAACAATCTTGAAAAGATAAGTTACTTTTTGTCTCTATATTAGATTATATTGGTCATGAACTTACCGAGGCCAGTCACAAAATAAATAGTTAATAATTCATCTATTCACTTTGTATGTCAGAATCCAAGGATCAACTATTAGAATTTTACTCTATTCTTATTTCTAGTCTAGATTATGAGAGTTTCACTTACAACAACATTCCCCAGGTGTATGATTGCCTCGTTAAAACATTTGTACAAATTCATATGTAGTTCTGGATCGTTTATATCCGCACAAGGGATCGAAAGTCCATAGTCCAAATGCAACCCTATGTACGTCATGGAACAAAATCCCAAAAGAATAATCAAAATAAAAAGCTATCGGTAATGTTGTTTTTAGATGCATTCCTTCAACATCCTCTATGGTACAAGCATCCACTTTTGTCACGACATTTACCGTACTCTACCTGGATCGATTCTATGAGTTCATCTTCATGTTGATATCACCATTGTGTGATTCGTTTGCAACAGAAATTTCTTGCAACGGCACTAGAAGCTCGAGCACCAGGGGATCAAGCTTCTCTCGCAATGCAGGAAGCTTCATCGACTAATTCACTATCATCATAGAGCATCTCGTGATATGAAGCAACAAAACCTCTAGTTCCCTCTTCTGAGTATTTCGGTAACAGTTTGGGGAGTCATGTTCTTAGTGATCTTATGCCGAGCCAACACTGCGGGTGCTGCCCTAGGTCTCATGATGATTCTCCACTCTCTACAGCGACTTCCCTTATATTTACTTGTATGTTGCAGCAACATCTAGCACCTAGCGTTGCACTCTCCCCAAATTTGACTTGTTCCTTTTGTTCATCATGGTGCTTCTACACCTTTATGCGTTTGCGACTCGGGAGTCTTGGGGTGCAATTTAAACGTCAGTGCGTGGTTTACGCCGATGAAGCTCTCTATCCCAAGAAGGGGAAAGAAGAAAATTAACTTAATAGAACCTGAACACCATGGGCCTAACACTTGCTGTAAATGAGTAACGTGAAGGGACACGCGGACACGGATAGGGTGGATTCTGCAAGGGAAGGGAGGAATTGTGGTCAAAAGTTTGGTCAGCCGAAGGACTATTCCGCCCGACCGTGGCCCTGCAGTAGGCGCGGATGCATGCACCGCACCCGAGAGAATATGCCACTGATCCTCATTCCATTTGTCTTCAGGTAGTCAGCAGCTCACAGAAAGAAGGAAAAGAAGCACCCGAGTGATACAACCCCACAGGTCAGCCTAATTTCAAATCCTTAGGGAGGCACCGAGAGTGCTGCAAGGTCTCGTTTGAGAGGAGAAGTCCAAGTGTGGCATGCCTGTACTGATTGCTGCAATCCGGGGTTGATGAAATCGAAGAATTTATCCATTCTTGGACGTGATCTAAGCCAGCCCGGAGTCTTCCTTTCCCGGCTGATGAGGATCGTGCGTAGCGGATACGAGGACTCACGATTGGCTAGTGACGACCTACCGTCTGGAGGTTTAGGCTTGCAGGAATTGAGGAGTACAGAAATGAATGCCGGTGGAGCGAGCTGCTGATTTGACGAGGTAATCTCGCGCCTCTACACTTCAAGCCTAGGAAGCGCCAGATGCACGTTCTGGCTAGTCACTAACTGATGCGGCATGGTTATTGACGAGATCGAAGTATTGTGGAAACCGTTGCCGGTCAGAATCAGAGATGATAGGAGGGAATTTTGTTCACAGTCAGGGAGCTTGATTTTTGGCTTCTGTTCTGATGGTCTGCAAGTACTTTTAGTGCGGTCTGTTATCGATATCAACCTGACGGTCGTACCACTGTTCTGATGTTCTGGAATGTACTTGTGTTGCGACCAAACTGCAGGTTAGCGTTTTCTCGCATGTCCTTGGAATGAGCCTTGGTGTGCCGAGATCTCATCTCAAAGTAGTCCCAACCGTTAGAATGAATAGTCGGGACGGATGTGCAATGTTATCACAGTTCTAATCGTACTCTATGTCTCTGGTGCATGTGGTTGTGTTACTGTATATTTGTCGGTCATACAGGGGAGTGCGAATGGAGGCCACTACTCCGTGCAAGGTCGTAGGAAGGGCGTGCGTGCATAGACCTCACAGTGGACTTTCCGCCAGCTCTTCTTCTGCACCGCTACCGAGCTCCTTGAACTTTCCTGGCAGACTAGGCACGTCTTGTTGGATACCACAGTTCCCCAATCCAATGGCATTAGAGAACTTAGTGGCCTGCTTAGCCCAAAAACCTGTTTCTTTAAAACCCTTGAACGTCTTGTCACCTAGGCCGAGCGTAAAAAAGCAAAGACTTCCGAAGAGTTTCGATTCTTCACTTAAACCTCGTGGAAGTGAAAGTGAGCTTGCTAGTGGATTTTTTCTCCGACGAACGGAGCTGGTACCAGCTTGTAGGTTTCAGGGATTTGACGACATTTCGACAGCTCCGAACAACTTCTTTGATGGACGATTAGAGAGATACGATGTAGGTAAAATGTGGGACTCGTTGCAGGCACGACGTTTTGTTGAGAGAGAATCTAGCGGAGGTCCGGATACGGTTCAAAACTGCAGCTCGTCACCGGCACGCAGTGCTTGTTTTGCGGCCATCTCAGCACAGACGTATCAGCCGCCGATGCAAGTACCTGTGGTACAAAGGTCTGGCCCTTGGTGGATGAGTTAACTCTGTGAATTTATTTTCGCTTGTTCGCTTTTTGAGCTGCGGAGGACTTTGACCCGCCGAGCGCTAGATGTTACTGAATACTTCCAACTTTGCAGGTCCCAGGTGTCGAGTTATGTTACTGGAGGCGTACTCTTATCAATTGGCGCGTGGATTTTGTGGGTGATTACAAAGACGGAACAGTATGCCCGTAAAGCACTGGTATCACCTGAGGAAACTCTTGTTACCCCACCACCGGCTCCAGAGATGGTGGAACAATTTGAAAGGGCCAAAGCTTCTGTCGCACAGGCTGCCTTGGTGAACGATGCGTTGGCTGCCGTTCGAAATAACGATCTAATCAAGTACGGTGCTTGTCATGTTAAAACGTGCACATCAGCCTGTTGGTGATTTTGCTTCTTTCTTTTTATTTGTTAGGACATACATCTTTCTTTTTTTCTGTTACAAGGATATCCCCTTGACATGATATGGTGTGATGGTGTGTAAGGGAAGTTCAGAGAACATGTTCTTCGCGTAGTTGTTGTATTTCTTTCTGTCCCGGGTCAAGTCGGGATCTTCTCGTATGACTGATTGTTCGTCCTTAACGTCTCAATATAGCTCCCATCTACCAAGTTGTATATCATTGGGTTTGCTTTATTGAGGGACGGAGGGAGAGTTGGACCACGAAGTCGCTGTAAATTTGACTACACTTTACGGTTCTTGCTGGGAGTGAATACGAACACTACTTTTGCATTTGCGCCCGAGAGCAAACCCAATTCCCGACAGACCTTTCTCATGCGGCTCTATTATAGCACGACCGGTAGAGCAAATTACCTACATACGGAGGGTTTGCTTCGTACCTTTGACGTGTACTCAGATTTCTCGTTTTGATGGAGAATGTAGATCCTGACTTGGTAATTGCATGTCTCCAGAAGTTGATCTGTATGTTTACGGGCCTTTATAGATGAGTATTATGAGGAAACATATCAAGTTTACGTGATAGCTGGGACTAGAAACCGTCAAATTCAGTCGTTTCTTACTTCCTTACCTAGAGGGACACTAGTTGTATTTTTGCTACGCGTAGAGCGGCTTTTAGCATAAATTCGGGCGGTCTACGCTTGAGGGTAGCCCCTCCTGATTTTATTCCACCTCTCGGCCGGAAATTTGGCTTGCATCGTTGATTTTGCCCGCGGGATGTTGTTTCTTGTACATTAGTCGGTTGACAGGATGTTGATCCATGACAATCCGGTTTCTCTTCAAATCGACTTTTGCCACATTTATTCCGTTCAGTTCTAGACCCTGGGCCTGTAAGAAGAATGGTCACAAAGATCTTGATGTTGTAACATGCGCGGGTTTGTAATGTTGTCTGGAAGTCTTAAGCCGGGTTTTCCATTCGATGTTAGGTAGTTGTTACGCACTACTAGTGTTCTGTTTATGGATTTTGGTTGGACGAGAAGTCCAGCGTGAGCTCGGAATTTCTTGAAAATCCGTAGGAAGTGGATACCTTGGAATCAGCTTTCGAGTAGTGCATCGCTTTTAAACCGGGGGCAGGCTCTTACCTTTGAATTGTACTTTGCAGTAGCAGACTAGTTTTACACTTTTACCTAGACACACGCTGGTAAAGCCCTGGGATTACCTCTCGAATCTTATAGCCGATCTTACTGATATCCGAACCACACCATGAGCATATAGGAGTCAGCAGAAAAAGTTAGAACCAGATCCATGGTACAAAAGTAGTTTCTCCTCGGAATATTGGCTTTTACTTTCTGTGCTTTACTGTGATGTGTTGCGTGAATCATGAAACCGGTAATCGACGTTATATCTGTTGTTTGATACTGTTAAGCAGGTGTACAGTTGAGATGGAGCTTGCCCTCGAAGAGAACAGAATAGCCAGAACAAGTATTGAGTCCGATTTTTTTTACGAAGGGGAGGTAAGAATCGGTTTTCCTTTTGCTTGCTGGAGCTGATCTTGCTCCTTTGCCTTGGTCAGTTAATAAAAATTAAGGCATGAACTTAAGGTATGTGCATCAGAGAATACATGCATGCAAGGACGTAAATGCATATTTATACAGTTTCCCTGGGAGAGCACGTCCCTTTCACTAGCAAGCTGCCGGGAAAGACCTCAACTGCGCGAAGTGGATCGTTTGGTCGACACAAGCGAGATCTAAAACTTAGTCTGTGGTTTTCAGCACAAAGTAAAACTCGCCAGATGTAAAACTTAGTCTGTGGTTTCTGTAAAGTACAACTAGGTAAGGTAGAGGTCTGAATTGCTACGCATGGTTTTTCCTGATCAGTCCTTGAAGGTGGAAAATTAGTCGATTTTTCCTTTTCTTCTCTTTTCACCTAAGCATGGGATTCATTCTCACCTGTTGAGTTTCGTTCTTAGTTCCTACAATATTTTACTCCTTTGTCTCAGAAATTGTCCTCACCAACGTGAGTACTAGCAGTTGTTGCAGGTGTACCGGGGAGTTTTAAAGATGTGGTTAGACGGTTATCCTTTGGACTATGGAAGGATTTTACAGTTGAGAGGTCTTCTGGACATACCGAGTAAGGAAGCAGAGGAATTGGAACAGGAAGTGCAGCTACAGAGTGATGCCTACGTCATCTGAGATAGGAGATCCAGAACTGTTCATCGAAGATGTTTATGGATTTCGACTTCTCTGTGTCCTCCTGGTGGAGACCCCCTTCGTGGAGAAATTTGAGGCCAGTTCGAGAACGTCGGCGGTAAGCTTCATGCGACTTTATATCATGAACTGTCACTGGAACTAAATTGTTTTATGCTAGAGCATGATAACTTGGGACTCATAGGAAACGCAAAAATCAGGTTTGGTCTCGGGCCTACAGTATTGAGCTGTGTGCAGCAGTGGACGTTCCCGTCCTAATGCAACAAGTTTTCCCGCTGTATTCGAGGAGCAGTTTTGACATGCGTCTGGAAATTGCTTCCCATTGCTACGTGCCAGATGAGGGTTTTAATTGACCCATAATAGGAGCGAAGTATCCTTTTTAGCAGCGGGAAAATGTAACCTAATGTTGAAGATTGTGATTGGTGTTCTGTGTACCACCAAGTGTTTAGCCCGATGAGAACACTAGAAGTCGTAAACTTGCCATTTTGTCAATTTCTTGTTGACAAATTGGGAGACATTTAGTACTCTGGAGCGGGGTGGGGAGCGTTGTTAACAACATGAATGAATACTTATTCTATGCGGTAGAAGTTTCCACCTAAATGCCTGAGGAACACGGTCAATGTCTTACGCCAAGGTTATTTAAGTGTGAACTTGAACAAGCTAACTGTTGATGACACGATTTCTCGTAACAACTTAATGAGCAAAGTTGTTGTCGCTGTACCCAACGCTTCTGTTGTTTAACTTTGGACACTTTAGTCACCTACTATGGGACTGTAAGTCTGTTAACGCGACCTGTGGAAGGTTCAGAGGGAGTCTTTCGCAGTCTTGTCCACTTAGAAGCTCTAAGGTCGTGGGAGAGTCTAATATTACAATTACACAATGGAAGGTACCTCGAGCAAGCTGGGACTGCATATGTAGCCTCGTATAACTGAGAGAGCATCACAGACAGATCCAGTGAAAGTACAAAATGTAGTTCCGTGCTGTGGAACACAAGATCTTTATGAGGGAACTGTGCATATCAACCACGGTCGTAAGGTTCAGATATCGTAAAACATTATGGATCTGGAATCTTCACTCATTCCAGGGAATTTTGGATCTGGAATTTCACTCGTCCTTCGTTGTATTTAATCGGGTTCTTAAATCCTTCAAAATCTTTGAAGCCTACAAATTACATTGCAAAACGTAATCCACTGGGAACCGCGAAGACACCCATTCTGGGAAAGCATTGCATATGTTATTATACAGCTCTTAGCAGCGCAAGTGTGGATAGACGGACAGGGGGTCATTGTTTTCGGAAAGGGTTGGGTTTCGAGGCTTCCGATGTTACGTTGTTTTGTTTTGTTTAATGGCTTCTTGCGACAAAAGTGGAGAATATTTGCACGGGTGTCCCGAACAAAAAGACAGTCTCCCGGCCGCCGAGTTTCTAGTGATACGGACTGTGTTGTACGTGAGAATCATTTCGTCCCTTCTTGAACAACACTTCGCAGGATGAGTTTTTTTCCTTGGAATGGTCTGTAAACAGGAAATAATTATACTGGAATTTTTCTTTGTAAAAGGATTAGCGGCAAGTCTATGGGAAATGGTCTTTATTCTTTACTAACAAAGTAAGATCACAGAGAGGTATTACGAGAAGAAACGTAAACTGGGAGTATTTATACTGTTTGACTTGGGAGTATTTATGCTCACAAAGTAAGATTACAGAGCAGTACTACGAGAAGAAACGTAAACTGGGAGTATTTATACTGTTTGACTTGGGAGTATTTATGCTCTCTGACTGGGGAAGTTCCTGTCCAAATCGAACGTCATCACAAGAGAAGTATAGCAGTTGTTCTCTGGAGGGAGCTCACGGTCATTTGAAGGTAGAGTTTCATGAAAGAACTTAGTTATGAACTGATTACTCATATAAAAAGGTATACCATCTTCATGCTGGCAATACACGGATTTACGGATAGTTAAAGCTGCTCTGACAATACTAACAGGAAAAGAGAGAAACACTAGTAGTAGTTTATTGCTTTCATTGCGGTTGTTGTCCTCACAAGACCTTATGAACTTGGGATAGCAAAAGTAAGCGGAGCGTTGAGTCCTTGAGGATAAGCCTGAGTTCTTTTAGATACCACGTAGAAGAATGGACTTATAATGCACTGGAAGCACTCAAAAGTGTCAGCAAAGGTGTAAGAAATCTTGATGTAACCTAAGCCCAGCAAGAGAAAGTCTGGAGGTTTCAAAGAGTAGCGGAAATCTATGTACACATAACTTTAGGTGAGCTTTTCTCAATTACGTTGGGTAATAGAACGGGTCCTGCTCTTATCAAAACTATCTTTTTTGCTTCGTCCAGAGAGCGCATGAACTTCTGGTTATGTACAAATCAGGTTCTGAAAATGACAACAAAACTTGAAAGATCAAAAGGATACGGTGGAAGACTCGATGGTACATGAAAGCGATCCACTTGCACTGATAACTTTCAATACCGTGCTTACAAACAGGCTCTGATACAACCTAGAACGCTGAGAATTTTAAGGCTCGATCTAGTGACAGGCTCCCTGCAAGACTAGAAGGAGAAGACAGATTCTCATCATCGGTCTCATGGTCTGGTTGAGAATTCTCGGACATTGCAAGCAACGAGGATGGTAATTAAGTAAGCAAGGAGTGGATATTGCAAGCAGCGAGCACGTGAACTCATCTAAGAAGCGGTAAGCGTGGCAGCAAAGGTAGGAGGCAAAACGAGCTCGAGTTTTGTGACACCATCTAGGGACAAAATCCCTATCAGCTGACCCATGCGCAGATGATATGCATGACCATTAATTTATGAGCTAATCCTTCTAGAGAGAAAGGTTAGCTCATAAATTAATATGTATTGAATGAAGACTATTTCTATTTGTGCAGAAGAGTTGGGTCGAAGGGGTTACTTTTGAAGTCACTGCGTTTATAAGTTTTCTTTCTCCCAAAGTCCATGTGTCAAGTTCAGCTCAGAATTATATAAATTTATTTATTTAAATTTAGATTTATAAACTGAGTTTAGATTTATCTTGTATTTTGTTTCTATGTAGTAAGCAAACATTACAGTTAGAGCATTTTTATAGATTTCCACTTTTTGAAGAAATTTTTTTTACCAAAATGATCATGTACATCTAATCATTCAAAGAATTCTAAACCTATTTTTTGTTGTATTTTTGTGTCGTTTGATTCTCACACTCGTTGCGGATGCATATTATTTTTGTTTTCAATCTTAGTCCTGAAAGCATTCGACAACGTAAGGCACTAGAAACGTCTATGTCAAATTGACAATTTTTTATAAAATTATTACAGTTTTGTTAAGTTTTAAATTCGAATATTTACGTGATGTTGATCTTTACAAACAAAATTTTCATTCAGTGAACTCCGAAATGGAATTCTCGTTCAAATAATGTTCCTTTCTTGTCCTCGAGGCGGAGCGAGCCTTCTTTTATCATAAACCACCCGTTTCAGTATATAAACCATTATTAGATAAAACTATCTAAGTGGTATTAGGCTGTACGGGCAGTTGAGCTAAGCATTGTATTTTTCTCACAAATTGTCATGAGTTGAAGTCACTGCGGTTTAAAAAAGTATGCACGTAACACAGACTTCTAGGAACTTTTGCTAGTGTGTTGTTATCGAGAAAATATATAAATGTTAAACGGAAACTCTATATCAAGCTAGCAGAAAATATCAAAGTATTTATAGATGTTAATTGCAATCAAACCTGGAACACTAGACAACCAGGACATAAATCATCAAGGGAGCAAGGGCTAATGATCACTAACCAAACACATCTAATGAAAGTTTTAATTTATTACTTTACTCTTTCCAACAGAAGGGTTAGGTCATAAATGAAACCTTTACATAATGATGGAAGAGATGAATATGCATACAACGTGCACATTTTGAGAATGGGGACAAGACATCAAGCTGCGAAGGTGGGGATATTAAGACATGACATGACATGATATTGTAAGACATGGAGACATTGTCTGAAAAGTCAAGAATTTGTTTGGTGTTCCATGTGACGCTGCTGTCATGTCAGTTTGGGCACCTCGGCTAGGTTGACCGAGTGCGGAGTGACGAATCCCGGTAAGGTCGTTAGTGCCGTTAAGGCAAGTTGGTGAGAGAGCCCACTAGGGGTATACTTCGCAGGTAGGGCTTGGAGGCTTTAGTTCTTCAAGTTGAGCCTTCAAGCTCCGGGCTATGGTGGATAGTCTAGTTGAGTGTAACCCGGATTCTCTTCGTGCTTAGAGTGGGTTTGGCTTGACCGTTTGTGAGTAATCTTTGTTATAGGGTTGGAGATGATAATTTCTCTGTTCAGATTACTTGAAAAACTGAGTGCAGGTCGAGACGGAGTTCAGTAAAAGCTCGCTGATATGAAATCGTCCGGTGGTATCTTCGGGCGTTGTCGTTCGTGCTTGATTAATTAAACTTGCGATCGAGGTGTGTGTGGGCGCATGGTACCTTGCTGTTTGCAGCTTGATTGCTGTTGTGGGGTCGAGTGGAGATTTTCTGTCATGAGAAAGCGCTGCAGAAATTTTGCGGAATGTTCTTGATGTGATCTGTTCGGACCGGAGTGCGCGTTTGGGCATTACAGACGGAGTACTTGTCAATGTCAGCCCGGAGTGGGCTCTTTGGAAGCGCATTGAAGAGATGATTGTAGTGCATCAAGTTTCGTGGTGTTTGGTCGAGCATCGAAGAAGTTATGGCATGTCGAAGTTCACTGCCGTGTGACCCGAAAGTGCAAGAAAGCTAGTTACGTCAGATTTTGGTGCAATTTCGTGTGAAAACTGGAGTTTAGGAGTTTTGTTTTGTGTGTGTGCATTCGCGAAGTGTGTATTGTGCATTCGTGAATCTGTTGTCGTGATGTTCGGGTTGGCTTTGGGTGTTCTTGCTGTTTTACATCAGATTTTGGTTATCCGTGTGCACCCGCAAGCTATTTTTGCTGTTTTGGAGCCTCTTTTGGTGCAATCTTGTGCAATTCGAGGTGGAGCCGAGTCTCTTTTGGTGTGTTGTATCCGTTCTACTCTACTCTAGGTTTCGAGGAGCAGAGATGCGTGAGAAGCGGAGTGCGAGAGTGCGGAGACGGAGCGAAGCCCGAGCCCGAGCCCGCCGCAAGCCAGCTTGCTGACGTGCGTGAGAGAGGTATGCAAGTTTCAGTTGTGTGAGAAGTGTAAAACCAGCTGGTCACCCATCCCAACACTGTTTCTGAACTTGGACACTTAACTGTAGTCTTAGCTTTGGCTTTACCACTAGACCAATAGCTCTTGGTGTCCTACAGAGATACGTGCAAGTACTTATGGACTTGTATAAGATAATAAGAGACCTTCTCGCACGTTCCTAGAGCAGTGGTAGGGCGACTCCACAGTATTAGGAGGAAGCTATAGTTGTGGTAGTGTTTGCCTACACCGTAGAGACGCGCATGAGGGCAATTGGTGGCAGTTGTCTTGGGTGAGCTAGTAGAGCTATCACGTAGATATTTTTGGAGCTACTAGAGGTGTGGACATCTAGTTAGTGACCTTAAGTATCAGATACGACGGTTGGTGACCATATATTGTGCATGTGGTCACCGAAGAGGAGACGTCAGTCCAGGTGGGGTTAGGTTTCTCTTTATGTGAATGTTTGAGTGTAGAGAGTTATCGTTTGGACTTCATGTGGTTGGAACCTCTCCATATTCTGCTTCCTGTTTGTGCGCCGCGTTTGCTTGTGTTGACGCTTGATTTTCGGAGTGAGTTCACTCCAGTGTGCTGTCGGTAGTGAGGCTGGAGTTGAAGATCAGTCAGACTAATTTTGTTTCTCTCACTGTGCGGTTGGAGTGACGACCAACAGATCGTGAGAGGCTGCATGTGGTGATGGCAGGTACATGTTGTCTTTACCTTGATCGTCCTAGTAAGAGATAGAGGAGCTTAGTAGGAGCGGGGTTCAGCAAGTGGTGGTTACGGTGGTGACGGGGATTGCGACATTCCGGTTGGGGAGTGTGTTATCAGGATTCTCTCATCACGGAGTTCTCGGGAGGTTCTGGTGGAGACTTCTCGGACAGTGGGCATACACGGAGTAGGATGACGTACCGACTACCTACATCCTTGTCGTCAGTTGTTCCAGAAGACGAGTCAGACGCAAACAACGCGTTTTCTGGTGGTGAGTCTAATGTCACCACATCGTTGTTGTGGGACATGGACGAGATCTATGAGACCACGAAGGGGTCTCGACATTACTCGGGTACAGTTGGTATCATTGAGCTGGATGACTTCATCCAGGAGTTCGACAGTTGGTGCGATCTGCAGCAGATGCGGAACCCACAACTGTTTACACCCTTCATGGCGTGAAAAAGTTTGTTCTAACACTTGGAGGGACCGCCGATGGACGATTATCATGAGTTCAGGCAAGATTATAGTGTTGAGATTGAGTTGTGGAGACAACATTGGTCTCCCAACTACGTTTTTTTCACTATTGGTGCAGTTTCGGGAGGCGTAGCACCTGTGAGTTCGGATACCAGTAGCAGTGATACATCCACAGGTGGCGGAGTACCTACTACCAGCGGTGCGTCCACAAATAGTGGAGCAGGTGGTAGTGTGAGCGGGATACCACCAGGGTTTAACCCTGTGGTTCAGTTCTTCCAATGTTTGAAGAAGAACTATCAAGGTGTGCGGACTGACAAGTTGAGGAGTTGACGGAAGCACGTGCAGTCCAGTTCGAGATACTAGACCGGGAGCTGCGTAAGAGAGTTAGAGATACCGCTTCGTCGTTGGCGGTTGTCTTTGGTTTGGCTGAGCGGATTGAGCTCAACATGGTGGAGGAGAGGGTGATGGTTGCTAGGTTCAGCAAGGAGACAACACAGGGAGCGACCACCTCTTCTCGAGGATCACAAGTTACGCGTGGTGGTGGTGGTGGTAAAGATCGTGCGGAGCAGTCACTATCTCAAGGAGGTGTTAGAGGATCTGGTGGGCAGAAGCCCATGCCGTCCTTCTTTAGTCAGCAGCAAGCGGGTCCTTGCTGGACGTGTGATGTCCTCATCAGCAAAATGACTGTCCACAGAGGAGAGGTGGTTATGAGACGTCAGGGACGTCTCAAGCAGTACCTAGGCAATGTGAGCATTGCGGACGACCTGGTCACAGTAGTGACCGTTGTTTTGATCTCCATCCCGAGTTGCGGCAAGGGAAGGCTGATCGTGGACGAGGCGGAGGAGCTCAGGGAGGCCGTGGTGGTCGAGCTGGGGGTTGAGGTTCAGCACCTGGGAGAGGACCGGTTGGTCCACCGTCTACTACGACGTCAGAAGCAGGTATGGCTGCTCGGATTGAGCAGTTGGAGCAGAGGATAGCTAGTATGACTATGGCTCAGCGGAGATCAGGTGGAACAGAGGCTTCCACGTCTTATAGAGGAGAAGGAGATGACATCGACTTCATGGTTGACGTGGCGCATATTGAGGTATTTGCGGCAGTGACTAGAGGTGCAGTACGTGTCTCTGAGCCACGAGGTGCGTCAGTGGAGTTGGATTCACAACGCGGAGAGGCTGGTAGACAGACCAGGCTTCCCCAGTCGTTCACGTTATCGGAAGCATTGAGGACCACATCTATGGTTCCTAAACGGCCTATCGATGGTGTTGTAGAGTTGGAGGCATCGACATCTAGGAGTGGGTGTGATGTGAGTCCACCCTCGACGTCTGTGGATGCGACGTCGAACCCGATCTTGGGGACGGCTACAGCAGTTTTGCGAGCCCCACTATTTTCAGCCACGGATATGAAAGCATTGGGAGTCAGCTTAGCTCTAGTGTTCCAGCTGGCGGTCACGTTCAGTGAGGGCGAGGATGTTGTTACCTCTAGTGCGGAGGTGGTTCAGCGAGAGGCGCTAGATGTGTCCATGAAGTCAAGGATCAGGATAGCTACCAGTGGTACTTGGCAAGCGGCGACTGCCAGGTTAAATGAGTTATCAACTAGGCCGGAGATTGACCGTGCTGGTTTGGCACCAGGTGTGGTGTTGTTGGACAACAGAAGTGATATCTTCTGTTTGGTGGCACCTTCAAGGAAGGTGTATCGACCACAAATGATCTTGTTAGACTCTGGAGCCCAATCGTTGATGTTGGGAAAGACGGCGTGTATTGGTTTGGGTCTGAAGAAGTCTGAGGTAGAGAGATGTCCATTCCAGTTACAGACATCTCTAAGGGGATCAAGAGGTACTCTACACATGACACGCGAGATGTTGACGGTGAAAGTTTGACTAGATCATCTCACGGATGGTTTCATGGTGAGGGCCAAGGCCATTGTTATAGCCGTAGAGTCTTATGATGTATTAGTTGGAGGTGTTGCGTTATACCCTACGGGGTTCGTGATCGACTATTGGAGAGAAGCAGCATCTTACAGACCAGGTTGGCAGTCCGGTGAAAGACGAATGAGTCGCTTATCAGTGCTAGAGTTGAGACGACGTAGCCTACACCAGGGACGATGGCATCCGTTGCAGGGTTCAGTTCGGTCATCACTTGATCGGGCGAGTTGTTGGAGGACAATGCCCATGCGGAGAATACTCTGGTCTTTGAGGAGGTGGAGGACATGCCTAGCAAGTCTATGTTAGTACCATCTGCCTTGGATGTTCCACTCTGGAGTTCGAGTGGAGAGTTGCAACAATATGCTGATCAGTTGGTGCAGCAGGCTTGGAGTGAAGCCTTTCTACCACCAGTAGAGGAACAAAGGGTTGTTCTTGCTACTGGCCATGTGACCTTATCACCGTTGAATACGACTCTCATTGTGTGGTAGTATCCAGAGGAGGGTGTATGTGTGCTGGAGCTGTTTGGAGAGATCAGCACAGGTTTGGCTGCGGTATTGCAAGCAGGCATACAAGTACATCGATACTTGTATGTGAAGAGAGATGAGATTGCGAGACGCATCTCATTGCGACATGTGGCACGTTTGGTGCAGAGATATCCTGAGTTGTTGTCCATATTAGCTGTTAGAGGATACCAGCAAGCATTACCGTCAGATATTTCGCTGCTGGGGGCGCATGATCTTACGTTTGCTGGCATCATTCACTTGATGATAGCCGGATGGTCATGTCAAGGTCACACGCATGCTGGGAGAGGTCAGGGTTTACATGACCCGCGATCTAGGATGTTCTGAGAGATGTTACGGATCTTTACGACATCTCCAGATGCATCAGGTGGATTCTCCAGCGTACATCTTGGAGAACGTTCCTTTGTTGGGTGATGCTCGTACACAGATGAAGGCGAGTATCCACCAAGTGCGGTCTTGGGTTGGACCAACAATGTTGTTGGATGTAGCGAGAGTAGGATCTCGTGCACATCGTCTACGGTTGTGGTGGACGAACTTGTTATCGAGAGAGGTGCTTAAGCGCGCACACGGTGGAGTGAGACGACCAACGCATCTCACGATTGATAGCATCTTGGATGCAAGACGACGATCTCAAGTAGTGAGAGTCGTCGATAGGTCATCCATGGCAGTGGTGAACCTAGTGGGACGGCCCATGGTAGCGTTACACACTTTGGTAAGCTTTTCAGCGTCACATGCTTACAGAGATGGAGGACCTGGGCTTGTGTGGGATGCTCAATTACGGCAGTTGGTGGAGCTCAATGCCAATGAGAGAGAGCGAACGATGAGTTTCGCTACGGATACGATGGCAGTAGCTTCGATGTCGGAGGCTTCACATCGTCAAGTATTGGGTCAAGCAATGGACTTGAATTGCTTGACATGGATTGTTAACCTTAGATTGGCTGAGCAGCGTAGGATGCGATCGATGGGTGTTACTGCTCGGACACTTCTGAGCTCTTTATCTATCGAGTCGGTGGAGGCAAAGACTGGGAACGAGGCGTGTGGAGTTCGTCATCCTTAGACATCATGAGATGTCTTATGAGAGAGTGTGGAGCTTGCAGCTAGAACTGCAGAAGTTTTACGCACAGTAGCGGTGGAGGTTGTTGGTGGTGAGCAGAAGGAAACTGCTCCAGAGGCTGCAAGATAGCAGTCAACGACTTCGTCTTCTATCTCTAGCATGGTGACAAAGGATACTTGGGAGCCGGAGATTGGACCCAAGCTTATAGGAGAGGAGAGACGAAGAGTTCAAAGATTCTTGAAGAGCTACAGGAATTGTTTTGCCTTCAGTATGAAGGATTTGGGTATCTTGAAGGGACCTGGTATACGGATCGACTTGGCTATTGACACGTCAATCTTTTGACGTCCTTACAGATATAGTGACATGGAGAGAGCCTTGATCCAGAGTAGGACTCAAGACTTGTTGGAGGTTGGGTTGGTGGAGATGTCGCATGGAGAGTATCATCTGTCACACTTATGCCAGCCAAGAAAGATATATATGACAACTACACGGATAGACGGATGTGTGGGGACTACCATCTTATCAATCGACAAATGAAATCTGATAAGTATGCCATGCCGACACCTGAGGAGATCTTTGATGCAGTGGGGCATGTGAAGGTCTTCAGTACTTTGGATCTTCGAGCAGGGTACCATCAGTTGCCAGTGAAAGAAGAAGATAAGTCCAAGATAGCATTCTGAGGAATTGACTCTCACGGCAAGGATTGTTTGTATCAGTGGCGGTTCTTATCATTTGGGTTGAAGAACGTCTCTGCTGAGTTCCAGAGGGTGATGGACAGGATCCTAGCTAGATTGGATTTTGTCAGATGTTATATTGACGACATCTTAGTTTATAGTGCTACTGTGGAGGAGCACGAGAGACACTTACGAGATGTGTTCGACCAGTTGAGAGCTCATCTTTTGAAGTTACACCCTGAGAAGTGTAAGTTCTTAGGAGTTGGTAGAATATCTGGGCCACACCATCTATCCAGGTGGATTGGGTGTTCAGCAGATGAAAGTTGAGGCTATTGCACGTATCCCACGCCTCACAGATGTGAGTCGAGTTCGAGCATATGTTGGTTTGACGAACTTTTATCGTCGATACGTGAAGGGATTTAGTGCAATTGCGAAGCCGTTGACCAAGCTGATGAAGGTGGACCATGAGTGGCAGTGTGAAGATGAGCAGGAGCGAGCTTTCGTAGAGCTCAAGGATAGGTTGACATCTGCTCCCATCTTGAGGAGACCCGTTAGGAGACGTCCTTTCCAACTGCACACCAATTGGAGTATGTTGGGACTTGGAGCAGTGCTGACTCAACATGATGATGAGAAAAAAGAGTTCGTGATGGCGTATGTCAGTCGCTCCAACAATTCAGCGGAGGTGAGGTATAGCTCGTATGAGAGAGTGTTTGATGACAGTGTGGGCTGTTGCACACTTTTGATGTTATCTGTTTGAGAACCCCTTTATTCTCATCACTGGTCATCAGCCGCTCAAGTGGTTGATGGGGTCGGACAAGCTTACAGGGAAGCTTGCACGATGGGCTCTGATCTTACAGGAGTATGACTTCCAGGTAGTACATAGACCTGGAGTTGCAAACCTAGATGCCGGTGGGTTGAGTCGTAACCCATGCACGAGTCAGCAAGATCAGACTGGGACTCGATGACATGACGAGGTTGATGAGGAGATAGTGCCAAGATGGCATGCATCTGCCTTTCTTTGTGTGTTGGTCATGAACTCTAGTATGGAAAGCCAAGTTGTATCTTTCTTTGGTCAGAGAGTAGATGATGAGTCTCCAGATCTTGAGAGTGGAGATGGTGTATCAGACCAGCGAGATATCCATGACGATGTAACTGTAATGGAGAATCTACGTACTGGCATGGTGGTAGGCACAGTAAGTGCCAAGGAGCGAGATCGTGTCTTTCAACGAGCGAAGAGATTTTGACGAGAAGGACGACATGTACTTCGAGTGTGAGGTGATGGGAGAGTACTGATAGTATCACATCCAGCTCAGAGGGCACAGTTAGTACGACATGCCCATGAGGAGTTGAGACATTTTGGAATGAAGCGTACGCATACCTTACTCCAAGGACAGTATTGGTGGCGTGGTATGCACGTCGATGTGCAGCAGTTTGTCGCATGATGTGTGGTTTGTGATCGAGTACGAGCATCGTTTAATGCTCCTACTCCACAGTTACACCTCTTACCGATTATGGGGTTGGGTTATCGTTGGAGTTTGGATTTTGTGGGACCCTTACCGTTGACCGTACGTCATCACCGGTATGTGTTGGTGATGGTGGAGCACTTCTCCAAGTGGATTGAGTTTGTGACATTACCGGACAAGGTGAGTGAAGGGGCTGCGTATGCGTTCTTAGATCGAGTGCTGAGTCGTTTTGGAGCACCAGCTGAAGTGCTGACATACCAAGGTACAAAGCTCCTTGGTGAGTTTCAGGCCTTGTGTGATCAGGCGCTAATTGATCATCGGACTACATCTTGAGATCATCCTGAGGCGGATGGTTTGACGGAGAGGGTAGTTCAGACGGTGAAGAGAGGATTGCGCAAGTATGGCTTGCAGAAAGACCACTTGGGAGACTGGGATGTGCAGTTACCATGGTTGGCTATGGGTTACCGTTTCAGCCGATCAAGCGTCTTTGGCTTCCTTCTCACCGTATTTCTTATTGTATGACCGAGATCCAGATCTACCTTCGGTCATTCGTCGTGATTCTGCTGAGCTGTTGAACCTTGATGACCCGGATATGTGGGTGACCGCATGTTCTCAACGAGCAAAGACATTTCGGAGAGTTATGCCTATGGCTTTTGAGAACCTAGCAATTGCTCAGCATAGAGACACGTTGCGATATGCGACTATTCGAGGAGGAGGTTACCGATCATCGATTCACAGGTTTCATCTTGGCGATTATATCTATCTACAGCAGACTGCACCGACGATGTTAGACGTGACCGCAAGGCGCACTATTTACAAGTGCGTGAGGTGTTACCTTCTGGAGTACTCATGTTAGAGGGCCATGATGGTGTTGTTTGGAGAATCATGTGCGTAATTGCGCGTCATGTCATTTTCCCAACATCGATGGTACCGTTGATTCAAGCTTAGCAGTTATACGGGCAGGCTTGAGGTGTATGTTATGTGGGTCTGCTGGTGGAGCAGCCCATATGTTGATGTGTGATGGTTGTTCTAGAGGTTGATACATGTCATGTTTGACTCCATCTCTCAGTGTCGTTCCTACTGGACGGTGGGTTTGTCCTCGATGTATATAGCGGAGATAGTCGATTAGATCTTTACGTGGTATGGATTACAGACATGCGACTAACGATAGGACGATGTAGCACCCGGCCTCCTGATCCTTGCACCATGAAGGTGTATATCACGTAGTTGGGATATGGAGTTATCTGGAGTTAGAGGGACCTAACTGTCAATTAGGGGGGGCGATTGTGGTACATTTGTGTGTGTATATGACATCGCCCATGTGTTATGTGTATGTGTAGTGTACCTCTGACAGCGATGTATGTTGTGTAGTGATGTGTATGCGCACGACAGATGTCATGTCAATTTGGGCATCCCGGCTAGGTTGACCAAGTGCGGAGTGACGAATCTCGGTAAGGCCGTTAGTGCCGTTAGGGCGAGTTGGTGAGAGAGTCCACTAGGGGTATACTTCGCAGGTAGGGCTTGGAGGCCTTAGTTCTTCAAGTTGAGCCTTCAAGCTCCTGGCTATGGTGGATAGTCTAGTTGAGTGTAACCCGGATTCTCTTCGTGCTTAGAGTGGGTTTGGCTTGACCGTTTGTGAGTAATCTTTGTTGTAGGGTTGGAGATGGTAATTTCTCTGTTCAGATTATTGTGATACATTTGTGTGTGTATGACATCGTCCATGTGTTATGTGTATGTGTAGTGTACCTCTGACAACATGTGTAGCGATGTGCATGTGCACGACACTGTTGCTTGTTCTCTTGCATTTTGTTGGAGTGAGCGTTATGTAATTTTTCACGTATAGACACAGTGACTTGATGTAATCTATCACTCAACGCCTTAGTCAACGGGTCTCTCATTCTGCTATTGTCGCTCCGTTCTTTCTCTTGCTTGCTTTGTTCTTGAAAGCGGTCGGTTCAACGGACCTATCCTTGTCTCTGCCGCTGTTCATAACATCGATTTCAACCAGAGAACCTTTTCCGTGGTTGATGAACTAGTCCCTATGATGTTAAGAGGAGGTGCACCTATCGGAGAGCTCTACTTCAGCGGATCAGCAAGAATCTATCTATTTTGCAGGTTATGGAGGATTTCGAGGTAGAGATCGTGATAAAAGTGCTAGACGTGGACGCGATCGCCGACAGCAACAGCAACAACAGTCACAGCAGCAAAATCAGCAACAGTCTGGTTCTTTCAACAACAACAAAAGAAATACGCTTGATTCTTGCAACTACTGCAAGAAGCAAGGCCACAATGCGAATCATTGTTACAAGAAGCAGAACAATCAAAGAAAACAATAAGACAACAACCCTCAGCAAAGTAACAGCAACCAGTAAGACTATGCAGTCATTGAGTAAGTCTATTCGGAGCAATTGTTGATTACAACGCATCAGAGTTATGTAACTTTCGAGCCACATACTGACTAAGTGATCGACTCCGACGCCACCAGTCACATGACTCTTTATCGGGAGTGGTTTAGTTCACTCGAGCATGTGGAGACTCCACAATTTACGGTGACAGGAGATGACACCAAGCACAAGATCCAGCACAAAGATAACATTCCACTTGACATTCCTGCTTCAATGTTTACTGGTATACGAGATGTCTTACATGTACCCATGTTGACTAGAAACCTACTATCTGTAGGACAGTTCATAGAGCAGGATCTGCAAGTGCGCTTCAATAAAAATGGATGCTTTATTGAAGATTCGAATAGCACTGTCATAGCTCAAGGTAGCAAGAGTGGTAGGCTGTTTAAACTAGATGCCTCTGCGCTTAAGTTACAAGCTGTCATATATGGACAGAGTCGTCCAATAGTGTCTGATATTGCCATCTGGCACAACCGAATTGGACACATGAACTTTCAGAGGCTGAAAAGTCTTCCGAGTTCTGACTTGGTTACAAGTCTGTCCAATGAGCCCACTGGAGTCTGTGCAGCATGCCAGTTCGGCAAGCAAGCTAGACAACCCTTTAAGGGATCAAGTAGTAGAGCGAACAAGCTTCTGGAGCTTGTTCATAATGATGTATGTATTGCTTCTCAGTCAAATATGACCGGTTTTTAGTACTTCGTGTCGTTCATTGATGATTATTCGTGTTATACTTTGATCTATTTGTTGAGAAACAAGTCCTCTGCAGAAGTACTGTCAACATTCCGGACTTTCTACAAGTTGGTGGAGAAATAGTCTGGAGCTTCTATCCTCTGTTTGAGATCTGATGGAAGAGGCGAGTTTCTTTCTGGAGAGTTCGATGCATATCTGCGTGAACATGACATTCGACGCTAGAAGACCTACATTTACAGTCCGTAGCAGAACGGGGTTGCGGAGCGCAAGAATCGACACATAGCAGAAGCTGCTCGTGCTATGTTGAAAGAGAAGATCATGCCTAGACCTTACTGAGCAGAAGCTGTTTCATGTGCGGTGTATATGATGAACCGGACGTCTATAGCGGCAGTCCACAGCCAGACACCGATGGATGTCTTCACAAGCAGTAAGCATGATTACTCTTTCCTTAAAGTTTTCAGATGTATCTGTTATGTGCACATACTTGATGAAAGACGTAAGAAACTAGATCTGAGAGCAGATAGATGTATTTTCCTTGCTTATGCTTCTGATACGAAAGGATATAGATGTTACAATCCTTTCTCCAAGCTTAGTAGAGATGTTGTTTTTGATGAGCTAGTCTTGGTTTGCACCTGCACCTGTCGTATCCATCCCTGTACCTACAGTAGAATCAAAGAGTCAGTCCACTGTAATACCTCAGAGTAGTACGTTGAGTGGAGGAACTGGAGAAGTCACACTTCCATATCAGAATCAGTTGCACATAGAGTTGTTGTTAACATTGGAGTCTACATAACACAGCCTAGTGGAACTAGTGTAGTTTCTACACAGGATGAGCGCGTTGTCGTGATGTGATCATCTCACATAGTAAATAATTCACTTCTCTGTCATGAGTTAGTCTCATCGCGCTGAACACTGTTGTCTACGTTACTTGGCGATTATCTGTTGCACTTCAACTCCGACGCTTGAGTCTAGTAGTTCTAGAAGTTAGCTCAATATTATTTCTAGTCTTTTATGCATATGTTTGACACCTTTGCATATGGTGTTAACACTATTATGTTATATATTTTGAGTCCTAGTAGGTTGATAGTATGTTATTATTCTTGTTCAAGCATTCATACGCGTGTGCAAGTGACTTCATACTTATCTATGATGTTCAAAGTACATAACTTAGGTCTATCATGTTGATAGAGTTTAAGCTCGTGGGTTGTACTTACATGTCGCCCATGCATGCTTTCTAGCTTGTTTAAGTTATCTTTCAGGATTACGTGTCATTTTACATGTCTTCTCAAGAAATTTAAAGTTTACCCTAGCACTTTAGAGACTTGACGTGGTAACCTATGTGTGAAATTAAGTTACCACGTGGATTGGGGCACAAAAGGATAGGGAAGTGGAGCTATGAACTCCACATTTTTGTCCTTTGTGAAATTCTAAACTTAGAAGCATGGATCTTAAGGAGATTTCAAGCTTTTGCTAGAGACATTGAGATTTCTGAGAACACATGGTGATAGAGCTCGTCGTGCGAGTCAATGTCAGTGAAAGTTTTGATCGATTTGGAGCAATAAAGAAAGATTTATGCCGATTTGAAGTTCTGATTGGACCAAAATTGCATTACAATTGGTGATTTTGGGATTTTTGGTGTCAGTTGCAGCAGAACTGAGATAATTGCTTCAAACCTTCGTGGTTGCGTTCACTGTCAACAAGGCTACCACTGTCCAAAAGGTTTCATGTCATTTGAGTGAGTGAGTAATTCAGAGTGATAGCTGAAGTAGAGGGGTCTGAAAAGCTCTCAATCTAGAGCAGCAACTTCAGAGCTCGGGATCTGGAGAACCGTGTACAACCAGCAAGTCAGATTTCACAGGGATGTTCAGCGTGCTGTAGACTCCAAATCTTGTAAGAATCATCGAAAGCCAATTCTTTGTTCTAGGTCAAAATAGCTATCTGGGTACGAGAAATTGTCATAATTTTTTTACTCAGAACGTTTTTGCCCCATATCTCAGTGCTCAGATTTGATCTCAGGCTGAAAGTTCGTATGTGTCCTCAGTAGGGCCTCATTTACATGTAGGAGAAGTTTTTGAAGTCTAAAGCATCACATGTTTTCCATTCTTGAGTGTTAAAGTTCACCATCAGATCTTATTATTGCTAGTTAGTCCTGATATCCTCTTTCTGAACATATCGGAGAACCCAACAGACCTGTGTGAGTGTTTATAGTGCCACCTTATAACATGAAGCCCGCCTCTTACGTAAGCAACCACAGCCCGAAGCCCAACGCTTTCCTAAGTAGACATATCACAATATTCACGATCGTATCACAACTCGAAGGTTCCGCCTTTCCCAGGAAACTCTCACCACGACAGCGTGTTATTGCAGCGTATGTTTGACTCGTCAAGATATGTGGATCTTCCACATCCATTGGATATGTTGTCTCAGACCTTGGCGTCTACGTCAGAGCAGATGCAAAGGGAGGTGACTAATGCACGGATTACCTCTCGTAGATCTAAACGGGCAAAAAATCCAATGAATAGGTATATGCATGAAAGTTTTCTTGCTGCGCACCATGCATATATGGCCAATGTTCTTCAAGAACAAGAATCAAGTTCACTTGAGGAGGCGAGCACAAAGCCCAATGGATAAGTGCTATGGAAGCTGAACTTGTTGCGCTTCATCATCAATAGACTTGGGAGTTGGTGGACTTACCTGAAGATAAGAAAGTGATTGGTTGCAGGTGGGTCTTCAAGATCAAGCGCAACTCGGATGATACCGTGTGTCGGTACAAGATCAAATTGGTAGTTAAGGGTTACGCACAGCAACATGGAGTGAATTTTGAGAAGACCTTTGCTCCAGTTGCGAAGATGGTGACTATTCGAACCGCAGTTGCAATTGCAACTCAAAAAGGTTGGAAGATGCACCAGATGGATTTCAAGAACGCCTTCCTCAACGACGATCTTGAGGAGGAGGTCTACATGCAGCAACCTCCAAGTTATGAGGATCCTAAGTTCTCTTCTGGTGTGTGTAAGTTACAGAAGGTCCTCTATGATCTGAAACAAGCACCAAGAGCATGGTATGCAAAGATCAATTCTTACTTGCAGTCTCTTGGTTTCCTCCTTTGTAGTTCAGACTCCACCTTGTATTAATTAAGAATACGAGACCGGATTGTTGTAATCATCATCTATGTTGATGACTTGATCATTATCGATAACTATGAGGAGTTTATTTCTCAGATCAAGGATCACTTGAAATCTGAGTTCGAGATGATGGACTTAGGAGAACTCAAGTACTTCCTTGTTGTGGAGTTCATTAGAGATGAGAAGGATGTTTGGCTTGTACAGTGATAGTATGCTCTCAGTATGCTTGAGAGATTTTGTATGCTTGACTGCAAACCCATTGCTATGTCACTAGAGCAAGGAGTAAAGCTAAGAGTAGAGGATGTTGAGTTACTTGATGATCCACACATGTACAGACATATGGTTGGGAGTCTTATCTACCTGACGATCACCAGACCAGACTTGAGGTATGTCGTCGGTCTGATTAGTCAGTTCATGTAGTCATCACGAAGATCACATTTGGAGACTGTCAAGCGGATCCTCCGCTACGTGAAGTTCTCGATGCAGTACGAACTTCACTATCGATACGATGGACCATTGTTGTTACATGACTACACAGATGCTGATTGGACAGGAAGTGCCGACAGCAAATCCACGTCAAGTTACGCTTTTGGACTTGGAAGCACTGCTATAAGCTGGGCTTCTAAGAAGCAACTTACGGTTGCTTTGTCATCCACAGAAGCAGAGTACCGAGGAGCACCGAACGCAACATGTGAATCAATTTGGCTTCGATGTCTGTTATTTGATATTGGTGTGGAGTGTACATATCCGTGTTGTTGTATATACAGACAACATTAGCAGCATGAAGTTAGTTAGTAATCATGTTTTCCATGCTAGGACGAAGCACATTGAGGTGCACTATCATTTCATTAGAGAGAAGGTCCTTGCAAGAGAGATTGAGCTCAATTATGTGAACACAGGAGATCAGGAGATCAGGAGATCAGGAGATCAGGAGATCAGGTTGCCGATATCTTCACTAAGGCATTGTCTAGATAAGTTTGATGCTTTCAGACATTGTCTAGGAGTACAGGATGTAGAGTCGAGCTTGAAGAGGAGTGTTGATATAGCCCCAAGCTCTAGTAGATCATCGGCTAACTTTAGCCGGAGCGGACCATAATGGAGTATCTATGTATTGACGTGGTGGTAGGCACAATAAGTGTCAAGGAGCGAGATCGTGTCTTTCAACGAGCGTCCTTTTGACAAGAAGGACGACATGTACTTCAAGTGTGGGATGATGAGAGAGTACGGATAGTGTCACATCCATCGTAGAGGGCATAGTTAGTACGACATGCCCATGAGGAGTTGCGACATTTTGGAGTGAAGCGTTGTTGTGTCGTGGACCCTCTCCTACCTGAAAATCTATTTCGATTCTTATCATTATCGCTCCAAAGACGCTCATGAGACTAAAAATGAGATATTTTGCACAACTGTGGATCTTCACTTTCATCGCATCAATGGATAGAGCTTGTTGTCAACTTTCCATGGACACTTTGTCTATTTCATTTGGACGCCTAGTGGAGAAGTTATGAGAGTCGAAAGATGAGAAAAGCAAGCTAAGCCCTAGCTTACGGGCTTTTGCACAACTTCAGATCTTCACTTTCATCACATCAATGGATAGAGCTCGTTGTCAGCTTTTCATAGGCACTTCGTCTACTTCATTTGGACGCTTAGTGGTGAAGTTACGAGACTCGAAAGAAAAGAAAATCAAGCTAGGCCTTAGTTTACTATTGCTGACTGAGTATTTACGGCTCCTGGCGCTATACTAAGGACGCAAAGGGCCTGCTAGCTCATTATCTGTGAAGAACTTCACGTACTACGACTATCGTAAAGAGGCAGCTTAAGGGACTAGCTTGCATCTATGATTTGTCAACGGACGGTTCGGGAGATTTGAAGGTCCAGTGCAAATGCGCAAGACGTTGTTGGGTTCAGATCTGTGCAAGCTACGCACTGGTTAAGACGGTTCGTGAAGAGGCAGATCGAGGAATGTGTTCAGAAAGAAATTGAGACGCATACGAGATTTTTGGAGTGCTTCAACGATCTGCGAAGGAGAGTTGGACCGTTCGAGCCGTTCTAGAGTCCAAAATTGCTGACATTGGATCCACTAGGATCAGAACGTCGAGTTCTTCAGGAAATTGAAGACGATACGAAGTTCATCGGACGAATTGAGAGTTCTTGGTGAAATTGACTCGCAGGGAAGCGCTTACGTCATTTTGCATCATCTCAAAGATTGCAGCGTGTGCAGACGATGTGCTCTGGCTGCTCATCTGAGCAACATGTAAACAAGGATAGTGTTTGCAAACGAATCTGAAGAATTTAAGATCTATGTCTTGACAAACGAAGTGGATGTCGTTCAAACGGTATACAACAAGGACTGTAGGTTTTAAAAGATCAAGATCGATGGCGAACTGAAAGAATTTGAGATAGGAGAATATTTAGAATTAGAATCCCGTAAGACAATCCAAGCTCCTTCTATATCGATATAATGGAAGGGACCGATAACGACATGAAGACAAGTTTTGGATATGGAGAAGAATTTACTCACAAGGACATAGTCCAGCCCGAGAAGTAAGAATTCAAGAGACACATGCGTATAATGAAAATCTAGATAAATGTAAGACTTATGCATGTACAGCTGAACATCAGAGAACAATAGCAGAGTTTTGCAATACATAGGATGAGGAGATAAACTGAGAGGACTCCTAAAACGATCGACATGACATGGTCCAGAGACATTAGACTGGTCATAGCAAACGACCTCGAAGGAGTGGACTTGTTCTTGTCCACCTCCTCTCGATCTCTCACGGACTTACATGTTGTGGTATGGGAGTAGATTGAATAGACAAAAGTTCGTCATCGGCAATTACTGGATCAACAACATCATTCACAGAGGATATGACGTCCGACATGAAAACAATAGAGAAAAGTAAGAAAAGGGGTTCGAGTTGGAAGACTTATCTTCTGTCGCTTCTCTGCCGCAATCTCATCGCCGTAGACTTGACGAAATGCATGTAATCGAGACGAAGACGCGTACAGGTAGAAGATAAGTTTGTTCCAACATCGCAGCATGTTTGCACCATTCCACCATCTCAGTCTCTCACGACCCGATGCCGATACAGTCACAAGTTAGAGCAAAGAAACAATGTGACGAGAACACAAGAGAAGAACAGAAGTGAGAAAGACGTGCTTGGAATGAAAACCAGTGAACTAAGAATTGCCAAGCGAGATTGAAGTCACGATGATTAGCAGCGATCCGCAAAACGAGCAATCCAGATGGATTCTACCATCACAGCAGATTCGCAGCATTCCACCATCCCAGTCTCTCACGACACGATGTCGATACAGCAGTCACGAGTTAGAGCAAACAGACGACGCGACGGGAACAAGAAGGAAAGACATGCTTGGAATGAACAGCAGCGAACAAACATTTGTCAACCAAGATTGAAGCCGCGATAGCAACGATCCGCAATACCAGCGATCACGAATCGCTCGAAATGACAAATCGCTCACAGCAAGATGCACGACGAAGAAAGAGTTCCACAAGTGAACGAGGAAGCTAAACTATGACCGACCGACGATTCGCTCGCAGAGAAGCAAGTGACCGAATCGCAGCAACCGATCGACGAAGAAACAAGAAGAACGACCGAGTAATCGGTTGCAGAGAAGCAAACGAACGATTAGAAGTGAGACGATCGATTCGTCGATGAGAGCGATGAGAAATGAGTAGCGATGAATCCTTGACAGGAACCGAATGAGAAGAACGTGAACGTGAACAAAGCAAGGTCAGTAGCATGTTTGCTGCTAGTCCCGGCGAAACTTGGAAACCTGGCAGTCCTGCCAAAGGCAGCCTGTCGCCGAAACACGTAACGGACGCTTATTACGCTAATACACTGTTACAAGACCGGTTTAAAATAAGCTGTTTTCGCAACGACGTCTCATTACCGAAGGATTTTACGTAACGGACGCTCATTACGGCAATACACTATTACAAGACAGGTTCAAAATAATCCGTTTCTGTGACGACGTCTCATTACCGCTAAATTGACGATGACAAATGACTGCAGAGGTCACGTTAATTGTAAACGGTCCCCACTTTTTCTCCAGCCAATATCATCCCCTTGGGGGATGATATTGGCTGGAGATTTCCTAGATTTCACAATCACTATTTTACAAGAGTATATTCTTTTTTGCTATCAAGGAGATATCGAGATTTATCTTGTGCTCTAGTTGGTTCTATACCAACTAGAGCTCTAGTTTCAGTAAAACTAGTGTACAGGAACACGCTTCAAAAGTATAATTCTGAATTGTATCACTAACCATACATTAAATTAGTGAGCGTGCTTGCCTCTTCCCTTTTGAAAGAGGGTGAATAATATTATATACAAAAGAGACTTTCGGCAAATGCAGGAAAGATGACAAGCTGGATGATCGGGAAAGGAAATACTCATCGGCGACAGGGCAGGAGAGTGAGAACCGTGTGGAAAGGGAGCGGAACGAACGTTGGGAGAAATATGGCGGTGGATTTCAAATCGTATCGTATTTGACGCGGCGTGGTTTGGACATTCTTTAAGTGTAAAACAAAAATAATTGGATCGAAAAATAAATCAGAATATATTTTTTAAGTAAATTTTATAATTAAGTGAATACTACGTGCCAGAATTTGCCGATAAAACTCATGAGTAATGTGAGTTCATTCGTACACAGGAATCGTAGGATTGGTCTGCTATCTTGTCAAAAACAGACTCTTTGCAAAGTTTAATTTATCACCTAACCCTTCTTGCAGGAAGAGTTAGATGATAATATAAACTGCTTTGCATATTTCTCTTTTTCTGAAATAGAAGAAGTGAATATACAAAAAAGTACACATAATCTAATAAGTTTAATGTTTACTGTGATGATAAGTGTTCTTGGTCACCCAGAAGACCTTATTTTGAGAACTTGCTTTTAGAGAAATAAGAAATAAAAATAACATAATAAGTTTAGACCCCGAGTATTACTGCAAGTGCTATTGGTGACTCAGAAGACCATATGTTTTGAAGTTAATGTAAATTGCTTAAATCGTGGTTTTGCTTTCAGAGAACTAAGAAATTTAATTGATATGGGGAAATTGCTTTTGGCGACCACTCCTTCGTCCCAACTTGAAATCTTATTAATAAAGAATCAAATTAAAGCTATTCAGCAGCTTTACAAGTTAGGATTCATCTTCTTTTACTTAGTGCTGACAGAGAAATGTTAAAGTTAAATATTTCTAGATGCAAAAAAAGAAATATTTTCTTCAGACTCAAAGAACAATGTGAAGAAATAGGAATATTTTCTTTCATGCTTTATTACTCATACTCAAGGTTTAAGGGACATAATGTATAATTCACGTTGATAATAGATGAAGTGCGTCATATATTTCAAAGGACCTTCTGTGCGGGTTACAAGGATCGTACTTCCGTTCACGTTATAATTTCAACGAAGGTATTCCGCATGGCTCGGTGTCGAGTCAGCTCACTGACAGACTCTATTCGGGATACATACAGGCTCTAGAGGGTCTCAAACATCTGTCGTTACCCCTTACGGCCTCGTCAATAGAACTTTTACGGCTTCTGAGCCGTAACCTTATGTACAATCGGTGGAGATGTTCTGTAAATAGAACTTTTTATGGCTGCTGAGCCGTAAACTTGTGTACAATCGATGGAGATGTGCTGCAAATATCACGGCAATAACTGGAAATGGGACTTTGGCTGTACTTCTTTAGTATTTACTTCATTTTAACATTCTCCAATATGTGTTTTTACTTGGACAGACAGTGGTGTATGGGGATAAGATCTATGGTTTATCGGATATAAGTTACTCAAAAATACAAGAGAAGAATAGCAGAAATGGTTTTTGTCCTATTTTCTAGGGAGTTACACGTCAGACGATTGCTAAATCGAGTTTGATCCTTAATGGACATCACGCTCTAAAACATTTTGAAAGTTTTGTATAATTGATTCGATATTTTGTCCTTGTGCAATGGTCTTACTCCGGCCTCATCCGGTTGCGTCATCTCACCCCTTTCACCATTTGCACATGTGGCCTAGGAGTAATCAGTACCTTCCATGCTTTTGAATCTATAAAGACTGAATTCTGTCTAGCGCGTACATTGTATAAGCATTTGCAAACATTATTCATGATCAGCAATTTATGAAAAATTTTCCTCTCGCTCTATGTTCAAAGTGCTGTCTCACAGGCATTGCCTCGCAATTGCGCAGCACCTTGTTTTCCTCCATTCTTTCCGGCTGAATGTTACACATTCTTCTTTCCATTCACCAACGCCAGTTATTAATCGCTACATTCATGTGCTGACTCGTCTGGTTCACCATCTGTAACCAGTCACTGGAGCAGACGAACATTATCGGGCATGCTGACGGGATAGTCTAACCGTCGAATTCTCTGATTCTACACATGATTCAATGTAACACAAAGAGCTATTTACGGGCACGCAACTGCCAACTCCTACAGAGTAACATTACACTCTCCTTAAAATTGGAAGATAGATTTTACTGCTTCTTTCACATTAACTTTGAGCTGTCAGGTCCATTTAACAGTGTAATACATCATAGCCTTCCCGTGCGAATATGAACACAACAGAACAACAAACATGTGTTACTTTATTCTCACTAGTCAGTCTTGTCCCAAACATTAGTATACTTCGGAGGCCCTTCACTTGGCAGGACATAATTCCAATGGACTACTGATTATAAGTACAGTTCCAAGGACGCAAACAGTTTCATCCGCTCGCCTTCTGTCCCGTAGTTCAACAGTATCCTGCCTCAAAAGTTTCATTCCTATGGTGCTAGAAATGAATGTCCTCTTTATGTACAGCTCAACTGACCAGAATGATACATTGCCTAAAGGAAAAGTGTTTCACTACTAATATAGGATGAGGTGCAACTATAGTAGGAACTTGGAACCCCACTCCCACAAAACTATGGATGGTAAATTTACAATCAAGCCTTCAACAGTTACCGTTTAAACGTTTTGGACGACAGGTTCACTGATAGGAACATTGTCTTGAACCTCCGGACCTGCCTCTGGTGTATCTTCCTCGCTAGGTGGTACTAGTTGCCAGAACATGGGAAGATACTTCTCCCAATTTTCCAGCACTTGCTGTCCTCTAGTACTTCCCGTCTTGTCCTGTCAAACAACTCCCACACAGATTGATTATCGGCTGCATGTACCAAGTATGCAGCTGTCGGGCGCGACATGCTAATCAATTCCCGCTTTTGAGACTACTGAAGTCGTTGCTCAAGCTGGTTTCATCTTTGTTGTAGTCTCTCTGGAACGGGATTTGCTAGTCACTACATAACGTCTTTCAGACTCCAAAGTGCTCGATCTAATTATCTCGACTGACGTATACCGCACCGTGATAGACATAACCATTAGCTATGACGCATACGTGGAAAATGCTAGGCGCCCACAGTAAGAACGAATATTCTCTTTCTTACCACATGAGACTGAATCAGCCGGCGTAGAAGTTGCTGTCCCGCAGGAGTCCTGACTCGTTGCATTTTCACAATCTCCTTGTTTACCTTTTCATACAAACGACAAAACCATGTCAACGGTTACCCTACAGTGAGTGACTGACAGATTGTTCTATGCTTAACGGATACTGGAGCACGCGATTAAACAAAGAGAACATAATTCCTAATGCAGAATACGAGAATCACATAGCCAAAGATCTAGACTTCCAACACTCCTCCGTGTCTTCCACAAGAACGTCTGTGATTACTTGCTAAAAGTTCACCATCGCTAACTTGTAATATCTTTTGCTGTTTTCTCGAGGGAAAGATATGACACAAACCTTGGTGGTGAACGTATCATCCTCATCCAGAAAATAGGCTAAACCCCCTGTCATTCCTGCACCTACATTTCTTCCCACTCTGCCAGCCAATCACAACAACCGTGTTACTCGATACCGTGTTCATAGTGCATCGTATGTGCACGCATTTTTACCACACCTCGCGACTTGCAAGGGCAGTGCTAGAAGTTAGAGGGTAGAGATTGAGCAATCAATAATCTGGGAAGGACTACTCCAGGCAGTATCAGGACAGTCCTACACCAGCCGTAACCTATCTTAGCGAGAAAGAAGCAGAGCAAGAAAGTGACTGAACTTATCATAGTGTACTGTGCCCGACCCTTCCGGTACTCTAACACGACGAATTCTCGACAGGTGGGCTAGGACAGCATGGGTTAAGAACGGAAGGCGACGAATTTACCACCTGAGAAGGGGAAAGAGAGACTCCAGTTGTTTCATGATTCGGTAAGACGACCAGTTAAGTGAGGATGAGCAAAAGGGTACCGGCCTTGGGCAGAGGACCAAGCAAAGCAAGAACATCACAACAAGGAGAGACAGATAGAGAAGCAAAAGGACGAGATCGCAACTGTCACCAGCTTCGTAGCACGCTCCTACGATGGACCTCAGAAGGCACTTACTTGCCCAGAGATACAACACATCCGCCCGTCATGTATTCACAGCAATGGTCGCCACAACCTTCTATCACTGCTTCCGCTGAGGAGTTTCGAACGGCAAATCTTTCGCCTGCTTTGCCTCGGGCAAAGAACTGCCCGCCTGTGGCGCCGTACAAACAGGTGTTTCCAACAATGGTAGCATCCTCCGGTGCGAACTTCACATGGCTTTGAGGTACAATAACGATCTCACCCCCAGCAATTCCCTGCGATTTTATCATTTCAGCCCCTTGAATCGTCACATGAACACAGGTAGGGTACGACAAGCTGTGAAACAAAATTTATGGGCTACAACCCCTACCTTTCCCACGTAGTCATTAGCCTCCCCGATGAGGCGGATATTCATTCCTCGAGTCAGAAAACATCCGAAGGACTGACCAGCACTGCCCTCAAACCTGCAGACCAACCAAGACAAGAAGACCACAGAGGCACTTTATTTCAGGGCATGTAAAAGTAACGTGCTATGCAGAAAGCGCAAATCATTCCACCAGTGGCGGTAACCAAGGAACAGATAAAAGAGAAACCGTAGCATGGACTACGCGGTCGCAAAGTTCATACCCTCCCCACGAAACATGGCAGGTGCTAGGCCGTACATTCTGCCTAGACCACCTCACCTCATACGCTCCCAGAGTTACATACAGGTAGATGCTTGAAATTACCCCATCAGCTCATCAGACAGAAGACTGAGGAGATATTACCAGAGTACGTTATTTTAGTAATTTTAATCACTCAAAGGGGATGTCCTCAATTCGAGTTCGACTCACGTTATGTCAAGACGTCCCGCAAAGCCGTCGCCGTGCTGCTTGGCAATTCGACCCGCTATCCGCCCACCGACAGACCGATCAACGTTGAAAATCTTCGCCTTTTTCTGCACATCCTTTTCTTCTTTGATAGCCTCCTCGATCTGCCAACACCACAGGTTTAAAGATTAAAGAGACAAGAAGGCTTGCGCTCAGCAGAAGTCAAGTTCAAAAATGCAGCTCGATATACGTTATGTCACGGCCTTGAAAAATCCACTGTTTCATGTCCTTCCAATCAGCACGGCGCAACACCTCCCAACCAGACATCCGCGACAATACCAATTCCGACACTGACTTTTCAGAAAGCAGATCTGAGGAGACTCTTTCCAATCTGGCAGTCACTGGAAAGCACTGATACCAAGATGTTCGCGATTAAAACCGCAACATGCGAAACATTGAGGTTGGCATAGGAATACTGTAGGGATATCTACTTGTGCAAATCAGTACTCCCGAATATCACCTCAGGATCCGCCAGAAGAACGTCATCCAAGACGGGACCGTTTGAATGCACGGGCTGCTTTCTGATCTCAGTACTACTTATCTTCGGAAGCCCTGCATTCTGTGCAAAGGCAACGACTCTATCAGAAGGCGAATCTTCCTGCGAACCTTCCTCGAGATCTAACACCACAGATGCGTTTAGAACCCGGGATTCCGGACATGCACGGTAGAACGACCCGCAAAAACTATGTATGTTCCAAATAACACGACCTACAAGCCTCAAATGCGCACAACTCTACTCCCAAAGAAGTTGAAAAGCTGACAATTCAGTACGGAACGTACTGAAAGAATGTAGCTCATATCCACGTGCTGCGTCTTCAGTAGTTCTATATCTCTTAACTTCAGAAGATCGACTCTTCCAATGATATCATCTAGTTTTTCAAAACCCAACTTTGCTAAGATGCCCCGAACCTGTACATGGGAGATGAAAATAAGAAACAACGCTGTAAGATCCGTTCTGTACATGAATCTATCATAAATTAAAACTTTTTCTTGTCGAACGTACTCGAGACCACTGTGTACGTTTCATGGCCAAGAATGTGAATGACACACTGTAATCTGTTAGAATACGTCAACAAACACCAAAAAATCATTAGGTTTTCGAGTCCAAATCCGGACATAAATTATCATTACCTCTTCTGCTACATACAGGAAATAGTTCACTAAATCACCAGGAACGCCAGGGAATCGTGCACGCAATTCCTCCCTCTGCGGTATAGACAGGCGAGTGGTCAGCTTCTCACGAGTCTGAGAGAATCAATCTCACAAACGTGGTCACCTCTATTTTGATATTAGTTGCTCCTTCCTCGAGAGATCCGACATGCAAGCTCGAATACATTGTCAGGAAAGGTTTGGTTTACCTGGCTCGCGACACCAACAGGGCAGTTATTGGTGTGGCAAATACGGGCCATAACACAACCGGTCGCAATCATGGCGATCGAACCGAAGCCAAACTCATCTGCTCCCATAGCGGCTGCAAGTACTACGTCTACACCGCTCTTAAATCCGCCATCAACCCGTAATGTAACTCTTTCTCGAAGCCCATTATTGAGGAGTGTCTGCCATACGAGAGAGGTCATATATCGTACACTGGGGAACAATCAACTGGGAAAAGCACTTAAAAGCGCAAAGGCAACCTCCAGGATTAGCCCTACGCGACACTGAAGAACTCACCTGTTGAGTCTCCGTCAACCCCATTTCCCAAGGACCACCAGCGTGCTTGATTGAGCTGATCGGACTAGCTCCGGTTCCACCATCGTGACCGGAAATCTGCCCCCAACAGAAAGGTGAATTTGTAAGTCAATACAAACAATCGTACGCTCAGCTGCACGAAGACCCTCATATCCACTTATATCGAGACCACATGCAAAATGTCTGGACCCCTTGCCAGACGACATTCTCAAGGAAATGTCCAACAAACCTGGATTATATCCGCATTGGCTTTCGCCACACCGCTTGCAACAGTTCCGATACCAGCTTCGGCCACCAATTTGACGGAAACTTTGGCATTCGGATTGACCTGGATTTCACCATTGTAATACAGTATTAGCAGACAAAAATCAACATGCTGTATGTACGCACGCATGATACAATAGCAGAATAAACCTTGCTAGAAAGGGACTCGTAGCTGCACAGCACACGCAAGCGACGAGCAGCAAAAGCAGATCAATAGAAGAACGTACCTGGTGCAGGTCATAGATGAGCTGAGCCAAATCTTCAATTGAGTATATGTCATGATGAGGAGGTGGAGAGATCAGGGGCACACCGGCCTTCGAGTTACGTAGGACTGCAATATAACCACTGACCTTCTTTCCGGGTAATTGACCACCTTCCCCTGGTTTTGCTCCTTGGGCAATCTTAATTTCAAGCTGCTTAGCGTTAGCTAGGAAAGTTGGGGTCACTCCAAACCGTCCGGAAGCAACCTGCCATCGAACGGACTCATGTATCAGCAATGTGTAGACCAACTGCGAATGATTAGTATCACAACGATACATATCCTACGACTGCGAAACCGTATCAGATTGAGGTGATGAAGACGTACTTGCTTAATAGCACTAGTCGCCGTATCTCCATTTTGTAGGCCTTTCAGATGTGGTAATGTTGGTGAGTATCCATCACGTACGTCATCTAGATGCCTCCAGCGCACAGGATCCTGGAGACACAAGTGAACAGGGCTACCAGTGAGACCTTCACTTAAGTTACATGGAATGATCGTCGTTTAAGACAGGAATCAGTTAAATTCTAACACTGAACACTGACTGGGATATGGAGTGTAACCAACAAACTGGGCGAAATAGCACTCAATGTCAAGCGAATGTCTTACGCCTTTGCGTTACAGTTTCGAAACGCTCACCTCACCCCCTTCACCAGAGTTGGACTTCCCACCGATTCTGTTCATTGCTATCGCAATAGCTTCATGAGTTTCTCTGGATATGGCACCCAGAGACATGCCACCGGTGCAGAATCGCTCAACAATACTGCTTGCAGGTTCCACCTTACCAGTAGAGATTGGCGATCGATCACTTTTCACTTCAAGCAGATCACGCAGCACCTGTACGGAGGAATATTTCAGCTTGTGTTATAAGCACTTTCAAGGGGCTCGGGTAGAGAAAACGACTAGAAGTTTTCCTTAACGCGACTTCACGTGAAAACAAACGATAGACAATACTTGATACTCACAAATCCTCAGCAACCCAACACATTCATCAGCTACCAGAACGGTCTTTCAGCACATGCTTACCGTAACCCAAATAAATCTGGGTTTCTGTCACTGCTCTCACCGGTCGAAATAAGCCAGTGCTAATCAGGAGCATAATAACGAGAAGCTCAGTGAAACTAATGAGGAGCATAACACAGAGCAAAGCCCGGTATCTTCTGCAATCACCAAGAAGAAACAAAATAGACCACACAACCGGCGATCTATGAACTTACCACCTGCAGTTTCGTCCAATGAACATTGGACGAAATCACGATCGATAATAAGAAACGGTATTCAGGAGCATAATACCGAGAAACCTCAGTAAAACTAATGAGGAGCATAATACCGAGCATTATCTTCTGCATTAAGATGATTCGTTATCATCTTAATGGACAATGGACGCAAAATTTCCGCTTGCTCTTCTCGCGCTTCTCTTAGAATATAGTCGTTCATGTCCAGAAAACATGCCACAGTTCTGAGGCGGACAGACTATCTTCAACCTTTCTTGTTAGAAAAGAGTAAGGAACTTACATTGACAGGTCTGCTGGAAAGATGCTCCTGGTAGACAGCATACGCACTCTCCATTTTCTCCCGAACAGCCTTGTGCAGCAATTTTGACATCTCGGGATTATTTCCATGGTACTCACCTGATTATAAAAAGCAACACAATAAACGTCGGCACGGACCCTCTGTCCGACTATGAAATCTAAATCCAGAGGCAATGCGTCCATAGTCCAGCAGAGCTGCAACTACCACTCACTACCAACAAACTACCTCCAACGAAAAGCTGTTCAAATAATTTGCTTGACGCGATTACAAATGGACCGCTCAGAAGAGTAAGCTAACATTGAACGGACCTCCGGGTCTGAACTGAATGAAACCAAAGTTCTCAAGCTTCTTAACTTGCTCCTCTGAAAAGCCCTTCGACCAGAATGAAACAGTCTCACGGGCCAGCTACAAAACACATGAAAGGCAACCACCAAGAGTTACTTCCAGTCTTCTGTACTGATGGCCTAAAAATGTGGGAGGCCGGTCTCATGGTCGGTACGAAACGGTTTCACCTCCAGGACGAGTCCAGATCAAAATAGTCATCCACAAGCTGCAGAGCAAAGCTCTGATATAATCCTTCGAGCTCTAGGCGAAAGGTCTAAAGCAGTCACGAAGTATCCCACGATGCCATCACTCATCAGAACGGCTTACAACATGCTCAAAGGTGAAAAAACTTTAGTAAGAACAACGTACAAAACCTCGATTCCCCTTCGCAAAACTACTTTAATTAGTGCCCATTGAAACACACAGCACATAGTACCACATGTACTTACTTCGTCCAAAGTCAGGCCCCCAATTCTGGACACTGATCCCCGGAAAGCGATGTCGACGACATCTGCACCTAGCCCATAGACTTCAAAAATCTGAGCTCCACAATAGCTGTCCAGATAAAACGTTTAAAACGTCATTTTAAACACCTTGGGAGTTGCTACATGATCCGTTTCAAAGTGACCTCAGAACTTAACAAGCTGCAGAAATCAACTAAGTGGTTCCAGAAAAGAAACAAAGTGCAGTCTAATTTTACTGAGGACAGACAGCTCACCTGGACAGCAGTGATATACCCATTTTTGAGAGAATTTTCAGAAGGCCTGCTTTCACAGCCTGCTCGTGATGTAGAAACAGTTTTATTCATCAGGGTCACTGACAATGTTCCGTTTACAAAATGTTTCCATTGCTGATATTTCACGCGCATTGTACTTCGGACATGGAGAAGCAACTTAAGTGCTGATTCTACGCCTGTGACTCGTCCTCAATTCTAAAGACGTGCTAAGCATAGTACTGTACCCAAGCTCGCCGTGTTTAGAACTCCAAACAAGACGCCACGGCGCAAAAGACGACTGATCAACGAAAGAGGAAACCGCGAACAAGCAAAGCTGATTCAATTCGCGGCTGATCATCAAATGAAAGAAGTGTATAAAGTGGACGAAAACAGGTCACAGTACCTTGCGGAAATTGGTTTGCGTTTGCTCGACTGTAGTCGAAGGTATTTTTCCATTCTTCATCAAGTTTACAGTTTTAGGACTTGTACGCCACTGTCTACACGTCTCGAGCGCCAAGTACGGACACACAGCACTGTCCACGATAAACGCATTTGCCACGCACAAGTCAGTGGGGAGTCGATAGAAGCAGAAGACGAACACCATCCTCCAACTTCGAAAGTACAACTTCATTTATGAACTTAGATGAGTACGTGATAATATACTGGGTTGAGCAAACGAAACACACTTCTTCCCAAGAGAAGAAGTGTACACAACTGTATGTCGCTTGTACTTAGTGATGACCTCAGTAACCTAAATATATCCCGGAATATCTATGAATTTTAGGCCTTTGAATACGGTAAATAACGGCCTTAGTAGGCCGGTGAGCAAAACGGACGCATACCTCGCTCCATAACCAATCAGACATGCAAAATGATGCGTGCTGAAACACTGGGCAGTCTCGACAACTATAGAAGCTGAAAGCCGCAAACCATTCTGAATCAGGTGGTGGTGTACGGCTCCGACTGCCAGTAGTATCGGTATGGCTGGCCGATTCGCTTGCTAAATCATAAACACGTATCAATAGAAGAACGTTATTATCGCTCGTAACAAGCAACATACACCTTAGAAGCAACCACTAACAACAACACCACCAACCAAAATTAACAGGGTAGTCTTTGCATCTTAACCGCACGCATTTTGTTCATACTTACTGGAGTTACAGTCAATCACTCACGCAAACCATACTGAAAGGGACTGGCTAGGAGTTTACCAGGTCATCACTACGATCGCTCAGAATGAGTAGCTGCGAACCAGCACGGACGGCTTCATCTGCGGCTTCGCACAGACCGTCCAGTGCCCGTTGTAGAGAGCCTTGTATACCACTGCTGATGTCAAAGAAAACAGGAAGTGTGGAAGCCTGGAATATCGGATCTCCTTCCAAGGATTCCAGTTCGCTCTCGCTTAAAAAGGGACTTGACAAGGTCATCTGCCACATTGTTATCAGGCGTTAAACATGTAACTGCTAGGGAATCACGACTTCAAGTCACGGAAGAACGTGAGACATAAAGCCACAAGATGTACATACCTGTGCTGCATTCTTCGGTCCAGGTACCAGCAAATTTTCACGTTTTCCGATATTCACCTCCAAAGACATGACCAGCCCCTCTCGCAGCGGGTCAATAGCTGGATTAGTTACCTGGACAAGAATGCAATGCCGAAATACTTGGTTCAAAATCGAGCGTGAGTTGTCTTCCTTAACTGGTATGGTTCCAGTACGACGGCAACTGGTCTAGTGGATGACCTATAAACTCAACCCATAGAACCTCGCAAACACAATCCTCAACTCCTTTAATGGTGAAATCTACCAACGGCATCCGTGCATCAATTGAGTATACCTGAGCAAATCGTTGTTTGAAGTAATCATACAACATGTGAGATCTCTGGGACAACACGGCCAACGGAATGTCATCACCCATACAGAAAGTCGGTTCTTTCCCCTGCGATGCCATATTCTCTATTACCATTTGGACATCTTCAAAAGAATAACCAAAAGCCCTGCGTGTGAGAAACGATACGGTAGATCAGCGCCCAGCCTGCGGGCAAAAAAAGAAAAAGCAAACGAAAAGGTAGAACAGGGCCAAAATTGCAGGATAACGAAAGCCCAGGCCTCTGGATCTCCAACAGCAGTCAGGTGCTTCGGGGCAAGTTCTCAACTCTCATTACAACATAGATGCAAAACATAATTTGACTCACTGCTGACTTCGGAGCAAACTTTCAGAATCCAACTGTGTCGAGCTCAGAAAGTTTGCGACTGTAAGTTTGCGACTCTCCGCGGCGAGCCACTGTCCGTACGGTTTCGAACTCGCTACACGCTTCTTCACTTCAGTATTTTCGAAAACCTGAGTACGGTATGCATAACTCGGTTATTAAGTTGACCGTATGCTCTAGTCAAACAGTGAATTATAAGATATCCCGCAGAGAAATGGAGCAGCGTCGCTACTGTTAGAGCATACCTCGCCGGTTTCCAAGTCAACTGAAATCATCATACCAGGCCCAAGACGCCCTTTCATGATGACTTTCTCCTCGTTTGAGTGGAGCACTCCCACCTGCTCTCAGGTCAAGAGATCTCGAAATCAAATATTTCACCAATGATGCATACCGTCTCTGTGGACTGTCATCCACTTTTACATTTTATCTTGCAAACGCTCGGCAGTGATGGACTCTCAGCTTTTACATCACCCACACTGTCAAGAAACATAAGAATGCGTAGAATCCTGGTGCAAGAAAAACTAACATGATTCCTTTTTTACTTACAACAGGTCACAAGATCCTCCGTAAAGGGTAAAGCTAGTGCTCCAGTCTAGTGCAAGTTTAGGTTGATTGAGGCTAACGGGATAGGAGAACAAAATGAGGCAGGACCTCAGAAGCCACGTATAGCATGTCATCCTCGGTTCGCCAATACCGTGCGGGTCGCAGACCGTTCCGGTCTAGACAAGCTCCTACTGTCGTCCCATCGCTGCATCGCAAACTCCACCCATGTGAGAAGCGAGTAGTCCCTGGGGCCCTTTTCACGACTTTAAGGCTACATTATATCCCAAGATTCCGAAGTCCAACATTTCACACGATTTGCACATGTTCATCCTGCATGAGAGTAGACTTAAGCAAAGCGTCGAAGCAGATACATTAGGTGCCATTAAATGGTGCCTTTAATGGTACCTTTGCCATTTCTATCAACTAACATTGTGCACTCTTGGAAGCAACACGCACGGACAAGTCAGAATATATGAACCAGTACCTGAATAGAAGAAGTGCAGGACCGTCCCATGCTTCCATCTGACCTTTGTAGTAATTGTAGAAGTCCTTGACCTAATAAATACAGAGTGCACGTCGACAAGGCCCACGAGTCCGTCAGCTTATGATCGATGAATCGGTTTATTTAGTATATACGCGAAAATCAAATGGATGAAGGGGAGGAGGCATTCTCAGCTTGGGCCACTGTTAGGGCGTCTACTCGTATCTGTATAGCTCTTCTAAAACGTAAGGCAATCTAACCTAAGTCCACGATTGCAACAAAATTATCTACTGACGCGAGACACAGTCCATGAGCCAGAACTGAAAGATTAAAGTTACACGAGTTTCAAACGAGAACTTGACTTTTGCTCCGTCCTTTCGCGCCACACAAAAGTAATCCGATCGACCAAAGTTACCTCTGGGTATTTGATATCGAGCGTTGGGTGATTCTCGTAAGCTTCTGGTACAAGAATCATCAACGCCTCCTCTGGACTGCGTCCACTTCGAATAAGCAACTGTCCATCAACAACGACTTAGTTCTATTAGATAAGATCAAGGGAAAATAAGGGGTAAAGTGTCATAGGAGACAATATGGGGAACCGAAGCATAAATACAACGTGTATAAACTTCTTCTTAAAGTGAACTGAATAAAGATTTTCTCAGACCTCTGCTGTGATGTCTAGATTCGCTGAATCGGACGCCCTCGCATTACCAATAGGTCTAATGTCCTCCTCTCTACCATGCCACACAGGACTGTACATAGTGGCCTCACGTGATCGCATCCAATTCAGATTACCCTGTACAAGATGACATGACGCGAACAGAAGAATGAGAAACTCGGCAATGGTATGACCGAGTGACAAGACAAACAGAAGCAGACAGCGAATCTACTGAACTGAAAATACAAAGAAGCAGTGGCGAGCAAGGGATAACGCAGATTACGTCCAAAGTGTCTGCATATTACTGACGAAGTGAGACCATATCACCAAAAATCCAAGAAAAGAGCAACTTCTTTTATCATGACTGTATCACCAAAGAGACAAAACGAGTGATACTTTTTTCCTGCAAAACAACTTAAACTTCCTTTTCATAACGCAGACGAACCGTAGTAGGAGGTCAGGTCACCGTGCCTGCAAAGTATTGATCTCCCCGTTATGCCCTAAAAACCTCATTGGTTGAGCAAGGGGCCATCTTGGATTCGTATTCGTACTGAAACGCCTGTGATAAATAGCAAATGGAGACTTGTAGAGCTCATTTTGCAGGTCCAGATAAAACCTTCCCAGAACTTCAGATCGCAGCATTCCTTTGTAGACGATTGTCTGACTAGATAACGAAGAGAAGTAAGTCTCCTCGCCCCATGGCTCAGTCAGAGCTAACTTCTCCACGAGCTTCCGGGTAATATACAACTCTCTTTCAATGTCGTCGACAGATTCTTCTGCTGCAACCTTAACAAAAACTTGCCGGATGCTCGGCATAGTCTTCTTGGCATAATAGCCAACCACTGCTTCATTGCATGGTACCGATCTCCAGCCAAGTATTTCTAATTTCTCACCGGCGAATATTTTCTCAATCGCTGCGACAAGGCCAAGAGCACAGCATCAGCAAGTCTAGTTTGCCATACGAGTGTTCCGACAGACTAATTCAGAGACGACCTAAGCAGATACCGGTTGTTGGAACTGGAGAAGAACAAGCGGACCAACACAATTCTTGCTCAATCTCGTCTTAAATGATACAGCAAAAGTCAAGAGATAGTCAACATCCCCAGTCCACGAGTAATTGGCTTGACTTTCAGTTATGAATGTGAAGATGCGGTTTCACGAAAGCGCAATTTCTGGTAGCAATTTAATCACCAGTTCCAAGGAGCCTTACCACGTCCAAACGTTGTGCCAGTACGTACTTGACAGGACATAAAGAAAATAATTTGAAAACCTCTTTCTCCTGATTATCATCATCGTATAAAGTAACCTCTACAGCAGAAAGCATGATTCCATAAAAGACCAGTTTTGGGAAAAAACATGATCAGTCCAAAAGCAAAAGCGCAACCACTAGCGCAACCGTCGGAGCAATCATTCATAACCGACGTACAACCTGATAGAGTGATACAAATGAACCGCGAATGAACGGTGCTACTCGATGTAACTATCAGAGTAACCTTTTGCCAAGTGAAACTCAATGTATGATTCGTCCGGGAGCTCAGCTAAGGAGCAAGAACCACGCTCAAAGGCAGAGGTAACACCCAGTAGAATAGTCCCGGAAAAGAAAAGTAGCTTGTGTGCTATCTTGGAGCGTCAAGTTAGCGTAACTCTGGAACCTAAGGGGACCGACCAACGGGAATGTGAAGTGCGGCACACATTACCTGAGATGGTACCCCTAGGTATGGAAGTGCAAAGTAGTGACATGTACAGTATGCAGTGCAAGCTGACCGAAACGAAATTAAGAAATGCAGAACTGAAAACCTGGGTAATACAGTAAGAGTGAAATCAGTAAAGCCTCGACGGCGAATAAAGTTTGGGATCACACAAAACGCAAAGAAATACTTAGTGTACAAAAGTTCGAGAACAATCAGTAAAAGTATTCCGAAGTGACGAGTGAAATGAAAAGACCAGTCAGAAGAATATACGAACAATTTAGTGCACGAAGGTCACTGACCAGCTGTAGGTAATGAGTAGGTGTACACTCAAGAACCTAACTACCGTAAGATACCATAAGAATCTATATATATTGGTACACGGGTAAAGCAACTTTCTGAGAAACTTGGCCCGCACACTTAGGTAACCCCCAAATAGTTTTGAACCCAGCAAGTACCAAGTGAGTAACAAAGAGTTGTTAGAGATACCATAAGATTCTATATGTGTGTTAAACGTTTAAGGCTAATTGCAAGAACTTAATCAACTGGTGACCAAAAGCGAATCGTTAAAGCAGTAATCACGTGAGTGAAGAGTTAGAGAAGACGAACGCTGAGGAATTCACTACGTAACCAGGCAAAAGACTCGTAGAGACGCCCCAGAATTCCGATCCTATGCCGCTCTGGAGCATTTAGGAGACTAGAAGCGATGGGTATCTTTGCCAATCGATCAATCCTTCGAGGAAATACAACGTGATACCGGATTAAGTTCAGCAGTCCATACTTATATGAATCGTCCGGGAGAATGGCAGCTCAGGCATACTTATATGTCATTTGATGGTCAGCACAACAGAAATGACGCGTGAAAAACCTCGATGCCTCAGGGAACGTCCATGGGTACATTGATGTCCCCACTTACTTCCAGATCGTAAACCAGGGAGTAAGAGAGTTACCTGTAAATATGTCAGCACCTATGTAGCCAAAAAGAACATGGGCAACACCAAAAGGGAAAGGTAAATAGTACACATAAGAGTTGACATGCGATCGTCCAGCATTCGCCCAGAAAACGACAAACCATGTTGGCAACGCGTGAATTCACGTACAAGTTCCTTCAAAAGACACAACTGCGTTTTGATTCTCCGTTTTTTCTTACCTGGGGGCTAGACCATGACATGCAGAAGTTAACCAGCTGAAGTTTACCAAGGAGCTAATGAGGAGAATTAGGCGATCAACACATCCTTGACCAGTAAGGAAATTCACAGAGTCTCTGAGCATAGATAAGCAACCTAGCTGTGAGCAAACATATTTAACATATTTAAATTATCTAATCTGAGCATTCTCTGCTAAGTGGCTAGCTTTTCTTCAGAATTATAGCCGTTTGCTCCCACCCTAGCTCTCTGTACACCAAGAACTGACTCCTCACAATAAAAACATTCCCTGGAGTCCATAAAACTCATATGGTTATCCCAAAGAAACAAGAACCTCGTCACTCGTGCAAAGGCCGAATTGATCCATCGCGACAACTACAGTGAGTTTATGCAACAACTAAAAGTAGGAAGGAGAGAAGAAGTCCAGAGACAAAGCTGTAAGACAAGAAGGTTTCAAGTGCTCTCCATCACTGTACACCGGTTCTATCACAGCTAAAAGAGCGTACGAGTATGTCTAGGTGGAGACAGTATCAGCCATACACCTCAGCTCTTAAAGAAGAGGACGACTGATAACTAGTGTTTAAGCTTGACATACCCTTTGTAAAGCTTAAAAACTGCGTATCAGCGGTAATACGAAGGTAAGGTAAACCCCTGCTCTTCCGTGAACAATACAAAATATAGAGCAGGAAGAAAAGAGACAGAATCTAGTTGGGGTGAGCATGATAGTAGCTCCTAACAACGTCAGATGTGTTTCAGATGACACACATACGTGATACTTTCAGGGACCGATTCCAGTAAGAAACAAACTGACAAAAGATTGCAAAACTGACAATACTATCCCTCAGCACCTCCAGACCAAGTCCAACTTCGACTTGCACTGGCATGCAAAAGATTCTTGATATCTTCACTCACAACTGCACAGTCCCGTCTCAGTACCCACGCATATTTGGTTTTTCGGAGGAAGAAGTATCCGTCCCGGGTTTCAAACGCTAAAGTGCTCTTACCGCCTTAATACGTCATTCATCTCATTATCATCCACAATGGACTTCTCTTTCAGGGTATTCACCTGCTAAGGCAGCAGATTGCAGCTCTTCATCCATAGGAAGAAACACCATTCCTACTGCAACCTTCGCACCACTAACAGGCGGTAAACCCTGCTCCTCAAACCAGTGGTCGAACAGCTCCCATGGGATTCGTGTCATAACTCCAGCACCGTCCCCCGAATCATTGTCTGCTCCACAACCTCCTCGGTGTTCCATACAACTGAGAGCAGATAAAGCATCTTGAACGACTTCAAAAGATGCCTTATTCTTCAAGCTCGCAATAAAACCAACTCCGCAAGCGTCTCGTTCTGCTAAGATATCTTCCATGTTAACGACCTGCTTGTCATCATCAGAAATTTGCAATGAGTGTAATGGATCTAATTCGACGAGCTCTCAAACTTCATCGTCTGTACATAGCTCAAAATGAAGAGAGGTGGCCAACCCAGTGCGTGGTCACAGCTAGTCTAGAAGAATTTTGTCTTCATAAGAAAACGGCTGGTGATGCATTCACCACATCCACTATTCGTCACATTCACTCAACAAATCAGGACAAGCTCTGCCTATCCATGAAAGTTTATTGCGTTGAAAGGACCGATGCTACAGCCTGAGCGTAGTTTCCGAATTTAGCATTCCCCAAACTGAAGGACAAATGGTACCTCGTACGTCCTTCCCGTCGAGGCAGGAGTCCCGACTCCGTTAACCAGCGCTGCACATACGTGCTTCCAGCTTCTGGAATGTCCAACATTCTTTCTATAGCTCGAACTTTCTTGCACGTTTCGAGACCTTTTGAGCTTAGATGCTCCATGAAGGCCATCAAATGCAGGAATTGTCGACCTATCTTTCAATTGGAAACCATAAGCGAAGTTGGCAGCAGGGCACACGAATGGGATCGAAGCAACAGGTGAGCAGGAAAAAGAAGGAGACTGATAGAAACACGAATTCGCCGAAGATCTTCCTTGAAATGGTAATGTAATATAGCTGGCTAACGCCATTGCAGGCAAAGCCGACGCAATTCTTCACCCTCCACGAGAATTTCTTTGAGCACTCACCGTCTCTTGAGGGAAGAGGAGGAACAGGGAATGATGCACACTAGAGAATGCCCCCCTATGTTTGAGGCTGCAGCATCCACGTCCGAGGCTCGTGCTTTGGGCTCTCGACCCTGCCAGTTGAAGCACGCTCCTCTTCCTCTTCAACCAGTACCTGTGAATCTGTGAGCATATATGGATTTAGCTTCCGTCCGCAGGTAAGGTTCAGAGAAGCTAAAGCTCTTCACCTCGTGTCCACTGGTTCTGGTTCGTCCTCCCTGGCGACTCAGTGGCGAGGTGAGCAAAGTCCGACGTATGAACGAATTCATCCGTAGCTCCTGGTCAACCTCATGTCTCCATACAGTGCCAAACTGGAGGAATTTTACTGCTACAGGAAGGCCCAATCCAGTAGATAAGTTTAGTTATTTAGTTGCAAGCAGTAACGTAAATATTCAAAAATATAGTTGAACTGTTTTGCGCTTCAGCTAGAGCCGCAGATTCTGGGCACACGAGGAACGATTGAAAGAGATGCAGCCATTCCAGAATCCAGAGCCCAGCAACCGGATCCACAGAATGAAGATTGAGAACAGAGGGAGGAGCTTCTGCGATGAACTATTTATAGCCTCTGTCACTATGCCAACATGGACAGTGTCCCGGGTCGTACGTGGATCATACGGACTGGATTCTCCTCTAGAAGCAAACAGGATGCAAGGTGATATCACCTTTGTTTCCTTTAGTGACTAAAGTTCACCTGCTCCAGTAGCAGAAGCGATGAGTACATATGTTTACAGAAAGAAAGAAGAAAATGCTATGATGTGAGCAAAGTCAGAAATCTCACATCCTCGGAAAATATTTAAATATATATGAATTGTATATATTAAATTTTAAAAATATACTATAATATTTATAGATGTTAAATGTTAGGTCAACCTGGATGCGGGACATACCGGTAAGGAGAGGAAACTGGAACGCACTTCCAGCTGTATATATGCTAGAGGTTGGAAATAAAAAACTAAAACACTAAAAAAACTAAAAAATTTAAACGAAAAAAATAGATAATAAATTAAACCACATGCATATTTCCCAGGCATGCTTTCTGAGATTCTCGTCTAAAAGAGAGTATCCTTAGCAACTTACCGGCCGTAAAAACATAAAAGAAGATACTTCATATAACTTTGGAACAAGCGCAAAATGTTCTAAACATTCTTTGTAATATGCATGTCGTTCGTTGTGTTTCTTCTAAATTACTGTCTAGAGTAAATGGAAACATGGTATGTTGTGTCTCTAAGATGTTCCTTTTACTATAAAAAGAGGTGTAAACTTTTATTAATAACCTGACACCAATCTTTTTCTAAAGATAGCTTTCAACAAGATAATGATAGGCTTCTTCACTGAGTTGGTAATTATCTTTAATTATAAAACCTAGTTTCAACATAAGTTTTCGTAATGATTATTAGTAGACTTTCCGGTTGATGTTTTAAATGATTTTAAGAATATTCATCTAGGTCCCACGTATTTGTTTAAGTTTGTACAAGATTTAACTATATACTAAATATCATAGAGAAACCAGTATTATAAAAATACTTCCAGTAAAATATGTTTCTTCGTTGAGTTGGTGATTATCTTTAATTATAAAATCTAGTTTTGAAAAAAGTTGGTAATATTACTAATAGATTTATTTTATAATATTTTAAATGATTACAGAAATCTTCATCTGAAACTGCATTTCGTGCAGTTTTTTGTATTTTCGATACTGAGGGACAAGTTCAGAGCCACAACCATTTCTACAGTTTCGCATCATTTCAATGTTTATCCTCGCACTATCTTTTGCAGTTTTGCAGTTTTGGAGGAAGACTTACATGTGGAGGTGAGCTATCATCCAGCGAGGCTGATGTGCAGACGAGCTACCATCCATCACGGCTCTCGTTACGCATGTGACGGTAAAAATTGTAACTCAAAAGCACCCGATCATAAATAGTCTTAAAAATACGAGAACCTGTATGTTATCTCTCCAACCCTATTCGTCAAACTGAAACAGCGAATAGTTTAGGTCTCATGCTTATTACCACGTCGGCTACACACGTACGAGTTCGTCATCCGCAGTTTTGAAAATATGAGTGTAGAGTACCTCTTAGAGTCTTGGACTCCTATATCTTTCTATTTTTCAGGGGCACGATTTACATTTCGACTTCTTATGTACCTTATGTTATAACCATGCTTTATCCGAATTTATATGTTTTGCCTCTTTAATGATCCTTAATTTGTTAATTATGTTAGAAAGAGCTACAACACATCCGTGAAAACTTCATTAGGATAAGAAAAATGTACAAAGAACCACCAAATGACAAGTGAACAAGAACCTCGAGTTACATTCATTAGTCGAGGAGCTGGAAACACCACAAAGGAGAATGATCAACCAAACGCAAGAGACAAATAGCAAGTCAATAAACACATAATGTTATCTCGACAATAGAGTTATGAAATGAGGAAAGGACAATGTTGCAAGCGTGTTATTGGCTGAGCGTGTAAAACTTAGAGAACCAAAAGTATGAAGTAGATAGCAAGAACAGAGTGAAGAAATGTAACCAAGTACCGAAAGTGAAACCTAGATTCATAAAAATATAAAAAAAACATAAATCGTCATCTCCATTAAAAATTTTAATTTTTTATTCTTTACCTCCCAACACAATTTACAACTTTCATTGAAACCGGTAAGCTAAATGAAGCTTAATACAAGCTCTGAAGAGTTGGATGATGCGTTTGATGACGATGAATTAGGGCCATATCTAGTCTGAGAGCCAGAGTCGTCGAAGTGGCAGATGTTGCAACAGCGTGACAAAGTGTTCCAAAAGATGAAGCGCGCGTCTAGGTGAGAAGGAAGGTCGACCAATATTATACAGCCACATGCACTTGTGCATCCAAGAAAGGCTACAATGGAGAGCAAAGATAGAAAAAACCAAATAGCAAAGAGAAGGGGAAAAAGCTAGAGCCGATGAGAGAAGTAGCAAAAGAGAACCGTCATGAAGTCCGTGCTAAAGAACCGAACCGAGTTCTAAAAGCAATTGTGTAAGAAGGGTCCATGATGGATGTCGAGTGCGACAACAACAGACAATATGGGTGATATCCTCGTGATGATAGTAACAAATTGGACAAGTTTGAAAAGAATGTGTGATATATGAAGCCTTGGAGTCAATATAATAAACATGGTGTAGAAGACGTCAGATCGTAATATCGTGACAACGATGGAGCTCCAACGTCCATAGTGTAGTCTTATAGATGATCATTGGGAGGGAGTCCACTGAAGTTCCACTCGAGTATTATAATATACGGGCAGTTCGATGAGTGACCAAGGATGATAAATAAGAATAAGTTAGCGTCGTGGGAAAAAAATTATTACGAGTAGAGGATGGCGGTAATTGAAGTAGTGATCAACAAGAAGCTTCATGCTAGGAATCGGAGCCACAGAGAGACAGAAGTGCAATATCATGTTGTAGGTGAATGAGGGAGGGATGCGAGACCAAGGAGCAAGAGCGGAGTTGCTGAAGAGAAGAGAGGCCTAGTTGAGCTATCAAGTTACAGAGAAAAAGAACATCTTGGATCTATCCAAGTCTTGCGTAAGAGAAGAGACGTAGAGCATGCTGGATGGAAATAGAAAAAGATAGAGAAATTGAGGGTGGTTTCGAGGTAAAAAAAGGAAGAAGCTGGACCTAGGCTCTAAGCGTAGCAGCGACAAGTGAGAAGCCACAAACTAATAACTTATAGCAATGAAGTAGTGGTATAAAGAGCGAAAGTTGGAAGCAGATGATCAAAGACGAGCAAAAATTGCAGGTCAGGTAGAGGCTAATGGAGAGTAGAGGAGAAAACCTACTAGTTTGACTAGCTGAACAGATTGAAAGTGTCTAAATTTAAGGATACCTAAATCGTCAGAAGAAGTCGAATGGTAACTATGGACCAAGCAACAAGAGGGATCTTTGGTTTGCCTTCAGAATGTGATCCCAAAAGAAGTGGCGAAGAAAAGTGTTTAATAAGTGAAGCTGCGAGAGATGAAAGAGCATGGTGGAAAGACTAAAAAAGGGCATACTTTGTAAAATGAACTTGAGAAAAGGACTCAGAGTGTCAAAAGTAAAGAACATAGAATTATATATTTTAAGATGGAGCTCAAGTTTAGTGATACAATACCTCCAAGCGTCAAGACGATGAAGGTCGGTTGTGATTGGAACACCAAGATAACAAGTAAGAGCATGACGGCCCATGATATGAAATGAAAGAAAGGATAGCCAAGTCAAGGTGGAAGTGTACATACCTAAGAAGATCAGCTTAGATCATGATAAGTTAAATTGATTTCATGATCGACTGGAAGATGACAAATAGATCGATGGTGAACATTAAAAGAACTCTCACGAATCTAGAGGTACAACGCCGTATCATCCGTCTAACAAGAAATATCTAGAGAAGTAGTCGATGAAATCCAAGGTGGATGAAGAATGTTCATGCGAGTAACCCTCTGAATATGGAAGATAAAAAGAATAGTAGCTTGAGAGAACAACAATGGAGGTAGGGGCAGCCATGTCGTACACCTCGATTAACAAGAAAAGTGTCAATGAGTTGTTCATTGACAAGCACCTAAGAGGTAAGAGCTTTAGTGAGATTGACAATTAAAGAGACAAAATCATGGACTACAAATGCTAGAAGAAGAGAACGGATATAATGATGACCAACCCGATCATATGTCTTTTTGAAATCAAGTAAGAGGACCGATGCAGACATGTGCTATCGTTTGAGCAAGTCATGAGTAAGGCGTAAGATGATTATATAGTTTTGAACATAGCGACCCTTAATAAAACCCAGTTGCTGAGGTGAAACCAGCAGTGGCAAAAGAAGAACAAGACATATGACAATAAGCTTAATAACAATCTTGTAGTGAGTAGTTAATGGTGAAATGGGGTGCAAGTCATGAAGGAAACGGGCTGCAAAAACCTTAGGAATAAGCTGAATGACCTCCTGCATAAAGGACAAAGAGAAAGATTATAGCATTCAAGGTGCAATATTCGAGGTCAATGAGAGGCCAAAGCGCCATAAGAACCTTAGTGTTTATAAGTACAAAGCCGAACTATAAATGAGCAATCTTGATTCAAAATAGACATTAGTTTATTATAGATGTTCATTTATTACCTAATCCTTTATAACAAAATAGTTAAGAGATAATAAATTAGTGAGCATGTTGGTTCTATGAGGATGAAAAAAGTGATTATGCATAAATATGAAATGCTCACTTGAAGCTTAAAAGAGGAAAGACATTATGAGACTCTATTGAAACATGTAGGGTTGTACGTTGTTATCATATTTTTCTTTCATTAACATTAAACAAATTGAGGATTTATAAGTTGAAAATTTATAAATATTAGTATTAAAGTGTAAAAAAATATTAGTTTTTCCTCCCAGTGTATTTTAAGTCCGAAAAAATTATATTTTGCTCCAAAAAACCAAAAATCTTTAACTTAACATTCCTCTGTTAATACTTAGTGGTTTGTTTTGAGATGAATAATTTTAAGTTTATTCTTTATTTCATAGATTTCAAGTTGGGATGAAGACATAGTCACCAAAATTTTTTTATGCATAATGGTTATATTTTTTAGTTTTTTGAAAGTAAACCCGTAAAATAAGATCTTTTGGGTCACCCGAAGCTCTTGCAGTCATACTCGGACTAATTGAAACTATAGACTAATCTCATGAGAGGATTGGATGTTGTTATCAGACTTATTTTTAATTCTTTCATCAATGTTAAATAAACTCGTATCCATCAATGGTGAGTGAGAGCTTTATAAATGATAAGTTTGAATATGTACTAACTTCACAAGAGAAATATAATTTATATATAAATGTTAAATATTCAACATATGTATGAATAACAAAGAAAATTGTATGCACGTGTGACTCTGGTCCATGAGAAATAAGAACGGTGTTTTTATCAATAAGAGAAAACATAATATTATAGGTTAAATTTATCACTTGGTTAACACAAAAAATGATATTTATTGCTTTCCTTCGTCCTTCCAAATTCAATCCATATCTACTCTTGTCCATTTGTGGAGTTGTTGACCATATTAATAATGGATACTCAACATTCATTATATCTCATATAGAACCTTCTTGAATAATTATTACTACTAATATGTGCTTATTATATAACACATACTAACATGCATCTATTCAAGTCCAATCAAGTATAGAAGTCATACACATGTCACTTCAGTTTAGCACCTCGGCTAGGTTGGTCAAGTGCGGAATGATTAATCTCGGTAGGGCAGTTAATGTCGTTAGGGCGAGTTATTGGGATAGCCCACTAGGGGTATATTTCGTAGATAGGACTTGGAGCTCTTAGTTCTTCGAGTTGAGTCTTCAAGCTCCTTGTTATGATAGATAGTCTTGGTGAGTGTAATCTGGATTCTCTACGAGCACAGAATGGATTTGGCTTGACTTTAGTGGTTGTTTAGTGTCGGTTGACATGATGGAGTGAGTACATATCCCTTATCACTCAAAGAACTTGAATTGCGAGGTCAGATTGAGAGCTTTCAAGTCGTGGATTTTTGCCGGTGGTATCTTTAGAGTTTACAGATCGTTGGTATCTTCGATTTACGAGTGCGCGAGTGCGCGCGTGCGCAAAGTGGTTTTTTTGGTCGTGTGGTTGATCACTGTGCCACCAGTAGTGGTTGGACATGTTCTTGGTCGAATTTGTGATGAGGTAGTGCAGAAGCGCTGCTGGAATTTCATGTGATAGGTTTTTGAGGTCAATTTGAGATCGGCAGAAATGTGTCGGAGGATGTCGAGTAGGCTTGTCGTTGAGAACACGATTCCAATGCACCAAAAATCATCCGATTTGGTGAAAGATCGAAGGAGTTACAAGGAGAAGAAGGTCACGGATGGACAAAAATCTGACGTCAACCTGCATGCGAGTGCCAATTTGAGAGATTTCGACCTTGTGAAGTGTGTATTCGATCTCTTAAGTTGTTGTTTTGGGATGTCTTGTTCCTAGGTGTCCTTCTTGTGTTGTTTGGCTCGAGTTTATACTCTACTCCAAGTGGAGCAGAGCAGAGAGTGAACAGAGGTGTCGCGGTGTTAGGAGACGTTTCGAGGCTTCGAGGAGTAGAGATGCGTGAGTGCAGAGGCTTGAGAAGCGGAGTGCGAGAGTGCGGAGCCCGAGCTCGAGCTTGAGCCTGCCAGCAAGTCAGCTTGCTGTCGTGCGTGAGAGAGGTATGCAAGTTTTCAGTTGTGTGGGGGGGGTGTAAAACCAGGAGGTCACCCATCCCAACATTATTCTTGAGCTTGCACACTTAACTCTGCAGTTCTTAGCTTTGGCTTTACCACTAGACCAATAGCTCTTGGTGTCTTCTAGGGATGCGTGCAAGTATTTATGGACTTGTTTAAGATAGTAAGAGATCTTTTTGCACGTCTAGAGAAGTGGTAGGACGACCCCATAATACTAAGGGGAAGCTGGTGAAGAGATGTTCATTCCAGATGTAGATATCTCTAGGAGGATCAAGGGGTATAATTCTATCAACCATCTAGGACAACGGAGCTTACACCAAGGACGATGACATCCGTTGCAAGATTCAATTTGGTCACTTGACTGGACGAGTTATTAGAAGATAATGTCCATGCAGAGAATACTCCGGTCTTTGAGAAGATGGAGAACATGCTTAAAATGACTACGGTAGTACCATCTGCCTTGGATGTTTCACTTTGGAGTTCGAGTGGAGAATTGCAGCAGTATGCTGATCGGTTGGTGCAGCAGGCTTAGAACGAATCTTTTGTATCGTCAGTAGAGGAACAGAAGGTTGTTCCTGCTATTAACCCTGTGATCTTATCACCGTTGGATAAGACTCTCATTATATGACAGTATCCAGACAAAGGTGTGTGTGCGTCGAAGCTGTTCGGAGAGATCAGGCAGGTTTGGCTGTGATATTGCAAGCAGACATACGAGTACAGTGATACTTGTATGTGGAAAGAGATGAGATTGCGAGACGCATCTCATTGCGACATGTGGTACGCTTGGTGCAGAGATATCTCGAGTTGTTGTCTATATTAAACTGTCAGAAGATATCAGCAAGCATTACCGTCGGATATTTCGCTACTGAAAGCACAAGATTTCACGTTTGTTGACATCATTCACTTGAGGATAGCCGAGTGGTCATGTCAGGATCACACGCGTGTTGGAAGAGGTCAGGGTTTACATGACCCGAGATCTAGTATATTTTGGGAGATGTTACAGATCTTACGACATATCTAGATGCATCAGATGGATTCTCTAGCGTACATCTTGGACGTTTTTGTTGGATGATGCTCTTACACAAATGATGACAAGTGTGTACCAAGTGCGGTCTTGTGTTGGACCAGCAATGCTGTTGGATGCAGCGAGAGTGGGATCTCGTGCACATCGTCCACGGTTGTGGTGGACGAACTTGTTACCGAGAAAAGTACTTATGCGTGCACACGATAGAATAAGATGATCAGCGCATCTCACGATTGATGACATCTTGTTTGAAGAAGATTATAGACCGCTCTAGTCTGTTTCTCAGTTTTGAGTTCTTAGAGAGAAAGAACCGGCAGTGTATATACGTTGGGAGTTGGTATATTGCAACGTTCGTTTTCGTGCTTGTGTTTCTCTTTCTTGTATTTGTTCAACACACTACATCTCCATCCAAGAACCTCGTGTTTTAACGGACATCCTTCATGCAAAATACAACACGATAACGAGTTGTTTCTGCTACTGACCTTGTGATCTTATCACCATTGGATACGACTCTCATTGTATGACAATATCGAGAGGAAAGTGTATGTGTGTTGGAGCTGTTTGGAGAGATCAGCACGGATTTGGCTGCGGTATTGTAGACAAGCATACGAGTACAACGATACTTGTATGTGGAGAGAGATGAGATTGCCAGACGCATCTCATTGTGTCATGTGGCACGTTTGGTGCAAAGATATCATGAGTTGTTGTCCATATCAGCTGTTAGAGGATATCAGCAAGCATTACCATCAGATATTTCGCTGTTGGAGATGCATGATCTCACGTTTGTTGACACCATTCACTTGTGATAGCCGGTGGTCATGTCAATGTCTCACGCGTGTTGGGAGAGGTCAGGGTTTATATGACTCACGATCTAGTATGTTTTGGGAGATGTTACGGAGCTTACGACATCTCCAGATACATCAAATGGATTCTCCAACGTACATCTTGGAAAATGTTCTTTTGTTGGGTGATGCTCGTACACAAATGATGACGAGTGTGCACCACTGTTGTTGGATGCAGCGAGAGTGAGATCTCGTGCACATCGTCCACGGTTGTGGTGGACGAACTTGTTACCGAGGGAGGTGCTCAAGCGCACACACGATGTAGTGAGACGACTAACGCATCTCACAGTTGGATGCAAGACGACGATCTCAAGTAGTGAGAGTCATCGATAGATCACCCATGGCAATGATGAATCTAGTGAGATGACCCATGACAACGTTGCACATGTTGGTGAGCTTTCCAACATCACATGCTTACAAAGATGGAGGACCTTACTTTGTGTGGGATGCTCGGTTACAATACTTGATGGAGCCCAATGCCGATGGAGAGAGCAAGCGACGGATTTTTCTACGAGTACGACGGCAATAGCTTCGATGTCAGAAGCTTCACGTCGTCAGGTATTAGATCAAGCAATGGAATTGAATTGCTTGACGTGGATTGTTAGTCTTGGATTGGCTAAGGAGCGTCGGATGCGATCGACGGGTGTTACTGCTCGGACACTTCTGAGCTCTTTGCTTACCGATCAGTGGAGACAAAGACTGAGGGCGAGGCTTGTGGAGTTCGTCATCCTTGGACGTCATGGGATGTCGTATGAGAGAGTATGGAGCTTGCAGCTAGGACTGTAGGAGTTCTTTGCACAATGGAGGTGTAGGTTGTTGGTGGTGAGCATAAGGAAACTGCTCCAAAGGCTGCAAGATAGCAATCAACGACATCGTCTTCTACCTCTAGCGTGGTGACAGAGGATACTTGGGAGTCAAAGATTGGACCTAAGCATATAAGAGAGGAGAGACGAAAAGTTCAAAGATTCCTTAAGAGCCTTCAGTATGAAGGATTTGGGTACTTTGAAAGGACCAAGTATACAGATCGATTTGACTAGTGACACGTCAATCTTTCAACATCTCTACAGATACAACGACACGGAGAGAGCCTTGATCTAGAGTAGGACTCAAGACTTGTTGGAGGTTGCATTGGTGGAGATGTCGCATGGAGAGTATGCATCTGTCATAGTTATGTCAACAAAGAATGATATGTATAGCAACTACACGGATAGACGGATGTTGGAGACTCAGTACTTTGGACCTTCAAGCAAGGTATCATCAGTGGCCGGTGAGAGAGTAAGATAAGTCCAAGATAACATTATGAGGAATTGACTCTTACAGTAAACATTGTTTGTATCAGTGGCGGTTCTAACCATTTGGGTTGAAGAACACCTCTGTTGAGTTCGAAAGGTGATGGACAAGATCCTAGCAAGATGGGATTTTGTCAGATGCTATATTGACGACATCTTAGTCTATAGTGCTACAGTGGAGGAGCACGAGAGACACCTATGGATGTGTTTGAGCGGTTGAGAGCTCATGGGTTGAAGTTACACACAAAGAAGTTTAAGTTCTTGTGATCGAGTACGAGCATCATTTAATGCTCCTACTCCACAGTTACACTCCTTATCGATTATGAGATTGGTTTACTGTTGGAGTTTGGATTTTGCGGGACCCTTATCGTTGATCGTACGTCACCACCAGTATATGTTGGTGATGAAGGATCACTTCTCCAAGTGGATTGAGTTGGTGGCATTATCAGACAAGACGAGTGAAAGGATGACATATGCGTTCTTAGATTGAGTGCTGAGTCATTTTGGAACACCAACTGAAGTGCTAACAGATCAAGGTATAGAGTTTCTTGGTAAGTTTCAGACCTTGTGTGATCAGACACTGATTGATCATCAGACTACATCTCGAGATCATCTTGAGGCGGATGGTTTGGCAGAGAGGATAGTTCAAACGATGAAGAGAGGATTGCGCAAGTATGGCTTGCAGAAAGACCACTTGGGAGATTGGGATGTACAGTTATCATGGTTGGATATGAGCTATCGTTTTAGTCGACAAGCGTCTTTTGCTTCCTTCTCATTGTACTTTCTATTGTGTGATTGAGATACAGATCTACGTTCGACTATTCATCGTGATTCTGCTGAGATGATGAACCTTGATGATCCGTATATGTGAGTGAGAGCATATTCTTAATGAGTAGAGACATTTCGGAGCGTTATGTTTATGGCTTTTGAGAATCTAGCGATTGCTCAGCATAGAGACGTGTTGCGATATGCGACTATTCAATGAGGAGAATTATCGATCATCGATTTGCAGATTTAATCCTGACGATTATATCTATTTGCCATACTACACCGACGACGTTGGATGTGACCGCATGACGCACTATTTTACGAGTGCGTGAGGTGTTATCTTTTGGAGTACTCATGTTAGAGGGCGTGATGGTGTTGTTTGGAAGGACCATGTGCGTAATTGCGCGTCATGTCATTTTCTAAACATCAATGGTATCTTTGAACTGAGCTTAGCGGTTGTACGTGCGGGCTTGAGGTCTATGTTGTGTGGGTCTGCTGGTGGAGTAGTCTGTATGTTGATGTGTGATGGTTGTTAGAGAGACATATGTCGTGTTTGACTCCACCTCTCAGTGTCATTGTTGTTGGATGGTGGGTTTGTTCTCGATGTATATAGCAGAGATAGCCGATTAGATTTTTGCGTTGTATGGATTACAGACAGACGACTAACGATGAGACAATGTAGCACTCGGCCTCTTGATCTTTGCAACCATGAAGGTGTATATTACGTAGTTCAGATATGAGGTTATCTGGAGTTAGAGAGACCTAATCGTCAGTTAAGGAGGCCATTGTTGTACACTTGTGTATGTGTATGACATCGTCTATGTGTTATATTTTATGTGTGGTGTACCTCTGACGGCGATGTATGTTGTGTAGCGATGTGTATGCGCACGACAACTGTCACATCAGTTTAGCACCTTGGCTAGGTTGGTCGAGTGCGGAGTGGTTAATCTCGGTATGACCGGTAGTGTCGTTAGGACGAGTTCTTGAGATAACCCACTAGGGGTATACTTCGCAGGTAGGGCTTGGAGATCTTAGTTCTTTGAGTTGAGCCTTCAAGCTCCTGGCTATAGTGGATAGTCTTGGTGATTGCAATTTGGATTCTCTACGAGCACAAAGTGGATTTGACTCGACTTTAGTGGTTGTTTAGTGCAGATTGACATGATGGAGTGAGTACATATCATTTATCATTGTGGTACACTTGAATATGTGTATGACATCTTCTATGTGTTATGTGTATGTATGGTGTATCTCTGACAACGATGTATGTTTTGTAGCGATGTGTATACGCATGATACACATTTGTAGCGATTGAAGGAGTAACTTGATTTGCTTTGGAAAGGAGTTTGAGCTTATTATAAATAAAATCTTCTTATTTGACATTTGATTGATCTTATGAATGTAAAAAAAATTATTAGAAAATAGTTGGTCAAGCATTTGTTTGGAAAGAACAATTGTGTCGTTATAGATGTGTTTGGTGAGAAGATAAATGTGCTCTCATTCGCATGGATACAAGCATCGTCTACAAACAAATAATCTTTACCTCTTGCACCTTGGGTGATGATCTCACAACAATGGCAACATTTTTAAAGAGTTTATTTACGGTGCATGCTTGTAAATGTATTTTTCAACGATTCTTCTTCACGGCCTAGTCTATTAAAAACATACACTACTTATTACTTGAGCCTGGAACATATAGAAGTAATATGCGAGTTTATTGTTTGGTGAGTCTCGTCCAGACTCCGGTGAATTGCAGTGAATACGTACTGGAGAGTACAATCTAAGACACAAGATGTTAATAAAATTCATCGGTGATAAGAGTTACAGCGCGAGACGAGGCTGACAGTATGATTTTCAAGAATGTCGTAAGGTCGAAATTTCCTGTCGACTTCAATTGAAACCGGGTGCTATTTGGCCCTCTGGAAGTTCGTCGTATTCAGGAGTTCGACAAAATTGATTGTTAAATTATTCTCGACAGTTCTTCTCTCGTGCAAGTTTGGGGCGTGCACAGTCTGGGGTAGATTGCCATTCCGTGTAGATGCGTGTTGTTTAGGAGCAATCCGTATCTCGTCTGCTCCAGCTTACCAGCAGGTACGTCTCGTTAGGGTCTGGAGGTTCTCTTTGGCTTATATTGGCGCAGATTTTGGAGAGGAACTTTTCCTGACCAAATTGCCAGGACAACAACAGTGAGGTTTCGAGGTTCATCTCGATGGAATGTGAAAAATAAGAATTTGAAATCTTTTGCCTTCTTGTCTCTTCGCAACCTCTACGTAATCTTGTTTAATTCCCCCATTTCTAAAAACGACGCATATATTGACGAAGCGAGGAGTTTGGCTTATACCTACTGACTAGTAGTCCAGAATGCATCAGGACGCACGCTACGATTCGGTGCCGTAGCTGTACCAGTTCGTTGTCTGCGGAAAACAGCTGAAGTTTGCAGTTCCCTCTCTTCGTTTCAGTGGGTACATGTCATTGCTGATGAATCCGCCAGGACACGCAACGGTCAGTATCGTTATCTGTAGTTCGTATTGTGTACATATTTTGGCCGTGATCATGAGACTTTGTCTTGTAACGTTTATGTAGGCGCCCTATCCGTCGGAATCCTCGAGGATGCGGCAAGGTAAGCTAAAAGCAAATCAAGCAAAGCCTAATTGCAGCAGCAAGTTCCATACCGAAAGCAGATCTTCGTGTAAATGCCATTCACAATTAGCACGATTTAATTTACTTGTAGGGAAGGGAGGTTTGTCAGGCAAAGTGTCAACTTCTGTCAAATCCACACGCGACTTAGTACTTTAACGTGGTCTTCCTTGAATCATGGAAGACGTTTCAAAGGTTTGTCAGTGGGGAGCTTGCGCCTGATACATCGAGAAACATACAGTCGATCTGAACGTTTCAGTATGATAAGGATGCTGTTTGAACTGGATGCCTGTTGTCACCGATGGTGTCTTGACTGACAGACAATAATCATGTAGTTCGATAGACACAACTAACAGCTGCATTGGTCATCGATCATATAGAATAGGATTTTAGCAAGATGATACGGGCAGCAGAAGGCTTCTGATGGTGCGGCAAGAGGGTTAAAAAGACCTAGTTTGTGGATCAGGGAAGGCGCATAGCTGTCAAGGCGGAGCAGGACAGATTCTTGTATCTTTTACACTACAGTCAATGCTGTAGTGTAACTATCTTCTAGTATACCGGATGCTGTTGCTAATATGATAGGCAGTCGAATGAGGCCAAAGGCTTTGTTTGCAAGTGAAAAGGACCGACTAAAGGTGCACTCTTGACTTGAGAGACCACCTGTGCCTGAAACCACGGCACGATTATTTGGCACGATCTCGACAGGAAGGTAGCCAGATTTTCAGGGCACATGTCATATGAAGATAACCTGTGTATCCTATCATTAGAAAGTTTATAATCTGACATCTTGAAAGTGTGTGGTTGGATGAAGAAGGGAATCGGAAAGAAAAAGATTGAAAGGCATGCCTACGGAGGTCAGTCGCTTCGATGCTGGACGAAGAGTTTGACAGTCTTGAGAAGATTTCGCTAGCTGCTGGAGGTGATGTGCAAGATTTCGATGGATTCAGTCAGCCAACCAACATTTCCGAAAGATCCGCTGATTGTGGTAACTCGGTATGGGAAGACCAAACGAAAGTCACACCTACCGCTGTCGCCCTAGAAGCCCTGGAAGACATACGTCGGAATGCTTTTATTGCTCGTCCAAATTCTGCCGATGCAACTGGAGACGCAACTACTTCCGTTCAGGGGGATGAGGAGAATGAAGGATCTACAGACGGACAAGATGCTCCAGTTTTTACGAATGCGTCCAGACGAGGGTCCCTTGCGATGACAGAAGATCATGACAGGTTTACAAACGTGGAAGAGAGTTTTGATCAAGATTACCTTGATGAGAAGGAACTTGAAGCAACTGGCAGCATATCGGAGTACAAGTCATTTACTGGCAGAGATACGGATAATGATGATAGTTCCTCTTTTGGCGGGAGTCCACCTAAATTCTTTCAGGCATTGAGCAAGAGCAACAGCAATTGTGACCAGTTTTTCTGCAGCTCCGACGACGAACTAGCATATGGGAGCAGTGATTGGAATGAATACCTGCATCAGCATGAAAGCGGATTGGATTCATTTGTTGAGCTTCAAGAATCGAGGGACTTTCTAACGGAGCGTAAAATTGGACTCCCGTTAGATAAAAGTCGTGGTGTCTTGGAGGAAACATGTATTCATGTTACTGAATGTGAAGACACGTCACAAAGCGATAAGCTGGCAGACGAGACTCCTCGAGACAGCGAGGCTGGTAGACTTCATACTGATGATGATGATGACCACAAAGATGCTGAAGGAGAAAGTTCTGTATCCGCTTTCTTGTCCATCAGAACCACTTTACCGGCTCCCCATTCAGATCTGGAAGGTGGCATATCGTTGTTCCAACAGGATGAGGATCGAGTTGATTACAAGAAATTTTGGGACCTGACATCTGGCTCTGACGTGAATTCCATGAGGGAGGATACTAATAACTCCATGGTTGGACTCCAAGGACAGTTTGAGATGCAGAGTACTGAAGAGCTTAAGGTTTTGGCTGTGCAAGATGGTCTGACTGTAGCAACAACCGTTTTACCTCGTAAAGTAACAGATGCAGTCAACCTGAGTGTACCCCCTGAAGCTAGTAGTCTGGACGAAATCTCAGAAGCCGAGTTCACGACAGACTCGCTGGTTCGGACGAAACAAGATATGTCGGTGGTAGGAATAGCTTGTTCCCCAGGTTTGGGGAATGGACTTGATTCCAAGCACAATGAAGAGTTGTTTGAACGTGAGCTCTTCGGACAGTTGTCAGCCGAATGTCACGTGCAGGAAGATGTCGGTCCAAGGGTATCTGTTGGTGATTGCAGCAGTAACAAGGTTCAGACTGTGGATCGGGCGAAATTTGAAAAGCATGTGGAAATCAAATCGCTGAGACTGGGGAAAGTTCAGTGCCCAGCCGAGTCAGTACCAGATGATTCTACTGAAGATGAGAGTAAACGAGGTGGTGTGGGTTGGGCTGCAGAGGATTTGGGGCCTGACGAGGTACGAGCAAAGAAGCTCGGTCGGTGTTAAGAAGTCTAGCAGACTGTTGTGCACAGAAGGAAATTTTCATAATCCTCATATGCAGAGAGAGACTTGTTGAAATCATTGGGAGTGTATGACCAGTGAGAATGAAGAACGTTCAGGTGTATAACCCTGTCATAGGAGATGAAAACGAGCGCGACAGCAGTAAAGAAGAGAATGAGAAAATCAACTTTTACAGTTGTATGTAATCTTGACAGCAGAGGTTCAGTGGATACCAGCTTGCTGTACAATCTCGTAGAATTTGTTTGTTGCTTCTTGCTATGCGTTTTCATGAGCTACTGTTGTTTGTGACATCAGCTTTCAAGATATGTGGAAGCACTGGAAGTCAAGGAGACCTACATAGACACGGTTCTGGATATGGAGGACGTCCTTTTCGACGGCGAAGGTGGAGGTGGAACGCGAAGTTTCCAGAGTGGAAAGGTCATGTCACCGGGATATGTTCGTCCAGTCCGAGATGGCAGCCTTAGTGCTTCTACGTCAAGTCTCTGGGCATCGGCCTCAGGACAGATCAATCATCCCACACGCCTGTTAACTGACATAGAGTGGGTTGAAATAGTGGGTGCTGTACAGCGTCAGGGAGGTGCTTCACTTGGAGAGCGAGTTGTTGGCGTCAAGCAACACACGGTATATCGGATAAAAGTGAAGGGAGGCGGCAAGGAATGGGAGATTGAAAGAAGATATCGAGATTTTGTTGTTTTATACCGCCAGCTTCAAAGCTTGTTTGCTCTTGATAAAAATGTCAGTCTTCCGCCGCCCTGGGAGAAGGTTAAACAAGAGTCACGGAAATATTTCGGGAACACGTCACCAGATGTGGTGGAATTTCGGAGTGCTCTTATTCAGGCTTGCTTACAGTCTCTTATTAGAGCTGGACCGCCCTTGAATACAGCTACTCCCCTGCAACGATTTTTATTCCCCGTCGGAGAGGTTAGTCAAGTCAGTGCGGCCGGTGAGGTACCTTCTGGCAAGAATATAGTAGAGGACTTTTCAGTCCCAACTTTGCCCATGCAGGAGTTTGGACTTGACTCACCAAAATCCGGCATTTCGGTTTCTGTCACTGAACATGACGATGACGGAGCGCAATCCTCTGTGTTGGGGAAAACCATAAGATTGATTGTACAGATGCAGAAGAAGCAGTCACTACGACAGCAACTTCAGGCGCAACATTACTCATGTGCTGGTTGCTATAAGCATCTGGAGCTGGCTATGGGTATTGTCCCAGAATTTGTACAGAATTTGGGCTGGAGTGGACCAAGACTTTGTGAATATAGCGGTCAGTTGTTCTGTTCTACTTGTCACTTGAATGAAACGGCTGTGTTGCCAGCATGGGTTTTGCAGCGATGGGACTTCACGCCGCGTCTTGTCTCTCAACTAGCAAAAGCTTACTTGGATTCTATTTACGATAAGGTGAGCCCTTGTTGTTAATTGCTCTCTTCATCCTTGTCGTGACTTGACAGCTTATAAGCTTTCTTAGTTGCAACAGCTATGATTTTATAAGGAGTTACAAAAGCTTGAACGGGCGTAAACGGTCGAACTAGTCAGTCACTTGTCTGTTATGTCCTTACTGTGTGCAGCCGATGTTGTGTGTTAGTGCCGTCAATCCATATTTGTATGCAAGAGTACCAGTCCTCGCTCATCTTACAGAGATGAGAAGGAAAATCAACAAAATGCTGGCTTGCATTCGCTGTCCGGCCCGCGGTAGAATTCAAGCAATGCTTGGCTCCCGCCGGTACCTCTTGGAAAACAGTGACTTTTGCGCCCTTCGTGATCTTGTGGACTTATCCAAAGGTGCTTTCGCAGGTAAAGGTCCTCAACATATCTTCCTTGCTTTCCCCGACCACCGACAACCTATAAATTTTTCTAAATCCACCACAAAAGTTGAAAGGAAGGATCCTTAGTCCGGGACAGTAGGGCTTTCAGAGAGCTAATCTTTTGTCAGCGGAATACGTCGCAGGGAGGACGAAGCGATGAGAATTGTGAACAGCGTGACTGACTTCATAGTGTCTAAGATGTTAACCCTGCTCATTCCTACGACATACGAGCAAATGGGCTGGAAACCGCTTTACGTCGTTATTCCAGCTTGTTGTCGATAATGTTTCTTATCTCTAGATTGAGTTTTGTTCGAAATTCATCGACTGGTACGATTAGGCCACCCAAGTCCCTAAAGCAAACCATGTAGAAAGCAAACCTTATATCGAGACTTTGGAACTCAAACCGTCTGTATCGCCCACTAGTACTGTACAGCAGAAAAAGTCTTGGTTGATGGAAGACCTTTCCCTGAATAGACCCTCCTGGAATCATGGTATTCTGTGTAAAATGATTTGTCTTTCGAGCTGGACGACTTATTGGATTATTGGATGCAGTCTTGCCAGGATACATGCGAGCGATACTGATGAAGCTGTCGTCTCATATAACAAGAGAGTGCTTCCTTTGTCGGGAACTAGGAAAGACTTGTGGGGCGGGCGAGCTGTGTGATGACCCGTACGACGTCATTTATCCTCATCAGGTTCTTGTTCGCAACCCAAATTCACAACTCCAAGGATGATGAGATATCTGATCCTCCTAACTAAAATAATAGACCGTGGCCAGATTTTTTCGACTTTTCTTGTGCAGTAATCGGGGGACTAACATTCATTTCTGTTCCAGGACGAACTTATAAAGCGGTGCCCCTCATGCCAGCATCCGTTTCATAAACGTTGCTATCGCAAGTGCCAGAAATGCCCATCATGTAGAGGACAGCCTGAGCTGACAATGAAGGATTCTGCGCTCAGTATTGAACAGTCTGGTGAGCATGAGACCGGTGACTTGGGTTCACGGTTAATTTCTACGGAACCGCTAAGGAGTATAGATCCTCTCACCTCTTCGCCAGTCATTGCAAGCGAGACCAAGTCATTAGCAAGAAGAAATCTTCTAGCAACTTTTCTTGGCTCAAAAGAATCACGAGGCGCGGAGCAGGAGAAAGACATATTAGAAATGGATCCTCTTTCCAGTTCTATAGATTTGTAACCTATGGTTAAGTAGGAGCTTCAGTGCCTGTTTATATACTGATTCTACGACACCCCAATCATTGATTCGCAGCTGGAAGGTTTCAGTAGTTTAGGTTGTATCGCGGTTCGGCCGTTGTCTCAAGACTTCCAGTGTGGGCGTTTAGAGCTTTTGGTCTGGAGCTCGGATACCCTTGCTTTCTTAGGTGATGCAAAGTAATTTTTTGGTAGTTTTTACTTTCTTGGTGTGTTAATGCGTTGTGTGTGGGTGTACACCTACTCAGTACCTACATGCATCAGTGACGCACTGGCATAAATTCTTCCTCTATCTCTGACTGTCTTCTCGCTGTTTTCACTCGCTAAATCAGTGCCCTTCAGCTCACTTAAACTAACTCTCTTCTGCGCGGCTTGTTGACTATCGCATTCTATGTTCACCTCGACGCTATTCGCTTATTTCACTATCGTAGTATAGAACTCCAGCTGTTTCACTTGTGCATTAGTTTGTACATAAGAATCGATCAGCTTGCATCAATACATAGTTTCTTTGTACTTTATACTAATGGGAACCTTTTCTGGGAATGTCCTTCGCACTACACATTCCCATCGGCACAACACCCTTCTGTTATAAACAATTGGCTAACTCTACTTGGCAAGTTAACGCACATTCGGCCCCTAATCGCTTCTTACTATGTACTTGGCGGGGCTAAATACTAGAGGGTGGTTTTTGATAAAATATGCCATTCTCAACGTATGAATATGTGTTTATGCGTTCACTAACTATCTTTTCGATTGGTATCTACTTGCAAAGAACTTACGTTAGGAAAGGTACCGTAAGAAACCGGTACGGAGAGAATAACTGAGTTCGCGATGAAGTGAAGTTTTAGTAGGTAGGCTTGCGCACTCGTCTGTTCAGTTTACCAGGTTCTGTTGCAAGTTCGTTAGATGGGATTGTGCGATATAATAGGATATTTAGACGCTGGAGTTGATATTCGACCATTACTTCGGTGTTGTCACGGGTTGTCACTGAGGACATTCCCAGGGATCGTTCTCGTGCACAAACGAAGAGCATGTAGGATCAAGTTTTGTGCTACAGGAGTTTGAGACTCCGAGTTTCACATACCAGATGTTCTTTTCAGTGCAACCACTTGTAATTACGCACATGTAACAGTCGTATTTGTACATCGTGGAGGCGATTGACGTAGTAGACAATCTGCTACCGATAGTTGAGTGTCTCGAGGTCACTATAAATGCTCGGAAATACTCAACTGTCCTGACAGGTAGTTGTCCATTTGACGTCGTGTGTTATAAACTTTGTTTTTCACGATATATCTATGACGTTACCGTTTTGTTAAATTTTCACGGCTATATTTACAACAAATGAAAAGAAACTTTGTTGCATTAACTTTTTCCCTCGTGCGTGTGTGATTTCTAAACAGATTAGCAACTGGATTACCTAGCATCACCAGGCGGTTTCCAGTGTTAAAGTGGGGATCCTCTGAGGGGTAGGAAGGAAGCCTCTAGAGTAATCCCGTGGTGACTTACCGGAGTTTCCGTAATTCCTCAAGCCCAATATCTTTCGTAGTGGTAGGGCAACCGCGACGGCCGAACATGCAAAGAAAATTTCAGAAAGTCTCAAGTGCGCGATATTCTTGACGCGATTCTCGCCGGAATGCGGCGGGAAATGACTTGTTCCCTTGTTACTTGAGTTTCGACACTTTCTACAGTAAAAGAGCACTTTTGTTGCTATACACATTTCATCATTTACTGCATATTGCATTAAATAATAGCATTACATACGCGAAGTTTCATCGGCACATAAAAGAATATCAAACCTAATGTTACGAGAGCTGAAAGGCACATTAACAAGTATTAAACTTTATGTGACGAGAGTTGAAACCGTACAAACCCTGTGTTATGAGGGTCGAGAGCATCAAGATTTTCGATGCATAATACTATGTGACAGTGCAAATATAGAAAGTGTCGTGATTATAAGAGTTGAAACGTTACCATGCTGGACAAACTTCTATTTAGAAGCGAGAACGTAAAATTTTAACTTTTAGTAAACTATATTGTAATGCATATCTAGAACAATTAAACCCTCCTGTAAGTTAGGTATAAAAATTTTAAGAAGAATATTCTCTTCTCCTTTGTAATTTAGGTAGAGAGAAGATGTTTGTTTGTTCCAAAAAGATAAACCGTTATTCCCCTTGTTGAATTCTGGATTAACCATGTTTTTTTTGAAAATTAATCCTTAACCTAGAAAACAATCCTGTGCTCAAGAGCTTGAGAATAACCATGTGGCTTTAAGAAAATATTCATGCTTTCTGAGCTTTTGGCAATAAGGAAGGAAAAAGACAAGTGACAAAAATGTTTAAGAACTTTAGCCGTTGGTTGGTTATGTATACCTAGTTTGGTATGTGTAATTCTCAGAAAATTGCTTTCAGTTGTTCTGAAAGGAGGTGACTCAAATGTCATGATTTTAGAGGTCGGAGAGATGCAGCAAATAATGAAATTAAATTAGAAAGTTACATGTATGATCATTATTTAGCGATCTTTGATCATTTCTGATACTGATACAGTCCTTGATTGCTCTGCTTCTCCGTCTTTATTTGGTATCTTGGTATTCTCAATGTAATCTTCATGTATAAAAACCGTATTAACATGGTTATATTCCATTGTGACACGTACATGACGTATATATAATGCTCATCAGGATTTCATCGTTCAGGATAGATCGTTCTACCCCTAGATAAATTTCTCATCTCTCACACTGATGAGATTTTACACATGCGAGAATCAAGTGTTGTAGATTTACCTTGAAGTGTTAATTAAGTGTTTTAGTTGACATTACACTACTTCCTATATGCTAGAGTGAGGAAGAAGAAAGAAAAGAAGACTATGATATATTTGTTAATTTTACTCCCGAAGAATTAATAATATATGTATAATTTTTGTGATCTGCAAATAAATGATGAGATTTAACGTGACAAATTATCATCAATATAAATGAGAACGACTTTTCTTGAGAAAGCAAACTCTCGTTTTTCGACATGGTATTGGAATCACTTTCATTCTCATAAGGAAAAGTTAAACATATCTTGACAAGCACTAAACTCATCACAAATAAAATCTTAACTATTTCTTAATCTTTTTTCCAGCCTTGTCTTTTTGGCCTATAGAAATATATGAAAATTAAAAGACTCATACCATTGAAATCTATAAACGTAAAGTTTCCATGAACATTAAACAAAACATATTTACGAGAATCATAATAATTCTCAGAAGATTATTATAGGTATCCCAATTTTTATGACAAAACCTCATATTAAGATATTTCAGGGAAAGGATTATCATGAACGCAACGTGGGAAGAATATGTGTGGTGCCCACAAATTACAGGATGCACGAATTTTTGAAACTTTTAAGGATAATGACTTGTTTGTATAACTGAAGAAGCGTTGTTACTTAAGGTTACGTCTTCCTTAACAGGAAGATGATCTTAAGAGCTGTTTGTAATAAGAAGTTGACTTCTTCAGAAGACGACCGTCTTCGGAAGATCATCTTCTCAGTTGCGTCTTCAGAAGATGAGAAGACGGCGAAAGATGGGAAGACGGCGGAAGACACCTATCTTCCAGAAGACAGCGACCGCGAAGGATCAACCACGAGTTTTCGGGTAAGACAGTAGGTGTAACTACTGGAGCGCACCGAATAGGTAGGTAGGTCAGGAAGACACCAAGGACGAGAACCCCTAATCTGCGGGGAAGATGCGTGAGGAAGCACATTAGCCACCTTCCAACTTCTCGCAGCACAGTGCGCCTGAAGAAGATCGATTGAGAGAGTGAACTTCGAGCTAGCATTGAGAGAGGAATCGAGTAAGACATCGAGGTAGGAGAGAGTAAGTTGGCAGCTAGTCGAAGGATGAGATCGAATTGCGGGAGCACAAACAGCAGAGAAAGCGAAGGCGTTTCTGTGGAGCTTCCGAGAAGCTGATAGTGAAGAGTGGCGAGTAGAAGCAGAGGTGGAATCGAGGTGTGGACCGAAATTGACAGCAGGCGCAGTCGTGTGGAGTCGCATTGGAAGCTAGGACAATAGCCAGAAGCGCGCGGAGGTCGAAGACAACTCGGGGAACCGAAGAAGACTGTAGAGGTTCTTTCCCCTGTTCTTTTCCCCTCCCACTTCTTCTCGCCTTTTCTTGGTACTCCCAGCGCTTCCTTGATTGTGTGCAGGCAGCCTGATCGATTACCCCCACCCCCCATTCTTTCTGTTTGAGACATTGGGCGCGGAAGCGCTGCCCAATTTCTGTCGAGACATCTCCTTGCTTCTTCCCGAGCTCAATTCGAGCTTCCCTACTCCTAGCCCTCAAATTGGCGAACCCAACTATCAATTTCTCTACCCTACTACCTCTCTACCCCCGAAACTTGGAATAGAAGACGATTCGGAATATGGGAACATCTTCGGAAGACGCTTCTTGAACTTGACTGTCTTCGGAAGACATCTTCGGAAGACTGTCTTCGGAAGTCGACTGAACACAATTCGTATCAAGAGTGGATTTGCTTTGCTTTTGTGTTTAGAGAGGCTTGGTACGAATCCTGAGTGGAGTGGTGAGTTGTTGTGTTAATTCGAGAAGTTGGAACTCGGGAACTAGGCCTGTGCCTCCCGGTCTTCCAAGCTTCTCAACTCCCCATCTTCCTAGAGAGACTAGAAGACTGAAAGGCTGGCAAGATGAGCGAGAAGACGTGAGGGTCCATTTTGGGTCTCTTTTGTCCGACCCATAGCAGCCATTCCTTCTTCTTCCCGAACTTAGAAGAGAGTTGTGAGAAGTATTGCTGGCAGAATCCGGAGAGAATGGTCGAGAGTCATGTCTTCCCATCATGCAGCAAACTTCTTCTGAGTGCGTATGAGAGGTGAGAAGTCAGAAGAACAGAGTGCACATGTCTTGAGTCTGTTGTGAGGATAGATTGCGCGTCAGAAGAAGAAGACAGGTGAGACCAGTGAAGGAAAGTCTGACTTCGGGAGGTCTTCCAAGAACGACATTGAATCGGAAGCTGTCCCAAGTGTCTTCCCAGAGGCCACTGTCACCGCAGGAGCCCGCAACCATCTTCTGAACCTTTCTCATACTCTACTTCTCGCATATCTTGTATCTTCTGATAGGAAGTAGGATGTAATGCAAGGTGGGTTGTCTTCTTGGTAATCCATGCGAGGCCTTGCTTAGATAGGATTGTTTAGATATAGCTCGGAAGACGAGAGCTATCTAGGAAGCACTGTTAGAATCCCGGAAGACGGAGTAGCTGTCTTCTGGAAGACTAGTTTCGTCTTCTGAGAGTGGAAGCTAGACTGTGGGCACTCGGGAAGAACTGAGCCTTCAGCTCATAGTAGGTGCTTGTGGTTTAGTGCAGCAGATCTTCCAGGTATGTCGATGCATCCGCGAGGCTTGGTGTTACCAGCGACAGAATTGGCCGAGGCACTCCTTTCCTCAAGGAGTTGGGTCTCGACTACTTCCTGTGGGACTGGAACCTCGCAGATCAAGGGCTTCTGGAGGAGGTATGGGCCGCGTTACCACCGCGTAACCGTGTACCTGCGAAGGCAGGAGTTGCTCGGGGAAGACCATCTTCCTGGACAGAAGACTGGTGGCGTAAGGCGTTTCACAGGCCTGAGACCGAGAACCGAGGATATTGGTACGAGAAGAAGATCTTGCCTAGGATTGTGAGTTCATGGCATGTGCCTGGGAGTACCACCTGCCTTTTCGTGGAAGACAGGCAGGGGAGGAACGGTTGGAAGATAGAGTCTTACCGGGAGCCGGAGAAGCGACTTCTGGCGAAGTTGTTTCTACATCTTTTCCCCAAGGAAAAAGCGCAGAAGACGAGGTACTTAGGAGATCAGGACGTGGAGTTCCTGGAATCAGTGTAGGATGACAGAGTGCCAATCTACTGGGGCGCGTACATCCACAACTATGTACAGACGGAGCTAGCATACTTGGGTACCCCGGCGGGAGGACATCTGACGCCCTTCTTCTGCTACTTGTATGTAGCCATGGGAGATCTTAGGGAAGATCAGCTTGGGTACCCCGGCGGGAGGCCGTAGTGGTGAAAGAGGCTCCCTTGCCTCTGGAAGACGAAGTCGACACCCTCGAGCGAGTGGTGGGGATGAACTTGTCTTCCGCAGGAAGACGACTGGAGGAGTTCAGTGCCTACTTCCAGAAGGAGATCCAGCCCGCTATGGAGTTGCTGGAAAGGAGAGCGAGGGCATAGGAGAAGCCCTTACAGCCTAGATTCGGCCTGCGCACCTTGCTGCGACAGGAAGACAGTCAGCAGAAGACGGAGTCTCTGGAAGCTAGTCTCCGCACTACGGAGAAGCTTGCAGCCAGATACAAGGCGGAAGCAGCCGCTTCTGCCAAGGAGTCGATGCAACTTCGGAAGAGCAACCAGGAGTTGCAGACGCGAGGTCAACGGAGCGACAGGAGGTGAAGGAGGAGACCTCGGAAGACGATGACCGAGAGGCAGCAGCAACGCCCTCTCCCACTCTGATGTCACAGCTGAGACCCGGCTCTCACCAGAAGACGCTTCTGGTGAGGGAAGACGAGTCTAGTGGGTCGGAAGACGCCACGCCAGTGAGGAAGATGGGTCACAGAAGTGTACCGAGGACTCCCATCTCTCTCATCCATTCAGGATCGGAGTCGGACTCGGAGGAAGACTTGCTGAGTACCCGATCGGAGCAGAAGACAGCTTCTGTAACACCTGGGAGTCTTCCGAAGACTCCAGAAGACGAAGGATTGATGGGTACTCCTACTGCGATGCGAGGAAGCGCAAAGAGGAGAGCCGCTCCTGCCATGAGGAGTCTTCCACCCCGGAAGATGAGAAGAGTAGCTTCTTCTCGTGCGCAGAAGATGAAGGTGCAGACAGATTAGCTATGCTCGATATTAGACTAAGGGAATTACGCAGGAAGAAGTCTGCATTCTCTGGTCATCAACAGCGGCTTGGGGATGTAGGTGTAGGTAGTGCACAGTCTAGGAGCAGGGAACGGCATCCTCGTGCAGTCTTGCTGATTAGACTGGTGTGTCGAGGAGTAGGCGCAGGAAGTAGAGGGAGTGAGCTTCCCAATGTCATTGTGACTTCTTCTCGAGGAATAGATTGTGGATTTGAGTGCAGCAGCTTCGCTCATGTCTTCTGGATGGTGAGTTCATTGAATTCGCTCCCAATTGTGCACGGAAAGTGTTCTTCTTGAGTGACGATGACTGTCAGCAGTTGTGGAAGTGTAGCTTGACTCGTTCAGTAGAGCACTTTGGATCTACGTACGAACGGTCTTCTGGGTAAGGGATCACAGAAGACAGAGCAGTCAGAGCAGCGAAGTGAAGAAGAAAGAAGACTTCTTCCCGCAACAGAAGACGACATCCTCGAGTAGAAGACGGTGCTACAGTACTCACGTTTGTTGTCTTCCTCCCCAAACTATTACAAGCAGGGATGGCTTGTTAGTCAGGATCCGGACTAGAAGCCTGTCGGAATCTTAATTGCCCTTTTTTATCTTGTTTTCTCTTGTTTGAATTTTCTTATCTTTCCCATCTTCCCTCATCTTCCCCATCTTCTTATCTTCTTCTAGTGAGCTTCCGATACTTCTATTGAGCTTCCGTGAAGGTGAATGTCGTTGTAGCGCTGCAGGAAGACAACTTCCGTAGGCAGAAGCCTGGGAAGGCTACATGGGACATACACCCTGTGATTGATCTAACCCGATGGAATGTGAGTGTGAGAATAAGATGTAACGACTGTTATTAGTCGACTTCTGCGAAGCCGGACAGCCTTCTGGAGGTGTGAGAAGACGAGCTAAACCCCCAGAAGACGAGAATCGTTTCGGGAAGACGGTATCGAGAAGACCGGAAGAAGCAACCTGGAAGCAGGAAGATCGTCTTCCCGAGCTTCTCTGTGAATAGTTGTATGATATTGTAATTGGTAGTTGTTTGTTTGGGTCCAGAGCACCATTTGGCGTGTCTGGAAGACGTGTTGTTTTGTGTGGTTTTGTGAGAAGACGGGATTTCTAGGCAAAACCCGTGTGTTTGTGTGTTTGAACGGATCTTAGAACTTAGAGCAGCGTTACTTGTGCAAATCCTCTGTGGGAACGATATCTTGTATACTAAATGGGCAAAAGGAGAAATCCTACGTCACTACATGTAGTGAGGAACCATTTTTGGCGCCGCTGCCGGAGATTTCATCTTAGTAACTTCTGTTCTAAGCTTCCTGGATCTGTGTGTCATTAGTTAGGTTCGTTTCGAACTAACTTCGATTGTAGTTGAATGTGTTGTGGGACTCTATCTTGCTAGAAGACAGGAACCGCAACCAGAAGTTGATAAGATACATCAGGGAGAGTTGGAAGAAGCTGCTTCCCTACTTCCAAGAACTCCTTGGAAGACTCGATCTTGGAAGATTGCAGTGAGTGCAACCAGAAGCAGGAGAAGAAGACGTTCTGAACGTGTGATCGGTTGTTCAGTCATTTGGTCTCCCGGATCTAGTGGTAGAGAAAAGAGAGACATCTGTTCTCAGTACTCTGGTGGATGCCTCCGACCGGAGGAAGAAGCAGAAGACGTACGGGTAAGGATCCTGAGTGGGTTAACTCACCCCAGCGAACCGCTTCTAGAGAGCAGCGGATATCCCTGAGACACCAAAGGAAAGAAGAAGAGCTCAGGAAGATCCGATCGGTAGAGTTGGAAGAGCCTTCCATCTCGAGCATAATCTTTGGCGAAGACAGAAGCCAACCGGGTGATCACGTGTATAAAGTAGATTTCGGTACTGGTTACTCGGAAGCATCTTCCCAAGTGCGGGAGAAGCTTCTCAAGGTGAGAGAAGACTGGAGGAGATTGTTCCAGACGTCTCGGGAGGTAGCAGTGACAGTAGCTCTGACTCAGAAGACGATCTTCGTGATTCAGACAGGCCTGGACCTTCGAGAAGACCATCTCCACCACCTGGACCTGAGGAAGAAAGAAGTTGGCAGCCGCACCAGCCGGCAGTCAACATGGCTTCCCACACTCGGCAGAAGTACCATCCGTACGACGATGATGATGATGCGGACGACTTCATCACGATGTTCGAGACCATCTCTAGATCCAACAAGGAAGACGCTGATGTTGACAGACTCCGTGTATTTCCCAGTTTGATCAAAGGGAAAGGAAAGAAGTGGATGAGTAAAACGTTGGATGATGTTGTAGTAATGGCCGCTTGGGCTACTCTGAAGGCAGCTTTTCTGAAGAGATTCAGAGGAGTGGGCTACGATCGTATGACCCTCATAGAGCTTCAGAGGCTCGAACGGAAGAAGAAAGAGACACTGCGGGATTACACCGAGAGGTTTGAAGACCTCTTGGATCACATCCCTCAGAACCAAGGAAGACCCGGCTACTGTGCTCAGCAAGCTGTGGACTGGTACTTGGGAGGATTGTCTCAGGATATGGAATTGTACTGCAGAAGAGGAGGAGGTGATGATTTAGCAGAAGTACAGAAGCATGCCGAGCAGTATGAAATCTCGAGCATCACTCGGAATATGACAAAAGACAAAGGGAAGACCTCGAAGAAGTCCAAGAAGTCGAAGAAGTCTTCCCGGAAGTCCAAGAAGAAGTCCAAGTCCACTGAAACTGATAACAGTGATTCGGAAGCAGCCTCTACTTCTGAAGAGTCTACTGTCGAAAGTTCAGAATCGGAATCTGAACCAGAGAAGACAACACGGAAGAAGAAGAAGGAGAAGACGCGAGCAAGGGAGGAAGTTGTGCAGAAGATGCCTCAAACTCAGATCATTCAGTCTGCACCTGATCCCCGCATCGATGAGGTTCTGAAGCAATTTGCCGACCTGAAAGTTCATCTTCTGAACCAGAAGGACAAGCGGAAGCAGCCTACGGCTTCCTGGCCAAACCTTTGGTGCAACCTTTGTAACTCTTCTGGACACATCAGAGATCAGTGTACGCAGGACCAAGATGTCAACTGGGCAGGATGGGAAGAAGATGATGAGGGATATCTACACGATCCCAGTGGGGAAGCCTGCTATAGGATCGAGACGATACAACCCTTCACTCCTACGCCTCCCGCCCAATATAATCGTTATGTACCGAGGGATAGAGCTAGCAATGTACAGACCAGGACACCCTGGCAACCTTCTTCATCACAACGACCTCTCAACCCTCTTTCTGGAGCGTGCAATAATTGTGGAGAGACAGGACACTGGTGGTCCACCTGTCCTCATCCGAGAAGACAGATTGGGCAAGTGCCCTTGTGTGGGAACTGTAAGGAAGCCGGTCATTTCACAAGGAATTGTCCTCAGACCTTACGACCACGACAAATGGTGAGATTTGCAGATACCACACCTCCTGCAGAAGCTGCATCATCTTCTAAGCTCGAGTTAGCAGTGGTACAGCACATCACGGTAGAAGAAGAAGATCCTGAGGATTGTACGGATTGTCTCCATATCGAGGAAGACGAACCAGACCCCGGGAAGCGCGAAGGAAAGGAACCTCAGCTGCAGAAGACGACTGCAGCTCAGAAGATGAAGACACCTGAAGAAGCGTCATCTCTCACTTTGACGGATGGTACTGTTTGGAATCCTGATCCGAATTCAGATAGTTGGCCTCCGGAGGAAGTTTTGGATGAAGTTGTGTTCAAGGTAAGTACCAGAAGCAAAGGGAAGTCAGAATCTCGCCAGAAGGACGTCAAGAAGAAGAAGCAGCGTAAGGAGAGGTCATCTTTTCCCGAGCGGCCGTCTTCTCCTACTTACGACCGAGAAGATCCGAAGTACTTTGCTCCTGACATAAGACAAGAGGTTGAAGCGATCATGCAAGAAGAGCTGGAGAAGAGACGGAAGATAGTACAGCAGCTTCCTACACCGACTACGGCAACACCTGTCTCACGGGAACAGCCTCCAGTCGAGAGAAGACACTCTTCTGGTCTTCCACCTAAGGAAGCAGCTACTACATCTTCTCTGTTGGAAACACCAGTCACTCTTCTGAAAAGATCTCCGTACGACTTCTTGCGAGACTTGTGGAATCAGAAGGCGGATGTGACCTTCCAACAGCTGTTGGATGACAACGCTGGTTACAGGAAGTTGTTATAATCTGTGCTTCGAGGATCGAGGAAGAGGAGGGCAGCTAAACTTCCCAAGAGCACCCCGATCCTAAGAATAGAGCATGAGGACTTGGGAGCCCCAGAACTTGATATGGAGATCCATGGCTGTCTTCTGAAGAAGGTACCCATTGATTCCGGCTCCGGAGTTAACATCATGACGGAAGAAACGGCGCATGCCCTAGGCTTCACTGAGTTCTAGCCTACTCCGAGAATTCTCAGAATGGCGGACCAAACAGAAGACGACCTTTGGGGCAACTGAAAGATGTCCTCACGGTAATTGGTGGAGTATCTTTTTACCTCACTTACATCATTTTGCGACCTGTAGCTAAGGTTGGATATCAGGTGTTGATAGGAAGACCATGGCTGTATGCTGCAAATGTGAATACCGACTGGAGAAGGCATCGTTTGAGATTTCTCAATCCTACACCCAAGCCAGGTGAGAAGAGTAAAGTCTCGCTTCCTTGGATCTGTAAACCCTCCGCGGTCCTAACGATCAACTACCCCCCGATCTCTCAACCTCCACGATCGTCATCCACGAATCTGCAACTGTCGGGCCTGTCTCTCACTCAGGGGTCACCTCTGATGGCTTTGATGGAAGCACACCATGAATCTTGAAGGGAAAAATGCTAAGTTCACTCTCATTCATACACCCACAAACTTATCAACTAAAATCTCCATAATCTCATCCACTAAAATCCTCCATTCTAACGACGTCTCTCAAGTTCTCACATGCTAAAAATATCCCACACTCTCTATATTACTCAAGTTGTCATTACGACGATGTGAAAACAAGGATGAGGAGCTCTTCTCTACTCCTCTATTTATACATTCTAGGTTTTTACTTTGGTACCCTCCGGTAACTCAGCCGTAACTACTTTTACCGGGTTTTACTAAGATATTACTTAAGGTAAAAGCATTGATCACATGGGCTTTTTACCTTTTCACATGGGCTTATTCCTTCAAAGTCAACAACTTCTAGAAGGATTCTGGAATATTCTCAAGGAATCTCGAATTTCCACCCCCCCTCTACACTAGGACCCACTAAAAAGGAAACATGTGAAATCTCTTCTTGTTTTTAATGCCCACAAAGTCCACAACTTTAATCCAACCACTAATATCAAGTCAAAAAGGAGATAAGGGATACTTTCCACCCCCTTTCTACCTTTTAGACAAGATGACAAGATAGTAGTGCTCACTCTTTAGCAAATATCTGAATTCTGCCAAAAGTACAGCTAAGTTTAACCATAACTAACTTTTAGCTAGTCATGACTAACTTGATATCTCCTAAAAGTACTTTGGCAGCAAATAAACATTCTCAACACTTAGTTAGAACTAAACACCTTACTAATAGATAAACTTCCTATGTGTAACATAGGTCGTTACATTTTACCCCCGGACTAAATTTTCGCTCCGTCCTCGGAGTGAAGAGAGAACTTCCGTCGATGAAACAACTTCAACTTGTCATGGTTGACCCGATCGAATCTCCTTCCTCCCAGCTCCTGAAGGTCATATGTGAAGTTGCTCCACACCTTATCTACAACAAAAGGACCAAAATATCTCGGAAGAAACTTCTTCCTAGCCCTCTTGAATCTGATAGCATCATACAACATAACCCAATCTCCGACTTGAAAAGGTTTTACCTCCCTCTTGCCCAACCGTTTGTCGTAACTCTTCTTTTGATACGCCTGAGCTCGTTCCATCCGGATCATTGCTACCGCTCGGGTCTCTTCCAACTCCATGAGTTGCTCCCTTCTTGATCTGACCACGTCTTCTCCTCTCGACCTCTTCAACTTTCGTTGAATAGTTTGAAAAGTATCCAATTCGAATTGGATCGGCAACTTGGACTCCACTCCATAAACCAGTCGAAATGGGGAGTACCCAGTAGAAGTCTTTGTTGTCGTTCGATACTCCCATAAGATAGCATGTAGCCTCTTATCCCAAGTATGTTTCGCAGTCTCAACACCAGCATCTTTGGCGAGCATCATACAAAGTGTAAGATTGGTCTTCTCCGCAAGACCATTAGCATTTGGTTTGTATGAGGTCGTTACTCGTGGCTTGATAGAAAAGTGTTGTAGCATAGCAGTAGTCATGCTCCCTACAAACTCTCCTCCTCTATCTGAGACCAACTCTAACGGACATCCAAATCTTGTGATGATCCTCTCCCATAAGAATCTACCGACTTCTGTTTCATTGGTCTCTCTCAAAGGTCTAGCCTCTACCCACTTGGTACAATAGTCAGTGGCGACTACAATGTATCTATTGCCTCGAGGTGTCTTATTAAGAGGACCTACAAAATCAATACCCCACTTCTCAAATGGTCCTAACACGGGAATTGATCTTAACGGAGGTGTTCTAGTAGCTTCAGAGCAAATGCTTGACATACGTCGCAAGTTTTGCAATAGTCTAAACACTCTTTGAAAATCCCTCTCCAGTGGTAACCCGCATCCAAAATCTTGAAGGCTGTTATCTTACCAGCAAAGTGACCTCCGCAAACAGTTCCGTCGTGAAACTCGTGCATTAGCTTGAATGCCTCCTTCTGACCAACTGCTCTCCTTAGTAACCCATCTGCTCCTTGATGAAACAGAATTCCCTCTACCATGGTGTAAGGTTTGCATCTCTTGATCAACGCGTTACGTTCTCGGGTATGCATACCTTCTGGAAAAGAGCCATCTACAAGGAAACTCCAGATTTCCTTGTACTCGTCCGGTATCTCCTCGATGCTTGTGATGGTCATCAGATGCTCGTCTGGAAATGAATCATCAAACGGTTCTTCTCCCTCATCATCATAAGCCCTTGACAAAAGATCAGCATTCGCATGCTTCTTCCCTGGTCTATCTTCGATCACATAATCGTATTCTGTTAGAAGGATCTTCCAACGAGCAATACGACCTTCGGCATTAGGCTTATTAAAGATATACCTTAAAGCCTTGTGATCTGTGACTATGGAAAATTTCCCTCCTAGCAAGTAGTGTCGAAATTTCTTCAATCCAAAGATCACCGCTAATCCTTCTCGTTCAGTCACGGAGTAATTCTTCTCCGCTGGAACCATCTGTCTACTAGCATAAGCTATAGGATGATCATGCCCATCTCCATCTAGCTGACTTAATGTACATCCGATTGCTACATTGGAGGCATCCGTATACAGAATAAATGCTTTACTCCACTCAGGTTTAGCAAGTATAGGAGCTGTCACTAATGCCTTTTTCAGCTCCTCAAATGCTTCCTTTGCCTTCTGATCATGCACTATCAAGTCAAAATCAACTCCCTTCTTCATGTACATAGTCAAAGCTATTGCTTTGTTTGAGAAGGAAAAGACAAACCTACGATAATATCCAACCATGCCAAGAAACTGCCTCAACTTTGTCAAGTTGATCGGAAATGGAAGATCCACAATCTTCTTCACCTTCTCAGGATCTACCGCAATCCCATTCTTGGAAATGATGTGCCCTAACAGCAGACCTTCTTCGCAGCCAAAGATGCACTTCTCTGGATTTAGAGAAGCGTTGGCTTGCTCCAACCGCTGCAAAACTTTGATCACATGATCAAAGTGGTCCTCCTTTCGTCCGTACACACAGAAATCGTCAATGAAATCCCGAACAAACTTCCCTATGAATGGTTCAAACACCTTGTTCATGAACCTCTGAAACGTGGCCGGAGCATTACACAGTCCGAATGGCATCACTCGAAATGCAAATGTTCCCCAAGGAGTAGTGAAAGTAGTCAACTGCTGGTACTCCTGTGCTATCTTGATCTGGTTGTATCCACTATAACCATCACCAAAGCTGTACCACTCATGACCGGCAACTTCCTCCAAAATCTCATCTATAAATGGTAGAGGATAATAGTCCTTCTTGGTAACTGCATTCAGCTTCTTATAGTCTATGCACACTCGCAGCTTACCATTCTTCTTCTTGACAATCACAATGGGTGAAACCCATTCTGAGTTCTCCACCTCATAGATGAAACTCGCCTCCTTCAACTTGTCTATCTCCTCCTTGACCATCATTGCCGTTGTAGGATTGACCCTTCTCTGCTTCTGTCGAACTGGTCTTGCGTTCTCCTCCAATTCGATTCGATGAGTCTCGAGGGTCACCTCCTTCAAATCCTTGTAGCTGAAAGCAAACACATGGATATATTTTCGAAATATATCTAGGAATCTACTTTTCTCTTCTTGAGTGACATTGATACCAAACTTCAGGGTAGAGAGTCTTCTCACAATCTCTGCCTCACTCAACTCTTCTTTGTCAGGATCTTTCTCCACTGCTGGTCGAGGCAACAAGTCAATAGCACTAAGCTGATGTACTGATTCGTCTCGACCAAATCCTTCATCCTCAGACGAGGATTCTTGGTCGTAAGAATCCCCAGTATCTACTTCCGAGACACTCTGATCATCCTCCGTATCAGATTCCCAGTAGTCACTAGTGGGTCTATCAGAGTCAGAAGTCACAACTCCAACACCCGAGAGAGGAACTATCACTCTATGATCTCTAGGCCCAATTCGTAAGTATCCCTTGTGCCACCTATCCGTGGTGCGCACAGCTCTCAACCAAGGCCTACCTAGGAGCAAATCATAACTAGAGTCCTTTAACACTTGAAAGGACATCAATGTTTGAACTCCCATCACAGACACGACCACCTTCTCTAACACACCAAGAGGTCTTACCCGTTGCTTGTTAGCCATCCCCACGACAATGCTAGCCGGGCGAGTTGGTTCCATTCCCAACTTCTTCATCAACCTCTCCGATATGGCGTTTACAGCCGACCCTCCATCCACCAATACGTCAGAGACGTAGTGACCATTCAATCGGACTTCAATCTTTGAAGCCCTAGTGCATACATCTGAAGCATGCACATCCACCACACCAACTCCCACTGACTTTGATGTCTTGCTCTTGGGTTTCTTCTTCTTGCTTCTCTTAGAACTCAGTCCTCCTCTGAGTTCCCTTCGTAAGCTGGGATTAAGTGCGATCAGTTGTCCAACAGTGATGTTGGCTTTCTGAGCACCCACATCTTCAACCACATCATATCCCGCTTGGGAAGATGAAATGGTGAAATCCGCCATCCCCAGCTTCCTTCTTGGCTCCCTTGGTGTACTCGAAACATTACTCGAACGAGTACTTCTACTTGCTGACTCCTCCATGAAAACCGGTTCATCAGAAAATCGAGTTCTTTTTCTTTCTTGAGCTAAAAGCTCCACCGGTGCATGAGAAGAGTTTGAACTCTCTCCTTTCTCGTAGATGGGATCTCGCACGACATCGATAGTAGCCACCCCTTTGTCTCGTCCTTGTGATGGATTTCCTCCACCCACATTCATTCTGACAGCTTCGGCACCTCTTGCTCCGTTGTTAGGACAATTTTGCTGGAAATGAGAACCTCCACACGTCCAACAAGTGATTCCTCCAAAGTTACCTTGGTTGCCTCCAAAGTTACCTTGATTTCCTCGGTTGGGATTGTTGTCGTAACCTCTTTGACCTCCTCCTCCACCTTTGTTCCTCCATTCTCGTAACTGCACCACATTTATCTTGAGATCCGCAAGAGTGTCAGTGATGCTCTTCAGCTCGGCATGAAAATCAGAGGTGGCAGTAGACATCGTTGTTGGGACAAACGGTCTTGGCACCACCGTTGGAGTAGGAGCTGACGTTGAAGCAATCACCAATTGTGATGGTGCAGGTGCGATCGTTGTGGCTACACCAGGAGTCGGAGTTGACACCAGAGCAGCATGATGAGGTTGGATGATATCTCCTTCATCCAAACTCTCTTCCATATTTGTCGCTATCTTGATGGCCTCCGCTTTGGTTGCTGGCTTCTCGTACCTCACTTGGGTTCGAATTGAAGGTCTCAACCCTCCCACCAAGTTCTTGGTCAGCACTGCTCCAATCCCCGCCATCGTTAGTTCCACATTGTCTCCACTCTTCCGTAGGACCGTCCGAAACCGTTGCTCCAACTTATCCACCCTTTCGGCATATTGCCGAACTTTCTCGTCGTCACGTTGCTTCAAATGAGTAAGCTCCACCATGAGCTTCTCATAACTCTCTTCTGGAAGAAATTCTTCGATGAGTGCATTACTCAACGTCTCCCATGTGTCCTCAACTGCACCAGGTGTCTGGCTCTTCACTCGGTCTTCATACCACGTAAGAGCAAAATCTTCTAAAAACTCTGGCAGTAACAACACCCATTCTTCCTTCCTTCTCACGTTGTTTCCGATGCAACCCCTTTTGAAGTCTCGAACAAACGGTTCTACATCTTCATTGTCCTTCCCATGAAACACGGGTAGCTTTCCCATCTTGTAACTACTCTTTCTACTCTTCTAATCGTCGTGCAATAACTACTCGCTAAAAGAGTACGAACATCACCAATTCCATTCGCGAATAATCTACCATAGGTAAAATGAAAGGAAATGGTTGTAACAACACCTCTTGTGCCATCTCTTCCCCCAAGGTAATCATGAGTCTGAGTCGCATCACCGCCTTCTCCACCATCCGAATGACGATCTCCATCACAACTCAGCCGAGTCCTCCTTTGAAGTCGACAACTTCTCCGTCTCAGCTCTTTGAGTCTCGTCCAACTTCTCGACTACGGACGTAAGTAGGGCGGCCACATCGACGCACTTGTGTCCTCTTGATAGATCACCCACTCCACAACTTGGACAAGGATCTTCGCCTAGAAGATGAATTGGCGCTGGTGACGATGGACCCACTCGAAGACTCAAATCAGTAAACTCCCGCTTCCCTTTAGCTCTCTCGGTTCTGATTCTAGTTGGACAATTCACTACTTTGTGTCCCAACCCTCTACAGAAATAACACCACAAGTCGGTTTCTACTCTTCTCCTCGGCGATTCTACTTGAGGTTTAGTACTAGGGTTTTCAAACTCGACGATAATCTCTCTCGAACTTTCTCCGACACTTACTATGACATCTAAACCTTGAGGAAGGTTTCTAAGTCTAACTTTCCAATCTTTTGAATTTCCACTCATGTTGCACCTTCTCAACCATTAAGTGGACAAAATATCATAGAGGAAAATAATTCTACATTACTTTCTTAACTCTTCCGAGCTTTATATTAGAAATCATGCATTATACATGCGATACACGAAATAAAATCTAATCTAATATTAACTATCAAAGATATGATCCTCCTCACCCTCGTTTGTACTCATCACAACAGACATCTTGAACTCGCTCTTGTAAGGATCCAACTCTATTTCACCAGGAGCATTCGTGGCCTCCATAGTGAATGATGCTTTAAACTCGACTTTCTTCAAATCTGTGCCAATTGTCGCGGAAGCTTCTTCGTATAGAGTAAAGAGGGCACCCCAAGTGCTATAGATGCGTGTTCGTAACTCATCTATACTTAACTTGGGCTTCTCCGTCTCTGTTCGAACTCCTAAACGTCTCTTCTTCCACCTCGTCATTCGAACTGGATTCCCCATGACGTATCTTCAAGACCTCCTTGTATGCCGAAACGTATCTCTCTTAGTTGGTAAGAGATCTCTCCAAGATTTTTGTGGTCTCCAGTAGCTCAACCTCCAAGCTACTAAATCATGAAGTTTCAACAGAAACTTCTCTAATCAGAAGAGATGGTGATGACTGTACAAATTTTCAGAGAACTGAAATTTGTATATTTTCACTTCCCTCATGGTTGTCAACCCCCTCCACTTTGAAAAATCCTTTCTCCCTCTTCAGACCTCATCTTCTCATGATTTCTTTTGTCCTGGATAGCTTATCAGCCACTCTAAAACACTGGAAAGTTTCTCAGGAAAATAAAATTCACAGAAAATCTGACACTGACTGTAAACTTTTTCCAGAGAACAGAATTCCTCAACTCTCACGAATAGACCCCCTCAACTTTGAAAAATCATTGCTCCCTCTCTAGACCACCTTTTCCTATGATTCCTTTTGTCTTAGATAGGTTATCAGCCAATCTAAAACACTGGAAAGTTTCTCAGGAAAATAAAATTCACAGAAAAGTTGACAACGACTGTACAAATTTTCCAGAGAGCAGAATTTCTAAACTCATAAATTTCTCTCCTCTAATAACTTTTCTCTCCTCCTTCTCTACAACTCTTGTTGCACCTCCTTTCAACTCTCCTCAAACCCTTTCTAAGTGAACAAGATGTAAAGAATGACTTCGAACGCGTCATATATCACTACGGGATACACGAAAGGTTCTAACGTTGCTAACATCGCGTTAGCTCTCTCTCCTCCCAACGTTCTCTCCATGTGCTCTCTCATAATCTCCTTTTGTCGAATATAGAACTGAACTCTAAACATCGTTCAACGATCCCTTCAAGTGAGGTCCCGGCAACGGAACCAAAAATGTAAACCCTCCGCGGTCCTAACGATCAACTACCCCCCGATCTCTCAACCTCCACGATCGTCATCCACGAATCTGCAACTGTCGGGCCTGTCTCTCACTCAGGGGTCACCTCTGATGGCTTTGATGGAAGCACACCATGAATCTTGAAGGGAAAAATGCTAAGTTCACTCTCATTCATACACCCACAAACTTATCAACTAAAATCTCCATAATCTCATCCACTAAAATCCTCCATTCTAACGACGTCTCTCAAGTTCTCACATGCTAAAAATATCCCACACTCTCTATATTACTCAAGTTGTCATTACGACGATGTGAAAACAAGGATGAGGAGCTCTTCTCTACTCCTCTATTTATACATTCTAGGTTTTTACTTTGGTACCCTCCGGTAACTCAGCCGTAACTACTTTTACCGGGTTTTACTAAGATATTACTTAAGGTAAAAGCATTGATCACATGGGCTTTTTACCTTTTCACATGGGCTTATTCCTTCAAAGTCAACAACTTCTAGAAGGATTCTGGAATATTCTCAAGGAATCTCGAATTTCCACCCCCCCTCTACACTAGGACCCACTAAAAAGGAAACATGTGAAATCTCTTCTTGTTTTTAATGCCCACAAAGTCCACAACTTTAATCCAACCACTAATATCAAGTCAAAAAGGAGATAAGGGATACTTTCCACCCCCTTTCTACCTTTTAGACAAGATGACAAGATAGTAGTGCTCACTCTTTAGCAAATATCTGAATTCTGCCAAAAGTACAGCTAAGTTTAACCATAACTAACTTTTAGCTAGTCATGACTAACTTGATATCTCCTAAAAGTACTTTGGCAGCAAATAAACATTCTCAACACTTAGTTAGAACTAAACACCTTACTAATAGATAAACTTCCTATGTGTAACATAGGTCGTTACAGATCAAGATTGGACACCAAGGTGAAACTCCGTCTACAACAGAGAGGTACACTTCAGAAGACTCGGCTGCGTCTTCTGACAGTGATGAACGGTATAATGAGTTTATGGTGAATAACGTGTGTGCTACAGAAGTAGCAGAGAAAGTGGAAGATGTGGTCTGTGGGTACATTGAGTGCTACGAGATTGCGGAAGAAGAGCTTCCAGAAGACGAGAATACCGTCTTCTCTTCGGAAGATCCGATAGTTGGTCTTCCAGAAGACGAGAATACCGTATTCCCTTCGGAAGACCTGACAGTTGGTCTTCCAGAAGACAAATCCGAACTAGAAGAAGCTCCCAAACCGGAATACTTCGGTGCTAGTGAGTACAGTCACACTGAAGGAATGGTGAACCCGGATGATCTCCAAGAGATGGAGGTTGCTCCTGGGAAGAAGCTGAAGCTTTCCAAGGTGATCGAGGGCCAGCAGTTGGAAGACTTTCGAGAACTTCTAACGGAGTTCCAGGATGTCTTCGCGTGGACCATAGAAGACATGAAGGGCATACCTCGAGAGTTGGGAGAGCATCGCATCGACTTGCTAGAGGGCGTTGTTCCTACACGGCAGAGGCAGTACCGGCTCAACCCCAAGTACTCGCTTCTGGTGAAGGACCAGATTGACCAATACCTGAAGGCAGGAGTCATCTTCCCAGTACTTAGCAGTGAATGGGTAGCTCCCATTGTCATCGTGCCGAAGAAGCAGACAGGGAAGATCCGAGTGTGTCAGGACTTCCGGAAGCTGAACTTGGCCACGAAGAAGGATCATCACCCTTTACCATTCACCGACTCTGTGTTAGACCAGGTAGCAGGACATGAGTTCTACAGCTTCCTAGATGGGTATTCTGGATACAACAGAGTTTCAATTAGAGAAGGAGACAGTCGAGAAAATGAAGTGGAAGACGAGTTCTCTGAGAAGCTGTTTTCAGTTTTCGCAGAGACACTTTCATCTGAGGGGGGGCGTACCGCCTGCTTCCCAGAAGACGAGACTAGATCTTCTGATCCAGTCTTTGCGACTTCCACAGAAGAGTCGATCTTCAAGGACTTGAGGAAGTTCTTGGAAGACCAACAGTATCCCGAGGGAATGAATGCGGAGCAGAAGGCCGTCTTCTTACACAAGGCAGGTCCATATGCTATCTTCCAGGGTATCCTGTTTAGGAAAGACATGACGAGAAGCTGAGGAGATGCTTCGGACGTGCACAGAAGTGCTGAAATACTGATGTTTGCGGGGACGCAAACATGTGAGGGTGGGCGTATGTGGTGCCCACAAATTACAGGATTCATGAATTTTTGAAATTTTTGAGATTAATAACTTGTTTGTATAACTGAAGAAGCGTTGTTACTTAAGATTACGGCTTCCTTAGTAGGAAGATGATCTTAAGGGCTGTTTGTAATAATAAGTTGACTTCTTCGGAAGACGACCGTCTTCGGAAGAGCGTCTTCTCGGTGGTATCTTCGGAAGACGGAAGACGGCAGAAGACGGAAGACGGAAGACACGTATCTTCCGGAAGACGGCAACCGCGGAAGCTTCACCACGTAAGGAGTCCGAAACCTTGAAGAGAAGACGCTTCGGAAGATTGGAACATCTTCGGAAGACTGTCTTCAGAAGACGCTTCAGTAGTTTGACTGTCTTCGGAAGTCGACTGTAACCAATTCGTATCAAGAGTGGATTTGCTTTGCTTTTGTGTTTAGAGCGACTTGGTACGAAGCCTGAGTGGTGTGGTGAGTTGTTGTGTTATTTCGAGAAGTTGGAACTCGGGAACTAGGCCTGTGCCTCCCGGTCTTCCAAGCTTCTCAACTCCACATCTTCCTAGAGAGACTAGAAGACTGAAAGGCTGGCAAAATGAGCGAGAAGACGTGAGGGTCCATTTCGGGTCTCTTCTGTCCGACCCATAGCAGCCGTTCCTTCTTCTTCCCGAACTTAGAAGAGAGTTGTGAGAAGTATTGCTGGCAGAATCCGGAGAGAATGGTCGAGGGTCATGTCTTCCCATCATGCAGCAAGCTTCTTCTGAGTGCGTATGAGAGGTGAGAAGTCAGAAGAACAGAGTGCAGTTGTCTTGAGTCTGTTGTGAGGCTAGATTGCGCGTCAGAAGAAGAAGACAGGTGAGACCAGTGAAGGGAAGTCTGACTTCGGGAGGTCTTCCGAGAACGACATTGAATCGGAAGCTGTCCCGAGTGTCTTCCCAGAGGCCACTGTCACCGCAGGAGCCCGCAACCATCTTCTGAACCTTTCTCATACTCTACTTCTCGCATATCTTGTATCTTCTGATAGGAAGTAGGATGTAATGCAAGGTGGGTTGTGTGGTTTTGTGAGAAGATGAGATTTTCTAGGCAAAACCCGTGTGTTTGTGTGTTTGAACAGATCTTAGAACTTAGAGCAGCGTTACTTGTGCAAATCCTCTGTGGGAACGATATCTTGTATACTAAATGGGCAAAAGGAGAAATCCTACGTCACTACAAACTGTAAGGAAGCCGGTCATTTCACAGGGAATTGTCCTCAGACCTTACGACCACGACAAATGGTGAGATTTGCAGATACCACACCTCCTGCAGAAGCTGCATCATCTTCTAAGCTCGAGTTAGCAGTGGTACAACACATCACGGTAGAAGAAGAAGATCCTGGGGATTGTACGGATTGTCTCCATATCGAGGAAGACGAACCAGACCCCTGGAAGCGCGAAGGAAAGGAACCTCAGCTGCAGAAGACGACTGCAGCTCAGAAGATGAAGACACCTGAAGAAGCGTCATCTCTCACTTTGACGGATGGTACTGTTTGGAATCATGACCCGAATTCAGATAGTTGGCCTCCGGAGGAAGTTTTGGATGAAACTGTGTTCAAGGTAAGTACCAGAAGCAAAAGGAAGTCAGGATCTCGCCAGAAGGACGTCAAGAAGAAGAAGCAGCGTAAGGAGAGGTCATCTTCTCCCGAGCGGCCGTCTTCTCCTACTTACGACCGAGAAGATCCGAAGTACTTTGCTCCTGACATAAGACAAGAGGTTGAAGCGATCATGCAAGAAGAGCTGGAGAAGAGACGGAAGATAGTACAGCAGCTTCCTACACCGACTACGGCAACACCTGTCTCACGGGAACAGCCTCCAGTCGAGAGAAGACACTCTTCTGGTCTTCCACCTAAGGAAGCAGCTACTACATCTTCTCTGTTGGAAACACCAGTCACTCTTCTGAAAAGATCTCCGTACGACTTCTTGCGAGACTTGTGGAATCAGAAGGCGGATGTGACCTTCCAACAGCTGTTGGATGACAACGCTGGTTACAGGAAGTTGTTATAATCTGTGCTTCGAGGATCGAGGAAGAGGAGGGCAGCTAAACTTCCCAAGAGCACCCCGATCCTAAGAATAGAGCATGAGGACTTGGGAGCCCCAGAACTTGATATGGAGATCCATGGCTGTCTTCTGAAGAAGGTACCCATTGATTCCGGCTCCGGAGTTAACATCATGACGGAAGAAACGGCGCATGCCCTAGGCTTCACTGAGTTCTAGCCTACTCCGAGAATTCTCAGAATGGCGGACCAAACAGAAGACGACCTTTGGGGCAACTGAAAGATGTCCTCACGGTAATTGGTGGAGTATCTTTTTACCTCACTTACATCATTTTGCGACCTGTAGCTAAGGTTGGATATCAGGTGTTGATAGGAAGACCATGGCTGTATGCTGCAAATGTGAATACCGACTGGAGAAGGCATCGTTTGAGATTTCCCAATCCTACACCCAAGCCAGGTGAGAAGAGTAAAGTCTCGCTTCCTTGGATCAAGATTGGACACCAAGGTGAAACTCCGTCTACAACAGAGAGGTACACTTCAGAAGACTCGGCTGCGTCTTCTGACAGTGATGAACGGTATAATGAGTTTATGGTGAATAACGTGTGTGCTACAGAAGTAGCAGAGAAAGTGGAAGATGTGGTCTGTGGGTACATTGAGTGCTACGAGATTGCGGAAGAAGAGCTTCCAGAAGACGAGAATACCGTCTTCTCTTCAGAAGATCCGATAGTTGGTCTTCCAGAAGACGAGAATACCGTATTCCCTTTGGAAGACCCGACAGTTGGTCTTCCAGAAGACGAATCCGAACTAGAAGAAGCTCCCAAACCGGAATACTTCGGTGCTAGTGAGTACAGTCACACTGAAGGAATGGTGAACCCGGATGATCTCCAAGAGATGGAGGTTGCTCCTGGGAAGAAGCTGAAGCTTTCCAAGGTGATCGAGGGCCAGCAGTTGGAAGACTTTCGAGAACTTCTAACGGAGTTCCAGGATGTCTTCGCGTGGACCATAGAAGACATGAAGGGCATACCTCGAGAGTTGGGAGAGCATCGCATCGACTTGCTAGAGGGCGTTGTTCCTACACGGCAGAGGCAGTACCGGCTCAACCCCAAGTACTCGCTTCTGGTGAAGGACCAGATTGACCAATACCTGAAGGCAGGAGTCATCTTCCCAGTACTTAGCAGTGAATGGGTAGCTCCCATTGTCATCGTGCCGAAGAAGCAGACAGGGAAGATCCGAGTGTGTCAGGACTTCCGGAAGCTGAACTTGGCCACGAAGAAGGATCATCACCCTTTACCATTCACCGACTCTGTGTTAGACCAGGTAGCAGGACATGAGTTCTACAGCTTCCTAGATGGGTATTCTGGGTACAACCAAGTTTCAATCAGAGAAGAAGACAAGTCGAAAACCACTTTCACTACTGATTGGGGCACGTACGCGTACAATCTAATGCCGTTTGGTTTATGCAACGCACCCGCCACGTTCCAGAGGTTGATGATTACAATCTTCAAGGAGTATCTTCGCACCTTTATGGAGATTTTCTTGGATGATTTCTGTGTGTTTGGATCGAGAGAAGACCACTTGATATTTCTGAGGAAGTGTTTTCTGAAGTGTAGAGAACATCGTTTGGCACTTCACCCTGAGAAATGCTTCTTTGGTATGTCAGAGGGGATCTTGCTAGGACATAGGATTTCCGGAAGAGGTATAGAAGTCGACTGTGCTAAGGTGGAAGTCATCATGAAACTCCACCCACCTGCTAACCTGACACAGTTGAGAAGCTTCCTTGGCAACGTAGGATACTACAGGAGGTTTATTGACAGGTACGCAGAGGTAGCAGGAAGACTCACTAAGTTGCTGAAGAAAGACGAACCATACATTTGATCTTCTGAGCAGCAGGAAGCATTCGAAGAAATGAAGAGGCTTCTGTCGGAATCCCCTGTCCTACGGCCGCCTGATTGGGAAAGAGTCTTCCACATTTATGTGGATGTTTCTGCTTTTGCCATCGGGGTGGTGTTGAGTCAGAAAGATGAGAAGAAGAAGGATTACCCCATCTACTACGCGGGAAGACAACTCAGTGATGCAGAGAAGAAGTACTCGACAACCGAAAGGGAGTGTCTTGGCATGATTTACTCCTGTAGGAAGTTTAGACACTATCTTCTGACAAACCCGTTTGTCTTCTATGTAGATCACTTCTCTTTGAAACATCTTGTAAAGAAAGCAGATTTGTCGGGCAGGATAGCTAGGTGGATTCTCCTACTCCAGGAATTTACTTACACAGTTGAGTACATGCCCGGAAGACAGCATGTTAATGCTGACTACCTATCCAGGTTGGAGACAGAACGACGAGAAGATGAAGTGGAAGACGAGTTTCCTGACGAGAAGTTGTTTTCAGTTTTCGCAGAGACACTTTCATCTGAGGGGGGGCGTACCGCCTGCTTCCCAGAAGACGAGACTAGATCTTCTGATCCAGTCTTTGCGACTTCCACAGAAGAGTCGATCTTCAAGGACTTGAGAAGGTTCTTGGAAGACCAACAGTATCCCGAGGGAATGGATGCGGAGCAGAAGGCCGTCTTCTTACACAAGGCAGGTCCATATGCTATCTTCCAGGATATCCTGTTTCGAAAGGGACATGACGAGAAGCTGAGAAGATGTCTCGAGCCGTCAGAGATAAAAGCAGTGATCACAGGTCTTCACTACGAAGATGCTGGGGGTCACTACGGATTGAAGACCACAGTGAAGAAGATGCTAGACGCCGGATACTGGTGGCCAACTATGTACCGAGACACTTTCCAGGAGATCAGGAAGTGCGATGCATGCCAGAGGGTGGGAAGACCGACCGCTACAACAAGGTGGCCTCTTACTCCCATTCTTCCGCTTGCCCCGTTCGAAAAGTGGGGAATCGACTTTGTAGGTCCTATCGCCCCGGTGGCGAGAAGAACACGAGCAAGGTACATCTTAATAGCTACCGACTATGCCACCAAGATGGTGGAAGGCGAGGCCACGAGAAAGAACGATGCCGCAGTAGTAGCAAGGTTCCTATGGCATAACATCATCACTAGGTATGGATGTCCGCTGGAATTGGTGTCAGATAGAGGCACTCATTTCTTAAATGAGACTATCTCCCTCCTGACCCAATACTTCAGGATTAAGCATCGGAAGACGACGCCATACAACCCGAAAGCGAATGGGCTGACGGAGAAGCCGAACGGTCTTCTGTGTAACATCCTGAACAAGGTAACTGTTAACCATGCGTATGACTGGGACACGAAACTGCCATCTGTGTTGTGGGCTTTCAGAATTTCACCTAAAGTCACTACCCAGAAGACGCCTTTCTACCTAACTTACGGCATGACGTCCATTGTGCCCATTGAGTTAGAGGTCCCAACATACCGGTTAGCCGTATCCGAACGCATGGGAGAAGAAGAGAGCCAGGAGCAGCGTCTTCTGAACTTCGTAGAGTTTGAAGAAGACAGGAATGCAGCTTTGGAGAAGACATACGAGGTGCAAGCGCAACGTAAGGTAAACTACGATAGCAAGTTGAGGAAGGTGACTGTTGTGGACGGGGACTTGGTACTTCTCTACGACAACCGTCATATTAAGTTCCCCGAGAAACTTCATCTTCGCTGGATGGGACCTTACCGTGTCTTAGAGGTCTTCGACAATGGCTCTTTGCAGTTGGAAGAGTTGGACGGTACACTGATGACCACTCGTGTTAATGGGTGGCGCGTCAAGAAGTACTGGACGTAAACAGAAGTGCAGGAACCACTGATGTTTGCGGGGACGCAAACATGTGAGGGTGGGCGTATGTGGTGCCCACAAATTACAGGATGCACGAATTTTTGAAATTTTTAAGGATAATGACTTGTTTGTATAACTGAAGAAGCGTTGTTACTTAAGGTTACGTCTTCCTTAACAGGAAGATGATCTTAAGAGCTGTTTGTAATAAGAAGTTGACTTCTTCAGAAGACGACCGTCTTCGGAAGATCATCTTCTCAGTTGCGTCTTCAGAAGATGAGAAGACGGCGGAAGATGGGAAGACGGCGGAAGACACCTATCTTCCAGAAGACAGCGACCGCGAAGGATCAACCACGAGTTTTCGAGTAAGACAGTAGGTGTACCTACTGGAGCGCACCGAATAAGTAGGTAGGTCAGGAAGACACCAAGGACGAGAACCCCTAATCTGCGGGGAAGATGCGTGAGGAAGCACATTAGCCACCTTCCAACTTCTCGCAGCACAGTGCGTCTGAAGAAGATCGATTGAGAGAGTGAACTTCGAGCTAGCATTGAGAGAGGAATCGAGTAAGACATCGAGGTAGGAGAGAGTAAGTTGGCAGCTAGTCGAAGGGTGAGATCGAATTGCGGGAGCACAAACAGCAGAGAAAGCGAAGGCGTTTCTGTGGAGCTTCCGAGAAGCTGACAGTGAAGAGTGGCGAGTAGAAGCAGAGGTGGAATCGAGGTGTGGACCAAAATTCACAGCAGGCGCAGTCGTGTGGAGTCGCATTGGAAGCTAGGACAATAACCAGAAGCGCGCGGAGGTCGAAGGCAACTCGGGGAACCGAAGAAGACTGTAGAGGTTCTTCCCCCTGTTCTTTTCCCCTCCCACTTCTTCTCGCCTTTTCTTGGTACTCCCAGCGCTTCCTTGATTGTGTGCAGGCAGCCTGATCGATTACCCCCACCCCCATTCTTTCTGTTTGAGACATTGGGCGCGGAAGCGCTGCCCAATTTCTGTCGAGACATCTCCTTGCTTCTTCCCGAGCTCAATTCGAGCTTCCCTACTCCTAGCCCTCAAATTGGCGAACCCAACTATCAATTTCTCTACCCTACTACCTCTCTACCCTCGAAACTTGGAATAGAAGACGATTCGGAAGATGGGAACATCTTCGGAAGACGCTTCTTGAACTTGACTGTCTTCGGAAGACATCTTCGGAAGACTGTCTTCGGAAGTCGACTGAACACAATTCGTATCAAGAGTGGATTTGCTTTGCTTTTGTGTTTAGAGAGGCTTGGTACGAATCCTGAGTGGAGTGGTGAGTTGTTGTGTTAATTCGAGAAGTTGGAACTCGGGAACTAGGCCTATACCTCCGGGTCTTCCAAGCTTCTCAACTCCCCATCTTCCTAGAGAGACTAGAAGACTGAAAGGCTGGCAAGATGAGCGAGAAGACGTGAGGGTCCATTTTGGGTCTCTTCTGTCCGACCCATAGCAACCATTCCTTCTTCTTCCCGAACTTAGAAGAGAGTTGTGAGAAGTATTGCTGGCAGAATCTGGAGAGAATGGTCGAGGGTCATGTCTTCCCATCATGCAGCAAACTTCTTCTGAGTGCGTATGAGAGGTGAGAAGTCAGAAGAACAGAGTGCACATGTCTTGAGTCTGTTGTGAGGATAGATTGCGCGTCGGAAGAAGAAGACAGGTGAGACCAGTGGAGGGAAGTCTGACTTCGGGAGGTCTTCCAAGAACGACATTGAATCGGAAGCTGTCCCAAGTGTCTTCCCAGCGACCACTGTCACCGCAGGAGCCCGCAACCATCTTCTGAACCTTTCTCATACTCTACTTCTCGCATATCTTGTATCTTCTGATAGGAAGTAGGATGTAATGCAAGGTGGGTTGTCTTCTTGGTAATCCATGCGAGGCCTTGCTTAGATAGGATTGTTTAGATATAGCTCGGAAGACGAGAGCTATCTAGGAAGCACTGTTAGAATCCCGGAAGACGGAGTAGCTGTCTTCTGGAAGACTAGTTTCGTCTTCTGAGAGTGGAAGCTAGACTGTGGGCACTCGGGAAGAACTGAGCCTTCAGCTCATAGTAGGTGCTTGTGGTTTAGTGCAGCAGATCTTCCAGGTATGTCGATGCATCCGCGAGGCTTGGTGTTACCAGCGACAAAATTGGCCGAGGTCACTCCTTTCCTCAAGGAGTTGGGTCTCGACTTCTTCCTGTGGGACTGGAACCTCGCAGATCAAGGGCTTCTGGAGGAGGTATGGGCCGCGTTACCACCGCGTAACCGTGTACCTGCAAAGGCAGGAGTTGCTCGGGGAAGACCATCTTCCTGGACAGAAGACTGGTGGCGTAAGGCGTTTCATAGGCCTGAGACCGAGAACCGAGGATATTGGTACGAGAAGAAGATCTTGCCTAGGATTGTGAGTTCATGGCATGTGCCTAGGAGTACCACCTGCCTTTTCGTGGAAGACAGGCAGGGGAGGAACGGTTGGAAGATAGAGTCTTACCGGGTAAGCATAGCATACTTGGGTACCCCGGCGGGAGGACATCTGACGCCCTTCTTCTGCTACTTGTATGTAGCCATGGGGGATCTTAGGGAAGATCAGCTGGCAGTGTATGGGCCAACGGAGCGACAGGAGGTGAAGGAGGAGACCTCGGAAGACGATGACCGAGAGGCAGCAGCAACGCCCCCTCTCACTTTGATGCCACAGCTGAGACCCAGCTCTCACCAGAAGACGCTTCTGGTGAGGGAAGACGAGTCTAGAGGGTCGGAAGACGCCACGCCAGTGAGGAAGATGGGTCACAGAAGTGTACCGAGGACACCCATCTCCCTCATCCATTCAGGATCGGAGTCGGACTCGGAGGAAGACTTGCTGAGTACCCGATCGGAGCAGAAGACAACTTCTGTAACACCTGGGAGTCTTCCGAAGACTCCAGAAGACGAAGGATGGATGGGTACTCCTACTGCGATGCGAGGAAGCGCAAAGAGGAGAGCCGCTCCTGCCACGAGGAGTCTTCCACCCCGGAAGATGAGAAGAGTAGCTTCTTCTCGTGCGCAGAAGATGAAGGCCGTAGTGGTGGAAGAGGCTCCCTTGCCTCTGGAAGACGAAGTCGACACCATCGAGCGAGTGGTGGGGATGAACTTGTCTTCTGCAGGAAGACGACTGGAGGAGTTCAGTGCCTACTTCTAGAAGGAGATCCAGCCCGCTATGGAGTTGCTGGAAAGGAGAGCGAGGGCACAGGAGAAGCCCTTACAGCCTGGATTCGGCCTGCGCACCTTGCTGCGACAGGAAGACAGCCAGTAGAAGACGGAGTCTCTGGAAGCTAGTCTCCGCACTACGGAGAAGCTTGCAGCCAGATACAAGGCGGAAGCAGCCGCTTCTGCCAAGGAGTCGATGCAACTTCGGAAGAGCAACCAGGAGTTGCAGACGCGAGTACAGCAGTGTGATCAGGAAGTTCTCCGAGTACGGGAGAAGATCACTGCCCTCGCAGAAGAGCAGACCACTTGGAAGATGCAGCGAGAAGCCGCAGAAGCGCGAGCTGCAACAGAGAAGACGCAGAGGGAAGCAGCGGAGGCTCGTGCGCGGAAGATGCTAGCTCAGTCGGTAGAAGCGCTTCGGAAGAAGTTCAACTTCACCGCAGGTAAGAAGTTACTTACCTTAGCTAGGGAATGGGACAGCGGGTCCAAGACGAGGTTGGTGGAATGCAGAGATAGCATGTTAAGGTACCTGGATAGACAGATAGAAGGAGTGAAGACACTTTATGGTCTTCCCTCACTTCCGACACCTGCAACCGCATCTTCCCAAGCCCCAGCACCCTCGACTGGACCCGAAATGGAGAAGGAGGAGTTCGATCTCGCTGTACACTTGGTGGTGACAGCGTTGGAAGACGAGAAGACTCCAGAAGACGCCCCGGAAGACATGATGTCTTCTGGAAGACAGGAAGACGAGCCGTCTTCCCAGGTATTCCGCGTGGAGGAAGCGACTTCCCCGGACCCCTATGAGATCGTCATGGTCCCTAGTACTGCATCTGTGCCTCAGAAGACCGAAGACGCACCATTCGACTCGTCTTCCCAGAAGACCATTCCGTCTTCCGAAGTCGAAGCCGAGGAAGACGCAGCCGCAGAAATAGCAGGGCCAGCGAAGAGCGAGGAGAGGGAAGCTACCTCAATGGTACCCGAGGTAAGTGCAGGGCTTCCCAGCCCATCAGAAGTCGAGGTAGTAGCTCCGGTAGGAGCAGATCATGTAGAGATTGCCACCGAGCAATCAGAGTAGTTAGCAAACTCAATCCACACTTCCAGATTTAGTAAGATTGGACATGCTATCTTAAGGGTGGCAGTTTTCCATGTAAAAATAGTTAGGACCCCATGTGGCAGCATAGGTAGCGTAGGAGTAACACAGTGGAGGGCTAATTGGGAAGAGGGACCGCATGCATGTGAGGTGACAACCTCTTGTCAGCGCCTCTCTCTCTCTCCCTGGTGGTCGCCTCCCCTGACTCTCGAGGCAGATGGTTAAGTAGGATAGCAGGGTAGAAGAAAAGCTCTCTGAGAGCTCTGCCAGTTCTGTAGAATTCGGTAGTAACTGAACATAGACACCGATTCTACAGGCAGGCAGGCGAGACACATTAGAGCAGAGACAGTCTTAGCGCACTACACCCGTTGTTGGAAACATACGAATAGTCTTGGAATATACAGGAGGGGTCTGCATACTCGCACCAGCAGTGGTTCGAAGATGTGGATAGAGGTAGTGGACAGTCCAGGAACAGGGAACGGCATCCTCGTGCAGTCTTGTTGGCTGGGCTAGTGTGTCGAGGAGTAGACGCAGGAAGTAGCGGGAGTGAGCTTCCCAATGCCATTGTGACTTCTTCTCGGGGAATAGATTGTGGATTTGAGTGCAGCAGCTTCGCTCATGTCTTCTGGGTGGTGGAATGTATTGAATTCGCTCCCAATTGTGCATGAGAAGTGTCCTTCTTGAGTGGCGATGAATGTCAACAGTTGTGGAGTGTAGCTTGACTCGTTCAGTAGAGCACTTGGGATCTACGTACGAACGGTCTTCTGGGTAAGTGATCACAGAAGACAGAGCAGTCAGAGCAGCGAAGTGAAGAAGAAAGAAGACTTCTTCCCGCAATAGAAGACGACATCCTCGAGTAGAAGACGGTGCTACAGTACTCACGTTTGTTGTCTTCCTCCCCAAACTATTACAAGCAGGGATGGCTTGTTAGTCAGGATCCGGACTAGAAGCCTGTCGGAATCTTAATTGCCCTTTTTCATCCTGTTTTCTCTTGTTTGGATTTCTTCTTCTTCCCATCTTCCCTCATCTTCCCCATCTTCTTATCTTCTTCTAGTGAGCTTCCGATACTTCTATTGAGCTTCCGTGAAGGTGAATGTCGTTGTAGCGCTGCAGGAAGACAACTTCCGTAGGCAGAAGCCTGGGAAGGCTACAGGGGGCATACACCCTGTGATTTATCCAACCCGATTGGAATGTGAGTGTGAGAGTAAGGTGTAACGACTGTTACTAGTCGACTTCTGCGAAGCCGGACAGCCTTCTGGAGGTGTGAGAAGACGAGCTAAACCCCCAGAAGACGAGAATCGTTTCGGGAAGACGGTATCGAGAAGACCGGAAGAAGCAACCTGGAAGCAGGAAGATCATCTTCCCGAGCTTCTCTGTGAATAGTTGTGTGATATTTTAGTTGGTAGTTGTTTGTTTGGGTCCAGAGCACCATTTGGCGTATCTGGAAGACGTGTTGTTTTGTGTGGTTTTGTGAGAAGACGGGCTTTTTAGACAAAACCCGTGTGTTTGTGTGTTTGAACAGATCTTAGAACTTAGAGCAGCGTTACTTGTGCAAATCCTCTGTGGGAACGATATCTTGTATACTAAATGGGCAAAAGGATAAATCCTACGTCACTACAATATGAGATGTTATTTTGAAGTCATCCACCACAACCTGCTTGCTCAAGACGATCTACCCTCTTCATTTCCCGGATCTATGCTCAGATTCAGTATAATTAGTTAGTGGCTGTCAAAGTTCAGAAAAGAACATTCCCTGATGTGAAAAATAAATTCCACAACTCAACTTCACTGTAAATTGGGCGATTTGTGACATTTTAAGACATTCTGACATTCATTGTGACATATTTTTTCCAACAGCCGAGGTAGTAAAAATAATAACTCTGAATCTATCAAAGTTATTGTTTTTATTAATTGATAGTAAATTTTGTATGAAAAGCAAATCTTCTGATTACGAGAGTGTCACGTCAGTTTGACACCCCGGCTAGGTTGACCGAGTGCGGAGTGGCTAAACCCGGTAGGGCCGTTAGGGCGAGTTCTTGGGATGATCCACTAGGGGTATATTTTGCAGTTAGGGTTCGGAAGCCTTAGTTCTTCAAGTTGAGCCTTCAAGCTCCATGGTGGATAGTCTTTGTGAGTGCAATCTGGAGTCTCTGCGAGCACAGAGTAGATTTGGCTCGACTTTATTGATTGTTTAGTGCCCGTTGGCATGGTGGAGTGAGTACATACTGTTTATCACTTGAAGAACTCAGATTGCAAGGTCTGATTGAGAGCTTTCAGATCGCAGATTTTAGTCGATGGTATATCCGGAGTGGACAGATTGTTGATTTGGAGAGATCAGCACAAGTTTGGCTGCAGTATTGCAGGCAGGCATACAAGTACAACGATACTTGTATGTGGAGAGAGATGAGGTTGCGAGACGCATCTCATTGTGTCATGTGACACGTTTGATGTAGAGATATCAGTTGTTGTTCATATCAGTCATTAGAGGATACCAGCAAGCATTATCGTCGAATATTTCGCTGCTGGGGGCGTAAGATCTCACGTTTGTTGGCACCATTCACTTGGTGATAACCGGGTGGTCATGTCAAGGTCACACGCGTACTGGGAGAGGTCAAGGTTTACATGACCCGCGATCTAGGATGTTGTGAGAGATGTTACGGATCTTACGACATCTCCAGATGCATCAGACGGATTCTCCAGCGTACATCTTGGAGAACGTTCCTCTGTTGGGTGATGCTGGTACACAGATGATGACGAGTGTGCACCAGGTGCGATCTTGGGTCAGATCGGCAGTGTTGTTAGATGCAGCGAGAGTGAGATCTCGTGCACATCGTCCACGGTTGTGGTGGACGAACTTGTTACCGAGGGAGGTGCTGAAGCGTACACACGATGTAGTGAGACGATTAGCGCACCTCACAGTTGATGACATCTTGGATGCATGACAACGATCTCAAGTAGTGAGAGTCGTCGATAGGTCATCCATGATAGTGGTGAACCTAGTGCGACGGCTCATGACAACGTTGCCCACTTTGGTGAGCTTTCCAGCGTCACATGCTTACAGAGATGGAGAACTTGGGGTTGTGTAGGATGCTCAATTATGGCAGTTGGTGGAGCTCAATGCCAATAAGAGAGAGAGCGAGCGATGGGTTTCGCTACAGGTACGACAACAGTAGCTTCGGTGTCAGAGGCTTCACGTCGTCAGGTGTTGAGTCAAGCAATGGACTTGAACTGCCTGACATGGATTGTTAGCATTGGATTGACTGAACAGCGTTGGATGCGATCGACGGGTGTTATTGCTCGGACACTTTCGAGCTCTTTGTCTTGTGTCGGTGCAGGTAAAGACGAGGCGTGTGGAGTTCATCATTCTTGGACATCATGGGAAGTCGTGGGAGAGAGTGTGGAACTTGCAGCTGGGATCTGCAGAAGTTTTTCGCACAATGGCGGTGGAGGTTGTTGGTGGTGAGCAGAAGGAAACTGCTCCAGAGGCTGCAAGATAGCAGTCAATAACTTCATCTTCTACCTCTAGCATGATGACAGAGGATACTTGGGAGCCAGAGATTGGACCCAAGCTGATAGGAGAGGAGAGACGAAGAGTTCAGAGATTCCTGAAGAGCTACAGGAATTGTTTTACCTTCAGTATGAAGGATTTGGGTACCTTGAAAGGACCTGGTATACGGATCGACTTGGCTAATGACACGTCAATCTTTCGACGTCCTTACATGAAGATAGTCTTGATCCAGAGTAGGACTCAAGACTTGTTAGAGGCTGGGTTGGTGGAGATGTCGCATGGAGAGTATGCATCTGCCCAATTATGCCAGCAAAGAAGAATATGTATGAAAACTACACGGATAAGCGGATGTGTGGAGACTACCATCTTATCAATCGGCAGACGAAGTCCGATAAGTATGCCATGCTGCCACCTGAGGAGATCTTTGATGCAGCAGGGCACGTGAAAGTCTTCAGTACTTTGGATCTTCGAGCAGGGTATCATCAGTTGTCAGTGAGAGTAGAAGATAAGTCCAAGACAACATTCTGGAGAACTGACTCTCATGGTAAGGATTGTTTGTATCAGTGGCGGTTCTTATAATTTATCAGATGTTATATTGAGGACATCTTAGTCTATAGTGCTACAGTGGAGGAGCACGAGAGACACTTACGGGATATGTTCGAGCGGTTGAGAGCTCACGGGTTAAAGTTACACACTGGGAAGTGTAAGTTGTTCTAGGAGTTGGTAGAGTATCTAGACCACACCATCTATCTAGGTGGGTTGGGTATTCAACAGACGAAGGTTGAGGCTATTGCACGTATCTCACGTTGTCGCGCTATTTGGCGGCTACATGCTTGACTTCTACTCCGACGCTTAGGTTTGATAGTTCTAGAAGTTAGCTCATATTACTTCTAGTCCTTTATATATATGTTTGACACCTTTGCATACGGTGTTAATACTATTTTGAGTCCTAGTAGGCTGATAGTATGTTAGTTATCTTGTTCAAGCATTTGTGCGCTTGTGCAAGTGACTTCTTACTTGTCTATGATGTTCAATGTACATAACTTAGGGTTTCCATGCTGATAGGGGTTTGAGCTCATGGGTTGTACTTACTTGTCGCCCATGCACTCTTTCTAGCTAATTTAAGTTATTTTTCAGGGCTATATGTCATTTTAGGTAGTTTAAGTTTTACGCTGGCACTCTAGGGGGCTTGACGTGGTAGCCTATGAGTGTAGATAAGTTACCAGGTAGTTTAAGGCACAAAAGGACAGTCAAGTGGAGCTATGAACTCCCATTGGTCCATTTTTGTCTTTTGTAAAACTCTAAGTTTAGAAATAGAGCTCTAGAGGAGAGTTCGAGCAATTGGTGAGGTATCTTCGAAATCTGAGAACACAGGAAGAGAGAGCTCGTCGTGCCAAGCACTGTCAGTGAAATTTTTGCTCGATTTGGATCAATAAACAAGGAGTTATGCCCAATTGAAGTTCGGATTGTGCCAAAACTGCATCACTTTTGTTGATTTTGGGGTTTTCGGTGCCAATTGCAGCAGAATTGAGGAAATCACTGCAAAACTTCGTGGTTGCGTTCACTGTCAGGAGGGCTACGATTGTCCAAAAAGTTTTGGATCATTTGAGTAACTGAGTAATTCAGGGTGGCCGCTGAAGCAGAGGGGGTCTGAAAAGCTCTTAATCTAGAGCAGCGACTTTAGAGAAGGAGATCTGGAGTTCTACAAACAATCAGGAGTCCCAACTTCACAGGGATGTTCAGCATCCTGTAGACTTCAAATACTGTGAGAAGATTTGAAATTCATCGAGCCAATTCTCTGTTCTATGTCTGAATAGCTGTCTAGGTACCAGAAATTGCCATAATTCTCTTATTCAGAACTTTTCTGTCAACATCTCAGTGCTAGAATTCAATCTCAGGCTGAAACTTCGTGTGTGTGTTCAGTAGTGCCTCATTTACATGTAGGGGAAGTTTAGAAGTCTAAACCTTCATAGTTTTCCTCTCTTTGAGTGTCAAAGTTCACCGCTTAAGCCTATTACTACCAGTGAGACCTAAATTTCACTTTTTGAGCATATCAGAGGATCCTACACTCCTGTGTGAGTGTTTATAGCTCCTGTTGTGACCTGAAAGCCAACCTCTTGAGTAAACAACCACAGCTAGAAGCCCGGCGCTTTCCTAGGTAGACGGATCACACTCCGACAATGTCTCATAGATGTGAGTCGAGTTTGAGCATTTGTTGATTTGGTGAACTTTTATCGTCGATATGTGAAAAGGTTTAGTGCAATTGCGAAGCCATTGACCAAGCTGATAAAGGTGGACTGTAACGACCTATGTTACACATAGGAAGTTTGTCTATTAGTAAGGTGTTTAGTTATAACTAAGTGTTGAGAATGTTTATTTGCTGCCAAAGTACTTTAAGGAGGTATCAAGTTAGTCATGACTAGCTAAAAGTTAGTTATGGTTAAACTTAGCTGTACTTTTGGCAGAATTCAGATATTTGCTAAAGAGTGAGCACTACTATCTTGTCATCTTGTCTAAAAGATAGAAAGGAGGTGGAAAGTATCCCTTATCTCCTTTTTGACTTGATATTAGTGGTTGGATTAAAGTTGTGGACTTTGTGGGCATTAAAAACAAGAAGAGATTCCACTTGTTTTCTTTTTAGTGGGTCTTAGTGTAGAGGGGGGGTGGAAATTCGAGATTCCTTAAGAATATTTCAGAATCCTTCTAGAAGTTGTTGACTTTGAAGGAATAAGCCCATGTGAAAAGGTAAAAAGCCCATGTGATTAATGCTTTTACCTTATGTAATATCTTAGTAAAACCCGGTAAAAGTAGTTACGGCATTTGCAGATTCATCGGTGGCGATCGTGGAGGTTGAGAGATCAGGAGGGGGTAGTTGATCGATGAGATCGTGGAGGGTTTACATTTTTGGTTCCGTTGCCGGGACCTCACTTGAAGGGATCATTGAAAATGTTTAGAGTTCAGTTCTATATTAGACAAAAAGAGATTATGAGAGAACACATGGAGAGAACGTTGAGAGGAGAGAGAGCTAACGCGATGTTAGCAACATTAGAACCTTTCGTGTATCCCGTAGTGATATATGACGCGTTCGAAGTCATTCTTTACATCTTGTTCACTTAGAAAGGGTTTGAGGAGAGTTGAAAGAGGGTGCAACAAGAGTTGTAGAGAAAGGAGGAGAGAAAAGTTATTAGAGGAGAGAAATTTGTGAGTTTAGAAATTCTGCTCTTTGGAAAATTTATATAGTCGCTGTCAACATTTCTGTGAATTTTATTTTCCTGAGAAACTTTCCAGTGTTTTAGATTGGCTAATAACCTATCTAGGACAAAAGAAATCATAGGAAAAGGTGGTCTAGAGAAGGAGCAATGAATTTTCAAAGTTGAGGGGGTTTATTCGTGAGAGTTGAGAAATTCTGTTCTCTGGAAAAAGTTTACAGTCAGTGTCAGATTTTTTGTGAATTTTATTTTCCTGAGAAACTTTCCAGTGTTTAAGATGGCTGATGAGCTATCCAAGACAAAAGAAATCATGAGAAGATGAGGTCTGAAGAGAGAGAAAGAATTTTTCAAAGTGGAGGGGGTTGACAACCATGAGGGAAGGGAAAATATACAAAGTTCAGTTCTCTAACAATTTGTACAGTCATCACCATCTCTTCTGATTAGGGAAGTTTCTGTTGAAACTTCATGATTTAGTAGCTTGGAGGTTGAGCTATTGGAGACCACAAAAATCTTGGAGAGATCTCTTACCAACTAAGAGATATACGTTTCGGCATACAAGGAGGTCTTGAAGATACTTCATGGGGAATCCAGTTCGGGTGCCGAGGTGGAAGAAGAGACGTTTAGGAGTTCGAACGGAGTCGGAGAAGCCAAAGTTAAGTATAGATGAGTTGCGAACACTTATCTATACTACTTGGGGTGCCCTCTTTACCCTATACCAAGAAGCTTCTACGACCATTGGCGCAGATGTGAAGAAAGTTGAGTTCAAAGTATCATTCACTGTGGAGGTCACGAATGCTCCTGGAGAAGTAGAGTGTGATCCTTACAAAAGTGACTTTAAGATGTCTGCTAGAATCAATACAGACGATGGTCATGAGGATATTATCATGGACTCTTAATTTTAGATTGGATTTTATTTCGTGTATAGCATGTATAATACACGATTTTCAGTATAAAGCTCGAAAGAGTTAAGAAAGTGATGTAGAGTTATTTTCTTCAAAGATATTTTGTCCACTTAATGGTTGAGAAGGTGCAACATGAGTGGAAGTTCAAAAGATTGGAAAGTTAGACTTAGAAACCTTCCTCAAGGTTTAGATGTCATAGTAAGCGTCGGAGAGAGCTCGAAAGAGATTATCATTGAGTTTGAGAACCCTAGTATAAAACCTCAAGTAGAATCTTCGAGGAGAAGAGTAGAAACCGACTTGTGGTGTTATTTCTGTAGAGGGTTGGGACATAAAGTAGTGAATTGTCCAACTAGAATCAGAACCGAGAGAGCTAAAGGGAAGCGGGAGTTTACTGATTTAAGTCTTCGAGTGGGTCCATCGTCACCAGCGCCAATTCATCTTCTAGGAGAAGATCTTTGTCCAAGTTGTGGCGTGGGTGATCTATCAAGAGGACACAAGTGCTTCGATGTGGCCGCCCTACTTACGTCAGTAGTCGAGAAGTTGGACGAGACTCAAAGAGCTGAGACGGAGAAGTTGTCGACTTCAAAAGAGGACTCGGCTGAGTTGTGATGGAGATCGTCATTCGGATGGTGGAGCAAACGGTGATGCGACTCAGGCTCATGATTACCTTGGGAGAAGAGATGGCACAAGAGGTGTTGTTACAACCATTTCTTTTCATTTTACCTATGGTAGATTATTCGCGAATGGAATTGGTGATGTTTGTACTCTTTTAGCGAGTAGTTATTGCACAAAAATTAGAAGAGTAAAAAGAATAGTTACAAGATGGGGAAGTTACCAGTGTTTCATGGGAAGGACAATGAAGATGTAGAACCATTTGTACGAGAATTCAAAAGGGGTTGCATCGGAAACAACGTAAGAAGGAAGGAAGAATGGGTGTTGTTACTGCCAGAGTTTTTAGAAGATTTTGCTCTTACATGGTATGAAGACCGAGTGAAGAGCCAGACACCTGGTGCAGTGGAGGACACATGGGAGACGTTGAGTAATGCACTCATCGAAGAATTTCTTCCAGAAGAGAGTTATGAGAAGCTCATGGTGGAGCTTACTCATTTGAAGCAACGTGACGACGAGAAAGTTCACCAATATGCCGAAAGGGTGGATAAGTTGGAGCAACGGTTTCGGACGGTCCTACGGAAGAGTGGAGACAATGTGGAGTTAACGATGGCGGGGATTGGAGCAGTGTTGACCAAGAACTTGGTGGGAGGGTTGAGGCCTTCAATTCGAACCCAAGTGAGGTACGAGAAGCCAGCAACCAAAGCGGACGTTATCAAGATTGCGACAAATATGGAAGAGAGTTTGGATGAAGGAGATATCATCCAACCTCATCATGCTGCTCTGGTGTCGACTCCGACTCCTGGTGTAGCATCAACGATTGCACCTGCACCATCACAATTGGTGATTGCTTCAACGTCAGCTCCTACTCCAACGGTGGTGTCAAGATCGTTTGTCCCAACAACGATGTCTACTGCCACCTCTGATTTTCATGCCGAGCTGAAGAGCATCACCAACACTCTTGCGGATCTCAAGATAAATATGGTGCAGTTACGAGAATGGAGAAATAAAGGTGGAGGAGGAGGTCAAAGAGGTTACGACAACAATCCTAACAGAGGAAATCAAGGTAACTTTGGAGGCAACCAAGGTAACTTTGGAGGAATCACTTGTTGGACGTGTGGAGGTTCTCATTTCCAGCGAAATTATCCTAACAACAGAGCAAGAGGTGCCGAAGCTGTCAGAATGAATGTGGGTGGAGGAAATCCATCACAAGGACGAGACAAGGGGGTGGCTACTATCGATGTCGTACGAGATCCCATCTACGAGAAAGGAGAGAGTTCAAACTCTTCTCATGCACCGGTGGAGTTTTTAGCTCAAGAAAGGAAAAGAACTCGATTTTCTGATGAACCGGTTTTCATGGAGGAGTCAGCAAGTAGAAGTACTCGTTCGAGTAATGTTTCGAGTACACCAAGGGAGCCAAGAAGGAAGTTGGAGATGGCGGATTTCACCATTTCATCTTCTCAAGCAGGATATGATGTGGTTGAAGATGTGGGTGCTCAGAAAGCCAACATCACTGTTGGACAAGTGATCGCACTTAATCCCAGCTTACGAAGGGAACTCAGAGGAGGACTGAGTTCTAAGAGAAACAAGAAGAAGAAACCCAAGAGCAAGACATCAAAGTCTGTGGGAGTTGGTGTGGTGGATGTGCATGCTTCAGAGGTATGCACTAGGGCTTCAAAGATTGAAGTCCGGTTGAATGATCACTACGTCTTTGACGTATTGGTGGATGGAGGGTCGGCTGTAAATGCCATATCGGAGAGGTTGATGAAGAAGTTGAGGATGGAACCAACTCGTCCGGCTAGCATTGTCGTGAGGATGGCTAACAAGCAACGGGTAAGACCTCTTGGTGTGTTAGAGAAGGTGGTCGTGTCTGTGATGGGAGTTCAAACATTGATGTCCTTTCAAGTGTTAAAGGACTCTAGTTATGATTTGCTCCTAAGTAGACCTTGGTTGAGAGCTGTGACAATCCCTTGCACCACTGATAGGTGGCACAAGGGATACTTACGGATTGGGCTTAGAGATCATAGAGTGATAGTTCCTCTCTCGGGTGTTGGAGTTGTGACTTCTGACTTTGATAGACCCACTAGTGACTATTGAGAATCTGATACGGAGGATGATCAGAGTGTCTCAGAAGTAGATACCGGAGATTCTTACAATCAAGAATCCTCGTCTGAGGACGAAGGATTTGGTCGAGATGAATCATTACATCAGCTTAGTGCTATTGACTTGTTGCCTCGACCAGCAGTGGAGAAAGATCCTGACAAAGAAGAGTTGAGTGAGGCAGAGATTGTGAGAAGACTCTCTACCCTGAAGTTTGGTATCAATGTCACTCAAGAGGAGAAAAGTAGATTCCTAGATATATTTCGAAAATATATCCATGTGTTTGTTTTCAGCTACAAGGATTTGAAGGAGGTGACTCTCGAGACTCATCGAATCGAATTGGAGGAGAACCCAAGACCAGTTCGACAGAAGCAGAGAAGGGTCAATCCTACAACAGCGATGATGGTCAAGGAGGAGATAGACTAGTTGAGGGAGACGAGTTTCATCTACGAGGTGGAGAACTCAGAATGGGTTTCACCCATTGTGATTGTCAAGAAGAAGAATGGTAAGCTGCGAGTGTGCATAGACTATAAGAAGCTGAATGCAGTTACCAAGAAGGATTATTATCCTCTACCATTTATAGATGAGATTTTGGAGGAAGTTGCTAGTCATGAGTGGTACAGCTTTGGTGATGGTTATAGTGGATACAACCAGATCAAGATAGCACAGGAGTACCAGCAGTTGACTACTTTCACTACTCCTTGGGAAACATTTGCATTTCGAGTGATGCCATTCGGATTGTGTAATGCTCCGGCCACGTTTCAGAGGTTCATGAACAAGGTGTTCGAACCATTCATAGGAAAGTTTATTCGTGATTTCATTGATGATTTCTGTGTGTACGGAAGAAAGGAGGACCATTTTGATCATGTGATCAAAGTTTTGCAGCGGTTGGAGCAAGCTAACGCTTCTCTGAATCCAGAAAAGTGCATCTTTGGCTGCGAAGAAGGTCTGCTGTTAGGACACATCATTTCCAAGAAGGGGATTGCAGTAGATCCTGAGAAGGTGAAGAAGATTGTGGATCTTCCATTTCCAATCAACTTGACAAAGTTGAGACAGTTTCTTGGGATGGTTGGATATTATCGTAGGTTTGTCTTTTCCTTCTCAAACAAAGCAATAGCTTTGACTATGTACATGAAGAAGGGAGTTGAGTTTGACTTGATAGTGCATGATCAGAAGGCAAAGGAAGCATTTGAGGAGCTGAAAAAGACATTGGTGACAGCTCCTATACTTGCTAAACCTGAGTGGAGTAAAGCATTTATTCTGTATACGGATGCCTCCAATGTAGCTATCGGGTGTACATTAAGTCAGTTAGATGAAGACGGGCATGATCATCCTATAGCTTATGCTAGTAGGCAGATGGTGCCAGCGGAGAAGAATTACTCCGTGACTGAACGAGAAGGATTAGCGGTGATCTTTGGATTGAAGAAATTCTGACATTACTTGCTAGGAGGGAATTTTCCATAGTCACAGATCACAAGGCTTTAAAGTATATCTTTAATAAGCCTAATGCCGAAGGTCGTATTGCCCGTTGGAAGATCCTTCTAACAGAATACGATTACGTGATCGAAGATAGACCAGGGAAAAAGTATGCGAATGCTGATCTTTTGTCGAGGGCTTATGATGATGAGGGAGAAGAACCGTTTGATGATTCATTTCCAAGACGAACATCTGATGAGTATCACAAGCATTGAGGAGATACCGGACGAGTACAAGGAAATCTGGAGTTTCTTTACAGATGGCTCTTTTCCAGAAGGTATGCATACCCGAGAACGTAACGCGTTGATCAAGAGATGCAAACCTTACACCATGGTGGAGAGAATTCTGTTTCATCAGGGAGCAGATGGGTTACTAAGGAGAGCAGTTGGTCAGAAGGAGGCATTCAAGCTAATGCACGAGTTTCACGACGGAATTGTTTACGGAGGTCACTTTGCTGGTAAGATAACAGCCTTCAAGATTTTGGATGCGGGTTACCACTGGAGAGGGATTTTCAAAGAGTGTTTAGACTATTGCAAAACTTGCGACGTATGTCAAGCATTTGCTCTGAAGTCTACTAGAACACCTCCTTTAAGATCAATTCCAGTATTAGGGCCGTTTGAGAAGTGGGGTATTGACTTTGTAGGTCCTCTTAATAAGACACCTCGAGACAATAGATACATTGTAGTCGTCACTGACTATTGTACCAAGTGGGTAGAGGCTAGACCTTTGAGGGAGACTAATGAAACAGAAGTCGGTAGATTCCTATGAGATAGGATCATCACCAGATTTGGATGTCCGTTAGAGTTGGTCTCAAATAGAGGAGGAGAGTTTGTAGGGAGCATGACTACTGCTATGCTACAACACTTTTCTATCAAGCCACGAGTAACAACCTCATACAAACCAAATGCCAATGGTCTTGCGGAGAAGACCAATCTTACACTCTGTATGATGCTCGCCAAAGATGCTGGTGTTGAGACTACGAAACATACTTGGGATAAGAGGCTACATGTCATCTTATGGGAGTATCGAACGACAACAAAGACTTCTACTGGGTACTTTCCATTTCGACTGGTTTATGGAGTGGAGTCCAAGTTGCCCATCCAATTCGAATTGGATACTTTTCAAACTATTCAACGAAAGTTGAAGAGGTCGAGAGGAGAAGACGTGGTCAGATCAAGAAGGGAGCAACTCATGGAGTTGGAAGAGACCCGAGCGGTAGCAATGATCCAGATGGAACGAGCTCAGGCGTATCAAAAGAAGAGTTACGACAAACGGTTGGACAAGAGGGAGGTAAAACCTTTTCAAGTCGGAGATTGGGTAATGTTGTATGATGCTATCAGATTCAAGAGGGCTAGGAAGAAGTTTCTTCCTAGATATTTTGGTCCTTTTGTTGTAGATAAGGTGTGGAGCAACTTCACATATGACCTTCAGGAGTTGGGAGGAAGGAGATTCGATCGGGTCAACCATGACAAGCTGAAGTTGTTTCATCGACGAAAGTTCTCTCTTCACTCCGAGGACGGAGCGAAAATTTAGTCCGAGGATAAAATGTAACGACCTATGTTACACCTAGGAAGTTTGTCTATTAGTAAGGTGTTTAGTTATAACTAAGTGTTGAGAATGTTTATTTGCTGCCAAAGTACTTTAAGGAGGTATCAAGTTAGTCATGACTAGCTAAAAGTTAGTTATGGTTAAACTTAGCTGTACTTTTGACAGAATTCAGATATTTGCTAAAGAGTGAGCACTACTATCTTGTCATCTTGTCTAAAAGGTAGAAAAGAGGTGGAAAGTATCCCTTATCTCCTTTTTGACTTGATATTAGTGGTTGGATTAAAGTTGTGGACTTTGTGGGCATTAAAAACAAGAAGAGATTCCACATGTTTTCTTTTTAGTGGGTCCTAGTGTAGAGGGGGGTGGAATTTCGAGATTCCTTGAGAATATTTCAAAATCCTTCTAGAAGTTGTTGACTTTGAAGGAATAAGCTCATGTGAAAAGGTAAGAAGCCCATGTGATTAATGCTTTTACATTAAGTAATATCTTAGTAAAACCCGGTAAAAGTAGTTACGGCTGAGTTACCGAAGGGTACCGGAGGATACCAAAGTAAAAACCTAGAATGTATAAATAGAGGAGTAGAGAAGAGCTCCTCATCCTTGTTTTCACATCGTCGTAATGACAACTTGAGTAATATAGAGAGTGTGGGATATTTTTAGCATGTGAGAACTTGAGAGACGTCGTTAGAATGGAGGATTTTAGTTGATGAGTTTAAGGAGATTTTTAGTTGATAAGTTTGTGGGTGTATGAATGAGTGAACTTAGCATTTTTCCCTTCAAGATTCATGGTGTGCTTCCATCAAAGCCATCAGAGGTGATCCCTGAGTGAGAGACAGGTCCGACATGTTGCAGATTCGTGGATGACGATCGTGGAGATTGAGAGATCGGGGGATAGTTGATCGATAGGACCGCGGAGGGTTTACAGGACCAAGAGTGGTAGTGGGGAGATGAGCAAGAGCGAGCTTTTGTAGAGCTCAAGGATAGATTGACATCTGCTCCCATCTTGAGGAGACCCGTTAGGGGGCGTTTTTTCCAACTGCACACTTATTGGAGTATGTTGGGACTTGGAGCAGTGCTGATTCAGCATGATGATGGGAAAAAAGAGTTTGTGGCGGCGTATGCCAGTTGCTCCAATAATTCGGCGGAGGTGAGATATAGCTCATACGAGGGGGAGTGTTTAGCTGTAGTGTGGGCTGTTGCACACTTCCGATGTTATTTGTTATTAGAACCCCTTTACTCTCATCACTGATCACTAGCCGCTCAAGTGGTTGATGAAGTCCGACAAACTTATAGTGAAGCTTGCACAATGAGCTCTGATCTTACAAGAGTATGACTTCAGGTAGCGCATAGACCTGGAGTTGCAAATCTAGATGCCGATGGATTGAGTTGCAACTCATGCACGAGTCAGCAAGATCAGACTGAGGCTCGATGACATGACGAGGTTGATAAGGAGATAGTGCTAGGGTGGCATGCATCTGTCTTTCTTTGTGTGTTGGTCATGAACTCTAGTATGGAGGATCAAGTCGTATCTTTCTCTGGTCAGAGAGTAGATGAGGAGTCTCTAGATCTTGAGGGTGAAGATGGTGTACCACACCAGCGAGATATCTATGACGATGTGACTGTAATGGAATATCTACGTACTGACGTGGTGGTAGACACAGTAAGTGCCAAGGAGCGAGATCGTGTTTTTCAACGAGCGAAGAGATTTCGACGAGAAGGACGACATGTACTTCGAGTGTGAGATGATGAGAGAGTACGAATAAGTGTCACATCCATCTCAGAGGACACAGTTAGTACGACATGCTCATGAGAAGTTGAGAAATTTTGGAGTGAAGCGTACGCACAACTTACTCCAAGGACAGTGTTGATGGCGTGGTATGCACGTCGATGTGCAGTAGTTTATTGCACGATGTGTGGTTTGTGATCGAGTACGAGCATAGTTTAATTCTCCTACTCCACAATTACACCCCTAACCGATTATGAGGTTGGATTGCCGTTGGAGTTTGGATTTTGCGGGACCCTTATCATTGACCGTACGTCACCACCTGTATGTGTTGATGATGGTGCAGCACTTCTCCAAGTGGATTGAGTTGGTGGCATTACCGGACAGGACGAGTGAAGAGACGGGATGTTCTTAGATAGAGTGTTGAGTCATTTTGGAGCACCAGCTGAAGTGCTAACAGACCAAGGTACAAAGTTTCTTGGTGAGTTTCAGACTTTGTGTGATCATGCGCTGATTGATCAGGATTACATCTCGAGAACATCCTGAGGCGGATGGTTTGACGGAGAGGGTAGTTCAGACGGTGAAGAGAGGATTGCGCAAGTATGGCTTGCAGAAGGGCCACTTGAGAGACTGGGATGTGCAGTTATCATGGTTGGCTATGGGCTACCGTTTTAGCCGACAGGCGTCTTTGACTTCCTTCTCATCATATTTTCTATTGTATGGCCGAGATCCAGATCTACCTTCGGCCATTCGTCCTGATTCTGCTGAGGTGCTGAACCTTGATGACCCGGATATGTGGGTGAACGCATGTTCTCAACGAGCAGAGACATTTCAAAGAGTTATGCTTATGACTTTTGAGAACTTATCGATTGTTCAGCATAGAGACACGTTGCAATATGCAACTATTCGAGGAGGAGGTTATCGACCATCGATTCGTAAGTTTCATCCTGACGATTATATCTATCTATAGCAGACTGCACCGACGTCGTTGGATGTGACCGCAGGGCGCACTATTTTACGAGTGCGAGAGGTGTTACCTTCTGGAGTACTCATGTTAGAGGGTCGTGATGGTGTTGTTTGAAAGGAACATATGCGTAATTGCGCACCATGTCATCTTCCCAACATCGATGATATCGTTGACTCAAGTTTAGCAGTTGTACATGCAGGTTTGAGGTGTATGTTGTGTGGGTCTGCTGATGGAGCAGCCGTATGTTGATGTGTGATGGTTGTTTGAGAGATTGGCACATGTCATGTTTGACTCCACCTCTTAGTGTCGTTCTTACTGGACGGTTTGTCCTTGATGTATATAGCAGAGATAGCCGATTAGATCTTTGCGTGATATGGATTGCAGACAAGCGATTAACGATGAGGCGATGTAGCACTCGGTCTCTTGATCCTTGCACCCATGAAGGTGTATATCACGTAGTTGAGATATGGAGCTATCTAGAGTTAGAGGGACCTAACCGTCAATTAAGGAGGCAATTGTGGTACACTTGTGTATGTGTATGACATCGTCTATGTGTTATCTGTATGTGTGGTGTATCTCTAACAACGATGTATGTTTTGTAATGATGTGTATGCGCACGACAGCTGTCACGTCAGTTTGGTACCTCGGCTAGGTTGGCCGAGTGCGGAGTGGTTAATCCTGGTAGGGTCGTTAGTGTCGTTAGGGCGAGTTCTTGGGATGACCCACTAGGGGTATATTTCGCAAGTAGGGCTTGGAGTCCTTAGTTCTTCAAGTTGAGTCTTCAAGCTCCTAGCTATGATGGATAGTATTTGTGAATGCAATTTGGAGTCTCTGCGAGCACAGAGTGGATTTGGCTCGACTTTAGTGATTGTTTAGTGTCCGTTGGCATGATGAAGTGAGTATATACTGTTTATCATCGTGATACACTTGTGTATGTGTATGACATCGTCCATGTGTTATGTGTATGTGTGGTGTATCTCTGACAGCGATGTATGTTGTGTAGCGATGTGTATGCGCACGACAAGTGATCTTCCGAATGAAGGAACTGAAACAGAACTGACCGATTCAGACCAGAAGGAAAATGATAGCAACCATGTGCAAATAAGATAACTAAGGAGTACGTTTGCAATGGAATAGCAGAAGTCAGTTCAAGGAAACACAATTATATTGGACAGTGTCGGAGATGTCCAAAGCAGTTGAAGCGGGCTATGTCTTGCGATTACCGTGAAGACGGTTCACGTGCAATGGTTCTATTGATACCATTGTCACGTATACTTTCTCTCGGGTGCAGCTCCCAAACCCAACACACGGAAAATCACAAAAAATTCATCGAAAACTGCTGTGTTGCTCCAACCACTGAATCGCATTGCCAGTTATCTTGCTCACATCGTAAATAAACCAATTGCTTTTCGAAAAAGCATTCAGATAATTCTCCATAGTAGTAACCCATAAATCAAAGACTGAAAGTCAGATCTTGGTGATGAAGGAGAACGGAGTCGTCATGAATCTTAAGCCGCTGTTTGGGTTCTCGGAGCGGCTAGATATTACCGTCGTTGGTGCTATATTGAGATCTGAGTAGTGTCTTGGAGCATGCATGCTTTACCTTGCTGGAATGCTTGGTAGACCAGGGTGTACAACAAGTTGTATCGAGACTCGATCAAGTTGGTTGAGTGATCTTATAATATCTTTCAGTTGTATCAAATAGAGTTGTGGCGGCCAAACTGATGAATAGTTAGCGTCGTTGAGAAGTTGTTAAATCATGCTTCTAGTGATTTAGAGTTACTTGCATGCAGATAGTACAGAGTTGAATGTTTCAGGATTTGTATGTAACACAAATTTGTACAACTTATACGTATCATGAGACCGTAGTAGTCTTTAACCTTGAGTCGAGAGAGTCCAAGAAGAGTAGATAGAGAGCATTAGGGTTGAAGGATCAAGGTTCAGAGCCAACCTGTTCAAGTCACATACCTCTACACAGTCATATACCATGTGTATTCCTAGACAGAAAAACACGCTATACGATAGCTGGTGAACTCGACGTGAAAGTCTGGGGTGAGAGGTACGTGCGTGGTTTTGTCACCATAGACGTTGAAGGGTTGGGTCATTACATAGATGAGGCTTCTACATCTGGAGAGGCTCCAAAGGTGATCAAGCTTTCACGGTCTGATATGCGATTGCTTGAGACATTCGCGTTGGTAATGCAACAACAGCAAGTCACTGAACGGAAAGAAGCAATGACTACTAAAGCCTTACAATCTGTTGTGGGGTTGCTAGATCAGTTTGATGGGAAGAACATATCCAAGTACCTTAAGTACTATTCCCGAGAGATGGAGTTGAGTAAGGTGCTAGAAAGAGAGATGGTGAGTACATTTGAGCTTGCTGTCGTACCTGAGCTACGAGAGCATGTGAAGGACATCATCCGATCTCATGGTGCTACATGGGAAGGATTTACTCTTCAGCTCAAAAAAGAGTATTCTTTAGAGGATGCAGACCGAGTGACTGAGAAGTCATTCATGAAGTGGGTAAACAAACCCAACAAAGAGCTTATTGCCACAGAGCTATTTCAGGAGTTTGAGAGACAATTCCTTCAGTTGTCTGTGGATGGAGAAGCTCACATTGGAGAACGACAAGGTGGAGTTGTTTCTGCAAGCAGCCAACAATGAATTACAAAGGGAGTTGGAGCTGCTTTTGGAAGATAGGATGGAAGATAATGGACTCACAATTGATTGGAGAAAAGTCTCTGAAGCAGTGAGTGTACTTGCCAAACGAGAGTACCGGAGAGGGAAGGTGGTGGTAAGACAAGAAGAGAGACCACCGTCGATCATAGTACCTCGTAGGCAACCAATGGTACCCAATGTGCAAGCATCTATTGTGCATGTACCTCAAGTTCTACTTCCTACTATTTCTGTCTCGAAAGTTGTACCGCAAAGAGATGCTATGGAAGAGTTGGTAAAAAGGATGAGGGACTTGCAGATCAAGTTAGCAAGGTTGGAAGAGAAAGGAGGAGCACATGATACCAGACTTGCTCCTAAGCAAGATTATGTACAGAGATGCATTTGGTGTGATAGTTCTGATCATGCTCGAAGAGAGTGTGGTGATTTTGCCAAAACTCTACGAGATGGAGTAGTCTATTGGAAGGAAGGAAGGAAAGATTGCTTTGAAAGATAATGGAGAGATTTTTAGAACCAACTTCGAGAAAGAAAGAATGAAGCAAGTACTGGAGGAGTATCTATCTCAGCATGCTAATGCGTCGGTAGAAGCTGCTACTTATGGAGTTGAGGTAGTACGAGAAAGAAGTGCTTCTAAGAAGCATGGAGATACTCTTGATATGTGGAGTCACGCGGTAAGCACGAACAAAAAGAGGAAAATGGCAAGAGAGGAGTTGCTCAGAACAACCACGACAATCAGGGGTGCTATTGGATGGGATGATCCCGTGGATACAATGTCTATACATGCTTATTTGGCGAAGAGTCAACATGAGGCTCTCATGGAGGAGAAGCGCAAACGAGATGAAGCAGGCCCTAGCGAAGAGAGAACAGCTCTCAAGAGGAGAAAAATTCAGACCGGAGATTATGTCTCTATCAAAGGAGACTATGGAAGAGGTCATATCCTCTACTCCTGAGAAGTCAGAGAAGAGCAGAGGTAAAGAGAAAGGTAAATCTCCTTCATACAAGCTTCAATCTGATATTGAAGCTGCTACGGATCTGAAAGGAGTACTAGAAGAGAGAGTACTCATATGCCAAGATCGAGTTTATCTTGCGAGAAGTTCTTGGGATTGCCAAGAAGGAGTTTCATGATGTCATTATTGACATCATCAAACGAAAAAGGCAATTGACAAGAGAAATCGCTGTGTCTAATGCATTAGACACAAGATATCAAAAGAGGAAGAGTTAGAACTAGCTCAATGCTGCATCAACCGCAAGGTTCGGTTTGAGGATGATAGCGATGACAAGGTCTCTAGTCATTACACTAGAGGACATTGGGCTAGAGCTACTACCGAAGCCTTAGTGAAGGTAGGAGAGATGACAGATCCGGTGGTTGCTCTTATTGATCATGGATCAGAGATCAATATTGTCTCTAAGGACATCTACAAGCAAGGTGGATGGCATGTTGATATAGATCATGGTCGGATGATCAGAACATCGAACAACACACGAGGAGAACTCTATGGAGCTTGTCCTAATATGAAAGTGAAGGTTGGAGATGTAACTATTGAACAAAACTTCTTTGTTCAAGATAGTACATCATACTCGGTGATACTCGATCAACCTTACATTACAGCTGTGAGGATGGAGACCAAGGTTTTGGATGATGGATCTGCTTATGCGCGGATCAGAAGTCAGGATGGCAAGAAAGCGATACAATTTCTAACTGTATCAGCAAATCACGAGCGGAACAGAGATTATCTGAGGGGTGGCTCCTTGCCTAAGATCACAGAGGAGTTCAAGGATTTTTGACAAGTACTGTAGAGCCCACTTTTTCAATTTTTGATAGAAGAAGCTTGAAATATAGGAGTTTGTAGAAGAAATAATGAAGTTAGAAGAAGAAATAGCTTAGTTTTAGTAAAAAAAGAGACTTCTGAAGAAGAGTCTTCGGAAGAAGAGGAGAACTTTCGACGAAGATCTTCGGGAGAAGACCTTTCCAGGAAAGACCAGAACGTATATCGTCAGAACATTCTCTTCACGAATGGTCTGAGCGAAGACAAACTATCTACCCAGAAAGGAACAGGAACGATAAGCGGCGTGGGCGAAGATGAGATTGCGCATGCCCTTATCAGGTCAGGGGACAACCAATCAGAGGCGACTTCGGCACGTGTGAGAGTTTGAACCGACCTATATACTAGGAGAATTGACTCATTTCTCACATTCTCTCTTAGCGCTCACCCTAATCCTCACTTGCGCACGATCGATTTGAGCGAAGATTTTCAAATTAGGCGAAGACAATCAGGTTGGGGCGAAGGTTAACTTGAGCGAAGACAAGCAGTTTTAGACAAAGTTCATCTCAGCCAGCTAGCAATCTTCGTCTGATCACGATGTCTATCGCGACGAAGTTACCACGGATTAGAGCCTTTGAGTTAGACCAAGAGGAGTTAGTGCGCCTTCGGCCGAAGCTGAAGGAGATAGGTCTTAGCTTCCTAACCCTGGGAGGATGGACGAAGGTGTCTGGCAAGTTCATTAGTCAGATTCGGATGTGTGAAGACCATGGAGGCAAAGAACTATATGCGCGACCTGGCAACTGGACTGTCGAGAACTGGGAGAAGGTTCTGCTGGATGAAGCTGGGACGAAGGGTGACATGCTCTTCGACAATGCGTCGATGAAGCACTTGGTCAAGGAGGACCAGAACTACGGCGAGCTCTTCGAGAGTCCGATGCACCAGACGAATGGCTACAAGTTGTCCGAGTACAAGGATCCCGTGAAGAGGAAGATTGCGGAGGCCATCATGCTGATTTTGAGCCCCCGAAGAACAACTTACCTGTCGACTTGGAAGGTATGCTTCTTCGAACACCTCTTCGCCGGAAGACGAGCTTACTGGGCGAAGATATTCCACGATGAGGTCCAACGGCTGTTTAAGAAGCAGGACTATGTGTATCTGGGAGGATTTGTCAGCATCTTCTACTTCGGTATGGGGTGGCTGAAGGAGAATGAAGCTAAACAGTTGGGCTTCGGTGAAGACGAAGAACAAGATTTTGCATCACCCGCTCGTCAGGTCGAAGAGGGACAAACCGAAGACATTCAGCAACTGGGATCTTCACCGAAGGCAATGGCCGAAGATACTCAAGAGGAGCAGCAGGCAGCGACTGTTCAAGCAACGGTCGAAGACGAAGAGAAGAGACGTAGCAAGAGGAAGAAGCCTCTTCCAACTTCGCCCATGGAGAAACCGAAGGCCCGAAAGAAGGTAAAGGGCACGAAGAAGGAAACAGTGGACCTGAGTAGTTCAGGAGCAAAGATTGAAGGTGAAGCTGTCTGCGGTGAAGGCACTTCGGCCGGAACAACATTGAGCAAGGTCGATCTCTTTAGACAGGCGATGAACTATGGCGAAGAGGTAGTCGTCCCGATCCTCCGACTTCTTGAAGACAACAAGGAGGATTACGAGAAGGAAGTGCAGCGGAAGGTGACATTTCCAGAGATGTTGGCGGAGTTACATTTCAGTAGGGGAACTTGGCAGCAGGAGAAGAACAATCTTCGCGAAGAAGCCCGGAATGCGACGAAGATAAGGTTGGAATCGGAGAAGGAGCTAGAAGATCTTCGGCGCCAATACGAAGAAGCGAGGACTGCTTTGATCAGTAAGGATGAAGAGTTGAAGGTGTCGACGAAGAGCTTCGCCGACCGCATAAAGGAGTTATCTGACCAAGTAGCTGAGTTACAGCGAAGCCGAGGCGAATTTCAGGCTACAGTTGCAGAACTCACAAAAGAGAACGAAGATTTGAAGACGAAGGTGACTGACTCCGAAGACCTTCGGAAGAAGTTGATGCCGGTGTTGTCCGCGTACGTGACTTCGGGGTTAGATGTGGACGAGCTTGGTCTTCTTCGGGCGTTGAAGGCGGAGGTAGTGCAAGCGGAGACGAATCCCGACGGTGTGAAAGCGCGCCTTTCTCGACTTAGACAGAAAGTAGATAGGGAGATTGGCGAGATGCGAGCGAACGTGGAAGTTCAGTTAGAGGAGTTTAGAGCACAGTTAGGCTTAGGAAGTTAGTTACTGTGAAGATGAAGATGATCGTAGGGTAGCGAAGATCTTCCGCCTTCTTAGGAAGTTAGACAGTTAGCGCAGTTAGAAAAACAGTTAGGTTAGGACGAAGTAGTATATAAGCAGCGCGATCCACAGTCCTCGTGCCTTTTCCATGTTTTCAGTTCTTTATTAATTTATTTCTATTTCCCAAAAGTGCGGAGCGATGTTGTGAATGCTTTGGACGAAGATATTTTCCTCCGAATATTCGGTGTTTACTGTCGCAGGTGTAATTTTCTGATTGACGAAGATCTTCGCCCTTAGACTTGAAAGAAGAGACTTCGGTGTAGGAACTTTGAAGAGCCTTCGGCCGAAGTTGAGACTGTAATCTTCGTGAAGAGCTTTTGAACGAAGATCTGAGAACAAATCAGTTACTGTGAAGTGGAAGAGCATAAGTTAAATTGTAAGGAGAGTTTGGATGATGGTGGCTTCATCTTAAGTTTGGCTTCTTCAAATAAGTGGGATTCTTAAGCATGAGGATTTAGTTGGAAGAACATTCCTTAGGAAGAGTAGGGACTTATTCCTTGGAACCTTGATGTGAAATCAGTATTCTTCTGTCTTTTCAGAAGAAGACTAGTAACATTTCAGTAGTATTTTACCTTATTCATTCATTCACATCTGTCTTCTCAATCTTTTGTATGTTTGTCGGAAGGGTCCCTGATCAAAGAACTATTTCATTGTTGTTTGTATTCGATTTATCAGGTTTGTACTTGGGTTTGGTTTCTTATCAGACTTAACTCTCATCCGGATATTATTCAATTCCGTGAGAATAACAGAAAACCATTTGAATTATCATTGTGACGTTGTAGTACTGTGTTTTGTGTAATTGTTAACTGTATCTTCGTGGGAACGATCCTTTATTTACTATTTCCGATACTTTGTGTTTCTCTGGGTTGTTACATATAGAAACATTAAAACTTTTGGCGCCGCTGCCGGGGATACAGATTTAACTTTTACTTTGAATTCAGTAAGTTGTAACCGTCGACATGTATGTCGGGGGGAGCACGAGCGCCTTCTGACGAAGATCAGAGGACGGGAAGGACCAGGCGAGCGCTGAAAAGAAGATTGGTCCGAGAACAATTGTTGGAAGAAGTCCAACGCCAGAAGGAGGCAACGAGGGAGCGAAGACGTCAAGCAGCTCAGAAGTGGCAAGAAGTGAAAAATCTCTCCGAAGGAACTTCATCTCCGCTTGAAAGAAGTTCAGTACCTATTTCACCACGAACACGTTACGAGAAAGACGAGCGCACATACTGGAAGAAGAAGGGAGATATCGAATCTCCATACTCGAGCGTAAGAAGTGGAGAGAGTTCACCTAAAGACGTATCATGGTTACCATTTCCTTCAAGGACCACAAATTTTCATGAATCTCTGTTTGAATCAACAAGAAAAGAAGAAGGTATTCAAGCAGAAGAAGAGGAGTCAGATAGAGAAGGATCACCTTCACTTCGAAGAGTGGAGTTGTTTCAATCTTCATCTTCGTCTTCATCTTCAGGATCAGCACAGACAGAATCCAATATTTTGACAACTCTTGCGGAAGATCCAAATCCTGACGCGGAAGCGGCCTTGGAGCTGATCGTCAGACATGGGCCGGAAATCACAAGCTTTGTAGACCTCTTGAAGAAACAAAGAGGACAAGAATTAATTCGAGAATTATTACCATTGGGATCACCTGCTCTTCAAATCCCAAACCTTAGACCACAGGGTACTCCAGGAGTATCACTCTTTAAGATACGAAGTCAAGAGGCCTCTACCTCGTCTTCACCCAAAAGAGAACATAAAGTAAGACGAGGAAATGTTCACTCAGTTGAAGAGCCTTCGGCCGAAGTTACTTTGCCCGAAGTGAACTCCCCAAACATCCAAGAGGGAACAACGGTGGTGAATGCTCTTGCCAAGCTGACACTTCGACCAATAAGCAATTTGTCGAACGCAGGATCAGTGAGGATTTCAAACTTAACGGTACCAACAAGACAAGGACAAGTACATCAGACAACAGTCCCACCTTCCACACTACCGCATACAATGACAGGAGTACCACTTCCGTCAGGGGCACCACCTTTCACTCGCCAAAATTATCCAAAATTCGGCGGTGACGATTCGGACAGTGATGGAGATGGAGAGAGTGCCGACTCATTTGTCAAGCAATTTGAAGCGGTATCTCACGCAAATAAAGAAGATAATGATCCGGATCGTACGAGGATTTTTCCCAGCTTGTTGAAACATGCAGCCGGAAAATGGTACAGTCATGCCAATCTAACTCCCGCGATCTTATCTACTTGGGATCTAATGAAGAACGAATTCCTAAAGAGATTCCGAGAACTGAATTATAACAGGCATGTGTTACATAAGGTAAATAGCGTCAAACGTAAGAGGAAAGAGTCCTTGAAAAGCTACGTCCAAAGATTCTATGGAATTTTGGATAGATTACCTGCCAATGGAACACACCCAGCGTACACTCCGGCACAGGCAGTAGAATGGTTTGTGAAGGGGTTACCCTCAAAGCAACAAACGTGGGTAAGACGGTTTGATACGTCAACATTGGAACGAGCCATTGATTCTGCTGAGAATTACGAATCCTCCAACATCCTCAGCAGAGATCGTGAAAAAGCTTCAGAGTCGAGAAAGAAGAAGGATTTCAGAAAATCGAAGAAGAGTGCAAAGGATGAGAAGAAGAAGAAGAAGAAGTCAAAACGGAAACACCGAAAATTCTCATCTTCGGGAGAATCCTCAGAAGAGTCTTCAGACGAAAGCTCAACATCAGAAGATGAAGATACCTCATCTTCGGACGAAGAGGAAAAGCATAAGAAGCGGAAAAGAATGACGAAATCCAGACTTCCGATGGTGAGGAGGACACAGCCATCTAAGGACACTGCTCTTGATGATCTTCTTAAGAAGTTCGAAGACCTCAAAGTGCAACTGGTCAGAACGCCCGAGAGGCGAAAATCGCCAACTACTTCACGTCCAAATTTGTGGTGTACTAACTGTGGTAAACCTGGACATGCCAATACGGAATGTTTCAACGGTAAATCATCCTATAACACCCATGCAGTGGAGTGGGCGCCATTATACGAACCCAATTACTTTGTAGAGTGTGAAGACGGGGTCTATGGAGTACAAGCTCAAGATGGAGCCATGATACCCACTCAGCCTCAACAATTCACGCCCATTCCCCCGGTACATATTCAACGTTTTGTGCCTAGACAGATGGCAACTAACGTTACCCAACGAAAGTTTGCCCCTGCAGGTTACCAGGAAAGACCACCGTCTCTTGGTACATCATGTTTTAATTGTGGCGCTACAGGTCACTGGGCTCCTTCTTGTCCTCACCCAAAGAAACAAGTGGGATACATGCCATTATGTGGAAAGTGTGGAAAACCCGGTCATGGAGCTTCGGACTGTACGAATGAACCAATCCAGAAGACCGGAGTCAGATTTCAACCGCCACTCAACCAACAACGATCAGATGCAGGAGTAAACATGGTCGAATTGGTCGATGATCTGAAAGCTTGTACTCTGTCAAAAGAAGATGGAAATGGTTGGCCAGAAGACGAGGAGATGCTGGTGAACAAAGTGGAGACTCGAAGTGGGAAGAAACTACTTCGGAAGGGGGAGACACTAGCAGAAGCTGCAACTCAAGAGGCGAAGGACCTTAAAAAGTCTGAGCGGAAGCAACAGAAGAAAGAGAAGAAAGCGCACAAAACTTTGAAGGAACAAGTGCGCGAAGTTGTAGAGAAAAAGACGACATCGGCACGGACAGATGATCGTCAAGAAGATCAGAGAAAGAAGAAGACCTCAGGAACATTACCTGCGGACATCTCCGAAGAAGTAAGGGTACTACTCAGTAAGGAACTGAGTAAGCAAGCCAAGGAGGTGGAACCTAGCCAAGAGGGGCTGGGGAAGGTGCGGGCCGAAGTCTCTTCGCCCGAAGTCGAACGACCATCTGAACTACGCAAGGTGGCGGCAGAACAAACTAAGAGGGTTGTCTCAGTGGTGAGCCCTCATTACAACGTAGTAGAAGACCTGCTGAACCAACAAGCCAATATAACCATTAAGCAGTTGGTCGAGGACAATAGGCTGTACAGGAAACTGTTATTGGCAGCCTTGAGAAAACCCGCGAAGGCTAAGTCGAAGAATCTGCCTTCATTATTTCAAGTTGGATTGGAGGATTTAGGATCCCCAGAAGTAGACATCGAGATAGATGGATGTCTAATAAAACATGTGCCTATAGATTCTGGTTCTAGTGTGAACATTATTACAGAAGAGACGGCGCATGGTTTGGGTTACCATAAGTTCGAATCAACACCGAGAGTGTTGAGGATGGCGGATCAGAGTAGAAGAAGACCCTTGGGAGTACTGCGAGATATCCCTACAACCATTGGAGGGATAATCTTCAAACTTACCTATATTGTACTAAGACCCTTGGTAAAGTCTGGCTATGGAGTGCTCATAGGGCGACCTTGGCTGTATGGTGCTAAGGTGATTACTGATTGGTATAAACAGAAGCTGTCCTTTAATGATCCGATGAAACCCAAGGAGAAAAGTGTCTCTGTATCCTGGAAAAAGATGTCGCATCAGGGAGAAACATCTTCAACAGATTCAGGGTACACTTCGGACGAAGACTCTTCATCTTCGGATACTAGTTCGGAAAATGAAAAAGCAGGACCTTACATAGTTGTGAATTACTTGCAATGCTACGAGATAGAAGATGAAGGAGAATGCGATGAGAATGAGGAAGAATAGCAATCACAGTTGGGACAAGGAAGTTCAGAGGTGAGCCACACAGAAGGAATGGTACTGAAGTCAGCAACAATGGACTTGGTTCTTGACGAAGGGAAAATCTTGAAGATCTCAGCGAAGTTACAGGGACCCGAATTGGAAGTGTACCATGATATGTTAACTTACTACCAGGATGTCTTCGCCTGGAAGATAGAAGACATGAAGGGTATCCCAGCGAAGTGGGGTCAACATCGAATTGATCTACTGGAAAACTCTGTACCTGTAAGGCAAAGACAGTATAGACTGAACCCAAAGTACTCTCTTTTAGTCAAGGACGAAATTGACAAGTACTTAAGTGCTGGCATTATTTTTCCTGTCCTTAGCAGTGAATGGGTATCGCCTATAGTGATAGTTCCTAAGAAGAAAACTGGTAAAATAAGAGTATGTCAAGATTTTCGAAAACTGAATGCAGCAACTAGGAAGGACCACCATCCCTTACCTTTTACGGATTCTATTCTGGATAGGGTAGCTGGTCATGAGTGCTACAGTTTTCTCGATGGATTTTCAGGGTACAATCAGGTATCCATCAGAGAAGAAGATAAAGACAAAACTACTTTTACCACTGATTGGGGTACTTTTGCTTATCATAAGATGCCCTTTGGTTTATGTAATGCTCCTGCCACATTCCAAAGAATGATGACGAACATTTTTCAGGAGTATCTTAGGAAATTCTTAGAAATTTTTATAGATGACTTTTGCGTTTTTGGTCCAAGGGAAGAACACATAAATTCCTTGGCAGTAGTTTTTCAGCGTTGTAGAGATGCTCAGTTGGCGTTGCATCCAGAAAAGTGTTTCTTCGCCATGTCAGAAGGACTTTTATTAGGACATAGAGTCTCGCAGCGAGGCATTGAAGTAGATGTAGACAAAGTGCAAGTTATAGTAGCTTTGGAACCTCCCACAAATGTTAGTGAGTTGCGGGGATTTTTAGGACATGTGGGTTATTATCGGAGGTTCATCAAAGACTATGCAACCTTGGCAGCACCACTAACCGAATTGTTGAAGAAGACCACTGAGTACATCTGGCAGGAACGGAGGCAGAAGGCCTTCGACACGCTGAAGACGAAGTTGATTGAAGCTCCAGTCATGAAGGCACCAGATTGGAATCTACCTTTTCAAGTATATGTGGATACTTCAGCATTCGCTATTGGAGTGGTGTTGAGTCAGAAAGACAGTCAAAGGAGGGACCATCCGATCTACTATGCGAGTAGACAGCTATCCGCTGCAGAGAAAAACTACTCCACTACAGAGCGGGAAGCACTAGGATGGTGTATTCTGTCAGGAAATTTCGACACTACTTGTTGGGATGCGAGTTTGTTTTCTATGTGGATCATTATGCTCTAAAACATCTGGTGCAAAAATCTGATCTATCAGGAAGAATAGCGAGATGGATGTTATTATTGCAGGAATTCAAATTCACAGTTCAAACTCGAGCAGGGAAACACCACGAGAATGCAGACTACTTGTCTCGATTGAGGACGGGAGAGCGTCAAGACAATGTAGCAGATGACTTTCCAGACGAAGAACTTTTCCAGCTCACAGTCACTCCCACAAGTAGGTACCATGAGATATACAGATATTTGTATACGTTGCAATGTCCTGAAGGAATGGATGTGGAACAGCGTACGGTGTTCATACACAAGGTTGGACCGTACGAGCTGAAGAGTGGCATTCTGTTCAAAAGAGGGACCGATGATGAACTCCGAAGATGTCTGGAAGAGGAAGAAGTAGGGAGAGTGGTAGATGCCATGCATTCGGAACCAGCAGGAGGACACTATGCTCTCCGTAACACAGTGAAGAAGGTCTTGGATGCAGGATACTGGTGGCCCACCATGTACAAAGATGCGCATGCGATCATTAAGAGATGTGACAGTTGCCAGCGAGTGGGTAAGCCTACTCGAACTACTCAATGGCCACTTCATCCTATCTTACCCCTTGCACCATTTGAGAAGTGGGGAATTGACTTTGTGGGGCCTATTCAGCCAGCGACGAAGAAGACACGCAGAAGATATATCTTGGTAGCTACAGATTATGCAACCAAGTGGGTGGAAGCTGAAGCAACAAAGAAAGATGATGCGATAACCGTGGCAGCGTTTCTACACAAGAATATCATCACCAGGTTTGGGTGTCCATTGGAACTGGTGAGTGATAGGGGCACACACTTTTTGAACAATACCATAGAGGCACTGACAGATTACTTTCAGATCAAGCATCGGAAGACTACCCCATATAATCCTAAGGCGAATGGACTTACCGAGAAAAGCAATGGATTACTGTGCAAGATTCTGAACAAAGTTACTGTCAATCATGCTTACGATTGGGACACCAAGTTGGATGCAGCACTTTGGGCATTCAGAAATACAGAGAAGATAACAACACGACAAACACCATTCTTCTTGGCGTATGGAATGCATCCCATTATGCCTATTGAGTTTGAAACCCCTACTTACAGGATTCTGTCAGAGGATAGACTGTCTGCAGAAGATAGTCAGCTCATCAGGTTGCAAAGTTTGATGGCACTGGAAGAAGATCGCGAAGCATCTCTGGAGTTAACTAAGGACATACAAGAGAAGCGGAAGGAAGTATATGATAAGAGGTTAAGAAAAGTAGAAGTGAACGATGGAGACTTGGTCTTGCTATATGATAGCAGACATATTAAGTTTCCAGGTAAGTTACAGCTACGATGGATGGGACCATACATAGTCGAACAATGTTATGGTAACGGTTCAGTCCAACTTAAAGACCTTGAAGGAAATCTTTTCGCTACTCGAGTAAACGGTGGAAGAATCAAGCGATACTATTCTTGACGTGTTCGCGGGGTCGCTCACATCTGGGGGGAGAAGTATGTAGAGCCCACTTTTTCAATTTTTGATAGAAGAAGCTTGAAATATAGGAGTTTGTAGAAGAAATAATGAAGTTAGAAGAAGAAATAGCTTAGTTTTAGTAAAAAAAGAGACTTCTGAAGAAGAGTCTTCGGAAGAAGAGGAGAACTTTCGACGAAGATCTTCGGGAGAAGACCTTTCCAGGAAAGACCAGAACGTATATCGTCAGAACATTCTCTTCACGAATGGTCTGAGCGAAGACGAACTATCTACCCAGAAAGGAACAGGAACGATAAGCGGCGTGGGCGAAGATGAGATTGCGCATGCCCTTATCAGGTCAGGGGACAACCAATCAGAGGCGACTTCGGCACGTGTGAGAGTTTGAACCGACCTATATACTAGGAGAATTGACTCATTTCTCACATTCTCTCTTAGCGCTCACCCTAATCCTCACTTGCGCACGATCGATTTGAGCGAAGATTTTCAAATTAGGCGAAGACAATCAGGTTGGGGCGAAGGTTAACTTGAGCGAAGACAAGCAGTTTTAGACAAAGTTCATCTCAGCCAGCTAGCAATCTTCGTCTGATCACGATGTCTATCGCGACGAAGTTACCACGGATTAGAGCCTTTGAGTTAGACCAAGAGGAGTTAGTGCGCCTTCGGCCGAAGCTGAAGGAGATAGGTCTTAGCTTCCTAACCCTGGGAGGATGGACGAAGGTGTCTGGCAAGTTCATTAGTCAGATTCGGATGTGTGAAGACCATGGAGGCAAAGAACTATATGCGCGACCTGGCAACTGGACTGTCGAGAACTGGGAGAAGGTTCTGCTGGATGAAGCTGGGACGAAGGGTGACATGCTCTTCGACAATGCGTCGATGAAGCACTTGGTCAAGGAGGACCAGAACTACGGCGAGCTCTTCGAGAGTCCGATGCACCAGACGAATGGCTACAAGTTGTCCGAGTACAAGGATCCCGTGAAGAGGAAGATTGCGGAGGCCATCATGCTGATTTTGAGCCCCCGAAGAACAACTTACCTGTCGACTTGGAAGGTATGCTTCTTCGAACACCTCTTCGCCGGAAGACGAGCTTACTGGGCGAAGATATTCCACGATGAGGTCCAACGGCTGTTTAAGAAGCAGGACTATGTGTATCTGGGAGGATTTGTCAGCATCTTCTACTTCGGTATGGGGTGGCTGAAGGAGAATGAAGCTAAACAGTTGGGCTTCGGTGAAGACGAAGAACAAGATTTTGCATCACCCGCTCGTCAGGTCGAAGAGGGACAAACCGAAGACATTCAGCAACTGGGATCTTCACCGAAGGCAATGGCCGAAGATACTCAAGAGGAGCAGCAGGCAGCGACTGTTCAAGCAACGGTCGAAGACGAAGAGAAGAGACGTAGCAAGAGGAAGAAGCCTCTTCCAACTTCGCCCATGGAGAAACCGAAGGCCCGAAAGAAGGTAAAGGGCACGAAGAAGGAAACAGTGGACCTGAGTAGTTCAGGAGCAAAGATTGAAGGTGAAGCTGTCTGCGGTGAAGGCACTTCGGCCGGAACAACATTGAGCAAGGTCGATCTCTTTAGACAGGCGATGAACTATGGCGAAGAGGTAGTCGTCCCGATCCTCCGACTTCTTGAAGACAACAAGGAGGATTACGAGAAGGAAGTGCAGCGGAAGGTGACATTTCCAGAGATGTTGGCGGAGTTACATTTCAGTAGGGGAACTTGGCAGCAGGAGAAGAACAATCTTCGCGAAGAAGCCCGGAATGCGACGAAGATAAGGTTGGAATCGGAGAAGGAGCTAGAAGATCTTCGGCGCCAATACGAAGAAGCGAGGACTGCTTTGATCAGTAAGGATGAAGAGTTGAAGGTGTCGACGAAGAGCTTCGCCGACCGCATAAAGGAGTTATCTGACCAAGTAGCTGAGTTACAGCGAAGCCGAGGCGAATTTCAGGCTACAGTTGCAGAACTCACAAAAGAGAACGAAGATTTGAAGACGAAGGTGACTGACTCCGAAGACCTTCGGAAGAAGTTGATGCCGGTGTTGTCCGCGTACGTGACTTCGGGGTTAGATGTGGACGAGCTTGGTCTTCTTCGGGCGTTGAAGGCGGAGGTAGTGCAAGCGGAGACGAATCCCGACGGTGTGAAAGCGCGCCTTTCTCGACTTAGACAGAAAGTAGATAGGGAGATTGGCGAGATGCGAGCGAACGTGGAAGTTCAGTTAGAGGAGTTTAGAGCACAGTTAGGCTTAGGAAGTTAGTTACTGTGAAGATGAAGATGATCGTAGGGTAGCGAAGATCTTCCGCCTTCTTAGGAAGTTAGACAGTTAGCGCAGTTAGAAAAACAGTTAGGTTAGGACGAAGTAGTATATAAGCAGCGCGATCCACAGTCCTCGTGCCTTTTCCATGTTTTCAGTTCTTTATTAATTTATTTCTATTTCCCAAAAGTGCGGAGCGATGTTGTGAATGCTTTGGACGAAGATATTTTCCTCCGAATATTCGGTGTTTACTGTCGCAGGTGTAATTTTCTGATTGACGAAGATCTTCGCCCTTAGACTTGAAAGAAGAGACTTCGGTGTAGGAACTTTGAAGAGCCTTCGGCCGAAGTTGAGACTGTAATCTTCGTGAAGAGCTTTTGAACGAAGATCTGAGAACAAATCAGTTACTGTGAAGTGGAAGAGCATAAGTTAAATTGTAAGGAGAGTTTGGATGATGGTGGCTTCATCTTAAGTTTGGCTTCTTCAAATAAGTGGGATTCTTAAGCATGAGGATTTAGTTGGAAGAACATTCCTTAGGAAGAGTAGGGACTTATTCCTTGGAACCTTGATGTGAAATCAGTATTCTTCTGTCTTTTCAGAAGAAGACTAGTAACATTTCAGTAGTATTTTACCTTATTCATTCATTCACATCTGTCTTCTCAATCTTTTGTATGTTTGTCGGAAGGGTCCCTGATCAAAGAACTATTTCATTGTTGTTTGTATTCGATTTATCAGGTTTGTACTTGGGTTTGGTTTCTTATCAGACTTAACTCTCATCCGGATATTATTCAATTCCGTGAGAATAACAGAAAACCATTTGAATTATCATTGTGACGTTGTAGTACTGTGTTTTGTGTAATTGTTAACTGTATCTTCGTGGGAACGATCCTTTATTTACTATTTCCGATACTTTGTGTTTCTCTGGGTTGTTACAAGTACTGCTATAGAGCGAGGACATAGTGGTACACCGGAGAAGGTACTCTCGCTAGAGAAAGAAAGTGCTTTTTGTACAAGAGTTGTGAGATTTTCTGGGAGTGTATTTGCTACACATACACGACTTGCTGACTTGCAGAAGTGGGAGCAGAAGGTTGTGCGAAAAATTGAAAAAGACCTAAAGAGAGTTGGTGTGCTTGAAGAGGATGATAAGATAGAAGGTGTTTATTTGGAGTTAGGATTGGGAGATTTCATCGATGAGCTTGCTATGGATGAGCAAGAAGATGAGGATCATGTGGTGGAAGTGCACTCTAGGGACTCTATACAACTATAGAGTCATTCGTAGATCATGAAGTTAGAGTTGATACTAGACCTATACAAAACGATAGACAAGAAGGTAAAACCTATTGCTCAACCATTACCTAGTGATTCTAACCAGCGAGTCCAACAATCTTCGAAGGAGAAAAGCTTGAGAGATCTTAGCCGGGTTGGTCACAAGTTCACTGAAGCTACGCTCAAGGAGTTGAAGGTTGTTTCTGCAGATTTTCTTTTGCCTGTGGAGGAGAATAGGTTGAGGGAGATGTTAACTAAGCACGGGAAAGCTTTTGCTTTTGAAGCCTCAGAAATCAGATGTGTAGATCCTAACATTGTGGCGCCAATGATCACATTCACAGTTCCACATGCTCCTTGGGACCTTGAGGTCAATTCCTGTACCTAGAGCGCATCTACCGAAACTCATAGAGCTCTTGAAGGAGAAGATGCAGATGAAGATCTTAGAACCATCGTTTGCACCATATTCTAGTCGTTGGTTTACAGTACCAAAGAAGAGTGGTGCATTATGGTTCATCCAAGATATGCAACCTATGAACCAAGTGACCATCAGAAATACAGGCATAGGACCTATCGTCAGAGAGTTTGCTGAAGCGTTTGCTGGGAGGGCTATTTACTCTATAGGAGATCTTTACTCTGGATACGATCAATTTTAACTTGCTGAACAGAGTAGAGATATCACCACCATGAGGACACCGTTGGGGTTGGTCAGAATGTGCACGCTATCTCAAGGAGCAACAAACTCGGTAGCGCACATGATGAACGGGATGAACAAGGTTCTCCGTGAGTTCATTCATGAGAAGACCATGTCTTTCTTGGATGACATTCCAATTAAGAGATGCGTTGAGGAGGAGAAAGATGAGACAATGGATCAGAAGGGGTGTAGAAACTTTGTTGCTGATCACATTTCAAATTGTGATAAAATCTTATCACGACTTGAAGAGGAGCACTTGACACTATCAGGTACTAAGTCTTCGTTTGGAGTGCGAAAAGTTGTGATTGTGGGACACCTAAATGTGGATGGTTTGGACGCAAGCCTGATCGTGATAAAGTGGATGCTATACGGCGGATGAAGGATACTTGTGGTTCAACAACAGAGGTGAGAAGGTTTCTTGGAGCTTGTGTCTTCTATCATGTGTGGATTCCACATTTTGCACATGTGGCTGATCCTCTTTATGATTTGCTGATAAAGCACAAGAGGTTTGCATGGGAGGAGAGGCATACTAAGGTGATTTTAGAGATTGAAGCAGTTGTTATCTTCTCCATCTGTACTTCGTCGTGTGAGTTATGAGGATAGCAAACCAGTGATACTTATTGTTGATACTAGTCCGATAGTCATTGGATGGACAATAGGACAGGATGATGAAGAAGAGAATCGGTTTGCAGTCAGATTTGGAGCAAAGGTGTTGAGTGAGTGACATAGAAACTATCCTCAAGTGAAGAGAGAGTTATGGAGAGTAGTTATAGCTATGAAAGCTGAAAAGGAATATTTGATTGGGACGCCAGTAATAGTAGAAACAGATTGTTTACCACTATTATAGATGATTACAAATTGTAACACCCCAAATATTACTATGCTACGCTGGATTGCTTACATCAAGTCCTTAAATCCTGAGTTCCAACACATAGTGGGGAAGAACAATCCAGTAGCTGATATGTTATCTCGTGCGAGGTATGATGATGAGGAGGAGATGATAGAAGATACAGAAGACGTTGGAACTACTATTTTCTGTAGAGCTCAAGGAGGTGAGAGTGAGCATTCGAAACCGTTCATGAAGGATAATGGATAGACATAGGACGCTATCTAAGCTTGTTGACTAGACAGCCTGTAACGACCTATGTTACACATAGGAAGTTTGTCTATTAGTAAGGTGTTTAGTTATAACTAAGTGTTGAGAATGTTTATTTGCTGCCAAAGTACTTTAAGGAGGTATCAAGTTAGTCATGACTAGCTAAAAGTTAGTTATGGTTAAACTTAGCTGTACTTTTGGCAGAATTCAGATATTTGCTAAAGAGTGAGCACTACTATCTTGTCATCTTGTCTAAAAGGTAGAAAGGAGGTGGAAAGTATCCCTTATCTCCTTTTTGACTTGATATTAGTTGTTGGATTAAAGTTGTGGACTTTGTGGGCATTAAAAACAAGAAGAGATTCCACATGTTTTCTTTTTAGTGGGTCCTAGTGTAGAGGGGGGGTGGAAATTCGAGATTCCTTGAGAATATTTCAGAATCCTTCTAGAAGTTGTTGACTTTGAAGGAATAAGCCCATGTGAAAAGATAAAAAGTCCATGTGATTAATGCTTTTACCTTAAGTAATATCTTAGTAAAACCCGGTAAAAGTAGTTACGACTGAGTTACCGGAGGGTACCAAAGTAAAAACCTAGAATGTATAAATAGAGGAGTAGAGAAGAGCTCCTCATCCTTGTTTTCACATTGTCGTAATGACAACTTGAGGAATATAGAGAGTGTGGGATATTTTTAGCATGTGAGAACTTGAGAGACGTCGTTAGAATGGAGGATTTTAGTTGATGTGTTTAAGGAGATTTTTAGTTGATAAGTTTGTGGATGAATGAACTTAGCATTTTTCCCTTCAAGATTCATGGTGTGCTTCCATCAAAGCCATCAGAGGTGACCCCTGAGTGAGAGACAGGCCCGACATTTGCAGATTCATCGGTGGCGATGAATCTGCAAATGGGGAGGGGGTAGTTGATCGATGAGATCGTGGAGGGTTTACATTTTTGGTTCCGTTGCCGAGACCTCACTTGAAGGGATCATTGAAAATGTTTAGAGTTCAGTTCTATATTAGACAAAAAGAGATTATGAGAGAACACATGGAGAGAACGTTGAGAGGAGAGAGAGCTAACGCGATGTTAGTAACATTAGAACCTTTCGTGTATCCCGTAGTGATATATGACGCGTTCGAAGTCATTCTTTACATCTTGTTCACTTAGAAAGGGTTTGAGGAGAGTTGAAAGAGGGTGCAACAAGAGTTGTAGAGAAAGGAGGAGAGAAAAGTTATTAGAGGAGAGAAATTTGTGAGTTTAGAAATTCTGCTCTTTGGAAAATTTATATAGTCGCTGTCAACATTTCTGTGAATTTTATTTTCCTGAGAAACTTTCCAGTGTTTTAGATTGGCTAATAACCTATCTAGGACAAAAGAAATCATAGGAAAAGGTGGTCTAGAGAAGGAGCAATGAATTTTCAAAGTTGAGGGGGTTTATTCGTGAGAGTTGAGGAATTCTGTTCTCTAGAAAAAGTTTACAGTCAGTGTCAGATTTTTTGTGAATTTTATTTTCCTGAGAAACTTTCCAGTGTTTAAGATGGCTGATGAGCTATCCAGGACAAAAGAAATCATGAGAAGATGAGGTCTGAAGAGAGAGAAAGAATTTTTCAAAGTGGAGGGGGTTGACAACCATGAGGGAAGGGAAAATATACAAATTTCAGTTCTCTGAAAATTTGTACAGTCATCACCATCTCTTCTGATTAGGGAAGTTTCTGTTGAAACTTCATGATTTAGTAGCTTGGAGGTTGAGCTACTGGAGACCACAAAAATCTTGGAGAGATCTCTTACCAACTAAGAGATATACGTTTCGGCATACAAGGAGATCTTGAAGATACTTCATGGGGAATCCAGTTCGGGTGCCGAGGTGGAAGAAGAGACGTTTAGGAGTTCGAACGGAGTCGGAGAAGCTAAAGTTAAGTATAGATGAGTTGCGAACACTTATCTATACTACTTGGGGTGCCCTCTTTACCCTATACCAAGAAGCTTCCGCGACCATTGGCGCAGATTTGAAGAAAGCCGAGATGAAAGCATCATTCACTGTGGAGGCCACGAATGCTCCTGGTGAAGTAGAGTTGGATCCTTATAAGAGTGAGTTCAAGATGTCTGTTGTGATTAGTACAAACGAGGGTGATGAAGATCATATCTTCGATAGTTAATTTTAGATTGGATTTTATTTTGTGTATATATGTATAATACACGATTTCCAAGATAAAGCTCGGAAGAGTTAAGAAAGTGATGTAGAATTATTTTCCTCTATGATATTTTGTCCAATTAATGGTTGAGAAGGTGCAACATGAGTGGAAGTTCGAAAGATTGGAAAGTTAGACTTAGAAACCTTCCTCAAGGTTTAGATGTCATAGTAAGCGTCGGAGAAAGCTCGAAAGAGGTTATCGTTGAGTTTGAGAACCCTAGTACAAAACCTCAAGTAGAATCTCCGAAGAGAAGAGTAGAAACCGACTTGTGGTGTTATTTCTGTAGAGGGTTGGGACATAAAGTAGTGAATTGTCCAACTAGAATCAGAACCGAGAGAACTAAAGGGAAGCGGGAGTTTACTGATTTGAGTCTTCGAGTGGGTCCATCGTCACCAGCGTCAATTCATCTTCTAGGAGGATCCTTGTCCAAGTTGTGGAGTGGATGATCTATCAAGAGGACACAAGTGCGTCGATGTGGCCGCCCTACTTACATCAGTAGTCGACAAGTTGGACGAGACTCAAAGAGCTGAGACAAAGAAGTTGTCGACTTCAAAAGAGGACTCGGCTGAGTTGTGATGGAGATCGTCATTCGGATGGTGGAGAAGGCGGTGATGCGACTCAGACTCATGATTACCTTGGGAGAAGAGATGACACAAGAGGTGTTGTTACAACCATTTCCTTTTATTTTACCTATGGTAGATTATTCGCGAATGGAATTGGTGATGTTCGTACTCTTTTAGCGAGTAGTTATTGCACAAAAATTAGAAGGGTAGAAAGAATAGTTACGAGATGGGGAAGTTATCAATGTTTCATGGGAAGGACAATGAAGATGTAGAACCATTTGTACGAGACTTCAAAAGGGGTTGCATCGGAAACAACGTGAGAAGGAAGGAAGAATGGGTGTTGTTACTGCCAGAGTTTTTAGAAGATTTTGCTCTTACGTGGTATGAAGACCGAGTGAAGAGCAAGACACCTGGTGCAGTTGAGGACACATGGAGACGTTGTATAATGCATTCATCAAAGAATTTCTTCCAGAAGAGAGTTATGAGAAGCTCATGGTGGAGCTTACTCATTTGAAGCAACGGGACGACGAGAAAGTTCGGCAATATGCCGAAAGGGTGGATAAGTTGGAGCAACGGTTTCGGACGGTCCTACGGAAGAGTGGAGACAATGTGGAGCTAACGATGGCGGGGATTGGAGCAGTGTTGACCAAGAACTTGGTGGGAGGGCTGAGGTCTTCAATTCGAACCCAAGTGAGATACGAGTAGCCACAACGATCGCACCTGCACCATCACAATTGGTGATTGCTTCAACGTCAGCTTCTATTCCAACGGTGGTGCCAAGACCGTTTGTCTCAACAACGATGTCTACTGCCACCTCTGATTTTCATGCCGAGCTGAAGAACATCACCGATACTCTTGCGGATCTTAAGATAAACGTGGTGCAGTTACGAGAATGGAGGAACAAAGGTGGAGGAGGAGGTCAAAGAGACTACGACAACAATCCCAACCGAAGAAATCAAGGTAACTTTGAAGGCAACCAAGGTAACTTTGGAGGAATCACTTGTTGGACGTGTGGAGGGTCTCATTTCCAACGAAATTGTCCTAACAATGGAGAAAGAAGTGCCGAAGCTGTCAGAATGAATATGGGTGGAGAAAATCCATCACAAGGACGAGACAAAGGGGTGGCTACTATCGATGTCGTGCGAGATCTCATCTACAAGAAAAGATAGAGTTCAAACTCTTCTCATGCACCGGTGGAGCTTTTAGCTCAAGAAAAGAAAAGAACTCGATTTTCTGATGAACCGGTTTTCATGGAGGAGTCAGCAAGTAGAAGTACTCGTTCGAGTAATGTTTCGAGTACACCAAGGGAGCCAAGAAGGAAGCTGGGGATGGCGGATTTCACCATTTCATCTTCCCAAGCGGGATATGATGTGGTTGAAGATGTGGGTGCTCAGAAAGTCAACATCACTGTTGGATAACTGATCGCACTTAATCCCAGCTTATGAAGGGAACTCAGAGGAGGACTGAGTTCTAAGAGAAGCAAGAAGAAGAAACCCAAGAGCAAGACATCAAAGTCTGTGGGAGTTGGTGTGGTGGATGTGCATGCTTCAGAGGTATGCACTAGGGCTTCAAAGATTGAAGTCCGGTTGAATGGTCATTACGTCTCTGACGTATTGGTGGATGGAGGGTCGGCTGTAAACGTCATATCGGAGAGGTTAATGAAGAAGTTGGGGATGGAACCAACTCGCCCTGCTAGCATTGTCGTGGCGATGGCTAACAAGCAACAGGTAAGACCTCTTGGTGTGTTAGAGAAGGTGGTCGTGTCTGTGATGGGAGTTCAAACATTGATGTCCTTTCAAGTGTTAAAGGACTCTAGTTATGATTTGCTCCTAGGTAGGCCTTGGTTGAGAGCTGTGCGCATCACTGATAGGTGGCACAAGGGATACTTATGGATTGGACCTAGAGATCATAGAGTGATAGTTCCTCTCTCGGGTGTTGGAGTTGTGACTTCTGACTCTGATAGACCCACTAGTGACTATTGGGAATCTGATACGGAGGACGATCAGAGTGTCTCAGAAGTAGATACCGGAGATTCTTACAATCAAGAATCCTCGTCTGAGGACGAAAGATTTGGTCGAGATGAATCATTACATCAGCTTAGTGTTATTGACTTGTTGCCTCGACCAGCAGTGGAGAAAGATCCTGACAAAGAAGAGTTGAGTGAGACAGATATTGTGAGAAGACTCTCTACCCTGAAGTTTGGTATCAATGTCACTCAAGAGGAGAAAAGTAGATTCCTAGATATATTTCGAAAATATATCCATGTGTTTGCTTTCAGCTACAAGGATTTGAAGGAGGTGACTCTCGAGACTCATCGAATCGAATTGGAGGAGAACGCAAGATCAGTTCGACAGAAGCAGAGAAGGGTCAATCCTACAACAGCGATGATGGTCAAGGAGGAGATAGACAAGTTGAGGGAGGCGTGTTTCATCTACGAGGTGGAGAACTCAGAATGGGTTTCACCCATTGTGATTGCCAAGAAGAAGAATGGTAAGTTGCGAGTGTGCATAGACTATAAGAAGCTGAATGCAGTTACCAAGAAGGATTATTATCCTCTACCATTTATAGATGAGATTTTGGAGGAAGTTGCTGGTCATGAGTGGTACAGCTTTGGTGATGGTTATAGTGGATACAATCAGATCAAGATAGCATAGGAGTACCAACAGTTGACTACTTTCACTACTCCTTGAAGAACATTTGCATTTCGGGTAATGTCATTCGGACTGTGTAATGCTCCGGCCACGTTTCAAAGGTTCATGAACAAGGTGTTTGAACCATTCATAGGGAAGTTTGTTCGGGATTTCATTGACGATTTTTGTGTGTACGGAAGAAAGGAGGACCACTTTGATCATGTGATCAAAGTTTTGCAGCGGTTGGAGCAAGCCAACGCTTCTCTAAATCCAGAGAAGTGTATCTTTGATTGCGAAGAAGGTCTACTGTTGAGACACATCATTTCCAAGAATGGAATTGCGGTAGATCTTGAGAAGGTGAAGAAGATTGTGGATCTTCCATTTCCGATCAACTTGACAAAGTTGAGACAGTTTCTTGGCATGGTTGGATATTATCGTAGGTTTGTCTTTTCCTTCTCAAACAAAGCAATAGCTTTGACTATGTACATGAAGAAGGGAGTTGATTTTGACTTGATAGTGCATGATCAGAAGGCAAAGGAAGCATTTGAGGAGCTGAAAAAGGCATTAGTGACAGCTCCTATACTTGCTAAACTTGAGTGGAGTAAAGCATTTATTCTGTATACGGATGCCTCCAATGTAGCAATCGGATGTACATTAAGTCAGCTAGATGGAGATGGGCATGATCATCTTATAGCTTATGCTAGTAGACAGATGGTTCCAGCGGAGAAGAATTACTCCGTGACTGAACGAGAAGGATTAGCGGTGATCTTTGGACTGAAGAAATTTCGACACTACTTGCTAGGAGCGAAATTTTCCATAGTCACAGATCACAAGGCTTTAAAGTATATCTTTAATAAGTCTAATGCCGAAGGTCGTATTGCTCGTTGAAAGATCTTTCTAACAGAATACGATTATGTGATCGAAGATAGACCAGGGAAGAAGCATGCGAATGCTGATCTTTTGTCAAGGGCTTATGATGATGAGGGAGAAGAACCTTTTGATGATTCATTTCCAGACGAGCATCTGATGACAATCACAAGCATCGAGGAGATACCAAACTAGTACAAGAAAATCTGGAGTTTCCTTGCAGATGGTTCTTTTCCAGAAGGTATGCATACCCGAGAACGTAACGCGTTGATCAAGAGATGCAAACCTTACACCATGGTGGAGAGAATTCTATTTCATCAAGGAGCAGATGGGTTACTAAGGAGAGCAGTTGGTCAGAAGGAGGCGTTCAAGCTGATGCACGAGTTTCACGATGGCAATGTTTGCGGAGGTCACTTTGCTGGTAAGATAACAGCTTTCAAGATTTTGGATGCGAGTTATCACTAGAGAGGGATTTTCAAGGAGTCTTTAGACTATTGCAAAACTTGCGACGTATCTCAAACATTTGCTCTGAAGTCTACTAGAACACCTCCGTTAAGATCAATTCCAATATTAGGACCATTTGAGAAGTGGGGTATTGACTTCGTAGGTCCTCTTAATAAGACACCTCGAGGTAATAGATACATTGTAGTCCCCACGGACTATTGTACCAAGTGGGTAGAGGCTAGACCTTTGAGAGAGACCAATGAAACAGAAGTCGGTAGATTCTTATGGGAGAGGATCATCACAAGATTTGGATGTCCGTTAGAGTTGGTCTCGGAAGAGGAGGAGAGTTTGTAGGGAGCATGACTACTGCTATGCTACAACACTTTTCTATCAAGGCACGAGTAACGACCTCATACAAACCAAATGCCAATGGTCTTGCGGAGAAGACCAATCTTACACTTTGTATGTTGCTCGCCAAAGATGCTGGTGTTGAGACTGCGAAACATACTTGGGATAAGAGACTACATGCCATCTTATGGGAGTACTGAACGACAACAAAGACTTCTACTGGATACTCTCCATTTCGACTGGTTTATGGAGTGGAGTCCAAGTTGCCGATCCAATTCGAATTGGATACTTTTCAAACTATTCAACGAAAGTTGAAAACGTCGAGGGGAGAAGACGTGATCAGATCAAGAAGAGAGCAACTCACGGAGTTGAAAGTGACCCGAGCGGTAGCAATGATCCGGATGGAACGAGCTCAGGCGTATCAAAAGAAGAGTTACGACAAACGGTTGGGCAAGAGGAAGTAAAACCTTTTCAAGTCAGAGATTGGGTTATGTTGTATGATGCTATCAGATTCAAGAGGGCTAGGAAGAAGTTTCTTCCAAGATATTTTGGTCCTTTTGTTGTAGATAAGGTGTGGAGCAACTTCACATATGACCTTCAAGAGTTGGGAGGAAGGAGATTCGATCGGGTCAACCATGACAAGTTGAAGTTGTTTCATCGACGAAAGTTCTCTCTTCACTCCGAGGACGGAGCGAAAATTTAGTCCGGGGGTAAAATGTAACGACCTATGTTACACATAGGAAGTTTGTCTATTAGTAAGGTGTTTAGTTATAACTAAGTGTTGAGAATGTTTATTTGCTGCCAAAGTACTTTAAGGAGGTATCAAGTTAGTTATGACTAGCTAAAAGTTAGTTATGGTTAAACTTAGCTGTACTTTTGACAGAATTCAGATATTTGCTAAAGAGTGAGCACTACTATCTTGTCATCTTGTCTAAAAGGTAGAAAAGAGGTGGAAAGTATCCCTTATCTCCTTTTTGACTTGATATTAGTGGTTGGATTAAAGTTGTGGACTTTGTGGACATTAAAAACAAGAAGAGATTCCACATGTTTTCTTTTTAGTGGGTCCTAGTGTAGAGGGGGGGGTGGAAATTCGAGATTCCTTTAGAATATTCCAGAATCCTTCTAGAAGTTGTTGACTTTGAAGGAATAAGCTCATGTGAAAAGATAAAAAGTCCATGTGATTAATGCTTTTACCTTAAGTAATATCTTAGTAAAACCCGGTAAAAGTAGTTACGGCTGAGTTACCGGAGGGTACTAAAGTAAAAACCTAGAATGTATAAATAGAGGAGTAGAGAAGAGCTCCTCATCCTTGTTTTCACATTGTCGTAATGACAACTTGAGGAATATAGAGAGTGTATGATATTTTTAGCATGTGAGAACTTGAGAGACGTCGTTAAAATGAAGGATTTTAGTTGATATGTTTAAGGAGATTTTTAGTTGATAAGTTTGTGGATGAATGAACTTAGCATTTTTCCCTTCAAGATTCATGGTATGCTTCCATCAAAACCATCAGAGGTGACCCCTGAGTGAGAGACAGGCCCGACATTTGCAGATTCATCGGTGGCGATCGTGGAGGTTGAGAGATCGGGAGGAGGTAGTTGATCGATGAGATCGTGGAGGGTTTACAAGCCAGGATGGAGTGATGCCCACTTTAAACAAATCAGGAGGAAGGCTTATAACTACTTGCTACAAGGTGGTTATTTGTGGAAACATGCTAAGCAAGGTGGTAAGATGCCACAAAGGGTTGTGTGTAAGGTTGACATGCAGAAGTTACTCATGCAGGAGTTTCATGAGAGCTTGTGGGCAGGACATAGAGGTATTTATGCCACCTTTACAAAGCTGAAGGAGAGATATTCGTGGCGTAACATGTACAAAGATGTAGTTCAATTTCTGGAGACATGCCAAACTTGTCAAGAGTATTCAAGAATTCGGCATCGAGATGAGTTATATCCTACTTATCCACTTGCAATGCATTATAAGTGGGTAGTAGATCTTGTTATTATGCCAGTTGGTATATGACAGATGTGATACTTAGTTTTGGCACGTGAGGATTTGTCCAACCAAGTGGAAGGGCGAGCCTTACGGACAAAATCCACAGAGGGAGTCTGCAAATTCTTGTTGAAAGATGTAATTTGTAGATATGGTTGTGTTGGGAAGATCACGGCTGATCGAGAGGAGCTGAACAATGATGAGGCTAAAGCGTTCTTCAAGAGGTGTGGTGTGAAATTAGCTCTCACCACAGTCTACAATCCAAAGGATAATGCGAAGAGTGAACGTGGTCATCCTCCTATTGTGAAAGCTATTGTGAAAGCTTGCAAGGGGAGGGCAAGAGAATGGTCAAGATTTCTTCCGTTTGCATTATACGTTGATCGTACGACTCATAGTTCAGTTACGAGATATATGCCGGCGGAGTTGATGCAGGGACAAAAACCTATCATGCCCATTGAGGAGCACATACCCACTTGGAGTGTTCTATTTTGGAAGGATGGTATGTCTACAGAAGATCTTCTTGCTGTCCGAATCCGTCAACTAGAGAGAAGACCTGAAGATGTAGAGATTGCATTGGAGAAGTTGAAAGAGGCGCGCTTGAGAAACAAGGACAGATTCGATAAGTGTCATCGATTAAGACCGAAGGAGATTAAAGAAGGAGATTGGGTGTTGGTCTACGATAGTAGCTTGGACAACCAACACAGTGCGCTTAGATAATTCTCTAAGCGATGGTTTGGCCCGTATGTGGTTCTTGTCGTGCTTGACAATGCCACATATTCACTAAGAGAGCTTGATGGGGCAGAGCTCAAGGTTCCCATTGCAAGCAAGCGTGTGAAAATCTTCAAGAAGCGAGATGAAGAGATAAGCATGAAGGAAGTCGGAGCAGAGTTTGATATCTTGGATAATGACTAAGAAGATTTGGATGACGAAGATATTACTAATGACAACATCGGTGAAGAAGACGAAGATATAGTGTGATGCCGACCACAACTTGTGAGTGTTGGCGCATACCGGAGGATGCACAGGTTTAGAAGGGGTGGATGTCGTGTTGTGGTTCGGCTTCTGTGTGAAATTCTCATGAAACCTATGTTGTGTTTCTTTTCTATGTTTTGTGAACTGTATCGTGTAACTCGCCGAACGGTGTGATGAGTGCCAAGTTCATGATTATTTGTTCAAGTGATCATACGGTAGAGAAACGTGCCAAGTCATCAATCTGTGCGCGTTCACTTCAGTGGTCATTGTCGCCACGTTTGTGTATAAAATTGCGAGCCGATGGTTCATACGACATTCTCTCTCAGCGGATGATTCGTGAGGATTCTCGGTGGTCTACATGGAGGAGTGAAGAACTGGAAGAGTGATGGTTATGGACGGAGGTTTGTTACCGGTTCCGGATCTTCCTTTCCCGAATCCGTTTCACATCAAACTTCATTGCATCCACCGCGATTATTTTTGACAGTGGTTAGTTGCGTACTTTGGCGATGAATTCATGGGGATAGTGATGGAGTTACAGCTTCCGGTGATCCTTTCGATCGTAACATACAGAGAGACTTGAGATATAATGGTGTACATCTTGTTGTGAGAAACGATGGATCTCAACTATCCATTGAATGTTCCTTTCAACCTTTGGGTCGATGTTCAGTGTCATTGCAGACCGAAGATCAATCATGGGGCTTGGATCGTGAGAAACTTCGGGCAAGAATATTTCAATCGAGTGATAGCTTCATCGTTTCCTTTTGTCATATCTTTTATTGTAGATCATTTCCAGGTTGTAATATTGACTTTATATTAGTCTGCAACTCAATCGTTCCATTCTAGTTGAGCGCTTCTGTGTAGTTACGAATCGTAAAGGATCTATCGACATATCTGAAAGATTTTTTGAGGTCTTAGAGTCTTGTTGATGTCTTGTGTCTCCTTGGGAGTAAAAATTCGTTCTAGGGGAAAAAGTTGAGTGGAGAAAAGACAAAAGTAAGATCTTTTTGCTCTTATTGGTCCACTTTTGGACCAATGGTGTTATAGTTGATCCTCGCGACGTTTCTGTGATTTTTGGAGGCTTCAGAGGACCATTCGCAAAACAAAGGGTATGGTTGGAGAGCTCTCGACAGAGGCTACAATCTGAGCTGAAGAATCGGTCGATTTGATGGAAGGATGAGAGCGTTATGATCGATTGAGTGGAGGGGGGTGAAATTCATACCTACCGCTACGTTTCTGGTTGTTCCGAGAGACTCGTGAGGAGTTTTGAGGAGCTGTCTGTTGGGTTGGAGAGCTGACGTCATGCTGGTCGTTTTGATATCAATTTCATCAGGTTCTTGATCGATTTGGATTCTGAACCGACCGATTGAAGTTGAGAAGTGCAGACGTGATAAGACGGGAACAGCGAACTGTCATAGTCATGGATAGTTTGCTATTGCTTATGTTTTGAGTCGAATTTCTGAGTGAAACTTTCTATGATTGAAGCATGTCTTATCAGTAAGATACTTGGGAAGTTTCACCTCAAATGGTTGAGTAGTTTGTTCAGAATCTTGGATGAAATGTACCTGGGTCTGTAAAGCTCTTAAGTTACCACAGATTACGGTTTGATCCATATCTGAGAATTGGTTTAAGATTTCAACCTTAAAATTATTCAGGGTATGAGTGAAGGGTCCAATCAAGCTTCCTGTGAAGTTTGATCATCATTGGTCGACTGGTTTGAGAGGACTGAGGTCTTAAAGTTCGAAGATACTTCTGTTATTAACAATTTCGGGTTTTTCGATATTATTTACTGTCATTTTGGTCATTTTCGAGCAATTTGGAGAGGAGTTGTTGCTGAAACTGCCATGCATGCATACAACTCGACATTGGAGGGTGTGGGGCTGATTTCAACTCTTGGTGATGAAGGAGAACGGAGTCATCATGAATCTTAAGCCGTTGTTTGGGTTCTCGGAGCTGTCAGGTATTACCGCCGTTGGTGCTATATTGAGATCTGAGTAGTGTCTTGGAGCATGCATGCTTTACCTTGCTGGAATGCTTGGTAGGCCAGGGTGTACAGCAAGTTGTATCGAGACTCGATCAAGTTGGTTGAGTGATCTTATAATATCTTTCAATTGTATCAAATAGAGTTGTGGCGGCCAAACTGATGAGTAGTTAGCGTCGTTGAGAAGTTGTTAAATCATGCTTCTAGTGATTTAGAGTTACTTGCATGCAGATAGTACAGAGTTGAATGTTTCAAGATTTGTCTGTAACACAAATTTGTACAACTTATACTTATCATGAGACCGTTATCGTATAACGTGTTTTTCTGTCTAGGAATACACGGGGTATATGGCTGTGTAGAGGTATGTGGATTGACAAGGTTGGATCTAGATCTGGATGTTTCCACTCAAATGTTTCACTATCTACTCTTCTAGCCTGAGTGACCTTGTATCCGCTCGTCTCAAGTTTAAAGCTTGCTACGATCCAAGGTTACGTATAGGTTGCATAAACTTGTGTTACAAACAGATCTTTTGTATTCTAACTAAAAATACTCAGATCTGTATTATCTAACTGAAGTTATTCATCTATATCACTGGAAGCCTGACTTCTGAATAGCTCCCCAGCGACGCTAACTGGCCATCAATCCAACTATCACAACTTCATAGTACAATCAGAAGATACTAAGATCACTCAATCAACTTGATAGAGTATCGATACAACTTGCTGTACACCCTGGTCTACCGAGTATTCCAGCAATGCAAAACATGCATAATCCAAAACACTATTCAGATCTCAATATAGCACCAACGGCGGTAGTACCTGGCAGCTCCGAGAACCCAAACAGCGGCTTAAGACTCATGGTGGCTCCGTTCTCCTTCATCACCAAGAGCTGAAATCAGCCCCACACCTTCCAATGTCGAGTTGTATGCAGGTATGGCAGTTTCAGCAACAAACTCCTCTCCAAATTGCTCGAAAATGATCAAATTGACAATAGATGATACCGAAAAAACCCGAAACTGCTCATAACAGAAGTATTTTCGAACTTTGAGATCTCAGTCCTTCCAAACTACTCGACCAATGATGATCAAACTTCACAGGAAGCTTGATTGGACCCTTCACTCCTACCCTGAACAATTTTCAAGTCGAAATCTCAAACCAATTCTCAGATATGGATCAAACCGTAATCTGTGCTAACTTCAGAGCTTTACAGACCCAGGTACATTTGATCCAAGATTCTGAACAAACTACTCGACCATTTGAGGTGAAACTTCCCAAGTATCTTACTGATAAGACATTCTTCAATCCTGGAAAGTTTCACTCAGAAATTCGACTCAGATCTTAAGCAATAGTAAACTATCCATGGCTATCACAGTTCGCTGTCCCCGCCTTATCCCATCTGCACTTCTCAACTTCAATCGGTCGGTTCAGAATCCAAATCGATCAAGAAACTGACCAAATTGATATCAAAATGACCAGCACGCCGTCAGTTCTCCAACCCAACAGACAGCTCCTCAAAACTCCTCGCGAGTCTCTCAGAACAACCAGAAACGTAGCAGTAGGTACAAATTTCACCCCCCTCCACTCAATTGATCATAACGCGCTCATACTTTCATCAAATCGATCGATTCTTCAGCCCAGATTGTAGCCCCGGTCGAGAGCTCTCCAACCATACCCTTCGTTTCGCGAATGGACCTCTGAAGCCTCCAGAAACCACAGAAACGTCGCGAGGATCAGCTAGAACACCATTGGTCCAAAAGTGGACCAATAAGAGCAAAAAGAACTTTACTTTTTGTCTTTTCTCCTCTTAACTTTTCCCTTAGAACGAATTTTTACTCTCCAAGGAGACACAAGACATCAACAACACTCTAAGACCTCAGAAAATCCTTCAGATATGTCGATGGATTCTTCGCGGTCCGTAACTACACAGAAGCGCTCAACCAGAATGAAACCAGTGAACCACAGACTAATACAACGTCAATATTACAACCTGGAAACGTTCTACAATAAAAGGTACGACAAAAGGAAACGGTGAAGCTATCACTCGATTGTAATATTCTTGCCCGAAGTTTCTCACGATCCAAGCCCCATGATTGATCTTCGGTCTGCAATGGCACCGGACATCGACCCAAAGGTTGAAAGGAACGTTCGATGGATAGTTGAGATCCATCGTTCTTCACAACAAAATGTACACCGTCATATCCCAAGTCTCTCCGTATGTTACGATTGGAAGGATCACCGGAAGCTGTAACTCCATCACCCTCCCCATGAACTCATCACCAAAGTACGCAACTAACCACTGTCGAAAGTGATCGCGGTGGATGCAATGAAGCTTGATGTGAAACGGATTCGGGAAAGGAAGATCTGGAACCGGTAACACACCTCCCTCCATAACCACCACTCCTGCAGTTCTTCACTCCTCCATGCAGACCACCGAGAACCCTTACGAATCACCCGCTGAGAGAGAATGTCGTATGAACCTTCGACCCCCCATTTTATACACAATCGCGGCGACAAGGACCACTGAAGTGAACGCGCACAGATCGATGACTTGGCACATTCCTCTACCGTGCGATCACTTAAACAGATAATCACAAACGTGGCACTCATCACACCGTTCGACGAGTTACGCGATACGGTTCACGAAACACGGAAAAGAAACACAACATAGGTTACACAAGAATTTCACACAGGAGCTGAACCACAACATGACATCCACCCCTTCTAAACCTGCGCATCCTCTGGTATGCGCCAACACTCACAAGTTGTGGTCGGCATCACACTATATCTTCATCTTCTTCAATGATGTCGTTGGCAATATCTTCGTCATCCAAATCTTCTCCGTCATCATCCAAGATATCAAACTCTGCCCCGACTTCCTCCATGCTTATCCCTTCATCTCGCTTCTTGAAGAGTTTCACACGCTTGCCTGCAATGGGAACCTTGAGCTCTGCCCCATCAAGCTCTCTTAGTGAATAAGTGGCATTGTCAAGCACGACAAGAACCACATACGGGCCGAACCATCGCTTAGAGAATTTTCTAAGCGCACTGTGTTGGTTGTCCAAGCTACTATCGTAGACCAACACCCAATCTCCTTCTTTAATCTCCTTTGGCCTTAATCGATGACGCTTATCGAATCTGTCTTTGTTTCTCAAGCGCGCCTCTTTCAGCTTCTCCAATGCAATCTCTACATCTTCAAGTCTTCTCTCTAGTTGACGGATTCGGACAGCAAGAAGATCTTTTGTAGACATACCATCCTCCCAAGGTACAACACTCCAAGTAGGTATGTGCTCCTCAATGGGCATGATAGGTTTCTGCCCCTGCATCAACTCCGCCGGCATATATCCCGTAACTGAACTATGAGTCGAACGATCAGCCCATAATGCAAACGGAAGAAATCTTGGCCATTCTCTTGTCCTCCCCTTGCAAGCTTTCACAATAGCTTTCACAATAGGAGGATGACCACGTTCACTCTTCGCATTACCTTCTGGATTGTAGGCTGTGGTGAGAGCTAACTTCACACCACACCTCTTGAAGAACGCTTTAGCCTCATCATTGTTCAGCTCCCCTCGATCAGCCGTGATCTTCCCAACACAACCATATCTACAAATCACATCTTCCAACAAGAATTTGCAGACTCCCTCTGTGGATTTTGTCCGTAAGGCTCGCCCTTCCACTTGGTTGGACAAATCCTCACGTGCCAAAACTAAGTATCGCATCTGCCATATACCAACTGGCATAATAACAAGATCTACTACCCACTTATAATGCATTGCAAGTGGATAAGTAGGATGTAATCCATCTCGATGCCGAATTCCTGAATACTCTTGACAAGTTTGGCATGTCTCCACAAATTGAACTACATCTCTGTACATGTTACGCCACCAATATCTCTCCTTCAGCTTTGTAAAGGTGGCATAAATACCTCTATGTCCTGCCCACAAGCTCTCATGAAACTCCTGCATGAGTAACTTCTGCATGTCAACCTTGCACACAACCCTTTGTGGCATCTTACCACCTTGCTTAGCATGTTTCCACAAATAACCACCTTGTAGCAAGTAGTTATAAGCCTTCCTCCTGATTTGTTTAAAGTGGGCATCACTCCATCCTGGCTGTCTAGTCAACATGCTTAGATAGCGTCCTATGTCTATCCATTCTCCTTCATATATCTCCTCCATGAACGGTTTCGAATGCTCACTCTCACCTCCTTGAGCTCTACAGAAAACAGTAGTACCAACGTCTTCTGTATCTTCTATCATCTCCTCCTCATCCTCATACCTCGCACGAGATAACATATCAGCTACTGGATTGTTCTTCCCCGCTATGTGTCGAAACTCAGGATTTAAGGACTTGATGTAAGCAATCCAGCGTAGCATAGCAATATCAGGGGTGTTACAATTTGTAATCATCCCTAATAGTGGTAAACAATCTGTTTCTACTATTACTGGCGCTCCAATCAAATAGTCCTTTTCAGCTTTCATAGCTGTAACTACTCCCCATAACTCTCTCTTCACTTGAGGATAGTTTCTATGTCGCTCACTCAACACCTTTGCTCCAAATCTGACTGCAAAGCGATTCTCTTCTTCATCATCCTGTCCTACTGCCCATCCAATGGCTATCGGACTAGTATCAACAGTAAGTATCACTGGTTTGCTATCCTCATAGCTCACACGACGAAGTACAGGTGGAGAAGATAACAATTGCTTCAATCTCTGAATCGCCTCAGTATGTCTCTCCTCCCATGCAAACCTCTTGTGCTTTCTCAACAGATCGTAAAGAGGATCTGCCACATGTGCAAAATGTGGAATCCACACATGATAGAAGACACAAGCTCCAAGAAACCTTCTCACCTCTGTTGTTGAACCACAAGTATCCTTCATCCGCCGTATAGCATCCACTTTACCAGGATCAGGCTTGCGTCCAAACCATCCACATAAGTGCCCCACAATCACAACCTCTCGCACTCCAAATGAAGACTTGGCACCTGATAGTGTCAAATGCGCCTCTTCAAGTCGTGATAAGATTTTATCACAATCTGAAATGTGATCAGCAACAAAGTTTCTACACCCCTTCTGATCCATTGTCTCATCTTTCTCCTCCTCAACGCATCCTTTAATTGGAATGTCATCCAAGAAAGGCATGGTCTTCTCAGGAATGAACTCACGGAGAACCTTGTTCATCCCGTTCATCATGTGCGCTACCGAGTTTGTTGCTCCTTGTGGTAGTGTGCACATTCTGACCAACCCCAACGGTGTCCTCATGGTGGTGATATCTCTACTCTGTTCAGCAAGTTGAAACTGATCGTATCCAGAGTAAAGATCTCCTATAGAGTAAATAGCCCTCCCAGCAAACGCTTCAGCAAACTCTCCGACGATAGGTCCTATGCCTGTATTTCTGATGGTCACTTGGTTCACAGGTTGCATATCTTGGATGAACCGTAATGCACCACTCTTCTTTGGTACTGTAAACCAACGACTAGAGTATGGTGCAAATGATGGTTCCAAGATCTTCATCTGCATCTTCTCCTTCAAGAGCTCTATGAGTTTTGGTAGATGCGCTCTAGGTACAGGAATTGGCCTCAAGTCCCAAGGAGCATGTGGAACTGTGAATATGATCATTGGCGCCACAATGCTAGGATCTACACATCCGATTTCTGAGGCTTCAAAAGCAAAAGCTTTCCCGTGCCTAGTTAACATCTCCCTAAACCTATTCTCCTCCACAGACAAAAGAAAATCTGTTGAACCAACCTTCAACTCCTTGAGCGTAGTTTCAGTGAACTTGTGACCGACCCGGCTAAGATCTCTCAAGCTTTTCTCCTTCGAAGATTGCTGGACTCGCTGGTTAGAATCACTAGGTAATGGCTGAGCAACAGGTTTTACCTTCTTGTCTACCGTTTTGTACCTAGTATCAACTCTAACTTCAGGATCTACGAATGACTCTATAGCTGTATAGAGCTCCCTAGAGTGTACTTCCACCACATGATCCTCATCTTCTTGCTCATGCATAGCAAGTTCATCGATGAAATCTCCCAACCCTAACTCCAAATAAACACCTTCTATCTTATCATCCTCTTCAAGCACACCAACTCTCTTTAGATCTTTTTCAGTTTTTCGCACAACTTTCTGCTCCCACTTCTGCAAGTCAGCAAGTCGTGTATGTGTAGCAAATCCACTCCCAGAAAATCTCACAACTCCTGTACAAAAAGCACTTTCTTTCTCTAGCGAGAGTACCTTCTCCAGTGTACCACTATGTCCTCGCTCTATAGCAGTACTTGTCAAAAATCCTTGAACTCTTCCGTGACCTTAGGCAAGGAACCACCCCTCAGATAATCTCTGTTCCGCTCGTGGTTTGCTGATACAGTTAGAAACTGTACCGCTCTCTTGCCATCCTGACTTCTGATCCGCGCATAAGCAGATCCATCATCCAAAACCTTGGTCTCCATCCTCACAGCTGTAATGTAAGGTTGACCGAGTATCACCGGGTATGATGTACTATCTTGAACAAAGAAGTTTTGTTCTATAGTTACATCTCCCACCTTCACTTTCACATCAGGACAAGCTCCGTAGAGTTCTCCTCGTGTGTTGTTCGCCGTTCTGATCATCCAACCATGATCTATATCAACAGGCCATCCACCTTGCTTGTAGATGTCCTTAGAGACAATATTGATCTCTGATCCATGATCAATGAGAGCAACCACCGGATCTGTCATCTCTCCCACCTTCACTAAGGCTTCGGTAGTAGCTCTAGCCCAATGTCCTCTAGTGTAATGACTAGGGACCTTGTCATCGTTATCATCCTCAAACCGAACCTTGCGGTTGATGCAGCATTGAGCTAGTTCTAACTCTTCCTCTCTTGATATCCTTGTGTCTAATGCATTAGACACAGCGGTTTCTCCTGCCAATTGCCTTTTTCGTTTGATGGTGTCAATAATGACATCATGAAACTCCCTCTTGGCAATCCCAAGAACCTCTCGCAAAGTAAACTCGATCCTGGCATTGAGTACTCTCTCTTCTAGTACTCCTTTCAGATCTGTAGCAGCTTCAATATCAGACTGAAGCTTGTATGAAGGAGATTTACCTTTCTCCTTACCTTTGCTCTTCTCTGAATTCTCGGGAGTAGAGGATATGACCTCTTCCATAGTCTCCTCTGATAGAGACATCATCTCCGGTCTGAACTTTTCTCCTCTTGTTTGCCTCTTGAGAGCTGTTCTCTCTTCGCTAGGGCCTGCTTCATCTCGTTTGCGCTTCTCCTCCATGAGAGCCTCATGTTGACTCTTCGCCAAATAAGCATGTACAGACATTGTATCCACGGGATCATCCCATCCAGTAGCACCTCTGATTGCTGTGGCTGTTCTGAGCAACTCCTCCCTTGCCATTTTCCCTCTTTTGTTCGTGCTTACCGCATGGCTCCACATATCAAGAGTATCTCCATCCTTCTTAGAAGCACTTCTTTCTCGTACTACCTCAACTCCATAAGTAGCAGCTTCTACCGACGCAGTAGCATGTTGAGATAGATACTCCTCCAGTACTTGCTTCATTCCTCCTTTCCCGAAGTTGGTTCTAAGAATCTCTCCATTATCCTTCAGAGCAATCTTTCCTTCCTTCCAATAGACTACTCCATCTCGTAGAGTTTTGGCAAAATCACCACACTCTCTTCGAGCATGATCAGAACTATCACACCAAATGCATCTCTGTACATAATCTTGCTTAGGAGCAAGTCTGGTATCATGTGCTCCTCCCTTCTCTTCCAACCTTGCTAACTTGATCTGCAAGTCCCTCATCCCTTTTACCAACTCTTCCATAGCATCTCTTTGCGGTGCAACTTTCGGGACAGGAATAGCAGGAAGTGGAACTTGAGGTACATGCACAATAGGTGCTTGCACATTGGGTACCATTGGTTGCCTACGAGGTACTATGATCGGTGGTGGTCTCTCTTCTTGTCTTACCACCACCTTCCCTCTCCGGTACTCTCGTTTGGCAAGTACACTCACTGCTTCAGAGACTTTTCTCCAATCAGTCGTGAGTCCGTTGTCTTCCATCCTATCTTCTAGAAGCAGCTCCAACTCCCTTTGTAATTCATTGTTGGCTGCTTGTAGAAACAACTCCACCTTGTCATTCTCCAATGTGAGCTTCTCCATCCGAGACAACTGAAGGAATTGTCTCTCATACTCCCGAAATAGCTCTGTGGCAACAAGCCCTTTGTTGGGTTTGTTTACCCACTCCATGAATGACTTCTTAGTCACTCGGTCTGCATCTTCTAAAGAATACTCTTCTTTCAGCTGAAGAGTAAATCCTTCCCACGTAGCACCATGAGATCGGATGATGTCCTTCATGTGCTCTCGTAGTTCAGGTACGACAGCAAGCGCAAATGTACTCACCATCTCTCTTTCAGGCACCTTGCTCAACTCCATCTCCCGGGAATAGTACTTTAGGTACTTGGATATGTTCTTCCCGTCAAACTGATCTAGCAACCCCACAACAGATTGCAAGGCTTTAGTAGCCATTGCTTCTTTCCGTTCAGTGGCTTGCTGTTGTTGCATTACCAACGCGAATGCCTCAAGCAATCGCATATCAGACCGTGAAAGCTTGGTCACCTTTGGTGCCTCTCCAGATGTAGAAGCCTCATCTACGTAATGACCCAACCCTTCAATGTCCATGGTGGCAAAACCACGCACGTACCTCTCACCCTAGACTTTTCACGTCGAGTTCACCAGCTATCGTATAACGTGTTTTTCTGTCTAGGAATACACGGGGTATATGGCTGTGTAGAGGTATGTGGATTGACAAGGTTGGATCTAGATCTGGATGTTTCCACTCAAATGTTTCACTATCTACTCTTCTAGCCTGAGTGACCTTGTATCCGCTCGTCTCAAGTTTAAAGCTTGCTACGATCCAAGGTTACGTATAGGTTGCATAAACTTGTGTTACAAACAGATCTTTTGTATTCTAACTAAAAATACTCAGATCTGTATTATCTAACTGAAGTTATTCATCTATATCACTGGAAGCCTGACTTCTGAATAGCTCCCCAGCGACGCTAACTGGCCATCAATCCAACTATCACAACTTCATAGTACAATCAGAAGATACTAAGATCACTCAATCAACTTGATAGAGTATCGATACAACTTGCTGTACACCCTGGTCTACCGAGTATTCCAGCAATGCAAAACATGCATAATCCAAAACACTATTCAGATCTCAATATAGCACCAACGGCGGTAGTACCTGGCAGCTCCGAGAACCCAAACAGCGGCTTAAGACTCATGGTGGCTCCGTTCTCCTTCATCACCAAGAGCTGAAATCAGCCCCACACCTTCCAATGTCGAGTTGTATGCAGGTATGGCAGTTTCAGCAACAAACTCCTCTCCAAATTGCTCGAAAATGATCAAATTGACAATAGATGATACCGAAAAAACCCGAAACTGCTCATAACAGAAGTATTTTCGAACTTTGAGATCTCAGTCCTTCCAAACTACTCGACCAATGATGATCAAACTTCACAGGAAGCTTGATTGGACCCTTCACTCCTACCCTGAACAATTTTCAAGTCGAAATCTCAAACCAATTCTCAGATATGGATCAAACCGTAATCTGTGCTAACTTCAGAGCTTTACAGACCCAGGTACATTTGATCCAAGATTCTGAACAAACTACTCGACCATTTGAGGTGAAACTTCCCAAGTATCTTACTGATAAGACATTCTTCAATCCTGGAAAGTTTCACTCAGAAATTCGACTCAGATCTTAAGCAATAGTAAACTATCCATGGCTATCACAGTTCGCTGTCCCCGCCTTATCCCATCTGCACTTCTCAACTTCAATCGGTCGGTTCAGAATCCAAATCGATCAAGAAACTGACCAAATTGATATCAAAATGACCAGCACGCCGTCAGTTCTCCAACCCAACAGACAGCTCCTCAAAACTCCTCGCGAGTCTCTCAGAACAACCAGAAACGTAGCAGTAGGTACAAATTTCACCCCCCTCCACTCAATTGATCATAACGCGCTCATACTTTCATCAAATCGATCGATTCTTCAGCCCAGATTGTAGCCCCGGTCGAGAGCTCTCCAACCATACCCTTCGTTTCGCGAATGGACCTCTGAAGCCTCCAGAAACCACAGAAACGTCGCGAGGATCAGCTAGAACACCATTGGTCCAAAAGTGGACCAATAAGAGCAAAAAGAACTTTACTTTTTGTCTTTTCTCCTCTTAACTTTTCCCTTAGAACGAATTTTTACTCTCCAAGGAGACACAAGACATCAACAACACTCTAAGACCTCAGAAAATCCTTCAGATATGTCGATGGATTCTTCGCGGTCCGTAACTACACAGAAGCGCTCAACCAGAATGAAACCAGTGAACCACAGACTAATACAACGTCAATATTACAACCTGGAAACGTTCTACAATAAAAGGTACGACAAAAGGAAACGGTGAAGCTATCACTCGATTGTAATATTCTTGCCCGAAGTTTCTCACGATCCAAGCCCCATGATTGATCTTCGGTCTGCAATGGCACCGGACATCGACCCAAAGGTTGAAAAGAACGTTCGATGGATAGTTGAGATCCATCGTTCTTCACAACAAAATGTACACCGTCATATCCCAAGTCTCTCCGTATGTTACGATTGGAAGGATCACCGGAAGCTGTAACTCCATCACCCTCCCCATGAACTCATCACCAAAGTACGCAACTAACCACTGTCGAAAGTGATCGCGGTGGATGCAATGAAGCTTGATGTGAAACGGATTCGGGAAAGGAAGATCTGGAACCGGTAACACACCTCCCTCCATAACCACCACTCCTGCAGTTCTTCACTCCTCCATGCAGACCACCGAGAACCCTTACGAATCACCCGCTGAGAGAGAATGTCGTATGAACCTTCGACCCCCCATTTTATACACAATCGCGGCGACAAGGACCACTGAAGTGAACGCGCACAGATCGATGACTTGGCACATTCCTCTACCGTGCGATCACTTAAACAGATAATCACAAACGTGGCACTCATCACACCGTTCGACGAGTTACGCGATACGGTTCACGAAACACGGAAAAGAAACACAACATAGGTTACACAAGAATTTCACACAGGAGCCGAACCACAACATGACACCGTAGCAGTCTTTAACCTTGAGTTGAGAGAGTCCGAGAAGAGTAGATAGAGAGCATTAGGGTTGAAGGATCAAGGTTCAGAGCCAACCTGTTCAAGTCACCTACCTCTACACAGCCATATACCCCGTGTATTCCTAGACAGAAAAACACATTATACGATAACGGGTTGCTCCACCAGCAGACCCACACAACATACACCTCAAGGCCGCTCGTACAACTGCCAAGCTTGGGTCAACGGTATCATCGATGTTGAGAAGATGACATGACGCGCAATTACGCACATGGTCCTTCCAAACAACACCATCACATGAGTACTCCAGAAGATAACACCTCACGTGATCCTGCGGTCACATCCAACGTCGTCGGTGCGGTCTGCTGTAGATAGATATAATCGCCAGGATGAAACTTACGAATCGACGATCGATAACCTCCTCCTTGGATAGTTGCATATCGCAACGTGTCTCTATGCTGAGCAATCGCTAGGTTCTCAAAATCCATGGGCATAACTCTTAGAAATGTCTCTGCTCGTTGAGAACATGCTCTCACCCACATATCCGGGTCATCAAGGTTCAGCACCTCAGCAGAATCACGACGAATGACCGAAGGTAGATCTGGATCTCGGCCATATAATAGAAAATACGGTGAGAAAGAAGCCAAAGATGCTTGTTGACTGAAACGGTAATCCATAGCCAACCATGGTAACTGCACATCTCAGTCTCCAAAGTGGCCCTTCTGCAAGCCATACTTGCGCAATCCTTTTTTCACCGTCTGAAGTACCCTCTCCGTCAAACCATCCGTCTCAAGATGATCTCGAGATGTAGTCCGATGATCAATCAGCACTTGATCACACAAGACCTGAAACTCATCAAGGAACTCAGTACCTTGATCTGTTAGCACTTCAGCTGGTGCTCCAAAACGACTCAGCACTCGATCTAAGAACGCATACGCCGTCCCTTCACTCGCCTTGTCCGGTAGTACCACCAACTCAATCCACTTGGAGAAGTGCTCCACCATCACCAACACATACCGGTGGTGACGTACGGTCAACGGTAAGGGTCCCGTAAAATCCAAACTCCAACGGTAAACCCAACCCCATAATCGAGAAGAGGTGTAACTGTGGAATAAGAGCATTAAACGATGCTCGTACTCGATCACAAACCACACATCGTGCGACAAACTGTTGCATATCGATGTGCATATCACGCCACCAATATTATCCTTGGAGTAAGTTATGCGTACGTTTCACTCCAAAATGTCCCAACTCCTCATGAGCATGTCGTACTAACTGTGCCATCTGGGATGGATGTGGCACTATCCGTACTCTTCCATCACCCCACACTCGAAGTACATGTTGTCTTTCTCGTCGAAATCTCTTCGCTCGTTGAAGGACACGATCTCGCTCCTTGACACTTACTGTGCCTACCACCATACCAGTACGTAGATACTCCATCACGGTCACATCGTCATGGATATCTCGCTGGTCTGGAACACCATCTTCACCCTCAGGATCTGGAGATTCATCATCTTCTCTCTGACCAGAGAAAGATACGACTTGGCCCTCCATACTAGAGTTCATGACCAACACACAAAGAAAGATAGATGCATGCCACCCTGGCACTATCTCCTCATCAACCTCGTCATGCCATCGAGCCTCCGTCTGATCCTGCTGACTCGTGCATGTGTTACGACTCAACCCCTCGACATCTAGGTTTGCAACTCCAGGTCTATATACTACCTGGAAGTCATACTCCTGTAAGATCAGAGCTCGTCATGCAAGCTTCCCTGTAAGCTTGTCAGACTCCATCAACCACTTGAGCGGCTGGTGATCAATAATGAGAGTAAAGGGGTTCTCAAACAAATAATATCGAAAGTGTGCAACAGTCCACACTGCCACCAAACACTCTCTCTCATACAAACTATACCTCACCTCCGCTGAATTGTTGGAGCGACTGACATACGCCACCACGAACTTTTTTTTCTCATCATCGTGCTGAGTCAACACTGCTCCAAGTCCCAACATACTCCAATCGGTGTGCAGTTGGAAAGGACGTCCCCTAACAGATCTCCTCAAGATGGGAGCAGATGTCAACATATCTTTGAGCTCTACGAAAAGCTCGCTCTTGCTCATCTCCCCATTGCCACTCTTGGTCCACCTTCATAAGATTGGTCAAAGACTTCACAATTGCACTAAACCTTGTAGCACTATAGACTAAGATGTCGTCAATATAACATCTGACAAAATCCAATCCTGCTAGGATTCTGTCCATCACCCTTTGGAACTCAGCAGGGCGTTCTTCAACCCAAATGGTAAGAACCGCCACTGATACAAACAATCCTTATCGTGAGAGTCAATTCTCCAGAATGTTGTCTTGGACTTATTTTCTTCTCTCATTGGCAACTAATGATACCTCGCTCGAAGATCCAAAGTACTGAAGACTTTCACATGCCCCACTGCATCAAAGATCTCCTCAGGTGTCGGCATGGCATACTTATCGGACTTCGTCTGCCGATTGATAAGACGGTAGTCTCCACACATCCGTCTATTCGTGTAGTTGTCATACATATCCTTCTTTGCTGGTATAACTGTGACACATGCATACTCTCCATGCGACATCTCCACCAACCCAGCCTCCAACAAGTCTTGAGTTCTACTCTGGATCAAGGCTCTCTTCATGTCAATGTGTCTATAAGGACGTCAAAAGATTGGCGTGTCATTAGCCAAGTCGATCCGTATACTTGGTCTCTTCAAGGTACCCAAATCCTTCATAGTGATGGCAAAACAATTCTTGTAACTCTTCAGGAATCTTTGAACTCTTCGTCTCTCCTCTCCTATAAGCTTGGGTCCAATCTCTGGCTCCCAAGTATCCTCTGTCACCATGCTAGAGGTAGAAGACGAAGTCGTTCACTGCTATCTTGTAGCCTCTGGAGCAGTTTTCTTCTGCTCACCACCAACAACCTCCACCGCTACCGTGCGAAAAACTTCTGCAGTTCTAGCTGCAAGCTCCACACTCTCTCCTACTACATCCCATGATGTCCAAGGATGACAAACTCCAAGCACCTCGTCCTCAGCTTTTGTCTCCACCGATCCGGTAGGTAAAGAGCTCAGGAGTGTCCGAGCAGTAACACCCGTCGACCGCATCCAACACTGCTCAGTCAATCCAAGGCTAACAATCCATGTCAAGCAGTTCAAGTCCATTACTTGACCCAACATATGACGACGTGAAGCCTCTGACATCGAAGCTACTGCCGTCGTATCCGTAAGGAAACCCATCGCTCGCTCTCACTCATCGGCATTGGACTCCACCACCTGTTGTAACCGAGCATCCCACACAAGTCCAAGTCCTCCATCTCTAAAGCATGTGACGCTGGAAAGCTCACCAACGTGGGCAACGCTACCATGGACCGTCTCACTAGGTTCATCACTGCCATAGGTGACCTATCGACGACTCTCACTACTTGAGATCATCGTCTTGCATCCAAAATGTCATCAACTGTGAGGTGCGCTGGTCGTCTCACAGCATCGTTTGTGCGCTTGAGCACCTCCCTCGGTAACAAGTTCGTCCACCACAATCGTGGACGATGTGCACGAGATCTCACTCTCGCTGCATCTAACAACATTGCCGGTCCGATCCATGATCGCACTTGGTGCACACTCGTCATCATCTTGCACAAGCATCACCTAACAAAGGAACGTTTTCCAAGATGTACGTTGGAGAATCCGCTTGATGCATCTGGAGATGTCGTAAGATTCGTAACATTTCCCAAAACATCCTAGATCGCGGGTCATGTAAACACTAACCTCTCCCCGCACGCGTGTGACCTTGACATGGCCACCCCGCTATCACCAAGTGAATGATGCCAACAAACGTGAGATCCTGCGCCTCCTACAGCGAAATATCTGACGGTAATGCTTGCTGGTATCCTCTAACATGAGATATGGATAACAACTCAGGATATCATTGCACCAAACGTGTCACATGACGCAATGAGATGCGTCTCGCAACCTCATCTCTCTCCACGTACAAGTATCGCTGTACTTGTATGCCTACCTGCAATACCGTAGTCAAACCTGTGCTGATCTCTCCAAACAGCTCCAGCACACACACACCCTCCTCTAGATATTGCTATACAATGGGAGTCGTATCCAACGGTGATAAGGTCACATGGTCAGTAACAGGAACAACCCTTTGTTCCTCTACTGGTGGTACAAAGGCTTCACTCCAAGCCTATTGCACCAACCGATCAGCATACTGTTGCAACTCCTCACTCGAACTCCATAGTGAAACATCTAAGGCAGATGGTACTAACGTGGACATGCTAAGCATGTCCTCCACCTCCTCAAAGACCGGAGTGTCCTCCGCATGGGCATTGTCCTCTATCAACTCTTCCGGCCAAGTGATGACCGAACTGAACTCTGCAACGGATGTCATCGTCCCTGGTGTAGGCTCCGTCGTCCCAACTCTAGCACTGAACCGTACTGGTAAGCGGCTCATTCGTCCCTCACCGAACTGTCAACCTAATCTGTAAGATGCTGTCTCCGTCCAATAGTCGATCACGAACCCCATAGAATATAACACAGCACCTTCAACTAATACATCATAAGCCTCTGCGGCTGTAACGATGACCTTGGCCCTCACCATGGAGCCATCCGTGAGATGATCTGATCGAACTCTCATCGTCAACATCTCGCGTATCATGTGTAGAGCTGTACCCCCTATCCCCTTAGAGATGTCTGCAACTGGAATGGACATCTCTCCACCTCAGACTTCTTCAGACCTAAACCAATACATGTCGCCTTCTCCAAGATCAACGGTTGGGCTCTAGAGTCTAACAAGACTTTCTGTGGTCGATACATCTTCCCTGAAGGTGCCACCAAACAGAAGATATCACTTTTGTTGTCCAACAACACCACACCTGGTGCCAAACCAGCACGATCAATCACCGGCCTTGCTGGTAACTCGTCTAACCTGACAATCGCCGCTTGTCAAGTACCACTGGTAGTTGTCCTGATCCTTGACTCCATGGACACATCTACCGCCTCTCGCTGAACCACCTCAGCACTAGAGGTAACAACATCCTCGTCCTCATTGAGCGTGGTCGCCAACTGGAACACTGGAGCCAAGATGACTCCCAATGCTCTCATATCCATGGCTGAAAATAGTGAGACTCATAAAACTGTTGTAACCGCTCTCAACATCGAGTTCGACATCGCATCCACAGACGTGGAGGGTTTACTTACATCACCCCCATTCCTGGATGTCGATGCCTCTAACTCCACTGCACTATCGGTAGGCCGTTTAGGAATCATAGATGTGGTTCTCAACGTTGTCGTGCTACTTGGCGGCTACATGCTAGACTTCTACTCCGACGCTTGAGTTTAGTAGTTCTAGAAGTTAGCTCATATTACTTCTAGTCCTTTATACATATGTTTGACACCTTTGCATACGGTGTTGACACTATTGTGTTATATATTTTGAGTCCTAGTAGGTTGATAGTATGTTATCTATCTTGTTCAAGCACTCCTGCGCTTGTGCAAATGATATCATGTTTATCTATGTTGTGAAAGTACATAACTTAGGGTTTCCATGCTGATAGAGGTTTAAGCTCATGGGTTGTACTTACTTGTCGCCCATGCACGCTTTCTAGATTGGTTAAGTTATCTTTTAGGGTTACGTGTTAATTTACATGCCTTCGCGTGAAGTTTAAGATTTACGCTGACACTTTAGGGGCTGACGTGGTAGCCTTTGAGTGAAGTTGAGTTACCACGTGGATTAGGGCACTAAAGGACAACCAAGTGGAGCTATGAACTCCCATTGGTCTGTTTTTGTCTTTTAGTTTAACTCTAAATTTAGAAACAGAGCTCTAAAGGAGAGTTCGAGCATTTGGTGAGGGGGGACTTCGAAATCTGAGATCACAGGAGGGTAGAGCTCGTCATGCCAAGCACTTCCAGTGAAATTTTCGATTGATTTGAGGCAATAAAGACGAAGTTATGATCAATTGAAGTTTGAATTGTGCCAGAATTGAATCACTTTTGTTGGATTTAGGATTTTCAGTGTCACTGGCAGCAGATTTGAGGAAATTGCTTCAAAACTTCGAGGTTGTGTTTTCTGCCAGCAGGGCTACGGTTTCCCAAAAAGTTTCATATCGATTGAGTGACTGAGTAATTCAGGGCGGCCGCTGAAGCAGAAGGGGTCTGAAAAGCTCTTAATCTAGAGCAGCGACTTCAGAGGAGGAGATCTGGAGTTCTGTGTACATTCAGGAGTTCCAGTTTCACAGGGGTGTTCAGCATCCTGTAGACTCCAAATCCTGTAAGAATATTTGAAATTGATCGAGCCAATCTTCTGTTATAGGTCGGAATAGCCAGCTAGGTATCAGAAATTGCCGTAGTTTTCTTGCTCAGAACTTTCTGTCCATATCTCCGTGTCAGAATTTGATCTCAGGCTGAAACTTCGTGTGTGAGTTCAGTAGTACCTCATTTGCATGTAGGGGAAGTTTAGAAGTCTAAACCTTCATAGTTTTCTTCTCCGTGAGTGTCAAAGTTCACCTTCGGATCCTATTACTGCCAGCTAGACCTGAATTTCGCTTTCTGAGCATATTACTAGATCTTACACATCTGTGTGAGTGTTTATAGCCCTATTGTGACCTGAAAGACAACCTCTTGAGTAAACAACCACAGCCAGAAGCCCGGCGCTTTCCTAGGTAGACGGATCACGACAACGTCTCCGATAACGTGAACGACTGGGGAAGCCTGACCTGTCTACCAGCCTCCCCGCGTTGTAGATCCAACTCCACTGACGCACCTCGTGGCTCAAAGATACGTTGTCCTGTTGTGGGACCAGTTAGTATGTAAATTACCCGTGTAAGTGCGTTTTGCACACATTTGTGGAAGTTGTGGTGTAATGGGATCTAAAACATTGCTCTTATGAGCTTAGAATGCACTATTATCTGCTGGGGGTCTCCATGGGGCAGAAAAGGACAAGGTTGAGTCCTTTAGCTTCCCATTGGTCCACCCAAAAGTGAAGATAACTTGTCTTCTACCTAAGTGTGCGCTCTGGGAGGTTCGGGGCACTTTGACGAGGGATTTTGGGAGATCAGAGGGCATGGGCGGAGAGCTCTGGACGGGAGGAGCAATCTGACCACAAATTTCACTCGATTTGGAGGTCCAGGGCATACGTTATGGCGATTTGAAGTTCATAGAGTGATGAGAGTACATAGCTTTCTCTTCCGATTGCAAGATTAAGGAGTTTGAGTGATTGAGCCGTCATATTGAGACCAGATTTCATGAGCTTGTAGTCTGCCAGTTGCTGAAGCTCTGACCACAAATTTCACCACCGGATGTTCTGCGGATTGAGCGCAATGGCGATTTGAAGGCGACGGGGTGCAGAAAGCTCTCAATCTGGAGCAGCAACTTTGCAGATTTATGGAGGACGATCCGAACGGTCAAATCGGCTCAAATTTCCTGTGTAGTGAGTTTACCTTCTGAATTGATAGCACAGGAAGTTGGAGTGGAAGTGGACGGTTCATTTAGTCGAAGAAGCTTCTGTCCTGAATCTGAGATTGGAAGTGCGTGTTAGTTTCTGTGGATTTGTGTTAATTGTGGGAGAAGATCTAGCCGTCAGATCTTCCTGAAATTTGACCTGTAAGTAAGGATTCTAGTATCCTACCTACGTGGCAAGTTTGAGAGGAGACTAAGCTGTAGATCTGTAACTATCATGTGTGAAAGTTCGCTGGTTTTTCTGCCGAGTTGTATCGGCAACGATATCTACTCTAGGTCTCGAGTTGTTAGCGGCAACTGGCTGAAAAGTATCCAGTGCGACATTTGTATTGCTTCGGGGAGTATTCTAGGCGTAGATATGACTTTAGCGACCTACGTTGTATCCACGTCATGTGGTTGTTAGGTTCGCACTCAACGTGGCAAAGTGCGATCCTTGGTCTGTAGAGTCGACTACCTGTCTAGCCTAGTCTCCGGTTTTTGAGACACGTTACGGTACATGCATTAGAACCTTTCACCCAGAAGACCCACACGTGGATGAGTATGACGGCACCAAACATGCGATGTGCATGTGTGCCACCTCATCGGTCCGTGAGGCTTGGGTTGCTTGGTTAGGGAGCTTGCACCTATCCTTGTTTTTGTGTTCGAAACTTTTAAGCAAAGGGGAGTGACCTGTGTGGGGGCATTCGACCTGGGGAAAAATCCAAGAGATTGTTCGTGTGGAGATCGTGGTGATCCTATGAGATTGAATCAGAGTTTTATGGATCGAGATACCTTTGTAGTTGGAGTGCACATGTTGTGAGAGATGGACGAAGGACTCTACTTACCGCCCAGATTCCCTTTTCGAAACCCTTTCTCGATTAAACTGATGTATATGGAACGAGTCCACTTTCAACAGTTTCTGATAGGATCCTTCGGGCATAACTTTACCGCGCAAGTTATGCTCTCGCCTGTCCCTGTGATCTTACCTGTTGTCACTTACGGCCAAGAATGGGACCTCACCGTCTTTATCCTCATCTAACGAAGGATGGATCTAAATCAGCTCCCTCCTGTAAACTTTAACACCCAGTGCGAGATAAGACACATCTGTCGACCCAAAGCCATGTACGAAGCCCTAGTAGTGAGAAACTTCGGAGAGGAATACTACCGAGAGATCATGTCATCACATATCCCGTTTGTCGTGCCCATGATCATCCAACGTTTTCGTGTAGTTATCTTGACCCTTTACTGAGAGAAAGAAAGTGCTTAGTTATCGAGGAAGTTAGAGAGAAATCTACAGGAAACTTGTCGCTCTGCTGTGCATTGATCGCTAGCCACAGCCAGAAGGTACGCCCTTGCTCAAAGGAAAGGCTCTCGCTACGACATATTTGGTGCTTCCACTGAGAGCACGCTTTGAGGTGGTTGAGTGAGTTGTTGCCGAGGAGCGTCAAGTATGAATCTTCCCGAAGCAATGGGGACGAGTGGAGGAGGAGCGGACGATCTACTTCGAGCATTGACGATGTTGTTGAGACAACAACAAGGAGGCGATGTTGGGGAGCAGAAGTCTACGAGAGCTCTACAAGCGGTGGTGAAGAAGTTGGGGAGGTTCGATGGAAGGAACATCACGAAGTATGTTCGGGAGTATATTTGTGAGATGGAGGTAAATCGTGTGCCTGAGACAGAGATGATTTCTAGTTTCGAGTTGGCTGTGATACCTGAGATCCGTAGTCAAGTGACAAAGTTGAAGGATGCACGTACGAGTTCTTGGGAGGAGTATGAGCAGAGATTGAAGAGTGAATTTTTTGATGACGATGCGGATAGAGTAACCAAGAGAACATTCTTGGAGTGGATAGAGCAACGTCCTGGGAATGAGATGACGCCAAATGAGTTGCTGCGTGAGTTTGAGAAACGGTTCTGTCAATTGTCTCCATCCGAGAGGACAACGCTTGACTTAAGGAAGACAGAACTTTTTCTAGAAGCTGCTGATGAAAATCTAGAGGACAAGCTTTTCTTGATGTTAGCAGACAAGGGAGAAGAAGGAGGAGTGAGCACAGACTGGCGAAAGGTAGAGGAAGCTGTTACTATTCTCACGAAGCAGAAACGTGGAAGAGGTAGAGCTGCAACCTTGAGGTCTGATGTCTCTTTAGCTCCATTGCCTAAGCCTGCCAATAGCAAGATTGAAGATTCTGCAATCGATGAGTTGGTCAAGGGTCTGAGAGAGTTAAGGATAGAGATGGCAGAGCTAAAGCATAGTCGAAGTCCTGGTGATACCAATGCATCTTCAACTAGCAGAAATTTTGTTAGAAGATGTATCTGGTGTGACAGTACTGAACACCAACGACGAGATTGTGAGGAGTTTTCCGAAGCTCTCAGAACCGGAGTCGTGAATTTTAGAGATGGAAAGATTCATCTCGCCCAAACTGGTGCGCCATTGAATACCAACTTTGGTAAGGGAGGAATGAAGAGTTTGGTGAGAGGTCAGGTTGGTATAGCTACGGCGATACGCACAATAGAGCCAGAAACGTTTGCGATTGAAGTAGATGTACCAGTTGTAGCAGCTGTTAAGAGCGATGTAGTTGAAGTTCCACGAGAAGTAATGTTGCGAGGTGCGGAGGCAATTCGTCGCATTACTGGATGGGATGATCCTGTAGAGGCAGGGTGTGTCAAGGCTTACTTGGTGCAAGAAAAGCATGTAAGCTGGCAAGATGCGATTGTGGAAGAGAAAAGGAGACGTGATGATGATGTTGCTGATCCGGAGGAGGCTACAAGGAGAGCCAGAACCACGAAGAGGAGAGGGCAACAAGAGACATCACCGTCTGATATCCCTTCGACGTCTCAAGGGGCATCTACGTCTGAACCTATGGTTGATGTTCCTATTTATGACACGGAGATGAGAGAGAAAGGCAAAGGAGCTTCTTCAAAGGGCAAAGGTAAAGCACCGACCTACAGACTACAGTCTGATATCGAGACCAGCACCAACTTGAAGGAGATTCTTGGAGAGAGAATTTTGGATGCGAAAATAGAATTTTCCTTGCGAGAGGCCTTAGGGATAGCTAAACGTGATTTTCATGAGTTGATCATAGATGTGATCAAGAGAAAGAGGCAGATGACTGCGGATACAGTGATGGTGAAAGCATTGGATACTGACATCACTGGGGAAGAAGATGAAGAGTTAGGTCGCGTATTTGCCCAAAAGCATGTACTACAGGCGTCGAATGGAAGAGAGGCAAGAGTTTCAGACTGTGCTGCAGAACATGGCGACGAGAAGCAGCATGAGAGTCACTATTCTCGAGCATATTGGGCTCGTGCAACCACAGAGACAAGGGTCCGACTGGGTAACTTGTCAGAGGCTATAGTGGCGTTGGTGGATCACGGTTCGGAGATTAATATCATGTCCAAAAACGTTTACGATAAGGGGAAGTGGCCAATCGACACAGGACATGGATGGGTTCTTCGTGCTGCTAACAACCAAAGAGGTGAACTTTTTGGTGCTTGTCCAGCTGTCAAGACTCGAATAGGAGATGTAGAGATAGAACAAAACTTTTTTGTTCAGAGTGTAGCTGCTTATCCTGTGATCCTTGGTCAACCGTACATTACTGCGTCTAGGATGGAGACGAAAGTAATGGACGATGGGTCTCATTATGCTCGTATCAGAAGTCAAGATGGTACGAGGGCGGTTCAGTTTCTTACTGTACGTACGGGTCATGAAAGGAACAGAGAGAAGCTGAGGGACAGTCCCTTAAGGACTGACAAAGAGTTCTCGGATTTTTAGTTAGCACTCCTGTAGAGCGGGAGTATGGGAGTGTTGATAGGAGAAAAAGCCTTCCGCTAGTGCCAGAAGATGAAGAAGAGATGTTTAAATGTGGGTTTGCTCAGTTTTCTGAAACATGTGTAAATAGATTTCGAGTGATAGAAGAGATGGATAGTGCACAAAGACGATGTGTGAAGAAGCAGGAAGATCTCTTCAAAACTCAAGGAGTTTTGTTAGATCAGGAGTCCATTAACGGGATGTATGAAGAAGAGGGCTTTGAAGATACTCTTGAGGAAGTTTTGTCGTTTATAAGCACCGATTCTTTGGTTAATGGAGTAGTCGCGATCCGTTCACGTAAGTTACATGAGGAGATTACAAGATTCGTTGAGAACGGCTACAAGGTTCAGCTTCAGATGAAAGGAGATCATGAGTTGGAGTTAGAGAAGAGTAGAGCCATGAAACACCAAGAAGCGCAGGTTCATACAAAATACAAGACGGTGGCGCGTAAAGTGAAGCCGGTGGCTACTCAACTACCTGAAGACTCTAACAAGCAAGTGGAACGAGCATCGACTGAACCAGTTCTGCGGGATTCACAGAGAGTAGGGCACAGGTTCACAGAAGAGACACTCAAACGACTACAGATTGGAGGGGGTGAGTTTCTCATTGAGGAAGAGAGAAAGCGTTTTCATGAGATGCTGAGAAGACATGGAAAGGCTTTTGCTTTCAGTGCAGAAGAGATTGGATGTGTAGATACGAGTGTCGTAGCACCCATGGTGATCTTCACAGTACCACACGTGCCTTGGGACTTGAAGCCTATACCAGTGCCACGAGCTATGTTGCCGAAGCTTGTTGAATTGTTGAAAGAGAAGATACGCATGGGTATTTTAGAGCCATCTATGGGACCTTACTCGAGTCGGTGGTTTACTGTACCTAAGAAGTCAGGAGCTCTTAGGTTCATCCAAGACATGCAACATGCTAACAAGGTGACTATTCGGAACATGGGATCAGGACCCATAGTAGATGAAGTTGCAGAAGCTTTTGCTGGTCGTGCTATCTACTCGATTGGAGATTTATACTCTGGGTATGATCAGTTCCAGTTGGCAATGGAGAGCAGAGATCTCACCACCATGCGTACTCCGCTTGGGCTTGTAAGGATGTGCACATTACCGCAAGGAGCGACAAACTCTGTTGCTCATGTGCAAAATGCAATGAATAGGATTTTGAGAGAATTCATTCCGGAGAAGACCATACCTTTCATAGATGATATTCCTATGAAAGGGTGTGCGGTCGAAGACAAGGATGAGAAGCTTACTGAGGATGGATGTCGAAGATTTGTGGTTGATCATATTCACGATGTGGAGATGATCTTAACAAGGCTTGAGGAGGTAAATCTCACTCTTTCAGCGGAGAAATCGAGCTTTGGAGTTCCAGAGATTGTTGTTGTTGGTCATCTTTGTGGATCTTTTGGTCGACGTCCAAACCCATCAAAGGTTGATGCCATTGGGAGGATGAAAGATTGTGTCAACACCACAGAGGTTAGGAGATTCTTGGGAGCTTGTTTGTTCTATCGAGTGTGGATTCCTCATTTTGGTCACATGTCTGAACCGTTGTATGAGTTGCTGAGGAAGCGAAGGAGGTTCACTTGGGGTGAGGAGCAGAGGGTCGCTATGGTGCGACTAAAAGAAGCGTTGAAATCACCACCAGTTCTACGACAGTTGAGCTATGATTGTGGTAGACCCATAGTCGTTACTGTTGATACTAGTCCTATCGCTATAGGTTGGACAATAGGGCAGGATGATGGTGAGGAAAAGAGGTTTGCAACAAGATTTGGTGCTCGCATACTTTCGGATCGACAAAGGAGATACCCTCAAGTCAAACGAGAGCTATGGGGCGTTGTAACTGCAATGAAAGCTGAGAAGGAGTATCTCATTGGAGCACATGTACTACTTGAAACTGATTGCTTACCTCTGTTGGGAATGATAGCAAACTGCACAACGCCTGATATTGCTATGTTACGTTGGATAGCTTACATTAGGTCGTTGAATCCAGAGTTGAGGCACATAGCAGGGAAGATGAATTCGATGGCAGACATGTTGTCTAGAGCTAGGTACTCTCAAGAAGAAGATATGGAGGCGGAAGATATGGATGAAGATGATGCAGAGGAGGGGCAAGTTCTACAACTATCAAGTGAGGACCGGAGTCGCTTGGATGGTGTTCTTCCTTTCAGGGAAGAACTCTACTGTGGGAGGCTCAAAGAAATCGGACGCTATCTAAGCACTCTTCAGAAGTATGAAGAATGGACGGAGAAAGTCTTCAAGGAGATACGACATCAGGCCTATGGCTATCTATTACGAGATGGATATCTGTGGAAGAGGCCAAAGAGGAGAGATGGAGTACCCTTGAGAGTAGTGGATGATGCAGAGACCAAGAAACAAGTACTCGAACAATTTCATGATACCTTATGGGCAGGTCATCGAGGTACATGGGCGACCTTTACCAAGATCAAGGAGAGGTATTGGTGGAAAGGATTGTATCGAGATGTAGAGAAGTTTGTTGGGTCATGCATTGAATGTCAATTCCAATCCAAGATTCGGTATAGGGATGGATTGAGACCCACATATCCCTTGTCCATTCATTTCCAATGGGTTTTGGATCTGGTTGCCATGCCACCAGGAATTTGGGGCATGCGTCATTTAGTTTTGGCTCGGGAAGAGCTATCTAACTTTGTAGAAGGGAGGGCTCTACGCACCAAAGCTACTGAACCTGTCTGTCGATTCATACTAGAAGATATCGTTTCTAGATATGGAAGCGTGGGAAGAATCCGTGCAGATAGAGGAGAGTTGAATGCAGATGAAGCACGTGAGTTCTTCAACAGATATGGAATACGATTGAAGTTGACCACTTCGATGAACCCGGAAGCGAATGGGAAAAGTGAACGAGGGCACCCACCAATCATCCAAGCATTGGTGAAAGCGTGCAGGGGGCGTCATGGGGACTGGCCTAGACTTCTTCCTTTTGCGTTGTGGGCTGATAGAACTACTCATAGTACTGTCACTGGTTACATGCCTACAGAATTGATGACCGGTCAAAAACCTATCATGCCAGCGGAAGGAGACGTTCCTACTTGGGTATGTCTACCTTGGGAGGATGGTTCTGATAGGGAAGGACTATTAGCACTACGAATTCAACAGCTTGAGCGACGTGAGGAGGACCTCGAAGAAGCATTGGTCAAACTCAAGGAGGCGAGGTTGAAGAATAAGGAGCGGTTCGACAAGACACATCGTCTGCGAAAGAAGCCGATCCGAGAAGGTGACTGGGTCATAGTATATGACAACAGTTTGGATAACCAACACAGCACTATCAAGAAGTTTGCACGACGTTGGTTTGGTCCTTATGTTGTTGTTCGCGTTCACGATAACGCCACATACGGTCTGCGAGAACTGGATGGTACACTCTTGAAGTTACCCATTGCTGGTAAAAGGGTCAAGGTTTTCCGAAGACGTGAAGGATTTCTTGATTTCGATGAACTTCTCGAGTCTGATTCTCATCTTTCCAGACCTTATGCGAGAGAAGATGATGATGAACCTGACAATTCGGAGCACGATGAGGGATACGATGATGACTATGGATAACAAGTTGGCACATACCGGAGGATGTGCAGGTTTGGAGGGGGTGAATGTCCTGTTGTGGGACCAGTTAGTATGTAAATTACCCGTGTAAGTGCGTTTTGCACACATTTGTGGAAGTTGTGGTGTAATGGGATCTAAAACATTGCTCTTATGAGCTTAGAATGCACTATTATCTGCTGGGGGTCTCCATGGGGCAGAAAAGGACAAGGTTGAGTCCTTTAGCTTCCCATTGGTCCACCCAAAAGTGAAGATAACTTGTCTTCTACCTAAGTGTGCGCTCTGGGAGGTTCGGGGCACTTTGACGAGGGATTTTGGGAGATCAGAGGGCATGGGCGGAGAGCTCTGGACGGGAGGAGCAATCTGACCACAAATTTCACTCGATTTGGAGGTCCAGGGCATACGTTATGGCGATTTGAAGTTCATAGAGTGATGAGAGTACATAGCTTTCTCTTCCGATTGCAAGATTAAGGAGTTTGAGTGATTGAGCCGTCATATTGAGACCAGATTTCATGAGCTTGTAGTCTGCCAGTTGCTGAAGCTCTGACCACAAATTTCACCACCGGATGTTCTGCGGATTGAGCGCAATGGCGATTTGAAGGCGACGGGGTGCAGAAAGCTCTCAATCTGGAGCAGCAACTTTGCAGATTTATGGAGGACGATCCGAACGGTCAAATCGGCTCAAATTTCCTGTGTAGTGAGTTTACCTTCTGAATTGATAGCACAGGAAGTTGGAGTGGAAGTGGACGGTTCATTTAGTCGAAGAAGCTTCTGTCCTGAATCTGAGATTGGAAGTGCGTGTTAGTTTCTGTGGATTTGTGTTAATTGTGGGAGAAGATCTAGCCGTCAGATCTTCCTGAAATTTGACCTGTAAGTAAGGATTCTAGTATCCTACCTACGTGGCAAGTTTGAGAGGAGACTAAGCTGTAGATCTGTAACTATCATGTGTGAAAGTTCGCTGGTTTTTCTGCCGAGTTGTATCGGCAACGATATCTACTCTAGGTCTCGAGTTGTTAGCGGCAGCTGGCTGAAAAGTATCCAGTGCGACATTTGTATTGCTTCGGGGAGTATTCTAGGCGTAGATATGACTTTAGCGACCTACGTTGTATCCACGTCATGTGGTTGTTAGGTTCGCACTCAACGTGGCAAAGTGCGATCCTTGGTCTGTAGAGTCGACTACCTGTCTAGCCTAGTCTCCGGTTTTTGAGACACGTTACGGTACATGCATTAGAACCTTTCACCCAGAAGACCCACACGTGGATGAGTATGACGGCACCAAACATGCGATGTGCATGTGTGCCACCTCATCGGTCCGTGAGGCTTGGGTTGCTTGGTTAGGGAGCTTGCACCTATCCTTGTTTTTGTGTTCGAAACTTTTAAGCAAAGGGGAGTGACCTGTGTGGGGGCATTCGACCTGGGGAAAAATCCAAGAGATTGTTCGTGTGGAGATCGTGGTGATCCTATGAGATTGAATCAGAGTTTTATGGATCGAGATACCTTTGTAGTTGGAGTGCACATGTTGTGAGAGATGGACGAAGGACTCTACTTACCGCCCAGATTCCCTTTTCGAAACCCTTTCTCGATTAAACTGATGTATATGGAACGAGTCCACTTTCAACAGTTTCTGATAGGATCCTTCGGGCATAACTTTACCGCGCAAGTTATGCTCTCGCCTGTCCCTGTGATCTTACCTGTTGTCACTTACGGCCAAGAATGGGACCTCACCGTCTTTATCCTCATCTAACGAAGGATGGATCTAAATCAGCTCCCTCCTGTAAACTTTAACACCCAGTGCGAGATAAGACACATCTGTCGACCCAAAGCCATGTACGAAGCCCTAGTAGTGAGAAACTTCGGAGAGGAATACTACCGAGAGATCATGTCATCACATATCCCGTTTGTCGTGCCCATGATCATCCAACGTTTTCGTGTAGTTATCTTGACCCTTTACTGAGAGAAAGAAAGTGCTTAGTTATCGAGGAAGTTAGAGAGAAATCTACAGGAAACTTGTCGCTCTGCTGTGCATTGATCGCTAGCCACAGCCAGAAGGTACGCCCTTGCTCAAAGGAAAGGCTCTCGCTACGACAACGTACTGCACCTCTAGTCACTGCCGTAGATGTCTCAATATGCGCCACACCAGCCATGAAGTCGAAGTCACCTCCTTCTCCTCCATAAGACGTGGAAGTCTCTATTCCACCAGATCTCTGCTGAGCCATAGCCATACTAGCTATCCTCTGCTCCAACTGCTCAATCCGAGCAGCCATACCTGCTTCTAACGTCGTAGCAGACGGTGGACAGATTGATCCTCTCTCATGTGCTGGTCCTCTATCTCTAGCTCGATCACCACGGGCTCTCTAAGCTCCTCCGCCTCGTCCACGATCAGCCTTTCCTTACCGTAGCTCGGGATGGAGATCAAAACAACGGTCACTACTGTGACCAGGTCGTCTGCAATGCTCACATTGCCTAGGTACCGCTTGAGACGTCCTTGACGTCTCATAACCACCTCTCCTCTGTGGACAATCCTTCTGCTGATGAGGACCATCACACGTCCAGCAAGGACCCGCTTGCTGCTGACTAGAGAAGGACGGCATGGGCTTCTGTCCACAAGATCCTCCAACACCTCCCTGAGATCGTGACTGCTCCGCATGATCCTTACCACCACCACCACCACGCTGTTGCATAGTCTGTGATCCTCGAGAAGAGGTAGTCGCTCCATGTGATATCTCCTTGCTGAACTCAGCAACCACCACCCTCTCCTCCACCATGTTGAGCTCAATCCGCTCAGCCAGACCAAAGACAACCGCCAACGTCGGAGCGGTATCTCTAAGGAGAGTAGCATCTCTAACTCTCATACGTAGCTCCCTGTCTAGTATCTCATACCAGAACTGGACTGCCTGTGCTTCCGTCACCCCTTGAGTAACGCTGATCAATCACCTCATGCGAGTAAACGCCTCGCGTAGGCTCTCTCCAGTCTTGCGCTGGAACTCCTGCAGACTCCTCAACTTGTCGGTCCACACACCCTGATAGTTCTTCCTCAAACAGTGGAAGAACTGAACCACAGGGTTAAACCCTGGTGGTATCTTCCTCACACTACCAGCTACTCTACTACTTGTGGACGCACCGCTGGTAGTAGGTATTCCGCCATCTGTGGATGTACCACTGCTACTGGCACTTGACCTCGTAGGTGCTACGCCTCTCGAAATTGCGTCAGTAGTGATAGAAACGTAGTTGGGAGACCAATGTTGTCTCCACAACTCGATCTCAACACTGTAATCTCGCCTGAACTCATGATAATCGTCCATCGGTGGTCCCTCCAAGTGTTAGAATAAACCCTTCCATGCCATGAAAGGTGTAAACAGCTGTGGGTTCCGCATCTGCTACAGATCGCACCAACTGTCAAACTCCTGGATGAAGTCATCCAGCTCAATGATAACCACATACATCCGAGCTGTATCCGAGTAACATCGAGAGCTCGCTACACCACATACATCGCTGTCAGAGGTACACCACACATACACATAACACATGGACGATGTCATACACATACACAAGTGTACCACAATCGCCCCCCTAACTGGCGGTTAGGTCCCTCTAACTCCAGATAGCTCCATATCCCAACTACGTGATACACACCTTCATGGGTGCAAGGATCAGGAGGCCGGGTGCTACATTGCCCCATCGTTAGTCGCCTGTCTGCAATCCATATCACGCAAAGATCTAATCGACTATCTCCGCTATATACATCGAGGACAAACCCACCGTCCAGTAGGAACTACACTGAGAGGTGGAGTCAAACATGACATGTGCCAACCTCTCGAACAACCATCACATACCAACATACGGACTGCTCCACCAGCAGACCCACACAACATACACCTCAAGCCCGCGCGTACAACTGCTAAGCTTGGGTCAACGGTATCATCAATGTTGGGAAGATGACATGGCGCGCAATTACGCACATGGTCCTTCCACACAACACCATCACGGCCCTCTAACATGAGTACTCCAGAAGGTAACACCTCACGCACTCGTAAAATAGTGCGTCCTGCGGTCATGTCCAACGTCGTCGGTGCAGTCTGCTGTAGATAGATATAATCGCCAGGATGAAACCTGCGAATCGACGGCCGATAACCTCCTCCTTGGATAGTCGCATACCGCAACGTGTCTCTATGCTGGGCAATCGCTAGGTTCTCAAAAGCCATAGGCATAACTCTCCGAAATGTCTCTGCTCGTTGAGAACATGCTCTCACCCACATATCCGGGTCATCAAGGTCCAGCACCTCAGCAGAATCACGACGAATGGCCGAAGGTAAATCTGGATCTCGGCCATATAATAAGAAATACGGTGAGAAGGAAGCCAAAGACGCTTGTCGGCTAAAACGGTAGCCCATAGCCAACCATGGTAACTGCACATCCCAGTCTCCCAAGTGGCCCTTCTGCAAGCCATACTTGCGCAATCCTCTCTTCACCGTCTGAACTACCCTCTCCGCCAAACCATCCGCCTCAGGATGATCTCGAGATGTAGTCCGATGATCAATCAATGCCTGATCACACAAGACCTGAAACTCACCAAGGAACTCTGTACCTTGGTCTGTCAGCACTTCAGCTGGTGCTCCAAAACGACTCAGCACTCGATCTAAGAACGCATACGCAGTCCCTTCACTCGCCTTGTCTGGTAATGCCACCAACTCAATCCACTTGGAGAAGTGCTCCACCATCACCAACACATACCGGTGGTGACGTACGGTCAATGGTAAGGGTCCCGCAAAATCCAAACTCCAACGGTAACCCAACCCCATAATCGGTAAGGGGTGTAACTGTGGAGTAGGAGCATTAAACGATGCTCGTACTCGATCACAAACCACACATCGTGCGACAAACTGTTGCACATCGATGTGCATACCACGCCACCAATACTGTCCTTGGAGTAAGCTATGTGTACGCTTCACTCCAAAATGTCCCAACTCCTCATGGGCATGTCGTACTAACTGTGCCCTCTGGGATGAATGTGGCACTATCCGTACCCTCCCATCACCCCACACTCGAAGTACATGTCGTCCTTCTCGTCGAAATCTCTTCACTCGTTGAAGAACACGATCTCGCTCCTTGGCACTTACTGTGCCTACTACCACACCAGTACGTAGATACTCCATCACGGTCACATCATCATGGATATCTCGCTGGTCTGGAACACCATCTCCACCCTCAGGATCTGGAGACTCGTCATCTACTTTCTGACCAGAGAAAGATACGACTTGACCCTCCATACTAGAGTTCATGACCAACACACAAAGAAAGGCAGATGCATGCCACCCTGGCACTATCTCCTCATCAACCTCGTCATGCCAGCGAGCCCCAATCTGGTCCTGCTGACTCGTGCATGGGTTGTGACTCAACCCATCGGCATCTAGGTTTGCGACTCCAGGTCTATGTACTACCTGGAAGTCATACTCCTGTAAGATCAGAGCCCATCGTGCAAGCTTCCCTGTAAGCTTGTCGGACTCCATCAACCACTTGAGCGGCTGGTGATCAGTGATGAGAGTAAAGGGGTTCCCAAACAGATAACATCGAAAGTGTGCAACAACCCACACTGCCGCCAAACACTCTCCCTCATACGAACTATACCTTGCCTCCGCTGAATTATTGGAGCGACTGGCATACGCCACCACGAACTCCTTTTTCTCATCATCATGCTGAGTCCACGAACTCCTTTTTCTCATCATCATATGATTGTGGTACACTTGTGTATGTGTATGACATCGTCCATGTGTTATGTGTATGTGTGAGTGTGGAGGGTTATCGTTATGGACTTGTATAAGGTAGTAGGAGACCTTCTCGCACGTCCCTAGAGGAGTGGTAGGGCGACCCCACAGTATTAGGAGGAAGCTATAGTTGTGGTAGTGTTTGCCTACACCGTAGAGGCGCGTATGGAGGCAATTGGTGGCAGTTGTCTTGGGTGAGCTAGTAGAGCTACCGCGTGGATGTTTTTGGAGCTACTAGAGGTGTGGACATCTAGTTAGTGACCTCCAGTGTCAGTTACGACTGTTGGTGATCATATATTGTGCATGTGGTCACCGACAAGGAGTCGTCAGTCCGGGTGGGGCTGGGTTTCTCTTTATGTGAATGTTTGAGTGTGGAGGGTTATCGTTTGGACTTCTTGTGGTTGGAACCCCTCCATACTCTGCTTCCTGTTTGTGCGCCGCGTTTGCTTGTGTTGGCGCTTGATTTCCGGAGTGAGTTCACTCCAGTGTGCTGTCGATAGTGAGGCTGGAGTTGCGGATCAGTCAGACTATCTTTGTCTCTCTCACGGTGCGGTTGGAGTGACGACCAACAGACCGTGAGAGGCTGCCTGTGGTGATGGCAGGTACAGGTTGCCCTTACCTTGACCGTCCTAGTAGGGGATAGGTGAGCTCAGTAGGAGCGGGGTTAGGCAAGTGGTGGTTACGGTGGTGACGGAGATTGCGACATTCCGGTTGGGGAGTGTGTTAGCGGGATTCTCTCATCACGGAGTTCTCGGGAGGTTCTGGTGGAGACTTCTCGGACAGTGGGTATACACGGAGTGGGGTGAGGTACCGACTACCTACACCATTGCCGTCGGTTGTTCCAGAGGACGAGTCAGACGCAGACAGCGCGTTTTCTGGTGGTGAGTCTAGTGTCGCAACACCGTTGTTGTGGGACATGGACGAGATCTATGGGGCCACGAAGGGACCTCGACGTTACTCGGGTACAGTTGGTACCATTGAGCTGGATGACTTCATCCAGGAGTTCGACAGTTGGTGCGATCTGCAGCAGATGCGGAACCCACAGCTGTTTACACCCTTCATGGCGTGGAAGGGTTTGTTCCAGCACTTGGAGGGACCGCCGATGGACGATTATCATGAGTTCAGACGAGATTACAGTGTTGAGATCGAGTTGTGGAGACAACATTGGTCTCCCAACTACGTTTCTATCACTACTGGCGCAGTTTCGGGAGGCGTAGCACCTGCGAGTTCGGGTGCCAGTAGCAGTGGTACAGCCGCAGGTGGCGGAGTATCTACTACCAGCGGTGCGTCCTCAGGTAGTGGAGCAGGTGGTAGTGTGAGCGGGATACCACCAGGGTTTAACCCTGTGGTTCAGTTCTTCCAATGTTTGAGGAAGAACTATCAGGGTGTGCGGACCGACAAGTTGAGGAGTCTGCAGGAGTTTCAGCGGAAGACTGGAGAGAGCCTACGCGAGGCGTTTACTCGCATGAGGCGGTTGATCAGCGTTACCCAAGGGGTAACAGAAGCACAGGCAGTCCAGTTCTGGTATGGGATACTAGATCGGGAGCTGCGTAGGAGAGTTAGAGATGCTACTCTTCTTAGAGATACCGCTCCGACGTTGGCGGTTGTCTTTAGTCTGGCTGAGCGGATTGAGCTCAACATGGTGGAGGAGAGGGTGGTGGTTGCTGGGTTCAGCAAGGAGACACCACATGGAGCGACCACCTCTTCTCGAGGATCACAGGCTACGCAACAGCGTGGTGGTGGTGGTGGTGGTGGTAAGGATCGTGCGGAGCAGTCACGATCTCAGGGAGGTGTTGGAGGATCTGGTGGGCAGAAGCCCATGCCGTCCTTCTCTAGTCAGCAGCAAGCGGGTCCTTGCTGGACGTGTGATGGTCCTCATCAGCAGCGGGACTGTCCACAGAGAAGAGGTTATGAGACGTCAGGGACATCAGGGACGTCTCAAGCAGTACCTAGGCAATGTGAGCATTGTGGACGACCTGGTCACAGTAGTGACCGTTGTTTTGATCTCCATCCCGAGTTGCGGCAAGGGAAGGCTGATCGTGGACGAGGCGAGGAGCTCAGGGAGGCCGTGGTGGTCGAGCTGGAGGTAGAGATCCAGCACCTGGGCGAGGACCGGTCGGTCCACCGCCTGCTACGACGTCAGAAGCAAGTATGGCTGCTCGGATTGAGCAGTTGGAGCAGAGGATAGCTAGTATGGCTATGGCTCAGCGGAGATCAGGTGGAACAGAGGCTTCCATGTCTTATGGAGGAGAAGGAGGTGACTTCGACTTCATGGCTGGTGTGGCGCAGATTGAGGCATCTGCAGCAGTGACTAGAGATGCAGTACGTGCCTCTGAGCCACGAGGTGCATCAGTGGAGTTGGATCCACAACGCGGGGAGGCTGGTAGACAAGCCAGGCTTTCCCAATCGTTCACGTTATCGGAGGCGTTGAGGACCACATCTATGGTTCCTAAACGACCTACCGATGGTGCAGTAGAGTTGGAGGCATCGACATCCAGGAGTGGGTGTGATGTGAGTCCACCTTCGACGTCTGTGGATGCGACGTCGAACCCGATGTTGGGGGCGGCTACAGCAGTTTTGCGAGCCCCACTATTCTCAGCCACGGATATGAGAGCATTGGGAGTCAACTTGGCTCCAGTGTTCCAGTTGGCGGCCACGCTCAGTGAGAGCGAGGAGGTAGTTACCTCTAGTGCTGAAGTAGTTCAGCGAGAGACGGTAGACGTGTCCATGGAGTCAAGGATCAGGACAGCTACCAGTGGTACTTGGCAAGCGGCGACTGCTAGGTTAGATGAGTTACCAGCTAGGCCGGCGATTGACCGTGCTAGTTTGGCACCAGGTGTGGTGTTGTTGGACAACAGAAGTGGTATCTTCTGTTTGGTGGCACCTTCAGGGAAAGTGTATCGACCCCAGAAGGTCTTGTTAGACTCTGGAGCCCAACCGTTGATGTTGGGAAAGGCGGCGTGTATTGGTTTGGGTCTGAAGAAGTCCGAGATAGAGAGATGTCCATTCCAGTTGCAGACATCTCTAGGGGGATCAGGAGGTACGGCTCTACACATGACACGGGAGATGTTGAAGGTGAGAGTTCGGCCAGATCACCCTACGGATGGCTCTATGGTGAAGGCCAAGGCCATTGTTACAGCCGCAGAGTCTTATGATGTGTTGGTGGGAGGTGCTGTGTTGTACCCTATGGGGTTCGTGATTGACTATTGGGTAGAGACAACATCTTACAGACCAGGTTGGCAGTCCGGTGAGGGACGAGTGAGCCGCTTACCAGTGCGGTTCAGTGCTAGAGTTGGGACGACGGAGCCTACACCAGGAACGATGGCATCCGTTGCAGGGTTCAGTTCGATCATCACTTGGCCGGACGAGTTGTTGGAGGGTAATGCCCATGCGGAGGATACTCCGATCTATGAGGAGGTGGAGGACATGCCTAGCATGTCTACGTTAATACCATCTGCCTTGGATGTGCCACTCTGGAGTTCGAGTGGAGAGTTGCAGCAGTATGCTGATCAGTTGGTGCAGCAGGCTTGGAGTGAAGCTTTTGTACCACCAGTAGAGGAACAAAGGGTTGTTCCTGCTACTGACCCTGTGACCTTATCACCGTTGGATACGACTCCCATTGTGTGGCAGTATCCAGAGGAAGGTGTATGTGTGCTGGAGCTGTTTGGAGGGATCAGCACAGGTTTGGCTGCGGTATTGCAGGCAGGTATACAAGTACAGCGATACTTGTATGTGGAGAGAGATGAGATTGCGAGACGCATCTCATTGCGACATGTGGCACGTTTGGTGCAGAGATATCCTGAGTTGTTGCCCATATCAGCTGTTAGAGGATACCAGCAAGCATTACCGTCAGATATTTCGCTGCTGGGGGCGCAGGATCTTACGTTTGTGGGCACCATTCACTTGGTGATAGCCGGATGGCCATGTCAAGGTCACACGCGTGCAGGGAGAGGTCAAGGTTTACATGACCCGCGATCTAGGATGTTCTGGGAGATGTTACGGATCTTACGACATCTCCAGATGCATCAGATGGATTCTCCAGCGTACATCTTGGAGAACGTTCCTTTGTTGGGTGATGCTCGTACACAGATGATGGCGAGTGTGCACCAAGTGCGGTCTTGGATTGGACCAGCAGTGTTGTTGGATGCAGCGAGAGTAGGATCTCGTGCACATCGTCCACGGTTGTGATGGACGAACTTGTTACCGAGAGATGTGCTTAAGCGAGCACACGATGGAGTGAGACGACCAGCACATCTCACTGTTGATAGCATCTTGGATGCAAGACGACGATCTCAAGTAGTGAGAGTTGTCGATAGGTCACCCATGGCAGTGGTGAACCTAGTGGGACGGCCCATGGTAGCGTTACCCACATTGGTAAGCTTTCCAGCGTCACATGCTTACAGAGATGGAGGACCTGGGCTTGTGTGGGATGCTCAATTACGGCAGTTGGTGGAGCCCAATGTCGATGAGAGAGAGCGAGCGATGGGTTTCACTACGAGTACGACGGCAGTAGCTTCGGTGTCGGAGGCTTCACGTCGTCAAGTATTGGGTCAAGCAATGGACTTGAATTGCTTGACATGGATTGTTAGCCTTGGATTGGCTGAGCAGCGTCGGATGCGATCGACGGGTGTTACTGCTCGAGCACTCTTGAGCTCTTTGACTACCGGGTCGGTGGAGGCAAAGGCTGGGGGCGAGGCACGTGGAGTTCGTCATCCTTGGACATCATGGGATGTCATAGGAGAGAGTGTGGAGTTTGCAGCTAGAACTGCAGAAGTTTTACACACAGTAGCGGTGGAGGTTGTTGGTGGTGAGCAGAAGGAAACTGCTCCAGAGGCTGCAAGATAGCAGTCAACGACTTCGTCTTCTACCTCTAGCATGGTGACAGAGGATACTTGGGAGCCGGAGACCAGACCCAAGCTTATAGGAGAGGAGAGACGAAGAGTCCAAAGATTCCTGAAGAGCTACAGGAATTGTTTTGCCTTCAGTATGAAGGATTTGGGTACCTTGAAAGGACCGGGTATACGGATCGACTTGGCTAATGACACGCCAATCTTTCGACGTCCTTACAGGTACAGTGACATGGAGAGAGCCTTGATCCAGAGTCGGACTCAAGACTTGTTGGAGGCTGGGTTGGTGGAGATGTCGCATGGAGAGTATGCATCTGCCACAGTTATGCCAGCCAAGAAGGATATGTATGACAACTACACAGATAGACGGATGTGTGGGGACTATCGTCCTATCAATCGGCAGACGAAGTCTGATAAGTATGCCATGCCGACACCTGAGGAGATCTTTGATGCAGTGGGGCATGTGAAGGTCTTCAGTACTTTGGATCTTCGAGCAGGGTATCATCAGTTGCCAGTGAGAGAAGAAGATAAGTCCAAGACAGCATTCTGGGGAATTGACTCTCACGGCAAGGATTGTTTGTATCAGTGGCGGTTCTTACCATTTGGGTTGAAGAATGCCCCTGCTGAGTTCCAAAGGGTGATGGACAGAATCTTAGCAGGATTGGATTTTGTCAGATGTTATATTGACGACATCTTAGTCTATAGTGCTACAGTGGAGGAGCACGAGAGACACTTACGAGATGTGTTTGAGCGGTTGAGAGCTCATGGGTTGAAGTTACACCTTGGGAAGTGTAAGTTCTTCCAGGAGTTGGTAGAGTATCTGAGCCACACCAAATATCCAGGTGGATTGGGTGTTCAACAGACGAAGGTTGAGGCTATTGCACGTATCCCGCGCCCCACAGATGTGAGTCGAGTTCGGGCATTTGTTGGTTTGGCGAACTTTTATCGTCGGTACGTGAAGGGATTTAGTGCAATTGCGAAGCCGTTGACCAAGCTGATGAAGGTGGACCAGGAGTGATAGTGGGGAGATGAGCAGGAGCGAGCTTTTGTAGAGCTCAAGGATAGGTTGACATCTGCTCCCATCTTGAGGAGACCCGTTAGAGGGCGTCCTTTCCAACTGCACACCGATTGGAGTATGTTGGGACTTGGAGCAGTGCTGACTCAGCATGATGATGAGAAAAAGGAGTTCGTGGTGGCGTATGCCAGTCGCTCCAATAATTCAGCGGAGGCAAGGTATAGTTCGTATGAGGGAGAGTGTTTGGCGGCAGTGTGGGTTGTTGCACACTTTCGATGTTATCTGTTTGGGAACCCCTTTACTCTCATCACTGATCACCAGCCGCTCAAGTGGTTGATGGAGTCCGACAAGCTTACAGGGAAGCTTGCACGATGGGCTCTGATCTTACAGGAGTATGACTTCCAGGTAGTACATAGACCTGGAGTCGCAAACCTAGATGCCGATGGGTTGAGTCACAACCCATGCACGAGTCAGCAGGACCAGACTGGGGCTCGCTGGCATGACGAGGTTGATGAGGAGATAGTGCCAGGGTGGCATGCATCTGCCTTTCTTTGTGTGTTGGTCATGAACTCTAGTATGGAGGGTCAAGTCGTATCTTTCTCTGGTCAGAAAGTAGATGACGAGTCTCCAGATCCTGAGGGTGGAGATGGTGTTCCAGACCAGCGAGATATCCATGATGATGTGACCGTGATGGAGTATCTACGTACTGGTGTGGTAGTAGGCACAGTAAGTGCCAAGGAGCGAGATCGTGTTCTTCAACGAGCGAAGAGATTTCGACGAGAAGGACGACATGTACTTCGAGTGTGGGGTGATGGGAGGGTACGGATAGTGCCACATTCATCCCAGAGGGCACAGTTAGTACGACATGCCCATGAGGAGTTGGGACATTTTGGAGCGAAGCGTACACATAGCTTACTCCAAGGACAGTATTGGTGGCGTGGTATGCACATCGATGTGCAACAGTTTGTCGCACGATGTGTGGTTTGTGATCGAGTACGAGCATCGTTTAATGCTCCTACTCCACAGTTACACCCCTTACCGATTATGGGGTTGGGTTACCGTTGGAGTTTGGATTTTGCGGGACCCTTACCATTGACCGTACGTCACCACCGGTATGTGTTGGTGATGGTGGAGCACTTCTCCAAGTGGATTGAGTTGGTGGCATTACCAGACAAGGCGAGTGAAGGGACTGCGTATGCGTTCTTAGATCGAGTGCTGAGTCGTTTTGGAGCACCAGCTGAAGTGCTGACAGACCAAGGTACAGAGTTCCTTGGTGAGTTTCAGGTCTTGTGTGATCAGGCATTGATTGATCATCGGACTACATCTCGAGATCATCCTGAGGCGGATGGTTTGACGGAGAGGGTAGTTCAGACGGTGAAGAGAGGATTGCGCAAGTATGGCTTGCAGAAGGGCCACTTGGGAGACTGGGATGTGCAGTTACCATGGTTGGCTATGGGCTACCGTTTTAGCCGACAAGCGTCTTTGGCTTCCTTCTCACCGTATTTCTTATTATATGGCCGAGATCCAGATTTACCTTCGGCCATTCGTCGTGATTCTGCTGAGGTGCTGGACCTTGATGACCCGGATATGTGGGTGAGAGCATGTTCTCAACGAGCAGAGACATTTCGGAGAGTTATGCCTATGGCTTTTGAGAACCTAGCGATTGCCCAGCATAGAGACACGTTGCGGTATGCGACTATCCAAGGAGGAGGTTATCGGCCGTCGATTCGCAGGTTTCATCCTGGCGATTATATCTATCTACAGCAGACTGCACCGACGACGTTGGACATGACCGCAGGACGCACTATTTTACGAGTGCGTGAGGTGTTACCTTCTGGAGTACTCATGTTAGAGGGCCGTGATGGTGTTGTGTGGAAGGACCATGTGCGTAATTGCGCGCCATGTCATCTTCCCAACATTGATGATACCGTTGACCCAAGCTTAGCAGTTGTACGCGCGGGCTTGAGGTGTATGTTGTGTGGGTCTGCTGGTGGAGCAGTCCGTATGTTGGTATGTGATGGTTGTTCGAGAGGTTGGCACATGTCATGTTTGACTCCACCTCTCAGTGTAGTTCCTACTGGACGGTGGGTTTGTCCTCGATGTATATAGCGGAGATAGTCGATTAGATCTTTGCGTGATATGGATTGCAGACAGGCGACTAACGATGGGGCAATGTAGCACCCGGCCTCCTGATCCTTGCACCCATGAAGGTGTGTATCACGTAGTTGGGATATGGAGCTATCTGGAGTTAGAGGGACCTAACCGCCAGTTAGGGGGGCGATTGTGGTACACTTGTGTATGTGTATGACATCGTCCATGTGTTATGTGTATGTGTGGTGTACCTCTGACAGCGATGTATGTGGTGGTGAGCAGAAGGAAACTACTCCAGAGGCTGCAAGATAGCAGTCAACGACTTCGTCTTCTACCTCTAGCATGGTGACAGAGGATACTTGGGAGCCGGAGACCAGACCCAAGCTTATAGGAGAGGAGAGACGAAGAGTCCAAAGATTCCTGAAGAGCTACAGGAATTGTTTTGCCTTCAGTATGAAGGATTTGGGTACCTTGAAAGGACCGGGTATACGGATCGACTTGGCTAATGACACGCCAATCTTTCGACGTCCTTACAGGTACAGTGACATGGAGAGAGCCTTGATCCAGAGTCGGACTCAAGACTTGTTGGAGGCTGGGTTGGTGGAGATGTCGCATGGAGAGTATGCATCTGCCACAGTTATGCCAGCCAAGAAGGATATGTATGGACTACACAGATAGACGGATGTGTGGGGACTATCGTCCTATCAATCGGCAGACGAAGTCTGATAAGTATGCCATGTCGACACCTGAGGAGATCTTTGATGCAGTGGGGCATGTGAAGGTCTTCAGTACTTTGGATCTTCGAGCAGGGTATCATCAGTTGCCAGTGAGAGAAGAAGATAAGTCCAAGACAGCATTCTGGGGAATTGACTCTCACGGCAAGGATTGTTTGTATCAGTGGCGGTTCTTACCATTTGGGTTGAAGAATGCCCCTGCTGAGTTCCAAAGGGTGATGGACAGAATCTTAGCAGGATTGGATTTTGTCAGATGTTATATTGACGACATCTTAGTCTATAGTGCTACAGTGGAGGAGCACGAGAGACACTTACGAGATGTGTTTGAGCGGTTGAGAGCTCATGGGTTGAAGTTACACCCTGGGAAGTGTAAGTTCTTCCAGGAGTTGGTAGAGTATCTGGGCCACACCATCTATCCAGGTGGATTGTGTGTTCAACAGACGAAGGTTGAGGCTATTGTGGTACACTTGTGTATGTGTATGACATCGTCCATGTGTTATGTGTATGTGTGGTGTACCTCTGACAGCGATGTATGTGGTGTAGCGATGTGTATGCGCACGACAACAGAATTAACTACTGCAGAGGATTTTAACTGCAGTGGCAATTGCCGTTTCAAACTATTTTCCTCCACTCAGCAAAGTGAAATTCTTCCTTTGCAAAGCAAACTCTGCCAGATGAAGCTATGTGATAGAGATTTCTCTCAGCCGACCCCTCAAGTTTAACACCTCTTATTATGTACTCTAGAACCAACGAACAAGAAGGACTCATAAGTGGTTTACCTTAGAGGTCCAATAGAGAATCATAAAGAGAAAAACAATGACTATATTTGCAATGGAATTGTAGCACTATGTGATAATGATTTATTCGGATCTAAACTCCTTCCTAAACATAGCGATTCTCTCCGTCGAATAGTTACTCTTGAGTCCGTAGTTATCTTTTCCTAATCATATGATAATACAACAAAATATACTTCATGACAAAAATCCTTCTCCTTTTCAAGTTTTCATAATCGACGTATAACTATGCTAACACAAAGCAACAAGGTGATTTTACTCTTGCAATAAACATTGCAAAGCTATGCATTTGCTTGACAACCACTTAATTCTTTACATGTTATATTATTAAGAACGATAAGCTTATCTAGTCTGAAAGAAGACAAGAAATGCTCACATAGATTTCCAGCTTTCTTCTTGTTTTGAGTGTTACAACGATGAACTATGCAAATGCATAGCGACAAAATGGATGTAAAGAGATCTTTAGAGAGTCTCACATGTTCAATATACATACTTGATGTGAGCATAATATAGAATTTGCTTGATAACACATCTCTTGACGATGGAGTGATTGATCACACCTCTTACTGGTTACTAACAATAAAACTAATCACTATGTCTTGTCGTTCATCATTTCACTATTTTCAATCAGTGACTAAATATCTCTGTCATTTAAAACTTTTAACATTAAGGACATGTAAAACAATACATCTTCAAAAATTTGATATGTAAAATCAAACATGTAACTAACATCACAAAATGACTTGTTTCACAGTCTATAGACTATAGCTAGTCAAGGATGTGATCGCGTAATACATCTGTAAGAAGTGTGCGATCAAGATCGAAGAACCTACTAGGGGTGTAATCAAGCAAATTTCTGCAACATAATAACATTTGCATTTGCATTAATATGCTTTCCTGGAGTAGTACACGTACCGTAAGATTTCAGGACATTTCTTTCCAGCTCAATTGTTTTAGTATTATATTCGTCTTGTTGTACTTCCCTATAGTTTATTAGGGCAAGGAAACAGTGCTCGTCTAGGTTCAGTGTACCTAGAACAGTGTGAGGCACCCGCAATCTGGACTTGAGCTTCAGAACCTACATAACCAATCAGGTTATACAGTCCACGTCAGCATGATCTCGGACGCTCATAGCATCTATTCGTAGGGAAGTGTACGGTCCAGACTCAATGGATGCTTTCCTTGGCTCGAAACTCCACGGATGTCCTCTTTCTCATGTTCCTCGTGCTTAATTCTTTTCAGGCGCGACATTCATCATGTTCTTCTTCATGCTTTCTCTTTCTTACAGATCGCTACATGTGTAGGAATCACTACATACTGTACCACTTCCCTCCTGCGAAACAATTTGCTGCAACTCCTTAATCAATGAACGTCATTCTCCTTCTTTTCAGTACTACGGTAGCTGTTTGTCGGTGGAATTGGCATTGGAAATGGACCAGCATTTGTTTCAATCGAGGTGAACTGACTGCTCGGGCAACAACCGCTTCGCGGAAAGGTTTGGCTGGGATCGTACGGTTTAGGACGGTTCGCAACTTCGCACCATTCGACCACAATATCAACCATGTTACAATTAATTAGTGCGTTAACTCATGGATTATCGATCGATAGTGTGTTGTCATGAGAACTTTTGACTCTGTTTATCACCACAACGATTGTCAAATTGTCCTCCTCGCTAGAAATAGCCCCTTGAAACAACATACAAGTGAAAAGCCGAATGGACTTGAAGAACTCATGAGGAGTAAAGTGTTCTCCTTTCTCATCACTTGCAAGTTACAAATGTTCAGCGTTAGCACTATACTGGGAACAATCAACGATGGTTTCTGGGGCACATACCTTTTTGGAGGAAGGTGTGGTGGCTGGAGCCACGGTAGTATGTTTCCGCAAGACCTGTCGATAACCATCGCTACACGAGAGTTTCGTTGACATGAGCAATACCGTAGCCTGGACAGTGGCGATCAGTAAAGAGAGGCAATCATGATCCCCGTCGTGACGGAAGGTGCTTTTGACAAGGACCGCTGCCAAGTGGCAGAGAATGCCTTCATCATGCTCGGCGGACAATGCCCTGGGCTCAGCAGTGCTCGGTAAATATCCGACGCGAATAAACAAAATACCCGGTTTATATCGGTCGGTACCGGTGATTTGTCTTTATATGTTAGCTTCTGGTGGTGAAAATCCGGCTGACTACAATTTCCACCCATTTAAAAAGATTCCAACCGGTTGAGCACTGCCCAGTCCGAATTTATCTCATTCAGCGAATCTCACCAAATATGCTAATTTGAAGAGGAAGTTCCATCAGAGAATCTCGTCGAGGAGGTGTTTCACTACGCGCCTCCTTCCGACAACCACCTCTCGACTCTCGAGCGCCAAGAGAGAGAGAGACACTGAGAGAGTGAGCAGTACAGTACAGTTGTTAGGAAGGAGGGAAGGGAAGGGAAGGCACAGAAGAGAACAGAATGAGGGCGGTGGGAGTTCTCACCTCCACAATTTCTTTCACGTGCCGCGGCAGCTCACGTGCTGGGGTTTCTTATTGCTCCTCCTCTGTCCCTTTCCGTCTCGATCGCCCTTCAACTACTGGCGCATTGCCAAGATCGTCTGCCTTGTTTGTTGAAAGTGGAGAGTATTGCAAGGTACTCCGAGTGGAACCACTAAAACGCGATAGACCTTCGTTGGTGGTGCGTGCATCTTCCTCTTCCGTTTCTGAAGCCCCTGCTGGGACCAGCGTCGAGGTTATGGAGGTATTGGTGAAAGCTGCTGTCGGACATCCCGACAAGCTCGGTGACTGTAAGCTCCCGCTACCTAACTCTCTTCGTGGGATGACCTCACTGTGAGAATCTTGCCTCTTCTCCCATTTTCACCTCAGGTGTTCGAGAGTATCCCGTGACTCTTGTATTCGTCTGAATTTTCCACGTGAGACGAATGGTGAAGTGTCTACTTCTTGGCCGGTGGTTTTTCTCGCTTACCTTTGCTTCGGCCTTGACGCGACCTGCTGGTCCTCGCGCCTGTGCCTCCTTGAAAACGCACAGTTGTATTTGCACGTGAGAACTGGAGATATCCATGGTTGTATTTGTACGGCCCTCTCTCTGGGCTCGTTGCGCAACTCTTAGGTGTATGTGTGTCATCTGGACAGCCTGGCTCTGCATTTTGGTTTGTATCTCTGGAAGTGAAAGGACTGTGGAGGTAAGTGACGGAGGCCGGATTGACACACAATGGCGAATAAATCGGTGCTTTGCCGCAAGCAAGATAAATTTACCTTGTTGTCGATGCTGTAACTTCTGCAGGCCCGTTCTCTCAAAGAGTTCTGCTGACTTTGGAGGAAAAGAATATACCGTACAGCGCCAAGTATGTTGACGTGTCAAACAAACCCCAGTGGTAAGTTGTTTTCGTGTCTATCGGTCTAATTCCTTTGTTATCTTCCTTGATCGCAACAATGCCAGGTGGAACTAGCTGTCACTACAGATCGACGCTCAGTATTGTCCTGGGACTCGGGTACTGCAGTCCGGAAGGAATGGTATTCTAGTTATCAAGGCTCGTGCTGGTCAAGTTTCGTCCGCTGAGGTTCACTAGAGGGATTTCCCCGTTTACGACATTCGCCAGACCAAGGGTTGCACAGTCATGATTCGCACCGAGCAAGCTGAATCCGACCGCTTGATTACGTATGCTTCTGTGCAGGTTTTTGGAGGCAAACCCTGAAGGAAAGGTTCCAGTTGTTAAGCATGAGGGCAAGTGGATAGCAGATTCTGATGTGATCACTGCTTTGTTGGAGGAATTGCACCGTGAGCCATCACTTGTGTCGCCTGAAGCCACTGTAGCTGTGTATGTACTATCAGTCTTACAACCTTCAGTGTTTCTTTGAATTTGATTTCTTGTGTTTAATGCTCAATGTGTTTATAATCAAGTCGTACTATAAGGGCTAGCAGTCTTTGTTTCGAGACTCATATCCCTAGGCTTCGTCGAATAGTTTAGCAAGGTGCAGTTCAGATTTTCCGTCGCAACCTTCGCACTTGGATTTCCTTGAAGTTTCGGCAGTCAAGCAGGACTGTGCTTTCTTTCTCCAATACCCATGTCTTTCTGTAATGCGAGAGTGGACATGGCTCGTTTCTATTAACCAGTTAAATCCTCTGGTGTTGAACTGTTTTACGATGTCGTTGCTGCAGTGGGTCCAAGATTTTCGGTACTTTTGTTAAGTTTTTGACAAGCAAGGACTCCACAGACGGCACTGAGCAGGCTCTACTGGACGAGCTGACCGCGCTTGAAGAGCACCTGAAGACATCAGTAAGTTCAACTTATTACGTATCACACATTCGAGGATCCCAGCTAGATGAGATGTTTTGTGGATGCACTCTCGGTGCCCTTGAGATAAAAACATAGCATTCTTCATTTCCTGTGAACTTAATTTCCTCATCAAGCGTTTTTCTATGCAGTAGGCTGTGGTAAGAGGTATTGTGGAGAAGTGACCTTGTGTGACCTGATGCCAGGGTAAATACATCAATGGAGAGAAAGTCACCAGTGTAGACCTTGCTTTGGCACCAAAATTATACCACTTGAAGGTTGCTCTCGGATACTATAAGAATTGGGCGGTGCCAAAGGACCTCCAACACGTGCACCGATACATGGAGGTAAGCATATAGAAGCCCTCATTGAGTTTTGACTAGCCCTTTTGTCCCTCCCATAGTTAATCTGCGGGATGTGTAATCTTCGTGAAGGATACGGTCAACAAATGCCCTGTCCGACGGAAGCGAGATCTGGTGAATTTTGAAGAAGTTAATGTTCAGTACAGTGCTTGGCATTATCGTGTCAAATTACGACACCAAGGAGCCTGTGCTATGACGCACGACTGGTTCATAGAGAGCGTTGTAATTAGAGTTCTGTATGTTGCTTAGAAGTTGAATGGTTCTGTGTTGCTACTTCCTTTCAGTGAGGTTTGACTGTCATGATGCTAATATTCAAGTATAATATGCTGTTGGAGTGATCTGAATGCAAGGAGATTACGAGGTGACAATCGTCCCATTTGTAGTAGTAAATTGTGTGTGGTTTGCAGGAGGTGTTCTCACTAAAATGTTTTCAGAAGACGAAGGCGCCAGAGGAGTTCGTGGTGAAAGGATGGGAAACTAAAGTTAACGCCGCTTGATGCATTTACGTTTTGCCAGCAGACAGCCTGCTGGCAAAACGCAACAGTGGATGATTTAGACTCAATCAGAGTAACGCCCCGTGTATATTCACCGCAACGGAGTGAAAGAGTTGCTCTACATCCTGATGTTATGCACAGTCATGTGCTACAGAATGCTAATGAAGCAATACAGCCTCTATCCGGAAATTGTGTGCGCGTAACAGTTCGATTCGTAAATTTTCAGTGTATCCCGCTTCTTTCACAAGCTAGAGTGCTGTGGTTTTCCTTCTGGTAATGTTGTGGTGGTCAGTCGGAAGAAGTGTGAAATTAAGAATTTCTCCTGGAGAATATCAACTTTGATGTTCGCTGATATCGAGAAGACTTTCATATTATATGCTGATCCTAAAGTTGGGATCTTGCAGATAACACAGCCTCAAGTATTAGCCTGAAATATACAAGTAGTCCCACTATTTATAGGGCAAGTTGTGAGTCCTGCAAGGAACCGAGGGCGATCAGGCCACATGGGGTTTCAAGTATAGAGAAAAATGGTGCGCACATGGCTCCAAGTGTTGGATCAGCTTCAGCCATTGCGACGATCCTGCAGGCTGGAAAGTCGGGAGAGAAATTGGTAACACTACAGTCGATTGACTAATCTACCATCCGCTGTACTCTGCGGCAACTGGGCCGCGAACTTGAGAAAATAACAAACAGAAAATAGAAGACAAGTACTGTAAGTAAAACTGTCACCATCGTCTGTTAATAACCTGTCTTAATTAATTGGCAGTGATAGTGATTAACGAACACACGTGGTAGGGAGATGAAGCCCGGAATTTAAATCCTAAAAGCACATAAGGAAATGCGGTCGCAAGCTGGACGAGATCGGCGTTTTGCTCTTAATGCATCACCACGCGCTATATACAACCACGCCCGTTATCAGCAGGTGGAGGTTCAATTTTACCGGTGAAGTGAAAAGGAGACGTCAACGGAAGACGGTATATTATTCGTTAGAAATAGATAATTTAAATTCTTACCAGCGTAGTTAAGAGCATCTTGTCGAACGCTTCATCAGAATGTGCAAAATGTTTACATGCGTGTTTTCTTGAATAAAAGTGTGAAATCTACTGGTTGTGGGTGGCTCTTAATCTTTTAGGTAAAACAGCTACTTAAAAGATAAACAGCTACCGCTAAACAACTAAACAGACTCGCTATATAAGTACTTAGTGTATCATTATGCGCGTCTAGCAGTGATGATGATATTACAATGTGAAGCTGCACTTTGGGTACAGAGGTCGCGCGGAGACCAGAGGAGAGCAAGCTCCATGATAAGGCGCCCAAGAAGCATTCGAGAGGAATTACTTTTTACATGTTCACATCAAAGGGTAGCATCAGCCAAAGAGTGCTCTTGGATTCAGGTTGAGGTCGAGACTGGTATTGGGTGAGCGGACAGTATTACAGCGTGTAAACTGGAATTGAGAGAAAACTCAGCTCCTGATTCTGTAAGTGCGTCCCAGAAATAACATGATTTGATAGCCTGGGAGCTCTCCTTTACTACCTCCATGGATAAATAAATAGAAAGAGTGTAATCATAATAGCATCTTCATTACCGCTTGGCGTTAGAATAAAGTTTAAATTTGTCTGAGAAATCTCGGTTGGATATGACTTTTGCTTGTTGGGAATTTCATTTTCTCATTTATTGTAATTCTGGACTTAAAGGTTTTTAGTTGCACTTCAAAGTTGGTGAAGTTTTCGTATCGTTCTTTTGTGTCACCGTATAATATTAAAACGTGGTAAGGAAAGCAGTGGCCAAACTCCTTCAAATCTTGCGCCCATCTGTACTTAAAGTTCCAGATTAGAACTCGAAATCACGTTAAAGACTAGTCGAATGGAAAAAATAACTACTTACCGTTATCTTATTCTTCGTGAGTAATAGATAATTTATCCATTCATTTTTTGCTATGTGTTAGCGCATAGCTTACTATCGGTTTTTAAGATTCTCGAAATCTTGAAAATATGATTTTTTTTCATCTTTGGATCGATCACGATCGTGAGACAATATTAAGAAAGGATCGGTTAAGGAACGGACGCGACAGGCTTTGAATACACTTTCGAGCAGGAACAGAGTAGTTATTTCGTGCGCTTGCAGCTGCACCGAGGGAGGAGAAGGCGAAACCAAGGCACATTCTTCTTCTTCTGTGCTTATGCGAGCGACTGGAGGAAGCTTGAAGGATCATTTGGTAATGAGCGAGCGTAAATGGTGATTATGAACAGTTTGCAGTGGTTGTCAACGATCACTTTTATCTTCAGGTTTTTAAGTTTGCACCTTTGAATTTCAGATTGCAGCTTCAGTTCGCGTGATCTTCTGTCTAAGTGCGAGACGCTCGTCAGAATAGCAAGTAATCGTACAAGATAGTCCACCCGAAGACGTGTGGTGAATTGGAAACCAATCGGTTTCTCCTTCATATGTGATATATGAAGTCCTAGGTTTTATGCGTTATTTAGTGTGGAAAATTCTCCTAATCTTTACCGTGAGTACAGTCTGGTCATGATGATGTGAGTTATGAAGTGATTGGAGCCACCTGCAGCGCGTAGCAGTTTTTTAACGCCTTCCTTCTTGAGCCCAACACATGAAAAACTTCATCCGCTAAGGTGCGAATGCAAATTGAGGATATGTGGTACTTTATAGTTGGTTGGCGAATGTGCAGCTTGAATTAGGGAGTAACTGGGTATGCTCGTTGTTTTTCAAGTTGCGTAAGACGTAGAAATCGTCTTACTGTCTCTGAGGACCATAAGCATCACAGTTTGGAATTGGTCATTCTGGATCGAAAGAAGGAACAGTTTCTTTCTTAGTTCTATCGTTCTATCGTTCGTCGTGGACTATGAATACTAGAACCGGCAGGTAAACTTGTGGAATGCCAGTACTACAGTTCGGGAAAATCTACATACATTGCGAGTCAAATCCGGGGACAGACGACATAGACCAGTTTCTACTTCTAATGTTCTGTTTGATTTTTCCCCACTGTCGGGGAGGCATGATTTTCCCACAGACCGTTTCGCGGGAAGTCTTTGTATGAGTGTTGCTCGTCTTCTTCTTGTTCGATCATCTTCGCCAAGTTCTTTATGCTTCCAATCTGATTTTTCTCTCTATCAACCGACACCTTTTGTCCGACGTTCCTTCTCCACATTCTGATCTATCTGGTGTTTTATGTGAATGCCATTATTATGCAGACAGGTATCCTCCTAACTCAAGATATGACATGAAATCGTTATAGGAGTAGATGTGATTTCAGATGTCGTGTCGTGGACCGGCTCCTATATGAAATTCAGACTTCGATGCTTGTCGCTCCAAAGACATTCATGAGAAAGACAAGCTAGGCCCTAGCTTACGGGCATTGGCATCATTTCGGATCTCCATTTTCATCGCATAGATGGGTAGATAGAGCTCCTTGTCAGCTTTCCATAGGCACTTTGTCTACTTCGTTTAGACGCCTAGTGGAGAAGTTACAGGACTCGAAAGATGGAGAAAACAAGCTAGGCCCTAGCTTATGGACTTTTGGCACAACTTCGGATCTTCGCTTTTATCGCATCAGTGGATAGAGCTCCTTGTCAGCTTTTCAAAGGCACTTTGTCTACTTCGTTTAGACGCCTAGTGGAGAAGTTACAAGACTCGAAAGATGGAGAAAACAAGCTAAGCCCCAGCTTACGAGCTTTTGGCACAACTTCGGATCTTCACTTTCATCACATAGATGGGTAGAGCTCGTTGTCATCTTTCCATGGACATCTTGTCTACTTCATTTGGACACCTATTGGAGAAGTTATGCGACTCGAAAGAAGGGAAAATCAAGCTAGGCCCTAGTTTACTTCTTGACTGGGTATTTGCAGCCCTAGACGTTATATTAAAGACGCAAGGGGCTTGCTTCCTCATTATGACAGAGAACTTCGTACGTATAGAGATTGATACAAGGTGGCAGCTTAGGGATTAGCTTGCGCTTGCAATTTGTCGTGGACGATTTGAAGATTTGGGAAGTCCAATACACGCGCGCAAGGTGCATTGGGTTCAGATCTGTGCAGGCTACGCACAGGTTAAGACGGTTTGGGAAGAGACGGATCGGGGGATGTGTACTGAGAAAAATTGAGACGCAGGAAGGATTTTTGGAGATTTCAGTTACATGTGAAAGAGAGTTGGACCGTTCGGACTGTTCCGGAGTCCAAACTTGCTGTCCTTGGATCCATCGGGATCAGAACACCGAGTTCTATAGGAAATTGAAGACGATATCAAGTTTCATCTGGCGGTTTAGGAGTTCTGAGTGAAATTGGCTCGTAGGGAAGCGCTTGCGTCAGGTTTTTCATCGCCTACGTTCGGTTGTTCTTCACGATCGGTGTGCCAAGCTCTTCGTTCTTGGTGCCTACGCGACCAAGGAGTCTTCATCTACGCATAGGAGAAGACAATACGTGGATTGGATTGTTGGTTTGGGTGAGGTGAGCGAGTTTGAGCCGCAGGGAGTCCATTTACGTCAGTTTTTTGTAACTTACGACCAAATTTCTTGCGTGGTTTTGCAAAAGGAACTCCAAACGACTTGTTTGGAGTGTCGTTGCGTTCGTGATAGCTAGATCTATCTGTCAGGGAAGACAGATATCAGTTTAGACGATCCGTTTGTGTGGTGTGTGCGGTTTTAAGCTACAGGGAGGAGGTTTTGAAGGTTCGGTCACTTGCGACCAAAAATCGGTGATATCTCGGCTGTTGGGAGTCAGATCTGAAGGTTTCTTGGGTTAACGGAGTCAGCGGAGGAGAACCTATCGACATCTGAAGTCCGTTCAGCGAAAGGAGGAAGTTCTCAGATAGATCTTTTTCGGTTTCTTCGCTACGAGTTTTGCTCTTTTGAGTTCGTTAGAGTTCTGGTTGGCTATATACAACTTGTGGTAGCTAGTTTTGGCTAAGAGTTTGTAAATGGGTGTGGTTTGGACTTGGGTTTGGATCGCGTGATACTGTTGTGGCTCTGTTTGTTAGCAAAGAGAAGTTTCTCTTGCTTTGAGGTACGCTTCGGTGGTTTTGGGTCAGGGTTGTGATTCAGGGGTTGTTTTTAGGAGCTTTTGAAGCAGGTTACAGACCGCTCTGGTCTGTTTCTCAGTTCTGTGCTCTTAGGAGAAAGAATCGGCAGTGTACATACATTTGGAGTTGGTATATATCGCAGCATTCGTTTTCGTGGTTGTTTTTCTCTGTCTTGTCTCTGTTTCAGCACACAACATCTCCACAGCCAAGAACCTCGCATTTTCCTAGACATCCTTCACGCAAAATCTGACACGATACGGTGGTGAACTCGACGTGAAGGTCTGAGGTGGAGATTTCTTCTGTGTGTGAACTTTGAAGAAGAGATTGACAGTCATGAGTGGGGATGGGAAAAGTAATGGCGATAGAGCTAGTGGTTCAGGTGGGTTGCCGAAGGTGCAATTGGATCCGGCGACTGCATCGATGTTCCAAGTTTTCACTATGTTCTTACGGCAGCAACAGTCTGATGAGCGGAAGGAAGCTTTGGCAACAAAGACGCTACAAGCGGTGATCAGCAGGATTGACCAGTTTGATGAGAGACATGTCTCAAGATATCTGAGGCATTATGTGAAGGAGATGGAGTTGAACCGGGTCTCAGAAGATGAGATGATTGAGATGTTTGAGTTAGCAGCAGCTCCAGAGATTAGGGATCATGTTAAAATGCTAACGAAGCATTTTAACAAGGATTGAGAGACGTTTGCTCATGCCTTGATGGATGAGTACTTCTTGGAGGACTCTGATCGGGTCACCAAGAAATCATTCTTGGAGTGGGTTGAGCAACCAAGGAAAGGTTTACAAGCTACAGAGTTGCTTAGGGAGTTTGAGAAGCAGTTTTCACGGCTGACTAGGATGGAGAAGTTGACGTTGCAGTCCAACAAGACAGACTTATTTCTTATTTCTTCGGGCTGTAGATGAGAAGCTACAAGAGAAGCTGGAGGTACTTCTGGAGGATCGAGAAGAAGACGATGGATTGACCAGCAGTTGGAAGAAGGTTGAAGAAGCTGTTGGTCTGCCGATTCTCACCAACGTCTCCGTTGTAGCTCGAGCCCAGTGACTGTGACTGTAATGACTTGAGCTTTTTTTTCCAGACTTGGATGAGTCGGTGGTTGCTCTGATCGATCATGGATCAGAAATCAACATCATGTCGAAGAAGCTGTACAAGAGGAAGAAGTGATCGATCGACACAGAGCATGGATGGGTCATAAGAGCAGCCAACAACACAAGAAGAGACTTATATGGAGCTTGTCCAGACATCAAAGTGCGCGTAGGTGATGTTGTTATCGAGCAAAACTTCTTTGTTCATGAAGCAACATCATCCCGCTCATTCTTGGTCAACCTTTCATCATAGCAACTCGGATGGAGACAAAGGTACTGGACGACGGATCTGCTTATGCTAGGATCTGAAGTCAAGATGGGACGAGAGCGGTACAATTCTTGACTGTACCGTCCAATCACGAGCGCAATCGAAATCGTCTGAGGGAGAAACCACTTCCAAGGGTGAGTGAAGAGTTCAAGGATTTTCGTTGAGTACCACTATAGAGCGAGATTGTGGTGATGCGCAGAAGAAGATACTCTCGCTTGATGGAGATAGTGTCTTTTGTACAGGGTTTGTTGGGTTTTCAGAGTGTGGGATTGCTATCTACAAGAAGGTAAAAGAGTTGAGAAGAAAAGAACAAAAACATTTGCGTGATGTTGAGTTGATGATGAAAGAGTTGGGTGAGCTAGAAAGGGATGAATGGATTTCTGGTGTTTATGAAGAGGATGGGTTGGAGGATCCTTCGCGAGAGATCATGTCTATTGGATGAGAGGATATGGATAAAGTTGTGCAGATTCATTCAAGGGAGGTCTATTCGGTGATCGAATCATTCTGTGCACCGGAGGTTCGAGTTGAGACAATGTACAAGACAGTGGATAAGAAGATAAAGTCAGTTGCTGGTCCTTTGCCGGAAGACACTAACCAACAGATGGATCGAGCTTCAAGGGAGAAGAGTTTGAGAGATCCTGCAATGATAAGACACAAGTTCACGGAGAAGACCCTTGAAGAGCTGAAGATTGGATCTGATGGGTCTCTTCTACCAGAAGAGAGGATGTGCTTCAAGGAGATGCTTTCACGACATGAGAAAGCATTTGCTTTTGATCCAAATGAGATTGGGTGTGTAGACCCGTACGTTGTTATCCCGATGGTTATCTTCACGGTACCACATGTGCCATGGAACCTGAGATCAATTCCAGTACCGTGGGCTCACTTGCCCAAACTAGTGGAGTTGCTGAAGGAGAAGATGCGGATGAAGATCTTGGAGCCGTCGTTTGCACCGTATTCGAGCAGATGGTTTACAGTGCCTAAGAAGATTGGGTCGCTGCGGTTCATCCAAGACATGCAACCGATGAACGCAGTAACAATCAGAAATGCTAGGGTGAGACCGATTGTGGATGAGTTTGCTGAAATGTTTGCAAGAAGAGCAATTTACTCAATGGGAGATCTTTACTCAGGGTATGATCAGTTTCAACTAGCGGAGGAAAGCAGAAGCTTCACGACAATGAGGACACCTTTGGGGTTGGTTAGGATGTGTACTTTAGAACAGGGAGCTACCAACTCGGTAGCACACATGATGAACGGGATGAATCGAGTTCTAAGAGACTTCATCCTTGAAAAGACGATGTCATTCTTGGATGATCCTCATCAAAGGATGTGTGGAAGATGAGAAGGATGAAACATTAGATCAGAGGGGGTTTCTGCGATACGTCACCGATCACATCGTAGATTGTGAGAAGATCTTATCTGGACTTGAGGAAATTCATCTTACGCTATCGCGTCGGATATTGCGTGAAAGATGTCTAGGAAAACGCGAGGTTCCTGACTGTGGAGATGTTGTGTGCTGAAACAGAGACAAGACAGAGAAAAACAACCACGAAAACGAACGCTGCGATATATACACTCCAAATGTATGTACACTGCCGGTTCTTTCTCCTAAGAGCACAGAATTGGAAAACAGACCAGAGCGGTCTGTAACCTGCTTCAAAAGTCCCTGAAAAAAACCCTTGAATCGCAACCCCGACCCAAAACCACCGAAGCGTAGCTCAAAGCAAGAGAAACTTCTCTTTGCTAACAAACAGAGCCACAACAGTATCATGCGATTCAAACTCAAGTCCAAACCACATCCATGTATAAGCTCTTAGCTAAAGCTAGCTACCACAAGCTGTATACAGCCAACCAGAACTCTAACGAACTCAAAAGAGCAAAACCCGTAGCGAAGAAACCGAAAAAGATCTATCTGTGGACTTCCTCCTTTCGCTGAACGGACTTCAAATGTTGATAGGGTCTCCTTCCCCGACTCCGTTGGCTCAAGAAACCTTCAGATCCGACTCCCGATAGTCGAGGTATCGCCGAATTTCGGTCGCAGGTGACCGAACCTTCAAAAACTCCTCCCTGCGGCTTAAAACCGCTCACACCGCACAAACGGATCGTCCAAACTGATATCTGTCTTCTCTGGTAGGTAGATCTAGCTACCCTGAACCCAACAAGACTCCAAACAAGCCGTTCGGAGTTCCCCTTGCAAAACCACTCGAGAAATTTGGTCGCATATTATAAAAAACTGACGTAAATCGGCTCCCTGCGGCTCAACCTCGCTCACCACACCTAAACCAACAATCCAATCCACACACGGTCTTCTCCTATGAGTAGATGAAGACTCCCTGATCGCGTAGGCACCAAGAACGAAGAGCTTGGCTCACTGATTGCGAAGAACAATCCAATCTCAGGTCGCAGGCGATGAAAATCTAACGCAAGCGCTTCCCTGCGAGCCAATTTCACTCACAACTCTCAAACCGCCCGATGAAACTTTGTATCGTCTTCAATTTCCTGAAGAACTCGTTGTTCTGATCCCGATGGATCCAAGGACAACAAGTTTGGACTCTGGAACGGTCCGAACGGTCCAACTCTCCTTCACAGATAACTGAAAACCTCAAATCTGCTTCATGCGTCTCAATTTCTCCCAGAACACAACCCCCGATCCGTCTCTTCAAGAACCGTCTTAACCTGTGCGTAGCCTTCACAGATCTGAACCCGATGACACCTTGCGCGCGTGTATTGGACTTCCCAATTCTCCAAAACGTCCATCGACAGATCGCAGGAACAAGCAAACCCCTTAAGCAGCCCCCTTGCAACAGTCTCTGTACGTACAGTTCTCTCCTGAATAATAAGAAGCAGGCCCCTTGCGTCTTTGATATAACGCCTGGAGCCCTAAATACCCAGTCAGCAAGTAATTAGGGGCCTAGCTTGATTTTGCCTTCTTTCGAATCGCATAACTTTTTCTCTGGATGTCCAAACAAAGTAAACAAGATGCCCATGGAAAGCTAACAACGAGCTCTACCCATCTATGTGATGAAAGTGGAGATCTGAAGTTGCTCCAAAAGCCCGTAAGCTGGGGCCTAGCTTGTTTTCTTCATCTTTCGAGTCTTGTAACTTTTCCACTAGGCGTCCAAACGAAGTAGATGAAGTGCCCATGGAAAGCTGACAAGGAGCTCTATCCACCGGTGCGATAAAAACGAAGATCCGAAGTGGTGCCAAAAACCCGTAAGCTGGGGCCTAGCTTATTTTCTCCATCTTTCGAGTCTTGTAACTTCTCCACTAGGCGTCCAAACGAAGTAGACAAAGTGCCTATAGAAAGCTGACAAGGAGCTCTACCCATCTATGCGATGAAAATGGAGATCTGAGATTGTGCCAAAACTCGTAAGCTGGGGCCTAGCTTGTCTTCTCATGAGTGTCTTTGGAGCGACAAGCATCGAAGTTTGAATTTCAGGTAGGAGCCGGTCCACGACACGACAACGCTGTCAGGTGCGAAGTCTACATTTGGGGTTAGAGAGGTTTTGATTGTTGGTCATTTGTGTGGATCGTTTGGTCGGAAGCTAGATCCGAACAAGGTGGATGAGATTGGAAGGATGAAGGAGGTTTGCAACTCGTTGACAAAAGTAAGAAGATTTTTGGGTGCTTGTGTATTCTATCACATTTGGATTCCTCATTATGTGCATGTGGCGGATCCGTTGTATGGATTGTTGCGTAAGGATTATAAGTTCAGATGGGAGGAAGAGCATACTGATGCGGTAAGGAAGCTGAAGTCTTTACTATCATCTCCTCCAGTTTTGGGAAGGATTGATTACAAGGGTGCTAGGCCGGTGGTTCTTACTGTGGATACAAGTCCAGTTGCAATTGGATGGACAGTTGGACAGGATGATGAGGATGAAGACAGGTTTGCGGTTAGGTTCGGAGCGAAGGTGTTAAGTGCTCGACAACGTGCTTATCCGCTATAGTGTCGCAAGATTACTCCTTTTGCTCATTTAGTATAAAAGATATCGTTTCCACAGAGGATTTGCACAAGTAACACTGTTCTAAGTTCTAAGATTTGTTCAAACACACAACCACAAAGGTTTTATCTAGAATTCCCGTCTTCTCACAAAACCACACGGCTTCCAGACCCTTCAGAAGGTGCTCTGGACTTAAACAAACAACTACTAACTAAAATATCACACAACTATCTACAGAGAAGCTCGGGAAGACATTTCCTGCTTCCAGGTCATTTCTTCCGGTCTTCTCAGTACTGCCTTCCCGAAGCAATTCTTGGCTTCTGGAGGTTCAACTCGGCTTCTCACACCTCCAGAAGACTGCTCCTGCTTCATAGAAGTCGAACTAGCAACGTCTGTCGCACATTGCTCTTCCAAGTCCCAACGGGTTAGATCAATCACATGGTGTATGCCCCCTGTAGCCTTCCCAGGTTTTTGTCTACGGAAACGGTCTTCCTGCAGCACTACAACGACATTCACCTTCACGGAAGCTCAATAGAAGTCTCGGAAGCTCACTAGAAGAAAGTAAGAAGATGAAGAAGATGGGGAAGAAGGGAAAATCCAAATGAGAGAGAAACAAGATAAGAATGAGAAATTAAGATTTCGACAGGCTTCTAGTCCGAATCCTGACTAACAAGCCATCCCTGCTTGTAATAATTTGGGGAGGAAGACCACAAACATGCGTACAGTTACACAGTCTTCTACTTGAGGATGTCGTTTTTTACTGTGGGAAGAAGGCTTCTTTCTTCTTCTCTCGCTGCTCCGACTACTCTGTCTTCTGGGATCCTTTACCCATAGGATCGTCCGTACGTGGATCCGAAGTGCTCCACTTGATGAGCCAAGCTGCGAATCTGCACAACTGTTGACAGTTACCGCCACTCAAGAAGAATGCTTCTCATGCACAGTCGAGAGTGAATTCAAGGAAACTCACTACCCACGAGACACAAACAAAGCTTCTGCACTCAAATCAGCAATCCATTCCTCGAGAAGAAGGCACATTGGTGTTGGGAAGCTCACTCCCTCTACTTTTTGCTCCTACTCCTCGACACATCAGTTTAGCCAGCAGGACTACACGAGGATGCCGTTCCCTGCTCCTAAACTGCTCACTATCTCTATCTACATTTTCGAACCACTGTTGACAACGAGAGAATGCAGATCCCTTCGATGTAATCTCAATCTATTCGTATGTCTCTAACATCAGATGTAGTGTGCACTGTGCGTATGCGTCTCTAGTGTAATGTGTCTATACTCACAGTGATGCGTATGTGTGCGTCTCCTGCACCGTAAAATGTGTGTGTATGTGCAGCAGCCTGAATTTCTACACTGTGATCCTACTTATACATCTGCCTTGAGACGTAGAGGGAATCCCCTCCAATCCTCAACCACAACCAGGGAGAGATGAGCGCTGTCAGAAGGCTGCCATCCCACATGCAAACGGTTCCCCTTCCTGTTTAGTCATCCACCTTACTACTCCTGCGCTGCCTACTCTACCACATGGTCACCTATCTAATATTACACTAAAACTGTCACCTCTTAAGATAGCATGTTCGGTTCCTACTAAGTTTGGACAAGTCAACTTGTCTTCTGCGCTTTGCTGCCTACTCTAATTGCTCGGATGCAATCTCCATTTGATCTGCTCCTACTTGAATTCCTAACTCGGCTTCTGATAAGCTGGGAAGCCCTGCGAATACCTCGGGTGTCACTGAGGTTGGCTTCCTCCTCAACATCCGTATATGACTCTGCAGCTGCTGCTTCGGAAGACGGAAGCGTCTTCTGGGAAGCTGGGTCGACCTGTGGTTCCTCGCTCTTCAGAGGCACTAGTTCAACACTGGGAGTCATGGTGACCTCATAAGGGTCGAGAGAAGTCGCTTCCTCCACTCGGAATACATGGGAAGACAACTGTTCTTCCTGTCTTCCAGAAGACACCTTGTCTTCCAGGGCTTCTTCCGTGATCTTCTCGGCTTCCAACGCTGTCACTACCAAGTGGACAGCGAGGTCGAACTCCTCCTTCTCCAAGTCTGATCCGGTCGATGGTGCTGGGACTTGGAAAGATGTAGTTGCGGGTGACGGAATCGAGGGAAGAAGGTTCCTACCCGTGGTGAAGATAAGAAGGTTCTTACCGGTGATGAAGGTTAGAAGCTTCCTACCCGTGGTGAAGTTAAACTTCTTCCGAAGCGCTTCCACCGTCCGAGCTAGCATCCCTTGCGCACGAGCTTCCGCTGCTTCTCGCTGCGTCTTCTCTTTTGCAGTCTGTGCTTCTGCGGCTTTCCGCAGTGTCTTCCATGTTGTCTTCTCCTCTGCGAGGGCGGTGATCTTATCTCAGACTCGCAGAACCTCCTGGTCACGCTGCTGTAAACGCGCCTGCAACTCCTGGTTGCTCTTCCTCAGCTGCGCTAACTCCTTGGCAGAAGCGGCTGCTTCTGCCTTGTACTTCACTGCGAGCTTCTCCGTGATGCGGAGGTTGACTTCCAGCGCTTCTAACAGCAGGTCCTCTTTACTTCTGATGCTTCCTGCCGCATCATGGTGCGCAGACCGAATCCAAGATGTAGTGGCTTCTCCTGAGCCATCGCTCTCTTCTCTACCAACTCCATAGCTGGTTGGATCTCCGAGTGGAAGAAGGCACTGAATTCCTCCAGTCTTCTTCTTGCAGAAGACATGTTCATCTCCACAATCCGATCGGAGGTGTCCTCCTTGTCTTCCAGAGGCAAGGATGCCTCTTCCATCACTATCATCTTCTGTTTCTGCGCACGGAAAGATGCTACTCTTCTCATCTTCCGAGGTGGAAGATCCCTCCCCATGGCAGAAGCGGTCCTCTTTACTGCGCTTCCTCGCATCGCAGTAGGAGTGTCCATCCAACCTTCGTCTTCTGGAGTCTTCGCAAGACTCCTTGGTGTTGCAGAAGCGGTCTTTTGCGCTGCTCGGGTACTTAGTGGCTCCTCCTGTGAGTCGGACTCCGATCCAGAGTGAATGATCGGGAAGGAGGTGGTCTTCCTAAGCACACTCCTAGGACCCATCTTCCTTGGTGGTGTCGCGTCTTCCGACCCACTGGAGTCGTCTTCCCTCATCAGAAGCGTCTTCTGATGAGTACATGACCTCATCTGCGGCATCATAGTGGGAGAGGGAGTCATTGCTGTTGCTCGGTCGTCTTCTTCTGAGGTCTCCTCCTTCGTCTCGTGCTGCCCTATTGGTCCATATTTTGCCAACTGATCTTCCCTTAGGTCCCCCTTGGCCACGTACATGTAACAGAAGAACAGAGTAAGATGTCCTCCTGCCGGGGTGCCTAAGTACACCAGCTCTGCCTGCACATATGCGTGGAAGAACGCGCCCTAGTTGATGGGCATCCCTTCTCAAATGGCTTCCAGGAATTCCACGTCATGGTCTCCAAGGTACCTCGTCTTCTGCGCCTTCCCCTTGGGAAAGAGATGGAGGAATAACTTCGCTAGAAGACGCTTCGGCGGCTCTCGGTAAGCTTCAACCTTCCATCCGTTTCTTCCCTGTCTCCAGGAAGAGACAAGTTGTGCTTCCAGGCACATGCCACTTCCCCGAGATCATGGGTAGGATCTTCTTCTCTAATTCGTACCCCTTGTTCTCTGCTTCTAGCCTTTGGAAAGCCCTTCGTCACCAATCTGCTATCCAAGAAGATGGTCTTCTCCGAGCTACTCTTGCCTTCAGAGATACACGGTTGCGAGGAGGTAATGCTGCTCAAACCTCTTCCAGAAGACCTTGGTTGGCGAGGTTCCAATCCCACAAGAAGAAGTCGAGACCCAACAGCCTGAGGAAAGGTTTGGCCTCGGCCAACTTTGCTGCCGGTAACACCAACCCTCGAGGATGCATTGACATACTTGAAACTCTGTTGCACTAAGCCACACGTACTTACTGTGAGCCTAAGGCTCAGTCCTTCCCAAGTCCTCACAGTCTAGCTTCCACTCTCAGAAGACGAATCTAGTCTTCCAGAAGACAACTACTCCGTCTCCGTGATTCTAACAGTGCTTCTTAAGCTCCTCTCGTCTTCTGAGCTATAGCTAATCAATCTTAACTAAGCAAGGCATCGCATGGATTCCTAAGAAGACAACCCACCTTGCATTACATCCTACTTCCTAACAGAAGATAGAAGATATGCGAGAAGTAGAATTGTACGAGAAGTTCAGAAGACGATCGCGAGCTCCTACGGTGACAGTGGCTCCAGGAAGACTCCTGAGACAGCTTCTGATTCAATAACGTTCTCGGAAGACTTCTCGCAGCCAGGCTTCCCTTCACTGATCTCACATGTCTTATGCTTCCGACATGCAATCTACCCTCACAACAAACACAAGACATTCATACTCTGTTCTTCCGACTTCTCACCTTTCATACACACTCAGAAGAAGCTTGCTGCATGACGGGAAGACATGACCCTCGACCATTCTCTCCAGATTTTGCCAGCAAGACTCTCACAACTCTCTTCTAAGTTCAGGAAGAAGAAGGAATAGATTGCTATGGGTCGGACAGAAGAGACCTGTAAAGGACCCTCACGTCTTCTCGGGCATTCTGCCAGCCTTTCCAGTCTTCTAGTCTCTCTAGGAAGATGTGGATTTGAGAAGCTCGAAAGATCGGGAGGCGCAGATCTGATTCCCAACATCCAGCTTCTCGAAACAACAACAACTCACCAAGTCACTCTGGATTCGTACCAAGCCTCTCTTAACACAAAAGCAAATCCAATCCACTCTTGATACGAATTGCACACAGTCGTCTTTCGAAGACTTCAGACATCCAGAAGCATCTTCCGAAGATGTTCAAGATTTAGAAGCGTCTTCCGAAGATGTTCAGATCTTCCGAAGCGACTTCTGTCCAAGGATTCGGGAGTAGAGGGGCGATAGGGTAGGGAAATTGATAGTTGCGGGATTGAATTTGAGAACGATGGACAGAGAAGCTCAATTATAGTTTGGGAAGAAGCTAGAAGATGACTGTAGAAAATTGGGCAGCGCTTCTACGCCCAATTTCACAGAAGGAAAATGCGGGATGGAGAAAATGATCGATGGGTTTCCTGCAAACAACCGGGGAAGCGCAGGGGATACTAAACAAGAGACGAGAAGCGGTGAGAAGGAAAGAGAACATAGGAAGAACCTCAACAGTCTTCTGTCTGCTTCCCGTAGCGCTTCAGTCTTCTGCATGCTTCCGGCTCCGACCCCAACTCCAATGCGACTCCACAGAGCTGCTGCTGCCGTCAATGTCTTGCTACTACTCAATCGAAAAAGACTCCACCTCTAATTCTTCTCAGTCGTCCTTCACTGTCTGCTTCCAGGAATCTACAGGAGACTCCTTCAGCTCGATGATGCTTCTTTCTCTCAGAATTTCGTCCTCGCCTTCTCTTTAGCTGCGAATCGATCCTTGCTCTACTCGATTTTACTCTGCTGGTCCTCCTCACTCAATTCGATCACCTCCTAATTCGATCTTCTATTCAAAATGCCCTCGATGCGGAAAGCGGTGGTGTTTCTGCGCTAATGTGCTTCCTTCGTATCTTCTCGCGCAGTTTAGGAGTTCTTCGACCTACATGACCTTCCAGACCTACCTACTACCTTGGTGCTACCTGATAGGTAAACCTACTTCTTTACTGGATAATACGTGGTTAGGCTTTTGCGGTCGCTGTCTTCCGGAAGATGCGTGTCTTTCGTCTTCCGTCGTCCGTCGTCTTCCATCTTCGGAAGACACAACTGAGAAGATGCTTCCCGGAAGACGGTCGTCTTCCGAAGAAGTCAACTTCTTGTTGCGAAAAAGATTGTAAGATCATCTTCCTTCTAAGGAAGCCATAATCGTAAGTAACAAAGCTTCTTCAGTTATACAAACAAGTTATTAACCTTAAAAATTTCAAAAATTTGTGAATCCTGTAAATTGTAGGCACCACACCCGCAAGTGAAGAGAGAACTGTGGGGTATTGTTTCAGCTATGAAAACTGAGAAAGAGTATTTGATTGGAGCAGTAGTGGTGGTTGAAACTGATTGCTTGCCGTTGTTAAGGATGATCATGAATTGTTCAACTCTTGATATTGCGATGTTACGATAGATCGCATATATCAAGTCGTTAAACCCGGAGTTTAGACATATTGCAGGGAAGGATAATCTGATGGCAGATATGTTATCTCGAGCTCGGTATGATGGGGAGGATGAGATGGTTGAAGATATTGACGACGTGGGAGTAAAATTCTATTCAATTGCACAGACAGGAAGAGAAGATGAGTTGTTTGTTAAAGGATTGTATGATGGTGATTTGCTTGACATCGGAAGGTACCTTAGTACGATGGTTAAGCAGACAGCTTGGACGGATGAGAAGTTTCGGAGAGTTCGAAGGAAGACCTACAACTTCATGTTGCAGGATGGGTTTCTTTTAGAAGCGACCGAAGTAGAAAGGTGAGGTACCGCTACGAGTGATTTGCAACAAGGAAGATCAACAGAAGTTGCTCAAGGCGTTCCATGAGAGTCTTTGGGTTGGACATCGAGGGATTTGGGCCACTTTTATAAAAATGAAAGAGTGGTAATGGTGGAAAAACATATACAGGGATGTTGTATCTTTTGTGAAATCTTGTTTGACATGTTAGATGTACTCGAACATCCGACATCGAGATGGATTACATCCAACTTATCCGTTGGCAATCCACTTCAAGTGGGTTGTAGACTTGGTGACTATGCCAGTTGGGTTGTGGCAGATGAGATACTTGGTACTTGCTAGAGAAGATCTTTCAAATCAAGTTGAGGGTAGGGCGCTTCGGACAAAGACAACTGAAGGGGTATGTAGATTTCTCTTGGAAGAGGTTGTTTGTCGATATGGATTTGTTGGAAAGATCACTGCAGATAGAGGAGAGTTAGATGCACATGAGGCTCGTGAATTCTTTGCAAGGTGTGGGGTGAGGTTGTCACTGACAACTGCTTACAACCCCGAAGGGAATGCCAAGAGTGAACGTGGTCATCCTCCCATTGTGAAGGCTTTGGTGAAGGTCTGCAACGGAAGGGTGCGCGAGTGGTCTCGACTCTTACCATTTGCGTTATGGACAGATCGAATGACACATAGCTCGGTGACAAGTTACATGCCGGTGGAACTCATCACAGGTCAGAAACCTCTCATGTCGATTGAAGAATACGTTTTGACATGGAGTGTGTTACCTTGGGAAGACAATCTGACTATGGAAGGCTTCTTGCTATTCTTGCTATTGGGTAGGTTGCGAGAAGCATGGTTGAAGAACAAGGTCAGATTTGATCAGCGACATCGTTTGAGACCTAGAGAAATTAAGGAAGGTGATTGGGTATTAGTCTATGACAACAGTCTAGACAACAAGCATAATGCACTCCGGAAGTTTTCCAGGCGATGGTTTGGTCCGTATGTGATGAAGAAAGTTCATGACAACGCAACTTACGCCTTGCAAGAGTTGGATGGAACGAACTTGAAGGTACCAGTGGCAGGTAAACGTGTCAAGATATTCAAAAAGAGAAATGAGAAGATCGATCTAGCAAATATCTTGACGGAGTTTCATTTTGAGGATGAGTATTATGCAGAAGACCTTGAAGGTGAGGTTGGTTACGATGGGAAGTAAGACGATATGACGAGGTGCGTGTCGGTCCACTCCTTGGTTGTTATCTCTGGTGCATACCGGAGGATGCACAGGTTCAGAAGGGATGGATGTCGTGTCGTGGACCGGCTCTTATATGAAATTCAGACTTTGATGCTTGTCGTTCCAAAGACACTCATGAGAAAGACAAGCTAGGCCATAGCTTACGGGCTTTTGGCATCATTTCGGATCTCCATTTTCATCGCATAGATGGGTAGAGCTCGTTGTCAGCTTTCCATAGACACTTTGTCTACTTCGTTTGGACGTCTAGTGGAGAAGTTACAAGACTCGAAAGTTGGAGAAAACAAGCTAAGCCCCAGCTTACGGGTTTTTGGCACAACTCCGGATCTTCACTTTCATCACATAGATGGGTAGAGCTCATTGTCAGCTTTCCATGGGCATCTTGTCTACTTCATTTGGACACCTACTAGAGAAGTTATGCGACTCGAAAGAAGGGAAAATCAAGCTATGTCCTAGTTTACTTGCTGACTGGGTATTTGCAGCCCCAGGCATTATATTAAAGACCCAAGGGGTCTGCTTCCTCATTATGACAGAGAACTTCGTACGTACCGATACTGATACAAAGGAGCAGCTTAAGGGTTAGCTTGCGTCTACGACTTGTCGGTGGACGGTTTAGAGATTTGGGAAGTCCAATACACGCGCGCAAGGTGTCATTGGGTTCAGATCTGTGCAGGCTACGCACAAGTTAAGACGGTTTGAGAAGAGACGGATCGGGGGATGTGTACTGAGAGAAATTGAGACGCAGGAAGGATTTTTGGAGATTTCAGTTATCTGTGAAGGAGAGTTGGACCGTTCGGGTTGTTCCGAAGTCCAAACTTGCTGTCCTTGGATCCATCGGGATCAGAACACCAAGTTCTACAGGAAATTGAAGACGATACCAAGTTTCATTTGGCGGTTTAGGAGTTCTGAGTGAAATTGGCTCGTAGGGAAGCGCTTGCATCAAGTTTTTCATCGCCTGCGACTTAAAATTGGGTTGTTCTTCGCGATCGATGTGCCAAGCTCTTCGTTCTTGGTGCCTATGCGTCCAGAGAGTCTTCATCTACGCATAGGAGAAGACAATACGTGGATTGGATTGTTGGTTTGGGTGAAGTGAGCGAGTTTGAGTCGCAGGGAGTCCATTTACGTCAGATTTTTGCAACATGCGACTAAATTTCTTGTGTGGTTTTGCAAGGGGAACTCCAAACGACTTGTTTGGAGTCTCGTTGGGTTCGTGATAGCTACAATTATCTGCCAAGGAAGACGGATATCAGTTTAGACGATCCGTTTGTGCGGTGTGTGCGATTTTAAGCCGCAGGGAGGAGTTTTTGAAGGTTCGGTCACTTGCGACCGAAAATCGGTGATATCTCGGCTGTTGGGAGTCGGATCTGAAGGTTTCTTGGGTTAATGGAGTCAGCGGAGGAGACCCTATCGACATCTGAAGTCCGTTCGACGAAAAGAGAAAGTTCTCAGATAGGTCTTTTTCGGTTTCTTCGCTACGGGTTTTGCTCTTTTGAGTTCGTTAGAGTTCTGGTTGGCTGTATACAGCTTGTGGTAGCTAGTTTTGGCTAAGAGCTTGTACATGAGTGTGGTTTGGACTTGGGTTTGGATCGCGTGATACTGCTGTGGCTCTGTTTGTTAACAAAAGAAAATTTCTCTTGCTTTGAGCTACGCTTCGGTGATTTTGGGTCAAGGTTGTGATTCAAGGGTTGGTTTTAGGGGCTTTTGAAACAGGTTATAGACCGCTCTGGTCTGTTTCTCAGTTCTGTGCTCTTAAGAGAAAGAACCGGCAGTGTACATACATTTGGAGTTGGTATATATCGTAGTATTCGTTTTCGTGGTTGTTTTTCTCTGTCTTGTCTCGGTTTTAGCACACAACATTTCCACAGCCAAGAACCTCGCATTTTCTTAGACATCTTTCATGTAAAATCCGACACGATATCTGGTTCACTGTTTAGAACAATTATGCTATGCAGTCACAAGAATTGCCGTCTGGAAATTCGATGCTTAGTTCTTTCGCAGAAAGGGATGAACATAGACCTACTGGAGAATCAACATCCATTCGCTTCATCTCTGCAGCTTGTTCCTTTCCCCGAAGTGTCGCCCTTGATAGACGGCTGTTAAGTACGCAAGAAGCTCGACAATTTTTCTTACAATCTCCTTTTCTGGTCGGGCTGTCTTTCCAAGCTCCCAAATTATTTCTTCTCTCCCTAGCTACTTAACAGGAAGCCTTCTACAATATACCTCATTAAAAGCTTACAGACTTTCAAATGCAATTACCCTTACTAGCTCACAGGGAAAATTACTATCGAATGGAAACGGAAATTTGGTAATCAGCCGGCGAGCTCGCCTGTGTCAAAAAAATCAAAAATTAAAGATGTTGGTAACAAGCTTTAGCTGTGTGAATCTCATCAACTTGCAGTTTTAAGCGTCCAAGAATGTCATTTCTGTTCGTTTTGGCTCTGTTCACCCTGAGAAAGCTCGATTCTGAGCGTGGATAGCTTGGATTAAAGTTTGGAGTTTGACTTTAGGGTGATCTGCATGGAGGGAAGACTGATGAACAGAATGTATCACAAGAGAGTGGCTTGCGGAACCGACGAGTTGAAAAGTATGAGCTGACGAAGTATACTCTGGATGGATCCGTCGACATCAAAGGAAATCCTTCAGTTCGAGCGAAAACTGGAGGCTGGAGAGCTTGTCCGTTTTGGGTCAGTGTTGCTTCATCCGAGTTCATTCTTTGAGCTTGAAGATCCTGATCATATATGCTTTGAGTTTTTCCTAGCGTCTACTCCTGGCGCCTGGCTACTGTACAGTATCACACGCAAGCAGTCTCCAGGTATGAATGCATGCACATCTTCGAGAGGTGATTTGGCACTCGAGAGATAGTCATGTTATCAGTCTACATCATCACCTGGAGTTATCTAACGGGTTAGTTTTGTCATGTCGCAGGCAATGAAGGCTGTGAAAGACTAGCATTTTACGGTATCTCGACCAACTTGGTTGTGTATTTAACAGACGTGTTGCACCAAGGGACCGCGAGGGCTTCAACAAATGTCACCAATTGGTCAGGCACGTGCTATATTACACCCCTCATTGGTGGGTTCCTTGCCGACACCCTTCTGGGAAGATACTGGACGATTGCAATCTTCTCGGGCGTTTACTTCATCGTAAGTCCTTACATAGACCCTTTTCAAATCATGGATATTTCATCTCCTTCCGCGCCGAAAACTTATGGAGTACCTGAATGGTCCGAGGGTTCAAAGCAGCGTATTGATTGTTGAGCTGGCTCGATGCAGGGAATGATTTTGTTAACCCTGTCAGCAGCAATACCGTCGTTGAAGCCACCCTCGTGTATACCCAATACTGAAATCTGCCCCTCAGCCTCCGGTAGTCAACTTGTTGTGTTCTACTTGTCGCTATACTTGGTGGCTTTAGGGACAGGAGGTATCAAACCCTGCGTCTCTTCATTTGGAGCTGACCATTGGAACAGGTCTTTGCGAGGCGAGACTGGAATAAAATTGTAGAAGTTTGAATTGCAGCAACGGTGCAATAATGGTAGTGAGGCTGTCATTGCGGCAGAGCCCTTCCGACGCCGAGTTGCAGGAGGGATGTGGCTTGCCCTGGGGTGTGACGATCACTCCGTTTGCTGCTGTGGATGAGCAAGAGAGGCAGCCTGTGCACGGATTGCATGCCCAAGACCTGCCCCGTTGTGATAGTTGCTATGCTTACATCAATGTGCTCTGTGAGATAGAACGCTGGTCCTGGACTTGCTCTCTGTGTGGGAATCTTAATGGACTATCCAATGACATAGCAGATCGCTATGCTCACACTCCATCATGCCCGGAGCTCTTTTCTTCTTTAATCGATTTGGATCTTGATGGTAGGCCATTTCATCTTTTCAGTGTAAAGACAAGGATATTTGAATTGTTGTCAGGGTCTTACTTAAATCATGTACGCTGCGTTTCCTGGTTACTTTTCTAGGTGGGCATATAACAATGAATTTTAGATTAGCTGTCTCCTAGCTCAGAGGATGCTCCTTTCTCAGTTTGAAGGCTTGATCGACCTTTCCCATGTTCCACCATAAGCTCTCAGTAGGAATTCATTTCATGAGACTTCCGTTTTCACTTAAAGGGAAACCTTCATTCATGCTTCTTTAAGCTTTTATCTTCTAGTTTGTAGCATAAACCCCGCAGATGGAATTCTTAGACTATTGCAACTGTATAAGAGGAACAAGCCGCGAACCGGCAAGCTCTTGCAATCTCTCATTTCCAGTACAGCAGTTGTGTGAGTTTCTCCGTAAATTCTGCCTTCGTCATTCAACAGTTCAGCTTTCTGCGGCACCATGATCTCAAAAGTTGAATCGATAAAATAGTCTACCTTGAGAATTCCAAGGCGAGATGCTCAGAATCTGCACATAGACTATTAAAAACTGTCGTGGCCTCGGAAGTGTTAGTTCAGCACGCTCGTTTCGAACCTGTCTCCGCATTTGTATTTACAGCTGTGTCTGTTGAACTATTTGCTACTTACTATGTACTTGGCCCCGTATCTACCTCTGTACTAGATAGAATCTGCCATTCTCGACGTATGAATATATGTCTGTCGAACTTTTGGTAAGTGCAGCAAACCTAATCTTATATTTATCTTTACAGAGGAAGATGGTACTGCCTCGGGACAAGACTTTCAAGGACGACCGGTTTTTGTTGCTGCTGTCGACCTCTCAGGTAATAAGACAAAGTTTGATTCACTTTGCGCAAGCTCAGTACTCTCTGGGAATGTGCAAATGCGTCGCAGTTTCTCATCCCTTCAACACTGCAGCAATGATATAGTTCAGTTGTTAACTGACGATCTGCCGGCTACCGTGCTCAACTAATGATGGCTGTGTTGACTTTGCACAGCCTCTGAAGAGTTTTTGGAGCTTGTCAAGAGTGCCCTGCTTGCAGCTCTCGAATGTTTGTACCATGCTGTTCACTATTATGCATCTCTAGTTGATGACTACTCCAAAAACGTAGACTATGATTTATCTTCTGGATTCAGGTGATAATGTTTGTAGATTGTGTGTATCATGGAGGTGTTTTTTATATGTGGTGCGTATTATCTGTGGGTTCTCCTCTCCTTGACAGCTATAAGTCCTGGATCATTGTTCGGCCTTGTTACTTTCCGTCATAAAATAGGGGTTTATGATATACAAGGAGCAGTTCCTGTCGTTAAGCAAGTCATCATTCCTGGAGACTTGGATGGCAGAATTCCGCTAGAACTTGCAAGTATCATGCCTCTTCAGTCCTTCTTAGCTCCTGTAAGTCAGCTTCTGAGGATCCTTCTTGGTGACATTTTTTCTCTCCGCAGGATATAGTCAGCTATGGCCGCACTGGTCCGTGAAAGTTCTACCCTTGAAAGTTACCCCTTCCTTCTTTCGTAATTGTATGTAGTGCGAACACGGGCTTTATATTGTAAATACGTTGACTTTTACTACTTTGGAATTAGGTGGAGACAGTGCTTCAGCACTGGAAAAACTGAAGCCCACGAGCTCATGGGAGAGGGCAACTGCAGCAGGTCAAAGTACTGAGAGCGTACCGATTGGTGGGCGGGGCTTTGGAGTCGCCATGGATCTCATCAAGTATCTGGGGGCTGAGCGTGGTGCCACTTTCGCAATTGGTATACTCCTATTTCTGATAATCCCTCTTTTCTTGTAACGCCTTACTACACTCGATCTGCAACTGACATATTACGCGCTGAGTGCTACTGATACACGTAACACTTCACTTCAAGGCCTTGTTGAACTTGAACCGTTTTATAAAGATCTTGTAAGTCGGTCATCTGATATTATGCGTCAGTAATGGGTGAGGAGTTTAAATGGTAAGATATACCCCGTTAGTAGTCTCCAGTCATCAAGCTTCGTACACAAGTTCAAACTGATACTTTACCATATGATCAGGCTGCACTGGCAGTACAAGCGGGAGTGTGCGTGGATCTTTTTGCTATCACCAATGAATATACCGATCTGGCATCACTGAAGTTTTTAAGCATCGAAAGTGGAGGCGAATTGTTCTTGTACTCCAACACTGATGACGCAACCCTACCTCAAGACTTGTAAGGAGCCAAAAAAGTATAGATATGCCACGTTGTTTCAAGGTATTAGCTGCATGTGTTTGTGACTGATAGCCAGTTTCTGCAATCCAACATACTTTTGTTATTTCTGACTATTGATCTCAATGTAGATATCGGATGCTTAATCGTCCATACGCCTTCGGATGTGCGTTGCGCGCGTGCGAACATCTCCAGAATTCAAGACAGCTCGTGTTGTAAGTTCAGATATTTACGAGATTTTGCAGAGACCTGTTTGTGCAGATGAGTCAGTATGTCATGCTGTGATTGTGTGAGTGTGCACTTACGTATTTTCTGTAACATTTCCCGCTCCACCAGCATTCATGCATAGTCGGTTTTCCCTAAGCTTTTAGCTTTTAGAGACTGATTCTTTCTTTCTAACATGTTTCTGCAGTGTGGGCATTATTTTCTGGATCCCCAGTACGAGAATCTTCAACACATTATATGCTGTGATCAGTACGCTACCTATGCATTGGATTTTGAGTTCTCAGGCTCGTCACTGCCAAACAAGAAGAAGCATAGAGTGAAAACTGAGTTTCAGTTCTGTTCACAACCTGTCAAGAAAAGAGGTTGCATATGCCACAAAACTCACTGGCCCAGCAAACAGGAACGTCCGGATTCACGGAGATTGCATACAAACACTACTGTAAGTCCAAAGGAAGAAATCATTAAGATGAAGACAATACTTAACCAGTCGTCCAAATTGTAACTCCAAACCTTTACCTGCTTTTGGGAGCACTTGAATTGCTTCTCAAATATCGCTGACGAGGAGTTCAGCAACACGCTGAGTCCTTAAAATCCAGTAATATGCATTGACCGAGAATGGTCAAATCATTAGACAAATGCTCTTTTGCACTAAATTTTACATAATATCATTGGGTAAGACCAGTGTGAATGTCAATTGTCTATTGAACTACAGTGGTTATCGTTACTTGGGGGTCCCAATTGGGTCTATACTACACTTAACTGATGCTTGGTCTTTCTGCTTTCGTAAATTATCTTCACGTTGTCTCACTCTACAATCGCCAAACTTATCATTGGAAATCAGAATTGCTATCCTATGCTTTCTTTTGCAAGGAATAACAGTCTTTGCCCTCGCGACTACAAACTCTAAAGATGTTACAGAGGATACTCTTAGCCTTTGTATGGGGAACTACGCTAGATGAGAAACCAAACGATCACTTATCGCTTGGGACTACTTTATCCTTTTGCAGGTTGGGAGCCTGGGCATTTTTTATTTCTTGCATTTTCAGCGCGTCAACAACAGCGTGTTTCTTTGCCCTACCCCATCTTTAACCATTTGCAATTGCCTTTCTACAACATGCTCCTCCTCGGCTTCTATCCTTAGGTCTATTCTCGCACTTGGTTACTCAAGGTCAGAAAAAGTGAATAGAAATATACGTATTCTAGGATATAATACTTTGGTCGTAGGGCCGAGTAGGTAGAGAGACAAGTAAAAACTCTCAGTCACAGAGGGGATGTCAAATTCATCCTCTTGATCGATGGGCAAACGACATTTCAGATAATTACGCCTTGGAGTTTTACTCCAATTTTCAAATTTTGACACTTCATGCCTCTTCTAATGTGCATGCGTCATCTTACTGTTCGATACACAACAGTAGACATATCTGTTGCTGTTATTGCTGTACACGATAAAAATGAATACCAAAATTGAGATCACAATCGTGGATGGTGATTCTGAAGAAGACAAGATGACGATAAGTAATTATGTACATTAAATAACTTATGTTTATAAATTTATTTCGCAACTGATTTCAAAATTTTGTTATTCATGAAACTTCTAGACTAACACATTTTGTGTTCATGTTGCAGTTTGATACAATAAAGCCCACGGAGAAACGTATAAACTGGGAAAAACAAAAAACAAAAAACGCTTTGAAACAATAAAGTCCATGGAGAAACGTTTAAACTGAGAGAAACAAAAAACAAAAAATGCTTTGAAACAATAAAGCCCACGGAGAAATGTTTAAACTGGGAGAAACAAAAAACAAAAAACACTTTGAAACAATAAAGCCCACGGAGAAACGTATAAACTGGGAGAAACAAAAAAACAAAAAACGCTATGAAATGTTATGAAATGCTACGAAACGCTTTGAAACGCTTTGAAACAAAAACAAAAACAAAAAACGCTTTGAAACGCTTTGAAACAAAAATAAAAAACGCTTTGAAATGCTATGAAACACTTTTCAAACCTTTTGAAACGACAATTATTTACGAAATTTACTACCATTCAAACGTGATATGATTCACAAACATCTTTGCGAACAAAAACAAATCGAAACGTAAAATTTAAATGCTTTAAACGGAAAATTCAAGATTATTTCAAACGTATATACTTCAGAAACGTTCATTGCTCTTGAAACGTGACATCATTTTATACAAATTACATCAAACATCTTCGCACAGTGAAAGTGTATGAAATTTAAACTTAATGCAACATATGAAACGTAACAAATATTCAATATTACACAATCTATGTGCTTCTGCTCCACATTGTTCTTGCTCAAAAAACTACCCAGAGGAGAAAGAAGAGAACTCAAACTTCGTCATCAAACCATAATCGAACAACCCAAGTTGATCAGCACGACAATCATCATAATCAAGTATGTGGATTACAACCTTTGCATAATTTTCATGGATTACAGTTTCTAAGTTTATTAAACAACAAACATAATCTTCTATTATTCTTTTCAGATGTTTAAAGATTTGTTCGAATTTAAAAAATGTGAAGATTTCATATATACTCCAAGAGATTGTATGTTTGATTCGATATTTATTGCATCATAAATCTTCTACCGCATCTTTACGAAATCAAACTCAAAATGAACTTTATAATATCTACTCAAGAGCTAGAGATACACATGATTCATTGATATTATCTTATTTCATGGAAGATGAATTGAGAGTGTCGCATCGTGTCGAATCTGTAGATGAATATATAACCAAAGTTGGTAAAATGACAAAAGAAGGTGGTGCGTGAGGTGATTCTTTATGTCTCTTAGCTTTATCCTCCATACTACAAAAAAATATACACATCTACAGTTCTACTTCTGGAAAGAATACAATTCAATTTCCAAATAACAACTCGTATCATGTTATTTTCAATCTTCTATATGATGATAATGAAGGTAGTTCCGATCATTACGAACCAATCGTATTGATTCGTGATGAATTTCTTACTGAGAAATGGGAGTATATAGTGAAACAACTGCAAGATTTATGATTAATTCATCTAAATGTATCAATAGTACAATTAATACGTAAATTTATAAATAAAATTCATACTTACGAGAATGACTTAAACACTATTCAAACTAGAATTTATAAACTAGGTATAGATAAACTAAATCTCCAAAAGATCAAAATAAACCATCCTTTGCAAGATATTGACTCTCACCAATTAAACATTCTATATTCGTAACTTTTATTATTCTATCAGAAATATCCGTATTTACCAATAAGAGATGTCATAAAGAATTTCATACAATCTCATAAACAATATGAAATACAACTTTTTAGAATTAAAAAAACACTTTTTGACAAAATAAAATAATACAGAATAATGAATAAGACTAATTCAATTAACACATCTAACCGTACTTCTAAAAAACTAAAGAAACTATCATTAGAAGAAAAACACGTAGATACTTACTCCAAATCTTTACTCGACGTTCTATATCATTCATGTGACAGATGCTATAAACGTGATTTCTTGAAGAATTTAAAATATATCAATCAATTTCATTATGATTTCATTTCCTCTTATGCTGAAACAACTAACATAACTTTCGAACAGCTTAAAGATAATACAAAGATTCGTTTGACGTGTATGCGGTATATAAACGATAACAAAATATCTCTTTTCTTGAGTTTACAATGACAATACGATACCATATCTTGAATGTTTAAACGAAGTCGAAGAAAGATTGATCTCACCGCGAGTCATGTTCGAAAACATTCATATATACAATGGTTTCCAATAATGACATCTAAGAGATAGTGTTATCAATATCCCGTCAAATACAAACATGGTCCAAACACATTTACCACGTATGACCGATGAAGAAGGTTCTATCATAGTGAAAATCAAAAGAAAACTGACTCTAAAATCAATTTATAAAACAAGCTACGTTCGACCTAACAAAGTAATGCGAGCTTTACATTATCTTACTGATACACACTTATACAAACATCACAATATCAAGATGAATGAAAACTGGATTCACACTTTCAACGACAAGTATTTCAAAGAACAACTCCGATTCGATGAAGTAGAAACCATCGAAACAAATAAGGAATTCGATGAAAATAATCATGAACGGAACACAAACACTGATACATTTATTGTAAACTTTTTAGATCTTGAAATGATTTACGCCAATGAAAAATATAAACTTACTGTGGCTCCTAGCGAGGGATATCACCCTTTGAGTTTATTCAAAGATGAATTTTATGAAGAGACTAATTTTCCTTGTTTGTTTTTTGACAACGGAAGAAACAAACAAATCGTTTCTAAGATGTCATATCACAAACTAGCTTCATGAGAATTATTATACAAAACTCATAAATTTGCTAGACATTTATCAAACATCTTTTTCAAGATGTCTAGAATCTGCATCGAGAAAATTCTAAGCATTTCTTGGATTTGAGTAAGGAAAAGTAAATTACAATGCTCTCTTTTGACGGCGAAACAAGTCAAGGATGATAATTTCAAACAACAACTTCTTATATCATATCAAGCTTTACCTTGTTTGTCCCAATTACGATTCACTCTAGACTATTACCAAGTCGTTAAGCGAAATCTTTTCGTGATGATCTGACAATTAGAAAAATCTACATTTTTCATTACTTTAACTGTGAACAAAAAAAACTAGAAATCGTTGATGAACACAACTATTCAATATAATATAAACATGCTCATTCTAACATTCATAATATTCCAAATTTTTTGTTTCATAGTAACTATTCATCATTACTCTCAAAACGACTTCAAGATTCAAATCATTCTATACATTTCTTTTATATCTTATATATAATTGATACTCCAATGTATGTAATCTTCACAACATCTCTCACAATCTCCATGATATACTTTCTCATTTCAAAAATAATCATATGTTAATATATTCTCATGTAGCTAAACAAATTAATCTATTTATTTTCTTCATACGTCTATCATTCGGATCATTCAATACAAATTCATATGCATCAAATTAAAGCTAATTCAACAACTATGACATAATATACTCCTTCACATTTTCTAACAATATTTACATCATACAGAAACTGAAAACTAGCACAATGTCATTATGTATCTTTTCTTAACTTTCGTAAATTTTGAAATGTATGTAATAACACAGTATGAAATTATTTTTCCTAATCTTCACAATATTCTAAATGTTCTTTTTTGCAGTTGTAACTTATCACTATCTTCGAATCTGTCCAAAGACTCATAAACTTCTACATTGTCATAAATCCGAAGATTCCTAGGATCATTATCCTCAAAGTGATCCGAAGCTTCACAAGTATATATTTGCATAAATGATGCATACATGTTATTACCAATATATGAAGATATGTTTAAAGATGCCTGTTGTGAGCTACATAAAATTATAAACTACTTCTTTCAGTATCCGAAGATAATCTTATCATAGATTTCAAAGACTATATGAATTTTCATCATTTTTTTAACATTCATCCACATCTCTAGAATTACACTTCACATATATCACTTTCTAAGACTCGTGAGGTGAGATGGATTTCACTTTTAATATTCACTTTCACAAATTTCACCTTCTAGGATTGTGAGGTCTTGCAAACGCATAGTCCTTGCAATTCCATTACATGCGTAGCGACTTGTTACAAAATAGAACTAGATCCGAGGACAAAATCCCATGACGGTTTTCAAGGATATTTGCATATCGAACGGAAATTCTCATACATAAACGCATGGTGCCTTTGTGGGGTCTCAACTGCATTCAATTGCACGTCTCAATGCACAACAAAACTTTATAAGTTGTTTTATGTTTAGTTGTTTTTTTGATACATGTTAGGCGTAAATCTTCTGATGGAGGAGGTAAATATATAAATTTATTATATAACTCTTCTGTTGAAAAAAATGAAGTAATAAATTATGTTTAGATGATTGATCATATGTTTATTAACTATCTCTCTTCCTTGTATAATAAATTAATGCTTATTGATCTTTTGTTTATTAACAATCTCTCTTACTTGTAGTTTCAGAAATACGTCTGTCTGTGTTCACTTTATGGATTATGTTTGGATCGTCTTGTAAGTCGCACGACGAAACTTTATAAGTTGTTTTATGTTTAGTTGTTTTTTTGATACATGTTAGGCGTAAATCTTCTGATGGAGGAGGTAAATATATAAATTTATTATATAACTCTTCTGTTGAAAAAAATGAAGTAATAAATTATGTTTAGATGATTGATCATATGTTTATTAACTATCTCTCTTCCTTGTATAATAAATTAATGCTTATTGATCTTTTATTTATTAACAATCTCTCTTACTTGTAGTTTCAGAAATACGTCTGTCTGTGTTCACTTTATGGATTATGTTTGGATCGTCTTGTAAGTCTGGATGCGATTATCATTTAACACTTAAAAATAAACTGAAGTTTTTTTCTAATAGCTTATATAGAATTTCTGCATAATATTTACCTCTTTTCTGATAACAGAAAGCGGACAAAAATTCTCCAAAACTGATCCTGCATGCATATTGAGTTTTATCTTTATTTTATATTACGTAAAAACAGAAAGAAACACACAAAGCTTTACATGAAAGATGAGTTTGAATATGAAGGATACACTTTTGTGGTTTAAGCACTTTCACGTGCTCGTTGTCTTGAGCAGTGTAGGAGTGTGTCGGAAACCTCTTTCCACTCGTAATGCAAGATGTCCATTCATAGCTGAACTTTACTTGCAACAAATGCCTATGCTATAAAATCCGGTGCTGATAGGTGTCCTATTACTACTCAGTCCATTATTCAGACAATCCACTCCCGACAATATATTATGCTATAAAGAGTATCTAGCCTTTGCCATATGTTTTTTGTCGTGCTTCGGATCCCTAATCTCTAAGTTACGGTTGCCTGTGTGCTTATGAGAACTTGTAAGATTATAACTCTTATATAACTATAAAAGTCTTAATTTCTTTTTAAAATTACTTCACACTGCAAGAGCGTTTGCAGAATCGTGAGTTATGGGCGGTAAGGACTTTTACCAAAGGAGGATTCGAGGGGAGTCCCGATCAGCCCATAACCCACTCTTGGCAGGCACTCCTGCTGTCCATAAAAGATTTTTGAAATATAAAGTGTTTCTTCTTTTGTATTTTTAAAGTGATTTTATGTACGATAGATCATCCTCAGATTATCTTTTGGATTAGCAGACAAGACATTTGATAAACCATGATGGGTTGATAAGTCATGATTTTTATATGTTAATTTGATAACCATGATCTTTAAATGATATCTCTAGAAACGCAATTCAACCGGTAGATCTCCTTGTAAAATTATAGAGACTTTATATGTTTTTTATTTTTTATTCAAGAAAAGACACGATGATAGTCTTGGCTTATCAGTCCCAAACATTCTACTCCTCTCGGTTCCACCTTGGGAAATGGCTTAGTTATGAGAAACCACTCCCTCTCGTGGCTTATGCTATACATAAACTTATAGACCACCAATAGAAGTGATCCATAAAATTTATAGTCGCACTGGTAACCGATCTCTTGTAGTAAGTCTCTCTAGATTTCACTGCGGGTAGAAATTTCTCAATCAAACTTTTGTTCACTGTCTGCATGCTATGATCTCTTGGCCGTCCCTCTATTTTACGACCAGAGACCCCACTATAAGACTTCTTACTTATGCACATATAGTACTGAGATAGCGTATAGTACAAATGTACACATCATTCTCAAGATCTCAAAAAGGTTGTACAGCACGGAAGAGAGCGCTTAATATAAAGCAATTGTACTTCAGTGTCAAGAATATAGTTTCCCAAGATCCCAAAAACTTTGAAGAATGTAGTACTGCCCCAAAACTGTTAAGTTGCATGTAACATCATGCAAGAAATACATTGCCAAGAAAACTGTGATCTTACCCTGTTTGACATGACACATCGGTTCACTTCTCGACACTCTCATGGTGCTAATCATAACGCATATTTTGTGCGATTCATCAGCATCGAATGTTCTCCCGATTGACTTGTCTTGACCTCATCATGAGACAATCACAGCTTAGGAAGGATCTTAGTTTTCAGAAATGGACGAAGTCACGAGCAGCCTTTCCTACAGGAGCAACAGCGTTTTCTACGGCTTGGGACTCGGAATTGTGCTTTTTTCAGTTTGAAGTTTGAAGTCTGTGCCTCTGGATTTCGTGCGTATGTGAGTATCTACAGGAGACCTGGTGTAGTTACGACACCTGAACCATCGTGTCCACGATCACCGGCAGCAGAATCCTAACATCCCACGAAAATGGCTCACGTCTGCCTTCCTTCGAGTTTTAACCGGGCATAATGAGAAACAAGATCTTTAACCGGGTCAGCTTGAAGTTCTGCGCACTACGACACTTGTCCAATCTTTGGGTAGAATTTGTGCTGATTCTGCTATTATATTTTATGCCTACGCACAGCGCAGTTGCTCTGCCTTGGCCCTTGACTGTTCCTTCTTGGAATCACTTCATCCCTTTGTCAACGAGTCAAAGAGTGCTCAATTTCGTCCCTCCAACCATCAGCTCCTTGCGGCATTGTGTTGAAAGATGCATCGTACCCTTCCGACGAGGTTTCGAATGATCCTGGGAAACAACTCATTATGATGCGACTGAGACAGAATTGAGCTCGGGGGACGAGGTGCACGGTTAAAAACCTGCTTGGCTAAAACCTAAATCTTGGAAACGGTTGAGTGGTTGAATGATAGTTGCTGGAGTTATGATGTTATTCTTCACTCGTAGGATGCCTGGCAGCTAGCAGTGTAGATTAACCATCTGGAGAAGAGTTGGCGGGTTTCTTTTTTTATCCTGTGGAATTTTGAAGCAAGGGAGCGAGCGAGCATGCATCCTCTGCATCGTCGTCTGAGGCGGTGTGCACTTTCTTTCGGCCGACGGGTTCTCCATGATTGATTTTTATTCCGTTCTGGATGTCGATCGGTGGGAATAACCGGGGATTGAGTTCTCCCAGGGAATGGCAAGAAGTATGGTCTCCGTACAGCTCGTACCTTTTGATGTCTCACTAGTTGTTCTTTCTTTTCGCTGATTCTCTCCACGAGCATGCATGAGACCATCATGAGTCTACAATTTTCGTTCCAACATGCTTTCCAACTCTCGAATATAAGTTCTAGTGTTGGGACTGTCAGCTGATTTTTCTCTCAGAATTGCTGCCCTAAATGCGTGCATTTTGTTAGTGCACTGAAACACCTGATTCTCTGTGGGTGCACAACTGCTCTCCTACACATTTGTGGATCGAGTATCATAACAGTGATGGCCGGACCCGAGAAAGTTGTACAGAACCCGGGAAAGCATCAGCAGCGGTCATTGCCCTTTTGGCAAAAGGCCGTGATCCTATTATGTGTTGGATCGATTCTTCTGTTTTCCGCGACTTTGATGATGGATGCGGAATCAGCAAATCAGTGGACAGGGCTGTCCACTCTTTCTTCCACTGTCGAAAGTTTTTCGCGTGGATCTCCTATGCCTGTGATTCCCGTGGACGATCCCAAGTGCTTGAGCCGCACCCAACAGAATCTGTACCGCAGGGAAGACAAACGACGTATCATGCCCACAGCTCTTGGCGAGACATGGACCCGCTACGGTGAACTACATCGGTCCTGCTCTTTCCAGAAGAATCAGAATTGGACTGATGTTTTTGTAAATCAGAAAAATGGCGGCTGCAACTACCTCATCTTCTTGGAAGGAGGAGCTGGACTCGGCAACAAGATCTTGTCTCTCACCTCAGCGCTCCTGTATGCTCTTGCTACTGACCGGATACTTCTGATTGATACAAGAAAGACTCTCTCCAAGCTTCTGTGCGAGCCATTTGCTAACTCATCTTGGCTTCTTCCGGAGGATTTTCCGTACGAGGAGGTGGAGCAAGCTCCAGCGTTGGGGAAGGCGAAGGATTTGGGGTGGAATGTTAGCCTTGTGAACTTGCACCTCGAGCATATACAGAGTGGGGGAGACCAACTATTTTTCTGCGATGACACACACTTGTATCTCAGAAAAGTGCCATGGATGGCCTGGACCAGTACACAGTACTATGTGACCAAGCTTTTCATGATACCTTCCTTCTGGCGCCGCCTCACCCCTCTATTCAACTCCAAGGGTGATGCTTTCACTTATTTAAGCCGACTTATCGTTTTACCAAACAACGACCTTTGGGCGCACATCGTAAGAGTCTACTGGGGTTATTTATCCAGCACAGGACTTCGACTGGGGCTCCAAGTCCGGCTGCATGGGAGACAAGATTTGGCTGCTTTCGATCAAGTGGTTTATGGCCGGATATTGGACTGTCTTACCAGCCATCGCATTCTGCCTAAGATGCTTGAGAGTCAGAATGTAACGCAACTCTCGGCCCTGTACCCGAGGAAGATGAAGGCTTTGAGGAGGAATGAACCACCAGTAGACATAGTGGTCTTGACAGCCTCCTTGCAAGTTAGATACCAGGAGGAACTGACGAAGATGTTTAACAGGCAAGCAAATTTAGACAACGCCATCATAAGGGTGCATATGGTTTCGCATTCTGGAAGGCAAGACAGCTCAGAGGATCAAGCGCACAACGCTTTAGTGGAGATGTGGCTGCTGAGCTTCAGCGATGTGCTAGCCACCAGTGCTTATTCTACTTTCGGCTACATCGCACAAGGGATGGGTGACCTCACCCCGTACATCATGAATATCAGAGGAGAGAACGTAACTGAGACTGACACGATGTCTTGCGAAGTGGGACAATCTTCACAACCGTGTACCCACTACCCGATGAAGCCTGCTTGTGGATCGTTGAACATCACAGCAGAACATAGAGGGTGGATGGACCAACACGTGAAAGAATGTCAAGATCAACCAGGTGGACTCCAGCTAGGCACATATGATGTACCTCTTGAAGGCTTGTGAAAGCATTAGGCTTGTTAATGAAATCTAGAAAGCAATGATTAGTAACCAACTTGGAAAGTTCAGATAGGCCTGTATCCCCTTTCCACATAAACCGTTCAACTCTTCTTTTATTTTGTGTCGATAAATTGATGTATAATCCAACACATCCCATCAGCCGGAATCGCTTTCACTCTATGTCGTATCTCGCCAGGAGAGTAAGGCATTGTCCAGACGAACGGAGTTTTTGACTTATCCTTCTCTGTCTGCTAACTACAAATGAACCTCATGTTCTTGCTGTTGGGAAACCTTCTATAGTCTTCGTCACCGTCGTGAATTAGGTCTCAGTATCTTAGGGCCAAGTCTAGAGTATAAATCTCTCATGGAATGGTCGACCGTTGAAACTGCGGTGTCGTTCTCAAGTTGTCTTTCTCTCTGTGCAAAGAGCTTTTTTCTCTTTAGTATCCTCTTGGTGTGCTCTGGTCCTGATCTCTTCTTCACTGTTTGAGCTTGGTTGCAACTGTTTCTCAGATTGTTGCTTTATTTCGGTGTTACCGTTTAGACGTCAATTATAGATACGGAGGACGAAGTTTTAAGGAAGTCTTTGTAGCACTTCAGGTTCAGGCTTAAGGTCTTACATCCGTCCTGCTTATCAACTTTTGGCCTTCAAAGTTCTGGACACACGGCTGCCTCAACAGGTTTCTTAGCTTTCCGAGTAATATATGGTTCGTAATTTGTCCGTGAACACCATTGAAAGAACCTGTGTTCTGGGTGTTCAGGTGAATCCCAGTTTGGTATTCAAGAGGACTCAAAATACTTGACCAAAACCAGAACGATGACTCACTTGGTACAGACCAGAACCTCGTCGTCACTTGCGGTTTTCGGGGTCGAGGTCACAAAGTATTATGTATAAGAGCCTATGCTTACAGTCACAGTTTTGGTGGCAAGTTTCCCGCTACGGTTTTTTGAGGCTGAGTGGTTCGATAATAAGAGCTGTCTACGCACAGTCACAGTTTTGGTGAGTATTTCGTTGATAAGGTTTTCTTACCATGGACACGTGTAGATGCCCGCGTGTCTACGCACACGTACCATAATATCGTCAATCGTTTATGCTTATCGTTAATTTTTTTTGTCAATAAGTGGTTGCATCTGTAATTTTGGGAGTGCGTTGAGTTATGCTTCACTTATGGGTTCTGTCTGGACCTTTTGTAATCCTCGGTAGGGGTCCTTACCTCTTTCCTATAACAAAAAACGCATACCAGATAAAATATACAAGGCTGTGAGTGGAGCCACATATACATCCACTATACACCTTTGCGCCTCGTGACGAAAGAACCAAAACTATACTACTCAAGAACACTTACGCGATGATGTCATCAGATAATGAATTCGAGTCACCAGCGGAAAACGACAAAATGTTCTCTTTAGTCGTTCTTTGGAATATAAGCTAGGGGTAGCTTGTCTAGCTTGGTCCTAGCTTAGCACCTGCCCAGCTTAACAAACTCTTGGGCAACTTCTTTTACAACTACGTACCCAGTGGAAGAAAACTCTCTTTTGTTATCAACTTTCACTGTACAGACCCTTATACAACAGGACATTCACCCACCAAACCTGCACATCTTCTGATATGTGTAAATTTGTCAGTGATCCTCGTAGTTGTCAAAGTCATCTTCATTCTCCTCAACTGCCTCAGCCAAATGGTCATCATCTGCACCTGTGATCTGTTCTGACTTTAAAAACTCAATCAGCTCCATTGTTCCTCCTCTTTTTCTGAACAACTTTACTCGTTTCCTAACAACAAGAAACTTTAAAGACACACCATCTAGCTCTTGCAAGGAATAAGTAGCAATCTGATGCACATCTAAGAAAATGTATGAGCCAAACCATCTCCTTTGAAAACTTTTGGACTGTAGAGTGTTGATTCTCTAGTGTACTGTCGTATACCAACACCCAGTCTTCAACTTGTATCAGTTTCGGTCGAAGTTTATGAGTCTGGTCAAACCTCTCCTCATTTCCAAGTTGAGTCGCTTTTTGTTGTGCTTTTGCAAAGTCCTCTTCTTTGCGTTCTCACTGTCTGATGCGTAGTGAGAGAAGCTGTACGTGATCCAGATTGTCTTCCCTCGGCAAGGTAGTCCAAGTAAGAAAGTCTTCATTTGCTTGCATCATCGGCTTCTATTCCAACATTAATTCAACAGACATGTATCCAGTAATAGAATAGTGAATCGTTCTGTCAGCCCATAAAGCAAAAGAGAGTAACCTAGGCCACTCTCTATGTCTACCGTCACATGTCTTCACCAAAGCTTGAATAATCGATGGATGTCCACGTCCGCTCTTGCCAATTCCCTTTGGAGTCATTGCAATAGTAAGCTTGAGCTTCACACCATATCGAGCAAAGAACTCTTTCGCTTTGGCACCGCATAATGCTCCTCTGTCTGCTCGTAGTCTTCAGATAGATTCATATTTATAAACAATGTCTTCAAGCACAAATCTACATATATCTTTCGTGGTCTTCTCTTAGTGCTCGCCCTTCTACAAAGTTGGAGAGATCCTCACGAACCAAACCAAATATCGCATATCGCATATCCCATAACCCCGGAAGTATTACCACCAAGTCGAAAACCCACCGGAAGTGAATGCAAGGCAGATAAGTTGACACAAGACCATCCCTATATCGCATCTTTGAGTAAAACTGACACTGCAAGCAGGAACCGACGTAGTTCACCACAGTACAGACCTTTCCATCAATATCTTTCCTTCAACTTGACGTAAGTAGTCCAAATCACTCGATGTCCAACCCATAAGGTATCATGGAACTCTTTCATTAGTTGCTATTTAGTCTGCAAATGGTCCACTACTCGTATGAACATCCCATCTCTCCTCTGTGGTCGTCTCCAAATGTACCCATCGTGTAGAAGATAATTATATGCTTGTTTCTTTATCTCTCTGAACTCTATTTTGCTCTATCTCTCTTGCCTCTCCAACGAACTCAGATAATACCTTATGTCACGAAGTCTACCTATGTAAAGCTCTTCCCTAAACATCACGGCTCCGAGTCTGTAGCCTGTCGACCAACCTGACACCGAACATCTTTTCTTTTTTCTTCCTCAGCTTCTGAAAACATATCATCCTCGTCTATATAACGAGTCTTTGACAACATGTCTGCTATCACATTCTCCTTATCTTTTGTATGCTTCAGCTCTATATTCAAGCTCATGATGTAGACAATCCAATGCAAGATCGCTATGTTTGGCGTGTTATTGTTGGAAATCATGCCAAGCATAGGTAGACAATCTGTCTCTAAAACTACACGAGCGGTAATAAAAACTCACGATCTGTCTTCATCGCGGTGATCACACCTCACAACTCACGTTTCACTTGAGGATAATCTCGTTGCCTGTCCGTCAAGATTCTAGTCCCAAACCTAGAGGTAAACTACACACCACTCGCATCATCTTGACCTATCGTCTTTGAGTTAGTATCCACTGTGACAATGACAGGTCTTCTACACACATAGTCTACTCTTTTCAACACAGATGGAGACTTCAGAGTCTTCTTAACCTATTCATAGCTTCTTGATGGACTAAAGTCCATTACTCTTCCTCAGTAATGCATATAAAAGCTCCGCAACATAAGCATAATGAGGAATGGACAAATGGTAAAATACGGAAGCTCTTAGAAAGCGTCGAACCTCCATGATATTTTTATAGTCTGTCATCCTAGCTATAGCGTCAACTTTCTCCGGATTTGGTCACCTTCCAAAAGCACCACATAGATGACCAACCACTAAAATCTCAGACACACCAAACTTAGACTTAGCTCATGACAGGGTGAGATGTACCTCCTCCAGACGAGTCAAAACACGCTCTACGTCTCTGATATGATCTGCAACAAACCTCATACATCCATTCACAAGCATTGCTTCATCCTTGTCTTCAACCGCGCAACCTTTTATAGGAATATCATCTAGATATAAAATAGTAATCTCGGGTACAAACTCCCGTAATATCTTATGCATCGCATTCCGCATATGAACCACCGAGTTTGTCGCTCATTGAGAAAGAGAACACATCCGCATCAATCCCAAAGGCGTACGCATAGTGATCAGATCTCTACTTTCGACAACCAACTGAAATTGATCATAACTTGAATATAGATCTCCAATCGAATAGATAGCTCTCTCTGCAAATGCCTCTGCTACCTCATCAATCATAGGATCTGTCCCAACGTTACGAATGATTAAGTTATTCGCAAGTTATAAGTCTTGAATGAAACGCAAGGCTCTTGACTTCTTGGGTACAGTGAATCACCTGCTAGAGTATGGTCCCATAGACGGCTCAAGTATCCCCATATGTACTTTCTCTTTCAGCAACTCAATGAGTTTAGGCAACAAGGCACGAGGAACCGGAATCAGTTTCAGATCTCAAGGCACATGCGGGATTGTGAATATAACCATAGGCGCTATTATCTTTGGGTCCACACAACCTATCTCCTTTGCTGAAAATGAAAATGCTTTATCATGATCCGCTATCATCTGCTCAAATACTGTCTTCTCAACCTCAATCAACCAATCACCCCCTCCTATCTGGAGCTCCTTCAACGTCTTCTCTGTAAAATGATGTCTTACTTGTCTATGATCACGCAATATGGGCTCAGTGCCTACTAACTGTACTTGTTGTTGCGAGTTAGCAAGTAGTTGAGTTGCTACCGGTTTCACTTTCTTTAGTACAGATTTGTACTTCCTTTGGACTTTTATCTCTTGAGGAAGTGCACGTCAACAAATTGCTTTCTTTCTCACACTGTTCTGCATCGGATGAAGAAAGAACGGCACATACGTAGCAATCTTCTCATATTTCTATCAAGAGTGGATGGAGATCACCATCATACCGCTTCCTCATCAATCCGCTCACACCATCCAACCAACTAGCAATTGATTGCACAGACACAAACTCTTCAAACAAGCCAGAAACTACATCATCTTCATGTAAAACCCCTGCACGCCACAGCTCTGATACATGTTTCGTCATCCATTTTTTTGGTATATTCTTCCATATCCTCAACTCTTGTAAACTGACTCCACGCGTCGCTCTCGAACATCAACAACCCAGACTACCAACTATGTATACTACACACGTCTTCAAACTCTTGTACATGCTTCTCATCTGACTCTTCCACCTTGTGTATCAACTGTGACGGGATCTTAACAGTAGGTTCTACACCCCTGTCATCCCACTCTACAGGAGTGGATTGCAAAAACCTTTACATCTCTTTGTCTGAGAATCTCTAAGGGTTTGTCGATTTCGCTCATGTCTTGAACGAACAATCAAAAAAATACTGAATACTTGTCATCAAGACTCCGAACTCTGGCATAATGAGATCCATCATTCATCATTTTTGTCTTCATTCGAACAGCAGTGATGTAAGGTTGGTCCTGTATGATAAGATAAGAGACAGACGACTGTACAAAGAAATGTTGATCAACCTCTACATCTCCTATCCTTACATGCATATTGGCTCCCGTATAACTCACCCTTTTGATTATTTGTAGCACGAAGTACCCAACCATGATTTCTTTGGATTGGTCATTTGTCTTTTCTCATACACCTCCTTGAAATGATGTTGATTTCCGACCCATGATCCACAAGTACAAGTACCGATTCAGAAAGTCCTCCAAGTCGAATTTGTGTCTCTGTTGTCGCTCGTGCCCAGTGATTCTGTTTGAAATCACCGTATGTGCTTGACTTATCCTCAAATTTTTCATCTTCATTCTCAACAACAGCAGGACCATCAACCCATACTTCATACTTGACATCTCCGAATCCATCAACGTCAATAGCATCCACCACTCCAACCATCTGGCTAGTTACTTGCTCTGCCAACACCTGCCTCTTTCTTTCCATGATATCAATTATCAACTCATGAAATTCTCTTTTTGCGATACCAAGTACCTCACGAAGAGAAATCTCAACTCTAGCATCTAGAATGCGTTGCTTTAGAACAGTACGTATGTCTGTTGCTGTTTCGATATCCGCAGCCAACTTGTAAGTTGGAGCTTTTTCCTTCTCTTGTGCTGTAAACCTCTTCTCCCATACTCTATTAGTAGCAGTAGCCTCATGTGGCAAATCTTGTACACTTTTCATAGGATCTATTGCAGGTGGTGGAACTATCGAGATCGATGGTACATCCTCTGCAGTAGGAAACCTACCAGTTGGTACCGATCTAGATGACGATGGCTCCGCTATTCTTCTCCTCGTAACTTTTCGACGATCACTACCATCAGGTGCTCTTGCATCTAAGTTAGAAGCATCCCGTCGTCTTTTGTCTTCCACCATGACATCTTGTTCACTGCTTGCTTCTAAAAATGCTTGAACAGAAGTTACATCTACAGAGTCTCTTCATCCAGTAGCTCTCCTAATGTTTTTTGTGCCTCTCTTCATCATTTCCACTGAAACTTCAGCAGCTTGCTCAACCATAGTTGGATTAGAGCGCACTTCAACTCTCTCAGTATATACGTAAGCTTCTGCAGAGCTTGCAGTCATTGCTGTAATGTTCACACTAATAAGTGATGAGAGCAAACTCCTCATTCTTCCTCTTCCAAAATATGTGTTCAGAGGTTGTCCCGTGGCAGATAGATGCAATCTGTTGTTCTGATAATTGATCACGTCCTCTCGCAAGGCAGCCGCTAAGTCTTGACAATCCTCTCTGAGATGGTCTGGACTGTCGCACCAAATACACCTCTTGGTAAAGGTTTCCTTTACAAGTCCAGCACCTGACCAGTGCGGTTGGTCGCTGATCTCTCATCAGATCTGTCATCCCAACTCTAAAATCCCTCAACTGTTGAGTAAGCTCTTCAATTAGGTTATGATGATTTTGATTCTCAACAGGTCATTTGTCTAGGATCTCTCTGTGCTGGAACAGACACTACAGGTGCCTGAGGAATCATTATAAGTACTTGGGGAGCTATAAGTGGAACTACTGAGACTTGAGGAATCACTCTCTGTTTTGGCAAGATCTCTAGTTTTCCAGCTACAGCCATGCCACGATGTTGTCTAGAAAGAGTAGATATTGCTTCTTCCACTCTCCTCCAATCAGATGTGACTCCTCTCTCTGCTCCATGATCAACCAACATGAAACAATGTCTATTTGCTATAAACTCATCCATAGTCTCCAAGAACAACTCTGTCTTTCTAGCATCCAACGTCAACTTATCGCTTCATCCCCTTAGCTTTGGAGATATACAGATCGACAGGCTTGGAGTTCGACGTCTTTCTGAGAGACTGTGCTAGAGCCTATCATGAGAGGCGCCAGGGGTACCACTTTCTCTTTCTTTCTGCACTACGTTTTTTAGACAGCGAGTTTCCATTGCTCTACAGAGAGCTTTAGCTGGAGCTGTTCTCAGGAGAGCAATCACAGTAGGTGATGCCTCTTCAGGTGCGCCATTTGTTTGTAGAGTTACTGACATTATAGGTGCGACAGACGATTCTAGAGCTAGTGATAGCGGGGCTTAGCCCCGATGTTCTTCCCTTCGGGGTGGTTGTTGCTTGGCCCTTCGGGTCCTTCATTCTCTTGTGAGGCTTGATGGGGTCTTCCCATCCGTTGGCTATTCATTGGGTCGCGTTCATTGCTTTAGAACTCTATGGGAAGGATAAAACTCCCGCTAGTGCAAAAAGAAAGCTGAGGTTCCAGTTTAAGAAGGAAGAGAAATCTGCTGTTGACGTGACAAACGATAAGGGCCTGGTGAGGAATAATAATCACCGAGGGACTTCTGATAGGGCCTTCACATGTTGCCTGACGTCAGACGGTCTCAGAAGTCCACCGGCCACTGGTCGGATGATCAATCAAGTAACGAACGTGTTTTCAAACGAGTTGATTTCTGGAGATATGTTACAGTTTGTTCAGTGTATGGGATGGAAAACTTATGATAGTGAGTTTTATCACTTTTGATTAGATGTAAAGTGTCTTGTTTTGTTCATTTTGTTCTTCATCAACCTAGAAGTCAATATAGATTTTAGGTCAATCTAACTTCCGATCGTTCTATATAAGACCTTCTCTCGTCTCATTTTCTCTGAAGTCTCATTTGCTTTGCACGTGGTCTTACGACCTAACGTAGTTATGGATATTTTATTTTTATGATTTCACTCATTCGAGATTCTCAGCTTAGTACAGAAGTAGCGTTTTGACTTATACAAAGTCTCGACTCTGGTCCAAATTGGTTGAGACAAGGTCAATTACCTCAACTCTTCTTGTACGGTTATGAGTTTTACGTACTAGACAGAGAGTGGCATGTAGCACCTAGAAGCGGAAGTTGGCTGAGTGTGATGCATTTTCTAGTATGGTCATATAATCCAGATACTTAGATGAAGAATGGAGAGCTAACTATAGGATGAACTATTACAGTTTTGGGACTTTGTTACAGATCATCGATCTTTTCTAGCCTCCTTTACCTGAGTTTTTTGGTGCATGGCAAAGAATGGAGATAGAAAAAGCTTTAGCAGTTACAATTCACAGACTTGCATTTAACGAACGATTGAAATATTGAGTGAAAAATATGCTGCAAGTATGTCTACCATTTATAAATATACTACATTGATCATTGACATACTGTCCACTCCAGAGAAGGCATACATTTCATTCGTTTAAATATTTTATGGAGAGAAATTCATATCTGTTATGGAGAAGTTTCAGAGATTGACTTTACTTCCTCAGATTGGCTAGAGTTGTTGATGGTACGCACATTCCTCTCCGAAGGAAGCCTCAATGGTATCATCAACCAGCTAAATATTGGTCATATAAGAAGTTCCATTCTATACTCTTGCAAGGTACATGTGATCTTTATATTCGGGATGCATGTTGTAAGCTGTCAGGATCTCAGCTTACGGTCTTCATTCCTATACTATAAAATGACGAACAGATTAACTCTTACCAGTCCACCTCTCAATCTACCTACTCTAACTAGAAAATCACTAGAAGTGAGACCATACATTGTGGTTGATTCAGCCTATCTTATGTTTACTTGGCGGATGAAAGCATACAATGCTCATGGAGGTGCAATAGAAGTTGAGAATAAGTTTGATCATCATCTTAGTCGAGGACGAGTAAGGATAGAAAATTATTTTGAGTACTGAAAAATAAATGAAAAGTATGTCAGAATATGCCATTCAGCTTAGAGCAAGTTCCTAAAGCTATATTAGCATGCAGTTCTCTCCATAACTTTTGTATCTTGCAAGAGCAGACAGATACTCTGAAGATGGAGACGATATGACATCACGAAGTGAAAAGAGTGAGAGGAGAAAAATGAAAATAGCAGAGCTAAATAAAGAAGCACTTCAGCTATATGACTTTAGCATGACTTTATGAAAGTATGTAATAAAGTTACGGACCTGAAATGCATAATTTTAATTCAAAATTTCTAGCTCTTTTGACATTCAAACAGTGTTGTCGTCTTCTCCTCGTTACTTTTTTTGTCTTTTCTATGTCTAACATTGCTTCGTTAGTCACAAACATAGAGCCTTATTGGTGGTGTTTATCTCCGAAACACTCACGTTTCATCTCTTTCGCTTTTATTTGGTCTTTCTATAACCTCTGATCTAGCACAAACATGAGTGCGTGGACTATCTGCACTTGCTCTCGTATCTGGTTGTGCTATTGAAGGTGAGATTGGATTTTCAAAGTTCTCAATATCATTGTCTTGTATATCCATCTAGTCACGCATCCCAGCCTCGTTACAGAACTGAACATATAAATGAATGAAGAGAATGAACATGGCTCCTATCAAATGAGGATTGAATTCAAAATGAGCAAAATGAAAAGTGCATAAAGTTGATTAAACTCTCTCAACTAGATTACATCGATAAAAATAAAAGATTAAGCATCACATACTTGTGTCTCGGAGATATTAGAATTTGGATCATCTTAAATCGATTGGAGTCCCAAATTTCTCTTCGTACACTGGACTTCAATTGTTTTGTGAAATCGATTCATCAACACTTCCCACATTTGTACTTGGATCAGCTGCACCGGGAACACCATTCAGGCTAGGACATGCACCGAGAAAATAATACATTTTATCTCAAAATTTCCACTGAGGACTATTGACTTCCGCTCTTTCTTGTTTCTGCACTGAGTCGCAGTAAACGGCTTCAAAATGCAAGGAGCTTATCTTAGTCGTGTTGTCACTATGATCCAATCTCTATCTCGCATATATCTAAAATTTAACTCGATCATTTTTTCTATGTACACGTCTAGTAGTGCGTCTGTTTGTTCATTAGATCAGTAAACAACATTTCTTACAGATAATATGATGATTTACAAGTAGAGAATGAATTCAAAGAACCAAAGTTCTAACACCACTATTTTGATCGACAATGATGAATCGATGTTTACATGCGTTCATTACTTTGACAAGAAGTAACTCGATAAAAAATGAAATTATATTCTCTCTCATAACTCTGACACTTATTCATTGACTACGGAACTCCGACCGCAAGAGGAAAAATCCTCTTGTGAAAGCAGCATGAGGAAATATACTGCAAACTCTAGACACAATCATCGGTCACACCTTAAGCGTGGAGCAGATAGTGAAACAGTCCATGTTCTTTATTTCTAACTGAACGATGTGTGAAGGATAAAACGCCGGCTGGACCGCTAGTGAAAAGGAATGCTGTCGTTCCAGTATTAGCGAAAGGGAACATGCTATTAACGTGGCAAACGGTAAAGTTGTGAAGGAATTGCCATCACCGGGTCTGATAAACCAGAACAACGGCGCAGACGCCCGATCATGTCTATACCTACCAGGTTGAGACATAGTTAGAATATGTGACTGCGAGAACACCGACGGGTAAGATTAGTAGATTGGTTAGCCGTTCATTCATTTCCGTACAAGCAGAGCAATTTCCCACTTATTGTTTTATCTTCGGACACTCCGGGGACGAAGGAATGTGAAGATTGCTACCTTTTTATCCGTGCGTCAGTTGTTGTTCAGAGCCTTCTTTCCTATAAACAATTTCTGAGTGGTTGAAAAGCTATACCTGCACCACTAGGACAAGAAAAGAGACTGCACCTTTTTATTTTTTACTTTATGATTTTTAATCTGTTTCCAAAATCTCTTTTAGCTGTGGAGCTTTCTGCAACCGTGCCCTGCTATCCTTGCATGAGTCCCCCTGGGACGCCGACCCCACGCCGCCCAGGCTACAGGCGGATGGGGCTACAAGAGACTGCAGCTTAAAACGGCCATAAAACGGCCAGAATCACGTACTTGTCCGGCAGCAGAATTCACGGAAATTCTCGGAGTGTGGTTCCCATGATTGCAACGACCATCAGCGACTGAATAATAATATATTGCATCGTTTCCTTCAAGTTCCTCGAAACTACTGTACCTTAGCTTATAGCAATCACTAGTATCTCAGCGATATAATAAACCTGCTCAAAGAATAGAACTAGAAGAAAAGACTATTCATTTCTCAGCAATACTTTGTTTGTCTTAGCAGCGGGTTTGAGTTTTAGATAAATCGACATGCGGTGGCAGTTCGGGAGACATTACAGAGAACTAGAGTGAGAGAGAAGGAGACGCACGCGAGATATAGAGAGGAGGATTCTGATCGTTGATGACCTTGATGTTAAAATTGAGACGTGAAAGCTTATTTACACAGATTGGGTGTCTGATTTTATTTGATAGATTGCAAAAGATCGAATTTGAGTTCTGATCGTTGATAGCATTCTGTTTTTCTTTGGATCGATCTCATAATCAATCACAGTCAAGAGGTCCGTCTTCCCCAAGAAAGACTCTCATCATGACATCTGGTGCTTCCACTAAGAGAAATTGAGATGATTGATTTGGAGAACTGGTTAGATTGAGTGAGGAAGATGGATCATGGTGCTGCCGTCCAGGGTGTTATTGCTGCTCAATGTGTTCCTGTTCAAAAGACTCCTGACCAAGATGAGGTTAGCTCTCAAAAAAGGACCTACTGTAGTTCCAAGGGCAAGTGCACAGCCTGCTGTTGATACAACTCAGATTCTTCAAGCGTTGACTGCTCTGATTCAACAGCAACTTGCAATTGGAGGAGCTGAGCAGAAATCTACAAAGGCACTGCAAGCAATTGTTGATAGATGTGGGGAATTTGATGAGAGAGATGTTACTAAGTACTTGCGGGAGTATGTGGATGAAATGAAACTGGTCAGGGGACCTGAAATTGAGATAATTCTGAGCTTTGAGTTTACTGTTGTTTCTGAACCGAGAGAAAAAGTGATCTAAGAGGATAGACTCTGTTTGAGCGTGCATTGAGGAGGAGTTTCTAGAAGAAGATTTTGATAGAGTCACCAAGAGGATGTTCCTTGATTGAATAGAGCGTCAGCCTGGATGTACCATGAGATTGAATGAGTTGATTCGTGAGTTTGAAAAGAGGTCCTCGTAGCTTTCTGGTCTGTCTCACTTGCATACCCCTATACTTGGTCACCTTCGCTGCTGTCGCCACGCCTGCAGCCCATCCTGGGAGATGGGTGATCACCTGTGCCGTCACTGAGTCCCGTGTCGGATCCGTGACAATCACATCAGCCACTGAGACCTGATCCTCTCTCATCATGTACAAGTCGGCTCTCACTGATCCTCCTGTCTGAAGGGCATACCAATGTTCTCTCCACGTCATGTGACCGCTCTCTCGTGCTAAGGCAAACACGACGTCTCTGATGGCATCGTGAGTAGCTATTCGCTCTCCACCATGAGGACATCGAGCAAGAAGACGATCCGATGTGTCGAACGAGACACCGCACTCGCAAGTGGATAGTGCTGAAGCAACAGGTTGGATCAAGCCTAGGCGGAACCTCATCGTTGTAGAGAAGATAGTCGGTGCGAGTCGAAACGCTCTAATGCAAGGTCGAGCTATGAGCCAAGAGCCTACGTCCTTGTCCGAACAAGAGCGGAGTCGAGCTCTAGTATCTTGTGAGATGGAAGGATCCACTAGGAGAGCATGGAGACCCTGCTGAAAGTGGTGCCCCGTCAGAGAAGACTGTAGTCCGCGAGATCCATCGATAGCTAAGGTATCGAATCGAGGGTGTGCCTCACGTGTCTCAAGAGTCAAGCCATCTCTTGCCTCACGGAGACACATCTGTAGTGGGTAAGAATCATCTTCCACCTCTGTCACGTAGCTCTCTAGAATAGGTCTATCTCGCACGAGAAAACGGCAACAGAGCCAAGGTGCTAAGAGAGCTCAACTACCAAAAAAGGCTGCCGGAGCAGTCTCCTCCATGGATAATAAGCCCACCCCGTCACATGATATCGGCAAAGATGTCTGCTACATGCGAGAGGTCCTGTCACACAGTAAAAAGTCCCTGGTCCTATGATGTCGTCAAACACCCCCATGATCTTCCTATCAAACTCTCTAAGGCGCGAGATGAAGATAGGAGATGGAGATACTGTGCGGAGTAAGTAACTAGGACGCCGTGCAATGGAAGAGTAAAGAATACCAAAGGCAACTTGAGGATCTTCCAACATAGGGAGATCCTCAATATGCAAAACGTCCTCCGTCAAGACAACATCTAAGAATCGAGAGACAAAGTCCTCTGTACCCACAGATACTCCGAGGATGCGTAAATCATCTGTAGGGATAACAAATCCCTCCGGGAGCTATAGGTCCGACGGTATACCTATGGGAGACCAAGCCTTGCACTTTGACACCTTCACCCTCAGCCCTACCAAGGCCAATTGAGAGACAAGGTGATCAAAGTCAACACCGACTTGGTCCGCCGTACCTACGATGTGCGTATCATCAGCTAGAGATGAAAAAACACAACATGGAGCAGCCAAGGTGGTGGTCAAGAGAGCTCTGTAGTGAGCTAAGGCAAAGAGGGGTCCACCCAAAGGATCTCCCTGACGAGGACTTGCAGCGGAGCTGATGACTGAAACCTCATCTACCGTAAGACCGTGCTGGTAGTAAAGAGAAGAAGGAGAACCATAGAATGATCGCACGAGGGGACCAAACCCGTCAGAGTTCCCCGCCATCCATGAGCTCCCTAAAGATGGAAGCGCGAGAAACGCTATTAAAAATATTTTTCACGTCCACTTGTAGGACAACCCAATCAGGATGGATGTCCAAGAGAGCCCTAATGCCGAAAGACACAGACTCACAACCTCCCGGTGTCGCAACTCCAAACTGATGTGGACAAAGGTGGTCTTGAAAAGTATCTCGAAGCTGAAAGACAATGGTACGACTGATAAGTCGTAAGAGAATCTCGCCGATGGCTATCGGTCGAATCCCTCCACCATCCTTCGTCATAGTCAAAGTCTAGCTGCCCCTAGTACTTGAGCTATAGACTGAGGAATATGTCCCTGAGCTACTGCTGCTGCTACTTGAAAAAGCTCCGTGAAACCACTAGAGGGGTCGTCTGTCTGAAAACAATCCCATAGGTGCTCGTAGACCATCTCAGACAGACCTCCAGAGGACAGCCGTGGAGCTGTACACAAGGCCTGGGCAAACAAAGATCTACTGAGACATAATGGCTCCTCATGCTGATAGTCTTGAACCTCAGGTGGTGAGAGATCACCCGGTGAGGGGTGAAAGAGATGCAACGCAACGATCGTCTCCTCAGTAGGACATGCCAATGACAAAGGATGCAGTGCTCTAGCAGCTCTACTGTATTCTCCAACCTGACCTAACATCCTACAGCGTCGTATGCGAGCGGAAGATGAGACATCACGTGTAGAGGCAGACTCACTCCTACCTCGTACCGCACGGACTGATTCCTCCTGTAAGGCCGCCCAATCACCTGCACAGAATCTCCGAAGACGGACCGTCACCTCCCGATGTCTTCCTCTGCCACCTCGAGTATAACGGAGGCACCAACGAGGAAGTAAGAGAAATAGTAACCACGCCGCCTCGTCCTTGGTGTTCCGTGTCAACATGTCGAGAGATAGACGGAATGCATGTCTCACCTCGTCATGTAGAGCACGAGGTAACCGATGGAACAAACGCGGACAAGGGAAACTCGTCTCGAACAAACTCAAAATAGTGCTAGAGTGGACTCTCAACCACTCCCACGACTCTGGAGGAACTCCATGAAGAAGGGCTAATGGTGCCATAATGACTGCATGTGTAGACTTCCGATCTCGATTAACTTGGGCATCCCATGTGATCGTATCATAGCTCTTGTGCATCTTTCCCACATGAGATTTTACCCCTTGCGAGGTAAATAACTGATTGCACACCGGACATGGTGTGTCTCGAATCAGTCTCGATCTCATGAGAGAGAGAGTACCCATAGCTAAAGAAGAGACGATATTCGATCAAACGGTAGTCACAATAGAAACATGTCCAAAAAAAAGAAAAAAATAGAAAAAATATGAAAAGACAGAAAAAAAAGAAAAAAAAGAAAAAGAAAAAAGAGACGAAAGAAAAAAAAAACAATGAACCCTGATTTGTAAAGTCTCTCAAAAAACTCTAAAAAAAACACTCTGTAACCCTAAAATCTTAGAAGATCTGAAACTATTAAATACTCACTCATCTCTTCATCAAATGTGTCAAATCTAAAATAAAAAAAAAGTTAGAAAAAAAAATGAAAAAATCCCTCTAGCAAACTCTAGCAAACTCTAGCACCCTCCCCCTCTCACTCTCGACCTCCCGCAGGGACCGTCTAGCCCCTCCACAAATTGGCAAATAAATGAGGGCTTTTCACGTGCGGATTAAATGCCGTTGCTCTCGAAGCCTGCGCCTCTAAACCCGACTGCGACCGCGTATCCCTGTCCGACTGTGATGGATGGGATGGATGTGACTGCGAGAACTTATTAGAGAGTCCGTCCGAGACTGTCCGTTAATTAGTGTCCGTTTATGTCCGTTCAGGTTCGGCGCGCGAGTCCACGGACGCCACGCCGCGTTGTCGTTAGCAAGCGTTCTCCCGCTCTCGTTGTCGTTGCCCGATTGCTTCAGCTTCACGTTCTCGTTGCCGCAGTCTCGTTCTCGCTCACGTTGCCCGCAGTCTCGTTCTCGTTCTCGTTGTCTCGTTCTCGTTCTCGTTCACGTTGCCCGCAGTCTCGTTCTCGTTGTCTCGTTTAGGGTTGCCTCGAGGAATTGCCCTCGATTGCCGAGGATTAGCTTACCATTACCATGAGTGCTCATTCTCGTTGCCCGCGCGCTCGTTTAGGGTACTGATCGAGGAGCATCTGATTGTCGATTGCCGACTGCCGATTTCGTTAGCTTACCATTAGGAGGAGACTCTGATCCCGTGCTCGTTCTCGTTGCCCGCGCGCTCGTTTAGCCTTGCCTCGAGGAATTTGTGATCAGCGATTGCCGATTGAGTTAGCTTACCATTAAGAGGAGACTCTGAAATCTAAACTCGAGGAATTTCTGATTGCCGATCGTTGCTGAGAGCTCGTTGCCGAGAGGTCGTTGCAGCTGTCTATTCTGAACAGCTGTTTGCCGATTGCCGATTGTCGAGTTGCGCGATAGCAGAGGCCCGATTGTCGATTGCCGTTCGAGGAATTTAGGGTTCTTTCTGTTCTTCTGCAGCCTGAAGGAGCTTCCTACTTCCTCGTAGCCTCGAGGAGAGTGTCGACCTTTCGACTGCCGCGATAAGTGCATTAGTTAGAGGAGTTGCTGCGTTAATCGATGTTAGGGATTGCGAGTTCATTGCCGCGCTCGTTGCCGCGCTTACCAATAGTGCATTAGGGTGCGGCTGCTCGTTGTTTGGGATGTTTGTGCAGGTCCATAACGAGAGGGGAGCGGCACTGCATTACGATCGACAGTAATACGAGAAGGGAGCGGCAGTACATAACGATCGACAGTAACTCGAGAGAGGAGCAGCACTGCATTACGATCGGCAGTGCATTACGAGAGGGGAGCGGCAGTACATAACGATCGACAGTAACTCGAGAGAGGAGCAGCACTGCTGCGACGACGACACGAGAGGGGAGCGACATAAGGTATTTGGTACCATTGTCTTGGTATGTGTAAGTGATTGTGTATGTTAAGTCCATTGAATCTGTATGTTAAGTCCATGGCGGAGTTTATGCAATGTACGAGATGTAATCAGCGACTCCCGATATCCATGTTCTTCAGAGAGAGACGATGCAACAACCCTCTCGGGACTCGGATGTTCAAACGTTGTAACTCATGTAGCGATCCAAACGTTGGAGAAATCAGCGAAGATGTTGTTGATGTAGTCGAGAAGATCGTCTACGAGTTTGATAGCTTTTTAGACGTAATGACAGAGATTTTTGACTCCGAAGACCTCCGACATGGCTCGCTGTTAAGTAGAGTCAAAATCTCATTGCCGGAGGATCTGTTGATCGACTCAGGTTTGATACTCGCCTTAGGACCACAAAGCGAGATCGATGTTGGTATTTTAGAGCATAAGTACGGTTTGTTTGTTAAGGAGTACTTGAAAGGCGACATCGAGTGCGCATCTGGGTATTATTGGGGTTTTCAGTATGCTCGCCCCTCGACGAACATGAAGAAGTTGCATCTATGCACCGGATCTTTATGGTGTACGAGTCGGGACGACCGAGCCTCACCGCGACATGAGGCAGAAACGAGCAACTTGGCACGGCAGCCAGGTAAACGTAAGGCCATTCCTCGTTTTCCTTGCAAGGGATCGGTGAAAATAGATCTAGATGTGAAGGAGAAGGTATGTGTTTTACTGATTCAGCATCTTTGCGAGCATGAAAAGCCTCAATTCCGCGAGTTATGCATTCCAGTTGCTGCTATAGATTACTTGGAGAAGTCAGTGCATACTTGTTATCGGAAGACTGAACTATATCGTGCTCTTTGTATGGAGCGTCTCATCGATCCTACCATAGTCACACGGTCTCAGGTGAACTATCATATAAGTTCCATTGTCGCTCGTAGTTATATCAGGAATGTCACCGACCAGCTTGCATCTGCTCATGAATTAATAAGCAGCGAGAAGTATTGCAGTCAAGGCTTTCGGTCTATTGTGTTTCAAAATGACGAGAAGGCTTCAGTGTTTGGGTTTGTCTCACCTTTTTTCGATAAGGTGCAGAATGTCACAGAACTTCTGATCGATTCGACTTTTAAGACGAACCATGTGAGATTCGAGCTGTTCGCTGTCAATGCTAACGTTGGAGGATTCGGCTTGCCATTATCGTATATGTTTTATTCTCGAAAGCTTGATGATAAAGGTAGGAGAGTGACCCCATCTCAAGGAGATGGGGAAAGCATTCGTGTGAGTGCCCTTGTATCTTGGTTCTCTGCTATGTATGCCCTGGGTTTGAAGCCGACGTTTATCCTTTCCGACAAGGACATGGGACAGATCCGAGCCATACAACAAGTGTTTACGCGAACATATGTGCAGTTATGTCTACGACATGCGCAGGCTGCAGTAGAGACCCGCGTCCGTCAAGTGAAGCGTCCTGTTTCCAATTATGATTCCCATTCTGCTGGCTTGTTATTTTCATGTATCAACTCAACTTGGACTAACGTGGGTGTTGAGATTCCAGAGCACATTGCTCCAATGGACATGCGACGGGAGATTAACATGCGGTTTAGCAGACACTTTAACGTACACCCATTAATTCCAGTGAGGCCGGGTGTATACTTATCTGCGGAAGAGCATTACCACGGTTGTGTGCAGGAAGCATATATGTGGTGTTATAGTCGCGAACTAGTGCACTTGTGGGCTTATATGTGGAATGAGTGGTACCGTCCTGATAGATGGAGTCTATTCGCGCGATCGTCGAAGCCAGTGCTATGTATGTCAAGAACAACTAACATAATTGAGAGCCACTGGAGGAAACTAAAGTATGATTACAAGTTCTCATGTAACAGACCGCGTCTTGATAAATTGTGTGAGATTATTGCAGGAACACTGATTCGGGATTTGCAGATTAACGTCAATCAGATGCAAAATGGGCGTTTCTTTCCATCATGGTGGAGGGATTTTCGGTTGTCTTGGACGAAGTTGTCAGAGTCGACCATTCCTCCTGGGACACAATTGCGGTACGAGACGGATGTCGCAAAATGAGTTTGTAGTTGTCCATCCTACTTGAACAATGCTTATTTACTTTGTAAGCACTTAGTTCAGGCTTATCATCTGGAACACGGCAGTTCACCCGAGTTTCTGGATACCACCCGTCGACACGACTATCCTTTGATGGAGTTTGGACCATGTGGTGACATTTTGGAACGTCACACCATTTACCCGGAGCATGATCCTTGGCCTCGAGTTGGCGAGGTAGAAGGAGGTTCTCCTGGGCGAGGTTCTCCTGGACCCGAAGCTTCGCAAGAAGCGGAGGATGAGAGCTTGTCTGTACACTCTGTACTTGCTCGTTTACGATGAAATACGTCAAGAGTGGAGAGTTTTTGCCACAGAAAATGTGATAACGTGCTATTTTTAACGCGGATAAGTAAGATAATAGCTACGTTCGAACGTCGGCTAGACGAATGCGATCGAGCGCTAAATGCTCGTACTCAACAACGGACCTTCACGACGAATGGTCCAGCTGACGTTCTTCGGTAGTTCAGGTAAGTTCGTGAAGTTTTACTACTGTACAAGCATTCTTTCATGCAGTTAAGTTTATACTTTGTTAATGTTCATGTGTGGGACTTTTGTGCGGGCCAGGGGAGGTTTCGGAAAAGTTGTGCATGTTGGGTTGGGATGGGAACGGAAGGGAAGGTTATGTTTACGGTTTTGAGTGCTTTTTTGGGTTGGGATGGGGAAGGGAAGGGAAGGGAAGGGGAAGGCAAGGGGAAGGGGAAGGGGAAGGGAAGGTTATGTTTGAGGTTTTGCGTTGTTTTTTGGGTTGGGTTGGGTCACCTTTGTCCTCAACTGGTGAGGCTTGCAGGTTCAACTCCTGACAAAGGTCCTTTTCCCGTCTAGTTCTCGAGATGGTTAGCTTTATTTATGTATGTAGGCTTTCGAAGCAAAGGCATTTACACAGTATGTAGGCTTCGTGACATTATTCGACTCTTTGTACCGCAAGCTTACCCTCATTACCCACAACGTTCATAATCAACATCGTCCCACTACCAGGGTAGTCTATCCTGATAGTGGGACGATTATGACTATGAGCGCTGTGGGTAATGAGCGATGTACAAAAAATGATGGGGCCCAGGTGATATCAAGCAAGGCTATCCTTTGAGATGTGACCGGAAGGTGGGGGTGTATATTGAGTCGCTTGTACATGATCGTTTGTGTTGGGTGCGATTGTTAAGCGTTTGCTCTTTGAACGTTTCTGGCAAATCAGGCTACACGGTGATATGCAATGAGGAACATTCCTGTATGTTACGGTCGTTAGCACATCACTGATGGTGGTAGTCCCTGTCTCACTTGGGGGTAAATTTGACATAACATCGTAATTGTTGATGGTATCTGGAAGCCTAAAAAGCACCAGCATGAATAAGAAGGAATAAGATTTGGATCACAGTAAGCTGTACCCAACGTTTTACGTGACTTGGTGTGATGGTCTTGAGATAGTCACTTCCGTGCCTATCAGTTACTCCGACCTTTAGCTTACTCTCGAGAGTGGTTGGATCTCGTCAAGTTCCACACTGGGGATTACAATGTCGATGTTGAAGGAAACGGAATGAAAATTTGACTCGCTGGCCGTTCTTAACGCTACGTTTGTTTGGTCTTCAAGCGTTCCTAACTCTTCACCGTACGAAGAGAGGGAGATGGCTGTACCGTTGTCCTGACGAGTTCTGCGATTCACTTGGTTCATAGATGATGTTTATCTATACATTCAAGCAGAAATAGGTAAGCTAAAGCTTGGAGTTGAACGTGATCTGACATAATAACTGCAATATAATAGTACCAAGCTTCATAGCAACACTTACATCAGGATACAGAGGATCGTACACCTCCTAAATGAGTCGGTCACACCATACATGCTGTTGTCGAGACTTATGAGTGCAGTTGATTTGTGGACATAAATCGCGTGGTATCCAGTCTCCACTTGGTATCCACGTTAAAGGATATCCTTCATAGCAAAAGCTATGACGATAGCCAAAATAGCTATCCAATACCAGTAAACGCCATACACACATCATATAACCTCGTGGTGAGAAAGGGAAGGAAGGATGTCATCGAGGGATTTTATTCATCATTTTGCACAATCTCTTCAACAGAGGTGCACTGGTTGCACTGTCTTTCTATCGAAACTCATCTATCTACGAAAACGAATGACATCGTATCGTCGGAACGCCGTTGAATCAGTCCCGTAAAGATTGGTGCACAGAACATTCACAGTCGGAGCAAGACGATTCATCCCCATTGTGAAATTCTCCAACCGAAATCGCCTTCGGCTCGGTGAACAATGAGTCGTCATAATCATAATACCTCAGGCCCCCGCTAAACTCCTTTTCCATCTCTATTTCTTGACGAGCATCCATCACAACAATGTTGCTGTGCAAGTCATCGGCTTTCTTGTGGATCTGACCGATGGTGTTAGCAAGTGAGCCTAGTGTCATCATTATTTGGCCAATCTGATCTTGTACATTCTTCAATTCGGTCATCAACTCTAGTACCGATTTCTCGCGATGGCTCATTGTTTCACTTCCGCTGCCGTCCATCTGCACATACGCATCGGAAGATGAGTGTCAACGTCCTTAAACGAGAACGAAAACGTTATGACAACTACACAGACATTGATTATGACAGGCACACAGACATTGAAACAAAGCAATCGAGCAGTCGAGCAGCCAGCCGAGCTTCCTCGCAAGAAGCTCGTCCTCGCAGTGCTCGCAAGAAGCGTCCTCGCTCGTCCTCGTCGAGCACGGAACCACGCAAGCACAGTCTCGCAGTCTCAAATGGTCGCAAGAAGCTGTTCTCGCTCGTCCTCGTCGAGCACACAGTCGAGCACGATCCGCCCACGAGCAACGAAAGCAATCGATCAAGCGAGCAGTAGAGCAGTCCTCCCTACCAGTTGGTCACCCTTACCCAGTCGAGCATAAGAGCAATCCCCCCTAATTCAAACTAATTCAAACTAATTCAAACTAAGCACTATGGACGGAAAAGTCTCTGTAGTCCGTCAGTCGGACAGGGATACGCGGTCGCAGTCGGGTTTAGAGGCGCAGGCTTCGAGAGCAAAGGCATTTAATCCGCACGTGAAAAGCCCTCATTTATTTGCCAATTCGTGGAGGGGCTAGACGGTCCTCCCGCAGTCCCCCTCCGCGGCTGTCCGCCCCCGCCCCACTCTCCGCGCACTCTTCGGTTCCCACTCTAAAGAACATGACTGTTTCACTACCTACTCCATGTAGACGTGTTACCAATGATAGCCTGTCTAGAGCCTGACCAAGGAAGCGCCATTAGTAAGAGACTGATCAAGGAAAACCAAAGGCGCAAGGACGCGATCAAGTCTATACCTGCTCAACCTGGCAGTTAGTATTTACTTGTCTACTGGAACAGATATCCCTTACACCGAGATGATGATAAGTCATGGTGTCAAGTGAACTATTAAGGTCGGTGACTTCACGACTTAATGACCTGATCTAAAGAGCAAGTAATAGCAAAATGTGCAAATGCATAGCGTAGTAGGATGGATGCCATTCAACGCGTGATTACTGGAAGTATAGTTTTAAGCCTAAGCCTGAAGTATGAAGGTTCAGCGTACACTCTGACCAGATACAGAGACCACATAAGGTGGCAAGATTCGCTCGTAAGGCAAAATCACACGGAGGAAATTCTCTCAAAGCCAATCACTGCGCAGATGACAGAATGTGACCATCGCATTGTCCTTCTCCCGGAAGAGTTTGTCACTCCGCAGCAGGTACAAACGCAGTCTACGTCTATGGCTATCTGGATGTAGACTGGTGATCAAAACATAGCACTTTCCTATTTTGTGAGAGGGGACAATCTCCTTCCTAGCTAACCATTCGAATCCGACGCTGCCTTTCGCTAGCTACAGGACTTTTGAGGTCACCTTGGCAGGGTACGCGTTTTCCAACTCTTTTGTCATTGACAAAGATGTCCTCCTCGCTCTCTCTTGAATGTCGCAAGATGTTGACCTTGCTGCTCGACTTTTTGCGTGAGTTGTACTTGCTGAAAGTACGATACTAAAGCCAGGTTTGAGGTGAGAACAGGGCAAGCAAGGAGAGCCATCCTGGGAACGGAGTTCTCGAAGTAAGGGACAAACACCTGGCAGAAGATTCCAGGTACAGTAGATTCTCCTTTCTAACAATCAGCTTCAACTGGTGTCGGTATTCTTTGGATGAGGACTTGTCGACTCACACTTCTTAACGGGATACGGCCCATCATACGGGTTCTGGTAACTCCATGTAAGATCAAGCAAGGAAAGTCCAAAAGGGACCCCACAAACCCCTGGATGGAGATTCTCTTTACTCTTCACGAAATTGTGTGGACTGTTGGAAACTCGTCGACGAGGTAAACACATAGGCGGGAGAAGAGAAACTCCAGCGGACGCAAAGACGAGAAGAGCCAGTAATCAACACAAATTTAGTCGAATCAACCTCTGTTCCTCCCGTCAATGATTGTTATACCTGCTTGGATCATCCAGTCGGCGAAGATGAATAATCATGCTCGAACATGTCTAGATGTGTCCTGCTTCAATGTTACCTCCTGCACAAGTCGTGTTGGGATTTCCAATGGAATCTGGTTGAATGACTAGTTTCTGGCTCGTAAATTGTGTCCATGACGTATCAAGCACGGGAACGACAAGAGCGTGGCTTGGACTTAGAAATGTATACTCCTTTTTGCTTCAGCATCAGAAATATCCGGACAAGCTGCGGAGGGTTCTATGCAGGAAATGCAGCTCCTCGGATACAACGATGGAGTTGATCTCGCTAGACTCGGGTAGAGTTATTGCATGAGGGTTAGTTCTTTCACTCGGTTCGTGGAACATCCCTAGGAAACTGGTAGACGGCAGCCGGTGTTTCCTCCGTGAAGGTCGTCACATGTTCGTTTAGGAGGTCAACATAAACCCACGCAGCATTACGCCAGCGAATCGCGAAAAGCCGTCAAGCACACACCTGGAACCAGATCGGTTTTCCCAGTGAAATCAGATCACGTGCAAGTTTTATCGGTTGTCCTTGGGCATGCTGAAAATTTATTCAGTCTGTGGTGGTTTCTCCCGATTCATTAAGGTAGGTTCACGCTAGATTTGGCGTGAAACTCAGGTTAGCTAACATAAAATAGCTACGGCCTCACACCTCCAGTGCTCTCACTGTGACTTGACAATTTTGTACACCTTATGGCGCAAGGATGAACTCAATTCAACAGGGAAGTTTGAGGCTCAACTTTGAGCACGATCCTGATTGGTCAATCCTTCTGTGATATGGAATGGAAAGTACGTAGCCGTGACACGATGCCGTAAAATGCTATCCATCGTACCTGAACAGTAACCATGTAATAACATCAGGATCACCTAATCTCATTAGGTTACTTAAATGGTTCTGGACTTTTAGTATTTGTCACTTTCTGTCCTGGCTGTCGTGTTCGTCATTCATGATTATCGCAGACACTCGAGAACAGACGGATCCTGTATCCTGTAAGGAAGAAGCACGCTGCACATTCTAAATCTGAAAAGCTTGTAAACTGTAGCCATCTCGAAGAGCACTAGGTGGAAGTCTGCTTGTGAAGATAAGATACAGAGGAAGCCTTTAGTCCAAGACTCAAGTCAGACTCAAAAAGAACTGTGAACAAAGAAAGCTAATGGTAGCCGAGTCTGCAGGTAACTGTGGTGATTGACACGAAGTCAAGCTGTCGTTTGGTCAAGTCGTTCTCGACTTGTTGACTAGAGGGCATGGTAAGGAGCTTTTACCAGTTATTCTTCTGTGCCTTGCAAGCTTGATATGCAGGTAAGAAATAGCCTATTAGGGTGACCAAAATTTTCTCTGATGAAAGGGTCCCACGACCTTGCTCTGGGATGATTCCTGAACCGGCCACGTGCTTAATTGTCTTCATTCAAGGGAGCCTTTGCGGTCAGGGACCAGCGAGTCACGCGGCGATTAATCATTCCAATTTCAAGTAGAGGTAGATTTGACTTTTAGGATCTCCGCACCTTCCATGTAATTCATAGGTGCACTGTAAGTCCTTCTCACTCATCGGAGTAGTCACTACGGTATTTATAAGATAGGGATTTCTTCCACCTTGTCGTGAAAGTCTTCGATCTCCAAAACTAGAGCGCTTTACAATTGTACAACTCATCTGAAGGATGAAACACTTCCAGTCATGATTCGTTTTGTCTACAGGCAGAAGACCTTGTTACTTAAACGGGCCACTGTCTGCAGTTTGACTGAAAACTTGCCCGACAGCGTGGATTGACATTTAGTCCAGGCAGCCAAACTATTTATTATCCTCCTCTTATTCACCTGAGCTTCAAACTAGCTCCCGAATACCTGGAAACCTGCATAGTACATTGTTCGACGTTCTCTTCCGTTCTTTTAGATTGTGTGCACATTTCACTTCTGGGTTGCATTCGCCGTGTCGGGATGCATACTGGTGAGTGTCCATAGTAGGCCAAAACTCTTGTGAAGTGCATTGCACGCGTTGTACTGAGTGTCGAGGCTCGGACATAAGGTGTATCTGCAGTTGATGCGGGTTTCACATTAGTACGAGTGTTGAGTCATTTTGATCTGATAAGAATTATGTAGTTGTTTAATGACCTTTCTCTGAACTGAGCGTGATTATACGTTAGGGTGAATTTGTACCTGCTGCTGGAAGAAAGATGGATGAGACAGAAGTGCAAGTTGAAATTGCCTGTTGGGCTCAAGGGCATCCAGAAGTTGAGCGTATCAACTGGCAAGGTGAAAATGAACCATGGGTGAGCTTCCCAGGAAAGTTGTGTACCATGCACGTTGGCCTTGGAGGTTTAGTATGGAGCATTGGAGTTCCAACAGGGTACCAGACTGAGTTGGACACTGATGGATCACGGAAGCGGTGCTGGGATCCTTTCGACCTCCATGATACTGTGATCGTACCAGATATAAACACCCCTTTCCGGGTTTCTGTTTTGTATCCTAAGAACAGTGGAGTAGAGGGGACAAGGTTTCTGGTACAACAACCAGGGTATGATTATCAGGACGCTCAGGACAGCCTCATCAACTTGCTGCAACAGCTCCAAGTTTCAGATGACACCTCTGGCAGTACCAGCAAGCAGGAGCAGAGATTGCTTATGACAAGCAAAGCGTGCTTTCAAGCAATGAATAAGGCGGAAACTCTATCAGAAGTTCTCGATGCCATTCACGCCCTCAAGACATTCTATAGACTGGATGATGCGGCATCATTATCTACGTGTGCAGATCTAGCGGAATTGCAGTCGATGTTTTCTATGGGTAGTCAAAGTAACGTGGGTAACGGTGAGTCTGAAGATGATCTGTTCGCTCCTGAGCTTGCTTATAAATGGAGCTGGATTAAAGCTCAGGTTGAATATGCAGCCGATGCTTGTAGAATCGCAAGAAACTCCATTGAAAGTGGTGTTACCGACCCCGATAGCAGCAACGAACAAGTTGTGACAATGATGGAGGAGATGGAGGACCTTGAGATTGCAGATATTAGAACTGTGTCTTTCAAGTCCCGAATGCTTGTAGATTTTGATTGTGAATCCTCGGAGAGGATAGACGACTATGCTTACGTCAGAGGGACGAGTTCCAATCGGTCAAGGAACTATAGTGACACTCTAAATGGTCGCAGAAGTATTAGTCGATCTAATTCGGACTCTGGGTTGAGTGTTGACACGGATGACAGCTGGGAGGATGTCGCAGATATGTCCGAAGTAGTTGACACCAATTTTCTGGATGATTCTGAAGAAGCTGGGATTCAAACTCAGTTCCTACCCAAAAATAAGCGTAAGTTCCATCAGGTGTATGCACCAGCGGAAGGTGGAGGTGGAGGACGAGGAAAAGCAGAAGCAGAAGCAGGAGCAGCACTGACAGAAGATATTCTTCCGGGATCCACCACGACTTGTCACGAGGAGGCTCCGAAAGACCGGTTCGGAGGTCCAGAAAAAGTACTACAGTACTGTGATATCAGCTTCAATGCGGCAAGCTTTTCCGTGGAGTGTGCAATAAATTTGGACAAATTCATGCACAATAATACCGCCCCTCTCACGGCCATGGGCTTGTTCCTCGAACACCCGCTCCGTGTGGAGATAGTTCCAAACAAAGAGCAGGTTGATGCATTAGCATGGACTGGGTTGGTCGAAGTGTATGTAACTCAGCAGAGTGAATGGCACAGCCACATTTCGGAGGAAGTATGTGGTTTGCTGTGTTTCGTCCCTCATATCGTAAGGCACTACTTCCAGGTAAATGTTTTTGGCAACCTGCGCCATCCGCCCACGCCGGATAGCAGGGGGGAACTATTCATTGGCCTTCTGGAGACGGTGGTCAGGCGACTGGCGAGCGTGAGCCGGGATAACTGTTGCGTTTGCTGGGGACCGCTGGACGAACTTTCTAGAACTTTCGTTTCGAGGATCTTGTGGCCATGCGAGGACAACATGTGCCAGGCCTTATATGCATCTTGGCAGGCGGTGAGTTCATACGATGCAGATGAACGCGCGAGGCAAGAACAAGTAAGTCTTGCAGTAGTGGAAAAGGATCTAAGAGAAGATTTCCCTTACTCAGAACGTATTCTCGACAACCTGACGTGTGCATTGGCCGTTTACAATGTAAACACCGATGGCTTGCACTACGGCCAGATGATACGCGCGTTGGCCCAGATTGAATTATGGAACCGGCGTGACCTCGGGCAGTTGTAAACTCAGGTGGATTTCAATCTGCTCTGTCGTGAGTTCGTGGCTTGTGGCTTGTGGCAGTTTTGTATGTATAATCCTGTCCACGTACCTGCATTTGACAGGATCAGTAGCAAGGTCTGTTGGCTCTTAATGAGTTGGAGTAACTAGTGGTAGAAGAAGTGATGTCGAAAATTAGTCATGTCATTTTGTTTCTAACTCTTTGATCTTGAGGCCCAATTCCATTCTTAGTTGTCAGCCTTCTGCAAAACTCTTAACAGTTATCGTTTATCATCCCTGCTTCATCCTAGTCACCACGCCCGTTTGGCAGCAACGGATATGTACTGGAGAATGTCCCACGGCGAAAATTACTCCTTAAACTGAAATAACCCCACCGTCTGATTGAATGACGAAAGATTCCTCGGACTAACGGGATATTTCACTCATGGGGTACGCAAAAAGCTTCTCTTTCCAGACGAACATTTCCTGCTGCAGACGTTCCAGACGTGCACATCAGTGTGGACATATCTGTATGTGTGTATATATACACTGTAAGAGTTGTCAGTAGATTACATCCACTGCTAGGTAGAGAAGCATTCGTCTACGACTTTCTAGAAGACATGGTTTTCAGTTTGTAACGTTCGAGATAGTAGAAATGGATGACTTCATATCTTTGTATGAATAGCAATCAAGAAAGAATGAAGAAACGAATCAAACCCGTTGCGGAAGATTTCACTTCAGTCCTTCAGGTTGCTTTCACATCGGGAAAGTTTTCCAGATTAGGGAGGGTTCCGGAGAATAATGATGAAAAAAAATCTCAATTTCGCACCCTGTGTTCAATACCGCTTGAAAAAAAGTTTCTTCTCAACAGTGAAGAAGTGGTATCTACCCACTGTTCAATGTATATGAATATAAATAGTTGGGTAGATAGTTGGATTCGCTGTTGAGAAGAAATTTTTTTCTAAGTTCTATTTTCTGTCCGTTGGACAGTAAAACGATTGACGGTATTCTTTTTCTCTTCTCTCATTGATTTTGATAGCCAAGACAGTGGAGTGGTTCTCTCTAACAGTGAAACTGTTCTCATTGACAGCAAAACGGTAAGCTTTCTTGTATTCATCATCAAACATACTCAAAATATCTATGAAGCGAAATATGTATGCACGATTGATCTTAAAAGATGTCTTGATTCTGTTGATTTCTCTGCTCTGACATCAATGTAAGAATGAGATTTCTAGTCAGCTATACTGGTTGGTACTCAATGTTACGATTAAATTTTACAACCTTCTTTGCGTTTTCTTAGAACTTTTTTCTTCAAACTTGCGTTCAGATTTATGTCACAATGTTCAGTGTGAAACTAAACCTGGCTGTGTGCATGTTTCCGTTTCCAACCACCAGCTCATTCTGCTATCATCACAGTCTTCCTTGTCTGTGTGATATCGGTGAGTTTTCATAAACTCTCATATGCGTGGTTAGTCATCGTCAGCAGTTTGTAATTGTTCTTCGTTTGTATAAGATGAACTTACAGAATATCCAGTGCAGCAGAGTTCAGAAAGGTAATCCACCATCTCTCTCTCAACATGCGTCATTGATCCCTAGCTTGTTCTGGATTGACGGTAGCTTGAAGATATTCGTTTTGCCAGATAAAGTTGTTGGATTGAAAAGCTCTCAAACTGAAACAATAGCTTGGTCTTCAAAGGATGAAAGATTACTATATGAGATTCACTAAGGATTTCTTTCCGGAGGCTACTAACAGTCCTCATAACACAGCAGATCTCAAAGTTTAACGTGGTTTAATGAATGGTATATCTCAGATTGACAATGAACTGAACTATCTATTATGATCTGTCTCTCATTTTTGAGATAAGTACTTAGCGAACGGGGACGCTAGCTAGTTCCGGGGATTGAAGTAGCTTTCTTGTCAAACCTGAGTATGTCCGCTGTTATGAACGTATGCATAAGAACTATGTTGAACTAATTGATAACAAGAGCACTCCACGAATGCATCTTTCATGTAAGCTCGGAGATCCTCGTGTTTAATGTAGACGACATTTAAACTCAGACTGTTCAGAACTTAAGACTAGTCAGACACTTTAATTAATCAGAATCAGACTATTCAGACTAATCAGATACTTTACATAATCAGACTCAGCAGAATCAGACTTAAGACTAGTCAGATACTTTAATTAATCAGAATCAGACTATTCAGACTAATCAGATACTTTACATAATCAGACTCGGCAGAATCAGACTGTTCAAACAAGTCAGATACTTTATCTAATCATAATCATACTAATCAGATTTTCAGACTAATCAGATACTTTAATTACTCAGACTCAGACTAATCAGATACTTTAATTACTCAGACTCAGACTAATCAGACTGTTAAGAATAATCAGATTACTTTTATTTTCATCTCTATACTAGTAACAGTCTAAAGCTGTTTTCTCATTAAAGCTCCGCTAATCTTCTAAATACTTCTGGTAACTAGAAGAACTTCATTTTGCAAGTGGATTTGCAGGTGGACTATCAGCAGACAGAGGAATTTAACCAGTATATCACCAAAATATGTTTGTTGATATTGTTGTATGTTTTATTTAAATACTTCATTTCTTTCTGAACTAAAATATACGGAGAGGAAAAAAGAACATTTCTTTCTTTGCTTTTATGCCTCATATAGAGTTTAATTGAGTGTTTTGATCTGAGTTTGTTTGTCTAATTTGTCAGATTGTGTACAAAGAACTTGACTGAGAGCTTAAATTAAAGCTACCTGGGACCGTTATACCAGTAACCACAAACTCATATTAATCATATAAGTTTTGAATATAATCACGTGAAGACTTGTTTTTCTTTATATATTCCATATTGAATTATGAAAAGAAGTATGTTGTGCGTGTTACCAGTTGTGTTTAGTGTTTGCAGGTCTATTGATCATCAAGATACTCAACAAATATCTTCTGAAGGAGATGATGATAAATGGTCTACAAATAGACTATGGCAACTACTGAAATGTTATAAAGTGATCAAGGTGCATCAGCTTCACAACGGGAATCTGAAACTGAAGCACTGGCATCAGTTAACAGAAAATGTGAACAAAGAACCTTTCACAAACATGGTAGTCAACTTCAAACATGTTAGAAACAATATTGACTATCTCCGGAAAATGTTCATGGTGGAAAAGATGAACAGAATAGTACAGGTTTCATCGACTCTACTACGTGAGAATTCTATGATATGTGCTATGATCTGTTTGGGAGTTCCAGCAAGGTGCTTGGAGTTCCAAATGACATAGACAATGGTATTAGTTGTGGATCAGTACCATTTGTGGATCTAAATAATTTTTTCTTCACCAGCACATCCTACACCTGAGTCTACTCGCATACAATCAGAAGAAGCTATGACTCAGGCATCACCGAACATCCATCACCACGAATCAACCACCAGGGTGTTACTGATAAATCTTCTAAACGTTGGAAGAGATAACCAAGTTCTAGCTTGGTGTCAGCTCTTGATCGATTCACTGAAGCTTACAAATCAAAAACAGAGGTCGAAGCATAAACTGCATCTATGTTAAAAAAGATTCTAGAGCTCAAGAAACGTCAATTATTTTCTTCTCCATGAATATTCTTTTCAACGGATAATCATATCTTCTACTGATGATCACACCAGTATTTGTAAAGTGCTTGTCGTACTAGCTTTCCTTCTCGAGTTCAAATATTGTTGATGTTCTCTTGTATGCTCAAGAAGGGTTATCCGTCTTGAAATGATTGATAGTCCATAAGATCGGATAGACAGTCAGTTATACTGAGTTGTATCTCATTATTGTTGATGAAGTTGTGAAGCATTACTGTAGCCATGAGACATGTAGATACATCTTCTAACTTCATATGCATTCCACCGTCTAGAACTTGCCACCTCTTCTTTAGTAGACCAAAAGTATGTTCAATACGTACTCGAGCTCTCCTTAGACTACGATCGTATTCTCTTTCATCTCCTTGATCATACTGATAGTCAAATGTTTTTTGCAGAAAAGGTGCAAGTGGATATGCAGCATCGCCCACAATGAATGGTTTCACTTGGATGCTCCTTTCTCCATGCTGAAGTCTTGAGTTGTTGCTTGATGACGCAGATGAAAGCGGTAGATTCAACATAGGTTCTTCGTACAACAGTTGTTGGTGAACTTGTATCATAAGGAAGACACTCGAAGATGACTAGCATCGTGTTGTGATCCAAGAAGAAGAAAAACTACGTCAAGAAAGTTTCGATCTGCATCACACACTCCTTGGAGTAGAATAGAAGGATAGTGATGTTTGTTCCCATATTCTGCTGGATGAAATTGCTGTCTTGGTTTTTTAGTCAGCTTTACGTGACATCCATCTACTGCACCAAACATTAGTGATAATTTTGATAAGGATTGAAACTTACTGAAGATATTCTGTAATCGTTGACCTCTTGGTAATCCAATGAACTTTGAGAATAGTTTTTCTCTGCTGAGCTAAAATGCGACAGATGATGTTTGTATACTGATGACAGTCGATCGTCTCACATGAAATTTATCAGATATTTCCAGCAATGTCGTATTATGTGCAAGTCAGTATATAACAATAGCCACTGAATGTTCTAAATTTATTACGTGCTAAACTCCACTAAGGTATAATAGGCATGTATGGATCTATGAGCTCAACTAACTTACAAAATAAAGTATGACTTATTTTGAATCTCAAGTGCCACTGATGATCTATCGATTTGCGAGAGAGTCTAAACTTCATGTAAAAGAGCTTCCCACCATGTACCTCATGATCTCCATTTACGTTATCAATAGCATACCATTGTTTTTGTTTCAAGTTCTCATTATGAAGCTGATCCATCTTGACAAGTTTGTATTGGTTGAGGAGCTCTCACAGTCTATCTGGAGGTCAGCGATCCTCATCTTGCTCGGCTTGATCTGGTACATGTTCCATGCTTGTGAATATCAAAACTTGTGTTGTGACCCAAGTAAACATAAAAATCATCATGAAAAGATCATTTCAGAATAATAGCAATAGACATATAAGTTGAGATCTCACATGTTTGTTGACTTTTCTGAGGCACTTTGCTTTTCAGCTTACTACTCTAACTCCTTTTGATCTGACCTCAGTTATATACATTCACCACTCGTCGTTACTCACTTTGTACTTGCATGGGTTCAAAACTGTTTGAGGATTTACATAAGTGTGCAAAAGAACTTCTTATTTTCTCAGTAAACTGTTTATTCATATACTATTTCTTATATATATTAGCCACCCATTTAATATCACGTTTCTTCTTGACTCTTATTTAGATGTCAATGTGAGCTCAGATTTGCACATGCAGTGGAAAAACCTTTGACTTCTGATATACATATCGTGTTCGACAACTGGTTTTGGTTTCAGCAAAAGTGCATGGGAATACCTGAAAGCAGCTTATCTTGTTTCTTATCAAAGAGTTCACTACTGAATTATCAAACACAGACTACAAAGTAGCAGTTCTGATTCTCAAAACGTTTTTATCTTTAGTGTCCACCTTTGCACTGAAGACCATTGCTAGAATCAGAATGTATAGTTCACGTATTCAATCAGAGTGTAGAATCATAATCTTTACATGGATGAAATCATTTTGATAAATTCTTTTTACTATTTCATTCAAGTACATTTACTTGTTCATGCACCTGGTATATCTAAGCTAACGCTGACAGTGCTCCAGTAAATCCTCTTCGTGAGAAGAGAACACACTCCTGTTCTTCATCACAGTCTTGCAGCACAAAATAACACCTCAAGTTTTAAGCATATAATGAATCATAAAAGAACTTCCACTGTGTGAGATATATACTGAACATCCGTAGCAACGACAGTACTATGTTTGAAATCTTTATGCACGACTAATACTAGTCCTCTGAGAATGCAAGCAGATCTTTGATATAAGATATTCTGTCAAAGACAATCATTCTCAGAACTTTGCAGGCGGCTGTTCCATTCAACCAAAAACGTAATTAGAAAAGCGTTAGCATGATCAATCTACTAAAGTAGTTGAGAAACCCATATGACTTCTTGGACATTAGGACTTTGACTGCGTATCGTGAATTGACCCATCAATCTGCTATACAGGTTGAGACATGAAGACTTCAGTCAAGCTCCGGCAGAACTAATGACAATCAACGGAAGACTCCTTCTCTTTGTTGGATGCGAGTAGCGGGTTGAAAATGTTGATCTTCCTCAAGTAATTTTCTAATCCTCTATAGAATAGTACCTGATGGATCTATGCATACATACATGGTACCTTTGGAGTCTGAAAAGATAAGCTGCTCAAAGTTCTTGAACGTGTTACAGTGTAGCATCTTGAATTGTCATGTGGAATTTTCGCGTGATGGTTTGGTGTACATTTAGATCGTGTTAAAATTTAGATTATTTTCGATTGTTGATATTTACTATCGCAGGATATTTAAATAATAAATTACCTAGACACCAGAATATGAACCCTCGTTGATAACTCTGCTATAGCATCTGTAGAATTTTCCTGGTATTTTATATGGAAAGAAAATGAATTCTGTGGACTACGGACAGCCATTCTCCGGACATTTTTGAATACAGAACCCTCGGTAAATCTCCATAAAACATAAAACATCAGAATAATTTCTCGATGTGAGTGCAACCTCAGATTCGGTCAGAAAGTATATATCGTGGGCAAGGACAAATTAAAGAAGCTAGAACATATTGTTGGTATAATACAACAGAGATCGAGTTAAAACTTTTGTGTATTTTTTTGGTCTTGTTTTGGCTATTTGGGAGATCATACAGATCTTTTCTCTAAATTTAGTAAATTGACAACGAGAAAATCTTTATCGTGAATAGACTTGCAACTTACGTAATACATAGTTTAATAGATAAATAATAAAATAAATAATTTGTAAATAATAAAACTTGTCATAAACTAAATCACATTACTACACAAGGAGCCGTGCTTGCGATGGGAATTTATCCCTTTCTTTTCTGTTTTCAGAACGCATAAAGTAGTTACACTTTTCGGTTTTCACCACGGTTTCATCCGTTCGTTTCACTACACCACAAGAAATCTTCCATATTCCTTTTCGGTTTTCACAATAGACTCTATCGGTTCGTTCTCGTTACGTTTTTACATTTTTTGGTTTTCATCACGAATCCATCCGTCTATTTTGTTACACAATAAAAATTCATCTTTTTTTCTTCTGATTTTCACAATCGACTCTATCTTTTGTTTCCACTATTTCTTTATGTTTCTCGGTTTTCATCATCACTCCATCTGTCCGTTTCACTACACGACAAAAAATCCCAGTCGACGTATAGCCACGCTAAATAAGCATCTTAACTCCTTTTCTAAATCAAGAAATGGAACATGCAAAATGTGAATAAGGTGAAAATTTATTTATATTATTGGTTGTTTCATGAAAGTAACAATAATCTGCACGACAGTTCGGGTTTATTTGAAAGTTCTAAATCTTGTTATGTTTGGAAAAGGTTGAGGAAAAAGAATCACACACATGAGAAGAAAAACGTTCATAAGTTTTTCTGCATCGTACGTTAGGTTTATTTGAGAGTTCTAAATTTAGTTGTGTTTAGAAGAGTGTTATTTATAATATTTATTTCAGACAGTGCACTGTGTTTGGCTGACTGGTAGATGAAAGGTTATTTTGTTCGAATAACAGTTGGATGATTATGTTAAATATATAAATATTCAATTAGAGTATTTTCGTATTTCTCTTGCTCGACTGACACTTTGATGGGAAAAAGTATAAAATTAAAATTACATAGAATCTATAAAATCAATCTTAGATAATGGTTTCATACAAATATAGAAGCTTTTCCTCCGAACGAATCATAATATTTATTTTAATTTGATTTAAAAAGTAACTCTTCTAACAAGAAGGGTTAGGTGGTAAATGAAAATTGCTTGGACACCGTGTCCATTCATGGAAGCCAGGTTAATATAATATAGAGGCATACTCATATCCACTAAATGTAGACCGATGTACCCCAAGATAATTGCATAATTTGTTTCTCTTACCACAAGCAAGTTTGTCTGTAAATGTTTGCTTTCTTCATCTGAAAATATTCCTTCGTGTTATCTACATACTCTTACCGAGCACCCAACATATAATTATCTGCCTGATGAATGGGATTTGTTGTGGAGGTCACCTCATTGACTGTAATCTTGAAACTTTGGAAAGGTCTCCTAGTCGCCATTCGTCGGTAACGAATCTGCATTATTGGAGTTTCGTATTTTCTTTTCGCTATGAATGCAAAGACGGTACTATCCTCTTCATATCATTAGCATAGTAAAGAACTTAAACGAACTTACATTTTCATGATATATAGGTTCTTTAATATGAAAATTAATTCTATTTTAATATTTATATTTTACATCAAATATTTATCCATGTATGGATCTAATGATTTATAAATTCTAAATTTATATATGATAATAAAATCTATTATATTTCATATGAAGATTCATGCTTTGGTAATATATATGTTATACTTTAGAATTAGATCTATTTTAAATTGTAGAAAGATCGATATTTCTAAGAAGACACTCCAAGAAGAGAGAACCAGTAGACAAAGAAGTAAATAAGAATGAGATAGGAGAGACTTCGCCTCTCCATGTATATATAGTGGTGGTGAGGACAAGAGAAACCTTAATGATGAGTTAACCCTCTAACTAATTATTCGTAACAATTCTAACTACTCCGGTGGTATTAGTCGTCAATCTATTAGAGCTTGGGACTATATCAACACTCTCTTTCAAGCTCGACTCTACATCTTGTACTCCTAAACAATATCTGAAAGCATCAAACTTATCTATACATATCTTTAAGCGTTGTCTTAGTAAAAATATCGTCAACTTGATCTCTTGTGCTCACATAACTGAGCTCAATCTCTCTTGCAAGGACCTTCTCTCTAATGAAATGATAGTGCATCTCAATGTGCTTCATACTAGCATGTAAAAAGATGATTGCTAGCTAACTTCATGTTGCTAATGTTGTCAATATATACAACAATATTAGATAGTAGACATCGGAGCCCAATCGATTTGCATGTTGTGTTCGTTGCTCCTCGACACTTTGCTTCTATCGATGATAAAGCAACTATATGTTGCTTCTTAGAAGCCTAGCTTATAGTAGCGCTTCCAAGTCCAAAAGCGTAATATGCCGTGGATCTCTTATGGACACTCCTTACTCAATTAACAACAATGGTCCACCGTATTCATAGAAGAAGTCCGTATTGCATCGAAAACTTCACGTAATGGATGATTCGCTTGACAGTCTCTAAATGTGATCTCTTTGTTGATTTCATAAATTGATTGTCTAGACCAACGACATAGATCAAGTCTGGTCTGATGATAGTCAAGTAGAAGAGAAGATGTGCTTCAAGGAGATGCTTTCACGACATGAGAAAGTATTTGTCTTTGAGCCACATGAGACTGGGTGTATAGACTCATACATTGTTACCCAATGGTTATCTTCACAATATCGCATGTACCTTGGAACCTGCGACCAATTCTAGTACCGCGGGCTCACTTGCCTAAACTGGTGAAGTTGCTGTGAAGGAAAAGATGCGGATGAAGATCTTGGAGCTGTCGTTTGCACCATATTTGAGCAGATGGTTTACAGTGCTTAAGAAGAATGGGTCGCTACGATTCATCCAAGACATGCAACCAATGAACGCAGTAACAATTAGAAATGCTGGAGTGGGACCGATTGTGGATGAGTTTGCTGAAGTGTTTGCAAGAAGAGCAATTTACTGAATGAGAGATCTTTACTGAAGATAGATCGGTTTCAACTAGCAAAGGAGAGCAGAAGCTTCACCAGTTTGGGGTTGGTTAGGATGTGTACCTTATCACAGGGAGCTACCAACTCGGTAGCACACATGATGAACGAGATGAATAGAGTTCTAAGGGACTTCATCCTTGAAAAGACGATGCCGTTCTTGAATGACATCCCCATCAAAGGATGTGTGGAGGATGAGAAGGATGAAGCATTAGATTAGAGAGTGTGTCGGCGGTAAGTCATCGATCACATCACAGATTGTGCGAAGATCCTATCTCGACTTGAGGAAGTTCATCTCACGCTGTCAGGTGCGAAGTCTACATTTGGGATTAGAGAGTTCTGATCATTGGTCGTTTGTGTAGATCGTCTAGTTGGAAGCCAGACCCAAACAAAACGGATGCGATTGGGAGGATGAATGAGGTTTGCAACTCGTTGATAAAGTAAGAAGATTTTTGGCTGCTTATGTATTCTATCACATTTGAATTTCTCATTATGCGCATGTGACGGATCCATTATATGGGTTGTTACGCAAGGGTCATAAGTTCATTTGAGAGGAAGAGCATATTGATGTGGTACAAAAACTGAAGTCTTTACTATCATCTCTTCCAATTTTAGAAAGGATTGATTACAAGGGTGCTAGGCCAGTGGTTCTTACTGTAGATACAAGTCCGGTTGCAATCAGATGGGCAGTAGGACATGATGATGAAGATGGAGACAGGTTTGCGGTTAGGTTTGGAGTGAAGGTGTTAAGCACTCATCAACGTGCATATCCGTAAGTGAAGAGAGAACTATTGGATATTGTTCCAGCCATGAAAACCGAGAAAGAGTATTTGATTGGAGCAGCAATGGCGGTTGAAACTGATTATTTGTCAGAAGACTCTCAACCATATGTCTCTACATTCGAGAATCATCAAGTAACTCACTATCCGTTATTCTAGCTTTATCCATTGCTCTAATGGCATAGCAATGGATTTGCAGTCAAGCATACCAAATCTCTCAAGCATATTGAGAGCATAATGTGTTGTACAAGCCAAACATCATTCCCTTCTCTAATGAACTCCACAACAAGGAAGTACTTGAGCTCTCTTAAGTCCATCATCTCGAACTCAAATTTCAAGTAATCTTTGATTTGAGAAATAAGCTCTTCATAGTTACCAGTAATGATCCAATCATCAACATGGATGGTGATCACCACAATTCATATTTTGAATACAAGATAGAGTCTGAACTATAGAGATGAAAACCAAGAGACTGCAAGTAAGAATTGATCTTTGCATACCATGCTCTTGATGTCTATTTCAGACCATAGAAGACTTTTTGTAACTTACACACACTTGAAGAGAACTTAGGATCCTCATAACTTGGAGGTTGCTACATGTAGACCTCCTTCTCAAGATCATCGTTGAGGAAGGCTTTCTTGAAGTCCATATGTCCAGGTGCATCTTCCAACCTTTTTGAGTCACAACTGCTACTACGGTCCAAATAGTCACCATTTTTGCAACTGGAGCAAATGTCTCATCAAAATCCACTCCATGTTATTGTGCGTAACCCTTGGTTACCAATTTGACTTTATATTGACACACGGTACCATCCGAGTGCGTATGACTTTGAAGATCCATCTGCAACCAGTCGCTTCTTATTCTCATGTAAGTCCACCAACTCCCAAGTCTGTTTGTGATGAAGCGCATCAAGCTCAGCTTCCATAGCACTCACCTATTGGACTTATGCATCGTCTCCACAAGTGACATCGGTTCTTGTTCTTGAAGATCATTGGCTATATATGCATAATGTGCAACAAGAAAACTTTCATGCATATACCTACTCATTGGATGTTTTGGCCGATAAGATCTATGAAAGATAATCGGTGCACTAGTCACCTCCCTTTGCAACTGATCTGACGTGGACGCCAAGGTCAGAGATAAAGTATCCAAGGGATGTGGAAGATCCACACATCTGGATGAGTCAAACATATGTTGTAATAGCACTCGCTCATCTTGTGTAGAAACTACACTAATCTCACTAGGTTGTGCTATGTGGACTCCATTGCTAGCAACAACTCTATGTGAAACTGATTTTGATATGAAACTAGTGATTTTTCTAGATTCTCCACTCAACGTATTACTGAGTTACTCTAGTGGATTGACTCCTTGGTTCTACAATAGATACAAGGATTACTACGACAAGTGCAAAAACAAACCAAGACTATAGCTCATCAAAGATAACATCTCTACTGATATAGAACTACTTCGACGAAAGATTATAACATCTACATCCTTTTGTATCAAAAGCATATCCAAGAAAGATACATCTATTTGCTTTCGGATATAGTCCTTTATGTTTCTCATCAAGTATGTGCACATAACAAATACATCCAAAAACTTTAAGGAAAGAGTAATCAGACTTACTACCTGTGAAGACCTCTTTCGGTATCTGGCTGCAGATTGTCATTGTAGGCAGATTGTCATTGTCTGATTCATGAGATAAATTGCACATGAAACAACTTCTGCCCAGTAGATCTAGGCATGGTCTTCTCGTTCAACATAACAAGTGCAACTTCTGCTAGGTGTCGGTTCTTGAACTCCGCAACCCCATTCTGCTGCAGACTCTAACTGCATGTCTTCTGGCGTTTGATGCCATGCTCACACAAATATGCATTGAACTCTCTAAAAAGAAACTCGCCTCCTCCATCAGATCTCAAATAGAGGATATATTCTCCAGACTGTTTCTCCACCAACTTGCAGAAAGTATGGGATGTTAAGAATACTTTGGCAGAGGACTTGTTTCTCAACAAATAGATCCAAGTATAACGTGAATGATTATCAATGAAGGACATGAAGTATTGAAAACCGGTCATACTTGGTTGAGAAGCAGTCCATACATTAGTGTGAACAAGCTCAAAGAACTTATTCGCTCTGCTACCTGATCCCTTAAAAGGTTATCTAGTTTGCTTGTCGAACTGACATACTGCACAAACTCTAGTAGACTCACTGGATTCGAATTTGGGTAGACCTGTCTATAACCAAGTCAAAACTTAGAAGACTTTTCAGCCGCTGGAAGTTCATGTGCCCAATTCATTTTGCCAGATGTCAATATAAAACACTATTGGACCACTCTATAGATACATTGCAGCTTATAACTTAAGTGTAGAAGTATTCAGTTTGAACAATCGATCACTCTTGCTACCTCGAGCTATGACAATGCTATTAGAATCTTCAATAAAGCATCCATATTTATTGAAGTGCACTTACAGACCCTGCTCTATCAACTATCCTACAGATAGCAAGTTTCTAGTTAATGTGAGTACATGGAGGACATTCCTTATACCAGTAAACATTGAAGCAGGGATGTCTAGCGGAATGTTACCTTTGTGCTAAATCTTGTGCTTGGTGTCATCATCTGTCATCATAAACTGAGGAGTCTCCACATACTCGAGTGAATTGAACCACTCTCCATGAGATGTCACGTGATTGATGACGCCAGAGTCAATCACTCAATCAAGCTGTGGCTCGAAAGTCACATAACTAGGATTGTTGTAATCAGCAACTGCTCCGATAGACTTGCTCAATTGCTGCATAGCCTTGCTAGTTGTAGCCTTGTCGGTTGTTGTCATACTACTTTTGGTTGTTTTGTCGTTTGTAGCATTGATTAGCATTGTGGCCTTGCTTGTGTAGTAGTTGCAGGGACCATGCGCACTTCTCTGATTGTTGGAAGAACCAACTTGATGCTGGTTCTGTTAGTTCAAGTTCTGCTGCTGTTGCGACTGTTGTTGTTGTCCGTGATCTCGTCTTCTTCCAACACCTTTTCCACGACTCCTACCTCGACATCCTCCAGAACCTACAGAATGGACAGATTCTTGTTGACACGTCGAAGTAAAACTCCCCAATAAGCGCACCTCTTCTCCTAACATCATATGACCTAGTTCATCAAACTGTTGTCGTGTTGTGGTTCGGCTCCTGTGTGAAATTCTCATGAAACGTAGGTTGTGTTTCTTTTCTGTGTTTCGTGAACTTCATCGTGTAACTCACCGACGGTGTGATGGGTGCCACGTTCATGATTATCTGTTTAAGTGATCGTACGATAGAAGAACATGCCAAGTCATCGATCTGTGCGCGTTCACTTCAGTGGTCCTTGTCGCCGCATTTGTGTATAAAATGGTGAGTCAAAGGTTCAAACGGCATTCTCTCTCAACGGGTGATTTGTGAGGGTTCTCGGAGGTCTGCATGGAGAAGTGAAGAACTGCAAGCGTGGTGGTTATGGATTGAGGTTTGATACCGGCTTCGGATCTTTCATTTCTGAATCTGTTTCACATCAAGCTTCATTGCATCCACCGCGACCACTTTCGACAGTGGTTAGTTGCGTACTTTGGCGATGAATTCATGAAGAGGGTGATGGAGTTACCATTTCTGGTGATCCTTCCGATCGTTACATACGGAGAGACTTCGGATATGACGGTGTACATCTTGTTGTGAGGAACAATGGATCTCAACTATCCATCGAATGTTCCTTTTAACCTTTGGTTCGATGTCCGGTGTCCTTGCAGACCGAAGATCAATTATGAGGCTTAGATCGTGAGAAACTTCTGGCAAGAGTATTTCAACCGAGTGATAGCTTCGCCGCTTTCTTTTGTTGTACCTTTTATTGTAACTCGTTTCCAGGTTGTAATATTGACTTTGTATTAGTCTACGACTCAATCGTTCCATTCTGGTTGAGCGCTTCTGGGTAATTACGGATCGCAAAAAATCTTTCGACATGTCTCAAGGATTTTCTGAGGTCTTAGAATCTTGTTGATGTCTTATGTCTCCTTGGAAGTAAAAATTAGTTCTAGGGGAAAAGTTGAGTGAAAAAGGACAAAACCAAAACTCTTTTTGCTCTCACTGGTCTACTTTTGGACCAATGGTGTTCTAGCTGATCCTCGCGACATTTTTGTGGTTTTTGGAGGCTTCGGAGGGCCATTCGCAGAAAGAAGGATATGGTTGGAAAGCACTCGACTGGGGGTACAATCTGGATGAAGAATCGATCGATTCGATGGAAGGATGAGAGCGTTATGATCGATTGAGTGGAGGGGGTGAAATTCGTACCTACTGCTACGTTTCTGGTTGTTCCGAGAGACTCGTGAGGAGTTCTGAGAAGCTGTCTGTTGGATTGGAGAGCTGACGACGTGTTGGTCATTTTGATATCAATTTCATCAGATTCTTGATCGATTTGGATTGTGAACCGACCGATTGAAGTTGAGAAATGCAGACGGAATTGTGAACTTTGATAGTCATGGATAATTTGCCATTGCTCGAATTCTGAGTTGAATTTCTGAGTGAAACTTTCCTGGACTGAAGTATGTCTTATCAGTAAGATACTTGGGAAGTTTCATCTCAAATGGTCGAATAGTTTGTTCAGAATCTTGGATCAAATGTACCTGGGTCTGTAAAACTCTTAAGTTAACACTGATTGCGGTTTGATCCATATCTGAGAGTTGGTTTGAGATTTCGACCTGAAAATTGTTCAGGGTAGGAGTGAAGGGTCCGATCAAACTTCTTGTGAAGTTTGATCATCATTGATCAACTGGTTTGGGAGGACTGAGTTCTCAAAGTTCGGAGATATTTCTATTATTAATGATTTCAGATTTTCGGTCACATCTATTATCACTTTTGATAATTTTCGAGCAATTTGGAGAGGAGTTTGTTGCTGAAACTACCATGCCTGCATACAAATCGACATTGTAAAGGTGTGGGGCTGATTTCAGCTCTTGGTGGTGAAAGAGAACGGAGTCGCGATGAGTCATAAGTCAATATTTGAGTTCTCAGAGCTGCCAGGTACTACCGCCGTTGGTGCTATGTTGAGATCTGAGTAGTGCCTTGAAGCATGCATGCTTTTCCTTGCTGAGATGCTTAGGAGACCAAGGTATGCAGCAAGTTGTGTTAGGGACTCTATCAAGTTGGTTGAGCGATCCTATAGTATCTTTTGGTTGTATCAAATAGAGTTGTGACGGCAGGTAGCGTCGCTGAGAAGTTATTAAATCATACTTCTAGTGATTTAGAGTTACTTGCATGTAGATAATACAGAACTGAGTATTCCAGATAGAGTACAAAAAGATCTATATGTAACACAAATTTGTACAACTTATACGTAGTATTGGATCATAGCAACCGTTAACTTTGATTCGAGATACAAGATAACGTGTCTCAGAAGAGTAGATAGAGAGCATTAGGATTGAAAGATCAAGGTTTAGAGCCAACCTGTTCAAGCCACATATCTTTACACAGCAATATGTCTTGTGTATTCCTAGACAGAGAAACACGTTATACGACATCGCGTAGGGGGTTCTCTAGTTGAAATTGGAGTGATGAACTACTTGTACTCAACAAGCAGTCCTTGCAGCGTGGCCTCGATCAAGACAGTGGGATCATTCTTGACTTTGACAGAGGACAAGTGATCTACGAGCTGTTTGACGTGCTTCACATAGTCATTTATGCACATCGATCTCTTCTTCAAAGTGTTGAACTCCTACAACAATTGCAGCTTCCGCGCCTCTATTCTTGATTGAAACAGACGTACGAATGCATCCCAAGCTTTCTTAGAGTATTGTACTCTTGGATGTGACCGACTATCGATGCGAAAACTATCAATGCGATGTAGTGAATCGTTTCTTTCACTCCTTGAATTTCACGTCAAAAACCTCACAAAACCTACATGACACTCGTCCGCCCATACTTTACAATCCTACTTGAGCTTCAAATAACAATACATTACGATAAAATCACATCGACTGATGCCCAATACAATCTCACGGATTTGGTGAAGGATCTAGATGATCCTTTGTTAACTTCGAGAGGCATTGCGTTATCATACTTCCTCTACTTTTATGATTATTATTTCTACAAGCAGTCCTCATATGGGTTCTGTAAGCATCGTTTGGCAACTTCAGCGTTGCTTAACAGTAAATAGTTAATAAAAACATGATACTTTAAAATAGCTTCGTAAATCACATCTATGTGTTTATCGATAACAAAAATACATTTCAATGTACAAGGCCGTGGGGGAGGATATTATCCAGAACTACAATGGCTTGATGTTGTTACAATATAATTTCTAAGCAAACTGTTGTTAAATATAACTCAAGAAATTCTGCTGTTAAAATACAGTTTCTTGGCAAACGGCTTGCTGCTGTTAGAATAATTCTAGATATAATTTGAAAGACACATTGGTGTTCTTTGGCTCAGGTCTACTTATCCTTCCTAAACTCACGCCAAAGTATAGTTGTTGTTCTCAAATCCTAGAAATTCAGGGGACACTACCTTAGAAGTTTCAAGGACACTAGAATTACAAGTACAATAGGCAAAAGGCTTGCTGCTCTTAAAATATAATTTCGGGGCAAACTGCTGCTGCTATTAGAATCTAATTCATGAGATTCTGCTGTTAAAATATAATTTCTAGGCAAACGGCTTGCTGCTGTTAGAATATAAAAAGAAAAATTCTCTCAAATTATAATCTCTCAAAAGAAAACTATGATATCTAGTCCTGACTTCTCACCGCCATGCGACTATGATGCAATGATGATCGTGTCAAATACTGTTATAGAAACGAGTCCTGCAATCCCCACATCGACCGCCCGGATTCTAGTTATACTTAGAGATCTTTATTGCATTTTTGGAGAACACTATACCGAAACGTTCTTTGCGACCCATAGTCAGGACTCACGAGCCCACGAGCACGGGCTGGTGATATCCGTCGAGGCGGTACCAGAGAGCTCCGAAGAAGAGTGAGGGAAGGTTCCCTTCCACCGCACAAAATGCGAGACGACATGTGAAGTTATACGTGCAGTAAGGTAACATTTGTTTCGAAGTACTACTTTCTTTTCGGAGGGTTTATGTTTGCTCTGGTAGTCTATGCTACGCATGATCCAAACTCCAGAAACCGTGATGTAAAACGATTCATGTGATTCACCTAACTGTATCCTGTACCAGGTAGATCTAGGCTTGTTGTGGCTGATGTCTGACACATCCCAAACTTGTCTGACTGATTACTCACAAACTTGTGAGTATTTCGAGAACCTTGCACAATACTCTCTCGTCGCCTCTGCCTTGACGACACTTCCGTCCAAGTTATGCAGAAGAATTTTCCCACAGCAATCCTCCATAAGTCAGGCTCAACGGCCTCAACTACACTGAGCTACTTATACCCGACTAATGTCGAGGAACCCTCATGAGTCACGACTCACTTTTAACTCTGTACGTTGCAACGTCAAGAATCTCCCAAGGAGATCTCCAACAGCCCTCGTCTCGAGTGTCTGCTGTACGTAAATAAAATAGAAGTCCCTTGCCTTGCGCGGGTTCCACGAAAACTTCTGACAGATGATGCAAGCTTTGACTCTGCAGACTTCTCGTCTGTAGGGAAGTACGGTACAGTACTGTCCTTTGTTGTTAAGCTCCAAAGTTTTCCTGCATAACGAGTATCGTTAGTGAACCACCAAGTTGATCGCAAAAGAAGTATGTAGTCAGATTCTAGCTTAATAGGGCGTGTCAAACCTCTCCTGGAAAGCATTCTTGTAACTCCTAGAGAAGACTTTACAGGGCACTTCCGGAAGTACCCTGTACAACTTTACAGGACTGAATGCAATCGGTCTGTTGCTATAAATCTTCCCATTTAAAAGCAGTTCGAAACCTTTCAGTTAAAAGTGTTTTGCACTTCGCGTATGATATGATATGCACTTGAGACTTGGAGATTCGAACTATAATCCCATTGTTATTCTTACGGGGTGAGGTTGAGAAGTGATAAAGCCACTCGATCCTTAGCCGTAAAAGATTCTCGTAACGTCTGTAAATCCTTTTACAGGTTTTTGCTGCTGGTCCGGTGAACACTAGTCAGCAAATCTGCTAGTATCGACCGAACCAGCGGAAAGATCTTTTACATGGAGGACGGACTGCCAGTATTCCTGGAACGAACAGTGGCGACATGAATGCATCGATAAGTGCGCAGGAACATGTGGATGTTTCCCTCTGAAAGCTGGTCTGTGACAGCTGTGCAGAGACAGTCTCTTGAATGCAAAAGCGTTCCAAGGAGTAGTCCGTAGCGGCGCACAGTGCACACCTGATCCGAATCATCCGATCTGGAAACGAGCGGACTAGTAAAAGGGAAGCTGTCGGGTACTATACGAGGGCAGGACGCAAACTTGCAGGTTACCACACTCATGGTTCTGGATGTCTCAAGAGTCAAGCCATGGCGGTTCGAAATCTTAGGCTCAGAGTCGATCAGACTCCTTTTCGTTGCACACTGTACGGGTCCGTCTCTTATCCAACAACAACACTGGAAGCCATGGTCTTGACTCTTGAGACTTGACGTCTAGAAAACGATCTTAGCTCATGTCTGTCGGCGGTCAGACTCTTACGACAACATTTTCCACCAGTGCGACCACAGCGACGACCCCTTTCTCCTTCTCCTCTTCGTAGTGCAGTACTAGTACCCCTTCTGTTTCCTCAGACAGATGCACAGGTTTGGTCCGTCACAGAACACTGGGGCACCCTTATTTCCATGGAGTAAATTGCTTGAACAGGGAAACATCATTGCTTGGACGAGTCCTTGACCGCGTGAGGGAGTGACAACCGAACATGGCATTCTCCATCTGGTACAGAATTCATTACATGGACTATGACGAGAATGAGTCGCACTGAGTGTCCCAAGAAAAACCGTTAAAATATACCGTAACGAGTTTGGATAAATGGATAAAACATTTATATGATTTATATATTATTTGTTCGTCTCGCAACTTTACTGAATTGGAATTTTGAACGATAGGTAACGGAGTTATAGTAAGTTCGACCATCAAGCTCCTTGCACTTCGTAGAACAGAACATTTATAATATAGCAGGCACTCACTCTATCGCTACCAATCCATGAACTAAGAATCCGATAATCCTCACAAACGTTCTGCTTGCTTATCCAGTTATTTGTTGTGATGATAAAAGTGGAAATTCTAGCAAGACTTGGATAAATCACTGCAGTCCAGAGTTCTTTCGGTTTCGTAAAGGATTTTTGTAAAATTTTCTCTCTAATTTTAAGAGGCTTATTTTTCATATACTGCAGTTTACACGCCAGTAATTTAATTAAACCACTGTTGATTAGCAAATAGTTTACAGTATAAAAACGAAACTGTCCAAAAACGATGACAATAGGGGTTCATAAACATGAACTCCTGACATTCAGTTCGTTTTTAGCCCCATTGTCACTTTTCAGTTTCGAACTGAGACGGGTAACTTTAAAATCCACTCTCTAAGTCCCACATGCATAAGTTATGAACAGTAAACAAAGTTATCTTTCCATTCTCATTAAAAAATAGGGTCACAATATTCTTTTGCCCATTAGAGGATTTTTCTTCTTAACTTTGATCCCTCATATATATATATATATATATATATATATATATATAATTCAAAACATCCTTCACTATACAGAAGGACTGATGGGAGAGACCTACATGGTCACCTCCCTCTCTTTTCGCCTCCGTAGTGTGGTACAATTTCCCATCAAACTCTCTTGCTATACAAGTTTGATTTGAGTCTATAGTATGGTAAGACTCATTAATCAGTTCAGTCGTAAGCGAGGAATAAGTCTGTTTATCAGTTGGGGCGAAGTCTATTAGGGAATGTCAAAAACGGAATTATTTCTAATATTCTAACCGGCAATGGCTATTTTCCGTTAAGCGGTAAGATCGTTTGGTCATATGAAAAATACTTTTAATCATGATTGTATATTTTATGGTGGGATGGAACCCCGCATGTAAACGAGGTATGTAGCATGCAGCATAGAACTCTTGATGGGAAAACATTCAAGAAACTAATGTCTCAATAGACTCTCGAGAATACACACTACAAAATCAAGAAATTTTGTTCTGATGTAGATTGAACACGAGAGTATGATAATTCATTCGCAATTTGAGAAAATATGCATATTTTGAATCTTGACAATCGAGAGCTTGAAATGAAATCTGCTGACCGTTTGCTGTAGTTTTAGGATTAAGTCTAGACAATAGAAGATTTTGTCTTGCTTTTAAGTAATAGTCTACTCTCTTTGATCAAGAGTTCTCGTTTTTAAAGTAATAATCTACTCTTGATGACCGGGAGTTAGCTTATTATAAAGAAAAACTTTTTATGTCAAAGATTTCAGTGGTTACACAAAAGGAGGAGAGCTAAAGGGAGACCATCTTTAGACCGTCGTGAAGACTGTCCACCTGATCAGACCGTTATACTCCTACCATTAACCGATCTTGTTACTCAAACCTGGAGGGTGGGATAGTAATCAGATCTGACCTCCTTCGTGATTTGGTCGACTTTCTTATAATACTCCAAGGTCTCTGATAGGTTCTTCAATGAAAGATCGACATCAGTATTAAGAGATACCACATCAGCTTTAGTGATTTGGATGGTTCAACTTCCAATTGTGGTTACTAAAAGGAGAGATCTCATGCATTGTTACGTTTCTTCTCTCTTGCAACTTTTACATTTTCCATAGTTAGATCTTGTGTATTCCTGCCTACATCTTCCATGAAAAACAAATACAACAACGATTAACTTATGTATACAAGATAGTCATGGACAGTTGAAATGAATATGTCCAATGAACCATGAACAAAGATATTATATCAACAGAGAGTGTTTACTGTGTAATCACTAATACAACTACTTTCATTCTCCTTTATTGGTATATGCACCACCTATAGATATCTTCAGAAAACTATATTGCCAATCGCTTTCTGAAAATACCTCACAACAAAAGTTATGAGTTGGGAAAAGTTTGCACTTTTTCAACTTTTCTCCACTTTTTCTTAATCAAACCAACATTGAGATCAGCCTTGATATTGATGACCCAAAACTTTTCAATGATGGCTGAACTCTCCACATTTTCTCTTCACACCTTACCTTAATCTTCTTGAGAAAGAAAACGCTCTAGCATGGCTGAGAATCATCTGCTCAAAAGTTTTCTTCTCCACTTCAGTCAAGAACCCACCCTCTCCTATCTGGAGTTGTTCAAGTGTCTCTTGAGTAAACTGATGCTCTATTCATGCAGGATCTCTCAGTACATGCTCAGTGACGAGTGACTCCATCTGCTGTTGAGAACCAACAAGTAATTGGGTCGTCACAGGCTTCACCTTCCTTGCTACAGCTTTATACTTGGCGTGTATTTCTACTTCCTGATGAGAATCACACCAACAGACTGCATCCTTCCATCCATTCTCTAGTCTCGGATGAGGACGATACCGCAAGTACGAGAGAATCTCCTCATAGACTTCACGAGAATGGATGGGGATCACCACCCTACCTCCCAACTGTTCTATCATCTTGTCTACATCATCTAATCAATAAACAAAAGACTGTACATCGACAAATTCTTCGTACACACCAGAAATCATTTCATCTTCCTTCAAAGCTCATGTACAACGCAGATCAACTACACGCCTCTCCATCTACCTCCTGCTCTTTACAGTCAGATCCTCTAGTCGCGTAAACTCACTCCAATCATCTAGACTCAAACTCAACAAACCAGATCTCCAACTTGGTACTCCGTATACACTCTCAGAATCTCGAGCAACCTCTTCATTAATCCCTTGTGATCCCTTAGGCTGCTCAAGCGGGATCATGGTAGTCTTAGAACCTTCACTCTTGTCATCTTGTCCTACAAGAGTGGGTTTTGAAAACCCTTACTTTTGCAAATAGGAGAGTCTCTCTATGTCTGTCTGTTTCGCTCGTGGTTTGTCCTAACAGTCACAAATTGAACAAAACGTCTATCATCCAGACTACGGATCCTAGCAAAGTGCGATCCATTGTCCATCACCTTGATTTCCATAAGCATTGTAGTGATATAAGGTTGACGAAGCAGAAGATTGCACAAAGAAGTGCTGATCTACTTCCACATCACTTATCCTCACCCTCACGTTAAGACAGGCTCCGTGCAACTCACTCTTCTGGTTGTTAGCAGCATGCAGCACCCAGCCATGATTCAGTTCGATAGATCATTGTCCTTTCTCGTATATCTCCCGCGACATGATATTGATTTCAGACCCATGATCAACTAAAGCAGCAACAGACTCAGACAAACCCCCAAGACGTACTCGTGTAGCAATTGTAGCACGAGCTCAATACCTCTTCTTGAAGTCACTGTCAGCAGCTGGGCTCTCCTCATCAACTTCGTCATCATCAGCTTCGATAGTGTTGTGTATCAGCAACTAACGCCTCCTCCTGATATTTCTTGTCACCAGTCTCCTGGAAATGCACCTTTCCAAATTCCACATCATTCACAAAAGCTCCTATCACATCTATCATCTGGCTCTCTACCTGCTCAGATATCACTTGCCTCTTTCGTTTGACGACATCGATAATCAGCTCGTGAAACTCCCTCTTTGCAATACCTAGAACCTCTCGAAGTGAAAGCTCAACCCGTGCATATAATATTCTCTGCTCCAGAATGTTCTTAAGATCTGTGGAAGTCTCAATATCTAGAGCAAACTTGTAAGCCGGTCCTTTTCTCTTTTTTTGAGCAGTGAACCGTCTGCCAGCAATCGTCGGTTCTTGTTGAGGTCTCTGTACGTCCTCCATTGAACTTGGTGCAGGCGACGGAGCTTGAGAGATAGATGGGATATCCTCTGGAGGAGTTGCTCGTCTTCTAGTGACTCTCCGTCCTTGTCCCTCTCTAATCTCCTCTGGAGTCTCAGTTTCAAACTCAGAGGCATCTCGTTGTCTCTTCTCTTCCACAGAAGCATCCTGCCAGTGAACGTGCTTATCTACGTCCAAGAAGGCTTTAAAAGACACTGTATCTAGAAGATCTCTCCACCCTGTGACTCTACAGTTAGTCTCTGCTCCTCTTTTCAACACCTCAGAAGGAACTTCAGTACTGCTCTTCTCAACAGTCCTATCTATCAAAGTAGGGCTACCAGACACTTCAATATGCATAGCATACACATCAGGATTCATCGGTGGTACTGCCAACATAGCTATCGTTACAGTCGTAGCGATCTGAGGTAGACTCCTCATACCTCCTCGCTGTCGTGTTGTACGTGGACCTGTAATGAAAACTAGTTGTAGAAAGATTTTTCTCTATTGTGTACTAGTTGTAGAAGAGCTGCACCCTAGGTTGGCAAGCTGGATAGGAGCTAAGGTGGGGTGATGCTTGTCAAGCTGCCCTCTAGCTTGGGATGAAATATCACCCTGAAGGAGGTGAAATGTTCTAGAATGTAGAGCTCGTCGAGAAGAGCGACTTCATACTTTCGGTTTCGAGAAAAAACGTTATAGGCGATAGTTAGTACAAGTCTTAAGCTGTAAAAAGTGTGAAAGAGGGAAATCTGTCGATTCTAGCTCGTGACTCGAATCCATGATCTGACAGCATGAGTGAGTAGGTGTTCGTGAGTACTATAGTTTTGACTCCTCATTCACTAGAAACGGAGTTGTATAGAGAAGTTAGTGTAGGAAAAGCTAATAAAGAATGTACAAAAAATTTTCCTTAAGGATATGTACAAACTTTGTTTATCTTTTAAAGGAAGCACAGGTCATCTCAGTGATAGGGCGCCTGCCTAGGAGGAAAGTGGTCTCAGGATCAATTCCCCCTGACCTATGTTCCTTATTCCGGCATGTTGACCTCATGGAAAGGAGTCTATGTTAGAAAATGCAGCCACGTCTTGCGTATCTAAGGGGAGGAAAGTGGTCTCAGGATCAATTCTCCTTGGCATATGTTTCCTATTCCGGCATGTTGGCCTCCTGAAAAGAAGTCTATGTTGGATATGTAGCCACGTCCTGCATATCTAGGGGTGGGAGACCAATATCTCTCTTAATCGTGGGCTTCCTGGCCTAAGTCTCCGTATGCCACCTTGAATATACCATAGTTGATGAAGGAGTTTCAGGACACCTTGTGGGTCGGACATCGAGGAGCTTGGGCTACCTATACAAAATTAAAGGAGAGATATTGGTGGAGAGGACTTTATCAAGATGTGGTGAACTTTGTGAGTTCATGCTTGCATTGTCAATTTTACTCAAAGATACATTACAAGGATGACCTAGTACCAACCTATCCACCTAATATCCACTTTCAATGAGTTTTTGATTTGGTAGCGATGCCTCCCGAGTTATGAAGTATGAGGTACTTGGTGTTGACTCGAGAAGATCTCTCCAACTTTGTGGAAGGACGAGCTCTGAGGACGAAGACCACAGAGGGATTATGTAGGTTTGTTCTTGAAGATATTATCTGTAGATATGGATCTATAGGGAGATTGCGTGCAGACAGAGGAGAGTTGTGTGGTACGGAAGTGAAGGAGTTCTTCGTCCAACACGGGGTGAAACTTAAACTCACTACAGCCATGAACCCAGAGGGGATTGGTAAGAGCGAGAGAGGACATCCTTCGATTGTTCAAGTCCTGGTAAAGACATGCGATGGCAGACATAGACAATGGCCTAGGTTGCTCTTTTTTGCTCAGTGGGCTGACAGGTCGACTCATTGCACTACTACTGGATACATGCCCATTGAATTGATGTTGGGTCAAAAGCTGATTATGCCGGCAGAGGAGAACGTTCCTACATGGGCTACTTTACCGTGAGAAGACGAAATGGATCATGTACAACTTCTTGCACTTCAAATCAAGCAGTTAGAATAGAGAGAGGAGGATCTTATAGAGGCACAACAGAAGCTGAAAGAGACCCGTCTCAAGAACAAGGACAGATTTGACAAGACCCACATGCTCCGACCGAAGCCGTACATGCTTGGGATTGGGTTTTGGTGTATGACAATACGTAAGAGAACCAGCACTCTACAGTTCAAAAATTTTCTAGGAGGTGGTTTTGTCCGTATGTTGTCTTAGAAGTGCATCAGAATGTTACTTATTCTTTACAGGAGCTTGATGGTACACCTCTAAGCTTCCAGTTGCTTGCAAGCGTATCAAGTTGTTCAGAAGAAGGGGAGAATCCGTTGAGCTAGATGAATTTTTGGAGTCAGATCAGATGATGGATGTTGATGCAGATCTGCTACCTGAAGAAGACGTAGGAGACGTTGAAGAGGATGATGGCAATTTAGAGAACCTTGGAGACTAGTGGAAAGGTTGTCACATACCGGAGGATGTGCAGGTTTGGAGAGGGTGAATGTCGTAGTGCGTGGCATTCTAGATGATGAAACGGAGCTTCGGAAGACACTCAACTGGCATTTGTTTAAGAAGCTACGCCCTAGCTTATCAAGCTGGGTAGGAGCTAAGTTGGGGCTATGCTCGACAAGCTGTCCCCTAGCTTGGATTGAGATATCATCCTGGGAAGGAGCGAAAACTTCCAGAATGCAGAGCTCACCGAGAAGTACGACTTCATGCTTTCAGTTTTGAGAAAAAGCATTCTAGGTAATAGTTATCACAAGTCTTAAGTCATGACAAGAGCGAAAGAGAGAAATCTGTCGGTTTTGGCTCGTGATTCAAATTCATAGTCTGACAGTACGAGTGCGTAGGTATTGACGAGTACTCCTTATTGATTAAAAACGGAGTTGTACAGAGATGTTACTGTAAGCTAGTAAACGTTTTACAGAACATTTTTCCTCAATATGTACCAACTATAATGTATAAGGATATGTACCAACTTTATTTCGTTTTTGAACGGAAACATAGGCCATCCCAGTGATAGAGCACCCACTTAGGAGAAAAGTGGTCTCATGATCAATTCCCCCTGGCATGTGTTTCCTATTCCGGCATGTTGGCCTCGTGGAAAGGAGTCTATATTGGATATGCAGCCACGTCTTGCATATCTAGGGGCGGGAGACCAGTATCTCCATTAATCGTGGGCTTCCTGGTCTAAGCCTCCGCATGCCACCTTGAACCTTTGCTGAAAAGGAAGCCGTCAGGACGCGGAGGAGAAGCTTGGGGGCTGAGGAGATCAAATTTCTGAGAGAATTGAATCGAGAGGGCGTCGCAAAGAGAGGGACAAGTGCTTAGGAGCTTGAACTCTATCTATTATACTATTTTGGAGGCAAATTATCTTTTGGAAGGACAGGAGGTAATCTTATTGAGTGGAGATCGATTTGATAGTCAGGACTTTTGTCACTGGATCAAATTTCTGAAAGTTTTCAGTTGGGAGGTTGACGCAGAGAGAGGATTAAGAGTTAGAGGAGCTTGAATTTACCTACTAGGTTGTTTGGAGGTGAATCTGCTGAGCAGGGAACATCTATTTGAACGGAGGAGAAGACAAGGATTGAGGAGGTCGGGTTTCTGAAGGATTTTGGTGCTGAAGTTGTTGCAAGAAGGGATACAAGGCGTTGATGGTTCAGATCTTCATCAATTGTAAACTTTGGGGAGTAATTTGCTATTTGAAGAGCGGGAGAAGATTAGTTGAGTGGGAATTACTGTTTGGAAGTGATCTGTTGTGATCAGCGTAAGGAGGTCTTGTTGAGTAGAGATTGCTTGTAAAATTGATGTCTGTGGAGGACTACTGAATGTCTCTAGAAGAGAAATAAAGCATCTTGAGTTCGGGTTTCTTCTATCTGTTGTACCCAGAGGTTGATCTGTCTTCTGGTGGCTGATACTTGACCTATTAAGCAATAAGTGACCTATATTCAGAATATAGTCTCTGTAAGTGACTTCAGCCGTTGTGGACGAGCTAGTTAGCTCTTGTTTTCTTGATCAATCCCTATCTCTACCTCGTGATCGATAACAGTCAAAAGGCTCGCTCTTCCTGAGAAGGACTCTCCTCAACAACGGACTGCTACTTTAGCGACGATGAGAGAAGTCAGAGTGAAGAATTAAGAAGTACGCAAGCTTACTTCGGAGCGAGATGACTTACTTCAGTAGAAATCTGAGCTGGAGACAGAACACGAGAAGGTATTATCTTTGACGAAGAAAGAATTAACAGAGATGAGACTTCAGCGAGATCGATGACAAGACGTTGTCACGGAGATGAAGAAAGAAGTAGAGGAATTGAAGTTGAAGTGTACTTCGGCTGAAGAACAATTAGCGCTTCTTCGTAGCAAGGTTGACCCGATGTTGAAGAACTACTTCGCGATAGAATTGGGTACTTCGGAGTTGGAGCTTCTTCTACAGATTTGGAAGGAGTTAGTAGCGAAAGATGTAGAAGATTCTTTGACGAAGAATCGAGTTAGCTAGGCTAGGACAGAGAGTAGTGCGAGAACTTTGGGAGATTAGAGCAATCGTGGAGTTTTTCGGTTTGTGAGATAGTTAAGGAGTTAGCGTTAGGCTCTGGTGTTGTTTCTTGGTGTCAGTTCGAACACTGGACTTTTATCGTTTGGTGTAGATGTTCTTCCTACTTCTTAGAAAGTCAGATCCATCGATTTTGGACAAAGTTGTATATAAGGGTTATGTTGTTTGTTCTTGGGACCTCTCAAGTTGTTATTTTGTTATTTGAATTTTATGTTATCCGAAGTTTACGGAGCTAGTGTGTACTTGTCTTCTACGGAGTTTTACTTACGAAGTTTCATAGTGTGTGGTGATAGGAGTTAGTCTGGGTGACAAAGTACTTTGTTGGTTGCATCTGAAATTTGAACAAGAAGTTTAAGACGAAGATTGAGAACAAACCAACAACTACGAAGTTAGTTTATTATGAAGTAGTTTTAAGATAAAGTACTTTGGAGGAAGTGTTCTTCTTAAGAAGTATCTTCGATGTGAAGTTCTTCTTAAAATATAGGTCAGAAGAAGTATCTTTGTACTTCGACGAAAGAAGATAGTTCTTCGTCTGAGTTTTCAAGAACAGTAGTACTGAAGATAACTTAGTGTGAAAATACTTAGCATTTATAGTGTTAGAGGCTACTTAGTAGCACCTCAGCAGTACTTCTCTGCGCAGACTTGTTATCCGTGGCTCTATATCCTTTGTTGTTTATCCGTTCTTGAGATCCCTGACCTGTTTAGTATCTATTATGTTGTATGTCAGGATTATCAACTCTGTCTTGTTGGATAGACTTGAGTTTGAACTCCACCGAGAAAGATTTTAGCCCGTAAAAATAAAAGATAACTATAAAGAATAATCTTTCTTACTATATTTAAATGATATTTACTTGTGTAAGATGGGGCTCTAGAGTGAACTCAAACTCGAATGCTCTTGGAGGTGCATTCTCATACTTTATATAGTGAGAGAAAGAGTACAAGATAAGGTTCAAGCCAATGCTGATCTCCCAAAGTGAGCACACAGATAGTTGACGTGGTTTACATGCAGCCTTAGATCCAAAATTCCAAAATAATATCTGGAGGATACAAAATGAGCCAAACAAGGACTCGTTTGAAAGCTCTTGAAGAGGACGAACCAGGGCATTTAAGGCATAGCTTAAACTCTACCTCTAGCAGCCCATTTTTGGATCGAACAAAAATCGTTTGGACCCTCAAATTCCTTCCAGAAAGTTTTGGTGATCTTTTGGTGCTCTCCCCTATTAGTAGAAGTACTCTTTTGATGCATCTATTCTCAGGCCCACTTAGAGATAACTGATTGTTATACCAAAGACTTTTACCAACCCAATTTTTGAATCTACTTATCTAATCGATAAGTAGAACTCTACTTATTACAACTTGCATTTCTGTGGGTTTGATCCTAATATTACTACTTTCGAGCATCTTCTGGTTTTCTTGTGTGTTACATGCTTGACTATTAAGATAAACAGACTAGCATCAGCTAGACACTTGATGAATTCCACATCCCTGAAGAATCCAGATATAATACCGTCATAGTCCATAGATGGCTTCAAAAGTAGAAGAACTCGCAAATAGTGCAAAAACTTTAGATCAGTCGAAAGCATGATCTCTAGTAAATCAAAATTTGATATATTTTATAGAAATTTTGATGGTTTTTACAGAAAATTTTGATTACCTAAAGTTTCTAAATTCTCGTGAACCGACTAAATTGGTTTTACTGTCGATCTTCAGTAATGGCTATTCAAGCAATGCATCTCTAAAATGGATGTGATCAAGAACAACGAGTGTATTTGGGAACAAGAAAAAACAACAATAATCAACAACTAATATATGTTGATATCAAGATAATCTTTATTTATATCAATAATAAATATCCTTTTATTTCCAGTATTAAATATTTTTAATAAGAGATCTGAATTGTATAATATTTTGTTCAAAATAAAGTTTTTGTTCAGTTAGTACTAAACTCCTTTTTGCTGGGAAATTTATTTGTTCTAGAAAATACTACAACTTTTAGATAAAATCTTGATTCTATATGTCACATCTTTACTTAGAAAATTACAATGGTATATTAACTATTATGGTTATTTATGATTTTCTGAGATTCTTTGTGTGATGCACATAATTCAAAAGCTCAAGAAAATTAAATTCAGACATTCATAATCAGGTGAAAAGTTATCTTTTCATTTTCGTTGCCAAAGTTTTTCTTCCTCGTCTAAGGTAATGTGAATGGATAAAATGATACCATGTAGACAAATCAGTTCATGTTATTCTCACTATGATCACAAGAAATGCCTTCTTTATTGAACTTGAAAAATAAAATTACTGTGTGAAGACAATGCACAAGAGATCACACAAGCTGATAATTTACTTTACATACATTTCAACTTTCTTTGCAGATACATGTCTGCTTTGTTTTTCCTTCTAATGAACTATGGAGAAACCAGGGAACCATTGTCCCTTTATAAGCCAAGAGAAACAGAAGAGAAACAGAATAAACAATAAGACTACACAGTTCTAGATCATGTTTGGAGTCCTGCCATAGTATATTCCACAACACCTATCTAACATTGTGTATTCATTTTAAATGGTCGCATGAGTCCCATGGTGATTAATATTAAATTGATTTTCACCTAGTGTCGTATAGTGACACGGATCCCGTGTGAATTTAACGCAGAACTTGTATTGTGTTTTCATGTTCATGAGCCTTATCGTGTAACTCGTCAGATGACGTTGGCACGAAGCGAGAGTTCTGGTTTGAGCGAAGGCGAGCCCCTTGTCTGTGAAAGTGAATTTTCCAAGACACCATCCAATTCTCACGCACACGAGAAATTCGATCAAATCATTCCAACTGAATAGAATTTCTTTGCATAATTTTCTTACTGATCTCAAATTCCTCTCCCCTCTTTTTCTCTCTCTTCACTACTTATCACTCTCATCTCTTCACAAAGCGCTCTTCCTCACGAAGGTGCATGCATCCTAAGGTACACATGGAATAGTTTCTCTAATACGTGGTTAACATATCTGAATAAAGACATTCATGAAGATCTTGTAAAATGTTAACAGATCACTACTCTTCACGACGTTATCATATTGTCGTTTGCACCAAGCTCCTGGCTGTAGAGAATGTCATAGCTTTGGTCGGCGCACACAAATACACAAGTGCTTCCAAGTTCAACCAAAGAAAAATCTTTATTTATTTACACCTCAACTTGTATACACAGAATTTACCGCGAACAATCAAAGTTCACGATTTCTTCCTCAACACTCAGAATAAAATATAATCACTCCTGTCAAAAGACCGTGAAAAATGCTTCTTAACAGTACATTACTTGTCTCAAACTGATTCACTATCCCAAGTTGTGAAGTGATACATGCATCACTTCTCCGTTCACTGTTTGTACCTACAATCCCCGCTCCACTAATCCAAATCATGATATCTTGGTGGCTCAAGAAAGCTTACACTCCAAGATTTCCAATGGTACCAAGTTCTCTTCAAATTGAGCTTTGTAGCCTTAACTGCACTCCACAGAAAAATCCTGATTTCTCTCTTCCTCAACCTTCCAAAATTGACGAAAGTCTTTTTGTGAAACTAGAAGTGATATTGGTATTACTTCTCAATTCTTTAACTTCTAGTTCTCTCTTGGCTAAACTCCCTCTAGTTCTCAAAAGCGATATATGTATCACTTTTCGTCTTCACTACTAGTCCTCCCCCTCACGCAGGTACCCAAAAATGTCATTTGAACTTAGTTATGAGAATCGTTGCAAAAAAGTCATGCGGTCCTCAATGTAAAATTCCATAACCTTAAAAGTGATCCTCCAAAGAGTATTTTCTAGCGCTGAAGTAGTATCTGGAAGCGCGCCCCTAAGCTAGTCTATTGTGCTTTGGCATCACTGGAGAAGTGATACTTGTATCACTTCTCTCCGCCGTTGTCATGTGTATCGTCACCTCATCAGTTGGTCTGCCAAGTGGCGCCCATGCTCATTGCATAATCCTCGATGAGTAGTATTTCAGATAACATTTCATCCACATCAGCAAATTTCACGTCAGACTCCTATAGAATGTTGTAACTTTTAGTTTCACATCAGCACATGCCACATCATTATTCACCAAAAAATCATAAAATGTGTAAATCATCGTAACTCCTACTCCGTAACTCTGTTTAGGATGATCCAAGAACTAAATTTGCTGCATTTGACCCATTATGATATCATGAAGTTGGATAATCAATCAGAGCAAGTTTTAATAAATTCATAAACAAGCCGTCGTTCAGATCATAGTCTATCCAAGACACGACATCCACCCCCTCTAAACCTACGCATCCTTTGATAAGCCAAAATAACACACGACAAGAGTGGACTGGCATCTCATATGATCTCATAATCATGTCTTCATCATGCTTGTCCTCAACATCTTCAAAATCAAACTCTGTGTTGAGCTCCTCAAGATCTATCTCTCCATCCTGTCATTTGAATATCTTGACTCGTTTACTCGCAACTGGTACCTTCAACTTCGCTCCATCCAACTCTCTTAATTCGTAAATTGCATTGTTGTTAACCTCTTTCACCACGTACAACCCAAACCATCTCTTCAAAAACTTTTGAAGTGCATTGTGTTGATTATCTAGACTATGTCGTAAACAAGAATCCAATCTCCTTTCTTGATAGCCGTATGTATGAGTCAATGTCATGGATCAAATTGAGTCTTGTTTCGTAAGCAAACCTCCCTTAGTCGATCTAATGCAAGTTGTACATCTTCGAACCTTTGCTCTAATTTCTGAATCCGAATCTGCAATAATTCCTCCTTTGTTAGATTATCTTCTCACGATAACATGCTCCTAGTCGACACGTTCTCTTTGATCGACATGACTGATTTATGATCTGTCATGAGTTCCACTGGAATGTATGTTATTGAGTTGTGCGCCGTACGAGATACTTACAGTGTAATTGATAAAAGTCAAGGTCCACTCTCTTGGTCGTCTGTCACAAACCTTGACCAACGTCTTCACGATGGGTGGATGACCACGTTCGCTCTTCGTGTTTACCTCTAGGTTGTAATCAGTTGTGAGCGTCAACTTCATCTCATATCTCTTGAAGAACTCGTGAGTTCCGTGTGCATCCAACTCTCCTTGATCCGTCTTGATCTTGCTCCCACATCCATATCGACATATGACCTCCTCTAGAAGAAATTGACAAACTCCTTTGGTCGACATTGTTTGCAGTGCTCTCCTTTCCACCTGATTCGATATATCATCCTAGCAAACACCAAGTACCTCATCTACCACACACACATCGGTAGAGTTATCAAATCCACAACCCATTTGGAATGGATTACTAAGAGATAAGTAAGATGCAAGTTGATGCGATGTCAGATGTTCGAGTACATCTGATAAGTCAAGCAAGATTTTGCAAACGAAACGACACCCTTATAGATGTTCTTCCACCAATAGCGTTCCTTGAGCTTGATAAAGGTGACCCAAATCTCTTGATGTCTGCCCACAAACTCTCATAGATCACGGGTTGTGACATTCCATCCTTCTGCTCCGGTCGCTTTGGTCGAAACCCTCCTTGCAAGATGAAGTTGTACATCTTTATTCTCACCGTCCAGTTAACTTGTCTTGTGAAGGTACTCAAGTATCTCTTGACATTCAGCAATTCCTCATCATATAAACCTTCAACAAATAGCTCGTCTCCCCTTGAGTGTGTTACTGAATAAAACTTGTCCTCACGTTGTCTACATCGTCAATCATATCTTCTTCCTCATCATATCTGATTTGAGACGGCATATATTCTACAGACGAAGAGCTTTCCAAGGATACCTCATTTGCTGAGAATGGATGTCGGACGAGAAGTTATGACCTCAAGAAGGAGGACCAAAGTAGGATGGAAGTTAACACGACTTCGTGGTCGAGGGATAAGAGGAACTTCATACGTGAAGAAGCGAGAGGAATTAAGTATAAGAAGAGTCAAAAGCTATTCACTTGTACTATTCCCACTCGTAGGTTTACAATAGCGCTCCGGAATTGCCGGTGAGAGATAGACCAAGAGTGCCTTTGGGAAAGTTCGACTTCGCATAATTTGGGAGACAAAAACTTGAGAGGAACGACTTTGTGTCTCGAGAGGCGAAGAACTTCGTATCCGAGCAGTTGGAGTAATGAGAAGGATGCAGACTTCGAGAAGCCGCCGATGAAGTTGAAAACCATTACGACGAAGTGGCCAGACTTCCAGCCTTATCAAAACCGATTGGAGGAAATGGGCATGGCGTTCCTGATGCAGAACGTTGTATCTTCAGAATTCGTGACAGAGATACTAATCTGTCGAGGACACCCTTCGGATGACCTAAGGAGGAGACCGTAGAACAAGACCCTCGCAAACTGGAGCTTTGTACTTGGCATCGACGATGCAGGACGACCGGATGACCTCATGTACGATAGCACCTGCAAGCCGTCTTCGGAGGAAGTGACGAAGTAGGAGAGTTAGGCATGCAACTCTTCTTAGAGACACCACTCCGACCTTGGCGGTTGTCTTTGATCTGATTTAGAGTTCTTATCATTTGGGTTGAAGAACGCCCCTGCTGAGTTCTAAAGGTGATGGACAGATCCTAGCAGCGGATGTTATATTGACAACATCTTAGTCTATAGTGCTACAGTGGAGAAGCACGAGAGACTCTTACGAGATGTGTTCGAGCGGTTGAGAGCTCATGGGTTGAAGTTACACCTTGGGAAGTGTAAGTTCTTCTAGGAGTTGGTAGAGTATCTGGACCACATCATCTACCCAGGTGGATTCGGTGTTCTATAGACGAAAGTTGAGGCTATTGCACGTATTCCACGCCCCACAGATGTGAGTCGAGTTCAGACATTTGTTGGTTTGATGAACTTCTCTCGTCGATACGTGAAAGGGTTTAGTGCAATTATGAAGCCATTGACCAAGCGGATGAAGGTGGACCAGGAGTGGCAGTGGGGAGATGAGCAGGAGCGAGCTTTTGTAGAGTTCAAGGATACGTTGACATCTGCTCCCATCTTGAGGAGACCCGTTAGGAGGCGTCCCTTCCAACTGCACACCGATTGGAGTATGTTGGGACTTGGAGCAGTGCTGACTCAACATGATGATGAGAAAAAGGAGTTTGTGGTGGCGTATGTCAGTCGCTCCAATAATTCAGTGGAGGCGAGGTACAATTCGTACGAGAGGGAGTGTTTAGTTGTAGTGTGGGCTGTTGCACACTTTCGATGTTATCTGTTTGAGAACTCTTTTACTCTCATCACTGATCACCAGCCGCTATCGTGTCGGATTTTGCGTGAAGGATGTCTAGGAAAACGCGAGGTTCCTGGATGTGGAGATGTTGTGCGCTGAAACAGAGACAAGACAGAGAAAAACAACCACGAAAATGAATGTTGCGATATATACCAACTCCAAATGTATATACACTGCCGGTTCTTTCTCCTAAGAGCACAGAACTGAGGAACAGACCAGAGCGGTCTATAACCTGCTTCAAAAGCCCTTAAAAACAACCCTTGAATCACAACCCTGGCCCAAAACCACCGAAGCGTAGCTCAAAGTAAGAGAAACTTTCCTTTGCTAACAAATAGAGCCACGTCAGTATCACGCAATCCAAACCCAAGTCCAAATCACACCCATGTACAAGCTCTTAGCCAAAACTAGCTACCACAAGGTGTATATAGCCAACCAGAACTCTAACGAACTCAAAAGAGCAAAACTCTTAGCGAAGAAACTGAAAAAGACCTATCTGAGAACTTCCTCCTTTCGTCGAACGGACTTCAGATGTCGATAGGGTCTACTCCGCTGACACCGTTAACCCAAGAAACCTTCAGATCCAACTCCCAACAGCCGAGATATCACCGATTTTCAGTGACCGAATCTTCAAAAACTCCTCCTTGCGGCTTAAAACCGCACACACCGCACAAACGGATCGTCTAAACTGATATCCGTCTTCCCTAGCAGATAGATCTAGCTACCACGAACCCAACAAGACTCCAAACAAGTTGTTTGGAGTTCCCCTTGCAAAACCACGCAAGAAATTTGGTCGCAGATTGCAAAAAACTGACGTAAATGGACTCCCTACGGCTCAAACTGTCTCACCTCACCCAAACCAACAATCCAATCCATGTATTGTCTTCTCCTATGCGTAGATGAAGACTCCCTGGTCGCGTAGGCACCAAGAACGAAGAGCTTGGCACATCGATCACGAAGAACAACCAAATTTTAGATCGGAGGCAATGAAAAATATGACGCAAGCGCTTCCTTGCGAGCCAATTTCACTCAGAACTCCTAAACCGCCCAATGAAACTTGGTATCGTCTTCAATTTCCTGTAGAACTCGGTGTTCTGATCTCGATGGATCCAAGGACAGCAAGTTTGGACTCCGGAACGGTCGGAACGGTCCAACTCTCCTTCACAGATAACTAAAATCTCCAAATCTCCTTCTTGCGTCTCAATTTCTCTCAGTACACATCCCCCCGTCCGTCTCTTCCCAAACCGTCTTAACTTGTGCGTAGCCTGCACAGATCTGAACCCAATGACACCTTGCGCTATTGGACTTCCCAAATCCTCAAACCGTCCACCGACAAGTCACAGACGCAAACTAGCCCCTAAGCTGCCCCCTTGTATCAGTCTCTATACGTATGAAGTTCTCTGTCATAATGAGGAAGCAGGCCCCTTGCGTCTTTAATATAAGCGACTGGGGCTGTAAATACCCAATCAGCAAGTAAACTAAGGCCTAGCTTGATTTTTCCTTCTTTCGAGTCGCATAACTTCTCCAGTAGGTGTCCAAATGAAGTAGACAAGATGCCCATGGAAAGCTGACAATGAGCTCTACCCATCTATGTGATGAAAGTGAAGATCCGAAGATGTACCAAAAGCTCGTAAGCTGAGGTCTAGCTTGTTTTCTCCATCTTTCGAGTCTTGTAACTTCTCCACTAGGCGTCCAAACGAAGTAGACAAAGTGCCTATGAAAAGCTGACAAGGAGCTCTATCCACTGATGCAATAAAAGCAAAGATCCGAAGTTGTGCCAAAAGCCCGTAAGCTTAGGCCTGGCTTGTTTTCTCCATCTTTCGAGTCTTGTAACTTCTCCACTAGACGTCCAAACGAAGTAGACAAAGTGCCTACGGAAAGCTGACAACGAGCTCTATCCATCTATGCGATGAAAATGGAGATCCAAAATGATGGCAAAAGTCCGTAAGCTAGGGCCTAGCTTGTCTTTCTCATGAGTGTCTTTGGAGCGACAAGCATCGAAGTCTGAATTTCAGATAGGAGCCGGTCCACGACATCCACCCCCTCTTAACTTGTGCATCCTCCGGTATGCACCAGAGATAACAACCAAGGAGTGGACCGGCACGCACCTCGTCATATCGTCCTACTTCCCATCGTAGCCAACCTCACCTTCAAGGTCTTTTGCATAATCCTCATCCTCAAAATGAAACTCCATCAACATATCTGCTAGATCAACCTCCTCATCTCTCTTTTTGAATATCTTGACACGTTTACCTGCCATTGGTACCTTCAAGTTCATTCCATCCAACTCTTGCAAAGGCGTAAGTTGCGTTGTCATGAACCTTCTCACCACATACGGACCAAACCATCGCTTGGAAAACTTCCGGAGTGCACTATGCTGGTTGTCTAGACTGTTGTCATAGACTAACACTCAATCACCTTCCTTAATTTCCCTAGGTCTCAAACGATGTCGCTGATCAAATCTGACCTTGTTCTTCAACCGTGCTTCTCGTAACCTATCCAAAGCAGCTTGGATATCCTCAAGTCTTCTCTCTAACTACCTAATTCGAATAGCAAGAAGCTCTTCCCTAGTCAATTGTCTTCCCAAGGTAACACACTCCATGTCAAAATGTGTTCTTCAATCGGCATGATAGGTTTCTGATCTGTGATGAGTTCCATCGACATGTAACTTGTCACCGAGCTATGTGTAGTTCGATCTGTTCATAACGCAAATGATAAGAGTTGAGGTCACTCGCGCACCCTTCTGTTGCAGGCCTTCACCAAAGCCTTCACAATGGGAGGATGACCACGTTCACTCTTGGGATTCTCTTCGGGGTTGTAAGCAGTTGTCAGTGACAACCTCACCCCACATCTTGCAAAGAATTCACGAGCCTCATGTGCATCTAACTCTCCTCGATCTGCAGTGATCGTTCCCACACACCCATATCGACAAACAACCTCTTCCAAGAGAAATCTACATACCCCTTCAGTTGTCTTTGTTCGAAGCGCCCTACCCTCAACTTGATTTGTAAGATCTTCTCTAGCAAGTACCAAGTATCTCATCTGCCACAACCCAATTGGCATAGTCACCAAGTCTACAACCCATTTGAAGTGGATTGTCAACAGATAAGTTGGATGTAATCCATCTCTATGTCAAATGTTCGAGTACATCTGACATGGCAAACAAGACTCCACAAAAGATACAACATCCTTGTACATGTTTTTCCACCAATACCGCTCTTTCATCTTTGTAAAAGTGGCCCAAGTCCCTCGATGTCCAACCCAAAGACTCTCATGGAACGCCTTGAGCAACTTCTACTGATCTTCCTTGTTACAAATCACTCGTAGCGGTACCCCACCTTTCTGCTTCGATCGCTTCCAAAGAAACCCATTCTGCAACATGAAGTTGTAGGCCTTCCTTCGAACTCTTCAAAATCTTTCATCCGTCCAAGCTGTCTGGTTAATCATCGTACTAAGGTACCTTCCGATGTCAAGCAAATCATCATCATACAATCCTTGAACAAACAACTCATCTTCTCTTCCTGTCTGTGCAGTTGAATAGAACTTTGCACCCACGTCGTTAATATCTTCAACCATCTCATCCTCCCCATCATACCGAGCTCGAGATAACATATCTGTCATCGGATTATCCTTCCTTGCGATATGTCTAAACTCCGGGTTCAACGACTTGATATATGTGATCCATCGTAACATCGCAATATCAGGAGTTGAACAATTCATGATCACCCCCTAACAACGGCAAGCAATCAGTTTCAACCACCACTACTGCTCCAATCAAATACTCTTTCTCAGTTTTCATAGCTGAAACAATATCCCACAGTTCTCTCTTCACTTGCGGGTAAGCACGTTGTCGAGCGCTTAACACCTTCACTCCGAACCTAACCGCAAACCTGTCTCCATCCTCATCATCTTGTCCGACTGCCCATCCAATTGCAACTGGACTTGTATCCACAGTAAGAACCACCGGCCTAGCACCCTTGGAATCAATCCTTCCCAGAACTGGAGGAGATGATAGTAAAGACTTTAGCTTCCTTACCGCGTCAGTATGCTCTTCCTCCCATCTGAACTTATGACCCTTACGCAACAATCCATACAACGAATCCGCCACATGCGCATAATGAGGAATCCAAATGTGATAGAATACACAAGCACCCAAAAATCTTCTTACTTCTGTCAGCGAGTTGCAAACCTTCTTCATCCTTCCAATCATATCCACCTTGTTCGGATCTGGCTTCCGACCAAACGATCCACACAAATGATCAGAGATCAAAACCTCTCTAACCCCAAATGTCGACTTCACACCTGACAGCGTAAGATGAACTTCCTCAAGTCGAGATAAGATCTTCTCACAATCTGCGATGTGATCGATGACGTATCGTCAATGTGGTGCCCACAAATTACAGGATTCACGAATTTTTAAAATTTTTATGACTAATAACTTGTTTGTATAACTGAAGAAGCGTTGTTACTTAAGATTACTGCTTCCTTAGAGGGAAGATGATCTTATGAGCTTTTTAATAAGAAGTTGACTTCTTCGGAAGACGACCATCTTCTGGGAAGCGTCTTCTCAGTTGCGTCTTCGGAAGACGAGAAGACGGCGGAAGATGAGAAGACGGCGGAAGACACCTGTCTTCCGGAAGACAGCGACCGCAAAGGCCTAACCACGAGTTTTCAGATAAAACAGTAGGTGTACCTACTAGGTAACACACAGGTGGTAGGTAGGTCAGGAAAGACACCTAGGGTCGAAACCCCTAATCTGCGGGGAAGATGCGCAGGAAGCGCATTAGCGCATTCCAACTTCCCGCAGCATAGCGCGCTTGCGAAAATCGATTTACGCGAGTGAGCATCGAGTGAGCATCGAGAGAGGAATCGAGTGAGGAGAGGACCAGTTGGCAGCTAGGCGAAGGGCGAGACTGAATTGCTGAAGCACGGAAAGCAGAGAGCGAAGGCGCTTCTGTGAGCTCCCGAGAAGCTGACATTGGAGAATCGCTGAGTAGAATCAAAGGTGGAATTGGAGCGTGGCCAGAAATTGACAGCGGAAGCAGTCGTGTGGAGTCGTATTGGAGCTAAGACCAGAGCCAGAAGCGCGCGGGAGGTCGAAGACAACTCGGGAAGCAGAAGAAGACTGTAGAGGTTCTTCCCAGGTTCTTTCCCCTTCCCACTTCTTCTCGCCTTTGTCTAGTATTCCCCCGCGCTTCTCTGGTTGTTTGCAAGCAGCCTGATCGATTACCCCCACCCCCCATTTTTCCTATTAGAACATTGGGTGCGGAAGCGCTGCCCAATTTCTGTCAGACATCTTCCTACTTCTTCCTAAGTTCAATTCGAGCTTCCCTACACCTCGTCCCCAAATTAACGATCCCAGCCATCAATTTCCCTACCCTACTACCCCTCTACCCCCGAAACCTGGAACAGAAGACGCTTCGGAAGATGGGAACATCTTCGGAAGACGCTTCTTACACTTGACTGTCTTCGAAAGTCGACTATAACCCATTCGTATCAAGAGTGAATTTGTGTTGCTTTTGTGTTAAGAGAGGCTTGGTACGAATCCTGAGTGGTGTGGTGAGTTCTTTTGTTATTTCGAGAAGTTGGAACTCGGGAACTAGGCCTGTGCCTCCCGGTCTTCCAAGCTTCTCAACTCCACATCTTCCTAGAGAGACTAGAAGACTGAAGGGCTGGCAAAATGAGCGAGAAGACGTGAGGGTCCATTTCGGATCTCTTCTGTCCGACCCATAGCAGCCGTTCCTTCTTCTTCCCCAAACTTAGAAGAGAGTCGTGAGAAGACTTGCTGGCAGAATCTGGAGAGAATGATCGAGGGTCATGTCTTCCCACCGAGCAGCAAGCTTCTTCTGAGTGCGTATGAGAGGTGAGAAGTCAGAAGAACAGAGTGCAATTGTCTTGAGTCTGTTGTGAGGATAGATTGCGCGTAGGAAGACGAAGACAGGTGAGACCAGTGAAGGGAAGCCTGACTTCGGGAAGTCTTCCGAGAAAGACATTGAATCAGAAACTGTCCTGGGTGTCTTCCCAGAGGCCACTCTCACCGCAGGAGCCCGCAACCATCTTCTGAACCTGTCATGCACTTTATGTTTCGCGAATCTTGTATCTTCTGATAGGAAGTAGGATGTGATGCAAGGTGGGTTGTCTTCTTGGTAATCCATGCGAGGCCTTGCTTAGATAGGATTGTTTAGATATAGCTCGGAAGACGAGAGCTATCTAGGAAGTACTGTTAGAATCTCGGAAGACGGAGTAGCTGTCTTCTGAAAGACTAGTTTCGTCTTCTGAGAAGTAGAAGCTAGACTGTGGGCACTTGGGAAGGACTGAGCCTTCAGCTCATAGTAGGTGCTTGCGGCTTAGTGCAACAGATCTTCCAGCATGACGATGCATCCGCGAGGCTTGGTGTTACCAGCGGCAGAATTGACCGAGGTCACTCCTTTCCTCAAGGAGTTGGGTCTCGACTTCTTCCTGTGGGATTGGAACCTCACCGATCAGGGACTTCTGGAGGAGGTGTGGGCAGAGTTGCCACCTCGTAATCGTGTACATGCGGAGGCAGGAGTAGCTCGAGGAAGGCCATCTTCCTGGACTGAAGATTGGTGGTGCAGGGCTTTTCACAGGCCAAAATCCGAGAACCGAGGATATTGGTTCGAGAAGAAGATCTTGCCCAGGATCGTGAGTTCGTGGCATGTGCCTGGGAGCACCACCTACCTTTTCGTGGAAGACAAGCAGGGGAGGAACGGTTGGAAAATAGAATCTTACCGGGAGCCGAAGAAGCGACTTCTGGCGAAGTTGTTTCTGCATCTCTTTCCCAAGGGGAAAGCGCAGAAGACAAGGTACTTAGGAGATCAGGACGTGGAGTTCCTGGAATCAGTGTGGGATGACAGAGTGCCTATCTACTGGGGCGCGTACATCCACAACTATGTACAGACGGAGCTAGCGTACTTGGATACCCCGGCGGGAGGACACTTGACACCCTTCCTCTGCTACTTGTATGTAGCCATGGGGGATCTTAGGGAAGATCAGCTGGCAGAGTATGGACCAACGGTGTCGGAGTGTAATCCGTCTACCTAGGAAAGCGCCGGGCTTCTGGCTGTGGTTGTTCACTCAAGAGGTTGGCTTTCAGGTTACAACAGGGGCTATAAACACTCACACAGATGTGTAAGATCTAGTAATATACCCAGAAGGCGAAATTCAGGTCTAGCTGGCAGTAATAGGATTCGGCGGTGAACTTTGACACTCACAGAGAGGAAAACTGTGAAGGTTTAGAGCTCTAAACTTCCCCTACATGCAAATGAGGTACTACTGAACTCACAGACGAAATTTCAGCCTGAGATCAAATTCTGACACGGAGATATGAACAGAAAAGTTTTGAGCAAGAAAACTACGGCAATTTCTGGTACCTAGCTGGCTATTTCAACCTATAACAGGAGTTTGGCTCGATCAATTTCGAAGTTTCTTATAGGATTTGCAGTCTACAGGGTGCTGAACATCCCTGTGAAGTTGAGACTCCTGAATGTACACAGAACTGTAGATCTCCTCCTCTGAAGTCGCTGCTCTAGATTAAGAGCTTTTCAGACCCCCTCAGCTTCAGCGGCCGCCCTGAATTACTCAGTTGCTCAATCGATAAGAAACTTTTTGTGAAATCGTAGCCCTGCTGGCGGAGAACACAACCTCGAAGTTTTGAAGCAATTTCCTCAAATCTGCTGCGAATGACACTGAAAACCCTAAATCCAACCAAAATGATTCAATTCTAGCACAATCCGAACTTCAATTGCTCATAACTCCGTCTTTATTGACTCAAATCGATCGAAATTTTCACTGGAAGTGCTTGGCATGATGAGACCTCTCTCCCTGTGCTCTCAGATTTCGAAGATCCCTCACCAAATGCTCGAACTCCACTTTAGAGCTCTGTTTCTAAATTTAGAGTTTAACAAAAGACAAAAATGGACCAATGGGAGTTCATAGCTCCACTTGGTTGTCCTTTAGTACCCTAAACCACGTGGCAACTTAGTTTTACTCATAGGCTATCACGTTAAGCCCCCTAGAGTGCCAGCGTAAAACTTAAATTACTTAAAACGACACGCAACCTCGAAAAATAACTTAAATCAACTAGAAAGTGTGCATGGGCGACACGCAAATACAACCCATGAGCTTAAGCCCTATCAACATGGTAATCAACCTACTAAGACTCAAAATAGTGTTAACACCGTATGCAAAGGTGTCAAACATATACATAAACGACTAGAAGTAATATAAGCTAACTTCTAGAACTACTAAACTCAAGCGTCGGAGTAGAAATATAACATGTAGCCGCCAAGTAGCGCGACAACGGAGCGACAGGAGGTGAAGGAGGAGACCTCGGAAGATGATGATCGAGCGGCAGCCGCAACGCCCCCTCCCACTCTGATGCCACAGCTGAGGCCCGGCTCTCACCAGAAGACGCTTCTGGTGAGGGAAGACGAGTCTAGTGGATCGGAAGACGCCACGCCACCGAGGAAGATGGGTCCCAGAAGTGTACCAAGGACACCCATCTCCCTCATTCATTCAGGATCGGAGTCAGACTCGGAGGAAGAACTGCTGTGTACCCGCTTGGAGCGGAAGACCGCTTCTGCAACACCTGGGAATCTTCCGAAGACTCCAGAAGACAAGAGAAGAAGGGATACTCCTACTGCGATGCGAGAAAGCGCAGTGAAGAGACCCGCTCCTGCCATGAGGGATCTTCCACCCCGGAAGATGAGAAGGGTAGCTTCTTCTCGTGCGTAGAAGATGAAGGCCATTGTGGTGAAAGAGGCTTCCTTGCCTCTGGAAGACGAAGTCGACACCGCGGAGCGAGTGGTGGAGATGAACTTGTCTTCCGCAGGAAGACTACTGGAGGAATTCAGCGCCTACTTCCAGAAGGAGATCCAGCCAGCTATGGAGTTGCTGGAGAAGAGAGCGAAGGCACAGGAGAGGCCCTTGCAACCTAGATTCGGCCTACGCACCTTGCTGCGACAGGGAGAAGACCAGAAGAAGACGGAGTCGCTGAAAGCTAGTCTCCGCACCACGGAGAAGCTCGCAGCCAGGTACAAGGCGGAAGCAGCCGCTTCTGCAAAGGAGCTGGTGCAGCTTCGGAAGAGCAACCAGGAGTTGTAGACGCGTGTACAGCAGCGCGATCATGAAGTCCTCCGAGTGCGGGAGAAGATCACCACCCTCGCAGAGGAGCATACCACTTGGAAGACGCAGCGAGAAGCCGCAGAAGCGCAAGTTGCCGTTGAGAAGACGCAGCGGGAAGCAGCGGAGGTTCGTGCATAGGAGATGCTAGCACAGTCGGTGGAAGCGCTTCGGAAGAAGTTCAACTTCACCGCGGTAAGAAGTTACTTATCTTGGCTAGAGGATGGGACAGCGAGTCCAAAGCAATGCTGGTGGAATGCAAGGAGAGCATGTTCAGGTACTTGGATCGACAGATCGAAGGAGTGAAGACACTTTATGATCTTCCCTCGCTTCCGACATCTGTAACCGCATCTTCCCACGCTCCAGCACCATCGACTGGTTCCGGAATGGAGAAGGAGGAGTTCGACCTCGCTGTGCACTTGGTAGTGACAGCGTTGGAAGCCGGGAAGACACCGGAAGACGCCCCGAAAGACAAGATGTCTTCTGGAAGACAAGAAGACGAGCCGTCTTCTCAGGTATTCCGAGTGGAGGAAGCGACTTCCCCGGACCCCTATGAGGTCGTCATGGTCCCTAGTCCCGCACCAGTGGCTCAGAAGACGGAAGAAGCACCGGTCGATTCCGCTTCCCAGAAGACGCTTCTGTCTTCCGAAGCAGAAGCCGAAGTCAAGGAAGACGCAGCAGCAGCGACAGCAGAGCCAGCCAAGGACGATGAGGAGGAAGCCACCTCAGTGACACCCGAGGTAACTGCAGGGCTTTCTAGCTTATCAGAAGTCGCGTTAGGAGCTCCGATAGGAGCAGATCAGGTAGAGATTGCCACCGAGCAATCAGAGTAGTTAGTAACTCCATTCACTATTCCAAATTTAATAGGACCGAACATGCTATCTTAAGGGTGGCAGTTTTCAGTGTAAAAATAGTTAGGACACCATGTGGCAGCATAGGTAGCGTAGGAGCAACAAGGTGGATGGCTAATTAGGAAGGGGAACCGCTTGCATGTGGGGTGACAACCTCCTGTCAGCGCCTGTCTCTCCCTGGTGGTCGTCTCCCCTGGTTCTCATGGCAGCGACATAAGTAGGATCGAAGAGTAAGAGACAGAGTTCTAGAGTTCGATAATTCTGTAGTTCTGCACGCACATACCAATCTTACGGTGCAGGAGACAGATTGGACACTAGAAGTACACTAGAAGTACACAGTGTACACTACACCCGTTGTTGGAAACATACGAATAGTCTGAGAATACACAGAAGGGGTCTGCATGCTCGTACTAGCAGTGGTTCGGAGATGTAGATGAGTAGTGGACAGTCTAGAGTAGGGAACGGCATCCTCGTGCAGACCTGCTGATTAGACTCATGTGTCGAGTAGACGCAGGAAGTAGAGGAGTGAGCTTCCCAATGTCATTGTGACTTCTTCTCGAGGAATAGATTGTGGATTTGAGTGCAGAAGCTTCGTTCATGTCTTCTGGGTGGTGGGTTTCTTGGAATTCGCTCCCAATTGTGCATGGGAAGTGTTCTTCTTGAGTGGCGGTGAATGTCAACAGTTGTGGAAGTGTAGCTTGACTCGTTCAGTAGAGCACTTGGGATCTGCGTACGAACGGTCTTATGGGTAAGGAATCCTAGAAGACACAGTAGTCAGAGCAGCGAAGTAAAGAAGAAAGAAGCCTTCTTCTCGCAACAGAAGACGACATCCTCGAGTAGAAGACGTGCAACAATACTCACGTTTGTTGTCTTCCTCCCTAAACTATTACAAGCAGGGATGGCTTATTAGTCAGGATCCGGACTAGAAGCCTGTCGGAATCTTAATTGCCTCTTTTCATCTTGTTTTCTCTTGTTCGGATTTTCTTATCTTCTCCATCTTCTCCCATCTTCCCCATCTTCTTACCTTCTTCTAGTGAGCTTCCGAGACTTCTATTGAGCTTCCGTGAAGGTGAATGTCGTTGTAGTGCTGCAGGAAGACCACTTCCGTAGGCAGAAGCCTGGGAAGGCTACAGGGGGCATACACCTTGTGATTAATCTAACCCGTTGGAACATGAGTGTGAGAATAAGGTGTAACGACCGTTGCTAGTCGACTTCTGCGAAGCAGGACCGCCTTCTGGAGGTGTGAGAAGACGAGCTGAACCCCCAGAAGACGAGAATCACTTCGAGAAGACGGTATCGAGAAGACCGGAAGAAGCAACCTGGAAGCAAGAAGATCATCTTCCCGAGCTTCTCTGTGAATAGTTGTGTGATATTTTAATTGGTGGTTGTTTGTTTAGTTCCAGAGCAACATTTGGCGTGACTGGAAGACGTGTGGTTTTGTGAGAAGACGGGATTTCTAGACAAAACCCGTGTGTTTGTGTGTTTGAACAGATCTTAGAACTTAGAGCAGCGTTACTTGCGTAAATCTTCTGTGGGAACGATATCTTGTATACTAAATGGGCAAAAGGAGTAATCCTGCGTCACTACAGTCAACACCCCCTCTGATCTAATGCTTCATCCTTCTCATCTTCCACACATCCTTTGTTGGGGATGTCATCCAAGAACGGCATCGTCTTTTCAGGGATGAAGTCTCTTAGAACTCGATTCATCCCATTCATCATGTGTGCTATCGAGTTGGTAGCTCCTTGTGGTAAAGTACACATCCTAACCAACCCAAAGGTATCCTCATTGTCGTGAAGCTTCTGCTCTCCTCCGCTAGTTAATATTGATCATACCCTGAGCAAAGATCTCCCATTGAGTAAATTGCTCTTCCTGCAAACGCTTCAGCAAACTCATCCACAATCGGTCTCACTCCAACATTTTTGATTGTTACTGCGTTCACCGGTTGCTTGTCTTGGATGAACCACAGCAATCCATTCTTCTTAAGCACTGTAAACCATCTGCTCGAATACGGTGCAAACGACGGCTCCAAGATCTTCATCCGCATCTTCTCCTTCAGCAACTCCACTAGTTTGGGCAAGTGAGCCCGCGGTACTAGAATTGGTCTCAAGTTCCATGGCACATGCAGTACCGTGAAGATAATCATCGAGGTAACAACGTATGGGTCTACACACCCAATCTCATGTGACTCAAAAGCAAATGCTTTCCCATGTCGTGAAAGCATCTCCTTGAAGCACATCCTCTCTTTTGGTAGAAGAGACCCATCAGATCCAATCTTCAGCTCTTCAAGGGTCTTCTCCGTGAACTTGTGTCCTATCATTGCAAGATCTCTCAAACTCTTCTCTCTTGAAGCTCGATCCATCTGTTGGTTAGTGTCTTCCGGCAAAGGACCAGCAACTGGCTTTATCTTCTTATCCACTGTCTTGTACTTTGTCTCAACTCGAACCTCCGATGCACGGAATGATTCGATCACCGAATAGACCTCCCTTGAATGAATATGCACAACCTTATCCATATCCTTCCATCCAATAGACATGACCTCTCGCAAAAGATCTTCCAACCCATCCTCTTCATAAACACCAGAAATCCATTCATCCCCTTCTAGCTCACCCAACTCTTTTCATCATCAACTCAACATCACGCAAATGTTTTTATTCTTTTCTCCTCAACTCTTCTACCTTCTTGTAAATAGCAACCCCACACTCTGAAAACCCAACAAACTCTGTACAAAAGGCACTATCTCCATCAAGCGAGAGTACCTTCTCCTGCGCACCACCACAATCCCGCTCTATAGTGGTACTCAACAAAAATCCTTGAACTCTTCACTCACCATTGGAAGTGGTTTCTCCCTCAGATGATCTCGATTGCGCTCGTGATTGGACGATACAGTCAAGAATTGTACCGCTCTCGTCTCATCTTGACTTCGGATCCTAGCATAAGCAGATCCGTCGTCCAGTACCTTTGTCTCTATCCGAGTTGCTATGATGAAAAGTTGACCAAGAATGAGCGGGTATGATGTTGCTTCCTGAACAAAGAAGTTTTGCTCGATATCAACATCACCTACGCGCACTCTGATGTCTGGACAAGCTCCATACAAGTCTCCTCTTGTGTTGTTGGCTGCTCTTATGACCCACCCATGCTCTGTGTCGATCGGCCACTTCTTCCTCTTGTACAACTCCTTCGACATGATGTTGATTTCTGATCCATGATCAATCAGAGCAACCACCGGCTCCTCCAAGTCTTTGATTCTCACCAACGTCTTCGTTGTAGCTCGAGCCCAGTGACTGTGACTATAATGACTTGAGCTTTGTTTTCCATCCTCTTCTTCATCCTCAAAATGTACCTTGCGCCTTCGATCTCTTTCTTCCTCTGAAGAATAAACACTGCACTTTGCAAGCTCTCTCTCCTCATCCACAAACATCTTAGTATCCAAGGCATGTGATAAACCAGTCTCACCCATAATCTGTCGCTTCCGTTTGATGACATCAATGATGACATCATTAAACTCCCGCTTAGCAATGCCCAACACTTCCCTCAAGGTAAACTCCACCTTAGCATTCAGAATGTGATCTTCCAAGACTCCCTTCAAGTCTGTTGAAGCCTCGATGTCCGACTGTAGTTTATATGCAATCGGCTTACCCTTCTCCTTCTGAAACTCCTTTGCTCTCTCTTTCGATGGAAAAGGAGCATTATCCATCGGTAGATCTTGAGCTCCTGCATCTCGAAGCTCTTGACAAACCTTCTCTCCTCGAGTCTGTCTCTTTGAAGAAGTTCCTTCCCTTGAATCCTCTGAATCTCACCTTCTCTTCTCTTCCAACAACGCTTCGTGTTGGTTCTTGGCAATGTAAGCATGCCCGATAGAGCTTCTATCGGATCCTCTCATCCAATATCCTTCCGGATTGTAGCAGCTGTTCTCAGCAACGTCTCATGTGCCATCTTCTCTTTCTGTTTCATGGAGATGGTAGATGATCGCAATCCACTCGGCTCAACTTGTCCGTTAAAACCTCTCTCAGCTTGATCCTCAACTCTCGTGCCATAGGTTCCAGCTTCCACCATTGCAACTGTTGCGCTGATAGGTGGTCCTCAACCAACTTCTTCATCCCTCCTCTACCAAAGTTGGTATGAAGAAGTGCACCAATATCCCTCAGTGCTACCTTCCCATCCTTCCAGAAGAACACTCCTTGCTGTAAGATATTAGTGAACTCCTTACAATCTCTGCGTGGGTGATCGGTACCATCGCACCAGATACACCGCTGGACCCAGCCTTGCTTCTCAACTGATCTTGCTCCGCTTGTAGACCCCTTCTCTTCCAATCTTGTGAGCTTGATCTGCAGATCTCGCATTCCACGCAAAATCTCCTCAAGGTTTGAATCTCCTTCTTCGGAGATACTACAAGTGCCTGAACAATTGGAATAACTGGAACAACTGGAGCAACTGGTACTACCTGTCTAGCAACAAGAACCACTGGTCGGACCACAGGAACAGATGTTACAGCAGTCGATGTTGGTGCCAGTCTCCTAACATGAACTTTCTCTCGTCTTCGCTCCCTCTTGGTAAGCAGACCAACAGCTTCTTCAACCTTCTTCCAACTGCTGGTCAATCCATCGTCTTCTTCTCGATCCTCCAGAAGTACCTCCAGCTTCTCTTGCAGCTTCTGATCTGCAGACCGAAGAAATAACTCTGTCTTGTTGGACTGCAGCGTCAACTTCTCCATCCTAGTCAGCCATGAAAACTGCTTCTCAAACTCCCTGAGCAACTCTGTAGCTTGTAAACCTTTCCTTGGTTGCTCAACCCACTCTAAGAATGATTTCTTGGTGACCCGATCAGAGTCACCCAAGAAGTACTCATCCATAAAGGAACGAGCAAACGTCTCCCAATCCTTGTTAAAATGCTTCGTTAGCATTTTAACATGATCCCTAATCTCTAGAGCAGCTGCTAACTCAAACGTCTCAATCATCTCATCTTTTGAGATCCGGTTCAGCTCCATCTCCTTCACATAATGCTTCAGATATCTTGAGACATCTCTCTCATCAAACAGGTCAATCCTGCTGACCACCGCTTAGCGTCTTTGTTGCCAAAGCTTCCTTCCGCTCATCAGATTGTTGCTGCCGTAAGAACATAGTAAAAGCTTGGAACATCGATGCAGTCGCCGGATCCAATTGCACCTTTGGCAACCCACCTGAACCACTAGCTCCATCTCCATCACCTTTCTCATCCCCACTCATGACTACCAATCTCTTCTTCAAAGTTCACACACAGAAGAAATCTCCACCCCAGACCTTCACGTCGAGTTCACCACCGATATCATGTCAGATTTTACGTGAAGGATGTCCAGGAAAACACGAGGTCCTTGGTTGTGGAGATGTTGTGGTGCTGAAACAGAGACAAGACAAAGAAAAACAACCATGAAAACGAATGCTATGATATATACCAACTCCAAATGTATATACACTGTCGGTTCTTTCTCCTAAGAGCAGAGAACTGAGAAACAGACCAGAGCGGTCTGTAACCTGCTTCAAAAGCGCCTAAAAACAATCCTTGAATCACAACCCTGACCCAAAACCACCGAAGCGTAGCTCAAAGCAAGAGAAACTTCCGTTTGTTTACAAACAGAGCCATAGCAGTATCACGCGATCCAAACCCAAGTCCAAACCACACCCATGTACAAGCTCTTAGCCAAAACTAGCTACCACAAGCTGTATATAGCCAACCAGAACTCTAACGAACTCAAAAGAACAAAACCCGTAGCGAAGAACCGAAAAAGGTCTATCTGAAAACTTCCTCCTTTTCGCTGAACGGACTTCAGATGTCGATAGGGTCTCCTCCGCTGACTCCGTTAACCCAAGAAACCTTCAGATCTGACTCCTAACAGCCGAGATATCGCCGATTTTTGGCCGCAGGTGATCGAATCTTCAAAAACTCCTCCCTACGACTTAAAACCGCACACACCGTACAAACGGATCGTCTAAACTGATATCTGTCTTCCCTGGCAGATATATCTAGCTATCGCGAACCCAACGAGACTCCAAACAAGTCGTTTGGAGTCCCTCTTGCAGAACCACGCAAGAAATTTAGTCGCAGGTTGCAAAAAACTGACGTAAATGGACTCCTTGCGGCTCAAACTCGCTCACCTCACCCAAACCAACAATCCAATCCACGTATTGTCTTCTCCTATGCGTAGATGAAGACTCCCTAGTCGCGTAGGCACCAAGAACGAAGAGCTTGACACACCGATCGCGAAGAACAACCCAATTTTAGGTCGCAGGCGATGAAAAATCTGACGCAAGCGCTTCCCTGCAAGCCAATTTCACTCAGAACTCCAAACCGCCCGATGAAACTTGGTATCGTCTTCAATTTCCTGTAGAACTCGGTGTTCTGATCCCGATGGATCCAAGGACAGCAAGTTTGGACTCCGGAACGGTCGGAACGGTCCAACTCTCCTTCACATGTAACTGAAATCTCCAAATCTCTTTCCTGCATCTCAATTTCTCTCAGTACACATCCTCTGATCCGTCTCTTCCCAAATCGTCTTAATCTGTGCATAGCCTGCACAGATCTGAACCCAGTGACACCTTGCACGCGTGTATTGGACTTCCCAAATCTCCAAACCGTCCATCGACAAGTCGCAGGTGCAAGCTAATCCCTAAGCTACTCCCTTGTATCAGTCTCTGTACGTATGAAGTTCTCTGTCAAAATGAGGAAGCAGGCCCCTTGCGTCTTTAATATAACGCATGGGTTGTAAATACCCAGTCAGCAAGTAAACTAAGGCCTAGCTTGATTTTCCCTTCTTTCGAGTCGCATAACTTCTCCAGAAAGCTGACAACGAGCTCTACCCATCTATGTGATGAAAGTGAAAATCCGAAGTTGTGCCAAAAGCCCGTAAGCTGAGGCCTAGCTTGTTTTCTCCATTTTCGAGTCTTGTAACTTCTCCACTAGGCGTCCAAACGAAGTAGACAAAGTGTCTATGAAAAACTAACAAAGAGCTCTATCCACTGATGCGATAAAAGCAAAGATCCGAAGTTGTGCTAAAAGCCCGTAAGCTGGGGCTTAGCTTGTTTTCTCCATTTTCGAGTCCTGTAACTTCTCCACTAGGCGTCCAAACGAAGTAGACAAAATGCCTACGGAAAGCTGACAATGAGCTCTACCCATCTATGCGATGAAAATGGAGATCCGAAATGATGCCAAAAATCCATAAGCTAAGGCCTAGCTTGTCTTTCTCATGAGTGTCTTTGGAGCGACAAGCATCGAAGTCTGAATTTCAGATAGGACACGACTCAAGTGGTTATGGAGTCCAACAAGCTTACAAGGAAGCTTGCATGATGGACTCTGATCTTACAAGAGTATGACTTCCAAGTAGTGCATAGGCCTGGAGTTGCAAACCTAGATGCCGATGGGTGGAGTCGCAACTCATGCACGAGTCAGCAGATCAGACTGAGGCTCAATGGCATGACGAGGTTGATGAGGAGATAGTGCCAAGGTGGTATGCATTTGTCTTTCTTTGTGTGTTGGTCATGAACTCTAGTATGGAGAGTTAGGTCGTATCTTTCTCTGGTCAGAGAGAAGATGATGAGTCTCTAGATCTTGAGGGTGGAGATGGTGTTCCAGACCAGCTAGATATCCACGACGATGTGACTGTAATGGAGTATCTACGTACTGGAGTGGTGATAGACACAATAAGTGCCAAGGAGCGAGATCGTGTCTTTCAACGAGCGAAGAGATTTCAACGAGAAGGACGACATGTACTTCGAGTGTAGGATGATGAGAGAGTACGGATAGTGTCACATCCATCTCAAAGAGCACAGTTAGTACGACATGCCCATGAGGAGTTGAGACATTTTAGAGTGAAGAGTACTCATAGCTTACTCCAAGGACTATAAACCCTCCACGATCTCATTGATCAACTACCCCCCCGATCTCTCAACCTCCACGATCGCCATCGATGAATCTGCAAATGTCGGGCCTGTCTCTCACTCAGGGGTCACCTCTGATGGCTTTGATGGAAGCACACCATGAATCTTGAAGGGAAAAATGCTAAGTTCACTCATTCATACACCCACAAACTTATCAACTAAAAATCTCCTTAAACACATCAACTAAAATCCTCCATTCTAACGACGTCTCTCAAGTTCTCACATGCTAAAAATATTCCACACTCTCTATATTACTCAAGTTGTCATTACGACAATGTGAAAACAAGGATGAGGAGCTCTTCTCTACTCCTCTATTTATACATTCTAGGTTTTTACTTTGGTACCTTCTGGATACTCAACCGTAACTACTTTTACCGGGTTTTACTAAGATATTACTTAAGGTAAAAGCACTAATCATATGGGCTTCTTACCTTTTCACATGGGCTTATTCCTTCAAAGTCAACAATTTCTAGAAGGATTATGGAATATTCTCAACGAATCTCGAATTTCCACCCCCTCTCTACACTAGGACCCACTAAAAAGGAAACATGTGGAATCTCTTCTTGTTTTTAATGCCCACAAAGTCCACAACTTTAATCCAACCACTAATATCAAGTCAAAAAGGAGATAATGGATACTTTCCACCTCCTTTCTACCTTTTAGACAAGAGGACAAGATAGTAGTGCTCACTCTTTAGCAAATATCTGAATTCTGCCAAAAGTACAGCTAAGTTTAACCATAACTAACTTTTAGCTAGTCATGACTAACTTGATACCTCCTTAAAGTACTTTGGCAGCAAATAAACATTCTCAACACTTAGTTATAACTAAACACCTTACTAATAGACAAACTTCTTATGTGTAACATAGGTCGTTACAGGACAATATTGGTGTCGTGGTATGCACATCAATGTGCAGCAGTTTGTCGCATGATGTGTGACTTGTGATCGAGTACAAGCATCATTTAATGCTCCTACACCACAGTTACACTCCTTACCGATTATGGGGTTAGATTACCATTGGAGTTTGGATTTTACGAGACCTTTATCGTTGATTGTACGTCACGATCAGTATGTGTTGATAATGGTTGAGCACTTCTCCAAATGGATTGAGTTGATGGCACTACCAGACAAGGCGAGTGAAGGGACAACATATGCGTTCTTAGATCGAGTGCTGAGTCATTTTGGAGCACCAGCTGAAGTGCTGACAGACCAAGGTACGGAATTTCTTGGTGAGTTTCAAGTCTTGTGTGATCAAGTGCTAATTGATCATCGGACTACATCTCAAGATCATCCTGAGACGGATGGTTTGGCAGAGAAGGTAGTTCAGACGCTGAAGAGAGGATTGCGCAAATATGACTTGCAGAAGGACCACTTGGGAGACTAGGATGTGCAGTTATCATGGTTGGCTATGGACTATCGTTTTAGCCGACAAGCGTCTTTGGCTTTCTTCTCACTGTACTTTATATTGTATGACCGAGATCCAGATTTACTTTCGGTCATTCGTCGTGATTCTGCTGAGGTGCTGAACCTTGATGACTCGGATATGTGAGTGAGTGCATGTTCTCAACAAGCAGAGACATTTTGGAGAGTTATGCCTATGGCTTTTGAGAACCTAACGATTGTTCAGCATAGAAATACGTTGCGATACGTGACTATTTGAGGAGGAGGTTATCGATCATCGATTTGCAGGTTTCATCCTGAGGATTATATCTATCTACAGTAGATTGCACTGACGACGTTGGATGTGACTGCATGTTGCACTATTTTGCGAGTACGTGAGGTATTACTTTCTGGAGTACTCATGTTAGAGGGCCGTGATGGTGTTGTTTGGAAGGACCATGTGCGTAATTGTGTGCCATGTCATCTTCTCAACATCGATGGTACCGTTGACCAAGCTTAGCAGTTGTATGCACGGGCTCGAGGTATATGTTGTATGGGTCTGTTGGTGCAGCAGTTCGTATGTTGATGTGTGATGGTTGTTTGAGAAATTGACTCATGTCACGTTTGACTCCACCTCTCAGTGTCATTCCTATTGGACGGTGGATTTGTCCTTGATGTATATAGCAAGGATAGCCGATTAGATCTTTGCGTGGTATGGATTGCAGACATGCAACTAACGATGGGGTGATGTAGCACTCGGTCTCCTGATCCTTGCACCCATGAAGGTGTATATCACGTAGTTGAGATATGAGACTATTTGGAGTTAGAGGGACCTAATCGTCAGTTAGGAGACGATTGTGGTACACTTTTGTATGTGTATGAGATCGTCCATGTGTTATGTGTATGTGTGATGTTCGTCTGATAGTGATGTATGTTGTGTAGCGATGTGTATGCGTACGACAGCTGTCACGTCAGTTTGGCACCTCGGCTAGGTTGGTCGAGTGCGGAGTGACAAACCCCGATAGGGCCGTTAGTGCCGTTAGGGCGAGTTGGTGGGATAGTCCACTAAGGTTATACTTCGCAGATAGGGCTTGGAGACCTTAGTTGAACCTTCAAGCTTCTGGCTATGATGGATAGTCTTGGTGAGTGCAATTTGGATTCTTTGAGAGCACAGAGTGGATTTGGCTCAACTTTAGTGATTGTTTAGTGTCAGTTGACACGGTGGAGTGGGTACGAATTGTTTATCATTGTGGTACACTTGTGTATGTGCATGACATCATCCCTGTGTTATGCGTATGTACGATGTATCTCTGATGTCGATGTATGTTGTGTAACAATGTGTATACGCATGACACTTGTTTAAATAATATCATCCTATTAGGTGAAGTTAGAAGATTGCTACACCAATACCGTTTCTACATAATGTAAAAAGGTAAGTCAAGTTTCACATTTGCCTTCCGTTCCAAATTATACAGCACATTTCTCTAAACTCTGACTCAGTATTGAGTTTTGTGCCTAAGTGTAGGATAATAAGCATCCACAATGAACTTCCATACTTTTGCTCTCTTTATGATATCGAAAATAATGTAAATGTTATATAAATACTTTAAGTTAAGTAGATATTAAAATCAAAATAATATTTAAGTGTTAACTGTTACTTGTTCCAAGAACGTTGGAAGTTTTTTTTGAAAACCCATAAGTAGAGTGTGGAAATTTGCGCTTAACTGGGTACAAGTGCGGGAGTCCGCTGCATTAAATTCATACAAACATTAATACATTAATTTACCTAACCCTTCCGACGGGTTAGGTAGTAAATTAAGGTTGCAGCCCTCTTCCATCTTCAGATGGAAGAGGGTGAATAAGCAAATAAGCAATACGGAATGATGCTTTCCATTTACTTCTTCTTCATTTCATAATACTGTAGTGTATGTGACACACCCTGCGAAATGCAAGAGTGAAAAGCGCAAGAATATAATCTCGGACGAACGCAGTAGCGAAGAGTTGTTTGACTGCAACCATGCAACCTAGTGCCCTCACTTTTCTGTCATGTTGGAAAACTGTCCATGTCGTGCAATAAATGAAGAATGTTGTATCACAACAGAGGCTGCTACCCCAAAATATGTTCCGGTCCTACTGTAGCGGAAACACTACGTTTATTTGCCTCGACGTCAGCTCGTTGACTGATAATGTCATAGCGGGAGTGTCTGTGCATGTCCGTCTTCTGGTGCATGTCTTCGTCCCTACCCTGGGGCAGCACATGGACTGCACCTGACAGGAACCCTTGCTTCGTCATGAAGTGAGTTTTGCGACGAGTTCACTGCGACGAGAAGTCTTATCTTTTCTTCTAATTCTCTTTTTCCCTTGAAACGCGGAGACGCATTACTGATCACTTTTCTTTCTTTTCTTTTTCTTTCTCAGACGTGGAGGGTGAGTCTTCACGGGGTGGGTTCCCACGGGGTGAGGGTTGCATTTATCACCGTCGAGCTTTCCGTGTACAGTAACTGCGATACCGCACCGCATGATCGATTGCTATTACTGTAGTCGTATTAGTGTAGTCGGGAAGCGCACCGTCTGTCCGTCTGAGGTTGGTGTGGTGCAAGCTTGATATATTCCCTGCCGTGAGGTCGGGAAACACGCTCTTTCAAAGGCACGGCACGCTAGGAGTTGTTATAAATAAAAGAGAAAGCTAAATCGCATGAAAAGGGCGAAAATCGGTTCGCTGGCCCTACTGCATTGACTCGACTGGACTACGGTCGCGCAGTACCGCCGTTGCAATTAACCTACCGTGCCACTGTGTCTTAAGGACCGCGAACGTGAGTCGTTCAGGTATTGTAACGTGTCGAAGTGACACCTTGGAAAGGCCATTCCAAATCTAGGGCCCACACTGCAGTTAACACAGCAATTGGCTTTATCATACCTCGAGTACGTTTCTTGCGTTTGATCACACTCCTGAAACATATTCTCGCTTGATCTGGCAAAGAACAGTGGTCTCGATTTGAGATGACATATCGGACTCACAAGCCACATCCATGTTGATGTGTCAGAGCGGACGAGGCTGTACTTGTTCCCTATCGTTCCCTCGCTGGTATTTAGCCTTGGAAGGAATTCACCTCCCGCTTAAGACTGCATTCCGAAACAGCACGACTCGTAAACAGCACCTCGTGGAGCAGCAAGGTCCGGCCCGACGAGGTTCTCACTCTCTCTGACGCTCCTTTCCAGGAGACTTAGACCAGGTCCGACGCAAAGGACACTTCTCCAGACTACAACTCGTGTCGCCGAAACGACATGATTTTCAAGCTGGACTTCTCCCGGTTCGCTCTCCCCTACTAAGGAATCCTTTTTAGTTTCTTCTCCTCCGCTTGGTGATATGCTTAAACTCAGCGGGTAACCTCGTTTGATCTGAGGTTAGTGCCGTTCCGATAAATCAACAACCTGGGAGAGAATATGACAGTTTGAAAGACCCACCTTAACCCTTCAAACCGCTCTAGTCTTCTTCGACTCACAGAGGTCTCTTTTCCTGAATCTTTCTTGTGTATATGATCTTCCTACATGCGTTGTCATTATTTACACATCAGCATGGAAGTGGTTTGTGAGCTGACATTCGCAGTCCGACATGTCATCACAAACCGGGACCACTGCTCTTTGCCAGTCAGGGGTAAGATCAAACGAGAACATGTTTTCAGGGGTGTGATCAAGCGCAGGAAACGTACTCGGGGTATGATCAAGCCAATTGCTGCAGTTAACACTTGCCTTCTGTAGCACCTGTGACTGCAGCGACCTCTGTACTTGGTCTGGATACGGCTGAGATTCTGAAGACGCTTGCGGCCTTGGTCCAACAGCATCCGATCGTTGGAGGGGGTGAGTTAAAATCCACCAAGGCTTTGCAAGCGATAGTGAATAGGTGTGAAAGGTTTGAAGGAAGAAATATTTCTAGATATCTGCGCGAGTATAGAGGAGAGATGGAGCTGGTTAGGGTTACTGATGATGAGATGATAGCAAGTTTTGAGTTAGATGTCATTCCTGAGTTGCGGGACCAAGTTAGGGATGTACAAAGAAGAAATCTTGGAATCTGGATGAGTTTTGAGCGATCTCTTCGAGAAGAGTTTCTTGAGGAAGATTCAGAGAGAGTTACTAGAAGGACATTTCTAGACTGGGTTGAGCAACAACCCGGTCGTATGATGAGCCTGAGTGAGTTGGTGAGAGAGTTTGATCGGAGATACCGGCAACTTTCAACTCTAGGGCGAATAACCCTAGATGCTAGGAGAACAGAGCTTTTCTTGCAAGCTACCGATGATGCTACGGCAGATCGGTTATGTTTTATGTTGGCTGATCGATCTACTGAGGGAGGTGTTACTATGGATTGGGGGAGAGTTGAGGATGATGTGGTTGTACTGACAAGACAGAGGAGGGGAAGAGTGGTTGCGGGAGGACGTCCGCTTGCAGAAGTGGTCACTCCACCTTATGCTGCTCCTCAAGTACAGCAGCCTTTGGCCCCTGCTCCTAGATCTGTTGTCCCAGTTGCAGTTCATTTGATGCCAGTTGTGCCAGCTCTGGCACAAAAGGCACCTGTTCAGAGACCTGCGGAGAACCATGGTCAACAGAACCAGATTGAAGACCTAATTCGGCAGATGCGAGAGCTGAAGGTAGAGCTAGCTGGATTGCAGAGAGAGCAGCCACCGGCGCCTGCTGCTGCACGTCCAGGAGGAGCTCCGGTTCGTAGATATATTTGGTGTGACAGTCTTGATCATTTCCGAGGAGACTTTCAAGAGCTCACAGCTGCTTTGCGAGATGGTGTGGTTCGCTATCAGAACGGTAGGCTGCACCTTTCTTCTACTGGAGAGCCGTTGAGCACGCAGTTTGGACGAGGAGGCATGAGGAGTCTACCTCAGACTGTTACGGCTGCAACAGCAATTGCGTTAATGACACCGCTGGTAAATACTGATGTATATGCTGGGCATATTGAGGTCTCTTCTAGTCCTACATTGCTAGATAGGACTGTTCAGAAGAGTGTGGCTCCAGTTCTTTCTGAGATACTGAAGAGAGGAGCCGAGTCAATTCGTAGGGTCACAAGATGGGCAGATCCTGTAGATGCTGCTTCTATCAGAGCATTCTTGGATGTAGATAGACACGTTCACTGGCATGATGCTTCTGTGGAGGAAAAGAGGCGACGAGAGGCCTCTGAACTTGATACTGGAGTTCCTGAGGAGACTGGGGATAGAAGGAGAGTCACAAAGAGACGAGCGGCTCTTCCTGAGGACATCCCGTCTACTTCTGTAGCTCCTCCACTTGCACCAAGTCCTGTGGAGGACGTGTAGAGATCTCAGCAGGAGCCAACGACTGCTGGTAGGCGGTTTACTGCCCAAGAGAAAGAGAAGGGACCGGCTTATAAGTTGGCAGCTGATATTGAAACTTCTACTGATCTGAAGAGCATCTTGGAGCAGAGGATACTAGACGCATAAATCGAGTTTTCTCTTCGAGAAGTTCTTGATATTGCAAAGAGGGAGTTTCACGAACTGATCATCGACATCATCAAGCGCAAGAGACAGGTGATGTCCGAGCAGGTAGAAAGCCAAATGATAGATGTGGTAGGAGCTTCTGTGAATGATGCAGAGTTTGGAAAGGTGCATTTTCAGGAAGCTGATGACAAGGGATACCAGCAAGAAGCGTTGGTTGCTGGTACCAACACTATTGAGTTCGATGATGAGGAAGCTGGCGAGGAGAGTCCAGCTACTGATAGTGATTTCAGAAGGAGACATTGGGCTCGTGCTAAAACTGTTACACGAGTTCGTCTTGGAAGTTTGACTGAACCTGCTGCTGCTTTAGTTGATCACGGATCTGTGATCAACATCATGTCACGGGAGGTGTATGAGAGAGGTCAGTGGTCTATCGAGCTGAACCATGGTTGGGTGTTACGTTGTCGTGTTGTGGATTGGCTAGGGTGTGAAACCACCACCTATCCTTATCATACGTGTTTGGTGTTGAGGAGCCACTGGGACCTTATCGTGTCAAAAGATAAGGCTCCACGTGGACGATCCCTGTACTCTCCACTGAGTGGAGATAAGAGTAGTACTCTTGTCATCACATGCGAGGTTGATGTATAAGAAGAGAGGTGCACGGAGCTTGAGATATAGAGTGTAGAGTATCCAAGTCTAGTGTGAGTGTGATCAGTATCATCGGATGAAGTAAGCGGCAGTGCGAGTGGTAGGCATGAACGGAGAACCCTTTCGTGCTCCTGATCTTCCACTTGCGCATCCATTCGTCATTAAGATCCATTGTCTGCTGCGAGATCACTTTTGAGTATTTATGGTAGCTCATTGGGGAGAGTCGTTTATGACTGCGATGATGACTACTCCGGATCCTATCGTTCTTCCCATTGTCACTTACGACGCTGTTTGGGATCTTACTGTCTACATCTTGCTCTGATGTGGTATGGATCCTCCATTGGATCTGAACTTTCCAGCGAGAGTTCCATTCAACACTTGAGTCGAAATACGATGTTACAGTCGACCAAAGGTGGCGCATCGTGAGTTTGTCGTGAGGAACTTCGGTGAGGATTATTACAACCAGATAATAGCTTCATCTGTTTCTTTTGTAGTTCCGTTTATTGTCAACCGTTTTAGAGTCGAGATTCTGACTCTCTATTGAGCGTAATTTGTACTTCGTGTTTACGTGCTTCGTGACCGATGGCATCGTCAACGACACATGTTTGTAGTTTGTTCAATATAAAATTTGAGGCCTAAATGGTACTCTTGGATAAAAATTCGTTCTTTGTGTGTTTGTCATGTGAGTGAAGACAAAACCTTTTTTGTCAACTTGTTTCTCATTGGTCGAAAGTTTGACCAATCATCTTCTACCAAGTTCCTTTCATGTTTTCGAGGGTTAGAGGCACTTCCCGTGGTCCATTCACGGAGTGTGAGATATGGTTGGAAAGCTTGGGAGACGAGGATGCCCGTGGACTCAATGGTTGCTGGATTTGAAGCGCGGATGAGAAAGTTTCGATCAATTGAAGCTGAGGGGGTCAAATTCATGACCAATTTCGTTTCCGTGAAGTCTTTCTCACTTTCTGGGAGTTCTGTGAGGTTGATGGAGACGAATTGACTGTTGCTGGAAAGCTCTTGAGATAGGCTTGCCGATGGACTCCGAGATCAATCGATTCCAAGCCGGAGTGAAAACGTTATGGCCAGCTGAAGTTGGGTGTCTCAAATCGGAGGTTATGATAGTAGGCGACTGTAAACATGAGACATTGAGAAAGATATGGAGAGTTTGAGGTCGAATTTCGCTATGAAACTTTCCAGGGTCTGAGAAGGTACAGTCAGCTACCTACCTGTGAAATTTCAGACCATTTGGATTATTGGGTTGAAGGGAAGCGTTGTTTTTGTGCACAAGGGTCTGCATATCGTCTTGTGTCATTGACGAAAAGTGCTTGGATCATTCCGAGAGTTTGGTTGAGGATCTGCTGGTGAAATTTTACAGAGTGGCAGTGATGTTGACACATTAGCTTCCTGAGAAGTTTGAGCTGTTTTGATCGAGTGGTTTGTGAGGAATCGAACAGCAAATTTTCGTTGAAATAGTATCATGTTATAGAAACAGCGAACTTTGGAAGGGCATAGATGTCAACTCAGAGATGATCTCTCTGCATGTAATATCTTAATAGAGAGATTATTCTACAGGCTATCTGCTGGCCTTGGTTTCATCTCATTCTGAGCTGTGGTTGAGGAGTGACAGCGGGGTAAAGTTGAGAGGTTCTTGCTCCGAAAGGCGCAAGAGTTAAGATTCTTTGAAGAACAGGTCGACCTAGAGATTTTACTAGTGCTTTAGAGCACTTGATCATGAGTATGGAGAGTTGTTGACAGTATTTCCTGTGTTTGGATCCTCTCCATATTCGCATGTCTGTTTGTACGCCCAGTTTGTTTGATTGGATTTGTGTGTGAGCGTTGCGCTTAGGTTTCTTTTCTATTAGGAGTGTTGGTATTTCTCTTGTGGTGAGGCTGGAGTGATGACCAGCAGACCCAAGAGTGCTTGCGGTGATGGCAGGAACATGTTGCCCGTGCTTGCTACCCCGGTTCTATTTATAGTCGAATAAGAGAGAGATCTGTCGAGAGGACGTGAGGATATCGTAGCGAGATAGGTTCAGAGTGTACTTGGAGGTCAGAGAGAGGTTTGGGTGGTCGCTGGTTCTGAGTCACGGAGTGCGACACGTACTCTCTACAGCTAGATACCCGGTGTATTCCCAGATAAGAAAGCACGTCACACGACAACGTGCTGCAAACAACCACAAGGGTGAGTTATACGGCGCTTGTCCTAACGTGAAGGTGAAGATAGGTGATGTGGATGTGGATCAACATTTCTTCGTGCAGTCTTCTGCTTCTTATCTTGTGATTCTTGGCCAACCTTATATCACTGTAGTTCGAATGGAGACCAAGGTAATGGATGACGGATCTCATTACGCTAGGATCCGTAGTCCAAATAATAGACGTTCTGTGCAGTTTCTGACCGTTCGTACGAACCACGAACGAAACCGACAGACTTTGAGAGATTCTCCTATCTGTAGGGGGAAGGGTTTTCAGAAACCACTCTCATAGGACGGGATAGCGAAAGTGATGGATCTACTGCTACTATGATCCCGCTTGAGCAGCCTGAGGGATTACAGGAGGCTGATGGAAAGGCTGCTCAAGATTCAGAAAGTAGTTGCATTGTACATAGTTGGAAATCTGGTTTGATGGCTTCAGTTTTGATGATTGGAGTGAGTTCACGCGGATAGAGGATTTGACTGAGAAGAGTAGAAAGCAGATGAAGAAGTACGCAGCAAATTTGTGTTGTACAGGAGTTCTGAAGGAAGATGAGATGATTTCTGGTGTTTATGAGGAGTTTGTAGGTGTACAGTCTTTTGTTCGTTGGCTGGATGATGTAGATAGGTTGATGGAACAGATGGGAGGTAGGGTGGTGATCCCCATCCATTCTCGTGAAGTCTATGAGGAGATTATCTCGTACTTGCGATATCGTCCTCATCCGAGACTGGAGAATGGATGGAAGGATGCAGTCTGTTGGTGTGGCTTACATCAGGAAGCGGAAGTACACGCCAAGTATAAAGCTGTAGCGAGGAAGGTGAGACCTGTGGCGACCCAATTATCTGTTGATTCTCAGCAGCAGATGGAGTTAGCGGCTGCTGAGCTTGTGCTTAGAGATCCTACACAGGTAGGACACAAGTTTACTCAAGAGACACTCGAGCAGCTCCAGATAGGAGGGGTGGCTTCTTGACTGAAGAGGAGAAATGAGCTTCTGAACAGATGATAGTTAGCCATGGTAAGGCATTTTCTTTCTCGGCTGAGGAGATAAGTTGTGTGGATCCTAGTGTGATAGCTCCGATGGTTATCTTCACTGTTCCTCACGTACCTTGGGACTTGAAGCCGATTTCAGTCCCTCGTGCCTTGCTACCGAAGGTGATTGAGTTACTGAAGGAGAGAGTGCAGATGGGTATTCTTGAACCATCTATGGCTCCGTACTCTAGCCGATGGTTCACAGTACCCAAGAAGACAGGAGCTCTGCGCTTCATCCAAGACTTGCAGCCTGCCAACAACATCACGATTCGAAACGTTGGAACAGGACTTGTGGTTGATGAAGTAGTTGAGGCGTTTGCTGGAAGGTCAATCTATTCTATTGGAGATCTGTTTTCAGGTTATGATCAGTTTCAACTTGCTTTGGAGAGTAGAGACTTGACTACCATGCGTACAACTTTGAGATTGATGCGGATGTGTACTCTTCCTCAGGGTGCGACAAACTCAGTAGCCCATATGCAGTATGCGATGCATAAGGTGCTACGAGAGTTTGTACCTGAGGTCACTATCCCGTTTCTGGATGATATTCTCATGAAAAGCTGCCGGTGGAAGACAAAGACGAAGTTGTGACTTCTGATGGATGTAGAAAGTTCGTTGCAGACCACATTCGAGATGTGGAGAAGATTCTGATGCGTTTGGAGGAGGTACACCTCACTCTATCAGGTACCAAATCTCGTTTTGGTATGTCAGAGATTGTGGTGGTGGATCATTTGTGTGATACTTTTGGGAGGCGTCCGAACCCAGAGAAGGTAGATGCTATAGCAAGGATAGCTGATTGCACCAACATCATTGAGGTCCGACGGTTCTTGGGAACTTGTGTGTTCTTTCGTGTGAGTATTCCTCATTATGCACACGTTGTCGAGCCTCTGTATGCACTTCTGAGAAAGGGAAGGAGGTTTACTTGGCGGCAAGAACATCATGAGACGATGGAGCAGCTGAAGGAGATTCTGAAGTCTCCACCTATACAAAAGAGGCTTAGCTACGAGAGCGGGAGACCTGTGGTACTGACTGTTGATACGAGTCCAAAGGCGATTGGATGGGCAGTTGGCCAAGAAGATGCAGAAGGTGTACGGTTTGTTTCAAGGTTTGGAGCTCGGATCTTAACAGATACACAGTGTAACTATCCTCAAGTGAAGCGTGAGTTGTGGGGAGCTGTTACTGCTATGAAGGTAGATCGAGAGTTCTTGATAGGAGCTCGTGTGATACTAGAAACAGATTGTTTGTCTTTGTTGGGTATGTTAGCAAACTGCAATACACCAGACATAGCAATGCTGCGATGGATTGCTTATGTCCGGAGTCTGAACCCTGAGCTAAAGCATATAGCAGGGAAGGACAATCTAGTTGCAGATATGTTGGTCAGCAGACTTCAGACTTGGAACCACTGCCGTTCAATGAGGAGTTCTACTCAGAAAGGTTCCGCGATATTGGATTTTATCTGAGTTCGTTATGCAGAAGAGAAGGATGGAGTGATGCAGAGTTCAAAGAGATCAGACGGAAGACGTACAGTTATCTTCTACGTGAAGGTTATCTGTGGAAACGTCTGAAAGGAAGAGATTGAGTGCTTGCTAGAGTGGTGGATGATCAACCGACGAAGCTGAATCTGCTGAAAGAGTTTCATGACACCTTGTGGGCTGGACATCGTGGAGTATGGGCTACTTACACGAAGATGAAAGAGCGTTACTGGTGAAAGGGTTTGTATCAAGACGTGGTGGACTTCGTTGGGTCGTGTCTACACTGCCAGTTCTACTCTAAAGTCCGTTACAGAGATGAACTTGTACCTACTTATCCACCTAGTATTCATTTTCAGTGGGTTCTTGATCTTGTGATGATGCCACCGGGGTTATGAGGGATGTGTTACTTGGTGTTGGCTCGAGAGGATCTCTCCAACTATGTGGAGGGACGAGCACTACGGACGAAGACTACAGAGAATATCTGCATGTTCGTGCTTGAAGATATCATCTGTCGCTATGGATCGATTGAGAGATTACGTGCAGATAGAGGCGAGTTGAGAGGCGCTGAAGTGAAGGAGTTTTTTGCTCGTTATGGAGTAAAGCTTCGACTTACTACTGCTATGAATCCAGAGGGCATTGGTAAGAGTGAACGAGGACACCCTTCTATTGTTCACGCTTTAGTGAAAGCATGTGATGGTAGGCCTAGAGAATGACCGAGACTACTTCCGTTTGCTTTGTGGGCTGATAGAACTACACACAGTACTACGACTGACTATATGCCAGTTGAGCTTATGTTGGGTCAGAAACCGATCATGCCTGTTGAAGAGTACTTTCCTACGTGGGCTACGCTGCCGTGGGAAGATGGTATAGATCTTGCTTCACTCCTAAATTTACGTATAAGGCAGTTGGAGCGAAGGGAGGAGGATCTTGCTGATGCGCAAGAGAGGCTGAATGTGGCTCGAGTCAGAAACAATGAACGTTTTTAACAAGACTCACCAACTATGACCGAAGCCAATACATGTTGGTGATTGGGTTCTGGTATATGATAGCACGTTGGAGAATCAGCATTCTACACTCCGTAAGTTCTCTCGAAGATGGTTCGGGCCTTATGTTGTGCTAGATGTGTATGAGAATGCCACTTATAGTTTGCGTGAGTTGGATGGTACTCCTTTGAAGCTATCTGTGGCTGGCAAACATGTGAAACTGTTCAAGAGACGCGGAGGGTCAATTGAGTTATTCAACTTTCTGGAGTCAGAGCTGAGGACAACAAGAGACGGAGACGTCCCAGCGACTGATGAGACTGAGACGGAGGAGAGCGATGATGATGAAGAACAAGCAGAAGACTGAACATGTTGACACATGCCGGAGGATGTGCAGGTTTGGAGGGGGTGGATGTCGTGATGTGAATCATTTCACATAGTAAATGATTCACTTCTCTGTCAGACGTTAGTCTCTCTGAGTGAAGTTAAGACCTCAGAGAAGTCCATTTTTGGAAGATGTTATATATTTTGAGTCTTAGTAAGTTGATTATCATGTTGATAGGGCTTAAGCTCATGGGTTGTATTTGCGGGTCGCCCATGCACGCTTTCTAGCTGATTTAAATTATTTTTCGGGGCTGCGTGTCGTTTTAGGTAGTTTAAGTTTTACGCTGGCACTCTAGCGGGCTTGACGTGGTAGCTTATGAGTGTAGATAAGTTACCAGGTAGTTTAGGGCACAAAGGACAGTCAAGTGGAGCTATGAACTCCCATTGATCTATTTTTGTCTTTTGTAAAACTCTAAGTTTAGAAACAGAGCTCTAGAGTGGATTTCGATCAATTGGTGAGGGTTCTGCAAAATCTGAGAGCACATGGAGATAGAGCTCGTCGTGCCAAGCACTGTCAGCGAAAAGTTTGATCGATTTGGAGCAATAAAGAAGAAGTTATGGCTGATTGAAGTTCGATTTGTGTCAGAATTGCAGCACTTCTGTTGAATTTGGGGTTTTGAGTGTTAATTGCAGCAGAATTGAGGAAATCGCTTCAAACCTTCGTGGTTGCGTTCATTGTCAGCCGGGCTATGACTTTCAAAACAGTTTCAAGTGATTTGAGTTACTGAGTAATTCAGGGCGGCCGCTGAAGCAGAGGGGGTCTGTAAAGCTCGCAATCTAGAGCAGCAACTTCAGAGAACAAAATCTGGAGTTCTGTGTACAATCAGGAGGTCCAACTTCACAGGAGTGTTCAGCAAGCTGTGTACTGCAAATCCTGTAAGAAACTTCGAAATTGATCGAGCCAATCTCCTGTTATAGGTCGAAATAGCTGGCTAGGTACCAGAAATTGTCATAATTTCTCTGTTCAGAAAGTTTCTACTCATATCTTGGTGCTCTGAATTGATCTCAAGCTGAAACTTCGTATGTGTATCCAGTAGGACCTCATTGCCATGTAAGAGAAGTTCTGAAGTCTAAACCTTCACATATTTCTCAATCCCGAGTGCCAAAGTTCACCGTCAGATCTTATCGTTGCTAGTTAAGCCTGAACTTTGCTTCCTGAACATATCGGAAGAGCCAAGAGACTTGTATGAGCAATTTTCAGTATCACCTTGTAACCTGAAGCCTATCCTTTGAGCAAACCAGCCACAACCAGGAGCCTAGTGCTTCCCTAAGTAGACTGAACACAGCCTTCAAGCTCATATCACAGCCAGGAGGTTCCGCCCTTCCCGAAGAAAACTCTCAACTCTACAACGCTCTCTACTGCTCTGATACCATGTAGAAAGATTGATACTTCTAGGAAGACATTCCAGAAGAGAGAGCAAGTAGGCAAAGAAATAAAATAGGAATGAGATGAGAGAGGCTTCGCCTTTCCATGTATATATAGTGGAGGTGAGTGCAAAGAAAACCTTAATGGTGAGTTAGCCCTCTAACTAACTGTACGTGATTACTCTAACTACCCTAGCTTTTATTAGTCATTGATCTACTAGAGCTTGGGACTGTATCAAGAAGTCAGACCTCAAACTAGCAACCGATTGTCGTTTGTTATATGATAAAATGCTCCCATAAGGTTCTCTCTTGTCTTAAGATGCTACGGTGAGAGTTCTCACACTGTAGCATCTTAAGACAAGAGATGGAGATCTCTCACTGCACACTTATGGGTAGTGCTTGCGATTTAGTATTGTTTGTTCTATAATATTTATCAACTTCCAAAGGTTGTATCTAGGGTCGTGATTAATCATCTTCACGTTAATTCGTCCAAAAGTAACAATCATGTCTATTCTGTCAATCTCGGACCAAAATGATAGACGAAGGCGAAAATAAACAGAAGATTTATTTGGTAGACTTTTTTGTCCTTCTCCCCTTGAAAAGTTCTTTTCAAGAATGCAAAATTCATCATCTTAAATCTCTTCAACATGCAACTTTGTAAGAAAGTATAATTATCTCCCGTCCTTGGTCTGAAATCAACAGACAAACAATGATGAAGATATGCTCAAAGTTATATTGGAGAGTCATTCGTTTTTGCCTTGGTACCTCGGGATATCCACTCTATGTACTGTTCATGAACGGTGTGCGTGTATGTTCTAAGATCGCTATAATACTTTACTTTAGTAGCTAAAAAGATGAAAATATATTTTTTTAAATCAAAATATAATAATATTCTTTTTATAACTAAACTGTATGTTCAGTGAAGAGATACATTAATATTATCATTTATTATTAAAAGAAAAATTTTCAATCATCATAGTATATTATCATAGCATTTAAATATTACTCACTAAATAATATATTTTATTGAAAAATTACCAATATAAAAGAAGTTTTGTGGATAACCTCCTTGTAATTATTTTCAGTAAAATTGGACCCCAAAGTACTGTACTTTCTGAATTTGACAACTATTGATTATTTCAACTTATTGATATCCAAATATTGATATATTATACCATAATCATCAAGTCTTATCAAATCGTTTAATATTTGATCACATAGTTATGAAAACTCTTTGCAGTATTAATGAATTTTGAATGTTAAATTCTTCGCTAGTCTCTTTTTGTATAGACGAGTATCTGGTCATTCTTATCATTGCTATTATCATTGTTAGCTTACCATCACATCTACATGAGAAAAACTCAAGTTTGATCGAAATAGATCCTCTTTCTTACAGAGCATCTTTAGCATGAGACACAACAAATCTAGAGATCTGTCACCATAATTTATATGAGTGTAGAAGGCAACAGCTTTATCCCATGCCAGAACCTCGATGTTTTTTGGTCCTAACTAGGATAGAGAATAAGGTTGATGCATTGCAGCCATAGGCTATATAATAAGTACTGATTAAGCAAATAATTATCCTTATGACACAACTGAAAGATCTTGAACTTTATTATAGGTGATTAGTCTCTAATTTTATTTACTTCCACGTCAGAATGTATTGTTTCAGATCGATGCCAAAGGCTCTATAGAACAGAGCCAAAAAGCTAGAGGTGATTATCCGGGTAGAGAAGTGTGTACTGGGTACTGCTAGCGCTAAGGGTGTGAGTCACACTCGACCATATATCATCTGCTGTATACACCAGCTAGCTGGAAAACCTCAACATGTTCCCGCGAAATCCTACGGTACACTAAAGGCAGTAACTCTAGTGTCGAACCACATGGGTTTCCGCGCGATCTGTACCGTTATAGTCAAGCACTTGGTGACCTTGTATTTTGTTACAATTTCGTGATTGTAAATTTATCGTAACATCATTTAACGAAAATGTGATTATAGGTATGTACTCATTTTTATGAAGAGATTATTACAAATGTGACTATAACAATAGAGTTAGGATAAAAAATATATAGAATGTGAAAATTATTTAGTGTTTCATGAATAACGCTAACAATTTTTCACGAAAGAAATAAAAACAAAAAAGAATATTAATGCGATAAAATTTTGTTGTGAAAATATTATTCTCGTTATAATCGCTTATCTTTGGATTTTTCTTTTAAAATATATTTATATACTGTGTGATAATGACTATAACGGGATAAATTAAAAAGAACGATCCATCCCCATGAGAAATGTGACTATATCGAGGTTTGACTGTACTCCCTAACTAAGCAAGTTTGGAGGTGGGAAAAAGGTTTGACGTTATGAATAGCAGAAGCGTGCGAAGCCGGGCAGTAAGCTGTTAGCTCGGTTCACTCCAAGCACACAAGAAGTACAACTCTTGTGTGCATGGGGATTGTTAATGTCTTCTACTTTGCTAACAATATTAAAAATTTAAAAATTTAAAATCATCGTATAAATGTACCGTGAATGACATGAAATAGTACACCACTGGTGAGATATTGAGTAATATATTCACAACAGAATATGTCCATCCATTGTCTGTTGAAGTCTGAAGGCAAGTCTACCAGTCCGAGGGAAAAGCGAATCCAAAAGTGAGAGAAAGAGGAAATAGATGAATTACTTGTTCAACCATGAAGTTATGTTCCAGTCAGAAATAGCGTGCAAAAGTGGAGAAGCAAATCAGTAGTGTCAGGAAAATCAAATATATAATGCATGGATTGAGTGTTTGCTATAGCTATCGTGTTGTGGGTGGAGGAATTCTTGCACCCGTTCCATTTGGCCTGTTGGTAGCTGTTGAATCAGAACAAAAAGGCGTCCATCCATCTACTATAGTTCCAAAACTGCCAAGACATATGAGAACTGAGAGGAATGTATAATAAACAAAGAGCAGGAACCATACGAGAAAAATTCAAAAAGAAGACACAAAAAGAGTTTAAATTTATACTTTTAAAAAACAGAGAAAAAGAACCACATGGAGAAAGAAAGGAGAAAGGAGAAATAGAACTATAAAGAGAAGATCGTTGCTCCCGTAAAACCTTCTCCTTTTCTAACGAACGTTTTATTCAGATTCAGTCAAGCCTGCATTATGACTGAATCTGAGAGGTGCAAGCAATTATCATTAATTTATTACTTAATTCTTCCGACGGGAAAGATTAGGTAATAAATTAATATATTAATTAAAGAATAGTTATTGTCAAGTTGGCTCTCGTGCTTGTACTCCCTGAAGCGTAAACTACTACATTTCACTTATGGGTTCTTTAATCATGTTTTCTCGTTTTCAAGAATAACTAACATATAATATTATTATTTTGATTTTCATTAAATTTAATTTCGAATATTAAAGTAACAGTTATAATATTGTTTATAACATCAAAGAAACAGACGTTCCCGATAATCAATAAAATAATTCTATGGTTAGAACATGGTCACCCCCGTTACGCTACACCTCTTGCCCTCTTCCTTTCTCGTTTTTGTCCACTTCCGCCTCCTGGCCAAACGGCCACTTTGCCCGCATAATAATCGCTTTGATGATCGTTTTCCAGAAAAGAATTCTTTAGTGGTTAAGGGGGTAACAGGAAGAAAGAGGCATTAGTAATGAGAGACATACGAATGTGAGCTGTCATCCTCCGGGCCATAAATAACTAACAGAAGAGTGTTAAATACTTGAAGCTGATTGCAATCTAACTACAGTTAGTTGATGCATATTTTTGCATACTTTAAAGAGAATATTCATAAACTTAAAAACAGATTTACCGCATTTCTAGCTCGGTGGAACAACATTGTCGACTTTGAACAGTAGTTTCTCAAATTCTCTAATGAGAGTTTCAACCTTCTCACTGATTTACATCTTTCAGCCTTATCTGAGATTTACATCTTCACAGTGTTTATCTTGCTCATATTTATGTGAAAGAGCTTGCTCCATTATAATCCATGATGTTAGTAGTCTGCTAGTATTCTAGATTTTAAACTGCATTCTATCAAGATACGTATACTACTCGTAATGTTTATCCGTTGATCTTAACAAAAGGAGTAAGGAAATTATAACAATTAACATATAACAAGTTTACTTTTCTCTGCATTGCAGAGTAAAGATTGCCTACCAGTAAAAAGAAAATTTAACCTTTAAACGGGAACCAGTTATTCAGGTTCGACGGTAAAAGATTTCCAATTAGAGGGTATCTTGATGAATTCCGGAGTATGCAGCTGGAGTGAACAGAAACAACGAGCGCCGTGGTTGGTTTGTCAGTAGGGGGGTCACGCTGGTGATTCATTCAGCAGTAGTGGTGCCAGCCTGCCCGCCCGCCGTCCAGCCAAGCACAGCAGCAAGCCTATCCTATCACAGCAGCGTGGTCCGCCCAAGCTGACCCGACCGGATCGCCTCGAGCTCACGCCCGGCCCTTTCTATCTTAGGAAGGGGATCAACTGAGAGATCGCGAGAGCAAACAAAGCTGTACGTAGCGGAGAGAAAGAAAGACGGGAAGCCGTTTGTTGCCGTCGTGTCGAAAACATGCGGGAGAAAAATGGGTTTTGCGGTTTGCATGTTTGTACTCTAATAATATTGCAATGCGGTAGAGGTACAGTGGCAGTTGTAAAACAAAGTAGCACTGGTAAGTAGTAACTCGTAAGTAGTAGTAACTCGAATGAGCATGAGATGACTTGATGGTACTGTTTTTACACGGTTCTACCCTGCCAGCAGCCAACCGCGTCGCTCTATTCTATTTGCGCTTGCGCTTGTTCATGACAGCACGGGACGGCCGAGATGAACCGCGAAAGCCCCGGCCGAGCTCGCTCCAGGCCATAATGGGTAACTACAGTAGAGGTTCGAACTTCGAGGAGTTACAGTCATCACCCGCAACCAGCTCACGCTTTTGGAACTTTGATCATCCATTCCTGTCTTCCCATGCTCCTTCTGCAGCCGCTGAGGTGGTTGGTCGCATACCGTATTCACTTCTCCCCGATCGCCACTCGCTGAGTTTGTCAAGTCAACCGGTCCTGACCCTGACCCTGACTCCTGACCCTGACTCCTGACACGATGTACGTCCAGTCGATCCCAGTCAGTTCGTGGCCCGACTCCGTCAGAGCTCCAGCCCGGCCTGGGCGTAGTTGGTAACTGTTGGTTATAGGTTTCTTTACTGTCCATCCTACCTGTACGGTCATTCAAGAAGCTGGTTGCTGATAGTAGAAATGGGAAACGGGTTAGCTGGAAGGAGCTAGAAGGCTCCTGTTGAACATCCTCCACCCACAAGAGCGATTCCCACTAGACTACCCTCTGGGTTGTATGACAGAGCCTGTATGCGTAAGTGAGACAGGGTGTTGAGATACCGAGCGAGAGTGAGCGAGGAAGCATCGGTCCTCTCACTCACTCTGCACAGCACAGTTACTTTGCGCAGAGAAATCAAATCCGTTTTCTTTCTGCTCTTCCTATCACCAGCCGGGATCCTCCTCTGCCTCGCACGGCTTCTTTGTGGGCCTCTTGATTCTCTGATTCTCTGTCACTTCGAAGTCGATCGCAGTGTTATCACTTTCTGCTCCGAGCGAGCCGAGCAGCTGCATCGTTAATTGCAAACGCTGTTCGGCTATGGGGGCGAGTAATGTGGATGCAAAAGCTTCCGAGGAGGAAGTATCACTGAAGGAGTCGGCCAGGATGGAGACCGCTAATTCGGGGTATGGCAACGCCGCCGTGTCGATCAAGATCCGCACAAGGTTGCCTGATTTCCTGAACTCGGTAAATCTCAAGTATGTGAAGCTCGGCTACCACTACGTCATCACCCATGCTCTGTATCTGCTTATGGTTCCATTGTTGATGGTGGTGGCTGCGGAGTTCGGCAGACTCGGCCATGAGGATTTTGGGCAGCTCTGGGAGCATCTTCAGTTCAATTTGGTGAGCGTGCTTGTGTGCTCGGGCCTTCTTGTCTTTGGAGGCACGTTGTACTTCATGTCACGCCCTCATCCTGTCTACTTGGTAGATTTCGCATGTTACAAGCCATCCGACGAAAGGAAAGTCACTCGGGAGATCTTCATGGAACGTTCAAAGCGTATTTGCTGTTTCAACGAGAAGAGCCTGGACTTTCAGAGGAAGATCTTGGAAAGGTCGGGTCTCGGACAAGACACTTATCTCCCACCAGCTGTTCTCCGCACCCCTCCTAATCCAAACATGCATGAAGCAAGATTGGAGGCTGAGACAGTTATGTTCGGTGCCCTAGACGAGCTTTTCGAGAAAACGGGGGTGAAGCCGAAAGAAGTCGGCGTTTTGGTAGTGAACTGCAGTCTGTTCAATCCCACGCCGTCGCTGTCTGCTATGATTGTCAACCACTACAAAATGAGGGGGAACATCAAGTCTTTGAATTTGGGAGGTATGGGCTGTAGCGCGGGAGTTATTTCTATTGATCTTGCCAAAGATCTGTTGCAAGTCCACAACAGCACATACGCTGTGGTGGTGAGCATGGAAAACATCACATTGAATTGGTACATGGGAAATGACCGGTCGAAGATGCTGTCGAACTGCATTTTCCGCATGGGAGGTGCTGCAATTTTGTTGTCAAACAAGATGAAGGAGAGGAGACGTGCGAAGTATGAGTTGGTGCACACAGTTCGAACTCACAAGGGCGCTGACCCTAAGTGCTTTTCATGCGTTGTACAAGAAGAGGATGATGAAGGAAAGATTGGTGTCTCTCTATCACGGGAATTGATGGGAGTTGCCGGTGATGCACTGAAGGCCAACATTACCACGTTAGGGCCGTTGGTCCTTCCCTTATCTGAGCAGATTCTTTTCTTTGCCACGCTTGTCGGGAGGAAGTTGTTTAAGATGAAAATCAAGCCTTACATTCCGGATTTCAAGCTTGCGTTCGAGCACTTCTGCATTCACGCGGGCGGGAGAGCCGTTCTTGATGAGTTGGAGAAGAACCTGAACCTCTCGGAGTGGCACATGGAGCCATCTCGCATGACTTTGTACAGATTCGGTAACACCTCCAGCAGTTCTCTGTGGTATGAACTTGCATACACAGAGGCGAAGGGAAGGGTGAGACGAGGGGATCGTTTGTGGCAAATTGCCTTCGGTTCCGGGTTCAAGTGCAACAGTGCAGTGTGGCGGGCTCTCCGCACAGTGAAAAGTCCAAAGTCGAATCCCTGGTCGGACGAGATTGCCTCATTCCCGGTGGAGGTGCCAGCATTCATCGGCATGCTTAATTAGAAGTAGTTCAAGTAGTCGGCTGAAAGAAAGCCTAATTCGCTCCCAACATAACATTCTGTGTTTCCTCACCGTTCTGGCACCACCTCTAACCTCTTCAGGTTGGTGATGCCTTCTCGGTGGCGCAGTCGTAACGGCTGTGTAGTCGTCCTCCATTAAGGACGGAACGTTGAGATCTGTAATAATGCACACTCCAAGTAGTTCAGTGTAAAATTATGCTTCGTATGAACGTGTTTAGGTATTGTGATTTGTTGGTATAGTTTAAATTGGTCGATTTCCCGTTTCAGGGTACTTCAGCCCAGCATGTGCTTGCCGTTGGCAGGAGCTCCATCTCGGGTCTAGCTCTCGGGCCGCTTACAGGGGTGTGGAACTTTCAGTTATATCGTCTCTTGACGGCCATTTCTGTTGATTTTCATGTTGCATGCACATTGCCGGTGTAAAGGGCGGCTGGGAAGCGCGGGCGTCCTTTCGCTGCTTGCTTCATAACCGTTGATTATGAGGTGGTACAGTGCGATGAAATGAACATCCGAGAAGCGGGATCATCGTCGAAGGTTCCAGATAGTCCAAATTCTGCGGTTGTTTAGAATCGGGAATGTGGTGGATCGACGTTTGACTAGTAGTGCAGATCGTGATCGGGCGATACTAAGCTGTACTGCCAAATCCGAATCTGGCACGTGCTCCCGTGCCTGTCGTCGAGAGTTTTCTCTGCTGATTGTCTGGACAGTGTACGGATGGGGTGATGGAAGTGGGATCTCAATCTTCGCTTCACTGCAATTTGCTGGGAGTGTGGAGATGAAAGATGAAAGATGAAACAGCATGGCAAGGAGCATTTTCTTCTGTCGTGAAAGATTTTGTAAATATATATCGTTCAATAGCGTTAGAGTCACCAGGCGGTAGGTCGGGAGATAGTGGCATTGCATATCTCAGTTGTCAGGCGTTGGAATTTCTTGCCGACCTCACTGGATGACTGTCGGTTTGCCTTGGTTCGGTGCGGACCAAGTTCAAATCATTGAGAATAGCTGGGCTGGATTTTCTCGTGACACGAAGACCACCAGAACTGGAATTGTCAGAACACTGAGAAGTTGGCACCTGTTGTACTTGTACTCTTTTCCTTTAATATTCGATCCGATGCTGATTTTGCTTTATACGTACTCGCCTCAAGATGAATGGAACCTAGCTCTAGGAGCTATTTACCGAATTAGGCGAGTAGTTGCTATCTGGTTGGATCTGGGAATTGGCTTTGCTTGAACTGCCTTCCACATTCCTCGCTAACGAACAGCCTTTACGTGGCCGAGTGTCTCTGGTTTGGTTCGTATGGCGTAAGACAGGTCATTTTGCTTGTCACGTGGAACGCTCCAACTGCCGAACGCCGTAGGATCTTGTGTGCCGCTTCACTTCGAAGCTGTGAACTTTTGAAGCCACTCCTTTGGAGGCGCGCTTTTAGCGCCGGACGATGGTGCACACTGAAGATCCATTCAACTATCTTGATGTGCGGGATTTCCGCACATCAAGAAAGTGTTCCCCCAACGGTAATCGACCCAGCCTAGTCTCGACGAGCGCCGTGTGGCTCTTCGAACAAAGCTTCTCAGGGAGTTTTAGCTCACAAACGGTCAACCCTAAACAATCGATCCTGTGGAAAAGGAATCATATATATGAGTTTTCTACACATATAGGGCAGAGGATGCACGCGACTCGGGCGTCTGTTATATAACTGGAGTTAGCTTAATTTACCGTGGGCGTACAACTGATTCATGACCCTGTTGTACTAATAGGGCACTCAAACCTAACTTTTACGGAACTTCTATAACTCCCGTAAAACTTTTTACAGAACTTTTATAACTCTTGTAAAACTTTTCACATGTTTCTGTTGTTTATTGTACTGTATACCTGTAAAAGACATCCACGTAACGTTGTTGAAATAAGCTGAATCCAATTCCTAGGGAGTCTCAGAGAGAAGACAGAACTAGGGTTTGACCCCATAATGTAGCCGTAACGACTTTTGTAGTTGTAAGAGAAAAGGTTTATGCGTAGCCTGTAAGGACTTTTACAGTAGTTTTTACTTGGTTTACGTCTCTTTTCAAATATCTTTAAAGAGCGATTGAGTTTCCCAAATTAGGTTGAAGTGAGTTAAATTTTGGAAAACAGTACTGCTCTAAGACTTAGAGAACTATGCCAAACACATTATTCTTTATCTTGGAACTGAATATTATATATATCTTTCTATTTATTCTTTATTTTTATAAGCTAAATGCATTATTCTTATCTTTGAACTGCGAAGTAGTTCTAATACTATTCTGTGGTTCAAGCAAACACGAAATATAGTTAATAAAAATACTTAAATAACTGTTATACTGTAAAATATGAGATATTAGTTTACTATAATATTAACATATTAGTACTGAATATTATTAATCCATATTTCCGAGAAATATGAAACACTATAACTTTATGATATTATGAATTCCGAGAAAAAATCCTTAACACTGCGAAACACTCACTAGCTGCACGGATACTCAGTTCAGGAACTTATATTGAAAAGACTGAGACTGAATTAAAAACCTCGGGAAAAGAGCGCCTATGCACTAGTTCAAACTTAAAAGTAGTAGGAGTCAACTGGAGTAACATCTTGGACGTAAAGTTACTACAGGGTACCTCTAGAATACCCCGAACTCTTTACGTCTCGTGGACGTAAAACCAGTCTCGGGGATAGTTTATAGTCTCGGGAATAGTTTATGGTCAAGGTTTGAGACGTCCTACTACCTACCTTCTGCAATCCCTGAAAAAGCATGACTGTTTTCACTTATTTTTCTCATCTGAACTCTGTAAATTTTATTATGGGAAAAAGTTTGAGTGGTCCTACCACTAAGCGTAAAAAGAGCCTGCATTATTATCACCCGAGCTCAGTATTATAGTGTTTTTTTTGTTTTCAAAATATATTATATATTTTCATAACGAATCAGATGTGTTCTTGGAGTGTTCTAAGTCTATTTTAATTCTTAGGTTACCCTCTAAGTCTTCTGAGGGAATATGAATTTATTCTGGTGAGACATTTAACCCTCAAAATCTTCATTAAATTATCTATCTATTTTAATTCTTAGATTACCCCTCAGTCTTCTGAAGGAGTATGAATTCATACTCCTTCAGAAGACTGAGGGAGTATGAATTTATTCTAGTGAGACATTTAACCCTCTAAATCTTCATTAAATCATCTGCTATGCTACAATGCACGAAGGAGAGACTGTGGGTTTTTAACTTTGATATGATGCATCAGACAGTAAAGACTAGTCACTGTGTTAACTAAGCATACATGTAAAAATTTAAATTCTCTATGTCATATATCTATCCATGTACATATGACCAGTGGTAGACATAGGATGAAAATTGCAGACAAGTTGAACGTTTTTATTTCTATTTCTCATTAGTCAAATCCTAAACAACACCGGAAGAGCGTCGAAACCAATCCCTTTTGGATATTTCTACCCTGTGTATGTGAAAGACATGAGATGAAAATGAAATACAGGTTGAAAATTTTCATTTTTTCTTCCCATTAGTCAAATCCTAAACAACGCAGAAGGAGCATCGAAACCAATCCCATTTGAATATTTTCCACTCATGCGGCACACTTGTCGTGTTCTTCGTGGCCAGCTGAAAGTGAACTTTGCATGCATATAATATGCTTTCATGGGTCCTAAGTTCAGTAGTAGACATTGTAACCACATAAATAATCTGGAAAGCAAACAAGGAGCAACGATTACGGTGTAATTGTGAGACTATGCGTTTGCGATAAATTCAGATTTAACCCTTTTCTTGTACGAGTTTCATAGCCTCTCTTTCTGTCCCTCCATCTGTTTAAACTATTTACTAATACAACAAATACGCACATCGACCAAAACTCACTCTCGTTCTTTTCATATTTTCACACTCTCAACATATAACTATGCTAGCAGAGCAAAAACAAAAACTTTTTTCGCACGAAATCTGGGAATCAACCTTTTCTGAAGGGGGAATACAATGTCACTTCGATACAAAGAATGAACTTTTATAAAAGTGAAGATTTAGCTCTCATGTTTCACGTTTGTCCTCTTTTTTCACTCTTGTTGCATGCATAGTCACCCTCTCAGTCTTCAGATGGAGAGGGTGGCATGTCCATTAATTTATTACCTAACCCTTGTGATGAAAAGGATTAGGTAATAAATTAATGTCACCAAAAATTGATGATTTTCTAGGACGATGAGCTCCAATCTTGTAGTTTGGAGAGCGCATTGCTCTATACATTGGTTATGGGTTATGTTCGGACTAAGATGTCTTCTTAGTCCACTTGATATTTAATATTTAGATAAAAATATTAATTTAGATTTTTTAATATAAATATCTTATATAACACATATATATATAAATCTAAAAGAAACCAGAAAAGTTACTACAACAGAATGTTGAAAAAACTTCCAAAATGACACCCCTGCAAAAAGACCCTGCCAACCAATCTCCATTGTCCAATTTCCCTTCTTTGTGCGCTTGTCCTCTCCCCTGGTTACATGTTACGCGACGCTTTGGGTGCATATTATCCCCCGGAGTAAGTTTTAAGTCTTTCAAGGAAGTTTATCAAGCTCTCACCACCTAAAAAGTTTTTGACAAGAGTGGAGGAAGAGGACAAGCATGGAGTACAGGAGCTATTCCTTGATATGGATTGCCAGGAGCAAGGGTTTGACGTTATCATTCCGAATAACTTATTAACTTTTAATCATGATCTAGGCTTGTGGATCAAAATATATAACACGTGTTAGAGAAATTGGTTTATCAGTATGACATTGGACAACTGTTGCTTGCTCTTGTTTCTGTAGGTTCGATTATATTTATAGAACTTGTACATAATAAATATATCTCAGGAGAAGTGAATAGGCATCCCCGACGTACTTGTACAGTGAAAAAAACAGAAGAATATACAATGTAAATTTAACCCCACGGCCTTGTACAGTGAAGGAAACGAAGGAAGGAAAAATATACCTGCACCCTAGTAAAATACAAATGAAGGAAGCGACGGAAGGAGAAAACTGAGAATGATCTGCGCCTGCTTTCATGAATAAGTCAAAAGACAAATTAAATGCTAAATTTAAATATCTATATTTATCATTCTATATTTAAATTACTATATTTAAAAAAGCTAATTAAAACATCTCTCAGGCCAACGAAACACATGGTCTCTGGGAACCCATAAGCTTCGTCACTGCACCTGGAACTATCCAACTATAAATGAACTCTTATTTACGCAGAAGATATATCTTTCAGACAGTATTTACAACTAATCCTTCCTAACAGAAGTATTAGATCATAAATACTCACACACTTGAAGTGAACTTGAAGTGTACATGCAGAGAAAATAGTTTCCGAAAACAAGGTTAGCACTGTACTTGCTCGCGCACGAACCCCACTGGACCCCCGGACGGCAATACATTTTTGGAGTTTACCACGTTTCTGGACCAAAGTGTACGTTAGGTGAATATACTACTGTAAACCTAGAAGTGAAAGCCCATGCTGAGAAAGGGAAGGTACAAACTATTCAAGTGGAAATATTTCTACAAATATTTATGAGAAAAATACCTTTTACATATAAATATTGGGTGTTACATGCAAACTGGAAATGATGAAAAGAACCTATAAGAAATTCACTTGAAACCGTGCTCCAAGAGATATACAACAGACTGTAGGTTAACTAAGAGATAACATTTTATTATATATTTACTTTATCATCTAACTATTCTCGTCTAAAAAATTAAAAAATAATTAAACTAATTTGCATACTCTCCTCTATCTGAAGATGGAAGAGGTGGAAAATATGCATGGAAGTTTGCTTTGTGAATCAACATGTAATGACTACTTAGACACCATAGCCATTACATTCGGACCGGATTTCATTCTTACCACCGTCTAGGTCGAGTAAGTCAAACCCACCAACTTGCAAGCATGTGAAATCCAAATCACGTTATGACTAGAACTTCTTATTGCTACCCCGAGCATTAGCTCAACGGGTACCAGTCGCGATTCTCACTTTCCAGATCACGGTTAGACTCTGGTACTCTTTCGTGACGTTCAAACTCTTTCGACGTGATTGTAACTCTTCGATGTTCGGGTCTGTGCTTGGGAGTTGGGTACGTTGTCTTACTCTGCTTGGCCGGGTTCATGAGAATTCCAATACAGATTTCTCGTCCAGTAAAATATTCGGTCTGTTTGACCGCGTTCATGAAAATTTCAATACAAATTTCTCGTCCAGTAAAATATTCGGTCGGCTGCACACCTGGGGTAATGTTGTACTGCTTACCCCCTCGATTGATATGTGTAACTCTCTGATTTCAGGGTAGTAAAATCCATTAACTCAAACACGAGTCTGATTCTCGGACTTGTCTATATTTTTGAGCTTCTGTGTGATTTTGAGACGCTTATTCAGAAATATGTTATGTCTATCATCTATCATTCGATTCATCGTCAGGTCCTGTTTTCATCTACCAAGTGTAATAACAAGACTCATTCATAAAATAAAATAATAATAATAAAACAAAATTTGTTTTATTACCTAATGTATGGTCATTCAATCCTTTTCTTGTAACAAGAATTACAGGAGTAATGTAAGAAGCCATAAGCTTCAAATTACAGACAGTGTCAAGGAGTGCAAAGTGTGGTCATTCAATCCTTTTCTTGTAACAAGAATGACAGGAGTAATGTAAGAAGCCATAAGCTTCAAATTACAGACAGTGTCAAGGAGTGCAAAGTGTGTACAAATATTCAATTCAAAAAGCTTTTAACTAGGTAGAGATCACACTTACGTGCATACACGGCATATGCCAATTGGAATAGATATTTATAGATACCTCTAAAGATAAAATCTTTTCAGAAATTCCTAGGAACCAGGATAACCATCTTCCACGGAAATAAGAGAATAATTTATAGCCAAGAATTGAGTGATCATAATCGAGTTCCCAGTCATCGGTTGTAGTCTTTAGAGGTACTACTACCATAAAAGTTGTATGTCTATCAGGTCGTAAACAAATGGACAACTGATGAAAATGGTCTACATTTACTTAACTGATCTCTGGTAAGAAGTATGTACTTGTTACAACTCTCCTAATTTTCTCGATCCTGCATGCATTGACACCATCTGACATTTGAAGCTTACATCAATGAACCCTAAGTTTGATTTATGTGGTCGATGATTGAGATTTCTTAATAAGGCATCTCTGACTTGTATGGTTGATGAATGAGATGTTTCGAACCTCATTCCAAAATATCTCACTGTTTCAGATTAGGGATTTTTAGCAGTGGTTTAGATAAAATATAGTTAATCAAAAAATTTTGGCATCCAACACCGTATGAACGAAGGCATGAACGATGTCAAAAAGCCATGAGAAAAATATCTTTAAAATGTTGTAAATTACCATATGCAACGACCCATATGGAAAGTGTTAAGATAGTGCAACATTTTTACCACAATTATTGTATCAAAATATTATTTTAAAGGATTAAAAAAAATCTGTTTTATTATGACATGTTGGTATGACATTAACTACATATTTTAGACAGTTATAAAAGTTGTCTTCTCGGATTTTCTGACATGATTTTGACACCTTCAAGACTATCTTTAAGATATATTTCTCACATATTTGTTGTGGGAATTTGTGCTAATAATCTTTTTTTTTCAGAGAGTTTTCTAACATGTTTCTCGCACGTCAATATGGTCTCACAAATGTTAATATCTCAAAACTGCTATTTATGACAACTTTCTGATGGATTTATGACGTACTCTAACATGTTTGATTAAATGTCAGAGTACGTCTTTCGGTGAGCTACAATCCGTGAACCTTGTTTTTTAGACTTTTCTGACATTTTCTGATAGTTTTCTCACACTGATGTAATTATTTTACTAAAATTTTATGATAGAGTTCTCACATATTTGCTACAAGCTTAACTTCATCATTTGTTACATGACGTTGTTTCAAACACGATTTTGAAAGATTCATGCATAAACCACGATCTTCAGAGGAATATTAATGGACAACTGACATACAAATTTCACTCACATTCATAAATACATATGATGACATATATCCGTAAATGTAATGACAAATAGCAATTTACAATAAACACTTACTTTTACACGGAAAAAGATTAGCAAACGTGCTAAGTCTCCTTCACCAGCTAAGCCACAACCTCCATCTCAGAAGTAGGTTATTGTGGCTCGCATCAAGAATTTTATGAAGTTTCATATGTGTAAATCTAATAGGTATTTGTAACATTTTTCATGAGTGGTAGTTAAGCAGTCTGTTGATGTAAGCATTCTTTTCTAACAGCACTTTGAAAGTTTTAGTCGGTGCAATTTCTGCATGCTTTGACATTATCTCACACTCAAGACTTACGGCTTCTTATTTTGACGGAGTGATCATGTGATAACATGATTTTGTCTGATGCAGATATAATCTTATTGAGTGTAATTGCATGATGTGTTAAATGGCTATTATATAAATCATTCTAGATTTCTTCTAAACTATACAAAGGAAAAAATGACTAATATGGTGTTTTAGTTGAAAGAAACAAATCTATTTCAACCGATAGAAGATGAGGATGGAGATATCGTAATTAATGGTACACTTAGAGAATGGTTATGTATGTTGTATAGCAACTCTAGTGATTTTCTACTAAATTTATAAATGTATCTATTTTGTATTGTATTAATGTTAATCTAAGTTACTCTGTATGATTAATATAATTAATATTACTAATTAATACATTTAGTGCATGGACAGCTGTAGACAATACGATAGATTCAACTGTACAACTTATTTCAAGTAACGCACGGGTTTGGTCTATGAGGCCATTGTTTAGGCAACCTCATCCATCCGTAGACAGAGCTACGCTTTAGATCAAGTTTTCCTGCCAGAAAGATTCAATCCATGCAAAGGTAAGAACGTCTTGCTGCAGATAATCTCACGATGAAAAAACTCTAAACAATAAGAGTGTCAAAGTTAAGAGGAAATATTTTTCAACGTTAAGATATCATACAAATTTTGCACGTGAAAGTTGTCCAAGAATACGCGAGGTATCTGACTGTGATGATATCGATGCAAGAACAAGACACGAGAGAGACACACAATCACGAAAACAAGCCCTTCAAATATCCAACCTCACTTTATGTACACTTTCGTTGTATCTCGTAAAACTAAAGAACATACACAAGTCGTCTATAAACTGCACCCCAAATATCTAATCAAGTCTTTGAATCCAAACTTAAGACAAGAACCACCAAAGCGTGACTGAAAGCAGTGGCCACGACCCTTTGCTAATAAGGTGAGGAGATGCTTTCCAATAGCATCTCCTCACCTTAAGCTCCCAAGTACTCTATGTAACAGCCACAACTGCAATCGTATCGACGCTATCGATCAATACACCACTAGTCTGATGATCAAATCACCCTTACCCAAATGAGGGTCTTGAGTGCAGTCCACGTAGAAAGCAATATAGAGAATGCAACTCGATATCGGAACAAAGTTCGCACCACTGTCATCACAATCAATGTATGACCACCTCGATGATTAGATCATCCTAACTCAAACGAACGTCGTGAGTGCAGTCCACGTAGCTAGCCGTATAGAGAGAACTCTGTAGAAACTCGAAGTAGGCACCAGATCCATAGTGAAGAATCCCAAAAAAGTCAATCTGAGGACTTCTTCTTTCCCCAAATGGACTTCTCATTTGAAAAAGATCCATTCTCTTGACTCCAATGATCCAAAGAACCTCCAAATTTGATCTCCAACAATCAAGATATCTCCAACTTTCGGTCGTAGATGACTGAACTTCTAAAACCTCTTCATTGTGAGATCACATCGCCCAAATAGATCTTTCGATCTGAGATCCGTCTCCTCCGATAGATTCCTCTGACTATTTTGAATCCAATGAGATCCCAAACAAGCAGTTCGAGGTTCCTATCAGAAAGTATGACCAAAATTATAATCATAGATAACAAAAAAATAGATGTAAATCGATCCCCTACCGCTCAATCTCCCTTGCCACGCCCAACACAACAATCTAATCTACGTGCGATATCCTGTTATGCATAGGTGAAGACTCCCTGATCGCATAAGCACCAAGAACAAAGAGCTTGGTCCACCGAGCGCGAAGAACAAGCACCCTGAAGTCATAGATGAACAGAAACCTTTGAAAACTTTCTCCTCGTGGTCAAATTTTTCTCACACTTCTCATTGCTTGATGAAATTTTGTAATGTCTTCAATTTCCTGAAGAACTCGATGTTCTGATCCCGATGGATTCAATGACAACAAGTTTGGACTTCGGAACGACACGAAAGGTCCACTGTCTTTGGCAGCAACTGAAGAACTCCAGTTCTCTCTCTCTAGGTCTCAGTTTCTTCCAGAACAAACACCATGATCCGTCTCTAAATGAATTGTCTTATCCTTTGTGCAGCTAACACCGATCTGAACCCAATTACACCTTACGTGTATGCATTGGACCTCCAATATCCCAAAACATCCACAAACAAGTCGTAGGTACAAGTTGACTCCTTAAGCCCTCCTCTTACATCAGTCACGGTACGTGAAGCTTCCAAAATCTTCCTCCCAAAAGATCTTTTTTGGTCGTTGATATTGAACATATATTTATCAAATAACAATATGTTGTTATTCTTCATTATATTTAACAACTCATTGTTATTTCTCCTATTTAACAACTCATTGTTATTTCTCCACCTTGGGACACCCTGTTGCTCAACTCTAAGTCGATTCACCCTTGGAGCGTCCGGTCATTTCACCGCAGATCGCGCTATCCTAGCAAAAAATAATTAATTGTTATTTGTCATGCTCGACGGTCGCTTCACCACAGATCAATCCATCTTGGAGTGTCTCATCACTTCACCTCGTGTCGCTCTACCACTGGGGCGTTCAGTAAATAACAACAAATTTTAATAGTCTAAAACTCATAAAAATTAAAATCATTGCAACTTCTTTGTTTTTGCTCCATTTATGATAATTTAAACATCAGTTTTGATCTCATTGACGAGATCTATCCAGTGCTGCTATCAGAAGTGTACCAGCAGCAAGTTTGATAAATCGATCCCCCTTGGAAATTGATCGATCTCCCTTGGAAATCAATCGATCCTCCTTTGAGTGCTCCATCACTTCACCCCGTGTCGCTCTATCATTGGGCCGTCCCTTAAATAACAATAAATTATTAATGATCTAAAACTCATAAAAATTAAAATCATTGTAACTTCTTTGTCTGTGCTCCATTTATGATAATTTAAACATCAGTTTTGATTTCCTTCTAGAGATCTATCCAATGCTGCTATCAGAAGTGTACCAGCAGCAAGTTTGGTAAATAGTTTTCCCAAGACTTTTGTCCATGTTATAGTCGGTACATGACATGATAACATTTGAGAGATAATTTTATCTTAGGTAATTTTGTATAGAATCGTGACTCATTCTGGATCATTTTTGTGAATGGATATGATGAATTTTCATTAAATTTTTTAGTTTTAACACCAAAAATAATTATTCATAGCAATATATTCTCCTTTACAGAAAAAACTGATGAAAGAAATAAAAATTTGTTAAGAAAACACCCGCCAAAGTACTATCAAATTCGTAACTCCCCAGCGAGTTCAGAATTTCTCGGAAAGATTCTAATTCTCACACCCTCTAATAGCGTAGTGTACCTAACCAGATTCTTACTTGACAAAAAGAACCCCAAGAACTGTGCGACTCTGGGTTGTTCTTGTAAACCCTAAATTTAATCAGCTAGACGTAGTTAAATATGGACTTGCCTTCCCATTTTATGGGAATGTTTTCTCGCCACTCTAACCCTTTTGTAGACACCGTCGTGGTCGTAAGTGTACAACTTTCTAATGCTAGAAGCCTAGCACCCTACAAGAGGAGGCGCCAACAACCAATGATATTTTTTGCATTTTATTTTACTTTTCTCTTTTGTTTTAACTTTTATTGGGTTTATCTGGTAGCGTGCGAAACCTCAGGCCCGGAGATATGTTTGAGCCTTACTACAGTGAAGAAAAGAGAGATAAGCCTTCCACCAACCCCCACGGTAGCCACGGTCCAGCATTTACACCACCGCAATATCGTTTCACTAAACATATCTCTTCTCGTGGTGGATACAAGCAGTCAGACTACGGTGTCCTTATGCCCTTGTTTCTTTTCGCCATGGTCAGTGCCGTCCTCACTTTTGACAGTACTGTAGCTAGTAGGGTTCCAACCACGGCTAGCTGTTCCTCCTATTCATCCTCTTCATTTATTCCTTCTATTTATTTCACCTCCCCGGCTAAACTTTTTCTCGCAAAAAGGTTCGGTAATAAGATAGTAATAATAGTAATAATTATTTATTTAGAGTTTGAAAGTTTATGTTGGACTCCGGATGCACTCCCGTTTATGACTTTAATCCAATTTCCGTGCCTAAGCTTGTATCCTCGTGGCTCGGAATTCAAGGTTTTTCCTTATATATATATATATATATATATATTTACAAAGAGAAAATGTTTTTTAGAAATAAATTTTTATTGGGATCCAAGTGTTAGGACAGTTAGATTTCTCAAAATCGATACTTTCGGTAGATAGAGTTTCTTATATTAGGTTTATCAAGTTATCCGTTTTGAAAGATGATCATTTAGTAACTGGAAGGTACAGAAGGTCAAAGAATAACTAGCAATTAAGAAAGAGAAAAAAAGATAAGATAACCGAATATACAAATATGCATACAACATGCATACAACATGCACTTCTGGCAGAGGAAAAAGACAAAGATTTGCTGGAAACTTGCTTCAGAAAAGTTTAGTGAAAAATTCATAAGAAACACATTAATTGAAGAGAAAAATACAAGACTAAGGATAGACTGAAAATATATTTAGAGAGGAGGAGCAATAAAAATTAATTTATTTTACGAAATTATATTACTAACATTAAAACTCAACTTAGTTCACTTGATAACACTTGATCGTTGCACTCACCGAACCAATAAGCAAGTTACATAAACTAAATCTTTCCTTGGTATAAACATCTTTACCTTGAAAGAGTAAAAACATTTGCAATTGAAGAACTTTAATTCATAATTTAATCTTTCTAAAAAAATAATTAAAACATAAATTAAAGTGCCTGCATGGTTCTCCTCTCCGGAACTTGGAAGAGGATGAATCTGCACGCTTACTGAATGTAGTGTATGCAATACACTCACGAAAAACCTGTTTTCCTTCTTCCAAAGCATGCAGCGAATGAGGGGAGTGGGACTTTGAAAGACACTATTGAGGTAGAGTGTGATATGTCAAAGGTAGGTATATACTGTGTTCAAATTCTCCAAAAGTTAACAACAACATGAAGAAACCTCAACAGAAGAATGGTATGAACCGATGTTTTAGAAGCATGGATATTCACCTTTCCAAGTTCGGAAGAGGGGAATATCCAAAGAGCCTTTAATTTATCACGTAATCCTTCCGGTGGGAAGGTTAGGTGATAAATTAAAGTTTATAAAAAATTTATTTGTTTATAAGATTGGACGGCGGACTTATGTCTCCTGAAGCACGTTTTCACGCACAAAACTTATGGGTTATGTCCGAATAGATAACTTTAGATTATATTAATTATATAAAATATTTTTATTTATTATATGTTATTTAATTTTTATATTATATATAGACATGATCATCGAAGTGCATAATACTTTGCTGTCAAACTCCAATCTGAGATTCTCTTTTCATTTTCCTCTCTACCTGTACTTCATTCTACTGTCCTGCCCAATGGCCATCTGAGATTTTCTTACCTTTATCTCGCTTGTCGTTTTCTTCCCCTCGGCCAAAAAGGGACTTTGGATGCATATGAACCGAGAAGTTGGTAGGTTGCTACAATCTCGACTTTACTTCCACTGACTACATTTTTCCTACAAGTTTTAAAGTCTAACTTCATTGCATCTTCTCTATCTTTTGAGAGAGGAAGCAAATAAGCTTACTCCCTCAAGATAAATAGGGTATAATTTATTACTTCTTTATTGAGAAGGGTTAGGTAATAATTCTAACAACAAAAACAATATGATTTGCTTGGGATCAACTACACGGGTTTGCAGTTTCAACTTGAAATAACATATGTTGGGGAATACAATGGTTTGAAGACTCTTGGTCTAGGCTGTTGGAACTCCTCTGGTTCAACGCATGGACAAAATGCTTTTGCAATGAGTAATTCATCAGGTCTCTTTCATTGTTTACCTTGCAAGCAAAGTCTTTCGCACCCCCGAAGGCTTCTCCGTTGTGTAATAGCTCGGATCTAATCATCCTCCGAAATTGATGATAACCTATCACCAATGTACTCACGAGCAATCGAAGTTCGATATATTACATGACGATGAGAGGTGAAGTGATCATAAGTATATCTGACAACATTATCATCACCAAGGTGGTGCGATAGCATGGTGTTGGGTAGCTGGAGATCCAAGGTTCGAAACTTGAGTAAATGTTTTTCTCTCGCTGTGCAGCCAAAGGCCTCAGCTTAGGATGCTTGTTCTCTCTTAGTCTAATGGTTCTCTTTTCTCGTCACATTCTTCAGTCTATCAAGTTTAGGACTTAGAAAAAATTCAGAGTCGCGAATCATCTTTCGAGCAGCAGATGCGAGAATGCTGAAGAGACGAATTAATTGGAGGATGATTAGACCCGAGAGCGTAATACAGATAAAGAACATATCTCACATATATTCTTTCGATGTTTTCTCAGGCTCGGGTTTTGGACAGAATGGCTTGCGTGATATCTAAATCTCATATCTGCATTTTTCTCTTCAACAAGGACATTCTCTCATGTTTATCTTTGAGGCATTATTCAAGTTCTCAGAAAAACTAGCGGCAAAAGTTCCCAGAAGTTCATCGATCATGCATATTATTATTCACTTGTTCACAAGTTTGTCAACAAGGAAAGTGTGCTTATTGCTCCTTGTGATTTCATGGAGTCTTTGTTGACGTCACCATTGCCGCTGGTTGTTCTACGAGGACGAATGATGTATCTCTGTCAAACTGACCTTTGATTTCTTTTTCTCATCACAGTAGAAGCTCCACTCTTGGATCTGGCTCTTTGGTCCTTAGATAACTCTATGAGTTTCATTAGATGTGACCCTCTTGCTTGTAATCTAATCCTCTAGCAGGATGGTCCTATGGACTTGTAGTTTAATCTTTCTTAGGAACTCGACGTGTTCTCCCTAGTGTCTGCCCTTCTCCCCAGTTGTAATAAAATAGTTCACCGTTCGGATGATCGCTTGGCGATCCTGGTCCCCATCCTCGACTAGACGTCATGTTCTTTGTTCATTCTCTTTTATAAGAATTTATTGTCGTCTTTTAATTAAAGGATTAAAAATATAAATGAGAAGAACTATTGAATAACAAGAATGATATATATAGATCAGACATATACATATATATATTTACCAGTCTCATCTTTGGGTGGTAGAGGGGAATGTTTACATGTTTAAATTATTACCAAGAAGAGTTAGGGAATAAATCAATATACATAATGTATTAGTGTCTGTTTGGTTGTAGAAGCTCGCACTTGTACTCTCTGCAGCACCTGTGTACTCTTCGTCTTGTGAGTTCAGTCCAGATTTCTCGCGTTTCTCTCTTCTATTAATAGTTATCAAAATTTTAAACTTGTCAGTGTAATTATTAGAATTTATATATTACTGATAACACAAAGCAAACATAACATCAAATGCATTAATTGATTTTCTATTTAAGATCCAATTTCAGAATGTATTCTTGTCTGTGGGGACCACTACCACTATGCATCCAGAATTTTCTCCCTAATTATTTGTTTGTCTTCTTCCTTCCCTCCCGCTCATGAGTTGATATTGCATGCATAGTTAAACCCACACTAAGATCTAGAACAGAGATGAAAAAGTGGACCCTCAAATGACCCACATGTCGTTACAAAGTGAGAAGAATTATTTTTCTCAAGTATAGGCTTGATCCGGCACTATGTAATTGTTTTTCTTTACCCAGATCTTTTGATGACATTTCCTTCATCACGTTCTGGACAGGTTACCATTAGATACCAGTAGACGAGAAGCACGTAGTGAAGCAGTCATGTTCTTCATTTCTAAATGAAAGTGATGTGAAGAAAAAAATGTCATTTGTAGAACAAGAAGGTTACGGTTCTTATTGTAGAAGAAAGGAAACTTGCTATTTCCGGACTAGAAGCCTATCGGAGTCTTAATTTCTTATTCTTATCTTGTCTTTCTCTCGTTTGGATTTTTCCTTCTTCTCCATCTTCCCCATCTTTTTACCTTCTTCTAGTGAGCTTCCGAGACTTCTATTGAGCTTCCGTGAAGGTGAATGTCGTTGTAGTGCTGCGGGAAGATCGTTTCCGTAGGCAGAAGCCTAGGAAGGCTACATGGGGCATACACCCTGTGATTTATCTAACCTGTTGGGAATTGGAAGAGCAATGTGCGACAGCCGTTGCTAGTCGACTTCTACGAAGCAGGAGCAGTCTTCTGGAGGCGTGAGAAGCCGAGTTGAACCCCCAGAAGCCGAGAATTGCTTCGGGAAGACGGTACTGAGAAGACCGGAAGAAGTGACTTGGAAGCAGGAAGCGTCTTCTCGAGCTTCTCTGTAGATAGTTGTGTGATATTTTAGTTAGTAGTTGTTTGTTTAGGTCCAGGGCACCTTCTGAAGGGTCTGGAAGCCGTGTGGTTTTGTGAGAAGACAGGATTTCTAGACAAAACTCGTGTGTTTATGTGTTTGAACAGATCTTAGAACTTAGAGCAGCGATACTTGTGCAAATCCCCTGTGAGAACGATATCTTGTATACTAAATGGGCAAAAGGAGAAATCCTGTGTCACTACAATCCTCTCCTAGAAGATGAATCGTTGGTGGTGACGATGGATCCACTCGAAGACTTAAATCAGTAAACTCCCGCTTCCTTTTGGCTCTCTTTGTTCTAATTCTAATTCTAATTCTCTACAGAAATAACACCACAAGTCGATTTCTACTCTTCTTCTCAGAGATTCTACTTGAGATTTTGTACTAGTGTTCTCAAACTCAACGATAACCTCTCTCGAGCTCTCTCCGACACTTACTATGACATCTAAACTTTGAGGTTTCTAAGTCTAATTTTCCAATCTTTTGTACTTCCACTCATGTTGCACCTTCTCAACCATTAAATGGACAAAATATCTTTGAGAAAAATAATTCTACATCACTTTCTTACTCTTTCGAGCTTTATACTGAAAATCGTGTATTATACATGCTATACACGAAATAAAATCCAATTAAGAGTCTAAGATAATATCATCATGACCATCGTCTGTACTAATCCTAGCAGACATCTTAAAGTCACTCTTGTAAGGATCACACTCTACTTCACCAGGAGCATTCGTGACCTCCACAGTGAATGATGCTTTCAATTCAATCTTCTTCATATCTGCGCCAATGCTCGCAGAAGCTTCTTGATATAGAGCAAAAAAGGCACCCCAACTGCAATAGATGCGTGTTCGCAACTTCTCTATACTTAACTTTGGCTTCTTCGTCTCCGTTCGAACTTCCGAACGTCTCTTCTTCCACCTCGACACTCGAACTGGATTCTCCATGAAGTATTTGCAAGACCTCCTTGTATGCCGAAACGTATATCTTTTAGTCGGTAAGAGATCTCTCCAAGATTTTTGTGGTCTCCAGTAGCTCAACCTCCAAGCTACTAACTCATGAAGTTTCAATAGAAATTTCCCTAATCAGAAGAGATGGTGCTGACTGTACAAATTTGCAGAGAACTGAAATTTGTATATTTTCACTTCTCTCATGGTTGTCAACCCCTCCACTTTGGAAAATTCTATCTCACTCTCCATACATCATCTTCTCATGATTTTTATTTTCTCTAATAGCTTATCAGCCAAACTGAAATACTGGAAATTTTCACAGGAAAATAACATTCACAGAAAATCTGACAATGACTGTAAAACTTTTTCAGAAAGCAGAATTGCTCAACTCTCGCGAATAAACCCCCTCAACTTTGAAACTTCATAGCTCCCCTCTCTAGACCACCTTTTCTCATGATTTCTTTTCTCCTAGATAGATTATCAGCCAATCTAGAATACTGGAAAGTATCACAGGAAAATAAAAAACACAAAAAACTTGACAGCGACTGTACAAATTTTCCAGAGAGCTGAATTCTTAAATTCTAAATTTTTTCTCCTCTAATAACTTCTCTCTCCTCCTTTCTTTACAACTCTTGTTTCATTCTCTTTCAACTCTCCTCACATTCTTTCTAAGTGAACAAGATGTAAAGAATGACCTCAAACGCGTCATAGATCACTACGAGATACACGAAAGGTTCTAGCGTTGCTAACATCGCGTTAGCTCTCTCTCCTCCTAACGTTCTCTCCATGTGCTCTCTCATGATCTCTTTTTGTCGAATATAGAATTGAACTCTAAACATCTTTCAACGATCCCTTCAAATGAGGTCTCGGCAACGGAACCAAAAATGTAAACCCTCCGCGGTCCTATCGATCAACTACCCCCCGATCTCTCAACCTCCACGATTGTCATCGACGAATCTGCAACATGTCGGGCTTGTCTCTCACTCAGGGGTCACCTCTGATGGCTTTGATGGAAGCACACCATGAACTTGAAAGAAAAAATGCTAAGTTCACTCATTCATACACTCATAAACTCATAAGCTAAAATTCTCCATAAACTCATCAACTAAAATCCTCCATTCTAACGACGTCTCACAAGTTCTCACATGCTAAAATATCACACACTCTCTATATTACTCAAGTTGTCATTACGACGATGTGAAAACATGATGAGGAGCTCTTCTTTACTCCTCTATTTATACATTTTAGGTTTTTATTTTGGTACCCTCCGGTAACTCAGCCGTAACTATTTTTACTGGGTTTTACTAAGATATTACTTAAGGTAAAAGCATTAATCACATAGGCTTCTTACCTTTTCACATGGACTTATTTCTTCAAAGTCAACAACTTCTAAAAGGATTCTAGAATATTTTCAACTAATCTTGAATTGCCACCCCCCTCTACACTAGGATCCACTAAAAAGAAAACATGTGGAATCTCTTCTTGTTTTTAATGCTCACAAAGTCCACAACTTTAATCCCACCACTAATATCAAGTCAAAAAGGAATAAAAGATATTTTCCACCTCCTTTCTACTTTTTTTAGACAAGATGACAAGATAGTAGTGCTCACTCTTTAACAAATATCTGATTTCTGTCCAAAAGTACAGCTAAGTTTAATCATAACTAATATTAGCTAGTCATGACTAACTTGATATCTCCTTAAAGTACTTGGGCAGCAAATAAACATTCTCCACACTTAACTATAACTAAACACCTTACTAATAGACAAACTTCCTATGTATAACATAGGTCGTTACAGTCTTTAGTATAGCGCCAGGCACAAATACCCATTCAGCAATAGTAAGCTAGAGCCTAGCTTGATTTTCTCTTATTTCGAGTCTCGTAACTTCACCACTAAGTGTCCAAATGAAGTAGACAAAGTGCCCATGGAAAGCTGACAATGAGCTCTACCCATTGATGTCATGAAAGTGAAGATCCGAAGTTGTGCAAAAAGCTCGTAAGCTAGAACCTAGCTTGCTTTTCTCATCTTTCGAGTCTTGTAACTTCTCCACTAGACGTCCAAATGGAGTCGATGAAGTGCCCATGAAAAGCTGACAACGAGCTCTACCCATTGATGCAATGGAAGTGAAGATCCAAAGTTGTGTAAAAAGCATCATTTTTAGTCCCATAAGTGTATTTGGAGCGATAATGATAAGCATCAAAATTAGATTTTCATGTAGGAGCCGGTCCACGACACGACATCCACCCCTCTAAACCTGTGTATCTTCCGGTATGCACCAAAGATACCAACCAAGGAGTGCATCGGCACGCACCTCGTCTTGTCGTACTTCTCATCGTAGTCAACCTCATCTTCATCTTCACAGAGTTAGACCTTGAAATCTTCCATGCTGATAGCTTGCAAGATAAGCTATCTAGGCACCCAAATCATGCGTGAATTGATCGAGTAGAACTGGAGTTATGGCATTCGAAGCGAAGGGGGGTCAAATCTGTTATATCGCATGCTGAAGTAAAAGAGTGAAAGAATTTCAGAATTCTTGAGAGGGTTATGTTCGATCTCTGAGGCTCAGAGTTGACAAGTTAAGCTTCTACTTAGTAATGTGAGAGATTGCTAAGCGAGAAGATAGTCGAGTGATCAAAAGTGTCAAACAAGCTATATAGTGAGAGAGATGTATGACGGATCATCGTCATGGAAGGACAGCAAGAGTGGAAATTGAGGTTGAGCAAGATCCCTCAAGGCTATGCGGTGATAGTTACCGCTGATCTGGTGAAAGGAGAATTTCGACTAGAATTTGAGGAAGAAGTAGAGAGTACTCGTAAGAATCTGGAGAAGAACTCGAGGTGCTTTTTGTGTGGAGAAGAAGGACATAAAGTGAGCAAGTGTACTACGAAGAATAAACTTTTGCGTGAACAAAGAGGGTTGGTCGACTTACACATAGGTCCTTCTTCCTCTAGACAAGGCGTCATTGATCTTACAACCTTTTGTCCAAGATGTGGAGTGGATGGGATTCCAGTTGAGCATGAGTGCAACGCAGTGGTTGCTTTGCTCGAAACTATAGCCGAAGGTCTCAAGAGAAGGTTGAGTGTAGAAACGGAACAAGTGAAGACTTCTAGCGGGGATGGAGATAGTCTATCACACGTTAGATAAGATGACCATGAGGGTCAAGCTTATTCTAACCTTTGGAGAGGAGAGAGCTCAACGGGAAAATTGTGGATTGCGGTGAAGTACAATATTCACATCCACAAGCAGTACCTTGAGTAAGAAGAAGAAAAGAAGGGAAGAATGGGAAAACTTCCGGTGTTTTACGGAAAGGATGGAGAAGACGTGGAAGGATTCGTGAGGGACTTCAAACGAGCATGCATTGACAATGGAGATCGAAAGAAGAGCGAGTGCGTAGGGTTGATACCTGAATTTCTTGAGAGTTCTGCATTGACATGGTATGAGAATAGGAAGAAGAGAAGAGTAGTGGGGACTCTAGATGATACTTGGGAAGTATTGACAGAGGCCTTAATTGAAACTTTTCTTCCTGATGAAAGTTACGAGAAGTTAATGGTAGAGGTAACTTACCTCAAACAAGGAGAGAAAGAGAAAGTAAGGACTTACGCATGAGAAATTAGAACAGAAGTTTCGGGTGGTTTTACGAAAGAGTGGAGATGTAGTAGAACCAACGATGGTGGGCATTGGAGCAATTCTCACAAAGAATTTTATTGGGGGATTGAGGCCAGAGATTCGAACACAAGTGAGGTATGAGAGACCAACTTCGAAGACTGATGCAGTGAAGATCGCAACCAGGATGGAAGAGAGTCTCGATGGAGACGACTTGCAACCCAATGACTGTTGGGGCAGCATGTGGAGATGTGCAAGGGCTGAGCATGCCAACTCTGACGCCTGTGAGTGTTCCAACTATTCGATTTCAGAATCTGACTCCGATAGCTCCTACTAGTACGGTTACAGTCACTGTATCATCTAGATCTGTTACTCCCGACTTTCGTGATGAGTTGAAAAGTTTGACCGAGTCTCTGGCAGATTTGAAGATCAATATGGTGAATTTGTTACAACACCGGAGTCCAAACATTATAGGGGGCTCACGAGGTTATGGAAACTATCAGTCTAGAGGTGGACCACCTCAAGGATCACCAAGTAACTACACGAGCCAAGGATGTTTTACGTGCGGAGGATCACACTTCCAACGTAATTGTCCAAGTCGTAATGATGGAACGGCGGATGGAGCTTCAACTTCACAAAGCAAGGACAAGGGTGTAGCATGCACTAACATCTTGGAGCCAAGAGATGTTGGCTCAAGAGAGGAAGAGGAAGAGGACGCATTTCGATGAGGGAGAACCAGTCGTGATGGAAGATTCTTCAAGTCAAAATACTCGGAGTAGCAAATCTTCTTCAAAAACCAAAGAACGACGGAAGAAATTGGGAAATACTGATTTCACAATTTCGATGGAGCAATCAAAATACAATGCACTGGAAGACGTGGGTAAGCAACGAGCAAACATTACTGTGGGACAATTGATTGCTCTGAATCCTTCGGTGAGGAAAGAACTTCGTAGCGGTCTAAGCTCCCGACGAGGTCGGAAGAAGAAGGTAAATCTTTCTACTATCGGTGTGAGTGCTTTAGATGCTAGTGAAGGAGAGGTGTGCAACAAGGCATCAAAAGTAGAGGCTCGTATTAATGGGAGAGATGTCTCAGATGTTCTTGTCAATGGAGGATCGGCAGTAAATGCCATCTCAGAACGACTCATGAGGAAGTTGGATCTAGTACCAACTCGTCCTTCTAGTATCACGGTGGGCATGGCTAACAGACAGCGAGTTAGACCATTGGGAGTGCTGGAGAGAGTTTGTGTGTCAGTAATGGGAGTGCAAGTAAACATGACATTTCAAATCTTGAAAGAGTCAAGTTATGAAATGTTACTCGGAAGACCTTGGCTTCGAGCAGTACATGCAACAGATAACTGGCACAAAGGTTATTTACGCATCGGACCGAATCACCATCGGATCAAAGTTCCATTGCTCGGAGATCAAGTTGGGACGTCGGAATCGGATCAACCCACATCGGACTACTGGGAGTCAGAAGTTGTCGATACTACTTCTGATGTAGGTACCAATTCTTCATATTCAGAATCTGAAAATACATCATCAGAGGAGGAGAGAGAAGAACGAAATGTGGGTGTGAATGTAGTGGATCTTTTTCCTTCTCCGGAAGTGCAAAGAGATCGAGACAAAGAACCGTTGACTCCCGAGGAGGTGGAGAGAAGAATTGCCACCTTACGTTATGGATCAAAGGTTACTAAAGAGGAGAAGAGTTGTTTCGAAGAGATCTTTTGTAAATACATTCATGTATTTGCATTTAGTTACAAGGATCTGAGGGAGGTCACATTGGAGCAACACCGTATCGAGTTAGAGAAGGAAGTCAAACTGGTGCGACAGAAGCAACGAAGAGTGAGTCCTCCAATTGCGGATCTGGTGAAAGAAGAGATCGAGAAGCTACACACTGCTGGGTTCATTTACAAGGTGGAGCATTCTGAATGGGTATCACTCATTGTGATCGTAAAGAAGAAAAATGACAAATTGAGGGTGTGTGTTGATTACAAGAAGCTCAATGCGGTCACAAAGAAGGATTATTATCCTCTACCTTTCATCGACGAGATCTTGGAAGAAGTGGCGGGAAACGAATGATACAGCTTTGGAGATGGTTATAGCAGATATAACCAGATCAAAATTGCACAAGAACATCAACACTTGACCATTTTCACTACTCCGTGGGATACATTTGCATTTCAAGTCATGCCATTTGGTCTGTGTAATGCTCCTGCGACGTTTCAAAGGTTTATGAACAAAGTGTTCGAACCTTTCTTAGGAAAGTTTGTGAGAGATTTTATAGATGACTTTTGTGTTTACGGGAGTAAGGAGAAGCATTTTGAGCACCTTTCTGAGGTCTTAGAATGTTTAGATGTAGCAAATGCATCTCTCAATCCAGAGAAATGTATTTTTGGGTGTGAGGAAAGGTTACTCTTGGGTCATATCATATCCAAGGACGGCATTGCCGTTGAGCCAGAGAAGGTGCAGAAGATCTTAGAGCTCCTTTTTCCTAGTACTCTCACTAAGCTACGACAGTTTTTAGGTATGGTGGGGTATTATCGAAAGTTTATACTCTCGTTCTCACATAAAGCATATGCTTTGACTGTATATCTGAAGAAGGGAGTAGATTACGTGTTGATTTTAGGAGATGAAGAAGCTTTAGCCGCCTTTGAGGAACTGAAGAAAGCTCTTACTTCAGCTCCAATCTTGGTTAAGCCCGATTGGAATAAACAGTTTATTCTATATACGGATGCTTCAAATATAGCAGTAGGATGTACTCTAAGTCAGTATGATGTTGAAGATAGAGATCATCCTATTGCATATGCTAGTCGGCAAATGGTCAAAGTAGAGAGGAATTATTCTGTGACAGAGAGAGAAGGATTAGCAGTGATCTATGCTCTGAGAAAATTTCGACATTATCTCATAGGAGGCAAGTTCACTGTCGTTACAGATCATAAGGCGTTGAAGTACATCTTCAATAAACCTATGGTCGAAGGACGATTAGCAAGGTGGAAGCTCTTATTGTCAGAGTACGACTATGAGATCTGCGATCGATCAGGAAAGAAACACGCAAATGCAGATTTGCTATCTAGAGCTTACGATGGGGATGGAGAGGAGCCGGTGGATGACAACTTTCCTGATGAAGATTTGATGGTCTTGATGAGCAACTCTATTATCCCAATAGAATATCAAGAAATTTGAGATTTTGTTACGGAAGGTGTCTATCCAGATGGGATGCGGACTAGAGAGAAGAAGGCATTGGTGAAACGAAGTCAACCTTACTCGGTGGTGGAAGGTGTGTTATTCCGTGAAGGAGGATGGAGTCCTGAGAAGAGCTGCGAGCAAGGAGGAGTCTCTACGACTCATGGAAGAATTCCATGATGGTCCAGTATGTGGAGGGCATTTCGCAAGCAAGTTGACGGTCCTCAAGATACTTGACGCAAGATACCACTGGAGGGGGATGTTTAGAGATTGCCTGACGTATTATAAAACCTGTGATGTTTGTCAAGCTTTCGCTATCAAATCTAGTGTTTCTACTCCTCTTAGATCTATTCCGGTTCTTGGACCTTTCGAGAAATGGAGAATAGATTTTGTTGGGCCTTTGAATCGCACCGCTCGCAACAATAAGTATATTGTTGTAGCCACAGATTATCTTACAAAGTGGGTAGAAGCTAGACCTCTTGTAACTATTGGAAAAGTTGAGGTGGGTAGATTTCTATACGAACGGATCATTATTAGGTTTGGATGTCCCTTGGAGTTAGTTTCAGATAGGGGTCGAGAATTTGTCAGTGGTATGACTACTGCCATGTGTACACACTTCTCCATTTCTCAGAGGCTTACTACTTCATATAAACCTAGTTCAAACGGTTTGGTAGAGAGGACAAACTTTACCTTGTGTCAAATGTTAGCAAAGGATGCTGACATGGAAGGGGCCAAACACAACTGGGACAAACGTCTTCATGCGGTGCTTTGGGAATATCGTACAACAGTGAAGACGTCTACGGGATATTCACCTTTCAAGATGGTGTATGGGTTGGAATCCAGATTACCAATCCAGTTCGACCTAACCACCTTTCAGACCTTGCAAGCTGGATTGAAGAGAAAGGGTGGTCCAATAGCTGAGAAAGAGAGGAGAGAAACTTTGTTGGAGCTGGAAGAGAATAGAGACGATGCAGCTCAACGAATTGAGATGGCTCAGCTACAGCAGAAGAAGAGCTATGACAAGCGCTTGGCGAAGAACAAAACGAAGTTACAGTCATTTCAAAAGGGTGAGTGGGTGATGTTATGGGATGCTATTTGGCACAAGCGAGTTCAAAAGAAGTTCTTACATCAATATTTTGGGTCTTTCATCATCTCCAAGGTGTGGAGTAATGACATCTATGATCTTCAAGAAAGGAGTGGTACGTTCTTCGACCGAGTGAACCACGACAAGCTGAAGAAGTTTCATCAACGTGATACTTCACTCCGAGGACGGAGTGAAAATTAAGTCTGGAGGTAAATGTCACACCACAAGTATCTCATTATTTGTATGCGTGCTTATATAAATTTCATTATGTATGACTATCTTATAGGTTACTCTAGTTCGAAGATCTAAATCTAGAAGGATCAAAACTAGTCATAACTAACTGAGATAGTTATAACTAAGTTGGGGAAACTATTAGAGGTTTCACTATGGCACTATGTGACAAGTGCGGAGCTCTAAATATGCTTCTCAAAAGTATGTAACTTTGTTGACCATCGCTGATTGGATGCATGATGGAAAGTCATGCACAAAGATCTAGAGATGCTCCTCAAAAGACGTATTAGTTTGTTGTCATCTTCCGATTGGATAGTTTAGAAAGTTAACACTTTACAAAAGCTAAAGTAGTAGAATCTCTTACTTTAATAAAGTAGAACAAGTAATGTGTGGGCTATTCTTAAATTTTAGTAACCTTTAGAAGTTTAACTATTTTGGATTGCGCACTTACCATGTGGTAACGTAACTTAGTAAAAGTTACCACGGTAAGAAGTTGTAGAGTATATAAAGAGGAGTTGAGAGAGTGAAAAGGACTCTCATTTTCCTGTCTATAAGTAAAGTGAGCATTGGAGACCTTGGGAGTCCTTGAGTATTTTGCGATGCAATGTTGAGAGCGGGATTAGAACTTGTTTGCAGGAACACTATTAGAGGGACCGATGTGACCATACGGGTCAGAGAGTTGAGTAAAGTGAGCATGGGTGTACTGAAATCTTTGTAATTAGGGTGCACTAGTAATCCTAGTCATCTGAGATACCCCTGGGTGAGAGACAGGTCGGCTTACAGTACCGCTTTCTTCTCATCTTGATTTCGGATCCTATCATAAGCAGATCCGTTGTCAAGTACCCTGATCTCTATCCGAGTTGCTGTGGTGAAAGGTTGACCAAGAATGAGCGGGTATGATGTTGCTTCTTGAACAAAGAAGTTTGCTCGATAGCAACATCACCTATGCGCACTCTAACGTCTGGACAAGCTCCGTACAAATCTCCTCTTGTGTTGTTGGTTGCTCTTATGACCCATCCATGCTCTATTTCGATAGATCACTTCTTCTTCTTGTACAACTCTTTCGACATGATGTTGATTTCTGATCCATGATCAATTAGAGCAACCACCGGCTCATCCAAATCTCCAATCCTCAATCAGTCATAGCTCGAGCTCAGTGACTTAAACTGTAATGACTTGAGCTTTACTTCCCATCCTCCTCTTCATCCTCAAAATGTACCCTATGTCTTTGGTCTCTTTCTTCTTCTGAAGAATATACATTACACTTTGCAAGTTCTCTCTCCTCATCCACAGACACCCTAGTATCCAAAGCATGCGATATAACAGTCTCACTCGTAATTTATCGCTTCTTTTTGATGACGACATCATGAAACTCACGCTTAACAATATCCAAAACTTCTCCAAAATAAACTCCACCTTCGCATTTAAAATACGATTTTCCAAGAATCCCTTCAAGTCTGTTGAAGCCTCGATATCCGACTGTAGTTTGTACGCAGCCGGCTTCTCTATCTCTTTCTGAGACTCCTTCGCTCTCTCTTTCGATGGAGAATGAGCATCATCCATCGATAGATCTTGAGCTCCTGCATCTCGAAGCTCTTGACGAACCTTCTCTCCTTGAGTCTGTCTCTTGGAAGAAGTTCCTTCTCCTACATCCTCTGAATCTCATCTTCTCTTCTCTTTCAACAATGCTCCGTTTTGGTTCTTGGTGATGTAAACATGCATCGATAGAGCTTCTATCGGATCCTCTCTACCAGTATCCGTTCGGATCGTAGCAGTTGTCTTCAACAATGTCTCACGTGCCATCTTTTCTTTCTGTTTCATGGAGATGGCAGACGACCACAATCCATTCGGCTCAACATGCTCGTTAAAACTTCTCTCAGCTTGATCCTCCACCCTTGTGTCATAGGTTCCAGCCTCCAATAATGCAACTGTTTGTGTTGATAAGTGGTCCTCACTCAAGTCCAAACCACATCCATGTACAAGCTCTTAGCCAAAGCTAGCTACCACAAGCGGTAAATAGCCAACTAGATCTTTAAGGAACTCCAAAGGATGAAAACCGTAGCGAAGGAACCGAAAAAGACCTATCTGAGAACTTTCTTCTTTCGTCAAACGGTCTTCAGATGTCGATAGAGTCTTCTTCCCTTACTCCGTTGATCCAGAAAACCTTCAGATCTGACTCCCAACAACCAAGATATCTCTAATTTTTGGTCGCAAAAGACCGAACTTTCCAAAACTCCTCCCTGCGGCTTAAAACCGCACACACCGCTCAAACGGATCGTCTTATCTGATATCCGTCTTCTTTAGTAGGTAGATCTAGCTACCCTGAACCCAACGAGACTCCAAACAAGTCATTTGGAGTTCCCCTTGCAAAACCACGCAAGAAATTTAGTCGCAGGTTGCAAAAAACTGACGTAATTGAACTCCCTGCGGCTCAAAATCGCTCACCACACCCAAACCAACAATCCAATCCACACATGGTCTTCTCCTATGCGTAGATGAAGACTCCTTGATCGCGTAAGCACCAAGAACGACGAGCTTGGCTCATCGATCGCGAAGAACAAACCAATCTCATGTCGCAGGCGAACGAAAATCTGACGTAAGCGCTTCCCTGCGAGTCAATTTCACTCAGAACTCCTAAACCGCCCGTTGAAACTTTGTATCGTCTTCAATTTCCTGAAGAACTCGGCGTTCTGATCCCGATGGATCCAAGGACAGCAAGTTTGGACTCCGGAACGGTCCGAACGATCCAACTCTCCTTCACAGATCACTGAAGCTCTCAAATCTCCTTCCTGCGTCTCAATTTCTCCCAGAACACATACCTCAATCCGTCTCTTCAAGAATTGTAACGACCTATGTTACACATAGGAAGTTTGTCTATTAGTAAAATATTTAGTTATAACTAAGTGTTGAGAAGGTTTATTTGCTGCCCAAGTACTTTAAGGAGGTATCAAGTTAGTCATGACTAGTTAAAAGTTAATTATGGTTAAACTTAGCTGTACTTTTGGCAGAATTCAGATATTTCCTAAAGAGTGAGCACTACTATCTTGTCATCTTGTCTAAAAGGTAGAAAGGAGGTGGAAAGTATCCTTTATCTCCTTTTTGACTTGATATTAGTAGTTAGATTAAAGTTGTGGACTTTGTGGGCATTAAAAACAAGAAGAGATTCCACATGTTTCCTTTTTAGTGGGTCCTAGTGTAGAGGGGGGGTGGAAATTCGAGATTCCTTGAGAATATTCCAGAATCCTTCTAGAAGTTGTTGACTTTGAAGGAATAAGCCCATGTGAAAAGATAAGAAGCCCATGTGATTAATGCTTTTACTTTAAGTAATATCTTAGTAAAACCCGGTAAAAGTAGTTACGGCTGAGTTACCGGAGGGTACCAAAATAAAAACCTAGAATGTATAAATAGAGGAGTAGAGAAGAGCTCCTCATCCTTGTTTTCACATCGTCGTAATGACAACTTGAGTAATATAGAGAGTGTGGGATATTTTTAGCATGTGAGAACTTGAGAGACATCGGTAGAATGCAAGATTTTAGTTGATGAGTTTATGGAGATTTTGAGTTGATAAGTTTGTGTCTGTATGAATGAGTGAACTTAGCATTTTTCCCTTCAGGATTCATGGTGTGCTTCCATCAAAGCCATCAGAGGTGACCCCTGAGTGAGAGACAGGCCCGACATTTGCAGATTCATCGATGACGATCGTGGTGGTTGAGAGATCGGGGGTAGTTGATCGATGGGATCGTGAAGGGTTTCCATTTTTGGTTCCGTTGCCGGGACCTCACTTGAAGGGATCATTGAAAATGTTTAGAGTTCAGTTCTACATTAGACAAAAAGAGATTATGAGAGAACACATGGAGAGAACGTTGGGAGGAGAGAGATAAGGCGATGTTAGCAACATTAGAACCTTTCGTGTATCCCGTAGTGATCTACGACGCATTCGAGGTTATTCTTTACATCTTGTTCACTTCGAAAGAGTTTGAGGAGAGTTGAAAAGGTATGAAACAAGAGTTGTAGAGAAAAGAGGAGAGAGAAGTTATTAGAGGAGAAAAATTTCCGAGTTTGAGGATTTCTGCTCTCTGGAAAATTTTTACAGTCATTTTCAGATTTTCTGTGAATTTTATTTTCCAGTGAAACTTTCCAGGACTGTAGCTTGGCTGATAACCTATCTACTACAAAAGAAACCATAGGAAATGGTGGTCTAGAGAGTGAGCCATGAATTTTCAAAGTTGAGTGGGTCTATTCGTGAGAGTTGAGGAATTCTGTTCTCTGGAAAAAGTTTACAGTCATTGTCAGATTTTCTGTGAATTTTATTTTCCTGAGAAAATTTCCAGTGTTTTAGATTAGCTGATAAGCTATCTAGGACAACAAAAATCAAGAGAAAAGGTGGTATGGAGAGAGAGCCATGAATTTTCAAAGTTGAGGGGGTTGAAAGGCATGAGAGAAGTGAAATTATACAAATTTCAGTTCTCTTAAAATTTGTACAGTCAGCACCATCTCTTTTGATTAAGGAATTTTCTATTGAAACTTCATTAGTTAGTAGCTTGGAGGTTGAGCTACTGGAGATCACAAAAATCTTGGAGAGATCTCTTACCGATTAAGAGATACACGATTCGACATATAAGGAGGTCTTGACGATACGTCATGGGGAATCCAGTTCGAGTGCCGAGGTTGAAGAAGAGACGTTTGGGAGTTAGAACGGAGACGAAAAGGCCAAAGTTAAGTATACAGGCGTTGCGATCAAGCATCTATTGCAGTTGGGGTGCCATTTTTACTTTATATCAAGAAGGTTCTGCGAGCATCGGCGCAGATGCGAAGAAGGTTGAGTTCAAAGTATCATTCACGGTGGAGGCCACGAATGCTCTTGGCGAAATAGAGTGTGATCCTTACAAAAGTGACTTTAAGATGTGTGCTAGGATCAGTACAGACGATGGTCATGAGGATATTATCATGGACTCTTAATTTTAGATTGGATTTTATTTCGTGTATAGCATGTATAATACACGATTTCAGTATAAAGCTCGAAAGAGTTAAGAAAGTGATGTAGAGTTATTTTCTTCAAAGATATTTTGTCCACTTAATGGTTGAGAAGGTGCAACATGAGTGGAAGTTCAAAAGATTGGAAAGTTAGACTTAGAAACCTTCCTCAAGGTTTAGATGTCATAGTAAGTGTCGGAGAGAGCTCGAAAGAGATTATTGTTGAGTTTGAGAACCCTAGTACAAAACCTCAAGTAGAATCTCCGAGGAGAAGAGTAGAAACCGACTTGTGGTGTTATTTTTGTAGAGGGTTGGGACATAAAGTAGTGAATTGTCCAACTAGAATCAGAACCGAGAGAGCTAAAGGGAAGCGGGAGTTTACTGATTTAAGTCTTCGAGTGGGTCCATCGTCACCAGCGCCAATTCATCTTCTAGGAGAAGATCCTTGTCCAAGTTGTGGAGTGGGTGATCTATCAAGAGCACACAAGTGCGTCGATGTGACCGCCCTACTTACGTCAGTAGTCGAGAAGTTGGACGAGACTCAAAGAGCTGAGACGGAGAAGTTGTCGACTTCAAAAGAGGACTCGGCTGAGTTGTGATGGAGATCATCATTCGGATGGTGGAGAAGACGCTGATGCGACTCAGGCTCATGATTACCTTGGGAGAAGAGATGGCACAAGAGGTGTTGTTACAACCATTTCCTTTCATTTTATCTATGGTAGATTATTCGCGAATGGAATTGGTGATGTTCGTACTCTTTTAGCGAGTAGTTATTGCACAAAAATTAGAAGGGTAGAAAGAATAGTTACAAGATGGGGAAGTTACCAGTGTTTCATGAGAAAGACAATGAAGATGTAGAACCATTTGTACGAGACTTCAAAAGAGGTTGCATCGAAAACAACGTGAGAAGGAAGGAAGAATGGGTGTTGTTACTGCCAAAGTTTTTAGAAGATTTTGCTCTTACGTGGTATGAAGACCGAGTGAAGAGCCAGACACCTGGTGCAGTTGAGGACACATGAGAGACGTTGAGTAATGCGCTCATTGAAGAATTTCTTCCAGAAGAGAGTTATGAGAAGCTCATGGTGGAGCTTACTCATTTGAAGCAACGAGACGACGGGAAAGTTCAGCAATATGCCGAAAGGGTGGATAAGTTGGAGCAACGGTTTCGGACGGTCCTACGGAAGAGTGGAGACAATGTGGAGTTAATGATGGCGAGAGTTAACTTTGGAAGAATCACTTGTTGGACGTGTGGAGGTTCTCATTTCCAGCGAAATTGTCTTAACAACGGAGCAAGAGGTGCCGAAGCTGTCAGAATGAATGTGGGTGGAGGAAATCCATCACAAGGACGAGACAAGGGAGTGGCTACTATTGATGTAGTGCGAGATCTCATCTACGAGAAAGGAGAAAGTTCAAACTCTTTTCATGCACCGGTGGAGCTTTTAGCTCAAGAAAGAAAACGAACTCGATTTTCTGATGAACCAGTTTTCATGGAGGAGTCACCAAGTAGAAGCACTCGCTCGAGTACTGTTTCGAGTGCACCAAGGGAGCCAAGAAGAAAGTTGGAGATGGCGGATTTCACCATTTCATCTTCCCAAGCGAGATATGATTTGGTTGAAGATGTGGGTGCCTAGAAAGCCAACATCACTGTTGGACAACTGATCGCACTTAATCCCAACTTACGAAGGGAACTCAGAGGAGGACTGAGTTCTAAGAGAAACAAGAAGAAGAAACCCAAGAGCAAGACATCAAAGTCTGTGGGAGTTGGTGTGGTGGATGTGCATGCTTCAGAGGTATACACTAGGGCTTCAAAGATTGAAGTCCGGTTGAATGGTCACTACGTCTCTGACGTATTGATGGATGGAGAGTCGTCTGTAAACGCCATATCGGAGAGGTTGATGAAGAAGTTGGAGATGGAACCAACTCGCCCGGCTAGCATTGTCGTGGGGATGGCTAACAAGCAACGGGTAAGACCTCTTGGTGTGTTAGAGAAGGTGGTCGTGTCTGTGATGAGAGTTCAAACATTGATGTCCTTTCAAGTGTTAAAGGACTCTAGTTATGATTTGCTCCTAGGGAGGCCTTGGTTGAGAGCTGTGCGCACCACTGATAGGTGGCACAAGGGATACTTACGGATTGGGCCTAGAGATCATAGAGTGATAATTCCTCTCTCGGGTGTTGGAATTGTGACTTCTGACTCTGATAGACCCACTAGTGATTACTGGGAATCTGATACGGAGGATGATCAGAGTGTCTCAAAAGTAGATACCAGAGATTCTTACGATCAAGAATCCTCGTCTGAGGACGAAGGATTTGGTCGAGATGAATCATTACATCAGCTTAGTGCTATTGACTTGTTGCCTCGACCAGCAGTGGAGAAAGATCCTGACAAAGAAGAGTTGAGTGAGGCAGAGATTGTGAGAAGACTCTCTACCCTGAAGTTTGGTATCATTGTTACTCAAGAGGAGAAAAGTAGATTCCTAGATATATTTCGAAAATATATCCATGTGTTTGCTTTCAGCTACAAGGATTTGAAGGAGGTGACTCTCGAGACTCATCGAATCGAATTGGAGGAAACGCAAGACCAGTTCGACAGAAGCAGAGAAGGGTCAATCTTACAACAGCAATGATGATCAAGGAGGAGATAGACAAGTTGAAGGAGGCGAGTTTCATCTATGAGGTGGAGAACTCAGAAGGGGTTTCACCCATTGTGATTTTCAAGAAGAAGAATGATAAGCTGCGAGTGTGCATAGACTATAAAAAGTTGAATGTAGTTTCCAAGAAGGATTATTATCCTCTACCATTTATAGATGAGATTTTGGAGGAAGTTGCTGGTCATGAGTGGTACAGCTTTGGTGATGGTTATAGTGGGTATAACCAGATCAAGATAGCACAAGAGTACCAACAGTTGACTACTTTCACTACTCCTTGGGGAACATTTGCATTTCGAATGATGCCATTCGAACTGTGTAATGCTCCAGTCACGTTTCAAAGGTTCATGAACAAGGTGTTTGAACCATTCATAAGGAAGTTTGTTCAGGATTTCATTGACGATTTCTGTGTGTACGAAAGAAAGGAGGACCACTTTGATCATGTGATCAAAGTTTTGCAGCGGTTGGAGCAAGCCAACGCTTCTCTAAATCCAGAGAAGTGCATCTTTGGCTGCGAAGAAGGTCTACTGTTGGGGCACATCATTTCCAAGAATGGGATTGCGGTAGATCCTGAGAAGATGAAGAAGATTGTGGATCTTCTATTTCCGATCAACTTGACAAAGTTGAGACAATTTCTTGGCATGGTTGGATATTATCGTAGGTTTGTCTTTTCCTTCTCAAACAAAGCAATAGCTTTGACTATGTACATGAAGAAAGGAGTTGATTTTGACTTGATAATGCATGATCAGAAGGCAAAGGAAGAATTTGAGGAGCTGAAAAAGGCATTGGTGACAGCTCCTATACTTGCTAAACCTGAGTGGAGTAAAGCATTTATTCTGTATACGGATGTCTCCAATGTAGCAATCGGATGTACATTAAGTCAGTTAGATGGAGATGGGCATGATCATCCTATAGCTTATGCTAGTAGGCAAATGGTTCCAGCGGAGAAGAATTACTCCGTGACTGAACGAGGAGGATTAGCGGTGATCTTTGGATTGAAGAAATTTCGACACTACTTGCTAGGAGGGAAATTTTCCATAGTCACGGATCACAAGGCTTTAAAGTATATCTTTAATAAGCCTAATGCCGAAGGTCGTATTGCTCGTTGGAAGATCCTTCTAACAGAATACGATTACGTGATCGAAGATAGACCAGGGAAAAAACATGCGAATGCTGATCTTTTGTCGAGGGCTTATGATGATGAGGGAGAAGAACCGTTTGATGATTCATTTCCAGACGAGCATCTGATGACCATCACAAGCATTGAGGAGATACCGGACGAGTACAAAGAAATCTGGAGTTTCCTTGCAGATGGCTCTTTTCCAGAAGGTATGCATACCCGAGAACGTAACGCGTTGATCAAGAGATGCAAACCCTACACCATGGTGGAGGGAATTCTATTTCATCAAGGAGCAGATGGGTTACTAAGGAGAGCAGTTGGTCAGAAGGAGGCGTTCAAGCTGATGCACGAGTTTCAAGATGGCACTGTTTGCGGAGGTCACTTTGCTGGTAAGATAACAGCTTTCAAGATTTTGGATGCGGGTTATCACTGGAGAGGGATTTTCAATGAGTGTTTAGACTATTGCAAAACTTGCGACGTATGTCAAGCATTTGCTCTGAAGTCTACTAGAACACCTCCGTTAAGATCAATTCCAATATTAGGACCATTTGAGAAGTGGGGTATTGACTTTGTAGGTCTTCTTAATAAGACACCCCGAGGCAATAGATACATTGTAGTTGCCACTGACTATTGTACCAAGGGGTAGAGGCTAGACCTTTGAGGGAGACTAATGAAACAGAAGTCGGTAGATTCCTATGAGAGAGGATCATCACCAGATTTGGATGTCCGTTAGAGTTGGTCTCAGATAGAGGAGGAGAGTTTGTAGGGAGCATGACTACTGCTATGCTACAACACTTTTCTATCAAGCCACGAGTAACGACCTCATACAAACCAAATGCTAATGGTCTTGCGGAGAAGACCAATCTTACACTCTGTATGATGCTCGCCAAAGATGTTGGTGTTGAGACTACGAAACATACTTGGGATAAGAGGCTACATGCCATCTTATGGGAGTATCGAACGACCACAAAGACTTCTACTGGGTACTCCCCATTTTGATTGGTTTATGGAGTGGAGTCCAAGTTGCCCATCCAATTCGAATTGGATACTTTTCAAACTATTCAACGAAAGTTGAAGAGGTCGAGAGGAGAAGACGTGGTCAGATCAAGAAGGGAGCAACTCATGGAGTTGGAAGAGACTCGAGCGGTAGCAATGATCTATAAACCCTCCACGGTCCTATCGATCAACTACCCCTCCGATCTCTCAACCTCCACGATCGTCATCGATGAATCTGCAAATGTCGGGTCTGTCTTTCACTCAGGGGTCACCTCTGATGGCTTTGATGGAAGCACACCATGAATCTTGAAGGGAAAAATGCTAAGTTCACTCATTCATACACCCACAAACTTATCAACTAAAAATCTCCATAAACTCATCAACTAAAATCCTCCATTCTAACGACGTCTCTCAAGTTCTCACATGCTAAGAATATCCCACACTCTCTATATTACTCAAGTTGTCATTACGACGATGTGAAAACAAGGATGAGGAGCTCTTCTCTACTCCTCTATTTATACATTCTAGGTTTTTACTTTGGTACCCTCCGGTAACTCAAACGTAACTACTTTTACCGGGTTTTACTAAGATATTACTTAAGATAAAAGCATTAATCACATGGGCTTTTTACTTTTTCATATGGGCTTATTCCTTCAAAGTCAACAACTTCTAGAAGGATTCTAGAATATTCTCAAGGAATCTCGAATTTCCACCCCCTCTACACTAGGACCCACTAAAAAGGAAACATGTGGAATCTCTTCTTATTTTTAATGCCCACAAAGTCCACGACTTTAATCTAACCACTAATATCAAGTCAAAAAGGAGATAAGGGATACTTTCCACCTCCTTTTACCTTTTAGACAAGATGACAAGATAGTAGTGCTCACTCTTTAGCAAATATCTGAATTCTGCCAAAAGTACAGCTAAGTTTAACCATAACTAACTTTTAGCTAGTCATGACTAACTTGATACCTCCTTAAAGTACTTTGGCAGCAAATAAACATTCTCAACACTTAGTTATAACTAAACACCTTACTAATAGATCAACTTCCTATGCGTAACATAGGTCGTTACATTTTATCCCCGGACTAAATTTTCACTCCGTCCTCGGAGTTAAGAGAGAACTTTCGTCGATGAAACAACTTCAACTTGTCATGATTTACCCGATCGAATCTCCTTCCTCCCAGCTCCTGAAGGTCATATGTGAAGTTGCTCCACACCTTATCTACAACAGAAGGACCAAAATATCTCGGAACGAACACAAAGGAAAAAGAAAAGATGTGCGGTTAACTAACTAACTCCAAAGTTTCCATGCATGTTGTTGGTTTCCATGCAATATTGTGTAATCACGTTTTTCCTGTTTTGGATACTACAACTAAAAAGTTCATGTTTCTAAAGTTAAAATAGTGACCAATATTGGATCTCATATTTCAGCTCTTCCAAGTGCGGAAGAGGGGAATATGCAAATTGCTGTAATTTAGGTTTTAACCTTCTTCTTGGAAAGGTTAGATTATAAATTAAATTTTAGAAAGTAAAAATACCTCAACTCGTGGGAGGTACAGGTCTTTATACCAAGCACAGGTTTTGTCTGAGTGAGTTACGTATAGATTTTGTGTAACTCAAGTGACCATATGTAATTAAATTTACCAAGTATATTGTAATTTTAATGATTTAAATTTAGAAAAAAATTTCACAATTTATAAACCCTATCGACCACCACTCTTCCTATAACTCTGCGCTTTAATAAACTATATTTTTCACTAAAAATTTTGAATACAGTTCTCAACAAATTACTCATGATTATTTTATTTCATGTTTAAACGTTTATCTTTTACCTCCTTTCTCCTAGAAGTTCACTCTGGATGGATATTATCACCATCACATGAATTATCACATGTTCATTAATTTTACTTCCGGACCACTAGTGTTGGCCATAAGTCAATGGCTCTTTCATAGCAACCGACGTTGTAATTTCAGAAGCTGGTGTGCTCTGCTTATGGGTTGTGTCTGGTGAGGCAGTAAATCTTTGTTCACTTAATATTTAAGAGAAATTAAAATATTAATATTAATTTGGAATAGATTATATATTTTTATAACAGAAAAAAGATGCAATCGAACGCACTGTCAAGCATAAAATCATAAGCAACTTCCAGAAAACATTTCTCTAACCCATCCACCAAAGTGCTAATCTATTTTCTCAAATATCCTTTGTTATCTCGTTTGTTTTCTTCTCGATCTACCTTCTCACTCTAGATGCATATTCATAAATTGAGCAATGCTGCTCTATTCCATCACAAGGTGGAATAGAGCATGCTCAATTTATTACCTAATTCTTCCTGACTGAAGGGTAGCTAATTAATTAATATCTATATGGTATCAGATCCCCCACTTAATGTTCTGGAAGCGGCGTGTGTACGCTCTGTGTGTATGGGTTATGTTTGGATCTAACTGCAATTCTCAGTTTAGTTATCATTTACAAAATATTTTACATGTTTAGCATAGTTTAATCTAGATTTTTTATAGATTTATTAATAATAATAAACAAAAGTTCTCCAAAGTTTAACCCAGAATACATTAAGCCTCCCAGCAACGTACAATCCACGTTGGAGACAAAAGTAAACTTCTTTCTCTAGGTAAAAGAATATATTTTTCTTTTCCTCGTCTTCTAGTATACCTAACCAGTGATGATAGAGAGATCACTGGCGGCCTAGAACTTTTCCATGCTACTCTCGCTTATCGTCCTCCACTCCGGACTTCCTCGCCTCATTTATTGGGACATATAACAGTAAAATATTAAATAGATATATAAATCTTCATTAATAACAAAATAATGTAGAAACTGAATGTCTAGTGCCACCCTTAAACCAGGTTTCTGTTATTTTCACTTCATATTTACACAATAAAAATCCCACAAACCTTGCGACTAAATTTTATTACCCCCCATTTATGAGAGTTTCCAAACATACTAGAGGTATATATAATAATATCTGTCCATGGAAGTAAGCCTTATAATATGCTTCATCATATCGTACATGGTCACGAAATGGCTTGATCATACCCCCAGTATGATTGTTGCACGTTTGGGTACTTGATCATACCCCTGACGGGTTATTTACAATAGAAGACGTTATTTTATTTTTTGGTTCATCATTTTAGTACTTCAACCTTGACTAAATATCACTGTAAGTTAAAATATTTAACATTAAAGATATATTAAACTAATCATATTCTAATTTTTTTAACATGTGAGTAACATCACAAAGTGACTGGTTTTACAGGCAATATCCAGTCAAGGGTGTGATCAAGCCATACATCGTTAAGACGAGTATTATCAAGCTCACGGAACCTACTGGGGGTGTGATCAGGCCAATTTCTGCGAAATGGAAATTGTTCTTGGCGTAGACGTCACCTGCCGGAACAGGGTTGCAGGGACGAACGCGACATACGCATTATAGGCCTTCAGCAGACTGATACGCTGCCGGCCTTTTGTGCCCAAGTGTCGGCCATGAACACGGCCACAGTGGCATGCGTGATTGTCTGGACGTATCGTGCGTAAGTTGCCAGGAGTGCCTTCTGTGTGTACTGGAAGACGTACGACTCATGCATGAAGTCTCGTGGCCAGAGTATCAAATTCCACTATATTACAAAATACCTCAGAATGAGAACTCGTCAATATGCTAGAAGATGTTGTCGGACCTCGTGGATGTTTCCGTATTGATGTTGTGGACTTGAACGTGGTTTTGTCTTGTTCAATATTGAAAGACAAAACTATGAGAATCAATATCTCTTCTCTTTACGTTTCTGGGTGTTGCGTGCTTCTCTCTTCATGTTCTTTTTCCTTTTGTTAGGTATGATATTTGTTAATAGTTCTTTTCATCCTTTTGTTGTTATGCGTTAGGATAGGGTCGATTGTGAAAAGAAGAAAAGATATTCTTTTATCATATTGCATATTTTTTCATATTAATATATGATTAACTGTGAGAGTGAATGGAACAATCTGTGAAACCCAAAAAGAGATTGGGTTAGATTTTGATTTGGGGCATGCGTTTTTATTTCCGTAAGTAAACTTCGCTTCTTTTTTATTATGTTTTCAGAATTTTCTCTTTTTTTACAAATTACTTATTAATATTGAAAACATATGTTGAAACTACGTTTATAGTCATGGAACGGTCACCGTTTATAACTCCGAGTTGCGTGAAAATACATACAAATCTAGATTACGTGGTACATGAAAAGTAATATGGTTTTTACAGGTTATATTTTGAACGATCTTGGCTATGTAAATATCTCGAACGAACCAGAAAATTTTCACGACAGCGATTAGACGGAAAAGCGAACGCAAAGCCCACGATGTGGAAGCAGCCTAAAGCTATAGCGAAATCGAATATTGCGCTGTGAAATGGAAAACTCATATGTGCAAATTTTTTCCGCTATTATTATTATTATTACCCGCGTTATTATGCAATGTTAGAGTTTAGGGTTTAAGTTTACGTTAGTTAATGGGACAACTTAACCCACCCCACCCTCGGGTAGCCCTTATAATACTCATCAGCATAGTTCACTTAAAATTCGACTTTCAATCGTAAACTCATGCCTACTCGAGTTTATAGTTAGCAATTTCTTCGTAGAGTTTGGGAATTCTTGAGTTATTTATTGAGTCCAAGTTCTTACTGTTCAAAAAACACGTCTCAAAAATTAAGCATAGAAATTAAGCATAGGTGTTCTAGGGAAATGATCATTTTTACCCAAGCCCACATGACCTTTGAGTTCTTACTCATCACCAAAGTCAAAGAGAAATTGCCTGATATCCCTCTACATAACAAAGAGTCATACCTCAATACAAAACGATTTTTACTGATTCTGTGGTCATTTCTTCACATACGATAAATGGTACTATCATTAGACATGGTTCTGCAAATGTTTGTAATTTGCAGAATGAGGAAATAAGATTGAGGATTGATTGGTGAAAGCCTCAGACAATCATCATCGCAAAGCTGGAACAGCCAGAATGGAGTGAAAGCAGAAAACTCTGTTGGCTGCTGCGAATGTAGCTGTAATCTAATAATCACGCGGGGAGTAAGCCGCGACATTTTTGGCGGTCAAAAAAAAATCTTTCTTTCTGTTCCATCGTAACGTTATCATCGCGTAATCTTCTGGACCGCGGCTGCCAATGCCGATGTGGCCGTGATTATTTTCTTCGCTTTTGTTTGCTAGCCTCGTTTTAGCGGAACGGCTGTTTATTTCTCGCTACGGTATCACTGCGTAATCTCTTCTGGACCGCGGCTGCCGATGTCATATGGGCGCACTTACTTTCTTCATTTTCGTTTGCTCGTCTCGTTTTAGCAGAATGGCTGTTTTTTCATCATTTCAAGTAGCGTGGATGCTTCTTTCTTTGCTGCTTTTGTTGTACGTTGGGAGATGGCGGGGTTTGAAACTTGTGTTTCTCGCTTCATTTCTTTGGCTGTTTGTCTCGATGCGTGCTTTGTTTCTTCGCTGCTACGATTCCTGATGAGACCGGATTTGAAAGCATGTTTGCAGTTTGTTCTTGTTAGTTTGTTCGCTTTCGATTGCAGGGGGGACCAGTAGATGGCAGGTCGATGCTGCTTTTGCTTTTAGAGACAGAAGCGGGACAGCACGTCCACTGCATCTCTCAGACGATTTCACAGGTGGGACTGCTGCTGCTCGATCAGGAGACGAGACGGCAGCAACTGCATGTCTCATGTGATTTCGTAAGTGGGAGTGTTGCTGCTCGATCGGGGGACGGGACGGCAGTGACTACATCTCCCAAACAATTTTGCAGGTGGGAGTGTTGCTGCTTGATCGAAGGACGTGACTCCCGTCGGTCGTGAGCCACCATTTCTTTCAGAGAAGAACTGGTGGTTGACAGAGTGGGAGGTCCCTGCTTTGCTTTGTCAGATTGTCTCACTGACTCGGATTTGACGTGCAACTGTACTGCTTCTCTTTAACTTGTCCACATCGAGTCACTGCAGGTGGTAGCAGGGACCGCGATGGACAACCGACATGTAATTCGACCAAGGTAACTTTCTCTTTCTTGCTTTACATTTTTCTCTCGACCGGGAGCGGTATGAGAAGATATATGCGGTCATCTTCACCTATCTTTATCGCGGAAGCAGCTTCTCTCCTCTATGTTATACACCGCCGTCTCATGTACGTTATATTACTCTCATGTACGATGTCTGTTCAATTTCTTGTCAATGCCTACGGACTCAGACAGCGAGGACACCGATGATGAGAAGTCCGATTTTGTTCGCGCATTCCTTCCCTGCAGTCCCGGTAGTCCTTTGTTGATGATACCTTCCAGCCCTCTTGCGTCTCCCTCCGTTGTGATATCATGCAGTCTCAGTAGCCCTTCCTTCGCACCGTCCAGTCCTATGATATCGGCATATCCGTCCACGCGCTCACCGACCAGTCCTCTAGTCCCTGCTGCACCATCAGTCTTGCAGACAATCGAGCCATTATGTGCCCATAACTGTCGTTTCGACCGCTTTGCACTTCCATCCACTTCACTTCTCTATTCGTTGTTATCGTCTTGATTACTTTCTTTCTCTGACACCGACTTGTATTATTACTAGGAGCTACGTTTATACTGAATTCAGCTTTTGTCTTAAACCTCCAGACTTCCTCCTGCCTGCCTTAGATTTTGTAAAGATCGCTTATGCTTTCTCGGGAACGAGCTGCTGTTATCAGTGCATTAAAGGTCCCTTCCTCTACATAGACTTACAAGACTTCTGGCTTATCCTCAAAGACACTCGATCTGTTATCTTTTCTTATCCTAAATACTTCCGTAGCCAGGACGATCCGAACCTCATCAAACTGGTTGTATCGTATGTGTACAGACAGAAAACTCCGCCCTGCGTTTGTAAAGCTTTCAACACACGACTGTATAGAATAGGGTGTAAACACCAAGCCTTTCCGTCGGATGTAAATGCGGCAGGCAGCTCGTGCGATCCGTGCGACCAAGCCATTCGTACCTCGTCCGAAGAAATCTTGCCCTGTGAAAACCCTTGAAGTTTCCCTCACTGTAGCCCGGACTAGTGCGGATCTTGATCTTGCTTGTTGAGGTTGCTTACGTACATTTCTTCATCAGCAACGCAACAGTGGGCTCATCTCCATGGAGAGGGGAGGCGTTTTACTCCATGTCCATGTTCAAAGAGTCCTCTCTTTGCAGACGACGAGCCCTATAGATGTGAAAAACCACTTACTTCTTGTCTTCTGTTGGAGAGAGGTCAATAGACCATTGGGAGGGGAGGTCTGCGTGAAGAGATTGAACAACCGTGGCCTTCACACCTTCGTGGGCATGGTCGGGTATTGCATGAAGAACCAATCTGAGGTGCACCACCGTTGCTCGATGAAAAATATTACTGATAGCATGCTTGCAGATGGGCAGGAACTGTTTACACTCTTAGATGCCGCGGACACGAAGAACAAGATCGAGCTCAATTCTAACAACATACTGCAAAGAGCGTTACAGTTTAACAAATATAAGAGTCTACATCCACTGGACAGCACACTGTGCACTTCTCTGAGGTCGAAGGTTCAATCAGGTAAGTATGCTTCGTCCTGTAAATGGTTGATGAGGAATGGAATACAGCGAGCTAGGAGCGAAGCATTGTAGAAATCCATCGTTCATCCAAAGATGGTTACAATCAAGGATATAGACATCATCTTCCTAGGCCAACCACCAAGACCGTAGGAGATATTTTACCCCTATACCTCTTGAAGATGAGGAGCGACTCCTCAGTCTGCCTTCCTCGAGAATTGATAACGACACCCCCTTCTTCAAGGCAGTAACTGTCTTCCCCGAATTTATGTCGCTCTGCAGTACTCTTCTTCGACACACATCAGCCGGACGTGCCACAAAAGATAATTTTCCCGTTCGAAGCAACTGCTGTATGTTTTATGCTTGTATCTTACTACATTTTCTGCTCCACGACCCTGCAGATGACAGCACAGGGGGTTCCACGTATTCGACGTCTTTCTGCAGCAAATAGCGGTACTTGTACATTTGTCCAAGTAGAAGGGATCTTCGACGTGAGCAGAGTCCAGTCTTCGACGTGTTGCTGGAGACATCTTTGGCGTCGATATCTTTGTAAACACAAGTATATACCAGAGTTTATAGCAGTAGAGGCAACAGCGTTTGTAGCAGTACAAGAAGCAATAGCTTCTTTGGACTGTGTGCTGTTTGTTTTTTTAACAACCATATCAGTAGCAGACTTTTGTCCAGTAGAAGCAAATAGCGGTGGTAGACTTTATATCACTATAAGGAACTTGCAGAACAGTGGTTTGTTTTCGCTTCGACAACTACCTATGTTTTAGCACGTCTTCGGCAGTGGTTGTTTGAGAAAACTATTTTACTTTACTTGTCCGCAGTCAAGCTGCAGTTTGCACCTGCAATATACATATACTTTACTTTGTGGCAGTGAAGTTGTATGCCGTTCGCTTAATGAAATAAAAATGTTCAATTTGTGATAACTCTTCCCCATTGAACTGGAATTGTATTACGACCTTCACGCATGAAAAATGGGTATACAGCCAGACATGTGATAAGGCACGGCAAGAAATATGGGCCTTCCAGATCACCTTTTTTTCAGTTGCGGCATCGCAGTATCGATCAAAATATTTAAGCATACAACATTACCGAAAGGTAAAAAGACTAACATTCCCAAACCTTCCCATATTAAGCCATGAACTAAAAATTAATGGGTGGAAATGAAACCTTAAGTTTCAACTCACATAGGTGAATATACAAGATATGCATAATATGCAACCATAGTGGGTGGATGACGAGGAGATAGAATTGAACAAGCGTCTGACCCCGACTCTGATAATACTGGTGGTTAGTATGACAGCGCGGTTGTGAGCTGAGAAAGTAGCTTCTAGTTACTTCTACTCGCTTGTTGTTAACGGGATAATATATAAGTGTTAAATGGAAATTTTATACCATGTTGATAATAAAAATAAAATATTTTATAAATATTATTATTAGCTAAACCTGGAAGCATAGTTGGTTTAGGTCAGTGCTCCCAAGAATACATACACAGACTACTGATCACCACCCGGTAATATTTTATAAAAGATTTAATTTATTACCTAACATTTCTCAACGAAAGAATTATCCATATCCAAGTTAACCCTTGGATATTTACCTCTCTATCAAGAAGAGGTGAATATACATGCAACATCAACAAGAATACATATCGGATGTACGTGAAATGATTTTGATAGAGAATGAAATGAAAGAAGAATAGAAGACTCCTTTGGAGATGGTTAACAAAAAGAAATGAATGGTTTCGATGGAGAATGAAATGAAAAGAGAATGGAAGACTTATCTAGAGATGGCTAAAAAAATGAATGGTTTCGATGGAGAATAAAATTAAAGGAGAATAGAAGACTCATGTAGAGATGACTAACAAAAAGAAATGAATACATATTTGAGCAAAAATTTGAAATAACTACCAACTTTTGGATACGAGTTGTAAATGAAGAGATGTGATTCAACTAATTGAGAATTGGAGCCAGTTATTTTTCAGATATTGTAGTGCCAAAACTATCCTCATATTTTCTCGAGCGAAAATATTTAAAAAATATTCAGATCAGATCTTGCAAGATCCAAAACATATTTGATTAGATCAATCTATGAAAGGTTGTCTTATCAGTTCGTGCTTATGATTCAATTGTGTTTGGAACGGAAAAGCTCAAGTATGACTATAAGTACTCCGAGTGACCTATAAGACCTTATTTTGAGGATTTGTTTTCAGAGAACTGAGAATCTTAAGCCTGTCATGTACAACCCATAAGTCTTCTACATCCAACGTCATTTTTGTGTTCTTTGAGCCTCATTGATAATGTGAAAATGACAACCAACTTGAAAGAAATCGTAACAAATCTCCGAACTAGATACTCCATCGCGTCATTTACACATGTATTTGTTAATGGAGATTCTCCAACAGTCTTCCATGTGTCCTCGTTATGAGTATTCCGAGGTTTTTCATGAGAGCACCACTTGGAAGTACTTCGTGATTTCTTCAGTGATTTCTGTTTAATTGTGATATGGGTTAATCTTCTCAACAATTTTTTATCATTTACACTATTGGGCAGTCCGGTGCTAATGTCGAGAAAGACACCATCCACATAAAAAATAACCTGTAACAGAATGTTGAAGTATCTCTTCCGATTATAAAAACATGCAGAAAGTGTAGTTTCAATGGTGATCAAATGCGAACATGAGTATTGCAATCGCACCTTTGCAATTAGACAGGTCACATCGTCAGCACATATACAAGTCATTTCAGCAACAACAGACCAAACAAGATATTTAGGACCGAGCACAATAACAACAACATCCACTACTTCTTTCACTATTTTCTTCAACTGTAGACTCGCCAATCCCAAAGCGTTCTGAAATGTGCAAATAAGATATAAACCTTGTGCAAGATAAAAAATAATAGCTCTTGTTTGTACCACTATTGGCAGTACTCTTCTGAAACTAGTGTCTTGCTTTCTGATTATGGGTCCAAGTTCGCGACATATCTCGACATACGTATACACTTCACCCACCGAGTTTCTTCATAGCTCTCCCAGAAAAAATAATCTAAGTAAATAAAACTCTTTTCTTTTATCCACCAGAGTTGAGTTTTTATCGAATTCTTGAGCAACAATAATTAACAAGTTAGAGATCACAAATGCTTGTGACATCGCATCTTGCATTCTGAAAGATCACCGAACATGTTCTTCGTGGTCATATTCCATAAGATCAGTGTCGTGTTGTGTTATTTTGTGTGTGGAAAATTTGCATTTTATGTGGTTAGAATGCAAGCAAAGCTCTTAAGCAGCTGCCTCTTAGCTTAAGTTGGACCTTTGATTAGCAGCGCCCTAGGTTAAGTTGGGGCCTTGGGCAAGTTGGACCGCTGCTTGAAAGAGAGAAAAAAGTGGACTTACAAAAAGTGAAGGTATCATGTTATAGTGTTTGTGGAGTTGAGCACCGTGGCATATTCAGATTCATGAAAATACTTCTTGAGGAGAAAAATCTGTCATTTGTGATTAAGTTTAAAACGTATTTTAGAGAATTACACAGTTAGTGTTAAGAAGGTCGAATTGTAGACACTGAAGTTTAGAGGCATAGGTTGTACTACAAAGTACAGTAGTAATTTGAACTGACAAAAATGGGTCTATGGTGGCGAAGATAGGAAGACGCTTAAAACTCAAAAAGACAAAACCCTTGATACTTCTTGTGTTTCCTTTACATACAACATGTAATGGGTTGTTGGTTGGCACAAAACTCTAAAGGCTTAGCGTGGAAAAGCAGGTATAGGGTTCAAATCCGACCGTGAGCAAATGGTTATCATTGCATACCGGTCCTCACAAGAGAGATAGGATGGGTGTAATTGCGGTTGCACTTAGAGACGAGAGACATTATCTCTCTTAAACATAGTCTGTATAGACGATGTCTCTGTATACTGTTGGTTCCATAATCTTACATTCTAAAGTTCTCGAAATAAAGTGACTAAATATGACCATGACTCCAACAACAATTGGTAGACATTGTGTACAATGAGGTTGCAAAATCATAATATTTTGACTTTATTTTTTATTTTTTCTTGACACTAGAGGAGCTGCTCATCTACAAGGGTCGCAATGTCTCTTACAATTAGACGAGCTTCTCGTCTACAAGGGTCACAATGTCTCTTATAGTATGCTAGCTACTCGTCTGCTAGTGTCTTCAAAATGGACAAGCTGCTCGTTCATTTTGAAGACACTATTCCCTAAAACTTAAACTAAACTCTAAATCTTAAACTCATAAGATGTATCATCATATAGTTTCTACTTGTCTCTATTTTAAGTTCCACTTGCTTGTTTGATATTGGTGGTTACTTCGTTTGCCGTACCCCGCTGCAAAAGAGGAAAAAGAGATTTGGGAGACTTATTCGTGATATCGACGACAATGAGATTGAGAAGAGAAGACTAAGAGATCAGAGAGCAATTACGGATACTACTAAGAGGAGGACAATGAGAAGAAGAGAAATTGAGAAAATTGATGTGCTTGAAGAGATGATACTAGTAAAGTGATCATTATCAAGGGGAGAGGACTTCTGGAATTTTTTACTTGGGAGAGTGTTTACACTCGCATGACTTTGGGTTCTGCCTGTGTACGTAGGTGTTTGATTTTAGTGTTCTATTTTTGATTTGTGATCAAATTCGACACTGAGAGAAGTGGTGTTAGCACCAATCTGTCATTCACTTGTGTATCTCAACATATAGATGGTTTCACAACTAGAAGGTCTCACCCCTCCTGAGAAAACTCTCGCTCGACACTGGTCATCTCAATGACAAGATTCAAGACAATCAATGAGGTGGTCATAACTATGTGAAGCAATTGGCTTACTCCACACATTCGACACGAAAAATAATATGAACATCGACTGCAAGTATCAAAATCGATGCAAGACACATTCTTTAAATGCCACATGCCAGATTACATTCACGAAAACAAATAGCCTTTGTTCAATTCAAAATAGTAGTGATGCCGAACATTCAAGATTGCAAGAGAATTTGCTTCGCAATGTTGTTCAATGCACCAGCCATGAGAGTAATGGCTCCAACAAGTTCTATTTGGCTCTCACTAGTCTCGACCACTTGCTTATCCATACGTGCATCTTATTTTTGCTCCAGTTCAAGCATGCTAGAGGTGAACTCATGCATTGAATCTACAATTGCTATGACAGACCGTGACATATCTTTTTTTCTTCTCATATCATTGTTAGAACACACTGTACTCTCATTAGCCATAACTGTGACTACACCTCCTACCTCTTCCCCTACTTGTACCTTTGGAGTTCTTAGATTGCCTACATGTGGAGGAGAACTCTCAGATAGAGAGGGTGGTTGCATCAATGGTCTCTAATAATATATCCATTCAGTAGGAAAATTGACTAGGAGTCTGACACTTGTTCGCTTAGACCTCTCCATGGATTCATACGATGGATGTCCACAGCTAGCATTCCAATCTTTAACCTTCTTGTAAACAGAAATCATATTCTCCCACTTAGTTCTCAGTTGAGTCACATCGGCCCTCATCCCCTCCTCAAGCATCCAAGTTTAGAATTTTTCCATTTTGCATCCGAGGACACAACTTCCTCTCTCCCAACCAAACCATAAGTCTCTTCTGATTCTATCTTCTTATAGTGACCATCCAAGGTTTCTAATTGAAGTGAGTCTTTGAAGAGACATTATCTTGCACATCATTTTCTTCATCATGAGCCTGAGTACGGACTCGAGCGGACAGTGGAGGCAGCGATGAACTCCCACCTCTAGACGATAAATTTACACGTCGTCACTGCGTCACAAGTTCATCTTCAGCTGTAGATGAATTAGCTTGAGTATCAATCTGAGTGACAATACATAGAATCTGTGTAGCATATCATCTGTTGGTAGTGTCACATGTGGTTGGAGATAAATCCTCGAACCAAAATGAGAAAACGTTTGTAGTTCTTCAGAGTGAATGTTCTTGTTTTGTCCTCCCCATTAGAATCGACCTCAGGTTCGCATTGAGAATCAAGTCTCGATGCTCAAACCTCATGAGCAGGATTAGGGTGCGGAACGGGAGTCAAGAAAGAACTCGTGAATTTCAGACTACCCTCAGATCAAATTTTTGTCCATGTACAACTCCGCTCGAAACATGATTCAAGACAGTATTATGCATGGACACATTGGCATTCTAGAAAGTCAAGAGTGTTGCTGTCGAAGAATATCGATGCACATTGATTCTGCGAGTCAAGTCTTGCTCCTGTGCGTAAATCTAGGCTGCCACGAATAAACTTGGCTGCCACGAGTGAATTCAACTGTTCTCACGTATGTATCACTCGAATGATTCCTAAACTATACTAAACATAGACTCTTCTAGTCCATTACGGTGAAAAGGAGGAATTGGCTTGATCACACCCCCAGTACGATCGCTGCGCTTGATCACACCCCTCTTAACGTTTGGTTGCTTGATCACACCCCCAACCTCCCATCGTCCGTCCTGCCGGTCGACCGCGCCATGTAGATCAAGCCGTTATGCCAGGTCATAACGACAGTTCGACGTGGAACGTGCGCCATGTCATATTGACAGTCTGACTTGGCAGAATCGCCACGTCACAGTTGGTAGTCTGACGTGGTGTGTTCACATGGTGACGTGGCCATGTCTGACTGGGGGCATGCAAATGTACAGTCTGACGAGTGGGTGTGTTTCGCGGGAAAGAACTGGAACGAGACAGTGACAAATTTTATCCTAAAAGAGATCATAACACATTTGAAATAGATCCTAACAGTTCCCGCACATTAACAATGGCAAAGATCACAGAGAAAAATCGGAGAGTATTGATCAGAGCGAAGCGAAGTGGAGAGTGAAGAGTGATAAGAAGTGCGGGGCGGTGGAGAGTGGAGAGTGATCAGAAGTACGGGCGGGTGGAGAGTGATAAGAAGGACAGATTCAGAGATAACGATATGCCGACCGAACGATACAATGTTATGAATCTCGATATTGAGAGCGACAATGATGATTGTTTAGACGGATTGCATTTCGAAGATGAAGAAAGGAGCTTCACTATGGATGTACGTTCTGAGGATCTTACTGAGGAGAGCGTGCTAGAAAGATGGCGACGAGAAATGGCCGATGCGAGAGGAGTGAATCGGTTACTCCAAGGCAAGACTTTGGAGTCCTTGAGAGCTCTTGCATGCAAAGTGTGTCTCGGGTCAGAATTTGAATCCTTTAAGGAGTTCGATTTCGCAGTTGACTGTTGGTGTTTTTTGAATAGCCGAGCGAGTCATAAATTGAAAAACTCTCAAAACTATAGAGTTAGAGTGTGCAGGTATGGAGCGAAGGCTCGTTGTAGAAAATTATTCGAAGATAGATCTGTAACATCAAATAGTGCTGAAACGAGTCACAGAAACAGTCAGCCTCGCAGCTTCCACGAATATACACAAAGACGTAGAGCCTCAGTAAGGCAGCTTGCAGCTGGTCGGTCAGAACCTCCACAAGGTCAATCAAGAAGAGAATCAGTTAACGGTCACTGTGGTGAAAGACTTCGATATCAATCCGCTGGGAGAACTACCTTTTATGGGGCTAATGCTCGGGATAGTGATATGGAGCATCCATGCAAATGGAGAGTTAGAGCACAGAAGGGCAAGTTCACAGGCCGAATTACTATTACTATTTGTGATTTAGAGCACAGTTGTCCTAGTCAGATCGGATACTGGCGTGGACCTGCATCAAACTCGAAATTTCTTGCTGCAGTCATGTGTAACAGAGTCGCTATTGACCCCAACACTCCCATACAAAATCTCATGGAGGATCTTCGAACTACATTCAATAAGAGGGCTCCTTACTATCAGGTGTGGAGGAGTCGAGAGCATTCTCGAGACTGGTTGGAGGGTAATCAAGCATCATCCTTCTATTACATTCCTTCTGTATGTAGATGCATACTTGAAGTAGATCCCATGGCAGTTGTGGATTGGGGTACTTGGGAATGTAACACAACAATATTTAGTAGATATTATGTGTGTCCTAGTGCCACTCGTGATATATTTCCTTTGTGTCAGAAAGTGATATGTTTGGATGCTTGTCATAGCAAGTCCAGAAAGTTTCCATGCCAAATATTTCTAGCTTCAGTGTTGGATGGTGCAAATGAAGCAATCATTTTAGGCTTCGCAGTGGCACCACAAGAAGACACTGTAAACTGGACATGGTTCTGTCAACATCTCCGCAACTCTATACATGGTATTATTTCTCCTCAGACAGTGATAATCAGCGATAGACAGAAGGGCTTAGAAAGAGCTGTTTCAGATGTATTCCCTGAAGTTGTCCACGGGCATTGTGGACAACATATCCGAATGAATGTACGGACGAGGTTTGGCAAAGAGGCGGAGAGACCATTTCTGAATTGCTTGTACGCCAAGACGAGAGAAATGTAAGACACTCTATACTTTTTTCTTTTCTCACTCAATCCTTTTCTCACTGAATTATTGAAGTTTTTTGTTGGTTGAGTTATAGCTATTATCTCATTTGTATGTATAATGTCTCATCTGTAGGTACAATGAAGTGCTTGACAAGCTGGATGCATCAGGGGAAAGAGGTAGACACCTGGCTGAATATTTGAGGAATATACAACCAGAGAGGTATAGCCGATATGCGTTTCCTCTACCACGTTATGGGAAAGTCACATCTAACTTGGCAGAGAGTATGAATAGTGCTCTGAGACCAATCCGCTGGAATGCTCCATTGAAGATCCTGTTGGATTTATGGTATTATATTATGCAGCAGTTCACTAAGCGGAGGATACAGCTTCAGCAAGAAACAAGTGTATTGACTCGTTTTGCTAGACTTCGGCTCATGGAGAATGAACATGCTGCAGAAGGTTTTCTCTGTCAAGTGTCTTCTCCATTCGAGGCTACCATCCGCGACCATACGAATGGAGTAACACATGTGGTGAAACTAGCACAAGGTGGTTCAGGAAAGTGTACATGTACAGAACTTCAAGAGATGAGATGGCCATGTGGACATGTCATTGCTTTCGACAGAGAGACTGGTGGGAACCCAACAACGAGATTGGATAACATCTGGCATAGCTCCTCGTTATTTTCAATCTACGGACATAGTGCGTTGCCAGCTGTTTTCACTGATGATCTTCAACCGGTGTACAGTTGCGGACCTCCGCCAGTGGCAAGACGAAGGGGAAGACACATAGTGGTGAGGATCGATAACAACACCCAATTCACTCAATCTACAGCAACAGCAGATGGCAATGAAGATCTACCTCCCACGAGCAGTACCCGTGTCTCTTCACCAATTGAAACTAGTCACCTTACTGAACCCACATCCATTGAGAATGAGTATCCTATTAATGATGAGCAGATATTACATTTTGCCTCTGAGACAATGTGCCATCGAAGACGAAGAAGAGTCCAACAAACAGTTCCACATCATGACTTGGGACATATTCCTCGGTCTACTCCAGGGAAGTGCAGTCTCTGTGATCAACCAGGCCACAATAGAAGAACATGCCCTAGGCTGTATGCACCCACGGATGATGAAGGGATGTTCACTGAGGTGACAGATGAAGTAGAAGGAAGTGGAATTCGTGTGGCGATTACTGCTTCTTCTTCAGAAGAAGTTTCATTGAGTGAACCAGATCCCCTGTAGAGAGTAGTTACATTACCAGCTGCTACAGATTCATTAATTATTGTGTTGATACATCTTCGGGTATTACTAGTTTGTTATAGGTAGTAGTACATTGTTCTTTTTCAGTTCATATACATTATTTCCCAACAAACACATATGATGATTAACTCATTATCAATTCTCAAATTCGTCCATCATGATCATTTTATAAATAGCTCTCTATTTGTGACAGTAGCAGTGTGAAACACAAGAGCAGTGTGAAACAAAGAGCAGAAGTTCTGTATATATTAGTTGAATAGACTGGATAGAAGTACACTATCTCCTTGTAAAAAATATGTGGACAGATCTGCAATATATCGCTCGCCTTATGTTCAATCTCTCTTGTTTTGAACTTCGAAAACATGAAACTACTTACCTTTACACTATAAAGAAAGAACAGCTGGCGAGGTGAAGAGGGGAGAGAAAGGGCGCAGAATCTTCTTGGACATGGTTGAGTAACGGACGGGTAGCATGTTGAGAAGTCGAGTTGAGGAGCGTGTTGAGAAGACGAGTGGAGTTCTTCTTGAGAATGTCGAGTGGAGTTCGCACACGTTAAGGCAGTTTTTACAGTAGAGGAGAGTTTTAGGGTGAGTTTAGAGAGTGATACTTCAGCAACGACTGTAGAGAGGAGAGGAAAGACGAGGTGAGTGAGGAGAGAGAAAGGAGGAGACTTGTTCGAAGTGATCGAGTAATGCTGTAGGTTTTTTAGAAGTTTAAGAGAAACCTGTAATCTCTGATCGATTCTTTCTTGAATCGGAATGATGAAAACGAGAGGTAGTAAGAGCAGAGGAGGTGGTAGAGGAGGTGGCAGACGAGGACGAGGTGATGGACGAGGACGAGGTGATGGAAGAGGACGAGGCAGGGCACCAGATGCAAGAGAGACACATCGCAGAGACGAGGAGGCTGATCCACGTAAGTTTCGAATCAAAGTTTATCTCTGTGAAATGTCGTGAAATGTTTAAATTCGGGTGTAGATAGTGTGCGATTCAACATGCATCGCACGAAGTTAAGGCGATTCAGGTGGTGTCGCGTCGAAACGAGTAGAAATTTAGAGGTTTCAGAGCGATACTGCATGTATCGCCGCAAAAGAGCAGCGATACATGCAGTATCGGGCAAGATTAGCGCGATGCATGGTGAGTATCGCCCCGCGTAGTGTACTCCTTGGCCGAGCGGGGCGACGCAGGCTGTATCGCCAGGAAAGAGAGCGACACATGCGATGTTTCGCTCCCTTCTGGCGATACAGCCTGTGTATCGCCCCTCGGGGTGGAAGGGGCTTCCAACCTGAGGCGATGCAGGCTGTATCGTCCCGAAGCGGGGTGATACACGCCATGTATCGCTGTACAGGGGCGAAACAGTTACTTGTTTCGCCCCGTGTATGAAAATTGTTCCTCGCCATCGGGGCGACGCAGGCTGTATCGCCAGGAAAGAGAGCGAAACATGCGATGTTTCGCTCCCTTCTGGCGATACAGCCTGTGTATCGCCCCTCGGGGTGGAAGAGACTTCCACCCTGAGGCGATGCAGGCTGTATCGCCCCGAAGCGGGGCGATACACGCCATGTATCGCTGTACAGGGGCGAAACAGTTACTTGTTTCACCCCGTGTATGAAAATTGTTCCTCGCCATCGGGGCGACGCAGGCTGTATCGCCAGGAAAGAGAGCGAAACATGCGATGTTTCGCTCCCTTCTGGCGATACAGCCTGTGTATCGCCCCTCGGGGTGGAAGAGACTTCCACCCTGAGGCGATGCAGGCTGTATCGTCCCGAAGCGGGGCGATACAGCCCATGTATCGCCCCCTTGAGATTAGTTCATCGCCATCGGGGCGATACAGCCCATGTATCGCCCCGATGGCGAGGAACATCGGGGCGACGCAGGCCCTAAACGCCAGGAAAGGGAGCGAAGCACGCCATGTATCGCTCCCTTCGGGCGATACAGCCTGTGTATCGCTCCCCCGGGGCGAAGCAGGCTGTCTCGCTTATTACTTGGTTGCGATACACGGGCTGTATCGCCTCTCGGGTACTGTACTCCCTTACCGATACTCTCCGTTGTCTGCTATTTTCCAGTTGCTATGAAGAAAATGAGAGAAGGACCTTCGATGTTCAAATATCATTCAAAAGAAGATGATCGGTATCATTTAAAATGGTGCTGGGTGCTGAAAGAGGACATTGAAAATGCTTTATCTGGAGTTGAAGAAGAGGCTATAGATCGAGTGGGATTACTTGTGACATTCTCCTTCGACTTTCCTCGTCCAGATGTAAGTCTTCATAAATTGTCCCTTCTTGTATATGAAAGCTTTTCTTTTCACACATGCAAGTGTACTTAGTGCACTTCCTCTTCTTGTAATGTATGTGTGTGTCATGTATGTAAACTCTAAACCCTAAACCCTACAATGTATGCAGATATCATATTGTCTACAATTCATAGACACTTATGATCCAACTATTCATCGTGCCACCGTTGAAGGACACGAGATATTATTGGATGAGTCTTTTGTTCGTGAAGCATTAGTTCTACCCATGGGAACTACAGTACCTCGTCCCCACAATGTTAAGAGAGCTTTGATAGATGATTGGTTCCCAGAAAAAGATGAGAAAGAGAAAAGATATTTGTTATGGATGTGTGAATATCCAGAGTGGAGACCTATCTTTCAGCTCATCAACTGCATACTTCTAGCTCGTAGACGTCCTAAAGAGGTACATGGACACTTGGCTCTTTACTTGAAGAGTAAAGTAGAAGAGAGCGGAGAAGACTATGATTGGGCTGAGTTCATCTTGGACTCTTTAGATGCTGAGATCTCCGCCCTGAAAAAGCATATGAGTAAGGAGAAGTTGGTGAGGCATCCAGAGACTTGGGTGGGTATGATATTGACCCATTTCATGAGACATGCGGGTATACTTCCGGAGTCTCGCATCTTCTTGAGTTCCCAACAAGTGGAGGAGCCGATCCAACATGCTGGGTCTTCGCAAGGAGGTACTCTAGGTAAGATGTCTGCTTCCTCCTCTATAGGGTTTATTACGTGCATTTGTTTATGATTTCAAAGATTTTTAGTAGTATTTTTTAGTTGTCTTTCTAATCAAGTACAACTTTCGGTTGAAGATCCATCGTCTTCTCAACAAACTCAAGACCCTCAATCTTCACAGAGAGCTCCTCCACCTCCATCATACAGTGAGATGCTCTTTTACCTCCGTTTTGAATTCCAGAATTATTTACGGTTTTCTGCTCACATTACTGTTTAGAAACATTGTACTGATTTCATAAGAAGTCTTGGCTGTGTAAGGGCATGTACAATGTTCCCAAGTCTAAGATGATTTTGGCAGGTGAAGAGATTATTCTCTACGATAGCATCAAGAGGAAGAAGGAGGAACTTGCTGCATTAACCACTACCGTCGATGAGAAGAAAGCACAGCTTGCAGAAAAGCTTTTGGAACTAGGAGCTATCGACTACGAGATAATGGTGGGAAAAGAAGAAATAGCTCGTATACAAGAGACCCCTGAGTTCTTACCTCGTCTTATTCATCCTACTACCATAAGACGGAAGACTCTTATTCTTGATTTGAATGGTCTTTTGGTTAAAGTTGGGAGGACTGAGGAGGAGTTGATGCAGGCTCGTGAGAAGGGATATGTAGTGGAGAATACCCCTAAGCCTTCTGTATGGTACGTCACTATCCATTCATCTTGGTGTAAATAGCAATCTAGACATGTTTAGATCTCAAATTTGAGTTGAAACATCTAAACTTTGTTTACCATATATGTTTCCTACAGGTATGTGGCTCGACAAATTTGAGTTTAATCTCTTACTTTGTTTACCATATATGTTTACTACAGGTATGTGGCTCGACCTGGAGTGAAATCATTTTTGGACATTTGTCTCGATAAGTTCCAGGTTATTATATGGACATCCCGTACTTTGGTCAACACTGCAACTCTACTACATGCAATGGACGCCAAGCATTATTTACCCCCTGGAGTTGCAACTGGGAAGGTATTTGCATCTACGCAACACTTCTATCCTCCTTCCATTCATGTTCAGATTTTTTGTTATTTATATCAAATTTGCCATACTTCTTATACAGTCCGTCTTGCCTTCTTTTCTTATCAGGTATGTAGAGTGTTGGCTCAGGAGTCGTGTTTCAAATATAACACAGAGAGGGAAGCAGGGTTCGGGAATCATTTATACCTGAAAGATTTCTCGTATCTACATCGCTACAACTTGAGCACGAGAGATGTTCTCCTGGTGGATGATAGTCCAGTGAAGAATTCTATAAATCATCCCTTCAATGCTATCCACCCTCCTCCTTTTTCTCCTTTCACCATCGAGTGTGATAAGGAACAGTATTTAGAGGCAACTTTGTTGCCTTGGCTTCTTCATTGGGGATGTACTCCAGAGGAGACAGTCTCTTATGTGGAGACTAGATACTCTCAGATTCAAGCTCAAGATCCTATTAGGGCTTTACAAGAGTATTGGAGCAATATTACCAAAGAGGAAGTACATATAGTATGGAGGTCAGTACCACACAGTATGTCTATGGGTTACCTCCATCTTCTCAAGTGAGAATAGTGATAACTTCAAGTTTCTACTCCTTGCAAGTAAAGTTATAAAAATTTTGATAAAAGTTTCGCATCAATGGTTACAATATTATTATTTTGAATTCTTATATATTATGGTTATAAACAAACACCAGAACAGAACAACACAGGGCGAAGGGTACTTGTTCGGTGCGATATAGCCTGTTACGCTCCGAACACAAGCGAAACATGTGTCATGTCTACATTATTTATCACCTTGTATCGCCTCGTCTAGGGTACTCGATAGTCGAGCGATACAGGTTGTATAGCAAAGACACAGCGATACAAGATGTTTCGCTCCATAACTGTGCGACACAGGCTGTATCGCCTCGAGCAGTGTACTCGATCGTCGAGCGATACAGGTTGTATCGCCCCCTATCAGTGCGACACAGTCTGAATCGCACCGATCAGAGTGGCTAACCCTTACCCTTACCCTGGTCGGGGCGATACAGCCTGTATCGCCCCGAGCAGTGTACTCGATCGTCGAGCGATACAGGTTGTATCGCAGAGGCCGGGCGATACATTATCTGTATCGCCCCCTCTCAATGCGACACAGCCTGTATCGCACCGATCAGGGTGGCTAACCCTTACCCTTACCCTGGTCGGGGCGATACAGCCTGTATCGCCCCGAGCAGTGTACTCGATCGTCGAGCGATACATGTTGTATCGCAGAGGCCGGGCGATACATTGCCTGTATCGCCCCCTCTCAATGCGACACAGCCTGTATCGTCTCCCCCGAGCAGTGTACTCGATCGTCGAGCGATACAGGTTGTATCGCAGAGGCCGGGTGATACGTTACTTGTATCGCCCCCTCTCAATGCGACACACCCTGTATCGCCTTGATCAGGTGCGATACAGAGGATATTTCGCACAATGATGCGATACAAGCTGTATCGCCCCGCAGTAACGAAACATTACGTGTATCGTTCCTTCTCTGAGCGATACATGCGTTATTTCGCACATCGAGTGCGATACATAGTGTATCGCTCCGAGGGATAAGACAACGTCGAAGCGATACAGACTGTATCGATCAGCAACAGTGCGATACAAGATGTATCGCCTCTGAGTTGGTGAGGGTAACACTAAGAACATTACACACTGCTAGGGGAAACATCATGCACAAACACGAGTGGCATACAAGAGTAAACTCATTGACTCCCAGTGCAATTAACCATTCATTGCAACAATGCACCATGAAAATAACATTCTTCTTCATATCCAAATTTGAGTTTTCACAACCACACTCCTCCTGATGTCTACTAAGTCTACAACTGTCTAAGTTTACGAAGTGCATCTCCAAATTCAGAAAGGTCCTCTCTTTGTTCTCTCTGCAGTTCGATTACAGTGTTCATTTCTCGAACAATGTTTTCTGCAACTACATCTATCTCATTTGCTCTCCCCATCAGTAACAAGGCCATGTCATGTAGCCTCTCTATCTCGACAAGTTGAACGTTCTCGGATATGCACTTAGTATCTTCCTTCGATATGCACTTAGGATCTTCCACCATAGATGGATAAAAAGTACAACAATCCATTGCATTCGCAAGATCTTCCACAGCATCTTGAAATTCATCCGGTTGCTCCATCTCAAGCTCCACATCAAACACTGTATAGCGATTCTGCTGTGCATTCAATCCAATTTTAAAACGCCACTTCTCTGAGCACACCGTGTTCAATATTTCATCTTGCTTCTCTACTGTTAGTGTCTCGAACTCCTCTGCTGTCATGCCCAATAGTTTCTCTCCAACAGTCCACACAATTACTATTGGTAATGCGGTTTCTGCACGGTCCTTCACACTGTGATCAATCAATCCTAGATGAAATCGATATTGTCTCCTGTTTCCTCTTTGACCACATGGGTGCCACGTCTTTCGCCCCGGCTGGGTATGACTGAAATACAACACCTTCCTGGTTGAGCTCGTTGTCATGCTTGGTTCACTTACACGCTTATAACACCCCGGGAAGTTGCAGGCAACATAAGAGACAGAACCAGACAGCTTGTTCTTGATTATTCGTTGAATGGAAGCTGAAACCCACTGAGAAGAGACATTGCCGATACATTCTTCGAATTCTGCAAGTGAACACATCGTTTCTATAAACTACTCAGCTCAGCGCACAAATACCTTACACACGGCTGTGTACACTCTGTAATCAACACGTCTAACGGTAACAACAACTGTCTTTGCCTTCGTCTTCGCTCGTAACTTTTCACCCGTCTCCTCGATCTCACATCACCCTCATCTCTTCGATCTCGCATCACCTCGCATTTTGAGTGCGGAAAATCTATAAATGCATCTCGCGCGTTACTGTGAGACTGGCCGGACGATACTGGCGCCATTTTCGCATTGCCCCGTCTTTCCCGCTCATTTCCGCTCCACATCATATAAATCGCTCGTTTACACACCATGTCAGACTACCCAACTGTGACGTGGCGATTCTGCCAAGTCAGACTGTCAATATGACATGGCGCACGTTCCACGTCGAACTGTCGTTATGACCTGGCATAACGGCTTGATCTACATGGCGCGGTCGACCGGCAGGACGGACGATGGGAGGTTGGGGGTGTGATCAAGCAACCAAACGTTAAGAGGGGTGTGATCAAGCGCAGCGATCGTACTGGGGGTGTGATCAAGCCAATTCCTCCGGTGAAAAGTGTATTTATACTAAATATAACTCCATAATTTACGAAACTGTTTGACACAATTTTGGCTTCTTCCCCTTTGCCGAACCTACATGATCCGTAAAGACTGAGAGGACTGACAAGGCCTTGATGGGTGGTGCGGGACGGGCTTTATACGTTATGCAGAAACTGCTTTTGGTCACTATGTCTTCATCCCAACTTGGAATATGTAAAATAAAAAATCAACTTAAAACTGTTCACGAGATTGACGAGTTATGATTCATCTCGAACCAAACTATCGAGTATTGACAGAAGTGTTAAGAGGAAGATTCGAGGTTTGTTGGAACAAAAAGTTCTTCAGACTCAAAATACATCGAGAAGGAAAAAGGTATATTTGTTTTCGTACTTGTATACTCATACTCTAGGTTTAATCACTTCTTGTCAACCTGTTTTCTCAACTTTACTCTCCAATGAATTAAGAAGTACAACATTCACCCATTCTTTTCTGTAAAACCGAGAAATAATTCTCTTGAACCGGTGCACCAAATCCTTCAAAGCATGAATAGAGCTGGAACAGGAATTTTGATTTTCCAGAACTGGAAATTATATGAGGGAAATGAACGGGAGCAAGTTTATTTTATCAATTTTACTTTTCGATTTTTATGATAAATAATTCATTATCTTATAAAATCTCACTGGTCACCGTTTTAACCTGACTTTTCAAAATTGTAGTCGGTTAAAAATACAAAGAATGCCGGTTAACCCCGAGCACTGCTCCGGTATAGGGTTATGGCTCTCACCAAGAAGATGTGAAGGACATTCTAAACCCTAGCCACGATCGGGAGCTTACAGATAGGGTACGACGATCGGCTCTACGTGCGGAGATTATGAATGAGAAGATGGGACGGAAGATCAGTCAGTCACCTACACCCTTTATTGGCTTTTGGGTGGCTGGGGGACATGTGACCGAGAACTGACTCACTATAACTTCTCCATGGGAGGGGATTCATGGCGAACCTGCACGAGGATTATTGAACACAACAACCGCTTTTGATGTGGAGGCTGTGTGTGAATGAGAATTGAACTCAACAACTTTTGAAGATGAACCCCGTTTCAACATCCCTCAGAGATCAGATCAGATTAGATGTGTCTGAATACTGAAGCACAAGAGCAAGTACTACCGTATCTGCTCACAGAGTGTGAGGTGAGAATTGCAAGAATTGTTTGGACATCTGAGTCTCTAGGAACAACTTTCAAGTGGTCTCTGAAGCACTTTTCGAGTTCGAGGTTGCCATTAATGAGAAGACATGACGACGGATGATTGAAACACAACTTTGCATGTGGGGTTGCAAATTCGAAGATGTGACTCATGAACCGTCATAAAGCTTGAGCTTGGGTTCTGGTTGGGAATGTAGAAATGTTATTCCCAAGCCTCTTCCACATCTTGTATGGTGTTGCCGTTCTTCTTTCGTGAATGTTCTTGAGGATGTAAAGCCAGCCATGTCAGTAACGGTACCGGAACCTATAAATTTGTCAGGTACTGCTAGCTGTGACTGAAGAATGGTTTACCGGTACTGAGGCAAGAACCGATTATGGTTTTCATCTCTCGAGTTCAAAGATGAATATACTGATTTTTGTTTATTCATGGACTTTACAAGGGGAAGTTGACTGATTATATCAGAAATTAAAATACAAGGAGATAGCTTCTGCAACACAGATCAAATCAAAGGTCAGGTCAAGACAACCAAGCTATTGAGCTTAGTTTATTAGCTAACTTTTCTTCACGGAAGGGTTAGATAATAAAACAATGTATGAATTCGATTAATATGTTTTTGTTATCATTTATAGTTACGCTATATGGCGAAAAGATCTCTGAGGATTTCAAACCCATAATACATGTATAGCAATTATTTCTAGCCTCTTATTTTCTGGAGAATCATATTCGGTGACAACAGAAGTGCATGCACTAATCTCAGATTTTGTCCCAAAAAGCAGGGAACGTATTCGTCCCAATATGCTAAAACTGAAGAGGATGTCTCCAAGCTCACTTTTGAAATTCTTGAGAATCGACTCGTTCAGATTTGCACCTTGTGGCATCGGTGAGTTCACGCGTCAAAATAACCACATGCTCATATGACTGCAGTTGTAAAATTTACTTGATCGTAACTTTACTACGTTTTGTAGGACTTGACTCCACCTTTCTTAAGATTTTCTTAATTGATCGCAACCTTGGAAGGTAATTGTAGGTTTAGCAGGCATACCCACATCTGGTCATGTATCTACATGAAAAGTTCAATTTAAATTGACTATATAGCATATTATAGACCTTTACAATCTCTTACTTATTTTGTGGAGTGTCTCTACATGACGATAAACTTGCTTTTCTCGTCAAGGGTATGATCAAATAAAACTATTTTAAAAGAAGTGCGATAAGATGAAAGTAATTTTAAAAGAGATGAGGTCAAATTCGACCAACGTATTAAAGGTAAAGTAAATTTGTACATTTTGACATTTCCGGGCGAATTCATTTGTATACAACAAGCCTATATGCTTTGCTATAAAGCATATTCTCTGTAGTATCGTGTTCAGTAAGTATTTCTTCTCACTGGTGGTGCGAGTTGTGGATTATAGGAAAACCTCATAATGATACAAGATATCTGCAACATTTGGAGAATCCCACTACTTTTGGCGGCACAAAGTTTGTGTTGAGCTCTTTGCTGTTCTCTGACAACTCTCCAACACCAGAGGAGAGCACGTCACACGAGTAACACTGTAACGCGAGGACGGGAAGCCACTTGAGAGGGAGTACTCGACAGCTCGAACATGCATGTTACGTTATTGACCGTTTGAATTACAGGGTCCATGACTCCTCAAGCTTCAATACTACTTCCTCCACTTACATACACGAAAGTGAACTTTCTCTCGTTTACTAGTTCGTGGTCCTCGGGCGACGGTCTGTTCAACTGCGACACAAGCTGTGTTGCGAGTCCGGGAGAGACGGCGAGTTGTCTCTTGGCTGCGAAACGGCCCCACCGCTACCGTCCACATGACTCATCATATATATAAGGTTTGGGGCACCAGCCGGTGATTTTACTCACCATAGCTCCTAATCACGAATCCGTTTCTTAGGAAACAGCCACTGACGAGTCACGAGAGACTTTCTAACAGGTAAAGCACAGAAGAGAGTGTGAAGACCGTCTGATTTTTCTCTCAAAGAGAATGACAAATTATAAGTCGATCGGACGTCCAACGCCATGCGCGAGAGGCGCCAACATGAAGCAACGTGAGTCAACTGACCGGCTCACACATCTGGCAAGACCGTCCAAGAGCTGTAGGCCAATCATACCCGGCAATAAAACCGTCATCATTAGGACAAACGTCACTTGGTACCATCGCGATAGGTCTGCGTCCAGGAGCTGGCAGTAACTCGGAACAGGCTGGACTCGCTGGAGTCTGGATCTACCGCGACGATGCTCCGTTAGGTTAGGACGGTACTTCAGTCCACTCGGAGCTTCTCCTACACGCAGTAGCCGACTGTACTGCATGTACAGCATACGTTAAGTTACTACTGCAGTTCCGGCCGGCGATGTGCTATGTTGTGATATGCTTGGAGGAAAAGAGGAAGGTGGGTACGTGATTCATGTTGGTGCCATGACCACGAATTCAGTCTTGGGCGGCGCGCTTTCCATCACTTTAGAGTTTTGCATGACATTCGTGTACACTCCACCACTCTCTTCCGTTTGCTGCCGTGGGAAGCAGACAACCCTCAAGGAGTAGTACAAACCATCAATTCTACTTCTGGATTCTGCAAACGTTAGCCTTTGACCAAGATGGCTGAGGACGACTCGCGCGGACAGATTCGGGCAAGGGTAGAGAAGTTGACATGATCAGCATATTGGACGGCCGACGAGTACGATAAAAGTGGGAATAAGTTTGATACTGTTGAATCAAATTCATAATTCGTATGGATACATGATCCAAAGCTGGATTTGCCACAAAAGTTGCACTTCACTCGAGCAGGGTGGGTACAAGTCCACCCCATCAGTCGTCCAGAAATGACAGACTTGATTGGCAGGCACACGACAAGTAGGCCAGAAAGTGTGTGGAGTTGGAGATTTGAAACTACTGGACTTGAACGACATAGCAGCAGCAGCATCAGCAGCCTGCGACAGCGATTTGGGAGTGTCCGCTCGGAGTCTTTCAACCTTCGGTTTAGACTCGAGTATAGTACAGACAGATTCACTTATGAATGACGTCTACAGAGTAACACTCGGAACTTCGATGAGGATGGACATCGTGGATGGATGTGGTGAGATGAACGGCCCAATTCACCACATGCATTCTCGTGTCCACCACGTACGAAGCAATGGGAGAGCTGGGAATCATCCGCATCGCCAAGATATCCAAAGACGTGATGGAGCTCTCTCGTTCTTCCAACCCGTGATTTTTGACTGACTACATCAGTATCAGCATTCGGAGTGCAAATCCTCGTAATCTCTCGTAACATCGAAGAACAGAGTGGTAACCTAATTCACATTAGTACCTAATACCTTCCTGGGCCGCCGAAGAAGGCTCAGGAAATCGAGCTGACGAATATGATGAAACAGAAGAGGTCTGGACGAAGTCAGTCGGGCGGGCTCTAGGGGACTTAGGCTCTCACTCAAAATTGAGGAAGTTTAACTGGAAATATATCGGCGACATCAGACCATGCATTGTTAACCGGTAATTTCACAGTTCTCAAAGCCCGCCAGACTGCGCTGTTGCACTTGAACCCTGAACCGAAAGCGATCTGCCATAGGCGGTCTCCACGCTTGACTCTGCCCTGCGCTTCGGTGTAAGCGAGCTCGTACCATAAAGAGCTGCTGGATGTGTTCCCGAACCTGTACAGAGTCATCCGCGAAGGCTCCATGTGCCACTCGGTGAGCTCCAAATTCTTCTCCAACTCATCGAGCACAGCTCTGCCACCAGCATGGATGCAGAAATGCTCGAAAGCGAGCTTGAAGTCCGGAATGTACGGCTTCATCTTCATGTTTAAAAACTTTCTGGCCACAAGAGATGCAAAAAACAGAATCTGCTCAGAGAGCGGTAGGACCAACGGCCCGAGGGTTGTGATGTTGGCCTTGAGTGCGTTACCGGCCACAGCCATGAGCTCCCGAGACAAGGATACCCCGAGGCTCCCCGTCGAATCCTCCTCCTGGTAAACGCATCGAAAGCACTTGTCATCAGCGCCCTTGTGCGTTCGCACGGTGTGCAGGAGCTCGTACTTGGCCCTTCGTCCCTCCTTCCTCTTGTTGGAGAGCAACACGGCGGCTCCCCCCATTCGGAAGATGCAATTGGACATGAGTTTCGACCGATCGTCTCCAAAATACCAATTCAAGGTGATATTCTCCATGCTCACGACCACTGCGTAAGTATTACCGTGAACCTGGAGAAGGTCGCGGGCCACGTCGATGGATATCAACCCCGCACTGCACCCCATTCCGCCCAAGTTAATAGACTTGATGTTCCCCCTCATGTGGTAGTGATTCACGATCATGGCCGACAGTGACGGCGTTGGATTGAACAAGCTGCAGTTGACGACCAGAATGCCAACCTCTTTGGGCTTGACTCCGGTTTTGCTAAAAAGCTCGTCCAGAGCTCCAAACATTACCATTTCAGCCTCCTCTCGGGCTGCTCTCATGCACGGATTCGGTGGACTGGCAAGGATGGCCGGTGGTAAGTAGGTCTCGTCACCTAAACCGGAGCGCTGCGTGATCTTGGTCTGAAAGTCCATGCTAGCAGGTGAGAACAGACCAGTTCGTCTCGACATGTCCAGAAAGAAGTCCTTGCTCACTTTCATACTCTCGTCTGGCCGGTAGCACGCGTACTCCACGAGGTACACCGGTCTCGGACGGGACATAAAATAAAGAGTCGCCCCAGCGACGAGCGCACTCGAGCAGGCCATAATGCTCACTAGATTCAGATGCAAGTGTGTCCATAATTCTCGATAGATCCTCTCGTGGCCCAGCCGACCTATTTCCGCTGCCACCAGAAAGAATGCGGGCAGAGTGAGCAGGAACATGGCATGGGTGATCAGGTAGTGGTAGCCCAGTTTCACATATTTCAAGTTCACGGACTGCAAAAAATCCGGGAGTCGCTGGCGAATGCCAATTGCCACGGTGGGGCACGGCACTTTGCCATCGAACTCTGCAGATGACTTGTCGTGCTTCATTTCCTCCCCTCCTTGCCGATTTAGAGAACCCATGATCCGAGTGATTCGACGATCGCAGCAGAACCTCCAAAACTGATAACTTTCCTATATACCGACCACACTATCTACGAGTAATTCTCAAATGTGCTCTTTTACTTAAAGCCTGTGAATCTCAGGCGTTTCCTCAGTATATGCTTGGAGGTCCTGACCTGCCTAATGACTTGCACGCACAATCTGCTTTCAGCGTGGCGCTCAGCCCGTCCTCTCAGAACACTCCTGCTCGCTCTGGCCGACCACCGTGTTAGAGCCCCAGAGTTACAGCAGCGGAGATCGAAATTGAGGGAAATGCGAAAAGAAAATGAGAGAGAGCAGGCGCCGACTGATACGCGGCGAAGGTGAAATGGAGTATCTACGGTTCGTTGCTCAACGCTATCCTACACATGGGATTCCGCTCCGTCAAGACGGGGCGACGAAAAAGAGGTGCCCTGATCGAAGTGCAACAGCTCACAGCCTCGAAGAGAGGGTCGAGGCAGAAGTGACTGAATGCACGCAGGGCGACGAAGTGGGGAGTGCAATGACGACTTCGCTTCGCCCTGATATTCAGCTTAAAACGAGCAGTGTGTGTTAGAGTCCTCTGAGGATCGTCGATACGCTCACCAATCTGGACTAGAAAAGAAGACGCGAGGCCCAGCCTGCCCCAGCGCCTTCAGATCTTCGCTTCTAGTGCTGATGGCGGAGGAGTCGAGCTCCGCACCAGCGAGCGAGCAAGCACTCAGCGGCTTGGCTGCTTGCTTGCTCGTGACGAACAGTTGTCAGTGGCTCCGCAACAGCAGCAGTTCGAGCACAGAAGCGACTAGGGAATAGGATATAAATACTTCTCACACTCCCGCGCCCGAAGAAACAGGATAGACAAGACGAAACCTGGACCAGGGAGGACGGGTCCGGGACTACGGCAACTGTAGATTCAGCGAAGAACCCCACTTCCAGCCGAGCACGACCAGAATGTCAGCTGGTTTGGCCGAAGGAGGAGGGCCAAACGCAGGAAAGAAACCTCACTCTTGCAAGGGCGCAGTCCTGCTCTCGGGCCAAAGAATCGGAGAGTGGAAACTCGGAGGTAGCTGGACAGGACAGATCGGAGAGAACAGACGACGAAATCGACTAGAAACAGGCCGAGCAGCCTCTGCAGACAGAAGGTGACACAAATGTCAACGTTCCCTCTTTCCAGTGACAGTTACTCTTTCTCTCCCTCTCACTCACTCACTCACTCACTCACTCACTTCGCCGCGCGCGCGCGCGCTCTTCTATTCGTTCGGCTTCAACCTTCCTCAATACCTCTCGCTTTGTTTCACCATAATGCATGCGACGCAACGAGAGCCTTGGGCGCGGGGGAGCCGTATTAAGAGTAAAGGGTCAGAGAGTGCGACAGTGAAGGACTAGTACTACAGTAGGTACTGTAACGACCTCTCTGGGAACTCGGTTTCGCGACGCTTGCCTTTATACCGCATTGCTTGCGACGCTTCCATCAATGCACCAATCTCTCTCAACCCCCCTCGAATTCAATCCATTCCGTGCCCTGCTGCAACGATGACCTGGCCCTACACCAAACATTATTAATTACGATCTTCCAGCTTCCCCTCGACCCTCCCTCCTTCCTTCCTTCCTTCCTTCCCTCCTTCATTCAGGGGCCGATAAACTCACGTAAAACGCTAGAAGTTAGAACTGTTCCTGCCAGTGCATCTCCTTTCACTCCCGCGTTTTTACACATGCGCTCAGCTTTTAGATTAGATCCTCCGAGAGTCCGAATCAACACCTAAGATTTTTCCCTGTCGTAGTCAACGCTGCGTCGCCGTCCTCGCGGCCTACAGTCTGAACTGCTGGTGAACTCTACATGCGACCAAGGTCCGAGGTCCACTGACTCCAGTCAATCATAGCCATCCGAGTATGTAGTTCCCCCAAATGCGTAGTACTCCTGCGTACCGACCACCAAGAGGTTTCCGTTATTTCTATAGACAGCGCTCGCTAGAATGTTGCAAGAATAGCCAATGGACATTTAAAGCCGCGAATGACGTCCGGACGGTTATTAGACCGTTTTTTGATATGATCCGAGCTTTCAGTGCCTTTCACTTCCTGTGATTTGCCTGACTGTGGCTTCGGACAAAAGACAAAACGTCACTGCGCCGAGCACTGCCTCGGCAACAACACCTAACCGCAGTACAGTCAGAGTCCAAGTGGCTGACTGCAGTAGAGTTAAAGCTACCTGAAAACCCGGCAGTTAGGCTGGTCAAAATGAGTCAATGTGGATGTGCTTCTAAGTTCTGCCTTTTCGCCCTTCTGGCACTCGAGACTTCACTTCACCGTAAGAGTATTGATTGAGGGCATCAGATTCTCGAAACGTGGTCAGAAGATACGAGATGTAGAATTCCACAGCCACAGAAATAAAATTTTTCCTCCTTTCGTATGATGCTGTGCATCACACTCGCTGACCTCCGAGCATTACAACTGCCCCTCTCATAAATGTCGTCCGAGCTCGTCCGAGCCATCTCTTCTGCTTCTCCTGACGGTGGTAGTATAGAAGCTTTGATGGCAAGACCGTCCCCTGAGTCACCTCCCCCACCACCTCTGCTGTGCAAAGGGAAAAGGGAGAGACTCCATTTCTTCCAAGCAAAGTAGCCAAAGCAGATTGGCGATGGAGAAAGGTGTCGTTGGCTGCTTTCACTATTCGCTACACAAAGCAGTTTATTGTATATACGGTACTATAATATTACGTAGTTCTCTAGTTTGATAGACAGGTGGCCGATAATTTCGGTTTCTTTTGTTATCTAAGTTATTTTATTTGGCTTTATGTATATTGTACTTTTAATTTGGGTGTTCAGCTTGTTCATTGCTTGCCGCGCCTGCTACGTGTCGTGTGATCCTTGGGGGACGGTGGACCTCTTCCAGTGGCAAACGGGATTCGGAAAGTTTCCTAACGGTGAATGTATCTCGACTTGAATGATGGTCTGAATATTTGTGGTTTAGATTTCTCCACTTTCCGGCAATAAAATCTATCTTTCTTCTTCCCTTCAGACAGAGTACAAGCTCCAAGCTCAAAGACGTGAAGAGAAGAGTAGCTCCCCGACATCCTGAAAGGAAATCTTTCGGTGCTTCCACCAAGTAAGTAAGTTACAGAAAGGGGACTTTGTTGCGTTCTAGAAGGAAGCTACCTACCGTAGTCCATCCGTCTCGACTGTCGAGATGCTCGTGCGAACGTGAAACCGGAAAGACTTTGGACTATCAGCCAAACCACGCCCTACGGTTGCCATTTGTCACTCGACATCCATCCATCAACTTACTGCAGGACTTAAGGCTCAACCAATAAAGCAAAGTATGGTGGATATCCGCGAGAGTTGACGCACATAGGACTCCTGTCGCGAACCTAGAGTCCAGCTTGTCGTGATCTCGTAGGCTCTGGGATCCCAAGTGACTCACGAGCACCGTGCAACTTGTTTGCCGTCTCTTCTCGACACGTTGAAGAATATTCCGACGTTTTTACCCACAGATTTGGACGCAAGGAGTAGGACAATCTACGCCGTTATGACTTCTTAACACTTGGCTCATTCCCGGCTCGAATATTGCTTCGCTTATTGACAGTTCCTCACGAAACAAAATTTACTAAGGTGAAGGGGAAAACGCCCTTCTATCAGTCGTCATGTTTGACGTATCTGTGAATGGACAACAATCCAGCCAAGAGAAATAGAGTTTACAACCATACCTAACCGTAAGAATCACTGGTTTTTACACGCTACTCATGTTAGATTCGAGTTAGATTACTGGCACGATCAAGTGCGGATCTGAGAAAGAATCTCTTATGGGTAGTGGATTCGTCATCGAATTTAAATCTTTTGTAGACTGTAACAGTTTTCCGGGTTTCATATTCGGTTCGATAAACTTTCCATCGATGAATGCAAGAAACGTGATAACTACTGAACCTGTTCACTAATGTCTTAAAACACAAATGGAGATTTTCAAGCTCTCGAATGAAAAGTATTTGGGCATAGTTTCCACTACTAGGTATGAAATCAGAACATTTGAACAAACGGGTATTACGTGTAAGACTAAGAACTTCACTGGAAGCCTGAAAACAGAATTGACATGAATGGTAGAGAAGCATGACAACCACCATGCTATGGCACATTCAATTGAACTCCGGCACTCAAATCCACTCTGTATTCGAAACCACGCGATAAAATCACATGTTCATATACTTAAACGTGTTTGAAAGACCATAGAGATTGGTCGGATCAGTCGTTATGACTTCTAACTGCATTGCTTAATAGCCTACTACAACCGACTTTCACTTTTCATATGAATCCTCTACTGCTTTCCTTGTCAACTCTCAATTCTACCAATTCTCACACTTAGGACGGACTTGGAAACTAATTAACGGCTTAATCTTCTCCTCCCCAAGAATATGAAGAGTGAATTATGTATAATATGATCCACTAGAATTTAGAACTATCATAATATGATATATTATCAATTATAGAAAAGAAAAAATACGTTTTTTCTTTTTGACAATTTCCGTCCTTTATACAAAGAGATCATCGGAGTCTTCCAGATCTACCTCAAAATCCCTTCGGATTCCCAACCACATCGAGTTATGAGACATGTATAATTGTCCCCTTTATATCTCCCTGTTGAATATACAGTAATGTAAGAAGTAAGGTTCCTTGCAAGTGCTGCACATGAAATCAAAAAGATGCCAACCTTGGTAGACAGATTATACACTCACTTTTGGAAAGCCAACACTTTGTTATGCTTCACAGAAAGTGTTGATTCCCAACAAAACAACAATATGAATTCGTCCAGATGGATCACTCTCTTTAGAGCTTTAACTCCACAGTGCATTTGTCGTTGTTTCTGGAAGTCGACTGAGATCAGTCTCGACGAAAGAATCCTCGTGACAGTAGCTCATCTCTCATCTCTCTACCCCACTCAACTCATACTGGGCGTGCACTTGACTGGTTGGAAATTATGCTGTAGAAACCGATCTTTCTGCAACAAGCAGCATGCAACTACAAAGAGACAGAGAGAGAACAAGAACCTTTTACACATGTGGTAAAACGAATGCTTTTCACCTCTCTCTTGAGAGGCTTGCAGGCATGCACGTACATGTGTGTAAGGAGACATAATCCAAAAGAACAGCACTTAGTCCCCCTCACATGGTTGAACTCAGCTGTTGTAAAGAATAAAGAAGAAGAAGGTGTCCAACTGATCCACATCTTTCTTCTCTTCTCGTGTCGTCTACTGGGTTCGGTTCTCCATATTTCCACTTCACCTTCCAACTTTGTAACGAGACATAATTCAAAGAAGAAGAGTCATATCCACATACTGTTTAAAGCCACAGTATGACTAACAAGTGCTCCGGGTGACGCAGAAGACCGTGGGTTTGTTTTCAGAGAACTGAGAAATAGTTTTGTTCACTACGTTTTCATACCAACTTGGAATCTGTGAAATAAAAAGTCAACTTAAAGTATTATTCACTAGTTTTTTAAATTAGTATTCATCTCGAAATAAATTATTGAGTATTTACAGAGCAATGTTAAGAAAAACATTTTGAAGTTTCTTGAAGCAAAAAAGAAATCTTTTCTTCAAACTCAAAATCCACTGGAAAATTCAAGAGAATATTCTCTTTCATGCTTTCATACTCGTACTCGAGGTTTAACTCGACGAACTTTTGTACCGAAGAAAGATGGCCATGAGTTGGACAAGAGGTCAGTGACTGTTCAGCTCTAGTTCTGCATACGGTATCTTCACTTTCTGCAATTAAACCTGCTTAAAGCAAAAGGGAAAATTGTTGCAAATATCATAAACCCAAGACTTTGCCAGTAGTTTGTTTCTTTTTCTTTTTGTTAATTATGTAGGGGAATGTTTTTCCAGAGTGTAGGTGGCCTTTGACAGACTCTCACTCTAGTGGACGGGAAAAGAGGTAATTCTTTATATTTGAGTGTATATATAACATGTGCATTATTGAAAAGGAAAAGAAATGCTGAACGAGCTTGGATGATGCCAAACGTGGATATATATGGGACAAACTATTACTTTGACCATGAATCGTTTCTTATATGTTTTGTGGAACTGAAGAATCACTTTTGACGAGTAATGAGCATCCCCAACCGCCTTTGGGGAATTTTTGATCGCTTTCCCCGGAAAACAGATAAGTGTAATTTTATTTATATTACAATTTATTATAAAAAGTGGATCTGCCACATAGCTTTATTTTACGGAGTTGGCTTTGTAAAGCAGAGTACCTCCAAACCACCTTGCTGAGTGGAAAAAGATAGTTTGTTTACCACGGTTGGAATCTTATATCGCACTTAGTTTTGTCTTTAATGTATGTATATTAACGTTTTTTGATTAGTTTAAATTTTAATTTTCTACTAATATTCTACTTAAGACTATGCTATCTAGATGATCTTATGTTTGTGAGGAAAAATTGTGACACTAGTCAAAGTTATGGATATCAAGACCGGACAAACTATTGTCAAAAACTGACCAAACGCAAATCTTACTGGTTAAGGTTTGAGGATTATGCATGCGTACTCTTTCTAGATGACAAATCTCTGGATTCTAATTGTAACTTGTTTAGAAAATTCATTTGCCGGTGTGACAAGCAGGCAATAAGGTAACACACCCAATTGTGCTCAACTTTCCTCGACCGCTCATACTTGGTAGGTGAAAATTTCCTCTGTTGATATCTCCTCCGCAATATTCGGCACAACCAAGGCATTAATGGAAGCACATCCATGAGACTTGCTCCCAACCAAGGCTATGCAGCAACTGAGCAAGTCTCATATAGACTTGCTCAGTTGCTGAATAGCCTTGCTGGTTGTTGTCGTATTGCTTTTGATTGTTTTGTCGCTTGTAGCATTGATTGGCATTGTGGTCTTGCTTCCTGCAGTAGTTGCAGGAACCAGACGCACGTCTCAGATTGTTGGAAGAACCAATCTGTTGCTAGTTCTGGTTTTGCTGCTACTGTGACTGTTGTTGTTGTCCGTGACTCCGTCCATGTTCAGCATCTTTTCCACGACCCCTATCTCAGGATCCTCTAGGACCTGCAAAATAGACAAATTATTGCTGACCTGTCGATGTAGAACTCCTGAAAATACTTTTTGCAAGAGATATTCCTAAGACAAAAAATGTATTTTTTATTCAACTTCTGAAACTTTGCTCTCAATGCATCAAGTGTTAGAGTTTATTGTAAGCTTTGATTGACATTTCATTTGCTTCATTTGGATGCTTAATAGCGACTTTTTAGCTTGAAAGATGCAAGAATCAAGCTAAGCCTTAGGTCGTTGATAGGGTAATTGTGGTCATTGATGTTATACTAAAGACACAAGGGGTCTACTTGCTCATCATCTTGGTTGAACGTACGCATTGTGAACTGATCTAAGGATGCAACTTAAAGAGCTAGCTTGTACATGTGATATAAGTGTGAATGTTTTCAAGATTGAGAGATCTAATGCATGCACATAAGATGTCAATGAGTTCATATCTATGCATATAGTACATAAGAGAAGACGGTTCAAAAAAAGAGGATTGGATTGAGTGATCTAGAGAGTTTTGAGACGAAGAGAAAGAGAGGAAAAAAGCACTTTAGTTTCTTGCAAGCAATAATTGGGCCGTTCTATAGTCCAAACTTGTTGTCCTTGGATCCTTTGGATTAGAGTAACGAGTTCTTCAAGAAATTGAAAATGATAAGAAGTCTCATCGTGTGATTTTTGATGTTGCGAGAGAGATTGATTCGCTAATATGAAGCATCCTGAAATGGGGTAAGAAACATTTTTGTCAGTTTTTGTTCATCTATGACCTAAGAGCTTTGTTCTTCACGGTCGATGGACCAAGCTCCTTGTTCTTGATGTGAATACGGCCAAGAAGTCTTCATCTACGCATCAGTGAAGATCATGATTGGATTGGATTGGTGTGTTGTGTGTGACAAGCAAAGTTAAGTTGTAAGAGATCGATTTATGTCAATTTTGATTTTCAACGACCAAATTTCATATCGTTTTTTAGGAAGTGAATAGTTTCTCGACTTACTAGGATAGAGAAGCTCATATAAGCATTGTAGTCCAAGAAGATAAAATTATTTCTTCGGGCTGCAAATGAGAAGTTACAAAAGAAATTGGAGGTGCTTTTGGAGGATTGGGAAGAAGATGAAGGCTTGATCGACAGTCACAAAAATATTGAGAAGCAATTACTTTATTTATCAAGAGAGTGCAAGAGAATTCATCCAACCAACTGCATCTTCTCTCTAATTTTTGAATAAAGCATCTCCAGATAACCGTATTGTGATATTTATTGTTAGTGAGTTGTGTTCAAATTAAAAGATCCTATTGCTGTTGCACATGCTCTTGTGGTTCAACCACCAGTTCCTATTGCTCAGCATGTGGTACCTATTGCTCATATTGTTCTAGGATTCAAACCAAGTGTTGTATTTCCAAAGAAGGATGATTTAGGCCTTGAGGAGTTCATGTGTGAGATACGAGACTTGTAGATACACAAGGTTGGAAGAGAAGGGATATACAAGAGAGACAAGATATTTTGAGAAGCAATGTTGGATCCAACGATGTATCAAGTCCGATGGTATCAATCATCTACAAAATGATTGCAATGAGTTCATTAATACCTTACAACAGATGATGATCTTCTAGAAAGATAGGAGGTAGCATTGTCATGAGGTGAAAGCTCTACCTTAAAAAAGGACGAGCATTCTGGTTGTGTCATGGATTTTTACTTGGAACAACAAACACAATTATGACTTAACAATTCACACTACTCAAAAGTTCTCATTCAGACATTTCTCTAGTACTTCAGATCATAAATTGTTTTACTAGAAGAGGTTTGAATGGCCCTAATATGCTTATAAATTTATAATCACAAAGTGAGTGATTATAACGGGGTTTAACTGTACCACAACTCACAAGAGTCTAACAATGGATCTAAAAACCAAATATTTTGTTATTTCTGAACTGAAATCTGTGAACGATCTCTAGTTCGAATACATAGTTTGTGAACGTTCACAAACTATGTAAAAGTTTTGAATTTATGTATAATAGGGTATATCAAAGCTAGAATTCTTGGCAAATACTCTTGGCTCGTGGGGAGTATTACGACTTCTTTCAGAAATCACAGACGATTTTTGCGGCCATCGTCGAAAGTGCTAGTAGAAAAGTGCCACTGCGTCTAGTATTCACCTTCTATCCTATTCGATTGTAAATTTTGGCAGTAAGAAAGTTTAAACTCAAGAAGTTTACTCAAACTTTCAAAAAACTATAATAATAACATAAGAAAATATATCAGACAAATAGATTAATTAGGTCCATTCAGTGAAACAATGAAGTAATGTATGAACACGATCGTAAACGATCCAATGCTCATACAAAACTATCATTCGATAAACTAAGGGATTTTTTTTCTTCTAGACGTTAAAAACATTTATGTTTTAGCTTTGACGTGCACTAGTCTATCCACTTAGCCGTCCGCTCGCAGTATTAATGCATTAATATTTTTTGCTTCCAGAGGAGTGTTACGACTTCGGCCAAGGGATAAAGGATGTCTTTTGCAAGCACCTCCGGAAGCGTCTATAAAAAAAATGTTATGAGTGTTTTTTATAGTATTTTATTCAGATTTGGCTATAATTTTGTCTATACTAATTTATTTAAAAATAATTATAGTAAATTATAAATATAATGATAAATAATTCACGACTCTATACCAAACTATTATTCAATAAACTACTACTGTTTTACTTCTGCACGTTAGAGATCTTCCCTCTTAGCTTTGAAACTCCCTATTACTTATCATACCGATGTGTGATATTTTTAAGACCGGTAGCGACCTTAGAGCTACTGAGAGTGTACTTCCTCTTTTCGGGGCGGTGGTTGCTGGACCCTTCGGGTCCTTCTTTCCCTTGTCAAGCTTGATGGGTCTTCCCATCCGTTGGCTTATCATCATAGTATGCTTGGGTTCCGGAATGTCCAGACAAACAACTATAATTCGGTTCTTATTCTTTCCTTTCTTGGACAAGGTTAGAATGGGTTGACAGGTAATTGTTTCCCATTTACTCCGGTTCTTTTGTTTTGGCAAAAACGTCCTTGATCGTGTTTCATTCACTTCGCGTTTAATTTACTACATAAAGTGGTCGGTATGATGATGAATTTGCAGTGATGACTGACACGTCCACCACACTGATGAATAAATACAATTGGATACGAAAACACGAACGCATTTGCGCGACGTGAATGTAGCTTTAGTACGGTGCCATTCCACCTATGCCAGCAGGTTAGACTTGATCGCGCTCCTGCGCCATTGGGCTTCCTTGAGCGAGCTCTTGCTCACGGCGCCTGTTTCATCAGGCTCTAGACAGGATACCATCGTAACACGTTGACGTGGAAAAAGAAGTGAAACACCATCTCTACGCGTTTCCTCCATATGTGCTGTTCTAAACATGCAAAGTAGATCTCATGGCTATAGCTCACATGTTCTTTTCAAACATCGGCTTTATTTATAATTCTGGTAAACATAGTAGTACCTTTGAAGCATTTTTCTTGTAGTTCTATATCTTCAGAGTGTCCTTATAGACATGATAACAAATCAAAATTGAAAGTTTTAACTTCATGAAAAGTTCTTGATTCTTTTGCATCCTGGTTTGAAAGCAAGTTCATATTGGATACACATTACACTTTTCCAATCATGCATATTCATCCATAGCCAATTCTTAAGTTTTTCTCTTTTTCAAAACTTGTCCTCTTCCTTCCCTCTTGTTCAAGCCCTGTTAACTTGGACGAACTGAACGTTGGTTAGTTTAACAGGATCCTGATCTAATTTGCGACCTCTTCGATGCTCCTGTTTGCAGTCACCTCGACTTCTCTCGATTAGATGAATATATATTCTCTGTCAACCTTGGCGTTCCTCTCCCCGCTTGTCTGAGGTTCACCGGCTCCTCAATAAAGTATTCTAAGGCCGGTTGTTCCTCTGAGGTTTGGGTGACACCGTGTAAGTGTTTTTTTTTTCTATTCAGTAAAGTTCTCACGGGTGTGCCGTCGTCATTACCAAAAAGACCAACAAAAGAGAAAAACCCTCAAGTTGTATGCATTACATTCATTGTATCTACATATAGTAGCTATATTTTATAAATTATTCAACACTGATATTTATTATTTATTCACTTAGGTCACAAGTTTAGGTTCTTCTCTTCACGGGTAATGGAAAATTAATAATTATTTCTCTATGCAATTTTTTAGAGCTCAGAGTCATTTTTACAAAGCTTACAAGAAGAAAAAACCAGAAAAAGCAAGGTGGGAACTTTGGGACGTTTAGAGCATGTCTAGCGGGGAGCGCTATATATATAGCGGAGCAGAACTAAATGTAGCATGGAAAGTCGTCTCGCCTCCGACTCCTGCGCGGGATTCCGGACCAGCTAGTTACGGATCTAGCTTTCTTCCACAGGAAGTGTTGTAGCTCCCACGATAATTTATCACTGTAGAGTAAGGACTCTAGGGCCATCAGTTCAGGTTACAATAGTGCTCAATAGTTCGTTTTTGCTCGCGGGTTGTTTCAGTTTCATCTAGTAATTGTAGTAGCCTTTGCAGGAACTTGTTTCCCATGTTCGCTTCCGGTATGCCTGTATATAGGGCGGGGAAGTGCTATTGGCTGCATAGGAAGGTCCCGGGGTGTTCGCGGGCTGCCTCCGGTCCTTATAGACTTTCCCGGATGCTTGGCTGTATGTCCGTTCTCCGGACTATTCTTCGCTATCTAATAAATTTCGGTGGGCGTACTGTCGCCTTTTAAAAAGAAATGAAAAAGAAGCACCACGAACAGGCTAAAATTTTTCCCCTGTGTTGGCATAAAAGAGATGCTATTTCTAACGAGTTTCCACAAGGAGTAGTATCTGCTACGTACCTGAAAAGGCTGCGTGAGAGGGAAAACAGACTGATGACGGCATTTGAATTCGAGTTTAAACTTGGGGGTTAAATATGACCCAACATTTAGCGGAAACTGTTCCGACGGAAACGACCGTACACTAAAAGCGTGCGAAGATACCAAATCCGATAGTAGTCAAGATATTGGCGCGCTCGGTGGGGATGTTCAATATATACTTTCTAAATAGAAATATTTTCTGTAAAATTTATTGCAGACGAGAATAGAGAAAACACGAGAAACAGCAGGCGATGGTGTAAATTATATTATATACTTAATTTTTATTTTTTAAATGAGGATGCTCTTACACACATTCAGATATGAATTTTACGTCGTGTACGTTTCAACCAAACTGTTACCCACTTTCTTTCTCTTCTCTGTCGCTCGAACTTTCCCTTCTCTGTCTCTTGCACAATTGCTTCTCGTTTTCGTTGGTCTTTCCTCGACTATTGATCGCTTGTTGTGGAAAGAGAAAGATAGAAACGATATTGCGGACTGTGAAACTGAAAACGCCACGAGCGAAGCGGCTCCAAAAGCTTGCGTTAAGACGAGTGAGTTTTTGGAATCGCAGGGTGGTTCCTCGACTATTGACAATGAGTTGTGAAGAGAAAGATAAGAATGATGTTGCGGACTGTGAACCGAAAACGCAACGAACGAAGAGGTGCTCCAAAAGCTTAGGCTGGGACTGGTGAGTTTTCAGAATCGCTTTGGTTTTAAACTAGACGCGGACCAGATTGGATTCGTGAGCGCTTCAAGCGATATCTTTGATGTAAACTGATCGATTAAGTCTAAGTTCTTCACTTCTTGGAATTAGAATTTCTCTGAAGTTCTCTCACTCGCGTTCCTTATGTGTAAGAGCGATGGTGGTGTCCTTTGCCAGAGTATTAATACTGACTTCGAGGGTTTTCTTCCCTCTTGTTCTAGTTTTCCGAATTTTGTTCTTCTCTTCTTTCCATATCGGGAGATGAGCCCGTAGTGACCTTGTAAGAGAAATCGTTTGTCCTCCAGAGAGAGACGTTTTGTTGTGGTTGATAATGCACACGAAATGGTTCAGTTTCCCGGCTAGACTCTCGACTCGTTTCTTAGATCGAGAAATGGCTGTTGGTTACATACGAATGCCGTCTTAATCTAATGTTACCCAACGAAGATTATCTTGAGTTTTCCCTTGCACTTTGTCTTGTGCTTCCTAGAACTTGACTTGCTTGTCGATCGATACAATTGTTGTGATGAATACCAATGGGGACTTCACTGTCGGCTCAGACGCTGTAGAGAGTTTCAGCTTGAGAAACCTTTCTGCAGTTTCAACCAGAATTCAGTCCGAGACGAATTTGTAACGTGCTTAGCCCAGTTCAGTGTCAACCTAACCCAGTGACTGCCAGACTTGATGATTTCTAGCCATATCTTGCCAAGCATGACTGCCACAAGATGGCAATGTGGCAAGAATACTGTATTCCGCTTTCCTCCTACATTAATACATTGAAGTACAATTCAAAGTTATCATTATAATGCTGTTGGATTTTGATATGATATAAGCTAGTTCTTGCAAGTGAAATTACCTTAACTTGACTTAGAACGACATATGGAAATTGAGTGGCTCCTCTGATCGTTGAGGATCAAGAAAACCGTGCAGAATTCTACATGGCTCATCAAATGAACCATCAAATGAAACGACCGTGTCTGCTTTGAAACATCGTTTCTGTTTGATTTTCATTAACAAATTATGTTACTTAGTGTATATATTTGTGCTAAGCATACTTGAAAGAATCTTCAAAGCACAAAGAGTCCTTGAATCTCCTTTACGAAAAGTTATCTGATGCTAACTCTCTCAAGTATTACAGTAAGAGTAGATTGCTTAGCAATACTCTCAAGCTGTTGCTATTCTTGTGATTTACAACAACATGCTTTCTTCTTGTTTTTTTACTAGTCCTCCTTTTGATGCTCATGGTGTTGTGAGTTCTTTGTTAATAAGCTTCACTCTTTAAAGGTATTTTTTATACATAAATTTTAGCGAATATGGTTCATCATTCTTTTCCTTTATGCAAAATATTTCAAGCAAAGTTTATAGATGTCCCTACAGTAGACACATTTGTTGATAATGAGATTGTCACACAAATAACTTATTCGAAAAAAAATGAATATGTTAATAGACCTTCAGTGGCAACTGTGATTTTTCTTGGGAAGTATAGTAGGCCAGTAAAGTATGAAAGGCATGTCACCTGCTTGGTTTAGTAATGGCTTTGTTCACACAATACATGGCCTTGTAACGAGTTTAGTGCGTTACTAAACTAACGCACCAAACTCATTACAATGCCATGAATTGCATGACACTGTTGTTAAGGATGCTGTTAAGCATTACATAGTTGAGTAGTGTTCTTTGATAGTGACAGACATTTCTATCTATAATCACCTTAGTCATGAAAAGACTCTTTCTTGTCTATGTTCACTCCCAAAGGTATGTATTCACGATAATGTTGCAAGCCGGACTTGGAGCACCTTCATTAGTATTAGTGTGAGTGAATGAAATTTTCCATTCACATTAATAAAGGTAATAGCGTAATTAGTGTCATACATATTAATTTCTACTACACTTTATATGAGGTGAGCAGAAAAATCTAGGACTTGTCCCTTTTTCTCTCACGGAGAAAAACCATGTTTGCAACTTTTTACAGTATTTCCGCTATCATAACTTTTAACTGGAATTCTGTTGAATCTGCTCGTTCAATTCCTGTATCAGTTCTCTCAGAAATGGCTTTCACAAAATTACCTTCCAATATTCAAAGACACTTAACTTCTGTTCGTGATTTTAAGTAAACGTTATTGTGATCACTATTTTGACATGATGATTTTGTTTTTATTATATCTAAATTTTGCATAAATACTGCCATTCTATCATGTTTCCTGTTTTACACCTGTAAGGTGTAAGATCAGGAAAATTAAAACCACACCGTAATTAGTCATACACATTCATTATGCACTCACCAGTAATTAGAATACACACTCGGTCTGGTAAAAAGTTTATTTATTTCGGTTCTTTCTACAGTTTCTTCATGTTCTTTATCTGTGTTCCTTATCTGTTGAGAAGCCCTCGAGTACTATGTATCTTTTTCACTTACATCATATATATATATAGTATCATTGATTCCCCTTCAGTTCCCTAACAGCTGTGTATATGTGTACGTGATTATGAGAGAAGAGACAAGTCAAGCTAGACAAATCTATTGGGGTGGTGATCAAGCAAATTTCTGCGTAATTAAACTAGGTATTGTGCTATAGCTCGACCACAGTTTGAATGATAAGAACGTGGTAGGCATTAAACTTGGTATTGCGTTGTAGCTCGACCACAGTTTGAATGAGAAGAACGTGGTAGATTATCAATAACTGGGCATTGTGTTGTAGCTCGACCACACTTTGAATGAGAAGAACGAACGAGGAGTACGTAAATGAATGAGTAAGTAAATTCTTCTTTCCTACGTACGTAGCCGACGAACAACTCCTTTGTACGTCTCTTTCTGTTCGTCGAGGAAGAAATGAAGGAATGGAAACCGAGCGAGTGATCCGATCGTGCGCCGAAGGAGAAGTCAGGAAGCGCTTCCATTGTTGAACCTTGTGAACGGCCGCCGCGCGGTCAGATTGCAGAGAAATTTCTGAACGCTCGCGGAGTAGGAATCCAGTCAGACAAAAAGGCTGCTGAGTATCTGACAGCCGCTGGACTGCAGTGAGAGAGAAAAGAGGTTGATTGATCGTTGATTGGCTCGAACAAGAATCGTGAAGCACAGTTCTGCAACGAGGAAGAACGAAGTCGCAGAGGTGACTCTATGGAAGCGCCTTCAGGATTTCAGGCGCGTCTCCAAGAAATGACCGATACGCTGCAACAGCGAAAGCAACTTCTAAAGGTATATGATGGAAAAGTTCCTAATAAGATGAAATCTCATTATATGCGCACGTTGATGCTCATATTGGGCGATGCCTGAAGGAGGGACAACGTCTTAATGACGGTCAATAATATTTGGAACTGGTAAGTTTAGAAACACGAATCAAAGGACGAAACGTTCAGATTTGTACGTGCTGTCGCAGCTGTTGTCCGCTTTCCTACAGCATTTGAAACTAAAGTTGCGAGCAATCTGGTATTCGGCCAACTGTTCAGGCAGAGAAGGAGTTGCACAGCGCAAGAAGAAGAGCTCTCCAGGATGCAAATGCCAGAGTCGAGCAAACTCAGCGACTGACTTCTGATATGAAGAGTAAGACGGAGAAGATTTCCATTGAAATCAGTCGTCTTGAGAGGGCGAGGGGCGCAGCCCACGTTGAGCTTGAAGATATTTTATATAAGATTAGGTATGTCAGGATCTGATAAAAGTTAACTAAAGCTTATATTTCTCATAGAAGTTTACATTCTAACCGAAAGGGCAAGCTGATCACCACGCTCTGCTTCATCGTTGTCAGACAAACGGCTGAGCAGGTCATTGAACTGGAGCAGGAGAAAGAAGCGACGTCCAACTTCTACGAAAAGAATAACGAAGAAATGGGGAGTTACGAGAAAAAGTTCCAGGAGCAGAATTCAAGTCTCGAGCATGAGATCGACGAACTCCAGAAACAATATGACGAGGTGAGGGGGGAATGAAGCTGGTTGTGATTTGGCTCGTGAGTTGTAGGCTCTGTTTCTATCTCTGCTCTAGTACACACGCTTTTTGCCGTACCGAGAATGCGCCTGTCAGTGCTTGTTCAGTCTTCGCCTCCAAGAAAATTCCAGCGAGCCCCGCCTGGTAATACTTAGCCTTAAACCAGAAGGATGGAAGTCAGATCAGCACACCTCACATCGAAAGGGTCGTCTGAACCTTGATCGCGCTGATGCCGGTCTAAGAGCACTAGCGGCGAGCAGGCGAAGAGAGCATTCACAAGGAACGTTGCAATAATTCTCAACGAAGGTTCCAAAAAGATACGATCTCTTGCACATCAGGTACTTGGTGCAGGTTTCCAACAAAAGAGTGATCATAACCTTTTTGTGACAGCTCAAAAGAAGCGAGTCCGAGAGGAAGAGGCAACTACGTGAAGTTGAGGCCGCCATCGTGGAGGAGGAGGAGAAGCGACCACAGCTGGCTGCCACGAAGGAGGAAGCCATACACGATATTGCCTCCAACTCGATCAAAGTGGAGAAAATGGAAGCAGCCTTACAAGAATCTGTCAAAGAAACAAAGAAGAAACAAGTAGAACTTGAAGGGACTTTAACTGTAAGAAGAAACGAAGTAATTTCCTTGCAAGAACAGAACCAGTACTGGGAAAACCACGTTTTTCAACGCGTTCAGTCACGTACTCAAATGCAAAGGTAAGCAGCTGAGTCTCTACAGAAACATCTATGGTGCGTGAGTTCGTTCATGCTTCTTTGTATATATCCGACATAAAACGAGAAAGTCGGTACTCCCAGTACCAAGCTGAAAGATTAAATGGTAAGCTTTTTCCTGCAGGGACTTGGAGGCGCTAGAGAACAGAATAGCCCGCACATCAAAGGCTTTGTACGGCTGACAGCTGGTTTTTCCAGGAATCCCAGCATTACAATGGATTGGGAAAAGAGAAACCCGGTGTATATATAAGTGCGCGTAGAAAGCTAAAGGATGTGCAGGGTGGTGCCAGCTACCGTTATGATCCTTCATGATTCGGTTCAGGCTCCATCAGGTCCTGTCCTGTACTTTTCACGTTCTGCAGTACTTCCAGCAGCAAGAGTCCTGCCAGTCCATACCGTGAACGTTACACCTGCAAATTCTGTACCAATATGGCGGTGGTAGAGCGCAGCATATTGCCAGTACAAGCTCGGTCGAAGGCCATGATCATTCTCCAACTACGGAAAAGTACACCTGACGATGGGGCTGCATTCAGTGAGCTGATTGTGGACTTGTACGGCTGGGGAGGACACGGCTTCGGAAACGACTTGCTTCAACTGAAATACAATTAGAATCTTAGCAAAGAGAACGCCGACGATAATGCACCTTGGGTCTGAACTTGGGTAACGGGAAGAATGTGGATACATCACCCATCCTACATGCTGAAAGCAAGTTTTCAGGTTCATGAGTAAACGTTCAGGACCGATACAGAAAATCTAATGTATATCGAACAAAATAAATCCAGCCATAGGTGTAGCTTAAGCCCTACTCGAGACACAGTAACACGAGAAACTCAGTGTCAACTAGCAGAGGACATATCACATGCTCGACTGTATGGTGGTAAACCACTGTACACTTCGGAGACATTTAGAGCTCTGATACACCAAGACGCGAAACACATGCCATTCTCTACACTCTTTATGGATATGCACAGGTGAACGAGAGAAGATATGAAACTTCCTCCTGGGCACTTAGTCAGAAAGACTGCTCGCCTATATGATCTTCCCGATAGATATAATATCTTTCCGATAGTCCTCTCACAGGCAACAAATGCTAACGGATACGTTCTGAAAGACGATGTATAGACAGGATATATTAGTATCACAGAACAAGGCACCACGTCGTCAGAATCAGTCTTACAAGCAAGCACGGCAGGAGGAAACGAGAGGACACTCTAACGTGCCGTTGTCAGTGCTTCTAAAAATTCATCCACATGCGCCAGGCATGGCCAATAATCAGTTCGAATTCGAACCAATGTGGAGTAATCTGCTACTTCCATACGCAAAAGCAGATGGTACCGCGGGGGAAGAAATATGAGGATCAGGAAAGTGCCCAAACCACTGTTGCTACCCTCTTCTAGTGGACTAAATCCGCCATCGATTTTCTCTCTGGGATCTAATTGCAGTGCCAACTGATTGTTTGCGTTCGTCTGCGGTGAGCCTACTTCAGAACCACTCACTCGACCACCAGCCGATCTAGAAGGACTGCCCGCTTCCTCCTGCCATAGCACATCATCTGAGATCCCCCCATCCTTCGTCATGGCAATCAAAGCGTCCCCATTGACAGCAACAACAAAACGTGCTAGGTGCTGCTCGACTGCCCCGACCACTCTGTCCACCTGGGCTTCGATGAGCTTCACAGATTCAGACCCTTCAATGACCACTTCGTTCAAGCCACCTTTCAAGGAGAAAGTCTCCGTCCCGAGTCTTCCAGCCGCACTGCACGCCTCCCATAACGCTTGGTACAGCTTGAGAAGGTACTCATTAATACTGTCAGGCAACGAAACCTCCCCTGGTATGGGTGGTTTCACAAAAAGGTCCTCTATACCAACTGGGATGCTGTCTATTCGGCCCTGGACCCCACGCCCTTCTTCGTCACTGAATACTACATGTGCATCGACGAGAGTTGGAACAGGTTGTCGTGGTTCCAAATCTATATTGACAAGCTCATGAAGCATGTGGGAGTCTTCAACAGCAGTTTCAGGGACTGCAAGTGTCGTGTCCCTTGAGGACTGGCCGTTGTCTTCAGGACGCAACTTCTCTTTACCTTTTCGATCTACATCTTGAGATTCCCTTCTGTTGGTTGAAGAACTAGGATTAAGAGGACCCTGCTGACTCTTCTGTGGACGTTCACTAAGAAGGAACGGTACACGAACTTTTGGAATTGGTCCATACAACCCAGTAGTTGTGAAGGTCAAAACTACGGCATAGATAGCAGGCCAGGAGTCTGGAAGCGTAGAAAAAGAGCTGGAAGATGGAAGGACTCCACCAGATTCTGACTCTCCCAAAACTCTGTGTCGTTCTTCACCTTGGAAGATCAACATGCAAGGAACAGCAATTTTGAGGCCCGGACCACTCAAGAAGTCAGGAATTTGAGAGAAATGTCTTCTCAGGATTAAGATGACCTCGGAGGTTCTACTGTCCATAACCCGCAATGCTGACTTGGATGGAATCGGAGAGGAAAACTCCTCCTCAGCATCGACTGGTACCACGGTCATTACGGCAGGGACCAAAGCATCAGATACGGGGGGCTTCTCTATAAGGGGTAGTTTCTCCTTGTTGCCAACGCTTTTGGTCCGAAGAACGTCACCAACCTCCTCATCTAGGGCCCCAGTACTTTTCGCCTGGAATACATCATACAGCACTAGCGACCAGGAATGGCGAACGAGTAATGTAGTGAGTCTGTTGAGATGGATGTAAGCGGCGACCAGTGGAGATTGCTTGTGGCCCTGGTAGGATGGAGGAGATGGTGATCTAAGAAGAGAGGAGACTTTTGACGACTGTGGGGCACTGGCTTCCTCTACGCGCTCATCTCCATAATTCAATATATACCGTAGTCTATTTCCTGGTACACTGATGAGCATCCGCAAATAGAGCCTGCAAACAGAACAGACCGACATGATCGTGTCAAATGAACCTTCTGAAACACAAAAAATGACTCAACACTTTAGCAAGCGCTACTCCCGTCTAAAACACTGAACAAGGAGAACTACACAACGATCCTTCCACTCGCAACAAGACAGCGCACAAAGTATGCATCTCACATAGAATCAGAACAGCGAAACATCACTCTGTGAATCGGCCAAGCAGTCTAAGTATCTAACAACCCACATCGAGGGGAACAAAAACTAAAGCATCTCCCAAGGAACAACAGAATTTGTGTTGTATCTTTGTCCGCCATGTTCACAAATACGATTAAAGCATTCAATTTCCTTGTTGCTACTACTGGAGACTGCTGATGAGCGAACACAAGAACGAAACTATACCTCGCTGTGTCGCGCACTTCTAGGTCAGGGAAGTAGAGACAAAGAAAACCCAACAACTGAGCAAGAGTGTGGAAACATCTTGAGCTCCGGTGGTTCAGAAGAACAGTTCGGCATATTCCCAGTACTTGAATAGCTCGACTCCATAATAAACAATCTTCATCGGTACCGCTTTCTTCAACTCTCGTCCTGATGTAGACTGTGAGTTTCTTGACTAAAGCACCTGGAGGAATATCGCTGTTCTCAGCAATCTTCTCGAAGAGAGGGAAGTATGAGGACAGTTGACGATCCGCTGGCAACATGGGCAGCAATTCTTCATTGAAAGCTCGAAGAAGAGTCTCACCAAGTTTGCGGTGAACATCGCAAGACATGAGGCGATCTAGAAGAGCCAGAAGACTGGGCACCAGTTTCCGCTTTTTCTTGGCAATGTCAACAAAGATACCCTGAAGCGACTGAAACAATGAGGACTGTATAAAACTGGCCAGATCAGCCATGTGTCCTTTGCTTCTTGCATGTGGAACTGACGCTGTAAGAAACTTATGGAAGATGTGGAAAGCTAGCCTGGTCTCGGTGCTCCACGGTGGCAACCAGGTGTACGATGAGACGCAGAGCAAACCTTCACGCAGTACCTTACTAGATGATAAAGCCTCCACATTCATGTTGCCATTACCTTGGACTGATCCCTTTTGTTTGTCAAGAGCAACTGCACTCTGAGCAAGAGCCCCCAACTTTGCAGCTTTTAGGGACAGAGGATCGAAGACCAAAGGGTACAGTCCTTTGGCATATGGAGCTAGTATTGACAACCTTCTCTGCTGACTATGGAGAGCATCAATTCCAAGCAGCCAGTGAACACCCAAGAGACGGAATGGAAGAGACTGTGAGCTCTCTCTAGATAGTGCAACGAGCCTTCGCAAAATGGCTCCTTCATCACCGTCGAAAGACTCTATGAAATGACTGTAAATTGAAAGAACTATGTGGCAAAGTACAGGACTATAGCTGTGGAGAAGGCTTGAAAAATGGTGCTTCAGCAATGAACCAGAAAGTTCCAGTGCTTTGTAGATTTTAATCAAGCTTGACACAAAGTCAAGCATTCCAACAGTGGTGAGGAGTTGTGGACGCTCCCAGAGAAAGGCCACCACCTTGCGGAACTCCTTCAGATTACCTGCGGAACGTAATCACAAGTGACGATGAGTTACTACCTCCAGAAAATTATTCAGCAACACGTGTATAGCAACATATATCACTCTGTAGTCTAAAGTTCCAAAGATCGAGTATAGTTACCTGGTGTGAGTTCTCGAGCTGGGATGGAATCAACCTCTTTCCCTGGGGTGGATGATACCAGGAAGAAGGGCACAGAGAATGGAACTAGTGGTGCAGCGCTTTGTAGTATTGGCAAGTAGTTATTTGATTTTGATCGCACGGTATACATTTTGCAAGAAAGGTTCTCCATGATTGTCGTGAGGAGAAGAATATAGTTCTGGTTCACGTGAGTTCTTTCGTTCCAGCACAGAAGGTGAAGCTGCCCAACACATCCGTATAGTAAACAAGGGTACGCCATTTCGAGCTCTCTTAAGCAATCGCATGCTAATCCTCTAAGTTGTCGGTCTTGCGTATAGTTCGGACGGTTGATGTACACGAGAAAGAGCTCGACTAACGATTCCAACTTCTCTAGAGCAGTGTGCAGCACATCAGAGACTATTGCTACCGTTGTTGCCATCACCATCATATGCTCCTTCAAAGAGTTTGTCATGATAACTCCATCTACCGGAGCTTGGAGCACACTGCGCAAGTGCTCTAGGATGGTCGTCATTCCTGGAGCTATATCGGATCCAAGAAGAACTTCCGAATTTTCTTCAATAAATACAAGAAGCTGGGCTTTGACTGAAAACTCCTTCCTCGTAATAGTCTGTAGAGCATGTTCCACCAACGAAAGCCCTGGCCATAAATTCAACCATTTCTTCTGCAGATCTGCTGATATCCTAAAATCCGACATCACTTGTTCCCAGTCCTGCAGAGACAGGACCTTCCCAGCTCCGCCCTTGTCTGCCATGGTGCACGCCCAACGCCCTTCGAACCTGCAACCTGCCTTCCGAATTCTCCGTGCACTGACTCCTCAAGCCCACTACTACTCCTGTCCAAGCATGTCGAGACACACAGATCCCAAACACACACACCTAAACTGCTTCCAGCAGCCTCGAACAAACTTCACCCAACCTTGTATCATCATAATCCCTCCAACCAATAAATCAATCCTCGTAATCCACACTTCTTCAAACCCACCCACCCGCCCGTAGCAGCGGACTCGAGCGGTCCCTGCGCTTCGGCATGACAAAACGTACACGATTTTCACGCAAACTGGTTTTCAAGGCGAATGCAGGGCAAGAAAAGCACTCTCTGATACGAGCTGCCTCTTCTCCGTCTTCCAGCCATTTCGCCCTCTCGTCCTCGTCTCATCCAATCAACCTGAAGAAGTTCACGATCCTTCCTCCTCCTCCTTCATCTTCGTCGTCGTTATAATGTGCTTCCTCTCTGAGCTCGGATCGGCGCTCCTACTCCCTCCATCACTGTATCCTGCGTTTCTGCGCATCCATCGTCTCGTCCTCCCAGAGATGCGTGATCTATCATTCTTCTCATCATACATTATTCATTATTCCTTCACGTTGGCGCTGATCCCCACGGCAAAAGAGAAGCTGCCCGCTGCATCTCTGAGGTCAGAATCAATGAACTCTGCAGCTGTTTACATAAATCTCTACAACTTCTTCTATCCACAGTGACGTCGCATGAGCGTTACATTGGCAGCAGGACTCGAAAAATGCCCGTATACACGGACACATGTCCTACTGCACTCTGCAGCATGCGTCGGCTCCCGATCGTCGCCCGCAGTGTGCGAAAGAACACACACAAGTATGGCACTTTCGCGTTTACGGCTAACTTCAGTAACGGACAGACAGATATTTACGTGCTACATACGTGCTTCGTCTCTAATTCAGAGGTCTGATGTGAGGAAAGCAGCGGCTGTAGAATGAGTTCCTAGCATAGGGAGAGGTTCTCCTCTCTCTTCTACTGTAGTTTACTTACCTCTAAGATTCCGCAGAAATTTGCTTGATCACACCCCAAGTAAGTTTGTTGCTCTTGATCGTACTCCTTTTAACGATGTATCGTTTCATAACACTTTTTTAACGATACGATGTATTGTAGAATCACACCTCTTACTGATTGTGAGACAAGTCACTTTTTCATATTACTGACATCTTGATCTGTGTATCATCAGCATCGTCTGATATGTATTTTAGAACATGTATCATCTGAAATGTATTTTATGGTGAAATGTATTTTAAGGTGTATCAGCTGAAATGTATTTTACGGTTGAAACGATTTGAGTGAGATGAATATTTTATTATTATTTTTTAAATATTTTTCAGTAAAATAAATTTGTTTTTGTTTTTATAAATATTTAATCATGATCAAAAATAATAAAATATATACATCTAACTTTCCGAACATGTACCATTTGATATATATTTTACTGTTAAAACGATTTGAGTGAAATAAATATTTACTCATGATCAAAAATAATAAAATAACGATAAAATGATTAGTTTTACCGTTGCTAACCAGTCAAAGGTGTGATAAAATGCAACAAACTTACTGGGGTGTGACAAATTTCTTCCAAGATCCGAGATTATCGTAGTCCTTATATCACACGTAAGGTAGCATATGGATAGATCTACGTTCGTTTCTGCACAACATTCCGGCGCCACTAACTAGGGAAATGTTTCAGTACCTCCGGTGACGGTTTTAGCTCCAGTCCTACAACCAGGTTATCAGTGGATATCATTTACAGAGAGACTGCTACTCGTTATGCCAATCTCCTCCTGGTAACTCTTCTACCACACGCGGTGTGTTTCACACTGGGCCAGCTGTCCCAGTATCTTCACCACCGGTGTTGAATTAACCGGCAGTCCCAGTATCCTCACCACGGGTGTTGAATTTGCCGGAGCTCAACACAAGTGTTGTGACGAGTGCTGAATGTTTTACCTTCATCTGAGGTTCGGCGTTTTCTGTCACTGTGGTTTCTTCATCATCGTCACACTTATCCGCTGTGACTCGTTTCGCAATCTTCCTCTCTGTAGTTTCCTAGCCGTTACGTGGGCATACATAGATGCAGATCCTCCTTGCTACTGTCGCTCTGTCACCTCTTAACAATGGTGACCCAGAGACAACCGTTCAACAAGAATGAAACCGCAGCGCTGATCATCTTCTCAGGCCTCATTACCTCTGCCCTAACGATCTGAAAGATCACAACGCTCCTCGTAACCTGTATGTTTCAGGGGGATCCTGTAGACATAGTAAAGCACGCTTGGTCTGGTGTTCACTTTAGAAGTGATTACTGTTCATAGCGATCGTACAAAATGCGACTTACTGAACACGTGACAGCAGCAGTTAATCTGGGAAACTCCTTTAAAGTTTACACGTCTGGATAACGGTGAAAACAAGGCCTGGACTTCATAACTTCTGGCTTCAGTAATTGTTGCGGTAGACAAGAATTTACACACAGGGCAGTTGACCTGTGAATATGTTTCAATGGAATCAATAAATAAGGTGCCTACTTATCGTCTAATAACTCAGACAAAGCCTAATGAGCCTGAATTGCAAACCGCACAACCTATCTTCTGATCGAAGGATAATCAGCAGAGACTGCGTGAACTATCTTCTGGATTTCTTAGTATCTGATGCTGATTTTCTCGCGTCAGAAGATCTCGTCTCGCTGCCAACAGTCGCCACTTTTGACACTTATCAACACGGAAGCCAGGCGGCCCATAAAAATCGGCAGTCCAACTATATCCAAGCAATAACGGGCAAGGGTAGGAACTGGATTCATGGCAAAACCTTTGAAAGATTCTACCCGTGACAATGAATTTGAATTATCAACTCATATGAGGACGATGCTCATAGCCTATAGTACAAAAAAGGACTTAAGCTCCTTTCACCTGTCTGTCCATCATCACTCTTAGGTTTGTCTAACAAGAATGAGTTCTCAGCGGAGACTGCAATAACTGAGGAAAAGGAAAGACTCCCCAATCTGCTCTGCCCGCATCCGAGTGGTGTCTAACCATATTCCTCAAGATGCTTGTCATCTCATGCAACCGCAATTTCGGCTCGTAGAAGAGTTACACTAAGAGAAGCATAATGGCCGTGTCCTGCTAAGTTTATTCCAACTAAAAGTTAACGGACGTAGCATCAAATGGTATTTTAAAGACTAGTGAACGCGGGGCATTCAGCCGTCCCCCCCCCCCCCCCCCTCCCTTCAAACAGCACAAAAATCGGCATTGCTGTAAAAATTTGATAGACACACCAGACTACGGTTCTCACAGGCGAAAGGAGACGCGGGGTGAGAAAACCATACGTGGACTAAGACTGACTGATTGACATTTTTCCTAGAAACTGCTAGAAGAAGAAGCCCGGTCTCTGAGTCTTACAGGTGAGCCTTCTCTTGTTGAAGGAGAGGAAGCGAACGAAGTACCGTCTCGCTGTGGTAATACCTTCCTCTGTGGGGATATGGGGGCCTCCTTTTTGGCCCGAGGAGGCAACGGGGCATGAACTACGATGGGCAAAGACCATTCTCCTCGTTCTCTTTCTTCTATCAAAAGAGGATGTGCGTATTTACTCCAGTCCACTTTCGGGGGAGACGCCACAAACTCAAAGCGGAGGATCCATTGTACGGAAATCAAGGGAGTGCTAAATGAGGCAGGGCCGTCCAAAGGGACTGAGAAGATAAAATGAGAGTTAAGCATATCACAAACAATCTCAAAATACTCTGACTGGACCTGCGCATGCCACGCAGGAAATTTTTGTAAGAAACTGGAATCACGAACTTGGGAGAAGAGCAAAAACTTTCAACAGATGGCAAGCGCTGCCTGGACAACCAACTCCAAGTACGCGGAAAAGTGGTTACCTTACTGATCACAGACGAGTTTTTCCGAGAGGGATGAAGATACGAAGGATTTAAAATTTCTCGGGTCTCCAAAACAGCAGACACCTGCCAAAATAATGACTATATCAGGACGAACCATATTCCATGGTAGTGTGACTCAGGCTACCCAACGCTCTTCACACTGCAGAATTCACGCGTGTTCCTATACAGCTTATCAAGGTTACAAGTATGGTAATACAAACCTCCAAACAACGCCTTGCACCTTCTTCACGCAGGAAAGAGAGTGTTCCAGAAACCTAGTGACAGTTCAAGCGCGCGTTCAGTAAACCAGCAGATCAAAGTTCCAGTTATATATACCATAGATACAACAATTCGGTGGGACCATATCCTTCGGAAACACCCGAAAGTCCTCTCGTTATCGTCTAGTTCATTTACAGGTACAGATGCCAGTATTTCCTTGAGCTGATTTATACACGACTGCGGCAAAGTTTCATGTGGGAGGATAGACCCTCTAATTACCGTATCCCCAAAGTAGTAAGTAGAATGAGGATTCCTTGGGCCAAAACGAACTAAAACTTGATCATTGATCCTAATATTGTAGGTTTTTCCCCGCAAGTATTTCACTGCAAACACACAGCCAGTCGATTTGCATGAGCATCTAAGATTCATATTTCGAGGGTCAAACGCTATTCTAGCACGCTCAAGGACCAACCATGTGAAACTGATTGATTTCTGTTCCACGCATGGAACAGACGCTAACAATACTGACCGACACGGAGTAGCCTCCAAACTGGAATTCGATACAAAGACACTCTACGAACTTGCACAATCACGAAATTTCTGACTGATAAGATACAAATTTTACTTCACGGCCGTCCTAGTCACGAAGCACGTGCAGTGCTAAATATAGACAAACAGAAACAAGACAGGTTTTCATCTCAAGACAACGACACTGAACCTCAAAGATGTATAACCAGAACTGCTCTTTCATTCTGTCCGGTAGATAAGGAGGAAGTGAAGAAGAAACCGTTGCATATACATGTACAAATGTCTACAGCAACAGAGCATGGAGTTGCTTGGCTCGATTTCCTTCAGCTAGAAAGAAAGTGGTTCAAAAGATAACCGAAAAGACATCACTCGAGCGTGCTTCATACATGCTGCACGGATGAAAATGCCTTCTATTAATCAGAACCCTTAATAATGGATCACATAAACGTGAGGCTAACTCACTCGAAGGAGATGACGGTGGAGAAAGCCCTCTCTCTTCCTCTCGTCCTCCACCGTATCCGTGATCGTTTCCATTTTCATAACCAGACAATAACCCGTCTCTACCCCTTGCTACTGCTTCAAATGAACCGGAGCCTTCAGAGGCACCATCCCAGATTCCAAGCCTCTTATCAAAAGAATTAGACAACAAAACTTCCTGTGAATCTGCGAGGGAGTACGAAGCGTGAACGTTAAGCGTGGTGAGTACCGTTCTATGAGACCGCGAAAGAACAGAAGCTGAACCTCCCCCAATTCTTACTAGCATCTGCTTACAAACAAGATCGAGGACATGCCAAGGACAGAACCGAACAAATCTCGCCGAACTGGCTCTTTCGTTCTGAGAAATACAGCTTCAGATCCCTTACTACCCCTGCGAGAACTATATCATTTGAAACCATGCTGAATCTTTCCTCCTTTATGTGAAGCATACATGCAGCCAGACAAAATGGCATACGGAGAGCTTTTGTACACATGGAGTATCGAGAGTATTCGAAGGACACCAAACAGAAAATAAAAGACCATCTACCTTGTCTTTCAGATAAATAAGCTGCTGGCAGCGCAGAATGTGAGAGTGCCTTTCTCAGTGATGCATTGGGGCCATTCAGTTCTCTTGGAGTGATAACAGGTGAATTGATTAGTCCATCTTCACACGCACGTTCCGTACTCCCTTTAACAGGGCTACTTGATGAGCTTTCAGACCGCTTGCTAGTCTTGTCATCATCTAGCGCATATGAAGCATCTGTAGCTTGGGCCTGCCAGAACATTCCAATCAGCACATCTGTCAGTTGCATTCGTTTCTTTAAATCCATTGCTAATCCAAGCTACGAAGGTCAACTACTTATGAAACTGGAAAGTGGAAAAATGCATACCCAGTAAGAGTACTCATCCTTCTCTCTCCATTGTATATCCACCTTAATTGCTGAGGGAGGGACAATGCCTGTGTATGAGAGAAATAAGATGTTCAAGCGAATTCGAATTCTGAAGTACAAATCAAGACCTAATTGCTAATATCTATACCTAAAGACAGTAGTTGTAAGAACGATATTAACATCCATCGATCTCATTTCACGCTGTCAACCCAACATGGTATGGCATTCAACTGAATGAAAACAACGGTGGTGTTATCTGCAACTACACTGATTCCGCAAACAACATACCAGAAAAACCGTAATGGTCCTTGGAGTGTAGCTCATCGGCGGTTAGGCCACTACAACTTGGTAGGGTCCAAATCTGAAATGGAGTTCTCACCTCCTGGAACATAAATCCCGAGATCCATTAGGAAGGTGAAGGACTTCGTGGTAGCAGACTGACAGAACTTTAAAGCAAGCCACGCTGTACGTAAGAATAAAGCAGATATCCGCATGTAGCCTAGACTGGATATACTCTCGGACAACTGCTGCCGGGAAAGGGCTATCTGCGACCAAAGAAACATATGCTACTTACCAGCGGCGACATACTCTTCTGAGAGTGTCCACCATGCCCGTTCTCAACAACTGAGTAGGACCACCGCATGTTGACGGTGATGTAAAAGATATATCGCACCGCGGTACCCCTGTACGAAGGTGGAAGAACTTTCGGAAGCAAGGTCCTGACCATATCTGGCATTCAACAAATTACACAAGTACGACAACCAGGCCACGGGTTAGCGTGAGCCAGCTTTGTTACGGGGTAATTTCTGGAACACCTGTAATTTACACCAAAACTTTCTCAGTTATGCGCATCCATCTACACAATCTTTCTCCGAAAAGATATTCTTAAGGTTCTCTCAATGACATAACTCCAGCATGAAGCGTAAGTGTAGCAGGCTCGGATTCAACCAACGAACTTTCCAAGTGGATATCAACGTGGAAAACGTTCTCCATTCATTTGTATTTCAGGAGGGGAACTGATGGAACCGTATGAGGTAAGCAATTCATTAACTAATTCGAGATTCCCATGTTTAGCTTAATTAATCCTACGCTAAGAATCCAACAAGCTCGGTCAGCGCATCTGCACAGAAACTTTCTTCTTCGACTTACAAGTTTTATTATCGCCAAGCCCAATCATGACACTGGAAATAATCGACGTGGGTGATGACTCCAGGATGGTGCGCTCTCCTGCCAGAACAATCAGCAAGAACATGTGCTTCGATATCAATACACGTAGTACAACCAACACCAATTTGAGCTTTGAGCACATGTTCTCTTGCATCACAGTTATTCATCATATGTTCCCATAAATGGTCATGTGAGCTTATTCATACATCCACTCCCAAAGAAAGATAATGAATGCTCTGCTTCTCGCTCGTGTTCTTGAAAAAAAGTTCCAGAAATGCACAACCCCACTGAGCAGAAGTTCGTCCTCGTATCAAAGCGTGACTGAGTTCCTTGTAACTCAGTCACGCTTTGACACGGGAACGAATTTCTGACGTTTTCATGTCAGAGCGCGCCTGAGTTACAAGGAATGATTTAATGTACAGCAGTAAAAACCATGGTGAGGCTTGACATCGCATTTTGCGTTAGAAACTTTTGGACAGCAATGTGATGAATCGAATGCTAGCTTCCCCCGTCCTATCAGATCGAACTTGGAGCTTTCGGTTCAGTCATTTCAGTGTTCAAAAGCGAGTGCAACTACACTGAACTCATAACAAGGTAATGAAGCGAAGAACCGTTAACCATAGTGTATTTTCTACGTGTCAGTCTTGGGATCCAGAACCTGATTAATTGACTAAAGAACTTGCAAGGAAACAACAAGTAAAATGTTGCTGAAAGAGCTACTCTGTTTTCTCCAACCTAGGTGATCAACAGCTGTATTTAGCGGCACAGATCAGCAAACTCCCGATTACACACAATGCACAGCGACTGGCTCCAGAAAGCCATTAACGGAAAGCCCTGTGCGGGCATGACGTTCCAATCAATGGGTCTCAACTATAATGTAAAAAGTACGACTGGACGATAGAGAGAGGAGTGAAAGAGTGAAAATGACCTCTCCGTTGCTTGGAACCAGGAGGTACTTTGGGAGTCACAAGCCACTGAGGATCAACCCTCTCAATGCCTTTCACTTCCACCAATAAATCTTCCATCAAAACTGCATCCACTAAGCTTCTGTTCGAAGCCCCAATTCCAGCCTTATTTGCCGCGGGCACATCGTTCCTCACATCGATTGTCGCCACAACAACATCTCCTGGCCTGTAAGCTGGTTTGTCCATCGTTACATGAAGAGTCGGTTGAGAACGAGACGACTTCCTAAGCGCAGAATTACGCCTTGGGGATGACGGTGCTGATGCATCCAATCTATCATGAGACTTAGATCTTTCCCTTTTGAAAAAGGGAAAGACCTCGGGGATCGTGGTCCACATCTTAATGACTCTTCTTCCTCATTCTCGCTCTACTTGTCTATCACAGGCCCAAAGTGGTTCACAATCAGCTGTTCTTAAAGCAGCTCACTCATTTGAGTGCATCGGCAGTCTCTTTCCACATACATCGTCGACGCCGATCTTCTCCACACTCACGGCTCCATGCGGCTCTAGCAGGAGGCGACCTTCCTCTAGTGCCCGAAGTTACTTTGTAACATTATCACAGTTGCTCAATCACAGAAGATTGACTTGCAATAAACCGTGTTCGCGCTCCGGAATAGCCCGAGAACTTACATCTGATACCAAAGGGAAAAAAATCTGGCACCGGAGCTCTGCATTTCATGCTTATTGAGCGGATTTTGTTGAGTAGCAAGAGTAGGTCTGAGAGATTTCTGATGACGCATAGTGATATTAGCCAAAGACCTTCCCTGATCTCCGGCCGACACCTATGTCCTGGGCCCGATGTTCCATTCCTGCGACTCAAATCTCACTCGCTCCCCAGCAAGAATAAAACTAAAACCGGGAACACTGCACCACAGTTCCCATATACTGTAAGCCCAAACATCAGTGCGGCACCATCAGCCAGCCTAACTGAGTTCAAATCCCCCAAAGCAATGACACGCCCACGCACACAGAACACACCCCGTGAGTATCTCGGCACTCCTCGTCCTTCAGTCAGATCCTATTCCAATCATCCACCACCATGACCTTTGCAATTCATCCTCGAAACAGAGTACCTGCCTGCCCTGCCCTGCCCTGCCCGACAGTCGGATGGGTTGCGGTGAAGAAAGGGGAACCACACCTCCAGCACGAGAAAATGAGCTGACAGACAGCCTCACTAACCCACTGTCTGACTGACTTCCATCCTGCCTAGCCTTGCCCTGCCTGCCTGCCTAGAGCAGAGGAGAGCCAGAGCAAACTCTCCTGCCTTCCTTCCCTCTTCCTTCTTTCCTTGGATCCCTAGTACAGAACTAAAAGTTCGTCAGCCTCCCTCCGAGCTCGTCCCGTGCATTGCGCGCAGACATCTGGCAGAAGAGTTAACTTGACTTACAACAGCCAACCCGTAGAAAGCCTGGTGCCGCATTTCATGCCTGATTCTAGCCTTCTACTCCCGGCCTTGACCATTCGTTTGTCTACGCACTTGGTCTTCATTTCGCCATCGAGTGGATGGGAGCTCCACCTCAACATCTCTCTCTCTCGCGCCCGTCCTCCCTCCCTCCCTCCCTTCTCTCTTCCTCATTTCTTCTTCTTCTTCTTCTTAGTGCCCTGTCTGTCACATCCCCTGCCCATAGCCCATAGCGCTTGCGCGTCTTTCTGGCTTCACTCCTCCCTCCCTCCTTTCTTCATTCCGCTGCATCTCACTTCCTCCAGAGTTCAGACCTTAGCTTTCCTTCCTTGCCCTTTCTCTCTTACCTTTGCAGCAACAAGCCCCGCCCCGCCAGCTGCCTCCCGAGTCCCTACTCGCCTTCCCCGATGAGTTGGCAGCGTCACTGATGACGACACTGGCCACGTGTATATTCATCACTCGTGGCGTACCGTCCCCATATAATATGTCTGCATCTTACGTTACGATAACATATAAAATGGCAGTGGTTGTCGAGACAGTCTGGAGGGCGGAGATGAGCAGTGCCTCTTGAAGAGGTGGCCAGATCACCACACTTCCAGAAACCACAAGTTGGTACATGATTGCAGAATGTTGCCTTTTAATTATCTTTTCGCAATCCTTCTGTCCGTTATTTAGTGTGCCACATGCACTTGGGCTCTGTGTACCTCTATGGGAGGGTGAAATGCTTTTCTGTGGTTCATTTGATTATAAGTTTCATCTGTGTGTACGTATCATTTCTCGTGTATATTACCCATTACTGTAGCAAACACTAGGTTGAAATGCTTTTGTCTGGATCATCTGATTATAAATCCATCTTTGTTGCATCACTTCTCGTGTATATTACCCATTACGAATCACTAGGTTGAAATGCTTTTGTCTGGATTATTTGATTATAAATTTCATTCTTTGTGTATGTATCACTTCTCATGTATAGTCTTGGCAATCACTAGGTTGTTCATGAAGGGATATCCTCCTGCTTCAGTTTCTCCCATTCCTTTAAAGGAAATCGTTTTATTCACAATAGATCTCAAATAGATATATATATATATATAAACATTGACCATGCACAAAAGAATATACGATTAATTATGTCCTCAGAAGTTGACATGTATTCTTCAAAATATAAGGTGTCAAATATAAATGATAATATATTTCTTATATATTTCTTATTTCTTATTTTCTTATTATTTATTATTTATTTATATTGTTTATTTAAAAAGAAATAACATCAATAATCAGCAACTGAAATGCTGATATCAATATTATTTTGTTCAATGTCATTATAATTTTTTTATCAACAATTTATCAGCTATTTTTTAATAAATATGTTTTATAAGCAATGCATTCAAGATCCTAACATTTATTGTAATCGAACTTCAGTTTTCAGAATATAATACAGAAATTCAGAAATAATATAATAATCGATATATATTACTATAAGTACTATAGCAATCAAATATTGGTTATTGTACTATAATAAATTATTATTTATTGATATCAGTATATCAGCTCTTGGTAACTGAAAGTCTGCTTGTCTTTTTAAAAATTTAATATGTACTTCAATTATAATTTTAAATTAGTATAAATGTTAGTATTTATAGTTTAATTTAATGATCTACTTAATTTATCTTTTTATTAATAGATTTTTACTTCATAGTATATTTGTAGTATGATTATATAAATTTAATAATAGGATAATAATATTGAGTAAATATTTTAAATTCCAAATACATCATAATCTGGAATATAAGGAGTACTATAAGGTTTTTCCTACATATTGAATATTGATGAATAAAACCAAATTAATTAAGAAACACTATTCACTTTAATATTCTGATATTATGGTATATATAAAATCATATTTTTAAAATTTTAGCATAAATATTAATATTACACTATTATAGTCCTCAACATTTAAGTGATTTTGAAAATTATTTGATATTTCTGAAAAAAATATAAAATATTTATCTTATTATAAATATTGATTTATACTAAATATTTCATATGTATATATGTACTTACTTTTTATGCTAAATATTATATTTAGTATAACCAACTCATACAGTTGTTATTTATTCATTTTGACTTTAGATATACTAATTTTAATGAATAAATATATTCGTAACTCATTCTTATGGTTGTAGATTATAATTATATTATCAACATCTGAGTAATATGCTATTAATTCTTTGTGATACATACAAAATATTACTCCACGCTTTATGTTCTTCTCTTGTGTAAACTTGAAACAAACATGTACGTATCACACATGCATCATCATTAGTTAATCTATTTGTGTGAACATCATATATTTATTTAAAGATTGTAAGCTAATATCTGTTTCTCTTTTTCAAAGAACATATCATTCGAATTTAAACTCATTATATTAATCTATAAAAAATCGAAATGTTCTGATTTTAACATGTTATTAAACATTGGTTAATTGTGGTACGCAGATTATGTAATTTCTGTAAGAAAATATCATTTGTGTTTTCAAACTGTACTTATAATTTACTTTTGGTCGATATTTTTATAGAAGTCTATCTAGAAAGCCATTCCAAATGTAATTGATTTTGTGATATTTCTCTTTTATAAAATTACTGGTGTAATATCCACTACTTCTCCCATTGCTTTGCATTTGTTGTTCATTCGGTGGACTATTCTCGTTAGTCATCCTTGGAGTCCTCATTGTCCCCTTATGGATCATTGTCTCGTATCTACATGTGGCAACCATATAAGTAGAAGTTGATTTGGGAATCACACATTACCTATACACCTCTAAGCACAACACTGAAAAGCGTATTAAATGAATATATGGTATCAAATATCTCCTATAGGAACAACACTGGATAGTGTATCCAAATTAATATATGGTATCAAAGGTCTAATGCAAATGCAATTTGAGTTGCTTCAGCCTTTACTGCACACATTATAGTAAAGACATCATTATTAATCTAACCTATTTTGTGTGGTGGTATATCCGTAAGCTTTAGAAAGAAATACATGTAATGTTTTTCCATGACATATATACTTTTAACAATCAAAAGATATTAAATCAAAACTCTTATCTTATCAAGTTACAACATGAAGTGAGAACTATCAACCAATACAAAAACAAATCAAGAGAAATATTTGAAATATCTAGAATCCAACCTTTCGTATGTATCCTACATCTTGAATACAGTTGTCATATTAATGGTGAAGGATTTGTGGACGAGTGCAGTACCTCCTCCGTTGGTCTCAGCTTTTCTAACCATCTTGTAGTCCTTTGAGATAAACTTAGCAATTCCTGCTAGCTTGAAGGTATCTAGCTTATGCTCTTGGATGGCAAGTATGTCAATAGTTTGACCATGATGAGTTATACACTCTTTGACTTTGTGCTTCCTAGTTGGGTCATTGAGACCTCCCACGTTCCAAGACCCTACTTGGAGCGTGAGATGGAGAAGTCTGGCGGGGTTGTCATTCATTTTTCACCGAGGTCTCTAGGTTGCTCGATCTTTCCTGTTGCTCCTTCTGTATAGGTATGTCTTCTTCCTTGCCTTAAACTCGAGTTCCTTCGGTGTACCTTGATTGCTTCTCCTTTCCTTCGAGACCGTGAGAGCCTTCCTCTCCCCTTTCGCCGAAGTAAATAGCAGTTCTCAGGTCGCAGTTGGCGGAAGAGGCACTCACCTGGTCCATCACTCTAGTCATTCCTTTGGTCTTCCTAAGTGTTCGACTTCCTGCTGATTGCTTCTTGTCTTTTTTGGGAGAATTGAGCCTTTGAAAAAAGCTGAGGATGGAGTCAGAGGATGTAGCCCTTCGTTTTGGTGTTTGGCACGTTCCACTCTCTGTTCTGACATCTTCTGCTACGTCTTCAAGCGCTCGTTTCCTGCCTCGGTCATCATTGTGAAGAAATGTGTTGTTCTGCTCCATATTCAGCAGGTCAGGTGTTGCTCTCGTGGTGGTATGAGCACTCTTGTCTTCTTCCTCTGATTGTCTTTGTTGCCACTTGCTTCTCTGATCTATCCCTTCGTCAGAGTGATGTACAATGGTAGGAGTGCTAATATTTGTTTCTCCTGCATCAGATCTGGAAAGGCAAGATGACCCGTGGTCTGATGGGCTTTCCGGAGCCCCTATTCCAGTATCAGAAATCTTGTCCTCGCTCCTCATCTTAGAGAGGGAAGACACAACTCTCGACTTTGGTCCTAAACTGACGCTGTCATGTTTAGGAGAGCGAGAGTGTTATTTCTCGAGGAGGGGAAGGCAAGGTGAAGTAGCCAGCCTGGATTGGGAGTCCGCCACGCTCATCCTTGGTCTATCCACGTCGATTCCTTCTTCTTTTGTGCTTTCAGTGCAGCTTGCGCTGCGTGAGCTCCTCTCATTCGGTTTTAGATCACGAGGACTTAGCAGTTCAGCTGACTTCTCGCAGACGATCGTTTCAACCTTCTGCATACTGACGTTATTTATTGTCTCGCAGAGACGCATCCGCACCAGTTTGACCATCACCGAGCAGCATGCATTCTCGAGGGGGAGGAGTATCGTCCCGTGGAGTAGCAAGTGGAGGTAGATCTTCTCCCACATCCATGTTAGAGATGTCTTCTCTCATCAAAGATATTCTCAGAATTCCGTGGTTGGTAAGCTTGAGCCTCCTTTGGTAGATTGCTTTGATCTTCAGGTTGGCTTTGGAGAGATTGCTCAAGTAGGCTCTTGTGGTTCTGACATGTAGGAGAGGGGACTGGACGTCTCACCAAGTGGAGTCTTCTTCAACTATTGGGATTCCTTCTTCCTACGCGTCACCCCACCCTCCTCGTACCTTGAACCTAGCAAATGTGTGCAGTTCCTCTAAGGACATTTTCTTCTGCGGCAATATGGTGTCTTCGCCTTCTTCATCAGCCCCACAGTCTCTGATGACTATCCATGAGGAGTCTTTATCTGCGAACGGGAATTCTCTCAAGAAGTTCCATAGACTGTTCCTTTCTGCACTCGAATCTGGCATTGCGATACAGCCGATGTTGAGGGTCCATACCCCTATTTTAACTTGGATCCACAAGAATTCACCTTTGGGACTCCATCCGGTCCCGATAAGGGTAACTCTTGGTCCTAGCAATAATGCAACTCTCCCAGCAAGAGCATCCACCGGTGTAACTGCCCGCATACACCGTGGATCCTGGTTGCATATCTACTAAGTTCTTCAGGAGATATCTTGAAGTCTTGTAGTGCCAGGATATCTGTGCGCTTGATCCTCCTAATCTCTTCCATAGAGAGTTCTGCATGAATATTGCTGCTGAGGAGATCACATTTCCAAGTGCTGACTGTGCATTCTTCTTCTTCTTCCTCTACCCTCCTTGTTGTATCTGTGATGCAGAGTGTCTCCGTGGGCATGGACTTCCCTGATCTATCGTCTGATTTTGTATGTGCTTGTGGGAGTCCCACAAAGGCATCCCCGGTCGCGAAGGAGGCCAGCAGAGGAATAGCCTGTCTTTCGTCTAGCTCCACTTGCTTCCCTTTCCCTTTCCTTTCTGCACTTTCTGAGTCAATGCCTGAGGTTTTAGTATTCCCGGGTGCCATGCTGGAGTCAAATCGTTGTGATCTATCTCCTTGTGGTTGTCTGGGTTGGCTCGTTTGTTGTCTTCTGTCTCCTCCTTGTTGCAGGTTGGATCCAAACGATATTCTATATCGTGTGTCTTGGCTGTTTTTGGCAAGACAGTCTTTGAGAAGGTGTCCTTGGCGTTTACATATGTAACAGGAGCCAGGTAGGTTGAGCCAGATCACCTGTTGTTTGTGTATTTCTCTGTCGAGGTCCAAGAGAATAACAGGTGGAGGTGGCTTTTCGATGTCCGTCATGATGTACGCCTTCAGTGCTATATCAGCAGAGGGGTTTTTGCTTGGGACGATGTCGATAACCTCTCCCAACAGGTTTAGCATCGCTTCTATATGCAGTAAGGCACACAGGGGTAATCTTGGCAACTCAATCCAGATTGGTAGTATGTCAAGAATGAAGTTTTCCGCCTCTGCCTCTACTGACCATGGTAGCATACATGCGTGGTTGCCTCTGATAGCGCATTTCTTAACTGATAACATGTATTTGCACTCCTTCTCAGTTTAGAGACATACAGCGAAGTGTTGTCTTCTGATAACTCTGACCCCCTCGTACCTAATACCAGTCTTCTCTCTCCATTCAGTATCTAGCTAGTCTTCAACTTGGGACAACAGCGGAGAAGAGCACGTGAAGTACAGAATAAGAATCCTCGATGTCAAGTTCTCGATGACAGCGATGCAGTCTTCTTTCGGTATGTGGAACATTGGTTGTTCTAACATCTCTGGTGTGAATTTGTCAGGTGAGATGATAAGTCGCCGGAGGGTGTCTGTAAGCATATCTTCATGCCTAGTAGCAGTGTCCACTCTCGACAACGTGCAGCCCTCGCCGTGGGATACTTCGATGATCTCTCTCATTTCCTGATCTATTTCGGCTGGATGCATCTTCGCTTGGACTTTGATGCTCGTCCGAGTTCAAGTTCTCTCGTCCTCCTCTGCAGAGATGTGTGTCTGTAGTCGGAAGAACTTTCCCTGTGGCGGGAATCCTTCACCGTGATCTTGTCCTAGATGTGAGTGTCAGTTTTCTCCAAGGTGTTTGTTCACTTAGCCCTTCAGCCGCTGGAGTCACCGATTTCGCATCATTGTAGCCTTGATTTGTCTGTGCCGTCAAATATGGTCCACTTTGATATTCGCACCTTAGGCAGCTGTCGACTTCGAAAAAATTGTTCCAAAGAGACCGCTAGTAGGAGAGTATTACCAAAGCTTAGTAATATCTCGGCCAGTGGAGACCTTTGCTGTGTGAGTATGTTGGGTATTATCGCTTCTAGTCAGCCGGCTTCAAAATTTCGTTGTGCCACTCTAGTTGCAGTGTAGTACTGCTCCAACTACTCTTGTTATCAGAGGTCCAGCCGGGTAGTGGTTTGCTTTGACTTCTCAGCCAGGTCCTTGAGAATTGCCGAGAGGGACCGCGACTCCTTCCGCCAAGTCACCCCGTGGCTAGAGAGCACTCTAGTGTGTAAGCCCTAATCCAGAGTTGAACGTGCTTCTCCTGTTGTTTCCTCAGCGTTTCGTTGTGTAGTGACGTAGGATTTCTCCTTTTGCTCATTTAGTATACAAGATATCGTTCCCACAGAGGATTTGCACAAGTAACGCTGCTCTAAGTTCTAAGATCTGTTCAAACACACAAACACGCGGGTTTTGCCTAGAAATCTCGTCTTCTCACAAAATCACACAAAACAACACGTCTTCCAGATACGCCAAATGGTGCTCTGGACCCAAACAAACAACTACCAATTACAATATCATACAACTATTCACAGAGAAGCTCGGGAAGACGATCTTCCTGCTTCCAGGTTGCTTCTTCCGGTCTTCTCGATACCGTCTTCCCGAAACGATTCTCGTCTTCTGGGGGTTTAGCTCGTCTTCTCACACCTCCAGAAGGCTGTCCGGCTTCGCAGAAGTCGACTAGTAACAGTCGTTACACCTTACTCTCACACTCACATTCCAACGGGTTGGATAAATCACAGGGTGTATGTCCCCTGTAGCCTTCACAGGCTTCTGCCTACGGAAGTTGTCTTCCTGCAGCGCTACAACGACATTCACCTTCACGGAAGCTCAATAGAAGTATCGGAAGCTCACTAGAAGAAGATAAGAAGATGGGGAAGATGAGGGAAGATGGGAAGAAGAAGAAATCCAAACAAGAGAAAACAGGATGAAAAGAGTAAATTAAGGTTCCGACAGGCTTCTAGTCCGGATCCTGACTAACAAGCCATCCCTGCTTGTAATAGTTTGGGGAGGAAGACAACAAACGTGAGTACTATTGCACCGTCTTCTACTCGAGGATGTCGTCTTCTACTCGAGGATGTCGTCTTCTGTTGCGGGAAGAAGTCTTCTTTCTTCTTCACTTCGCTGCTCTGACTGCTCTGTCTTCTGGGATCCCTTACCCCTAAGACCGTTCGTACGTAGATCCCAAGTGCTCTACTGAACGAGTCAAGCTACACTTCCACAACTGCTGACAGTCATCGTCACTCAAGAAGAACACTTCTCATGCACAATTGGGAGCGAATTCAATGAACCCACCATCCAGAAGACATGGACAAAGCTTCTGCACTCAAATCCACAATCTATTCCCCGAGAAGAAGTCACAATGGCATTGGGAAGCTCACTCCCGCTACTTCCTGCGTCTACTCCTCGACACACCAGCCCAGCCAACAGGACTGCACGAGGATGCCGTTCCCTGTTCCTGGACTGTCCACTACCTCTATCTACATCTTCGAACCACTGCTGGTGCGAGTATGCAGACCCCTCCTGTATATTCCAAGACTATTCGTATGTTTCCAACAACGGGTGTAGTGCGCTAAGACTGTCTCTGCTCTAATGTGTCTCGTCTGCTTGCTTGTAGAATCGGTGTGTATGTTCAGTTACTGCCGAATTCTACAGAACTGGCAGAGCTCTCAGAGAGCTTTTCTCCTACCCTGCTATCCTACTTAACCATCTGCCTCGAGAGTCAGGGGAGGCGACCACCAGGGAGAGAGAGAGAGGCGCTGACAAGAGGTTGTCACCTCACATGCATGCGGTCCCTCTTCCCAATTAGCCCTCCACTGTGTTACTCCTACGCTACCTATGCTGCCACATGGGGTCCTAACTCTTTTTACATGGAAAACTGCCACCCTTAAGATAGCATGTCCAATCCTACTAAATCTGGAAGTGTCAATTGAGTTTGCTAACTACTCTGATTGCTCGGTGGTAATCTCTACATGATCTGCTCCTACCGGAGCTACTACCTCGACTTCTGATGGGCTGGGAAGCCCTGCACTTACCTCGGGTACCACTGAGGTAGCTTCCCTCTCCTCGCTCTTCGCTGGCCCTGCTATTTCTGCAGCTGCGTCTTCCTCGGCTTCGACTTCGGAAGACGGAATGGTCTTCTGGGAAGACGAGTCGAATGGTGCGTCTTCGGTCTTCTGAGGCACAGATGCAGTACTAGGGACCATGGCGATCTCATAGGGGTCCGGGGAAGTCGCTTCCTCCACACGGAATACCTGGGAAGACGGCTCGTCTTCTTGTCTTCCAGAAGACATCATGTCTTCCGGGGCGTCTTCTGGAGTCTTCTCGTCTTCCAACGCTGTCACCACCAAGTGTACAGCGAGATCGAACTCCTCCTTCTCCATTCCGGATCCAGTCGAGGGTGCTGGGGCTTGGGAAGATGCGGTTGCAGGTGTCGGAAGTGAGGGAAGACCATAAAGTGTCTTCACTCCTTCTATCTGTCTATCCAGGTACCTGAACATGCTATCTCTGCATTCCACCAACCTCGTCTTGGACCCGCTGTCCCATTCCTTAGCTAAGGTAAGTAACTTCTTATCCGCGGTGAAGTTGAACTTCTTCCGAAGCGCTTCTACCGACTGAGCTAGCATCTTCTGCGCACGAGCCTCCGCTGCTTCCCTCTGCGTCTTTTCTGTTGCAGCTCGCGCTTCTGCGGCTTCTCGCTGCATCTTCCAAGTGATCTGCTCTTCTGCGAGGGCAGTGATCTTCTCCCGTACTCGGAGAACTTCCTGATCACGCTGCTGTACTCGCGTCTGCAACTCCTGGTTGCTCTTCCGAAGTTGCATCGACTCCTTGGCAGAAGCGGCTGCTTCCGCCTTGTACCTGGCTGCAAGCTTCTCCGTAGTGCGGAGACTAGCTTCCAGAGACTCTGTCTTCTGCTGGCTGTCTTCCTGTCGCAGCAAGGTGCGCAGGCCGAATCCAGGCTGTAGAGGCTTCTCCTGTGCCCTCGCTCTCCTTTCCAGCAACTCCATAGCGGGCTGGATCTCCTTCTGGAAGTAGGCACTGAACTCCTCCAGTCGTCTTCCTGCAGAAGACAAGTTCATCCCCACCACTCGCTCGATGGTGTCGACTTCGTCTTCCAGAGGCAAGGGAGCCTCTTCCACCACTACGGCCTTCATCTTCTGCGCACGAGAAGAAGCTACTCTTCTCATCTTCCGGGGTGGAAGACTCCTCGTGGCAGGAGCGGCTCTCCTCTTTGCGCTTCCTCGCATCGCAGTAGGAGTGCCCATCCATCTTTCGTCTTCTGGAGTCTTCGGAAGACTCCCAGGTGTTACAGAAGTTGTCTTCTGCTCCGATCGGGTACTCAGCAAGTCTTCCTCCGAGTCCGACTCCGATCCTGAATGGATGAGGGAGATGGGTGTCCTCGGTACACTTCTGTGACCCATCTTCCTCACTGGCGTGGCGTCTTCCGACCCACTAGACTCGTCTTCCCTCACCAGAAGCGTCTTCTGGTGAGAGCTGGGTCTCAGCTGTGACATCAGAGTGGGAGGGGGCGTTGCTGCTACCTCTCGGTCATCGTCTTCCGAGGTCTCCTCCTTCACCTCCTGTCGCTCCGTTGGCCCATATACTGCCAGCTGATCTTCCCTAAAATCCCCCATGGCTACATACAAGTAGCAGAAGAAGGACGTCAGATGTCCTCCCGCCGGGATACCCAAGTATGCTAGCTCCGTCTGTACATAGTTGTGGATGTACGCGCTCCAGTAGATTGTCACTCTGTCATCCCACACTGATTCCAGGAACTCCACGTCATGATCTCCTAAGTACCTCGTCTTCTGCGCTTTTCCCTTGGGGAAAAGATGCAGAAACAACTTCGCCAGAAGTCGCTTCTTCGGCTCCCGGTAAGACTCTATCTTCCAACCGTTCCTCCCCTGCCTATCTTCCACGAAAAGGCAGGTGGTACTCCCAGGCACATGCCATGAACTCACAATCCTAGGCAAGATCTTCTTCTCGTACCAATATCCTCGGTTCTCGGTCTCAGGTCGGTGAAACGCCTTACGTCACCAGTCTTCTGTCCAGGAAGATGGTCTTCTGTCCAGGAAGATGGTCTTCCTCGAGCAACTCCTGCCTTTGCAGGTACACGGTTACACGGTGGTAACGCTGCCCATACCTCCTCCAGAAGCCCTTGATCTGCGAGGTTCCAGTCCCACAGGAAGAAGTCGAGACCCAACTCCTTGAGGAAAGGAGTGGCCTCGGTCAATTCTGTCGCTGGTAACACCAAGCCTCGCGGATGCATCGACATACCTGGAAGATCTGCTGCACTAAACCACAAGCACCTACTATGAGCTGAAGGCTCAGTTCTTCTCGAGTGCCCACAGTCTAGCTTCTACTTCTCAGAAGACGAAACTAGTCTTCCAGAAGACAACTACTCCATCTTCCGGGATTCTAACAGTGCTTCCTAAATAGCTCTCGTCTTCTGAGCTATATCTAAACAATCCTATCTAAGCAAGGCCTCGCATGGATTACCAAGAAGACAACCCACCTTGCATTACATCCTACTTCCTATCAGAAGATACAAGATATGCGAGAAGTAGAGTATGAGAAAGGTTCAGAAGATGGTTGCGGGCTCCTGCGGTGACAGTGGCCTCTGGGAAGACACTTGGAACAGCTTCCGATTCAATGTCGTTCTTGGAAGACCTCCCGAAGTCAGACTTCCCTTCACTGGTCTCACCTGTCTTCTTCTTCCTACGCGCAATCTATCCTCACAACAGACTCAAGACATGTGCACTCTGTTCTTCTGACTTCTCACCTCTCATACGCACTCAGAAGAAGTTTGCTGCATGATGGGAAGACATGACCCTCGACCATTCTTTCCGGATTCTGCCAGCAATACTTCTCACAACTCTCTTCTAAGTTCGGGAAGAAGAAGGAACGGCTGCTATGGGTCGGACAGAAGAGACCCGAAATGGACCCTCACGTCTTCTCGCTCATTTTGCCAGCCTTTCAGTCTTCTAGTCTCTCTAGGAAGATGTGGAGTTGAGAAGCTTGGAAGACCGGGAGGCACAGGCCTAGTTCCCGAGTTCCAACTTCTCGAAATAACACAACAACTCACCACACCACTCAGGCTTCGTACCAAGTCTCTCTAAACACAAAAGCAAAGCAAATCCACTCTTGATACGAATTGTGTTCAGTCGACTTCCGAAGACAATCAAGTTCAAGAAGCGTCTTCCGAAGATGTTCCCATCTTCCGAATCGTCTTCTATTCCAAGTTTCGGGGGTAGAGAGGTAGTAGGGTAGAGAAATTGATAGTTGGGTTTCGCCAATTTGAAGACTAGGGGTAGGGAAGCTCGAATTGAGCTCGGGAAGAAGCAAGGAGATATCTTGACAGAAATTGGGCAGCGCTTCCGCGCCCAATGTCTCAATAGGAAAGATGGGGGGTGGGGTAATCGATCAGGCTGCCTGCACACAATCAAGGAAGCGCGGGGAGTACCAGACAATGGCGAGAAGAAGTGGGAAGGAGAAAGAACAGGAAAAAGAACCTCTACAGTCTTCTTCGGCTCCCGAGTTGCCTTCGACCTCCGCGCACTTCTGGCTCTTGTACTAGCTTCCAATGCGACTCCTCTCGAATGCGCCTGCTGTCAATTTCGGTCCACACCTCGATTCTACTTTCGCTTCTACTCGCCACTCTCCACTGTCAACTTCTCGGAAGCTCCACAGAAATGCCTTCGCTCTCTCTGCTGTTTGTGCTCCCGCAATCCGATTTCACCCTTCGCCTAGCTGCCAACGTACTCTCTACTACCTCGATGTCTTACTCGATTCCTCTCTCAATGCTAGCTCGAAGTTCACTCTCTCAATCGATCTTCTTCAGGCGCACTGTGCTGCGGGAAGTTGGAAGGTGGCTAATGTGCTTCCTCACGCATCTTCCCCGCAGATTAAGGGTTCTCGTCCTTGGTGTCTTCCTGACCTACCTACCTATTCGGTGCGCTCCAGTAGGTACACCTACTGTCTTACCCGAAAACTCGTGGTTGATCCTTCGCGGTCGTTGTCTTCTGGAAGATAGGTGTCTTCCGCCGTCTTCCCATCTTCCGCCGTCTTCTCGTCTTCTGAAGATGCAACTGAGAAGATGATCTTCCGAAGACGGTCGTCTTCTGAAGAAGTCAACTTCTTATTACAACCAGCTCTTAAGATCATCTTCCTGTTAAGGAAGACGTAACCTTAAGTAACAACGCTTCTTCAGTTATACAAACAAGTCATTATCCTTAAAGATTTCAAAAATTCGTGCATCCTGTAATTTGTGGGCATCACACGTTGTAACAGTATCAGCGAGGGGTTACAACTTGTCAACACGTAAGGGACTCAATGTGTAGTGTTACTCTGTTGATGCCTCGACAGTTGTTTCGTTGGTGCCTTGTCGTCTTACTTTTCGTGACTTGAACAATCCACTCCTGCAGATCGCAGCACTGGCAGGAGCTCACTCGCTCGTTGAACCTTAGACTCCGTGATTGCTTCGCCGCTCCTTTGTGTATAGTATTGCTCGAGAATTCACTCCATCATCACCGTGGAGGACTCAGCGTGTATTGATGCTTCACTGCATCGCTGAGCGTCTTAACCTAAAAATTTTCCTTGCGCCGCCGTGTCCATATTGGTAGTAAAACTTTTATGTTGATATCATGTCTGTCACGCGTACTCCTTATCGCACTATTCCGTGTTCGCTCTTCGATCTCAGCTTGACTTCACGAGCCCCTCTTCTATTCTGTACTTCCAGGCACACATTGCCTGTGTAGCTACTTCTCTAAAGAGAAATTTTCCGGAAGATAATCTCTCAAATCACTCGTCACTAATGCTAATCTCTCAAATCGCTCGTCACGAGAGCAAATCTCTCAAATCGCTCCTCACAACAACTGCACTCACAGATCACTCATCCCGCATCCTTAATTTCTCAAATCGCTCGTCTATGTCGTTCGTGCGCACTTCATCCCAAATGTCTCCGGGATCGTCTCTTCACTTCTCGTTGCAGCCTAAGGTTCTCAAGTTGCGCACTGCGCTATCTACTCACTTGTGGCACATAGATACGCACGTAATCGATCTCTAAAGCAAATCTCGACGTGAAATTGGAGCAGAAAGTGCACGAGAAAGGCTCAAGGTCGTGCACAGCGGAGCGCCTCTAGCTGAACGAGCTCTCCCCTCTCTCCTCTGCATGGCTTCGCGATAGTCTTTTCTTTGAGAAAGGGTGTACCTTACAGCTGTGGTTGGCGATTGATGCACATTGAAGCGACTAGTATCTTACGATTTTTATCGAACTTCTCGTCAATCTAAGTATTTTTCTTTTCTCAATAAATGATCAAGATAACCATATGGAAACGTTGAATAATCATGGATACAACAATCAAAATAAGTGACGAGACAATCTCTCGGTAGTATTCCTCTCTAAAGTCTCTCACTACTAGGATTTGGTACATGATTTTGGGTCGACAAATGTGTCATATCTCGCACTCAATGTTCAAGATCGACTGTGGTACCCACAAATTACAGGATTCACGAATTTTTGAAATTTTTAAGATTAATAACTTGTTTGTATAACTGAAGAAGCGTTGTTACTTAAGATTACTGCTTCCTTAGAAGGAAGATGATCTTATGAGCTTTTTGTAATAAGAAGTTGACTTCTTCGAAAGACGATCGTCTTCCGAAGAGCGTCTTCTCAGTTGCGTCTTCGGAAGACGGAAGACGGGAAGACGGCGGAAGACAACCATCTTCCGGAAGACAGCGACCGCGAAGGCCTAACCATGAATTTCCAGGTAAAGGAGTAGGTGTACCTACTAGGTAACACCAAGGTGGTAGGTAGGTCGACTAAGTCAACTAGGGTCAAAACCCCTAATCTGCGGGGAAGATGTGCAGGAAGCGCATTAGCGCATTCCAACTTCCCGCAGCAAGCACTTCTTGAGGAGATCGATTTCAGAGGGTGAGCTTCGAGTGAGGAAATCGAGCGAGGTGAAATCGAGCGAGGTGAGGACCAGTTAGCAGCTAGGAGGAGGGCGAGACCGAATTGCTGAAGCACGAAAGGCAGGAAGCGAAGACGTTTTTCTGTGAGCTCCCGGGAAGCTGACATTGGAGGGTAGCTGAGTAGAATCGAAGGTGGAATTGAGGCGTGGTCAGAAACTGACAGCGGAAGCAGCCGTGTGGAGTCGCATTGGAGTTAGGACCAGAGCCAGAAGCGCGCGGAAGGTCGAAGACAACTCGAGAAGCAGACAGAAGACTGTAGAGGTTCTTCTCATGTTCTTCTCTCTTCCCACTGCTTCTCGCCTCTGTTTGGTGTCTCCCGCGCTTCTCCGGTTGGTTGCAGGCAGCCTGATCGATTACCCCCCATCTCCATTTTTCCCATTGTGACATTGGGTGCGGAAGCGCTGTCCAATTTCTGTCAAGCATCTTCCTACTTCTTCTTGAGTTCAATTCGAGCTTCCCTACCCATCGTCCCCAAATTGACGATCGCATCTATCAATTTTCCTACCCTACTACCCCTCTACCCCCGAAACCTAAACAGAAGACGCTTCGGAAGATTGGAACATCTTCGGAAGACGCTTCTGAAACTTGACTGTCTTCGGAAGTCGACTATGACCAATTCGTATCAAGAGTGGATTTGTGTTGCTTTTGTGTTAAGAGAAGCTTGGTACAAATCCTGAGTGGTGTGGTGAGTTCTTTTGTTATTTCGAGAAGTTGGAAGTCGGGAACTAGGCCTGTGCCTCCCGGTCTTCCAAGCTTCTCAACTCCACACTCCTAGAGAGACTAGAAGACTGAAGGTTGGCAAAATGAGCGAGAAGACGTGAGGGTCCATTTAGGGTCTCTTCTGTCCGACCCATAGCAGCCATTCTGTAACACTACAGAAACTCTAATCGCGATCCTCAAGAACACTCATGAATAGACGGAAGAACTCTCAACTCAACTCAAGGTGGAATGGCTTTCAAGGACCATTCTCCTTCTTTATATAGTTAGATAAGTGCACACCCCAATCCATACTAACCACTCATCAATCCTCACACGGATTGATGACATGGCTTCCATGCAACCCACACAATCAACTACCAATCAAATATCAACACCACCACACTCTTATCCGGTCCCACATACCATGGTCCCACTATAGTCAACTCTACACATATCTTATCCGGTCCCACATACCATGGTCCCGCTATAGTCAACTCTACACATAGTTCTAACTATGAGTATAGTTAACTATGCATGGTTACAAACCTCCCTCCATTTAAGTTGCAACGTCCTCGTTGATGATGGAATGCTCATAAGCTTGAACTAACAAGTCGGCATTAGTCAAATTTCCTAGTGGTTCCCAAGTAGCCTCATATAATGGATATCCTTTCCATTTTACCAAGTATTCTATCTTGGGATATCGAGTACCACGAAGACGTTTGTTCAGTATGCTTTCTACCTCGTATTCCTCATGATCATCCACTATTTCTGGCAATGGTGGTGCTATGTGAGGATTGGTGAAACGAGGAGAACGTGGAACATATTTCCTCAATAAAGAAACATGAAACACCGGATGCATGCGCATATGAACTGGAAGTTGTAATTTGTACGCCACAGCTCCAACTCGTCGTAAGATGGTGAATGGACCGATGTATCTAGGGTTAAATTTGCGAACACCTACTAACGATAAGTTAGTGGTAGATAACCACACTTTCTCCCCAATGTCAAACTCCACATGACGACGATGAGCATCTGCATATTGCTTCTGACGATTTTGAGCAGTTTGAATCTTCTCCTTGGCTTGGTGAACACCTGCATGGATCTTCTGCACAAATTCGTTGACGGCAGCAACTTTGGTTGTTGACTCTTGTCCTGATCCAAATCTAGTAAAACTAGAAGGAGTGAGCGGATGTGCGCCGTACATCAAGTAGAACGGTGTAGCTTTTGTCGATGCGTTCACAGAGTTATTGTAGGAGAACTCTACTAAAGGTAGGAGTTCATCCCACCTCGCTTGCTCTTCAATCGTAAAAGCTCGTAACATATCTTCTATCGTACGATTAGCCCGTTCTGTTTGTCCATCACTCTGAGGATGGTAAGCTGTGGACATAGCAAGCTTAGTTTTGAATAACCCAAACAAGGTTTTCCAAAACATGCTTGTAAAATGTGATCCCCTATCAGTAATTAAGACTCTAGAAAGACCATGTTGAGCAAAAACAGCGTCTAAGTAGATTTGAGCTAGCTCTGGTGCAGTAACAGTCTTCTTGGTTGGACGAATATGAATCATTTTGCTCAACTTATCAACAAAAACTACAATAGAGTCAAATCCCGTACTAGTTGGAGGTAGTTCACACACTAAATCCATACTCACATGTTCCCATCGGTTAGTAGGAATAGGTAATGGTTGGAGTAAGCCTGCTGGTGTTTGATTGGTTGCCTTGTTCTGTTGACAAGCAAGACAACTTTTGATGTATCTCATTATATCATCGTGCATTTTTGGCCAATAATAAATGCGCTGCACCGCCTCCAAAGTCTTCTCTATTCCGACATGACCGGCAATCGCTGAATCATGACATTCTGTCAAGATAGTCGTACGAAGCTCTGGATTGTTGGGAATCCAAACTTTGCCGTCCTTGAATGCTAACCCATGCATCTTGGTAAGCTTGGTGTGCTTAGTTGCTGCCACAATCTCCTCATCCGTTCTGGTAGCTTCCATCAATTGTTGCCACCAATCGGAATGGATCTTCACTTCTGTCGACATGTGATTAACTCGAGGCATTCGAGTTAACGCATCAGCAAGTTGCTTTTTCCCTTCCACGTATAGAATCTGCATGTTGAAGCGTTGTCGCCATTCCGCCCATCGAATTTGACGTTTGGAGAGGTCCTTCTGCGTCTGCAAGTAAACCAATGGTTTGTGGTCTGTTTCTACCACAAACTCCTTATCTCCCAAGTAGTGCTTCCAATGCTTGGTAGCCAACACAATAGCTAACTCCTCTCTTTCTGTGGTATGATAGTTGCGTTCTGCAGGAAGCAACTTACGGGAAAAAAAAGCTACAGGATGCCAGCCATCTGCCCATGCTTGTTGTAACACTGCTCCTATTGCTGTACCTGATGCATCTGTGGCCAACTTAATGGGTTTTGTAGGATCATACCACTTAAGGATTGGTGCTTGTAACAGCGCGTCCTTCAAGGCTTGGAAGGCAAGCTCATGCGATGTACCCCATCTCCATTTTTGTCCTTGACCTAATAGGTTTGTCAAGTCCTGTGCAACTTGTGCAAAGTTTTTGACAAATCTACGATAGAACCCCGTAAGTCCTAGAAAACTCTTTAACTGGGTTTGATCTTCTGGAGCACTCCACTTTTGGATTGCCTCAATCTTATCGCTCATGACTTGGATTCCTGCTCCACTCACACGATGTCCTAGGTAATCTACATCGCTCTTGCCAAACTCACATTTAGAGATCTTGGCATATAGCTGGTTTTGTCTAAGTACTTGTAAAATCTCCTGTAAGTGCATCTTATGCTCTTGCAACGTTTTACTATAGACAAGAATATCATCTAGGAATACAATGATAGATCTATCCAAGTATGGTCGAAAGATGTCATTCATTAGACCCATAAATGTAGCGGGTGCATTAGTGAGACCAAAAGGCATCACTAAGTACTCAAAGTGACCGTACCTTGTACGAAAAGCAGTCTTTTGTACATCTGGCTCAGCAATCCGGATCTGATTATAACCGCTTCGTAAATCCAATTTGGTGAAGTACTTTGCTCCTCGTAGTTGATCAAACAAGTCATCCATTCGAGGTAATGGATACTTATTCTTCACAGTCTGAAGATTGAGAGCTCGATAGTCAATGCACATACGCATACTCCCGTCCTTCTTCTTCACGAACAAGACCGGAGCTCCATAAGGAGATACACTAGGTTGGATGAATCCTTTGTGTAACAGTTCCTCCACTTGAGCTTTGCACTCCTCCAACTCGTGCGGTGCTAATCGATATGGTGCTTTACAAGGAGGTGCACTACCTGGAAGTACCTCAATCTTGTGATCCACTCGCCTTCTTGGTGGTAATCCGGAAGGTAAATCATTCGGGAAAACATCTTTGAATTCTTCTACAATCATTTTGAAACTATCCGGAATATCGCCATCATAGTTGGAACTATAAGCTTCTCTTATTAACCCCAAGAAACATACATCATCACTATGAATAGCGGTCTGTTCTATCACATACAGAGGTATGTTTCTAGATCGAGATCTTACTCTGTCTCCAAAAACTATCCACCCTTTACTCTTCACAATCTTCTTTCTCCAATCCACCTCCGGATTATATTGCTCCATCCAAGGCATACCCAAAATGACATCATAACGAGCTAATCGAATAACTCGCCATTCAATCTTTTCTGAATATTGCCCTATAGTGAGCGCTACACTCCGTGGGAGAGACTCAATCATCTCAGTGTGCCCGTTTGGCAGCTCTACTTCTTCCTTGTCATCCTTTTCCAAAGCCAAATCCAATCTCATAGCAACTGAACGCGACAGAAAGTTCTCAGTTGCGCCAGGATCAATCAACACTCTCACCTTAATGCCTTCTAACACTCCATCAGTAACGATTAGTTGCGTAGTCCTTCGTGTCAATCCATTTAACTCCTTCTTTTGTCCTCCATTCTCGCCTTTTCTTCTCTTTGTTGAACCAGTACGACGACGAGGTAAATCTACTGGTGCTCTTCGTTTTCCAAAACTGGATTGTTGTACTGCATCTCTCCTTCCTCTCCACCTTCCTCTGCTCTATCATTCAGATGATTCAGAGGTCTTCGATAAGGAGCTCGATTTCCTCGAGGGAATCGGGTGCGACAATGAGCAGCTATGTGCCCAATTCTCCCACAGTTATAACAACGCCGTGTCTCTCCTTGAAGCTCTTGATTTCGAATGCCGTCACCAATATCACCATCCCTCGGAAGTCCTCGAGGTACATAGTTACGAACTCCACCTCCGACACCGCCACCTCGTGGTATCACTTCTCGTCTTGGTTGCTCTCTAGCACGATCTCTCCGATCCTCTCCATAGAATTGTCGTGCATAACCGTCCCGTTGCCGAAGATTACCCAATTCCATGGGCATTGGACCTCCATATTGAACTCGCGGTACGATTGGTGGTTCCCCCCCTCTAGCGATACCTAATGCACCAGCAATTCTTTGGGCATAACCGATTGCTTCGAACACGGTACGTGGATTATTCACCATGACTTCTTGGCGAATTCTCTCCTTCAATCCGCGTTTGAACACGTCTAAAGCTTCTGCCTGGCTCATATCAGAGATAGCTACTTGTAGATCTTGAAATTCCTCTACGTATTCTTGGAGACTTCCTCGTTGCTTGAGATCCCAGAGCTTCATTCGAGCCATCTGCACTGAATCCACTGATTGGAAATTCTGCAGCAAACCTTCTTGCATATTGCTCCATGTTACTTGACTTCCTCCAGCAATCATCGAACGCTCCCATGTATCGTACCATGTAAGCGCTTTATCCATCAAGTAACCACTTGCAAATACTCCCGCAGAGTAATCATTGACTTGTGCTTGAAAAAGTCTCATGTAGCGATTCATACGAGAAATCCAATTCTCTAGAATACCCATTGCTCGATTACCTCGATAAGGTTCCACGTTACACGTCTTCTTCATGCGAAGCAATAGAGCATCTTCCCCCTCCACTGCCCTTTGGACCCCTAAAACAACCTCTTCTCTATGTAATGTCTCCGCTGCTTGCGTTGGAACTTGTGATGGACCACCCATCTCCATTGCTCTCACATTCTCTCCCTCTAGAGTTGCTATCTTGCTCTCTAGTGTCCTCACCACTGTCGTCATCTCTCGAAACTCATTGAGCATGTTCTGCATGATCTCACGCATCTCCGCGCCTTGTTGCTCCATGTTATTTCCACTCATTCTAACGTCTCTCAACACTCTCAGTCCTTACACCACTCTTTCTACTACCTTCAATACAATGTCAGTATCACTACACGAAAACGCCTCACGAACAAAGGTATCACAAAAGGTTGAGGCGACGAGATAACTTCTTGATAGAATGCCTCTCCAAATTCTCTCACTATTTCCTCACGGTATGTCACCTTGGGACGACATGTATAATGAACTGCGCACCAAGTGTTGAAGGTGGTTGGTGGTCGATTCAGATCCATATCCTCCTAAAGCAAGATATAGAGCGTGAGGTCCCACGTAGCAGCATACGTTACGATCGGAAGAATCATAGGGACAGGTGAGTTCATCACTTGCGTCATGAAAGCATCTCCGAAGTGCGCCACCAAATAAACCTGAAAATGATGACGTGCAATGTAGAGGAGTTTGATATGGAAAGGATTCAAAAACGGAAAATCTGGAACTCTATGAATCCCTCCTTCCATGTGTACCAAATTTTGCAATTTTGGCAGTTTGACCCCCTATCTTCCGAAGACTATAACTCGAGTTTCCTTGGGTCAAATCTCGCATTTGTTGAACCCTTGGATAGCTTATCTTGCCAATTAGAAATTTGCAAAGATTCTACTTGAGATTTGACAACCTCAAAACATGGCAGTGACTGTAAAATCCTTCCCGAGAGCGAAATGTGAAAAAACCGAAAAAATCTGAAAAAACCCCCTCACATTTCGAATGTCATATCTTTCAAACTATAAGTGATCTCCATGAGATTTCAAGTGTCATAGGTAGCTTAGTTCTCCCTCTATAACATACTAAAAGTTGAAATGATTTCAACTTTCTCTCAAAGTTTCACAAGGACTGTAAGCAGCTCGAGTTTTCACTATTTCTATCACTTTCTCTCACTACTATTGAAAATTCGAAATTTCTCTCCACTCATGTGCATCAAATCACAAGGTTTCTTTGCAATTCTTTCTCCTAAGAGGGGTAATCCACTCTCTCAGAAGAAGAGCCTTGCTCTGATACCATTGTAACACTACAGAAACTCTAATCGCGATCCTCAAGAACACTCATGAATAGACGGAAGAACTCTCAACTCAACTCAAGGTGGAATGGCTTTCAAGGACCATTCTCTTTCTTTATATAGTTAGATAAGTGCACACCCCAATCCATACTAACCACTCATCAATCCTCACACGGATTGATGACATGGCTTCCATGCAACCCACACAATCAACTACCAATCAAATATCAACACCACCACACTCTTATCCGGTCCCACATACCATGGTCCCACTATAGTCAACTCTACACATATCTTATCCGGTCCCACATACCATGGTCCCGCTATAGTCAACTCTACACATAGTTCTAACTATGAGTATAGTTAACTATGCATGGTTACACATTCCTTCTTCTTCCCAAACTTAGGAGAGAGTCGTGAGAAGACTTGCTGGAAGAATCTGGAGAGAATGGTCGAGGGTTATGTCTTCCCACCGAGCAGCAAGCTTCTTCTGAGTGCTTATGAGAGGTGAGAAGTCAGAAGAACAAAGTGCAATTGTCTTGAGTCTGTTGTGAGGATAGATTGCGCATAGGAAGACGAAGACATGTGAGACCAGTGAAGGAAAGCCTGACTTCGGGAGGTCTTCCGAGAAAGACATTGAATCGGAAACTGTACCGGGTGTCTTCCCCGAGGCCACTGTCACCGCAGGAGCCCGCAACCATCTTCCGAACTGTTATGCACTTTATGTTTCACGAATCTTGTATCTTCTGATAGGAAGTAGGATGTAATGCAAGGTGGGTTGTCTTCTTGGTAATCCGTGCGAGGCCTTGCTTAGATAGGATTGTTTAGATATAGCTCGGAAGACGAGAGCTATCTAGGAAGTACTGTTAGAATCCCGGAAGACGGAGTAGCTGTCTTCTGGAAGACTAGTTTCGTCTTCTGAGAAGTAGAAGCTAGACTGTAGGCACTTGGGAAGGACTGAGCCTTCAGCTCATAGTAGGTGCTTGTGGCTTAGTGCAACAGATCTTCCAGTATGACGATGCATCCTCGAGGGTTGGTGTTACCAGCAACGGAGTTGGCCGAGGCCACACCCTTCCTCAAGGAGTTGGGTCTCGATTTCTTCCTATGGGATTGGAACCTCGTAGACCAGGGACTTCTGGAGGAGGTGTGGGCAGCGTTATCACCTCGCAACCGTGTACCTGTGAAGGCAGGAGTAGCTCGAGGAAGACCATCTTCCTGGACTGAAGATTGGTGGCGTAGGGCTTTCCACATGTCAGAATCTGAGGACCGAGGGTATTGGTTTGAAAGGAAGATTTTGCTCAGGGTCGTGAGTGCGTGGCATGTGCCTGGGAGCATCACTTGTCTCTTCGTGGAAGACAGGCAGGGTAGGAATGGGTGGAAGATCGAATCTTACCGGGAGCCGAAGAAGCGACTTCTGGCGAAGCTGTTTTTGCACCTCTTTCCCAAGGAGAAAGCGCAGAAGACGAGGTACCTGGGAGATCAGGACGTAGAGTTCCTGGAAGCAGGGTGGGATAAAAGAGTGCCCATCTACTGGGACGCATACGTCCACAACTATGTACAGGCGGAGCTAGCGTACTTGGGTACCCCGGCGAGAGGACACTTGACACCTTTTCTCTGCTACTTGTACGTAGCCATGGGAGATCTTAGGGGAGATCAGCTGGCGGAGTATAGGCCAACAAGGCAACAGGAGGTGAAGGAGGAGACCTCGGAAGACGATGATCGAGCAGCAGCCGCAACTCCCCCTCCCACTCTGATGTCACAGCTGAGGCTCGGTTCTCACCAGAAGACGCTTCTGATGAGAGAAGACGAGTCTAGTGGGTCGGAAGACGTCATACCACCGAGGAAGATGGGTCCTAGAAGTGTACCTAGGAAGCCCACCTCCCTCATTCATTCAGGATCGGAGTCCGACTCGGAAGAAGAACTGCTGAGTACCCGATCGGAGCAGAAGACCGCTTCTGCAACACTTGGGAGTCTTCCGAAGACTCCAGAACACAAGAGAAGAAGGGATACTCCTACTGTGATGCGAGGAAGCGTAGTGAAGAGAACCGCTCCTGCCATGAGGGATCTTCCACCCCGGAAGATGAGAAGAGTAGCTTCTTCTCGTGCGCAGAAGATGAAGGTCATGGTGGTGGAAGAGGCATCCTTGCCTCTGGAAGACAAGGTCGACACTTCAGAGCGAGTAGTGGAGATGAACTTGTCTTCCGCAGGAAGAAGACTGGAAGAGTTCAGCGCCTTCTTCCACAAGGAGATCCAGCCAGCTATGGAGTTGCTGGAGAAGAGAGCGAAGGCACAGGAGAGGCCCTTGCAACCTGGATTCGGTCTGCGCACCTTGCTGCGACAGGAAGAAGACCAGAAGAAGACGGAGTCGCTGGAAGCTAGTCTCCGCACCACGAAGAAGCTCGCAGCCAGATACAAGACGGAAGCAGCCGCTTCTGCCAAGGAGCTGGTGCAACTTCGGAAGAGCAACCAGGAGATGTAGGCGCGTGTACAGCAGCGCGATCAGGAGGTCCTCCGAGTGCGAGAGAAGATCACCGCCCTCGCAGAAGAGAAGATGACATGGGCGAAGCAGCAAGAAGCCGCAGAAGCGCGAGTTGCAGTTGAGAAGACGCAGCTGGAACAGCGGAGGCTCGTGCACAGGAGATGCTAGCACAGTCGGTGGAAGCGCTTCGGAAGAAGTTCAACTTCACCGCGGGTAGGAAGTTACTTACCTTGGCTAGAGGATGGGACAGCGAGTCCAAGACAATGTTGGTGGAATGCAGGGAGAGCATGTTCAGATAATTGGATCGACAGATAGAGGGAGTGAAGACACTTTATGGTCTTCCCTCGCTTCTGATACCCGCAACTGCATCTTCTCAAGCTCCAGCACCATCTACTAGATCCGGAATGGAGAAGGAGGAGTTTGACCTCGCTGTGCACTTGGTAGTGACAGCATTGGAAGCCGAGAAGACTCCGGAAGATGCCCCGAAAGACAAGATGTCTTCTGGAAGACAGGAAGACGAGCCGTCTTCCCAAGTATTCCGCGTGGAGGAAGCGACTTCCCCGGACCCTTATGAGGTCGCCATGGTCCCTAGTACCGAGTTGATGCTCCAGAAGAGCGAAGAAGCACCGGTCGACTCCGCTTCCCAGAAGACGCTTCTGTCTTCCGAAGCAGAAGCCGAAGCCGAGGAAGATGCAGCAGCAGCGACAGCAGGGCCAGCGAAGAACGATGAGGAGGAAGCCACCTCAGTGACACCCGAGGTAACTGCAGGGCTTTCTAGCTTATCAGAAGCCGCGTTATGAGCTCCGATAGGAGCAAATCAAGTAGAGGTTACCTCCGAGCAATCAGAGTAGATAGTAACCAAAGTTGACTATTCCAGATTTAGTAGGACCAAATATGCTATCTTAAGGGTGGCAGTTTTTCAGTGTAAAATTAGTTAGGATACCATGTGGCAGTATAGGTAGCGTAGGAGCAACAAGACAAATGACTAAAGCTGGAAGGGGAACCGCTTGCATGTGGGGTGACAACCTCCTGTCAGCGCCTCTCTCTCCCTAGTGGTCGTCTCCTCTGATTCTCATGGCAGCGACATAAGTAGGATCGAAGAGTAAGAAATGGGGGGTTCTGTAGGCTCTACACACACACACATCGATTTGACGGTGCAGACGGAGAGCACACCCAGACACATGATAGGCATTATAGGGTACACTATACTCGATGTTGGAATAGGAGGATAACGCAGGAAGAAGTCTGCATTCTCTTACCGCCAGCAGCAATTCGGAGATGTAGATGAGTAGTGGACAGTCTAGGAGCAGGGAACGGCATCCTCGTGCAGTCCTGCTGGTCAGACTGATGTGTCGAGGAGTAGGGACAGACAGTAGAAGGAGTGAGCTTCCCAACACCTATATACCTTCTTCTCGGGGAATGGATTGCTGATTTGAGTGCAGAAGCTTAACTCGTGTCTTCTGGGTGGTGGATTTCCTTGAATTCGCTCCCAATTGTGCATGGGAAGTGTTCTCCTTGAATGGCGGTGACTGTCAGCAGTTGTGGAAGTGTAGTTTGGCTCGTCCTGTAGAGCACTTAGGATCTGCGTACGGACGGTCTTATGGATAAGGGATCCCAGAAGACAGAATAGTCAGAGCAGCGAAGTGAAGAAGAAAGAAGTCTTCTTCCCACAGCAGAAGACGACATCCTCAAGAAGAAGACGGTGCAACTGTACACATGTTTGTTGTCTTCCTCCCTAAACTATTACAAGCAGGGATGGCTTGTTAGTCAGGATCCGGACTAGAAGCCTGTCGGAATCTTAATTTCCTCTTTTCATCTTGTTTTCTCTTGTTTGGATTTTCTCTTCTTCCCCATCTTCTCTCATCTTCCCCATCTTCTTACCTTCTTCTAGTGAGTTTTCGAGACTTCTATTGAGCTTCCGTGAAGGTGAATGTCGTTGTAGTGCTACAGGAAGACCATTTCTGTAGGCAGAAGCCTGGGAAGGTTACAGGGGGCATACACCATGTGATTGATCTAACCCGTTGTAATGTGAGTGTGAGAGTAAGGTGTAACAACCGTGCTAGTCGACTTCTGCGAAGCAGGACAATCTTCTGGAGGTGTGAGAAGACGAGCTGAACCCCCAGAAGACGAGAATCGCTTCGGAAAGACGGTATCGAGAAGACCGGAAGAAGTGACCTGGAAGCAGGAAGATCGTCTTCCCGAGCTTCTCTGTGAATAGTTGTGTGATATTTTAGTTAGTAGTTGTTTGTTTAGTTCCAGAGCACCTTTTTGCGTGTCTGGAAGACGCGCGGTTTTGTGAGAAGACGGGATTTCTAGACAAAACCCATGTGTTTGTGTGTTTGAACAGATCTTAGAACTTAGAGCAGCGTTACTTGTGCAAATCCTCTGTGGGAACGATATCTTGTATACTAAATGGGCAAAAGGAGTAATCCTGCGTCACTAAATCGACAGGAGCTGATTTAAATCCATCTCTTGTTATAATGAATATAAAAATAATAAGATTCTATTCTTGACCATAAGTGACAACAAGTAAGATCAAAGGGATAGGTGAGAGCATAACTTGCACGGGAAAGTTATGTCCAAAAGATCATATCAGAAACTGTTAGAAATGAACTCATTCAAGGTACATCAGTTTGGTCTAAAAAAATGTTAGAATCAAAACCTTGATGATAGATAGAGCTCCTCGTCCATCTCTCTTGACATCCTTGCTCAATCTACACGACTAGGAGATCCATAAAGTATCGATACTAAAACATACTCATACACATAAGATCACTATGATGTATATCTAAGAGTAATCACTTCAATCTCATAAGATCTAATATCTTCACATGTCACTCTCGTTTGCTTTAAAGTCTTAGAACACAAAATAAGGATAGGCGCAAGATCATCAACTGCTCATCCAAAGATACACGAATCGATGAGATGACACACGTGCACATCGCATGTTTGATGTCGTCTTACTCATCCACGTGTAAATTGCTTATTGGACGATTCTAACACATGCATCGTAACATGTCTTATAACTAGACACTATGCTAGACAGAATAGTCATCTTTAATAGTCAAAAATTGCACTTTGTCATGTTGAGTGTGAAAATCGATAATCAAAGATGATGCGATCACAACTCAAATCGCTATAGTCTTTTCTACACATAATATACCTCCCAAAAACAATAGTGACGTCACAGAGAATGCATTTCTACCAGCTGTTACTAACAAGATTCAAGACCTATATTAGATATTATTGTCAGATATAGCTCGACGGAAAAGACAGCGAAGTTTAACAAATTATAGGTATAGATATAAACTTCAATCTTCTCTCAAACTTGCCACGTGTGTATAATCCTAAGATTTCTACTTACATGTCAAATTTTAGAAGGATCTGACGGCTAGATCTCCTCTGACAATTAATACAATATCACAAAATTTTACACGTACTTCTAATCTCATATTCGAAACGGAAGCTACATCGCTCAAATCAATCGTCTACTTCGACTCAAACTTGCTATGTCAGTAAACCACGAGCTAAACTCATTTCTCATGAAATTTCAGCAGATTTGACTGTACGGATCACCCTCCATAAATCGTCAAAGTTGATGCTCTAGATTGAAAGCTTTCTGCACCTCTCCGTTTTCAATTCATCATAACGTTCGATCCACAAATCATATGGTGATGAAATTTGGGGTCAGAGCTTCAGCAACTGACAAGCTATGAGCTCATGAAATTTGATTTTGATCTGACTATGCATTCACTCAATCTTATCGATCTTCCACTTTGTATAGAAAGTTATGTAGTTCTCTCACTCCACGAACTTCAGATGATCATAACTCATGTCTTGGATCTCCAATCGAGTGAAATTTGGGCTCAAGTTGCTCCTCCCATCGAGAGCTCTCCACTCATGTCTTTGGATCTTCCTAATTCCCCGTAAAGGTGCCCAATTCTTCTCGAAACGCTCTCTTAGATAGATGACAATTTATCCTCACTTTTTGATGGACCAACAAAAATTTAAAAGACTCAACCTTGTCCTTTTGTACACCTTGGAGACCTCTAGGCAAAATAAGAGCATACTAAGTTCATATAAGCAAGACTTTTCATCTCATTATTTTATAAATCACACAAATGTGCACATAATGTATTTATACACATAATTTACATACTAAATATTTGCGCAACAAGACAACGGTCCAACTCTCATTCGCAAGTCACTAAAGCACTCTAAATCACCTTCCTGAGGTCTCAATTTCTTCCAAAACACATTATCCGCCTCGTCACGTCTGCACTGATCTGAACTCGATGACGTCTTGTGCGCATGCATTGGACCTCTCAATCTCTTGAAACATCTGTCGACAAGTCGTAGATACAAGTTAACCCCTCAAGCTGTCCCCTCACGTCAGTTCACAATACATGAGGTTTCTCTAGATAAGATCAAGCTGCTCTCTTTTAGTATAGCGCCAGCAACTGCAAATATCTTGTCATCATTGATAAGTTAAGGCGTAGCTTGATTTTCCCATCTTTTGAATCTCATATTGTCATTAAGCGTAAGTTTAAAGCAAATGAAGTGCATGTGGGAAGCTAACAACCGTCTCTACCACTTGGTGCAATGAAAAGAAAGATCCAAAATTTGTGTTAAAAGCCCATTTTTAATGCTATGAACGTCTTTGGAGCGATGCAAAGTAATCAGATTTGGATTTTCAAGTAGGAGCTGTTCCATGACACGACAAGGCATAGAACTTGGAACTCTCTTCTGAAAGAAAGAAGAAGACAAACGAGAAGAATTGAAGATAAATCTTGGTGCGTGATTGGCATAGACAACATCAAGTGTTGTTTATCAGACTTAACTTTTTATCAAGGTTTAATAAACTCATGCTTATCGATTATGAATGATAATTCTATAAAAGTTAAATTAAAATATTAGACTAACCTCATGAGAGAAATAAAATATATGTATAAACGTTAAATGTATGCCATAAATAATAGAGAGAACATGTAAGCTACGCATGTGAAACCTCGTCACGTGAAACCTCAACCTTTGTAAAATCTTTACATAAATATGAGCCCTTAGGCCACTATCTTTAGAGTATTTTATCCTCCGTAAAATCTTCACTTATCTAAAATTTAGGATATAGTGTTCATTGCGAGCTATGACATGACTAGCACCTAAGCTCGAGTAGGTAATTAATGCAAGTCATGAGTCTAATATTGTGGAAAGATCTGAAATAATCATAGTCTGATGTAATCAGTTCACTAATACTAACCACATTTTAATATACACTAAATTTGATTCTTAAATTTAATACTGTACGATCAGTTTAGCGATGAAGACGATTTGCTTACCGCACTCTCGTACTACAGTAGGGTGGATGCAAAGGATGCGAATATGTAATCACACAGTACTGTAGTTGGTTAGTCTACTCTAACCCGCCGAGAGGCGAATCATCAGCCTAGAACGAGGGAGTAATTCGATCCACCGAATGTGTCGTGTAGCGGTGGCGTTCGAAGTCTTATCTGTCATGAATCCGATTCGACCCATATCTTCTGCTTCTCATTTTCGTCTTGTGAGCCTCTTCGGCCTCGACCCTCCTGTTCCAGCCCTGTCCCCGCCATCCCATCCTCCACTCTTCTGCATGGACTCATTTTCGGTACGAGCCAGTGTTTGAGTTTTGTCGTTGCGACGCAGCTCTCTGGTTTTCGGGGTGAGCGCACGTCGGGAAGCATTGAGGGAAGTGGAAGGAGAACGAATTTGCCGACAATTTCTAGAGTTTGGAAGGAAGGAAGAAGTGCGTCAATGGGAAGCGGAGTAGCAGCAATACCCGTGATCGTGATGGCAGCAGGTTTAGTGAGCTCGCCAGGCGGGAAGGTCTGCGCCAAAGGCGGCGCCAGTGCCCATCCTCGTCGGGTGCAGGAGCAGCAAATAGTGTGTGGCGTGCCGATTATTGATCTGTCGTCGAAGAGATCAGGATTTCGCCTGATGTTGTCGACGAAGAACAATTTGCTCTTGCCCGCGAAAGCTGGAGCAAGGTCGAGTTCGAAATATACGCTTCAGGTTTCTGCGCGTGTGGTGGAGGAGGTATCGAGCATCGTTGAGACAGCTGAGGAGGAAAGACCTTTCAATTTCAAGGAATATATGAAGGAGAAAGCTGTCGCGGTGAATTCGGCTTTGGATTTGGCCGTGCCTCTGCAGTACCCGGAGAAAATCACAGAGTCCATGCGGTACTCGCTGCTTGCGGGAGGGAAACGAGTGCGCCCAGCGCTTTGCATTGCTGCTTGTGAGTTGGTGGGAGGTAAGCAGGAGACAGTAATGCCGACTGCGTGTGCAATGGAGATAATTCACACCATGTCTCTTATCCATGATGACCTCCCCTGCATGGATAACGATGATTTGCGCAGAGGAATGCCCACAAATCACAAAAAGTACGGGGAGGACGTCGCTGTGTTAGCTGGCGACGCTCTTCTATCTTTTGCGTTCGAGCACGTTGCGAGAGATACTCACAGTGTGGCGGCAGAGAGAATTGTGCGGGTGATCGCACATCTTGGAAAGGCTGTTGGTGCCGAAGGACTTGTGGGCGGACAAATTGTTGACCTTATGAGCGAGGGTGATCCGACTGTTGGTCTTGACACTCTGGAGTATATTCACTTGCACAAAACTGCGGGTCTGCTTGAGAGTTCTGTAGTTTGCGGAGCAATAATCGGTGGCGCTTCGGAAGAGGAGATTGAGAGATTGTCAAAATATGCTCGGTATGTCGGTCTTCTGTTTCAAGTGATTGATGACATTTTGGACGTGACGCAGTCGTCAGAAGAGCTGGGCAAGACTGCTGGCAAGGATCTTCTTGTTGATAAGGCCACCTATCCCAAACTTCTAGGTATGGAGAAGTCGAGAGAATTTGCTGCCGAACTGACTCAGAAGGCTAAAGAACAACTCTTAATCTTTGACCAGCGGAAGTGTGCGCCATTGCTAGGCTTAGCCGACTATATCGCTAACAGGCAAAATTAGAGCGGAGAAAAGGATGCACCTATCAGCGAATTTTGTGAAAACGACATTTTGTGGTCTGGTAGAGACTACCTTTTTGGGTGCCCTACAGCGGCTTAGAAACGGGTCACGAGGCGACGAGATGTGTTTCACTTCCGCTTTCGTTTATTTTCGTAAAACCGACAAAGGGGGTTACTGCATTGAAGCAAGGTCAGGAAGTTGTTCAGAGTGCTAGTTTGCTTACTAACCAGGCTGTTTTCCTTTTAACAAAGCAGTCCCTAACGTTCCGGGACCCCCAATCTGCTCGAGAAATATACTATTGCAGCAGCTGCTGAAATCGCAGCGCATTGTACAGTTGTTACTAGCAGCGAGATGTTTCTCCGCCGCGGAGACGATGTCTCGATGTAATGACTCTTCACAAACTTGTTGTTTAAGGCTGGCTTTATGACAAAAGGTCTAAATCTCAGTTGTTGTTGGCGTGTGAAAGATTCACCTATATGTGCTCGATCTTTCTTATGTTACTCTCTTAATGTTACGTCAGATCGGAGTGTTCTTCTTATGTGTATTAAGGGGAAATTAACGGGCACTGGTTTCCGCTGGGTCGAGTCGCATCCTGCTTTCTCCCTGATAGGCTTGGGCTGTTCTTAAAGCTTAAGGATGAAACCATCTACCGCTCCATAACGGTTTGTAGAACTTTCTTAGATGTCAACCCATTGAACATGATCAGAGTTATCTCAAGTGCGTAAAACCAGTTGTGATCCTTGAATATGGGCATGTTTACCGGCGGGTAAGGCTGGACAGTACTGCAATTGTGAATATACTCCAGTTTGCTCGTCGCCCAGGTCAAGAACTTCCACGGGTAGTCCTTAAACCTTCATTTCATAGACAGTGTGAACCTGCATAAGTTACTACCGTAGTGTTGGAAGTCAATTTACCAAGAGCTCTTTTGCAGCACTTTAAGTAGATCTGTAAAGTTCCTGCTAGTCAAGTGAGTATCTTTGCTCTTCTACCTTCCTTCTTATGATGGTATGAAGCAGACCTTGCGGAACACCCACAACTTCCCCTTCTTCTGACTCTAGACCTGCTGCAAGCCCGGAATGCCCTCTTAACTAGAAGATTATGCACAGTGACCGGATTTCAAGACACCTAGATTACTAAGAAACGATATCACCAGGAAGAGAGTTTTATCCTGCCTACTGCAAAGTCTCCAAGCAAACAACACGAGAGCTCATTAGTCTAAGTGTACTGGGAGCAAAGCAAAATGTACCTACAAACACGACAGTACATAAAATCGGTTGACAGACGTTCATTACGGTCCTGTTTATGCAACTCGCTTGAACGTAAGGCGATGACTATATCGGGTAAGACAAAGTAATGACACTCTAGGGATCACGATCATCAGTAGGGATTATGAGATGGTCATGATTCACGAGTCGCCTCTTGGGGTTAGTTTCCATGGATGGCGTTTTGGTGACTGTACTAACAAATGAAGGTAATCAGAAAACGTCAATCTTTCGTGGGATTTCATACTAGATTCGATCCGACAATTTATTTATCTCCGAGCATCTGGTGCAACAGTAACGAGTAGACGTCACATACGTCCATTCCTTTTACACTTTCTTACACGGTTTTGTAAACTCCAGTCGAGAAGTACTTTTCAGAAGAAATGAAAATTTTCCACGGATTCCAGTTTGTCGAGCGTTAGATATTTGAACCTTATCCAACCTCCTGTTACAGTAGATTGAGAAGATAAGTAAAAAGAGTGAACATTTTATAGCATGTCTGGATACAACTTGAATACTGATATATGAATTACTTATTACCGATCGGAGCGAATAGAAGATGATACATGATACATTTACCCTTATAGGCAGGTCAACGATATTGATGACAATCCTAAAGTTTGGAAACGTGGGTTCTCGGTCTTCTGATCATAGTTTCAAGTTTAGGACTCATCTCTGCATCCTCATTCGCTCCCCACGTTTGGCTTCTGAAGACTAGTCTCCCCCACAATGGAAAATATGCGACTCAAAGTTAGAGCCCTTAGGCAGGCTTTAAGTTCATCAGGTCCTAAGTCCCAAAGGGCAAATTGGTTTCAGTGCAAAGTTCTCTCACGAGAATGAGTTCCGAACTATATGTGAAGTGAAGTTACAAAAGTGTTTCGATGAGACTTGAAAATCCATACTTCATTCTCTGTTGATAAATTAGTAAGTTTTTATTGAAGTAATTTTCTAGTACGTATGTATCAATCATCAAATTTGTAAAGAAGAATAGTCAGAGAACGACAAATTCTGTCAAGAACTTCGATTAAAGTATATTTTTGTCAGAAAATGAAGTTTTCTTCTTTTCAAAATATCCAAATAAGTGATTCTCGAACGTGAAACTCGTCCAGTGGCATGTAGAATTTGAGATGGACCTTGCAAGAGGCTATCTAGTTTGGAAAATTTTGGAACGAAATAGTTTGTGAAACCAAAATATCTCTAGTTCTATGAATGAACAGCGAAGATGGAAAGCTTCAACCCCCAGTGCGGGTATAAAAGCAGGACAAACGTATAAATGTCCTAACTATTTTGGAGTAGAGAGAATATTTTGTTTTGTTAAAAAATAACCATAAAGATTTCGTCTGAATAGTTTCCAATTGATAATTTTATTTTGAAGTGAATTATATATTTTAAAGCTCTTAAAGAGTTTCGAGTTAAATATTTAATTCACGGATTCCAGTCTCACAAGAAAGTTTTATCCGCAAAATTATTTAATATTTAATAGTTAAATTTATTTACTACCAGATAATGAACCCGCAAAATCAGGTCCTACTGGTTACCAGGACTACCACAGTAGAGGCACGGGGGTTTAAACCGGGGAGACTTGGGAGACTTGCACTTTCATAAGTAAAGCCGGCTTTAGTATATTGTTGGCCCTTATATATCACATATGGATCGCTTGGACCGAGTCACCACCCTATTGATTATTGTGGATTGAGTCGGGATTTCGTTCGAGCTATTGTTGTCTGCGATTTTATGTAATATGTATAGGGAGCTGAACGACGGTTGAGATCACAACAATTAACATAATTAACCATTTCAAACTATTCTTCTGGCCCGATTGACACGCAATCAGCAAAGAGTTGAACAAAGAACTCTGCCAACATCGACGCAATATATTTTGGTGTACTCACGCGGAACTCGAGAAACGCAGGGGGCCGAAGGGACGTGAAGGATGACAATTCGCTGAGACGACCGAAGACTTAGCAGATCCACTACTTGCACTGGTACACGAGAAGAGCGAGTGAGCACAGTTTTCTCATTCGCTCTTGTCGTGGGACAAGTGCGCTTGACCGCCGGTAAGAGTCGTGGAACGCTAACCTTAGCTTCATTGGTTCTCGTTCCTGGGACTACGACTTGGTTTGATTGGTTGGTTCACGAGAAGAGCGGAAAGGCATGCTTTTCTCACTCGCTCTAAGAGTAATCTAGAATAGCATGCTTGAACAGACGTGACAGTTGTGTCTAGCATCAACTGATATTACATTTAAAACTGTAGAGGGAATATGTTAATCCAATGATTCTCCAAGTACATGGTATAATTCTTCAAGCACATGTTGTGCATGTTTTTAGCACAGAGAGGTACTAGGCAAAGACATGTTGAGAATCAAACTCAACATAACCTAGTTGAAGAGCTGACTCGCCAGTTGAGAGATTTAAGAATTGAGATCACTGATCAGAAAAGAGATCAACGATCAATAACGCCAAGTGCTCGATATTTAGCGAGAACCTTTATCAAAAGATGTATCTGGTGCGATAGTTCATATCATCTCACAGAGGATTGTCAAGATTTAGCAGTTGCCTTGCGACAGAGTGTAATCAACTATCATAACAACAAGCTGCATCTGACAGCTACTGGATAATCTTTGAATACACATTTTGAAAGAAGAGGGATGATGAGTTTATTTCTTGCACCTATTGGTGTGAACATTACAGCAATGACAGCAAGTCCATTAGAAGTTGATATTTACAATGGAAAGATTGACGTATGTCTAACCTAACTTTAGTTGAGCAAACGATTGAAGTTCCTAATGAAATGATGAAAAGAGGTGCAGAGAGTATTAAGAGAGCTACAATGGATAGATCCTGTAGATGCGACTTCTGTTCGAGCCTTCTTGAATACAGACAAAAGAACAAGTATAAGGGATGAAGAGATGCATCTGACTTAGATACATGAGTATTTGATGTTGGTGAACGTCGAAAAGGTTACAAGAAGAAGAACAGCAGAAACACAACCATCTGGACCTGTATCAAATGATAGGTCTCTTGCTCCAAAAGATATATCTTCTACTTCTACAGTTCTGTCATTTGCAGCAAGACCTATGGAGGGTGTGCAGGATTCTCCACAAGAAGCTGCTGCTACTGATAGAGTGCGGAGAAAAAACTTTCAACACAAGAAAAGATGAAGGCTCTAATCTACAAGTTAGTTACTAACATCGAAGTAGCAACCGACTTGTCTTAGAGCAAATAATTCTGCATGCTTGAGTGGAGTTTACTCTTTGTGAGGTACTTGACATTGCAAAGACAGAGTTTCATGAACTGACCATTGATATCATGAAGAGGAAAAGATAGATTTTAATTGAACATGTAGCTAGTAAGATGATTGAAGTGGTGGATGTCATTGATGTTGATGAAGTTGAAGGTGTTCAGCATGAGACATGAGTTGCTGGTCTCGCTATTGTTGAGAATGAAGATGGGGAATTTGAGGAGGAGAAGTCAAGCACATACAATGACTTCAGATAGAGACATTGGGCCTTGCAACAACGGAGACACAGATTTGGGTTGGAGGGCTTTACGAACTAGTACCATTTGTGGACCATGCAGAAATCAATCTAATTTCAAAGGAGGTATATGAGAAAAGATAGTGGTCAATTGAGAAGTAGGTACTCCGTTGTCGGGTTGAGAGTCTTCCTGGGAAGGGCGAACCTTCTGGCTGTGATATGAGCTTGAAGGCTATGTTCAATCTACTCAGAGAAGCATTGGGCTCCTGACTGTGACTGGTTTACTCAAAAGATAGGCTTCAGGTCTCAAGGTGATACTGAAAAACACTCATATAAGTCTCTAGGCTCTTCTGATATGTTTAGGAAGCAAAGTTCAGGCTTAACTAGCAATGATAAGATCAGATGGTGAAATTTGACACTCAAGATTGAGAAATATGTGAAGGTTCAGACTTCAGAACTCCTCCTACATGTAAATGAGGTTCTACTGGATACACATACGAAATTTCAGCTTCAGATCAATTCAGAGCACTAAGATATGAGCAAAAACTTTCTGAGTAGAGAAATTACGGCAGTTTCTGGTATCCAGACAGCTATTTCGACCTATAACAAAGAATTGACTCGATCATTTTGGGAAATTCTTACAGGATTTGCAGTACACAGCTTGCTGAACACTCCTGTGAAGTTGGGCCTCCTGATTCCACACAGAACTTCCGATCTCGCTCTTTGAAGATGCTGTTCCAGATTGAGAGCTTTTCGGACCCCCTCTGCTTCAGCGGTCGCCCTGAATTACTCAGTAACTCAAATCACTTGAAACTTTTTTGACAGTCGTAGCCCGGCTGACAGTGAACGCAACCACGAAGGTTTGAAGCGATTTCCTCAATTCTGCTGCAATTGACACTCAAAACCCCAAAATCAACAAAAGTGATGCAGTTTTGGCACAATCCGAACTTCAATTGGGCATAACTCCTTGTTTATTGATCCAAATCGATCAAGAATTTCACTGACAGTGCTTGGCTCGACGAGCTCTATCTCCTTGTGCTCTCAGATTTCGCAGTGTCCTCACCATTTGCTCGAAATCCACTCTAGAGCTTTGTTTCTAAACTTAGAGTTTTACAAAAGACAAAAATGGACCAATAGGAGTTCATAGCTCCATTTGGTTGTCATTTTGTGCCTTAAACTACCTGGTAACTTATCTACACTCATAGGCCACCACGTCAAGCCCCCTAGAGTGCCAACGTAAAACTTAAACTACCTAAAATGACACGCAGCCCCGAAAATTAACTTAAATCAGCTAGAAAGCGTGCATGGGCGACACGCAAATACAACCCATGAGCTTAAAACCCTATTAACATGGTAATCAACCTACTAAGACTCAAAATATATAACATCTTTCAAAAATGGACTTCTCTGAAGTCTTAGCTTCACTTAGAGAGACTAACGCTTGACAGAGAAGTGAATCATTTACTATGTGAAATGATTCACATCACGACGAGGTTCCAATCCCATAGGAAGAAATCGAGACCCAACTCCTTGAGGAAGGGCGTGGTCTCTGCCAACTCCGCTGCTGGTAACACCAACCCTCGAGGATGCATCGACATACTGGAAGATCTGTTGCACTAAGCCACAAGCACCTACTATGAGCTGAAGGCTCAGTCCTTCCCAAGTGCCCACAGTCTAGCTTGTACTTCTCAGAAGACGAAACTAGTCTTCCAGAAGACAGCTACTCCGTCTTCCGGGATTCTAACAGTACTTCCTAGATAGCTCTCGTCTTCCGAGCTATATCTAAACAATCCTATCTAAGCAAGGCCTCGCATGGATTACCCAAAAGACAACCCACCTTGCATTACATCCTATTTCCTATCAGAAGATACAAGATTCGCGAAACATAAAGTGCATAACAGGTTCGGAAGATGGTTGCGGGCTCTTGCAGTGACAGTGGCCTCCGAGAAGACACTCGAGACAGTTTCCAATTCAATGTCTTTCTCGGAAGACCTCCCGAAGTCAGACTTCCCTTCACTGGTCTCACTTGTCTTCGTCTTCCTACGCGCAATCTATCCTCACAACAGACTCAAGACAATTGCACTCTGTTCTTCTGACTTCTCACCTCTCATACGCACTCAGAAGAAGCTTGCTGCTCGGTGGGAAGACATGACCCTCGACCATTCTCTCCAGATTCTGCCAGCATGTCTTCTCACGACTCTCTTCTAAGTTTGAGAAGAAGAAGAAACGGCTGCTATGGGTCGGACATAAGAGACCCGAAATGGACCCTCGCGTCTTCTCGCTCATTTTGCCAGCCTTTCAATCTTCTAGTCTCTCTAGGAAGATGTGGAGTTGAGAAGATTGGAAGATCGGGAGGCACAAGCCTAGTTCCCGACTTCCAACTTCTCGAAATAACAAAAGAACTCACCACACCACTCAGGATTCGTACCAAGCGTCAAATGGTCTTCTGTTTCGCGCACCTACTGCCTTGTTGCGCCAGCGGAAGCACTTGCTCAGTAGGTCGTAAACTTTACACCGCTAACCTGCAAACACAATCACAAGTTAACGTCCATGCACCACTTACCTTAGTTCTGATTGGTCCGGACCGGAGCCGGACCGTCTCCCTATTCATCAAGCTCAGCAGTTCCTAAGTCCCGATCTAGACCCGCCTAGGTCGGTCCAAACATGAGCAAGTCACAATATGACTTGGGGCGGACTTCCCATAAAGTCCAGGGTCCTAAACGGTGCCTCCAGCACACCTAGCGGCCCAACCGCCCGTGATGTCCGTCTGGGTCTAGGCTCCTGAACGGTGGTCTAACCCGTCGGCTCGTTCCCTAGTCTTGGCCCAGCCCTTACATCGTTCCTAAGTTCAGACATCCAAGTCTAGATCGGAACGTGCCTTGGAACCGGCCCAGCCATCACCTCATGCCCCCAGAGTCCGCCCGCTGAACTCTGGGGTCGGGTGACTCGTCGTGGCCCACCCTGGCATCGAGCCCCCCTCATATATACTTCTGAGGATCGGCGGCCCCGCCCTCCTCTTTGGTCCCTGAAAATTATACCACAACCCGATTGTGGTTCGGCCATAACTTCCAGCTCGGACGTCAGATCGAGGAGTGTTATATATCACTAGAAAGCTCTCGAAGAGATCTTTCCAATGATGCCTCACTCGTCTCGAGATCTTATGTAGAGCTCCGTCCACGACCTAAAACGTCCCTGGAGCTCCAACACTTAGCCATTTTTCGGAAACCTGTGGTCCAGACCCAAGGTCGAACCCTGTGGTTCGTCTGCGTCTCGGACCCACGTCTCGGTCCCACGTCTTGGACCCACGTCTTAGACCTATGTCTGAGACTCATGTTTCAGCCCGTTCCCAGACTCGCCCCCTTAGGTCAGCGTTCGTCTGGGGTCCTCTTGGGATAGACCCTTATGTCCTAACCTAAGGTTCCAACCTTGGTTCAGAGAACCACTTAGGGTTCATCTGATCCCGACTTCCCGGCCAAGCCGTTAAGTCTTACTCGCAGCGTTCACAACCTAGCACAAGTCCGCTAAGGTCCTGTTGTTCGCATCTGCGCCCGATCTTGAGAATGAGGGGTGCGTCACTCACTCCCACTTTGGAGGTTGATGTCCTCATCAACAATGATCCTTTAAGTTAACACCAAGTTCAAAATGAGCAGCCAACCTCTTGGCGTCAGAATTGCGTTCTGTAGCTAACCCGCAATTCCTTTCTTGGCTTGAGTCTTAAGTTGTCGCTAGAACACTTAGAAAATTCCAACTAGTCTCGAGAAAAGCCTTACCTTTTTGGCTTACCCTAAACAAAACTAGTTGGCAACTTCTAAACATTCTACTTAAGACTCTAACTTGCTAACTATAAGTATTCACACCTACTTACAAGGTCCCCCGAAACTCACTTTCCGGTCGCAATCTGATTTGCCTTAGACGCACGACTAAGTTTACTTTGTAGTTAGAAAACCGCAAAGCAAGATCACCCCAAGCCCCAAGACAAGTATGAAAGTTCATACTTGCTTTGCTAACGCTACGGCAAACCTAAGTCTTGACATCAAGACTTAGTCTTGATTTAGATGCTTATCCAAACCAGCTCGCTTCCTTTGAGTGTGCTTCGTTCCTCCTCTTGACAACATCCTAGGCATCTGATCAGAACTAGTCATAGCCATGCACTACCAATACACTTACACAAATTTTCAAGAGATAAAATCTTTATTTCCAAACACAAGTCAAAGCTACAAAGTCCATCGGCCCAAATCGTCTCAAGTTGCTACTCGTATGGTTCGTCGTTTCTTCACCCCTCGCTGGAAGGAGATGTCCTCATCTTGCTAACGTCCTTGTTGTCCTTGTCTCCGCTTGAAGAGGTCCAATGCTTCGCTCGCATGTGCGAGATCTTCCTCTAGCACCCAAGTTGCTTCCTTCAAATGGTAACCACGCCATTTGACCAAGTACTCCATCCGGTTTGATTTGCGCCGAGATCGCAAAATGGACTCCACCTCATATTCTGCTTCGTCTTGCACAACATCAGGTTGAGGCCTAAGAACCTGTTTGCGCTCCGGTCGCAAATCATCCTTGAAGTGTTTCTTTAGTAAAGAAACATGGAAAGTCAGATGCAACTGCCACTCGCGAGGAAGGTCTAAGGTATAGACGTCTTCGTGCGAATTCTTGACAATGACAAAAGATCCCGCAAACTTCGATGAAAACTTCGCCGATATATCCTTGAGAAGTGTGAAGTTTTTCGTACTTAACCATACTTCTTCACCCACTTGAAACTTCACTTGCCGTCGATGCTTGTTTACCTGCTTCGTGTATCGTTGCTGCGCCTTCTCGAGGTTCTTCTTGACTTGCTCCTCGCGCTGCTGCATTGCCGCCACCAACTCTTCAGCTGATGTTTGCCGTGTTCTTGGTCGTGCCGATGTAGAACTCCTTGCAAGAGTCAAGTCAAGAGGCCTTTCTGGCTCACGTTCGTAAACCAGCAAGAAAGGCGATTCGCCGGTTGCTGAATGCTTCGTGGAATTGTAGCAATACTCCGCAAGACTGAGCCACTCCGTCCAATCAGTTTGATCCGCGCTGACATAATTCCTCAAGTATTGATTCAGAACCGAGTTAACTCGTTCTGTTTGCCCATCTGTTTCCGGATGAAAGGCGGTACTAAATTATACCTTAGTCCCCAATTTTTAAAACAAGTGTTTCCAAAAGGCACTTGTGAACTTAAAGTCTCGGTCTGAAATAATACTCCGAGGTAATCCATGTGAACACCACCAAGTATCTAGGAACAACCGAGAAGTCGCGTACGCTGTTGCAGTATCCAAGGTTGGAGCAAACTTCGCTAGTATGCGAAACCGATCAACTATCACAAAAATCGCATTGTATCCATTCGAGTCAGGCAGAGAGGTAATGAAGTCCATGCTAATGCTTTCCCAAGGTCTGGCTGGAATCGGCAAAGGATGAAGCAACCCTTGTTTCTTCTCATAAGACTTTTCTCCTTTATGGCCTGATAAGGGCACATCGTGAGATTCTTTTAACAACTTGGTCCTAAGTTTTCTTTGTCCCACATAAACCCGACTTTGTTTGAACATGAGTAAACCATGTCTTAGCTGCATGTTCTGCAACTTCACCCCTCGCTTGAGTTGTTCCAAGTATTCCTTCGCTTGGTCATCGCCCATGTAACCTTCACTTATTCGCCTCTCCAAGTCTGACTCCTTAGGATACATAGCTCGCAAAATCTGTGTTGACGATGGAAGATATTCCTCCTTGCGACTGAAGGCGTCAGGAACCACATTGTCCTTTCCCGCTTTGTGGATTAATTCCACGTTCATGAGCGCCAAGGTATCATGCCACCGTAGTTGCTTTGGCGTCACCCGATCTTGTGTTTCAAAGTACTTGAGCGAAATATTATCATTATACACTTGGGTTTTGTGAAGTCCCAAGTAATGCCGCTATTTCCTCAAGCAATGAACCACCGCGAACAGTTCCTTCTCGTGAGTCGGCCAACGACTCTCCGTCCCAGATAACTTCTTGCTTTCGTATGCTACAGGTTTTCCATCTTGCACCAACACTCCGCCAATCGCATAGTCGCTCGCGTCCGTGTGCACCTCGAATGGTTTGTCGAACTCCGGCAGCTTCAAAACTAGCGCCTTTGACAAAATAGCTTTGATCGTTTGAAACGCATCATCCACCTCCTTGGTCCAACTTACCTGTGCGTCTTTGCCCATCCAGTCCGTCAGCGGCTTCGCGATCTTTGAAAACCCTTTCACATACTTTCAGTTTACTTGCTGCATTCAGCTTCCTGAAATCTTGACAGACTCTTATCTTTCCTGTTTGCTTCTTGGGTACCACTACTATGGGTGCTACCCATTCGCTGCTTAACACAGGAAAAATAATACCTGCCTTTAGGTACTTATCTATATCGTCTTTAACCATCAAAGAGTATTTTGGGTTGAGTGAGTACTGCCACTGTCGTACAGGTACTGATCCTTCAATGAGGTCGATACGATGTTCTCCCCACTGTGCGGGTATCCCCTTCATGTCCTCCACAGTCCAGACGAAGACATCTTGGTAATGGATCAGCATCTGACGATACACTTCCAACTCTTCTCCTTGTACCACAACAGAAATCTTTAGGCTCTTACCTTCGCTTATTAGTAGGTCTTGGGATGCTCCTGGAAGGACTATACCGTCTGTATGACTGGTCTCTGCACTCCCGTGACCTAGCTGTGATTGCTATTCGGTCTCGTTCATATCTTCTTCTTCATCAATTTCATAGCACTGTAGATAGTTGACCATCGAATAAGGGTCTCCTTTCCTTCCTCCTGCGCTGCTTGTTGATGAATCAGATCCTGAAGTGTAACCCTCATCAGTCGACTCCGTTTCGCCCTGATGTGTTATCTTCTTCCAAGAAACCATCACAGCCTTATCAGTTGGTTTCTGTGGATCTTTGAACTGTAAACGGTGTCGGTACCAATCTGTTAGTACCTTGGCACCATACAACCATGGCCTCCCAATCAAAATTTGATAACCAGACTTAACCAAAGGGCGCAGCACAACATAAGTAAGTTTAAAAGAAATTCCGCCTATCAAGGTGGGAATGTTGCGCAGTAGCCCAAGTGGTCGTCTTCTCGTTTGATCTGCCAGCCGTAACACCCGCTGAGTTTCTTCAAACTTACTGAAGCCCAACGCGTGTGCCGTGTCTTCTGTCATTATGTTGACTCCTGATCCGGAGTCAATTGGCACTTTCCTAATTACACAGCCTGCAACCTCCACTTCCACTTCTGGAGATCTCAGGTCTTCTGCCTCGATGTGAAACAGAGAAGGCAACTTTGATCTTCTTACTTTAGTGGGTTTCTTCAGTGCTTGAAGTAACAATTTTCTGTAAATTTTGTTATCTTCAATCAACTGCTTGAAACTTATGTTAGCCTTCTGTGTTTCCAGATCAGCTACCACATCATAGTGTGGTACTGCAACAGGTTCTTTCTTCACAGGTTCCGGTCGACTGTGCTTCTTCGGAACCTCTTCGTTCTTGGCCGCAGTCTTGTCATCAGTGGCCGAAGTACGGAAAATCTTGGGTACGGACGAAGTTGATTGTTCTGGTACTTCGGCCGAAGTTGTATCAGCTTCTCTTGCCGAAGTTCCTGCTCGTAGTAACTCCTTCTTCAGGAGTTCGCGGACTTCGTCCGTAATGTCAACTGGTAGTCCCGGAGGATTTACGCTCTTTAGTGTTTCTTCTTCCTCCGTATCCTCCTCAACTATCTTCTTCTTGGCTTTCTCTGCAGCCTTCTTCTGCTTCTTCAGCTCTTTCTTCGATTGAGTCTTTATGGGCGCTTCTTCTGCCTTTCGCTTGGTCTTGAAAGAGCTTCTGGTGTCTACTTTACAAACCCAAGTTTCTTCTGGTGGCCATCCTTCATCTCCAGCGGCTTTCCATTCTTCCAAGTCCACCTTGTGCAGTTGTGCTTCTCCAGGACGTTCTGTTTTGGGATCAAAGCGCACCCCTCTCTTCTCCACTGGTGGATTGGTACAATCTGCCGTGGCGTGTCCTGGTTGATGACATTTTGCACACAGTGCTACATAGCCTAGATGCTTCTTCGGATGTGGACAATTGGGTGACCAATGTTCTGTACTACCACAATTGAAACAAGACCCATGGGGTGGTGGTTTATTTGCTCCTGCTTGGCTCATTAAATGTTTCTGGGAGACATTTTGAGCTCTCTCTCTTGGTACAAACCTCGAAATTGGTATGGGTTGGATTGGGATCATCGGTGATGGTTGAGAAGGTCTGGGAGATTGGGGTGGTGTTCCTTGCGGTATCGACTGTACTCCATATACATCATCTGGGGTCTCTATAAAGAATGAACTATAATATGACTCGAATGCGGGTGCCCATTCTACATGTGACGCTTGAAATGACCTTGCGTTTGTACACTCTGTATTGGCATGCCCTTGTTTCCCACAGGTCGTACACCATAAGCTCGGTCGTGATGCCGAAGGTGACTTCCTCCTGTCAGGAGTCCCTATCATCTGCACTTTCACATCCGCGAACCCTTTAATCATCTCCTCCATAAGGTGATTATTATCCCCTTTTGCTTTGCCCTTCTTTTCTTTCGAACTTTTCTTTTCCTTGGACGAAGAATTACGTTTCATTCTTCGTTCTTCTTCGCTCGAAGAAGATGACCTCGACGATGAAGATACTTCGGCTTCGGCCGAGAAAGACTCATCATCAGAAGATTCGTCGGAGGAAGAAGGTTGTCTGCGACTCTTCTTCTGCTTCTTCCTTCGAGTCGTTTTTCCTTCCTTCCTTTCTCTCTTTCCTTTCTTCTTCCCTTTTATCCATCCTCCCTTACTTCCGAGGGTGGACGCTTCAAATGCTTCTGCTGAGGCAACAACCTCTTCGATGGCGTCCATCTTTCCTCTGTGACACCAGATCTCCATCTCAATCGGTAAGCCTGTAACTAGCCATTCTGTGGCTTGATCCATAGAGTATGGGTTGGCTGTACCCATCCTCGGAATTCTGTCCAGCAGATTGTAAAATCTTTGGACATAATCTTTTAGACTCTCTTTCTTTCCTCTGATCAGTCTGGTCAGCTTTCCCAAAACTTGACGGTTGTACCCAATTTCCCGGAACCGCTGTCGTAGGGCGTGAAATATGGTCTGGGAATACACGGGGTATCTGGCTGTAGAGAGATACAACTGGATCTACGACCTAACCGATGAAAACTTATGCTCTCAATATCTAATCTATCAGTGTTTTTTGTAGGTTACTAGCGAGCTGACTTGACCCAAGTGTAGCACATGTGCATCACACAAATGACTCGGAGCTCGATTCCACTCTAGATAAAGGCAAGGCTCATACACGGTACGTGTCTGCTTTAGATCCCAAGCACTCTTCATACAATCTCTCATCCACATCCGCTTCACTACTTCTTCTCGACAAACTACCTAATTGTAGTCTCTGACCTTCTATTGTTCGCTGATACGAGTTTGCTCAGGAAGATGTCCACAGCAAGGACCGTCTACTACACAAGCTTCCCAACGATACAAGACATATTGGCAGCAAAACAGCTAGAAACTCGGGGCGTGATACCGAGGATAACGGTACCTCAGCTTCAGCAAGACGTGGCACCTCCACTGAGCGTGATCGCCGGACCAATCTCACAATACAGCCTCCCTGTCATCCACACGACACCTCCAAGAAGCACACCTCCCATCTTCAAGTCGTTTTTGTTCAACTCCAACCAAGAGATTTCAGCAAAATCTCTCTACGTCTTTCTCGCCTCGCTGCAAACTGAACTTTGACACTCTCGTGCCTTCACCTCGATTATCCAATCAGGCCCAAATTCCACAGGACATCCCCTCTGACCCTTCTCTACTACTGTATGAAATTTCAGTCTCAGATCTGACCCCCAACTGTTCGCGATGAATCAAGCCACCTGCCTGTGCTAACTTCTGAGCTTTACAGATCTCGATGGCCAAAATCCTAGATCTCCACACATTCTCTTACCCAATTGAACTGAAATTTCACATGTGACTAGCTGATAGGGCACACTCTCATCCTGGAAAGTTTCACTCAGAGATCCAATCCCATGTGCACGGAGCAACTCAAGCTTTGAATCCAAAGAAAGCGGGTTTTCTCATACCTCTCAACTGTAACAGCCAACTTCAATTGATCATTTCAGGAGCAAATCCAACCCAAATGTAGGATTGTTTTACATCAATACAACCAGCACGGAGTGAACTACTCGATCCTCTTGACAGCTCCTAAAGATCACCTCTCAAACTCCCGGATCACTCCAAAACGTGGCTCGGGGTACCGATTTGACCCCCCTGACTTTCAACGTCCATCCCTCTCTCCTCAGAATTCCAAATCGCCTGATCTTTTTCTCCAGTGTGTAGCCCGTCTCGAGAGCTTTCCAACAAGACCACTCAATCCTCAAATGACCCCCGGGAAGACCTCCAAAACCCTAAAGCCGTCTGTAGATCTGGAATGGCGTTGATTGGTCGAAAATAGACCAATAAGAAACAGATCTGGAAACCTCTTTTGTCCTTTACTTGGTACCCTAGAACAACTATGACCTAGCTACCCTCTCATGCCTTCAAGGCATTGGTCCCAACCTTAGTTAATTACCCTCGTCAAACTATAGAGATCTTACTTAACACTTATGATTCAGTACAAGGTCAAGATGACGACCTGGAACCGATTTACAATGAAAGGTACTACAAAAGGAAATGGAGAAGCCATCACTTGATTACAATACTCCTCCCCAAAGTTCCTTGCGATCCACGCACGATGATTGATCTTCCGCCGACAGTGACACCGAACATCCACCCAGACGTTGAAAGGGATGTTGGCTGGATAATTCAAGTCCATTGGCCCTCCTCAAAGTAAGATGTACACTGTCAAGTCCCAGTCCTCTCCATACGTGACGATTGGTAAGATCACCGGAGTAGGCGAGTCCATCATCCTCCCCATGAACTCTTCTCCAAAGTAGGCGACGAACCACTGTCGAAAGTGATCGCGGTGAATCAAGTGAAGCTTGATATGAAACGGGTTCGGAAATGGCAGATTTGGAACTCGATTCAGTCCTCCATCCATGAATACAACTCCTGCCGCTCCTTCTTATCACGTAAGACACTAAGACACACTCATGAAAACTATCCCTTCCAGAAGAATACCTCACAAACCTCCAACCCACTATCTTATACCTATGTTTGACAACAAGAGCCATTCACGCGAACGTTCACGGATCATTGAGTCGGCACATCTTGTTATCGTGCGATCTCACATCCAGATCTTTGTGAACGTGACACCTAATACCCTCTCATGCGAACTACACAAAAGGTTCACCTAACACAAAGAAAACACAACACTCGTTCTACACTGAATTCACATGTGGGACGTCTCACCACACGACATCCACCCCCTCTAAACCTGCGCATCCTCCGGCATGCGCCACAAACACTTACAAGTTGTGGACGACATCACACAACATCTTCGTCGTCTTGAATGATGTCATCGTTATCAACATCCTCAAGAACCAAATCATCCTCATCGTCGTCCAAGAGATCAAACTCCGCTCCGACTTCTTCCACGCTTATCTCTTCATCTCACTTCTTGAAGAGTTTCACACGCTTTCCTGCAATGGGAACTTTGAGCTTTGATCCATCAAGCTCCCGAAGTGAATATGTAGCATTGTCATGTACAACAAGAACCACATATGGTCCAAACCACCGCTTAGAGAATTTTCTAAGAGCACTGTGTTGGTTGTCCAAGCTACAATCATACACCAACACCCAATCGCCTTGCTTAATCTCCTTTGGCCGCAACCGGTGACGTTCATCAAACCTGCCCTTATTCTTCAACCGAGCCTTTCTCAACCTATCAACTGCAATCTCTATGTCCTCGGGTCTTCTTTCCAATTGACGAATCCGGAGCGCAAGAAGTTCCTCCTTAGACATATTATCCTCCCAAGGTAGAACGCTCCAAGTAGGAATGTGCTCCTCGATGGGCATGATAGGTTTTTGCCCTTGCATTAGCTCTGCTGGCATGTACCCAGTCACTGAACTATGCGTACAGCGATCAGCCCATAAAGCAAAAGGTAAGAACCTCGGCCACTCCTTCACCCTTCCTCTACAAGCTTTCACAATGGCTTTAACAATAGGAGGATGACCTCGCTCACTCTTAGCATTCCCTTCTGGATTGTAGGCCGTAGTAAGAGCTAGTTTCACCCCGCATCTCTCAAAGAACTGCTTAGCTTCGAGAGTATTCAGCTCTCCCCGATCTGCTGTAATCTTCCCAACACACCCGTACCTACAGATCACGTCCTCCAACAAGAATCTGCAAACTCCTTCAGTGGACTTTGTACGCAAAGCCCGTCCTTCTACTTGGTTGGACAGATCCTCTCGTGCAAGAGCCAAATATCGCATTTGCCATATCCCTACTGGCATGATAACCAGATCTACTACCCATTTGTAATGGATTGCAAGCGGATACGTAGGGTGCAAACCATCTCGATGTCTGATCTCTGAGTACATCTGACAAGTCTGACACGATTCTACAAACCTCACAACATCTCTATACATATTACGCCACCAGTACCTCTCCTTGAGCTTTGTGAAGGTCGCATAAATACCTCGATGTCCAGCCCATAAACTGTCATGGAACTCTCGAATAAGTTGCGTCTGCATCTCCTTCTTACACACAACTCTTTGTGGTGAATCAACATCTCCCTTAGATCGCTTCCACAGATAACCACCTTGTAATAGGTAGTTGTATGCCTTCTTCCTGACCTGTTTGAAGTGTATATCACTCCACTCATGGTGCTTCAGCAACGTGCTAAGATAACGCCCAATATCTATCCATTCACCTTCGTACAACTCCTCTTCGAATGGTTTTGGATACACTGCTTCTCCCTTTTGCGCTCTAGAAAAGACGGTAGTGCCAACATCCTCTGTGTCCTCGATCATATCTTCCTCTCCTTCATACCTTGCTCGAGACAACATATCTGCTACTGGGTTATCCTTACCAGCTATGTGCTTGAATTCAGGATTCAATGATTTGATGTACGCTATCCACCTTAGCATAGCAATATCAGGAGTGTTACAATTCGTAATCATTCCCAACAATGGCAAACAATCAGTCTCCACAACCACCGATGCTCCAATCAGGTAATCTTTCTCAGCCTTCATAGCTGTAACCACCCCCCATAGTTCTCGCTTCACCTGTGGGTACTTCCTTTGTCGCTCACTCAACACCTTTGCGCCGAACCGCACAGCAAACTTGTTCCCTTCTTCATCATCTTGCCCCACAGCCCATCCAATTGCTATAGGACTACTATCAACAGTCAGAACTACAGGTTTACCCCCTTCATAGCTGACTCTACGAAGTACAAGCGGGGAAGACAACAGTTCTTTTAGCCTTCGAACTGCCTCTGAGTGCTTCTCGTCCCACTTAAACTTCTTGCCTTTCCGAAGCAAGCCGTATAAAGGATCAGCAACATGTGCAAAGTGAGGAATCCAAACATGATAGAATACACAAGCCCCTAAGAACCTCCGTACTTCAGTCTGCGAACTACATGTATCCTTCATCCGTTGGATGGCATCTACCTTACTTGGATCAGGCCTACGACCAAACCATCCACACAAATGTCCCACAATCACAACCTCTCGCACTCCAAACGAGGACTTAGCTCCTGATAACGTCAAGTGGACTTCCTCAAGACGTGATAATATCTTATCAACATCTGCAATGTGATCAGCAACAAACTTACGGCACCCCCTCTGATCTGTCGCTTCATCCTTCTCCTCCTCTGGACAACCCTTGATTGGAATGTCATCCAAGAACGGCATTGTCTTCTCCGGAATAAAATCTCGTAAGACTTTATTCATCCCATTCATCATGTGCGCCACTGAGTTAGTAGCCCCTTGTGGTAATGTGCACATCCTTACCAGTCCCAACGGAGTCCTCATAGTGGTGACATCCCTACTTCTTTCGGCAAGTTGAAATTGATCGTATCCGGAGTAGAGATCTCCCACAGAATAGATCGCTCTTCCAGCAAATGCTTCAGCAAACTCTCCTACAATCGGTCATATCCCTGTATTCCTGATAGTCACTTGGTTTACTGGCTGCATATCTTGAATGAAGCGTAACGCTCCACTCTTTTTCGGAATTGTAAACCAACGACTGGAATACGGTGCAAATGAAGGTTCGAGAATCTTCATCTGCATTTTCTCCTTTAGAAGCTCCATAAGCTTAGGTAGATGAGCCCTAGGTACAGGGATTGGCCTCAAGTCCCAAGGTGCATGCGGCACTGTAAAGATAATCATTGGAGCTACTACGCTCGGATCCACGCATCCTATCTCCGAAGCTTCAAAAGAAAAAGCCTTTCCATGCTTACTCAACATCTCTTTGAACTCTCGCTCTTCAATAGGAAAGAGAAAATCTGCGGATCCTACCTTCAACTCCTTGAGTGTAGCTGCAGTAAACTTGTGACCCACTTGGCGAGGATCCCTTAAGCTCTTCTCCTTCGAAGCTTGTTGAACTTGGTTGTTGGAGTCATCAGGTAAAGGTTGAGCTACAGGCTTAACCTTTCTATCCACCGTTTTGTACTTGGTTTCAACCCTGACTTCTGGTTTCTGGAATGACTCTATGATCGAGTAGAGCTCTCTAGAATTTATTTCCACCAGTTGATCTTCACTCTTTTTCTCAATCTTCTTAAGCTCCTCCAAAGGATCCTCTAATCCCATCTCCATGTAAACACCGGCTATTCTATCCTCCTTGTCAAGTACACACACTCTTTTTAGATCTTTCTCAACTCTTTCCACAGCCTTCCGCTCCCACTTCTGTAGATCAACAAGCTGCGTATATAAAGCAAATCCACCCTCAGAAAATCCCACAACTCTTGTACAAAAGGCACTTCCCTTCGCTGGCGAGAGTACCTCCTTCTGTGTATCGGTATCACCATACCCTCGCTCTATGGTGACCCTATGCGAAAATCCTTAAACTCTTCAGTGACTTTAGGAAGAGAACCACTCCGCAAGTTCTCCCGATTGCGCTCATGGTTAGGCGGTACAGTTAGAAACTGCACTGCTCTCTTACCGTCTTGATTTCTGATCCTAGCATATGCAGACCCATCATCCAGCACCTTGGTCTCCATCCTTACAGCCGTAATGTATGGCTGTCCAAGAATTACCGGATACGAAGTAGTGTCTTGAACAAAAAAGTTTTGCTCTATGACTACATCTCCAATCTTTACCCTTACATCCGGACAAGCACCGTAGAGTTCTCCCCGTGTGTTGTTCGCTGCCCGGATCATCCAACCATGCTCTGTGTCAATGGGTCACTTCCCTCGCTTATAGACATCTTTAGATACGATGTTAATCTCTGATCCATGGTCAATGAGAGCAACCACCGGATCTACCAAATCTCCTATCTTCACCAAGGTCTCCGTAGTACCTCTAGCCCAATGTCCCCTAGTATAGTAACTAGAAACCATATCATCTCCCTCATCTTCATCTACAGCAAATCGAACCTTATGACTGGTGCAATATTTAGCTAACTCTTGCTCCTCCTCCTTCGTTATTCTCGTATCTAGAGCGTTTGTCATAGCAGTCTCTCCTGTCAACTGCCTCTTCCTCTTGATGGTGTCAATAATGACATCATGGAACTCCTTCTTTGCTATTCCAAGGATCTCTCGTAAAGTAAACTCAATCTTTGCGTTGAGCACTCTCTCTTCTAACACCCCCTTCAAATCTGTAGCAGCTTCAATATCCGACTGCAGCTTGTAGGTAGCAGGCTTACCTTTCTTACTCCTTTCTAACCTCTCTGTAGTAGATGGTGGAACTTCCTCCATAGTCTCTTCTCGCACCGGCGTTGTATCTAGCCGAGGTTTCTCACCTCGTAACTGCCTCTTAGGAGTACTTCTCTCCTCACTAGGACCAGCATCATCCCTCCTACGTTTCTCCTCCATGAGAGCCTCATGTTGACTCTTTGCCAAGTAGGCGTGTACAGACATTGTATCTACTGGATCACTCCATCCAGTAGCACCTCTGATTGTCGTGGCCACCTTGAGTAACTCACCCCTTGTTGCTTTTCCTTTCTCCATTGTGGTCACAGCATGACTCCATATTTCACTCGCCTTTACTTCCTCTTCAGAAGTACTATCTCTATCTTTCACTACCTCAACCCCATAGGTAGCGGCTTTTACTGATACCTCAGCATGTTGTGAAAGATAATCCTCTAAAACTTGTCTCATCCTTCCTCTTCCAAAGTTAGTTTTGAGGATCTCACCTGTCTCCTTCAAGGCAACCTTCCCCTCCTTCCAGTAGATCACCCCTTGCCGTAGGATGTCAGCAAAGTCTCCACACTCCTTCCGGTGATGTTCAGTGCTATCGCACCACATACATCTCTGCACATACCCTTGCTTTGGAGCGGTTTTGCCCTCAAGTACTCCTCCTTTCTCCTCTAGCCTTGCTAGCTTAATCTGCAAGTCTCTCATCCCTTTTACCAATTCCTCTATTGCATCTTTTTGAGGTGCAACCATAGGGACAGGAACAGCAGGAAATGAAATAGGAGGTACTTGTATCGTAGGTGCTTGTACATTAGGCATTGTTGGCTGCCTACGGGGTAGTACGATCGGCGGTGGTCTCACTTCTTGCCTTACCACCACCTTCCCTCTCCGATACTCCCGCTTCGCAAGTACACCCACTGCTTCAGAAACCTTCCTCCAATCAGCCGTGAGCCCAGTATCTTCCATCCTGTCTTCCAGAAGTAGTTCCAACTCCCTCTGTAGCTCATTGTTAGCTGCTTGCAGAAACAGCTCCACTTTGTCGTTCTCCAATGTGAGCTTCTCCATCCGAGACAACTGAAGGAACTGTCTCTCGAACTCCCTAAATAGCTCTGTAGCAACAAGCCCTTTATTGGGTTTGTTTACCCACTCCATGAATGACTTCTTAGTCACTCGATCTGCATCTTCTAGAGAATATTCTTCTTTTAATTGAAAAGTAAACTCTTCCCATGTAGCGCCATGAGAGTGAATGATCTCCTTCACATGCTCTCGTATCTCTGGTACGACAGCAAGCTCAAATGTGTTGACCATCTCTCTCTCCGGCACTTTACTCAACTCCATCTCCCTAGAGTAGTACTTAAGGTACTTGGAGATGTTCTTTCCATCAAACTGATCCAACAAACCCACAACAGTCTGCAAAGCTCTAGTAGCCATTGCCTCTTTTCGTTCAGCAGCTTGTTGTTGTTGCATGATCAATGCGAATGCCTCAAGCAATCGCATGTCAGATCTTTTCAGTGGGTTCACCCTCGGGACCTCTCCAGACGTAGAAGCCTCATCTATGAATTGAGATAGGCTCTCAGCGTCCATGATTGGAAAAAACGTATCTCTCAACCCCAGACGTTTCACGTCGAGTTCACCAACTGTCGTAGGGCGTGAAATATGGTCTGGGAATACACGGGGTATCTGGCTGTAGAGAGATACAACTGGATCTACGACCTAACCGATGAAAACTTATGCTCTCAATATCTAATCTATCAGTGTTTTTTGTAGGTTACTAGCGAGCTGACTTGACCCAAGTGTAGCACATGTGCATCACACAAATGACTCGGAGCTCGATTCCACTCTAGATAAAGGCAAGGCTCATACACGGTACGTGTCTGCTTTAGATCCCAAGCACTCTTCATACAATCTCTCATCCACATCCGCTTCACTACTTCTTCTCGACAAACTACCTAATTGTAGTCTCTGACCTTCTATTGTTCGCTGATACGAGTTTGCTCAGGAAGATGTCCACAGCAAGGACCGTCTACTACACAAGCTTCCCAACGATACAAGACATATCGGCAGCAAAACAACTAGAAACTCGGGGCGTGATACCGAGGATAACGGTACCTCAGCTTCAGCAAGACGTGGCACCTCCACTGAGCGTGATCGCCGGACCAATCTCACAATACAGCCTCCTTGTCATCCACACGACACCTCCAAGAAGCACACCTCCCATCTTCAAGTCGTTTTTGTTCAACTCCAACCAAGAGATTTCAGCAAAATCTCTCTACGTCTTTCTCGCCTCGCTGCAAACTGAACTTTGACACTCTCGTGCCTTCACCTCGATTATCCAATCAGGCCCAAATTCCACAGGACATCCCCTCTGACCCTTCTCTACTACTGTATGAAATTTCAGTCTCAGATCTGACCCCCAACTGTTCGCGATGAATCAAGCCACCTGCCTGTGCTAACTTCTGAGCTTTACAGATCTCGATGGCCAAAATCCTAGATCTCCACACATTCTCTTACCCAATTGAACTGAAATTTCACATGTGACTAGCTGATAGGGCTCACTCTCATCCTGGAAAGTTTCACTCAGAGATCCAATCCCATGTGCACGGAGCAACTCAAGCTTTGAATCCAAAGAAAGCGGGTTTTCTCATACCTCTCAACTGTAACAGCCAACTTCAATTGATCATTTCAGGAGCAAATCCAACCCAAATGTAGGATTGTTTTACATCAATACAACCAGCACGGAGTGAACTACTCGATCCTCTTGACAGCTCCTAAAGATCACCTCTCAAACTCCCGGATCACTCCAAAACGTGGCTCGGGGTACCGATTTGACCCCCCTGACTTTCAACGTCCATCCCTCTCTCCTCAGAATTCCAAATCGCCTGATCTTTTTCTCCAGAGTGTAGCCCGTCTCGAGAGCTTTCCAACAAGACCACTCACTCCTCAAATGACCCCCGGGAAGACCTCCAAAACCCTAAAGCCGTCTGTAGATCTGGAATGGCGTTGATTGGTCGAAAATAGACCAATAAGAAACAGATCTGGAAACCTCTTTTGTCCTTTACTTGGTACCCTAGAACAACTATGACCTAGCTACCCTCTCATGCCTTCAAGGCATTGGTCCCAACCTTAGTTAATTACCCTCGTCAAACTATAGAGATCTTACTTAACACTTAAGATTCAGTACAAGGTCAAGATGACGACCTGGAACCGATTTACAATGAAAGGTACTACAAAAGGAAATGGAGAAGCCATCACTTGATTACAATACTCCTCCCCAAAGTTCCTTGCGATCCACGCACGATGATTGATCTTCCGCCGACAGTGACACCGAACATCCACCCAGACGTTGAAAGGGATGTTGGCTGGATAATTCAAGTCCATTGGCCCTCCTCAAAGTAAGATGTACACTGTCAAGTCCAAGTCCTCTCCATACGTGACGATTGGTAAGATCACCGGAGTAGGCGAGTCCATCATCCTCCCCATGAACTCTTCTCCAAAGTAGGCGACGAACCACTGTCGAAAGTGATCGCGGTGAATCAAGTGAAGCTTGATATGAAACGGGTTCGGAAATGGCAGATTTGGAACTCGATTCAGTCCTCCATCCATGAATACAACTCCTGCCGCTCCTTCTTATCACGTAAGACACTAAGACACACTCATGAAAACTATCCCTTCCAGAAGAATACCTCACAAACCTCCAACCCACTATCTTATACCTATGTTTGACAACAAGAGCCATTCACGCGAACGTTCACGGATCATTGAGTCGGCACATCTTGTTATCATGCGATCTCACATCCAGATCTTTGTGAACGTGACACCTAATATCCTCTCATGCGAACTAAAACAAAAGGTTCACCTAACACAAAGAAAACACAACACCCGTTCTACACTGAATTCACATGTGGGACGTCTCACAACACGACACCGCTCTAAGAACTTTGTCTTCAGCTTGTCCCAAGTATCGATGTCTCCTGGTATTCTATTTGCATGATTGTACCAGCTGCGTGCTCTCTTCCTGAGAAGACTTGGAAAGATTCGCAGACGATCGGGTTCAGCATCTTCCTTATTAGTGACTGATACAGATTCAAACAGTTTAATGTAAGCATCTGCATCCTCATCGTCATCTGAAGATCCTCCTCTGAACTTTGGGTAACCATGTTTCGTGATAGGTTGGCCTGCCATACTTCGAACAAAAGGAGCCCTTGGAACTGGAGTTGCTATCTTGGTAGGAGCTGGAATCGGCGCTGGTACTGCAGCTTGAACGAGGACAGCAGGGGCAATACCCGCAGCAGCAGCTGCTTGGGCTTGTCTCTTCTTGAATATGGACGGTCCTGTGGTTGGCTGTAAGTAAGGAGCAGCGCTGTCCTTCTGAGTCACTGGAGTTAACGGAAGGATTTCCCGCACCAGTGCTTGAGGAATAAGTTCCCGCGCCTGTAAAAGTTCCACTAAGGTAGTAACAGCTTCTACTGCCTTAGTTGCAGCTTCTTCATTCGAAGATGTAAACTGATCTTGATCTGCAGAAGTACCTCCTAACTCTGGGTCAGGAGTAAACAACTGCGGATATAAAACAGTATTGACTTCGGGAAAAGGTTTCCACCCTACTTCACTTTCTGGATGTTCGTTCTCAGCACTTAGCCGAGTGGTAACTTCTTCGAAGTCAAGTTCTCTTTGAGCAGATTCGAAAGGAGTTGGAGGTAATGACTTTGGTGTCCGGGGTGAACTTGATTCACCAAGGCTTGGTTCCTTCCTCTTCCATTCTTTTGAGTTAGGTGTTCTCCAACCTCGTTCTCTCTTCTTATGCTCTTCTTTCAACCGACGAGCTTCTTCCAGAATCTGTTCTCGATATTCTGCTCGTCTTTCTCGCCTCCTGTCTCTCTCAGATTGCACGTTTCCAGGAGGATCAGGCTTGCCCGTCGACATACATGTCTCTGGACTTCTGTTCACTGATCTTGGATAATTTCAGCATTCGCATCCCCGGCAGCGGCGCCAAAATTTATTCAGTCTTCTATATGTAACACACAAGAAAACCAAAAGATGCTCGAAAATAGTAATTTAAGGATCGAACCCACAGAGATGCAAGTAAAGATCATCCAAAAGTAGTAAACACGTGACAAAGGTGATTCTTTATAGTTGTCTTTTATTCTCACGGGCAGAAATCAGTCCCGGTAGAGATCAAACTCAAGTCTATCCAACAAGACAGAGTTGATAATCCTGACAAACAAACATAACAGATACTGAACAAGTCAGGGACCTCAAGAAACAGATGAATAACAGAGAAACAGAGCCACAGGCAGAAATGTCACACGAGGAAGTACTGCTGAAGTGCTACTAGGTAGCCTCTAACACCATAAACGCTAAGTATCTTCACACTAAGTTACTTTCACCACTACTGCTCTCGGAAAACTCTGACGAAGAAGACTCTTCTTCCACCGAAGTACCAGACTGAACTCCTTCCTAAGTGTTCCACCAAAGAACAACTTCTTCCGAAGTCAACTTCGCCCAAGAACGTCTTCGTAAGAAACTAACTCCGCAGATGCTGGTCTATTCTCAGTCCTCGCCGTAAACGTTCTACTCTGATTTCAAATGTCGACAGCAAATCCTTCGGCACCCAGACTAATTCCTACCACAGCAAACTACGATACTTTGTAGGTAAATCCTTCGCAGAAGACAAAACACAATGGCTCCGTAAACTCAGGAAATAGAAAACTCAAAAATGATAAAACACATAGAGGTCCTGAATACGAACAACACAACGCTTATATACAGATTTTCCCGAAGATGACGGATCTTCTTCCTAAGAAGTCGGGCGTACTTCTGGACCGTCGGATGAAGGTCCTATGTCCGAAACGACATCAGGAACCACACCGCTTTCTACCGCTAACTCTCTACTTATCTTGCAAACTGAAAACTCTACGGTTGCTCTAACCTCCCTAAGCTCTCTAACTACTCGCTGGCCTAACCTAGCTACCCGGTTCCTAGCTGAAGTACCCTCCGCATCTGCAGCTAAGAACTCCTCTCTAACCTGACGAAGAAATCCCGCTTCTTCGGTGTCCAGCTCAACGGCGAAGTAGTTCTTCAGTACCGGCTCGATCCTACTCCGAAGTTGAGCGTTCAGTTCCTCGGCTTTGATGACGCGATGCTTCAGATCCTCCACTTCCTTGGTCATGGCAGCAACAGTGTCCTGATACATATTTCGTTGTCCACGCATGTCATCCAGATCCTTCTTCATCAAAGACAGAACCTTCTCATGCTCGTTGTCGCGATCAATCTTCTGCCGAAGAAGTTCCTCCTTCTCTGATGTCACACTCTTCAGTTCATCGGTCCTCGTCTGCGCCTCCTTCTGGGCCATGCGAAGTGCTGTTCGTAAATTCTCTTTCTCTTCCTTCCAGTTGCCTCGGCCGAAGTGCATCGTATGCACTAACTCTGCCAGGTTCAGCTTCCTACCGACGACTTCCTCGTAGGTCCCGCGGTTCGCTTCCAAGCTGTACAGTAACGGTACAACTACATCTTTGAGGTAATCCGCCAAAGAAGCTAATCGTTTGATCTCACCAACTGTCGATGGAGAAACAGCACTCTTCGGTGTAGTGGCAATGTCCTTCTCCATGTGAGGAGTGCTCCCTTCCTCGGCTTCCTCTTCAACTGCTTCATCGTCGGTCCGGACCGTCTTTGTCATCTTCATCTTCTTCCGAGACTTTTGCACAGACCTCGGCGTCTCTTCCAGAGGTTTCTTCCTTCCACTTCTGCGAATCGGAGGAGATACCTCAACTACATCTTCGTCTTCGGCCGGAGTAACTGCTTCGGGCGTCTTCTCTGCAACTAGTGTTGAAGTCGATGCCTCCTGCCTCGGCGTAGTATCAGCCGCTACTTCGGTCGCTGCTTCCTCGGCCTCGAGTTCGTCGAAGAACTTCTCAAGTTGCGCGTCTCGGGCTGGAGTCTGCACTACTTGAAATTCTTCATCCTCGGCAGCTGCGGTAAAGCCTAACTTCGTCTGTTGTGCCTCAGATAGCAACCCCATCCCCATATAGAACACCGATACAAAGGATCCTATGTACGCCAAGTCATTCGCATTCCAAAGCTTCAGCACATGTCGGTGGATGATCCTCGCCCAATGTGCTCTTCTTCCGGCGAAGAGCTGCTCGATGAAATTGATTTGCCAATTCGACATGTATGTCGTTCTTCGTGGCCTGAAGATCGCCATAATCGCATCGGCTACTTCTCTCTTCTTCGGATCGCAGTAATCGCTTGTTCGGTAGCCATTCCTCCCTAGAGGTAATTCCTTGAACAGATTTGGGAAGTTCTTCACTGCTTCGGGCGAAGCAGCGGCAGCTGTGGCATCCAAAAGAAGATCACCTTCCCGACCTGCATCGTCGATTCCCAAGACACTGGACCAGTGAGCTTCGGTCCAGTTACAGGGTCGCCCATAGTGATCATCGGCCGGATGCTGCTTGCAAATCTTCAACTCATGCACCAATTTGGAGGAAACCATCCCCCACCAAGGAAGCAAGAGGAACGATAATCCCATTTCCTCGAGGTCCTTGTCATAGCGGCGAAGAGCTAGTCGATTAACTTCAAAGGATCGGAGCCTCGGCGCCTTAGTCGTCTACATCCCGCGCATCCCTAGGATCACTGCAACGATCTTCGCTACAAACGGATTCTTCGCTGCAATCCTTTCCTCGCCCGTAACTGATGTACTTCTGCGCAAATTGGCTTCCTCGCCGATCACTCGCGAATTGGCTTCCTCGCCCGTAACTGATGTACTTCGGCGTTCGGTAAATGTGGCTCGCTGCGCCCTGCTATCGCTCGCTCTGGGAATAGTAAAACAGTAAAGTAAACAACTTGTTACCTTGCTTATATCCCACGACAGGCTTTCCTGCACGTGCCGAAGTTAGGGTTTTCCTCTTGACGACTGACATTCTTCAGTCGGCTGTAACTTCGTCGTTCGGTCTCCGATTGCCTCGCACAACATATCGTTAGAAAGCTCTTCGCCCGAGGAATTCATCTATGAGGAAATCATCTTTCAGTGTCTCCATAGATTCGATAAATTCCTCCAGAACTGAGATTCTTCACTAAACTTCTAATTAACACTATTCTACTCATATCGTTTATCTTCTATCATCTATTCTTCTTATTTACTTTACAACGAATCAATTAATTAACAAAACGAAAAACCAAGGCTTCACACGTCGCCTGATGTTTTCTCTTGTCTGCCACCCGCCATCAAATCTGCAACCCGCATCAAACACATGACCCCGTCGTTGAAGTCCATCTGTTTGCCCTTGATCAAATTCACCGCAAAGTCGTCAATTTTCCGCGCCTTCCAGATCAGCCTCACTCCTAGCTTCCGCCTTTTAACTTTGACGTTTAACCTTAAAGGTTTCCGCCTAAGTTTCACTTCAAACTTGTCCAAGAAAGTGTTCCCGAAAACCGCATGGATATCATCCATCTCACACACCGTGAAGTTCTCTGTGAACTCCAACTCCCCACACACAAATTCGTACGTCCAAGGCTACTTCAGAAGTTTGGTATGTCTTGCCCTTGGCAAAGCGCACCTGGATAGGCTTGTCTGCCTTGGAGGTAGACAAGTCCAACTTCTTCACCAAGTTTGGACTTATGAAGGAGTGAGTCTCTCCTGTGTCCACAAGAAAAGTAACATCACGGTTAGCAACCTTGGTTTGTAGATACATCAGTCCCGACGTCTTCTTCGTGGTTCTCAAGGTCACAGTCATCTGGCCCTCCAACAAGTCCTTTGCAACAAATGCATTCATGCTACAGTTACTAACCTTAGGTTTCGTACACCCCTTAGCAATATGGCCCGCCTCGTCACAGTTGTAGCAAGTAAACTTAGCGCCATTTCCCTTCTGAGGTGTTTGCCGCTTAGGTTTTACTCCTGTTTGCTGTCGCTTTGCTGCCGGGACAGAAGAATCCTTCCGATCCTTCTCACCCCCATCCCACTGTCGCTTGAAGCCCTTGTTCTTTTTCTGGAACTTGTCCGTCTTGTTGGACTTCGTCATCCCCAATTCGCTCCGCTAGCTTCAGAAGTTCGGCACTTGTCGCAGGTAGCTCCGGCATCTGGAAGAGGGCCTTCTCAGAGCTAGAATTGAGTCCCCCAATGAATATACATATCTTGATCTCCTCAGTCCACTTGGAGAACGAATCTAGCTTGGCGCTGAACACGCGCACATAAGCACTTAAGGTCCCCGTCTGTTTCAGCCTAACTAGCTCGACACCGTCTCGAATCTTTTGATACTCCGGAGTGAATCGTCCCGCGAGCAACACCTTGAACTCTTTCCAACCAAGCGCCGAGACGGTCAAGGCATGCTCATCCTTGTATGCAGTCCACCAGAGAAGCACATGATCCTTCAGGAACGTAACCGCCGCTCTCACTTTGTCTGACTCCTGAGCCTGATGCGCTTCAAAGTATAGGTCCAACTCAGTTAAGAAATCCTTAACCTTGCGAGCCCGTCCTATACCTGTAAACGGAGTCGGCAAATTTGTCTTACAAAGCTTCCTGGTAGACGAGGAACTTCCTTGGCCTGCCTCAAGTTCAGCGATACGTTTATCCCTGAAGGCCATGCCTTCCTGCATGGTCTTCATCATCTTGATGAGTTCCGCATATAAAGCTCCTTGACTTCCGGCGCCTGAATCGTTGGGCACCGTTGGCAAAACTCCATCTTGCTGCAGCGGTGCCGCGGTGCCGCAGCTGGTACAGGGCTTCTTTGACGTTGTGACAAAGGTTGTCGGTTATCGTCCCCTGACTGTGCCTCGGGGCTAGCTCGGGTCGATCTGGTCCCGGTGTCAGCCGCTCCTCGTTTCTTGGTCTTCCTCCTGGAACTCTTTCCGACGTCGGCCATCGCTCCAAGTGTTCACCTAGAAACGCTGATCCGCTTCGTGTCTCGCGTCCCTCCTCAAGCGTCCAGCCTTCAGCCGCTACCTCAAGTTCTTGCTCACCGAAGCGTCGGCTCTGATACCACTTTTCGCGCACCTACTGCCTTGTTGCGTCAGCGGAAGCACTTGTGGTTCAGCCATAACTTCCAGCTCGGAGGTCAGATCGAGGAGTGTTATATATCACTAGAAAGCTCTCGACGAGACCTTTCCAATGATACCTCACTCGCCTCGAGATCTTATGTGAAGCTCCGTCCACGACCTAAAACGTCCCTGGATCTCCAACACTTAGCCATTTTTCAGAAACCTGTGGTCCAGACCCAAGGTCGAACCCTGTGATTCGTCTGCGTCTCGGACCCACGTCTCGGTCCCACGTCTTGGACCCACGTCTCAGACCTATGTTTGAGACTCATGTTTCAGCCCGTTGTCAGGTTGAGAGTCTTCCTGGGAAGGGCGAACCTTCTGGCTGTGATATGAGCTTGAAGGCTGTGTTCAATCTACTCGGGGAAGCGTTGAGCTCTTGGCTGTGGCTGGTCTACTCACAGGATAGGCTTCAGGTCTCAAGGTGATACTGAAAACACTCAAGTAAGTCTCTAGGCTCTTCTGATAAGTTCAGGAAGCAGAGTTCAGGCTTAACTAGCAATGATAAGATCAGATGACTAACTTTGACACTCAGGATTGAGAAATATGTGAAGGTTCAGACTTCAGAACTCCTCCTACATGTAAATGAGGTTCTACTAGATACACATACGAAATTTCAGCTTCAGATCAATTCAGAGCACTAAGATATGAGCAGAAACTTTTTGAGTAGAGAAATTACGGCAGTTTCTGGTACCCAGACAGCTATTTCGACCTATAACAAGGAATTGGCTCGATCACTTTTGGAATTTCTTACAGGATTTGCAGTACACAGCTTGATAAACACTCCTGTGAAGTTGGGCCTCCTGATTCCACACAGAACTCCAGATCTCGCTCTCTGAAGTTGCTGCTCCAGATTGAGAGCTTTTCGGACCCCCTCTACTTCAGCGGTCGCCCTGAATTACTCGCTGACTCAATCGACATAAAAATTTGGAGACAGTCGTAGCCCTGCTGACAGTGATCACAACCACGAAGTTTTGAAGCGCTTTCCTCGATTCTGCTGCAAATGACACTCAAAACCCCAAATTGAACAGAAGTGCTGCAATTCTGACACAAATCGAACTTCAATCAGCCATAACTTCTTGTTTATTGCTCCAAATCGATCAAACTTTTCGCTGACAGTGCTTGGCTCGACGAGCTCTATCTCCCTGTGCTCTCAGATTTCGAAGTGCCCTCACAAATTGCTCGAACTCCCCTCTAGAGCTCTGTTTCTAAATTTAGAGTTTAACAAAAGACAAAAATAGACCAATGGGAGTTCATAGCTCCACTTGGTTGTCCTTTAGTACCCTAAACCACGTGGCAACTTAGTTTTACCCATAGGCTACCACGTCAAGCTCCCTAGAGTGCCAACGTAAAACTTACACTACCTAAAACGACACGCAGCCCGAAAAATACTTAAATCAGCTAGAAAGCGTGCATGGGCGACAAGTAAGTACAACCCATGAGCTCAAACCCCTATCTACATGGTAAATCTAAGTCATGTACATCGAGTATCATAGATAAGTATGAATTTACTTGCACAAGCGTACGAATGCTTGAACAAGATAAATGTCATACTACCAACCTACTAGGATCCAAAATATATGACAGAGTTAACACCATATGCAAAAGGTGTCAACCATAAGCATAAAAGACTAAGAACAGTACAGAGTTAACTTCTAAGACTACTGAACATCAAGTGTCGGAGTAGAAATAACATGCGCTAAGTAACGCGACAGCAGTGATAAGTGAATCATTTACTATGTTAAATGATTCACATCACGACATCCACCCCCTCTGAACCTGCACATCCTCCGGTATGTGCCAATCTCCTCAGTCTTCTGTTTGATCCTCATCATCATCGCTCTCCTCCGCCTTAGCCTCATCAGACACTGGGACGTCTTCGTCTCTTGTTGTCCTCAACTCTGACTCCAGAAAGTTGAATAACTCAACTGACCCTCCGCGTTTCTTGAACAGTTTCACACGTTTGCCAGCCACAGATAGCTTCAAAAGAGTACCATCCAACTCACGCAAGCTATAGGTGGCGTTCTCATACACATCTAGCACAACATAAGGCCCGAACCATCTTCGAGAGAACTTACGGAGTGTAGAATGCTGATTCTCCAACGTGCTATCATATACCAGAACCCAGTCACCAACACGTATTGGCTTCAGTCGTAGTCGGTGAGTCTTATCAAAACGTTCCTTGTTTCTGACTCGAGCCACCTTCAGCCTCTCCTGCGCATTAGCAAGATCCTCCTCCCTTCGCTCCAACTGCCTTATACGTATATTTAGGAGTGAAGCACGATCTATACTATCTTCCCACGGTAGCGTAGCCCACGTAGGAAAGTACTCTTCAGCAGGCATGATCGGTTTCTGACCCAACATAAGCTCAATTGGCATATAGCCAGTCGTAGTACAGTGTGTAGTTCTATCCGCCCACAAAGCAAATGGAAGTAATCTCGGCCATTCTCTAGGTCTACCATCACATGCTTTCACTAAAGCATGAACAATAGAAGGGTGTCCTCGTTCACTCTTACCAATGCCCTCTGGATTCATAGCAGTGGTAAGTGGAAGCTTTACTCCATAACGAGCAAAGAACTCCTTCACTTCAGCGCCTCTCAACTCACCTCTATCTGCACGTAATCTCCCAACCGATCCATAACGACAGATGATATCTTCTAGCACGAACCTGCAGATATTCTCTGTAGTCTTCGTCCGTAGTGCTCGTCCCTCCACATAGTTGGAAAGATCCTCTCGAGCCAACACCAAATAACGCATCCCCCATAACCCCGGTGGCATCATCACAAGATCAAGAACCCATTGAAAATGGATACTAGGTGGATAAGTAGGTACAAGTCCATCTCTGTAACGGACTTTAGAGTAGAATTGGCAGTGCAGACACGACCCAACAAAGTCCACCACGTCTTGATACAAACCCTTCCACCAGTAACGCTCCTTCATCTTCGTGTAAGTAGCCCATACTCCACGATGTCCAGCCCACAAGGTGTCATGAAACTCTTTCAACAGATTTAGCTTTGTCGGTTGATCATCCACCACTCTAGCAAGCATCCCGTCTCTTCTCTTCGGACGTTTCCACAGATAACCTTCACGTAGAAGGTAGCTGTACGCCTTCCGTCTGATCTCCTTGAACTCTGCATCACTCCATCCTTCTCTCCTGGATAACGAACTCAGATAAAATCCAATATCGCAGAACTTTTCTGAGTAGAACCCTTCATTGAACGACATTGGTTCCAAGTCTGAAGTCTGCTGACCAACTTGGCACCAAACGTCTCTCTTCTCTTCATTCTCCACCTCTGCAAACATCTCATCCTCATCTGTATAACGAGCCCTAGACAACATATCTGCAACTGGATTGTCCTTTCCTGCTATATGCTTTAGCTCAAGGTTCAGACTCCGGACATAAGCAATCCATTGCAGCATTGCTATGTCTGGTGTATTGCAGTTTGCTATCATACCCAACAAAGGCAAACAATCTATTTCTAATATCATCCGGGCTCCTATCAAGAACTCTCGATCTACCTTCATAGCGGTAACAGCTCCCCACAACTCACGCTTCACTTGAGGATAGTTACGCTGTCTATCTGTTAAGATCCGAGCTCCAAACCTTGAAACAAACCGCACACCTTCTGCATCTTCTTGGCCAACTGCCCATCCAATCGCCTTTGGACTCGTATCAACAGTCAGTACCACAGGTCTCCCGCTCTCGTAGCTAAGCCTCCTTAGTATAGGTGGAGACTTCAGAATCTCCTTCAGCTACTCCATCGTCTCATGATGTTCTTGCCTCCAAGTAAACCTCCTTCCCTTTCTCAGAAGTGCATACAGAGGCTCGGCAATGTGTGCATAATGAGGAATACTCACACGAAAGAACACACAAGCTCCCAAGAACCGTCGAACCTCAGTGATGTTGGTGCAGTCAGCTATCCTTGCTATAGCATCTACCTTCTCTGGGTTCGGACGCCTCCCAAAAGTACCACACAAATGACCCACCACCACAATCTCTGACATACCAAAACGAGATTTGGTACCTGATAGAGTGAGGTGTACCTCCTCCAAACGCATCAGAATCTTCTCCACATCTCGAATGTGATCTGCAACGAATTTTCTACATCCATCAGAAGTCACAGCTTCGTCTTTGTCTTCCACCGGACAACCTTTCATGGGAATATCATCCAGAAATGAGATAGTGACCTCAGGTACAAACTCTCGTAACACCTTATGCATCGCATTCTGCATATGGGCTACTGAGTTTGTCGCACCCTGAGGAAGAGTACACATCCGCATCAACCCCAAAGGTGTACGCATGGTAGTCAAGTCTCTACTCTCCAAAGCAAGCTGAAACTGATCATAACCTGAAAACAGATCTCCAATAGAATAGATTGACCTTCCAGCAAACGCCTCAGCTACTTCATCAACCACAGGTCCTGATCCAACGTTTCGAATCGTGATGTTGTTGGCAGGCTGCAAGTCTTGGATGAAGCGCATAGCTCCTGTCTTCTTAGGTACTGTGAACCATCGGCTAGAGTACAGAGCCATAGATGGTTCAAGAATACCCATCTGCATCCTCTCCTTCAGTAACTCAATCACCTTCGGTAGCAAGGCACGAGGGACTTGAATCGGCTTCAAATCCCAAGGTACGTGAGGAACAGTGAAGATAACCATCGGAGCTATCACACTAGGATCCACACAACCTATCTCCTCAGCTGAGAAAGAAAATGCCTTACCATGGCTCACTATCATCTGCTCAAAAGCTCGTTTCTCCTCTTCAGTCAAGAAGCCACCCCCTCCTATCTGGAGCTGCTCGAGTGTCTCTTGAGTAAACTTGTGTCCTACCTGTGTAGGATCTCTAAGCACAGGCTCAGCAGCCGCTAGTTCCATCTGGTGCTGAGAATCAACAGGTAATTGGGTCGCCACAGGTCTCACCTTCCTCGCTACAGCTTTATACTTGGCATGTACTTCCGCTTCCTGATGTAAGCCACACCAACAGACTGCATCCTTCCATCCATTCTCCAGTCTCGGATGAGGACGATATCGCAAGTACGAGATAATCTCCTCATAGACTTCACGAGAATGGATGGGGATCACCACCATACCTCCCATCTGTTCCATCAACCTATCTACATCATCCAGCCAACGAACAAAAGACTGTACACCTACAAACTCCTCATAAACTCCAGAAATCATCTCATCTTCCTCCAGAACTCCTGTACAACGCAGATTTGCTGCACACCTCTCCATCTGCCTTCTACTCTTCTCAGTCAAATCCTCCATCCGTGTGAACTCACTCCAATCATCAGAACTGAAAGTCATCAACCCAGATTTCCAACTATGCACAGTGCAACTACTTTCTGAATCTTGAGCAGCCTTTCCATCAACCTCCTGTGATCCCTCAGGCTGCTCAAGCGGGATCATAGTAGCAATAGATCCATCACTCTCGCTATCCCGTCCTACGAGAGTGGTTTCAGAAAACCCTTCCCCCTACAGATAGGAGAATCTCTCAAATTTGACGATTTCGTTCGTGGTTCGTACGAACGGTCAGAAACTGCACAGAACGTCTATCATCTGGACTACGGATCCTAGCATAATGAGATCCATCATCCAAGGTTCCAACCTTGGTTCAGAGAACCACTTAGAGTTCATCTGATCCCGACTTCCCGGCCAAGCCGTTAAGTCTTACTCGCAGCGTTCACAACCTAGCGCAAGTCCGCTAGGGTTCTGTTGTTCGTGTCTGCGCCCGATCTTGAGAATGAGGGGCGCGACATCTGTGTAACATCCTGAACAAGGTAACTGTTAACCATGCGTATGATTGGGACACGAACGAAATTGCCATCTCTGTTATGGGCTTTCAGGATTTCACCTAAAGTCACAACCCAGAAGACGCCTTTCTACCTAACTTATGGCATGACACCTATTGTACCCATTGAGTTAGAGGTTCCAACATACCGGTTAGTCGTATCCGCACGCATGGGAGAAGAAGAAAGCAAGGAGCAGCGTCTTCTGAATTTCGTAGAGTTTGAAGAAGACAGGAATGCAGCTTTGGAGAAGACATACGAGGTGCAAGCGCAACGTAAGGTGAACTACGATAGCAAGCTGAGGAAGGTGACCGTTGTGGACGTGGACTTGGTTCTTCTCTACGACAACCGACATCTTAAGTTCCTCGGGAAACTTCATCTTCGCTGGATGGGTCCTTACCGCGTCTTGGAGGTCTTCGACAATGGCTCCTTGCAGTTGGAAGAGTTGGACGGAACACTGATGACCACTCGTGTTAATGGGTGGCGTGTCAAGAAGTACTGGACGTAAACAGAAGTGCAGAAGACACTGATGTTTGCGGGGACGCAAACATGTGAGGGTGGGCGTATGTGGTGCCCACAAATTACAAGATTCACGAATTTTTAAAATTTTTATGATTAAAAACTTGTTTGTATAACTGAATAAGCGTTGTTACTTAAGGTTACGTCTTCCTTAGCAGGAAGATGATCTTACGAGCTGTTTGTAATAATAAGTTGACTTCTTCAGAAGACGACCATCTTTGGAAGAGCGTCTTCTCAGTTGCGTCTTCGAAAGACGGAAGACGACGGAAGACATCCATCTTCCGGAAGATAGCGACCGCGAAGGCCTAACCACGGCTTTTTCAGTAAAGGAGTAGTTGTACCTACTGGGTCGCATCGAACAGATAAGTAGGTTAGATAAGTCACCTAGGATCGAAACCCTTAAACTGCGGGGAAGATACAAGAAGCGCATTAGTGGATTCTCAGCTTCCCGCAGCAGGAGCGCTCTTGGTGGAGAAGATCGATTTCAGAGTGATTGATTTGAGAGAGGAAATCAGCGAAGTGGAATTGAGTGAGGATAGGATCGATTAGAAGCTAGAAGCGAGGCGAGGTCGAATTGCTGAAGCACGGAAGGCAAGAAGCGAAGGCGTTTTCTGTGAGCTCCCGGGAAGCTGACATTGGAGGGTAGCTGAGTAGAATCAAAGGTGATTGAGGCGTGGCCAGAAGCAGACGACGGAGGCAGCTCAGTGGGGTCGCATTGGAGCTGGGACCAGAGCCAGAAGCGTGTGGAAGGTCGAAGGCAACTCGGGAAGCAGAAGAAGACTGTAGAGGTTCTTCCCACGTTGTCGTGATGTGAATCATTTGACATAGTAAATGATTCACTTATCACTGCTGTCGCGTTACTTAGCGCATGTTATTTCTACTCCGACACTTGACGTTTAGTAGTCTTAGAAGTTAGCTCTGTACTGTTCTTAGTCTTTTATGCTTATGGTTGACACCTTTTGCATATGGTGTTAACTCTGTCAAATATTTTGGATCCTAGTAGGTTGGTAGTATGACATTTATCTTGTTCAAGCATTCGTACGCTTGTGTAAGTAAATTCATACTTATTTATGATTCTCAATGTACATGACTTAGATTTACCATGTAGATAGGGGTTTGAACTCATGGGTTGTACTTACTTGTCGCCCATGCACGCTTTCTAGCTGATTTAAGTTATTTTTCGGGGTTGCGTGTCGTTTTAGGTAGTTTAAGTTTTACGCTGGCACTCTAGGGAACTTGACGTGGTAGCCTATGAGTAAAACTAAGTTGCCACGTGGTTTCGGGTACTAAAGGACAACCAAGTGGAGCTATGAACTCCCATTGGTCTGTTTTTGTCTTTTGTTAAACTCTAAATTTAGAAACAGAGCACTAGAGTGGAGTTCGAGCAATTTGTGAGGGTACTGCGAAATCTGAGAGCACAGGGAGATAGAGCTCGTCGAGCCAAGCACTGTCAGTGAAAATTTTGATCGATTTGGAGCAATAAACAAGGAGTTATGGCTGATTGAAGTTCGATTTGTGTCAGAATTGAAGCACTTCTGTTCAATTTGGGGTTTTGAGTGTCATTTGCAGCAGAATCGAGGAAATCGCTTCAAAACTTCGTGGCTGTGTTCACTGTCAGCAGGGCTACGACTGTCTCCAAATTTTCATGTCAATTGAGTCAGTGAGTAATTCAGGGCGACCGCTGAAGTAGAGGGGGTCCGAAAAGCTCTCAATCTGGAGCAGCAACTTCAGAGAGCGAGATCTGGAGTTCTGTGTGGAATCAAGAGGCCCAACTTCACAGGAGTGTTCAGCAAGCTGTGTACTGCAAATCCTGTAAGAAACTTTGAAATTGATCGAGCCAATCCTCTGTTCTAGGTCGAAATAGCTGTCTGGGTACCAGAAACTGCCGTAATTTCTCTACTCAGAAAGTTTCTGTTCATATCTTAGTGCTCTGAATTGATCTGAAGCTGAAATTTCGTATGTGTATCCAGTAGAACCTCATTTACGTGTAGGAGGAGTTCTGAGGTCTGAACCTTCACATATTTCTCAATCCTTAGTGTCAAAGTTCGCCATCTGATCTTATCATTGCTAGTTAAGCCTGAACTTTGCTTCCTGAACTTATCAGAAGAGCCTGGAGACTTATATGAGTGTTTTCAGTATCACCTTGAGACCTGAAGCCTATCCTGTGAGTAAACCAGGAACAGCCAGGAGCCCTACGCTTCCCTGAGTAGATTGCACACAGCCTTCAAGCTCATATCACAGCCAGAAGGTTCGCCCTTCCCAGGAAGACTCTCAATCCGACAACGTTCTTTCCCCTTCCCACTTCTTCTCGCCTTTGTTTGGTATCTCCCGCGCTTCCCCGGTTGGTTGCAGGCAGTCTGATCGATTACCTCCATCTCCATTTTTCCTATTGTGACATTGGGTGCGGAAGCGCTGCCCAATTTCTGTTAGGCATCTTCCTACTTCTTCCTGAGTTCAATTCGAGCTTCCCTACCCATCATCCTCAAATTGACGATCCCAGCTATCAATTTCCCTACCCTTCTACCCCCGAAACCTGGAACAGAAGACACTTCGAAAGATTGGAACATCTTCGGAAGATGTTTCTAAACTTAACTGTCTTCGGAAGACTGTTTTCGGAAGTCGACTATAACCAATTCGTATCCAGAGTGGATTTGTGTTGCTTTTGTTTTAAGAGAGGCTTGGTACGAATCCTGAGTGGTGTGGTGAGTTCTTTTGTTATTTCGAGAAGTTGGACGTCGGGAACTAGGCTTGTGCCTCCTGGTCTTCCAAGCTTCTCAACTCCACATCTTCCTAGAGAGACTAGAAGAAAGGCTGGCAAAATGAGCGAGAAGACGTGAGGGTCCATTTTGGGGTCTCTTCTGTCCGACCTATAGCAGCCATTCCTTCTTCTTCCCAAACTTAGAAGAGAGTCGTGAGAAGACTTGCTGGCAGAATCTGGAGAGAATGGTCGAAGGTCATGTCTTCCCACCGAGCAGCAAGCTTCTTCTGAGTGCGTATGAGAGGTGAGAAGTCAGAAGAACAGAGTGCAATTGTCTTGAGTCTGTTGTGAGGATAGATTGCGCGTAGGAAGACGAAGACAGGTGAGACCAGTGAAAGGAATCCTGACTTCGGGAGGTCTTCCGAGAAAGACATTGAATCGGAAACTGTCCCGGGTGTCTTCCCAGAGGCCACTATCACCACAGGAGCCCGCAACCATCTTCTGAACCTTTCTCATACTCTACTTCTCGCATATCTTGTATCTTCTGATATGAAGTAGGATGTAATGCAAGGTGGGTTGTCTTCTTGGTAATCCATGCGAGGCCTTGCTTAGATAGGATTGCTTAGATATAGCTCGGAAGACGAGAGCTATCTAGGAAGAACTGTTAGAATCCCGGAAGACGGAGTAGCTGTGTTCTGGAAGACTAGTTTCGTCTTCTGAGAAGTAGAAGCTAGACTGTGGACATTGGGAAGGACTGAGCCTTCAGCTCATAGTAGGTGATTATGGCTTAGTGCAACAGATCTTTCAGTATGACGATGCATCCGCGAGGCTTGGTGTAACAACCCAGAGAAACACAAAGTATCGGATATAGTAAATTAAGGATCGTTCCCACGAAGATACAGTTAACAATTACATAAAACACAGTATTACAACGTCACAATGATAATTCAAATGGTTTTCTGTTATTCTCACGGAATGGAATAATATCCGGATGAGAGTTTAAGTCTGATAAGAAACCAAACCCAAGCACAAACCTGATAAATCGAATACAAACAACAATGAAATAGTTCTTTGATCAATGACCTTTCTTTCCAACAACATATAAAAGATTCGAGAAGATAGATGTATGAGTAAATGAGGTAGCAAAGTACTGCTGAAATGTTACTAGTCTTCTTCTGAAAAGACAGAAGAATACAGATTTCACATCAAGGTTCAAAGAATAAACCCCTACTCTTCCTAAGAAATGTTCTTCCAACTAAATCCTCACTCTTAAGAATCCCACTTATTTGAAGAAGGCAGACTTAAGACGAAGCCACCATCATCCGAACTCTTCTTACAATTTAACTTATGCTTCTCCACTTCACAGTAACTAATATGTTCTCAGATCTTCGTTCAAACACCTTCGAAGTATACAATTTCAACTTCGGTCGAAGTCACCTTCGGTCAAATTCTCTACTTAAGTCTCTTCGTTCAATGTAAATGATAAAGGCCTTCGTCAATCAGAATTACACCTGCGACAGCAAACTACGTCCTTCGTAGGTAAATTTGCCTTCGTCCACTTTTCTCACACTCACACTCCGCAATCTTGCGCAATCGAAAATTGCGCAAGAAACAAACACTGAAAACATGGAAAAGGTAAAATGACTGAAACTCGCATCGCTTATATAGCCCTTCGCCCTAAGATGACGGATCTCGTTTCCTACAAAAGATGGTCACATCTAGACCGCATGATCACGACTCCCCAGTTGGCAGAACCGCAGTATCTACTCTACCTAACTGTAACTTCTGTCCTAAACTGCATAGTGTAAACTTAACTGTCTCCCTAAGCTCTTTCAAATCTCGAATGATCCTCTCCGTTAGTCTAACTATCCTACTCTTCGCCGAAGGATCTGGTGCTATAGTTAACTCTGTCCGAAGCCACTGGAGAAGCTCTAACTCTGTCCCATCGAGTTCGGTGGCGAAGTAGGTTGTCGTGACCTCTTCCACCTTCGTTCGAAGTTCTTCGGCCTTCGCCTCAGCTATCTCCTTCGCTTTCTCTGATTTCGCTAGCTCCTCATCCTTTGCAACCAACTGTTCATCCTTCGTGGCAAGCTGTTCCAACATGGCATCTCTCTCTGACTTCAGATCGTGAAAGCGTGAAGTCATAAGGTTCAACTTCGTCTCTACCTCTTGAATCTCATCCAAGTATCGCGTCTGTTCGTGTGACTGCTGTATGAGTAACGCCTCGCGTTGTGACATATACTTCTTGACATCGGCCGAAGTCTCTTCTAACTTCGTCATAAGAGCATCCTTCTCCTTCAACCATCCATACCGTCCGAAGTGCACAGCGTCGAGAAGGTCACTCAATGAAATTGGTTCCTTCGTCTCCTTCTCATAGATATGTCGTTGATGATCCATCTGTGCAATGAGTGGCAACGCTGTACCACTTAAGAATTCAAGAGTCTGCTCGAACATCTTCAATTCCTTCCCGATATTGGAGTCACTTGGTCCGGCCGAAGTTGTCGCTGCTTCTGGTCTAGGCGAAGTCCGAAGTTCTGGAACTTCCCTCTCTGTTGTTTGCTCCTTCGAGAGTACCCTGCGCACACTTGATTCTGCTTGGTCTCCTCCCGGTCTCACTATTCCCAATATCTCGACTGAAGATGACTTCGCCGGTGATTTAACGCCATCGACTCCTTCGTCCGAAGTCGTTATCGTCGTTCTTCTTGCTTCTTCTTCCTCGAAGTCGCGCCCCCTGGTGTAAGTTCGTCGATCTTCCTCTTCGTCCGAGTACTAGGTCCCGCCGAAGTTGTCACTGGTGTTGTCACTTCTTCTTCTCTCTGAGAAGTAGCTTCCATTACCCGCTCATCTTCCGAGATCGTTCTTCGGTCGAACTTCTCCTCTTCTTCTGGTGACAGCAACTTCATTCCCTTGTAGAAGAATACTGCGAAGGCTGCAAAGTACGTCGACCCGCCTTCGTCGAAAGTGTTGAAGAGCTTCTGTACATGATCGTGGAAGATCTTCGCCCAATACGCTTTCCTACCCCCAAAGATCTGTTCGATGAAGTTAATCTGCCAATTGGCCAGATAAGAAGTACGTTGCGGTTTGAAGATGGTGTTGAGGACGATCGCCACATCCCGCTTGAAAGGATCGATGTAGGTGTGTACTTTGAATCCGTTCGATCCCACCGGTGACTTCGAGAAGAGTTCACCATACTTCGCCACTTCGTCCGAAGTCGGCTTGCAAGTACTGTCATACATTAAGTCACCTGGTACTCCTGCGTCATCGATTCCTAGGGCGAAGTTCCAGTGGTTCAGAGTCCAATTGTTCGGCCTCGCCCGAAGATCTTCAGAGGAATGTCCTCTGCAAATGAGTATCTCCTGTAACAGATCCGAAGAGATCACACCCCAGTTCTCTAGCAAGAACGCCAACCCCATCTCCTCGAGTCGTTCTCGATATGGACTGAAGTCCGGCCACTTCGTCGCTATAGTCTTCAACTTCGGTCGCTTCGCTGTCTGCATTCCTCGCATCCTCGCTGAAGGTCCGAAGTACCTTCAATCTTCTATGCTTACGACACTTCTTCGTCGAAGTTGATACCTAATCGTGGAAACGTCGACTTCGGAGGTCGCCTTTGTAACCACCACAGACCGCACCGATAAAACCTAACCCTTCGCCGAAGTTTGTCTTCGTCCTCTTTCTTCCGATTGATGAAAGCGGAGCACTTCAGTAAACCCGCGATTGGAAATAATAAAGTGAAAATGCTTTTTGATTCTTACTTATAGCTTTTCTCTTCGTCTCCTCACGTGCGAAGTCCCTCTCGATTCTCGAGCGCGAAGTTGCGCTATCTCCTGTCTCGTTTTAATTCTTCTTTCCAAGGCCATAACTTCGTCGTCCGATATCCATTCTTAGCAAATGAGGTATCCCTGGAAAGCTCTTCGTCCGTAGAATACAACCAAGTTATCTCCTCAAAGATATATCTGTCATGACTTCTGTATTTCTACTCAGCATCATCCTTCGGCGTAGAAATCCTATTCTATACTGAATCTATCTTATCTATCATCTATACTAACCATTCTATTGTGTTACTTATCAAAAATCAAAAAATTCTTAGCAAAGTGAAAATCCAAGGCTTCACATACTCCCTCTCTCAATTGTGAAGCGACCTCGCGAACACATTCAGCTGTAGTATCGTTTGATCCTACCTCCATTTACTCGAGTAGCAAAGAGATTTCCTTCTAGGTCTTTAAGTTGGACTGAACCGTTACCATAACATTGTTCGACTATGTATGGTCCCATCCATCGCAGTTGTAACTTCCCTGGAAACTTAATATGTCTGCTATCATATAGCAAGACCAAGTCCCCATCGTTCACCTCAACTTTTCTTAACCTCTTATCATATACTTCTTTCCGCTTCTCTTGTATATCCTTAGTTAACTCCAGAGATGCTTCGCGATCTTCTTCTAGTGCCATCAAACTTTGCAATCTGATGAGCTGACTATCTTCTGCAGACAGTCTATCCTGTGACAGGATCCTATAAGTAGGGGTTTCAAACTCAATAGGCATAATGGGATGCATTCCGTACGCCAAGAAGAATGGTGTCTGTCGTGTTGTTATCTTCTCGGTATTTCTGAATGCCCAAAGTGCTGCATCCAACTTGGTGTCTCAATCATAAGCATGATTGACAGTAACTTTGTTCAGAATCTTGCACAGTAATCCATTGCTTTTCTCGGTAAGTCCATTCGCCTTTGGGTTATATGGGGTAGTCTTCCGATGCTTGACCTGAAAGTAATCTGTCAGTGCCTCTATGGTATTGTTCAAAAAGTGTGTGCCCCTATCACTCACCAGTTCCAACGGACATCCAAACCTGGTGATGATATTCTTGTGTAGAAACGCTGCCACGGTTATTGCATCATCTTTCTTTGTCGCTTCAGCTTCCACCCACTTGGTTGCATAATCTGTAGCTACCAAGATGTATCTTCTGCGTGTCTTCTTCGTCGCTGGCTGAATAGGCCCCACAAAGTCAATTCCCCACTTCTCGAATGGTGCAAGGGGTAAGATAGGATGAAGTGGCCATTGAGTAGTTCGAGTAGGCTTACCCACTCGCTGGCAACTGTCACATCGTTTAATGATCGCATGCACATCTTTGTACATGGTGGGCCACCAGTATCCTGCATCCAAGACCTTCTTCACTGTGTTACGAAGAGCATAGTGTCCTCCTGCTGGTTCCGAATGCATGGCATCTACCACTCTCCCTACTTCTTCCTCTTCCAGACATCTTCGGAGTTCATCATCGGTCCCTCTTTTGAACAGAATGCCGCTCTTCAGCTCGTACGGTCCAACCTTGTGTATGAACACCGTACGCTGTTCCACATCCATTCTTTCAGGACACTGTAACGTATACAAATATCTGTATATCTCATGGTACCTACTTGTGGGAGTGACTGTGAGCTGGAAAAGTTCTTCGTCTGGAAAGTCATCTGCTACATTGTCTTGACGCTCTCCCGTCCTCAGTCGAGACAAGTAGTCTGCATTCTCGTGATGTTTCCCTGCTCGAGTTTGAACTGTGAATTTGAATTCCTGCAATAACAACATCCATCTCGCTATTCTTCCCGATAGATCAGATTTTTGCACCAGATGTTTTAAAGCATAATGATCCACATAGAAAACAAACTCGCATCCCAACAAGTAGTGTCGAAATTTCCTGACAGAATACACCATCCCTAGGGCTTCCCGCTCTGTAGTGGAGTAGTTCTTCTCTGCAGCGGATAGCTGTCTGCTCGCATAGTAGATCGGGTGGTCCCTCTTTTGACTGTCTTTCTGACTCAACACCACTCCAATAGCGAATGCTGAAGTATCCACATATACTTGAAAAGGTAGATTCCAATCTGGTGCCTTCATGACTGGAGCTTCAATAAACTTCGTCTTCAGCGTGTCGAAGGCCTTCTGCCTCCGTTCCTGCCAGATGTACTCATTGGTCTTCTTCAACAATTTGGTTAGTGGTGCTGCCAAGGTTGCATAGTCTTTGATGAACCTCCGATAGTAACCCACATGTCCTAAAAATCCCCGCAACTCACTAACATTTGAGGGAGGTTCCAAAGCTACTATAACTTGCACTTTGTCTACGTCTACTTCAATGCCTCGCTGCGAGACTCTATGTCCTAATAAAAGTCCTTCTGACATGACGAAGAAACACTTTTCTGGATGCAACGCCAACTGAGCATCTCTACAACGCTGAAAAACTACTGCCAAGGAATTTATGTGTTCTTCCCTTGGACCAAAAACGCAAAAATCATCTATAAAAATTTCTAAGAACTTCCTAAAATACTCCTGAAAAATGTTCGTCATCATTCTTTGGAATGTGGCAGGAGCATTACATAAACCAAAGGGCATCTTATGATAAGCAAAAGTACCCCAATCAGTGGTAAAAGTAGTTTTGTCTTTATCTTCTTCTCTGATGGATACCTGATTATACCCTGAAAATCCATCGAGAAAACTGTAGCACTCATGACCAGCTACCCTATCCAGAATAGAATCTGTAAAAGGTAAGGGATGGTGGTCCTTCCTAGTTGCTGCATTCAGTTTTCGAAAATCTTGACATACTCTTATTTTACCAGTTTTCTTCTTAGGAACTATCACTATAGGTGATACCCATTCACTGCTAAGGACAGGAAAAATAATGCCAGCACTTAAGTACTTGTCAATTTCGTCCTTGACTAAAATAGAGTACTTTGGGTTCAGTCTATACTGTCTTTGCCTTACAGGTACAGAGTTTTCCAGTAGGTCAATTCGATGTTGACCCCACTTCGCAGGGATACCCTTCATATCTTCTATCTTCCAGGCGAAGACATCCTGGTAGTAAGTTAACATGTCATGGTACACTTCCAATTCGGGTCCCTGTAACTTCGCTGAGATCTTCAAGACTTTCCCTTCGTCGAGAACCAAGTCCATTGTCGCTGACTTCAGTACCATTCCTTCTGTGTGGCTCACCTCTGAGCTTCCCTGTCCCAACTGTGATTGCTATTCTTCCTCATTCTCATCGCATTCTCCTTCATCTTCTATCTCGTAGCATTGCAAGTAGTTCACAACTATGTAAGGTCCTGCTTTCTCATTTTCCGAGCTAGTATCCGAAGATGAAGAGTCTTCGTCCGAATTGTACCCTGAATCTGTTGAAGATGTTTCTCCCTGATGCGACATCTTTTTCCAGGATACAGAGACACTTTTCTCCTTGGGTTTCATCGGATCATTAAAGGACAGCTTTTGCTTATACCAATCAGTGATTACCTTAGCACCGTATAGCCAAGGTCTCCCTATAAGCACTCCATAGCCAGACTTAACCAAGGGTCTTAGTACAATATAGGTAAGTTTGAAGATTATCCCTCCAATGGTTGCAGGGATATCTCGCAGTACTCCCAAGGGTCTTCTTCTGCTCTGGTCCGCCATCCTCAACACTCTTGGTGTTGATTCGAATTGTGTGTAACCCAAACCATGCGCCGTATCCTCTGTAATGATATTCACACTAGAACCAGAGTCTATAGGCACATGTTTTATTAGACATCCATCTATCTCGATGTCTACTTCTGGAGATCCTAAATCCTCCAGTCCAACTTGAAACAATGAAGGCAGATTCTTCGACTTAGCCTTCGCGGGTTTTCTCAAGGCTGCCAATAACAGTTTCCTGTACAGCCTATTGTCCTCGATCAACTGCTTAATGGTTATATTGGCTTGTTGGTTCAGCAAGTCTTCTACTACGTTGTAATGAGGGCTCACCACATGAACAACCTTCTTAGTTTGCTCTGCTGCCATCTTGCGCAGTTCGGATGGTCGTTGACTTCGGGCGAAGAGACTTCGGCCCGCACCTTCCCTAGCCCTTCTTGGCTAGGTTCCACCTCCTTGGCTTGCTTACTCAGTTCCTTACTGAGTAGTATTCTTACTTCTTCAGAGATGTCCGCAGGTAATGTTCCTGGGGTCTTCTTCTTTCTCTGTTCTTCTTGACGATCATCTGTCCGTGCCGATATCGTCTGTTTCTCTACAACTTCACGCACTTGTTCCTTCAAAGTTTTGTGCGCTTTCTTCTCTTTCTTCTGTTGCTTCCGCTCAGTCTTTTTAAGGTCCTTCGCCTTCTGAGCTGCAGCTTCTGCTAGAGTCTCCCCTTTTCGAAGTAGTTTCTTCCCACTTCGAGTCTCCACTTTGTTCACCAGCTCTCCTCGTCTTCTGGCCAACCATTTCCATCTTCTTTTGACAGAGTACAAGCTTTCAGATCATCGACCAATTCGACCATGTTTATTCCTGCATCTGATCGTTGTTGGTTGGGTGGCGGTTGAAATCTGACTCCGGTCTTCTGAACTGGTTCATTCGTACAGTCCGAAGCTCCATGACCGGGTTTTCCACACTTCCCACATAATGGCATGTATCCCACTTGTTTCTTTGGGTGAGGACAAGAAGGAGCCCAGTGACCGGTAGCGCCACAATTAAAACATGATGTACCAAGAGACGGAGGTCTTTCCTGGTAACCTGCAGGGGCAAACTTTCGTTGGGTAACGTTAGTTGCCATCTGTCTAGGTACAAAGCGTTGGATATGTACCGGAGGAATGGGCGTGAATTGCTGAGGCTGACTGGGTATCATGGCTCCATCTTGAGCTTGTACTCCATAGACCCCATCTTCACACTCTACAAAGTAATTGGGTTCGTATAATGGCGCCCACTCCACTACATGCGTATTATAGGATGATTTACTGTTGAAACATTCCGTATTGGCATGTCCAGGTTTACCACAGTTAGTACACCACAAATTTGGACGTGAAGTAGTTGGCGATTTTTGCCTCTCGGGCGTTCTGACCAATTGCACCTTGAGGTCTTCAAATTTCTTTAGAAGATCATCAAGTGCAGTGTCCTTAGATGGCTGTGTCCTTCTCACCATCGGAAGTCTGGACTTCGTCATTCTTTTCCGCTTCTTATGCTTTTCCCCTTCGTCCGAAGATGAGGTATCTTCGTCTTCTGATGTTGAGCTTTCGTCTGAAGACTCTTCTGAGGATTCTTCCGAAGATGAGAATTTTCGGTGTTTCCGTTTTGACTTCTTCTTCTTCTTCTTCTCATCCTTTACACTCTTCTTCGATTTTCTGAAATCCTTCTTCTTTCTCTGTTCTGAGGCTTTCTCACGATCTCTGCTGAGGATATTGGAGGATTCGTAATTCTCAGCAGAATCAATGGCTCGTTCCAATGTTGACGTATCAAACCGTCTTACCCACGTTTGTTGCTTTGAAGGTAACCCTTTCACAAACCATTCTACTGCCTGTGCCGGAGTGTAGGCTGGGTGTGTTCCATTGGCAAGTAATCTATCCAAAATTCCATAGATTCTTTGGACATAGCTTTTCAAGGACTCTTTCCTCTTACGTTTGACACTGTTTACTTTATGTAACACATGCCTGTTATAATTCAGTTCCCGGAATCTCTTTAGGAATTCATTTTTCATTAGATCCCAAGTAGATAAGATCGCGGGAGTTAGATTGGCATGACTGTACCATTTTCCGGCTGCATGTTTCAACAAGCTGGGAAAAATCCTCGTACGATCAGGATCATTATCTTCTTTATTCGCATGCGATACCGCTTCAAATTGTTTGACAAATGAGTCGGCACTCTCTCCATCCCCATCACTGTCCGAATCGTCACCGCCGAATTTTGGATAATTTTGGCGAGTGAAAGGTGGTGCCCCTGACGGAAGTGGTACTCCTGTCATTGTATGCGGTAGTGTGGAAGGTGGAACTGTTGTCTGCTGTACTTGACTTTGTCTTGTTGGTACCGTCAAGTTTGAAATCCTCACTGATCCTGCGTTCGACAAATTGCTTAATGGTCGAAGTGTCAGCTTGGCAAGAGCATTCACAACAGCTGTTCCCACTTGGATATTTGGGAGGTTCACTTCGGGCAAAGTTACTTCGGCCGAAGGCTCTTCAACTGAGTGAATATTTCCTCGTCTTACTTCATGTTCTTTTTTAGGTGAAGACGAGGTAGAGGCCTCTTGACTTCGTATCTTAAAGAGTGATACTCCTGGAGTACCCTGAGGTCTAAGATTTGGGATTTGAAGAGCAGGTGATCCCAATGGTAATAATTCTCGAATTAATTCTTGTCCTCTTTGTTTCTTCAAGAGGTCTACAAAGCTTGTGATTTCCGGCCCATGTCTGACGATCAGCTCCAAGGCCGCTTCCGCGTCCGGATTTGGATCTTCCGCAAGAGTTGTCAAAATATTGGATTCTGTCTGTGTTGATCCTGAAGATGAAGACGAAGACGAAGATGAAGATTGAAACAACTCCACTCTTCGAAGTGAAGGTGATTCTTCTCTATCTGTCTCTTCTTCTTCTGCTTGAATACCTTCTTCTTTTCTTGTTGATTCAAACAAAGATTCATGCAAATTTGTGGTCCTTGAAGGAAATGGTAACCATGATACGTCTTTAGGTGAACTCTCTCCACTCCGTACGCTCGAGTATGGAGATTCGATATCCCCCTTCTTCTTCCAGTATGTGCGCTCGTCTTTCTCGTAACGCATTCGTGGTGAAATAGGTACTGAACTTCTTTCAAGCGAAGATGAAGTTCTTTCGGAGAGATTTTTCACTTCTTGCCACTTCTGAGCTGCTTGACGTCTTCGCTCCCTCGTTGCCTCCTTCTGGCGTTGGACTTCTTCCAACAATTGTTCGCGGACCAATCTTCTTTTCAGCGCTCGCCTGGTCCTTCCCGTCCTCTGATCTTCATCAGAAGGCGCTCGTGCTCCCCCCGACATACATGTCGACGGTTACAACTTACTGAATTCAAAGTAAAAGTTAAATTTGTATCCCCGGCAGTGGCGCCAAAAGTTTTAATGTTTCTATATGTAACAACCCAGAGAAACACAAAGTATCGGAAATAGTAAATTAAGGATCGTTCCCACGAAGATACAGTTAACAATTACATAAAACACAGTATTACAACGTCACAATGATAATTCAAATGGTTTTCTGTTATTCTCACGGAATGGAATAATATCCGGATGAGAGTTTAAGTCTGATAAGAAACCAAACCCAAGCACAAACCTGATAAATCGAATACAAACAACAATGAAATAGTTCTTTGATCAATGACCTTTCTTTCCAACAACATATAAAAGATTCGAGAAGATAGATGTATGAGTAAATGAGGTAGCAAAGTACTGCTGAAATGTTACTAGTCTTCTTCTGAAAAGACAGAAGAATACAGATTTCACATCAAGGTTCAAAGAATAAACCCCTACTCTTCCTAAGAAATGTTCTTCCAACTAAATCCTCACTCTTAAGAATCCCACTTATTTGAAGAAGGCAGACTTAAGACGAAGCCACCATCATCAGAACTCTTCTTACAATTTAACTTATGCTTCTCCACTTCACAGTAACTAATATGTTCTCAGATCTTCGTTCAAACACCTTCGAAGTATACAGTTTCAACTTCGGCCGAAGTCACCTTCGGTCAAATTCTCTACTTAAGTCTCTTCGTTCAATGTAAATGATAAAGGCCTTCGTCAATCAGAATTACACCTGCGACAGCAAACTACGTCCTTCGTAGGTAAATTTGCCTTCGCCCACTTTTCTCACACTCACACTCCGCAATCTTGCGCAATCGAAAATTAAGAAACAAACACTGAAAACATGGAAAAGGTAAAATGACTGAAACTCGCATCGCTTATATAGCCCTTCGCCCTAAGATGGCGGATCTCGTTTCCTACAAAAGATGGTCACATCTAGACCGCATGATCACGACTCCCCAGTTGGCGGAACCGCAGTATCTACTCTACCTAACTGTAACTTCTGTCCTAAACTGCATAGTGTAAACTTAACTGTCTCCCTAAGCTCTTTCAAATCTCGAATGATCCTCTCCGCTAGTCTAACTATCCTACTCTTCGCCGAAGGATCTGGTGCTATAGTTAACTCTGTCCGAAGCCGCTGGAGAAGCTCTAACTCTGTCCCATCGAGTTTGGTGGCGAAGTAGGTTGTCGTGACCTCTTCCACCTTCGTTCGAAAATCTTCGGCCTTCGCCTCAGCTATCTCCTTCGCTTTCTCTGATTTTGCTAGCTCCTCATCCTTTGCAAGCAACTGTTCATCCTTCGTCGCAAGCTGTTCCAACATGGCATCTCTCTCAGACTTCAGATCGTGAAAGCGTGAAGTCATAAGGTTCAACTTCGTCTCTACCTCTTGAATCTCATCCAAGTATCGCGTCTGTTCGTGTGACTGCTGTATGAGTAACGCATCGCGTTGTGACATATACTTCTTGACATCGGCCGAAGTCTCTTCTAACTTCGCCATAAGAGCATCCTTCTCCTTCAACCATCCATATCGCCCGAAGTGCACAGCGTCGAGAAGGTCACTCAATGAAATTGGTTCCTTCGTCTCCTTCTCATAGATATGTCGTTGATGATCCATCTGTGCAATGAGTGGCAACGCTGTACCACTTAAGAATTCAAGAGTCTGCTCGAACATCTTCAATTCCTTCCCGATATTGGAGTCACTTGGTCCGGCCGAAGTTGTCGCTGCTTCTGGTCTAGGCGAAGTCCGAAGTTCTGGAACTTCCCTCTCTGTTGTTTGCTCCTTCGAGAGTACCCTGCGCACACTTGATTCTGCTTGGTCTCCTCCCGGTCTCACTATTCCCAATATCTCGACTGAAGATGACTTCGCCGGTGATTTAGCGCCATCGACTCCTTCGTCCGAAGTCGTTATCATCGTTCTTCTTGCTTTCTTCTTCTTCCTCGAAGTCGCGCCCCCTGGTGTAAGTTTGTCGATCTTCCTCTTCGTCCGAGTACTAGGTCCCGCCGAAGTTGTCACTGGTGTTGTCACTTCTTCTTCTCTCTGAGGAGTAGCTTCCATTACCCGCTCATCTTCCGAGATCGTTCTTCGGTCGAACTTCTCCTCTTCTTCTGGTGACAGCAACTTCATTCCCTTGTAGAAGAATACTGCGAAGGCTGCAAAGTACGTCGACCCGCCTTCGTCGAAAGTGTTGAAGAGCTTCTGTACATGATCGTGGAAGATCTTCGCCCAATACGCTTTCCTACCCCCAAAGATCTGTTCGATGAAGTTAATCTGCCAATTGGCCAGATAAGAAATACGTTGCAGTTTGAAGATGGTGTTGAGGACGATCGCCACATCCCGCTTGAAAGGATCGATGTAGGTGTGTACTTTGAATCCGTTCGATCCCACCGGTGACTTCGAGAAGAGTTCACCATACTTCGCCACTTCGTCCGAAGTCGGCTTGCAAGTACTGTCATACATTAAGTCACCTGGTACTCCTGCGTCATCGATTCCTAGGGCGAAGTTCCAGTGGTTCAGAGTCCAATTGTTCGGCCTCGCCCGAAGATCTTCAGAGGAATGTCCTCTGCAAATGAGTATCTCCTGTAACAGATCCGAAGAGATCACACCCCAGTTCTCTAGCAAGAACGCCAACCCCATCTCCTCGAGTCGTTCTCGATATGGACTGAAGTCCGGCCACTTCGTCGCTATAGTCTTCAACTTCGGTCGCTTCGCTGTCTGCATTCCTCGCATCCTCGCTGAAGGTCCGAAGTACCTTCAATCTTCTATGCTTACGACACTTCTTCGTCGAAGTTGATACCTAATCGTGGAAACGTCGACTTCGGAGGTCGCCTTTGTAACCACCACAGACCGCACCGATAAAACCTAACCCTTCGCCGAAGTTTGTCTTCGTCCTCTTTCTTCCGATTGATGAAAGCGGAGCACTTCAGTAAACCCGCGATTGGAAATAATAAAGTGAAAATGCTTTTTGATTCTTACTTATAGCTTTTCTCTTCGTCTCCTCACGTGCGAAGTCCCTCTCGATTCTCGAGCGCGAAGTTGCGCTATCTCCTGTCTCGTTTTAATTCTTCTTTCCAAGGCCATAACTTCGTCGTCCGATATCCATTCTTAGCAAATGAGGTATCCCTGGAAAGCTCTTCGTCCGTAGAATACAACCAAGTTATCTCCTCAAAGATATATATGTCATGACTTCTGTATTTCTACTCAGCATCATCCTTCGGCGTAGAAATCCTATTCTATATTGAATCTATCTTATCTATCATCTATACTAACCATTCTATTGTGTTACTTATCAAAAATCAAAAAATTCTTAGCAAAGTGAAAATCCAAGGCTTCACACTTGGTGTTACCAGCGGCAGAATTGGCCGAGGCCACTCCTTTCCTCAAGGAGTTGGGTCTCGACTTCTTCTTGTGGGATTGGAACCTCACAGACCAGGGACTTCTGGAGGAGGTGTGGGCAGCGTTACCACCTCGCAACCGTGTACCTGCGAAGGTAGGAGTAGCTCGAGGAAGACCATCTTCCTAGACTGAAGATTGGTGGCGTAGGGCTTTCTACAGGCCAGACTCCAAGGACCTAGGGTATTGGTTTGAGAAGAAGATTTTGCCCAGGGTCGTGAGTACGTGGCATGTGCCTGGGAGCACCACTTGTCTTTTCGTGGAAGACAAACAGGATAGGAATGGGTGGAAGATTGAATCTTACCGGGAGCCGAAGAAGCGACTTCTGGCGAAGCTATTTCTGCATCTCTTCCCCAAGGGGAAAGCGCAGAAGACGAGGTACCTGGGAGATCAGGACGTAGAGTTCCTAGAAGCAGTGTGAGATACCAGAGTACCCATCTACTGGGGCGCATACATCCACAACTATGTACAGACGAGGATAGCGTACTTGGGTACCCCGGCGGGAGGACACTTGACACCTTTCCTCTGCTACTTGTACGTACCCATGGGGGATCTTAGGGGAGATCAGCTGGCAGAGTATGGGCCAACCGGGCAACAAGAGGTGAAGGAGGAGACCTCGGAAGACGATGACCGAGCAGCAGCCGCAACTCCCCCTCCCACTCTGATGCCACAGCTGATGCCCGGCTCTCACCAGAAGACGCTTCTGGTGAGGGAAGACGAGTCTAGTGGGTCGGAAGACGCCACGCTACCGAGGAAGATGGGTCCTAGAAGTGTATCTAGGAAGCCCACCTCCCTCATTCATTCAGGATCGGAGTCCGACTCGGAAGAAGGACTGCTGAGTACCCGATCGGAGCAGAAGACCGCTTCTGCAACACCTGGGAGTCTTCCGAAGACTCCAAAAGACAAGAGAAGAAGGGATACTCCTACTGCGATACGGAGAAGCGCAGTAAAGAGAACCGCTCCTGCCACGAAGGATCTTCCACCCCGGAAGATGAGAAGAGTAGCTTCTTCTCGTGCGCAAAAGATGAAGGCCATGGTGGTGGAAGAGGCTTCCTTGCCTCCGGAAGACGAGGTCGACACCTCAGAGCGAGTAGTGGAGATGAACTTGTCTTCCGCAGGAAGAAGGCTGGAAGAGTTCAGTGCCTTCTTCCACAAGGAGATCCAGCCAGCTATGGAGTTGCTGGAGAAGAGAGCGAAGGCTCAGGAGAGGCCCTTGCAAGCTGGATTCGGTCTGCGCACCTTGCTTCGACAAAAAGAAGATCAGAAGAAGACGGAGTTGCTGGAAGCTAGTCTCCGCACCACGGAGAAGCTCGCAGCCAGATACAAGGCGGAAGCAGCCGCTTCTGCCAAGGAGCTGGTGCAGCTTCGGAAGAGCAACCAGGAGTTGCAAGCGTGTGTACAGCAGCGCGATCAGGAAGTCCTTCGAGTGCGAGAAAAGATCACCGTCCTCGCCGAGGAGAAGACCACATGGAAGACGCAGCGAGAAGCCGCAGAAGCGCGAGTTGCAGTTGAGAAGACGCAGCGGGAAGCAGCGGAGGCTCGTGCACAGGAGATGCTAGCACAGTCGATGGAAGCACTTCGGGAGAAGTTCAACTTCACCGCGGGTAGGAAGTTACTTACCTTGGCTAGAGGATGGGACAGCGAATCCAAGGCAATGTTGGTGGAATGCCGGGAGAGCATGTTCAGGTACTTGGATCGGCAGATAGAAGGAGTGAAGACACTCTATGGTCTTCCCTCGCTTCCGACACCTGCAACTGCATCTTCTCAAGCTCCAGCACCATTGATTGGATCCGGAATGGAGAAGGAGGAGTTCGACCTCGCTGTGCACTTGGTAGTGACAGCGTTGGAAGCCGAGAAGACTCCGGAAGATGCCCCGGAAGACAGGATGTCTTCTGGAAGACACGAAGACGAGCCGTCTTCCTAGGTATTCTGCGTGGAGGAAGCGACTTCCCTGGACTCCTATGAGGACGCCATGGTCCCTAGTCCCGCACCAGTGCCTTAGAAGATGAAGGAAGCACCGGTCGACTCCGCTTCCCAGAAGACGCTTCTGTCTTCCGAAGCAGAAGCCGAAGCCGAGGAAGACGCAGCAGCAGCGACAGCAGGGTCAGCGAAGAACGATGAAAAGAAAGCCACCTCAGTGACATCCTAGGTAACTGCAGAGCTTTCTAGCTTATCAGAAGCCGCGTTAAGAGCTCGATAGGAGCAGATCAGATAGAGATTGCCACCGAGCAATCAAAGTAGATAGTAACTGAAGTGACAACTCCAAATTTAGTAAGATCGAACATGCTATCTTAAGGGTGGCAGTTTTTCAGTGTAAAATTAGTTAGGATACCATGCGGCAGCATAGGTAGCGTAGGAGCACCAAAATGGATGGCTAATTAGGAAGGGGAACCGCTTGCATGTGGGGTGACAACCTCCTGTCAGCGCCTCTCTCTCCCTGGTGGTCGTTCCCTTGGCTCTCATGGCACCGACATAAGTAGGATCGAAAGTAGGAAATAAGGGTTCTGTAGAGTTCTGTAGCGACTGCACAAACACATCGATTCTATGGTGCAGGCAGACTAGACACATTCGAGAGAAGACACATGATAGACAGTTCTTTGCACACTACATCCGTTGTTGGAAACATACGAATAGTCTGGAAATACACAGGAGGGGTCTGCATGCTCGTACCAGCAGTGGTTCGGAGATGTAGATAGAGGTAGTGGACAGTTTAGGAATAGGGAACGGCATCCTCGTGCAGTCCTGTTGACTAGACTGGTGTGTCGAGGAGTAGTAGGAAGTAGAGGCAGTGAGCTTCCCAATGCTATTGTGACTTCTTCTCGAGGAATGGATTGTGGATTTGAGTGCAGAAGCTTTGTTCATGTCTTCTGGGTGGTGGGTTTCCTTGAATTCGTTCCCAATTGTGCATGGGAAGTGTTCTTCTTGAGTGGCGGTGAATGTCAACAGTAGTGGAAGTGTAGCTTGACTCGTTCAGTAGAGCACTTGGGATCTGCGTACGAACGGTCTTATGGGTAAGGGATCCCAGAAGACAAAGTAGTCAGAGCAGCGAAGTGAAGAAGAAAGAAGCCTTCTTCCCACAGCAGAAGACGACATCCTCGAGTAGAAGACGGTGCAACAGTACTCACGTTTGTTGTCTTCCTCCCCAAACTAAAACAAGCAGGGATGGCTTGTTAGTGAGGATCCGGACTAGAAGTCTGTCGGAATCTTAATTTCCTCTTTTCATCTTGTTTTCTCTTGTTTGGATTTTCTCATCTTCCCCATCTTCTCTCATCTTCCCCATCTTCTTATCTTCTTCTAGTGAGCTTCCGAGACTTCTATTGAGCTTCCGTGAAGGTGAATGTCGTTGTAGTGCTGCAGGGGGCATACACCCTGTGATTGATCTAACCCGTTGGAGTGTGAGCGCGAGAGTAAGGTGTAACAGCCGTGCTAGTCGACTTCTGCGAAGCAGGACATTCTTCTGGAGGTGTGAGAAGACGAGCTGAACCCTCAGAAGACGAGAATCGCTTCGGGAAGACGGTATCGAGAAGACAGAAAGAAGCAACCTGGAAGCAGGAAGATCGTCTTCTCGAGATTCTCTGTGAATAGTTGTGTGATATTTTAGTCAGTAGTTGTTTGTTTAGTTCCAGAGCACCTTTTGGAGTGTCTGGAAGACGCGTGGTTTTGTGAGAAGACGGGATTCCTAGACAAAACCCGTGTGTTTGTGTGTTTGAACAGATCTTAGAACTTAGAGCAGCGTTACTTGTGCAAATCCTCTGTGGGAACGATATCTTGTATACTAAATGGGCAAAAGGAGTAATCCTGCGTCACTACAACGATGTTCGAGATCATCTCGATATCCAACAAGAAAGACGCTGATGTCGATAGACTTCGTGTCTTTCCTAGTCTGATCGTAGGGAAGGGAAGGAAAAGGAAAAGAATGAAATGACCATAACTCAATCATCATTGATTTAGTTATGGCCACTTGGGCTACTCTGAAGGCAGCTTTTCTGAAGAGGTTTAGAGGAGTGGGTTATGACCGGATGACTTTCATAGAACTTCAGAGGCTCGAACAGAAGAAGAAAAAGACAGTACGGGATTACACCGAGAGGTTTGAAGATCTCTTGGATCACATCTCTCAGAACCAATGAAGACCTGGTTATTACGCTCAGCAAGTAGTGGACTGATACTTAGGAGGTTTGTCTCAAGAGATGGAGTTGTATTGTAGAAGAGGGAGGAGGTGATGATTTGGTAGAAGTACAGAAGTATGTAGAGCAGTATGAAACCTCGAGCATCACCTGGAATATGACGAAAGACAGAAGGAAGATCTTGAAGAAGTCCAAGAAGTCTAAGAAGTCTTCTAGGAAGTCCAAGAGGAAGTCCACTGAAACTGAAAACAGTGCTTCGAAAGCATCATCGGCTTCTGAAGAGTCTACTGCCGAAAGTTCAGAATCAGAGTCTGAACATGAGAAGAAGACACGGAAGAAGAAGAAGGAGAGATCACGATCTAGGGAAGAAGTTGTGCAGAAGATCTCTCAGACTCAGATCAGTTAGTCTGCATCTGATCCCCGGATTGATGAAGTGCTAAAACAGTCTGCAGACATGAAAGTTCATCTTCTAAACCAGAAGGATAAGCGGAAGCAACCCATGACTTCGCGGCCAAATATTCGATGCAACCTTTGTAACTCTTCCGGACACACCAGAGATCAGTGTACGCAAGATCAAGCTGTTAATTGAGCAAGCTGGGAAGAAGACTACAAGGAATGTCTACACTATCCAAGCGGGGAATCCTGCTACAGGATCGAGACGATACAACCTTTCACTCTTACGCCTCCTGCTCAGTTTAATCGTTATACTCCTAGGGATAGGGCTGGTACTGTACAGAACAGGACGTCCTGGCAACCTTCTTCATCACAACGACCTCTAAACCTTCTTCCTGGAGCATGCAACAATTGTACAGAGATAGGACACTGGTGGTCCACATGTCCTCATCCCAGAAGATAGATTGGGCAAGTGCTCTTGTGTGGGAATTGTAAGAAAGCATGACATTTCACATGAAATTGTCCTCAGACTTTACGGCCACGACAGATGGTGAGATTTGTAGGTACCACATCTCCTGCAGAAGTAGCATCAGCTTCTAAGCTCGAGTTAGCAGTGATACAACATATCTCCGTGGAAGAAGAAGATCTTGGGGATTGCACGGATTGTCTACACATAGAGGAAGACAAACCAGACCTTGAGAAGCGCATAAGAAAGGAGCCTCAGCTGCAGAAGACTTCTGCAGCTCAAAAGAAGAAGACACATGAGGAAACGTCATCTTTTACCTTGGCGGATGACTATTTGGAACCCTTGCTTGAATTCAGATAGCTGACCTCCAGAAGAGTCATGGATGATGCAGTATTCAAGGTGAGTACCAGAAGCAAAGGGAAGACATAATCCTGTCGTAAGGAGACTAAGAAGAAGAAACAGCGTAAGGAGAGATCACCCTCTCCTGAACGGCCTTCTTCTCCTGCTTATGACCGTGAAGATCCGAAGTACTTTGCTCTTGATATCAAAAAAGAAGTTGAGGCGATCATGTAAGAAGAACTGGAGAAGCGACGGAAGATAGTGCAGCAGCTTCCTCCACCGACCACGGCAGCCCTGATCCCACAAGACCAGCTTTCAGTCGAGGAAAGACACCCTTCAGGTCTTCCACCTAAGGAAGCAGCTTCTAAGCCTTCCTTGTTGAAAACTCCAATCACTCTTCTGAAGCGATCCCCTTATGACTTCTTACGAGATTTATGGAATTAGAAGACGAATGTAACCTTCCAACAACTTCTGGATGATAATGCTGGGTACAGGAAGCTGTTACAGTCTGTACTTTGAGGATCGAGGAAGAAGAGAAAAGCGAGATTTCCCCAGAGTACCTCGATCTTTAAGATAGAGCATGAGGACTTGGGAGCCCTAGAACTTGATAGAGAGATCCATGGCTATCTTCTAAAGAAGATACTTACTGATTCAGGCTCCGGAGTTAACGTCATGACGGAAGAGACTGCGCATGCCCTAGGCTTCACTGAGTTCCAACCTACTCCGAGGATTCTCATAATGACGGACCAGACCAGAAGATGACCTTTGGGACAACTGAAAGATGTCTTGACGATAATTGGAAGATTATCTTTTTACCTCACTTACATTATTTTGCGTCCTGTAGCTAAAGTTGGATATCAGGTTTTGATAGGAAGACCTTGGTTGTATGCTGCAAGTGTAAATACCGATTGGAGAAGACATCATTTGAGGTTTTCCAATCCTATATCCAACCCGGACGAGAAGTTCAAAATCTCACTCTCTTGGATGAAGATTGGATATCATGGTGAAACTCTCTCTACGACTGAGGATACACGTCAGACGACTCATCTACATCTTCTGACAGTGATGGAAGATATGATGAGTTTGTGGTGAAAAACTTGCGTACTACATATGCATCAGAAGAAGCAGAAGAAGTGAATTGTGGATACATTGAGTGCTACGAAATTGTGGAAGAAGAGCTTCCAGAAGACGAAAGTACTGTCTTCCCTTCAGAAGATCAGTTAGCTGATCTTCCAGAAGACAAAAATATTGTCTTCCCTTCAGAAGATCAGTTAGCTGATCTTCCAGAAGACAAATCAAACTTGGAAGAAGCTCTCAAACCAGAATATTTTGGTGCCAGTGAGTACAATCACACTGAAGGAATGGTGAACCTTGATGATCTTCAAGAAATGAAGATCGCCCTTGGGAAGAAGCTGAAACTTTTCAAGGTGATCGAGGACCAGTAGTTGAAAGACTTCAGAGAACTCTTGACTGAGTTCCAAGATGTCTTCGCATGGATCATAGAAGACATGAAGAGCATACCTCAAGAACTGAGAGAGCATCAAATTGACTTGCTGAAAGGCGTTGTTCCTGCACGGCAGAGACAGTATCGACTCAATCCTAAGTACTCTCTTCTAGTGAAAGATCAGATCGATCAGTATCTGAAGGTAGGAGTCATCTTCCCAGTGCTTAGCAGTGAGTGGGTAGCTCCTATTGTCATCGTGCCGAAAAAGCAGCCAGGTAAGATCAGAGTGTGTCAGGACTTCCGAAAGCTGAACTTGACCACGAAGAAGGATCATCATCTTTTAACATTCACTGATTTTGTGTTAGACTAGGTAGGAGGACATGAGTTCTACAGCTTCCTAGATGGGTGTCTTGATACAACGAAGTTTCAATCAGAGAAGAAGACAAGTCAAAGACCACTTTTACTACTGATTGAGGGACTTACGCTTACAACCAAATGTCGTTTGGTTTATGCAACGCTCTCGTCACATTCCAGAGGTTGATGATTACGATCTTTAAGGAGTATCTTTGTATTTTCATGGAGATCTTCTTAGATGATTTTTGTGTGTTTGGATCGAAGGAAGATCATCTGATATTCTTGAGAAAGTGTTTTCTGAAGTGTAGAGAGCATCGTTTGGTTCTTCACTCGGAGAAGTGCTTCTTTGGAATGTCAGAAGGGATTTTGTTAGGACATAGGATTTATGGAAGAGGCATAGAAGTCAATTGTGCTAAGGTAGAAGTTATCATGAAACTTCATGCATCAGCTAACCTGACTCAGTTGAGAAGCTTCCTGGGCAAAGTAGGATTACAAGAGGTTTATTGACCGATATGCAGAAACGGCAGGAAGACTTACCAAGTTGCTGAAGAAAGACGAACCTTACGTTTGGTCTTCTGAGCAGCAAGAAGCTTTCGAGGAGATGAAGATTCTATCCGACTCTCCTGTCTTGAGATCACCTGATTGGGAAAATGTCTTCCACATTTATGTGGATGTTACTGAGCTAGAAAGATGAGAAGAAGAGAGATTTTCCCATCTACTATGCGGAAAGACAACTCAGTGATGCAGAGAAGAAGTACTCGACAACTGAAAAGGAGTGTCTTGGCATGATTTACTCTCGTAGGAAGTTTAAGCACTATCTTCTAGCTAATCCGTTTGTCTTCTATGTGGATCATTTTTCTTTGAAGCATCTAGTGAAGAAAGCAGATTTGTCTGGTAAGATAGCTAGGTGGATTCTTCTACTTCAGGAATTTACTTACACGATTGAGTATAGGCCTGGAAGACAACATGTCAATGTTGACTACTATCCAGATTGGAGACAGAACTTAGAGAAGACGAAGTGGAAGACGAGTTCTCTGATGAGAAGCTGTTCCAAGTTTCTACAGAGACGTTTCACTCTGATGGGGGGCATACCGCCTACTCCCTAGAAGCGGAGTAAGGTCTTTTTGACCCTGTTTACGCGACTTCCACAGAAGAATCTATCTTCAAGGACCTGAGGAAGTTCTTGGAAGACCAACAGTACCCCGAGGGATTGGATGCCAAGAAGAAGGTTGTCTTCTTACACAAGGCAGGCCCGTATGTCATCTTTTAGGGTATTTTGTTTAGGAAGGGACATGACGAGAAGCTGAGGAGATGCCTCGAGCCCTCAGAGATTAAGGTTGTGATCACGGATCTTCACTACGAGGATGCTGAGGGTCACTATGGATTGAAGACGACAGTGAAGAAGATGTTGGACGTCGACTACTGGTGACCAATCATGTACAAAGACACTTTTCTGGAGATCAGAAGATGTGATGCATGCCAGAGGATGAGAAGACTGACAGCTACTACTAGGTGGTCTCTTACTCCCATTTTACCTCTAGCATCTTTCGAAAAGTAAAGAATCGATTTTGTTGGACCAATAGCTCTTGTAGTCAGAAAAACACGTGCACGATACATACTGATAGCTACAGACTACACCACGAAGATGATAGAGAGCGAAGCCACAAGGAAGAACGACGCTACAGTGGTTGTCAAGTATTTTTGGCACAACATCATGGCCACAAAGAAGGATCATCATCCTTTATCATTCACCGACTCTTTGTTAGACCAGGTAGCAGGACATGAGTTCTACAGCTTCCTGGATGGGTATTCTGGGTATAACCAAGTTTCAATCAGAGAAGAAGACAAGTCGAAAATCACTTTCACTACTGATTGAGACACGTACGCGTACAATCAAATGCCGTTTGGTTTATGCAACGCACCCGCCACATTCCAGAGATTGATGACTACAATCTTCAAGGAGTATCTTCGCACTTTCATGGAGATCTTCTTGGATGATTTTTGTGTGTTTGGATCGAGAGAAGACCATTTGATATTTCTGAGGAAGTGTTTTTTGAAGTGTAGAGAACATCGTTTGGCTCTTCATCCTGAGAAGTGCTTCTTTGGTATGTCAGAGGGAATTTTGCTAGGACATAGGATTTCTGGAAGAGGTATAGACGTCGACTGTGCTAAGGTGGAAGTCATCATGAAACTCCACCCACCTGCTAACCTAACTCAGTTGAGAAGCTTCCTAGGCAACGTAGGATACTACTGGAGGTTTATTGGCAGGTACGCAGAGGTAGCAGGAAGACTCACTAAGTTGCTGAAGAAGGACGAACCATACGTTTGGTCTTCTGAGCAGCAAGAAGCATTCGAAGAAATGAAGAGACTTCTGTCGGAATCCTCTGTCCTAAAGCCACCTGATTGGGAAAGAGTCTTCCATATCTATGTGGATGTTTCTGCTTTCGCCATAGGGGTGGTGTTGAGTCAGAAAGATGAGAAGAAGAAGGATTATCCCATCTACTATGCGAGAAGACAACTCAGTGAGGCAGAGAAGAAGTACTCGACAACTGAAAGGGAGTGTCTTGGCATGATTTACTCCTGTAGGAAGTTTAGACACTATCTTCTAGCCAACCCGTTTGTCTTCTATGTGGATCATTTCTCTTTGAAACATCTTGTAAAGAAAGCAGATTTGTCTGGTAGGATAGCTAGGTGGATTCTCCTACTCCAGGAATTTACTTACACAGTGGAGTACAGACCTGGAAGACAGCATGTTAATGCTGACTACCTATCCAGATTAGAGACGGAACAACGAGAAGATGAAGTGGAAGACGAGTTCCCTGACGAGAAGTTGTTTTCAGTTTTCGCAGAGACACTTTCATCTGAGGGGAGGCGTACCGCCTGCTTCCCAGAAGACGAGACTAGGTCTTCTGATCATATCTTTGCGACTTCCACAGAAGAGTCGATCTTCAAGGACTTGAGGAAGTTCTTGGAAGACCAACAGTATCCCGAGGGATTGGATGCGGAGCAGAAGGCTGTCTTCTTACACAAGGCATGTCCTTATGCCATCTTCCAGGGTATCCTGTTTCGGAAGGGACATGACGAGAAGCTAAGGAGATGCCTTGAGCCTTCAGAGATTAAACCAGTGATCACAGGTCTTCACTACGAAGATGCTGGGGGTCACTACGGGCTGAAAACCACAGTGAAGAAGATGTTAGACGCCGGATACTGGTGGCCGATCATGTACCGAGACACTTTTCAGGAGATCAGGAAGTGCGATGCGTGCCAGAGGGTGGGCGACAGCTACGACAAGGTGACCTCTTACTCCCATTCTTCCGCTTGCTCCGTTCGAAAAGTGAGGGGTCGACTTTGTGAGGCCTATCGTCCTGGTGGCGAGCACGGTACATTCTAATAGCCACCGACTATGCTACCAAGATGGTGGAAGGCGGAGTCACAAGAAAGAATGATGCCGCAGTGGTAGCCAGGTTCCTTTGGCACAACATCATCACTAGGTACGAATGTCCGCTGGAATTGGTATCAGATAGGGGTACTCATTTCTTAAATGAGACTATCTCCCTCCTGACCCAATACTTCAGGATTAAGCATAGGAAGATGACGCCGTACAACCCGAAAGCGAATGGATTTGGTTATAGTCGACTTCCGAAGACAGTTTTCCGAAGACAGTCAAGTTTAAGAAGCGTCTTCCGAAGATGTTCCCATCCTCCGAAGCGTCTTCTGTTCAAGGTTTCGGAGGTAGAGGGGTAGTAGGGTAGAGAAATTGATGACTGGGATCGTCAATTTGGGGACGAGGTGTAGGGAAGCTCGAATTGAACTTAGGAAGAAGTAGGAAGATGTCTGACAGAAATTGGGCAGCGCTTCCGCACCCAATATCACAATAGGAAAAATGGGGGTGGGGGTAATCGATCAGGCTGCCTGCAACCAACCGGGGAAGCACGGAGAACACGAAACAGAGGCGAGAAGTAGTGGGAAGGAAGAAGAACATGGGAAGAACCTCTACAGTCTTCTGTCTTCTTCCCGAGTTGTCTTCGACCTTCTGCGCGCTTCTGGCTTTGGTCCTAGTTCCAATGCGACTCCACACGGCTGCATCCGCTGTCAGTTTCTGGCCACGTCTCAATTCCATCTTCGATTCTACTCAGCTACTCTCCAATGTCAGCTTCTCTGGAGCTCACAAAAACGCCTTCGCTCCCTACCTTCCGTGCTTCAGCAATTCGGTCTCGCTCTTCGCCTAGCTGCCACTGGTCCTCACCTCGCTCGCTTTCCTCTCTCGATTTCCTCACTCGATTTTCTCTCGCGAAGCTCACTCTCAGAAATCGATCTTCTCAAGCGCGCTATGCTGCGGGAAGTTGGAATGCGCTAATGCGCTTCTTGCGCATCTTCCCCGCAGATTAGGGATTTCGACCCTAGGTGTCTTTCCCGACCTACCTACCACCTGTGTGTTACCTAGTAGGTACACCTACTCTTTTACCTGGAAACTCATGGTTAGGCCTTCGCGGTCGCTGTCTTCCGGAAGATAGGTGTCTTCCGCCATCTTCTCGTCTTTCGAAGACGCAACTGAGAAGACGCTTCCCGGAAGACGGTCGTCTTCCGAAGAAGTCAACTTCTTATTAAAAAGCTCATAAGATCATCTTCTCTCTAAGGAAGCAGTAATCTTAAGTAACAATGCTTCTTCAGTTATACAAACAAGTTATTAATCTTAAAATTTTAAAAATTCGTGAATCCTGTAATTTGTGGGCACCACAAGTAATCCTGCGACACTACATATAGTGAGCATCATTTTTGGCGTCGCTGCCGGAGATTTCATCTTAGTAACTTTTGTTCTAAGCTTCCTGGATCTGTGTGCCAGTAGTTAGTTTCATTTCGAACTAACTTCGATTGTAGTTGAATGTGTTGTGGGACTCTATCTTGCTAGAAGATAGGAACCGCAACCAGAAGCTGATAAGATACATCAAGGGGAACTGGAAGAAGACGCTTCTCCGTTTCCAAGAGTTTCTTGGAAGACTCGATCTTGGAAGACTACAGTGAGTACAACAAGAAGCAGGAGAAGAAGACGTTCCGAACCTGTGATCGGTTGTTCAGTCATTCGGTCTGCCGGATCTAGTATTAGAAGAAGAGAGACATCTCTTCTCAACACTCTGATGGATGCCTCTGACCAGAGGAAGAAGCAAAAGACGCACGGGTAAAGATCCTGAGTGGGTACATTCACCTCAGCGAACCGCTTCTAGAGAGCAGCGGATATCCCTGAGACACCAAAGGAAAGAAGAAAAGCTCAGGAAGATCCGATCAGTAGAGTTGGAAGAGCCTTCCATCTCGAGCATAATCTTTGGAGAAGACAGCCAACCGGGTGATCACGTGTATAAAGTAGATTTTGGTACTGGTTACTCGGAAGACGTCTTCCCAAGTACGGAAGAGGCTTCCCAAGGTGAAGGAAAACTAGAGGAGATCGTTCCATACGTCTCCGAAGATGACAGCGACAGTAACTCTGACTCAGAAGACGACCTTCGTGATTCAGACAGGCCTGGACCTTCGAGAAGACCATCTCCACCACCTGGATCTGAGGGAGGAAGAAGTTGGCAGTCGCACCCGCCGGCAGTCGACATGGCTTCCCACACTCGGCAGAAGTACCATCCGTACGAAGATGATGCTGACGCGGACGACTTCATCACGCTGTTCGAGACCATCTCTCGCTCCAATAAGGAAGACTCGGATGTCGATAGACTCCGTGTATTTCTCAGTTTGATCATAGAGAAGGGAAGGAAATGGATGAGTAAAATGTTGGATGATGGGTTAGTAATGGCCGCTTGGGCTACTCTGAAGGCAGCTTTTCTGAAAAGGTTCAGAGGAGTGGGCTATGATCGGATGACCCTCATAGAACTTCAGAGACTCAAACGGAAGAAGAAAGAGACACTGCGGGATTACACCGAGAGGTTTGAAGACCTCATGGATCACATCCCTCAGAACCAAGGAAGACCCGGTTATTGTGCCCAACAAGCCGTGGACTGGTACTTGGGAGGATTGTCTCAGAATATGGAGTTGTACTGCAGAAGAGGAGGAGATGATGATTTAGTAGAAGTACAGAAGCATGCCGAGCAGTATGAAACCTCGAGCATCACTCGGAATATGACGAAAGACAGAGGGAAGACTTTGAAGAAGTCCAAGAAGTCTTCTAGGAAGTCCAAGAGGAAGTCCAAGTCCACTGAAACTGATAACAGTGATTCGGAAGTATCCTCTACTTCTGAAGAGTCTACTGTCAAAAGTTCAGAATCCGAATCTGAACAAGAGAAGAAGACACGAAAGAAGAAGAAGGAGAAGACACGATCAAGGGAAGAAGTTGTGCAGAAGATGCCTCAGACTCAGATCATTCAGTCTGTACCTGATCCTCGTATCGATGAAGTTCTGAAGCAGTTTGCCGACTTGAAAGTTCATCTTCTGAACCAGAAGGACAAGCGGAAGCAACCTACGGCTTCCCGGCCAAACCTTTGGTGCAACCTTTGTAACTCTTCCGGGCACACCAGAGATCAGTGTACGCAGGACCAAGCTGTCAATTGGGCAGGCTCGGAAGAAGACGATGAGGGATATCTACACCATCCCAGTGGGGAAACTTGCTATAAGATCGAGACGATACAACCCTTCACTCCTATTCCTCCCGTCCAATATAATCGTTATGTATCTAAGGATAGAGCTAGTAATGTACAGACCAGGACGCCTTGGCAACCTTCTTCATCACAACGACCTCTAAACCCTCTTCCTGGAGCGTGCAATAATTGTGGAGAGACAAGACATTGGTGGTCCACCTGTCCTCATTCGAGAAGACAGATTGGGCAAGTGCCCTTGTGTGGGAACTGTAAGGAAGCAGGTACAGGAAATTGTCCTCAGACCGTGAGGTGAACTATGATGGCAAGCTGAAGAAGGTGACCGTCACAGATGAGGACTTGGTTCTTATCTATGACAATCGACATCTTAAGTTCCCTGGGAAACTTCATCTTCGCTGGATGGGTCCTTACCGCGTCTTGGAGGTCTTCACCAATGGTTCCTTGCAGTTGGAAGAGTTGGACGGTACGTTGATGACCACTCGTGTAAATGGGTGGCGTGTCAAGAAGTACTGGACGTGACAGACGTGCGGAAGCGCTGATGTTTGCGGGGACGCAAACATGTGAGGGTGGGCGTATGTGGTGTCCACAAATTACAGGATTCATGAATTTTTGAAATTTTTAAGAATAATAACTTGTTTCTATAACTGAAGAAGCGTTGTTATATAAGATTACGGCTTCCTTAGAAGGAAGATGATCTTACGAGTTTTTTGTAATAAGAAGTTGACTTCTTCGGAAGACGACCGTCTTCCGGGAAGCGTCTTCTCGGTTGTGTCTTCCGAAGATGGAAGACACGTATCTTCCGAAAGACGGCAACCGCAGAAGCCTCACCACGTAAGAAGTAGGTGCACCTACCAGATAGCACCGAATAGGTTAGGTAGGTCGGGAGGGTCGAAACCCCTAAACTGCGGGGAAGATACGCAGGAAGCGCATTAGCACATTTCAGCTTCTCGCAGCAAGAGCGCTTCTTGGTTGAGAAGATTGATTCAAGAGTGATTGATTCGAGTGAGGAAGGCAGCGAGGTGAAATTGAGTGAGGTCAGGATCGATTCGAAGCTAGAAGGAAGACGAGGTCGAAATAATGAGAGCAGAAGCATATCGAGCTAAAGGAGTTTTTCTGTGAACTCCCGGAAGTTGACATTGGAGGACGACTGAGTGGAATCGAAGGTGGAAGTCTTGATCGATTCAGGTGTAGTCAGGAGCTGATGACGGAAGTAGCTTTGTGAGGTCGCATTGGAGCTAGAACCAGAGCCGGAAGCGCGCAGAAGATCGAAGACAGCTTGGGAAGCAGACAGAAGATAGTAGAGGTTCTTCCCATGTTCTCTTCCCTTCTCACCGCTTCTCGTCTTTGTTTGGTATCCCTCGTGCTTCCCCGGTTGTTTGCAGACAACCTGATCGATCAATCCCTCATCCCTATTTTCCTATTGTGACATTGGGCACGGAAGCGCTGCCCAATTTCTGTCAGACATCTTCTTGCTTCTTCCCGAGTTCAATTCGAGCTTCCCTACTCCTAGCCCTCAAATTGGAGATCCCAGCTATCAATTTCCCTACCCTACCATCCCTCTTCTCTCAAAACCTTGAACAGAAGACGCTTCTGAAGATTGGAACATCTTCGGAAGACGCTTCGGAAGCCTGACTGTCTTCGGACGACGACTGTACACAATTCGTATCAAGAGTGGATTTGTTTTGCTTTTGTGTTAAGAGAGACTTGGTACGAATTCCGAGTGGCTTGGTGAGTTGTTTTGTTATTTCGAGAAGTTGGAAGTCGAGAACTAGGTTTGTGCCTCCCGGTCTTCCAAGCTTCTCAAATCCTCATCTTCCTAGAGAGACTAGAAGACTGGAAGGGCTGGCAAAATACACGAGAAGACGTGAGGGTCCATTTCGGGTCTCTTCTGTCCGACCCATAGTAGCCCATTCCTTCTTCTTCCCGAACTTAAGAGAGAGTCGTGAGAAGTCTTGCTGGCAGAATCTGGAGAGAATGGTCGAGGGTCATGTCTTCTCATCATGCAGCAAGCTTCTTTTGAGTGTGTATGAGAGGTGAGAAGTCAGAAGAACAGAGTGCAAATGTCTTGAGTCTGTTGTGAGGATAGATTGCGCGTAGGAAGAAGAAGACAAGTGAGACCAGTGAAGGGAAGCTTGACTTTGGGAGGTCTTCCGAGAAAGACATTGAATCGGAAGCTGTCCCGGGAGTCTTCCTAGAGGCCACAGTCACCGCATGAGCCACGATCATCTTCTGGAACTTGTTCATACGCTTTGCTTCTCGCACATTTTCCATTTCTGATACGAAGTAGGATGTAATGCAAGGTGGGTTGTCTTCTGAGGAATCCATACGAGGCCTTGCTTAGTTAGGATTGTTTAGATATAGCTCGGAAGACGAGAGCTATCTAGGAAGCACTGTTAGAATCTCGGAAGACGGAGTAGCTGTCTTTTGGAAGACTAGTTTCGTCTTCTGAGAAGTAGAAGCTAGACTGTGGGCACTTGGGAAGGACTGAGCCTTCAGCTCACTGTGAGAACGTGTGGCTTAGTGCAACAGATCTTCTAGTATGTCGATGCATCCTCGAGGGTTGGTGTTACCGACAACAGAGTTGGCCGAGGTCACACCCTTCCTCAAAGAGTTGGGTCTCGACTTCTTTCCGTGGGATTGGAATCTCGCCGACCAGGGACTTCTGGAGGAGGTTTGGGCAGCATTACCGTCTCGCAACCGTGTACCTGCGAAGGCAGGAGTAGCTCGAGGAAGACCATCTTCCTGGACTGAAGATTGGTGGCGTAGGGTCTTCCACAGGTCAGAATCCGAGGACCGAGGTTATTGACTCGAGAAGAAGATCTTACCCAGGATCGTGAGTGAATGGCATGTGCCTGGAAGCACCATTTGCCTTTTCATGGAGGACAGGCAGGAAAAGAACGGATGGAAGGTAGAATCTTACCGGGAGCCGAAGAAGCGACTTCTGGCGAAGCTGTTTCTGCATCTCTTTCCCAAGGGGAAAGCGCAGAAGACGAGGAACCTTGGAGATCAGGACGTGGAGTTCCTGGAAGCAGTGTGCGACGAAGGAGTGCCCGTCAACAGGGGATCGTTCTTCCACGTATATGTACAGATGGAGCTAGCGTACTTAGGTATCCCGGCAGGAGGACACTTGACACCTTTCCTCTGTTACTTGTACGTAGTCATGGGAGATCTCACGGAAGATCAGTTGGTGAAGTATGGGCCAACATGGCAGCATGAGACGAAAGAGGAGACCTCGGAAAAAGACGACCGAGCAGCAGCCGTAACTCCCCTCCCACTCTGATGTCGCAGCTGAGACCCGGCACTCATCAGAAGACGCTTCTGATGAGAGAAGATGACTCCAGTGGGTCGGAAGACGTCACGCCTCCGAGGAAGATGGGTCCTAGAAGTATACCTAGGAAGACCACCTCCCTCATTCATTCAGGATCGGAGTCTGACTCGCAGGAAGAGCCGCTGAGTATCCGACCGGAGCAGAAGACCGCTTCTGTCACACCAGGGAGTCTTTCAAAGACTCTAGAAGACAAAGGATGGATGGATATTCCTACTGCGATGCGAGGAAGCGTAGTAAAGAGGACCGCTTCTACCATGGGGAGAGATCTTCCACCCCGGAAGATGAGAAGAGTAGTTTCTTCCCGTGTGCAGAAGCTGAAGATCATAGTGGTGGAAGAGGCATCCTTGTCTCTAGAAGACAAGGTCAACACCTCCGATCAAATTGTGGGGATGAACATGTCTTCCGCAGAAGGAAGACTGGAAGAGTTCAGTGTCTTCTTCCATTCAGAGATCCAGCCCGCTATGGAGTTGCTGGAGAAGAGAGCAAAGGCTCAGGAGAAGCGCTTACAGCCTGGATTCGGTCTGCGCACCTTGATGCGTCAGGAAGAAGGCCAGAAGAAGACAAAAGCGTTGGAAGCTAGTCTCCGCACCACGGAGAAGCTCGCAGCGAGCTACAAGACGGAAACAGCCGCTTCTGCCAAGGAGCTGATCCAACTGAAGAAGAGCAACCAGGAGTTGCAGGCGCGTTGTCGGGTTGAGAGTCTTCCTGGGAAGGGCGAACCTTCGGGCTGTGATATGAGCTTGAAGTCTGTGTTCAATCTACTCAGGGAAGCATTGGGCTTCAGTTTGTGGCTGGTTTACTCAAAGGATAGGCTTCAGGTCTCAAGGTGATACTGAAAAACACTCATATAAGTCTCTTGGCTCTTCTGATATGTTCAGGAAGTAAAGTTCAGACTTAACTAGCAATGATAAGATCAAATGGCGAACTTTGACACTGAGGATTGAGAAATATGTGAAGGTTCAGGCTTCAGAACTCCTCCTACATGTCAATAAGGTCCTACTGGATACACATGCGAAGTTTCAGCTTCAGATCAATTCAGAGCACTAAGATATGAGTAGAAACTTTCTGAGTAGAGAAATTACGGCAATTTCTGGTACCCAAACAGCTGTTTCTACCTAGAACAAAGAATTGGCTCGATCACTTTGGGAAATTCTTACAGAATTTGCAGTACACAGCTTGCTGAACACTCCTGTGAAGTAAGGCCTCCTGATTCCACACAGAACTCCAGATCTCGCTCTCTGAAGTTGCTATTCCAGATTGAGAGCTTTTCGGACCCCCTCTACTTCAGCGGCCGTCCTGAATTACTCAGTAACTAAAATCACTTGAAATGTTTTTGATAGTCGTAGCCCGGCTGACAGTGAACACATGTGCATCGCACAAATGACTCGGAGCTCGATTCTACTCTAGATAAAGGCAAGGCTCATACACGGTACGTGTCTGCTTTATATCCCGAGCACTTTTCATACAATCTCTCATCAACATCCGCTTCGCTACTTCTTCTCGACAAACTATCTAAATTGTAGACTCTGACCTTCTATTGTTGGCTGATACGAGTTTGCTCAGGAAGATGCCCACAGCAAGGACCGCCTACTACACAAGCTTCCCAACGATACAAGACATATCGGCAGCAAACAGCTAGAAACTCAGGGCGTGACACCGAGGATAACGATACCTCAGCTTCAGCAAGACGTGGCACCTCCACTGAGCGTGATCGCCGTACCAATTTCACAATACAGCCTCCTTGTCATCCACACGACACCTCCAAGAAGCACACCTCCCATCTTCAAGTCGTTTTTTGTTCAACTCCAACCAAGAGATTTAAGCGAAATCTCTCTACGTCTTTCTCGCCTCGCTGTAAACTGAACTTTGACAATCTCGTGCCTTCACCTCGATTATCCAATCAGGCTCAAACTTCACAGGACATCTCCTCTGACCCTTCTCTACTACTGTATGAAATTTCAGTCTCAGATCTGAACCCAGCTGTCCGCGATGAATCAAGCCACCCGCCTGTGCTAACTTATGAGCTTTACAGATCTCGATGGCCAAAATCCTGGATCTCCACACATTCTCTTATCCAATTGAATTAAAATTTCACATGTGACTAGCTGATAGGGCACACTCTCATCCTGGAAAGTTTCACTCAGAGATCCAATCCCATGTGCACGGAGCAACTCAAGCTTTGAATCCAAAGAAAGCAGTTTTACTCATACCTCTCAACTGTAACAGCTAACTTCAATCGATCATTCCAGGAGCAAATCCAACCCAAATGGAGGATTTTTTTACATCAATACAACCAGCACGGAATGAACTACTCGATCCCTTTGACAGCTCCTAAAGATCACCTCTCAAACTCTCGGATCACTCCAAAACGTGGCTCGGGGTACCGATTTGACCCCCTGACTTTCAACGTCCATCACTCTCTCCTCAGAACTCCAAATCGCCTGATCTTTGTCTCCAGAGTGTAGCCCGTCTCGAGAGCTTTCCAACAAGACCACTCACTCCTCAAATGACCCTCGGGAAGACCTCCAAAACCCTAAAGCCGTCTGCAGATCTGGAATGGAGTTGATTGGTCGAAAATAGACCAATAAGAAAACAGATCTGGAAACCTCTTTTGTCTTCTACTTGGTACCCTAGAACAACTATAACCTTACTACCCTCTCATGCCTTCAAGGCATCGGCCCCAACCTTAGGTTTATTACACTCGTCAAACTATAGAGATCATACTTAACACTTAAGATTCAGTACAAGGTCAAGATGACGACCTGGAACCGATTTACGATGAAAGGTACTACAAAAAGAAATGGAGAAGCCATCACTTGATTACAGTACTCCTCGCCAAAGTTCCTTGCGATCCACGCACGATGATTGATCTTCCGCCGACAGTGACATCGAACATCCATCCAGACGTTGAAAGGGATGTTGGCTGGATAATTCAAGTCCATTAGCCCTCGTCAAAGTAAGATTTACACTGTCAAGTCCTAGTCCTCTCCATACGTGACGATTGGTAAGATCACCGGAGTAGACGAGTCCATCATCCTCCCCATGAACTCTTCTCCAAAGTAGGCGACGAACCACTGTCGAAAGTGATCGCGGTGGATCAAGTGAAGCTTGATATGAAATGGGTTCGGAAATGGCATATTTGGAACTCGATTCAGTCCTCCATCCATAAATACAACTCCTGCCCCTCCTTCTTATCACGTAAGACACTAAGACACACTCTTGAAAACTACCCCCAAGAAGAATGCCTTACAAACTCTCAACCCACTATCTTATAACTATGTTTGACAACAAGAGCTATTCCCGCGAACGTTCACAGATCATTGAGTCGGCACATCTTGTTATCGTACGATCTCACATCCAGATCTCTGTGAACGTGACACCTAATACTCTCTCATGCGAACTACACAAAAGGTTCACCGAACAGAAAAGAAAACACAACACCCGTTCTACACTGAATTCACATGTGGGACGTCTCACAACACGACAGCGTAAAACTTAAACTACCTAAAACGACACGCAGCCTCCGAAAAATAACTTAAATCAGCTAGAAAGCGTGCATGAGCGACACGCAAATACAACCCATGAGCTTAAACCCTATCAACATGATAATCAACCTACTAAGACTCAAAATATATAACATCTTCCAAAAATGGACTTCTCTGAAGTCTTAACTTCACTCAGAGAGACTAACGCCTGACAAAGAAGTGAATAATTTCTATGTGGAATGATTCACATCACGACATCCACCCCCTCCAAACCTGCACATCCTCCGGCATGTGCCAATCTCCTCAGTCTTCTGTTTGTTCTTCTTCATCATCGCTTTCCTCCGCCTCAGTCTCTACAGAAACTGGGACATCTTCGTCTCTTGTTATCCTCTGCTCTGACTCCAGAAAGTTGAATAACTCAACTGACCCTCCGCGTCTCTTGAACAATTTCACACGTTTGCCAGCCACAGATAGCTTCAAAGGAGTACCATCCAACTCACGCAAACTATAAGTGGCATTCTCATACACATCTAGCACAACATAAGGCCCGAACCATCTTCGAGAGAACTTACGAAGTGTAGAATGCTGATTCTCCAACGTGCTATCATATACCAGAACCCAGTCACCAATATGTATTGGCTTCGGTCATAGTCGGTGAGTCTTGTCAAAACGTTCTTTGTTTCTGACTCGAGCCACCTTCAGCCTCTCCTGCGCATCAGCAAGATCCTCCTCCCTTCGCTCCAACTGCCTAATACGTAAAGCAAGGAGTGAAGCATGATCTATATCATCTTCCCACGGTAGCGTAGCCCACGTAGGAAAGTACTCCTCAGCAGGCATGATCGGTATCTGACCCAACATAAGCTCAACTGGCATATACCCAGTCGTAGTACAGTGTGTAGTTCTATCAGCCCACAAAGCAAATGGAAGTAGTCTCAGTCATTCTCTACGCCTACCATCACATGCTTTCACTAAAGCATGAACAATAGAAGGGTGTCCTCGTTCACTCTTACCAATGCCCTCTGGATTCATAGCAGTGGTAAGTCGAAGCTTTACTCCATAACGAGCAAAGAACTCCTTCACTTCAGCGCCTCTCAACTCGCCTCTATCTGCACGTAGTCTCCCGACAGATCCATAACGACAGATGATATCCTCAAGCACGAACCTGCATATGTTCTTTGTAGTCTTCGTCTGTAGTGCTCGTTCCTCCACATAGTTGGAAAGATCCTCTCGAGCCAACACCAAGTAACGCATCCCCCATAACCCCGGTGGCATCATCACAAGATCAAGAACCCACTGAAAATGGATACTAGGTGGATAAGTAGGTACAAGTCCATCTCTGTAACGGACCTTAGAGTAGAACTGGCAGTGCAGACACGACCCAACAAAGTCCACTACGTCTTGAACAAACCCTTCCACCAGTAACGCTCCTTCAGCTTCGTGTATGTAGCCCAGACTCCACGGTGTCCAGCCCACAAGGTATCATGAAACTCCTTCAGCAGATTAAGCTTTGTCGGTTGATCATCCACCACTCTAGCAAGCATCCCATCTCTTCTCTTCAAACGTTTCCACAGATAACCTTCACGTAGAAGGTAGCTGTACGCCTTCCGTCTGATCTCCTTGAACTCTGCATCACTCCATCCTTCTCTCCTGGATAACGAACTCAGATAAAATCCAATATTGTGAAACTTTTCTGAATAGAACTCTTCACTGAACGGCAGTGGTTCCAAGTCTGAAGTCTACTGACCAACTTGGCACCAAACATCTCTCCTCTCTTCATTCTCCACTTCTGCAAACATCTCATCCTCATCTGTATAACGAGCCCTAGACAACATATCTGCAACTGGATTGTCCTTCCCTGCTATATGCTTTAGCTCAGGGTTCAGACTCCGGACATAAGCAATCCATCGCAACATTGCTATGTCTGGTGTATTGCAGTTTGCTATCATACCCAACAAAGGCAAACAATCTGTTTCTAGTATCACACGAGCTCCTATCAAGAACTCTCGATCTACTTTCATAGCAGTAACAGCTCCCCACAACTCACGCTTCACTTGAGGATAGTTACGTTGTCTATCTGTTAAGATCCGAGCTCCAAACCTTGAAACAAACCGCACACCTTCTGCATCTTCTTGGTCAACTGCCCATCCAATCGCCTTTGGACTCGTATCAACAGTCAGTACCACAGGTCTCCCGCTCTCGTAGCTAAGCCTCCTTAGTATAGGTGGAGACTTCAGAATCTCCTTCAGCTGCTCCATCGTCTCATGATGTTCTTGCCGCCAAGTAAACCTCCTTCCCTTTCTCAGAAGTGCATACAGAGGCTCGGCAATGTGTGCATAATGAGGAATACTCACACGAAAGAACACACAAGCTCCCAAGAACCGTCGAACCTCAGTGATGTTGGTGCAGTCAGCTATCCTTGCTATAGCATCTACCTTCTCTGGGTTCGGACGCCTCCCAAAAGTACCACACAAATGACCTACCACCACAATCTCTGACATACCAAAACGAGATTTGGTACCTGATAGAGTGAGGTGTACCTCCTCCAAACGCATCAGAATCTTCTCCACATCCCGAATGTGGTCTGCAACGAACTTTCTGCATTCATCAGAAGTCACAGCTTCGTCTTTGTCTTCCACCGGACAGCCTTTCATGGGAATATCATCCAGAAACGGGATAGTGACCTCAGGTACAAACTCTCGTAACACCTTATGCATCGCATTCTACATATGGGCTACTGAGTTTGTCGCACCTTGAGGAAGAGCACTCATCCGCATCAATCCCAAAGGTGTACGCATGGTAGTCAAGTCTCTACTCTCCAAAGCAAGCTGAAACTGATCATAACCTGAAAACAGATCTCCAATATAATAGATTGACCTTCCAGCAAACGCCTCAGCTACTTCATCAACCACAGGTCCTGTTCCAACGTTTCGAATCGTGATGTTGTTGACAGGCTGTAAGTCTTGGATGAAGCGCAGAGCTCCTGTCTTCTTAAGTACTGTGAACCATCGGCTAGAGTACGGAGCCATAGATGGTTCAAGAATACCCATCCGCATCCTCTCCTTCAGTAACTCAATCACCTTCGGTAGCAAGGCACGAGGGACTGGAATCGGCTTCAAGTCCCAAGGTACCTGAGGAACAGTGAAGATAACCATCGGAGCTATCACACTAGGATCCACACAACCTATCTCCTCAGCTAAGAAAAAAAATACCTTACCATGACTAACTATCATCTGCTCAAAAGCTCATTTCTCCTCTTCAGTCAAGAAACCACCCCCTCCTATCTGGAGCTGCTCGAGTGTCTCTTGAGTAAACTTGTGTCCTACCTGTGTAGGATCTCTAAGCACAGGCTCAGCAGCCGCTAACTCCATCTGCTGTTGAGAATCAACAGATAATTGGGTCGCCACAGGTCTCACCTTCCTCGCTACGGCTTTATACTTGGGGTGTACTTCTGCTTCCTGATGAGAGCCACACCAACAGACTGCATCCTTCCATCCATTCTCTAGTCTCGGATGAGGACGATATCGCAAGTACGAGATAATCTCCTCATAGACTTCACGAGAATGGATGGGAATCACCACTCTACCTCCCATCTGTTCCATCAACCTATCTACATCATCCAGCCAACGAACAAAAGACTGTACACCAACAAACTCCTCATAAACACCAGAAATCATCTCATCTTCCTTCAGAACTCCTATACAACGCAGATTTGCTGCACCTCTCTCTATATGCCTTCTACTCTTCTCAGTCAAATCTTCTATCCGCTTGAACTCACTCCAATCATCAGAACTGAAAGCCATCAAACCAGATTTCCAACTATGTACAGTGCAACTATTTTCTGAATCTTGAGCAGCCTCTCCATCAGCCTCCTGTGATCCCTCAGGCTGCTCAAGCGGGATCATAGCAGCAGTAGATCCTTCACTCTCGCTATCCCGTCCTACGAGAGTGGTTTCTGAAAACCCTTACTCCTACAGATAGGAGAATCCCTCAAGATCTGCCGGTTTCGTTCGTGGTTCGTACGAACGGTCAGAAACTGCACAGAACGTCTATCATCTGGACTACGGATCCTAGCGTAATGAGATCCATCATCCATTACCTTGGTCTCCATTCGAACTGCAGTGATATAAGGCTGACCAAGAATCACAGGATACGAAGCAGAAGACTGCACGAAGAAGTGCTGATCTACATCCACATCACCTATCTTCACCTTCACGTTAGGACAAGCGCCGTATAGCTCACCTTTCTGGTTGTTTGCAGCTCGTAGCACCCAATCATGGTTCAGCTCGATAGACCACTGATATCTCTCATACACCTCCCGTGACATGATGTTGATCTCAGATCCGTGATCAACTAAAGCAGCAACAGGTTCAGCCAAACTTCCAAAACGAACTCGTGTAGCAATTCTAGCACGAGCCCAATGTCTCCTTCTGAAATCACTATCAGTAGCTGGACTCTCCTCGCTAGCTTCCTCATCATCGAACTCAATAGTGTTGGAACCAGCAACTAACGCTTCTTGCTGGTAGCCCTAGCCATCAACTTCCTGAAAATGTACCTTTCCAAACTCTGCATCATTCATAGAAGCTCCTACTGCATCTATCATCTGACTATCTACCTGCTCGGACATCACCTGTTTCTTGCGCTTGATGATGTCGATGATCAATTCGTGAAACTCTCTCTTTGCAATACCAAGAATTTTCCGGAGAGAAAACTCGATTCGTGTATCCAGTAGCCTCTGCTCCAAGATACTCTTCAGATCAGTAGAAGTTTCAATATCAGCTGCCAACTTGTAAGCCGGTCCCTTCCCCTTCTCTTGGGCAGTAAACCGTCTACCAGCAGTTGTTGGCTCCTGCTGGGATCTCTGCACGTCCTCCATCGGACCTGGTGCAGGTGGAGGAGCTGCAGAAGTAGACGGGATGTCTTCAGGAAGAGCCGCTCGTCTCCTTGAGACTCTCCGTCTATCCCCAGTCTCCTCAGGAACTCCAGTATCAAGTTCAGAGGCTTCTCGCCGCCTCTTTTCTTCCACAGAAGCATCTTGTCAATGAACATGTCTATCTACATCTAGGAATGCTCTGATAGAAGCAACATCTACATGATCTCTCCATCCTGTGACCCTACGAATAGACTCGGCTCCTCTCTTCAGTATCTCAGAAGGAACTGGAGCCACACTCTTCTCAGCAGTCCTATCTAGCAATGTAGGACTAGAAGAGACCTCAATATGCCTAGCATACACATCAGGATTTACCAGCGGTGCCATCAACGCAGTTGCCGTTGCAGCTGCAGCAATCTGAGATAGACTGATCATACCTCCTCGTCCAAACTACGTGCTCAACGGCTCTCCAGTAAAATAAAGGTGCAGCCTACCGTTCTGATAGCGAACCACACCATCTCGCAAAGCAACTGTGAGCTCTTGACTGTCTCCTTGGAAGTGATCAGGACTGTCACACTAGATACATCTACGAACCGGAGCTCCTCCTAGACGTGCAGCAGCATGCGCCGGTGGCTGCTCTCTCTGCAATCCAGCTAGCTCTACCTTCAGCTCTCGCATCTGCCGAATCAGGTCTTCAATCTGGTTCTGTTGACCATGGTTCTCCGCAGGTCTCTGAACAAGTACCTTTTGTGCCGGAGCTGGCACAACTGGCATCAAAGAAACTGCAGCTGGGACAACAGGTCTGGGAGCAGGGGCCAAAGGCTGCTGTACTTGAGGAGCAGCATAAGGTGGAGTGACCACGTCTGCAAGCGGACGTCCTCCCACAGCCACTCTTCCCCTCCTCTGTCTTGTCAGTACAGCCACAGCATCCTCAACTCTCCTCCAATCCATAGTAACACCTCCCTCAGCAGATCGATCGGCCAACATAAAACATAACCGATCTGCTGTAGCATCATCGGTAGCTTGCAAGAAAAGCTCTGTTCTCCTAGCATCTAGGGTTATCCGCTCTAGAGTTGAGAGTTGCCGGTATCTCCGATCAAACTCTCTCAGCAACTCACTCAGGCTCATCAGACGACCAGGTTGCTGCTCAACCCAGTCTAGAAATGTCCTTCTAGTAACTCTCTTTGAATCCTCCTCAAGAAACTCCTCTCGAAGAGATCGCTCAAAACTCATCCAGATTCCAAGATTTCTTCTCTATACATCCTTAACTTGGTCCCGCAACTCAGGAATGACAGCTAACTCAAAACTTGCTATCATCTTAGCATCAGTAACTCTAACCAGCTCCATCTCTCCTCTATACTCACGCAGATATCTAGAAATATCTCTACCTTCAAACCTTCCACATCTATTCACTATCGCTTGCAAAGCCTTGGTGGATTTTAACTCACCCCCTCCAACGATCGGATGTTGTTGGACCGGGGCCGCAAGCGTCTTCAGGATCTCAGCCGTATCCAGATCAGGTACAGAGGTCGTTGCAGTCACAGGTGCTACAGAAGGTGCTGTAGTAGACGTAGATGCAGCAGCCGTAGAAGTAGCAGCAGTAGCGCTCTTGCGATCCATCTTCTCTCATTGTAGTAAACTCAACCTCCTCAATCAATCATCCCAAGAGCTCTCAGTGGAAGCACCAGATGTCGGGTTGAGAGTCTTCCTGGGAAGGACGAACCTTCTGGCTGTGATATGAGCTTGAAGGTTGTGTTCAATCTACTCAGGAAAGCGTTGGGCTTCAGGTTGTGGCTGGTTTACTCAAAAGATAGGCTTCAAGTCTCAAGGTGATACTGAAAATCACTCATATAAGTCTCTTGGCTCTTCTGATATGTTCAGGAAGTAAAGTTCAGACTTAACTAGCAATGATAAGATCAAATGGCGAACTTTGACACTGAGGATTGAGAAATATGTGAAGGTTCAGGCTTCAGAACTCCTCCTACATGTCAATAAGGTCCTATTGGATACACATGCGAAGTTTCAGCTTCAGATCAATTCAGAGCACTAAGATATGAGTAGAAACTTTCTGAGTAGAGAAATTACGACAATTTCTGGTACCCAAACAGCTGTTTCTACCTAGAACAAAGAATTGGCTCGATCACTTTGGGAAATTCTTACAGGATTTGCAGTACACAGCTTGCTGAACACTCCTGTGAAGTTGGGCCTCCTGATTCCACAAAGAACTCCAGATCTCGCTCTCTGAAGTTACTGTTCCAAATTGAGAGCTTTTCGGACCCCCTCTATTTCAGCGGCCGCCCTAAATTACTCAGTAACTCAAATCACTTGAAACTTTTTGACAGTCGTAGCCCGGCTGACAGTCAAAAAACGCAACCACGAAGGTTTGAAGCGATTTCCTCAATTCTGCTGCAATTGACACTCAAAACCTCAAAATCAACAAAAGTGATGCAATTTTGGCACAATCCGAACTTCAATTGGGCATAACTCCTTGTTTATTGATCCAGATCGATCAAGAATTTCACAGACAGTGCTTGGCTCAACGAGCTCTATCTCCCTGTGCTCTCAGATTTTGCAGTGTCTTCACCATTTGCTCGAAATCCACTCTAGAGCTCTATTTCTAAACTTAAAGTTTAACAAAAGATAAAAATGGACCAATGAGAGTTCATAGCTCCATTTGGTTGTCATTTTGTGCCTTAAACTACCTGGTAACTTATCTACACTCATAGGCAACCACGTCAAGCCCCCTAGAGTGCCAGCGTAAAACTTAAACTATCTAAAACGACACGCAGCCCCCGAAAAATAACTTAAATCAGCTAGAAAGCGTGCATGAGCGACACGCAAATACAACCCATGAGCTTAAACCCTATCAACATGGTAATCAACCTACTAAGACTCAAAATATATAACATCTTCCAAAAATGGACTTCTCTGAAGTCTTAACTTCACTCAGAGAGACTAACGCCTGACAGAGAAGTGAATCATTTACTATGTGAAATGATTCACATCACAACAGCGTTTACAGCAGCACGACCAAGAGGTTCTCCGAGTGCGGGGGAAGATCATCATCCTCGCAGAGGAGAAGACAAGATGGAAGACGCAGCGGGAAGCCGCAGAAGCGCGAGTTGCAGCCGAGAAGATGTAGCGGGAAGCAGCGGAAGCTCGTGCGCAAGAGATGCTAGCACAGTCGGTGGAAGCGCTTCGGAAGAAGTTCAACTTCACTGCGGGTAAGAAGTTGCTTACCTTGGCTAGAGAGTGGGACGATGAGTCCAAGACGATGTTGGTAGAGTGCAAGGAGAGTATGTTCCGGTACTTGGATAGGCAGATAGAGGAAGTGAAGACACTCTATGGACTTCTCTCGACTCCACCACCGGTAACTACATCTTCCCAAGCCCTAGTACCATCGATCCGTGCCGACATGGAGAAGGAGGAGTTCGACCTCGCTGTGCACTTGGTAGTGACAGCGTTGGAAGCCGAGAAGACTCTGGAAGAAGCCCCGGAAGACAAGATGTCTTCTGGAAGACAGGAAGAAGAACCGTCTTCCTAGGTATTCCGCGTGGAGGAAGCGACTTCTCCGGACCCCTATGAGGTCGCCATGGTCCCTAGTATCGAACTAATGCTCCAGAAGAGCGAGGAAGCACCAGTCGACTCTACTTTCCAGAAGACGCTTCTGTCTTCCGAAGCAAAAGCAAAAGCAAAAGCCGAAGCAAAAGCCGAGGAAGAGGTAGCAGCAGCGACAGCAGGGCCAACGAAGAACAATGAGGAAGAAGCCACCTCAGTGTTACCCGAGGTGTTCGCAGGGCTTCCTAGCTTATCAAAAGCCGCGTTAGGAGCTCCGGTAGGAGCAGATCAGGAAGAGATTGCCTCCGAGCAATCAGAGTAGATAGTAACCACAACCGACGTTGATATTTCTAAACTTAGTAGGACCGAACATGCTATCTTAAGGATGGCAGTTTTTCAGTGTAAATTTAGTTAGGCAGCCATGTGGCAGAGTAGGAAGCGCAAGAACAGGAAAGAGCAACCGCTTGCATGTGGAGGGGCAGCTTTTCTCTCCTTGGTGGTCGTCTCCTCTATTTTTTCATGGCAGAAGGCATAAGTAGGATCGAAGAGTAAGATTTTGAGGCACATGATGTACATTACGCACAGTGCACACTACACCAGATGTTAGAGACATACGAATAGACTAGGATTATACCGGAGGGTCCTGCATGCTCGTTACCAGCAGTGGTTCGAAGATGTAGATAGAGGTAGTGGATAGTTTAGGAACAGGGAACGACATCCTCGTGCAGTCGTGTTGGCTAGACTGGTGTGTCGAGGAATAAGCGCAAGAAGTAGAGGAAGTGAGCTTCCCAATGCCAATGTGACTTCTTCTCGAGGAATGGATTATTGATTTGAGTGCAGAAGCTTTGTCCATGTCTTCTGGGTGGTGGGTTTTCTTGGATTCACTCTCGATTGTGCATGGGAAGCGTTCTTCTTGAGTGGCGGTGACTGTCAGTAGTTGTGGAATTGCAGCTTGGCTCGTCCAGTAGAGCACTTCGGATCTACGTACGGACGGTCTTATGGGTAAGTGATCTCAGAAGACATAATAGTCGGAGGAGCGAAGAGAAGAAGAAAGAAGCTTTCTTCCCACAGCAGAAGACGACATCCTCAAGTAGAAGACGGTGCAACTGTACACACGTTTGTTGTCTTCTTCCCCAAACTATTACAAGCAAGGATGGCTTGTTAGTCAAGATCCGGACTAGAAGCCTGTCGGAATCTTAATTTCTCATTTTCATCTTGTTTTCTCTTGTTTGGATTTTCCCTTCTTCCCCATCTTCTCCCATCTTCTTACCTTCTTCTAGTGAGCTTCCGAGACTTCTATTGAGCTTCCGTGAAGGTGAATGTTGTCGTAGTGCTGCAGGAAGACCATTTCCGTAGACAGAAGCCTGAGAAGGCTACAAGGGGCATACACCCTGTGATTAATCTAACCCGTTGGAATGTGAGTGGGAGAGTAAGGTGTAACAGCCGTTGCTAGTCGACTTCTGCGAAGCAGGAGCAGTCTTCTGGAGGTGTGAGAAGCCGAGTTGAACCCCCAGAAGCCGAGAATTGCTTTGAGAAGACGGTACTGAGAAGACCGGAAGAAGAAACCTGGAAGCAGGAAGCGTCTTCCCGAGCTTCTCTGTGAATAGTTGTGTGATATTTTAGTTAGTAGTTGTTTGTTTAGGTCCAGAGCACCTTTTGGCGAGTCTGGAAGACGCGTGGTTTTGTGAGAAGACGGGATTTCTAGACAAAACCCGTGTGTTTGTGTGTTTGAACAGATCTTAGAACTTAGAGCAGCGTTACTTGTGCAAATCCTATTTGGGAACGATATCTTGTATACTAAATGAGCAAAAGGAGTAATCTTGCGACATTATAGTAGCTAGCTTGTGATAAAAGATCTGCCCATAACGCAAATGACAAGAGTCGAGGTCACTCGCGCACCCTTTCGTTGCAGACCTTCACCAAAGCCTTCATAATGGACGGATGACCTCGTTCACTCTTGGCATTCCTTTCAGGGTTGTAAGCAGTTGTCACTAACAACCTCACCCCACACCTTCCAAAGAATTCACAAGCCTCATGTGCATCCAACTCTCTCCGATCTGTAGTAATCTTTCCCACACATCCATATCGACTAACAACCTCTTCCAAGAGAAATCTACATACCCCTTCAGTTGTCTTTGTCTGAAGCGCCATACCCTCAACTTGATTTGAAAGATCTTCTCGAGCAAGTACCAAGTATCTCATATGCCACAATCCAACTGGCATAGTCACCAAGTCTACAACCCACTTGAAGTGGATTGTCAACGGATAAGTCGAGTGTAATCCGTCTCGATGTCGGATGTTCGAATATATCTGACATGTTGAACAAGACTCCACAAAAGATACGACATCCTTGTACATGTTTTTCAAGCAATATCGCTCTTTCATCTTCGTAAAAGTGGCCCAAATCTCTCGATGTCCTGCCCAAAGACTCTCATGAAATGCCTTGAGCAACTTCTGCTGATCTTCCTTGTCGCAAATCACTCGTAGCGGTATCTCATCTTTCTGCTTCGATCGCTTTCATAGAAACCCATCTTGCAACATGAAGTTGTAGGCCTTTCTTCGAACTCTTCAAAACCTCTCATCTGTCCAACCTGTCTGCTTAACCATCGTACTAAGGTACCTCCCAATGTCAAGCAAATCATCATCATACAACCCTTCAACAAATAACTCATCTTCCCTTCTTGTCTATGCAATCGAATAAAACTCTGCACGCACGTCGTCAGTGTCTTCAACCATCTCGTCCTCCTCATCATATCGAGCTCGAGATAACATATCTGTCATCGGATTATCCTTCCCTGCGATATGTCTAAACTCCGGATTCAATGACTTGATATATGCGATCCATCGCAACATCACAATATCAGGAGTCGTACAATTCATGATCATCCCTAGTAACGACAAACAATCAGTTTCAACCACACTACTGCTCCAATCAAATACTCTTTCTCAATTTTCATGGCTGAAACAATACCCATAGTTCTCTCTTCACTTGCGGATATGCACATTATCGAGCACTTAACACATTCACTCCGAACCTAACCGCAAATCTGTCTCCATCCTCATCATCATGTCCTACTGCCCATCCGATTGCAACCGAACTTGTATCTACAGTAAGAACCACCGGCATGACACTTTTGTAATCAATCCTTCCCAAAACTGGAGGAGATGATAATAAGGACTTCAGCTTCCGTACTGCATTGGTATGCTCTTTCTCCCATCTAAACTTATGACCTTATGCAATAACCCATATAATGAATCCGCTACATGCGCATAATGAGGAATCCAAATGTGATAGAATACACAAGCACCCAAAAATCTTCTTACTTCTGTCAACGAGTTGCAAATCTCCTTGATCCTCCCAATCGCTTCCATTTTGTTCGGGTCTGGCTTCCGACCAAACAATCCACACAAATGATCAACGATCAAAACTTCTCTAACTCCAAATGTAGACTTCGCACCTGACAGTGTGAGATGAACTTCCTCAAGTCGAGATAAGATCTTCTCACAATCTACAAAGAGATCGATGAAGTATCGTCGACACTCCTCTGATCTAATGCTTCATTATTCTCATCCTCCACACATCTTTTGATGGGGATGTCATCCAAGAACGACATCGTCTTTTCAGGGATGAAGTCTTTTAGAACTCTATTCATCTCGTTCATCATGTGCGCTATCGAGTTGCTAGCTCCTTGTGATAAGGTACACATCCTAACAAACCCCAAATGTGTCCTCATTGTCGTGAAGCTTCTGCTCTCCTCCGCTAGTTGAAACTGATCATATCTTGAGTAAATTGCTCTCCCTGCAAACGCTTCAGCAAACTCATCCACAATCGGTCCCACCTCATCATTTCTGATTGTTACTGCGTTCACCGATTGCATCTTGGGTGAACTACAATGATCTATTCTTCTTAGGCACAGTAAACCATCTGCTCGAATACGGTGCAAACGACGCCTCCAAGATCTTCATCCGTATCTTCTCCTTCAGCAACTCCACCAGTTTAGACAAGTGAGCACATGGTACTAGAATTGGTCAGAGATTCCATGGCACATGCAGTACTGTGAAGATAACCATCGGGATAACAACGTATGGGTATATACACCCAATCTCATGTGGTTCAAAGGCAAATGCTTTCTCATGTTGTGAAAGCATCTCTTTGAAGCACATCCTCTCTTCTGGTAGAAGAGACCCATCATATCCAATCTTCAACTCTTCAAGGGTCTTCTCCGTGAACTTATGTCTATCACTACAGGATCTCTCAAACTCTTCTCCCTTGAAGCTTGATCCATCTGTTGATTAGTGTCATCCGGCAAAGGACCAGCAACTAGCTTTACCTTCTTATCCACTGTATTGTACTTCGTCTCAACTCGAACCTCAGGTGCACGAAATGATTTGATTACCGAATAGACCTCCCTTGAATGAATAGGCACTCTATATCCTCCCATCCAATAGACATGATCTCTCGTAAAAGATCCTCCAATCCATCCTCTTCATAAACACCGGAAATCCATTCATCCTCTTCTAGCTCACCTAGCTCTTTCAACATCAACTCAACATCACGCAAATCTTTTTGTTCTTTCTTCTCAACTCTTCTACCTTCTTGTAAATAGCAATCCCACACTCTGAGAACCCATCAAACCTTATAAAAAAGGCACTTTCTCCTTCAAGCAAGAGTACCTTTTCCTGCGCACCACCACAATCTCGCTCTGTAGTGGTACTCAACGAAAATCCTTGAACTCTTCACTCACCCTTGGAAGCGATTTCTCCCTTAGACGATCTCGATTGCGCTCGTGACTAGACAGCATAGTCAAGAATTGTATCGCTCTTTTCTCATCTTGACTTCAGATCCTAACATAAGCAGATCCGTCGTCCATTACCCTTGTCTCCATCCGAGTTGCTGTGATGAAAAGTTGACCAAGAATGAGCGGGTATGATGTTGCTTCTTGAACAAAGAAGTTTTGCTCAATAGCAACATCATCTATACGCACTCTAATGTATGGACAAGCTCCATATAAATCTCTTATTGTGTTGTTGATTGCTCTTATGACCCACCCATGCTCTGTGTCAATTGGACACTTTTTTCTCTTGTACAACTCTTTCGACATGATGTTGATTTCTGATCCATGGTCAATTAGAGCAACCACCGGCTCATCCAAGTCTCTGATTCTCACCAGCATCTTCGTCGTAGCTCGAGCCCAGTGACTATAACTGTAATGACTTGAGCTTTGCTTCTCATCCTCCTCTTCATTCTCAAAATGCATCTTTCGTCTTCGATCTCTTTCTTCCTCTGAAGAATAAACACTGCACTTTGCAAACTCTCTCTCCTCATCCACAGACATCTTAGTATCCAAGGCATGCGATAAACCAATCTCATCCGTAATCTGTCGCTTCCGTTTGATGATGTCGATGATGACATCATGAACTCACGCTTAGCAATGTCCAAAACTTCCCCCAAAGTAAACTCCACCTTCGCATTTAGAATGCGATCTTCCAAAGCTCTCTTCAAGTCTGTTGAAGCCTCGATGTCTGACTGTAATTTGTATGCAGCCGACTTATCTTTCTTCTTCTGAAACTCCTTGCTCTTTCTTTCGATGGAAAAGGAGCATCATCCATCGGTAGATCTTGAGCTCCTGCATCTCGAAGCTCTTGACGAATCTTCTCTCCTCGAGTCTGTCTTTTGGAAGAAGTTCTTTCCCCTACATCTTCTAAATCTCCCCTTCTCTTCTCTTCCAACAACGCTTCGTGTTGGTTGTTGACGATGTAAGCATGTACTGTTAGAGCTATCGGATCCTCGCATCCAATATCCCTTTCGAATCGTAGCAGCTGTCCTCAACAGTGTTTCACGTGCCATCTTTCCTTTATGTTTCATGGAGATGACAGATGATCACAAACACTCGGTTCAACATGCTAGTTAAAACTCTTCTCATCTTGATCCTCAACCCTTGTGCCATAAGTTCCAACCTCCACAATTGCAACCTCTTGCGCTGATAAGTGATCCTCAACCAACTTCTTCATCCCTCCTCTACAAAAAGCTGATCTGAAGAAGTGCACCGATATCTCTCAACGTCACTTTTCTATCCTTCTAGAAGATCACCCCTTGTTGCAAGATATCAGTGAACTCCTTGCAATCTCTTCGTGGATGATCGGTACCATCGTACCAGATACACCTTTGGATCCAACCTTGCTTCCCAACAAGTTTTGCTGCGCTTGTAGATCCTTGCTCCTCCAATCTTGTGAGCTTGATCTGCAGGTCTCGCATTCCATGCATGATCTCCTCAAGACTTGAATCATCTTTCTTCGGAGATACTTGGACAACTGGAACAACTAGAACAACTGATATCATCTGTCTAGCAACAGGAACCACTGGTCGGACTATAGGAACAAGTGCTACAGCAGTCGGTCTCCTAACAAGAATCTTCTCTTGTCTCGCTCCCTCTGGATAAGCAGACCAATAACTTCCTCAACTTTCTTCCAACTACTGGTCAAACTGTCGTCTTCCTCCCGATCCTCCAAGAGCACTTCTAGCTTCTCTTGCAGCTTCTCATCTACAGTCCGAAGAAATAACTCAGTCTTGTTGGACTGCAGCGTCAACTTCTCCATCCTAATCAACCTAGAGAACTATTTTTCAAACTCCCTGAGTAACTCAGTAGCTTATAAACCCTTCCTTGGTTGCTCAACCCACTCCAAGAGTGTCCCGATCAGAGTCCTCCATGAAATACTCATCCATCAAGACACGAGCAAATGTCTCCCAATCCTTGTTAAAATGCTTCGTTAGCATTTTAACATGATCTGTAATCTAAGGAGCTGCTGTCAACTCAAACGTCTCAATCATCTCATCTTCTGACACCCGGTTGAGCTCCATCTCCTTCACATAATGACTCAGATATCTTGAGACATCTCTCTCCTCAAATTGGTCAATCTTGAACGCCTTTGTTGTCAAAGCTTCCTTCCGCTCATCAGACTGTTGCTGCCTTAAGAACATTGTGAAAGCTTGAAACATCAATGCATTCGTCGGATCCAATTGCACATGCGGCAATCCATCCGAACCACTAGCTCCATTTCCATCATTTTTCTCCTCCCCACTCATGATTATCAATCTCCTCTTCAAAGTTCAAACACAGAAGAAATCTCCACCCCAGACTTTCACGTGGAGTTCAGCATCGTATCGTGTCGGATATTACGTGAAGGATGTGCAAGAAACGTCGAGGTTCTTGGCTGTGGAGATGTAGTGTGCTAAACAGAGACAAGAAAGAGAAACACAAGCACGAAAACGAACGTCGCAATATATACCAACTCTCAACGTATATACACTGCCGGTTCTTTCTCCCTAAGAACACAAAATTGGGAAGCAAACTAACTAGAGCGATCTGTAATTTGCTGTAAAATCCTTTAAACGAGTCCTTGAATCTCAACCGAGACCCAAAACTATCGAAACGTAACTCAAAGTAAGAGAAACATCCATTTGCTAACAAAAAGAGTTGTCTCAGTATCACACGATTCAAACCCAAGTCTAAACAATGTTCATGTACAAGCTCTTAGCTAAAGCTGAACGATGTTGTAAGTCGGCTTGTCTCTCACCCAGCGGTACCTCAGATGACTAGGATTACTAGTGCACCCTAATTACAAAGATTTCAGTACACCCATGCTCACTTCACTCAACTCTCTGACCCATATGGTCATATCGGTCCCTCTAATAGCGTTCCTGCAAACAAGTTCTAATCCCGCTCTCAACATTGCATCGCAAAATACTCAAGGACTCCCAAGGTCTCCAATGCTCACTTTACTTACAGACAGGAAAATGAGAGTCTTTTCCACTCTCTCAACTCCTCCTTATATACTCTACAACTTCTTACCGTGGTAACTTTTACTAAGTTACGTTACCACATGATAAGTACGCAATCCAAAATAGTTAAACTTCTAAAGGCTACTAAAATTTAAGAATAGCCCACACATTACTTGTTCTACTTTACTAAAGTAAGAGATTCTACTACTTTAGCTTTTGTAAAGTGTTAACTTTCCAAACTATCCAATCGGAAGACGACAACAAACTAATACGTCTTTTGAGGAGCATCTCTAGATCTTTGTGCATGACTTTTCATCATGCATCCAATCAGCGATGGTCAACAAAGTTACATACTTTTGAGAAGCATATTTCGAGCTCCACACTTGTCACATAGTGCCATAGTGAAACCTCTAATAGTTTCTCCAACTTAGTTATAACTATCTCAGCTAGTTATGACTAGTTTTGATCCCTCTGGATTTAGATCTTCGAACTAAAGTAACCTATAAGATAGTCATACCTAATGAAATTTATATAAGCACGCACACAAATAATGAGATACTTGTGGTGTGACATTTACCTCCAGATACTTGGTTGGACAGATCCTCTCGTGCAAGAGCCAAATATCGCATTTGCCATATCCCTACTGGCATGATAACCAGATCTACCACCCATTTATAATGAATTGCAAGCGGATACGTAGGATGCAAACCGTCTCGATGTCTGATCTCTGAGTACATCTGACAAGTCTGACACGATTCTACGAACCCCACAACATCTCTATACATGTTACGCCACCAGTACCTCTCCTTGAGCTTTGTGAAGGTTGCGTAAATACCTCGATGTCCAGTCCATAAAATGTCATGGAACTCTCGAATAAGTTGCGTCTGCATCTCTTTCTTACACACAACTCTTTGTGGTGGATCAACATCTCGCTTAGATCGCTTCCACAGATAAGCACCTTGTAATAGATAGTTGTATGCCTTCTTCCTGACCTGTTTGAAATGTATATCACTCCACTCATGGTGCTTCAGCAACGTGCTAAGATAACGCCCAATATCTATCCATTCACCCTCGTACAACTCCTCTTCGAATGGTTTTGGATACACTGCTTCTCCCTTTTGCGCTCTAGAAAAGACGGTAGTGCCAACATCCTCTGTGTCCTCGATCATATCTTCCTCTCCTACATACCTTGCTCGAGACAACATGTCTGCTACTGGGTTATCCTTACCAGCTATGTGCTTGAATTCAGGATTCAATGATTTGATGTACGCTATCCACCTTAGCATAGCAATATCAGGAGTGTTACAATTCGTAATCATTCCCAACAATGGCAAACAATCAGTCTCCACAACCACCGATGCTCCAATCAGGTAATCTTTCTCAGCCTTCATAGCTGTAACCACCCCCCATAGTTCTCGCTTCATCTGTGGGTACTTCCTTTGTCGCTCACTCAACACCTTTGCGCCGAACCGCACAGCAAACCTGTTCCCTTCTTCATCATCTTGCCCCACAGCCCATCCAATTGCTATAGGACTACTATCAACAGTCAGAACTACATGTTAACCCCTTTCATAGCTGACTCTACGAAGTACAAGCGGAGAAGACAACAGTTCTTTTAGCCTTCGAACTGCCTCTGAGTGCTTCTCGTCCCACTTAAACTTCTTGCCTTTCCGAAGCAAGCCGTATAAAGGATCAGCAACATGTGCAAAGTGAGGAATCCAAACATGATAGAATACACAAGCCCCTAAGAACCTCCGCACTTCAGTTTGCGAACTACATGTATCCTTCATCTGTTGGATGGCATCTACCTTACTTGGATCAGGCCTACGACCAAACCATCCACACAAATGTCCCACAATCACAACCTCTCGCACTCCAAACGAGGACTTAGCTCCTGATAACGTCAAGTGGACTTCCTCAAGACGTGACAATATCTTATCAACATCTGCAATGTGATCAACGACAAACTTACGGCACCCCCTCTGATCTGTCGCTTCATCCTTCTCCTCCTCTGAACAACCCTTGATTGGAATGTCATCCAAGAACGGCATTGTCTTCTCCGGAATAAAATCTCGTAAGACTTTATTCATCCCATTCATCATGTGCGCCACTGAGTTAGTAGCCCCTTGTGATAATGTGCACATCCTTACCAGTCCCAACGGAGTCCTCATAGTGGTGACATCCCTACTTCTTTCGGCAAGTTGAAATTGATCGTATCCGGAGTAGAGATCTCCCACAGAATAGATCGCTCTTCCAGCAAATGCTTCAGCAAACTCTCCTACAATCGGTCCTACCCCTGTATTCCTGATAGTCACTTGGTTTACTGGCTGCATATCTTGAATGAAGCGTAACGCTCCACTCTTTTTCGGAACTGTAAACCAACGACTAGAATACGGTGCAAATGAAGGTTCGAGAATCTTCATCTGCATTTTCTCCTTTAGAAGCTCCATAAGCTTAGGTAGATGAGCCCTAGGTACAGGGATTGGCCTCAAGTCCCAAGGTGCATGCGACACTGTAAAGATAATCATTGGAGCTACTACGCTCAGATCCACGCATCCTATCTCCGAAGCTTCAAAAGAAAAAGCCTTCCCATGCTTACTCAACATCTCTTTGAACTCTCGCTCTTCAATAGGAAAGAGAAAATCTGCGGATCCTACCTTCAACTCCTTGAGTGTAGCCGCAGTAAACTTGTGACCCACTCGGCGAGGATCCCTTAAGTTCTTCTCCTTCGAAGCTTGCTGAACTTGGTGGTTGGAGTCATCGGATAAAGGTTGAGCTACAGGCTTAACCTTTCTATCTACCGTTTTGTACTTGGTTTCAACCTTGACTTCTGGTTTCTGGAATGACTCTATGACCGAATAGAGCTCTCTAGAATTTATTTCCACCAGTTGATCTTCACTCCTTTTCTCAATCTTGGTAAGTTCCTCCAAAGGATCCTCTAATCCCATCTCCATGTAAACACCCGCTATTCTATCCTCCTCGTCAAGTACACACACTCTTTTTAGATCTTTCTCAACTCTTTCCACAGCCTTCCGCTCCCACTTCTGTAGATCAACAAGCTGCGTATATAAAGCAAATCCACCCTCAGAAAATCCCACAACTCCTGTACAAAAGGCACTTCCCTTCGCTGGCGAGAGTACCTCCTTCTGTGTATCGGTATCACCATACCCTCGCTCTATGGTGACCCTATGCGAAAATCCTTAAACTCTTCAGTGACTTTAGGAAGAGAACCACTCCGCAAGTTCTCTCGATTGCGCTCATGGTTAGGAGGTACAGTTAGAAACTGCACTGCTCTCTTACCGTCTTGATTTCTAATCCTAGCATATGCAGATCCATCATCCAGCACCTTGGTTTCCATCCTTACAGCCGTAATGTATGGCTGTCCAAGAATTACCGGATACGAAGTAGTGTCTTGAACAAAAAAGTTTTGCTCTATGACTACATCCCCAATCTTCACCCTTACATCCGGACAAGCACCGTAGAGTTCTCCCCGTGTGTTGTTCGCTGCCCGGATCATCCAACCATGCTCTATGTCAATGGGCCACTTCCCTCGCTTATAGACATCTTTAGATACGATGTTAATCTCTGATCCATGGTCAATGAGAGCAACCACCGGATCTACCAAATCTCCTATCTTCACCAAGGTCTCCGTAGTACCTCTAGCCCAATGTCCCCTAGTATAGTAACTAGAAACCATATCATCTCCCTCATCTTCATCTACAGCAAATCGAACCTTATGACTGGTGCAATATTTAGCTAACTCTTGCTCCTCCTCCTTCGTTATTCTCGTATCTAGAGCGTTAGTCATAGCAGTCTCTCCTGTCAACTGCCTCTTCCTCTTGATGGTGTCAATAATGACATCATGGAACTCCTTCTTTGCTATTCCTAGGATCTCTCGTAAAGTAAACTCAATCTTCACGTTGAGCACTCTCTCTTCTAACACCCCCTTCAAATCTGTAGCAGTTTCAATATCCGACTGCAGCTTGTAGGTAGCAGGCTTACCTTTCTTACTCCTTTCTAACCTCTCTGTAGTAGATGGTGGAACTTCCTCCATAGTCTCTTCTCGCACCGGCGTTGTATCTAGCCGAGGTTTCTCACCTCGTAACTGCCTCTTAGGAGTACTTCTCTCCTCACTAGGACCAGCATCATCCCTCCTACGCTTCTCCTCCATGAGAGCCTCATGTTGACTCTTTGCCAAGTAGGCGTGTATAGACATTGTATCTACTGGATCACTCCATCCAATAGCACCTCTGATTGTCGTGGCCACCTTGAGTAACTCACCCCTTGTTGCTTTTCCTTTCTCCATTGTGGTCACAGCATGACTCCATATTTCACTCGCCTTTACTTCCTCTTCAGAAGTACTATCTCTATCTTTCACTACCTCAACCCCATAGGTAGCGGCTTTTACTGATACCTCAGCATGTTGTAAAAGATAATCCTCTAAAACTTACCTCATCCCTCCTCTTCCAAAGTTGGTTTTGAGGATCTCACCTGTCTCCTTCAAGGCAACCTTCCCCTCCTTCTAGTAGATCACTCCTTGCCGTAGGATGTCAGCAAAATCTCCGCACTCCTTCCGGTGATGTTCAGTGCTATCGCACCACATACATCTCTGCACATACCCTTGCTTTGGAGCGGTTTTGCCCTCAAGTACTCCTCCTTTCTCCTCTAGCCTTGCTAGCTTAATCTGCAAGTCTCTCATCCCTTTTACCAATTCCTCTATTGCATCTTTTTGAGGTGCAACCATAGGGACAAGAACAGCAGGAAATGAAATAGGAGGTACTTGTACCGTAGGTGCTTGTACATTAGGCATTGTTGGCTGCCTACGGGGCAGTACGTTTGGCGGTGGTCTCACTTCTTGCCTTACCACCACCTTCCCTCTCCGATACTCCCGCTTCGCAAGTACACCCACTGCTTCAGAAACCTTCCTCCAATCAGCCGTGAGCCCAGTATCTTCCATCCTGTCTTCCAGAAGTAGTTCCAACTCCCTCTGTAGCTCATTGTTAGCTGCTTGCAGAAACAGCTCCACTTTGTCGTTCTCCAATGTGAGCTTCTCCATCCGAGACAACTGAAGGAACTGTCTCTCGAACTCCCTAAATAGCTCTGTAGCAACAAGCCCTTTATTGGGTTTGTTCACCCACTCCATGAATGACTTCTTTGTCACTCGATCTGCATCTTCTAGAGAATATTCTTCTTTTAATTGAAAAGTAAACTCTTCCCATGTAGCACCATGAGAGTGAATGATCTCCTTCACATGCTCCCGTATCTCCGGTACGTCAGCAAGCTCAAATGTATTGACCATCTCTCTCTCCGGCACTTTACTCAACTCCATCTCCCGAGAATAGTACTTGAGGTACTTGGAGATGTTCTTTCCATCAAACTGATCCAACAAACCCACAACAGACTGCAAAGCTCTAGTAGCCATTGCCTCTTTTCGTTCAGCGGCTTGTTGTTGTTGCATGATCAACGCGAATGTCTCAAGCAATCACATATCAGACCTTTTTAGTGGGTTCACCCTCGGGGCCTCTCCAGACGTAGAAGCCTCATCTATGAATTGAGATAGGCTCTCAGCGTCCATGATTGGAAAAAACGTATCTCTCAACCCCAGACGTTTCACGTCGAGTTCACCAACTGTCGTAGGGCGTGAAATATGGTCTGGGAATACACGGGGTATCTGGCTGTAGAGAGATACAACTGGATCTACGACCTAACCGATGAAAACTTATGCTCTCCCTATCTAATCTATCAGTCTTTTTTTTGTAGGTTACTAGCGATCTAACTTGACCCAAGTGCAACACATGTGCATCGCACAAATGACTCGGAGCTCAATTCCACTCTAGATAAAGACAAGGCTCATACACGGTACGTGTCTGCTTTAGATCCCAAGCACTTTTCATACAATCTCTCATCAACATCCGCTTCGCTACTTCTTCTCGACAAACTATCTAAATTGTAGACTCTGACCTTCTATTGTTCGCTGATACGAGTTTGCTCAAGAAGATGCCCACAGCAAGGACCGCCTACTACACAAGCTTCCCAACGATACAAGACATATCGGCAGCAAACAGCTAGAAACTCAGGGCGTGACACCGAGGATAACGGTACCTCAGCTTCAGCAAGACGTGGCACCTCCACTGAGCGTGATCGTCGTACCAATCTCACAATACAGCCTCCTTGTCATCCACACGACACCTCCAAGAAGCACACCTCCCATCTTCAAGTCGTTTTTTGTTCAACTCCAACCAAGAGATTTAAGCGAAATCTCTCTACGTCTTTCTCGCCTCGCTGCAAACTGAACTTTGACAATCTCGTGCCTTCACCTCGATTATCCAATCAGGCTCAAACTTCACAGGACATCCCCTCTGACCCTTCTCTACTACTGTATGAAATTTCAGTCTCAGATCTGAACCCAGCTGTCCGCGATGAATCAAGCCACCCGCCTGTGCTAACTTATGAGCTTTACAGATCTCGATGGCCAAAATCCTAGATCTCCACACATTCTCTTATCCAATTGAACTGAAATTTCACATGTGACTAGCTGATAGGGCACACTCTCATCCTGGAAAGTTTCACTCAGAGATCCAATCCCATGTGCACGGAGCAACTCAAGCTTTGAATCCAAAGAAAGCAGTTTTACTCATACCTCTCAACTGTAACAGCCAACTTCAATCGATCATTCCAGGAGCAAATCCAACCGAAATGTAGGATTGTTTTACATCAATACAACCAGCACGGAGTGAACTACTCGATCCCCTTGACAGCTCCTAAAGATCACCTCTCAAACTCTCGGATCACTCCAAAACGTGGCTCGGGGTACCGATTTGACCCCCTGACTTTCAACGTCCATCACTCTCTCCTCAGAACTCCAAATCGCCTGATCTTTGTCTCCAGAGTGTAGCTCGTCTCGAGAGCTTTCCAACAAGACCACTCACTCCTCAAATGACCCTCGGGAAGACCTCCAAAACCCTAAAGCCGTCTGCAGATCTGGAATGGCGTTGATTGGTCGAAAATGGACCAATAAGAAAACAGATCTGAAAACCTCTTTTGTCCTCTACTTGATACCCTAGAACAACTATAACCTTACTATCCTCTCATGCCTTCAAGGCATCGGCCCCAACCTTAGGTTAATTACATTCGTCGAACTATAGAGATCGTACTTAACACTTAAGATTCAGTACAAGGTCAAGATGACGACCTGGAACCGATTTACGATGAAAGGTATTACAAAAAGAAATGGAGAAGCCATCACTTGATTACAGTACTCCTCCCCCAAGTTCCTTGCGATCCACGCACGATGATTGATCTTCCGCCGACAGTGACACCGAACATCCACCCAGACGTTGAAAGGGATGTTGGCTGGATAATTCAAGTCCATTGGCCCTCGTCAAAGTAAGATGTACACTGTCAAGTCCCAGTCCTCTCCATACGTGACGATTGGTAAGATCACCGGAGTAGGCGAGTCCATCATCCTCCCCATGAACTCTTCTCCAAAGTAGGCGACGAACCACTGTCGAAAGTGATCGCGGTGGATCAAGTGAAGCTTGATATGAAACGAGTTCGGAAATGACAGATTTGGAACTCGATTCAGTCCTCCATCCATGAATACAACTCCTGCCGCTCCTTCTTATCACGTAAGACACTAAGACACACTCATGAAAACTACCCCCCCCCCCCGAAGAATGCCTCCCAAACCCCCAACCCACTATCTTATACCTATGTTTGACAACAAGAGCCATTCACGCGAACGTTCACGGATCATTGAGTCGGCACATCTTGTTATCGTGCGATCTCACATCCAGATCTCTGTGAACGTGACACCTAATACCCTCTTATGCGAACTACACAAAAGGTTCACCGAACACAAAGAAAACACAACACCCGTTCTACACTGAATTCACATGTGGGACGTCTCACAACACGACACCGCTGATATGGCGAAAGGAGAATTTTGACTAGAATTTGAGGAAGAAGTAGAGAGTACTCGTAAGAATTTGGAAAAGAACTCGAGGTGCTTTTTGTGTGGAGAAGAAGGACATAAAGTGAGCAACTGTCCTACGAAGAATAGACTTTTGCGTAAACGAAGAGGGTTGGTCGACTTAAGCTTGCACATATGTCCTTCTTCCTCTAGACAAGGCGTCATTGATCCTACATCTTTTGTCCGAGATGTGGAGTGAATGGGATTCCAGTTGAGCATGAGTGTAGCGCAGTGGTTGCTTTGCTCGAAACTGTAGCGGAAGGTCTCGAGAGAAGATTGAGTGTAGAAACAGAACGAGTGAAGACTTCTAGTGAGGATGGAGATAGTTGTTCACACGTTAGATAAGATGGCCATGAGGGTCAAGCTTATTCTAACCTTTGGAGAGGAGAGAACTCAACGGGGAAATTGTGGATTGCGGTGAAGTACGATCTTCACATCCACAGGCAGTACCTTGAGTAAGAAGAAGAAAAGAAAAGAAGAATGGGGAAACTTCCGATGTTTTACGGAAAGGATGGAGAAGACATGGAAGGATTTGTGAGGGACTTCAAACGAGCATGCATTGACAATGGAGATCGAAAGAAGAGCGAGTGGGTTGGATTGATACCTGAATTTCTTGAGAGTTATGCATTGACATGGTACGAGGATAGAGAGAAGAGTAGTGGGAATTCCAGATGATATTTGGGAAGTATTGACAGAGGCCTTAATTGAAACTTTTCTTCCTGATGAAAGTTACGAGAAGTTAATGATAGAGGTAACTTACCTCAAACAAGGAGAGAAAGAGAAAGTAAGGACTTATGTTGAGAGAGTGGAGAAATTAGAACAAAAGTTTCGGGTGGTTTTACGAAAGAGTGGAGATGTAGTAGAACCAATGATGATGGGCATTGGAGCAATGCTCACAAAGAATTTTATTGGGAGATTGAGGCCGGAGATTCGAACACAAGTACGGTATGAGAGACCAACTTCGAAGGTTGATGCAGTGAAGATCGCAACCAGGATGGAAGAGAGTCTGGATGGAGACGACTTGCAACCAATGACTGTTGGGGCAGCATGTGGAGATTTGCAAGGGCCGAGCATGCCAACTCTGACGCCTGCGAGTGTTCCGACTGTTCGATTTCAGAATCTGACTCCGATAGCTCCTACTAGTGCAGTTACAATCACTATACCATCTAGATCTGTTACTCCCGACTTTCGTGATGAGTTGAAAAGTTTGACAGAGTCTCTGGCAGATTTGAAGATCAATATGGTGAATTTGTTGCAACACCGGAGTCCAAATGTTGGAGGGGGCTCACGAGGTTATGAAAACTATCAGTCCAGAGGTGGACCACCACAAGGATCACCCAGTAACTACACGAGCCAAGGATGTTTTACGTGTGGAGGATCACACTTCCAACGTAATTGTCCAAGTCGTAATGGTAGAACGACGGATGGAGCTTCAACTTCACAAAGCAAGGACAAGGGTGTAGCATGCATTGACATCTTGGAGTCAAGAGATGTACGAGAAGGTTTTCAATCTGTAGAGCTATTGGCTCAAGAGAGGAAGAGGATGAGGACGCATTTCGACGAGGGAGAACCAGTCGTGATGGAAGATTCTCCAAGTCAAAATACTTGGAGTAGCAAATCTTCTTCAAAAACAAAAGAGCGGCGGAAGAAATTGAGAAATACTGATTTCACAATTTTGATGGAGCAATCAAAATACAATGTGATGGAAGACGTGGATAAGCAACGAGCAAACATTACTGTGGGACAGTTGATTGCTTTGAATCCTTCGGTGAGGAAAGAACTTCGTAGCGGTCTAAGCTCTCGACGAGGTCGGAAGAAGAAGGTAAATCCTTCTACTGTCGGTGTGAGTGCTTTAGATGCTAGTGAAGGAGAGATGTGCAACAAGGCATCAAAAGTAGAGGCTCGTATCAACGGGAGAGATGTCTCATATGTTCTTGTCGATGGAGGATCGGCAGTAAATGCCATCTCGGAACGACTCATGAGAAAGCTGGATGTAGTGCCAACTCGTCCTTCTAGTATCACGGTTGGCATGACTAACAGACAACGAGTTAGGCCATTGGGAGTGCTGGAGAGAGTTTGTGCGTCAGTAATGGGAGTGCAAGTAAACATGACATTTCAAATCTTGAAAGAGTCAAGTTGTGAAATGTTGCTCGGAAGACCTTGGCTTCGAGCAATACATGCAACAGATAACTGGCACAAAGGTTATTTACGCATCGGACTGAATCACCACCGGATCAAAGTTCCATTGCTCGGAGATCAAGTTGGGACGTCGGAATCGGATCGACCCACATCGGACTACTGGGAGTCAGAAGTTGTCGATACTACTTCTGATGTAGGTACCAATTCTTCAGATTCGGAATCTGAAAATACATCGTCAGAGGAGGAGAGAGAAGAACGAAATGTGGGTGTGAATGTAGTGGATCTTTTCTCTTCTCCGGAAATGCAAAGAGATAGAGACAAAGAACCGTTGACTCCTGAAGAGGAGGAGAGAAGAATTGCCATCTTACTTTATGGATCGAAGGTTACTAAAGAAGAGAAGAGTTGTTTCGAAGAGATCTTTCGCAAATACATTCATGTATTTGCATTTAGTTACAAGGATTTGAGGGAAGTCACACTGGAGCAACACCCTATCGAGTTAGAGAAGGAAGTCAAACCGATGCGACAGAAGCAACGAAGAGTGAGTCCTCCAATTGCGGATCTGGTGAAAGAAGAGATCGAGAAGCTACACACTGCTGGGTTCATTTACGAGGTGGAGCATTCTGAATGGGTATCACCCATTGTGATCATAAAGAAGAAAAATGACAAATTGAGGGTGTATGTTGATTACAAGAAGCTCAATGCGGTCACAAAGAAGGATTATTATCCTCTACCTTTCATCGACGAGATCTTGGAAGAATTGGCGGGAAACGAATGGTACAGCTTTGGAGATGGTTATAGCGGATATAACCAGATCAAAATTGTACCAGAACATCAACACCTGACCACTTTCACTACTCCGTGGGGTACGTTTGCATTTGGAGTCATGTCATTTGGTCTGTGTAATGCTCCTGTGACGTTTCAAAGGTTTATGAACAAAGTGTTCGAACCTTTCTTAGGAAAGTTTGTGAGAGATTTTATAGACGACTTTTGTGTTTACGGGAGTAAGGAGAAGCAATTTGAGCACCTTGTGAAGGTCTTAGAATGTTTAGATGTAGCAAATGCATCTCTCAATCCGGAGAAATGTATTTTTGGGTGCGAGGAAGGGTTACTCTTGGGTCATATCATATCCAAGGACGGCATTGCCGTTGATCCAGAGAAGGTGCAGAAGATCTTAGAGCTCCCTTTTCCTAGTACTCTCACTAAGCTATGACAGTTTTTAGGTATGGTGGGGTATTATCGAAGGTTTATACTCTTGTTTTCACATAAAGCATATGCTTTGACTGTATATCTGAAGAAGGGAATAGATTACGTGTTGATTTTAGGAGATGAAGAAGCTCTAGCCGCCTTTGAGGAACTGAAGAAAGCTCTTACTTCAACTCCGATCTTGGTTAAGCCTGATTGGAATAAATAATTTATTCTATATACGGATGCTTCAAATATAGCAGTAGGATGTACTTTAAGTCAGTATGATGTTGAAGGTAGAGATCATCCTATCGCATATGCTAGTTGGCAAATGATCAAGGCAGAGAGAAATTATTCTGTGACAGAGAGAGAAGGATTAGCAGTGATCTATGCTCTGAGAAAATTTCAACATTATCTCATATGAGGCAAGTTCACTATCGTTACAGATCATAAGGTATTGAAGTACATCTTGGCAATAAACCTATGGTTGAAGGACGATTAGCAAGATGGAAGCTCTTATTGTCAGAGTACGACTATGAGATCTGCGATCGACCAGGAAAGAAACACACGAATGCAGATTTGCTATCTAGAGCTTACGATGGAGATGGAGAGGAGCCGGTGGACGACACCTTTCCTGACGAAGATTTGATGATCTTGATGAGCAACTCTATTCTCCCAATAGAATATCAAGAAATTTGGGATTTTGTTACGGAAGGTGTCTATCCAGATGGGATGCGGACCAGAGAGAAGAAGGCGTTGGTGAAACGAAGTCAACCTTACTCGGTGGTGGAAGGTGTGTTATTCCGTGAAGGAGTTGATGGGGTCTTGAGAAGAGCTGCGAGCAAGGAGGAGTCTCTACGACTCATGAAAGAATTCCATGACGGTCCAGTATGTGGAGGACATTTCGCAGGCAAGTTGACGGTCCTCAAGATTGATATCATTGGAGTGAGATGTTTAGAGATTGCCTGACGTATTGTAAAACCTGTGATGTTTGTCAAGCTTTCGCTATCAAATCTAGTGTTTCTATTCCTCTTAGATCTATTCCAGTTCTTGGACCTTTCGAGAAATGGAGAATAGATTTTGTTGGGCCTTTGAATCGCACCCCTCGCAACAATAAGTATATTGTTGTAGCCACAGATTATCTTACAAAGTGGGTAGAAGCCAGACCTCTTGTAGCTATTGGAGAAGTTGAGGTGGGTAGATTTCTATACGAATGGATTATTACTAGGTTTGGATGTCCCTTGGAGTTAGTTTCATATAGGGGTAGAGAATTTGTCAGTGGTATGACTACTGCCATGTGTACACACTTCTCCATTTCTCAGAGGGTTACTACTTCATATAAACCTAGTTCAAACGGTTTGGTAGAGAGGACAAACTTTACTTTGTGTCAAATGTTAGCAAAGGATGCTGACATGGAAGGGGCCAAACACAACTGAGACAAGCATCTTCATGCGGTGCTATGGGAGTATCGTACAATAGTGAGACGTCTACGGGATATTCACCTTTCAAGATGGTGTATGGGTTGGAATCCAGATTACCAATCCAGTTCGACCTAACCACCTTTCAGACCTTGCAAGCTGGATTGAAGAGAAAGGGTGGTCCAATAGCTGAGAAAGAGAGGAGAGAAACCTTGTTGGAGCTGGAAGAGAATAGAGACGATGCAGCTCAACGAATTGAGATGGCTCAGCAACAGCAGAAGAAGAGCTATGACAAGCGCTTGGCGAAGAACAAAACGAAGTTACAGCCATTTCAAAAGGGTGAGTGGGTGATGTTATGGGATGCTATTAGGCACAAGCGAGTTCAAAAGAAGTTCTTACGTCGATATTTTGGACCTTTCATCATCTCCAAAGTGTGGAGTAATGACACCTATGATCTTCAAGAAAGGAGTGGTACGTTCTTCGACCGAGTGAACCACGACAAGCTGAAGAAGTTTCATCAACGTGATACTTCACTCCGAGGACGGAGTGAAAAAAGGACGGGCTTTGCGTACAAAGTCCACTGAAGGAGTTTGCAGATTCTTGTTGGAGGACGTGATCTGTAGGTACGGATGTGTTGGAAAGATTACAGCAGATCGTGGAGAGCTGAATACTCTCGAAGCTAAGCAGTTCTTTGAGAGATGCGGGGTGAAACTAGCTCTTACTACGGCCTACAATCCAGAAGGGAATGCTAAGAGTGAGCGAGGTCATCCTCCTATTGTTAAAGCCATTGTGAAAGCTTGTAGAGGAAGGGTGAAGGAGTGGCCAAGGTTCTTACCTTTTGCTTTATGGGCTGATCGTTGCACACATAGTTCAGTGACTGGGTACATGCCAACAGAGCTAATGCAAGGACAAAAACCTATCATGCCCATCGAGGAGCACATTCCTACTTGGAGCGTTCTACCTTGGGAGGATAATATGTCTAAGGAGGATCTTCTTGCGCTTCGGATTCGTCAACTGGAAAGAAGACCCGAGGACATAGAGATTGCAGTTGATAGGTTGAGAAAGGCTCGGTTAAAGAATAAGGGTAGGTTTGATGAGCGTCATCGGTTGCAGCCAAAGGAGATTAAGGAAGGCGATTGGGTGTTGGTATATGATTGTAGCTTGGACAACCAACACAGTGCTCTTAGAAAATTCTCTAAGCGGTGGTTTGGACCATATGTGGTTCTTGTTGTATATGACAATGCTACATATTCACTTCGGGAGCTTGATGGATCAAAGCTCAAAGTTCCCATTGCAGGAAAGCGTGTGAAACTCTTCAAGAAGCGAGATGAAGAGATAAGCGTGGAAGAAGTCGGAGCGGAGTTTGATCTCTTGGTCGACGAGGATGATTTGGTTCTTGAGGATGCTGATAACGATGACATCATTCAAGACGACGAAGACGTTGTGTGATGCCGTCCACAACTTGTAAGTGTTTGTGGCGCATGCCGGAGGATGCGCAGGTTTAGAGGGGGTAGATGTCGTGTTGTGAGACGTCCCACATGTGAATTCAGTGTAGAACGGGTGTTGTGTTTTCTTTGTGTTCGGTGAACCTTTTGTGTAGTTCGCATAAGAGGGTATTAGGTGTCACGTTCACAGAGATCTGGATGTGAGATCGCACGATAACAAGATGTGCCGACTCAATGATCCGTGAACATTTGCGTGAATGGCTCTTGTTGTCAAACATAGGTATAAGATAGTGGGTTGGGGGTTTGGGAGGCATTCTTCGGGGGGGTAGTTTTCATGAGTGTGTCTTAGTGTCTTACGTGATAAGAAGGAGCGGCAGGAGTTGTATTCATGGATGGAGGACTGAATCGAGTTCCAAATCTGCCATTTCCGAACTCGTTTCATATCAAGCTTCACTTGATCCACCGCGATCACTTTCGACAGTGGTTCGTCGCCTACTTTGGAGAAGAGTTCATGGGGAGGATGATGGACTCGCCTACTCCGGTGATCTTACCAATCGTCACGTATGGAGAGGACTGAGACTTGACAGTGTACATCTTACTTTGACGAGGGCCAATGGACTTGAATTATCCAGCCAACATCCCTTTCAACGTCTGGGTGGATGTTCGGTGTCACTGTCGGCGGAAGATCAATCATCGTGCGTGGATCGCAAGGAACTTGGGAGAGGAGTACTGTAATCAAGTGATGGCTTCTCCATTTCTTTTTGTAATACCTTTCATCGTAAATCAGTTCCAAGTCGTCATCTTGACCTTGTACTGAATCTTAAGTGTTAAGTACGATCTCTATAGTTCGACGAATGTAATTAACCTAAGGTTGGGGCCGATGCCTTGAAGGCATGAGAGGATAGTAAGGTTATAGTTGTTCTAGGGTACCAAGTAGAGGACAAAAGAGGTTTTCAGATCTGTTTTCTTATTGGTCCATTTTCGACCAATCAACGCCATTCCAGATCTGCAGACGGCTTTAGGGTTTTGGAGGTCTTCCCGAGGGTCATTTGAGGAGTGAGTGGTCTTGTTGGAAAGCTCTCGAGACGGGCTACACTCTGGAGACAAAGATCAGGCGATTTGGAGTTCTGAGGAGAGAGTGATGGACGTTGAAAGTCAGAGGGTCAAATCGGTATCCCGAGCCACGTTTTGGAGTGATCCGAGAGTTTGAGTGGTGATCTTTAGGAGCTGTCAAGGGGATCGAGTAGTTCACTCTGTGTTGGTTGTATTGATGTAAAACAATCCTACATTTCGGTTGGATTTGCTCCTGGAATGATCGATTGAAGTTGGCTGTTACAGTTGAGAGGTATGAGTAAAACTGCTTTCTTTGGATTCAAAGCTTGAGTTGCTCCGTGCACATGGGATTGGATCTCTGAGTGAAACTTTCCAGGATGAGAGTGTGCCCTATCAGCTAGTCACATGTGAAATTTCAGTTCAATTGGATAAGAGAATGTGTGGAGATCTAGGATTTTGGTCATCGAGATCTGTAAAGCTCATAAGTTAGCACAGGCGGGTGGCTTGATTCATCGCGGACAGCTGGGTTCAGATCTGAGACTGAAATTTCATACAGTAGTAGAGAAGGGTCAGAGGGGATGTCCTGTGAAGTTTGAGCCTGATTGGATAATCGAGGTGAAGGCACGAGATTGTCAAAGTTCAGTTTGCAGCGAGGCGAGAAAGACGTAGAGAGATTTCGCTTAAATCTCTTGGTTGGAGTTGAACAAAAAACGACTTGAAGATGGGAGGTGTGCTTCTTGGAGGTGTCGTGTGGATGACAAGGAGGCTGTATTGTGAGATTGGTACGACGATCACGCTCAGTGGAGGTGCCACGTCTTGCTGAAGCTGAGGTACCGTTATCCTCGATGTCACGCCCCGAGTTTCTAGCTGTTTGCTGCCGATATGTCTTGTATCGTTGGGAAGCTTGTGTAGTAGGCGGTCCTTGCTGTGGGCATCTTCTTGAGCAAACTCGTATCAGTGAACAATAGAAGGTCAGAGTCTACAATTTAGATAGTTTGTCGAGAAGAAGTAGCGAAGCGGATGTTGATGAGAGATTGTATGAAAAGTGCTTGGGATCTAAAGCAGACACGTACCGTGTATGAGCCTTGTCTTTATCTAGAGTGGAATTGAGCTCCGAGTCATTTGTGCGATGCACATGTGTTGCACTTGGGTCAAGTTAGATCGCTAGTAACCTACAAAAAAAAGACTGATAGATTAGATAGGGAGAGCATAAGTTTTCATCGGTTAGGTCGTAGATCCAGTTGTATCTCTCTACAGCCAGATACCCCGTGTATTCCCAGACCATATTTCACGCCCTACGACAGTTGGTGAACTCGACGTGAAACGTCTGGGGTTGAGAGATACGTTTTTTCCAATCATGGACGCTGAGAGCCTATCTCAATTCATAGATGAGGCTTCTACGTCTGGAGAGGCCCCGAGGGTGAATCCACTAAAAAGGTCTGATATGCGATTGCTTGAGGCATTCGCGTTGATCATGCAACAACAACAAGCCGCTGAACGAAAAGAGGCAATGGCTACTAGAGCTCTGCAGTCTGTTGTGGGTTTGTTGGATCAGTTTGATGAAAAGAACATCTCCAAGTACCTCAAGTACTATTCTCGGGAGATGGAGTTGAGTAAAGTGCCGGAGAGAGAGATGGTCAATACATTTGAGCTTGCTGACGTACCGGAGATACGGGAGCATGTGAAGGAGATCATTCACTCTCATGGTGCTACATGGGAAGAGTTTACTTTTCAATTAAAAGAAGAATATTCTCTAGAAGATGCAGATCGAGTGACAAAGAAGTCATTCATGGAGTGGGTGAACAAACCCAATAAAGGGCTTGTTGCTACAGAGCTATTTAGGGAGTTCGAGAGACAGTTCCTTCAGTTGTCTCGGATGGAGAAGCTCACATTGGAGAACGACAAAGTGGAGCTGTTTCTGCAAGCAGCTAACAATGAGCTACAGAGGGAGTTGGAACTACTTCTGGAAGACAGGATGGAAGATACTGGGCTCACGGCTGATTGGAGGAAGGTTTCTGAAGCAGTGGGTGTACTTGCGAAGCGGGAGTATCGGAGAGGGAAGGTGGTGGTAAGGCAAGAAGTGAGACCACCGCCAAACGTACTGCCCCGTAGGCAGCCAACAATGCCTAATGTACAAGCACCTACGGTACAAGTACCTCCTATTTCATTTCCTGCTGTTCTTGTCCCTATGGTTGCACCTCAAAAAGATGCAATAGAGGAATTGGTAAAAGGGATGAGAGACTTGCAGATTAAGCTAGCAAGGCTAGAGGAGAAAGGAGGAGTACTTGAGGGCAAAACCGCTCCAAAGCAAGGGTATGTGCAGAGATGTATGTGGTGCGATAGCACTGAACATCACCGGAAGGAGTGCGGAGATTTTGCTGACATCCTACGGCAAGGAGTGATCTACTAGAAGGAGGGGAAGGTTGCCTTGAAGGAGACAGGTGAGATCCTCAAAACCAACTTTGGAAGAGGAGGGATGAGGCAAGTTTTAGAGGATTATCTTTTACAACATGCTGAGGTATCAGTAAAAGCCGCTACCTATGGGGTTGAGGTAGTGAAAGATAGAGATAGTACTTCTGAAGAGGAAGTAAAGGCGAGTGAAATATGGAGTCATGCTGTGACCACAATGGAGAAAGGAAAAGCAACCGAACTTCACACACAATCCGAACTTCAATTCGGCATAACTCCTTGTTTATTGATCCAAATCGAGCAAAAGTTTCACTGACAGTGCTTGGCACGACGAGCTCTCTCTTCCTGTGTTCTCAGATTTCGAAGATACCTCACCAATTGCTCGAACTCTCCTCTAGAGCTCTGTTTCTAAACTTAGAGTTTTACAAAAGACAAAAATGGACCAATGGGAGTTCATAGCTCCACTTGACTGTCCTTTTGTGCCTTAAACTACCTGGTAACTTTTCTACACTCATAGGCTACCACGTCAAGCCCTCTAGAGTACCAGCGTATAACTTAAACTACCTAAAACGACACGCAACCTGAAAGTTAACTCAAATTAGCTAGAAAGCGTGAATGGACGACAAGTAAGTACAACCCATGAGCTCAAACCCCTATCAGCATGGAAACCCTAAGTTATGTACATTGAACGTCATAGACAAGTAAGAAGTCACTTGCACAAGCGCACAAATGCTTGAACAAGATAACTAACATACTATCAGCCTACTAGGACTCAAAATAGTGTTAACACCGTATGCAAAGGTGTCAAACATATACATAAAAGACTAGAAGTAATATGAGCTAACTTCTAGAACTACCAAACCTAAGCGTCGGAGTAGAAGTCAAGCATGTAGCCGCCAAGTAGCGCGACAGCGTATGAGAGGTGAGAAGTCAGAAGAACAGAGTGCAGTTGTCTTGAGTCTGTTGTGAGGATAGATTGCGCGTAGGAAGACGAAGACAGGTGAGACCAGTGAAGGGAAGTCTGACTTCGGGAAGTCTTCCGAGAAAGACATTTAATCGGAAGCTGTCCCGAGTGTCTTCCCAGAGGCCACTGTCACCGCAGGAGCCCGCAACCATCTTCTGAACCTTTCTTATACTCTACTTCTCGCATATCTTGTATCTTCTGATAGGAAGTAGGATGTAATGCAAGGTGGGTTGTCTTCTTGGTAATCCATGCGAGGCCTTGCTTAGATAGGATTGTTTAGATATAGCTCGGAAGACGAGAGCTATCTAGGAAGTACTGTTAGAATCCCGGAAGACGGAGTAGCTGTCTTCTGGAAGACTAGTTTCGTCTTCTGAGAAGTAGAAGCTAGACTGTGGGCATTCGGGAAGGACTGGGCCTTCAGCTCATAGTAGGTGCTTGTGGTTTAGTGCAACAGATCTTCCAGGTATGTCGATGCATCCGCGGAGCTTGATGTTACCATCGGCAGAATTGGCCGAGGCCACTCCTTTCCTCAAGGAGTTGGGTCTCGACTTCTTCCTGTGGGATTGGAACCTCGCAGATCAAGGGCTTCTGGAGGAGGTGTGGGCAGCGTTACCACCGCGTAACCGTGTACCTGCGAAGGCAAGAGTAGCTCGGAGAAGACCGTCTTCCTGGACTGAAGACTAGTGGCGTAAGGCGTTTCACAGGCCTGAGTCCGAGAACCGAGGATATTGGTACGAGAAGAAGATCTTGCCTAGGATTGTGAGTTCGTGGCATGTGCTTGGGAGCACCACCTGCCTTTTCGTGGAAGACAGGCAGGGGAGGAACGGTTGGAAGATAGAATCTTAGCGGGAGCCGAAGAAGCGCCTCCTGGCGAAGTTATTTCTGCATCTCTTTCCCAAGGGGAAAGCGCAGAAGACAAGGTACTTAAGAGATCAAGACGTGGAGTTCCTGGAATTAGTGTGAGATGACAGAGTGCCCATCTACTTGGGCGCGTACATCCACAACTACGTACAGACGGAGCTAGCATACTTGGGTACCCCGGCGGGAGGACACCTGACGCCCTTCCTTTGCTACTTGTATGTAGCCATGAGGGATCTTAGGGAAGATCAGCTGGCAGTGTATGGACCAACGGAGCGACATGAGGTGAAGGAGGAGACCTCGGAAGACGATGACCGAGAGGCAGCAGCAACGCCCCCTCCCACTCTGATGCCACAGCTGAGGCCCGGCTCTCACCAGAAGACGCTTCTGGTGAGGGAAGATGAGTCTAGTGGGTCGGAAGACGCCACGCCACTGAGGAAGATGGGTCCCAGAAGTGTACCGAGGATACTCATCTCCCTCATTCACTCAGGATCGGAGTCCGACTCGGAAGAAGACCTGCTGAGTACCCGATCGGAGCAGAAGACTGCTTCTGCAACGCCTGGGAGTCTTTCGAAGACTCCAGAAGACGAAGGATGGATGGGCGCTCCTGCTGCGATGCCAGGAAGCGCAAGGAAGAGAGCCGCTCCTGCCATGAGGAGTCTTCCACCCCGGAAGATGAGAAGAGTATCTTCTTCTCGTGCGCAGAAGATGAAGGCCGTAGTAGTGGAAGAGGCTTCCTTGCCTCTAGAAGACGAAGTCGACACCATGGAGCGAGTGGTGGAGATGAACTTGTCTTCCGCAGGAAGACGACTGGAGGAGTTCAGTGCCTACTTCCAGAAGGAGATCCAGCCAGCTATGGAGTTGCTGGAGAGGAGAGCGAGGGCACAGGAGAAGCCCTTACAACCTGGATTCGGCCTGCGCACCTTGCTGCGACAGGAGGAAGACCAGAAGAAGACGGAGTCGTTGGAAGCTAGCCTCCGCACTACGGAGAAGCTTGCGGCCAGGTACAAGGCGGAAGCAGCCGCTTCTGCCAAGGAGCTGGTACAGCTTCGGAAGAGCAACCAGGAGTTGCAAGCGCGGGTACAGCAGCGCAATCAAGAAGTCACCCGAGTGCGGGAGAAGATCACCGCTCTCGCAGAAGAGCAGACCATATGGAAGACGCAGCGAGAAGCCGCGGAAGCGCGAGCTGCAGCTGAGAAGACGCAGAGGAAAGCAGCAGAGGCCCGTGCGCAGAAGATGTTGACACAGTCGGTGGAAGCGCTTCGAAAGAAGTTCAACTACACCGCGGGTAGGAAGTTACTTACCTTAGCTAGAGGATGGGACAGCGAGTCCAAAGCGATGTTGGTGGAATGTCGGGAGAGCATGTTCAGGTACTTGGATAGACAGATAGAAGGAGTGAAGATACTTTATGGTCTTCCCTCGCTTCCGACACCTGCAACCGCATCTTCCCACGCTCCAGCACCATTGACTGGATCCGGAATGGAGAAGGAGGAGTTCGATCTCGATGTGCACTTGGTGGTGACAGCGTTGGAAGACGAGAAGACTCCAGAAGACGCCCCGGAAGACAAGATGTCTTTTGGAAGACAAGATGTCTTCTGGAAGACAGGAAGACGAGCCGTCTTCCCAAGTATTCCGCGTGGAGGAAGCGACTTCCCCGGATCCCCATGAGGTCCCCATGGTCCATAGTCCCGCACCCGTGCCTCAGAAGACGGAAGAAGCACCGGTCGACTCCGCTTCCTAGAAGACGCTTCTGTCTTCCGAAGCAGACGTCGAAGCCGAGGAAGACGCAGCAGCAACGACAGCAGAGCCAGCAAGAGACGAAGAAGAGGAAGCCACCTCAGTGACACCCGAGGTAACTGCAGGGCTTTCTAGCTTATCAGAAGCCGCATTAGGAGCTCCGATAGGAGCAGATCAGGTAGAGATTGCCTCCGTGCAATCTGAGTAGTTAGTCACTCTATTTCCAAATATAGTAGAATCGAACATGCTATCTTAAGGATGGCAGTTTTCCCATGTAATATTAGTTAGGACACCATGTGGCAGCATAGGTAGCGTAGGAAGGACAAGGTGGATGACCAATTCGGGTAGGGGAACCGCTTGCATGTGAGGTGACAACCTCCTGTCAGCGCCTCTCTCTCCCTGGTGGTCGCCTCCCCTGGTTCTCACGGCGGCAGCATAAGTAGGATAGCAGAGTAGGAGATAGGGCTCTGCCAGTTCTGCCAGTTCTGTAGAATTCTGTAGTAACTGAACATACACACCGATTCTACAGGCAGGCAGTCGAGACACATTAGAGCAGAGACAGTCTTAACGCACTACACCCGTCGTTGGAAACATACGAATAGTCTTGGAATATACCAGAGGGGTCTGCATACTCGCACCAGCAATGGTTCGACGATGTAGATAGAAGTAGTGGACAGTCTAGGAACAGGGAACGGCATCCTCGTGCAGTCCTGTTAGCTAGGCTGGTGTGTCGAGGAGTAGACGCAGGAAGTGTAGTGACGTAGGATTTCTCCTTTTGCCCATTTAGTATACAAGATATCGTTCCCACATAGGATTTGCACAAGTAACGCTGCTCTAAGTTCTAAGATCTGTTCAAACACACAAACACGCGGGTTTTGTCTAGAAATCCCGTCTTCTCACAAAACCACACAAAACAACACGTCTTCCAGATACGCCAAATGGTGCTCTGGACCCAAACAAACAACTACCAATTACAATATCATACAACTATTCACAAAGAAGCTCGGGAAGACGATCTTCCTGCTTCCAGGTTGCTTCTTCCGGTCTTCTCGATACCGTCTTCCCGAAACGATTCTCGTCTTCTGGGGGTTTAGCTCGTCTTCTCACACCTCCAGAAGGCTGTCCGGCTTCGCAGAAGGCTGTCCGGCTTCGCAGAAGTCGACTAGTAACAGTCGTTACACCTTACTCTCACACTCACATTCCACCGGGTTGGATAAATCACAGGGTGTATGCCCCCTGTAGCCTTCCCAGGCTTCGGCCTACGGAAGTTGTCTTCCTGCAGCGCTACAATGACATTCACCTTCACGGAAGCTCAATAGAAGTATCGGAAGCTCACTAGAAGAAGATAAGAAGATGGGGAAGATGAGGGAAGATGGGAAGAAGAAGAAATCCAAACAAGAGAAAACAGGATGAAAAGAGTAAATTAAGGTTCCGACAGGCTTCTAGTCCGGATCCTGACTAACAAGCCATCCCTGCTTGTAATAGTTTGGGGAAGAAGACAACAAACGTGAGTACTGTTGCACCGTCTTCTACTCGAGGATGTCGTCTTCTGTTGCGGGAAGAAGTCTTCTTTCTTCTTCACTTCGCTGCTCTGACTGCTCTGTCTTCTGGGATCCCTTACCCATAAGACCGTTCGTACGTAGATCCCAAGTGCTCTACTGAACGAGTCAAGCTACACTTCCACAACTGCTGACAGTCATCGTCACTCAAGAAGAACACTTCTCATGCACAATTGGGAGCGAATTCAATGAACCCACCATCCAGAAGACATGGACAAAGCTTCTGCACTCAAATCCACAATCTATTCTCCGAGAAGAAGTCACAATGGCATTGGGAAGCTCACTCCCGCTACTTCCTGCGTCTACTCCTCGACACACCAGCCCAGCCAACAGGACTGCACGAGGATGCCGTTCCCTGTTCCTGGACTGTCCACTACCTCTATCTACATCTTCGAACCACTGCTGGTGCGAGTATGCAGACCCCTCCTGTATATTCCAAGACTATGTTTCCAACAACGGGTGTAGTGCGCTAAGACTGTCTCTGCTCTAATGTGTCTCGTATGCCTGCCTGTAGAATCGGTGTGTATATTCAGTTACTGCCGAATTCTACAGAAATGGCAGAGCTCTCAGAGAGCTTTTCTCCTACCCTGCTATCCTACTTAACCATCTGCCTCGAGAGTCAGGGGAGGCGACCACCAGGGAGAGAGAGAGAGGCGCTGACAAGAGGTTGTCACCTCACATGCATGCGGTCCCTCTTCCCAATTAGCCCTCCACTGTGTTACTCCTACGCTACCTATGCTGCCACATGGGGTCCTAACTATTTTTACATGGAAAACTGCCACCCTTAAGATAGCATGTCCAATCCTACTAAATCTGGAAGTGTCAATTGAGTTTGCTAACTACTCTGATTGCTCGGTGCTAATCTCTACATGATCTGCTCCTACCGGAGCTACTACCTCGACTTCTGATGGGCTGGGAAGCCCTGCACTTACCTCGAGTACCACTGAGGTAGCTTCCCTCTCCTCGCTCTTCGCTGGCCCTGCTATTTCTGCGGCTGCGTCTTCCTCGGCTTCGACTTCGGAAGACGGAATGGTCTTCTGAGAAGACGAGTCGAATGGTGCGTCTTCAGTCTTCTGAGGCACAGATGCAGTACTAGGGACCATGGCGATCTCATAGGGGTCCGGGGAAGTCGCTTCCTCCACGCGGAATACCTGGGAAGACGGCTCGTCTTCCTGTCTTCCAGAAGACATCATGTCTTCCGGGGCGTCTTCTGGAGTCTTCTCGTCTTCCAACGCTGTCACCACCAAGTGTACAGCGAGATCGAACTCCTCCTTCTCCATTCCGGATCCAGTCGAGGGTGCTGGGGCTTGGGAAGATGCGGTTGCAGGTGTCGGAAGTGAGGGAAGACCATAAAGTGTCTTCACTCCTTCTATCTGTCTATCCAGGTACCTGAACATGCTATCTCTGCATTCCACCAACCTCGTCTTGGATCCGCTGTCCCATTCCCTAGCTAAGGTAAGTAACTTCTTACCCGCGGTGAAGTTGAACTTCTTCCGAAGCGCTTCTACCGACTGAGCTAGCATCTTCTGCGCACGAGCCTCCGCTGCTTCCCTCTGCGTCTTCTCTGTTGCAGCTCGCGCTTCTGCGGCTTCTCGCTGCATCTTCCAAGTGGTCTGCTCTTCTGCGAGGGCAGTGATCTTCTCCCGTACTCGGAGAACTTCCTGATCACGCTGCTGTACTCGCGTCTGCAACTCCTGGTTGCTCTTCCGAAGTTGCATCGACTCCTTGGCAGAAGCGGCTGCTTCCGCCTTGTACCTGGCTGCAAGCTTCTCCGTGGTGCGGAGACTAGCTTCCAGAGACTCCGTCTTCTGCTGGCTGTCTTCCTGTCGCAGCAAGGTGCGCAGGCCGAATCCAGGCTGTAGAGGCTTCTCCTGTGCCCTCGCTCTCCTTTCCAGCAACTCCATAGCGGGCTGGATCTCCTTCTGGAAGTAGGCACTGAACTCCTCCAGTCGTCTTCCTGCAGAAGACAAGTTCATCCCCACCACTCGCTCGATGGTGTCGACTTCGTCTTCCAGAGGCAAGGGAGCCTCTTCCACCACTACGGCCTTCATCTTCTGCGCACGAGAAGAAGCTACTCTTCTCATCTTCCGGGGTGGAAGACTCCTCGTGGCAGGAGCGGCTCTCCTCTTTGCGCTTCCTCGCGTCGCAGTAGGAGTGCTCATCCATCCTTCGTCTTCTGGAGTCTTCGGAAGACTTCCTGGGTGTTACAGAAGCTGTCTTCTGCTCCGATCGGATACTCAGCAAGTCTTCCTCCGAGTCCGACTCCGATCCTGAATGGATGAGGGAGATGGGTGTCCTCGGTACACTTCTGTGACCCATCTTCCTCACTGGCGTGGCGTCTTCCGACCCACTAGACTCGTCTTCCCTCACCAGAAGCGTCTTCTGGTGAGAGCCGGGTCTCAGCTGTGGCATTAGAGTGGGAGGGGGCGTTGCTGCTGCCTCTCGGTCATCGTCTTCCGAGGTCTCCTCCTTCATCTCCTGTCGCTCCGTTGGTCCATATACTGCCAGCTGATCTTCCCTAAAATCCCTCATGGCTACATACAAGTAGCAGAAGAAGGGCGTCAGATGTCCTCCCGCCGGGGTACCCAAGTATGCTAGCTCCGTCTGTACATAGTTGTGGATGTACGCGCCCCAGTAGATTGGCACTCTGTCATCCCACACTGATTCCAGGAACTCCACGTCTTGATCTCCTAAGTACCTCGTCTTCTGCGCTTTTCCCTTGGGGAAAAGATGCAGAAACAACTTCGCCAGAAGTCGCTTCTTCGGCTCCCGGTAAGACTCTATCTTCCAACCGTTCCTCCCTTGTCTGTCTTCCACGAAAAGGCAGGTGGTACTCCCAGGCACATGCCATGAACTCACAATCTTAGGCAAGATCTTCTTCTCGTACCAATATCCTCGGTTCTCGGTCTCAGGCCTGTGAAACGCCTTACGCCACCAGTCTTCAGTCCAGGAAGACGGTCTTCCCCGAGCTACTCCTGCCTTCGCAGGTACACGGTTACGCGGTGGTAACGCTGCCCATACCTCCTCCAGAAGCCCTTGATCTACGAGGTTCCAGTCCCATAGGAAGAAGTCGAGACCCAACTCCTTGAGGAAAGGAGTGGCCTCGGCCAATTCTGTCGCTGGTAACACCAAGCCTCGCGGATGCATCGACATACCTGGAAGATCTGCTGCACTAAACCACAAGCACCTACTATGAGCTGAAGGCTCAGTTCTTCCCGAGTGCCCATAGTCTAGCTTCTACTTCTCAGAAGACGAAACTAGTCTTCCAGAAGACAGCTACTCCGTCTTCCGGGATTCTAACAGTGCTTCCTAAATAGCTCTCGTCTTCCGAGCTATATCTAAACAATCCTATCTAAGCAAGGCCTCGCATGGATTACCAAGAAGACAACCCACCTTGCATTACATCCTACTTCCTATCAGAAGATACAAGATATGCGAGAAGTAGAGTATGAGAAAGGTTCAGAAGATGGTTGCGGGCTCCTGCGGTGACAGTGGTCTCTGGGAAGACACTTGGGACAGCTTCCGATTCAATGTCGTTCTCGGAAGACCTCCCGAAGTCAGACTTCCCTTCATTGGTCTCACCTGTCTTCTTCTTCCTACGCGCAATCTATCCTCACAACAGACTCAAGACATGTGCACTCTGTTCTTCTGACTTCTCACCTCTCATACGCACTCAGAAGAAGTTTGCTGCATGATGGGAAGACATGACCCTCGATCATTCTCTCCGGATTCTGCCAGCAATACTTCTCACAACTCTCTTCTAAGTTCGGGAAGAAGAAGGAACGGCTGCTATGGGTCGGACAGAAGAGACCCGAAATGGACCCTCACGTCTTCTCGCTCATTTTGCCAGCCTTTCAGTCTTCTAGTCTCTCTAGGAAGATGTGGAGTTGAGAAGCTTGGAAGACCGGGAGGCACAGGCCTAGTTCCCGAGTTCCAACTTCTCGAAATAACACAACAACTCACCACACCACTCAGGCTTCATACCAAGTCTCTCTAAACACAAAAGCAAAGCAAATCCACTCTTGATACGAATTGTGTTCAGTCGACTTCCGAAGACAGTCTTCCGAAGATATCTTCCGAAGACAATCAAGTTCAAGAAGCGTCTTCCGAAGATGTTCCCATCTTCCGAATCGTCTTCTATTCCAAGTTTCGGGGGTAGAGAGATAGTAGGATAGAGAAATTGATAGTTGGGTTCGCCAATTTGAAGACTAGGGGTAGGGAAGCTCGAATTGAGCTCGGGAAGAAGCAAGGAGATATCTTGACAGAAATTGGGCAGCGCTTCCGCGCCCAATGTCTCAATAGGAAAGATGGGGGGTGGGGTAATCGATCAGGCTGCCTGCACACAATCAAGGAAGCGCGGGGAGTACCAGACAATGACGAGAAGAAGTGGGAAGGGGAAAGAACAGAGAAAAGAACCTCTACAGTCTTCTTCGGCTCCCGAGTTGCCTTTGACCTCCGCGCGCTTCTGGCTCTTGTACTAGCTTCCAATGCGACTCCTCTCGAATGCACCTGCTGTCAATTTCGGTCCACACCTCAATTCTACTTTCGCTTCTACTCGCCACTCTCCACTGTCAACTTCTCGGAAGCTCCAAAGAAATGCCTTCGCTCTCTCTGCTGTTTGTGCTTCCGCAATCCGATTTCACCCTTCGCCTAGCTGCCAACGTACTCTCTACTACCTCGATGTCTTACTCGATTCCTCTCTCAATGCTAGCTCGAAGTTCACTCTCTCAATCGATCTTCTTCAGGCGCACTGTGCTGCGGGAAGTTGGAAGGTGGCTAATGTGCTTCCTCACGCATCTTCCCCGCAGATTAGGGGTTCTCGTCCTTGGTGTCTTCCTGACCTACCTACCTATTCGGTGCGCTCCAGTAGGTACACCTACTGTCTTACCCGAAAACTCGTGGTTGATCCTTCGCGGTCGCTGTCTTCTGGAAGATAGGTGTCTTCCGCCGTCTTCTCGTCTTCTGAAGATGCAACTGAGAAGACGATCTTCCGAAGACGGTCGTCTTCTGAAGAAGTCAACTTCTTATTACAAACAGCTCTTAAGATCATCTTCCTACTAAGGAAACCGGTAACCTTAAGTAACAACGCTTCTTCAGTTATACAAACAAGTCATTATCCTTAAAAATTTCAAAAATTCGTGCATCCTGTAATTTGTGGGCACCACATACGCCCACCCTCACATGTTTGCGTCCCCGCAAACATCAGTGGTTCCTGCACTTCTGTTTACGTCCAGTACTTCTTGACGCGCCACCCATTAACACGAGTGGTCATCAGTGTACCGTCCAACTCTTCCAACTGCAAAGAGCCATTGTCGAAGACCTCTAAGACACGGTAAGGTCCCATCCAGCGAAGATGAATTTTCCCGGGGAACTTAATATGACGGTTGTCGTAGAGAAGTACCAAGTCCCCGTCCACAACAGTCACATTCCTCAACTTGCTATCGTAGTTTACCTTACGTTGCGCTTGCACCTCGTATGTCTTCTCCAAAGCTGCATTCCTGTCTTCTTCAAACTCTACGAAGTTCAGAAGACGCTGCTCCTGGCTCTCTTCTTCTCCCATGCGTTCGGACACGGCTAACCGGTATGTTGGGATCTCTAACTCAATGGGCACAATGGGCGTCATGCCGTAAGTTAGGTAGAAAGGCGTCTTCTGGGTAGTGACTTTAGGTGAAATTCTGAAAGCCCACAACACAGATGGCAGTTTCGTGTCCCAGTCATACGCATGGTTAACAGTTACCTTGTTCAGGATGTTACACAGAAGACCGTTCGACTTCTCCGTCAGCCCATTCGCTTTCGGGTTGTATGGCGTCGTCTTCCGATGCTTAATCCTGAAGTATTGGGTCAGGAGGGAGATAGTCTCATTTAAGAAATGAGTGCCCCTATCTGACACCAATTCCAGCGGACATCCATACCTAGTGATGATGTTATGCCATAGGAACCTTGCTACTACTGCGGCATCGTTCTTTCTCGTGGTCTCGCCTTCCACCATCTTGGTGGCATAGTCGGTAGCTATTAAGATGTATCTTGCTCGTGTTCTTCTCGCCACCGGGGCGATAGGACCTACAAAGTCGATTCCCCACTTTTCGAACGGGGCAAGCGGAAGAATGGGAGTAAGAGGTCACCTTGTCGTAGCGGTCGGTCTTCCCACCCTCTGGCATGCATCGCACTTCCTGATCTCCTGGAAAGTGTCTCGGTACATAGTTGACCACCAGTATCCGGCGTCTAGCATCTTCTTCACTGTGGTCTTCAATCCGTAGTGACCCCCAGCATCTTCGTAGTGAAGACCTGTGATCACTGCTTTTATCTCTGACGGCTCGAGGCATCTTCTCAGCTTAACGTCATGTCCCTTTCGAAACAGGATATCCTGGAAGATAGCATATGGCCCTGCCTTGTGTAAGAAGACGGCCTTCTGCTCCGCATCCATTCCCTCGGGATACTGTTGGTCTTCCAAGAACCTTCTCAAGTCCTTGAAGATCGACTCTTCTGTGGAAGTCGCAAAGACTGGATCAGAAGATCTAGTCTCGTCTTCTGGGAAGCAGGCGGTACGCCCCCCCTCATATGAAAGTGTCTCTGCGAAAACTGAAAACAACTTCTCGTCAGGAAACTCGTCTTCCACTTCATCTTCTCGTCGTTCTGTCTCCAACCTGGATAGGTAGTCAGCATTAACATGCTGTCTTCCGGGCCTGTACTCAACTGTGTAAGTAAATTCATGGAGTAGGAGAATCCACCTAGCTATCCTGCCCGACAAATCTGCTTTCTTTACAAGATGTTTCAAAGAGAAGTGATCTACATAGAAGACAAACGGGTTTGCCAGAAGATAGTGTCTAAACTTTCTACAGGAGTAAATCATGCCAAGACACTCCCTTTCGGTTGTCGAGTACTTCTTCTCTGCATCACTGAGTTGTCTTCCCGCGTAGTAGATGGGGTAATCCTTCTTCTTCTCATCTTTCTGACTCAACACCACCCCGATGGCAAAAGCAGAAACATCCACATAAATGTAGAAGACTCTTTCCCAATCAGGCGGCCGTAGGACAGGGGATTCCGAGAGAAGCCTCTTCATTTCTTCGAATGGTTCCTGCTGCTCAGAAGACCAAATGTATGGTTCGTCTTTCTTCAGCAACTTAGTGAGTCTTCCTGCTACCTCTGCGTACCTGTCAATAAACCTCCTGTAGTATCCTACGTTACCAAGGAAGCTTCTCAACTGTGTCAGGTTAGCAGGTGGGTGGAGTTTCATGATGACTTCCACCTTAGCACAGTCGACTTCTATACCTCTTCCGGAAATCCTATGTCCTAGCAAGATCCCCTCTGACATACCAAAGAAGCATTTCTCAGGATGAAGTGCCAAACGATGTTCTCTACACTTCAGAAAACACTTCCTCAGAAATATCAAGTGGTCTTCTCTCGATCCAAACACACAGAAATCATCCAAGAAAATCTCCATAAAGGTGCTAAGATACTCCTTGAAGATTGTAATCATCAACCTCTGGAACGTGGCGGGTGCGTTGCATAAACCAAACGACATTTGATTGTACGCGTACGTGCCCCAATCAGTAGTGAAAGTGGTTTTCGACTTGTCTTCTTCTCTGATTGAAACTTGGTTGTACCCAGAATACCCATCTAGGAAGCTGTAGAACTCATGTCCTGCTACCTGGTCTAACACAGAGTCGGTGAATGGTAAAGGGTGATGATCCTTCTTCGTGGCCAAGTTCAGCTTCCGGAAGTCCTGACACACTCGGATCTTCCCTGTCTGCTTCTTCGGCACGATGACAATGGGAGCTACCCATTCACTGCTAAGTACTGGGAAGATGACTCCTGCCTTCAGGTATTGGTCAATCTGGTCCTTCACCAGAAGCGAGTACTTGGAGTTGAGCCGGTACTGCCTTTGCCGTGCAGGAACAACGCCTTCTAGCAAGTCGATGCGATGCTCTCCCAACTCTCGAGGTATGCCCTTCATGTCTTCTATGGTCCACGCGAAGACGTCCTGGAACTCCGTTAGAAGTTCTCGAAAGTCTTCCAACTGCTGGCCCTCGATCACCTTGGAAAGCTTCAGCTTCTTCCCAGGAGCAACCTCCATCTCTTGGAGATCATCCGGGTTCACCATTCCTTCAGTGTGACTGTACTCACTAGCACCGAAGTATTCCGGTTTGGGAGCTTCTTCTAGTTCGGATTCGTCTTCTGGAAGACCAACTGTCGGGTCTTCCGAAGGGAAGACGGTATTCTTGTCTTCTGGAAGACCAACTATCGGATTTTCCGAAGAGAAGACGGTATTCTCGTCTTCTGGAAGCTCTTCTTCCGCAATCTCGTAGCACTCAATGTACCCACATACCACATCTTCCACTTTCTCTGCTACTTCTGTAGCACACACGTTATTCACCATAAACTCATTATATCGTTCATCACTGTCAGAAGACGCAGCCGAGTCTTCTGAAGTGTACCCCTCTGTTGTAGACGGAGTTTCACCTTGGTGTCCAATCTTGATCCAAGGAAGCGAGACCTTACTCTTCTCACCTGGCTTGGGTGTAGGATTGAGAAATCTCAAACGATGCCTTCTCCAGTCGGTATTCACATTTGCAGCATACAGCCATGGTCTTCCTATCAACACCTGATATCCAACCTTAGCTACAGGTCGCAAAATGATGTAAGTGAGGTAAAAAGATACTCCACCAATTATCGTGAGGACATCTTTCAGTTGCCCCAAAGGTCGTCTTCTGGTCTGGTCCGCCATTCTGAGAATTCTCGGAGTAGGCTGGAACTCAGTGAAGCCTAGGGCATGCGCCGTTTCTTCCGTCATGATGTTAACTCCGGAGCCGGAATCAATGGGTACCTTCTTCAGAAGACAGCCATGGATCTCCATATCAAGTTCTGGGGCTCCCAAGTCCTCATGCTCTATTCTTAGGTTCGGGGTGCTCGTGGGAAGTTTAGCTACCCTCCTCTTCCTCGATCCTCGAAGCACAGATTGTAACAACTTCTTGTAACCAGCGTTGTCATCCAACAGCTGTTGGAAGGTCACATCCGCCTTCTGATTCCACAAGTCTCGCAAGAAGTCGTACGGAGATCTTTTCAGAAGAGTGACTGGTGTTTCCAACAGAGAAGATGTAGTAGCTGCTTCCTTAGGTGGAAGACCAGAAGAGTGTCTTCCCTCGACTGGAGGCTGTTCCCGTGAGACAGGTGTTGCCGTAGTCGGTGTAGGAAGCTGCTGTACTATCTTCCGTCTCTTCTCCAGCTCTTCTTGCATGATCGCTTCAACCTCTTGTCTTATGTCAGGAGCAAAGTACTTCGGATGTTCTCGGTCGTAAGTAGGAGAAGACGGCCGCTCGGGAGAAGATGACCTCTCCTTACGCTGCTTCTTCTTCTTGACGTCCTTCTGGCGAGATTCTGACTTCTCTTTGCTTCTGGTACTTACCTTGAACACAGCTTCATCCAAAACTTCCTCCGGAGGTCAACTATCTGAATTCGGGTCAGGATTCCAAACAGTACCATCCGTCAAAATGAGAGATGACGCTTCTTCAGGTGTCTTCATCTTCTGAGCTGCGGTCGTCTTCTGCAGCTGAGGTTCCTTTCCTTCGCGCTTCCCGGGGTCTGGTTCGTCTTCCTCGATATGGAGACAATCCGTACAATCCCCAGGATCTTCTTCTTCTACCATGATGTGCTGTAACACTGCTAACTCGAGCTTAGAAGATGATGCAGCTTCTGCAGGAGGTGTGGTATCTGCAAATCTCACCATTTGTCGTGGTCGTAAGGTCTGAGGACAATTCCCTGTGAAATGACCGGCTTCCTTACAGTTCCCACACAAGGGCACTTGCCCAATCTGTCTTCTCGGATGAGGACAGGTGGACCACCAGTGTCCTGTCTCTCCACAATTATTGCACGCTCCAGGAAGAGGGTTGAGAGGTCGTTGTGATGAAGAAGGCTGCCAGGGTGTCCTGGTCTGTACTGTAAACCCTCCGCGGTCCTATCGATCAACTACCCCCCGATCTCTCAACCTCCACGATCGTCATCCACGAATCTGCAACATGTCGGGCCTGTCTCTCACTCAAGGGTCACCTCTGATGGCTTTGATGGAAGCACACCATGAACTTGAAGGGAAAATGCTGAGTTCACTCATTCATATACCCACAAACTTATCAACTAAAAATCTCCTTAAACACCTTAACTAAAATCCTCCATTCTAACGACGTCTCTCAAGTTCTCACATGCTAAAAATATCCCACACTCTCTATATTACTCAAGTTGTCATTACGACAATGTGAAAACAAGGATGATGAGCTCTTCTCTACTCCTCTATTTATACATTCTAGGTTTTTACTTTGATACCCTCCGATAACTCAGCCGTAACTACTTTTACCGGGTTTTACTAAGATATTACTTAAGGTAAAAGCATTAATCACATGGGCTTCTTACCTTTTCACATGGGCTTATTCCTTCAAAGTCAACAACTTCTAGAAGGATTCTAGAATATTCTCAAGGAATCTCGAATTTCCACCCCCCCTCTACACTAGGACCCACTAAAAAGGAAACATGTGGAATCTCTTCTTGTTTTTAATGCCCACAAAGTCCACAACTTTAATCCAACCACTAATATCAAGTCAAAAAGGAGATAATGGATACTTTCCACCTCCTTTCTACCTTTTAGACAAGATGACAAGATAGTAGTGCTCACTCTTTAGCAAATATCTGAATTCTGCCAAAAGTACAGCTAAGTTTAACCATAACTAACTTTTAGCTAGTCATGACTAACTTGATACATCCTTAAAGTACTTTGGTAGCCAATAAACATTCTCAACACTTAGTTATAACTAAACACCTTACTAATAGACAAACTTCCTATGTGTAACATAGGTCGTTACATTTTACCCCCGGACTAAATTTTCGCTCCGTCCTCGGAGTGAAGAGAGAACTTTCGTCGATGGAACAACTTCAACTTGTCATGATTTACTCGATCAAATCTCCTTCCTCCTTGCTCCTTGCTCCTGAAGGTCATATGTGAAATTGCTCCACACCTTATCTACAACAAAAGGACCAAAATATCTCGGAAGAAACTTCTTCCTAGCCCTCTTGAATCTGATAGCATCATACAACATAACCCAATCTCCGACTTGAAAAGGTTTTACCTCCCTCTTGCCCAACCGTTTGTCGTAACTCTTCTTTTGATACGCCTGAGCTCGTTCCATCCGGATCATTGCTACCGCTCGGGTCTCTTCCAACTCCATGAGTTGCTCCCTTCTTGATCTGACCACGTCTTCTCCTCTCGACCTCTTCAACTTTCGTTGAATAGTTTGAAAAGTATCCAATTTGAATTGGATCGGCAACTTGGACTCCACTCCATAAACCAGTCGAAATGGGGAGTACCCAGTAGAAGTCTTTGTTGTCGTTCGATACTCCCATAAGATGACATGTAGCCTCTTATCCCAAGTATGTTTCGCAGTCTCAACACCAGCATCTTTGGCGAGCATCATACAAAGTGTAAGATTGGTCTTCTCCGCAAGACCATTGACATTTGGTTTGTATGAGGTCGTTACTCGTGCCTTGATAGAAAAGTGTTGTAGCATAGCAGTAGTCATGTTCCCTACAAACTCTCCTCCTCTATCCGAGACCAACTCTAACGGACATCCAAATCTTGTGATGATCCTCTCCCATAAGAATCTACCGACTTCTGTTTCATTGGTCTCTCTCAAAGGTCTAGCCTCTACCCACTTGGTACAATAGTCAGTGGCGACTACAATGTATCTATTGCCTCGAGGTGTCTTATTAAGAGGACCTACAAAGTCAATACCCCACTTCTCAAATGGTCCTAATATTGGAATTGATCTTAACGGAGGTGTTCTAGTAGACTTCAGAGCAAATGCTTGACATACGTCGCAAGTTTTGCAATAGTCTAAACACTCCTTGAAAATCCCTCTCCAATGATAACCTGCATCCAAAATCTTGAAAGTTGTTATCTTACCAGCAAAGTGACCTCCGCAAACAGTGCCATCGTGAAACTCGTGCATCAGCTTGAATGCCTCCTTCTGACCAACTGCTCTCCTTAGTAAGCCATCTGCTCCTTGATGAAATAGAATTCCCTCCACCATGGTGTAAGGTTTGCATCTCTTGATCAACGCGTTACGTTCTCGGGTATGCATACCTTCTGGAAAAGAGCCATCTACAAGGAAACTCCAGATTTCCTTGTACTCGTCCGGTATCTCCTCGATGCTTGTGATGGTCATCAGATGCTGGTCTGGAAATGAATCATCAAACGGTTCTTCTCCCTCATCATCATAAGCCCTTGACAAAAGATCAGCATTCGCATGCTTCTTCCCTGGTCTATCTTCGATCACATAATCGTATTCTGTTAGAAGGATCTTCCAACGAGCAATACGACCTTCGGCATTAGGCTTATTAAAGATATACTTTAAAGCCTTGTGATCTGTGACTATGGAAAATTTCCCTCCTAGCAAGTAGTGTCAAAATTTCTTCAATCCAAAGATCACCGCTAATCCTTCTCGTTCAGTCACGGAGTAATTCTTCTCCGCTGGAACCATCTGCCTACTAGCATAAGCTATAGGATGATCATGCCCATCTCCATCTAGCTGACTTAATGTACATCCGATTGCTACATTGGAGGCATCCGTATACAGAATAAATGCTTTACTCCACTCAGGTTTAGCAAGTATAGGAGCTGTCACTAATGCCTTTTTCAGCTCCTCAAATGCTTCCTTTGCCTTCTGATCATGCACTATTAAGTCAAAATCAACTCCCTTCTTCATGTACAGAGTCAAAGCTATTGCTTTGTTTGAGAAGGAAAAGACAAACCTACGATAATATCCAACCATGCCAAGAAACTGCCTCAACTTTGTCAAGTTGATCGGAAATGGAAGATCCACAATCTTCTTCACCTTCTCAGGATCTACCGCAATCCCATTCTTGGAAATGATGTGCCCTAACAGCAGACCTTCTTCGCAGCCAAAGATGCACTTCTCTGGATTTAGAGAAGCGTTGGCTTGCTCCAACCGCTGCAAAACTTTGATCACATGATCAAAGTGATCCTCCTTTCGTCCGTACACGCAGAAATCGTCAATGACATCCCGAACAAACTTCCCTATGAATGGTTCAAACACCTTGTTCATGAACCTTTGAAACGTGGCCGGAGCATTACACAATCCGAATGGCATCACCCGAAATGCAAATGTTCCCCAAGGAGTAGTGAAAGTAGTCAACTGTTGGTACTCCTGTGCTATCTTGATCTGGTTGTATCCACTATAGCCATCACCAAAGCTGTACCACTCATGACCAGCAACTTCTTCCAAAATCTCATCTATAAATGGTAGAGGATAATAATCCTTCTTGGTAACTGCATTCAACTTTTTATAGTCTATGCACACTCGCAGCTTACCATTCTTCTTCTTGACAATCACAATGGGTGAAACCCATTCTGAGTTCTCTACCTCATAGATGAAACTCGCCTCCTTCAACTTGTCTATCTCCTCCTTGACCATCATTGCCGTTGTGGGATTGACCCTTCTCTGTTTCTGTCGAACTGGTCTTGCGTGCTCCTCCAATTCGATTCGATGAGTCTCGAGAGTCACCTCCTTCAAATCCTTGTAGCTGAAAGCAAACGCATGGATATATTTTCGAAATATATCTAGGAATATACTTTTCTCCTCTTGAGTGACATTGATACCAAACTTCAGGGTAGAAAGTCTTCTCACAATCTCTGCCTCACTCAACTCTTCTTTGTCAGGATCTTTCTCCACTGCTGGTCGAGACAACAAGTCAATAGCACTAAGCTGATGTAATGATTCATCTCGACCAAATCCTTCGTCCTCAGACGAGGATTCTTGATTGTAAAAATCTCCGGTATCTACTTCTGATACACTCTGATCATCCTCCGTATCAGATTCCCAGTAGTCACTAGTGGGTCTATCAGAGTCAGAAGTCACAACTCCAACGCCCGAGAGAGGAACTATCACTCTATGATCTCTAGACCCAATCCGTAAGTATCCCTTGTGCCACTTATCAGTGGTGCGCACAGCTCTCAACCAAGGCCTACCTAGGAGCAAATCATAACTAGAGTCCTTTAACACTTGAAAGGACATCAACGTTTGAACTCCCATCACAGACACGACCACCTTCTCTAACACACCAAGAGGTCTTACCCGTTGCTTGTTAGCCATCCCCACGACAATGCTAGCCGGGCGAGTTGGTTCCATCCCCAACTTCTTCATCAACCTCTCCGATATGGCGTTGACAGCCGATCCTCCATCCACCAATACGTCAAAGACGTAGTGACCATTCAACCGGACTTCAATCTTTGAAGCCCTAGTGCATACCTCTGAAGCATGCACATCCACCACACCAACTCCCACATACTTTGATGTCTTGCTCTTGGGTTTCTTCTTCTTGCTTCTCTTAGAACTCAGTCCTCCTCTGAGTTCCCTTCGTAAGCTGGGATTAAGTGCGATCAGTTGTCCAACAGTGATGTTGGCTTTCTGAGCACCCACATCTTCAACCACATCATATCCCGCTTGGGAAGATGAAATGGTGAAATCCGCCATCCCTAGCTTCCTTCTTGGCTCCCTTGGTGTACTCGAAACATTACTCGAACGAGTACTTCTACTTGCTGACTCCTCCATGAAAACCGGTTCATCAGAAAATCGAGTTCTTTTCCTTTCTTGAGCTAAAAGCTCCACCGGTGCATGAGAAGAGTTTGAACTCTCTCCTTTCTCGTACATGGGATCTCGCACGACATCGATAGTAGCCACCCCCTTGTCTCGTCCTTGTGATGGATTTCCTCCACCCACATTCATTCTGATAGCTTCGGCACCTCTTGCTCCGTTGTTAGGACAATTTCGCTGGAAATGAGAACCTCCACACGTCCAACAAGTGATTCCTCCAAAGTTACCTTGGTTGCCTCCAAAGTTACCTTGATTTCCTCGGTTGGGATTGTTGTCATAAGCTCTTTGACCTCCTCCTCCACCTTTGTTCCTCCATTCTCGTAACTGCACCACGTTTATCTTGAGATCCGCAAGAGTGTCGGTGATGCTCTTCAGCTCGGCATGAAAATCAGAGGTGGCAGTAGACATCGTTGTTGGGACAAACGGTCTTGGCACCACCGTTGGAGTAGGAGCTGACGTTGAAGCAATCACCAATTGTGACGGTGCAGGTGCGATCGTTGTGGCTACACCAGGAATCGGAGTCGACATCAGAGCAGCATGATGAGGTTGGATGATATCTCCTTCATCCAAACTCTCTTCCATGTTTGTCGTAATCTTGATGGCCTCCGCTTTGGTTGCTGGCTTCTCGTACTTCACTTGGGTTCGAATTGAAGGCCTCAACCCTCCCACCAAGTTCTTGGTCAACACTGCTCCAATCCCCGCCATCGTTAGCTCCACATTGTCTCCACTCTTCCGTAAGACCGTCCGAAACCGTTGCTCCAACTTATCCACCCTTTCGGCATATTGCCGAACTTTCTCGTCGTCCCGTTGCTTCAAATGAGTAAGCTCCACCATGAGCTTCTCATAACTCTCTTCTGGAAGAAATTCTTCGATGAGTGCATTACTCAACGTCTCCCATGTGTCCTCAACTGTACCAGGTGTCTTGCTCTTCACTCGGTCGTCATACCACGTAAGAGCAAAATCTTCTAAAAACTCTGGCAGTAACAACACCCATTCTCCCTTCCTTCTCACGTTGTTTCTGATGCAACCCCTTTTGAAGTCTCGTACAAATGATTCTACATCTTCATTGTCCTTCCCATGAAACACTGGTAACTTCCCCATCTTGTAACTATTCTTTCTACCCTTCTAATTTCTGTGCAATAACTACTCGCTAAAAGAGTACGAACATCACCAATTCCATTCGCGAATAATCTACCATAGGTAAAATGAAAGGAAATGGTTGTAACAACACCTCTTGTGCCATCTCTTCTCCCAAGGTAATCATGAGCCTAAGTCGCATCACCGCCTTCTCCACCATCCGAATGACGATCTCCATCACAACTCAGCTGAGTTCTCTTTTGAAGTCGACAACTTCTCCGTCTCAGCTCTTTGAGTCTCGTCCAACTTCTCGACTACTGACGTAAGTAGGGCGGCCACATCGACGCACTTGTGTCCTCTGGATAGATCACCCACTCCACAACTTGGACAAAGATCTTCGCCTAGAAGATGAATTGGCGCTGGTGACGATGGACCCACTCGAAGACTTAAATCGGTAAACTCCCGCTTCCCTTTAGCTCTCTCGGTTCTGATTCTAGTTGGACAATTCACGACTTTGTGTCCCAACCCTCTACAGAAATAACACCACAAGTCGGTTTCTACTCTTCTCCTCGGAGATTCTACTTGAGGTTTAGTACTAGGGTTTTCAAACTCGACGATAATCTCTCTCGAACTTTCTTCGACACTTACTATGACATCTAAACCTTGAGGAAGGTTTCTAAGTCTAACTTTCCAATCTTTTGAATTTCCACTCATGTTGCACCTTCTCAACCATTAAGTGGACAAAATATCCTAGAGGAAAATAATTCTACATCACTTTCTTAACTCTTCCGAGCTTTATATTGGAAATCGTGTATTATACATGCTATACACGAAATAAAATCTAATCTAAAATTAACTATCGAAGATATGATCCTCCTCACCATCATTTGTACTAATCACAACAGACATCTTGAACTCACTCTTGTAAGGATCCAACTCTACTTCACCAGGAGCATTCGTGGCCTCCACAGTGAATGATGCTTTAAACTCGGCTTTCTTCAATTCTGTGCCAATGGTCGCGGAAGCTTCTTCGTATAAGGTAAAGAGGGCACCCCAAGTGCTATAGATGCGGGTTCGTAACTCATCTATACTTAACTTCGGCTTCTCCGTCTCAGTTCGAACTCCTAAACGTCTCTTCTTCCACCTCGTCATTCGAACTGGATTCCCCATGAAGTATCTTCCAGACCTCCTTGTATGCCGAAACGTGTATCTCTTAGTTGGTAAGAGATCTCTCCAAGATTTTTGTGATCTCCAGTAGCTCAACCTCCAAGCTACTAAATCATGAAGTTTTAACAGAAACTTCCCTAATCAGAAGAGATGGTGATGACTGTACAAATTTTCAGAGAACTGAAATTTGTATATTTTCACTTCCCTCATGGTTGTCAACCCCCTCCACTTTGGAAAAATCTTTCTCTCTCTTCAGACCTCATCTTCTCATGATTTCTTTTGTCTTGGATAGCTTATCAGCCACTCTAAAACACTGGAAAGTTTCTCAGGAAAATAAAATTCACAGAAAATCTGACAATGATTGTAAATTTTTTTTCAGATAATAGAATTCCTCAACTCTCACGAATAGACCCCCTCAACTTTGAAAATTCATTGCTCCCTCTCTAGACCACCTTTTCCTATGATTTCTTTTGTCTTAGATAGGTTATCAGCCAATCTAAAACACTGGAAAGTTTCTCAGGAAAATAAAATTCACAGAAAAGTTGACAGCGACTGTACAAATTTTCCAGAGAGCAGAATTTCTAAACTCACAAATTTATCTCCTCTAATAACTTTTCTCTCCTCCTTTCTCTACAACTCTTGTTGCACTTTCTTTCAACTCTCCTCAAACCCTTTCTAAGTGAACAAGATGTAAAGAATGACTTCGAACGCGTCATATATCACTACGGGATACACGAAAGGTTCTAACGTTGCTAACATCGCGTTAGCTCTCTCTCCTCCCAACGTTCTCTCCATGTGCTCTCTCATAATCTCCTTTTGTCGAATATAGAACTGAACTCTAAACATCGTTCAACGATCCCTTCAAGTGAGGTCCCGGCAACGGAACCAAAAATGTAAACCCTCCGCGGTCCTATCGATCAACTACCCCCCCCCATCTCTCAACCTCCATGATCGTCATCCACGAATCTACAACATGTCGGGTCTGTCTCTCACTCAAGGGTCACCTCTGATGGCTTTGATGGAAGCACACCATGAACTTGAAGGGAAAATGCTGAGTTCACTCATTCATACACCCACAAACTTATCAACTAAAAATCTCCTTAAACACCTTAACTAAAATCCTCCATTCTAACGACGTCTCTCAAGTTCTCACATGCTAAAAATATCCCACACTCTCTATATTACTCAAGTTGTCATTACGACAATATGAAAACAAGGATGATGAGCTCTTCTCTACTCCTCTATTTATATATTCTAGGTTTTTACTTTGATACCCTCCGGTAACTCAGCCGTAACTACTTTTACCGGGTTTTACTAAGATATTACTTAAGGTAAAAGCATTAATCACATGGGCTTCTTACCTTTTCACATGGGCTTATTCCTTCAAAGTCAACAACTTCTAGAAGGATTCTGGAATATTCTCAAGGAATCTCGAATTTCCACCCCCCCTCTACACTAGGACCCACTAAAAAGGAAACATGTGGAATCTCTTCTTGTTTTTAATGCCCACAAAGTCCACAACTTTAATCCAACCACTAATATCAAGTCAAAAAGGAGATAATGGATACTTTCCACCTCCTTTCTACCTTTTAGACAAGATGACAAGATAGTAGTGCTCACTCTTTAGCAAATATCTGAATTCTGCCAAAAGTACAGCTAAGTTTAACCATAACTAACTTTTAGCTAGTCATGACTAACTTGATACATCCTTAAAGTACTTTGGTAGCCAATAAACATTCTCAACACTTAGTTATAACTAAACACCTTACTAATAGACAAACTTCCTATGTGTAACATAGGTCGTTACAGTACATTGCTAGCTCTATCCCTCGGTACATAACGATTATATTGGGCGGGAGGCGTAGGAGTGAAGGGTTGTATCGTCTCGATCCTATAACAGGTTTCCCCACTGGGATCGTGTAGATATCCCTCATCGTCTTCTTCCCATCCTGCCCAGTTGACAGCTTGGTCCTGCGTACACTGATCTCTGATGTGTCCAGAAGAGTTACAAAGGTTGCACCAAAGGTTTGGCCGGGAAGCCGTAGGCTGCTTCCGCTTATCCTTCTGGTTCAGAAGATGAACTTTCAGGTCGGCAAATTGCTTCAGAACCTCATCGATGCGGGGATCAGGTGCAGACTGAATGATCTGAGTTTGAGGCATCTTCTGCACAACTTCCTCCCTTGCTCGTGTCTTCTCCTTCTTCTTCTTCCGCGTCTTCTTCTCTTGTTCAGATTCGGATTCTGAAATTTCGACAGTAGACTCTTCAGAAGTAGAGGCTGCTTCCGAATCACTGTTATCAGTTTCAGTGGACTTGGACTTCTTCTTGGACTTCCGGGAAGACTTCTTCGACTTCTTGGACTTCTTCGAGGTCTTCCCTTTGTCTTTCGTCATATTACGAATGATGCTCGAGGTTTCATATTGCTCGGCATGCTTCTGTACCTCCGCTAAATCATCACCTCCTCCTCTTCTGCAGTACAATTCCATATCCTGAGACAATCCTCCCAAGTACCAGTCCACAGCTTGCTGAGCACAGTAACCTGGTCTTCCTTGGTTCTGAGGGATGTGATCCAAGAGATCTTCAAATCTCTCGGTGTAATCCCTCAGTGTCTCTTTCTTCTTTCGTTCGAGCCTCTGAAGCTCTATGAGGGTCATACGATCGTAGCCCACTCCTCTGAATCTCTTCAGAAAAGCTGCCTTCAGAGTAGCCCAAGCGGCCATTACTACAACATCATATAACGTTTTACTCATCCACTTCCTTCCTTTTCCTTTGATCAAACTGAGAAATACACGGAGTCTGTCAATATCAGCGTCTTCCTTGTTGGATCTAGAGATGGTCTCGAACATCGTGATGAAGTCGTCCGCATCATCATCATCGTCGTACGGATGGTACTTCTGCCGAGTGTGGGAAGCCATGTTGACTGCCGGCTGGTGCGGCTGCCAACTTCTTTCTTCCTCAGGTCCAGGTGGTGGAGATGGTCTTCTCGAAGGTCCAGGCTTGTCTGAATCACGAAGATCATCTTCTGAGTCAGAGCTACTGTCACTGCTACCTCCCGAGACGTCTGGAACAATCTCCTCCAGTCTTCTCTCACCTTGAGAATCTTCTCCCGCACTTGGGAAGACGTCTTCCGAGTAACCAGTACCGAAATCTACTTTATACACGTGATCACCCGGTTGGCTTCTGTCTTCGCCAAAGATTATGCTCGAGATGGAAGGCTCTTCCAACTCTACCGATCAGATCTTCGTGAGCTCTTCTTCTTTCCTTTGGTGTCTCAGGGTTATCCGCTGCTCCCTAGAAGCGGTTCGCTGGGGTGAGTTAACCCACTCAGGATCTTTACCCGTGCGTCTTCTGCTTCTTCCTCCGGTCGGAGGCATCCACCAGAGTACTGAGAACAAATGTCTCTATCCTTCTACTACTAGATCTGGTAGACCAAATGACTGAACAACCGATCACAAGTTCAGAACGTCTTCTTCTCCTGCTTCTGGTTGCACTCACTGCAATCTTCCGAGATCGAGTCTTCCAATGAGTTCTTGGAAGCAGGGAAGCGACTTCTTCCAACTTTCCCTGAGGTATCTTATCAGCTTCTGGTTGCGGTTTCCGTCTTCTAGCAAGATAGAGTTCCACAAGACATTCAACTACAATCGAAGTTAGTTCGAAACGAACTTAACTAATGGCACGCAGATCCAGGAAGCTTAGAACAGAAGTTACTAAGATGAAATCTCCGGCAGCGGCGCCAAAAATGGTTCCTCACTATATTAGTGACGTAGGATTTCTCCTTTTGCCCATTTAGTATACAAGATATCGTTCCCACAGAGGATTTGCACAAGTAACGCTGCTCTAAGTTCTAAGATCTGTTCAAACACACAAACACGCGGGTTTTGCCTAGAAATCCCGTCTTCTCACAAAACCACACAAAACAACACGTCTTCCAGATACGCCAAATGGTGCTCTGGACCCAAACAAACAACTACCAGTTACAATATCATACAACTATTCACAGAGAAGCTCGGGAAGACGATCTTCCTGCTTCCAGGTTGCTTCTTCCGGTCTTCTCGGTACCGTCTTCCCGAAACGATTCTCGTCTTCTGGGGGTTTAGCTCGTCTTCTCACACCTCCAGAAGGCTGTCCGGCTTCGCAGAAGTCGACTAGTAACAGTCGTTACACCTTACTCTCACACTCACATTCCAACGGGTTGGATAAATCACAGGGTGTATGCCCCCTATAGCCTTCCCAGGCTTCGGCCTACGGAAGTTGTCTTCCTGCAGCGCTACAACGACATTCACCTTCACGGAAGCTCAATAGAAGTATCGGAAGCTCACTAGAAGAAGATAAGAAGATGGTGAAGATGAGGGAAGATGGGAAGAAGAAGAAATCCAAACAAGAGAAAACAGGATGAAAAGAGTAAATTAAGGTTCCGACAGGCTTCTAGTCCGGATCCTGACTAACAAGCCATCCCTGCTTGTAATAGTTTGGGGAGGAAGACAACAAACGTGAGTACCGTTGCACCGTCTTCTACTCGAGGATGTCGTCTTCTGTTGCGGGAAGAAGTCTTCTTTCTTCTTCACTTCGCTGCTCTGACTGCTCTGTCTTCTGGGATCCCTTACCCATAAGACCGTTCGTACGTAGATCCCAAGTGCTCTACTGAACGAGTCAAGCTACACTTCCACAACTACTGACAGTCATCGTCACTCAAGAAGAACACTTCCCATGCACAATTGGGAGCGAATTCAATGAACCCACCATCCAGAAGACATGGACAAAGCTTCTGCACTCAAATCCACAATCTATTCCCCGAGAAGAAGTCACAATGGCATTGGGAAGCTCACTCCCGCTACTTCCTGCGTCTACTCCTCGACACACCAGCCCAGCCAACAGGACTGCACGAGGATGCCGTTCCCTGTTCCTAGGCTGTCCACTACCTCTATCTACATCTTCGAACCACTGTTGGTGCGAGTATGCAGACCCCTCCTGTATATTCCAAGACTATGTTTCCAACAACGGGTGTAGTGCGCTAAGACTGTCTCTGCTCTAATGTGTCTCGTATGCCTGCCTGTAGAATCGGTGTGTATATTCAGTTACTGCCGAATTCTACAGAAATGGCAGAGCTCTCAGAGAGCTTTTCTCCTACCCTGCTATCCTACTTAACCATCTGCCTCGAGAGTCAGGGGAGGCGACCACCAGGGAGAGAGAGAGAGGCGCTGACAAGAGGTTGTCACCTCACATGCATGCGGTCCCTCTTCCCAATTAGCCCTCCACTGTGTTACTCCTACGCTACCTATGCTGCCACATGGGGTCCTAACTATTTTTACATGGAAAACTGCCACCCTTAAGATAGCATGTCCAATCCTACTAAATCTGGAAGTGTCAATTGAGTTTGCTAACTACTCTGATTGCTCGGTGCTAATCTCTACATGATCTGCTCCTACCGGAGCTACTACCTCGACTTCTGATGGGCTGGGAAGCCCTGCACTTACCTCGAGTACCACTGAGGTAGCTTCCCTCTCCTCGCTCTTCGCTGGCCCTGCTATTTCTGCGGCTGCGTCTTCCTCGGCTTCGACTTCGGAAGACGGAATGGTCTTCTGGGAAGACGAGTCGAATGGTGCGTCTTCGGTCTTCTGAGGCACAGATGCAGTACTAGGGACCATGGCGATCTCATAGGGGTCCGGGGAAGTCGCTTCCTCCACGCGGAATACCTGGGAAGACGGCTCGTCTTCCTGTCTTCCAGAAGACATCATGTCTTCCGGGGCGTCTTCTGGAGTCTTCTCGTCTTCCAACGCTGTCACCACCAAGTGTACAGCGAGATCGAACTCCTCCTTCTCCATTCCGGATCCAGTCGAGGGTGCTGGGGCTTGAGAAGATGCGGTTGCAGGTGTCGGAAGTGAGGGAAGACCATAAAGTGTCTTCACTCCTTCTATCTGTCTATCCAGGTACCTGAACATGCTATCTCTGCATTCCACCAACCTCGTCTTGGATCCGCTGTCCCATTCCCTAGCTAAGGTAAGTAACTTCTTACCCGCGTTGAAGTTGAACTTCTTCCGAAGCGCTTCTACCGACTGAGCTAGCATCTTCTGCGCACGAGCCTCCGCTGCTTCCCTCTGCGTCTTCTCTGTTGCAGCTCGCGCTTCTGCGGCTTCTCGCTGCATCTTCCAAGTGGTCTGCTCTTCTGCGAGGGCAGTGATCTTCTCCCGTACTCGGAGAACTTCCTGATCACGCTGCTGTACTCGCGTCTGCAACTCCTGGTTGCTCTTCCGAAGTTGCATCGACTCCTTGGCAGAAGCGGCTGCTTCCGTCTTGTACCTGGCTGCAAGCTTCTCCGTAGTGCGGAGACTAGCTTCTAGAGACTCCGTCTTCTGCTGGCTGTCTTCCTGTCGCAGCAAGGTGCGCAGGCCGAATCCAGGCTGTAGAGGCTTCTCCTGTGCCCTCGCTCTCCTTTCCAGCAACTCCATAGCGGGCTGGATCTCCTTCTGGAAGTAGGCACTGAACTCCTCCAGTCGTCTTCCTGCAGAAGACAAGTTCATCCCCACCACTCGCTCGATGGTGTCGACTTCGTCTTCCAGAGGCAAGGGAGCCTCTTCCACCACTACGGCCTTCATCTTCTGCGCACGAGAAGAAGCTACTCTTCTCATCTTCCGGGGTGGAAGACTCCTCGTGGCAGGAGCGGCTCTCCTCTTTGCGCTTCCTCGCATCGCAGTAGGAGTGCCCATCCATCCTTCGTCTTCTGGAGTCTTCGGAAGACTCCCAGGTGTTACAGAAGTTGTCTTCTGCTCCGATCGGGAACTCAGCAAGTCTTCCTCCGAGTCCGACTCCGATCCTGAATGGATGAGAGAGATGGGTGTCCTCGGTACACTTTTGTGACCCATCTTCCTCACTGGCGTGGCGTCTTCCGACCCACTAGACTCGTCTTTCCTCACCAGAAGCGTCTTCTGGTGAGAGCCGGGTCTCAGCTGTGGCATCAGAGTGGGAGGGGGCGATGCTGCAGCCTCTCGGTCATCGTCTTCCGAGGTCTCCTCCTTCACCTCCTGTCGCTCCGTTGGCCCATATACTGCCAGCTGATCTTCCCTAAATCCCCCATGGCTACATACAAGTAGCAGAAGAAGGGCGTCAGATGTCCTCCCGCCGGGGTACCCAAGTATGCTAGCTCCGTCTGTACATAGTTGTGGATGTACGCGCCCCAGTAGATTGGCACTCTGTCATCCCACACTGATTCCAGGAACTCCACGTCCTGATCTCCTAAGTACCTCGTCTTCTGCGCTTTTCCCTTGGGGAAAAGATGCAGAAACAACTTCGCCAGAAGTCACTTCTTCGGCTCCCGGTAAGACTCTATCTTCCAACCGTTCCTCCCCTGCCTGTCTTCCACGAAAAGGCAGGTGGTACTCCCAGGCACATGCCATGAACTCACAATCCTAGGCAAGATCTTCTTCTCGTACCAATATCCTCGGTTCTCGGTCTCAGGCCTGTGAAACGCCTTACGCCATCAGTCTTCAGTCCAGGAAGACGGTCTTCCCCGAGCTACTCCTGCCTTCGCAGGTACACGGTTACGCGGTGGTAACGCTGCCCATACCTCCTCCAGAAGCCCTTGATCTGTGAGGTTCCAGTCCCACAGGAAGAAGTCGAGACGCAACTCCTTGAGGAAGGGAGTGGCCTCGGCCAATTCTGTCGCTGGTAACACCAAGCCTCGCGGATGCATCGACATACCTGGAAGATCTGCTGCACTAAACCACAAGCACCTACTATGAGCTGAAGGCTCAGTTCTTCCCGAGTGCCCACAGTCTAGCTTCTACTTCTCAGAAGACGAAACTAGTCTTCCAGAAGACAGCTACTCCGTCTTCCGGGATTCTAACAGTGCTTCCTAAATAGCTCTCGTCTTCCGAGCTATATCTAAACAATCCTATCTAAGCAAGACCTCGCATGGATTACCAAGAAGACAACCCACCTTGCATTACATCCTACTTCCTATCAGAAGATACAAGATATGCGAGAAGTAGAGTATGAGAAAGGTTCAGAAGATGGTTGCGGGCTCCTGCGGTGACAGTGACCTCTGGGAAGACACTTGGGACAGCTTCCGATTCAATGTCGTTCTCGGAAGACCTCCCGAAGTCAGACTTCCCTTCACTGGTCTCACATGTCTTCTTCTTCCTACGCGCAATCTATCCTCACAACAGACTCAAGACATGTGCACTCTGTTCTTCTGACTTCTCACCTCTCATACGCACTCAGAAGAAGTTTGCTGCATGATGGGAAGACATGACCCTCGACCATTCTCTCCGGATTCTGCCAGCAATACTTCTCACAACTCTCTTCTAAGTTCGGGAAGAAGAAGGAACGGCTGCTATGGGTCGGACAGAAGAGACCCGAAATGGACCCTCACGTCTTCTCGCTCATTTTGCCAGCCTTTCAGTCTTCTAGTCTCTCTAGGAAGATGTGGAGTTGAGAAGCTTGGAAGACCGGGAGGCACAGGCCTAGTTCCCGAGTTCCAACTTCTCGAAATAACACAACAACTCACCACACCACTCAGGCTTCGTACCAAGTCTCTCTAAACACAAAAGCAAAGCAAATCCACTCTTGATACGAATTGTGTTCAGTCGACTTCCGAAGACAGTCTTCCGAAGATGTCTTCCGAAGACAATCAAGTTCAAGAAGCGTCTTCCGAAGATGTTCCCATCTTCCGAATCGTCTTCTATTCCAAGTTTCGGGGGTAGAGAGGTAGTAGGGTAGAGAAATTGATAGTTGGGTTCGCCAATTTGAAGACTAGGGGTAGGGAAGCTCGAATTGAGCTCGGGAAGAAGCAAGGAGATATCTTGACAGAAATTGGGCAGCGCTTCCGCGCCCAATGTCTCAATAGGAAAGATGGGGGGTGGGGTAATCGATCAGGCTGCTTGCACACAATCAAGGAAGCGCGGGGAGTACCAGACAATGGCGAGAAGAAGTGGGAAGGGGAAAGAACAGAGAAAAGAACCTCTACAGTCTTCTTCGGCTCCCGAGTTGCCTTCGACCTCCGCGCGCTTCTGGCTCTTGTACTAGCTTCCAATGCGACTCCTCTCGAATGCGCCTGCTGTCAATTTCGGTCCACACCTCAATTCTACTTTCGCTTCTACTCGCCACTCTCCACTGTCAACTTCTCGGAAGCTCCATAGAAATGCCTTCGCTCTCTCTGCTGTTTGTGCTCCCGCAATCCGATTTCACCCTTCGCCTAGCTGCCAACGTACTCTCTACTACCTCGATGTCTTACTCGATTCCTCTCTCAATGCTAGCTCGAAGTTCACTCTCTCAATCGATCTTCTTCAAGCGCACTGTGCTGCGAGAAGTTGGAAGGTGGCTAATGTGCTTCCTCACGCATCTTCCCCGCAGATTAGGGGTTCTCGTCCTTGGTGTCTTCCTGACCTACCTACCTATTTGGTGCGCTCCAGTCGGTACACCTACTGTCTTACCCGAAAACTCGTGGTTGATCCTTCGCGGTCGCTGTCTTCTGGAAGATAGGTGTCTTCCGCCGTCTTCCCATCTTCCGCCGTCTTCTCGTCTTCTGAAGATGCAACTGAGAAGACGATCTTCCGAAGACGGTCGTCTTCTGAAGAAGTCAACTTCTTATTACAAACAGCTCTTAAGATCATCTTCCTACTAAGGAAGCCGTAACCTTAAGTAACAACGCTTCTTCAGTTATACAAACAAGTCGTTATCCTTAAAAATTTCAAAAATTCGTGCATCTTGTAATTTGTGGGCACCACAGGAAGTAGAGGGAGTGAGCTTCCCAATGCCATTGTGACTTCTTCTCGGGGAATAGATTGTGGATTTGAGTGCAGAAGCTTTGTCCATGTCTTCTGGATGGTGGGTTCATTGAATTCGCTCCCAATTGTGCATGAGAAGTGTTCTTCTTGAGTGGCGGTGACTGTCAGCAGTTGTGGAAGTGTAGCTTGACTCGTTCAGTAGAGCACTTGGGATCTACGTACGAACGGTCTTCTGGGTAAGGGATCCCAGAAGACAGAGCAGTCAGAACAGCGAAGTGAAGAAGAAAGAAGCATTCTTCCCGCAACAGAAGACGACATCCTCGAGTAGAAGACGGTGCAACAGTACTCACGTTTGTTGTCTTCCTCCCCAAACTATTACAAGCAGGGATGGCTTGTTAGTCAGGATCCGGACTAGAAGCCTGTCGGAATCTTAATTTACTCTTTTTATCTTGTTTTCTCTTGTTTGGCTTTTCTCATCTTCCTCATCTTCTCCCATCTTCCCCATCTTCTTACCTTCTTCTAGTGAGTTTCCGATACTTCTATTGAGCTTCCGTGAAGGTGAATGTCGTTGTAGTGCTGCAGGAAGACAACTTCCGTAGGCAGAAGCCTGGGAAGGCTACAGGGGGCATACACCCTGTGATTGATCTAACTCGTTGAAATGTAAGTGTGAGAATAAGGTGTAACGACCGTTGTTAGTCGACTTCTGCGAAGCAGGACAGCCTTCTGGAGGTGTGAGAAGACGAGTTGAACCCCCAGAAGACGAGAATCGCTTCGGGAAGACGGTATCGAGAAGACCGGAAGAAGCAATCTGAAAGCAAGAAGATCGTCTTCCCGAACTTCTCTGTGAATAGTTGTGTGATATTGTAATTGGTAGTTGTTTGTCTGGGTCCAGAGCACCATTTGGTGTGTCTGGAAGACGTGTGGTTTTGTGTGGTTTTGTGAGAAGACGGGATTTCTAGACAAAACCCGTGTGTTTGTGTGTTTGAACAGATCTTAGAACTTAGAGCAACGTTACTTGTGCAAATCCTCTGTGGGAACGATATCTTGTATACTAAATGGGCAAAAGGAGAAATCCTTCGTCACTACATCTTCCGAAGACTCCAGAAGACAAGAGAAGAAGGGATACTCCTACTGCGATGCGAGGAAGCGCAGTGAAGAGACCCGCTCCTGCCATGAGGGATCTTCCACCCCGAAAGATGAGAAGAGTAGCTTCTTCTCGTGCGCAGAAGATGAAGGTCATTGTGGTGGAAGAGGCTTCTTTGCCTCTGGAAGACGAAGCCGACACCTCAGAGCGAGTGGTGGAGATGAACTTGTCTTCCGCAGGAAGACGACTGGAGGAGTTCAGCGCCTACTTCCACAAGGAGATCCAGCCAGCTATGGAGTTGCTGGAGAAGAGAGCGAAGGCTCAGGAGAGGCCCTTGCATCCTGGATTCGGCCTGCGCACCTTGCTGCGACAAGGAGAAGATCAGAAGAAGACGGAGTCGCTGGAAGCTAATCTCCACAACACGGAGAAGCTCGCAGCCAGATACAAGGCGGAAGCAGCCGCTTCTGCCAAGGAGCTGGTTCAGCTTCGGAAGAACAACCAGGAGATGCAGGCGCGTGTACAGCAGTGCGATCAGGAGGTCTTCCGAGTGCGGGAGAAGATCACCGTCCTCGCAGAGGAGAAGATGACATGGGCGAAGCAGCATGAAGCCGCAGAAGCGCGAGTTGCAGTTGAGAAGACGCAGCGAGAAGCAGCGGAGGCTCGTGCACAAGAGATGCTAGCACAGTCGGTGGAAGCGCTTCGGAAGAAGTTCAACTTCACCGCGGGTAGGAAGTTACTTACCTTGGCTAGAGGATGGGACAGCGAGTCCAAGACAATGTTGGTGGAATGCAGGGAGAGCATGTTCAGGTACTTAGATCGACAGATAGAAGGGGTGAAGACACTTTATGGTCTTCCCTCGCTTCCGACACCTACAACCGCATCTTCCCACGCTCCAGCACCATCGACTGGATCCGGAATGGAGAAGGAGGAGTTCGACCTCGCTGTGCACTTGGTAGTGACAGCGTTGGAAGCCGGGAAGACACCGGAAGATGCCCTGGAAGACAAGATGTCTTCTAGAAGACAGGAAGACGAGCCGTCTTCCCAGGTATTCCGCGTGGAGGAAGCGACTTCCCCGGACCCCTATGAGGTCGCCATGATCCCTAGTCCCGCACCAGTACCTCAGAAGATGGAAGAAGCACTGGTCGACTCCGCTTCCCAGAAGACGCTTCTGTCTTCCGAAGCAGAAGCCGAAGCCGAGGAAGACGCAGCAGCAGCGACAGCAGGGCCAGCAAAAGACGATGAGGAGGAAGCCACCTTAGTGACACCCAAGGTAACCGCAGGGCTTTCTAGCTTATCAGAAGTCGCGTTAGGAGCTCCGATAGGAGCAGATCAGGTAGAGATTGCCACCGAGCAATAAGAATAGATAGTAACCAAATTGACTATTCTAGATTTAGTAGGACCAAAACATGCTATCTTAAGGGTGGCAGTTTTCAGTGTAAAATTAATTAGGATACCATGTGGCAGCATAGGTAGCGTAGGAGCAACAAGGTGGATGGCTAATTAGGAAGGGGAACCGTTTGCATGTGGGGTGACAACCTCATGTCAGCGCCTCTCTCTCCCTGGTGGTCGCCTCCCCTGGTTCTCATGGCAGCGACATAAGTAGGATCGAAGAGTAGGAGATGGAGTTCTGTAGCTACTGCACCCACATATCGATTCGATGGTGCAGGCAGACGAGACACATTAGAGAGGAGACACATGATAGACAGTTCTTCGCACACTACACCCGTTGTTGGAAACATACGAATAGTCTGGGAATACACAGGAGGGGTCTGCATGCTCGTACCAGCAGTGGTTTGGAGATGTAGATAGAAGTAGTGGACAGTCTAGGAACAGAGAACGGCATCCTCGTGTAGTCCTGTTGACTAGACTGGTGTGTCGAGGAGTAGACGTAGGAAGTAGAGGGAGTGAGCTTCCCAATGCCATTGTGACTTCTTCTCGGGGAATGGATTGTGGATTTGAGTGCAGAAGCTTTGTTCACGTCTTCTGGGTGGTGGGTTTTCTTGAATTCGCTCCCAATTGTGCATGGGAAGTGTTCTTCTTGAGTGGTGGTGAATGTCAACAGTTGTGGAAGTGTAGCTTGACTCGTTCAATAGAGCACTTGGGATCTGCATACGAACGGTCTTATGGATAAGGGATCCCAGAAGACAGAGTAGTCAGAGCAGCAAAGTGAAGAAGAAAGAAGCCTTCTTCTCGCAACAGAAGACGACATCCTCGTGTAGACTACGGGAATGGTCTTCCTGCAGCAATGTCGTTGTAGTGCTGCAGGAATACCATTTCCGTAGACAGAAGCCTGGGAAGGCTACAAGGGGCATACACCCTGTGATTAATCTAAACCGTTGTGATGTGAATGGAAGAGTAAGGTGTAACGACCGTTGCTAGTCGACTTCTGTGGAGCAGGACAATCTTCTGGAGGTGTGAGAAGACGAGTTGAATCCCCAGAAGACGAGAATCGCTTCGGGAAGACGGTATCGAGAAGACCGGAAGAAGTGACCTGGAAGCAGGAAGATCGTCTTCCCGAGCTTCTCTTTGAATAGTTGTGTGATATTTTAGTTGGTAGTTGTTTGTTTAGTTCCAGAGCACCATTTGGCGTGTCTAGAAGACGTGTGGTTTCGCGTGGTTTTGTGAGAAGACGGGATTTCTAGACAAACCCCGTGTGTTTGTGTGTTTAAACAGATCTTAGAACTTAGGGCAGCGTTACTTGCGTAAATCCTCTGTGAGAACGATATCTTGTATACTAAATGGGCAAAAGGAGTAATCATGCGTCACTACATTACTCCTTTTGCTCATTTAGTATACAAGATATCGTTTCCACAGAAGATTTACACAAGTAACGCTGCTCTAAGTTCTAAGATCTGTTCAAACACACAAACACACGGGTTTTGTCTAGAAATCTCGTCTTCTCACAAAACCACGCGTCTTCCAGACTCGCCAAAAGGTGCTATGGACCTAAACAAACAACTACTAACTAAAATATCACACAACTATTCACAGAGAAGCTCGGGAAGACACTTCTTGCTTCTAGGTCTCTTCTTCCGGTCTTCTCAGTACCATCTTCCCGAAGCAATTCTCGGCTTCTGGAGGTTCAACTCGGCTTCTCACACCTCCAGAAGACTACTCCTACTTCGCAAAAGTTGACTAGCAACGGCTGTTACACTTTACTCTCTCACTCACATTCCAACGGGTTAGATTAATCAAAGGGTGTATGCCCCTTGTAGACTTCTCACGCTTCTGTCTACGGAAATGGTCTTCTTGCAGCACTACGACGACATTCACCTTCACGGAAGCTCAATAGAAGTCTCGGAAGCTCACTAGAAGAAGGTAAGAAGATGGGAGAAGATGGGGAAGAAGGGAAAATCCAAACAAGAGAAAACAAGATGAAAAGGAGAAATTAAGATTCCGACAGTCTTCTAGTCCGGATCCTGACTAACAAGCCATCTCTGCTTGTAATAGTTTGGGGAGGAAGACAACAAACGTGTGTACAGTTGCACCGTCTTCTACTTGAGGATGTCGTCTAACTGCTGTGAGAAGAAGACTTCTTTCTTCTTCTCTTCGCTGCTCCGACTACTCTATCTTCTGGGATCTCTTATCCATAATACCGTCCGTACGTAGATCCAAAGTGCTCTACTGGACGAGCCAAGCTGCAATTCCACAACTGCTGACAGTCACCGCCACTCAAGAAGAACGCTTCCCATGCACAATCGGGAGTGAATCCAAGAAAACCCACCACCTAGAAGATATGGACAAAGCTTCTGCACTCAAATCAGCAATCCATTCCCCGAGAAGAAGTCACATTGGCATTGAGAAGCTCACTCCCTCTACTTCCTGCGCCTACTCCTCGACACACCACTCTAGCCAACAAGACTGCACGAGAATGTCGTTCCCTGTTCTTAAACTGTCCACTATCTCTATTTACATCTTCGAACCACTGTTGGTAACGAGCATGCATACCCCTCCGGTATAATCCTAGTCTATTCGTATGTCTCTAACATCGGGTGTAGTGTGCACTGTGCGTAATGTACATCATGTGCCTCAAAATCCTACTCTTCGATCCTACTTATGTATTCTGCCACGAGAAAACAGAGGAGACGACCACCAGGGAGAGAAAAGCTGCCCCTCCACATGCAAGCGGTTGCCTCTTCCTGTTCTTGCGCTTCATACTCTGCCACATGGCTGCTTAACTAAATTTACACTGAAAAACTGCCACCCTTAAGATAGCATGTTCGGTCCTACTAAGTTTGAAAATGTCAACGTCGGTTGTGGTTACTATCTACTCTGATTGCTCGGAGGCAATCTCTGCTCCTGATCTGCTCCTAACGCGGCTTCTGATAAGCTAGGAAGCCCTGCGAACACCTCGGGTAACACTGAGGTGGCTTCCTCCTCATCGTTCTTCGTTGGTCCTGCTGTCGTTGCTGCTACTTCTTCCTCTGCTTCTGCTTCTGCTTCTACTTCGAAAGACGGAAGCGTCTTCTGGGAAGCAGAGTCGACTGGTGCTTCCTCGCTCTTTTGGAGCATTAGTTCGATACTAGGGACCATGGCGACCTCATAGGGGTCCGGGGAAGTCGCTTCCTCCACGCGGAATACTTGGGAAGACTGTTCTTCTTCTTGTCTTCCGGGGCTTCTTCCGGAGTCTTCTCGGCTTCCAACGCTATCACTACCAAGTGCACAGCGAGGTCGAACTCCTCCTTCTCCATGTCGGCACCGATCGATGGTACTAGGGCTTGAGAAGATGTAGTTACGGGTGGTGGAGTCGAGGGAAGTCCATAGAGTGTCTTCACTCCCTCTATCTGCCTATCCAAGTACCGGAACATACTCTCCTTGCACTCTACCAACATCGTCTTGGACTCATCGTCCCACTCTCTAGCCAAGGTAAGCAACTCCCTACCCGCGGTGAAGTTGAACTTCTTCCGAAGCGCTTCCACCGACTGTGCTAGCATCCCCTACGCACGAGCTTCCGCTGCTTCCCACTGCATCTTCTCGGCTGCAACTCGCGCTTCTGTGGCTTCCCGCTGCGTCTTCCATCTTGTCTTTTTCTCTGCGAGGGCGATGATCTTCCCTCGTACTCGGTGTCGTGTCGTGGACCGGCTCCTACATGAAATTCAAACTTCGATGCTTGTCGCTCCAAAGACACTCATGAGAAGACAAGCTAGGCCTCATCTTACGGGTTTTTGACACAATCTCAGATCTCCATTTTCATCACACAGATGGGTAGAGCTCCTTGTCAGCTTTCCATAGGCACTTTGTCTACTTCGTTTGGACGCCTAGTGGAAAAGTTATAGGACTCGAAAGATGGAGAAAATAAGCTTAGCCCCAGCTTACGGGTTTTTGGCACCATTTCGGATCTTTGTTTTCATCACATAGACCACTTCTCCATTCATTTCCAATACTAATCGTAAAACACCATGAGCAGCAGGGTGTTGAGGTCTAAAATGAAAAGTAAAATTCTTTATTTGTTGAGTTTTAGCCATATCTAATAATTCGTATTTTTTATTAATTGTTTTTGTTTACCATTCAAACCATAGATGAGTAGAGCTCCTTGTCAGCTTTCCATAGGCACTTTGTCTACTTCGTTTGGACGTCTAGTGGGGAAGTTACAAGACTCGAAAGATGGAGAAAACAAGCTAGGCCCCAGCTTACGAGCTTTTGGCTCAACTTCGGATCTTCACTTTCATCACATAGATGGGTAGAGCTCGTTGTCAGCATTCCATGGGCATCTTGTTTACTTCGTTTGGACATCCAGAGAAGAAGTTATGCGATTCGAAAGAAGGTAAAATCAAGCTAGGCCCCTGGTTACTTGCTGACTGGGTATTTAGGGCTTCAGGCGTTATATCAAAAGACGCAAGGGGCCTGCTTCTTATTATTCAGGAGATTCAGGAGAGAACTGTACGTACAGAGACTGTGCAAGGGGGGTGCTTAAGGGGCTAGCTTGCGCCTGCGACCTGTCAACAGACGGTTCGGGAGATTTAGGAGTCCAATGCAAGCGCGCAAGGCGTCGTTGGGTTCAGATCTGTGCAGGCTACGCACTGGTTCAAACGGTTAGGGAAGAGACGGATCGGAGAGTGCGTACTGAGTGAAATTGAGACGCATGAAGCAGATTTGGAGTTTTCAGTTACCTGTGAAGGAGAGTTGGACCGTTCGGGCCGTTCCGAAGTCCAAACTTGCTGTCCTTGGATCCATCGGGATCAGAACAACGAGTTCTTCAGGAAATTGAAGACGATTCAAAGTTTCATCGGGCGGTTTGGGAGTTGTGAGTGAAATTTGCTCGCAGGGAAGCGCTTACATCAGATTTTCGTTCGCCTGCGACCTGAGATTGGGTTGTTCTTCGCGATCGGTGAGCCAAGCTTTTCGTTCTTGGTGCCTACGCGATCAGGGAGTCTTCATCTACTCATAGGAGAAGACCGTGTGTGAATTGGATTGTTGGTTTGAGTGTGGTGAGCAAGTTTGAGCCGCAGGGAGCTGATTTACGTCAGTTTTTTGCAACCTGCGGTCAAATTTCTCGAGTGGTTTTGCAAGAGGAACTCCAAACGACTTGTTTGGAGTCTCGTTGGGTTCAGGGTAGCTAGATCTATCTGCCAGCGAAGACGGATATCAGTTTGGACGATCCGTTTGTGCGTGGTGTGCGGTTTTAAGCCGCAGGGAGTAGTTTTTGAAGGTTCGATCACCTGCGACCGAAAATCAGCGATACCTCGGCTATCAAGAGTCGGATCTGAAGGTTTCTTGGGTTAACGGAGTCAGCAGAGGAGACCCTATCGACATCTGAAGTCCGTTCAGCGAAAGGAGGAAGTCCACAGATAGACCTTTTTCGGTTTCTTTGCTACGGGTTTTGCTCTTTTGAGTTCGTTAGAGTTCTGGTTGGCTGTATACAGCTTGTGGTAGCTAGCTTTAGCTAAGAGCTTATACATGGATGTGGTTTGGACTTGAATTTGAATTGCGTGATACTGCTGTGGCTCTATTTGTTAGCAAAGAGAAGTTTCTCTTGCTTTGAGCTACGCTTCGGTGGTTTTGGGTCAGGGTTGCGATTCAAGGGTTGTTTTCAGGGGCTTTTGAAGCAGGTTACAGACCGCTCTGGTCTGTTTTTCAATTCTGTGCTCTTAGGAGAAAGAACCGGCAGTGTACATACATTTGGAGTGTATATATCGCAGCGTTCGTTTTCGTGGTTGTTTTTCTCTGTCTTGTCTCTGTTTCAGCACACAACATCTCCACAGCCAGGAACCTTGCGTTTTCCTGGACATCCTTCACGCAAAACGTCCGACGCGATATCGGAGAACCTCTTCCTCTTCCACCGCTTCTCCGTGGTGTGGAGACTAGCTTCCAGCGCTTCTGGAATCTTCAGGCCTTCTTCCTGACGCATCAAGGTGCACAGACCGAATCCAGGCTGTAAGGGCTTCTCCTGAGCCTTCACTCTCTTCTCCAGTAACTCCATAGCGGGCTGGATCTTTGAGTGGAAGAATGCACTGAACTCTTCCAGTCTTCTTCCCACGGAAGACAGGTTCATCCGCACAATCCGATCGGAGGTGTCGACCTTGTCTTCTAGAGGCAAGGATGCCTCTTCCACCACTATGATCTTCAGCTTCTGCACACGGGAAGAAGCTATTCTTCTCATCTTCCGGGGTGGAAGATCTCTCCCCATGGTAGAAGCGGTCCTCTTTACTGCGCTTCTTCGCATCGCAGTAGGAGTATCCATCCATCCTTCGTCTTCTATAATCTTCGGAAGACTCCCTGGTGTGACAGAAACGGTCTTCTGCTCCGGTCGAGTACTCAGCGGCTCTTCTTGCGAGTCAGACTCCGATCCCGAATGAATGAGGGAGGTGGTCTTCCTAGGTACACTTCTAAGACCCATCTTCCTCGGAGGCGTGGCGTCTTCCGACCCACTGGAGTCATCTTCTCTCACCAGAAGCGTCTTCTGATGAGTGTCGGGCCTCAGCTGCGGCATCAGAGTGGGAAGAGGAGTTACGGTTGCTGCTCGGTCGTCTTCTTCTGAGATCTCCTCCTTCGTCTCATGCTGCCCTGTTGGTCCATACTTCACCAACTAATCTTCCGTGAGATCCCCCATGGCTACGTACAAGTAACAGAGGAAAGGTGTCAAGTGTCCTCCTGCCGGGGTACCTAAGTACGCTAGCTCCGTCTGTACATATACGTGGAAGAACGATCCCCAGTTGACGGGCACTCCTTCATCGCACACTGCTTCCAGGAACTCCACGTCTTGATCTCCAAGATACCTCGTCTTCTGCGCTTTCCCCTTGAGAAAGAGATGCAGAAACAGCTTCGCCAGAAGTCGCTCCTTCGGCTCCCGGTAAGACTCTACCTTCCATTCGTTCCTTCCCTGCCTGTCCTCCATGAAGAGGCAAGTGGTGCTTCCAAGCACATGCCACTCACTCACGATCCTGGGTAAGATCTTCTTCTCGAGCCAATAACCTAGGTCCTCGGATTCTGGTCTGTGGAAGACCCTACGCCACCAATCTTCAGTCCAAGAAGATGGTCTTCCTCGAGCTACTCCTGCCTTCGCAGGTACACGGTTGCGAGACGGTAATGCTACCCAAACCTCCTCCAGAAGTCCCTGGTCGGCGAGGTTCCAATCCCACAGGAAGAAGTCGAGACCCAACTCCTTGAGGAAGGGTGTGGCCTCGACCAATTCTGCTGCCGGTAACACCAACCCTCGAGGATGCATCGACATGCTGGAAGATTTGTTGCACTAAGCTACACGTTCTCACTATGAGCTGAAGGCTCAGTCCTTCCCAAGTGCCCACAGTCTAGCTTCTACTTCTCAGAAGATGAAACTAGTCTTCCAGAAGACAGCTACTCCGTCTAAACAGCCGTGACATCTCCTTTTTTCGATCGTAAGTGACCGAACCTTTCAAAACTCCTTCCTGTGGCTTAAAATCACACACATCGTCCAAACTGATCGTTGATCGGATATCCGTCTTCTCTGGTAGGTAGATTTAGCTACTCTGAACCCAATGAGACTCCAAACAAGCCGTTTGGAGTTCCCCTCACAAAACCACGCAAGAAATTTGATCACAGGATGTAAAAAACCTGACGTAAATCGACTCCCTGCGGCACAAACTTACTTACCACACCCAATCCAACAATCCAATCCACACACGGTCTTCTCCCGTGCGTAAGTGAAGACTGCCTGATCGCATAAGCACCAAGAATGAAGAGCTTGGTTCACCGATCACTCAATCTCATATCGTAGACGACGAAAAACTGACATAAGCGCTTCCGTGCAAGCCAATTTCACCCAGAACTCCCAAATCGTCCGATGAAACTTCGTATCATCTTCAATTTTTTGAAGAGCTCGGCGTTCTGATCCCGATGGATCTAAGGACAGCAAGTTTGGACTCCAGAACAGTCCGGACGGTCCAACTCTCCTGAAGCTTCCAAAAACCTCTCTTGCGTCTCAATTTCTCCTATAACACAGTCTCTGATCCGCCTCTCATGAACTGTCTTAACCAACGCGTAGCCTGCACATATCTAAACCCAATGACACCTTGCGCGCATGCATTAGACTTCTAAATTCTCCAAACTATCCACCGACAGATCGCAAAAACAAGGTAACCCCTTAAGCTGTCCCCTTATGTCAGACGTTGTACGTACAAGAATTCATAGATAATGAGGAAGCAGACCCCTTGCTTCCTTAGTATAACGCCTGGAGCTGTAAATACCTAGTCAGCAAAAGTAAACTAGGGTCCAGCTTGATTTTCTCATCTTTTGAGTCTCGCAACTTCTCCACTAGGCGTCCAAATGAAGTAGACAAAGTGCCTATGGAAAGCTGACAACGAGCTCTACGCATTGATGCGATGAAAGTGAAGATCCGAAGTTGTGCCAAAAGCCCATATGTTGGGGTCTAGCTTGTTTTACCCATCTTTCGAGTCTCATAACTTCTCCGCTAGGCGTCCAAATGAAGTAGACAAAGTACCTATGGAAAGCTGACAACGAGCTCTATCCATTGATGCGATGAAAGTGAAGATCCGGAGTTGTGCCAAAAGCTTCATTTTTTGTCTCATGAGTGTCTTGAAGCGATAATGATAAGTATCGCAAACAGATTTTCAGATGGGAGTTGGTCCACGACACGACAACGTTCTACTGTAATCTCGTAACAATGCCCTAACTCTATCTTGAGCAACAACGTGCTCCAAATCAAAGATAAAGCAAGCAAGATTTCTGTCGTCATCAAGAACTACCACCAAGAAGCAACGACTACTACATCTGAAACTTGAATAACCAGCACCGCACCAAAAATCACAAACAAAATTGGAGTCAAAATCCTCACAACTTGCGTCCCAACTTTCAGACGACGACGAAAGCGGCAGCTGAAATACTCGCATTACTTACAAAGTGAAATATATTCCAATTGCATTGCCATCACAAATTGGAAAGAACAAGCCCCGTCACAAAAGAACTGAGAACCACCACAGTGAATCGATAACCAAGTGCAACAAGAAAGAAAAGCAGAATCGACGTTTAGGGTTTAATTTCTTATAGAGATTAATTTCAGGCTTTGCTACTTCCTCGTGACGTGATGGTTGTACAGCCCAAAATTAATCACTACAAGAATCACTCTCATTGATAATTCTCTCATCGTCTAGACCTCAACGCCTTAGCTCAACTTCTCTCTATTTCGACGTCGATAACTTAACCGTGCGCTCTAAAACTCAACATTGACGCTCACGTCTTGCCGCCATTCACTCTAACATACGGAGCTTCACTGACACTCAACTTGGCTGTGCGGCAGAAATGCCACGTCGACACGAGCATCAGTTCAAAGCTTTTATACATACATGGAAGTTTAAGAGGAGTATCGTAGACTTCAGAGGCGTATAACTCCTTGTAGGAAGCTCAGTTTTGGGTGCAATTGGTCTTGTTGGAAAGCTGGTTTCAAGAGCTTTCTGTTGATACCAAACACACTTCATTTGGATTTGGCGTGAGGAAGTTATGAGGGTTTGAGATTTTCTGTTGAGATTTATGATTTCTTTGGATCAAGAAAAATCTCCACGCTCGCGGAAGTTTTTTGGTTACAGCGTTTCACTAGCATCAATTGGGTGTGAATATTGTCTATTTGGAAAGTTGACTTCAGTAGCTTTCTAGTGCCACCAAAAACACTAGGTTTGGAGTTTCAAGAAGGAAGAGGAAGTGAGTTGAAGTTTGAGTACATTTTAAGGATGTCAGAAATGTTGAGGCTTTTGAGCTACAACTTTGGGAAAGCAAGTCAGACGATAGTGCTTATGACATCGTTGGAAATTTAACTCGACGTGTTTTCGGTGCCACAAGTTTCACAATTTTGGAGTTTGACAAAAGAACGCTTGAGACTACAAAGTTGACTGTAAGTTTTGACGAGATTTTACACGTGAGTTGGAAAGACAGACTTGACCAGCCATAGCGTGACTTGTAGGTGTCCGTTGGAGACGAATGTGACATCGTTTCGAAGAGTTTTCAATGGTCTTGTCTACTTTTGTGACAAAAATAGAAGTTAGTTTTAGGAGATTTCAGGAAAAGCCTCCATGCGCATAGAAGCTTTTATCGCATTGAGACCGAAGGTGAAACTTGAGAAGAACATGACACGGGTTTCAGAAGTATGTTTCCAAAGTTTTGGGTATCATCATAAAGGATTTTTTTGAAGTGTTGTGCAGCTGTTGGGTCAGAATTTGAAGAAGAAGTTTCAGGTTGGATAAAAAAGTCTCCGTTGCCGCAAAAGTGTGCAGCAAAGAATTGACATACTTTGACCAGCCAGTAGTTGCTACAAATCATAGTTTGTAGGGGGTTTCCAACAAGATACTAAGGTATTGATTTAGAGTTCATAGAAGAAAACTGCACGTGGTTATGTTAGCAAAGGAGTGAAGAAGTTTAAGATTCAATGCTTAGAGAAATTTTAGATCTTAAATCTTTACTTTGTAATAACTAGACCTCCATACCTCTGTTTCAGGTGTTTGAGAAAGGGATTTGACAGTACTTCAATTGAGGTTATTTATTTTGGATCTTGAGTGCAGTTACAAACACCGAAATTATATCAGATTCGCAGTAAATAAACAAAAAAATTACACTTAAAAGGGTGTTTTGTGTGGTTGCGCATTCCTCGACACACTTTCTTATCTACGAGAGATCTCCACAGTCAAAAATCTTATGTTTTCATATGCATCTTTCACGTACAAAATTCGTATGATACGATATAGTGGTGAACTCGATGTGAAAGTCCGAGGTGGAGATATCTCATTAGGGGAGAATCTCATTAGTTGTTTTATGCAAAATATTTGAATTGATTTGTGGAGTGGTTTTCAGCCATTTGGATATTTTTAGAGCATTTGGAGAACTATCATCCAAACTTGATGGACGCGCTTTCCTAAACTAGGGTGTCATCCATGCAATTGATGACACCCTCCAAACTATTTTGAAAATGCTCTAAAGTTGACATAAATCACCATGGTAGTTAATTTGAACATTTTGTATAAGATAGTCTCATATGGACTAGTCGGAATATTAGAGCTTAAAAAAATCATTTTGATCTCCAGAAATACGTTTAAAGATTGCAATCATATACAAACTTTCCATTTCTTTCCGTGCTTCAGTTGAAGATGATATTGATATTCCTTTGTCTACAACAACCCCACTGTAAGGATTGCACTCCCCTCATTATTTTTCTCTTTATCCCTTCTTGGTTTAAAGGTTCTCTTTTGCATTTATATCACATTGATTTTAAAATAAATTTCATTATTTTAAATTTATGTTAGATCTATATGATGTTTAATGTTCAAATGATGATGATGAAAGAAAAGAAAGATATAGTAACCATCTTATTATATCATATGTGTGCAATAAAATGATAATGCATGGATGCTCACGGAGTGGTTGAAGTAAGCACGAGATGGATAGACATAGCGATACAAGATGGGATAAGAAGACAAATATAGCGAAGATCGGACTAACAGATGGCTGGTTTAAGGAGGCTGGTCATTGCTTATTGGACGAGGAGAGACCGGATGGGTAAGAGGTAGGACGACTTGGAGGTTTTGGAGATCAAAAAGAAATAGAGCGGGTGGGGGTTTGGGAGTGGAGCATCCATGCATTGCATGGACATCCACGGATCAAGTAAGAAAAGATAGTTAGCATATATGCAATGCATGGATACCAATGGGTCGAATACAGTAGAGATAGAACGGATGGGGGATTCCAGAGGTCGGCATCCATGCATTGCATGGATGCCGATGGGCACAACAGACATGCCATAAAAGTGTAGAATGGAGCTATTTGGAGGATTGACGACCACGCGTTGCATGGATGCTAATAGACAAAGAAGAAAAATGATGGAACAGATATGACATTTGAGAGTATGTCGTCTAGACATTGCATGGATGACCACATGTCGCGTTCCTGGAGTTTCCTTTGGGATTACTTTAGGAATGAATCACTACAAGACGAGGGATAATCATACAGTGGTATGAGATTTGAGGACAATCGTACATGCACTACATATAAATGATGGATATGATAGATGCGACGACGACGGACAGTAAACATAAGTGGTGAAAAAAAAGATGCGACATCATGGAAACATTTATATGCATATTTCAACAATATTTGGATTATGTTTTACAACTATGATAAACTCTCTTTGGTCTTGAGTGAGAGCACCCATGCAATGCATGGATGACGATCATGAATATTTACTTAATGTAATAAAAATACAACTACTTGATATTATACTAAATTTGTTATACTTTCATGTGCTTCATAATCACATCAATTTCGTTACTGAGGATCTTTACTAAATCTGGTCTTTGATTTAACTCCAAAGATATATTTTATATATATCATGATATCGACCCACTTTACAAGTGGTTGGTTATGATACATTAATGAACAATTCCTTGTTGATCGATATGTGTCACATATTCTCATCATTTTCAAATGATTTCTCTTATTTCTATGTGAAAACCACATATTTAGATGAATCACAGTTTATAAGAATTTCTCAATATTTGCAAATCAAATTTAATTATCACTCGCATATAAGTTTCTCTGCTTTTCAGAATACTATAAATTTCAGAAATTTTCGATCAAACAAAATTGAAACAATACTGTTTTTTGTTCAATTTCCAAAAGTAAGAATCCAGAATTTCCAGAAAAGTTTGAGGGTTCTCGTTTATGCGGGCGAGTACCCAATTGTTGTGAACTGCTGTTCCATGTCGATTCTGAAATATATTTTCTCCAATAAAGAAGTGAATTACATTGGATCCTCGCAATTCTTGTTGCGCTTTCTTATTTATAAGATCACTTGGATGCCTATTAAGTAGACAAGTCTGAGTAATCACTTTTTCCATCTTCAGATGGAAAAGGTGGTAAGCTTAATTTATTATTTAACCTTTCTGATGAAAAAGATTATATAATAAATTATTATCATCATAACTTAATGATTACTTTAGAACACGTCCTTGCTCTTATGGTTTCAGCAGCACGGCAGGTCATGCTGTGCTTACGGGTTCTCTATGGACTCACAACGTAGCTTGTGGTTTTGGTAACATTTAACATTTATATTTTAAATTAAATCAAAATCTATCTAAAACAAAACAAAATTCTAATTCTAATTTACTCTAGTATCTTTATCAAACATGTATAGGCTTTTTGTATAATCTAAACAATACATCACAACACAGATGAAGAAAAAAATCAGAAAATATCGTCACAATAGTCCATGACTCCATCTCACCTAGGAACAAATATAGTCTCTTTATTTTCTTTTTCATACCTCGCTTTTCCTTTTCTCGACTATCCTTGGCTAGGCTGCTTGGGATGCATATTTATTTATTCTAAAATTTCTAAAGCTCCAAAATGCTGGAACAGCAGTAAAAAAAATATGTTCACAATCTGGAGAGATACGATTGAAATACTTCTTCAGCTTTTTGCGAAGCATTGGATTGTTTAATCTGCCACGTAATATATACTCAGAGAGGAGATCTTCATTTTTGCCGCAATAATGCAGAAAACTCCATTCAAATATGTAAAACTGAGCATGTCTGGACCGGATTTCAGTCCAGCTTTTCAGCCGTAAAACTATTGCTGGTGTGGCAAGGTTTCCGTCACAAACAAAAAGGAAAAGGTAGGTACGAAAGTTACGAAACGTGCCCTATTCAAACCGGAGGTCCTCCTTGAGAAGTTTGAGCCTCAAGAGAAGCTCGGTATGTCAGTCACGAGAATTACCGCTCCTGCAAACGAATAGCAAAACGATGATACAGCAAGTCTAACTTCCTTGCATATTTAGGTAGGCAAGCCTGGATAATCACCTATATCATATTCATCTTTCGATGGAAGAGTGCTGAAAGATTAATTTATTATTTAATCTTTTTAACGAGAAGATTTAAATAATGAACTAAAATATTAATTAAATATATAATCATCAACCAGCCGGACTTGTATAGTTGGAGGCGCATTGCTATGAGCTTCACTTATGGGCTTTTGGGATATTTTGGTAATTCTCTATATGGTTAATATTTATTTAGATTTTCAAAACACTAGATATAGAATTTGTGTATAACAGTTACAGATTTTCTGATAACGAATGCCCATAAAAGTTCTCCAAAGATGGTTGAGCATGCATATTCACCTTCCCATCTTCAGATGGAGAAAGTAGCAAGTTTAAGTATTACCTAACCCTTCACATGAGAAAAGTTAGATAATAAATGAATGTCATCATAATTTAATGATTATTTTAGAGCAGAGCTCTGGTATTATGGTTTCTGTAGTGCGGCAGGTCATGCTATAGTTATGGGTTCTCTCTGAACTCACGCGCATTAACTACATTTAATGTTTATAGAATAATTAAAGTCAAAATCAAAACTTTTAAATTTACTATATAACTTCTCCTGGGAAAGATTAGGTAGTAAAATAAAATGCTAACGGATGGAGATGAGTACTTTGGGAGTGCCTTTGTCAGCGCTTCCCTTGTAGTTTATATCTGGTTTCTTTCGTGTTTCTAGATTTGGCTAACACTCAATAGTTATAAAAGGGTTTGATTTCTTATCAATTTGATACAAGATTTTCACTTCAACTTAACCGATAACAACCATCCAGCAATAGTTCCTAGAAGTTGATATTGCATGCATATTTTGCTCTTAAAATAATTATAAATCTTTTGATTTTTTTATCAGTTTGATACATGATTTTCACTTTAACATTTATACATATCCCGATAACAACCAGCGAGCATCTTATTTTTCTCTTTCTCCACGTGTAGGAGCTTCTACTCAGCCAACTCTTGACATGAGGAAGGAAGAAGAGGGACTGGCCAAACGTATTGAGATGAAGAAGCTTGAAGAAGAAGCAATAATGAAGAGGATATGCGAAGCCGAACAGAAGGAGGAAAAAATTAACAACCAGCGAGCAGTAGTTCTCAGATAAGTTGAGCTTTCACGCATATTTTGCTCTCAAAAAGTGAACACCTTGCATACTCACCTCTTTTTTATAGATGCATAGTCACCTTCTTCCGAGTTCAGAAGAGGAGGAAAGACATGTCCGTCTAATTTAATACCTAACCCTTCCAACAGAAAGGGTTAGGTATTAAATTAAACGCATGATTAAATTATGTATTCATGAGTACAGTATCTCGGACTTGTATCTTCTGAAGCGCGAGAATTCAGTCTACACTTATCGGTTCTTGCCTTCTCTCTTCGTGTTTCCAGGCATGGACTAACAAATAACGTCTATGGAAAATTTTAATTATTTATATATACTTAGTATATATATTTTATATAACATTTATATAATTATCTGATAACAAAAAAAGAACACAAATTCTTAAAAGTTCAGTTTGCATGCATATTCACCTCTCCCAAAGTCTAGAATAAGGAATCATGCATAAGCAATTTAATTTGTTTTTCAATTTTTGTAGATTAATTAATATTTGTTACAGTTATATCCTGCTCCAAGGCACATCGGACCCCTGCACTTATGGGTTAAGTCTGGCTCCTTTCTCAACTGTTGGTCTAGTTAACATACATTAAATTAGAGAATAATTTATTTTATTTACTTAAAATATACTTCTGGGAAACAAGAGTTCCCCAGAAGTTAATAGAGCATGCATATTTATTTTACTGATAGAAGCGGAATTAATTAGTCGGTGAGGTCACCCACGACGTTTTCATTTGAATTCGCCTAAGTTGGCGGTCAAGTAGTGACGCACTCCTGGCTCGTTGGCTACACATGAGAAACCCAGGAAAGAAAGGCATCCCTCTTATTAGTGAGGGATACTTGTTCGAATGCTGCGAGCATACGGGGAAATTAAATGACCAGATTCAGCTGTCGCGTACGGTATCTGATCTGCCCAAACTTCAGTTGCCATCTTGGGAAGATTCCATTCTAAGGCTCACAGTAAGCTAAGTTTGGCAACGTTAAGAAGAGATTGTTACTGCTGTAGAGCCCCAGTGTACGGACGGAGTCTTAACGTACATGGTTTTGACGCATGTTTTAGACGAGTCGTCCTGGATAATAACGCCTGTGCTCTAGTGAGCGGGATGTGCAGTCCGTTGTTGAAGAATATGTCCACGAAGTCTCGAAGTCCTCCCTCATGCAAAATTGCAGACAGCAGCTAAATCTTGAGAAGGAACGGTTGACGACGACGACGACAGCCGACGTTCATTGAGAGATAACTAGATAGGAGAAAATACACATCGATCGAGAATTTGTCAAATTTTGCCGTCATCGGGATAGGTTTCTGCAGTGTTCATAATTTTGGAGGTTTAGCGAAGGTTTATCGACTCGAATATGCACACAGTGCGGATTTTGGCTCGCACACGTTAAGGGTTTCGCTTACTTGAGGGGTTTTGCCTGGGGAAGGCATCAGAAATTTGGAATTGCGACCCTGGTCGAGAGCTATCGGGTTGAGTAGACTTCGAGCGTTGGGAGGAGGCTGCCCTTTCGTGATTATCGTTTGGCTCTATTACACTCAAGGGGTTGAGATTGCAGCCTCTCTACAGCGGAATCACGATGGTAAGCTTCGTTTTTTTGTCACTTTCTTTTTGCTGGAACGAAATAGACACGGGGTGAAGGTGAATTGGCCTCTTTCACGCTGATTGAAGGTTGTCGCACACTGCACTACGCTTCCATGAGCGTGATTGCTTGCTTACCAAACAAAAGAAGTTGATGAGCGAGGTCAAAATTTGAACACACTTCCTTTCTGGAAAATTTTTTTTTTTCCGGGAATGCGCGAGGTCTGCCGTGCCTTTAGGGTTTTGATCGGGATTTGCCTAAAGTCTCATAGATATACCCGCTGCTTTTGCTGAGCCCCTAGAGAAGAATGCCGGTTCATTCTCGCGATCTGCTTGGAACTTTGTTCTGTGATTGCAGATGGGCTTTATGGATCGTGCGGGAACTCCATGCCCTGTCCATTTCTTTATTCAGCACTATGCATCTTGGCATGTCAATTGGTGGACTTGGTGTCCTGCTCCGTATACCTGCGGGGAATTTCCTAACTGGTGGCCTTATTTTGAGAACTGTTTGGCTTATCACTCCAGGCAACACTCGCGGACTCTTTCTTGGCGGATCTGGAGGACCTGTCAGACAATGAGGCTCCTTTTGAGGTTCGTGTGGCTTTGTGAAAAACTAACTAGTCACTTCACGATTCATATCTCTGTTTAGAAGAGCCTTCTCAATTCAGAATTCTTTCAACAGCTTCGTTCATTGAAGAGTACAAGGCTGTCGGTTTCGGTGAGTCGACTTCATAAGTAGTAGACCCCCGTAGCTTAAGTAAATTTTGTTCCAGTTAAGTTCAAATGCTCAAACCCTACTTTGACCTCTGCTTCAGGTAGAGGCCGACGGGGGAGATGATACTGTCGACTTCGACGATACGATGGAGGATGTCGAAGCTCTGAACTATGATGATCTGGATTCTGTTGCCAAACTTCAAAAGAGTCAACGGTTCCATGACCTCATGAAGGTGGGTATTGTGTAATTTACATCACACCTTTTAGATGGTCGCCGGAAGTATGGCTACTGACTGTGTGCAATTCCTCGTCTAAATCAGTCAGTTCCTGCAGTCTTTTTCTCTTTCTTCTGTGGTCGTGGAAGTTTGGAGATGTTGCGGGGCTTTCCACATCTATGAAGCTTTCAGCTTCCCTTTGCAGTAAGGCTTCAGGTAATGACTGTTTTGTGTGGCTTTCTCTTGTAAACGTAATTAATGCTCACGTACCTTTTCTGGTTCGCTTTAGACACCTAGAACTCGCCCGCCAGTCGACTTCAGCATGTATCTTCATTCAACTCATGTATTTTATTCTGCCGAACTATGTCAAACCGAAATCCATGTTAGCTTGTTGCCGATATCGTCTTACCCGGAGAACTTTACACGTCCTAGGTTGTAATCTGCATCTGGTCCTAGGATTCAGTGCACTGCATGTCACGGCTGGTAGTGTGCAGCTGGTCGTAGAATGTAGGGCATGTTGGATTGAGCTCTGTATATACGTATTCTATACAACCATGAGAGCCTAGAAGCGTATTCTATGACGCCCCATTTCTCTGTTCACGAGCTGCCTCTGCACGCAGCTAGCATTGTTGCAAAAACCATGCTATTGTAGAACCAAGAACTGTTCCCTCTCGTTTGAAACCAAAGTACCATATATTCAGTAATACTTGGGTGCTACCTCTGTCTTTGAGCGTGGTTGTTGCTCCTTAGCTGAGCTTCCATTCCCCCAGACGATTCATATATTCAGTCATAGTGTCGGCACACGGGTTTATACATAGGGAGGCTCCACAGCCTACTAAAGGAAATTTAGCTGTGCTTACGTGCTAGGGATCACCATTGTAGCTCAAACGTGACCAGATAGTTGTAACGCAATAACGCAACCATGTCTCGGATTGGGGTTGAAGAACACCCAGTAAGCCTTTTCGTATAGATCTGGGAACAAGGTTATCCATGAAAATTTCCAGAGCCATACATTTTTATCCTCCACTTTTGGGAGTGATTGCCGCAGCTGACGAGCCAAGTATGGACATGTGCCTTATATGCAGGTCAGGGCGTGGAGCCTGTATTACGCGCATTTCAAAATGATTACTCTAGTTCACCACCATGGCAAGAAGGGAGGATGGCTAGGTCAGGCGCTGCCTGTTTGAGGTGTGACTGGCTATGGACGATACTTGGTAATCATGCAGTATTGTGGTGACATAGTCGTAGCTCTTTCTGATGTTTCTGCCATCCAATGAGTTCCGTCCGTGGAACTAGTGAAGCTAAATTTTTTTCTGTCCTCCCGTTTGATGCCAACCAAGGTGGCTTGCCGTTGTCCTGTCAAAGAAAGCTGTTTATTGCCAGCAGCTCCAGCGATAGTATAAGGGCTGTTTTGCAAATAGTTGGAAGATCTGAAGAAGTTTGACGTAGGAATTTAGCAGTGAGCTCCAGTGTGTTGTGAGTCTGACTGAAACTCAAAAGATTAACTTTCTCCTGGTTTGAACTCGCCGACGTTATAGGCCTCGTTTGAACATGAGTGAACCTGATCGAATTAATCCCGCTAGTTAAATGAGGCTTTTAAAACAGGACTGTGTGGTGACCGTAACCTTGTCTGCAGTCCTCCACTGCAGGCATAAGCTCCGAGGAGGATGCCTGCAATGGAGGATTTGCTTAGACAAGCGTTGCTATTTAGCTCTTTCTTGCTGAACTCTTTGCTTATATGTTACATCCTTGAATAAATGCTTGGCTTCTGCTGTTGTTTCTCAAGCCGGTCCAGATATGAACTTACGAAGCGTACCTGGTCGGTTTAGTGATTACAGGTTGAACTGAGTCATTCCTGGTTACTGTGAAGTTCCTATACTACGGGTAGATAGAAAACCAGTGAGATGGCTAATTCTCCCTTTGTGGAAACATATACTATTCGTCTGGGCATCTCAGCACGTTGAGAGCTACATCATCCATTGCTTCGTTCGTCATGCATCACATTCAGTCAATTTTTGCCTCTGCCAGACTAGTGATTCAAACAAGAACATGGTGCCCACTGTTCTTATTCTCTGATATAGCTTTCCATCGCCGAACTTTTCAGTAGGTGTCAGAATTTAAGTAACCAACATCCATAGTTTGAAGTAGGAGATCTCCTTGGCGTTTGAGTCAGACTTTATTCCAAGTAAGGTGAGGACCGGGAGATAGTGTCCTTAGAGCGGTAAATCGAAGAAGCGATTGGTCGAAGAACGACCAGGGAGGGAGATACGTAAGGAACGTTTTATTTCGTTTCATCTCTTCAGCTGTTGAGGAATAGTGACAGTTTCTTTTATAGTAAAAGTTTCATTTTGTTCCTTGGCAAAGTAATCAAATCAAACGGGACGCGGAAGAGTAAAGAGATCCTTTTATCAGTGGTTGGTACTTCTGAAGGTCCTCATGATGTATTGAGAATGTTATCCTCGAGCTGATAATATCAACTCTTCGCTTTCCAGTCAGCTGACGATCCTGTTATTTGTTCAGTCCGAACGATGTCCAGTCAGATAGTGCAATAGCCTTATGCTCATGACTTGCGCTTGGTGTTGCAGAAAGTGGACGAGGCGTTGGAGAAGGGATCAGAAGAGTCGAGAACTGGACTCGTCTCTGAGGATGATCCTGAATACCAGTTAATTGTGGATTGCAATACACTCTCTGTTGATATCGATAACGAGATAGTTATAATCCACAATTTTATACGCGATAAGTACAGACTGAAGTTTCCAGAACTCGAATCACTTGTGCTCCATCCTATCGATTATTCTCGTGTTGTGAGGAAAATAGCAAATGAGATGGATCTTACTTTGGTGGACCTAGAGGGCCTCTTGCCGTCAGCAACTATCATGGTTGTCTCTGTCACGGCTTCCACCACAAGTGGAAAACCGCTTTCAGAGGAAAATCTGCAAAAGACCCTTGATGCCTGTGACCGTGCATTGGCGCTAGACGAAGCAAAGAAAAAGGTTTTGGAATTTGTGGAGAGTCGGATGGGATACATCGCTCCTAACTTGTCAGCGATTGTGGGAAGTGAAGTAGCAGCAAAGCTCATTGGCGTTGCTGGAGGTCTATCCTCACTAGCCAAGATGCCAGCGTGTAACGTCCAGATTCTTGGTGCAAAGAAGAAAAACCTTGCTGGATTTTCAACTGCTACTGCCCTTCCGCACACTGGTTTCGTGTTCCATACAGAGATAGTGCAGAGCACGCCTCCTGCTCTTCGAACTAGAGCTTGTCGCTTGGTTGCTGGAAAGTCAACTCTTGCTGCTCGTGTGGACTCAACAAGGGGTGATCCCACTGCTAAGACGGGAAGGGACCTAAGGGAGGAGATCCGTAAAAAGATTGAAAAGTGGCAGGAGCCTCCTCCAGCAAAGCAACCTAAACCCCTGCCTGTCCCAGATTCAGATCCCAAGAAAAAGCGTGGTGGCCGTAGGCTCAGGAAGATGAAAGAGAGGTATGCGATGCTTTTAATTCGTGAGAGTCCGCTGAACTTTGGTATATGTGTTGTAGATTGTAATTAATTGTGCTGGATTTGTTTCTCGCATATATTCAGGTATGCCTTGACGGATATGCGCAAGCTGGCCAACAGGATGCGTTTCGGGGTACCCGAAGAAAGTTCGTTAGGTTTGTTATCTCTCAATAACTGTGTTTCCCTCCATGTCCGTGTCGTGGATGGGGTAGGGTCCTTGTTGGTTAAACTTTGCATGTTTTTCGGTTCGCTTAATTAAAACCATAAACTAATTGGCGTGACTTCGATTCTGGACAGGTGATGGCCTAGGTGAAGGTTATGGTATGTTAGGGCAAGCTGGAAGTGGGAAGCTTCGAGTTTCAATAGGCCAGAGCAAACTTGCAGCCAAAGTCGCCAAAAAGTACGTTACCTTCTCCAACTCGACGATATGCTCTTCTCTTTGTACGATTGCCATCGCATTTCTTCTGTGTGTACCATACAAGATAGAAGTGCTTTGTCCTCTAATCAGATCGTTCTTGCTTTTGCTTGCCTGGGAAATTGATATCACAAGACGGCAGGAGTCATGGACTTTCCAATACGGCTGTTCATATGTTCATTTGCCGCCGTCGGGAATATTTTGAAGTTGTACTTTCTCAAATCTTGTTTCTAGAAAATCTAAACTCGGTACTTTCTGTTTCCAGATTCAAGGAAAAACAGTACGGAAGTAGTGGTGCCACATCTGGACTTAGTTCAAGTCTCGCCTTCACGCCTGTACAGGTATGGAATATTTGTGAAGCTAGTTTGGAGTACCTTTGTCTTGTGACATAAGACTTTTGAAAGAAGCAACTTCTTTTCTTAATTTTATTCTTTCGTCGTCGTTCGCCTGCTAGCACTTATGTTACATGCTCTGATGCTCTTTTCCTTCATCCTTTTGAGATACTCTGGTGTAAACGTACTTGTCTGCGCATCATAGCAGATGGTTCTGTGACGATTTCACATTTCGCGTATTGTTTCCATGTCCAGGGTATTGAGCTCAGCAATCCTCAAGCGCAGGCCGCACTCCTTGGAAGCGGTACTCAAAGTACCTACTTCTCTGAGACCGGAACCTTCTCCAAGATTAAGAGGCCTTGAAGCAAGAGTTGTTGTCAGTTTTCATCTGATCACTTGTAAACGTCAGTTTAGGGACCACACGAAATGTGCTACAATGTGAATATGAAAGTAAAATTCGCATTTCTGATCTTTTAGTGGATAGCGACTTCCCTCTTTTCTATGCGTACTACCTTAGAAACATGGATGGCTGAGTACTTTACTACTCTCTTTTTCTTCCCCCCGCAGAGGAATGAATTCGGTCCTTTGGAAGCATATTTTGTATTTATGAAGCTCTTTCTGCTTTTGGATCGAACTAGACTTTGAGAAGATTTGATATACTTTCAGCTTTCTCATTAATTCATAAGCATGCATATTGTTCACCTCTTCCAATTTCGGAAGAGGGGAAAAATATGCATAGCAATGGCGGTTCCGGTAAGGGATAAACGGGAAACCGAGATGTAAATATACATCCCCCGATGAACTTTGGTAACTGTGCTCGTTTAGTGTTATCTAGAAAATATATAAGTATCAAGTAGAAGATATATATTAAGTAAATATAAAATTAAAATTTTTTATAAACATTATATGTTAGCTCATGCTTGGAAACACTGGGAAGTTAAGAGAAAACCAGTAAGTAATTTTTCGGTTCTCGTGTTTCAGAAGGTACAGTAAAATTTGACTGAGAATTATATTAATGAGACGTGAAATCCTTCCGATCAGAAAAGTTAAGGATAAAGTAAATGATTATTTTTTCTCTTCAGAACTTTATATCTAATCCTTCCTACCGGAAGAATTAAAGATAAATTAAATGATTATTCTCTCTTCAGAACCGATAAATTAAATGATTATTCTCTCTTCAGAACCTGAAAGAGGTGAATATATATTGTTCATCTCTTTCAATTTATGCAAAAAGTTTTAATTTATGTACCAATCTTCTCTCTTGGAGGGGTTATAGCTTATTATCAACAAGTACCACAAGTGATGGACTTTTATACCAAAGAACGGTTTTGTGGCTGACTTATGGGTTTTATAAAACAGATTTGAACATGTGTACTGCAGTGACCAAATGGAAATTAAATGTAGTCAACGAAATGTAGTTCATTAAATTTAAATTAAATCAATTAAATTTTAACTGATTTAAGAGTGAAATTAATTTGGACACAACTAACGATGGCAAACCTTGTGACTGCGCTTTAGACTAATTTTTTCACTAAAACATTTTTGACTTGATATAAGCAAGTTATAGATGATTATTTCACTACAATATTTTTTATACTTGATGTAAGAAAGTTATTGATCATTATTTGGGTGGTATGTTAAACGTCTGCTTTTTTTCTCATTGTTCCTATAAGTGTAATTTGGATGCATATTATTCAGCTTGAGAAAGTAGTAGTCAGATATTGTGTTAAATTAGATTAATATTTTTAGAAAAGTGAACCAATTATGTAAATCTTGTGCATAGAATGATTGACTATTACAAGATGGAAGAGTTCTTTAAACCTCTAGTTTGGGTAGAAAAGCAAAGAAAAGAATATCCCTTTAGGTTGTAGAGAAGATAATTTTCTTTTGTCAAAAATCAATCAAAACTTAGTTTTAATATTTTTGAATGGTAAATGGTAAATATTATTACCCATCCATTGGAGTTTTTGTAGATCATGGGATTGTCCATGTGAGTCTATTACAACGGGACTCTGATCAAAAGATTCGTTAACAATTTACAGCGAATGCACCTTCAATCGTATCTACAAGAGATTGAACTCACGACTTTTCTCTTAGAGGACTGTAGACTAAACCACTTAGGACACCGATCTTAATATCATCTCTGAAGCGAATCACAAAGTGAAAGCTCTATGAGAGCTTTGATATAATTTGTTTACTTAACAGAATCTGTTCTCATTAGCAAATTTTATCAACTAAAGTACTTTTAGTATAACTGTTAAATTTCTTTGTGCAATGTATCAAGGAAGGAATTACATTAAAGCTCTCTTAGAGCTTGAATTCACTTGAAAGAGTACGGTTTGAGTATTGGTTGAAAAATGTTCAAACGAAGACTTTGAGGTTTCTTAGAACAAAACATAATGTTCTCTATCACTCTCATCAATGATGTATGAAATATGCATCCAAGGTGCACGTCTAGGAGAAACAGGAAAAAGATAAACATTTAAACAGATCATAAAATAATCATAAAAATTTAAAAAATTTATAGATAATTAGTTGACAATTATTTTCAAAAGAATTTAGTAAAAATATAGTCTACCAAAATACAAAGTTATGGATAAGAGTGGTGCTGGAATGGATTTACCAATTGTGATAAATATTTTAAATTTGTTTTATTAAATTTAAATCACTAAAATTAAAACTCACATGGTAAACTTGATTACACATAGTCACTTGAGTTACACAAGACCCTTAAGTAACTCATGCAAACAGAGCTTGTGCATGGTATAAAGACTTGTACTTTCGACGAATAAAAATATTATAAAGTTCTAAATTTTAATTTATAATCTAACACTTCTAAGAGAAAAAGTTAAAATATAATTCAAAACCCTTTGCGTATTCCACTCTTCTTAACTTGGAAGAGGTGAATATGCAAAGAAAATTACAAGACAGTGAGTATTCACTGAGGGAACCATATCTTTTATATAAGAAATAGTGGTTTTCAAAATGATAATTTTAACTATTTTTACCAATATGCATACAAAGTTTTCTTTTGGTCGAGATGAAGAAAACGACAAACATTACTAATTCATTATGTTTATTGGTCCTTTGTCTCTGCTTACACTGATGAGTGAAAACTACAATGCTCGATGAGATGTCCAGAGAAACTATTTTAGATAAGAGATATATTTTACTAAATTTAATATATTAAATATATATGATTAAATATAGAATACTAAAATTAACTAAACTCTAACATGATTACATACACTAGCAGTAGATTCAGTATCAAACCCATAAGTACAATATGTTTACTGATCACAGTCTTTGTATATACATGTCATTTTGGTCTCCAGTGAACGCATACTTTATTTTTTAACTTTAATTTATGAATAACCCTTCCAAGAGAAAGAGTAAGGACATAAATTAAAGCGCGTATATATTCTTCCTCTTCCTAACTTGGAAGAGGGTGAATATGCATGTGAGTACTGAATATCAGTATGCAACTAAAGCGAGTGCATAGCTGAAATAATAACTGATACTGAAAAAGAAAATAACGAACCTGGATTGGTTTTGCGAGGATGTAAGCATCAAAATTAACCAGTGAGTATCGATTATCAAGCGAATACTGAATCGTTACTGTAAGAGTTCGTTCTGCGCATTATTCCTGATTGTGTATATATTTTCCCACATAAGCGTAAATCTAAGCTTAGGACACATAAACAAAATAAGTAAATAATAAAATAAACCTTCTACTTTGACACATGAACATGCTATGTAAATCTATATAGCAAACCTTCGCTCTATAACTTAATATATCACACCTTCTATTCCGACAAAACTCGTATTTCGACCACTCGTATCACACCAACTTCCTTATTACCGTACTTGATCATGAGACTATTCTAGATAATTTCCCTAAAACTGTTGGGAACCATTTCTTCTTTCTTCTCACTATTTTTCCGAAAAATAGTTTATAGATATCTTGGATAAAAGGATTCTTATACATTAATTGACAACCTAAAAATCTGTGGTTTTACATTGTAGAAGAGTTTCATGTAATATCAGTGAGATATTAAATACATAATTACCGTATATAAGAGATCACTTATTATCGAATGTAATCTTTACTCAGAAGAAATACACTTAATGGAGTATCTCCGATGGAGACGACGGCATCCATTTGACGGCGTTCTTGCACTAACCTAAGAGCCCAGGCCACTTCCAGTCGTTTCCTTCCGTCCGGAGGGAGCCACGAAGATGGAGTTCGGCCGTCCACAGTCTACAGTAGAGAAAAGGTGGGGAACGCCCCGTTAGAGCTACGATGTTGACAACCCTAAGCGGATTGCGCATTCGGGACCTGAATCTGAAAGTAGTGAAAGGAAATTGCGTGGCCTATCGGAGTTTGATCGGTCCATGCATTGATCGATCGATCGAGTTCACATTTTCCGAAGGTTGTGAGCGAGTGAGTGAGTGCTGCTGACTTCGAGGATTCGTCATGGCTTCGCAGGCAATCAGGACATTGATTGCACGGGATCCTGTGGTGTCTGCTTCTTGCATTCTCGCCCTTATAGGTGCGTTCCTTGACTGAAGAAAGTGCCGCAGTTGTTTTCATGTAGTCACTGTTTCTTTGGGTCTTTGTTTCTGAGTGTTACACACGGGGATTGATATTCTTAGTTTTTGAAATTTGATTATGCTCCCGAAGTTTGAGTCTTTGGTAGTTCTTTGTTGGTGATTTCGAGATTAGATTGGTTCGTGACTTGAAGTAAGAAAAACGGGCTGCATAAACGACTTTTTCTCGTTCAGTTTCTTTGATTCCCTCTTCCCTTTTTTCCTTGATCTGTTCCCTTTACTCTTACGCACGTCTCCAGGTTTATCTCTACCCGTAGTGGTGCCTCCAATCAGGAATGCAGTATCCGGATCTGAACCGGTGAAACCTCCTAAACTTTCAGAGGTACGTGGATTGGTGTGAAGTGTCGGATGTGCATTAGGCTTACCTGACGAATGCTCGCCGTAAAATGCAGAATTGTGTTTGATGCGGCATAGTCCTTTTCATTACGGAGATTTGAATGTGAGCTTCAGTTCCGGAACGAAAACATTTCATTTAGGGTGAAAAAAGCTATTATTTTGGCCCTCAGTTGCTTCCTTTATCGTGATTTATGTGTTCTGCCATAGTTGTGGTGTTTATAATTCATATTTAACCTTCTGTGCATGCAGTGGGATGTGTGTTCTACCTGCATGCAGTGCGTGTAACTCTTGGTAGTTAGGTATTTGAGTGCAACACCTGCTCATTACCTATAGCTGTGTCAGGGACCCTTGTGCTCAAATTTCTTCGTTATTATACTTCTGGTTTGTTTATCCCTGCTCGTTGGTTTGCGCCCTTTGTTAACAAGTGACTTATGGACAGGTTTGCATTTCTCTCTCACTTCTTAACCCCCACTTCATGTGATGGTTTCTCTGGGTTCTTTTCTGCGGGTTAATTTAAGAGACTGTAGCATTGTGCATGCATCGTTCAGCTACACTCATGTGCTCCTGTTGCTTAATTAGACCTTTCTTACAGCATGCGCGTAGATATTTATGCACTGCATATTGTACTTTTTCTATTTTGCACTTCCATACCCGGGACTATCATCTCCGGCAATACATCTCCGGCCCTGTGCTATACATTTCCGTGGGTCCGTCCCTTGGTATGAAGTTAGCTTACTTTCAAACACCCCTTTGCTACTCACTACGTACGTCTTTGGGGTATAGGGGATTGGGGTCCACCTTAAGTCTGTGCGCGTAGTGCGCGCGTTTTTCTATACTCATGGACCAAACATGTGTAACCGTCGATGGACTTCGCGCTGGATTTTTAAATTTACGTGGTATCTCATGTGTAGGTGGTTAGTTCTTGCATCGTCCACTGCTAACCGCTATACAGTATGTACTTTTACTGTCGCATAAAAGACGGCAATTCGGATGTGTCCATTCTCATGGGTGGATGTGCTCAGGTCGTTGAAGGGATGAGAGCGTCTGGGAGGTCGTGAGAGCCTGTTGAACTACGGTGACGACATAAGGCAGGCTCGTGGACACAGCAAAGGCCTTCTGTAGGGTTCGTAAAACCACCAGTTTTGATCTTCCATTGGATTGGTAGCCTTTTCACAAAAGCGATGTGGAAGCAACATGTGATGCGGTTGATTCCGTAGAAGATGTCAAATGGTGCAAAGCACACCACTCTTCTTGTCACGAGTTAGACATCTCAGCAGTGAGTCGTATCTCTCATTTCTGTGTGCAGGTATAGCACATCGTCAGTGAGAGAAAAGGAAATGCGGACTTTTTGGAGCGAAGTACTCAACCTGAATGTTCCAGTCAACCTGAACACGAACGGGATTTGAGCAGCTGTTGTATTGTTAGATTGTATTACCACTGAAAGCTACCTAGCAATGGGAAGGCACTTCATAACTAACAGTAGGTAAGGATCTCCTTAAACTATCCTCTTAAACCGCAGTGAAACTTGGATGACTTAATCCATATTTACGTTGTCGCCTTCATTTGGGAAGAAAAAATTAACGTTTTTATCGCTGGCAGAAACTCGTAAGACAGAAGAGCACGTGTCTTGTCAAGATATCGTCTTTATTCTGAAACAAGCTCACAGATAGTTAATCTATGGTGCTTTATATTGCTTAAGTAGACATGCTGGTATTATTGATTGGAAGTGCGTTTATGCTATCGACTTGACATTGCTAAAACAGTTTCAAGATTTAATTGATAGGCTATATCGTCTCTATCTTTTCTCCATTCGTCGTAGATTTTGAAATAAGAGAGTGTACATCATCTGCGCACCATATATCTTAGATAGGTTTTGTCATAACATGACGGAGAACTTTGAAGACCAGGTAATTAACTATGTTCGAAGTGTTTATTTGTTATTTATGTTTATGTACTTTTGAATAATGTTAATAAGGGAATTTATAGAGATACTTAAACTACAAATATAAGTATATGTATTTTGTTTTGAACTTTTGTCCACAAAGAAGATTCTCCTCTTGTCCAATAAGCCATCCAACTTTGACTCCATAAATCTCTATGGTTATAAGCTAGTTGACTTGCAAGATTCGAGGTTCTAGGAGCAAAAGGGAACCTTTTTCCAGATTAAAAAAACAATGGGAGGAAAAAAGGAATATTGGTTTTCATGCTTTCACATTCAAATTCGGGGTTTAAATAGATTTATCTGGGTACGAATGGAGGCTTTTACTTGTACAGGCTTCAAAGCGGAAGTTACACTAGGGCATACCTACAGTTCGATAATTTACTGTTCGAGTCAAGCGTCTCCTTGTCTCTTGTTTGTGCTTGTAGTTTGTTTTCAGCGGGTAGTGTAAACTTTTGGGTATGATGGATGGAAAGAAACGAAATTGGACTTGTAAACCTTTTCCATGTTTAAAACAAATAGATGTTGATTTATTATAAGCTATATTTCCAAAATATTAATAACATGAAGTACGAATGCCAAAGTCGATCAGTTTGTGAGTAGTCAAGACGTCCAAGTTGCGATATTTTTTACAAGCATCAGTGATATGGGTATGGTTTGTCAGCCAAAAAATATAGAATGGACGAGGATATAATCAAGCAGTGTGGACACAATGTTGTGACTGAAGGAGTACTCACGCTGTAATATCCTCGATTATCGGAAACGTGCTGACCGACGGAAAACATATGCATGCAAGATCAACTTCGGGGAACGTTTGTTCGCTTGTTGTTTACGGAAATTGTTGTTTACGGAAAAGATATAAAGGTTATGTAAAAATTTTGTATCAAATTGATAATAAAAATCAAGTTTATCTTAAATGTCAAATGATAACCATCCGGACATGCGGGAAGATCCAAACATAACCCATTCCTGCCCACCGTCAATTCGGGTAAACTCTTCCTCCTCGGTGTATGTGCAATTTTGGTCGCATATTCATAATCCTTTCTCCTTCTCATAACGCCAAACACTACCATCAACAAGAAATAACTGAATACTCGGTACAGGAAATAATGCCAGGATTCGGAAAGAATTAACAAGTACAAAATTAACGATTGAAGCGTTCAACACTCACGCAGTGCTTCTGTGGTGGCTAGAAAATCTGTTTAAAACATGTAGAAGTAAACGAGAATGGCAGATAGAATCAAGAACCACGCTCATGCACTTACGTAGTCAGCATGAACTCGGCGAAGTGCCACAGTAAGTAGCAAACAGCGACACAATGTGCGCTAACTTGAAGTCTCGAGTTAAGCTAATGTTTCTAACCAGAGATGGTTCCCCTACCGTAGTATAGAGTGGAATATAGCGCGAACATTTACGATGTGCAGTGCGAGCAAATATGAGTGTATGATGCGTGCAGATGTGAGGGTATGAGGAGTGTAATGCAGAACCGAAGCAATGTCGAGGTGCAGAAAGAGCGAGTTATCTAGGAGATTTAAAGAAGTAAGAGGATGGGGTAGTGTGCGTTTGTTGATGAAACGATCAGGAATCAGAATATAAGCACATAGCAATTGACCACAGCTGGTGGTCGTCAGCGCAGTACATTTCGAACAATTTTCTGCACAAAGGTCACTGAAACAGCTGTTAGTGATGAGTAGGTGTACACTCATAATATTACTTCTGGAAAAGACAGGATGAGACCATGCATCGCAGAGAAGGGACATGGTCCGGAAACATCCCACAGGCGTCAAGGTCCTCGAGACTTCTCACAATCTACTGTCACCCTCACAGTTGTGCAGTGCTTGATTGCAATCTAAATGATGCCCAAGGCCAAATCTGGGAACAATATTAGAGAGGACACAGAACGAGATGGCACTGAATGACTGTATAGACTGAGTGCCTGTGTATGTACCTTGCTTATAACAAAGAGCTTTGAATGATTAGCCATTCTCCTATCAACGTTATGGGCTTCTTACGCCTTGAAAATGCTGATACACTATGAAAGCTGCCAAAGACCAGTTGTCTTGCAAACTGCCTTCCAACAGGTTGCTGTCCGGTTCTGGGGAAATGAATTAGACAGGCTACTTTGACTGCCTATGGAGACAACCTTGGAAGTAGAGATTCTCGTTAACACCAGCCTGGATACCCGTTCGCCGACTGATCTACCGTCTGTCACGGCTATAACTTAAGTTCGTGTACAGGGCAACCAATTAGGTAAAGGCTTTGACAAGCTCGCCGGTCGCTACTTCTACTTAGAGGCCACTTTCCTTTTCAAGTCGTACATGTAACTTGCGACGACAACGATGGCAGTGACGACCACTCCGACACCAGCCTGTGCCAGGATTGTTGACGTACTGACATCCAGTTGCGCTCCTTTGCTGCTGGAGCCATACAATTCAACTGTGCATCCAAGCTCCGATAGCTTCTTGTGTGAGATAGCGTAGTCGTGGAAGAATAACTCCTCGTCCTGCGGTTAATGAAATCCAGCTTATTACTTAACTATCCTCTATGCAGGATGTGCAGTACAGCGGAAAGCTTCTTCTGCTTCTGTCACCCGCCGCATATGGACAAGAGTTTCACAGGTGATCATCATGAGTCAAACCTAATCGGACATGGGGCTAATCAGACGTAGAAGTACACCCCCGTGAAAGCATTATAAATAACAATCATCAAAAGCACGACGACCTTGACTTGGATACCAGGTCTGAAAAGTGCTAAGTCCAATGTCAGTTCTTACAATCTTGATTGGAATGCTTTCAACGCAGACCATGTCCGCCCTCACTCCCAACCTTCCCGTTGGATACGAGCACCCGAAGCTACCTCAGGACGAAACAATATAGTTTTCAATCTTTATTCTCCCTAATAGCTGACATCGGTTGTGGCTAGCGTGGAGTAAGAACCTTTGCATAAGCTTCAACGTACGGCCGAAATTTAGGATCTTCCATCAACGCCTTGTCCGTTGCCAGCACCAACAGACCTTCCGAACCACCACGCAGGAGTTCTCTGTAAAACAGAAACATTGCGGCGGACTTAGCTGAGTGTGCTCAAACTCACCTACTCAAAGGTGTCGATATCAAATCAAAGAACGGTACAAGACTCCAAGACGATGACCTCCATAACAAGGACCGACAAACCAGATAGGAATAAACCGTTTTGCAGTACTCATCTGAAAAGAGGACTTTCATCACATGAACAACTCATGGTTCAAACATGACACATCTAGCAGTAATCTACAACAATCTCACCGTCGATCCTTCATCTGCCAAGACCGTTAAAGTTAGGGATCTACTGCGATCTCAAACCCTGTAAACTAGATCATGTGGCATTCTCGAAGCGCTCTATTTGCGTACTCGTATCAAACCAATCGTTTAGCAAGCTCATGGAGGGCCTAGCTAATCACTAGCTTATCACCATTCCACGTGGTTTTCAATTACTCTCCAGGACTTACACAAAGTAGGAACTGTCGAACTTCAAAGGTTCTGGCGTCCAAGGACCCTCAAATCCTGACCTTTCCGGGTGGGCTCTTCCCTGCAACAACGACGAACACTTAGAGCTTAATCACTGATAAGTCGACGATCATTTCAGAGGCCGAACCGGAACTTTCTGCACAAAACTTTTGCACCTCACCAAGGTGTGTGCACCAGAGAGGGCCACAATGTCTTGATCTGAAAGGCCCATGCGATGAAATATGTCCCTCAGGTGCTCAGGACCTGCAAAAACGAGATGATTACATAAATAGGTGAACGGCTGACATACTAACCACGAGTATAGATTTAAACTGCAGATACCAGAACAATCTGCACTCATATCTACAGTAAATATGACCCAACAGATCAAAGATAATCAACTGTGTAATCAAGAAGAGTAGCACCAGTTTTCACCATAAACGATAGAGTCCTGTAAATTTTCATCGGTAGACTACCTAGATTCAAACTTAGTGTACATTCAAACTTACAGACCTTTGGTAGCATCTGGAAGCCGACCCTCGGGAGGGCAGGCAACGGAATCCTTACGTCCAGGGATAAAGCCAATAGTAGGACCTCCAGTAATTTCTACCGCAACCACACCAGCTAACTGCAATTGAAATCTTCTACATTAATATGCGTCGACATACTTAAAATTGGAGCCCTTACCCTGTATCCAAAAATTCTGATCTGAAAACTCCATTTGACTGAAACTCCATACTCACATAATCATGCACTCGGGTGTCAGTCACAAAACTTTCGTGACTGACACGAAACGTTTGTCCTCAGGGTAGAAGCATAAAACAGAGTATCCAACTCACATGTACAATACTTCCTAAAATTAAATCGTTTTGGAAGAAAACTGTTCCCCAAGAGTCATCGAACATAAATTCGCAGGAATATACATTGCAGGAGTAGACAACGAGACTGTACCTGGTAGATATCAGCATATGTAAGGTTGGGGTACTTGGCCTTAAAATCCTCTGCAAGACCCGAGTCAAACCGAAAAACCAAACCTTCAGCTAGGTTCGAGACTAGAGTAATCAGGAAAACCAACTAAAGAAACCGAGAATTAGAGCGAATAAATGTAGAGAAGGAAATAGAGATGAGATTCTACGGTGCGGCGCTCCTACTCTTTGCAGCAACAACTAAGGTTCAACTATCTGATATCCTGACGATGAACCGGAGGAGAAACCCCTTTCCTTACCACACCAATCGATTGCCTTCTTCAAGCCATTGTTTGCTCCATGGGTGTACTCATACTCGCTTCGGATAGATCCATTTGCTCCCCCAGTCCTCGTGGACACATCGTAGGTGCCTGCGTCGTGCCAACTGAAAATATAACAGGGAACCAAATTACGCGTTGGTAGGAAATTCAGCAGGAGACGCAAGTGGATTTTGACTAAGTGCCTCAGACCTAGCTGCCAACTGACCAACACATTTCGCTCCAGGCATCAAGACCCAGAAATTTTCCTACGACTGATTCAGAAGTGTATCCTGGTAGCAGTCCACCTGCTTCAACTTCACTAACAAACGGTAGAATTCGGGCCCAACCCAACCAAGCCTGCATACAGACTAAGCCTAAGACGGTCAGATACAGCAGCAAGAACTCTAAAATCTTCTCTGCAGGACCTATCCCGATTATAAGCTGTATCCAACAATTTCCTACAGATTCGCACAACAATTTCTACTCCTGTGGCCGATTACAACTACGTCAAGCGTCAAAGAGTTAAGTTCATCTCCACGCATTACTCTCCTGTTTGAGATATCTAGAGTCCCACCTCCAAAGCCCATACTACATTCTCCATCTCTCACATAAAGAATTGTTTTCTCACTCCAACGCATAGCCATCTTGAACCACTACGTTAGGATTTCCTTAGATAAGCATCTTGAAGAAGAAGAACATAGCATTTACCATTGTACATCTCGAGTGTACGAAAATTATCTTAGACACTCTACAAACGTATTTCTTTGCATGATGACAGGAACTGTGGTTAGCAGAAATGTTGCTATCGGACGAACATCAGCACTCACCTATATTTAAAGACAAATCTGGCAACTGCGTTCCCAAACAATTCAAAAATGTGCTACAGTACAATTAACGCTTCAAAAACACATTCCCAAACGAATTTCATCATTCTTGACGCAGTTGTTGTGGATGATGAACAACTTTCTATTACGTAACGAAATCCGCCAGGAAACAGTAGGATAGAGCTGCATTGCCCCTTAACACTGCATCACCCACAACTAATTTCACCTGCCAAATTTCTAAATTCTACACTGGGCGCATATTAACGTTCAACACTTCACATAGTCTTGACACAGTAAAGGGATAGCCAATATCGTGCAACTAAGCCGAGCAACATAAGGAAAATCTGTCGTTAGGAACAGGAAAAGGGACAGGAACGTACGCAAGGCGAACCATAATAGGAGCGCAATTCTTCTCGGCAATGAAAGCACGCAAATCGCGGCGGAGCTTCTCAATGTTCTTTCGGTAGGCACTGTCCACCACGGGGGCCGGCATCGTAACGAGCTTTCCTGACAGAAAAGGCGCACGAGTGGATCTCAAGGAGTGAACGAAAGCTCCCAACTTTCCACCAGCGCTGAAGCCTTTCTTCCTCTCAATCCACCACAAGAGTGTACTTCAGTTCACCCCCCTCCACCAATGGATTCAGTGCATTTAGAACTGCGAATGCGACGCACCGAAGACAAAGCAAAAGCTCTCCCCCACTCCTCTCGTCCCGTCCCGTCCGGTCCCTTGTGAGCCAGCCGGTAGAGCTTTCATCTTTCAGGACCCACACACCGCTCGGTCTCCTCTGGATCCTCCGGGACGCCTCAATCCGGCGTTCGTTCCTCAATCCTCAGTCCGTTCCTTCCGATCGATATAGAGCTACCGTACTATGTCAAGTTTCGGGTGCGGTGTTCTCCGCGGGCAAGCTCCGAGACTCCGTCTACTTCTTTCCGTCAGCCACGGGCACGGTCCGAGTTGAACGTCCAACTCTGGCCGCGCGTTCTTATCTCAAAAAGGAATGAGCGGGCCCCGCTTTCGGGCCTGCTTGTGGTTCTTCCGCGTCTCGCGGCTCTCGCCTGTCAGACCGTCTTTGACTGAACCGTCGACGGAAAGATCCGGCGAATGATGCTGAAGAAACCAATCAGAAGGTCGCTTCTGTGATTCGCATTCCCCGCCCGAGATCATCTCGTCGCCGGCCAAGAGCCAGAGATGTTGCCGGGCGTTTTCTTCGCCCCTTCACCAATGAATAGGGTGTCGGGATATGAATTCTGTCGTCTGGATTTGGCGGTGGTCTACGTTCGGCGGTTCTTGAACAAGGACGGCAATTTGGTCCAGAGTAACGCGGCCTTAGGTGCGAGAATGCTTGCTGCCAAAAATAGCTGGTAATCATATAGTGCCCAGTTAATTGCTATGGTGGCTCTTTTGCATTCTCAGTATCCTGGCTGGAAACAGCCAGTTTCTAGTGTAATCCTACGGCCGCGAAGCGGACATGCGGAGATACGGACCTTTTCTGCTTGTTTGGTGAGAATATCTTTTGCCACACGAACTACGACAGTCAATTATTGTGGTCGATTGCCGTCTAACAGTTGTAGTTACGTGTACGTGCTAAGATAGTCAGATACGTGCAGAAAGATAGTATCTGCAGCGACGGTTTCTTTCGAATCCACCTGTATCTTTCTTAAGTTGTGCAGCACAGGCAAGTTCGGTAATAACGTTAGCTTCCCGACTATGTGATAAACTATTATATAAAGCATATTCGTACGTATTTCACATCTCCAGAGTCTTTGGGTGGAGGTGCACTCTCCTCACCCTCACTAGATATTTCGCCAGGCTTGACGTTCCACAGCTGATGCGTGGATCACGGTGTTGTGCGCGAATAAGTCAAAAGGGTTGTGCGTGAAAAGTGTTTAGTTTTCAGTTTACGAACGCGTACATTGTTCAAAAGTCTATAGTGGAGACCGTTCACTTTGTCATTTGCAAGTGTTCCTTCGATTGTTGTTGTTGTGCATTTTACACTTGTCATTTTTAAGATTGACAGACATTTCGTGTTTAGAAATGAGCAGTTGAGACAATTAAGAGGTGTCAACGTGGTCAATGCGCGTGTATGAGACGAACTGTTAAGAACAAGAACGTGTGACATTGAGACAGCCGAACACTCGATGAGTCCTGATGTCCAATAGCCATCAATCATTCTTTAGGATCATGCATGTTTAGCAATTATGAGCGTGGAAGTCGATTCACTTGTTGTCGAAGTCATCGATCAATTCACTTGTAATATGCGAGCACGATTCACAGTGTGTGAAATGTACAGACGATTGAGATTCATTGCCGTTTTGTAGAATCTATAGACAAGTCATATGTATGTGTGAAGTCTGGAATTATTTTTGGTATTGCTGATGAGCAAAATCTATAGATAAGAATCATTTCGATAAATATCTGCGAGCATAGTCAAATTATATTTTGTGACACGAATGATCTTGTGTCGTATTTTAGTCAAACACATACGTCTATCAACTGTTCACCGTGCAAAAAGCTCCATTGGCAAAGAGAAAAGATAATATTTTCATAGACCAATAAGATAAACACAAGACAGAAGAAAGATATTTTTTGTTACATGAGATGGGACGTTGTTATCCCATCGATTGTGTGGAATATGGACAAGATCTATAAAGTCGCAAAAGGTTCTTGGTGATACTCGGGTGTAGATGATTTCATCCAAGAGTTCAATAGTTGATGTGATATGCAACAAATGCAAAACCCTTTCGATTTATTCTTTTCATGACGTAGAACAGATTGTTTCAGCACTTGGAGGGGTCACCGATGGACGACTATCACGAGTTCAGGTGAATCTATGATGCAAATATCTGGTTGTGGAGACAATATTGGTCTCCCAACTATGTGTCGTTTACTATTGATATGTTCACTTGCGGTGTGACATCAGCGAGTTTTGGTGTAGTGACGGGTGTTGTTGATAGTATGAAAAGAGGAGGTGCATCCTCTATTGATAGTGCAACCCACTAGAGGTAGAGATGTTGGGGTTGGTAGTATGAAAAGAAGAGGTGCCTCTCCTACTGGTAGTGCAACCCACTAGAGATAGAGCTGTTGGAGGTAGTGGTCGTAAGACACCACCAAGGTTTAATCCGGTGGTTCAGTTCTGTAAACCCTCCACGATCCCATCGATCAACTACCCCCCGATCTCTCAACCTCCACGATCATCATCGATGAATCTGCAATGTCGGGTCTGTTTCTCACTCAGGGGTCACCTCTGATGGCTTTGATGGAAGCACACCATGAATCTTGAAGGGAAAAATGCTAAGTTCACTCATTCATACACCCACAAACTTATCAAATAAAAATATCCATAAACTCATCTACTAAAATCCTCCATTCTAACGACGTCTCTCAAGTTCTCACATGCTAAAAAGATCTCACATTCTCTATATTACTCAAGTTGTCATTACGACGATGTGAAAACAAGGATGAGGAGCTCTTCTCTACTCCTCTATTTATACATTCTAGGTTTTTACTTTGATACCCTCTAGTAACTCAGTCGTAACTACTTTTACCGGGTTTTACTAAGATATTACTTAAGATAAAAGCATTTATCACATGGCTTTTTACTTTTTCACATGGGCTTATTCCTTCAAAGTCAACAACTTCTAGAAGGATTCTGGAATATTCTCAAGAAATCTCGAATTTTCACCCCCCTACACTATGACCCACTAAAAAGGAAACATGTGGAATCTCTTCTTGTTTTTAATATCCACAAAGTCCACAACTTTAATCCAACCACTAATATCAAGTCAAAAAGGTGATAAGGGATACTTTCCATCTCCTTTCTACCTTTTAGACAAGATGACAAGATAGTAGTGCTCACTCTTTAGGAAATATCTAAATTCTGCCAAAAGTACAGCTAAGTTTAACCATAACTAACTTTAGCTAGTCATGACTAACTTGATACCTCTTTAAAGTACTTGGGCAGCAAATAAACATTCTCAACACTTAGTTATAACTAAATATCTTACTAATAGATAAACTTCTTATGTGTAACATACGTCGTTACATTTTACCCCCCGGACTAAATTTTTGCTCCGTCCTCGGAGTGAAGAGAGAACTTTCGTCTATGAAACAACTTCAACTTGTTATGGTTGGCACGATCAAATCTCCTTCCTCCCAATTCTTGAAGGTCATATACGAAGTTGCTCCACACCTTATCTACAACAAAAGGACCAAAATATCTAGGAAGAAACTTCTTCGTAGCACTCTTGAATCTGATAGCATCATACAACATTACCCAATCTCCGACTTGAAAAGGTTTTACCTCCCTCTTGCCCAACCGTTTGTCGTAACTCTTCTTTTAATACGCATGAGCTCGTTCCATCCGGATCATTGCTACCGCTCGGGTCTCTTCCAACTCCATGAGTTGCTCCCTTCTTGATCTGACCACGTCTTCTCCTCTCGACCTCTTCAACTTTCGTTGAATAGTTTGAAAAGTATCCAATTCAAATTGGATGAGCAACTTGGACTCCACTCCATAAACCAATCGAAATGGGGAGTACCCAGTAGAAGTCTTTGTTGTCGTTCGATACTTCCATAAGATGACATGTAGTCTCTTATCCCAAGTATGTTTCGCAGTCTCAACACCAGCATCTTTGACGAGCATCATACAGAGTGTAAGATTGGTCTTCTTCGCAAGACCATTAGCATTTGGTTTGTATGAGGTCCTTACTCGTGGCTTGGTAGAAAAGTGTTGTAGCATAGCAGTAGTCATGCTCCCTACAAACTCTCCTCCTCTCTCTGAGATCAACTCTAACGGACATCCAAATCTAGTGATGATCCTCTCTCATAGGAATCTATCGACTTCTGTTTCATTAGTCTCCCTCAAAGGTCTAGCCTCTACCCACTTGATACAATAGTCAGTGGTGACTACAATGTATCTATTGCCTCGAGGTGTCTTATTAAGAGGACCTACAAAGTCAATACCCCACTTCTGAAATGGTCCTAACACGAGAATTGATCTTAACAGAGGTGTTCTAGTAGACTTCAGAGCAAATGCTTGACATACGTCGTAAGTTTTGCAATAGTCTAAACACTCCTTGAAAATCCCTCTCCAGTGATAACCCGCATCCAAAATCTTGAAGGTTGTTATCTTACCAGCAAAGTGACCTCCGCAAACAGTTTCGTCGTGAAACTCGTGCATTAGCTTGAATGCCTCCTTCTGACCAATTGCTCTCCTTAGTAACCCATCTGCTCCTTGATGAAACAGAATTTTCTCCACCATGGTGTAAGGTTTGCATCTCTTGATCAACGCGTTACGTTCTCGGGTATGCATACCTTCTGGAAAAGAGCCGTCTGCAAGAAAACTCCAGATTTCCTTGTACTCGTCCGGTATCTCCTAGATGCTTGTGATGGTCATCAGATGCTCGTCTGGAAATGAATCATCAAATGGTTCTTCTCCCTCATCATCATAAACTCTTGACAAAAGATCAGCATTCGCATGCTTTTTCCATGGTCTATCTTCGATCACATAATCGTATTCTGTTAGAAGGATCTTCCAACGAGCAATACGACCTTCGGCATTAGGCTTATTAAAGATATACTTTAAAGTCTTGTGATCTGTGACTATAAAAAATTTCCCTCTTAGCAAGTAGTGTCGAAATTTCTTCAATCCAAAGATCATTGCTAATCCTTCTCGTTCAGTCACGGAATAATTCTTCTCCGCTGGAACCATCTGCCTACTAGCATAAGCTATAGGATGATCATGCCCATCTCCATCTAGCTGACTTAATGTACATCTGATTGCTACATTGGAGGCATCCGTATTCAGAATAAATGCTTTACTCCACTCAGGTTTAGCAAGTATAGGAGCTGTCACTAATGCTTTTTTCAGCTCCTCAAATGCTTCCTTTACCTTCTGATCATGCACTATCAAGTCAAAATCAACTCCCTTCTTCATGTACATAGTCAAAGCTATTGCTTTGTTTGAGAAGGAAAAGACAAACCTACGATAATTCCAACCATGCCAAGAAACTGCCTCAACTTTGCCAAGTTGATCGAAAATGAAAGATCCACAATCTTCTTCACCTTCTCAGGATCTACCGCAATCTCATTCTTGGAAATGATGTGCCCTAACAGTAGACCTTCTTCGCAGCCAAAGATGCACTTCTCTGGATTTAGAGAAGCATTGGCTTGCTCCAACCGCTGCAAAACTTTGATCACATGATCAAAATGATCCTCCTTTCGTCCATACACGCAAAAATCGTCAATAAAATCATGGACAAACTTCCCTATGAATGATTCAAACACCTTGTTCATGAACCTCTGAAACGTGGCCGGAGCATTACACAGTCTGAATGACATCACTCGAAATGCAAATGTTCTCCAAGGAGTAGTGAAAGTAGTCAACTGTTGGTACCCCTGTGCTATCTTGATCTGGTTATACCCACTATAACCATCACCAAAGCTGTACCACTCATGACCAGTAACTTCCTCCAAAATCTCATCTATAAATGGTAGAGGATAATAATCCTTCTTGGTAATTGTATTCAGCTTCTTATAGTCTATGCACACTCGAAGCTTACCATTCTTCTTCTTGACAATCACAATGGGTGAAACCCATTCTGAGTTCTCCACCTCGTAGATGAAATTTGCCTCCTTCAACTTGTCTATCTCCTCCTTGAACATCATTGCCGTTGTGAGATTGACCCTTCTCTACTTCTGTCGAATTGGTCTTGCGTGCTCCTCCAATTCGATTCGATGAGTCTCGAGAGTCACCTCCTTCAAATCTTTATAGCTGAAAACAAACACATGCATATATTTTCGAAATATATTCTAGGAATATACTTTTCTCTTCTTGAGTGACATTGATACCAAACTTCAGAGTAGAGAGTCTTCTCACAATCTCTACCTCACTCAACTCTTCTTTGTTATGATCTTTCTCCACTGTTGGTCGAGACAACAAGTCAATAGCACTAAGCTGATGTAATGATTCATCTCGACCAAATCCTTCGTCCTCAGACAAAGATTCTTGATCGTAAGAATCTCCGATATCTACTTCTGAGACACTCGGATCATCCTCCGTATCAGATTCCCAGTAGTCACTAGTGGGTCTATCAGAGTCAGAAGTCACAACTCCAACACCTAGGAGAGGTACTATCACTCTAAGAATCTCTAGGTCCAATCCGTAATTATCTCTTGTGCCACCTATCAGTAGTGCGCACAGCTCTCAACCAAGGCCTATCTAGGAGCAAATCATAACTAGAGTCTTTTAACACTTGAAAGGACATCAATGTTTGAACTCTCATCACAGACACAACCACCTTCTCTAACACACCAAGAGGTCTTACCCGTTGCTTGTTAGCCATCCCTACTACAATGCTACCCGGGCGAGTTGGTTCCATCCCCAACTTCTTCATCAACCTCTCTGATATGGCATTTACAGCCGACCCTCCATCCACCAATACGTCAGAGACGTAGTGATCATTCAACCGGACTTCAATCTTTGAAGCCCTAGTGCATATCTCTGAAGCATGCACATCCACCACACCAACTCCCACAGACTTCGATGTCTTGCTCTTGGGTTTCTTCTTCTTGTTTCTCTTAGAACTCAGTCCTCCTCTGAGTTCCCTTCGTAAGCTGGGATTAAGTGCGATCAGTTGTCCAACAGTGATGTTGGCTTTCTGAGCACCCACATCTTCAACCACATCATATCCCGCTTGGGAAGATGAAATGGTGAAATCCGTCATCCCCAGCTTCCTTCTTGGCTCCTTTGGTGTAGTCGAAACATTACTCGAATGAGTACTTCTACTTGCTGACTCCTCCATGAAAACCGGTTCATCAGAAAATCGAGTTCTTTTCCTTTCTTGAGCTAAAAGCTCCACCGGTGCATGAGAAGAGTTTGAACTCTCTCTTTTCTCGTAGATGGGGTCTCGCACTACATCGATAGTAGCCACTCCCTTGTCTCGTCTTTGTGATGAATTTCCTCCACCCACATTCATTCTGACAGCTTCGGCACCCCTTGCTCCGTTGTTAGGACAGTTTCGTTGGAAATGAGAACCTCCACACGTCCAACAAGTGATTCCTCCAAAGTTACCTTGGTTGCCTCCAAAGTTATCTTGATTTCCTTGGTTGACACTGTTGTCGTAACCTCTTTGACCTCCTCCTCCACCTTTGTTCCTCCATTCTCGTAACTGCATCACGTTTATCTTGAGATTCGCAAGAGTATCGGTGATGCTCTTCAGCTCGGCATGTTAAAGTTTTCGGATGTATATGTTATGTGCACATACTTGATGAAAGACGTAAGAAACTAGATCCGAAAGCAGATAGATGTATCTTCCTTGGTTATGCTTCTGATATGAAAGGATACAAGTGCTACAATCCTTCGTCCAAGCAGTTCTATATCAGTAGAGATATCGTTTTTGATGAGCTACAGTCTTGGTTTGCACCTGCACATGTCGTAGCCATCCCTGTACTTACTATAAAACCAAGAAGTCAGTCCACTGTAGTACCTCAGAGTAGTACGTTGAGGTCATCAAGATTGTGACAAATATGGAAGAGAGTTTGGATGAAAGAGATATCATCCAACCTCATCATGCTGCTCTGGTGTCGACTCTGGCTCCTGGTGTAGTCACAACGATCGCACCTGCACCATCACAATTGGTGATTGCTTGAACGTCAGCTCCTACTCCAACGGTGGTGCCAAGACCTTTGTCTCAACAACGATGTCTACTGTCACCTCTAAAGTTTAAACGGCCTACCACTCTTGATACCTCGAGCTATGACATTGTCATTCGAATCTTCAATAAAGCATCCATCTTTATTGAAGCTCACTTGCAGACCCTGCTCTATCAATTGTCTTACAGATAGCAAGTTTCTAGTCAACGTGAGTACATGTAAGACGTTCTGCATACCAGTAAACATTGAAGCAAGAATGTCAAGTGGAATGTTACCCTTGTGCTGGATCTTGTGCTTGGTGTCATCTCCTGTCATCATAAATTATGGAGTCTCCACAAGCTCGATTGAACTAAACCACTCCCGATGGGAAGTCATGTGACTGGTGGCATCGGAGTCGATCACCCAGTCAGTCTGTGGCTCGAAAGCCGCATAACTCTGATGCGTAGTAATCCTGATAGGAGCGCTTCTTCCACTCCTTGAATTTCGGGTCAGAAATTGATACTTCAGACGCTTTCTCCTCCTCAGTGATAAGATCTCATATATCTTGTCCTTGCAGGAAAGTCATCATCCGGAACTTCCACACTTGTTATTTCTTGTCGAGCTTCTCTCCAGTGATCAAAGACACAGACTCCGTCATAGCCGCAATGTCGAAATTGCTCTGTTCTGTACGCGGAAAAACTCACAAATCCTCCACAAAACTCGTCCATCCACCCGCGCGATCAAGAGTTGTCACAAGTCACAACGAGACGACTCTGTAAACTCCTCCTGCAGCGATAATGAAGAAAGAACCTGTCCGCGAACTGTAGGTGTACAAAACACGACGGAAATGTCGAAAGAACACACCAAGAAAGGTCGAAACTAGACCAAACGAGGTTAGAAATGGGTGTGCGACCCCTCAAAATTTTCGGAACAGGATTTTTTGGACTCAAGTCCTAAAACTTTCATTTTGGTCGAAAAAGATCCAATTGAAAAACTGCCGCTAGAAATCTCCAAATCGACTGAAACTTGGCCCAGTACACAATTGCACCTTCTGAACAAGACAGTCTTAGAAAAGCTGGTCGACAGATTTCAGCGAGAAATAATCGTCTAGGCCTCCGAAATCGCGTTCAAAGTTTCTAGTGGTGAAAGAAACGGTTTCGTCTCACCCGAACGCATCAACAGGATAGTGCTCGACATCAGGCACAACTCCGGCTGCTCTCTCTTGTACTCCAATCTCCATCTTGCTCATCAGCAAGGGACACACGCTCTCACCAGCTCTGATACCATGTAGAAAGATCGATACTTCGAGGACACTCCAAAAACAAAGAGCAAATAGACAAGGAAGTAAAATAAGAATGAGATGAGAGAGGCTTTGCCTCTCTCTATATATATAGTGTGGGTGAGTACAAGGGAAACCCTAATGGTGGGTTAGCCCTCTAACTAACTCTAACAATCCTAACCACTCTGACTAATGTTAGCCGTCGATTTACTAGAGCTTGGGACTATATCAACAATATCACATTCATTGCAGAGAGCACAATTAGTTTGACATTGTCCACGAGGAGTTGGGGCACGTATTGTTTACTCCAAGGACAATATTGATGGCGCAGTATGCACACCTATGTGCATCAATTTGTGATCGATTACGAGCAACATTCAATGCTCTTATTCGACAATTACAACCGTTATCGATTATGGGTTGGGTTATTGTTGGAGTTTGGACTTTTCGAGATCTTTATCATTGACCGTATGACACAACCAGTATGTGTTGATGATGGTGGAGTCTTTCTCCAAGTGGATTGAGTTGGTGACACTATCGGAAAAAGAAATTGAGGGTGTAGCCTATACTTTCTTAGATCGAGTGTTGAGTCATTTTGGTGCACCAGCCTAAGTGTTGACTGGTCAAGGTATAGAGTTTCATGATGAGTTTCAAGTCTTGTGTGACCAAGCGCTGGTTGATCACCGTACTACTCTCGAGATCACCTTGAGACCGATGACTTGGCAGAAAGAGTTGTTAAGACGATGAAGAGAGGATTGTGCAAGTATGGCTTGCAAAAGGATCATCATGAAAACTAGGATCTTTATGACAACATAAAGACATATGTCATGTTTGACATCACTATCTCACCATAGTTCCTCAAGGGCGGTGGATATGTCCTCGTTGTAGTTAGCAAGGTGGTCATTTGACTTTCACGTGATATGGATTGCAGACATGCGACTAAAGATGAGATGACATAGTACCCGGTCTCCTGATCTTGCACTGAAGAAGGTGCATATCACGTAGTTGGATCATATGACTATTTAGAGTTCGAGGGACCAAACCGCCAGCTAGAGGGGCAATTGTGATATACTTGTGTATGTGTATGACACTCTGTGTTTGTTATATGTATGTATTTTGTAATTTAGCAGCGATGTATGTTTGGGTAACGACGTGTATGCACACGACAATTATCACATCATTTTTGTCAGTTGCTAGTTCGGCCGAATGTGAAACGACGTGCATCGTTAGTGCCAGTAGTGCCGTTAGAACCGTTAAGAGGAGTTTCTTGGGTTGCGATCACCAAGGAGTATATTTTGAGTTGGAGCTTATAGTCTCTCACTTTTCTCGAGTTGAGTCTTCAAGCTCCTAGCTATGATAGATGTGCTTAGTAAGTAGAACCTGGATTCTCTGTGATCATTCTCTACGGTTTGATTCGTGAGTGATCTATTGCTCGTCAGCATGTGTTTATGCATGTGTTTCTCATATTATTGTGGTATACTTGTGTATATGTATGACACATTGTGCTTGTTATGTGTATGTATTTTGTATTTTAGATAACGATGTATGTTGTATAGCGATGTGTATGCACGAGATAAGAAAAAGAGTCCGATCCTTATTTTGTTATCCTCTATGCTTATAGCATTCAATGGTTTTGGATAAACTATACCTCTTCTCTTCTTCTTTGATACACTTATTATGTCAATATAGAAATAGAATAAGATTGAGTATTGACTCACAGCGGAATAATAAATGTCCGCTCTTTGCTCAATCTTCTACCTTCCGTTGTTTCTTCTTGAGTCAATTTTCCTCCCAATATTAACGATCATGATTCTGAATCACTCCACTCCATGCTACTTTTTGATGCATCTTCTTCACCTCCTTCCAAGCTAGAGTGATTTTGGGCTTAACATGATGACCATCGCTTTTTATTTCTCTGTCATGATCATATCGATCATCCCAATTGTATTCTATCTTACTTGTTCAGTTTCTCACACCGTGCTTTATTTGACAATGCATCAAATCATTACACGATATAAGTATAACGTTATTTAATTTGTTTCACTCGCACATGATAGAATACATTGTACAAAACTGTATAACGAGTAACATCACACAAACTAAGCTACAACATTGTCAAAACAGAGAGAATGTTATGGTCATAAGTAACTAAGAGCATCAAGGTTTATAGCTCGTGTTGTAAAGAAAGCTTATGATATTGACGATATCGCTTTGTCGACTGAATGAACATATGATCGTCTGATTAACCAATCCCATCGTCCAGCATCAAGAAAAATCACATGTCCAATGACATAAACATTTATCTCGCATGTGATGTAACTCTTGAACAAGAAACGAACAATCAACAAAAAATAAAAATATCAAACAGTTGGTAAGCTCGTTAATCCTCATCGCAAGAATAAACTAATAACATGAATAATCGATCGGCACGAATGTATCAAACAATCCAACGTCGGATCACTTGAGAGCAACGAGATCAAGAAATGAAATGAACAATAGAAACAACGAGTGATCCTAACAAGTGCTACGATAACAACATGAATGAGCATAGTGCAAGTGGCAAACAAGCCATGGGCAGCAGCAAAAGGTGACATGAACGACACACTACGAGTGAAAAATAAACAAAGAGCAACGAGCAGCGATAGAGAAAAAAACAACTATTTAGATTCGTCAATATGTGTTGCATGCAACATTCCAAAGACCTAAATGTTATGCAATCCAAATGACAGAGATTATCTGATCGGTGTTACACGATCCATCAATTATTACACCGTGCAAGTATATACTAAATTGTTAAACTGTCATTCAACTAGACAAAAATTTACTTGACTGCAACTTAATAATTTGCCGGACATGATTCCACTCGTCTTAAGATTGCATTACTTGATCTCACCCTTGACGGACAACATCAAGTTAAATAGATAAAAATATATTGTCATCAGAATGTGAGACGTGCATGTCACCAGCCAACCATGTATCTACATAGAAACTTCAGTTCAAAATGTGATATACAGCATATTATCAACCCATGCAATATCTTATTTATCTTGCGCAATGTCTTCATATAAGGATAAACATACTTAACCTGCTATTGCCAATCAGGAATGTAGTCTTAAGAAGAATAAGGTAACGCCCCACAAACGTAAGGTAAAGTAAATTTCCGGTTGAGAAGAAATTTAGTTTACAGCGTCAAACTTGAAAACTAATACTGTCTTAGAGAAAGCAGCACTTCATACTCGTCCGTCCTCCTCCCTACACAGGTACGGTCAGTAGGTGGATCCAGTCGATCATCCGCCCTTAGTGAGATCTCCTTGTCTCCTTAACGATAGCTGGAAATAAACTGATCCGCTGCTTGCCGCCAAAAATGAAAAAAGAAAGAAAAACATTTACTGCGTTATTTATTAACTTATATTGGGGAGGTAACAGTGTTACATTTAGTCTCCTCAAGGAAGATTTCCTTCTGAGTCACACAAAACGTATAATCGTACAACATGACAATTTAGAATTTTAACTTCGTTTCTGATGATATTGCCAAGGGGTCCTATCACACGAGTCACTGATTAGAATTTTGATGCAACTCGTTGCTGTACCATAGTGATTAATCTATTCACTCATAAATATATTCATTCTAGTCAGATGCGAGAAAATTTCCATAAAATTTACTTAAAGCATGAATAGAGCAAAGGGAATGATTTCATATATCTATATATATCTATTTTTATTTTATTTTATTTTATGTAATAATGTACAAATAATGGTGTACAAATAAAATAAAATAAATGAAGTGCACTGTTTTGATGTACAAATAATCTATATATATTTATAATAATTTTCATGAAAAACTGCATGAAAATTTGTTACATCGTTAACCGTTCGTGCTAATATGATTAAACGTTTATTCTAAACTAATCGCGCACTACTGTGCCTGAATAGATTAGTCGGAATAGATTAGTCGGTACGGTATCATGGTAACTCTGGGTTTTCCTCCACCCGTATCTCCGATCCACCTTTTCCTGCGGTTGAAAATGGTCGCGTCTTAGCACCATTTTCAGCTTCTGGATCGACTCCAACTCTGTGACCATGGGCGCCTGTTCGCGTTCATTTTGCTGGCAACACTTCAATTGGTTCCCGAAGTATCTGCGATGGCTCAGAAAATGAGGAGAGCCGGCACCGTTCACAATGTACCGTTTTGACGATCTTGAGAGGTATCATACAGCCGAGATCCTTGGTCAAAGAGCCCTCCCAAGGATTCGAATGTTACGAAGCAGGTGTATTCCAACCTTTGACTACTATGGCTGATACTGAATGAAGAGTAATTCTGCTTGGATCAACCACGGAAATCGTGTTCCAGTACTGCAACCAATGGGCGGACTATCGTCACGGGTGCTTGCAGTCTGTCGAATTCCATCCGGCTCGACAACATGTACAGTGCGTAGGGTTCAGTCCACAGAAATATACTTGACCCCGCCCTAATACAATTGTCGGACCTTTACCCTACTTCTTTTAATTTTGACTTCACCTTTTCAACTTCGTGTTACTTGATTTCAGCTTGGACTAACAATCGCAGATTCAGTAGGTTAAAAATGTCTCGTCATCTGAATATGAGAAGCGCATTTCAGAAGCAAGGCATTTCAGACAAATTTTGAAAAATTATTTTTACAACATATTATCAACCTCTGCAGTCTCTTTCTTTTTCTTCTGCAACGTCTTTCCGTGGCGATAAACCTGGCACTGTCATTGCCAACCAAAGGTGGAGCAAAGTACTAAAAAGTTAAGAGAAGGGGGGGAGGGGGGGGGGGGGGGGGGGGGGGGGTCAAGTACGACAGACGTATTAGGGATGGGGTCAAGTAAATCTCTGGGTCACTCCACTCAGACATTGCCTGGAAGACTGGGACCGCTTGTAACAGTATACGAGTGAATCTTCCGAGAGGATCATATATCTGCTGAAATCTTCTTCCGGTAACTATGTCATTCCCGTGAACCAGTCTAACGCTGTGAACGCGAGAGGCTACACTATCTGCATCAACACTAACGTCGTACATAAAATTTGAATCTGAATGTTAATGTTCATACTATCTAAACTCCATGGTTTTAAGTTTGCTACAAGAACTAGCACTGATCATCTGCTCCCGTGCCACCCATTTGAGATAGGGGTCTGACAAAGGGTTTTGCCTCGTGGGTGTGATCTAGAATTGTCTGCCACTCAGGGGTCCGACCAACTCCATTTGCGGAATCAGCTACTCTCATCTTTATTCAACTTTCTAAAGAGACGGAGGAAAGTCGAATAAAGATGAGAATGTGTAACGTCATACACGACATCATCCATCGGACAAGAGACTTTTACCATCATGCCTTAACTCTTCGGAGATGTCCAAGTCTGGGTTGCGCGCATAAGTATAGCAGTAAATCCGTGAATCGGGCAGGGAACCAAAAGCTCCGTGCGTGAGAGCTATCAATTCAAGTGTCTGTCTGACTAAATAGTTGTGTTTCAGGTCTATCCTTCCAGCAGCTTTGGTCAGATACCCACGGAACTGTGACATCGGTTTAGCACGAACTATACCTATCTTTTTGCTGTTGGGAATGAAGAACACATAATGTTAATACCCTGTACCAATATGAAACATCTGATGCGGTCAAGAGGTGATAAGGCTCTTCAGCAGGAATGAACAACATGCCTGGCATGAACGGGAAGGTTAGTCGTTCGATGGGAAATTTTATTTAGTGAACAAGTGAAATGAGAGTTATACCACTCTAGGCTATACAGTATCAAGATATTCTACCTCATGACAACACGTACAATCAGGAAATATTGGTGCATACTTCCAAGTCAACGTCTCATGAAAGAAAGCATGAGACCCCGAAGAGCACCTGGGTCGGTCACCACAGCTCATCGCGATCCTGATTTGTAGCAACTGGGCTCATCCAGCTACCACAACGAACACTCCTGATGTCTCCGTCGCCCATCTCTCTGAATTCCGTTCACCGAACCCCGCAATGACAGTATCATAAACCAGACACCACCTCTTTCCAGAGCACACGTACATGCGAACATCTATGATTCGCATTCACCCGTAGGAAAAGCAACCCAAAACTATTGATCTGATGCACTGGACAGCAGTGAAAAGTGCCCAGGTTCACAACTTAAAGAGAGATCAGAAACCTCGATCACTTGAACTCCATCCAAAGTCCAGGAAATGACGAAACAATAATACTTCGAAGCGAAGAGTAACGCTTTAAAGTTCTTCCACTAACGACACAACTTGCACACAACCAACAGCCCAGAATGCGGGAAACAACAACGATTTGCATTGTAGCGACCAAAAACTACAGCAAGGTCGCAGCTCCAACCCAGCAGTTCATCACCATCAGGTCTTATTTGACAAGCCAGAAGTTCATCGTTCTACCGCACACAGTACCACTCACTCCTGGTTGAGAAAGGCAAGGACTTTATTTAGATTCAGTACAGAGCCAAAGGTTGACAAGAAACTAAAAGTACAGACTAACTGAGGTTCATACCAGGTTTTTCAAAACATCCTTCCACATATAGTCTCCCCAGTAAGGCTATCCCTATCTCGCAGACCGACTGGCTATGGCGGAATCTGCCACTCAGGTATGATCTCTCCTATTGACAAGAGCAGCCTCCGTAAAGGGAATTCAACTCTCCTCGTAAGTTCCTCTGACGACGGTTATGACAGGCACTGCTTTCTGCTCCCACTCTGGACCCCCTTTCTCTCCGCTTTCTGAGAAAGACCCATCACCGTAACTTGCACCGTCCTTCCATGGCGCGGGGTCTATTGTTGCTGGCACTGCTCTTTTAGGTACAATCTAACACACAAACTCACATCCTCGGAGAAAAGGGAACTACTTGAAAATGCGGAGCCGGGAAAATGGTTGCGATGAATGGTCTTGGGTGGCTGGCTGGGAACATAGTGGTGAACACAAATACTGACCTGTACTGAGATTACCAGCAATGTCACGGCAAGAGCCATAAAAATTTATCTTTGACGGACGAGTGTCAGGAGATTTCTACATCGGTACTACAATGTCAAATCACCGTTTTAATTTTTAAAGAAACCACAATGACTTACAAGAGATCTGCACAATTGAGGAAATCTCCAACTTGCAACACCACAAGGAAAAGCTTTTTGACTGCCTGAGCGATGGAAGTACTAAAGATCACCAACCCGTATCTGGAGTTTCTACTGCATCATATCTGGTAAGGGATTGAAAGCCAGAGCTTCCATCATAATAAGCTCCTTAATATGCTCCTCTGTGAAGGAGGGCTGCTCGAAATCAAACTCAAAGGGGGCGTGGCAGGCTGGCTCGTCGTTAATGTCGTGTAGGCTAGCCAGATAAGGATGACTCAACGCCTGCTCCACTGCAGGTCTCCAAATGAGCCCACAAGCACATCAGCCACAAGCCGGGTACGAGAAAACAAAGCAATGCAACATGGAACTTTTGGGAAGATCAACATAGAGAGTGCAAGAAAGAACCTACAACCCAACCATTCATGGAACTTCAAGCCATCAACAGGTGTAGCCCCTCTGTTGGCGACAGCATATTACCTGTGATCCGTTTGTAAGGGTCAAACACCAGCATCCTCTCTATTAGGTCAACCGCCGCGGGGTTCATGGCGGGATACTTTCTTCCCAAAGGCTGCCTCTGATATCTCATGAGCTGTTGCATGTAGCGTCTAGCATTCTCACTCTTCAAAAACCCGAGATCGGAATCATCCGGGGATCCTATCAGCTGGAAAAACATCAATAACGTTCGTCGTGAGAAAATCCTGGCACGAGATATCGCAACCAAGGTAAGCGGGATTGCCCGTACAGAAAACCTTTTTAAGGGTGCCAACATCGTCTCTGATATATACTTCAGGTGAGCCAAAGGCTTAAACGAAATATTTCTCCGACTTAGCAGTTCCAGTCCCATAACGAATCTTCGTACGTCGGGAATGGCAGATTTTATCAACGACCACGCTCTAGCACTTAGGTAGCCCGCAAATAACCCGGCGAAAGACATAGTAAGTGGCAAACAGGGGCAATAGCTCTAGTCCCAAAGCAACATATATTCATACGTCAAGAATGGCAGATTTTATCAAGGACCATTCTCTAGTACCGAAGTACCGGCAAAGTACATAGTATGTAACAAACAGGGGCCGAATGTGCGCTAACTTGCTAGATGGCGTTAGCCAATTGTATGTAACCGAAGGGTGTGCCGATGGGGATGTGTAGTGCGAAGCACATTTCCAGAAAAGGTTCCCCTTGGTATAGAATGGATGCAGCTGACAAATACAGTATGTAATGATGTAAGCTAATCGATTCTAATGTAGAATCTAATGCAGAGGTGAAGAAACTGGAGTTGAACACGACGACAGTGAAATTAGTGAATAGCATCGACGGCGAACATTTAACGAGATAGCAAAAACGTAAATAAGAGAGCTAGTTTAAATGAGTTCAAAAACAACTTAGGTAAATTACGACGTCTTCAACCAGAAAATATGATTAGGCAAAGGGGGACACAAATGCGGTGGGCTTCTCACACAGTGTTCAGATTCTTTTGTCAGACAAGCGTGTTGAACCCGAAAGCTAAAGCTAGCCACCAGATAGAATCGACGCGAAGTGGTGTCCTCCTGACCTAACTAAAGTCTTCACTTGGAGACCATCAACAGACTGCAGGTTGAGTAACAGACTGTATCGGCACCAGAATTAAAGTGAGAGGTTAATATAAAACATACCTCAGTGATCAGCTTTAACTGCTGAACGTAATCTCTCCCAGGAAAAAGAGGTTCCCGATTCAACAGCTCCATGAAAATGCAACCAACACTCCAGACGTCGATAGCAGCAGTATACTCATTGCAATTGAGTAACAGTTCCGGAGCTCGATACCACCGAGTTACGACGTACTCGGTCATAAAATCTGTCTCAGAGGTAGTGCGTGCCAAACCGAAATCACAAATCTTCAAATCACAATTCGCGTTTAGAAGAAGATTACTCGGCTTCAAATCGCGATGGAGGACGTTGGCAGAGTGGATATACTTCAAACCTCGTAACAACTGGTATAGGAAATACTGTTACACAGCACGTCCCATATTACGTAGATGCGGTTAGCACGGCAATATACAGCAGACGAACTGCTCGCGCATTCATAATTCTGATGAGTCCAACTTAGTTGCTGGTTAACAATAGCTTGAATTATTTTTGGACAGCCTTGGTGTACCTCGAGAAACTCTAAACAATTTAAAATGCAGTAAACGATGTTAAGTTATGCTTCGGGAAATGAAAACTGAACGAGACAAAAGCCTGAGCTCAGGCAGAAGATCTCGCATACACCGTTCAATTCTACAGAAGCAGATAATATACTTTTATCGAATCATAATATGCTAAGAACGAAGGTCCTTTTCTCTCCCATATACCTGCGTCGTCACTAACAAGGGAAGACATGAAAAAGAAAACAACTTTGAACTGCCTGCAAGAGAATTCAACCCTCGAGATGAGACAATTGCGAGACACCACATTGCAAATTCAGAGAACTAGAGTTATGAACTTCAGGTTCAAACCTGGCAGTGATCTTCGGTCAGAGGTTGATTGGAGCGAATGATCTGGTGCAAATCTGTATCCATGAGTTCATACACGATGTAGACATCGTTGAACTCATCTCTCCGAGGAGGACGTATGATGTCTCTTATGGCAACTACCTGTAGGTGCGCAGTTCATACGTCAGCGAGCAGCCCACAAAAGCAGATATCTGAAAGCAGCCAACACTCATAAGCAAATACCAGCTTCCTGTACCCTCATGGGATCTAAACTGAAAGAGCCGAGGTTAGCTCAAAAGCAATCTCCCCGCATCACACCAAATGTCAGTGCTGACAACCACAATCTGGTCAGGAAACTTTCACGCATATATTCCGGCAGAAAGGCGCAAACCATACCGATGTACACTTCGCTATGTCAAAACTGTGGGCAACTAACAAGAACAACTTACGTTTTCATGATCCATATGTCGCAGAAGCTTGATCTCACGAAGAGTCCGCTTCGCGTCAATTCTGTTGTCGAAAGCATTACCGATTTTCTTGATTGCAACTTCCTCGCCTGTCTCCGAGTTGACAGCAGAACTAGTGAACACACCAAAAAATGTCAGTAAGCTAAATCTTTTACAGGAGGTGCCTAAGCGTGGGGCATTGTTTCAATTGTAATACCAATAGGCCAGCACCGAGTTAGCCCGAAGATAATCTGCTGCAAGCATTTACTCGAACACGAGAATGGCAGGCTGCTGTAGCGTTGCTAAAAATGTAGAGGGTCGCGTATCAACCACTACCGATTTTTCAGGGCAACTTCATTTACAAGAGTAATAACCTCCCCCAACAGCTACCAAATGCAACAGCATCTGCAAAACGAAGAATCATAAAACAGAGATGATGTCATAGACACCTCGTCCAAACTTAAACGCATGATTGTATCTAAACCCTCTCAGCTTGACTACAGCAGCCGTCGACCGTAGTGTCATTCGCTTGTAACGGCTTACAAGGCTGTGCTCAACAAAGGAGAGAATCTCAATTTGGTTATGGTTTATAATAAAACGAACTTTCGTATATATAGCAAATGTACCATACTCCTCAAGATGGATCATCTGAGAGGGACGTGTACGCAACAAATCTGATCTGCGTGGATCACACTGAATTGTTTATCACATAACTTAAAAGAAACCGGCACTTCCAGACCAATGGTGAATAGAGCCGAAAGTTGCATGAATGAAAACTGATGTAAAACCGACGAAACGCTGTAGACCTTCAATTAAGCTAGTCCAATAGGGATTAGCGCTGGTCCACAAGGATTAGTCACGGGGAGTATCTTACAGTGGACACCGCACCAATAGCGGATGCGACGACATTGCCAACAATAAAGCGCTATTAAGAAAGTGTTGAACAGAGCTTGCAGTGGAGTTAAGAAATCACCCTAAGAATCATAACAGTCAAGCAATCCGAGTCTGCTAGTTACCTGGAAGATGGAGCGACAATTCGGCGGGGTACACGGTAAGAATATCATGAATACAACCACCCCTATCGCAGCCAGACCTATTCAACCACCCCTATCAATGCCTTGCTTTAGGTAAAGCATAGGTCACCAAGGGAAGCTCGCAAACTAAAGACCGGGTATCAAGTGCATCGCAAAGAAATGGTAAGCCCGGTGGGAAGAGGGGACATAGAGTGAACAAGCGGAAACTGGGAGCTCAAAAACGAAGCCAATGCCAGAGATTGTCCGCAAGTGAACATGCAGAAAACTGGCTTATTCTAGAGCGTATAACTTCAGTTTGATAGCTAAGAACAGAGTCGAAGAATCAACATCATATAAGCGAAACGTGAGCGGTATGTAAAGTCAAAAGTTTGTAAATTGCAGTAAGTAAGCCCCGAATAGCATCCTGGACGTGGATATCACTATGTGGGAAAACTGCCGCAAGTGACATGGCGTTTAAGCAAAAGGAATATTATGCGCAAAAGCGTGCACACATGTTCACATCTTGCAGAACTCAAACGGACCTCGAAGACGGAACACAAAGTCCGCGGGAACATGGCTGAATTTACAGCACCAAAGCAGAGGAAATAATAGCACCCAAGGGAAGTCAGTAAACTGACTGCTTCACGTCTATGCATGTCAGAGTATCGCAACCTTCACACCCCTAAAAACTTCCATCACCTCCAGATCGGTCCTCCCACAGATTCAGAGTCACTGGCAGACACATGTTATCAGTAAAAGAAGGAAGGGCGTAGGCGTGAGGATTTGTCACGACAACCTGGGGGCCGGCAGCGGAAAACGAGAGAGGCACTGAGAGAAGAGGGAATCCAAGCGCAGGAAAAACAGGACAAAGAGGGGAGCGTACCAGACAATGCCGTAAGCTCCTCTACCGATGGGGCGAATCGGCGTCACGTATTTTGCAGAAACCTCGAACAAGTTACCGAAGATGTTGTACAGAGAGTACTGACCACCGTGTGTCGAAACACCTGTTATGTTGCCCTCCGCGGCTGCGGCAGCTGCTGCGGAATCCATAGCGTCTCCCGCATCGGCGTCCTCGCCTCCCTATCTACCTCCACCTCCCCGCTCTTCTGCTGCCCTTCCCTTTCTCCTTCACTTCCCGATCTGCTCGCCCTCCACCATCTTTCCTCTCCCAGCCTGCGGCACCCACTTCGTCTGCGCACAGAAGAACTATACCACCACTCCACTCGGATCAAAAAACACACCAAAAGCAGCCCTCACACCTTCCTCGTCCTCCTCCTTTCAAATAACCTTGTTCTTCCTTTCAGGAGCCTCTTCAGCCTTCTCCAGCCTCTCTTTCCGAACTCCTTGGCCTTCGAAATTCCGGCCTGCCTGCGTATCCTGTCCTCTCCTCTCTGAGTCTCCCTTTCTCACTCTCTAGTAGCCTCTCGTAGAAGCCTCGTGTCTCTCCTCCTGTAAGAGGAAGCGTTCTCGCCCTCTTACACACTTTTCATCGCCTCCAGCTCCCGACACCAGCCCAGCCCGTCTTCTTCCAGACTTTCACTTTACCCCTTCCCACTCACCCACGGGTGTGTGCGGCGGTATTTCCAAGCCAGCTGGTTTCAAGCAGAAGAATCAGCCTTCCATACCGCCGTTGACCGGAAATGGGCGGGGTCCTCCGCTGGACTGGCAGAGTCAGGACCCGAGCCCCCAGTCCATTGCGTCTGGAGTCATTCACTGACTTCAGGCCACGTCATACTAGTCCTACTGGAACCAGTGTCTCCTTTGCTTCCTCTTTCTCCCTTCGTAGTAACCCTTTCTCTCACTTGCGTCCTCTCACTCTCTCCCTCAGCCCGCCAGACGGGGAATGTCAGTCACTTGCTATAGGGCATATTCATGCTAGTAAAGTTCACGGGTACGTCATCGGATTATACCTCAGATATTTCATCCCGCTTCTTTCACCTTTATTTTCTATCTCTAATTGGAGCTCTTTAACGATTGCCCCTTCCACTAGCTTTGACGACTCAAGACGCTGAACTAATATCGTACACAGAAAGCGCAACATACAGAAAACGATAGACATCGGTGTGAACTCCATAAAGAGGGATGATAACAGCTTGAAATCTCCTCCAATTACTAGAGCACAGAAAGCCGAATTATTAAAATTTTAGTTATTCTCTGACTTGGCGACTCTGACGCGGAACTAATATGTAATATGCGGAAGTAATATGTACACAAAGTGCAAAATACAGAAAACAATAGATATGGGAGTTAACTCCATAACGAGATATGATTAACAGACTTGAAGATGTTGGCTTCAAAAGATATCTATGAATATACTAGGAGCACAGTATAATTAATATTTCAGTCAACCTAAATAAATTTTCTGTGATAAATGCTCAAAGGACTATCTCTTAGATAAGTATGAGAGAAGTATCGTACTTCTAAACTATCTCAGGATGTTGAGAACCGATTTAAATCATTGCTAGTTCGTTTTTTAGAATATGAAAAGCATAAAACATAACTGAATAACAAGGAAGACTATGGTCATCACCATAGTCATTTTCTACTTCTGAAGATAGTAGTTGATTGACATGTTAAATTTTAATTTCTGTGTAACAAATTTAAAGTAATATCGAGAATAGTATTAATTAACACTAACCAAATTACTCACATAGCAAGAAGTACACATAACTCAAATTCGTGGCTGGGCCAAGAGTTCAACCCGGTGTTTGAAAAGGTTGCCTGGCCCTTGAACTATGTCCGCATACTTTGTTGCACAAATTTTCAAATATTCTCTATATATTATAGTTTGTAATAACAATTCCTTCTGCTGGCTATGTTGTACTATGTTTAATTAAAATATTTTACTTTCCAAATTATTTGAATTGTAACAAGGTTTCACTGAATGTGTATTTATAAATGAAGAACCTTATTTCCACTTTCGTACGTCACTTCTACTGTTAGAAAGATATATTGTATCTGAGAATTGACAGTATTTCATTCTTATTCTTATTTTGGGACTTGTTTAAGCACATTTTTCAAACTCTCCTTATTGCCGCAATGGTAATGTCCAGAAGAAAGGATGGTCTTGATTCTTTCATGAATTCCACCAAAAGGTAGAATGAAAACATGTGTTGCACGATGCTATGCATGTAAATATTAGAAATGCATGTGATGTTAAAAGCAAATAAAGAAAATATATTTACACTTTCTTGTCGTGTTATAGAAGTGACTGTTTAGCTACGGAGATGCATAGCAAAAGCTTATAATATATAGAAGTCTATCCTGATCAACCTCTACCATAGACCACCTTGGCTATTCCTCCGGTGAACGAGAATTATTACATGTGAGGCACGAGATGGTATAGTTCCCATAAAAGCAACTCTTAGAGATTGTGTATCAGAACGGTGTTCATACTGCTGATCAAAACATGAAACTGTTTGCCGCAATATACGTGATACTTGAGTGGTTCCAAATAGCGAAAATTTACACAGTACCATGAAACTGGTGGATGTAAGAAACTCTATGAGCTTTCACACTGTTTATCTTAAATCTAAAGGTAACTTACTGTTGGTTGACATACCTAGGATAGATTAGATCAGTTGAGACTTTTTAACACTTGTTGGATAAGGTGATTTCATCAACGTAGCATGTGGAACTATGCATTCCTACAGTACATTAGGTATTTCCCATGAAGTGTTATTGTCAAGATTCATATTTCATGTAGTAGCACTACCATGGAAAACCTAATGTCTAGTTAGTCACTTCAATAACACTCATTTTGATAATGTGTGTCTTATAAACTGACTATTAATGGCAACAAGACAAGAAAGTTTATGAAAAATCACACACTTAATCTCTATCCCAATAAAACACATAATAACAATAAAAAAATATTCCTCTATCCAAATCTTCCGAGCAAACCTTGAAAGTTGTAAACCTTTCCTACAAATTGTCAAAGTAAGATTTTATCTTGATATTATCACATAACATGAATTTATAACTAATTCACTAGAACTTCAAAGAATTATCACTCTTGTCAAAGTAAAATACTATGTTAGTTTTTTGATTTCCAAACCACTTCTTGTGATTGATTCACTGGCTGAAAGCCGAGTGGAGAAGGGAGGTGGCAAAGATGAGGTAATGGCAAGAAGAAAAAGGTTTCTCAACCATGTTGAATTATAATTTTATATTTGTGAACCGTGCTGCCACTTTGTGATTTTAAGCATAATTTTTGTTATTTCATGTTCCAAATCACCTCTGGAAATAAGTGACTTCAGAAATACTACACTAAAAACAATCTCTACTTTTTCACCCCTAATAGTACATAAATTGTTGTTAGTCAGCATGGAGGGAAACCCAATGGACTCTACTATATGCTCGAAAGTAATGCAAAAAGATCCATGCTCTTGAATTTGAATAGAATGAGGAGAAGAAGCAATAAATACCATGACGCATCTGTGTGGGGGGGGGGATTCATGATCAAGGCAAGCTCAAGAACATTTTATCTAGTCGTAGTTGACCGGAGGGGAGAGCCGTGTGTGAGGCGCGAGGACCGGAACCAGGGAAACTGTGTGGGTTAGAAAGTCATGCTGTCATATACCATTGACAATTTGACAACACTATAGGCAGTTAAGATCATGGGCTCCTATGATTACTACTAGAGCATCATTTGTGTGAGAAATGGGGTATCTTCTGTAATGCAAAAGTTGCATACTTCCTCACATGGGAGCCATAGAGTCGTACTCATGTCCACCTGTTCAATCCTGATAAGTACAAGTAAAAGGTGTAGAAGTTTTAAAGTAGAAATAAAGGGGAAAGCATGCTGCTATCTACATTACTTTGTCTACTTTTGTACTTTGCGAGTTGATTGCATTGAAGTTCATACAAGTAAAACAGAACAATGGAGAAATCCCAACCACCATGGTGCCTCTTAGACTCTCTCAGCACCGCAATACTGTAAGTCTGATAGTCACTCACTAATAGCTCTTGGGCTCTACTCAATGACACACAATTCCTGCATCAATATATTCCATTCCAAAACATATATGTAATACATATTGCATACATATGAGTTCATATAGTTACTGCACACGAGTTCCGAAAAGAGTACCGTTAACTCAAATCGTGCAGCTAAAGTTTGCGTAGACCTAACTACGCTTTATTTTTTACATATTTTCTTGGGTGTGTGAAATCATTTTCAATACTATCAGAATGTAATATATCTAACTGAATATACTTAATCGATAATCTTCAGTAATTTATGATAAGATTCAATTCATAATTTTTATATTAGATTTGGTATACAATTCTCTCCAATATGTAAACTTATAAGTATGCGCAAAGTATGTTATACTTGGGGAAAAACGCATTACACCGGATACAAGATAAGTTAACACTCTGCGCAGGGAGTGTTAATTTACCGCACTACCAGTACGGTAACCTCATTTCCAGGCTATAATAAGAAGTGTTTTCTTCTCCCGTACTTTTGAGTCCTGACATCACGTCACCGTTTTATGCACGATTATGCCTCGCGTGGGATAAAAAGTAGCTCGTTTGCTTTTGGACTCACAAAAGTACTTCTCGATACTAACACATAGTTCCCTCATCTAGATTTAGCTAAAGTAACTTAGCCATTCACCGTCTTTCGCTTTGAATGAAGTCTTTGTCTCAATCTTATTTTATGAATTTGCATAGCTAACAGCCTAACCGTTCACTCTGCATAATCTAGAACACGATAAAATTTAGAAAGCAAGGTGAGATATTTTGACATTTTGTACTAGCAATAATGTTTCAATTTTCGTTTTAGTATAATATGTGAATTATCAGGATTCTAAAGCAAATGCATAATATACCTCGAGGTCTGATTTAGCATTTGTTTTTCAATAATTAACTTTCATATAAAATAGGTTTGGCAGTTAAGATTTAAAATAAAAATAAATTCAGTAAAATCTTGATTTATTACTGACCTTAAGTGAAACATTTTTTACATTTCATATTATATACTATAATTTTAACATCTTCTATTCTTTTGAGATCTCTGCAGTCTACGCATGTAATTTAAAAATAACATGTACATGATATTCTCATAATTATTTTCTGCAGAATCTGATCTCAAGTAAGGTAGTTTCTACAGTGTTACTGCAAGCATCACCTTGTTCAAGAAAGAGTTCTAAACTTTTTATATTTGAATTAATTGTAGATAATTCAAGAAATGGATCTGTTTATTTATTACCTTAGCATATGATGTTAATCAAATGGTTCAGGTTTCTTGATATTTATTGTCTTAGTGTTTTCATGTTATTTGGACGCTTTGTACTTGTTTTTCTGTTATTAAATGGAATGATTGACCTCTATCTTCATCTCTCAATAGTTGATGTCATCCACATTAAGGTTTACTCTTCTCTTTGATTACGAAAGATAAACCAATTCGATTATAATTCACTTCGTGGCAATAAAAAATACGTTAAAATAGAAAAAGAAAATTTTATTTTATTTTATCTATTAAAATAACAGTAGTTCTCACATATATTTACATTAAACAGAAGCTACATGCAAACACAGAGGTCCACCATGAAATACTTATTAGTAAAGTGTCTAGGATCCTCTCAAGGTTGCTAGATTTACCCTATAGTGAATTACATCAGTCCGCTCTATCACTAATTTACGTTCTATCAAATCTAAAATGATCTATGTGCTCAGAATTGTATATCTGTAAATAATAGCATATTTAAGCTTTTATATTTGTATATAGCATATTTTGACTTGTGTCCAAATGATTTACATAGATAGGTCTCACCTAAGACTAGATGTGTGACTGCCCATCTCTAGGTTAAGAGTGAAGATCCATGTGCTTATCCTAATTGGTTCTATTATCATTTATCTTTGGAAGTTTCACTAACTATAATTCGATAACCACAAGAGAAAACGATTTCTGTTTAAAATTACTTAAAGTATAGTATTGAAGAGGGCTAAAAACAATCATATTTAAAATTTATTTATAACTGAATTTGATCATTTAATACAATACACTTATATTAAAATGTAGATAGTCCTTTTTACATTATAGATTTGTTGAGATGATTTTTATACTTTCTAAAGTCAACACTGATTCCAATTTGATTTTACACTTGATTTTGTAATTTTCCAAATGTGAATCATACGTGTATTTACTATATAAATTTTTTATTTTAGTTACATCAACTTATGACCGAGTTCCATATTAATTGCTAACTATTTATCACTGATTTACCTGCAAATAATTTATTTAGACACATATTACTTATATGCGATTACAATTATTAAAAAACGAAATTGAAAGACAACAAGTTTTATTCAGTTCAGTGATACCTATTATTTATGTTATTATGATAGTTTCACACTTTTTTTTTGTCTTTAATTACATACATTTAGTAAAGACTCTATACAGACTTTTATGGTATCATACATGGTTGGGCTTTTTGAATAGAATGAAAGTGATCCCTAAGGATGCCATGCTCATCTATACATATTCGTATCAGGAAAATACACCAAGCCATATCACTTCATCTTTCATCTCTTGCTATATTGTTGTTCCCAATCTTTATTAATAATTTAATATTGCCGCTATTTCCTTGCCTTCTTGGTTGCAATGAATTAAAGACAACATATTTTTACTAGATGGAATTCTATTTCTTCTTGAGTTTTCTTTTCTCATGCTGGAGTTCATTGTAGAAAGAGGAAAATGATCGAGCACGCAAAAAGTATAATTTACACCAATTGGATGCAATTAACACAAAGTTGAACACTATGAGTAGTTTGATAGATGAAAAAGGTGATGATTATATATACATTAGCTTGAAAGAGAGTAATATGATGCTTCTCATCGTATTCGTTTATATATTCGTTTATATTTGTAATATTTATTTATCGTTCTTGAACAATAATAAGTATTGTGATATTTTATATATTTGATAAACATTTATATTTACAACAATAGTTTCCAATGAATTGGGGAAGAGTAGTGGATTTAACCGTTAAAATAATGCTAAAATAACTTATTACAGAAAAGATATCTGACACTATCAGGAAGAATCCACAAATACCAGAAAAAAGTCAGTACTCGATTTCGCTACCCGATTATAGAGAATTTCAATAGCAGAACGGTATAGGAGGACTGCTGAAAGCCCACCTATCATAAGCCCTCCTCCAAGGAACCTCTCTCTTGGTCGAGGGAAGGCCTTCCTCTCGTTGGGGGAGATCTCTTTGTTACTTCCAGACTTTGTTACTTCCCATTTCTTGCGATTTTGGCTCCTTGTTTTCTTCCTCTTTTATCCTCTAAGGTTGGAACTTTCTGCCACAGATAAGTAAGACTGATTCTTGTGTAGATTCACTGAGAACGGGTTTTCATTGTTCCAAATAGAACCTTAGATTAATTTATCTAATTAGTGATATATTTATAGTGATGAACATGTAGTAGGTTAGTAGTTGTTTTCCACATATGCAATAAATGTTTCAGCAATTTTTATAAACCGCTTGGTTATCACTAGGAATTTACGCTAGGCCTCAGTGGATAGACAGAACTAGTAAAAGAGACATATTCTTTTTACACAATACTTCCTCGTTTTCATTCCTGACGGTATGGAGATCGGCACTTACCAAAAAGATGTCTAGAGGTTCTCTGAGAGAAAGTGCGAGTGCAGGAGCCATTGTTGCTTTGCTATGTGCAGACAACGTGACCTTTAAGACCAGGTGCCGATCACACTGTTGTGTTTCAGTTTGTTTATTCAACTGCGACTACTCGTATAGATCAGACAACGAGAGAAATCAAGGTCAAATTGAGAGAACCAGATGTAATTTCAGAATAAGATGATTCGGAGAGAGATATTGCATCGTCGGTGGATGCTGAGTTTGATGCTGACTCTATCATATTGTGAGATCTTGACGTTGATCGTGTTGAGTGTCATGTATATGCTTGCTATGTATGTTTAATTTCAGTGTTTTGTTTGTTATTTAGAACATTTGATATTATACACGTGAATGTACACCGTTGAGACCTTGAGTGTTATCTAAATAGTTCATATTACAACCATTGTTTGTTTAGGATCGCGATGATGAAACTATATTAAACCACACCATTTTACAATTCTCAAATGAATTTTCTGTCCCAATCCATTCCTGATTTCCAAATGTCTCACACCCTAAAGTCTCATGGTATTGAATCGCTAATTCAAGATGCATCAGTGGTAGAAAGTCTCGTCATATTGGTCTATTATTTCATAGACATGACTAAGTTGGTGGAGTTATTCATGATATTCAAAGTGAGATGTCCTCATTGTGGATGCGAGAGAATATTAGACCCTCCAATTGTTTCATCTATCCATCAGATATACTCCTTGAAGCTTTGCTGTCCACAAAGTCATACATTTGGCTGGAGATCGACAAAGATGAAGTTGTATCATAGTGTTCCCAAAAAATGATAAAAATGATATGATTCATCATTTTTATCATGCCGGGTTATTTGCATGATTGGACTACGAGCAACTAGATAGTTTATGTCCAGAGGTATTAGCTCAATGTATCAAGAATCTATTTCTTCATATTCCAAAATGACTAAGATCGCTTTATAAGGTGGATTGAAACCACACTTGAGAGATGGACATTGAAGAAGAAGAAGGTGCAAAATGAAGTGCTAGCTCAACATTTTTCTGACCTAGACGAGGTACTTGCTCGAGATAGATATTCAACTACTCATTGGACGAGAGATTGTGTCGAGTGAGGTCGTACAAGATAATAAATCTTTGATCGATGACTTGGCTCTTCACTAAGAGGCACTTGGTCACTTTGTTGTGGCTCAAGGTGCTTCCATTCAGGATAACAAGCCCATCTTGGTTCAGCGAGTGTCAGAGATGCATAGACTGGCTTATGAAGAACCCATTACATCTAGACAGCTCATGTCTCTCGAGTTGCATACACATGACATAGTTAACAAATTGAAGGGGTGGATATACACATGTTGTCGGTAGAACTTCAATAAGACAGTGAGAACGGATGACCGTTATCTGCAAGTCGAGGACGATACCACCAAATTAGTTTTTGATATTCGTAATATGCTAACCATTGGACAGACAATTACACACTATGTCGAGATATACGGAGAGAACGACCTTGTTGCAATATGCTTGACTTGAATCGACCTGCTAAAGATCACTATTATCAAAGAGGTACAAATACATTCTATAAGTTTACTAGCATCTAGTTGTAGAACCCTAGAGCTAATTTCTGGATAATTGATATAGAACTTATTACTGCAGACTCGCCCACACACTGCTTATGGTGCAGTTTTGGATGTCAGCCATTACACTAACAAAGATGTGTTTTTACAGAAGAGAGAGGGAAAACTATTTATCGAATTTGTGCAACTCTATCATCAACAAGTTTGCGATGAAACACGAGGCTCGTGTTGCTGCTTGTTGTTCAAATTATAACAAGAATATTACTCGTGAGCCAATCAAAATCTTGGAGCGTCAGCCCCAACACACTACGGTGCGACATAGAACAGATATCACATTCATCTTGTCACCTCACACATTTGAGTGAATAACAGATTTCGAGAGAGATTGTTTGGCTTTCAAGATCAAACTGACGTGAGTACTTTCCTTGTTGTAAAATACTTTATCATTCGAAGTTAGTTGCACAAATAATGTCTGACTATGAGCTTTGTATATATGCAAGTAGTACGTAATAATATGAAGATTATTTCTGATACATGGGTTTCAGCCAGAAAAGGTTACTCTTGGTTTACTTAGACTATAAAGCTAGATTTTTTCAGAATAATACACTTCTGCAATTGTAGGAGTTGGAACGTAAAAAGATGTATTTTTGTAAAATGATGCCAAAGTGTCCTCCACCAATGATCGTTTTTTCTGTAAATTGATATCAAATGACCTCATTATCTATAGGGGGTGGAACTCGACATGTAAACGAGACATGCAGCATGACCTCGATAGACTCTGGATATCGAGAGTCTATAGAGAGTTAGCTCAAATAAAAAATTGATATGCTATATATGAAAAATAAGTTTGAATAGTAAATCATTATATAAATGGAGAGTTTGATTATTGATAATAGATTCTTAACTACCGAGAGTCTTATGGTTCGTTGTCATGTGAAGAAAAAATATTATTCTGACCTCTTAAAAGTCGAGAGTCAATATTATTATTAATATTAACGAAAAGGTATGATGATTTGTTTTAATTTCTATCAGTAATTCTAAGTGATTGATTATGACTAGTCTTCTAAGTTATTCTCGATCATCAAGAGAACTTAACGTGAAAGGTCAAGATATATTGTATCTATGATAACTTTTATTTGTTCTTCATGTGGGTGAATCAATTAGATATTTCAAACCATGCACTCATAATTTGTATTCGTGCTACTGAACATATTTTTATATTATTATTTAGCACATTGCTGATTTTCTAACTCCTCATTTAATTTTTCAATGCCTTCTACTTTGGTCGTGCACATTTCTTATGAAAAGAACATACACTTTAGGCTAAAACCCCTCATGGACAAAATAAAATTTCACTATAAATCCGTGTATTTCATTTTCCATCTTTGTGTCTCGAACTTCTCACATAGACAAGTTTGACGAGGAGTCACAAAGTCTGAATAGTGTCAAGCTGAACATTGTATTCTTTCTTGCTGTGATTTTGTTAGATAAAGCAAAAAGAAAACATAATTCTAAGAAGTAAGAAAAGAAATAATATAGCATTTTCAATGCAAGTTATAAAAGTTACACTTACATGAGCTGAACTCTCAATCATCTAGAGTTGGTTATAGAAGAGTGAAAAAGAGAAAAGAGAAGAAACAAACAAAAGTTCTTGATTATCGAGAGTTATGTTATAGAAGTCTTTGAATGAATGGTTAAGAAAATAATAAAGAAAATAATAAAAATATATAATAAAGAATATTAAAGAACTACAATTCTTGATTATCGAGAGTTAAGGTGGTGGAAACAAAAACCCAAAAACTAAAAAGATAAAAATAAATAAAACAAATAGTCATCAATATTTGATGCAGAAGGACAATTTTGAAAAGGAATACAAAACTAACTTAAACTCTCGATCATCGAGAGTTTTGCTATTGAAGAAAAAATGATTAAAACCAACAAAAAGAAAAACAATAAGTAAAAGAGTTTTGTTTTGTAAAAGAGTGAATAGTAACCAAACGAAAAGAAAAAGAAGAAAGAGAGAAAAAGACAAAAGAAGAAAAAAAAGAGGTGAGTACTCAAAAGTGGAGGATCTAAAATGTTGTAACTCCTCATCTTTACTCCAAATGCAATAAAAGTTTATTCTATTTCAAATTTCTCCTTGAAATGTTAACTAACTTTGTCCTTTTCACTAATCACCTCAACTCTCTATCATCGAGAGTATTGTTCATGAAGAGGATTCTGGATAGTAAATTAAAGTTTCAAAGTAAATTTCCTAATCACTCCACTCTCGATCATCGAGAGTAAAATTCAGGAAAAGGAGTGGAGAAAGTACATGAAAGTTTAATTCATATTTTCTTAATCTCCTTCATTCTCGATGATCGAGATTCGAGGTAAATTTCCTAATCGAAAAGTGAACAATATAAGTGACATTTTTTTCAAAATTTTGTAATCATCTATACTCTCGATGATCAAGAGTAGAGTACATGAAGAGAAGTCAAAAAAGTTAGTTAACTTTTCAAAATAAAATCATATTGGAGAAGTGAAGAGTATAATTTAAAATTTCAAAGTAAATTTGTAAATCACCTTCACTCTCTATCATCGAGAGTGGAGTTTAGAAATTTCTATAGCTCCTCCCGAAAAAGAATCATATCTAGATCTTTACACTGATAGATGAGGATTAGAGAAAATGCAACAAATCATGAAAATTTGATATTTGACTTTGAATATCATAATTGGATTAACTCCCAATAAGATTTAGAGGTTAAGAGAAAAAACTAGTAATGCACAACATACTGCTAAAATTACCGAAATAAATTATATTGGAGAAGTAAATTATGCAAAAAGAAACGATAAAGAGAAATAGAACCTGATTTATAAATCTTTGATATCTCGATGTCCCCCACTTTGATCTATCCACTTTTTATTATGTTACTTATTCACAACTTGATGATCTTCGATACTTTCTTGTGAATCTATTCTTTCGAGTATCAGTTTACCCAATTTTACGTCTCAAACATGATTTTATAATTCCAAGTACCACCATTTTCAAACGTGATGTGATCATACTAGGACACACTATCGGGATACATCATGTTGAACAAATCCCTCGATGATCAAGTATCATTCAGACTAAAATTTCAAGACTAATTATTATTGTTTATTTTTTAACTTTTAGTGGAATGTGTTACTTAGAATATCGGAATGAATATTAGAATATGCTATATTATTATCAAACCTCAACATCAAGAGTGCTTTATGAAAACTGAACTTTCAATATCGAGAGTTGGTTAAGAGTTTAACATATTATAATATTCGTGTCGACATTTCTATATGTTGTATGCTGTTGAGTTATATGTTGTATGCAGAGTGGACGATCTCTTCTCTATAATATGCGTACTTTACTTTCTCTTATTTTCGTCTGATTTTCATATCATTGTCTTTCTCATTTGACTTCTCTTATTATTGTTAAGAGTTTAGAGCGTCCGAGTCATTATTCACTGCAAAATCTACGTGTGACTTCCAATCATAAAAAAATGCATCGACCTCCATCTCCATAGAGACGGCAAACATGTCGCATGCATCGATGAAGTGCGGCAACAACTCTCGCAGTCATTCAAGATTAACTAATCTGACTTTACGTCTTGGCTCTCCATCCTCACCAGTAGAGTGTCAAGAGAACTTCCACACACTATCGGATATAGAGTCAATCGCGACTTATCCATACATCATGCAAGGAGTCCATGCGTGTCTCAAATATCAATTTGGAGGATGTAGTCACGAGGATCATACTCTCGGTAGCCATACTATGTTCGATGCAACGAGCTGCAGGTTATTCTTCTGGGTGGTCAGATATCAAAAGTGGACCTTCAAACACTATACTCACCTCAAAATGTATAATGTTCAGAAAAAGGTGTCCCGAAAGTAAAAGCACAACCTAGTAAAGATTGGAACTTGACTTCACAATGTGTCTCATCTCTCGATATCAATGTCAAGGTTTGATGCAGCGAGCGACGAGTTTCTCATTGGAAGTCAAATGCAGACGACGTAACACTACACCCACACAAATAAGGCTACAGAAAAAATTATCATGTCAGTAAAAGCACAACCTAACACAGCCTAGAACAGAGCTTCACAATGGCCCCCAATACTCATTATTCATAGTTAAGTTATAGACGCTCAAATGTCAAATGCAAACGACAGAACACACAATGTGACATCCAAAGATACAATGGTGAGAAGAAGCTGGTCCGAAAGTAAAAGCACAACCTAGCTCTGTGCGGAACTCGACTTCACAATGGCTCTCAGCCAACTGTCGATATGGTAGAATCATCCTTGGGTCAAGACCCCCAGCTAAGACCGATCAACTAGAACTACCCCCGAGTCATGACCCCCAACTAAGACTGATCAACTAGGACTACCCCGAGTCACGTGGAGGAAGTGACGGACGATGTGAGTTGCAAAATGCCTGAAATGTGCACAAGAGAACTTGTGGTCATCTGTCCTTATGACTCACTGCCCACACAATACTCGTACTCGCTGTCTTTGTCCCGTCCGTCCTCTTTTTTTCTCTCGGCAATTGTTGACACGTTTTTTAACTGTCATTTTCTCCACGGCTAATGTCTTCTAACAATAAAGTCACAAAAACATAGCAAAACTTAAATCGAGATGTAAAATATCTTGCCAAATAGCTCTCGTCATGGAAGTGATCATTGCTCATCAATTTCTTTGTCATCTATATGATCATTCAAATAAGCTCATTACAATGCGATATAAAGAAGCAGGAAAGCGACATGAACTTGTGATGGTGTATGAAGTTGACTATACCAATCAAGATAATATATACCTTGCATCTCTCTTATCAGGATCGCACAGTGACCAAGATGAAAAAAATATGATGAGAGTGTCCACAAGAAGTCCACAAAATAATCCTTACCGAAAACAAGAAATCCAACAAAATGAACATCTCCAAATCCAGAACCACCTTGAAATGACCAAACCACCAAGACACTCGCAACACGCTATCAGCAGTGGTCAACTCGAGCCTAAACTTGGTACCCAGCAAAACCTCACCCAAATGCTAAAACACGGTAATGCGGATGCAACAAACAAGATGCAGAGAAGATGCATTATAGCCAAACAAAACGGGACAAAAAGAGATTATCTCAGCAAGTCACTCCAAATCTGCCATCATCGATCTTGCAATCAGCCTGATGCGAATGAATTTTTTAATGTGACAATAATGCATTTGTGTTAGAGTTTTTCCACATTTGATCACAACGGTGATGGTTATATTTTGTAGCAAGAATAACCTAAACAGTTATATGCCAAGTTTATCCGCAGTCAAAGGAGATGTTACTCCCAAGTTTTAACCCTACTCAAATTCAAGAAATTTCAACAGTAGTTAATGAGTTCATGTTGCAGTTCTAGGTTTGCTTCAGATCTTTATATTTTTTGGGTATCATTTGCCAATTTGGGTATTGAGTTCACTTCAAAATTTATATATAAAAAAACAAAACAATCAATATGCATCCAAAGTGTACTTGGGGAAAGAAAAGGAAAACTGGCAATAAGAGGGAAAAGCTTCTAATGTTCGTGTAATAAACATCCGATTTCAAAATCTGCTATTGCAAAGGATGCCGATCATGTGGACTTTGTTAGTTTTTAATGTGTGGAGAAATTTATCTTGGTTATGTACAGTTTGAATAAGGATATGGATAGCGAGAAGCTATCCATATCCTTATTCAAAGTTATTATAAGCTCAGAAGAGTCCTTCACGTCCGGAAGTTGGTCCTTGATGTTCGGGAGTTATATTTAAATAAAGATGGATACTCTATTCTTTTCTAAATGACTCTTTTCAGTTTCATGACACCTGGAACGATAAACCCATGAACGTTACAGGATAATATGATCCGCATTCGATCTAAATATGAGGAGAACGAATTAAGACCTTTTGTTATAGTAGATTAATTTATTATCAAAGCTTTGCACGAGGAAGGATTTCGTAATAAATTGAAATCTGTGCATATTGCACCTCCATCTGAGCTTGGAATCAGTCAAATAGATATGCATCCAAAGTGCACTTTTGGTCTAACGAAAGAAAGTATAAACATAAAAAAATGGAAAGATTATAAAAATGATACTGGACCGGGCACTAGAGTGGTGTCTCATCAAACTTGTATTTGTTAATTAATCTCATGTTAATCGAAATATATTATCTAAATAAATATTATATATTATAGTAGACTACATGCCGGAAATTTCGAGAAAAATCTTCAATTCACGTGGGTTCAATCGCGCACCAAGAACTATAAAACCGTCTACTATCCTATCAGAAAATATATAAAATTTAATTTATCATCTAACCCTTCCCACCAGAAGGGTTAGGGTGGGAAGGGTTAGGTGATACAATAAACGGCTTTGCATATTCCGCTCTTCCGAAGACGGAAAAGGTGAAATATGCAAAGTTGTCCGGTCTCACACCTACGTGTAAACAGTAAGAGTAGTCAGTAAGTGTAATTTTTAACTTATATATTTTATTTAGGAAAGACGTGACGAGACGCCCGCGAATTTTATTAAAAGAGACTAACAAAGACCAGGGCGCCCTGGCGAGGATAAGACCAGAGAGCCAGGGAGCCACCCCAACAGCGAAAGTTTTGATTACAGCAAGTAACTGTAATCAAAACAAGTCAAGTAGCAACTTAAATGAAATTTATTGTACATGAGACGATTAATGAACAGTGTGTCCCGGACTTGTACGTTCGAAGCGCGGCATTGAGATCAATGTTTATGGGTTATCTCCTACTCTCCTCGTCTTTCCAAGTACATCCAAAAAAATTTTAATTTAATTAAAAATTAAATTATTCACTAATTAAAATAATCTCGTCGTGCTTCCCTCGCCTCTTCGTGCTTCCCCGCTTGTCAGTTTCCCTCCCCACGAAGTGTACAGTTTTGGTGCTTATTGAGTTATTGATGTTGCTTATTTTCTTCTTTCGAATTGGCTCTTCATGACGAGTAACTTGTGATCAATAAAGCAATATATTTGTCTCCTTAATTTTACGTTTTGTCTTGTTCCATTCTCACACTTAGAAGGTCACTTTTGATGCATACTTTGACAGTTTAGATTGCATACATATTTTGACAGTTTCAGAAGCATGCGTTATTGCTCAGATGAGGAGTTTATGTACACCCATTAACTTATTACCTAACTGTTCTTCTTGGAAGAGTTAGATCACAAATTAAAGTTATTTATATTTAATTATTAGTATTCATAAAAAACTGTCTTTATGGTAACATGAGTGTCGCTTCGCGCACTTCCATTTATAACTTTGCTGGTTTTGTCAACATCCAATTGTTTTAAAGCTTAGAAATGTGAAAATAAACTTATTTAATTTAGATTGGGCTATTCAATAGTGACATCTCTTCACCCCTTAATCTTGGAGATATATGGATTGTTAGCCTCGGAGTTCAATATTTTTATTCGAGATTGTGCTGGAGCCTACCTGACATACATTAGAGATACCACTTTTTTGTTTTTTACATTGCATTTTTTACATTACATCGTGTTCCACTGTTTTACATAGATCTTTAGTTGGCGCTGTCAACAAGAGAGCAATTGCAGTAGGTGATGCTACTTCTTGTGCACTAGTTGTATCCAATAGTTTTGATTTATCGACGTATTATATTTTAAGAACGATAGACGACTCTAGAGCTAGTGGAGATTAACCTCGATCTTCGCTTCCCCTTCGAGGTGTTGGTTGCTTAGCCCTTTGAGTCTCTCTTTCCCTTGTATGGCTTGATAGATATTTCCATCTGTTCACTATTCGTTGCATCACGCTTACTTCTTACCGGGAATACAAGCGTTAAGCATGCTTTATTAACTTCTTCTTTTCTTTTTCTTTTTGCTTTATTAACTTTGAGGGATGTTGGGTGAAACGATAAACTAAAGATATTTATATGTAAAAGGTAAAACAGAGTAAATCTATTCGGCTGTCTAAACCCCTATTCGCTGTCTAAACCGTCACGGCAGGGCTTACTTTACTCGTTTACATACTTTATTTTACCTTTTAACTATAAATTATAAAGGAAATTGTTTTTTTAACAGATAAAACAATTTTATCATAGAAAAGTGGAAAAGTAGGTTCTGAACCAAACACGAATATCAGTACAGACTTGTTCTTTCTAGAGGTTTTCTCTACGAGGTTTGGCGTGTAACTGAAAGGAAAGAAAAAGAAGAAGAAGAAGAATTCAGTATCAATTGCTGTATATTCGAATCTAAGTAGCGCCCTCTCCGGTGGATGATGGGCTCTGGGGTACACTAAACTCCCACTGCTCTTCTCCTTCGCCGGATGCGTGGAAGCCTCGTGAAGGTTGAGAAGAGTGGGTGGTGACGTTTATCCAAAAAAACAAACCTTGCGTTTAGGTTTGTTTTTTGGAAAATATGTATGCAAATATTAACTTTTGCCGCGAGAGAAAAAAAAACAAGCATAGAGAGAAGAGCAAAATATAATAGTGCAATTAGAGTGGACAGTGAAACGGTGTCTTATCTTACTTCGTGATATATCAATCAATAGTAGGTTAATAGATATTTTAGGATTTCAAAATGGAAAAAATATTTAAAGATAAATGTTAAATATTATATATATATAACATGTAATCTACAAACCATATAAGTTGAAGCACGTTCCAAGAACCATAAAACCAATTTCATGTTCTCTCAAAAATAAATTTTTGTTTAAAATTTAATTTATCACATAACTTTCACCAGAAAGGTTAAATGATAAATTAAACCGCTTCGCTTTATTTTTCCTCTTCCTAACTTGGAAGAGGTGAATACAAGGAACTTTTTCTTATTTATAACAACCCATTGAATCAAGTGGAGTTTAACCTGTTGGAAGATTTAGGTCAATACACTCCTCTTCTGATACTGTACTCTGAAAGAGACAGAAACACTATCTGCCCTTTAGGAGAATCTTTATAGACGGAAAATCATAGCCTTGGGTAGTGACGGTGATATGCTAGCCGAAGATGGAAAGGAATTTGCACCTATGGGGGCTGTTTCGGAGGATTCAGTTCTTGTCGTGTGAGGCTGTGACCTCAGCTGAACCTCGAGGAAAAGGTGAACAGATGGGTTCAGCTGTCGCCCTTCAGGTGCTTCGACGACCTTGAGTACACCTATATGAAGTTGCCGGGAACTTCTGTGACACCGTAGTCAACGTCTTGTTATTCTAGATCCCACTCTATGTCGTTGTGTATGTCCATGAGACTTTACCAGCAAACCGACGACCGGGAAGTATGTAGTTCTTTTTCTTCCTTGCCTTGATGCATCTCACACTTATACTTCTGTATACCTTTTTCTCTCATTTTGTTGACTGCAGATTTGACTACGCATGATGCTGTAACAAGCATGACATGAGCACCATTTCGAACTCACATTTCTTCCAGACACTCTCATTTTAGGAGAAAGTCGATAACCATATGAGTGTCTTATATCAGTCATCTCTATTAGTTTACATTCACACATCAAAGGTGAATGAGTTGGACTGTGGTACGTCTCTTGCATAGTTTATATAGCATTATCTTCTGACTGCTTTATAAAATTTATGAAAACTAAGTTATTACTTAAATTTATTTCCAAATCAAATTAAGTGTTTTTATATGTTCATTCTTGTCATAAAAAGTTCACCTATCATCATTACTTTTAAAATACATTTGTATCACCTAACGAGAATATCACACAGCGTTATTCATTTAGCATGGAACAAAGCAATTCCTTATTTGGAAAATGGAAATTCTCTCACCTTCTCCGGTCTTTTCTTTGGAAGGAAAATTTATCATCTATATATATTATAACAATATACGACAATAAAAACATACATTCACGTACCAAACTCCCACCTGTAGGTAGTTGGAGAGTTTTATTCATCTGTCACCACTTATGACAGCTTAGGTGCGGGTCTCTTTATCAGAGTATGAAAGAGTCATTTGAAGGTCTTGTTACAAAACTAACAGTAAGCTTAGTATGTAAACCTTTGCAAGTTACATACTAAGCTTGGTACCTCTAACTTTGGTAAGAAGAAAATGAAAAAGATTAATAAGACATGATTAGAGAGTGCACAAAAGGCCTTCAAATAATGAGACCAGGAAAGAAGTTATTTCTAAACTTTTCTAGAAGAGAAAGTATTGTTCTAGAATCTGTAGATCATATTCTACAATAAAGCATTGTTGGACAGTGAATTTACATTCCAGATACTGGGTAAGAGAAGGAAAGACCAAGTTAGTTTTCAAACCTGTAACTGTCCAAAGATTTCCTTTTCTAAAACTTAATAGTGAACGGAAGTGTATCAAAGTTAGAAACTGAACTTGCAAAAGAACGCTCTCTCTCTCTCTCTCTCTTATGGCTCCATGGTCATCATCGAGATCCTCGTCCAGCTCTACTAAACTCTAGTAGTATTCATTTACTTGGGAACAATTGAGAGCACAGTGGCATGTTTTTTTGCTGTCGTGCCTAATCAAATATCGCCGCATACGAACCTCTTTGGGTCAGAAGTGAACTAACGCGACAGAATGTAGGCGATATGCTGGTCTCCCTGAAGCCAGAGTGTAAGCAGAGTGCCATGCAGTTCTGCATGTCAGAACCCTTCAGCTGACACCAAAAATTCCAGGCTGTTTGACATGATACCAAAGCGGCAATATTTCTTCGTACAGCGCACGATTGATCATGCTGACCTAAATGGCTACGTTGAAATTCATCCATTACAAGTTCCTAAGCAATGGCTTCCGTGTTGTGACAGTCTTGCGACTAGTTCAATGAACATTGAACAGTAGCTCGCAGCTTGTCTCTCTGTCAGCTCGAGATGCATACGGCGCAGTACTCCTGTTTTAAGACTCTACTCGGTTTTGTGTGTCCAAATTTTCCAGATCACTCATAGAAGTGTAGTAGACGTTCTGGAACCAGTTGACTTCCTTCAAATTTGAATGACCTTTTTTTAAGGCATGCTCGGAGAAAGTCCTCGAGCTGTAGTACATTTAATGTTCGAAGGATGGTTGGACAGCGGCGGATGATACTGCATATGTTTCAGTCAAGCAGCGACTTCGAGACGGTGACCTTTTGGCAAACGATGACAAATATTACCGGTACTTCGATGACAATGGACGCCAGCGGTGTTAAGTAAGCTATCTTCTAGTAGCTCGAGATTATATCATATGTTGCAGAAGGTAACCAACAAGCAATAGCTTGTTGGCTACCCCATCCGCCTGTAGCCCCAGCGGCGTGGGGTCGAGTCCGCCTGGCGGGGGGGCTCACGCTGTGCAAGGGCAGCAGCATACGGCTGCAGAAAGCGAAAAGAGGCCTAAAAACAAATCCAAATAAAAAAAAAAAAAATATGTTGCAGAAGGTTAACACCTGCTTTTGAAAAGAGGAGAACGCAGACGTAATGAATAGCCAACGGATGGAAAGACACCATCAAGCCATAAAGGAAAAGAGAGAACCAAACCACCCACCATATCACACCCTAAACCCTAAGGCAAAGCAACCAACGCTCCGAAAAGAGGAAGAACATTGAGTCTAAGTACCATTATTTGTAATTCTAAAGTCGCTTATTATTTTAAAAATATCACAAAATTAAAACTCCTACATACAATATGTGTATATGAAGTAACATCTCATATTGCAACTGTTCTCTTATTGACTGTGCATGCTAAAGCTCTATGTAGAGCAATGTAAATTCTTTTTACACTAAAGAACATAGTGTAAAAAGAAAGAGAAAGTACTAGTCTTTGGCACCTCTCATGGTAGACTCTCGCACAATCTCAAATAAAAATATAAAACTCTGAGACTGATGATCCATATATTTCCAAGGCTAGGGGATGAAGCGATATCTCTCCTACATATTTTTATACTTGGTCACTTTCGCTGCTACCACCACGCCTGCAGTCCATCCTGGAGGATGGGTGATCACTTGTGCCGCGACCGAGTCTCATGTCAGATCCGTGACAACCACATCTACCCCTGAGACTTGCTCCTCTCTCATCATGTGCATGTCAGCTCTCACTGATCTTACCATTTGAAAGACATACCAATGATCTCTCCACGTCATTAAACCGCTCTCCCGTGTTATAGCAAACACAACGTCCTTGATGACATCCTGAGTAGCTATCCCCTCTCCACCGTGAGGACATCAAGTAAGGTGTCGACTCGAGATGTGGAGCGAGATATCACACTCGCATGTGAATAATGCCGAAGTAACGAGCTGGACCAAGCTTAGGTGAAACCTCATCGCTATAGAAAAGATAGTCGGTACGAGTCAGAACGCTCTAATGCAAGATCGAGCTATGAACCAAGAGCATGCGTTCTTACTTGAACAAGAGCATAGTCGATCTCTAGTATCTGTGAGATAGAAGATCATCTAAGAGCACATCAAGAACTTGCTAGAAGTGGTGTCCCGTCAGAGAGGATTGTAGTCTGCGAAATCCATTGAAAGCTAAAGTATCGAATCAAGGATGTGTCTCACGTACCTCAAGCGTCAAAATATCTTTTGTCTCACGCAGACACATTTGTAGTGGATAAGAATCATCATCCACCTCTATCACATAGCTCTCCAGAAAAAGTCTATCTCACACAAAGAAACGATAACAAAGCTAAGGTATTGAGAGGATCCAGTTACCAAAAAAGATTTCCGAAGCAGTCTCTTTCATGGATAACAAACCCATCCGTCACATGATATTGACATTGATGTCTACTTATGTGTTAGAGGTCTTGCCACACACTCAAAAGTCATCGATCTTAAGATATCCCCAAAGACCTTCATGATCCTCATATCAAACTCTCTAAGACGCGAGATGAAGATAAGAGATAGAGTTACTGTGCGAAGTAAGTAACCCGGACGACGTATTATGAAAGAATAAAAGATACCAAAAGTCATATGGGGGTCCTCTAACCTAAAGAGGTCCTCAATATGCAAAACGTCCTCCGCCAGAGCAACATCTAAGAACCGGGAGACGAAGTCTTGTGAATCCACTTGTACTCTGAGGATACATAAACCATCTCTAGGTGTAACAAACCCGCTGGGAGAAGGAGGTCGAAGAAATACCTATAAGAAATCAAGTCATGCACTTTGACACCTTTATTCTCAATCCTACCAAGACCAATTGAGAGATGAGGTGATCAAAGACATCAAAGACTTGATCCGGCGGACTTATGGTACGCGTTTCATCAGGTAGAGATAGAAAGACACAACTTGGAGCAACCAAGATGATGAAAAAGAGAGATGTATAGTAAGCTGAGACAAAGAGGGATCCATCAAAAGGTCTCTTTGACGAGTATTTGCAACCGAGTCGATGATTGTAACTCTCTCTATCGAAGAATCATGCTGATAATAAAAAGAGGAAAAAGAATCATAGAATGATAGCACGAAGAGAACAAGACTCGCAAGAGATTCAGCGCCATCCATGAGCTCTTTAAAAATAGAAGGTTACTCTAAATGCTATTAAAAGTATATTTCACGTCCATCTATAAGACAATCCAATCGGGATGGATGTCCAAGAGAGCCATAATGTCGAAAGACACAGACTCACAACCTCCAGGTGTCGCAACTCCAAACTGATGTAGACAAAAGTGGTCTTGAAAAGTATCTCGAAGCTGAAGAACAATGGTTCGACTAATAAGTCATAAGAGAATCTCGCCGATGACTATCGATCGAATCTTCCTGTTATCTTTCATCATGGGCCAAAGTCTAGCTGTCCTCAGTACTTGAGCTATAGAATGAGGAATGTGTCTTTGAGCTACTACTGCCGCTACTTGAAAAAGCTCCATGAAACCACTAGAGGGGTAGTCTATCTGAAAACAACCCTGTAGGTGCTCATAGACCATCTCAAACAGACTTCCAGAAAATAAAAGACAAACGAGATCTATTGAGAAGTAATAATGTGTAAGATTCAAAATTCCTCAGTGGAATATAGACACTATGTCTAAAATGTTGCTGGTGGCTAGGGAGTGGAAGTGTCACCATTGCAATCTAAAATAAGAGACCAATTTGTCCCCACAAAAGACTTAGTAGAGCTCTTATTCCTGATGAAGTCCAAATCATCTCCTTCTATACCAACATGTATATGCACATGATATAAGCTACATAAAGTTTGAAGGTAAACGGGTTGCTAACAGGGAAACAACTAAATTGATTTATGATCTTACAACGTAGAAATGTAAGACTTTTCTCTCGCCCGGCCCCCAACAAACATATCTCGAACGAGGTTTTCTAGAATGGTATCGCGTTTCATGAGCGAATAAACATGCACGACTTAGAGAACATCCCACGCCTCGGACGGAAGGAGAGAAGCTTCTGAGCAGATGGAGCTTTTAGAACAGATCCTGTTCGGAATCTCGGATAGGAAACTCCTACTGTACGAAATGGCATATGAACGATGAAACGTTTAAATTTAAGTCATAGCAGTGTTGACTGCAGCTGACAAATGCAGTACGCAGGGTATTTCAATATTTCAAGAGTTGAGGGTTGTCACACTGAACATTTCATTTTACCTTGAACATAATCCTTCGAACTACATTGAGCTTGTTTCCGAAAGTCGAGAACTGTCCACGGAAACAATGATTTGTACTAGTAAAGGAAAGAGTAACACAACTCCGGAGTCACTCTGGAGGCCACACGTCTCTCTGATCAGCAGCAGTTGTGTTCTGGTAGTACTGAGCACACTCTGTACCTTCAGGATTAGGTCATGGTGTCGCGGAACAAAGAGTGAGCTTGGACAAAGAAATAAGTGATATGAAAGCATTTGGAGCTCGGACTAGTAGATCCTTTGACGTCGGTTCATCGTACACATGCTTTATATTCCTTACTAGTCCGATTCAGATCTCCAATCCAGTAGAACAGGGCAGGCTACAAACGAACAAACTATCTGAATCTTCCGAGTTTCTCCCTGTGCACCATCCGCATTAGTGGTACGAGCGTTTTGCTCAGGAAGCGCGGAAACATTGGGTCTTTTACTATTCCCGGCAGAGTCTAGACTATATGCATTACAATTTACGCGGCAATCTTTGGTAACAAGAGACCCGCAGAAAGAGGCTTGTCGCCCCCTATTGACTGACTTTGACCATCGTGCCCTCGATTCAACAGCGGGACTCCTGTCCTCAAGCTCGGTATAAGCGGCTCTGTTGTTTTGTGGCAAGTAACGCTCACTTTGGGGACGGGCAACTGCCTGATCACAATTTTCCCGCTGAGAGAAAAAGTTCGGGAAGACGACGATAGATTCTGTCTCACAGAACTAATCTCAGTCTCACAGATCCTTTTCCTCCACACGAAAAATGAACTATTTTGTGGACAGTTCCTCCGTATATTGAAGCGAACTTTGCATCCCCCGAACTTTGTGCGGTCAATTACGTAAAATTTATGCCTCCCCACGTTATTTCAAGGCTTTCAAGGACCTCATCTGACGACAACATAACTGACACTCGTTAATCACGCTCACCTTCCGTGCAATTTTTATAGCATTCGAGACACAGATAGCTTCGTGGAGGAACGCCTTAGCTTTTCTCAGTGTGATGGCTGCACATTAAGTGTCAGCAACATGTGGCGGAGGACAGCTGTTTCTTTAGAATTAAAACATAATAGCTGTGTAGACTACTCGACTCAATCAACTCACCTCAATTTCTGCCATCCAACACAGGTGTCCAGATTTGTCAGCAAGGAGTTCGATAGTGTTATCGCACAGACCTGATCTAGTAGCGAGGGCACTGAAAGGTAAAGATGTGTCAGCAGGAGTTCGATGGTCTTATTGCTGCATAGACCTTACGCATACCAGGAGGACTAAAAGGTAAACACTGATATACAACACACTGTGAGACCGTAAGTTGGGAGGTGGATATGGGCGTCAATTGACTTTGTGCTCGAAACATGGATCAGACAAAACGTATATACTTCCAGGCTTTAGATGTGGATTGTACAGAAGAATGACTCTCTCCTCTCAGTTTTAAGAGTAACAGCGCAATAAACCCAACAAAAATGTGAAATTCGACCCGAATCCGAAATAATGTTGTTTACTTGCGTGGCGTTTGGTCTTCCTCACACAGGATGCGATGGTTTGCTTGCCACCACTCTCGATTCTGAGTCTTGAAGAAACTACTTGACTAATGCGCTACTCGTTTTCCTTATCTTAGTGTCCAAAGCATCAATCCAGTTAAGAACCCAGAAAGTGCACTACCGGTATATACAGGTGATCATTCATTTAGAGAAATCACGTACAATGTGTCCCAGCGTCTACATATCATGCGGTTTGAGTACCTTTGAAACTCGTCAACTGTGCTGGCTGTCATCGACCGGCTGCAAGCGCTCGATTACTTTCTAGCGCTGTGGAAATTAAGGACTGGTATTTCTTTCTTCTAAACCTCAAGCTTTTGGTTATTCCAGATATGCTCTCCATCACCTGATCGGACCCTTGGCCTGCATGCCCCATCGATCTAAACGACACTCCTGCGGATCCTCGGGTGCAGCTAAAACGCAAGTCGTGCAGCCATCTTTCTGCCTTGATGCTTCGTGAAGTCTTCTGGAATCCTTATGTAACTCTATGCACCTGCGAATTCTTGCGTATCATGGAAAACTAAATGAGTAGTACCGTCGGACGGAATCAGTACAACATCAGTATGTCCACTCCGTCGGTAGGCCGAGTTCGAGCGGTAGAGCGTTCGACTGTTGATCCTGACGTGGTTGGGACATGGACCGGGATTTAGGTTGGTACTTCGACCTCGTTGCTGGTGGTGTTAACTCCATCACGTACATCTGTTGATGTTGTTGTTGAAGTAATCTGGAAGTGGCTTTAGTAGTAGCTTTAGAACTTATCCAGCCCGTATGCGGCCGCGGAGCTGGATGACAGCGCATGTTTTCTACGTTCAAATTCAAAACTTGGATGATCCTCAAGGGTAAAAGAGCGATCGAGCACGCGGGCTTCGGTCGATGAAAATCGGTACTATCTTCCCCGACGCATGGCGGGAGAAAGACGCCAGTTCCGCGCGACTCTCCGCGTCTGGAGCGCTCGGACCTCAAGAACACAGCTCGCATACCGGGATCACCGCTGAACTCTACACCTGCGGAAGCAGCAGGCATGGCAGCCATGCGACGTAGAGAGTGGTATCTCAGGGCGTTTGCTTTCTTTGGGGCACTTCCTCCTTGCGCAAAGAAATCTCGGGTTGGTGGATGCCGCGTTTTTCCTTGCCCCAGTTCAGATGTATCGTTTCTTGATCGGCTCTTTTGAGACTCATCTCGGAGGCGTCCGCAAGCATCGGCGTTCAAAGGTGACCGCGCAGAACAGGGTGAAGAGCTGTCGAATTCGGAAGAATCTGGACTGTTACATCGCTTCGAACGAGAAACCGCCTCGTAGTAGCTTGTGGGAGATAAGCCATAATCGTCACGTGGTGATACTGCAACCTTCGGAGACACCAGTTGCATGTTTAAACGGCAGGAGTGGATAGAATCCAGACGTTGATTGCTGTACGAGTTGGAAGGTCCTCCGAGGTTGGATTTCGTTGGTTTCACTGTGAGGAACTGTTCTTCACATTCATCCTCTGTAATTGATTGTCTTATTTGATCTAGTAAGTTGGCCCTAATCTGGTCGTCCTCAGCAATATCTGCTTGCCTGTCCGCAGAACGTCCTAGAGGCGAACACTGTGACAGTTCTGACCAATCTAAGTCGCGAAGGAAATGTGAATCTCTATACAGGCCAGACATCTGAAGTCCACTTTGCAGAACGGAGCACGCCTCCACTCTGGCAACCGCTGCTCTACCTCGTGCTCTTGAAATCTCTATCTGATAAGCCTTTACACATAAGCCTCCTCATACACATGGAGCAGTTTTCAATCAAATTTAAGTCGTCTCATTTCTCAACAGGCGTCTTGTACTGCTCCAAGGAACTTCTCCAAATGGTCTGGTGGTGATAAGCGCAGGTCAAGTTCAAATTATCTGCTACGTCTGCAGCACAAGCCTAAACCGTAATCACAGGTGCAGGCAGAAATGCAGGATTAGGCACCAGTACAAGTGAACACTGCGTAGCTCAAGTAGCTGTCCTTATCGTCGATCAGGTCTGCGCACCGCTATTAATTTCAACGAAGCTCGGGACAATACAACAAGCTACGAACTGCCGTGTGAAGGTAATTCTCGAAATGGACGACGTTTCCGTGTAGAAGCCCTAAGACAGGAAAGTGGCCTTCAAAACTTGTCCGCTCTCCTACCTTTAAGACGGTTGAGTTTCGTCAGTGATGTGGGAACTATAGGCACCATGTTCCCATGCTAATATGGTGCCTTCCACCGGTTTGATTCTTAATGTTGACTACGAATCAAACCGAACTTTAGGGGAACCTGCAAAACAGTTGCCAGCTGGATAAAGTCTTCCTTACTGATAAGCTTTCAAGCCTGAGTGACAGATGAATGTATCAAGTACGAATCCGATAAGGAGTAGTTGTTCTGTGTCTTATCTAGCTACCTAAGTTTTATCGGAACAGAAGGGAGTTAGGACACCGGAGATGGGTACAAAAAGGGAGGCGCAACTCGGACTTGGTGTGATTTGAACTGCAAACTAGTAAGTGATTCTTGACATGAAACGACATGACAATGACGCAAATGACGCAAATCCATCTCAAAATTGCATGCCGAATCTTGTTTCTTAATACAGGCATTCCCCCTAGAAACAGCACAAAGCTCTGCACCCGCCGTCTGTTTCTTCTAGCTGAGTGTTTGTCTGTACTGGTGATTTATTCGCGAGTCGAATGTCGGCACGGCCGTCCAGCATCTTTGCCAGGTCTATGGTTGGTCTTAGTTCACCCAGTGGCAGGATCTTGAAAGCATGGACCCAGTTTACTTCAGTATGACAGTATGACTCATTCCGGGTTTGTCCACCTCTGTACTCAATTCAACAGCAGGTTACGGAGGATGTTGGCGGTGGATTACCGGTGTTACGAGACCATGTGGTGAGTGCTTGTTGCTCGTTACTCCTTCCTAGTTGGCAAACTTGTTGTTTTCAACTATGGTTGTTTCAGAGTGTTTCCTGTAGTTTGTGACAACAGGAACTTTTGACAACCGTAGTGAGGATCATGTAAGTAAGAAGTATAGTATAAATAATACTTGTATCAGATAATTAGTAAAATATGTGACAATCTAGGGATACTTTGTATTTGAATATATTGGTAGTACTTGGAAAACATCCTGTATGGTAGATGCAAATGCCAAGTTCCTTCAGAGGGAGTTATCTGAGCTTATCTCCCGCCCCTAGGCAGACATAATTTCTGTTGATGAATGATATCAATAATCCTTTCAGAGATCTATGATTGTTGATAAGTATTCAGCTAAATAATGGATTAACAGATTGCACGATGATTAAACGTGCTAAAATAGAATCAGGAAAATTTGGTAAAATTTGCCATAGAGGATGAAATCTGTTAGTTGGGAGAATATGAGTAAAATATAATGCTAAACAAAGTGACTCTGAGGTTTCAATAAACAAGCTCTTGATGTTGTAAACTTGTATATATAGCAATAATCAAGGAAATACGATGTCTTGTAGGTAAAAGAATTAAGGATTTTTTTCCTTAACGTTCGATAAAAGTGAGATGATATAAAGAAATAGGTGGATGCATTTTCAGATTTGGAAAATGATATTTATAACACTGGAATTACTGATATTCTTCACAAAAAGTCAAAATTTAGAAAATTTTATGAAATTTAAATTCTTTTGCCACAATTTGAATTTTTTGTCAAAAATAGTAAAAGGATCTTTTGTCTGCTCCACAAAGGAAAATATTAATATCAAAAAGTTCTAATTTGAGAATTTTGCTAAAAATGGATTTATTTCAAGTAAAATTTTAATTTTTGAAAATAATTTATTACGAATTATAATTTTCAGATCAAAATAAAGAGAATTAGATTTTGTATAACAATATTGACAATCACTATATTAAATGTTTCATTGATTTAGTCATAAACCACTACAGTTTGAAGTTCTTTGAAGATTGATACGATGGAGATGGAAATTCTGAGATTGTAATGATCACATTTTAGGAGAATTTGATACCAGGTGGAGAGATAATACAAATGAAATATGCATATTATAGTCTATGTCCTACTAGAAAACAGAATACAGAAGTGTAGAAATCGTGAATAAAAGTTAATGGAGAAATATCGTATACAAATCAAAGAAAAAAGTCTGTAAACGATTGTATGATATACATGAAGTTAGGTTAAAAGACAAGAATGGATGAAAGTTGATTAACACGTACTCATAGGAAAGTTAGAGTTCGAGACAAATACATTGTAGCATAAGAAAAGATTATATATATATATGTATTGTTAATAAAAATACTAAATATCAGTTAAAATATAGCATTTTTTGATTGTTATTAAGATTTTTGAATATGATTGAGACTTTAGTACATAATCTTAGGTGCCCGGATGCTTTTACTTATAACTCAGTAATCAAACAAATGATGTAATCAAATTATAACATCTTTAAATCTCAATCAAAGCTGAAAGAGAGTTATTGATTTGATTTCAACTGATTGTCTTGTTCATTAATTTCATTTTCTAATGTATGGAAGTATTGTTCAAGAAAAAACAGAAATCCCAGGATATCATAAACACAATAATGATAACTTGATGACATGTTTTTGAAAGTTCAAATAGTAAAATCATACTGCTTCAAGTCCATCCTTTCCATCTCAGGATCAATGTGTCAAATAATGAATCATAGAATGAATTTATGATGAATGGATCTGACGTTAAATATTCTCGAATACTGAAATCATATTGCTTGAAATCCATCTTGTCTTTCTCACTATTGACATGTCAAAATGGACCTGAGAGTGAACCATGATTGGATCTCATTTTAAATGTTTTCATAGAATCTGTTCGAAGAAAAGACCACATTCTCAAAATGATCAAAATGATTTTCTCATGCAGGTAAAAAATAGCTTTATCGTTTCTCAGTTTATCAAATATGCTAATATGTAGACTTTGCAATGGGAATGTTAATTCCCATGCATAATCCATTTGGACAATAAATTTAACATATTTAGTTCTAACGAACAAGATGTATTATAAGACAATGCAACAATCAATGACTCTAATGCAAGACATGATTCCTCCGATATTAGAGTTGAGATAAATAATTATATCAACCTTTGAAATCCTTTCATTCTCTTCACATATCAGTCTATGAAACTTAAAAGACACACATTTAATGAAGAGTTTTTCAGCTTGATAATCTAGGTTTTATCTTGAAATAATTCTTGTGTCACGTATAGAGACAAAATTCTCAATATAATTCTACCAAAGGAGCAAAATATAATTAGAATCTTTCAAAAATTAAATCAAAATAAATGTTTCTACAAAACGGAAGCAGAAAGAAAACCATTATCCCTAGAAACATTAAGAGGTCTCATCTTTAATCCCTTCATCAATCCTTCACATACACAATCCATAATAAAACCTCAATCAACCACACAATCAGAGTCGAAATATACATTCAATCCAACTTCAAAACTTTTATCTCTTGTGCATAACTTAGATTCTTGAGTATCCATAAGTATCACCATCGACATATTGGTTTTGGATAATCTCTTTGTGGTCCACTGATTGCGTTTTCTGTCGGCTCTACATAACATCTTACGAGCGAAGAAGCAATAGAAATGTCTCGAGGAGTATTGCATAAGAAAAAAGAAAAAGAAAAACTCTGAAATTGTAAAGGGAGTTTTGATCAGAAATAGTTTAGGATTTCCTATTGGTCCTGCCACTGAATTTGAAAACAAGCCCAGGAGAAAGAGATAGGTTATCTCAGCTCCAAGTTTGTATATCCATTATAAGGGTTTAAAAGATGATAGCGTAAACGCTATTTTGACATTCTCATACATTCAGAAAAGAAATCCTCCATTTCTTCCTTAGATTTCTTACTGGAGAAGACATGTTGTTTGAAACATGGTTCATACTTGTCTTGTCGCTCGCCTTGTTGTGCTTTAATTACATTATTAATAAAGTTCTCTTGGCGTTCTGTCGCCCTTCCATTAAAAGAAATGAAAAGAAGAAGAAGATGGTTCATAGTTTAGAAAGATTAATAATAGGCTTATCCAAATATTCGATCTTCGTCTTTTCTACCTTGTAGTTGATCCTCTTCCTTTCGACTGCAGTGAATTGTCATAACAAAGTTGTTTTTTAGCCACACAGCTTGTCGCAGTACGTGCGGGCGATAGGGGCGCAGATGGAGTGTACCTTTCGGAGTAAGTTATTGAAATTCAACCTTATTTAGAGCTCGTATGCGCGTGAGAGCAGAAATTGGCTTGATCATAACCCCGGAACGATTGTTATGCTTGATCATACCTCTCTTAACGTTTGATGTGTTATCATTACCTTAACATGTCGTCGACCGTCTGGTCGGTATACTTTGTCATGTAGGACCACCATATCACTCTACAGTGCCAACCTGGTGGAGATGCATAGTATGACGTGGGGGTGTCACACTGCAAATGAGCAGAAAAAGACGAGAGAGTGCCACAATGATCCAAGTGGTTTCACAACACGAAGATGTATAGACAGTTCAAAACATTCTAGAATAGACGTGATGCACATGAGCAAGCACTAGACAACAAGCAGGATGACAACACAAATGTCTTCTCTTGAGTTCTATCAAGTTATAAGTTCTGTCGGCGCAACAAAAATCAAAAACCGATGGGTGAAATGTGTAGTTCTTGATATTGTGCGCAATAGTGGCGGTGAACTTACATATGAAGCTTGCCCTCGATGTTGAAATCTCTTGACAAATTGATTTCAATTCATCTTTCGCATCATCTTCTCCAAGCAGATGTTGTGAGTTCACTCCGTCTACTCGTGCATGCCGATTCCAAGTTGCATTAATGGATTTGAGTTTGAAGAATTGGAAGGTGGAGGACTTGAGGACTTTCATTGTGTTGCAGATAAGAGATCGGCTTGTAGGCATGAATGTTGTCGAGTTTCATGCGAGAAGTCAAAGAGAGCAAAAGGAACAGTTGAGCGAGATCATGTTCAAAGATTTTTGGGAGATGCAAGTTGGATTGAGTAGGAAAGGATGAGAGAGGACAATCTTCGCTGCAAAATGATCTCACACATCGTCTCAGTGTCAATTTATCAAGAGTCCTGTCATGGAAAAAATACGCAAAGCAATGAAGAGGATGAGAACCACGAAGCCTTCAGTTGCAGTGTCCTGCCATGGACATTATTGTCGTGATGCTCTCATGGAAATGCGTGTAGTTCAAGAGCTCATCAACGACCTCAAAGACAAATATGATTTAGTAAGACAAGAAGTGCATCACGCTATAGTCGAACTCAATCATTTGTAGACTAAAATCGAGTTTGTCATTGAGAACCTCAAGCGGTTTACATCGCTGCTAGAGTGACCCGCTGCTAAAGCAAACTGAGTGGACTAGTAGGTTGCAACCGAGAGATCCTAGATCTTTGTAATGGATCAAATCTCTATTATGTGATGCTGACCTCTTGAAGAAATAAAACTGCTTGTGAATCCACACAGTCTCCAATCTATAGAATTTCTAGATAGGAATGTTTCAGAGAGGTTCTATATTCAATTCATATTTAGTATCATTATTCGAATGCATCATGCATAGCTCCAACTCAGTCTTCAAAGTTTCATTGTGATTCTATTAGATCACCGGGTTCTAGTTACTAGGACAATATTTACACAGAACTAGGACTATACACAAAACTCTACTGTAAATTTGATGAGTGAAAAGAACATGAGACGGTTCACTTGATCCAGTACAGTTCAGTTTAGAAGGGACCCAAACACTTCAAATGAACATCAACAGTTTGATTCAAAGTGTAAGCTTGTTTCGCGCACCTACCGCCTTGTTGCGCCAGCGGAAGCTCTTGCTCTGTAGGTCCCAAAATTCAAACCGCTAACCTGCAAACACAATCACAAGTTAGCGTCCATGCACCACTTACCTTAGTTCTGTTTGGTCCGGACCGGAGCCGGACCGTCTCACTAACCATCAAGCTCAGCAATCCTAAGTCCCGACTTAGATCCACCTAAGTCGGTCCCAAACATGAGCAAGTCACAATATGACTTGGGGCGGACTTCCCATAAAGTCTAGGGTCCTAAACGGTGCCTCCAGCACACCTAGCGGTCCAACCGCTCGTGATGTCCGTCTGGGTCTAAGTTCCCGAACGGTGGTCTAACCCGCCGACTCGTTCCCTAGTCTTGCCCCAGCCCTTACATCGTTCCCAAGTCCAGACATCCAAGTCTGGATCGGAACGTGCCTTGGAACCGGCCCAGCCATCACCTCATGCCCCCATAGTCCGCCCGCCGAACCCTGGGGTCAGGTGGCTCGTCCTGGCCCACCCAGGCATCGAGCCCCCCTCATATATACTTTTGGGGATCGGCAGTCCCGCCCTCCTCTTTGGTCCCTGAAAATTATACCACAACCCGATTGTGGTTCGGCCATAACTTCCAGCTCGGAGGTCAGATCGAGGAGTGTTATATATCACTGGAAAGCTCTCGATGAGATCTTTCCAATGATACCTCACTCGCCTCGAGATCTTACGTGGAGCTCCGTCCACGACCTAAAACGTCCATGGAGCTCCAACACTTAGCAGTTTTTCCGAAACCTGTGGTCCAGACCCAGAGTCGAACCCTGTGGTTCGTCTGTGTCTCAGACCCACGTCTCTGTCCCACGTCTCGGACCCACGTCTCAGACCTATGTCTGAGACTCATGTTTCAGCTCGTTCCCAGACTCGCCTCCTTTGTCAGCGTTCGTCTGGGGCCCTCTTGGGATAGGCCTTTATGTCATAACCCAAGGTTCCAACCTTGGTTCAGAGAACCACTTAGGGTTCATCTGATCCCGACTTCCTGGCCAAGCCGTTAAGTCCTACTCGCAGCGTTCACAACCTAGCGCAAGTCCGCTAGGGTTCTGTTGTTCGCGTCTGCGTCCGATCTTGAGAATGAGGGGCGCGACACTCACCCCCACTTTGGAGGTTGATGCCCTCATCAACAATGATCCTTTAAGTTAACACCAAGTTCAAAATGGGTAGCCAACCCCTTGGCGTCAGAATTGCGTTCTGGTAGCTAACCCGTAATTCCCTTCTTGGCTTGAGTCTTAAGTTGTCGCTAGAACACTTAGAAAATTCCAACTAGTCTCGGGAAAAGTCTTACCTTTTTGACTTACCCTAAACAAAACTAGTTGGCAACTTCTAAACATTCTACTTAAGACTCTAACTTGCTAACTATAAGTATTCACACCTACTTAGAAGGTCCTCCGAAACTCACTTTCCGGTCGCAATCTGATTTGACTTAGACGCGCGACTAAGTTTACTTTGCAATTTGAAAACCACAAAGCAAGATCACCCCAAGCCCCAAGACAAGTATGACAGTTCATACTTGCTTTGCCAACGCTACGGCAAACTTAAGTCTTGACATCAAGACTTAGTCTTGATTTAGATGCTTATCCAAACCAGCCCGCTTCCTTTGAGTGTGCTTCGTTCCTCCTCTTGACAACATCCTAGGCATCTGATCAGAACTAGTCACAGCCATGCACTACCAATACACTTAGACAAATTTTTAAGAAACAAAATCTTTATTTCCAAACACAAGTCAAAGCTACAAATTCCATCGGCCCAAATCGCCTCAAGTTGCTATTTGTATGGTTCGTCGTTTCTTCACCCCTCACTGGAAGGAGATGTCCTCATCTTGCTAACGCCCTTGTTGTCCTTGTCTCCGCTTGAATAGGTCCAATACTTTGCTCGCATGTGCGAGATCTTCCTCTGGCACCCAAGTTGCTTCCTTCAAATGGTAACCACGCCATTTGACCAAGTACTCCATCCGGTTTGATTTGCGCCGAGATCGCAAAATGGACTCCACCTAATATTCTGCTTCGTCTTGCACGACGTCAGGTTGAGGCCTAAGAACCTATTTGCGCTCCGGTCGCAAATCATCCTTGAGGTATTTCTTTAGTAAAGAAACATGGAAAGTCGGATGCAACTGCCACTCGGGAGGAAGGTCTAACGTATAGACGTCTTCGTGCGGATTCTTGACAATGACAAAAGGTCCCGCAAACTTTGATGAAAACTTCGCCGATATTTCCTTCGGAAGTGTGAAGTTTTTCGCACTTAACCATACTTCTTCGCCCACTTGAAACTTCACTTGTCGCCGATGCTTGTTTACCTGCTTCGTGTATCGTTGCTGCGCCTTCTCGAGGTTCTTCTTTACTTGCTCCTCGCGCCGCTGCATTGCCGCCACCAACTCTTCAGCTGATGTTTGCCGTGTTCTTGGTCGTGCCGATGTCGAACTCCCTGCAAGAGTCAAGTCAAGAGGTCCTTCTGGCTCACGTCCGTAAGCCAGCGAGAAAGACGATTCACCGGTTGCCGAATGCTTCGTGGAATTGTAGCAATACTCCGCAAGACTGAGCCACTCCGCCCAATCGCTTTGGTCAGCGCTCACATAATTCCTCAAGTATTGATTCAGAACCGCGTTAACTCGTTCTGTTTGCCCATCTGTTTCTGGATGAAAGGCGGTACTAAATTTTAACTTAGTCTCCAATTTTTGGAACAAGGGTTTCCAAAAGGCACTTGTGAACTTAGAGTCTCGATCTGAAATAATACTCCGAGGTAATCCATGTGAACGCCACCAAGTATCTAAGAACAACCGAGAAGTCGTGAACGCTATTGCAGTAACCAAGGTCAGAACAAACTTCGCTAGTTTGCTAAACCGATCAACTATCACAAAAATCACGTTGTATCCATTCGAGTCAGGCAGAGAGGTAATGAAGTCCATGCTAATGCTTTCCCAAGGTCTGGCTCGAATCGGCAAAGGATGAAGCAACCCTTGTTTCTTCTCATAAGAAACGCGGTTCGCCTGATAAGTTACGCATGTTTTCACAAAGTGAGCGACATCGTCTTTCATGTGGGGCCAATAATTTTTTTTAGCTATCATTGCTAAAGTGGACTTCTCTCCTTTATGGCCTGATAAGGGCGCATCATGACATCCTTTGAGTAACTTAGTCCTAAGTTTTCCTTGTCCCACATAAACCCGACTTTGTTTGAACATGAGTAAACCATGTCTTAGCTGCATGTTCTGCAACTTCACTCCTCGCTTGAGTTGTTCCAGGTACTTCTTCGCTTGGTCATCGCCCATGTAACTTTCACGTATTCGCCTCTCCAAGTCTGACTCCTTAGGATACATAGCTCGTAAAATTTGTGTTGACGATGGAAGATATTCCTCCTTGCGACTCAAGGCGTCAGGAACCACATTGTCCTTTCTCGCTTTGTGGATTAATTCCACGTTCATGAGCGCCAAGGTATCATGCCACCGTAGTTGCTTTGGCGTCACCCGATCTTGTGTCTCAAAGTACTTGAGCGAAATATTGTCAGTATACACTTGGGTTTTGTGAAGTCCCAAGTAATGCCGTCATTTCCTCAAGCAATGAACCACCGCAAACAGTTCCTTCTCGTGAGTCGGTCATCGACTCTCCGTCTCAGATAACTTCTTGCTTTCGTACGCTACAAGTTTTCCATCCTGCACCAACACTCCGCCAATCGCGTAGTCGCTCGCGTCGGTATGCACTTCGAATGGTTTGTCGAACTCCGGCAGCTTCAAAACTGACGCCTTTGACAAAATAGCTTTGATCGTTTGGAACGCATTATCCACCTCCTTGGTCCAACTTACCTGTGCGTCTTTGCCCGTCCAGTCCGTCAGCGGCTTCGCGATCTTTGAAAACCCCTTCACATACTTGCGGTAGAACTGCGCCAATCTTAAGAATCGCCGCATCACCTTCACTGTAGTCGGAGGCTCCCAAGTCACAATCGCGTCCACCTTCTGCATATCCGGACCGACTCCTTCTGCACTAATGACATGTCCCAGAAAGTTAATGCGCTCCTAACCAAACTCACTCTTGTCAATGTTGGCAAACAGCTTATGCTCCCGCAGCTTCGTCAACACCACCCTTAGCTGCTCCGCGTGCGACTCCAAGGTTTTGGAGTAGATAAAGATGTCGTCGATGTAAACGATGACAAACTCATCCATCTCCTCACGAAAAATTGTGTTCATCAATGTAGTGAACGTCGAAGGGGCGTTGCAGAGTCCAAATGGCATCACCACGAATTCAAACGATCCGTATCTGGTTCGACAAGCGGTCTTCTCAACATCTGGGTCAGCTATCCGGATCTGGTAATATCCTGACTTCAAGTCTATCCTGCTGAAGTATTTGCGCCTGCTATCCTATCAAAGAGGTCGTCTATCCTTGGCAAAGGATAATTATTCTTCACCGTCACCTTATTGAGTGCATGATAGTCCACGCAAAGTCGTAACTTCCCATCCTTCTTCTTTGCAAAAAGAACTGGAGCTCCATAAGGTGACTTGCTGGTTCGAATATATCCCCGCGCTAATAGCTCGCCGAGTTGTCTTTTCAACTCAAGGAGTTCCACCTGATTGAGTCGGTAAGAGGCTTTGGAAGGTGGTTCTGACCATGGCAAGACCTCAATCTTGTGATCCACCACCCGCCTTGGAGGTAACTCAGCAGGTAACTCATCCGTCAAGACATCCTCAAACTCCTTAATCACTTCGCGAAGCACCTTCGGAAGTTTAGTCGCGTCTCTTGATGTTTCCTCTTGTCTGTCACCCGCCATCAAATCTGCAACCCGCATCAAACACATGACCCCGTCGTTGAAGTCCATCTGTTTACCTTTGATCAAATTCACCGCAAAGTCGTCAATTTTCCGCGCCTTCCGGATCAGCCTCACTCCCAGCTTCCGCCCTTTTACTCTAACGTTTAACCTTAAAGGTTTCCGCCTAAGTTCCACTTCAAACCTGTCCAAGAAAGTGTTCCCCAAAACCGCATGGATATCATCCATCTCGCACACCGTGAAGTTCTCAGTGAACTCCAACTTCCCACACGCAAATCGTAAATCCAAGGCCACTTCAGAAGTTTGGTACGTCTTGCCCTTGACAAAGCGCACCTGAATAGGCTTGTCTGCCTTGGAGGTAGACAAGCCCAACTTCTTCACCAACTTTGGACTTATGAAGGAGTGAGTCGCTCCTGTGTCCACAAGAAAAGTAACATCACGGTTAGCAACCTTGGCTTGTAGATACATCAATCCCGGCGTCTTCTTCGTGGTTCTCAAGGTCACAGTCATCTCGCCCTCCAACAAGTCTTTTGCAACAAATGCATTCATGCTACAGTTACTAACCTTAGGTTTCGTGCACCCCTTAGCAATGTGGCCCGCCTCGCCACAGTTGTAGCAAGTAAACTTAGCGCCATTGCCCTTCTGAGGTGTCTGCCTCTTAGGTTTTACTCCTGTTTGCTGTCGCTTTGCTGCCGGAGCAAAAGAATCCTTCCGATCCTTCTCACCCCCATCCCATTGTCGCTTGAAGCCCTTGTTCTTCTTTTGGAACTTGTCCGTGCTACGAGTTTCAAAAGGTTTCTGTAGCTGGACTTCGTCGTCTCCAATTCGCTCCGCTAGCTTCAAAAGTTCGGCACTTGTCGATGGTAGCTCCGGCATCCGAAAGAGAGCCTTCTCTGAGCTAGACTTGAGTCCCCCAATGAATATACATATTTTGGTCTCCTCAGTCCACTTGGAGAATGAGTCCAGCTTGGCACTGAACTCGCGCACATAAGCGCTTAAGGTCCTCGTTTGCTTCAGCCTAACTAGCTCGACACCATCTCGAATCCTTTGATACTCCGGAGTGAATCGTCCTGCGAGCAACACCTTGAACTCCTTCCAACCAAGCGTTGAGACCGTCAAGGCATGCTCATCTCTGTATGCAGTCCACCAGAGAAGCGCATGGTCCTTCAGGAACGTAACCGCCGCTCTCACCTTGTCTGACTCCTGAGCCTGTTGCGTCTCAAAGTATAGGTCCAGCTCAGTTAAGAAATCCTTAACCTTTCGAGCTCGCCCTATACTTGAAAACGGGATCGGCAAATTCGTCTTACAAAGCTTTCTGGTAGACGAGGAACTTCCTTGGCCTGCCTCAAGCTCAGCGATACGTTTATCCCTGGAGGCCATACCCTCCTGCATGGTCTTCATCATCTTGATGAGTTCCGCATACAAGGCTCCTTGACTTCCCGCGCCTGCATCGTCGGGCACCGCTGACAAGACTCCGTCTTGCTGCAACGGTGCCGCAGCTGGTACTGGGCTTCCTTGACGTTGGGGCGAAGGTTGTCGGTTATCGTCTCCTGACTGTGCCTCGGGGCTAGCTCGAGTCGATCTGGTCCCGGTGTCAGCCGCTCCACGTTTCTTGGTCTTCCTCCTGGAACTCTGTCCGACGTCGGCCATCGCTCCAAGTGTTCACCTAGAAATGCTGATCCGCTTCGTGTCTCGCGTCCCTCCTCAAGCGTCCAGCCTTCAGCCGCTACCTCAAGTTCTCGCTCACCGAAGCATCGGCTCTGATACCACTTTTCACGCACCTACCGCCTTGTTGCGCTAGCGGAAGCTCTTGCTCAGTAGGTCCCGAAATTCAAACCGCTAACCTGCAAACACAATCACAAGTTAGCGTCCATGCATCACTTACCTTAGTTCTGTTTGGTCCGGACCGGAGCCAGACCGTCTCCCTAACCATCAAGCTCAGCAATCCTAAGTCCCGACTTAGATCCGCCTAAGTCGGTCCCAAACATGAGCAAGTCACAATATGACTTGGGGCGGACTTCCTATAAAGTCCAGCGTCCTAAACGGTGCTTCCAGCACACCTAGCGGCCCAACCGCCCGTGATCTCCGTCTGGGTCTAAGTTCTCGACGGTGGTCTAACCCGCCGACTCGTTCCTTAGTCTTGCCCCAGCCCTTACATCGTTCCCAAGTCCAGACATCCAAGTCTGGATCGGAACGTGCCCAGCCATCACCTCATGCTCCCATAGTCCGCCCGCCGGACCATGGGGTCGGGTGACTCGTCCTGACCCACCCAGGCATCGAGCCCCCCTCATATATACTTCTGGGGATCGGCGGCCCCGCCCTCCTCTTTGGTCCTTGAAAATTATACCACAACCCGATTGTGGTTCGGCCATAACTTCCAGCTCGGAGGTCAGATCGAAGAGTGTTATATATCACTGGAAAGCTCTCGACGAGATCTTTCCAATGATACCTCACTCGCCTCGAGATTTTACATGGAGCTCCGTCCACGACCTAAAACGTCCATGGAGCTCCAACACTTAGCAGTTTTTCCGAAACCTGTGGTCCAGACCCAGGGTCGAACCCTGTGGTTCATCTGCGTCTCGGACCCACGTCTCAGACCTATGTCTGAGACTCATGTTTCAGCCTGTTCCCAGACTCGCCTCCTTAGGTCAGCGTTCGTCTGGGGCCCTCTTGGGATAGGTCCTTATGTCCTAACCCAAGGTTCCAACCTTGGTTCAGAGAACCACTTAGGGTTCATCTGATCCCAACTTCCCGGCCAAGCCGTTAAGTCCTACTCGCAGTGTTCACAACCTAGCGCAAGTCCGCTAGGGTTCTGTTGTTCGCGTCTGCGCCCGATCTTGAGAATGAGGGGCGCGACACTTGTCACCTATGGTGTGAGTCTTCATGTATATATAATGTTGTGAAATCTTCATACATTCAAACTCGGAGTCTTCAACACAAGCAAAACTAGGTTTTCAGGTAGGTTATATACAAATCGATGTAGAAAGATTGATACTTCTAAGAAGACAGTCCAAGAAGAGACAGCGAGTAGACAAGGAAGTAAAATAGGAATGAGATGAGAGAGGCTTTGCCTCTCCATGTATATATAGTGGAGGTGAGTACAATGGAAACTCTAATGGTGGGTTAGTCCTCTAACTAACTATATGTAACAACTCTAACCACTCCGGCTTATATTAGCCGTCGATCTACTAGAGCTTGAGACTATATCAACACTCCTCTTCAAGCTCGACTCTACATGTTGTACTCCTAGACAATGTCTGAAAGCATCAAACTTATCTCTAGACAGTGCCTTAGTAAAGATATCGGCAACCTGATCTCTTGTGCTCACATAATTGAGCTCAATCTCTCCTGCAAGGACCTTCTCTCTAATGAAATGATGATACACCTCAATGTGCTCCGTCTTAGCATGGAAAATAAGATTACTAGCTAACTTCATGCTGCTAATGTTGTTAGTATATACAACAACAAGATCTGTACACTCCACACCAATATCAAATAGCAAACATCGAAGTCATATCGATCCGCATGATGTGTTTGTTGCTCCACGGTATTCTGCTTCTATAGATGACAAAGCAACCGTAGGCTGCTTCTTAGAAGTCCAGCTTATAGCAGCGCTTCCAAGTCCAAAAGCGTAAACTGACGTGGAGCTCATGTCGACACTCTCTGTCCAATCAACATCAGTGTGATCATGTAACAACTGGTCCACCGTATCGATAGTGAAGTCCGTATTGCATCTAGAACTTCACGTAGCGGAAGATCTGCTTGACAACCTCCAAATGTGATCTTTATGGTGATTGATAAACTGACTGACGACATAGCTCAAGTCTGGCATGGTGATAGTCAAGTAGATAAGACTCTCAACCATCTGTTTGTACATGCGTGGATCATCAAGTAACTCACCATCCTCTGCTCTTAGCTTTACCCATTGCTCTAATGGCGTAGCAATGGGTTTGCAGTCAAGCATACCAAATCTCTCAAGCATACCGAGAGCATATTGTCGCTGTACAAGCCAAATATCTTTCTCATCTCTAATAAACTTACACAACAAAGAAGTACTTGTGATCTCTTAAGTCCATCATCTCGAACTCAGATTTCAACAACATAGATGGTGATTACAACAATCCTATCTCGTATTCTTAACGAATACAAGGTAGAGTTTGAACTACAAAGATGAAAACCAAGAGACTACAAGTAGGAATTGATCTTTGCATATCATGCTCTTGGTGCTTGTTTCAGACCATAGAGGGCCTTTCTTAACTTACACACATGAGAAGGGAACTTAGGATCCTCATAACCTGGAGGTTGTTACATGTAGACCTCCTCCTCAAGATCGACGTTCAAGAAAATGTTCTTGAAGTCCATCTGATGCATTTTCCAACCTTTTTGAGTTGCAACTGCAACTGCGGTTTGAATAGTCACCATCTTTGCAACTGGAGCAAATGTCTCCTCAAAATCCACTCCACTGTATCGACATACAGTACCATCCGAGTTGCGCTTGACCTTGAAGACCCACTTGCAACCAATCGCTTTCTTATCCTCAAGTAAGTCCACCAACTCCCAAGTCCGTTGGTGGTGAAGCGCAACAAGTTCATCTTTCATAACACTCACTCATTGGAATTTATGCATCGTCTTCTCAGATGAACTCGGTTCTTGTTCCTGAAGAACATTAGTCATATATGCATGATGTGCAGCAAGGAAATTTTCATGCATATACCTACTCACTAGATGTTTTGTCCATTCAGATCTGCGAGAGATAATCAGTGCACTAGTCACCTCCTCTTGCAACTGATCTGACGTAGTGTCATATCAGTTTGGGCACCCCGGCTAGGTTGATCGAGTGCGGAGTGGCAAATCTTGGTAAGGTTGTTAGTGCCGTTAGGGCGAGTTGGTGGGATAGCTCACTAAGGGTATACTTCGCAGGTTGGGCTTGGAGGCCTTAGTTCTTCAAGTTGAGCCTTCAAGCTCCAAGCTATGGTGGATAGTCTAGTTGAGTGTAATCAGGAGTCTCTTCGAGCATAGAGTGGGTTTGGCTTGACCGTTTGTGAGTAATCTTTGTTGCAGTGTTCTTTGTTCAGATTACTTGAAGAACTCAGATTGCGAGGTCTGACTGAGAGGTTTCAAGTCGTGAATTTCAGCCGGTGGTATCTCCGGAGTTGGCATATTGTTAGTATCTTCCATTAGCGAGTGTGCGCGTGTGCGGAGTGGTTCTTTTGGTTGTGTAATCAATCGCTGTGTGGATTAATAGTAGTTGGACATGTTCTTGGTCGAATTTGGAGTGAAGTAGTGCGGAAGCGCTGCTGGATTTTCCTATCATAGATTTTTGTGGTCAATTTGAGATCGACAGAAGTACGTCGGTGAATGTCGAGTTGGCATGGGTCGGCAATTTGTGGTGCTGAAGAGTGCAGTAGGTGCGCGCTGAGAAGACAATTCCAACGCACCAAAAATTGTTTGATTTGGTGAAGGATCGAAGAAGTTACAAACCGAAGAAGGTCACGGGTGGTCCAAAATCTGACGTAAACCCGTCTGCGAGTGCCAATTTGGCAGATTTCGACCTTTTGGAGTGTATTTTCGACCTCTGAGTTGCTGTTTTAGGCGTGCTCTGTTTATAAATGTCCTTCTTGTGGTGTTTGGCTCGAGTTCTACTCTACTCTAAGCGGAGAGTGAGCGGGAGTGTCGAGGTGTGGAGTGCGTGTTAGGAGACGTTTAGAGGCGTCGAGGCTTCGAGGAGCAAAGGTGCGTGAGTGCGGAGACGGAGCGGAGCTCGAGTCCGAGCCCGCTGTTGTGATGTGAATCATTTCACATAGTAAATGATTCACTTCTCAACCATGAGTTAGTCTCTCTGAGTGAAGTTAGGACCTCAGAGAAGTTGATTCTCGAGGGAGTTATGTATTTTGAGTCCTAGTAGATTTTTTACCATGTTCATAGAGTTTTAAATTCATGGGTTGTACTTACTTGTCGCCCATGCATGTTTTCTAGCTGGTTTAAGTTATCTTCAGGTTTGCGTGTCATTTTAGGTAGTTTAAGATTTACGTTGATACTTTAGGGGGGCTAACATGGTAGCCTATGAGTGAAGTTAAGTTACCACGTGGATTAGGGCACTAAAGGACAACCAAGTGGAGCTATGAACTCCCATTGGTCTATTTTTGTTTTTATAAAACTCTAAATTTAGAAACAGAGGTCTAAAAGAGAGTTCGAGCATTTGGTGAGGACACTACGAAATTTGAGAGCACAGGAAGATAGAACTCGTTGTGCTAGTCACTGTCAGTGAAATTCTTGATCGATTTGGATCAATAAAAAAGGAGTTATGCCAAATTGAAGTTCGGATTGAATTGAAACTGCATCACTTTTGTTGATTTTGGGGTTTTGAGTGTCAATTCCAGCAGAAAAGAGATAATTGCTTCAAACCTGCGTTCAATGTCAGCAGGGCTACGACTGTCCAAAAAGTTTCATGTCATTTGAGTGATTGAGTAAATCAGGGCGACCGCTGAAGGGGAGGGGGTCTGAAAAGCTCTCAATCTAGAGCAGCAACTTCAGAGAAGGCGATCTGGAGAACCGTGTACAACCAGGAGGTCCAACTTCACAGGGGTGTTCAGCATCCTGTAGACTCCAAATCCTGTAAGAATCTTTGAAAATGATAGAGCCAATTTCTTGTTCTAGGTCGAAATAGCCATCTGGGTGTCAGAAATTGCCGTAATTTCTCTACTCATGATGTTTCTGTCCATATCTCGGTGCTAGAATGTGATCTCAGGCTGAAACTTCGTGTGTGTGCTCAGTATGGCCTCTTTTACATGTAGGAGAAATTTAGAAGTCTGAACCATCATAGTTTTCTTCTCCTTGAGCGTTAAAGTTCACCGCCTGATCCTATTACTACTAGTCAAACCTGAACTTTGCTTCCTGAACATATTAGAGGTTCCTACAGACCTGTATGAGTGTCTATAACGCCCTGTTGTAACCTGAAAAGCCTATCCCTTGAGTAAGCCAACCACAGCCAGAAGCCTAGTACTTCTCTGAGTAGGAATATGAGAGTCTTCCGATCACGTCATACTAAGAAGGTTCCGCCCTTCTCAAGAAAACTCTCACCTTGACATCTGGTGCTTCCACTGAGAGCTCTTGGAGTGATTGATCGCGGAGGTTGAGATTCTGATACAAAGAAGAGATGGATCGCAAGAGCGGAGCTACTGCTGTTGCCTCTGGGGCTGGAGCATCAACGTCTACTGCTGCACCGTTAGCTGCACCTGCGTCTTCTACAGCGACATCTACATCTGGTCTGGACACGGCTGAGATCTTGAAGATGCTTGCGGCCCTGGTCCAACAACATCCGATCGTTGGAGGGGGTGAGTTAAAGTCCACCAAGGCTTTGCAAGCTATTGTGAACAGATGTGGAAGGTTTGAAGGTTAGATATCTGCGTGAGTATAGAGGAGAGATGGAACTGGTTAGGTTACTGATGCTGAGATGATAGCAAGTTTTGAGTTAGCTGTTATTCCTGAGTTGCGGGACCAAGTTAAGGATGTACAGAGAAGAAATCTTGGAATCTAGATGAGTTTTGAGCGATCTCTTCGAGAGGAGTTTCTCGAAGAGGATTCAGAGAGAGTTACTAGGAGAACATTTTTGGACTGGGTTGAGCAGCAACCTGGTCGTATGATGAGCCTGAATGAGTTGCTGAGAGAGTTTGATCGGAGATACCGACAACTTTCAATTCTTGAGAGCATAACCTTAGATGCTAGGAGAATAGAGCTTTTCCTGCAAGCTACCGATGGCAGATAGATTATGCTTCATGTTAGCAGATCGATCGGCTGAAGGAGGTGTTACTATAGATTGGGAGAGAGTTGAGGATGCCGTCGCTGTACTAACAAGACAGAGACGAGGGAGAGTAGCTGTAGGAGGACGACCGTTTGCGAAAGTGATCACTCAACCTTATGCTGCTCCTCAAGTACAGCAGCCTCTAGCTCCTGCTCCCAAACCTGTTGTCCCGGCTGCAGTTCCTTTGATGCCAGTTGTGTCAGTTTCTGCACAAAGGGCACCTGTTTAGAGACCTGCGGAGAACCAAGATCAACAGAGTCAGATTGAAGATCTTATCCGGCAGATGCGAGAACTGAAGGTGGAGCTAGCTGGATTGCAGAGAGAGTAGCCGCCGACGCCTGCTGCTGCACGTCCAAGAGGTGCTCATGTTCATAGATGTATATGATGTGACAGTCTAGATCATTTTCGAGGAGACTGTCAAGAGCTCACAGTTGTCTTGCGAGATAGTGTGGTTCGCTACCAGAACGGTAGGCTGCACTTTTCTTCTACTGGAGAGCCGTTGAGCACGCAGTTTGGACGAGGAGGCATGAGGAGTCTACCTCAGATTGCTGCAGCTGCAACGGCAACTGCGTTGATGGCACCGTTGGTAAATTTTGATGTATATGCTGGGCATACTGAAGTCTCTTCTAGTCTTATTTTGCTAGATAGGACTGTTGAGAAGAGGGTGGCTCCAGTTCCTTATGAGATACTGAAGAGAGGAGCTAAGTCTATTCGTAAGGTCATAGGGTGAGGAGATCCTATAGACGTTGTTTCTATCATAGTATTTTTGGATGTAGATAGACACGTTCACTAGCAGGATGCTTCTGTGGAGGAAAGGAGGCGACGAGAAGCCTCTGAACTTGATACTGGAGTTCTTGAGGAGACTGGAGAAGACGGAGAGTCACCAAGAGGCGAGCAACTCCTCCAAAGGACATCCCCTCTACTTCTCAAGCTCCTTCACCTGCACCAGGTCCGATGGAGGATGTGTAGAGGTCTCAGCAAGAGCCAACGACGATTGGAAGAAGGTTTACTGCCCAAGAAAAAGAGAAGGGACCTGCCTACAAGTTGGCGGTTGATATTGAAACTTCTACTGATTTGAAGAACATCTTGGAGCAGAGGATACTGGATGCACGAATCGAGTTTTCTCTTCGGGAAGTTCTTGATATTGCAAAGAGAGAGTTTTGCAAACTGATCATCGACATCATCAAGCGCAAGAGACATGTGATGTCTGAACAAGTAGAAAGTCAAATGATAGATGTGGTAGGAGCTTCTGTGAATGATGCAGAATTCGGCAAAGTACATTTCCAGGAGATTGATGACCAAGGCTACCAGTAAGAAGCGTTAGTTGCTAGTACCAATATCATTGAGTTTGACGATGAAGAAGCTGACGAGGAGAGTCCAGTTACTGATAGTGACTTCAGAAAGAGACATTGGGCTCGTGCTACAACTGCTACACGAGTTCGTCTTGGAAGTTTACCTGAACCTATTGCTGCTTTAGTTGAGCACGGTATCGTGTCGGATTTTGCGTGAAGGATGTCCAGGAAAACGCGAGGTTCATGGCTCTGGGATGTACTATGCTGAACAGAGACAAGACAGAGAAAAAACAACCACGAAAACGAATGCTGTAATATATATCAACTCCAAATGTATGTACACTGCCAGTTCTTTCTTCCTTAGAACACAAAACTGAGAAACAGACCAGAGCGGTCTGTAATCTGCTCCAAAGCCCCTAAAACGAGCCCCTGAATCTTAACCCTGATCCCAAAACCACCAAAGCGTAGCTCAAAGTAAGAGAAACTTCCATTTGCTAACAAAACAGAGCTGCACCAGAATTCACGATTGAAACCCAAGTCCAATCCACATCCATGTACAAGTTCTTAGCTAAAGCTAGCTACCACGAGTTGTATATAGCCAACCAGAACTCTAACGAACTCAAAGGAGCAAAACCCGTAGCGAAGAAACCGAAAAAAGCTTATATGAGAACTTCCTCCTTTCGTCAAACGGACTTCAGATGTCGATAAGGTCCCCTTCCTTGACTCCGTTAACCCAAAAAATCTTCAGATCCGACTCCCAACAGTCGAGATATCATCGATTTTTGGTCGCAGGTGACCAAATCTTCAAAAACTGCTCCCTGTGACTTAAAACCACACACACCGCTCAAACGGATCGCTTGATCTGATATTTGTCTTCCTTGGCAGGTAGATCTAGCTATCACGAACCCAACGAGACTCCAAACAAGCCGTTTGGAGTTCCTCTTGCAAAACCACGCAAGAAATTTGGTCGCAAGTTGCAAAAAACTGACATAAATGAGCGGTTCAAACTCGCTCACCTCACCCAAACCAACAACCCAATCCACGTATTGTCTTCTCCTATGCGTAGATGAAGACTCCCTGGTCACGTAGGCACCAAGAACAAAGAGCTTGGCTCACCGATCGCGAAGAACAACCCAATTTCAGATCGCAAGCGATGAAAAACCTGACGCAAGCGCTTCCCTGCGAGTCAATTTTACTCAGAATTCTCAAATCATCCGATGAACTTGGTATCGTCTTCAATTTCCTGAAGAAATCGTTGTTCTGATCTCGATGGATCCAAGGACAGCAAGTTTGGACTCCGAAACGGCCCGAACGGTCCAACTCCCCTTCTCACGTAACTGAAATCTTCAAATCTCCCTCCTACGTCTCAATTTCTCTCAGTACACACACACCGATCCGCCTCTTCCCTAACCGTCTTAACATGTGCGTAGCCTGCACAGATCTCAACCCAATGACACCTTGCGCGCTTGTATTGGAGTTTTCAAATCTCCAAACAATCCACCGACAAGTCGTAAGTACAAGCTAACCCCTTAAGCAGCCCCTTTGCGTCAGTCTCTGTACGTACGAAGTTCTATGTGGTAATCATGAAGCATGCCCCTTGTGTCTTTGATATAACGCCTGAAGTCTCAAATACCCAATCAGCAAGTAAACTAGGGCTTAGCTTTATTTTTCCTTCTTTCGAATCGTATAACTTCTTCACTAGACGTCCAAACGAAGTAAACAAGGAGCCTATGAAAAGCTGACCACGAGCTCTACCCATTGATGCGATGAAAGTGGAGATCCAAAATTGTGCCAAAAGTCCGTAAGCTGGAGCTTAGCTTGTTTTACTCATCTTTCGAGTCTTGTAACTCCTCCACTAGGCATCCAAACGAAGTAGACTAAGTGCTTATGGAGTGCTGACAAAGAGCTCTATCCACTAATGCGATGAAAGCGAAGATCAGAAGTTATGCCAAAAGTCCGTAAGCTAGGGCTTAGCTTGTTTTCTCCATCTTTCGAGTCTTGTAACTTCTCCACTAGGCGTCCAAACGAAGTAGACAAGATGTCTATGAAAAGCTGACAAGGAGCTCTATCCACTGATGCGACGAAAGTGGAGATCCAAAATGGTGCTAAAAGCCCGTAAGCTGGGCCTAGCTTGTTTTCTCATGAGTGTCTTTGGAGTGACAAGCATCGAAGTCTGAATTTCAAGTAGGAGCTAGTCCACGACACGACATCCACCCCCTCTAAACTTATGCATCCTTCGGTATGCACCAGAGATACCAACCAAGGAGTGGATCGGCACGCACCTCGTCATATCGTCCTACTTCTCATCTTAGCCAACCTCATCTTCAAGATCTTCTGCATTATCCTCATCCTCAAACTGAAACTCTGTCAAGATATCTGTTAGATCGTCCTCCACACCTATAGACTCTGGATCAAGTGTGAACATTATCACAGAGGATACGACATATGAATGAGGATACACAAAGTTCGAATCAACACCAAGGGTGTTGAGGATGGCGGACCAAAGCAGAAGAAGACCTTTGGGAGTGCTGTGAGATATCCCCACAACAATTGGTGAGATAGTCTTCAAACTCACTTACATAGTGCTAAGACCATTGGTTAAATTTGGTTATGGAGTACTGATAAGTCGACCTTGGTTATATAGTGCTAAGGTACTTACTGACTGGTACAAACAAAAGCTATCCTTTAATGACCCAATGAAGCCTAAGGATAAATGTGTGTTAGTAAGTTGGAGGAAAATGTCACACCAAGGTGAGACGCCTTCAACAGACTCAAGGTACACTTCGGAGGAAGACTCTTCATCTTCAAGCACTAGCTCGGAGAATGAGAGATCATGACCCTACATAGTTGTGCACTACTTGCAATGCTATGAGAAGAGCGTGAAGGACCCGATGAAGAATAGCAATCACAACTGGGACAGGGAAGTTCAGAGATAAGCCACACAGAAGGAATGGTACTGAAGTCAGCAATAGTGGATTTGATCCTCGAAGAAAGGAAGGTCTTGAAGATCACATCGAAGTTACAGGGAGCAGAAATAGAAGTGTACCACGACATGTTAACTTACTATCAGGATGTGTCGCCTAGAAGATAGAAGACATGAAGGATATTCCTGCGAAATAGACCAACATCGAATTGACCTGCTGGAAAACTCTGTGCATGTGAGACAAAGACAGTATCGACTAAATCCGAAATACCCTTGGTCAAAGATGAGATTGATAAGTACTTAAGTGCTGGTATTATCTTTCCTGTCCTTAGCAGTGAATGGGTTTCACCTATAGTGATAGTACCCAAGAAGAAGACTGATAAAATTAGAGTATGTCAAGATTTTTGAAAACTGAATGCATCAACCAAGAAAGACCATCACCTCTTACCTTTTACAGATTCTATTTTGGATAGGGTAGCTGGTCATGAGTGCTATAGTTTTCTTGATGGATTTTTAAGATATAATCAAGTATCCATTAGAGAAAAAGACAAAGACAAAACTACTTTTATCACCGACTGAGGTACTTTTGCGTATCATAAGATGCCCTTTGGTTTGTGTAATGCTCCTGTCACATTTCAGAGAATGATGACAAACATTTTCCAGGAGTATCTTAGGAAGTTCTTACAAATTTTTATAGATGATTTTTGTGTTTTTGGTCCAAGAGAAGATCATATAAATTCCTTGGCTGTAGTTTTTCAGCGTTGTAGAGAGGTTCAGTTGGCATTACACCCAAAAAAATATTTCTTTGTCATGACAGAGGGCATTCTATTAAGACATAGAGTCTCGCAGCGAGGCATTGAAGTAGATGTACATAAGGTCCAAGTCATAGTAGCGTTGAACCCTCCCTCTAATGTTAGTGAGTTGCGAGGATTCCTAAGACATGTGGGCTACTACCGGAGGTTTATCAAAGACTATGCAACCTTGGCAGCACCACTAACAGAGTTGTTGAAGAAGTCTACTGAGTACCTTTGACAGGAACAGAGACTGAAAGCTTTTGAATACCATACGATCTATCTTCATCTTCACTGAATCTATACTCCTAAGCCTAACAGTGCTCTAAACTCTTCTAATTGAACCTCCGCGTCCGCCCAAATCTCTCCTAACTCCCTATCTACCTTCTGTCTGAGTCAGGAAAAGCGCGCTTTCACACCATTGAGGTTCGTGTCTGCTTGCACTACCTTCGTCTTCAACGTTCAAAGAAGACCAAGCTCTTCAGAGTCCAAGCCCGAAGTCACATAAATAGACAACACTGACATTGACTTCTTCCGAAGGTCTTCCGAGTCCTCCACCTTCGCCCGAAGTTCTTCTTTCTCCTTTGTAAGCTCGGCGATTGTGACTTGATACTCCTCTCGACTTCGCTGCAAGTCGGTTTTTTGTGTTGATAACTCCTTGAGTCGATCGAAGAAGCTCTTCGTCGACACCTTAATCTCCTCATCCTTCATCTTCGCTGCGGTCTTGAACTCCTCGCATTGGCGTCGAAGGCCTTCAAGCTCCTTCTCAGTCTCCAACCGAAGCTTCGTGGCATTTCTCGCATCTTTGTGAAGATTGTTCTTCTCCTGTCGTTAGTTACCCTTGCTGAAGTGTACCGCGACGAACAATTCGGACAAGTCATCGTCTTCCCTACTTCGTCTTCATACTCTTTCCTGTTCTCCTCCAAAAGTCTAAGGATTGGAACTACTACCTCTTCGTCGAAGAGCATCGCCCTTCAAAACTTGTCACTCTCACCAAGTACTAGATCTTCTGAAGTTCCTTCGCTGAAGCCTGAGTGTGTATGAGAGGTGAGAAGTCAGAAGAACAGAGTGCAAATGTCTTGAATCTGTTGTGAGGATAGATTGCGCGTAGGAAGAAGAAGACAGGTGAGACCAGTGAAGGAAAGCCCGACTTCGGGAGATCTTCCGAGAAAGACATTGAATCGGAAGCTATCCTGGGAGTCTTCCCAGAGGCCACTGTCACCGCAGGAGCCCGCGACCATCTTCTGAACATGTTATGCACTCTACATTTCACGAATCTTGTATCTTCTGATAGGAAGTAGGATGTAATGCAAGGTGGGTTGTCTTCTTAGGAATCCATGCGAGGCCTTGCTTAGTTAGGATTGTTTGGATATAATTCGGAAGACGAGGACTATTTAGGAAAGTACTGTTAGAATCTCGGAAGACGGAGTAGCTGTCTTCTGGAAGACTAGTTTCGTCTTCTGAGAAGTAGAAGCTAGACTGTGGGCACTTGGGAAGGACTGAGCCTTCAGCTCACAGTAAACATGTGTGACTTAGTGCAACAGAGTTCCCAGTATGTCGATGCATCCGCGAGGATTGGTGTTACCAGCGGCAGAATTGGTCGAGGCCTCACCCTTCATCGAGGAGTTGGGTCTCGACTTCTTCTTATGGAACTGGAACCTTGCCGACCAGGATCTTCTGAAGGAGATTTGGGCAGCGTTACCGCCACGCAACCGTGTACCTACGAAGGCAGGAGCAGCTCGTGGAAGATCATCTTCTTGGACCGAGGATTGGTGGCGCATGGCCTTTCACAGGTCAGAAGAGGAGCACCAAGGTTATTGGTATGAGAAGAAGATCTCACCCATAATATTAGGACAGTAGCACTTGCTTGGGAGCACCACTTGTCTCTTCCTGGAAGAAAGGCAGAGGAGAAACGGGTGGAAGATCGAATCTTACCGGGAGCCGAAGAAGCGACTTCTGTGAAGCTAGTTCTGCATCTCTTTCCCAAGGGGAAAGCACATAAGACAAGGTATCTTGGAGATCAAGACGTAGCGTTCTTGGAAGCAGTGTGTGCCGGAGAGAGTGTCAACTGGGGGGCGTACATTCACGCCTACGTGCAGACAGAGCTGGCATACTTAGGTACTCCAGCAGGAGGACATCTCACTCCATTCTTCTGTTACCTATACGTGGTCGAGGAGGATCTCACGGAAGATCAGCTGGCAAGGTACAAGTCAACAGGAAAGCGTGAGGAGAAGCAGGAGAGCTCAGGAGAAGACGACCGAGCAGCAGCAATGACTCCCCCATCCACCCTGATGCCGCATACAAGACCCGGTACTCATCAGAAGACGCTTCTGGTGAGGAAAGACGACTCTAGTGGGTCGGAAGACGCCACACCTCCAAGAAAGATAGGTCCTAGAAGTGTACCTAGGAAGCCCACCTCCCTCATTCATTCGGGATCGGAGTCTGACTCATCGGACGAGTTCTTGAGTACCCGACCTGAGCAGAAGACCGCTTTTGCCACACCAGGGAGTCTTCCGAAGACTCCAGAAGACGACAGATGGATGGGTACCTCTACTGCGAAGCGAGGAAGCGCAGTAAAGAGGACCGCTTCTATCCCAGGGAGAGATCTTCCACCTCGGAAGACGAGAAGAGTGACTTCTCGTCTCCTGCAGAAGCAGAAGACGACAATAGCAGACGAGGCATCCTTGCCTCTAGGAAAGAAGGAAGGCACCTCCGATCGGACTGTGGAGATGAACTTGTCTTCCGCAGGAAGAAGATTGGAAGAGTTCAGTGCCTTCTTTCACTCAGAGATCCAGCCAGCTATTGAGTTGCTGGAGAAGAGAGCGAAGGCTCAGGAGAAGCCCTTGTAACATGGATTCAGTCTGCGTTTCCTGATACAGCAGGAAGAGGACCAGAAGAAGGCAGAAGCACTGGAAGCTGACCTTCACATCACGGAGAAGCTCGCAGCAAAGTTCAAGGAAGAAGCAGCCGCTTCTACCAAGGAGTTGGTGCAGCTTCGGAAGAGCAACCAGGAGTTACAGGCACGCTTGCAGCAGCACGATCAGGAGGTTCTCCGAGTGCGGGAGAAGATCACCGCCCTCGCAGAGGAGAAGACAACATGGAAGACGCAGCGAGAAGCTGCAGAAGCGCGAGTGGAAGCCAAGAAGACGCAGCGAGAAGCAGCGGAAGCTCGTGCGCAGGAAATGCTAACACAGTCGATGGAGGCGCTTTGGAAGAAGTTCAACTTCACCGCGGGTAGGAAGTTGCTTACCCTGGCTAGAGGATGGGACAACGAGTCCAAGACAATGTTGGTGGAATGCAAGGAAAGCATGTTCAAGTATTTGGATCGGCAGATAGAGGGAGTGAAGACACTCTATGGTCTTCCCTCGCTTCCGTCACCCGCAACTGCATCTTCCCAAGTCCCAACACCATCGACTGGATCCGAACTGGAGAAGGAGGAGTTCGACCTCGCTGTGCACTTGGTAGTAACAGCGTTGGAAGCCGAGAAGACTCCGGAAGAAGCCCCGGAAGACAGCAAGACGAGCCGTCTTTCCAGATATTCCGTGTGGAGGAAGGTACTTCCCCGGACCTCTATGAGGTCACCATGGTCCCTAGTGCCGCACCAATGCCTCAGAAGAGCGAGGAAGCACCACCCGACTCCGCTTCCCAGAAGACGCTTCCGTCTTCCGAAGCCAAAGCAGAAGTCAAGGAAGAAGCAGCAGCAGCGACAGCAGGGCCAGCGAAGAACGAGGAGGAGGAAGCCACCTCTGTGTTACCCGAGGTGTTCGCAGGACTTGCTAACTTATCAGAAGCCGCATTAGGAGCTCCGGTAGGAGCAGATCAGGTAGGGATTGCCATCGAGCAATCAGAGTAGATAGTAACCAATGTTGACATCCCAATTTAGTAAGACCGAACATGCTATCTTAAGGATGGCAGTTTTTCAGTGTAAAATTAGTTAGGATATCATGTGGCAGCATATGTAGTGTTGTCGTGTCGTGGACCGGCTCCTACTTGAAATTCAAACTTCGATGCTTGTCGCTCCAAAGACACTCATGAGGAATAAGCTAGGCCCCAACTTACGGGTTTTTGGCACAATCTCAGATCTCCATTTTCATCGCATAGATGGGTAGAGCTCCTTGTCAGCTTTCCACAGGCACTTTGTCTACTTCGTTTGGACGCTTAGTGGAAAAGTTACAGGACTCGAAAGATGGAGAAAATAAGCTAGGCCCCAGCTTACGGGTTTTTGGCACCACTTTGGATCTTCGTTTTTATCGCACCAGTGGATAGAGCTCCTTGTCAGCTTTCCATAGGCACTTCATCTACTTCGTTTGGACGCCTAGTGGAGCAGTTACAGGACTCGAAAGATGGAGAAAACAAGCTAGGCCCCAGCTTACGGGCTTTTGACGCAACTTCGGATCTTCGCTTTCATCACATAGATGGGTAGAGCTCGCTGTCAGCTTTTCATGGGCATCTTGTTTACTTCGTTTGGACATCCAGAGAAGAAGTTATGTGATTCGAAAGAAGGTAAAATCAAGCTAGGTCCCTAGTTACTTGCTGACTGGGTATTTAGGGCTTCAGGCGTTATATCAAAGACGCAAGGGGCCTGCTTCTTATTATTGAGGGTTGAACTTCGTACGTACAGACTGTTGCAAGGGGGCTGCTTAAGGGGCTTGCTTGTTCCTACGACCTGTCGGTGGATGTTTTGGAGAATTGGGAAGTCCAATACACGCGCGCAAGGTGTCATCGGGTTCAGATATGTGCAGGCTACGCACAGGTTAAGACGGTTCTTGAAGAGACGGATCGGGGGTTGTGTTCTGGGAGAAATTGAGACGCAGGGAGCAGAATTGAGATTTTCAGTTACCTGTGAAGGAGAGTTGGACCGTTCGGGCTGTTCCGGAGTCCAAACTTGCTGTCCTTGGATCCATCGGGATCAGAACAACGAGTTCTTCAGGAAATTGAAGACGATACAAAGTTTTATCGGGCGGTTTGAGAGTTGTGAGAGAAATTGGCTCGCAGGGAAGCGCTTGCGTCAAGTTTTCATCGCCTGCGACCTGAGATTGGATTGTTCTTCGCGATCGGTGAGCCAAGCTCTTTGTTCTTGGTGCCTACGCGATCAGGGAGTCCTCATGTACGCATAGGGGAAGACTGTAAGTGAATTGGATTGTTGGTTTGGGTGTGGTGAGCAAATTTGAGCCGCAGGGAGCCGATTTACGTCAGTTTTTTGTAGCCTGCGACCAAATTTCTCGAGTAGTTTTGCAAGGGGAACTCCAAACGGCTTGTTTGGAGTCTTGTTGGGTTCAGGGTATCCAGATCTACCTACCAGCGAAGACGGATATCAGTTTAGAAGATCCGTTTGTGCGGTGTGAGCGGTTTTAAGCCGCAGGGAGGAGTTTTTGAAGGTTCGGTCACCTGCGACCGAAAATTGGCAATATCTCGACTGACGGGAGTCGGATCTGAAGGTTTCTTGGATCAACGGAGTCAGGGAAGGAGACCCTATCAACATTTGAAGATCGTTTGGCGAAAAGAGAAAGTTCTCAGATAGGTCTTTTTCGGTTCCTTCGCTACAAGTTTCGTCCTTTTGAGTTCGTTAAGGACTTAGTTGGTTGTGTATGGCTTGTGGTAGCTAGCTTTAGCCAAGAGCTAGTGTGTGGATGTGGTTTGGACTTGGGTTTGGATCGCATGATATTGTTGTGGCTCTGGTTGTTAGCAAAGAGAAGTTCCTCTTGCTTTGAGCTACGCTTTGGCGATTTCAGACTAGGGTTGCGTTTCAGGGGTTTGTTTTAGGGCTTCTGAAGTAGGTTACAGACCGCTCTGGTCTTTTCCTCAGTTTTGTGCTGTTTGGAGAAAGAATCGACAGTGTACATACTTTCAGAGTGGTATATATCGCAGCATTCCTTTTCGTGGTTGTTCTTCTCTGTCTTGTCTCTGTTTGGCACACAGCATCTCCACAGCCAGGAACCTCGCGTTTTCCTGGACATCCTTCACGCACAAAATATCCGACACGATACGGTGGTGAACTCGACGTGAAGGTCTGGGGTGGAGATTTCTTCTGTGTGTGAACTTTGAAGAAGAGATTGGCAGTCATGAGTGGGGATGAGAAAAGTGATGGAGATGGAGCTAGTGGTTCAAGTGTTTTGCCGAAGGTGCAGTTGGATCCAGCGACTGCATCGATGTTCCAAGCTTTCACTATGTTCTTACGGCAGCAACAATCTGATGAGCGGAAGGAAGCTTTGGCAACAAAGGCGCTACAAGCGGTGGTCAGCAAGATTGACCAGTTTGAAGGGAAAGATGTCTCAAGATATTTGAGGCATTATGTGAAGGAGATGGAGCTGAACCGGGTCTCAGAAGATGAGATGATTGAGACGTTTGAGTTAGCAGCAGCTCCAGAGATTAGGGATCATGTTAAAATGCTAACGAAGCATTTTAACAAGGATTGGGAGACGTTTGCTCGTGCCTTGATGGATGAGTACTTCTTGGAGGACTCTGATCGAGTCACCAAGAAGTCCTTCTTGGAGTGGGTTGAGCAACCAAGGAAGGGTCTACAAGCTACTGAGTTGCTCAGGGAGTTTGAGAAGCAGTTTTCACGGCTAACCAGGATGGAGAAGTTGACGTTGCAGTCCAACAAGACAGAGCTATTTCTCCGGGCTGCAGATGAGAAGTTGCAGGAGAAGCTAGAGGTACTTCTGGAAGACCGGGAGGAGGACGATGGATTGACTAGCAGCTGGAAGAAGGTTGAAGAAGCTGTTGGTCTGCTCACCAAGAGGGAGCGGAGGCGAGAGAAGGTTCCTGTTAGGAGACTGGCGCCAACACCTACAGCTGTAACACCTGTTCATGTAGTCCGACCAGTGGTTCCTGTTGCTAGACAGGTAGTACCAGTTGCTCCAGCTGTTCTGTAAACCCTCCGCGGTCCTAACGATCAACTACCCCCCGATCTCTCAACCTCCACGATCGTCATCCACGAATCTGCAAATGTCGGGCCTGTCTCTCACTCAGGGGTCACCTCTGATGGCTTTGATGGAAGCACACCATGAATCTTGAAGGGAAAAATGCTAAGTTCACTCTCATTCATACACCCACAAACTTATCAACTAAAATCTCCATAATCTCATCCACTAAAATCCTCCATTCTAACGACGTCTCTCAAGTTCTCACATGCTAAAAATGTCCCACACTCTCTATATTACTCAAGTTGTCATTACGACAATGTGAAAACAAGGATGAGGAGCTCTTCTCTACTCCTCTATTTATACATTCTAGGTTTTTACTTTGGTACCCCCGGTAACTCAGCCGTAACTACTTTTACCGGGTTTTACTAAGATATTACTTAAGGTAAAAGCATTGATCACATGGGCTTTTTATCTTTTCACATGGGCTTATTCCTTCAAAGTCAACAACTTCTAGAAGGATTCTGGAATATTCTCAAGGAATCTCGAATTTCCACCCCCCCTCTACACTAGGACCCACTAAAAAGGAAACATGTGGAATCTCTTCTTGTTTTTAATGCCCACAAAGTCCACAACTTTAATCCAACCACTAATATCAAGTCAAAAAGGAGATAAGGGATACTTTCCACCTCCTTTCTACCTTTTAGACAAGATGACAAGATAGTAGTGCTCACTCTTTAGCAAATATCTGAATTCTGCCAAAAGTACAGCTAAGTTTAACCATAACTAACTTTTAGATAGTCATGACTAACTTGATACATCCTTAAAGTACTTTGGCAGCCAATAAACATTCTCAACACTTAGTTATAACTAAACACCTTACTAATAGACAAACTTCCTATGTGTAACATAGGTCGTTACATTTTACCCCCGGACTAAATTTTCGCTCCGTCCTCGGAGTGAAGAGAGAACTTTCGTCGATGAAACAACTTCAACTTGTCATGGTTGACCCGATCGAATCTCCTTCCTCCCAACTCCTGAAGGTCATATGTGAAGTTGCTCCACACCTTATCTACAACAAAAGGACCAAAATATCTCGGAAGAAACTTCTTCCTAGCCCTCTTGAATCTGATAGCATCATACAACATAACCCAATCTCCGACTTGAAAAGGTTTTACCTCCCTCTTGCCCAACCGTTTGTCGTAACTCTTCTTTTGATACGCCTGAGCTCGTTCCATCCGGATCATTGCTACCGCTCGGGTCTCTTCCAACTCCATGAGTTGCTCCCTTCTTGATCTGACCACGTCTTCTCCTCTCGACCTCTTCAACTTTCGTTGAATAGTTTGAAAAGTATCCAATTCGAATTGGATCGGCAACTTGGACTCCACTCCATAAACCAGTCGAAATGGGGAGTACCCAGTAGAAGTCTTTGTTGTCGTTCGATACTCCCATAAGATGGCATGTAGCCTCTTATCCCAAGTATGTTTCGCAGTCTCAACACCAGCATCTTTGGCGAGCATCATACAAAGTGTAAGATTGGTCTTCTCCGCAAGACCATTAGCATTTGGTTTGTATGAGGTCGTTACTCGTGGCTTGATAGAAAAGTGTTGTAGCATAGCAATAGTCATGCTCCCTACAAACTCTCCTCCTCTATCTGAGACCAACTCTAACGGACATCCAAATCTTGTGATGATCCTCTCCCATAAGAATCTACCGACTTCTGTTTCATTGGTCTCTCTCAAAGGTCTAGCCTCTACCCACTTGGTACAATAGTCAGTGGCGACTACAATGTATCTATTGCCTCGAGGTGTCTTATTAAGAGGACCTACAAAGTCAATACCCCACTTCTCAAATGGTCCTAACACGGGAATTGATCTTAACGGAGGTGTTCTAGTAGACTTCAGAGCAAATGCTTGACATACGTCGCAAGTTTTGCAATAGTCTAAACACTCTTTGAAAATCCCTCTCCAGTGGTAACCCGCATCCAAAATCTTGAAGGCTGTTATCTTACCAGCAAAGTGACCTCCGCAAACAGTTCCGTCGTGAAACTCGTGCATTAGCTTGAATGCCTCCTTCTGACCAACTGCTCTCCTTAGTAACCCATCTGCTCCTTGATGAAACAGAATTCCCTCTACCATGGTGTAAGGTTTGCATCTCTTGATCAACGCGTTACGTTCTCGGGTATGCATACCTTCCGGAAAAGAGCCATCTGCAAGGAAACTCCAGATTTCCTTATACTCGTCCGGTATCTCCTCAATGCTTGTGATGGTCATCAGATGCTCGTCTGGAAACGAATCGTCAAATGGTTCTTCTCCCTCATCATCATAAGCCCTCGACAAAAGATCAGCATTCGCATGCTTTTTCCCTGATCTATCTTCGATCACATAATCGTATTCTGTTAGAAGGATCTTCCAACGAGCAATACGACCTTCGGCATTAGGCTTATTAAAGATATACTTTAAAGCCTTGTGATCTGTGACTATGGAAAATTTCCCTCCTAGCAAGTAATGTCGGAATTTCTTCAATCCAAAGATCACCGCTAATCCTTCTCGTTCAGTCACGGAGTAATTCTTCTCCGCTGGAACCATCTGCCTACTAGCATAAGCTATAGGATGATCATGCCCATCTCCATCTAGCTGACTTAATGTACATCCGATTGCTACATTGGAGGCATCCGTATACAGAATAAATGCTTTACTCCACTCAGGTTTAGCAAGTATAGGAGCTGTCACCAATGCCTTTTTCAGCTCCTCAAATGCTTCCTTTGCCTTCTGATCATGCACTATCAAGTCAAAATCAACTCCCTTCTTCATGTACATAGTCAAAGCTATTGCTTTGTTTGAGAAGGAAAAGACAAACCTACGATAATATCCAACCATGCCAAGAAACTGCCTCAACTTTGTCAAGTTGATCGGAAATGGAAGATCCACAATCTTCTTCACCTTCTCAGGATCTACCGCAATCCCATTCTTGGAAATGATGTGCCCTAACAGCAGACCTTCTTCGCAGCCAAAGATGCACTTCTCTGGATTTAGAGAAGCGTTGGCTTGCTCCAACCGCTGCAAAACTTTGATCACATGATCAAAGTGGTCCTCCTTTCGTCCGTACACACAGAAATCGTCAATGAAATCCCGAACAAACTTCCCTATGAATGGTTCAAACACCTTGTTCATGAACCTTTGAAACGTGGCCGGAGCATTACACAATCCGAATGGCATCACCCGAAATGCAAATGTTCCCCAAGGAGTAGTGAAAGTAGTCAACTGTTGGTACTCCTGTGCTATCTTGATCTGGTTATACCCACTATAACCATCACCAAAGCTGTACCACTCATGACCAGCAACTTCCTCCAAAATCTCATCTATAAATGGTAGAGGATAATAATCCTTCTTGGTAACTGCATTCAGCTTCTTATAGTCTATGCACACTCGCAGCTTACCATTCTTCTTCTTGACAATCACAATGGGTGAAACCCATTCTGAGTTCTCCACCTCATAGATGAAACTCGCCTCCTTCAACTTGTCTATCTCCTCCTTGACCATCATTGCTGTTGTAGGATTGACCCTTCTCTGCTTCTGTCGAACTGGTCTTGCGTTCTCCTCCAATTCGATTCGATGAGTCTCGAGAGTCACCTCCTTCAAATCCTTGTAGCTGAAAGCAAACACATGGATATATTTTCGAAATATATCTAGGAATCTACTTTTCTCCTCTTGAGTGACATTGATACCAAACTTCAGGGTAGAGAGTCTTCTCACAATCTCTGCCTCACTCAACTCTTCTTTGTCAGGATCTTTCTCCACTGCTGGTCGAGGCAACAAGTCAATAGCACTAAGCTGATGTAATGATTCATCTCGACCAAATCCTTCGTCCTCAGACGAGGATTCTTGATCGTAAGAATCTCCGGTATCTATTTCTGAGACACTCTGATCGTCCTCCGTATCAGATTCTCAGTAGTCACTAGTGGGTCTATCAGAGTCAGAAGTCACAACTCCAACACCCGAGAGAGGAACTATCACTCTATGATCTCTAGGCCCAATCCGTAAGTATCCCTTGTGCCACCTATCAGTGGTGCGCACAGCTCTCAACCAAGGCCTACCTAGGAGCAAATCATAACTAGAGTCCTTTAACACTTGAAAGGACATCAATGTTTGAACTCCCATCACAGACACGACCACCTTCTCTAACACACCAAGAGGTCTTATCCGTTGCTTGTTAGCCATCCCCACGACAATGCTAGCCGGGCGAGTTGGTTCCATCCCCAACTTCTTCATCAACCTCTCCGATATGGCGTTGACAGCCGATCCTCCATCCACCAATACGTTAGAGACGTAGTGACCATTCAACCGGACTTCAATCTTTGAAGCCCTAGTGCATACCTCTGAAGCATGCACATCCACCACACCAACTCCCACTGACTTTGATGTCTTGCTCTTGGGTTTCTTCTTCTTGCTTCTCTTAGAACTCAGTCCTCCTCTGAGTTCTCTTCGTAAGCTTGGATTAAGTGCGATCAGTTGTCCAACAGTGATGTTGGCTTTCTGAGCACCCACATCTTCAACCACATCATATCCCGCTTGGGAAGATGAAATGGTGAAATCCGCCATCCCCAGCTTCCTTCTTGGCTCCCTTGGTGTACTCGAAATATTACTCGAACGAGTACTTCTACTTGCTGACTCCTCCATGAAAACCGGTTCATCAGAAAATCGAGTTCTTTTCCTTTCTTGAGCTAAAAGCTCCACCGGTGCATGAGAAGAGTTTGAACTCTCTCCTTTCTCGTAGATGGGATCTCGCACGACATCGATAGTAGCCACCCCCTTGTCTCGTCCTTGTGATGGATTTCCTCCACCCACATTCATTCTGACAGCTTCGGCACCTCTTGCTCCGTTGTTAGGACAATTTCGCTGGAAATGAGAACCTCCACACGTCCAACAAGTGATTCCTCCAAAGTTACCTTGGTTGCCTCCAAAGTTACCTTGATTTCCTCGGTTGGGATTGTTGTCGTAACCTCTTTGACCTCCTCCTCCACCTTTGTTCCTCCATTCTCGTAACTGCACACGTTTATCTTGAGATCCGCAAGAGTATCGGTGATGCTCTTCAGCTCGGCATGAAAATCAGAGGTGGCAGTAGACATCATTGTTGGGACAAACGGTCTTGGTCCCACCGTTGGAGTAGGAGCTGACGTTGAAGCAATCACCAATTGTGATGGTGCAGGTGCGATCGTTGTGACTACACCAGGAGTCGAAGTTGACACCAGAGCAGCATGATGAGGTTGGATGATATCTCCTTCATCCAAACTCTCTTCCATATTTGTCGCAATCTTGATGGCCTCCGCTTTTGTTGCTGGCTTCTCGTACCTCACTTGGGTTCGAATTGAAGGCCTCAACCCTCCCACCAAGTTCTTGGTCAACACTGCTCCAATCCCCGCCATCGTTAACTCCACATTGTCTCCACTCTTCCGTAGGACCGTCCGAAACCGTTGCTCCAACTTATCCACCCTTTCGGCATATTGCCGAACTTTCTCGTCGTCCCGTTGCTTCAAATGAGTAAGCTCCACCATGAGCTTCTCATAACTCTCTTCTGGAAGAAATTCTTCGATGAGTGCATTACTCAACGTCTCCCATGTGTCCTCAACTGCACCAGGTGTCTTGCTCTTCACTCGGTCTTCATACCACGTAAGAGCAAAATCTTCTAAAAACTCTAGCAGTAACAACACTCATTGTTCCTTCCTTCTCACGTTGTTTCCGATGCAACCCCTTTTGAAGTCTCGTACAAATGGTTCTACATCTTCATTGTCCTTCCCATGAAACACTGGTAACTTCCCCATCTTGTAACTATTCTTTCTACCCTTCTAATTTTTGTGCAATAACTACTCGCTAAAAGAGTACGAACATCACCAATTCCATTCGCGAATAATCTACCATAGGTAAAATGAAAGGAAATGGTTGTAACAACACCTCTTGTGCCATCTCTTCTCCCAAGGTAATCATGAGCCTGAGTCGCATCACCGCCTTCTCCACCATCCGAATGACGATCTCCATCACAACTCAGCCGAGTCCTCTTTTGAAGTCGACAACTTCTCCGTCTCAGCTCTTTGAGTCTCGTCCAACTTATCGACTACTGACGTAAGTAGGGCGGCCACATCGACGCACTTGTGTCCTCTTGATAGATCACCCACTCCACAACTTGGACAAGGATCTTCGCCTAGAAGATGAATTGGCGCTGGTGACGATGGATCCACTCGAAGACTTAAATCAGTAAACTCCCGCTTCCCTTTAGCTCTCTCGGTTCTGATTCTAGTTGGACAATTCACTACTTTGTGTCCCAACCCTCTACAGAAATAACACCACAAGTCGGTTTCTACTCTTCTCCTCGGAGATTCTACTTGAGGTTTAGTACTAGGGTTTTCAAACTCGACGATAATCTCTCTCGAACTTTCTTCGACACTTACTATGACATCTAAACCTTGAGGAAGGTTTCTAAGTCTAACTTTCCAATCTTTTGAATTTCCACTCATGTTGCACCTTCTCAACCATTAAGTGGACAAAATATCATAGAGGAAAATAATTCTACATCACTTTCTTAACTCTTCCGAGCTTTATACTGGAAATCGTGTATTACACATGCTATACACGAAATAAAATCTAATTAACTATCGAAGATATGATCCTCCTCACCATTGTTTGTACTAATCACAACAGACATCTTGAACTCACTCTTGTAAGGATCCAACTCTACTTCACCAGGAGCATTCGTGGCCTCCATCGTGAATGATGCTTTAAACTCGGCTTTCTTCAAATCTGTGCCAATGGTCGCGGAAGCTTCTTCGTATAGAGTAAAGAGGGCACCCCAAGTGCTATAGATGCGAGTTCGTAACTCATCTATACTTAACTTCGGCTTCTCCGTCTCAGTTCGAACTCCTAAACGTCTCTTCTTCCACCTCGTCATTCGAACTGGATTCCCCATGAAGTATCTTCAAGACCTCCTTGTATGCCGAAACGTATATCTCTTAGTTGGTAAGAGATCTCTCCAAGATTTTTGTGGTCTCCAGTAGCTCAACCTCCAAGATACTAAATCATGAAGTTTCAACAGAAACTTCCCTAATCAGAAGAGATGGTGATGACTGTACAAATTTTCAGAGAACTGAAATTTGTATATTTTCACTTCCCTCATGGTTGTCAACCCCCTCCACTTTGAAAAATCCTTTCTCCCTCTTCAGACCTCATCTTCTCATGATTTCTTTTGTCCTGGATAGCTTATCAGCCACTCTAAAACACTGGAAAGTTTCTCAGGAAAATAAAATTCACAGAAAATCTGACACTGACTGTAAACTTTTTCCAGAGAACAGAATTCTTCAACTCTCACGAATAGACCCCCTCAACTTTGAAAAATCATTGCTCCCTCTCTAGACCACCTTTTCCTATGATTTCTTTTGTCTTAGATAGGTTATCAGCCAATCTAAAACACTGGAAAGTTTCACAGGAAAATAAAATTCACAGAAAAGTTGACAGCGACTGTACAAATTTTCCAGAGAGCAGAATTTCTAAACTCACAAATTTCTCTCCTCTAATAACTTTTCTCTCCTCCTTTCTCTACAACTCTTGTTGCACCTTCTTTCAACTCTCCTCAAACCCTTTCTAAGTGAACAAGATGTAAAGAATGACTTCGAACGCGTCATATATCACTACGGGATACACGAAAGGTTCTAACGTTGCTAACATCGCGTTAGCTCTCTCTCCTCCCAACGTTCTCTCCATGTGCTCTCTCATAATCTCCTTTTGTCGAATATAGAACTGAACTCTAAACATCGTTCAACGATCCCTTCAAGTGAGGTCCCGGCAACGGAACCAAAAATGTAAACCCTCCGCGGTCCTAACGATCAACTACCCCCCGATCTCTCAACCTCCACGATCGTCATCCACGAATCTGCAAATGTCGGGCCTGTCTCTCACTCAGGGGTCACCTCTGATGGCTTTGATGGAAGCACACCATGAATCTTGAAGGGAAAAATGCTAAGTTCACTCTCATTCATACACCCACAAACTTATCAACTAAAATCTCCATAATCTCATCCACTAAAATCCTCCATTCTAACGACGTCTCTCAAGTTCTCACATGCTAAAAATGTCCCACACTCTCTATATTACTCAAGTTGTCATTACGACAATGTGAAAACAAGGATGAGGAGCTCTTCTCTACTCCTCTATTTATACATTCTAGGTTTTTACTTTGGTACCCCCGGTAACTCAGCCGTAACTACTTTTACCGGGTTTTACTAAGATATTACTTAAGGTAAAAGCATTGATCACATGGGCTTTTTATCTTTTCACATGGGCTTATTCCTTCAAAGTCAACAACTTCTAGAAGGATTCTGGAATATTCTCAAGGAATCTCGAATTTCCACCCCCCCTCTACACTAGGACCCACTAAAAAGGAAACATGTGGAATCTCTTCTTGTTTTTAATGCCCACAAAGTCCACAACTTTAATCCAACCACTAATATCAAGTCAAAAAGGAGATAAGGGATACTTTCCACCTCCTTTCTACCTTTTAGACAAGATGACAAGATAGTAGTGCTCACTCTTTAGCAAATATCTGAATTCTGCCAAAAGTACAGCTAAGTTTAACCATAACTAACTTTTAGATAGTCATGACTAACTTGATACATCCTTAAAGTACTTTGGCAGCCAATAAACATTCTCAACACTTAGTTATAACTAAACACCTTACTAATAGACAAACTTCCTATGTGTAACATAGGTCGTTACAGTTCCAGTTGTTCCAGTTGTTCAGGCACCTATGGTACCTCCGAAGAAGGATGATTCAAACTTTGAGGAGATCATGCGTGGAATGCGAGACTTGCAGATCAAGCTCACCAGATTGGAGGAACAAGGGTCTACAAGCGGAGCGAAACCTGTTGAGAAGCAAGGCTGGATCCAGCGGTGTATCTGGTGCGATGGTACAGATCATCCGCGCAGAGATTGCAAGGAGTTCAGTGATACCTTGCAGCAAGGGGTGATCTTATGGAAGGATGGGAAGGTAGCGTTGAGGGATACTGGTGCACTTCTTCAGACCAACTTTGGTAGAGGAGGGATGAAGAAGTTGGTTGAGGACCACCTATCAGCACAAGCAGTCGCCATCGTGGAAGCTGGAACTTATGGCACAAGGGTAGAGGATCAGGCTGAGAGGAGTTTCAACAAGCAAGTTGAGCCAAGTGAGTTGTGGTCATCTGCCATCTCCATGAAACAGAAAGGGAAGATGGCACGTGAGACGTTGCAGAGGACAGCTGCTACGATCAGAAGGGATACTGGATGGGAGGATCCGATAGAAGCTCTATCGGTGCATGCGTACATCGTCAAGAACCAACACGAAACGTTGTTGGAAGAGAAGAGAAGGCGAGATTCAGAGGATTCAGGAGAAGGGACTTCTTCAAAGAGACAGACTCGAGGGGAGAAGATTCGCCAAGAGCTTCGGGATGCAGGAGCTCAAGACCTACTGATGGACGATGCTCCTTCTCCATCGAAGGAAAAATCTCAGAAGGAGAAGGGTAAGCCGGCTGCATACAAGCTACAGTCGGATATCGAGGCGTCAACAGACTTGAAGGGAGTCTTGGAAGATCGCATTCTGAATGCGAAGGTGGAGTTTACTTTGAGAGAAGTGTTAGGCATCGCCAAGCGTGAGTTTCATGATGTCATCATCGATGTCATCAAACGGAAACGACAGATTACGGGTGAGACTGGTTTATCGCATGCTTTGGATACTAGGATGTCTGTGGATGAGGAGAGAGAGCTTGCAAGGTGCAGTGTCTATTCTCCAGAGGAAGAAAGAGATCGAAGGCGGAGGGTGCATTTTGAGGATGAAGAGGAGGATGGGAAGCGGAGCTCAAGTCATTACAGCCACAGTCACTGGGCTCGAGCTACGACGGAGACGTTGGTGAGGATCGAGGACTTGGATGAGCCGGTGGTTGCTCTTATCGATCATGGATCAGAAATCACCATCATGTCGAAGGAGCTATACAAGAGGAAGAAGTGACCGATCGACACAGAGCATGGATGGATCATAAGAGCAGCCAACAACACGAGAGGAGACTTGTATGGAGCTTGTCCAGACATCAGAGTGCGCGTAGGTGATGTTGCTATAGAGCAAAACTTCTTTGTTCAGGAAGCAACATCATACCCACTCATTCTGGGGCAACCTTTCATCATAGCAACCCGGATGGAGACAAAGGTACTGGACGACGGATCTGTGTATGCTAGGATCCGAAGTCAAGATGGGAAGAGAGCGGTACAGTTCCTGACTGTACCGTCCAACCACGAGCGCAACCGAGATCGTTTGAGGGAGAAGCCGCTTCCAAGGGTGAGTGAAGAGTTCAAGGATTTTCGTTGAGTACCACTATAGAGCGGGATTTTGGTGGTGCGCAAGAGAAGGTACTCTCGCTTGATGGAGATAGTGCCTTTTGTACAGGGTTTATTGGATTTTCAGAGTGTGGGATTGCTGTCTATAAGAAGATAGAAGAGCTGAGAAGAAAAGAACAAAAACATTTGCGTGGTGTTGAGTTGATGTTGAAAGAGTTGGGTGAGCTAGAAGGGGATGAATGGATTTCTGGTGTTTATGAAGAGGATGGGTTGGAGGATCCTTTGCGAGAGATCATGTCTATTGGATGGGAGGATATGGATAAGGTCGTGCAGATTCATTCAAGGGAGGTCTATTCGGTGATCGAATCATTCCGTGCACCAGAGGTTCAAGTTGAGACAAGGTACAAGACAGTGGATAGGAAAGTAAAGCCAGTTGCTGGTCCTTTGCCGGAAGACACCAACCAACAGATGGATCGAGCTTCAAAGGAGAAGAGTTTGAAAGATCCTGCAATGATAGGACACAAGTTCACGGAGAAGACCCTTGAAGAGCTGAAGATTGGATCTGATGGGTCTCTTCTATCAGAAGAGAGGATGTGCTTCAAGGAGATGCTTTCAAGACATGGGAAAGCATTTGCTTTTGAGCCACTTGAGATTGGATGTGTAGATCCGTACATTGTTACCCCGATGGTTATCTTCACGGTACCGCATGTGCCATGGAACCTGAGACCAATTCCAGTACCGAGGGCTCACTTGCCCAAACTAGTGGAGTTGCTGAAGGAGAAGATGCGGATGAAGATCTTGGAGCCGTCGTTTGCACCATATTCAAGCAGATGGTTTACAGTACCAAAGAAGAATGGGTCGCTGCGGTTCATCCAAGACATGCAGCCGGTGAACGCAGTAACAATCAGAAATGCTGGGGTGGGACCGATTGTGGATGAGTTTGCAGAAGCGTTTGCAGGAAGAGCGATTTACTCAATGGGAGATCTTTACTCGGGGTATGATCAGTTTCAACTAGCGGAGGAGAGCAGAAGCTTCACGACAATGAGGACACCTTTGGGGTTGGTTAGGATGTGTACCTTACCACAGGGAGCTACCAACTCGGTAGCACACATGATGAACGGGATGAATCGAGTTCTAAGAGACTTCATTCCTGAAAAGACGATGCCGTTCTTGGATGACATCCCCATTAAAGGATGTGTGGAAGATGAGAAGGATGAAGCATTAGATCAGAGGGGGTGTCGGCGATACGTCACTGATCACATCGCAGACTGTGAGAAGATCCTATCTCGACTTGAGGAAGTTCATCTTACGTTGTCAGGTGCGAAGTCTACTTTTGGGGTTAGAGAGGTTTTGATCGTTGGTCATTTGTGTGGATCGTTTGGTCGGAAGCCAGATCCGAACAAGGTGGATGCGATTGGAAGGATGAAGGAGGTTTGCAACTCGCTGACAGAAGTAAGAAGATTTTTGGGTGCTTGTGTATTCTACCACATTTGGATTCCTCATTATGCGCATGTGGCGGATCTGTTGTATGGATTGTTGCGTAAGGGTCATAAGTTCAGATGGGAGGAAGAGCATACTGATGCGGTAAAGAAGCTGAAGTCTTTACTATCATCTCCTCCAGTCCTGGGAAGGATTGATTACAAGGGTGCTAGGCCGGTGATTCTTACTGTGGATACAAGCCCAGTTGCAATTGGATGGGCAGTCGGACAGGATGACGAGGATGGAGACAGGTTTGCGGTTAGGTTCGGAGCGAAGGTGTTAAGTCCTCGACAACGTGCTTATCCGTAAGTGAAGAGAGAACTGTGGGGTATTGTTTCAGCTATGAAAACTGAGAAAGAGTATTTGATTGGAGCAGTAGTGGTGGTTGAAACTGATTGCTTGCCGTTGTTAGGGATGATCATGAATTGTTCAACCCCTGATATTGCGATGTTACGATGGATCGCATATATTAAGTCGTTGAACCCGGAGTTTAGACATATTGCAGGGAAGGATAATCTGATGGCGGATATGTTATCTCGGGCTCAATATGATGGGGAAGATGAGATGATAGAAGACATTGACGACGTGGGTACAGAGTTCTATTCGATTGCACAGACAGGAAGGGAAGAAGAGTTGTTTGTTGAAGGGTTGTATGATGGTGATTTGCTTGATATCGGGAGGTACCTTAGTACGATGGTTAAGCAGACAGGTTGGACGGATGAGAGGTTTCGGAGAGTTCGAAGGAAGGCCTACAACTTCATGTTGCAGGATGATTTTCTTTGGAAACGACCGAAGCAGAAAGGTGGGGTACCGCTACGGGTGATTTGCAATAAGGAAGATCAGCAGAAGTTGCTCAAGGCATTCCATGAGAGTCTTTGGGCTGGACATCGAGGGATTTGGGCCACTTTTACCAAGATGAAAGAGCGGTATTGGTGAAAAAACATGTACAGGGATGTTGTATCTTTTGTAGAGTCTTGTTTGACATGTCAGATGTATTCGAACATCCGACATCGTGAAGGATTACATCCAACTTATCCGCTGGCAATACATTTCAAGTGGGTGGTAGACTTGGTGATTATGCCGGTTGGGTTGTGGCAGATGAGATACTTGGTACTTGCTAGAGAAGATCTATCAAATCAAGTTGAGGGTAGAGCGCTTCGGACGAAGACAACTGAAGAGGTATGTAAATTTCTCTTGGAAGAGGTTGTTTGTCGGTATGGATGTGTGGGAAAGATCACTGTAGACCGGGGAGAGTTAGATGCACACGAGGCTCGTGAATTCTTTGCAAGGTGTGGGGTGAGGTTGTCACTGACAACTGCTTACAACCCCGAAGAGAATGCCAAGAGTGAACGTGGTCATCCACCCATTGTGAAGGCTTTGGTGAAGGCTTGCAACGGAAGGGTGCGCGAGTGGCCTCGACTCTTACCATTTGCGTTATGGGCAGATAGAACGACGCACAGCTCGGTGACAGGTTACATGCCGGTGGAACTCATCACAGGTCAGAAGCCTATCATGCCGATTGAAGAACACGTTCTGACATGGAGTGTGTTACCTTGGGAGGACAATTTGACTAGAGAAGAGCTTCTTGCTATTCGAATTAGGCAGTTAGAGAGAAGACTAGAGGATATCCAAATTGCTTTGGATAGGCTGCGAGAAGCACGGTTGAAGAACAAGGTCAGATTTGATCAGCGATATCGTTTGAGACCCAGGGAAATCAAAGAAGGTGATTGGGTGTTAGTCTATGACAACAGTCTAGACAACCAGCATAGTGCACTCCGGAAGTTTTCCAAAAGATGGTTTGGTCCGTATGTGGTGAAGAAGGTTCATGACAACGCAACTTACGCCCTGCAAGAGTTGGATGGAACGAGCTTGAAGGTACCAGTGGCAGGTAAACGTGTCAAGATTTTCAAAAAGAGAGATGAGGAGGTCGATCTAGCAGATATCTTGACGGAGTTTCAGTTTGAGGATGAGGATTATGCAGAAGATCTTGAAGGTGAGGTTGGTTACGATGGGAAGTAGGACGATAAGCCGGTCCACTCCTTGGTTGGTATCTCTGGTGCATACCGGAGGATGTACAGGTTCAGAGGGGGTGGCTGTCGTATCGTGGACCGGCTCCTACTTGAAATTCAAACTTCGATGCTTGTCGCTCCAAAGACACTCATGAGGAATAAGCTAGGCCCCAGCTTACGAGTTTTTGGCACAATCTCAGATCTCCATTTTCATCGCATAGATGGGTAGAGCTCCTTGTCAGCTTTCCACAGGCACTTTGTCTACTTCGTTTGGACGCTTAGTGGAAAAGTTACAGGACTCGAAAGATGGAGAAAATAAGCTAGGCCTCAGCTTACGGGTTTTTGGCACCACTTCGGATCTTCGTTTTTATCGCACCAGTGGATAGAGCTCCTTGTCAGCTTTCCATAGACACTTCATCTACTTCGTTTGGACGCCTAGTGGAGCAGTTACAGGACTCGAAAGATGGAGAAAACAAGCTAGGCCCCAACTTACGGGCTTTTGACGCAACTTCGGATCTTCGCTTTCATCACATAGATGGGTAGAGCTCGCTGTCAGCTTTCCATGGGCATCTTGTTTACTTCGTTTGGACATCCAGAGAAGAAGTTATGCGATTCGAAAGAAGGTAAAATCAAGCTAGGCCCCTAGTTACTTGCTGACTGGGTATTTAGGGCTTCAGGCGTTATATCAAAGACGCAAGGGGCCTGCTTCTTATTATTGAGGGTTGAACTTCGTACGTACAGACTGTTTGCAAGGGGGCTGCTTAAGGGGCTTGCTTGTTCCTACGACCTGTCGGTGGATGTTTTGGAGAATTGGGAAGTCCAATACACGCGCGCAAGGTGTCATCGGGTTCAGATCTGTGCAGCCTACGCACAGGTTAAGATGGTTCTTGAAGAGACGGATCGGGGGTTGTGTTCTGGGAGAAATTGAGACGCAGGGAGCAGAATTGAGATTTTCAGTTACCTGTGAAGGAGAGTTGGACCGTTCGGGCTGTTCCGGAGTCCAAACTTGCTGTCCTTGGATCCATCGGGATCAGAACAACGAATTCTTCAGGAAATTGAAGACGATACAAAGTTTTATCGGGCGGTTTGAGAGTTGTGAGAGAAATTGGCTCGCAGGGAAGCGCTTGCGTCAAGTTTTCATCGCCTGCGACCTGAGATTGGATTGTTCTTCACGATCGGTGAGCCAAGCTCTTTGTTCTTGGTGCCTACGCGATCAGGGAGTCCTCATGTACGCATAGGGGAAGACTGTAAGTGAATTGGATTGTTGGTTTGGGTGTGGTGAGCAAATTTGAGCCGCAGGGAGCCGATTTACGTCAGTTTTTTGTAGCCTGCGACCAAATTTCTCGAGTAGTTTTGCAAGGGGAACTCCAAACAGCTTGTTTGGAGTCTTGTTGGGTTCAGGGTAGCCAGATCTACCTACCAGCGAAGACGGATATCAGTTTAGAAGATCCGTTTGTGCGGTGTGAGCGGTTTTAAGCCACAGGGAGGAGTTTTTGAAGGTTCGGTCACCTGCGACCGAAAATTGGTAATATCTCGACTGACGGGAGTCGGATCTGAAGGTTTCTTGGATCAACGGAGTCAGGGAAGGAGACCCTATCAACATTTGAAGATCGTTTGGCGAAAAGAGAAAGTTTTCAGATAGGTCTTTTTCGGTTCCTTCGCTACAAGTTTCGTCCTTTTGAGTTCGTTAAGCACTTAGGATGTTGTGTATGGCTTGTGGTAGCTAGCTTTAGCCAAGAGCTAGTGTGTGGATGTGGTTTGGACTTGGGTTTGGATCGCATGATATTGTTGTGGCTCTGGTTGTTAGCAAAGAGAAGTTCCTCTTGCTTTGAGCTACGCTTTGGCGATTTCAGACTAGGGTTGCGTTTCAGGGGTTTGTTTTAGGGCTTCTGAAGTAGGTTACAGACCGCTCTGGTCTTTTCCTCAGTTTTGTGCTGTTTGGAGAAAGAATCGACAGTGTACATACTTTCAGAGTGGTATATATCGCAGCATTCCTTTTCGTGGTTGTTCTTCTCTGTCTTGTCTCTGTTTGGCACACAGCATCTCCACAGCCAGGAACCTCGCGTTTTCCTGGACATCCTTCACGCACAAAATATCCGACACGATACGGTGGTGAACTCGACGTGAAGGTCTGGGGTGGAGATTTCTTCTGTGTGTGAACTTTGAAGAAGAGATTGGCAGTCATGAGTGGGGATGAGAAAAGTGATGGAGATGGAGCTAGTGGTTCAAGTGTTTTGCCGAAGGTGCAGTTGGATCCAGCGACTGCATCGATGTTCCAAGCTTTCACTATGTTCTTACGGCAGCAACAATCTGATGAGCGGAAGGAAGCTTTGGCAACAAAGGCGCTACAAGCGGTGGTCAGCAAGATTGACCAGTTTGAAGGGAAAGATGTCTCAAGATATTTGAGGCATTATGTGAAGGAGATGGAGCTGAACCGGGTCTCAGAAGATGAGATGATTGAGACGTTTGAGTTAGCAGCAGCTCCAGAGATTAGGGATCATGTTAAAATGCTAACGAAGCATTTTAACAAGGATTGGGAGACGTTTGCTCGTGCCTTGATGGATGAGTACTTCTTGGAGGACTCTGATCGAGTCACCAAGAAGTCCTTCTTGGAGTGGGTTGAGCAACCAAGGAAGGGTCTACAAGCTACTGAGTTGCTCAGGGAGTTTGAGAAGCAGTTTTCACGGCTAACCAGGATGGAGAAGTTGACGTTGCAGTCCAACAAGACAGAGCTATTTCTCTGGGCTGCAGATGAGAAGTTGCAGGAGAAGCTAGAGGTACTTCTGGAAGACCGGGAGGAGGACGATGGATTGACTAGCAGCTGGAAGAAGGTTGAAGAAGCTGTTGGTCTGCTCACCAAGAGGGAGCGGAGGCGAGAGAAGGTTCCTGTTAGGAGACTGGCGCCAACACCTACAGCTGTAACACCTGTTCATGTAGTCCGACCAGTGGTTCCTGTTGCTAGACAGGTAGTACCAGTTGCTCCAGCTGTTCTGTAAACCCTCCGCGGTCCTAACGATCAACTACCCCCCGATCTCTCAACCTCCACGATCGTCATCCACGAATCTGCAAATGTCGGGCCTGTCTCTCACTCAGGGGTCACCTCTGATGGCTTTGATGGAAGCACACCATGAATCTTGAAGGGAAAAATGCTAAGTTCACTCTCATTCATACACCCACAAACTTATCAACTAAAATCTCCATAATCTCATCCACTAAAATCCTCCATTCTAACGACGTCTCTCAAGTTCTCACATGCTAAAAATGTCCCACACTCTCTATATTACTCAAGTTGTCATTACGACAATGTGAAAACAAGGATGAGGAGCTCTTCTCTACTCCTCTATTTATACATTCTAGGTTTTTACTTTGGTACCCCCGGTAACTCAGCCGTAACTACTTTTACCGGGTTTTACTAAGATATTACTTAAGGTAAAAGCATTGATCACATGGGCTTTTTATCTTTTCACATGGGCTTATTCCTTCAAAGTCAACAACTTCTAGAAGGATTCTGGAATATTCTCAAGGAATCTCGAATTTCCACCCCCCTCTACACTAGGACCCACTAAAAAGGAAACATGTGGAATCTCTTCTTGTTTTTAATGCCCACAAAGTCCACAACTTTAATCCAACCACTAATATCAAGTCAAAAAGGAGATAAGGGATACTTTCCACCTCCTTTCTACCTTTTAGACAAGATGACAAGATAGTAGTGCTCACTCTTTAGCAAATATCTGAATTCTGCCAAAAGTACAGCTAAGTTTAACCATAACTAACTTTTAGATAGTCATGACTAACTTGATACATCCTTAAAGTACTTTGGCAGCCAATAAACATTCTCAACACTTAGTTATAACTAAACACCTTACTAATAGACAAACTTCCTATGTGTAACATAGGTCGTTACATTTTACCCCCGGACTAAATTTTCGCTCCGTCCTCGGAGTGAAGAGAGAACTTTCGTCGATGAAACAACTTCAACTTGTCATGGTTGACCCGATCGAATCTCCTTCCTCCCAACTCCTGAAGGTCATATGTGAAGTTGCTCCACACCTTATCTACAACAAAAGGACCAAAATATCTCGGAAGAAACTTCTTCCTAGCCCTCTTGAATCTGATAGCATCATACAACATAACCCAATCTCCGACTTGAAAAGGTTTTACCTCCCTCTTGCCCAACCGTTTGTCGTAACTCTTCTTTTGATACGCCTGAGCTCGTTCCATCCGGATCATTGCTACCGCTCGGGTCTCTTCCAACTCCATGAGTTGCTCCCTTCTTGATCTGACCACGTCTTCTCCTCTCGACCTCTTCAACTTTCGTTGAATAGTTTGAAAAGTATCCAATTCGAATTGGATCGGCAACTTGGACTCCACTCCATAAACCAGTCGAAATGGGGAGTACCCAGTAGAAGTCTTTGTTGTCGTTCGATACTCCCATAAGATGGCATGTAGCCTCTTATCCCAAGTATGTTTCGCAGTCTCAACACCAGCATCTTTGGCGAGCATCATACAAAGTGTAAGATTGGTCTTCTCCGCAAGACCATTAGCATTTGGTTTGTATGAGGTCGTTACTCGTGGCTTGATAGAAAAGTGTTGTAGCATAGCAATAGTCATGCTCCCTACAAACTCTCCTCCTCTATCTGAGACCAACTCTAACGGACATCCAAATCTTGTGATGATCCTCTCCCATAAGAATCTACCGACTTCTGTTTCATTGGTCTCTCTCAAAGGTCTAGCCTCTACCCACTTGGTACAATAGTCAGTGGCGACTACAATGTATCTATTGCCTCGAGGTGTCTTATTAAGAGGACCTACAAAGTCAATACCCCACTTCTCAAATGGTCCTAACACGGGAATTGATCTTAACGGAGGTGTTCTAGTAGACTTCAGAGCAAATGCTTGACATACGTCGCAAGTTTTGCAATAGTCTAAACACTCTTTGAAAATCCCTCTCCAGTGGTAACCCGCATCCAAAATCTTGAAGGCTGTTATCTTACCAGCAAAGTGACCTCCGCAAACAGTTCCGTCGTGAAACTCGTGCATTAGCTTGAATGCCTCCTTCTGACCAACTGCTCTCCTTAGTAACCCATCTGCTCCTTGATGAAACAGAATTCCCTCTACCATGGTGTAAGGTTTGCATCTCTTGATCAACGCGTTACGTTCTCGGGTATGCATACCTTCCGGAAAAGAGCCATCTGCAAGGAAACTCCAGATTTCCTTATACTCGTCCGGTATCTCCTCAATGCTTGTGATGGTCATCAGATGCTCGTCTGGAAACGAATCGTCAAATGGTTCTTCTCCCTCATCATCATAAGCCCTCGACAAAAGATCAGCATTCGCATGCTTTTTCCCTGGTCTATCTTCGATCACATAATCGTATTCTGTTAGAAGGATCTTCCAACGAGCAATACGACCTTCGACATTAGGCTTATTAAAGATATACTTTAAAGCCTTGTGATCTGTGACTATGGAAAATTTCCCTCCTAGCAAGTAATGTCGGAATTTCTTCAATCCAAAGATCACCGCTAATCCTTCTCGTTCAGTCACGGAGTAATTCTTCTCCGCTGGAACCATCTGCCTACTAGCATAAGCTATAGGATGATCATGCCCATCTCCATCTAGCTGACTTAATGTACATCCGATTGCTACATTGGAGGCATCCGTATACAGAATAAATGCTTTACTCCACTCAGGTTTAGCAAGTATAGGAGCTGTCACCAATGCCTTTTTCAGCTCCTCAAATGCTTCCTTTGCCTTCTGATCATGCACTATCAAGTCAAAATCAACTCCCTTCTTCATGTACATAGTCAAAGCTATTGCTTTGTTTGAGAAGGAAAAGACAAACCTACGATAATATCCAACCATGCCAAGAAACTGCCTCAACTTTGTCAAGTTGATCGGAAATGGAAGATCCACAATCTTCTTCACCTTCTCAGGATCTACCGCAATCCCATTCTTGGAAATGATGTGCCCTAACAGCAGACCTTCTTCGCAGCCAAAGATGCACTTCTCTGGATTTAGAGAAGCGTTGGCTTGCTCCAACCGCTGCAAAACTTTGATCACATGATCAAAGTGGTCCTCCTTTCGTCCGTACACACAGAAATCGTCAATGAAATCCCGAACAAACTTCCCTATGAATGGTTCAAACACCTTGTTCATGAACCTTTGAAACGTGGCCGGAGCATTACACAATCCGAATGGCATCACCCGAAATGCAAATGTTCCCCAAGGAGTAGTGAAAGTAGTCAACTGTTGGTACTCCTGTGCTATCTTGATCTGGTTATACCCACTATAACCATCACCAAAGCTGTACCACTCATGACCAGCAACTTCCTCCAAAATCTCATCTATAAATGGTAGAGGATAATAATCCTTCTTGGTAACTGCATTCAGCTTCTTATAGTCTATGCACACTCGCAGCTTACCATTCTTCTTCTTGACAATCACAATGGGTGAAACCCATTCTGAGTTCTCCACCTCATAGATGAAACTCGCCTCCTTCAACTTGTCTATCTCCTCCTTGACCATCATTGCTGTTGTAGGATTGACCCTTCTATGCTTCTGTCGAACTGGTCTTGCGTTCTCCTCCAATTCGATTCGATGAGTCTCGAGAGTCACCTCCTTCAAATCCTTGTAGCTGAAAGCAAACACATGGATATATTTTCGAAATATATCTAGGAATCTACTTTTCTCCTCTTGAGTGACATTGATACCAAACTTCAGGGTAGAGAGTCTTCTCACAATCTCTGCCTCACTCAACTCTTCTTTGTCAGGATCTTTCTCCACTGCTGGTCGAGGCAACAAGTCAATAGCACTAAGCTGATGTAATGATTCATCTCGACCAAATCCTTCGTCCTCAGACGAGGATTCTTGATCGTAAGAATCTCCGGTATCTATTTCTGAGACACTCTGATCGTCCTCCGTATCAGATTCTCAGTAGTCACTAGTGGGTCTATCAGAGTCAGAAGTCACAACTCCAACACCCGAGAGAGGAACTATCACTCTATGATCTCTAGGCCCAATCCGTAAGTATCCCTTGTGCCACCTATCAGTGGTGCGCACAGCTCTCAACCAAGGCCTACCTAGGAGCAAATCATAACTAGAGTCCTTTAACACTTGAAAGGACATCAATGTTTGAACTCCCATCACAGACACGACCACCTTCTCTAACACACCAAGAGGTCTTACCCGTTGCTTGTTAGCCATCCCCACGACAATGCTAGCCGGGCGAGTTGGTTCCATCCCCAACTTCTTCATCAACCTCTCCGATATGGCGTTGACAGCCGATCCTCCATCCACCAATACGTTAGAGACGTAGTGACCATTCAACCGGACTTCAATCTTTGAAGCCCTAGTGCATACCTCTGAAGCATGCACATCCACCACACCAACTCCCACTGACTTTGATGTCTTGCTCTTGGGTTTCTTCTTCTTGCTTCTCTTAGAACTCAGTCCTCCTCTGAGTTCTCTTCGTAAGCTTGGATTAAGTGCGATCAGTTGTCCAACAGTGATGTTGGCTTTCTGAGCACCCACATCTTCAACCACATCATATCCCGCTTGGGAAGATGAAATGGTGAAATCCGCCATCCCCAGCTTCCTTCTTGGCTCCCTTGGTGTACTCGAAATATTACTCGAACGAGTACTTCTACTTGCTGACTCCTCCATGAAAACCGGTTCATCAGAAAATCGAGTTCTTTTCCTTTCTTGAGCTAAAAGCTCCACCGGTGCATGAGAAGAGTTTGAACTCTCTCCTTTCTCGTAGATGGGATCTCGCACGACATCGATAGTAGCCACCCCCTTGTCTCGTCCTTGTGATGGATTTCCTCCACCCACATTCATTCTGACAGCTTCGGCACCTCTTGCTCCGTTGTTAGGACAATTTCGCTGGAAATGAGAACCTCCACACGTCCAACAAGTGATTCCTCCAAAGTTACCTTGGTTGCCTCCAAAGTTACCTTGATTTCCTCGGTTGGGATTGTTGTCGTAACCTCTTTGACCTCCTCCTCCACCTTTGTTCCTCCATTCTCGTAACTGCACACGTTTATCTTGAGATCCGCAAGAGTATCGGTGATGCTCTTCAGCTCGGCATGAAAATCAGAGGTGGCAGTAGACATCATTGTTGGGACAAACGGTCTTGGTCCCACCGTTGGAGTAGGAGCTGACGTTGAAGCAATCACCAATTGTGATGGTGCAGGTGCGATCGTTGTGACTACACCAGGAGTCGAAGTTGACACCAGAGCAGCATGATGAGGTTGGATGATATCTCCTTCATCCAAACTCTCTTCCATATTTGTCGCAATCTTGATGGCCTCCGCTTTTGTTGCTGGCTTCTCGTACCTCACTTGGGTTCGAATTGAAGGCCTCAACCCTCCCACCAAGTTCTTGGTCAACACTGCTCCAATCCCCGCCATCGTTAACTCCACATTGTCTCCACTCTTCCGTAGGACCGTCCGAAACCGTTGCTCCAACTTATCCACCCTTTCGGCATATTGCCGAACTTTCTCGTCGTCCCGTTGCTTCAAATGAGTAAGCTCCACCATGAGCTTCTCATAACTCTCTTCTGGAAGAAATTCTTCGATGAGTGCATTACTCAACGTCTCCCATGTGTCCTCAACTGCACCAGGTGTCTTGCTCTTCACTCGGTCTTCATACCACGTAAGAGCAAAATCTTCTAAAAACTCTAGCAGTAACAACACTCATTCTTCCTTCCTTCTCACGTTGTTTCCGATGCAACCCCTTTTGAAGTCTCGTACAAATGGTTCTACATCTTCATTGTCCTTCCCATGAAACACTGGTAACTTCCCCATCTTGTAACTATTCTTTCTACCCTTCTAATTTTTGTGCAATAACTACTCGCTAAAAGAGTACGAACATCACCAATTCCATTCGCGAATAATCTACCATAGGTAAAATGAAAGGAAATGGTTGTAACAACACCTCTTGTGCCATCTCTTCTCCCAAGGTAATCATGAGCCTGAGTCGCATCACCGCCTTCTCCACCATCCGAATGACGATCTCCATCACAACTCAGCCGAGTCCTCTTTTGAAGTCGACAACTTCTCCGTCTCAGCTCTTTGAGTCTCGTCCAACTTATCGACTACTGACGTAAGTAGGGCGGCCACATCGACGCACTTGTGTCCTCTTGATAGATCACCCACTCCACAACTTGGACAAGGATCTTCGCCTAGAAGATGAATTGGCGCTGGTGACGATGGACCCACTCGAAGACTTAAATCAGTAAACTCCCGCTTCCCTTTAGCTCTCTCGGTTCTGATTCTAGTTGGACAATTCACTACTTTGTGTCCCAACCCTCTACAGAAATAACACCACAAGTCGGTTTCTACTCTTCTCCTCGGAGATTCTACTTGAGGTTTAGTACTAGGGTTTTCAAACTCGACGATAATCTCTCTCGAACTTTCTTCGACACTTACTATGACATCTAAACCTTGAGGAAGGTTTCTAAGTCTAACTTTCCAATCTTTTGAATTTCCACTCATGTTGCACCTTCTCAACCATTAAGTGGACAAAATATCATAGAGGAAAATAATTCTACATCACTTTCTTAACTCTTCCGAGCTTTATACTGGAAATCGTGTATTACACATGCTATACACGAAATAAAATCTAATTAACTATCGAAGATATGATCCTCCTCACCATTGTTTGTACTAATCACAACAGACATCTTGAACTCACTCTTGTAAGGATCCAACTCTACTTCACCAGGAGCATTCGTGGCCTCCATCGTGAATGATGCTTTAAACTCGGCTTTCTTCAAATCTGTGCCAATGGTCGCGGAAGCTTCTTCGTATAGAGTAAAGAGGGCACCCCAAGTGCTATAGATGCGAGTTCGTAACTCATCTATACTTAACTTCGGCTTCTCCGTCTCAGTTCGAACTCCTAAACGTCTCTTCTTCCACCTCGTCATTCGAACTGGATTCCCCATGAAGTATCTTCAAGACCTCCTTGTATGCCGAAACGTATATCTCTTAGTTGATAAGAGATCTCTCCAAGATTTTTGTGGTCTCCAGTAGCTCAACCTCCAAGATACTAAATCATGAAGTTTCAACAGAAACTTCCCTAATCAGAAGAGATGGTGATGACTGTACAAATTTTCAGAGAACTGAAATTTGTATATTTTCACTTCCCTCATGGTTGTCAACCCCCTCCACTTTGAAAAATCCTTTCTCCCTCTTCAGACCTCATCTTCTCATGATTTCTTTTGTCCTGGATAGCTTATCAGCCACTCTAAAACACTGGAAAGTTTCTCAGGAAAATAAAATTCACAGAAAATCTGACACTGACTGTAAACTTTTTCCAGAGAACAGAATTCTTCAACTCTCACGAATAGACCCCCTCAACTTTGAAAAATCATTGCTCCCTCTCTAGACCACCTTTTCCTATGATTTCTTTTGTCTTAGATAGGTTATCAGCCAATCTAAAACACTGGAAAGTTTCACAGGAAAATAAAATTCACAGAAAAGTTGACAGCGACTGTACAAATTTTCCAGAGAGCAGAATTTCTAAACTCACAAATTTCTCTCCTCTAATAACTTTTCTCTCCTCCTTTCTCTACAACTCTTGTTGCACCTTCTTTCAACTCTCCTCAAACCCTTTCTAAGTGAACAAGATGTAAAGAATGACTTCGAACGCGTCATATATCACTACGGGATACACGAAAGGTTCTAACGTTGCTAACATCGCGTTAGCTCTCTCTCCTCCCAACGTTCTCTCCATGTGCTCTCTCATAATCTCCTTTTGTCGAATATAGAACTGAACTCTAAACATCGTTCAACGATCCCTTCAAGTGAGGTCCCGGCAACGGAACCAAAAATGTAAACCCTCCGCGGTCCTAACGATCAACTACCCCCCGATCTCTCAACCTCCACGATCGTCATCCACGAATCTGCAAATGTCGGGCCTGTCTCTCACTCAGGGGTCACCTCTGATGGCTTTGATGGAAGCACACCATGAATCTTGAAGGGAAAAATGCTAAGTTCACTCTCATTCATACACCCACAAACTTATCAACTAAAATCTCCATAATCTCATCCACTAAAATCCTCCATTCTAACGACGTCTCTCAAGTTCTCACATGCTAAAAATGTCCCACACTCTCTATATTACTCAAGTTGTCATTACGACAATGTGAAAACAAGGATGAGGAGCTCTTCTCTACTCCTCTATTTATACATTCTAGGTTTTTACTTTGGTACCCCCGGTAACTCAGCCGTAACTACTTTTACCGGGTTTTACTAAGATATTACTTAAGGTAAAAGCATTGATCACATGGGCTTTTTATCTTTTCACATGGGCTTATTCCTTCAAAGTCAACAACTTCTAGAAGGATTCTGGAATATTCTCAAGGAATCTCGAATTTCCACCCCCCCTCTACACTAGGACCCACTAAAAAGGAAACATGTGGAATCTCTTCTTGTTTTTAATGCCCACAAAGTCCACAACTTTAATCCAACCACTAATATCAAGTCAAAAAGGAGATAAGGGATACTTTCCACCTCCTTTCTACCTTTTAGACAAGATGACAAGATAGTAGTGCTCACTCTTTAGCAAATATCTGAATTCTGCCAAAAGTACAGCTAAGTTTAACCATAACTAACTTTTAGATAGTCATGACTAACTTGATACATCCTTAAAGTACTTTGGCAGCCAATAAACATTCTCAACACTTAGTTATAACTAAACACCTTACTAATAGACAAACTTCCTATGTGTAACATAGGTCGTTACAGTTCCAGTTGTTCCAGTTGTTCAGGCACCTATGGTACCTCCGAAGAAGGATGATTCAAACTTTGAGGAGATCATGCGTGGAATGCGAGACTTGCAGATCAAGCTCACCAGATTGGAGGAACAAGGGTCTACAAGCGGAGCGAAACCTGTTGAGAAGCAAGGCTGGATCCAGCGGTGTATCTGGTGCGATGGTACAGATCATCCGCGCAGAGATTGCAAGGAGTTCAGTGATACCTTGCAGCAAGGGGTGATCTTATGGAAGGATGGGAAGGTAGCGTTGAGGGATACTGGTGCACTTCTTCAGACCAACTTTGGTAGAGGAGGGATGAAGAAGTTGGTTGAGGACCACCTATCAGCACAAGCAGTCGCCATCGTGGAAGCTGGAACTTATGGCACAAGGGTAGAGGATCAGGCTGAGAGGAGTTTCAACAAGCAAGTTGAGCCAAGTGAGTTGTGGTCATCTGCCATCTCCATGAAACAGAAAGGGAAGATGGCACGTGAGACGTTGCAGAGGACAGCTGCTACGATCAGAAGGGATACTGGATGGGAGGATCCGATAGAAGCTCTATCGGTGCATGCGTACATCGCCAAGAACCAACACGAAACGTTGTTGGAAGAGAAGAGAAGGCGAGATTCAGAGGATTCAGGAGAAGGGACTTCTTCAAAGAGACAGACTCGAGGGGAGAAGATTCGCCAAGAGCTTCGGGATGCAGGAGCTCAAGACCTACTGATGGACGATGCTCCTTCTCCATCGAAGGAAAAATCTCAGAAGGAGAAGGGTAAGCCGGCTGCATACAAGCTACAGTCGGATATCGAGGCGTCAACAGACTTGAAGGGAGTCTTGGAAGATCGCATTCTGAATGCGAAGGTGGAGTTTACTTTGAGAGAAGTGTTAGGCATCGCCAAGCGTGAGTTTCATGATGTCATCATCGATGTCATCAAACGGAAACGACAGATTACGGGTGAGACTGGTTTATCGCATGCTTTGGATACTAGGATGTCTGTGGATGAGGAGAGAGAGCTTGCAAGGTGCAGTGTCTATTCTCCAGAGGAAGAAAGAGATCGAAGGCGGAGGGTGCATTTTGAGGATGAAGAGGAGGATGGGAAGCGGAGCTCAAGTCATTACAGCCACAGTCACTGGGCTCGAGCTACGACGGAGACGTTGGTGAGGATCGAGGACTTGGATGAGCCGGTGGTTGCTCTTATCGATCATGGATCAGAAATCACCATCATGTCGAAGGAGCTATACAAGAGGAAGAAGTGACCGATCGACACAGAGCATGGATGGATCATAAGAGCAGCCAACAACACGAGAGGAGACTTGTATGGAGCTTGTCCAGACATCAGAGTGCGCGTAGGTGATGTTGCTATAGAGCAAAACTTCTTTGTTCAGGAAGCAACATCATACCCACTCATTCTGGGGCAACCTTTCATCATAGCAACCCGGATGGAGACAAAGGTACTGGACGACGGATCTGTGTATGCTAGGATCCGAAGTCAAGATGGGAAGAGAGCGGTACAGTTCCTGACTGTACCGTCCAACCACGAGCGCAACCGAGATCGTTTGAGGGAGAAGCCGCTTCCAAGGGTGAGTGAAGAGTTCAAGGATTTTCGTTGAGTACCACTATAGAGCGGGATTTTGGTGGTGCGCAAGAGAAGGTACTCTCGCTTGATGGAGATAGTGCCTTTTGTACAGGGTTTATTGGATTTTCAGAGTGTGGGATTGCTGTCTATAAGAAGATAGAAGAGCTGAGAAGAAAAGAACAAAAACATTTGCGTGGTGTTGAGTTGATGTTGAAAGAGTTGGGTGAGCTAGAAGGGGATGAATGGATTTCTGGTGTTTATGAAGAGGATGGGTTGGAGGATCCTTTGCGAGAGATCATGTCTATTGGATGGGAGGATATGGATAAGGTCGTGCAGATTCATTCAAGGGAGGTCTATTCGGTGATCGAATCATTCCGTGCACCAGAGGTTCAAGTTGAGACAAGGTACAAGACAGTGGATAGGAAAGTAAAGCCAGTTGCTGGTCCTTTGCCGGAAGACACCAACCAACAGATGGATCGAGCTTCAAAGGAGAAGAGTTTGAAAGATCCTGCAATGATAGGACACAAGTTCACGGAGAAGACCCTTGAAGAGCTGAAGATTGGATCTGATGGGTCTCTTCTATCAGAAGAGAGGATGTGCTTCAAGGAGATGCTTTCAAGACATGGGAAAGCATTTGCTTTTGAGCCACTTGAGATTGGATGTGTAGATCCGTACATTGTTACCCCGATGGTTATCTTCACGGTACCGCATGTGCCATGGAACCTGAGACCAATTCCAGTACCGAGGGCTCACTTGCCCAAACTAGTGGAGTTGCTGAAGGAGAAGATGCGGATGAAGATCTTGGAGCCGTCGTTTGCACCATATTCAAGCAGATGGTTTACAGTACCAAAGAAGAATGGGTCGCTGCGGTTCATCCAAGACATGCAGCCGGTGAACGCAGTAACAATCAGAAATGCTGGGGTGGGACCGATTGTGGATGAGTTTGCAGAAGCGTTTGCAGGAAGAGCGATTTACTCAATGGGAGATCTTTACTCGGGGTATGATCAGTTTCAACTAGCGGAGGAGAGCAGAAGCTTCACGACAATGAGGACACCTTTGGGGTTGGTTAGGATGTGTACCTTACCACAGGGAGCTACCAACTCGGTAGCACACATGATGAACGGGATGAATCGAGTTCTAAGAGACTTCATTCCTGAAAAGACGATGCCGTTCTTGGATGACATCCCCATTAAAGGATGTGTGGAAGATGAGAAGGATGAAGCATTAGATCAGAGGGGGTGTCGGCGATACGTCACTGATCACATCGCAGACTGTGAGAAGATCCTATCTCGACTTGAGGAAGTTCATCTTACGTTGTCAGGTGCGAAGTCTACTTTTGGGGTTAGAGAGGTTTTGATCGTTGGTCATTTGTGTGGATCGTTTGGTCGGAAGCCAGATCCGAACAAGGTGGATGCGATTGGAAGGATGAAGGAGGTTTGCAACTCGCTGACAGAAGTAAGAAGATTTTTGGGTGCTTGTGTATTCTACCACATTTGGATTCCTCATTATGCGCATGTGGCGGATCTGTTGTATGGATTGTTGCGTAAGGGTCATAAGTTCAGATGGGAGGAAGAGCATACTGATGCGGTAAAGAAGCTGAAGTCTTTACTATCATCTCCTCCAGTCCTGGGAAGGATTGATTACAAGGGTGCTAGGCCGGTGATTCTTACTGTGGATACAAGCCCAGTTGCAATTGGATGGGCAGTCGGACAGGATGACGAGGATGGAGACAGGTTTGCGGTTAGGTTCGGAGCGAAGGTGTTAAGTCCTCGACAACGTGCTTATCCGTAAGTGAAGAGAGAACTGTGGGGTATTGTTTCAGCTATGAAAACTGAGAAAGAGTATTTGATTGGAGCAGTAGTGGTGGTTGAAACTGATTGCTTGCCGTTGTTAGGGATGATCATGAATTGTTCAACCCCTGATATTGCGATGTTACGATGGATCGCATATATTAAGTCGTTGAACCCGGAGTTTAGACATATTGCAGGGAAGGATAATCTGATGGCGGATATGTTATCTCGGGCTCAATATGATGGGGAAGATGAGATGATAGAAGACATTGACGACGTGGGTACAGAGTTCTATTCGATTGCACAGACAGGAAGGGAAGAAGAGTTGTTTGTTGAAGGGTTGTATGATGGTGATTTGCTTGATATCGGGAGGTACCTTAGTACGATGGTTAAGCAGACAGGTTGGACGGATGAGAGGTTTCGGAGAGTTCGAAGGAAGGCCTACAACTTCATGTTGCAGGATGATTTTCTTTGGAAACGACCGAAGCAGAAAGGTGGGGTACCGCTACGGGTGATTTGCAATAAGGAAGATCAGCAGAAGTTGCTCAAGGCATTCCATGAGAGTCTTTGGGCTGGACATCGAGGGATTTGGGCCACTTTTACCAAGATGAAAGAGCGGTATTGGTGAAAAAACATGTACAGGGATGTTGTATCTTTTGTAGAGTCTTGTTTGACATGTCAGATGTATTCGAACATCCGACATCGTGAAGGATTACATCCAACTTATCCGCTGGCAATACATTTCAAGTGGGTGGTAGACTTGGTGATTATGCCGGTTGGGTTGTGGCAGATGAGATACTTGGTACTTGCTAGAGAAGATCTATCAAATCAAGTTGAGGGTAGAGCGCTTCGGACGAAGACAACTGAAGAGGTATGTAAATTTCTCTTGGAAGAGGTTGTTTGTCGGTATGGATGTGTGGGAAAGATCACTGTAGACCGGGGAGAGTTAGATGCACACGAGGCTCGTGAATTCTTTGCAAGGTGTGGGGTGAGGTTGTCACTGACAACTGCTTACAACCCCGAAGAGAATGCCAAGAGTGAACGTGGTCATCCACCCATTGTGAAGGCTTTGGTGAAGGCTTGCAACGGAAGGGTGCGCGAGTGGCCTCGACTCTTACCATTTGCGTTATGGGCAGATAGAACGACGCACAGCTCGGTGACAGGTTACATGCCGGTGGAACTCATCACAGGTCAGAAGCCTATCATGCCGATTGAAGAACACGTTCTGACATGGAGTGTGTTACCTTGGGAGGACAATTTGACTAGAGAAGAGCTTCTTGCTATTCGAATTAGGCAGTTAGAGAGAAGACTAGAGGATATCCAAATTGCTTTGGATAGGCTGCGAGAAGCACGGTTGAAGAACAAGGTCAGATTTGATCAGCGACATCGTTTGAGACCCAGGGAAATCAAAGAAGGTGATTGGGTGTTAGTCTATGACAACAGTCTAGACAACCAGCATAGTGCACTCCGGAAGTTTTCCAAAAGATGGTTTGGTCCGTATGTGGTGAAGAAGGTTCATGACAACGCAACTTACGCCCTGCAAGAGTTGGATGGAACGAGCTTGAAGGTACCAGTGGCAGGTAAACGTGTCAAGATTTTCAAAAAGAGAGATGAGGAGGTCGATCTAGCAGATATCTTGACGGAGTTTCAGTTTGAGGATGAGGATTATGCAGAAGATCTTGAAGGTGAGGTTGGTTACGATGGGAAGTAGGACGATAAGCCGGTCCACTCCTTGGTTGGTATCTCTGGTGCATACCGGAGGATGTACAGGTTCAGAGGGGGTGGCTGTCGTATCGTGGACCGGCTCCTACTTGAAATTCAAACTTCGATGCTTGTCGCTCCAAAGACACTCATGAGGAATAAGCTAGGCCCCAGCTTACGAGTTTTTGGCACAATCTCAGATCTCCATTTTCATCGCATAGATGGGTAGAGCTCCTTGTCAGCTTTCCACAGGCACTTTGTCTACTTCGTTTGGACGCTTAGTGGAAAAGTTACAGGACTCGAAAGATGGAGAAAATAAGCTAGGCCTCAGCTTACGGGTTTTTGGCACCACTTCGGATCTTCGTTTTTATCGCACCAGTGGATAGAGCTCCTTGTCAGCTTTCCATAGACACTTCATCTACTTCGTTTGGACGCCTAGTGGAGCAGTTACAGGACTCGAAAGATGGAGAAAACAAGCTAGGCCCCAACTTACGGGCTTTTGACGCAACTTCGGATCTTCGCTTTCATCACATAGATGGGTAGAGCTCGCTGTCAGCTTTCCATGGGCATCTTGTTTACTTCGTTTGGACATCCAGAGAAGAAGTTATGCGATTCGAAAGAAGGTAAAATCAAGCTAGGCCCCTAGTTACTTGCTGACTGGGTATTTAGGGCTTCAGGCGTTATATCAAAGACGCAAGGGGCCTGCTTCTTATTATTGAGGGTTGAACTTCGTACGTACAGACTGTTTGCAAGGGGGCTGCTTAAGGGGCTTGCTTGTTCCTACGACCTGTCGGTGGATGTTTTGGAGAATTGGGAAGTCCAATACACGCGCGCAAGGTGTCATCGGGTTCAGATCTGTGCAGCCTACGCACAGGTTAAGATGGTTCTTGAAGAGACGGATCGGGGGTTGTGTTCTGGGAGAAATTGAGACGCAGGGAGCAGAATTGAGATTTTCAGTTACCTGTGAAGGAGAGTTGGACCGTTCGGGCTGTTCCGGAGTCCAAACTTGCTGTCCTTGGATCCATCGGGATCAGAACAACGAGTTCTTCAGGAAATTGAAGACGATACAAAGTTTTATCGGGCGGTTTGAGAGTTGTGAGAGAAATTGGCTCGCAGGGAAGCGCTTGCGTCAAGTTTTCATCGCCTGCGACCTGAGATTGGATTGTTCTTCACGATCGGTGAGCCAAGCTCTTTGTTCTTGGTGCCTACGCGATCAGGGAGTCCTCATGTACGCATAGGGGAAGACTGTAAGTGAATTGGATTGTTGGTTTGGGTGTGGTGAGCAAATTTGAGCCGCAGGGAGCCGATTTACGTCAGTTTTTTGTAGCCTGCGACCAAATTTCTCGAGTAGTTTTGCAAGGGGAACTCCAAACAGCTTGTTTGGAGTCTTGTTGGGTTCAGGGTAGCCAGATCTACCTACCAGCGAAGACGGATATCAGTTTAGAAGATCCGTTTGTGCGGTGTGAGCGGTTTTAAGCCACAGGGAGGAGTTTTTGAAGGTTCGGTCACCTGCGACCGAAAATTGGTAATATCTCGACTGACGGGAGTCGGATCTGAAGGTTTCTTGGATCAACGGAGTCAGGGAAGGAGACCCTATCAACATTTGAAGATCGTTTGGCGAAAAGAGAAAGTTTTCAGATAGGTCTTTTTCGGTTCCTTCGCTACAAGTTTCGTCCTTTTGAGTTCGTTAAGCACTTAGGATGTTGTGTATGGCTTGTGGTAGCTAGCTTTAGCCAAGAGCTAGTGTGTGGATGTGGTTTGGACTTGGGTTTGGATCGCATGATATTGTTGTGGCTCTGGTTGTTAGCAAAGAGAAGTTCCTCTTGCTTTGAGCTACGCTTTGGCGATTTCAGACTAGGGTTGCGTTTCAGGGGTTTGTTTTAGGGCTTCTGAAGTAGGTTACAGACCGCTCTGGTCTTTTCCTCAGTTTTGTGCTGTTTGGAGAAAGAATCGACAGTGTACATACTTTCAGAGTGGTATATATCGCAGCATTCCTTTTCGTGGTTGTTCTTCTCTGTCTTGTCTCTGTTTGGCACACAGCATCTCCACAGCCAGGAACCTCGCGTTTTCCTGGACATCCTTCACGCACAAAATATCCGACATGATAGCGTAGGAAACAACAAGGTGGATGGCTAATCAAGAAGGGAATTGGCTTGCATGTGGGTTGGCAGCCTTCTGACAGCGCCCATCTCTCCATGGTGGTCGTCTTCTCTGTTCTCTCATGGTAGACAGCATAAGTAGGAGCGAAGAGTAGAACTTGGACACACATTAGAGATGAGACACATGACATACAGTCTTCACACACTACACCCGAATGTTTGAGACATACGAATAGACTGGGATTATACCGGAGGGGTCTGCATGTTCGTTTCCAGCAGTGGGTCGAAGATGTAGATAGAGGTAGTGCACAGTTTAAGAACAGGGAACGACATCCTCGTGCAGTCCTGTTGTCTAGACTGGTGTGTCGAGGAGTAGGCGCAGGAAGGGTCTGAGGATTCTCGGAGTAGGCTAGAACTCAGTGGAGGCCTGTGGCCTGTGGATCCATAGGTCAGAATCCGAGGACCGAGGTTATTGGCTCGAGAAGAAGATCTTACCCAGGATCGTGAGTGAGTGGCATGTGTCTGGAAGCACCACTTGTCTCTTCATGGAGGACAGGCAGGGAAGGAACGGATGGAAGGTAGAATCTTACTGAGAGCCGAAGAAGCGACTTCTGGCGAAGCTGTTTTTGCATCTCTTTCCCAAGGGGAAAGCGCAGAAGACAAGGTACCTTGGAGATCAGGACGTGGAGTTCCTGGAAGCAGTGTGCGAGGAAGGAGTGCCCGTCAACTGGGGCGCATTCTTCCACATATATGTACAGACGGAGCTAGCGTTCTTAGGTACCCCGGCAGGAGGACACTTGACACCTTTCCTCTGTTACTTGTACGTAGCCATGGGGGATCTCACGGAAGATCAGTTGGTGAAGTATGAGCCAACAGGGCAACATGAGACGAAGGAGGAGACCTCGGAAGAAGACGACCGAGCAGCAGCCGTAACTCTCCCTCCCACTCTGATGCCGCAGCTGAGGCCCGGCACTCATCAGAAGACGCTTCTGGTGAGAGAAGACGACTCCAGTGGGTCGGAAGACGCCACGCCTCCGAGGAAGATGGGTCCTAGAAGTGTACCTAGGAAGACCACCTCCCTCATTCATTCGGGAGTCTGACTCGCAAGAAGAGCCGTTGAGTATCCGACCGAAGCAGAAGACCGCTTCTGTCACACCAAGGAGTGTTCCGAAAACTCCAGAAGACGAAGGATGAATGGATACTCCTACTGCGATGCGAGGAAGCGCAGAAACGAGGACCGCTTCTACCATGGGAAGAGATCTTCCACCCCGGAAGATGAGAAGAGTAGCTTCTTCCCATGTGCAGAAGCTGAACACCATAGTGGTGGAAGAGGCATCCTTGTCTCTGGAAGACAAGGTCGACACCTCTGATCGGATTGTGGAGATGAACCTGTCTTTTGCAGGAAGAAGACTGGAAGAGTTCAGTGCCTTCTTCCGCTCAGAGATCCAGCCAGCTATGGAGTTGCTGGAGAAGAGAGCGAAGGCTCAAGAGAAGCCCTTACAGTCGGGATTCGGTCTGCACACCTTGATGCGTCAGGAAGAAGGCCAGAAGAAGGCAGAAGCACTGGAAGCTAGTCTCCGCACCACGGAGAAGCTCGCAGGCGGAGGTACAAGGCGGAAGCAGCCGCTTCTGCCAAAGAGCTGATCCAACTGAAGAAGAGCAACCAGGAGTTGCAGGCGCGTTTACAGCAACGCGACCAAGAGGTTCTCCGAGTGCGAGGGAAGATCACCGCCCTCGCAGAGGAGAGGACAAGATGGAAGACGCAGCGGGAAGCCGTAGAAGCGCGAGTTGCAGCCGAGAAGATGCAACAGGAAGCAGCAGAAGCTCGTGCGCAGGAGATGCTAGCACAGTTGATGGAAGCGCTTTGGAAGAAGTTCAACTTCACCGCGGGTAGGAAGTTGCTTACCTTGGCTAGAGAGTGGGACGATGAGTCCAAGGCGATGTTGATAGAGTGCAAGGAGAGTATGTTCCGGTACTTGGATAGGCAGATAGAGGGGGTGAAGACACTCTATAGACTTCCCTCGACTCCGCCACCGGTAATTACATCTTCTCAAGCCCTAGTACCATCGATCGGTGCCGACATGGAGAAGCAGGAGTTCGACCTCGCTGTGCACTTGGTATTGACAACAATGGAAGCCGGGAAGACTCCGGAAGAAGCCCCAGAAGACAAGATGTCTTCTGGAAGACAAGAAGAAGAACCGTCTTCCCAGGTATTCCGCGTGGAGGAAGCGACTTCCCCGGACCCCCATGAGGTCGCCATGGTCCCTAGTACCGAACTAATGCTCCAGAAAGGCGAGGAAGCACCACTCGACTCCGCTTCTCAGAAGACGCTGTCGTGATGTGAATCATTTGACATAGTAAATGATTCACTTATCACTGCTGTCGCGTTACTTAGCGCATGTTATTTCTACTCCGACACTTGACGTTTAGTAGTCTTAGAAGTTAGCTCTGTACTGTTCTTAGTCTTTTATGCTTATGGTTGACACCTTTTGCATATGGTGTTAACTCTGTCAAATATTTTGGATCCTAGTAGGTTGGTAGTATGACATTTATCTTGTTCAAGCATTCGTACGCTTGTGCAAGTAAATTCATACTTATCTATGATACTCAATGTACATGACTTAGATTTACCATGTAGATAGGGGTTTGAAATCATGGGTTGTACTTACTTGTCGCCCATGCACGCTTTCTAGCTGATTTAAGTTATTTTTCGGGGCTGCGTGTCGTTTTAGGTAGTTTAAGTTTTACGCTGGCACTATAGGGAGCTTGACGTGGTAGCCTATGAGTAAAACTAAGTTGCCACGTGGTTTAGGGTACTAAAGGGCAACCAAGTGGAGCTATGAACTCCCATTGGTCTGTTTTTGTCTTTTGTTAAACTCTAAATTTAGAAACAGAGCTCTAGAGTGGAGTTCGAGCAATTTGCGAGGGTACTGCGAAATCTGAGAGCACAGGGGGATAGAGCTCGTCGAGCCAAGCACTGTCAGCGAAAAGTTTGATCGATTTGGAGCAATAAAGAAGGAGTTATGGCTGATTGAAGTTCTATTTGTGTCAGAAATGCAGCACTTCTGTTGAATTTGGGGTTTTGAGTGTCATTTGCAGCAGAATCGAGGAAATCGCTTCAAAACTTCGTGGTTGTGTTCACTGTCAGCAGGGCTACGACTGTCTCCAAATTTTCATGTCAATTGAGTCAGTGAGTAATTCAGGGCGACCGCTGAAGTAGAGGGGGTCCGAAAAGCTCTCAATCTGGAGCAGCAACTTCAGAGAGCGAGATCTGGAGTTCTGTGTGGAATCAGGAGGCCCAACTTCACAAGAGTGTTCATCAAGCTGTGTACTGCAAATCCTGTAAGAATTTCCCAAAGTGATCGAGCCAATTCCTTGTTATAGGTCGAAATAGCTGTCTGGGTACCAGAAACTGCCGTAATTTCTCTACTCAGAAAGTTTCTGCTCATATCTTAGTGCTCTGAATTGATCTGAAGCTGAAATTTCGTATGTGTATCCAGTAGAACCTCGTTTACATGTAGGAGGAGTTCTGAAGTCTGAACCTTCACATATTTCTCAATCCTGAGTGTCAAAGTTCGTCATCTGATCTTATCATTGCTAGTTAAGCCTGAACTTTGCTTCCTGAACTTATCAGAAGAACCTGGAGACTTATATGAGTGTTTTCAGTATCACCTTGAGACCTGAAGCCTATCCTGTGAGTAAACCAGCCATAGCCTGAAGCTCAACGCTTTCCTGAGTAGATTGAACACAGCCTTCAAGCTCATATCACAGCCAGAAGGTTCGCCCTTTCCCAGGAAGACTCTCAACTCGACATCTGGTGCTTCCACTGAGAGCTCTTGGGGTGATTGATTGAGAAGGTTGAGTTGCTACAAGGAGAAGAGATGGATCGCAAGAGCGGAGCTGCTGCTGCTGCCTCTGGGGCTGGAGCATCAACGTCTACTGCTGCACCGTCAACTGCACCGTCAACTGCACCTGCATCTTCTACAGCGACATCTGCATCTGGTCTGGACACGGCTGAGATCTTGAAGACGCTTGCGGCCCTGGTCCAACAGCATCCGATCGTTGGAGGGGGTGAGTTAAAATCCACCAAGGCTTTGCAAGCGATAGTGAATAGGTTTGAAGGTAGAGATATTTCTAGATATCTGCGTGAGTATAGAGGAGAGATGGAGCTGGTTAGGGTTACTGATGCTGAGATGATAGCAAGTTTTGAGTTAGCTGTCATTCCTGAGTTGCGAGACCAAGTTAGGGACGTACAGAGAAGAAATCTTGGAATCTGGATGAGTTTTGAGCGATCTCTTCGAGAGGAGTTTCTTGAGGAGGATTCAGAGAGAGTTACTAGAAGGACATTTCTAGACTGGGTTGAGCAGCAACCTGGTCGTATGATGAGCCTGAGTGAGTTGTTGAGAGAGTTTGATCGGAGATATCGACAACTTTCAACTCTAGAGCGAATCACCCTAGATGCTAGGAAAACAGAGCTTTTCCTGCAGGCTACCGATGATGCTACGGCAGATCGGTTATGTTTTATGTTGGCCGATCGATCTGCTGAGGGGGGTGTTACTATGGATTGGGGGAGAGTTGAGGATGTTGTGGCTGTACTGACAAGGCAGAGGAGGGGAAGAGTGGCTGTGGGAGGACGTCCGCTTGCAGAAGTGGTCACTCCACCTTATGCTGCTCCTCAAGTACAGCAACCTTTGGCCCCTGCTCCCAGACCTGTTGTCCCAGCTGCAGTTCCTTTGATGCCAATTGTGCCAGCTCCAGCACAAAGGGCACCTGTTCAGAGACCTGCGGAGAACCATGGTCAACAGAATCAGATTCAAGACCTGATTCGGCAGATGCGAGAGCTGAAGGTAGAGCTAGCTGGATTGCAGAGAGAGCAGCCACAGGCGCCTACTGCTGCACGTCCAGGAGGTGCTCCTGTCCGTAGGTGTATTTGGTGTGACAGTCCTGATCACTTCCGAGGAGACTGTCAAGAGCTCACAGCTGCTTTGCGAGATGGTGTGGTTCGCTATCAGAACGGTAGGCTGCACCTTTCTTCTACTGGAGAGCCGTTGAGCACGCAGTTTGGACGAGGAGGCATGAGGAGTCTACCTCAGATTGCTGCGGCGGCAACTGTACATGCATTGATGGCACCACCGGTAAATCCAGATGTATATGCTGGACATATTGAGGTTTCTTCTAGTCCTACGTTGCTAGATAGGACTGTTGAGAAGAGTATTGCCCCCGTTCCTTCTGAAGTACTGAAGAGGGGAGCCGAGTCTATTCGTAGGGTCACATGATGGGGAGATCCTGTAGATGCTGCTTCTATCAGAGCATTCTTGGATGTAGATAGACACGTTCATTGGCAGGATGCTTCTGTGGAGGAGAAGAGGCGGCGAGAAGCCTCTAAACTTGATACTGAAGTTCCTGAAGAGATTGGGGATAGACGGAGAGTCACAAGGAGACGAGCGGCTCTTCCTGAAGACATCCCGTCTACTTCTGCAGCTCCTCCACCTGCGCCAGGTCCTATGGAGGATGTGCAGAGATCCCAACAGGAGCCAACGATTGCTGGTAGGCGGTTTACTGCCCAAGAGAAAGGGAAAGGACCGGCTTACAAATTGGCAGCTGATATAGAAACTTCTACTGATCTGAAGAGCATCTTGGAGCAGAGGATACTGGATGCACGAATCGAGTTTTCTCTCCAGGAAGTTCTTGGTATTGCAAAGAGAGAGTTTCACGAACTGATCATCGACATCATCAAGCGCAAGAGACAGGTGATGTCTGAGCAGGTAGATAGTCAGATGATAGATGAAGTAGGAGCTTCTCTGAATGATGTAGAGTTTGGAAAGGTGCATTTTCAGGAAGCTGATGACAAGAGATACCAACAAGAAGCGTTGGTTGCTGGTACCAACACTATTGAGTTCGATGATGAGGAAGCTGGCGAGGAGAGTCCAGCTACTGATAGCGATTTCAGAAGGAGACATTGGGCTCGTGCTACAATTGCTACACGAGTTCGTCTTGGAAGTTTGGCTGAACCTGTTGCTACTTTAGTTGATCACGGATCTGAGATCAACATCATGTCACGGGAGGTGTACGAGAGAGGTCAGTGGCCTATCGAGCTAAACCATGGTTGGGTGCTACGAGCTGCAAACAACCAGAAGGGTGAGTTATACGGCGCTTGTCCTAACGTGAAGGTGAAGATAGGTGATGTGGATGTGGATCAACATTTCTTCGTGCAATCTTCTGCTTCATATCCTGTGATTCTTGGTCAGCCTTATATCACTGCGGTTCGAATGGAGACCAAGGTGATGGATGATGGATCTCATTATGCTAGGATCCGTAGTCCAGATGATAGACGTTCTGTGCAGTTTCTGACCGTTCGTACGAACCACGAACGAAACCGTCAAACTTTGAGGGATTCTCTTATCTGTAGGGGTAAGGGTTTTCTGAAACCACTCTCGTAGGACGAGATAGCGAGAGTGATGGATCTACTGCTACTATGATCCCGCTTGAGCAGCCTGAGGGATCACAGGAGGTTGATAGAAAGGCTGCTCAAGATTCAGAAAGTAGTTGCACTGTGCATAGTTGGAAATCTGGGTTGATGGCTTTCAGTTCTGATGATTGGAGTAAGTTCACACGGATGGAGGATTTGACTGAGAAGAGTAGAAGGCAGATGGAGAGGTGTGCAGCAAATCTGCGTTGTACAAGAGTTCTGGAGGAAGATGAGATGATTTCTGGTGTTTATGAGGAGTTTGTAGGTGTGCAGTCTTTTGTTTGTTGGCTGGATGGTGTAGATAGGTTGATGAAACAGATGGGAGGTAGGGTGGTGATCCCCATCCATTCTCGTGAAGTCTATGAGGAAATTATCTCGTACTTGCGATATCGTCCTCATCCGAGACTGGAGAATGGATGGAAGGATGCAGTCTGTTGGTGTGGCTTACATCAGGAAGCGGAAGTACACGCCAAGTATAAAGCTGTAGCGAGGAAGGTGAGACCTGTGGCGACCCAATTACCTGTTGATTCTCAGCAGCAGATGGAGTTAGCGGCTGCTGAGCCTGTGCTTAGAGATCCTACACAGGTAGGACACAAGTTTACTCAGGAGACACTCGAGCAGCTCCAGATATGAGGGGGTGGCTTCTTGACTGAAGAGGAGAAACGAGCTTTTGAACAGATGATAGTTAGCCATGGTAAGGCATTTTCTTTCTCGGCTGAGGAGATAGGTTGTGTGGATCCTAGTGTGATAGCTCCGATGGTTATCTTCACTGTTCCTCACGTACCTTGGGATTTGAAGCCGATTCCAGTCCCTCGTGCCTTGCTACCGAAGGTGATTGATTTACTGAAGGAGAGGATGCAGATGGGTGTTCTTGAACCATCTATGGCTCCGTACTCTAGCCGATGGTTCACAGTACCTAAGAAGACAGGAGCTCTACGCTTCATCCAAGACTTGCAGCCTGCCAACAACATCACGATTCGAAATGTTGGAACAGGACCTGTGGTTGATGAAGTAGCTGAGGCGTTTGCTGGAAGGTCAATCTATTCTATTGGAGATCTGTTTTCATGTTATGATCAGTTTCAGCTTGCTTTGGAGAGTAGAGACTTGACTACCATGCGTACACCTTTGGGATTGATGCGGATGTGTACCCTTCCTCAGGGTGCGACAAATTCAGTAGCTCATATGCAAAATGCGATGCATAAGGTGTTACGAGAGTTTGTGCCTGAGGTCACTATCCCGTTTCTGGATGATATTCCCATGAAAGGCTGTCCGGTGGAGGACAAGGACGAAGCAGTGACTTTTGATGGTTGCAGAAAGTTCGTTGCAGACCATATTCGAGATGTGGAGAAGATTCTGATGTGTTTGGAGGAGGTACACCTCACTCTATCAGGTACCAAATCTCGCTTTGGGATGTCAGAGATTGTGGTAGTAGGTCATCTGTGTGGTACTTTTGGGAGGCGTCCGAACCCAGAGAAGGTAGATGCTATAGTAAGGATAGCTGACTGCACCAACATCACTGAGGTTCGACGGTTCTTAGGAGCTTGTGTGTTCTTTCGTGTGAGTATTCCTCATTATGCACATATTGCCGAGCCTCTATATGCACTTCTGAGAAAGGGAAGGAGGTTTACTTGGCGGCAAGAACATCATGAGACGATGGAGCAGCTGAAGGAGATTCTGAAGTCTCCACCTATACTAAGGAGACTTAGCTACGAGAGCGGGAGACCTGTGATACTGACTGTTGATACGAGTCCAAAGGCGATTGGATGGGCCGTTGGCCAAGAAGATGCAGAAGGTGTGCGGTTTGTTTCAAGGTTTGGAGCTCGGATCTTAACAGATAGACAGCGTAACTATCCTCAAGTGAAGCGTGAGTTGTGAGGAGCTGTTACTGCTATGAAGGTAGATCGAGAGTTCTTGATAGGAGCTCATGTGATACTAGAAACAGATTGTTTGCCTTTGTTGGGTATGATAGCAAACTGCAATACACCAGACATAGCAATGCTACGATGGATTGCTTATGTCCGGAGTCTAAACCCTGAGCTAAAGCATATAGCAGGGAAAGACAATCCAGTTGCAGATATGTTGTCTAGGGCTCGTTATACAGATGAGGATGAGATGTTTGGAGAGGTGGAGAATGAAGAGAAGAGAGACGTTTGGTGCCAAGTTGGTCAGCAGACTTCAGACTTGGAACCACTGCCGTTCAATGAGGGGTTCTACTCAGAAAAGTTCCGCAATATTGGATTTTATCTGAGTTCGTTATCCAGAAGAGAAGGATGGAGTGATGCAGAGTTCAAAGAGATCAGACGGAAGGCGTATAGTTATCTTCTACGTGAGGGTTATCTGTGGAAACGTCCGAAGAGAAGAGATGGGATGCTTACTAGAGTGGTGGATGATCAACCGACAAAGCTTAATCTGCTGAAGGAGTTTCATGATACCTTGTGGGCTGGACATCGTGGAGTCTGGGCTACATACACGAAGCTGAAGGAGCGTTACTGGTGGAAGGGTTTGTATCAAGATGTGGTGGACTTTGTTGAGTCGTGTCTGCACTGCCAGTTCTACTCTAAGATCCGTTACAGAGATGAGCTTGTACCTACTTATCCACCTAGTATTCATTTTCAGTGGGTTCTTGATCTTGTGATGATGCCACCGGGGTTATGCGGGATGCGTTACTTGGTGTTGGCTCGAGAGGATCTCTCCAACTATGTGGAGGGACGAGCATTACGGACGAAGACTACAGAGAATATCTGCCGGTTCGTGCTTGAAGATATCATCTGTCGCTATGGATCGGTTGGGAGATTACGTGCAGATAGAGGCGAGTTGAGAGGCGCTGAAGTGAAGGAGTTTTTTGCTCGTTATGGAGTAAAGCTTCGGCTTACCACTGCTATGAATCCAGAGGGCATTGGTAAGAGTGAACGGGGACACCCTTCTATTGTTCATGCTTTAGTGAAAGCATGTGATGGTAGGCCTAGAGAATGGCCGAGACTACTTCCATTTGCTTTGTGGGCTGATAGAACTACACACTGTACCACGACTGGTTATATGCCAGTTGAGCTTATGCTGGGGCAGAAACCGTTCATGCCTGCTGAGGAGTACTTTCCCACGTGGGCTACACTACCGTGGGAAGATGGTATAGATCGTGCTTCACTCCTTGCTTTACGTATTAGGCAGTTGGAGCGAAGGGAGGAGGATCTTGCTGATGCGCAGGAGAGGCTGAAGGTGGCTCGAGTCAGAAACAAGGAACGTTTTGACAAGACTCACCGACTACGACCGAAGCCAATACATGTTGGTGACTCGGTTCTGGTATATGATAGCACGTTGGAGAATCAGCACTCTACACTTCGTAAGTTCTCTCGAAGATGGTTCGGGCCTTATGTTGTGCTAGATGTGTATGAGAATGCCACCTATAGTTTGCATGAGTTGGACGGTACTCTTTTGAAGCTATCTGTGGCTGGCAAACGTGTGAAACTGTTCAAGAGACGCGGAGGGTCAGTTGAGTTATTCAACTTTCTGGAGTCAGAGCTGAGGGCAACAAGAGACGAAGACGTCCTAGTGTCTGATGAGGCTGAGGCGGAGGAGAGCGATGATGATGAGGATCAAAAAGAAGACTGAGGAGATTGGCACATACCGGAGGATGTGCAGGTTTAGAGGGGGTGGATGTCGTGATGTGAATCATTTGACATAGTAAATGATTCACTTATCACTGCTGTCGCGTTACTTAGCGCATGTTATTTCTACTCCGACACTTGACGTTTAGTAGTCTTAGAAGTTAGCTCTGTACTGTTCTTAGTCTTTTATGCTTATGGTTGACACCTTTTGCATATGGTGTTAACTCTGTCAAATATTTTGGATCCTAGTAGGTTGGTAGTATGACATTTATCTTGTTCAAGCATTCGTACGCTTGTGCAAGTAAATTCATACTTATCTATGATACTCAATGTACATGACTTAGATTTACCATGTAGATAGGGGTTTGAAATCATGGGTTGTACTTACTTGTCGCCCATGCACGCTTTCTAGCTGATTTAAGTTATTTTTCGGGGCTGCGTGTCGTTTTAGGTAGTTTAAGTTTTACGCTGGCACTCTAGGGAGCTTGACGTGGTAGCCTATGAGTAAAACTAAGTTGCCACGTGGTTTAGGGTACTAAAGGACAACCAAGTGGAGCTATGAACTCCCATTGGTCTGTTTTTGTCTTTTGTTAAACTCTAAATTTAGAAACAGAGCTCTAGAGTGGTGTTCGAGCAATTTGCGAGGGTACTGCGAAATCTGAGAGCACAAGGAGAGAGAGCTCGTCAAGCCAAGCACTGTCAGTGAAATTTTCAGTCGATTTGAAGCAATAAAGACGAAGTTATGCCCAATTGAAGTTCGGATTATGCCAAAACTGCATCACTTTTGTTGATTTTGGGGTTTTCATTGTCATTTGCAGCAGAATTGAAGAAATCGCTTCAAAACTTCGTGGTTGCGTTCTCTGCCAGCAGGGCTACGATTTCCCAAAAAGTTTCATATCGGTTGAGTAACTGAGTAATTCAGGGCGGCCGCTGAAGCAGAGGGGGTCTGAAAAGCTCTTAATCTAGAGCAGCGACTTCAGAGGAGGAGATCTGGAGTTCTGTGTACACTCAGGAGGCCCAACTTCACAGGGATGTTCAGCATCCTGTAGACTTCAAATACTGTGAGAAACTTTGAAATTCATCGAGCCAATTCTCTGTTCTAGGTCAGAATAGCTGTCTAGGTACCAGAAATTGCCATAATTTCTCTATTCAGAAAGTTTCTACCCATATCTCGGTGCTCTGAACTGAACTCAAGCTGAAACTTCGTCTGTATGGTCAGTAGGGCCTCATTGACATATAGGAGAAGTTCTGAAGCCTAAACCATCTTATGTTTCTGATTCTTGACTGTTAAAGTTCGCTGGTGAACCTTATTACTGTTAGTTTGATCTGATTTTCACTTCCTGAGCATACTGGAGGATCTATTCGACCTGTGTGAAGATTTATAGTGCCCTTATGACCTGAAGCCTACCTCTGGATAGTAAACAACCAGAACCTGAAGCCCAGCACCTTCCCTAGTAGTCTTCCCACAACCTTCACGATCATATCGCAGCCAGAGGGTTCCGCCCTTCCCGAGGAAAACTCTCAACTCTACAGCGTGCCTAGGAAGACCACCTCCTTCCCAATTATTCACTCTGGATCGGAGTCCGACTCACAGGAGGAGTCCTTGAGTACCTCAGCTGCACAGAAGACCGCTTCTGCAACACCATGGAGTCTTTCGAAGACTCCAGAAGACGAAGGATGAATGGATACTCCTACTGCGATGCGAGGAAGCGCAATAAAGAGGACCGCTTTTGCCCTGAGGAGAGATCTTCCACCTCGGAAGATGAGAAGAATAACTTCTTCTCGCGCGCAGAAAAGACCATAGTGGTGGAAGAGGCATCCTTGCCTCTGGAAGACAAGGTCGACACCTCCGATCGGATTGTGGAGATGAGTCTGTCTTCCGCAGGAAGAAGACTGGAGGAGTTCAGTGCCTTCTTCCGCTCAAAGATCCAGCCAGCTATGGAGTTGATCGAGAAGAAAGCGAAGATACAAGAGAAGCCCTTACAGCCTGGATTCAGTTTGTGCACCCTGATGCAGCAGGAAGAAGGCCAGAAGAAGATGGAACCGCTGGAACCCAACCTCCGCACCATGGAGAAGCTCGCAGCGAAATACAAGACGGAAGTAGCTGCTTCTGCCAAGGAGCTAACGCAGCGGAAGAAGAGCAACCAGGAGTTACAGGCGCGGTTACAGCAGCGTGACCAGGAGTTTCTGCGAGTGCGAGGTAAGATCACCGCCCTTGCAGAGGAGAGGACGACATGGAAGACACTACGGGAAGCCGCAGAAGCGCAGACTGCAGCCGAGAAGACGCAGCGAGAAGCAGCGGAAGCTCGTGCGCAGGGGATGTTAGCTCAGTCGGTGGAAGCGCTTCGGAAGAAGTTCAACTTCACCGCGGGTAGGAAGCTTCTTAATTTAGCTAGAGAATGGGACGACGAGTCCAAGACGATGTTGATAGAGTGCAAGGAGAGCATGTTCAGGTATTTGGATCGACAGATAGAGGGAGTGAAGACACTCTATGGTCTTCCCTTGATTCCGTCACTTGCAACTGCATCTTCCCAAGCCCCAGCACCATCGATTGGATCTGGATTGGAGAAGGATGAGTTCGACCTCGCTGTCCACTTGGTAGTGACAGCGTTGGAAGACCCGGAAGACAAGATGTCTTCTGGAAGAGGGGAAGAAGAACTGTCTTCCCATGTATTCCGAGTGAGGAAGCGACTTCCCCGGACCCCTATGAGATCACCATAGCTCCCAGTGTCAGACTAGTGCCTCAGAAGAGCGAGGAAGCACAAGTCGACCCAGCTTCCCAGAAGACGCTTCTGTCTTCCGAAGCAGAAGCTGAAGCTGAAACAGCAGCAGCAGAGCCAGCGACAAATGTCGAGGAGGAAGCCACCTCAGTGACACCCGAGGTAATTGCAGGGCTTTCCAACTTATCAGAAGCCGAGTTAGTAGTTCCGATAGGAGCAGATCAGGTAGAGATTGCCTCCGAGCAATCAGAGTAGGTAACAAACGTAGGAGACAAGTTGACATTTCTAAACTCAACAAAGAACCGAACATGCTATCTTAGGAGTGGCAGTTCTGGTGTAAATTTAGATAGACAGCCATGTGGCAGTGTAGGAAGCACAAGAATAGGAAGGGAAAACCGCTTGCATGTGGAGGGGCAACTTTTCTCTCCCTGGTGGTGGTTCCCTCTGTTTTCTCGTGGCAAATGCATAAGTAGGATCGAAGAGTAGGATTTTGGACACACATTACACATTACACATTCTACACAGGAGAGGCGCACTCAGTACACTAGTAGTTGTTGGTGTACGCTACTGTACGCACACACACTACACCCGATGTTAGAGACATACGAATAGATTGGGATTATACGGGAGGGGTCTGCATGCTCGTTACCAGCAGTGGTTCGAAGATGTAGATAGAGGTAGTAGACAGTTTACCAGCAGGGAACGGCATCCTCGTGCAGTCCTGTTGGCTAGACTGGTGTGTCGAGGAGTAGGAGCAGGAAGTAGACGGAGTGAGCTTCCCAATGCCAATGTGACTTCTTCTCTGGAAATGGATTGCTGATTTGAGTGCAGAAGCTTTTTCCATGTCTTCTGGGTGGTGGATTTCCTTGGATTTCCTCCCAATTGTGCATGAGGATTTCCTTGGATTTCCTCCCGATTGTGCACAAAGCAAATGGAAGTAGTCTCGGCCATTCTCTAGGCCTACCATCACATGCTTTCACTAAAGCATGAACAATAGAAGGGTGTCCCCGTTCACTCTTACCAATGCCCTCTGGATTCATAGCAGTGGTAAGCCGAAGCTTTACTCCATAACGAGCAAAAAACTCCTTCACTTCAGCGCCTCTCAACTCGCCTCTATCTGCACGTAATCTCCCAACCGATCCATAGCGACAGATGATATCTTCAAGCACGAACCAGCAGATATTCTCTGTAGTCTTCGTCCGTAGTGCTCGTCCCTCCACATAGTTGGAGAGATCCTCTCGAGCCAACACCAAGTAACGCATCCCGCATAACCCCGATGGCATCATCACAAGATCAAGAACCCACTGAAAATGAATACTAGGTGGATAAGTAGGTACAAGCCCATCTCTGTAACGGATCTTAGAGTAGAACTGGCAGTGCAGACACGACTCAACAAAGTCCACCACATCTTGATACAAACCCTTCCACCAGTAACGCTCCTTCAGCTTCGTGTATGTAGCCCAGACTCCACGATGTCCAGCCCACAAGGTATCATGAAACTCCTTCAGCAGATTAAGCTTTGTCGGTTGATCATCCACCACTCTAGTAAGCATCCCATCTCTTCTCTTCGGACGTTTCCACAGATAACCCTCACGTAGAAGATAACTATACGCCTTCCGTCTGATCTCCTTGAACTCTGCATCACTCCATCCTTCTCTTCTGGATAACGAACTCAGATAAAATCCAATATTGCGGAACTTTTCTGAGTAGAACCCCTCATTGAACGGTAGTGGTTCCAAGTCTGAAGTCTGCTGACCAACTTGGCACCAAACGTCTCTCTTCTCTTCATTCTCCACCTCTGCAAACATCTCATCCTCATCTGTATAACGAGCCCTAGACAACATATCTGCAACTGGATTGTCTTTCCCTGCTATATGCTTTAGCTCAGGGTTTAGACTCCGGACATAAGCAATCCATCGTAGCATTGCTATGTCTGGTGTATTGCAGTTTGCTATCATACCCAACAAAGGCAAACAATCTGTTTCTAGTATCACATGAGCTCCTATCAAGAACTCTCGATCTACCTTCATAGCAGTAACAGCTCCTCACAACTCACGCTTCACTTGAGGATAGTTACGCTGTCTATCTGTTAAGATCCGAGCTCCAAACCTTGAAACAAACCGCACACCTTCTGCATCTTCTTGGCCAACGGCCCATCCAATCGCCTTTGGACTCGTATCAACAGTCAGTATCACAGGTCTCCCGCTCTCGTAGCTAAGCCTCCTTAGTATAGGTGGAGACTTCAGAATCTCCTTCAGCTGCTCCATCGTCTCATGATGTTCTTGCCGCCAAGTAAACCTCCTTCCCTTTCTCAGAAGTGCATATAGAGGCTCGGCAATATGTGCATAATGAGGAATACTCACACGAAAGAACACACAAGCTCCTAAGAACCGTCGAACCTCAGTGATGTTGGTGCAGTCAGCTATCCTTGCTATAGCATCTACCTTCTCTGGGTTCGGACGCCTCCCAAAAGTACCACACAGATGACCTACTACCACAATCTCTGACATCCCAAAGCGAGATTTGGTACCTGATAGAGTGAGGTGTACCTCCTCCAAACGCATCAGAATCTTCTCCACATCTCGAATGTGGTCTGCAACGAACTTTCTGCAACCATCAGAAGTCACTGCTTCGTCCTTGTCCTCCACCGGACAACCTTTCATGGGAATATCATCCAGAAACGGGATAGTGACCTCAGGCACAAACTCTCGTAACACCTTATGCATCGCATTTTGCATATGAGCTACTGAGTTTGTTGCACCCTGAGGAAGGGTACACATCCGCATCAATCCCAAAGGTGTACGCATGGTAGTCAAGTCTCTACTCTCCAAAGCAAGCTGAAACTGATCATAACATGAAAACAGATCTCCAATAGAATAGATTGACCTTCCAGCAAACACCTCAGCTACTTCATCAACCACAGGTCCTGTTCCAACGTTTCGAATCGTGATGTTGTTGGCAGGCTGCAAGTCTTGGATGAAGCGTAGAGCTCCTTTCTTCTTAGGTACTGTGAACCATCGGCTAGAGTACGGAGCCATAGATGGTTCAAGAATACCCATCTGCATCCTCTCCTTCAGTAACTCAATCACCTTCGGTAGCAAGGCACGAGGGACTGGAATCGGCTTCAAATCCCAAGGTACGTGAGGAACTAGTGAAGATAACCATCGGAGCTATCACACTAGGATCCACACAACCTATCTCCTCAGCCGAGAAAGAAAATGCCTTACCATGGCTAACTATCATCTGTTCAAAAGCTCGTTTCTCCTCTTCAGTCAAGAAGCCACCCCCTCATATCTGGAGCTGCTCGAGTGTCTCCTGAGTAAACTTGTGTCCTACTTGTGTAGGATCTCTAAGCACAGGCTCAGCAGCCGCTAACTCCATCTGCTGCTGAGAATCAACAGGTAATTGGGTCGCTACAGGTCTCACCTTCCTCGCTATAGCTTTATACTTGACGTGTACTTCCGCTTCCTGATGTAAGCCACACCAACAGACTGCATCCTTCCATCCATTCTCCAGTCTCGGATGAGGACGATATCGCAAGTACGAGATAATTTCCTCATAGACTTCACGAGAATGGATGGGGATCACCACCCTACCTCCCATCTGTTCCATCAACCTATCTACACCATCCAGCCAACAAACAAAAGACTGCACACCTACAAACTCCTCATAAACACCAAAAATCATCTCATCTTCCTTCAGAACTCCTGTACAACGCAGATTTGCTGCACACCTCTCCATCTGCCTTCTACTCTTCTCAGTCAAATCCTCCATCCGTGTGAACTTACTCCAATCATCAGAACTGAAAGCCATCAACCCAGATTTCCAACTATGCACAGTGCAACTACTTTCTGAATCTTGAGCAGCCTTTCTATCAACCTCCTGTGATCCCTCAGGCTGCTCAAGCGGGATCATAGTAGCAGTAGATCCATCACTCTCGCTATCCCGTCCTACGAGAGTGGTTTCAGAAAACCCTTACCCCTACAGATAGGAGAATCCCTCAAAGTTTGACGGTTTCGTTCGTGGTTCGTACGAACGGTCAGAAACTGCACAGAACGTCTATCATCTGGACTACGGATCCTAGCATAATGAGATCCATCATCCATCACCTTGGTCTCCATTCGAACCGCAGTGATATAAGGCTGATCAAGAATCACAGGATATGAAGCAGAAGATTGCACGAAGAAATGTTGATCCACATCCACATCACCTATCTTCACTTTCACGTTAGGACAAGCGCCGTATAACTCACCCTTCTGGTTGTTTGCAGCTCGTAGCACCCAACCATGGTTTAGCTCGATAGGCCACTGACCTCTCTCGTACACCTCCCGTGACATGATGTTGATCTCAGATCCGTGATCAACTAAAGTAGCAACAGGTTCAGCCAAACTTCCAAGACGAACTCGTGTAGCAGTTGTAGCACGAGCCCAATGTCTCCTTCTGAAATCGCTATCAGTAGCTAGACTCTCCTCGCCAGCTTCCTCATCATCGAACTCAATAGTGTTGGTACCAGCAACCAACGCTTCTTGTTGGTATCCCTTGTCATCAGCTTCTTGAAAATGCACCTTTCCAAACTCTACATCATTCAGAGAAGCTCCTACTTCATCTATCATCTGACTATCTACCTGCTCAGACATCACCTGTCTCTTGCGCTTGATGATGTCGATGATCAGTTCGTGAAACTCCCTCTTTGCAATACCAAGAACTTCCCGGAGAGAAAACTCGATTCGTGCATCCAGTATCCTCTGCTCCAAGATGCTCTTCAGATCAGTAGAAGTTTCTATATCAGCTGCCAACTTGTAAGCCGGTCCTTTCCCTTTCTCTTGGGCAGTAAACCGCCTACCAGCAATCGTTGGCTCCTGTTGGGATCTCTGCACATCCTCCATAGGACCTGGCGCAGGTGGAGGAGCTGCAGAAGTAGACGGGATGTCTTCAGGAAGAGCCGCTCGTCTCCTTGTGACTCTCCGTCTATCCCCAATCTCCTCAGGAACTCCAGTATCAAGTTTAGAGGCTTCTCGCCGCCTCTTCTCCTCCACAGAAGCATCATGCCAATGAACGTGTCTATCTACATCCAAGAATGCTCTGATAGAAGCAGCATCTACAGGATCTCCTCATCCTGTGACCCTACGAATAGACTCGGCTCCCCTCTTATTTCTACTCCGACACTTGATGTTCAGTAGTCTTAGAAGTTAACTCTGTACTGTTCTTAGTCTTTTATGCTTATGGTTGACACCTTTTGCATATGGTGTTAACTCTGTCATATATTTTGGATCCTAGTAGGTTGGTAGTATGACATTTATCTTGTTCAAGCATTCGTACGCTTGTGCAAGTAAATTCATACTTATCTATGATACTCGATGTACATGACTTAGATTTACCATGTAGATAGGGGTTTGAGCTCATGGGTTGTACTTACTTGTCGCCCATGCACGCTTTCTAGCTGATTTAAGTATTTTTCGGGCTGCGTGTCGTTTTAGGTAGTGTAAGTTTTATGTTGGCACTCTAGGGAGCTTGACGTGGTAGCCTATGGGTAAAACTAAGTTGCCACGTGGTTTAGGGTACTAAAGGACAACCAAGTGGAGCTATGAACTCCCATTGGTCTGTTTTTGTCTTTTGTTAAACTCTAAATTTAGAAACAGAGCTCTAGAGGGGAGTTCGAGCAATTTGTGAGGGCACTTCGAAATCTGAGAGCACAGGGAGATAGAGCTCGTCGAGCCAAGCACTGTCAGCGAAAAGTTTGATCGATTTGGAGCAATAAACAAGAAGTTATGGCTGATTGAAGTTCGATTTGTGTCAGAATTGCAGCACTTCTGTTCAATTTGGGGTTTTGAGTGTCATTTGCAGCAGAATCGAGAAAAGCGCTTCAAAACTTCGTGGCTGTGATCACTGTCAGCAGGGCTACGACTGTCTCCAAATGTTTATGTCGATTGAGTCAGTGAGTAATTCAGGGCGACCGCTGAAGTAGAGGGGGTCCGAAAAGCTCTCAATCTAGAGCAGCAACTTCAGAGAGCGAGATCTGGAGTTCTGTGTGGAATCAGGAGGCCCAACTTCACAGGAGTGTTTATCAAGCTGTGTACTGCAAATCCTGTAAGAAATTCCAAAAGTGATCGAGCCAATTCCTTGTTATAGGTCGAAATAGCTGTCTGGGTACCAGAAACTGCCGTAATTTCTCTACTCAGAAAGTTTCTGCTCATATCTTAGTGCTCTGAATTGATCTGAAGCTGAAATTTCGTATGTGTATCTAGTAGAACCTCATTTACATGTAGGAGGAGTTCTGAAGTCTGAACCTTCACATATTTCTCAATCCTGAGTGTCAAAGTTCGCCATCTGATCTTATCATTGCTTGTTAAGCCTGAACTCTGCTTCCTGAACTTATCAGAAGAGCCTAGAGACTTACTTGAGTGTTTTCAGTATCACCTTGAGACCTGAAGCCTATCCTGTGAGTAGACCAGCCACAGCCAAGAGCTCAACGCTTCCCCGAGTAGATTGAACACAGCCTTCAAGCTCATATCACAGCCAGAAGGTTCGCCCTTCCCAGGAAGAGTCTCAACCTGACAACGCAGATATCTAGAAATATCTCTACCTTCAAACCTTCCACACCTATTCACTATCGCTTGCAAAGCCTTGGTGGATTTTAACTCACCCCCTCCAACGATCGGATGTTGTTGGACCAGGACCGCAAGCGTCTTCAAGATCTCAGCCGTGTCCAGACCAGATGCAGATGTCGCTGTAGAAGACGCAGGTGCAGTTGACGGTGCAGCAGTAGACGTTAATGCTCCAACTCCAGAGGCAGCAGCAGCAGCTCCGCTCTTGCGATCCATCTCTTCTCCTTGTAGCAACTCAACCTTCTCAATCAATCACCCCAAGACCTCTCAGTGGAAGCACCAGATGTAGAGTTGAGAGTTTTCCTCGAGAAGGGCGGAACCTTCTGGCTGCGATATGATCGTGAAGGTTGTGGGAAGACTACTAGGGAAGGTGCTGGGCTTCAGGTTCTGGTTGTTTACTATCCAGAGGTAGGCTTCAGGTCATAAGGGCACTATAAATCTTCACACAGGTCGAATAGATCCTCCAGTATGCTCAGGAAGTGAAAATCAGATCAAACTAACAGTAATAAGGTTCACCAGCGAACTTTAACAGTCAAGAATCAGAAACATAAGATGGTTTAGGCTTCAGAACTTCTCCTATATGTCAATGAGGCCCTACTGACCATACAGACGAAGTTTCAGCTTGAGTTCAGTTCAGAGCACCGAGATATGGGTAGAAACTTTCTGAACAGAGAAATTATGGCAATTTCTGGTACCTAGACAGCTATTCTGACCTAGAACAGAGAATTGGCTCGATGAATTTCAAAGTTTCTCACAGTATTTGAAGTCTACAGGATGCTGAACATCCCTGTGAAGTTGGGCCTCCTGAGTGTACACAGAACTCCAGATCTCCTCCTCTGAAGTCGCTGCTCTAGATTAAGAGCTTTTCAGACCCCCTCTGCTTCAGCGGCCGTCCTGAATTACTCAGTTACTCAACCGATATGAAACTTTTTGGGAAATCGTAGCCCTGCTGGCAGAGAACGCAACCACGAAGTTTTGAAGCGATTTCTTCAATTCTGCTGCAAATGACACTGAAAACCCCAAAATCAACAAAAGTGATGCAGTTTTGGCATAATCCGAACTTCAATTGGGCATAACTTCGTCTTTATTGCTTCAAATCGACTGAAAATTTCACTGACAGTGCTTGGCTTGACGAGCTCTCTCTCCCTGTGCTCTCAGATTTCGCAGTACCCTCGCAAATTGCTCGAACTCCACTCTAGAGCTCTGTTTCTAAATTTAGAGTTTAACAAAAGACAAAAACAGACCAATGGGAGTTCATAGCTCCACTTGGTTGTCCTTTAGTACCCTAAACCACGTGGCAACTTAGTTTTACTCATAGGCTACCACGTCAAGCTCCCTAGAGTGCCAGCGTAAAACTTAAACTACCTAAAACGACACGCAGCCCCGAAAAATAACTTAAATCAGCTAGAAAGCGTGCATGGGCGACAAGTAAGTACAACCCATGATTTCAAACCCCTATCTACATGGTAAATCTAAGTCATGTACATTGAGTATCATAGATAAGTATGAATTTACTTGCACAAGCGTACGAATGCTTGAACAAGATAAATGTCATACTACCAACCTACTAGGATCCAAAATATTTGACAGAGTTAACACCATATGCAAAAGGTGTCAACCATAAGCATAAAAGACTAAGAACAGTACAGAGCTAACTTCTAAGACTACTAAACGTCAAGTGTCGGAGTAGAAATAACATGCGCTAAGTAACGCGACAGCAGTGATAAGTGAATCATTTACTATGTCAAATGATTCACATCACGACAACGCTCCTAGGACCCATCTTCCTTGGTGGTGTCGCGTCTTTCGATCTTTGGAATCGTCTTCCCTCACCAGAAACGTCTTCTGATGAGTATCGGACCTCATCTGCGGCATCAGAGTGGAGGGAGAGTCATCGCTGCTGCTCGGTCGTCTTCTCCCGAGGTCTCCTCCTTCGCCTCATGCTGCCCTGCTGGTCCATATCTTGCCAACTGATCTGCCGTGAGATCCCCCTTGGCCACGTACAGATAACAGAAGAATAGAGTAAGATGTCCTCCTGCCGGGGTTTCAAAGTACACCAGCTTTGCCTGCACATACGCGAGGAAGAACGCACCCCAGTTGACATTCTCTCCCGCGCACATTGCTTCCAGGAACTCCACGTCATGATCTCCAAGGTACCTCATTTTCTGCGCATTCCCCTTAGGAAAGAGGTGAAAGAACAGCTTCGCCAGAAGACGCTTCTGCGGCTCCCGGTAAGATTCGACCTTCCAGCCGTTTCTTCCATGCCTGTCCTCCAGGAAGAGGCAAGATGTACTCCCTGGCAATGCCACTTACTCGAGATCATGTGTAAGATCTTCTTCTTGAGCCAACAACCTCGGTTCTCAGATTCTGACATATGCAAGGCCTTGCACCACCAATCTTCGGTCCAGGAAGATGATCTTCCTCGAGCTACTCCTACCTTCGCGGGTACACGGTTGCGAGGCGGTAAGGCTGTCCAAACCTCCTCCAGAAGATCCTGGTCGGCGAGGTTCCAATCCCACAGGAAGAAGTCGAGACCCAACTTCTTGATGAAGGGTTTGGTCTCAACCAACTTTGCTGACGGTAACACCAACCCTCGAGGATGCATCGCCATACTTGAAACTCTGTTGCACTAAGCCAAACGTACTTACTGTGAGCCGAAGGCTCAGTCCTTCTCAAGCTCTCACAGTCTAGCTTCCACTCTCAGAAGACGAATCTAGTTTTCCAGAAGACAGCTACTCCGTCTTCCGGGATTCTAATAGTGCTTCTTAAATAGTTCTCGTCTTCCGAGCTATATCTAAACAATCCTAACTAAGCAAGGCCTAGCATGGATTCCTAAGAAGACAACCCACCTTGCATTACATCCTACTTCCTAACAGAAGATACAAGATTTGCGACAAGTAGAGTGTGCAACAGGTTCAGAAGATGGTTGCGGACTCCTGCGCTGACAGTGGTCTCAGGGAAGACTCTCGGGACAGCTTTCGATTCAATATCTTTCTCGGAAGACCTCCCGAAGCCAGGCTTCCCTTCATTGGTCTCACATGTCTTCTGCTTCATACGCGCAATCTATCCTCACCACAGACTCATGTCAATTTGTGGTGCCCACAAATTACAGGATTCACGAATTTTTGAAATTTTTAAGATTAATAACTTGTTTGTATAACTGAAGAAGCGTTGTTACTTAAGATTACGGCTTCTTTAGAAGGAAGATGATCTTACGAGCTTTTTGTAATAAGAAGTTGATTTCTTCGGAAGACGACCGTCTTCCGGAAAGCGTCTTCTCGGTCGTGTCTTCGGAAGGCGGAAGACGAAAGACGGAAGACACGTATCTTCCGGAAGACGGCAACCGTGGAAGCTTCACCACGTAAGAAGTAGGTGCACCTACCAGGTAGCACCGAATAGGTTAGGTAGGTCAGGAGGATCGAAATCTCTAAACTGCGGGGAAGATGCGCAGGAAGCGCATTAGCACATTTCAGCTTCCCGCAGCAAGAGAATTCTTGGTTGAGAAGATCGATTCAAGAGTGATTGATTCGAGTGAGGAAGACAGCGAGGTGAAATTGAGAGAGGTCAGGATTGATTCGAAGCTAGAAGGAAGGTAAGGTCAAATTATTGAGAGCAAAAGCGTGTCGAGCTGAAGGAGTTTTCTGTGAACTCCCGGAAGCTGACATTGGAGAACGGCTGAGTGGAATCGAAGGTGGACGGCTTGATCGATTGAGGCGTAGTAAGGAGCTGACGACGGAAGCAGCTTTGTGGGGTCGCAATGGAGTTGGAACCAGAGCCGGAAGCGCGCAGAAGATCAAAGACAGCTCGGGAAGCAGACAGAAGATAGTAGAGGTTCTTCCCATGTTCTCTTCTCTTCCCACCGCTTCTCATCTTTGTTTGGTATCCCCCGCGCTTCCCCAGTTGTTTGCAGACAACCCGATCGATCAGTTCTCACCCTGGATTTTCCTATTGTGACATTGGTCGCGGAAGCGCTGTCCAATTTCTGTCAGACATCTTCTTGCTTCTTCCCGAGTTCAATTCGAGCTTCCCTACTCCTAACCCTCAAATTGGAGACCTCAGCTATCAATTTCCCTACCCTACCATCCCTCTACTCCCGAACCCTTGAACAGAAGACACTTTAGAAGATTGGAACATCTTCGGAAGACGCTTCGGAAGCCTGACTGTCTTCGGAAGACTGACTGTACACAATCCGTATCAAGAGTGGATTTGCTTTGTTTTGGTGTTAAGAGAGGCTTTGTACGAATTCCGAGTGGCTTGGTGAGTTGTTTGTTATTTCAAGAAGTTGGAAGTCGGGAACTAGGTCTGTGCCTCCCGGTCTTCCAAGCTTCAAATCCACATCTTCCTAGAGAGCCTAGAAGACTGGAAGGGCTGACAAAATGCACGAGAAGACGTGAGGGTCCATTTCGGGTCTCTTCTGTCCGATCCATAGCAGCCCATTCCTTCTTCTTCCCGAACTCAAGAGAGAGTCGTGAGAAGTCTTGCTGGCAAAATCTGGAGAGAATGATCGAGGATCATGTCTTCTCATCATACAGCAAGCTTCTTCTGAGTGTGTATGAGAGGTGAGAAGTCAGAAGAACAAAGTGCAAATGTCTTGAGTCTGTTGTGAGGATAGATTGCACGTAGGAAGCAGAAGACAAGTGAGACCAGTGAAGGGAAGCCTGGCTTCGGGAGGTCTTCCGAGAACGGTATTGAATCGGAAGCTGTCTCGGGAGTCTTCCCAGATGCCACTGTCACCGCAGGAGTCCGCAACCAACTTCTAAACCTGTTACACACTCTATTTCTCGCATATCTTGTATCTTCTGTTAGGAAGTAGGATGTAATGCAAGGTGGGTTGTCTTCTTAGGAATCCATGCGAGGCCATGCTTAGTTAGGATTGTTTAGATATAGCTCAGAAGACGAGAGATATTTAAGAAGCACTGTTAGAATCCCTGAAGACGGAGTAGCTGTCTTCTGGAAGACTAGATTCGTCTTCTGAAGAGTGGAAGCTGGACTGCAAAGACTGTGGTGCAACAGCGTGCAGGAATGACTGCATGGAGGTCTTTATTGACAATCCTCAAAGTGGGATGGTGGAAGTCCTGCCATATCGTTGTATTGCTATTCTCTCGTGGACAGAATCTAGAGATTGATGAAGCACCCAGCTTTAGGTGGAAGCGTTGGATGGATGTGGAGAGTTTTACAGTGGTCACGAAGTTTTCCTCAGATTGGCAATCAGAGGAGAATGAGGCAATTGGAATCTCCTGTCGTGAATGCTCAACCACCTACTGCAGAAAAAAGTTCCTACCGTAGAGGAATTGAAAGCTCAATCAGAGTTCTTACAGTTGGAGGCTTCACAAGTTCGTGATCGATACGCCAGCCTCAAGGATTCGATTTAGACATCTTGCACAGGTAGCTGAACAATTGCAGCAGCGTGCTGTTGTGGAGCTGAAACTGGGTAACGAGGGAATTGCATCGCAACTTCTCATGGAAGGGAGAACGTCTTGAGCATGACATAGCACAGCAAGCGACGAATCTCAACGTTATGAATTACTCTCCTCTAAAGTTCAATGATGTTATAGCGGAGAGAGCTTATGGCTGTCTTGACCTCAACATCAGCTAAGGTGGCAGGGAATGAAGATCATGTAGTGAGGATAATTTCTCTCAGAGAAGGTGGTGCAGTTCTCTGACGCAGATCTAGAGGATAAAATCTGAGACAAGTTGTAAGGATTGAAGAGGACGGCATTCGTGGTACCAGAATTACGACGATGGACCTTCATGATATCAAACAAGAGGCATCGGCAGCTTCCTAGCTTATCAGTAGCCGAGTAAGGAGCTCCGGTAGGAGCAGATCAGGAAGAGATTGCCACCGAGCAATCAGAGTAGATAGTAACCACAACCGACGTTGACATTTCCAAACTTAGTAAGACCAAACATGCTATCTTAAGAGTGGCAGTTTTCAGTGTAAAATTAGTTAGGATACCATGTGGCAGCATAGGTAACGTAGGAACAGCAAAGTAGAGGGCTAAAACCGAAAAAGGGAAACCGCTTACATGTGGGGTGGCAGCCTTCTGACAGCGCCCATCTCTCCCTGGTGGTCATCTCCTCTGTTTTCTCGTGGCAGATGGTATAAGTAGGATCGAAGAGTAGGAAATCGGAGTTCACACACAAACATTTTACGGTGTAGACTCATGACACATTAGACAGAGAGTACACCTTTGAGAGGCGCACTAAGTACATTGTTGTGTACTGTGCGCACACACACTACACCCGATGTTTGAGACATAGGAATAGACTGGGATTATACCAGAGGGGTCTGCATGCTCATTACCAGCAGTGGTTCGAGGATGTAGATAGAGGTAGTGGACAGTTTAGGAACAGGGAACGGCATCTTCGTATAGTCCTGTTGGCTAGACTGGTGTGTCGAGGAGTAGGAGCAGGAAGTAGAGGGAGTGAGCTTCCCAATGCCAATGTGACTTCTTCTCGGGGAATGGATTGCTGATTAGAGTGCAGAAGCTTTGTCCATGTCTTTTGGGTGGATTTTCTTGGATTCACTCTCGATTGTGCATGGGAAGCGTTTTTCTTGAGTGACGGTGACTGTCAGCAGTTGTGGAATTGCAGCTTGGCTCGTCCAGTGGAGCACTTAGGATCTACGTACGGACGGTCTTATGGATTAGAAATCCCAGAAGACAGAGTAGTCGGAGTAGCGAAGAGAAGAAGAAAGAAGCCTTCTTCTCACAGCAGAAGACGACATCCTCAAGTGGAAGACGGTGCAACTGTACACACGTTTGTTGTCTTCCTCTCCAAACTATTACAAGAAGGGATGGCTTGTTAGTCAGGATCCGGACTAGAAGCTTGTCGGAATCTTAATTTCTCCTTTTCATCTTGTTTTCTCTTGTTTGGATTTTCCCTTCTTCCTCATCTTCTCTCATCTTCCGCATCTTCTTACCTTCTTCTAGTGAGCTTCCGAGACTTCTATTGAGCTTCCGTGAAGGTGAATGTCGTTGTAGTGCTGCAGGAAGACCATTTTCGTAGGCAGAAGCCTGGGAAGGCTATTAGGGGCATACACCCTGTGATTAATCTAATCCGTTGGAATGTGAGTGAGAGAGTAAGGTGTAACAGCCGTTGCTAGTCGACTTCTGCGAAGCAGGAACAGTCTTCTGGAGGTGTGAGAAGCCGAACCTCTAGAAGTCGAGAATTACTTCGGGAAGACGGTACTGAGAAGACCGGAAGAAGAGACCTGGAAGCAGGAAGCGTCTTCCCAAGCTTCTCTATGAATAGTTGTGTGATATTTTAGTTAGTAGTTGTTTGTTTAGGTTCAGAGCACCTTTTGGCGAGTCTGGAAGACGCGTGGTTTTGTGAGAAGACGGGATTTCTAGGCAAAACCTGTGTGTTTGAACAGATCTTAGAACTTAGAGCAGCGTTACTTGTGCAAATCCTATGTGGGAACAATATCTTGTATACTAAATGGGCAAAAGGAGTAATCCTGCGATACTACACAATTGCACTCTGTTCTTCTGACTTCTTACCTCTCGTACACACTCAGAAGAAGCTTGCTGCATGATGAGAAGACATGACCCTCGATCATTCTCTCCAGATTCTACCAACAAGACTTCTCACAACTCTATTCTAAGTTCGGGAAGAAGAAGGAATAGGCTGCTATGGGTCAGACAGAAGAGACCCATAATGGACCCTCACGTCTTCTCGCGCATTCTGCCAGCCTTTCCAATCTTCTAGTCTCTCTAGGAAGATGTGGATTTGAGAAGCTTGGAAGACCGGGAGACACAGGCCTAATTCCCGACTTCCAACTTCTCGAAATAACAAAACAACTCACCAAGCCACTCGGGATTCGTACCAAACCTCTCTTAACACCAAAACAAAGCAAATCCACTCTTGATACGAATTGTATACAGTCGTCTTCCGAAGACAGTCAGGCTTCCGAAACGTCTTCCGAAGACAGTCAGGTTTCAGAAGCGTCTTCCGAAGATGTTCAGACCTTCCGAAGCGTCTTCTGTTCAAGGTTTCGGGAGTAGAGGGATGGTAGGGTAGGGAAATTGATAGCTGGGATCTCCAATTTGAGGACGATGGGTAGGGAAGCTCGAATTGCACTCGGGAAGAAGTAAGAAGATGACTGTCGGAAATTGGGTAGCACTTCCGCGCCCAATGTCTCAGAAGGAAAAATGTGGAGAGGGAATTGATCGATCGAGCTGCCTGCAAACAACCGGGGAAGCGCGGGGGATACCAAACAAAAGACGAGAAGCAGTGGGGAAGGAAAGAGAACATGGGAAGAACCTCTACAGTCTTCTGTCTTCTTCTCGGTCTTCCTTCAGTCTTCTGCGCACTTACGACTTCGACCCCAGCTCCAATGCGACCCCATTAAGCTGTTGCCGCTGCCAATGTCTCGCCACTCCTCAATCGAAAGGGTCCTCCTCTCATTTCTCGCAGCTGCCCTTCAATGTCTGCTTCCGGGAGTCTCCAGAAGACCCCTTCAGCTCGATGCGATTCCTACTCTCAGCGATTTGCCCTCGACTTCTTCCTAGCTGTGAATCGATCCTGGCTCTACTCAATTTCACTCTGCTGCCTTCACTCAACTCGATTACCTTCCAATTCGATCTTCTAAGCCAAAGCAACCTCGATGCGGGAAGTGGTAGTGTTCAACGCTAATGCGCTTCCTTCGCATCTTCTCGCGCAGGTTAGGGGTTCTCAACCTAGATGACCTAGATGACCTACCTAACCTACTCGGTATTACCTGGTGGGTACACCTACTTCTTTACTTGGAAATACGTGGTTAGGCTTCCGTGGTTGCCGTCTCCCGGAAGATACGTGTCTTCCGTCTTTCGTCGTCTTTCGCCTTCGGAAGACACAACCGACAAGATGCTTCCCGGAAGACGGTCGTCTTCCGAAGAAGTTCACATCTTATTACAAAAAGATCGTAAGATCATTTTCCTTCTAAGGAAGCCGTAATGTTAAGTAACAACGCTTCTTCAGTTATACAAACAAGTTATTAATCTTAAAAATTTCAAAAATTCGTGAATCCTGTAAATTGTGGGCGCCACACTTAGCTGGAGACTTACCTTTTAGGTTAATTAATCTGCGGCTGCGGGAGATAGAGGACTTTTTACAAAGAGCAGAGGGGAAGCCGTCGGGACGCGCAGGAGAAGCTTGAGGGTTGAGGAGATGGAATTTCTGAGAGAATTCAGTGAGGAGATTGACGCAAAGGGATAGACAAGAGTTTAGGAGCAAAAACTTTATCTAATATACAGATTGGAGGCAGAGCTACCTTCTAAACGAATAGGAGAAAGTCTATTGAGTAGAGATCGGTTTGATGGTTTGTGAGAGGTTTTTGATTGTCGTTGAATCAAATTTCTGAGAGTTTTCAGTTGAGAGGTTGACGCAAGGAGAGGAATAAGAGTTAGGGGTCGGAATTTCACCCACTAGACCGAGTTTGAGGTGAACTTGGTAGATTTTGGCAGAGAGGCGTGCGCAAGATAGGAAGAGAGAATTTTCCCGTTGAAGAAATTGATGGTGCAGTTGACACTGAAATAAAGTTATTCTGAATCCTGAAAGATCTATCGGTGGACCTAAGTGTCTGCTAGGTGTCTGTTTGAGTGTTTGTTTCGTAATTGATGGCGACAAGAAGCAGGGTTTTGAGATCTCATCGCCAGCAGCAACCTATTTTCCTTTTAGGTCGTTTCTCTGATCAATTACAGTCAAGAGGTCCGCCCTCCTCAAGAAAGACTCTCGCAGCGACAACGTGTCTTCTCAAGTGTTTTGAGTGGAGGAGGTGACTTCCTCTGACCACTGCGAGGACACCCCATCTCCCAACGTCGAACAGGTGCCTCAGAAGAGTCAAGAAGTGTAGGTGGACCTAGCTTTCTAGAAGATGCTTCCGTCTTCGGAAGCCGCACCAAAAAAGCAAGTCATGAATGTCAAGGAGGAAGTCATCTCAGCCGCACCGGAGGTACCAGCAGAGCTTCTCACTTCATCAGAGGTCGATTTAAGAGTTCAGATAGGAGAGGATCTAGTGGAGATAGCACCCGACAATCAGGAATAGGCAGCTAGATAAGAAGACAGTTGACTTATCTAATTTTGATAGGAGACGAAGTCTGCTATTTTAAGAAGAGATAACTCCTTTGTATTTTTAGGTGACTGTCCATGTGGTAGGATAGACAACGGTAGGAGTAGAGAATAAGTTTCCAAACTGAGAAGGGAACCGTATGCTTGTGAGGTGGTGGCCTTCTGACAGCGGCCCATCTTTCCTGGTTGCGAGTTGAGATTGGAGAGGATCTCTCTACTGCGACTCAAGTGCAGATATAAAGTAGAACAATAAGTAGGATTCTGTACACACATGTTACACACAAGACGCACAGAACGCATTACGTCCATTGCTAGAGACATACGAACAGAGTTGGATTACTCAAGAGGGGTCTGCACTTCCGCTCCCATCAATGAATTGAAAGATGTAGACAGCTGTAGTGGACAGCCTAGAACAAGGAACGGCATCATCTTGTAGTCTTACTTCTAAGCTGATGTGCCGAGGGATAGGAACATGAAGTGGAGAGAGTGAGCTTTCCAAAGCCAATGTATCTTCTTCTCGGGGAATTGATTTTCAGATTTGATTGCAGAAGCTTTGTTTGTGTCTTCTGGACAGTGGGTTTCCTTGAATTCACACCCATTGTGCATGAGAAGCCTTCTTCTTGAGTGGCGGTGATTGTTAGAAGCTGTGCAAAGTTGAAGCTTATCTCATCCAGTGGAGCACTTCGAATCCACGTACGGACTGACATAAGAGAGATTGGTCCCTGACGTCAGAGTACTAGGAGCAACGACAAAAGAAGAAAGAAGTCTTCTTTCCACACCAGAAGACGACATCCTCGAGTAGAAGACTGTGTAACTGTAAGCCGATTTGTGATCTTCTTTCTCAAATTACTACAAGCAAGGATGGCTTGTTAGTCAAGATCTGGACTAGAAGCCTGTCGAAATCTTAATTTCTCTTTTTCGTCTTGTTTCTTCTTGTTTGGATTTTCTCTTCTTCCTCTTCTTCTCTCATCTTCCCATCTTCCTATCTTCTTCTAGTGAGCTTCCGAGACTTCTATTGAGCTTCCGTGAAGGTGAATGTCGTTGTAGTGCTACAAGAAGATCATTTTCGTATGTAGAAGCCTGGGAAGGCTACAGGGGACGTACACCCTGTGAATTATCTAACCCCGTTGGAAACTGGAATAGCAATGTGTGACAGACATTGAGACAGTCTTCTGGAGGTGTCAAAAGCCGAGTTGAAGTCCCAAAAGCCGAGAATTGCTTCGAGAAGACCATCGTGACAGCCGTGACATGGAAGCAGGAAGTGTCTTCTCGAGCTTCTCGATGAGTATTTGTGTGACATTTTAGGTAGTAGTTGTTTGTTTGGGTCCAGGGCACCTTCTGAAGGGTCTAGAAGCCGTTTGATTTTGTGAGAAGACGGGATTTTTAGACAAATCCTGCGTGTTTTCGTGTTTGAACAGATTTTAGAACTTAGAGCAACGATACTAGTGTAAATCTCTTGAGGAACAGAATCTTTTATGCTAAATGAGCTAAAGGAGAAATCTTGAGACACTACATATAGTAGCTTCGTATTTTTGGCGCCTCATCTTAGTAACGATTGTTCTAAGCTTTCTGGATCTGTGTGTCAGTCATTAGTTACATTTTGAACTAACTTGGATTGTATGTTAGTGTGTTATGAAACTTCATCTTGCTAGAAGACAGGAACCACAGCCAGAAGCTGAGATGAGACATCAGGGGGAACTAGAAGAAGCCGCTTCTCCACTTCCAAGAGCTTCTTGGAAGACTCGATCTTGGAAAACTGCAGTAAGTGCAACATGACGCAGGAGAGGGAGACGTTCAGAACTTGTGACAGGTTGTTCAGATCTTCAGCCTACCAGATCCAGCCTATCAGATCCACTCTGGTGGATACCTCCGACCAGAGGAAGAAGCAGAAGACGTGCGGGTAAGGACCCTGAGTGGGTACATTCACCCCAGCGAACTGCTTCTAGAGAGCAGCGGGTATCCATGAGACACCAAAGGAAAGAACAAGAGCTCAGGAAGATCCGAACACTAGATTTCTAAGAGCCTTCCAGAGAGTGAGATTATCTTTGGAGAAGACAGAAGCCAACCAGGTGACAAAATAGATTACAAAGTAGATTTTGGGTCTGGTTACGTAGAAGACGTCTTCCCAAGTGTGAGAGAGGCTTCTCAAGGTGAAAGAAGATTGGAGGGGATCGCTCCAAACATCTCAGAGGATGGTAGCGACAGTAGCTCTGACTCAGAAGACGACATTCGTGACTCAGACAGACCTTGATCTTCGAGAAGATCATCTCCACCACATAAGTTTGACAGAGGAAGAAATTGACAGTTGCATCAGCCGGCCGCAAACATGGCTTCTCACACTCGGCAAAAGTATCATCAGTACAACGATGATGTTGTGCTGATGACTTCATCACGATTGTGGTGCCCACAAATTATAGGATTCACGAATTTTTAAAATTTTTATGATTAATAACTTGTTTGTATAACTGAAGAAGCGTTGTTACTTAAGGTTACGTCTTCCTTAGCAGGAAGATGATATTACGAGCTGTTTGTAATAATAAGTTGACTTCTTCGGAAGACGACCATCTTCGGAAGAGCGTCTTCTCAGTTGCGTCTTCGGAAGACGGCGGAAGACATCCATCTTCCGGAAGACAGCGACAGCGAAGGTCTAACCACGACTTTTTCAGTAAAGGAGTAGTTGTACCTACTGGGTCGCACCGAACAGGTAGGTAGGTTAGGTAAGTCACCTAGGGTCGAAACCCCTAAACTGCGGGAAAGATACAGGAAGCGCATTAGTGGATTCTCAGCTTCCTGCAGCAGGAGCGCTCTTGGTGGAGAAGATCGATTTCAGAGTGATTGATTTGAGAGAGGAAATCAGCGAAGTGGAATTGAGTGAGGACAAGATCAATTAGAAGCTAGAAGTGAGGCGAGGTCGAATTGCTGAAGCACGGAAGACAGGAAGCGAAGGCGTTTTCTGTGAGCTCCCGGGAAGCTGACATTGGAGAGTAGCTGAGTAGAATCGAAGGTGATTGAGGCGTGGCCAGAAGCTGACGACGGAGGCAGCTCAGTGGGGTCGCATTGGAGCTGGGACCAGAGCCAGAAGCGCGTGGAAGGTCGAAGGCAACTCGGGAAGCAAAAGAAGACTGTAGAGGTTCTTCCCACGTTCTTCCCCCTTCTCACTTCTTCTCGCCTTTGTTTGGTATCCCCCGCGTTTCCCCGGTTGGTTGCAGACAGCCTGATCGATTATCCTCATCCCCATTTTTCCTATTGTAACATTGGGTGCGGAAGCGCTGCCCAATTTCTGTTAGGCATCTTCCTACTTCTTCCTGAGTTCAATTCGAGCTTTTCTACCCATCATCCTCAAATTGACGATCCCAGCTAAATTTCCCTACCCTACTACCCTTCTATCCCCGAAACCTGGAACAAAAGACACTTCGGAAGATTGGAACATCTTCGGAAGACGTTTCTGAACTTAACTGTCTTCGGAAGACTGTCTTCGGAAGTCGACTATAACCAATTCGTATCCATAGTGGATTTGTGTTGCTTTTGTTTTAAGAGAGGCTTGGTACGAATCCTGAGTGGTGTGGTGAGTTCTTTTGTTATTTCGAGAAGTTGGACGGTGAGACCAATGAAGGGAAGCCTGACTTCGGGAGGTCTTCCGAGAAAGACATTGAATCGGAAACTGTCCCGGGTGTCTTCCCAGAGGCCACTGTCACCGCAGGAGCCCGCAACCATCTTCCGAACCTGTTGTGCACTTTATGTTTCGCGAATCTTGTATCTTCTGATAGGAAGTAGGATGTAATGCAAGGTGGGTTGTCTTCTTGGTAATCCATGCGAGGCCTTGCTTAGATAGGATTGCTTAGATATAGCTCGGAAGACGAGAGCTATCTAAGAAGTACTGTTAGAATCCCAGAAGACGGAGTAGCTGTCTTCTGGAAGACTAGTTTCGTCTTCTGAGAAGTAGAAGCTAGATTGTGGACACTGGGAAGGACTGAGCCTTCAGCTCATAGTAGGTGCTTGTGGCTTAGTGCAACAGATCTTCCAGTATGACGATGCATCCGCGAGGCTTGGTGTTACCAGCGGCAGAATTGGCCGAGACCACTCCTTTCCTCAAGGAGTTGGGTCTCGATTTCTTCCTGTGGGATTGGAACCTCGCAGACCAGGGACTTCTGGAGGAGGTGTGGGCAGCGTTACCACCTCGCAACCGTGTACTTGCGAAGGCAAGAGTAGCTCGAGGAAGACCATCTTCTTGGACTGAAGATTGATGGTGCAGGGCTTTCCACAGGTCAGACTCCGAGGACCGAGGGTATTGGTTTGAGAAGAAGATTTTGCCCAGGGTAGTGAGTACGTGGCATGTGCCTGTGAGCACCACTTGTCTTTTCGTGGAAGACAGGCAGGGTAGGAATGGGTGGAAGATTGAATCTTACCGGGAGTCGAAGAAGCGACTTCTGGCGAAGCTGTTTCTGCATCTCTTCCCCAAGGGGAAAGCGTAGAAGACGAGGTACCTGAGAGATCAGGACGTAGAGTTCCTGGAAGCAGTGTGGGATACCAAAGTACCCATCTACTGGGGCGCATACATCCACAACTATGTACAGACGGGGCTAGCATACTTGGGTACCCCGGCGGGAGGACACTTGACACCTTTCCTCTGCTATTTGTACGTAGCCATGGGGGATCTTAGGGGAGATCAGCAAGCAGAGTATGGGCCAACCGGGCAACAAGAGGTGAAGGAGGAGATCTCGAAAGACGATGACCGAGCAGCAGTCGCAACTTCCCCTCCCACTCTGATGCCACAGCTGAGACCCGGCTCTCACCAAAAGACGCTTCTGGTGAGAGAAGACGAGTCTAGTGGGTCGGAAGACGTCACGCCACCGAGGAAGAAGGATCCTAGAAGTGTACCTAAGAAGCCCACTTCCCTCATTCATTCAGGATCGGAGTCTCGGAAGAAGAATTGCTGAGTACCCGATCGGAGTAGAAGACCGCTTCTGCAACACATGGGAGTCTTCCGAAGACTCCAGAAGACAAGAGAAGAAGGGATACTCCTACTGCGATGCGGGGAAGCGCAGTAAAGAGAACCGCTCCTGCCACGAAGGATCTTCCATCCCGGAAGATGAGAAGAGTAGCTTCTTCTCGTGCGCAGAAGATGAAGGCCATGGTGGTGGAAGAGGCTTCCTTGCCTCTGGAAGACGAGGTCGACACCTCAGAGCGAGTAGTGGAGATGAACTTGTCTTCTGCAGGAAGAAGGCTGGAAGAGTTCAGCGCCTTCTTCCACAAGGAGATCCAGCCAGCTATGGAGTTGCTGGAGAAGAGAGCGAAGACTCAGGAGAGGTCCTTGCAAGTTGGATCCGGTCTGTGCACCTTGCTGCGACAGGAAGAAGACCAGAAGAAGACGGAGTCGCTGGAAGCTAGTCTCCTCACCACGGAGAAGCTCGCAGCCAGATACAAGGCGGAAGCAGCCGCTTCTGCCAAGGAGCTGGTGCAGCTTCGGAAGAGCAACCAGGAGTTGCAGGCGCGTGTACAGCAGCGCGATCAGGAAGTCCTCCGAGTGCGGGAGAAGATCACCGCCCTTGCCGAGGAGAAGACCACATGGAAGACGCAGCGAGAAGCCGCAGAAGCGCGAGTTGCAGTTGAGAAGACGCACCGGGAAGCAGCGGAGGCTCGTGCACTAGAGATACTAGCACAGTCGGTGGAAGTGCTTCGGAAGAAGTTCAACTTCACCGCGGGTAGGAAGTTACTTACCTTGGCTAGAGGATGGGACAGCGAATCCAAGGCAATGTTGGTGGAATGCCGGGAGAGCATGTTCAAGTACTTGGATCGGTAGATAGAGGGAGTGAAGACACTCTATGGTCTTCCCTCGCTTCGGACACCTGCAACTGCATCTTCTCAAGCTCCAGCACCATTGACTGGATCCGGAATGGAGAAGGAGGAGTTCGACCTCGCTGTGACACTTGGTAGTGACAGCTCCGCTCTTGCGATCCATCTCTTCTCCTTGTAGCAACTCAACCTTCTCAATCAATCACCCCAAGAGCTCTCAGTGGAAGCACCAGATGTCAGGTTGAGAGTCTTCCTGGGAAGGACGAACCTTCTGGCTGTGATATGAGCTTGAAGGCTGTGTTCAATCTACTCGGGGAAGCGTTGAGCTCTTGGCTGTGGCTGGTCTACTCACAGGATAGGCTTCAGGTCTCAAGGTGATACTGAAAACACTCAAGTAAGTCTCTAGGCTCTTCTGATAAGTTCAGGAAGCAGAGTTCAGGCTTAACTAGCAATGATAAGATCAGATGGCGAACTTTGACACTCAGGATTGAGAAATATGTGAAGGTTCAGACTTCAGAACTCCTCCTACATGTAAATGAGGTTCTACTAGATACACATACGAAATTTCAGCTTCAGATCAATTCAGAGCACTAAGATATGAGCAGAAACTTTCTGAGTAGAGAAATTAGGGCAGTTTCTGATACCCAGACAGCTATTTCGACCTATAACAAGGAATTGGCTCGATCACTTTTGGAATTTCTTACAGGATTTGCAGTACACAGCTTGATAAACACTCCTGTGAAGTTGGGCCTCCTGATTCCACACAGAACTCCAGATCTCGCTCTCTGAAGTTGCTGCTCCAGATTGAGAGCTTTTCGGACCCCCTCTACTTCAGCGGTCGCCCTGAATTACTCACTGACTCAATCGACATAAAAATTTGGAGACAGTCGTAGCCCTGCTGACAGTGATCACAGCCACGAAGTTTTGAAGCGCTTTCCTCGATTCTGCTGCAAATGACACTCAAAACCCCAAATTGAACAGAAGTGCTGCAATTCTGACACAAATCAAACTTCAATCAGCCATAACTTCTTGTTTATTGCTCCAAATCGATCAAACTTTTCGCTGACAGTGCTTGGCTCGACGAGCTCTATCTCCCTGTGCTCTCAGATTTCGAAGTGCCCTCACAAATTGCTCGAACTCCCCTCTAGAGCTCTATTTCTAAATTTAGAGTTTAACAAAAGACAAAAACAGACCAATGAGAGTTCATAGCTCCACTTGGTTGTCCTTTAGTACCCTAAACCACGTGGCAACTTAGTTTTACCCATAGGCTACCACGTCAAGCTCCCTAGAGTGCCAACGTAAAACTTACACTACCTAAAACGACACGCAGCCCGAAAAATACTTAAATCAGCTAGAAAGCGTGCATGGGCGACAAGTAAGTACAACCCATGAGCTCAAACCCCTATCTACATGTTAAATCTAAGTCATGTACATCGAGTATTATAGATAACTATGAATTTACTTGCACAAGCGTACGAATGCTTGAACAAGATAAATGTCATACTACCAACCTACTAGGATCCAAAATATATCACAGAGTTAACACCATATGCAAAAGGTGTCAACCATAAGCATAAAAGACTAAGAACAGTACAGAGTTAACTTCTAAGACTACTGAACATCAAGTGTCGGAGTAGAAATAACATGCGCTAAGTAACGCGACAGCAGTGATAAGTGAATCATTTACTATGTCAAATGATTCACATCACGACAGCGTAGGAGCACCAAAATGGATGGCTAATTAGGAAGGGGAACCGCTTGCATGTGGGGTGACAACCTCTTGTCAGCGCCTCTCTCTCCCTGGTGGTCGTTCCCTCTGGCTCTCATAGCAGCGACATAAGTAGAATCAAAAATAGAAAATAAGAGTTCTGTAGAGTTCTGTAACGACTGCACACACACATCGATTCTATGGTGCAGGCAGACTAGACACATTCGAGAGAAGACACATGATAGACAGTTCTTCGCACACTACACCCGTTGTTGGAAACATACGAATAGTCTGGGAATACACAGGAGGGGTCTGCATGCTCGTACCAGCAGTGGTTCGGAGATGTAGATAGAGGTAGTGGACAGTTTAGGAACAAGGAACGGCATCCTCGTGCAGTCCTGTTGACTAGACTGGTGTGTCGAGGAGTAGACGCAGGAAGTAGAGGGAGTGAGCTTCCCAATGCCATTGTGACTTCTTCTCGGGGAATGGATTGTGGATTTGAGTGCAGAAGCTTTGTTCATGTCTTCTGGGTGGTGGGTTTCCTTGAATTCGTTCCCAATTGTGCATGGGAAGTGTTCTTCTTGAGTGGCGGTGAATGTCAACAATTGTGGAAATGTAGCTTGACTCGTTCAGTAGAGCACTTGGGATCTGCGTACGAACGGTCTTATGGATAAGAGATCCCAGAAGACAGAGTAGTCAGAGCAGCGAAGTGAAGAAGAAAGAAGCCTTCTTCCCACAGCAGAAGACGACATCCTCGAGTAGAAGACGGTGCAACAGTACTCACGTTTGTTGTCTTTCTCCCCAAACTATCACAAGCAGGGATGGCTTGTTAGTCAGGATCCGGACTAGAAGCATGTCGGAATCTTAATTTCTTCTTTTCATCTTGTTTTCTCTTGTTTGGATTTTCTCATCTTCCCCATCTTCTCTCATCTTCCCCATCTTCTTACCTTCTTCTAGTGAGCTTCCGAGACTTCTATTGAGCTTCCGTGAAGGTGAATGTCGTTGTAGTGCTGCAGGAAGACCATTTCCGTAGGCAGAAGCTTGGGAAGGCTACAGGGGGCATACACCATGTGATTGATCTAACCTGTTGGAGTGTGAGTGCGAGAGTAAGGTGTAACAGCCGTGCTAGTCGACTTCTGCGAAGTAGGACATTCTTCTGGAGGTGTGAGAAGACGAGCTGAACCCCCAGAAGACGAGAATCGCTTCGGGAAGACGGTATCGAGAAGACCAGAAGAAGCAACCTGGAAGCATGGAGATCGTCTTCCCGAGATTCTCTGTGAATAGTTGTGTGATATTTTAGTTAGTAGTTGTTTGTTTAGTTCCAGAGCACCTTTTGGAGTGTCTGTAACAACCCAGAGAAACACAAAGTATCGGAAATAGTAAATTAAGGATCGTTCTCACGAAGATACAGTTAACAATTACATAAAACACAGTACTACAACGTCACAATGATAATTCAGATAGTTTTATGTTATTCTCACGGAATGGAATAATATCCGAATGAGAGTTCAAGTCTGATAAGAAACCAAACCCAAGTACAAACCTGATAAATCGAATACAAACAACAATGAAATAGTTCTTGATCACGGACCTTTCCAACAACACAAAGAGAAGATTCGAGAAGATAGAGGTGTGAGTTAATGAGGTAGCAAAATACTGCTGAAATGTTACTAGTCTTCTTCTGAAAAGACAGAAGAATACAGACTTCACATCAAGGTTCCAAGGAATAAGTCCCTACTCTTCCTAAGAAATGTTCTTCCAACTAAATCCTCACTCTTAAGAATCCCACTTATTTGAAGAAGGCAGACTTAAGACGAAGCCACCATCATCCGAACTCTTCTTACAATTTAACTTATGCTCTTCCACTTCATAGTAACTAATATGTTCTCAGATCTTCGAAATGTCCTTCACTCAAATAGCCCGAAGGCTCTCTTCGCCGAAGGTCACCTTCGCTCACTGTATCAATCAGATTTACACCTGCGACAACAAACTACGTCCTTCGTAGGTAAATTCACCTTCGCCCACTTCTCTCACACTCACTCTCCGTAATCTTGCGCAATCGAAAATTAAGAAACAAAAACTGAAAACATGGAAAAGGTAAAATGACAGAAACTCGCATCGCTTATATAGCCCTTCGCCCTAAGATGGCGGATCTCATTTCCTACAAAAGATGATTACATCTGAATCGTGCGATCACGTCCTCCCACTTGGCGGAACCATAGTATCTACTCTACCTAACCGTAAAGAGTGTCCTATACTGGCTAACGTAAACTTAACTGTCTCCCTAAGCTCCTTCAAATCTCGTATAATCCTCTCCCCTAGTCTAACTATCCTACTCTTCGCCGAAGGATCCGACGTTGCTGTTAACTCTGTTCGAAGTCGCTGGAGTAGCTCCATCTCTGTCGCGTCAAGTTCGGTGGCGAAGTATGTTGTCGTAATCTCTTCCACCTTTGTCCGAAGTCCTTCTTTCGAAGTCCTTAGCAGTTCTTGCAATGTGTCTCTCTCAGACTTCAAGTCGTGAAGTCTCGTAGTCGTCAAGTTCAACTTCACCTCCAAGTTTGAATATGATACGAAGATGGTTATGAAGTACGAAGTTGAAGATAGTACGAAGTTGAAGTCCGAAGTTGAAATCCGAAGTCCGAAGTTGAAGTCCGAAGTAAGTCTTGAGGTACGAAGTATGAAGTTGAAGAACCTCCTCACATATAGTTACTTTCTTCAAAACAATCTTCGCTGAAGATCAACTTCTTCGTCAATTTCTCTCTCGGTGTCTTCGTCTTTTCAGACACTGTAGACACGATATGACAATGACTTAACATCTTTCTCATATATCTTCACGACTTTGTCACACATGCCGTAGTTAGAGTTTTTCTCAGTCTGACGAAGTTCTTCTTCGGCCGAAGTACGAAGAAGTCATTCCCCACCAACTTCATCGATTCTTAAATCCTTGATAACTTCATCATTCGGACTCCGTTTTTCTCGCATAACATATCGTTAGAAAGCTCTTCGTCCAAAGAATCCATTCATGAGGAAATTTCCCTCCAAACTTACTTCACAACTTCAACTGATTCTTCAAGAGCAGATCTTCTTCACTAAACTTCTAATTAACACTACTCTACTTCTATCCTCTATCTTTTACTACCTATTCTTCTTATTTAGTCTACAACTAGTCAATTAATTAACAAAAATGAAAAATCAAGGCTTCACAGTGTCTGGAAGACGCGTGCTTTTGTGAGAAGACGGGATTCCTAGGCAAAACCCGTGTGTTTGTGTGTTTGAACAGATCTTAGAACTTAGAGCAGCGTTACTTGTGCAAATCCTCTGTGGGAATGATATCTTGTATACTAAATGGGCAAAAGGAGTAATCCTGCGTCACTACATATAGTGAGCACCATTTTTGGCGTCGCTGCCGGGGATTTCATCTTAGTAACTTTTGTTCTAAGCTTCCTGGATCTGTGTGCCAGTAGTTAGTTTCATTTCGAACTAACTTCGATTGTAGTTGAATGTGTTGTGGGACTCTATCTTGCTAGAAGACAGAGACTGCAACCAGAAGTTGATAATATACATCAGGAAGAGTTGGAAGAAGCCGCTTCCTTGCTTCCAAGAGTTTTCTTGGAAGACTCGATCTTGGAAGACTGCAGTGAGTACAACAAGACGCAGGAGAAGAAGACGTTCCGAACCTGTGATCGGTTGTTTAGACATTCAGTCTGCCGGATCTAGTGGTAGAAGAAGAGGGACATCTGTTCTCAGTACTCTGGTGGATGCCTCCGACCAGAGGAAGAAGCAGAAGACGCACGGGTAAAGATCCTGAGTGGGTAAATTCATCCCAGCGAACCGCTTCTAGAGAGCAGCGGATATCCCTGAGACACCAAAGGAAAGAAGAAGAGCTCAGGAAGATCCGATCAGTGGAGTTGGAAGAGCCTTCCATCTCGAGCATAATCTTTGGCGAAGACAGAAACCAACTGGGTGATCACGTGTATAAAGTAGATTTTGGTACTGGTTACTCGGAAGACGTCTTCCCAAGTGCGGAAGAAGCTTCTCAAGGTGTGGGAAGACTGGAGGAGATCGTTCCAGACGTCTCGGAAGATAGGAGTGACAGTAGTTCTGACTCAGAAGACAACCTTCGTGATTCAGACAGGCCCGGACCTTCGAGAAGACCATCTCCATCACCTGGACCTGAGGAAGAAAGAAGTTGGCAGTCGCACCAGCCGACAGTTGACATGGCTTCCCACACTCGGCAGAAGTACCATCCGTACGACGATGATGCTGACGCGGACGACTTCATCACGATGTTCGAGACCATCTCTCGATCCAACAAGGAAGACGCTGATGTCGACAGACTCCAAATATTTCCTAGTTTGATCATAGGGAAGGGAAGGAAGTGGATGAGTAAGATGTTGGATGATGGTGTAGTAATGACCGCCTAGGCAACTCTGAAGGCAACTTTTCTGAAGAGGTTTAGAGGAGTGGACTATGATCGGATGACCCTCATAGAACTTCAGAGACTCGAACGGAAGAAGAAAGAGACACTGCGGGATTACACCGAGAGGTTTGAAGACCTCCTGGATTACATCCCTCAGAACCAAGGAAGACCCGGTTACTGTGCTCAGCAAGCCGTGGACTGGTACTTGGGAGAATTGTCTCAAGATATGGAATTGTATTGCAGAAGAGGAGGAGGTGATGATTTAGTAGAAGTACAGAAGTATGCCGAGCAGTATGAAACCTCGAGCATCACTCGAAATATGACGAAAGACAGAGGGAAGACCTCGAAGAAGTCGAAGAAGTCTTCTAGGAAGTCCAAGAGGAAGTCCAAGTCTACTGAAACTGATAACAGCGATTCGGAAGTATCTTCTGCTTCTGAAGAGTCTATGGTCGAAAGTTCAGAATCAGAATCTGAACCAGAGAAGAAGACGCGGAAGAAGAAGAAGGAGAAGACGCGAGCAAGGGAGGAAGTTGTGCAGAAGATGCCTCAAACTCAGATCATTCAGTCTGCACCTGATCCCCGTATCGATGAAGTTCTGAAGCAGTTTGCCGACCTGAAAGTTCATCTTCTGAACCAGAAGGACAAGCGGAAGCAACCTACGGCTTCCCGGCCAAACCTTTGGTGCAACCTTTGTAACTCTTCCGGACACACCAGAGATCAGTGTACGCAGGACCAAGCTGTCAACTGGGCAAGATGGGAAGAAGACGATGAGAGATATCTACACGATCCGAGTGGAGAAACCTGCTATAAGATCGAGACGATACAACCCTTCACTCCTACGCCTCCCGCCCAATATAATCGTTATGTACCTAGGGATAGAGCTAGCAATGTACAGACCAGGACACCCTGACAACCTTCTTCATCACAACGACCTCTCAACCCTCTTCCTGGAGCGTGCAATAATTGTGGAGAGACAGGACACTGGTGGTCCACCTGTCCTCATCCGAGAAGACAGATTGGGCAAGTGCCCTTGTGTGAGAACTGTAAGGAAGCCGGTCATTTCATAGGGAATTGTCCTCAAACCTTACGGCCACGACAAATGGTTAGATTTGCAGAGACCACGCCTCCTGTAGAAGCTGCATCATCTTCTAAACTGGAGTTAGCAGTGGTACAGCACATCACGATAGAAGAAGAAGACTTTGGGGATTGTACGGATTGTCTCCATATCGAGGAAGACGAACCAGACCCCGGGAAACGCGAAGGAAATGAACCCCAGTTGTAGAAGACGACTGCAGCTCAGAAGACAAAATTACTTGAGGCAGCTTCTTCTTTCACTTTGGCGGATGGCTCTGTTTGGAGCCCTAGCCCAAATTCAGACAGTTGACCTCCCGAAGAAGTCTTGGACGAAGCGGTGTTCAAGATAAGTACCAGAAGCAAAAGGAAGTTAGAATCTCGTCAGAAGGAGATCAAGAAGAAGAAGCAGCGAAAGGAGAGATCATCTTCTCCTGAGCGGCCGTCTTCTCCTACTTACGACCGAGAAGATCCGAAGTACTTTGCTCCTGACTTTAGACAAGAAGTTGAAGCGATCATGCCAGAAGAGCTGGAGAAGAGACGGAAGATAGTACAGCAGCTTCCTACACTGACTACGGCAGCCCCTGTCTCACAGGAACAGCCCCCAGTCGAAGGAAGACACTCTTCTGGTCTTCCACCCAAGGAAGCAACTACTACCTCTTCTCTGTTGGAAACACCAGTCACTCTTCTGAAAAGATCTCCTTACGACTTCTTGCGAGACTTGTAGAATCAGAAGGCGGATGTAACCTTCCAACAGCTGTTGGATGACAACGCTGGTTACAAGAAGTTGTTACAATCTGTGCTTCAAGGATCGAGGAAGAGGAGGACAGCTAGACTTCCCCAGAGCACTCCGATCCTAAGGATAGAGCATGAGGACTTAGGAGCCCCAGAACTTGATATGGAGATCCATGGCTGTCTTCTGAAGAAGGTACCCATTGATTCCAGCTCCGGAGTTAACATCATGACTGAAGAAACGGCGCATGTCCTAGGCTTCACTGAGTTCCAGCCTACTCCGAGAATCCTCAGAATGGCAGACCAGACCAGAAGACGACCTTTGGGACAACTGAAAGATGTCTTGACGGTAATTGGAGGAGTATCTTTTTACCTCACCTACATCATTTTGCGACCTGTGGCTAAGGTTGGATATCAGGTATTGATAGGAAGACCATGGCTGTATGCTGCAAATGTAAATACCGACTGAAGAAGGCATCGTTTGAGATTTCCAAATCCTACACCCAAGCCAGGTGAGAAGACTAAGGTCTCGCTTCCTTGGATCAAGATTGGACACCAAGGTGAAACTCCGTCTACAACAGAGGGGTACACTTCAGAAGACTCAGCTGCATCTTTTGACAATGATGAACGGTATAATGAGTTTGTGGTGAATAACTTGTGTACTACAGAAGTAGCAGAGAGAGCAGAAGATGTGATCTGTGGATACATTGAGTGTTACGAGATTGCGGAAGAAGAGCTTCCAGAAGACGAAAGTAGCGTCTTCCCTTCGGAAGATCCGACAGTTGGTCTTTCAGAAGACGAAAGTCTTCTGGAAGACGAATCTGAACTGGAAGAAGCTCCCAAACCGGAATAGTTTGGTGCCAATGAGTACAGTCACACTGAAGGAATGGTAAACCCGGATGATCTTCAAGAAATGGAGGTTGCTCCCGGGAAGAAGCTGAAGCTTTCCAAGGTGATCGAGGGCCAGTAGTTGGAAGACTTTCGAGAACTTCTGACGGAGTTCCAGGATGTATTCGCATGGACCATAGAAGACATGAAGGGCATACCTCGAGAGTTGGGAGAGCACCGCATTGACTTGCTGGAGGGCGTTGTTCTCGCATGACAGAGGCAGTATCGGCTCAACCCCAAGTACTCGCTTCTGGTGAAGGACGAGATCGACCAATACCTGAAGGCAGGAGTCATCTTCCCAGTGCTCAGCAGTGAGTGGGTAGCTCCTATCGTCATCGTGCCGAAGAAGCAGACAAGGAATATTCGAGTGTGTCAAGACTTCCGGAAGCTGAACTTGGCACCCGATACAGCGTTAGAACTGGTGTCAGACAGAGATACTCATTTTATTTCTCTCTTGACACAGTACTTCAGGATCAAGGATCAGAAGATGACACCGTTGTCGTGTCGTGGACCGGCTCCTACCTGAAATTCAAAATTTTGATGCTTGTCGCTCCAAAGACACTCATGAGAAAGACAAGCTAGGCCCTAGCTTATAGACTTTTGGCATCATTTCGGATCTCCATTTTCATCGCATGGATGGATAGAACTCCTTGTCAGCTTTCCATAGCCACTTCGTCTACTTCGTTTGGACACCTAGTGGAGAAGTTACAAGACTCGAAAGATGGAGAAAACAAGCTAGGCCCCAGCTTATGGACTTATGGCGCAACTTCGGATCTTCACTTTCATCGCATCGATGGGTAGAGCTCGTTGTCAGCTTTTCATAGGCATCTTGTTTACTTCGTTTAGACGTCTTGTGAAGAAGTTATGTGATTCGAAGGAGGAAAAATCAAGCTAGGCCTTAGTTTACTTGCTGACTGGGTATTTGAGGCTTCAGGCGTTATATCAAAGACGCAAGGGGTCTGCTGAGAGAACTTCGTACATACAAGGACTGTGACAAGGGGGCATCTTAGGGGTTAGCTTGCGCCTGCGACCTGTCAACGGACGGTTCAGGAGATTTGGAGGTCCAATGCAAACGTGCAAGGCGTCGTTGGGTTCAGATCTGTGCAAGCTACGCACAGGTTAAGATGGTTCTTGAAGAGACGGATCGGGGGTTGTGTTATGAGAGAAATTGAGACGCAGGAAGCAGATTTGGGAGTTTTCAGTTACCTATGAAGGAGAGTTGGACCGTTCGGGCCGTTTCGGAGTCCAAATTTACTGTCCTTGGATCCATCGGGATCAGAACAACGAGTTCTACAGGAAATTGAAGACGATACGAAGTTTCATCGGGCGGTTTGGGAGTTCTGAGTGAAATTGGCTCGCAGGGAAACGTTTACATCAGATTTTCGTTCGTCTACGACTTGAGGTTGGGTTGTTCCTCGCGATCGGTGAGCCAAGCTCTTCGTTCTTGGTGCCTATGCGATCAGGGAGTCTTCATCTACTCATAGGAGAAGACTGTACGTGAATTGGATTGTTGGTTTGGGTGTGGTGAGCAAGTTTGAGCCGCAGGGAGCTGATTTACGTCAGTTTTTTGCAACATGCGACCAAATTTCTTGCGTGGGTTTGCAAGGAGAACTCCAGACGACTTGTTTGGAGTCTCGTTGGGTTCGTGATAGCTAGATCTATCTGCCAGGGAAGACGGATATCAGTTTAGACAATCCGTTTGTGCGGTGTGTACGGTTTTAAGCCATAGGGAGGATTTTTTGAAGGTTCAGTCACCTGCGACCGAAGATCGGCGATATCTCAGCTGTTGGGAGTCGGATCTGAAGGTTTCTTGGATTAACGGAGTCAGCGGAGGAGACCCTATCGACATCTGAAATCCGTTCGGTGAAAGGAGGAAGTTCAAAGATAGACCTTTTTTGATTTCTTCGCTACGGGTTTTGTTCTTTTGAGTTCGTTAGAGTTTTGGTTGGCTATATACAGCTTGTGGTAGCTAGCTTTAGCTAAGAACTTGTACATGGATGTGGTTTGGACTTGGGTTTGGATCGTGTGATACTCCTGTGGCTCTACTTGTTAGCAAAGAGAAGTTTCTCTTTCTTTGAGCTACGCTTCGGTGGTTTTGGGTCAGGGTTGAGAATCAGAGGTTATTTTTAAGGGCTTTGAAGTAGGTTACAGACCGCTCTGGTCTGTTTTTCAGTTCTGTGCTCTTAGGAGAAAGAACCGGCAGTGTACATACATTTGGAGTTGGTATATACCGCAGCGTTCGTTTTCGTGGTTGTTTTCCTCTGTCTTGTCTCTGTTTCAGCACACAACATCTCCACAGCTAGGAACCTCGCATTTTCCTGGACATCCTTCACGCAATATCCGACACGATACGGTGGTGAACTCGACGTGAAGGTCCGGGGTGGAGATTTCTGTGTTTGATTGGAAGAGGAGATCAACAATCGTGAACAAGGATGAAGATGGATTTGGATGTTCGAGAGGATGCTGTGGACCTGGGATGATGGATTTGTAGACAGTTGGGATCATGGGAGGATGCGAGGATGGGACGAACCATGACTATGGACGAGATGGACGGATCAAAGAATATACCAGGGATGCAACTGGATGCAGCAACTGCACGATTGTTTCAAGCCTTCACTTTGTTTATGCGACAAGAGCAAGGGAACCAACAAAAGGAGGCTTTGAGGACGAAGGTGCTTTGGAGGGTGATCGACAAGCTCGATCTATTTGGTGGGAGAGACATCTCTGAGTATGTTACAAGATGGAGATGGATTTGGATCGGGTACCGGAGAAGGAGATGATCGAGACGTTCAAACTCGTTGCGGTGTTCGAGATAAGGGAGCATGTGAAGGGTCTAACATAGCGTTTTGGGAAGAACTGGGATACATTTTCACATGCGCTGATGGAGGAATATTTCTTGGGAAACTTAGATCGAGTAATCAAGAAATCATTTTTGGAGTGGATCAATCGATCCAACAAAGGTTTACAGCCTGCAGAGCTGTTAAAGGAGTTTGAGAGACAATTATCTCAACTACCTCAGGTGAACAAGCTAACCTTGGAGAGCTACAAGACGGAGCTATTTCTTCAAGCTGCTGGTGAACCATGGCAAGAGCGGTTGGAGCTACTTTTGGAAGATGGGGAGGAAGAAGAAGAGTTAACAAGAAATTGGGAGGTTGTGCATGAAGCTGTTGAGCTTCTTGTCCGGAGACAAACAAGGGAAAGGGCTACAAGATTGACACATGTATCGTTGACTACCACACCAATTCGGATAATATCTGAGGCTCAACTTCCAATTGTGATTGTAGAGGAGAAGGATCCAACCATCGAGGACCTACGGCAAAAGATGCAAGATCTGCAAGCTAAGGTTACTAGGTTGGAGGATGAGAGATCGTCGACCAAGATGGAGCTTGTACCCAAACCAGCTTGGGTACATCACTGCATGTGGTGTGATGGTACTGACCATCAGCGAGATGATTGCATCGACTTTGCAAAGTCTTTGCAAAGTCGATGAAAAGGATGAAAAGGTTGCATTCACAAGTACGGATACTCTCCTTCAAGCCAACGTTGGTAAAGGAGGGATGAAGAAGTTTGTGGATGATTACTTTGCGGCACATGCAGTTGTAGCTATCGAAGCTATAAGTTATGGTGCTAGGGTGGAGGAGATTGAGCATGATCTCCATAGGGATGATTTGGATGAGCACGAGGATCCAAGCGAGCTCCAGTTGGATACTGCATCGACGATGCTGAGCGAGAAGAAGGGACAAGAATAGACTTCTTCAAGGAAGCAAGCTGGGGAGGATAATGTTCAACAGAAAACTATTCTTCCTGAATTGGCAATGGAGGATGATCCTTCACAATCGGAGGAGATGCTTGAGGTGCAGACAACGGATGTGAGTGATTTGGTTGCTTGCAAACAACAACTAGATATTGGGATTACAACGATGGATGTGAAGGGAGGTTGGGAGGAGCGCATTCGAGATGCCAAGATTGAGTTCTTATCACGGGAGATCTTGGATGCGACTACAAGGGAAGTCCATGATGCTTACATCGGCTTCATCAAGGACGGACATGCTGAGGGTGAACGAGAGTGGATAGATGCTCTTGAGGGTATAGGATGATGAGTAAGGATGGCTTACAGGAGAGGAGCCATTGCTGAAGGTGATTATGTTTGAGAGGTTGTGAAAGTTTACATGTGATTAAGGTTGGGAGGATGAGGCTTGGGAGGTTGTAAAGGTTTTCAGAAGAAGAGATCAGGGAGGAAGATGGTTGAGGAGGATATCATTGTACATCGAGATAATGATGGTTGCGTTTGAGGATTTTGGTTGCAGCAGTGTGGTTCTTTTTTTTCAGAAAACAAAAATGAAGAGATGGATACGTACGATGATATGTACAGACTTGAGGTTGAGGGTTACAGTGATATGCGGTGATGATTGGGATGATGGGTGATGTCTATTACGACACTTTTCACAAATCTCTACGGTGAGGTTCTACAAGACGGATGGAAGACATTTCTATGATATGATGGGTTATTCTTTCTATGTCTTCGCATATTGAAAGATGTGTAGATTTAAAGGGGGTGACTGGATGAGAGGTTGAAGAAGAGATGCGATGAGCATGGATCTAGGGGGATCATGGTCGAGTTGCAACTTCAAGATGACGATCAGGTTGCAGACTTGACGATGAGGTTGACTGAAATGGGAGGGAGGATGACAACATGAGAACGAGTGTGCGTGCCGGTCCACTCCTTGGTTGGTATCTCTGGTGCATACCGGAGGATGCACAGGTTTGGAGGGGGTGGATGTCGTGTCGTGGACCGGCTCCTACCTGAAATTCAAAATTTTGATGCTTGTCGCTCCAAAGACACTCATGAGAAAGACAAGCTAGGCCCTAGCTTACGGACTTTTGGCATCATTTCCGATCTCCATTTTCATCGCATGGATGGGTAGAGCTCCTTGTCAGCTTTCCATAGCCACTTCGTCTACTTCGTTTGGACACCTAGTGGAGAAGTTACAAGACTCGAAAGATGGAGAAAATAAGCTAGGCCCCAACTTATGGACTTATGGCGCAACTTCGGATCTTCACTTTCATCGCATCGATGGGTAGAGCTCGTTGTCAGCTTTTCATAGACACTTTGTTTACTTCGTTTGGATGTCTTGTGAAGAAGTTATGCGATTCGAAGGAAGGAAAAATCAAGCTAGGCCCTAGTTTACTTGCTGACTGGGTATTTGAGGCTTCAGGCGTTGTATCAAAGACGCAAGGGGCCTGCTTCAGTTGATTCTGAGAGAACTTCGTACGTACAGGGACTGTGACAAGGGGGCAGCTTAGGGGCTAGCTTGCGCCTGCGACCTGTCAACGGACGGTTCAAGAGATTTGGAGGTCCAATGCAAACACGCAAGGCATCGTTGGGTTCAGATCTGTGCAAGCTACGCACAGGTTAAGACGGTTCTTGAAGAGACAGATCGGGGGTTGTGTTCTGAGAGAAATTGAGACGCAGGAAGCAGATTTGGGAGATTTCAGTTACCTGTGAAGGAGAGTTGGACCGTTCGGGCCGTTCCGGAGTCCAAACTTGCTGTCCTTGGATCCATCGGGATCAGAACAACGAGTTCTAACAGAAATTGAAGACGATACGAAGTTTCATCAGGCGGTTTGGGAGTTCTGAGTGAAACTGGCTCGTTTACATCAGATTTTCATTCGTCTGCGACTTGAGGTTGGGTTGTTCCTCGCGATCGGTGAGCCAAGCTCTTCGTTCTTGGTGCCTATGCGATCAGGGAGTCTTCATCTACTCATAGGAGAAGACTGTACGAGAATTGGATTGTTGGTTGGGATGTGGTGAGCAAGTTTGAGCCGCAGGGAGCTGATTTACGTCAGTTTTTTGCAACATGCGACCAAATTTCTTGCGTGGGTTTGCAAGGAGAACTCCAGACGACTTGTTTGGAGTCTCGTTCGGTTTGTGATAGCTAGATCTATCTGCCAGGGAAGACGGATATCAGTTTAGACAATCCGTTTGTGCGGTGTGTGCGGTTTTAAGCCATAGGGAGGATTTTTTGAAGGTTCGGTCACCTGCGACCGAAGATCAGCGATATCTCAGCTGTTGGGAGTCGGATCTGAAGGTTTCTTGGATTAACGGAGTCAGCGGAGGATACCCTATCGACATCTGAAATCCGTTCGGTGAAAGGAGGAAGTTCACAAATAGACCTTTTTTGATTTCTTCGCTACGGATTTTGCTCTTTTGAGTTCGTTAGAGTTTTGGTTGGCTATATACAGCTTGTGGTAGCTAGCTTTAGCTAAGAACTTGTACATGGATGTGGTTTGGACTTGGATTTGGATCGTGTGATACTCCTGTGGCTCTACTTGTTAGCAAAGAGAAGTTTCTCTTTCTTTGAGCTACGCTTCGGTGGTTTTGGGTCAGGGTTGAGAATCAGGGGTTATTTTTAAGGGCTTTGAAGCAGGCTACATACCGCTCTGGTCTGTTTTTCAGTTCTGTGCTCTTAGGAGAAAGAACCGGTAGTGTACAACCATTTGGAGTTGGTATATACCGCAGCGTTCGTTTTCGTGGTTGTTTTCCTCTGTCTTGTCTCTGTTTCAGCACACAACATCTCCACAGCTAGGAACCTTGCGTTTTCCTGGACATCCTTCACGCAATATCCGACACGATATCGTACAACCAGAAAGCTAAAGGATTGACAGAGAAGTCGAATGGTCTTCTTTGTAATATTTTGAATAAGGTAACTGTTAACCATGCTTATGATTGAGAACGAAGCTGCCATCTGTGTTGTGAGCTTTTAGAATTTCACCTAAAGTCATCACTCAGAAGACACCTTCTACCTAACTTATGAGATGACACCCGTGGTTCCCATAGAGTTAGAGGTCCCTAGTTATAAGTTAGCTGTTATCAAACGCATGGAAGAAGAGGAAAGCCAAGAGCAGCATTTTCTGAACTTTGTGGAGTTCGAAGAAGACATGAATGCAGCTCTAGAGAAGACTTACGAAGTACAAGCACAACGCAAGGTTAACTATGATGACAAGTTGAAGAAGGTGACTGTCAAGGATGAGGACTTGGTTCTTCTATACGACAACAGGCATCTGAAATTTCCTGAGAAGCTTCATCTTCGTTGGATGGGTCCTTATCGAGTCTTGGAAGTCTTCGACAATAGTTTCTTACAACTGGAAGAGCTAGATGGTACCTTGATGACCACTCGTGTTAATGGGTGGCGTGTCAAGAAGTATTGGGCTTGAACAGTAGCTTCGATGTTTGTGGGACACAAACATGTGAGGGTGAACGTATGTGGTGCCTAAAATTTGCAGGATTGGAGATTTTTTGAAATTTTTAAAGTTAATAACGTGTCTATGTAATTGAAGTAACCTTATTACTTAAGATTGCATCTTGCTTAGAAGAAAGATGATCTTAAGGACTTTTGTAAGGAGAAGTCGACTTCTTCCGAAGTAGGAAGACGGACGTCTTCCGAGAAGACGTCTTCTGAACCGTATCTTCCAGAAGACAGAAGATGGAAGTCGGAAGACGAACATCTTCCGAGAAGACGGTGACTGCGACTACATGGGTACCAAATAAACAAGGAGTAGGTGTACCTACTGAGTAGTCACCGTAGGTAGGCCGAGATAATCGAACCTCATTTCCCTAATCACGCAAGGAAGATACGAGCTAGAGGCGTATTAGCACCGACTCCCTTGCTGCTTCTCGCATTGGAGATCGACTGCGCATTAAGATCGATTGCACCTTGAGAATCGAAGTAGCATTGGAAGCGAGAAGGGTCGAGATCGAGAGCACGTACGATCGAATTAGAGCGAGAGAGAGGTCATTTCCAGCCAGGAAGCACATTCGAGCTGAGAGAATAAGGAATCTTTGAGGATTCCGAAGAGCAAAACTAGAGGGTCGATTAAGAATCAGGAGAGAAGCTTTGGTGCAGTAGCAAGATCGATTGTAGTAGCAGAGGGGCGCAGCTCGAAATTGACGACAGAAGCATGATCGTGGTGTCACATTGAAAGTGGAATCGAAGATCGGAAGCGCGCAGAAGACTGAAGGAGCAACGAGAAGCAGTACTCAGGTTCTTCCCATGTTCTTTAGTGAATTGCAAAGAGAGCATTTTTCGCTACCTATTAGAAGCTGTGTAGAGTCGAAGCTTGTCTCATCCAGTAGAGCACTTCGGATCCACGTACGAACTGACATAAGAGAGATTGGTCCCTGACCTCAGAGTAGTCGGAGCAACGACAAAAGAAGAAAGAAGTCTTCTTTCCACAGCAAAAGACGACATCCTCGAGTAGAAGACTATGTAACCTTGTAAGCCGATTTGTGGTCTTCTTTCCCACTACAAGAAGGGATGGCTTGTTAGTCAAGATCCGGACTAGAAGCCTGTCAGAATCTTAAATTTTTTTTGTCATCTTGTTTTCTCTTGTTTGGATTTTCTCTTCTTCCTCTCTTCTCTCATCTTCCCATCTTCCTATCTTCTTCTAGTGAGCTTCCGAGACTTCTATTGAGCTTCCGTGAAGATGAATGGCAAGACTATTTTTCATAGGCAGAAGCCTGGGAAGGCTACAGGGGGCGTACACCTTGTGAATTATCTAATCCCGTTGGAAATTGGAAGAGCAATGTGTGACAGACATTGATAGATTGACGTCCACGAAGCAAGGACAGTCTTCTGGAGGTGTCAGAAGCCGAGTTGAACCCCTGAAGCCGAGAATTGCTTCGGGAAGACCGTCGTGAGAAGACTGGAAGCCGTGATCTGGAAGCAAGAAGCGTCTTCTCGAGGTAGTAGTTTGGATCTAGGGTACCTTCTTAAGGGTTTGGAAGCCGTTTGGTTTTGTGAGAAGACGGTGTACGTGGAAGTACCATCTACCTCTTCCTGGAAGACAGACAGGGGAGGAACAGATGGAAGGTAGAAGCCTACCGGGAACCGAGGAAGCGTCTTCTGAGGAAGTTGTATCCTCACCTTTTCTCCAAGGGAAAGACCCAGAAGATGAGATACCTTGGAGACCAGGACCTTGGAGTTCTTGGAAGCTATCTGGAAAGGACATTTTCGTCAATTGAGGCACCTTCTTCCACACCTACATCCAGACCGAGCTAGCATACTTGGGCACCCCAGCAGGAGGGCATCTTACTAAATCCGTCTGTTATCTATACGTGTCCAAGGGAGATTTGAAGGAAGACCGGTTGGTCAAGTATGGGTCAGCGGGACAACGTTCGGAGGAAGAAGACCGGACAGCTGTCATATCTTCTCCTCCCACTCTAGCACCCAGACGAGACCAGACACGCAACAGAAGTTGATCATGGTGCGAGAAGACAACTCCAGCGACACGAAAGACGAGTCGTCACTGAGGAAGATGAGACCTAAGAGTGTGCCTCGAAAGATCACATCCTTTCTAACCATCCACTTTGGATCTGAGCCCGATTCACAGGAGGACATGCCGAGCACCAGGATGATGCAGAAGACAACTTCTGCGACTACATGGAGTCTTCCGAAGATTCTAGAAGCCAAGACATGGGTTGATGTACCGACTGCGGCTAGAGGAAGCGCAACGAACAGGAATGCTCCTGCGGTGGGAAGAGATCTTTCACCCTGGAAGGCATTGAGGGTAGCGTCTTCCCGTTGTCGTCGCGTCGGACGTTTTGTGTGAAAGATGTCCAAGAAAACACGAGGTTCCTGGCTGTGGAGATATTGTGTGTTGAAACAGAGACAAGACAGAGAAAAACAACCACGAAAACGAATGCTGTGATATATACACTCCCAAATGTATGTACACTGCCGTTTCTTTCTCCTAACAGTAAAGAACTGATAATCAGACCTGAGCGGTCCGTAACCTACTTCAGAAGCCCTAAAACAAACCCCTGAATCACAACCCCGACCCAAAACCACCGAAGCGTAGCGCAAAGCAAGAGAAACTTCCCTTTGCTAACAAACAGAGCCACAGCAGTATCACAAGATCCAAACCCAAGTCCAAACCACATCCATGTATAAGCTCTTAGCTAAAGCTAGCTACCACAAGCTGTATACAACCAACCAGAATTCTAACGAACTCAAAAGAGCAAAACCCGTAGCGAAGAAACCGAAAAAGGCCTATCTGTGGACTTCCTCTTTTCGCTGAACGGACTTCAGATGTCGATAGGGTCTCCTCCGCTGACTCCGTTAACCCAAGAAACCTTCAGATCCGACTCCCAACAGCCGAGATACCGCCGATTTTCGGTCGCAGGTGACCGAACCTCCAAAAACTCCTCCATGCGGCTTAAAACCGCTCACACTGCACAAACGGATCGTCCAAACTGATATCCGTCTTTGCTGGCAGATAGATCTAGCTACCCTGAACCCAACGAGACTCCAAACAAGTCGTTTGGAGTTCCCCTTGCAAAACCACTCAAGAATTTTGGCCGCAAGTTGCAAAAAACTGACGTAAATCAGCTCCCTACGGCTCAAACTTGCTCACCACACTCAAACCAACAATCCAATTCACACACGGTCTTCTCCTATGAGTAGATGAAGACTCCCTGATCACGTAGGCACCAAGAACGAAGAGCTTGGCTCATCGATCGCGAAGAACAGCCCAACCTCATCGATGAGGTTCTGAAGCAGTTTGCCGACCTGAAAGTTCATCTTTTGAACCAGAAGGACAAGCGGAAGCAACCTACGGCTTCCCGGTCAAACCTTTGGTGCAACCTTTGTAACTCTTCTGGACACACCAGAGATCAGTGTACGCAGGACCAAGCTGTCAACTGGGCAGGATGGGAAGAAGATGATGAGGGATATCTACACGATCCCAGTGGGGAAACCTGCTATAGGATCGAGACGATCCAACCCTTCACTCCTACGCCTCCCGCCCAATATAACGTTATGTACCGAGGGATAGAGCTAGCAATGTACAGACCGGACGTCTTGGCAGCCTTCTTCATCACAACGACGTCTCAACCCTCTTCCTGGAGCGTGCAATAATTGTGGAGAGACAGGACACTGGTGGTGCACCTGTCCTCACCCGAGAAGACAGATTGGGCAAGTGCCCTTGTGTGGGAACTGTAAAGAAGCCGGTCATTTCACAGGGAATTGTCCTCAGACCTTACGGCCACGACAAATGGTGAGATTTGCAGATACCACGCCTCCTGCAGAAGCTGCATCATCTTCTAAGCTCGAGTTAGCAGTGGTACAACACATCACGGTAGAAGAAGAAGATCCTGAGGATTGTACGGATTGTCTCCATATCGAGGAAGACGAACCAGACCCCGGGAAGCGCGAAGGAAAGGAACCTCAGCTGCAGAAGACGACTGCAGCTCAGAAGATGAAGACACCTGAAGAAGCGTCATCTCTCACTTTAACGGATGGTACTGTTTGGAATCCTGACCCGAATTCAGATAGTTGGCCTCCGGAGGAAGTTTTGGATGAAGTTGTGTTCAAGGTAAGTACCAGAAGCAAAGGGAAGTCAGAATCTCGCCAGAAGGACGTCAAGAAGAAGAAGCAGCGTAAGGAGAGGTCATCTTCTCCCGAACGGCCGTCTTCTCCTACTTACGACCGAGAAGATCCGAAGTACTTTGCTCCTGACGTAAGACAAGAGGTTGAAGCGATCATGCAAGAAGAGCTGGAGAAGAGATGGAAGATAGTAGAGCAGCTTCCTACACCGACTACGGCAACACCTGTCTCACGGGAACAGCCTCCAGTCGAGGGGAAGACACTCTTCTGGTCTTCCACCCAAGGAAGCAGCCACTACATCTTCTCTGTTGGAAACACCAGTCACTCTCCTGAAAAGATCTCCGTACGACTTCTTGCGAGACTTGTGGAATCAGAAGGCGGATGTAACCTTCCAACAGCTGTTGGATGACAATGCTGGTTACAGGAAGATGTTACAATCTGTGCTTCGAGGATCGAGGAAAAGGAGGACAGCTAAACTTCTCCAGAGCACCCCGATCCTAAGGGTAGAGCATGAGGACTTGGGAGCCCAAGAACTTGATATGGAGATCCATGGCTGTCTTCTGAAGAAGGTACCCATTGATTCCGGCTCCGGAGTTAACATCATGACGGAAGAAACGGCGCATGCCCTAGGCTTCACTGAGTTCCAGCCTACTCCGAGAATTCTCAGAATGGCGGACCAGACCAGAAGACGACCTTTGGGGCAACTGAAAGATGTCCTCACGGTAATTGGTGGAGTATCTTTTTACCTCACTTACATCATTTTGCGACCTGTAGCTAAGGTTAGATATCAGGTGTTGATAGGAAGACCCTGGCTGTATGCTGCAAATGTGAATACCGACTGGAGAAGGCATCGTTTGAGATTTCCCAATCCTACACCCAAGCCAGGTGAGAAGAGTAAGGTCTCGCTTCCTTGGATCAAGATTGGACACCAAGGTGAAACTCCGTCTACAACAGAGGGGTACACTTCAGAAGACTCGGCTGCGTCTTCTGACAATGATGAACGGTATAATGAGTTTATGGTGAATAACGTGTGTGCTACAGAAGTAGCAGAGAAAGTGGAAGATGTGGTCTGTGGATACATTGAGTGCTACGAGATTGCGGAAGAAGAGCTTCCAGAAGACGAGAATACCGTCTTCCCTTCGGAAGATCCGATAGTTGGTCTTCCAGAAGACGAGAATACCGTCTTCCCTTCGGAAGGTCCGACAGTTGGTCTTCCAGAAGACGAATCTGAACTAGAAGAAGCTCCCAAACCGGAATACTTCGGTGCCAGTGAGTACAGTCACACTGAAGGAATGGTAAACCCGGATGATCTCCAAGAGATGGAGGTTGCTCCTAGGAAGAAGCTGAAGCTTTCCAAGGTGATCGAAGGCCAGCAGTTGGAAGACTTTTGGGAACTTCTGACGGAGTTCCAAGATGTCTTCGCATGGACCATAGAAGACATGAAGGGCATACCTCGAGAGTTGGGAGAGCATCGCATCGACTTGCTAGAGGGCGTTGTTCCTGCACGGCAGAGGCAGTACCAGCTCAACCCCAAGTACTCGCTTCTGGTGAAGGACCAGATTGACCAATACCTGAAGGCAGGAGTCATCTTCCCAGTACTTAGCAGTGAGTGGGTAGCTCCTATTGTCATCGTGCCGAAGAAGCAGACAGGGAAGATCCGAGTGTCAGGACTATCGGAAGCTGAACTTGGCCACGAAAAAAGGATCATCACCCCTTACCATTCACCGACTCTGTGTTAGACCAGGTAGCAGGACATGAGTTCTACAGCTTCCTGGATGGGTATTCTGGGTACAACCAAGTTTCAATCAGAGAAGAAGACAAGTCGAAAATCACTTTCACTACTGATTGGGGCACGTACGCGTACAATCAAATGCCGTTTGGTTTATGCAATGCACCCGTCACATTCCAGAGGTTGATGATTACAATCTTCAAGGAGTATCTTCGCACCTTTATGGAGATTTTATTGGATGACTTCTGTGTGTTTGGATCAAGAGAAGACCACTTGATATTTCTAAGGAAGTGTTTTCTGAAGTGTAGAGAACATCGTTTGGCACTTCACCCTGAGAAATGCTTCTTTGGTATGTCAGAAGGGATCTTGCTAGGACATAGGATTTCCGGAAGAGGTATAGAAGTCGACTATGCTAAGGTGGAAGTCATCATGAAACTCCACCCACCTGCTAACCTGACACAGTTGAGAAGCTTCCTTGGCAACGTAGGATACTACAGGAGGTTTATTGACAGGTACGCAGAGGTAGCAGGGAGACTCACTAAGTTGCTGAAGAAAGACGAACCATACATTTGGTCTTCTGAGCAGCAGAAAGCATTCGAAGAAATGAAGAGGCTTCTGTCGGAATCCCCTGTCCTACGGCCGCCTGATTGGGAAAGAGTCTTCCACATTTATGTGGATGTTTCTGCTTTCGCCATCGGGGTGGTGTTGAGTCAGAAAGATGAGAAGAGGAAGGATTATCCCATCTACTACGCGGGAAGACAACTCAGTGATGCAGAGAAGAAGTACTCGACAACCAAAAGGGAGTGTCTTGGCATGATTTACTCATGTAGAAAGTTTAGACACTATCTTCTGGCAAACCCGTTTGTCTTCTATGTAGATCACTTCTCTTTGAAACATCTTGTAAAGAAGCAGATTTGTCTGGTAGGATAGCTAGGTGGATTCTCCTACTCCAGGAATTTACTTACACAGTTGAGTACAGGCCCGGAAGACAGCATGTTAATGCTGACTACTTATCCAGATTGGAGACAGAACGACGAGAAGATGAAGTGGAAGACGAGTTTCCTGACGAGAAGTTGTTTTCAGTTTTCGCAAAGACACTTTCATCTGAGGGGGGGCGTACCGCCTGCTTCCCAGAAGACGAGACTAGATCTTCTGATCCAGTCTTTGCGACTTCCACAGAAGAGTCGATCTTCAAGGACTTGAGGAAGTTCTTGGAAGACCAACAGTATCCCGAGGGAATGGATGCAGAGCAGAAGGCCGTCTTCTTACACAAGGCAGGTCCATATGCTATCTTCCAGGGTATCCTATTTCGAAAGGGACATGACGAGAAGCTGAGAAGATGTCTCGAGTCGTCAGAGATAAAATCAGTGATCACAAGTCTTCACTACGAAGATGCTGGGGGTCACTACGGATTGAAGACCACAGTGAAGAAGATACTAGACGCCGGATACTGGTGGCCAACTATGTACCGAGACACTTTTCAGGAGATCAGGAAGTGCGATGCATGCCAGAGGGTGGGAAGACCGACCGCTACAACAAGGTGGCCTCTTACTCCCATTCTTCCGCTTGCCCCGTTCGAAAAGTGAGGAATCGACTTTGTAGGTCCTATCGCCCCGGTGGCGAGAAGAACACGAGCAAGGTACATCTTAATAGCTACCGACTATGCCACCAAGATGGTGGAAGGCGAGGCCACGAGAAAGAACGATGCCGCAGTAGTAGCAAGGTTCCTATGGCATAACATCATCACTAGGTATGGATGTCCGCTGGAATTGGTGTCAGATAGGGGCACTCATTTCTTAAATGAGACTATCTCCCTCCTGACCCAATACTTCAGGATTAAGCATCGGAAGACGACGCCATACAACCCGAAAGCGAATGGGCTGACGGAGAAGTCGAACGGTCTTCTGTGTAACATCCTGAACAAGGTAACTGTTAACCATGCGTATGACTGGGACACGAAACTGCCATCTGTGTTGTGGGCTTTCAGAATTTCACCTAAAGTCACAACCCAGAAGACGCCTTTCTACCTAACTTACGGCATGACGCCCATTGTGCCCATTGAGTTAGAGGTCCCAACATACCGGTTAGCCGTATCCGAACGCATGGGAGAAGAAGAGAGCCAGGAGCAGCGTCTTCTGAACTTCGTAGAGTTTGAAGAAGACAGGAATGCAGCTTTGGAGAAGACATACGAGGTGCAAGCGCAACGTAAGGTAAACTACGATAGCAAGTTGAGGAAGGTGACTGTTGTGGATGGGGACTTGGTGCTTCTCTACGACAACCGTCATATTAAGTTCCCCGGGAAACTTCATCTTCGCTGGATGGGACCTTACCGTGTCTTAGAGGTCTTCGACAATGGCTCCTTGCAGTTGGAAGAGTTGGACGGTACACTGATGACCACTCGTGTTAATGGGTGGCGCGTCAAGAAGTACTGGACGTAAACAGAAGTGCAGGAACCACTGATGTTTGCGGGGACGCAAACATGTGAGGGTGGGCGTATGTGATGCCCACAAATTACAGGATGCACGAATTTTTGAAATTTTTAAGAATAATGACTTGTTTGTATAACTGAAGAAGCGTTGTTACTTAAGGTTACGTCTTCCTTAACAGGAAGATGATCTTAAGAGCTATTTGTAATAAGAAGTTGACTTCTTCAGAAGACGACCGTCTTCGGAAGATCGTCTTCTCAGTTGCGTCTTCAGAAGACGAGAAGACGGCGGAAGATGGGAAGACGGCGGAAGACACCTATCTTCCAGAAGACAGCGATCGCGAAGGACCAACCACGAGTTTTTGGGTAAGACAGTAGGTGTACCTACTGGAGCGCACCAAATAGGTAGGTAGGTCAGGAAGACACCAAGGACGAGAACCCCTAATCTGCGGGGAAGATGCGTGAGGAAGCACATTAGGCACCTTCCAACTTCCCGCAGCATAGCGCGCCTGAAGAAGATCGATTGAGAGAGTGAGCTTCGCGAGCTAGCATTGAGAGAGGAATCAAGTGAGACATCGAGGTAGGAGAGAGTAAGTTGGCAGCTAGGCGAAGGGTGAGATCGAATTGCGGGAGCACAAACAGCAGAGAAAGCAAAGGCGTTTCTGTGGAGCTTCCGAGAAGCTGACAGTGAAGAGTGGCGAGTAGAAGCAGAGGTGGAATCGAGGTGTGGACCGAAATTGACAGCAGGCGCAGTCGTGTGGAGTCGCATTGGAAGCTAAGACAAGAGCCAGAAGCGCGCGGAGGTCGAAGGCAACTCGGGGAACCGAAGAAGACTGTAGAGGTTCTTCCCCCTGTTCTTTTCCCCTCTCACTTCTTCTCGCCTTTTCTTGGTACTCCCCGCGCTTCCTTGATTGTGTGCAGGCAGCCTGATCGATTACCCCACCCCCATTCTTTCTATTGAGACATTGGGCGCGGAAGCGCTGCCCAATTTCTGTCGAGACATCTCCTTGCTTCTTCTCGAGCTCAATTCGAGCTTCCCTACTCCTAGCCCTCAAATTGGAGACCCCAACTATCAATTTCCCTACCCCCCTACCTCTCTATCCCCGAAACTTGGAACAGAAGACGATTCGGAAGATGGGAACATCTTCGGAAGACGCTTCTTGAACTTGACTGTCTTCGGAAGACCGTCTTCGGAAGTCGACTGAACACAATTCGTATCAAGAGTGGATTTGCTTTGCTTTTGTGTTTAGAGAGGCTTGGTACGAATCCTGACTGGAGTGGTGAGTTGTTGTGTTAATTCGAGAAGTTAGAAGTCGGGAACTAGGCCTGTGCCTCCCGGTCTTCCAAGCTTCTCAACTCCCCATCTTCCTAGAGAGACTAGAAGACTGGAAGGCTGGCAAAATGAGCGAGAAGACGCGAGGGTCCATTCGGGTCTCTTCTGTCCGATCCATAGCAGCCGTTCCTTCTTCTTCCCGAACTTAGAAGAGAGTTGTGAGAAGTCTTGCTGGCAGAATCTGGAGGGAATGGTCGAGGGTCATGTCTTCCCATCATGCAACAAGCTTTTTCTGAGTGCGTATGAGAGGTGAGAAGTCAGAAGAACAGAGTGCAGTTGTCTTGAGTCTGTTGTGAGGATAGATTGCGTGTAGGAAGACGAAGACAGGTGAGACTAGTGAAGGGAGGTCTGACTTCGAGAAGTCTTCCGAGAAAGACATTGAATCGGAAGCTGTCCCAAGTGTCTTCTCAGAGGCCACTGTCACCGCAGGAACCCGCAACCATCTTCTGAACCTTTCTCATACTCTACTTCTCGCATATCTTGTATCTTCTGATATGAAGTAGGATGTAATGCAAGGTGGGTTGTCTTCTTGGTAATCTATGCGAGGCCTTGCTTAGATAGGATTGTTTAGATATAGCTCGGAAGACGAGAGCTATCTAGGAAGTACTGTTAGAATCCCGGAAGACGGAGTAGCTGTCTTCTGGAAGACTAGTTTCGTCTTCTGAGAAGTAGAAGCTAGACTGTGGGCACTCAGGAAGAACTGAGCGTTCAGCTCATAGTAGGTGCTTGTGGCTTAGTGCAACAGATCTTCCAGGTATGTCGATGCATCCGCGAGGCTTGGTGTTACCCACGGCAGAATTGGCCGAGGCCACTCCTTTCCTCAAGGAGTTGGGTCTCGACTTCTTCCTGTGGGATTGGAACCTCGCAGATCAAGGGCTTCTGGAGGAGGTGTGGGCCGCGTTACCACCGCGTAACCGTGTACCTGCGAAGGCAGGAGTAGCTCGGGGAAGACCGTCTTCCTGGACTGAAGACTGGTGACGTAAGGCGTTTCACAGACCTGAGACCGAGAACCGAGGATATTGGTACGAGAAGAAGATCTTGCCTAGGATTGTGAGTTCATGGCATGTGCCTGGGAGCACCACCTGCCTTTTCGTGGAAGACAGGCAGGGGAGGAACGGTTGGAAGATAGAGTCTTACCGGGAGCCGAAGAAGCGACTTCTGGCGAAGTTGTTTCTGCATCTTTTCCCCAAGGGAAAAGCGCAGAAGACAAGGTACTTAGGAGATCAGGACGTGGAGTTCCTGGAATCAGTGTGGGATGACAGAGTGCCAATCTACTGGGGCGCGTACATCCACAACTATGTACAGACGGAGCTAGCATACTTGGGTACCCCGGCGGGAGGACATCTGACGCCCTTCTTCTGCTACTTGTATGTAGCCATGGGGGATCTTAGGGAAGATCAGCTGGCAGTGTATGGGCCAACGGAGCGACAGGAGGTGAAGGAGGAGACCTCGGAAGACGATGACCGAGAGGTAGCAGCAACGCCCCCTCCCACTCTGATGCCACAGCTGAGACCCGGCTCTCACCAGAAGACGCTTCTGGTGAGGAAAGACGAGTCTAGTGGGTCGAAAGACGCCACGCCAGTGAGGAAGATGGGGCACAGAAGTGTACCAAGGACACCCATCTCCCTCATTCATTCAGGATCGGAGTCGGACTCGGAGGAAGACTTGCTGAGTACCCGATCGGAGCAGAAGACAGCTCATGTAACTTCTGTAACACCTTCCGAAGACTCCAGAAGACGAAGGATGGATGGGCGCTCCTACTGCGATGCGAGGAAGCGCAAAGAGGAGAGCCGCTCCTGCCACGAGGAGTCTTCCACCCCGGAAGATGAGAAGAGTAGCTTCTTCTCGTGCGCAGAAGATGAAGGCCGTAGTGGTGGAAGAGGCTTCCTTGCCTCTAGAAGACAAGGGCGACACCTCCGAGCGAGTGGTGGGGATGAACTTGTCTTCCGCAGGAAGACGACTGGAGGAGTTCAATGCGTACTTCCAGAAGGAGATCCAGCCCGCTATGGAGTTGCTGGAGAGGAGAGCGAGGGCACAGGAGAAGCCCTTACAGCCTGGATTCGGCCTGCGCAACTTGCTGCGACAGGAAGACAGCCAGCAGAAGACGGAGTCGCTGGAAGCTAGTCTCCGCACCACGGAGAAGCTTGCAGCCAGGTACAAGGCGGAAGCAGCCGCTTCTGCCAAGGAGTCGATGCAACTTCGGAAGAGCAACCAGGAGTTGCAGGCGCGAGTACAGCAGCGCGATCAGGAAGTTCTCCGAGTGCAGGAGAAGATCACTGCCCTCGCAGAAGAGCAGACCACTTGGAAGATGCAGCGAGAAGCCGCAGAAGCGCGAGCTGCAGTGGAGAAGACGCAGAGGGAAGCAGCGGAGGCTCGTGCGCAGAAGATGCTAGCTCAGTCGGTAGAAGCGCTTCGGAAGAAGTTTAACTTCACCGCGGGTAAGAAGTTACTTACCTTAGCTAGGGAATGGGACAGCGGGTCCAAGACGAGGTTGGTGGAATGCAGAGATAGCATGTTCAAGTACCTGGATAGACAGATAGAAGGAGTGAAGACACTTTATGGTCTTCCCTCACTTCCGACACCTGCAACCGCATCTTCCTGTAACACACAAGAAAACCAAAAGATGCTCGAAAGTAGTAATTTAAGGATCGAACCCACAGAGATGCAAGTAAAGATCATCCAAAAGTAGTAAACACGTGACAAAGGTGATTCTTTATACTTGTCTTTTATTCTCACGGGCAGAAATCAGTCCCGGTAGAGATCAAACTCAGATCTATCCAACAAGACAGAGTTGATAATCCTGACAAACAAACATAACAGATACTGAACAGGTCAGGGACCTCAAGAAATAGATGAATAACAGAGAAACAGAGTCACGGACGGAAATGTCACACGAGGAAGTACTGCTGAAGTGCTACTAGGTAGCCTCTAACACCATAAACGTTAAGTATCTTCACACTAAGTTACTTTCACTACTACTGCTCTCGGAAAACTCTGGCGAAGAAGACTCTTCTTCCGCCGAAGTACCAGACTGAACTTCTTCCTAAGTGTTCCACTAAAGAACAACTTCTTCCGAACTCAACTTCGCCCAAGAACGTCTTCGTAGGAAACTAACTCCGCAGATGCTGGTCTATTCTCAGTCCTCGCCGTAAACGTTCTACTCTGATTTCAAATGTCAACAGCAAATTCTTCGGCACCCAAACTAATTCCTACCATAGCAAACTACGATACTTCGTAGGTAAATCCTTCGCAGAAGACAAAACACTCAATGGCTCCGTAAACTCAGGAAATAGAAAACTCAAAAATGATAAAACACATAGAGGTCCTGAATACGAACAACACAATGCTTATATACAGATTTTCCCGAAGATGACGGATCTTCTTCCTAAGAAGTCGGGCGTACTTCTGGACCGTCGGATGAAGGTCCTGTGTCCGAAACGACACCAGGAATGACACCGCTTTCTACCGCTAACTCTCTACCTATCTCGCAAACTGAGAACTCTACGGTTGCTCTAACCTCCCTAAGCTCTCTAACTACTCGCTGGCCTAACCTAGCTACCCGGTTCCTAGCTGAAGTACCCTCCGCATCTGCAGCTAAGAACTCCTCTCTAACCTGGCGAAGAAATCCCGCTTCTTCGGTGTCCAGCTCAACGGCGAAGTAGTTCTTCAGTACCGGCTCGATCCTACTCCGAAGTTGAGCACTCAGTTCCTCGGCTTTGATGACGCGATGCTTCAGATCCTCCACTTCCTTGGTCATGGCAGCAACAGTGTCCTGATACCTGTTTCGTTGTCCATGCATGTCATCCAGATCCTTCTTCATCAAAGACAGAACCTTCTCATGCTCGTTGTCGCGATCAATCTTCTGCCGAAGAAGCTCCTCCTTCTCTGATGTCACACTCTTCAGTTCATCGGTCCTCGTCTGCGCCTCCTTCTGGGCCATGCGAAGTGCTGTTCGTAAATTCTCCTTCTCTTCCTTCCAGTTGCCTCGGCCGAAGTGCATTGTATGCACTAACTCTGCCAGGTTCAGCTTCCTACCGACGACTTCCTCGTAGGTCCCGCGGTTCGCTTCCAAGCTGTACAGTAACGGTACAACTACATCTTTGAGATAATCCGCCGAAGAAGCTAATCGTTCGATCTCACCAACTGTCGATGGAGAAACATCACTCTTCGGTGTAGTGGCAACGTCCTTCTCCATGTGAGGAGTGCTCCCTTCCTCGGCTTTCTCTTCAACTGCTTCATCGTCGGTCCGGACCGTCTTTGTCATCTTCATCTTCTTCCGAGACTTCTGCACAGACCTCGGCGTCTCTTCCAGAGGTTTCTTCTTTCCACTTCTGCGAATCGGAGGAGATACCTCAACTACATCTTCGTCTTCAGCCGGAATAACTGCTTCGGGCGTCTTCTCTGCAGCTGGTGTTGAAGTCGATGCCTCCTGCCTCGGCGTAGTGTCAGCCGCTACTTCGGTCGCTGCTTCCTCGATCTCGATTTCATCGAAGAACTTCTCAAGTTGCGCGTCCCGGGCTGGAGTCTGCACTACTTGAAATTCTTCATCCTCGGCAGCTGCGGTAAAGCCTAACTTCGTCTGTTGTGCCTCAGATAGCAACCCCATCCCCATATAGAACACCGATACAAAGGGTCCTATGTACGCCAAGTCATTCGCATTCCAAAGCTTCAGCACATGTCGGTGGATGATCCTCGCTCAATGTGCTCTTCTTCCGGCGAAGAGCTGCTCGATGAAATTGATTTGCCAATTCGACATGTATGTCGTTCTTCGTGGCCTGAAGATCGCCATAATCGCATCGGCTACTTCTCTCTTCTTCGGATCGCAGTAATCGCTTGTCCGGTAGCCGTTCCTCCCTAGAGGTAATTCCTTGAACAGATTCGGGAAGTTCTTCACTGCTTCGGGTGAAGCAGCGGCAGCTATGGTATCAAAAAGAAGATCACCTTCCCGACCTGCATCGTCGATTCCCAAGACACTGGACCAGTGAGCTTCGGTCCAGTTACAGGGTCGCCCATAGTGATCATCGGCCAGATGCTGCTTGCAAATCTTCAACTCATGCACCAATTTGGAGGAAACCATCCCCCACCAAGGAAGCAAGAGGAACGATAATCCCATTTCCTCGAGGTCCTTGTCATAACGGCGAAGAGCTAGTCGATTAACTTCAAAGGATCGGAGCCTCGGCGCCTTAGTCGTCTGCATCCCGCGCATCCCTAGGATCACTGCAACGATCTTCGCTACAAACGGATTCTTCGCTGCAATCCTTTCCTCGCCCGTAACTGATGTACTTCTGCGCAAATTGGCTTCCTCGCCGATCACTCGTGAATTGGCTTCCTCGCCCGTAACTGATGTACTTCGGCGTTTGGTAAATGCGTCTCGCTGCGCCCTGCTATCGCTCGCTCTGGGAATAGTAAAACAGTAAAGTAAACAACTTGTTACCTTGCTTATATCCCGCGATAGGCTTTCCTACACGTGCCGAAGTTAGGGTTTTCCTCTTGATGACTGACATTCTTCAGTCGGCTGTAACTTCGTCGTTCGGTCTCCGATTGCCTCGCACAACATATCGTTAGAAAGCTCTTCGCTCGAGGAATTCATCTATGAGGAAATCATCTTTCAGTGTCTCCATAGATTCGATAAATTCCTCCAGAACTGGGATTCTTCACTAAACTTCTAATTAATACTATTCTACTCATATCGTTTATCTTCTATCATCTATTCTTCTTATTTACTTTACAATTAATCAATTAATTAACAAAACGAAAAACCAAGGCTTCACACTTCCCAAGCCCCAGCACCCTCGACTGGGTCCGGAATGGAGAAGGAGGAGTTCGATCTCGCTGTACACTTGGTGGTGACAGCGTTGGAAGACGAGAAGACTCCAGAAGACGCCCCGGAAGACATGATGTCTTCTGGAAGACAGGAAAACCAGCCGTCTTCCCAGGTATTCCGCGTGGATGAAGCGACTTCCCCGGACCCCTATGAGGTCGCCATGGTCCCTAGTACTGCATCTGTGTCTCAGAAGACCGAAGACGCACCATTCGACTCGTCTTCCCAGAAGACCATTCCGTCTTCTGAAGTCGAAGCCGAAGAAGACGCAGCCGCAGAAACAGCAGGGCCAGCGAAGAGCGAGGAGAGGGAAGCTACCTCAGTGGTACCCGAGGTAAGTGCAGGGCTTCCCAGCCCATCAGAAGTCGAGGTAGTAGCTCCGGTAGGAGCAGATCATGTGGAGATTGTCACCGAGCAATCAGAGTAGTTAGCAAACTCAATCGACACTTCTAGATTTAGTAGGATCGGACATGCTATCTTAAGGGTGGCAGTTTTCCATGTAAAAATAGTTAGGACCCCATGTGGCAGCATAGGTAGCGTAGGAGTAACACAGTGGAGGGCTAATTGGGAAGAGGGACCGCATGCATGTGAGGTGACAACCTCTTGTCAGCGCCTCTCTCTCTCTCCCTGGTGGTCGCCTCCCCTGACTCTCGAGGCAGATGGTTAAGTAGGATCGTAGAGTAGGAAATGGAGCTCTGCCAGTTCTGCCAGTTCTGTAGAATTCTGTAGTAACTGAACATACACACCGATTCTACAGGCAGGCAGGCGAGACACATTAGAGCAAAGACAGTCTTAGCGCACTACACCCGTTGTTGGAAACATACGAATAGTCTTGGAATATACAGGAGGGGTCTGCATACTCGCACCAGCAGTGGTTCGAAGATGTAGATAGAAGTAGTGGACAGTCTAGGAACAGGGAACGGCATCCTCGTGCAGTCCTGTTAGCTAGGCTGGTGTGTCGAGGAGTAGACGCAGGAAGTAGCGGGAGTGAGCTTCCCAATGCCATTGTGACTTCTTCTCGGGGAATCGATTGTGGATTTGAGTGCAGCAGCTTCGCTCATGTCTTCTGGGTGGTGGAATGTATTGAATTCGCTCCCAATTGTGCATGGGAAGTGTTCTTCTTGAGTGGCGGTGAATGTCAACAGTTGTGGAGTGTAGCTTGACTCGTTCAGTAGAGCACTTGGGATCTACGTACGAACGGTCTTCTGGGTAAGGGATCCCAGAAGACAGAGCAGTCAGAGCAGCGAAGTGAAGAAGAAAGAAGCTTTCTTCCCGCAACAGAAGACGACATCCTCGAGTAGAAGACGGTGCTACAGTACTCACGTTTGTTGTCTTCCTCCCCAAACTATTACAAGCAGGGATGGCTTGTTAGTCAGGATCCGGAATAGAAGCTTGTCGGAATCTTAATTGCCCTTTTTCATCCTGTTTTCTCTTGTTTGGATTTCTTCTTCTTCCCATCTTCTCTCATCTTCCCCATCTTCTTATCTTCTCTAGTGAGCTTCCGAGACTTCTATTGAGCTTCCGTGAAGGTGAATGTCGTTGTAGTGCTGCAGGAAGACAACTTCCGTAGGCAGAAGCTTGGGAAGGCTACAGGGGGCATACACCCTGTGATTTATCCAACCCGTTGGAATGTGAGTGTGAGAGTAAGGTGTAACGACTGTTACTAGTCGACTTCTGCGAAGCCGGACAGCCTTCTGAAGGTGTGAGAAGACGAGCTAAACCCCCAGAAGACGAGAATCGCTTCGGGAAGACGGTATCGAGAAGACCAAAAGAAGCAACCTGGAAGCAGGAAGATCGTCTTCCCGAGCTTCTCTGTGAATAGTTGTATGATATTGTAATTGGTAGTTGTTTGTTTGGGTCTAGAGCACCATTTGGCGTGTCTGGAAGACGTGTTGTTTTGTGTAGGTTTTGTGAGAAGACGGGATTTCTAGGCAAAACCCGTGTGTTTGTGTGTTTGAACAGATCTTAGAACTTAGAGCAGCGTTACTTGTGCAAATCCTCTGTGGGAACGATATCTTGTATACTAAATGGGCAAAAGGAGAAATCCTACGTCACTACAACTCCTCGATCCGTCTCATCCCAAACCGTTTGAACCAGTGCGTGGTCTGCACAGATCTGAACCCAACGACGCCTTGCGCGCTTGCATTGGACTCCTAAATCTCCCGAACCGTCCGTTGACAGGTTGCAAGTGCAAGCTAGCCCCTAAGCTGCCCCCTTGTTACAGTCTCTGTACGTACAGTTCTCTCCTGAATTCCTGAATAATAAGAAGCAGGCCCCTTGCATCTTTGATATAACGCCTGAAGCCCTGAATACCCAGTCAGCAAATAACTAAGGGCCTAGCTTGATTTTACCTTCTTTCGAATCGCCTAACTTCTTCTCTGGATGTCCAAACAAAGTAAACAAGATGTCCATTGAAAGCTGACAGCGAGCTCTACCCATCTATGTGATGAAAGTAAAGATCCGAAGTTGCGCCAAAAGCCCGTAAGTTGGGGCCTAGCTTGTTTTCTCCATCTTTCGAGTCCTGTAACTTCTCCACTAGGCGTCCAAACGAAGTAGATGAAGTGCCTATGGAAAGCTGACAAGGAGCTCTATCCACTGGTGCGATAAAAACGAAGATCCGAAGTGGTGCCAAAAACCCGTAAGCTGGGGCCTAGCTTATTTTCTCCATCTTTCGAATCCTGTAACTTTTCCACTAGGCGTCCAAACGAAGTAGATGAAGTGCCTATGGAAAGCTGACAAGGAGCTCTACCCATCTATGCGATGAAAATGGAGATCCGAAATGAAGCCAAAAGCCCGTAAGCTAGGGCCTAGCTTGTCTTTCTCATGAGTGTCTTTGGAGCGACAAGCATCGAAGTCTGAATTTCAGATAGGAGCCGGTCCACGACACGACATCCACCCCCTCTGAACCTGTGCATCCTCCGGTATGCACCAGAGATACAAACCAAGGAGTGGACCGGCACACACTTCATCATTCCCATCTTGTGATCCTCTCTCCCATCCTAATCAACCTCATCCTCAAGTCCGCAACTCGATCGTCATCTTGAAGTTGCTACCCTGCCATGATCCTCCCTAGATTCAAGCTCATCGACTTTCTCCTTGAACTTCCCATCCAATCACCCCCTCTAAATCTACACATCTTCAATATGCGAAGACATAAAAAGAATAACCCATCATACCATAGAATTGTCTTGCTTCCGTCATGTAGAACCTCACTGTCGAGGTTGTGACCCAAGTGTCGTAGTAGACATCCCCCATCCTGTCAATCATCACCCGTATCCTGACAGTAACTCTCAACCTCAAGCATGTACATGTCGTTGTACGTATCCAACTCTTCTTTTTTGTTTTTCTGAAAAAAAAAGGAACCACACTGCTGCAACCAAAATCATCAACTGCAACCATCATTGTCTCGCTGTAGAATAGTATCTTCCTCAATCATCATCCTCCTTGATATCTTCTTCTGAAAATCCTCACAACCTCCCAAGCATCATCCTCTCAACCTTTTCCTGAAAATATTTACAATCCCTCAAGCATCATCCTCCCAACACAAATCACCTTCAGCAATGGCTTCTCCCCTGTAAGCCATCCTTACCCATCATCCTATACCCGTAGCCTCGATAGCATCCGTCCATTCTCCTTCGCCCTCAGCATGTTCGTCCTTGATGATGTCAATGTAAGCATCATGGACTTCTCTTGTAGTCATACCCAAGACCTCCCGTGATAGGAACCCAACCTTGGCATCTGGAATACGTTCCTCCGATCCTCCTTTCACATCCATCATCGTAATCTCTGCATCTGGTTGTTGTTTGTCTGCAACCAGATCACCCACGTCTACTGTCTGCACCCCAACCATCTCCTCTGGTTGTGAAGGATCGTCCTCCATTGCTTGTTTAAGAAGAATAGTTTCTTGTTGAACCTTATCCTCCTCAACTTGTTTCCCTGAAGAAGTCTCTTCTTGTCCTTTCTTCTCGCTCTGCATCGTGGATGCAGTATCCAACCTGAGCTCGTTTAGATCCTCGTGCTCACCCAAACCATCTCTATGGAGATCATGCTCAATCTCCTCCACCCTAGCACCATAATTTGTAGCTTCGGTAGCTACAACTGCATGTGTCGCAAGGCAATCATCCACAAACTTCTTCATCCCTCCTTTACCAACGTTGGCTTGAAGGAGAGTACCCGTACTTGTGAATGCAACCTTTCCATCCTCCCAAGAAATTACCTCTCGTTGCAAAGACTCTGCAAAGTCGATGCAATCGTCCCGTTGATGGTCAGTACCATCACACCACACGCAATGATGTACCCAAGCTGGTTTGGGTACAAGCTCTATCTTGATCGACGATCTCTTATCCTCCAACCTAGTAACCTTAGCTTGCAGATCTTGCATCTTTTGTTGTAAGTCCACGATGGTTGGATCCTTCTCCTCTACAACCACAACTGGAGGTTGAACCTCAGATACTACCTGAACTGGTGTGGTAGTCAACGCTGCAGGTGTCAACCTTGTAACCCTTTCTCTTGTCTGTCTCCGGACAAGAAGCTCAACAGCTTCATGCACAACCTCCCAATTTCTTGTTAACCCTTCTTCTTCCTCTCCATCCTCTAGAAGTAGCTCCAACTGTTCCTGCCATGGTTCATCCGCAGCTTGAAGAAATAGCTCCGTCTTGTAGCTCTCCAAGGTTAGCTTGTCCACCCGAGGTAGTTGAGAGAATTGTCTCTCGAACTCCTTTAACAGCTCTGCATGCTGTAAAACCCTTGCTGGATGCGTTGACCCATCCCAAAAATGATTTCTTGGTTACTCGATCTGAGTTTCCCAAGAAATATTCCTCCATCAGCGCATGTGAAAATGCATCCCAGTTCCTCCCAAACGCTTTGTTAGACTTTTCACATGTTCCTTTATCTCAGACACCACAGCGAGTTCGAACGTCTCGATCATCTCCTTCTCCGATACCTGATCCAAATCCATCTCCGTTTTGTAACATCTCAAGTACTTTGAGATGTCTTCCCCATCAAACAGATCGAGCTTGTCGATCACCCTCCGAAGCGCCTTCGTCCCCAAAGCCTCCTTTTGTTGGTTCCCTTGCTCTTGTCGCATAAACAAAGTGAAGGCTTGAAACAATCGTGCAGTTGCTGCATCCAACTGCATCCCTGGTATACCCTCTAATCCGTCCATCCCATCCATAGTCATGACTCGTCCCATCCTCCCATCCTCCCATGATCCCAACCGTCTAGAAATCCATCATCCCAGGTCCACAACATCCTCCCGAACAACCAAACCCATCTTCATCCTCGTTCATGATTGCTGATCTCTTCTGTCCAGTTCTGACACACAAATATCTCCACCCCGGACCTTCACGTCGAGTTCACCACCGTATCGTGTCGGATATTGCGTGAAGGATGTCCAGGAAAACGCGAGGTTCCTGGCTGTGAAGATGTTGTGTGCTGAAACAGAGACAAGACAGAGAAAAACAACCACGAAAACGAACGCTGCGATATATACACTCCAAATATATGTACACTGCCGTTTCTTTCTCCTAACAGCACAAAACTGAGGAACAGATCAGAGCGGTCTGTAACCTACTTCAGAAGTCCTAAAACAAACCCTTGAATCGCAACCCTAGCCTGAAATCGCCAAAGCGTAGCTCAAAGCAAGAGAAACTTCCCTTTGCTAACAAACAGAGCCACAGCAGTATCACACGATCCAAACCCAAGTCCAAACCACATCCATGTATAAGCTCTTAGCTAAAGCTAGCTACCACAAGCTGTATACAGCCAACCAGAACTCTAACGAACTCAAAAGAGCAAAACCCGTAGCGAAGAAACCGAAAAAGACCTATCTGTGAGCTTCCTCCTTTCGCTGAACGGACTTCAGATGTCGATAGGGTCTCCTCCGCTGACTCCGTTAACCCAAGAAACTTTCAGATCCGACTCCCATCAGCCGAGATATCACCGATTTTCAGTCGCAGGTGACCGAACCTTCAAAAATTCCTCCCTGCGGCTTAAAACCGCACACACCGCACAAACGGATCGTCTAAACTGATATCCGTCTTCCCTGGCAGATAGATCTAGCTACCCTAAACCCAACGAGACTCCAAACAAGTCGTTTGGAGTTCCCCTTGCAAAACCACGCAAGAAATTTGGTCGTAGGTTGCAAAAAACTGACGTAAACCGGCTCCCTGCGGCTCAAACTTGCTCACCACACCCAAACCAACAATCCAATCCACGTATAGTCTTCTCCTATGAGTAGATGAAGACTCCCTGATCGCGTAGGCACCAAGAACGAAGAGCTTGGCTCACCGATCGCGAAGAACAGCCCAACCTCAGGTCGAAGGTGAACGAAAATCTGATGTAAGCGCTTCCCTGCGAGCCAATTTCACTCAGAACTTCCAAACCGCCCGATGAAAACTGGTATCGTCTTCAATTTCCTATAGAACTCGGTGTTCTGATCCCGTTGGATCCAAGGACAGCAAGTTTGGACTCCGGAACGGCCCGAACGGTCCAACTCTCCTTCACAGGTAACTGAAAACCTCAAATCTGCTTCCTGCGTCTCAATTTCCCTCAGTACACACTCCCCGATCCGTCTCTTCCCAAACCGTTTGAACCAGTGCGTAGCTTGCACAGATCTGAACCCAACGACGCCTTGCGCGCTTGCATTGGACTCCTAAATCTCCCGAATCGTCCGTTGACAGGTCGCAGGCGCAAGCTAGCCCCTTAAGCACCCCCCTTGCAACAGTCTCTGTACGTACAGTTCTCTCCTGAACAAATAAGAAACAGGCCCCTTGCGTCTTTGATATACCACCTGAAGCCCTAAATACCCAGTCAGCAAGTAACTAGGGGCCTAACTTGATTTTACCTTCTTTCGAATCGCATAACTTCTTCTCTGGATGTCCAAACGAAGTAAACAAGATGCCCATGGAAAGCTGACAGCGAGCTCTACCCATCTATGTGATGAAAGTGAAGATCCGAAGTTGCGTCAAAAGCCCGTAAGTTGGGGCCTAGCTTGTTTTCTCCATCTTTCGAGTCCTGTAACTTCTCCACTAGGCGTCCAAACGAAGTAGATGAAGTGCCTATGGAAGGCTGACAAGGAGCTCTATCCATTGATGCAATAAAAACGAAGATCCGAAGTGGTGCCAAAAACCCGTAAGCTGGGGCCTAGCTTATTTTCTCCATCTTTCGAATCCTGTAACTTTTCCACTAGGCGTCCAAACGAAGTAGACAAAGGGCCTGTGGAAAGCTGACAAGGAGCTCTACCCATCTATGCGATGAAAATGGAGATCTGAGATTGTGCCAAAAACCCATAAGCTGGGGCCTAGCTTGTCTTCTCATGAATGTCTTTGGAGCGACAAGCATCGAAGTTTGAATTTCAGGTAGGAGCCGGTCCACGACACGACACCGTGCGCAAAAGCAGAAGACTACGGTGGGAGAAGAGACATCCATGCCTCTGGAAGAGAGAGAAGTCGTCGCAGATCACTTTGTGGGGATGAACTTGTCTTCCGAGAAGAAGGCTAGAAGAGTTCAACGCCTTCTTCAGTTCGGAGATCCAACCAGCCATGGAGTTGGTGGAGAAGCGTGCGATGGCTCAGGAGAAGCCCTTGTAGCCTGGATTCGGTCTTCGAACCTTGATGTGGCAGGAGGAAGTCCAAAAGCAGAAGTTGGAGCTCTGGAAGCTAACCTCCGCACCACGGAGAAGATCGCGATCAAGTACAAGGCGGAAGCATCTACTTATGCCAAGGAGTTGGCATAGTTGCAGAAGAGTAATCATGAGTTGCAGACGCGACTTCAGCAGCGTGAGCAGCGTGAGCAGGAGATTCTGCGAATCAAGGAAAAGCTCATTAGTCTCGCAGAAAAGAAGACGACATGGAGTGTACTGCAGGAAGCCGCGGAAGCCCAAACCGCACATGAGAGAAGCGCTTCATAAGAAGTTCAACTTCACCGCGCGTAGGAAGCTTCTCACCCTGACTCGTGAGTGGGATGACGATTCTCGGGAGTTGTTAGTGGATTGCAAGGAGAGCATGTTCCGCTACATGGATCAGCAGATTGAGGACTTGAAGACTTGAAGACTCTTTACGGTCTTCTCTCAATTCCTCAGCATGCAGCCACGTCTTCTCATGCACCAGGACCAACAATTGGCACGGAGCTTGACAAGGAGGAGTTTAACCTCTCTGTCCACTTGGTGGTGACAACGTTGGAAGCCGAGAAGACGAAAGAAGAAGCCCCGGAAGACAAGACGTCTTATGGAAGACATGAAGCAGAGGTATCTTCCCAAGTGTTTAGAGTGGAGGAGGTGACTTTCTCTAACCACTGTGAGGTCACCCTAGCTCCCAACGTCGAACAGATGGAGCAGAAGAGTCAGGAAGCGCAGGTGGACTCAGCTTCCCATAAGCTTCTTCTGTCTTTCGAAGTCGTGGTGGAAGCACACATTACGAACATCAAAGAGGAAGCCATCTCAGCCGTACCAGAGGTACCAGCAGGGCTCTTCACTTTATCAGAAGCCGAATTAGAACATCAGGTAGGAGAGGATCCAGTGTAGATCGCACCTGACGATCAGGAGTAGACAGTAGAGATAAATAGACAGTTGACCTGGCTAAATTTGATAGGAAGTGGAGTCTATTATTTTGAGAAGAGGAAGCTCTCTCTTTATTTTTAGATGACTGTCCATGTGGCAGGATAAGCAACGGTAGGTAGTAGAAAGCAGTTCTAAACTGAGAAGGGAACCGAAGCCTTGGGAGGTGGTGGCCTTCTGAAAGCGTCTCATTTTGCTTGGCTGTGAGTTGGGATTGGAGGGGATCTCTCTCTTGCGACTCAAAGGTGATAGTATATGATCGATCACAAAATAGGATTTTATGCACATTGCTACATACATGTAGGTACACAGGTACTACGCGCACAGAGTTGGATTACATAGAGTAGGTCTGCACGAGTCTGCACCTCCGCTCCCAACCGAAAATCGGCAGGATGTAGAGTTATAGACAGCATAGACAGAGAATGGCATCATCATACAGTCCTGCTTCTAGGCTGGTGTGTCAAGGGGTAGGGACAGGAAGTGGATGGAGTGAGCTCCAGAAGCTAATGTACCTTTTTCTCAGAGAATTGATTTCGGATTTGATTGCAGAAGCTTTGTCTGTGAGTGAAGTACGATTTATCTCTAGGTTTGGGGCTAGAATCTTGTCAAATAGACAAGGAGATTATCCTCAAGTGAAGCATGAGTGGCAACCGCGATGAAGATAGACCGTGAGTTTCTGAATTGTGCTCATGTAGTTTGGAGATAGATTATTTATCTCTGCTCGACATGATATCTAATTATAACACGTTAGACATAACGAGGTTACGTTGGATTGCTACATCAGGAGCTTGAATCCAGAGCTGAAGCATATAGTAGATAAAGAGAATATGGTAACGAATATGTTATCAACGGCTCGTAATATAGATGAGGATGATATGTTTAAAAAAGCTGAGGAAGATGAAAGAAAAGATGTTCGATGGCGAGTTGGTCGATAGACTACAGACTTTGGAGCCCTTGTTGTTTAAGGAAGAGTTTTACACATGTAGACTTTGTGACATACGGTATTACTTGAGTTTGTTAGAGAAGCAAGAGAGGTGGAGTGAAGTAGAGTTCAAAGAGATAAGTAAACAAGCGTTGCCGAGGAGAGTCTTTCTTAAGAAGAGCTAGCCTTCTGACTGTGATAGATCGCAGGGTAGAAGTAGAGATTGAATACCAAGACAAGAGCCAAGCTGGTAGTCCACAACGACTGAAGTCATTCACATAGACTATATTCTGACTATAGATCACTTATACTTAACAGATCAAGTCTATGAGATAGATCCTCCTCCGGACACAACAGATAGAAGAAAACTGTCAAGATGCTTTATTTCTCTTCCAAACACACTCAATAGTCCTTCACAGACATCAATTTTACAAGCGATCCTTACTCAACAAGACCTCCTTACGTTGATCACCACAGATCATTCACAAGCAGTCAATTTTTACTCAACTAATCTTCTCTTGCTCTTCAGATAGCAAATTATTCCTCAAAGCCTACAACTGATGAAGATCTGAAATCCCAACGCCTTGTATCCCTTCTTGCAACAGCTTCAGCATTGAAATCTTTTAGAAAACCCGACCTTCTCAGTCCTTGTCCTCTCCTCCGCTCAAATAGATGCTCCTTGCTCACCAGATTCACCTCCAAACAGCCTGGTAAATTCTAGCTCCTCTAACTCTTAATATCCTCTCTGCGCCAACTTCCCAACTGAAAAACCTTCAGAAATTTGATCCAATGACAACCAAAAGTCCTCCGCAGACATCAAACCGATCTCCCTCAATAAGACTGCCTCCTGTCCGTTCAGAAGGTAGTTCTGCTTCCAATCTGTATAATAGACAAAGTTTTTGCTCCTAAACTCTTGTCCCTACCTTTGCGTCGATCTCCGCACTGAATTCCCTCAGAAATTTGGTCTCCTCAGTCCCCAAGCTTCTCTTGCGCGTCTCGACGGCTCCCTCTCTCTCTCCGTAAAAAAATCCCCTCTGAAAAACGTCGCAGGTTGATTAACCTAGAAGGTAAGTCCCTAGCTAAGCTGCCCCCTGCTGTCCTTATAAGTACAATCTCTTATCAGAAGCAGGCCCCTAGCTAAGCTGCCCCCTTATTGTCCTTATGCATACAGAACCTTAATTACTAAGCTGGCCCTTTTTTTAATAAAAGCTTCACATCTGCCTTTAGAAAGTCGACTCCTTCATTACTAAAGGTCTCACAGCTTTCTTTGTCATTGCTAAGCTGACTAGATGACTAATTAACTGATTAACAGAAGTTTCCCGTGCTCTTGATGTCATCTTGATGCCACCCTGAATATACCACAAGTCATCCGATGTAGGTTGAAGCCCCTACACTTATGGGGCTACTCCACAGGGCTTACAGCCCCCCCATATGCGCACCAGGTATCTCCCATGATATTCACGGTGGCATGCGGAGGCTTAGACCAGGAAGCCCATGATTAAGAGAGATACCGATATCCCGCCCCTAGATATACAGAACGTGGCTGCATATCCAACATAGACTCCCTTCCAAGAGGTCAACATGCCGGAATAAGAATCAGAGGTCAGAGAGAATTGATCCTGAGACCACTTTCTCTTTAAGCAGGCGCCCTATCACTAGGATGGCCTTTGGTTCCGTTCTAGAAGGTTAAAAATTCTGTACATATGCTTTTATTGAAGAAGATTTTCTGTAAAAGTCTTTACTAGCTTTTCGTACACTAACTTATCTATACAACTCCATTTTTAATGAATGAGGAGTCAAAACAATAGTATTCATGAACACCTACACACTCACGCTATCAGATTCAGAGTTCGAGTCACGAGCCAGAATCGACAGATTTCTCTCTTTCGCATATTTTTCAGTCTAAAATCCATACTAACTATTACTTAAAACACTTTCTGTCAAAACTAGAAGCATGAAGTCTCTTTCCTCGTCGAGCTCTGCATTCTGATGCCTTTCGACCCCTTTAGGATGATATTCCAAACTAAGCTAGGGGGCAGCTTGCCAAGCATAGCCCCAGCTTAGCTCCTACCAAGCTTAATAAGCTAGGGCGCAGCTTCATGAACAAATGCTGATTGAGTGTCTTCTGAAGCTCCATTTCATCATGTAGAATGTCACGCACTAGACATTCACCCCCTCCAAACTTGCACATCCTCCGGTATGTGCCAACCTTTCCACTAGTCTCCAAGGTTCTCTAAATTGCTATCGTTTCTTCAACATCCCTTGCGTCTTCTTCTGATAGCAGATCTGCATCCGTATCCATCATCTAATCTGATTCCAAAAACTCGTCTAGCTCAACGGATTCTCCTTTTTTTCTAAATAACTTGATACGCTTACCAGCAACAGGAAGCCTTAGAGGTGTACCATCGAGCTCCCATAAAGAGTAAGTAGCATTCTGATGCACTTCTAAGACAACATACGGACCAAATCACCTCCTAGAAAATTTCCGAATCATAGAGTGTTGATTCTCTAACGTACTATCATACACCAAAACCCAATCTCCAGTATGTATGAGCTTTGGTCGGAGCCGGTGGGTCTTGTCAAACCTATCCTTGTTCTTGAGACGGGCCTCTTTCAGTTTCTGTTGTGTCTCTATAAGATCCTCCTCTCTATGTTCCAACTGCCTCATTCGAAGTGCAAGAAGTTGTACATGATCCATTTCGTCTTCCCACGATAAAGTAACCTATGTAGGAAAGTCTTCCTCTGCTGGCATAATCAGTTTTTGACCCAGCATCAGTTCAATGGGCATTGTGGTGCCCACAAATTACAGGATTCACGAATTTTTGAAATTTTTAAGATTAATAACTTGTTTGTATAACTGAAGAAGCGTTGTTACTTAAGATCACTGCTTCCTTAGAAGGAAGATGATCTTATGAGCTTTTTGTAATAAGAAGTTGACTTCTTCGGAAGACGACCGTCTTCCGGGAAGCGTCTTCTCAGTTGCATCTTCGGAAGACGGGAAGACGGCGAAAGACACCCATCTTCCGGAAGACAGCGACCGCGAAGACCTAACCATGAATTTCCAGGTAAAGGAGTAGGTGTACCTACTAGGTAACACCAAGGTGGTAGGTAGGTCGGGTAAGCCATCTAGGGTCGAAACTCCTGATCTGCGAGGAAGATGCGCAGGAAGCGCATTAGCGCATTCCAACTTCCCGCAGCAAGCACGCTTCTTGAGAAGATCGATTTCAGAGGGTGAGCTTCGAGTAAGGAGGCAGCGAGGTGAAATTGAGTGAGGATAGGATCGATTAGAAGCTAGAAGAAGTCAAGGTCGAATTGCTGAAGCGCAGGAAGCGTACTGATTGAAAAGCGTTTCTTGTGAAACTCCCAGAAGCTGACATTGGAAGCAGCTGAGTGGAATCGGAAGTGGACGGCTTAATCAATTGAGGCGCAGCCAGGAGCGGACGAAGGAAGTAGCTCAGTGGGGTCGCGTTTGAGCTGGGACTAGAGCCAGAAGCGCACGGAAGGTCTAAGACAACTCGAGAAGCAGACAGAAGACTGTAGAGATTCTTCTCATGTTCTTTTTCCTTCCCACTGCTTCTCGCCTTTGTTTGGTATCCCCCGTGCTTCCCCGGTTGTTTATAGGCAGCCTGATCGATTATCCCCCCATCCTCATTTTTCTGCTCAATTTTTGTCAGACATCTTCCTACTTCTTCCTGAGTTCAATTCGAGCTTCTCTAACCATCGTCCTCAAATTGACGATCCCAGCTATCAATTTTCCTACCCTACCATCTCTCTACTCCCAAAACCTTGAATAGAAGACGCTTCGGAAGATTGGAACATCTTCGAAAGACTGTCTTCGGAAGTCGACTGTACACAATTTGTATCAAGAGTGGGTTTGCTTTGCTTTTGTGTTAAGAGACGCTTGGTACGAATCCTGAGTGGCTTGGTGAGTGGTTTTGTTATTTCGAGAAGTTGGAAGTCGGGGACTAGGTCTGTGCCTCCCCGTCTTCCAAGCTTCTCAACTCCACATCTTCCTAGAGAGACTAGAAGACTGAAAGGCTGGCAAAATGAGCGAGAAGACGTGAGGGTCCATTTCGGGTCTCTTCTGTCCGACCCATAGCAGCCATTCCTTCTTCTTCCCAAACTTAGGAGAGAGTCGTGAGAAGACTTGCTGGCAGAATCTAGAGAGAATGGTCGAGGGTCATGTCTTCCCACCGAGCAGCAAGCTTCTTCTGAGTGTGTATGAGAGGTGAGAAGTCAGAAGAACAGAGTCCAAATGTCTTGAGTCTGTTGTGAGGATAGATTGCGCGTAGGAAGACGAAGACAGGTGAGACCAGTGAAGGAAAGCCTGACTTTGGGAGGTCTTCCGAGAAAAACATTGAATCAGAAACCGTCCCGGGTGTCTTCCCAGAGGCCACTGTCACCGCAGGAGCTCGCAACCATCTTCTAAATCTGTTACGCACTCTACGTTTCGCGAATCTTGTATCTTCTGATAGGAAGTAGGATGTAATGCAAGGTGAGTTGTCTTCTTGGTAATCCATGCGAGGCCTTGCTTAGATAGGATTGTTTAGATATAGCTCGGAAGACGAGGGCTATCTAGGAAGTACTGTTAGAATCTCGTAAGACGGAGTAGCTGTCTTCTGGAAGACTAGTTTTGTCTTTTGAGAGTAGAAACTAGACTGTGGGCACTTGGGAAGGACTGAGCCTTCAACTGATAGTAAGTGCGTGTGGCTTAGTGCAACAGGTCTTCCAGTATGTCGATGCATCCTCGAGGGTTGGTGCTACCCGCAGCAGAGTTGGCCGAGGCCACTCCCTTCCTCAAGGAGTTGGGTCTCGATTTCTTCCTATGGGATTTAAATCTCACCGACCAGGGACTTCTGGAAGAGTTTGGGCAGCTTTACCACCTCGCAACCGTGTACTTGCGAAGGCAGGCGTAGCTCGAGGAAGACCATCTTCCTGGACTGAAGATTGGTGACGCAGGGTTTTCCACAGGTCAGAATCCGAGAACCGAGGGTATTGGCTTGAGAAGAAGATCTTGCTCAGGATCGTGAGTGAGTGGCATGTGCCTGGGAGCACAACTTGCCTCTTCCTGGAGGACAGGCAGGGAAGGAACAGTTGGAAGATCGAGTCTTACCGAGAGCCGAGGAAGCGACTTCTGTCAAAGCTATTTCTGCATCTCTTTCCCAAAGGGAAAGAGCAGAAGATGATGTACCTTGGAGATCAGGACGTGGAGTTCTTGGAAGCAGTGTGCGACGAAGGAGTGCCCGTCAACTGGGGCTCATTCTTCCACATTTATGTACAGGCGGAGCTAGCGTACTTGGGTACTCCGACAGGAGGATACTTGACACCTTTCCTGTGTTACTGGGTATCCGATCGGATCAGAAGACCGCTTCTGCATCACCAAGGAGTCTTCCGAAGACTCCCGAAGACAAGAGAAGAAGGGATACTCCTACTGCAATGAGAGGAAGCGCAGCGAAGAGGACCGCTTCTACCATGAGGAGGGATCTTCCACCCCGGAAGATGAGAAGAGTGGCTTCTTCTCGTGCGCTGAAGATGAAGGTCATTGTGGTGGAAGAGGCATCCTTGCCTTTGGAGACAAGGTCGACACCTCAGAGCGAGTGGTGGAGATGAACTTGTCTTCCGCAGGAAGAAGACTAGAAAAGTTCAGCGCCTTCTTCCACACAGAGATCCAGCCAGCTATGGAGCTTCTGGAGAAGAGATTGAAGGCTCAGGAGAGGCCTTTACAACCTGGATTCGGTCTGCGCACCTTGCAGCGACAGGAAGAAGACCAGAAGAAGACAGAGTCGCTGGAAGCTAGTCTCCGCACCACGGAGAAGCTCGCAGCAAAGTACAAGACGGAAGCAGCCGCTTCTGCCAAGGAGCTGGTGCAGCTTCGGAAGAGCAACCAAGAGTTGCAGGCGCGTGTACAGCAGCGCAATCAGGAGGTCCTCCGAGTGCGGGGGAAGATCACCGTCCTCGCAGAGGAGAAGATCACATGGAAGACGCAGCGAGAAGCCGCAGAAGCGCGAGTTGCAGAAGAGAAGATGCAGCGGGAAGCAGCGGAAGCTCGTGCGCAGGAGATGCTAGCACAGTCGGTGGAATCGCTTCGAAAGAAGTTCAACTTCACCGCGGGTAGGAAGTTACTTACCTTGGCTAGAGGATGAGACAGCGAGTCCAAGACGATGTTGGTGAAATGCAGGGAGAGCATGTTGAGGTACTTGGATCGGCAGATAGAGGGAGTGAAGACACTCTATGGTCTTCCCTCGCTTCCGACACCTGCAACTGCATCTTCTCAAGCTCCAGCACCATCTACTGGATCCGGAATGGAGAAGGAGGAGTTCGACCTCATTGTGCACTTGGTAGTGATAGCGTTGGAAGCCGAGAAGACTCCGGAAGACGCCTCGGAAGACAGGAGGAACCCTCGAAACGCCTCGAAGATGGAAGACGAAGACGAAGACGGAAGACGGAAGACGCCCCGAAACCCTAAACCCTTCCGCATGGAGGAAGCGATTTCTCTGGACCCCTATGAGGTCGCCATGGTCCCTAGCACCGAGCTGATGCTCCAGAAGAGCGAGGAAGCACCGGTCGACTCCGCTTCCGAGAAGACGCTTCTGTCTTCCGACGTAGAAGCCGAAGCCGAGGAAGACGCAGCAGCAGCGACAGCAAGGCCAGCGAAGAACGATGAGGAGGAAGCCACCTCAGTGACACCCGAGGTAACTGCAGGGCTTTCTAGCTTATCAGAAGCCGCGTTAGGAGCTCCGATAGGAGCAGATCAGGTAGAGGTTGCCTCCGAGCAATCAGAGTAGATAGTAACCAAAGTTGACTATTCCAGATTTAGTAAGACCGAACATGCTATCTTAAGGGTGGCAGTTTTTCAGTGTAAAATTAGTTAGGATACCATGTGGCAGCATAGGTAGCGTAGGAGCAACAAAGTGGATGGCTAATTAGGAAGGGGAACCGCTTGCATGTGGGGTGGCAACCTCCTGTCAGTGCCTCTCTCTCCCTGGTGGTCGTCTCCTCTGATTCTCATGACAGCGACATAAGTAGGATAGAAGAGTAGGAAATGAGGATTCTGTAGGCTCTGCACACACACACATCGATTTGACGGTGCAGACGGAGAGCACACACAGACACATGATAGGCATTATCGTGTACACTACACCCGTTGTTGGAAACATACGAATAGTCTGGGAATACACAGGAGGGATCTGCATGCTTGTTACCAGCAGTGGTTCGAGGATGTAGATAAGATAGTGGACAGTTTAGGACCAGGGAACGGCATCCTCGTGCAGTCCTGGTGTCTAGACTGATGTGTCGAGGAGTAGGCGCAGGAAGTAGAGGGAGTGAGCTTCCCAATGCCAATGTGACTTCTTGTCGAGGAATGGATTGTTGATTTGAGTGCAGAAGCTTTGTTCATGACTTCTGGATGGTGGGTTTACTTGAATTCGCTCCCAATTGTGCATGGGAAGTGTTCTTCTTGAGTGGCGGTGACTGTCAGCAGGTGTGGCTTTGTTGCTTGACTCGTCCAGTAGAGCACTTAGGATCTGCGTACGGACGGTCTTATGGGTAAGGGGTCCCAGAAGACAGAGTAGTCAGAGCAGCAAAGTGAAGAAGAAAGAAACCTTCTTCCCACAGCAGAAGACGACATCCTCAAGAAGAAGACGGTGCAACTGTACACATGTTTGTTGTCTTCCTCCTCAAACTATTACAAGCAGGGATGGCTTGTTAGTCAAGATCCGGACTAGAAGCCTGTCGGAATCTTAATTTTTCCTTTTCATCTTGTTTTCTCTTGTTTGGATTTTCTCTTCTTCTCCATCTTCTCCCACCTTCCCCATCTTCTTACCTTCTTCTAGTGAGCTTCCGAGACTTCTATTGAGCTTCCGTGAAGGTGAATGTCGTTCTAGTGCTGCAAGAAGACCATTTCCGTAGGCAGAAGCCTGGGAAGGCTAAAGGGGGCATACACCCTGTGATTAATCTAACCCGTTGTGATGTGAGTGGAAGAGTAAGGTGTAACGGCCGTTGCTAGTCGACTTCTGTGGAGCAGGGCAATCTTCTGGTGGTGTGAGAAGACGAGCTAAATCCCCAGAAGACGAGAATCGCTTCGGGAAGACGGTATCGAGAAGACCGGAAGAAGTGACCTGGAAGCAGGAAGATCGTCTTCCCGAGCTTCTCTGTGAATAGTTGTGTGATATTTTAGTGAGTAGTTGTTTATTTAGATCCAGAGTATATTTTGGCGTATCTAGAAGACGCGTGGTTTTGTGAGAAGACAGGATTCCTAGGCAAAACCCATGTGTTTGTGTGTTTGAACAGATCTTAGAACTTAGAGCAACGTTACTTGTGCAAATCCTCTGTGAGAACAATATCTTGTATACTAAATGGGCAAAAGGAGTAATCCTGCGTCACTACATATAGTGAGCACCATTTATTTGACGCCGCTGCCGGGGATTTCATCTTAGTAACTTCTGTTTTAAGCTTCTTGGATCTGTGTGCCAGTAGTTAGTTTCATTTCGAACTAACTTCGATTGTAGTTGAATGTGTTGTGGGACTCTATCTTGCTAGAAGACAGGAACCGCAACCAGAAGCTGATAAGATACATCAGGGAGAGTTGAAAGAAGCCGCTTCCCTGCTTCCAAGAGTTTCTTGGAAGACTCAATCTTGGAAGACTGCAGTGAGTACAACAGAAAGCATGAGAAGAAGACGTTCCGAACATGTGATCGGTTGTTTAGACATTCAGTCTGCCGGATCTAGTGTTAGAAGAAGGGAGACATCTGTTCTAAGCACTCTGGTGGATGCCTCCGACCAGAGAAAGAAGCAGAAGACGCACAGGTAAAGATCCTGAGTGGGTAAATTCACCCCAGCGAACCGCTTCTAGAGAGCAGCAGATATCCTTGAGACACCAAAGGAAAGAAGAAGAGCTCAAGAAGATCCGATCAGTAGAGTTGGAAGAGCCTTCCATCTCGAGCATAATCTTTGGCGAAGACAGAAGCCAACTGGGTGATCACGTGTATAAAGTAGATTTTGATACTGGTTACTCGGAAGACGTCTTCCCAAGTGCGGAAGAAGCTTCTCAAGGTGAGGGAAGACTAGAGGAGATTGTTCCAGACGTCTCGGAAGATAGCAGTGACAGTAATTCTGACTCAGAAGACGACCTTTGTGATTCAGACAGGCTTGGACCTTCGAGAAGACCATCTCCACCACCTGGACTTCAGGGAGGAAGAAGTGGACAGTCGCACTAGCCGGCAGTCGACATGACTTCCCATACTCGGCAGAAGTACCATCCTTACGACGATGATGTTGACGCGGACGACTTCATCACGATGTTCGAGATCATCTCTCGATCCAACAAGGAAGACGCTGATGTTGACAGACTCCGGATATTTCCTAGTTTGATCGTAAGGAAGGGGAGGAAATGGATGAGTAAGATGTTGGATGATGGTGTAGTAATGACCGCTTGGCTACTCTGAAGGCAGCTTTTCTGAAGAGGTTCAGAGGAGTGGGCTACGACCGTATGACCCTCATCGAACTTCAAAGGCTCGAACGGAAGAAGAAAGAGACACTGCGGGATTACACCGAGAGGTTTGAAGACCTCCTGGATCACATCCCTCAGAACCAAGGAAGACCCAGTTATTGTGCTCAGCAAGCCGTGGACTGGTACTTGGGAGGATTGTCTCAGGATATGGAATTGTACTGCAGAAGAGGAGGAGGTGATGATTTAGTAGAAGTACAGAAGCATGCCGAGCAGTATGAAACCTCGAGCATCACTCGGAATATGACGAAAGATAGAGGGAAGACCTCAAAGAAGTCCAAGAAGTCGAAGAAGTCTTCTCGGAATACCAAGAGGAAGTCCAAGTCCACTGAAACTGATAACAGTGATTCGGAAGTATCTTCTACTTCTGAAGAGTCTACTGTCGAGAGTTCAGAATCTGAATCTGAACAAGAGAAGAAGACACGGAAGAAGAAGAAGGAGAAGACACGAGCAAGGGAGGAAGTTGTGCAGAAGATGCCTCAAACTCAGATCATTCAGTCTGCACCTGATCCCCGTATCGATGAAGTTCTGAAACAGTTTGCCGATCTGAAAGTTCATCTTCTGAACCAGAAGGACAAGCGGAAGCAACCTACGGCTTCCCGGCCAAACCTTTGGTGCAACCTTTGTAACTCCTCCGGGCACACCAGAGATCAGTGTACGCAGGACCAAGCTGTCAACTGGGCAGGATGAGAAGAAGACGATGAGGGATATCTACACGATCCTAGTGGGGAAACCTGCTATAGGATCGAGACAATACAACCCTTCACTCCTACACCTCCCGCCCAATATAATCGTTATGTACCTAGGGATAGAGCTAGCAATGTACAGACCAGGACACCCTGGCAACCTTCTTCATCACAACGACCTCTCAACCCTCTTCTTGGAGTGTGCAATAATTGTGGAGAGACAAGACACTGGTGGTCCACTTGTCCTCATCCGAGAAGACAGATTGGGCAAGTGCCCTTGTGTGAGAACTGTAAGGAAGCCGGTCATTTCACAGAGAATTGTCCTCAAACCTTACGGCCACGACAAATGGTAAGATTTGTAGAGACCACGCCTCCTGCAGAAGCTGCATCAACTTCTAAACTCGAGTTAGCAGTGGTCCAGCACATCACGGTAGAAGAAGAAGATCTTGGGGATTGTACGGATTGTCTCCATATCGAGGAAGACGAACCAGATCCCGGGAAGCGCGAAGGAAAGGAACCTCAGCTGCAGAAGACGACTGCAGCTCAGAAGACGAAGTCACTTGTGGCAACTTCTTCCTTCACTTTGACGGATGGTACTGTTTGGAGCCCTAGTCCGGATTCAGACAGTTGGCCTCCCGAAGAAGTCTTGGATGAAGCGGTGTTCAAGGTAAGTACCAGAAGCAAAGGGAAATTAGAATCTCGTCAGAAGGAGATCAAGAAGAGGAAGCAGCGAAAGGAGAGGTTACCCTCCCCTGAGCGACCTTCTTCTCCTACTTACGACCAAGAAGATCCGAAGTACTTTGCTCCTGACATTAGACAAGAAGTTGAAGCGATCATGCAAGAAGAGCTGGAGAAGAGACGGAAGATAGTACAGCAGCTTCCTACACCGACTACGGCAGTCCCTGTCTCACGAGAACAGCCTCCAGTCGAGGGAAGACACTCTTCTGGTCTTCCACCCAAGGAAACAGCTACTACATCTTCTCTGTTGGAAACACCAGTCACTCTTCTGAAGAGATCCCCTTACGACTTCTTGCGAGACTTGTGGAATCAGAAGACGGATGTAACCTTCCAACAGCTGTTGGATGACAACGCTGGTTACAGGAAACTGTTACAATTCGTGCTTCGAGGATCGAGGAAGAGGAGGACAGCTAAACTTCCCAAGAGCACTTCGATCCTAAGGATAGAGCATGAGGACTTGGGAGCCCCAGAACTTGATACGAAGATCCATGACTGTCTTCTGAAGAAGGTACCCATTGATTCCGGCTCCGGAGTTAACATCATGACTGAAGAAACGGCGCATGTCCTAGGCTTCACTGACTTCCAGCCTACTCCGAGAATCCTCAGAATGGCGGACCAGACCAGAAGACGACCTTTGGGACAACTGAAAGATGTCTTGACGGTAATTGGTGGAGTATCTTTTTACCTCACTTACATCATTTTGCGACCTGTAGCTAAGGTTGGATATCATGTGTTGATAGGAAGACCATGGCTGTATGCTGCAAATGTAAATACCTACTGGAGAAGACATCGTTTGAGATTTCTCAATCCTACACCCAAGCCAGGTGAGAAGACCAAGGTCTCACTCCCTTGGATGAAGATTGGACACCAAGGTGAAACACCTTCTACAACAGAGGGGTACACTTCAGAAGACTCAGCTGCGTCTTCTGACAGTGATGAACGATATAATGAGTTTGTGGTCAATAACTTGTGTACTACAGAAGCAGCGGAGATAGCAGAAGACGTGATCTGTGGATACATTGAGTGCTACGAGATTGCGGAAGAAGAGCTTCCAGAAGACGAGAATACCGTCTTCCCTTCGGAAGATCCGACAGTTGGTCTTCCGGAAGACGAATCTGAACCAGAAGAAGCTCCCAAACCGGAATACTTTGGTGCCAGTGAGTACAGTCACACTGAAGGAATGGTAAACCCGGATGATCTTCAAGATATGGAGGTTGCTCCTGGGAAGAAGCTGAAGCTTTCCAAGGTGATCGAGGGCCAGCAGTTAGAAGACTTTCGAGAACTTCTGACAGAGTTCCAAGATGTCTTCGCATGGACCATAGAAGACATGAAGGGCATACCTCGAGAGTTGGGAGAGCATCACATTGACTTGCTGGAGGGCGTTGTTCCTGCACGGCAGAGCTAGTATCAGCTCAACCCCAAGTACTCGCTTCTGGTGAAGGACCAGATCGACCAGTACCTGAAGGCGGGAGTCATCTTCTCAGTACTTAGCAGTGAGTGGGTAACTCCTATTGTCATCGTGCCGAAGAAACAGACAGAGAAGATCCGAGTGTGTCAGGACTTCCGGAAGCTGAACTTGGCCACGAAGAAGGATCATCATCCTTTACCGTTCACTGATTCTGTGTTAGACCAGGTAGCATGACATGAGTTCTACAGCTTCCTGGATGGGTATTCTGGGTACAACCAAGTTTCAATCAGAGAAGAAGACAAGTCGAAAACCACTTTCACTACTGATTGGGGCACGTACGCGTACAATCAAATGCTGTTTTGTTTATGCAACGCCCTCGCCACATTCCAGAGATTGATGATTACAATCTTCAAGGAGTATCTTCGTACTTTCATGGAGATATTCTTGGATGACTTCTGTGTGTTTGGATCGAAAGAAGACCACTTGATATTTCTAAGGAAGTGTTTTCTGAAGTGTAGAGAACATCGTTTGGCTCTTCACTCTGAGAAGTGCTTCTTTGGTATGTCATAGGGAATTTTGCTAGGACATAGGATTTCCGGAAGAGGTATAGAAGTCGACTGTGCTAAGGTGGAAGTCATCATGAAACTCCACCCACCTGCTAACCTGACTCAGTTGAGAAGCTTCCTAGGCAACGTAGGATACTACAGGAGGTTTATTGACAGGTACGCAGAGGTAGCAGGAAGACTTACCAAGTTGCTGAAGAAGGACGAGCCGTACATCTGGTCTTCTAAGCAGCAGGAAGCATTCAAAGAAATGAAGAGGCTTCTGTCGGAATCCCCTGTCCTAAGACCACCTGACTGGGAAAGAGTCTTCCATATCTATGTGGGTGTTTCTGCTTTCGCCATAGGGGTGGTGTTGAGTCAGAAAGATGAGAAGAAGAAGGATTATCCCATCTACTATGCAGGAAGACAACTCAGTGATGCAGAGAAGAAGTACTCGACAACTGAAAGGGAGTGTCTTGACATGATTTACTCCTGTAGGAAGTTTAGACACTATCTTCTAGCCAACCCGTTTGTCTTCTATGTGGATCATTTTTCTTTGAAACATCTTGTAAAGAAAGCAGATTTGTCTGGTAGGATAGCTAGGTGGATTCTTCTACTCCAGGAATTTACTTACACAGTTGAGTACAGGCCTGGAAGAGAGTATGTTAATGCTGACTACCTATCCAGATTAGAGATGGAACGACGAGAAGATGAAGTGGAAGACGAGTTCTCTGACGAGAAGCTGTTTTCAGTTTTTGCAGAGACACTGTCATCTGAGGGGGGCGTACCGCCTGCTTCCCAGAAGACGAGACTAGATCTTCTGATCCAGTCTTTGCGACTTCCACAAAAGAGTCGATCTTCAAGGACTTGAGGAAGTTCTTGGAAGACCAACAGTATCCCGAGGGATTGGATGCGGAGCAGAAGGCTGTCTTCTTACACAAGGCAGGTCCTTACGCCATCTTCCAGGGTATCTTGTTTCGGAAGGGACATGACGAGAAGCTAAGGAGATGTCTTGAGCCTTCGGAGATTAAACCAGTGATCACAGGTCTTCACCACGAAGATGCTGGGGGTCACTACGGCTGAAAACCACAGTGAAGAAGATGTTAGAAGCCGGATACTAGTGGCCAACCATGTACAGAGACACTTTTCATGAGATCAGGAAATGCGATGCGTGCCAGAGGGTGGGAAGACCAACAGCTACTACTAGGTGGCCCCTTACTCCCATTCTTATGCTTGCTCCTTTTGAAAAGTGGGGAATCGACTTTGTTGGGTCTATCGCCTCGGTGGCTAGAAGAACACGAGCACGGTATATTCTGATAGCTACCGACTATGATACGAAGATGGTGGAAGGCGAAGCAACAAGGAAGAACGACGACGCCGTAGTAGCCAGGTTCCTCTGGCAGAACATTATCACTCGGTACGGATGTCCGCTGGAATTGGTATCAGATTAGGGGTACTCATTTCTTAAATGAGACTATCTCCCTCCTGACCCAATACTTCAGGATTAAGCATAAGAAGACGACGCCATACAACCCGAAAGCGAACAGACTGACGGAGAAGTCGAACGGTCTTTTGTGTAACATCCTGAATAAGGTAACTGTTAACCATGCGTATGATTGGGACACGAAATTGCCATCTGTGTTATGAGCTTTCAGGATTTCACCTAAAGTCACGACCCAGAAGACACCTTTCTACCTAACTTATGGCATGACGCCTATTGTGCCCATTGAGTTAGAGGTCCCAACTTACAGGTTAGCCGTATCCGAACGCATGGGAGAAGAAGAAAGCCAGGAGCAGCGTCTTCTGAATTTTGTAGAGTTTGAAGAAGACAAAAATGCAGCTTTGGAGAAGACGTACGAGGTACAAGCGCAACGTAAGGAGAACTATGATAGCAAGCTGAGGAAGGTGACTATCGTAGATGGGGACTTGGTTCTTCTCTATGACAACCGACATCTTAATTTCCTTGGGAAACTTCATCTTCGCTGGATGGGTCCTTATCGCGTCTTGGAGGTCTTCGACAATGGCTCCTTGCAGTTGGAAGAGTTGGACGATACATTGATGACCACTCGTGTAAATGGGTGGCGTGTCAAGAAGTACTGGACGTGAACAGAAGTGCTGAAACACTGATGTTTGTGGGGACGCAAACATGTGAGGGTGAGCGTATGTGGTGCCCACAAATTACAGGATTCACGAATTTTTAAAATTTTTAAGATTAATAACTTGTTTGTATAACTGAAGAAGCGTTGTTACTTAAGATCACTGCTTCCTTAGAAGGAAGATGATCTTATGAGCTTTTTGTAATAAGAAGTTGACTTCTTCGGAAGACGACCGTCTACCGGGAAGCGTCTTCTCAGTTGCGTCTTCGGAAGACGGGAAGACGGCGGAAGACACCCATCTTTCGGAAGACAGCGACCGCGAAGACCTAACCATGAATTTCCAGGTAAAGGAGTAGGTGTACCTACTAGGTAACACCAAGGTGGTAGGTAGGTCAGGTAAGCCATCTAGGGTTGAAACTCCTAATCTGCGGGGAAGATGCGCAGGAAGCGCATTAGCGCATTCTAACTTCCCGCAGCAAGCATGCTTCTTGAGAAGATCAATTTCAGAGGGTGAGCTTCGAGTAAGGAGGCAGCGAGGTGAAATTGAGTGAGGATAGGATCGATTAGAAGCTAGAAGGAAGGCGAGGCCGAATTGCTGAAGCGCAGGAAGCGTACTGATTGAAAAGCGTTTCCTGTGAAACTCCTGGAAGCTTACATTGTAAGCAGCTGAGTGGAATCGGAGGTGGACGGCTTAATCAATTGAGGCGCAGCCAGGAGCAGACGAAGGAAGTAGCTCAGTGGGGTCGTGTTTGAGCTAGGACTAGAGCCAAAAGCGCGCGGAAGGTCTAAGACAACTCAGGAAGCAGACAGAAGACTGTAGAGGTTCTTCCCATGTTCTTTTTCCTTCCCACTGCTTCTCGCCTTTGTTTGATATTCCCTGCGCTTCCCCGGTTGTTTGCAGGCAGCCTGATCGATTACCCCCCATCCTCATTTTTCCCATCGTGACATTGGGTGCGGAAGCGCTGCCCAATTTCCGTCAGACATCTTCCTACTTCTTCCTGAGTTCAATTCGAGCTTCCCTAACCATCGTCCTCAAATTGACGATTCCAGCTATCAATTTCCTTATCATATCATCTCTCTACTCCCGAAACCTTGAATAGAAGACGCTTCGGAAGATTGAAACATCTTCGGAAGACTGTCTTCGGAAGTCGACTGTACACAATTCGTATCAAGAGTGGGTTTGCTTTGCTTTTGTGTTAAGAGAGGCTTGGTATGAATCTTGAGTGGCTTGGTGAGTTGTTTTGTTATTTCGAGAAGTTGGAAGTCGGAGACTAGGCATGTGCCTCCCGGTCTTCCAAGCTTCTCAACTCCACATCTTCCTAGAGAGACTAGAAGACTGAAAGGCTGGCAAAATGAGCGAGAAGACGTGAGGGTCCATTTCGGGTCTCTTCTATCCGACCCATAGCAGCCATTCCTTCTTCTTCCCAAACTTAGGAGAGAGTCGTGAGAAGACTTGCTGGCAGAATCTGGAGAGAATGGTCGAGGGTCATGTCTTCCCACCGAGCAGCAAGCTTCTTCTGAGTGTGTATGAGAGGTGAGAAGTCAGAAGAACAGAGTGCAAATGTCTTGAGTCTGTTGTGAGGATAGATTACGCGTAGGAAGACGAAGACAGGTGAGACCAGTGAAGGGAAGCCTGACTTCGGGAGGTCTTCCGAGAAAGACATTGAATCAGAAACCGTCCCGGGTGTCTTCCCATAGACCACTGTCATCGCAAGAGCCCGCAACCATCTTCTGAATCTGTTACGCACTCTACATTTCACAAATCTTGTATCTTCTGATAGGAAGTAGGATGTAATGCAAGGTGGGTTGTCTTCTTGGTAATCCATGAGAGGCCTTGCTTAGATAGGATTGTTCAGATATAGCTCGGAAGACGAGGGCTATCTAGGAAGTACTGTTAGAATCCCGGAAGACGGAGTAGCTATCTTCTGGAAGACTAGTTTTGTCTTCTGAGAGTAGAAGCTAGACTGTGGGTCTTTGGGAAGGACTGAGCCTTCAGCTCATAGTAAGTGCGTGTGACTTAGTGCAACAGGTCTTCCAGTATGTCGATGCATTCTCGAGGGTTGGTGCTACCCGCAGCAGAGTTGGTCGAGGCCACTCCTTTCCTCAAGGAGTTGGGTCTCGATTTCTTCTTATGGGATTGAAATCTCGCGGACCAGGGACTTCTAGAGGAAGTTTGGGCAGCTTTGCCACCTCGCAACCGTGTACTTGCGAAGGCAAGCATAGCTCGAGGAAGATCATCTTCCTGGACTAAAGATTGGTGGCGCAGGGCTTTCCACAGGCCAGAATCCGAGAACCGATGATATTGGCTTGAGAAAAAGATCTTGCCCAGGATCGTGAGTGAGTGGAATGTGCATGGGAGCACAACTTGCCTCTTCCTGAGGACATGCAGGGAAGGTTGGAAGATCGAGTTTACCGGGAGCCGAGGAAGCGACTTCTGGCAAAACTATTTCTGCATCGCTTTCCCAAGAGGAAAGCGCAGAAGACGAGGTACCTTGGAGATCAAGACGTGGAGTTCTTGGAAGCAGTGTGTGACGAAGGAGTGCCCGTCAACTGGGGCTCATTCTTCCACATTTATGTACAGGCGGAGCTAGCGTACTTGGGTACCCCGGCAGGAGGACACTTGACATCTTTCATGTGTTACTTGTACGTAGCCATGAGGGATCTCCGGAGAGATCAGTTGGCGAAGTATGGGCCAACAGGACAACAGGAGGCGAAGGAAGAGACCTCGGAAGATGACGACCGAGCAGCAGCCGCAACTCCCCCTCCCACTCTGATGCCGCAGCTGAGGTCCGGCTCTCACCAGAAGACGCTTCCGGTGAGAGAAGACGAGTCTAGTGGGTCAGAAGACGCCACGCCTCCAAGGAAGATGGGTCCTAGAAGTGTACCTAGGAAGTCCACCTCTCTCATTCATTCAGGATCGGAGTCTGACTCGGAGGAAGAGCCGCTGAGTACCCGATCGGAGCAGAAGACCGCTTCTGCATCACCAGGGAGTCTTCCGAAGACTCCCGAAGACAAGAGAAGAAGGGATACTCCTACTGCAATGAGAGGAAGCGCAGCGAAGAGGACCGCTTCTACCATGGGGAGGGATCTTCCACCCCGGAAGATGAGAAGAGTGGCTTCTTCTCGTGCGCTGAAGATGAAAGCCATTGTGGTGGAAGAGGCATCCTTGCCTCTGGAAGACAAGATCGACACCTCAGAGCGAGTGGTGGAGATGAACTTGTCTTCCGTAGGAAGAAGACTAGAAGAGTTCAGCGCCTTCTTCCACACAGAGATCCAGCCAGCTATGGAGCTTCTGGAGAAGAGAGTGAAGGCTTGTGGTGCCCACAAATTACAGGATGCACGAATTTTTGAAATTTTTAAGAATAATAACTTGTTTGTGTAACTGAAGAAGCGTTATTACTTAAGGTTACGTCTTCCTTAACAGGAAGATGATCTTAAGAGCTGTTTGTAATAAGAAGTTGACTTCTTCGGAAGACGACCGTCTTCTCAGTTGCGTCTTCAGAAGATGAGAAGACGGCAGAAGACACCTGTCTTCCAGAAGATAACGACCGCGAAGGCCAACCGCGAGTTTTCGGGTAAGACAGTAGGTGTACCTACTGGGGCGCCTCGAATAGATAGGTAGGTCGAGGAAGATACCCAAGGTCGAAAACCCCTAATCTGCGGGGAAGATGCGTAAGGAAGCACATTAGGCACATTCCAACTTCCCACAGCACAGCGCTTGAGAAGATCGAGTGGAGATAGTGAGCTTCGCGAGTTAGCTTTGAGAGAGGAATCGAGTGAGGACATCGAGGTAGGAGAGAATCAGTTGGCAGCTAGGCGAAGGGCGAGGCCGAATTGCTGGGGCACAGAAGGCAAAAGAGCGAAGGCGTTTCTGTGAGCTCCCGAGAAGCTGACATTGGAGAGCAGCGAGTGGAATCAAAGGTGGAATCGAGGCGTGGTCGGACATTGACAGCAGGCGCAGTCGTGAGGAGTCGCATTTGGAGCTAGGACCAGAACCAAGAAGCGCGCGGAGGTCGAAGGCAACTCGGAGAGCAGAAGAAGACTGTAGAGGTTCTTTCCCCTGTTCTTTCCCCTTCCCACTTCTTCTCGCCTTTTCTTGATATTCCCTGCGCTTCCTTGGTTGTGTGCAGGCAGCCTGATCGATTACCCCCACCCCCCATCTTTCCTATTGAGACATTGGGCACGGAAGCGCTGCCCAATTTCTGTCAGACATCTCCTTACTTCTTCCCGAGCTCAATTCGAGCTTCCCTACTCCTAGCCTCAAATTGAAGATCCCAGCTATCAATTTCCCTACCCTACTACCTCTCTACCCCCGAAACTTGGAACAGAAGACGATTCGGAAGATGGGAACATCTTCGGAAGACGCTTCTTACACTTGACTGTCTTCGGAAGACCGTCTTCGGAAGACTGTCTTCGGAAGTCGACTGAACACAATTCGTATCAAGAGTGGATTTGCTTTGCTTTTGTGTTTAGAGAGACTTGGTACGAATCTTGAGTGGTGTGGTGAGTTGTTTTGTTATTTCGAGAAGTTGGAAGTCGGGAACTAGGCCTGTGCCTCCCGGTCTTCCAAGCTTCTCAACTCCACATCTTCCTAGAGAGACTAGAAGACTGGAAGGCTGGCAAAATGAGCGAGAAGACATTCGAGATCCATTCGGATCTCTTCTGTCGGACCCATAGCAGCAATTCCTTCTTCTTCCCAAGTTTAGAAGAGAGTCGTGAGAATACTTGCTGGCAGAATCTGGAGAGAATGGTTGAGGGTCATGTCTTCCCACCGAGCAGCAAGGTTCTCCTGAGTGCGTATGAGAGGTGAGAAGTCAGAAGAACAGAGTGCAATTGTCTTGAGTCTGTTGTGAGGATAGATTGCGTGTAGGAAGACGAAGACAGGTGAGACCAGTGAAGGGAAGTCTGACTTCGGGAGGTCTTCCGAGAAAGACATTGAATCGGAAGTTGTCCCGAGTGTCTTCCCAGAGGCCACTGTCACCGCAGGAGCCCGCAACCATCTTCTGAACCTGTCATGCACTTATGTTTTGCCAATCTTGTATCTTCTGATAGGAAGTAGGATGTAATGCAAGGTGGGTTGTCTTCTTGGTAATCCATGCGAGGCCTTGCTTAGATAGGATTGTTTAGATATAGCTCGGAAGACGAGAGCTATCTAGGAAGTATTGTTAGAATCCCAGAAGACAGCTAGTTTCGTCTTCTGAGAAGTAGAAGCTAGACTGTGGGCACTCGGGAAAAACTGAGCCTTCAGCTCATAGTAGGTGCTTGTGGTTTAGTGCAACAGATCTTCCAGGTATGTCGATGCATCCGCGAGGCTTGGTGTTACCGGCGGCAGAATTGGCCGAGGCCACTCCTTTCCTCAAGGAGTTGGGTCTCGACTTCTTCCTGTGGGATTGGAACCTCGCAGATCAAGGGCTTCTGGAGGAGGTGTGGGCAGCGTTGCCACCTCGTAACCGTGTACCTGCGAAAGCAGGAGTAGCTCGAGGAAGACCGTCTTCCTGGACTGAAGACTGGTGGCGCAAGACTTTTCACAGGCCTGAGTCCGAGAACCGAGGATATTGGTACGAGAAGAAGATCTTGCCTAGGATCGTGAGTTCGTGGCATGTGCCTGGGAGCACCACCTGCCTTTTCGTGGAAGACAGGCAGGGGAGGAACGTTTGGAAGATAGAATCTTACCGGGAGCCAAAGAAGCGACTTCTGGCGAAGTTGTTTCTGCACCTCTTTCCCAAGGGGAAAGCGCAGAAGACAAGGTACTTAGGAGATCATGACGTGGAGTTCCTGGAATCGGTGTGAGATGACGGAGTGCCCATCTACTGGGGCGCGTACATCCACAACTATGTACAGACGGAGCTAGCATACTTAGGTACCCCGGCGGGAGGACACCTGACGCCCTTCCTCTGCTACTTGTATGTAGCCATGGGGGATCTTAGGGAAGATCAGCTGGCAGTGTATGGGCCAACGGAGCGACAGGAGGTGAAGGAGGAGACCTCGGAAGACGATGATCGAGAGGCAGCAGCAACGCCCCCTCCCACTCTGATGCCACAGCTGAGACCCGGCTCTCACCAAAAGACGCTGTTGGTGAGGGAAGACGAGTCTAGTGGGTTGGAAGACGTCACGCCACTGAGGAAGATGGATCCCAGAAGTGTACCGAGGACACCCATCTCCCTCATTCATTCAGGATCGGAGTCCGACTCGGAAGAAGACCTGCTGAGTACCCGATCAGAGCAGAAGACTGCTTCTGCAATGCCTGGAAGTCTTCCGAAGACTCCAGAAGACGAAGGATGGATGGGCGCTCCTGCTGCGATGCGAGGAAGCGCAAAGAAGAGAGCCGCTCCTGCCATGAGGAGTCTTCCACCCCGGAAGATGAGAAGAGTAGCTTCTTCTCGTGCGCAGAAGATGAAGGCCGTTGTCGAGTTGAGAGTTTTCCTAGGAAGGGCGGAACCTTCTGGCTGTGATATGACCTTGAAGGCTATGTTCGGTCTACTCAGGGAAGCGTTGGGCTTCAAGCTGTGGTTGCTTACTATACAGAGGTAGGGTTCAGGTCATAAAGGGCATTATAGACACTCACTCAGGTCGAATGGACCCTCCAGTATGTTCAAGAAGCGAATATCAGATCAGACTAGCAGTAATAAGGTCAGACAGCGAACTTTAACAGTCTAGAATCAGAAACATACAATGGTTCAGGCTTCAGAACTCCTCCTACATGTAAGTGAGGCCCTACTGACCATACACACGAAGTTTCAGCTTGAGATCAAATCAGAGTGTCGAGATATGGGCAGAAACGTTCTGAGCAGAGAAATTACGGCAATTTCTGGTACCCAGACAGCTATTTCGACCTAGAACAGAGAATTGGCTCGATCACTTTCGAAGATTCTTACAGGATTTGCAGTAAACAGCTTTCTGAACACTCATGTGAAGTTGGGCCTCCTGATTGTACACAGAACTCCAGATCTCGCTCTCTGAAGTTGGTGCTCTAGATTGAGAGCTTTTCGGACCCCCTCTGCTTCAGCGGTCGCCCTGAATTACTCACAATTTCAATTGACATGAAAATTTGGAGACAGTCGTAGCCCTGCTGCCAATGAACGAGACCTCGAAGGTTTGAAGCGGTTTTCTCAAATCTACTGCGATTGACACCGAAAACCCCAAAATCAACAGAAGTGCTGCAATTCTGGCACAAATCGAACTTCAATCAGCCATAACTCCTTCTTTATTGCTCCAAATCGATCAAAAATTTCGCTGACAGTGCTTGGCACGACGAACCCTATCTCCTTGTGCTCTCAGATTTCGAAGATCTTTCTCCAAATGCTCGAACTCCTCTTAAGACCCCTACTACTAAGTTTAGCGGTACACTAAAGATAAAATTGGACCAATGGGAGTTCATAGCTTCACTCCCCTGTCCTTTTGTGTCCCAAACCACGTGGTGACTTGATTTTGCACATAGGCTACCACGTCAAGCCCCTAAAGTGCCAGCATAGACCCTAAACTACATGCGAAGACATGTAAAACGACACGTAATTCCGAAAGATAACCTAACCTCGCTAGGAAGAATGCATGGGCGACACGTAATTACAACCCATGAGCTTACCTCTATCAACATGGTAATCAACCTACTAAGACTCAAAAAATATAACATCCTCCAGTGTCGACTTCTCTGAGGTCCTAATTTTACTCAGAGAGACTAACGCTTGACAGAGAGGTGAATTATTTACACTGTAAAATGATTCACATCACGACATCCACCCCCTCCAAACCTGCACATCCTCCGGCATGTGCCAACCTCTTCAGTCTTCAGTCTGCTCTTCATCATCATCGCTCTCGTCCGCCTCAACCTCTTCAGTAGCAGAGTTGTCTTCGTCCCTTGGCATCCTCTGCTCAGACTCCAGAAAGTTGAACAAATCTACCGATCCTCCACGTTGTTTGAACAACTTCACTCGCTTGCCGGCCACAGATAGTTTCAAAGGAGTACCATCCAGCTCACGTAAACTATAAGTGGCATTCTCATAAACATCTAACACAACATAAGGCCCGAACCATCTTCGCGAGAACTTACGAAGTGTAGAATGCTGGTTCTCTAGCGTGCTATCATACACCAGAACCCAATCACCAACACATATTGGCTTTGGTCGTAGTCGGTGAGTCTTGTCGAAACGCTCCTTGTTTCTAACTCGAGCCACCTTCAGCTTCTCTTGCGCCTCAGCAAGATCCTCCTCCCTTCGCTCCAACTGCCTAGTTTGTAAAGCAAGGAGTGAAGTATGATCTATACTATCTTCCCACGGTAGCGTAGCCCACGTAGGAAAGTCCTCCTCAGCAGGCATGATCGGTTTCTGCCCCAACATAAGCTCAACTGGCATATAACCAGTCGTGGTACAATGTGTGGTTCTATCAGCCCATAAAGCGAATGGAAGTAGTCTCGGCCATTCTCTAGGCCTACCATCACATGCTTTTACTAAAGCGTGAACAATAGAAGGGTGTCCTCGTTCACTCTTACCAATCCCTTCTGGATTCATGGCAGTAGTAAGACGAAGCTTTACTCCATAACGAGCAAAAAACTCCTTCGCTTCTGCATCTCTCAGCTCGCCCCTATCTGCTTGTAGTCTTCCAACAGATCCATAACGACAGATTATATCTTCAAGCACGAATCTACATATGTTCTCTGTAGTCTTCGTCCGTAGTGCTCGTCCCTCCACATAGTTGGAGAGATCTTCCCGAGCTAATACCAAGTAGCGCATCCCCCATAGCCCCGGCGGCATCATCACAAGATCAAGGACCCACGAAAAATGAATACTAGGCGGGTAGGTAGGTACAAGTCCATCTCTGTAACGGATTTTAGAGTAGAACTGGCAGTGCAGACGAACAAAATCCAGTGGCAGTGTAGAACACGACCGAACAAAATCCACTACGTCTTGATACAAACCCTTCCACCAGTATCGCTCCTTCATCTTCGTGTACGTAGCCCAAACTCCACGGTGTCCAGCCCACAAGGTGTCATGAAACTCCTTCAGCAGATTCAGCTTCTTCGGTTGATCATCCACTACTCTAGCCAGCATCCCATCTCTTCTCTTCGGACGTTTCCATAGATAACCTTCACGTAGAAGGTAACCGTACGCATTTCGTCTGATCTCCTTAAACTCTGCATCACTCCAACCCTCTCGTCTGCATAATATAAACTCAGATAGTATCCGATATCGTGGAACTTCTCCGTGTAGAACTCCTCGTAGAACGGCAGTGGTTCCAAGTCTGAAGTCTGTTGACCAACTTGGCACCAAACGTCTCTCTTCTCTTCATCTTCAACTTCTGCAAACATCTCTTCTTCATCTGTATAACGAGCCCTAGATAACATGTCTGCAACAGGATTATCCTTTCCTGCTATATGCTTCAGCTCAGGGTTCATACTCCGGATAGAAGCAATCCATCGTAACATTGCTATGTCTGGAGTATTACAGTTTGCTATCATACCTAGCAAAGGCAAACAATCTGTTTCTAGTATCACACGTGCACCTATCAAGAACTCTCGGTCTACCTTCATAGCAGTAACAGCTCCCAACAACTCACGCTTCACTTGAGGATAGTTACGTTGTCTATCTGTTAAGATCCGAGCTCCAAACCTTGAAACAAACCGCACGCCTTCTACATCTTCTTGACCGACTGCCCATCCAATCGCCTTTGGACTCGTGTCAACAGTCAGTATGATAGGTCTTCCGCTCTCGTAGCTAAGTCTCCTTAGTACAGGTGGAGACTTCAGAATCTCTTTCAGCTGCTCCATCGTCTCGTGATGTTCTTGCCGTCAAGTAAACCTCTTTCCCTTCCTCAGAAGTGCATACAAAGGCTCGGCAATGTGTGCATAATGAGGAATACTCACACAGAAGAACACACAAGCTCCTAAGAATCGTCGAACCTCAGTGATGTTGGTACAGTCTGCTATCCTTGCTATAGCATCTACCTTCTCTGGGTTCGGCCGTCTTCCAAAAGTACCACATAAGTGACCAACCACCACAATCTCTTACATTCCAAAACAAGATTTGGTACCTGACAGAGTGAGGTGTACCTCTTCCAAGCGCATCAGAATCTTCTCCACATCTCGGATGTGGTCTGCAACGAACTTTCTGCAACCATCAGCAGTCATAGTTTCGTCCTTGTCCTCCACCGGACAGCCTTTCATGAGGATATCATCAAGAAATGGGATAGTAACCTCAGGTACAAACTCTCGTAACACCTTATGCATCGCGTTTTGCATATGGGCTACTGAGTTTGTTGCGCCTTGAGGAAGAGTACACATCCGCATCAACCCCAAAGGTGTACGCATGGTAGTCAAGTCTCTACTCTCCAAAGCAAGCTGGAACTGATCGTAACCTGAAAACAGATCTCCAATAGAATAGATAGATCTTCTCGGCTACTTCATCAACCACAGGTCCTGTCCCCACGTTTCGAATCGTGATGTTGTTGGCAGGCTGCAAGTCTTGGATGAAGCATAAGGCTCCTGTCTTCTTAGGTACTGTGAACCATCGGCTAGAGTACGGAGCCATAGATGGTTCAAGAATACCCATTCGCATCCTCTCCTTCAGTAACTCAATAACCTTCGGTAGCAAGGCACGAGGGACTGGAATCGGCTTCAAGTCCCAAGGTACGTGAGGAACAGTGAAGATAACCATCGGAGCTATCACACTAGGATCCACACAACCAATCTCTCCAGCTGAGAAAGAAAATGCCTTACCATGGCTAACTATCATCTGCTCAAAAGCTCGTTTCTCCACTTCAGTCAAGAAGCCACCCCCTCCTATCTGGAGCTGCTCGAGTGTCTCTTGAGTAAACTCGTGTCCTATCTGTTTAGGATCTCTCAGTACAGGCTCAGTGGCCGCTAACTCCATCTGCTGTCATGAATCAACAGGTAACTGAGTCGCCACTGGTTTCACTTTCTTTGCTACAGTTTTGTATTTGGTGTGAACCTCTGCTTCTTCACGAGAGCCACACCAGCAGATTGCATCCTTCCATCCACTCTCCAGTCTCGGATGAGGACGAGATTGCAAACACGAGCAATCTCCTCATAGACCTTACAAGAGTGGATAGGGATCACCACCCTTCCTCCCATCTGCTCCATCAACCTATCTACATCATCCAGCCAACGAACAAAAGACTGTACTCCTACAAACTCCTCGTAAACACCAGAAATCATCTCACCTTCGTTCAGAACTCCTGTACAGTGCAGATTTTCTGCATACTTCTCCATATGCCTTCTACTCTTCTCAGTCAAATCTTCTACTCGCGTGAACTCACTCCAATCATCAGAACTAAAAGTCATCAAACCAGATTTCCAACTATGTACAATGTAGCTTTTCTCAGAATCTTGAGCAACCTCTTCGTCAGCCTCTTGTGATCCCACAGGCTGCTCAAGCGGGATCATAGTAGTATCAGATCCATCACTCTTGATATCCCGTCCTACAAGAGTGGTTTCAGAAAACCCTTACTCCTACAGATAGGAGAATCTCTCAAAGTCTGTCTGTTTCGTTCGTGGTTCGTACGAACGGTCAGAAACTGCACAGAACGTCTATCATCTAGACTACGGATCCTAGCATAGTGAGATCCATCATCCATTACCTTGGTCTCCGTTCGAACTGCAGTAATATAAGGCTGACCAAGAATCACAGGATATGAAGCAGAAGACTGCACGAAGAAGTGCTGATCTACCTCCACATCACCCAACTTCACTCTCACGTTGGGACAAGCGCCGTATAACTCACCCTTCTGGTTGTTTGCAGCTCGTAGCACCCAACCATGGTTCAGTTCGATAGGCCACTGTCCTCTCTCGTACACCTCCCGTGACATGATGTTGATCTCTGAACCGTGATCAACTAACGCAGCAACAGGTTCAAGACTGCCGAGACGAACTCGTGTAGCCGTCGTAGCACGAGCCCAGTGTCTCTTTCTGAAGTCACTATCAACAGCTGGACTCTCATCGTCAGCTTCATCATCATCGAATTCAGCAGTATTGGTATCAGCAACCAACGCTTCTTGCTGATACTCTGTATCATCAGCCTCCTGAAAATGCACCTTGCCGAATTCTGCATCATTAACAGAAGCTCATACCATCTCTATCATCTGGCTTTCTACTTGTTCAGACATCACCTGTCTCTTCCGCTTGATGATGTCGATGATCAGCTCGTGAAACTCCCTCTTCGCAATACCAAGAACTTCTCGAAGAGAAAACTCGATTCGCGCGTCAAGTATTCTCTGCTCCAAGATGCTCTTGAGATCAGTTGAAGTTTCTATGTCTGCTGCCAACTTGTAAGCCGGTCCCTTCCCTTTCTCTTGAGCAGTAAACCGTCTACCAGCAGTCGTTGGCTCCTGCTGGGATCTCTGCACGTCCTCCATCGGACCTGGTGCAGGTGGAGGAGATGCAGAAGTAGAAGGGATGTCTTCTGGAGGAGCTGCTCGCCTCCTTGTGACTCTTCGTCTATCTCCAGTCTCCTCTGGAACTCCAGTATCAAGTTCAGAGGCTTCTCGCCGTCTCTTCTCCTCCACAGAAGCATCCTGCCAGTGAACGTGTCTATCCACGTCCAAGAATGCTTTGATAGACGCAACATCAACAGGATCTCCCCACCCTGTGACCCTACGGATAGTTTCTGCTCCTCTCTTCAGTACTTCAGAAGGTACTTGAACAGGTTTCTTCTCAGTAGTCCTATCTAGCAACGTAGGACTAGAAGAAACTTCAATATGACCGGCATATACATCAGGATTTACCGGTGGTGCCATCAATGCATGTACAGCTGCAGCAGCTGTAATCTGAGGTAGACTCCTCATGCCTCCTCGTCCAAACTGTGTGCTTAGCGGCTCTCCAGTAGAAGAAAGGTGCAGCCTACCGTTCTGGTAGCGAACCACACCATCTCGCAGAGCAGTCGTGAGCTCTTGACAGTCCCCTCGGAAATGATCTTGACTGTCACACCAGATACATCTACGAACAGGAGCACCTCCTGGACGTGCAGCAGCAGGCGCCGGTGGCTGCTCTCTCTGCAGGCCAGCTAGCTCCACCTTCAGTTCTCTCATCTGTCGAATCAAATCTTCGATCTGGTTCTGCTGTCCATGGTTCTCTACAGGTCTCTGAACCGGTGCCCTTTGTGCAGGAATTGGCACCACTGGTATCAAAGGTACTGCAGCCGGTACAACAGGTCTGGGAGCAGGAGCCGGAGGTTGCTGTACTTGAGGAGCAGTGCGAGGTTGAGCAGTCACTTCTGCAAGCGGACGTCCTCCCACATCCACTCTTCCACGCCTTTGTCTCGTCAATACAGCAACAGCATCCTCAACTCTTCCCCAATCAGTAGTAACTCCTCCTTCAGCAGATCGATCGGCCAACATAAAGCACAACCGATCTGCCGTAATATCATCGGTAGCTTGCAGGAAAAGCTCGGTTTTCCTAGCATCTAAGGTTATCCTCTCAAGAGTTGAGAGTTGTCGGTATCTCTGATCAAACTCTCTCAGCATCTCATTCAGGTTCATCATACGACCAAGTTGCTGCTCAACCCAGTCCAGAAATGTTCTTCTAGTGACTCTCTCTGAATCCTCCTCAAGAAACTCCTCTCGAAGAGATCGCTCAAAACTCATCCAGATTCCAAAATTTCTTCTCTGTACATCTCTAACCTGGTCCCGCAACTCAGGGATTACAGCTAACTCGAAACTCCCTATCATCTCAGCATCAGTAACTCTAACTAGTTCCATCTCTCCTCTGTATTCACGCAGATATCTAGAAATATCTCTACCTTCAAATCTACCGCATCTATTCACAATTGCTTGCAAAGCCTTGGTAGACTTCAACTCACCCCCTCCAATGATCGGATGTTGTTGGACCAGGGCCGCAAGTGTCTTCAGAATCTCAGCCGTATCTAGACCAGGTGCAGATGTCGCTGTAGCCGCTGGTGCTACAAAAGGAGCTGCAGTAGACGTAGATGCAGCAGGCGTAGAAGTAGCAGCAGCAGCAGCACTCTTGCGATCCATCTCTTCTCCTTGTAGTGAACTCAACCTTCTCAATCAATCACCCCAAGAGCTCTCAGTGGAAGCACCAGATGTCGAGTTGAGAGTTTTCCTAGGAAGGGCGGAACCTTCTGGCTGTGATATGACCTTGAAGGCTATGTCGGTCTACTCAGGGAAGCGTTGGGCTTCAAGCTGTGGTTGCTTACTATACAGAGGTAGGGTTCAGGTCATAAAGGGCATTATAGACACTCACTCAGGTCGAATGGACCCTCCAGTATGTTCAGGAAGCGAATATCAGATCAGACTAGCAGTAATAAGGTCAGACAGCGAACTTTAACAGTCTAGAATCAGAAACATACAATGGTTCAGGCTTCAGAACTCCTCCTACATGTAAGTGAGGCCCTACTGACCATACACACGAAGTTTCAGCTTGAGATCAAATCAGAGTGTCGAGATATGGGCAGAAACGTTCTGAGCAGAGAAATTACGGCAATTTCTGGTACCCAGACAGCTATTTCGACCTAGAACAGAGAATTGGCTCGATCACTTTCGAAGATTCTTACAGGATTTGCAGTAAACAGCTTTCTGAACACTCATGTGAAGTTGGGCCTCCTGATTGTACACAGAACTCCAGATCTCGCTCTCTGAAGTTGGTGCTCTAGATTGAGAGCTTTTCGGACCCCCTCTGCTTCAGCGGTCGCCCTGAATTACTCACAATTTCAATTGACATGAAAATTTGGAGACAGTCGTAGCCCTGCTGCCAATGAACGAGACCTCGAAGGTTTGAAGCGGTTTTCTCAAATCTACTGCGATTGACACCGAAAACCCCAAAATCAACAGAAGTGCTGCAATTCTGGCACAAATCGAACTTCAATCAGCCATAACTCCTTCTTTATTGCTCCAAATCGATCAAAAATTTCGCTGACAGTGCTTGGCACGACGAACCCTATCTCCTTGTGCTCTCAGATTTCGAAGATCTTTCTCCAAATGCTCGAACTCCTCTTAAGACCCCTACTACTAAGTTTAGCGGTACACTAAAGATAAAATTGGACCAATGGGAGTTCATAGCTTCACTCCCCTGTCCTTTTGTGTCCCAAACCACGTGGTGACTTGATTTTGCACATAGGCTACCACGTCAAGCCCCTAAAGTGCCAGCATAGACCCTAAACTACATGCGAAGACATGTAAAACGACACGTAATTCCGAAAGATAACCTAACCTCGCTAGGAAGAATGCATGGGCGACACGTAATTACAACCCATGAGCTTACCTCTATCAACATGGTAATCAACCTACTAAGACTCAAAAAATATAACATCCTCCAGTGTCGACTTCTCTGAGGTCCTAATTTTACTCAGAGAGACTAACGCTTGACAGAGAGGTGAATTATTTACACTGTAAAATGATTCACATCACGACACCGTAGTGGTGGAAGAGGCTTCCTTGCCTCTGGAAGACGAAGTCGACACCGCGGAGCGAGTGGTGGAGATAAACTTGTCTTCCGCAGGAAGACGACTGGAGGAGTTCAGTGCCTACTTCCAGAAGAAGATCCAGCCAGCTATGGAGTTGCTGGAGAAGAGAGCGAGGGCACAGGAGAAGCCCTTGCAACCTGGATTCGGCCTGCGCACCTTGCTGCGACAGGGGGAAAACCAGAAGAAGACGGAGTCGCTGGAAGCTAGTCTCCGCACCACGGAGAAGCTTGCAGCCAAGTACAAGACGGAAGCAACCGCTTCTGCCAAGGAGCTGGTACAGCTTCGGAAGAGCAACTAGGAGTTGCAGGCGCGGGTACAGCAGCGCAATCAGGAAGTCACCCGAGTGCGGGAGAAGATCACCGCCCTCGCAGAAGAGAAGACCATATGGAAGACGCAGCGAGAAGCCGCGGAAGCGCGAGTTGCAGTTGAGAAGACGCAGAGGGAAGCAGCAGAGGCCCGTGCACAGAAGATGTTGACACAGTCGGTGGAAGCGCTTCGGAAGAAGTTCAACTACACCACGGGTAGGAAGTTACTTACCTTAGCTAGAGGATGGGACAGCGAGTCCAAAGCGATGTTGGTGGAATGCCGGGAGAGCATGTTCAGGTACTTGGATCGACAGATCGAAGGAGTGAAGACACTTCATGGTCTTCCCTCGCTTCCGACACCTGCAACCGCATCTTCTCACGCTCCAGCACCATCGACTGGATCCGGAATGGAGAAGGAGGAGTTCGACCTCGCTGTGCACTTGGTGGTGACAGCGTTGGAAGCCAAGAAGACTCCAGAAGACGCCTCGGAAGACAGGAAGACGAGCCGTCTTCCCAGGTATTCCGCGTGGAGGAAGCGACTTCCCCGGATCCTCATGAGGTCCCCATGGTCCCTAGTCCCGCACCCGTGCCTCAGAAGACGGAAGAAGCACCGGTCGACTCCGTTTCTCAGAAGACGCTTCTGTCTTCCGAAGCAGAAGCCGAAGCCGAGGAAGACGCAGCAGCAGCGACAGCAGAGCCAGCAAGAGACGATGAGGAGGAAGCCACCTCAATGACACCCGAGGTAACTGCAGGGCTTTCTAGCTTATCAGAAGCCGCATTATGAGCTCCGATAGGAGCAGATCATGTAGAGATTGCCTCCGTGCAATCTGAGTAGTTAGTATCTTCATTCACAAATCTAAATATAGCAGAATCGAACATGCTATCTTAAGGGTGGCAGTTTTTCCATGTAATATTAGTTAGGACACCATGTGGCAGCATAGGTAGCGTAGGAAGGACAAGGTGGATGGCCAATTCGGGCAGGGGAACCGCTTGCATGTGAGGTGACAACCTCCTGTCAGCGTCTCTCTCTCCCTGGTGGTCGCCTCCCCTGGTTCTCACGGCAGCAACATAAGTAGGATAGCAGAGTAGGAGATAGAGTTCTGTCTGTGCTACCAGTTCGGTAGAATTCTGTAGCGACTGCACACATCGATTCTATGGTGCAGGTGGACGAGACACATTAGAGCAGAGGGACAGGATAGGTGGTTCTTCGCACTACACCCGTTGTTGGAAACATACGAATAGTCTTGGAATATACAGGAGGGGTCTGCATACTCGTACCAGCAGTGGTTCGAAGATGTAGATAGAAGTGGTGGACAGTCTAGGAACAGGGAACGGCATCCTCGTGCAGTCCTGTTAGCTAGGCTGGTGTGTCGAGGAGTAGATGCAGGAAGTAGAGGGAGTGAGCTTCCCAATGTCATTGTGACTTCTTCTCGAGGAATAGATTGTGGATTTGAGTGCAGAAGCTTTGTCCATGATATCTGGATGGTGGGTTCATTGAATTCGCTCCCAATTGTGCATGGGAAGTGTTTTTCTTGAGTGGCGGTGACTGTCAGCAGTTGTGGAAGTGTAGCTTGACTCGTTCAGTAGAGCACTTGGGATCTACGTACGAACGGTCTTCTGGGTAAGGGATCCCAGAAGACAGAGCAGTCAAAGCAGCGAAGTGAAGAAGAAAGAAGCATTCTTCCCACAACAGAAGACCACATCCTCGAGTAGAAGACGGTGCAACAGTACTCACGTTTGTTGTCCTCCTCCCCAAACTATTACAAGCAGGGATGGCTTGTTAGTCAGGATCCGGACTAGAAGCCTGTCGGAATCTTAATTTATTCTTTTCATCTTGTTTTCTCTTGTTTGGATTTTCTCTTCTTCCCCATCTTCCCTCATCTTCCCCATCCTCTTTCCTTCTTCTAGTGAGCTTCCGAGACTTCTATTGAGCTTCCGTGAAGGTGAATGTCGTTGTAGTGCTGCAGGAAGACCATTTCTGTAGGCAGAACCCTGAGAAGGCTACAGGGGGCATACACCCTGTGATTTATCTAACCCGTTGGAATGTGAGTGTGAGAATAAGGTGTAACGACCGTTACTAGTCGACTTCTGCGAAGCAGGGTAGCCTTCTGGAGGTGTGAGAAGACGAGTTGAACCCCCAGAAGATAAGAATCGCTTCGGGAAGACGGTATCGAGAAGACCGGAAGAAGCAATCTGGAAGCAGGAAGATCGTCTTCCCGAGCTTCTCTGTGAATAGTTGTGTGATATTGTAATTGGTAGTTGTTTGTTTAGTTCCAGAGCACCATTTGGTGTGTTTGGAAGACGTGTGGTTTTGTGTGGTTTTGTGAGAAGACGAGCTTTTTAGACAAAACATGTGTGTTTGTATGTTTGAACAGATCCTAGAACTTAGAGCAGCGATTACTTACGCTGCGTCTTCCAAGTGGAATTGGCCATCCACCTTGTCCTTCTTACGCTGCGTCTTCCAAGTGGCCTGCTCCTCTGCGCAGAAGAAGAAGAAGTGCATGGGAAGTGTTCTTCTTGAGTGGCGGTGAATGTCAGCAGTTGTGGAAGTGTAGCTTGGCTCGTTCAGTAGAGCACTTGGGATCTACGTACGAACGGTCTTAGGGGTAAGAGATCCCAGAAGACAGAGTAGTCAGAGCAGCGAAGTGAAGAAGAAAGAAGCCTTCTTCCCACAGCAGAAGACGACATCCTCGAGTAGAAGACGGTGCAACAGTCACGTTTGTTGTCTTCCTCCCCAAACTATTACAAGCAGGGATGGCTTGTTAGTCAGGATCCGGACTAGAAGCCTGTCGGAATCTTAATTTCCTCTTTTCATCTTGTTTTCTCTTGTTTGGATTTTCTTATCTTCTCCATCTTCTCTCATCTTCCCCATCTTCTTACCTTCTTCTAGTGAGCTTCCGAGACTTCTATTGAGCTTCCGTGAAGGTGAATGTCGTTGTAGTGCTGCAGGAAGACTATTTCCGTAGGCAGAAGCTTGGGAAGGCTACAAGGGGCATACACCCTGTGATTAATCTAACCCGTTGGAATGTGAGTGTGAGAATAAGATGTAACGACCGTTGCTAGTCGACTTTTGCGAAGCAAGACAGCCTTCTGGAGGTGTGAGAAGACGAGCTGAATCCTAGAAGACGAGAATCGCTTCGGGAAGACGATATCGAGAAGACCGGAAGAAGCAACCTGGAAGCAGGAAGATCGTATTTCCGAGCTTCTCTGTGAATAATTGTGTGATATTTTAGTTGGTAGTTGTTTGTTTAGTTCCAGAGCACCATGTGGCGTGTCTGGAAGACGTGTGGTTTTGTGTGGTTTTGTGAGAAGACATGATTTTTAGGCAAAACCCGTGTGTTTGTGTGTTTGAACAGATCCTAGAACTTAGAGCAGCGATTACTTGCGTAAATCTTCTGTGGGAACGATATCTTGTATACTAAATGGGCAAAAGGAGTAATCCTGCGTCACTACATATAGTGAGCACCATTTTTGGCGCCGCTGCCGGGGATTTCAACTTAGTTACTTCTGTTCTAAGCTTCATGGATCTGTGTGCCAGTAGTTAGTTTCATTTCGAACTAATTTCGATTGTAGTTGAATGTGTTGTGGGAATCTATCTTGCTAGAAGACAGGAACCGCAACCAGAAGTTGATAAGATACATCAGGGAAAGTTGGAAGAAGTCGCTTCTCCGCTTCCAAGAGCTTCTTGGAAGACTCGATCTTGGAAGACTGCAGTGAATACAACGAGAAGCAGGAGAAGAAGACGTTCTGAACTTGTGATCGGTTGTTCAGTCATTTGGTCTCCCGGATCAAGTGGTAGAAGAATAGAGACATCTGTTCTCAGTACTCTGATGGATGCCTCCGACCAGAGGAAGAAGCAGAAGACGCACGGGTAAAGATCCTGAGTGGGTAAACTCACCCTAGCGAACCGCTTCTAGAGAGCAGCGGATATCCCTGAGACACCAAAGGAAAGAAGAAGAGCTCAGGAAGATCCGATCGGTAGAGTTGGAAGAGCCTTCCATCTCGAGCATAATCTTTGGCGAAGACAGAAACCAACCGGGTGATCACGTGTATAAAGTAGATTTTGGTACTGGTTACTCGGAAGACATCTTCTCAAGTGCGGAAAAAGCTTCTCAAGGAGAAGGAAGACTGGAGGAGATTGTTCCAGACGTCTCGGAAGGTAGCAGTGATAGTAGTTCTGACTCAGAAGACGACCTTCGTGATTCAGACAGACCAGGACCTTCGAGAAGACCATCTCCACCACCTGGACTTGAGGGAGGAAGAAGTTGGCAGTCGCACCAGCCGGCAGTCGACATGGCTTCCCACACTCGGCAGAAGTACCATCCGTACGACGATGATGCTGACGCGGACGACTTCATCACGATGTTCGAGACCATCTCTAGATCCAACAAGGAAGACGCTGATGTTGACAGACTCCGGGTATTTCCTAGTTTGATCGTAGGGAAGGGAAGGAAATGGATGAGTAAGATGTTGGATGATGGTGTAGTAATGGCCGCTTGGGCTACTCTGAAGGCAGCTTTTCTGAAGAGGTTCAGAGGAGTGGGCTATGATCGGATGACCCTCATAGAACTTCAGAGACTCGAACGGAAGAAGAAAGAGACACTGCGGGATTACACCGAGAGGTTTGAAGATCTCCTGGATCACATCCCTCAGAACCAAGGAAGACCCGGCTATTGTGCTCAGCAAGCTGTGGACTGGTACTTGGGAGGATTGTCTCAGGATATGAAATTGTACTGCAGAAGAGGAGGAGGTGATGATTTAGCAGAAGTACAGAAGCATGCCGAGCAGTATGAAACCTCGAGCATCACTCGGAATATGACGAAAGACAGAGGGAAGACCTCGAAGAAGTCCAAGAAGTCGACCAAGCTTCAATATCCGACTGCAGCTTGTAGGTAGCCGGCTTACCTTTCTTACTCCTTTCTAACCTCTCTGTAGTAGATGGTGGAACTTCCTCCATAGTCTCTTCTCGCACCGGCGTTGTATCTAGCCGAGGTTTCTCACCTCGTAACTGCCTCTTAGGAGTACTTCTCTCCTCACTAGGACCAGCATCATCCCTCCTACGTTTCTCCTCCATGAGAGCCTCATGTTGACTCTTTGCCAAGTAGGCGTGTACAGACATTGTATCTACTGGATCACTCCATCCAGTAGCACCTCTGATTGTCGTGGCCACCTTGAGTAACTCACCCCTTGTTGCTTTTCCTTTCTCCATTGTGGTCACAGCATGACTCCATATTTCACTCGCCTTTACTTCCTCTTCAGAAGTACTATCTCTATCTTTCACTACCTCAACCCCATAGGTAGCGGCTTTTACTGATACCTCAGCATGTTGTGAAAGATAATCCTCTAAAACTTGTCTCATCCCTCCTCTTCCAAAGTTAGTTTTGAGGATCTCACCTGTCTCCTTCAAGGCAACCTTCCCCTCCTTCCAGTAGATCACCCCTTGCCGTAGGATGTCAGCAAAGTCTCCACACTCCTTCCGGTGATGTTCAGTGCTATCGCACCACATACATCTCTGCACATACCCTTGCTTTGGAGCGGTTTTGCCCTCAAGTACTCCTCCTTTCTCCTCTAGCCTTGCTAGCTTAATCTGCAAGTCTCTCATCCCTTTTACCAATTCCTCTATTGCATCTTTTTGAGGTGCAACCATAGGGACAGGAACAGCAGGAAATGAAATAGGAGGTACTTGTATCGTAGGTGCTTGTACATTAGGCATTGTTGGCTGCCTACGGGGTAGTACGATCGGCGGTGGTCTCACTTCTTGCCTTACCACCACCTTCCCTCTCCGATACTCCCGCTTCGCAAGTACACCCACTGCTTCAGAAACCTTCCTCCAATCAGCCGTGAGCCCAGTATCTTCCATCCTGTCTTCCAGAAGTAGTTCCAACTCCCTCTGTAGCTCATTGTTAGCTGCTTGCAGAAACAGCTCCACTTTGTCGTTCTCCAATGTGAGCTTCTCCATCCGAGACAACTGAAGGAACTGTCTCTCGAACTCCCTAAATAGCTCTGTAGCAACAAGCCCTTTATTGGGTTTGTTTACCCACTCCATGAATGACTTCTTAGTCACTCGATCTGCATCTTCTAGAGAATATTCTTCTTTTAATTGAAAAGTAAACTCTTCCCATGTAGCGCCATGAGAGTGAATGATCTCCTTCACATGCTCTCGTATCTCTGGTACGACAGCAAGCTCAAATGTGTTGACCATCTCTCTCTCCGGCACTTTACTCAACTCCATCTCCCTAGAGTAGTACTTAAGGTACTTGGAGATGTTCTTTCCATCAAACTGATCCAACAAACCCACAACAGACTGCAAAGCTCTAGTAGCCATTGCCTCTTTTCGTTCAGCAGCTTGTTGTTGTTGCATGATCAATGCGAATGCCTCAAGCAATCGCATGTCAGATCTTTTCAGTGGGTTCACCCTCGGGACCTCTCCAGACGTAGAAGCCTCATCTATGAATTGAGATAGGCTCTCAGCGTCCATGATTGGAAAAAACGTATCTCTCAACCCCAGACGTTTCACGTCGAGTTCACCAACTGTCGTAGGGCGTGAAATATGGTCTGGGAATACACGGGGTATCTGGCTGTAGAGAGATACAACTGGATCTACGACCTAACCGATGAAAACTTATGCTCTCAATATCTAATCTATCAGTGTTTTTTGTAGGTTACTAGCGAGCTGACTTGACCCAAGTGTAGCACATGTGCATCACACAAATGACTCGGAGCTCGATTCCACTCTAGATAAAGGCAAGGCTCATACACGGTACGTGTCTGCTTTAGATCCCAAGCACTCTTCATACAAGCTCTCATCCACATCCGCTTCACTACTTCTTCTCGACAAACTACCTAATTGTAGTCTCTGACCTTCTATTGTTCGCTGATACGAGTTTGCTCAGGAAGATGTCCACAGCAAGGACCGTCTACTACACAAGCTTCCCAACGATACAAGACATATCGGCAGCAAAACAGCTAGAAACTCGGGGCGTGATACCGAGGATAACGGTACCTCAGCTTCAGCAAGACGTGGCACCTCCACTGAGCGTGATCGCCGGACCAATCTCACAATACAGCCTCCTTGTCATCCACACGACACCTCCAAGAAGCACACCTCCCATCTTCAAGTCGTTTTTGTTCAACTCCAACCAAGAGATTTCAGCAAAATCTCTCTACGTCTTTCTCGCCTCGCTGCAAACTGAACTTTGACACTCTTGTGCCTTCACCTCGATTATCCAATCAGGCCCAAATTCCACAGGACATCCCCTCTGACCCTTCTCTACTACTGTATGAAATTTCAGTCTCAGATCTAACCCCCAACTGTTCGCGATGAATCAAGCCACCTGCCTGTGCTAACTTCTGAGCTTTACAGATCTCGATGGCCAAAATCCTAGATCTCCACACATTCTCTTACCCAATTGAACTGAAATTTCACATGTGACTAGCTGATAGGGCACACTCTCATCCTGGAAAGTTTCACTCAGAGATCCAATCCCATGTGCACGGAGCAACTCAAGCTTTGAATCCAAAGAAAGCGGGTTTTCTCATACCTCTCAACTGTAACAGCCAACTTCAATTGATCATTTCAGGAGCAAATCCAACCCAAATGTAGGATTGTTTTACATCAATACAACCAGCACGGAGTGAACTACTCGATCCCCTTGACAGCTCCTAAAGATCACCTCTCAAACTCCCGGATCACTCCAAAACGTGGCTCGGGGTACCGATTTGACCCCCCTGACTTTCAACGTCCATCCCTCTCTCCTCAGAATTCCAAATCGCCTGATCTTTTTCTCCAGAGTGTAGCCCGTCTCGAGAGCTTTCCAACAAGACCACTCACTCCTCAAATGACCCCCGGGAAGACCTCCAAAACCCTAAAGCTGTCTGCAGATCTAGAATGGCGTTGATTGGTCGAAAATAGACCAATAAGAAACAGATCTGGAAACCTCTTTTGTCCTTTACTTGGTACCCTAGAACAACTATGACCTAGCTACCCTCTCATGCCTTCAAGGCATTGGTCCCAACCTTAGTTAATTACCCTCGTCAAACTATAGAGATCTTACTTAACACTTAAGATTCAGTACAAGGTCAAGATGACGACCTGGAACCGATTTACAATGAAAGGTACTACAAAAGGAAATGGAGAAGCCATCACTTGATTACAATACTCCTCCCCAAAGTTCCTTGCGATCCACGCACGATGATTGATCTTCCGCCGACAGTGACACCGAACATCCACCCAGACGTTGAAAGGGATGTTGGCTGGATAATTCAAGTCCATTGGCCCTCCTCAAAGTAAGATGTACACTGTCAAGTCCCAGTCCTCTCCATACGTGACGATTGGTAAGATCACCGGAGTAGGCGAGTCCATCATCCTCCCCATGAACTCTTCTCCAAAGTAGGCGACGAACCACTGTCGAAAGTGATCGCGGTGAATCAAGTGAAGCTTGATATGAAACGGGTTCGGAAATGGCAGATTTGGAACTCGATTCAGTCCTCCATCCATGAATACAACTCCTGCCGCTCCTTCTTATCACGTAAGACACTAAGACACACTCATGAAAACTATCCCTTCCAGAAGAATACCTCACAAACCTCCAACCCACTATCTTATACCTATGTTTGACAACAAGAGCCATTCACGCGAACGTTCACGGATCATTGAGTCGGCACATCTTGTTATCGTGCAATCTCACATCCAGATCTTTGTGAACGTGACACCTAATACCCTCTCATGCGAACTACACAAAAGGTTCACCTAACACAAAGAAAACACAACACCCGTTCTACACTGAATTCACATGTGGGACGTCTCACAACACGACACCGGGCACACCAGAGATCAGTGTACGCAGGACCAAGCTGTCAATTGGGCAGGCTGGGAAGAAGACGATGAAGGATATCTACATGATCCCAGCGGGGAAACTTGCTATAGGATCGAGACGATACAACCCTTCACTCCTACGCCTCCCGCCCAATATAATCGTTATGTACCTAGGGATAGAGCTAGCAATGTACAGACTAGGACACCCTGGCAACCTTCTTCATCACAACGACCTCTCAACCCTCTTCCTAGAGCATGCAATAATTGTGGAGAGACAGGACACTGGTGGTCCACCTGTCCTCATCCGAGAAGATAGATTGGGCAAGTGCCCTTGTGTGGGAACTGTAAGGAAGCCGGTCATTTCACAGGGAATTGTCCTCAGACCTTACGACCACGACAAATGGTTAGATTTGCAGATACCACGCCTCCTGCAGAAGCTACATCAACTTCTAAACTCCAGTTAGCAGTGGTACAGCACATCACGGTAGAAGAAGAAGATCTTGGGGATTGTACGGATTGTCTCCATATCGAGGAAGACGAACCAGACCCCGGGAAGCGCGAAGGAAAAGAACCTCAGCTGCAGAAGACGACTGCAGCCCAGAAGACGAAGTTACTTGAAGCAGCTTCTTCTTTCACTTTGGCGGATGGCACTGTTTGGAGTCCTAGCTCGGATTCCGACAGTTGGTCTCCGGAAGAAGTCTTGGATGAAGCGGTGTTCAAGGTAAGTACCAGAAGCAAAGGGAAGTCAGAATCTCGTCAGAAGGAGATCAAAAAGAAGAAGCAGCGAAAAGAGAGGTCATCTTCTCTTGAGCGGCCGTCTTCTCCTACTTATGACCGAGAAGATCAGAAGTACTTTGCTCCTGACATTAAACAAGAGGTTGAAGCGATCATGCAAGAAGAGCTGGAGAAGAGACGGAAGATAGTACAGCAGCTTCCTACACCGACTAAGGCAACACCTGTCTCACGGGAACAGCCTCCAGTCGAGGGAAGACACTCTTCTGGTCTTTCACCCAAGGAAGCAGCTACTGCATCTTCTTTGTTGGAAACACCAGTCACTCTTCTGAAAAGATCTCCTTACGACTTTTTGCGAGACTTGTGGAATCAGAAGGCGGATGTAACCTTCCAACAGCTGTTGGATGACAACGCTGGTTATAGGAAGTTGTTACAATCTGTGCTTCGAGGATCGAGGAAGAGGAGGACAGCTAGACTTCTCCAGAACACCCCTTGTGCATGAGGACTTGAGAGCCCCAGAACTTGATATGGAGATCCATGGCTGTCTTCTGAAGAAGGTACCCATTGATTCCGGCTCCGGAGTTAACATCATGACTGAAGAAACGGCACATGCCCTACTGAGTTCCAGCCTACTCCGAGAATCCTCAGAATGGCAGACTAGACCAGAAGACGACCTTTGGGGCAACTGAAAGATGTCTTGACGGTAATTGGTGGAGTATCTTTTTATCTCACTTACATCATTTTGCGACCTGTAGCTAAGGTTGGATATCAGGTGTTGATAGGAAGACCATGGCTGTATGCTGCAAATGTAAATACCGATTAGAGAAGGCATCGTTTGAGATTTCCCAATCCTACACCCAAGCCAGGTGAGAAGACTAAGGTCTCGCTTCCTTGGATCAAGATTGGACACCAAGGTGAAACTCCGTCTACGACAGAGGGGTACACTTCAGAAGACTCAGCTGCGTCTTCTGACAGTGATGAACGGTATAATGAGTTTGTGGTGAATAACTTGTGTACTACAGAAGTAGCAGAGAAAGTAGAAGATGTGGTCTGTGGATACATAGAGTGCTACGAGATTGCGGAATAAGAGTTTCCAGAAGACGAGAATACCGCCTTCCCTTCGGAAGATCCGATAGTTGGTCTTCCAGAAGACCAAAGTACCGTCTTCTCTTCGGAAGATCCGACAGTTGGTCTTCCAGAAGACGAATCTGAACCAGAAGAAGCTCCCAAACCGAAATACTTTGGTGCCAGTGAGTACAGTCACACCGAAAGAATGGTAAACCCGGATGATCTTCAAGAGATGGAGGTTGCTCCTGGGAAGAAGCTGAAGCTTTCCAAGGTGATCGAGGGCCAGCAGTTGGAAGACTTTCGAGAACTTCTGACGGAGTTCCAGGATGTCTTCGCATGGACCATAGAAGACATGAAGGGCATACCTCAAGAGCTGGGAGAACATCGGATTGATTTGCTGGAGGGCGCTGTTCCTGCACGGCAGAGGCAGTATCGGCTCAACCCCAAGTACTCGCTTCTAGTGAAGGATCAGATCGACCAATACCTGAAGGCAGGGGTCATCTTCCCAGTACTTAGCAGTGAGTGGGTAGCTCCTATCGTCATCGTGCCGAAGAAGCAGACAGGGAAGATCCGAGTATGTCAGGACTTCCGGAAGCTGAACTTGGCCACGAAGAAGGATCATCATCCTTTACCATTCACCGACTCTGTGTTAGACCAGGTAGCACGACATGAGTTCTACAGCTTCCTAGATGGGTATTCTGGGTACAACCAAGTTTCAATCAGAGAAGAAGACAAGTCGAAAACCACTTTCACTACTGATTGGGGCACGTACGCGTACAATCAAATGCCGTTTGGTTTATGCAACGCACCCGCCACATTCCAGAGATTGATGATTACAATCTTCAAGGAGTATCTTCGCACCTTTATGGAGATTTTCTTGGATGACTTTTGTGTGTTTGGATCGAGAGAAGACCACTTGATATTTCTAAGGAAGTGTTTTCTGAAGTGTAGAGAACATCGTTTGGCTCTTCACCCTGAGAAGTGCTTCTTTGGTATGTCAGAGGGGATCTTGCTAGGACATAGGATTTCTGGAAGAGGTATAGAAGTCGACTGTGCTAAGGTGGAAGTCATCATGAAACTCCACCCACCTGCTAACCTGACTCAGTTGAGAAGCTTCCTTGGCAACGTAGGCTACTACAGGAGGTTTATTGACAGGTACGCAGAGGTAGCAGGAAGACTCACTAAGTTGCTGAAGAAAGACGAACCATACATTTGGTCTTCTGAGCAGCAGGAAGCATTCGAAGAAATGAAGAGGCTTCTGTCGGAATCCCCTGTCCTAAGACCACCTGATTGGGAAAGGGTCTTCCATATCTATGTGGATATTTCTGCTTTCGCCATAGGGGTGGTGTTGAGTCAGAAAGATGAGAAGAAGAAGGATTATCCCATCTACTATGCGGGAAGACAACTCAGTGATGCAGAGAAGAAGTACTCGACAACTGAAAAGGAGTGTCTTGGCATGATTTACTCCTGTAGGAAGTTTAGACACTATCTTCTAGCCAACCCGTTTGTCTTCTATGTGGATCACTTCTCTTTGAAACATCTTGTAAAGAAAGCATACACCCTGTGATTAATCTAACCCGTTGGAATGTGAGTGTGAGAATAAGGTGTAACGACCGTTGCTAGTCGACTTTTGCGAAGCAGGACAGCCTTCAGGAGGTATGAGAAGACGAGCTGAACCCCCAGAAGACGAGAATCGCTTCGAGAAGACGGTATCGAGAAGACCGGAAGAAGCAACCTGGAAGCAGGAAGATCGTCTTCCTGAGCTTCTATGTGAATAATTGTGTGATATTTTAGTTGGTAGTTGTTTGTTTAGTTCTAGAGCACCATGTGGCGTGTCTGGAAGACGTGTGGTTTTGTGTGGTTTTGTGAGAAGATGGGATTTTTAGGCAAAACTCGTGTGTTTGTGTGTTTGAACAGATCCTAGAACTTAGAGCAGCGATTACTTGCGTAAATCCTCTGTGGGAACGATATCTTGTATACTAAATGGGCAAAAGGGAGTAATCCTGCGTCACTACAGTTAGAAACATACGAATAGTCTGGGAGTACACAAGAGGGGTCTGCATGCTTGTTACCAGCAGTGGTTCGAGGATGTAGATAGAGATAGTGGACAGTTTAGGACCAGAGAACGGCATCCTGGTGCAGTCTTGGTGTCTAGACTGATGTGTCGAGGAGTAGGCGCAAGAAGTAGAGGGAGTGAGCTTCCCAATGCCAATGTGACTTCTTCTCGAGGAATGGATTGTTGATTTGAGTGCAGAAGCTTTGTTCATGACTTCTGGATGGTGGGTTTACTTGAATTCGCTCCCAATTGTGCATGGGAAGTGTTCTTCTTGAGTGGCGGTGACTGTCAGCAGGTGTGGCATTGTAGCTTGACTCGTCCAGTAGAGCACTTAGGATCTGCGTACGGACGGTCTTATGGGTAAGGGGTCCCAGAAGACAGAGTAGTCAGAGCAGTGAAGTGAAGAAGAAAGAAACCTTCTTCCCACAGCAAAAGACGACATCCTCAAGAAGAAGACGGTGCAACTGTACACATGTTTGTTGTCTTCCTCCCCAAACTATTACAAGCAGGGATGGCTTGTTAGTCAAGATCCGGACTAGAAGCCTATCGGAATCTTAATTTCTCCTTTTCATCTTGTTTTCTCTTGTTTGGATTTTCTCTTCTTCCCCATCTTCTCCCACCTACCCCATCTTCTTACCTTCCTCTAGTGAGCTTCCGAGACTTCTATTGAGCTTCCGTGAAGGTGAATGTCGTTGTAGTGCTGCAGGAAGGTCATTTCCGTAGGCAGAAGCCTGGGAAGGCTACAGGGGGCATATAGCCAGTGATTAATCAAACCCGTTGTGATGTGAGTGGAAGAGTAAGGTGTAACGGCCGTTGCTAGTCGACTTCTATGGAGCAGGGCAATCTTCTGGTGGTGTGAGAAGACGAGCTGAATCTCCAGAAGATGAGAATCGCTTCGGGAAGACGGTATCGAGAAGACCGGAAGAAGTGACCTGGAAGCAGGAAGATCGTCTTCCCGAGCTTCTCTGTGAATAGTTGTGTGATATTTTAGTTAGTAGTTGTTTATTTAGATCCAGAGTATATTTTGGCGTATCTGGAAGACGCGTGGTTTTGTGAGAAGACGGGATTCCTAGGCAAAACCCGTGTGTTTGTGTGTTTGAACAGATCTTAGAACTTAGAGCAGCGTTACTTGTGCAAATCCTCTGTGGGAACGATATCTTGTATACTAAATGAGCAAAAGGAGTAATCCTGCGTCACTACAGGTATATATCCAGTAGTAGTACAATGAGTTGATCTGTCAGCCCACAGAGCAAAAAGGAGCAACCTAGGCCACTGTCTATGACTACCATCGCATGCCTTTACCAGAGCTTGAACAATTGATGGATGCTCTCTCTCACTCTTACCAATCTCCTCCGGATTCATGGCAGTAGTGAGTCTAAGTTTCACCTCGTGTTGGGCGAAGAACTTCTTCACTCTCGTACCACGCAACTCTCCTCTGTCTGCACGCAATCTCTCTATAGATCCGTATCTACAGATAATATCTTCAAGAACAAACATACATATCTCTTCTGTGGTCTTTGTCCTCAAAGCTCGTCCTTCCATAAAGTCGGAGAGGTCTTCTCGAGCCAACACCAAGTACCTCATACCTCATAACCCGGTTGCTACCAAATCAAGAACCCATTGAAAATGGATACTAGACGAATAGGTTGGTACCAGGTCATCTTTGTAACGTACCTTTGAATAAAATTGACAGTGCAAGCATGAACTCACAAAGTTCACCACATCTTGATAAAGTCCTCTTCATCAGTATCTCTCCTTCAGTTTTGTGTAGGTAGTCCAAGCTCCACGATGTCTAGCCCACAAGGTGTCATGAAACTCCTTCATCAACGTTGCGTCTGCAGATCATCTATAACTCGTAGAAGTGCTCCATCTCTTCTCTTCTGCTGACTAACTCGACACCAAACATCTCTCTTCTCTTCATCCTCAGCTTCTGTTACCATCTCATCCTCATCTGCGTAGCGAGCCCTAGACAACATGTCTACTACAAGATTTTCTCTACCGACTATGTGTTTCAGCTCAGGGTTCAAACTCCGGATGTAAGCAATCCATCTCACATTGCTATGTCTGGAGTATTGCAGTTTGCTATCATACCAAGCAGAGGTAAACAATCCGTTTCTAAAACTACATGAGCACCACTCAAGAACTCTCGATCTACCTTCATAGCAGTAACGGCTCCCCACAGTTCACGCTTTACTTGAGGATAGTTCCGTTGTCTGTCTGTCAAGATTCGGACCCCAAATCTAGAAACAAACCGCACGCCATCTGCATCTTCCTGACCAACTGTCCATCCAATCGCCCTTGGACTCATGTCCACAATTAGTATCACCGGTCTCCCTCTCTGATAGCTAAGTCTCCTTAGTATAGGTGGAGACTTCAGAATCTTCTTCTGCTGTTTCATCGTCTCATGATGCTCTTGTCGCCAAGTAAACCTCTTCCCCTTTCTCAAAAGTGCATATAAAGACTCGGCAATTTATGCATAATGAGGAATACTCACGCAAAAGAACACACAAGCTCCCAAGAAACGTCAAACCTCAGTGATATTGGTACAGTCTGCTATCCTTGCTATAGCATCTATTTTTCGGTTCGGTCTTCGTCCAAATGTGCCACACAAATGACCAACCACCATAATCTCTGACATTCCAAAACGAGATTTAGTACCTGACAGAGTGAGGTGCACTTCCTCCATACGTGTCAGGACTCGGCCCACGTCTCGAATGTGATCTGCAATAAACTTTCTGCAACCGTCAGAAGTCATAGTCTCGTCCCTGTCTTCCACCGGACAATCTTTCATAGAAATATCATCCAAAAATAGAATTCTGACGTCAGGTACAAATTCCCTTAACATCTTATGCAGCGCATTTTGCATATGTGCTACTGAGTTTGTCGCCCTCTGAGGAAGAATGCACATCCGCATCAATCCCAAAGGTGTGCGCATGGTAGTCATCTCTACTCTCTAAGGCAAGTTGGAATTGATCATAACCTGAAAACAGATCTCCAGTAGAATAGACCGGCCTCCTAGCAAATGCCTCAGCTACTTCATCAACCGCAGGTCCTATCCCCACATTTCGAATCGTGATGTTGTTGGCAGGTTACAAGTCTTGGATAAAGCACAAAGCCCTTGACTTCTTAAGCACCGTGAACCATCGACTAGAGTACGAAGCCATGGATGGCTCAAGGATACCCATCTGCATCTTCTCCTTCAATAGCTCAATGAGCTTTGGAAGCAAGGCACGAGGGACTAGAATCGACTTCAAGTCCCAAGGTACATGAGGAACGGTGAAGACAACCATTGGAGCTATCACACTAGGATCCACACAACCAATCTCTTCAGCTGACAAAGAAAATGCTTTACCATGGCTGACAATCATCTGCTCAAAAGTCTTCTTCTCTACTTCAGTCAAGAACCCACCCCTCTCCTATCTGGAGTTGTTCGAGTGTTTCCTGAGTAAACTGATGCCCTATTCGTGCAGGATGTCTAAGTACAAGCTCAGTGGCGGCTGACTCCATCTGCTGTTGCGAATCAACAGATAATTGGGTCGCCACAGGCTTCACCTTCCTCGCTACAGCTTTATATTTGACGTGCACTTCTGCTTCCTGACGAGAGTCACACCAGCAGACTTCATCCTTCCATTCATTCTCTAGTCTCGGATGAGGACGATACTGCAAGTACGAGACAATCTTCTCATAGACTTCAAGAGAATGGATGAGATCACCACCCTATCTCCCAGCTGTCTTTCCATCCTATCTACTTCATCTAGCCAACGAACAAAAGACTGTACATTGATAACCTCTTGATACACACCAGAAATCACTTCATCTTCTTCCAGAGCTCCTATACAACGCAGATCAGCTACACGTTTTACCATTTGCCTCCTACTCTTTACAATCATATCTTCTACTCGTGTAAACTCACTCCAATCCTCAAGACTCAAACTCAACAAACCTGATCTCCAACTTGGTACTCTATATACACTCTCAGAACCTCGAGCAGCCTCTTCATTAATCTCATGTGATCCCTTAGGCTGCTCAAGCGGGATCATAGTAGTCATTGATCCTTCACTCTTGTCCTCCTGCTCTACAAGAGTGGGTTCTGAAAACCCTTACTTCTACAAATATGAGAGTCTCTCAAGGTCTACTTGTTTCGCTCGTGGTTTGTCCAAACTGTAAGCCGGCCTGTCTCTCACCCAGGGGTACCTCAGATGACTAGGATTACTAGTGCACCTTAATTACAAAGATTCTATCACACCCATGCTCACTTCACTCAACACTCTGACCCGTATGGTCACATCGGTCCCTCTAATAGCGTTCTTGCAAACAAGTTCTAACCCCGCCCTCCACATGGCATCACATAGTACTCAAGGACTCCCAAGGTCTCCAATGCTCACTTTACTTATAGACAGGAAAATGAGAGTGTCTTCCACCTTCTCAACTCCTCCTTATATACTCTACAACTTCTTACCGTGGTAACTTTCACTAAGTTACGTTACCTCATGGTAAGTGCGCAATCCAAAATAGTAAAACTTCTAAAGGCTACTAAGACTTAAGAATAGCACACACATTACTTGTTCTACTTTACTAAAGTAAGAGATTCTCCTACTTTAGCTTTTATAAAGTGTTACTTTCCACTGTATCCAGTCGAAAGACGACAACACACTAATACGTCTTTTGAGGAGCATCTTTAGATCTTTGTGCATGACTTTTCATCATGCATCCAATCACCGATGGTCAACAAAGTTACATATTTTTGGAAAGCATATTTAGAGCTCCGCACTTGTCTTATAGTGCCATAGTGGAACCTCTAATAGTTTCCTCAACTTAGTTATAACTATCTCAGCTAGTTATGACTACTTTTGATCACTCTAAATTTAGATCTTCAAACTAGAGTAACCTTTAAGATAGTCATACATAATGAAATGTATATAAGCATACACACAAATAATGGGATACTTGTGGTGTGACATTTACCCCCAGACTTAATTTTCACTCCGTCCTCGGAGTGAAGTATCACGTTGATGGAACTTCTTTAGCTTGTCGTGGTTCACTCGGTCGAAGAACGTACCACTCCTTTCTTGAAGATCGTAGGTGCCATTACTCCACACTTTGGAGATGATGAAAGGTCCAAAATATCGACGTAAGAATTTCTTTTGAACTCGCTTGTGTCTAATAGCATCCCATAACATCACCCACTCACCCTCTTGAAATGGCTGTAACTTCGTTTTGTTCTTCGCCAAGCGCTTGTCATAGCTCTTCTTCTGTTGTAGCTGAGCCATCTCAATTCGTTGAGCTGCGTCGCCTCTATTCTCCTCCAGCTCCAACAAGGTTTTTCCCCTCTCTTTCTCAGCTATTGGACCACCCTTTCTCTTCAGTCCAGCTTGCAAGGTCTGAAAGGTGGTTAGGTCGAACTGGATTGGTAATCTTGATTCCAACCCATACACCATCTTGAAAGGTGAATATCCCGTAGACGTCTTCATTGTTGTACGATACTCCCATAGAACCGCATGAAGACGCTTGTCCCAGTTGTGTTTGGCCCCTTCCATGTCAGCATTCTTTGCTAACATTTGACACAAGGTAAAGTTTGTCCTCTCTACCAAACCGTTTGAACTAGGTTTATATGAAGTAGTAACCCTCTGAGAAATGGAGAAGTGGGTGCACATAGCAGTAGTCATACCACTCACAAATTCTCGACCCCTATCAGAAACTAACTCCAGAGGACATCCAAACCTAGTAATGATCCGTTCGTACAGAAATCTACCCACCTCAACTTCTCCAATAGTTACAAGAGGTCTAGCTTCTACCCACTTCGTAAGATAATCTGTGGCTACAACAATATACTTATTGTTGCGAGGGGTGCGATTCAAAGGCCCAACAAAATCTATTCCCCATTTCTCGAAAGGTCCGAGAACTGGAATAGATTTAAGAGGAGTGGAAACACTAGATTTGATAGCGAAAGCTTGACAAACATCACAGGTTTTACAATACGTCAAGCAATCTCTAAACATCCCCCTCCAGTGATATCCTGCGTCGAGTATCTTATGAGCCGTCAACTTGCCTGCGAAATGTCCTCCACATACTGGACCGTCATGGAATTCTTCCATGAGTCGTAGAGACTCCTCCTTGCTCGCAGCTCTTCTCAGGACCCCATCAACTCCTTCACGGAATAACACACCTTCAACCACCGAGTAAGGTTGACTTCGTTTCACCAACGCCTTCTTCTCTCTGGTCCGCATCCCATCTGGATAGACACCTTCTGTAACAAAATCCCATATTTCTTGATATTCTATTGGGATAATAGAGTTGCTCATCAAGACCATCAAATCTTCATCAGGAAAGGTGTCATCCACCGGCTCCTCTCCATCGCCATCGTAAGCTCTAGATAGCAAATCTGCATTCGCGTGTTTCTTCCCTGGTCGATCGCAGATCTCATAGTCGTACTCTGACAATAAGAGCTTCCACCTAGCTAATCGTCTTTCGACCATAGGTTTATTGAAGATGTACTTCAATGCCTTATGATCTGTAACGATAGTGAACTTGCCTCCTATGAGATAATGTCGAAATTTTCTCAAAGCATAGATCACTGCTAATCCTTCTCTCTCTGTCACAGAATAATTTCTCTCTGCCTTGACCATTTGCCGACTAGCATATGCGATAGGATGATCTCTACCTTCAACATCATACTGACTTAAAGTACATCCTACTGCTATATTTGAAGCATCCGTATATAGAATAAACTGTTTATTCCAATCGGGCTTAACCAAGATCGGAGCTGAAGTAAGAGCTTTCTTCAGTTCCTCAAAGGCGGCTAGAGCTTCTTCATCTCCTAAAATCAACACGTAATCTACCCTTCTTCAGATATACAGTCAAAGCATACGCTTTATGTGAGAACGAGAGTATAAACCTTCGATAATACCCCACCATACCTAAAAACTGTCGTAGCTTAGTGAGAGTACTAGGAAAAGGGAGCTCTAAGATCTTCTGCACCTTCTCTGGATCAACGGCAATGCCGTCCTTGGATATGATATGACCCAAGAGTAACCCTTCCTCACATCCAAAAATACATTTCTCCGGATTGAGAGATGCATTTGCTACATCTAAACATTCTAAGACCTTCACAAGGTGCTCAAAATGCTTCTCCTTACTCCCGTAAACACAAAAGTCATCTATAAAATCTCTCACAAACTTTCCTAAGAAAGGTTCGAACACTTTGTTCATAAACCTTTGAAACGTCGCAGGAGCATTACACAAACCAAATGGCATGACTCGAAATGCAAACGTACCCCACGGAGTAGTGAAAGTGGTCAGGTGTTGATGTTCTGGTGCAATTTTGATCTGGTTATATCCGCTATAACCATCTCCAAAGCTGTACCATTCGTTTCCCGCCACTTCTTCCAAGATCTCGTCGATGAAAGGTAGAGGATAATAATCCTTCTTTGTGACCGCATTGAGCTTCTTGTAATCAACACACACCCTCAATTTGCCATTTTTCTTCTTTACGATCACAATGGGTGATACCCATTCAGAATGCTCCACCTCGTAAATGAACCCAGCAGTGTGCAGCTTCTCGATCTCTTCTTTCACCAGATCCGCAATTGGAGGACTCACTCTTCGTTGCTTCTGTCGCACCGGTTTGACTTCCTTCTCTAACTCGATACGGTGTTGCTCCAGTGTGACCTCCCTCAGATCCTTGTAACTAAATGCAAATACATGAATGTATTTGCGAAAGATCTCTTCGAAACAACTCTTCTCCTCTTTAGTAACCTTCGATCCATAACGTAAGGTGGCAATTCTTCTCTCCACCTCCTCGGGAGTCAACGGTTCTTTGTCTCTATCTCTTTGCACTTCCGGAGAAGAGAAAAGATCCACTACGTTCACACCCACGTTTCGTTCTTCTCTCTCCTCTTCTGACGATGTATTTTCAGATTCTGAATCTGAAGAATTGGTACCTACATCAGAAGTAGTATCGACAACTTCTGACTCCCAGTAGTCCGATGTGGGTCGATCCGATTCCGACGTCCCAACTTGATCTCCGAGCAATGGAACTTTGATCCGGTGGTGATTCGGTCCGATGCGTAAATAACCTTTGTGCCAGTTATCCGTTGCATGTACTGCTCGAAGCCAAGGTCTTCCGAGTAACATTTCATAACTTGACTCTTTCAAGATTTGAAATGTCATGTTTACTTGCACTCCCATTACTGACACGCAAACTCTCTCCAGCACTCCCAATGGCCTAACTCGCTGTCTGTTAGTCATGCCAACCGTGATACTAGAAGGACGCGTTGGTACTAGATCCAACTTCCTCATGAGTCGTTCTGAGATGGCGTTTACTGCCGATCCTCCATCGACAAGAACATCTGAGACATCTCTCCCATTGATACGAGCCTCTACTTTTGATGCCTTGTTGCACACCTCTCCTTCACTAGCATCTAAAGCACTCACGCCGACAGTAGAAGGATTTACCTTCTTCTTCCGACCTCGTCGAGAGCTTAGACCGCTACGAAGTTCTTTCCTCACCGAAGGATTCAGAGCAATCAACTGTCCCACAGTAATGTTTGCTCGTTGTTTACTCACGTCCTCCATCACATTGTATTTTGATTGCTCCATTGAAATTGTGAAATCAGTATTTCCCAATTTCTTCCGCCGCTCTTTGGTTTTTGAAGAAGATTTGCTACTCCGAGTATTTTGACTTGGAGAATCTTCCATCATGACAGGTTCTCCCTCGTCGAAATGCGTCCTCATCCTCTTCCTCTCTTGAGCCAACAACTCTACAGATTGAAAACCTTCTCGTACATCTCGTGGCTCCAAGATGTCAATGCATGCCACACCCTTGTCCTTGCTTTGTGAAGTTGAAGCTCCATCCACTGTTCCACCATTACGACTTGGACAATTACGTTGGAAGTGTGATCCTCCACACGTAAAACATCCTTGGCTCGTGTAGTTACTTGGTGATCCTTGCGGTGGTCCACCTCTGGACTGATAGTTCCCATAACCTCGTGAGCCCTCTCCCACATTTGGACTCCGGTGTTGCAACAAATTCACCATGTTGATCTTCAAATCCGCCAGAGACTCTGTCAGACTTTTCAACTCATCACGAAAGTCGGGAGTAACAGATCTAGATGGTACAGTGACTGTAACCGCACTAGTGGGAGCTATCGGAGTCAGATTCTGAAATCGAACAGTCGGAACACTCGCAGGCATCAGAGTTGGCATGCTCGACCCTTGCACATCTCCACATGCTGCCCCAACAGTCATTGGTTGCAAGTCGTCTCCATCCAGACTCTCTTCCATCCTGGTTGCGATCTTCACTGCATCAGCCTTCGAAGTTGGTCTCTCATACCGCACTTGTGTTCGAATCTCCGGCCTCAATCCTCCGATAAAATTCTTCGTGAGCATTGCTCCAATGCCCACCATCGTTGGTTCTACTACATCTCCACTCTTTCGTAAAACCACCCGAAACTTTTGTTCTAATTTCTCCACCCTCTCGGCGTAAGTCCTTACTTTCTCTTTCTCTCCTTGTTTGAGGTAAGTTACCTCTACCATTAACTTCTCGTAACTTTCATCGGGAAGAAAAGTTTCAATTAAGGCCTCCGTCAATACTTCCCAAGTATCAACTGGAGTCCCCACTACGCTTCTCTTCTTCCTATCCTCATACCATGTCAATGCAGAATTTTCAAGAAATTCAGGTATCAACCCTACCCACTCGCTCTTCTTTCGATCTCCATTGCCAATGCATGCTCTTTTGAAGTCCCTCACAAATCCTTCCACGTCTTCTCCATCCTTTCCGTAAAACACCGGAAGTTTCCCCATTCTTCTCTTCTTTTCTTCTTCTTACTCAAGGAACTGCTTGCGGATGTGAAGATCACACTTCACCGCAATCCACAATTTCCCCGTTGAGCTCTCTCCTCTCCAAAGGTTGGAATAAGTTTGACCCTCATGGTCATCTTATCTCTCGTGTGACAGACTATCTCCATCCTCGCTAGAGGTCTTCACTCGTTCCGTTTCTACACTCAACCTTCTCTCGAGACCTTCGGCTACAGTTTCTAGCAAAGCAACCACTGCGCTACACTCGTGCTCAACTGGAATCCCGTCCACTCCACATCTAGGACAAAAGGTTGTAGGGTCAATGACGCCTTGTCTAGGGGAAGAAGGACCTATGTGTAAGCTTAAGTCGACCAACCCTCTTCGCTCACGCAAAAGTCTATTCTTCGTAGGACACTTGCTCACTTTATGTCCTTCTTCTCCACACAAAAAGCACCTCGAGTTCTTCTCCTGGTTCTTTCGACTACTCTCTGCTTCTTCCTCAAATTCTAGTCGAAATTCTCCTTTCGCCAGATCAGCGGTAACTATCACCGCATAACCTTGAGGGATCTTGCTCAACCTCAATTTCCACTCTTGATGTCCTTCCATGACGATGATCCGTCATACATCTCTCTCGCTCTATAGTTTGTTTGACACTTTTGATCACTCGACTATCTTCTCGCTTAGCAATCTCTCACATTACTAAGTAGAAGCTTAACTTGTCAACCCTGGCCTCAAAGATCGAACATAACCCTCTCAAGAATTCTGAAATTCTTTCACTCTTTTACTTCAGCAAGCGATATAACAGATTTGACCCCCCTTCGCTTCGAATGCCATAACTCCAGTTCTACTCGATCAATTCACGCATGATTTGGGTGCCTAGATAGCTTATCTTGCAAGCTATCAGCATGGAAGATTTCAAGGTCTAACTCTAAAAACTGAAAATATGAAAATGACTGTAAACTCCTTCCCGAGAGCTCACTATTTGATACCGAAAAACCCCCTTAACTTCCGAAAGACATAACTCTCTCCTTACAATTGGTCTCTCGGAGATATCAAGCTTATTGGAAAGCTTATCTTGCCCTCTATAACATGGTGTATGTACAAAGGTTCTGAACTCATGCTCAAAAACATACATGAACTGTACTAACAACTAAATATGAATCTTTGTATCGAGGTCCCGGCAACGGAACCAAAATGTAAGCCGGCCTGTCTCTCACCCAGGGGTACCTCAGATGACTAGGATTACTAGTGCACCTTAATTACAAATATTCTATCACACCCATGCTCACTTCACTCAACACTCTGACCCGTATGGTCACATCGGTCCCTCTAATAGCGTTCTTGCAAACAAGTTCTAACCCCGCCCTCCACATGGCATCACATAGTACTCAAGGACTCCCAAGGTCTCCAATGCTCACTTTACTTATAGACAGGAAAATGAGAGTGTCTTCCACCTTCTCAACTCCTCCTTATATACTCTACAACTTCTTACCGTGGTAACTTTCACTAAGTTACGTTACCTCATGGTAAGTGCGCAATCCAAAATAGTAAAACTTCTAAAGGCTACTAAGACTTAAGAATAGCACACACATTACTTGTTCTACTTTACTAAAGTAAGAGATTCTCCTACTTTAGCTTTTATAAAGTGTTAACTTTCCACTGTATCCAGTCGAAAGACGACAACACACTAATACGTCTTTTGAGGAGCATCTTTAGATCTTTGTGCATGACTTTTCATCATGCATCCAATCAGCGATGGTCAACAAAGTTACATACTTTTGGAAAGCATATTTAGAGCTCCGCACTTGTCTTATAGTGCCATAGTGGAACCTCTAATAGTTTCCTCAACTTAGTTATAACTATCTCAGCTAGTTATGACTACTTTTGATCACTCTAAATTTAGATCTTCAAACTAGAGTAACCTTTAAGATAGTCATACCTAATGAAATGTATATAAGCATACACACAAATAATGGGATACTTGTGGTGTGACAGAACAGTCAGAAATTGGATAGAATGTCTATCATCAGGACTACGGATCCTAGCAAAGTGTGATCCATCGTCCATCACCTTGGTCTCCATGCGCACTGTAGTGATGTAAGATTGACCTAGAATGACAGGATACGAAGCAGAAGATTGCACAAAAAAGTGCTGATCTACTTCTACATCACCTATCCTTATCCTCATGTTAGGACAAGCTCCGTACAACTCATCCTTCTGGTTGTTAGCAGCACGCAGCATCTATCCATGATTCAGCTCGATAGACCACTGTCCTCTCTCATATATCTCTCGCGACATGATATTGATTTCAGATCCGTGGTCAACTAAAGCAGCAATAGGTTCGAGCAAACTCCCAAGACGTACCCGTGTAGCAGTTGTAGCACGAGCTCAATGTCTCTTCTTGAAGTCCATGTCAAGAGATGAGCTTTCCCCATCAGCTTCGTCATCATCAGCTTCGATAGTGCTGGTATCAGCAACTAACGTCTCCTGCTGATATCTCTTGTTACTGGTCTCCTGGAAATGCACCTTTCCAAATTCCACGTCATCCACAGAACCTCCTATCACATCTATCATTTCGCTCTCTGCCTACTCAGATATGACTTGCCTCTTTTGTTTGATGACATCAATAATCAGCTCATGAAACTCTCTCTTTGCAATACCAAGAACCTCTCGAAGCAAAAACTCAACTGTACATCTAATATCCTTTGCTCTAGAATGCTTTTAAGATCAGTGGAGGTCTCAATATTTACAGCTAACTTGTAAGCCGGTCCTTTTCCTTTTTCTTGAGCAGTGAATCGTCTACCAGCAGTTGTCGGCTCCTGTTGAGGTCTCTGTACGTCCTCCACTGGACCTGATGCAGGCGGTGGAGCTTGAGAGATAGAGGGGACATCCTCTGGAGGAGCTGCTCTCCTTCTAGTGACTCTCCGTCCTTGTCCTTCTCTAGTCTCCTCTGGAGTCCCAGTTTCAAGCTCAGAGGCATCTCGTCGTCTCTTCTCTTCCACAGAAGCATCCTGTCAGTGAACATGCTTATCTACGTCCAAGAAGGCTTTAATGGACGATGTATCTACAAGATCTTTCCACCCTGTGACTCTACGGATAGTTTCTGCTCCTCTTTTCATTATCTCAAAAGGTATCTCAGTACTGCTCCTATCAATACTTTTATCCAGCAAGGTAGGGCTAGAAGAGACTTCAATATGCCCAGCATACACATCAGGATTTATCGATGGTACCGTCAACGTAGTTATTGTTGCAGCTGTAGCGATCTGAGGTAAACTCCTCATACCTCTTAGTTCGGACGAGTGCTCAGTGGTTCTCTAGTAGAAACAAGGTGTAGTCTACCATTGTGATAACGAACTACATCATCTCGCAGAGCAGCTGTAAGCTCTTGGCAATCTCCTCGAAGATGATCTGGATTGTCACACCAGATACACCTACGGACAGGAGCACCTCCTGGGCGCGCAGCACCAGATGTCGGCGGTTGCTCTCTGTGCAAACCAGCCAGCTCTATCTTCAATTCACGCATTTGTCGGATCAACTCCTCAATTTGATTTTGTTGACCCTGGTTCTCAATCGCTCTCTGAACAAGGACTTTCTATGCAAGAACTGGCACTGGAGGCGCTGCTACATGAATAACAGGTCTAGGAGCAGGAGTCGAAGACTGTTGTACTTGAGGAGCATAAGGTTGAAAGATCACTTCCGCAAGCGGGCGTCCTCCTACAACCACTCTCCCTCACCTCTGTCTTGTTAGAACAGCCACATCGTCTTCCACTCTCCCCCAATCCGTAGTAACACCCCTTCAGCTGATCGATCTGCTAACATGAAGCACAATCGATCTGCTGTAGCTTCATCGGTGGCTTGCAAGAAGAGCTCTGTCCTTCTAGCATCCAAGGTTATCCGTTCGAGCGTCGAAAGCTATCGGTATCTTCGATCAAACTCTCTTAGCAACTCATTTAGTCCCATCCTACAGCCATGTTGTTGCTCAATCCAATCCAAAAATATCTTCCTAGTAACTCTCTTAGAATCCTCTTCAAGAAATTGCTCTCGGAGAGCTCGCTCAAAACTCTTCCAAACATCAAGATTTCTCCTCTGTACGTCTTTGACTTGATCTCTCAACTCAAGAATCACAGCCAATTCAAAACTACTGATCATCTCTGAATCGGTCACCTTCACAAGCTCCATCTCTCCTCTGTACTCACGAAGATATCTGGAAATATCTCTTCCTTCAAATCTCTCACACCTATTTACAATCGCCTGCAAAGCTTTTGTAGATTTCAACTCACCCCCTCCGATGATCGGATGTTGCTGAACCAAGGCCGCAAGCGTCTTCAGTATCTCAGCAGTATCCAGGTCCGATGCTGCAGTTGTTGCAGAAGACGTTGGTGCAGTTGAAGGTGCAGCAATAGATGTCGATGCTCCAGTCGTAGAGACGGTGGCATCACTTTCGCTCTTGCGATCCATGTCTTCTTTGTGTGAAAATCTCAACCTCCGCGATTAATCACCCCAAGATGACTCTCAGTGGAAGCACCAGATTTATGTCGAGGAGAGTCCTTCTCATGAAGGGCGAGCCTTCTAGCTGTGATAGATCGCGAGGTAGAAGTAGAGATTGAATACCAAGACAAGAGCCAAGCTGGTAGTCCACAACGGCTGAAGTCACTCACAGAGACTATATTCTGACTATAGATCACTTACTACTTAACAGATCAAGTCTATGAGATAGATCCTCCTCCGGACACAACAGATAGAAGAAAATCGAACTCAAGATGTTTTATTTCTCTTCCAAACACACTAAATAGTCCTTCACAGACATCAATTTTACAAGCGATCCTTACTCAACAAGACCTCCTTACGTTGATCACAGCAGATCATTCCCAAACAGTCAATTTTCACTCAACTAATCTTCTCTTGCTCTTCAGATAACAGATTACTCCTCAAAGCCTACAACTGATGAAGATCTGAAATCCCAACGCCTTGTATCTCTTCTTGCAACAGCTTCAGCACTGAAATCCTTCAGAAAACCCGACCTTCTCAGTCCTTGTCCTCTCCTCCGCTCAAATAGATGCTCCCTGCTCACCAGATTCACCTCCAAACAGCCTAATAGGTAAATTCTAGCTCCTCTAACTCTTAATATCCTCTCTACGTCAACCTCTCAACTGAAAAACCTTCAAAAATTTGATCCAACGACAATCAAAAGTCCTCCGCAGACATCAAACCGATCTCCCTCAATAAGACTGCCTCCTGTCTGTTCAGAAGGTAGTTCTGCCTCCAATCTGTATACTAGACAAAGTTTTTGCTCCTAAACTCTTGTTCTTACCTTTGCGTCGATCTCCGCATTGAATTTCCTCAGAAATTTGATCTCCTCAGCCCCCAAGCTTCTCCTGCGCGTCCGACGGCTTCCTCTCTCTCTCTCCATAAAAAAGTCCCCTCTGAAAAATATCGCAGGTTGATTAACGTAGAAGGTAAGTCCCTAGCTAAGCTGCTCCCCTGCTGTCCTTATAAGTACAATCCCTTATCAGAAGCAGGCCCCTAGCTAAGCTGCCCCTTACTGTAAGAGTAAGGTGCATTTCCAGAAGTCCTATTATGATCTCGTATTTTTCTGTTTGCACCCAACATCCCTTCCCACTTCTTATGTATCTGGTTAGCATCAGCTTCTATTCCTCTTGCTCGCATGTAAGCTTGGATCCTTGACATTCTCATAGTTGAGTTGGACATGCTGACAAGACATTATTCACTCTCTAATCTCTAGCTTCTAAACGATCTGCCTCAATTAAATGAACCACTTGCTGCAAGTACGACGAGCACTCTTGGTATGAGGATTACCTGACAGAGGAGACCTTGGTTGAGAGTTGGCATCCAGTTCTGGTGTTAGAATCCACTAAGATCCTTTGGAATTGCTGAGAGTATTCCAACTCGATCCACCTCTAGTCGGTCAAGGCAAGTTACGTTCAAAAGTGAAGTATACGAAGATGTGTTATGATACGACAAACTCTGACTATCTACCTCGAGTATATCTCTATTTAACTTGACCTCCTTACGCACTACTTCTGAAATAGTGACATTGGACAATTCCATAACCCTTCTTCGGAGGACCATCGCTGAGAGAAATCCTTGCTTTATAAGCGTATAAATTCACGATGTCCAAAAAGACGCTGTAAACAACCAATTGATGCAGCTATGTGACACATTACAGAACTGCGATGGTCTCTCAAGGTGATGCAAAAATGTAACTAGACGAGACATCTCTATACTCTTTTCTATTTGTTGTTGAATTCACACATTCGAATTGGGCATTTGTTTCTCCCTCCCTTCCCGCGAGTGTTTGCTTACATGGAAGAGACACTATCCAGCTGGACTGGACAGACACACATTCGCACGAGTGGGACAAGCTATGAAGGCCAAAAAACTCCAGACATAACACAATGGAGGTTCATAGAATTTATTCCTTAAACTACAAGGAGGACACTTACCTCCTTCATAACTTATTAGCAGTGCAATGATCACGTTATTAGTGACCCTAAACTCCAAACAAGCAGGACCAAAAAACTTGGGTCAAAAGATATGGTGTGGTTATCGCTTTACTGTAATCTCTTGGCCTCATTGGAGGGAGATCCGGGGTTCAAACCTTGTCCTCAGCTTGGGGTTGAGGTAAGCGGGGGCACATGACGCAAAGAACCCCCAAATAGAAGTAACCTTGAAAGATGAACAAGGAGGTTAGGGGCTGGGTAGATCAAGCAACAGTGTAATAGAAATTCTTGGTGAAATCATCGTTGGGAAACTTTATTGACATCAATGCAAGGTATAAGGATTTCACCCGTCGAATCTCTGCGAGTAACTCTTGGGTTACCTTGTGTCTATAGATGCATTTTTATACGTATATATGTAATTTTGAAACACATATATATGTGTGAAAATTATACACGTAGATATGTGTAATTTTCAAAATCTTGTAACAGTGCTTTTACAACTCAAAACTCTAATTTTACCACATGATCGATTCATTCTCTCAAAAAGAATGTATTCTTTCGAGGTCTGACACGCTCTAATAATCGATATGTAGATGACTAATTATATGAGAGATGACTATAAGAATGTCGGGGAGGAAACGTGAAGGTACCGTACACAAGCCACAAGCACAAATCGATGGCGTAACAGACTAGACTGGTCGGGGTTAAAACTATAAAGCAGCGGCTCTGAACTCATTCACAAGCTGGCACCACTATCCAGGTGAACTCGGCGAGTGTATAAGCATCTCAAATCAAGTTTGGTACAAACTTTGCGAAAGAAGACAAGCGTTGGATCCGGGGGTTAATTCTCCTCAATGATTTGATCGGAAAGTTCATTCATCTGAACTAAGATACCCAATGGAACCCAAAAATTGGATATCGAGAAATTTCTCCTCGTGAGTTTAATATGTTCTATTGTATTTTGCTTTTTGTTTTAAACTTTACTTTTTTTACACATTAACACTGTACTACGAGCTTACAAGCCTTTTGCTTCTGCTTTTTGGCTTTTTCTTTTTTATACACCAGTAGTACACAGAGTAGTGGAGCTTTGTATTTTATCTGTTTTTAACTTTACTTTTTTTACACATTAACACTGCACTACGAGCCTACGAGTCTTTTGTTTCTGCTTTTTGTTTTTTCTTATTTATTCACCAGTAGTACACAAATAGTCGAGCCTTCTTATGTTTGTGTACTACGAAGACTCGACTATTTGTGTACTATATAGTCGAGCCTTCATGGTTTGTACCTATATATTGTCTATCATCTTGGCAAAATAGTCCATCCGGAGATCTAGCCACTGAAGTTCGAATCTGATACTTCAGTCAACATTCTAGACAGGTGGTAGACATTCGATTTCTAGACGGATGCTTCTCTAATTCACATGACAGACGTTTCTGTAATATACATGATAAAACTATTATTTCAGAACGAGTTAAAGGGGTACTTTGATTATCTAAATCTTGATAGACTAACCCAGAGTAACAGTTCATTGGTTCTGTAAAAACATTGATTGTCTCTGAAAAAATAATGAAACCCGATACTAAAAATGAAAAAAGAAGAGTTGAGGTGAATAATATGCATGCAACATGAGACTCAGGGGAGTATAACTGTTGAACGTTGGACTTCTTGCCTAGGCACGACAGTTTCGAATGAAGCACCATTTTGTTCTTTCTTGTAGGGTTCAGAAAGTTCTTTTGTTTTTCTTTTCGTGTCGTGCTTTTAGACCCGACGGCTGCTAACTATAGCTTAAGAATAGCCGAAGATGTCCGTCTATGGCCACGACGTAGCAGAATTTGAACACAATCGAGATCTCACGACGTATTTCTGGAGCAATCGTAGCCTTTAGTGCTCCAAATAAACTTCATGATTTTTGAATCCTATCCATTTTGTGGTGCAATAAGGTAAAGTATAGTGTTTTCCCGAGTAAAATGTGAGGGGCCCCTCAAACCTTTCCCTGTAACGCAAATTACAGGATTTTGAAGAGAAGAAGTAAATCTAAAATGTCAGCTTTGTCAATAGCTGTATAAAGTGTGTAATCATTCGATTTCAATTATCTCCAAAATTCTTCAAGATATCTCATTTATGAGCATATATTGTATACGTCTAGTGAAAGTAAAACCTATTAAAAGTGATATGGGAATCTTTAAAAACTAAGGTTTGAATGACTCTATATGACTAATATATATGTATATAATATAAGTAATAACATAGATAAAAAAATTATTTGTTCACATCCTTAATAGAATTATTATGTTTGATCATACTCCCCTTAACGATGTTGGTTGATCATACTTTTGACTGACTATAGATAGTAAAATCAGTTATTTTATCATACTATTTATCATTATATTATATTTATAAAATTTTCAGTTCCGTTTGTAAGAAGAAATACATATCAGACTATATATGAGGAAAATTTGATATATGTAATCACTTGTAATGTGACTGACAAGTGAGAGTCAGTGAGGGTGTGCTCGAACACAACAAACCTACCGGGAGTGTGATAAAGCAAATTCCTGTAACATAGACATTATCACGTGTACTGTATATATATTATAATTTCTCGAGGAAAAACTTCCTTCTGCTGGATACCTATCGAAAAGAGCCGTGGCGTTTCCCGAGCACTGCAAGCTCTAGGGCCTTAGGGGACAGGGTTCAAAAGTTTACCTTGGTTACTCACTTGAGTGAAGACTTCTGAGGAGTGTCATCACATGGTTCACATCATGGAAACTTCAGTCGAGTGACGGACCTACTGATTTCTTTCAAGACATGCACCTCATGGAGTCATGGACAAAGTGCAACCTGTAATCTTTACTTTCTAGAGGTCGTAAGAGATCCGTCGCGATCCCTAATGAATAATTATAGCAGAAGTGGAAGCGTGTACAAGAATGTGGAAGTAGAAGCGTGTACAAGAATGTGTTCTGAGTTCCGTCGACAATGCTCTTGTCGTCGTGTCTCAGCCCTAGCAATTCTTATCTTCTACTTGTGGCTTCGAGCTCTTGGACTGTTGCCGTGGCACCAGATGCACCTACTGTACCTGAAGTTATTATAACTGCGCCCTCTCCCAGCACAGTCCTACCAAACTATTAAATTTTGTTTGTTTTGTTTCTAGTCCTTTCTCGCTGTGTGGCTTTACGCATCCGTGCGCTGCTGCCCATTCACAGCATTAGACGCCTAGGAGGAGGATTCGAGGATTCACGCCGCCCAGGGATGATACAGTAGTGTCACTGATTAGTCAACTAATGCAGTGACCCTCGTGTCAGCTTAATTGCGGCACGCATGAATCCGGGTAAACAAGACAGAAATTCGGACAGAAGATGTGAAGATCGAGTGAGACCTCTTTATTACTGTGCGGGAGAGGACAACTATGGTACTTTATAACTGCACCAAGATAAAAATAACAATAAGGATCCTAATACCGCGGCCGCAGACCGTAGGCTTAGGGTTAATGCCTTAAGAAAAAAACCTCCTCCCTCGAAGTTTAGGAAATAACGGGCAGCTACCCGTCGCACGCGCTGGCAGATCCCGTCACACAATAGGCCTTAAGTAAATGCGCATTAGTTTGCGAAACTGTGACACTACTGTACCCTTCCCGCCTCGGGCCGCCTCGGGCAAACTACCATTCTAACGACAACTACGGTACTTTATAACTACACCAGGATAGAAATAACAATAAGGCGCTCAGAGAAGATTCTTGCATATTCACCTACTCTTTGTGGAGGAGGCAAACCTACTAAGGTTTAATTTATTATCTAACCCTTCTGTTAATATAGATTAGGTAATAAATTAAATAATAAAAGGATTAAGTTAAAAAATAATAAAAAATAATTTATTGATGTATCAATTTATTCCTAACTCTTCTCAACAGAAGAGTTCGGTAATAAATCCTCGCATAAGGTTTAGACTTTTACATCACTAACATGTCCTTAAGCGATCCACAGTTCATATAAAGTTGTCTTTCAGTAAATTATAGTTTTTTTCATTCATTTCCTTAGAGAATATGCATGCAAGATAAACTTCGGGGAATTTTTGTTCGCTTGTTGTTATCCAGAAATGATATAACGTGTTAAGAAAAAAATATTTTATTAAATATTAAATATTAGCCAACCTAGACACGTGGGTCTTTTCACGTGGCTAGATTGGTCATAAAGACAGCGCTGACAGACATGCTCTCGCAAATATATATACAATATGCTGATTAACACTAGAACATATTTTATTAAAAATTATGTATTTCTGATAACAGCAAAATGTACTTTCCAAAATGCATTTATCTGCATTTCCATTATGGGTTTAAGTGTGGACCATCTCGCAAGTCTAGGTGTACTTAACATTTACAACAAATTTGATTTCTCCATCAACTTAGTAAAATAATACTTATTGTATTTTCTGATAACAGCAAACGGTCAACAATTCTTCCGAAGTTTTTGTTACATGCATATTAGGATGTGTAAAATCTAGAATCGTTGGTAAATAATTTTTGTCCACATGAGAGTGAAGACTACGGCCAAGAGATCACTGACATTTTTTACGGACACATCGAGAGATGTCCATAAGGAAATGCTGAAGGTGTCTTTTATTTACCTTTTATTGAATTCGATCGTGAGTTTCAACAGTAAGGAAATTTGTACAAAAGAATTCACTTTATCTTTCAGAAGAATAAAATATACAAATTGAATTAATATTCATTCACAGTTATGACCATAAGCGATCCACAGCTCAATACCAAGCTATCTTTTGATAAAATACTTTTTTATACCCCATTAGAGAATCTTCTTTTTTGCTTGACATGCACTATTTACCAATCGTTAATATAAATTGAATTTTTAATTTTTAGTTTTCTAAAAGTTGAAATCACTTCCTTAAATATTAAACTTTCCTACAGCTGAAACTCACTGCTAAAAAGTTGTAAACAAGTTAAAACCCTACCAGCGTTTTCCTAACGTCCCGGGGCTTCTTGGCCAAGTAATAACACATCGCGGGCCAAGAATATTTACCTAAGATTCTAGCTTTGACACCCTACTACATGAGAGATCACGATGTGGTCTTTTGGCAATGGGCACGCGTAAAGCAACACCCTGTACTTGCTGATGGTGCGCAATGAGGCTGACAGTAATCTTGTATTTCAGTCAGCTAGCGGCATCTTTGAGAACACCACAAATCTTTTCTCCATTTTCGATAAAATAGAAATTTGAACAGTACAACAGGTGCACTTACAGGTAATCTGCTACTTGAAAAGAATGGGCTCTCGTCCTCCAATTTGAAATCTCTGGTTGCTCGTGCGGAACTATGGTCGTCTGGTCATACAGCTCGCTACTGTAGTGAAAGGAAGCGATGTAGTAAATATCTGTGTTTTCGAACCATCAAAGGTGCACTTCTCTAAACGCTCCTCTCTCTCCGATCTCGTCTCTCCGGTCTCGATCGTGTACAACACAACATCATTTTGGCGATACACTGCTGTTCTTAATTACCAGCGCAATCGTTCTCCACATGCTTGGATGACAAGGCTGGGGACAAGGAAATGGTGGAGGTGGGTGCCGGAGTTCGTTCAAGATCACTCACCGCCACAGTCGATTGGGAGAGGTGCTACTCGTGAACAACAGCTACATCCACAAACTCGAGCCAAGGAGGTGAAAGCAAATCCCGATGCACAAGCCTCGCCAGTTTTCATTCCCTACAACGCATGATTCGAACGCATCAAACAGTAGGAGGAAGACAGATTTCTTGTTCTTTATCTCCTCTTTATCTACTTAAGCGGGAACCTCTTAGGTCAATGTCATTTCACATATTAGTCAAAGATATCCCTTCTCTAGAGAGTATAAATTCACAAGCTTGTTATGCATCTTAACTTTAGAATTACTACGAAGCCAAACTTCCGTCTAAACTAATGAACGTTCAAGTTGTAGTCGTAGCTTCATACCTGAAGAAAAGTTATGTAACTCTTATGGTTGGGGAGACGTTTCCGGGGAACTGTGCTGAGTTCGAACCTTTGATTTCCGTTTGAGACGTCTCATGTGACAACTGACAGTTGGGGTTGAGTGCCAGAATAGAGTTCCCCAGCTACGATATTACAGAGTATATTGGAGCAACGTGTCCGTTCTAGAACAATGTGCTGCAAACTGGTTCATACTACTGAAGTTGCTAAATGAAATGACAGTAGGCGCTGATGCCAGGTATGTCCTGATCTTTGGAGGTTTCAATCGTCAGACCCCACACGGCGACTTGCTGTTACGCCGCTGTTATCTGCAAATATTCTAGTCTCTCATGATGCAGTTGGAAGCAACACTAATTCAGCACAGGGCAGACTGAGTGACCACTGCAATCCGCCAGCACGACCTCAAGAGCCAGCATTAGCCAGATTTCATTATCGTCTTCTAAAGTTCTTTTCCATAACTTATTAAACAGTCGTTGGTCATTCTTCCGACCTTCGATAACTTGGATGGAGTCCGTGGATGGGAGTCTTCACGGTCGTAAGTTAGTGCATAATATCCACAACCCAAAGCAAGCTGCATGGCGTCAAAAGGGAAGTCGTCGAGACAAGCCTGCGCTTGAAACCGAATGACTGGTCGTTAAACTAAAAAGATTCAGACTGTTACTGCACTCTGTGTCCTTTGTAGTAACGCCAACGTAGGAACTGCAGTGGTGTACTAACATCCAAACTCCTAACACTCTCGAAACTTTGAGGTCACTGGAAGGTAGATGTCACGAGTCATTGCACATGGACGCGGCGGAGGAAGCATCTTCTGGATTCTCCATCGCCACGCAGTGTTTTAGATGAAATTATCCTGGAATCCCGCATATATAAGAGGCTGAACGCGTCCGCCAACCTTTCAGATGGAGGTAAGGATTGGAGTGTCTTTTTCTAGGTATGCAATCTATTAAGATTCTCCATGTTTCGAAATTTCCCTTGAAGAACTGCAGCGAGCTCTTGCGGAATGACTGTTCCCCTCCACTATTTGTTCTCGTTTGCGTAGTACTTTGCGGGAGAGTGGCCCATACATATAACTTACTTACAAATCAAGTTTTGAGTTTATCGAGGTTTATCCATCCAGATTGCATGGTGACCATGCCAATCTTTTCTTATGACGCAATAGGCGTATATTGCAACCTGGAAATTAAACTGACTCAATATATTAGGCCGCCGTATATAATCAATACGACGAGAAAAAACACTCGCTTCTGTCTTCGAAGTATATCCTTGTGGAAGTCTCCAGCCAATTTTGCTTTTTGACTCGGAGTCCTTTCAAGTAGTCCATCTTTTACAAGTAGGGAAGTCCTGGGATACCCGAAGGTTGTGTCACTCTGCGAGACTCTGTTATCTCTCTGAGTTTACCAGATGAACCCGCCACCTTTGTCCCAGCGATTAATTCAGTGTTGTCTAATTCCTCTTTACCCTCGTCCCCTCACAGTCTTCTGTTCAGTACTTTCCAATACCGTCATCATTCTCACAGTTTTTCTTCTCTATTTCAGTTCCTACAGACCACCTTCTCCTTCTCCTTCTCTGTTTACACTGTTGGAATAATCTTGTCATGAGGTAGATATCGTCACATGCTCTCCAGTGGAGATTCCGCCTTTCCACTCTTGTCTTGCCAACCACATACCCATTGTGGTCTACGATTTAAGAAACGCAGAGTAAATCATGTCAGGATTATTCTGATGTAGTGCTTTTGGTCTTGAAAGTACGTATGTGTGCATTACGGAGTTGTGTTGATTCTAAGCCACAGCCCTCGAGCAACCAATTTGCGTAGACTGTGCAACACGTCTGTGCAAATGGATATAAAGTCTATGGATCGTCCACGTGCACGCACCAGAAGCTGTAGTTCACGATGTTTTGACTTACACTTGTACTCCACTGCACTTTTATGTTGCTTAGGCCTTAACGAACTATTTACCTTCGTCAACCAGCAGTCTAAGCTCCGGGTCGAACTAAACATTGGACAGGTCTCCAGTAATCTGTTCTCTCCTATGCATATTGTCAACTACATTACTTAAATCTTGTATGGGCCATGAGCGATCGGAAATTACGGTCGTTTGTTGTGGAAGATATTTTCTTTATTCATGTCAATCATGAGATCTGTCCATCCTTCATGTATGGTACATTCCATAACAAACGCAATCTTTGTGCACTAGAAAGGTAGAAAACTGTAAGCTCTGAATTGCTGACTGGAGATTCTCAGAGGCTTTAGCGTCAGTTCACATGCGATTTGTTGCCTCTCTTGGTAAGGAAAGAAATCCTTGGACAGCATGTGTTCTTGAGTTTGGTGGACTCCGATAGCTTTCGGCCGAAGGCCACTCGAAGTTGAGCTACCCTGTCTCATAGCTGCCCTTGTTCACGGATAATCATCGTGTGTTTTGATAACAGAGGAGTAGACCCGCTTCAACCCACGGTAAAGTTCGTCGGCGACATGTTGTGGGTTCTAGTTTCCATCGTCCACTCGTTTTAGTTTGCACTGTTCCTCGCTCGTTCAACGATGGAACGAGCTTCCCACAACGCTCGTTCTAGTTGGGTAAATATATTCCACCAAATTAAGGAACAAATGGCGTGGGACGAGTCGTATTACCGACGAAAATAGGGTAACAGTATCTGGCGGAAAGGTATGGTCCGGAGGAGGACAGCGATCCAGCCAGAGAATACGTTGTGGGAAGCTGATGGCCTTATGGTATTTCTCACTACCTGTCCTAGGGTACCTCCTGCGCAAATCTGGATGCAGCGACGACCTGCTTTTTACCAGGTATGATATACAGTACTCAGAACTTCCAACATTCTTGCTGATTTTCCGCCTCAAAAAAACTTGAAACCTGAGATGGTGGACCATTTGCTCGCGGTGCTATTGATGGCGGTGCAACTTACATGCAGGTGAAGGAGTGGAGAGAAAGAAAAAAGGAGTGGAGCAGTCAGCCTTCTTCACGGCTTCCACATCTCGTGAATCCGGTGCTGAAACTTTCACACCAGTTTGGGTCTTAGGAGACCACTGCTGTTATTCAACCCCCAGTGCCCCTGTAAATAGTCCTAGTAACCAGCAAACCCTATTTGCGGGTAAAGAACACGTGACGCAATGAGTAGCCCACGGATGGAAACAACACATCAAGCCTTACAAGGGAAAGAAAGACCCGAAGGACCAAGCAACCAACGCCTTGAAGGGAGGAAGAACACCAGGGCTAAATCTCTCTATCAGTAACTCTAAGATAGTCTATCGTCTCTGAAATATCATATATCGATAAGTCAAAACTCTTACATATAACAGATGCACATGAAGTAGTATCGTCTATTACAATTGCTTTTTTGTGGATCGCGCTTGCTAAAATTCTCTGTAGAGCAATAGAAACTCATAGTCTAAATAAAATAGTGCAAAAAGAAAAGAAAAGTGGTATCTTTGACGCTTCTCATGGTAGGCTCTTGCACAATCTCGAATAAAAATGTTGAATTTTGAAACTGTCGATCAATATATCTCCAGTGCTAAGGAGATGAAGCGATGTCTCACATGCATATCCCTATACTTGGTCATCTTTGTTGTTTTCGTCAGACCGGCAGCCCATCTTGGAGAATGGGTGATCACTTGTGTCGTCACTGAGTCTCGTGTCGGATCCGGACAATCACATCAGCCATTGAGATCTGATCACTCTTCTTCATGTACAAGTCAGCTCTCACTGATTCTCTCATTTGAAAGACATACGAACGCTGTCTCCACGTCATGTAACCGCTCTCTCGTGTTAAGACAAACACGATGTCGTTGATGACATCGTGGGTAGCTATCCGTTCTCCGTCGTGAAGACAACGAACAAGATGTCGATCCAAAGTGTCGAGCAATAAGCTGGACCAAGCCTAATGAGGTACTCATAGTTTGTAAGTTTTGAGAATTTTTCAAAATTTTAAGTTAACGTCGTGTATATATAAATGAATTGACCTTGTTACTTAAAGTTTACACGTTGTTTAGTAGGAAAATGAACTTAAGATGGATTTTTGGGAAGAAGTCAATTTCTTTCGAAGCCGGAAGACCAAAGTGCGAAGTCTTCCAGAGAAGACCATGACTGTAACTACAAGACACCAACCTAGCACCAACTGGATGAACCAGTAGGTGTTTCATGGACCAAAAGGACAACCACCAGTAGGTAGGACTAAGGCTGACAAAGAATTTACCTAAAACACAGGCACATGAGGAGTAGACAGAGAAGCTACCAGATCAAGAGAAGAGATGCGAAAACGCTATATCCTTTTTCCTTTTTCCTTACTCAAATTCAAACATATAGAGGAAGACATCAAAGACGCACGCAGAGAGATTTCAGTGAGAGATTGCGAGAGCGATCGTCTTCAAGCAGGAAGAGAGCTCAAAATAGAAGCAAACAAGATTTTACAAGGATCATAGGAATTGAAAACCTCTGGAATCAAAGATTGAAGCTTCAAGTTGCAGGCCGGAGAGCTCGAAATCAAAATGGGAAGACAAGGTCTTAGCAAGGTGAAGTCATCGTGAGCAGAATCGAAGCACTCACATCAAATGTGCGCGTAGAAGACAAGTGAGATTGAAGCAGAAGCGTAGCACATTCTGCTAAGCGCATTTTGAGATTCTTCTCGTTTCTTCTCCCCTTCTCATCGCCTTCATCCTTCTGTTCATGTGTTTCCTCCTTTCTCGATTGCTTGCAAGAAGCCTACCTATTTCCTCCTCTCTCTTAAAGTTTCTCTTGAGTGAACTGGAGACGGAAGCGCTGTCCAATTTCTGACAGCCTTCTTCTCAGTCTCACTTCTCGAAAATCAAATTTGATCTTTCCTCCTTAGTCTTGAAACCCTTTGTTTCTGTTCATGAATTTCCTTACCCTATTGTGCTTCTGTCCTCAGAATCTATGGACAAAAGATTTGTTTGAAGGTGTAGACATTTCTAGAAACTGAATTTCAAATTCACATCAAGTAGTATGGATTGGTTTGGAATTGAATTGTGAGAATCTTGATGTAACAACCCAAAGAAACACAATGTATCAAAAATAGTAAATTAAAGATCGTTCTCACGAAGATACAGTCAACAATTACACAAATCACAATACAACAACTTCACAATGGTAATTTTAGTAGTTTTCCGTATTCTCACGGAATGAAATAATATCCTGATGAGAGTTTAAGTCTGATAAGAAACCAAACCCAAGCACAACACAAGCACAACCTGACAAATCGAATACAAACAACAATGAAATAGTTCTTGATCAGGGACCTTTCCAACAATACAGACAAAAGATTCGAGAAGATAATGTATGAATGAATGAAGAATGTGAAATACTACTGATATGTTACTAGTCTTATTCTGAAAAGACAGAAGAATACAAACTTCACATCAAAGTTCAAAGAATAAGCCCCTGCTCTTCCTAAAAAGTGTTTTTCCAACTAAATCCTCACTCATAAAGACCTCACTTATTTGAAGAAGGCATTCTCAAGAAGAAGCCACCATCTTCCAAACGCTTCTTACAATTTAACTTATTCTCTTCCACTTCATAATAACTGATTTGTTCTCAGACCTTCACTTAATCTCATTTAAATAATATGCAGGTTCACTCTTCGCCGAAGAGCATTCGTTGAAGTCCTTTCGTCGAAGTCTACCTACAAAGATCTTCGTCACTCAAATTTACTCTTGCAACAACAAGCTCTGAATATTTAGAGGAAATAGAGGAAATCGTCTTCGCCCAAATCATTCACAACATTTGCTCTGCACTTCTGAGAAATGAAAATTAATTAATAAAGACTGAAAACATGGAAAAAGACACAACTTCAAAAGGTCGGGTCGCTTATATACTCTTCTCACTAACCTAACTACTTTTCAATCAACTAACGCTGAAGACGATGTTGATTGAAACTCCAGTCATGAGAGCACCAGATTGGAGTCAACACTTTCATGTGTATGTGGATACGTCAGCGTTTGCTATTGGAGTGATACTGAGTCAGAAAGATAGTGAAAAGAAGGACCATCTGATTTACTATGCAAGTAGACAACTGTCTGCTGCAGAGAAAAATTACTCTACTACAGAGCGTGAAGCACTAGGGATGGTGTACTCTGTGAGAAAATTTAGACACTACTTGTTGGGGTGTGAGTTTGTATTCTACGTGGATCACTATGCTTTAAAACATCTTGTGCAAAAATCTGATTTGTCGAGAAGAATAGCACGATGGATGTTGTTACTGCATTGAGTTCAAACTCGGGCAAGTAAACATCATGAGAATGCAGACTACATGTCCCGGTTGCAAACAAGACGTGACAGATGATTTTCCAGATGAAGAACTTTTTCAACTGACAGCAGCTCCTTCGAGTAGGTAACATGAGATATACAAATACTTGTCTACATTACAGTGTCCTTAAGGCATGGACGTGAAGCAGCGCACGGTGTTCATACACAAGGTTGGACCGTATGAGCTGAAGATTGACATTCTGTTCAAGAAGGAGACCGATGAAGAGTTGCGAAGATGTCTGGACGAGGAAGAAGTACCAAGAGTAGTGGAAGCCATGCATTCTGAATCAGCAGGAGGTCATTATGTCTTTCGCAACACAATGAAGAAGATTCTGGATGCAGGATACTGGTGACCCATCATGTACAAAGATGTGCATGCAATCATTAAGAAGTGTGATAGTTGTCATTGAGTAGATAAGCCTACTCGAACTACTCAGTGGTCACTCCATCCTATCTTACCTCTTGCACCATTTGAGAAGTGGAGAATTGATGATATGGGGCCCATTCAGTCAGCAATGAAAAGGACACGCAGAAGATACATCTTGGTTGCTATTGACTATGCAACGAAGTGGGTAGAAGCTGAATCAACAAAGAAAGATGATGCGGTGATAGCGGCGGCTTTCTTACATAAGAATATCATCACCCGGTTTGGATGTCCATTAGAACTGGTGAGCGATACGGGTACACACTTCTTGAATAACATAATAGAAGAATTGATAGAGTATTTTCAGATCAAGCATCAGAAAACTACTCCATATAGTCCTAAGGCAAATGGACTTACTGAGAAGAGTAATGGTCTACTGTGCAAGATTTTGAACAAAGTGACTGTTAATCATGCTTATGATTGGGATACCAAGTTGGATGCAACGCTGTGGGCATTTAGAAATATAGAGAAGATCACGACACAACAGACGTCATTCTTCTTAACCTATGGAATGCATCTCATCATGCCCATTGAATTCGAAACCCTTACTTACAGAATTCTATCACAGGATAGATTGTCTGCAAAAGAGAGTCAGCTCATTAGACTACAAAATTTGATGACACTAGAACAAGACCGTGAGACATCTTTGGAGTTAACTAAGGTCATACAAGAGAAGCGAAAAGAAAAATATGATAAAAAATTAAAGAAGGTGGATGTGAACGACGGAGATCTGGTTTTGCTATATGATAGTCGGCATGCTAAATTTCTAGGGAAGTTGCAGCTACGATGGATGGGACCATATAGAGTTTCAGAACGTTATAGCAATGGACCAGTCCAACTTGAAGACTTAGAAGGAAATCTTTTTGCTACTCGAGTAAATGGAGGAAGAATCAAGCGATATTACTCCTGATGTGTTCGCGGGGTCGCTCACATCTGGGGAGAGAAGTATGTAGAGCTCACTATTTCAGTTTTTTACAGAAGATGCTTGAAATGTAGAAGTTCGTAGAAGAAATAATGAAGATAGAAGATGAATAGATTAGTTTAAGTGAAGAAGAGTAATTGTGAAGAGAAAAGCCTTCTTAAGAAGAGTCTTCGGAAGAAGACCTTCACAGGAAAATATTTGGAAATAAGAAGATACAGAGAAAGAAGACTTCTTAAGAATGCATTCCTTGAGTATAATCTCTTCACGAATGATCAGTGAGAATCATAGCAGAGTAGTACGAAGTCTGAGTAGGATAGAAGAAGCTATCTAACCGAAGAGGGAAAGGAACAACAAGCGGAAAGGACAAAGACTATGAGGGCGTAGACCTTTCACCAGTTCAAGAGAAAGAGGAAAGAGCACCAAGAGAAGGTGCACAACACGTGGAGGCTCGCCGAAGGCTCCAGTCGATGTCACGCAGGAAGCTTGCTGCTCGGTGGGAAGGCATGACCCTCGACCATTCTCTCCAGATTCTGCCAGCGAGACTTCTCACGACTCTCTCCTAAGTTCGGGAAGAAGAAGGAATGGCTGCTATGGGTCGGACAGAAGAGATCCGAAATGGACCCTCACGTCTTCTCGCATATTTTGTCAGCCTTTCCAGTCTTCTAGTCTCCCTAGGAAGATGTGGATTTTAGAAGCTTGGAAGATCGGGAGGCACAGGCCTAGTTCTCGCCTTCCAACTTCTCGAAATAACAAAACAACTCACCATGCCACTCAGGATTCGTACCAAGCCTCTCTTAATACCAAAGCAAAGCAAATCCACCCTTGATACGAATTGTATACCCCGAAGACAGTCTAGCTTCCGAAGACGTCTAGCTTCCAAAGATGTTCCAATCTCAGAAGCGTCTTCCGAAGATGTTCAGATCTTCCAAAGCGTCTTCTGTTCAAGGTTTTGGGGGTAGAGGGATGGTTGGGTAGGGAAATTGATAGCTAGGATCTCCAATTTGAGGACTATGGGTAGGGAAGCTCGAATTGAACTCGAGAAGAAGCAAGAAGATGTCTGACAGAAATTGGGCAGCGCTTTCGCGCCCAATGTCACAATAGGAAAATAAGGATGGGGGAATCGATCGATCAGGTTGCCTGCAAACCACGGGGGAAGCGCGGGGGATACCAAACAAAGGCGAGAAGCAGTGGGGAAGGGAAGAAAACATGGGAAGAACCTCTACTGTCTTCTGTCGACTTCTCGAGCTGTCTTCGATCTTCCGCGCGCTTCTGGCTCTGGTTCCAGCTCCAATGCGACCCCACAAGGTTGCTTCCGCTGTCAGCTTCTGGCTACGCCTCAATTCCACCTTCGATTTCACTCAGCCACCCTCCAATGTCAGCTTCCGGAAGCTCACAGAAAACCGTCTTCAGCTCGACACTCTTCTGCGCTCAACAATTCGACTTCGCCTTTCTTCTAGCTTCGAATCGATCCTAATCGGATTCGATTTCACTCGCTGATTTCCTCACTCAAATCAACTCGCTGCCTGAATCGATCTTCTCGGTCTCCAGTCTCTCGATGCGAGAAGCAGGTAGCTAATGCGTTTCCTGCGCATCTTCCCCGCAGTTTAGGGGTTTCGACCCTCCTGACCTACCTAACCGATTCGGTGCTACCTGGTAGGTGCACCTACTCCTTACGTGGTTAAGCTTCCATGGTTGCCGTCTTCAGGAAGATGCGTGTCTTCCGCCATCTTCCGTCTTCCGAAGACACCACCGAGAAGACGCTCTTCGGAAGACGGTCGTCTTCCGAAGAAGTCAACTTATTATTACAGACAGCCCTTAAGGTCATCTTCCTGCTAAGGAAGCCGTAATCTTAAGTAAAAACGCTTCTTCAGTTATACAAATAAGTTATTAATCTCAAAAATTTCAAAAATTCGTGAATCCTGTAATTTATGGGCACCACATACGCCCACCCTCACATGTTTGCGTCCCCGCAAACATCAGTGCTTCAGCACTTCTGTTCATGTCCAGTACTTCTTGACACGCGTCACCCATTTACACGAGTGGTCATCAACGTACCGTCTAGCTCTTCCAACTGCAAGGAGCCATTGTCGAAGACTTCTAAGACTCGGTAAGGACCCATCCAGCGAAGATGAAGTTTCCCAGGGAACTTAATATGTCGATTGTCATAGAGAAGAACCAAGTCTCCATCCCCGACGGTCACCTTCTTCAGCTTGCCATCATAGTTCACCTTACGTTGCGCTTGTACTTCGTACGTCTTCTCCAAAGCTGCATTCCTGTCTTCTTCGAACTCTACGAAGTTCAGAAGACGCTGCTCCTGGCTCTATTCTTCTCCCATACGTTCGGTTACGGCTAACCGGTAAGTAGGGACCTCTAACTCGATGGGCACAAGAGTTGTCATGCCATAAGTTAGGTAGAAAGGTGTCATCTGGGTCGTGACTTTGGGTGAAATTCTGAAAGCCATAACACAGATGGCAATTTCGTGTCCCAATCATACGCATGGTTAACAGTTACTTTTTTCAGAATGTTACACAGAAGACCATTCGACTTCTCTGTCAGTCCGTTCGCTTTCGGATTGTACGGTGTCGTCTTTCGATGCTTTATCCTGAAGTATTGGGTCAGGAGGGAAATAGTCTCATTTAAGAAATGAGTACCCCTATCTGATACCAATTCCAGCGAACATCCATATCGAGTGATGATGTTGTGCCAAAAGAACCTGGCTCCCACTGCGGCATTGTTCTTCCTTGTGGCTTCGCCTTCCACCATCTTGGTAGCATAGTCGGTAGCTATTAAAATGTACCGTGCTCGTGTTCTTCTAGCCACCGGGGCGATAGGCCCTACAAAGTCGATTCCTCACTTTTCAAAAGGAGCAAACGAAGTAAGAGGCCACCTAGTAGTAGTTGTCGGTCTTCCCACCCTCTGGCACGCATCACATTTCCTGATCTCCTGAAAAGTGTCCCTGTACATGGTCGACCACCAGTATCCGGCGTCCAACATCTTTTTCACTGTGGTCTTCAGCCCGTAGTGACCTCCAGCATTCTCGTAGTGAAGACCCGTGATCACTGGCTTAATCTTTGAGGGCTCAAGACATCTTCTTAGCTTCTCGTCATGTCCCTTCCTGAACAGGATACCCTGGAATATGACATAGGGACCTGCCTTGTGTAAGAAGACAGCCTTCTGCTCCGCATCCAATCCCTCGGGATACTGTTGGTCTTCCAAGAACTTCCTCAAGTCCTTGAAGATCGATCCTTCTGTGGAAGTCGCAAAGACATGATCAGAAGATCTAGTCTCGTCTTCTGGGAAGCAGGCGGTATCCCCCCTTCATATGAAAGTGTCTCTGCGAAAACTGAAAACAGATTCTCGTCAGGGAACTCGTCTTCCACTTCATCTTCTGGTCGTTCCGTCTCTAGTCTGGATAGATAGTCAGCATTAACATGCTGTCTTCCAGGCCTGTACTCAACGGTGTAAGTAAATTCCTAGATAGAAGAATCCACCTAGCTATCCTACCAACAAATCTGCCTTCTTCACAAGATGTTTCAAAGAAAAATGATCCACATAGAAGACAAACGGGTTGGCTAGAAGATAGTGCCTAAACTTTCTACAGGAGTAAATCATGCCGAGACACTCCCTTTCAGTTGTAGAGTACTTCTTCTCTGCATCACTGAGTTGTCTTCCCGCGTAGTAGATGGGATAATCCTTCTTCTTCTCATCTTTCTGACTCAATACCACCCCTATGACGAAAGCAGAAACATCCACATAAATGTGGAAGACTCTCTCCCAATCAGGTGGCCTTAAGACAGGGGATTCCGACAGAAGCCTCTTCATTTCTTCGAATGCTTCCTGCTGCTCAGAAGACCAAATGTAAGGTTCGTCTTTCTTCAACAGCTTGGTACACTTCAAAAAACACTTCCTCAGAAATATCAGGTGGTCTTCTTTTGATCCAAACACACAGAAATCATCCAAGAAGATCTCCATGAAAGTGCGAAGATACTCCTTGAAGATTGTAATCATCAACCTCTGGAATTTGGTGGGCGCGTTGCACAAACCAAACGGCATTTGATTGTATGCGTACGTGTCCCAATCAGTAGTGAAAGTGGTTTTCGACTTGTCTTCTTCTCTGATTGAAACTTGGTTGTACCCAGAATACCCATCCAGGAAGCTGTAGAACTCATGTCCTGCTACCTGGTCTAACACAGAGGTGAATGGTAAAGGATGATGATCCTTTTTCGTGGCCAAGTTCAGCTTTCGGAAGTCCTGACACACTGGATCTTCCCGGTCTGCTTCTTCGTCATGATGACAATAGGAGCTACCCACTCACTGCTAAGCACTGGGAAGATGACTCCCGTCTTCAGGTATTGGTCGATCTGATCCTTCACCAGAAGCGGGTACTTGGGGTTGAGCCGATACTGCCTCTGTCTTGTAGGAACAACGCCTTCCAGTAAGTCAATGCGATGCTCTCCCAACTCTCGAGGTATGCCCTTCATGTCTTCTATGGTCCATGCGAAGACATCATGGAACTCTGTCAGAAGTTCTTGAAAGTCTTCCAACTGTTGGCCCTCTATCCCCTTGGAAAGCTTCAGCTTCTTCCCAGGAGCAACCTCCATTTCTTGAAGGTCATCCGGGTTTACCATTCCTTCCGTGTGACTGTACTCATTGGCACCAAAGTATTCTGGTTTGGGAGCTTCTTCTGCTTCAGATTCGTCTTCTAGAAGATCAGCTAACTGATCTTCCGAAGGGAAGACGGTATCTTCGTCTTCTGGAAGATCAACTCTTGGATCTTCCGAAGGGAAGACGATACTTTTGTCTTCTGGAAGCTCTTCTTCTGTGACTTCGTAGCACTCAATGTATCCACAAATCACTTCCTCTGCTATCTCTGCTACTTCTGCAGTACACAAGTTATTCACCACAAACTCATTATATCGTTCATCACTGTCAGAAGACGTAGCTGAGTCTTCTGAAGTGTATCCCTCTGTCGTAGTAGTTTCACCTTGGTGTCCAATCTTGATCCAAGGAAGTGAGACCTTGGTTTTCTCACCTGGCTTGGGTGTAGGATTGCGAAATCTCAAACGGTGTCTTCTCCAATCGGTATTTACATTTGCAGCATACAGCCATGGTCTTCCTATCAACACCTGATATCCAACCCTAGCTACAGGTCGCAAAATGATGTAAGTGAGGTAAAAAGATACTCCCCCAATTACCGTCAAGACATCTTTCAGTTGCCCCAAAGGTCGTCTTCTGGTCTGGTCCGCCATTCTGAAGATTCTCGGAGTAGGCTGGAACTCAGTGAAGCCTAAGGCATGCGCCGTTTCTTCAGTCATGATGTTAACTCCGAAGCCAGAATCAATGGGTACCTTCTTCAGAAGACAGCCATGGATCTCCATATCAAGTTCTGGGGCTCCCAAGTCCTCATGGTCTATCCTTAGGATCGGGGTGCTCTTGGGAAGTTTAGCTGTCCTCCTCTTTCTCGATCCTCGAAGCACGGATTGTAACAACTTCCTATAACCAGCGTTGTCATCCAACAGCTGTTGGAAGGTTACATCCTCCTTCTGATTCCACAAGTCTCGCAAGAAGTCGTAAGGGGATGGCTTCAGAAGAGTGACTGGTGTTTCCAACAGAGAAGATGTAATAGCTGCTTCTTTGGGTGGAAGACCAAAATGGTGTCTTCTCTCGACTGGGGACTCTTCCTTTGAGACGGGGCTGCCGTAGTCGGTGTAGGAAGTTGCTGTACTATCTTCCGTCGCTTCTCCAGCTCTTCTTGCATGATCGCTTCAACTTCTTGTCTAATGTCAGGAGCAAAGTACTTCGGATCTTCTCGGTCGTAAGTAGGAAAAGAAGGTCGCTCAGGGGAAGATGACCTCTCCTTTCGCTACTTCTTCTTCTTGATCTCCTTCTGACGGGATTCTGACTTCCCTTTGCTTCTGGTACTTACCTTGAACACTGCTTCATCCAAGACTTCTTCTGGAGACCAATTGTCTGAATCCGGGTTAAGGCTCCAAACAGTGCCATCCGCCAACGTGAAAGAAGAAGCTGCCTCAAGTGACTTCGTCTTCTGAGCTACAGTCGTCTTCTGCAGCTGAGGTTCCTTTCCTTCGCGCTTCTCGGGGTCTGGTTCGTCTTCCTCGATATGGAGACAATCCGTACAATCCCTGGGATCTTCTTCTTCTACCGTGATGTGCTGTACCACTGCTAACTCGAGTTTAGAAGCTGATGCGGCTTCTGCAGGAGGCGTGATCTCTGCAAATCTAACCATTTGTCGTGGTCGTAAGGTCTGAGGACAATTTTCTGTAAAATGACCTGCTTCCTTACAATTCCCACACAATGGCACTTGCCCAATCTGTCTTCTCGGATGAGGACAAGTGGACCACCAGTGTCCTGTCTCTCCACAATTATTGCACGTTCCAGGAAGAGGGTTTAGAGGTCGTTCTGATGAAGAAGGTTGCCAGGGCGTCCTGGTCTGTACACTACTAGCCCTATCCCTAGGTACATAACGATTATATTGGACGGGAGGAGTAGGAGTAAATGGTTGTATCGTCTCGATCCTATAGCAGGTTTCTCCACTGGGATCGTGTAGATATCCCTCATCGTCTTCTTCCCAGCCTGTCCAATTGACAGCTTGGTCCTGCGTACACTGATCTCTGGTGTGTCCGGAAGAGTTGCAGAGATTGCACCAAAGGTTTGGTCGAGAAGCCGTTGGTTGCTTCCGCTTATCCTTTTGGTTCAGAAGATGAACCTTCAGATCGGCAAACTATTTCAGAACTTCGTCGATCCGCGGATCCGGTGCAGATTGAATGATCTGAGTCTGAGGCATCTTCTGCACAACTTTCTCCCTTGCTCGTGTCTTCTCTTTCTTCTTCTTCCGCGTCTTCTTCTCTTGTTCAGATTCGGATTCTGAACTTTCGACAGTAGACTCTTCAGAAGTAGAAGATACTTCTGAATCACTGTTATCAGTTTCAGTGGACTTGGACTTCTTCTTGGACTTCCTAGAAGACTTCTTCGACTTCTTGGACTTCCTCGATGTCTTCCCTCTGTCTTTCGTCATATTCCGAGTGATGCTCGAGGTTTCATACTGCTCGGCATGCTTCTGTACTTCTACTAAATCATCACCTCCTCCTCTTCTGCAGTACAACTCCATATCCTGAGACAATCCTCCCAAGTACCAGTCCACGACTTGCTGGGCACAATAATCGGGTCTTCCTTGATTCTGAGGGATGTGATCCAGGAGGTCTTCAAACCTCTCGGTGTAATCCTGCAGTGTCTCTTTCTTCTTCCGTTCGAGCCTTTGAAGTTCTATGAGGGTCATTCGATCATAGCCCACTCCTCTGAACCTCTTCAGAAAAGCTGCCTTCAGAGTAGCCCAAGCGGCCATTACTAACCCCTCATCCAACATTTTACTCATCCATTTCCTTCCCTTCCCTACGATCAAACTGGGAAATACACGAAGTCTGTCGGCATCCGAGTCTTCCTTGTTGGATCGAGAGATGGTCTCGAACATCGTGATGAAGTCGTCGGTGTCAGCATCATCGTCGTACGAATGATACTTCTGCCGAGTGTGGAAAGCCATGTCGACAACCGGCTGATGCGACTGTCAACTTCTTCCTCCCTCAGGTCCAAGTGGTGGAGATGGTCTTCTCGAAGGTCCAGGCCTGTCTGAATCACGAAGGTCGTCTTCTGAGTCATAACTATTGTCGATGTCGCCTTCTGAGACGTCTAGAACGATCTCCTCCAGTCTTCTCTCACCTTGAGAAGCTTCTTCCGCACTTGGGAAGACGTCTTCCGAGTAACCAGTACCAAAATCTGCTTTATACACGTGATCACTCGGTTGGCTTCTGTCTTCTCCAAAGATTATGCTCGAGATGGAAGGTTCTTCCAACTCTACTGATCGGATCTTCCTGAGCTCTTCTTCTTTCCTTTGGTGTCTCAGGGATATCCGCTGCTCTCTAGAAACGATTCGCTGGGGTGAATTTATCCACTCAGGATCTTTATCCGTGCGTCTTCTGCTTCTTCTTCTGGTCGGAGGTATCCACCAGAGTACTGAGAAGAGATGTCCCTCTTCTTCTTCTATTAGATCCGGCAGACCGAAGGACTGAACAACCGATCACAGGTTCGGAACGTCTTCTTCTCCTGCTTCTTGTTGTACTCACTGCAGTCTTCCAAGATCGAGTCTTCCAAGAAACTCTTGGAAGCGGGGAAGCGGCTTCTTCTAGTTCCCCCTGATGTATCTCATCAGCTTCTGGTTGTGCTTCCTGTCTTCTAGCAAGATAGAGTCCCACAACACATTCAACTACAATCGAAGTTAGTTCAAAATGAAACTAACTACTGGCACACAGATCCAGGAAGCTTAGAACAGAAGTTACTAAGATGAAATCTCCGGCAACGGCGTCAAAAATGATGCTCACTATATGTAGTGTCGTAGGATTACTCCTTTTGCCCATTTAGTATACAAGATATCGTTCCCACAGAGGAATTGCACAAGTAATGCTGCTCTAAGTTCTAAGATCTGTTCAAACACACAAACACACGGGGTTTTCCTAGAAATCCCGTCTTCTCACAAAACCAAACGTCTTCCAGACTCGCCAAACGGTACTCTGGACCTAAACAAACAACTACTAACTAAAATATCACACAACTATTCACAGAGAAGCTCAGGAAGACACGCTTCCTGCTTCCAGGTCACTTCTTCCGGTCTTCTCAGTACCGTCTTCCCGAAGCAATTCTCGGCTTCTGGGGGTTCAACTCGGCTTCTCGTACCTCCAGAAGACTGTCCTGCTTCGCAGAAGTCGACTAGCACGGCTGTTACACCTTACTCTCGCACTCACATTCCAACGGGTTATATTAATCACATGGTGTATGCCCTCTGTAGCCTTCCCAGGCTTCTGTCTACGGAAATCGTCTTCCTGCAGCACTACAACGACATTCACCTTCACGGAAGCTCAATAGAAGTCTCGGAAGCTCACTAGAAGAAGGTAAGAAGATGGGGAAGATGGGGAAGAAGGGAAAACCCAAACAAGAGAAAACAAGATGAAAAGGGAAAATTAAGATTCCGACAGGCTTCTAGTCCGGATCCTGACTAACAAGCCATCCCTGCTTGTAATAGTTTGGGGAGGAAGACAACAAACTTGTGTATAGTTGCACCGTCTTCTACTTGAGGATGCCGTTATCGTGTCGGATATTTTGTGCGTGAAGGATGTCCAGGAAAACGCGAGGTTCTTGGCTGTGGAGATGCTGTGTGCCAAACAGAGACAAGACAGAGAAGAACAACCACGAAAAGGAATGCTGCGATATATACCACTCTGAAAGTATGTACACTGTCGATTCTTTCTCCAAACAGCACAAAACTGAGGAAAAGACCAGAGCGGTCTGTAACCTACTTCAGAAGCCCTAAAACAAACCCCTGAAACGCAACCCTAGTTTGAAATCGCCAAAGCGTAGCTCAAAGCAAGAGGAACTTCTCTTTGCTAACAACCAGAGCCACAACAGTATCATGCGATCCAAACCCAAGTCCAAACCACATCCACACACTAGCTCTTGGCTAAAGCTAGCTACCACAAGCCATACACAACCAACTAAGTCCTTAACGAACTCAAAAGGACGAAACCTGTAGCGAAGGAACCGAAAAAGACCTATCTAGGAACTTTCTTCTTTCGCCAAACGATCTTCAAATGTTGATAGGGTCTCCTTCCCTGACTCCGTTGACCCAAGAAACCTTCAGATCCGACTCCCGATAGTCGAGATATCGCCAATTTTCGGTCGCAGGTGACCGAACCTTCAAGAACTCCTCCCTGCGGCTTAAAACCGCTCACACCGCACAAACGGATCTTCTTAACTGATATCCGTCTTCGCTGGTAGGTAGATCTGGCTACCTTGAACCCAACAAGACTCCAAACAAGCCGTTTGGAGTTCCCCTTGCAAAACTACTCGAGAAATTTGGTCGCAGGCTACAAAAAACTGACGTAAATCGGCTCCCTGCGGCTCAAATTTGCTCACCACACCCAAACCAACAATCCAATTCACTTACAGTCTTCCCCTATGCGTACATGAGGACTCCCTGATCGCGTAGGCACCAAGAACAAAGAGCTTGGCTCACCGATCGCGAAGAACAATCCAATCTGTCGCAGGCGATGAAAACCTGACGCAAGCGCTTCCCTGCGAGCCAATTTCTCTCACAACTCTCAAACCGCCCGATAAAACTTTGTATCGTCTTCAATTTCCTGAAGAACTCGTTGTTCTGATCCCGATGGATCCAAGGACAACAAGTTTGGACTCCGGAACGGCCCGAACGGTCCAACTCTCCTTCACAGGTAACTGAAAACCCCAATTCTGCTCCCTGCGTCTCAATTTCTCCCAGAACACAACCCCCGATCCTTCTCTTCAAGAACCGTCTTAACCTGTGCGTAGCCTGCACAGATCTGAACCTGATGACACCTTGCGCGCGTGTATTGGACTTCCCAATTCTCCAAAACATCCACCGACAGATCGTAGGAACAAGCAAGCCCCTTAAGCAGTCCCCTTGCAACAGTCTGTACGTACGAAGTTCAACCCTCAATAATAAGAAGCAGGCCCCTTGCGTCTTTGATATAACGCCTGAAGCCCCTAAATACCCAGTCAGCAAGTAACTAGGGGCCTAGCTTGATTTTACCTTCTTTCGAATCGCATAACTTCTTCTCTGGATGTCCGAACGAAGTAAACAAGATGCCCATGGAAAGCTGATAGCGAGCTCTACCCATCTATGTGATGAAAGCGAAGATCCGAAGTTGCGTTGTCGTAGCGAGAGCCTTTCCTTTGAGCAAGGGCGTACCTTCTGGCTGTGGCTAGCGATCAATGCACAGCAGAGCGACAAGTTTCCTGTAGATTTTTCTCTAACTTCCTCGATAACTAAGCACTTTCTTTCTCTCAGTAAAGGGTCAAGATAACTACATGAAAACGTTGGATGATCATGGGCACGACAAACGGGATATGTGATGACATGATCTCTCGGTAGTATTCCTCTCCGAAGTTTCTCACTACTAGGGCTTCGTACATGGCTTTGGGTCGACAGATGTGTCTTATCTCGCACTAGGTGTTAAAGTTTACAGGAGGGAGCTGATTTAGATCCATCCTTCGTTAGATGAGGATAAAGACGGTGAGGTCCCATTCTTGGCCGTAAGTGACAACAGGTAAGATCACAGGGACAGGCGAGAGCATAACTTGCGCGGTAAAGTTATGCCCGAAGGATCCTATCAGAAACTGTTGAAAGTGGACTCGTTCCATATACATCAGTTTAATCGAGAAAGGGTTTCGAAAAGGGAATCTGGGCGGTAAGTAGAGTCCTTCGTCCATCTCTCACAACATGTGCACTCCAACTACAAAGGTATATCGATCCATAAAACTCTGATTCAATCTCATAGGATCACCACGATCTCTCCACGAACAATCTCTTGGATTTTTCCCCAGGTCGAATGCCCCCACACAGGTCACTCCCCTTTGCTTAAAAGTTTCGAACACAAAACAAGGATAGGTGCAAGCTCCCTAACCAAGCAACCCAAGCCTCATGGACCGATGAGGTGGCACACATGCACATCGCATGTTTGGTGCCGTCATACTCATCCACGTGTGGGTCTTCTGGGTGAAAGGTTCTAATGCATGCACCGTAACGTGTCCCAAAAACCGGAGACTAGGCTAGACAGGTAGTCGACTCTACAGGTCAAAGATCGCACTTTGCCACGTTGAGTGCGAACCTAACAACCACATGACGTGGATACAACGTAGGTCGCTAAAGTCATATTTACGCCTAGAATACTCCCCAAAGCAATACAAATGTCGCACTGGATACTTTTCAGCCAGCTGCCGCTAACAACTCGAGACCTAGAGTAGATATCGTTGCAGATACAACTCGGCAGAAAAACCAGCGAACTTTCACACATGATAGATACAGATCTACAGCTCAGTCTCCTCTCAAACTTGCCACGTAGGTAGGATACTAAAATCTCTACTTGCAGGTCAAATTTCAGGAAGATCTGACGGCTAGATCTCCTCCCACAATTAACACAAATCCACAGAAACTAACACGCACTCCCAATCTCAGATTCAGGACAGAAGCTTCTTCGACTAAATGAACCGTCCACTTCCACTCCAACTTCCTGTGCTATCAATTCAGAAGGTAAACTCACTACACAGGAAATTTGAGCCGATTTGACCGTTCTGATCGTCCTCCATAAATCTGCAAACTCGCTGCTTCAGATTGACAGCTTTCTGCACCCCGTCGCCTTCAAATCGCCATTGTGCTCAATCCGCACAACATCCGGTGGTGAAATTTGTGGTCAGAGCTTCAGCAGCTGACAGACTACAAGCCCATGAAATCTGGTCTCAATCTGACGGCTCAATCACTCAAACCCCTTAATCTTACAATCGGAAGAGAAACTCTTGTACTCTCATCACTCTATGAACTTCAAATCGCCATAACGTATGCCCTGGACCTCCAAATCGAGTGAAATTTGTGGTCAGATTGCTCCTCCCGTCGAGAGCTCTCCGCCCATGCCCTCTGATCTCCAAAATCCCTCGTCAAAGTGCCTCGAACCTCCCAGAGCGCACACTTAGGTAGATGACAAGTTATCTTCACTTTTGGGTGGACCAATGGGAAGTTAAAGGACTCAACCTTGTCCTTTTCTGCCCCATGGAGACCCCCAGCAGATAATAGAGCATTCTAAGCTCATAAGAGCAATGTTTTAGATCCCATTACACCACAACTTCTACAACTGTGTGCAAAACGTACTTATACGGGTAATTTACATATTAACTGGTCCCACAACAGGACATTCACCCCCTCCAAACCTGCACATCCTCCGGTATGTGCCAACTTGTTATCCATAGTCATCATTGTATCCCTCATCATGCTCTGAATTGTCTGGTTCATCATCATCTTCTCTCGCATAAGGTCTGGAAAGATGAGAATCAGACTCGAGAAGTTCATCGAAATCAAGAAATCCTTCACGTCTTCGGAAAACCTTGACCCTTTTACCAGCAATGGGTAACTTCAAGAGTGTACCATCCAATTCTCGCAAACCATATGTGGCATTGTCGTGAATGACAACAACAACATAAGGACCAAACCAACGTCGTGCAAACTTCTTGATAGTGCTGTGTTGGTTATCCAAACTGTTGTCATATACTATGACCCAGTCACCTTCTCGGATCGGCTTCTTCCGCAGTCGATGTGTCTTGTCGAACCACTCCTTGTTCTTCAACCTCGCCTCCTTGAGTTTGACCAATGCTTCTTCAAGGTCCTCCTCACGTCGCTCAAGCTGCTGAATTCGTAGTGCCAATAGTCCCTCCCTATCAAAACCATTCTCCCAAGGTAGACATATCCAAGTAGGAACGTCTCCTTCCGCTGGCATGATAGGTTTTTGACCAGTCATCAATTCTGTAGACATGTAACCAGTGACAGTACTATGAGTAGTTCTATCAGCCCACTACGCAAAAGGAAGAAGTCTAGGCCAATCCCCATGACGTCCCTTGCACGCTTTCACCAATGCTTGGATGATTGGTGGATGCCCTCGTTCACTTTTGCCATTCGCTTCCGGGTTCATTGAAGTGGTCAACTTCAATCGTATTCCATATATGTTGAAGAACTCACGTGCTTCATCTGCATTCAACTCTCCTCTATCTGCACGGATTCTTCCCACACTTCCATATCTAGAAACGATATCTTCTAATATGAATCGACAGACAGGCTCAGTAGCTTTGGTGCGTAGAGCCCTCCCTTCTACAAAGTTAGATAGCTCTTCCCGAGCCAAAACTAAATGACGCATGCCTCAAATTCCTGGTGGCATGGCAACCAAATCCAAAACCCATTGGAAATGGATGGACAAAGGATATGTGGGTCTCAATCCCCTATACCGAATCTTGGATTGGAATTGACATTCAATGCATGACCCAACAAACTTCTCTACATCTCGATACAATCCTTTCCACCAATACCTCTCCTTGATCTTGGTAAAGGTCGCCCATGTACCTCGATGACCTGCCCATAAGGTATCATGAAATTGTTCGAGTACTTGTTTCTTGGTCTCTGCATCATCCACTACTCTCAAGGGTACTCCATCTCTCCTCTTTGGCCTCTTCCACAGATATCCATCTCGTAATAGATAGCCATAGGCCTGATGTCGTATCTCCTTGAAGACTTTCTCCGTCCATTCTTCATACTTCTGAAGAGTGCTTAGATAGCGTCCGATTTCTTTGAGCCTCCCACAGTAGAGTTCTTCCTTGAAAGGAAGAACACCATCCAAGCGACTCCGGTCCTCGCTTGATAGTTGTAGAACTTGCCCCTCCTCTGCATCATCTTCATCCATATCTTCCGCCTCCATATCTTCTTCTTGAGAGTACCTAGCTCTAGACAACATGTCTGCCATCGAGTTCATCTCCCTTGCTATGTGTCTCAACTCCGGATTCAACGACCTAATGTAAGCTATCCAACGTAACATAGCAATATCAGGTGTTGTGCAATTTGCTATCATTCCCAACAAAGGTAAGCAATCAGTTTCAAGTAGTACATGTGCTCCAATGAGATACTCCTTCTCAGCTTTCATTGCAGTTACAACGCCCCAGAGCTCTCGTTTGACTTGAGGGTATCTCCTTTGTCGATCTGTAAGTATGCGAGCACCAAATCTTGTTGCAAACCTCTTTTCTTCACCATCATCCTGCCCTATTGCCCAACCTATAGCGATAGGACTAGTATCAACAGTAACGACTATGGGTCTACCACAATCATAGCTCAACTGTCGTAGAACTGGTGGTGATTTCAATGCTTTTTTTAGTCGCACCATAGCGACCCTCTGCTCCTCACCCCAAGTGAACCTTCTTCGCTTCCTCAGCAACTCATACAACGGTTCAGACATGTGACCAAAATGAGGAATCCACACTCGATAAAACAAACAAGCTCCCAAGAATCTTCTAACCTCTGTGGTGTTGACACAATCTTTCATCCTCCCTATGGCGTCAACCTTTGATGGGTTCGGACGTCGGCCAAAAACTCCACAAAGATGACCAACAACAACAATCTCTGGTACTCCAAAGCTCGACTTCTCTGCTGAAAGAGTGAGATTTACCTCCTCAAGCCTTGTTAAGATCATCTCCACATCGTGAATATGATCAACCACAAACCTCGACATCCATCCTCAGTCAGCTTCTCATCTTTGTCTTCGACCGCACACCCTTTCATAGGAATATCATCTATGAAAGGTATGGTCTTCTCCGGAATGAATTCTCTCAAAATCCTATTCATTACATTTTGCACATGCGCAATAGAGTTTGTCGCTCCTTGCGGTAATGTACACATCCTTACAAGCCCAAGCGGAGTACGCATGGTGGTGAGATCTCTGCTCTCCATTGCCAACTGGAACTGATCATACCCAGAGTATAAATCTCCAATCGAGTAGATAGCACGACCAGCAAAAGCTTCTGCAACTTCATCTACTATGGGTCCTGCTCCAATGTTTCGAATAGTCACCTTGTTAGCATGTTGCATGTCTTGGATGAACCTAAGAGCCCCTGACTTCTTAGGTACAGTAAACCACCGACTCGAGTAAGGTCTCATAGATGGCTCTAAAATACCCATGAGTATCTTCTCTTTCAACAATTCAACAAGCTTTGGCAACATAGCTCGTGGCACTGGTATAGGCTTCAAGTCCCAAGGCACATGTGGTACTGTGAAGATCACCATGGGTGCTACGACACTCGTATCTACACATCCAATCTCTTCTGCACTGAAAGCAAAAGCCTTTCCATGCCTTCTCAACATCTCATGAAAACGATTTCTCTCTTCCTCAGTGAGAAACTCACCCCCTCCAATCTGCAGTCGTTTGAGTGTCTCTTCTGTGAACCTGTGTCCTACTCTCTGTGAATCTCGCAGAACTGGTTCAGTCGATGCTCGTTCCACTTGCTTGTTAGAGTCTTCAGGTAGTTGATTAGCCACCGGCTTCACTTTACGAGCCACAGTCTTGTATTTTGTATGAACCTGCGCTTCTTGGTGATTCGTGGCTCTACTCCTTTCTAACTCCAACTCATGATCTCCTTTCATCTGAAGCTGAACCTTGTAGCCATCCTCGACGAATCTTGTAATCTCCTCATGTAACTCACGTGAACGGATCGCGACAAATCCATTAACCAAAGAATCGGTGCTTATAAACGACAAAACCTCCTCAAGAGTATCTTCAAAGCCCTCTTCTTCATACACCCCGTTAATGAACTCCTGATCTAACAAAACTCCTTGAGTTTTGAAGAGATCTTCCTGCTTCTTCACACATCGTCTTTGTACACTATCCATCTCTTCTACCACTCGAAATCTATTTACACATGTTTCAGAAAACTGAGCAAACCCACCTTTAAACATCTCTTCTTCATCTTCTGGCACTAGCGGAAGGCTCTTTCTCCTATCAACACTCCCATACTCCCGCTCTACAGGAGTGCTAACTAAAAATCCGAGAACTCTTTGTCAGTCCTTAAGGGACTGTCCCTCAGCTTCTCTCTGTTCCTTTCATGACCCGTACGTACAGTAAGAAACTGAACCGCCCTCGTACCATCTTGACTTCTAATACGAGCATAATGAGATCCATCGTCCATTACTTTCGTCTCCATCCTAGACGCAGTAATATATGGTTGACCTAGGATCACAGGATAAGCAGCTACACTCTGAACAAAAAAGTTTTGTTCTATCTCTACATCTCCTATCCGAGTCTTGACAGCTGGACAAGCACCAAAAAGTTCACCTCTTTGGTTGTTAGCAGCACGAAGAACCCATCCATGTCCTCTGTCGATTGGCCACTTCCCCCTTCTCGTAAACATTTTTGGACATGATGTTAATCTCCGAACCGTGATCCACCAACGCCACTATAGCCTCTGACAAGTTACCCAGTCGGACCCTTGTCTCTGTGGTTGCACGAGCCCAATATGCTCGAGAATAGTGACTCTCATGCTGCTTCTCGTCGCCATGTACTGCAGCACAGTCTGAAACTCTTGCCTCTCTTCCATTCGACGCCTGTAGTACATGCTTTTGGGCAAATACACGACCTAACTCTTCATCTTCTTCCCTAGTGATTTCAGTATCCAATGCTTTTACCATCACTGTATCTGCAGTCATCTGCCTCTTTCTCTTGATCACATCTATGATCAACTCATGAAAGTCACGTTTTGCTATCCCTAAGGTCTCTCGCAAGGAAAATTCTATTTTTGCATCCAAAATTCTCTCTTCAAGAATCTCCTTCAAGTTGATGCTGGTCTCGATATCAGACTGTAGTCTGTAGGTCGGTGCTTTACCTTTGTCCTTTGAAGAAGCTCCTTTGCCTTTCTCTCTCATCTCCGTGTCATAAATAGGAACATCAACCATAGGTTCAGATGTAGATGCTCCTTGAGACGTCGAAGGGATATCAGAAGGTGATGCCTCTTGTTGCCCTCTCCTCTTCGTGGCTCTGGCTCTCCTTGTAACCTCCTCCGGATCAGCAACATCATCATCACGTCTCCTTTTCTCTTCTACAATCGCATCTTGCCAGCTTACATGCTTCTCTTGTACCAAGTAAGCCTTGACACACCCTGCCTCTACAAGATCATCCCATCCAGTAATGCGGCGAATTGCCTCCGCACCTCGTAACATTACTTCTCGTGGAACTTCAACTACATCGCTCTTAACAGCTGCTACAACCGGTACATCTACTTCAATCGCAAATGTTTCTGGCTCTATTGTGCGTATCGCCGTAGCTATACCAACCTGACCTCTCACCAAACTCTTCATTTCTCCCTTACCAAAGTTGGTATTCAACGGCGCACCAGTTTGGGCGAGATGAATCTTTCCATCTCTAAAATTCACGACTCCGGTTCTGAGAGCTTCGGAAAACTCCTCACAATCTCGTCGTTGGTGTTCAGTACTGTCACACCAAATACATCTTCTAACAAAATTTCTGCTAGTTGAAGATGCATTGGTATCATCAGGACTTCGACTATGCTTTAGCTTTGCCATCTCTATCCTTAACTCTCTCAGACCCTTAACCAACTCATCGATTGCAGAATCTTCAATCTTGCTATTGGCAGGCTTGGGCAATGGAGCTAAAGAGACATCAGACCTCAAGGTTGCAGCTCTACCTCTTCCACGTTTTTGCTTCGTGAGAATAGTAACAGCTTCCTCTACCTTTCTCCAGTCTGTGCTCACTCCTCCTTCTTCTCTCTTGTCTGCTAGCATCAAGAAAAGCTTGTCCTCTAGATTTTCATCAGCAGCTTCTAGAAAAAGTTCTGTCTTCCTTAAGTCAAACGTCGTCCTCTCAGATGGAGACAATTGACAGAACCGTTTCTCAAACTCACGTAGCAACTCATTTGGTGTCATCTCATTCCCCGGACGCTGCTCTATCCACTCCAAGAACGTTCTCTTGGTGACTCTATCCGCATCATCATCAAAAAATTCACTCTTCAACCTCTGCTCATACTCCTCCCAAGAACTCGTACGTGCATCCTTCAGCTTTGTCACTTGACTACGGATCTCAGGTATCACAGCCAACTCGAAACTAGAAATCATCTCTGTCTCAGGCACACGATTTACCTCCATCTCACAAATATACTCCCGAACATACTTCGTGATGTTCCTTCCATCGAACCTCCCCAACTTCTTCACCACCGCTTGTAGAGCTCTTGTAGACTTCTGCTCCCCAACATCGCCCCCTTGTTGTTGTCTCAACAACATCGTCAATGCTCGAAGCAGATCGTCCGCTCCTCCTCCACTCGTCCCCATTGCTTCGGGAAGATTCATACTTGACGCTCCTCGGCAACAACTCACTCAACCACCTCAAAGCGTGCTCTCAGTGGAAGCACCAAATATGTCGTAGCGAGAGCCTTTCCTTTGAGCAAGGGCGTACCTTCTGGCTGTGGCTAGCGATCAATGCACAGCAGAGCGACAAGTTTCCTGTAGATTTCTCTCTAACTTCCTCGATAACTAAGCACTTTCTTTCTCTCAGTAAAGGGTCAAGATAACTACACGAAAACGTTGGATGATCATGGGCACGACAAACGGGATATGTGATGACATGATCTCTCGGTAGTATTCCTCTCCGAAGTTTCTTACTACTAGGGCTTCGTACATGGCTTTGGGTCGACAGATGTGTCTTATCTCGCACTGGGTGTTAAAGTTTACAGGAGGGAGCTGATTTAGATCCATCCTTCGTTAGATGAGGATAAAGACGATGAGGTCCCATTCTTGGCCGTAAGTGACAACAGGTAAGATCACAGGGACAGGCGAGAGCATAACTTGCGCGGTAAAGTTATGCCCGAAGGATCCTATCAGAAACTGTTGAAAGTGGACTCGTTCCATATACATCAGTTTAATCGAGAAAGGGTTTCGAAAAGGGAATCTGGGCGGTAAGTAGAGTCCTTCGTCCATCTCTCACAACATGTGCACTCCAACTACAAAGGTATATCGATCCATAAAACTCTGATTCAATCTCATAGGATCACCACGATCTCTCCACGAACAATCTCTTGGATTTTTCCCCAGGTCGAATGCCCCCACACAGGTCACTCCCCTTTGCTTAAAAGTTTCGAACACAAAACAAGGATAGGTGCAAGCTCCCTAACCAAGCAACCCAAGCCTCATGGACCGATGAGGTGGCACACATGCACATCGCATGTTTGGTGCCGTCATACTCATCCACGTGTGGGTCTTCTGGGTGAAAGGTTCTAATGCATGCACCGTAACGTGTCTCAAAAACCGGAGACTAGGCTAGACAGGTAGTCGACTCTACAGGTCAAAGATCGCACTTTGCCACGTTGAGTGCGAACCTAACAACCACATGACGTGGATACAACGTAGGTCGCTAAAGTCATATTTACGCCTAGAATACTCCCCAAAGCAATACAAATGTCGCACTGGATACTTTTCAGCCAGCTGCCGCTAACAACTCGAGACCTAGAGTAGATATCGTTGCAGATACAACTCGGCAGAAAAACCAGCGAACTTTCACACATGATAGATACAGATCTACAGCTCAGTCTCCTCTCAAACTTGCCACGTAGGTAGGATACTAAAATCTCTACTTGCAGGTCAAATTTCAGGAAGATCTGACGGCTAGATCTCCTCCCACAATTAACACAAATCCACAGAAACTAACACGCACTCCCAATCTCAGATTCAGGACAGAAGCTTCTTCGACTAAATGAACCGTCCACTTCCACTCCAACTTCCTGTGCTATCAATTCAGAAGGTAAACTCACTACACAGGAAATTTGAGCCGATTTGACCGTTCTGATCGTCCTCCATAAATCTGCAAACTCGCTGCTTCAGATTGACAGCTTTCTGCACCCCGTCGCCTTCAAATCGCCATTGTGCTCAATCCGCACAACATCCGGTGGTGAAATTTGTGGTCAGAGCTTCAGCAGCTGACAGACTACAAGCCCATGAAATCTGGTCTCAATCTGACGGCTCAATCACTCAAACCCCTTAATCTTACAATCGGAAGAGAAACTCTTGTACTCTCATCACTCTATGAACTTCAAATCGCCATAACGTATGCCCTGGACCTCCAAATCGAGTGAAATTTGTGGTCAGATTGCTCCTCCCGTCGAGAGCTCTCCGCCCATGCCCTCTGATCTCCAAAATCCCTCGTCAAAGTGCCTCGAACCTCCCAGAGCGCACACTTAGGTAGATGACAAGTTATCTTCACTTTTGGGTGGACCAATGGGAAGTTAAAGGACTCAACCTTGTCCTTTTCTGCCCCATGGAGACCCCCAGCAGATAATAGAGCATTCTAAGCTCATAAGAGCAATGTTTTAGATCCCATTACACCACAACTTCTACAACTGTGTGCAAAACGTACTTATACGGGTAATTTACATATTAACTGGTCCCACAACAGGACAGCGTCAAAAGCCCGTAAGCTGGGGCCTAGCTTGTTTTCTCCATCTTTCGAGTCCTGTAACTTCTCCACTAGGCGTCCAAACGAAATAAATGAAGTGCCTATGGAAAGCTGACAAGGAGCTCTATCCACTGGTGCGATAAAAACGAAGATCCGAAGTGGCGCCAAAAACCCGTAAGCTGGGGCCTAGCTTATTTTCTCCATCTTTCGAGTCCTATAACTTTTCCACTAAGCGTCCAAACGAAGTAGACAAAGTGCCTGTGGAAAGCTGACAAGGAGCTCTACCCATCTATGCGATGAAAATGGAGATCTGAGATTGTGCCAAAAACCCGTAAGTTGGGGCCTAGCTTATTCCTCATGAGTGTCTTTGGAGCGACAAGCATCGAAGTTTGAATTTCAAGTAGGAGCCGGTCCACGACACGACATCCACCCCCTCTGAACCTGTGCATCCTCCGGTATGCACCAGAGATACCAACCAAGGAGTGGACCGACTTATCGTCCTACTTCCCGTCGTAACCAACATCACCTTCAAGATCTTCTGCATAATCCTCATCCTCAAACTGAAACTCCGTCAAGATATCTGCTAGATCGACCTCCTCATCTCTCTTTTTGAAAGTCTTGACACGTTTACCTGCCACTGGTACCTTCAAGCTCGTTCCATCCAACTCTTGCAGGGCGTAAGTTGCGTTGTCATGAACCTTCTTCACCACATACGGACCAAACCATCTTCTGGAAAACTTCCGGAGTGCACTATGCTGGTTGTCTAGACTGTTGTCATAGACTAACACCCAATCACCTTCTTTGATTTCCCTGGGTCTCAAACGATGTCGCTGATCAAATCTGATCTTGTTCTTCAACCGTGCTTCTCGCAGCCTATCCAAAGCAGTTTGGATATCCTCTGGTCTTCTCTCTAACTGCCTAATTCGAATAGCAAGAAGCTCTTCTCTAGTCAAATTGTCCTCCCAAGGTAACACACTCCATGTCAGAACATGTTCTTCAATCGGCATGATAGGCTTCTGACCTGTGATGAGTTCCACTGGCATGTAACCTGTCACCGAGCTGTGCGTCGTTCTATCTGCCCATAACGCAAATGGTAAGAGTCGAGGCCACTCGCGCACCCTTCCGTTGCAAGCCTTCACCAAAGCCTTCACAATGGGTGGATGACCACGTTCACTCTTGGCATTCCCTTCGGGGTTGTAAGCAGTTGTCAGTGATAACCTCACCCCACACCTTGCAAAGAATTCACGAGCCTCATGTGCATCTAACTCTCCCCGATCTGCAGTGATCTTTCCCACACATCCATACTGACAAACAACCTCTTCCAAGAGAAATTTACATACCCCTTCAGTTGTCTTCGTCCGAAGCGCCCTACCCTCGACTTGATTTGAAAGATCTTCTCTAGCAAGTACCAAGTATCTCATCTGTCATAATCCAACCGGCATAATCACCAAGTCTACCACCCACTTGAAGTGGATTGCCAACGGATAAGTCGGATGTAATCCATCACGATGTCGGATGTTCGAATACATCTGACATGTCAAACAAGACTCCACAAAAGATACAACATCCCTGTACATGTTTTTCCACCAATATCGCTCTTTCATCTTTGTAAAAGTGGCCCAAATCCCTCGACGTCCAGCCCAAAGACTCTCATGGAACGCCTTGAGCAACTTCTGCTGATCTTCCTTGTTGCAAATCACCCGTAGCGGTACCCCACCTTTTTGCTTCGGTCGCTTCCAAAGAAACCCATCCTGCAACATGAAGTTGTAGGCCTTCCTTCGAACTCGCCGAAACCTCTCATCCGTCCAACCTGTCTGCTTAACCATCGTACTAAGGTACCTCCCGATATCAAGTAAATCACCATCATACAACCCTTCAACAAACAACTCATCTTCTCTTCTTGTCTGTGCAATCGAATAGAACTCTGTACCCACGTCGTCAATGTCTTCTACCATCTCATCCTCCCCATCATACCGAGCTCGAGATAACATATCTGCCATCGGATTATCTTTCCCTGCGATATGTCTAAACTCCGGGTTCAACGACTTGATATATGCGATCTGTAAACCCTCCGCGGTCCTAACGATCAACTACCCCCCGATCTCTCAACCTCCACGATCGTCATCCACGAATCTGCAAATGTCGGGCCTGTCTCTCACTCAGGGGTCACCTCTGATGGCTTTGATGGAAGCACACTATGAATCTTGAAGGGAAAAATGCTAAGTTCACTCTCATTCATACACCCACAAACTTATCAACTAAAATCTCCATAATCTCATCCACTAAAATCCTCCATTCTAACGACGTCTCTCAAGTTCTCACATGCTAAAAATGTCCCACACTCTCTATATTACTCAAGTTGTCATTACGACAATGTGAAAACAAGGATGAGGAGCTCTTCTCTACTCCTCTATTTATACATTCTAGGTTTTTACTTTGGTACCCCCGGTAACTCAGCCGTAACTATTTTTACCGGGTTTTACTAAGATATTACTTAAGGTAAAAGCATTGATCACATGGGCTTTTTATCTTTTCACATGGGCTTATTCCTTCAAAGTCAACAACTTCTAGAAGGATTCTGGAATATTCTCAAGGAATCTCGAATTTCCACCCCCCCTCTACACTAGGACCCACTAAAAAGGAAACATGTGGAATCTCTTCTTGTTTTTAATGCCCACAAAGTCCACAACTTTAATCCAACCACTAATATCAAGTCAAAAAGGAGATAAGGGATACTTTCCACCTCCTTTCTACCTTTTAGACAAGATGACAAGATAGTAGTGCTCACTCTTTAGCAAATATCTGAATTCTGCCAAAAGTACAGCTAAGTTTAACCATAACTAACTTTTAGATAGTCATGACTAACTTGATACATCCTTAAAGTACTTTGGCAGCCAATAAACATTCTCAACACTTAGTTATAACTAAACACCTTACTAATAGACAAACTTCCTATGTGTAACATAGGTCGTTACATTTTACCCCCGGACTAAATTTTCGCTCCGTCCTCGGAGTGAAGAGAGAACTTTCGTCGATGAAACAACTTCAACTTGTCATGGTTGACCCGATCGAATCTCCTTCCTCCCAACTCCTGAAGGTCATATGTGAAGTTGCTCCACACCTTATCTACAACAAAAGGACCAAAATATCTCGGAAGAAACTTCTTCCTAGCCCTCTTGAATCTGATAGCATCATACAACATAACCCAATCTCCGACTTGAAAAGGTTTTACCTCCCTCTTGCCCAACCGTTTGTCGTAACTCTTCTTTTGATACGCCTGAGCTCGTTCCATCCGGATCATTGCTACCGCTCGGGTCTCTTCCAACTCCATGAGTTGCTCCCTTCTTGATCTGACCACGTCTTCTCCTCTCGACCTCTTCAACTTTCGTTGAATAGTTTGAAAAGTATCCAATTCGAATTGGATCGGCAACTTGGACTCCACTCCATAAACCAGTCGAAATGGGGAGTACCCAGTAGAAGTCTTTGTTGTCGTTCGATACTCCCATAAGATGGCATGTAGCCTCTTATCCCAAGTATGTTTCGCAGTCTCAACACCAGCATCTTTGGCGAGCATCATACAAAGTGTAAGATTGGTCTTCTCCGCAAGACCATTAGCATTTGGTTTGTATGAGGTCGTTACTCGTGGCTTGATAGAAAAGTGTTGAAGCATAGCAGTAGTCATGCTCCCTACAAACTCTCCTCCTCTATCTGAGACCAACTCTAACGGACATCCAAATCTTGTGATGATCCTCTCCCATAAGAATCTACCGACTTCTGTTTCATTGATCTCTCTCAAAGGTCTAGCCTCTACCCACTTGGTACAATAGTCAGTGGCGACTACAATGTATCTATTGCCTCGAGGTGTCTTATTAAGAGGACCTACAAAGTCAATACCCCACTTCTCAAATGGTCCTAACACGGGAATTGATCTTAACGGAGGTGTTCTAGTAGACTTCAGAGCAAATGCTTGACATACGTCGCAAGTTTTGCAATAGTCTAAACACTCTTTGAAAATCCCTCTCCAGTGGTAACCCGCATCCAAAATCTTGAAGGCTGTTATCTTACCAGCAAAGTGACCTCCGCAAACAGTTCCGTCGTGAAACTCGTGCATTAGCTTGAATGCCTCCTTCTGACCAACTGCTCTCCTTAGTAACCCATCTGCTCCTTGATGAAACAGAATTCCCTCTACCATGGTGTAAGGTTTGCATCTCTTGATCAACGCGTTACGTTCTCGAGTATGCATACCTTCCGGAAAAGAGCCATCTGCAAGGAAACTCCAGATTTCCTTATACTCGTCCGGTATCTCCTCAATGCTTATGATGGTCATCAGATGCTCGTCTGGAAACGAATCGTCAAATGGTTCTTCTCCCTCATCATCATAAGCCCTCGACAAAAGATCAGCATTCGCATGCTTTTTCCCTGGTCTATCTTCGATCACATAATCGTATTCTGTTAGAAGGATCTTCCAACGAGCAATACGACCTTCGGCATTAGGCTTATTAAAGATATACTTTAAAGCCTTGTGATCTGTGACTATGGAAAATTTCCCTCCTAGCAAGTAATGTCGGAATTTCTTCAATCCAAAGATCACCGCTAATCCTTCTCGTTCAGTCACGGAGTAATTCTTCTCCGCTGGAACCATCTGCCTACTAGCATAAGCTATAGGATGATCATGCCCATCTCCATCTAGCTGACTTAATGTACATCCGATTGCTACATTAGAGGCATCCGTATACAGAATAAATGCTTTACTCCACTCAGGTTTAGCAAGTATAGGAGCTGTCACCAATGCCTTTTTCAGCTCCTCAAATGCTTCCTTTGCCTTCTGATCATGCACTATCAAGTCAAAATCAACTCCCTTCTTCATGTACATAGTCAAAGCTATTGCTTTGTTTGAGAAGGAAAAGACAAACCTACGATAATATCCAACCATGCCAAGAAACTGCCTCAACTTTGTCAAGTTGATCGGAAATGGAAGATCCACAATCTTCTTCACCTTCTCAGGATCTACCGCAATCCCATTCTTGGAAATGATGTGCCCTAACAGCAGACCTTCTTCGCAGCCAAAGATGCACTTCTCTGGATTTAGAGAAGCGTTGGCTTGCTCCAACCGCTGCAAAACTTTGATCACATGATCAAAGTGGTCCTCCTTTCGTCCGTACACACAGAAATCGTCAATGAAATCCCGAACAAACTTCCCTATGAATGGTTCAAACACCTTGTTCATGAACCTTTGAAACGTGGCCGGAGCATTACACAATCCGAATGGCATCACCCGAAATGCAAATGTTCCCCAAGGAGTAGTGAAAGTAGTCAACTGTTGGTACTCCTGTGCTATCTTGATCTGGTTATACCCACTATAACCATCACCAAAGCTGTACCACTCATGACCAGCAACTTCCTCCAAAATCTCATCTATAAATGGTAGAGGATAATAATCCTTCTTGGTAACTGCATTCAGCTTCTTATAGTCTATGCACACTCGCAGCTTACCATTCTTCTTCTTGACAATCACAATGGGTGAAACCCATTCTGAGTTCTCCACCTCATAGATGAAACTCGCCTCCTTCAACTTGTCTATCTCCTCCTTGACCATCATTGCTGTTGTAGGATTGACCCTTCTCTGCTTCTGTCGAACTGGTCTTGCGTTCTCCTCCAATTCGATTCGATGAGTCTCGAGAGTCACCTCCTTCAAATCCTTGTAGCTGAAAGCAAACACATGGATATATTTTCGAAATATATCTAGGAATCTACTTTTCTCCTCTTGAGTGACATTGATATCAAACTTCAGGGTAGAGAGTCTTCTCACAATCTCTGCCTCACTCAACTCTTCTTTGTCAGGATCTTTCTCCACTGCTGGTCGAGGCAACAAGTCAATAGCACTAAGCTTATGTAATGATTCATCTCGACCAAATCCTTCGTCCTCAGACGAGGATTCTTGATTGTAAGAATCTCCGGTATCTATTTCTGAGACACTCTGATCGTCCTCCGTATCAGATTCCCAGTAGTCACTAGTGGGTCTATCAGAGTCAAAAGTCACAACTCCAACACCCGAGAGAGGAACTATCACTCTATGATCTCTAGGCCCAATCCGTAAGTATCCCTTGTGCCACCTATCAGTGGTGCGCACAGCTCTCAACCAAGGCCTACCTAGGAGCAAATCATAACTAGAGTCCTTTAACACTTGAAAGGACATCAATGTTTGAACTCCCATCACAGACACGACCACCTTCTCTAACACACCAAGAGGTCTTACCCGTTGCTTGTTAGCCATCCCCACGACAATGCTAGCCGGGCGAGTTGGTTCCATCCCCAACTTCTTCATCAACCTCTCCGATATGGCGTTGACAGCCGATCCTCCATCCACCAATACGTCAGAGACGTAGTGACCATTCAACCGAACTTCAATCTTTGAAGCCCTAGTGCATACATCTGAAGCATGCACATCCACCACACCAACTCCCACTGACTTTGATGTCTTGCTCTTGGGTTTCTTCTTCTTGCTTCTCTTAGAACTCAGTCCTCCTCTGAGTTCTCTTCGTAAGCTTGGATTAAGTGCGATCAGTTGTCCAACAGTGATGTTGGCTTTCTGAGCACCCACATCTTCAACCACATCATATCCCGCTTGGGAAGATGAAATGGTGAAATCCGCCATCCCCAGCTTCCTTCTTGGCTCCCTTGGTGTACTCGAAATATTACTCGAACGAGTACTTCTACTTGCTGACTCCTCCATGAAAACCGGTTCATCAGAAAATCGAGTTCTTTTCCTTTCTTGAGCTAAAAGCTCCACCGGTGCATGAGAAGAGTTTGAACTCTCTCCTTTCTCGTAGATGGGATCTCGCACGACATCGATAGTAGCCACCCCCTTGTCTCGTCCTTGTGATGGATTTCCTCCACCCACATTCATTCTGACTGCTTCGGCACCTCTTGCTCCGTTGTTAGGACAATTTCGCTAGAAATGAGAACCTCCACACGTCCAACAAGTGATTCCTCCAAAGTTACCTTGGTTGCCTCCAAAGTTACCTTGATTTCCTCGGTTGGGATTGTTGTCGTAACCTCTTTGACCTCCTCCTCCACCTTTGTTCCTCCATTCTCGTAACTGCACCACGTTTATCTTGAGATCCGCAAGAGTATCGGTGATGCTCTTCAGCTCGGCATGAAAATCAGAGGTGGCAGTAGACATCGTTGTTGGGACAAACGGTCTTGGTCCCACCGTTGGAGTAGGAGCTGACGTTGAAGCAATCACCAATTGTGATGGTGCAGGTGCGATCGTTATGACTACACCAGGAGTCGGAGTTGACACCAGAGCAGCATGATGAGGTTGGATGATATCTCCTTCATCCAAACTCTCTTCCATATTTGTCGCAATCTTGATGGCCTCCGCTTTTGTTGCTGGCTTCTCGTACCTCACTTGGGTTCGAATTGAAGGCCTCAACCCTCCCACCAAGTTCTTGGTCAACACTGCTCCAATCCCCGCCATCGTTAACTCCACATTGTCTCCACTCTTCCGTAGGACCGTCCGAAACCGTTGCTCCAACTTATCCACCCTTTCGGCATATTGCCGAACTTTCTCGTCGTCCCGTTGCTTCAAATGAGTAAGCTCCACCATGAGCTTCTCATAACTCTCTTCTGGAAGAAATTCTTCGATGAGTGCATTACTCAACGTCTCCCATGTGTCCTCAACTGCACCAGGTGTCTTGCTCTTCACTCGGTCTTCATACCACGTAAGAGCAAAATCTTCTAAAAACTCTGGCAGTAACAACACCCATTCTTCCTTCCTTCTCACGTTGTTTCCGATGCAACCCCTTTTGAAGTCTCGTACAAATGGTTCTACATCTTCATTGTCCTTCCCATGAAACACTGGTAACTTCCCCATCTTGTAACTATTCTTTCTACCCTTCTAATTTTTGTGCAATAACTACTCGCTAAAAGAGTACGAACATCACCAATTCCATTCGCGAATAATCTACCATAAGTAAAATGAAAGGAAATGGTTGTAACAACACCTCTTGTGCCATCACTTCTCCCAAGATAATCATGAGCCTGAGTCGCATCACCGCCTTCTCCACCATCCGAATGACGATCTCCATCACAACTCAGCCGAGTCCTCTTTTGAAGTCGACAACTTCTCCGTCTCAGCTCTTTGAGTCTCGTCCAACTTATCGACTACTGACGTAAGTAGGGCGGCCACATCGACGCACTTGTGTCCTCTTGATAGATCACCCACTCCACAACTTGGACAAGGATCTTCGCCTAGAAGATGAATTGGCGCTGGTGACGATGGACCCACTCGAAGACTTAAATCAGTAAACTCCCGCTTCCCTTTAGCTCTCTCGGTTCTGATTCTAGTTGGACAATTCACTACTTTGTGTCCCAACCCTCTACAGAAATAACACCACAAGTCGGTTTCTACTCTTCTCCTCGGAGATTCTACTTGAGGTTTAGTACTAGGGTTTTCAAACTCGACGATAATCTCTCTCGAACTTTCTTCGACACTTACTATGACATCTAAACCTTGAGGAAGGTTTCTAAGTCTAACTTTCCAATCTTTTGAATTTCCACTCATGTTGCACCTTCTCAACCATTAAGTGGACAAAATATCATAGAGGAAAATAATTCTACATCACTTTCTTAACTCTTCCGAGCTTTATACTGGAAATCGTGTATTACACATGCTATACACGAAATAAAATCTAATTAACTATCGAAGATATGATCCTCCTCACCATCGTTTGTACTAATCACAACAGACATCTTGAACTCACTCTTGTAAGGATCCAACTCTACTTCACCAGGAGCATTCGTGGCCTCCACCGTGAATGATGCTTTAAACTCGGCTTTCTTCAAATCTGTGCCAATGGTCGCGGAAGCTTCTTCGTATAGAGTAAAGAGGGCACCCCAAGTGCTATAGATGCGGGTTCGTAACTCATCTATACTTAACTTCGGCTTCTCCGTCTCAGTTCGAACTCCTAAACGTCTCTTCTTCCACCTCGTCATTCGAACTGGATTCCCCATGAAGTATCTTCAAGACCTCCTTGTATGCCGAAACGTATATCTCTTAGTTGGTAAGAGATCTCTCCAAGATTTTTGTGGTCTCCAGTAGCTCAACCTCCAAGCTACTAAATCATGAAGTTTCAACAGAAACTTCCCTAATCAGAAGAGATGGTGATGACTGTACAAATTTTCAGAGAACTGAAATTTGTATATTTTCACTTCCCTCATGGTTGTCAACCCCCTCCACTTTGAAAAATCCTTTCTCCCTCTTCAGACCTCATCTTCTCATGATTTCTTTTGTCCTGGATAGCTTATCAGCCACTCTAAAACACTGGAAAGTTTCTCAGGAAAATAAAATTCACAGAAAATCTGACACTGACTGTAAACTTTTTCCAGAGAACAGAATTCCTCAACTCTCACGAATAGACCCCCTCAACTTTGAAAAATCATTGCTCCCTCTCTAGACCACCTTTTCCTATGATTTCTTTTGTCTTAGATAGTTTATCAGCCAATCTAAAACACTGGAAAGTTTCACAGGAAAATAAAATTCACAGAAAAGTTGACAGCGACTGTACAAATTTTCCAGAGAGCAGAATTTCTAAACTCACAAATTTCTCTCCTCTAATAACTTTTCTCTCCTCCTTTCTCTACAACTCTTGTTGCACCTTCTTTCAACTCTCCTCAAACCCTTTCTAAGTGAACAAGATGTAAAGAATGACTTCGAACGCGTCATATATCACTACGGGATACACGAAAGGTTCTAACGTTGCTAACATCGCGTTAGCTCTCTCTCCTCCCAACGTTCTCTCCATGTGCTCTCTCATAATCTCTTTTTGTCGAATATAGAACTGAACTCTAAACATCGTTCAACGATCCCTTCAAGTGAGGTCCCGGCAACGGAACCAAAAATGTAAACCCTCCGCGGTCCTAACGATCAACTACCCCCCGATCTCTCAACCTCCACGATCGTCATCCACGAATCTGCAAATGTCGGGCCTGTCTCTCACTCAGGGGTCACCTCTGATGGCTTTGATGGAAGCACACCATGAATCTTGAAGGGAAAAATGCTAAGTTCACTCTCATTCATACACCCACAAACTTATCAACTAAAATCTCCATAATCTCATCCACTAAAATCCTCCATTCTAACGACGTCTCTCAAGTTCTCACATGCTAAAAATGTCCCACACTCTCTATATTACTCAAGTTGTCATTACGACAATGTGAAAACAAGGATGAGGAGCTCTTCTCTACTCCTCTATTTATACATTCTAGGTTTTTACTTTGGTACCCCCGGTAACTCAGCCGTAACTACTTTTACCGGGTTTTACTAAGATATTACTTAAGGTAAAAGCATTGATCACATGGGCTTTTTATCTTTTCACATGGGCTTATTCCTTCAAAGTCAACAACTTCTAGAAGGATTCTGGAATATTCTCAAGGAATCTCGAATTTCCACCCCCCCTCTACACTAGGACCCACTAAAAAGGAAACATGTGGAATCTCTTCTTGTTTTTAATGCCCACAAAGTCCACAACTTTAATCCAACCACTAATATCAAGTCAAAAAGGAGATAAGGGATACTTTCCACCTCCTTTCTACCTTTTAGACAAGATGACAAGATAGTAGTGCTCACTCTTTAGCAAATATCTGAATTCTGCCAAAAGTACAGCTAAGTTTAACCATAACTAACTTTTAGATAGTCATGACTAACTTGATACATCCTTAAAGTACTTTGGCAGCCAATAAACATTCTCAACACTTAGTTATAACTAAACACCTTACTAATAGACAAACTTCCTATGTGTAACATAGGTCGTTACAGATCCATCGTAACATCGCAATATCAGGAGTTGAACAATTCATGATCATCCCTAACAACGGCAAGCAATCAGTTTCAACCACCACTACTGCTCCAATCAAATACTCTTTCTCAGTTTTCATAGCTGAAACAATACCCCACAGTTCTCTCTTCACTTGCGGGTAAGCACGTTGTCGAGCACTTAACACCTTCGCTCCGAACCTAACTGCAAACCTTTCTCCATCCTCATCATCTTGTCCGACTGCCCATCCAATTGCAACTGGACTTGTATCCACAGTAAGAACCACCGGCCTAGCACCCTTGTAATCAATCCTTCCCAGAACTGGAGGAGATGATAGTAAAGACTTCAGCTTCCTTACCGCATCAGTATGTTCTTCCTCCCATCTGAACTTATGACCCTTACGCAACAATCCATACAACGGATCCGCCACATGCGCATAATGAGGAATCCAAATGTGGTAGAATACACAAGCACCCAAAAATCTTCTTACTTCTGTCAGCGAGTTGCAAACCTCCTTCATCCTTCCAATCGCATCCACCTTGTTCGGATCTGGCTTCCGACCAAACGATCCACACAAATGACCAACGATCAAAACCTCTCTAACCCCAAAAGTAGACTTCGCACCTGACAACGTAAGATGAACTTCCTCAAGTCGAGATAGGATCTTCTCACAGTCTGCGATGTGATCAGTGACGTATCGCCGACACCCCCTCTGATCTAATGCTTCATCCTTCTCATCTTCCACACATCCTTTAATGGGGATGTCATCCAAGAACGGCATCGTCTTTTCAGGAATGAAGTCTCTTAGAACTCGATTCATCCCGTTCATCATGTGTGCTACCGAGTTGGTAGCTCCCTGTGGTAAAGTACACATCCTAACCAACCCCAAAGGTGTCCTCATTGTCGTGAAGCTTCTGCTCTCCTCCGCTAGTTGAAATTGATCATACCCTGAGTAAAGATCTCCCATCGAGTAAATCGCTCTTCCTGCAAACGCTTCTGCAAACTCATCCACAATCGGTCCCACCCCAGCATTTCTGATTGTTACTGCGTTCACCGGCTGCATGTCTTGGATGAACCGCAGCGACCCATTCTTCTTTGGTACTGTAAACCATCTGCTTGAATATGGTGCAAACGACGGCTCCAAGATCTTCATCCGCATCTTCTCCTTCAGCAACTCCACTAGTTTGGGCAAGTGAGCCCGCGGTACTGGAATTGGTCTCAGGTTCCATGGCACATGCGGTACCGTGAAGATAACCATCGGGGTAACAACGTACGGATCTACACACCCAATCTCATGTGGCTCAAAAGCAAATGCTTTCCCATGTCTTGAAAGCATCTCCTTGAAGCACATCCTCTCTTCTGGTAGAAGAGACTCATCAGATCCAATTTTCAGCTCTTCAAGGGTCTTCTCCGTGAACTTGTGTCCTATCATTACAGGATCTCTTAAACTCTTCTCCTTTGAAGCTCAATCCATCTGTTGGTTGGTGTCTTCCGGCAAAGGACCAGCAACTGGCTTTACCTTCCTATCCACTGTCTTGTACCTTGTCTCAACTCGAACCTCCGGTGCACGGAATGATTCGATCACCGAATAGACCTCCCTTGAATGAATCTGCACGACCTTATCCATATCCTCTCATCCAATAGACATGATCTCTCGCAAAGGATCCTCCAACCCATCCTCTTCATAAACACCAGAAATCCATTCATCCCCTTCTAGCTCACCCAACTCTTTCAACATCAACTCAACACCACGCAAATGTTTTTGTTCTTTTCTTCTCAACTCTTCTATCTCCTGTAAATAGCAATCCCACAATCTGAAAACCCAACAAACCCTGTACAAAAGGCACTATCTCCATCAAGCGAGAGTACCTTCTCTTGCGCACCACCACAATCCCGCTCTATAGTGGTACTCAACGAAAATCCTTGAACTCTTCACTCACCCTTGGAAGCGGCTTCTCCCTCAAACGATCTCGGTTGCGCTCGTGGTTGGACGGTACAGTCAGGAACTGTACCGCTCTCTTCCCATCTTGACTTCGGATCCTAGCATACGCAGATCCGTCGTCCAGTACCTTTGTCTCCATCCGGGTCGCTATGATGAAAGGTTGGCCCAGAATGAGCGGGTATGATGTAGCTTCCTGAACAAAGAAATTTTGCTCGATAGCAACATCACCTACGCGCACTCTGATGTCTGGACAAGCTCCATACAAGTCTCCTCTCGTGTTGTTGGCTGCTCTTATGACCCATCCATGCTCTGTGTCGATCGGCCACTTCTTCTTCTTGTATAGCTCCTTGGACATGATGTTGATTTCTGATCCATGATCGATCAGAGCAACCACCGGCTCATCCAAGTCTTCGATCCTCACCAACATCTTCGTCGTAGCTCGAGCCCAGTGACTGTGGCTATAATGACTTGAGCTCCGCTTCCCATCCTCCTCTTCATCCTCAAAATGCACCCTGCGTCTTCGATCTCTTTCTTCCTCTGGAGAATAGACACTGCACCTTGCAAGCTCTCTCTCCTCATCCACAGACATCCTAGTATCCACAACATGCGATAAACTAGTCTCACCCGTAATCTGTCGTTTCCGTTTGATGACATCGATGATGACATCATGAAACTCACGCTTGGCGATGCCTAACACTTCTCTCAAGGTAAACTCCACCTTCGTATTCAAAATGCGATCTTCCAAGACTCCCTTCAAGTCTGTTGAAGCCTCGATATCCGACTGCAGATTGTATGCAGCCGGCTTACCCTTCTCCTTCTGAGATTTCTCCTTCGATGGAGAAGGAGCATCGTCCATCGGTAGGTCTTGAGCTCCTGCATCCCGAAGCTCTTGGCGAACCTTCTCCCCTCGAGTCTGTCTCTTTGAAGAAGTCCCTTCTCCTGAATCCTCTGAATCTCGCCTTCTCTTCTCTTCCAACAACGCTTCGTGTTGGTTCTTGGCGATGTACGCATGCACCGATAGAGCTTCTATCGGATCCTCCCATCCAGTATCTCTTCTGATCGTAGCAGCTGTCCTCTGCAACGTCTCACGTGCCATCTTCCCTTTTTGTTTCATGGAGATGGCAGATGACCACAACTCACTTGGCTCAACTTGCTTGTTGAAACTCCTCTCAGCTTGATCCTCTACCCTTGTGCCATAAGTTCCAGCTTCCACGATGGCGACTGCTTGTGCTGATAGGTGGTCCTCAACCAACTTCTTCATCCCTCCTCTACCAAAGTTGGTCTGAAGAAGTGCACCAGTATCCCTCAACGCTACCTTCCCATCCTTCCAGAAGATCACCCCTTGCTGCAAGGTATCACTGAACTCCTTGCAATCTCTGCGCGGATGATCGGTACCATCGCACCAGATACACCGCTGGATCCAGCCTTGCTTCTCAACAGGTTTCGCTCCGCTTGTAGACCCTTGTTCCTCCAATCTGGTGAGCTTGATTTGCAAGTCTCGCATTCCACGCATGATCTCCTCAAAGTTTGAATCATCCTTCTTCGGAGGTACCATAGGTGCCTGAACAACTGGAACAACTGGAACAGCTGGAGCAACTGGTACTACCTGTCTAGCAACAGGAACCACTGGTCGGACTACAGGAACAGGTGTTACAGCTGTAGGTGTTGGCGTCAGTCTCCTAACAGGAACCTTCTCTCGCCTCCGCTCCCTCTTGGTGAGCAGACCAACAACTTCTTCAACCTTCTTCCAGCTGCTAGTCAATCCATCGTCCTCCTCCCGGTCTTCCAGAAGTACCTCTAGCTTCTCCTGCAACTTCTCATCTGCAGCCCGGAGAAATAGCTCTGTCTTGTTGGACTGCAACGTCAACTTCTCCATCCTGGTTAGCCGTGAAAACTGCTTCTCAAACTCCCTGAGCAACTCAATAGCTTGTAGACCCTTCCTTGGTTGCTCAACCCACTCCAAGAAGGACTTCTTGGTGACTCGATCAGAGTCCTCCAAGAAGGACTTCTTGGTGACTCGATCAGAGTCCTCCAAGAAGTACTCATCCATCAAGGCACGAGCAAACGTCTCCTTGTTAAAATGCTTCGTTAGTATTTTAACATGATCCCTAATCTCTGGAGCTGCTGCTAACTCAAACGTCTCAATCATCTCATCTTCTGAGACCCGGTTGAGCTCCATCTCCTTCACATAATGCCTCAAATATCTTGAGACATCTTTCCCTTCAAACTGGTCAATCCTGCTGACCACCGCTTGTAGCGCCTTTGTTGCCAAAGCTTCCTTCCGCTCATCAGATTGTTGCTGCCGTAAGAACATAGTGAAAGCTTGGAACATCGATGCAGTCGCTGGATCCAACTGCACCTTCGGCAACCCACTTGAACCACTTGCTCCATCTCCATCACCTTTCCCATCCCCACTCATGACTGCCAATCTCTTCTTCAAAGTTCACACACAGAAGAAATCTCCACCACAGACCTTCACGTCGAGTTCACCACAGTATCGTGTCGGATATTTTGTGCGTGAAGGATGTCCAGGAAAACGCGAGGTTCCTGGCTGTGGAGATGCTGTGTGCCAAACAGAGACAAGACAGAGAAGAACAACCACGAAAAGGAATGCTGCGATATATACCACTCTGAAAGTATGTACACTGTCGATTCTTTCTCCAAACAGCACAAAACTGAGGAAAAGACCAGAGCGGTCTGTAACCTACTTCAGAAGCCCTAAAACAAACCCCTGAAACGCAACCCTAGTTTGAAATCGCCAAAGCGTAGCTCAAAGCAAGAGGAACTTCTCTTTGCTAACAACCAGAGCCACAACAGTATCATGCGATCCAAACCCAAGTCCAAACCACATCCACACACTAGCTCTTGGCTAAAGCTAGCTACCACAAGCCATACACAACCAACTAAGTCCTTAACGAACTCAAAAGGACGAAACCTGTAGCGAAGGAACCGAAAAAGACCTATCTAGGAACTTTCTTCTTTCGCCAAACGATCTTCAAATGTTGATAGGGTCTCCTTCCCTGACTCCGTTGACCCAAGAAACCTTCAGATCCGACTCCCGATAGTCGAGATATCGCCAATTTTCGGTCGCAGGTGACCGAACCTTCAAGAACTCCTCCCTGCGGCTTAAAACCGCTCACACCGCACAAACGGATCTTCTTAACTGATATCCGTCTTCGCTGGTAGGTAGATCTGGCTACCTTGAACCCAACAAGACTCCAAACAAGCCGTTTGGAGTTCCCCTTGCAAAACTACTCGAGAAATTTGGTCGCAGGCTACAAAAAACTGACGTAAATCGGCTCCCTGCGGCTCAAATTTGCTCACCACACCCAAACCAACAATCCAATTCACTTACAGTCTTCCCCTATGCGTACATGAGGACTCCCTGATCGCGTAGGCACCAAGAACAAAGAGCTTGGCTCACCGATCGCGAAGAACAATCCAATCTCAGGTCGCAGGCGATGAAAACCTGACGCAAGCGCTTCCCTGCGAGCCAATTTCTCTCACAACTCTCAAACCGCCCGATAAAACTTTGTATCGTCTTCAATTTCCTGAAGAACTCGTTGTTCTGATCCCGATGGATCCAAGGACAGCAAGTTTGGACTCCGGAACGGCCCGAACGGCCCGAACAGTCCAACTCTCCTTCACAAGTAACTGAAAACCCCAATTCTGCTCCCTACGTCTCAATTTCTCCCAGAACACAACCCCCGATCCCTCTCTTCAAGAACCGTCTTAACCTGTGCGTAGCCTGCACAGATCTGAACCTGATGACACCTTGCGCGCGTGTATTGGACTTCCCAATTCTCCAAAACATCCACCGACAGATCGTAGGAACAAGCAAGCCCCTTAAGCAGCCCCCTTGCAACAGTCTGTACGTACGAAGTTCAACCCTCAATAATAAGAAGCAGGCCCCTTGCGTCTTTGATATAACGCCTGAAGCCCTAAATACCCAATCAGCAAGTAACTAGGGGCCTAGCTTGATTTTACCTTCTTTCGAATCGCATAACTTCTTCTCTGGATGTCCGAACGAAGTAAACAAGATGCCCATGGAAAGCTGACAGCGAGCTCTACCCATCTATGTGATGAAAGCGAAGATCCGAAGTTGCGTCAAAAGCCCGTAAGCTGGGGCCTAGCTTGTTTTCTCCATCTTTCGAGTCCTGTAACTTCTCCACTAGGCGTCCAAACGAAGTAAATGAAGTGCCTATGGAAAGCTGACAAGGAGCTCTATCCACTGGTGCGATAAAAACGAAGATCCGAAGTGGTGCCAAAAACCCGTAAGCTGGGACCTAGCTTATTTTCTCCATCTTTCGAGTCCTATAACTTTTCCACTAAGCGTCCAAACGAAGTAGACAAAGTGCCTGTGGAAAGCTGACAAGGAGCTCTACCCATCTATGCGATGAAAATGGAGATCTGAGATTGTGCCAAAAACCCGTAAGCTGGGGCCTAGCTTATTCCTCATGAGTGTCTTTGGAGCGACAAGCATCGAAGTTTGAATTTCAAGTAGGAGCCGGTCCACGACACGACACCGTCTTCTCGGGTGGGAAGAAGACTTCTTTCTTCTTCTCTACGCTGCTCCTGCTACTCTGTCATCTAGGATCTCTTACTCATAAGACCATCCGTACGCGGATCTTAAGTGCTCCACTGGACGAGCCAAGCTGCACTTCCACCACTGCTGACAGTCACCGCCACTCAAGAAGGACACTTCTCATGCACAATTGGGAGTAAATTCAAGGAACCCACTACCCAGTAGCCATGAGCAAAGCTTCTGCACTCAAATCAGCAATCCATTCCCCGAGAAGAAGGTACATAGGTGTTGGGAAGCTCGCTCCCTCTACTTCCTGCGCCTACTCCTCGACACACCAGTCTAGACAACAAGATTGCACGAGGATGCCGTTCCCTGTTCTTAAACTGTGCACTACCTCTAAACTGTGCACTACATCTTTGACCCACTGTTGGAAACGAACATACAGACCCCTCCGGTATAATCCCAGTCTATTCGTATGTCTCAAACATTCGGGTGTAGTGTGTGAAGACTGTATGTCATGTGTCTCGTCTCTAATGTGTGTCCAAGTTCTACTCTTCGCTCCTACTTATGTTGTCTACCACGAGAGAACAGAGGAGACGACCACCAGGGAGAGATGGGCGCTGTCAGAAGGCTGCCAACCCACATGCAAGCCAATTCCTTTCTTGATTAGCCATCCACCTTGTTGTTTCCTACGCTACCTATGCTGCCACATGGTATCTTAACTAATTTTACACTGAAAAACTGCCACTCTTAAGATAGCATGTTCGGTCCTACTAAATTGGGATGTCAACGTTGGTTACTATCTACTCTGATTGCTCGGTGGCAATCCCTACCTGATCTGCTCCTACCGGAGCTCCTAATGCGGCTTCTGATAAGTTAGCAAGTCCTGCGAACACCTCGGGTAACACGGAGGTGGCTTCCTCCTCCTCGTTCTTCGCTGGCCCTGCTGCCGCTGCTGCTGCTTCTTCCTTGGCTTCTGCTTTGACTTCGGAAGACGGAAGCGTCTTTTGGGAAGCGGAGTCGGGTGGTGCTTCCTCGCTCTACTGAGGCATTGGTGCGGCACTAGGGACCATGGCGACCTCATAGGGGTCCGGGGAAGTCCCTTCCTCCACACGGAATACTTGGGAAGACGGCTCGTCTTGCTGTCTTCCAGAAGACATCTTGTCTTCCGGAGCTTCTTCCGGGGTCTTCTCGGCTTCCAACGTTGTTACTACCAAGTGCACAGCGAGGTCAAACTCCTCCTTCTCCAGTTCGGATCCAGTCGATGGTGCTGGGACTTGAGAAGATGTAGTTGCGGATGTCGGAAGCGAGGGAAGACCATAGAGTGTCTTCACTCTCTCTATCTGCCGATCCAAATATCTGAACATGCTTTCCCTGCATTCCACCAACATTGTCTTGGACTCGTTGTCCCATCCTCTAGCCAGGGTAAGCAACTTCCTACCCGCGGTGAAGTTGAACTTCTTCCGAAGCGCCTCCACCGACTGTGCTAGCATTTCCTACGCACGAGCTTCCGCTGCTTTCCGCTGCGTCTTCTCGGCTTCCACTCGCGCTTTTGCGGCTTCCCGCTGCGTCTTCCATGTCGTCTTCTCCTCTGCGAAGGAGGTGATCTTCTCCCGCACTCGGAGAACCTCCTGATCGTGCTGCTGCAAGCGTGCCTGTAACTCCTGGTTGCTCTTCCGAAGCTGCACCAACTCCTTGGTAGAAGCGGCTGCTTCTTCCTTGAACTTTGCTGCGAGCTTCTCCGTGATGTGAAGGTCAGCTTCCAGTGCTTCTGCCTTCTTCTGGTCCTCTTCCTGCTGTATCAGGAAATGCATACTGAATCCAGGTTGCAAGGGCTTCTCTTGAGCCTTCGCTCTCTTCTCCAGCAACTCCATAGCTGGTTGGATCTCTGAGTGGAAGAAGGCGCTGAACTCTTCCAGTCTTCTTCCTGCGAAAGACAAGTTCATCTCCACAATCCGATCGGAGGTGCCTTCCTTCTTCTCTAGAGGCAAGGATGCCTCGTCTGCTGTTGTCGTCTTCTGCTTCTGCATAGGAGGAGAAGTCACTCTTCTCGTCTTCCGAGGTGTAAGATCCCTCCCTGGGATAGAAGCGGTCCTCTTTACTGCGCTTCCTCGCTTCGCAGTAGGGGTACCCATCCATCCGTCGTCTTCTGGAGTCTTCGGAAGACTCCCTGGTGTGATAGAAGCGGTCTTCTGCTCCGGTCGAGTACTCAAGAACTCCTCCGGTGAGTCAGACTCCGATCCCGAATGAATGAGGAAGGTGGGCTTCCTAGGTACACTTCTAGGACTCATCTTCCTTGGAGGTGTGACGTCTTCCGACCCACTAGAGTCGTCTTTCCTCACCAGAAGCGTCTTCTGATGAGTACCGGGTCTTGTCTGCGGCATCACGGTGGGCGGTGGAGTCATTGCTGCTGCTCGGTCGTCTTCTCCCGAGCTCTCCTGCTCCTCCTCACGCTTTCCTGTTGGCTTGTACCTTGCCAGCTGATCTTCCGTGAGATCCCTCTTGGCCACGTACAGGTAACAGAAGAATGGAGTGAGATGTTCTCCTGCTGGAGTACCTAAGTATGCCAGCTCTGTCTGCACGTAGGCGTGAATGTACGCCCTCCAGTTGACACTCTCCCCGGCACACACTGCTTCCAAGAACGCTACGTCCTGATCTCCAAGATACCTTTTCTTCTGCGCTTTCTCCTTGGGAAAGAGATGCAGAAATAGCTTCGTCAGAAGTCGCTTCTTCGGCTCCCGGTAAGATTCGATCTTCCACCCGTTTCTCCCCTGCCTTTCTTCCAGGAAGAGACAAGTGGTGCTCCCAGGCAAGTGCCACTGTCCTGAGATTATGAGTGAGATCTTCTTCTCGTACCAATAACCTTGGTGCTCCTCTTCTGACCTGTGAAAGACCATGCGCCACCAATCCTCGGTCCAGGAAGATGATCTTCCACGAGCTGCTCCTGCCTTCGCAAGTACACGGTTGCATGGCGGTAACGCTGCCCAAACCTCCTTCAGAAGACCCTGGTCGACAAGGTTCCAGTTCCATAGGAAGAAGTCGAGACCCAACTCCTCGATGAAGGGTGAGGCCTCGGCCAATTCTGCCACTGGTAACACCAATCCTCGTGGATGCATCGACAAACTGGGAAACTCTATTGCACTAAGCCACACGTGCTTACTGTGAGCTGAAGGCACAGTCCTTCCCAAGTGCCCACAGTCTAGCTTCTACTTCTCAGAAGACGAAACTAGTCTTCTAGAAGACAGCAACTCCGTCTTCCGGGATTCTAACAATACTTTCTTAAATAGCCCTCGTCTTCCGAACTATATCCAAACAATCCTAACTAAGCAAGGCCTCGCATGGATTCCTAAGAAGACAACTCACCTTGCATTACATCCTACTTCCTATCAGAAGATACAAGATTCGCAAAATGTAGAGTGCATAACAGGTTCAGAAGATGGTCGCGGGCTCCAGCGGTGACAGTGGCCTCTGGGAAGACTCCCAAGACAGCTTCCGATTCAATGTCTTTCTCGGAAGACCTCCCGAAGTCGGGCTTCCCTTCACTGGTCTCACCGGTCTTCTTCTTCCTACGCGCAATCTATCCTCACAACAGACTCAAGACATTTGCACTCTGTTCTTCTGACTTCTCACCTCTCATACACACTCAGAAGAAGCTTGCTGCTCGGTGGGAAGACATGACCCTCGACCATTCTCTCCAGATTCTGCCAGCAAGACTTCTCACTTAAGTTCGGGAAGAAGAAGGAATGGCTGCTATGGGTCGGACAGAAGAGATCCGAAATGGACCCTCACGTCTTCTCGTGCATTTTGCCAGCCTTTCCAGTCTTCTAGTCTCTCTAGGAAGATGTGGATTTGAGAAGCTTGGAAGACCAGGAGGCACAGGCCTAGTTCCCGCCTTCCAACTTCTCGAAATAACAAAACAACTCACCACGCCACTCAGGATTCGTACCAAGCCTCTCTTAATACCAAAGCAAAGCAAATCCACCCTTGTTACAAATTGTATACAGTCGGTCTTCCGAAGACAGTCTAGCTTCCGAAGACGTCTAGCTTCCGAAGATGTTTCAATCTCAAAAGCGTCTTCTGAAGATGTTCAGATCTTCCGGAGCGTCTTCTGTTCAAGGTTTTGGAGGTAGAGGGATGGTTGGGTAGGGAGATTGATAGCTAGGATCTCCAATTTGAGGACTATGGGTAGGGAAGCTCGAATTGAACTCGGGAAGAAGCAAGAAGATGTTTGACAGAAATTGGGTAGCTGTCGCGCCCCTCATTCTCAAGATCGGGCGCAGACGCGAACAACAGAACCCTAGCGGACTTGCGCTAGGTTGTGAACGCTGCGAGTAGGACTTAACGGCGTGGCCGGGAAGTCGGGATCAGATGAACCCTAAGTGGTTCTCTGAACCAAGGTTGGAACCTTGGGTTAGGACATAAGGGCCTATCCCAAGAGGGCCCCAGACGAACGCTGACCTAAGGGGGCGAGTCTAAGAACGGGCTGAAACATGAGTCTCAGACATAGGTCTGAGACGTGGGACCGAGACGTGGGACCGAGACGTGGGTCCGAGACGCAGACGAACCACAGGGTTCGACCCTGGGTCTGGACCACAGGTTTTCGGAAAAACTGCTAAGTGTTGGAGCTCCAGGGACGTTTTAGGTCGTGGACGGAGCTCCACGTAAGATCTCGAGGCGAGTGAGGTATCATTGGAAAGGTCTCGTCGAGAGCTTTCCAGTGATATATAACACTCCTCGATCTGACCTCCGAGCTGGAAGTTATGGCCGAACCACAATCGGGTTGTGGTATAATTTTCAGGGACCAAAGAGGAGGGTGGGGCCGCCGATCCCCAGAAGTATATATGAGGGGGGCTCGATGCCTGGGTGGGCTAGGACGAGTCACCCGACCCCAGGGTTCGGCGGGCGGACTCTGGGGGCATGAGGTGATGGCTGGGCCAGTTCCAAGGCACGTTCCGATCTAGACTTGGACGGCTAGACTTAGGAACGATGTAAGGGCTGGGGCAAGACTAGGGAACGAGTCGGCGGGTTAGACCGCCGTTCGGGAGCCTGGACCCAGACGGACATCACGGGCGGTTGGGCCGCTAGGTGTGTTGGAGGCACCGTTTAGGACCCTGGACTTTATGGGAAGTCCGCCCCAAGTCATATTGTGACTTGCTCATGTTTGGGACCGACTTAGGCGGATCTAAGTCGGGACTTAGGATTGCTGAGCTTGATGATTAGGGAGACGGTCCGGCTCCGGTCCGGACCAAACAGAACTAAGGTAAGTGGTGCATGGACGCTAACTTGTGATGGTGTTTGCAGGTTAGCGGTTTGAATTTCGGGACCTACTGAGCAAGAGCTTCCGCTGGCGCAACAAGGCGGTAGGTGCGCGAAAAGTGGTATCAGAGCCAACGCTTCGGTGAGCGAGAACTTGAGGTAGCGGCTGAAGGCTGGACGCTTGAGGAGGGACGCAAGACACGAAGCGGATCAGCGTTTCTAGGTGAACACTTGGAGCGATGGCCGAGGAAGGACAGAGTTCCAGGAGGAAGACCAAGAGACGGGGAGCGGCGACTGACACCGGGACCAGATCGACTCGAGCTAGCCCCGAGGCACAGTCAGGGGACGATAACCGACAACCTTCGCCCCAACGTCAAGGAAGCCCAGTTCCAGCTGTGGCACCGCTGCAGCAAGATGGAGTCTTGCCAACGGCGCCCAACGATGCAGGCGCGGGAAGTCAAGGAGCCTTGTATGCGGAACTCATCAAAATGATGAAGATCATGCAGGAAGGGATGGCCTCAAGGGATAAACGTATCGCTGAGCTTGAGGCAGGCCAAGGAAGTTCCTCGTCTACCAGGAAGCTTTGTAAGACGAATTTGCCGACTCCGTTTACAGGTATAGGACGGGCTCGTAAGGTTAAGGATTTCTTAACCGAGTTAGACCTATACTTTGAAGCGCATCAGGCTCAGGAGTCAGACAAAGTGAGAGCGGCGGTTACGTTCTTGAAGGACCATGCGCTTCTCTGGTGGACCGCATACAGGGATGAGCATGCCTTGACCGTCTCGGCGCTTGGTTGGAAGGAGTTCAAGGAGTTGCTCGCAGGACGATTCACTCCGGAGTATCAGAGGATTCGGGACGGTGTTGAGTTAGTTCGGCTGAAGCAGACAGGGACCTTAAGTGCTTATGTGCGCGAGTTCAGTGCCAAACTGGATTCGTTCTCCAAGTGGACTGAGGAGACCAAAATATGTATATTCATTGGGGGACTCAAGTCCAGCTCGGAGAAGGCTCTCTTTCGGATGCCGGAGCTACCTACGACAAGTGCCGAACTTTTGAAGCTAGCGGAGCGAATTGGGGACGATGACGTCCAGCAACAAAAACCTTTTGAACCTCGCAGCACTGACAAGTTCCAGAAGAAGAACAAGGGATTCAAGCGACAATGGGATGGGGGTGAGAAGGATCGGAAGGATACTTCTGCCCCGGCAGCAAAGCGGCAGCAAACAGGAGTAAAACCTAAGGGGCAGACACCTCAGAAAGGCAATGGCGCTAAGTTTACTTGCTACAACTGTGGCGAGGCGGGCCACATTGCTAAGGGGTGTACGAAACCTAAGGTTAGTAACTGTAGCATGAATGCATTTGTTGCAAAGGACTTGTTGGAGGGCCAGATGAATGTGACCTTGAGAACCACGAAGAAGACGCCGAGACTGATGTATCTACAAGCCAAGGTTGCTAACCGTGATGTTACTTTTCTTGTGGACACAGGAGCGACTCACTCCTTCATAAGTCCAAAGTTGGTGAAGAAGTTGGGCTTGTCTACCTCCAAGGCAGACAAGCCTATTCAGGTACGCTTTGCCAAAGGCAAGACGTACCAAACTTCTGAAGTGGCCTTGGACGTACGATTTGCGTGTGGGAAGTTGGAGTTCACAGAAAACTTCACGGTGTGCGAGATGGATGATATCCATGCGGTTTTGGGGAACACTTTCTTGGACAGGTTTGAAGTGGAACTTAGGCGGAAACCTTTAAGGTTAAACGTTAGAGTTAAAGGGCGGAAGCTGGGAGTGAGGCTGATCCGGAAGGCGCGGAAGATTGATGACTTTGCGGTGAATTTGATCAAAGGCAAACAGATGGACTTCAACGACGGAGTCATGTGTTTGATGCGGGTTGCAGATTTGATGACGGGTGACGGACAAGAGGAAACATCAGGAGACGCGACTAAACTTCCGGAGGTGCTTCGCGAAGTGATTAAGGACTTTGAGGATGTCTTGACGGACGAGTTACCTGCTGAGTTACCTCCAAGGCGGGTGGTGGATCACAAGATCGAGGTCTTGCCAGGATCAGAACCACCTTCCAAAGCCCCTTATCGACTCAATCAGGTGGAACTCCTTGAGTTGAAAAGACAACTCGGCGAGCTATTAGCGCGGGGATATATTCGAACCAGCAAGTCACCTTATGGAGCCCCAGTTCTTTTTGCAAAGAAGAAGGATGGGAAGTTACGACTCTGCGTAGATTATCGTGCACTCAATAAGGTGACGGTGAAGAATAACTATCCCTTGCCAAGGATAGATGACCTCTTTGATAGGTTAGCGGGTGCGAAGTACTTCAGCAGGATAGACTTGAAGTCAGGATATTACCAGATCCGGATAGCTGACCCAGATGTTGAGAAGACCGCTTGTCGAACCAGATACGGATCGTTTGAATTCGTGGTGATGCCATTTGGACTCTGCAACGCCCCTTCGACGTTCACTACATTGATGAACACAATTTTTCGCGAGGAGATGGATGAGTTTGTCATCGTTTACATCGACGACATCTTGATCTACTCCAAAACCTTGGAGTCGCACGCGGAGCAGCTACGGGTGGTGTTGATGAAGCTGCGGGAGCATAAGCTGTTTGCCAACATTGACAAGAGTGAGTTTGGTTTGGAGCGCATTAACTTCTTGGGACATGTAATTAGTGCAGAAGGAGTCGGCCCGGATATGCAGAAGGTGGATGCGATTGTGACTTGGAAGCCTCCGACTACAGTGAAGGGGATGCGGCGATTCTTAGGATTGGCGCAGTTCTACCGCAAGTATGTGAAAGGGTTTTCAAAGATCGCGAAGCCGCTGACGGACTTGACGGGCAAAGACGCACAGGTAAGTTGGACCAAGGAGGTGGATGATGCGTTTCAGACGATCAAAACTATTTTGTCAAAGGCGCCAGTATTGAAGCTGCCGGAGTTCGACAAACCATTCGAGGTGCACACGGACGCGAGCGACTATGTGATTGGCGGAGTGCTGGTGCAGGATGGAAAACCTGTAGCGTACGAAAGCAAGAAGCTATCTGGGACAGAGAGTCGATGGCCGACTCACGAGAAGGAACTGTTTGCGGTGGTTCATTGCTTGAGGAAATGGCGGCATTACTTGGGACTTCACAAGACCCAAGTGTATACTGATAACATCTCGCTCAAGTACTTTGAAACACAAGATCGGGTGACGCCAAAGCAACTACGGTGGCATGATACCTTGGCGCTCATGAATGTGGAATTAATCCACAAAGCGGGAAAGGACAATGTGGTTCCTGACGCCTTGAGTCGCAAGGAGGAATATCTTCCATCGTCAACACAGATTTTGCGAGCTATGTATCCTAAGGAGTCAGATTTGGAGAGACGAATACGTGAAGGTTACATGGGTGATGACCAAGCGAAGGAGTGCCTGGAACAACTCAAGCGAGGGGTGAAGTTGCAAAACATGCAGCTAAGACATGGTTTACTCATGTTCAAGCAAAGTCGGGTTTATGTGGGACAAGGAAAACTTAGGACCAAGTTGTTAAAAGAATCTCATGATGTGCCCTTATCAGGCCATAAAGGAGAAAAGTCCACTTTAGCGGTAATCGCTAAAAAGTTTTATTGGCCCCACATGAAAGACGATGTTTCCCACTTTGTGAAAACATGCGTAACCTGTCAAGCGAATCGTGTTTCTTATGAGAAGAAACAAGGATTGCTTCATCCTTTGCCGATTCCAGCCAGACCTTGGGAAAGCATCAGCATGGACTTCATTACCTCTCTGCCTGACTCGAATGGATACAACGCAATTTTTGTGATAGTTGATCGGTTTAGCAAACTAGCGAAGTTTGCTCCGACCTTGGACACTGCAACAACGTTCACGACTTCTCGGTTGTTCCTAGATACTTGGTGGCGTTCACATGGATTACCTCGGAGTATTATTTCAGATAGAGACTCTAAGTTCACAAGTGCCTTTTGGAAACACTTGTTCCAAAAATTGGGGACTAAATTAAAATTTAGTACCGCCTTTCATCCAGAAACAGATGGGCAAACGGAACGAGTTAACTCGGTTCTGAATCAATACTTGAGGAATTATGTGAGCGCGGACCAAAGTGATTGGGCGGAGTGGCTCAGTCTTGCGGAGTATTGCTACAATTCCACGAAGCATTCGGCAACCGGCGAATCGCCTTTCTTACTGGCTTACGGACGTGAGCCAGAAGGGCCTCTTGACTTGACTCTTGCAGGGAGTTCTACATCAGCACGACCAAGAACACGGCAAACATCAGCTGAAGAGTTGGTGGCGGCAATGCAGCGGCGCGAGGAGCAAGTTAAGAAGAACCTCGAGAAGGCGCAGCAACGGTACACGAAGCAGGTAAACAAACATCGGCGGCAAGTGAAGTTTCAAGTGGGCGAAGAAGTATGGTTAACTGCGAAAAACTTCACACTTCCGAAGGATATATCGGCGAAGTTCTCATCAAAGTTCGCGGGATCTTTTGTCATTATCAAGAATCCGCACGAAGACGTCTATACCTTAGACCTTCCTCGCGAGTGGCAGTTGCATCCGACTTTCCATGTTTCTTTACTAAAGAAACACTTCAAGGATGATTTGTGACCGGAGCGCAAACAGGTTCTTAGGCCTCAACCTGATGTCGTGCAAGGCGAAGCAGAATATGAGGTGGAGTCCATTTTGCGATCTCGGCGCAAATCAAACTGGATGGAGTACTTGGTCAAATGGCGTGGTTACCATTTGAAAGAAGCAACTTGGGTGCCAGAGGAAGATCTCGCACATGCGAGCGAAGTATTGGACCTGTTCAAACGGAGACAAGAACAACAAGGGCGTTAGCAAGATGAGGACATCTCCTTCCAGCGAGGGGTGAAGAAACGACGGACCATACGAGTAGCAACTTGAGGCGATTTGGGCCGATGGACTTTGTACTTTACTTGTGTTTGGAAATAAAGATTTTGTTTCTTGAAAAATTGTCTAAGTGTATTGGTAGTGCATGGCGATGACTAGTTCTGATCAGATGCCTAGGATGTTGTCAAGAGGAGGAACGAAGCACACCATACGAGTAGCAACTTGAGGTGATTTGGGCCGATGGACTTTGTACTTTACTTGTGTTTGGAAATAAAGATTTTGTTTCTTGAAAAATTGTCTAAGTGTATTGGTAGTGCATGGCTATGACTAGTTCTGATCAGATGCCTAGGATGTTGTCAAGAGGAGGAACGAAGCACACTCAAAGGAAGCGAGCTGGTTTGGATAAGCATCTAAATCAAGACTAAGTCTTGATGTCAAGACTTAGGTTTGCCGTAGCGTTGGCAAAGCAAGTATGAACTTTCATACTTGTCTTGGGGCTTGGGGTGATCTTGCTTTGTGGTTTGCTACAAAGTAAACTTAGTCGCGCGTCTAAGTCAAATCAGGTTGCGACCGGAAAGTGAGTTTCGGGGAACCTCGTAAGTAGGTGTGAATACTTATAGTCTGCAAGTTAGAGTCTTAAGTAGAATGTTTAGAAGTTGCCAACTAGTTTTGTTTAGGGTAAGCCAAAAAGGTAAGGCTTTTCCCGAGACTAGTTGGAATTTTCTAAGGGTTCTAGCGACAACTTAAGACTCAAGCCAAGAAGGGAATTGCGGGTTAGCTACCAGAACGCAATTCTGACGCCAAGGGGTTGGCTACCCATTTTGAACTTGGTGTTAACTTAAAGGATCATTGTTGATGAGGGCATCAACCTCCAAAGTGGGGGTGAGTGTCGTGACCCTCATTCTCAAGATCGGGCGCAGACGCGAACAACAGAACCCTAGCGGACTTGCGCTAGGTTGTGAACGCTGCGAGTAGGACTTAACGGCGTGGCCGGGAAGTCGGGATCAGATGAACCCTAAGTGGTTCTCTGAACCAAGGTTGGAACCTTGGGTTAGGACATAAGGGCCTATCCCAAGAGGGCCCCAGACGAACGCTGACCTAAGGGGGCGAGTCTAAGAACGGGCTGAAACATGAGTCTCAGACATAGGTCTGAGACGTGGGACCGAGACGTGGGTCCGAGACGCAGACGAACCACAGGGTTCGACCCTGGGTCTGGACCACAGGTTTTCGGAAAAACTGCTAAGTGTTGGAGCTCCAGGGACGTTTTAGGTCGTGGACGGAGCTCCACGTAAGATCTCGAGGCGAGTGAGGTATCATTGGAAAGGTCTCGTCGAGAGCTTTCCAGTGATATATAACACTCCTCGATCTGACCTCCGAGCTGGAAGTTATGGCCGAACCACAATCGGGTTGTGGTATAATTTTCAGGGACCAAAGAGGAGGGTGGGGCCGCCGATCCCCAGAAGTATATATGAGGGGGGCTCGATGCCTGGGTGGGCCAGGACGAGTCACCCGACCCCAGGGTTCGGCGGGCGGACTCTGGGGGCATGAGGTGATGGCTGGGCCAGTTCCAAGGCACGTTCCGATCTAGACTTGGACGGCTAGACTTAGGAACGATGTAAGGGCTGGGGCAAGACTAGGGAACGAGTCGGCGGGTTAGACCGCCGTTCGGGAGCCTGGACCCAGACGGACATCACGGGCGGTTGGACCTCTAGGTGTGTTGGAGGCACCGTTTAGGACCCTGGACTTTATGGGAAGTCCGCCCCAAGTCATATTGTGACTTGCTCATGTTTGGGACCGACTTAGGCGGATCTAAGTCGGGACTTAGGATTGCTGAGCTTGATGATTAGGGAGACGGTCCGGCTCCGGTCCGGACCAAACAGAACTAAGGTAAGTGGTGCATGGACGCTAACTTGTGATGGTGTTTGCAGGTTAGCGGTTTGAATTTCGGGACCTACTGAGCAAGAGCTTCCGCTGGCGCAACAAGGCGGTAGGTGCGCGAAAGTAGCGCTTCCGCGCCCAATGTCACAAAATAGGAAAATAAGGATGGGGGAATCGATCGATTAGGTTGCCTGCAAACCACCAGAGAAGCGCGGGGGATACCGAACAAAGGTGAGAAGCAGTGGGGAAGGGAAGAGAACATGAGAAGAACCTCTACTGTCTTCTGTCGACTTCCTGAGCTGTCTTTGATCTTCCGCGCGCTTCTGGCTCTGGTTCCAGCTCCAATGCGACCCCACAAGATTGCTTCCGCTGTCAGCTTCTGGCTACGCCTCAATTCCACTTTCGATTCCACTCAGCCACCCTCCAATGTCAGCTTCCGGAAGCTCATAGAAAACCGTCTTCAGCTCGACACTCTTCTGCACTCAGCAATTCGACTTCGCCTTTCTTCTAGCTTCAAATCGATCCTAACCTCATTCGATTTCACTCGCTGATTTCCTCACTCAAATCAACTCGCTCCTTGAATCGATCTTCTCGATCTCCAGTCTCTCGATGCGAGAAGCAGGTAGGTTTCTGTGCTAATGCGTTTCCTACGCATCTTCCCTGCAGTTTAGGGATTTCGACCCTCCTGACCTACCTAACCGATTCGGTGCTACCTGATAGGTGCACCTACTCCTTACGTGGTTAAGCTTCCATGGTTGCCGTCTTCCGGAAGATGCGTGTCTTCCGCCGTCTTCCGTCTTCCGAAGACACCACCGAGAAGACGCTCTTCGGAAGACAGTCGTCTTCCAAAGAAGTCAACTTATTATTACAGACAGCCCTTAAGGTCATCTTCCTGCTAAGGAAGCCGTTATCTTAAGTAACAACGCTTCTTCAGTTATACAAATAAGTTATTAATCTCAAAAATTTCAAAAATTCGTGAATCCTGTAATTTGTGGGCACCACAACGAGGCCGAATAGCAATCACAGCTAGGTCACGAGAGTGCAGAGACCAGTCATACAGATGGTATAGTCCTTCCAAGAGCATCCCAAGACCTAGTGATAAGCGAAGATAAGAGCCTAAAGATCTCTGTTGTGGTACAAGGAGAAGAGTTGGAAGTGTATCGTCAGATGTTGATCCATTACCAATATGTCTTTGTCTGGACTGTGGAGGACATGAAAGGCATACCTGCACAGTGGAGAGAACATCGTATCGATCTCATTGAAGGATCAGTACCTGTACGACAGCGAGAATACCGACTCAATCCAAAATACTCTTTGATGGTTAAAGACGAGATAGATAAGTACCTAAAGACAGGTATTATTTTTCCTGTGTTAAGCAGAGAATGGGTAGCACCCATAGTAGTGGTACCTAAGAAGCAAATAGGAAAGATAAGAGTCTGTCAAGATTTCAAAAAGCTTAATGCAGCAACAAAGAAAGATCATCATCCTTTACCTTTTATTGATACCATTTTGGATCATGTATCTGGAAGGAATGTTACAGTTTTCTGGATGGGTTTCAGGATACAACCAAGTGTCCATCAGAGAGCAAGATAAGGACAAGACTACCTTCACTACAGATTGGGGTACTTATGTTTATCACAAGATGCCTTTTGGACTATGCAATGCACCAACTACCTTTCAGAGGATGATGACCTCAATTTTTCAATTTTTGTGAAAATTTTTACAGATTTTTATAGATGATTTTTGTGTTTTTGGCACACGTGAAGAACATGCAGCGTGTTTAGCCAAAACCTTTCAGAAGTGTAGGGAAGCCAGACTTGCATTACACCCTGAGAAGTGCTTCTTCGTGATGACTGAAGGAATACTTCTTGGACACAGAGTATCAGGTCGAGGCATAGAAGTAGATGTAGAGAAAGTTTGAGTAATACTCTCCTTGCAACCCCCTACTAACATCAGCGAGTTGAGAGCCTTCCTAGGACATGTTGGATATTACAAGAGGTTCATCAAAGACTACGCCATACTTGTGTGTCGTGCGCATACACATCATTACACAACATACATCGCTGTCAGAGGTACACCACACATACACATAACACAGGGACGATGTCATACACATACACAAGTGTACCACAATAATCTGAATAGAGAAATTACCATCTCCAACACTACAACAAAGATTACTCACAAACGGTCAAGCCAAACCCACTCTAAGCACGAAGAGAATCCGGATTACACTCAACGAGACTAACCACCATAGCCTAGAGCTTGAAGACTCAACTCAAAGAACTAAGGCCTCCAAGCCCTACCTGCGAAGTATACTCCTAGTGGGCTCTCCCACCAACTCGCTCTAACGGCACTAACGGCCTTACCGAGATGCGCCATTTTGCACTCGGTCAACCAAGCCAAGGTGCCAAACTGACGTGACAGCTGTCGTACGCATGCACATCGCTACACAACATACATCGCTGTCAGAGGTACATCACACATACACATAACACAAGGACAATGTCATACACATACACAAGTGTACCACAATCGCCCCTTAACTGGCGGTTAGGTCCCTCTAACTCCAGATAGCTCCATATCTCAACTACGTGATATACACCTTCATGGGTGCAAGGATCAAGAGGCCGGGTGCTACATCGCCTCATCGTTAGTCGCTGTCTGCAATCCATACCACGCAAAGATCTAATCGGCTATCCCTGCTATATACATCGAGGCCACCGTCCAGTAGGAACGACATTGAGAGGTGGAGTCAAACATGACATGTGCTAACTTCTCGAACAACCATCACACACCAACATACGGGCTGCTCCACCAGCAGACCCACACAACATACACCTCAAGCCGACGCGTACAACTGCTAAGCTTGGGTCAACGGTACCATCAATGTTGAGAAGATGACATGGCGTGCAATTACGCACATGATCCTTCCACACAACACCATCACAGCCCTCTAACATGAGTACTCCAGAAGGTAACACCTCAAGCACTCGTAAAATAGTGCGCCCTGCGGTCACGTCCAACGTCGTCGGTGCAGTCTGCTGTAGATAGATATAATCGCCAGGATGAAACCTGCGAATCGACGGCCGATAACCTCCTCCTCGGATAGTCGCATATCTCAAAGTGTCTCTATGCTGAGCAATCGTTAGGTTCTCAAAAGCCATAGGCATAACTCTCCAAAATGTCTCTGCTCGTTGGAGAACATGCTCTCACCCACATATCCGGGTCATCAAGGTCCAGCACCTCAGCAGAATCACGACGAATGGCCGAAGGTAGATCTGGATCTCGGTCATACAATAGAAAGTACGGTGAGAAGGAAGCCAAAGACGCTTGCCGGCTGAAACGGTAATCCATAGCCAACCATGGTAACTGCACATCCCAGTCTCCCAAGTGACCCTTCTGCAAACCATACTTGCGCAACCCTCTCTTCACCGTCTGAACTACCCTCTCCGCCAAACCATCCGCCTCAGGATGATCTCGAGATGTAGTCCGATGATCAATCAGCGCCTGATCACACAAGGCCTGAAACTCACCAAGGAACTCTGTACCTTGGTCTGTCAGCACTTCAGCTGGTGCTCCAAAATGACTCAGCACTCGATCTAAAAACGCGTACGCCGTCCCTTCACTCGCCTTATCTGGTAATGCCACCAACTCAATCCACTTGGAGAAGTGCTCCACCATCACCAACACATACCGGTGGTGACGTACAATCAACGGTAAGGGTCCCGCAAAATCCAAACTCCAACGGTAACCCAATCCCATAATCGGTAAGGGGTGTAACTGTGGAGTAGGAGCATTAAACGATGCTCGTACTCGATCACAAACCACACATCGTGCGACAAACTGTTGCACCTCGATGTGCATACCACGCCACCAATATTGTCCTTGGACAATATTGGTGTCCTATGTGTACGCTTCACTCCAAAATGTCTCAACTCCTCATGGGCATGTCGTACTAACTGTGCCCTCTGGGATGGATGTGGCACTATCCGTATCCTCCCATCATCCCACACTCGAAGTACATGTCGTCCTTCTCGTCAAAATCTCTTCGCTCTTGAAGGACACGATCTCGCTCCTTGGTACTTACTGTGCTTACTATCACACCAGTACATAGATACTCCATCACGATCACATCATCATGGATATCTCCCTGGTCTGAAACATCATCTCCACCCTCAGGATCTGGAGACTCATCATCTACTCTCTGACCAGAGAAAGATACGACTTGGCCCTCCATACTAGAGTTCATGGCCAACACACAAAGAAAGGCAGATGCATGCCACCCTGGCACTATCTCCTCATCAACCTCATCATGCCATCGAGCCCCAGTCTGATCCTGCTGACTCGTGCACGGGTTGCGACTCAACCCATCGGCATCTAGGTTTGCAACTCCAAGTCTATGTACTACTTGAAAGTCATACTCTTGTAAGATCAGAGCCCATCGTGCAAGCTTCCCTGTAAGCTTGTCGGACTCCATCAACCACTTGAGCGGCTGGTGATTAGTGATGAGAGTAAAGGGGTTCCCAAACAGATAACATCAGAAGTGTTCAACAGCCCACACTACAGCTAAACACTCCCCCTCGTATTAACTGTACCTCACCTCCGCCAAATTGTTAGAGCGACTGACATACGCCACACGAACTCCTTTTTCTCATCATCATGCTGAGTCAACACTACTCCAAGTCCCAACATACTCCAATCAGTGTGTAGTTGAAAAGGACGCCTCCTAACGGGTCTCCTCAAGATGGGAGCAGATGTCAACCTATCCTTGAGCTCTACGAAAGCTCGCTCCTGCTCATCTTCCCACTGCCACTCTTGGTCCACCTTCATCAACTTTGTCAACGGCTTCGCAATTGCACTAAACCCCTTCACGTACCGACGATAGAAGTTCACCAAACCAATAAATGCTCGAACTCGACTCACATCTGTGGGACGTGAGATACGTGCAATAGCCTCAACTTTTGTCTGATGAACACCCAATCCACTTGGATAGATGGTGTGGCTCAGATACTCTACCAACTCCTGGAAGAACTTACACTTCCCAGGGTGTAACTTCAATCCATGAGCTCTCAACCGCTCGAACACATCCCGTAAGTGTCTCTCGTGCTCCTCCACTGTAGCACTATAGACTAAGATGTCGTCAATATAACATCTGACAAAATCCAATCCTGCTAGGATTCTGTCCATCACCCGTTGGAACTCAGCAGGGGCGTTCTTCAACCCAAATGGTAAGAACCGTCACTGATACAAACAATCCTTGCCGTGAGAGTCAATTCTCCAAAATGTTGTCTTGGACTTATCTTCTTCTCTCACTGACAACTGATGATATCCTACTCGAAGATCCAAAGTACTGAAGATCTTCACATGCCCCACTACATCAAAGATCTCCTCAGGTGTCGGCATGGCATACTTATCAGACTTCGTCTGCCGATTGATAAGATGGTAGTCTCCACACATCCGTCTATCCGTGTAGTTGCCATACATATCCTTCTTGGCTGGCATAACTGTGACAGATGCATACTCTTCATGCGACATCTCCACCAACCCAACCTCCAACAAGTCTTGAGTTCTACTCTGGATCAAGGCTCTCTCCATGTCACTGTATCTGTAAGGACGTCAAAAGATTAGCGTGTCATTAGCCAAGTCGATCCGTATATCATGTCCCTTCAAGGTATCCAAATCCTTCATACTGAAGGCAAAACAATTCTTGTAGCTCTTCAGGAATCTTTGAACTCTTCGTCTCTCCTCTCTTATAAGCTTGGGTCCAATCTCCGGCTCCCAAGTATCCTCTATCACCATGCTAGAGGTAGAAGACGAAGTCGTTGACTGCTATCTTGCAGCCTCTAGAGCAGTTTCCTTCTGCTCACCACCAACAACCTCCATCGCTACTGTGCGGAAAACTTCTGCAGTTCTAGCTGCAAGCTCCACACTCTCTCCTACGACATCCCATGATGTCCAAGGATGACGAACTCCAGGTGCCTCGCCCCCAGCCTTTGCCTCCACCGACCCGGTAGGCAAAGAGCTCAAGAGTGCTCGAGCAGTAACACCCGTCGATCGCATCCGACGCTGCTCAGCCAATCCAAGGCTAACAATCCATGTCAAGCAATTCAAGTCCATTGCTTGATCCAATACTTGACGACGTGAAGTCTCCGACACCGAAGCTACTACCGTCGTACCCGTAACGAAACCCATCGCTCGCTCTCTCTCATCGGCATTGAGCTCCACCAACTGCCGTAATTGAGCATCCCACACAAGCCCAGGTCCTCCATCTTTGTAAGCATGTGACACTTGAAAGCTCACCAACGTGGGCAATGCTACCATGGGCCGTCCCACTAGGTTCACCACTGCCATGGGTGACCTATCGACGACTCTCACTACTTGAGATCGTAGTCCTGCATCCAAGATGCTATCAACCGTGAGATGCGATGGTCGTCTGACTCCATCGTATGCGCGCTTAAGCACCTCTCTCGGTAACAAGTTCGTCCATCACAACCGTGGACGATGTGCACGAGATCTTACTCTCGCTGCATCCAACAACACTGCTGGTCCAACCCAAGACCGCACTTGGTGCACACTCGCCATCATCTGTGTACGAGCATCACCCAACAAAAGAACGTTCTCCAAGATGTACGCTGAAGAATCCAACTGATGCATCTGGAGATGTCATAAGATCCGTAACATCTCCCAGAACATCCTAGATCGCAGGTCATGTAAACCCTGACTTCTCTCAGCACGCGTGTGACCTTGACATGGCCATACGGCTATCACCAAGTGAATGATGTCAACAAACATAAGATCCTGCACCCCCAGCAGCGAAATATCTTACAATAATGCTTGCTGGTATCCTCTAACAGATGATATGGACAACAACTCAGGATATCTCTACACCAAACGTGCCACATGTCACAATGAGATGCGTCTCGCAATCTCATCTCTCTCCACATACAAGTATCGCTGTACTTGTATGCCTGCCTGCAATACCGCAACCAAACCTGTGCTGATCTCTCCAAACAGCTCCAGCACACATACACCCTCTTCTGGATACTGCCACACAATGGGAGTCGTATCCAACGATGATAAAGTCACAAGGCCAGTAGCAGGAACAACCCTTTGTTCCTCTACTGGTGGTACAAAGGCTTCACTCCAAGCTTGTTGCACCAATTGATCAGCATACTGCTGCAACTCTCCACTCGAACTCCAGAGTGGAACATCCAAGGCAGATGGTACTAACATAGACATTGTGGTGTCCACAAATTACAGGATTCACGAATTCTTGAAATTTTTAAGGTTAATAACTTGTTTGCATAACTGAAGAAGCGTTGTTACTTAAGATTACGGCTTCCTTAGAAGGAAGATGATCTTATGATCTTTTGTTGCAATAAGAAGTTGACTTCTTCGGAAGACGGTTGTCTTCTGAGAAGCATCTTCCCAATGGTGTCTTCCGAAGACGACGGAAGACCGCAGAAGACAGCAGAAGACGGAAGACACGCGTCTTCTCGACGACAGCGACCGCGGAGGTCTAACCACGGGATTTCCAAGTAAAGAAGTGGGTGTACCTACTTGGGTAACCCCGTGGTGATGAACAGGTTAGGTAGGTCTGGAGTGTTGAAACTCCTAAACTACGAGAAAGACAGCGCAGGAAGTGCATTAGCACAGACACCTACCTGCTTCCCACATCGAGAGATTGGAGACTGAGAAGATCGATTCAGGCAGCGAGTTGATTTGAGTGAGAAAAGCAGCGAGTGAAATCGAGTGAGGACAAGATCGATTCGAAGTTAGAAGGAAGGCGAAGTCGAATTACTGAGCGCAAGAAGCGTAGTGAACTGAAGGCGTTTTCTGTGAGCTCCCGGAAAGCTGACATTGGAGGGTGGCTGAAAGGAATCACACAGCCCACACTGCCGCCAAACACTCTCCCTCATACGAACTATACCTCGCCTCCGCTGAATTGTTGGAGCGACTAGCATACGTCACCACGAACTCCTTTTACTCATCATCATGTTGAGTCAGCACTACTCCAAGTCCCAACATACTCCAATCAGTGTGCAGTTGAAAAAGACGCCCCCTAACGGGTCTCCTCAAGATGGGAGCAGATGTCAAACTATCCTTGAGCTCTACAAAAGCTCGCTCCTGCTCATCTCCCCACTGCCATTCCTGATCTACCTTCATCAGCTTGGTCAACGGCTTCGCAATTGCACTAAATCCTTTCACGTATCGACGATAAAAGTTCACCAAACCAACAAATGCTCGAACTCGACTCACATCTGTGGGACGTGGGATACGTGCAATAGCCTCAACCTTCGTCTGTTGAACATCCAATCCACCTGGATAGTTGGTGTGGCCCAGATACTCTACCAACTCCTGGAAGAACTTACACTTCCCAGGGTGTAACTTCAATCCATGAGCTCTCAACCGCTCGAACACATCCCGTAAGTGTCTCTCGTGCTCCTCCACTGTAGCACTATAGACTAAGATGTCGTCAATATAACATCTGACAAAATCCAATCCTGCTAGGATTCTGTCCATCACCCTTTGGAACTCAGCAAGGGCATTCTTCAACCCAAATGGTAAGAACCGCCACTGATACAAACAATCCTTGCCGTGAGAGTCAATTCCTCATAATGCTGTCTTGGACTTATCTTCTTCTCTCACTAGCAACTGATGATATCATGCTCGAAGATCCAAAGTACTGAAGACCTTCACATGCCCCACTGCATCAAAGATCTCCTCAGGTGTCGGCATGGCATACTTATCGGACTTCGTCTGCCGATTGATAGGCCGATAGTCTCCACACATCCGTCTTTCCGTGTAGTTGCCATACATATCCTTCTTGGCTGGCATAATTGTGGCAGATGCATACTCTCCATGCGACATCTCCACCAACCCAACCTCCAACAAGTCTTGAGTCTGACTCTGGATCAAGGCTCTCTCCATGTCACTGTATCTGTAAGGACGTTGAAAGATTGGCGTGTCATTAGCCAAGTCGATCCGTATACCAGGTCCCTTCAAGGTACCCAAAAACTTCATACTGAAGGTAAAACAATTTCTGTAGCTTTTCAGGAATCTTTGGACTCTTCGTCTCTCCTCTCCTATAAGCTTGGGTCCAATCTCCGGCTCCCAAGTATCCTCTGTCACCATGCTAGAGGTAGAAGACGAAGTCGTTGACTGCTATCTTGCAGCCTCTGGAGCAATTTCCTTCTGCTCACCACCAACAACCTCCACAGCTACTGTGCGTAAAACTTCTGCAGTTCTAGCTGCAAGCTCCACACTCTCTCCTATGACATCCCATGATGTCCAAGGATGACGAACTCCACGTGCCTCGCCCCCAGCCTTTGTCTCCACCGACCTGGTAGGCAAAGAGCTCAAGAGTACTCGAGCAATAACACCCGTCGATCGCATCCGACGCTGCTCAGCCAATCCAAGACTAACAATCCATGTCAAGCAATTCAAGTCCATTGCTTGATCCAATACTTGACGACGTGAAGCCTCCGACACAGAAGCTACTACCGTCGTATCCGTAGCGAAACCCATCGCTCGCTCTCTCTCATCGACATTGGGCTCCACCAACTGATGTATTGAGTATCCCACACAAGCCCAGGTCCTCCATCTTTGTAAGCATGTGACGCTGGAAAGCTTACCAAAGTAGGTAACGCTACCATGGGCCTTCCCACTAGGTTCACCACTGTCATAGGTGACCTATCGACGACTCTCACTACTTGAGATCGTCGTCATGCATCCAAGATGCTATCAACTATGAGATGCGCTGGTCGTCTCACTCCATCGTGTGCGCACTTAAGCACCTCTCTCGATAACAAGTTCGTCCATCACAACCGTGGACGATGTGCACGAGATCCTGCTCTCGCTGCATCCAACAACACTGCTGGTCCAACCCAAGACCGCACTTGGTGTACACTCGCCATCATCTGTGTACGAGCATCACCCAACAAAGGAACGTTCTCCAAGATGTATGCTGGAGAATCCACATGATGCATCTGGAGATGTCGTAAGATCCGTAACATCTCCCAGAACATCCTAGATCGTGGGTCATGTAAACCCTGACCTCTCCCAGCACGCGTGTGATCTTGACATGGCCATCCGGCTATCACCAAGTGAATGGTGCCTCCAAACGTAAGATCATGCACCCCCAGCAGCGAAATATCTGGCGGTAATGCTTGTTGGTATCCTCTAACAGCTGATATGGGCAACAACTCAGGGTATCTTTGCACCAAACGTGCCACATGTCGCAATGAAACGCGTCTCGCAATCTCATCTCTCTCCACATACAAGTATCGTTGTACTTGTATGCCTGCCTGCAATACCACAGCCAAACCTGTGCTGATCTCTCCAAATAGCTCCAGCACACACACACCCTCCTCTGGATACTGCCATACAATGAGAGTCGTATCCAACGGTGATAAGGTCACAAGGCCAGTAGCAGGAACAACCCTTTGTTCATCTACTGGTGGTACAAAGGCTCCACTCCAAGCCTGCTGCACCAACTGATCAGCATATTGCTATAACTCTCCACTCGAACTCCAGAGTGGAACATCCAAGGCAGATGGTACTAACGTAGACATGCTAGGCATGTCCTCCACCTCCTCAAACATCGGAGTATCCTCCGCATGGGCCCTCCAACAACTCACCCGGCCAAGTGATGACCAAACTAATGGATGCCATCGTCCCTGGTGTAGGCTCCGTCGTCCTAACTCTAGCGCTGAATCGCACTGGTAAGCGGCTCACTCGTCTCTCACCGGACTGCCAACCTGGTCTGTAAGATGCTGTCTCCATCCAATAGTCGATCACGAACCCATAAGATACAACACAGCACCTCCAACCAATACATCATAAGACTCTGCGGCTGTAACGATGGCCTTGGCCCTCACCATAGAGCCATCCGTGGGATGATCTGACCGAATTCTCACCGTCAACATCTCACGTGTCATATGTAGAGCCGCACCTCCTGATCCCCCTAGAGATGTCTGCAACTGGAATGGACATCTCTCCACCTCGGACTTCTTTAGACCCAAACCGATACATGCCGCCTTTACCAACATCAACGGTTGGGCTCCAGAGTCTAACAAGACCTTCTGAGGTCGATACACTTTCCCTGAAGGTGTCACCAAACAGAAGATACCACTTCTGTTGTCCAACAACACCACACTTGGTGCCAAACCAGCACAGTCAATCGCCGACCTAGCTGGTAACTCATCTAACCTAGCAGCCGTCGCTTGCCAAGTACCACTGGTAGCTGTCCAGATCCTCGACTCCATGGACACGTCTATCGTCTCTCGCTGAACTACTTCAGCACCAGAGGTAACTACATCCTCGCTCTCATTGAGCGTGGCCGTCAACTGGAACACTGGAGCCAAGTTGACTCCCAATGTCCTCATATCCGTGGCAGAGAATAACGGGGCTCGCAAAACTGCTGTAGCCGCCCCCAACATCGGGTTCGACGTCGCATCCAAAGACATCGAAGGTGGACTCACATCACACCCACTCCTGGATGTCGATACCTCCAACTCTACTGCACCATCGGTAGGCTGTTTAGGAACCATAGATGTGGTCCTCAACGCCTCCGATAACGTGAACGACTGGGGAAGCTTGGCCTGTCTACCAGCCTCCCCGCGTTGTGGATCCAACTCCACTGACGCACCTCGTGGCTCAGAGACACGTTGTCGTGTTGTGGATTGGCTAGGGTGTGAAACCACCACATATCCTTATCGTACGTGTTTGGTGTTGAGGAGCCACTGGACCTTATCGTGTCAAAAAATAAGGCTCCACGTGGACGATCCATGTACTCTCCGCTGAGTGGAGATAAGTGTAGTACTCTTGTCGTCACATGCGAGGTTGATGTATAAGAAGAGAGGTGCGCGGAGCTTGAGATATAGAGTGTAGAGTATCCATGTGTAGTGTGAGTGTGATCAGTATCATCGGATGAAGTAAGCGGCAGTACGAGTGGTAGGCATGAACGGAGAGCCCTTTCGTGCTCCTGATCTTCCACTTGCGCATCCATTCGTCATTCCATTGTCTGCCGCGAGATCACTTTCGAGTATTTATGGTAGCTCATTGAGGAGAGTCGTTTATGGCTGCGGTGATGGCTACTCCGGATCCTATCGTTCTTCCCATTGTCACTTACGACGCTGTTTGGGATCTTACTGTCTACATCTTTCTCTGATGTGGTATGGATCCTCCATTGGATCTGAACTTTCCAACGAGAGTTCCGTTGTCGGAGTGTAATCCGTCTACCTAGGAAAGCGCCGGGCTTCTGGCTGTGGTTGTTCACTCAAGAGGTTGGCTTTCAGGTCACAATAGGGCTATAAACACTCACACAGATGTGTAAGTTCTAGTAATATACCCAGAAGGAGAAATTCAGGTCTAGCTGGCAGTAATAGGACTCGGCGGTGAACTTTGACACTCACGGAGAGGAAAACTATGAAGGTTTAGACCTCTAAACTTCCCCTACATGCAAATGAGGTACTACTGAACTCACAGACGAAATTTCAGCCTGAGATCAAATTCTGACACGGAGATATGAACAGAAAAGTTTTGAGCAAGAAAACTACGGCAATTTCTGGTACCTAGCTGGCTATTTCAACCTATAACAGGAGGTTGGCTCGATCAATTTCAAAGTTTCTTACAGGATTTGCAGTCTACAGGGTGCTGAACATCCCTGTGAAGTTGGGACTCCTGAATGTACACAGAACTGTAGATCTCCTCCTCTGAAGTCGCTGCTCTAGATTAAGAGCTTTTCAGACCCCCTCAGCTTCAGCGGCCGCCCTGAATTACTCAGTTGCTCAATCGATATGAAACTTTTTGTGAAATCGTAGCCCTGCTGGCGGAGAACAAAACCTCGAAGTTTTGAAGCAATTTCCTCAAATCTGCTGCGAGTGACACTGAAAACCCTAAATCCAACCAAAATGATTCAACTCTAGCACAATCCGAACTTCAATTGCTCATAACTCCGTCTTTATTGACTCAAATCGATCGAAATTTTCACTGGAAGTGCTTGGCATGACGAGACCTCTCTCCCTTTGCTCTCAGATTTCGAAGATCCCTCACCAAATGCTCGAACTCCACTCTAGAGCTCTATTTCTAAATTTAGAGTTTAACAAAAGACAAAAATGGACCAATGGGAGTTCATAGCTCCACTTGGTTGTCCTTTAGTACCCTAAACCACGTGGCAACTTAGTTTTACTCATAGGCTACCACGTCAAGCCCCCTAGAGTGCCACCGTAAAACTTAAATTACTTAAAACGACACGCAGCCCCGAAAAATAACTTAAATCAGCTAGAAAGCGTGCATGGACGACACGCAAATACAACCCATGAGCTTAAGCCCTATCAACATGGTAATCAACCTACTAAGACTCAAAATAGTGTTAACACCGTATGCAAAGGTGTCAAACATATACATAAATGACTAGAAGTAATATAAGCTAACTTCTAGAACTACTAAACTCAAGCGTCGGAGTAGAAATATAACATGTAGCCGCCAAGTAGCGCGACACCGTTCAACACTTGGGTCGAAATACGATGTTACAGTCGACCAAAGGTGGCGCATCGTGAGTTTGTCATGAGGAACTTCGGTGAGGATTATTACAATCAGATAATAGCTTCATCGGTTCCTTTTGTAGTTCCGTTTATTGTCAACCGTTTTAGAGTCGGGGTTTTGACTCTCTATTGAGCGTAGTTTGTACTTCGTGTTTACGTGCTTTGTGGCCGACGGCATCCTCAACGGCACGTGTTTGTAGTTGTTCAATATAAACTTTGAGGCCTAAATGGTACTCTCGTTCTTTGTGTGTTTGTCATGTGAGTGAAGACAAAACTCTTTTGTCAACTTGTTTCTCATTGGTCAAAAGTTTGACCAATCACCTTCTACCAAGTTCCTTTCACATTTTCGAGGGTTAGAGGCACTTCCAGTGGTCCATTCGCGCAGTCTGAGATATGGTTGGAAAGCTTGGGAGACGAGGATGCCCGTGGACTCAATGGTTGCTGGATTTGAAGCGCAGATGAGAAAGTTTCGATCAATTGAAGCTGAGGGGGTCAAATTCGTGACCAATTTCGTTTCTGTGAGGTCTTTCTCACTTTCTGGGAGTTCTGTGAGGTTGTTAGAGATTAATTGACTGTTGCTGGAAAGCTCTTGAGATGGGCTTGTTGATGGACTCCGAGATCAATCGATTCCAAGCCAGAGTGAAAAAGTTACGGTCAGCTGAAGTTGGGTGTCTCAAATCGGAGGCTATGATAGTAGGCGACTGTAAACAGAAGACATTGAGAGAGATATGGAGAGTTTGAGGTCGAATTTCGCTATGAAACCTTCTAGGGTTTGAGAAGGTACAGTCAGCTACCTACTTGTGAAATTTCAGACCATTTGGATTACTAGGATGAAGGGAAACGTTGTTTTTGTGCACAAGGGTCTGCATATCGTCTTGTGTCATTGACGAAAAGGGCTTGGATCAATCCGAGAGTTTGGTTGAGGATCTGCTGGTGAAATTTTTCAGAGTGATAGTGATGGTGACACATTAGCTTCCTAAGAAGTTTGAGTTGTTTTGGTCAAGTGGTTTGTGAGGATTCGAACAACAAAGTTCTGCCGAAATAGTATCATGTTATAAAAACAGCGATAAGGGCTTGGATCATTTCGAAATTTTAGTTGAGGATCTGCTGGTGAAACTTTATAGAGTGGTAGTGATGGTGACTCATTAGCTTCTTGAGAAGTTTGAGTCATTTTTGTTGAGTGGTTTGTGAGGAATCGAACAGCAAAGTTCTGTCGAAATAGTATCATATTATAAGAAACAGCGAACTTTGGAACGGCATAGATTCCAACTCAGAGATGATCTCTCTGCATGTAATACCTTAATAGAGAGATTATTCTACAGGCTATCTGCTGGCCTTGGTTTCATCTCATTCTGAGTTGTGGTTGAGGAGTGACAGCGGGGTAAAGTTGAGAGGTTCTTGCTCTGAAAGACGCAAGAGTTAAGATTCAAGTTTGGATTACTGGGTTGAAGAAAAACGTTGTTTTTGTGCACAAAGGTCTGCATATCGTCTTGTGTCATTGACGAAAAGGGCTTGGATCATTCTGAGAGTTTGGTGCCTAGATCCCGATGGGTTGAGTCGCAACCCGTGCACGAGTCAGCAGGATCAGACTAGGACTCGATGACATGACGAGGTTGATGAGAAGATAGTGCTTGGGTGGCATGCATGCATCTGTCTTTCTTTGTGTGTTGGTCATGAACTCTAGTATGGAGGGCCAAGTCGTATCTTTCTCTGGTCAGAGAGTAGATGATGAGCCTCCAGATCCTGAGGGTGGAGATGATGTTGCAGACCAACGAGATATCCATGATGATGTGACTGTGATGGAGTATCTACGTACTGGTGTGGTAGTAAGCACAGTAAGTGCCAAGGAGCGAGATCGTGTCTTTCAATGAGCGAAGAGATTTTGACGAGAAAGACGACATGTATTTCAAGTATGGGGTGATGGGAGGATACGGATAGTGCCATCCCAAAGGGCACAGTTAGTACGACATGCCCATGAGGAGTTGGGACATTTTGGAGTGAAGCGTACGCATAACTTACTCCAAGGACAGTATTGGTGGCGTGATATGCACGTCGATGTGCAACAGTTTGTCGCACGATGTGTGGTTTGTGATCGAGTACGAGCATCGTTTAATGCGAGTACTCCACAATTACACCCTTTACCGATTATCGTTGGAGTTTAGATTTTGCGGGACCCTTATCGTTGATCGTACGTCACCACCAGTATGTGTTGGTGATGGTGGAGCACTTCTCCAAGTGGATTGAGTTGGTGGTATTACCAGACAAGGCGAGTGAAGGGACGGCGTATGCGTTCTTAGATCGAGTGCTGAGTCATTTTGGAGCACCAATTGAAGTGCTGACAGACCAAGGTACAGAGTTTCTTGATGAGTTTCAGACCTTGTGTGATCAGGCGCTGATTGATCATCGGACTACATCTCGAGATCATCCTGAGGCGGATGGTTTGGCGGAGAGGGTAGTTCAGACGATGAAGAGAGGATTGCGCAAGTATGGCTTGCAAAAGGACCATTTGGGAGACTGGGATGTGCAGTTATCATGGTTGGTATGGGCTACCGTTTCAGCCGACAAGCATCTTTGGCTTCCTTCTCACCGTATTTTCTATTATATGGCCGAGATCCAGATCTACCTTCGGCCATTCGTCGTGATTCTACTAAGGTGTTGGACCTTGATGACCCGGATATGTGGGTGAGAGCATGTTCTCAACGAGCAGAGACATTTCGAAGAGTTATGCCTATGGCTTTTGAGAACCTAGCGATTGCTCAACATAGAGACACGTTGCGACATGCGACTATCCGAGGAAGAGGTTATCAGCCGTCGATTCGCAAGTTTCATCCTGGCGATTATATCTATCTACAGCAGACCGCACCGACGACGTTGGATGTGACCGCAGGGCGCACTATTTTACGAGTGCGGGAGGTATTACCTTCTGGAGTACTCATGTTAGAGGGTCGTGATGGTGTTGTGTGAAAGGACCATGTGCGTAATTGCACGCCATGTCATCTTCCCAACATTGATGATATCGTTGACGCAAGCTTAGCAATTGTATGCGCGGGCTTGAGGTGTATGTTGTGTGGTTCTGCTGGTGGAGCAGACCGTATGTTGGTGTATGATGGTTGTTCGAGAGGTTGACACATGTCATGTTTGACTCCACCTCTCAGTGTCGTTCATACTGGACGGTGGGTTTGTCCTCAATGTATATAGCAGAGATAGCCGATTATATCTTTGCGTGGTATGGATTACAGACAGACAACTAACGATGGGGTGATGTAGCGCCCGGCCTCTTGATCCTTGCACCCATGAAGGTGTATATCACGTAGTTGGGATATGGAGCTATCTGGAGTTAGAGAGATCTAACCGCCAGTTAGAGAGACGATTGTGATACACTTGTGTATGTGTATGACATCGTCCATGTGTTATGTGTATGTGTGGTATACCTTTGACAGCGATGTATGTTGTGTAGCGATGTGTATGCGCATGACATCCAAAAACTCCTTCTTGTAGCTTAGAATCACACACACCGTCCAAACGAATCGTCTGATCTGACATCCGTCTCCTCCGGTAGATAGATCTAGCTACGCTGAACCCAACGAGACTCCAAACAAGTTGCTTGGAGTTCTCTTCACGAAACCTCACAAGAAATTTGATCGTATGAAGCAAAAAACAGACGTAAATCCACTCCTTGTGGCTCAAACTCACTCATCACACCCAAACCAACAATCCAATCCACATACAATCTTCTCCTATACATAGGTGAAGACTCCATGATTGCGTAGGCACCAAGAACAAAGAACTTGGCTGAATGATCGCGAAGAACAATCCAACCTCAGGTCGTAGACGACGAAAAACTGACGTAAGTTGTGGTGCCCACAATTTGCAAGATAAGAGATTTTTTCAAAAAGTTTAAGTTAATGACGTGTCTATATAATTGAAGTAACCTTATTATTTAAGACTATATCCTGCTTAGCGAGAAGATGATCTTAAGACAAATTCATGAGAAGAAGTCGACTTCTTCCGAAGCCGGAAGATAGAGTACGCTTCCGAGAAGATAGTGAGTACAACCACGAGAGGTACCAACCGCACACCCACTAGGTAAGGGGTAGGTATATGTAGTGACACAAGATTTCTCCTTTTGCCCATTTAGTATACAAGATATCGTTCCCACAGAGGATTTACGTAAATAATCGCTGCTCTAAGTTCTAGGATCTGTTCAAACACACAAACACACGGGTTTTACCTAAAAAATCCGTCTTCTCACAAAACCACACAAAACCACACGTCTTCCAGACACACCACCTGGTGCTCTGGAACTAAACAAACAACTACCAACGAAAATATCACACAATTATTCACAGAAAAGCTCAGGAAGACGATCTTCCTGCTTCCAGGTTGCTTCTTCCGGTCTTCTCGATACCGTCTTCTCGAAGCAATTCTCGTCTTCTGGGGGTTCAGCTCGTCTTCTCACACCTCCAGAAGGCTGCCCTGCTTCGCAGAATTCGACTAGTAACGGTCGTTACACCTTATTCTCACACTCACATTCCAACGGGTTAGATAAATCACAGGGTGTATGCCCCCTGTAGCCTTCCTGGGCTTCTGCCTACGGAAATGGTCTTCCTGCAGCACTACAACGACATTCACCTTCACGGAAGCTCAATATAAGTCTCGGAAGCTCACTAGAAGAAGATAAGAAGATGGGGAAGATGGGAGAAGATGGAGAAGATAAGAAAATCCAAACAAGAGAAAACAAGATGAAAAGAGTAAATTAAGATTCCGACAGGCTTCTAGTCCGGATCTTGACTAACAAGCCATCCCTGCTTGTAATAGTTTGGGTGCAACAAACGTGAGTACTGTTGCACCGTCTTCTACTTGAGGATGTCGTCTTCTGTTGCGAGAAGAAGGCTTCTTTCTTCTTCACTTCGCTGCTCTGACTGCTTTGTCTTCTGGGAGCTGATAAGCTAGAAAGCCCTGCAGTTACCTCGGGTGTCACTGAGGTGGCTTCCTCCTCATCGTCTCTTGCTGGCTCTGCTGTCGTTGCTGCTGCATCTTCCTTGGCTTCGGCTTCTGCTTCGGAAGACAGAAGCGTCTTCTGGGAAGCGGAGTCGACAGGTGCTTCTTCCGTCTTCTGAGGCACGGGTGTGGGACTAGGGACCATGGGGACCTCATTGAGATCCGGGGAAGTCGCTTCCTCCACGCGGAATACCTGGAAAGACGGCTCGTCTTTCTATCTTCCAGGAGACATCTTGTCTTCCAGGGCATCTTCTGGAGTCTTCTCGGCTTCCAACGCTGTTACCACCAAGTGCACAGCGAGGTCGAACTCCTCCTTCTCCATTCCGGATCCAGTCGATGGTGCTGGAGCGTGGGAAGATGCGGTTGCAGGTGTCGGAAGCGAGGGAAGACCATAAAGTGTCTTCACTCCTTCTATCTGTCGATCCAAGTACCTGAACATGCTCTCCCGGCATTCCACCAACATCGCTTTGGACTCGCTGTCCCATCCTCTAGCTAAGGTAAGTAACTTCCTACCCGCGGTGTAGTTGAACTTCTTCCGAAGCGCTTCCACCGACTGTGCCAACATCTTCTGTGCACGGGTCTCTGCTGCTTCCCTCTGCGTCCTCTCAACTGCAGCTCGCGCTTCTGCGGCTTCTCGCTGCGTCTTCCATATGGTCTGCTCTTCTACGAGGGCGGTGATCTTCTCCCACACTCGGGTGACTTCCTGATTACGCTGCTGTACCCGCGCCTGCAACTCTTGGTTGCTCTTCCGAAGCTGCACCAGCTCCTTGGCAGAAGCGGCTGCTTCCGCCTTGTACCTGGCTGCAAGCTTCTCCGTGGTGCGGAGACTAGCTTCCAGCGACTCCGTCTTTTTCTGGTCTTCTCCCTGTCGCAGTAAGGTGTGCAGGCCGAACCCAGGTTGCAAGGGCCTCCCTTGTGCCTTCGCTCTCTTCTCCAGCAACTCCATAGCTGGCTGGATCTCCTTCTGGAAGTAGGCGCTGAACTCCTCCAGTCGTCTTCCTGCGGAAGACAAGTTCATCTCCACCACTCGCTCCGCGGTGTCGACTTCGTCTTCCAGAGGCAAGGAAGCCTCTTCCACCACAATAGCCTTCATCTTCTGCGCACGAGAAGAAGCTACTCTTCTCATCTTCCGAGGTGGAAGACTCCTCATGGCAGGAGCGGCTCTCTTCTTTGCGCTTCCCCGCATCGCAGCAGGAGCGCCCATCCATCCTTCGTCTTCTGGAGTCTTTGGAAGACTCCCAGGCGTTGCAGAAGCAGTCTTCTGCTCTGATCGGGTACTCAGCAGGTCTTCTTCTCCGATCCTGAATGAATGAGGGAGATGGGTGTCCTCGGTACACTTCTGGGACCCATCTTCCTCAGTGACGTGGCGTCTTCCGACGCACTAGACTTGTCTTCTCTCACCAGAAGCGTCTTCTGGTGAGAGCCGGGCCTCAGCTGTGGCATCAGAGTGGGAGGGGACTTTGCTGCTGCCTCTCGGTCATCGTTTTCCAAGGTCTCCTCCTTCACCTCCTGTCGCTCCGTTGGCCCATACCTTGCCAGCTGATCTTCCCTAAGATCCCCCATGGCTACATACAAGTAGCAGAGGAAGGGCGTCAAGTGTCCTCCCGCCGGGGTACCCAAGTATGCTAGCTCCGTCTGTACGTAGTTGTGGATGTACGCGCCCCAGTAGATGGGCACTCTGTCATCCCACACTGATTCCAGGAACTCCACGTCCTGATCTCCTAAGTACCTTGTCTTCTGCGCTTTCCCCTTGGAAAAAAGATGCAGAAACAACTTCGTCAGAAGTCGCTTCTTCGGCTCCCGGTAAGATTCTATCTTCCAACCGTTCCTCCCTTGCCTGTTTTCCACAAAAAGGCAGGTGGTGCTCCCAGGCATATGCCACGAACTCACGATTCTAGGCAAGATCTTCGGTATCCTCGGTTCTCGGATTCAGGCCTGTGAAAAGCCCTGTGCCACCAGTCTTCAGTCCAGGAAGACGGTCTTCCTCGAGCTACTCCTGCCTTCGCAGGTACACGGTTACGCGGTGGTAACGCTGCCCACACCTCCTCCAGAAGTCCTTGATCTGCGAGGTTCCAATCCCACAGGAAGAAGTCGAGACCCAACTCCTTGAGGAAAGGAGTGGCCTCGGCCAATTCTGCCGCTGGTAACACCAAGCCTCGCGGATGCATCGTCATGCTGGAAGATCTGTTGCACTAAGCCACAAGCACTTACTATGAGCTGAAGGCTCAGTCCTTCCCAAGTGCCCACAGTCTAGCTTCTACTTCTCAGAAGACGAAACTAGTCTTCCAGAAAACAGCTACTCCGTCTTCCGAGATTCTAACCGTACTTCCTAGATAGCTCTCGTCTTCCGAGCTATATCTAAACAATTCTATTTAAGCAAGGCCTCGCATGGATTACCAAGAAGACAACCCACCTTGCATTACATCCTACTTCCTATCAGAAGATACAAGATTCGCGAAACATCAAGTGCATAACAGGTTCAGAAGTCGGTTGCGGGCTCCTGCGGTGACAGTGGCCTCTGGGAAGACACTTGGGACAGCTTCCGATTCAATGTCTTTCTCGGAAGACTCCCCGAAGTCAGACTTCCCTTCACCGGTCTCACTTGTCTTCGTCTTCCTACGCGTAATCTATCCTCACAACAGACTCAAGACAATTGCACTCTGTTCTTTTGACTTCTCACCTCTCATACGCACTCAGAAGAACCTTGCTGCTCGGTGGGAAGACATGACCCTCGACCATTCTCTCCAGATTCTACCAGCAAGTATTCTCACGACTCTCTTCTAAGTTCAGGAAGAAGAAGGAATGGCTGCTATGGGTCGAACAGAAGAGACACGAATGGACCCTCATGTCTTCTCGCTCATTTTGCCAGCCTTTCAGTCTTCTAGTCTCTCTAGGAAGATGTGGAGTTGAGAAGCATTGGAAGACCGGGAGGCACAAGCCTAGTTCTCGACTTCCAACTTCTCGAGGTGATACTGAAAACACTCAAGTAAGTCTCTAGGCTCTTCTGATAAGTTCAGGAAGCAGAGTTCAGGCTTAACTAGCAATGATAAGATCAGATGGTGAACTTTGACACTCAGGATTGAGAAATATGTGAAGGTTCAGACTTCAGAACTCCTCCTACATGTAAATGAGGTTCTACTAGATACACATACGAAATTTCAGCTTCAGATCAATTCAGAGCACTAAGATATGAGCAGAAACTTTTTGAGTAGAGAAATTACGGCAGTTTCTGGTACCCAGACAGCTATTTCGACCTATAACAAGGAATTGGCTTGATCACTTTTGGAATTTCTTACAGGATTTGCAGTACACAGCTTGATAAACACTCCTGTGAAGTTGGGCCTCCTGATTCCACACAGAACTCCAGATCTCGCTCTCTGAAGTTGCTGCTCCAGATTGAGAGCTTTTCGGACCCCCTCTACTTCAGCGGTCGCCCTGAATTACTCACTGACTCAATCGACATAAAAATTTGGAGACAGTCGTAGCCCTGCTGACAGTGATCACAGCCACGAAGTTTTGAAGCGCTTTCCTCGATTCTGCTGCAAATGACACTCAAAACCCCAAATTGAACAGAAGTGCTGCAATTCTGACACAAATCGAACTTCAATCAGCCATAACTTCTTGTTTATTGCTCCAAATCGATCAAACTTTTCGCTGACAATGCTTGGCTCGACGAGCTCTATCTCCCTGTGCTCTCAGATTTCGAAGTGCCCTCACAAATTGCTCGAACTCCCCTCTAGAGCTCTGTTTCTAAATTTAGAGTTTAACAAAAGACAAAAACAGACCAATGGGAGTTCATAGCTCCACTTGGTTGTCCTTTAGTACCCTAAACCACGTGGCAACTTAGTTTTACCCATAGGCTATCACGTCAAGCTCCCTAGAGTGCCAACGTAAAACTTACACTACCTAAAACGACACGCAGCCCGAAAAATACTTAAATCAGCTAGAAAGCGTGCATGGGCGACAAGTAAGTACAACCCATGAGCTCAAACCCCTATCTACATGGTAAATCTAAGTCATGTACATCGAGTATCATAGATAAGTATGAATTTACTTGCACAAGCGTACGAATGCTTGAACAAGATAAATGTCATACTACCAACCTATTAGGATCCAAAATATATGACAGAGTTAACACCATATGCAAAAGGTGTCAACCATAAGCATAAAAGACTAAGAACAGTACAGAGTTAACTTCTAAGACTACTGACATCAAGTGTCGGAGTAGAAATAACATGCGCTAAGTAACGCGACAGCAATGATAAGTGAATCATTTACTATGTCAAATGATTCACATCACGACATCCACCCCCTCTGAACCTGCACATCCTCCGATATGTGCCAATCTCCTCAGTCTTCTGTTTGATCCTCATCATCATCGCTCTCCTCCGCCTTAGCCTCATCAGACACTGGGACGTCTTCGTCTCTTGTTGTCCTCAACTCTGACTCCAGAAAGTTGAATACTCAACTGACCCTCCGCGTTTCTTGAACAGTTTCACACGTTTGCCAGCCACAGATAGCTTCAAAAGAGTACCATCCAACTCACGCAAGCTATAGGTGACGTTCTCATACACATCTAGCACAACATAAGGCTCGAACCATCTTTTAGAGAACTTACGGAGTGTAGAATGCTGATTCTCCAACGTGCTATCATATACCAGAACCCAGTCACCAACACGTATTGGCTTCGGTCGTAGTCGGTGAGTCTTATCAAAACGTTCCTTGTTTCTGACTCGAGCCACCTTCAGCCTCTCCTGCGCATTAGCAAGATCCTCCTCCCTTCGCTCCAACTGCCTTATACGTAAATTTAGGAGTGAAGCACGATCTATACCATCTTCCCACGGTAGCGTAGTCCACGTAGGAAAGTACTCTTCAGCAGGCATGATCGGTTTCTGACCCAACATAAGCTCAACTGACATATAGCCAGTCGTAGTACAGTGTGTAGTTCTATCCGCCCACAAAGCAAATGGAAGTAATCTCGGCCATTCTCTAGGTCTACCATCACATGCTTTCACTAAAGCATGAACAATAGAAGGGTGTCCTCGTTCACTCTTACCAATGCCCTCTGGATTCATAGCAGTGGTAAGTCGAAGCTTTACTCCATAACGAGCAAAGAACTCCTTCACTTCAGCGCCTCTCAACTCACCTCTATCTGCACGTAATCTCCCAACCGATCCATAACGACAGATGATATCTTCTAGCACGAACCTGCAGATATTCTCTGTAGTCTTCGTCCGTAGTGCTCGTCCCTCCACATAGTTGGAAAGATCCTCTCGAGCCAACACCAAATAACGCATCCCCCATAACCCCGGTGGCATCATCACAAGATCAAGAAGCCATTGAAAATGGATACTAGGTGGATAAGTAGGTACAAGTCCATCTCTATAACGGACTTTAGAGTAGAATTGGCAGTGCAGACACGACCCAACAAAGTCCACCACGTCTTGATACAAACCCTTCCACCAGTAACGCTCCTTCATCTTCGTGTAAGTAGCCCATACTCCACGATGTCTAGCCCACAAGGTGTCATGAAACTCTTTCAACAGATTTAGCTTCGTCGGTTGATCATCCACCACTCTAGCAAGCATCCCGTCTCTTCTCTTCGGACGTTTCCACAGATAACCTTCACGTAGAAGGTAGCTGTACGCCTTCCGTCTGAATCTCCTTGAACTCTGCATCACTCCATCCTTCTCTCCTGGATAACGAACTCAGATAAAATCCAATATCGTGGAACTTTTCTGAGTAGAACCCCTCATTGAACGGCAGTGGTTCCAAGTCTGAAGTCTGCTGATCAACTTGGCACCAAACGTCTCTCTTCTCTTCATTCTCCACCTCTGCAAACATCTCATCCTCATCTGTATAACGAGCCCTAGACAACATATCTGCAACTGGATTGTCCTTTCCTGCTATATGCTTTAGCTCAGGGTTCTGACTCAGGACATAAGCAATCCATCGCAGCATTGCTATATCTGGTGTATTGCAGTTTGCTATCATACCCAACAAAGGTAAACAATCTGTTTCTAATATCACCCGGGCTCCTATCAAGAACTCTCGATCTACCTTCATAGCGGTAACAGCTCCCCACAACTCACGCCTCACTTGAGGATAGTTACGATGTCTATCTATTAAGATCCGAGCTCCAAACCTTGAAACAAACCGCACACCTTCTGCATCTTCTTGACCAACTGCCCATCCAATCGCCTTTGGACTCGTATCAACAGTCAGTACCACAGGTCTCCCGCTCTCGTAGCTAAGCCTCCTTAGTATAGGTGGAGACTTCAGAATCTCCTTCAGCTGCTCCATCGTCTCATGATGTTCTTGCCGCCAAGTAAACCTCCTTCCCTTTCTCAGAAGTGCATACAGAGGCTCGGCAATGTGTGCATAATGAGGAATACTCACACGAAAGAACACACAAGCTCCCAAGAACCGTCGAACCTCAGTGATGTTGGTGCAGTCAGCTATCCTTGCTATAGCATCTACCTTCTCTAGGTTCGGACGCCTCCCAAAAGTACCACACAAATGACCCACCACCACAATCTCTGACATACCAAAACGAGATTTGGTACCTGATAGAGTGAGGTGTACCTCCTCCAAACGCATCAGAATCTTCTCCACATCTCGAATGTGATCATGGCTCACTATCATCTGCTCAAAAGCTCGTTTCTCCTCTTCAGTCAAGAAGCCACCCCCTCCTATCTGGAGCTGCTCGAGTGTCTCTTGAGTAAACTTGTGTCCTACTTGTGTAGGATCTCTAAGCACAGGCTCAGCAGCCGCTAGTTCCATCTGCTGCTGAGAATCAACAGGTAATTGGGTCGCCACAGGTCTCACCTTCCTCGCTACAGCTTTATACTTGGCGTGTACTTCCGCTTCCTGATGTAAGCCACACCAACAGACTGCATCCTTCCATCCATTCTCCAGTCTCGGATGAGGACGATATCACAAGTACGAGATAATCTCCTCATAGACTTCACGACAATGGATGGGGATCACCACCCTACCTCCCATCTGTTCCATCAACCTATCTACATCATCCAGCCAACGAACAAAAGACTGTACACCTACAAACTCCTCATAAACTCCAGAAATCATCTCATCTTCCTCCAGAACTCCTGTACAACGCAGATTTGCTGCACACCTCTCCATCTGCCTTCTACTCTTCTCAGTCAAATCCTCCATCCGTGTGAACTCACTCCAATCATCAGAACTGAAAGTCATCAACCTAGATTTCCAACTATGCACAGTGCAACTACTTTTTGAATCTTGAGCATCCTTTCCATCAACCTCCTGTGATCCCTCAGGCTGCTCAAGCGGGATCATAGTAGCAGTAGATCCATCACCCTCGCTATCTCGTCCTACGAGAGTGGTTTCAGAAAACCCTTCCCCCTACAGATAGGAGAATCTCTCAAAGTTTGACGATTTCGTTCGTGGTTCGTACGAACGGTCAGAAACTGCACAGAACGTCTATCATCTGGACTACGGATCCTAGCATAATGAGATCCATCATCCATCACCTTGGTCTCCATTCGAACCGCAGTGATATAAGGTTGACCAAGAATCACAGGATATGAAGCAGAAGATTGCACGAAGAAATGTTGATCCACATCCACATCACCTATCTTCACCTTCACGTTAGGACAAGCGCCGTATAGCTCACCTTTCTGGTTGTTTGCAGCACGTAACACCCAACCATGGTTTAGCTCGATAGGCCACTGACCTCTCTCGTACACCTCCCATGACATGATGTTGATCTCAGATCCGTGATCAACTAAAGCAGCAACAGGTTCAGCCAAACTTCCAAGACGAACTCGCGTAGCAGTTGTGGCACGAGCCCAATGTCTCTTTCTGAAATCACTTTCACTAGCTGGACTCTCCCCACCAGCTTCCTCATCGTTGAACTCAATAGTGTCGGTACCAGCAACCAACGCTTCTTGCTGGTATCTCTTATCATCAGCTTCCTGAAAATGCACCTTTCCAAACTCTGCATCATTCAGAGAAGCTCCTACTACATCTATCATCTGACTCTCTACCTGCTCGGACATCACCTGTCTCTTGCGCTTGATGATGTCGATGATCAGTTCGTGAAACTCCCTCTTTGCAATACCAAGAACTTCCCGAAGAGAAAACTCGATTCGCGCATCCAGTATCCTCTGCTCCAAGATACTCTTCAGATCAGTAGAAGTTTCAATATCAGCTGCCAACTTGTAAGCCGGTCCCTTCCCTTTCTCTTGGGCAGTAAACCGCCTACCAGCAGTCGTTGACTCCTGCTGGGATCTCTGCACATCCTCCATAGGACCTGGCGCAGGTGGAGGAGCTGCAGAAGTAGACGGGATGTCTTCAGGAAGAGCCGCTCGTCTCCTTGTGACTCTCCGTCTATCTCCAGTCTCCTCAGGAATTCCAGTATCAAGTTCAGAGGCTTCTCGCCGCCTCTTCTCCTCCACAGAAGCATCCTGCCAATGAACGTGTCTATCTACATCCAAGAATGCTCTGATAGAAGCAGCATCTACAGGATCTCCCCATCCTGTGACCCTACGAATAGACTCGGCTCCCCTCTTCAGTACTTCAGAAGGAACGGGGGCAATACTCTTCTCAGCAGTCCTATCTAGCAACGTAGGACTAGAAGAAACCTCAATATGTCCAGCATATACATCAAGATTTACCGATGGTGCCATCAATGCATGTACAGTTGCCGCCGCAGCAATCTGAGGTAGACTCCTCATGCCTCCTCGTCCAAACTGCGTGCTCAACGGCTCTCCAGTAGAAGAAAGGTGCAGCCTACCGTTCGATAGCGAACCACACCATCTCGCAAAGCAGCTGTGAGCTCTTGACAGTCTCCTCGGAAGTGATCAGGACTGTCACACCAAATACACCTACGGACAGGAGCACCTCCTGGACGTGCAGTAGCAGGCGCCGGTGGCTGCTCTCTCTGCAATCCAGCTAGCTCTACCTTCAGCTCTCGCATCTGCCGAATCAGGTCTTCAATCTGATTCTGTTGACCATGGTTCTCCGCATGTCTCTGAACAGGTGCCCTTTGTGCTGGAGCTGGCGCAACTGGCATCAAAGGAACTGCAGCTGGGACAACAGGTCTGGGAGCAGGGGCCAAAGGTTGCTGTACTTGAGGAGCAGCATAAGGTGGAGTGACCACTTCTGCAAGCGGACGTCCTCCCACAGCCACTCTTCCCCTCCTCTGCCTTGTCAGTACAGCCACAGCATCCTCAACTCTCCCCCAATCCATAGTAACACCCCCTTCAGCAGATCGATCGGTCAACATAAAACATAACCGATCTGCCGTAGCATCATCGGTAGCTTGCAGGAAAAGCTCTGTTTTCCTAGCATCTAGGGTGATTCGCTCTAGAGTTGAAAGTTGTCGGTATCTCCGATCAAACTCTCTCAACAACTCACTCAGGCTCATCATACAACCAGGTTGCTGCTCAATCCACTCTAGAAATGTCCTTCTAGTAACTCTCTCTGAATCCTCCTCAAGAAACTCCTCTCGAAGAGATCGCTCAAAACTCATCCAGATCCCAAGATTTCTTCTCTGTACATCCCTAACTTGGTCCCGCAACTCAGGAATGACATCTAACTCAAAACTTGCTATCATCTCCGCATCAGTAACCCTAACCAGCTCCATCTCTCCTCTATACTCACGCAGATATCTAGAAATATCTCTACCTTCAAACCTTCCACACCTATTCACTATCGCTTGCAAAGCCTTGGTGGATTTTAACTCACCCCCTCCAACGATCGGATGCTGTTGGACCAGGGCCGCAAGCGTCTTCAAGATCTCAGCTGTGTCCAGACCAGATGCAGATGTCGCTGTAGAAGACGCAGGTGCAGTTGACGGTGCAGCAGTAGACGTTGATGCTCCAGCCCCAGAGGCAGCAGCAGCAGCTCCGCTCTTGCGATCCATCTCTTCTCCTTGTAGCAACTCAACCTTCTCAATCAATCACCCCAAGAGCTCTCAGTGGAAGCACCAGATGTCAGGTTGAGAGTCTTCCTGGGAAGGGCGAACCTTCTGGCTGTGATATGAGCTTGAAGGCTGTGTTCAATCTACTCGGGGAAGCGTTGAGCTCTTGGCTGTGGCTGGTCTACTCACAGGATAGGCTTCAGGTCTCAAGGTGATACTGAAAACACTCAAGTAAGTCTCTAGGCTCTTCTGATAAGTTCAGGAAGCAGAGTTCAGGCTTAACTAGCAATGATAAGATCAGATGGTGAACTTTGACACTCAGGATTGAGAAATATGTGAAGGTTCAGACTTCAGAACTCCTCCTACATGTAAATGAGGTTCTACTAGATACACATACGAAATTTCAGCTTCAGATCAATTCAGAGCACTAAGATATGAGCAGAAACTTTTTGAGTAGAGAAATTACGGCAGTTTCTGGTACCCAGACAGCTATTTCGACCTATAACAAGGAATTGGCTTGATCACTTTTGGAATTTCTTACAGGATTTGCAGTACACAGCTTGATAAACACTCCTGTGAAGTTGGGCCTCCTGATTCCACACAGAACTCCAGATCTCGCTCTCTGAAGTTGCTGCTCCAGATTGAGAGCTTTTCGGACCCCCTCTACTTCAGCGGTCGCCCTGAATTACTCACTGACTCAATCGACATAAAAATTTGGAGACAGTCGTAGCCCTGCTGACAGTGATCACAGCCACGAAGTTTTGAAGCGCTTTCCTCGATTCTGCTGCAAATGACACTCAAAACCCCAAATTGAACAGAAGTGCTGCAATTCTGACACAAATCGAACTTCAATCAGCCATAACTTCTTGTTTATTGCTCCAAATCGATCAAACTTTTCGCTGACAATGCTTGGCTCGACGAGCTCTATCTCCCTGTGCTCTCAGATTTCGAAGTGCCCTCACAAATTGCTCGAACTCCCCTCTAGAGCTCTGTTTCTAAATTTAGAGTTTAACAAAAGACAAAAACAGACCAATGGGAGTTCATAGCTCCACTTGGTTGTCCTTTAGTACCCTAAACCACGTGGCAACTTAGTTTTACCCATAGGCTATCACGTCAAGCTCCCTAGAGTGCCAACGTAAAACTTACACTACCTAAAACGACACGCAGCCCGAAAAATACTTAAATCAGCTAGAAAGCGTGCATGGGCGACAAGTAAGTACAACCCATGAGCTCAAACCCCTATCTACATGGTAAATCTAAGTCATGTACATCGAGTATCATAGATAAGTATGAATTTACTTGCACAAGCGTACGAATGCTTGAACAAGATAAATGTCATACTACCAACCTACTAGGATCCAAAATATATGACAGAGTTAACACCATATGCAAAAGGTGTCAACCATAAGCATAAAAGACTAAGAACAGTACAGAGTTAACTTCTAAGACTACTGAACATCAAGTGTCGGAGTAGAAATAACATGCACTAAGTAACGCGACAGCAGTGATAAGTGAATCATTTACTATGTCAAATGATTCACATCACGACACCGTGGTGGATGCTCTCTTCCTACAGCAGAAGCAGTCCTCTTCACTACGCTTCCTCTAGTCGCAGTCGGAACATCAACCCATGTCTTGGCTTCTGGAATCTTCGGAAGACTCCTTATAAACGCAGAAGCTGTCTTCCGCACGATCCTGGTGCTGGACGTGTCATCTTGTGAATCTGACTCGGATCTAGAGTGGATGGTCGAGAAAGATGCACTCTTCCGAGACACACTCCTAAGTCCCATCTTCCTCAGTGACGACACGTCTTCTGTGTCGCTGGAGCTGTCTTATCAGTAAGATACTTGGGAAGTTTCACCTCAAATGGTCGAGTAGTTTGTTCAGAATCTTGGATCAAATGTACTTGGGTCTATAAAGCTCTTAAGTTAGCACAGATTACGGTTTGATCCATATCTGAGAATTGGTTTAAGATTTCGACCTGAAAATTGTTCAGGGTAGAAGTGAAGGGTCCAATCAAGCTTTCTGTGAAGTTTGATCATCATTGGTCGACTGGTTTGGGAGGACTGAGGTCTCAAAGTTCGAAGATACTTCTGTTATTAGCAGTTTTGGATTTTTTGGTATCATCTATTGTCATTTTGGTCATTCATCTTGGTGATGAAGGAGAACGGAGTCACGATGAGTCATAAGTCGCTGTTTGGATTTTGAGCTGCCAAGTACTACCGCCGTTGGTGCTATGTTGAGATCTGAGTAGTGCCTTGAAGCATGCATGCTTTACCTTGCTGGAGTGCTTGGTAGACCAGGGTGTACAGCAAGTTGTATCAATACTCTATCAAGTTGATTGAGTGATCTTATAGCATCTTCTGGTTGTACAATGAAGTTGTGATAGTTGGATTGATGGGCAGTTAGTGTCGCTGGGGAGCTATTCAAAAGTCATGCTTCCAGTGATATAGAGGAATAACTTCAGTTAGATAGTAGAGAGCAGAGTATTTTTAGTTAGAGTACAAAAGATCTGTTTGTAACACAAGTTTATGCAACCTATACGTAACCTTGGATCGTAGCAAGCTTTAAACTTGAGCCAAGCGGATACAAGATCACTCGGGCTAGAAGAGTAGATAGTGAAACATTTGAGTGGAAACATCCAGATCTAGATCCAACCTTGTCAATACACATAGCTCTGCACAGCCATATACCCAATGTATTCTTAGACATAAAAACACGTTATACGATAGTTGGTGAACTCGACATGAAAGTCTGGGGTGAGAGGTATGTGCATGGTTTTGCCACCATGGACATTGAAGGGTTGGGTAATTACGTAGATGAGGCTTCTACATCTGGAGAAGCTCCGAATGTGACCAAGCTTTCACGGTCTGATATGCGATTGCTAGAGGCATTCGCATTGGTAATGCAACAACAGCAAGCCATTGAACGGAAAGAAGCCATGGCTACTAAAGCCTTGCAATCTGTTGTGGGGTTGCTAGATCAGTTTGACAGGAAGAACATATCCAAGTACCTAAAGTACTATTTCCGAGAGATGGAGTTGAGTAAGGTGCCAGAAAAAGAGACGGTGAGTACATTTGAGCTTGATGTCGTACCTGAGCTACGAGAGCATGTGAAGGACATCATCCGATCTCATGATGTTACATGGGAAGGATTTACTCTTCAGCTCAAAGAAGAGTATTCTTTAGAGGATGCAGATCGAGTGACTAAGAAGTCATTCATGGAGTGGGTAAACAAACCCACTCCATATTCATGGAGTGCTTTTGTTTACCCACTCCATTGCCATAGAGCTATTTCGGGAGTTTGAGAGACAATTCCTTTAGTTGTCTCAGATGGAGAAGCTCACATTGGAGAACGACAAGGTGGAGTTGTTTCTGCAAGCAGCCAACAATGAATTACAAAGGGAGTTGGAGCTGCTTTTGGAAGATAGGATGGAAGATAATGGACCCACAACTGATTGGAGAAAAGTCTCTGAAGCAGTGAGTGTACTTGTCAAACGAGAGTACCGGAGAGGGAAGGTGGTGGTAAGACAAGAAGAGAGACCACCGTCGATCATAGTACCTCGTAGCAACCAATAGTACCCAATGTGCAAGCACCTATTGTGCATGTACCTCAAGTTCCACTTCCTACTATTCCTGTCTCGAAAGTTGTACCGCAAAGAGACGTTATGGAAGAGTTGGTAAAAGGGATGAGGACTTGCAGATCAAGTTAGCAAGGTTGGAAGAGTAGGGAGGAGCACATGATACCAGACTTGCTCCTAAGCAAGATTATGTACAAAGATGCATTTGGTGTGATAGTTCTGACCATGCTCGAAGAGAGTGTGGTGATTTTGCCAAAACTCTACGAGATGGAGTAGTCTATTGGAAAGAAGGAAAGATTGCTTTGAAAGATAATGGAGAGATTTTTAGAACCAATTTCGGGAAAAGAGGAATGAAACAAGTACTAGAGTAGTATCTATCTCAACATGCTACTGAGTCGGTAGAAGCTGCTACTTATGGAGTTGAGGTAGTACGAGAAAGAAGTGCTTCTAAGAAGCATGGAGATACTCTTGATATGTGGAGTCACGCGGTAAGCACGAACAAAAGGGGGAAAATGGCAAGGGAGGAGTTGCTCAGAACAGCCATGACAATCAGGGGTGCTATTGGATGGGATGATCCCGTGGATACAATGTCTGTACATGCTTATTTAGCGAACAATCAACATGAGGCTCTCATGGAGGAGAAGCGCAAACGAGATGAAGCATGCCCTAGCGAAGAGAGAACAGCTCTCAAGAGACAAACAAGAGGAGAAAAGTTCAGACCGGAGATTATGTCTCTACCAGAAGAGACTATGAAAGAGGTCATGTCCTCTACTCCTGAGAAGTCAGAGAAGAGCAGAGATAAGGAGAAAGGTAAATCTCCTTCATACAAGCTTCAATCTGATATTGAAGCTGCTACGGATTTGAAAGGAGTACTAGAAGAGAGAGTACTCAATGCCAAGATCGAGTTTACATTATGAGAAGTTCTTGGGATTGCCAAGAAGGAGCTTCATGATGTCATTATTAACACCATCAAACGAAAAAGACAATTGGCAGAGGAAACCATTGTGTCTAATGCATTAGACACAAAGATATCAAGAGAGGAAGAGTTAGAACTAGCTCAATGATGCATCAACCGCAAAGTTCGGTTTGAGGATGGTAGTGATGACAAGGTCTCTAGTCATTACACTAGAGCAATGACTAGAGACTTTGTGAGCTAGTCATTGGGCTAGAGCTACTACCGAAGCCTTAGTGAAGGTAGGAGAGATGATAGATCCAGTGGTTGCTCTCATTGATTTATAACGACCTATGTTACACCTAGGAAGTTTATCTATTAGTAAGGTATTTAGTTATAACTAAGTGTTGAGAATGTTTATTTGCTGCCAAAGTACTTTAAAGAAGTATCAAGTTAGTCATGACTAGCTACAAGTTAGTTATGATTAAACTTAGCTGTACTTTTGACAGAATTCAGATATTTCCTAAAGAGTGAGCACTACTATCTTGTCATCTTGTCTAAAAGATAGAAAGGAGGTGGAAAGTATCCCTTATCTCCTTTTTGACTTGAAATGAGTGGTTGGATTAAAGTTGTGGACTTTGTGGGCATTAAAAACAAGAAGAGATTCCACATGTTTCCTTTTTAGTGGGTCCTAGTGTAGAGGGGGGGTGGAAATTCGAGATTCCTTGAGAATATTCCAAAATCCTTCTAGAAGTTGTTGACTTTGAATGAATAAGCCCATGTGAAAAGGTAAGAAGCCCATGTGATTAATGCTTTTACCTTAAGTAATATCTTAGTAAAACTTGGTAAAAGTAGTTACGGCTGAGTTACCGGAGGGTACCAAAGTAAAAACCTAGAATGTATAAATAGAGGAGTAGAGAAGAGCTCCTCATCCTTGTTTTCACATTGTCGTAATGACAACTTGAGTAATATAGAGAGTGTGGGATATTTTTTGCATGTGAGAACTTGAGAGACGTCGTTAGAATGGAGGATTTTAGTTGATGTGTTTAAGGAGATTTTTAGTTGATAAGTTTGTGGGTGTATGAATGAATGAACTTAGCATTTTTCCCTTCAAGATTCATGGTGTGCTTCCATCAAAGCCATCAGAGGTGACCCTTGAGTGAGAGACAGGCCCGACATTTGCAGATTCGTCGGTGACGATCGTGGAGGTTGAGAGATCAGGGGGTAGTTGATCGATGAGATCATGGAGGGTTTACATTTTTGGTTCCGTTACCGAGACCTCACTTGAAGGGATCATTGAAAATGTTTAGAGTTCAGTTCTATATTAGACAAAAAGAGATTATGAGAGAACACATGGAGAGAACGTTGGGAGGAGAGAGAGCTAACGCGATGTTAGCAACATTAGAACTTTTCGTGTATCCTGTAGTGATATATGATGCGTTCGAAGTCATTCTTTACATCTTGTTCACTTAGAAAGGGTTTGAGGAGAGGGTGCAACAAGAGTTGTAGAGAAAGGAGGAGAGAAAAGTTATTAGAGGAGAGAAATTTGTGAGTTTAGAAATTCTACTCTCTAGAAAATTTGTCCAGTCGCTGTCAGATTTTCTGTGAATTTTATTTTCTTGAGAAACTTTCCAGTGTTTTAGAGTGGCTAATAACCTATCTAGGACAAAAAAAATCATAAGAAAAGGTGGTCTAGAGAAGGAGCAATGAATTTTCAAAGTTGAGGGGGTTTATTCGTGAGAGTTGAGAAATTCTGTTCTCTCGAAAAAGTTTACAGTCAGTGTCAGATTTTCTGTGAATTTTATTTTCCTGAGAAACTTCCCAGTGTTTTAGAGTGGCTGATAAGCTATCCAGGACAAAAGAAATCATGAGAAGATGAGGTCTGATGAGGGAGAAAGAATTTTTCAAAGTGGAGGGGGTTGACAACCATGAGGGAAGTGAAAATATACAAATTTCAGTTCACTGAAAATTTATACAGTCATCACCATCTCTTCTGATTAGGGAAGTTTCTGTTGAAACTTCATGATTTAGTAGCTTGGAGGTTGAGCTACTGGAGATCACAAAAATCTTGGAGAGATCTCTTACCAACTAAGAGATATATGTTTCGGCATACAAAGAGGTCTTGAAGATACTTCATGGGGAATCCAGTTCGAGTGCCGAGGTGGAAGAAGAGACGTTTAGGAGTTCGAACAGAGACGAAGAAGCCCAAGTTAAGTATAGATGAGTTACGAACACGCATCTATAGCACTTGGGATGTCCTCTTTATCCTATATCAAGAAGCTTCCGCGACCATTGGTACAGATTTGAAGAAAGCCGAGTTTAAAGCATCATTCATTGTGGAGGCCATGAATGCTCCTGGTGAAGTAGAGTTGGATCCTTACAAGAGTGAGTTCAAGATGTCTGTTGTGATTAGTACAAACGATGGTGAGGAGGATCATATCTTCGATAGTTAATCTTAGATTAGATTTTATTTCGTGTATAGCATGTATAATACACGATTTTCAATATAAAGCTTGAAAGAGTTAAGAAAGTGATGTAGAATTATTTTCCTCTATGATATTTTGTCCACTTAATGGTTGAGAAGGTGCAACATGAGTGGAAATTCAAAAGATTGGAAAGTTAGACTTAGAAACCTTCCTCAAGGTTTAGATGTCATAGTAAGTGTCGGAGAAAGTTTGAGAGAGATTATCGTCGAGTTTGAAAACTCTAGTACTAAACCTCAAGTAGAATCTTCGAGGAGAAGAGTAGAAACCGACTTGTGGTGTTATTTCTGTAGAGGGTTGGGACACAAAGTAGTGAATTGTCCAACTAGAATCAGAACCGAGGGAGCTAAAGGGAAGCGGGAGTTTACTGATTTAAGTCTTCGAGGGGGTCCATCGTCACCAACGCCAATTCATCTTCTAGGCGAAGATCCTTGTCCAAGTTGTGGAGTGGGTGATCTATCAAGAGGACACAAGTGCGTCGATGTGGTCGCCCTACTTACGTCAGTAGTCGAGAAGTTGGACGAGACTCAAAGAGCTGAGACGGAGAAGTTGTCGACTTCAAAAGAGGACTCGGCTGAGTTGTGATGGAGATCGTCATTCGGATGATGGAGAAGACGTTGTTGCGACTCAGGCTCATGATTACCTTGGGAGAAGAGATGGCACAAGAGGTGTTGTTACAACCATTTCCTTTCATTTTACTTATGGTAGATTATTCACGAATGGAATTGGTGATGTTCGTACTCTTTTAGCGAGTAGTTATTGCACAAAAATTAGAAGGGTAGAAAGAATAGTTACAAGATGGGGAAGTTACCAGTGTTTCATGGGAAGGACAATGAAGATGTAGAACCATTTGTACGAGACTTCAAAAGGGGTTGCATCGGAAACAACGTGAGAAGGAAGGAAGAATGGGTGTTGTTACTGCTAGAGTTTTTAGAAGATTTTGCTCTTACGTGGTATGAAGACCGAGTGAAGAGCCAGACACCTGGTGCAGTTGAGGACACATGGGAGACGTTGAGTAATGCACTCATCGAAGAATTTCTTCCAGAAGAGAGTTATGAGAAGCTCATGGTGGAGCTTACTCATTTGAAGCAACGGGACGACGAGAAAGTTCGGCAATATGCCGAAAGTGTGGATAAGTTGGAGCAACAGTTTCGGACGGTCCTACGGAAGAGTGGAGACAATGTGGAGTTAACGATGGCGGGGATTGGAGCAGTGTTGACCAAGAACTTGGTGGGAGGGTTGAGGCCTTCAATTCGAATCCAAGTGAGGTACGAGAAGCCAACAACCAAAGCTGAGGCCATCAAGATTGCGACAAATATGGAAGAGAGTTTGGATGAAGGAGATATCATCCAACCTCATCATGCTGCTCTGGTGTCAACTCCGACTCTTGGTGTAGCCACAACGATCGCACCTGCACCATCATAATTGGTGATTGTTTCAACGTCAGCTCCTACTCCAACGGTGGTGCCAAGACCGTTTGTCCCAACAACGATGTCTACTGCCACCTCTGATTTTCATGCCGAGCTGAAGAGCATCACCGATACTCTTGCGGATCTCAAGATAAACGTGGTGCAGTTACGAGAATGGAGGAACAAAGGTGGAGGAGGAGGTCAAAGAGGTTACGACAACAATCTCAACCGAGGAAATCAAGGTAACTTTGGAGGCAACCAAGGTAATTTTGGAGGAATCACTTGTTGGACGTGTGGAGGTTCTCATTTCCAGCGAAATTGTCTTAACAACGGAGCAAGAGGTGCCGAAGCTGTCAGAATGAATGTGGGTGGAGGAAATCCATCACAAGGACGAGACAAGGGGTGGCTACTATCGATGTCGTGCGAGATCTCATCTACGAGAAAGGAGAGAGTTCAAACTCTTCTCATGCACCGGTGGAGCTTTTAGCTCAAGAAAGGAAAAGAACTCGATTTTCTGATGAACCGGTTTTCATGGAGGAGTCCGCAAGTAGAAGTACTCGTTCGAGTAATGTTTCGAGTACACCAAGAGAGCCAAGAAGGAAGCTGGGGATGGCGGATTTCACCATTTCATCTTCCCAAGCGGGATATGATGTGGTTGAAGATGTGGGTGCTCAGAAAGTCAACATCACTGTTGGACAACTGATCGCACTTAATCCCAGCTTACGAAGAGAACTCAGAGGAGGATTGAGTTCTAAGAGAAGCAAGAAGAAGAAACCCAAGAGTAAGACATCAAAGTCAGTGGGAGTTGGTGTGGTGGATGTGCATGCTTCAGAGGTATGCACTAGGGCTTCAAAGATTGAAGTCCGGTTGAATGGGCACTACGTCTCTGACGTATTGGTGGATGGAGGGTCGGTTGTAAACGCCATATCGGAGAGGTTGATGAAGAAGTTGAGGATGGAACCAACTCGCCCGGCTAGCATTGTCATGAGGATGGCTAACAAGCAACGGGTAAGACCTCTTGGTGTGTTAGAGAAGGTGGTCGTGTCTGTGATGGGAGTTCAAACATTGATGTCCTTTCAAGTGTTAAAGGACTCTAGTTATGATTTGCTCCTAGGTATGCCTTGGTTGAGAGCTGTGCGCACCATTGATAGATGGCACAAGGGATACTTACGGATTGGACCTAGAGATCATAGAGTGATAGTTCCTCTCTCGGATGTTGGAGTTGTGACTTCTGACTCTGATAGACCCACTAGTGACTACTGAGAATCTGATACGGACAATCAGAGTGTCTCATAAGTAGATACCGGAGATTCTTACGATCAAGAATCCTCGTCTGAGGACGAAGGATTTGGTCGAGATGAATCATTACATCAGCTTAGTGCTATTGACTTGTTGCCTCGACCAGCAGTGGAGAAAGATCCTGACAAAGAAGAGTTGAGTGAGGCAGAGATTGTGAGAAGACTCTCTACCCTGAAGTTTGGTATCAATGTCACTCAAGAGGAGAAAAGTAGATTCCTAGATATATTTCAAAAATATATCCATGTGTTTGCTTTCATCTACAAGGATTTGAAGGAGGTGACTCTCGAGACTCATCGAATCGAATTGGAGAACGCAAGATCAGTTCGACAGAAGCATAGAAGGGTCAATCCTACAACAGCGATGATGGTCAAGGAGGAGATAGACAAGTTGAGGGATGCGAGTTTCATCTACGAGGTGGAGAACTCAGAATGGGTTTCACCCATTGTGATTGTCAAGAAGAAGAATGATAAGCTGCGAGTGTGCATAGACTATAACAAGCTGAATGCAGTTACCAAGAAGGATTATTATCCTCTACCATTTATAGATGAGATTTTGGAGGAAGTTGCTGGTCATGAGTGGTACAGCTTTGGTGATGGTTATAGTGGATACAACCAGATCAAGATAGCACAGGAGTACCAGCAGTTGACTACTTTCACTACTCCTTGGGGAACATTTGCATTTCGAGTGATGCCATTCGGACTGTGTAATGCTCCGGCCACGTTTCAGAGGTTCATGAACAAGGTGTTCGAACCATTCATAGGAAAGTTTGTTCGTGATTTCATTGATGATTTCTGTATGTACGGAAGAAAGGAGGACCACTTTGATCATGTGATCAAAGTTCTGCAGCGGTTGGAGCAAGCTAACGCTTCTCTGAATCCAGAAAAGTGCATCTTTGGCTGCGAAGAAGGTCTGCTGTTAGGACACATCATTTCCAAGAAGGGGATTGCGGTAGATCCTGAGAAGGTGAAGAAGATTGTGGATCTTCCATTTCCAATCAACTTGACAAAGTTGAGACAGTTTCTTAGGATGGTTGGATATTATCGTAGGTTTGTCTTTTCCTTCTCAAACAAAGCAATATATATACATGAAGAAGAGCGTTGAGTTTGACTTGATAGTGCATGATCAGAAGGCAAAGGAAGCATTTGAGGAGCTGAAAAAGGCATTGGTGACAGCTCCTATACTTGCTAAACCTGAGTGGAGTAAAGCATTTATTCTGTATACGGATATCTCCAATGTAGCTATCGGGTGTACATTAAGTCAGTTAGATGAAGATGGGCATGATCATCCTATAGCTTATGCTAGTAGGCAGATGGTGCCAACGGAGAAGAATTACTCCGTGACTGAACGAGAAGGATTAGCGGTGATCTTTGGATTGAAGAAATTTCGACATTACTTGCTAGGAGAGAAATTTTCCATAGTCACAGATCACAAGACTTTAAAGTATATCTTTAATAAGCCTAATGCCGAAGGTCGTATTGCTCGTTGGAAGATCCTTCTAACAGAATACGATTACGTGATCGAAGATAGACCATAGAAAAAGCATGCGAATGCTGATCTTTTGTCGAGGGCTTATGATGATGAGGGAGAAGAACCGTTTGATGATTCATTTCCAGACGAACATCTGATGACTATCACAAGCATTGAAGAGATACCGGACGAGTACAAGGAAATCTGGAGTTTCCTTGCAGATGGCTCTTTTTTAGAAGGTATGCATACCCGAGAACGTAACGCGTTGATCAAGAGATGCAAACCTTACACCATGGTGAAGGGAATTCTATTTCATCAAGGAGCAGATGGGTTACTAAGGAGAGCAGTTGGTCAGAAGGAGGCATTCAAGCTAATGCACGAGTTTCACGACGGAACTGTTTGCGGATGTCACTTTGCTGGTAAGATAACAGTCTTCAAGATTTTGGATGCGGATTACCACTGGAGAGGGATTTTCAAAGAGTGTTTAGACTATTGCAAAACTTGCGACGTATGTCAAGCATTTGCTCTGAAGTCTACTAGAACACCTCCGTTAAGATCAATTCTCGTGTTAGGACCATTTGAGAAGTGGGGTATTGACTTTGTAGGTCCTCTTAATAAGACACCTCGAGGCAATAGATACATTGTAGTCGCCACTGACTATTGTACCAAGTGGGTAGAGGCTAGACCTTTGAGAGAGACCAATGAAACAGAAGTCGGTAGATTCCTATGAGAGAGGATCATCACAAGATTTGGATGTCCGTTAGAGTTGGTCTCGGATAGAGGAGGAGAGTTTGTAGGGAGCATGACTATTGCTATGCTACAACACTTTTCTATCAAGCCACAAGTAACGACCTCATACAAACCAAATGCTAATGGTCTTGCGGAGAAGATCAATCTTACACTTTGTATGATGCTCGTCAAAGATGCTGGTGTTGAGACTGCGAAACATACTTGGGATAAGAGGCTACATGCCATCTTATGGGAGTACCGAACGACAACAAAGACTTCTACTGGGTACTCTCCATTTCGACTGGTTTATGGAGTGGAGTCCAAGTTGCCGATCCAATTCGAATTGGATACTTTTCAAACTATTCAACGAAAGTTGAAGAGGTCGAGGGGAGAAGACGTGGTCAGATCAAGAAGAGAGCAACTCGTGGAGTTGGAAGAGACTCGAGTGGTAGCAATGATCCGGATGGAACGAGCTCATGCGTATCAAAAAGAAGAGTTATGACAAACGGTTGGGCAAGAGGGAGGTAAAATCTTTTCAAGTCGGAGATTGGGTAATGTTGTATGATGCTATCAGATTCAAGAGGGCTAGGAAGAAGTTTCTTCCTAGATATTTTGGTCCTTTTGTTAAAGATAAGGTGTGGAGCAACTTCACATATGACCTTCAGGAGTTGGGAGGAAGGAGATTCGATCGGGTCAACCATGACAAGTTGAAGCTGTTTCATCGACGAAAGTTCTCTCTTCACTCCGAGGACGGAGCAAAAATTTAGTCCGGGGGTAAAATGTAACGACCTATGTTACACCTAGGAAGTTTGTCTATTAGTAAGGTATTTAGTTATAACTAAGTGTTGAGAATGTTTATTTGCTGCCAAAGTACTTTAAGGAGGTATCAAGTTAGTCATGACTAGCTAAAAGTTAGTTATGATTAAACTTAGCTGTACTTTTGACAGAATTCAGATATTTCCTAAAGAGTGAGCACTACTATCTTGTCATCTTGTCTAAAAGGTAGAAAGGAGGTGGAAAGTATCCCTTATCTCCTTTTTGACTTGAAATGAGTGGTTGGATTAAAGTTGTGGACTTTGTGGGCATTAAAAACAAGAAGAGATTTCACATGTTTCCTTTTTAGTGGGTCCTAGTGTAGAGGGGGGTGGAAATTCGAGATTCCTTGAGAATATTCCAAAATCCTTCTAGAAGTTGTTGACTTTGAAGGAATAAGCCCATGTGAAAAGGTAAGAAGCCCATGTGATTAATGCTTTTACCATAAGTAATATCTTAGTAAAACCCAGTAAAAGTAGTTACGGCTGAGTTACCGGAGGGTACCAAAGTAAAAACCTAGAATGTATAAATAGAGGAGTAGAGAAGAGCTCCTCATCCTTGTTTTCACATTGTCGTAATGACAACTTGAGTAATATAGAGAGTGTGGGATGTTTTTAGCATGTGAGAACTTGAGAGACGTCGTTAGAATGGAGGATTTTAGTTGATGTGTTTAAGGAGATTTTTAGTTGATAAGTTTGTGGGTGAATGAATGAGTGAACTTAGCATTTTTCCCTTCAAGATTCATGGTGTGCTTCAGCAAACCACGAGCGGAACAGAGATTATATGAGGGGTGGCTCCTTGCCTAAGGTCACGGAGGAGTTCAAGGATTTTTGACAAGTACTGCTATAGAGCGAGGACATAGTGATACACTGGAGAAGGTACTCTCGCTAGAGAAAGAAAGTGCTTTTTGTACAGGAGTTGTGAGATTTTATGAGAGTGGATTTGCTACACATACACGACTTGCTGACTTGCAGAAGTGGGAGCAGAAGGTTGTGCGAAAAACTGAAAAAGACCTAAAGAGAGTTGGTGTGCTTGAAGAGGATGATAAGATAGAAGGTGTTTATTTGGAGTTAGGATTGAGAGATTTCATCGATGAGCTTGCTATGCAGGAGCAAGAAGATGAGGATCATGAGGTGGAAGTACACTCTAGGGAGCTCTATACAGCTATAGAGTCATTCGTAGATCCTGAAGTTAGAGTTGATACTAAGTACAAAATGATAGACAAGAAGGTAAAACATGTTGCTCAGCCATTACCTAGTGATTCTAACCAGCGAGTCCAACAATCTTCGAAGGAGAAAAGCTTGAGAGATCTTAGCCGGGTCGGTCACAAGTTCACTGAAGCTACGCTCAAGGAGTTGAAGGTTGGTTCTGCAGATTTTCTTTTGTCTGTGGAGGAGAATAAGTTTAGGGAGATGTTAACTAGGCACGGGAAAGCTTTTGCTTTTGAAGCCTCAGAAATCGGATGTGTAGATCCTAGCATTGATCATATTCACAGTTCCACATGCTCCTTGGGACTTGAGGCCAATTCTTGTACCTAGAGCGCATCTACCGAAACTCATAGAGCTCTTGAAGGAGAAGATGCAAATGAAGATCTTGGAACCATCGTTTGCACCATACTCTAGTCGTTGGTTTACAGTACCAAAGAAGAGTGGTGCATTACGGTTCATCCAAGATATGCAACCTGTGAACCAAGTGACCATCAGAAATACATGCATAGGACCTATCGTCGAAGAGTTTGCTGAAGCGTTTGTTGGGAGGGCTATTTACTCTATAGGAGATCTTTACTCTAGATACGATCAGTTTCAACTTGCTGAACATAATAGAGATATCACCACCATGAAGACACCGTTGGGATTGGTCAAAATGTGCACGCTATCACAAGGAGCAACAAACTCGATAGCACACATGATGAACGGGATGAACAAGGTTCTCCGTGAGTTCATTCTTGAGAAGACCATGCCTTTCTTGGATGACATTCCAATTAAGGGATGCGTTGAGGAGGAGAAAGATGAGACAATGGATCAGAAGGGGTGTAGAAACTTTGTTGCTGATCACATTTCAGATTGTGATAAAATCTTATCACGACTTGAAGAGGCGCACTTGACACTATCAAGTATTAAGTCTTCATTTGGAGTGCGAGAAGTTGTGATTGTGGGACACCTATGTGGATGGTTTGGACGCAAGCCTGATCCTGGTAAAGTGGATGCTATACGGCGGATGAAGGATACTTGTGGTTCAACAAGAGGTGAGAAGGTTTCTTGGAGCTTGTGTCTTCTATCATGTGTGGATTTCACATTTTGCACATGTGGCTGATCCTCTTTATGATCTGTTGAGAAAGCACAAGAGGTTTGCATGGGAGGAGAGGCATATTGAGGCGATTCAGAGATTGAAGCAGTTGTTATCTTCTCCACCTGTACTTCGTCGTGTGAGCTATGAGGATAGCAAACCATTGATACTTACTGTTGATACTAGTCCGATAGCCATTGGATGGGTAGTAGTACAGGATGATGAAGAAGAGAATCGGTTTGCAGTCAGATTTGGAGCAAAGGTGTTGAGTGAGCGACATAGAAACTATCCTCAAATGAAGAGAGAGTTATGAGGAGTAGTTACAACTATGAAAGCTGAAAAGGACTATTTGATTGGAGCGCCGGTAATAGTAAAAATAGATTGTTTACCACTATTAGGGATGATTACAAATTGTAACACTCCTGATATTGCTATGCTACGCTAGATTGCTTACATCAAGTCCTTAAATCTTGAGTTCAGACACATAGCAGGAAAGAACAACCCAGTAGCTGGTATGTTGTCTCGTGCGAGGTATGAGGATGAAGAGGAGATGGTAGAAGATACGGAAGATGTTGGTACTACTGTTTTCTGTAGAGCTCAAAGATGTGAGAGTGAGCATTCGAAACCGTTCATGGAGGAGCTATATGAAGAGAATGGATAGACATAGGACGCTATCTGAGCTTGTTGACTAGACATCCAGGATGGAGTGATGCCCACTTTAAACAGATCAGGAGGAAGGCTTATAACTACTTGTTACACGATGGTTATTTGTGGAAGCAGACTAAGCAAGGTGGTAAGATGCCACAAAGGGTTGTGTGTAAGGTTGACATGTAGAAGTTACTCATGCAGGAGTTTCATGAGAGGTTGTGGGCAGGACATAGAGGTATTTATGTCACTTTTACAAAGCTGAAGGAGAGATATTGGTGGCGTAACATGTATAGAGATGTAGTTAAGTTTGTGGAGACATGCCAAACCTGTCAAGAGTATTCAAGGATTCTGCATCGAGATGAGTTATATCCTACTTATCCACTTGCAATGCATTATAAGTGGGTCGTAGATCTTGTTATTATGCCAGTTGGTATATGGCAGATGCGATACTTAGTTTTGGCACGTGAGGATTTGTCCAACCAAGTAGAAGGGCGAGCCTTACGGACAAAATCCACAGAGGGAGTCTGCAAATTCTTGTTGGAAGATGTGATTTGTAGATATGGTTGTATTGGGAAGATCACGGCTGATCGAGGGGAGCTGAACAATGATGAGGCTAAAGCGTTCTTCAAGAGGTGTGGTGTGAAGTTAGCTCTCACCACAGCCTACAATCCGGAGGGTAATGCGAAGAGTGAACGTGGTCATCCTCCTATTGTGAAAGCTATTGTGAAAGCTTGCAAAGGGAGGGCAAGAGAATGGCCAAGATTTCTTCCGTTTGCATTATGGGCTGATCGTTCGACTCATAGTTCAGTTACGGGATATATGCCGGCGGAGTTGATGTAGGGGCAGAAACCTATCATGCCCATTGAGGAGCACATACCCACTTGGAGTCTACCTTGGGAGGATGGTATGTCTACAGAAGATCTTCTTGCTGTTCGAATCCGTCAACTAGAGAGAAGACCTAAAGATGTAGAGATTGCATTGGAGAAGTTGAAAGAGGTACGCTTGAGAAACAAGGACAGATTCGATGAGCGTCATCGATTAAGGCCGAAGGAGATTAAAGAAAGGATATTGGGTGTTGGTCTACGATAGTAACTTGGACAACCAACACAGTGCGCTTAGAAAATTCTCTAAGCGATGGTTTGGCCCGTATGTGGTTCTTGTCGTGCTTGACAATGCCACATATTCACTAAGAGAGCTTGATGGGGCAGAGCTCAAGGTTCCCATTGCATGCAAGCGTGTGAAACTCTTCAAGAAACGAGATGAAGAGATAAGCATGGAGGAAGTCGGAGCAAAGTTTGATCTCTTGGATGACGGAGAAGATTTGGATGACGAAGATATTGCTAACGACATCATCAGTCAAGATGACGAAGATATAGTGTGATGCCGACCACAACTTGTGAGTGTTGGCGCATCTCAGAAGATGCGTAGGTTTAGAAGGGGTGGATGTCGTGTTGTGGTTCGGCTCCTGTGTGAAATTCTCGTGGAATGTAAGTTGTGTTTCTTTTTTATGTTTCGTGAACCGTATCGCGTAACTCGTCGAACGATGTGATGAGTGCCACGTTTGTGATTATTTGTTTAAGTGATCGTACGGTAGAGGAACGTGTCAAGTCATCAATCTGTGCGCGTTCACTTCAGTGGTCCTTGTCGCCGCATTTGTGTATAAAATGGCGAGTCGATTGTTCATAAGCATTCTCTCTCAGCGGGTGACTCGTGAGAGTTCTCGGTGGTCTGCATGGAGGAGTGAAGAACTGCAGGAGTGGTTGTTATGGATGGAGGTTTGTTACCAGCTCCGGATCTTTCTTTCCCGAATCCGTTTCACATCAAGCTTCATTGCATCCACCGCGATCACTTTCGACAGTGGTTAGTTGCATACTTTGGTGATGAATTCATAGGAAAAATGATGAAGTTACAGCTTCCGATGATCCTTCCAATCGTAACATACGGAGAGACTTGGGATATGACAGTGTACATTTTGTTGTGAGAAACAATGAATCCCAACTATCCATCGAACGTTTCTTTCAACTTTTGGGTCGATGTCCGGTGTCATTGCAGACCGAAGATCAATCATGGGGCTTGGATCGGAGAAACTTTGGGCAAGAATATTACAATCGAGTGATAGCTTCACTGTTTCCTTTTGTCGTACCTTTTATTGTAGAACGTTTCCAGGTTGTAATATTGACATTGTATTAGTCTGCGACTCAATCGTTTCCATTCTGTGTAGTTACGAATCGCAAAGAATCCATTGACATATCTAAAGGATTTTTGAGGTCTTAGAGTCTTGTTGATGTCTTGTGTCTCCTTGTGAGTAAAAATTAGTTCTAAGGGAAAAAGTTGAGTGGAGAAAAGACAAAAGTAAAGATCTTTTTGCTCTTATTGGTCCACTTTTAGACCAATGGTGTTCTAGCTGATCCTCGCAACGTTTCTGTGGTTTCTGGAGGCTTCAGAGGTCCATTCGCAAAACGAAGGGTATGGTTGGAGAGCTCTCGACCGGGGCTACAATCTGGGCTGAAGAATCGGTCGATTTGATAGAAGGATGAGCGCGTTATGATCGATTGAGTGGAGGGGGATGCAATTCGTACCTACCGCTACATTTCTGCTTGTTCCGAGAGACTCGCGAAGAGTTTTGAGGAGCTGTCTGTTGGGTTAGAGAGCTGACGATGTGCTGGTCGTTTTGATATCAATTTCATCAGGTTCTTGATTGATTTGGATTCTGAACCGACCGATTGAAGTTGAGAAGTGCAGACGTGATAAGACGGGAACAACGAACTGTGATAGTCATGGATAGTTTACTATTGCTTAAGTTCTGAGTCGAATTTCTGAGTGAAACTTTCCAGGATTGAAACATGTCTTATCAGTAAGATACTTGGGAAGTTTCACCTCAAATGGTCGAGTAGTTTGTTCAGAATCTTGGATCAAATGTACTTGGGTCTGTAAAGCTCTTAAGTTAGCACAGATTACGGTTTGATACATATCTGAGAATTGGTTTAAGATTTCGACCTGAAAATTATTCAGGGTAGGAGTGAAGGGTCCAATCAAGCTTTCTGTGAAGTTTGATCATCATTGGTCGACTGGTTTGAGAGGACTGAGGTCTCAAAGTTCGAAGATACTTCTGTTATTAGTAGTTTCAGGTTTTTTGATATCATCTATTGTCATTTTGGTCATTTCAGAGCAATTTGGAGAGGATTTTGTTGCTGAAACTGCCATGCTTGCATACAACTCGACATTGGAGGGTGTGGAGCTGATTTTAGCTCTTGGTGATGAAGGAGAACAGAGTCGCAATGAGTCATAAGCCGTTGATTGGATTTTGAGCTGCCAGGTACTACCGCCGTTGGTGCTATGTTGAGATCTGAGTAGTGCATTGAAGCATGCATGCTTTACCTTGTTGGAGTGCTTGGTAGATCAGGGTGTACAACAAGTTGTATCAATACTCTATCAAGTTGATTGAGTGACCTTATAGCATCTTCTGGTTGTACTATGAAGTTGTGATAGTTGGATTGATGGGCAGTTATCGTCGCTGGGGAGCTATTCAGAAGTCATGCTTCAATGATATAGAGGAATAACTTCAGTTAGATAGTAGAGAGCAGAGTATTTTTAGTTAGAGTACAAAAGATCTGTTTGTAACACAAGTTTATGCAACCTATACGTAACCTTGGATCGTAGCAAGCTTTTTATTTGAGCCGAGCGGATACAAGATCACTCGGGCTAGAAGAGTAGATCGTGAAACATTTGAGTGGAAACATCCAGATCTAGATCCAACCTTGTCAATCCACATACCTCTGCACAGCCATATACCCAGTGTATTCCTAGACAGAAAAACACGTTATACGATAGCGTGCATATGTGAGTCTTGTATTTTATTCATAAAAACACGATCTAACATAGACTGAACATCAGAACAAGATTGATGATCGTCGCTTTCCATCAGTATACTCTCAGAAGAAAGAAAACCACCACTCAATCCAACAGTGGCAGTCACTGGAGGTTCTATGTTAGCTATACTTCTGTATAAATGATGCATTCTAGAAAAATAGACGCTTTGCATTCAACTTTTGTTCCAAAGTTGTCTCGGATTGAATTTTGGACTTGATAAGTCCATCATCAGTACCATCGAAAAACTCTCATGTCTTCTTATAATTATCTACATATCTCACATACTTCTTTTGCATTATCACGTCGATCATGAAAGAAAATCATAATTTTGTCAAATGGACTACCATGACAGCAAAAGTCGTAGTCTTCGAAATGATTCTCTGCCCAATATTTATCTTTCTGCCCAATCCATGAAGTGCAGCAAAATTATCCGGATCTTCTAAATACTCTATAATTTTCTCATAATCCATCTCACGCATCCTGAAACGTTTTGATGCAGGTTTATTCACAACAGTACTATTCTTAGAGGTTATGTCTTCAACATCGATAACTTCGACTTGGAATTCTAAACTGTTATCAACAATAGACATGATGAACAATTTTTCTCTAATTTGAGCACTTGCTTGTTCGCTCAAACACTCAGTTCCTTGAATAGTTCGATTGAAACGATTTGCGACGGATAGTAATGAAAGAGTGAGGGAATGCAAATTGAATCTCAAACAATGTTTGATCTCTGCCGCTTAAACGTTATTATGATCTTTGTTAAAAATCTAGTTTAAATTAGAGTTTATTGTTAATTTATAAATTTACAGTTAGGTAAAAAGAAAAGCAATGCTATCTGTAACTATAAGGACGACCTACGGAGGTCTCTCAAACTTAATTATCTTCTTCCGTAAAATTACAATCATATCAGGGTTACGAGGGTTTATATAACTCTTGTAACGAAGTTTACGGTTTTGGGTTGTATACGTCCTATGAGAGTACAACGAGAGGGGCAGTAGGCCGAAATATGAGCTAGTAACTAAGAAAGAGAAGACTAGGTATGAGGCGCATTTGAATGCACAGTGACCGAAGGAAGAGTATCATGTAACCATGCGACGCCTTCCGAATCTGGATGGGCCCCGCGAAAAGCGAAGACAGTCAGCTGGTGACCTGCGAGTTTCCAGAGCATAACAAGCAAAAAGTTATGCAAAACCGCGAATAAGGAAGCGCAACAGTGGGTCCAAGCTTGTCGTCGGTAAATAACAAAAAAGAAAAAATATAGTTGCCGAGTAGGCGAAGGCAGAATGAAGAGTGTTCAATTTAATTAACTCACCTCATTTACCCGTGATGTGGTAAATCTAGATCTTCTTAATACAGTATTCTAAACCTGGTATGGGCAAAAGAATCCACCCTTTCTATATTATATTCTTATACAGTTTACTGTTCAAACCTTCAAGAGTCCATTTCCGTGCAGATGAAGACCCGCAAATTTGTTTACACTAATCGTTCCGACGTTTCTCGTTTTAGATATTAGTATTAGGCTTATTAGCTGGCCTTCTGGCCCAGTCTGCAGTCAACCGCTACTATTTTGGCAACTTACTTAGGACCTCTTGAGTCTTGAGAAGGGATGCTAACTTATCTTCAACCAGCGGAGGCCTGAATTTCTGCTACTCAGTGTCCAGTTCTGTTGGTGGGACGACAATCGAACGATTTCACGCCAATGATGAAACGTCTCGAAGTCCTCCGGGTAGTAACCGTTCAAATGTGGGAGGGTAACCCTTAGCTAGAGCCAAGGAAGAGGAAGGTATGATCTCCTCCTGTGACCTGACCATTCGTTCATGTACCTCCTTCCGTCCTAGATTCCGGTCTTGCTAATTTTGATGATTTTGTATGGTTTTACTTATATATATTACTAAATTTAGAGGCCCAACGTCTTTCCCAGTGCTTCGAACTGCAAAGTTCGAAACCCGAACAGCACCAACTGCAATACCGGCGGTCATATCGTGCCTGAAATTCAAACTTATGAGAAAAATGGTTGGATGAAGAGAATGTAGTTGTGCAGATAGCGAACCGGCATTTGCATGAGTTCTGGAAATATAGGTCGAAGGCATTATTCATATAGGATATTATCTCACCAGATGTACAGTTACAAGGCAGGAGGGCTTTAGATTAATTTATTGTTTAATCCTTCTGGTAAAAAAAGTTAGAAAATTAATATCTGGACTAAATTGATGTGTTTTTGTTAACAGGCCCTCACAGTTAGAGTTTTGATAGCACCTGAGTTCTCATTCGATTTATAGGTTATGTTTAGATCTGTCGAAATTCTAATCCCGATTATCATTTAACTTTGTATAAATAAGTTTATATTTCATAACAATTCAATAAAGAATTGTACAGCACACTTATAATTTTTTTCCGATAACAGAACAAACATAACAGTTAGATGTACAAGACCGTGGGAAGATATTATCACCTTGTAGTAATTAGATGGGAGTTATCATCAAGTGAAACCACTTAAGCATTACTTATTATTGCATAGAATCCGTGGATCAATGAAAGCTCACACTCGTATACATTGCCACGTCTTTTTCTGTTCCTACCTCCTTCACCATTTTGCGAATTATATTTGAAAAAAAAAATCAAAGAAAAGATACAATTTTACTTTTAAAGAGAAAGAGAGAGATTTATCCGGGAACAGGAATAGCTCTTGTTTTGAGTTTGTAGTTCTAGTCTCCATTTTGCGGTTATGCCTCTAGGTGATTTTATGTTATTTTAAAAATACAAAATGAAACTCTCTCTTTTCATTTTAAATAACTCACATTTGCAGAATTAAATTAAATCTCATTCTTCTCGAATTCTCGTTCTTCAGTTCCTCTTATTTATTTATTACACATCCTACAACAGTATTTGGATTTGTTTTCCATACCGTTATAATCTATTATTGTTCCAAAATAAATTACAACTAGAAACAAAGATGAATTTTCACCCTCGCTTGTCTTTTTTCTTTCTTTACTGCCAAAACCTCAACTTGCATGCGTATTTATTCATACTGTGGTTACCTGGGGTGGTGTACCACCAGGCAACTACAGTATGAATAAATATCCATGCAAAAGTATATAATATATAATAAACACACATAATAATCTAGCGGAAATAAGAAACGAGGATAAGAATGAGGGATGTAGTGGCCATTGGTTTTTTCCGCTTTACACTTCAATCCTGATACACATATAAAATCAGGAAAAGGAACATTCCCCTTTGTTTTTCGCCTTTGTACATTAGATCACAAGGAATATTATAATTTTCCAAAAACCACATAATATTAAATAACATATCTTATTCTAGGCATGCATATTAACTCAATAGATCCCATTCACTAATAATCGTATTCAATTGAGACAAACCATAAAATGTAAAACACTGGAACAGCTTTGTACTGAATAATATGCATCTGAAGTGTAGTTTTCTGAAAGATAAGGAAAAAGATAAAAAAAGCAAAAAATAGAAATTCGATGTGCAAATAAGTTAGATTATAGTTTTGCATCAAGTTCGAGAGAAGACACGATACTCCAGCATTTTGCAACGGTTCCTCTTTTGTTACTTTTTTCCGTGGACAGCCTTCTGAACGTTATGAACTAAAGAGTCTGTCATGCTCACGATGCATGCTGAGAACTCAAAAAATAACCCATACATCACATACCTTAAAGTGCTCTCCTGCACTTATAAGATCAACATATTTTTATACAGAAATCAAATTTTATTTTAAGTTTAATTTATCACCTAACCCTTCCGGCAGAAAGGGTTAGGTGAAATTAAACCACTGTGCATTATTCCCTCTTCCAAACTTGGAAGAGGGGAATATATGCATGCAACTTAGACTTTGTACTGAATTTCCCCTTCTAATTCCATGACTGAAAGAGAATTTTATGAGAAAAGAAAAGTTAGTAGTGGTTTTCCTATGGTCGGCTAAATGTAAACTCAGAAAGGAAAGGTGCTCTGTGTGATCCGGAGTACTTGTAGGATCGGACAAACGACGGACATGGTTTGTCATCTACCGAGCGGTTCATGTACCGGATCAGTTTGCACGAAAGAAAAGAGTGCTGTCGGGGGACAAGCTAATATTGAGGCTCCCAGTAACTTGCAAACAAGTGTTGTTTGCAAGTTATGCCAACGCGCAACATGCCCAAGTAGATCCTGGGAGAGGAAACAAAAGAACCAGGCCTAAGATAAAACCGTAACGAATAAAGGACAAGCGGAACGGGGAAGCGAGTAACAATGGTAAAAGAAAGAACTCTTTCTTTCGCTCACGTAATTCTGAGATAAGTCCATTAGAGCATCTGCACGAGGCGCGCCAGTATCTGGACTATTTTCAAATTTGGTGTGGTTTTATTTTATAGAGTAAAGCAGTTTCCACCTGAAAAGAATTACGTTATACACTATATTGCACCTTTTCGCTAAATGATGGATTGTATTTGAGTCGAAGTTTAGTTCCGAACTTAGTGTAGTTTTAGTCGATTCTTAGTATCTTTAGCTGATTAAAATTCTAATAGTCGAACATTGGAATTGAAGATTAAATATGTTATGATATATAATATATAAAAGTTATAAGAAAACGTGTTATATAATAATTATATTATAAATGAATAAATGAATAAAATAATTAAACTTTTCTCTAATAATTATATGTTAGTTGAACCAATAGGTGCAGAAGGAACCAGGTTCAACCCATAAGTGCAAAAGTTATATAAGAAAATACAAGTGTGGTAGCTACTCAGCTCAAATAATCAATTAATCCATCAGATTAATTTATTATCTAACCCCTCCAGATAAAAAGATTATATAGTAAATCAAAAGTAAATAAAAAAGACGAAAAGAGAAAAATGATATTTTTGCACTGTAAATAAAGTATGAAGATTCGCAGACATGAGATCGTGGTAGGAAGAGAAGAATACAAAATTAATATAATTGTCTTTACAGAATTAGAATAGACTGGATTAAGTCAGCATAATTATATAAATATACATGCTGGTGTCGTGACTGCAGTCTAGTTATAGAGACTTGTCCAAACGAGTTTGAATTTCAATCCGAGGTCAAAACATTAGTCAGCACTTCGGATGTATGTCTTTGTATAGGTTCAAGTACACACGCTGACGCACTATTTACGGTCTAGATCTCGAGACCGCTCCACGGGAGTTCGAATCTCAACCTAGAGGTGATAAAATCAAAATACTACATGAGATTGAGAACTTCTCTCTAATAAGAGATGTGAAAGTAATTTGTAATAAGTCTCTTGAGTTTAGAAGAGTAAACTTATCATTTGATCTTCGTTAGAGCCTACGAGGAGAGCCCATGATTGAATGGTGTAAAAATATAATTTATCATAAAAATACATTGACACTGAAATAAAAAGAGCGTACTTAGATTGGGTGAATATGCATGCTTGAACTTTGGAACATGTGAATATGTGAGAACGGGTGCGCACTAAACTTCCCCATTAAAACACAGGGTCCAGATGTTTTGTTAGTGATGATATTTTGAGACGAGAAATCAAACTTTCCATGATTGGGCGATTTGCTCCGGTCTGCCCGTCCACCTGAAAAACTAATCCGCATGAGCCTTTACAAATGGTTACGGAGAGCGCATACGGCGGGAAGGTAGAAGGTAAATCCTGTATCTTTTTCACGTGTCCTTTCATAAGGAGCTTTTGCAATATAGTGTTGGACTCGTAGACGCTCGACAGTGTAGCGTGACAGGATGCTCTTACACATGACTGAAGAACGGGAGGTGAAAAGGACAAAAAGGAATCTAATCAGAACAGAAAGAACTCAAAAGAGGTGAGACTCCTTAGTTGACGTCTGTACCTTACGCCACATTTGCCTACTGGTGCCATGAGAACTTCTGTGCTGCCGTAAGTCGAACATGGGAAAACAGTTGTTTCGAGCTTTTAGTGGTTGTGTAAACTGGACATGCAGTCTTTTCAACTGGATATGTAGTCATTGGAGATAGAATTACTCTATCTTCCAGAGCGACGCAATAGTTCACAACGCATGCTTATTAATATTTCAAGTCTTCTCGGACTACCCAGCACCTTTTCCATACGAATCATGGAATGAATAAACAACGTCATATGACATATCTGGCCTCTCTGGCCATTTTTTGAAATAGCGGAACACAGATGCAACAGAGCGTGGAAGTTTGACGCACTAGAAGAAACGGTGCAAGTCATCTGCGTGAATATGTGACAGATTGTATGCACGGAAGGGCACCCCTCTGGTCTCTATTATGTTTGATTCTAGTGATAATTTTTACTTTAGTCACTGTTATGTGACGGACAACCGACTGTAGCTATAAGATGTGGAAAAGAGTTTGGAGATGAACTCCGTAGTACGTATCAAGTACAGTACGGAGGCACATAGTTTAGGATATAGGGGGTAGTGAGAAAACTAGGTCTAAATACTCTGAACAGTTGGACGAGCATGAAAGATTCTGGAAATATAAAGTCTCTTTTCGTTTTGTATTTTCGAGTGTTTTGATGTAAGACAAACTCTGCAAGGAAGATATTTGATAAACCTATAATGACATTGATAGACAATTATTTTTAAATATCTGATATTCAAATGTTATTTTAAAAATACAATTGAATCATCCAATCTTATTTTACATTTTCTTCATATTTTTACGTTGTGCAAATCATGATCGTGACTTCTCAATACTAAAAGATACACCCCTGCTGCACCTCCAGGAGTGGTATAGGACTGAGAAATCACTCCTTCTCGTGTTGTATTATAGATAAATTATTTTAGTTTTAATATATTTTATGATTTATTGATATGTTACTGTTTAGGTTCGGGTTGAGAGCTCGAACTGAAATAGAAAACTTGACATGCCACTGTTTATGCTCAAAAAGCCCGAATCTGCATTGATTGGTAATGGGGACGTTAATATTCATAAAATTGCATCCATGGTTCAATGTTACATGAACCTCTGGAGGGTGATGGGTCATGTGATAAACCATACTCTCCCGGCCCCTCCAGAGGTTTATGTACTACATAAAATGAGCTCAACAGGAAGGAGGAGACAATGAGTTTAAATAACAATACGATACGTGTCGAGACCAGTTGATTGAAGACTCCGATCTCATCGGCTCCGGCCTCGTGAGTTACCATGAGCTTCTGGAGGAACCCACGGTTACCCACCGCTGAAAGCGTAGAACTTGCATGAGTCCGTCGGTCAATGACCGCCCCTGCTCCATTTGTAACCCATGAAGGGTTCCGGCATATACGGGAAGTTAGAGCTAACCGGACAGGACAACATGGAGAGTGCGCGACTATGGAGAACGAACGCGGAGGCATAGAAGGTCCGTGACGACCGTGGGTCGTGATGTCTCTTTAGATCGCGTCCTCAAAGAGTGAATTTTGACACTTCTTTTGGACTGTGCGTAACTCAAAGTGATATCGACGTATTCACCTGTACCCGTCCTTTGGTCCGAAGAGGTGGTGGTGTCGTAGAATACCGTGAATTTGCTTCTGATTTACAGCAGTCAAGGCACATGCTCCATCGATTCCTCGTACGGGGAAGGAGATCGATATCACGAAAGACCGGCGCTGTATGTAGAACCACATAAATAATCATTTTGCTTTGAATACGACAGTTGTTGGTGGTACGGTAGTGCGGACGCACTCAAATCTTGGACGTAGAAAGAGACGGCACTCGCAACCAGTTGAAACTGTTAAAATATGCCTTTAGGGTTCTCTCTGTTAATCTTTTTCCTCTACGGGTTTAGGATATAGAAGTAGCTCGGGAAGCGATTATGGAGTTATCTCTGTTCATCTCTTCCCTCGACGGGTTTAGGATATAGAAGTAGCTCGGAAAGCGATTATGGAATTTTCTCTGTTAATGTTTTCCCTCGACGGATTTAGGATATAGAAGTAGCTCGAGCAGCGATTATGGGTAGAGAGAGGACACGCTTCAAAGCCAAACCATTAATGTAGAATGGAGGAGATCAGCACTCGGGGTAAAAATTGAGAGACGTTAGTTTTTTACCGATTGCATGAGGTTATAAATTGTTTTACAAAATTCTAACCCTCAGTAATCCGGTTTTCCTTTACAGAAGCATCAGAAACCGGGAGAAGAACGTGATACTCGAAGAGTATCCGTTTACTTCTTGTGTGAGGTTATGATAACCGGTGTTTTTTTTCATATTTTTTGTTTAAATATAGTTTAAAATTTTTATGACCGGTTTAAATAAAATAAATTTTGTGACGAGAGTCACTATATAATCAAGCATAATGATAACGTTAAACACTGCACCAACACTAGTCGATGTATCGAATATGGTACTCACAAATTATGTGATGATGAAGACAAAATCAAGTTTTAGAACTTTTTAGTGCTCTTCTGGCAGGATTTGAACATGTATTCAGGTTTAAGACATTAATCTCCCTAGCAGTTGGGACCAGAAGACGTAACTAATCTATCTAAAAAAGCGAAAGCATCAGAAGTACTAAAGTATATTATGTGCAAGAAGTGAAATACAAAAGATGAAAACTAAATACTAAAATTATTAAAATTAAATTTACTGGTTCTCTGCATCAACAATGTAAATCTGTGGGTTATTTATGAAGCGACGATGGTGGACAGTGCTTTTACAGATCTCCACTGCATTTGATAGCAAATCTTCGAAGGAGTCCCCAGGTCCTTCTAGTTTCAAACGCATAACACTGTCCAAGTTTGCTATCTACAAACAATTTATGTACTTCGTCTTAATAACACTCTGAATAGTGAATGCCTTCTCACAGTGTGTTGTAGACACACACTGAACACGAACAATATAAGCCAAGATAGATAGTTGTTGATACTTACACTTTAGAGTGTCATTGAAACTTATCATCACTCACAGATCTTTAAGCGAAGAGTCCCTAAACTCACTATGTGCGTGAGTTTTAAACTGTTGAAACTCTAACTTTACATAGACATGTTGCACAAAAGGGGCACATGAGATCCCACTCACATGTTTCTCTATCTCAAAATGAGCACAAAGAAGTTGCAGTTCCTTAGACCCCCAATCACGTAAAGGAACTAGTTGAGATGTCATATGTGAAGGAGATAAAATCTTAAATGCTCCAACCAGATCATTGTTAAAAACTCTCCAATAGTTACAATAGCTCAAATAGACTCAAAAAAACTTTTCTGGAAACTCATCGTCTCTTCCAAGTCTCTTCTCAACCGGCCCCTCTCTAGTTGAACAGAATGAAAGAAACTACCTCTTACCTCTGAATGCAGACGCTTCAAGAAACCACCTTCTGGACCATAATCTGGTAAAAGATGATATTCATTGTCTTCATTAATGAAGAAAGCATCGAGGTTAACACTAGGATCGACAGTATAATGCATTCGGATGGTAGCTACTTCATTAGCAATCAACGCACATATGATACTAACTAACATCTACAAATTTCTGCTGAAAAATCTAGCAACACTCAAAGACTGTAAAATATCTGCAAGAAAAATAGACAATAGACAGTCTTGAAAGAACGCATCTTTTTGAAAAGCTTACCACCTACTCCATGATCCTCGATCGGATCTATTTCAGAGAGAAAACACAACGAGACTCCAAAGAGTCACATAGACTAGTTACCGCACTCTAGCGAGACAACCATCGTGTTCGATTATAATGCTTCAGAAACTTACGAGAATCTGCAAATTTGGACTGTAAAGCTTCTAACCTTTCTTTTCTTTTAGTATATCTCTTAAAGTAAAGAGCTACTGTATTTATCAAATCATCTATATTCTCACTAAGGGTCACACACAAAATATGTCTAGAGGCATTCAAAAGTGCTAAATTACAACGATGAGGTACACAATGAGAGGTAAGCATAAAAAGATTAACCATATGTTTCAATCGAGTTGCAAGTCCGTTCTGTATAACGGTCATTACTGAAGCTCCATCAGGATCAAAACTTATAAGTTTTTCATGTTCTAGCCCCCACACTTTCAACAGTTCGAGAAGAGTTTCTGTTATTGTCTCAACATGCTTTTCAGACAATCTAATAAGACCGGTCTAATCTTACCACATGTCCTTCTTCCAAAAAAGTTGCAAAGATAACCAAATGACCATGCACAGCAATATCAGTCGCTTCATCGCACATCAGACCAAAAAAGTGAATGCGCTGAACTCGAAAAAGTGTACATTTTTACTTAACATAGCTAATGCATGTGATCATGTCTACGCACGCCTTGTCATCATGATAGATATTGTCAGTCATATAAGATGAGATAGTTTTGAACATTCTGCAAAGAACTGGAAACTTTGAAAATGCAATACATTCTCTAACTACAAAATAAGCAGCACGAAATAAAGTAATCAGCGTCCGATCGCAAGTCCTGTTCGCTATTTCGTATGCTTACTTGAAAACTTGTTTTTCTTTGTGTTGAGTCCAAGCCAAAGTTCTATGCAATGTTGTACTCGCATGATCATGGAAGGCTGAGACTCCGGCATTAACAGCACCAGCTAGAGCAAAATATGACTTACACTTATCACGACTTATCTTACAAAATATTCTTCCAAGGTCCCGATCGAAATGAATCCAGTCAAACAAATCATACCAAGTATCATCCCAAAATTTACATTGGGCCTCTATCTTAGAAATGATATGCTCAACAACACAAGGATCTTTTTCTTTGTCGATATCTACAGAAGAGGTGGAAGATGAAGAAATGGATATGAAACCAGATAGAGTCTTATGTTTCTTTGAAAACTTACCATTATCAGAATTACCTCCACTAGATTTCATGTTGCCAACTAGAGAGGAAGCAAACTATGAGGTTGACTCTTATAAGAAGAACACTATGAGTAGTCTGGAACCTGAGTAGTTCATGTGATCTTATTGAAAAGAAACACCAACCCTGTCTTCACAAGTATAACTCAGATCACATGCTGTGGATATTTACTCATCTATCAGGAAGAAATGTTAGCAATAGGTGAAATGGAGACCGTAGCCGTTAAAAGATTAGAGTTATGAAAGTCTGCAAGATCCACAATCACGCAATAGCAACCACCAACTAAAACCCTCGCTGCAAGACTTCACAAGATCCACCCGACTACACAAAACAAGCGCGTCTCTAGGTCAAAAAACCTCAATGGAACCTCAAAGAAACAATCGGCGAGGAGAGAAAGTAAATCAGCGGACTCAAAGAAAAAGATTACAGGCTCCACCGCCGCTCCAGTTCCCGAGTCTCGAGTCTGCACTGTGGACTTCCGCACCGTCTCAGATGCCAACCTCTCCCGGAGCACCATAACAGCGTCCTAGAGTGGACCGCTAGGTTTAAAAACCTCGAAGAGATCTCGAAGAAACAGTTAGCAAGGATCAAAAGTAAAGTGACGGACTCAAAGAAAAAGTTAACAGCTCCATCGACGCTCCAGTTTTGAGTTTCGAGTCTTCACTGTGGACTATCGCACCGTCCCGTACGTCCAACCTGTCCCGCAACACCCTAATAACATCCTAACGTCGTCCGCTAGGTTGAAAACCTCAAAAAAACCTCGAAGAAACAATACAAGCAACAAAAGAGCAACGGTGAAATCCAAAAAAGAGTCTCGACTCTCAACTCCCGACTGCTGTCGCACTGTCTCGCACGTCCAACCTCTCCCGCAGTTCGACCATAATGTCGTAACGTCGCCGTTAGGTCGAAACATCTCGGTAGAACCACGAAGAAACAATACAAGCAGCAAAAGTGCTTGTATTGTTTCTCCAAGAACTCCAAAAACTGAAACTCCAAAAAACTCCAAAAAACTGTCTTGACAGATGATCCTCGACTGCTGTCACACTGTCTCGCACATCCAACCTCTCCCGCAGCTCGTCCTAAATGTCCTAACGTCATCGCTAGGTCAAAATATCTCGATAGAACCTCGAAGGAACAATATAAGCAGCGAAAGCGCAACAGCGAACTTCAAAAAAATATCTCGACCGAGTCGACCGGACTCGATCCTCTCGCAATACTTTATTACCCTAACTGTGCTTAACATCGCAACATCGTCCTAATGTCTTCTGAAGAGTCTTGCACGGTCAGATCTTCACATTAATTAGTAACCGTGCAATGGATGCAGTCTCCATCGTTAGATCTGATCGTGACATCTGAACCATTAAATTTTCGTCTGACGTGTCTATAACTCGGTAGATTTTCGTCGGGAGGTATGCATCGATCACGTAAATCCAAAATTAATCATGCGCACCCTGTTAAAAATCAGAAGAGAGAAATTTAGTAGTTGCAAGAAAATCAAGTTCTTGCTTAGGTGAACTGCAATAATCCAAATTTTACACTTTTGGTCCCGGTTTTGAATCCGGTTACAATCGCTGGGAACCCGACTTTTTAAAAATCCAGCTGGTTAAGATTACAAAGAATGGCGGTTAGCCCCGAGCGATGAGTAAGTCGGGGTTCGCTCGTGGCTAACCGACGATGCTGTTCGGCTCTGCTATCAAAAAGGTGGATATGGACAAGGAGGACCCGGAGAGCTTCCAGGCTCGAGCACATGGAACAACCTCTCGTCTCTACTTCTTCTCAAACTGGCATACGGTCGCAGCTGGGGGGAGTGTGGACTTCAGCGATTATGTTTCTTTTCCTTTTCTCTTGTAGTTTGACAGGAGGGGTGGGGGCGGTGGGGCACTGGGAGTGTGCTGGGTTGCAGTTTGCGTCAGCGACGCTACGAGACCCGAGTGGGTAGCTAATCAGGGTAGGGCAGGAAAGAGTGTTGGCGCAGCACAGTCGCGGGGTCAGGGTGCGACCCAGGCGCGTGCGGAGGGTCGCAAGAAGAGGGAGGGAAGAACACAGAACACAGGCTTAAAGTTTAAAACCTGCAAATCTGAGCAGCTCAAGACGAGGTCAGCAGCATGAGTAGCTCTATAGAGCCTGTAATCAGATACTTTGACAGGCGGACAGAACGATAGAATGCGAGGAGGGAGAGGGAGGGAGGGAGAGAGAGAGTGTGTGTGTATGTATGTGGGAGGGAAAGCCTGAGGGGAGATAGTACTAGCAGTAGTAGTCGAATCTGGTAGTTCTCGTCAATCGATCAAGAAAAGAGAGGAAACTACACGGAGTTAGCAGAGGCTGATTAAGATGGGGAGAGTGAGGGAGGGAGACGGGGAAAATGCAGAGGGAGGTGATGGGTGGCAATTGAGAGGTACTACTACCTGAGGAGATGCTTACAGACGAGGAGGAGGAGAGTGGAGGGTGGGAAAGTGACGGAGAAGAATTCGTATGAGAATCCGAGTTGGTGCTGCTGGCCTCCCTGAATCTGGAGAGGAGGTGGTCGGTGACGGTGGTGATGGTCGTTGTTGCTGGTGAGCGACATTGTTGAGAAAGCGTTAAGGAGCTCAGATTGATTTGCTTCTGCTTGCTGCTTAACCGTCTGTTGCTGCCACCGAAGCATCATAGTTCAAGTTCGGTCAGTGATGATTGAGCAAGACGTGGGGAAGAGAAACAGACGCCAGTTGGAATGTTGGGCAGCAGTGGGCGGGTCCTGTGGGAGTTTAGATCAGCAGAATTCCTCTTTACGTGCCGGGCGAGGAAAACAACCAGGACCAAAGGATTGTCAAGGACGGAGGAAGAGGAGAAGAAGGAGGAAAATCCAGTAGCACGCGCCAATTGAGGAGCAATGTGACTGCTGAGGGTAGCATGGTGTCGAAGGTCAGGACGGAGAATAGAACGCACGCACTCGACGACTGGGTTCAGCTTCTTGTGCTCAAAGATGATAACTTCTTCCGGTGGAGAATCATTGGTCGCTTGGGTATTAAAAAGGTCAAGGTGCTTATGACAGTTAAAGAGTGTCTCGGAAGACAGTCACTTTTGGAGGGAGGCAAATGTGAAATGCTTGCCCACCCATGTCGGTGGATTTGAACTCTTTACTTCGGAATTCCTAGGGTGCTGCCGAATGAGAATATCCACTCGAACAAGTTGAAATCGTCGCAACAGGGATACACCAGTGAATGACCCTAAAGTTTATTGTATATCAGCAAGATTAGTCACCAGTCTGAATGCAGCAGCCGTTGAAGTTGGCAGCCAAAATTCTCCGGAGAATTCGTCTTTTAACGATGGGTTCAACGTGGCGAATGTCTCATGACAACCATACTTACCCGCCTCTGCTGAGGCCTAGCGCCGTAGAAAGGGTCAAACACCGCAAGCTACCTCTGGTGGATGACAAGTGAGTACATTTCCTCTGAGCCGCATACGCGTCAGCTCTGTTGGTAACACACACGCACACACACGAGTGGATTTTAGGAGCTTGGATAGAAGAGTTAGTTGACTCGGCATTGTGCATCTGCTTCTTCCCCTTCTTTTCGTACTCTCAAGGATTAACGGTTGATTTTGTCATACTGTCATTGGTGGAGTGGAAATACTTTTCTAACCGAATTTCCGACTTCTGTTTGCGTTCTTCTGAGTTCTTGATATTATCCTTCGAAATCCGGGGAATAGTTAAATCTAGGTAGCCCTTGAATGTTTGCTGGATTTGAAGCATCTGTGAAGGATAGTACGTCTTCTGTCTAATCTCGCGAAGTCTGTGGTTGTTGTCCTTTTCCAGAGGTCGTTTAAATGTGGAGACACGAGGTGCGCCAAAGACCTCTTTATACTGGGGCGACCTTTTCCACACTCTTGTGAACGTAAGTTATAGTGTCCTAGAAAGGTACAGCGGCTACAGGGTAATGCTGTATTGAGTAATACATTTTGATGTATAGCCACAGCTTGTCTGGAGTATGGTGCGGGATGTATCGTCCCGCGTTAATTATTCAACAGTATTTGACGCTCCATTTACGCCCGAGAGCTAGCTCATGTGCTGTGTTCATGCAGGTACCTAATTCCAGGTTCATGTGTGTCCTTGCGTGTACATATACATTACTGTTTGGAGGATTTGCAGTCCCATATTATTATGATGTAAGTTTTTCTTCGCTGGTTATGCCGTCCCAAGCCTTGAGCGTAGTTCGTGCGTGACAGGAAATTATTTCAATTCCATCATGAGGGCCTAGAATTTGAATCAACTTGTGACTGATGAGTTGTGTCGACAGGCTTACAACAACTCTTGTATACCGGGAGTTCTTAATTTCAGCCATGCCCTTTGGTTCAGGTATTTTTAATATCACGGGACTTTGATTGCTCCATGATAAGTGGTTTTCTGTCTACGTACTTCCTGTCGTATGGAATGAAAGAGTTCAGTGAACAGGATAACGATCAACGAGTGACAGCCGCTAGACGACGAATTTTCGTTCGATCATGTTTGCTTCTCTGGATGGTGTCTTGCTTTTACTTATCTGCGCCTGACGGCGTCTTGTTTGCGATTGTTGTGCAGCGTTCAAACATCAATGACCATCGGTATGTCGCACATCCCTGTCGACTATCACTTCTGGGTGTCCTTTCGTGGTTTTTCCGAGAGTGAGTTGATCGATTATGGCCAGAAAGTTTTATTTCTTACGTTCTTTCTGCAGGTTATGGTGGAGATTTAACACCCGATCCTCGTTGCACAATGACAAACATCGTGGTGGTCATCCAGTCTCTTGTGAGTCTCTTGGTCGCGTACTCCCTGCTGGGTGTCTTCTACGTCAGGTTCGTTTCTCTTGAAACGCTTTGGCCTTTGTGAAAGACAGTCATGATAGTAAATTGGAATGGGAAGATTAAAGACTGTGAGCTATAGACTCCAGGTTCGGTTTGGGGTTGATCTTGCTAATAAACCCTTCGGGGTCTGTTCATCAATTAAGATTTTTTGTGATCTGATCGTCAACAGGTTTTCTCGTCCAGCCCGTCGAGCTCAAACTTTGATTTTCAGCAAAAAGATGGTCATGTATGAGGTAGTCTTTACGTACACCTACATCCGCTATATTGTACTTTCTTGCTGTAAATACCGCGGTAGCTTCACCTGTTTTCTTGCTCTTTCCAGTTGTCAACTTGGGCCGAGTTACCGATGTGAATAACCTGGTTCCTCAGGAAGACGGAGTTCGTGTCCTAGCGTTTCGAATGGCAAATGTGAGAAAGCATCAAATTATAGAGGTACAAACCAGATTCCCTTCGAGGAGATTGACTTTCAATGCTGCGACCATCTCGTGTCCTAAGTTATTCACATGTGTCTTTATGATAAGGATTCAAGTACGAGAAAGCATTGCTGTTTAAGTAGCTTTTCTCCTCTAAGTGCTGCTTTCATGCTTTGTGCATATATTATTTCCGTAATCTGGTCACGTGAAACAGTTCTATACATTTTCGGACTTTCGTAACTTGATCTCGGGACAAGCGCTGGCTGTTTAAGACGAGTACTGATAGTTAGCTGCAAGCATTGAGCATGCAGTGCTGATAATGACAATATTTGAGTATGCACAGGCCAATGTGCGTCTGCTCATTGGACTTAACAACAATCTGTTGACCGACGAAGATGAGAGTGTATTTCACTTCACCACCCTTCCGGTTAGCAATCCCGAATCTCTTTCCTGTGAAGTGCTTGTTTTGTGGGCATATTTACTGCTAGAGACGTTAGAACATAGGAAACGATTAATTTTGCTTTGGTTTAGCTGGTGAGTTTTCGTTGTGTTTCGAGGATTGTTAGGCTAATAATTCAAGTGAGGAGTATGTGGGACAGAAGCGAAAGAGAGAGATAAGTGAACTCAGATGACGAAGTCTGCACGCGGTGAGCTAAGTTATAAGTCAATTGGCAGGTTATTGGTGGTAGTCAAGTCTTCCTTGGATTACCATCTACGGTGAAGCATCCAATCACGCCTTCTAGCCCACTCTACGAACTAACGATTCAGGTACTACAACCAATACTTTCATCTGATGCTTGTAACAATCAATGCATTCCGTGTGGTGGCGGGGCTTGGGAAGGTATACTGGAAAAGAATATCTGTGGAACGTATGGTGTAAAGGAGTGGCTTTGATTTACGTTGTTACGGGATGTTGGAAGTAAACGTTGAGGTTGTCCTAGCAGGACATGGAAGATGCCGACGTGGAGATATTGGTCTTACTGGAGGGAGTGGATGCCTCTACTTCAAGTAAACTTCAAGGTCCGAGGAACAGTTTCCTGTAAGAACGACATTGAGGTTATGCAGCCCGCTTGTATGCTATAGAGTATCTCGATAATGTACTTTCTGACTACGTTTCATCGAGTTAACATGTGCAAAGCGCTTCTTGTGATGCCCAGCACGACGTTCTTATCGCCCCTCTGACATTTGCACCGACCATCGTTTTGAGTACGTCATCAACTCCATAACTCCCTCAACATGCTATCATTTTCTAGTAGGCCTCGATTTGGATAAGCATCTATGATATACTTCTGTACTGCTCGGTCCGTTATGGCTGTGGCACACGTATCTCACAGGAGACTTTCATGGGTGCAGGACAATAGTGGCTCGCACAAAGAGTGGTCGACGATGTGTGGTAAGTTGATTGATCATTGTCCTGGTCAGAGTATTTACAAACATTGATTTGTAGGGGACATGGCGGAGCACTGGTTGAGAGATGTCGGTTGTTTGGCTCAGAATTTCAGAGGGTCGTACTGAAGACGTTAGGACTAAGCAAGCGGGAGCGCTTATGTCTAAGAACAATGCATTGCTCCGGACGCATTGCTCCGGCAATGCACATTTGTGGTGAGAATGAGGATCTTAAAGATCCGGATGCCGGCTGATTGTTCTGGTTTGTTCGCAGGACTTCACAAAGTTTGACTCAGTGCTGCCAGTCTCCTTGAATGTGTTCACAAGACCGTTGGCAAGTGTGCCTCAGTCTCCAGCTGTGTCTGCTATGCGCCTACCGGGACTTCCGAATTTCCTTAACCGAGCGCCGGACGTGACTCAGAACATTTTGAGGAGTGAGGGCGATAGTATAGATTCCGGAGCGTCACCTGCAGCAAGCGCGCCCTCAAGTATGGATAGCTACGGAGCATACGCTGACGAAGGGCAAGATACTGTGGCTGGGTTGAGGGTAGCACCACAAAGAAACTCGGTGCAGTTCAGTCGGAAGGCCATGGTGAGGAGCATGCCGGATCTGCTTGACAGTGAGATTCTTACCGCGTTCGACGATCAGTTGAAAGGGACGCAGGAACTTGAACAAAGGGTAGGAGAGACGAGTTTCTCTTTCTCGTTTAGTGCCCAATGTTCTTGGGTTGATTGATGACCATGTAGGTCAGCAATTTACTTCCGTGCTCTTTCTAAACTCTTGGTAACTGTCTACATTATGCAGGCGCTAATAGCGGAAGCAAGAGCGTATCAGTGGAAACAGATGGTAATCGAACTGGCATCTGGCATTCAGGAAACGCTGCAGCAACCTTCAACAGCAGCATCTGCTGATGCTGGACCTTTAATTGCTTCTGCCCAGCAAGCTTTATGTAGGGCTTTGAGCACCAAGTGACAACAATGCCAATATCGTCTGTGTGCAGCACGTCAGCCAATCGATAATGCTCATTGTCATACTGCTGAGGTCCCTACTGGGGCTAGCAACGACCTATAGGTAGCCGTTTCAGATATTTCCCACTCAATCCCCACTCTGCGTCTCTTTGGGCTTCTTGGAAGTGTCACTGAGCTGGTACTGGCTTCATTTGTCACAACTCACCTCATAAGGAGTGTGACACTCAATTTTATGATAGCCTATCCTTCTCTCTCGTATACTTCAGATTCCCACGGCTTTCATTAGTCGCTAGGTCAGTGGTATGTGCTACTGCTAAAGACTTGACAGTCCGAGTCCAGTTACAGACGTGTAGAATCCTGAGTAGAGTAGGAGTCCAGACTGGTGGGGGTTAGTGGACCAGAGGGCGCTATGCCCATCTGCAGCGAACTGCATATATCTAGATAGGACTTTCCAGGTACACGGAAAGGAAATATACACCTGTACACGCTGGTCAACAAAGTAGCGGGGGTAAAAGGTTAACGGGTGTTGTATTTGTACTTATATTGCTTGTGTTGAATCAAGGACCTGCTCAGATGGCCACGGAGGTTCGACCTTTCTCCGTCAGATGTGCAGCGATTTTTTTTTCTTGTGACCAGCCGGACCTCCTGGATGGCTCGTAGTGGAGCATATGAGGGCAGGCGCAAGTGATACCGATGGTATCAGATGATTCATGGGCCTGATGAAACCTTTCTGAATAACCCATGGAGAGGTTTTCAGAAAGTTTTCATCTATCAGTATGAAATGTAAGGTAAGGTCGAATAGCCTTGAAATAGGTCTACAGATCTGTAGAGACGGTGGACATTGTATTTTACTCATCTCTTGTGTATCTTGTACTCTCTGATTCCACCAATTAGTTCCATGCCTTCAATGTTCACAGGCTGCAATATCGGACTAGCACCAATTATGTAAGTTAGATCTACTGATGTAGCCAGTTACTTTTAAAAGCAGACTTTGTCTGTAATCTTTAGTGGGATAATTTCACACGATGTAGTAACTTAACTTATTCGACGAAAAAGCGAAGAAAATCCCTGAAATCCAAAAAAATTTCCATCTCCGGTTATACATAGGAGGATAGGAAAGTAGGTACTATTTAGAGCAATCTAGAGAATAGTTGCTCATTTACAAATTAAGTGAGGGAAGGTTCTTTTACTTCCTGAACTACTATACCTACTAGTTCGATTCGTAAAAACGTAAAGAGTTCGAGCAGCTGTGCAGGGTCTTTGCTTGTTCCTTGAATCTGGAATTAATAAATACCTTGTCGAGCTCTCGACTAGTTAAAGTTACTTTCTTCCCAGATTGTTTTTTAATACCCCGCCCTCCGAATTTCTTTCAAGATTGTCGCCCGTACTGTTATGTCTGTTTGAGTTTCCATGGTCTCTGTCCATCTCAACAATGCTGATAACAAGCCTCCCATAGTCACGTTCTCGGTGTACAGCGGATGTTAATATGTCTATAGCGATTTCATGTATCTGCTACATATAAACGCCGTATACATTTTGACACCCGCCTCGTCAGTGGGTTCCGTTCTGCCAGGGCTTTCCGTGCCCTCTTTTTCGATTTGTCGCACTGTGTGGTTGTGTGTACCGACGAAGCAGAGTCCAGGACGGTGTCCGTTAACACCGGCCCGATACTTTGGAAAGATACTAATTACGTTGTTTTCTTTCCCCACAAGCATCAGATGGAAGATGAAGTTTTGCTGCCTCAAACTAGAAGTATATATCAAAACTGTTGAGAAGACAAGACAAGGTCCTGCGGAGTTGGAACAAGCTAAGGAAGCCAGACTAGTCCTCAACTTCGCGTGATCACTTTTCCTACTCATATGTTGTCTAACCGTCCCTGATGAAGTCAGAGAGCCGGTTGAGGTGCATGCCACAACAGAGTGTTTTGTTGTATGCTCTCAGTGTATCTTGTGGTAGTTAGATGTCTCAGTGTACACCTATTCATTACATCATCAGAGAGACGGTTAGGTGCATGCTATAGCAAAGCGTTGTTACATCATCAGAGACGGTTAGGTGCATGCTATAGCCAAGCGTTATGTTGGATGCTCTGTATGTATGTTGCGGTAGTTTGGTGTTTCAGTTTACACCTACTCATTGCCTTCAGTTGACATTTGTTAGGAAAAACGCTGCTATCCTCAACCTTCTTACGGTCTGTTCTAAATTTATAGTGCTTACTGCTTCTCCGGAGGATGTGTTTTGTAATCTTGTATGTTCGTCATTATCTAGATAATGTGCCGTTTTTGCACTCTTTTCTCGGCTTTATTACACTTATAGCCCACTAACTTCTCAAACTTAACTTAACTTAACAAGTTACAACTTAACAACTTAACAACTTAACAAGTTAGCATACATCTTACCATCCTTTGTTACTCACATTGTACTTGCATGGGTTCGAAACTATTTGGGGGATACCTGAGTGTGCGGGGAAACATACATTTTCTCAGAAAACTGCTTTTACCCTTGTACAAGTGTATATCTCAAAACCGCTCATGTTCAGGGTTCGGTGTTTGGACCAGATCCAAGACAAATTTAAGAATAGAAGAAAGTCCAAAGGCATCTGGTCAGCGTGGACATATTTTCTCGAGTACCATCTAACAGTTTGGCATCATATACAGCACAGATAAGCCCCTTCCTTCCTCGTGGTGATCTGATCTCGTGCACCATAATGACAGGCGGAATCTTTTCTCACGGTTTTGGCTGTGCACTAAGAATCTACATAGCTGTGGACGCACCCCCTTACGTGAAGCATCGCCACCTTCTTATCACCACAGATGGCGCAAACCTGCCCTAACCCAGACTTGTCAAATCTCTAATAACTTCGTTTACTGTATCTCCCGCTACTAGTCATGTAACTTTTCGTGTTTTCCTCAGTCGTCTCCTTCCTTCCATAAAAGCCGATATCTAGCAATTCTTGACACTACCAGGTAAGGACATATTTTCCCAGAGGATATTAAGTGCCATCGCTAGCCGCCACTACCAAACTCCAGTTTGCTGACAGTATACATACATATCGCCCCCAAGAACAGCTAAGCCCAGGGCGTCCTTTTTGTTCCGCATCATGAGGAAACATTTCACTTCATGCATGAGACACAACCTCCATGAGTTGCCCGCAGTGGATCGAATAAGAACGGTATCATTCAACGTCTACTTCAAGCCACCCAAGCATGCCATGGTGATATGTACACAGAATCTCTGTGAAGCCTCCATTTCTTTCCAGCCTTAACAAAGGACACTCGCCTGCTGTCGGCTCGGAACAAAACTACTGCTGTTGATGGGCATTATCCAGCAGTAGCAGTTGAGTGCCTGTCTTTTGAAGCTGAGTTCTTCCCCGCAGATACTCGAGGAGATAGAATGCAATGAACCTAGCGCCAACTTCTCTTATGTTGGAGCATTTTGTAAGCATTCCAGACGCGCTCGAATTGGGCTGCAGCATCTGATCAACGCAATGTTCTAGGTGAGTGACAAATAAACCCTAAACCCTAATTATTACTCAGTTCTAATTGCAACTAACTCGGGGCACTGGATCAGATGTGACCTACCAAATCACTCTTTAACATGAAAAATTGCTAGTAACTCCCAAGATTACTAAATGCCTCACTCAGTAGAAAAGAAAGGTGTCTCCGGGGAAAAAACAAACCTCTCCCGGGGTTGTGATCGGGATGATATTTCAAAGCCATAGTCCGATATGCGGCCTGTGCATCAAAAAGTTTCAAACGTCAGTACTAGACCATTAACAGTACAGTACACTCTGGCAATAGGCATAAGCAACCCTCAGAGAGCTTCTCCTACAGAAAGTAATTCTCGTCGACTGGTAAGTAGTTCCTCTAATCTTACCCGGATTTCCACCGGGGAATATGGCTTTTCCCTCCTGTTTCAAACACAACACACGGAGACTGGAGGTTAGTTCCTGCATATGATGCTGATTTGATTCTTACAGACTTGTTATCTCGGCATCAAATAGTACGTGAAGTAACTCTAGAGACTGTCGCCGGGATGTCTGGTATGAAGAGTAAAGCGCAAAACAATAGATGAAAAATGTCCTAAGGTCAGTTCTGTATGATCCTCCGACAAGCTGGTCTGCCGACACACCCAAGTTTGGCTGTTCAGTAATGTAAATGCCTAGGATCCTAAAACGCTTCTGGTACAAATTCGTTCAGACTTATGGCAATACATGGAGAGATAGCGCACTCGAGCTCGAAAGATGAGAACAAACTGAGACTCACCTCTTCAGCCCAAGGATCGTGAACGGGTCATTTTTATCAATGACATCAGGTGCATGCTCAACCTCTGGTATTCCATCCCAATATAGTTTCTCCGCCTGCTCTCTCATGTTTCTATATCTTTCGAAATACGTGGCCCAGTACGTCTCTTGCCCTTTCTTCACAACAGAACACCTCCTTGTCAGATCTCTCTGCGCCTTATTCGTCTTCTTGTTTAGGTTTTCTAAATTGTCCAAACTCTATTTAAAACCGAGGCGTCTACAGCAATTTCAACTCTGAGTTCTCCTGATTACGGTCCAAGCTTGTTGTGAATCTATTACTATATTTACCCTGAATCGTGATATCCTGATCCCTGAATCGTCTCCATATTTCTGTAATTCTACCTCCAGAGGAGCAACACCCTCTCGGCAGAAAATTATGTTATATGCAGTGGAGACCAGAAAAGGATTGGTGATGTACGAACAGAATCATAAGAACTTACAAATGTACCTCTGCTTGGGTGAGACGCGAAGCCAGGACTCGTTTAAGTCGAGCTGCCGCAATTTGTTTCTTACTCAGGTTCTGATTCACAGCGGGAGGGCTCCCCTTCTCGATTACTTTGCACAAGTTTCGGTCTTGAATTCCCCTGATACGAAGCATTTCGCCCTCAACAACCCAAAATTCTTCTTCTCCATCAGGAGAATTCCCGTAGCATCTTCTCCAACTCCTACTACTCTCAGAAACCATGCCCCAAGACTGCAATCCCGGACTTGCAAGTCTACGAATTGCTGCAGCCAACACTGAAGAAGCTCGCCCCTCAACCCCTGGCATCTCCTCTAGAAGATCGATGCCCACCGTCCAAATTTCAACTTCCGCTTATTCTCCTTAACGGATATCCACAAGCCATTATCAAGGAGCTTTCATCACCGCAGTTCTTCTCTTCCTAGGAATTCGTTCAGAGTGCAACCACCCACTGGCAAACTGTCCCCAAACTGCCACCCACAATTCATTTTTCCGAGGAGAATTCCGCCATCCACCGATCTCTCGTCGTCCTTATGCCCAAAGCTATCACTCCGCTCTCTCTCTCTCTCCCTCTGTGTGAAGGTTTCTGAGGTTTCTGAGGTTTCTGACTGCAATTCATAATTAGGGTTTAGAATTTGGATGTAATGAACTGATGGTAAGGTTCCAGCAACGAAGCAGGAAAGACTTTCGTCCCATGGACATCCTGACCGACACGTGTCTTCCGATGACAAAACAACCGGCTCTCCCTCGGAGTCTTTCCATCTCGCTCAGTCCGTATTCCTCCATGCCATCCTTCCATGCCTAAGCTCATCGTACCAGGCTACCATGATTGAGTAACAAGATGTACGTGGTAGTCACATGTTGATGCGGTACCAGCTTCGCGTGTGGATATAGTACATTTGTTCTACTAATCTGGCGCGGCGCGGGTGTCTGTCGGTTGAGTCAGAAAGATCGGGAGAACTGGATTTCGCTGGGATTGGACGATGATTCTTGACTGCCATTTCCCTTCGCGGAGTTCGGTTGCATAACTTCGTTGGGTTGTATGCAAATTCGGAGTTCTGGTTTGGGCGGTTCCTCGCATTTCTAAGCAGCAGGACTATCATCATCAGCAGCAGCAGCTCTCGGTATGCCGGGGAAAAGTGATTCAGACGATTCTATACAGACGAGACGTTCGGATGGTAATCATCTTCACTCCGCCGGTGGCCCAAGAAGTCATAAGAATGGCGGACTTTGGTCTTTGCCTGCCAAAGGAGACGGGAAACCGGGTAGAGCACCGGGGATTTGTTTTTCGTGGCCATCGGGATGGGGAGAGAATGGTGGTGCAGCAACAGGAGGCGGTTGTAGATTTGAAAGTCCGTGGATTATCAAATCCCTGACAAGCGTCGGAGCTTTGGCCTTTGATAAACTGAGGCAGTCTCATCGTGAATTGACCTCACCTAAATCCCTTCGAGGACTGCACAGATCGATTCGTTTCCCTGGTAATCATTTGTTTCCTCTTCAAGATGCCGCTGCATCCATTTCCAAGGCCCCCCTTATCCAGCAAGTTCTGCCACAAGTTAAGGCTGGAATTATGAAGTTGATTCCGTGGGAGAGGGAGGCACCCGCTGCTTCCACTTCAAAAGACGAGCTTGGTGAGCTTGAAGAGAGAGCTCTAGCGCAGGCCCTGGCAGTGCGGAAGCCAGCCACAGTTATTGAGTTCTATTCGCCCCGCTGTACCCTCTGCAGATCGCTTGTAACTGTGGTGACAGAGTTGGAAAGAAAGCACGAAGAGTGGTTGCACATCGTCATGGTGGACGTGGAAAATAAAAGATGGCTTCCGGAGGTACTGTCACCCACCAATCGTCAGTTTTCTTTCTTTCTTTCTTCAGTGTGTTTCGTGCTTCCAGATATTGCAAGAAAGATTATCCCTCACAGTGATCTGGCTCTGACGGCCAGAAACTGGTGTGCTTCTAACAACCAGAAACTACCGCTTGAATTTAGGTGCCATCTTCCAGTCAGGACACCCTTTGCTACATATATTTGATACCCAGGTTTTTTCGAAAACAAGTTGCAAACTTCTGGCTGTGTGTTCTCTGACAGGTGCTGCTGTACGATATAAAATATGTCCCCTGCTTTCTGCTTCTAGATTCTCACGGAAATGCGTTGGTCAAGACTGGAGTTCCCTACAGCCGAAAACATGTGCTCCAAGGACTCTCGTACCTCTTAGAAAGTATGAAGCCAATCAAGAACAGGGTGAAATATGTAAGAAAGGACTCCGAAACTTCGTCGAGTTCATCATAGAATTTGGTGGGGACGTCCAGGACTGTTATACCCCTCTATGTACAGTAGGAAAGGAGCACAGCCCGACATATGTCCCGATGCCTTCAGGGCTGTGACCACTGAGTTCTAAACTCGCTTTCAAGCATTCCTCAGCTTCTCAGGGATGTTCATTCTAGCGAAGCGGTAAACCTGTAAGATTGGAGGACAAGCTATTTAGTACTCAAAGTTGGATGAGGACGTACCAGATCTGGCTCTGACTGCAAAACGTGATAGGATCAATTGGTGTGTTCCACCGTAGTCTTAGTATCACAAGAGTGCAGTACATACCCGACGGGAAGCCAACATTGTAACTTAACACGAAAGGAAGAGAGCACATGAAGTTCTAAACCGAAGTATAGTCAGGTGACGTGTGAGAGATGCCCTTGCGCGGAGCGAAGTGCTGTTCAAGTAACTCCTGTAGTGTGCTAAATGTTCAGCAGTTCCCTTGAATCTTGGCGAACACTCTTGTTGGAGGTGGAGCAAGTAGCCGCGGCTGTTCTAGACGATCGACACATATAATGTTTGGAACACGTGCGTCTCTGAATCAGATATCTTCGCTCTTGGCATTCGAGTGCGCTTTAACTTCGTCCGGATGCCAACAATGGCGGTACGGTTGTACAGGGCGGACTGTTCCATCCCCTTGTGACAATAAATCACGTGCAAAAAAAAAACAATTATCGGTGCGCTTGTACATCGTGTTACAGAGAACACGCTTGAAAGCTAAAGCCGCCCTGACACGAATGTACCCTTCACAGTTGTCGCTACCGGACTTTGACTTCAAAACGTAAACCGCCGGGTATTGCTTAGATAAATGTATATACATACAGGGTGGTGAAACAAGTAGACGTGGGTTTCTACAAGAGACACCTATGAGTTGCTTTCTTCTTATTCGGCGTTTGTAACATCAATTTTCTGGTAGACGTAGGTTTCTACGAGACACCTATGAGTTGCTTTCTTCTTATTCTTCACTTGTAACATCAATTCTCTGCCCATCCTGTGAAACAAAACCTGCCGTGAAGACTGGAAATAATCCTCACTGTACAGAGTTGCAACTTCCGTGCTACCGCTGTCTATGGACCAACGCGCGTCTAATACCAACGCGCGTCTACGATAGTAAGCTTTAGTCCCACCGTCCGAGTTCAACGCAAACCCTTGGTCTCTTCAAGCAACCCTGAACCGAGGACGAGGATTTGAGATTTGTGCTCAAAGCTGACCAGATGAAAGCGCGTTCATGTCGAACTAAAGGCTAGCGTTTTCTGTGTAACAACCAGCGTATTACGCAGCTTGTGCTGCTACCTCGACAGCAAAGTTCTTCTCTTCCCTGCACGTAAAGAAACAGCAATCAATCAGGTCCGCTGTTCCTAATGACAAGCAGCGCACGATCCACATTCGGCGAAGCGGCGGGTGCGACCAGACCTTTTAATGCCTTCCCCAACTTCCATTCGTAGAAATCGACCGATGCTGTACTGTCTTCGCAGCTGGTTTGAGGTCTCATTTAGCACAGCCTGGATACAAGCAAAATCAAGGAGAAGATGTCATTTGCTTGTGACTGTGATGAAGCTCTCTGCCGAAAGCATACATACGGTCCCAGAACATGCATAACAGAGCGTGAAGTTGCTGAGAAAGCCGAGCACAAACTTTGAGAGAAGGTAATCTCCCACACCTACTGCTGCATGATTTAAGCGGTCTGCCAGACTTGCTTTCACGGACAGTGAATAAGGTGTTTGGAAATAATGATCACATGGAAAAGATCCATGAGATGAGTCCATGAGATCCTGAAGGAAAGAGGTTGTGCTTAGGATTACCTTAACAGTCTTTGCGTCATCCAAAATATATTTCTGCTCCAGAAGCGCAACCTCTTGGACGAACTTGCTCAGGCGCCCAGCAACCATCTTCTCTATGACACTTGCAGGTTTCCCTGATGCTAGTGCCTGCACTAAGAACAGAGAAATCACCATAACTTGCCGTGTGGAAGTGCACAAGCCTTCGTCAGCTTACGACCAACATCAAGAAAAGGAGCTCACCACCACACTTTCGACAAGAACAGATCTCGCGTGCGGGATCGACTACCTGAGATGAGAGAATGTCGCGTTCATGCTGCAGAGCTTCAGGGGCCACAAGGTCCTTTGAAAGGAATAACGGTCTTTGAGCCACGATATGCATGGCCAGCGATTCTCCCAGAGTGGACAGCTCTGCTGGATGATTCCCGGATTGAGAATCGGATGTAGGTTCTAGGGTCAACAGTCCCGCAACTCGAGCAAGACCTGGAGGCGGGAAATGGTCCCCAATTGTACAAAATCAAACCTTGCCTTAGCTCAGCTCCTGACAGAGAATCTGAGCCAACGGAGACCACACCACTGAGGAAAACAGTAGTCGTGTATAAAGAGCGGACCATAACTGACCTGCTTCACTACTGGAATGAAGATAAGAAGCCACGATTCCCGACGTCGAATTCATGTAAAAGCCTCTGCGAAGTTTCACGTTTTCTCCCATGATCGAAGCCACTTCGGCAACAGCGTCGGAAACGGTGGACTGACCTGATAACTTAGGATGACTCAGCTCAATTCTTGCGGCCTAAAAATCCAGAACAATCCAAGACCCGGTTACTAATCTGACCTACTCTCCCCCAACTCATTGATTCCATTCTCGTGCCGTGGTCTCCTCCTAACACTCAAAGTGCAAGCTTGCGACTCAAATGTGATCTAGCCACAGTTATCTTGAACAGCAAAAATCAAGGCCTCGATTTGACATGAAAACGCATGCTGACTGGTTCAGGCGCCCCCGATTCACCTCAAGAGCTTGCAGATCGATGACGGCCGCCTCGGTCACAGACCTTGGGCTTGACTCAGCTGACAGCGCAGCTTTAGCAACCTGTGAGACCAGATGCTGGAAGAGGTCATTCCTCGCTACGAAATCCGTCTCGCTGTTAATCTCTACCACAGCAGCGGCTCTGCCCTCTTCCTGATGCGCAACTCCCAGAAGACCATCCGCGGCAACTCTCCCCGCCTTCTTCCCGGCTGCTGCCAATCCCTTCTTTCTTAACTCGGTGAACGCCGCGTCTGCACCATTATTGACGCCGAGAAGACTCTCGTCATGGAGGTTCATTCCGACTTATTCAGCAATCGAACAAACACGAGTAACTTCTGTCACAAGTACCACCACCCTTCCTTCTTCTTCCATACGATTGACTCTCAGACATTGATATAACAATACGAGGAGTTGGCAAGCTGTTTTTCTTTCATGTACTCGGCCCCAAACTTTTTGTTACAGGCCAGTAACGTCGACAGCAATCCTCCCTCCAGATCCAGACTGATCATCCGCACTATCTTGCCGAGATGGTCCGAAGGACGGCATCTCTCTAGCAATCTCACAGTTCAAATATGCAGAAGAGAAGCAACGGAAAACAAAGAATGGACAACAAAGAACGCCGTAGAACAGCCGCAGCAGCATTTTGCACGCTCTCTTCATTCCGAGAAAGCTAACGAGATGGATCGTCTACTGCGAGAGGTAGGTGTTCTTTAACATCATTTAAGTTGTTACTCCGAGTGATATCGTCGAGTGGGGCTGATAAACTGCAAACCAATTCCCGTGCAAAAAGGTTATATCTTCGTCTCTTCTTAAGAACAGCCACAGCAGAAGGTCCGGATGCGTTTCAGGGTCTACCAAACTTGCTGAGTATGGAAGCTAATATGTCCAAAACTCTGTCGTTTCGAATTGCTTCTGAATCCACTCATTATTATACCCTGAACCCTTAAACCCGCGCTTGAACAACGAATCATCCTCAAGAGGTGGATTTTCAGCTTCAACGACCAAGGCAGTAGACAATTTATCACTCGGCTGGATCTTTGCATGTAATTAGCAGCTTCAAATGGAGCAAGCAAAAGTCCTAAATCTGCACCTGAATCCCAATCACATTGCAGCAGAGCAGCCTTCACATCTTTCATGGGAGCGCCAGTTCTCTCCCGCAGCTGCTTGATCAAAGCCGTGTTCGATCCACTGCTCAACGCTCGATCTGCAATTCGGTGCATGGCGCAAACCATCATTGGCTTCGCCAGATTGCTGGTTCGCCAAGCGCTCATTTTCAAGCACAGCTTGCTCCTGCTACTGCTGTCCAAAGTAGGTGATCAATATCATAAGCGGATCACGAGGAGAATCCTACATGGACCGAACTTCAGATGATCCGGAAATTTGTTCCTGGGAAACCCTAAAGAGGAACGTGTATTCGAGGGTGTAAAAGTTAGTAACCTTTTTGAAAGATTCTACACCTGCGAGAGGGAGTTACCACTTCGATCATACCTTGGTAAGAGCCTTTCCGAAAGATTTTACACCCCCGGGAGAGAGTTACCACTCGGTCAGATCTTTGCAAGTGTTTCATGCGAACACCTCTGAAGGTACCTGCTTGGGATCAATTGAGATCGACAAAAATGTGTCGATGTCGGCCGACGCACTTCTTTCGATCTCAAATTGACCCTAAAAGCTTATCACGTGAAATTTCAGCAGCGTTTCCGTACTACCTCACCACAAATTCGACCAAGAAGGTCCAAACATTACTAATCCACACAGCAATCAACCACACGATCATAAAGAACCACTCGGCGTACTCGTGGATCCGCAAATCGGAGATATCAACGATCTGCCCACTCTGGATATATCATCAGCACAAATCCACGACATGAAAGCTCTCAATTAGTTCTTCGAGTAATAAACAATCTGCACCTATTCCATCATGCCAACCGGCACTAAACAAACACTAAAGTCGAACCAAATCCACTCAGTGCATCAGAGAATCCAAATTGCGTTCACCAAGACTATCCACCATAGCCAGGAGCTTGAAGGCTCAACTCGAAGAACTAAAGTCTACAAGCTCTACATGAGAAGTATACCCCTAGTGGGGCTAGTCCAAGAACTTGCCATAACGGCACTAACGGCCCTATCTAGACTAACCGCTACGCACTCGGTCAACCTAGCCGAGGTGCTAAACTAACATCTCAGATTCTATCAGACAATCATGGGACCTTGTCAGACAATATTTTTCTTTTGTGATGTCCGACAAAATAGAGTCCAAGAGAAAACCTCAAAATAAACTACTTCCACCATGCGGTCATAGTGCACTGATGCAAATGTAGAATATCGTTGCAGAAACGAACGCAAAAACTATCAAGAAAGGCATGCGATGAAACCCAAGGAACAACGAATGAATGCAATTGTTTTCCTCAACATTGGATTCATGACTACTTAAGAGGACAAATCGATCGTACGACCAAGACGAATTATATCTCGATTCCAATTCCAATATTCCAATTTCTTCGCAAATGAATTCTCTTGGACGTAAATTGACCTCTAGATCTACCACCGGATTCACAAAGTTCTTTCCTTGGCTCTGGCACACCACACCAACAGCGAACAACTCTTCTGCGAAGGCACTAGATCTTCACTTGAACTCCACCGCTTGGTGTTCATGTACGAGTCCAAGAGCTCGATTAGAGTTTGTGAAGTGGCACAAACGTAAGGACTATGTCGTAGAGCACGATTGAAGAAACAAAAAACATCGAACGAATGCAACTGATTGCTTCAACAATGGGGCAAGAAAACGAGATATCTATGTGCAGAACTCAACCCACCATCGTGTTGAAATATCTTAAGCGGTGCGCGTCGGTGTCTTCTACCTGCATATCAGTCTCTTTTGAAATTTGTAGTGTCTACTGTTTGCTTTTCCGTTGGTGCGAGAAATAACACTCCATGTCGGACATGACAGTGGTCGCAATCAGTGAAAATTAGGAGATGTATCGTCTAGGATACTCCTACTCAAAAATTGTGAAAATGAATATTCATTAAAATATACCTAAAACTAAATAATGTTGAGACAGTGAGAAGACGAGCCTCAACACCGAACATATCTGAAACCCCTGATAACCGAGATATCAGCATAATGGAGAAAGACCCTAACTATCACTTCGTCATCATCATTAGTATATTGGACTAATAGGGGGTGTCAAAGTTGCGAGGTAAATATTCTTCAACAGCGAAGAGAGAAAGAACCGTAATATGACAATAGTTAACTTTATATGAAAACACAACTAAGTATAGGTCGTGCTTGTGACTCGACACCACAATTTCTTCAATACATTTTTTTCAGTTCTGACACTCATTATAATAAGATATCAAAGTTAATAACCTTCTGAAAGCTTCTAGACCTGTGGGAATAAGATACTACTTCGTCCAAACCTTGAAGGGTGTGTCATGCGGACACCTCCAGAGGTACCAACAAGAAAACACTGCGGGTTTTTCTTTAACGGCTCTTCACTCTTTTTGCCCGTTCTTTTTGCAATGGATTTTCCACTACTTTGAGTAATTAAAATGTTAAAATTAGAAAAAATCAATGATAAAATTGTGATGTCTAGTCACAAGTGCGACTTAGAATCAATTGCTCTTATATACAAAGTTATCTGTGACAATTTTATGACTAGTTTTCTTTTCGTCATTGAAAAATATTTTTTCTGAACTTTGACACCCCTAGTTACTCAACGCAATAGATATTCCACTGCAAAAAAAAAAAAACAAAATAAATGAATGTTCGTTAAGAAAACACCAGCATGCATTTTCCACATTCTTCAGGAATAGTGTTGAGATGGATGACCTGATTTTACTCACTCTCACACCACTGAAATTGGGCATATCTCTTAGCTTTGGCTTTACCACTAGACCAATAGCTCTTGGTGTCTTCTAGGGATGCGTGAAAGTATTTATGGACTTGTTTAAGATAGTAAGAGATCTTTTTGCACGTTCATAAAGGAGTGGTAAGGCGATCTCATAATACTAGGAAGAAGCTGTCGTTGTGGTAGCTTGCCTATAGCGTAGAGAAGCGTATGAAAGCAATTAGTGGCAGTTGTCTTCGGTGAGCTAGTAGAGCTACCACGTAGAGACTTTTGGAGCTACTAGATGTGTGGACATCTAGTTAGTGACCTTAGGTACATGTTATGATAGTTGGTGGTCATATATTGTGCATGTGATCATCGAAGAGGAGGCGTAAGTCTGGACGAGGTTGGGTTTATCTTTTGTGCATGTTTGAGTGTGGAGGGTTACCGTTTGGACTTCTTGTGGTTGGAACTCCTCCATATTCTGCTTCCTGTTTGTGTGCCATGTTGACTTGTGTTGGCGCTTGATTTCTGGAGTGAGTTCATTCCAGTGTGCTGTCGGTAGTGAGGCTGGAGTTGCAAATCATTCAAACTATTTCTGTTTTTCTTATGGTGAGGTTGGACTCGCGACCAACAGACCATGAGAGACTGCATGTGGTGATGGCATGTACACATTATATTTATCTTGACCGTCATAGTATGAGATAGGTGAGCTCAGTAGGAGTGGGGTTAGGCAGGTTGGCGTCTCGTGTGATGATGAGGTTTCGACGCTCTAGTTAGAGCTTAGTGTTTATGATTGACACAGAGTTGTCAATGGAGGTTCTAGCAGTGGTTCAGCTACAGTAAGCAATGGGTTCACACGGGGTGGTATGAAGTACCAACCAATAGCACCGGTCTCATCGGCGGAGGACATCGATTCAGACAAGGACGTGGTTGGAGGTAGACATTGTGTCACCACACAGTTGTTGTGAGACATGGACGAGATCTATGAGATCATGAAGGAGCCTCGATGATACTCGGGTATGATGGATACCATTGAGCTGGATGACTTCGTCTAGGAGTTCGATAGTTGGTGCGATTTGCAGCAGTGCAGAACCCACAACTGTTCACACCCTTCATGACGTGGAAGGATTTGTTCTAACACTTTGAGGGACCACCTATGGACGATTACCATGAGTTCATACGAGATTACAACGTGGAGATTGAGTTGTAGAGACAACATTGGTCTCCCAACTATGTTTTTATCACTACTGATGCAGTTTTCAGAGACGTAGAACCTACGAGTTCGGGTGTTAGTAATAGTGGTACATCCACGAGTGACGGAATATCTATTACCAGCGGTACGTCCATAAGTAGTAGAGCAGGCGATATTATGAGCGGAATACGTAGGGTTTAACCCTGTGGTTCAACCTCTTCTTGGGTTTAACCTCTTCTTGAGGATCACATGGAATATCCATGATGATGATGTCAGTAATGGAGTATCTATGTACTGGCGTGGTAGTAAGCACAGTAAGTACCAAGGAGCAAGATGGCGTCCTCCATCAAGCGAAGAGATTTCAATGAGAAGGACGACATGTACTTCGAGTGTGAGACGATGAGAGAGTACGGATAGTGTCACATCCGTCTCGAAGGACAGAATTAGTACGAAATGCTCATGAGGAGTTGAGACATTTTGGAGTGAAGCGTACACATAGCTTACTCTAAGGACAATATTGATGGTGTGATATGCACAACAAATATGCAGCAGTTTGTCGCACGATGTGTGATTTGTGATCAAATACGAGCATCGCTTAATGCTCCTACTCCACAATTATACCTCTTACCGATTATGGGGCTGGGTTATCGTTGGAGCTTGGATTTTACGAGACCCTTATCGTTGACTGTACGTCACCACCAGTATGTGTTGATGATGGTGGAGCACTTTTCCAAGTGGATTGAGTTGGTGATATTACCGGACAAGGCGAGTGAAGAGACAACGTATGTGTCTTTAGATCGAGTGCTGAGTCTTCTCACCAGCTGAATTGCTGACGGACCAAGGTACAGAGTTTCTTGGTGAGTTTCAGACCTTGTGTGATCAAGCGCTGATTGATCACCGAACTACACCTCGAGATCATCCTGAGGCAGATGGTTTGGCAGAGAGGGTTGTTCAGATGGTGAAGAGAAGATTGCGCAAGTATGGCTTGTAGAAGAGCCACTTGAGAGACTGAGATGTGTAGTTATCATGGTTGGCTATGAGTTACCGTTTTAGCCAACAAGCGTCTTTGGCTTTGTTCTATGGCCGAGATCCAGATCTACCTTCGACCATTCGTCGTGATTCTGCTGAGGTGCTGAACCTTGATGACCCAGATATGTGAGGATCAACGAGCCGAGATATTTCAAAGAGTTATATCTATGGCTTTTGAGAACTTAGTGATTGCTTAACATAGAGACACGTTGCGATATGCCACTATTCGAAGAGGAGGTTATCGGTCATTGATTTGCAAGTTTCATCTTGGCGATTATATCTATCTGCAGCAGACTGCACCGACAATGTTGGATGTGATCGCATATTTTACGAGTGCGCGAGGTGTTACCTTCTGGAGTACTCATGTTAGAGGATCGTGATGGTGTTGTTTGTAAGGACCATGTGCGTAATTGCATACCATGTCATCTTCCAAACACCGATGGTATCGTTGACTCAATCTTAGCGGTTGTACGTGCGGGCTTGAGATGTATGTTGTGTGAGTCTGCTGTTGGAGCAGCTCGTATGTTGATATGTGATGGTTGTTCGAGATGTTGGCACATGTCGTGTTTGACTCCATCTCTCAATGTCATTCTTATTGGACAATGAGTTTACCCTCGATGTATATAGCAGGGATATCCGATTAGATCTTTGCATAGTATGGATTGTAGACAGACGACTAACGATGAGGTGATGTAGCACTCGGCCTCCTGATCCTTACACCCGCGAAGGTGTATATCACGTAATTGGGATATGAGGCTATCTGGAGTTAGAGAGACCTAACCGTTAATTAGGGAGGCGATTGTGATACACTTGTGTATGGATATGACATCGTCCATGTGTTATGTGTATGTGTGGTATATCTATAACAGTGATGTATGTTGTGTAGGGATGTGTATGCGTACCACAACTGTCACGTCAGTTTAGCACCTCGGCTATATTGATCGAGTGCGTAGTGACTAGTTCTGGTAGGGCCGTTAGTGTCATTAGGGCGGGTTCTTGGGCTAGCCCCACTAGGGATATACTTCGCAGGTAGGGCTTGTAGGCTTTTAGTTCTTCGAGTTGAGTCTTCAAACTCCTGGTTATGATGGATAGTCTTGGTGAAGACAATCCGGATTCTTTGATGCATAGAGTGGACTTGGCTCGACTTTGATATTTGTTTAGTGTCGGTTAGCATGATAGAGTGGGTGTAGATAGTTTATTATTGTGCTACACTTGTGTATGAGTACGACATCGTCCATATGTTATGTACAATGTGTGTGTACCTTTGACAACGATGTATGTTATGTAGCGATGTGTATGCGCACGACAAAGAAGTCAAGTTATGAAATGTTACTCGAAAGACCTTGGCTTCAAGTAGTACATGCAACAAATAACTAGCACAAAGGTTATTTACGCATCGGATCGAATCACCATCGGATCAAAGTTTCATTGCTCAGAGATCAAGAAGAGACGTTAGAATCAGATCGACCCACATCGGACTATTAAGAGTCAGAATTTGTCGATACGACTTTCGACGTGGGTACTAGTTCTTCAGATTCGGAATCTGAAAGTACATTGTCAGAGGAGGAGAGAGAAGAACAAAATGTGGGTGTGAATGTAGTAGATCTTTTCTTTTCTCCGGAAGTGCAAAGAGATCGAGACAAAGAACCGTTGACTCTTGAGGAGGTGGAGAGATGAATTGCCATCTTACGCTATGGATCGAATGTTACTAAAGAGGAGAAGAGTCGCTTCGAAAAGATCTTTTGCGTTTAGTTACAAGGACATGAGGGAGGTCACACTTGAGCAACACCGTATCGAGTTGGAGAAGGAAGTCAAACTAGTGCGACAGAAGCAACAGAGAGTGAGTCTTCCAATTGCTGATCTGGTGAAGGAAGAGATTGAGAAGCTGCACACTGCTGAGTTTATTTACGAGATGGAGCATTCTAAATCGGTATCATCCATTGGGATCGTAAAAAAGAAAAATGACAAATTGTGTTTATTACAAAAAGCTCAATGCTGTCACAAAGAAGGATTATTATCATCTATCTTTCATCGATGAGATCTTGGAAGAGGTGGTTGGAAACGAATGGTATAGCTTTGGAGATGGTTACAGTGGTTATAACCAGATCAAAATTGCACCGGAAAATCAACACTTGACTACTTTCACTACTCTATAGGATACGTTTGCATTTCGAGTCATGTCGATGGTCCGTGTAATGCTCTTGATACGTTTCAAAGGTTTATGAACAAAGTGTTCGAACCTTTCTTAAGGAAGTTTGTGAGAGATTTTAGATGACTTTTGTGTTTACGGGAGTAAGGAGAAGCATTTTGAGCACCTTGTGAAGTTTTTACAATTTTTAGATGTAGCAAATGCATCTCTCAATCCAGAGAAATGTATTTTTGATACTCTTGGGTTATATCATATCCAAGGACGGCATTGTAGTAGATCCGGAGAAGGTACAGAAGATCTTAGAGCTCCCTTTTCCTAGTATAAGCTACGTCAGTTTTTAGATATGATAGGGTATTATCGAAAGTTTATACTCTCGTTCTCACATAAAGCGTATGCTTTAACTATATATCTAAAGAAGGGAGTAGATTACATGTTGATTTTAGGAGATGAAGAAGCTCTAGCCGCATTTGATGAACTAAAGAAAGCTCTTACTTCAGCTCCAGTCTTCGTTAAGCCCGATTCCAATTCGGACAATTCCAATATTGAAATACCGATTGGAATAAATAGTTTAGTTTATATACGTATGCTTCTAATATAGCTTTAAGATGTACTTTAAGTCAATATGATGTTTAAGATAGAGATCATCCTATTGCGTATGCCAGTCGTCAAATGATAAAGGCAGAGAAATTATTCTGTGACAGAGAGAGAAGGATTAGAAGTGATCTATGGTTTGAGAAAATTTTGACATTATCTCATAAGAGGCAAGTTCACTATCTTTACCGATCATAAGGCAGTGAAGTACATCTTCAAATAAACTTATGGTCGAAGGAAGATTAGTAAGGTAGAAGTTCTTATTATCAGAGTACGACTATGAGATCTATGGTCGATCAGGAAAGAAGCACGCGAATGCAGATTTGCTACCTAGAGCTTATGATGACAATGGTGGAGAGGAGCCGGTGGATGACACCTTTCCTGACGAAAAATTGATGGTCTTGATGAGCAACTCTATTATCTCAATGAGATATCAAGAAATTTGAGATTTTGTTACCAAAGGTGTCTATCCAGATGGGATGCGGATCAGAGAGAAGAAGATTTTGGTGAAGCGAAGTCAACCTTACACAATGGTGAAAGGTGTGTTTTCTCGTGAAGGAGTTGATGGAGTCTTGAGAAGAGCTGCGAGCAAGGAAGAATCTCTAGGACTCATGGAAGAATTTCATGACGGTCCAGTATGTAGAGAACATTTCATAGGAAGTTGACAGCCCACAAGATACTTGATGCAGGATATCACTGGAGGGGGATGTTTAGAGATTGCTTGACGTATTGTAAAACTTGTGATGTTTGTCAACCTTTCGCTACCAAATCTAGTGTTTCTACTCCTCTTAGGTCTATTTCGATTCTTGGATCTTTCGAGAAATGAGGAATATATTTTGTTGGACCTTTGAATCACACCCCTCGCAACAATAAGTATATTCTTGTAGCCACAGATTACCTTTGTGAAGTCTTGATTTTTCATTTTTGTTAATTAATTATTATTAGTTGTAAAGTAAATAAGAAGAATAGGTAGTAGAAGATAGAAGATATAAGTAGAATAGTGGTTTAGTTTCTTGAAGAATCAATTGAAGTTGTGAAGTCAGTTTGGATGGAAGTTCATCATGGATGGATTCTTCGGGTGAAGAGCTTTCTAACGATATGTTGTGCGAGGCAAACGGAGTCTGAATGAAGTTATAGACGACTGAAGTATTATTGAAGTCGGTAAAGAATGACTTCTTTGTACTTCGGCTGACGAAGAACTTCGGCGGAACTGCAAAACTTTAACTGCAGCACGTGTGCTTAAAGCTATCATGATGTATAAGAGCATCAAGTTAGGTCATTTGTCGTATTGCGCAGACAGTATTAGAAAGGGCGGAAGGATCGATAGTAGTTATCGACGAAGAAGCTCATCTTCGTCGAAGATAAGGTTAGGAGAAGAAGTTTCTTTCTTCGCCATCCGCTTCCTTTTTTGTACCTCACTCTCAACTTCTCTCTCTACTTAGATCTTTTACGAATGCGTGAGATGCAGACATCCAAGTCACATCGACTTCAGACGTTAGATGTGAACTATGCCGGTCTTCGTCGATATGCGAAGGATCTTGAGGATATGGGATTATCGTTCCTCTTGCTGCCTTGGTGGTCGATGATATTGACGAAGCTGGTATAGGAGTTGCGCGTCTACATGGAACATCATTCGGATGAGCTTTATGAAAGACCCGAAAACGAGATCGAAGTGAATTGATCCTTCGTCTTGAGAATCCATGAAGCGGGGAAGGATGGAGATCTTCTCTTCGACAAGTTTTCGACACACGCACTAGTGGAGACGATCTGAAGTTTTCCTCGACTGTTCCGAGAGTTACCACAAGAGAGAAACGATTATCGCACCGATGACTTTCTTGATGCGAGGAAGAGAGAGATAGCCGATGCGATCATGATGATCTTCAGGTCGAAGAGGACGACCTACATGTCGAATTGGCATATTCACTTCGTCGAGGAGCTCTTTGTCAGAAAATAAGCGCACTAGACGAGGAATCTTCATCGACATGTATAAAAGTTATGGGCCGAAGATGACATGGTCTACATTGGAGCCTTTGTGTCAGTCTTCTACATGGGAATATGTTTATTGACCGAAGACGACAAGAAAAAGTTGAGCTTCCTCGATCAAACCAAAGAAGATGAATTTGTGGTCGAGCCAACTCCGCAACGAGATGTGCCAATGGAGAAGTTGTCCGACGAAGTTGCGGATGAGAATGTAGTAACCAAAAAATGACGACGGCGGCAGCAGCGAAGGAGTCTGAGATCGTCAATTTGGACGAGGACGAAGATGTTGCAGAGATTGTAACACCGTTTGAAGAAATGGCAGAAGAAATATCTTGGGAGTGTAGTGTCGCAGGATTTCTCCTTTAGCTCATTTAGCATAAAAGATATCGTTCCCACAAAAGATTTGCACAAGTATCGCTGCTCTAAGTTCTAAGATCTGTTCAAACACACAAACACACGGGTTTTACCTAGAAATCTCATCTTCTCACAAAACCACACGGCTTTCACATCCTTCAGAAGGTGCCTGGACCTAAACAAACAACTACAACCTAAAATATCACAAGCGAAGTTTACTATCTTGAGAGGGGCAACTCTCATTGTAATTTTAGATGACTGTCCATGTGGCAGAGTAAACAACACAAGAGTAGAAAGTAAGTTTCCAAACTGAGAAGGGAGCCGACTGCATGTGAAGTGGTGGTCTTCTGACAGCGTTTCATTTTCTCTTGGTTGCGAGTGAGGATTGGAGGAGAACTCTCTCATGTGACTCAAGTACAGAAGTATAAAGTAAGATACAGAGTAGGATTTTAGACACATGTGAGAGACACATTATATACACATTACGCCCGTTGGTAGAGACATACGAATAGAATTGGATTACACAAGAGGGGTCTGCATTCTCGTTTTGTAGTGCCCACAATTTACAAGATTCAGGAGTTTTTGAAATTTTTAAGATTAATAACTTGTTTGTATAACTGAAGAAGCGTTGTTACTTAAGATTATGGCTTCCTTAGAAGGAAGATGATCTTACGATCTTTTTGTAATAAGAAGTTGACTTCTTTGGAAGACGACCGTCTTCCGAGAAACATCTTCTCGGTTGTGTCTTCCGAAGACGGAAGACGGCGGAAGACGGAAGACACGTATCTTCCGGAAGACGGCAACCGCGGAAGCCTAACCACGTATTTCCAAGTAAAGAAGTAGGTGTATCCATCAGGTAACACCGAGTAGGTTAGGTAGGTCAAGTAGGTCATCTAGGTTGCGAACCCCTAAACTGCGCGAGAAGATGTGAAGGACGCGCATTAGCACAAAACCTTACTCGCTTCCCGCATCAAGAGGTTGTTTTGGACCTAGACGATCGAATTGGAAGGTGATCGAGTTGAGTGAAGGTCAGCAGAGTGGAATTGAGCAGAGTCAAGATCGATTCGTAGCTAGAGAAAAGAGCGAAGGCGAATCGCTGAAGGTAGGAATCACATCGAGCTGAAAGAGTCTTCTGAAGACTCTCGGAAATAGACATTGAAAAGCATCTGTGAGGAATCAGAGGAGGAATCTTATTCGATTGAGGAGTGACAAGACATTGGCAGCAGCAGCAGCTTAGTGGAGTCGCATTGGAGCTGGGGTCGAAGTCGTAAGTGCGCAAAAGACTGAAGGAAGATCAGGAAGAAGACAAAAGACTGTAGAGGTTCTTCCCATGTTCTCTTTCCTTCTCATTGCTTCTCGCCTTTTGTTTGGTATCCCCCGCGCTTCCCCGGTTGTTTGCAAGCAACCCGATCGATTGATTCTCTCCTCATCTTTTTCCTTCTGAGACATTGGGCGCGAAAGCGCTGCCCAATCTTCGATAGCCATCTTCTTGCTTCTTCCCGAGTGCAATTCGAGCTTCCCTGCCCATCGTCCTCAAATTAGAGATTACAGCTATCAATTTCTCTACCCTACCATCCTTCTACTCTCAAAACCTTGAACAGAAGACGCTTCGGAAGATCTGAACATCTTCGAAAGATACCTCTGTAACCTGACATCTTCAGAAGACGCTTCGGAAATATGACATCTTCGGAAGACGCTTCGGAAGCCTGACTGTCTTCGGAAGACGACTGTATGCAATTCGTATCGAGAAGTGGATTGGATTTGCTTTTGTGTTAAGAGAGGCTTGACACGAAGCCCGAGTGGCTTGGTGAGTTGTTTGTTATTTCGAGAAGTTGGAAGTCGGGAACTAGGCTTGTGCCTCCCGGTCTTCCAAGCTTCTCAAATCCACATCTTCCTAGAGAGATTAGAAGATTGGAAAGGCTGGCAGAATGCGCGAGAAGACGTGAGGGTCCGTTACGAGTCTCTTCTGTCTGACCCATAGCAGCCTATTCCTTCTTCTTCTTGAACTTAGAAGAGAGTTGTGAGAAGTCTTGCTGGGAGAATCTGGAGAGAATGATCGAAGGTCATGTCTTCCCATCATGCAGCAAGCTTCTTCTGGGTGTGTATGAGAGGTGAGAAGTTAGAAGAACAGAGTGCAAATGTCTTGTGTCTGTTGTGAGGATAGACTGTGTGTAGGAAGCAGAAGACAGGTGAGACCAGTGAAGGGAAGCCTGACTTCGAGAGATCTTCCGAGAAAAAAATTGAATCAGAAGCTGCCCCGGGAGTCTTCCCAGATGTCACCGCAAGAGCCCGCAACTATCTTCTGAACCTGTTACACACTCTACTTCTCGCAAATCTTGTATCTTCTGTTAAGAAGTAGGATGTAATGCAAGGTGGATTGTTTTCTTAGGAATCCATGCGAGGCCTTGCTTAGTTAGGATTGTTTACATATAGCTCGGAAGACGAGAGCTATTCAGGAAGCACTGTTAGAATCCCGGAAGACGGAGTAGCTGTCTTCTGGAAGACTAGATTCGTCTTTTGAGAGTGGAAGCTAGACTGTGAGAACTTGAGAAGGACTGAGCCTTCGGCTCACAGTAAGTACGTGTGGCTTAGTGCAACAGAGTTTCAAGTATGTCGATGCATCCTCGAGGGTTGGTGTTACCGGCAGCAGAGTTGGCCGAGGTCAAACCCTTCATCAAGGAGTTGGGTCTCGACTTCTTCCTGTGGGATTGGAATCTCGCCGACCAGGATCTTCTGGAGGAGGTTTGGGCAGCCTTACCGCCTCGTAACCGTGTACCTGCAAAGGCAAGAATAGCTCGAGGAAGACCATCTTCTTGGACTGAAGATTGATGGCACATGGCCTTCCACAGACCAGAATATGAGAACCGAGGTTATTGGCTCGAGAAGAAGATCTTACCCATGATCTCGGGTAAGTGGCATGTGTCTGGAAGCACAACTTGTCTCTTCCTGGAGGACAAGCAGGGAAGAAATGGCTGGAAGGTTGAATCTTACCGGGAGCCGCAGAAGCGTCCTCTGGCGAAGCTGTTCTTTCACCTCTTTCTTAAGGAGAAGGCGCAGAAGACGAGGTACCTTGGAGATCAGGACGTGGAGTTCCTGGAAGCAGTGTGTGTTGGAGAGAACGTCAACTGGGGTGCGTTCTTCCACGCTTATGTACAGGAGGACATCTTACTCCATTCTTCTGTTATCTATACGTGGTCAAGGGGGATCTCACGAAAGATTAGTTGGCGAGATATGGACCAACAGGGCAGCATGAGACGAAGGAGGAGACCTCGGGAGAAGATGACCGAGCAACAGTGATGACTCCCCCTCCCACTCTGATGCCGCAGATGAGGCCCGGTACTCATCAGAAGACGCTTCTGGTGAGAGAAGACGACTCCAGCAAGGAAGATGGGCCTTAGGAACATGCTTAGGAAGACCACCTCCTTCCCGATCATTCACTCTGGATCGGAGTCCGACTCACCGGATGAGCCACTGAGTACCCGAGCTACGCAGAAGACCGCTTCTGCAACACCACGGAGTCTTCCGAAGACTCCAGAAGACGAAGGATAGATGGATACTCCTACTGCGATGCGAGGAAGCGCAGTAAAGAGGACCGTTTTTGCCATGGGGAGAGATCTTCCACCTCGGAAGATGAGAAGAGTAGCTTCTTCTCGTGCGCAGAAACAGAAGACCATAGTGGTGGAAGAGGCATCCTTACCTCGTGAAGACAAGGTCGACACCCAATCGGATTGTGGAGATGAGTCTGTCTTCCGTGGGAAGAGACTGGAGGAGTTCAGTGCCTTCTTCCACTCAGAGATCCAGCCAGCTATGGAGTTGATCGAGAAGAAGGCGAAGGCTCAAGAGAAGCCGCTACAGCCTAGATTCGGTCTGCGCACCCTGATGCAGCAGGAAGAAAGCCAGAAGAAGGTAGAAGCGCTGGAAGCCAACCTCCGCACCACGGAGAAGCTCGCAGCGAAGTACAAGGCGGAAGCAGCCGCTTCTGCCAAGGAGCTAACGCAGCTGAAGAAGAGCAACCAGTAGTTGCAAGCGCGTTTACAACAGCGTGACCAGGAGGTTCTGCGAGTGCGGGGTAAGATCACCGCCCTTGCAGAGGAGAAGATGACATGGAAGACACTGCGGGAAGTCGCAGAAGCGTAGACTGCAGCCGAGAAGACGCTGCGGGAAGCAGCAAAAGCTCGTGCGCAGGGGATGTTAGCTCAGTCGATGGAAGCGCTTCGGAAGAAGTTCGTAGAGTGCAAGGAGAGCATGTTCAGGTATTTGGATCGGCAGATAGAGAGAGTGAAGACACTCTATGGTCTTCTCTTGATTCCGCCACCTGCAACTGCATGTTCCCAAGCCCCAGCACCATCGATTGGATCCGACTTGGAGAAGGAGGAGTTCGACCTCGCTGTCCACTTGGTAGTGACAGCGTTGGAAGCCGAGAAGACACCGGAAGAAGCCCCGGAAGACAAGAAGAAGAGCTGTCTTCCCAGGTATTCCGAGTGGAGGAAGCGACTTCTCCGGACCCCTATGAGGTCATCATGGCTCCCAATGTCGGACTAGTGCCTCAGAAGAGCGAGGAAGCACAAGCCGACGCAGCTTCCCAGAAGACGCTTCCGTCTTCCGAAGCAGAAGCAGAAGCCGAAGCCGAAGCAGCAATTGCAGAGCCAGCGACGAATGTTGAGGAGGAAGCCACCTCGGAGACACCTGAGGTAATTGCAGGGCTTCCCAACTTATCAGAAGCCGAGCTAGTAGTTTCGGTAGGAGTAGATCCAATGGAGATTGCATCCGAGCAATTAGAGTAGGTAGCAAAGCGCAGCAGACAAGTTGACTTGTCCAAACTTAGTAGGAACCGAACATGCTATCTTGGGAGGTGGCAGTTTAGTGTAATATTAGATAGGTGACCATGTGACAGAGTAGGCAGCGCCAGAGTAGTAAGGTAGATGGCTAATTAGGAAGGGGAACCGCTTGCATGTGGATTGGCAGCCTTCTGACAACACCCATCTCTCCCTGGTTGTAATTGAGGATTGGAGAGGAACTTCCCATACGTCTCTAGGCAGATGCATAAGTAGGATTACAGAGTAGGAATTCGGTCTACTGCACACTCATACACATTTTACGGTGCGGCACATTAGACACATTAAGCACATTATACACTCTTGAGAGGTGCGCTAAGTACGTTGTTGTGTACTGCGCACACACACTACACCCGATGTTATAGACATACGAATAGATTGAGATTATACTGGAGGGGTCTTCATGCTCGTTACCATCAGTGGTTCGAAGATGTAGATGGAGGTAGTGGACAGTTTAGGAGCAGGGAACGGCATCCTCGTGTAGTCTTGTTGGCTAGACTGTTGTGTCGAGGAGTAGGAGCAGGAAGTAGAGGGAGTGAGCTTCCCAATGCCAATGTGGCTTCTTCTCGGAGAATTGATTGCTGATTTGAGTGCAGAAGCTTTGTCCATGTCTTCTGGGTGCATGGGAAGCGTTCTTCTTGAGTGGCGGTAACTGTCAGCAGTTGTGCAGATTCGCAGCTTGGCTCGTCCAGTGGAGCACTTCGGATCTACGTACAGACGGTCTTATGGATAAGGGATCCCAGAAGACAGAGTAGTCGGAGCAACGAGAGAAGAAGAAAGAAGCCTTCTTCCCACAGCAGAAGACGACATCCTCAAGTAGAAGACGATGCAACTGTACGCACGTTTGTTGTCTTCCTCCTCAAACTATTACAAGCAGGGATGGCTTGTTAGTCAAGTTCTGGACTAGAAGCCTGTCGGAATCTTAATTTCTTATTCTTATCTTGTTTTTCTCTCGTTTGGATTTTCCCTTCTTCCCCATCTTCTTACCTTCTTCTAGTGAGCTTGCGAGACTTCTATTGATCTTCTGTGAAGGTGAATGTCGTTGTAGTGCTGCAGGAAGATCATTTCCGTAGGCAGAAGCCTGGGAAGGCTACAAGGGGCATACACCCTGTGATTAATCTAACCCGTTGGAATGTGAGAGAGTAAGGTGTAACAGCCGTTGCTAGTCGACTTCTGCGACTAGCAAGCCGACTATGAGAAGTCGAGTTGAACCCCCAGAAGCCGAGAATTACTTCGGGAAGACGGTACTGAGAAGACCGAAAGAAGTGACCTGGAAGCAGGAAGTGTCTTCCAGAGCTTCTCTATGAATAGTTGTGTGATATTTTAGTTAGTAGTTGTTTGTTTAGGTCCAGAGCACCTTTTGACGAGTCTGGAAGACGTGTGATTTTGTGAGAAGACGGGATTTCTAGACAAAACCCGTGTGGTTGTGTGTTTGAATAGATCTTAGAACTTAGATCAGCATTACTTGTGCAAATCCTCTGTGGGAACGATATCTTGTATACCAAATGGGCAAAAGGAATAATCTTGCGACACTACATATAGTGAGCACCATTTTTGGCGCCGTTGCCGAGGATTTCATCTTAGTAACTTTTGTTTTAAGTTTCCTGGATCTGTGTGCCAGTAGTTAGTTTCATTTCGAACTAACTTCGATTGTAGTTGAATGTGTTGTGGGACTCTATCTTGCTAGAAGACAGGAACCGCAACCAGAAGCTGATAAGATACATTAGGGGGAACTGGAAGAAGTCGCTTCTCTGCTTCCAAGAGTTTCTTGGAAGACTCGATCTTGGAAAACTACAGTGAGTAGAACAGGAAGCAAGAGAAGAAGACGTTCCGAACCTGTGATCGGTTGTTCAGACATTCAGTCTGCCGGATCTAGTATTAGAAGAAGAGAGACATCTCTTCTCAGCACTCTGGTGGATGCCTCCGACCAATGGAAGAAGCAGAAGACGCACGGATAAAGATCCTGAGTGGGTACATTCATCCCAGCGAACCGCTTCTAGAGAGCAGCGAATATCTCTGAGACACCAAAGGAAAGAAGAAGAGCTCAGGAAGATCCGATCAGTAGAGTTGGAAGAGCCTTCCATCTCGAGCATAATCTTTGGAGAAGACAGAAGCCAACCGGGTGATCATGTGTATAAAGTAGATTTTGGTACTGGTTACTCGGAAGACGTCTTCCCAAGTGCGGAAGAAGCTTCTCAGGGTGAAGAAAGGCTAGAGGAGATTGTTTCAGACGTCTCAGAAGGCGACAGCGATAGTAGTTCTGACTCAGAAGATGACCTTCTTGATTCAGAACCCTGGACTTTCGAGAAGACCATCTCCACCACCTGGGCCTGAGGGAGGAAGAAGTTGGCAATCGCACCAGCCGGTAGTCGACATGGGTTCCCACACTCGGCAGAAGTACCATCCGTACGACGATGATGCTGACGCGAACGACTTCATTACGATGTTCGAGACCATCTCTCGATCCAACAAGGAAGACTCGGATGCCGACAGACTCCGTGTATTTCCCAGTTTGATCGTAGGGAAGGGAAGGAAATGGATGAGTAAAATGTTGGATGATGGGTTAGTAATGGCCGCTTGGGCTACCCTGAAGGCAGCTTTTCTGAAGAGGTTCAGAGGAGTGGGCTATGATCGGATGACCCTCATAGAACTTCAGAGGCTCGAACGGAAAAAGAAAGAGACACTGCGGGATTACACCGAGAGGTTTGAACACCTCTTGGATCACATCCCTCAGAACCAAGGGAGACCTGGTTATTATGCCCAGCAAGCCGTGGACTGGTACTTGGGAGGATTGTCTCAGGATATGGAGTTGTATTGCAGAAGAGGAGGAGGTGATGATTTAGTAGAAGTACAGAAGCATGCCGAGCAGTATGAAACCTCGAGCATCACTCGGAATATGACGAAAGACAGAAGGAAGACCTCGAAGAAGTCCAAGAAGACGAAGAAGTCTTCTATGAAGTCCAAGAGGAAGTCCAAGTCCCCTGAAACTAATAACAGTGATTCGGAAGCATCCTCTACTTCTGAATAGACTACTGTCAAAAGTTCAGAATCAGAATCTGAACAAGAGAAGAAGACACGGAAGAAGAAGAAGGAGAAGACACGATCAAGGGAAGAAGTTGTGCAGAAGATGCCTCAGACTCAGATCATTCAGTCTGCACCTGATCCCCGTATCGATGAAGTTCTGAAGCAGTTTGCCGACCTGAAAGTTCATCTTCTGAACCAGAAGGACAACGGAAGCAACCCACGACTTCCCGGCCAAACCTTTGGTGCAACCTTTGTAACTCTTCCGAGCACACCAGAGATCAGTGTACACAGGACCAAGCTGTCAATTGGGCAGGCTGGGAAGAAGACGATGAGGGATATCTACACGATCTCAGTGGGGAAACCTGCTATAGGATCGAGACGATACAACCATTCACTCCCACACCTCGGGTCAGTAATGTACAGACCAGGACGTCTTGGCAACCCTCTTCATCACAACGACCTCGACACAACATTCTTGGAGCGTGCAATAATTGTGGAGAGACAGGACACTGGTGGTCCATCTGTCCTCATCCGAGAAGACAGATTGGACAAGTGCCCTTGTGTGGGAACTGTAAGGAAGCTGAACATTTCACGGGAAATTGTCCTCAGACCTTACGGCCACGACAAATGGTTAGATTTGCAGAGACCACGCCTCCTGCAGAAGCCGCATCAGCTTCTAAACTCGAGTTAGCAGTGGTACAGCACATCACGGTAGAAGAAGAAGATCATGGGGATTGTACGGATTATCTCCATATTGAGGAAGACGAACCAGACCCCGAGAAGCACGAAGGAAAGGAAACTCAGCTGCAGAAAACGACTGCAGCTCAAAAGACGAAGTCACTTGAGGCAGCTTCTTCTTTCACTTTGGCGGATGGCACTGTTTGGAGCCCTTGCCCGGATTCAGACAGTTGGCTCCCAGAAGAAGTCTTGGATGAAGCGGTGTTCAAGGTAAGTACCAGAAGCAAAGGGAAGTCAGAATCCTGTCAGAAGGAGATCAAGAAGAAGAAGTAGCGTAAGGAGAGGTCATCTTTCCCTGAGCGGCCTTCTTCTCCTACTTACGACAGAGAAGATCCGAAGTACTTTGCTCTTGACATAGACAAGAAGTTGAAGCGATCATGCAAGAAAAGCTGGAGAAGCAACGGAAGATAGTACAGCAGCTTCCTCCACCGACTACGGCAGCCCCTGTCTCATGGGAGCAGCTCCCAGTCAAGGGAAGACACCATTCTGGTCTTCCACCCAAGGAAGCAGCTACTACATCTTCTCTGTTGGAAACACCAGTCTCTCTTCTGAAGCGATCCCCTTATGACTTCTTGCGAGACTTGTGGAATCAGAAGACGGATGTAACCTTCCAAGAGCCATTGGATGACAACGCTGGTTACAGGAAGCTGTTGCAATCTATGCTTCGAGGATCGAGGAAGAGGAGAACAGCTAAAATTCCTCAGAGCACCACGATCTTAAGGATAGAGCATGAAGACTTGGGAGCCCCAGAACTTGATATGGAGATCCATGGCTGTCTTCTGAAGAAGGTACCCATTGATTCCGGCTCCGGAGTTAACATCATGACTGAAGAAACGGCGCATGCCCTAGGCTTCACTGAGTTCTAGCCTACTCCGAGAATCCTCAGAATGGCGGACCAGACCAGAAGATGACTTTTGGGGCAACTGAAAGATGTCTTGACGGTAATTGGGGGAGTATCTTTTTACCTCACTTACATCATTTTGCGACATGTAACTAGGGTCGGATATCAAGTGTTGATAGGAAAACCATGGTTGTATGCTGCAAATGTAAATACCGATTGGAGAAGACATCGTTTGAGATTTCCCAATCCTACAGCCAAGAGAGAAGACCAAGGTCTCGCTTCCTTGGATCAAGATTGGACACCAAGGTGAAACTCTTTCTACGATAGAGGGGTACACTTCAGAAGACTCAGCTGCGTCTTCTGACATGGATGAACGATATGATGAGTTTGTGGTGAATAACTTGTGTACTACAGAAGTAACAGAGATAGCAGAGGAAGTGATATGTGGATACATTGAGTGCTACGAAATTGCGGAAGAAGAGCTTCCAGAAGACGAAGATACCGTCTTCCCTTCGGAAGATCCGACAGTTGGTCGTCTAGAAGATGAAGATTCCGTCTTCCCTTCGGAAGATCCGACAATTGGTCTTCCAGAAGACGAATCTGAACCGGAAGAAGCTCCCAAACCGGAATACTTTGGTGCCAGTGAGTACAGTCACACTGAAGGGATGGTAAACCCGGATGATCTTCAAGAAATGGAGGTTGCTCCGAGGAAGAAGCTGAAGCTTTCCAAGGTGATCGGGGACCAATAGTTGGAAGACTTTAAAGAACTTCTGACGGAGTTCCATGATGTCTTCGCTTGGACCATAGAAGACATGAAGGGCATAACTTGAGAGTTGGGAGAGCATCGCATTGACTTGCCGGAAGGCGTTGTTCCTGCACGGCAGAGGCAGTATCGGCTCAACCCCAAGTACTCGTTTCTGGTGAAGGACCAGATCGATCAATACCTGAAGGCGGGAGTCATCTTCCCAGTACTTAGTAGTGAGTGGGTAGCTCCTATTATCATCGTGCTAAAGAAACAGATAGGTTCATCCAACACCTTAGTCTCCATCCTTACAGCTGTAATGAATGGTTGACCAAGAATAACTGGATAGGAAGTAGTATCTTGAACAAAGAAGTTTTGTTCAAGTACCACATTCCCTATCTTAACCTTCACATCCAGACAAGCACCATAGAGTTCTCCTCGTGTGTTGTTTGCTGCTTGGATCATCCAACCATGATCTATATCAACAGGCCATCCACCCTGCTTGTAGATGTCCTTAGAGACAATATTGATCTCAGATCCATGATCGATGAGAGCAACCACCGGATCTTTCATCTCTCCTACATTCACTAAGGTTTCAGTAGTGGCTCTTGCCCAATGCCCTCTAGTGTAATGACTAGAGATCTTATCGTCCTCTTCCTTATCCACATCAAACCGAACTTTACGAGTGTTGTAAGAATGAACCAACTCTCGCTCCTCTTCCTCTGTAATCACTGTGTCTAGAGCACTAGACACTGCGGTCTCTCTCGTCAATTGTCTCTTCCGCTTGATAATGTCAATGATGACATCATGAAACTCCTTCTTCGCAATCCTGAGGATCTCTCGCAAGGTAAACTCAATCTTTGTATTGAGCACCTTCTCCTGCAACACCTCTTTCATGTTGGTTGCTGCTTCAATGTCTGATTGCAGCTTATACATGGGAGCTCTGCCCTTCTCCCTACCCTTATCCTTCTCTGCACTCCCAGAAGGTAAGACGTCCTCCATAGCTTCTTCTCGTAGAGGTGTAGTCTCTTGTCAGAGTCTATCTCCTCTTAGTTGCCTCTTGGGAGCCGCTGTCAGGTAGAGAGTCTTCCTGAGAAGGGCGAACCTTCTGGCTGTGATATGAGCTTGAAGGCTGTGTTCAATCTACTCAGGAAAGCGTTGAGCTTCAGGCTATGGCTGGTTTACTCACAGGATAGGCTTCAGGTCTCAAGGTGATACTGAAAACACTCATATAAGTCTCCAGGCTCTTCTGATAAGTTCAGGAAGCAAAGTTCAGGCTTAACTAGCAATGATAAGATCAGATGGCGAACTTTGACACTCAGGATTGAGAAATATGTGAAGGTTCAGACTTCAGAACTCCTCCTATATGTAAACGAGGTTCTACTAGATACACATACGAAATTTCAGCTTCAGATCAATTCAGAGCACTAAGATATGAGCAGAAACTTTCTGAGTAGAGAAATTACGGCAGTTTCTGGTACCCAGACAGCTATTTCGACCTATAACAAGGAATTGGCTTGATCACTTTGGGAAATTCTTACAGGATTTGCAGTACACAGCTTGATGAACACTCCTGTGAAGTTGGGCCTCCTGATTCCACACAGAACTCCAGATCTCACTCTCTGAAGTTGCTGCTCCAGATTGAGAGCTTTTTGGACCTCTACTTCAGCGGTCGCCCTGAATTACTCACTGACTCAATTGACATGAAAATTTGGAGACAGTTGTAGTCCTGCTGACAGTGAACACAGCCACGAAGTTTTGAAGCGATTTCCTCGATTCTGTTGCAAATGACACTCAAAACCCCAAATTCAACAGAAGTGCTGCAATCTGACACAAATCGAACTTCAATCAGCCATAACTCCTTCTTTATTGCTCCAAATCGATCAAACGTTTTGCTGACAGTGCTTGGCTCGATGAGCTCTATCTCCCTGTGCTCTCAGATTTTGAAGTCCCCTCACAAATTGCTCGAAATCCCCTTTAGACCTCTATTTCTAAATTTAGAGTTACACAAAAGACAAAAATAAACCAATGAGAATTCATAGCTCCATTTGGTTGTCATTTTGTGCCTTAAACCATGTGGTAACTTATCTACACTCATAGGCTACCACGTCAAGCCCCCTAGAGTGCCAACGTAAAAACTTAAACTACCTAAAACAACACGCAGCCCTGAAAAATAACTTAAATCAGCTAGAAAGCGTGCATAGGTGACACGCAAATACAACCCATGAGCTTAAGCCCTATCAACATGGTAATAAACCTACTAAGACTCAAAATATATAACATCTTCCTAAAACGGACTTCTCTGAGGTCTTAACTTCACTCAGAGAGACTAATGCCTGACAGAGAAGTGAATCATTTACTATGTGAAATGATTCACATCATGACATCCACCCCCTCCAAACCTGCACATCCTCCGGTATGTGTCAATCTCCTCAGTCTTCTGTTTGATCTTCATCATCATCGCTCTCCTCCGCCTCAGTCTCTTCAGACACAGGGACATCTTCGTCTCTTGTTGTCCTCTGCTCTGACTCCAGAAAGTTGAATAACTCAACTGACCCTCCGCGTCTCTTGAACAATTTCACACGTTTGCCAGCCACAGATAGCTTCAAAAGAGTACCATCCAACTCATGCAAGCTATAGGTGGCATTCTCATATACATCTAGCACAACATAAGGCCCGAACCATCTTCGAGAGAACTTACGGAGTGTAGAATGCTGATTCTCCAACGTGCTATCATATACCAGAACCCAGTCACCAACACGTATTGGCTTCGGTCGTAGTCGGTGAGTCTTGTCAAAACGTTCCTTGTTTCTGACTCGAGCCACCTTCAGCCTCTCCTGCGCATCAGCAAGATCCTCCTCCCTTCGCTCCAACTGCCTTATACGTAAATTTAGGAGTGAAGCACGATCTATACCATCTTCCCACGGTAGCGTAGCCCACGTAGGAAAGTACTCTTCAGCAGGCATGATCGGTTTCTGACCCAACATAAGCTCAACTGGCATATAGCCAGTCGTAGTACAGTATGTAGTCCTATCAGCCCACAAAGCAAACGGAAGTAGTCTCGGCCATTCTCTAGGCCTACCATCACATGCTTTCACTAAAGCGTGAACAATAGAAGGGTGTCCTCGTTCACTCTTACCAATGCCCTCTGGATTCATAGCAGTAGTAAGTCGAAGCTTTACTCCATAACGAGCAAAAAACTCCTTCACTTCAGCGCCTCTCAACTCTCCTCTATCTGCACGTAATCTCCCAACCGATCCATAACGACAGATGATATCTTCAAGCACGAACATGCAAATATTATCTATAGTCTTCGTCCGTAGTGCTCGTCCCTCCACATAGTTGGAGAGATCCTCTCGAGCGAACACCAAGTAACGCATCCCCCATAACCCCGGTGGCATCATCACAAGATCAAGAACCCACTGAAAATGAATACTAGGTGGATAGGTAGGTACAAGTCCATCTCCGTAACGGACCTTAGAGTAGAACTGGCAGTGTAGACACGACCCAACAAAGTCCACCACGTCTTGATACAAACCCTTCCACCAATAACGCTCCTTCATCTTCGTGTAAGTAGCCCATACTCCACGGTGTCCAGCCCACAAGGTGTCATGAAACTCTTTCAGCAGATTCAGCTTCGTCGGTTGATCATCCACCACTCTAGCAAGCATCCCGTCTCTTCTCTTCGGACGTTTCCACAGATAACCTTCACGTAGAAGGTAGCTGTACGCCTTCCGTCTGATCTCCTTGAACTCTGCATCACTCCATTCTTCTCTCCTGGATAACGAACTCAGATAAAATCCAATATCGCGGAACTTTTCTGAGTAGAACCCCTCATTGAACGGCAGTGGTTCCAAGTCTGAAGTCTGCTGATCAACTTGGCACCAAACGTCTCTCTTCTCTTCATTCTCCACCTCTGCAAACATCTCATCTTCATCTGTATAACGAGCCCTAGACAACATATCTGCAATTGGATTGTCTTTCCCTGCTATATGCTTTAGCTCAGGGTTCAGATTCCGGACATAAGCAATCCATCGTAGCATTGCTATGTCTGGTGTATTACAGTTTGCTATCATACCCAACAAAGGCAAACAATCTGTTTCTAGTATCACACGAGCTCATATCAAGAACTCTCGATCTACCTTCATAGCAGTAACAGCTCCCCACAACTCACGCTTCACTTGAGGATAGTTACGTTGTCTATCTGTTAAGATCCGAGCTCCAAACCTTGAAACAAACCGCACACCTTCTGCATCTTCTTGACCAACGGCCCATCCAATCGCCTTTGGACTCGTATCAACAGTCAGCACCACAGGTCTCCCGCTCTCGTAACTAAGCCTCCTTAGTATAGGTGGAGACTTCAGAATCTCCTTCAGCTGCTCCATCGTCTCATGATGTTCTTGCCGCCAAGTAAACCTCCTTCCCTTTCTCAGAAGTGCATATAGAGGCTCGGCAATATGTGCATAATGAGGAATACTCACACGAAAGAACACACAAGCTCCTAAGAACCGTCGAACCTCAGTGATGTTAGTGCAGTCAGCTATCCTTGCTATAGCATCTACCTTCTCTGGGTTCGGACGCCTCCCAAAAGTACCACACAGATGACCTACTACCACAATCTCTGACATCCCAAAGCGAGATTTGGTACCTGATAGAGTGAGGTGTACCTCCTCCAAACGCATCAGAATCTTCTCCACATCTCCAATGTGGTCTGCAACGAACTTTCTGCAACCATCAGAAGTCACTGCTTCGTCCTTGTCCTCCACCGGACAACCTTTCATGGGAATATCATCCAGAAACAGGATAGTGACCTCAGGCACAAACTCTCGTAACACCTTATGCATCGCATTTTGCATATGGGCTACTGAGTTTGTCACACCCTGAGGAAGAGTACACATCCGCATCAATCCCAAAGGTGTACGCATGGTAGTCAAGTCTCTACTCTCCAAAGCAAGCTGAAACTGATCATAACATGAAAACAGATCTCCAATAGAATAGATTGACCTTCCAGCAAATGCCTCAGCTACTTCATCAACCACAAGTCCTGTTCCAACGTTTCGAATCGTGATGTTGTTGGCAGGCTGCAAGTCTTGGATGAAGCGCAGAGCTCATGTCTTCTTAGGTACTGTGAACCATCGGCTAGAGTACGGAGCCATAGATGGTTCAAGAATACCCATCTGCATCCTCTCCTTCAGTAACTCAATCACCTTCGGTAGCAAGGCACGAGGGACTGGAATCGGCTTCAAGTCCCAAGGTACGTGAGGAACAGTGAAGATAACCATCGGAGCTATCACACTACGATCCACACAACCTATCTCCTCAGCCAAGAAAGAAAATGCCTTACCATGGCTAACTATCATCTGTTCAAAAGCTCGTTTCTCCTCTTCAGTCAAGAAGCCACCCCCTCCTATCTGGAGCTGCTCGAGTGTCTCCTGAGTAAACTTGTGTCCTACCTGTGTAGGATCTCTAAGCACAGGCTCAGCAGCCGCTAACTCCATCTGCTGCTGAGAATCAACAGGTAATTGAGTCAGGTCTCACCTTCCTCGCTACAGCTTTATACTTGGCGTGTACTTCCGCTTCTTGCTGAGAGCCACACCAACAGACTGCATCCTTCCATCCATTCTCCAGTCTCGGATGAGGAAGATATCGCAAGTATGAGATAATTTCCTCATAGACTTCACGAGAATGGATGGGGATCACCACCCTACCTCCCATCTGTTCCATCAACCTATCTACACCATCCAGCCAACGAACAAAAGACTGCACACCTACAAACTCCTCATAAACACCAGAAATCATCTCATCTTCCTTCAGAACTCCTGTACAACGCAGATTTGCTGCACACCTCTCCATCTGCCTTCTACTCTTCTCAGTCAAATCCTCCATCCGTGTGAACTCACTCCAATCATCAGAACTGAAAGCCATCAACCCAGATTTCCAACTATGCACAGTGCAACTACTTTCTGAATCTTGAGCAGCCTTTCCATCAACCTCCCGTGATCCCTCAGGCTGCTCAAGCGAGATCATAGTAGCAGTAGATCCATCACTCTCGCTATCCCGTCCTACGAGAGTGGTTTCAGAAAACCCTTACCCCTACAGATAGGAGAATCCCTCAAAGTTTGACGGTTTCGTTCGTGGTTCGTACGAACGGTCAGAAACTGCACAGAACGTCTATCATCTGGACTACGGATCCTAGCATAATGAGATCCATCATCCATCACCTTGGTCTCCATTTGAACCGCAGAGATATAAGGCTGACCAAGAATCACAGGATATGAAGCAGAAGATTGCACGAAGAAATGTTGATCCACATCCACATCACCTATCTTCACCTTCACGTTAGGACAAGCGCCGTATAGCTCACCTTTCTGGTTGTTTGCAGCACGTAACACCCAACCATGGTTTAGCTCGATAGACCACTGACCCCTCTCGTACACCTCCCGTGACATGATGTTGATCTCAGATCCGTGATCAACTAAAGCAGCAACAGATTCAGCCAAACTTCCAAGACGAACTCGCGTAGCACTTGTGGCACGAGCCCAATGTCTCTTTCTGAAATCACTTTCACTAGCTGGACTCTCCTCACCAGCTTCCTCATCGTTGAACTCAATAGTGTCGGTATCAGCAACCAACGCTTCTTGCTGGTATCTCTTGTCATCAGCTTCTTGAAAATGCACTTTTCCAAACTCTGCATCATTCAAAGAAGCTCCTACTACATCTATCATCTGACTCTCTACTTGCTCGGACATCACCTGTCTCTTGCGCTTGATGATGTCGATGATCAGTTCGTGAAACTCCCTCTTTGCAATACCAAGAACTTCTCGAAGAGAAAACTCGATTCGCGCATCCAGTATCCTCTGCTCCAAGATACTCTTCAGATCAGTAGAAGTTTCAATATCAGCTGCCAACTTGTAAGCCGGTCCCTTCCCCTTCTCTTGGGCAGTAAATCGCCTACCAACAGTCGTTGGCTCCTGCTGGGATCTCTGCACATCCTCCATAGGACCTGGCGCAGGTGGAGGAGCTGCAGAAGTAGACGGGACGTCTTCAGGAAGAGCCACTCGTCTCCTTGTGACTCTCCGTCTATCCCCAATCTCCCTAGGAACTCCAGTATCAAGTTCAGAGGCTTCTCGCCGCCTCTTCTCCTCCACAGAAGCATCCTGCCAATGAACGTGTCTATCTACATCCAAGAATGCTCTGATAGAAGCAGCATCTACAGGATCTCCCCATCCTGTGACCCTACGAATAGACTCCGCTCCCCTCTTCAGTACTTCAGAAGGAACAGAGGCAATACTCTTCTCAGCAGTCCTATCTAGCAACGTTGTCGGAGTGTAATCCGTCTACCTAGGAAAGCGCCGGGCTTCTGGCTGTGGTTGTTCACTCAAGAGGTTGGCTTTCAGGTCACAATACGGCTATAAACACTCACACTGATGTGTAAGATCTAGTAATATACCTAGAAGGCAAAATTCAAGTCTAGCTGGCAGTAATAGGATTCGGCGGTGAACTTTGACACTCACGGAGAGGAAAACTATGAATGTTTAGACCTCTAAACTTCCCCTACATGCAAATGAGGTACTACTGAACTCACAGACGAAATTTCAGCCTGAGATCAAATTCTGACACGGAGATATGAACAGAAAAGTTTTGAGCAAGAAAACTACGGCAATTTCTGGTACCTAGCTGGCTATTTCAACCTATAACAGGAGTTTGGCTTGATCAATTCCGAAGTTTCTTACAGGATTTGCAGTCTACAGGGTGCTGAACATCCCTGTGAAGTTGGGACTCCTGAATGTACACAGAACTGTAGATCTCCTCCTCTGAAGTCGCTGCTCTAGATTAAGAGCTTTTCAGACCCCCTCAGCTTCAGCGGCCGCCCTGAATTACTCAGTTGCTCAATCGATATGAAACTTTTTGTGAAATCGTAGCCCTGCTGGCGGAGAACACAACCTCGAAGTTTTAAAGCAATTTCCTCAAATCTGCTGCGAGTGACACTGAAAACCCTAAATCCAACCAAAATGATTCAATTCTAGCACAATCCGAACTTCAATTGCTCATAACTCCGTCTTTATTGACTCAAATCGATCGAAATTTTCACTGGAAGTGCATGGCATGACCAGACCTCTCTCCCTGTGCTCTCAGATTTCAAAGATCCCTCACCAAATGCTCGAACTCCACTCTAGAGCTCTGTTTCTAAATTTAGAGTTTAACAAAAGACAAAAATGGACCAATGGGAGTTCATAGCTCCACTTGGCTGTCCTTTAGTACCCTAAACCACGTGGCAACTTATTTTTACTCATAGGCTACCACGTCAAGCCCCCTAGAGTGCCAACGTAAAACTTAAATTACTTAAAATGACACGCAGCCCCGAAAAATAACTTAAATCAGCTAGAAAGCGTGCATGGGCGACACGCAAATACAACCCATGAGCTTAAGCCCTATCAACATGGTAATCAACCTAGTAAGACTCAAAATAGTGTTAACACCGTATGCAAAGGTGTCAAACATATACATAAACGACTAGAAGTAATATAAGCTAACTTCTAGAACTACTAAACTCAAGCGTCGGAGTAGAAATATAACATGTAGCCGCCAAGTAGCGCGACATCCACCCCCTCTGAACCTGCACATCCTCCGGTATGTGCCAGATCCAGATCAAGACTCTTCAGCTTCAGCTTCAAATTCATCTTCAACCTCCATTGAGTCTTCAGCTTCATCCTCAATAAGCTCTGCAACGTTCTGGTCCTCCCCTCTCCTCCTAAAGAGCTTGATTCTCTTTCCTGCGACCGGTATCTTGAGCACTGCACCATCTAACTCTCTCAAGGAGTATGTGGCATTATCATAAACTTCTAACACCACATAAGGTCCAAACCATCTCTTGGAGAACTTCCTGATAGTGCTATGCTGATTATCAAGACTACTATCATAGACTAACACCCAATCACCTTCTTTAACTGGTTTGGGTCGTAATCTATGCGTTCTATCAAATCTTCCTTTGTTTCTCTCTCTAGCAATCTTTAATCTTTCGACAGCTTTGGCAACATCCTCAGGTCTTCGTTCTAACTGCTGGATCCTTAATGCAAGAAGAACCTCCGTACTTCTACCATCTTCCCATGGCAAAACATTCCAAGTAGACACAACCTCCTCAATCGGCATCACAGGTTTCTGTCCTAGTATCAATTCTGCTGGCATGTAACCTGTAACGGTACTATGAGTTGTACGGTCTGCCCATAAAGCAAATGGTAGCAGTCTAGGCCATTCACGGATCTTACCCTTACAAGCTTTTACCAAAGCTTTGATGATTGGCGGATGACCTCTTTCGCTCTTGCCATTCCCTTTAGGATTGTAAGCAGTGGTTAACGTCAACTTGATTCCCAATCGCTTGAAGAACTCAACTGCTTCTTGTGAATCCAGCTCACCCCTATCTGCAGTGATCTTTCCCACACACCCATACCTACAAATAACATCTTCAAGTAGAAAGCGGCAGACACTAGCAGTGGTCTTTGTCCTCAGGGCACGACCTTCGACTTGGTTAGATAGATCTTCTCTAGCCAAGACTAGATACCTCATTTGTCCAAGCCCAAATGGCATAGTTACCAGATCCACTACCCATTTGTAATGAATGGCTAAAGGATAAGTAGGATGCAATCCATCACGATGACGTACGTTGGAATACATCTGGCAAGGTATACAGGATGAAACAAACTGTACTACATCCTTATACATACCCTTCCACCAATACTTCTCCTTTATCTTGGCAAATGTAGCCCAAACTCCTCTATGACCGGCCCATAGACTCTCATGGAACTCCTTGATCAGCTTCTGCTGCAATTCTAGGTCACATACCACCCGCTGTGGTACACCTCCTTGTAGCTTAGGGCGCTTCCATAGATGTCCTCCATGTAAAAAGTACCCATAAGCTGTTCTACGGATCCTCTTGAAATCTGCATCAGACCAGCCTTCTTGCCTTTCCAGTGAACTCAAATAGCGCCCAAGATCCAACCACTCGCCATCATACACAGTTTCCTCAAAAAACTCCAACGAGGCTGCAAAACAGCTTCTATCCCTTCTAGCAAGAGCACTAGAATAGAACTCTGTTCCCACATCCTCCTGATCATCTATCATTTCTTTCTCATCGTAATACCTAGCCCTTGATAACATATCTGCCACAGGATTGTCCTTCCCTGCAATATGTCTAAACTCTGGGTTCAAGGACTTGATATATGTTATCCACCTCAACATAGCAATATCTGGAGTTGTACAGCTAGTGATCATTCCCAAGAGAGGTAAACAATCAGTCTCCACAACTACAGGTGCTCCTATCAAGTATTCTTTGTCACTTTTCATCGCAGTAACTACTCCCCATAGCTCTCTCTTGACCTGAGGGTAGTCTCTCTGTCGTGAACTTAAGACCTTAGCTCCAAAACGCACCACATATCTATTTCCATCCTCATCGTCTTGTCCTACAGCCCATCCAATGCCAATAGGACTAGTATCAACAGTAAGGATAACAGGTCTGCCCAACTCATATGTTACCTTCTGTAGAGTTGGTGGTGAAGACAACAGATCCTTCAACTTCTTCATAGACTCGCTTTGCTCCTCTTGCCATTGAAATCTCTGCCCCTTCCTCAGCAACTTGTACAACGGATCTGCTACATGTGCAAAGTGTGGAATCCATATATGATAAAACACACATGCACCTAGAAACCTTCTCACCTCAGTAACCGATCCACATGTCTCCTTCATCCTTCGGATGGCATCAACCTTGTTTGGACAAGGTTTCCGACCATAAGATCCACACAGATGTCCCACTATTAACACCTCCTGTTCTCCAAATACAGACTTTGCTCCTGATAAAGTCAAATGAACCTCCTCCAGTCGACTCAGTATCTTATCACAATCAGCTATGTGATCTGCAACAAACTTACGGCACCCCCTCTGATCCATTACCTCATTCTTCTCCTCCTCAGCACACCCTTTGATCGGCACATCATCAAGGAATGGCATAGTTTTTCCAGGAATGAAATCCCTCAAAACTTTGTTCATGCCATTCATCATATGTGCTACAGAATTGGTAGCACCTTGCGGCAAGGTGCACATCCTTAGTAACCTCAAAGGTGTCCTCATTGTAGTCAAGTCTCTACTCTCAGAGGATAACTGAAACTGATCATAACCTGAATATAAGTCTCCCATGGAATAGATAGCACGACCAGCAAAAGCCTCTGCAAACTCGTCTACAATAGGTCCTATACCCATATTCCTGATAGTCACCTTGTTAACTGGCTGCATATCTTGAATGAATCTCAAAGCTCCACTCTTCTTCGGAACAGTAAACCATCTGCTAGAGTAGGGAGCTATAGATGGTTCCAAGATATCCATCCTAATCCTCTCATTGAGCAAGTCTATCAGCTTTGGCAGATGAGCTCTAGGCACAGGGATAGGACGTAGATTCCAAGGCACATGCGGTATAGTAAAGATTACCATAGGTGCAACTACACTTGGATCAACACATCCTACTTCATGTGACTCAAATGCAAACGCCTTACCATGCCTAGATAGCATCTCCCTGAAGCTCTTCTTCTCTTGCTCAGTAAGAAATCCATCACCTCCAATCCTTAGCTCCTTCAGTGTTGTTTCTGTGAACTGGTGCCCAATTCTTCTCGGTCCTCTGAGCGTCGGCTCTCGTGCAGCTTGCTCCATCTTCTGATTGTAATCGAGTGGTAAAGGCAAAGCCACTGGTTTGACTTTCTTTGCCACTGACTTGTACTTGGTCTCCACATACACCTCTTGCCGATCTATAAACTTATCAATTACATCATAAAGCTCCTTGGAGCTCACTCTCACCACTCTATCTACATCATCTATAGAACTTTCTACTATAGATTTCAACTCCCCTATAGTATCTACCAAATACTGCTCTTCAAACACTCCAGATATGTATTCATCTCCTGCTAACTTTCCACTATCCCACAAAGACTGCTGTACATACTTCACATGTTGCCTTTCAAACCTCTTCAGATTCTCAACCTTCCTATAACATATTGATCCACATGACGTCAATCCCAAGAAGCTAGTGGATAAAGCTTCCTGCTTTACTGGATCAGGCGAGAATCCTATCTCTACTGTACCGTTGAAGTCTCGCTCTTCAATGGTACTCTGCCAAAACCCCTAGACTCTCTAAACTCCTGAATAATCTTAGGCAGTGGACGGTCTCTCAAGCTATCACGATTCCTCTCATGTTCTGCAGCAACAGTCAAAAACTAAACAGCTCTTTTGCCGTCTCTACTACGTATCCTAGCATAGGCTGAACCATCATCCATAACTCGTGTCTCCATTCTAACAGCAGTAATGTAAGGCTGCCCTAGAATGATAGGATAGGTTGACATGTCTTGCACAAAGAAATTCTGAACATCACTGATGTCACCCACAGTTACCTTGATGTTGGGACAAGCACCATAGAGTTCTCCCCTCTGGTTGTTGGCAGCGCGGATAAGCCATCCGTGGTCGGTGTCTATGGGCCATCTCCCACGCTTGTACAGCTCCTTAGACATCAGATTAATCTCTGAGCCATGATCAATCAATGCCACCACAGGTTCCTCTAGATCTCCCAGCTTCACTAAGGTCTCTGTGGTTGCTCTCGCCCAATGGTTGTGAGAATAATGGCTCTTCTGTGATGCTTCCACCTCATCTTCAAACCTCACGTGCTGATCTGATCTTCCCTCTGATACTTGAGAGCAATAACCAGCAATCTCATCTTTCTCATCTTCTGACAATTTGGTCCCTAGAGCGTTAAGCGTAGCTGCTTCACCCAAAATCTGACGTTTCCTCTTGATGATATCTATGATAACCTCATGGAACTCACGCTTTGCAATCCCAAGAATCTCACCCAAAGTAAACTCAACTTTCCCATTCAAGATACGGTTCTCTAACACCTGCTTCAAGTCTGTAGCAATCTCAATGTCAGACTGAAGTTTGTATGCAGACATCTTACCCTTCTCCTTGCTTCTCTCCTTCTCCTTTGGTGTTGTAGATGATAGATCCTCCATAGTCTCCTCCCGAGTAGGTGTTGTCTCCTGCCTTGCATCTGGTCTAGCCCTTTCACTCCTTGTAGCAGGTCGTTTGGCTGTAGAAGCCTCACCTGCATCCTCCCTCCTGCATTTTTCTTCTAGTAGAGCTTCATGCTGACTTCTTGCAACATAAGCATGCACTGACATAGTATCCACAGGGTCATTCCATCCTGTAGTTTCTCTAATTGAGTTGCCAACTCTTTGTAGCACATCCTTGTCTAGCTCTGTTCTAGCTACGGACCGCACTACATCTGACCACAACCCAGTAGTCCCTTTCTCTCTCTCCATCTCCACTTTCACTCCACAGGTAGCAGCATTCACAAGAGAAACAGCATGTGATGCTGATATCTCATTCACAAGTCTCTTCATACCACCCTTGCCAAAGTTGGTTCCCAACATCATCCCAGTCTCTCTCAGATGGATCTTACCATCTTTGAAGAAGATCAGATCCTTCCTCAATGCATCTGAAAACTCTCCACAATCTCTTCTTACATGGTCCAGGCTATCACACCATATACAACGATGAACAAAGCCTTCTCTCATCTGAGGTCTCTGCATAGCAGGCTGTACATTCTGCTCCTTCTCTTCTAACCTAGTGAGCTTAAGCTTAAGCTCCTTCATACCCTTAATCAACTCATCAAGCGGTGAGTCTTCCTCTCTAGCAATTACCAAAGCAGGCTTAGTAGGCAACTGCTTGACAGGAATGATCAGAGGTGCTGCTTCACTTACCACCACCTTGTCGCTTCTTCTCTGTCTCTTGGTCAGCAAAGAAATAGCCTCTTCAACCTCCTTCCAGTCAGTCTTCAATCCTCTCTCCTCACTCTTGTCTTCCAGCAACAGCTCAAGCTTCTCCTAAATAGTCACGTCCGCTGCTTGTAGGAAAAGCTCGGTCTTTTCCACCTCTAATGTAAGATTTTCTGTCCTAGAAAGCTGAGCATACTGACGATCAAATTCCCTTAACAACTCATTTACAGACAAACCTTTGTTGGGCTTAACCACCCACTCCAAGAACGTTCTCTTGGTCACGCTCTCTGAATCTTCAGTGTAGTACTCCTCCTTCAAAGCTCGCATAAAGCTCTCCCAACTCTGTCCTTGCTGCTGCTTGAGCTCCTTCACACGCCCACGAATCTCAAGGACAACAGCAAGCTCAAAGTTCTCCACCATCTCCTTCTCAGGCACCTTGTTCACCTCCATCTCCCTAACATAGTATCGCACATACTTGGAAATATCTGTACCCTTGAACTGGTCCATCTGGTGCACCACAGATTGCAACGCCTTGGTTGCTAACACCTCCTTCCTCTCTGTGCTCTGCTGCTGCTGCATGAACATGGAAAAAGCTTGGAACATCTTCATCGTCACAGCATCAAACTGAATAGATTGCTGAGCAGCAGCAGCACCTCCACTTGATGATCCTTGGTTGGCCATGATATCTGATCCTGTAACACCCTTAAGAAAACTCCCACCCTAGGTGTTTCAGGTCGAGTTCACCAAAAAGAGAGTATGTCGGAGTGTAATCCGTCTACCTAGGAAAGCGCCGGGCTTCTGGCTGTGGTTGTTCACTCAAGAGGTTGGCTTTCAGGTCACAATAGGGCTATAAACACTCACACAGATGTGTAAGATCTAGTAATATACCCAGAAGGCGAAATTTAGGTCTAGCTGGCAGTAATAGGATTCGGCGGTGAACTTTGACACTCACGGAGAGGAAAACTATGAAGGTTTAGACCTCTAAACTTCCCCTACATGCAAATGAGATACTACTGAACTCACAAACGAAATTTCAGCCTGAGATCAAATTCTGACACGGAGATATGAACAGAAAAGTTTTGAGCAAGAAAACTACGGCAATTTCTGGTACCTAGCTGGCTATTTCAACCTATAACAGGAGTTTGGCTTGATCAATTCCGAAGTTTCTTACAGGATTTGCAGTCTACAGGGTGCTGAACATCCCTGTGAAGTTGGGACTCCTGAATGTACACAGAACTGTAGATCTCCTCCTCTGAAGTCGCTGCTCTAGATTAAGAGCTTTTCAGACCCCCTCAGCTTCAGCGGCCTCCCTGAATTACTCAGTTGCTCAATCGATATGAAACTTTTTGTGAAATCGTAGCCCTGCTGGCGGAGAACACAACCTCGAAGTTTTGAAGCAATTTCCTCAAATCTGCTGCGAGTGACACTGAAAACCCTAAATCCAACCAAAATGATTCAATTCTAGCACAATCCGAACTTCAATTGCTCATAACTCCGTCTTTATTGACTCAAATCGATTGAAATTTTCACTGGAAGTGCTTGGCATGACCAGACCTCTCTCCCTGTGCTCTCAGATTTCAAAGATCCCTCACCAAATGCTCGAACTCCACTCTAGAGCTCTGTTTCTAAATTTAGAGTTTAACAAAATACAAAAATGGACCAATGGGAGTTCATAGCTCCACTTGGTTGTCCTTTAGTACCCTAAACCACGTGGCAACTTAGGTTTACTCATAGGCTACCACGTCAAGCCCCCTAGAGTGCCAACATAAAACTTAAATTACTTAAAATGACACGTAGCCCCGAAAAATAACTTAAATCAGCTAGAAAGCGTGCATGGGCGACACGCAAATACAACCCATGAGCTTAAGCCCTATCAACATGGTAATCAACCTAGTAAGACTCAAAATAGTGTTAACACCGTATGCAAAGGTGTCAAACATATACATAAACGACTAGAAGTAATATAAGCTAACTTCTAGAACTACTAAATTCAAGCGTCGGAGTAGAAATATAACATGTAGCCGCCAAGTAGCGCGACAACGTAGGACTAGAAGAAACCTCAATATGTCCAGCATATACATCAGGATTTACCGATGGTGCCATCAATGCATGTACAGTTGCCGCCGCAGCAATCTGAGGTAGACTCCTCATGCCTCCTCGCCCAAACTGCGTGCTCAACGGCTCTCCAGTAGAAGAAAGGTGCAGCCTATCGTTCTGATAGCGAACCACACCATCTCGCAAAGCAGCTGTGAGCTCTTGACAGTCTCCTCGGAAGTGATCAGGACTGTCACACCAAATACACCTACGGACAAGAGCACCTCCTGGACGTGCAGCAGCAGGCGCCGATGGCTGCTCTCTCTGCAATCCAGTTAGCTCTACCTTCAGCTCTCGCATCTGCCGAAACAAGTCTTCAATCTGATTCTGTTGACCATGGTTCTCCGCAGGTCTCTGAACAGGTGCCCTTTGTGCTGGAGCTGGCACAACTGGCATCAAAGGAACTGCAGCTGGGACAACAGGTCTGGGAGCAGGGGTCAAAGGTTGTTGTATTTGAGGAGCAGCATAAGGTGGAGTGACCACTTCTGCAAGCGAACGTCCTCCCACAGCCACTCTTCCCCTCCTCTGCCTTGTCAGTACAGCCACAACATCCTCAACTCTCCCCCAATCCATAGTAACACCCCCCTCAGCAGATCGATCGGCCAACATAAAACATAACCGATCTGCCGTAGCATCATCGGTAGCCTACAGGAAAAGCTCTGTTTTCCTAGCATCTAGGGTGATTCGCTCTAGAGTTGAAAGTTGTTGGTATCTCCGATCAAACTCTCTCAACAACTCACTCAGGCTCATCATACGACCAGGTTGCTGCTCAACCCAGTCTAGAAATGTCCTTCTAGTAACTCTCTCTGAATCCTCCTCAAGAAACTCCTCTCGAAGAGATCGCTCAAAACTCATCCAGATTCTAAGATTTCTTCTCTGTACATCCCTAACTTGGTCCCGCAACTCAGGAATGACAGCTAACTCAAAACTTGCTATCATCTCAGCATCAGTAACCCTAACCAGCTCCATCTCTCCTCTATACTCACGCAGATATCTAGAAATATCTCTACCTTCAAACCTTCCACACCTATTCACTATCGCTTGCAAAGCCTTGGTGGATTTTAACTCACCCCCTCCAACGATCGGATGCTGTTGGACCAGGGCCGCAAGCGTCTTCAAGATCTCAGCCGTGTCCAGACCAGATGCAGATGTCGCTGTAGAAGACGCAGGTGCAGTTGACGATGCAGCAGTAGACGTTGATGCTCCAGCCCCAGAGGCAGTAGCAGCAGCTCCGCTCTTGCGATCCATCTCTTCTCCTTGTAGCAACTCAACCTTCTCAATCAATCACTCCAAGAGCTCTCAGTGGAAGCACCAGATGTCAGGTAGAGAGTCTTCCTAGGAAGGGCGAACCTTCTGGCTGTGATATGAGCTTGAAGGCTGTGTTCAATCTACTCAGGAAAGCGTTGAGCTTCAGGCTATGGCTAGTTTACTCACAGGATAGGCTTCAGGTCTCAAGGTGATACTGAAAACACTCATATAAGTCTCCAGGCTCTTCTGATAAGTTCAGGAAGCAAAGTTCAGGCTTAACTAGCAATGATAAGATCAGATGGCGAACTTTGACACTCAAGATTGAAAAATATGTGAAGGTTCAGACTTCAGAACTCCTCCTATATGTAAACGAGGTTCTACTAGATACACATACAAAATTTCAGCTTCAGATCAATTCAGAGCACTAAGATATGAGCAGAAACTTTCTGAGTAGAGAAATTACGGCAGTTTCTGGTACCCAGACAGCTATTTCGACCTATAACAAGGAATTGGCTCGATCACTTTGGGAAATTCTTACAGGATTTGCAGTACACAGCTTGATGAACACTCCTGTGAAGTTGTGCCTCCTGATTCCACACAGAACTCCAGATCTCACTCTCTGAAGTTGCTGCTCCAGATTGAGAGCTTTTCGGACCCCCTCTACTTCAGCGGTCGCCCTGAATTACTCACTGACTCAATTGACATGAAAATTTGGAGACAGTCGTAGTCCTGCTGACAGTGAACACAGCCACGAAGTTTTGAAGCGATTTCCTCGATTCTGCTGCAAATGACACTCAAAACTCCAAATTCAACAGAAGTGCTGCAATTCTGACACAAATCGAACTTCAATCAGCCATAACTCCTTCTTTATTGCTCCAAATCGATCAAACTTTTCGCTGACAGTGCTTGGCTCGACGAGCTCTATCTCCATGTGCTCTCAGATTTTGAAGTCCCCTCACAAATTGCTCGAAATCATCTTTAGACCTCTGTTTCTAAATTTAGAGTTATACAAAAGACAAAAATGAACCAATGAGAATGCATAGCTCCATTTGGTTGTCATTTTGTGCCTTAAACCATGTGGTAACTTATCTACACTCATAGGCTACCACGTCAAGCCCCCTAGAGTGCCAGCGTAAAACTTAAACTACCTAAAACGACACGTAGCCCCGAAAAATAACTTAAATCAGCTAGAAAGCGTGCATGGGTGACACGCAAATACAACCCATGAGCTTAAGCCCTATCAACACGGTAATCAATCTACTAAGACTCAAAATATATAACATCTTCCTAAAACGGACTTCTTTGAGGTCTTAACTTCACTCAGAGAGACTAATGCCTGACAGAGAAGTGAATCATTTACTATGTGAAATGATTCACATCACGACACCGCTCTCTCCTCACTTGGACCAGCCTCGTCTCTCCTATGCTTCTCTTCCATGATAGCTTCATGTTGAGCCTTGGCTACGTAGGCATGAACGAACATAGCATCTACGGGATCATCCCATCCAGTAGCACTCCTGATTGCTGTGGCTGTTTTGAGCAACTCCTCCCTTGCCATTTTCCTCTTTCTGTTCGTGCTCACAGCGTGACTCCACATATCAATTGTATCCTCATGTTTCAAAAAGGCACTCTCTTTTTTGCTAATCACCTCGATTCCATAAGTAGAAACTTCTACCGATGCCACATCATGCACTGTTAGATGATCCTCCAAAACTTTCTTCATCCCTCCTCTACCGAAGTTGGTCCTCAGAGTCTCTCCGTTGTCTCTCAAGGCGATCTTTCCTTCCTTCCAGAAAATTATGCCTTGCTGCAAGGCATCAGTGAAACTCCCGCATTCCTTCCGTTGATGGTCGGTGTTGTCACACCAAATACACCTCTGAACATATCCTTGTTTTGGTGCAGGTCTCCCTTCAGGTGTCCCATCCTTCTCCTCCAACCTTGTCAACTTGATCTGTAAGTCTCTCATCTTCTTCTCCAAATCTTCCATTGCTTGATTCCGCTGTGGTACAACCGTAGTGATAGGAATAGTAGGAAGTGAAATAGTAGATAGAGGAGCAGTCTGCACCGTTGGTTGCCTTCGTGGTATCACAATAGGCGGTGGTCTTGGTGCTTGAGTCACAACCATCTTCTCTCTTCGATATTCTCGCTTTGCAAGTACTCCCACTGCTTCGCTAACGTTCTTCCAGTCAGATGTAAGACCATTGTCTTTCGTCCGATCTTCCAACAGCAACTCTAACTCCCTCTGTAGGTCGCTGTTGGCTGACTGTAAAAATAGCTCCACTTTGTCATTCTCAAGTGTGAGCTTCTCCATCCGAGATAGTTGAAGAAACTGTCTCTCAAACTCCCGAAGTAGTTCGGTAGCAACTAGTTCCTTGTTGGGTTTGTTCACCCACTCCATGAATGACTTCTTAGTCACTCGATCTGCATCCTCCAAAGAGTATTCCTCCTTCAACTGAAGAGAAAACTCCTCCCAGTTAGCTCCATGAGCTTGAATGAGCCCCTTCCCATGTTCCCGTAACTCCAAGACAACAACAAGCTCAAACGTCCGTATCATCTCCCTCTCTGGTACCTTACTCAGCTCCATCTCTCGAGAATAGAACTTCAGGTACTTGGAGATGTTTCTCCCTTCAAACTGATCCAATGTCCCCACCACCGAATGCAAAGTCTTGGTAGCCATCGCCTCCTTCCGTTGAACAGCTTGTTGTTGATCCATGTACAGAGCAAATGCTTGGAACATTTGCCCTATAGCAGGATCAAGCTGCAGCGGAATCGTGCCCGAAGGGTTTCCAACTCCTTGTCTCTCGGCCATGGTAAAGTTCTGAGAAGAACTTCACTAACTCTCCACCCCAGAAGTTTCACGTCGAGTTCACCAACTGTCGTGTGACGTGCTTTCTTATTTGGGAATACACCGGGTATCTAGCTGTAGAGAGTACGTGTCTCACTCCGTGACTCAGAACCAGCGACCACCCAAACCTCTATCTGACCTCCAAGTACACTCTGAACTTATCTCGCTACGATATCCTCACGTCCTCTCGGCAGATCTCTCTCTTATTCGACTATGAATAGAACCGAGGTAGCAAGCACGGGCAACTTGTTCCTGCCATCACCGCAAGCACTCTTGGATCTGCTGGTCATCACTCCAGCCTCACCACAAGAGAAATACCAGCACTCTTAATAGAAAAGAAACCTAAGCGCAACGCCCGCACACAAATCCAATCAAATCAACTGGACGTACAAACAGGCATGCGAGTATGGAGAGGATCCAAACACAGGAAATATTGTCAACAACTCTCCATACTCATGATCAAGTGCTCTGAAGCACTAGTAAAATCTCCAGGTCGACCTGTTCTTCAAAGAATCTTAACTCTTGCGTCTTTCGGAGCAAGAACCTCTCAACTTTACCTCGCTGTCACTCCTCAACCACAGCTCAGAATGAGATGAAACCAAGGCCAGCAGATAGCCTGTAGAATAATCTCTCTATTAAGATATTACATGCAGAGAGATCATCTCTGAGTTGACATCTATGCCCTTCCAAAGTTCGCTATTTCTATAACATGATACTATTTCAACAGAACTTTGCTGTTCGATTACTCACAAACCACTCGATCAAAACAGCTCAAACTTCTCAAGAAGCTAATGTGTCACCATCACTACCACTCTGTAAAATTTCACCAGCAGATCTTCAACCAAACTCTCGGAACGATCCAAGCCCTTATCGCTGTTTTTATAACATGATACTATTTCAACAGAACTTTGCTGTTCGATTCCTCACAAACCACTCGATCAAAACAGCTCAAACTTCTCAGGAAGCTAATGTGTTACCATCACTACCACTCTGTAAAATTTCACCAGCAGATCCTCAACCAAACTCTCGGAATGATCCAAGCACTTTTCGTCAATGACACAAGGCGATATGCAGACACTTGTGCACAAAAACAACGTTTCCCTTCAACCCAATAATCCAAATGGTCTGAAATTTCACAGGTAGATAGCTGACTGTACCTTCTCAGACCCTGGAAGGTTTCATAGAGAAATTCGACCTCAAACTCTCCATATCTTTCTCAATGTCTCATGTTTACAGTCGCCTACTATCATAACTTCTGATTTGAGACACCAACTTCAGCTGGCAATAACTTTTTCACTCCGGCTTGGAATCGATTGATCTCGGAGTCCATCGGCAAGCCCATCTCAAGAGCTTTCCAGCAACAGTCAATTCATCTCCAGCAACCTCACAGAACTCCCAAAAAGTGAGAAAGACTTCACGGAAATGAAATTGGTCATGAATTTAACCCCCTCAGCTTCAATTGATCAAAACTTTCTTATCCGCGCTTCAAATCCAGCAACCATTGAGTCCACATGCATCCTCGTCTCCCAAGCTTTCCAACCATATCTCACACTCCGGGAATGGCCCACGGGAAGTGCCTCTAACCCTCGAAAACATGAAAGGAACTTGGTAGAAGGTGATTGGTCAAACTTTCGACCAATGAGAAACAAGTTGACAAAAAAGGTTTTGTCTTCACTCACATGACAAACACACAAAGAACGAATTTTTATCCAAGAGTACCATTTAGGCCTCAAAGTTTATATTGAACAAACTACAAACACGTGCTGTTGACGATGTCGTTGGCCACGAAGCACGTAAACACGAAGTACAAATTACGCTCAATAGAGAGTTAGAATCTCGACTCCAAAACGGTTGACAATAAACGGAACTACAAAAGGAATAGATGAAGCTATTATCTGGTTGTAATAATCCTCACCGAAGTTCCTCACGACAAACTCACGATGCGCCACCTTTGGTCGACTGTAACATCGTATTTCGACCCAAGTGTTGAACGGAACTCTCGCTGGAAAGTTCAGATCCAATGGAGGATCCATACCACATCAGAGCAAGATGTAGACAGTAAGATCCCAAACAGCGTCGTAAGTGACAATGGGAAGAACGATAGGATCCGGAGTAGTCATCACCGCAACCATAAACGACTCTCCCCAATGAGCTACCATAAATACTCGAAAGTGATCTCGCGGCAGACAATGGATCTTAATGACGAATGGATGCGCAAGTGGAAGATCAGGAGCACGAAAGGGTTCTCCGTTCATGCCTACCACTCGCATTGCCGCTTACTTCATCCGATGATACTGATCACACTCACACTAGATTTGGATACTCTACACTCTATATCTCAAGCTCCGCGCACCTCTCTTCTTATACATCAACCTCGCATGTGACGACACGAGTATTACTCTTATCTCCACTCAGCGGAGAGTACACGGATCGTCCACGTGGAGCCTTATCTTTTGACACGATAAGGTCCTTGTGGCTCCTCAACACCAAACACTTATGATAAGGATAGGTGGTGGTTTCACACCCTAGTCAATCCACAACACAACAACGTCGTCAAGGGAGATCTCACGGAAGATCAGTTGGCGAGATATGGGCCAACAGGGCAGCATGAGACGAAGGAGGAGACCTCGGGAGAAGACGACCGAGCAACAGCGATGACTCCCCCTCCCACTCTTATGCCGCAGATGAGGTCCGATACTCATCAGAAGACGCTTTTGGTAAGGGAAGACGACTCTAGTGGATCGAAAGACGCGACACCACCAAGGAAGATGGGCCCTAGGAACGTATCTAGGAAGACCACCTCCTTCTCGATCATTCACTTTGGATCGGAGTCCAACTCACCGGATGAGTCACTGAGTACCCGAGCTGCGCAGAAGACCGCTTCTGCAACACCAGAAGACGAAGGATGGATGAATACTCATACTGCGATCGGAGGAAGCGTAGTAAAGAGGACCGTTTCTGCCATGGGGAGAGATCTTCCACCCCGGAAGATGAGAAGAGTAGCTTCTTCTCGTGCGCAGAAACAGAAGACCATAGTGGTCGAAGAGGCATCCTTGCCTCGGGAAGACAAGGTCGACACCTCCGATCGGATTGTGGAGATGAGTCTGTCTTCCACGGGAAGAAGACTGGAGGAGTTCAATGCCTTCTTCCACTCAAAGATCCAGCCAGCTATGGAGTTGATCGAGAAGAAGGCGAAGACTCAGGAGAAGCCGCTACAGCTTGGATTCGGTCTGCGCACCCTGATGCAGCAGGAAGAAGGCCAGAAGAAGATAGAAGCGCTGACAGCCAACCTCCGCACCACGGAGAAGCTCGCAGCAAAGTACAAGGCAGAAGTAGCCGCTTCTGCCAAGGAGCTAACGCAGCTGAAGAAGAGCAACCAGGAGTTGCAAGCGCGTTTACGGCAGCGTGGCCAGGAGGTTCTGCGAGTGCGGGGTAAGATCACCGCCCTTGCAGAGGAGAAGACGACATGGAAGACACTGCGGGAAGCCGTAGAAGCGCAGACTGCAGCCGAGAAGACGCAACGAGAAGCAGCGAAAGCTCGTGCGCAGGGGATGTTAGCTCAGTCGGTAGAAGCGCTTCGGAAGAAGTTCAACTTCACCGCGGGTAGGAAGCTTCTTACCTTAGCTAGAAAATGAGACGACGAGTCCAGAGCGATGTTGGTAGAGTGCAAGGAGAGCATGTTCAGGTATTTGAATCGGCAGATAGAGGGAGTGAAGACACTCTATGATCTTTGCTTGATTCCGTCACCTGCAACTGCATCTTCCCAAGCCCCAGCACCATCGATTGGATCCGACTTGGAGAAGGAGGAGTTCGACCTCGTTGTCCACTTGGTAGTGACAGCGTTGGAAGCCGAGAAGACTCCGGAAGAAGCCTCGAAAGACAAGATGTCTTCTGGAAGACAGGAAGAAGAGCTGTCTTCTCAAGTATTCCGAGTGGAGGAAGCGATTTCTCCGGACTCTTATGAGGTCACCATGGCTCCCAGTGTCGGACTAGTGCCTCAGAAGAGCGAGGAAGCACAAGCCGACCCAGCTTCCCAGAAGACGCTTTCGTCTTCTGAAGCAAAAGCAAAAGCCGAAGCAACAGCAACAGAGTCAGCGACGAATGTTGAGGAGGAAGCCATCTCAGAGACACTCGAGGTAATTGCTGGGCTTCCCACTTTATCAGAAGCCGAGCTAGTAGTTCAGGTAGGAGTAGATCCAATGGAGATTGCATCCGAGCAATTAGAGTAGGTAGCAAAGAGCAGAAGACAAGTTGACTTGTCCAAACTTAGTAGGAACTGAACATGCTATCTTGGGAGGTGGCAGTTTAGTGTAATATTAGATAGGTGACCATGTGGCAGAGTAGTAAGGTAGATGGCTAATTAGGAAGGGGAACCACTTGCATGTGGGTTGGCAGCCTTCTGACAGCGCCCATCTCTCCCTGGTTGTAATTGAGGATTGGAGGGGAACTTCCCCTGCGCCTCAAGGCAGATGCATAAGTAGGATCACATAGTAGGAATTCGGACTGCTGCACTCATACACATTTAACGGTGCAGGCACATTAGACACATTAAGCACATTATACACTCTTGAGAGGCGCGCTAAGTATATTGTTGTGTACTGCGCACACACACTACATCCGATGTTAGAGACATACGAATAGATTGGAATTATACCGGAGGGGTCTGCATGCTCGTTATCAGCAGTAGTTCGAAGATGTAGATGGAGGTAGTGGACAGTTTAGGAGCAAGGAACGGCATCCTCGTGTAGTCCTGTTGGCCTGACTGGTGTGTCGAGGAGTAAGAGCAGGAAGTAGAGGGAGTGAGCTTCCCAATGCCAATGTGACTTCTTCTCGGAGAATGGATTGCTGATTTGAGTGCAGAAGCTTTGTCCATGTCTTCTCGGTGGTGGATTTCCTTAGATTCTCTCTCGATTGTGCATGAGAAGCGTTCTTCTTGAGTGGCAGTGACTGTCAGCAGTTGTGCAGATTCGCAGCTTGGCTCGTCCAGTGGAGCACTTCGGATCTACGTACGGACGGTCTTATGGATAAAGGATCTCAGAAGACAGAGTAGTTGGAGTAGCGAGAGAAGAAGAAAGAAGCCTTCTTCCCACAGCAGAAGATGACATCCTCAAGTAGAAGACGGTGCAACTGTACGCACGTTTGTTGTCTTCCTCCCCAAACTATTACAAGCAGGGATGGCTTGTTAGTCAAGATCCGGACTAGAAGCCTATCGGAATCTTAATTTCTTATTCTTATCTTGTTTTTCTCCCGTTTGGATTTTCCCTTCTTCCAAATCTTCCCCATCTTCTTACCTTCTTCTAGTGAGTTTTCCGAGACTTCTATTGAGCTTCCGTGAAGGTGAATGTCCTTGTAGTGCTGCAGGAAGACCATTTCCGTAGACAGAAGTCTGGGAAGGCTACATGGGGTTCCTCCTATCGTTCTTCGCTGGCCCTTTTGTCGCTGCTGCTGCTTCTTCCTTGGCTTCTGCTTCTGCTTCGGAAGACAGAAGCGTCTTTTGGGAAGCGGAGTCGAGTGGTGCTTCCTCGCCCTTCTGGAGCATTAGTTCGGTACTAGGGACCATGGCGACCTCATAGGGGTCCGGGGAAGTCGCTTCCTCCATGCCGAATACCTGGGAAGACGGTTCTTCTTCTTGTCTTCCAGAAGACATATTGTCTTTCGGAGCTTCTTCCGGAGTCTTCTCGGCTTCCAACGCTGTCACTACCAAGTGCACAGTGAGGTCGAACTCCTCTTTCTCCATGTCGGCACCGATCGATGGTACTAGGGCTTGGGAAGATGTAGTTATCGGTGGCGGAGTCGAGGGAAGTCCATAGAGTGTCTTCACCCCCTCTATCTGTCTATCCAAGTACCGGAACATACTCTCCTTGCACTCTACCAACATCGCCTTGGACTCATCGTCCCACTCTCTAGCCAAGGTAAGCAACTTCCTACTCGCGGTGAAGTTGAACTTCTTCCGAAGCGCTTCCACCGACTGTGCTAGCATCTCCTACGCACGAGCTTCCGCTGCTTCTCGTTGCATCTTCTCGGCTGCAACTCGCGCTTCTGCGGCTTCCCGCTGCGTCTTCCATCTTGTCTTCTCTTCTGCGAGGGCAGTGATCTTCCCCCGCACTCGGAGAACCTCTTGGTCGCGCTGCTGTAAACGCGCCTGCAACTCCTGGTTGCTCTTCTTCAGTTGGGTCAGCTCCTTGGCAGAAGCGGCTGCTTCCGCCTTGTACCTCGTTGCGAGCTTCTCCGTGGTGCGGAGACTAGCTTCCAGCGCTTCTGCCTTCTTCTGACCTTCTTCTTGACGCATCAAGGTGCACAGACCGAATCCAAGCTGTAAAGGCTTCTCCTGAGCCTTCGCTCTCTTCTCCAGCAACTCCATAGCTGGCTGGATCTCTGAGTGGAAGAAGACACTGAACTCTTTCAGTCTTCTTCCTGCGGAAGACAGGTTCATCTCCACAATCCGATCGGAGGTGTCAACCTTGTCTTCTAGAGACAAGGATGCCTCTTCCACCACTATGGTCTTCAGCTTATGCACACGGGAAGAAGCTACTCTTCTCATCTTCCGAGGTGGAAGATCTCTCCCCATGGTAGACTTAGCTTCCTCGCACCGCAGTAGGAGTATCCATCCATCCTTCGTCTTCTGGAGTCTTCGGAAGACTCCCTGGTGTGGTAGAAGCGGTCTTCTGCTTCGGTCGGATACTCAGCGGCTCTTCCTACGAGTCAGACTCCGATCCCGAATGAATGAGAGAGGTAGTCTTCCTAGGTACACTTCTAGGACCCATCTTCCTCAGAGACGTGGCGTCTTTCGACCCACTGGAGTCGTCTTCCCTCACCAGAAGCGTCTTCTGATGAGTGTCGGACCTCAATTGCGGCATCAGAGTGGGAGGGGGAGTTACGGCTGCTGCTTGGTCGTCTTCTTCCGAGGTCTCTTCCTTCGTCTCGGTTGCCCTGTTGGCCCATTCTTCACCAACTGATCTTCCGTGAGATCCCCCATGGCTACGTACAAGTAACAGAGAAAAGGTGTCAAGTGTCCTCCTGCCGGGGTACCTAGATACGCTAGCTCCGTCTGTACATACACGTGGAAAAATGCGCCCCAGTTGACGGACACTCCTTCCTCGCACACTGCTTCCAGGAACTCCACGTCCTGATCTCCAAGGTACCTTGTCTTCTGCGCTTTCCTCTTGGGAAAGAGATGCAGAAACAGCTTCACCAGAAGTCGCTTCTTCGGCTCCCGATAAGATTCTACCTTCCATCGGTTCCTTCCCTGCCTGTCCTCCATGAAGAGGCAAGTGGTGCTTCCAGGCACATACCACTCACTCACGATCTTGGGTAAGATCTTCTTCTCGAGCCAATAACCTCGGTCCTCGGATTCTGACCTGTGGAAGGTCCTGCGCCACCAATCTTCAGTCCAGGAAGATGGTCTTCCTCGACCTACTCCTGCCTTCGCAGGTACATGGTTGCGAGGCGGTAAGGCTGCCAAAACCTCCTCCAGAAGACCTGGTCGGCGAGGTTCCAATCCCACAGGAAAAAGTCGAGACCCAACTCTTTGAGGAAGGGTTTGGCCTTGGCTAACTCTGCTGCGGGTAACACCAACCCTCGAGGATGCATCGACATACTTGGAAATCTGTTGCACTAAGCCACACGCACTTACTGTGAGCCGAAGGCTCAGTCCTTCCCAAGTGCCCACAGTCTAGCTTCTACTTCTCAGAAAACTAGTCTTCCAGAAGACAGCTACTCCATCTTCAGGGATCCTAACAGTCCTTCCTAGATAGCTCTCGTCTTCCGAGCTACATCTAAACAATCCTAACTAAGCAAAGCCTCGCATGGATTTCTCAAAAGACAACCCACCTTGCATTACATCCTACTTCCTATCAGAAGATGGAAAATGTGCGAGAAGCAAAGCATATGAACAAGTTCCAGAAGATGATAGCGGCTCCTACGGTGACAGTGGCCTCTGGGAAGACTCCCGGGATAGCTTTTGATTCAATGTCTTTCTCGAAAGACCTCCCGAAGCCAGGCTTCCCTTCACTGGTCTCACCTGTCTTCAGCTTCCGACTCGCAATCTAACCTCACAACAGACACGAAACCTTCATACTCTGTTCTTTCGACCCCTGCCTCTCATACACACTCAGAAGAAGCTTGCTGCATGATGAGAAGACATGACTCTCGACCATTCTCTCCAGATTCTACCAGCAAGACTTCTCACGACTCTCTCTTAAGTTCGGGAAGAAGAAGGAATGGGCTGCTATGGGTCGGACAGAAGAGATCCGAAATGGACCCTCACGTCTTCTCGCGCACTTTGCCAGCCCTTCCAATCTTCTAGTCTCTCTAGGAAGATGTGGATTTGAGAAGCTTCGAAGAGTGGGAGACACAGGTCTAGTTCCCGACTTCCAACTTCTCGAAATAACAAAACAACTCACCAAACCACTCGGAATTCGTACCAAGCCTCTCTTAACACAAAAGCAAAGCAAATCCACTCGTGATACGAATTGTGTACAATCGTCTTCCGAAGACAGTCAAGCTTCCGAAGCGTCTTCCGAAGATGTTCCAATCTTCTGAAGCGTCTTCTGTTCAGGGTTTCGGGAGTAGAGGGACGGTAGGATAGAGAAATTGGTAGCTGAGATCTCCAATTTGAGGGCTAGGAGTAGGGAAGCTCGAATTGAACTCGGGAAGAAGCAAGAAGATGTCTGATAGAAATTGGGCAGCGCTTTCGCGCCCAATGTCACAATAGGAAAACCCGAGGTGGGAATTGATCGATCGGGTTGCCTGCAAACAACTGGAGAAGCGCGGGGGATACCAAACAAAGGCGAGAAGCGGTGAGAAGAGAAGAGAACATAGGAAGAACCTCTACTGTCTTCTGTCTGCTTCCCGAGCTATCTTCGATCTTCTGCGCGCTTCCGGCTCTGGTTCCAGCTCCAATGCGATCCCACAAAGCTGCTTCCGCCGTCAGCTCCTTATTATGCCTCAATCGATCAAGTCGTCCACCTTCGATTCCACTCAGCCGTCCTCCAATGTCAGCTTCCAGGAGTTCACAGAAAACTCCTTCAGCTCGACACGCTTCTGCTCTCAGTAATTCGACCTTGCCTTCCTTCTAGCTTCGAATGAATCCTGACCTCTCTCAATTTCACCTCGTTGTCTTCCTCACTCGAATCAATCACTCTTGAATCGATCTTCTCAACCAAGAAGCGCTCTTGCTGCGGGAAGCTGAAATGTGCTAATGCGCTTCTTGCGCATCTTTCTCGCAGTTTAGGGGTTTCGACCCTCCCGACCTACCTAACCTATTTGGTGCTACCTGGTAGGTGCACATACTTCTTACGTGGTGAAGCTTCCGCGGTTGCTGTCTTCCGGAAGATACGTGTCTTCCGTCTTCCGCCGTCTTCCGTCTTCCGAAGACACGACCGAGAAGACGCTTCTCGGAAGACGGTCGTCTTCCAAAGAAGTCAACTTCTTATTACAAAAAGCTCGTAAGAGCCCTAGCAAAGGTATCCTCTATGGTTCGGGTGCCCGCATGCTTTTTTCATTTGAAAAGATATGCCGATCTTCCTTCTAAAGAAGCAGTAATCTTAAGTAACAACGCTTCTTCAGTTATACAAACAAGTTATTAATCTTAAAAATTTCAAAAATTCGTGAATCCTGTAATTTGTGAGCACCACATTGACCGTGGGATCGAGGGAAGATCGTAAAGCATCTTCAAGCTCTCAATCTGCCAATCCAGATAGCGGAACATGCTGTTCTTGCACTCCACTAACATCACCCTAAAATCGTCATCCCACTCCCTAGCTAGGGTGAGAAGCTTTCTACCCGCGATGAAGTTGAACTTCTTACGAAGTGCTTCCACCGTATGCGTCATAAGTCCATTCGCTCGGACTTCTGCTTCTTCTCGCTGCGTCTTCTCTGCTGCAGCTTGTGCTTCTGCGGCTTCCCGCAATGCCCTCCATGTCGTCTTCTCTTCTGCGAGAGAGGTGATATTATCTCTGACCCGCAGGACCTCTTGGTCACGCTGCTGTAGACGTGCCTGCAACTCCTGGTTGCTCTTCCTTAACTCCTTGGCAGAAGCGGCTGCTTCCGTCTTGTACCTTGCTACAAGCTTCTCCGTGGTGTGGAGGTTGGCTTCCAGCATGTCCACCTTCTTCTGGACATCTTCTGCTGCATCAGGGTGCGCAGATCGAATCCAAGCTGCAGTGGCTTCTCCTAAGCCATCGCGCGCTTCTCCACCAACTCCATGACTAACTAGATCTCCGAATGGAAGAAGGCGCTGAATTCTTCCAACCTTCTTCTCGCAGAAGGTTCATCTCCACAATCCGATCGGAGGTGTCTTCCTTGTCTTCCAGAGACAAGGATGCCTCTTCCACCACTGTGTTCTTCTGCTTCTGCATGCGAGAAGACGCTACTCTTCTTATCTTCTGGGGTGGAAGATCTCTTTCCACTGCAGGAGAGGTTTTCTTCGCTGCACTTTGTGGTGCTCACAATTTATAGGATTCACGAATTTTTGAAATTTTTACGATTAATAACTTGTTTGTATAACTGGAGAAGCTTTGTTACTTAAGATTACGACTTCCTTAGAAGGAAGATGATCTTACGATCTTTTTCGTAATAAGAAGTTGACTTCTTCGGAAGACGACCGTCTTCCGGAAAGCATCTTCTCGGTTGTGTCTTCCGAAGACGGTGGAAGACGGCAGAAGACGGAAGACACGTATCTTCCGGAAGACGACGACAGTGGAAGCTTAACCACGTAAGAAGTAGGTGTACCTACCAGGTAGCACCGAGTAGGTTAGGTAAGTCGGGTAGGTCGAAAATCCTTAAACTGCGCGAGAAGATGCACAAGAAGCGCATTAGCATCGAAACACTACCGCTTTCTGCATCGAGCTCGTTTTTTGCTAGAAGATCGAGTTGGAAGGTGATCGACTTGAACGAGGAGGGCCAGTAGAGTAAAATTGAGTGAAGCCAAGATCGATTCACAGCTAGGGAGAAGACGAGGACAAATCGCTGAGAGTAGGAATCACATCACGCTGAAGGAGTCTTTTGGAGACTCCCGGGAACAGACATTGAAAGATGGTTGAGGAGAATCAAAGGTGGAGCCTTGTTCGATTAAGGTGTAGCAAGGAATTGACGGCAGAAGCAGCTCTGTGGAGTCACATTGGAGCTGGGGTCAGAGCCGGAAGCGCGCAGAAGATTGAAGACAGCTTGGGAAGCAGCAGAAGACTCTTTGAGGTTCTCCCATGTTCTCTTCTCTTCCCACCGCTTCTCGCCTTTTGCTTGGTATCCCCTGCGCTTCCCCGGTTGTTTGCAGACAACCCGATCGATTGATTCTCTCCTCATATTTTTCCTTCTGAGACATTGGGCGCGGAAGCGCTATCCAATTCTCGACAACCATCTTCTTGCTTCTTCCCGAGTGCAATTCGAGCTTCCCTGCCCATCGTCCTCAAATTAGAGATCACAGCTATCAATTTCCCTACCCTACCATCCCTCTACTCCCGAAACCTTGACCATAAGACGCTTCGGAAGATCTGAACATCTTCGGAAGACGCTTCTGTAACCTGAACATTTTCGAAAGACGCTTCGGAAGCCTAACTGTCTTCGGAAGATGACTGTGTGCAGTTCGTATCAAGAGTGGATTGGCTTTGCTTTGGTGTTAAGAGAGGCTTGGTACGAATCCAGAGTGGCTTGGGGAGTTGTTTGTTATTTCGAGAAGTTAGAAGTCGGGAACTAGGCCTGTGCCTCCCGGTCTTCCAAGCTTCTCAAATCCACATCTTCCTAGAGAGACTAGAAGATTAGAAAGGCTGGCAGAATGCGCGAGAAGACGTGAGGGTCAGTTACAGATCTCTTCTGTCCGACCCATAGCAGCCTATTCCTTCTTCTTCCCGAACTTAGAAGAGAGTTGTGAGAAGTCTTGCTGGCAGAATCTAGAGAGAATGATCGAGGGTCATGTCTTCTCATCATGCGGCAAGCTTTTTCTGAGTGTGTATGAGAGGTGAGAAGTCAGAAGAACAGAGCGATGTCTTGTGTCTATTGTGAGGTTAGATGGCGTGTAGGAAGCAGAAGACAGGTGAGACCAGTGAAGGGAAGCCTGACTTCGGGAAGTACTCCGAGAACGGTATTGAATCTGAAGTTGTCCCGAGAGTCTTCCCAGAGACCACTGTCACTGCAGGAGCCCGCAACCATCTTATGAACCTGTTACACACTCTACTTCTCACAAATCTTGTATCTTTTGTTAGGAAGTAGGATGTAATGCAAGGTGGGTTGTCTTCTTAGGAATCCATGCGAGGCCTTGCTTAGTTAGGATTGTTTACATATAGCTCGGAAGACGAGAGCTATTTAGGAAGTACTGTTAGAATCTCGAAAGACGGAGTAGCTGTCTTCTGGAAGACTAGATTCGTCTTCTGAGAGTGGAAACTAGACTGTGAGAACTTGGGAAGGACTGAGCCTTCGGCTCATAGTAAGTACGTGTGGCTTAGTGCAACAGAGTTTCAAGTATGTCGATGCATCCTCGAGGGTTGGTGTTACCGACAGCAGAGTTGGCCGAGGTCAAACCCTTCATCAAGGAGTTGGATCTCGACTTCTTCTTGTGGGATTGGAACCTCACCGACCAGGGTCTTCTGGAGGAGGTTTGGGTAGCCTTACCGCCTCGTAATCGTGTATCTGCGAAGGCAGGAGTAGCTCGAGGAAGACCATCTTCCTGGACCAAAGATTGGTGACGCAGGGCCTTTCACAGACCAGAATCTGAGAACCGAGGTTGTTGGCTCGAGAAGAAGATCTTACCCATGATCTCGGGTAAGTGGCATGTGCTTGGAAGCACAACTTGTCTCTTCCTGGAGGACAGACATGGAAGAAACGGCTGGAAGGTTGAATCTTACTGGGAGCCGCAGAAGCGTCTTCTGGCGAAGCTGTTCCTTCACCTCTTTCCTAAGAGAAAGACGCAGAAGACGAGGTACCTTGGAGATCAGGACGTGGAGTTCTTGGAAGCAGTGTGTGCCGGAGAGAACGTCAACTGGGGTGCATTTTTCCACGCTTATGTACAGGCAGAGCTGGTGTACTTAAGTACCCCAGCCAGAGGACATCTTACTCCATTCTTCTGTTATCTGTACGTAGTCAAGGGAGATCTCACGGAAGATCAGTTGGCGAGATATGGACCAACAGGGCAGCATGAGACGAAGGAGGAGACCTCGGAAGAGGACAATCGAGCAGCAGCGATGACTCCCTCTCCCACTCTGATGCCATAGATGAGGTCCGGTACTCATCAAAAGATGCTTCTGGTGAGAGAAGACGACTCTAGTGGATCGAAAGACGCGACACCACCAAGGAAGATGGGTCCTAGGAACGTGCCTAGGAAGACCACCTCCTTCCCGATCATTCACTTCTGGAGTCATTGAGTATCCGAGCTGCGCAGAAGACCGCTTCTGCAACACCAGGGAGTCTTCCGAAGACTCCAGAAGACGAAGGATGGATGGATACTCCTACTGTGATGCGAGGAAGCGCAGTAAAGAGGACCGCTTCTGTCATGGGGAGAGATCTTCCACCCCGGAAGATGAGAAGAGTAGCTTTTTCTCGTGCGCAGAAACAGAAGACCATAGTGGTCGAAGAGGCATCCTTGCCTCGGGAAGACAAGGTCGACACCTCTGATCGGATTGTGGAGATGAGTCTGTCTTCCGCGGGAAGAAGACTGGAGGAGTTCAGTGTCTTCTTCCACTCAAAGATCCAACCAGCTATGGAGTTGATCGAGAAGAGAGCGAAGACTCAGGAGAAGCCACTACAGCCTGGATTCGGTCTGTGCATCTTGATGCAGCAGGAAGAAGGTCATAAGAAGGTAGAAGCGCTGGAAGCCAACCTCCGCACCACGGAGAAGCTCGCAGCGAAGTACAAGGCGGAAGCAGCCGCTTCTGTCAAGGAGCTAACGCAGCTGAAGAAGAGCAACCAGTAGTTGCAAGCGCGTTTACAGCAGCGTGACCAGGAGGTTCTGCGAGTGCGGGGTAAGATCATCGCCCTTGTAGAGGAGAAGACGACATGAAAGACACTGCGGGAAGCCGCAGAAGCGCAGACTGCAGCCGAGAAGACGCAGCGGGAAGCAACGGAAGCTCGTACGCAGGGGATGCTAGCTCAGTCGGTGGAAGCGCTTCGGAAGAAGTTCAACTTCACCGTGGGTAGGAAGCTTCTTACCTTAGCTAGAGAATGGGACGACGAGTCCAGAGCGATGTTGGTAGAGTGCAAGGAGAGCATGTTCAGGTACTTGGATCGGCAGAGAGATAGAGTGAAGACACTCTATGACCTTCCCTTGATTCCGTCACCCGCAACTGCACCATCGACCAGATCAGACTTGGAGAAGAAGGAGTTCGACCTCGCTGTCCACTTGGTAGTGACAGCGTTGGAAGCCGAGAAGACCCCGGAAGAAGCCCCGGAAGACAAGATGTCTTCTGGAAGATAGGAAAAAGAGTTGTCTTCCCATGTATTCCAAGTGGAGGAAGCGACTTCCCCGGACCCCTATGAGGTTACCATGGCTCCCAGTGTCGGACTAGTGCATCAGAAGAGCGAGGAAGCACAAGTCGACCCAGCTTCCCAGAAGACGCTTCTTCCCGAAGCAGCAGCAGAAGCAGAAGCAGAAGCAGCAACAGCAGAGCCAGCGACGAATGTTGAGGAGGAAGCCACCTCAGTGACACTCGAGGTAATTGTAGGGCTTCCCAGCTTATCAGAAGCCGAGTTAGAGTTCAGGTAGGAGTAGATCCAATGGAGATTGCATCTGAGCAATTAGAGTAGGTAGCAAAGCGCAGAAGACAATATGACTTGTCCAAACTTAGTAGGAACCGAACATGCTATCTTAGGAGGTGGCAGTTTAGTGTAATATTAGATAGGTGACCATGTGACAGAGTAAGCATCGCAAGAGTAGTAAGGTGGATGACTAATTAGGAAAGGGAACCGCTTGCATGTGGGTTGACAGCCTTCTGACAGTGCCCATCTCTCCCTGGTTGTAATTGAGGATTGGAGGAGAACTTCTCCTGCGTCTCAAGGCAGATGCATAAGTAGGATTACAGAGTAGGAATTCGGACTGCTGCACACTCATACACATTTTACGGTGCAGACACATGAGACACATTAAGCACACTGAGCACGCTATGCGCGTATACACATCACTGTGAGTAGGGACACATTACGCACAGTGCACACTACACCCGATGTTAGAGACATACGAATAGATTGGGATTATACCGGAGGGGTCTGCATGCTCGTTACGAGCAGTGGTTCGAAGATGTAGATGGAGGTAGTGGACAGTTTAGGAGCAGGGAACGGCATCCTCGTGTAGTCTTGTTGGCTAGACTGGTGTGTCGAGGAGTAGGAGCAGAAAGTAGAGGGAGTGAGCTTCCCAATACCAATGTGCCTTCTTCTCGGGGAATAGATTGCTGATTTGAGTGCAAAAGCTTGGTCCGTGTCTTCTGGGTGGTGGATTTCATTGGATTCACTCCCGATTATGCATGGGAAGCGTTCTTCTTGAGAGGCGGTGACTGTCAGCAGTTGTGCAGATTCGCAGCTTGGCTCGTCCAATGGAGCACTTCGGATCTACGTACGGACGGTCTTATGGGTAAGGGAACCCAGAAGACAGAGTAGTCGGAGCAGCGAGAGAAGAAGAAAGAAGCCTTCTTCCCACAGCAGAAGACGACATCCTCAAGTAGAAGACTGTGCAACTGTACGCACGTTTGTTGTCTTCCTCACCAAACTATTACAAGCAGGTATGGCTTGTTAGTCAGGATCCGGAGTAGAGCCTGTCGGAATCTTAATTTCTTATTCTTATCTTATCCTATTCTTCTTCTCTTGAAGGCCTGCAAACCGAACTGAGGCCGGATTTTTGAGATTAGCGTTCCTCCTTACAAACATGCTCTGCTAATCGACAATAAATTAGCACGAACTCAACTTCATCGTCTATTTGTATTTTTGGTGGAATTTAGCATATATTAACCTGATTTTTCAACATCAGTCGGTTCGGACCTCCACTACCTGCGACATTTTGTACCCAAATAGTCACATATGGTGCTTCCACGGGACGCACTCGTATCAATTCAATCGTTTAGCTACACGTTAATATAACAGAAAATACAATTAGGTTGCTAATACCCCATAGGCTGAGGAGCATTTTTTTAAATCTTTTTTGATTGAAGTAAAAAACGATTGCTGAATTTCTATGGTTAGAAATATGTCAAAATCATCGAAATCTGCATTTAATAAAAGATATAATAACGATATACAAAACAAAATATTCTAAATATGAAAAGTCTCTCATGAATTTGATAATAATAAAATGAAAAAATAACAACAAGTTATTTCAAAGCGGACAAACCTACAATTATCTTATGAAAATATCTAATTACACAAGAATTTCAAATTCTTTTTTTTCCCATGCAAAATTTTTCTCTCATTTGGATTTTCCCTTCTCCCCCATCTTCTCCATCTTCTTACCTTCTTCTAGTGAGCTTCCGAGACTTCTATTGAGCTTCCGTGAAGGTGAATGCCGTTGTAGTGCTGCAGGAAGATCATTTCCGTAGGCAGAAACCTGGGAAGGCTACAGGGGGCATACACCATGTGATTAATCTAACCCGTTGGAATGTGAGAGAGAGTAAGGTGTAATAGACGTTGCTAGTCGACTTCTACGAAGCGGGAGCAGTCTTCTGGAGGTGTGAGAAGTCGAGTTGAACCTCCAGAAGCCGAGAATTGCTTCGAGAAGACGATACTGAGAGGACCGGAAGTGACCTAGAAGCAGGAAGCGTCTTCCCGAGCTTCTCTGTGAATAGTTGTGTGATATTTTAGTTAGTAGTTGTTTGTTTAGGTCCAGAGCAACTTTTGGAGAGTCTGGAAGCCGTGTGATTTTGTGAGAAGACAGGATTTCTAGGCAAAACCCGTGTGTTTGTGTGTTTGAACAGATCTTAGAACTTAGAGCAGCGTTACTTGTGCAAATCCTCTATGAGAACGATATCTTGTATACTAAATGGGCAAAAGGAGTAATCCTGCGACACTACACACTTCCTCGAGTCGCAATCGGAATGTCAACCCATACTTCAGCTTCTGGAGTCTTTGGAAGATTCCTTGTAGTTACAAAAACCGTCTTCTGCGCGGTTCTGGTGCTCAGCATCTCCTCCTGAGAATCCGACTCTGATCCAAAATGAATGATCGGAAAAGAGGCAGTCTTCCTATGCACACTCCTAGGCCCCATCTTCCTCGGCGGTGAAGCGTCTTTCGTACTGCTGGAGTCGTCTTCTCGCACCAGAAACGTCTTCTGATGAGTGTCCGGTCTCGTCTGAGACAATAAAGTGGGAGGAGGAGTTACGGCTGTTGCTCGATCTTGTTCTCCCGAGGTTTCTTCCTTCACCTCGCACTGTTCTGTTGACCCATACCTTGCCAACTGATCTTCAAGTCTCCCTTGGACACGTACAGATAACAGAAGAACGGGGTGAGGTGCCCTCCTGCTGGGGTGCCCAAATACACCAACTCTGTCTGAACGTAAGCGTGGAAGAAGATGCCCCAATTGATGGACAATTCCTCCCAGACGACTTCTAGGAACTCCACGTCCTGATCTCCAAGGTATCCCGTCTTTTGTGCTTTCTCCTTGGGAAAGAGGTGAAGAAATAGCTTTGCCAGAAGACGCTTCTGCGGCTCCTGGTAAACTTCTACCTTCCACTCATTCTTCCCTTGTCTATCTTCCAGGAAGAGACAAGTCGTGCTCCCAAGCACATGCCACTTTCTTGAGATCATAGATAAGATCTTCTTCTCGAGCTCGTACCCTCGGTTCTCGGATTTTGGTCTGTGAAAGACTCTGCGTCATTATTCCGTCGTCCAGGAAGATGATCTTCTCTGAGCGACCCTTGCCTTCGCAGGTAACAAGGTTGCGAGGAGGCAGTGCTGCCCAAACCTCCTCTAGAAGACCTTGATCCGCGAGGTTCTAGTCCCACAGGAAGAAGTCGAGACCAACTCCTTGATGAAGGATTTGGTCTTTGTCAATTCTGCGACATGCAACACCAACCCTCAAGGATGCATCGACATGCTTCGAACCTCTGTTACACAAAGCCACACGTACTTGCTGTGAGCCGAAGGCTCAGTCCTTCACAAGTCCTCACAATCTAGCTCCCACTCTCAGAGGACGAATCTAGTCTTCCAGAAGACAGCTATTTCGTCTTCCGAGATTCTAACAGTGCTTCCTAAGTACCTCTCGTCTTCCGAGCTATATCAAAACAATCCTACTAAGCAAGGCATCGCATGGATTCTCAAGAAGACAACCCACCTTGTATTTCATCTTACTTCTTAACAGAAGATACAAGATATGTGAGAAGCAGAGTGTACGAAAAAAGGTTCAGAAGATGGTCGCGGACTCATGCGGTGACAATGGCTTCTAGGAAGACTCTCGGGACAGCTTCCGATTAACTGACGTACTCGGAAGACTTCTCACAGCCAGGCTTCTCATCATTGATCTCATCTGTCTTTGACTTCCGACATGCAATCTAACCTCACAACAGACACGAAACATTCATACTCTGTTCTTCCAACTCCTTATCTCTCATACACGCTCAGAAGAAGCTTGCTGCATGACGGGAAGACATGACCCTCGACCATTCTCTCCAGATTCTGCCAGCAAGGATTCTCACACTCTCTTCTAAATTCGGGAAGAAGAAGAAATAGACTGTTATGAGTCGGACAGAAGAGACCCGTAAAGGACCCTCACGTCTTCTCTCACATTCTACCAGCCTTTTCAATCTTCTAGTCTCTCTAGGAAGATGTGGATTTGAGAAGCTCGGAAGATCGGGAGGCACAGGCCTGGTTCCCAACTTCCAGCTTCTCGAAATAACAATCAACTCACCAAGTCACTCAGGATTGGTACCAAGCCTCTCACAACACAAAACCCAATCCAATCCAATCTTAATATGAATTGAACATAGTCGTCTTCCGAAGACGTTCAGATCTTCAGAAGCGTCTTCTGTCCATGGGTTTGGGAACAAAGGTGCGATAGGATAGAGAAATTGATAGTCAGGTGATCGAATTTAAGAACGAGAGGTGGGGAAGTTCGATTCCAACTTGGGAAGAAGTGAGAAGATGACTATCAAAAATTGGAGAGCGCTTCTGCGCTCAATTTTTGTAGAAGAAAGTTCAGGGTAGGGAAATCGATCGATGGGCTTCCTGCAAACGAGCGGGGAAGCGCGAGAGACATCAAATCAAAGGCGAGAAGCGATAAGAAGGAGAAAGAACACGAGAAGAACCTCAGTACTGCTTCTGGCTGCTTCTGTTGCACCGTCAGTCTTCCGCGTGCTTCCAACCTTCAATTCCACCTTGGATGTGACACTACGATCCTACTTCTGCTGTCAATCTGGATTTGCGCCCCTCTGCTGCTACAATCGATTCTTACTCCTCCTTACGAAACCTCTCTAATCAACCCTCGATGTCTACCTCCTGAAATCCGCAGGGATTCCTTCAGCTCGACTATGCTTCCAGTCCAACAGAATCGACCTCGCTCTCTCTCTTATCAATTATATCCTATGAGTTCCTAATTCCACTTTCCTTGCTTCCATGACACAATTCGATATCTCGATTGCAATCGACCTCTCAAAGTGCAGTTGTCCTTCAGTGCGAGAAGTAGGCGACTGATCTCATGTGCCTCGCCCCGTATCTTCTATGCGATTTAGGTTAATGCCTTCGGTTACTTCAAATTACCTACTACTGGATAGTACACCTACTCTTGGATGATGTGACACGTGGTTGGTACCCCCGAAGACACAGTCACCGTATTCCGGATGTCTTCTGAAAGACACTCATCTTCCGTCTTCCGCCTTCCAGAAGAAGTCAACTTCTTCTTACAAAAAGACCTTAATATCATCTTTTCTCCAAGCAAGGTGTAATCTTAAGTAACAAGGTTATTTCAATTACATAGACATGTAGTGAACACTAAAAATTTCAAAAAATCGTAAGTCTTGCAAATTGTGGGCACCATAGAGAGATACATCAAAATCTGCACCATCGACTACGATGAAAAAGACGAAGAGCAAGCGAACTATGTGCACGAAAGGAGATGATGTAGAAAAAGTCGATGTGGAGACCGAAGACACTCTGATGAAAGAGAAGACGGCGGAAGAGTGCGGCGAGACGCAAATGAGTTCTTCCGTGATCGAAGAAGTACATCGTCTGAGTTCTTCGGTGAAGTACTTACAAGAAGTAGTAGTACCGCTACTCTTCGTCTTGGAGAATAACGAGGAACATACGAGCAAGTAGTCGGACGACAGCTGAACTTAGTCGAGCTCGTGCAAATAATGAACTTCAAGCGAGGAAACTGGATGGAAGAGAAGGAGAACTTGCACGTTGTGATCTTGACGACGAAGAAGGAGAATACAGCGAAGTCCGAAGAGATTCTAAGGTTGACTTCGGAGCAGGAGGAGCTACTTCATCCGAAGGTGGATCTCGATAAGGAACATGAGAAGATATTGTCGTTGATGAAGAAAGAGTTGATCGATATGAGACAACAGTGAGATTGATACCAGGACATTGTAGCCGGGATGACAAAAGAGATCGAAGATCTGAAGAAGAGGTGTACTTCGGAAGAAGAGCAAGTCGTGCGTCTACGAAGCAGAGTAGAGCCGACATTGAAGAACTACTTCGCCACCGACTTGGATACTTTGGAGTTGAAGATTCTTCAGCAGATTAGACAGGAGTTAGATGCAGTAGACGTAGAGAGTTCTTTGGAGAAGAACCGAGTAGCTAGACTAGGTCAGCGGGTAGTCTGAGAACTTCACGAGGTCAGAGCTACTGTGGAGTTCTCGATTAGCGAGATAGCTAGAGATTTAGAGCGTTAGGTTCCAGTGTGGTGCCTGGTGTCGTTTCAAGCGCAAGATCTTCATCAAGCGGTACTGATGTTCATCCTACTTCTTAGGAAGTAAGACCCGTTATCTTAGGGCGAAGTTGTATATAAGAAGTGTTGTTCGTTTTCAGTACCTCTATGTGTTTGTTATTTGGATTTCTATTTTCTGAAGTTTACGGAGCCATTGTGTACTTGTCTTTTTCGGAGTTTTATCTACGAAGTTTCGTAGTTTGTTGTGGTAGGAGTTAGTCTGGGTGACGAAGTTCTTTGTCAGTTACAACTGAAATCAGAGTAAGGAGTTTGTGGCCAAGTCAGAGAACAAACCAGCAACTACGAAGTTAGTTTACTGTGAAGAAGTTCTAGGGTGAAGTTATTCTAGAGGAAGTTGTTCTAGAAGTGTCTTTGTGGTGAAGTTCTTCTTAGGAAGTCACTTCCGAAGAAGTTGTACTTCGTACTTCGACGGAAAAAGAGTCTTCTTCGCCCGAGTTTTTGAGAACAGTAGTAGTGAAGATAACTTAGTGTGAAGCCATCTTTCAAACCTCATAGCGTTGTCGTTAAGCGTCCAAATGAATAGATGAAGTGCACTTGAGAAGCTTACAACGAGCTCTATCACTTGGTGCTTTGAGAGTCAAGATCTGAAATAGATCAAAAAGTCACGATTTCTCTCCATACGCATCTTTAGAACAAAAATATGGAACCTTGCAATTCGACTTTCAAGCAGAAGCCGGTCTATGACACGACAGCGTTGAGAATCTGCTTGAGGTCCATGATAAGATCAGATAAGTAAACATCCTCCTGTCGATGACTCATGGCTTGCGGTATTCAGAAAACACGCAGCGACTCCTTATGGAAAGCTGTAGTTCATCGGGAAACAATCACTATTGCAGATATTAATGGATTTTTGCTCAAACGCGTGTTCGGTACATTATTATCGAACAACCAGACACCGATATTATCGAGGAGGAAGAATACATCCTTGCTGTTTCCTAGAGCTTCCAAAGGACGAGGACTATTCTCAATTTTGCAGACGTTCTTCACTTGTCAAAATACATATCATTCTGTACTGCTCTTGAACGTAAACTCGGACCTGGCGGACTTATGAAAATAAACGATCAAATTTTTTTCTTCACATCTTATTCTTCTCTCAAGGCGACTCTCATTCTCATTGACTGTTTTATATGGCAGCTAAGCTTTCGGGACAATATCCAGCAACCCATGACACAAAGACAATAGGAGTGTCAAAGTTGAGAAGTAAATATTCTTCAACAGCGAATAGAGAAAGAGCCACAATAGTTAACTTTGTATGGAAGCTTGACTGAGTCTAGTTCGCGCTTGTGGCTCAGACATCACAATTTCTTCAATTGATTATTTTGAGTTCTAACACTCAGGATAATTACTCAACGTAGTAGATATTCTATTGCAAAAATAAACAGACAAAACGAAGAATGATCATCAAGAAAATGTCCACTGGCGTTTTTCTGCTAGTACTTCCAAAGGTGCCCACACGAAACACCTGCCAAAGTTTGTCCGAAATCATAACTCATTCCTACGGGTGTAGAAACTTTCTAAAAGGTTATTAACTTTGACACCCCTAATGACCGATTTCTCCGCGTCCATCACCTGAACGCTTCTTCTATATAGTGTTACACTCCAGTACAGTATGTTAAAGCTTTGTATATCGGTTAAGGATGACCGTATGCACAGTCAAGGATTTCCTTCCACGTACACTTTTCAATATACATACAGTTTCTGCATATAAAACTTGCTCGATATTCCTCTTGCCTCCAGTATTCGCTAATGAAGTAGTTCATTGATTTCTTTTTGAAAGGATTTCCTTCCGCATGAAAATTTACGTACAGTTTTCAGTATTCACAGAGCAGTCTTGCCCCCAGTATTCGCTAATGAAGTAGTTCATTGATATCCTTCTGAAAGGATTTCCTTCCGCATGAAAATTTACGTACAGTTTTCAGTATTCATAGAGCAGTCGTGCACATCTGCAACTTTCTGGCTCTTCTTGTCCGCTACAGTATTTCGTAATGACACAGCGATTTGCTTCAAACATGTGCAATTTCCAGTAATAAACAACTCTGTACATGTACACAATGCACCCACTAATTGTACAGACACCCAACAAGTGATATAATAAGAAGCTTCCATTTAGCCACATTGTTTCGACCGAAGAACGTAGACTGCAAAACTGTCCGTGTGAACTATTCAAAAGCAAGCACAACTAACGAATATCCATTTCTGCAAATTTCGCAAATCAGAAAAGACCTAGACGACAAGGAGTATTCTACAACTCCGAGAGTGAATGAAAACGAATTTCATTTCAGGTCAACTGTCCGTTTTATGAAGCACTTGGGACGAGATAGAACATTGTTTTGGGCAAAATTTTACTGTAACGTAAGCCCCTGCCATCGAAACTGTCGGTGTACGAAGTGAATAATATCCTCGAGCATACGTGAGTGATAAACTTCCGAAACTACTAAGTGCGAAGGCTGCTAACAACCACACCTTAGTTTAATCCAAGCATTAATTTACTACCCAACCCTTCCCATCGAAAGGTTAGGTAATAAATTTACATGAATAATATATGTAAATTATGACAAATTTTAGGATGACCTACATGTAGAATGACCTTCGTTCTGCACCTACCCACAAGTTATCAGTCCAAGCACAACCTTCCATAATACCGACCAAGTGACTGCTAAACTAAGAACTAAACGGCTTCAACTAAGACCGTCCCGTCTTTGCTCTTCCTCTTCCTCTTTCTTACCTTCATGGTGGAAAAAATTTCATATTTCTCCACAGGTTAAGTATCCAATACTCATTTGTTTCTCCGCATTCTGTTAACACAAAAAACAAAGCTGGCAAACTGCGAGTCGTCATATGACTTATGGAAGCACTTGTTAAACTTTAATTCACTCTAGTGGTCGTCTTTGGGCTAAAAGATATCTGTGCTACTTACCGAAGTTTCAAGTCTCGGTGGTGAAGTCCTGCCGCATGACTCAGCGGAGGTTCTTCCAGATGAAATGAGAGCTATGGACTGAAAATATGGCACTACTCCTGTGAAGGGGATAAAAAGTCTAATTCTCTTCCATACTTTAGGTTCGGAGATTGGTTGAGAATGTAGACAAACATCGCGCCCTTAAAAGCCGGAAGGCCAGAGAACGCAAGAGGAAAAGTCTAAGCCGGTTGGATTTGCCCTCTAGAAAATCACTTCTTACTTGCATACAGACTATACATGCAGCCTCATTGTTGTGGTTTTGTTAAGTCTTAGCTTCTTAGCCCTCGTGGTTTAATCACTAGTTGCAAAGGAAATTCAAGAGCAGCCTTAGTACGTCAGCTTACTTCCATCGTCCCCTACATGCTTCTTGAAGGTACGGCTCTTCAAGTTCGCATCTGAAGCATCTGACAGCTTGAAACCGAATAGCACCACATCCTCTCGGATGAATTCTGTGTCCCCAAGCTGCAAAGGAAACTCACCTCTGTAGATCTGAACGCTCGGTCGCATGACGTCATAGCCTACTAGGGCATAATTACGTTAAATAGTAAGGTAAAACAAAGGTGCTTACAAGAGAGAGAGAGAGAGAGAGAGAGAGAGAGAGAGAGAGAGAGTGCTTCAAGGCAACATGAAAATAAACGGATCTGCTCGCAAATCATGTATCGTAAGCCTCTAACGTTGTCGAATGAATGAATGTGAGGAAATAATTGGTAATGTACAGGGCCGCTGCAAAAGGGAGCTCTCAAAACTCGAAACTCATCATTCAACTTCTCCATCTGCCTTAGCATTGCGAAAAAATTTCCGGAGTTCGGTGAAGCGCCTAAAGCACTGGGCTTTCGATCTACCCGGTAATGCCATGGCTACTTTATCCCATCGCATCGGCGAGTCTTTTGGAAAAGTCTTCAGCGCCTTGATAAGAGCCTTGTCTTCAACGTCAGTCCATTGTCCCTTCCGGCTGCCGTCGGGCTCACTGGTTATGGCTTCACCAACAGCACTATTATCCTCCTCCAGATCGGCACTACTATCGAATTCCAACCGCTGGCTAAGAGGAGACGCGATCAAAATGTCAGAACCTTTTCTCTGCGCCAAAAACTTGCTATAAGAATCTTGATCACTGAATTTTCTCTCCGAAAGTGCTTTTGCCATCCTCACCACATTGTCTGCACTGTGCTTCCCTCCCATTGCCTCCGCAATTACCTCCCATCGTTTCAATGTCCCGCGTGGATGCTTGATCAGCAACTTTTTCAACAACTCAACCTCCTCGTACGTTAACACTGTATCCTCTGCTTCTCCAACTCCTTTGCGCGATTCCTTAGGGTTCATGTTCCCTGCCTTCTGAGCACCAGAGCTGCGCGGTCCCGTGCCATTAACATTTTCTTCTATATCCTTTACCGTCTTAGCATTCCTCAAGACGTCAGGTGTTTTCCTGGGTCCATTCCTGTGATCAATTCTGGAGTTCGTTGACTCCGGCGATCTCTCCACCTCTTCCAAAGCGGGAATCGGCTCTCCTAACCCCACTCGACAATCACCTCCCGTCAAAGAGATTGGTGCAAGTGGACCCACGATAAGAGACAACCCTAACCACATCGCTAAGAATTGCAACGGCGCTACCAAAGTGCACCCGAAACCTACCAGAGCAACACCTATGCTGCACCATACCCCAACCTGTATTTTGTTCACTTCCCTCTCTGCGGAATTAAGCGAAGAGGAAGAGACTGGCCCTGATTTTAGCTGTAATCGCGGTCGGGTATCATCGATCACGTCGAAGTCCATTGAAACTCAAGACCAATCACGTCGTTCAGGGACAATTAGGTTAAGAATTCCTCATAAATCCTCACAAATACCTCCAGAATAGCCTCGCTTGAAACTTCAAGCCTCTCTTCGTTCCTAAAATATGGCTTGCGAGCTCCAGAATTCCTCACAACCAACGATCAGGCACCTGTTTTAAGCACAAGAAGGTCAAGTTCGCCGTGACAAAACCTGTCCTCTTCAAGAAAAACTCCAAGAGAAAGAATTGGAGTTTCGATGTTCCGATCGGCTGATTGAAGGCAGCAACAGAACAGACCTGCGCGTGGATCGGAAGCTTAGAGCTCAAACAGGGAGCGCATCTACAACATCCACCGAAGCGGCGGCGGCGGCGGCGGCGGCGGCGGCGGGTGCTGCTGCTGAAGTTGAGTGACAGAATTTGACGAAGAGTAAGCCGAACTCCAAATGAAAAAGCCGCTCAGATCAACTCTCTTTCTACACAACGATAGGCGTCGGAGTTACAACCAGAGGTGCACAGCGATCGGAACCCACAACATCGACACAACAATAATTCAGAGGAAACAACGTTGCTTTTACGTTGCGCAGAAACGAGGTCCAACTGGTCGGAACCCCGCTCTGCATATGGCAAGAATGAACCATTACCCAGAGTCCTACACTGATGAGCAGCAGACGCCGGGACGAAACAGCAAGAGGGAAAGGTCATTTATTTTGCAATTATCAAAACGTTGGCTTTCCTTTCCTCCTCCTGCGCCTCCGCTTCTCCAGTCATTTCATCTCCATCCTTCCCTATGCGACATTGTAGAGATTCACACCGCACGGCGTACATTTTGGTACATACCGAATCTCTTGTCCTTCCGTTCCCTCATGACTCCCGTTCCCTTCCCTTCCCACGAACTGGGCGTGGCTGGTCAGTGGTTGGCACACACACGACGAGGAACGCGACGCAATGAATAGCTAATGGATGGAAAGATACCATCAACCCGAACAAGGGAAAGATGACCCGAAGGTCCAAGCAACCAACGCTTCGAAGGGAGGAAAACATCCGCTCTATCCTCATTATCAGTAGTGATAAAGTCATTTATCGTTATTAATATATCACACATTGGTAAATTAAAATTCTTAAATACAACAAGTGTACATAAAATAGTATCGTCTGTGATAATTATTCTCTCGTGGATCGCATCTGTTAAAGATCTAAATAGAACAATGAAAATCCACTATCTAAAGAACGTAGTGTCAAAAAAAATTGATATTCTTTATCTCTCTCATGGTAGACGCTGGAACAATCTCGAATAGAAAGATCGAACTGCAAGTTAGGGAGATGAAACAATGTCCTTCTTGCATATACTTGATCGCTGCTGCCGTCATGCGTGCAATCCATCCTGAGAGATGGATGATCACTCGTACCGTCATCGAGTCTCGTGTCAGATCCGTAACAACCACATCTGTCATTGAGACATGATCCTCTCTCACCATATACAGATCAGCTCTCACTAACTCTCTCTTCTGAAGGGCATACTAACGCTCTCTCCACGTCATGCAATCGCTCTCTTGTGCTCTAACAAACATAACGTCTCTTATGACAACATGAGTAGCTATCCGCTCTCCATCATGAAGACAGCGATCAAGGTGTCGACCTGAGGTGTCGAGCGAGACATCGCACTCGCATGTGGACAGTGTCCGAAGCAACAGATTGGACCAAGCCTAAGTGGAACCTCATCGCTGTAGAGAAGATAGTCGATGCGAGTCGAAACGCTCTAATGCAAAGTCGAGCTATGAGTCAGGAGTCTTCGTCCTAACCCGAACAAAAGCGAAGTCGAGCTCTAGTACCCCGTGAGGATGGAAAGATCAACTAAGAACGCATGCAAAACCTGCTGGAAGTGATGCCTCGTTGAGATGACTACAGTCGGCGAGATCCATCCGAAGCCAAGGTATCTAATCAAGGATGTCATTCATGTTATTGTATCATAATTTACGTGAAAGTTATCTAGAAAAATGTGAAGTTCTTGGTTGTGAAGATATCGTACGCTGAACAGAAGCAAGAAAGAGAGAGACAATCACGAGAACAAGCTTCACAATATATATCAATTTTTACTTTATATACACTCACATTCTTTCTCTAATAACACAAAATTGAGAAACAGACATGAGTGATCTATAATCTTAGATGAATAATAATATTTAATTTTTATATATACTGATTTATGAATTAATTCTTCTAAGAAGAAAGATTGGATCGTAAATTAATGAGTGTAGAGGAGGTGACAATGCATGCTGGATCAAACCAGAGTACAACCTCTTCAGTTTCGGAAAATCTGCTTGTGATCCATTTAAATCAGCCATGATGTCCTTAGAGCGAAATATATATTTTTTCTGTAATTTATCATCTTCGTTGAACAAGTAATATGCATCCCAGCTAAGGTACGCAAGGAGGGTGGGAAAATTTGTCGTGATATTGGTAGCAGCATACTTGAAAGAATTTTCTGCAGGAAAGACCTTCCAAAAGAAGAAAAAAACCAGACGAAATAACTACTTCTGGACAACTGTAACCGACAAGTAGGTCAAAAAACTATATCAAGATGTGAAAGAAATTAACAAGCCCATTATAATAACTGCCATGAACACGTATTAAATTAAACGATTTCTAACTGTTATGCTACTAGGTCATGTAACTGAATTAAAATATCAACCCTTTCTTTTCAATATCGTTTATCGTGTTCGTAGCTTAGATTGAGTTCTCACCCCCTCCATGGGTCCACGCACAATATCTTATTTTTCCATAAAGAATGGAGAAAACGGTGATGTCATTGTTGTGTAACTCAACTGGCAACCAATTACTAACTAGTAACCGTCTTGTCATAAGGCACGGAAATATATTTCGCATTATAAAACACGACACAACGTGTCAAATGTAACATGCCCGAAACTACTTCACTATCTATAGACTAAATATCTCATTACGTTTGACGCTATGATATTGTTTCGGATCCACAACCCAAATCAAGATCTTAAGTGGTCACTCATCCTCAAGTAGCAAATCATTATCTAATAACGTACTAGAGAAGTTGTTTTTTAAATATTAATCATTATTATAACTAATGAAGAGACAGAAAATAATACCGATTGCGTTACAATAAAGATTTAGACATGACAATGATTATAATGACAATATCCTATGACAGAAATTTAAGTACATAAAACATCCTCAATCAGAGAAGAATAAAATATACATATAACTTCTATCCAGAAAAATAGATACTTTTCATAAAGATATATAAATATACCCAAATATTTCAAACTATCAATCCATGCAAAGTAAAGCAAAAAACCAGAAATGTTTATTTTCAGATTTTTAGATAAATTTTTAGATTATATTTTGTATATTCTTGAAAAAGTATATTTTATTATCTAATGAAAGGGACCATGTAAATTATAATTACGTAAGGGATATAAATTATATAGTAAGAATATTAATACACTTGTTTACATGATATTTAATACAATAAAGATTTAAGAAATATCATTATATTACACATGACGTGTATACCCTCCGTGTTTAAGAGATCAAGATGTAATGTTTGTAACTATTACTTGTAATCTAACATGTCACATGTTTTCAGTAGTATCTTTTCTTACCTCTTTTCTTTTGTCTATTCCCTCAAGCTTATACGAAATATCATAAAAACCACAATTGCTGTTATATTAACGATGTTACCTCTCACCACTAATACAATTAGTTATGATCGAGTAAAAGTTTATTTTCAAGAAAACGTCACCCAGAAACTGAGAATGTGAACACTATCAATAAGCAACAACTGATATCAAGAAAAATTTCCTGATATCAATAATTTTTTATTGATTTCAAACAATCGTTATCGAGTTAGATATCAATCTTCTGATTTTTACTGATATCAAGAGATTTCTCTTAATATCAGTTCTTGATTGCTGATAAAATATTCATCCCCTGAAATTCACCTTGATGTCGAGTTTTCATCATTATCAATTGACAAAGATCTATATGTAGATCTCAAAAGAGATATATTTTCAGCAATTATAATTTGGACGTTGATGTCGATCTAAAAATCTCAAACGGATGAGAAAAGAGCAAAAAAGTCTCAAATGATTCACATCCATGAAGAAAGATAGCTCCACGATTTCAAATTTTGAAAAATGATGTATCAAGCTTGCGTTCAAAAGTTTTAAATAACGAGTTACTTAGTTTGAAATAATTTAAAATTTTAGTATAAAATAGATTTTTAATAGAGTTCATTTGTCTTATCGTGTGTGTAAGCTTACATTACAAGTTGCCTCCTCGAATGTTTTTCAATTCTTCTTTGTAGCTTCATGTGTACATATTGATAATATGCTCGATGAACATGATGCTAGAGCGAGCGTGCAGATGTAATCTCGAAAAGGATGCATAAATCTTAACAAGAATAAGCGAGGTGACATTAAATGATGTCGACTCGAATGTCTTGCATACACTTGGTGTTCGTCATTTTCAAGTATGGGAAGTTCTTACATCATTTAGCTCTTGTATGTCACAATAATTTAGTATACACGAGAATAAAATCTATGTTACAAGAGTTATACTTAATAATGTTCTACATGTTTGTATAGGGTCATATATGCTCAAGATCGTGGATATTGATGAGATCAGTATCGACTCACAAGGACCCACAAAGCTCGTGATAGACTCTCCGAAATTGTTTGAGAGTGAATTAATAATCCTCGGTGAGACACATAGTTGTCGAGCTACCATGTTAAGAGATAGTTGAGAGATCGAGATTTACAGAGTTATTCTCTAACTTCAAGGTCAAGTGCCCTCATTTCAATGTTTGAAGTTCTTCAGAGAGCCAATCATAGTCCTCATCGGTCATGGTCCGTCAAATTCAGATGTCCACAATGTCATGTTTACGGATGGAAGTGCATCGAGATGGAAATGTTTCATAGTGTCCTAGATCATACCAATTATCGATATCATGCAGTCTTCAGTGAGGTTTTAGGAGAACACAATTGGATATTGTGTACTGGGAAATATGTCTTGCTCCTATCTTCACATACTCACTTCTTTGTCTTGTATTAGAGAATCATTTAAAGTTGGATGGACTCAAGCGACCCTAGAGAGATGACGATGAAGAAGGATGAGATGCAAACACTGGTTGCAGCTCATCATTTCCTTGACTTAAACATTTCTTCGATCGGTAGTGTCACATAGTAGAAATAACTCATATATAGATTTATAAATCAGAAGTTATGTATACGCTTAGATCTTTAAAGTTCATACTTCATAGATTTTCATTTTGATAACGATCGAGTTTGGCTATTCGGATTAACATTGTTTATGTTGTTGAGACCCCTTCAAATGGATATCAGATTCGTTTATGTTTCACGATAAGTGGATTTTGGAGCTTCATAGTGGATTTAGACACAATAAGAGATAGCTTGGGAGATTTGAGGTTACTCGAGTTCATTTTATCGTAACAACCTCCGACCTAGTACTCAAGTTAGATGTGTTTTGAGCTATTGATCCCATAAAATGAAATGTTTTTTGGAGATAAAAAAATCATTTCGGATAAATTGGATAGCATCATATCAAAAGATGCTCCATCATTCGTCCATATATTGTTCGTCTGTCATGTTAGTCTTGAAATTTTACTTGAAATCATCTCTATTTGATCATATTTACGCTACTCATCAATTTGAGATCAGAAACAACTTATGGGTCAAATTAATCCATAATCATAGCATAAAGCTTTGCACCACTAGGGTTGTTGGATTCAGCTCAAATTTAAGGTTTCTAATGGTGGTTTCTCATCGGATATTAGAGAAAAAAAGTCGTTTGGTGGAAATTAATTGAAGAATTATTTTGAAATTTTTGATTTTTTTTGAAATTTTTGAGTTAGGAACTTTAGACTCTGTTTCCAGAGCAATACAAGTGACAATTTTAGATCTGGTAGATTCATCTCGACTTAGGGTTTCTAATGATGAGTTCAGAAAGTTCGGAGTGAGAGAGAGAGAGAGAGAGAGGATCGAATCAGAACAAATCATACTTTTTTGAGTTTCCAAGTAGTAAAAAAGAGATTCAAATCCAATTGAGTACTTTCTCGTGATTCTTGCTTGCTTTTAATTGATCATCACTAGAATTTCACACCTTTTTGAGAAACACCCTCTTCACGACAGCGATAAGTTCTTTTCAATTGTTGTCTCATACATTAAGTACTTTTATTCATTGTACAACTATTGATCATCCAAGAGACATTTTGCTTGTAAGTATATGTTTTGTGTTGTACAACAAACAAAAGTTCTTTGAAGTTGATCTACCATGCTTATTTAACAGTCGTGTATATTCATCTGGAAGATTCTAGCACGTTCTTTAATTTAATTTTTTTTGGTGATCAATCTAGACGTGTATGTTATGAAGTGCATCTCCACACACTAGTCTTATGGATCATGTCTAATCTACAACTATGTCTTTTGTTAACACTTAATAGTTCTGCTGAATTTCAAATTTTCACATTAATTTATCTAAAATATATATTTAATATTTAAATATTTTCTGATAGCATTGAGAAAAAGAATTTCACACGTTTATGAACCAAGTCTTTAGGCTCCTCTCACTGTTACCATCATAATTCTCATCCGCAAATTTTTGCTTATTTCCTTACTTGTCATCCTCTTTCCTTCATGCAATAAGCTCATGTTGTATGCATATATTTTTCTCTATGCGCAAAACTATAAGAATGAAATGACCAGCTCTTACTGTGCAAGAACTAAAATACCAACAATACCACTATATCAACGGTGAGATACTCAATCAAGATCAATTTCAGTTCAAAACTTTTATGATTAGCTCCAACGGATTAACCCACAAAAAATGCATCAACTTGTCATATTCTCATCGTTGTCAAAAATCAAAGATCTAAGACCAAAACGATTAGAATCTTGAGATGAATCTTGATGTCTCCAAATCGAGATCTGAAGACTCACAAACAAAATATACTTCTTTTTGCTTTAAATACGAAATGTTTTCCATTCGAGATCTGACGGCTGACAAACAAAAATATACTATTTTTTCTTTAAATACGAAAAGTTCTTCTACGAAAAAACCGATAAATTTTCTGTAAAAAAATTTAGTTTAAACTAGACTTCTGACCTTAGACCTCTCTTTCCCCGGTACCGAATTCGACCACACCTAACAAGCTTCGGTAAATAAAACCATCGCAATTTATTTACTAGGCGCATTAAGGAAAACGGACTTACTGAAGTAGCATCTTCACATAAAGTTTCTCTATCTTTCATGAAGTACAGTGATGCTCCATGAACTTTTGGGAATTTTTGCTCGCTTGTTATTTAAGAGAGTTATATAAATATTAATAAAAACTATATACTAAGTAAAAATAAATAATTAAGTAATTAATAAATATTAACTATTTGGAAACACTAGAAGACCAAGAGTAAAACCATAAGGCGTGAATATACCTGTTACTTACAGTGATAACAAGTGTCGTCGAGACTCCAGATAACCATAAGGCGTGAATGAACTACCGCGATTCAAAAGTACAACTCTGGGAACCTGTTGATGTTAGTACATTAATTTAGTTACAGTTTAATTTATTACCTAACCTTTCTTACCAGAAAAGTTAGATAATAAATTAAACACCTACATATTTATTTACCTCCTCCATCTTTCCGAAGGATTAGGTAATACATTAAACTCCTGCATATTTGCCTCCTTATGGAAAGATGGAGGAGGTGAAATAAATATGCAGGCGACTAGACAAGCTTTTCCGACAAGCAAGTGATAGTCTAGAAGTCAACATCCGAAAGCAAAATATGAAAAGCAAAACCTGAGATAGGAGAGAATACAGATATAAAGAACATTCTCCGCATGGACATGAAACAACCCACTATACCCGCTGGTTCTGTGCGGGATCCAAGTAGCGTTTTCGTGAAACCTGCGGTTCCAGTGTGGAGGAGTGGAACATAACCACGGCAGTCGAGCGCTCCGCTCAAGAGTGGCTCTCTCGACGTTCCTCTTTCTCGCCCTCAATTCTTCGGGTCTCCCTCGAGACGAGGGGAGGCGGAGACGACGGAAGATTAGGAAGCTTACTTCCCGATCGGAGTGCGCACTTCGGTCGCTCGCGCGAAGTGTTCCGATCGTGTGTGTCTGGTTCAACTTTTCTTCTGTGACAGTACCACCTTCGTTTTCGGTTCTGACGCTGGGTTGAATTGAGGGAGTGAGTGAGTGAGGCGGGGCCAGAGAAAGGAAAGAAGGATTTGTTTGTTGTTGTCGTTTACATGGCATGGCGTCGTGGGTGTGGACGAAACTGCTGAGTCTTTTTGTGCCGGATGAGGTGTTGACCTCGCGTAAGATCGTTGCGTCGCTCTCGTTGCCGAGCCAGACATCGCAGTTCCTGCACGCACTGACGGATCCGCGGAATCCTTCTTCGAGTGTGGTTTATCTCTTGTCCGTAGAGAAGTTGTCTGAGCGATCTATCGCGGACATTTATGCTGTTGTGGGCGCCGTTCACCCAAATTCGGTCGTCGCGTTCGTAGACGATAGGAGTATTTCTGATGTCACCCAGGAGGAGAATTTGCTCGAGGCCGCGGAGGCTTTGCACGTGCCGACCTCAGTGCTCGATGTCTTAAAGAGGAGTTTTCTGGAACGGAGCAAAGCCAGTGTGTATGAGAGTCGAGCCGGACTCAGGTTGTTGATTAGAATTTTCGGTACAACTTTTCATGGAAATATCATTGCAGCCAAAAAGGCTGCGGAGGATACACAAGCTGCTTTTGAGTATTTCTGCTTTCCGTCCACGGCGACGTCTGCTCTGGTGAACGAGGAAGAGTTGAAAGATAATGAACCTGCATCCGGACCTGGGGAAAGGAGTGGAGGAACCGCAGGAGAAACTGATCCATCCACAGTTTCTGTCTTGGATAGATTCTTAGACGTCTTGTCGGGATTTTTAGGAGGGGATGGCAGTGCCGAAAACCTTACCTCTATGACGCATAAAGTAGCCACAAAGAGTCTCTCAGCCTCGTACCCTCAGGAATTGAGAGCTTTAGCTCCTTTTTTCGTGTCGACTTTGTCTAAGGACGAGCTTCCAGTTTTAGCATTAGCAGAAGAACGTGAATCTGTTTCTGCTTCCGAGGAAAGTCAGCAATTGTCTGCCGAGGACATGGAAGGTGATTGCCCATCTTTCGCGGTTCCTTTTTATCCGATTTTCGTGGACTTGCATAATTTGTTTACGGAAACTCCGGTTGTCAATCAGGCTTTGAGTTGTGCAAAAAAATTGTTGAAATCCATAGATAATGGAGACGATGTGAATCAGGACGACTTGGCTCAGGCTCGTGCGTTTCGTCTAGCTGTGGAAGCGGTTAGATTATCTTGGAATTCCTTCAATTATCGTCAGCAGACAGCTGCATCTACTAAACCCACAGATTTTTCTCTGCTTCCGTACGAAGATAAATGCTGTGCTCTGTTGGCACAAGCTCTCAAATATCAAGGTGAGAAGTGCAAAACTGTTGTTGCTATTGTGGATGCCAGCAGCATTCCCGGCATTCGGAAGCACTGGAATACACCTGTTCCGGCAGAAGTATTAGCTTATTCTGAACATTGTTTTGTTTCTCTGAGTCCTGGCGATTGTGTCGAAGGGAGTGGACCGTTCAGAAGTATTGGATTGGAGAAACCAGAAACCAAAGCTGCGGTAGTGGTGAGTGCGGGGGCGGCAGCTGCTGTGGGGCTAGTCTCCTTGCCCTCAGTATCGACAGTTGCCAAGATTTTGACCTTCAAAGTTCCTACAGTGTTGAAGATTTTCTTCTTGCAAGCGAAACGCAGTGCAATCGTTTCTCTGTCGAAGGCAATCACTCCAGCGTCCAATATAATGGTACCAGCTCTGAAGGCAGTTGGATCGGGGAAAGTGGCGGCAGTTCCCTCGGGTACGATTAAAGCAGTGGCCCTAAAAGGAGCTGCAAGTGCAGAGAAAGCCCGAATGGCTGCTCACAGTATGGTTGCTGCAGCCGAGAGAGCGAGTTTACAAGCCATAAGAACCGCATTTTACAGTTTGATGAAGAATAGACAAGGCAACATTGCTGGACCTCGTCCTTGGCTCATGCTGGCCGGTACGCTTACCACTGCAGCTGGCGTTTGGTGCTACGGAGAAGGGATAGAACACGCGATTGGCATTGCCCCTGCTGCACCTGCGCTTGCCAGGCTCGGTCGGGGTCTAGAGAAGTTGGATCAAGCTGCGGACGTTGTTCATAACGTCGAAGGGTCCTAGTTTCTGGGAGCGTGTATATGGCCGTCTATAAAATCAGTCTACGTCGTGGCAGCACTAGATTCGTGACTCAGACGTGGAAGGAGAATACCGGAGTGAATCCTGAATTAAGGTGATTCCAGAGTTGTGATGTAGTTGCGAGGAGGAGCTGTGTACCCATACTGAAAACTACAGAGAGGAACGTCGAGAGGAATCCAGAGGCGGTTAATCACTTTACAGCCCAGAAACATATTTTCCAGCCTAACTTTTGCTTGAGACATTGGGTGGTTTGGGATGGAAGACTTTGCAACATGGAGTACATCTTGTCCCATCCATTCGCAAATTTGTGCGTTCAATGCTGGAAGGTTAGCCCCCTGGCTAAAGACGGCTGCAACCCGATCCTCTATGTAAGTTTAGAATTATATTTGGGTTTTGTTTAGAGGTTTAGGGTAGATCCCTAGTTCACTCCTGCAGGCCAAACAAACAGAGAAACAGCAAAAGTTACAGTAGAATTTGCTGTCCGCTACTGACGAGTCCGCCGTTATATAAAAACGAATGACTCCTTTTAGCAAGTTATTTTGCCTGACTGTGGCTCAGTGAGTTCTCATTACTGATGAGAATGTCCAAGCAGTAGCAGAATTTCTGCCTAGAAGAGGGTGAGCTCTTTGGAATTACTTCGAGAGTGTTCTCTTGTAAGCTAACATTGTTTATCCGGCGTCATTTTTCTGTTGAGGGTGGTTAGAGCTACCAAGCAAGCACGAGCTTCTTCTTATAGTTCGCTGTGAGGTAATTTCTGTGCTCAATCAGGTGTTGAGGTGGATTCGTGATATTTGTCAAGGGATCAGGATCAGGTCAATACTTTGGTTGCTGGTTATGATTGTACTGAAGCACAAACTCAGAGATATTCACCCTATCCAACCGCGTCCCACGTCCATTGAACTGCCCCAGATTCATGATGATCAGGTAGCAAAATAGCATGTAATTGCCTCTCAGAGATGTGTGGCGAGATGAGAGCCTGTATCACAGTGTTGGAGTGTAGCTTATTCCCCGAAGGTACATCAGTCTGGAGCCAGTTTGCTCCTAGTCTTTTAAAAGCTTGAACTCATAGGAATATTTCCTGAGACTCTAGCGAGAGACTGACTTGTTACCTTGTTAACAGATACTGTATATCTTCCTTCTACACGGCGTGTAGTTTTCGGCATAGCGGATGCCAAAAAGATTGCCTTCAGATTGCCTCTAATGTTTTCCTCATGGCGGTTGCAGGTGTTCGAGGATTGATGAGACTACGTTAGGATATGGCGAACCTCCTCGGAGCTAAGGTGCAACTGAAGCTAGTGTGAGCTCAGAGTCGTTTTTGTGCATAACTCTCGCTCGACCCACAGGCTCTTGGGTGAAAATTCTGGTCGGAAGGGGTTTATGGAAAGAGGACGATCAGCTGATCTTTCCGTTCCTCATACTCTTGTTGTTTCAGTATGTCCTTGTCTTCGAGGGGATACTAAGTATCGGGTGTGATATTCTAGTTACAGAACTAAGATTTGATAAAATCACGACTATCACTACCGTCGTGTTAGATTAAGTCACCTCTTTTGACATGTTTTGAAAGATACAGCAGTTTGTGGCAAATCAGGAAGTTGTATAAAGAGCGCCAAACACTCGCTTCTGTATCTGCTTGAGCGTCACCTGCTCCAGCTGTTTTCGTGGTAATGTCTGAACGTAAACGCACTTCTCCCTTGCTATATAGTTTTGCGCGCGATGCATATTCTGTTCTAGGTCCGGGACAGGAATCCTTCCCGGGGAGTCGCAAAACCTCAGGTCTGAAGGCTGAGAACTGTGAGAATCGTACACAGTGGTCGCAGTTTTTTCTTGCAGATTTTACGTCCATGTAAGCGGGCTTTCGCTAGACACATACCAGATTAGTTGAACGGCCTTGTCCTTCATATCGATATAAATGGAGTTCAAGGCGTTCTCCTTGTTTTGTTCAATCTTCTTCGCAGCGTTGGACGCGCGAGTACATTATTTTTCACACGCAAAACTGCTGCTTTGGTTGATTCTCTTTCTATTCTTATCTAAGGTGGATGCTCCGTAGTGCTGGTACTCTCATCACAGAGGTTGGGTGAGTGCAGCATAAGGACTTAGGTAGTGTAGTGACTGTCTCAGACCGATGCATCTTGCGCGGTGACTCTAACCGTCAACACTTGAAACGCCAACAGTCGGCCACTATGGACAGCAATTAGATTCAACATTCTTTCTCTGGACATTAGAGGTTTTAGGTACTTGGTAATATACCAAGTCTCTCTGTACATTTAGAGGAGTACCTAGAGGTTTTAGGTACATGGTAATACACCAAGTTTGGAAAGAACAAAGTGAATTTGATTCGAGGCAGAGACTTCGTAAAATGTCTGCAATATTCTCGGTAGTTGGAATGTTAACCAAAGTCATTATCGAACGTGTATGTGTTTTATGCGAGGGGGATCAACCGGATTATGAGTTTGCAGTATGCAGTTATAATTATCCGATACCGAGATCTCACTCGATTCAACTTGTGGCAATCCAAGTGAAGCAAACAGCTGTCTCATCCATATGGTTTTTTTCATAACATGATAGAGAGCAATGTATTCAACCTCAGTTGAAGAAAATGTTATTACATCTCCTAACGTCCTGCATGCTTCTTCCTCATGTATTCATCTTGCATGCATATTTGGAACTCCATGAAATTGTAGTCCCGTTGAATCAGAAACGATATCCAAAGGTGGACTTTTTGTCATTCTTGCACCTGCAAAATCTGAGTCAGTTCAGCTTTGGACTTTAGCCCTCTCTGAATCTTGGTTGCGTCCTCCCAAGGTTAGAAAAAGATCTTTTGTTCCCTTCAGATACATAAAGATCCTTTTACTCGCTTGACAGTGTAAACACCCAAGGTTGGTAATAAATTTTGCGACTCTGTCAGGTCATGTCCCTATCAGCAAATACATGAGATTCCTTACAGTTTCTTCATCCTTCCTTCTCCATCTGATGTAGTTACGCAAGGTGAGAAGTCTAGCTTGTTCCATATCTCCATCGGTGTATCGACCTATGACAATTAGACACATGAAATTTCTCTAGGACGACATTTACATAGTTATTTTGACTCAGAGTCAGGATCTTATTTGCTCTGTCTCGACTGATCACTATCCAAGTAAGAATTTGACGTCTCCTAGGTTTGTCATAGCAAACTTCAAGTAATAGGTTGGCTTGAAACTTTCAAGTTGTGAAACATTGTCAATGATCAGGACACAATCATCAACACACATAAGGATAATGAACATGGAGTGTCTATGTATGAAAACAATCGGATCAGCAAGACTCACACAAAATCCTTGGGAAAAGAGATAATCCCTCAATTTACCATCCCACACTCGGTTGGCTTGTTTCAAACCATAGATGTACTTCTTGAGCCTTAACACTGTACCTTCTGGCTGTTTAAAGCCAATAGGAAGATCCATGTAAATCTCTTCTGCAAGCTCTCCATGTAAGATGTTGTAATCACGTCCATGTGATGTATCTCTAGGTCCATGTCACCAAACCAAAGATAACTGTAAACGTCGGTGCGATGTCTCTAAGGAGAGTCGTATCTCTAACTCTCATGTGCAGGTCTCGATCTAGTATCCCAAACTAGAACTAGATCGCCTGTGTCTTTGTCACCCATGAGTAACACTGATCAACCACCTCAAGCGAGTATATATCTCGCATAGACTCATTCTAGTTTTTCGTTGAAACTCTTGCAGACTCCTCAACTTATCGGTCCGCACATCTTGATAATTCTTCTTCAAACACTGAAGAACTGAACCTCTTGATTAAATCCAATCTTGAGATATCCTGCGCATACTACACCCTGCTCCTACTAGTGGACGCACCGCTAGTAGTATGTACTCTGCTACTCATGGATGTATCATTGCTATTGGCACTCGAACTTCCGTAAAACTGTACATGTAGTGATAAAAACATAGTTGTAGTCTCGCCTGAATTCATGATAATCATCCATATGCATCTTACTCACACTTGGAAGTAACCTATCTATGATGAAACTTACTATCTATGGCCACTCCTTACGCACCCTTCTTCTTTCACACCTCAAGCGCTTCACCTTCTCGTCCTTGGACCTCTGGTCTCATCTCCCATAATGGTCCCTTCTCCTTTCTACTCCCCCTACCACACTCATTTCCTTTCTTCTGCCAGTAGCTACAGTCTACAAGTTTCTCATACGGCCTGACTTTTCTCACGCTACAACAAGCCTCATACAGCGGTGGGTATTGGACTGGCCTGCAGAGATGTGGAAGTCCCTATGGGCTCTACTTCACTCCTCGGTTTTGCATAGTCATGATGCTATCTTTGTATGTTTTCTACAGGGGCACTCGAGCTACACTTTTGGGACATAGCAACACTGCTTGCGTCACGTGTGCTTATCCCGACGAAGATATAACTCACAATTTCCTCCAATGTCCGTCTCGCTCGCACCTCTAGACACGACTCATTTCTTCTCTTCCCGCAGCTTGCTCACCCTTACACTCTTGTTCGCAACGGTGCCACCCCTTCCCCTCCTTTTGTCACATATTCTCACTTTGCCCACCTCTACCAGACAAGTATCTCTTCTCACCCTTTGTTTTCTCTGGAAATGTTGGAACAACCGTTGTGAATGGCAATTTAACAGGGCATCTCCTTCTCGACTCTCCACTGTGCTCTCAGCCTAGCTAAGGAATTCCTATGGGTCTCACTGCTCCACCAAAATGGACCGCTGGATTGAACACAATTACTTCAAGTTCAGGCTCAACTTCATTTGCTTTGGTCCAGGATCACTTCGCCTTCGATTGCTTAATATTGCTTTTCGGTCTTCCTTGATTGGTGTTGGACGAGGCTCTGCCACTTGGCCTCTCGCTGGCTCTGGTCAGAGATTCTTTTCATCTGAAGACTCCATAGCTTGCCTCGGTTTTCTCCTTCGCTGCTGCCTCTGGGCTGTTTCAGATTGTGCGCTTCCATTTGAGTCCAGGTTTTTTGCATCATCGACTTTCTTCCCTCCTCCTCTGCAGTTTTGTCATTCGTTGCTGCCTCTGGGCTGTTTCAGATCCAACGCTTCCGTTCGGGTCCAGGTTTTTGGCATCATCGAATTTCTTCTATTGGCTACTTAGCTGCCTAGGCTGGCTATTCCACCCCCATGTTTTGCCCGTTTTTCAGTGTTAGGGGCCCCATGGCCTTTTTCCTAGCTTAGTCACTACTTAAGGCTACTTAGACTACTGTTCAGCTTCTCCTAAGAGTGAAGGGACTGTCAAGGGGCTCCCTTGAAGTTAGCATAATGTAGAGAGAGTAAAACCGAAGTATCATTGGTTATATAAGCGTGCTCAACCATCTTTGGAGAACTTTTGCTCAGTATCTGTTATCAGAAAAAGTAGACCTGTTATACAGAACTAAGTTTTATTGGAAATCAATTATAATATGTAACTCTTAAATGTTAAACGTACATGGAACTACGGAAGCGTCCCAGAAACCCATATATGAAGTCTATAACAACGCACCTCCAACTATATAAGTCTGGTATGTTGTAAGACTATCATAAAATATTCAATAAATACTTAAGTTTATTACCTAACCTTTCCCGTCGGAAGGGTTAGGTAATAAATTAAGCTTGCAGCACTCTTCCATCTTTCCATGGAAGAGGTGAATAAATAATAAGCAAGTGAATTACAGAACTTCTGAGGAAGTACACTACTGCAGCTGGTTGCAGATAGCTGTAGACGATTACTATAATGAATCCGAGCTAAGAGAAAATATTAGTTTTCTGAAACAAAAGCATCCTATTTAGTGTTCTGAAATTCTTAAATCCTCTCTGTTAGAGACAACACTGAGGTATCAGAGGTATCAAGAGAATCAGAGTCTACTCGAGGCAAGGCAATGAATGATTAATATTTTATGACAACGAACATAGAGGTGTAGGAGAACGAGACAGATTGCATAAAAGAATGCTATTTAGTGTTCTGAAACTCTTAAATCCTCTTTGTTAGAGAACACTGAGGTATCAAGAGAATCAGAGTCTACTCGAGGCAAGGCAATGAATGATTAATATTCTATGACTACGAACATAGAGGTGTAGGGGAACGAAACAGATTGCAGCCTTCGGAGCCGCAACTGGCAACTGAATGAGCCGCCATGTAAAGCACCATGAGTGAATCAGACGAGGGCAACAGAGTGGACAAACAAGATTCTCTTTGTTATCTGTTTTCCTATCCATGCAGGAACGAAGCGAAGCGAACCATCCACGGCGACCTCCTCATTTCAGAAGGCTCAGTGGATGGCTGCACTAAAGACTCTGGTGGGAGCGCTTGGCTATTGCTGCTGCTATTGCCGCCAAGTTAATGGTCAATGGTCACTCCGTTATCTCCCGGCCTCTCTCTCTCCGCCCAATCCAGCCTCTGCTACGCTAGCATTCCGCGCTGGAGAGGGGCATTGGGAATGATTGACGAAGTAAATCAGCGAGGGAACAAAGAAAGAAAGAAATAGAGATTTAATCAGGGCGTCACAGACTGGGTGCTGGTGTGGAAACTGAGTCTACGGACGATTGTAAATATGTCTTCTGTAAGCCTGCATTGTGTCATGGTGTCCTTGCCTGCGGAGGCATTGGCGTCTGTAGTGCGAGCCCAGTGGCTCTCCTCTTTTTCTGGTACTTCACTTGGATTGAAGAGAAACTTTCGTGACGAAGAGCTTCCGGGTTCTCTAAGGGCTGTCACCGGGCACATGCGATTTCCCAGCCTGAAGGTGCGTTTGACCATGTCAAAGAAATCGTCACTTCGAGTGTTGCATCTTGCCGACGATACAGCCTGGAGGGAATTTCGTTTCCAGCACGGTGAAAGCCGTCCTTTAGCTTCTCGCTCAAATGCTTCGCTCTTGGTTTTCAACTTTGCAGTGCAATGAAGTTTCTTCAAAGAGTGGCATGTCAATTAGAATGGCACAAAGCGCGCAAGAAGTCCAAACCTCTTCCCAGAGCTCAACCCAGGTCAGTCGATCCGTTCATCAGCGTTTTTGAAGCAGTTCCTCATGGATCTACTTCTATCGTATGATTTCTCGTGCATGAATAACTACCGCAGGAGAGGGGCATTTTCAGGTCTAGCAAAGTGGACTGTATGGATGACCTTTCTAGTCTTGTTTCACAGACAAAGATGATCATATCAATCACCGGTGCCACTGGGTTCGTCGGAAGCAGACTGGTGGAGAAGTTGGTTGAAGGTACGCAGCGTGTTTTCTTGCCACCCCCATCAGACGGAATGACGTGGTACCACTCTTACCGAGGATACTTTTGTTCAGAATAATCATACTCTTCCCTGTTCACGGTCCACACACTCTTGTTAATCTTGCTCGAGCTTTCGAGTCAGTTCTCCACGCTCTGATGCCATGTTTGCCTTCCCGGTGGAGTAACCCAAGTCCTGAACTGAATATGTGGGTGCTGCAGAGGGCCACTCTGTCCGGGTGCTTACACGCTCAGCATCAAAGGCGCGGTCTATTTTCCCCGGTAAGATCGCAATACTCGCATTCCCTTTTGAATATGAAAGGAGACATGCATATGATATTGAGCTAGAAGACCCCGGTGATCGCAAAAAGGATTTGAATGGGAGAATCTCCAGGACATTGTACAGTTAAAGCACTATCCTTGTGCGTGGAGTCATAATTCTGCTGAGTTTTGAGTATAACGTTGCTGATATGGTAGCTCATTACGTACGAGAATCTTGACCTTTGAATTTACAGTTGTGACTGTCAGTAGATGTCAGGCAGCCAAAGTAGTAAATTGTACAGCCAAGTTATTCCGAAAGCGACACCGTGTTTTTGTTCTCCTAGTGTTCGTAGGTCATGGAACCTGATATCGTTGGTTTATATATCTGACATGTCAAGGAAAGGCAGAACGTTGACATGTTCTTGTTTGGCAGAAAGATTGAGCAAGAATCTTGAGATTGCAGAGCAGGCCGATTGGGCTACTTGCATAGCAGGATCCACAGGCGTTGTAAACCTGGCAGGAGCTCCCATAAGTGTCCGCTGGACTCCAGAGGTATGTTGTTCTCACAATTCTTGTGCTTTATCTCTCATTGAAATTTTCGACTCGCATAGACTGTAAATATCCGTATGGAAACGTGATGGAGTCTGGGCAGGAAGTTATATGCATGTGCTCCCTCAGAGAAATTATATTCTGTGAGAAGAATGTCATAAATTAGTAGTTTTGTACAGTTCTGCACAGTGGAAGCATCAAAGTATCTTCTTGCATTTTATTTCCGCTTCAAACGGGTCACATCTCAGTGACCATGACGCTTGAAGGTCCAACAGGATGATGGTTAACTCCTATTGAGTTATTACCAATGCAGATAAAGAAGGACATCCTGGACAGTAGGGTGAACGCCACCTCCACGGTATGCGTCACTTGTGTTTTCTGCTCCAAACTTTTCAGTTACTGTCCCTCTGTATCATATGAGTATATCGTCAAACTAGTCAAGTTCGTCGTAAGAACTCGAATGGATCGACCTTTTCACCGTCAACGTACTCTCTGGGTTCCCAAATTCGCGGGTCACCGTAACAGTATGTGGTTAGTTCTTACATCGCGCTGCTAGCCACATCGACCGAAATATACCTGCCGTTAGACGCACAGGTTGGTCCATACCTTTGACGGAATTGGAGTCACCTCATTGATATGGTGTTCACAATTGATGTCGCAGATCGTGGAGGCTATAAATTCTGCTAATGAAGATAAGCGGCCTTCGGTAGTAATCAACGCCACAGCCATCGGGTTTTATGGTAGTATGTGACCCTCGTCAGGTTTAGTTAAATTAGTGTCATGCAGTTTTCGTGTAAAATCGAACATATGCTGATGTGTCTTGTAGCGATGGAGTGTTATCTGGTACCGTTCTCTCTCGTATTGTTTGCGAGAGCAGTGGTCAGATGATGCTCAGAGCCATCTGGGACTTGATTCCTTAACGTGTACTCGCTTGTTCACCACAGGCACCAGCGAAACAGCTGTTTATGATGAGACAAGTCCCCCTGGCAGTGACTACCTGGCCGAGGTTAGCTTGGGAAACTCTTACGTTCACGTTTTCGGGTAGAAGAGTGGAGACCGAATTCGGACGGGCGGATTCGATGCAGTTTTCTGCAAGGTCTTCCTAGAGAAGGAGTCTGATTCTCAACTTGTCGTTTCTTATTGAATCTTTAGTGCGAAATTTATAAGTGGCCGGGTCCTGCGGTCAAAATGACCGTTTTCTTCTCATTATCTCGGCTCGTGTATATGTATTCTTCAGGTCTGCAAGCAATGGGAAGCGAAGGCACAGGTCCTTACCGATGGTGTCCGCTTGGTGCGTCTCCGTATAGGGATTGTCCTTGGCAAAGATGGTGGTGCCCTAGGTATTGCTTGACTGACTTTGCAGTGATTGCCTTTTGATGGAGATCATCTGAGCAAATTTTTTTCTTGCCTTAGTGAACTCCATGTTATGAACTCTTTTTCTTCAAATATTGCTTTTTTCTTGCCTTAGTGAACTCCATGTTATGAACTCTTTTTCTTCAAATATTGCTCGATGGTGTTCCTTCAGTTTGTCTTCGGCGAAGTGTTACGACTAATTTTATCATGGTTTTCTTTGCGTTCGCAGCCCAAATGGTTCCTCTCTTTAAGATGTTTGCCGGTGGCCCCATTGGTTCGGGGAAGCAGTGGTATGTTGTGAACCTCTCCGAAAGTCTTGTGCCTGTTGTGAGTATACTGTGTAAGACTGGAAGGGCCGTATCACCTCCTAGGAACCTACAGTAAACGGAAACTTTAACGTTTATGTGTATTCGACCGTATAATACGGAGTGTATATTTCTTCCGGGATCAGTGGTACAGAGTTTCATTCATCTCTTATTAAATATGATTCAGGTTCTCGTGGGTGCACCGCGATGACTTGGTTAATTTGATCATTGAGGCGTTGGAGGACCCGGAATATGAAGGTATGACCCCTCTAGGTGCAGAAATGTCATATCCTGTGTATAAGTTAGCTTTCTCAGCCTCGTTGTGTCATCCTTGGTGCACACTCTTCATAATGTGGATTTTGTCGGTGGCAGGTGTTATCAACGGGACCGCACCCAACCCTGTACGGTTCACAGAATTCTGTGACAGAATTGGAAGCGTGCTGGGACGACCTTCCTGGCTTCCTGTTCCAGAATTCGCTCTCAGAGCGGTTCTTGGAGAAGGTGCTTCTGTGGTACGTTAGTTGTGTCTTGCAGCTCATTGCTGCTCCAGGTTGTTGCTCGGCCTAGTGCCTCAATATTGGTCAATTGTTGCTCAATCTTGCAAAGAGCTCAGAAAGATCGGCCCCAATGTCTGCTCGGTGTTGAACTTTGGTGCAGGTACTTGAAGGCCAAAGGGTTCTGCCCAAACGTGCACAGGAGCTGGGTTTCAGATTCAAGTACCAGTACGTCACAGATGCTCTAAGAGCAATTTTGTCCTGATTTTAGCTATGTGACTTGAAGGTTCCACAACGGGAACATTTTCGGAGAAGGGTGTAGATCGATAGAAGTGCTTCCAAGGTTTTAGTTTGGACCATGTATTTCATCCTAACGAAAACGGGACGGGTTAGCCGTTACTGCCCAATGCAACAAAGCTGTGGGCCTCTCATGTCCTGTAATCCATTCCACTATTACCAAATTGTGCGTATCATTCGAAATTAGATAAAGTCATTTACGCAAAGACCCGGAAAGAAGTGCATTTCGGAACTTGATAACGTGGCAACGCGTTGTGTACCCTACCAACTTGTTGGTACGTAGAACCCACCAACTCATCCAAAGCTTCTCCGATTTCTTGCTGAGATGTAATCAAAGTGTGTATTTGAAGCGGTTGATCCCGTTTCTTCTTACTACTCAAATAACAGTTGCCTGCCTTGCACTTTATTATGTGACCAAAAGTTCAAACTGTCTCTGATATAACGTAGACACCGTCTTAATCAACCCCGTTCACCCGTACTGTACAGTTTGGAGTATTGTTTGGTTGTCGGTAATCCGTTCCTGGTGAACGTCATCAACGTTATTAGACTATGCGTGACCTATATAGCATACGGAGTGTTGGCGAGAGTGTACATCATGTATGGACGGTTTTGTGGTGGTGGAGGGTGAAGAAGACTTTGTGGGAATCTATTTGGTAACAGATGTATGACGGACGTTTAAAGGTTGATAATATCGACGATACCAGTAAAATGAGAGTATGGTCCTGAACTTCTCACCTGCATCCAGTTTCTTTGTTATGGGGGACGTATTCATCATCCAGAGCCGCTGTCTCACGCGCACAATCTTACGTTGTGTTCGGATATTACACTGGAATATTTATTTTCTAGTCGCATCTCCTTTGGACCTTTGATACCTTTGGTTTTGGAGGTGAATTGACCCTTTCTAGTCTCGTTTTCCTATGTTTCTTAGAGAACATAGAGCAATAATAGGTGTGGTCTGGGTATTGCCAGTTGCAGATCCAGTCGTTGCGATTGAGATTTATATCTTTCCATTTCTTGCGCTGGCGTTCATTCATCTCACTTATCGTGAACTCTTCACATTCTTTCTCGTTGATTATGTGAGTTTTCGGACCGAGAATCTTTGCTTCTGGAGTGCAGTAGCTCATGCGTAGAGTGAGTAATTTTGGGAATAAGATACAGATATTCGAGTGTTCTAAAAGTCCGTTTTTGGAGTTCTTTCACCTTCTTGACGTCTACATTGTGCACGAAGAACGCTTCTTGGCCATTGACTTTGCTTGTAGAGCGGTACTTTGATATTTTGATTCGGTTGTTGACTTATTGGTTTTAGCTCGGTGTCGTTTGTGCCTTATCGCTATTTGCTCTTTGTAGTCGATTTTGTGTCATGTTTCACAACGAGAAAGAGACGGGAGTCAAGTGAGTTGAGGTTGGGGAGTATTGGGTGGTCACGGGAGAGAAATCTGCTTCGTGGATGGTTTTCCACCTTTGCTGCAATAGCGAAGAAGTTTTTGAGATTTGAGAGACAGCTGTAGTATTTGTACACTTTTGGCTCATTAGACATCGAGTTGTGACTGATTTCAATTTCAGCATTTTGAGGATACATAACTTGTTTGTGCACCTTTTGTTGTTGAGAGTTTTGAATCCACATTTCTTTTGTCTTGTATTGGTTACGTAATTGGCTCCATTAGTGTTGTTTCTCAGAAATTTGCTTGACTCCACTCCTAGACTGTCTATCGAACTTGGCCGCAACTTGCTTACCTTCGTGTTACTTGGCCGCACCCCTTACCTGCAGCCGAGAGTCGAAGAGGTCGCATACCATGTCATCTCAAGACTCGGACGGACATGTCATCAGAGGTGTCTGACATGGGTTGCTTACGTGTTATGTTTAGAGAGCAACAAGACATACATTCAAATGCATATCTTTTCATTTATCATGGTTTTACTGAATGAATATTTTTCTATTGTTTGCAGCATTCTGATAAGGCATTCATGTATGCATCTAGATTAGCGATTCCTAGAACGACTTGTACTCCAGTGAAGCATCATCCCAATCGAGGCTGAAGTGATTTCAACCTTTAGTGATACTAGATTCAAATCTTTGTCAACTTTGGTTGTTGCACAGTAACCTTTCATTGTGACTTCTATTCATTATTGTATGTGATATAAATGCAAACGTTCTGGAACTTCAATGTGTTTTCACAGTTCAGTCGCTGATCGAGAGCTAAGAACAATTTGAATTCTGCAGACGTACACAGTCAACGAATTTTGTAAATGTATTTGCGGGTGCGTTCAAGTGCTCAATAATCTTCTGCTGAAAGAACCAACTCTTCAGCAACAGTGGTCACGAGTATCACCTTACTCCCAGAAAGAGGAAGACCCGTTCGCTCTACAAACCACCTTCGAACATGGCAATCGAGAACATTGACAACTCTGTTATTTCCCGTGTTTCTTCAATTCTTTGGTTAGAGGTAATCTTTACGTCTTGCAAATCGTCCTTGAACTTCTGACAATTTTCTTGGTCTGATGCCATAAAGTCTTCTGATTGCATATCACGTGTTTATGTCAACATGTGCACATAAGTTAGTCATGTTACAAAAGCAATAAAGTACAGAGAGATATATGAGTAATGCAGGCTCTAGACTATCAAGCTGGAATGATCATCCCACGAGGCACTGATGATGTCCACGCTCTGATTATCGTCATGTATGACCTCCAAGATAGTGATTTCTTTGTCCAATAAAACTTTATTTTTTCTCGACTGCAACCGTCCCGATCATTCAATAACTTATGGTCTAGAATCTGGTCATGGTGATCATCGCAATCACTCGGTTGTAAAAAATGTTGATAAAAGACACCGTCCCGTGATACACATTGAGTGACAAATCTCAATGATAATCGACATATAGCATCAAATGCTCTATGGACCATATGTCCATGGGAGTTAGACTTGTCTCGTCATCAACAACACATTTGTAGAATTAGGATTGTGCGTTTGATAACAAAGAAGCGTGTAAAGCATCTTTATGTTCCTCTCATAATCCAATGCAACGCTGTATCAGCTCGTACACCAGCCAACTGCATGCTCGATATCACTCTGAAAATCATACCAATAAGACTCAACTGGCACATTCAGTCTCATCGCATCTGACATACTAGCATCTATGTAGTTGAGATCAAACACAAAGTGCGACATGATACATTTGTAAATTATTTCGTGTTGAGTGTCACAACTAAACTACAATTGCGAACACTGGAATACGCCATGATTACTAACAGAAGAGAATACAAAATGCAGTTTTACTGAGGGCAATTTATGCTAAACATCGAGCAAAATCTAAAATCTTTCTCCTAGACCATACTCGTTCTTTATGTGCCCTTGAGACTCGTCCTCAGTTTCGACAAGGTACTCATGTTTCAATCCATCCATGGGAGGTATACTAAGTCCAAGCTCAGCTTGATTATCATGCCATGGCTATCTTCAACAACCATAGCTACTATATGCTCAACATCCGAATCTCTGCAAATATCACAACATGATCATGGAGTTCAGAGTGGTGATCATCTATGCGGTCTGCACATATCCTCTCTAGTCTTTGTATATGGCTCGTCACTCTATCCAACAACCATCTCGTACATGCAGCGTGGTTGACATCAACCTGACTCACGGCGCAACATAGAAAATCGGGAGGAAGACGATGGGTTGATCAGTAGTTAGAAGAAAGTTGAGGAAGCCGTTAATCTGCTTACCAAGAGGGAGCAAAGACGAGAGAAGGTTCCTGTTAGGAGACCAGCACCGACATTAATTGTTGTAGCACCTGTTCATGTAGTCATATCAGTGGTTCCTGTTGCTAGACATATGGTATCAGTTGTTCCAGTTGTTCAGGCACCTGTAGTATCTCCAAAGAAAGATGATTCAAACCTTGAGGAGATCATGCATAGAATGCAAGACCTGCAGATCAAGCTCACAAGATTGGAGGAGCAAGAGTCTACAAGCGGAGCAAAACCCGTTGGGAAGCAAGGTTGGATCCAATGATGTATCTGGTGCGATGGTATTGATCATCCACGTAGAGATTGCAAAGAGTTCACTGATATCTTACAACAAGGGGTGATCTTCTGGAAAGATGAGAAGGTAGCATTGAGAGATACTGGTGCACTTCTTCAGACCAATTTTGGTAGAGGAGGGATGAAGAAGTTGGTTGAGGACCACTTATCACGCAAGCAGTTGCAATAGTGGAGGCCGGAACCTATGGTACAAGGGTTGAGGATCAAGTTGAGAGGAGTTTTAACAAGCATGTTGAGCCGAGTGGATTGTGATCATCTGTCATCTTCATGAAACAGAAAGGAAATATGACACGTGAGACATTGTTGAAGACAACTGCCACGATAGAAGCTCTACCGATATATGCTTACATTGACAAGAACCAACACGAAGCGTTGTTGGAAGAGAAGAGAAGATGAGATTCAGAGGATGCAGGGGAAGGAACTTCTTCCAAGAGATAGACTCGAGGAGAGAAGGTTCGTCAAGAGCTTCGAGATGCAGAAGCTCAAGATCTACCGATGGATGATGCTCCTTCTCCATCGAAAGAGAGAGCGAAGGAGTCTCAGAAGGAGAAAGATAAGCCAACTGCATACAAACTACAGTCAGACATCGAGGCTTCAACAAACTTGAAAGGAGTCTTGGAAGATCGCATTTTGAATGCGAAGGTGGAGTTTACTTTGAGAGAAGTTTTGGACATTGCTAAGTGTGAGTTTCATGATGTCATCATCGCCATCATCAAACGGAAGTGACAGATTACGTATATCTGGATTGCGGGACAGATTGTGTGTGGATGAGGAGAGAGAGCTTGCAAAGTGCAGTGTATATTCTTCAGAGGAAGAAAGAGATCGAAGACGCATGGTATATTTTGAGGATAAAGAGGAGGATGGGAAGCAAAGCTCAAGTCTTTACAGTCACAATCATTGAGCTCGAGCTACGACGGAGACGATGGTGAGGATTGGAGATTTGGATGAGCCGGTGGTTGCTCTGATTGATCATGGATCAAAAATCAACATCATGTCGAAAGAGTTGTACAAGAAGAAGAAGTGGCCTATAGACGTAGAGCATGGGTGGATCATAAGAGCAGCTAATAACACAAGGGGAGATTTGTATGGAGCTTGTCTAGACGTTAGAGTACGCATAGGTGATGTTGCTATCGAGCAAAACTTCTTTGTTCAAGAAGCAACATCATACCCACTCATTCTTGGCCAACCTTTCATCACAGCAACTCGGATGGAGACAAGGATACTCGATGACAGATCTGCTTATGCTAGGATCCGAAGTCAAGATGGGACGAGAGCAGTATAATTTTTGACTGTACTGTCCAATCACGAGCGCAATCGAGATCGTCTAAAGGAGAAATCGCTTCCAAGGGTGAGTGAAGAGTTCAAGGATTTTTATTGAATACCAGTATAGAGCGGGATTGTGGTGGTGCGCAGGAGAAGGTACTCTCGCTTGAAGGAGAAAGTGCATTTTGTACAGGGTTTGTTGGATTTTCAGATTGTGGGATTGCTATTTACAAGAAGGTTGAAGAACGGAGAAGAAAAGAATAAAAACATTTGCGTGAGGTTGAGTTGATGTTGAAAGAGCTAGGTGATGGAAGGGATGAATGGATTTATGATGTTTATTCTAACACACGAGAAAACCAAAAGATGCTCGAAAGTAGTAATTTAAAGATCGAACCCACATAGATGCAAGTAAAGATCATCCAATAGTAGTAAACATGTGACAAAGGTGATTCTTTATGGTTATCTTTTATTCTCACGGGCAGAAATCAGTCTCGGTTGTCGTGCGCATACACATCGCTACACAACATACATCGCTGTCAGAGATACACCACACATACAGATAAAACACGGACGATCTCATACACATCCACAAGTGTATCACAATCTTTGTTTCTCTCACGATGCATTTGGAGTGACGACCAGCAGACCATGAGAGTCTGCCTGTGGTGATGGCAGGTACAAGTTGTCGTTACTTTGACCGTTCTAGAAGGAGATATGTGAGCTCAGTAGGAGCGGGATTAGGCGAGTGGTGGTTACAGTGGTGACGGAGATTTCGACGTTCTGGTTGGAGAGTGTGTTACCGAGATTCTCTCATCACGGAGTTCTCAAGAGGTTCTGGTGGGGACTTCTCGGACAGTGGATATACACGGAGTGGGGTGAGGTATCGACTACCTACACCATTGCCGTCGGTTGTTTCAGAGGACGAGTCAGACGCAGATAGCACGTTTTCTGATGGTGAGTTGAGTATCACCACACCGTTGTTGTGGGACATGGACGAAATCTATGAGGCCACGAAGGGACCTCGACGTTACTCGGGTACAATGGGTACCATCGAACTGGATGACTTCATCCAGGAGTTCGATAGTTGGTGCGATCTGCAGCAGATGCGGAACCCACAGCTGTTTACACCCTTCATGGCGTGGAAGGGTTTGTTCCAACACTTGGAGGGACCGCCGATGGACGATTATCATGAGTTCCGGCGAGACTACAATATGAAGATTGAGTTGTGGAGACAACATTGGTCTCTCAACTATGTTTCTATCACTACTGGCACAGTTTCAAGAGGCGTATCACCTACGAGTTCGGGTGCCAGTAGCAGTGGTACATCCACAGGTGGCGGAGTATCTACTACCAACGGTGCGTCCACTAGTTCTGGAGCATGTGGTAGTGTGAGCGAGATACAACCAGAGTTTAACCCTGTGGTTCAGTTCTTCTAGTGTTTGAGGAAGAACTATCAGGGTGTGCGGATCGATAAGTTGAAGAGTCTGCAGGAGTTCCAGCGGAAGACTGGAGAGAGCATACGCGAGGCGTTTACTCGCATGAGGCGGTTGATCAGCGTTACTCAAGGAGTGATGGAAGCACATGCAGTCCAGTTCTGATATGAGATACTAGATCGGGAGCTGCGTAAGAGAGTCAGAGATGCCACCCTTCTTAGAGACACTGCTCCGACGTTAGCGGTTGCCTTTGGTTTGGCTGAGCGGATTGAGCTCAATATGGTGGAGGAGAGGGTGGTGGTTGCTAGGTTCAGCAAGGAGACACCACATGGGACGCCACCTCTTCTCGAAGATCACAGGCTACGCAACAACGTGGTGGTGGTGGTGGTAAAGATCGTACGGAGCAGTCACGATCCCAAGGAGGTGTTGGAGGATCTGGTGGGTAGAAGCTCATGCCGTCCTTCTCTAGTCAGCAGCAAGCGGGTCCTTGCTGGGTGTGATGGTCCTCATCAACAGAAGGATTGTCTACAGAGGAGAGGTGATTATGAGACGTCAAGGACGTCTCAAGCGGTACCTAGGCAATGTGAGCATTGCGGACGACATGGTCATAGTAGTGACCGTTGTTTTGATCTCCATCCCGAGCTACGGCAAGAGAAGGCTGATCGTGGACGAGACGAAGGAGCTCAAAGAGACCGTGGTGCTCGAGCTGGAGGTAGAGGTCCAGTACCTAGGAGAAGACCGGTCGGTCCACCGCTTGCTACGACGTCAGAAGCAGGTATGGCTGCCCGAATTGAGCAGTTGGAGCAGAGGATAGCTAGTATGGCTATGGCTCAGCGGAGATCTGGTGGAACAGACGCTTCCACGTCTTATGGAGGAGAAGGAGGTGACTTCGACTTCATGACTGGTGTGACGAAGATTGAGGCATCTGCGGCAATGACTCGAGGTGCAGTACATGTCTGTGAGCCACGAGGTGCGTCAGTGGAGTTGGATCCACAACGCAAGGAGGCTGGTAGACATGCCAGGCTTTCTCAATCCTTCACGTTATCGGAGGCGTTGAGGACCACGTCTATGGTTCCTAAACCGTCTATCGATGATGCAGTGGAGTTGGAGGCATCGACATCCAGGAGTGAGGGTGATGTAAGTCAGCCCTCGACGTCTGTGGATGTGATGTCAAACCCGATGTTGGGGGCGGCTACAGCAGTTTTGCAAGCCTCACTATTTGGGCACTATATGAGCACCTCGGTTAGGTTGACTGAGTGCGGAGTGGCGAATCCCAATAAGGCCGTTAGTGTCGTTAGGGTGAGTTGGTGAGAGAGCCCACTATGGGTATACTTCGTAGGTAGGGCTTGGAAGCCTTAGTTCTTGACAGTTTGTGAGTAATCTTTGTTGCAGTGTTGGAGATGGTAATTTCTCTGTTCAGATTACTTGAAGAACTAAGGCCTCCAAGCCCTACCTACGAAGTATAGCCCTAGTGGGCTCTTCCACCAACTCGCCCTAACGGCACTAACGATCTTATCGGGATTCGTCACTCCGCACTCGGCCAACCTAGCCGAGGTGCCCAAACTGACGTGACACGATAAAGATCAAACTCAGGTCTATCCAACAAGACAAAGTTGATAATCCTAAAAAATAACATAACAGGTACTAAACAGATCAGGGATCTCAAGAAAAAGATAAACAACAGAGATACAGAGCCACGGATGGAAATGTCCCAATGGAGAAGTACTGCTGAAGTGCTACTAAGTAGGCTTTAACATCATAAACTCTAAGTATCTTCACACTAAGTTATCTTTACTACTACTGCTCTCCGAAAACTCAGACGAAGAAGACTCTTCTTCTGCCGAAGTACAAGATTCAACTTCTTCCAAAGTGTCTTCACCAAAGAACAACTTCCTCTAAAGAGAATTTCGTCCAAAAACTTCTTCGTAGTAAAATAACTCCGTAGATGCTTGTAGTGACGCAAGATTTCTCTTTTTGCCCATTTAGTATACAAGATATCTTTCTCACAGAGGATTTGCACAAGTATCATTGCTCTAAGTTCTAAGATCTGTTCACGGGTTTTATCTAGAAATCCCGTCTTCTCACAAAACCACACGGCTTCTAGACCCTTCAGAAGGTGCTCTAGACCTAAACAAACAACTACCACCTAAAATATCACACAATTATCTATAGTGAAGCTCGAGAAGACGCGTCCTGCTTCCAGGTCACTTCTTCCAGTCTTCTCAACACAGTCTTCCCGAAGCAATTCTCGGCTTCTGGGGGTTCAACTCGGCTTCTCACACCTCCAGAAGATTGCCTCTGCTTTGTATGCCCCCTGTAACGTCGGTCGCACATTGTTCTTCCAAGTCTCAACGGGTTAGATCAATCACAGGGGTGTATGCCCCCTGTAGCCATCCCAGGCTTCTGCCTACAAAAACGGTCTTCTTACAACACTACGACATTCACCTTCCGGAAGCTCAATAGAAGTCTCGGAAGCTCACTAGAAGAAGATAGGAAGATGGGAAGATGGAGGAAGACGGGGAAGAAGAGAAAATCCAAACAGGAGAAAACAAGATGAAAATGAGAAATTAAGACTCCGATAGGCTTCTAATCCAGATCTTGACTAACAAGCCATCCCTGCTTGTAGTAATTTGAGGAGGAAGACAACGAATTTGCTTACAGTTACACAGTCTTCTACTTGAGGATGTCGTCTTCTGCTGTGGAAAGAAGACTTCTTTTTTCTTCTGTCGTTGCTTCGACTACTCCGTCTTCTGGGATCACTTATCCATAGGACCATCCGTAGTGGATCCTAAATGCTCCACTGGATGAGACAAGCTTCGACTCTGCACAGCTTCTAACAATCACCGCCACTCAAAGAGAATGCTTCTCATGCACAATTGGGTGTGAATTCGAGAAAACCCACTATCCAGAAGACACAGACAAAGCTTCTGCACTCAAATCCAAAATCCATTCCCCGAGAAGAAGACACATTGGTGTTGGGAAGCTCACTCCCTCTACGTCCTGCTCCTAGTCCTCGGCACACCAGCTTAGCAACAGGACTACACGATGATGCCGTTCTTTGCTCTAAACTGTCCACTATCTCCATCTACATACAGTAATATGTTTAGTGCGCACTGAATCCTACTCTGCCTGCTAACTTATACTACCACCTTGAGGCGTAGGAGAGAGTTCCCCTCCAATCCTCACTTGCAATCAAGGAGATGGGGCGCTGTCAAAAACCACCACTTCACATGCAGTCGGTTCCCTGCCTTGTTTTAGAAACTTACTTCCTACTCATGCGCTGCCTATCATGTCACATGGACAGTCATCTAATATTGCAAGTAAACTGCCACTTTTAAAGATAGCAAATTTGGTTCATACCAAAATTAGACAAGTCATCTGTCTTCTTGACTTGCTGTCTATTCTAATTCACGGGGTGCTATCTCCTCCTGATCTACTCCTACCTCGGCTTTTGATAAGATGGGAAGCCTTGCGAATACCTCGGGTGTGACTGAAGTGGCTTCCTCCTCAACATTCGTGGCTGGCTCAGCTGGTGCAACTTCGGAAGACGGAAGCGTCTTCTGGTAAGCTGAGTCGACTTGCGCTTCCTTGCTCTTCTGTGGTACTTGTTCGGAGCTGTGGTGATCTGGCAATGGTCCGAGGAAGTCACCTCCTCCACTCGAAACACCTGGGAAGACAACTCTTCTTCCTGTCTTCCAGAAGACACCTTGTCTTCCGGGGCTTCTTCTGTAGTCTTCTCGACTTCCAACGCTGTCACTACCAAGTGGACAGCGAGGTCGAACTCCTCCTTCTCCAAATCTGTCTCGATCGCTGGTCCTGGAGCATGGGAAGATGTAGCCGCTGGTGGTAGAATCGAAAGAAGACCATAAAGCGTCTTCAAATCCTCAATCTGCCGATCCAGGTAACAGAACATACTCTCCTTGCACTCCACTAGCATCGCTCTGGATTCGTCATCCTACTCCTTAGCTAGGGTGAGAAGCTTCCTACGCGCGGTGAAGTTGAACTTCTTGCAAAGTGCTTCCACCGTGTGTGCTAGCAATTCCTGCGCTCGAGCTTCTGCTGCTTCCCGCTGCGTTTCTCTACTGCAACCTGTGCTTCTGCGGCTTCCCGCAGTGTCTTCTACGTTGTCTTCTCCTCTGCGAGAGTGGTGATCTTACCTCTGACCCGCAGAACCTCCTGGTGACGCTGCTGTAGCCGTGCTTGCAACTCATGGTTGCTCTTCCTCAGCTGTGCTGACTCCTTGCAGAAGCGGCTGCTTCCGTCTTGTACTTCGCTGCAAGCTTCTCCGTGGTGCGGAGGTTAGCTTCCAGCGCTTCTACCTTCTTCTGGACTTCTTCCTGCTGCATCCGGGTGCGCAGACCGAATCCAGATCGCAGTGGCTTCTCCTGAGCCATCGTGCGCTTCTCCACCAACTCCATAGTTGGCTGAATCTTCGAATGGAAGAAGACGCTGAACTCCTCCAACCTTCTTCTCGTGGAAGACAGACTCATCTCCACAATCCGATCGGAGGTGTCTTCTTTGTCTTCCAAAGGTAAGGATGCCTCTTTCACCACTGTGGTCTTGCTTCTGCGCACGAGAAGACACTATTCTTCTCATCTACCGGGGGGGGGGGGAAGATCTCTTCTCACGGCAGAAGCGGTTCTCTTCACTGCGCTTCCTCGCGTTGCAGTAGGAATGTCCATCCAACCTTCATCTTCTGGAGTCTTCGGAAGACTCTCTGTAGTTGCAGAAGCGGTCTTCTACGTAGCTCGAGCACTCAGTGGCTCCTCCTGAGAGTAGGACTCCGATCCGGAGTGAATGATCGGGAAGGAAGTGGTCTTCCTTTGCACGCTCCCAGGTCCCATCTTCCTCGGTAGTGTCGTGTCTTCCGAACCACTGGAGTCGTCTTCTCTCATCAGAAGCGTCTTCTGATGAGTGCCTGGTCTCATTTGTGACACTAGAGTGGGAGGGGGAGTCATGGCCGCGGCTCGGTCGTCTTCTCCCGAGGTCTCCTTTCTTTACCTCGTGCTGTCCTGTTGGTCCATACCTCGCCAACTGATCTTCTGTCAGGTCCCCCTTGGACACGTACAGATAACAGAAGAACGTGGTGAGGTGTCCTCCTGCCGGGGTGTCCAAGTACACCAGTTCTGCCTACACATATGCGTGGAAGAAAGCGCCTCAGTTGATGGGCAGCCCTTCCCAAATAGCTTCCAGGAACTCCACGTCCTGGTCTCCAAGATACCTCGTCTTATGTGCTTTGCTCTTGGGAAAGAGATGGAAGAATAGCTTTGCCAAAAGACGCTTCCGCGGCTCTCTGTAAGCTTCGACCTTCCACCCATTCCTTCCCTGCCTATCCTCCAGAAAGAAGCAAGTTGTGCTCCCCGGCACGTGCCACTTCTCCGAGATCATGGGTAGGATCTTTTTCTCTAACTCATACCCTCGATTCTCTGTTTCTGACCTGTGGAAGGTCCTAAGTCACCATTCCGCTGTCCAGGAAGATGATCTACCACGAGCTACTCTTGCCTTCGCAGGTACACGGTTGCGAGGAGGCAATGCTGTCCAAACCTCCTCTAGAAGATCTTGGTCTGCGAGGTTCCAATCCCACAGGAAGAAGTCGAGACCCAACTCCTTGATGAAGGATTTGACCTCTGCCAACTCTGCTGCCGGTAACACCAACCCTCAAGGATGCATCGACATACTTCTAGTCCTCCAGAAGACGAATCTAGTCCTCCAGAAGACAGCTATTCCGTCTTTTGGGATTCTAAAAGTACTTCGTAAGGAGCTCTCGTCTTCCGAGCTATATCTAAACAATCCTAACTAAGCAAGGCATCACATGGATTACCAAGAAGACATCTTGCATTTCATCCTACTTCCTAACAGAAGATACAAAATATGAGAGAAGCAGATTGTATGAGAAGTTCAGAAGATGGTCGTGAACTCCTGTTGTGACAGTGACCTCCAGGAAGACTCCCGAGATAGCTTCTGATTCAATGACGTTCTCGAAAGACTTCCCGTGGCTAGGCTTCCCTTCACTGGTCTCACATATCTTCTGCTTTCGACACGCAATCTAATCTCACAACAGACACAAGACATTCATACTTTGTTCTTCCGACTTCTCACCTCTCATATACACTCAGAAGAAGCTTGTTGCATGACGGGAAGACATGATCATTCTCTCCAGATTCTGCCAGCAAGACTTCTCACAACTCTTTTCTATGTTCGGGAAGAAGAAGAAAGAATAGGCTGCTATGGGTCGGACAGAAGAGACTCGTAAAGGACCCTCACGTCTTCTCGCGCACTCTGCCAGTCTTTCCAACCTTCTAATCTCTCTAGGAAGATGTGGATTTGAGAAGCTTGGAAGATCGGGAGGCACAGGTCTGGTTCCCAACTTCCAGCTTCTCGAATCAACAAACAACTCACCAAGTCACTCAGGATTCGTACCGAGCCTTTCTCAACACAAAAGCAAATCCAATCCAATCTTGATACGAATTGCACACAGTCGTCTTCCGAAGACGTTCAGATGTCCAGAAGCGTCTTCCGAAGATGTTCAGATCTTTCGGAGCGTCTTTTGTCCAGGGGTTCAGGAGAAGAGGTGCGGTAAGGTAGAGAAATTGATAGCTGCGAGATCGAATTGGAGAATGAGAGACAAGGAAGCTCGATTACAGCTCGAGAAGAAGCGAGAAGATGGCTATCGAAAATTAGGCAGCGCTTCCGCGCCCAATTTCACAAAAGGAAATTTTGAGATGAGGAAAGCGATCGATGGGCTTCTTGCAAACAAGCGGAGAAGCGCGAGGAACACTAAATCAGAGGCGAGAAGCGGTGGGAAGGAGAAAGAACATGGGAAGAACCTCAAACAATCTTCTGGCTGCTTCCTGTAGTGCCTTCAGTCTTCTACGCTTCCAACTCCACCTCAGCTTCCAATGCGACCCCACAGAACTGCTCCTATCGTCGATTCTGAGCTACGTCCTGTTGCTTCTTCAATCGATCAGTGCTCCACCTTCGACACTTCTTCAATCGTCCTTCAATGTGTGCTTCCGAGAATCTACAAGGGACTCGTTCAGCTTCGATGGTGCTTCCTGCTTTCTCAGAATCGTCCTCTCGCTCTCTCTTTAGCCTCGATTCGATCCTTGCTATCCCTGATTTCACTATGCTCGCTTTTCCTCACTCAATTTGGCATCTCCAAAATCAATCTTCTGCATGCGGTGACATTCGATGCGAGAAGCAATCGCTGATTCTGCGCTAATGTGCTTCTCCCGTATCTTCCTGCGCGATTAGGGGTTCTTCGACCTACCTGACCTACCTATTACCTTGGGCTACCTGGTAGGTACACCTACCCTCCTACTGGGTGGTACGTGGTTGATGTCCATGCAGTCACGGTCGATGTCGATGTCTTCTGGAGGACACGCGTCTTCCGTCTTCCGTCTTTCGTCTTCCGAAGACGTGGTCGGGAAGACGTCTTCTCGGAAGATGTCCTTCTTCCGTCTTCTACAAAAAGTTCTTAAGACCATCTTTCTTCTAAGCAAGATGTAATCTTAAGCAACAATGTTATTTCAATTACACAGACATGTTATTATCTTCAAAAATTTCAAAAATTCATAAATCCTATAAATTGTGGGCATCACATACGCCCACCCTCACATGCTTGCGTCCCCGTAAACATCAGAGCTGGTTCACGCTCAATATTTCTTGACACGCCATCCATTAACGCAGGTGGTCATCAACGTATCATCTAACTCGTCCAGCTGCAAGGAGTCATTGTTGAAGACCTCCTAGACTCGGTAAGGACCCATCTAGCGAAGATGAAGCTTCCCAGGGAACTTGAGATGCCTGTTGTCATACGGAAGAACCAAGTCTCCATCTGCGACGGTCACTTTCTTCAGCTTGCCATCATAGTTCACCTTACGTTGTGCTTGTACTTCGTACGTCTTCTCCAAAGCTGCATTCCTGTCTTCTTCGAACTCCACAAAGTTCAGAAGACGCTGCTCCTGGCTTTCTTCTTCTTCCATGCGTTCGGTAACGGCTAATCTGTAAGTAGAGACCTCTAACTCGATGGGAACAACATGTGTCATTCCATAAGTTAGGTAGAAGGGTGTCTTTTGGGTTGTGACCTTAGGTGAAATCCTGAAAGCCCATAACACAGATGGCAGTTTTGTGTCCCAATCATACGCATGGTTAACAGTTACCTTATTCAAAATATAACAAAGAAGACCATTCGACTTCTCTGTCATTCCGTTAGCTTTCAGGTTGTACGGTGTCGTCTTCCGATGCTTTATCCTGAAGTACTGGGTCATGAGGGAAATAGTCTCATTTAAAAACTGAGTACCCCTATCTGATACTAGTTCCAGCGGGTATCCGTATCGAGTGATGATGTTGTGTTAGAGAAACCTGGCCACCACTGCAGCGTTGTTCTTCCTTGTGGCTTTACCTTCTACCATCTTTGTGACATAGTCGGTAGCTATCAAGATGTACCGTGCATGCGTTCTTCTAGCCATCGGGGCGATAGACCCAACAAAGTCGATTCTACACTTTTCTAAAGGAGCAAGCGAAAGAATGGGAGTAAGAGGCCACCTAGTAGTAGCTTTTGGTCTTCCCACCCTCTGACACGCATCACATTTTCTATCTCCTGAAAAGTGTCTCGGTACATGGTCGGCCACCAGTAGCCGGCGTCCAACATCTTCTTCACCGTGATCTTACCTAGGGCATGCGTAGTTTCTTCAGTCATGATGTTAACTCTGGAGCCGGAATCAATGGGTATCTTCTTCAAAAGATAGTCATGGATCTCCATATCAAGTTCTGGGGCTCTCAAGTCCTCATGCTCTATCCTTAAGATCGGGATACTATGGGGAAGTTTCACTGTCCTCCTCTTCCTCGATCCTCGAAGAACAGATTGTAACAGCTTCCTGTAACCAGCGTTGTCGTCCAAAAGCTGTTGGAAGGTTACATCCACCTTCTGATTCCACAAATCTCGCAAGAAGTCATAAAGGGATCGCTTCAGAAGAGTAACTGGTGTTTCCAACAGAGAAGATGTAGGAGCTGCTTCCTTGGGTGGAAGATCCAAATGGTGTCTTCCTTCGACTGGAAGCTGTTCCCGTGAGACAGGGGCTGTCATAGTCGGTGGAGGAAGTTGCTGTACTATCTTCCGTCGCTTCTCCAGTTCTTCTTGCATGATCGCTTCAACTTCTTGTCTAATGTCAAAAGCAAAGTACTTTGGATCTTCTCTGCTGTAAGCAGGAGAAGAAGACCGCTCAAGGAAAGATGACCTCTCCTTACGCTGCTTCTTCTTCTTGTCTCCTTCTGGCGGGATTCTGACTTCCCTTTGCTTTTGGTACTTATCTTGAATACTGCTTCATCTCTACGAGGGTGGTGATCTTGCCTCTGACCCACAAAACCTCCTAGTCACGCTGCTGTAGACATGCCTGCAACTCTTGGTTGCTCTTCCTCAGTTGTGCTGACTCCTTGGCAGAAGCGGCTACTTCCGTCTTGTATTTCACTGCAAGCTTCGCCGTGGTGCGAAGGTTAGCTTCCAATGCTTCTACCTTCTTCTGGACTTCTTCCTGCTGCATTAAGGTGCGCAGATCGAATCCAGGTCGCAGTGGCTTCTCCTGAGCCATCGCGCGCTTCTCCACCAACTCCATAGCTGGCTGAATCTCCAAATTGAAGAAGGCGCTGAACTCCTCCAACCTTCTTCTCGCGGAAGACAGGTTCATCTCCACAATCCGATCGAAGGTGTCTTCTTTATCTTCCAGAGGCAAGGATGTCTCTTCCACCACTGTGGTCTTCTATCTCTACGCATGAGAAGACAGTATTCTTCTCATCTTCCGGGGTGGAAGATCCCTTCCCACGGCAGAAGCGGTTCTCTTCACTGCGCTTCCTCGCGTTGCAGTAGGAATGTCCATCCAACCTTCGTCTTCTAGAGTCTTCCGAAGACTCCATGTAGTTGCAGAAACGGTCTTCTGCGCAGCTCGGGCACTCAGTGGCTCCTCCTGAGAGTCGGACTCCGATCCAGAGTGAATGATCGAGAAGGAGGTGGTCTTCCTAGGTACGCTCCTAGGTCCCATCTTCTTCGGTGGTGTCGCGTCTTCCGAACCACTGGAGTCGTTTTCTCTCACCAGAAGCGTCTTCTGATGAGTGCCTGGCCTCATCTGCAGCACTAGAGTGGGAAGGGGAGTCATAGCCGCGGCTCGGTCGTCTTCTCTCGAGATCTCCTCTTTTATCTCGTGCTGCCCTGTTGACTCATACCTCGCCAACTGATCTTCTACTAAGTCCCTCTTGGACACGTAAAGGTAGCAGAGGAACTGAGTAAGATGTCTTCCTGCCGGGGTGCTCAAGTACACCAGTTCTGCCTGCACATATGCATGGAAGAAAGCGCTTCAATTGATGGGCAACCCTTCCCAAATGGCTTCCAGGAATTCCACGTCCTGGTCTCCAAGATACCTCGTCTTCTGTGCTTTCCCCTTGCGAAAGAGATGGAGGAATAGCTTCGCCAGAAGACGCTTCTGTGGCTCCCGGTAAGCTTCGACCTTCCATCCATTCCTTCCCTGTCTGTCCTCCAGAAAGAGACAAGTTGTGCTCTCCGGCACGTGCCATTTCTCCGAGATCATGGGTAGGATCTTTTTCTCTAACTCATACCCTAGGTTCTCTGCTTCTGGTCTGTGGAAGGCCCTACGCCACCATTCCGCTGTCCAGGAAGATGGTCTTTCCCGGGCTACTCCTGTCTTCGCAGGTACAAGGTTGCGAGGAGGCAATGCTGTCCAAACCTCCTCCAGAAGACCTGGTCTGTGAGGTTTCAATCCCAAAGGAAGAAGTCGAGACCCAACTCCTTGATAAAAGGTTTAGTTTTGGCCAACTCTGCTGCCAGTAATATCAACCCTCGAGGATGCATCGACATACTTCAAGCTCTGTTACACTAAGCCACACGTACTTACTATGAGCCAAAGGTTCAGTCCTTCCCAAGTCCTCACAGTCTAGCTTTCACTCTCATAAGACGAATCTAGTCTTCCAGAAGACAGCTATTTCGTCTTCCGGGATTCTAACAGTGCTTCTTAAGTAGCTCTCGTCTTCCGAGCTATATCTAACCAATCTTAACTAAGCAAGGCATCGTATGGATTACCAAGAAGACAACCCACCTTGCATTTCATCCTACTTCCTAACAGAAGATACAAAATATGAGGAAGCAGATTGTATGAGAAGTTCAGAAGATGGTCGTGGTCCTGTTGTGACAGTGGCCTCCAGGAAGACTCCCGGGACAGCTTCCGATTCAATGACGTTCTCGGAAGACTTCTCGCGACTAGGCTTCTCTTCACTGGTCTCACATGTCTTATGCTTCCGACACGCAATCTAACCTCACAACAGACACAAGACATTCATACTTAGTTCTTCCAACTCCTCACCTCTCATACACACTCAGAAGAAGCTTACTGCATGACAGGAAGACATGACCCTCGACCATTCTCTCTAGATTCTGTCAGCAAGACTTCTCACGACTCTCTTCTATGTTCGGGAAGAAGAAGAAAGAATAGGCTGCTATGCGTTGGATAGGCGGATTTGACAAGCTTGGAAGATCGAGAGGCACAGGCCTGGTTCCCAGCTTCCAACTTCTCGAAACAACAAACAACTCACCAAGTCACTCAGGATTCGTACCAACCCTCTCTCAACACAAAACTCAATCCAATCCACTCTTGATACGAGTTGCACACAGTCGTCTTCCGAAGACGTTCAGATGTCTAGAAGCGTCTTCCGAAGATGTCCAGATCTTCCGAAGCGTCTTCTGTCCAAGGGTTCATGAGAAGAGGTGCGATAGGGTAGAGAAATTGATAGCTGCGGGATCGAATTGGAGAATGAGAGACAGGGAAGCTCGGTTACAGCTCGAGAAGAAGCGAGAAGATGGCTGTCGAAAATTAGGTAGTGCTTCCGTGCCCAATTTCACAAAAGGAAATTTCGGGATGGAGAAAGCGATCGATGGACTTCCTGCAAACAAGCGGGGAAGCGCGACGGACACTAAACTAGAGGCGAGAAGCGGTGAGAAAGAGAAAGAACATGAGAAGAACCTCAAACAGTCTTCTGGCTGCTTCTTGTAGTGCCTTCAGTCTTCTACGCGCTTCCGGCTCCATCTCAGCTTCCAATGCGATCCCACAGAACTGCTCATATCGTCGATTCTGAGCTATGTCCTGCTGCTTCCTCAATCGATTAGTGCTCCACCTTCGATACTTTTTCAATCGTCCTTCAATGTCTGCTTCCGGGAATCTACAGTGGACTCCTTCAGCTTCGATGGTGCTTCCTGCTCTCACAGAGTAGTCCTCTCGCTCTCTCTTTAACCTCGATTCGATCCTTCTATCAACGATTTCACTACTCCTTGCTTCCAGATCCAATTCGACACTCTGATTGCACTCGACCTCCTAATGCGCAATTGTCCTTCGGTGCGAGAAGCGGTCAGCTGATTTTGTGCTAATGTGCCCTTCTCCCGTATCTTCTTTGCACGATTACGGATTCGACCTCCTTGACCTACCTACTACCATGAGGCTACCTGGTAGGTTCACCTACTCCTCTACTAGGTGGTGCGTGGTTGACGCTCATGCAGTCGCGATCGCTGTCGCTGTCTTCTGGAAGACACACGTCTTTCGTCTTCCGTCTTCCGAAGACCTCTAAGACCGGGAAGACGTCTTCTTGAAAGATGTCCTTCTTCCGTCTTCGGAAGAAGTCGACTTAGCAAAGGACGTTGACCGGCTTGACAACAGATCGGTCAACGCCCTTTGCTAACAGGAAGTTCTTAAGACAATCTTTCTTCTAAGCAAGATGTAATCTTAAGCAACAAGGTTATTTCAATTACACAGACATGTTATTATCTTCAAAAATTTCAAAAAATCGTAAATCCTGTAAATTGTGAGCACCACATACGTCCACCCTCACATGTTTGCGTCCCCGCAAACATCAAAGCTGGTTCACGTCCAATATTTCTTGACACGCCACCCATTAAGGCGGGTGGTCATCAACATATCATCGACTCGTCGAGCTGCAATGAGCCATTGTTGAAGACCTCCAAGACTCGGTAAGGACCCATCCAGCGAAGATGAAGCTTCTCATGGAACTTGAGATGCTTGTTGTCATACAGAAGAACCAAGTCTCCATCTGCGATGGTCACTTTCTTCAGCTTGTCATCATAGTTCATCTTACGTTGTGCTTGTACTTCGTATGTCTTCTCCAAAGCTGCATTCTTGTCTTCTTCGAATTCCACAAAGTTCAGAAGATGCTGCTCCTGGCTTTCCTCTTCTTCCATGCGTTTGATAACGGCTAACTTGTAAGTAGGGACCTCTAACTCGATGGGAACAACATGTGTCATCTCATAAGTTAGGTAGAAGGGTGTCTTCTGGGTCGTGACCTTAGGTGAAATCCTGAAAGCTCATAACACATATGGTAGTTTCGTGTCTCAATCAAACGCATGGTTAACTGTTATCTTATTCAGAATATTACAAAGAAGACCATTCGACTTCTCTGTTAGTCCGTTAGCTTTCAGGTTGTACGGTGTCGTCTTCCGATGCTTTATCCTGAAGTACTGGGTCAGGAGGGAAATAGTCCCATTTAAAAAGTGAGTATCTGATACTAGTTCCAGCGGGCATCCGTATTGAGTGATGATGCTGTGCTAAAGAAACCTGGCCACCACTGCGACGTCATTCTTCCTTGTGGCTTCGCCCTCTACCATCTAGGTAGCATAGTCGGTAGCTATCAAGATGTACCGTGCTCGCGTTCTTCTAGCCACCGGGACGATAGGCCCAACAAAATCGATTCCTCACTTTTAAAAAGGAGCAAACAGAAGAATGGGAGTAAGGGGCCACCTAGTAGTAGCTGTAGGTCTTCCCACCCTCTGGCACGCATCACATTTTCTGATCTCCTGAAAAGTGTCTCGGTACATGGTCGACCATCAGTAGCCGGTGTCCAACATCTTCTTCACCGTGATCTTCAGCTCATAGTGACCCCGAGCATCTTCATAGTGAAGACCCGTGATCACTGGCTTAATCTCTGAAGGCTCAAGGCATCTCCTAAGCTTCTCATCATGTCCCTTCCTAAACAAGATACCCTAGAAGATGAAGTAGGGGCCTCCCTTGTGTAAGAAGACAGCCCTCTGCTCGACATCCAATCCCTCGAGGTATTGTTGGTCTTCCAAGAACTTCCTCAAGTCCTTGAAGATCGATTCCTCTATGGAAGTCGCAAAGACCAGATCAGAAGACCGAGTCTCGTCTTCTGGGAAGCAGGCGGTACGCCCCCCTCAGATGAGAGTGTCTCTGCAGAAACTGAAAATAGCTTCTCGTCAGGGAACTCGTCTTCCACTTCATCTTCTCGTCGCTCTGTCTCCAATCTGGATAGGTAGTCAGCATTAACATGTTGTCTTCCAGGCCTGTACTCAACCGTGTAAGTAAATTCCTGCAGTAGAAGAATCCACCTAGCTATCTTACCAGACAAATCTGCTTTCTTCACTAGATGTTTCAAAGAAAAATGATCCACATAGAAAACAAACGGATTGGCTAGAAGATAGTGCCTAAACTTCCTACAGGAGTAAATCATGTCAAGGCACTCCCTTTCAGTTGTAGAGTACTTCTTCTCTGCATCACTGAGTTGTGTTCCCGCATAGTAGATGGGACAATCTTTCTTCTTCTCATCTTTCTGACTCAATACCACCCCTATGACAAAAGCAGAAACATCCACGTAAATGTGGAAGACTCTCTCCAGTCAGGTGGCCTTAGGATAGGAGATTCTGACAGAAGTCTTTTCATTTCTTCGAACGCATCCTGCTGCTCAGAAGACCAAATGTAAGATTCGTCCTTCTTCAGCAACTTGGTGAGTCTTCCTGCTACTTCTGCATACTTGTCAATAAACCTCCTGTAGTATCCTACGTTGCTTAGGAAACTTCTCAACTAAGTCAGGTTAGCAAGTGGATGAAGTTTCATGATGATTTCCACCTTAGCACAGTCAAATTCTATATCTCTTCCAGAAATCCTATGTCCTAGCAAAATTCCTTCTGACATACCAAAGAAGCACTTCTCAGGGTGAAGAGCCAAGCGATGCTCTCTACACTTAAAAAACACTTCCTCAGAAATATCAGGTGATCTTCTTTCGATCCAAACACATAAAAGTCATCCAAGAAGATCTCCATGAAAGTGCGAAGATACTCCTTGAAGATCGTGATCATCAGTCTCTGGAATGTGGCGGGTGCGTTGCATAAACCAAACGGCATTTGGTTGTACACATACGTGCCCCAATCAGTGGTAAAAGTAGTTTCCGACTTGTCTTCTTCTCTGATTGAAACTTGGTTGTACCCAGAATACCCATCCAGGAAGCTGTAGAACTCATGTCCTACTACCTGGTTTAACACAGAATCGGTGAAGGGTAAAGGATGATGATCTTTTTTCGTGGTCAAGTTCAGCTTCCGGAAGTCCTTACACACTCGGATCTTACCTGTCTGTTTCTTCGGCACAATGACAATAGGAGCTACCCACTCACTACTAAGTACTGGGAAGATGACTCATGTCTTCAAGTACTGGTCGATCTGATCTTTCACCAGAAGCGAGTGCTTGGGGTTGAGTCGATACGGCGTCTGCCGTGTAGGAACAACATCCTCCAGCAAGTCAATGTGATGCTCTCTCAGCTCTCGAGGTATGTCCTTCATGTCTTCTATGATCCAAGCGAAGACGTCTTGGAACTCTGTCAAAAGTTTTCTAAAGTCTTCCAACTGTTGGTCCTTGATCACCTTGGAAAGCTTTAGCTTCTTCCCAAGAGCAATCTCCATTTCTTGAAGATCATCAGGGTTCACCATTCCTTCAGTGTAACTGTACTCACTAGCACCAAAATATTCCGTTTTGGGAGCTTCTTCCGATTCAGATTCGTCTTCTGGAAGATCAGCTAACTGGTCTTCCGAAAAGAAGACAGTACTTTCGTCTTCTGGAAGACCAACTGTCGGGTCTTCCGAAAGGAAGACGGTACTTTAGTCTTCTGGAAGCTCTTCTTCCGCAATTTCGTAGCACTCAATGTATCCACATATCACTTCTTTTGCTATCTCTGCTACTTCTGTTGTACACAAGTTATTCACCACAAACTCATCATATCGTTCATCAATGTCAGAAGACGTAGCTGAGTCTTCTGACGTGTACCTTTCAGTCGTAGAGAGAGTTTCACCTTGATGTCCAATCTTCATCCAAAGGAGTGAGACTTTGGTCTTCTCACCCGACTTGGGTGTAGGACTGGAAAACCTCAAATGATGTCTTCTCCAATCGGTATTTACATTTGTAGCATACAGCCATGGTCTTCCTACCAACACCTGATATCCAACCTTAGCTACAGGTCGCAAAATGATATAAGTGAGGTAAAAAGATACTCTCCCAATTGTCGTCAAGACATCTTTCAGTTGTCTCAAAGGTCGTCTTCTGGTCTGGTCCGTCATTCTGAGTATTCTCTGAGTAGGCTGGAATTCAGTGAAGCCTAGGGCATGCGCAGTTTCTTTAGTCATGATGTTAACTCCAGAGCCGGAATCAATGAGTATCTTCTTCAAAAGATAGTCATGGATCTCCATATCAAGTTCTGGAGCTTCTAAGTCCTCATGCTCTGTCCTTAGGATCAGGGTACTCTGGAAAAGTTTCGCTATCCTCCTCTTCCTCGATCTTCGAAGGACAAATTGTAACAGTTTTCTGTAACCAGCATTGTCATCCAAAAGCTGTTGGAAGGTTACATCCGCCTTCTAATTCCACAAATTTCGCAAGAAGTCATAAGGGGATCGCTTCAGAAGAGTAACTGGTATTTCCAACAGAGAAGATGTAGGAGCTGCTTCCTTGGGTGGAAGATCCAAATGGTGTCTTCCTTCGACTGGAAGCTGTTCCTGTGAGACAGGGGCTGTCATAGTCGGTGGAGGAAGCTGCTGTACTATCTTCCGTCGCTTCTCCGGCTCTTCTTGCATGATCGCTTCAACTTCTTGCCTAATGTCAAGAGCAAAGTATTTTGGATCTTGTCGGTCGTAAGTAGGAGAAGAAGGCCGCTCAGGAGAAGATGACCTCTCTTTACGCTGCTTCTTCTTCTTGATCTCATTCTGACGAGATTTTGACTTCCCTTTGCTTCTGGTACTTACCTTGAATACTGCTTCATCCAGGACTTCTTCTGGAGGCCAGCTGTTTGAATCCGGGCAAAGACTCCAAACAGTGCCGTCCGCCAAAGTAAAAGATGACGCTTCCTCAAGTGGTTTCGTCTTCTGACCTGCAGTCGTCTTCTGCAGCTGAAGTTCCTTTCCTTCGCGCTTCCCGAGGTCTGGTTCGTCTTCCTCTATATGGAGACAATCCGTACAATCCTCAGGATCTTCATCTTCTACTGTGATGTGATGTACCGCTACTAGCTCGAGTTTAGAAGCTGATGCGGCTTCTGCAGGAGACGTGGTATCTGCAAATCTAACCATTTGTCGTGGACGTAGGGTCTGAGGACAATTTCCTGTGAAATGTCCTGCTTCCTTACAATTCTCACACAAGGGCACTTGCCCAATCTGTCTTCTCGGATGAGGACAGGTGGACCACCAGTGTCCTGTTTCTCCACAGTTGTTACATGCTCCAGGAAGAGGGTTTAGAGATCGTTGTGATGAAAGGTTGCCAGGGCGTCCTTGTCTATACATTACTAGCTCTGTCCCTAGGAGTATAACGATTATATTGAGCAGGAGGTGTAGGGATGAATGGATGTATCGTCTTGATCCTATAGCACGATTCTCCACTAGGATCGTGTAGATATCCCTCATCATCTTCTTCCCAACTTGTCCAATTAATAGCCTAATCCTGCGTACACTGATCTCTGGTGTGTCCAGAAGAGTTGCAAAGGTTGCACCAAATGTTTGGTCGAGAAGCCAAAGGTTGCTTCCGCTTGTCCTTCTGGTTCAAAAGATGAACCTTCAAGTCGGCAAACTGCTTCAGCACTTCATCGATCCGGGGATCAGGTGCAGATTGAAAGATCTGAGTCTGAGGAATCTTCTGCACAACTTCTTCCCTGGATCGTGTCTTCTCCTTCTTCTTCTTCCGTGTCTTCTTCTCTTGTTCAAATTCCGATTCTGAACTTTCGACAGTAGACTCTTCAGAAGTCAGTTTCAGTGGACTTGGACTTCCTCTTGGACTTCCTAGAAGACTTCTTCGACTTCTTGGACTTCTTCGAGATCTTCCCTCTGTCTTTCGTCATATTCTGAGTGATGCTCGAGGTTTCATACTGCTCGGCATGCTTCTGAACTTCTACTAAATCATCACCTCCTCCTCTTCTGCAGTACAACTCCATATCCTGAGACAATCCTCCCAAGTACCAGTCCACGGCTTGCTGAGCACAATAACCGGGTCTTCCTTGGTTCTGAGAGATGTGACCCAAGAGGTCTTCAAATCTCTCAATGTAATCCCGCAGTGTCTCTTTCTTCTTCCGTTCGAGCCTCTGAAGTTCTATGAGCGTCATCCGGTCATAGCCCACTCCTCTGAACCTCTTCAGGAAAGCTGTCTTCAGAGTAGCCCAAGCGGCCATTACTAACTCATCATCCAGTATTTTACTCATCCATTTCCGTCCCTTCCCTTCGATCAAACTAAGAAATACACAGAGTCCGTCGACATCAGAGTCTTCCTTGTTGGATCGGGAGATGATCTCGAACATCGTGATGAAGTCATCCGCGTCAGCATCATCGTCGTACGGATGGTACTTCTGTCGAGTGTGAGAAGCCATGTCGATTACCGGCTGGTGCGACTGCCAACTTCTTCCTCTCTCAGGCCTAGGTGGTGGAGATGGTCTTCTCGAAGGTCCAGGTCTGTCTGAATCACGAATGTCATCTTTAGAGTCAGAGCTATTGTCGCTGTCGTCTTCTGAGACGTTTGGAACGATCTCCTCTAGTCTTCCTTTATCTTGAGAAGCCTCTTCCGCACTTGAGAAGACGTCTTCCGCGTAACCAGTATCAAAATCTACTTTATACACGTGGTCACCCGGTTGGCTTCTGTCTTCTCCAAAGATAATGCTCGAGATGAAAGGTTCTTCCAAATCGATCGGATCTTCTTGAGCTCTTCTTCTTTCTTTTGGTGTCTCAGGGATATCCGCTGCTCTCTAGAAGCGGTTCGCTGGGTGAATGTACCCACTCAAGGTCTTTACCCGTGTGTCTTCTGCTTCTTCCTCTGATCGGAGACATCCACCAGAGTACTGTGAAGAGATGTCCCTCTTCTACTAATACTAGATCTGGCAGACTGGATGTCTGAGCAACCTGTCACAGGTTCGGAACGTCTTCTTCTCCTGTTTCATGTTACACTCACTGCAGTCTTCTAAGATCAAGTTTTCCAAGAAGCTCTTGGAAGCAGAGAAGCGGCTTTTCCAGTTCTCCCTTGATGTATCTCATCAGCTTCTGGTTGCGGTCCCTGTCTTCTAGCAAGATAGAGTTCCACAACACTTCAACTACAATTCAAGTTAGTTCGGAATGAAACTAACTACTGCCACACAGATCCAAGAAGCTTAGAACAATCGTTACTAAGATGAAATCTCCGGCAGCGGCGCCAAAAATGAATGCTCACTATATGTAGTGACGCAGGATTTCTCCTTTTGCCCATTTAGTATACAAGATATCGATCCCACAGAGGATTTGCACAAGTATCGTTGCTCTAAGTTCTAAGATCTGTTCAAACACACAAACACACGGGTTTTATCTAGAAATCCCGTCTTCTCACAAAACCCACACGGCTTCCAGACCCTTCAGAAGGTGCTCTAGAACTAAACAAACAACTACCACCTAAAATATCACATAATTATCTACAGGGAAGCTCGAGAAGATGCGTCTTGCTTCCAGATCACTTCTTCCAGTCTTCTCAACACAGTCTTCCCGAAGCAATTCTCGGCTTCTGGGGTTCAACTCGGCTTCTCACACCTCCAGAAGACTGCCCTTGCTTCGTAGAAGTCGAACTAGCAACGTCTGTCACACATTGCTCTTTCAAATCCCAACGGGTTAGATCAATCATAGGGTGTATGCCCCCTGTAGCCTTCCCATGCTTCTGTCTACGGAAACGGTCTTCCTGCAGCACTACAACGACATTCACTTTCACAAAAGCTCAACAGAAGTCTCGAAAGCTCACTAGAAGAAGATAGAAAGATGGGAAGATGGGAGAAGATGGTGAAAGATGGGGAAGAAGAGAAAATCCAAACAAGAGAAAACAAGATGAAAATGAGAAATTAAGACTCCAACAGGCTTCTAGTCCGGATCCTGACTAACAAGCCATCCCTACTTGTAGTAATTTGAGGAGGAAGACAACAAATTCGCTTACAGTTACACAGTCTTCTACTTGAGGATGTCGTCTTCTGCTGTGGAAAGAAGGCTTCTTTCTTCTTCGGTCGTTGCTCTGACTACTCGGTCTTCTGGGATCGCTTATCCATAGGACGTGGATCCTAAGTGCTCCACTGGATGAGACAAGCTTCGACTCTGCACAACTTCTAACAATCACCGGCACTCAAGGAGAATGCGTCTCATGCACAATTGGGTGTGAATTCGAGAAAACCCACTACCCATAAGACACAAATAAAGCTTCTGCACTCAAATCCAAAATCCATTCCCCGAGAAGAAGACACATTGGTGTTGGGAAACTCACTCTTTCTACTTCCTACTCCTACTCCTCGGCACACCAGCTTAGCAACATGACTACACAATGATGCCGTTCTCTGCTCTAAACTGTCCATCACCTCTATCTACATCTTCGATCCACTGCTGGAAGCGAGGATGCAGACCCCTCCGGTGTAATCCCAATCTATTCGTATGTCTCTAACATCGGGTGTAGTGTGTATACATTGTGTTCACAATGTGTCTAATGTGTACATACAGTAATGTGTTTAGTGCGCACAGTAGTGTGTGTACAATGTGCGTGAAATTCTACTTTGTCTTCTAACTTATACTACCACCTTGAGGCGCAAGAGAGAGTTCTCCTCCAATCCTCACTTGCAATCAAGGAGATGGGACGTTGTTAGAAGGCCACCACCTCACATGCAGTCGGTTCCTTGCTTTGGTTTAGAAACTTACTTCCTACTCATGCGTTGCCTAGCCTACCACATGGACAGTCATCTAAAATTACAGTTCCACTGCCACTTCCTAAGATAGCAATTTCGGTTCCTACCAAAATTAGACAAGTCACCTGTCTTCTTGACTTGTTGTCTACTCTAATTCGTTCGGTGTGATCCTCTCATGATCTACTCCTACCTGAACTCCTAACTCGGCTTCCAATAAGGTGGGAAGCCCTGCGAGTACCTCGGGTGTCACTAAGGTAGCTTCCTCCTCAACATTCGTGGCTGGCTCAGCTGGTGCGGCTTCGGAAGACGGAAGCGTCTTCTGGGAAGCTGAGCTGACTTGCGCTTCCTAGCTCTTCTGAGATACTTGTTCGACGCTGGGAGCTGTGATGATCCCACAGTGGTCAGAGGAAGTCACCTCCTCCACTCGAAACACCTGGGAAGACAACTCTTCTTCCTGTCTTCCAGAAGACACCTTGTCTTCCGGGGCTTCTTTTGTCGTCTTCTCGGCTTCCAACGCTGTCACTACCAAGTGGACAGCGAGGTCGAACTCCTCTTTCTCCAAATCTGTCTCAATCGCGGGTCCTGGAGCATGAGAAGATGTAGTCGCTGGTGGTGGAATCGAAGGAAAACCACAAAACGTCTTCAAATCCTCAATCTGCCGATCTAGGTAACGGAACATACTCTCCTTGCACTCCACTAGCATCGCTCTGGATTCGTCATCCCACTCCCTAGCTAAGGTGAGAAGCTTCTTATTTCTTTCTATCCGCGGTGAAGTTGAACTTCTTGCGAAGTGCTTCCACCGTCTGTGCTAGCAATCCCTGCGTGCGAGCTTCTGCTGCTTCTCGCTGCATCTCTCTGCTGCAGCCTGTGCTTCTGCGGTTTTCCGCAGTGTCTTCCACATTGTCTTCTCCTCTATGAGGGTGGTGATCTTATCTCTGACCCGCAGAATCTCCTGGTCACGCTGCTGTAGACGTGTAACTCCTGATTGCTCTTCCTCAGCAATGATGACTCCTTGGCAGAAGCGGCTGCTTCCGTCTTGTACTTCGCTGCAAGCTTCTCCGTGGTGCGGAGGTTAGCTTCCTGTGCTTCTATCTTCTTCTGGACTTCTTCCTGCTGCATCAGGGTGTGCAGATCGAATCCATGTTGCAGTGGCTTCTCCTGAGCCATCGCGCGCTTCTCCACCAACTCCATAACTGGCTGAATCTCCAAATGGAAGAAGGCGCTGAACTCCTCCAACCTTCTTCTCGCAGAAGACAAGTTCATCTCCACAATCCGATCGGAGGTGTCTTCCTTGTCTTCCAGAGGCAAGGATGCCTCTTCTACCACTGTGGTCTTTTGTCTCTGCGCATGAGAAGACACTATTCTTCTCATCTTCCGGGGTGGAAGATCCCTTCCCATGACAGAAGCGGTTCTCTTCACTGCGCTTCTTCGCGTTGCAGTAGGAATGTCCATCCAACCTTCGTCTTTTGGAGTCTTCGGAAGACTCCCTGTAGTTGCAGAAGCGGTCTTCTGCGCAGCTCGTGCACTCAGTGGCTCCTCTTGAGAGTCAGACTCCGATCCAGAGTGAATGACCGAGAAGGAGATGGTCTTCTTAGATACGCTCTTAGGTCTCATCTTCTTCGGTGGTGTCGCATCCTCCGAACCACTGGAGTCGTCTTCTCTCATCAGAAGCGTCTTCTGATGAGTGCCTGACCTCATCTGCGGCACTAGAGTGAGAGGAGGAATCATGGACGCGGCTCGGTCGTCTTCTCCTGAGGTCTCCTCTATCTCGTGCTGCCCTGTTGGCTCATATCTCGCCAACTGATCTTCTGCTAGGTCTCTCTTGGACACGTACAGGTAGCACAAGAACGGAGTAAGATGTCTCCTGCCGGGGTGCCCAAGTACACCAGTTCTGCCTGCACATATGCGTGGAAGAAAGCGCCCCAGTTGATGGGCAGTCCTTCCCAAATGGCTTCCAGGAATTCCACGTCCTAGTCTCCAAGATACCTCGTCTTCTGTGATTTCTCTTTGGGAAAGAGATGGAGGAAGAGTTTTTTCGTCAGAAGACGCTTCCGTGGCTCCCGGTAAGCTTCGACCTTCCACCATTCCTTTCCTGCTTGTCCTCCGGAAAGAGACAAGTTGTGCTCTCCAGCACGTGTCACTTCTCCGAGATCATGGTAGGATCTTTTTCTCTAACTCATACCTTCAGTTCTCTGCTTCTGACTTGTGGAAGGTCCTACGCCACCATTCTGCTGTCCAGGAAGATGGTCTTCCTGGGGCTACTCCTGCCTTCGCAGATACAAGGTTGCGAGGAGGCAATGTTGCCCAAACCTCCTCCAGAAGACACTGATTTGCGAAGTTCCAATCCCACATGAAGAAGTCGAGATCCAACTCCTTGATGAAGGGTTTGGTCTCTGCCAACTCTGCTGCCGGTAACACCAACCCTCGTGGATGCATTGACATACTTCAAGCTCTGTTACACTAAGCCACACGCACTTACTGTGAGCTGAAGGCTCAATCCTTCTCAAGTCCTCATAGTCTAGCTTCCACTCTCAGAAGACGAATCTAGTCTTCAAGAAGACAGCTATTCCGTCTTCCGGGATTCTAACAGTGCTTCCTAAGTAGCTCTCGTCTTCCGAGCTATATCTAACTAATCCTAACTAAGCAAGGCATCGCATGGATTACCAAGAAGACAACCCACCTTGCATTTCATCCTACTTCCTAACAAAAGATACAAAATATGAGAGAAGCAGGTTGTATGAGAAGTTCAGAAGATGGTCGTGGGCTCCTGCTGTGACAGTGACCTCCAGGAAGACTCCCGACACAGCTTCCGATTCAATGACGTTCTCGGAAGACTTCCGGCGGCCATGCTTCTCTTCACTGGTCTCACCTGTCTTCTGCTTCCGATACGCAATCTAACCTCACAATAAACACAAGACATTCATACTTTGTTCTTCCGACTTCTCATCTCTCATACACACTCAGAAGAAGCTTGCTGCATGACGGAAAGACATGACCCTCGACCATTCTCTCTAGATTCTGCCAGCAAGACTTCTCACAACTCTCTTCTATGTTCGGGAAGAAGAAAAAGGAATAGGCTGCTCTGGGTCGGACAGAAGAGACCCGTCTTCTCGCGCATTCTGCCAGCCTTTCCAACCTTCTAGTCTCTCTAAGAAGATGTGGATTTGAGAAGCTTTGAAGATCGGGAGGCACATGCTTGGTTCCCAACTTCCAGCTTCTCTAAACAACAGACAACTCATCAAGTCACTCAGGATTCGTACAGAGGCTTTCTCAACACAAAAGCAGACCCAATCCAATCTTCATACGAATTGCACACTGTCGTTTTTCTGAAGACGTTCAGATGTCCAGAAGCGTCTTCCAAAGATGTTCAGATATTCCGAAGCATCTTTTGTCCAAGGATTCAAGAATAGAGATGCGGTAGGATAGAGAAATTGATAGCTGCGAGATCGAATTGGAGAATGAGAAATATGGAAGCTCGATAACAGCTCGGGAAGAAGCGAGAAGGTTGCTGTCGAAAATTGAACAGCGCTTCCGCGCTCAATTTCACAAAAGGAAATTTTGGGATGGGGAAGCGATCGATGGACTTCCTGCAAACAAGCGTGGAAGCGCGAGGGACACTAAACCAGAGGCGAGAAGCGATGGGAAGGGGAAAGAACATGGGAATAACCTCAAACAGTCTTCTGGCTGCTTCCTGTAGTGCCTTCAGTCTTCTACGCGCTTCCGGCTCCACCTCAGCTTCCAATGCGATCCCACAAAACTGCTCCTATCGTCGATTCTGAGCTACGTCCTATTGTTTCCTCAATCGATAAGTGCTCCATCTTCGATGCTTCTTCAATCGTCCTTCAATGTCTACTTCAGGGAATCTACAGAGGACTCCTTCAGCTTCGATGGTGGTTCCTGCTCTCACAGAGTCGTCCTCTCGCTCTCTCTTTAACCTCAATTCGATCTTTGCTATCCACGATTTCACTACTCCTTGCTTCCAGGTCCAATTCGACACTCTAATTACAATCGACCTCCTAATGCGCAATTGCCCTTCGGTGCGAGAAACGGTCAGCTGATTTCGGACTAATATGCCATTCTCCCGTATCTTCCTTACGCGATTAGAGGTTTGATCTCCTTGACCTATCTACTACCATGGGACTACCTGGTAGGTACACCTACCCCTCTACTGGATGGTACGTGGTTGACGCCCATGCAGTCGCTGTCGCTATCGCTGTCTTCTAGAAGACACGCGTCTTCCGTCTTCCGTCTTCCGAAGACCTGGTCGGGAAGACGTCTTCTCGGAAGATGTCCTACTTCCGTCTTCAAAAGAAGTCTACTTCTCTTACAAAAAGTTCTTCAGACCATCTTTCTTCTAATTCAAGATGTAATCTTAAGCAACAAGGTTATTTCAATTACACAGACATGTTATTATCTTCAAAATTCGTAAATCTTGTAAATTATGGACACCACATCTCGCAAAAGAGAAGACTACTTGGAGTGCACTGCAGGAAGCCGCGGAAGCTCAAGCCGCAACAGAGAAGAAGCAGCGGAAAGAAGTAGAAGCTCGAGCCAAGGAAGTCATGGCGCACATGAGGGAAGCGTTTCGTAAGAAGTTAAACTTCATCGCGGGTAGGAAGCTTCTTGTAGTGTCTCAGGATTTCTCTTTTATTCCATTATAGCATAAAAGATTTCATTCTCCAAAGAGATTTACACTAGTATCGCTGCTCTAAGTTCTAAGATCTGTTCAAACACACAAACGCACGAGATTTGTCTAGAAATCCCGTCTTCTCACAAAACTACACAACTTCCAGACCCTTCAGAAGGTGCCTTGAACCCAAACATACAACTACTACCTAAAATATCACATAATTATCTACTAAGAAGCTCGAGAAGATACTTTCTGCTTTCATATCACGGCTTCCGGTCTTCCCACGATGGTCTTCTCGAAGCAATTCTCGGCTTCTGGGGGTTCAATTTGACTTCTGACACCTCTAGAAGACTATCCCTACTTCGTAGATGTCAACTTACCAATGTCTGTCACACATTGCTCTTCCAATTTCCAACGAAGTTAGATTAATCACAGGGTGTATGCCCCCTGTAGCCTTCCCAAGCTTCTGTCTATGGAACCGGTCTTCTTGCAGCACTACAACGACATTCATCTTCACGGAAGCTCAATAGAAGTCTTGGAAGCTCACTAGAAGAAGATAAGAAGATGAGAAGATGAGGGAAGATGAGGAAGAAGAGAAAATTCAAACAAGAGGAAACAAGATGGAAAAGAGAAATTAAGATTCCGACATGCTTCTAGTCCGGACCTTGACTAACAAGCCATCTCTATTTGTAGTAATTTGAGGAAGAAGATCACAAATCGGCTTACAGTTACTCAGTCTTCTACTCGAGGATGTCGTCTTCTGCTATGAGAAGAAGACTTCTTCCTTCTTCTGTCGTTGCTCCGACTACTCTGACTTCAGGGACCAATCTCCCATAGGTCATCCCTTACGTGGATTCGAAGTGCTCCATTGGATGAAACAATCTTGGACTCTACACAGCTTCTAACAATCATCGCCACTCAAGAAGAAGGCTTCCCATGCACAATTGGGTGTGAATTCGAGGAACCCACTGTCCAGAAGACACAGACAAAGCTTCTGCAATCAATTCTAAAATCAATTCTCCGAGAAGAAGGTACATTGATTTCGAGAAGCGCACTCCCTTCACTTCATGTCCCTACCTCTCGACACACCAGCTTAGAAGCAGGACTACACGAGGATGTCGTTCTCTGTTCTATGCTGTCTGCTACTGCTATCTACATCGCTCGATCCTGGGGGTGAAAAGTGCAGACCTACTCTATGTGTAATTCGTCGGAGGGAGATCCCCTCCAATCCCAACTCACAGCCAAGCAAAATAGAGCGCTCTCAAAAGACCACCACCTCCCAAGGCTTCGGTTCCCTTCTTAGTTTGGAACTACTTTCCTACTCCTATCGTTGCCTATCTCGTCACATGGATAGTCATCTAAAAATACAAAAAGAGTTGCTCTTTTCTAAAATAGTAGACTTCACTTCTCACCAAAATTAGACAATCAACTGTCTTCTTATCTTGCTGTCTACTCTTGATCGTCAGGTGCGATCTCCACTGGATCCTCTCCTACCTGATCTCCTAATTCAACTTCTGATAAAGTGGTAAGCTCTGCTGATACCTCGGATGCGGCTGAAGTGGCTTCCTCTTCAATGGTTGTGATGTTGGCTTCTGGGGCGAGACTTTGGGAAGCGGAGTCCACATGCGCTTCTTGACTCTTCTAAGGCACCAGTTTGACATTGGGAGCTGGGGTGACCTCACAGTGGTCAGAGGAAGTCACCTCCTCCACTCGAAACACCTAGGAAGACACCTTTTGCTTCATGTCTTTCAGAAGACACCTTGTCTTCCGGGGCTTCTTCTTGAGTCTTCTCGGCTTCCAGCGCTGTCACTACCAAGTGGACAGCGAGGTCGAACTCCTCCTTGGCAAGATCCGGGCTTGCTGAGGTCCTGGTGCTTGAGAAGACGTAGATGAGAAAGAGCTTGATGTAGCTTGAGAAGATGTTGAGGAATCGAGGGAAGACCGTAAAGAGTCTTCAAGTCTTCGATCTGCGGATCCAAGTAGCGGAACATGTTCTCCTTGCAGTCCACTAACATCTCCCTAGAATCATCATCTCACCACGAACCAAGGTAAGAAGCTTCCTACCCGCGATGAAGTTGAACTTCTTCTGAAGTGCCTCCATCATTTACGTCATGATCTCCTGCGCTCAAGCTTCTGCTTCCTCCCCCTGCTTCTTCTCTGCTGCGGCTTGAGCTTCTGCGGCTTCCCGTAGTGCTCTCCAAGTTGTCTTCTCTTCTGCGAGGCCAGTGAGCTTCTCCTTGTTTCGCAGAACCTCCTGCTCGCGCTGCTGCAGCTGTGTCTACAACTCCTGGTTGCTCTTCCGCAACTGCACCAACTGCTTGGCAGAAGCATAAGATTTCGCCTTGTACTTCGCTGCGAGCTTCTCCGTGGTGCGGAGGCTGGCTTCTAGAGTGTCCACTTTTTTCTAGACCTCCTCCTGTTGCATCAAGATGCACAGACCGAACCTAGGTCGTAGTGGCTTCTCCTGAGTCATCGCACGCTTCTCAACCAACTCCATGAGTGGTTAGATCTCTGAACTGAAGAAGACGCTGAACTCTTCCAACCTTCTTCTCGTAGAAGACAAGTTCATCCTCACGAATCAATCGGAGGCATCTTCCTTATCTTCCAGAGGTAAAGATGCCTCTTCTATCACCGTGATCTTCTGCTTCTGTGCACGACAAGACGCTACTCTTCTCATCTTCTGGGGTGGAAGATCTCTTCTCATCGCAAGAGCGATCCTCTTCGCTGCGCTTCCTCGAGTCGCAGTCGGAATGTCAACGCATACCTCGGCTTCTGGAGTCTTCGGAAGACTCCCTGTAGTCGCCGAGGCTGTCTTCTACACAATCTTGGTGCTCGGCGTCTCCTCCTAGGAATCCGACTCGGATCCAGAGTGGATGGTTGAGAAAGATGCGCTCTTCCTATGCACACTCCTAGGTCTCATCTTCCTCGGCGGCGACGCGTCTTCTGTGCTGCTGGAGTCGTCTTCTCTCACCAAAATTGTCTTCTGCTGAGTGCCCGGTCCTACTTGAGGCACTGAAATGGGAGGAGACGACATGACCAATGCTCGGTCTTCTTCTTCTAAGGTCTCTTCCTTCACCTCGCGCGGTCCTGCTGGCCCATACTTAGCCAACTGGTCTTCTTGCAAATCTCCCTTGGACACGTACAAATAACAGAAGAATGAAGTGAGATGCCCTCCTGCTGGGATGCCCAAGTACACTAGTTCAGCCTGGATGTAAGTGTGGAAGAAGGTGCCCCAATTGACAACAAGTCCTTCCCAGATAGATTCCAAGAACTCCACATCCTGATCTCCAAAGTATCTCACCTTCTGTGCTTTTCTTTGGGGAAAAGGTGAAGATACAACTTCTCCAAAAGAGGCTTCCTCGGCTCCCGGTAAGCTTCTACTTTCCATCCGTTCTTCCCATGTCTGTCTCCCAGGAAGAGGCATGTGGTACTTCTAGGTACATACCACTTCCCAGATATCATCAGTAAGATTTCTTCTCCAACTCGTACCCGCGATTCTCTGCTTCTGACCTGTGAAAAGCCTGTGCCATCACTCCACCGTCCAAGAAGATGATCTTCTGCTGGCGACCCCTGCCTTCACAGATACAAGGTTGCACAGAGGCAGTGCTGCCCAAACCTCCTCCAGAATACCTTGGTCCGCGAGGTTCCAATTCCACAAAAAGAAGTCGAGGCTCAACTCCTTGATGTAAGATTTGGTCTCAACCAACTCTGCTGCCGATAACACCAACCCTCGAGGATGCACCGACATGTTCCGAGCTTCTATTACACTAAGCCACACATACTTGCTTGTGAGCCGAAGGTTCAGTCCTTACTCGGCTCTCACAGTCTCGCTTCTACTCTCAGAAGATGAACGTAGTCTTCCAGAAGACAGTTGTTTCGTCTTCCGGGATTCTAACAGTGCTTCCTAAGTAGTTCTCGTCTTCCGAGCTATATCTAAACAATCCTAACTAAGCAAGGCATCGCATGGATTCCTAAGAAGACAATCCACCTTGCAATTCATCCTACTTCCTAACAAAAGATAACAAGATACATGAGAAGTAGAGTATACAAATGGTTCAGAAGAAGGCTGAGGACTCTTGCGATGACAGTGACCTCCAAGAAGACTCCGGAGACAGCTTCTGGTTAACTGACGTACTCAGAAGACTTCCCGCAGCCAGGCTTCTCATCATTGGTCTCACCAGTCTTCGGCTTCCGACACACAATCTAACCTCACAACAAACATGGAACATTCATAATCTGTTTTTCCGACTCTTCACGACTCATACACTCTCAGAAGAAGCTTGCTGTATGATGGAAAGACATGACCCTTGACCATTCTCTCCAGATTTTGCTAGCAAGGCTTCTCACAACTCTCTTCTACGTTGTCGCGCTACTTGGCGGCTACATGTTATATTTCTACTCCGACGCTTGAGTTTAGTAGTTCTAGAAGTTAGCTTATATTACTTCTAGTCGTTTATGTATATGTTTGACACCTTTGCATACGGTGTTAACACTATTTTGAGTCTTAGTAGGTTGATTACCATGTTGATAGGGCTTAAGCTCATGGGTTGTATTTGCGTGTCGCCCATGCACGCTTTCTAGCTGATTTAAGTTATTTTTCGGGGCTGCGTGTCGTTTTAAGTAATTTAAGTTTTACGTTGGCGCTCTAGGGGGCTTGACGTGGTAGCCTATGAGTAAAACTAAGTTGCCACGTGGTTTAGGGTACTAAAGGACAACCAAGTGGAGCTATGAACTCTCATTGGTCTATTTTTGTCTTTAGTTTAACTCTAAATTTAGAAACAGAGCTCTAGAGTGGAGTTCGAGCATTTGGTGAGGGATCTTCGAAATCTGAGAGCACAGGGAGAGAGGTCTCGTCATGCCAAGCACTTCCAGTGAAAATTTCGATCGATTTGAGTCAATAAAGCCGGAGTTATGAGCAATTGAAGTTCGGATTGTGCTAGAATTGAATCATTTTGGTTGGATTTAGGGTTTTCAGTGTCACTCGCAGCAGATTTGAGGAAATTGCTTCAAAACTTCGAGGTTGTGTTCTCCGCCAGCAGGGCTACGATTTCACAAAAAGTTTCATATCGATTGAGCAACTGAGTAATTCAGGGCGGCCGCTGAAGCTGAGGGGGTCTGAAAAGCTCTTAATCTAGAGCAGCGACTTCAGAGGAGGAGATCTACAGTTCTGTGTACATTCAGGAGTCCCAACTTCACAGGGATGCTCAGCACCCTGTAGACTGCAAATCCTGTAAGAAACTTTGAAATTGATCGAGCCAAACTCCTGTTATAGGTTGAAATAGCCAGCTAGGTACCAGAAATTGCCGTAGTTTTCTTGCTCAAAACCTTTCTGTTCATATCTCCGTGTCAGAATTTGATCTCAGGCTGAAATTTCGTCTGTGAGTTCAGTAGTACCTCATTTGCATGTAGGGGAAGTTTAGAGGTCTAAACCTTCATAGTTTTCCTCTCCGTGAGTGTCAAAGTTCACCGCCGAATCCTATTACTGCCAGCTAGACCTGAATTTCGCCTTCTGGGTATATTACTAGATCTTACACATCTGTGTGAGTGTTTATAGCCCTATTGTGACCTGAAAGCCAACCTCTTGAGTGAACAACCACAGCCAGAAGCCCGGCGCTTTCCTAGGTAGACGGATTACACTCCGACATACTCTCTTTTTGGTGAACTCGACGTGAAACACCTAGGGTGGGAGTTTTCTTAAGAGTGTTACAGGATCAGATATCATGGCCAACCAAGGATCATCAAGTGGAGGTGCTGCTGCTGCTCAGCAACCTATTCAGTTTGATGCTGCTACGATGAAGATGTTCCAGGCTTTTTCCATGTTCATGCAGCAGCAGCAGAGCACAGAGAGGAAGGAGGTGTTAGCAACCAAGGCGTTGCAATCTGTGGTGCACCAGATGGACCAGTTCAAGGGTACAGATATTTCCAAGTATGTGCGATACTATGCTAGGGAGATGGAGGTGAACAAGGTGCCTGAGAAGGAGATGGTGGAGAACTTTGAGCTTGCTGTTGTCCCTGAGATTCGTGGGCGTGTGAAGGAGCTCAAGCAGCAGCAAGAACAGAGTTGGGAGAGCTTTATGCGAGCTTTGAAGGAGGAGTACTACACTGAAGATTCAGAGAGGGTGACCAAGAGAACGTTCTTGGAGTGGGTGGTTAAGCCCAACAAAGGTTTGTCTGTAAATGAGTTGTTAAGGGAATTTGATCGTCAGTATGCTCAGCTTTCTAGGACAGAAAAGCTTACATTAGAGGTGGAGAAGACCGAGCTTTTCCTACAAGCAGCGGACGTGACTATTCAGGAGAAGCTTGAGCTGTTGCTGGAAGACAAGAGTGAGGAGAGAGGATTGAAGACTGACTGGAAGGAGGTTGAAGAGGCTGTCTCTTTGCTGACCAAGAGACAGAGAAGAAGGGACAAGGTGGTGGTAAGTGAAGCAGCACCTTTGATAATTCCTGTCAAGCAGTTGCCTACTAAGCCTGCTTTGGTAATTGCTAGAGAGGAAGACTCACCGCTTGATGAGTTGATTAAGGGTATGAAGGAGCTTAAGCTTAAGCTCACTAGGTTAGAAGAGAAGGAGCAGAATGTACAGCCTGCTATGCAGAGACCTCAGATGAGAGAAGGCTTTGTTCATCGTTGTATATGGTGTGATAGCCTAGACCATGTAAGAAGAGATTGTGGGGAGTTTTCAGATGCATTGAGGAAGGATCTTATCTTCTTCAAAGATGGTAAGATCCATTTGAGAGAGACTGGGATGATGCTGGGAACCAACTTTGGCAATGGTGGTATGAAGAGACTTGTGAATGATATATCAGCATCACATGCTGTTTCTCTTGTGAATGCTGCTACGTGTGGAGTGAAAGTGGAAATGGAGAGAGAGAAAGGGACTACTGGGTTGTGGTCAGATGTAGTGCGGTCCGTAGCTAGAACAGAGCTAGACAAGGATGTGTTACGAAGGGTTGGCAACTCAATTAGGGAAACTACAGGATGGAATGACCCTGTAGATACTATGTCAGTGCATGCTTATGTTGCAAGAAGTCAGCATGAAGCTGTACTAGAAGAAAAACGTAGGAGGGAGGATGCAGGTGAGGCTTCTACAGCCAAACGACCTGCTACAAGGAGTGAAAGGGCTAGACCAGATGCAAGGCAGGAGACAACACCTACTCGGGAGGAGACTATGGAGGATCTACCATCTACAACACCAAAGGAGAAGGAGAGAAGCAAGGAGAAGGGTAAGATGCCTGCATACAAACTTCAGTCTGACATTGAGATTGCTACAGACTTGAAGCAGGTGTTAGAGAACCGTATCTTGAATGGGAAAGTTGAGTTTACTTTGGGTGAGATTCTTGGGATTGCAAAGCGTGAGTTCCATGAGGTTATTATAGATATCATCAAGAGGAAACGTCAGATTTTGGGTGAAGCAGCTACGCTTAACGCTCTAGGGACCAAACTGTCGGAAGATGAGGAAGATGAGATTGCTGGTTATTGCTCTCAAGTATCAGAGGGAAGATCATATCAGCACGTGAGGTTTGAAGATGAGGTGGAAGCATCGCAGAAGAGCCATTATTCTCACAACCATTGGGCGAGAGCAACCACAGAGACCTTAGTGAAGCTGGGAGATCTAGAGGAACCTGTGGTGGCATTGATTGATCATGGCTCAGAGATTAATCTGATGTCTAAGGAGCTGTACAAGCGTGGGAGATGGCCCATAGACACCGACCACGGATGGCTTATCCGCGCTGCCAACAACCAGAGGGGAGAACTCTATGGTGCTTGTCCCAACATCAAGGTAACTGTGGGTGACATCAGTGATGTTCAGAATTTCTTTGTGCAAGACATGTCAACCTATCCTATCATTCTAGGACAGCCTTACATTACTGCTGTTAGAATGGAGACACAAGTTATGGATGATGGTTCAGCCTATGCTAGGATACGTAGTAGAGACGGCAAAAGAGCTGTTCAGTTTTTGACTGTTGCTGTAGAACATGAGAGGAATCGTGATAGCTTGAGAGACCGTCCACTGCCTAAGATTACTCAGGAGTTTAGAGAGTCTAGGGGTTTTGGCAGAGTACCATTGAAGAGCGAGACTTCAACGGTACAGTAGAGATAGGATTCTCGCCTGATCCAGTAGAGCAGGAAGTTTTATCCACTAGCTTCTTAGGATTGACGTCATGTGGATCAGTATGTTATAGGAAGGTTGAGAATCTGAAGAGGTTTGAGAGGCAACATGTGAAGTATGTACAACAGTCTTTGAGAGATAGTGGGGAGTTAGCCGGAGATGAATACATATCTGGAGTGTTTGAAGAGCAGTATTTGGTAGATACTATAGGGGAGTTGAAATCTATAGTAGAAAGTTCTACAGATGATGTAGATAGAGTGGTGAGAGTGAGCTCCAAGGAGCTTTATGATGTTATTGATAAGTTTATAGACCGACAAGAGGTGTATGTGGAGACCAAGTACAAGTCAGTGGCAAAGAAAGTCAAACCAGTGGCTTTGCCTTTACCACTCGATTACAATCAGAAGATGGAGCAAGCTGCACGAAAACCGACGCTTAGAGGACCGAGAAGAATTGGGCACCAATTTACAGAAACAACACTGAAGGACCTGAGGATTGGAGGCGATGGATTTCTTACTGAGCAAGAGAAGAAGAGCTTCAGGGAGATGCTGTCTAGGCATGGTAAGGCGTTTGCGTTTGAGTCACATGAAGTAGGATGTGTTGATCCAAGTGTAGTTGCACCTATGGTAATCTTTACTATACCGCATGTGCTTTGGAATCTACGTCCTATCCCTGTACCTAGAACTCATCTACCAAAGCTGATAGACTTGCTCAATGAGAGGATTAGGATGGGTATCTTGGAACCATCTATAGCTCCCTACTCTAGCAGATGGTTTACTGTTCCGAAGAAGAGTGGAGCTTTGAGATTTATCCAAGATATGCAGCCAGTTAACAAGGTGACTATCAGGAATATGGGTATAGGACCTATTGTAGACGAGTTTGCAGAGGCTTTTGCTGGTCGTGCTATCTATTCAATGGGAGACTTATATTCAGGTTACGATCAGTTTCAGTTATCCTCTGAGAGTAGAGACTTGACTACAATGAGGACACCTTTGGGGTTACTAAGGATGTGCACCTTGCCACAAGGTGCTACCAATTCTGTAGCACATATGATGAATGGCATGAATAAAGTTTTGAGGGATTTCATTCCTGAAAAAACTATGCTATTCCTTGATGATGTGCCGATCAAAGGGTGTGCTGAGGAGGAGAAGAATGAGGTAATGGATCAGAGGGGGTGCCGTAAGTTTGTTGCAGATCACATAGCCGACTGTGATAAGATATTGAGTCGACTGGAGGAGGTTCATTTGACTTTATCAGGAGCAAAGTCTGTATTTGGAGAACAGGAGGTGTTAATAGTGGGACATCTGTGTGGATCCTATGGTCGGAAACCTTGTCCAAACAAGGTTGATGCCTTCCGAAGGATGAAGGAGACATGTGCATCAGTTACTGAGGTGAGAAGGTTTCTAGGTGCATGTGTGTTTTATCATATATGGATTCCACACTTTGCACATGTAGCAGATCCGTTGTACAAGTTGCTGAGGAAGAGGCAGAGATTTCAGTGGCAAGAGGAGCAAAGCGAGTCTATGAAGAAGTTGAAGGATCTGTTGTCTTCACCACCAACTCTACGGAAGGTAACATATGAGTTGGGCAAATCTGTTATCCTTACTGTTGATACTAGTCCTATTGGCATTGGGTGGGCTATAGGACAAGATGATAAGGATGGAAATAGATATGTGGTGCGTTTTGGTGTTAAGGTCTTAAGTTCACGGCAGAGAGACTACCCTCAGGTCAAGAGAGAGCTATGGGGAGTAGTTACTGCGATGAAGAGTGACAAGGAATACTTGATAGGAGCACCTGTGGTTGTGGAGACAGATTGCTTACCTCTCTTGGGAATGATCACTAGCTGTACAACTCCAGATATTGCTATGTTGAGGTGGATAGCATATATCAAGTCTTTGAACCCAGAGTTTAGACATATCGCAGGAAAGGACAATCCTGTGGCAGATATGTTATCAAGGGCTAGGTATTACGATGAGAAAGAAATGATAGATGATCAGAGGATGTTGGAACAGAGTTCTATTCTAGTGCCCTTGCTAGAAGAGATAGAAGTTGTTTTGCAGCTCCATTGGAGTTATTTGAGGAAACTATGTACAATGGCGAGTGGTTGGATCTTGGGCGCTATTTGAGTTCATTGGAAAGGCAAGAAGGCTGGTCTGATGCAGATTTCAAGAGGATCCGTAGAACAGCTTATGGGTACTTTTTATATGGAGGACATCTATGGAAGCGCCCTAAGCTACAAGGAGGTGTACCACAGCGGGTGGTATGTGACCTAGAATTGCAGCAGAAGCTGATCAAGGAGTTCCATGAGAGTCTATGGGCCGGTCATAGAGGAGTTTGGGCTACATTTGCCAAGATAAAGGAGAAGTATTGGTGGAAGGGTATGTATAAGGATGTAGTACAGTTTGTTTCATCCTGTATACCTTGCCAGATGTATTCCAACGTACGTCATCGTGATGGATTGCATCCTACTTATCCTTTAGCCATTCATTACAAATGGGTAGTTGATCTGGTAACTATGCCATTTGGACTTGGACAAATGAGGTATCTAGTCTTGGCTAGAGAAGATCTATCTAACCAAGTCGAAGGCCGTGCCCTGAGGACGAAGACCACTGCTAGTGTCTGCCGCTTTCTACTTGAAGATGTTATTTGTAGGTATGGGTGTGTGGGAAAGATCACTGCAGATAGGGGCGAGCTAGATTCACAAGAAGCAGTTGAGTTCTTCAAGCGATTGGGAATCAGGTTGGCGTTAACCACTGCTTACAATCCTGAAGGGAATGGCAAGAGCGAAAGAGGTCATCCGCCAATCATCAAAGCTTTGGTAAAAGCTTGCAAGGGTAAGATCCGTGAATGGTCTAGACTGCTACCATTTGCTTTGTGGGCAGATCGTACAACTCATAGTACCGTTACAGGTTACATGCCAGCAGAGTTGATACTAGGGCAAAAACCTGTGATGCCGATTGAGGAGGTTGTGCCTACTTGGAATGTTTTGCCATGGGAAGATGGTAGAAGTACGGAGGATCTTCTTGCATTAAGGATCCAACAGTTAGAACGGAGACCTGAGGATGTTGCCGAAGCTGTGGAAAGATTGAAGACTGCTAGAGAGAGAAACAAAGACAGATTTGATAAAACGCATAGATTACGACCCAAACCAGTTAAAGAAGGTGATTGGGTGTTAGTCTATGATAGTAGTCTTGATAATCAACATAGCACTATCAAGAAGTTCTCCAAGAGATGGTTTGGACCTTATGTGGTGTTAGAAGTTTATGATAATGCCACATACTCCTTGAGAGAGTTAGATGGTGCAGTGCTCAAGGTACCAGTCGCAGGAAAGAGAATCAAGCTCTTTAGGAGGAGAGGGGAGGACCAGAACGTTGCGGAGTTTACAGAGGATGAAGCTGAAGACTCGATGCAGGTTGAAGATGAGTTTGAAGCCGAAGCTGAAGAGTCTTGATCTGGATGGCACATACCGGAGGATGTGCAGGTTCAGAGGGGGTGGATGTCGCGCTACTTGGCGGCTACATGTTATATTTCTACTCCGACGCTTGAGTTTAGTAGTTCTAGAAGTTAGCTTATATTACTTCTAGTCGTTTATGTATATGTTTGACACCTTTGCATACGGTGTTAACACTATTTTGAGTCTTAGTAGGTTGATTACCATGTTGATAGGGCTTAAGCTCATGGGTTGTATTTGCGTGTCGCCCATGCACGCTTTCTAGCTGATTTAAGTTATTTTTCGGGGCTGCGTGTCGTTTTAAGTAATTTAAGTTTTACGTTGGCGCTCTAGGGGGCTTGACGTGGTAGCCTATGAGTAAAACTAAGTTGCCACGTGGTTTAGGGTACTAAAGGACAACCAAGTGGAGCTATGAACTCTCATTGGTCTATTTTTGTCTTTAGTTTAACTCTAAATTTAGAAACAGAGCTCTAGAGTGGAGTTCGAGCATTTGGTGAGGGATCTTCGAAATCTGAGAGCACAGGGAGAGAGGTCTCGTCATGCCAAGCACTTCCAGTGAAAATTTCGATCGATTTGAGTCAATAAAGCCGGAGTTATGAGCAATTGAAGTTCGGATTGTGCTAGAATTGAATCATTTTGGTTGGATTTAGGGTTTTCAGTGTCACTCGCAGCAGATTTGAGGAAATTGCTTCAAAACTTCGAGGTTGTGTTCTCCGCCAGCAGGGCTAAGATTTCACAAAAAGTTTCATATCGATTGAGCAACTGAGTAATTCAGGGCGGCCGCTGAAGCTGAGGGGGTCTGAAAAGCTCTTAATCTAGAGCAGCGACTTCAGAGGAGGAGATCTACAGTTCTGTGTACATTCAGGAGTCCCAACTTCACAGGGATGCTCAGCACCCTGTAGACTGCAAATCCTGTAAGAAACTTTGAAATTGATCGAGCCAAACTCCTGTTATAGGTTGAAATAGCCAGCTAGGTACCAGAAATTGCCGTAGTTTTCTTGCTCAAAACCTTTCTGTTCATATCTCCGTGTCAGAATTTGATCTCAGGCTGAAATTTCGTCTGTGAGTTCAGTAGTACCTCATTTGCATGTAGGGGAAGTTTAGAGGTCTAAACCTTCATAGTTTTCCTCTCCGTGAGTGTCAAAGTTCACCGCCGAATCCTATTACTGCCAGCTAGACCTGAATTTCGTCTTCTGGGTATATTACTAGATCTTACACATCTGTGTGAGTGTTTATAGCCCTATTGTGACCTGAAAGCCAACCTCTTGAGTGAACAACCACAGCCAGAAGCCCGGCGCTTTCCTAGGTAGACGGATTACACTCCGACAACGTTCAGGAAGAAGAAGGAACATGCTGCTATGGGTCAGACAGAAGAGACCCGTACGTCTTCTCGCGCATTCTGCCAGCCTTTCCAGTCTTCTAGTCTCTCTAAGAAGATGTGGATTTGAGAAGTCAGGAAGATTCAGAAGGCACAAGCCTGATTCTCAATTTCTTGCTTCTCGAAACAACAATCAACTCGCAAGCTCACTCAGGATTCGTATCAAGCTTCTCTTGACACAAATTCCAATCCAATCCAATCCAAATTACTCGATATGAATTTACAAACAGTCGTCTTCCGAAGATCTTTAGACATTCAGAAGCGTCTTCAATCCACGAATTCTGGAACAGAGGTGCAGTAGGATAGAAAAATTGATAGTCAAGGTATCGAAATTCAGAATGAGAAGCAGAGAAGCTCGATTTCAACTCGAGAAGAAGTAGGAAGACGGCTGACGAAAATTAGACAGCGCTTCCATGTCCAATTTCCTCGGAAGAAAGTTTACGGTAGGAAAATTGATCGATGAGCTTTTTGCAAACGAGTGAGGAAGCGTGAGAAACATCAATTCAGAGGCGGGAAGCGATGGAGAAGAGGAAAGAACATGAGAAGAACCTCAGTACTGCTTTCGGCTGCTTCTTCAGTCTTCAGTGCGCTTCCGCTCTTCAATTCCGTCTTCAATGTGGTACCACGATCCTGCTTCTGTCGTCAATTTCGAGCTGCGTCTAATTGCTTCTGCAATCGAGATCACTACTGCACTCCACGGCTTCTTTATCTATTTTCTATTATTTCTGATTTCCCAACTCCTCAGAGATTCCTTACTCTCTCAACTCGAATGCACTTCTTGGCTGGAAGAAGCTTTCGCTTGTACCTTCTCTCCAATTCGATCCTCCGATATTGTGTCGGATTTTGCATGAAGGATGTCCAGGAAAACGCGAGGTTCCTGGCTGTGGAGATGCTATGTGCTGAACAGAGACAAGACAGAGAAAAACAACCACGAAAATGAATGCTGCAATATATACCAACTCCAAATGTATGTACACTGCCGGTTCTTTCTTCCTAAGAACTCAAAACTGAGAAACAGACCAGAGCGTTCTGTAATCTACTTCAAAGCCCCTAAAATGAACCCATGAATCTCAATCCTGACCCAAACCACCGAAGCGTAGCTCAAAGCAAGAGAAACTTCTCTTTGCTAACAAACAGAGCTGCACCAGTATCACACGATTGAAACCCAAGTTCAAACCACATCCACGTACAAGCTCTTAGCCAAAGCTAGCTACCACAAGCTGTATATAGCCAACTAGATCTCTAACCAACTCCAAAGGATGAAAAACCGTAGCGAAAGAACTGACAAAGACCTATCTAAGAACTTCCTCCTTTCGTCAAACAGTCTTCAGATGTCGATAGGGTCTTCTTCCCTGATTCCGTTGGCCAAAAAAACCTTCAGATCCGACTCTCAACAGCCGAGATATCTCTGATCTTTGGTCGCATGTGACTGAACCTTCCAAAACTCCTTCCTACGGCTTAAAACTGCACACACCGCTCAAACGGATCGTTTGATCTGATATTCGTCTTCTCTGATAGGTAGATCTAGCTACCCTGAACCCAACGAGACTCCAAACAAGTTGTTTGGAGTTTCCCTTGCAAAACCGCGCAAGAAATTTGGTCGTAGGTTGCAAAAAACTGACATAAATCAACTCCTTACGGCTCAAAATCGCTCACCACACCCAAACCAACAATCCAATCCATACATGGTCTTCTGCTATGCGTAGATGAGGACTCCCTGGTCGCATAGGCACCAAGAACGAAGAGCTTGGCTCCCCGATCGCGAAGAACAACCCAATCTCAGATCGCAGGCGAACCAAAATCTAACATAAGTGCTTCCCTGCGATCCAATTTCACTCAGAATTCCTAAACCGCCTGATGAACTTCGTATCGTCTTCAATTTCTTGTAGAACTCGATGTTTTGATCCCGATGGATCCAAGGACAGCAAGTTTGGACTCCGGAACGGTCCAACTCTCCTTCACATGTAACTGAAATCTCTTAATCTCCTTCTTGCATCTCAATTTCTCTCAGTACACACTCCTCGGTCCGTCTCTTCACAAATCGTCTTATCCTGTGCGTAGCCTGCTCAGATCTAAACCCAACGACACCTTGCGTTCTTGCATTGGACCTCCAAATCTCCCGAACCGTTCGCTGACAGGTCGCAGGTGCAAGCTAGCCCCTAAGCTGCCCCCTTGCGTCAGTCTCTGTACGTACGAAGTTCTCTGTCATAATGAGGAAGCTGGCCCCTTGCGTCTTTAATATAACGTCTGGAGCTGCTAATACCCAGTCAGCAAGTAAACTAGGGCTTAGCTTGATTTCTCCTTCTTTCGAGTCGCATAACTTCTTCACTAGACGTCCAAACGAAGTAAACAATGTGCCTATGAAAAGCTTACAACGAGCTCTACCCATTGATGCGATGAAATGGAAAATCCGAAGTTGTACCAAAAGTTTGTAAGTTGGGGCCTAGCTTGTTTTCCTCATCTTTCGAGTCCTGTAACTTCTCCACTAGGCGTCCAAATGAAATAGACAAAGTGCCTATGAAAAGCTGACAAGGAGCTCTACCCACTGATGCAATGAAAGTGGAGATACTGAATTGTACCAAAAGCTCATAAGCTGTGGCCTAGCTTACTTTCTCCATCTTTCGAGTCTTGTAACTTCTCCACTAGACGTCCAAACGAAGTAGACGAAGTGCCTATGGAAAGCTGACAAGGAGCTCTACCCACTAATGCAATGAAAGTGGAGATCTCTAATTGTACCAAAAGTCCATAAGCTGAGGCCTAGCTTGCTTTTCCCATGAGTGTCTTTGGAGCGACAAGCATCGAAGTCTGAATTTCAGGTAAGAGCCGGTCCACGACACGACAACGTGCTCCCAATCTTGACCTTGAATGCTTGAATCGAAGCAAAATGGAAGCGAGAAGTAGCGAATGTGCTCTGTGCTAATGCGTCTCCAACTCGTATCTTCCCTGCGTGATTTAGGTAATGGAGTTCGATTACTTCGACCTACCTACTACGTACTACGGTGACTACTTGATTGGTGCACCTACCCCTTACTTATGTGACGTGTAGTTGGTACCCCCGAAGTCGCAGCCATTGTCTTCCCGGAAGATGTCCGTCTTCCGGCTTCCAGCTTATGTCATCATCTTCCGGAAGACACTGTGCGGAAGACATCCATCTTCTGGCTTCGGAAGAAGTCGACTTCTCTTTACAAAGTCCCTTAAGACCATCTTCCTGCTAAGCAAGGTGCAATCTTAAGTAATAAGGTTATTTCAATTATATAAATTTGTCATTAACTTTAAAAATTTCAAAAAATCTCTAATCCTGCAAATTGTGGACACCACACTTCTCACCCTGGCTCGTGAGTGGGACGACGATTCTTGGGAGTTGTTAGTGGACAGCAAGGAGAGCATGTTTCGCTACTTGGATCGGTAGATCGAGAGCTTGAAGATTCTTTACGGTCTTCCCCCGGTTCTTTAGCTTGCAGCTACGTCTTCTCATGCACCAGGACCAGGAGTTGGCACGGATCTCGACAAGGAGGAGTTCGACCTCGCGGTCCACTTGGTAGTGACAGCACTGAAAGTCGAGAAGACTACAGAAAAAACCTCAGAAGACAAGGTGTCTTATGGAAGACAAGAAGCAGAGGTGTCTTCCCAAGTGTTTAGAGTGGAGGAGGTGACTTCCTCTGACCATGTGAGATCACCTCAGCTACCAACGTCGAACAAGTGGAGCAAAAAGGTCAAGAAGCGCAGGTGGACTCAACTTCCCAGAAGCCTCTTCTGTCTTCCGAAGCCGTGGTGGAAGCACATATCACGAACATCGAAGAGGAAGCCATCTCAGCCGTACCAAAGGTACCAGCAGTGCTTCTCACTTTATCATAAGCCGAATTAGGAGATCAGGTAGGAGTAAGCAGTAAGATAGGAGGTCGTTGATCTTTGCTAATTTTGGTAGGAAATGAAGTTTGCTATTTTAAGAAAAGACAACTCTCTGTATTTTTAGGTGACTGTTCATATGACAGGAGAAAGCAACAATATGAGTAGGAAGTGGGTTCTAAACTCAGAAGGGAACCAGATGTCTAGGAGGTGGTGGTCTTCTGACAGCGCCTCATTTTGCTTGGCTGTGAGTTGGGATTGGAAGGAATCTTTCTCCTACGACTCAAAGACGATAATATAAGATCGATACCTAGGTAAGATTCTAGACACGTATTTTGCTACGCACATGCATATGCACATTTCTACACGCAGACACTACGTACAAAGAATTTTAGAGTAGGTCTGAACCTCCGCTCCTAGCAGGGGATCGACATGATGTAGAATAGAAATAGACAACATAGAACATGAAACGGCATCATCATGCAGTCTTGCTTCTAGGCTGGTGTGTCGAGGGGTAGGGACATGAAGTGGATGGAGTGAGCTTCTAGAAGCCAATGTACCTTCTTCTCGGAGAATTGATTTCGGATTTGATTGCAAAAGCTTTGTCTGTGTCTTTTGGACAATGAGTTTTCTCGAATTCACACCCAATTGTGCATGAGAAGCCTTCTTCTTGATTCTCCACGCTCAATCAAAAATATACTAGACATTCATTGCTTCTTCAAAATTCAGAAACAAGAGGAAAGTATGTAAGGTCGAGGTCACCTCCCGTGGTACAGATTGTCAACGAAAGCTCTAGGTTGGGACGCCTAGCCCTAGCCTCACGACAGAGAGACATGGTTTGCTGATAGGAGAGAAATGAGGACAAAGAACAATGTTCTCCTCAAGGTCGACTTGCCTGCATACACAAGGATGAGAACGGAAGCCATAAACCGCATGAACAGTAGATCTGAGAGAACCGTCAGCCCGGCTGAAGTGTGCAGGGTAAGAAAACATTCTGAAGCAGCTGTCCTGCAAATACAGGTAGAAGTTATCGACCGAGTATGAAAAGAAGCGAAACGGACCAGCTAATGTCTACAAGGGAACACTATGCAGCGTGCACGGATGACATGTTCTCCCTATCTTCACGTAATCGAACTTGATTAAAAACTCTGACGAATGCTGAGAAAACCCAAGTTGTAAGTAAATATAAGTCCTTGTAGTAACCAGTCATCAAAAGAGACCATCGGCATTCCAGATGATAGAGGATAAAAATATGAGATACCGCTCGTAGTGTCCAAGAATTCATAGTCCGGAAGCGGCTTCACTTCTACGGAACTCACTTCCTCTGTAGTCACCTCTTTATCATCGTCGTCTTTACCGTTGTGGACGTTGACGACAGTTTTCATTCCGTCGCTCGACTCAGACATAAGTCGAGAAAAAATGAATAAGTCGACAAACGAATCTCACGAGCAAAGATACAAACCTGACAGCTGACAAGAACACGCGGAGTAGCTAAGCAAGAAAGATGTACCACTTGCGTTCGCAGTGAAATTACCAACCTGGTCGAGGTGCCCCGTATCGTCAAGGCCCCCTCCGCCTCCATGCCTAGAAATGACATGCTACTCAGAAGGAACGACTCTTGTCAGTCCCAGCCAACGACCTTCCGTCATCTTGCGAAAAACCAATCAACGAAGCAAGTGAATGAATCGATGAAAGAAAATAGTCCCACCCTCGCTCGAAGAGAAATTGCCATGCGGAAATCCTTGTCCGACAAATCAAGACAAAACAAAAATCGTCCCCGCAAAGCCCTACAAACAACCAACAAGGAGCGAACTGCAAGGTCAAGACAATACCCCTTTCGCCCGCTCCAAATAGGTCCCACCAAACCACTCTAATGCCTACATAGCCGCGCCACCGTGCGAACCGGAAGAAGCCCTGGCCAAAGAAAAATCGTCCTTCACCATCCTACGACCAACCAATCAACGAACAAAACCACAATCAACGAAGAAAAGAATCGATGAAAACAAACAATCCCATCTCCGTCCAAAGAGAAATTATCATCTGTAAACCCTCGTCCCACCAATGAAGATGAAATCAGCATTCGCAAACTCTCGTCCGACCAATGAAGACAACAACGAAGGTAAAACTCATCCCCGCAACGAACAACGAACAACGAGCGAATGCAAGAAAAAACAAGCGAACTATCAAGGCCAAGGCACCACCCCTTCCGTCCGCTCAAAATCGGCCTTGCCAAAACAACCCTAACGCCTACCTAGTGACACCATTAATCCCATCGTGCTTTCTCCTCTCCAAATATCGACCTCGCCAAACCACCCTAACGCCTACCTAACCACGACATTAACCCCACTGCGCTTCCCCCGCTTGGTCTCTTCCTCCCCCGCGGCGGCGGTACGCTTTCGACGTATATTGAGCCGTGCATGACGAACTCAATTAGTCGAAGCCTAACCGCGAAAAGCATCAAGTGGGAGAGTGCCTTGGAATAGAAAGTAACCATAGCCTGCTGAGAGCAGAGGTGAAGATGACAGGCATCCTCATCCTTGCTGATCATAACCTACACCGAAATACAATCTGGTTATGAAGAAGAGCCGACTGAAAGCCCCCACAGTGGTTGTAACGATGTAAAAAAAAAGCAACGAATAAGTTAAAACTGAAAAATACAGATCAAAAGATCATCCTCGAGAGGAAATGCCAAAGGTGTCTTTGTCTCAGAGTGCGCAATCCTAGCAGAAAATGGAGAGCCCCAATCTGCAAACAATCTAGATCGTGAAAACTTTAATCCGCAAACTTGTTCCCAAGCTTGAAAAATAACTGAATATCCATGAAACACATGACGAAACAAAAAAAACAAATAGAGCAATAAAGAGCGTGTAAGTACGATAAAAAGAAAGACGGTGCCACACGCAAGCTGGAAACATAACATGTAGTATGAAAAGCAGAACTTGGGAGACAAACAAGCTAAACCTTACGAGGAACCCAAGCAGAGTAGCGTGTAGCACCCTTGTGTAGTCAAGGCGTTGAGGCATGTAATCAAGTGGCCGTGAACGCGGCGGACTAAAGCCCAGACTTTGCGGAGCGTGCGAGCCATCTATTAAAGGTGTCAAAGTTCAGAGAAAAGATTCTTCAATGGCAGAGAGATAACTGGACATAAAATTGTCACATGTAAGTTTGTATATAACCGCGACTCATTCTGAATCGCGTCTCGTCTGTAATCGAACAATCAAGATTTTTTCATTGATTATTTTTTCATTTGTACAATCAAGATAATTACTCAGACATAAAATTGTCACATGTAAGTTTGTATATAACCGCGACTCATTCTGAATCACGTCTCGTCTGTAATCGAACATCAAGATTTTTTCATTGATTATTTTTTCATTTGTACACTCAAGATAATTACTCAGAGCAGTAGAGAATCCATTGCAGAAGAAAACGGACGAAACGAGTGAAAAGCCGTTAAAAAAAAACCCAGAACATTTTTCTACAGATACCTCAAGAGGTGCCCACATGAAACACTATCCGCAGTCTGGCCAGTCTGGCCGAAGTCATAACTCATGACGAATTCGTAACTCAAGTCAACAACTCTCGAATATTTCTAGACGAATTCGTAATTCACGTCCGCGGCTCTTAACTATCAGAAGGTTATTAACTTTGACACCCCCTATTAGTAGAAGGGTTCCGGCCATCTCTGCACTATAACTTGTTCGTGTAAGTTCAAATGTTACTTAAGAATTCTCCAAGCTACTTCGCCGTTACTTGTCGGGTGATCGCGTGTTCGGAGTGCTTATTATCAGTGAGACACGCCGCACAGGAGTACATCCAGTAAATATTTATCCTTCCTATTAATAGATATGCAAACGTCAGCACAAGAATGAGAACGGGATCAAAATCTCTCTTTAATTATCTTCAAAATCAAGACATAGACCCTTTACAAGTTGCTCGATATTTCTCAATAACGCGAGCAAAATGCTAAATTAACCAGTCAGGCGACCACTTAACGGGCAATGGATCGGTCTGAATCTTGACTGTATTCGTGGAGAACTCGACCACCTACAGAAGGAACGCTGTAGGCTCGCCGGCACCGGAGGAAATATAGCGTGTACTTGTTGCTTCGAAGTGTGCGGAAGACTCCGAAATCCAATCACTAAGTCGGCCCGACAAAAGCACCTGCAATGCGCGTCTCTTTACAGAAACATCTGACATCCTGAGGACATCCTGAGGTACTGAAACATACGCAGTCGATGGCATGACGGTCGAGGAAGCCTGCAGTTAAGGCACGCCATCGATAGTCCCTCCTTCGATGGAAACCTCGAAGGGACTATAATCAAACATCAGGACAGTCACGAAAGCGTAAATTGTACCAAGATTAAAGCTAGAAACATGCCGGGCGATGCATTCTTCCCTTCCAACTTCGACATTTACTAACTCGACTAACTACCGCAACTGCATTTCTGCTCCTGTTGCAATCTGTTATACTAGTAAGTAGGAAAATACAGATCATTCCACGGGAGTAAGATAGGGATTACAGTATCTGAGTCTGTTCAATCATCATGGTTCCTAAAGACACCATTTGTGGTTAAGAAAGAAACCAACTCCAACACCTGTTCATCAAATCATTGCAACTCGTCACTGAACATTGCTGAACATTTCTGTACAACAAGAATCACATGTTTGATGTTTGTCCCTATGATACAAAATTGCGGGTGCCCCATCTACATTCTGGAGACCAGTTCACAACTACTTCCACGAATCACCTACTCAGGGCGTAACCTACTCTGGGGACCCGTCCGTCAAGAGCTGTTCTGGAGCACGATACACCTAACCTACCCTTTCTTACAAATGACATGTATAACCTAAACTTAGCCTCCGAAAATACCAGTGTACATGTACTGGACTCTCTTTGCCCTGCATCTAACTAGCCCAAGAAAGCTGACATCGTTAACCATAGAGTTCTAAAAATCTACAAACCCCCACCACCTTCTAGAATCGGAAGAATAGTGATGCCTTATTGCTGGGAGCTATTGTTGCATGGCCGTTTGTTGAACGTGTTCCTCGGCAATTTGAACCGCACCTGAACGACCGGAAGGTGACTATTTATCAGTTACCAAATCTGGCTTAGGTATCTTCGGACTCAGATGAAAGTACCGATTAGCTACTGGGCTACTGAGGTAACCAGCGATATTCTTCAACCACTAGTGCCTGAACAAAATAAAATTTTGGACTCGGTTTGCATAACAACCTCAGGACGCACTACCTTGAGTTGCAGCGTTCACTTGGGTAGCGTCAGTGGCAGGTACCGCAGTCGGGGGAGCAGGCAAAGCTGCAACCAAGGTCCACACAGGACATCATATAAGCTTCAGCAGGCTTACAAACTAGCCTTCTACACGTACATTCAACATCCCTCAAAGGATGGAGTTTTCTCAGAAGTACCTGCTGCTAGTGGGGCTACTGCTACTGGTAGGACTCCTTGCTGCACAGAACGATCAAAGGGGTTTAGTATAACCTGCCTCGTATCCTATGCGTATTACGTTTTAATTTCCCTTTGAAGTCATAACTACGACCCACCACACTAGGACAAAGTCGCAAACGAATTCCCAGAATCTACTGACAGGGACTACTGCTTGCACCTGTCAAAGAACCACACGATCTGTGGCCACGTGCACCAGCCCAAAGTCTACTGAATTACATGCACAAATTACACCCACTCAGAGCGGAGAACTGGTCCGCACTAAACTGTAACGTGATTCATTCTAACCAAAAGTCACCTGAACTTTAGTGTACTGATCTTAAGCTTCGTGATCTGTCAGTGTCCGACAAACTAAATTGTCAACCCGCTTACACCAAAGAGTTGAACTTGGTGACAGTAGAGAGCACTGGTCGTGAATAGCACGACGCTCGATCCTTGACAGGGAACGACTAAAATCTTCAAAAGAAGATGCTAGGATTCGCAGGAATGAGACAGGCTTGAGTACCTCCTGACAACCGATTGACGTAAAAGGTAAGATACGGCGGAAAATAATTTGAAAACTAAATTGTATCCAGGTCCGTACTGCACCGAGTGACAGATAGGCTAACAGAGATAGAAGTCAGAGAAAAGCACTTCCCCACTTCTCTCAAAATCTATGACAAGGCTGAAACGATATTTACATCGTCCGTAGGTCATACTGCCTACAATCAGGATGGTATTTAATCTAGTGTCTATTCCCGAAGTTAACCATGTACTTTCTTGTCCTGTTCTTACTACATAAAGAGAACTAACTTCATACTTACACTGGTTGCGACGATCGCGTTAGCTGCAGCCATCTCCTCAGCAGCTCGCTTCACCATTAGTTTATCTTGTCGAGCCTGTCTCCTCTCAGCTCTACGAACTTCCCTTAACCTTGCCTCTTCAGCTTCTTCAATCACCCTCTTCCTGAAACCGTAAGCATACCCTCTTCGTAAGCTGCTCCGTCAAATTGCCGCTTAAATTAGGGCGAGGGGAATGGAATAAAATGAGTACGTGGAACTAGCAGAAACGTTGAGTAAATACACGTCAATTAAACAACAACATCACGTGACCATGGACAATGATATGACTATGGGTTGGAACTCCAAGCTTGCAGAACATTACTTCGTGAGGTGATTATGCACTGCACTATAATAGCCAGGTTTGTAGGAGAATAAAAGCCCTCGAAGTTGTTTCCCATCAATGCTAGCCTCGACGCTGTAGCCGTAGTGGAATACGTCTGTAACCTTCGCTTCAAACGACTTATCGACAACGGGTTTGTACTCCTGGAAAGCGAACTTGCTCACAGTACCTGCATCATGTAGGTAGACACTGAAATTTAAGAACTGTCCTAAAGAATGGCGATCTTGTCCACCACATCTCCAGTCTGTGGCGAGTTAAAATTACGGCACCCTCCAGGTCCACACTGTCCAGGTCTCACTAGCGTGACATTTCTTGACCATCACGAGGAGGCCAGCAGTCCAGAACCTCCAAAGAGAGAGAAATTATTCAGGCAACATAGGGACAAGATAGCTTTTATCCAAAGTACAACAGGAGGTTCACATCTAATAAATGACAAGGTTCCCCCCTCTTAAGTACTACCATGTGGTGAAGTGGTCAAGCTTGATCTGAAGGAGTCATCTAAAACCATCCCTTCCTTCCCTTTCTCCGGCGTCATAAACTGCTCCTGCTGTTTCCTCTTCAATTCTTTTCTCAAGGATAGCTTTTCAGGCTTAGGATCACCATGAGTAATAGAAGACTTCATCTCTGCAAAGATTCACAAGCGGATCCAACTCAATATCTGAAGCTCAACTTGGACGTCGTCTGAGAAACTATAACGACATCTGGAGAACACTATAACGACATAGGCAGATTTGTTCTGGTTGCATATGGATCTCACATCTGTGCAGATCTTGACTTGCTCCTTGCCGTACAGAAATTACATGTAAATCCAGTTTCACGTATACACACGTACAACACATACTGTCGTACAAGGACTCAGGACTATCAAGAAGTACGAAACAATACCTGCTGAACGTTCCATGACTGTTTTTTTCAGCGTCTACAGAACCGAAGGAGTGACACTTCAAAGCTATTTGTGAGGCTAGAACTTTCTAGTATGGCATGACCGTGACCACGGCCTTGAAAGTGGAATTTCACTGAAACCATTGACAAGACAGGACAAAAAATACACGACATGTTGTATCTTGCCTCCACAGGACACAAAGTTCATCACTGATTTCCCACGGTACCTGTATCTAAATAATACATGTCTTCAAGAGCCTCTAGATTCTCATTACACCCTCCAAGAAACAGGAGAATGCCCCTCTCAGGATCAGCACAATCCCCTGCCAAGGAAAACCGGGGCGACGGCCCTTCTCCACTGGTGGTTGCCTTGGTCCAGACACCGGTTTCTACAGAAAACATTAAAAAGCAATCCAATTAGCTTATCCCGCAGGATTCAATTGCTGCATTTCGATTAGATTTTAACAGGAACCCGTGCTTGCTTCTCGCTTCCAACAGAAAACTTCTCAGCCTTGTTCCCTGATTTCCGAGCCCAACTCAATCACGACGACATAGCTCAGAACTAGGCACGACCACTCGGTGATGTCTGCACATACCGACGTGCAAGACATGTAGATCATCGAACAGTTTCCGGTCGTCCGTGAAGCCCCCGAAGACAAAGAGATATTTTCCTAGAGCCACTGTTGTATGTCCAGCTCGTGGAATGAGCTTTTGGCCGGTTGTCCGAAGCTCCTTCCATACCAACGTATCTGCACAAGGATGGGTAACTGAAACGTAAGAAATTCGGTTCCATTCATGGATAAAATATGGGGCAATAACTTGTTAGCATATAACTACAGGTGACAAGTCCCGTATAAAACCTTCTAACATACATGTAACAAATAAGAAGCTCCTTATACTTTGAGTCAAATATCGCAGTACAGTAAACATGTACGCTGAGAGGGCTACACTGAGCAACGTTCAGTCCTCCTAAGTATACACAGGTCGCGGTTACAAACATGAACCCAAATCCATATATTGGACTAATGCCCACTTGAAAACTTAACTCAACTAAGGTGCTGACTGGTTTTTACAGCGCTTCCTCGCCTGTATACAGACTGGAAGAACTTTCTTCCAAGATCACTCTTTAAAGTAGTGATTGCAAGACTGGTGAACTTACCTGCATCAAGGACGTAAATATCCGAAAGATATGAATTCGATGAATCTTCACCGCCTAGAACAATGAAGGTGTTTCTGTACGAAGAACATGTATGACTGTCCCTAGGTGCTGGCGCTGTTCCCATAGTGGCTGCCTTTGTCCACTGAAAGGTGACTGCAAGAGCGTTAAAATGTTAGGTCGCTGAGATCCTGTAATAGCATGAGGTATTCACAGTTACATACAGCACACAAAGTACAAGTGAACATAAAGCTTATTCCAGGAACTTAAAGACTATAAGGACCTCCCCACTCAAACCTGTCGAGAAATTTATAGCCTATCAGGTTCACCTGTGATACATGTAGGATGAACTCACCTGTGTCCAGAATGTACAGATCATTGAAATAAGTCTCTTCCATATCATCAGGGGACCTCCCACAACCGCCGAAAACAAACATTCGCGAGCCAATAAGAGCGGCACTGTGACCCTCTCGTGCTGCCGGTCCATCCCCCTTTGTCACCGGGGTACTCCATTGGTTGGTTACTGTAGACAAAAAACATACGGAAACTTGAAAAACGAACAAAGATTCCGGGAAATTACGAGATTGTCTGCACAAAAACACGTACGACACGAACATTCAACTATTAACCATACAGTAATATTGGGTTACTCACAAGATAGGATGATCTAACAACAGTGGTACCAACATGGCCATCAGAACGAGGAGCTGGTCCCCACCTGTGTCTAGAATGTGTAGGTCTCTCAAAGGACTATTCCCATCTGTACCACCGAACACAAAGAGCTTGTGTCCAACTGTGGTACAAGTATGACTATCCCGAGGTGTCGGTGCTGTTCCTTTCACCATGGGCTTGCTCCATGTCTGCTTAGCTGTACACAGAATCAGGCAAGGCTCAGAGTACAATCGACGGACATTTGACGTGCAGGTTCTAAAGTAGCAGTAGACCACGGTCACTTACTCCGGCCTCTCATAAGTGATAGCTGGAGCTACAAACCTAACTCAATACATACACGCTTACGAGAAAGAAGACGAGTGGAGGCAGACATAGTATCGCGACAGCATACAAGACGATAACGACTTTGGCTTGCCTGAAGGTTCAAACAAATATACTCATGCCAACACATGCCAGCCAACACTTGATAAAATCGAAGCTGCGAAAATCTCAGGCGCAGTTCCGACCAGTTCGACCAAAATGATATTCTAAACCGAGGTGCTCCTGACTTGGGAATGTCACATTAGGCATATACCACTCACACTGGCATGTAATGACTTCGGGGAAAAATAAATTCTAGGACTTTGAGTAAATATTCGACGCACGGAGCCAGGGCGCTTCATCACGGGTGCTGTAATATTTTACAAAAATGTCATGGTGACAGAGTCTAACGGAAGCAAAGAACACAACCCTCTGGGTTCGAACAACTGCCGATAGCTGACGCGGAAATTCGCCTCTGAGACGCGCCAGGCTGAATAATGAGAGTCTTTCTTAGAAGTTAGGGCACATGAGCGAAAAAGAAACCAGAACAGAGACCCATCTCCCAGATAAAAGACCAGAAACAACAGGTGGCATGTTTGCGTAGAAACCACCCGTTCCACATATGCACATCATACCAGCACTCATTCGACTCAACCTGTTCGGGGAGATCAGGAAAATATATGCACTCACTTGTATCAAACACATGAACGTCATTTGTTTGACAGTCGTCCCGTCCATAGCCACCAAAGACGTAAAGGAGACGTCCACTCTTCACCGCATTGCATGTGTGACCCCATTTTCTTCCTGGCCCGTGTGCTCCTCCTCTGCGCACAGAAGGCTTCTTCCCATCCGGTGTTTCCTTCGCTTTGACCTTCACCTGGACGCGTTCCCACCTCATTTCCAGCTCTACTTGCTTCTAGTGCTTCTGCCAGAGGCCTAGATTCTTCCCCACCCAATTATCTCAATCCCACACTTACGAAGACCCTCCAACCTTGAAGGGAAAGTTCAATGACTAAGCTCTTCTGTGCCACTCTCTCGCTCGCTCGGTTCGCCGTCGGTCTCCAGTGACCACTTCGAATTTCAAAAAAAAATCCCTCCGTAAACCGTACACGAGGCGACTAATCCCTCGGGCCGAATAATACCCTCGGCAATCGCCCCCGCGCGCAGAGTTTATCTTTTTGCTCACATAAACAGAAGCGCGAAGCTACTATATCTTGCACTTCTGCCAACGTCACCGATGTCCAGTTTAGTTCTACGAACCACAATAATTTCCGAAACACTTGTGCAGAAAATGAGAGCGAAGTGCGTCCACGAAACACGTCCCTCCCTTTCCACAAGAGATATGCAAAAGGTCCCTATTGCTTCACTTGAAGTCAATTCGCGGAAAAGAAATTGCTCTTCTATTTCCACAGACCTCGAAAGTCTCCCCGGTAGGGTAACAGAAACGGAGAGCTACGGTGGTGCGCGCGAAGAGGACCTCACTCACTAATCCGAGATGTTTATTTGGAATGAAATAAACCCTATCTCAGCTACATCAACGAACAACAACAACCTTCTCTCTTCTCTTCTTCTTCTTGCACTCCTCCCGCACACAACATATCTCTAAAACACAAATTCCAGATTACCCTAGACCGCGGTGGCAAACAACGATTAACACTGTGAGGAAATACGGCCCTCCGCCTCCTCCCGTCCGCGAATGAAATAGGATGACAGATATAGCGGAACTACGATGCTTCACTAATCTGAACTGAACTGCACGTTTATTCCGAACGAAAAACACCTATTTCATCCCGGCCCCTCCTCGCGCACATATGATATCTTTGACCCACCAAAAATCAAGATAACCCTAGGGCGCCTGCGCAGATCCAAAACAAAGAAACGACACCGACAACAGACTGTGATTTGAAGGAATACGCGACTACTACCTATGCTTTCCTTCCTTCCCTCCTCTTTGCTGTTCCTTTCCTTCTCCTCCTGACTTCCCTTTCCTTTCCTTTCCTTTCCCTTCCCTCTCCTCTCCTCTCCGCACCCTACCTTCCCCTTACCTTCTCTCCTGCTTTGCTTTGCCTTGCCTTGCCTTGCCTTGCGGTTCCTTCCGTCTCCATACCCTACCCTCTACTTCCTGCCCCTTCCGCGAGCCGGCCGCGCAAGCCACAGAAATAGGATGATAACAACTATAGCAAGCTACGTGTGCCACGGGTAGGGCATCACCAGAGACCAATTCTCCTACACGAAAGCAACATAAAAGTTGCTTCAGCTCCCGGGTCATCAACCAGACCACAAATAAAATACGACTCTAACCTCGCTTCCAAAATTCAAGATTACAGCACCCTACTAGGTACAGCCAGACCAGGGCGCCAAATCATTTCTCCCTCCTCACTCTCTTCCCGTGAAGCATCGAACGTACAACAATAACCCTATCTTGGCAACGGCACAGAATGATTCATGAATCATCCATCCATCAGCTATCAATCCATGGCTTGCAGCTGTGCTTGCTTACCAACCTCACATTCGTCGCACCCATATACGCGTAGAAGTAAGACGCAAATTCCCCAAGAGCACGAATTCGCTCATAGCATCCGGTCGTTCCGTTCCATCCCAAATTCACGATTATCAAAGAGAATGTACATACGGCCTCCCGCTCCGCTCGGCTGGTGTACTATCATCGCGCATCGTTGTCGTCCGCGGTCTGGCCCTCGCGCTCCTCCGTCGATGGGCTGGGCTCGGCCCCCAGGCTGGGGCGCACAGGGAGAGTCGGTCGGGTCGGTTCGGATTCGGATTCAGTCAGGCTTCACACGCTCCAGCTTTCCTTTAAACTTTGAAGTACGTAAGTCGGAGACAGATAAGAAATTGTTTTGAAAGGCGAACGCGCTCTGGTGTGGCGTGGCAGGATCGACTTTTACTTTACTTATCGCTGATGAATGAAAAAATGCTCATAATCATTTTTTCATTCATCAGCGATAACGTCCAAACAATCTTATTTCTCGCTGAGTCGGTGGTACCGATAAGGACCAAACCTGCATTTCAGTGTACATGGGTGAAGGCTGTATATTCAATACCTATTCCAAGTATATTCACTCTTGCTCGTTTTGATCTTTGTATTTACATGTTAACTTTTTTCAGACACGAATTATTTTACGGTGGAACCAATCATGCGTAGCCTTGGCTTGGTCTAGTGAGAAATGAAATATAGATACATTTTTTTTAACTTCTTCAGAAATTAAATCTAATTTCTAATCTCTTTCAATGTGAATGAAGGAATCTTATTGCAATGTGCATGGCAGCCCACCGTATCAAGAATTTGAGTGTGACCTTATAGCACACTCAACAGAGGGATTCGAGCTCATGCCCTCTTACGTCTAAACTGAAATTATTATCAATATTCCAGATGGTGTGTATAAATAAAATCTGAGAACAGACTATCAATATCAAGTTATATCTCTACATGGTGTTTTGTCTTACATTGTGTAACGTATAACACGGGTTACAGTTGACGTCTTACTTTTTATACTTTACTGCTCTTTTCTAAATGATTTTACTAGTTATAATTAGATGCGCAACGGTGTCACAATATAACGCAGAGCAGCTAAGTTAACAAAGAATAGATGGCTGGATTGTTTTTTATCTGGATACAAAAAGAGAACTACATCAATCGCAACAGTTTATTTTAACCCCTAAAACTATGCTTGTCTTCTTCCTCCCCTCAGTCAAAACGGACGTTTCTATCTATATTATATTCTAAACCTTCCGGCGAGAAGGGTTAGAACATTAATTAATATTCTCGGCAAACGACGATACTTGACAGTTAGGACTTGACAGTTAGGACTCCGGACTTATAACCCCAAGAACGCATCATCCCGCTCTTCACTTATGGGTTCTCTCCGGATGAGTTTTGCTATTCCGGGACTAGATAAACATAACATTTATATTAACATTTATAAATTAATTTTATTTTTTATAAAAGCTTATTAGAATATATACTTACACGCTTTTTTTATCACTGTACAAGGCCGTGGGGAAGGATATATTAGCTCTTGGTCCTCAGGAGAAGTCGGCTAATATACATATAATGTTCTGGCTCTTTATAGTGCGGTGGTGCAGAATTCTCCCGTTAGAACCTAACATCCACCTTCACAAAATTCTCTTTCTACTCTCGTGGGTTCTTTACGGTGTTCACTGACAGAAAATAATACTGCTGGATCTATCATTCCGTATCACATCAAGTTGCCTGCCGGCAGGAGATGATTGGGTGGGAAGTGCACGATTTATAGGACCTGTACTTCCATCTTGAGTTTACTTGTTGGCAAGAGTCTGCGAAAAATAATATCCGAACAAATAAAAGAAGTTAATGAACAAGCAAAGGTATGACATGTCCAAAGTCTGCACTCATCCACCGCGTGTCCCTGTCAATATTCTATCCGAGGGGACATGAAATTATCAGATTCACTTACCAGGTTTACTAGAGTCTTACTTGATCTTGTTTGTCATATTATTTTATTTATTTATTTTATCTTTTAAGTTTCATAACATACTACGAGCAGCAAGTGTGAACAAAATAGCAGGGTGGTATTCCCATATATATGATATATCCATCAATATCAGGGTGACACGGATCTCCGGAACTTCTTCCATCTATCACCCTTCATGCGTAATAGCATTTCTTTCTCTTTCAATACTTCATCAAGGACTGGATCGAGACGTTGTGCACCGTAGTGATACAGAGATTCCTCCACCATGTACTGAGGTTATCGTGTAGAAGACGTGCCTCATGTTGGAAATCCCACGCACCAAAGTTCTTGAAAGAAAAAGCAAGGACTCGCTGTACTCCCCGTTGTCATCTCAAATAAGTACCGTAGTAACTATTCAATATTCCCTGGGTGATATTTCGCGCAGCTGTCTTTTGCTGATTTTTCGTTATTTTGGAATGAATTAAGTAATACTGTTTGCGATAAAGCGTGACTGGATTGCCAAAGTACTGTAGTGATATGAGAATAATTTTAGTATGTGCGGATATTTTTTTCAAGATTTTATGTATGAACAAACATCTCGTTATTATATTTCTGAAAAGCAATAATAAATAATTATGAACTGAAACATCTCATCGTGCATCTTCATGCGCAGATTCAGTGATTACTACGCTAATCACAAAAACCTTAACGTCAACTCTCGTTAGATATTGATTTACTTTATTTACTGCAAGCAAGGGATGAATATATGATCTGATGATAATGCAAAACGACAACTGATTGCAGATGAGAAATCACATACAAGTCACATCAAATCCCATAGACATGAACAACCAGATGTATCCAACTATAGTTTGTATATTACCATTCGGAATACATAACTGTAGCGAGCATCGTCATATTTCCCCTACATTAAATCAACAAAATTGATGGATCCATCATGCTTTCCATCCTCTAAATAGAAAAGGTCATGCGAGATGCATGGCCACGTTTTACAGCATACAGCACAGTTGTAGTTATTGTGGTTGTGGGGTTGTAGCACCGTAGGTAAACCGTAGCTGCTAGTCTAAACGATGGGCCGAACAACCCCGAGCTTCACATCCGCTACAGGCCCAGCCCAGATTTTTCCCGTTTACCCGTAGTCTATAGGCAGTTTGTGACAATAATATCCTGCAACACAGCTTTGTACAAATAAGAGAAAAAAAGAAAAGAATGGTATAAATACCGGTCTTTCGAAGGGACTGCATGCCAGTCAAGAGATTTAAATATTGCTGAGTTACAATGTAAATTTAAATATACACTCTTAGTCTTGTGGAGTGAAAGAATTTAATGCGTGAGATGCAGTGCAAATTTTAACGCGCCTGGTTTCATGAAGACTTCAGACTCACACGACAAATTACAATTTAAATTTAAAATCCTAAATTTAAATTTCTATATTTAAAATCTAATTTAAACATCTTTTAGGAGAACGAAACACATGACCTTCTGGAAACCAACAAAATCCATAAGCGCAATGATTACACCTGGAACTATCCAACTATAAATCAATTCCTGTTTAGTCAATTTCTCAATCGAATCAATCAGTGAGACATATAATTTAGAGCTAACCCTTCCTAGAAAAGAGTTAGTCCTAAATTATATCCCATGTACATTGTCTAAGTGTACATGAGTGAATATACTGTCTCCTATGATGAGACTGTATCTTCCTCACGGCCTTGTACAGTGAATTTTGTTATCTCTTATCAGAAAATATATATATATTATAATATATTATAAACAAATAAAAATAATTCATAAATAATATATATTAACCCGTCTCGGAGTAGCCAACTCATCAGAATATAACTCATAAGTGAAGTCCGGGCTGATGCGTTGCTGGGAAGATAAATCTGGAATACTAATTCAAACCGAGTCGTTTCCAAAGAACGATTAATTAATTTACACTTATGTACACTTCGAAATGTACATGGGTGAATATCCTCATGTCCACACAACATGAAGAAGTGTTGGATAAGCATGTTCGATGAATAAGAAGTGTCAAAGATTGAACGGGGAGTTACGACTTCGGCCAAGTTTTTGCAGATGCTTTCTGCGGTCATCTATTGAATTACTCGCAGAAAAACGTCAGGGGTGTTATTTTATTGAATTTTAGTCTTTTGTCTATATGTAGAGAAATCTATTCTTCATCAAAATAATTATAGATGACAATGATTAAAAATAATTAATAAAGCTATTATACTCTTAATTCATCATTGCGACGGAATTGAATCACGGTTCCGTACAAAGCTAACTGTGCAAAAGTTCTAGCCTTTCTCCATTACGCAGTGAGGAATATTTTGACTTAATTTTGACACCCTCTCATAGAGATGTCAAAATTAGAATTTTTCGGAAGATTCGAGAGAGAGTTACGATTTCGGTCAACCTCATATATTTTCTTAACGGGATTCTATTCCTTTTGTCTGTTCTTTTCTAAAGTAGCGCATCTACTTACTTGCAGTCTCATAACTGAAAGAAATTAATACAGAGGTCATAGTGTTCATTCACTAAGACGACCCATAATGAACCGCAACTAAATTATGGCTTTTCTCTCTCGAACATTGAAAAACATTTCTCCTAGATTTTGACACCCTCGAATTGATGAACCTTTGTGTTGAACCCCAAGTATGAGTATAAAATCATGAAATATAATATTTCTTTTTTCCTCATAGTGTTATTTGAGTCAAAAAAATATTCTCTTTTGCTCCAAAAAGTTTCAAAATTTTCATCTTAACATTTCTCTATCAGTACTAAAGACCCAGACGCATTAGCATTCTGGTCTTACAACTTGTTGGAGAATCAGGGTGAGTAATAAACTTTGCTTGCGCACGGCTATTATCAGCTAGAGCTAATAAGTTGAGAGAACATATTCGATCTTATTCTTTTAGTTTTAATATGTTTGTGAGAGCACCCTCTTATGGCTTAATTTTTGCATCATAAGCTGAATTGATGCATAGAGGCTTTTAAATTCTCAACTTCTTGCATAGAGAAGTTAAGCTTCTTCATGGTATCCCTTCTTGATTCTGGCTAACAGACTTTTTACAAGCTTTTAGCTAAAACGCTAGTTGAGTCTGGGTTCTAATTAGGTTGGTTCGAGATGAATCATAACTTGTAAAACGGGTGAATAGTTTTAATTTGATTTTTTATTTTATAGATTATAAGTTGAGATAAAAACCTGGTCACCAAAAGCATTGTCTGCATAACGGTTGAATTTCTCAGTTCTCTGAAAAAAAAACTCGCAAAATAATGTCCTTTGGGTCACCAGTAGCACTTGTATTCGTACTCGCTTGCCACTTTGGGTAATTTCCGAATAATTTTTCACATCTTTCTTATGTAATGTAGGCTCATAAATTATACTGGGACTTCTTATTTTTCTAAAAAAGTTACTGGAACAGATTACCCGGAATGCCGGATCTAGGCTGGGGCTGATCCGCTGGAAGTGCCAGGACCAGCAAAGTTGCTCAAGCCATGCAGCTTTCTCCGTCTGGATACATAAGAACGTGAACTTTATTATTATTTGCAATTGTCAGCGAAACTGATATCGTTTATAATCGGGAACTTATTATTACTTCAAATCTATATCATTACATTTTAGATTTTCTTTATTCTTTAATTACAACTTTGTTTATTTGTAAACATTATCCTTTTACAAAATATATACCAAATGCGTAACAGTAGTCACGTGTGTCCTGAACTTCAATGTACCTAGAGAGTTATAAGTTAGTTATATTGTTGGAGTATCAGTTTTATAAGTAATAAAAATACTCAACTTGTTTATGAAGATTACTACTTACATGGTTTGATCGTTGATATTTTTATTATCGTCATTGAACATCAAAAGAAACCATAGTGAACTATATCATACTTGACACACTTTAAGACATAAAAAGAATATTTCTTTCTTTTATAGAAGGAGATGTTCATCACAGTTCTTATTATGTTAACCGGATTTGACTGCACCTCCTGAATCCAAATTCAGAAATGCTATCAAATCATTCAGATTATTCTTTTAAAATGTGATCTCTTTCCAGTTTGGTTGTTAAGAGCCAGCTAATTTTTTATCGTCTTCACATAGGATAAATATGTCTACACGTAAAAACCCTATGTGGAAGGGTTTGGTCATAAATTGGCACAACTAAAGTAAAATACGATGTTTATTTATTCGTTAACATCTTTATGGGGAAGCAGGAGACCGTGTCAGACTTTATTTTATGTGTGTATTCGTTTTCATGGAACCAAGTGTAAAGAAAAGACTCCCAAGCAAGACCAGCAGAACAAAATTTAGAACTGAAAGAGTGGAAATGAAGTTTATCTATGTTGCGATGTCATAAGTTATATCGTTTTTGTATGCATGGCTTTAGATAATATTTGGTTGATGAATTTTCTTGTATTTTCATCCCTATGGAGAGAGCTAAATTTTGGGTTGTATTTCAAGTTGGTCTTTTCACCAGGACGAACCAGGCGTCTTCTTTGCATATATGTTCATCTCCTTCTTCTTTCTGATGGATGGAGGAGGAAAATATGCAAGGGTTTAATTTGTCACCTAACCCTTATGTTGGAGAGGGTTAGATGGAACATATGGGTTAAATAAATTAAGAATGATAAATTAAATCATCAATTAAAAGTGATAAATTTATCAAAAGTCTTCCGCACATGTACGTGTAGAAGCGCATCTTTTTGCATTCTCTTTATGAGTTATAGTTTGGTGTTCTGGTATTTCTAGCATGGATATTACCATTAACAAACTACTGTTTCTTTATATTAGTATAGAGTTCTACACACTTATGTCTTTTCTTATAACAGAAAGCGAACAAAATTTCTCCAGAAAGTTCATGTTGTATGCATGTATTCTCTCCTCCGTGGTTGCTTTGGATGCATACTGTAAGTAGGCAAGCCTGCATAAGCACCTTTTCCATCTTCAGATGGAGAAGGTGGCAGGTTTAATTTATAATTTAAATTTTGTAAAAAATTATGCAATAAATGAATATCATTCTAAATTAATGATTATTTTAAGGCAGAGCCCCTGTCTTATGGTTTTGGCAGCGCAGCAGGTCATGCTGTGATTATAGGTCCCCTCTGGACTCACATGCATGCAGCTTGTGGTTCTGGTAATATTTAATATTTATAAGATAATTAAAACTAAAATTTAAATCTTTTATCTAACATATATAATTTTCTCTATAACTTAAACAAGAACATCACTACACATAGAAAGTAAATCAAAATAATCTCTGCGTCCATCTCACCCTGGGGACGAGTCCACTCCCTTTATTTGTTCTCTTCTACCTCGTTTGTCCTTTTCTCGGCTATGCTGGCTAGGTCGCTTGGAATTCATATTATTATTTATACTAAAGCAAGAACAAAGTTGTTACGACTTTGGTGTAGTCTTCTGAAAAGGAGTTACCTTTGCATATAGAAAGAATCGAGAAACAAAATTCTTTATCTCTGAATCCGACCAGCTACTGAATATGCATGCTGGATGAACTCCGGGGGAACTTTTGCTCGCTTCATGTTACTGAGAATATATATATGTGTTAAGTAAAAAATATGTATTAAGTACATGAAAAAAATTAATATATTTTATAAAAGTTATCTGTTACCCATGCCTGGAAAAACGGAGAGAGTAGAAGATAACCCATAAGTCCCGACCAAGGTGCCGCGCTTCAGAAGGTATAAGACCGAGAGTCCACAGTCGTTTATACATTAATATACATCTTAGTTTAATTTAGTACCTAACCCTTCCTGCCGGAAGGGTTAGGTACTAAATTAACCACCTGTATTGCCTCCTCCATCGAAAGATGGAGGAGGTGAATATGCAGGTGCTCTGAATACACATAAACAGTTGCGGTTCCGGCCAGGGAGTTAAATACATCTACTGATACAAATATAAGTTAAAGTGACTCGAATAAATTCAATGCTGGTGGTTCCTAAGTTCATACTACACTGTAGTTCTAATTCGAGAGTAACACTAGCAACGAACCAACAATACCTTTATCAAAATAATGCTTTGTGTTATGTTTACGCATATAAGATGTTATGTATATGTTTCAGTTTTACTTTTACTTTTACAATTTTTATGTTTTGATTTTCCATGTTTTAAATCACTTCATCTACAAAACACTAATAAACTTATAATTGATGCTTGATTATTCTATCAGTTTAACCACTATTAGTGATAAATATCCCAGCGATGTTCCGAGTGATTTTGTATGAAATCATAGTTTGAATAATAGTGTATATACATCCAAAGTGACGTTTTGTCTTAGAGAAGGAAGAAAACAAACGGTAACAAATTATTATTGTTCATTTGTTTAACAACTGACTTAGTGTTTAATGAAGTTTAGTGCGATAAAACTGATTTAGTGTTTACTGAAGTTAAGTGAGATAAAGCGCAGACATTAAAACTGAACGTTGATTTTAGAAAAACTGACACAACAAACCTGAACGTCAGTTCAGAATTAACTTACCGTATGAAAACAAGATTGGAATTAGACTTTTTACTTTAGACTGGAATTACGTAAAGAGAGATGTACAAAAACAAGACTTTTAACTTTAGACTGGAGTTACATGGAAAGAGAAGATAAAAAAAATATATATAAATAAACCAATTATTTGTTACGTGCACTATACACATGTTATCACAGGAGACAATATCCATAAGTACAACATCTACAAGCGCTCCCATGATGTTATTATCCCATGTTAAGATATAAAAGTTGTATTAGTGCATTCATTATTTTTCTACTCCATATTGTTTTCTCTTTTATATCTCATAATAGAGAATCATACAAAGAGCTTTTTTAATTACCAAGAAATTTCAGTTACTCACGCGGTGTAACAAGATATACTCAGCAAGTACCTCTCACACTTTCCCTTAAACCCCGAGTACAAGTGCTCCTGGTAACCCCTAATACCTTATTTTGCAGGTTTGCTTTCGGAGAACTCAGACATTTAATTGTTATGCAGAAAATGATTATGGTGATTATATTTTAATTTTATAAAATATAAAATATAAATAAATTTATTCACTAGCTTTAGAAGTTATGATTCATGTAAAAACAAACTATGCAGTATTAGCATAACAGAATCTTTTCTTCAGACTGAAATAACATTATGAGGGAAAAAAAATCTCTTTCATGCTTTTATACTCGTACCTCTAGGTTTAAGCACCACTTCCTTGCACTCAGTATTGTGTGCTTTTGTTGTGTAACAAGAATCAGCAGACACAATTAACCATATCTTAAGTGGTAATTGTGGTTACTTTATCGCTTCTATCAAATATATGATCTGGGTGTGGCTCATACAAGATCTCGTCTATCTCTTCTACTTTAGTAGTTTAATAAGCATGGAAAATATAGATTTAAACAATGAAAACGGTCCTCTACTATGGAAAATGTTCCAATTGAAAATAAGTTCTCCATTCTTTTGCCAATAATACAACAACCCATTTTCTAAATACATACTTCTGAATATAAAATATGAAACAAGGTTCAAAATACTACGATTCATCTATAAATAATGGATGACATGCAAGAAAATAACACATCTGTTTCGGAATGAATGATGTTGTATTGAACGTCAGATGATTTCGATGAAACATAAAGTTAACTTTGTGTAGAATACGATGTTACAAATTATTCAACAAGAAACTCTTACTTGAGTTTCTTGTTAATTGGTCAGAATGAGATATGTTTCCTATAGGGACCCTCAAAAGAACTTAGTGTCATTCCGGTGAAGGGATCGTATATTACGAGCCATTACTCGAAGTCTAACAGGATTCGGTGTTGACAAGTTGATATTAAAAAATAAAAACAAAACTTAACAAGTTTGTTGACTCGAAATAAGCATGCTGTTTCCCGCCTCAGACAATGAAAAATGTAAGCTCTTATACCCAATCATTGTTTAGCCAGAGAAGCATCACTAGCTTTTCATGAAGAGAAAGGAGATTGCACTCATTGTAGAGGATCAATGCGCAAATCTATATTTCCAATCCAAGGTTATTTCACGCGGCTCGTGTATTTAGAGGTTAAAGATCATATCAAGATTAAAGAGTGAATATATATTCTACAGTATTGTATTATAACATTGTGTGTCTGAGATATTTAATGATTTGATAACTAGCTGTCTTGTTTCATATGATAAGTGTGTTGACTTCCGTGTTAAAAAAAAGAATAACTCCATCTTAAAGATTGAAAAAAAATGAAATTCCATGCTCATCCAGCTATGTTAACCAATCTCGTATCTATCACAAACAGCCAATGTTTTAAAGGAACGGCCCACTATTTTATATCTCTTGCGCGGTGGGCGTCTATGTAGCAATGCTTATTCACCAAGGCTCAGTTCAAGTATCAAGTCAGCCACTTGAGTATCAAGTTTATATGAGACTGTATATTCATGCTTATTCACCCGTGTACACGGGTGTTTAATAGATTATTCACCTATGTACGCTTGTGTTTAATATATGTTTCTAACCCTTCCGGTGAGAAAAGTTAGAAATATATATTAATACTTCTGTTAAATGACGCATAATGATAATTTCATTCCTGGACTTATACCTCCAGGAAGGCCTCAGCCCGCTCTTCACTTATGGTTCTGTCTGGGTCAATTTGCTACTCCCAGAGAGGTTTACATATAATATTTATAAATAATTTTGATTTTTTTATTATAGTTTATTACAATATATTTTATAATACTTACACATTTTTTGATAAGAGAAAACAAAATTCACTGTACAAGACCGATAGAGATGCTTGTTATTTACCCATGTACACTTAGACAGTGTACATGGGGTATAATTTAGAGCTAACTCTTTTCTTAGGAAATGTTAGCTCTAAATTATATGTCTCAATGATTGACTCGATTGAGAAATTGACTAAATCAGAATTGACTCATAGTTGGATAGTTCCATGTGTGATCATTGTGTTTATGAGTTTTGTTGGTTTCCAAAAGACCATGTGTTTTGTTCTCCTAAGAGGTGTTTAAATTAGATTTTTAAATATAATAATTTAAATCTAAGATGTCAAATTAATATATTTAATTAAGACTATAATTTTTCGTTTGAGTTTGACATATTCAGAAACCAGGCGCGTTCAAATTTTCACTGCACCTCACTCGTTAAATTCTTTCACTGTACAAGACTAAGAGTGTATATTTAAATTTACACTGCACCCCGCAAAATTTAAACGTTCTGGCTTGCGTGCAATCGTCTTTGAAACGGCCGGGTATTTGTACAATTCTTGTCTTTTTCTGTTACTGGTACAAGGCCGTGGGAAAGGATATTATTCACTGGGGCTCAATTCAAGTATCAATTCAGCCACATGAGAAATTATACAACTGTGCTTCATCTAGAATAGTACTCATGTTTCGTGGACTTTTTCTTATAGCGTAAATTTTTATTTTTTATTTTTTTTAGGAAAAGTTAGGTAATAAATTAAAATTCTGTATAAGATTAATATACGTTTGTTAGCAATCCCTAGCGTTTGTAGTTTCAGAAACGCATTTGTCCCTATTCGTTTTATGGATATATCTGGACCGCCACACACCTCTAGATATAATTATTATATAATAATTATTATTTTTTGTTTTTTTTTGTTTACAATATAACTTATAGATATAGATATATATATATATATATATCTCATTTACACCTTTTCGGATAACAGAAAGTGAGTAAAAATTCGCCGAACCTTTTTTGCATCTTTTAACTTTTTAATCTAGCATGCATATTTTTGCTATGTATCGTACGTTGAAGTCAGGTTCGACAGAAAATAATTACGAAAATATCATGTACAAAACTAGAAAAAAAATCAGATGAGTACAGTGCCAGAATCTCAAAAGAAGAAAAAACTGTTAAAATTCTAATACATTCTGAATAAAAAATGAATAGAATGAAAAACGATTTTTTAAACATTAACAGAAAAGCTTCAGAAACTTGCCGAATTATTTTAATTTTCAGTCTTGATTGCCGAACCTCATTTTTTCAGAAAAAATGAATACTCGGTAAACAAGTGCCGAATATTTAATTTTTCTTCGAGGTACGGTATGAAACTAACTCTTCCTGTTCATGGAATTTGGGCTAGCTCAATGAAGTGAAAGGTAATGCCAGTCCACTCTCCCTTCATCTAAGCAAATAGCCTTCAAAAGGAGAATACTGCAGGGAATCCGCGTGATCCGCCAAGCCAAATGAGCAAAAGATTGAGCGAGTGGACCCACCAGCTTGGCAGGTTGCAAGCAGCTATACGCTGAAATCCGGTCTACACTCATGGTCAAGGTAGCGAGTACAGTTGTGGTGGACGAGATCCAAGTGGTATATTTGGTTGCTGCAAGAAAAGCATGTCTGACATACAAGCGTCCAAACCTATAAAGCGTCCGATATTATCGCTGGATAAAGTTTACACATTTCTAACGCTCTTTGTGACCTTCGGTACCAGAATTAGATTGATTTTCGTCTTATGCACACATGCATATCAACAATCCAATCAAATTTGAGTGAAATGCAGTTTGATTAGCTGGACTCCAGTCATGTCCTCATCAAAGACGGACAGCGAATCTTCAGTGGAGTTTAAAGTCAAGTCCATACAAGTAGCCCTGGTAACCAGGACTACTTCGTTTTGCGTGTTGCCTGCCTGAGAACCCAGAAATTTAACCGTTACACACAAGATGCTTTCGCTGATAAAACTTTCATAATAATAGAACCGATTAAGTATGGAATTAAATCATAGCTTACGCTCCAATTCACTTCTACACGAACTGTTAAGTATAGATCGACAAATGATGAGACAAGGTTTTGGTAGCCAAATAGGAGAAGAGAGAAAAGGAAATCCATTTGCTGCTTATATATTGACAATGGGGTTTAGTTTACAGAACATATGATTGCATTCATCTTCATTTTGCATATCGCTTAATACGATATGTAGTTTATTCTCAATATATATGTACCATGATCATTTATCTCTTTTTTTGGAGAAGTATAAACCGTAAAAGCTCCAGTTCAGCGTTGCCATCACCGACATTATACATCGTTATACATGGAGCTTTTACATGCATCACCGACATTACACATTCTTGAGACTATATATTAACTTTTAACTTGAGTGTTGAAACAGTATATATATATACTGTTTCGTTGAAGTTGCTTATTCACATGACTGATGTTTGGATGTTTTCCCAGTACAAGGATAAAAAATTTCGGTCCGCAGATAGTGATATAGGAAAAAATTACCCCATTGCCAACATCACGACTTGCTTTTATCTATTTTCATCCTTAGGTTTGTTTTCTCCCACTGTCTCCTCCTCTGTTTCCGAGAAACAAAGCAGTTCGGCCTGCGTGCTTTCGTTGGCGTCATGGACACTCTTATCGTGATTTTCATTCGATTCTCTTTTTCGCATCTGAGCACATTTTTTCCCTTCCTTTTTCTTTTTCCCTTCCGAAGCAGCTAAATAATTCCGCTCTCCCTTCAGCCGTGACATTTTTTCTTTTTCCCTTTCATTTTCTTCCGTCCCTCAACCATCTCGGTGCTATTTTATGCAAACTGATTTCTATATGTGGAAATGCATGAACGGTGCAGCATACCAATGTTCACTTGGTTAGACTCCAGCCCGGTACAATTGCCAACTGTAAGCGTTTCTTTATTCCATGTCCACGGTGTTGAAAGAAGAATGTTCTAAGTCTTCTTCATACAGAAGAGAAGAAGCAAACAAGCGTATAAGCATACTTACAATCGTTGTAAGTCTTGTTTCCTTCTACAGAAACGGCAGACATTGCTCCTGCCATAAACAATGCTACAGTTCTGTTACATAATATAACTGTACAGATGACTGAAAGTTGCTTGGTATAAACTTCCATTATATAAAAAACTACGACCCCGGCAAGCAGGGACAGAAGCGTGCTCAGACCCGGTGATATATGTAGATAACATGCACAGCACAGAAGGGGACCGAACGAAGGCAGCCATATTTACACAAGAGTGAAGAAGAAAGCCTTCGGATCTGGATCGAACGTAATAACTACATATGAACGTACTGTCCAAGAGGTGGGCACTACTGTAGTGGCCATTACTATACGCGAAGACTGTGTCAACTAAAGCCTTCGGGTGTACAGCAAACATCATACAAGTCCAGCAACTCGGATCGACCTCGGGCGAAGAGAAGGAGTTTGTACTGATTTCTCTCGTCTGCAGTCACAACTACTAACAGCACCTCCTACTCCGCCCCTCGCTATGCAATCACATCATTAGTCGTTGTTAGGCAGGAAGCAAAGAAAAGAAGTCAATGCAAGAAAGAAGACGGCAGAGTACCTTCCATCGCTCGTTGGGCCGTTGTATCTCGAAGCAAAGCGCTGCAAAGAGGAATGAATTCAGGAAAGACTTCCGCTGCTTCGAAGATTGAGCACGGATGAGCAGGCGGGGAAAACAGATCCAATGAGCGCTCCTCCTCTTCAAGAGTGAGATTGGTGAAATACCGGCGGTGGTCTTCTCGCTTGGAGAAGAAAATGGTGTCGATATCTGTCATTGTGATCGTTTCGGGATGGACAATAGATTTCCAAAGTGCCTCCCTCTTGACTCATTGAATGCCATTGCTCATCAACCATTTGCAAGAAAGAGCATACTTCTCACAACGAACCATCGATCGCAAACAAACGCGGAGGATATTGTTCAGAGGATTGCGGCATCTATACTTATTAAATTGTAAAGCACGCTGCAGAATATTGTTAGAGTTTAATTCAACCCTGTTTTTTGTATCAGCGGCTCCTAAACTCATCCTCATCAGCAATGATATCTATCTTCAACATTATACTGACTTAAAGTACATCCTAGTACTATATTTGAAGCTCCGTATATAGAATAAACTGTTTATTTCAATCGGGCTTAACCAAGATCGGAGCTGAAAGGAGAGTACAAGGAAAAGAGAGTTCTAAGATCTTCTGCACCTTATCTAGATCTACGACAATGCCGTCTTTGGATATGATATGACCCAAGAGTAACCCTTCTTCACACCCAAAAATATATTTCTCTGGATTGAGAGATGCATTTGTTACATCTAAACACTATAAGACCTTTACAAGGTGCTCAAAATGCTTCTCCTTACTCCCGTAAACACAAAAGTCATCTATAAAATCTCTCACAAACTTCCCTAAGAAAGGTTCGAACACTTTGTTCATAAACCTTTGAAACGTTGTGAAGTCTTGATTTTTCATTTTTGTTAATTAATTAATTAGTTGTAAAGTAAATAAAAAGAATAGGTGATAAAAGATAAAAGATATGAATAGAATAGTGTTAATTACAAGGTTAGTGAAGAATCTATATTCCGGAGGAATGTATCGAATATATGGAGACACTTGAGAGATGACTTCCTCCTAGTTGAATTCCTCGGGCGAAGAGCTTTCTAACGATATGTTGTACGAGGCAACCGGAGGCTGAATGACGAAGTTACAACAAGCTGAAGATGTATCGCAGTTGGAGAGGAAGAACATCACCGCACTACGAGCGTCGAAGAACGTCAGTCAAGAAGGAGGAAACCCTAACTTCGGTACCTACTCTAATTGCTCGGATCCAATCTCCATCTGATCTGTCACACCACAAGTATCTCATTATTTGTGTATGTGCTTATATAAATTTTATTAGGTATGACTATCTTATAGATTATTCTAGTTCGAAGATCTAAATCTAGAGTGATCAAAAGTAGTCATAACTAGCTGAGATAGTTATAACTAAGTTGAGGAAACTATTAGAGGTTCCACTAAGGCACTATGTGACAAGTGCGGAGCTCTAAATGGATATGCTTCTCAAAAGTATGTAACTTTGTTGATCATCGCTGATTGGATGCATGATGGAAAGTCATGCACAAAGATCTAAAGATGCTCCTCAAAAGACGTATTAGTTTGTTGTCGTCTTCCGATTGGATAGCGTGGAAAGTTTACACTTTACAAAAGCTAAAGTAGGAGAATCTCTTACTTTAGTAAAGGAGAACAAGTAATGTGTATGCTATTCTTAAAGTCTTAGTAGCCTTTAGAAGTTTAACTATTTGGGATTGTGTACTTATCATGAGATAATGTAACTTAGTGAAAGTTACCACGGTAAGAAGTTGTAGAGTATATAAAGAGGAGTTGAGAGGATGGAAGGCACTCTCATTTTCCTTTCTATAAGTAAAGTGAGCATTGTATACCTTGGGAGTCCTTGAGTACTATGTGATACAATGTGGAGAGCGAGGTTAGAACTTGTTTGCAGGAACGCTATTAGAGGGATCGATGTGACCATACGGGTCAGAGTGTTGAGTGAAGTGAGCATGGGTATAATTGAATCTTTGTAATTAAGGTGCACTAGTAATCTTAGTCATTTGAGTTACCCCTGGGTGAGAGACAGGTCGGCTTACATTTTTGGTTCCGTTGCCGGGACCTCGATACAAAGATTTGTATTTAGTCTTTAGTACAGTTTATGTCTGTTTTTGAACATGAGTTCAAAATCTTTGTACATTCACTATGTTGTAGAGGGCAAGATAAGCTTTCCAACAAGATTTATATCTCCGAGAGATCAATTGCAAAGAGAGAGTTATGTCTTTCGGAAGTTAAGGGGGTTTTCGATACCAAACAGTGAGCTCTCGGGAAAGAGTTTACAGTCATTTCCATATTTTCAGTTTTCAGAGTTAGACCTTGAAATCTTCCAAGTTTATAGCTTCCAAGATAAGCTATATAGGCACTCAAATAATGCATGAATTGATCGAGTAGAACTTGAGTTATGGCATTCGAAGCGAAGGGGGGTCAAATCTGTTATATCGCATACTGAAGAGTGACGAAAGTGAAAGAATTTCAGAATTCTTGGAGAGGATTTTGTTCGATCTCTGAGGCTTGAAGTTGACAAGTTAAGCTTCTACTTAGTAATGTGAGAGATTGCTAAGCGAGAGGATGGTCGAGTGATCAAAAGTGTCAAACAAGCTACATAGTGAGAGAGATGTATGACAGATCATCGCCATGGAAGGACATCAAGAGTGGAAATTGAGGTTGAGCAAGATTCCTCAAGGCTACTCGGTGATAGTTACCGCGGATCTGACGAAAAGAGAATTTTGAGGAAGAAGTTGAGAGTAGTCGTAAGAACCAGGAGAAGAGCTCGAGGTGTTTTTTGTGTGGAGAAGAGAGACATAAAGTGAGCAAGTGTCCTACGAAGAATAGACTTTTGCGTGAGCGAAGAGGGTTGGTCGACTCAAGCTTACACATAAGTTCTTCTCTCTTAGACAAGGCGTCATTGACCCTACAACCTTTTGTCCTAGATGTGGAGTGGACGAGATTCCAGTTGAGCACGAGTGTAGCGCAGTGGTTGCTTTGCTAGAAACTGTAGCCGAAGGTCTCGAGAGAAGGTTGAGTGTAGAAACGGAACGAGTGAACACCTCTAGCGAGGATGGAGATAGTCTGTCACAGAGAGATAAAATAACCATGAGGGTCAAGCTTATTCTAACCTTTGGAGAGAAGAGAGCTCAACGGATAAATTGTGGATTGCGGTGAAGTACAATCTTCACATCCACAAGCAGTACCTTGAGTAAGAAGAAGAAAAGAAGAGAAGAATGGGGAAACTTCCGATGTTTTATGAAAAGGATGGAGAAGACGTGGAAGGGTTTCTGATGGACTTCAAACGAGCATGCATTGGCAATGGAGATCGAAAGAAGAGCGAGTGGGTAGGGTTGATACCTGAATTTCTTGAGAATTCTGCATTGACATGGTATGAGGATAGGAAGAAGAGAAGCGTAGTGAGGACTCCAGTTGATACTTGGGAAGTATTGACGGAGGCCTTAATTGAAACTTTTCTTCCCGATGAAAGTTACGAGAAGCTAATGGTGGAGGTAACTTACCTCAAACAAGGAGAGAAAGAGAAAGTAAGGACTTACGCCGAGAGGGTGGAGAAATTAGAGCAGAAGTTTCGGGTGATTTTACGAAAGAGTGGAGATGTAGTAGAGCCAACGATGGTGGGCATTGGAGCAATGCTCGCAAAGAATTTTATTGGAGGATTGAGGCCGGAGATTCGAACACAAGTGCGGTATGAGAGACCAACTTCGAAGGCTGATGCAGTGAAGATCGCAACCAAGATGGAAGAGAGTCTGGATGGAGATGACTTGCAACCAATGACTATTGGGGCAACATGTGGAGATGTGCAAGTGCCAAGCATGTCAACTCGGATACCTGCGAGTGTTCCGACTGTTCGATTTCAGAATCCGACTCTGATAACTCCTACTAGTGCGGTTACAGCCAATGTACCATCTAGATATGTTACTCCTGACTTTCGTGATGAGTTGAAAAGTCTAACAGAATCTCTGGCAGATTTGAAGATCAATATGATGAATTTGTTGCAACACCGGTGTCGTGTTGTACATGGGTTTGTACAGTGAAAACTAGTTGCAAAGAGATCTTTTCTTTGTTGTGTAAAAGAAGCTGCCCTGTAGTTTATCAAGCTGGGCAGGAGCTAAGCTGAGGTGGTGCTTGACAAGCTGCCCCCTAGCTTGGGTTGAAATATCACCCTAAAGAGGGCGAAAGTTCCCAGAATGTAGAGCTCGTCGAGGAGAGCGACGTCGTACTTCTAGTTTTGACAGAAAGTGCTTTAAGTAATAGTTAGCACGTGTTTTAAACTAAGAAATATGCGATAGAGGGAAATCTGTCGATTCTGACTCGTGACTCGAACTCATAATCTGATTGCGTGAGTGTGTAGGTGTTCACAAGTACTATAGTTTCGACTCTTTACTCGTTTAAAACAGAGTTGTATAGAGAAGTTAGCGTACAGAAAGCTAGTAAAGACTTTACAGGAAGATTTCTTTAGTAAAGCATATGTACAGACTGTAAAAGCTTTTTGAACGGAACCAAAGGCCATCCCAGTGATAGGGCGCCTGCCTAGGAGGGAAATGGTCTCAGGATCAATCCCTCCTGGCCTCTGGTTCCTATTCTGGCATGTTGACCTCCCTGATGGGAGTCTATGTTGGGTATGCAGCCATGTCCTGTATACCTAGGGACGGGAGACCGGTATCTCTCTTAAACGTGGGCTTCCTGGCCTAAGCCTCCGCATGCCATCCTGAATATACTATGGGAGATACCTGGTGCGCATATGGGGGGGCTGTAAGCCCTGTGGGGCAGCCTCATAAGTGTTAGGGCTTCGGCCTACATTGGATGGCTTGTAGTATATTCAGGATGGCATCAAGATGGCATCAAGAGCACATGAAAATTTTGTTAATTTGTTAAATAACCATCGAGTCAGCTTAAGATGGGGAATGAAACTGTGAGAACCTTTATTAGTGAAGAGGTAGAGTTTGTAGAGACAATTGTGAAACTTGTATTAAAAAGGGGCCAAACTTGTAAATAAAGCTTTGTACGCATAAGGACAGAGGGGGGCAGCTTAAGCTAGGGCCCTGCTTCTGATAAGTGACTGCGCTTATAAGGACAGCAGGGGGGCAGCTTAAGCTGGGGCCTTAAAACTTTAGGTTAAATACTGCGGCGGCTGAAGATCGGGGACACTTTTCAAGGGAGTTTTCTAAGAGAACTGGAGCGGAAGGAGGAGGATTAGGGATTGGGAGTTGAGGGCACGCAGGAGAAGCTAGGAGGCTGGAGAAGGTCAAATTGCTCACAGATTGAATTGGGAGAGCATCATAAGAGAGAGAGGCAGGGGTTTTAGGCTTGGACGTTGTTTAAATAAACTGTTCTGGAGAGAAATTACTCTCAGGAGACAGTTATATTGAGAGAGATCGTTGGAAATCTACATGGGACTTTTGATCAACGTTGGATCAGATTTCTGAGAGTTTCAGTTGGGGTAAGGAGAGGAATAAGATTCAGGGGCCTGAATTTCTCTATTAGGTTCGGATTGAGAAGTACTGGGTAGACTTTTGGCTTGACGGGTGAAGAGAGATGCGCAGGAGAGGAAGAGAGAGATTTTCTGTACAGTTGGAGAAATTGGTGGTGCAGACGACACTGTAATAAAGTTAATTGAATCTTGAGAGACCTATCTGTGTACCCAAGGTGTGTTTGAGTGCTTGTTTTTGTAATTGGTGGACGCAAGAAGCAGGGTTTTGGAGATCTCATCCTCAGCGGCTACTTGTTTTTCTCTTCTGGTCGTTTTCTTGGATCGATCACAGTCAGGAGGTTCGCCCTCCCCAAGAAAGACTCTTGACTGACATCTGGTGCTTCCACTGAGAGCAATTGGGGTGATCGATTTGGAGAATTGGTTAGATTGGGTTGAAAATGGACACAGTGGTGCTGTACAAGGGGTGGCTGCTGCTCAAGGTGCTCATGTTCAAGGGACTCCTGGTCAGGATGGAGTTGGTTCTCAAGGAGGACCTACGGTGGTTCCAACAGCAGCAGCACAGCCTGCCACAGACACATCTCAGATTCTTCAAGCGTTGGCTGCCTTGATTCAACAATAGCCTGCAGTTGGAGGAGGTGAGCAGAAATCCACGAAGACGTTACAAGCAGTTGTTGGTCGATGTGGACGATTTGATGAGAGAGATGTTACTAGGTATCTGCGGGAGTATGTAGGTGAGATGGAGTTGGTCAGGGCACCTGAAGTGGAGGTAATTCTAAGCTTTGAATTGACTGTTGTTCCTGAACTGAGAGAGAAGGTTAGAGGTTTACAGAGAAGACATTTAGGTGGGTGGACTCTATTTGAACGGGCACTGAGAGAAGAGTTTCTAGAAGAGGACTCTGAAAGAGTCACCAGAAGAACTCTAATGGATTGGACAGAGCGTCAGCCTGGACGTTCCATGGGATTGAATGAGGTGATCCGTGCATTTGAGAAGAGGTATTCTCAGCTTTCTGGTCTAGAGAAGTTGACGTTGGAAGCTAAGAAGACAGAGTTGTTCTTAGGGGCTCTGGATGAGTTCACCGCAGATAGGCTTTGTTTCATGTTGGCTGATCGAGGGGCTTAAGGGGGAGTTACATCTGATTGGAGGAGAGTGGAAGAAGCAGTATCCATCCTTGCTAGGCAACGTCGTGGTAGGATGAAGTTGCAGCTAGAGACCTTGCCAGAGCAAAGACTAGCTCCTCCATTTCATATAGCTCCTCCTACAATACCTCAGGCACCCATAGTGATTCCTCAAGCACCCATAGTGGTTCCTCAAGTGCATGCAGTACCTATCCCAGCACAGAGAGGACCTAGACAGCAACAGCGACCTGTGGAGAACCGAAATCAACATAACTTGATAGAAGAACTCACTCAACAGCTGAGAGATTTGAGGGTTGAGATGGCAGACCTGAGGAGAGACCAACGACCTGTTGCACCAGGTGCTCGACATGTAGGAGGAACCTTTACCAGAAGATGTATTTGGTGCGATAGCCCAGATCATCTTAGAAGAGACTGTCAAGACTTGGCGGTTGCCTTGCGGGAGGGCGTAGTCAATTATCAGAATAATAGGCTGTATTTAACCGTCACGGGGCAGCCTCTTAACACGTATTTTGGGAGAGGAGGAATGAGGAATTCTCTTCCAGCACTTATTGACGCGAATACTACAGCGATGACTGCGGGTTCTACAGAGACTGATGTGTATACAGGGAAGGTTGAGGTGCGCGCTAATCCAACTATGGTTGAGCAGGCTAATGAGGTCTCAGTTGAAATGATGAAGAGAGGTGCAGAAAGCATTAGGAGAGCTACTGGGTGGAGAGATCCAGTAGATGCAACTTCTATTCGAGCTTTTTTAGAAGCAAGTAGCGAACAAGATGCTATGGTGGAAGACAAGAGAAGACGAGGTGCTTCCGACCTAGACGCAGGGGTACCAGACGACGGTGATCGTCGGAGAGTTACGAGAAGGAGAGCAGCAGAACCATCGCCAACTATACCAACTGGAAGGTCTCCTGCTGCAGAGGATATGCCCTCTACCTCTACAGCACCACCACCTACAAGATCCTATGGAAGGTGTACATGATTTACCACAAGAGCTTACTGCTACGGATAGAGTGCGAGGGAAAAGGTTTACAGCACAGGAGAAGGGGAAAGCTCCGGCTTACAAGTTGGCGGGAGACATCGAAACAACAACAGATTTACGTGCTGTTCTAGAGCAACGCATTTTGGATGCTAGAGTTGAGTTTACTCTTCGTGAGGTACTAGGTATCGTCAAGAGAGAGTTTCATGAATTGATAATCGACATCATGAAGAGAAAGAGACAGGTATTGACTGAACAAGTAGGCAGTCAGATGGTTGGTGTGGTAGATGCTATTGGTGTTGATGGATTCAGAGATGATGAATATGAAGTATGGGTTGCTGGTCCTGCTGTTATTGAGAACGAAGATGAAGAGTTTGAGGAGGATAGGTCAAGCGTACATAGCGATTTCAAGAAAAAGCACTGGGCAAGAGCGACAACTGAGACGCAGGTTCGACTTGGGGGACTTTTTGAGCCAGTACCTGCACTTGTGGATCACGGGTCGAAGATCAACATCATTTCCAAGGAGGTGTATGAAAAGAGACAGTGTCCAATCGAAAGGAATCATGGTTGGGTACTTCGAGCTGCAAATAACCAAAAGGGTGAGTTATACGGAGCATGTCCCAATATACGTGTAAGGATTGGAGATGTAGAGGTTGATCAGCATTTCTTTGTACAGTCGTCTGCCTCATATCCTGTCATACTAGGCCAACCATACATCACCGCTGTTCGAATGGAGACAAAGGTGATGAATGATGGGTCTCATTATGCTAGAGTTCGGAGTCCTGATGATAAGTACTCAGTGTAGTTTTTGACGGTTCGTTCAAGACATGAGCGGAACCGACAAACCCTTAGAGATTCTCAAACCAAGAGATGTAAGGGTTTTTGCAGTCCACTCCTGTAGAGCGGGAAGACAGGGGTGTAGAACCTGCTGTTGAGGTCCCGTTAGAGTTGGAAGCGAGACATGTACAAAGGTCTGGAGACAAGTGTGGTGTACAGAGTTGGCAGTCTGGATTGCTGATGTTTGAGGCAGATGGGTGGAGTCAGTTTACAAGAGTTGAAGATATGGAGGAAAATACAAAAAGATGGATGGTGAAACAAGTATCAAAGTTGTGGCGTGTAGGGGTTCTATCTGAAGACGAAGTGGTTTCTGGTTTGTTTGAAGAGTTTATGTCTGTACAGTCAGTTGTTGGTTGGTTAGACAATGTGAGTGGATTGATGGAAGAGGAAAATAGTGTGGCAGTGATCCCTATCCACTCTCGACGCATATATGAGGAGATTGCTACATACGTGCAGTTCTTTCCTCATCCGATGCAGAATAATGAGGGGAGAGAAGCAAGTTGTTGGTGTGCACTCCCTCAAGAAGCAGACGTCCATGCGAAGTACAAATCTGTACTGAGGAAGGTAAGACCGGTAGCAGCTCAACTACCTGTTAACTCCCAGCAGCAAGTACAGTTAGTGGGGACTGAGCCTATATTGCATGATCATAGACGAATAGGGCATCGGTTTACTGAGGAGATATTGAAGGAGCTCCAGATAGGAAGGGGTGAATTCTTGACTGAGGTCGAGAAGACAGTGTTTGAACAGATGGTAGTAGAGCATGGTAAAGCATTCTCTTTTTCAGCAGAGGAGATAAGTTGTGTGGACCCGCAGGTTATAGCGCCTATGGTTATATTCACAATCCCTCATGTGCCTTGGGACCTGAAACCGATCCCAGTTCCTCGTGCTTTGTTGCCTAAACTCATCGAGTTGTTGAAGGAGAAGGTACAGATGAGGATACTTGAGCCATCTATGGGACCATATTCTAGCAGGTGGTTTCACTGTGCCCAAGAAGTCAGGAGCTTTGCGTTTTATTCAAGACCTACAGCCTGCGAATAACGTAATCATTCGTAACGTTGGGACGGGTCTTGTGATTGAAGAGGTAGCAGAGGCATTTGCAGGGAGACCTATCTATTCAATAGGAGATCTATATTCTGGTTATGATCAGTTCCAGCTGGCTGTGGAGAGTAGAGATTTAACTACTATGCATACGCCCCTGGGATTGATGCGGATATGTACTCTTCCACAAGGAGCAACGAACTCGGTGGCTCATATGCAGAATGCGATGCACAAGGTACTAAGGGAGTTTGTGCATGATGTTACCATTCCATTTCTAGATGATATTCCTATAAAGGGCTGCGCGATTGAAGACAAGGATGAAGCAGTACTTGCGAATGGGTGTAGAAGGTTTGTTGCGGATCATATCAGGGATGTAGAATGTATCTTGACTCGCTTGGAAGAGGTACATCTCACCCTGTCGGGAGCTAAGTCCAAGTTTGGTGTGTCTGAGATTTTAGTGGTTGGACATTTGTGTGGAGCTTTTGGAAGGCGACCAAACCCGGAGAAGGTTGAAGCCATAGCTAGGATGGCAGACTGTAGGAATATCACAGAGGTTCGATGCTTTCTAGGTGCTTGTGTATTTTATCGTTTATCCATTCCTCATTATGCTCATGTTGCTGAGCCTTTGTATGCATTATTGAGGAAGGATAAGAGGTTTATATGGACCTCAGTCCATCGAGAAGCTATGAATAGGCTGAAGGAGGCTCTACACTCTCCGGCTGTTTTGAGAAGAGTAGACTACGGGTGTGGGAGACCTGTCATTGTCACAGTAGATACTAGCCCAAAGGCGATTGGCTGGGCGATAGGTCAAGATGATGCGGATGGATTGCGGCTTACCTCTAGATTTGGAGCTAGGATCTTGACAGACAGGCAACGAGATTATCCTCAGGTGAAGCGTGAGTTGTGGGGAGCGATGACAGCAATGAAGACAGATCGTGAGTTTCTGATTGGTGCTCATGTAGTCCTAGAAACAGATTGTCTACCTCTACTAGGCATGATATCCAACTGTACCACGCTAGACATAGCAATGTTACGTTGGATTGCCTATATTAGAAGCTTGAATCCAGAGTTGAAGCATATAAAAGGAAAGGAGAATATGGTCGCAGATATGTTGTCAAGGGCTCGATTTGTGGATGAGGATGTCATGATTTCAGAAGCTGAGGAAGAAGAGAGAAAGGATGCTCAGTGTCAGGTTAATCGACGGGCTACAAACTTGGAGCCGTTGATGTTTAGAGAGGAGCTTTACACAGATAGACTTCGTGACATAGGATATTATCTGAGCTTGTTGGAGAGGCAGGAGAGATGGAGCAAAGTAGAGTTCAGGAGATAAGGAAACAAGCTTACAACTACCTTCTACGTGATGGGTATCTTTGGAGACGGCCGCAGAGGAGAGATGGAATGTTCATACGAGTAGTGGACGATCTGCAGACTACGCAACAACTAATGAAGGAGTTCCATGATACTTTGTGGACTGGACATCGAGGGATTTGGGCTACCTACGTTAAGTTGAAGGAAAGGTATTGGTGGAAAGGTCTGTATCAGGATGTGGTGAACTACGTCAGTTCTACTCAAAGATCCGGTACGGTCTTGTGCCAACTTATCCGCCTTGCATTCACTTCCAGTGGGTACTCGACTTGGTGGTAATGCCTCTGGGGTTATGGGGCATGCGATATTTAGTTTTAGCTCGTGAGGATCTCTCCAACTTTGTAGAAGGACGAGCTTTGAGGACGAAGACCACAGAGGGGATATGTAAGTTTGTTCTTGAGGATATTATCTGTAGGTATGGGTCTGTAGGAAGGCTACGGGCAGATAGAGGAGGACTACGTGGTACATAAGCGAAAGAGTTTTTTTGCTCGATATGGTGTGAAGCTCAAGCTTACCACTGCGATGAATCCGGAGGGGATTGGCAAGAGTGAGCGAGGACATCCGTCAATAGTTCAGCCTTTGGTGAAGGCGTGTGATGGTAAGCATAGAGAGTGACCTAGATTACTCCCTTTTGCTTTATGAGCAGATAGAACAACTCATTGTTCTACTACAGGGTACATGCCTGTTGAGTTAATGTTAGGGCAGAAACCAATGATGCCAGCAGAAGAAGACTTTCCTACCTGGGCTACCTAAGAGCCCAGGTAGGAAAGTCTTCTAGTCCGGATCCTGACTAACAAGCTATCCCTACTTGTAATAGTTTGGGGAGGAAGACAACAAACGTGAGTACTGTTGCACCGTCTTCTACTCAAGGATGTCGTCTTCTGCTGTGGGAAGAAGGCTTCTTTCTTCTTCACTTCGCTGCTCTGACTGCTCTGTCTTCTGGGATCCCTTACCCAAGAGACCGTTCGTACGTAGATCCCAAGTGCTATACTGAACGAGTCAAGCTACACTTCCACAACTGCTGACAGTCATCGCCACTCAAGAAGAACACTTCCCATGCACAATTGGGAGCGAATTCAAGGAACCCACCATCTAGAAGACATGAACAAAGCTTATGCACTCAAATCCACAATCTATTCTCCGAGAAGAAGTCACAATGGCATTGGGAAGCTCACTCCTCTACTTCCTGCGTCTATTCCTCGACACACCAGTCTAGCTAACAGGACTGCACGAGGATGCCGTTCCCTGTTCCTAGACTGTCCACTACTTCTATCTACATCTTCGAACCACTGCTGGTACGAGTATGCATACCCCTTCTGTGTATTCCAAGACTATTCGTATGTTTCCAACAACGGGTGTAGTGCGAAGAACTATCTATCATGTGTCTTCTCTCTAATGTGTCTAGTCTGCCTGCACCATAGAATCGACTACTGAACGTTTTAGAACTGACAGAACATGCAGAACTCTATCTCCTACTCTGCGATCCTACTTATGTCACTGCCATGAGAACCAGGGGAGACGACCACCAGGAAGAGAGAGGCGCTGACAGGAGGTTGCTACCTCACATGCAAGCGGTTCCCCGGCCCGAATTGGCCATCCACCTTGTCCTTCCTACGCTACCTGTGCTGCCACATGGTATCCTAACTAATATTACATGGAAAATCTACCACCCTTAAGATAGCATGTTCGATCTTACTATATTTGGAATTGTAGATGGAGTTACTAACTACTCAGATTGCACGGAGGCAATCTCTACCTGATCTGCTCCTATAGGAGCTCCTAACGCGGCTTCTGATAAGCTAGAAAGCCCTGCAGTTACCTCGGGTGTCACTGAGGTGGCTTCCTCCTCATCGTCCTTGGATGGCTCTGCTGTCGCTGCTGTTGCGTCTTCCTCGGCTTCGGCTTCTGCTTTGGAAGACAGAAGCGTCTTCTGGGAAGCGGAGTCGACCGGTGCTTCTTCCGTCTTCTGAGGCACGGGTGCGGGACTAGGGACCATGGGGACCTCATAGGGATCCGGGGAAGTCGCTTCCTCCACGCGGAATACCTGGGAAGACGGCTCGTCTTCCTGTCTTCCAGAAGACATCTTGTCTTCCGGGGCGTCTTCTGGAGTCTTCTCGGCTTCCAACGCTGTCACCACCAAGTGCACAACGAGGTCGAACTCCTCCTTCTCCATTCCGGATCCAATCGATGGTGCTGGAGCATGGAAAGATGCGGTTGCAGGTGTCGGAAGCGAGGAAAGACCATAAAGTGTCTTCACTCCTTCTATCTGTCGATCCAAGTACCTGAACATGCTCTCCCGGCATTCCACCAACATTGCTTTGGACTCGCTGTCCCATCCTCTAGCTAAGGTAAGTAACTTCCTACCCGCGGTGTAGTTGAACTTCTTTCGTAGCGCTTCCACCGACTGTGCCAGCATCTTCTGTGCACGGGCCTCTGCTGCTTCCCTCTGCATCTTCTCAACTGCAGCTCGCGCTTCTGCGGCTTCTCGCTACGTCTTCCATATGGTCTGCTCTTCTGCGAGGGCGGCGATCTTCTCCCGCACTCGGGTGATTTCCTGATTACGCTGCTGTACCCGCGCCTACAACTCCTGGTTGCTCTTCCGAAGCTGCATCAGCTCCTTGGCAGAAGCGGCTGCTTCCGCCTTGTATCTAGCTGTAAGCTTCTCCGTGGTGCGGAGACTAGCTTCCAGCGACTCCGTCTTCTTCTGGTCTTCTCCCTGTCGCAGCCAGGTGCGCAGGCCGAATCCAGGTTGTAAGGGCCTCTCCTGTACCTTCGCCCTCTTCTCCAGCAACTCCATAGCTGGCTGGATCTCCTTCTGGAAGTAGGCACTGAACTCCTCCAGTCGTCTTCTTGCGGAAGACAAGTTCATCTCCACCACTCGCTCCGCGGTGTCGACTTCGTCTCTATCTTCCAACCGTTCCTCCCCTGCCTGTCTTCCACGAAAAGGCAGGTGGTGCTCCCAGGCACATGCCACGAACTCACGATTCTAGGCAAGATTTTCTTCTCGTACCAATATCCTCGGTTCTCGGATTCAGGCATGTGAAAAGCCTTGCGCCTCCAGTCTTCAGTCCAGGAAGATGGTCTTCCTCGAGCTACTCCTGCCTTCGCAGATACACGGTTACGAGGTGGCAACGCTGCCCACACTTCCTCCAGAAGTCCTTGATCTGCAAGGTTCCAATCCCACAGGAAGAAGTCGAGACCCAGCTCCTTGAGGAAAGGAGTGACCTCGGTCAATTCTGCCGCTGGTAACACCAAGCCTCGCGGATGCATCGTCATGCTGGAAGATCTGTTGCACTAAGCCACAAGCACTTACTATGAGCTGAAGGCTCAGTCCTTCCCAAGTGTCCACAGTCTAGCTTCTACTTCTCAGAAGACGAACCTAGTCTTCCAGAAGACAACTACTCCGTCTTCCGGGATTCTAACAGTACTTCCTAGATAGCTCTCGTCTTCTGAGCTATATCTAACCAATCCTATCTAAGCAAGGCCTCGCATGGATTACCAAGAAGACAACCCACCTTGCATTACATCCTACTTCCTATCAGAAGATCCAAGATTCGTGAAACATCAAGTGCATAACAGGTTCAGAAGTCGGTTGCGGGCTCCTACGGTGACAGTGGTCTCTGGGAAGACACTCGGGACAACTTCCGATTCAATGTCTCTCTCGAAAGACTTCCCGAAGTCAGACTTCTCTTCACTGATCTCACCTATCTTCGTCTTCTTACGCGCAATCTATCCTCACAACAGACTCAAGACATTTGCACTATGTCCTTCTGACTTCTCACCTCTCATACGCACTCAGAAGAACCTTGCTGCTCGGTGGGAAGACATGACCCTCGACCATTCTCTCCAGATTCTGCCAGCAAGTATTCTCGCGACTCTCTTCTAAGTTTGGGAAGAAGAAGGAATGACTGCTATGGGTCGAACAGAAGAGACCCGAATGGACCCTCACGTCTTCTCGCTCATTTTGCCAGCCTTTCAGTCTTCTAGTCTCTCTAGGAAGATGTGGAGTTGAGAAGCTTGGAAGACCGGGAGGCATAGGCCTAGTTCCCGACTTCCAACTTCTCGAAATAACAAAACAACTCACCACACCACTCAGAATTCGTACCAAGCCTCTCTTAACACAAAGCAACACAAATCCACTCTTGATACGAATTGTGTTCAGTCGACTTCCGAAGACAGTCTTCCGAAGACAGTCAAGTTTAAGAAGCATCTTCCGAAGATGTTCCCCTCTTCCGAATCGTCTTCTGTTCCAGGTTTCGGGAGTAGAGAGGTAGTAGGGTAAGGAAATTGATAGCTGGATCTCCAATTTGAGGGCTAGGAGTAGGGAAGCTCGAATTGAGCTCGGGAAGAAGCAAAGAGATGTCTGACAGAAATTGGGCAGCGCTTCTGCGCCCAATGTCTCAATAGAAAGAATGGGGGGTGGGGTAATCGATCAGGCTGCCTGCATACAACCAAGGAAGCGGGGGGAATACCAGACAAAGGCGAGAAGAAGTGGGAAGGGGAAAGAACGTGGGGAAGAACCTCTACAGTCTTCTTCTGCTCCCCGAGTTACCTTCGACCTCCGCGCGCTTTTGGCTATTGTCCTAGCTCCAATGCGACTCCTCCCGACTGCGCCTGCTGTCAATTTCTGGCCACGCCTCGATTCCACCTTCGATTCTACTCGCTACTCTCCAATGTCAGCTTCTCGGGAGCTCACAGAAACGCTTTCGCTTTCTGTCTTTTGTGCTCCAGCAATTCGGTCTCGTCCTTAGCCTAGCTGCCAACTGGTTCTCTCTTACCTCGATGTCCTCACTCGATTTCTCTCTCAAAGCTTACTTGCGAAGCTCACTCTCTCCAATCGATCTTCTCAAACGCGCTGTGCTGCGAGAAGTTGGAATGCGCCTAATGTGCTTCCTTACGCATCTTCCCCGCAGATTAGGGGTTTTTGACCCTAGGTGTCTTCCCCGACCTACCTACCTATTCGATGCGACCCAGTAGGTACACTACTGTTTTACACGAAAACTCGTGGTTAGGTCTTCGCGGTCGCTGTCTTCCGGAAGACAGGTGTCTTCCGCCGTCTTTTCATCTTCCACCGTCTTCCCGTCTTCTGAAGACGCAACTGAGAAGACGCTCTTCCGAAGACGGTCGTCTTCTGAAGAAGTCCACTTCTTATTAAAAAGCTCATAAGATCATCTTCATGTTAAGGAAGACGTAACCTTAAGTAACAACGCTTCTTCAGTTATACAAACAAGTTATTATTCTTAAAAATTTCAAAAATTCGTGCATCTTGTAATTTGTGGGCACCACATACGTCCACCCTCACATGTTTGCATCCCTGCAAACATCAGTGGCTTCTGCACTTCTGTTTACGTCCAGTACTTCTTGACGCGCCACCCATTAACACGAGTGGTCATCAGTGTATCGTCCCACTCTTCCAACTGCAAGGAGCCATTGTCGAAGACCTCCAAGACGCGGTAAGGACCCATCCAGTGAAGATGAAGTTTCCCGGGGAGCTTAATATGTCGGTTGTCGTAGAGAAGAACCAAGTCCCCATCCACAACAGTCACCTTTCTCAACTTGCTATCGTAGTTTACCTTACGTTGCGCTTGCACCTCGTACGTCTTCTCCAAAGCTGCATTCCTGTCTTCTTCAAACTCTACAAAATTCAGAAGACGTTGCTCCTGGCTCTCTTCTTCTCGCATGCGTTCGGATACGGCTAACCGGTATGTTGGGACCTCTAACTCATTGGGCATAATAAGCGTCATGCCGTAAGTTAGATAGAAAGGCGTCTTCTGGGTTGTGACTTTAGGTGAAATCCTGAAAGCTCATAACACAGATGGCAGTTTCGTGTCCCAGTCATACGCATGGTTAACAGTTACCTTGTTCAGGATGTTACACAGAAGACCGTTTGACTTCTCCGTCAGTCCATTCGCTTTCGGGTTGTATGGCGTCGTCTTCCGATGCTTAATCCTGAAGTATTGGGTCAGGAGAGAGATAGTCTCATTTAAGAAATGAGTACCCCTATCTGACACCAATTCCAGCGGACATCTGTACCTAGTGATGATGTTATGCCAAAGGAACCTTGCTACTACCGCGGCATCGTTCTTCTTTGTGGCCTCGCCTTCCACCATCTTGGTAGCATAGTCGGTAGCTATTAAGATGTACCGTGCTCGTGTTCTTCTCGCCACCGAGACGATAGGCCCCACAAAGTCGATCCCCTACTTTTCGAACGGAGCGAGCGGAAGAATGGGAGTAAGAGGTCACCTTGTCGTAGCTGTCGGTCTTCCCACCCTCTAGCATGCATCGCACTTCTTGATCTCCTGAAAAGTGTCTCGGTACATGGTTGGCCACCAGTATCCGACGTCTAGCATCTTCTTCACTGTGGTTTTCAGCCGTAGTGCCCCCCAGCATCTTCGTAGTGAAGACCTGTGATCACTGACTTTATCTCTGACGGCTCGAGGCATCTCCTTAGCTTCTCGTCATGTCCCTTCCGAAACAGGATACCTTGGAAGATGGCATAAGGACCTGCCTTGTGGAAGAAGACAGCCTTCTGTTCCGCATCCAATCCCTCGGGATACTGTTGCTCTTCCAAGAACTTCCTCAAGTCCTTGAAGATCGACTCTTCTGTGGAAGTCGCGAAGACTGGATCAGAAGATCTAGTCTCGTCTTCTGGGAAGCAGGCGGTACGCCCCCCCTCAGATGAAAGTGTCTCTGCGAAAACTGAAAGCAACTTCTCGTCATGAAACTCGTCTTCCACTTCATCTTCTCGTCGTTCTGTCTCTAATCTGGATAGGTAGTCAGCATTAACATGCTGTCTTCCGGGCCTGTACTCAACTGTGTAAGTAAATTCCTAGAGTAGGAGAATCCACCTAGCTATCCTACCAGACAAATCTGCTTTCTTTACAAGATGTTTTAAAGAGAAGTGATCCACATAGAAGACAAACGGGTTGGCTAGAAGATAGTGTCTAAACTTCCTACAGGAGTAAATCATGCCAAGACACTCCCTTTCGGTTGTCGAGTACTTCTTCTCTGCATCACTGAGCTGTCTTCCCGCGTAGTAGATGGGATAATCCTTCTTCTTCCCATCTTTCTGACTCAACACCACCCCTATGGCGAAAGCAGAAACATCCACATAGATATGGAAGACTCTTTCCCAATCAGACGCATGTAGGACAGGGGATTTCGATAGAAGCCTCTTCATTTCTTCGAATGCTTCCTGCTGCTCAGAAGACCAAACGTATGGTTCGTCCTTCTTCAGCAACTTAGTGAGTCTTCCTGCTACCTCTGCATACCTGTCAATAAACCTCCGGTAGTATCCTACGTTGCCAAGGAAGCTTCTCAACTGAGTCAAGTTAGCAGGTGGGTGGAGTTTCATGATGACTTCCACCTTAGCACAGTCGACTTCTATACCTCTTCCGGAAATCCTATGTCCTAGCAAGATCCCTTCTGACATACGAAAGAAGCACTTCTCCGGGTGAAGAGCCAAACGATGTTCTCTACACTTCAGAAAACACTTCCTTAGAAATATCAAGTGATCTTCTTTCGATCCAAACACGCAAAAATCATCCAAGAAAATCTCCATAAAGGTGCGAAGTCTTGAAGATTGTAATCATCAATCTCTGGAACGTGGCGGGTGCGTTGCATAAACCAAACGACATTTGATTGTACGCGTACGTGCCCCAATCAGTAGTGAAAGTGGTTTTTGACTTGTCTTCTTCTCTGATTGAAACTTGGTTGTACCCATAATACCCATCCAGGAAGCTGTAGAACTCATGCCCTGCTACCTGGTCTAACACAAAGTCGGTGAATGGTAAAGGGTGATGATCCTTCTTCGTGGCCAAGTTCAGCTTCCGGAAGTCCTGACACACTCGGATCTTCCCTGTCTGCTTCTTCGGCACGATGACGATAGGAGCTACCCACTCACTACTAAGTACTGGGAAGATGACTCCTGCTTTCAGGTATTGGTCGATCTGGTCCTTCACCAGAAGCGAGTACTTGGGGTTGAGCCGGTACTGCCTCTGCCGTGCAGGAACAACGCCCTCCAGCAAGTCGATGCGATGCTCTTCCAACTCTCGAGGTATGCCTTTCATGTCTTCTATGGTCCATGCGAAGACATCCGGGAACTCCGTCAGAAGTTCTCGAAAGTCTTCCAACTGTTGGTCCTCGATCACCTTGGAAAGCTTCAGCTTCTTCTCAGGAGCAACCTCCATCTCTTGGAGATCATCCGGGTTTACCATTCCTTCAGTGTGACTGTACTCACTAGCACCAAAGTATTCCGGTTTGGGAGCTTCTTCTATTTCATATTCGTCTTCTAGAAGACCAACTGTCGGATCTTCCGAAGGGAAGACGGTATTCTCGTCTTCTGGAAGCTCTTCTTCCGCAATCTCGTAGCACTCAATGTATCCACAGATCACATCTTCTGCGATCTCTGCTACTTCTGTAGTACACAAGTTATTCACCACAAACTCATTATACCGTTCATCACTGTCAGAAGACGCAGCTGAGTCTTCTGAAGTGTATCCCTCTGTTGTAGAAGGTGTTTCTCCTTGGTGTCCAATCTTGATCCAAGGAAGCGAGACCTTAGTCTTCTCACCTGGCTTGGGTGTAGGATTGGAAAATCTCAAGCGATGTCTCCTCCAATCGGTATTTATATTTGCAGCATACAGCCATGGTCTTCCTATCAACACCTGATATCCAACCTTAGCTACAGGTCGCAAAATGATGTAAGTGAGGTAAAAAGATACTCCACCAATTACCGTTAAGACATCTTTCAGTTGCCCCAAAGGTCGTCTTCTGGTCTGATCCGCCATTCTGAGGATTCTCGGAGTGGGCTGAAATTCAGTGAAGCCTAAGGTATGCGCCGTTTCTTCAGTCATGATGTTAACTCCGGAACCGGAATCGATGGGTACCTTCTTCAGAAGACAGCCATGGATCTCCATATCAAGTTCTGGGGCTCCCAAGTCCTCATGCTCTATCCTTAGGATCGGGGTGCTCTTGGGAAGTTTAGCTGTCCTCCTCTTCCTCGACCCTCGAAGCACAGATTGTAACAACTTCCTGTAACCAGCATTGTCATCCAACAGTTGTTGGAAGGTTACATCCGCCTTCTGATTTCACAAGTCTCGCAAGAAGTCGTAAGGAGATCTTTTCAGAAGAGTGACTGGTGTTTCCAACAGAGAAGATGTACTGGCTGCTTCCTTGGGTGGAAGACCAGAAGAGTGTCTTCCCTCGACTGGAGGCTGTTCCCTTGAGACAGGTGTTGCCGTAGTCGGTGTAGGAAGATGCTGTACTATCTTCCGTCTCTTCTCCAGCTCTTCTTGCATGATCGCTTCAACCTCTTGTCTGATGTCAGGAGCAAAGTACTTCGGATCTTCTCGGTCGTAAGTAGGAGAAGACGGCCGCTCAGGAGAAGATGACCTCTCCTTTCGCTGCTTCTTCTTCTTGATCTCCTTCTGACGAGATTTTGACTTCCCTTTGCTTCTGGTACTTATCTTGAACACCGCTTCGTCCAAGACTTCTTCAGGAGGCCAACTGTCTGAATCCGAGCTAGGACTCCAAACAGTGCCATCCGTCAAAGTGAAAGAAGAAGCTGCCTCAAGTAACTTCGTCTTCTGAGCTGCAGTCGTCTTCTACAGCTGAGGTTCCTTTCCTTCACGCTTCCTGGGGTCCGGTTCGTCTTCCTCGATATGGAGACAATCCGTACAATCCCCAGGATCTTCTTCTTCTACCGTGATGTGCTGTACCATTGCTAACTCGAGCTTAGAAGTTGATGCTGCTTCTGCAAGAGGCGTGGTATCTGCAAATCTCACCATTTGTCGTGGTCGTAAGGTCTGAGGACAATTCCCTGTGAAATGACCGGCTTCCTTACAGTTCCCACACAAGGGCACTTGTCCAATCTGTCTTCTCGGATGAGGACAGATGGACCACCAGTGTCCTGTCTCTCCACAATTATTGCACGCTCCAAGAAGAGGGTTGAGAGGTCGTTGTGATGAAGAAGGCTGCCAGGGCGTCCTGGTCTGTACACTGCTAGCTCTATCCCTAAGTACATAACGAATATATTGGGCGGGAGGCGTAGGAGTGAAGCGTTGTATCGTCTCGATTCTATAGCAAGTTTCCCCACTGGGATCGTGTAGATATCCCTCATCGTCTTCTTCCCATCCTGCCCAGTTGACAGCTTGGTCCTACGTACACTGATCTCTGGTGTGCCGGGAAGAGTAACAAAGGTTGCACCAAAGGTTTGGCCGGGAAGCCGTAGGTTGCTTCCGCTTGTCTTTCTGGTTCAGAAGATGAACTTTCAGGTCAGCAAACTGCTTCAGAACCTCATCGATGGGGAGATCAGGTGCAGACTGAATGATCTGAGTTTGAGGCATCTTCTGCACAACTTCCTCCTTTGCTCGCGTCTTCTCCTTCTTCTTCTTCCGCGTCTTCTTCTCTTGTTCAGATTCTGATTCTGAACTTTCGACAGTAGACTCTTCAGAAGTAGAAGATACTTCCAAATCACTGTTATCAGTTTCAGTGGACTTGGACTTCCTCTTGGACTTCCGAGAAGACTTCTTCGACTTCTTGGACTTCTTCGAGGTCTTCCCTCTGTCTTTCGTTATATTCCGAGTGATGCTCGAGGTTTCATACTGCTCGGCATGCTTTTGTACCTCTGCTAAATCATCACCTCCTCCTCTTCTGCAGTACAATTCCATATCTTGAGACAATCCTCCCAAGTACCAGTCCACAGCTTGTTGAGCACAGTAGCCGGGTCTTCCTTGGTTCTGAGGGATATGATCCATGAGGTCTTCAAACCTCTCGGTGTAATCCCGCAGTGTCTCTTTCTTCTTCCGTTCGAGTCTCTGAAGTTCCATGAGGGTCATCCGATCATAGCCCACTCCTCTGAACCTCTTCAGAAAAGCTGCCTTCAGAGTAGTCCAAGCGGTCATTACTACACCATCATCCAACATCTTACTCATCCACTTCCTTCCCTTCCCTACGATCAAACTGGGAAATACACGAAGTCTGTCAACATCAGCGTCTTCCTTGTTGGATCTAGAGATGGTCTCGAACATCGTGATGAAGTCGTCCGCGTCAGCATCATCGTCGTATGGATGGTACTTCTGCCGAGTGTGGGAAGCCATGTCGACTGCCGGCTGGTGCGACTGTCAACTTCTTTCTTCCTCAGGTCCAGGTGGTGGAGATGGTCTTCTCGAAGGTCCAGGCCTGTCTGAATCACGAAGGTCGTCTTCTGAGTCAGAACTACTGTCACTGCTACCTTCCGAGACGTCTGGAACAATCTCCTCCAGTCTTCCCTCACCTTGAGAAGCTTCTTCTGCGCTTGGGAAGACGTCTTCCGAGTAACCAGTACCAAAATCTACTTTATACACGTGATCACCCGGTTGGTGTCTGTCTTCGCCAAAGATTATGCTCGAGATGGAAGGCTCTTCCAACTCTACCGATCGGATCTTCCTGAAGAGCTCTTTTGGTGTCTCTGGGATATCCGCTGCTCTCTAGAAGCGGTTCGCTGGGGTGAATTAACCCACTCAGGATCTTTACCCGTGCGTCTTCTGCTTCTTCCTCCGGTCGGAGGCATCCACCAAAGTACTGAGAACCGATGTCCCTCTCCTTCTACCACTAGATCCGGGAGACCAAATGACTGAACAACCGATCACAAGTTCTGAACGTCTTCTTCTCCTGCTTCTTGTTGCACTCACTGCAATCTTCCAAGATCGAGTCTTCCAAGAAGCTCTTGGAAGCAGGGAAGCGGCTTCTTCCAACTCTCCCTGAGGTATCTTATCAACTTCTGGTTGCGGTTTCTGTCTTCTAGCAAGATAGAGTCCCACAACATATTCAACTACAATCGAAGTTAGTTCGAAATGAACCTAACTAATGACACACAGATCCAAGAAGCTTAGAACAGAAGTTACTAAGATGAAATCCCCGGCAGCGGCGTCAAAAATGGTGCTCACTATATGTAGTGACGCAGGATTACTCCTTTTGCCCATTTAGTATACAAGATATCTTTCCCACAGAGGATTTACGTAAGTAATCACTGCTCTAAGTTCTAGGATCTGTTCAAACACACAAACACACGAGTTTTGTCTAGAAATCCCGTCTTCTCACAAAACCACACGTCTTCCAGACACGCCAAATGGTGTTCTGGAACTAACCAAACAACTACCAACTAAAATATCACACAATTATTCACAGAGAAGCTCGTGAAGACGATCTTCTTGCTTCCAGGTTGCTTCTTCCGGTCTTCTCGATATCTTCTTCCCGAAGCGATTCTCGTCTTCTGGGGGTTCAGCTCGTCTTCTCACACCTTCAGAAGGCTGTCCTGCTTCGCAAAAGTCGACTAGCAACGGTCGTTACATCTTATTCTCACACTCACATTCCAACGGGTTAGCTTAATCACAAGGTGTATGCCCCCTGTAGCCTTCCCAGGCTTCTGTCTACGGAAATGGTCTTCCTGCAGCACTACAACAACATTCACCTTCACGGAAGCTCAATAGAAGTCTCGGAAGTTCACTAGAAGAAGGTAAGAAGATGGGGAAGATGGGAGAAGATGGGGAAGATAAGAAAATCCAAACAAGAGAAAACAAGATGAAAAGAGTAATTAAGATTTCGACAGGCTTCTAGTCCGGATCCTGACTAACAAGCTATCCCTGCTCGTAATAGTTTGGGGAGGAAGACAACAAACGTGAGTACTGTTGCACCGTCTTCTACTCGAGGATGTCGTCTTCTGCTGTGGGAAGAAGGCTTCTTTCTTCTTCACTTCGCTGCTCTAACTGCTCTGTCTTCTGGGATCCCTTACCCAGGAGACCGTTCGTACGTAGATCGCAAGTGCTCTACTGAACGAGTCAAGCTACACTTCCACAACTGCTGACAGTCATCGCCACTCAAGAAGAACACTTCCCATGCACAATTGGGAGCGAATTCAAGGAACCCACCATCTAGAAGACATGAACAAAGCTTCAGCACTCAAATCCACAATCTATTCCCCGAGAAGAAGTCACAATGACATTGGGAAGCTCACTCCCTCTACTTCCTGCGTCTACTCCTCGACACACCAGTCTAGCTAACAGGACTGCACGAGGATGCCGTTCCTTGTTCCTAGACTGTCCACTACTTCTATCTACATCTTCGAACCACTGCTGGTACGAGTATGCAGACCCCTCCTGTGTATTCCAAGACTATTCGTATGTTTCCAACAACGGGTGTAGTGCGAAGAACTATCTATCATGTGTCTTCTCTCTAATGTGTCTAGTCTGCCTGCACCATAGAATCGACTACTGAACGTTTTAGAACTGGCAGAACATGCAGAACTCTATCTCCTACTCTGCGATCCTACTTATGTCACTGCCATGAGAACTAGGGGAGACGACCACCAGGGAGAGAGAGGCGCTGACAGGAGGTTGCTACCTCACATGCAAGCGGTTCCTCGGCCCGAATTGGCCATCCACCTTGTCCTTTCTACGCTACCTGTGCTGCCACATGGTATCCTAACTAATATTACATGGAAAACCTGCCACCCTTAAGATAGCATGTTCGATCTTACTATATTTGGAATTGTAGATGGAGTTACTAACTACTCAGATTGCACGGAGGCAATCTCTACCTGATCTGCTCCTATCGGAGCTCCTAACGCGGCTTCTGATAAGCTAGAAAGCCATGCAGTTACCTCGGGTGTCACTGAGGTGGCTTCCTCCTCATCGTCCTTGGATGGCTCTGCTGTCGCTGCTGTTGCGTCTTCCTCGGCTTCGGCTTCTGCTTTGGAAGACAGAAGCGTCTTCTGGGAAGCGGAGTCGACCGGTGCTTCTTCCGTCTTCTGAGGCACGGGTGCGGGACTAGGGACCATGGGGACCTCATAGGGATCCGGGGAAGTCGCTTCCTTCACGCGGAATACTTGGGAAGACGGCTCGTCTTCCTGTCTTCCAGAAGACATCTTGTCTTCCGGGGCGTCTTCTGGAGTCTTCTCGCTTCCAACGCTGTCACCACCAAGTGCACAGCGAGGTCGAACTCCTCCTTCTCCATTCCGGATCCAGTCGATGGTGCTGGAACGTGGGAAGATGCGGTTGCAGGTGTCGAAAGCGAGGGAAGACCATAAAGTGTCTTCACTCCTTCTATCTGTCGATCCAAGTACCTGAACATGCTCTCCCGGCATTCCACCAACATTGCTTTGGACTCGCTGTCCCATCCTCTAGCTAAGGTAAGTAACTTCCTACCCGCGATGTAGTTGAACTTCTTCTGAAGCGCTTCCACCGACTGTGCCAGCATCTTCTGTGCACGGGCCTCTGCTGCTTCCCTCTGCATCTTCTCAACTGCAGCTCGCGCTTCTGCGGCTTCTCGCTGCGTCTTCCATATGGTTTGCTCTTCTGCGAGGGCGGCGATCTTCTCCCGCACTCGGGTGACTTCCTGATTACGCTGCTGTTCCCGCGCCTGCAACTCCTGGTTGCTCTTCCGAAGCTGCACCAGCTCCTTGGCAGAAGCGGCTGCTTCCACCTTGTACCTGGCTGCAAGCTTCTCCGTGGTGCGGAGACTAGCTTCCAGCGACTCCGTCTTCTTCTGGTCTTTTCCCTGTCGCAGCAAGGTGCGCAGGCCGAATCCAGGTTGTAAGGGCCTCTCCTGTACCTTCGCCCTCTTCTCCAACAACTCCATAGCTGACTGGATCTCCTTCTGGAAGTAGGCACTGAACTCCTCCAGTCGTCTTCTTGTGGAAGACAAGTTCATCTCCACCACTCGCTCCGCGGTGTCTTCCAGAGGCAAGGAAGCCTCTTCCACCACGATGGCCTTCATCTTCTGCGCACGAGAAGAAGCTACTCTTCTCATCTTCCGGGGTGGAAGACTCCTCAAGGCAGAAGCGGCTCTCTTCTTTGCATTTCCTCGCATAGCAGCAGGAGCGCCCATCCATCCTTCGTCTTTTGGAGTCTTCGGAAGACTCCCAGGCGTTGCAGAAGCGGTCTTCTGCTCTGATCGGGTACTCAGCAGGTCTTCTTCCGAGTCGGACTCCGATCCTGAATGAATGAGGAAGATGGGTGTCCTCGGTACACTTCTGGGACCCATCTTCCTCAGTGGCGTGGCGTCTTCCGACCCACTAGACTCGTCTTCCCTCACCAGAAGCGTCTTCTGGTGAGAGCCGGGCCTCAGTTGTGACATCAGAGTGGGAGGGGGCGTTGCTGCTGCCTCTTGGTCATCGTCTTCCGAGGTCTCCTCCTTCACCTCCTGTCGCTTTGTTGGCCCATACCCTGCCAGCTGATCTTCCCTAAGATCCCCCATGGCTACATACAAGTAGCAGAGGAAGGGCGTTCAGTGTCCTCCCGCCGGGATACCCAAGTATGCTAGCTCCATCTGTACGTAGTTGTGGATGTACGCGCCCCAGTAGATGAGCACTCTGTCATCCCACACTGATTCCAGGAACTCCACGTCCTGATCTCCTAAGTACCTTGTCTTCTGCGCTTTCCCCTTGGGAAAGAGATGCAGAAACAACTTCGCCCGAAGTCGCTTCTTCGGCTCCCGGTAAGATTCTATCTTCCAACCGTTCCTCCCCTGCCTATCTTCCACGAAAAGGCAGGTGGTGCTCCCAGGCACATGCCACGAACTCACGATTCTAGGCAAGATCTTCTTCTCGTACCAATATCTTCGGTTCTCATATTCAGGCCTGTGAAAAGCCTTACGCCACCAGTCTTCAGTCCAGGAAGATGATCTTCCTCGAGCTACTCCTGCCTTCGTAGATACACGGTTACGAGGTGGCAATGCTGCCCACACTTCCTCTAGAAGTCCTTGATCTGCGAGGTTCCAATCCCACAGGAAGAAGTCGAGACCCAACTCCTTGAGGAAAGGAGTGACCTCGGCCAATTCTGCCGCTGGTAACACCACGCCTCGCGGATGCATCGTCATGCTGGAAGATCTGTTGCACTAAGCCACAAGCACTTACTATGAGCTGAAGGCTCAGTCCTTCCCAAGTGCCCACAGTCTAGCTTCTACTTCTCAGAAGACGAACCTAGTCTTCTAGAAGACAGCTACTCCGTCTTCCGGGATTCTAACAGTACTTCCTAGATAGCTCTCGTCTTCTGAGCTATATCTAACCAATCCTATCTAAGCAAGGCCTTGCATGGATTACCAAGAAGACAACCCACCTTGCATTACATCCTACTTCCTATCAGAAGATCCAAGATTCGCGAAACATCAAGTGCATAACAGGTTCAGAAGTCGGTTGCGGGCTCCTACGGTGACAGTGGCCTCTGGGAAGACACTCGGGACAGCTTCCGATTCAATGTCTTTCTCGAAAGACTTCCCGAAGTCAGACTTCTCTTCACTGATCTCACCTATCTTCGTCTTCTTACGCGCAATCTATCCTCACAACAGACTCAAGACATTTGCACTATGTCCTTCTGACTTCTCACCTCTCATACGCACTCAGAAGAACCTTGCTGCTCGGTGGGAAGACATGACCCTCGACCATTCTCTCTAGATTCTGCCAGTAAGTATTCTCGCGACTCTCTTCTAAGTTTGGGAAGAAGAAGGAATGACTGCTATGGGTCGAACAGAAGAGACCCGAATGGACCCTCACGTCTTCTCGCTCATTTTGCCAGCCTTTCAGTCTTCTAGTCTCTCTAGGAAGATGTGGAGTTGAGAAGCTTGGAATACCAGGAGGCACAGGCCTAGTTCACGACTTCCAACTTCTCGAAATAACAAAACAACTCACCACACCACTCAGAATTTGTACCAAGCCTCTCTTAACACAAAGCAACACAAATCCACTCTTGATACGAATTGTGTTCAGTCGACTTCCGAAGACAGTCTTCCGAAGACTGTCTTCGGAAAACAGTCAAGTTTAAGAAGCGTCTTCCGAAGATATTCCCATCTTCCGAATCGTCTTCTGTTCCAGGTTTCGGGGGTAGAGAGGTAGTAGGGTAGGGAAATTGATAGCTGGGATCTCCAATTTGAGGGCTAGGAGTAGGGAAGCTCGAATTGAGCTCGGGAAGAAGCAAGGAGATGTGTGACGGAAATTGGGCAGCGCTTCCGCGCCCAATGTCTCAATAGAAAGAATGGGGGGTGGGATAATCGATCAAACTGCCTGCACACAACCAAGGAAGCGCGGGGAATATCAGACAAAGGCGAGAAGAAGTGGGAACGGGAAAGAACGTGAGGAAGAACCTCTACAGTCTCCTTCTGCTCCTTGAGTTGCCTTTGACCTCCGCGCGCTTCTGGCTATTGTCCTAGCTCCAATGCGACTCCTCCCGACTGCGCCTGCTGTCAATTTCTGGTCACGCCTCGATTCCACCTTCGATTCTACTCGCTACTCTCCAATGTCAGCTTATCGGGAGCTCACAAAAACGCTTTCGCTTTCTGTCTTCTGTGCTCCAGCAATTCGATCTCGCCCTTCGCCTACCTGCCAACTGGTTCTCTCCTACCTCGATGTCCTCACTCGATTCCTCTCTCAAAGCTTACTTGCGAAGCTCACTCTCTCCAATCGATCTTCTCAAGCGCGCTGTGCTGCGGGAAGTTGGAATGCGCCTAATGTGCTTCCTTACGCATCTTCCCCGCAGATTAGGGGTTTTTGACCTTAGGTGTCTTCCCCGACCTACCTACCTATTCGGTGCGACCCAGTAGGTACACCTACTATTTTACCCGAAAACTCGTGGTTAGGCCTTCGCGGTCGCTGTCTTCCGGAAGACAGGTGTCTTCCGCCGTCTTCTCATCTTCCGCCGTCTTCCCGTCTTTTGAAGACGCAACTGAGAAGACGCTCTTCCGAAGACGGCCGTCTTCTGAAGAAGTCCACTTCTTATTAAAAAGCTCATAAGATCATCTTCATGTTAAGGAAGACGTAACCTTAAGTAACAACGCTTCTTCAGTTATACAAACAAGTTATTATTCTTAAAAATTTCAAAAATTCGTGCATCCTGTAATTTGTGGGCACCACATACGCTCACCCTCACATGTTTACGTCCCTGCAAACATCAGTGGCTTCTGCACTTCTGTTTACGTCCAGTACTTCTTGACGCGCCACCCATTAACACGAGTGGTCATCAGTGTACCGTCCCACTCTTCCAACTACAAGGAGCCATTGTCGAAGACCTCCAAGACGCGGTAAGGACCCATCCAGCGAAGATGAAGTTTCCCGGGGAACTTAATATGTCGGTTGTCGTAGAGAAAAACCAAGTCCCCATCCACAACAGTCACCTTTCTCAACTTGCTATCGTAGTTTACCTTATGTTGCGCTTGCACCTCGTACGTCTTCTCCAAAGCTGCATTCCTGTCTTCTTCAAACTCTACGAAATTCAGAAGACGTTGCTCCTGGCTCTCTTCTTCTCGCATGCGTTCGAATACGGCTAACCGGTATGTTGGGACCTCTAACTCAATGGGCACAATAGGCGTCATGCCGTAAGTTAGGTAGAAAGGCATTGTCGTGTCGTGGACCGGCTCCTACCTGAAATTCAAACTTCGATGCTTGTCGCTCCAAAGACACTCATGAGAAGACAAGCTAGGCCCCAGCTTACGAGTTTTTGGCACAATCTCAGATCTCCATTTTCATCGTATAGATGGGTAGAGCTCCTTGTCAACTTTCCATAGGCACTTTGTCTACTTCGTTTAGACGCCTAGTGGAGAAGTTACAGGACTCGAAAGATGGAGAAAATAAGCTAGGCCTCAGCTTATGGGTTTTTGGCACCACTTCGGATCTTCGTTTTTATTGCATCAGTGGATAGAGCTCCTTGTCAGCTTTCCATAGGCACTTCATCTACTTCGTTTGGACGCCTAGTGGAAAAGTTACAAGACTCGAAAGATGGAGAAAACAAGCTAGGCCCCAGCTTACGAGCTATTGGCGCAACTTCGGATCTTCACTTTCATCACATAGATGGGTAGAGCTCACTGTCAGCTTTCCATGGGCATCTTGTTTACTTCGTTTGGACATCCAGAGAAGAAGTTATGCGATTCGAAAGAATGTAAAATCAAGCTAGGCCCCTAGTTACTTGCTGACTGGGTATTTAAGGCTTCAGGCGTTATATCAAAGACGCAAGGGGCCTGCTTCTTATTATTGAGGGTTGAACTTCGTACGTACAGACTGTTGCAAGGGGGGTGCTTAAGGGGCTAGCTTGCGCCTGCGACTTGTAAACGGACGGTTTGGGAGATTTAGGAGTCCAATGCAAGCGCGCAAGGCGTCGTTGGATTCAGATCTGTGCAGGCTACGCACTAGTTCAAACGGTTTGGGAAGAGACGGATCGTGGAGTGTGTACTGAGGGAAATTGAGACGCAGGAAGCAGATTTGAGGTTTTCAGTTACATGTGAAGGAGAGTTGGACCGTTCGGACCGTTCCGGAGTCCAAACTTGCTGTCCTTGGATCCAACGGGATCAGAACACCGAGTTCTACAGGAAATTGAAGACGATACCAGTTTTCATCGGGCGGTTTGGAAGTTCTGAGTGAAATTGGCTCGCAGGGAAGCGCTTACATCAGATTTTCGTTCACCTGCGACCTGAGGTTGGGCTGTTCTTCGCGATCGGTGAGCCAAGCTCTTCGTCTTGGTGCCTACGCGATCAGGGAGTCTTCATCTACTCATAAGAGAAGACCGTGTGTGAATTGGATTGTTGGTTTGAGTGTGGTGAGCAAGTTTGAGCCGCAGGGAGCTGATTTACGTCAGTTTTTTACAACCTGCGGCCAAATTTCTCGAGTGGTTTTGCAAGAGGAACTCCAAACGACTTGTTGGAGTCTCGTTGGGTTCAGGGTAGCTAGATCTATCTGCCAGAGAAGACGGATATCAGTTTGGACGATCCGTTTGTGCGGTGTGAGCGGTTTTAAGCCGCAGGGAGGAGTTTTTGGAGGTTCGATCACCTGCGACCGAAAATTGGCGATATCTCGGCTGTTGGGAGTCAGATCTGAAGGTTTCTTGGGTTAACGGAGTCAGCGGAGAAGACCCTATCGACATCTGAAGTCCGTCCAGCGAAAGAAGAAAGTCCACAGATAGGTCTTTTTCGGTTTCTTCGCTACGGATTTTGCTCTTTTGAGTTCGTTAGAATTCTGGTTGGTTGTATACAGCTTGTGGTAGCTAGCTTTAGCTAAGAGCTTATACATGGATGTGGTTTGGACTTGGGTTTGGATCTTGTGATACTGCTGTGGCTCTGTTTGTTAGCAAAGAGAAGTTTCTCTTACTTTGAGCTACGCTTCGGTGGTTTTGGGTCGGGATTGTGATTCAAGGGGTGTTTTTAAGGGCTTTTGAAGCAGGTTACAGACCGCTCTGGTCTATTTCTCAGTTTTGTGCTCTTAGGAGAAAGAACTGGCAGTGTACATACATTCAGAGTTGGTATATATCGCAACATTCGTTTTCGTGGTTGTTTTTCTCTGTCTTGTCTCTGTTTCAGCACACAACATCTTCACAGCCAGGAACCTCGTGTTTTCCTGGACATCCTTCACGCAAAACGTCTGACGCGACAGCGTCTTCTGGGTTGTGACTTTAGGTGAAATCTGGGTTGTGACTTTAGGTGAATCTGATTGCGTGAGTGTGTAGGTGTTCACAAGTACTATAGTTTTGACTCTTTACTCGTTTAAAACGGAGTTGTATAGAGAAGTTAGCGTACAGAAAGCTAGTAAAGACCTTACAGGAAGATTTCTTTGGTAAAGCATATGTACAGACTGTAAAAGCTTTTTGAACGGAACCAAAGGCCATCCCAGTGATAAGGCGTCTGCCTAGGAGGGAAGTGGTCTCAGGATCAATCCCTCCTGGCCTCTGGTTCCTATTCTGGCATGTTGGCCTCCCGGATGGGAGTCTATGTTGGGTACGCAGCCATGTCCTGTATACTTAGGAACGGGAGACCGGTATCTCCCTTAAACGTGGGCTTCCTGGTCTAAGCCTCCGCATGCCATCCTGAATATACTATGGGAGATACCTGGTGCGCATATGGGGGGGCTGTAAGCCCTGTGGGGCAGCCTCATAAGTGTTAGGGCTTCAGCCTACATTGGATGGCTTGTAGTATATTCAAGATGGCATCAAGAGCACATGCAACTTTTGTTAATTTGTTAAATAACCATCGAGTCAGCTTAAGATGGGGAATGAGACTGTGAGAACCTTTATTAGTGAAGAGGTAGAGTTTGTGGAGACAACTGTGAAACTTGTATTAAAAAGGGGCCAAACTTGTAAATAAAGCTTTGTACGGATAAGGACAGCATGGGGCAGCTTAAGCTAGGGCCCTGCTTCTGATAAGTGACTGCGCTTATAAGGACAGCAGGGGGCAGCTTAAGCTGGGGCCTTAAAACTTTAGGTTAAATACTACTGCGGCTGAAGATCGGGGACACTTTTCAAGGGAGTTTTCTGAGAGAATGAAGCGGAAGGAGGAGGATTAGGGATTGGGGGTTGAGGGCACGCATGAGAAGCTAGGAGGCTGGAGAAGATCAAATTGCTCACAGATTGAATTGGGAGAGCATCGTAAGAGAGAGAGGCAGGAGTTTTAGGCTTGGACGTTGTTTAAATAAACTATTCTGGAGAGAAATTACTCTCAGGAGACAGTTCTATTGAGAGACATCGTTGAAAATCTACAAGGGACTTTTGATCAACGTTGGATCAGATTTCTGAGAGTTTCAGTTGGGGCAAGGAGAGGAATAAGATTAAGGGGCCTGAATTTCTCTATTAGGTTCGGATTGAGACGTACTGGGTAGACTTTTGGCTTGACGGGTGAAGAGAGGTGCACAGGAGAGGAAGAGAGAGATTTTCTGTACAGTTGGAGAAATTGGTGGTGTAGACGACACTGTAATAAAGTTAATTGAATCTTGAGAGACCTATCTGTGTACCCAAGGTGTGTTTGAGTGCTTGTTTTTGTAATTGGTGGACGTAAGAAGCAGGGTTTTGGAGATCTCATCGTCAGCGGCTACTTGTTTTTCTCTTCTGGTCGTTTTCTTGGATCGATCACAGTCATGAGGTTTGCCCTCACCAAGAAAGACTCTCGCTCTGACACCGGAGTCCAAATGTTGGAGGAGGCTCACGAGATTATGAGAACTATCAGTCTAGAGGTGGACCACCGCAAGGATCAACAAGTAACTACACGAACCAAGGATGTTTTCCGTGTGGAGGATCACATTTCCAACGTAATTGTCCATCGTAATGGTGGAACGGCGGATGGAGCTTCAACTTCACAAATCAAGGACAAGGGTGTAGCATGCATTGACATCTTGGAGCCACGAGATGTACGAGAAGGTTTTCAATCTGTAGAGCTGTTGGTCCAAGAGAGGAAGAGGATGATGATGCATTTCGACAAAGGAGAACATGTCGTGATGGAAGACTCTCCAAGTCAAAATACTCGGAATAGCAAATCTTCTTCAAAAACCAAAGAGCGGCGGAAGAAACTAAGAAATACTGATTTCACAATTTCAATGGAGCAATCAAAGTACAATGTGGTGGAAGACGTGGGTAAGCAACGAGCAAACATTACTGTGGGACAGTTGATTGCTCTGAATCCTTCGGTGAGGAAAGAACTTCGTAGCGGTCTAAGCTCTTGACGAGGTCGGAAGAAGAAGGTAAATCCTTTTACGGTCGGCGTGAGTGCTTTAGATGCTAGTGAAGGAGAGGTGTGCAACAAGGCATCAAAAGTAGAGGCTCGTATCAATGAGAGAGATGTCTCAGATGTTCTTGTCGATGGAGAATCGGCAGTAAATGCTATCTCGGAACGACTCATGAGGAAGCTAGATCTAGTACCAACTCGTCCTTCTAGTATCACGATTGGCATGGCTAACAGACAACGAGTTAGGCCATTGGGAGTGCTGGAGAGAGTTTGTGTGTCAGTAATGGGAGTGCAAGTAAACATGACATTTCAAATCTTGAAAGAGTCAAGTTATGAAATGTTGCTCGGAAGACCTTGGCTTCGAGCAGTACATGCAACAGATAATTGGCACAAAGATTATTTACGCATCGGACCGAATCACCACCGGATCAAAGTTCCATTGCTCTGAGATCAAGTTGAGACGTCAGAATCAGATCGACCCACATCGGACTACTAAGAGTCACAAGTTGTCGATACTACTTCTGAGATGGGTATCAATTCTTCAGATTCAGAATCTGAAAATTCATCAGAAGAGGAGAGAGGAGAACGAAATGTGGGTGTGAATGTAGTGCATCTTTTCTCCTCTCCGAAAGTGCAAAGAGATCGGGACAAAGAACCTTTGACTCTTGAGTAGGTGGAGAGAAGAATTTCCACCCTACGTTATGGATCGAATGTTACTAAAGAGGAGAAGGATCGGTTCTAGGAGATCTTTCACAAATACATTCATGTATTTTGCATTTAGTTACAAAGATTTGAGGGTGGTCACACTTGAGCAACACCGTATCGAGTTGGAGAAGGAGGTCAAACCGTTGCGACAGAAGCAATGAAGAGTGAGTCCTCTGATTGCTGATCAGATGAAAGAAAAGATCGAGAAGCTGCACACTCGGGGTTAATTTACGAGGTGGAGCATTCTGAATAAGTATCATCCATTGTGATCGTAAAGAAGAAAAATGGCAAATTGAGGGTATGTGTTGATTACAAAAAGCTCAATGCTGTCACAAAGAAGGATTCTTATCCTCTGCCTTTCATCGACAAGATCTTGGAAGAAGTGGCAGGAAACGAATGGTACAACTTTGGAGATGGTTATAGTGGATATAACCAGATCAAAATTGCACCTGAACATCAACACCTTACCACTTTCACTACTCCGTGGGGTACGTTGCATTTTGAGTTATGCCATTTGGTATGTGTAATGCTCCCGCGACGTTTCAAAGGTTTATGAACAAAGTGTTCGAACCTTTCTTATGAAAGTTTGTGAGAGATTTTATAGATGACTTTTGTGTTTACGGGAGTAAGGAGAAGCATTTTGAGCACCTTGTAAAGGTCTTAGAATGTTTAGATGTAGCAAATGCATCTCTCAACCCGGAGAAATGTATTTTTGGGTGTGAGGAAGGGTTATTCTTGGGTAATATCATATCCAAAGATGACATTGCCGTAGATCCAGAGAAGGTGCAGAAGATCTTAGAACTCCCTTTTCCTAGTACTCTCACTAAGCTACGACAATTTTTAGGTATGGTGGGGTATTATCGAAGGTTTATACTCTCGTTCTCACATAAAGCACATGCTTTGACTGTATATCTGAAGAAAGGAGTAGATTACGTGTTGATTTTAGGAGATGAAGAAGCTCTAGCCGCCTTTGAGGAACTGAAGAAAGCTCTTACTTCAGCTCCGATCTTGGTTAAGCCCGATTGGAATAAACAGTTTATTCTATATACGGATGCTTCAAATATAGCAATAGGATGTACTTTAAGTCAGTATGAAGTTGAAGGTAGAGATCATCTTATCGCATATGCTAGTCGGCAAATGATCAAGGTAGAGAGAAATTATTCTGTGACTGAGAGAGAAGGATTAGCAGTGATCTACGCTCTGAGAAAATTTTGACATTATCTCATAGGAGGCAAGTTCACTATCGTTACAAATCATAAGGCATTGAAGTACATCTTCAATAAACCTATGGTCGAAGGACGATTAGCAGGTGGAAGCTCTTATTGTCAGAGTACGAGTATGAGATCTGCGATCGACCAGGAAAGAAACACGTGAATGCAGATTTGCTATCTAGAGCTTACGATGACGATGGAGAGGAGCCGGTGGATGACACCTTTCCTGACGAAGATTTGATGGTCTTGATGAGCAACTCTAGTATCTCAATAGAATATCAATAAATTTGGGATTTCGTTACGAAAGGTGTCTATCCAGATGAGATGCGAACCAGAGAGAAGAAGGCGTTGGTGAAACGAAGTCAACCTTACTCGGTGGTGGAAGGTTTGTTATTCCGTGAAGGAGTTGATGAGGCCCTGAGAAGAGTTGCGAGCAAGGAGGAGCCTCTACGACTCATGGAAGAATTCCATGACGGTCTAGTACGTGGAGGATATTTCGCAGGCAAGTTGACAGCCCTCAAGATACTTGACGCAAGATATCATTGGAGGGGGATGTTTAGAGATTGCCTGACGTATTGTAAAACATGTGATGTTTGTCAAGCTTTCGCTATCAAATCCATTGTTTCTACTCTTCTTAGATCTATTCCGGTTCTTGGATCTTTCGAGAAATGAGGAATAGATTTCGTTGGACCTTTGAATCGCACCCTCGCAACAATAAGTATATTGTTGTAGCCACAGATTATCTTACAAAGTGGGTAGAACCTAGACGTCTTGTAACTATTGGAGAAGTTGAGGTGGGTAGATTTATGTACGAACGGATCATCACTCGGTTTGGATATCCCTTGGAGTTAGTTTTTGATAGAGGTCGAGAATTTGTGAGTGGTATGATTACTGCTATGCACACACTTCTCCATTTCTCATAGGGTTACTACTTCATATAAACCTAGTTCAAACGGTTTGGTAGAGAGGACAAACTTTACCTTGTGTCAAATGTTAGCAAAGGATGCTGACATGGAAGGGGCCAAACACAATTGGGACAAGCGTCTTCATGCGGTTCTATGGGAGTATCGTACAACAGTGAAGACGTCTACAGGATATTCATCTTTCAAGATGGTGTATGGGTTGGAATCCAGATTACCAATCCAGTTCGACCTAACCATCTTTCAGACCTTGCAAGCTGGATTGAAGAGAAAGAGCGGTCCAATAATTGAGAAAGAGAGGAGAGAAACCTTGTTGGAGCTAAATCCTAAGAGACGATGCACGTCAACGAATTGAGATGGCTCAGCTACAACAGAAGAAGAGCTATGACAAGCGCTTGACGAAGAACAAAATGAAATTACAGCCATTTCAAGAGGGTGAGTGGGTGATGTTATGGGATGCTATTAGGCACAAGCGAGTTCAAAAGAAGTTCTTACGTCGATATTTTGGGCCTTTCATCATCTCCAAAGTGTGGAGTAATAACACCTATGATCTTCAAGAAAGGAGTGGTACGTTCTTCGACCAAGTGAACCACGACAAGCTGAAGAAGTTTCATCAACGTGATACTTCACTCCGAGGACGGAGTGAAAATTAAGTTTGGTGGTAAATGTCACACCACAAGTATCACATTATTTGTGTATGTGCTTATATAAATTTCATTAGGTATGACTATCTTATAGGTTACTCTAGTTCAAAGATCTAAATCTAGAGTGATCAAAAGTAGTCATAACTAGCTGAGATAGTTATAACTAAGTTGATGAAACTATTAGAGGTTCCACTAAGGCACTATGTGACAAGTGCGGAGCTCTAAATAACCAATAAGTGATCTCATAATTGTGAAGTGTCTCTTTGTTCTAGAAATATTGTGTACGAAGATCGCTCTACAATATACGCACTGAATAATAAGATCAAGGGATCCATCTCGATATAAAATCACAAATTGTATTTGAGTCAACTTCCTGCAATAGTCTCTAGGTTTTAAGACAAATCTTCGATGTTCAACCGCAACTCTCACTCTCCGAACAACTCCAACATTCAATCTTCTTGGTTTTCCTCATTAAGTGGTTCTTCTTTTATGTCGTGCATCTTTCGACGATTCAAGAATGTTACCTTGGGAATGAAAGCACTCCGTATCAATATTTTATCTTAAGTCGTGAGGTTAGCGGGATGACTCAAGCAAGCATTAACCAGTCATCTTCTCTAAATCAGATCTCCAAAACTATCTTAGAGCAATCCAAACGAATTGCATCCACATCCGTTCTCAAAAAAGAACGACCGCAATGTAACTCCAATTGCACCATTGGAAGACCGTGTTCGTCCATGACACTAGCAAAAAATGCTCAAATCACCTCGATCCACAAAGACCAGTGCGTAGATCATGTAACTAGCATCGTGAAACATCCAATGATATCAAACTGAACTCCATGCCGCTTTCAACCACTTTATTCGTACATCGAAGTCCGTCTGATGTACTAGTAAAAATGCTCAGATCATATCTAGAGCATTTGTGGGAGTTACGATCTAGAAAAAGACAAGTACACTGATCATGCAACTAGCACCATAGAACACCAGAAAACGCTACAGACTCCATCCAAGAGAGATGAAGAATGAGAGAAACTCTTGAGAAGACAAATGAAAACGAGAAAGAGTAAATGAGATTACTCGCCTTTTTATATGAAATGAATATTGTACAAAATGAATATGTAACTAAAATATTGTAGTTGATCTAAATATTCTCTCCAAGATATTTATAAGAGAATCTAGTCATGGAATTCTGAACGTAACATATGTATATTCTCATGAAAAAAATATTCTTTATTCCACTCGACTTATAACCACAATTGTACAATTTCAAACACGTTGCTGGTGACCACTGTCAAATATAGACGACCTCTGTCACTTCTCTGAAATCTTGTTAGAAATAATGGTTGCTTACGAATGACCTTCTAGACCCATCATCGATGATCCATAACTAAAGACGGCCGACGCCTCAGCGCTCATGGAAAGAGGTTGTCCGTCGATCCAAAACTGATGCTCAAGCATCTGCAGAAGAGACGACGAGTGATGCAACATGCAAGAGTCGTCAGCGCCCGTGCAAGAGAGACGACCGGCATCGCAAAGCCGACGTCCAAGCATCCGCAAAAGAGATGGAAGACTAACTATCCAACCAATGGCAACCAGTAGGTGACTAAGTGCTCGTGAAAGAGAGACGATTGCATCCAAGTTATCGCAGAATGGTGACTATGTGCTTGATGGACAACCGGTGACCGACGATTGATAGAGCATCCATGGAAGAAGGACAATCGGCTTTCGAGGTCCGTAGTAGAGAGACGACCGGTGCCTCAACGCTCGTGGACATTGACAACCAACAAAATTTCACTAGGGCGTCTAGCGTCAAAGGAAAAGAGAAAACCATTGGTCTATGTTTAAGAGCAACTTGTGCTGACGCTTTGATAATGACAACTGACGATTCGTCATTTGGACGATCCGTCATCGTTCCGGTCATCAGAGTCTAACAACATGTACTAACCGATGATCGATGACTTGTTCTTATTGATGACCATGTGCTATTTTGATTTTTATAAATATATAATATATTTATAACTACATAGATTAGATAACAGGTTGATTGGAAATTTTAGGTGATTGAAATTTCATAAATTTTGATCTCGGGTCCAAAATTTCAGTCTATCACGAACTTTAGTATTCGTGGGAGAGCTCACATGAGCTCCATTTGATACGCTCTTAAACCTCAGCTCCTCATACTTAAAGTCCTTGGGAGCTCCCGACAACAATTTACACCTCTTCATAACATTCATGTCTCGAGTCCAAAAATGATATTTAAAAGTGAAGAGAGTGAACTACAATTCGGGAAACAAATTTGAATTTGATCCAAGCATGGTCTGAAAGTAGTTATTCCAATTTCAACCTTTCCTGTCATGGAAGAAGAATCAACATCCAAATATATAATTTGGATTGAAACAGAATATTCTTAACAAGCTGCTTTTATTAAGCTTGAACATTATTCATCCAGCATGCTTATTCACATGAGCTCTGTTCATTCTATGTAGTAGAATGTTCTCACTTTTTCAGATGAAATATTTTGACCTGAGAACCAATCTGATCTCTTCGTGGACTGTTGTAGAGATCATTAATTTACAAAGACACTCCTTTTATTTGTCTGAATCAATCATGTTTTCTTTTATCTAGGAATGATAGTTTTGAGGATAATTTATCCTTGTTATACAGATATTCAATTCGTCTGAAAGTGTTCTTTGAGTCTACTCCTCTGCATGATCTTGATTTCGACCTAACGACGTCAAGCTCCCAGACGAGACGCACAACCACTGTACTAACTTCAGTATGTTGATAAGATAAGTATATTATGTGTCTATATACTAATATTACACATCATCTGTATTCAGATTTAATGCGTAGATGCTTCTGAATAATAAACAGACATAAAAAAATAATCTCAGTGTGTTATAATTTAGAATACTTTGTATACTAAATATATTCAATAGTAAACAAAATGAAAATCAGACTTCAGAATGAGAAATAAAAATATATAATTATTTGTCCAGAGTTAACGCTTGTCTTCTTCCTTCTTTAGAGCAAAAGTTCACTTTGGACGCTTATTTATATGCCAAAAAGAGGGGTTTAAATCCAAATTTTAAAATTGGCTTGTTGGCACCCCATCCTCCTGGAGCCGGGGCGGCGTCGAATCCTCCTGCCGGGAGGGTTCAATCTGTGCAAAGCAGTTGCTTCTGGTTGCAGAAAATCCCATGGCGAAAACGAGGTTTAAAATATAATGTCGTGAGCCAAATCAGCTTCTTACCTGATGGAAAAGTTAATGTGCCTTCCTTTTAGCCCAATAAATCTTTGGATTCGCGTCACCTTTTCCGAAAGATAGACAAGTGTCTGAATTATATCAAGTGACTTATATCATCTGAATCATATGAGACATAAAGGAGTGGATCAAGTTGTGATATTAAGTAAAGTATATAGGCATCCCCAATGCGGATCGTGTACCTACGAGGCGTTACGGAAAACATCGTTGGTTATCGCGTTTATAGCGTTTATAGCCGAACCTTTTCAAAAACTACTAACGTCACGACGCCTTTTCCATGTCCTTGTATTAACCTTTTTTCTCGGTTGAAGGCGTTAGTATTTCCATCGCGCAGCGTGTAAGTTTAAGGCGTTACTCAAAACATTGTGCGATGCCGCCTGTTTGATCGAGTCGTCAAATTTATCGCTTATTTCATCACGCTAGTCTTTTTTCTCGCTTCTGTCATCGCGCACAGCGCAAGTTCGACGCGTTACTGCCACCTCCTCACTTTTTTCTCACTCATTGTCTTACCAGTATCGTTGTCTCTCGTGATTTTCTTGCTTAGGTACTAGCAGCAGCCCGGTGTCGGAGTGTGATCCGTCTACCTAGGAAAGCGTCGGGCTTCTGGCTGTGGTTGTTTACTCAAGAGGTTGGCTTTCAGGTCACAATAGGGCTATAAACACTCACACAGATGTGTAAGATCTAGTAATATGCTCAGAAAGCGAAATTCAGATATAGCTGGCAATAATAGGATCCGGCGGTGAACTTGACACTCACGGAGAAGAAAACTATGAAGGTTTAGACTTCTAAACTTCCCTTACATGCAAATGAGGTATTACTGAACTCACACACGAAGTTTCAGCCTGAGATCAAATTCTGACACGGAGATATGGACAGAAAAGTTCTGAGCAAGAAAACTACGGCAATTTCTGGTACCTAGATGGCTATTTCGACCTATAACAGAAGATTGGCTTGATCAATTTCAAATATTCTTACAGGATTTGGAGTCTACAGGATGCTGAACACCCCTGTGAAGTTGGGACTCCTGCTGTACACAGAACTCCAGATCTCCTCCTCTGAAGTCGCTGCTCTAGATTAAGAGCTTTTCAGACCCCCTCTGCTTCAGCGGCCGCCCCAAATTACTCAGTCACTCAATCTATGCGAAACTTTTTTAGCCCTGCTGGCAGAGAACACAACCTCGAAGTTTGTAAGCAATTTCCTCAAATCTGCTGCAAGTGACACTGAAAACCCTAAATCCAACAAAAGTGATTCAATTCTAGCACAATTTGAACTTCAATTGGTCATAACTTCGTCTTTATTGCCTCAAATCGATCAAAAATTTCACTGGAAGTGCTTGGCATGACGAGCTCTACCCTCCTGTGCTCCCAGATTTCGAAGTTCCCTCACCAAATGCTCGAACTCTCCTTTAGAGCTCTGTTTCTAAATTTAGAGTTAAACTAAAAACAAAAACAGACCAATGGGAGTTCATAGCTCCACTTGGTTGTCCTTTAGTGTCCTAATCCACGTGGTAACTCAACTTCACTCAAAGGCTACCACGTCAGCCCCTAAAGTGCCAGCGTAAATCTTAAACTTCACGCGAAGGCATGTAAAATAACACGTAACCCTAAAAGATAACTTAACCAATCTAGAAAGCGTGCATGGGCCACAAGTAAGTACAACCTATGAGCTTAAACCTCTATCAGCATGGAAACCCTAAGTTATGTACTTTCACATAGATAAGCATGATATCATTTGCACAAGCGCAGGAGTGCTTGAACAAGATAGATAACATATTATCAACCTACTAAGACTCAAAATATATAACACAATAGTGTCAACACCGTATGCAAAGGTGTCAAACATATGTATAAAGGACTAGAAGTAATATGAGCTAACTTCTAGAACTACTAAACTCAAGCGTCGGAGTAGAAATATAACATGTAGCCGCCAAGTAGCGCGACACCGGCTGCTTTTCGTCGCCCCTGCGTTATCTTTCTACTTGTCTGCAGGCTGTCTGCTTTTCACTGGTGCTCGCTTCTGTTTCTACGTCTCTGCACCGACACTGCACTTCTCGGTAACATTTTTGCAGATGGGACCGCTCGTCTTTGATTCTTCCACTGTCAAGACGTGAGACCGGTTGGCATCGGTTTCACGTTGCGGATTTCACCTCTACTTGACAGGAGTAAACGCGTCTGCTGCTTGTTTTTGCTTCTTGAAATAGGTTTAGGTTGGTGTCGGTAATTATCGTCGGGATGAGAGTGGGAGGACTCGATCGATATCTTCTAATTCGTGAACCACCACTTCTTTCTGGAAAGAGGTGCTGGCTCACGATGTGGGACCTGCGGACTGGGCGGGGTGGCGACTTGCACTGATTTTGTGATTTTCATGTCGGCGATTTGCCGTCTTTCTCAATCGTTTTCATTTATCGTCTGTGGTACTCATTTTCACCTCGCTAATGGCTTTCTTGCCGTCTTTTCTCGTCGTCGAAGGTACCTTCTGGTTTTCAAGCTTTGCATTATTTATTATTTCTGCCGTGTCGCTTCTCTATTTTATGCCTGCGGGCGGTTCACGGCTTCGTTCCTTCCTTGCTTCTGTTCGACCTTGCTTCACGTCGGGACTGTTCACGCTGCTGCTGACTTCTCTTTGCAGTTGCTACATGCTGACCGTTTATGGCTCTGGCTTGTAAATGGGAGTTGTCGTAGCGGAATTCTACTTTTTCTGCAGGTGGTTTCTTTCCTGCGCGTCACCTTTTCAGCGAGCGCTCGCCGTCACAGCAGTCAACAGGGACTTCTCGTTCTTGCGGCTGGTTTCTTGACGGAGCGCTCGCTGTCGGACCACTCTCTATTCGACATCTCGCTGCTGCTGCTGTGTAGGGGACGTCTTGCTGCTTCTGTATTCGCCTATAGCAGGTATGATCTTGCAAACGGCATGGGTACAAACGACCTTGTCTGTCCTCACGTTTACACCTTTCTTTTGCGGCATAGCGACTCATGGACGCATCTGCTTCTACGAGCAGATGTCTATCCTCTGTCTCCTTCGATGCATGCTTCTCTCCTCTATTTCAGTTCTGCAAGGAGGTACAATTCAGGTACTTGTCTACAACTTTGCGATGTCTACTGAATGTGAAATAAGTGCGGACAATGTTCTCACTCTCTCCGATGATGATGAATCCGATAGCCTGCATGCCGTCTCCTTTTCTCGTCCACGCAGTCCTCTGTTAGTACTTGCCACTCCTCAACTTCAGTCCCCTCATCTGTCCCTTGAGTGTCTTACATCCCCTTCCCTGCAGGTCCATGTTTCTCCCTCGCTCCTAGCTCGTTCATTACAATCTATTCAACCGTATTGCCTTCACGGTATCCAAGGCTATAAGTGTCGACTGTTACAGTTTGTTCCTCCGACGTCTTCTTCCTTCGCCACCCTTTGCTTCCTTCCCGCTATCTTTCTTTCTCCGAGACAGATCTGTACCTCAGTAGAAGCTATATACGTTGTTTTCGTTTCTGTTTGAAGCCCCCTGAATTCCTTCTCCCAGGTTTGGATTACATCGAAATATCGTATGCTTTCTTCGGGGCTACTGACTGCTTTCAGTGCATAATTGGTCCTTTTCTTTATGTCCAATCCGAATGTTCGTGGCTCATTCTCAAAGACAGCAGATCTACTGTTTTCTACTACCCAAAATTTCTTAGACACGAGGACGATGAGACCGTCTTGAAGCTTGTTGTTACTTCTGTCTACAGGCAGAACATTTTGAACTGTGTCTGCAAGATTGTCAACACAAGGATTTATAAGATAGACTGTAAACACTTCTCCTCTCCGTCTGATGCAAATGAGACAAGCCGCTCGCTCCAGGCTTGCGAGCAATCCCTCAGTTCCTCGCTCCATAAGAGGACTACCTCTCAAAACTCTTGAGGTTTCTCTCACAATTGCTCAAACCGGTGCCGATTTGGACCTTTCTTGCTGGAGATGTTTGTGTGTTTTTTTGCAGCAACATTGCGATAGTGGTATCATATCGGCGAAAGAGGGGGGTTTTATTCCATCTGCACATTCATGGAGTTTTGTCTTTGCAAGCTACAAGCCCAATTGATATAAAAAACAGGGTCGTAGCAGTGTTGGGTTGGAAGGAGGCTGGTAGACCGCTTGGAGGTGAGGTATGCGTGAAGAGGCTTAACAACAAGGACCTTCATACTTTTGTAGATATGATAGGCTACTGTATGAAAGACAAATCTGAGGTACATCACAAGTGCTGCATGAAAAATATTTCCGATGGTATGGCATATGCTAGTCGGCAAATGATCAAGGCAGAGAGAAATTATTCTGTGACTGAGAGAGAAGGATTAACAGTGATCTACGCTCTAAGAAAATTTCCACGTTATCTCATAGGAGGCAAGTTCACTATCGTTACGGATCATAAGGCACTGAAGTACATGTGGTGCCCACAAATTACAGGATTCACAAATTTTTAAAATTTTTAAGATTAATAACTTGTTTGTATAACTGAAGAAGCGTTGTTACTTAAGATTACTGCTTCCTTAGAAGGAAGATGATCTTATGAGCTTTTTGTAATAAGAAGTTGACTTCTTCGGAAGACGGAAGACGGCAGAAGACGGGAAGACGACGGAAGACAACCATCTTCCGGAAGACAGTGACCGCGAAGGCCTAATCATGAGTTTCCAGGTAAAAGAGTGGGTGTACCTACTAGGTAACACCAAGGTGGTAGGTAGGTCGGGTAAGCCACCTAGGGTCAAAACCCCTAATCTGCGGGGAAGATGCACAGGAAGCGCATTAGCGCATTCCAACTTCCCGCAGCAAGCACGCCCTTCAGAAGATCAAAATCAGCGAGGTGAGCTTCGAGTGAGGAAATCAGCAAGGAGAAATTGAGTGAGGACATAGCGATTAGAAGCTAGCAAGAAGGCGAGGTCGAATTGCTGAAGCGCACGAAGCATACTGAGTGAAACGCGTTTCCTGAGAATCTCCCGGAAGTTGACATTGGAAGCAGCTGAGTGAAGTCGGAGATGGGTGGCTCAATCGATTGAGGTTTAGACAGGAGCTGACGACAGACACAGCTCATTGGGATCGCATTGGAGCTGGGACCAGAGTCAGAAGCGCGCAGAAAGTCGAAGGCAACTCGGGAAGCAGAAGAAGACTGTAGAGGTTCTTCCCACGTTCTTTCCCCTTCCAACTTCTTCTCGCCTTTGTTTGGTATCCCCCGCGCTTCCCCGGTTGTTTGCAGACAGCCTGATCGATTACCCCCATCCCCATTTTTTCCTATTGTAACATTGGGTGCAGAAGCGTTGTCCAATTTCTGTCAGACATCTTCTTGATTCTTCCTAAGTTCAATTCGAGCTTCCCTACCCATCGTCCTCAAATTGACGATCCCAGCTATCGATTTCCTACCCGATTACTCCTCTCCTCCCGAAACTTGGAACAGAAGACGCTTCGGAAGATTGGAACATCTTCGGAAGACTGTCTTCGGAAGTCGACTGTAACCAATTCGTATCAAGAGTGGATTTGTGTTACTTTTGTGTTAAGAGAGGCTTGGTACGAATCCTGAGTGGTGTGGTGAGTTCTTTTGTTATTTCGAGAAGTTGGAAGTCGGGAACTAGGTCTGTGCCTCCCGGTCTTCTAAGCTTCTCAACTCCACATCTTCCTAGAGAGACTAGAAGACTGAAAGGCTGGCAAAATGAGCGAGAAGACGTGAGGGTCCATTTCGGGTCTCTTCTGTCCGACCCATAGCAGCCATTCCTTCTTCTTCTCAAACTTAGGAGAGAATTGTGAGAAGACTTGCTGGCAGAATCTGGAGAGAATGGTCGAGGGTCATGTCTTCCCACCGAGCAGCAAGCTTCTTCTGAGTGCGTTTGAGAGGTGAGAAGTCAGAAGAACAGAGTGCAATTGTCTTGAGTCTGTTGTGAGGATAGATTGCGCGTAGGAAGACGAAAATAGGTGAGACCAGTGAAGGGAAGCCTGACTTCGGGAGGTCTTCCGAGAAAGACATTGAATCAGAAACTGTCACGAGTGTCTTCCAAGAGGTCACTGTCACCGCAGGAGCCCGCAACCATCTTCTGAACCTGTTATGCACTCTTCGCGAATCTTATATCTTCTAATAGGAAGTAGGGTGTAATGCAAGGTGGGTTGTCTTCTTGGTAATCCATGCGAGGCCTTGCTTAGATAGGGTTGTTTAGATATAGCTCGGAAGACGAGAGCTATCTAGGAAGTATTGTTAGAATCCCAGAAGACGGAGTAGCTGTCTTCTGGAAGACTAGTTTCGTCTTCTGAGAAGTAGAAGCTAGACTGTGGGCACTTGGGAAGGACTGAACCTTCAGCTCATAGTAGGTGCTTGTGGCTTAGTGCAACTGATCTTCCAATATGACGATGCATCCTCGAGGATTGGTGTTACCAGCGGAGTTGGCCGAGGCCACACCCTTCCTCAAGGAGTTGGGTCTCGATTTCTTCCTATGGGATTGGAACCTCGCAGACCAGGGACTTCTGGAGGAGGTGTGGGCAGCGTTACCACCTCGCAACCGTGTACCTGCGAAGGCAGGAGTAGCTCGAGGAAGACCATCTTCTAGGACTGAAGATTGGTGGCGCAGGGCTTTCCACAGGTCAGACTCCGAGGATCGAGGGTATTGGTTTGAGAAGAAGATTTTGCCCAAGGTCGTGAGTACGTGGCATGTGTCTGGGAGCACCACTTGTCTTTTCGTGGAAGACAGGCAGGATAGGAATGGGTGGAAGATCGAATCTTACCGGGAGCCGAAGAAGCGACTTCTGGCGAAGCTGTTTCTGCATCTCTTCCTCAAGGGGAAAGCGTAGAAGAAGAGGTACCTGGGAGATCAGGACGTAGAGTTCCTGGAAGCAGTGTGGGATAAAAGAGTACCCATCTACTGGGACGCATACGTCCACAACTATGTACAGGCGGAGCTAGCGTATTTGGGTACCCCGGCGGAGGACACTTGACACCTTTCCTCTGCTACTTGTACGTAGCCATGGGGGATCTTAGGGGAGATCAGCTGGCGGAGTATGGGCCAACAGGGCAATAGGAGGAGAAGGAGGAGTTCGATCTCGCTGTGCACTTGGTAGTGACAGCGTTGGAAGCCGAGAAGACTCCAGAAGACGTCCCGGAAGATAAGAAGACGAGCCGTCTTCCCATGTATTCCGCGTGGAGGAACCGACTTTCCCGGACCCCTATGAGGTCGCCATGGTCCCTAGTATCGCACCCGTGTCTCAGAAGACCGAAGACGTACCACTCGATTCTGCTTCCCAAAAGACGCTTCCGTCTTCCGAAGGAGAAGCCGAAGCCGAGGAAGACGCAGCCGCAGCGATAGCAGGGCCAGCGAAGAGCGATGAGGAGGAAGCCACCTCAGTGACACCCGAGGTAACTGCAGGGCTTTCTAGCTTATCAGAAGCCGCGTTAGGAGCTCAGATAGGAGCAGATCAGGTAGAGATTACCACGGAGCAATCAGAGTAGATAGTAACCGAAATGACACACTCCCAGTTTAGTAGGAACAAACATGCTATCTTAAGGATGGCAGTTTTCCATGTAAAATTAGTTAGGACACCATGTGGCAGCATAGGTAGCGTAGGCAACAAAGTGGATGGCTAATTAGCAAGGGGAACCGCTTGCATGTGAGGTGGCAACCTCCTGTCAGCGCCCCTCTCTCCCTGGTGGTCGCCTCCTCTCATTCTCACGACAGCGACATAAGTAGGATTGCAGCGTAGGAATGGAGCTAGCTGCTGCACACCCATATCGATTCTATGGTGCAGGCAGACTAGACACATTAGAGACACATGACAGATAGTTCTTGGCACACTACACCCGTTGTTGGAAACATACGAATAGTCTTGGAATACACTGGAGGGGTCTGCATGCTCGTACCAGCAGTGGTTCGAAGATGTAGATAGAGGTAGTGGACAGTTTAGGAGCAGGGAACGGCATCCTCGTGCAGTCCTGTTGACTAGACTGGTGTGTCGAGGAGTAGACGCAGGAAGTGGAGGGAGTGAGCTTCCCAATGTCAATGTGACTTCTTCTCGGGGAATAGATTGTTGATTTGAGTGCAGAAGCTTAATCCGTGTCTTCTGGATGGTGGGTTCCTTGAATTCGCTCCCAATTGTGCACGGGAAGTGCTCTTCTTGAGTGGCGATGACTGTCAGCAGTTGTGGAAGTGTAGCTTAGCTCGTTCAGTAGAGCACTTGAGATCTACGTACGGACGGTCTTATGGGATAAGGGATCCCAGAAGACAGAGTAGTCGGAGCAGCGAAGAGAAAAAGAAAGAAGCCTTCTTCCCGCAACAGAAGACGACATCCTCGAGTAGAAGACGGTGTCACTGTATTCACGTTTGCTGTCTTCCTCCTCAAACTATTACAAGCAGGGATGGCTTGTTAGTCAGGATCCGGACTAGAAGCCTGTCGGAATCTTAATTTCCTCTTTTCATCTTGTTTTTCTCTTGTTTAGATTTTCTCATCTTCCCCATCTTCTCTCATCTTCCCCATCTTCTTATCTTCTTCTAGTGAGCTTCCGAGACTTCTATTGAGCTTCCGTGAAGGTGAATGTCGTTGTAGTGCTGCAGGAAGACTATTTCTGTAGGCAGAAGCCTGGGAAGGTTACAGGGGGCATACACCATGTGATTGATCTAACCCGTTGTAATGTGAGTGGAAGAGTAAGGTGTAACGACCGTTGCTAGTCGACTTTTGTGGAGCAGGACAATCTTCTGGAGGTGTGAGAAGACGAGCTGAACCCCCAGAAGACGAGAATCGCTTCGAGAAGACGGTACTGAGAAGACCGGAAGAAGTGACCTGGAAGCAGGAATATCGTCTTCCTGAGATTCTCTATGAATAATTGTGTGATATTTTAGTTAGTAGTTGTTTATTTAGATCCAGAGTATATTTTGGCGTACCTGGAAGACGCGTGGTTTTGTGAGAAGACGGGATTCCTAGGCAAAATCCGTGTGTTTGTGTGTTTGATCTCGTCCACTCCACATCTAGGACAAAAGGTTGTAAGATCAATGACGCCTTGTCTAGAGGAAGAAGGACTTATGTGTAAGCTTAAGTCGACCAACCCTCTTCGCTCACGCAAAAGTCTATTCTTCGTAGGACACTTGCTCACTTTATGTCCTTCTACTCCACACAAAAAACACCTCGAGCTCTTCTCCTGGTTCTTCCGACTACTCTCAACTTCTTCCTCAAAATTCTCTTTTCGTCAGATCCGCGGTAACTATCACCGAGTAGCCTTGAGGAATCTTGCTCAACCTCAATTTCCACTCTTGCTGTCCTTCCATGGCGATGATTTGTCATACATCTCTCTCACTATGTAGCTTGTTTGACACTTTTGATCACTCGACCATCCTCTCGCTTAGCAATCTCTCACATTACTAAGTAGAAGCTTAACTTGTCAACTCCGAGCATCAGAGATTGAACAAAATCCTCTCCAAGAATTTTGAAATTCTTTCACTTTCGTCACTCTTCAGTATGCGATATAACTGATTTGACCCCCCTTCGCTTCGAATGTCATAACTCAAGTTCTACTCGATCAATTCATGCATGATTTGGGTGCCTAGATAGCTTATCTTGCAAGCTATAAGCATGAAAGATTTCAAGGTCTAACTCTGAAAACTGAAAATATGAAAATGACTGTAAACTCTTTCTCGAGAGCTCACTGTTTGGTATCGAAAAACCCCCTTAACTTTCGAAAGACATAACTCTCTGTTTACAATTGATCTCTCGGAGATATAAAGCTTGTTGGAAAGCTTATCTTGCCCTCTATAACATAGTGAATGTACAAAGGTTTTGAAATCATGTTCAAAAACAGACATAAACTGTACTAAAGACTAAATACAAATCTTTGTATCGAGGTCTCGGCAACGGAACCAAAAATGTAAGCCGGCCTGTTTCTCACCCAAAGGTACCTCAGATGACTAGGATTACTAGTGCATCTTAATTATAAAGATTCAATTATACCCATGCTCACTTCACTCAACACTCTGACCCGTATGGTCACATCGATCCCTCTAATAGCGTTCCTGCAAACAAGTTCTAACCCCGCTCTCCACATTGCATCACATAGTAGTCAAGGACTCCCAAGGTCTCCAATGCTCACTTTACTTATAGACAGGAAAATGAGAGTGTCTTCCACCCTCTCAACTCCTCCTTATATACTCTACAACTTCTTACTGTGGTAACTTTCACTAAGTTACGTTACCTCATGGTAAGTGCGCAATCCCAAATAGTTAAACTTCTAAAGGCTACTAAGACTTTAAGAATAGCACACACATTACTTGTTCTCCTTTACTAAAGTAAGAGATTCTCCTACTTTAGCTTTTGTAAAGTGTTAACTTTCCATGCTATCCAATCGGAAGACGACAACAAACGAATACGTCTTTTGAAGAGCATCTTGAGATCTTTGTGCATGACTTTCCATCATGCATCCAATCAGCGATGGTCAACAAAGTTACATACTTTTGTGAAGCATATTTAGAGCTCCGCACTTGTCACATAGTGCCATAGTGAAACCTCTAATAGTTTCCTCAACTTAGTTATAACTATCTCAGCTAGTTATGACTACTTTTGATCACTCTAGATTTATATCTTCGAACTAGAGTAACCTATAAGATAGTCATACCTAATGAAATTTATATAAGCACATACACAAATAATGAGATACTTGTGGTGTGACAGACCAATGGAGTTCATAGCTCCACTTGGTTGTCCTTTAGTGCCCTAATCCACGTGGTAACTTTACTTCACTCATAGGCTACCACGTTAGCCCCTAAAGTGTGAACGTAAATCTTAAACTACTTAAAATGACACGCAAATCTGAAAGATAACTTAAACCAGCTAGAAAGCGTGCATGGGCAACAAGTAAGTACAACCCATGAGTTTAAAACTCTATGAACATGATAAACAATCTACTAGGACTCAAAATACTTAACTCTCTCGAGAATCAACTTCTCTGAGGTCCTAACTTCACTCAAGGAGGCTAACTCCTTACTGAGAAATGAATCATTTATTATGTGAAATGACTCATATCACGACATCCACCCCCTCCAAACCTGCATATCCTCCGGCATGTGTCAACTTCTTCAGTCTTCTGCTTGTTCTTCATCATCGTCACTCTCCTCCGTCTCAACCTCTTCGGTAACCTAGACGTCTTCGTCCCTTGTTGTCCTCTGCTCTGACTCCAGAAAATTGAATAACTCTACTGATCCTCCACACCTTTTGAATAGTTTCATGTTTGCCTGCCACATATAGCTTAGCTTGCAATCTACTTGTGAGAAAGAGCTCAGACTTTGCAAAGCAAGACATGTGAGTGCAGTCTATCATCCCACAAAGTTTTAAAGAGAGTATATAATCAGAACCTCTATCCAGTGTCAAAGTGTGCTAGAAAAACTCTTACGTCCATCCTAGAGAGCATTAGCCGCAACAGCCTCCCATCTGATCACAGCCAAAAGGTTTCATCTTTTCCCAAGAGCCAGTCTCGTCTTACGACACCGCTCTCAGGTGCAACTTCCAATATTGGATGTTGAAGTTTCAGCTGATATGTTTATCAATCAAACAGATTAGATATATTTCAAAACCGGGTAGATTTTACATATTAGGTAGTTTAAAATAAAAATTTACTTTTTTAAATCTTTTCTGATAATCAAAGGTGATCGCACTATGATGAATGACACTGCAACCATAAAACTTACAAGTCAAATATATAGATCATTCACACTATATCTCTGATAAGTTATACTATTTTCTTTAGATTAATCTTTTTGAATTTTTGATTCCTTTTAGTATTTGTAATCATAATGAATTACTAGTAATCTTCATTATATATTTAATATTATGTATTTTCCTTTTCCTTTTTATAGCCTATATTACGCAGCATATGATTTTATCATAAAGTTGGACTCTCCTTCCCGAGGATATATCCCCTTGGTCTTTCTTCTTTTCCGGTTTCACTACCATACACCTTTTAATCTGAGAGCAAGTATTAGGCAGTTATAAATGTGTGGTTTAAATAGTTACTACAGTATAGTGCAAAGTCTTTCTTATGCCATGTTAAAGACTCTCAAGAGTTGCGATCGTATGAACGAGTCTTGGTGCACTCCTGAGAAAGGAAGTGGCAAAGGGAGACTACTTAAATAGATTGTATAAGCTCGTTCTCCGCGAACAGCTAAAGTAACATTATTCTTTTCCTTTATTCAGCACCTGCACCCATCTATTTTTAGTACGGCTGAGGAAAGAACAAGAAGTGGCTGTAGTTTAGTGGTGAGAATTCCACGTTGTGGCCGTGGAGACCTGGGCTCGAATCCCAGCAGCCACATTTTCTTTTTCCTGGCTGTACAGTTCGAACTCATGAGAAATTTGGCTTCGAAAGCGAGAGCGGAATTTATCATTGCGGTGTCGTTCTCGAGGATCTTGTATATTATACTTGCATTATCATCTAGCTTAGTTCGTTTCATGTATTAGAGTATTTTTAATGATAAAGAATTAGTGTTTTGGACAGTAATTAATAGTACAGATACTCTCTTAAATTTTTAGTATAATAATGTGACTTAGTAGTTCAGATATTCTCTTAAATTTTTAAAATAATGATCGCATTATTATGTCACGTTAGTGTCTTTGTGCATTTCGTTACGAATTTATTTTTTAAATCTCTTCAGTCAGGCTCGAAAACCCGACGTTTGAGTTCTTAGCACTCCAGTTATCATTGTGATAACTTCAGATGGTGCTTAGACTATCGTACTCTAAATACAATACATGAGATCAGAGTAAACTCTGATTACCCGTTATCATATTTGGAGAGCGTGAGAAGGTTTCCCCTCCTCTTGAAATCTATATTACAAAAGTCCACTGAAAGGGATCTATATAAGTCTTCTATCTAAAGTATTTTCTGCATGTAAACATCCAGATATATATATAATCAGTTTGTTCCCGTCATAACGAAGGGCTCAAGGAAAGAAGAGCCAGAATTTATATCCCGTAAATCCTCTTGTCTTTTTCTTTCACCTGGTCGAATGTACACCTTGGATGATATTATTTTCTCTAACTTACATGAACTACATCTAGTCCCAATCCACTTCCTAATGAATTATTTCCAAAAGGTGTTGGGCTTTTTAGACAAGCATGCGTTGGGTGCTTCTTTTTAAGACTGGCCATGTATGTAACTTTGGCATAACTATTTCCTGTGTCATGAATTTAGGGTTTAGGTTTTCCTTACTCATAGCACTTCCCTTTTCTTTTCGCCCCGTTAGAGCAAAGAGACCCGGCATTTGACTGTACTTGCTCTGCTAACTGCACTTGGACCTGCCGGTAACAGGGATAGGTTTCCTTACTTTTAGCGGTTCCCATCCTTTTGCAAACGTTGTAGCGAAGAGACCATACATCTGACTCTACTACGTTGCTACTTGGACGCGGTTGCCCATGATCCGGAATGAACCCATCAAGGGCCTGCACTCCAACCACACTATAAAGTGCAGCGCTGTGGATAGATGGCCCTTTTTGTCAACAGCCGAGTTGATTCAGGGAGAAATTCCACGAGAAAAGGTTTTGTTCATTAAGTTAAAATGGATGCTTTATCTTGAGACGCGGTTGGTGAATACCATCAAGATCCAAAAGTGCGTAAGACTCGCACCACCAGGTGTAATATACATGCATCCTAAGTGACTGACAGACGTCGAGTCGGAAGAGAAAAATAATCGGATGGGGATGGGCTCTAGTCACTTTGGGAGGAATCAGATTTGGATTTGTAACTGCATTAATTATATGAGAATTTAGATTTTGCAAACGTATTGTTTTTTTGGTATTATTAACTTTATGTTATAGAAAATACATATACCATAGAACGGGGCAGAATAGTCTATGGTATGTTGAAAGTCTGCTTGCTGTTTAGCTGAGCTGGCTGGTCTGTGCCAATTGTGTTATTGTTAGTTCTTTAATTTTTTTCTTATCGCAGTTCTTTGCCAGTTGAATAAAAGTCTATTTGTCAAGTTTCTTGCATCGAAGAAAAATATTTTCAGTTTGGTTCAGTGGAAGAACTGCGCTTTGTTGGTTGGGCCGGTTGTAACGTCGTTTACTGTATGTACTCAACACATCAACCTTTGAGTAGTGAATACATAACAAGCGACGATGGCAAGTCTGGGGAGAGGAAGTTATCATCTAAAGCAAAGGAAGAGGAAAGTGGGAAATAAGAGAGCAAGTGCATCGAGATTGAGACTAGAGGTTGAGAGCTGAAGTCTAGAATCAGAGAGAGAGGTCTGGTCGTCTAATGTGGATTGTTAGAGTCTTGAAAGCTTTTGAGAGAAATTAGATTTTGATTTTCAAATCTATGACTTCTGAGTGAGCATTTAGAAACCGTGGAAGATAGTTTGTTTTCAGAGAGAGACTTAAGACCGAGACTCAAATTCTAGTAGTACGGCTTGAAGAAGAAGACAATTTGCTAGCTCATGAGTCTCCCACCATCTATGTCAGCGGACAAAAGCTGTGTAATGTTTATGAGCTCTTGGTTTTCTTGTTAGTGGGAGAGTAAAGCTTGGATTTGTGTGCTGAAGTTGAACTAGAAGCGTTTCATGTGGAGTTTGCTCTATTTCTCTATAATTATCTTGCTTTCTTATTTTCAAGCGCCCATTAGAGGTTATAATCTTATCACTTGTTTTCATTTATTCTTTGCGTCTTGACTTTACCATCAACAGCGGAAGCGTTGTCCAGATATCATCGAATCCCTAGCGAGAGCAGACCCATTTGTGTTCTAAGACCCCATATTATGAATCAAGACTCGCAACAGACTAGTCAGTCATCCTAAAACGATTCGGTAATTATTAAGCTTCATGTGTTTATTAACAGAAGGTTGGAAAGAATTAGATCTGAAGAAAGAAAAAAGTATAATGATTTTCAAAGAGGTTCACATTTGAAGACTATGTCATATCAGACAAGAGATTCTATTACGTTACCGGAGGTCAAACGTTTCAATTCTAGCATAGGTATTTGTACCAAATTAACTTTTTAATCATTTAATGTTAGACAAGTGTTAATCAAACTGTAATCCCTTAAAAGCTCAAGTGTAGCCAAGGAGAATTATTCTGTTTCCTTTTCTTATATATATATATATATACTCTTGGTTTAGTTATATGTTTTTTATCATAACTTTCTCATTCGATTATGAAATGTTACTGGAGGATTGAATCGAAACTCTAGATGGATTGAACATTGCATGTTTATGTTAAACTAATCAGGTTAGTAATGATTGAAAACTATAGAGTTAAAATTTGTATCATATTTTGAAAAAAATTTGGAAATACTCTTTTTTAACTAAAGTACAAAGTGAGCAAAGAAGAATCTTCCTTTTCTACTTTTATACCTATGCTTGTGGTTTAGAATAATTCATCTTAGGATTAGAAACTACATCATGTTTTATCTAAATTCTCTAGACCTTCCTTAAATTAAAAGTTTATGTTTAATTTTTTCTTAACTCTACTTTATATCTTAAAACCTGCTTTTTTTCTCTAAAACCTACTTTATATCTAACTATGATTCTCTTTAACTTGACTTGCACATTGTGCAGGTATACTAAAATATTTTGTTTTTCACCTTTTGTTTATATGTTTATTTATATCTCCTCAAATGAGAATTCCCGTTCGAGAAAACTCTAGCACAATGTTATTTATCATATATATAGTCTCTGATCAAAATATGAAGCATCGAGTGAGACGGAGTGTTCCAACTCATGGTATACTTCGTCATCACGTAAGTCTAATACATTGTAGGTTTGTTCATGCTTTATCGTTAAGGTTTATTTAGTAATAGTTTTGTATATGTGCTGGTAAAGAAATTTCATCTCAATAAATATCTGTAAAAATCTAGAAACTATGACACTTCTGGGAGAAGGTGTTTGAGCGTAAGTTTACGTAAACGATTGGAGTTGTAAACTTAATGCACATCATTGATGTCTTTGGAACTTTCTGCAATAGAAGTACTAGTAAGTGTTATTCAGATTACAAGTATAGGTAGTTTGTATTTTTTCTATGTGTGTAGGGTAAGGCTTTGGCATGGTCGCTTCCCGAAGATAAGGAGTTCTCTCCATGTGCTTGAGTTAAGTGAAGCATTTTCCAAGAAGTAAACATTTCTAGAGCCCTTAGCGACATGGATCTCGATTAGGATTTTTTGATGAAGGTTTATACTGAAAATGATCGGTAAATAAATAATCTATTTAGATGCAAGTGTTACATGTGTGTCATGTTGTTATTGCATTCCTAACTTTCTTGTTGTGATTGAAGACGTTGTTGAGATGAGAGTCTTTTGGGAGAAACAAAAGTCATTAGTTGTGGTTGGTATCGAAAGATCAAGGTAGTATTTGAGATCACCTGATCTTTTGCACAGATTGACAGACAACCTAAGATCCTTTCTGATGTTTATAAGCTAGTGATATTCTCCTCTGTTAGATTCTATCTCGATGAGAACTCTTGATGTAAAATTATACAAAAAACTATAACTTATAATTTATTGTCATCTTTTTCTCTCTGTCTGCTTCTCTCAACTCACCCATAACCCGTCCACTTTTCTTCAAACTTCACTAACGTCTCAACCGCCTAGCAATAAAAATGCTCCAAAGATTCTACTCATATCCAACCTCTCAGTTACTCACCACATCTGATACTCAAAATTCAGAAAAGTGATTTTACAAAAGCAATATTGTGTTGTCTTTAATAACTCCAAATTGTCAAAATTTATACAAATTTGCGCAAACTCAAGAATTTTCAGTAGATCTCTCTGTTTGTCCAGAACTCTCTATTCGTATTGTCTAATCTCTCTCTACACATTGGACTCCTAACTCTCCGTATATCCTTGTCTTACGACATTAAGATTAACAGGTACCGACGTTAATTTACAAAGGTATACTAACAAATATTATCACCTTATTCCACAATGTTAGATGTTGACACCACATGAACACCTAAGATCAAGATTCTATACATAACCATCTTGTCTCTAAAAGTGGATTACGCCCAAACGTAGTCATAACATTTGCTTTTTGCACAGAGACCAACAGATCACGAGTGGGTGTTTGAGGCATGCACATGACAGATCCAGAGGATGATCCTTCAAACACAGAGGATGATGATCTTTATGTCACCGCAATGTAAAGTGATTTAGCCAACGTTAATCACATGAGGATTTGTAGTTATTGAGTTCAGAATGAGTAAACATTAAAAAATCATATGTTAATGAAAAATAACAAATAAATTGACTTCTGAGAGTTAATCGTTGATTAATGATATCATTAGTTAATGCATGTTAACATTTATATCGTTTGTTTAGAGAATATTAAACCGTGCAAATCCAAAGCAAAAGAGCCGATAAAACTCCAAAGTGACTAACATTTTAATTACCTACTTGCATCTAGTGCAATTTGCTGCTTCCCTGTAATTTTCACAGATAGATAGAGATGACCACCTAGAATCAAGCATGTTGATTCTAGGTGGTCACATTCTCTTCTACTTGGTGAACCAAACCTTGAAAGTTGAATGTACTTGGGGTACATATCTCACAAATGAGTAACCAAGAGCTTGACCTTGTACCATGAAGAAATCAATATGAGGTTTGTGGCCACGCCATGATATCATCTCTAGAGGAGGATGAGCTTGATTCAGAGTGGAAGTCGAAATCACCTTTGAATCCACAGGAGCTAAGAAGCTTGGATTTAAAAAGAAATTAGTCGCATACGAGAAGCAATTTACACATAACTAGTGAAGCAGCACTATGTTGTCCCAACACAAGTAGGTCCATAACTAACAATCAACAAACTTTTCAATTTTATCATGTACTGGACCATTGTAAAACATAATATAGTCTTATCTTATTCATCCTAGTAAATGGATCTGTAATAACTCAAATTCTACATTAGAGCTCATTCACAGCTATAGGTCATTTACATTGCTTGCGTTGCTTTTCGATATTCATTGCATATTTATTCACCTCTGCTCTGTTCGTTTGTTGTATTGGAGTTTCATTGCCTTTCTGAGGTAGTTATCTTTTACAGAGAACCAATCAACTGCTATTCTGGCTTGATCTGTCATCACTAGGATAATAAAGATACCTCTTTAACTCTTCTGAAATGACAATCTATCGTGTGAATTATAGAAGTATATCTCTATGAAAACCTGTATTCATATGAACTGTAGGAACATCTCTGTAGAAATCGCAGTAGAAACACCTCTTTAGAAATCATTGACTGAAGCTGTGTAAAATTCTAACGTCAGTGGCTAGATCTGTGGATGGACTGTTTTACCAATGTGGTAGATCACTATATAGGCAGTAATTATATTCTGGAAGTTTATATCACTACTATCATGTGTATTACTCTATGTGAAAATAATAAAGATAAAAATAGGAAAAAATCACCAAGGCTTGATATAAAATATCAAGCCTTACTTAGAACGAACGGTAATGAAAATATTTCTCCAATCACATCAGGAGAATATTCATGCCCTACTTTGTGGAGAGATGAATTGGTGCATTGGTGTCACCAATCCAGCGTTTCGCTTCTTTCGCAGCATTGGGGATGCTTATACACTCTCTGCTATTTACAAGATTCGGCACAAGGAGGCCTCCATCTGAGCTCCACATTTAGAATAATTTTCTAAAAAATAAAATTAGTGAGAATATCTCCTATTATTACCACTAGAAGCCTCGAAATGATCGACTGCCGATGAAAGGACCTTCATCGTTTGTATCCGAGGATGAATACGTATCTCACCAGATTAAAACAGAAATTAAAAACGTTAGAAAAACACCCAAGCGTGATCTACCAGAAGCACTAAATCCTCCACCTGTGTGGCCCATACAGGTCTCGAACCTGTGACCTTCGCGTTATTAGCACGACGCTCTAACCAACTGAGCTAATGGGCCATTTATGCTACATACTGGCCAGAAGCCTTTATTATATCAAATTTTTCGAAACCCAGATATGTATGCAAAGCAGACCAAGCGCAATCCAAAACGTTTCGATCAACACAGTCCTTAGACTGACGACTGTGGCACCAGAGCCAAGTTTCGACGAGCCAGTGCATCGTAGCAGACGGAGGTTCCTTCTCCGCTTAGCTCGATAACTGCGGTTCAGACTCAACACAAAATTCACAGTAAACAGAGCGTCGCTAAGACTCTGGGTTAGAACTTCAGTACGAGGCACAATCGTCTGGCGCTTGACAGGTCATCACTCGTACACACCAAGTACCGTTTGAAGCACTGTAAAATGGAAAGAAGTTCTTGATAACCTCACCGAAGTCCAAAGGCGCCGTCAATTGGCGAGAGAGGCTCGAACTATCGAGCTCCATATTCCTCTGAACTTCTGAAGCTCAACTCTTGCACCTTCTTTTCTAACCTGAACTGCATAGGAAAACAAGGAACTTGTTCATGAGACACCGATCGTTACGTGTTCGTATATTCACCATTTCGTGTTCACGCCAAATCACCGTGGATTTAGTGGACCAAGGAAAAACATGTTTCATCTTTAGACCAAAAACATGCAAAACTCCACTAGCTTAACGAGGCGCTAGAACTTCGCCTCAGAAACGGATACACGCCACTGGGACCTGGACGAAAAACATAAGTATGCAGGAAAACGGGACCTGCACAAGACATAAGCTAAGAATACGAGATCTCTTTTACTGACTGTACCACTTCTCACTTGATCAGGCGCTGATACATCTCAAGAACGTAAGAATGCAAGCCATCATGACGAGAAAGAACATGAACATGCAGGCCAGCACGACCAGACAAGCATGGCCAAGAACACATAATTCCAGTTCTTGACTAAACCACTGCTGCACAGTATCAAGTGCACCAGACTGGAAACATGAGGAGACTTGGAACTCTCGCAGATGGTCTCAAGATAAAGAAGCAAAAAAAACGCTATCCGAGATCCGTTTCTCTTGCACTGAACTTCAAGAATAGACAAGACACGCACTCGAGTACCTAACCGAAAGTTGAAATCAATAGAATACAAGAGGTGCAAAAGACACGAACGAGAAAATGATTCATAAGCATCAAATGACCAAATGATATCGATTTCTCTAGGCAAAGAAAACTTACCCGTCGAAACGCTTGATAGCCTTCACCGCTGGCGGAATGCGCGCAGCAGGACCTTCATCAAAGCGCTTCACGCCGAGCCACAGCGTTCGCGTACTGACACCCAAGCCTCTACTCATCGTCCGGGCTGAGGGACTCAAGCGCTTAATCACAGGGATGCTATCTTCCACGACCTTCTCCACTTAGATCGAGCAGCTCTTCTGGCTTGTTGTAAAACCCCATAACAACTGCTGGTGGAGACGTGCCATCATTCAGCAGACACCAATTGTCACAGCTCGTTTCAAGCAGAAACTCTTCCAGCAGTAACTGTTCGAATATGAGGAAGTTCCTCAACTTGAGAATACGGATCGATGGTCGAAGCCCATGCACCAGTATATTACCGAGCTGAAGTTAAGAGCGTTGGGTCTTTTTTTCACCTCGGGCCCTGACCGCCTGGTTCTCGTGTTAAAGGTTCGGAAAGTATCGACTGGTGGTTCCGCCTTCCATTTCCCTGTAGAAAATCTGATATGACAGAAGGTGTGCTTCCCTTGCTAAACCCCTCAGTCAAACATTTCCTCGCTGGGCTGAGCTTCTGCCTATTCCTGCAGCGACGGCCATGATCAAGTCCCTCTGCCCGGAATTCGGATCCAAACGTCCAAATAATTCATCGGGTCCACTGAATGCTCGGAAGTGGATGCTTTTGAGCATCTTCGTGCAGTTTTCAAGTGCTTTCGCGATTTTAAGAGCACATGAAAGTCAGAGCTGCTGCCCTATCCTATGAAGGTCAATCGCGCACTACTTCGCCTCCAGCATTTTAACAGATTCGGAGTTCCATTCGGCAGTGATGGTGACAAGTGTTCGAGGCGTTCAGTTCTTGCATCTTCTCCTTTGGAGTATTCGTACTCTACACTATGTTCTTTGCAGAAGTTTACTTGACTCCACCCCTAATACGTTTCTCGGACTTTACCCCACCTCTTTTAACTTTGCGTTACTTCACCACAACTTTGACTAGACACAATAAATCAGAATGTAACGTTATCAACATGAGAGAGGAGCATGTTAGCCCTCAGCGATGTATCTACACGAAGGTCAAAATGTCACGTTATCAGAATGAGAGAAGAGCATGTTAGCTTTCATGTATCTACACGAAAATTTCTATTTGAAATGTCTTTACAGCATATTATCAACTCAGATTATCTCTTATTTCTCTTAATACAATGCAGTGCTTTTTCCATAACGGTAACATGTTAAACCTGCTGTTGCCCGTAAGGGTGCGGTCAAGTAACGAAAAGTTAAAAAACGTGGTGTAAAGTCTGAGAAATATATTAAGGGTGGGGTTAAGTAAATTTCTGATATACTTTGTGCTCCAGTCTGTATCGGATGCCTTTTATCGTCAACTTTGCTGCTTGCTAAGGGTTAAGAAGGCAAGACTGAAAGCATACTACTCATTACGAGATTTAGTGGAGAGAACAAGACCAATGGACATCAGAGTCAATGAGTTGACAACCCCAAAAATATTATGTCACAATGCTCTAAGGGAAAAAACAGTAGAAAGTGATCTCTCTTCTAGGATCTGTGAACACACAAGTGTATATCTCAGATGGGCAAATGTGGCCGAAACAACTAAACTTCCAGTTGTGAAGGAAACAATGTCACACAGTCACATTAGGCGAAGGTTGAGTAACCCAGTACCAATAGAAAAAGGGACATATCATACATATCAGGGACTACTTGCACTACTTGGGCCAGAGTAATGCAAGGTTAAGGCAGATACCAGCAATAATGTAGTCAGTAAGACTAATAGTTGTACCATCTTGCCCAGATTTTAGGATCTTGGATCAGACAAGCTCTCCTTAGCTGTTGGACTGAGATGTCAACTCAACACTGTCTTCCTAGTTAGGTGCTTCAATGTTGAAAAACGATGGGTTTCATAAGGCCAGAACGATACAGTAGAAGAAGCAAAGTTTAGCAAAAGTTTGGTACTTGTCTTGTCATGTTGTTTGCAGTCTTGTTGCTCCAATATCAGCGTTCCGAGCGTTGACTGTTTGGCAACTTTGCAACCTTAATCATAACTTGCACTCTCGTCTACGACTTGCGAGAGTTATTAATAGTTATTATCACGTATAATAAGCACACACTAAGCACAAGAAGATTGGAAACTTTTGAAGATTAACCCTGTGTAACCGGGTGTAACCGCACAATGCATCCTGTAGCAGATTCAACAGTTTCAGGTTTGAGTCGACCTAATATTACATCTCTTGAGAGCAGAGCCGCTACTCGAAACGGAGGAAACTACTAATCTGGCAATCCCTGGCAAGTGTCATACAAACTCTCACACGTTTCTGAAACCCTATCCCTTGACAGTCTTGCGTCCTCCCGAGTCCCAACATTTCCTACTGACAATCATAGCAGTTCTAGCGAAGCACTACTGTGTGTCATAGCGGAGGCATTAACCGAAACTTTATAAAGGAAGTAATCTCGTCGACTTTTAATCTCTCTAATATAATAATCGACTTATAATCGTAATCTCTCTTTCGACTTAACAATCAGTGAAGAGCTATTGTGTGTTCCTCGGGAACTGTCTCCTGGGCGTCTATGTTGAGATCCACACTTCGCTTACAGATCCTACCTACTATTCTCTGAGAAAAGCGGGTTAACGTTTTTCTCTGTTTAGATTTTGAGTAGATTATGTAATAGTTCATAACTAGATTGTGTTGCTCCACTTCCATGACACATCAGCAACCCCGTCGCTTATCCTGATCTCATCTGATCGTGTTCGGTGGTGTCACTGGGTATAACTGTATACTCTCATCTGCTGGTTACGTGAGAGAGACACATAGAGTTGTATCGACTCAGGAGAAGTTTGGACTCATTCAGCTGTCACTCAAGAGGGATGCAGCATCTCAATAAAGTAATGAGTCTCTTAGCCTGATTCTGAACGTAAGAGCTTTATTAGATGATAGTGAGTCTGCCGTACACTGAATTCCGAACATGGTATCAGAGCGTTTTTTACCGTGAGAGTCTTCAGCAACCCGATCTCTCCATGGTATGTGACAATCCTCAATCCGAAACTACTGGTGTCTGGCTTGAATCTGGAGGATATGAGATTCATTCATTTTAGAAGGCGGTACTTCTATCAACTCAGTTTAGTGTGTGAGAAATTTTTAATTATTTGTATTTTTGTGTGAGACAAGTTTGTATCGCACAAGCAATGTCTGCAATAGGTGACAATGTCTTGACTGAATCCAGCAAGCTGACTGGATGAAGTAACTATCAAAGATGGAAGTTCAAAATGGAAAACATACTGTTAGATAGAGATCTGTGGGATATTGTCAGTTGTGATGAGAAGAAGCCTGCTACTGATGTCGCACGGATTCAGGCATTTGAGAAAAGAGAACGAAAAGCTCGTTCGTCATTGTGTCTCTCTGTTCATGACAATGTCATCCCGATCATCAGCTCATGTAAGACTGCGAAGGAAATCTGGGATAAACTTCATTCTCGGTACGAGACAGTCAACACGAAGAGAATTCTCTTCCTGAAAAATCAACTCCATGCACTCAAGATTGAGGACAGTATGTCTGTAGAAAGTCACACCCGAGTCATAGAAGATTTGATAGAACAATTAGCTGGTGTGGGAGTTTATTACTAAGATTCAGAACTGGTACAGTTGACCTTGAATAGTCTTACGAGTCAATATCAGACTTTTGTATCTACTGTCACTACGAGAGAGAAACTTCCAGATTTTGAAAAACTTACCATTATGCTTTACCAGGAAGAGACCATTCAGAAAACTTTCAATCTTAGCTTTACAGGTGATAGAAGTTCTGCCGCTCTTCTGGTGAAGAACAAAATGAAAGGCAGTCAAATGAGGTTTTCGTCCATTAGGAAAGAATACTAAGCCGAGAGATTCTTCCCACTTCAAGACAGACAAGAAGGTCCATTGTTCGTTCTGTAATAGAATTGACCATACAGAAGAAACTTGTTACAAAAAGAGTGGAGGTTGTTTCTATTGCGGAAAGCAAGGTCACAAGATTGGTGATTGCCCTAAGAGGAAGTCAGAGACGCAAGGTGTGAAGACAGGCTTGAAGTTACTTGACGGTGAGAACACTGGAGAGTCAAGTAACGATGGAGGCAACACGTTCATCGCAAGCTTAGGGTCAACCACCATGAAGGATGATTTGTGGTACATGGACTCAGGCGCGTCCAAGCACATGACATCCAACAAAAGATGGTTTCATGATTTCACAGATGTCGGAGATGAAAGTGAGGTCTCGCAAGCTGATGGATCGTCCCATTCTAAAGACCAGATGGAGAAATAAAGAACATCCCCAGTGTACTATTTGTTCCTGGAATCACAAAGAATCTATTGTCAGTAGGCGCGATAACAGATCAAAAGAATCTATTGTCAGTAGGCGCGATAACAGATCAAAACAAGAGAGTTATATTTGAAGATGATTTCTTTATTGGAGAAGACAAAGTTCATGCTAACAAAGTGATAGCACGTGGAATTAGAGATAGGTCTTCTGGTCTTTATGTACCAGAAGGTGGAGTCATGAATCAGCTGGCACTTGCAAGCACTGCTTCTGAGGTAAATTTATCAAAGTCTGAACTTTGGCATCTTAGGTTCAGCCATCTCAACTACAAATACTTACGAGAGATGAAGGACAAGGGTATGGTGATTGCTCTTCCGAAGTATCAGTCAAAATCCCAGACCAATATGTGTGAAGGATGCATGTCCAGGAAACAGCATCGAAAGAGCTTTCCGAAAGAAAGCTATAACAGATCGGAGAAAGTCTTAGAAATGGTACACACTAATATTTGCGGATCCATGCAAGTCGAGTCAGTAGGCCGTTTTAAGTACTTCATAACGTTCATAGATGATTTCAGTAGAAGGATGTGTTACTTCATGAGGCAAAAATCCAGCACTTTCCAATGCTTCAAAGCTTTAAAGCTTTGGTGGAAACCTAGACAGGAACCAAAATCAAGGCTCTTCGTTCGGATAGAGGTGGAGAATACTTTTCCAAAGTATTCAACCAGGTCTGTGATCAGGAAGGCACTCAACGTCAGAAGACGGCAAGCTTACACACCGCAGCAAAATGGAGTAGCCGAGAGGAGGGATCGTGTAATCATGGAATGTGCACGATCCATGTTGAAAGGAAAACATCTTCCGGATGAATTGTGAGCTGAAGCGTGTCACACTGCGGTCATCATGAATAGGTATATGACCTCAGCTATCCATGGTAAAACTCCTGAAGAAATGTTTTCAGGTAAAATACCTAATGTCTCACATTTCCGCATCTTTGGCAGTGAAGCGTATGTGCACATCAATAAAGAAAGAGGAGGAAGTTAGATACAAAGTCAGTAAAGTGCATGTTTGTAGGCTATGACGAGTCTACCAAAGGGTATAAGTTATTTAATCCCCTTTCTCGTTCAACTTTTGTAAGTGGAGATGTCACGTTTTGTGGAAAACGTGGATCATCTACATTTTCAGTCAGAAAGTAAGAGAACGTCTAATTGGATCTCAGTCAAGGAGGAGAGCAATGATGCTGACTCTGGCACCACAGAGGAATTGTTAGAAGGTTATCAGTCTTTCCATCCTGAATCTACTTCAAGACATGTAGATACTAGAAGAAGTGATTCAGATGAAGAATTAAGTGAGCGGACTAATGAAGTAGCAATACTTGCGGAAGGTGTTGCACCAGAACGAACACCAAGGAGGGGCACTGATTTAGGTGTTCGTATCAGAAGTCTTCCAAAACATTATCAATCAAATATGATGGTGATGACGAACATACTGAAGACTAAGGAACCGACCATAGTTGTTGAAGCACTAGCAGATGCAGGTTGGAAGAAGACGATGGAGGATGAGATATTTTCCATAGAGAAAAAATCAGACCTGGAAGTTAACGGAACTTCCATCATGTAAAAAGGCAATTCTACTGTAAGTGGATTTTCCGGACTAAATACTTGTTTGATCGATTGATTCAGAAAAGGAAAGCAAGACTAGTGGCGAAGGGCTTCGAACAACAGGAAGACATAGACTACGAAGGAATATTTGCTCCGATCGCAAAATGGGCTACTATTAGAACAGTATTAGCTTTGGCGGCAAAAAATTTGTGACATTTCCACAAGTGCAGTTTGTCTAGCTCATCCCTAGTTTAGCTCTTGCCTAGCTTAGTAAACTAGGGTGCAGCTTCTTGTGAAAATATCACTCGGATATTTTCTGGAGACTTGTTTTCACCAAGACATCTCATAGCACGACAACAGTATTAGCTTTGGCGGCCCTTCTACAAGGGCAATTTGTCTAGCTCAGCCCTAGTTTAGCTCTTGCCGAGCTTAGTAAACTCGGGTGCAGCTTCTTCTGAAAATGTCACTCGGATATTTTCTGAAGACCTGTTTTCACCGACACATCTCATAGCCCGACAACGGGTAGGTTTACAGCAACTACACGTTGATCATTAATATGGATATTACTCTTAGTTCCATTTGAGAAATAGAGTGTGGATTTTGTCGAACTCATATCACCGGCTACGCAACACACCAGGAAGAGATACATAATGATAGCCATTGATTACTTCACGAGGATGGTAGAAGCGGAGACTATGATACTTGACGATGACGAAGCTTCTCCTTCTTTTCAAGAAGATTATAACGAGATTTGGTTTTCTGTTAGAAATAGTGAGTGATCGTGACACTCACTTTCTCAACAAGATCGTCGAGGAGTTAATAAAATTTTTTGATTAAACACATGAAAACAACTCCTTATAATCCTAGGGTGAATGGTCTTACTGAAAAGTCAAATGGTATCTTGTGTAAGATACTTACCAAGGTAACCTACTCACAAATTTACGACTGAGACCAGAAGCTATTGTTTGCTTTTCGGACAACAGTAAAGACCACTACTGCTCAAAAACCATTTTATTTATGCTATGGCATGAATCCTTTGTTGTCGGTGGAGATGGAAGTACCTACTTACATGGTACATTGTGAAGACCGCATACCAAGTGAGGAAAGTCAGCAGCTACGTGAGGTGGAATTACTGAAGCTATAGGAAGTTCGTAAGGATACATGGCAGAGAATCCAACTTCATTTATCTACAGGAATAGAAATCGTCTATTTATACTATTTATAAGTATCGAGCAGATATCTCTTGACTGGAAAAATATGAAACAAATATGTATAGATTAAGTACATTTGTCTATATATTATTACAACAAGAAAGTGTAAGGCCAAAATTTAAACTTACATCTGAATATGTTAGATTATTTGTTATGTTTATTGACTTTATGATCTAGTCAATGTCACACGTTCCTGTGGAAAAGGAGATGTGCAATAAAAAGGATCAACCTTTGGTTGTGATCAATTGGCTTAGCCTTTGCACAACCTAATTATTGTTGAACATAACGACACCAGAGAACACACTAATGATAACATAATTGAACTTCACATTTCCAATTTTTTACTTTAAGAGAGTATAAACATTATAATTCATCAGGATATCTCATTTAAGTTGTAGACTCCAATGTCACTTTAATTTCACTAAGATTCTTCTGAAATGAGTGGAGGTATCATCCTCTTAAGTACTTCATGATATTCTCTCTAAGAGAGAAGAATTTCTTTTACATTCTTATTTCATTCATTGTAGTTAATGTGTTCCACTATGTATGCAACATTTCGTTAGAACTACAACTTTCCTTTAACGTGAATATGGAACACAATGCGCCTTTGGTGACATTCTTACCTCGACTTCTCTTTCACTATGTTTTAGGAAGTGCTTCAACGTGCTCTGTTCACTTCATTGTAAGCATTCCTCCTCAAAAGATTCTATTGTCTAGATTTTTCCACCAAAGAATCTTATAAAGAACTCTTGTCTAACTCCATACTCTAGCATACTCAACGAATCATGTTAAAAAAACATGCCAAGAAAACATCACTTAAGTCATTAACGATCAACACTGGTTACAGTTAACGCCTATCTCATATTTCTAGAATCCATATATCATTATACTACTAGACTATAAAGTTATGGTTTTGGTGACTTTAATATAGAGAATATAAAACTTTATTTGAGTGGAGACTTCTCCAAATGGTAGATTAAACCATACGCTTTCAGCAACAACAAACTTCAGATTGAAGCTCGGGTCGTTGAGATATGACCTTTCAAAACTCAAGGATGTCTTTAAACACATTTTAACAAAGGATTGTCTCACATCCAGGTTGATGATGTCATATAAGGATGTCATATCAGCATAAAAGACATACTCATATTCAAAATGTCACGTCAGCAACGAAGATATTTTGAAGAAAAGTTTATATTCTAATAACTTCTGGAAGTCACATATCACCGTTCACAACTCAATGCGGATGCTCATCTTCAGCTTTTTTGAAAACTTTATCTCAATTTTATCTTGACCTGATGAGGTTTCATTGCATTTGGATCTATCATATCACAAGTACCTCTTTATCTACATGTTTTAGTGTTACATTGGTTAGGTTTGATTATGTTATAAGTTACTTTAGTTAGAAGATATAAATATAGAAATTATTAAAACTAGTCATAATTACTTGATATAATTACAACTAATTGAAGAAAATATTAGAGGTTGTTTCAATATTGCATTAAGTGACAAGTGCATAACTCCAAATATGTTTCCCAAAAGACATGTTATTTTATTGACGATCTTTGATGGGATGCAATCTTTATCTAAAGATGCATCTCAAATGAAGTGTTACTTTATTGATGATCTTTGACGGGATGCAATCTTTATCTAAATATGCATCTCGAATGAAGTGTTCGTTTGCTGACGTCTTATTATTAGATAGAGTGAAAGAGTCTACACCTTGGAAAATTAAAATAAAAAATCTTTTACTTTAATAAAATAGAAAAAATAACATGTGTATTCTTTAGTAGACTTTAGAAGGACAGAAGATAACATCAATATTACCACTGATATGATGATATCAGTTGAATAAAATTTGATATATCAGCAATTGATCAGAGATTTTTAAAGAAAAACTAAATTTAATGGGTAGTGCATTAAGGACTGCTAACATTTTGATTGTAATCTAACTTAGATTTCTATAATATAAAATAGAAATCAAATATATTTATAATAATCGAGATCAATTACTATAATACGTTTAGTTATATAAATCAAAGTTCAATAACTATCGTTCACTTTATTCATAAACATGAAAATGAAAGTCTTTTTTCCCAATATTCATATATCTTCATATTTTTTGTACTTCTTGTCGTGGTAAATTCACTTTGTTATATTATTTCAGGTAAGTACAAAATCAAATATAGTAAAAGTTCTCTAAAGTCAAAGACTAGTAGTTTGTCAGTAATCAGAAATTGTATACTAATATCGGTAAATAGTATTTGATCACTATCATGTATATAATAATCAAAGTTTGATTATTATCTTTGATTATTACGTGTTTATAGTAATCGATGTCGATATACTGCAGTCAGTTTTCTCAGTTTGTCCGTCGCTCCCTGTGAGTCATTGCCGTGTGATGGAAATGCGAAATCAGCAGCCTTGTCATGTAACGCTTTAAAGATCCCACCAGCGGTTTAAAATCACACATCTAAATTTCTCACTCAATATTATATTCTAAGTTAATATTCAGAAACTCTCCAGGGAAACTAACAAATGGTATATAGACTGATCGTATCTCGACAGAGCGTAGAAAGATATGATATGAACAGTACTGCTATCTATTTGTATGTTAAAGGATAAAGGAATGAGATGAATCGATGTATATAAGGGATTTATAGTATGAAGAATAAAAACACATTTGATGTATAATTAACACATATGAGTTCAAATATAATCAAATTCACTGAGTACATTTAGTTAACTATGATAGAGTTTACTAAATTAGACTCTATCATAGTTAGCATAGCAAAAAGAATCTCTCGTTTAAGAAAAAGTATGAGCAGAGGAGGGAACTATATGTTTATCTTGGGTATTATTGTTGATTAGGTTTAAAGTAAGGGACAACGAGATGAAAGTTTAGCCAACGTCAAATATACATTCCAAACAATAGAAGATTATTTTCATGAGGAAAATTCTTGGTTTTATTCGTTACAATACTTACTTTCATTGATTTGTGTAACAAGCGGAAAGAGAAATAACTATCCTTGAAAAAAGAATAAAAGGAATAGAGCTACTTGGTGGCAATTGCTAGATACCTTGGCTTCCTCGTTCATAGAATCAGACTGAGGTAGAATTCTTGATCACAACATGGAACCATAAGCGTAACGTATGTTATCACAATGTCTTTGTGTTTAGAGTGCAAACTCTTCATAGTGATTCTTCAGTTACATTTTTAAAAGAGTTTGCATGAATGTAAATCTGATATCCAATAAAGATCTACATGACATTCTATATATTATTTGATGTGAGAAGTTCTAAATGTATTGAAACTTAAACTTTCGCAAGATAAACTTTCCAGTAAGTCCAATATGAGTTTCATCTTAGTTGTGAAAATGAAATTGTGTTTTTCATTGTTTGCAAGTACAAACTTCTCTTCATTGGTGTTGATGTGACATTCTCGATAGAGATGTGTTTTCCGGGTGTGATATCATCCGTAAAAATATAACAATGATACCCTAAACCTTTGAAAGAGCATATCTCAACTAACAAATTTTTGTTGCTGCTGAAGTTTTATGGTCCAAACTACAATTTGAAAATGTTTGAATCAAAATAAAAAAATGAGTCTATCGTGTACATATAAAAATATTGTTTATATATAAAAATATGTGTTAAGATACTAATTATAATAGTATTAATGTTCTTATTAATAAATAGTAAATAATATTAATGTTTTTACTATAAATATGTAGAAAATGTTGTTTATGATTGGAGGTGAAGAGCTATAAATGCAAAGAAACATTGGGGAGGATATGTCTCAAGATAAACTTTCCAACAAGTCAAAAGATAACCTCATTCTAAATTGTGAAGGAGGAACTATTGCTTTCAAGACTCTCTTCACTCTAGCTCCTGTTTCTAGCAAAATTGGAAATAAATAATTGGAAGTTATCTCGATAAGATCTTAGGTTATTAGAAAAAATTCCAAAATAAAAGAGATTGATTAGGTACAAACTTTTCATTATGGTGTCTCTGATTTTTACATGACACTCTTAGTGTGCTAATGTCCTCATTGTCGACTTAATAATCTCGGGTTATAATTGTCTTGGTGCTGATATGACATTCTTGGTGTGAGCATATTTACGGTGTTGATGCGAAATCTTTCGTTGATATCATCATCCTCCAAGAATAAAAGTGTATAAAAAGACTCTTGACCTTTGAAGGTCATATGTATGCAACTAGTGCTCCACATACAACAAATTTTATTGTTGTCCTATGCGCAATTATAAGCTTCCAACATGTTGAATTCTAGTCCAAGTTGTAATTTGGGAAGTAAAAAAAAAAAATGGACAAGTCTATGATGTATATGCATTTCAATGATTTGCAAAGATTTTAATAAGGATGTGCATAAGAGTTTTGTTTGTGGTTTGATGTAAAATGTTATATAAATCATCTTGTCTCTCATCCAAGGATACCTTATATACCTAAGACTAACTGACCGTGATTACAAAAAAAATGTGTTTTTTTATGCTATCTTCACTAAACTCTCTAACTCGTATGATCATATAGTTTAGTTAATAACATTCTTCTATATCAATCGTATGATCATATAGTTTAGTTAATAACATTCTTCTATATCAATCATACTTCTCACCCTGAACATCTCCTCACTCCATACTAAAAGACTCTCAATGGTAAGGTCTATTTTCTGTCGCTTTAAGAAAACATAAAAATAAACTATGTGATTTATGTATAGCATAAGCCATTGGAGAGAGTGGTTTCTCAGTACTAAACTACTTCCGCAATGAAAAGAATAAATGAAATATAAAGTTTCACCTATTTTACGAAAGAATTAACGAAGAGGAGTGTAATGTTCAGGATTGAGAAGCTATAACTAAGATGGTGGCTTCAGTTACATAAAAAAAAATGAAATATAAAGTTTCATTTGTTTTACAAAAAATTTGACGGTTGAACCATATTTTTACAAAGATCATTGCTTATCAAATTATCAAATAAATGCCAATAATTATCAACCAACCATGGTTTATTAAATTTATTATCTTATAATCCACTGCGAAAGACGATATATCTTAATAAAGCTACTCCAAAATACAAAGGAGTAGAGACTTTATATTTACTGAATCCTTTATGAAAGATTGAGCCCTGGTACAGGTTGATCAATCATCAGACGAGGAACTTATGATGATGCAGAAACCTGGCCGGGCTTCTCCTTTCCGGGTTTTTCAGACCCTTTGAATACTTTTCATTCTAGTGGTTGGCTCCTGTGCACCACGTAGCTCCTACAGAGACACCAGGGGTTTAACATTGATGTTCTAAGCTAACAAATTCATTGGTCCCTTCTCCAACGCTTCCAGCGGCTAACAAAAATTACTGATCACAGTTTAAATCATATACGAGCTGATGTCAATATAAAGTTGTGGTTTCATAAGCTTACTGAAGATAAGATACCATGATACTCTATAACCTTTGAAAGAAAGGGCAAAAGAACCAGCCCTTCAACTAAATAACTTTCTATTCATTTTGAGATATAATTAAATTGAGCAAAGAACCTTGGCTACCATTCAAATTTGCAGTCAATTAACTGTGTCCAGATTGTACATTGTTGCTAGCAAGTTCATCTAGATATGATATCCCAAAATCATCCCAAGCGTGGAACCTCAGATTAATCCGGCAAGGCTAGTTAGTTTAACTCCTGATATGACGACTCATCTGAGCTTCTCTTACCACTTCAGACCGCGCGCGTTCGGCTGGCGACGCCTGCTGAATTTGCACAGATTTTGAGGATTAGGCATCATTTGAAGGGAATGCAAACTTCTTGATCCCGATAGGAACCTTGCTTCTTACACCCAGACTGCCCAAGCACCCGGAAAAGAGGGAAAGACATCTGCTTCTGGGTTTTGAAGGAAGGTTTTTGGGGAGCCTGACCCTGGAGCTGGATGGCGGGAGAGATGGTAGCGTACTGGCGGATGCGAGGATTTTTCGATCAAAGGACCGACGGAGTGAAGAAGAGTGTGTTGTGCCGTGACCCGCCCGCCTCGTCGCTTGCTTGATGGCCTATGTCTGAGTCTGTTGGGAGTAGTTTGAGTGGTCACCAAATGATGGACGAGGTAGGTAGGAACGGCCCCGCGCTCAGTGGGCAGTCGAATTTTGAACATCTTACACGACCTCTAGTGAGTGAGCCAGTTCTAGTCACTAGTTTCTGAAGAACTGGTGAAGTTTCGATTCGTCTGTCTGCCATCCCGGAAGTTTTAGATTTCAGGTGAACGTTCCCGCAATCGATGGACAACTCATTATTGCCCTGACTGTACCGGTAAGCCGTGTTTCTCATTTTCTAATACATGTATCTTTTGCCTTACATTGTGAAGTTTGCCGCATTAAGTCTGAAATGTGTATGCATTGTCGTGGTGAAACGGTGAAAGAGGAAGAGCAGAAGACATCGACTTCTCAACATCGGACGATGTTGTTGCAGATGCGAACCGCGCTGAGATAGCTAACCTCTGGAGTTGAATGAACGCTCTGGCAATGAGCGATTCGCCATGCTATCCCTGTCCTCTATTACTACTTCTGAGTTTAATGGTCCGATTTTCTGTTTCTTGATTCTTTAAGTCTGTTTCTCGTTCATTGTATTCGTTATTGTGCAAAAGGAGCTGGATGAATCAGTTGAAACTGTGTTTGAAGTAGCGATCTTTGCTGATTCTTATACAGTGGGGTTATAAATTGTATTCGCAGTCGAACATGCGTCAATACGAATCATGTAGCGTCTACGCCGCAAGAAGATGGCATAGTGTAACCTGATGCCAGCTTTGCTGTGAGGTATATCTCATTGCAAAGAATTTACCCCCGCCATCGCTTTCCATGTTTGACATAGAGCTAATAATGAGGAAGCAAAGCACTTATCGACTGACCACACGGAATGGAGATAGTGTATGGCAGCGCTGTTATTGGTCGTGGTATTGCATTTGCAGACAGTTCCGTTTATTTTTTTGTATATTGGACCTTGCCTTACCCTTGCAGTCTTGTATCTATGAAGAATCATGGTTTTCTGTTCTTCCAAGACTTCTTGTTTTTCCGGATTGAGGATTGTGGTTGAATCTTTGAGATTTACGTTCCCCGCTCAGTTCCAGAGTAATAGCAGTATCTATTCCTTCATAGCAATAGTAGGCACGCCTGAATTTTGTCAGCAACAGTTAATTTTGATAAGTTTCTACTTCCGGATTTGTGTTCAGGTTTATGGTACCTTGTATGTTACTGTTGCTTGAGTGTGTTCGCTCACCTCGTCTGTTCCCGTTATGTTCCGAGTCCAGCATGGACATTAAGAAACCCAAGAGGTCGGCACGGTTACGGTTGCTAAGTGAGGAGATTGAGGAGATTGAGGAGGTTGAAACCCCCGCAACAGCAATCGGCTAGGTAGTCTGTTGCTTTCCTAAAGCGCAGCTCCTCTCTGGTCTGTTTTTTTGACACAAGCCATGGGGGCAGATAGCTCTGCACACCAGAGTCAAATGGATCGACAAACTCCAGCCGCAGAGGAGAATACACATATGGAAGATCCTGCAGCTGGCTTTTCACCTGCTGTGCAAAAAATGACAGAGTTTGAACATGAAATTTCGCGGTCCTCGGCCGGCGTTGCTCAGGGGTCTCGTTCTCGTGTTGGTGATGATCCAGCCTCTAAATGCTCACTTGATGTCAACCAGGACTCTCGGTTTCAAGCTAAAGATGAAAAGAGCACCCTCTTTTCACCTCCAAAAGTCCAAGCAGAGCATTTCCAGTCTCAGCAGTCCCCTGAATTTTCGACTCAAGAGGGAGAGGGTGGCGACATACCAGTTGGAGAAGAAGCAGGCAATCAATTTTCCGATTTCCCAGCCGAGCATCAGAGTTCAGCATTTGCGCCTGAAGATAAACGAAGTTCTGATTTGTCTGTGCATGATGAGCAACCGTGTACTTTTCCGTCTAAACGTCACCGGGTTTCTCATTGTGAAGCGGAAAATTGCGAACGTTGTCACTTCCCTGAGAACAGTGACCAGAGTACCCGTTTACGGGTTTACGACGCTCCAAGTCGACAACACCAAGACGAACAAGGTTCAAATTTTCCAGCCGGTGAGGTAACAAACCCCCACACGGCAGAATACCAGAGTGGGCATTTAACAGTCCAAGAAGATATCAGAAGCTCCCAGTTTCCTTCTGCAGATGCAGACGACTCAGAACCGACCCGTGAATGTGAGGGAGACTCTAGTATTTTGTCTGTGGATGGTCAAGGCACTCGCTCTGTGGATGAAAGTGCCCTTGCCTCACAGATCAAAGCCGAAGGTGATGATGGAGCCTGTAATTTATCTGCTGAACAGGACCAAGGTTCGTTGGGTCACTCAGAAATGGAGGACGGAGCTCATCCCACCCCTGAAGGCTCACGGAAGCGAAAGCTAGCCGTATTTGCGGCTGCTGGGGCTGTCATTGCCATCCAAACAATGCTAGTTGCGATGCCGGAAATATGGCAACCCCTTGAGGACGATGACAGTGCCGAAAAGGTAAAATATCAAGAAGGTCTTCATTCGTGGTTTGGAGCATTGAACCGTGCCGCGTGGCTCCTCTCCACTGCAAACGGGGCAGGAGATGGCGGATGGTGGGTTAAGCCTAGAGCGAGTGTGTGGTTTAACACTTACCTCATGAGCTCGGAAGAGGACGACCGGTGGTTGGCTGCAATCCGAATGAAGAGGAGAACATTTTTGTGGATTTGTAACAGCTTGGAAGTACATGTTAGAAAACAGGATACCAGGCTGCGTCCGAGTATCCCAGTGACGGTCAGAGTTGGTGCAACAATCTACCGGCTGGTGAATGGCGTAGATTACTATGAAGTTGCAGACAAGTTTGGGGTTGGGGAGTCTTCTGTGCATGAAATTATGCAGGACTGTGTGCCAGCTATTGTTAGAGTCTTCGGACATCATTTACGCTGGGCTACTGGTGAAGCTATGGCTGAGGTTTCAAGAGCGTTTCTAGAGAAGTGTGGACTACCTAACTGCCAAGGAGCTCTGGGTAGCACTCACGTCGAGATCTTAAACCCCAGCGGACCTGAAGCCAAAAAGTACATCAACAGAACAGGCCATTTCTCAATTGTTCTTCAAGCTGTTGCCGACACTTCTTTGAGCTTTCTAGATGTGTGTTGTGGCTACCCAGAAAGGACGTATGAAAACAAAGTCCTTCGAAAATCTGGCCTTTATCAGAGAGCCTTAGCAGGTGAGATATTGGCTGGACCGATACAGCCGATTAACGGAGGGTTTCATCTCAGACCTTACGTGCTGGGAGGTTCTAACTATCCTCTCCTCCCGTGGTTAGTGGTGCCTTATGCGTCATCTTCGTCATTGTCTTATTCTCAAGAACAGTTCATCCATCGTCACGAACAAGGGAAAATCTTCACGCAACAAGCATTTGATATATTGAAGCGAGTTTTTCGGGTGCTTGGAGTTGGTATCCGAGGTCGTCTGGAACTAGCTCCAACTATCGTGCATGCATGCTGTATTCTACACAACATACTCATTCGGAGGAAGGAACTAGATGTGGAGGCTGAATTAGAAAACATTGGAGCAACGGCTCACAATGAAGACGTCGAAGAGGGATTTTCGGAACCCGGTGATGCTTCCAGTCTCGAGATACGAAATCAGCTCGCCGAGTACCTGGTTTGGGATAGCTAAACCACATTGTAACACTAACTAGTACTATCAATGAAACAACCCGATCCATTTGGCCCGAAGCTTGCCAATCTTCATGGCCGATGCGAAGTCAGCGCCTCCTCAAGGCCTTGACCTGCGACTGGTATGGAGAGGTACAAGGTTCTTTCGGATCTTCCTCGACTACAAGTGCAAGGAGTACTCTGTGTTCACCGCACTTAATTTAGTACGGATTCTGTGTTCAGTCTAGTCAGCATTTGGTGGAATGGAATGTGGTTATCAGATTCCGTAGCTCCGTTCCAAAACTTCCGAAGCAATAAATGACCTTCCGGGATTTGTTGCTTCTATGTTCTCGGACTAGAAGTATCAGATGAACAACGCGATTCATTTAGGACCTTGCCGAACATATTACTTGGCGTCTACAGACATAACGAGTTTTCTCACATGAGGTAAAAGCTTCCTTCGGGAGAGGTAACTCAGGGAAGGTCTTGAGTGGCAATTCTCGTAGGGCAGCTAGTAGCAAATATTACGACGTGATCTTCCTAGACCCTTTACTGAGAGTCTGGTCCGGCATTGCATGGCTGTCGACTCAAAACTCAGACGAAAACTGCCAGTGTACGGTACCTTACTCCTCAGGCTGTGAGTTCGACTAACTGATGATTGATGGCCACATCAATGATCTACTGTTGAGGTGTAGCCGAAAGGACCCAATGAAGACAGTTGAGGCACTAGACTTCGTCATTCTGACGAATATGGATATGGTTAGAGCTTAGAATTCTCCTGAACTCTTGCGAATACGCTTCCCGCGTATTTAAGAGTGCCGGGCAGGATGGTTCTCATAAACGTTGGCAGTCACCTAGATACTCGAAGGTACGCGTCGTGAACACAGCAACTGCTGTACGTCTGGTACTCCCTGGCAGAAGAGGGGCCGAGACGAGCAGCTACTGGTCCACACCCTAGCCGAGTATTTTATTGATATCGCACTGCTTAGGCCCTGTAAAATTGACTCCTACAGGCACAGCTCTAATCATTGAGTCTAATGTCTTCGGGAAACCATTACAATAACAGGTTCTTGGCTAAATCCTACGAAGCACTTAATTCAAGTCTTGATCGACGAGAGCATTTGTGTTTCTTGCCACTTGCCCAGGGTCCGCATTCGCCGTGGCGAGTAAGTTCTCTTCTTCTTTCAATCAGGTGTTCTTTCTAGGCATCTGTAATGAGTCTTCGTTTATCGCAGCACACACAACAAAAGCGGTATCTTGCACGGATGTTTCTATCAACTGTAGGGATGAAGTTTACCGTAGCGTCGAGACTCGCTTTTCCTATTCCTCCATGCCGATCTGTCGTTCATGGAAACCCCGCACATAATGCAGAGATTATGACGGCAGATGCGGCAGCTCGTTGAGAGCGAGAGATCATACTTACCGGTCGGCTTGCTCAGGTAGGGGCGACTGTTGTTACGAGCGAAAGAAGAAAGAAAGATCCGGGCTAGGAGTTCTAATCGAAACCGCAGGTTCAACGTGTCCAGAGATGAAACGGTAGGTGATGGAAGCGCACAGATGCTGCAGTCACTGCCGTGGCTCAAGCACGAGTATACTTGTGAGTCAGTTGGCTCTCCTGCATGTGGGTGGTCCTTGTAAAAGAGCTAAGCTTAAGTGGCTTTGTTCATTTAGTTGTTCTTCTCTTAGCACATCCCCGATGAATTTCATATTACTGGTACAACAAGCATTTCTCTCTTGGTGTGCATGAACTCTCTCATCCTTCTCATCGTGGGTCGTGGATTTAGTTTTATCGGTGTGAAAGAACATCACCTATCAAGTTTCGTGTTAGCGGTGAGGGAGACTGTCAACCAATTCCAGTTGCGGCAGATGGCAACTCAGTTTGAATTGATTCAGCCCCTTATTAACACGACTTTAGTGGACTGGATGTGATCAGTGGCACAATAGACCTCAATGCAGACTAGTATCCTTTTCGTGATTACAACTGATCTGGCTGTCCAGAAACACAAACAGAATTTGGTGCCGCACTTGCTGTTCTCCTTTCACCGTCAAACAGGCAGTTCCATCGAGAATTATATGACCTCACTCGAACTGCCATGTTTGTTAGCGTGTGCTACGTATCTTGACTCGAAACTTTCAAGGACATAATCACCTGCGCTAGTCCCAACGAAAGGCTTGAGGTTAATGGGTTTTACAGCATCACCTGTTCCAGTTCCCAGCCAAAAGACCTGAGGTGATTTTGGTTCCCAAAAGCCTTTCGTCGTAGTCGTGGTTGAAAGGAAGTAAGAACGAAAGTCCAGGTCCCTTTAACCCTACCTTGTGGTTTCTTCTTCTGCAGTGAATGCATGAGTATACTCATGGACGAGGTCGACTCCTCTCTGCTGTCAGCTGTGGGAGGAAGGGTCTCGGATAAGATTCAGCCACGAGCAGAACTAGTTGAACTTGATCTTGCTCAGAGAATTGTGAAAGAAGAGATCGATGGAGAAGAGAGCTCGAATGTTGGCGGGATGATCAAGGGCAACGAGCTGGGAGGTCCTTCAGGAGAAGCAGAAGACATAATCACGTCGTCATCACCACCACCACCACTAGTGACGACAACAACAACGACGGTAGTGGTGGACATGAAGAGCGTAAGAAAGCGGAAAATGGCAGTGTTCGCAGCCGCAGGCGCTGTGATCGCCATCCAAACCGTTCTCGTTGCCATGCCAAAAATATGGCAGCCCTTGGAGGACGATGAGAGCGTTGAGAAAGTAACTTACCAAGAAGGACTCCATTCATGGTTCGGAGCTTTGAACCGCGCAGCGTGGGTACTGTCCGCCACAAATGGAGGTGGCGACGGTGGCTGGTGGGTCAAACCCCGCAGCGGGGTGTGGTTTAACACATTCCTCATGAATTCCCACGACGACGATCGCTGGCTCAAGGCCTTGCGCATGAAACGCAAGACCTTTCTATGGATCTCCAACTGCTTGGAAGTCCATGTCCGCAAACAGGACACCAAGTGGCGGCCCAGCATCCCCGCTACTGTCAGAGTGGGCGCGACGATTTATCGTCTGGTCAAGGGAGCTGACTACCATGAAGTTGCACACAAGTTTGGAATTGGAGAGTCGTCAGTACATGAGATTATTGGTGACTGTGTTCCAGCGATCGTCAAAGTGTTCGGCCACCTTTTGAGTTTTCCACATGACGCAGCGGCCATGGCAGAGGTGTCCCAGGGATTCTACCAAGTTTGCGGAATGCCCAATTGTCAAGGTGCTCTGGATAGCTGCCATGTGGAAATCATCAGCCCCAGTGGACCCAACATCAGGCACTACTGCAACAAATCTGGCCATTTCTCCATCGTGCTCCAAGCCGTTTGTGACACTTCTCTCCTCTTCTTGGACGTTTTCTGTGGTCTCCCCGGAAGTTCTTCGGATACCAAAGTGCTTCAGGATTCTGGAGTTTGTTCAAGAGCTTTGGCTGGGCAAATCATGACTGGCCCCATTCTGCCAATCAATGGAGGGTTCAATCTTCGGCCTTACTTGTTGGGGAGCGCAGGGTTGCCATTATGTCCATGGTTGATGACTCCATACGACGACTCGTATCACAACCATTTCTACTACTCCACCCCTGCCTCGTCCCCTCCACAGCAGCAACTCTCGTACTCCCAGAAGCAATTCAACACTAACCACGAGCGGGGGCGGCAGCAAACGAAGCACGCATTCTCCGTCCTCAAACGAGTCTTCCGAGTCCTAGGAAACGGAATTCGTGGCCGTCTCGAATTAGCTCCCATTATAGTGCATGCGTGTTGTATCCTGTACAACATAATGATCAGAAGAGAAGATCTCGATGTGAAGAACATGGTGCTGCAGCTGCACGACCAACAACGACCTCAGGGGCAGCAGCAACAAGAGGACAATCAGCAGCAGGATCAAGTGGGAAGTAATGGTCATGTGATACGGCGGGAGCAGGAGAAATTTCATCGAAATGGGGCAACAACTGATGCTTCCAGTGTGGAAGTGAGAGACCAGCTGGCCGAGTTCCTCGTCTGGGATGGGTAGTGAACCCACAACATGCTTGCGGCGGGCAACGTCAATGCATGCATGCTGGCAGAAGTATCATCAAGATCAAAAGGTGTACTGTACAGTACTGGACCAAAGATCTCCAACTGAAGGAGTGGAACTTTCGAACCTGAACCCGGACTTTATCGCGATAACGACCTTTAGAAGAGGACTTTGTACAGCCTAAGTGTACCAAATTCTAACGGAAGTCTCAAGGAGACGAGAATCTTATCATCGAAGACCGAGTGGTATTCAGTGCTCGGAGTTTTCTACAATCGGTCCTCTGGTGTACCAGACCATCCATTCCTATCAGCACTCGCAGAAACTCATTCGGATGATCAAACCCGTCCCAAGCAGGAAGCATTGACCACCCCAGTAAGATAAAAGTTTCCCACCGGACAACTTTTCTTTCGGCGGGAAACTTTTCCGGTGGGAAACTTTTCTTTCGGCGACCAAACTAGCGTTTCCCCAATGGAGTTCAACTGAAAAAACAACCGCAGATGGTTGAAGCCTAAAATGATGGTATTTTCGAGTTTTAGGGCCAAAGTTGCTGCTTCTTCGGAGTGTTCGTATAAACTTCAGTGTTCGAGTCCCAAGACTTCAAACAATTCCTGTAAATATACCACCACTCTGTGACGCTGTACCCTTAAAACACGCCTTGCTATGGGAACACATATACTGACGACCACTCCTGTTGTCGAAACAGAGAGTTAACTTCCCTGGAGACTGTCCAAAATCTTGTCTTTGCTGGGAGCAGTATACTTCCTTTTCTGACATAAAATAAGATGTTAGGGAGTTTCCCCACACGCCACATGTTGTGTAATACACGTCAGCTCAGTTGTGCACCAAGAGTTTTAGTTCACAGCGATGGTCGAGGTGGGTTGGCAACTCCCTCCCCTTTATAGTTAAGACTGCTGATTGTATAGACGAAGTTGATAGACCTTGAGGCAACTTGTCCGGGGAACCTTTGTAGGAAGGCATATATAAGGGGTTCTACATTCATTCTCCTAGAATAAGAACTCATCCATGACGCTCACTGCATGCCCCATATCCAGACACTACACTTCACTTCGCTTCTAACTTCTAACTGTTTGTGGTCTATTGAACCTTGAATTGTCGATCAACATGATGATGCTATTTTAGTGTGAACTTACTTGCTTACTATACCCAGCGAGCACCGCAAGAGGCCATTAAAACATCGATGAAAAGCTTGTGAACATCTCTACGCCGAACGAAAAGACAGGAACGTCGAAACACCGACCTGAACTGCACTGCGATGTGATGGTCACTCTAAGTAACGTGGTAAAGCCCAAAAAGTAACTACTGCATAGATGCACAGTACACAGAAGACGTCGGTTTTTCCCGGCCATCCTACCACAGTACGAAAGTTACATCGAAGGCGTGTCCACACGACAGACACCAATAGGAATCAGCTGGTGACTACTACGTCGGTCACTCCGTCGATGGTACTCCTTCAGACTCCTTCCTTCCTTCCTCCAGAAAAAGAGAACCGGAAGAGGCCGAAGGACGTTCGTTACAATGCGTGGAGTTCACATCGAGAAATTTTGAGTTTGTGAGATTCTTCAAGACCTGGAAGCTCGCTCTCTCCGTTGAATGAGTCAAATGGATGAAATTCCTCGTAGATCGTACGGGTAGTGATCCGATTTCCGTCCAATCGATCTATCAAGCATCAGGGCGGAGCAAATTTGGTTCTCTCTCCGTCTGGGAGAATTAGAACGCAGCGAGCAGCGAGAGGAGAAGCCAGAAAGGTGGTAGCGATGGGGAGGAGTACGATAAGAGGGAACATCGGCTCGTTTGTCGGGAATGCATTGGGTGGAGTAAGAGGACGTCAGAATGCTGCGGCGTGGGTTGTTGCCTTCACCGCAGCCTACTTCCTCTGGATCAAACCTGAGCGCGATGCCCAGCGAGAGGAAGAGGTATGTACAGTGTCTTTCTTTCACTTTCTTGCTCCAGTATCCCGTCCGTCTCGAGATATTGGCGAAGGGGCTCGAAGCTCTGGAGCTTGCTCTGGAGAAAAACATTCATTGTGTTCACAAAGATGCTGCGATGGCGAGAGCTGTTATAACCTCACTAGGGATTTTTCAGAACTGAGTAAGATTCATATCGATCTCGAATAAGCGAAAGTACTAAGTCTGCCCCTCTCGTAGTTATTTTTGCCTTAGAAAATGGCTGACATGCTGTATGGGAATGTCGAAGGATGCGTGCATCATTTAGATGCTGTGAAGGCAGAAATTCATAAATGGCTGAGTCTTTCCTGTATCTGGAAATTTCCACCAGTGTCAGGAAGTTTTCATATAGCATTCAAAGCATGTTTGTAAGACTCAAATTTCAGCATTTATTTCTACATAGGTTTAAGTATACCAATCTGCATACTTTTCCTGTTTGTGCAGGCCAGAGCCATACTGCGCAGGGAGGCAGATTTACATCGTTACGTAGAGAAAACAAGACCAGTGGCTGATCCCCAGGTAACAGAATGCGTTAAAAATAAACCCCATCCTCTCAGTTAAATACTAAGGGTTTAAGCTTTGTGAAGTTTTAATGCTTTGTACTGAACTGTAGCAAATATGCTGTCAGTCTACGAAGTGTGTACAGGTTCTCAACGTTTGGCAGAGAGACTAGCATACCTATCCCTTAAAACTCCTAGAGCTTGAAGAGCTTTTCCGTCATTTTTCTCGTGTTAGCCTATATTATACTTCTTTTGATGAGCTAGCGCACATGTACACCACTCTTTGTTACTTACCTTGTACTTCCCTGGGTTCAAAACTGTTTGGTGGCTACCTGACTGTTTTTCCAGTATCAAGATATACTTCTTTTGATCAGCTCAATCCATGGGCTTTTCACGTCATGCAGCTTGTTTTCGTTTTCCAAGTTCTCGGGGTTTTCTATGGTTGACTTAGAAAGTGCCCGGATGCTTGCACAGGGAGCTTTTAATAGTGGCAAGAGAAGCCAGCAGTTTTCCTAAATGTATCTGATTCATTTTTTGGCAAGTTCAGGAAAGAGGCCTCATTCGTGGGAAACCGAAGGTATCTGCCAGTGATAGCTAGACTGTCCACGAGTGTTAGATGAAATTATTGTTTATAAAGACGTCAACGAGAATGTGATACGTGCTTCCCTGATATGCTTCGTTTTCCTATGTCGAAGTCCCATTGATTCCGAACAGTTTAGAGCCCAGCTAAAGCTGGAGCGAGGTGGAAACTGAAAGTATACCAGTGTCCCATACGCTCAGTTGAGAAAATAATGTACATAGGTTTTGGTTCTGGGTTGCGGGTTTACAGTTGCTGTGAAATTTTCTGGACTGGTACTTAATTACCGGAGTCTACAACGCCGCACAGGTTTTTATGTCGACTTTCTCTGTCGCTGGATTTGGTCGGTTGTTACTCCCTATGGTTATTACTTCATGTTATTACAGATGGGCCTTGGCATTGATTGTGCTGCAATGGAGCAACTTATTACCTACTCCTTTAAAACACCCATTTGAGAGTGCCATTTTTGATTAAGTTTATCCCTTGACAGCTGAATCTCTTATCGGATCTGGTTATTGGCTTCAGCATACTGCCGATGGTGGAAACTTGAGCAAGTTAAAAGAGGCTTTTCAAGAAGGACGAAAGGATTTAAGGAGATTGACATTTAGTAGAATGTTAGAAATCTCCCTGCCAAGTTCCTGCAGATTCTTTGAAGTCAAGTGTCTAGGTTCTCGTCTACGATGGGTCCAGTGGAGAATATACGTACTTCCACCCGAGATGTTAACCCTGACTCGGTTGCTTCACCCCTAGCCGGACGGTCTTTGGAGACGGGGATATGATTTTTCTGCATCTGGAGCTTGCTTCACAAGTTGAAAGCATCTTTGTTTTTGCCTCGTGAGGCGGTGAGTGAATTTATTCAACCGGAAAATTATGGTGTTTGTGTACTCGATTGTGTGAATTTCGTCAGGATGCACTCATTTGGAATTGCATGCCGGAGCTGGACGGAGCCAGGAACAAAGATGAGTTGGGAAGAAGAGAAAGCAGAAGAGACTGCCACTCAAGTAGCGACACGATATCCCGACACGAATTTAGATCAGGACTTTCAAGTTTTCAGCCAGGAACTGTGGTCGAGAAGTCGGCTTTTAAATATAGGATAAAGATAGAACATTGTCTACAGAGAGATGTTCGTGCCGCCACAAGGAACACCTGGAAGCGCTGTGATCCATCGCCTACGATACTTTAGCTGGCATAATACGCATTAGGAATTAGAGAGAGCTTGACGCAAAAAGAGCATCTCCACCGCATCGTCATTTTTATCATTTTTATTTGAGATATACTATAATTTAAAGATTCCTATAGAGACTTTCAACCCACAGTCGAATGTTTGGAAACAGGATACTTTGTATACTTTGTTTACTACCGAGTTTAAACATCTGTTAAATATTGCGATGGAAAATCACCTCTTAATCTCTAAACTAGATATAAGAGTTATCTTTATCGCTATACGGGTGAAGAAGATGCTCCAAGGAGCTTACGAATTTGAAAGCTCCTTGGTTTCAGAAAGTATAATGATATATACGTGAAACAGTACATCGCGTATCGTAAAGATACACATCATGATGACTAGGCAGAGATAAAAGTACGCTCCGGAACGAGTGAATTTCGCAGGATGAAGTCACATACTTATCCACTTTAATCCGTCAAGTTCCGGAACTTTAGGTTTAGCAACCTTTCAGGTTTTTCCCCAACCGGCCTTCTACACTGTGAGAGGAATTTCTAAATTCAAACCTCACGCCGTTTTTGAATCTTGAACCAATGGCGCGTAATCTATATGAAAAACAACCTCTGAGATGAACAACAAAAATCCTTCTCGTAGATATTAGAAACGTTTCCTCTTAACCCTCGCATAACTCCAACCACGAGGCCTCGGAACCCACAACTTCTCATACTACTCGGCTTTCCCTAGACATCTAGGGAAAGCCGAGTTGTAGGGAACGGCCCCGCACCAAGAACATCCCACACCGCCCGCGCGAACCATTCAGCAACAGCTCAGACTCTGGTTTCTGGAAAGCTGGCCTCCTCTGCATTTCAGGCCTGCTTCCTCTAATCATCGGGATCTCTAAACCATCAACCACACAACGTCCAAGAGTGGTGAGCCGTCTCACTTGCTCAGCCCACTGTCATCTTCATAACAGCTTCGATCTGCAAGACAAGGGACGGATCGTTTTCCCCGTTATCTTGACCGGGCACTCTAAGCAGCCTGAGAAGCATCAGTGGTAGCTCGCCTCCACGGGCCCAAGCTGAGGGAAACTAGATTCACGCGGTCGGAGCTGATACACCGTATGCCGTTGTAGTTGTGACCCCGCAAAATAATCTATCCTAACGATTGTACAGGCCTGGAGCCGGAAGGAAAAGCGAACACAAGAATGATGATACTAGAGAGACGTTTCTGAGTGAGTTTCATGCCACTCCCGCTCCTCCGCTTGTAAAATTGCAGACAGCTAAGCTAGACTGGAACACCAGCGATTTCCAAGGTCCCCACACAAAATGCGAAGGACCATACTGAGGAGCCCCGTGACTGCACACTACTCCACGGAAATTCGCCATCCAATCCAAATCATAACGCGCCCTGAACGATCTCACCCTTGCACTCATGTTGGAGCAAGCGAATAAAGATGCTGAGATGGCCTTTCGAAAAGCCCACTTCACTAAAAGATGCTGTTTCATTCTGAGCGGATGACATCAGAAACCCAGCTACGCACAGTTGCGAGCGAAGAATCGTAGTCTGTAACAGCAGTGTGGAAATCGGTGTCACGGGGACAGCTGAGATAACCGCATGCTCTTTTCCAACTCCCAAAAGGAGAAAAATATGATCCTCCACCTGAAAGACAAGACCGAGAGCAGGACGGAAGGAAAGAGTCCCGTAAAAAATATTCTACAGTGTCTGCCTACGTTGAGTTTTCTCTGGGAGTATTGTGTAAGAAGCTGAATTCGTGAAATTCTGTCACATGATGTGACTTGGTAATTTATGTGGCTGGCTAAAAGCACCACAAGAATGAACTAAAAGTCTTCTCTAAACTTGGAAGACCAACTAGCTAATACTAAAGACCAAGAGCAGCAGCCTTCTGAGTGCCCGCAGAAAGACACCAAGAACCCTTCACAGCAACTCGGCAACTGGTAATAAGTGCGTGCAGCAACCACTCCAGCTGATCGACATCGACGTATATCTTCTGATTTTTGGAGTAATTCATGCACTGTCTAAAAGAGAAGCAGTACCTCCAACCTACCAGGAAAGCGTAGAGTCGCATCCGTAGTGGCATTCCACCTAACTCAGCGGGCCAGGTTCCATACAGTTCGTAGTGGTTCACTCTAGACGCATGGACGTAATTATGGAACCAATCTATGTAGTAAAGAAGAGGAAAAACCTCCAAAACTATTGAGTCCGGACGCGCAAACAAAAAATTTATGTTGTGGGAACCGTGAGGAGTAACGAAAAAGTCCGCTTCTGCGACCACTTTGGCCTGTTCACAAAAATTTCCGAGCCCACTGATCGCACTTTTCACAGGCACTCGGAGCTCCCTCTGCAGCACCCGCTCCATTTCCTCCACATTCACTATCGTCCTGGACGAATTATCCCTTTGAAGGATGACAACATCTTTCACAGGTCTTCTGGCATCCATCTCGGGAATCTGACAATGAGCAAGGACTTTTCGTCTGAGCCAGTCGTTTGCCGCTACACTGGGCATATACCCTGCGTTGGTTACTCCCGAGAAAAGTATGGCATCCTCGAAACAAATTTCAGGCTCGCCGGGGTCCGGCGCATCCAGGAAATTGACATTCAGGCCATCAGCGAATGCATCGAGCATACCTAACGTCCAGCGGGATGTGATGCGAGGCACAGGATCAGTGAACCAGTAAAGGGAGGAGTCGTTGAGACCGTATAAGTGCGAGAGGAGAATGGCCGGTATGATCTTCTCGGCTTCGTGATGCGGGTTCGGCCCGACATGAGGGCCGGCTGGCATCATCTTCATGTCCGCCACCATTTGCGTACCTCTGATCCATTTCCTTTCTCCGAACTCGCTGCTACAGATTTTCCGTTTTATCGGCACTCGCCTGCGCGTCTGTGGATCTGCACCCGCGAAGCGCAGATGCGATGGTACAGGGGTTCGAGTCCTACCTCGTCCTCGTCCTAAAGTATCTTCCTGCTGGCAGACTGTCACCACAGAATGCGAAACGCACATGCCTCGAACCCTGGGAAAGCACTGATTGCCACAAGCTCGAGAGCACACGGCATCGTCGTACAAAACATACGGAGTGTCCGCACTGGAAATGCTGGGGCAAGAATTTGCCAAAGGCCGCTTGTGCAGAGGAGGCGGGAAAGACAGCAGCCACTGCAATATGCTTAAGCAAAACACCACCGAGAAGATGACCAAGAGCCAAGTTTTACGTAGGCGAAATCCGAGCTTTCCACCTTTTCGTCTTGAGGAACGCGATCTCTCCAGTCCATAGGTCATTGCGCCGATGACCTCCAGGCTGACGAGCCCCCCTCCTGCTGCTCCGTCTGCTGAGGCCGACGACGAAGCCTCGCGTTGCAGTTCTCTCTCTTGCCTCCTACGCATGTCCATCGGCGCTTCCTCTCCATCATCACCCTCTCCAATCCCCTGCTGCTGTCCTCTCCAAGAACAACAGAAATAACAACAACGAGACCGACAATAACAACAACAACAACAACCGCAATCCTGGAACTTCCTCCTTCCGATTAGTCTCTTCTTGTGCCGCTCCACGTAAGAACACCCATCATCATCACGATCATGATCAATTTCTACAATTTCTATAATCTTCGCAATATGAACAGACAACCGAAAGTCCTCCCCTCCCCTTCCCTCCGCCACTCCTGGCCTCGTCCTCCTTCCTCATCAACTATCGGCTTTCCTCCGCTCTCCACTCACTCTTCTTCACCCTACCGCATTCGTCACCATCCGAACAAAATCCAACCCCCGCCCGCCCAGAAACCAGACACATTCATCCAACCGCTGTTCCGTTTGGCTTAGCCCGGATCAGTCCAGTGTCATTCTGGCGCTCTTTCCTTCATCTGCCGTGTTCAACTTATTCCGCCGTCCAAGCTCCACCTCATCCTCTCGGCCCTTGGCTCAGTGTGAATCCTGGTGCAGAAAAACAAACGACTTCGGATCCAACCAAACCCTCCCCGTTCCCTTCCCTTCTTCTGTCGCCTGCGTCAGTCCCTCCATTCCCCTCTCTCCCTCTCTCTTCAGCGAAAGCGGAAAGAATGTATATATGAGTGGGCCGCTCGTTATCAGGAGAAAAGCTCTCTCTCTCTCTCTCTCTCTCTCTCTCTCTCTCTCTCTCTCTCTCGTTGTGTGCTTCTCTGTCGGTCAGTCTGTAATATATGATTTGTCAGAATGCGTATAAACAGCGAACCACCAACACCATCACAGCGGACGAGCTGAGGATGGATGCCACGCGAAGCAGTCGCGCTAAGTACAAGGCGACTGCTCCTCCTCGGAATGCCCTGCACTGCCTTGCCTCGCCTGCTCTTGCGGAACCCACAGTGCGGAATGCACCGACTTCACTTGAATGCCCTGCTTCACTCTCTCCCTCCCTTCTGCCGCTTCTTTCTTCTTCTTCTTCACTTCCTTCTTTCCTTCGACGTCCTTTTCATCTTGTATTTACTCCTCCTTCTCTCGTCCTCTGCTCTGCACCCGTCCGATCGTCAGAATGGACCACTCGCTGGAATTTACTCCTGCTCGGCTCTGCCAGCCAGCACGCCAGCCCGCCCAGTGAAGAGAACGAAAATACACAGATAAGGACATTCGCCTCGGTAACAGACTACTCTGTTCTTTTCATCGGGATGCTTTGTTTCTGCTGCTCTTCATGCGTATATACTACTCTACATGTGACTCCAAGCTCCGGTGTATGTATCGAAAAATGAATATGTTATTCGAGCCATGTCATGTGCTCAGAAGAGCTGCCCTTTCCTTTCTTGTCGACTGTTGGACAAAACGGAAAAGAAACACTTGCTCTTGTTCTCTTCTCTGCTCTTCTTTCTTCTTCCGGTATACCTTCGAGTTCGAGTACCTTTAATGTTTACTTACTATAACTTCGCACAAATGTTTTATTCCTTGTGCTTTTATTTGGTACACGGATGATCTTCCTTTCCCCTTACGGAGCGGACACCGCTACTGCAGCTGTGCGAATGATGGAGTACCACTGACCAGGTACACATGAGCAGTAATTTATTTTAATTTATTTGACCTCTTTTTGTTCAATGTTTTCCAAGTATACCTGTAGATTTATCATGGGAAAAGTTACACGTCAAGAGGGTACACTACGTAGTTGCAAGAGGAAATATTGTTTGGAAGTTAGAGTAAGTATTTATTAGTTGTACGAATTAAGTCGTTCAAACCTCTCCCTTGGTACATGCTTTGTTCACTGCAGTAGCTTCATGGGACTGACAGTGCTCTTGTAACGGGGCCCCACTGTGCTACACAGTAAGGTGAAAACATCAGCTCGTTGAAAGTGGAGCTATCGGAGCTACTGCAGTACCTCCAGGCTCCAGCTTCTGTTCATGAACACATCTGACAACGGCGATATAAGGCCGCCCCAGTTCCGGCCACAGGGCGAACGAAATTTGAATTCTACGACTGTGACTGACTGGGAACGTCGTCGACTACGCTGCAGGGGAGAGGAAGAACTCGGTCGGGAATCGGGAGTCGGGATACAAGATCGTGTGGGACAAATTCCTCAATTTTTCAGATCAAGCGGAACGGTTCGAACTTCTCGTTCGCATCTCGTTCTTCTGTCCAAGAGACGGACGTCCATTCTGGGCGGTACATCTCCACGTCGCGTTGTGATTGACGGACTTTTTCTGACCTACACGCGCACATAGTTCTGCCGAGGCGGTATCTCGGCCACAAAAATAGCCCTCAGCCCGACCAACTCATGCTCCCCCGACGGAGCATGCAACAGCTTTCGTGCAGCTCAGCCAAGTTTGTGAACACGGCTCTCCTAAGATCCAGGCACGGTATAGTACTCTTAAGACTCTATTGCTTGGCAGGATTAGCAGAAAAAGCATCCTCCAGCATATACGAGAGATTGTAACTACAGAGGTACACCTGTCCCTCGTATTCGGTGTGAACTATGTTGTATGGAAATATTTTATATTATCATGAACATTAGGATAAAAAGTAACATAAAATAAAAAGTAATATAAAACTCCATCATATTCATCAATAAAATCAAACAAATTGTTGTGAAATATGTAAATTGATATGGTTGAAAACAGAAATATTGTATACAGATGTAAGAATTAAGCTAAATTTTGTTTGTATTTTTTGTTCCTTGTTTTGTATTCATCGTAATATTTAAGAACAGAATGCTATATATGTAATAATAAACCTGGCTCTTTTTATCTAATGAAGATTTCACCACTTACAGCTACCGTTTGGTGTACTTACCCGCTTAGACAAAATAGTTTCAAGAAAGCGTGTATTCGTTTTTTGAGTTTAACACCAGTTTTGAATTTATTAATAACAGACACCATGGCACACGACCTACAGTACGTTCAAGTTAGATTCGGCAGGAAATAATTACGATAAAATCATGTATAAAATGTTAAACTTATACATGAGTAGAGTGCCGAAAGAAGAAGAAAGAATAAAAGCTGTTAAAATTCTAGTATAATTTGAACCGTGGTTATTGATAACATAAGAAATACTTATTTCGTAACCAAACCTCGTTTGTCTTTAAAGCAATACCGTTGGCAAATAGAAATTTTCAGGTTCGACATAACGTGGAGATATCACAAAGATAAAGAACATGTCCTCGCTGATGCTTTAAGTAGACAAGTGTTACGCTTATGACTCATGATATGGAATATGATTTTCTAGACATGTTCGTAATGCCTTGGATACAGATCCAACTACTTTACAGTGGAGTCAGCAAACACGAAATGATACCCAAGTAAGTCATCATATATTTCGCATGGGTTATGGTATTTCAAGCAGTCTCGTTTGTATGTGCATGCAGGTGGTTTACGCTCGCAAATTTTGCGAGAAACCCACAATCAAGTTATAACCTCACATGAAGGTCAAAACCGAACTAGAGAGAAAATACAGCACAATTTTTATTCACCTACTTGTCATTTTATGCACAACCAAACAAAATAGTGGTTCTCACGCTTAAAATATCCTAATATTTTGTCTTCAAATATCACCAACTCTAACTATGACTACTCCTAGTTATTTGTCACTAATTTATAGTGTTGTCTAGCCTTGGGACTTCTTTAGAAGACTCACCACACATAGTTATAACTTATCACGTATTTACTTATATGCAACCCCTAGGTGTTACAGTTCAGTGCTAGAGTTGGGACAACGTAGCTTACACCAATGACGATGACATCCGTTGCAGAGTTTAGTTTGATCATCACTTGGCCAGGCGAGTTGTTAGAGGACAATGTCCTTGCGGAGGATACTCTGATCTTTGAGGAGGTGGAGGACCTGCCTAGCATGACTACGATAGTATCATTTGTCTTAGATGTCTCACTCTGGAGTTCGAGTGGAGAGTTACAACAATATGCTGATCGGTTGGTGCAACATGCTTGGAGTGAAGCCTTTGTGCCGCTACTAGAGGAACATAGAGTTGTTCATATTATTGGTCTTGTTACATTATCACAGTTGGATACGAGTGGCTTTATCCTCATCCTACTGATCGAATGTATGAATGAAGCCAGTTGCTCTATGAGTACTAATTGTTGTTCAACAAAAGATATTTCGAGCTCGAATCAATTATCCCAAAGTGTACACAAGATATTATGGACATCTTCAAAAACATATCCTTGAGAAAAAAACATGGCCTATGAAATCATATGGTTTTCACATCTTTATACAGAAGATACTACATGTATGTATTTTGAGGTTTGATGTCAAAAGAAGTTCGCAAAACAATCTTACGGGTTGTGTATATTGTTTCATAGACTGTGGGTTAAAATTTGGGATCCAAGGGACTTTGTGACTTTGAAGCAAGATGTGGCTGGAACATTGATGCATCTAGAAATCCATTTTTCTCTTGTCTTTTTTTACAATATGACACATCTATTAGTTCATCTGGTAGAATAACTATATCTATGCGATCCAGTACACACAAAGATGGATGTATCCGATAGAGAGATATTTAGTTGTTTTGAAGCGATATGTGAAAAATAGAGCAAGGCCGGAAAGGATATGACGGAGAGTTATCTTCAAGATGAAACTATAGGATTTGTGACTGAATACATGATAAACTCTAAACCAGTTACAACAAGAATGTGGGACGATAAAGGAGATGCAAGTGTGATTTCTGAAGTACCTGAAGGAGCTAGTAAAAGTGAGGAGTTGAAAGTGCAACTGCGAGATGTTGTTAACAACTACGTTATACAAAATACATATTGTATGCAACCATTTTACAAGCAAAATTTGAAAACTTTTGTTCATGGTTATATTGCAAGATGATATTTTGTATTTGGTACTGAGGTGTATGATAGTTTTCCATATAGAGGATTTCTATTCAAAGTCATATTTCAAGATGATAAATTGTATATGGTACTAATATTTATGATGATGTATCATATCTCGTAATAATGTTTATGTTGGTTTCTTCATGTGTATGAGATGAGAAGAATGTCAAATTGCAGATAGCAACACTTGCGGAAAGTCATTTGCACAATGGATTCAAAATTTCATGAAGAATGATCATTGATAATGGACATATGACATGCTATTGGGAGCACTATCAATCCCACCATGTCATAGATACTTGCGAATTACTGCGTATGGAATCATTACCATGTGGATAATGATAACAATTCGGCATTTAAAACATACGATGCATGTAATACTCACTTAATTATTGTACTACATAACTATGACAATAGCGTGATGTTTTAGGATAGTATGTTTTTTTATGCAGCTGTGTATGATATATTTGTTGAGAGAATTATCTCCAATTTTGTAAGATTTAGTTTGCTTCATGACTATTTCTTCAGATTTTCTATATTGTTTTGTGTATCTTCATGCTTGCTCTTAGTTAGTTTATCCGCTGCTTCATTTCTTTTCCCGTCTCGCTCTATATTACAATTTATTAAAGTCAGTGATATTTTTTGCTAAAATCATTAAGCATTGTATATTGTATTACATTTGTCATCTCTCCTACACTTCCTTACCATAGAGGTACCATGGTGGAACTATATTTCTCCTACACACTTCTGCTTGGTCCATCCCGAATATATACATTCGATGAATTTTCAAACCAAGTTTACTCACTTTGTACATGAATGGGTTCAAAACTATTTGGGAGTTACCTTAGTGTTCAAGGGAAGTTATTGTTGTCTCTGAAAACTGCTTTATCTACGTACCATTAGATATCTCAGAGTAGTAGGTAGAAATCATCCTCTTTTCATAGTGTTAAATATGAACGCTTATCCGTCATTTACTCAAACATACCGTTATTGTTAAATTATATACCATCAATAGTAATTAGGCACCATCAACCGTACCATTTCGTGAGTATGTGTTCTTTTGGTTTGGACGATGATATAGAGGAATCTCATGCGCTTGTAGCATCTGCACTTCTCACAAAGTTGGTCATAGCACAGGGTAGCAGTGACAATATCAGTGTAGTTTGTCGTTGACTTAATCGATGGTTTCCATAGGTAGCCTTATGGATACTTCAACTTTCTTGTAAGCTGAAGATATTCAGGAGCTATGAACGTTACAGACTGAAGTGAAGATCAATTTATCTTGCAGACTGTTTTGTTAGAATTATTTGATGGAGTGTAAAATCTTGACATCAGAAAGATGATACCATCGGACCTGTTTACAAGATTTAGCCGAACTCATTGTTGTCAAACTCTTTTTGGTGTGAACGAACTTTTTGTTGTTGATGATCTAGTTAAATTTGTCCTCGTTGAAACTTGGAAGGAGGACGAATTTCCTCAACGATAAATGATGTTACTACTTGATAAATCTCATATTTCTCACGTAGATGTCTATTATGTTTTAGTCTTCATCTTCTTAACCTATCCTAATTTATAGCACCGTCTAGCCATGACATAGATTCTATGATTGAAAAGCATTGCATGCAATTCTCAATGTAGATGTACTTTTCAAGTATTTATCTTCACCGACATCATTAGTCCCAATGGCACCTCTAACTTGGTTGGTACCTTTTACGGATGATCCATATGTTTCTAGTATTTGAATTCGATTTTTAGCTGATCGGTACATCTTTCATGCACATATTTCAGTTCACAACTATTTAGGGTTACCTAAAGTGTACGAGTGATGTCATAACTTTCTCAAAAAGTTGTTTTACTCGTGTATCAAAAAAAATATATATATATATCAATAAATATGTTTCTCATTCTGTTGATATTTAGTATGCATTTCATTGGATTAATTAACTAAAGGTATTATATAATTCTTGAATGTGATTGTTGTTTTGAATATTTATGTTATAAGTATTGCATCAGTTTTTATGCAGCATGACAGTGAAAGATGTCAAACTTAATGTTATAGTTATACTGACGTGCTGAAAAGTATTTACCAACTAGATCATGGATTAAGAGATAATGATGCTATTATATTCAAGAGATCTTGGATTTTTTTCCGTATGGATGGATATGCTCTCACTGTGAAGCTTGTCGTGCGCATACAAATCGCTACACAACATACATCGTTGTCAGAGATACATCACACATGCACATAACATATGGACGATGTCATACACATACACAAGTGTATCACAATAATAAATATTTGTATTCATTCCTAGATACAAATATATATCTCTGTATACACCACACAAAGATCTAATTGACTAGCCCTACTATATACACCGATGACAAACTCACCGTCTAGTAGAAACGACACTGGGAGGTGGAGTCAAACACGACATGTATCAACCTCTTAAACAACCATCACACACCAACATACGAGGTGCTCCACTAGCAGACCCACACAACATACACCTCAAGCCCACGTGTACAACCACTAAGCTTGGGTCAACGATATCATCGATGTTTGAAAGACGACATGACGCATAATTACGCACATGGTCCTTCCAAACAACACCATCACGACTCTCTAACATGTGTACTCCAGAAGGTAACACCTCACGCACTCGTAAAATAGTGCATCTTGTGATCACCAACACAAATGTCGTTGGTGCAATCTATTGTAGATAGATATAATTGTCAGGATGAAATCTACAAATCGAAGGTCAATAACCTCCTTCTCAAATAGTCGTATATCACAACGTGTCTCTATGCCAAGCAATCGCTAAGTTCTCAAAAGTCATAGACATGACTGTCCAAAATGTCTCGGCTCGTTGAGAACATGCTCTCATCCACATATCTAGGTCATGAAGGTTCAACACCTCAGCAGAATCACGAGGAATGATTGAAGATAGATCTGGACTCAGTCATACAATAGAAAATACAATGAAAAAGAAACTAAAAACGTTTGTCGGCTAAATCGATAGTCCATAGCCAACCATGGTAACTGCAAATCTCAGTCTCTCAAGTGACCCTTCGGCAAGCCATACTTGCGCAACCCTCTCCGCCAAACCATTTGTCTCAGGATGATCTCGAGATCTAGTCCGATGATCAATCAGCGATAGTTCACACAAGACCTGAAACTCACCAAGAAACTCTATACCTTGGTCCGTCAGCACTTCAGCTTGTGCTCCAAAACGACTTGGCACTTGATCCAAGGACACATACAATGTCCCTTCACTCGCTTTGTCTGATAATGTCACAAACTCAATCCACTTGGAGAAGTGCTAATCATCATCAACACATACCAGTGGTGACGTACGATCAACAATAAAGGTCCCGCAAAATCCAAGCTCCAACGGTAACCCAACCACATAATCAGTAAAAGGTGTAACTGTGGAGTAGGACCGTTAAATGATGCTCGTACTCGATCACAAACCACCACATCATGCGACAAACTGCTGCACGTCAATGTGCATACTATACCACCAATACTGTCCTTGGAGTAAGCTATGAGTTTGCTTCACTCCAAAATGTCTCATCTCCTCATGAGCATGTCGTACTAACTATGCCATATGAGATGGATGTGACATTATCTGTAGTCTCTCATCGTCTCACACTCAAAGTACATGTCATCATTCTCGTCAAAATCTCTTCGCTCGTTGGCGGACGTGATTTCGCTCTTTGACACTTGTTGTGCATACCACCACGCAAGTACGTAGATATTTCATTACTATCACATCGTCATGAATATCTCGCTGGTCTGGAACATCATCTCTACACTCAAGATCTAGAGACTCACCATCTATTCCTTGACTTGAGAAAGATAGGACATTGTCTTCCCTACTAAAGTTCATGGTCAACACACAAAGAAAGACAGGTGCATGACACCCTAGCACCATCTCCTCATCAACCTCATCATGCCATCGAGCTCCAGTTTGATCCTGCTGACTCGTGCATGAGTTGCGACTCAATCCATCGACATCTAGATTTGCAACTATAGATCCATGCACTACTTGGAAGTCATACTCTTGTAAGATCAGAGCTCATCGTGCAAGCTTCCATGTAAGCTTGTCATACTCCATCAACCACTTGAGCGGCTGATGATCAGTGATGAGAGTAAAAGTGTTCTCCAATCTACCTCGTACGAACTATACTTCACCTCCGTCAAATTGTTGAAACAATTGATATATGCCACCACGAACTCCTTTTCCTCATTATCATGCTGAGTCACTCTTGCTCCAGTCCCAACATACTCCAATCAGTGTGCAGTTGGAAGAGATGTCTTCTAACGAGTCTTCTCAAGATGAGAGCATATGTCAACTTATCCTTGAGCTCTACAAAAGCTCGCTTCTGCTCATCTCCCACTGACACTCCTGTTCCACCTTCATCAACTTGGTCAATGACTTCGCAATTGCACTAAACCCTTTCACATATCGACGATAGAAGTTCGTCAAATCAACAAATGCTCGAACTCGACTCACATATGTGGGACGCAATCGTGTCGGATATTGCGTGAAGGATGTCAAGGAAAACACGAGGTTCCTGGTTGTAGAGATGTAGTGTGCTAAACAGAGACAAGAAAGAGAAACATAAGCACGAAAATGAACGTTGCAATATATACCAACTCTCAATGTATATACATTGTCTGTTCTTTCTCCTTAAGAACACAAAACTGAGAAGCAAACCAGAGCGGTCTGTAATCTGCTGTAAAACCTCTTAAACGAGTCATGAATCTCAATCTAGACCCAAGACTATCGAAGCGTAGCTCAAAGCAAGAGAAACATCTCTTTGCTAACAAAAAGAGTTGTCTCAGTATCACACGATTCAAATCCAAGTCCAAACAACGTTCATGTACAAGAGCTTAGCTAAAGCTAGCTATCACAAGCTGTACATAACCAACTAGAACTCCAACGAACTCAAAAAGATGAAAACCGTAACGAAAGAACCAAAAAAGACCTATATGAGAACTTTCTCTTTTCACCAAACGGTCTTAAGATATCGATAGGGTCCTCTTTCCTCACTATGTTGGTCCAGAAAACCTTCAGATCTGACTCCCAACAGCCGAGATATCTCCGATTTTTGGTCGCAAGTGACAAACCTTCCAAAACTTATTCCTGTGACTTAAAATCGCACACACCGTCCAAACGGATCATCTGATCTGATATCCGTCTTCTCTGGTAGATAGATCTAGCTACCTTGAACCCAATGAGACTCCAAACAAGCCGTATGGAGTTCCTCTCGCAAAACCAGGCAAGAAATTTGATCGCAGGATGTAAAACCACTGACATGTAACCTGTCACCGAGCTGTACATCATTTGATCTGTCCATAAGACAAATGACAAGAGTCGAGGCCACTCGCACACCCTTGCGTTGCAGGTCTTCACCAAAGTCTTCACCCGAGCGGATGACCTCGTTCACTTTTGACATTCCCTACGGGGTTGTAAGGAATTGTTAGTGACGACCTCACCCCACACCTTGCAAAGAATTCACGAGCCTCATGTGCATCCAACTCTCCCCAATCTGTAGTAATCTTTCCCACACATCCATATCAACAAACAACTTCTTCCAAGAGAAATCTACATACCCCTTCAGTTGTCTTTGTCTGAAGCGCCTTACCCTCAACTTGATTTGAAAGATCTTCTCGAGCAAGTACCAAGTATCTCATCTGCCACAATCCAACTAGCATAGTCACCAAGTCTACAACCCACTTGAAGTGGATTGCCAACGGGTAAGTCGGATCATCTGACATGTCAAACAAGACATCTGACATGTCAAACAAGACTTCACAAAAAATACGACATCTTTGTACATATTTTTCCACCAATACCGCTCTTTCATCTTCGTAAAAGTGGCCCAAATCCCTCGATGTCCAGCCCAAAGACTCATGAAATGTCTTGAGCAACTTTTGCTGATCTTCCTTGTCGCAAATCACTCGTAGCGATATTTCACCTTTCTACTTCAGTCGCTTCCAAAGAAATTCATCCTGCAACATGAAGTTGTAGGGCTCCCTTCGAACTCTCCGAAACCTCTCATCCGTCCAACTTGTCTGCTTAACCATCGTACTAAGGTACCTCTCGATGTCAAGCAAATCACCATCATACAACTCTTCAACAAATAACTCATCTTCCCTTCTTGTCTGTGCAATCGAATAGAACTCTACACTCACGTCGTCAATGTCTTCAACCATCTCATCCTCTCCATCATATCGAGCTCGAGATAACATATCTGTCATCGGATTATCTTTCCCTGCGATATGTCTAAACTCCAGATTCAATGACTTGATATATGCGATCCATGGCAACATAGTAATATTAGGAGTCGTACAATTCATGATCATCCCTAGTAACAACAAGCAATCAGTTTCAATCACCACTACTACTCCAATCAAATACTCGTTCTCAGTTTTCATGACTACAAAAATATCTCACAGTTCTCTCTTCACTTGCGGATATGCACGTTGTCGAACACTTAACACCTTCGCTCCGAACCTAACCATAAACTTGTCTCCATCCTCATCATCCTATCATATTGCCCATCCGATTGCAATCGGACTTGTATCTACAGTAAGAACCACCGGCCTGACACCTTTGTAATCAATCCTCTCCAAAACTGGAGGAGATGATAGTAAGGATTTCAGCTTTGTATCGCATCGTTATGCTCTTCCTCCCATATGAACTTATGATCTTTATGCAATAACCCATAAAATGGATCCGCTACACGCGCATAATGAGGAATCCAAATGTGATAGAATACACAAGCACCCAAAAATCTTCTTACTTTTGTCAACGAGTTGCAAATCTCCTTCATCCTCCCAATCGCATCCACTTTATTCGAGTTTGGTTCCGACCAGCAGTCTGTGATGTGATCGATGACGTATCGCCAACACCCTCTCTGATCTAACGCTTCATCCTTCTCATCTTCCACACATCTTTTGATGGGGATGTCATCCAAGAACGACATCGTCTTTTCAAGGATGAAGTCCCCTAGAACTCTATTCATCATGTGTGCTACCGAGTTGGTAGCTCCTTGTAGTAAGATACACATCCTAACCAACCCCAAAGGTGTCATCATTGTCGTGAAGTTTCTGCTCTCGTCCGCTAGTTGAAACTGATCATATCCTGAGTAAAGATCTCCTATTGAGTAAATTGCTCTTCCTGCAAACGCTTGAGCAAACTCATCCATAATCGGTCCCACCATAGCATTTCTGATTGTTACTGCGTTCACCGGTTGCATGTCTTAGATGAACGTAATGATCTATTCTTCTTAGACACTATAAACTATCTACTCGAATATGGTGCAAACGACGGCTCCAAGATCTTCATCCACATCTTCTCCTTCAGCAACTCCACCAGTTTAGGCAAGTGAGCCCGCGGTACTGGAGTTGATCTCAGATTCCATGACACATGCGATACTGTGAAGATAACCATCGGGGTAACAATGTATGGATCTACACACCCAATCTCATGTGACTCAAAGGCAAATGTTTTCTCATATCGTGAAAGCATTTCTTTGAAGCACATCCTCTCTTCTAGTAGAAGAGACCAATCAGATCCAATCTTCAACTCTTCAAGAGTCTTCTCTGTGAACTTATGTCTTATCACTGCATGATCTCTCAAACTCTTCTCCCTTGAAGCTCGATCCATTTGTTGGTTAGTGTCATCCGGCAAAGGACCAGCAACTGGCTTTATCTTCTTATCCACTGTCTTGTACTTCGTCTCAACTCGAACCTCGGGTGCACGGAATGATTCGATCATCGAATAGATCTCCTTTGAATGAATCTGCACAACCTTATCCATATCCTCTCATCCAATAGACATGATCTCTCGTAAAAGATCCTTCAATCCATCCTCTTCATAAACACCAGAAATCCATTCATCCTCTTCTAGCTCACCCAGCTCTTTCAACATCAACTCAACATCACGCAAATGTTTTTGTTCTTTTCTTCTCAGCTCTTCTACCTTCTTGTAAGTAGCAATCCCATACTCTGATAATCCAACAAACCTTGTACAAAAGACACTTTCTCCTTCATGCAAAAATACCTTCTCCTGCGCACCACCACAATCTCTCTCGATAGTGGTACTCAACGAAAATCTTTGAACTCTTCACTCACTCTTGGAAGTAGTTTCTCCCTCAGACGATCTCGATTGCGCTCGTGAATGGACGATACAGTCAGGAATTATATCGCTCTCTTCCCATCTTGACTTCGGATCCTAGCATAAGCATATCCGTCGTCTAGTTGCTATGATGAAAAGTTGACCAAGAATGAGCGGGTATGATGTTGCTTCATGAACAAAGAAGTTTTGCTCAATAGCAACATCACCTATGCGCACTCTAATGTCTGGACAAGCTCCATATAAATCTCCTCTTTGTTGTTGTTTGCTCTTATGACCCACCCATGCTGTATGTCGATTGGCCAGTTCTTCCTCTTGTATAACTCTTTCGACATGATGTTGATTTTTGATCCATGGTCAATTAGATCAACCACCGGCTCATCCAAGTCTCCGATCCTCACTAGCGTCTCCCTCGTAGCTCGAGCTCAGTGACTATGACTTTATTGACTTGAGCTTTGCTTCCCATCCTCCTCTTCATCCTCAAAATGTACCATGCGCCTTCGATCTCTTTTTTCCTTTGAAGAATAAACATTGTACTTTGTAAACTTTCTTTCCTCATCCACATACATCTTAGTATCCAAGGCATGCGATAAATCACTCTCACCTGTAATCTGTCGCTTCCGTTTGATGATGTCGATGATGACATCGTGAAATTCATGCTTAGCAATGTCCAAAACTTCCCACAAAGTAAACTCCACCTTCGCATTTAGAATGTGATCTTCCAAGACTCCCTTCAAGTCTGTTGAAGCCTCAATGTCCGACTATAGTTTGTATGCAACCGGCTTACCTTTCTCTTTCTGAAACTCCTTTGCTCTTTCTTTCGATGGAGAAGGAGCATCATCTATCGGTAGATCTTGAGCTCCTGCATCCCAAGCTCTTGACGAACCTTTTCTCCTCGAGTCTATCTTTTGGAAGAAGTTCCTTTCCTTGCATCCTATAAATCTCACCTTCTTTTCTCTTCCAACAACGCTTCGTGTTGGTTCTTGGTGATGTAAGCATGTACCGGTTGAGCTTCTATCGGATCTTTCCATCCAGTATCCCTTCGGATCGTAGCAGCTGTCCTCAACAGTGGTTCACGTGCCATCTTTCTTTTCTGTTTCATGGAGATGGAAGATGATCACAATCCACTCGGCTCAACATGCTCGTTAAAACTCTTCTCAGCTTGATTCTCAACCCTTGTGTCATAAGTTCCAGCTTCCACACTCGCAACCGCTTGCGCTGATAAGTGGTCCTCAACCAACTTCTTCATCCCTCCTCTACCAAAGTTGGTTTGAAGAAGTGCATGAGTATCTCTCAATGTCACTTTCCCATCCTTCCAAAAGATCACCCCTTGTTGCAAGCTATCAGTGAACTCATTACAATCTCTTCGTGGATGATCGGTACCATCGCACCAGATAAACCTTTGGATCCAACCTTGCTCCCCAACAAGTTTTGCTCCGCTTGTAGACCCCTGCTCGTCCAATCTTGTGAGCTTGATCTACATGTCTCGCATTCCACGCATGATCTCCTCAAGGCTTGAATCATCTTTCTTCGGAGATGCTACATGTGTCTGGACAACTGAACCAACTGTTGGTCTACTCTTGATAAGTAGACCAACAGCTTCTTCAACTTTCTTCCAGCTACTGGTCAAACCATCGTCTTCCTCCCGATCCTCCAGGAGCACTTCCAGCTTCTCTTGCAGCTTCTCATATGCAACCCGAAGAAATAACTCAGTCTTGTTGGACTGCAACGTCAACTTCTCCATCCTAGTCAACCTAGAGAACTGTTTTTCAAACTCCTTGAGTAACTCAGTAGCTTGTAAACCCTTCCTTGGTTGCTCAACCCACTCCAAGAATGACTTTTTGGTGACCAATCAGAGTCCACCAAGAAGTACTCATCCATCAAAGCACGAGCAAACGTCTCACAATCCTTGTTAAAATGCTTCGTTAGCATTTTAACATGATCTGTAATCTTAGGAGCTGCTCCTAACTCAAACGTCTCAATCATCTCATTTTTTGACACCCGGTTGAGCTCCATCTCCTTCACATAATGCCTCAGATATCTTGAGACATCTCTCTCATCGAACAAGTCAATCTTGCTGACCACCGCTTGAAGCGCCTTTGTTACCAAAGCTTCCTTCCGCTCATTAGACTGTTGCTGCCTTAAGAACATTGTGAAAGCTTGGAACATCGATGCAGTCGCCGGATCTAACTGCACCTTCGGCAATCCACTCGAACCACTAGCTCCATTTCCATCACCTTTCTCCTCTCCACTCATGATTATTAATCTCCTCTTCAAAGTTCAAACACAGAAGAAATCTCCACCCTAGACTTTCAAGTCGATTTCACCACCGTATCGTGTCAGATATTGCATGAAGGATGTCTAGGAAAACACGAGGTTCTTGGTTGTAAAGATATAGTGTGTTGAACATAGACAAGAAATAGAAACATAAGCACGAAAACGAACGTCGCAATATATACCAACTCTCAACATATATACACTGCCGGTTCTTTCTCCCTTCAAAATTGAGAAGCAAACCAGAGCGGTCTGTAATCTGCTGTAAAACCCCTTATCCCTGAATCTCAACCCATAATCAAAACTATCGAAGCGTAGCTCAAAGCAACAGAAACATCTCTTTGCTAACAAAAAGAGTTGTCTCAGTTCAAACGATTCAAACCCAAGTCCAAACAACGTTCATGTACAAGAGCTTAGCTAAAGCTAACTACCACAAGCTGTACATAACCAACTAGAACTCCAACGAACTTTAAAAGGCAAAAACCGTAACAAAAGAATCGAAAAAGACCTATCCGAGAACTTTCTCCTTTCGTCAAACGGTCTTAAGATATCGATAGGGTCTTTTTCTCTCACTCCGTTGGTCCAGAAAACCTTCAGATCTGACTCCCAACAGCTGAGATATCTCCGATTTTTGGTCGCAGGTGACGAACCTTTCAAAACTCATTCCTGTGGCTTAAAATAGTACACACCATCCAAACGGATCGTTTGATCTGATATCCGTCTTCTCTGGTAGGTAGATCTAGCTACCTTGAACCCAATGAGACTCCAAACAAGCAGTATGAAGTTCCTATCGCAAAACCACGCAAGAAATTTGACCGCAGGATGCAAAAAATAGACGTAAATCGACTCTATGCTGCTCAAACTTGCTTACCACACCCAATCCAACAATCCAATCCACACACGGTCTTCTCCTGTGCGTAGGTGAAGACTCCCTGATCGCATAGGCACCAAGAATGAAAAGCTTGGTTCACCGATCACGAAGAACAAACCAATCTCAGACCGCAGACGGCGAAAAACTGACGTAAGCATTTCTCAGCGAGTCAATTTCATCCAAAACTCTCAAATCGTCCGATGAAACTTCGTATCGTCTTCAATTTCCTAAAGAACTCTACGTTATGATCCTGATGGATCAAGGACAACAAGTGTGGACTCCGAAACGGCCCGAACGGTGTCGAGTTGAGAGTCTTCCTTGGGGAGGGTGGACCTCCTGACTGTGACCGATCAGAGAAAAACGACCAGAAAGGAAAATAGGTTGTTGCCGACGATGAAATCTCAAACCACAGCCTCTTGTACCCACCGATTACAAAACAAACACTCAAATACACACTCAAGTACACAGATAGATCTCTCAGGAGTCAAAATAACTTTATTCCAGTGTCACTGCACCATCAATCTCTTCAACCGTAAGGAAAATCTCTCTCTCTCCCTCTCCTGCATGCCTCTCTCTCCTGTCAATCAGTTCTCAGCCAAAAGTCTACCAAGTACGTCTCAATCCGAACTTAATAGTGAAATTCAGGCCCCTGAATCTTATTCCTCTCTTTGCCCCAACTAAAACTCTCAGAAAATTGATCCAGCGTCGATCAAAAGTCCCCTATAGATTTTCAAACGATCTCTCCCAATAAAACTGCCTCCTGAGAGTAATTTCTCCTCAGAACCGTTTATTAGATAACGTCCAAGCTTAAAACTCATGCCCCTCTCCCTACGATGATCTCTCAATTCAATCTGTCAGCAATTTGATCTTTTCCCAGCCTCCTAGCTTCTCCTGCGTGTAATCCTCCTCCTTCCGCTTCACCTCTTTCTCTCTGAAAAATCCTTTGCAAACTGCCCCCGATACCAAGTCGCCGCAGGCATTTTACCTAAAAGTTAAGGCTCCAGCTTAAGCTGCCCCCCTCTTGTCCTTATAAGCCCAGTCACTTATCAGAAGCAGGCCCTAGCTAAGCTTCCCCCCCTGCTGTCCTTATGCGTACAGATTTCCGCTCCCGCTGTAATCTTCCGCTTCCGCTGTAATATTCCGCTTCAAGCTTCCGCGGTAATCTTCCGCTTCCGCTATAGTTTTCCGCTTCTGCTGTAACCTTCCGCTTCAAGCTTCCGCGGTAATCTTCCGCTTCCGCTGTAATATTCCGCTTCAAGCTTCCGCGGTAATCTTCCGCTTCCGCTGTAGTTTTTCGCTTCAAGCTTCCGCGGTAATCTTCTGCTTCCGCTGTAACCTTCCGCTTCAAGCTTCCGCGGTAATCTTCCGCTTCCGCTGTAACCTTCCGCTTCAATCTTTCGCTTCAAGCTCTCTAAGAAACATTTCTCAGAAAGATGTCCGCTTCCGCTTCAGTTTTAAGGCCCCTGCTAAAGCTATTCCCCTGCTGTCCTTATGCGTACATAATAATCAGCAAAAGTTTCCCGTGCCCTCGATGCCATCTTGATGCCACCCTGAATATACTACAAGCCATCCAATGTAGGCCGAAGCCCCAACACTTATGAGGCTGCCCCACAGGGCTTACAGCCCCCCCATATGCGCACCAGGTATCTCCCATAGTATATTCAGGATGGCATGCGGAGGCTTAGGCCAGGAAGCCCACGATTAAGGGAGATACCGGTCTCCCGCCCCTAGATATGCAGGACGTGGCTGCATATCCAACATAGACTCCTTTCCAGGAGGCCAACATGTCGGAATAGGAACCAGAGGCCAAGGGGGATTGATCCTGAGACCACTTCCCTCGTAGGCAGGCGCCCTATCACTGGGATGGCCTTTGGTTCCGTTCAAGAAGGTAAAAACTTTTGTACATATGTTTACATGAAGAAATTTCTTTGTAAAATCTTTACTAGCCTTTCCTACACTAACTTCTCTATACAACTCCGTTTTTAACGAACAAGGAGTCAAAACTATAGTATTTGTGAACACCTACATGCTCACGCTATCCGATTCTGAGTTCGAGTCACGAACCAGAATCGACGGATTTCCCTCTTTCACATATTTCACAGCCTAAAACTCATACTAACTATTGCTTAAAACACTTTCTGTCAAAACTAGAAGCATGAGGTCGCTCTCCTCGTCGAGCTTTGCATTCTGGTGTCTTTCGGCTCCTTTAGGGGTGATATTCCAACCCAAGCTAGGGGGTAGCTTGTCAAGCATAGCCCCAGCTTAGCTCCTGCCTAGCTTGTTAAGCTACAGGGCAGCTTTCTTTACACAATATAGAAAAAAATCTCTTTGCAATACTTTTCACTGTACAGACCTATGTACAATACGACATTCACCCCCTCCAAACCTGCACATCCTCTGGTATGTGCCAATCCGTCACCGACCCTCGTGGTCCTCCAAATCGTCTTCGCTCTCCTCGACCGCCTCAGAGAACTCTTCATTTGCTCCTGTCTGCTCTGAACTTAAGAACTCAGTTAGCTCCACAGTCTCCACTCTCTTTTTGAATAGCTTCACTCGTTTCCCAGCAACTGGAAGCCTTAAAGGCGTGCCATCTAGCTCTTGCAAGGAGTAGGTACCATTCTGATGTACATCTGAGACAATGTAAGGGCCAAACCACCTTCTCGAAAACTTTCGAACTGTAGAGTGTTGGTTCTCCAATGTGCTGTCGTATACCAACACCCAGTCTCCAACTTGTATCGGTTTTGATCAAAGTCTATGAGTCTTATCAAACCTCTCCTTGTTCCCAAGTCGAGCCGCCTTCAGCCGTCGCTGCGCTTCAGCGAGATCCTCCTCTCTACATTCTAGCTGTCTGATTCATAGTGAGAGAAGCTGCACACGGTCCACATTGTCCTCCCATGGCAAGGTAGCCCAAGTAGGAAAGTCTTCTTCTGCTCGCATCATCGGTTTCTGTCCTAGCATTAACTCAACAGGCATGTACCCTGTAGTAGAACAATGAGTTGTTTTATCTGCCCATAAAGCAAAAGGGAGTAACCTAGGCCACTCTCTATGCTTACCATCACACGCTTTCACCAAAGCCTGAACTATTGATGGATGTCCTCGTTCACTCTTGCCAATCCCCTCTGGATTCATCGCTGTAGTAAGCTTGAGCTTCACACCATATCGAGCAAAAAACTCTCTCGCTTCCGTCCCTCGTAGTTCTCCCCTATCTGCCCGTAGCCTTCCTACAGACCCATACCTACAGATAATATCTTCAAGAACAAACTTACATATCCCCTCTGTGGTCTTCGTCCTCAAGGCTCGCCCTTCTACAAAGTTGGAGAGATCCTCACGAGCCAGAACCAAATATCGCATGCTCCATAACCCCAGAGGCATTACCACCAAGTCGAGAACCCACTGGAAGTGAATGCAAGGCGGATAAGTTGGCACGAGACCGTCCCTAACCGGATCTTTGAGTAGAACTGACAATGCAAGCAAGAACTCACGTAGTTCATCACATCCTGATACAGACCTTTCCACCAATGTCTTTCCTTCAGCTTGACGTAGGTAGCCCAAATCCCTCGATGTCCGGCTCATAAGGTATCATGGAACTCTTTCATTAGTTGCTGCTTGGTCTGCAGATCGTCCACTACTCGTATGAACATCTCATCTCTCCTCTGTGGCCGTCTCCAAAGATACCCATCATGCAGAAGATAGTTGTAAGCTTGTTTCCTTATCTCTCTGAACTCTACTTTGCTCCACCTCTCTTGCCTCTCCAACAAGCTCAGATAATATCCTATGTCACGAAGTCAACCCGTGTAAAGCTCTTCTCTAAACATCAACGGCTCCAAGTTCGTAGCCCGTCGATTAACCTGACACTGAGCATCCTTTCTCTCCTCTTCCTCAGCTTCTGAAATCATGACATCCTCGTCTAAATCGAGCTCTTGACAACATATCTGCGATCATATTCTCCTTTCCTTTTATATGCTTCAACTCTGGGTTCAAGCTTCTAATATAGGCAATCCAACGTAACATCGCTATGTCTGGCGTGCTACAGTTGGATATCATGCCTAGTAGAGGTAGACAATCCGTCTCTAGGACTACATGAGCACCAATCAGAAACTCACGGTTTGTCTTCATCGCTGTCACCGCTCCCCACAATTCACGCTTTACCTGAGGATAACCTCGTTGCATGTATGTCAAGATCCTAGCTCCAAACCTACAGGTAAACCGCATACCATCCGCATCATCTTGACCTATTGCCCAGCCAATCGCCTTTGGACTAGTATCTACTGTAATAGTGACAAGTCTTCCACACTCATAGTCTACTCTTCTCAAAACAGGCGGAGACTATAGAGTCTCCTTTAGCCTATTCATAGCTTCTCGATGGACTGAGGTCCACACAAACCTCCTACCCTTCCTCAATAATGCATACAAAGGCTCAACAACATGAGCATAATGAGGAATGGACAAACGATAAAATACACAAGCACCTAGAAAGCGTCGAACCTCCGTGATATTCTTACAGTCTGCCATCTTAGCTATGGCTTCAACCTTCTCCGGGTTTGGTCGCCTTCCAAAAGCACCACACAGATGTCCAACCACTAAAATCTCAGACACACCAAACTTGGACTTAGCTCCTGATAGGGTGAGATGTACCTCCTCCAAGCGAGTCAAGATACGTTCTACATCCCTGATATGATCCGCAACAAACCTTCTACACCCATTCGCAAGTACCGCTTCATCCTTGTCTTCAACCGCGCAACCCTTTATAGAAATATCATCTAGAAATGGAATGGTAACACCAGGCACAAACTCCCTTAATACCTTATGCATCGCATTTTGCATATGAGCCACCGAGTTCGTCGCTCCTTGTGGAAGAGTACACATCCGCATCAATCCCAGGGGCGTACGCATAGTAGTTAAATCTCTACTCTCCACAGCCAGCTGCAACTGATCATAACCAGAATATAGATCTCCTATCGAATAGATAGCTCTCCCTGCAAATGCTTCTGCTACCTCTTCAATCACAGGACCCGTCTCAACGTTTCGAATGGTTAAGTTATTCGCAGGCTGTAGGTCTTGAATAAAACGCAAAGCCCTTGACTTCTTGGGTACAGTGAACCACCTGCTAGAATAAGGCCCCATGGACGGCTCAAGTATCCCCATCTGTACCTTTCTCAGTACAGATTTGTACTTCGCATGGACGTCTGCTTCTTGAGGGAGTGCACACCAACAACTTGCTTCTCTCCCCTCATTATTCTGCATCGGATGAGGAAAGAACTGCACGTATGTAGCAATCTCCTCATATATGCGTCGAGAGTGGGTAGGGATCACTGCCACACTATTTTTCCTTTCCACCAATCCACTCACATTATCTAACCAACCGACAACTGACTGTACAGACATAAACTCTTCAAACAACCCAGAAATCACTTCGTCTTCATGTAGAACTCCTACACGCCACAACTCTGATACCTGTTTCACCACCCATCTTTTTTTATTTTTCTCCATATCTTCAACTCTTGTAAATCGACTCCACCCATCTGCCTCAAACATCAGCAATCCAGACTGCCAACTCTGTACACCACACTTGTCTCCAGACCTTTGTACATGTCTCGCTTCCAACTCTGACGGGACCTCAACAGTAGGTTCTACACCCCTGTCTTCCCGCTCTACATGAGTGGACTGTGAAAACCCTTACATCTCTTCGTCTGAGAATCTCTAAGGGTTTGTCGGTTCCGTTCATGTCTTGAACGGACCGTTAGAAACTGTACTGAGTACTTATCATCAGGACTCCGAACTCTGGCATAATGGGACCCATCATTCATCACCTTTGTCTCCATTCGAACAGCGGTGATGTATGGTTGGCCTAGTATGACAGGATAGGAGGCAGATGACTGTACAAAGAAATGCTGATCAACCTCTACATCTCCAATCTTCACACGCATATTAGGACAAGCTTCGTATAACTCACCCTTTTGGTTATTTGCAGCTCGAAGCACCCAACCATGATTCCTTTCGATTGGCCACTGCCCCTTCTCATACACCTCTTTGGAAATGATGTTGATCTCCGACCCGTGATCCACAAGTGACTAGCTCAGAAAGTCCCCCAAGTCGAACCTGTGTCTCAGTTGTCGCTCTTGCCCAATGCTTCTCCTTGAAATCGCTGTCTGCGCTTGACCTATCCTCTTCAAACTCTTCGTCTTCATTCTCAATAACAGCTGGACCAACAACCCATGCCTCATACTTATCATCTCCGAACTGATCAACACCAATAGCATCTACTGCTCCAACCATCTGACTACTTACTTGTTCAGTCAATACCTGTCTCTTTCTCTTCATGATGTCTATTATCAACTCATGAAACTCTCTCTTTGCGATACCAAGCCCTTCACGAAGAGTAAACTCAACTCTAGCATCCAAAATGCGTTGCTCCAGAACAGCACGCAAGTCTGTTGTTGTTTCAATGTCTGCCGCTAACTTGTAAGCTGGAGCTTTCCCTTTCTCCTGTGTTGTAAACCTCTATCCTTGTACTCTATCTGTAGCAGTAGTCTCTTGTGGCAAATCCTGTACACCTTTCATAGGATCTACTGCAGGTGGTGGAGCTGTAGAGGTAGAAGGTATATCCTCTGCAGCAGGAAATCTACCAGCTGGTACAGATGGTGATGGTTCCGCTGCTCTCGTCCTCGTAACTCTCCGACGGTCACTATCCTCTGGTACCCCTGCATCTAAATCAGAAGCATCTCGTCTTCTTTTGTCTTCGATCATAGCATCTTGTTCACCACTCGTCTCTAAAAACGCTCGAATAGAAGTTGCATCTACTGGGTCTCTCCATCCAGTAGCTCTCCTAATGCTTTCAGCACCTCTCTTCATCATTTCAACTGAGACCTCATTAGCCTGCTCAACCATAGTTGGATTAACGCGCACCTCAACCTTCCCAGTATACACATCAGCTTCTGGAGAACCCGCAGTCATCGCTGTAGTATTCGCGCCAGTAAGTGCTGGAAGAGAACTCCTCATTCCTCCTCTCCCAAAATATGTGTTCAGAAGCTGCCCCGTGGCGGTTAAATACAACCTGTTATTCTGATAGTTGACTACGCCCTCTCGCAAGACAACCGCCAAATCTTGACAGTCTCCTCTGAGATGATCTGGGCTGTCGCACCAAATACATCTCCTTGTAAAGGTTCCCCCTACATGTCGAGCACCTGGTGCAATTGATCTTTGGTCTCTCCTCAAGTCTGCCATCTCAACCCTCAAATCTCTCAGCTGTTGGGTGAGCTCTTCTATCAAGTTATTCTGATTTCGGTTCTCAGCAGGTCGCTGTTGCTGTCTAGGTCCTCTCTGTGCTGGGATAGGTACTGCAGACGCTTGAGCAATCACTTGGGGAACCACTATGGGTGCTTGAGGAATCACAATAGGTGCCTGAGGTATTGTAGGAGGAGCTACATGAACTTGAGGAGCTACTCTCTGCTGCTCTGGTAAGGTTTCTAGCTGTAACACCATCCTACCACGACGTTGCCTAGCAGGGGTAGATACTGCTTCTTCCACTCTCCTCCAATCAGATGTAACTCCCCCTTCAGTCCCTCGATCAGCCAACATGAAACAAAGCCTATCTGCTGTGAACTCATCCAGAGCCCCCAAGAACAACTCCGTCTTCCTAGCATCCAGCGTCAACTTCTCTAGATCAGAAAGCTGAGAGTATCTCTTCTCAAACTCACGAATTATCTCATTCAATCCCATGGAACGTCCAGGCTGACGCTCTATCCAGTCCATGAGAGTTCTTCTGGTGACTCTTTCAGAGTCCTCTTCTAGAAACTCTTCTCTCAATGCACGTTCAAACAGAGTCACCCACCTAAATGTCTTCTCTGTAAATTTCTCACCTTCTCTCTCAGTTCAGGGACAACAGTCAACTCAAAACTTAGAATTACCTCAACTTCAGGTGCCCTGACCAACTCCATCTCACCCACATACTCCCGTAGGTACCTAGTAACATCTCTTCCATCAAATCGTCCACACCGACCAACAATAGCTTGTAATGCTCTTGTGGACTTCTGCTCAGCTCTCCCAATTGCAGGCTGCTGCTGAATCAAGGCAGCCAACGCCTCAAGAATCTGAGACGTGTCTACAGCAGGCTGTGCTGTTGCTGTTGGAACCACCATAGGCCCTCCTTGAGAGCCAATTCCATCTTGACCAGGAGTCCCTTGAACATGAGCACCTTGAGCAGCAGCTACACCTTGTACGGCAGCACTGTGATCCATCTTCTCAATTCAGTCAATTCTCCAAATCAATCACCCCAATAGCTCTCAGTGGAAGCACCAGATGCCGAGTTGAGAGTCTTCCTTGGGGAGGGCGGACCTCCTGACTGTGACCGATCAAGAAAAACGATCAAAAACAAAAATAGGTTGCTACCGACGATGAAATCTCAAACCACAGCCTCTTGTACCCACCGATTACAAAACAAACACTCAAATACACAGATAGATCTCTCAGGAGTCAAAATAACTTTATTCCAGTGTCACTGCACCATCAATCTCTTCAACCGTAAGAAAAATCTCTCTCTCCCTCTCTTGCATACCTCTCTCTCCTGTCAATCAGTTCTCAGCCAAAAATCTACCAAGTACGTCTCAATCCGAACTTAATAGTGAAATTCAGGCCCCTGAATCTTATTCCTCTCTTTGCCCCAACTAAAACTCTCAGAAAATTGATCCAGCGTCGATCAAAAGTCCCCTGTAGATTTTCAAACGATCTCTCTCAATAAAACTGCCTCTTGAGAGTAATTTCTCCTCAGAACCGTTTATTAGATAACGTCCAAGCTTAAAACTCATGCCCCTCTCCCTACGATGATCTCTCAATTCAATCTGTCAGCAATTTGATCTTTTCCCAGCCTCCTAGCTTATCCTGCGTGTAATCCTCCTCCTTCCGCTTCACCTCTTTCTCTCTGAAAAATCCTTTGCAAACTGCCCCCGATACCAAGTCGCCGCAGGCATTTTACCTAAAAGTTAAGGCCTCAGCTTAAGCTGCCCCCCTCTTGTCCTTATAAGCCCAGTCACTTATCAGAAGCAGGGCCCTAGCTAAGCTGCCCCCCTGCTGTCCTTATGCGTACAGATTTCCGCTCCCGCTGTAATCTTCCGCTTCAAGCTTCCGCGGTAATCTTCCGCTTCCGCTGTAATATTCCGCTTCAAGCTTCCGCGGTAATCTTCCGCTTCCGTTTTAGTTTTCTGCTTCCGCTGTAATCTTCCGCTTCCGCTGTAATATTCCGCTTCAAGCTTCCGCGGTAATCTTCCGCTTCCGCTGTAGTTTTCCGCTTCCGCTGTAACCTTCCGCTTCAAGCTTCCGTGGTAATCTTCCGCTTCCGCTGTAACCTTCCGCTTCAATCTTTCACTTCAAGCTCTCTAAGAAACATTTCTCAGAAAGATGTCCGCTTCCGCTTCAGTTTTTAAGGCCCCTGCTAAAGCTATTCCCCTGCTGTCCTTATGCGTACATAATAATCAGCAAAAGTTTCCTATGCCCTCGATGCCATCTTGATGCCACCCTGAATATACTACAAGCCATCCAATGTAGACCGAAGCCCCAACACTTATGAGGCTACCCCACAGGGCTTACAGCCCCCCCATATGCGCACCAGGTATCTCCCATAGTATATTCAGGATGGCATGTGGAGGCTTAGGCCAGGAAGCCCACGATTAAGGGAGATACCGGTCTCCCGCCCCTAGATATGCAGGACGTGGCTGCATATCCAACATAGACTCCTTTCCAGGAGGCCAACATGTCGGAATAGGAACCAGAGGCCAAGGGGGATTGATCCTGAGACCACTTCCCTCGTAGGCAGGCGCCCTATCACTGGGATGGCCTTTGGTTCCGTTCAAGAAGGTAAAAACTTTTGTACATATGTTTACATGAAGAAATTTCTTTGTAAAATCTTTACTAGCCTTTCCTACACTAACTTCTCTATACAACTCCGTTTTTAACGAACAAGGAGTCAAAACTATAGTATTTGTGAACACCTACATGCTCACGCTATCCGATTCTGAGTTCGAGTCACGAACCAGAATCGACGGATTTCCCTCTTTCACATATTTCACAGCCTAAAACTCATACTAACTATTGCTTAAAACACTTTCTGTCAAAACTAGAAGCATGAGGTCGCTCTCCTCGTCGAGCTTTGCATTCTGGTGTCTTTCGGCTCCTTTAGGGGTGATATTCCAACCCAAGCTAGGGGGTAGCTTGTCAAGCATAGCCCCAGCTTAGCTCCTGCCTAGCTTGTTAAGCTGCAGGGCAGCTTCCTTTACACAATATAGAAAAAAATCTCTTTGCAATACTTTTCACTGTACAGACCTATGTACAATACGAGAACGGTCCAACTCTTTTCACAAGTTACTGAAGCCTCCAAAAAACCTCTCATGCGTCTCAATTTCCCCAGAACACAATCTCAGAACACAGTCCCTTTTCCGTCTCTTCACGAACCGTCTTAACCAGTGCGTAGCTTGCACAGATCTGAACCCAATGACACCTTGTGCGCATGCGTTGGACTTCTAAATTCTCCAAACTGTCCACCAACAGATCGTAGAAACAAGCTAATCTCTTAAGTTGCCCCCTTACGTTAGGCGTTGTACTTACAAGAATTCACAGATAATGAGGAAGTAGGCCCCTTGCGTCCTTAGTATAGCGCCTGGAGCTGCAAGTACCCAGTCAACAAAAGTAAACTAGGGCCCAGCTTGATTTTTTCATCTTTCGAGTCTCGTAACTTCTCCACTAGGCGTCCAAATGAAATAGACAAAGTGTCTATGGAAAGCTGACAACGAGCTCTACCCATTGATGCGATGAAAGTGAAGATCTGATGTTGTGCCAAAAGGCGGTAAGCTGAAGTCTAGCTTATTTTGTCCATCTTTCGAGTCTCGTAACTTCTCCACTAGGCGCCAAATGAAGTAGACAAAGTACCTATGGAAAGCTGACAACGAGCTCTACCCATTGATGCGATGAAAGTGAAGATCCGAAGTTGTGTCAAAAGCCCTCATTTTTAGTCCCATGAGTGTCTTTGGAGCGATAATGATAAATATCGCAAACAGATTTTCATATGGGGCCGGTCCACGACACGACAACGTGAGATACGCGCAATAGCCTCAACCTTCGTCTGTTGAACATCCAACCCACATGGGTAGATGGTGTGACCTAGATACTCTACCAACCCTAGAAGAGTTTACACTTTAGAGGGTGTAACTTCAACCCATGAGCTCTCAAGTGCTCGAACACATCTTGTAAGTGTTTCTCGTGCTCTTCCATTGTAGCACTATAAACTAAGATGTCGTCAATATAACATCGCACAAAATCTAGTCCTGCTATGATGCTATTCATCATCCTTTGGAACTCAACAAGAAGTTCTTCAACCCAAATGGTAAGAACCGGCACTAATACAAACAATCCTTGTTGTGAGAGTCAATTCCTCAAAATGTTGTCTTGGACTTATCTTCCTCTCTCACGACAATTGATGATATCCTGCTCGAAGGTCCAAGGTACTCAAGACTTTCACATGTCCCACTACATCAAAGATTTCCTCAGGTGTTGGCATGGCATACTTATCAGACTTCGTCTGTCGATTGATAAGATGGTAGTCTCCACACATCCGCTATCCGTGTAGTTGTCATACATATCTTTCTTTGCTAACATAATTGTGACAGATGCGTACGCTCCATGTGATATCTCACCAACCCAACCTCCAACAAGTCTTGAGTCTTACTTTGGATCAAGACTCACTCCATATCACTGTATCTGTATGAACGTCAAAAGATTGACGTGTTATTAGCCAAGTCGATCCGTATACATGGTCCCTTCAAGGTACCCAAATCCTTCATATTGAAGACAAAACTATTCTTGTAGCTCTTCAAGAATATTTAAACTCTTCGTCTCTCCTCTCTTAAAGATTAGGTCCAATCTCCGGCTCCCAAGTATCTTTTGTCACCATGCTAGACGTAGAAGACGAAGTCATTGATTGCTATCTTGTAGTCTCAAGAGCAGTTTCCTTCTGCTCACCACAAACAACCTCCACCTCCATTATGCAAAAAACTTCTACAATCCCAGCTGCAAGCTCCACACTCTCTCTTACAACATCTCAAGTCCAAGGATGATGAACTCCACACGCCTCGTCTTAAGTCTTTGTCTCAATCAACCCGGTAGGCAAAGAGTTCAGAAGTGTTCGAGCAATAACAATCGTCGATTGAATCCGACGTTGCTAAGCCAATCTAAGGTTAACAATAGATGTCAAGTAGTTCAAGTCCATTGCTTGATCTGAGATCTGACAAAGTGAAGTCTTCGACACCGAAGCTACTACCGTCATACTCGTAGAGGAATCCATCGTGATAGAATTGATACGTCAATGTCACGTCAGTTTAGCACATCAGCTAGCAACCCACACAAGCCTATGTCCTCAATCTCTGTAAGCATGTGACGCTAGAAAGCTCACCAAAATGAGCAACATTGTCATAAGTCATCCCTCTAGGTTTACCATTGCTAAAAAATGATTAAATGTAAACTTACGAAGCTTGCATGTCGTATCCATCGTGATAGAATTAATACATCAATGTCACGTCAGTTTAGCACATCAGCTAGGTTGACCGAGTGGGTAGTGACTAGTCTCGGCAGGGCCGTTAGTGTCGTTAGGACGGGTTCTTGGGCTAGCCCCACTACGGGTATACTTCGCCGGTAGAGCTTGTAGGCTTCAGTTCTTCTAGTTGAGTCTTCAAGCTTCTAGCTATGGTATATAGTCCTGGTGAGCGCAGCCTGGATTCTTGAGCCTTCGAGAAGTAGAGGTGCGTGAGTGTGCAGACGTGGAGCGGAGACGGAGGTGAAGCCGAGCAGAGCCGAGCCAGCAAGTCATCTTGCTGGCATATGTAAGCTAAGTCCAAATTTAGTGGTGTGGAAGTGACTAAAATCAGGTCACTCATCCCAACACTATTCCTAAAGAATATGCTTAACTATTTAGCTCTTAGCTTTGGCTTTACCACTAGATCAATAGCTCTTGGTGTCTTATAAGGATGCGTGCAAGTATTTATGGACTTGTTTAAGGTGGTAGGAGACTTTTTAGCACGTCCTTGGAGGAGTGGTAGGACGATCTCATAGTACTATGGAGAAGTTGTGGTAGCGTTTGCTTATGCTATAGAGACACGCATGGAGGACGTTGATGACAGTTGACTTGGACGAGCTAGTGGAGCTACCACATAGAGACTTTTCGAACTACTAGAGGTTTGGACAATTAGTTAGTAACCTTATGAGGGTTATCGTTTGAACTGCTTGTGGTTGAAACCTCTTCATGTTATGCTTTCCGTTTGTAGTCTGCGTTTGCTTGTGTGTTGGTGCTTAATTTCTCGAGTGAGTTCACTCTAGTGTACTATCGATAGTTAAGTTGGAGTTGCGCATCAGTCAGACTATCTTTGTTTCTCTCTCGATGAGGTTGGACTTGCGAATCAGCAGATCGTGAGAGGTTGCATGTGGTGATGATATGTATATGTTGTCCTTACCTTGACCGTCCGAATAAGAGATAGATGAGCTCAATAGGAGCGGGGTTATGCAGGTTGGCGTCACGTATGATGACGAGGTTTCAACACTTTAGTTAGAGCTTGGTGTTCGTGATTGACATGGAGGTTATCATCATAGAGGTCACAGAGGTTCAGGTGGAGATTCGGTTGTAATAAGCAGTGGGTTCACATAGAGTGGTGTGAGGTACCAACGAGTAGCACCGATCTCATAGATAGAGGACACCGATTAAGACGGGGACGTGGTTGGAGATACATATAATGTCGTCACATCATTGTTGTGAGACATGAACGAGATCTATGAGACCACGAAGGTCCTCTATCGTACTCATGTCTGGTGGGTATCGTTGAGACGGATGACTTCATCCAAGAATTCGACAATTGGTGTGATCTACAGCAGATGCGGACTAAACTATTCACACCCTTCATGGCATAGAAGGGTTTGTTCCAGTACTTGGAGAGATCACTTATGGATGATTACCATGAGTTCTTGTGGGACTACAACATGAAGATTGAGTTGTGGAGACAACATTGGTCTCTCAACTATTTTTCTATTACTATTGGCATAATTTCGGAAGCGTAGCACCTGCGAGTTCGAGTGTCAATAGTTATGATACATACAAAAATCTACAAGTTTGAATGTCAATGATGATAATAATAATGATGATAATAATGATACATTTTTTATGTATCATTACTATTGGCACCTGAACTTGCAGATATCATGAGTTGTTATCAATATCAGCCATCAAAGGATACCAACAAGCATTACCGTCGGATATTTTGCTATTGAGAACGCACTATCTCACGTTCGTTGACATCATTCACTTGATGATAGTCGGGTGGTCATGTCAAGGTCACATGCGTGCTAAGAGAGATCAAGGTTTACATGACCCGCGATCTAGTATGTTTTGAGAGATGGTACGCGTCTTATGACATCTTTAGATGCATCAAGTAGATTCTCCATCATACATCTTGGAAAATGTTTCTTTGTTGGGTGATGCTCGTACATAGATGACGACGAGTGTGCATCAGGTGCAATCCTGGATTGGACCTGCAGTGCTGTTGGATGCAGCAAGAGTGAGATCTTGTGTACATCGTCCACGGTTGTGGTGGACGAACTTGTTACCGAGGGAGGTGCTCAAGCGCGCACACGATGCAGTGAGATGATCAGCACGTCTCACGATTGATGACATCCTGGATGCAGAGAGACAATCTCAAATAGTGAGAGTCATCGATAGATCTAATAATAACTGATATGATATGATATTATTATTGACAAAAATATAACTCAATTGACTCTTATAACTAATTTAGTAAGTTAGTCACATAGTTAGTAGTCACAAAATACCATATTTTGTTATAGTGTAGAGTCAGAGAATAAATCAATGTGTGAATGAAATTACGATGTTTTGTTAACATGGTTACTTACTTATACATTTGGTAGCAAATGTGAGTCAGTGATTGACTTATGGGTTATGTCTAGGTCTATTGGCAACTCTAGTGCTGGTTAATACTCAATAGTTATGAGAAATATAATATTTTAGAAAAACTTGATATAACATACAATCTCAACTAGTACAAGTGTACAATCTCAACAAGTATACAAGTTCCACCGTTCTTACACAAAAGTAGAGGAGATAAAATATGCATGCAACATGAATATACTTCTATACACGTAACTCTAACATGTGATTCAAGGTAACTCTAACATGTGATTACCTTGAATGGTAACAAATATTTATTTAATAGACAAAAATGAACTTGTATTCTTAACTCTATGGTTAGATGGTAACGAAACACATTGTACGCTAATATCACAATCTATAGAACTCCAAAACATTTTCACTTACAAATATAGTTTTATAACTGAGATACACGGATCATGGGACTATCCATGTGAATCCACTTCGGACCAGAAGATTCATTAACAGTTTGTAACACATACCTGCAAGAGATTGAACCCACTCTTGCATTTAACCCACTACCTTTCTCTTAGAAGAATATAGGCTAAACCACTTGGTACACTTATCTTCGGTGCAATACTCAAAAGGTGACTGCACTCGGTAAAAGAAGCCAGAAAGGATAGGTACCTCTCCACCGTAACCTTCGTGGCCGTATTTCACTGGAATCTAGCTGTTTACCTCCAGGCTACTGCGTAATATAGTAGAGTGCAAAAGGGACACCATAAGTAACGAGCGACTGTAACAAATACTCACCTAGGAGAGCTCCCGTCGTGAGGGCATCACCTGTCCAAGGCGATCACCCAGGATTTCTGGGAGCTCCAGGAGTTCAGGGCTCGTCAAGCAGGCCTTGCTCTACAACTACTCGCTGTCTAGATTAGGTTAGGGCTGGTCGCGCTTAGGGTTCGACTCGCTCGAGGAGAAAAAGCCTCACATGTAATCGATGATCCACGAGCTTCTCTCGTCTGACAAGCGATTAAGTCCCTTCGCAAACGTCGATTTGCGAGGACGGTAGCTTGTATCTCTTACCGTAGTGGGATACAGATTGTACTTCAGACGATTCCTTGGAATATATTAGATCCGGAGCTAAACTTCACGTTATACTATTCAGCTGTACATTGTTTTTGTATTCTTCCGCATCGTTAAGGATTTAGTAAGAGTTGTTAACTGACAGTTCTCCGTGATGAATCGGAATATGTTGACTATCACGGTTGTAGCAGTCGGAGCCTCATGTTTGCTCATAGGCTATTATCTTGGTAAACGGCGCGTTCTTGTGGCAAAAAGTGTGTCAGACTCTGAGGAGCCTCGCAGGGAGTTATCGCTGGCAGGGAAAAATGTCGAAATAGAGAGGCTAGCTGATGCCCACGAAGACTTCAAAATGGTAAGGCGGTTTTCTGTTTTTTCTGACTTGTTAGCACAGTGTTTTAGCGATAATGGGCGAACACTTACCAGTGTATCCTTGGACAACATCAGGTTAAACATCTGGGCACGATCATAGAGGAAGGTGAGGAAGCAAATGTGGAGCTTTTGTGTAAGAACGGTGAATCAGACATTACGAACCGTGGACGTTGATATAGGTTAGTAATGTTCGATGGTTGTGGTAGTGATTGTTTCTCCTCTGTTTAGAGTCGACTTATACATGGAACAGGGCTTCCCAAGAGTTTCAACATGCGAACTTCCAGCCTCCCTGAGTCAAGTACTGGACGGTAACAAATTAGCCAACCACATGCCGGGCTTATTGCATGGATTCATGAAATGCCTACTCTCCATGTGACTGGTCAGTATGATTACCCAGAGCGAGATGGCCAAAATGCGTTTTTGTCAGCTGGAAGTAGACCTCTGATAACAGCAGGACGCCCACAGCCAAAGTAGTCAGCATGTTATTCCATATCCCGGGTAAAAGGCGTATATTTAACAGGGGCCTGGTATCCCTGAAGTTATGCATTTCACTTTCATCCGACAAGTCAATTTGCTTGGCAATTCTCCTGATCTCTTCGTAAAGTTGAGAAATAGAGGCTTTGTAACTGGAGATTGTGAGTTTGTTGTCCACCCTTACAGTACTCTCTACCGTTCGCAGGTGTTGGTTGTAAGGAATGATCTGAAGATGGGGAAGGGGAAGATTGCAGCTCAGTGCAGGTCCGACACACTTCCTTGATTGGCTGGTATCCATCGTAAGGGAGGGCAGGGTAGTTTCTTTTTCTCCTTGAGTATCACATCTGCACCATATGAAATCTGCATTTATCTTCCCTTGTTTGTTTGAGTAGATTATTAGCGTGTCGACAGCTGTAGCTCCCCTCTAGTTCGTGACGACTTCGCACATAGTTGGTTGATTTCTGAGTCGGAGAATCTCGACGTATGCTAGGTGGCTAAACGGATGCAATTTTATGCAGTCACGCAACCTTGGGCCTGTATAAAAAAGTCGTGAATAGAGCTCCAAAGGCACTAACTAGGTGAGTTGTAGCTTCCCTACCTTCTTCATTTATTCATGGTACGATATTATATTCGAATCTGCCGGGAGTAAACTCGAGCTGTGTTTGTTGCTTCACCCTTTGGCGAAGAGGTTCCTGCAGAGATACCAGTGCTTTGTGTCCGGAAGAGACTTGTTCACCGTGGAGAAAGTTGGCGATTTTGCTTGCCAGTGCGCATGAGTTCCGGGACTCAACGTTTCTGATAACTATTCTGGTCACCTCTGGGGTTCTATCCTTTCCCTGCAGGTGGGAGATGTGCGGGCAGGTGAAGGTGGTCACGAAGATTGAAACTGAGGAAGAGCTCCTGTTCCTGCAGGTATGTGCCTTGATTGCCAGTTGTCAATGCACAATTCTCGGTTTTCTAGATCATTCTTTCCAGGCGGATTTGATTTTTAGCTACAATGGGTGAAGAACGTGCAGGTGGTTTTAGTTTGTGTGACATTAGTACATCTTTCCTACGTGCCAATACTTCTTGAACGGCTTCACGTTTGACCTATGGGCGACCCTTACTTTGCAGAGCCGTGCCAAGGCTTTGAAAATTCCTACACATATTACTATTGACGCTGGACGAACGCAAATTGCTGCCAGTAAGTGGTTCTAGTCCCTGTCACATCGTAGAATAGATGGTTGCTTCCAGTGTAGAACCTGAAGGCATATGCACTCCTGTCACTTCGAGATATACCTGCAAACGGATTTCTTGGAGCTTTCATTAGTGAAAGCTGTCTAATCACTCCGATAGTACAGTTTTCTTGGATAGAACCATTACACTATTTACTAACTCAGTGCCTGGCTTAAGTTCAAGGACTAAAGAATCTCTAGCGCCCTAGTATCCACTGTGTCTTCACCTACTGGAGGAAATGTCATTTAGAAGATGCAATTCACTATTTACGTGGATAACTCGGTGCCTGGCTTAAGTTCAAGGACAAAAGAATCGCTCCCTAATAATCGTTGGTTGTCTTCACCTATTGGAGGAAATGTCACTTAGAAGATGTAATTTAGGAAAAGCTTTACATTTATTATGGAAGCATCCCCTTGTTGCCTCAGTCAAATTGAAGGTCTTAATGGATGTTGGACGATTGTCAAGTGACTTCTAGGTATGAAGGTCTCGCTAAAAGGATATATGTGTCTTATGTGCAGATTCCAGAACTGTCATGGCGATTCTAGGTGAGTTTTCGCTTTCACATTCTGACCTTACACCCAGGTTTCTGCACACGTCATCCCTGGTCGTTACATTCGGTTGAAGAAGCAATATCTGCATGTCTAGTATTCGATTCGCCGCTTATCTCGTCGAGCAGGTTAGATATTGGTCTTCACTCACGAAGATATTGGTCTTAACGTCCAGTTCGTGTTGTACAGGGCCGGTCAAGATTGTTGACGAGGTTACCAGAGGTCTGAAACTGTTGTAGCTTGGAGAGCCACATCACTTGATGAAGTTTTAATCTCGCCCTGCAATTTTGCCCTCTACTCAGAAGCTATCATTCAAGCATTCGAGAATATAAGACAACATGGATGTGATGGCGTCGTTCGTTGCCATAAATGTCTCCTTAGATAGGATTGCGCACAAGAGCCTGAAACTTCTTGCATGAAGGCCTAACTACCACAATATTGGTTACGGAATAGTTGAACCCCATACAAACGTACCCATGTTCTTCGCCTGTGTTCGGGAAGGGTGGGCGTGATATATCAAAGCGGATTTTGATGGATTTCTGCCAAAGGTACCTCTTGTCGCTTACATCTGCTTTCAACTTCTTGGAAGGATGGAAGGACAGCGTATGACATATGGTTCTTCCAGAATCTTACGATCTTTGTCCAAGACACTCGTTACGTTATCTCAAACAGCACATTCCCTAATGTGAACTGCTTTCAAGTGGGCATCTCAGAGATTCTTAGCTGGAAAGGTTACAGGAATACTGTACAATCTACGGATGATGTAAATAATTATATTGAATGTCGACCTGGTTTAACTCCCCTTAAATCCTTGAGTTTCTTTTATGGAGCCGCATGCCCCTAGGTGTGGTAGTGGTGTGGAGTGATGTCTTGCATGTGTTTATCACTGAGAGCTGAACAGTGTGTCTGTTGGCCACCCTTTCCGTTCAGTGCAGTCTCATCTGGGCGCTGTTGATGCTCTCGAACACACACACATGAAGCGCGATCTGGCCCGTTGATCCTCTGGTGCAGACCCCTTAACATTGAAGGGCAAGTTTATACCGTTAATGCGTTTGTTTCCATCATGCTAGAGTTGTCCCGGTCTTTACTGGCACTGGTGTGTATTCTAGAAAGAGAGAAGTTCTCGAGCGCCACAGCTCAGCTGATATGGGACGTGGATCTGTTGGCCCTTCTGTCTTCAGACCCTTTCAAATAACGGATGGAATCCACTATGGTTGAAGGTAATGTGGTCGTAGTACTTCCTTATCCACGCCATGTCCCCGGCATTGTCTGCATCTGTCCAAAACGAGAGTCCCAAGTGACGGCTCGTTCACCGAGGGCCGTTTCTGGCGCGACATCTGAAATTCACAGTGCATTCACGTTTAAATTCTGGTCTCCCCCGTACGGACAGCCGCCCCTACAGACGAAAGGACTTGGCTGTGAAAGTACGCCACTAGCCACGTAGAATGGACAGGTAGGCACGACCAAGCTATGTATTGTGTTACAGCGCACCTAAAATGTCCTCATCTCGTGCCTCATGTTTCCAGAGCTGGAAGTTTCGTTCGATGCCGGTGAGCATAACGTACCTCAAAATCGAACGCATCGAATTCTTTTCGCATGGGGCATGGGGCATGGCAGAGCGCAAACTGGATTCTGATACCCAACAAACTTCCATAGCCGGGCAGTGTCTGCTCTCTATACTTCTGTTTTGCTTCTCGCCTCGTGAGTTAAGAACGGATGTATGCCGTCAGGATTCTTTTAGCTATCCTCTTTCGATGAGTCTCCGACTCTCGACTGTATGTACATCCCATCTGCTCGCTCCGCTCATTGTGGTCCTAGTCTGGACCACAATATCTGTTGTGTTTGGCTTCACTCTAATTTTCCTTCTTGTGATGTGTATCCTTTACCGCATGCGTAGGATGAAAGTGCTCTGGATAAAGATACGAAGGTGCTTGTTGCGCCAGTTGGTCAAATGGATGTGTAGGAGTAATCACTCAAGGCTAGGGATTCAGGCATGGTCTGGCCTGCTATTCCTGGAGCGAGGCAGAGCAGAGGAGGTATCGATTCCCGCTTGTTTCAGTTGCTGTGGACCGGATTTCTGTACTCTGGTGTCTTTGTGCCAAAATGGCCGTGTGTTATGTCTGATAAGACACTTGCTCCATAAGAACAGAAGGTCTCCAGCACATCCATTTTCACACTTTAATCGTCAAGTCCTACTTATCTCTGTTCCCGCAAAGCTGTTTGAATCATCTTCTATGAGGGCATGATCCTATTAAAAGATTTAGGTTCCTGGGCCGTAGCCCCATAGGCTTGCAGAGGCTTGTCTTTGGTGGACTTTCCCGGACTTCATTCTTTGTGTACTCGCTTTTAGAGTGAAGCCGCGAAGTTGGCTTCTGGAAGTGTTGACCGATTCCTCTTTGTTCTCCCCATTATAAGGAACCTGATTGAATCCGGTTGCTCCAGTATTGGTGAATCGAATAGAATAAAGTTGTGATAAGCTATCAACTTTGAAACATTGTTCCTTGCTAAGCAAAGACTCTGAAGTTTGAGTGAGCTGAATAATTATTCCCTGAAATATGTCACACACTATCGTCTGAACAATCATTTCCCGTACTTTACGCACTATTTGACGGTTTGGTTACCGGAGGGTAAGAATCTACTTCTTCAAAGATCCTCTATCTATCAATATACATTGGTGCATTTGGTTAATTGGCTGCTTCAAAGATAGAGTTCATCCTGGTTATAATAGTGTCTTATCTTTAGATAACAGTTTAAACTAGTTCCTAGAGGCTCAGTCTTATTCCCTCAATCCGCAACCGGGAGTTCCATGAGACAGTCTGTTTGATGATGAGGTCATGATTCGTATAATATCCGAATTGAGTTAAACATTGTTTCACTATAAAATACATATAGAAACTTTGAGGGAAGCTTTAGTAATGGGAAATATAGAAAAGGAAGGAAAAAGCAGAAGCACGGATGTTGTAGTTCGGTCTTCAAATCATTGCAGAGAATAAGGAATAAGATTCTTGGAGATTCCTCTTTCAAGTTCTACGGCATGACATACCACCACTTCTCCGGCCAGTTGAGGGCCTAACTGGCTCTCTACTGTTGTGATAACATCCCCGGTGAAAGCCTTAGGTAAGAATGTGTTCGTGTTCTCCCACTCAGCACTTCCACTAGCACGTGAAAGAAACTATTCCTGGATCAAAAGTGGCATGGAAATGGTTCTACATGCCTGGACAGGCTCGCTAACTTCAGTCCCAAGTTTTAAGTAAATCTCGGAGTACAGAAGAATATTAGAGATTTTTACTTTAATGGGCAGTTTTCCTCTCTATAAAAGAGTAAAATATATGTTTCAGGAAAACATGTTTGTATACTTCTCTCATTCTGAGTTCCCGAAAGTGACCTTCACCTGCCCGGCGCACCAGTTGAGCCATCTATTATTGCCGGTCATGATACACGCAATACTGAAGTGCCTGTTCAGGATTCCCTTCGCGTACGCTGCATTTCTCCAGAATTACCCCGAAATGGACCGCTATGGTGACATCTCTCTCCTAGTTGGCGCCGGCCCGCCCACGGTCTGCACGTGAGGTGCGGCGCCGAACTTGCCCACGCTGAAAAACGGACGAACGAGAGACCGTGATCTGGCACGAACTAGCACAACCGTAGCGAACTCCTCCGGTCTGGACCAGTGAAGAGGTATCTGACCTGGAATGAGAACATATGCGTGCCCACGTAGAGAGTTTAGATGTGTCCAACACTGTCTATCTCATAGGGTACCGACTATGGAGGTACCGGCTGCAAGGCTGCCGGCACAAGTTAGTCATCATACCGACTATAACCGGTCGTGTTTATGCCAGCTGGATTTTCCGCCCGTCTGCAAGCATTTGACCAAGACAAGAGAGGACAATAGGCAGTACGTGTATCTAGCCGAGGTTAATGATCCCTGGACGTAACTGAGCTCGGTTTACTCTAATGGTAACCGTAAAACATGCTAACCATGGAGAAATTATCCCCATGATTGGACGGGGTTGCGTGGTTCATGGGGCACGTGGAAGGTCGAGTATCAATGGGTGAGATCGATCTAAGAGTATCCGACGAGCTATATGGGTGCTTGCTTACTTTTGTCTCTAGTGTCGACCTGACGGGGTCCCGAGCTGGCTGAGGAGGCTTCGGAGAACCCTGGTTTGCCAAAGGCTCTTCGGTCCAGTCTTCACATTAAGCTGGAAGGAAAGAGGGAATGAAGGGAGGCAAGGTCGAGAGAGAAGGAGGGAGAGTGCAGGCGGAAGTCGAGCATGGGAGATTGAAGCCAGAAGTCAGTCTAGAGAAAAGGTATCATAGTCGAGGCGCTCGGATGCGGAGAGACTGGCCACGATGCTCTAATTAAGTGCGTCTGTTCGAATGAAGATTTCTGGAACGCGTCTCGAGGAGAGGTGAGGGACCTTGCCTCGATCGCGTGCATTAGGGTCTGGTTTGTACTACTTAAAAGATGTTTGTGCATGCGAGTGATTCGGAAGATGCACATGGATTGGTTACCAATTCTTGGCGGTGGATTCGTTTCGTGGACAGATGGCATTTCGACTGGAATTAGGCCCATTACAGGTTCAGGTGGAATGAGAGCTCCATGTTCTTGAGAGACTTGGGACATGAACATCATCTTGTACCGCTGGAGAGGAGATAGCAAGCGCCCTCGTTTTATTTGGTCTTGTTGCCGATGAAGGGAGAACACTTTCATTCGTTAGTTGCAGAGATTACCGCGACAATCGAGTGGGAAGTCCGGGCACCCTCGTGTCTTCGAATATAGAGGTTGTAACTTTTTCGACGTGATCCGGAGTGAACTGGCAAGTGGACTCCGGGGAAATTATGTGCCAATAAGAAGGGCGGCACAGGGGCTGGAGGTCACTTTGTGGCCAATTAGGGTACCCACCTTTCTTCTGGTTTTCGTCCCGGAAAGTTACGATAGCCATGGTTCTTGCAACAGAATTATTGGCTGGAGTAGGTCGTTCGTCCATTCGCCTTACAGTCTGAAGATTTGGGACAGATGCACGTGTTAAATTGGATTTTTCTTGCTAGTGGCGGATGCGAAAAGCTGATGACTCGTTACGAATTTCGCTGAGAACCTATGATCCTGTGGATGTCAAACATCGAAGACAGATCCTGTCTGTTGCTGGCTGTTGTCACGGGCAGATAACACCATCCATTCACACCCGCTGCACCTTGTTTCACGCCATCAGAATGTTCTTGAGGCTGCCGTAGCATTTCTTTGGATGATGGACCGTCTTTCTTGAACAGGTCTAGGTGTGAAAGCCCACTGAAAGAGTGGACAAGCGGATTTCGCCTTTGTGATCTAGAGCGGGAAGGCAGCATGCATGATTCTGGGGGGTTCAATCCCAGTCCCGTTGGTTATTAGAGAAAGAAGGAAATAGTTTACAGTCAAGACCACAGATGCAGAAAACATTTTCGAAGCTGAAGTAGTCAGACATGCTTTGCATACATACGTTCTTCACGGGTTAGTCGAACGCCTTACTTGGATTTTCGCTCACGATGATGCACTAGAGTTTGTAATAGGTGGCGATCCTCAGGTAACTCCAGGATTTTCCTATCTGTGGAGATGATAGGAATGTGTCGGCCGAAGCCTGCCATTTTCCGACTTGTTACTTGGGTTCTGGTCAAGAAGACGTAAATGGGGTTACAGGAGGACATCAGCACTGTGGACTGCGGTGAGGGTTCTTGGAAGAACATCCATCTGTTAGTTTTTCTCCCTGAATTGAGGTTCTGCAAGAACTCGCAGGATGTGACAAGTCACGGCTAGCTGACGCTTGCTACCCACTGTATTCTCTGAATGCGAAATTGATGCGATCATAGTTTCAAGAACTTAGCCCCGACGCGCTTAGTTTTCCGTTTGGTTTACCTTCTTTGCACTTCCTGAGGAGGCGCATAATCTTTCCGGCTGCCCTTGTTCCATACCTAAGCGGTAAATCATCTGATCTCCCTTTATAATCGCCACCATCTCAACAGGATAGCATAATTCGGCAGGCTCAGCAATTTGATTCGTCGTATGCGACATGAGAATTGGGCCGGCAACAGATTTGCAAGATCTCTCTGGCCATGCTGGACATATTTGGGACCTCCCGTGTTTATTCCTTCTTCGATGTCACCTTGTAGCCTTAGGTCTGAATTGCCTACCACACATCTTCAGCGCAAAAGCGCATCCACGGACATCGCACGTTGTATTTTCAACACTGCTGCTATGTGTGTATGTTAGGAGTGTGCCTTGTCTCTTAGCGGCTGTCTCCGCTTTTACACATCCAATCATTGCTTTCTGCATCTTCACGGCTCTAAATCTGACGGTTTGTTCTTTGCAGGTCAACTGAGACAGTGATATACAGATGCAGACATCGCCGGTGTTCCTAGGCTGGAGGTGGAGGACATGCTTGATGTTCGGGGAAATGCTAGATTGACTGCAAATCATGATTCGGAATATGGCAGGATGTAAAGGTGCAATATCCATAGATGCTTCTGGGCCTGCATCTGCGTTGCAGCTCTCTCAGCAGCAGCAGGAGCAGGTCGCCATGGACGGCAGTAGGACTTTAGCCTCGCTGCGTAATGGTGTTGTTTACAGGGAGAACGTCGAAGTCGACTTGAGAGAAGTTTATTTCCTGGTTATGCACTTCCTCGCCAATGGTCCGTGCACGAGGGCCTTCGGTCAACTGTGGAATGAACTTTTGCATCACAAACTTTTGCCCCGCCGATATCATGCGTGGTACTCCAGGAGCCACCTTCCAAGTGGGGATGAGAACGACGATGGCTTATCGTTTCCTTTGAGCTACCGTGACATTGCTCACAGGTACGTAGCCGGCATGCCGTTTTATGACCGTGGCATTTCTTGGATGTTCACACCTGGGTTTGCCTTGATCTTCTTGCGACCTTGCATATTTCTTCGCGAAGCCTTTCGCTACCAGTAGAAATTGCGGAGTGAATCAAAGCTCACCTCAAGACGTCAGGAGCTACTTGCTACTCCACTTCAGTGTGCAGACCAGCCTGTTTTGAGCAGTATAGAGTGGACCTGCGATCTTGACACTCTCAGTGGTTCCCTTGGGGGTTCAGCCAGTATTCCTGGCATGATTTTGTATCTGCCATGGAGTTTTGCGGTGGGAAACTTTACGGTTCTAGTTGTTACGTGCCAATCGATACTAAGGGTAGGACGGAGCTGCGGGAATGGAGCGCCGGGGGGCCTATCGTTCATGCGGATGAATATTGGGAAGTGGACTTAGTCCTAGGTGGAACATGCTGTAGAATCTGCAGTACCCAAGATGCTGACAGTGACATGCGAGTTAACAATCTATGCTGACATTCAGGCGAAGAGTCGATTGAGATAACTTCCGTTGTAGAACCAGTTCAAGGCGAATATAACAGAATATAACAGGCGTAGCGCACGGAGATGGCTGCTACAGTTGGGATGAAGGTTGCGGTTATTTCCATCGCCGCAGTGCATCTAGACGTAGCAACGATTGCACAGTTCGTCGGGTGAATCGTCCCTGCTGATAACACGCACAGCTCTCTCCTTATCATGTGAGATTAGTGCCAGCTTTCGATCGTCATACCTTGTTTTCCCGAATCTCAGTGCTTTGCCGGTCCGTCGAGAATCGTGTGACTATCTTGAGGAGCCCAGCTAGCTCGAGACGATGAGCCACTGCAATTCCTCGATCGGTAGCACGGGGGCAGGTTGGCTCTAATTTATTCATCGGGGTGGTTTCCAGGTAGTTGCGGAAGGAACGACGAAGCGTTTAGAGAACTGCGGGTTAGGGAAATCAGATCGCATGCCATATGACAAATTGTCGACTGTGGATGTGTGATAACGAATGATGGGTAGCATTGTGGACGTAATCCATCGTCTCGAAGAGTTTTATCAAGAGGGAGATCGTTAGATGTATATACTTTTTTGAAGACGGAGATTTTCGAAGTTGTTGTTGATTCGTTTTGCACCCGATCATTATCGCCTAAATAAACGCAGTTCTTTCTCCCTAGTCCTAGCGCCAGCCTGGGCTTATGGATTTTCAAGGCACTCGCCTTTTACCCTAGGGGCGTTTAAACCCAAGTAGAATCAAGATTTCTGAAAATGGATTCGAACCTTCGGTTCCCCATAAATGGCCGTTGCCTCAAACACTTCGCTATAGTCTACAAGACGGTACCTCTCGTGCGTTTTACGCCATCATTTATAACTACTGATTCTGGGTTGCGCATCGCATCACTAAACTAGCGAATACCATACTTATGTCGATTAGCAGGAGGGAGGAAGAATAGCATCAGTGATGGTGTATTGAACCCTGTACGGGCACTCACGTAAAGGCAGTACGGATTATTTCGTGATTTAATTTTAGTTCCGTGGTCATTAATCTGCGTGATGGCTTTCATGTTGATCCACTCATGAACGGATCATTTACGTTTCTGTTTAAACTCACAGATAAGGCAGGGAGACTGGTTCCACCGTGAGCTTTTTGTTCAGCTCCATGTTTAAAGCACCGTAGTTTTCCTCTGACTTGGATTAGTTTGGGAGTCCTTTACACATTTGTAGTGCGAATCATCAGCTGACTGATGGGCTCTGTGTTCAGGTTTGAACATTTTAACATGCGGAAGCTTTCCAGTAAGAGGTCTGAGACAGGAATTCACCATCCCTCGCGTCAGGCCTCGCTCAGGACTGTTGCAGAGACAGTGTCCATGGTACTAAGATGTGGATAATGACATAATGGGTGGAATTATTGAACGAGTTTCGTATTCTGTGCAGGCATCCAAATATACCGAACAGTCACCTAGTGGATCTTCTGCAGCAGCTGCTTGTCAATGACAGGAGGGCCGCCGTCGCAGTAGATGCCCATTCTAAGGTTGTCACTGCTGCGGACGCTCCAACGCTGCTAGGATCAGGCTCCTTCTCTTTGCTGGATGGTGAGTGTAGACCCGCAGTCGCCATTGAACTTATGCATGACTCTTTGAAATGATCTGTCATGGCGTTTTACGGCCGTCTGCTGGCAGTGGGAAAACAGCGACTTACCTTGCAGCGTCCAGTTTCGCTATCTCGTAGTGCAGCAGTCGTACAGAACTAGCAGAGTCGTTACACGTCCGTAGGAGGCGGGACGCACTCATTCCGTATATTATGTCACTGTGTGTGCGTTCGTTTCTTTGTAAATGACAGCGGAGCGGAGCAAGCATAAGGGTGTTGTGTCCCGGTGGACGAAGCACATGCGATGGCCTCACTGGCATGCTGACCAAGTCCATGGTTTGATGCTTCGAGAAGTTGGAGGTGGTTTTGCCCGGCATCACCGTGCGCCGTCTGTGAGGACCGCCAGCTATGTGATAGCCAAGCCCTCAGTATTCTTCCACCGGATACAAATAATTAAAAAGCTGAGAGGGCATCGCAATGCTGTCTACTGTGGTATGTAGTGCATGCTGAGCAGGACGGGTTCACCGAATATTCTTGGAATTCTTGTATTGCGCTCTATTGCCCGGTCTCTTCTTGTGTCGGTTTGGAGGTTTCTGTATCATAATCATAATGTTGATGTGTTTAGTAGGTAACGTGCGTTTTATGCCACGTTGAAAGCAATTGAGGAAAAGCTTACGGGATTGTCTCGGGTTTTGCTTCCAGCTATATTTGATAGAACCGGCCAGCATGTCATAACTGGTTCAGATGATCGTCTCGTGAAGATCTGGTCAACAGAAACTGGTCTTTGTCTACGCAGCTGTCGTGGGCACGAGGTAACTTCGATATTGTAGTAGTTGGTGTTTGATTAAGGGCATGGTGGGCACTGTCGTGATTTTGTTTAAAACGTAATGGACACATCATGATATGATGTGATACTTATGTCGTTCATCTCACAGGGTGACATCACAGATCTGGCAGTGAGTAGCAGCAACAGCCTTGTGGCATCTTCGTCAAACGACTTTTCAATCAGAGTTGTAAGTTTTTTCAATGAGTAATAACCAATATCTGAACGACATCCCTGCGTTGTTTCGAAGTGAATCTAACCATCTCGTGGCTGGCAGTGGCGAATGCCAGATGGTTCTCCTATCTCTGTGCTGCGTGGACATGGAGGTGCTGTTACAGCTATTGAATTTAGTCCCCGTCAGGGTTGTGAACATCACCTTCTGTCGTAAGTGCAACATATTTATCCTCTTCAGGTCCTTATTGTTCAAGTAGGATGCCAACACTGAACATACTGAGGACTAAGTAGAGTACGCTGCAATTTCTTACGTCGTTGTAATGAAATGCTGCAGTGGAAGTGGTTATTTGTGCATGTGGAGGTGATCTTCTTTAGTAGACCACTGTTTGTTACGTTCTCCGTTGTTCAGCTCCTCCAGTAGGGGGCACTAGCGAGAAGGTTTAATGGGTTTCTCTTTCTGACACCAGTTCATCTGATGATGGGACTTGCCGAATTTGGGATGCTCGGGACTCAACAGTCAACTCTCGCGTGTATATGCCTGATCCCAAGGACAATCAAAATGGTTAGTCACCAAGAGGCTCTTGGCGTAAATTTTGTATTATGAGTACGTCTTAGAGGTGTACGGAAGATGATGCTTTGGATTTGGCCTCTGAATGAGGCTGCTACTGGTCGGAATGATTAAGTTGCTGTGGGTTTCCTGATGCTGCATAACGCTTGATACTTATGTGACGAAACATATGAAAGTTGCGTCGCGGTGCGATATTTGTGAAGAGTGTTGTTGGTTCGCGGAATCGGAGTTCTGCTTTAGAAGAGTTTTTATATGCAAAGGAGGCGAATAAGCATCTTATACACTGGGTGGGGAGAACTCGGTTCATGGCGGTTATCAAGTAGCCCGTGATCATTTGGCCAGAAATTCCTTCTATCGTTCTTTGTTCTCTGTAGCCACCATTTATTTTCTTATGCATGTCGTTTTGGGCAGTTACATTTCCTTGAACACCATTGCTTTTGCAGCTGCCAGGGGTACAACTGCGCAAGTGCCTCCTGCAACGCAACCGAGCCACCAGATACTGTGCTGTGCATTCAACGCAGACGGCAGTATATTTGTTACAGGAAGTTCAGATCGGCTAGCCAGGGTAAGGGCGGATGCGCGTATAAGCAAGCTGAGCCTTAGAATGTTGCTACTGTTGGCTTTTTTGCTTCGTTTCTGTATGTATGTTCAACAGAGAGTGAAGGGTCGCGGAATAGTGTGCCTACTCAATACTTTATTCCGCTGTTTGCGGTACTGTATGATCGATCCGCCAGTTTCACATGGACTTGTGTCCGCACAGGTCTGGAATGCCACCAAATGGAACGATGAGCTCACCGGGAGACCGAATTACGAGTTGGATACTCTACAAGGTCATGAAAATGATGTCAACTATGTGCAGTTCAGGTTGGTATATAATATTGTTTAAACTTCAACAGGTTTTGTCTATGGCCTTTATCTGCTTCCTTGTTGCTGAGTATGAGTGACCACAAGTACCAAGTTTTTAGAACACCTACTCGATGGTAGCTTGCACCGGACCATGACCTATCTCGGTAACGCCACTATGCTCTGAACAATATAGGATCCTTGGAAGCGGGCTTTCCTTGAGCATGGGTTATCTGGCTGATACCTCAGAAATGCGGAGGCTGCATAATAATGATCATTGTTATTGGGTGAAGTGGATGTGCAGCACCATCAAGGCCATTTGTATTTGAAAAGGAGGACCACCATACTCGCTTCAAAAATACATGGTAAGCATTGGGTGGATGGTCAAGAAGTACCTTGAATTGTAAAATTTAGCCGACCCCGTTCTCACTAGGAAAATGCAAAGTAGGAACCCCGCAAATTGAGTTTGAGTTATAGAAGCGAAGTTACCATCACACTTGAGGAGAGAGTCGCTTTCCGCTTGATCCATTGAAGTCTCGTCTAGTCAGCGTCCGCAGTATGCGGGCTCGATCAGACTCGAGCTTTTTGTAAGTAGTCAAACTACAGAGCGGTGTAAAAATGGATGATCAAGCAGAACAAGTGGTGCCCCTTGATATGTACAGGTCTGCACATGACAGCATTGTGACATGCTCGAGGGACGGAAGTGCTATCATTTGGACACCCCGTCCTCGGAGACATCATGTGAGTACTAGGAGCTTGTGATCCTCTTTTTGCGATCTTCTAGACAATTTACTTTGACTCCGGCTGAACTTGTCATTTCCGCGTCGTGCCGTGGTAATTTACTCGATTACCCTTTACAGGCGCGGTGTTGCATATAGCTAATTTCAGTGAAATTTCTCTTAACTGGGCAGCAATTTAGAACTTACACTAAGTTGCTGCTTTCCTCCTCAGGCTAAGGCTGGTCGGTGGATCAAGGCCTATCATTTGCGTGTGCCGCCTCCACCCAATCCACCACCTCCTCCAAGACCTGGAGGACCAAGACAAAGGCTGCTGCCAACACCCCGAGGTGTAAACATGATCGTTTGGAGTCTGGACAATCGGTTTGTACTCGCCGCAATCATGGGTAAGGCACTATAGCTTGTGCGAACTTCCATCTCTTATTTAGAGTGAGAGCAGCCCCTAGATAAGGATTCGGGAATGCTCTTCTATAACGAGCAGGTGGTTATCAGGAATTGGTTTGAAATGGCATTTGTGACGAATCCAAGTGATCGTAGTTGACCATGGGGAAAGTGAGTAACGTGGACTATCTCTAACTCAGTTCGTAATGGTGAGGACTTACACAGTAGCGTAGAAGTCATGCTCGTCTGGAAATTCTATAGCCAAAGACGGTTCTCTAAAGTTTGGTCACAGATACAAGCTAGTTGGTGGTGAGGTCTTACACAGTAGCGTAGAAGTCATGCTATGCTGGAAATTCTATAGCCAAAGACGGCTCTCTAAAGTTTGGTCACAGATACAAGCTAGTGGGTAGTTTTCCTCTTGGCGGTGCCAGTTAGTCCCAGTCAGTCTCTGATTATTGGGACCGCCAAGATGGACCTTGTGTAGATCTTTTATGGGATGCCTATTTGATACCCCGTACCATGGTTTACAGTAGTTAAGTGAGGACCAGGAGACTTGCTCGAAAGTAAGTCGTTGTATGGTGGATATGATAAATCCGAAGCAACATCATCTGTATCATATTACTGGAAGTGCGGAAGTACGTTCTTGTTCAAGTGTGATGATGTGGACCCCTGCAGATTGTAGGATTTGCGTCTGGAATGCCGTGGATGGCAGTCTAGTGCACTCCCTTACCGGTCATGACAAACAGGTACGTTGGAGCAAGACCTCTCTTCCTGTCACGATGCTTCGTCTTACTTTTTCTGTATGGTAGTCAGCATCATGAAACGTTCAAAGATGTTTATTGGTGTTCCGAAGTCTTAATCCTTTTGGGGTGCTTGTATGGATAACCTTGCCAGGAACGAAACAAACAGAATCATCAGCCGAATTACAGCTTTCTACCTTCACTTGTGCCTAGTTAACGGTTGATGTCCGGATGCAGACGTATGTCCTGGATGTACATCCATTCAATCCAAGAATTGCAATGAGTGCTGGTTATGATGGACGGGTTATAATATGGGATGTAAGTCGTACACCCTTAGTCTTGTGTCGATGAATAGGGTTCGCCGATTTGTTTTCCTTGTACTGTCTCAGCTTTAAGTACATACTACGTGCCTTGCGACGGCTATGATGATTTGGACGTTCAATGACTTGAGAGATTTTGTAATTTCCCAAGGTCTCTGTCACTGGTAACAAAAATGCTATTCCCGTCATATCTGATTCTAGAAATTTATCTTCGCAGATTTGGGATGGCCATCCGATCAGGATCTATGAGACAGGAGATTATAATCTCGTGGATGGCAACTTTTCCCCGTAAGCAGCGCCTTGTAATGATGCTTGTGTCATTTCATTGTTTGTGAAAAAACAAAGTAACTTCGTTCAGTGGTACCAGGTGCAGTACCTGTTTCAGTATCGTTCGCGTAAAGTACTTACTAATTGCTGAAGTTTGGAAGTCGTACCTTTGATATACGGCAAAGTTCATGTCGATAACTTGTTGTAAGTCCTTACACTGGAGACCATTTGCAGGGATGGATCATCGTTGGTAGTGTCCGATGAAGTAGGTCAGATATACCTTTTCGCAACAGGTGAAGGGAACGCACAGAAGGATGCAAAATATGACCAGGCATGTCGATGTCCTCCCCTTTCAGAATGCCTTCAGAATGTATTCTTAAGCTTTGAGTTGGAATCATGAGATGACGGGCAACTTGTTTTCTCGTTCTTGTGTGATCTTGTGTCTGGATTAAAGCTGTGTCAGAGTCAGACGACGAAGAAGAGTAGTACAGAAGCACAGAAACACTATAGGATGGCTTGCAAGCCCGTCCTAATGAACTTGTTCTTTGCTCTTTGACAAGCAGTTCTTTTTGGGAGATTTCCGTCCTCTTGTGCGGGACACACACGGGAATGTTCTGGATCAGGTAAATATATTTTTCCCTTGCCGAATATTCTGGCCTGCTCTTCCAAAGGATACGGAATTCTCAAAGGCAAATTGAGTGCAAGTTATTTGGTATATATAATTTGAATGTAACCGAATCCCCCAGTTGAATGTAGTGGTGTGTGTGAGCATAAGCTGCTAAACTCCCACCTCATTCGCTAGTAGCAAACCGAACAGGTACTCTGAGTGTAGAGTTTGGAAGATCTGTGTGCGGATCAGTTCAGCATTCCTGTATTCGCTCTACTCACTAATTTGATGGTCTAAGCGGTGTTGCTGTAAGTTTCCATTGACAGTTTTGTAAATAATCATTACCGCAGGAGACTCAGCTGCCTCCTCATCAACGAAACATACAAGATCTTCTCTGTGATGCAAGTGAGTCCTTCATGAGCGCTTGAATCTGTAAAACAACGATCATCAGACATCATTGACGATCTTGAAAACTGCCTCGGGTTCAGCTACGGGATGGAATATTTTTCTCCTAGTACCAGTCGATCTGTTAGTTTCCTTGGTGGTGTAAAATATACTTGATTGATTATATTGGCTTAGATGGATTTACTTATCATAAAGGGCATTTCTAATGGGAAGTTACTCCTCGATCGGTGCAGACATGATACCTTATGCCGAACCTTACCAGACTAATTACCAGCAACGTCGTCTTGGAGCGTTGGGTATCGATTGGCAACCCCCCGCGGTGTTCCTTGCTATAGGGACATTCGATGATCCAACGTATATCGGTCCTCCAGATCCTCCTGTCGCCTTTGTGGCTCCAGTTGTACCCTCACCTGAACGAAGAGAACGACGAACTTTAGCTTTGGAAGGGGGCAACAGATGGGTGGAACAACCCAACGAGAATGAAGAGGCAATGGATTGGGAACAAGACGCAGTTGGGGTAAGCGAGGACTCAGGGTCGGACTACAGTGCGAGCGAGGAGAGCGAGGAAGAGGGAGAGAGAGCCGACAGTCAAGATGAAGCAGAAACAGAAAATGAAGCGGAGGAAGAAGACGAGAATGAATACGAAGATGAAGATGACGAAGGTAGCGAGGACATAGGAAGCCGCCTGCGGAGATCGAGTAGAAACAAGCGGAAAGCAGAGGTTTGTTGCCAAGAAGTGATTTTGAACTTACGTACGGAGTCTTTGGGTGCTGCTTTTTATGCCTAGAAGTGGGAATGCCATTTTGACCTGCGTGGTAGATAAATTGCCCCATCTAGATGGCACGCCTTCTCGTCGCATACAAATTACGTCAGTGTATTCTTAATCTTTTGGAGATGTGTTGTGGCCAGTTGGTGACATATTCTTCTTCGGGAAGGCGATTGAAAAGGAAGCGATATGATGATGCGGGAGATCAGGGTTGTAGCCGAAGGTCCTTGCGGCGTATGAAGGGCAAGCCTGCAAGAAATGGAGGGTGCATCTCGAGACACCAACCAGAATCGTCAAGTAGGCGATATCAGGCAGAATCAAGTAGACGGCAACATCCACCAGAAAGTTCCACCAGACGCCACCAGCCAGAGCCTTCGACAAGGCCCAAAAGGCTGGCTGCAAGGAATGCTCTCACTCTGTTTTCCAGTATAAATGAGGAGGATGAGGAGGAGGCTTCACCTCAAGTAGAGAAGAAGGTTCCTGAACACGGGGAAAGAGCGTCTCGATCTGGGGAGCCACAACGTGTTCTACGCAGCAGAAATAGAGAAGAACTTGAGGAGCTCTCCAAGGCTGTGATTGCCCAAGCCAGCAAAGTGGAATCTTCTGACCTTGGTGAATTCAGCCGTCGTCCAAGGTCTGCGCGCAAGTTGATTGTCAAGTTACGAAGCGCAGCTCCGAAGATAGATCTCGAAGATTCAAAATGTGAACGGTTAAGTGAACCGCTTGTTGATACACCTGCCGCCGAGCAGGCTGTGATTTCAGACGCTCGTCTGCTCGAAGATAATGTGGGCACTTCAGAGAATGTTCCTGTGGCTCATCGGCCTTGCCGCAAAATTGTCGTAAAGCATCCACGCCAAGTATCAGTTGGCATGAAAAGACATGTTGCTGTGATAGAGTCGTCAGAGGATAATCACTATGATCATGGAAATGGAAATGGCAATGAGGCCCGCTCTAGGAAATTGGGCCAGACGTCTGACTCAGACGAAGAACGAAACGAACTGAATGACGGTGTGCCATCTGATGATAAAAATAGCTGGCAGTGGAAGAAAGGCAAGGCTGCGAAGCGTGCTCGAGGACACGAGTCCACCGAGGGTGAGGGAGCCTCCAACAAGAGTGACGATTCTGGCAGTTGCAGAAGTGGTCAACACTTGAACGAGTTCAAAGAGGTTCAGGATGAATGGGATGGCATCTCACAGGCGAAACCTTCTTGGTGTCCGAAGGACAACATGGCCGAGGAAGGTAAGGACTCCGGCGCTGGAAAATGGAAGACCGGTGGCCAGTCGAAGCTTCCTGTGGGCACGTCTGCTGTCCCTGAAGCTGACATGCAATCTAGTGAAGACCCGTTGATACGTGCTGAAATTGAGGGTGAGGATGCGCATGAAAGTCAGACCAACGAACTTCAGTGCAACGGACAACCATGTCTAAACGGGAATACAATAGATAACCTTCTTTTTGGTGAATGTAGGTACTCACCGAAAAGAAGGCAGTATGGTGGAAGAAGGGATAGGAAAGTCAAAGCGAAGGACAGAAGCAACGGTGAAACTAGTGAAAAGCCCACTGCCTACGGCGAAACAGATGTTTCGGGAAGAATGGCTCAGGAATCAGAATACAGGCTCAGGAACCTGGGGGAGCAGCCAGAATCTGGAAAAGAGATATGTGGTGATGTTGGACCTAGCCATTTGGAACCAGCTGAGGACAGCTTGGACAAGGAGCTTCCAGAAGCTGAAGCATGGGATAGACAAAGCTCTCCTGCTGATGACGGTTCTCCAGGTCCAGAGGTTTCAGAGAGACCAAGGTCTTCGTATTGCTCCGGTGACGATGGCGGTGGGAAGGATTTTCTTATGTCTGTAGACAAACAGTGTCACTCGGTTCTCGAAAGAGATGAACAACAGAATTCTGATCATGGAACAGACATGATAGAGGGTGGAGGCAACGACGAATTGGTAAACGAAGGTGACGATGAAGTGGGTGAGTCCATGCGGCAAACTGGTAGTGCCTCTGAAGAAAGTGAGGAAGAGGAGAACAGTCAAAGTGAGCTTTTTGAGGGTAATGGGACTTGCGGCAGGAACTGGGGAGATTCAGGTAATGGAGGGACTGATGGAGAAAGCGTAGATGAAGGAAAGCGGATAACAAGAAACAAGCGACGCCAGGCTGTAGGTGACTTGCACACAAGTGGAAGACAAGAGTCTACAAGCAACAGACATAATCACAGTCTAGAAGTAAGTGGTAAGGCTAGGATCCGAAACATTCAGTCCGTCCTATATGGAGGTCAGAGGGAAACAAGATCGAGAGCTGGTAAACAAAGAGCTCACTCTATCGAGCCAGTGGAGAGGATTGGTACTCGAACTCGAACTCAAAGCACCAAAGACGCACAAAGTTCCTGGCAGAATGGGTCAGGTGATCGCGTTATACGGACAAGAGGAAGACATCAAGATCTCGTAAATAGGAATCAAGACTCTGGGACAAGGAGAGTGCGAAATGGACAAGGAAGTGCCTCGGAACAGGAAGGACAAGAGGGAAGTGTCGAGTTCGAGAGGCGAAGAGGTGTGAGAAGCTTAGACAAGGTGGAGGAGGATGATAGCAGTAGGCATCTTATGAAGGAGAGAAGAACCTCAGGGCGAGCCCGTCGGGAGGACGTGAAGAGAGAACAGCTCTCCGATAAAGAACGGGGCAAAAGCTTCGAGGACAGTCTGGGGTTCAATGTCAGGGATGTTAGGGGGAAAAGGAATCGTTTGAAGCCAGATCGAAAGAAGAAGGATGTGGCTTGGTTATTACTCACTGATGTGGAGGCGGGTACTCGGTATATCCCTCAGTTAGGCGATGATGTGGTATATCTGAGACAGGTTAGTGGATAAAGTTATTATTTTGAAGACCTTGTCCTATCGTTGACTTCAGTGCATTATCTTACACTAATACCTTCTCTTCTCATTACCAGGGGCATCAGGAGTTTCTGGATTCAACAAATTCAGAGGAGAAAGGACCCTGGAAACTACTGAAGTCACCAATTCGAGCAGTAGAGTTTTGTTGCATTACTGGGCTTGAGTATGTCATTCTTGCAGAGTCCGACCAAACTTGCTGTAAATTGACATTGAAATTCTCGGACAATGAATCCAGAGTTTCAGGGAAGTCGTTCAAGGTCACCTTCCCAGAGCTGACACACTTTCCGGACTTCATTGTGGAGAAGAGCCGCTATGACTGTGCCATGAGGAAGGGTTGGGTCGTTAGGGACAAATGCCAGGTTTGGTGGAGATCACCTGACGGGATCGGTGGAGGTCAGTGGTGGGATGGGCGGGTCCAGAAGGTGAAAGCCAAGTCCGCCGAGTTTCCCGATAGTCCTTGGGACCGGCTTTTTGTGCAATATAAGCTTGATTCGAATGAACCCACGAGTCATAGTCCGTGGGAACTGTTTGAACCAGGTAATCATTGGCATGATCCTCCTCATATCGATGAAGAAAGCAAGTCTATTCTGCTGGCAACAATCCAGGAGCTGGAGAAGTCCTGCTATGTCGGAAACGAGGTATGTTACGCAAGCCATGGACTTGACTTGGAGATGGTGAAGAAGCATGCACCAACCCTGCCTGAGTAGGTGTATCAGTCTCGTGCTCTTCTTGAATATTACTTACGTCTTTGCATATATGGGGACCACAGCCTTACAGCAGCCTTACACCGTAGCGTTCTCCGTCACTTCCCATCGCCTGAGCAGCAGTGATACTTCCAAGGTCCTCTCAGTAGAGCTCGAGTAGATCTCTTATGACATAAGTAGATATGAAGCTTGTTAGACAAGCTGTCTTTAGCGAGCTATCAAGTTAAGGCTGTGATTGAACGGTGTATGAGTATGGACAAAGATTTCACAAGCCCATAATCAAATCGCGCTGTATTTCCTGCATTGAATAGGTCAGGATTCGTCTACCTCCCTACGGAAGCTTTACGTTTGGAGACATGGAGTATATGTAATGCTAATTCTCATCCTCTTGGCAGGACGAATACGGACTCCGGCGTCTAAGTCAAGATGTTGAGGATCCTGCATACTTGAACCGGTATTTATCCATTTCTTTTCTCTGGTCTTCAGACCGATCCGGGTGTTTTAGTTTCTTCCGAGCTGTTAACTCATTTTGATTATTATTTTGATTTGAAGTACCCGAAAGCGTTCTCAGTTTGAGGCATAATTTGCATCGTCTCACTTGTACCGCATGGTTGCAATCTCAGCACTCCGCTTCCATTGGATCTGGAGACGGTGAAGCATAGGTTGGAAAAAGATTACTATCACCGTTTGGAAGCTTTCCGCCATGATGTTGACCTCTTGGTCAGGAACGTGAAAATGTACTATGGAGAGGAGACTGAACAGGCAGGAAAGATGCAGAAGTTGGCTCAAGTCCTTTTCGAACGTGTACCGGATGGAGAGTATGAGCCCACTTCTAGTGATGGGGACGACTATGAATTTTAGGTCGTGCACCCAAACATATCTGCCGTACATACTTGTAGTACTAGTATCTGTTGGGGAGGGTTTTGCGGAAGTTCTTAGGTTAAGAGTCAACCCACATTCATTCAAGGTTGTCCTCTTGTTCATTTAGTGGTAGGCGAATACCCAGCATCCTTTCTGACATGGTGGGTTGAAGAGTTGTGCCATATTTGTCCTCCGTAACATATTGTAACCAGTCTGATCCATATTGTGTAAAATTTTTTCAGATTGTTTGACATGGTTTTTGGTGACATGCCTCTCCCGCCCTTACTCTGATTCTAGGCATGCTTTATCAGCGCGTGAGTCAAGGTTCCTACCCAAGATCAAATTCTTGAAGGTAATCGAGGGTTTCCAGTTCCTCGCGAAGGCTGTCAGAGTAGGGTCTTCTGAGCGGTTTAGATAGTCGATTTTGGTTTCGGTAGTCGATTTTACTTTCACGCAGATCTGTGAAACTACTGGATGCACGGTAGGGTTCTGAACCATGAGGTTCTCATTACGCGAGGAATTTACTTTGTGAGCCTTGGAGAATCTGGATTCCGCACAGTCAGGAGGAATGTGTTGTGACTTTGGTGTTACTTTTGTGGTATTCCGCTGGCATCTCTCGGTGGAGTAGTGTTGGAACCATTCCTGAAGACGAGGGTTGTAAGTGCGTTTCCTCCCACTGAAATCTGTTGTGTGTTAGGTTACAGTTATTTACCTAGTAGTTGTAAGTGCCTTTCCTTCCACTTAAATTTGTTGTGTGTTAGGTTACAGTTGTTTCTACGTAGTAGATTGAAACCATTCTGTTGGAATCTTTTCTCTTATAACCCTTACATCTGCTTTCGATATCAAAGCCAAACAAGGTAAAAACCAGCAACTTGTGGTTATAACTTTCAGCGTTGTGTGAAAACGTGCAGTAGATTTCCTCCCATTGAAATTGTGAAGTTAATAGCTATTATCGTAGACACTGAAATCGGAAGTTCTGTAGTCTATTAGAATATTGTCATATTTTGCCGATATTAACTAGATATAAATGTGTGGACGCGTATAATTTCACTATGGTTTATATTTGTGTAATTTATTGTTAACAAAGAGATATCAAAAAAGTGAATTCATTGTGGCACGCCACATTGTGGCAAGTCTGAAATTAGTAAGGAAGATTAAAGTAAATGTATGATTCAGGGGTAAATTTTCAGACCGACGGAGATAAATTTAAAGGTAAGATTAGAAGTAAAATTTCCAATTTTTGAAACATATTGTGAATGCAAAGAGGGATCCCTCGTTGCCACGAGGGAGGCAAGTTGTCAAGATCTCAGATTCCTTAACCAGATGTATGATTTAGATACGGGAATTTCGAGTTAGTTTCTGTAGCATCCTGGGTATTAATATTTGTTTTAGTGAATATTGCACAATGTAATTTTCAGAATTTGCTTACTGTAGGTAATCTGTGAAATATAGATGGGTAGGGGTAGAAGGTTAGTAACTTCGTTTAAGTATCACAATGCTGGATGTCGTAACTTGTATACTAGGTTTCCAGATGGAATATGATATGGACCATAAATATTATGGATTGGTGAAATGAGATGATAGCTTCTGTCACTTGCACGTGTACTAAGATTCTAGATTGAGTATGATGTCATCCCGAATGTTATGATATGAGATTATGCGTTTAGTTGCTATCATTTTGTTGATAACATATTATTTTGTTAATACTTTAATGATGGGTTTTATATTATCGGTGGGAGTTAGAAGCTTGATCAATCTTTTATCATAATACGTATTGAGAGTTGGATCGAAGAGTTATGCATCTTCGAACCTAATTTTTTTTGTTTCTTTTCAAATTAATTTCGGAACGCGTCTTGATGGGAAATTTGATGGATTTCACTCTGTCTTATCTCTATTGGTTTTTTCTTCCATCGGGCTGGTTCGAATGACTTTAAGCACAATCTAAACGGACATCTGAGGAGTAAGTGTTTTCAAACTAGAATCACTTTTTTTCTCAGTTTAACTTTGAGATGTGTCACGAAGTTTTTATGTAAGTTTGTGGGTGATGATGTCCGAATTCATAAAAGTTTGTTTTTTCATCTTATTCTAGTTTTGAATTAAGTTTTGAAGTTCATCATCGTTCAACTGCAGTTCTAGATCCTAGATCCATCTGATTGAAATCCAGCCATATGGAAGATCGTGGTGAAAGTCATGTAATCTCTCGACGGTTTAATTAAAAATCAATCTCATCTTATGTTTTTTGAGGTTCGTCTTATATATTGTTCTAAAGCATCTCATTTAGAAACATGTCATCTTATGTTTTTTGAGGTTCGTCTTATATATTGTTCTAAAGCATCTCATTTAGAAACATGTCATTTTTGTATTTTGTGAAATATGCGCACATGCATGCAAGCACTTGGCACCTGGCATCCATGTAAGACGTCACATCAATGTATGTGAATTGTCACATCATCATTTCATCTTTATCCAAAGTAGCACCACACTAGTATCATATTGTCACATGTGCATCCAGTGATACGCGTCAATGCCCTGTCATCCGAGAGATCATTCAACACCTGACATCTTAGTAAAAAGTGCCACATCAACAAAAAGTTAACATGTGTTAATCTCCCAACGCACTTTTTGATTTCTTGACATTGAGAATCTCGTGGAATTTTAGAATCTAAACTACGAGGTGTTATTGAACTGAAAACATAAAGGTTCTTGACGATTGAGATCTCTAGTAAAGAACAGCAAGGAGGAGAAACAACCACGAAGTGTTTTCTCACATTGAGAATCTTTTCTCTATAAAGATTCAGTTTTTATATAATTGTATACTTATAAAGTTTATAAATTAAAAACATTATACATGGTCTTCATTCAAACTTTCTCAAATCCAAGTCTAACGCTAATATTATGAAACATATATTAATATAAAATTAACATCTTCAGTTACAAAAAACATTTCACAGCAATGATCTACACTTCCAAATGCGTATAAACTTTCAGCAAAACAACTATCTACAAGTCACACATCAATAATTAAAATTCAGATGAGTCAAAAACATAACATCAAAGATACTACTTAAGACCTATGTACAAATTATTATTATATAATACAGAAATTGTGTTCGTATAATTGCTTTCCACAATCGCTATCAAGGTGAAAGAATTTATTTGGAAAAGCTTCTAGATAGATGAGACATCTAACTATTTTAGAACTAATTATACCTAGTACAAACAAATAAGACTTCTCCTCTCACAAAACAACAAAAATATTTTTGCAAAAAAAGAAAACATTGATTATTATTTACTGCTTATTATTCTACTTCTTTCACATAGTATCACTTCATAATATGACTTTCTTATTCATCTATTATTTCTCGTAGATCACGATATAACATAAATAATTTATAAATCAAAATACTTTTTTCTTTCTCCATACAAGAATACATACAATTTTCTTTTTCATACACTAAGGATCCCGTTTGGGATGTGTTTGCCGCCAGAAGAACATGCAAGAGAGGTCAGATGGATGAAAACTACTACTTTTTCATAGAGTAACTCAGGTACGCATCCTGAAGTTGAATTGGAGAGAAAGATAGTATTTGGATTAGGCAGACATAGCTCTTTACCAAGGTGTCAGGTATAGTTGGAATCGACTCTGCGAGGAGAAGATGAGAAAGAGATAAGATCAAGATAAATTAACCAATTTCCGCAGAGAAACTCTTGGACGTGTCCTTAAATAGGATTGAAGAAAACAGAGAGAATTCAACTCAAGGGAACGTAGCTTCAAGTTAGAAGATTTATCGGGAGTGTATTAGATATCTTCGGAATCAGCTTTTCGAGGAGAACAAGATGAAAAATTCATGTACAAGAAAATGGGCAGCATTCCAACAAGGAAGGAGAAGGTAGAAGGGAAAAATACTTCAATGTTTAAGGAGACATAGCTGTTGGTAAGAAGTTCCGTTTGAAATACTTTGGGTATGGTTAGAAAGATATTTTTGAGGGTTATGAAGTGAGGTTGACAGATTTTGGTTAGGATGATTTGTGTGCAAAATTTCCAGATATCTGAAGTTCAGTTGTAAATTCTATGTATAGGGACAAAAATGCACAAGGGTTGGATTGGATATTTGGAATTCAGCATTGTTGTTCTTCTTTCTCGACTGTACATACTTTCTACAGCCAAATACCTCACGTATTCTCGGTCATATCTTTTGCACCTTAACATAGGACAGGTGATGAACTTGACGTAAAAAAGTCTGGGTAGAAAGTTGTAGTGCGTTAGAAAAAGAAGCGATAATGAGTGGGGATGGAGATGACGTTTGTATTTCTAGAGGACTACCAAAAGTTCAATCGGATCTGACTTGGCAAAAATGCTGACATGGCAAAAATTTGTGACATCTGCTTACATATTAGAATATTATGATGTCGCAAGTGCTGATATGGTTGTGAATAATGACTAGATGTTGCTGCTGATTCAGCAGTGAGGTGGCAGAATATTTTGACATGGATGACTGCATGGCTGACGTGTGGCAGTATGCATGCCAACCACCTAGCAGTATGCATGCATGCCAAGTGGTTGTAACACATGGTCATCTAGGTAGGTACTTGGAAGAGTATAAAAGGACGGCAATTTTTTTCATTAGGGGGATTCTTGGAGGGAGCCATCAAGCTGCTGCTTTTCAAGGAGGGATTTTCGGGACTTGGTGGAAGTTGCCCTCCCAACATCAAAACAAGCCTCGATGTTGTGAAGGAAATTCAGATGAAGACGACGAAATTGAGTAAAAAACTTCAAACTTTGAACCGCTATAACTTTTTGGGTCAGTTGGGACCAAAACGGATATCACTAGAAAGCTGGTGACAAGAGCTTTCGAGCATAACAGAAAATTTCATATTTGGAGCTCGTATGAAAAAGTTATGATTCCGCTATAATTACTGGAGTACTTCGAGCGCATAGATGTTGAGGGAAACTTTGTTTGATGCATGCTGAATAAGTTTGGAAAAGAATTTCCGAGGACTATGTATTGCAAGCATTGAATTTGAGTTTAAGGTATTTGTGTGATCTATTTTAAATCTGCTTGTACATTTCGTGTTTGTGTGAACCAAAATAAATGATAATACAACTGTTTTATGTGTCAACGGAGTTTAGTCTCATATATTGTTACGTATCTTCTCGCTCTTGATCTTTTAAGAATTTTTTACTGCCATATATCCTGCATATTCTCATATGCATTTTCACACAAACAAAGATATGACAACATCATCCAAAATCCATGTCACATCATGTCACTTAAGTGCCAGGTCACTCTCATAACCTAGTCAACATTGACATACTGCCACATCAGAATATATCTAGTCATAAAATTTCCATATCTGTACTTTTTTGGTATTTGCCATGTTAGCAAGGTGTCATGTGTCAGAACTCGGACTACCAGTCTGCATATCACCTCCTCAACCTATCAAATCTTCAACCTCCTATAACCTTTTGTTTGAACTTCATTTGTGTTTGTTCAAAATCTAAAATTGGACTACACAAACCACATGCTAGTCTAGACGCAACAACGCGTGAAAGAGTGTTTCTGTTGTCTGAAAGTTTCATTCTCGAAATCTTACCAAGAAAATGAAACAAATATATTCCATAGATGGATGCCACAATGCAACCATTTCTTGGAGTGCATGAATTCTTAAGTGCTCCACAATGTAGAGGTCATCTCTAAACGACGTTTTCGAAAAACATAAAGTAGATCTAGTTTTTTTTTACAAAAATCTAAATATCACATCACGCAACTTTGATTCAAACTTTTTTGTCGTACGATAGCTTTCTATGCGTGATATTCATAACTCATCCACTTCTCAATATCTTTGTCATTCCAGGATGGAAAGATGAGGATAAGGTTATCTTTGTCGTACAATGCAGCGACTGGATAGCTAACGATGAAAGCTGTCATCTCTTTTACCAACTCGTTGATTCTTTTACGTTCAGAGGAGCTTTTGAGCTTCTTTGTCACATATTCCACAGCTAACGCTAGCCCAAGTTGACTCCACACTTGTATACATCTCCATAGGTTCCTCCACCAAATCTTGTGGTTCGATCACACTTGGTAACTGAGTGTATGGACCGTACTCAATAGATCATACTGTCAATATTGGCTCACACATCTTCATCTTGTAGCTATATGATTTGGTGTCACCGACATCATAAGATTTTCCAGCAACAAACCAACCTTGCTAAATCTGAACTCTCTCTCAAAATCTTCTTGAGTTTTGGTTCTCTTGAAAGTTGAGTTGACTATCCATGGTAGCTCAGCTGTTTCTTCGTTCCAAGTTTTGAACACCGTGTTCGTCAACTAACGATCGTATTCTTCAATCCAATTGTAAGGAAATAAATCCAACCATCTATTACCGATCCTCTATTTCATCAAGAAAATGCTCCAATGATGATACCTCCGGGTGGAGAAGCAACAGTATATGCTTCTAGTGCTTTGGTAATTAACACAGTCTTAAATCTAATTAATCTGTCCAAAGATTCTAGTGTGTAGAAATCTTGTCGACAAGTAGATTCACACAATGGACCGATTTAACAAATCATATCATCCATGCATGACAAAAAATTATATTTTCTCTCTGATGAGAAAAAGACCCCGTTTGTGAAGCTCGACCTGCTTGCTTACTACTCCTTTTCCCTTGAGACTTCTTCTTTGACCCATGGCTTGATGACTCTTCTGCTGGACGTTTATACTATACATTCGATACTTCCTCTTCTTCCGTCGATGATGATGTTATCTCTAGAACTATAATTTCTTGTCTTTTTTCACAAGGAGATGTCATTGCGATCACAACACATTATCACAATAACTGTACATGTAACACCACCTCCAAGAGTCCAACCGCAACCACAATGCAAACTCGTACTAACACACTGAACGTAGTGTAGTATACTATTAGTCCAAGGGTCAGTTCACCCTAACCCAAATGAGGATAGTGAGTGCAGTCCACATAGCTAGCAATACAAAGAACGTAACTCTTCATCAATAACTGCACAACACACTCATCACTGTCTCTCAATATATCACTGGCCCAATGATCATATCACCCTAACCCAAATGAAGGTTGTGAGTGCAGCTCATGTAGCTAGTAATATAAAGAATGCAACTCTTCATAATAACTGCACCGCACACTCGTCATTGTCTCTCAGTATATCACTGGTCTAATGTTCGTATCACCCTAACCCAAATGAGAATAGCGAGTGCAGGCCACGTAGGTAATAATATAATGAAGACTATCTAATAAATAAATATCACGAGGAGAAGAAAAGAAGGAGGTCAGAAAATATTCTGATAAGTAGAGCAAGCAAGAAGAGAAAAAGAGAGAGGAAAAGAGAGAAGAAAAGATAGAAGAATGAGAGAGGAGAAGGGAGAAGAGGAGATGAGGAGGAGGAGAATGAGAAAGAGGGAGGAGGGAGGAGGATCGCCGACGGATCTTAGTCTGCCGATGACTAAAGTTTTCTAATCTTAGCCGGCGGTCAGAAACCCGACGAATGATGGATTGTCGGCAGAAGGGGAGATCTTTTCGTCACCGAAAACAGCCTGGATGGTTCGATATAAACCGTCGATCATTCCCCGAAGGTCGGCGGATGCTCCACCAGCGGACGGCAGAGTTTACTTGCGAATATCGTATGAATCTTCTTTCACTATCGAAAACTATCTAAATTTTGATGATCAGACTTCCATCTCTCCAAGTCCATCCATATTGTGAATAATAATAATAAATTTTAATTTTAAAAATAAAATTCTCAAAATTAATTTCATTGAATGAAATTTCACCAGTGAATTTAGTCAAAACTTGAGGCAAATATGCACAAGTATATTTATTACTTAATCTTTTCTTTGATAAGGGTTAGATACTAAATTAAAATTACTACTAGATTAAATCAAATGTGATGTGTTTGGGAGTATCCTCTAAGATATGTAGTTTTGGAAGTGCATCTTTTCATGTTCGTCTTATGGGTTATGTTTGGATCTTATGTATCTCCAGGTCCTGCTATCACTTGGTATTAAAAGATGAATTTCATTATTTGTCAGATTAGTATTGAATTTTCTCAAAGTATTTATATCTTTTTCTGATAATAGCAAGCCAGCAAAAGTTCTACGAAGTTTATCTTTGCATGCATATTTATTTAGGTCGCATCTCACTCAAGTTCAGTTCTCGCGGGAATTTCAAAATTCAAATGTGCATTCATATAAATTTTATAACCAAATTATTTCGAGGAAAATTAGTAATAAACCAAATCACATATTAAAATAAGTTCTAGAGGTATTCAGTACTTTCATCGTCTTATGTTTCAGATGCGCGACGTGCACACACTCTACTTATCTAGTCTTATTCCGACTATGCCGCTAGACGTCGTCGCTGCAGCTCAGATGGACCATCACCATCGTTGGATAGCTATACGTCTTCTAACTTTTACGGCAGAGTTCCTAAGTGCTCAAAGGAAAAGCACCAGACATGCTCAAGTCTTGAAAAGACCCCCGCCACTTCCTCCTACGTGCGGATCGTTTTAGGATCTAATTTTGAGCCAACGATAAAAAGACTCAGCAGCGTGACCAAATATTTATACGCGCTCGTTGAGAATCCCACAGCTCGCTACTTCTGTAGTCCGGATCCTTGGACCTCGTCAATCAACATCAGCAGCAGCCGCCGCAAACTTTGGTCTCAGTCGGTGCACGACTCAAACTTCTCCTGTGGCTGTTCATGACCTTCGGACTGTATTTGTTAATAAATATCCTCCTCCTCGCTCGCTGGCTGTATTAGCTGTCAGCCGATTCTCAAGAAGCACGACTCAAGCCATGAAACGACCAAGTCATGGAATCAAAGCATCGTTCACATACGTCGTCGATGGGTGCGGGGAGAACTTCTGATAGGTACGTTCGTCGAGGAGCGTAAAGTTTCATGCTCAGGTTCGTTTCCGGTATCCATCTTTCGTTCTTTCCTTCCATCCTTCCTCCCTTCATGCTTGTACGTCACTGCTAGAGAGCCTGAGCAGCTGCATTGGACGGTGAATCGACTGTCACGAGAAGCTTCCAGCCTTTCCAGGTGTTTCTGTACAATATTATTTGTACCTGAGATCGATCAGGACAGGAGTCACTCCACGTCTCTCGCGCTCTCTGTCTCTCCCTTATGAAAATTATGCCTGCATGATGAGGAATTCCTCCAACACTCTGCATGCTTTCCGGTGCTTTATTTACCTTGGTAAATTCATGCCTGTGCTTGTCTGGGTGTAACTTCCACAGCCGATGAAGACCGGGCATCACCTTCCAGGACACACACCTCCGGGTCTGCTCATATACAAGTTACAACAACTCTCTGCATCGAAGCCGGTATGATTATGACTTGTATTATGCCGATCAGAGTTCCTTCTTCTCCTCCTGCTCCTGCCCCACCACCACCAGATTCTTACGAGGCTCTCTGTAGCAGGAGGTATAATCTTATGTCGTCAGTTGTTCTGTCTGCGCATGCGAGCGACTGGCTGGTTGGCTCGGCTGAAGTACGTAATAATTAAAAAGTTTGATGTATACTACGCGATCATAACACAGCTCTCATCTCGGCTATTACGTAACACCCCGACTAAACCAAGCCGCTAAACGGAGTTTAATAACCTAAATTAGTCATTCCGTCTTAGTGTGCTTTACTTCTTTGGGTATAGGTGGAACAGTCGAACATGAAATACACTCTCCGTGCATGTACACGACAATGATTCACGACTGAAGTTCAAAGTACTGTACATCGTGCTGTATGTTGTGAGGCAAAGATCTGCTGTGAAAAAAACTCAAATATACAGCTGAAGCACTCGCCACGCATCCTTAGAACCTTTCCATTCAGCAGAAGAAGTAAATGGTGTGTGAATGCAAGTTATCTAAAGATTCACCCGTTTACTGCGATATTGCAACCCGGTGGCCTGATTCAACATGGGAAATGGTAGAACAAGGAGAAGTGGTTTCTTCAGGACAGAAACCGTCTTCAGTGCACCAAACTCACTGTGGTTTTATGCTTGTCTGGTTAATGGTGAAAACATACGAATTGAAAGTGATCGATCCATTCAGTCAATTCATTGTATATTCTGCAGTCATCACGTGGCAAAACTGCACATATATGCCTCCTGTTCACATGATACAGTACCTCTCACTCAGTCGGTCATTGCTAGTTGTTGCACTCTAGACCATGCTGGTCGACTGGAGATGTTGTCAAACCAGGCTTTGACATGCTTTCTGCTTTCCACTAGGTCTGCTTGAGGACAGTGTGCCATGAGGAGCGTAAGATCCGGCAAGTGAATAAGATCCGCGAGAGAGACGGAATCACCGGCCAAATACTTGTTCCCCGCGGAAAGATGGGCCTCGTAGACATCGAGGACGTTGCTGAATTTGACTGCACTGTCTAAAACTACCATCTCATCCGGATCTTCGCCTGTGAATAACTTTTTGAAGAAAACCTCATCAACTATCGTCGCAATCGGTGCTGCCCAGTTCTGGCTATTCACTTCCATCCACTGCTGAATCAAAGCTCGCTCCTCAAAACTTGATCCCAAAAGCGGCGTCCCTTGACCTTCAAACTTCATGGCCACATATCTGGCAACAGCTCTGGATTCTGTCAAGCGCACACACGAACAAGAATTGACAAAACACATGAGGAGAGTACAAAATAGAGAAGACTATTATATAAGACGCATATATAGCAAGAGAGAAAGGCACATTAAGGGTCGTGACGCATAATGAACCTATTGTATTGACAATAAATCCTAGACCTTTTACCTCTCGTTTCCTACGTTTACCTCATTCTTACGTGCTGAGCTTTTGCTGTGCTGAAAATGTGAGTGCAGTGGGCTGAAATAAGATGCAGCGTGATAATAATGTGCGTTGATTGATGGGGACAGTTTCAGTGGAGAGAGAGAGAGAGAGAGAGAGAGAGAGAGAGAGAGAGAGAGAGAGAGAGAGCGAGATTACCGAACAAGGTAACATCGTCGTCCACCAGCACAGGGACTCGGCCGAACGGATTCAAGGCCAAAAAAGGAGGCTGTTTGTGTTCTTCATTTTCCATGTCCACCGGCACAAGCTCATAATCAGCATTCTTCTCGTGCAGCGTCACCAGCACCGTTCTCGTGTTGGTCGACATGGGTACTCCATAGACCTTGATAACGTTACCGCTGCTCATCTTCAGAAGCTAACAATGCAGACGGATCAACGACTGACTCGACTAGATTTCGTTTCGTCCTCGGCCGATCTCCACTTCTTCTTCTACTTATTCCCCTCGTCTTCCCTGGCTTTGATTTGCTTCCCTTTCCCTCGCTCAACTCTTTCTTCTCTTCCTCTGATCCTCCTCATCGCAGAAGCTTTCCACCGATTCGTTACACCTTTCGCAGATGATCGTGTTCCTCATCTCAGTTCCCTTGAACAGCAAAATAGTTAGTACAGCAGAAGGATATGGAATCCACAGCGAATCGATCCATCTCTTTTTAATATAGGCTAAGATCCCGGCGTTATCCGGCATGTTCCATTCATTCCATTTCTGCCCCATTTCAGCGATTGCACGTCTGCATCACCTTCACCCACTGGATTCCGCCACTATGGTCTCACTTCTGGAGTGTCTTACTATTACTAGAGTGAGACGTCGTTATGATCAGACAGACTGTGACACAGCTGTGTTATTACAAATGACTAACCACTTTAACCATGCTAGATGAAGTAGGTGTATGAGTATGTTACTTCACAAAGGCTGTTGTGCATATCTTTGTAAAAGAAAAGAAACCCACAATCAGCTCTTATCATTCACTAACTTTATCTAAGTGATCAGTTTCGAGATAAAGAATTTCTAATCAGTATAGAAAACTATTTTTTTGTTGTTGATGTGGTTGTTATCTTATTTGACATATCACAAGCTTCAATTTTGCATCTACATTACTTGCAGTCCACATAATATTGTAAAACAAGGGTAAGTGTAGGGGTGACCGAGGTGAATCTTTTGCATCTAGCAACTAAATGGTAGATGATCTGACAAAAAGATGATGGCTCTGGAAACTTGAGCTTATCTAGGCGGACCAGGGGTTCAAACTGTATTACTGCTATTTGACTAAGGGGCAAAAACTGAGATTCAGATACATCAATCAGCCAGCATCTTAGTGTTTACATAGAGTGTTTCATCGTTCGTGAGGATGTAACAGAGACACTATAGTTAATAAAAATGGTATTGAACCAAAATTGACGTAGGAAATGGAATTCTGAGTTGGCATGTTTTTGAACCTCCGTGGCTTGTGAGATCCAGTTCTTTTAGTCCAAATGTTAGAACCCGTTTGAAACTTATTCAAATTTTGGATTGTTGGAATTACAGCTAGCATGACAAACAGAAGGATAACTTTTGTCGTCACACAATGTTAACCAAGGCACAAAGAGGAGAGTCAAACTTTAACAAAATTGCAGGGAGCGCAAAACAAGATTTAGTGACTTCCGTCAAGAAAGAAACAAGGTGCTGCGATTGCAGTGGAATTGCATGGTTTTGCATTTGAGATTTACCTAAATTTAAATTCTTCCTCTCTTTCTTTAATGGGATATTCAAAGACAAAAAAAGATAAAATTTTCTTGGTGAGATTCACACTGGAAGGATACTAGGATAGCTATGCGTAATCTCTCCAAAGGAAAATTTAAACTAATTTTGATGTAAAACAAACTAGACTAGATGAATCTTAGTTTAAATATAAAACTATGGTACATTAAACATTAGGGGCGGGTATAAAATGAGAAGAATTATTCTTCTTTCTCTGTTTACTTTTGGTTAGAGAGAAGATATTTTTTTGTTTTAAGAACTCATTATAGTTTTATTTAATATTTTCAATATATATTGAATAATTAATTATTCAATTAATCACATAGCGTAAAGCTAAGGGTAGCTTTCATTTAAATCTTAATTTAAAAAATTTGATTCTTGTAAAGAAATATTATCAGCAAAAATAGATTGAAGTATAGTGTTCATTCTCTTTGTCCTCAGACATCCAAGCCACAGAATGAAATCTTCCTGTTTACCAGGTATTATATAATGCAGCTGGGTTTCAGATTGAAAATCTTTGTGCACAGAAATGATAAAAATAACTCACCGTCTCTTCCAGCTTTTGTCTTCTTCTCAGTTAAATTGAATCCACGGTTAGCTCTGCACATGCATAGCAACAAGCATTCCAAGTCACTTTTCTCTAACAAAGCTTGTATCATCATAGTTACTAGGATTAGCAGAAAGACTGAAACTAATTGTTTATTAGTTTCTTTCATGAAAATATTAAGAAACTGCTCTGGATAGACTTTGGCTACTCGTTGTGCCATGTGATTGTAATCGATATAAAATATGGAAAATTGTGCTATTCTGAAGACTTTTGCTATTGGAGTCTTGACATTCTTCATTGTAGCAACATTAATGTATACTTCACGTTCTGTCGCCTCTTGGAATTATGACATAATATTATATCCATGATACACTATTACCATTGATGGATGTGTATCAATGAACATTGAACAACTAATTTGTGTTTTAGCTATAAGCGTTTCTTTGTAAAGATAAGAAATTTCAGCCACAACGATCTCTAGTATAGGAGTAGCCACATAACGTATCTAACTGCATTATAGCTTGCTCTTCTTGCGGATGTGTAGAGACTCATGAAGGAAGATTCTTGTGAATCGACCTTAGCTGATTCCTAAATGCAGATTTATCAGGAGTTAAGAGAGAGCTTCAAATTTTTCTCTCTATTTCTCGTGTAACGGGTTCTGTGCTGTTGTTGAAGAAGAAATCTTCCTACATCAGTTTGTTGGTTGCATCCTGTTGCAGTTGAGATTGTCTTCCATAACCATCAAAACTCTCTCTCCACTGTCTCTCTAATCTTTGTTATGATACTTCGGTGAACTACGGTTCTCACAACGTGGTTATGAATTTCAACATGCATCAATACCCGTGTTCCTTCCGGACATCATATAGCTCTCTAGATATGATCCAATATAGAAAAATGGACAACTAGCTATACATCTTGGTGATGTCTGACTAACTTACAACAATGTAATCCGGAAGGGACTACCAGACTTACAATGTACACCTTCTTACTCTGTGCAAATGACCAACACTTGTCGTTCTTCCGATCATGTTTTAAGTAAAAGAAGCATTTACAATTCTCACATATTAATGATCCTACACAAGTCGAACTATAAACCCGTCAAAGAAGATAGTGTGTCATTGTTGGTTGGAACGTGTTAGATTTCGTCCAACAATGAGACATCTCGTTACAATCCATCCCACACAACATTCTTGATCCACTTGCTCTATGAATAGTTGTTGTTGTACGTGCTCGAGTATAACATCTCCATCAAAGTGAGACGGAAGAGATTTGCAACTGTGATAAGTGAACAAGTTCCAGTTCGTACGCGCCACAATGTTCGAACCAACAATAGACAATACTGCTTGGTAAGCACTACTGTTATAAGTACCGTCTATAGTGAACTAGTCTTGTGCCAAACGAGGGCTATCTTCGTTGCCTGAAGATTCAGTAGTACTACTTAAGTGGATAGTGCTTGATTTTGAAGTTTCTAGTCCTGGACTGTCTGGAGTATGACTCCGTTTACCTAGCTCTGAAATAGATGATGAGATGCTAATGGACTATTTCGAAGACAAGATAGAGTACGATGAACCAGCAGACACTTCATAGCTTCCTCCTTTTCTAACCCCCATGTACGCGATGAATCGCTTGATGGTAGAACTAACTCTTGTTTGAAAAAACCTGCATTGTATCCCTTGAGAACTGGAAGTAAGTGAGAATGAAAGCTTCGTTTACAAAACAAGAGTTCGATGAACTCTCAGACTGAAGAACAGGCAGACAAACCCCGGAGCTATCCAGGAAAATTATAGTGTACATGATTATTGACTGTAGAAAAGCGGAATTTGATTTGAAGCATGCAACCAAAAGATGTGGATGACACAAACATTTATATCAAGATGCAATTCGGACGTATCTTCATAGTTAGATTAAGTCTTAAGATGCCTCACATGAAGCATTGATTACTCTCGATGATTGAGAATGTACTGTCACGTTTAGATTTTGTGCGAATCTTTACTATGATCTTCGTAAAAATAGTCAACAAACACATCATACGTAGTTTGTGATAGCTTACCACACGGTATCATAAATGTATGGTTGTGTAGCGTCAAGTCAAGGTTGCCGTCAAGCGAACATCCATTAATGAATGTAAACGATAAAACCAATTACAGTAGTCCTCAGTCATAAGTTATCACAATGATCACATATTAGGTCGTTAACTGTTAGTTCTGACTTCTATTTGAAGTCACATTAGGTTACTAATTATAATCTCGAATCCATTTTATCTAGTAGACTTCAGATCTGTACAAACTTTATTGCCAAACTTTGAACTGAAGTCACATTATGGATCGATATTCTTTGTTCTATTTTAAGCTCGTTTATAATTGTATCGTTTCAACGGTGTACATACACATCTATTTGATATGAAAATAACTTATCTTCTAACTTGTCTCTCCTCTATCACTCTTTGTGATCACAGTAGTCTCGGTACTTTAGATCGTTTGATTTCATCTAGTATTCTCATCTTTGTCTCTCATCTTATAGAGACAAAGGTGCTGCATCCGTATAAGCCTCTATGCATATTACTAGGTCTTGTAGATGTTTAAATCCTTAACTTCCTTTCCAAACTCCACTCTTCCTCAACTTTTGATCATTGAGAGCAGAGAAGAAGAGTAGAGAATTGGCATAAAAGTTTCATCTCCTAAACTTCCCTTTCTAAACTTCAGTCTCCTTTCTCTAAACTCCGATCTCCCTTCTACTCTCGATCATCGAGAGTAGAGAACTATTTGTAATTTTCATTACAAGGTTGCAAATCCTAAGCTTCCCTTTCAAACTTTACAAACTCTGTTCTGAATCTCTACTCTCTATCATTGAGAGCAAAGAAAAAGAGTAGAAAAGACGTTCTAAAAGTTTAGAATATTAATCTTCTCGTTCCAGTAGTGAAATCTTGTAAGGCTTTCGGATCCAAAACTGACTATTCCAATAGAGAAGACTTTGTAAAAGTTTCAAATTCTAAACTTCTCTTTCCAAAATTGTGCTCTTCGCTCTAAATCTCTACTCTCGATCATCAAGAGCAGAGAAAAAGAGTAAAGAAGACGTTATAAACGTTTAGAACTTTTATCTTTTTGTTCTAGTAGCAAAATCTTGTAAGACTTTTAGATCCAAAACTGACAGTTCCAGTAAAGAAGGTCTTGTAAAGGTTTCCAATCTTTAACTTCCCTTTCCAGAACTATGCTCTGAGTCTCTATTCTTGATCATGAAGAGCAGAGAAAAGAGTAGAGAAGATGTTCTAAAAGTTTAGAATATTAATCTTCCCGTTCTAGTAGCAAAATCTTGTAAGGCTTTCGGATCCAAAATTGGGGTTTCAAACCCTAAACTTCCCTTTCCAAAACTGTGCTATGAATCTCTACTCTCAATTATCGAGAGAAGAGAAAACGTTCTAAAAGTTTAGAATATTAATCTTTCCATTCCAATAGCGAAATCTTGTAGGGCTTTCAGATCTAGAACTAGGAGTTCTAGTAGGGAAGACCTTGTAAAGGTTCCAAACTCGGATCCTCTTCCTCAACTCTCGATCTTCGAGAATAGAGAAAGAGAGTAGAGTTTACCGTAAAAGTTTCAAATCCTAAACTTCTCGTTCCAAACTCTGGTCTGAATCTCTAGTCCCGATCATCGATAGTAGAGAAGGCTTTGTAACAATTTTGAATCCTCAACTTCATGTTCCAAACTCCAATCCTCTTCCTCAACTCTCGATCATCGAGAGTAGAGGACGAGAGAAAAAGAACCTTGTAAAATTTCCGAATCCTGAACTTCCCATTCCAAACAAGGGTCTCCAAATATGTTGCTGAGGTAGATTCTAAATTAGGAGATGAGTGGTTGCAGACACTGGAGCATATTGTGTCCTTCAACAAGGTAAAACGACGCCGAGCGGCTGATGGGGTTGGACAAGGTTAATGCTTTTGCTATCGTTTGCTTGAGTAATAGTTTCTGTTGTGAGTTGTTAAAGACGTTTTTCGCTGAGAAAAATATCATGCTAGGAAAAGACTACAATTTTTCATCAAAGTGAGAAGGGCGACGAAAGAAAAGAGCAGAAAGTTCTTGACATATGGTTGAAATGAATTATATTCTGGGATCAGCTTTGTTGAAAGGAGTAGCACTTGTATAGGAAGAGAAAAAGAGCTTGTCCTCGACGGCGGAGAAATACACAACGTTGGACTTGATGTAACTCTATGTTTCTTGGTATTAATTGCTGCAAGAAGTAATTTTATTGAACTCCTGGAATTGATTCTGTTTACATCAACATTCGTGTGCTTACAAAGTACTAAGTGAAATCATTTTCTTCCTCATGCAAGCATTTTGATATCTTGTCCACGTATCAGTCTTTGAGACTGAACGAGAAGGTTACACTATAAAATGTGCTATGTGTATGGTCTATCATTTCTTCTATTTACAGCAGCTCAAATAGAATATATGATTTTCCACACTTCATGATTAATATGTGTGACATGGATACCTCCAATCCGCCTGAAGAAAGATCAGAACTTTTGATATACACTCTGAGCTTTTGTGCTCAAAAAGTACATGAGTGAGTACAATTGTATTGTCTGTTTTGGATTGATATGGACGATGATATCTTTATCAATGAAGAAGATGGATTCATCACGAGAAGTTACAAGCTGATGAAACTCTAGTGTTTTCGTTCTGAGATGTCCTCCGCAACTTGAAGAGAGACAAAAGATTAAGGTCCTTGAAAAAAGCTATTACATATGCATATGAGTCCTTTTTTGTGCTCGGCACACAGGGATTCCAAGCAAAAAAACTCAGAATATCATGACACAAAGTTCACTTGATAGTACATTCTCACTTACAAACCGTTCAAGAGGAAGATGGAATTTAGACTGTACGGACGACACCAGAATCCTTGTTGAAGCAAAAGATGAGAGGAGAACCAAGACGAGACGTTGGGTCTTAAGAGGAGGATGAAGATGATTTTCAAAATGAAGATCCACAACCAACGAACTATGACGATGAGGAGACACCACAACAAATAGAGGATGATGTAGAGAAGGAGTGAAGAGCAGAAAATCGGAGGAAGCATTCTTCGGATCGAAAAGAAAAGAGAAAGAAAAAGCACAACAAGAGGACCAAGACAAGTGCAACTTCTGAAACCTCATGTTTCGTTGGTCAACTTGGAGCAAGAAGAATCAGCCCTGAAACGGACAGTTTTAATTCAGACTTAGTTGCACAACTTATTTGCAACGTAAGTGTGGGAGTCTTTCGAGAAAGATGTATCTATCTATCTGGATACTACGAGTAGAAGAGCTGTTGGGAAGATTTTCAATGTTCTCAATAAAATCAACAAGCAGTTGCAGAAGCCGTTCACTATAAGTGGTAAAAAAAAATGACAGCGAAGTGTGACATTCTGATGTTCGATTGACCAAAGAATCAATTATTATACAATTCTTCGGAAGATGAGGTTCTCGCGTGGAATAAGTTCCTTTCGAATATCCATACGTACATTATATATGCATCCGGTTCTTTGTATTCTGATAACAAATCCATGTTGGTTTGGGTGCCTTGGGAAGAGAAGATTATCTCTCAAGTAGCCTACGCTTTGAATGGAATGAAGGACGACTGGCATGTTACAAACAAATGAGTGATATAGAACTTATTTGCAATGGTTGACGTAACAACTAGAGATGAGATAAGGGTTATACTTGTTCTCTGTTTGTTTTAAGAGCTACAATCAGATATTTTTAGTTTGCTATTACAACTTATAGACTTCTGTAAAATCTTCTCACAACCGTTTTTTTGAACTAGGACATAAGAGTTCACTCAGTTTGATTACGGGAGTTCAATTTCTCTTCCAAATTTACTGCAACTTCGTTTAATGTATAGCCGCGGATGGTCGACTGTCACAAACATAAGGCTTAGACAACCCGGGAGAAAAAGTTCATCACTTCACTAAAGAAAAAGACTACCCAACTTTCCACCTTTGAATATACTCACCAAAGACTATGACACCAGTTTGCTCACGAGGCAACAAAAACACCACTATTATACAACAAGTACTAGAAATGATCATGTTGTCTGGAGCTATGGTGTTGGACCTCTCTCTGGATGAAACTCTATTCATATTCATTGTATGTATGAATGCATATTGTAGAGGTCCAAGATTTTGCAGCGTTGCACACACTAAATCTGTCACAATTGTAGCAACGTCGTTGGTCATAGTTCTCGGGTCTCATTGTCTGTTGCCTTCTATGTGCTTTCTTCTCAGTGGTTCCCTAGGATGATATCTTTTGATCTTCATCACTCAATGGACGAGGATAACCTTCACAAAATTGTAGGTTCCCAAGCTCCATAGGTGTAGGACCATGTTGATTATTTGCATGTGTAACCATCTCTCTTGCATGAGTACGAGTTGCTCCAATGGCTCTTGCAACTCGTAAGACGTCCCCAATGACTGCTTTCATGATGCGAGGATTGTTAACCATCACCTCTTTGCTGAATCTTATCTTTTAGTCCTCTCTTGAATGTCTTGAATCTCTCTTTAGTCCTTTCTCAAGAGCTTCAGCGAGACTCATATCGTTAATAGTCACTTGTAGATCTCGAAATGCTTCCACGTTGTCTTGTTGTATGAGGGTATGTACAATGGAAGTTGGTAGCAAAAAGAAGTTTTCTTCCACTAGGTACTGTAACGACCTATGTTACACATAGGAAGTTTGTCTATTAGTAAGGTGTTTAGTTCTAACTAAGTGTTGAGAATGTTTATTTGCTGCCAAAGTACTTTTAGGAGGTATCAAGTTAGTCATGACTAGCTAAAAGTTAGTTATGGTTAAACTTAGCTGTACTTTTGGCAGAATTCAGATATTTGCTAAAGAGTGAGCACTACTATCTTGTCATCTTGTCTAAAAGGTAGAAAGGAGGTGGAAAGTATCCTTTATCTCCTTTTTGACTTGATATTAGTGGTTGGATTAAAGTTGTGGACTTTGTGGGCATTAAAAACAAGAAGAGATTCCACATGTTTCCTTTTTAGTGGGTCCTAGTGTAGAGGGGGGGTGGAAATTCGAGATTCCTTGAGAATATTCCAAAATCCTTCTAGAAGTTGTTGACTTTGAAGGAATAAGCCCATGTGAAAAGGTAAAAAGCTCATGTGATCAATGCTTTTACCTTAAGTAATATCTTAGTAAAACCCGGTAAAAGTAGTTACGGCTGAGTTACCGGGGGTACCAAAGTAAAAACCTAGAATGTATAAATAGAGGAGTAGAGAAGAGCTCCTCATCCTTGTTTTCACATCGTCGTAATGACAACTTGAGTAATATAGAGAATGTGGGATATTTTTAGCATGTGAGAACTTGAGAGACGTCGTTAGAATGGAGGATTTTAGTTGATGAGTTTAAGGAGATTTTTAGTTGATAAGTTTGTGGGTGTATGAATGAGTGAACTTAGCATTTTTCCCTTCAAGATTCATGGTGTGCTTCCATCAAAGCCATCAGAGGTGACCCCTGAGTGAGAGACAGGCCCGACATGTTGCAGATTCGTGGATGACGATCGTGGAGATTGAGAGATCATGGGGTAGTTGATCGATAGGACCGCGGAGGGTTTACATTTTTGGTTCCGTTGCCGAGACCTCACTTGAAAGGATCATTGAAAATGTTTAGAGTTCATTTCTATATTAGACAAAAAGAGATTATGAGAGAACACATGGAGAGAACGTTGGGAGGAGAGAGAGCTAACGCGATGTTAGCAACATTAGAACTTTTCGTGTATCCCGTAGTGATATATGACGCGTTCGAAGTCATTCTTTACATCTTGTTCACTTAGAAAGGGTTTGAGGAGAGGGTGCAACAAGAGTTGTAGAGAAAGGAGGAGAGAAAAGTTATTAGAGGAGAGAAATTTGTGAGTTTAAAAATTCTGCTCTCTGGAAAATTTGTACAGTCGCTGTCAACTTTTCTATGAATTTTATTTTCCTGAGAAACTTTCCAGTGTTTTAGAGTGGCTGATAAGCTATCTAGGACAAAAGAAATCATAAGAAAAGGTGGTCTAGAGAAGGAGCAATGAATTTTCAAATTTGAGGGGGTTTATTCGTGAGAGTTGAGGAATTCTATTTTCTGGAAAAAGTTTACAGTCAGTGTCAGATTTTCTGTGAATTTTATTTTCCTGAGAAACTTTCCAGTGTTTTAGAGTGGCTGATAAGCTATCCAGGACAAAAGAAATCATGAGAAGATGAGGTCTGAAGAGGGAGAAAGAAGTTTTCAAAGTGGAGGGGGTTGACAACCATGAGGGAAGTGAAAATATACAAATTTCAGTTCTCTGAAAAATTTGTACAATCATCACCATCTCTTCTGATTAGAGAAGTTTCTGTTGAAACTTCATGATTTAGTAGCTTGGAGGTTGAGCTACTGGAGACCACAAAAATCTTGGAGAGATCTCTTACCAACTAAGAGATATACGTTTGGGCATACAATGAGGTCTTGAAGATACTTCATGGGGAATCCAGTTCGAGTGCCGAGGTGGAAGAAGAGACGTTTAGGAGTTCGAACAGAGACGGAGAAACCCAAGTTAAGTATAGATGAGTTACGAACACACATCTATAGCACTTGGGGTGCCCTCTTTACCCTATACCAAGAAGCTTCTGCGACCATTGACACAGATTTGAAGAAAGCCGAGTTTAAAGCATCATTCACTGTGGAGGCCACGAATGCTCCTGGTGAAGTAGAGTTGGATCCTCACAAGAGTGAGTTCAAGATGTCTGTTGTGATTAGTACAAACGATGGTGAGGAGGATCATATCTTCGATAGTTAATTTTAGATTAGATTTTATTTCGTGTATAGCATGTATAATACACGATTTCCAATATAAAGCTCGGAAGAGTTAAGAAAGTAATGTAGAATTATTTTCCTCTATGATATTTTGTCCACTTAATGGTTGAGAAGGTGCAACATGAGTGGAAATTCAAAAGATTGAAAAGTTAGACTTAGAAACCTTCCTCAAGGTTTAGATGTCATAGTAAGTGTCGGAGAAAGTTCGAGAGAGATTATCGTCGAGTTTGAAAATTCTAGTACTAAACCTCAAGTAGAATCTCTGAGGAGAAGAGTAGAAACCGACTTGTGGTGTTATTTCTGTAGAGGGTTAGGACACAAAGTAGTGAATTGTCCAACTAGAATCAGAACCGAGAGAGCTAAAGAGAAGCGGGAGTTTACTGATTTAAGTCTTAGAGTGGGTCCATCGTCACCAGCGCCAATTCATCTTCTAGGCGAAGATCCTTGTCCAAGTTGTGGAGTGGGTGATCTATCAAGAGGACACAAGTGCGTCGATGTGGCCGCCCTACTTACGTCAGTAGTCGAGAAGTTGGACGAGACTCAAAGAGCTGAGACGGAGAAGTTGTCGACTTCAAAAGAGGACTCGGCTGAGTTGTGATGGAGATCGTCAGTCGGATGGTGGAAAAGACGGTGATGCGACTCAGGCTCATGATTACCTTGGGAAAAGAGATGGCACAAGAGGTGTTGTTACAACCATTTCCTTTCATTTTACCTATGGTAGATTATTCGCGAATGGAATTGGTGATGTTCATACTCTTTTAGCGAGTAGTTATTGCACAAAAATTAGAAGAGTAGAAAGAATAGTTACAAGATGGGGAAGTTACCAATGTTTCATGGGAAAGACAATGAAGATGTAGAACCATTTGTACGAGACTTCAAAAGGGGTTGCATCGGAAACAACGTGAGAAGGAAGGAAGAATGGGTGTTGTTACTGCCAGAGTTTTTAGAAGATTTTGCTCTTACGTGGTATGAAGACCGAGTGAAGAGCCAGACACCTGGTGCAGTTGAAGACACATGGGAGACGTTGAGTAATGCACTCATCGAAGAATTTCTTCCAGAAGAGAGTTATGAGAAGCTCATGGTGGAGCTTACTCATTTGAAGCAACATGACGACGAGAAAGTTCGGCAATATGCCGAAAGGATGGATAAGTTGGAGCAACGGTTTCGGACGGTCCTGCGGAAGAGTGGAGACAACGTGGAGCTAATGATGGCGGGGATTGGAGTAGTGCTGACCAAGAACTTGGTGGGAGGGTTGAGACCTTCAATTTGAACCCAAGTGAGGTACGAGAAGCCAGCAACCAAAGCGGAGGCCATCAAGATTACGACAAATATGGAAGAGAGTTTGGATGAAGGAGATATCATCCAACCTCATCATGCTGCTCTGGTGTCGACTCCGACTCCTGGTGTAGTCACAACGATCGCACTTGCACCATCACAATTGGTGATTGCTTCAACGTCAGCTCCTACTCCAACGGTGGTGTCAAGACCGTTTGTGCCAACAACGATGTCTACTGCCACCTCTGATTTTCATGCCGAGCTGAAGAGCATCACCGACACTCTTGCGGATCTCAAGATAAATGTGGTGCAGTTACGAGAATGGAGAAACAAAGGTGGAGGAGGAGGTCAAAGAGGTTACGACAACAATCCCAACCGAAGAAATCAAGGTAACTTTGGAGGAATCACTTGTTGGACGTGTGGAGGTTCTCATTTCCAGCGAAATTGTCCTAACAACGGAGCAAGAGGTGCCGAAGCTGTCAGAATGAATGTGAATGGAAGAAATCCATCACAAGGACGAGACAAGGGGGTGGCTACTATCGATATCGTACGAGATCCCATCTACGAGAAAGGAGAGAGTTCAAACTCTTCTCATGCACCGGTGGAGCTTTTAGCTCAAGAAAAGAAAAGAGCTCGATTTTCTTATGAACCGGTTTTCATGGAGGAGTCAGCAAGTAGAAGTACTCGTTCGAGTAATGTTTCGAGTACACCAAGGGAGCCAAGAAGGAAATTGAGGATGGCGGATTTCACCATTTCATCTTCTCAAGCGAGATATGATGTGGTTGAAGATGTGGGTGCTCAGAAAGTCAACATCACTGTTGGACAACTGATCGCACTTAATCCCAGCTTACGAAGGGAACTCAGAGAAGGACTGAGTTCTAAGAGAAGCAAGAAGAAGAAACCCAAGAGCAAGACATCAAAGTCTGTGGGAGTTGGTGTGGTGGATGTGCATGCTTCAGAGGTATGCACTAGGACTTCAAAGATTGAAGTCCGGTTGAATGGTCACTACGTCTCTGACGTATTGGTGGATGGAGGGTCGGCTGTAAACGTCATATCGGAGAGGTTGATGAAGAAGTTGGGGATGGAACCAACTCACCCGGCTAGCATTGTCGTGGGGATGGCTAACAAGCAACGGGTAAGACATCTTGGTGTGTTAGAGAAAGTGGTCGTGTCTGTGATCGGAGTTCAAACATTAATGTCCTTTCAAGTGTTAAAGGACTCTAGTTATGATTTGCTCCTAGGTAGGCCTTGGTTGAGAGCTGTGCGTACCACTGATAGGTGGCACAAGGGATACTTACGGATTGGGCCTAGAGATCATAGAGTGATAGTTTCTCTCTCGGGTGTTGGAGTTGTGACTTCTGACTCTGATAGACCCACTAGTGACTATTGGGAATCTGATACGGAAGACGATCAGAGTGTCTCAGAAGTAGATACCAGAGATTCTTACGATCAAGAATCCTCGTCTGAGGACGAAGGATTTGGTCAAGATGAATCATTACATCAGCTTAGTGCTATTGACTTGTTGCTTCGACCAGCAGTGGAGAAAGATCTTGACAAAGAAGAGTTGAGTGAGGCAGAGATTGTGAGAAGACTCTCTACCTTGAAGTTTGGTGTCAATATCACTCAAGAGGAGAAAAGTAGATTCCTAGATATATTTCAAAAATATATCCATGTGTTTGCTTTCAGCTACAAGGATTTGAAGGAGGTGACTCTCGAGACTAATCGAATTGAATTGGAGGAGAACGCAAGACCAGTTCGACAGAAGCAGAGAAGGATCAATCTTACAACAGCGATGATGGTCAAGGAGGAGATAGACAAGTTGAGGGAGGCGAGTTTCATCTACGAGGTGGAGAACTCAGAATGAGTTTCACCCATTGTGATTGTCAAGAAGAAGAATGGTAAGCTGCGTGTGTGCATAGACTATAAGAAGCTGAATGCAGTTACCAAGAAGGATTATTATCCTCTACCATTTATAGATGAGATTTTGGAGGAAGTTGCTGGTCATGAGTGGTACAGCTTTGGTGATGGTTATAGTGGATACAACCAGATCAAGATAGCACAGGAGTACCAGCAGTTGATTACTTTCACTACTCCTTGGGGAACATTTGCATTTCGAGTGATGTCATTCGGACTGTGTAATGCTCCGGCCACGTTTCAGAGGTTCATGAACAAGGTGTTCGAACCATTCATAGGAAAGTTTGTTCGTGATTTCATTGATGATTTCTGTGTGTACGGAAGAAAGGAGGACCACTTTGACCATGTGATCAAAGTTCTGCAGTGATTGGAGCAAGCTAACGCTTCTCTCTATCCAGAAAAGTGCATCTTTGGCTGCGAAGAAGATCTACTGTTAGGACACATCATTTCCAAGAAGGGGATTGCGGTAGATCCTGAGAAGGTGAAGAAGATTGTGGATCTTCCATTTCCAATCAACTTGACAAAGTTGAGACAGTTTCTTGGGATGGTTGGATATTATCGTAGGTTTGTCTTTTCCTTCTCAAACAAAGCAATAGCTTTGACTATGTACATGAAGAAGGGAGTTGAGTTTGACTTGATAGTGCATGATCAGAAGGCAAAGGAAGCATTTGAGGAGCTGAAAAAGGTATTGGTGACAGCTCCTATACTTGCTAAACCTGAGTGGAGTAAAGCATTTATTCTGTATACGGATGCCTCCAATGTAGCTATCGGGTGTACATTAAGTCAGTTAGATGAAGATGGGCATGATCATCCTATAGCTTATGCTAGTAGGCAGATGGTGCCAGCGGAGAAGAATTACTCCGTGACTGAACGAGAAGGATTAGCGGTGATCTTTGGATTGAAGAAATTCCGACATTACTTGCTAGGAGGGAAATTTTCCATAGTCACAGATCACAAGGCTTTAAAGTATATCTTTAATAAGCCTAATGCCGAAGGTCGTATTGCCCGTTGGAAGATCTTTCTAACAGAATACGATTACGTGATCAAAGATAGACCAGGGAAAAAGCATGTGAATGCTGATCTTTTGTCGAGAGCTTATGATGATGAGGGAGAAGAACTGTTTGATGATTCATTTCCAGACGAACATCTGATGACTATCACAAGCATTGAGGAGATACCGGACGAGTACAAGGAAATCTGGAGTTTCCTTGCAGATGGTTCTTTTCCAGAAGGTATGCATACCCGAGAACGTAACGCGTTGATCAAGAGATGCAAACCTTACACCATGGTGGAGGGAATTCTGTTTCATCAAGGAGCAGATGGGTTACTAAAGAGAGCAATTGGTCAGAAGGAGGCATTCAAGCTAATGCACGAGTTTCACGACGGAATTGTTTGCGGAGGTTACTTTGCTGGTAAGATAACAGCCTTCAAGATTTTGGATGCGGGTTACCACTGGAGAGGGATTTTCAAAGAATGTTTAGACTATTGCAAAACTTGCGATGTATGTCAAGCATTTGCTCTGAAGTCTACTAGAACACCTCCGTTAAGATCAATTCCCGTGTTAGGATCATTTGAGAAGTGGGGTATTGACTTTGTAGGTCCTCTTAATAAGACACCTCGAGACAATAGATACATTGTAGTCGCCACTGACTATTATACCAAGTGGGTAGAGGCTAGACCTTTGAGAGAGACCAATGAAACAGAAGTCGGTAGATTCCTATGAGAGAGGATCATCACAAGATTTGGATGTCCATTAGAGTTGGTTTCGGATAGAGGAGGAGAGTTTGTAGGGAGCATGACTACTGCTATGCTACAACACTTTTCTATCAAGCCACGAGTAACGACCTCATACAAACCAAATGCTAATGGTCTTGCGGAGAAGATCAATCTTACACTTTGTATGATGCTCGCCAAATATGCTGGTGTTGAGATTGCGAAACATACTTGGGATAAGAGGCTACATGCCATCTTATGAGAATACCGAACGACAACAAAGACTTCTACTGGATACTCCCCATTTCGACTGGTTTATGGAGTGGAGTCCAAGTTGCCGATCCAATTCGAATTGGATACTTTTCAAACCATTCAACGAAAGTTGAAGAGGTCGAGGGGAGAAGACGTGGTCAAGTCAAGAAGGGAGTAACTCATGGAGTTGGAAGAGACCCGAGCGGTAGCAATGATCCGGATGGAACGAGCTCAAGCGTATCAAAAGAAGAGTTACGACAAACGGTTGGGCAAGAGGGAGGTAAAACCTTTTCAAGTCAGAGATTGGGTTATGTTGTATGATACTATCAGATTCAAGAGGGCTAGGAAGAAGTTTCTTCCGAGATATTTTGGTCCTTTTGTTGTAGATAAGGTGTGGAGCAACTTCACATATGACCTTCAAGAGCTGGGAGAAAGGAGATTCGATCGGGTAAATCATGACAAGTTGAAGTTGTTTCATCGACGAAAGTTCTCTTTTCACTCCGAGGACGGAGTGAAAATTTAGTCCGGGGGTAAAATGTAACGACCTATGTTACACATAGGAAGTTTGTCTATTAGTAAGGTCTTTAGTTATAACTAAGTGTTGAGAATATTTATTTGCTGCCAAAGTACTTTAAGGAGGTATCAAGTTAGTCATGACTAGCTAAAAGTTAGTTATGGTTAAACTTAGCTGTACTTTTGGCAAAATTCAGATATTTGCTAAAGAGTGAGCACTACTATCTTGTCATCTTGTCTAAAAAGTAGAAAGGAGGTGGAAAGTATTCTTTATCTCCTTTTTGACTTGATATTAGTGGTTGGATTAAAGTTGTGGACTTTGTGGGCATTAAAAACAAGAAGAGATTCCACATGTTTTCTTTTTAGTGGGTCCTAGTGTATAGGGGGTGGAAATTCGAGATTTCTTGGGAATATTCCAGAATCCTTCTAGAAGTTGTTGACTTTGAAGGAATAAGTCCATGTGAAAAGGTAAAAAGCCCATGTGATTAATGCTTTTACCTTAAGTAATATCTTAGTAAAACCCGGTAAAAATAGTTACGGCTGAGTTACCGGAGGGTATCAAAGTAAAAACCTAGAATGTATAAATAGAGGAGTAGAGAAGAGCTCCTCATCCTTGTTTTCACATCGTCGTAATGACAACTTGAGTAATATAGAGAGTGTGAGATATTTTTAGCATGTGAGAACTTGAGAGATGTCGTTAGAATGGAAGATTGTAGTTGATGAGTTTAAAGAGATTTTTAGTTGATAAGTTTGTGGGTGTATGAATGAGTGAACTTAGCATTTTTCCCTTCAAGATTCATGGTGTGCTTCCATCAAAGCCATCAGAGGTGACCCCTGAGTGAGAAACAGGTCCGACATGTTGCAGATTCGTGGATGACGATCGTGGAGATTGAGAGATCGGGGGGTAGTTGATCGATAGGACCACGGAAGGTTTACAGAACGTAACGCGTTGATCAAGCGATGCAAACCTTACACCATGGTGGAGAGAATTCTGTTTCATCAAGGATCAGATGGGTTACTAAGGAGAGCAGTTGGTCAGAAGAAGACGTTCAAGCTAATGCACGAGTTTCACGACGGAACTACTTGAGGAGGTCACTTTGCCGGTAAGATAACAGCCTTCAAGATTTTGGATGCGAGTTATCACTGGAGAGGTATTTTTAAAGAGTGTTTAGACTATTGCAAAACTTACGACGTATGTTTAGCATTTGCTCTTAAGTCTACTAGAACACTTCCGTTAAGATCAATTCTAGTATTAGGGCCGTTTGAGAAATGGGGTATTGACTTTGTAGGTCTTCTTAATAAGACACCTCGAGGCAATAGATACATTGTAGTCGCTACTGAACTATTGTACCAAGTGGGTAGAGGCTAGACCTTTGAGGGAGACTAATGAAACAAAAGTCAGTAGATTCCTATGGGAGAGGATCATCACGAGATTTGGATGTCCGTTAGAGTTGGTCTCAGATAAAGGAGGAGAGTTTGTAGGGAGCATGACTACTGCTATGCTACAACACTTTTCTATCAAGCCACGAGTAACGACCTCATACAAACCAAATGCTAATGGTCTTGCGGAGAAGACCAATCTTACACTTTGTATGATGCTCGCCAAAGATGCTGGTGTTGAGACTGCGAAACATACTTGGGATAAGAGACTACATGTCATCTTATGAGAGTACCGAACGACAACAAAGACTTCTACTGGATACTCTTCATTTTGACTGGTTTATGGAGTGGAGTCCAAGTTGCCGATCCAATTCGAATTGGATATTTTTCAAACTATTCAATGAAAGTTGAAGAGGTCGAGGAGAGAAGACGTGGTCAGATCAAGAAGAGAGCAACTCATGGAGTTGGAAGAGATCCGAGCGGTAGCAATGATCCGGATGGAACGAGCTCAGGCGTATCAAAAGAAGAGTTACGACAAACGATTGGGCAAGAGGGAGGTAAAATCTTTTCAAGTCGAAGATTGGGTAATGTTGTATGATGCTATCAGATTCAAGAGGGATAAGAAAAAGTTTCTTCCGAGATATTTTGGTCTTTTTGTTGTAGATAAGGTGTGGAGCAACTTCACATATGACCTTCAGAAATTGGGAGGAAGGAGATTTGATCGTGTTAACCATGACAAGTTGAAGTTGTTTCATAGACGAAAGTTCTCTCTTCACTCCGAGGACGGAGCAAAAATTTAGTCCAGGGGTAAAATGTAACGACCTATGTTACACATAGGAAGTTTGTCTATTAGAAAGATATTTAGTTATAACTAAGTGTTGAGAATGTTTATTTGCTGCCCAAGTACTTTAAGGAGGTATCAAGTTAGTCATGACTAGCTAAAGTTAGTTATGGTTAAACTTAGCTGTACTTTTGGCAAAATTCAGATATTTGCTAAAGAGTGAGCACTACTATCTTGTCATCTTGTCTAAAAAGTAGAAAGGAAGTGGAAAGTATCCCTTATCTCCTTTTTGACTTGATATTAGTGGTTGGATTAAAGTTGTGGACTTTGTGGGCATTAAAAACAAGACGAGATTTCACATGTCTCCTTTTTAGTGGGTCCTAGTGTAAAGGGGGGGTGGAAATTCGAGATTCCTTGAGAATATTTCAGAATCCTTCTAGAAGTTGTTGACTTTGAAGGAATAAGCTCATGTGAAAAGGTAAAAAGCCCATGTGATTGAGAACTTGAGAGACGTCGTTAGAATGGAGGATTTTAGTTGATTAGTTTATGGAGAATTTTAGTTGGTGAGTTTATGATTGTATGAATGAGTGAACTTAGCATTTTTCTCTTCAAGTTCATGGTGTGCTTCCATCAAAGCCATCAGAGGTGACTCCTGAGTGAGAGACAGGCCCGACATGTTGCAGATTTGTGGATGACGATCGGGGAGGTTGAGAGATGGGGGGTAGTTGATCGATATGACCACGGAGGGTTTACAGATCTAAGCCTCCACATGCAACCGAGATTATGAGTTGAGAGATACATGATACAACTATGAGAGGGATGTAAGCCTTGTGGAGTGGTCTTATAGTTGTGGCATAGGCTCTAAAATCGTGACTTAGCTCATAATCTGAGTTGCATCAAGATGACATCGAGGGTTGAGAAAGTTTTATTTAACAAGGGGCTAGCTTAGCAAGGGGGCTACTGAGCAAGGGGGTTGTTTGATAAGTGAGTGTACATATAAGGACATTAAGACCCCTGCTAAGCTAAGGGGCTGCTTAGCATTGAGCTTGAGTTTTAAATAAATCGACGTGTGACGGCAGTTCGGAGGACAATTTTTCTATTACAGAGAACTAGACTGAGAGAGAAGGAGACGCGCACAGGAGACAGAGGGAAAGATTTTGATCTTTGATGACGTTGATGTTCAAATTTGAGACGTGAATAAAGTTCTTGGGTCTTGGGAAAGTTTATTTGCACAGATTGCGTGTCTGATTTGATTTGGTGGATGCAAGAGATCAAATTTGAGTTCTGATTGTTGGCAATAGTCTATTGATCGACCTCACAATCAATCACAGTCAGGAGGTCCGTCCTCTCCAAGAAAGACTCTCAGCACAATATTTGGTGCTTCCACTGAGAGCAATTGGGGTGATTGATTTGGAGAACTGGTTAGATTGAGTGAGGAAGATGGATCATGGTGGTGCCGTCTAGGGTGTTACTGCTGCTCAAGGTGTTCATGTTCAAGGGACTCCTGATCAAGATGGCGTTGGCTCTCAAGGAGGACCTACTGTAGTCCCAATGACAAGTGCACAGCTTGTTGTAGATATAGCTCGGATTCTTCAAGCGTTGGCTGCTCTTATTCAGCAGCAACCTGCAATTGGAGGAGCTGAGCAGAAATCCACAAAGGCTCTACAAGCAGTTGTTGATCGATGTGGACGATTTGATGACTGAGACGTTACTAAGTATATGTGGGAGTATGTGGGTGAGATAGAACTGTGTTAGGGCACCTGAGGTTGAGATAATTCTGAGCTTTGAGTTGACTGTAGTCCTGGACTGAGAGAGAAAGTGAGAAATCTACAGAGAAGACATCTAGGAGGATGGACTCTGTTTGAGCGTGCATTGAGAGAGGAGTTTCTAGAAGAAGATTCTAATAGAGTCACCAGGAGGACGTTCCTTGATTGGATAGAGAATCAGCTTGGATGTACCATGAGATTGAACGAGTTGATTTGTGAGTTTGAAAAGAGGTACTCGTAGCTTTCTGATCTGGAAAAATTGACGTTAGATGCTAAGAAGACAGAGTTGTTCTTAGAGACTATGGATGAGTTTACAGGAGATAGTCTTTGTTTCATGTTAGCTGATCATGGAGCAGAGGGGAGAGTTACATTTGATAGGAGGAGAGTGAAAGAAGCAGTATCTACTCTTGCTAGACAACATTGTGGTAAGATGGCAGTAGCTGGACAACTAGAAACCTTACCATAACAGAGAGTGACCTCTCAAGTCCCAGTAGTTTCACTTATAGCTCTCCAAGTACTTGTAGTGATTCTTAGACATTTGTAGTGCATGTTCAAGCACAAAGAGGTCCCAGACAACGTCTTGTTGAGAGTTAACTCAACAGTTGAAGGATTTAAGAGTTGAGATGGCGGATCTGAAGAGAGATCAGCGACCAACCGCACCATGTGCTCGACTTGTAGGGCGAAATTTTACCAGGAGATGTATTTGGTGTGATAGTCCAGATCATCTCATAGAGGATTGTCAAGACTTAGCGGTTGCCTTGCGAGAGGACATGGTCAATTATTAGAACAACAGGTTGCATCTAACCGTCACTGGACAATCTTTGAACGCACATTTTGGAACAAGAGGAATGAGGAGTTTACTTCCAGCACTTACTGATGTGAACACTACAGCAATGACTGCGGGCTCTGCAGAAACTGATGTATATATAGAAAGAGTTGAAGTGCGCTCTAATCCAACTATGGTTGGGCAAGCTGCTGAAGTTTCAATTGAAATGATAAAGAGAGGCGTAGAAAACATTAGGAGAGCTACTGGATGGAGAGACCCTATAGATGTAATTTCTGTTCGAGCGTTTTTAGAAGCAAGCACTGAACAAGATGCCATGGTGGAAGACAAAAGACGACGGGATGCTTCTGACTTAGATGCAGGAGCACCTGATGACAGTGGCTGTCGAAAGAGTTACGAGGAGAAGAGCAGCGGAGTCTTCGTCATCTGGATCGGTACCAACTGGTAGGTTTTCAACTGCAGAGGATGTACCTTCTACCTCTACAGTTCCAACCACCTGCAGTAGATCCTATGGAAGGTGTACAGAATTTGCCACAAGAGACTACTACTACTGACGGAGTACGAGAGAAGAGGTTTACATCACAAGAGAAGAGAAAAGCTCCAGCTTACAAGTTAACTGCGGACATCGAAACAGCAACAGACTTGCGCACTATTTTGGAACAACGCATTCAAGACGTCGGAGTTGAGTTTTCTCTTCGTGAAATACTTGATATCGCAAAAAGAGAATTTCATGAGTTGATAATTGATATCATGAAAAGAAAGAGGTAGGTGTTGACAGAGCAAGTAACTAGTAAGATGGTTGGAGTGGTGGATGCTATTGACGTTGATGGATTCAGAGATGTCAAGTATGAAACATTGGTTGCTGGTCCTGCTGTTGTTGATAATGAAGATGAAGAATTTGAGGAGGATAAGTCAAGCACAGACAGTGATTTCAAACAGAATCATTGGACACGAGCGACAACGGAGATGCAGGTTCAACTTGGAGGACTTTATGAACCGGTACCTGCACTTGTGGATCACGAGTTGGAAATCAACATCATTTCAAAGGAGGTGTATGAGAAGAGATAATGGCCAATGGAAAGGAATCATGGCTGGGTACTTCATGCTGTAAATAATCAAAAGGTGAGTTATACGGAGCTTGTCCCAATATGTATGTAAAGATTGGAGATGTAGGGTTGATCAACATTTCTTTGTACAGTCATCTGTCTTATCCTGTCATACCAGACCAACCTTACATCACCGCTATTCGAATGGAGCCAAATGTGATGAATGATGGATCTCGTTATGTCAGAGTTCGGAGTCTTGACGACAAATATTCAGTACAAGTTTTGACTGTTCGTTCAAGACATGAGCGGAATCGACAAACCCTTAGAGATTCTCAAACAAAGAGATTGTAAGGATTTTCGCAATCCACTCCTGTAGAGCGGGATGACAGGGGTGTAGAACCTATTGTTGAGATCCCGTTTGAAGTAGTAAAAAAGGTGGAGGAGTCAGATATGAGATATGTACAAGAGTTCAGAGACATGTGTAGTGTACATAATTGACAGTCTAGATTGTTGATGTTCGAGAGCGATGGGTGGAGTCAGTTAACAAGAGTTGAGGATATGAAAGAAAATACAAAAAATTGGATGATGAAACAGATATCAGAGCTATGACGTGCAAAGGTTCTACATGAAGATGATGTAGTTTCTGGCTTGTTTGAAGAGTTTGTGTCTGTAAGTCAGTTGCTAGTTGGTTAGACAGTGCAAGCATATTGATGGAGAGGAAAGATGATATGATGGTGATCCGTATCCACTCTCGACAAATATATGAGAAGATTGTTACGTATTTGTGGTTCTTTCCTCATCGGATGCAGAACAGTGCAAGAAGAGAAGCAGTTTGTTGGTGTGCATTTCCTCTGGAGACAGAAGTCCATGCGAAGTACAAATATGTACTGAAGAAAGTGAAGTCGGTAGCAACTCAACTACTTGCTAACTTGCAACAACAAATACAGTTAGTATGCATTAAGTCCATATTGCGTGATCATATTTGAGTAGGATATCAGTTTACTGAGGAGACGTTGAAGTAGCTCCAGATAGGAGGGGGTGATTTCCTTACTGAGGTTGAGAAGATTATTTTTGAGCAGATGATAGCAGATCATGGTAAAGCATTTTCTTTTTCAGCAAAAGGAGATAGGTTGTGTGGATCCAAAGGTAATAGCACATATGGTTATATTCACAATCCTTCATGTGCCTTAGGATCTGAAATGATTTCGGTTCCTCGTGCTTTGTTGCCAAAACTTATTGAGTTGCTGAAAGAGAAGATAAGATACAGATGGAGATACTTGAGCCATCTATGGGACCATACTTTAGCAGGTGGTTCACTGTACTCAAGAAGTCAGGAGCCTTGCATTTCATTTAAGACTTACAACCTACGAATAACGTGATCACTTGTAACGTTGAGACGAGTCCTGTGATTGATGAAGAAGCTGAGGCATTTGCAGAGAGAGCTATCTATTCGACTGGAGATCTATATTCTGGTTATGATCAGTTTCAGTTGGCTATCAAAAATAGAGATCTGACCACTATGCATACGCCTTTGAGATTGATGCGGATGTGTACTCTTCCTCAAGAGCAACAAACTCAGTGGCTCATATGTAGAATGCGATGCATAAGATATTACGGGAGTTTGTACCTGAGGTTATCATTCCGTTTCTAGATGATATTCTTATAAAAGGTTGCGCGGTTGAAGACAAGGATGAAGCAGTGCTTGCGAATGAATGTAGGAGGTTTGTTGCAGATTATATCAGAGATGTAGAGCGCATTTTGACTCGTCTGGAGGAGGTACATCTCACCCTGTCAAGAGCTAAGTCCAAGTTTGGTGTGTTTGAGATTTTAGTGGTTGATCATCCTTTGTGGTGCTTTTGGAAGGTGACCAAATCTGTAGAAGGTTGACGCAATAGCGAGGATGGTAGACTGTAAAAATATCACGGAGGTTCGATGTTTTCTAAGAGCTTGTGTAATTTACCGTTTATCCATTCTTCATTATGTCCATGTTGCGGAGCTTTTGTATGCATTATTGAGGAAGGGTAAGAGGTTATGGACTTCATTCTATCAAGAAGCAATGAATAGGTTGAAAGAGACTCTGAAGTATCCCCTTGTGTTGAAAAGAGTAGACTATGGGTGTGGAAGACCTGTCATTGTAACAGTGGATACTAGCTCAAAGACGATTGGCTGGACGATAGGTCAAGATGATGCGAGTGGTGTGCAGTTTACCTCTAGGTTTGGGGTTAGAATCTTGACGGATATGCAACGAGATTATCCTCAAGTGAAGCGTGAGTTGTGGAGTGTACTCCACAACTCACGCTCATGAAGACATATCGTGAGTTTTTTATTGTAGCTCGTGTAGTTTTAGAGACAGATTGTCTACCTCTGCTTGGCATGATATCCAACTGTAGCACGACGGACATAGTGATGTTGCGTTGGATTACTTACATCAAGAGCTTGAATCCAGAACTGAAGCATATAAAAGATAAATAGAATGTGGTAGCAGATATGTTGTCAATGGCGCGTTATATAGACGAGGATGATATGTTTTCAGAAGCTGAGGAAGAAGAAAGAAAGAATGTTTGGTGTCAGGTTGGTCGACAGATTACAGACTCGGAGCAGTTGTTGTTTAAGGGAGATCTTTACACAAGTAGACTTCGTGACATTGGGTATTATCTGAGAGTTGGAGAGACAAGAGGGGTGGAGCGAAATAGAATTCAGAGAGATAAAGAAACAAGCATACAACTAGCTTCTACACGATGGATATATTTGGAGAGGTCACAGAGGAGAGATGGGATGTTCATACGAGTAGTGGACGATCTGCAGACTAAACAACAACTAATGAAGGAGTTCCATGATACCTTGTGGACTGGACATCGAAGAATTGTGCTACTTACATCAAGTTGAAGGAAAGATATTGGTGAAAAAGTCTGTATTGAGATGTGATGAACCTGCTTGCATTGTCAGTTTTACTCAAAGATGTGATAGAGGGATGGTCTTGTGTCAACTTATCCATCTTGCATTCACTTCCAATGGGTTCTCGACTTGGTGGTCATGCCTCCGAGGTTATGAGGTATGTGATATTTGGTTTTGGTTTTGGCTCGTGAAGATCTCTCCAACTTTGTAGAAGGGCGAGCACTGAGGACGAAGACCACAGAGGGGAGAATTGACAACAGTGAACGTGGACATCCATCGATTGTTCAAGCTTTGGTGAAGACATGTGACTGTAGACATAGAGAGTGACTTAGGTTACTCGTTTTTGCTTATGGACTGACAAGACGACTCACTGTTCAACTACTGGATACATGCCTGTTGGATTAATGTTGGGACAGAAGTCGATAATGTCAGCAGAAGAAGACTTCTCTACTTGGACTACCTTGTCATGGGAAGACAGTATGGATCACGTACAGCTTCTCTCATTACGCATCAGACAGTTAGAACCGCGGAGGATCCTGCAGAGCACAACAAAAGTTGAAAGCGGCTCGACTTGAAAATAAAGAGAGGTTTGACAAGACCCATAAGCTTCGACCGAAATCAATACAAGTTGAGGGCTGGGTGTTGGTATACGACAGTACACTAGAGAACCAGCACTCTACAGTCCGAAAGTTTTCCAGGAGATTGTTTGCAAGGAATAAGTAGCATTAGAATGCTACTTATTCCTTGCAAGAGCTAGATGGTGCGTCTTTAAGGCTTCCTGTTGCTCGGAAACGAGTAAAATTGTTCAGAAAGAGGGCAGGAGCAGTGGAGCTGATTGAGTTTTTAAGATCAGAATAGAACACAGGTGCATATGATCGTTTAGCTGAAACAATTGAGCAGAACCAAGACGACTTCAACAGTTACGAGGATCAGGGACGTATTGGCATATACCAGAAGATTTGCAGGTTTGGAAGAGATGAATGTCATGTTGCATGAGGGTCTGTACAGTGAAAGTTGGTACCAAAAAGGAGTTTTCTTCCACTGGATACGTAGTTGTAAAAGCGAGTTTTATAAGTATGTGTACAAGTTTCTTTACTGTATTAAAGAGAAACAGGAGCCACCTTAGTGAAAGAGGAGCTCACCTAGGAAGAAGAGGTCCTTGGATTAAATTTTCCTGGCTCATGTTTCCTATCTCAGCGTGTTGACCACCTGGACGAGAGTCTATGTTCGGTGTGTGGCTACATCTTGCACATCTAGAGACGGAGGACTGATATCCTCCTTAAACGTGGGCTCCGTGACCTAAGCCTCCGCATGCAACCGAGATATGAGTTGAAAGATACTTGATACAACTATGGAAGGTGGTCTTGTAGCTGTGGCCTAGGCTCTAAAACCGTGGCTTAGCTCATAATTTGGATTGCATCAAGATGGCATTGAGGGTTGAGAAAATTTTATTTAACAAGGGGCTAGCTTGACTAGAGGGCTACTTAGCAAGGGGGCTGCTTGATAAGTGAGTGTGCGTATAAGTACATAAAGACCCTTGCTTAGCTAAGGGGCTACTTAGCAGGGGGTTTGAGTTTTAGGTAAATCGACGTGCGGCGGCAGTTCAAGAGACAAATTTTCTATTACAGAGACTAGACTGAGAGAGAAGGAAGTGCGCGTAAGAGACAGAGGAGAAGATTCTGATCGTTGATGACCTTGATGTTAAAATTTGAGACGTGAATAAAGTTCTTGGGTCTTGGGAAAGCTTATTTGCACAGATTGGGTGTCTGATTTGATTTGGTGGATGCAAGATCAAATTTAAGTTCTGATCGTTGACAGCAGTCAAGAGGTTCGTCCTCCTCAAGAAAGACTCTCAGCACAACAACGTACTCTTGCACACTCCCCCTTTGCTTGAGATCTCACAACTTTGCTTCGGGTCACTCTTGCACACTCCTCCTTTGCTTGAGGTCAGTTTTGTGTCATTCGGATTGAATCTACATTCTGAAAGTTTTGGAGTAGTCCTTCTTGGATATCGCTCCATGAAACTGACGTCCTTCTGTGATGAGAGAGCTACTCCTATCATGTACTACGTGAGAGCTTTGTCAGCCAAATACACAATGACAAACCTCCTTGTTGTGTAGTCATTTACTCGCAAGTTGAAATGACTCATGTGGTGATTCATGCACGTGATCCATCCTTCCAACATTCTCATGACACGATTATCCCGGTAAGGTTCTACTTTAAAAGTCTTCTTCATGTGAAGAAGTAGGGTATCCTCTTCCTCCATCACTCTTTTTGCCGCTTCTTGTGCTCTTGCAGTCTCTTCATTCTGCGAAAGACCCGTCATCTTCATTGCTCTCTCTCTCTCTCTACCTCTATGTTGACAGTCTTGTATTTCATAGAACATACTATAGACTTCATCTTTCCAAACTTCCTTATCATTCCTTCCATTAGTTTCTCCATTGGAACAGTTTTTCTATTCTCTCACTTGATCGCTCTCATCCCTCAATCGTTCTCTAAAATACAACGTCATGATGGCTACGCGATATCGCTGAGTTACCAAAGGTATCAATCTATTGAATTCCTCTCTGGAATTTATAACCATCTATTCTCGATAGTCAACCTTTGATTGACAAAATGTAATGAACTTCTATGCATGTACTGAAACAAATTGGAGGTAGTCGATTCAAGTCCATATCTTGGTAAACCAAGGTGTAGACAATGACACCTCAAGTCGAACCATAGGTAATGATCAGAAGTAAGACATGGGTTGATGAATCCATCACTCGTGTCACTAAATTCTCTCCAAAATGTGTCGTCAAATAATTCTAAAAATAAACTCTCTCAATGTACCGTAAGTTGATCTGAAACATGTTGAGAAATAAAAATCATGGCACTCTAAAAATTCCTCCATCCATGTCTTGCACCCACCAAATTTTCCCACTCTCTACTACTCATAACTCAATGACCATTGTCAGCCTCTATGCCTCGCTCAACACTCTTTGCAAGATGACGTTGCTAATTTGTTATTCCAAGAGGAGTGACTCACACTCTTAAAACGAGAGAACCTAGCTCTGATACCATTGCAACACTCTTTTATTCACAAGAAGACTGAAGATAGAATGCCCAACGAAGACACTCTCTGTCTTTATATACTAGAGAGAGAAAGACAAGATAAGGTTGCTCATCCTTTGCACCACTCACTAGTAATCAAACGGACTAATGACTTGGCACTTTCACACCACACACTCAACTACCTATTCTTGAACTTCACATGGATGTTATCCGATCTCATCAATAATTGTACAATGTTGTCTCCATCATAATTGTGCAAGATAGTTAGAGATAACTACTTTTCTTCTCATGACTAAAGCACACTAGTCTTAGTCATAACTAGCTAAGGATGGTTACAGCAAACAAGAATTTCCTAGAAATTGGGGTAGCATGCATATTCATTAGGGGGATGGAACTCAGCATGTCAACGAGACATGTAGTATATAAAATTCTTGATGAAAATCGTCCATCTTTCGACAAACTCTCGATATCGAGAAGTATATTTTTAATGTAGATTGAAAAATAGAGAGTCTGATAATTCATTCGTAATCTGAAAAAAATTTATTAATTTTGAGCTCTCAACAATCAACAATCACTATATATATACTCGCACTCAAGATTGAGAGTATGTCTATAAGAGACCTTACAACATTTATAGTTGTTACTTTAAGATTAACTCTATACTGTTGAGAGTTAGTCATAGAGAATTTTCTTTCACAATAAGATTTATTCTCAATGATCGTTTTTTATTTTTTTAATGGAATAATCGACTCTGGATGATTAAGAGTTATCTTAGTTCCTCCAGCCTCACGAATAAAAAAATATAAATTAACCTTTTTTTCCAGTGTCAAAAACTTGAGCCGTTATAGGGAGAACACCCTCCACTTGATCGGACCCTTATACTCCAACTCTTAACTGATCTTGTTACGCACCCTCAAAGTTCGAGGTATACATCAGCCACCAGATCTGATCTACTCCATGATTCCGTTGACTCTCCAGTAATACAAAAAGTTCTCTGATCTCTTGATGAGTGAAATATAGGAGATACTTTCAACTATTATTCTTTTAACTATTATTGTTATTATTTCTGTCTTGGTCTATACATTGCAAGAAGTGTCCACATAAATACTTGAATATGTCGTACTCTCGATATCGAGAGTTGAACATACTTCAATATTCGTATCTGGACTGATACATGCAACATATCACAGACTTACATGCTACATGCCGAGTGGACGATCTCATATTCATTAGATGAATACGTAAAGAATTTGTGATCTCCAGTGGAGAATACTCTTCTCTTTTAAGAACAAGTTTTTCACTTTGACACTATTATCAACCAGTAATTTAAACTTCTCCTTCATTTCTCTCTCGAGTAAAGTTCATGTATTTGAGTTATCTGTTACGGTGCAAGGATGCCAAGTAGCTGTTAATATCTGATGTGTTCTAAGTGATCTTCTTTTGGGAGAAAAATGTATTAATCTATCGACACTTGATATATAACGACTCATGTCATATTTCATTGTCAGGTTTAATAATTATTCTTTTTCAGCTGTTAAGAGAAGAAACAAGATCTCATTTATTTATGAGGCATGTGCTAGAGTGACTAGCGACACTATATATAGACTTTAAAATCATGTTGGCACTCATTACACAATCTTTGTGCACGACATTTAACATAAGAAAAACATTGAATATCCCGTGAAATGGATATTAAGTTGTTGTACTTAATTAGAAGTTCGAGTTCTTGTTCATTGAGAACAGTCTCACTTTAATCCCTGATGGGTATCTTCTATATGAAAATGAGAATCGATGGAAGTCTGCTAGAACTTCAACTTTGTCTTCTGTCTCATTTATATAAAAGCACGGTACCTGTACATGTATATATATACGTTGTACCATGATTACCTGCAAGGGCACGTACATTTTGTGCATAGTTTGCCTCCAACAGTTGATGTAACATACGTAGTATGAAACATTAAACTTGTCTCATCGACAGTCATCTGATTAAAAAAAGTGTGGAAAAACATACATATCGGTATTATGTCAATAACTATTTAGATCTAATTAAAGTAGTTTATGTCACTATCACTCGTGCACAAGGAATAGTCCTATCAAAACTCAATTACTTACATTTAAAGGAAATAAGTGGAGCAAAGGAATCTCCTTCCACCTAGATTATCGTTAAATCTTGTATAGTGTACCCTTTTGTAATTAAATTAATTTAAAATATTTGATAACATTATTTTTATCTGAATCTAAACTCCTAATGTGGATTTGTACAAAGAATTTCATTTTCAATACTTAATAATGTTTGTATGAATGAACAGAAAAGAGAAATAAACTAAATGCATGTTTCTATCCATATTTTCAGAACATGAAAGGTTGTGTTATATTGAGGTTTGAAGTAACCTCTAAACTAAATCTCCAGAAAAGTGACTCATATAAAGCACCTAGGTTTTTGTATTCAAATAAGCATTATATTTGAGTTCAATCTTCATCTTTTGAGAAAACCTTAAACTCTCAGATGATTCAAATATAACTCGTAGACGTTGTGTTCGGGAAGACGGTAGCCAGAGCATTGACATAACCACAGTAGCGGTAGAGAGAGGAAGAAGGACAACAGAGTGAGCTTGTACAGTAGACATCACAGCCACAGCGGTAGTCTTTGAATGATGAAGAGCATGCACCCTGCTTCACAAGAGGCAATAAATATATATTTTACGTCTCTGCGTTTTCTTAAAAAGAACACTAAAATATATAACAAGGCCATCTGCGAGAGTTTCACTACTTCCTAACTAAAAGATTTCAGAGTCATGGTTCGGAACGTTACGCTTCACCTTGAAACATTTCAGAAATGTACAAACTAGTTTACTATAGTCCTTCCAAGAACTTCTCATTTGAATAAATAAAATATGCGTGCAACATTCACTTCTTGCTCAGAGAACAAGAAGAAAAATGCTTAGAAAGTTATCATATACTATTGGCTGGAAACTGGATCCAAAATATTTTATATAAAATACATAAGAGAATAAGGAATATGACGTGTTTGTTAACTGAAAACAGAACTAAACGCAGACTTTAGAAAATAAAATCTAAAATTACACAGAAGTAAAAACTAAAATTTCTAAATTTAAATTATTATATTTAAGTTATCTAAAATAAAATTTTATCTGTATACAGCAATACTGCACTTGTTATGGAAACTAGGAAAACCCAAAAGTGAAGTACCCTCATGAATGCTCATGTTATCTTAAAAATATTCTGTCAACGAGTAATAAATCAATTTATAATATTTAATTTATAACTTAATCATCCCAAGAGGAAAATTTAAAATATAAATTAAAAAACATGCATATTCCCTCTCTTCCGAACTAATTTTATGCATGCAATGTGTATCGCTGGCCGGGGAGAAGGAAGAGGAAGAACATAGAGCACAGGAAATAAATCTTGGGGAGAGTTTAGAATGGACAAGGATCAGACGTTGTTATCAAAATATGAAAGTTAAAGAATATAAACTCGATTAACTTGGAGAACGTTTGCTTTGTGTTAATTGAATAGATATAAGTATAATATATAAATTCTAAACTAAATATTGTGATGAAAAATATAATTTTTCAATCACTATATGTTATCCAAACAGTTAGTTGAAGAGAGATCCATAAACAAGCCATAAGACAAGCTCACCACATGCGCTTCTAAAATTACAAGTCAGAGAACTTGGTACAGAATAGAGATGCGTTTATATTAACATTCAATCCAATCTTTCATCCAAAGATGGAAGAGGTGATAAATAATGCAAGGAAATTATCTAGACAATATCTCAAGGAAGCGGGAAGTTGACGCACATAAAAAAGGCAAGCAATAACGCATGCAATTTCAATAGCAAGGATGACACAATCTTGTCTACTGGAAGTGAGTCTTCCTCCGGAGAGAAAAACCTCACATTTCTCGAATGTCAAGATGATCTCAGGTCACCTTTGGAAGCAGTGCTCACATTTCACCTTTCGGAGCAGTGTTTGTTCACCTAGCACTGTTCCAGAACTGAGAAGTTTAGGATAAGTAATAAATTAAAATCTTTTTAACTTTCCAGGTTGTATGTCATCTTGATTTTAGAGTGCGTTTCCAAGCATTTCACTTTGGGTCCTTTCGTAATTTCGTTATGTTGTAACATTTATAACAAAATTATATTCTAATGTATCATATTTGTTCGATTTATAAAATTATTGATTCTAATGTACCATATCTTTTTAATTTTTGATTTTATTTAATACCAACACGTTTTAGTGACATTTAACGCACAAAGGTTCCTTGAAAGTGAATTGGGATACATATTTGACTGAGCAACAAGCTCATTACGCACTACTGATAGCATAAGGCGTCCAAGTTGAAGGAAACCAGAACATCAGCATGAGCATGCCCTCGGATAAAACGTCACCTGAATTTGTTCTAAAGTATTTTAAGTAAGAAACCACAAGTTGGTTCTGTACCAAGACATCTTTCTCTGCAAGCACGAAGGGATAACTTTGGAGGACGTGCAAAACGTACACAACCGTATCGGGCCCAATTTTACCTCATCTCAATGATCTCATACCATATCGCCGTCTAAATTTTACTTTGTATCTCCTGTGCACGTGCATGGTTATAACAGCTGCAATATAAGACGAGCTTCGGTCTTGGTCGCAGAAAAACAGCTCATGAGTTTCCGTGATATACGCAAGGAATTGACCCCCGATATTCATCATTTCGCTTTACTAATTATGCCCAGTATACATATAGAAACCCGATCATAGCAACCGTCGTCGTGCTGAATTCTCGACCATTATGTAGATGGGCTGAAAACCCTAGCTCCCCGGAATTCTGCGTATATCCACAACGAAATAAGTGAGCTCAAGCTGTCTGTGAACACTCGGGGACGCCTTGTTGCTACTGAGACACTCTCTCTGCGCCGCGAAATGCGCTTTTCGCCCATGGTAATGGAGGACTCCATCACTTCAATTCACTTCCTCCGAAGGACACACACAAGCCTTTTCACCTTGATTTCCTGCAAGGAATGCTTCAGTAACGCGCCCTTGACAGAACTATTTCAGCGAGCTGGATCCATATACTAGGCATACTCACACAAAGTCTTTTCATCAGAGCTCGAGTAGGTGATTCAACGAGACTGTCTTGAAGTCAGAGTGATTGACAGCTTGTCACAAACGGTATCTATGGACCGATTCTTAATAATTTCTTACTGAAGCCGCGTAAGGTTCGAGCCCGTCGAACCTGCAACAAAGGCACGGGAAAATTTCACAGAAAGCACAAAATTCAAAAACATATACCACACTGGCAGAATCTTTAGAGACTGTAACACGTATTTAGTCACACACAAGCACCGACGGCCAAGAAATCCCCAATCTCTGCAGTACAACCTTCAGCGTGATGATTGGACGAGCCTCGACTTAAAACTTATGTCGCACATTTCACGCCCATGCTTTGAAACATCTTTACCAGGCTACGACCTGGAGGTTCATGCGGTATCTACTGTTACTAAGCGTGGTGTAAAGGTTACTTCTCCGCTGAATGGGAGATGTGACGATGAAGAGACACTTCACGTCTGCGTAAGGGTCCAAATCTTTATAACGGGTTGATATGCGGTTCTCACCGACTTCCTGAAAACCGTTCCTCAAGGTGGGCACGAAGGAAAACACTATGTCTAACTCCCCAAAAACTGGAAAAATATATCGAATCAGGGGATTGTTCGCGTCTTCTCTTCTACTGCAGTGTTTACGAATTCGATTACTTTTACCCGTATGTCTCCAAACGTTCGATAGGGTAGAGTTTGCGGTGGTGGTAGCATAGCGTAACACTCCCTCCTGTCTCTGAGCACAAGAAACATTATCCGCCGCGCACATATCCATCTCGTACATGAATGAGCGAACCGGAACGGAAAAGTGTCTTTTGCAGTTGCAGTGTGGCTGAAGTTGAGGATCCAATTCACACCTCCTATTTTGTGAAGAATGTAGACATGCCTGTGAGAGAGAGAGAGAGAGAGAGAGAGCAACATTCCGATTTGCGAGAAGTATAAAACAGTAGGAGAACGAGAGCAAAAGTAACTACGACCTGTTAGGTTTCCTCGGTGTTTGTCCAGTAGCTTTGCCGAAACCTACACCTACTTTCTCCGTATGCCCATCCACTACTTTCATGCTATTAGTAGCCGAATCGACGCTCTGAACAGGACCAGGACCCTGCTGCAGCTGATTCTCAGCAGTCTGCTCCCTCTGTCCGGGAGACTCGTCGTTCTGGCCATCGTCTTCCCCGCTGCCCTTGCTAAAGACTGTGTCTCTGAAAATGAGATTAGGAGCTAAGTAATTTCCCACCCAAAATGCGAAGAACAGCAACGCACAGGTTACATAAAATTGGAGTGCTTCAATACCCTCAACTGGAGTGTACGGTGTGGGCTTCACTTCTAACTCTCCAGATATAATTGCATGCCTCAACTCCTCGGTTTGCTTCTGGAACAACTCAGCGTTAAACCCTTCTCCTGGTTCTCCTGAAGGAGCGAATCTGAACCCTTGCGACCGCGTGTCGGCACCCATGGACACGGTGGAGTCATCTGGGACAGCATCTGCAGCAACTTCGGGGGAATGCACGTACCGCCGCTGTCGCCTTGACTTCACGAATGGACCTAAACAAGAATTTCTGGTGGCAGACTGGAATGTGCGGAACAACTGACGCTGGCTTCCAGCTATGGCCTCCGCGGTTGATGTAGATGACACGTCCTTGATTATCAGATTCCCAAAATTCGCCGTTACACAAGCGACTGAGAACTGAACATCGCGGGCTGAGTTGAAAGACCTGACAGTCCCTGAAGGTCCAGCAGAAGAGTGCAACTGATGGCTCACCCGGCAAATCATAATACACTGTGTTGGCGAAGATTCACGCTTCTGTCGATAGATCGATCGTTCAGTTATAAGAGAAGCAGCCGCATATCAACCATTCACTAGGTCGTTGCCTAGAGTGGCGTACAGTTACGCATACCAAACCAGTCAATTTGTGAGTGCAGAAGGCCGAAGTGTTGCACTGATTGTCATATATTCCAGCTGTAGCGGTATACAGCATTTCGGAAGAACAAGTGCACCATTATCACGTAAAGGTTTTACTCAAATGATAGAAATGTCCAACCGAATAATACGTCGGATCCTACTCGGGGCGTTCTCCGCCTGACATGAGACTGATAAGACAGTGTCAGTCAACCTTATCCACAACTTATTTACGAAGCAACATAGAGGTCTTATGCAAAGTCCAGAGATTTTCCTTATGAAGTAGCGAAATTTCTTGCTCAAGCAGTCAAAGGAGCACTGCTCTCGCCTCCTACGCCTCTCTCTTTCATTTTTCAATCCTTTCCTTCTTGGATGTGAGGTAGAGGGTGACGGTACGCCAAGAAGAGTAAAATGTACAGGAGGGGTAAAAACTAAACCCGAAAGAACCTAAAGGCGAGATAAATGCCGCCTGAAGGTCTGCTGTACTTAATTCCCTACTCCTAGAAAGGATCAAGTGATCAAGAACTTGCAAGGTACAGTAGCTAAATTAACCTGGTGGCTATATCAAAGCTTTCGCTTGTATTTGTCCTCAGGTCTACTCATGATACAGTCCATGGAAGAAAAATTTAGATTTTAGATTTCGGTAGTTCTGTACACTCTGAAACATTATCATCTCGTAGTCATGTTGTGGATAGTTTTGTAGTGTGAAAAGTTAATGTGTAAGGATGTGGAGCAAGCTAAGTAGTTCTTTGGTTGCACTCCACGTAACCTACGCTTGAGGTTAAGCAACACCTCCAGGTAAACTAAGTTTGTGATCAAGATGCACTTTAGGTAAGCTAGATCGGAGGTTAAACTAGGCGTGAGCTTAATAGAAAAAAATATTTGGAAAAAAACAAACTCATAATACTTGGCAGAACATGGCCTGAATTTGAGCAAATGAGATCATCATGAAAAGTAATGTAGTTTGATGAAAACGCAAAAGAGAAAATGCATAAAAATTGGAGGTATGGCTGGAATGGAGATCTGAATATATCAACGTGTAGATTCTAGTATGAAATATATAGCTTTGAAACAATAAAGAGAGAAAAAAAACAAATAAAAGCTTTTTACACTTCATTTTTGGACGTGTGTGGAGTGAGGAGAGATGACAGCTAAACCTTATGGGAACAAGGGGTCAAATGCTTCTGAAATTCAGATCATCGGGCGATTCACACACAGCTATGATGGAATTGCATGTCGGTCTCTACTATGAAAGATTACAATAGGTGCCACATCATCTGTATCTAGAGACGAGATATGATATCTCTCTTAAATATAACCTGAATTGATGACATCTTCGCATGCAGTGAAATTCAAGTGATGGCTACCAAATGATACTAGCGGAAGATTATTAGTGAATTCAAGAGATGGCTACCAAAAGATACCAAGAGAAGAAAGATCCCGGTCAAATGAGAGCATCAAAAGATTGTGAGTGGAATTCAAGGAATGGGTACCAAACGATACCAAGGAAAGGAAAGCCTCATAGCAAAAATTATGCTACTTACTAAATGACCATTTGCTACAAATTTTTATTTTCTTTGTATCTTTTGCTTGAAGAAGAGTATGAGAGAACTTGTATGTTTGTAGGTACCAAACGTAGACCTTTGTTTGGTTTGAATGATGAATTTGATGTACATTGTGTACTTTTATGTGTAATGTCTATAACTCTAAGGTTATATTTGGATATGTCATATGGATGCTAGCTGATTATGCTAGTTTATACCTTTGTCATGGTTATGTTTGGGCGTAATCAAACTAAAGAGTTATGTTTCTTATTTTCACAAAATCTAGGTTTTGGATTAAGTTGTGCATACATATGTCCAATGTATATACACAATTTAATGATACTTGTTATTGTATCTTTGTAGTTAGTGTAGAGGCATGTAAAATCTAATGTCACAATATAAGATTACAGGATAAGAATATACTGAGAATCAAGAGTTCAATGTGGACAGACAAAGATCGAAGTATTACGAATGGAGAGCTCTCTAATGATCAAATAAAGATGGGCTGAAGAATGCCAAAGTTTGAGTGATTTTGGACAAGTTGTGACAATGCGATCTATTGATTCAGAAGGTAATGCTATTTTATTCCGTATGTATAAGTATTTTTTAAAATTCTGAATACTATGTGGTGATTGAGTGAGAGGTCAAATTTGAGTAAAATCTTGTGGAGTATGTTAATTGCTAGAGGGGTGAGATATTATTGAAGTTTGAGAAAAAGTGGATGGTTACATCGGAGTTATTGAGGGTTAAGTATCAAAGATTCAAAAACTTCTAAATCTGTACAAAGTAACTTACTCTTGTGATACCATAAGATCTATAGAGTAGTTATTTTTTATTTTGTGGATGTGATTTTTATCTTGAAATCTTGGAATAATATGAGTTTTGGCACGAGTTAACGGTTATGTTGAGAAAGGCTTCTAAGAAGCGAGATTCAGAATTCGAAAGATGTCATGTTTCATGTTTTTGCACACAACTTCACTTCAAGAGTTTCAATTGAGACAAAATATGGTAGGAGAGAATATCACAAATCTATAAACACCATAATGGATCTTACACTACCTGATCCATCAGATATATTGTTATAACATTAAGAATTAAAAAGTAAATTATGCATAAATAAAAAGTAAATTATGTATTTTTATCAGAAATATATATTGAATATAAAAATAAATATGATAAAATAATAGTTTAAGCAAATTTCTAATGTAATATTCATATACAACTTTATGTAGTAGGAGTATGATGTAGTAATTAAGATAAAAATACCATTAGTAAAAACTATCAAAATAGAAATGAGAAGAACAGTGTGACTATTGACATTTGTAATCATTTATAAAATTTCAATTACTATAGCATTTGAAGATAGAATGAAATAATTATTACTTAGTATAAAAAACATGGAAAATAATATTATTTGAATTATAATATTTTTATAGTATAAGATCATGAAAATTGGAGAAAAATTTTATAAAGAGAAAAAATTCAAATAAGAAAACTAATTTGTAATCATCATATATATTATTTACATTAAGTGATAATTCCTTGACCAATATCCATAATAAAACAAGTCCTGTACTTATGCGTTCAAGTTAAATTTCCAACAGTGTCACAAACACTTCCATCTGACATGTCCTCTCCAAGCTATAGTACAAAAGCTTCAGTGCGTGCAGAGGCTTTTTATACAAAATTTGTAAAAGTTCTTAATCTTAAAACATATGTTGCTTCCTCCACGAGATCCAAATCCTGTGTTTCTGGTGGCACCGGAAAGCTACTGAAATCAGCTTTTCAATGAGATCATTTTCACTCTCAACTGATACTTGTAACCAATGCTGTAACCAAAAAGCTTATGTGGTCACGGAGGTTTTTCTCAACCACAAGGAAACCATAAATTCCAACAGCAAACTTGTAACCCTCCGAACCTCTTCATGCGAGCTCAAATTATCTCGAAATTGATCAATGGAAATCCCTTGAGAATAGCTTTCCAACAAGACCAATTTCATCCAAAATTCTCCCTACAAGAACAAATATCCTTCCAAAGTATGTGACACATCTCCCATGATTAAATTTTTCGTGTGCTTAGTCTTTTCCCAGCACCCTCCCAAGTCCTTCATCCAATCTCCCTTCTGAAATTTTCATGCATGTAGAAGCTTTTGGTCCCAAACCCCCAAAGTTATCCAAATTGCACAAAAATTCTAAAAAGTCTGAAATCTACGATCTGATAATCGGTAGTCTAAAGCGTCCCAACCAAAGTGAACTCTTTGTGTCCTCGAAGGCCGGACTTTAATACTCTATAAAGCACCTCGAGTGCCTCGACTCCAAAACTGTCCAAATGTCCACATGCAGTCCCGCAACGTGACACACTTACGTTCTCCCAACTCTTAACCATGCGGTTGTCCAAGTGTCATGCTTGCAAGAAACCACATCATTCAACATATATAGTCATCATGTGTCACATAAGTGTCACATCACCCTACTAGACATTGTCAGTACTACCACATCAGCAGCCTAACACATCAACAATCTGTCCATCACGTCAACAAAAGTGTACAATCATGAAAGTCACGTTAGCACTTTTGGATTTCTATCATGTCAAAAATGTTCCACATGTCAATACTCCTCGTACTACTACATCAACATATTTGCTCTATCAACTCGTCAGTCTTCAAATGTCAGTAGTTTCTTTGTCCAAGCTCTGTTTGCATCGATTTAGAGACCAAAAGTGATTCTACACAGCGAGCCTTACACAATGGTACTTTCAGATTTGCATTCTAAGCAAGTTGATGAATTTTTTCCTCAAATTTTACTTTCAACTTACAACTGATCCACGACACGACACTGCATGGCAGTTTGCATGCATATCACTTGGGATTTTCTAGTGCGACACCTAGACTTGAAGGGATTAACTTGCTAGAAGTATAAAAATAGAGGTAAATTTCATTTAGGAGAGAGCTCGAGTGAGATATCTTTAGGTTGCCAAAATCTTTTGCAATATTTTTTATCACTTAGTAGATTTTTTAGAGGAAGTACTTTGATTCTGAAATCATAATCGAGTGGGATGTATATGGATGATTGTAAAATTCAAATCGCTGTAGTTCTCTGTTATATTGTTAGAAAATATTGTCCAAGAGTGTTCCAATGATACTTGTATTGTAATTTTCATAGCTATAAATAAAAAATTATACATATTTTAGTTTCATATGTATTTCTGTAGGCTTCAATTGAGTTGGATTAGTTTTTATGTCTCCAAGCTTGGAGCAAATACCTCATGAGTTTTTTGTTTTTCATTTATATATGTCTCCAAATTTTGATTCTGAAATTGAGATTGAGGAGCATATCTAGGTGAGGGGTTGAACTTTGAGTGAATGTAGCTTGTGAGTTTCTGTTTTGGATTTTTTGTCTTATTGGAAAATTTATCTGGAAGACTTTTTAATGAGCCATTTCTATTGTATTTGGAGCTACGATGAAAACGTTGCAATCATTTGAAGTTAAATGTGTTAAAATGATCCTCAAAACTTAATTATGAAACTGAAGTTTGCACACATGTGTTTTCGATGGCGTGGGATCCGAGTTGGAGAGACCTCTAACTTCAATTCAATTCAACTTCCCAAACATTAATTTATAAAATCTGATGGAACATAGTTGTTGTGTTGTACATAAGTTTACCATGTATAAGTTTGGCGAAACATTTATTGTCATATATATGCAGAAAATTTCTTGACTACACCCTTAATATGCTTGTAGTACTTGACCCCACTCCTCTTAACATTGCATTACTTGACCGCACCTCTGATCAGCAACAACAGGTTCAAAATGCCATGCTTGAATGCATGATGTGCATGTCAAGAACTATATATCTTCACTTCAAAGTGTGTTTAAAGTAGACTTTCTATGCGATCTTTTATTTGTCTTGTTCTATGTCTTCACATCACGTTGAACATGTTGTTGCTTATCACGAACACTGTCAGGTTATGCAATGTTAAGAGGGGTGGGATGAATTTTGACAAACGTATTAGGTGTACGGTCAAGTAAATCTTTGCATGTATATGATATTATATGTTAGCTATGCAAAGATACGTAAAATCTGTGATAATGTTTGTGACGTGTGTTCGTTGTATAAATGAAATACACATATGTTAACGTACACATGTGCTCAATGCAGAAAGCTACTATACACATGCCAGCGTATTTCATCAAGTTTACTTGAAAATATTTCTTGAAGTTCTCTTGTCTTTTAGTATATTATGTAATGTCAGTGTTGGTAGTTGAAGTATTTTAACTAAGGTATGTTGACAAAATGACTTGCTTCTCATAGTTTTTACTTATGTTGACAAGTGTTTTATTGTAAAAAATACAAAACCTTAATCTTTGATTTTTCATTCATATATTATTTTTAGTAAAAGTTTCAAAACGTACACCTTAGAGTTTGAAATGATCTAGTGATGGCCATTGTTGTTAATTGTTGTATTATTGGATATTAAGTTGTGAGAGGTATCATTCAAAATCATTCTTGATAAAATAATTAGGTGATGATTTAATAATTGATCGATTTGAGATTGAGAAGACAAAGTTATGAATCAATTAAAGTTGAGGAGTTCACTTTATGATACATAGTGTTCATATGATAATGCAAAGTTGATTTTTGAGAGATTGAGGTGAGGTTCAAAAAATCTTGATAAGTTGGTAATTATGAACGCAATGATAATGTGATTTGAATTCAAGATGAATGAGATATGATCATTTGATTTTATGTTGTCAGATTTTAGTTCAAGAGTGGTTCAATCAGATATAGAAATTGTTGTAAAGTTTGACTCGATCGATCTTTACATTATATTGTAATTCAATTATACAAATTATCACATCATTATTTTGATCCACTTTAACACTCATCCAATTAACATCAACCATGTCACCATTATCCATGTTGTGCGCATACATATCGCTACACAACATACATTACTGTCAGAGATACACCACACATACACGTAATAGATGGAAGATGTCATACACACACTCAAGTGTACCACAATTAATAAGAATCGATACTCACTCCATCATGCCAACCGGTAATTCAAGAACACTAAAGTCGAGCCACATCCACTCTACGCAACAGAGAATCCAAGTTGTACTCACCAAGATCATCTACCATAGCCAGGAGCTTGAAGACTCAACTTGAAGAGCTGAAGCCTACAAGTCCTACCTACGAGGTATACCCCTAGTGGGACTAGCCCAAGAACCCGTTCTAACGGCCCTACCAGGACTAACCACTACGCACTTGGTCAATCTAACCGAGGTGCTAAATTGACGTGCTAGTTGTCGTGACATACACATAGGTACACAACATACATCGCTGTCTAAGGTATACCACACAAACACATAACACATGGACGATGTCATACACATACACAAGTGTATCACGATCGTCTCTCTAATTGGCGATTAGGTCCCTCTAACTCCATATAGTCTCATATCCCAACTACGTGATATACACTTTCGTGAGTGCAAGGATCAGGAGACTAGGTGCTACATCACCTCATCGTTAGTTGCTTGTCTATAGTCCATACCACACAAAGATCTAATCAACTATCCCTGCTATCTACACATGGGCAAACCCACCATCTAGTAAGAACGACTCTGAGAGGTGAGTCAAACACGACATGTGTCAACCTCTCGAACAATCATCACACACCAACATACAGACTACTCTACCCGCAGACCTACACAACATACACCTCAAGCTCGTGCGTACAACCGTTAAGCTTGGGTCAACGATATCATCGATGTTTGGAAGATGACATGACGTGCAATTACGCACATGGTTCTTTCAAACAACACCATCACGGCCCTCTAACATGAGTACACCAAATGATAACACATGTAGTGTCTCAGGATTTCTCCTTTAGTCCATTGTAGCATAAAAGATTTCGTTCCCCAAGAAGATTTACACTAGTTACGCTGCTCTAAGTTCTAAGATCTATCCAAATCACAAGCACCTGGGTTTTTGCCCAATAATCTCTTCTTCTCACGAAACCACACGGCTTCCAAACCCTTCAGAAGGTGCTCTGGACCTTAACATACAATTATTAGTTAAAATACCACACAAATACTCATCTGAGAAGTCCAGGAAGACGATTACTGCTTCCAAGTCATGACTTCCAATCTTCTCACGATGACTTTCAGAAGCAATTCTCGGCTTCTGGGGGTTCAACTCGACTTCTGACACCTCCAGAAGACTGTCTCTGCTTCGTGGATGCCAAATTACTATTCTTTATCACACATTATTCTTACGATTTTCCAACGGGTTAGATTAATCACATGGTGTATGTCCCATGTAGCCTTCCCAGACTTCTGCCTACTAAAACGGTCTTCTAGTAGCACTACAACGACATTCGCATTCATTGATACTCAAACGAAGCTTCGGAAACCAAATAGAAGAAAAGAGGAAGATGGGAAGATGAGAGAAGAGGGGGAAGAAGAGAAAATCCAAACAAGAGGAAACAAGAAAAAAGAGAGAAATTAAGATTCCGACATGCTTCTAGTCCGGATCTTGACTAACAAGCCATCCCTGCTTGTAGTAAATTTGGGAAGAAGACCAAAGATATGCTTATAGTTACACTGTCTTCCGATGGAGGATGATGTCTTCTGCTGTAGAAAGAAGACTTCCGGCTTCTTTTGTCTTTGCTCCGACTACTCTGACTCAGGGGACCAATCTCTCCTAGACCGTCCGTGCGTGGATCCGAAATGCTCCATTGGATGAGACAAGCTTAGACTTTGCACAACTTCTAACAATCACCGTCACTCAACAGGAAGGCTTCTCATGCACAATTGGGTATGAATTCGGTGAAACTCACTCCCTAGAAGACATAGACAAAGCTTTTGCAAACCAAATCTGAAATCCAATCCCCGAGAAGAAGTTACATTGACTTCTGGAAGCTTAATCCATCCACTTTCTGTCAGTACCTCTCGTCACACCAGCTTAGAAGTAGGACTGCACGATGATGCCGTTCTCTGTCTATGTTGTCTACTCTTGTCTACATCCTTACGATCTCCTGTTGGAAACGGAGATGCAGACTACTCTATGTGTAACCAACACTTTGCATGTGTAGTGTATGTGTGTCTAAAATTCTACATTGACATCAATTTTATATAATTTGTCTTGAGTCACAGGAGAGAGATCTCTTCCAATCGCAACTCACATCCTAGAGGAAAATGTGATGCTGTCAGAAGATCACCACCTCCTAGACTTCGGTTCCTCCTCTCAGTTTAGAAAGTACTTTCTACTCCTACCATTGCTAATCCTACCACATGGATAGTAACCTAAAAATAAAGAGAGAGTTGCTCATCTTAAAATAGCATACTCCAATTTTCTACAAAATAGCCAGGTAATACAGCTAATTATCTCTACTACCTATTCTTTATCGTCAAGTGTGATCTCAACGGGATCCTCACTTGTCAGACACTCTAATTCGGCTTCTGGCACTGTGGCTGGCTCTGCTAGTACCTCTGCTGCGGCTGAGGTGGCATCCGTCTCAGTGCTAATCGTGTGTGCTTCTGCCATGGCTTCGGAAGCCAGAAGATGTCCTTGGGAAGCCAAATCCACCTGTACTCCTGACTCTTCTGCGCCACCTGCTCGACACTAGGAGCTGGGGTGATCTCACAAGGGTCAGAGGTAGTCATCTCCTCCACCCTGAACACTTGGGAAGCTATCTTCTCTGTCTGTCTTCTAGAAGACGTCTTATCTTCCGGAGCTTCCTCGCTCTTCTTCTCGGCTTCCAACGCTGTCACAACCAAGTGGACAACAAGGTCGAACTCCTCCTTGTCGAGGTCTTCTACAATTGACTGTCCTGGTGCACCAGAAGACATAGCTGCAAGATGGAGAAACGAGGGAAGATCATAGACAGTCTTCAGACCCTCGACCTGTCGATCTAGGTAGCGGAACATGCTCTCCTTGCAGTCTACCAACATCTCCCTTGAAGTGTCATCCCATATACGAGTTAGGGTCAGAAGCTTCCTTCCCGCATTGAAGTTGAACTTCTTTCGAAGCGCTTCTCTCATCTACACCATAATCTTCTTGGCTCAGACTTCTGCTTCTTCCCGCTGCTTCTTCTCCTCTGCAGCCTTGGCTTCCGCGGCTTCCCGTAGTGCACTCCAAGTCTTCTTCTCCTCTGCTAGATCAGTTAACTTACCCCTGATCCGCAAAACTTCCTATTCTCGCTAAGTCGCATTTGCAACTCCTGGTTGCTCTTCCGCAGCTGTGTCATCTCCTTGACAGAAGCAGAAGCTTCCGCCTTATACTTCGTGGCAATTTTCTGCGTGGTGCGGAGGTTGGCTTCGAGAGCTTGCATCTTCTGCTTCTGAGCTTCCTCCTGCTGAATCAAGGTCCTAAGACGAAATCCAGGCTACAACGACTTCTCCTGAGCCATCGCTCGCCTCTCCACTAATTCCATTGCTGGCTGGATCTCCGAACTGAAAAAGACGCTGAACTCCTCCAGTCGTCTTTTTGTAGAAGACAAGTTCATGCTCACAAATTGGTCTGTGGCAGCTTCCCTGTCTTCCAAAGACATATGTACTTCTTCCACCACAATGGTCTTCTCCTTCTGTGCTCGAGAAGTCACTATTCTCAATGTCTTCCGGGTGGAAGATCTCTTCTCACTGCAGAAGCAGTCCTCTTCTCTACGCATCTTCTTGTCGCTGTTGGAATATCGACCCAGGTCTTGACTTCTAGAGTCTTCGGAAGACTTCATGTGGTCACATAAGCTGTCTTCTTGGTGATCTTGGTACTGAGGGTGTCTTCCTGCGAATCTGACTCGGATCCGGAGTGAATGATAGGGAAAGATGTGCTCTTCTTAGGAACGCTCTTAGGTCTCATCCTCCTTGGTGACGACGTGTCTTTCGTGTCGTTGGAGTCATCTTCCCGCACAGTAATCGTCTTCTGATGCGTGCTTGGTCCTTCTTAAGGCACTAGAGTGAGAGGAGAAGACATGCCACCGGTCTGGTCTTCTTCCTCCGAGATTTCTTCCTTGACCTCTCGCTGTCTCGTTGGTCCATACATGACCAACTGGTTCTCCTTCAGGTCCCCCGGACACATACAAATAGTGAAGAAGGGGATGAGATGCCCTCCTACTAGGGTGCCCAAGTGTACTAGCTCGGCGTGGAAGAAGGCGCCCCAATTGACGACCTCTCATGTCCAAACCGTTTCCAGGAACTCCACATCTTGGTCTCCAAGATATCTAATCTTTTGAGTCTTTCCCTTGGGAAAAAAATGAAGATACAGCTTCTCCAGAAGACGCTTCTTCGGCTCCCGGTAGGCTTCCACCTTCCACTTGTTCCTCCCCTGTCGATCTTCCATGAAGAGACATGTAGTACTCTTAGGTACATGTCATGCCCAAAATGAGAAAAAGTATGAGCTGGATAAAGGAATTTCTCTGAGATAATCATGAGAATCTTCTCCTTCTCGAGCTCATACCCGCGGTTCTCTGATTCATGCCAGTGAAAAGCTCAGCGCCACCACTCCATCGTCCACAAGGATGATCTTTCTCGGGCGACTCCTGCCTTGATAGATACACGGCTGCGAGGAGACAATGCTGCGCAGATCTCCTCCAAAAGACTCTGGTCCGTGATATTCGAGTCCTATGTGAAGAAATCAAGGCCCAACTCCTTGATGAAAGGTTTGGCCGCGATTGACTCTGCTTGTGGTAACACCAACCCTCGAGGATGCATCAACATTTTGAGCTTCTGTTACACTATACCACACATACTTGCTGTGAGTCTAAGGCTCAACCTTTATCAGGTCCTCACATTCCAACTTGCATTCTCAAAGACGCATTTAGTCTTCCAGAAGACAACTATTCTGTCTTCCAGAATTCTAACAATGCTTCCTAAGTACATTACGTCTTCCAAGCTATATCTAAGCAACCGTAACTAAGCAAGACATCACATGGATTCCTAAGAAGACAATTCATCCTACTTCCTAACAGAAGATGACAAGATATGTGAGAAGCGAAGTCTACGAACGGATCAGAAGAAGGCTGAGGACTCCTACGGTGACAATGGTCTCTAAGAAGACTCCTATAGTGTACTACGATATCTCAGAAGAAGCAGAAGAAGTGAACTGCGGATACATTGAGTGCTACGAAATTTCGGAAGAAGAGCTTCTAGAAGACGAAAGTACTGTTTTCTCTTCAGAAGATCAGTCAGCGGATCGTTCAGAAGCCGAGTCAGATATGGAAGAAGCTCTCAAACCGGAATATTTTGGTGCCAGTGAATACAGTCATACTGAAGGAATGGTGAACCTTGATGATCTTCAAGAAATGGAGATTGCTCTTGGGAAGAAGCTGAAACTTTCCAAGGTGATCGAGGGTCAGTAGTTGGAAGACTTCAGAAAACTCCTAACAGAGTTTCAAAATGTCTTCGCATGGACCATAGAAGATATGAATGACATACCTAGAGAACTGGGAGAGCATCAAATTGACTTGCTAGAAGACGTTGTTCTTGCATGGCAGGACAATATCGACTTAACCCCAAGTACTCGCTTCTTGTGAAGGACCAAATCGACCAGTATTTGAAGGCATGAGTCATCTTCCCAGTGCTTAGCAATGAGTGGGTAGCTCCGATTGTCATCATTCCTAAGAAGCAGACAGGTAAGATCAGAGTGTGTCAAGACTTCCAGAAGCTGAACTTGATCATGAAAAAGGACCATCATCCTTTGTCATTCACCGATTCGGTGTTAGACCATGTAGCAGGACATGAGTTCTACAGCTTCCTAGATGGATATTCTGAGTACAACCAAGTGTCGATTAGAGAAGAAGATAAGTCGAAGACCACTTTCACTATTGATTAGGGAACTTACGCATATAACCAAATGTCGTTTGATTTATGCAACGCTCCTGTCACATCTCATTTACTCATTTAGCGAGAGGACAACTCAGTGATGCCGAGAAGTACTCGACAATTGAAAATGAGTGCCTTGGCATGATTTACTCCTGTAGGAAGTTTAGGCACTATCTTCTGACTAATCCGTTTGTCTTCTTTGTGGAACATTTTTCTTTGAAGCATTTAGTGAAGAAAGCAGATTTGTCGGGTAAGATTACTAGGTGGATTCTTCTACTTCTGGAATTCACTTACACTGTTAAGTACAGGCCTAGAAGACAACATGTCAATGCTGACTACCTATCCAGATTGAAGAAAGACGAGGAGACGAGATGGAAGACGAGTTCTCTGATGAGTTCTAAGCTATTCCAAGTTTCTATAGAGACATCACAGTCTGAGAGAGGAAGCACTGTCCACTCTTCAAAAGCTGAGATAAGGTCTTCTGACCCTGTTTACGCTACTTCCATAGAGGAATCTATCTTCAAAGACCTGAGAAGGTTCTTGGAAGACCAACAGTATCCAGAAGGATTGGATGTTGAACAAAGATCACTCTAGTGTGCTGTCGGTAGTGAGACTGGAGTTGCAGAACCTCTGTTTCTCTCGTTGTGAGATTGGACCTAGGTATTGGTGCTTAGGTGGGCGTTCACATAAACGCTTGCGAATCAGCAGATCGTGAGAGGTTGCTTATGGTGATGATAGGTACAAGTTGTCCTTACCTTGGCCGTCCTAGTAGAGAATATGTGAGCTCAGTAGGAGCGAGACTAGACATATTGGCGTCATGTGTGATGATGAGGTTTCGACGCTCTAGTTAGAGCTTAGTGTTCGCGATTGACACATGGCTGTCATCATGAAGGTCCACGGACGCTCCGACGGAGATTCAACTACAGTAAGTAATGAGTTCCACACAGAGTGCTGTGAGATATCAATCAGTAGCACTGATCTCATCGATGGAAGACATCGATTCAGACAAAGACGTGGTTGGAGATATACATAGCGTCATCACACCCCCGTGACACGTCAATGTTTCGACGTCGCTATAAGTACAGTGATATGGACAGAGCTTTGATCCAGAGTAGGACTCAAGACTTGTTGGAAGTTGAGTTGGTAGAGATGTCGCATGAAGAGTATGCATTTGTCACAATGATGCCAGCAAAGAAGGATATGTATGACAACTACACTGATAGACTAATGTGCGGAGACTATCGTCTTATCAATCGGTAGATGAAGTCCGATAAGTATATCATGTTGACACCTGAGGAAATTGTTGATGCAGTGGGGAATGTGAAGGTCTTAGTACTTTGGACCTTCGAGCAAGGTATCATCAGTTGTCAATGAGAGAGGAAGATAAGTCAAAGACAACATTTTGAAGAATTGACTCTCACGGCAAAGATTGTTTTTATCAATGGTGATTCTTATCATTTAGGTTGAAGAACGCCCCTTCTGAGTTCCAAATGGTGATGGACAAGATTCTAGCATGACTAGATTTTGTTTGATGTTACATTGACGACATCTTAGTCTATAGTGCTACAATGGAGAAGCACGAGAGACACTTACAAGATGTGTTCGAGTAGTTGAGAGCTCATGGGTTGAAGTTACACCCTCGGAAGTGTAAGTTCTTCCAAGAGTTGGTAGAGTATCTGGGCCACACTATCTAATCATATAGGTTGGATGTTCAACAGACGAAGATTGAGATTATTGCACGTATCTTATCCCCATAGATCTGAGTCGAGTTCAGACATTTGTTGATTTGATGAACTTCTATCGTCGATACGTGTAGTGTCTCAGGATTTCTCCTTTAGCCCATTGTAGCATAAAAGATTTCGTTCTCCAAGAAGATTTACACTAGTTACGCTGCTCTAAGTTCTAAGATCTGTTCAAACTCACAAACACTTGGGTTTCGTCTAGAAATATCTTCTTCTCACAAAACCAGACGGCTTCCAGACCCTTCAGGAAGTGCTCTAGACCTTAACATACAATTACTACTTAAAATATCACACAAATACCCATTGAGAAGTCCAGGAAGGTGATTACTACTTCCAGGTCACAACTTCCAGTCTTCTCACGACGGCTTCCAAAAGCAATTCTCTATTTCTGGTGGTTCAACTCGGCTTTCGACACCTCCAGAAGAAGATTGACTCGGTTCTTAGATGTCGATTCTTACTACTGATCATCAATTGCTCTTATAATTTCCAACGGGTTAGATTAATCACATGGTGTATGCCCTCTGTAGCCTTCCCAAGCTTCTGCTTGCTAAAACAATCTTCTGATAGCACTACAACGACATTCACATTCACTAATACTCAAACGAAGCTTCGGAAGTCCAATAGAAGAAGATAGGAAGATGGGAAGATGAAGGAAGAGAGAGGAGAAGAGAAAATCCAAACAAGAAGAAATAAAGAAAAAGGAAGAAAGTAAGATTCCGACAGGTCTCTAGTCCGGATCCTGACTAACAATCCATCCCTGCTTGTAGTAAATTGAGGAAGAAGATCAAAGATCCGCTTACAGTTACAATGTCTTCCAATCGAGGATGACGTCTTCTGCTGTGGAAAGAAGGCTTCCGACTTCTTCTATCTTGGCTCCGTCTACTTTAACTCAAGGGACCAATCTCTCATGGAAAGTCCGTGTGTGGATCCGAAGTGCTCCACTGGATGAGACAAGCTTGGACTCTGCACAGCTTTTAACATTTGTTGGTTTGATGAACTTCTATCGTCGATACATGTAGTGTCTCAGGATTTCTCCTTTAGCCCATTGTAGCATAAAAGATTTCGTTCTCCAAGAAGATTTACACTAGTTACGCTGCTCTAAGTTCTAAGATCTGTTAAACTCACAAACACCTGGGTTTCGTCTAGAAATATCTTCTTCTCACAAAACCAGACGGCTTCCAGACCCTTCAGAAGGTGCTCTGGACCTTAACATACAATTACTACTTAAAATATCACACAAATACCCACTGAGAAGTCCAGGAAGGTGATTACTACTTCCAGGTCACAACTTCCAGTCTTCTCACGACGGCTTTCAGAAGCAATTCTCTATTTCTGGTGGTTCAACTCGGCTTCCGACACCTCCAGAAGATTGACTCGGCTCTTAGATGTCGATTCTTATTACTGATCACCAATTGCTCTTATAATTTCCAACGGGTTAGATTAATCACATGGTGTATGCCCTCTGTAGCCTTCCCAGGCTTCTGCTTGCTAAAACAGTCTTCCGGTAGCACTACAACGACATTCACATTCACTAATACTCAAACGAAGCTTCAGAAGTTCAATAGAAGAAGATAGGAAGATGGGAAGATGAAGGAAGAGAGGGGAGAAGAGAAAATCCAAACAAGAGGAAATGAAGAAAAAGGAAGAAAGTAAGATTCCGACAGGTCTCTAGTCCGGATCCTGACTAACAAGCCACCCCTACTTGTAGTAAATTGAGGAAGAAGATCAAAGATCCGCTTACAGTTACAGTGTCTTCCGATCGAGGATGACGTCTTTTGCTGTGGAAAGAAGGCTTTCGGCTTCTTCTATCTTGGCTCCGTCTACTCTAACTCAAGGGACCACTCATATGGAAAGTCCGTGTGGGGATCCGAAGTGCTCCGCTGGATGAGACAAGCTTTGGACTCTGCACAGCTTTTAACAATCACCTCCACTCAATAGGAAGGCTTCTCATGCACAATTGGGTATGAATTCAATGAAACCCACTTCCCAAAAGACATAGACAAAGCTTCTGCAATCAAATCTGAAATCCAATCCCCGAGAAGAAGCTACATTGGCTTCTGGAAGCTTACTCCATCCACTTTCTGTCACTACCTCTTGACACACCAGCTTAGAAGCAGGACTGCACGATGGTGTCGTTCCCTGTCTATGTTGTCTACTCCTGTCTACATCTCTGTGATCTCCTGCTAGAAGCGAGGATGTAGACCTACTCTATGTGTAATCCAACTCTGCACGTGCAGTGTGTGTACGTATGTGTGTGCTAGAATTCTACATTGGCATCGGTTTATACAATTGTCGTGAGTTGTAGAAGGGAGATCTCTTTCAATCGCAACTCACATCTTAGAGGAAAATGAGGCGTTGTCAGAAGGTCATAACCTCCTAGGCTTCGGTTCCTCCTCTCAGTTTAGAAAGTACTTTCTACTCCTACCGTTGCTTATCTTGCCACATGGACAGTCACCTAAAAATAAAGATGGAGTTGCTCATCTTAAAATAGCAAATTTCAATTTCTTATAAAATAGCCATGTAATAACATCTAACCTCTACTACTTATTTCGGGTGCCAGATGTGATCTCCATGAGATCCTCACCTACCTTACACTCTAATTTGGCTTCTAGCACCGTCGGTGGCTCTGCTTGAGTGCGGCTGAGATGGTATCCTCCTCAGTGCTAATCGTATGCGCTTCCGTCATGACTTCGGAAGCCAGAAGATGTCCTTGAGAAGCCGAATCCATCTGCGCTTCTTGTCTCTTCTGCTCCACCTGCTCGACACTAAGAGCTGAGGTGATATCGCAAGAGTCAGAGGCAGTCATCTCCTCCACCCGAAACACCTAGGAAGCCATCTCTTCTTCCTGTCTTAAAGAAGACGTCTTGTCTTCCGGAGCTTCCTCGCTCTTCTTCTCGGCTTCCAATGCTATCACCACCAAGTGGACAGTGAGGTCGAACTCCTCCTTGTCGAGGTCTTCCACAATGACTGGTCTTGGTGCACCAGAAGACGTAGCTTTAGAATAAAAAATCGAGAGAAGACCGTAGAGAGTCTTCAGACCCTCGACTTGTCGATCCAAGTAGCGGAACATGGTCTCCTTGCAGTCCACCAACATCTCCCTAGAAGCGTCAACCCATGTACGAGCTAGGGTCAGAAGCTTCCTTCTTGTAGTGAAGTTGAACTTCTTCCGAAGCGCTTCTCTCATTTGTGCCATAATCTCCTTGGCTCGGGCTTTTGCTTCTTCTCGCTGATTCTTCTCCTCTGCAGCCTTGGCTTCCACGGCTTCTCGCAGTGCACTCAAAGTCTTCTTCTCCTCTGCTAGATCAGTTAACTTACCGCTGATCGCAGAATTTCTTGCTCTCGCTGCTGAAGTCGCATCTGCAACTCCTGGTTGCTCTTCCACAGTTGTGCCAACTCCTTGACAGAAGCAGAAGCTTCCGTCTTATACTTCGTGGTAATCTTCTTTGTGGTGCGGAGGTTGGCTTCCAGAGCTTCCAGCTTCTGCTTCTGGGCTTCTTCTTGTTGAATCAAGGTCCAAAGATCAAATCCAGGCTGCAGCGGCTTCTCCTGAGTCATCGTGCGCTTCTCTACCAACTCCATCACTGGCTGGATCTCCGAACTGAAGAAGGCGCTGAATTCCTCCAGTCGTCTTCTCGCAGAAGACAAGTTCATGCCCACAAATCGGTTCTGAGACAGCTTCTCTATCTTCTAGACGCATGGGTACCTCTTCCGCCACAATGATCTTCTCCTTCTGTGCTCGAGAAGACGCTACTCTCAATGTCTTCAGGGGTGGAAGATCTCTTCCCATCGCAGAAGCATTCCTCTTCTCTACGCATCCTCCTGTCGCAGTCGGAACATCAACCCAGGTCTTGATTTCTGAGTCTTCGAAAGACTCCTTGTGATCATAGAAGTTGTCTTCCTGGTGATCTTGGTACTGGGGGTGTCTTCTTGTGAATCCGACTCGGATCCAGAGTGAATGGTGAGGAAAAATGTGCTCTTCTTAGGAATGCTCTTAGGTTCCATCCTCCTTGGTGACGATGAGTCTTCAGTGTCGCTGGAATCATCTTCTCTCACGTAATCGTCTTCTGATGAGTGCTTGATCTCTCTTGAAGCACTAGAGTGAGAGAGGAAGACATGACAGCCGCTCGATCTTCTTCCTCCGAGATCTCTTCCTTCATCTCTCGCTGTCCCGCTGGCCCATACTTGGCCAACTGGTTCTCCTTCAGGTCCCGCTTGGACACATACAGATAGCAGAAGAAGGGGGTGAGATGCCCTCTTACTGGGATGCCCTAGTACACTAACTCGGCATGGACGTAAGCGTGGAAGAAGACACCTCTGTTGACGACCTCTTCTACCCAAACCGCTTCCAGAAACTCCACATCCCTGTCTCCAAGATATCTGATCTTTTGAGTCTTTTTCTTGGAGAAAAGGTGAAGGTACAGCTTCCTCAGAAGACGCTTCTTTGGCTCCCGGTAGGCTCTCATCTTCCATCTGTTCCTCCCATGTCTATCTTCCAGGAAGAGGCATGTAGTACTCTTAAGTACATGTCACTTCTCATGAAATAATGATGAGAATCTTCTCTTTCTCGAGCCATATCCGCGGTTCTTTGATTCAAGCCGGTGAAAAGCTCTGTGCCACCACTTCACCGTCCTCAAGGAGGTCTTCCTCGGGCGACCCTTGCCTTGACAAGTACACGGTTGCGAGGAGACAATGATGTCCAGACCTCTTCTAGATTATCCTGGTCCGCGAGATTCCAATCCCATGTGAAGAAATTGAGTCCCAACTCCTTGATGAAAACTTTAGCCCCGATCAACTCTGCTTGTGGTAACACCAACCCTCGAGGATGCATCAACATTTCGAATTTCTATTACACTATACGACACATACTTATTGTGAGCCTAAGGCTCAATCCTTACTAGGTCCTCATAGTCCAGCTTCCACTCTCAGAAGACGAATTTAGTCTTCCAGAAGACAACTATTCTGTCTTCCAGAATTCTAACAGTGCTTCCTAAGTACATCACGTCTTCCGAGCTATATCTAAGCAATCCTAAATAAGCAAGGCATCGCATGGATTCCTAAGAAGACAATCCATCTTGCAGTTCATCCTACTTCCTAACAGAAGATGACAAGATATGTGAGAAGCGAAGTCTGTGAATGGTTCAGAAGAAGGTTGAGGACTCCTACGGTGACCGTGGCAGGAAGACTCCCGAGACAACTTCTGATTAACTGACGTCTTCAGAAGACTTCTCACATCTAGGCTTCTCATCACTTGTCTCACGTATCTTCGACTTCCTACACACAATCTAGTCTCGCAACAGACACAAAACATTCGCATTCTGTCTTTCGACTCCTCATCTCGCATACACTCTCAATAGAAGCTTGTTGTAATTAGAAGACATGACCCTTGACAATTTTCTCCAGATTCTACTAGCAAGGCTTCTCACAACTCTCTTCTAGAGTTCAGGAAGAAGAAGGAACATGCTGCTATCAGTCAGAGAGAAGAGATCCGTAAAGGACCCTCACATCTTCTCGCGCATTCTGCCAGCCTTTCCAATCTTCTAGCTCTCTAGGAAGATGTGGATTTGAGAAGCCGGGAAGCTTGGGAGGCACTTGCTCGGTTCTCAATTTCTTGCTTCTCGAAACAAAAATCAACTCTCAAGTACACTCTGGATTCACATCAAGCTTCTCACAACTCAAAGTCCAATCCAATCCAACTACTTGATGCGAATTGCAAACATTCAACTTCTAGAAATGTCCAGATATTCAGATGAGTCTTTTGTCCACGGATTCTATGTCAGAAGCACAATAGGGTAAGGAAATTGATAGATAGAACAACGAATTTTGGAATGAGGAAGAAGGGAAGCTCAATTTCATTTCTCAGAAAGAGATTGGGGAGATGGCTGCGGAAAATTGGACAGCGCTTCCGCGTCCAATCTTCTCAGAGAAAATTCAGGAGAGGGGAAGGATCGATAGTCTTCCTGCAAACGATCGAGGAAGCGTGGGAAGCATAGGAGCAGAGGGCGGAAGCGATGAGGAAGGGAGAAGAAGTGAAAAGAACCTCAGTACTGCTTCCAGTGTGTTACGCTTCTGATTGCTTCTTCAGTCTTCTACACGCCTCAGTGCTTTGATTTCACTTTCAATGTCTTCGTCTTGCCACGATCATGCTTCTGCCTCCAACCTCGAGGTGCTGCAATGCTGCTTCCACAATCGAACTCGATCTGCTGTAGTTTGAAGCTTCCACTCTCGATTTCCTCTTTCGACCCTCAATTTTTAATCCTCTATTCGCGTGAGGATTCCCAACTCTTCTACCTCGAGTGTGCTTCCTGCTGGAAGATGTCCTCTTTTACTCACTCATTGTAATTTACTTCTATGCGTTTCCAACATCCTCCTCATTCCTAAATCGAGAAGCAGCAAAGAGAGCTATGGTGCTAATGCGCCTCTGGCTTCCTTGTCTTCCTTTCGTGATTTAGGTAATGGTTCGATCTAACCTAGCTCTACCTACTATGATGGTGATTGTACGGTAGGTATACCTATCCATACCTAGTTGGTTCGCGGTTGGTACTTCCCGTGGTTGTAGTCACCGTCTTCTTGAAAGCATATTTTGGCTCTCGGCTTCCGACTGTCAGAAGACATCTTCCGGAACACGTCCGTCTTCCGGCTTCGGAAAAAGTCGACTTCTTCTCATGAATTCACCTTAAGATCATCTTCCCGCTAAGTATGATGTAATCTTAAGTAATAAGGTTACTTCAATTATATACACACGTCATTAACTTAAAATTTTTGAAAAAATCTCCGATCTTGCAAATTATGGGCACCACATACGTCCACCCTCACATGTTTGTGTCTCCACAAACATCGAGCTACTCTTTAAGCCCAGTACTTCTTGACACGCCATCCATTAACACGAGTGGTCATCAAGGTACCATCTAGCTCTTCCAGTTGTAAGGAACCATTGTCGAAGACTTTCAAGACTCTATAAAGACCCATCCAGGGAAGATGAAGCTTCCTAGAGAATTTCAGATGCTTGTTGTCGTATAGAAGAACCAGGTCTCCATCCTTGACAGTCACCTTCTTCAGCTTGCCGTCAGAGTTAACTTTTCGTTGTGCATGTACTTCGTAAGTCTTCTCGAGAGATGCATTCCTGTCTTCCTCGAACTCCACAAAGTTCAGAAGACGTTACTCTTGACTTTCCTCTTCTTCCATGCGTTCGGTAACATCCAACATATAGATAGGGACCTCCAACTCCATGAGGACAACGGGTGTTATCTCATAAGTTAGGTAGAAGGGTGTCTTATGAGTGGTGACTTTAGGTGAGATCATAAACCACAAAACAGATGGCAGCTTCGTGTCTCAATCATAAGCGTGGTTTACAGTTATCTTATTCAAAATGTTGCAGAGAAGATCATTCGACTTCTCTGTCAATCCATTAGCCTTCAGGTTGTACGGTGTCGTCTTCCGATGTTTGATCTTGAAATACTCAGTCAAGAAGGTAATGGTTTCATTCAAAAAATGAGTTCCTCTGTCTGACATCAGTTCAAACGGACATCCGTAACAAGTGATGATGTTGTGCCAAAAAAATTTACGCAACAGATAATCCAAGTTGCACTCACCAATACTATCTACCATAGCCAGGAGCTTGAAGACTGAACTCATAGAACTGAAGCATACAAGCCTTATCTGCGAAGTATAACCCTACTGGGGTTAGCCAAAAAACCCGTCCTAAATGCACTAATAGTCCTACTGAGACTAGTCACTACGCACTTGGTCAATCTAGCCGAGGTGCTAAACTGACGTGACATCCACAACAATGTCACATTAGCTTTATATCGTAATGTGTTAACATCATGTCAGCATGTTCTAACATGTGGCAATACCATGTCACCCTTCACTACCACATCATCATCTGAGTCATGTAAGTGGATTGTCATCTTAGCAAAAATGCAGAGTTATTTGTGCCACATCAGCAGACATGTGTCAATATGTCAAATTGACACTTTTTGGTTGTTGCAATGTCAACACTTGATCTGTCATATGTGCATCATGTCCTATCACCCATTAATTTATAAAACCCTCATAAATTTTCTGTCTTAGTTCTATTTGGGATTATTCAAAAACCACAGTTTGTATACTTGACGATAACTGCAAATTGATGCTGTCAAAAACTTGTTGGAACAAGTTGGAAAGTTTTCCTTCCCATTATCATAATTTCTCACCTTAACGGGTCCATGACACAACTAGATGTAAAATCAAAGTTCAGTGATAGACTAACGAAAAAAAATAAACAAGAATCTCAAAAGTCGAGCTATGTCTTTGCAGATTCATGATTAGTTAGGTCGATAAGGAGAATTACAATTCATATACTCGATGATACCTGCAAATTGGTGTTGTAAAAAATTTGTTGGAAAAAGTTGGAAAATTTTCCTTCCCAATATCACAGTTTTTCACCTCAAGGATCTATTACACAACTAGGTGTAAAATCAATGTTCAGAAGTAGACTAAACTGAAAAGAGCAAACACAAACCCTAAAAGCCGAGCTATGTCTTCGCAGATTCATGATTATCTATGCCAAGCTATATTTAAAAATATGAATTAAACGCATAAAGAGACAATGATGTGAATAAGATGTGAATTAGAATTGAATTTCATTTACCATTTCAGTATTGATGGATTTATTATTGATAGATTTACATTGATCTACAAATATTTTCATTTGCTTGTGAATAACGAATGATTTGAAGAAGATGCGGAGATTTCTTTCTTTTAGTATGAAGACTAATGGAAGTCTAGGATGAGTAAGTAGTGTATGTGCGTGAGAGAACTTGACAGTGTGGAGATGATTTGGAGAAATGTTTGGTTTGAGAACAGAGTTTTATCATTACGATTTTGATTCTTTGCTTGTTCTATGTCCATCGATTTGATAGGATATGTCTAGTGAAATCACAGATTGCAAACTTGTGCCAAGCACATACAATACATTAAGGTAGGAAATCGAGAATAATGTTTGTAATAAAACCTTGACTATGCAATGATTCATATTATTAGAAAGTGAATAATGTTTTGTACGAAAAAAGTGCTATGATCTGAGTGATTTTTCCTGTTGACTACAATTTACATAATTGAAAGTGAGGTTCACATCCATTGTTATTTTTCTGCTTATTATTACACATTTTCAAAATAAACATAAACTATGACGCAGAATACGACTATAAGATATTTCTAATAGTTTCTTGATCTTCGACTTGTTGTGGATTTTTTCAAGCCAATGCAAGAACTTTTGCTCAAGTGGTTGATGTTTTGGAAGGTGATCATATGACAGATGGATTTCAAACGATCTGAATTTTATTCTTTATATGTGCTTAGTGCTTGTGGTCGCAAAAGACAACATCTATTTCATTCACAATTATGAAAAGTTCAAGATAGTGGACAGTTTAACATGTTGTGTTTGGATGGACAACCAAGACTTGCTTTCTTCTGTCATTTGTCTCTTGGTGTCCTTCATAGTGTTGCAAAAGTCATGTTTGTTTCTACTCCGCTCATTATTATGAATTTTATATAGATGTAAAATTGATTTGATCTTAGTGAACTCTCTCTTGATTCATTTCTTTGGATTCACTCTCGGAGGTTACTTTGAGTGTACAAATTATCATTACTGGTTTGAACATTTGATGACAATCAAACCTTAAGGACCTTATGTTGAATTTTGATATGCAACAAGACCTTAGAAGATCATATCATAATCAATGAGTTCGTGACTGCAATATTAGTCATGACCTTATCCTTCTCATTTATGAACTCAAACTTTGTCCTCTATAATCTCTTCTCCAATGTCGTTTGCATTTAACCTCCAGATACCTTCAGATAAACATTAATATGATATTCATATCAACCATAATTAATAAAATGCTATCCAAACTATCCATGTGAAATACAATCTTGTTCCACAAACACACACGAGTAAAATGAATATGACTAAAAACCATAACTAGTTAAGCATAGAAAACTAATGTACCAAGTCATACGTCTCCGCTTCCTGAAGTTTATCACTGCAAATTTACAGAACATAACTATCCACACATATCGTCTGTTTACATGTATGTGAGCTCAATGATGAAGCAAATGTGTCATAATTTATAAGCTCAAAAGAAAAAGATCTCCATGTGTAATATAAATTTAATCAGAATGATTTATATATATTTTAAAGTCTTATTACGCCACTGGAACCACATACATAATTTCATTAAATATACGTTCAAAAAATATAAAGTTCACTATCACATTCGAATCAAAATAAGCTTTTAACACATGACTTGTTAAAAATATACGCTCTAACATGATACAAATTGCATGGAAAACGATAACATTTGTGTTCTTATCTATTATTTGCTTATTTCTTAAATATTTAAGCTTTTTCTATACATACTTCTTTTGATAGAGTCGAATGAATATTTGGCATTTGCTTACATGTCTAAGAATATAGCTATTGAAATACAAACAATATAATGAGGAACAATTCAATATCCATAGTAAAATATACTTGATACCAATTTTTGTTGCTAGTGTCATTCCAAGTTGTATTCAGTCCTTAAATAACTTTTTCATGTGAAAGAAACATATTCAGTTTTAGTAAGTCCCTCGTGCTGAATAAAAATGCTATGCACGGAACCACAAGATTCAATTTAAACAACTGAAAACCAGACTCATGCACTTAAGTAACAAGTCTTAACCGGTCGGTTAAGACTTGTTTAAATATTAACTACTATAAAACGCAGAATACTAATATTAATAGATATCACTTTAGCTGCGCAATCCAACTTTTCCAGCTCATTTGACATTAGTAGGTGCTCAATTTTGTAGGGTGGTCTGGTGGGTGCATAAGGGTTGCAAGTTTGAGGCAAAAATGAATTGGAAAAAGAATGGAACTTAGGCATTGAGTAGAAGCAAACTTCACAGCCTGAATGAACTGGAGAGGACCGTGGGAGGAGCTCGTACCTGGGACCGAGGACTGTCCGTCACTCTCACTGGAGGTGGTACGAACCGAACCTAGCTTGCTCTGTCTGGAACCTGCCTGCTCACCTCAACGAAGGTAGGAGGAGGATGTAGGAGGAGGGGAAAAGAGCACTTTCGTCTGTTGCAGAGGGACGAGAGGAGAAGAGTGAATGTTCCGCCTTGAGCTCGGTTGCCCGTCAAAGGTTGTGCTCGCTGCTACTTCGCTTGCGTTTTTCTCTTCTATCCTGCTCTGCCCTGCCTTGGCCAGCCTCGGCCCTCCTCTCCCCGAGTCGTCTGGAGCAATCAGCAAACCAGGGATGTAGGATGCTTGCTTGTTTTGGACGCCACTGGAGTTTTGTTTTGTTCCTCCGAGATTTGGTCCTCTTGCACAGAGCTCTGCTTTCCCCTATACCTTTCGGTCATTTGCTTTCTGTCGTTTCTCGACTGTTCACTTCCAAAGCTCATTGTGGAGCAGATTTTCCCGTAAACTTTGGAGTCGGGAGGTGCCGGGTACGACGACATTAAGATTCTTACTTGGGACGTTTGGCAATTTCAGCAGGGTGGAGGACAATTTCGGTTCTTTAGCAGCCGACTGTAGTGTTCCGCGTTTAGCTCGGATTTTCGATGGAGTTAGATCTTACCTCTCGGTACGGCCGATAGCTTGTCGATCAAGGCAAGGGATTGGATTTCCGATCGCCTTTCGCGTCGTCCGTTTTGACTTCAACCGATAGCTCATGGTGTTGGAAAGCTTTTAGAAGGCTTCCTCTTTCGGCCCCGTAGGAAGGCTTTGGGCGAATCTTGTGATTCGTGTTCAGTCGAGTCGTCCCCCTCATCCGAGTGGAATTTAAAAGGCCTCTTCACCGCTGGAATAACGTCGATTCGGATTCTTACGCCCTAAACATCCGTGATGGACTCCGAAGATGACATGCAGGATGCTTATGGAGGAGATTCCGATGAAAATCTATCTAATGAGAATGAAGAAGAAGATGAAGAAGTCAGTCAGAACAATGAGCCCGATTACGGTTTTGATGACTTTGCCGCCGACGATGACATTAATCCTAGTTCGCGGCTGCCCCAATCGAGTTACACCATTTTGAGTGAGGCGGACATTCGACAACGACAAGCTGGAGCCATCAGCACTATCACTACTTTCTTGTCCGTATCAAATATGGAAGCGGGAATTCTCCTCCGACATTTTAAGTGGAGCGTAACCAAGGTGAATGACGAGTGGTTCACAGACGAAGAGAGTGTCAGGAAAAGCGTGGGCCTGACTTCGACACGGGCTGAAAATCGCAGAAAGTCGTTCACTGACAACTTGAAGTGTGTAATTTGTTTTGAGATGCATCCTGTTTCTAGAATGAAATCTTCCCCAGGCTGCGAACACAACTTCTGCGAAGCCTGCTGGACAGGGTACATACACACCGCAATCAACGATGGACCCGGATGTCTCACCTTACGGTGCGCAGAACCGGCCTGTGGTTCTGCAATCGGCGAAGACATGGTTTTGGAACTGGTTGGTGAGGAAGACCGACAGAAGTACAAACGCTATCTGCTCAGATCGTACGTCGAAGACAATCGGAAGGCGAAATGGTGTCCGGCTCCGGGCTGTGAGTACGCCGTTGAATTAGGGTTTGTTTCTGGTGCAGGTTCATACGATGTTGTGTGCAAGTGCGGTCACAATTTCTGCTGGAACTGCTTAGAAGAGGCGCACCGGCCCGTGGACTGCGACACAGTAGCACGATGGATTCTAAAGAATAGCGCTGAGTCAGAGAATATGAATTGGATCCTCGCAAATTCGAAGCCTTGTCCGAAGTGCAAACGTCCCATTGAGAAAAATCAAGGGTGCATGCACATCACATGCACCCCTCCTTGTAAATTCGAGTTTTGCTGGCTATGCCTAGGAGCTTGGACCGATCATGGTGAAAGAACAGGAGGATTCTACGCCTGCAATCGGTACGAAGCAGCTAAGCAAGAGGGTGTTTACGACGAAGCTGATCGCAGGAGAGATATGGCGAAGAACTCTTTAGAGCGCTACACGCATTACTATGAAAGATGGGCAACAAATGAATCGTCTAGGGCTAAAGCGTACACCGATCTCTTACAAATGCAGGCTGTGCACATTGAGAAGCTTAGTGACAAGCAATGTCAGCCAGTGTCTCAGTTGAAATTTGTGACTGAGGCGTGGCTCCAGATTGTGGAGTGTCGTAGAGTCCTTAAGTGGACTTATGCTTACGGATACTATCTTCCGGAGCAGGAACATGCCAAGAGACAATTTTTCGAGTATCTGCAGGGAGAGGCAGAAGCTGGATTGGAGAGGCTGCATCAATGCGCAGAGAAGGATCTCCAAGAGTTTCTCGAAGGGGACAGCTGGCAAAACAATTTCAATGATTTCCGCACGAAATTAGCGGGTTTGACCAGTGTCACACGAACTTATTTCGAGAAAATAGTTAAAGCATTGGAAAACGGACTGCAAGATGTTGTCCAAGGACAAGGAGCTCAGGTAGGCCAGGCAAGCCACGTTGGTCAGGGAAGCCGCCGAAGGTAGCAGTACATTTACGCTTTGGGTAGCTGTGTAAGGGCAGGGAACCCGAGTTCCCTGTGAACATCCAGTTTGTTGTTGAGCTCTTTATTGTCATCAGAGTAAATGCCACCTATTGTACTAGTATCACCCTCGTTATCCGGTTTTGGAGTAGGAGCCAGAATGTGCTCCCCGCCAGTATGTTCCTCGGGATTCTTCGGAGATTATGCCAAGGAATTCAGTTTACAGGGGGGCTTTCATCGAGCAGGGACGAAGTTGTAAGATACTCATGGACGAGCCCAACTTTGGGAAGGCCAAGTGGTCTCGATTCTGTACGTGGTCTGAGGTATCTGTTCTTCTGATATACCCCGTGCCATCAACGATTCTCATTTTGCTGGTTCCTGTCTCGTCAGATTTGCATCCGTGTCTGTTAGGTGCCCATGCACTTCCTTTTCTCAGGTCAGATGTTGTGGGTTATTGGTAGGGTTTGAGAACGGGAGAAAACTATCTGGGGTCACGAGATGCTGTCGATGCTATCAAATTCTCTGTGGATACATCTAATCTGAAGATGAGCGGATTGACCTAACACTCATCATTTCGTAAGTACATTCTTTCCGGTTCAGTAGTTACATCTCTCCGCTTGCGGTGACGTTTCCTAGGTTGGTTGTCCGGGCCGCCAGGCGTTTGGGTCCTGTTGCGTGGATATCGGCCCGAAATATACATTTTCTTTGTAAGGTAGTATTGAAGAGGTTTCTTAGCCTCATGGATACATCGGCTGCGGTGGTACACTCAAGTAGCCCGTTATAAAGTTGTACTTGCTGTTACCGGCTCTATTCCCGATACTTATAAAGCCGAAAAATCTTGCTCTTTCTTTCGTTTCTTGGGAGATCCCCGTTCTTAATTCTACGCCTTCCGCGCTAAAGTTCCTTCGCGTCTTCTGTGGGACATTTCGGTTGCCAAAATGTAAACTAGGCGGCAAATCCAGTCCCAAGTCGTTTCTTGTATGGATTCTCATACCCAGACCACAAATCGAAAATTTTAACTTCCTCTTGCTGCCGTGTTGAGACATGAGGTCTCTGAGGGTTTATCTTTTCATTAGAACAACTATCAGATCTCTGTTGTCATCTGTTTTTGTGAGGTTATGTAGCATGTGATAACTCACGTAAATTAGCAGTCGTTGAGTAGTTGGAGAGTTTACACCACGGGTAATCTAGTGTGGGAGGAAGTGCCAGGTTTTCTCCTTTTGACTGAACAGCAATGGGTTTAGCCAGCCCTAGCCACCAGCCCCTAATGTTCTAAGTCCATGAAACGACCCACTTGCGTTTGATGTAGATTTCTGCTCCTTTTTACTTGCTGTCATGACAAGTCTGGTTCCCCGGTGAACGGTTTGAGAGTGCTCACGTGCGGTCGATGCAAAAGTGACTTTGTGAATGACCGTGTGGAGCCAACAAGCTGAACCTCTCACAGAGTGACTGTCATGATGTGTGGGCCTTGGCTGGTTTGTCGCTCTGGTGCTTCCTTTCTCCCTTTCTGCAGCCGGTGTGATATGTTGTCCGTTGTTGTGAACTACTTACCCCCCACTTCAGGGTCCTATTCTGCGGGTTAATATAAGCCTCTGTAGCATACCGCATGCACCGTTTATCTCCACTCTTGTGATACTGCTGTTTTGTCCCATTCCGTTTCCTTTTCTGCAGAGAAACCGCATGCGCTTAGATTTGTTAGTTCTGCAGATTGTACTTGTCTCTTACTTTGCACTTCCATACTAGGGAGCACCATCCCCGGCAATGTGCCCTGTGCTATACATTTCCGTTGGTCCGTCCATTGGTTATAGACATTAGCTAACTTAAGAGGTTTAAACCTCAGATGTCCCGGAACTGAACAGAAACTCCTGGACCGACAAGGCCCTGATGAGTCGGTTAAGTCTTCACCTGATTGACTACTTTTCCTACTCATCTACAGCCTAACCCTCTCTGTTGGGTGCTGATGAAGTCAGAGAGCAGGTTGAGGTGCATGCGACGGGAGTGTGTTCTGCTGCATGCCCCTAGTGTATATTGTGGTAATTAGGTTCTTGAGTGTACACCTACTCAGTACCTAAATGCATCAGTGACGCACTGGCATAAATAAAGTTTCTTTCTTTGTTCTCTCTGTATTCACTCGTTAAGTCGGTGCTCCTCAACTCACTTGCAACTAACTCCTTTCTGAGCGTGTTACCTCTATGCTAGAGAGTGGTCCTTGAGAACATCTGCCATTCTCTAGTATGAATATAACTCTCTTCTGAGCGGGGATTCTTTTGGCTATCTGTATCTACGTTTGCCCAGATAGCTTTCGCTTATTTCACTATTGTAGTGCACAAATCCAGTTTGTCTTCACTTCCGCACTGGTTTTTACATTAGCTTCTCAAATTAGATGCATGCCATCTATACAGTCGCATTCGACTTTATACCAAGGGGTACCTTTTCTGGAAATGTGCTTCGTACTACACATTCCCATCGGCACACCCTCCGGTTACAGGAAAAATGGCTAACTCCAGTTGGCATGTTAGCGCACATTCTGCTCCTAATCGCTTCTTACTATGAATTTGGCGGGGCTAATTGCGGGTTGCGTCACTACTAGAGAGTGGTCCTTGAGAATATCTGCCATTCTCGACGTATGAATAAACTTCTCAAACCAAGTTAGCATACATGTTACCACTCTCTGTTACTCACTTTGTACTTGCATGGGTTCAAGACAGATCAGACTTGGAACATGTTTAACAGATCCATGTTCGGACTACTTAAGTTGTCAGCATGGGCTTTTATGTGCTTGTTGAGTAGCGGTTTTTGGATCTTTACAACAGGATTCTTTGCCTAAAACGAGGCTTAGGCTTTACCTGCTGTATTTGCTAGTCCAGCTCTATCATGAACTTCCGGCAGATCTTTGCTTTGAGAACGAACCGTCAAACCTCACATCTTGATATTTCTCGGGAAGCGTTCATAGCATTCGCCGTAGGTACGTTATGTGTGTACCGTGTCGATTTATGCGACTGATCTTGCTACATATCTCGGCTTGGCTATCGGATCCGGTCTGTTCAGTATGTGTAAGGGTTTCTACTTTCTGTTCTGCTACTGATCTCCATCTAGCTTGATATTCTAATGCTTCCTGCATGAATTTGAATGAAGGACTGTTATATCTACGGATCCCGCTGTTCATACATGAATATCTCAGTGAAAAGAGTACCTATGTAAAGGGAGATATCACTCGAAGAAATATTATGTGTACGGTCGTTCAGTATTGTTTGGTTACGTACAGCCAAACCATCTCGTACATAACTTGTTTATCTGGTGTCTTTGTTTCTTTTTCTAGTAACTTTGTCACATGTAGCTGTTTATTTTATACTGTTCGACAGTTAGCTGTATGTCACGGTTATCCAAAACCGTCCCGTAAATCTTAACCAAATCGACCTGGGTCTCTGGGTCTCTCTTATTTCCAGTTCATTCCCTTGGAGTCTTGAGGAGAACAGGCACAACCTTAGAGAAGATAATTATGGTTGCACTTTCATTTTTTGTTCCATGTATGCCTACTCTGGGTCTTTGGGGGTTGCCTTCAGTTTGTGAACATAGTTCCTGATTCGAAGTGCTATATTCATACACCAAGGTATTGTTCCATGCATGCCTCGTATGCGCCCGTGCTTAGAGATTAGGTTTGGCCCTGTTAGTGCATTCAGTTTCAGGAACACACTGAAGGGCTTAGATCTGTTTTAGACTGGATTCAATCAGCGGACTTCGTATCGTAGCAAAATGACGATTCCCCTTCTGAGGGGACCAACTTGTCGTTCGAGTTCTAGGATTATTTTTCATTGCACGAAAGGTTGTTAGTTCAAAGCCTTGTGAAATCCCGTAGGCAACAGAACTAGGTATCCCTTGCACCTCGTGTGGCGTGGATGCTGCTGTAATCTCCAGATCAGTTGGGTTTCCAGTACTGGAGCTGATATAGCCACTGCTTTGGCGGTTTCTTTGTCTTTTGACCACTCGAGACAAAGTGGAACCACCATTTGCCGATCCTGCAGTTTTTAGTAATCTTGGTGTATCATGTCCGAGTTCCTGATAATGTGGATTCGTGTCAGCCTTGTTTTTCATCCATCCGTATTTTCTCCAGTTTATCACGTTCTCATGCAGAAGCATCTGGATTGGGACTCCTTCATATGATATTCCATATGGGGAGCACAGCGCCGAGGTGGATGGCTAAGTGGCAGGCATAGGGAATTTGTCGGACCTGAGTGTCTTCGTATGAAATGTGTAATTGGTGTACGGGAGCACCGTTCACGTATATCGCAGGGTAGTGCGCTCATAAGAGCAGTACGGATGTGGAATCTGCCGTGACAATTTTCTATCTTGGCAAGAATATGTTATTCTGTGTGCCCAATGGAGCTGATAGTATCGTAAATCTGTATTATCGTCAACATGACGTTTGTATATATAGAACGAAAGGTACAACCTCTTTGCAGTGCTGCAGCACGGCGCTGCAGCACAGACAGTGGACAATTCTCCCACAAATTGTACCTGTGCCTCCCCATGCTGATCAGGTGCCTCCAGGTGAATCTTCTCTGTCGACTATGGTGGACGATAGGAGTACAACATGAGGTACACCTTTTTCAACTCCAGTCACTCGTGTACATACAGCAAGGAGGAGGAAATGCGTCCTCCAGGGCAGTTCATGTCCTGCTTTATGCTAGAAACGAACTCTGGTTAAACTCCTCAAAACTTCAGGTCACACTGAGGGGAGTGTATGAACATAAGGCGTAAGTAGTCAGTCGACTTAGCTTTGGTCGCAGATTACTGGATATGTTGAGGGTGCATATCTGGCGAGTTGCGTACCGAGGTAGAAACGAAGGGATTTGATGCAAGCTTCTCCGCCTGCCAAACTATTTGAATAGTTTTTACGTTCGCAAGAGCTCCGTTTGACGATGGCTCTTATAGTGAAGTATTTGGTTGGCTTTGTTTGTATCTGAATGAAATGAGGTGGTATCCTTTATGTTTGCTGTAACTGGAAGACTTTAAATGGACAACATAGGTGTAGCTTCTCAGGAATGAGTGCGAAGATCTAAAGGCACGTTTTTTTTGACGATATAATCGGGAGTGCAAAAAACCCTTGAGAGAACTTACGGTATCACTTAACGTTCAGGTCCGCGCTTATTTTCGAGATTAGTCGTTCGCACGTACCTATTCAGGAGAGGAGTAACAGGGCTTCCAACAAAATCTGTAAATGAGACGTACTTGGCAATAGGAGTAACCTGTTATGTTGGATGTAAGTGCCTGAGATTTTCGTACACACAACCATGTTGAAGTTGTGGTGATCCATCAGAAGCAACTGCTCTAGCGAGCGGGGTGACTCGGTGGCTGCAAAGGATGTTCCTCTGTGTACGGTAGTGTATTGTCAAGTGATCGCTCTGTCAAGTGATCTGAATCGTACTTCCATCTGTATGTGGAGTCTAATTTTGTTCGCGTGCCCTGTGCAGGATTTCACCGTTGAGTAAGTACTTTGCCAATAGGATGGATGGGATGATTGGTCGTTTCGTGCAAAAGCAAGATGAGGGCAGGGCATGTCGATCTCCACTACCAGCGCACAGGAGCATACTAGCAAGCAAGAGAATAGGGTGAGGTGGAGGTGCGCAGGAACGGTTACCGAAATTGTTCGTACGTACTTTTATTTCACCATTTCATAGTTCGCACTTCTATCGTAAATAGAACGATAGAAACAGACATGTACAACCTTTTGATGTACACTTTGAATGTATATAAGCTATGTGGCAATAAAATCTCTCCCGCTCCCCTTTTTATTCTCTGAGAAACTTGATGAATGCGGCCATTTCCTTGCACACAGGGCCCGAATTTGACTTGACTTGGATTTTAGGCTACGCCGGAAGATCGGTACCTGATTCGTCCGTTTGTCATTTTGCGAGTAGTTAACCTGGGAGTTACGAAGCAGCAGCCATACAGCCTGGTGGTATCCCGGGATTGCTGGTTTATGTGTGTAGGATTTCATTTCATAGGTGGCGGAGACCTCGTTGCCTGCCCAAATCACCGAATCATGCAACTGAACTTTGAGCATGGGCATAAATGGAATAGGAGGAGAAAGAGGATAGGCTCGTAACGGATGACTCCGCTTTCGTCGATAGTCGTCACCAGTTTTTCTCATAACTCCGGAAGGAGTTACAGTGCTAATAACGAAATGTCTGTATTATGATATTTCGGTAGGACGACGGATTTCTGAACTGATTTCTCGGGATCTTCCAGGCCACGTGTTTGGTTATGGTCCGTGTAGTTCAGTTTTACTAGGCGGTTTGCCTCTCGACTCGTTCGTCGCCGTCGGCAGAAGAGCCTCGGTGGTTGTTTCACAGGTTGAATGACGGACTAGGCTAAGAACGGCGATCGGTGGATTGTCATACGTGTCGGTGGTCTGTCTTTCGTTGATTGTGGTGTTGATCGGTAGATCGTCATCCATGTTAGCGATGCGTCTTTTGTCGGCGATTGTGATGTTATTTCGTGCATCGGCGATAGAATTGTGTACTATAGTCATGGAATGCGTTAACTTTTGTTAATTTTTTCGTTAATTGTTATAAATATATAATTTTATATTAAATTTGAAAGAAATAGACTATAAAATTCCATATCATATGATTATTTCGTTGAAACTCGTATAATTTTATTTGTCTCCAAATTTGATCTTTAAACAAGATGGAAAATAATTAAAATCTTTTGTAAACAATGGGATATATAACAAATTCATGACATTTGATTGGTGTGTGATTTTCCATGTGGTAATAGAATAGGAAGAGATGTATTTGAGTAAAATCGAGATATATAGTGCATCAATAGAATACAGACTTGAGTAGAGGTTTGAACTTCCAAAACTTCATGGAAGCTATTGAACAAATAGAAAGTACTGGCACGATCTTTATCTTACTTAATGACACATGGACATCTATTGTCCACGAGATGAAACAACTAGTTAATGAAATGTACATCTAGATATCAAGTTGTGTCTCAAAGATCTCCTTATTTGTTTCAAACTCAATATTATTTGGTACCTCACTATTTCAAAAACAATGGAATGAATATTCTTGTAATTCTCTTGTCTTGAAGAGAAAATTAGAGCTTTCAAACTTTTCAGCTATTCTTTCCTCAGTAGCTCAAAGTGAACATTGGCCTCATCTGTATTCACCATATGAAGCATCGAAAATAATTTCATAGATGTAATCATACTACATTACATAACATTACATCTGGCTTCTACTTCTTGAGTTATTATTTGGCATCTCTATAAACTCTCGGATGCTTTGAACTTCTTTTTTTTCGTGAATGGTTAATTTTGACTCATACTCTTTCATACTTGCTCTTCATTTTATGTCTGTCTCATTCGAATGAGAGTTCCTCTCTTTTCTCATTTCATTTCAACTCGGTATACGGACGACCGAGTTTAAATTCGGTCTATTCCAATTGACAAGGTTGCTTTCAATGGGATGTTGGTAGCCTCCACCAGATAAGTGAAATTTTTTGTTAATTTGAAGAGAAACCATCGCAATCCAACCTCCACTTAGACTAGACGATCTATAATGGAAGAGGTTGGACAGAAGCACTGCAGAAACATCTTTTTGTCACTCACGGATGTGCTTTGAGTCATCACAAGCACTTGTTATGGAGTGCGTGTTGTTGTTTGCTGCTTCTTCAGCAGTCGTTAGGTGACTCGAAACACAAGCACTTGTTCTAGAAGCGTGTTAACGTTTGTTGCTTGTTTCACAGTCAATCATTTTCCTCAATTGTTGTTACTCCGTTTGAATTACTCTAATATATTACATTGGTTTATCTTTTCCTCCCAATCTTGTCATAGTTCTATGCTATTTCAAATCCAAAATATCATTCTTTTGTAATGTTCAGGTAAGTTTCATTGCACCAAAAATGATAATGTAGATTTGTAGTGATGAACCAACATAATACTAAATTTGGTTCTTTTATGTTACTGGAAAAAGTGTAAATATTCTAGAGAAATTCTAGACTAAACTAACTGAATATATCTATAATTGTTAGATGCTTGGACCTATCGAGGTAAAAAAAATCGGTGTATGATCTTCTCTTATGCATAAAAGAATACTCTTTGATCACGTTGAGATAAAAAATGAAGAGTTTGGTCCACTGATCGAGAAGAACAAAACAACCTCAAGTCATAAGTGAACAAAAATTGATAGAAATGAGTTCTCTCTATGAGTCAATCTCTCTCATGTCATCAAATTTGCTTAATGAAATTTTGTAATGTCTTCAATTTCTTGAAAGACTCGATGTTCTGATCCCAATAGATCCAAGGATAACAAATTTAGAACCCAGAACGGCTCGAACTGTCAAACTCTCCTTCGTAGGTAACTGAAGCACTCCAATCTTCCTTCCTTACATCTCAATTCCTTCGAGAACACACAACACGATCAGTCTCTTCCCAAACTTTTTTATCTTATGCACAGATCTGAACCCAATGACATCTTACGCATATGCATTGGATTTTATAATCTCTCGAAACGTCCACCCGAGTCGTAGGTACGAGCTGATTCTTCAAGCATCCTCCTTATCTCAGTTCACAGTATGTGAGTTTCTCCAGATTATGAATAAAGAACCATCTTATGTCCTTAGTATAGCTTCAGGAAACACAAATACCAGTCAACGCTGACAAGCTAAGGCCTAGCTTGTTTTTCCTGTCTTTTGAATCTCATAACTTCGTCATTAAATGTCCAAACGAAATAAATCAAGTGCACATGGAAATCTTACAATGAGCTCTACCACTTTGTACGACAAAATGTTGATCCGAAAATGGATCAAAAGTCGATATTTCACTCCATAATCGTCTTTGAAGCGAAAATGTGAAACTCTTATATTTGACTTTCAAGTAGAAGTCGGTCTACAACACGACAACATAATGGACAAGATGGCTGGACTCTTTCGAACATTGGCTCTGCACTCTATAATCAACGTTGAACAGTGTAGAGCATCTTTTGTTTGAAAGTGATAATAATGACCAATAGCAACCATGTATGTTTAGTTCCGACTTACAAAGGAATTTATATTCTCTTACAAATGTTAATATGCTTAGATGCATAACATATCATTTCTTAGTATCATTCTGAATTTTAGCTCAAGTATATCCAGTTGTGCAGGTATGTGTTTTTGTTTTCAGTTCTCATTTTCGCACTGGAGAGTACTCTGCAATTGCATACAGCGTGTCGTATGAATGTAAACTCTTTCACGAACATGTTTACTTTGACTTTTTGAGTGTATTATGTATACATGTAGTAATTTCCTCACTACTAATGTGAAGGCATTCAAGAGTAATACGCAAGTTATCATAACAATGGTGTCTATTGTGTAGACAGTGACGAAATACTAAGAAAAGTACGAGATTATGAAAGGGACTCGTAGCATAGACACATAGTAGAATATAGACACATAGTAGAATAGACACATAGTAGAAGAGATGTTGAAGTCATTTTCAGAAATTACAATTACAATCCAATATAGTCCTTGCACACCATCAATGCCCATGTGAACATTCTGAGCCCTAGGATGATAGGTTAATTCACTAACCTACCTTCGTTATTATTTATGGAAGAGTTACAATGATATCGTTCAATCAAAATTCCACACATACCCAAAGGTCTGTTTCGCATCCCGGTACAAATGCAATCATCTCATATTGCTAAACATGAAATATAATATTGAAACTTCATCTCGGTAAAGTTAGAATAAGGATAGCTTTCTTTCATCTTGCCACTAGTATCATACATTTCCACATGGATCAGCTGTTTAGAGAAGAAAAAACTACTTCAAAAAATCTTTACAAGTATGCATCTTTGTCCCTCAAAGCATCCAGTACCTTCCCCACGGCCTTGTACATGCAATTTCATTTTCTCTTATGAAAAAACGTATAAATGTTATATAAAAACGTTATACTAAATTATTTTCAAAATTTCTCTCTAACTGCTATGTGTCAACTAGTCTCTGAATTGACAACACATCTCCACATAAGCCATAAGTATGATATGGACTCACGCGCTACTGGGGATATATGACTGGAACTCTTTAAGTGAAAAGGCATCATTTCATGTGAACATTAATTTATTTTTTAATCATAAATTAATGTATCTTACATCTATTCAAAAAATCTTTACAAGTTATGGATCTTTGTTCCTCGTAGCAACCAATAAGAGCAACGATGAAACAAGTGTATAGAGGGTTTAGGCGGAAATGTGATCTCCCCAACTATTATGAGACTATTAACGAATTACACATACGACCAAACACCCCTCCAACAAAAGACTTATTGCACGAGTCTCCAATCGCAAGAAATACAATACATTTATGACGCTAACGAATTATTAATTATAGGTTGATATACGTTACTTTAACCATGAATCTAACCACTATGCCAATCTTTTTAGTGGATATTAAAAGAAAAACAGATTTAATTTCCACGTTGTAGACATACATATGAGATGGCAAAGTGCTGCAAGAGCATATAATGAGATCGCCTAGTGACTCCCGCTATATAAGGACATTGCCTAGTGATTCCCGGTTGTCGAAAATAATTCCAAGATCTCAAAACCCCGCATGTACGTTACACAACTTTTCATCGCAACAAACTCCAGAAGTCCACAGCGCCAAACTGCCTTGGTAGCAATAGTATTTTGGGAAAAGCTGAAATAGACAAAACTAGAATAACGCAGTGCAGTTATGGCCTAACTAAAACGCCATAACGTTTTCACATATTCCTCCCATTGATTTACCATAGTATTTATGAGAAGTGTCCCAATACAAAGAGTTACACAATTCCAATTTCGTGAGATGAGAACACACACTATCCCAGCATGTAGACTCTAATTTCTTGGCCGATCTTGGCCGATCATTGGCTTCATGGAAGTATAAAAAATAAGAAAAAACAAATCCTAAACGCAAACATAATTCCAGTCATATGACAACATAAATATGATCAAAACATGTACCTACCAGTGACGAGAACACACACTATCTCCGCATGTAGACTAATTTCTTGCCGGATCTTGGCCGATCATTGGCTTCATGGAAGTATAAAAAATAAGAAAAAACAAATCCTAAACGCAAACATAATTCCAGTCATATGACAACATAAATATGATCAAAACATGTACCTACCAGTGACGAGAACACACACTATCTCCGCATGTAGACTAATTTCTTGCCGGATCTTGGCCGATCTTTGGCTTCATGGAAGTATTAAAGAAAAGAAAAAACAAATCCTAAACGCAAACCCAATTTCAGTCATATGACAACATAAATATGATCAAAACATGTACTTACCAGTTTCTTAGCAGATCTTTGATTTCATAGTAGTATGGAAAAAGAACCTAAAAAAACTTTTAAAGTACGAAAAGAAAAAACCAAAATATTACGTCCCAAACTATGAACCGACGCTAAACAACATAGCACAACCAACTACAAAAAAGACAGTTCCCAATGCAAACAATAAAGCTAGAAATAATACGTCCCAAAGTACAAACACTAAACTACATTACACAACCACCCCTGAGCAAAAATCATCAAACACATCAACGCTCGTCCTCTCCCACACCTTCGTTCGCACAAAGTCCTTCAGATCAGTCCGGGTCCGAGGTTCGACCCTGGCCGGTGGCTTGTGGGGAATGACGTTTAACTGCAAATATTCAGGAAGGTGAGGATCCCAGTGCCGAACCGAGGTATTTATCGTTACCGAGCTGTGTAGCTATTCAGCACGAGGACCACGGTCCAACCGGCACACCGATAATGCAACACAAACCGGGATAGCTGTCTGTATGTACATCCAGTAAGGTTCTGACACCGAGCGATCTGGGTACTCGCGAGCAGGGTGGTGTAATCCGTGTAAGGATAAAAAGAACTCATCCGTTGTATGCCCAATCGCAAAGGGTTACTGAGCAGATTGAACAGAAGAATTTGGGCCAACCACTGACCTAATTTACCAGATGGAAGTAGTTACGTCCGCACCTATAATCTCTAGCAGCAAGGTTATACTTCTTGTAGTAGTAAGTAGTACTTTTCGGGGCAGTTCAAATTTTCTCAATCTAACTTTTGTACACTTCCTTCACATTCTGACAGCTCTGACAGACTAAAACCCTAAGTACTTTATTACTTTTACGGGTTTGCACGCAATATGCAAAGCAGACAGAAGCTAACACTTAGTCAGAAAACAACGTCCTGGAAGAATCTGCAACTAACATGAATGAAGCAAGGAGGTTTAGTAATGCTAAATGTATGTACAGAGCTTAATACACATCTAATTACAGGATGAGAATCCGCAGTTCACGGAGGCATACATCAAGAAGAAAAGACAAAGAAGCGAGCGCATTAGTTATCACATGAAACCATCAGTACACAGAGCGATCAAGAAGCGTAGATGCGGGATACGGACAAGATCCTACCACTTATCTTTTGCTCACCAAAAGTCCCTGGCAAGAGGTAACGAGTCAAGTGTGGAGTCTGTGGACTCATCTAACCCCCATATCTGCAGATCATGCTGGTTTTCACACTTCCCGTACTCTGTCTTCGTCAGCACCATTGCTGCGCTCTAAACAAACGATGCCCCGATATGAGGACATATGAGGGTCAGGCTACAGACGACAGGGAAAGGTGACCAAACGAAGTTGAGGACATTTCCAGCCCAGTAAGGTCCCTATTAGTCAAGGGGTAGCCACACAATTCCGGATCATCTCTGAGTGAGTCTCATCGTTTTCATGTAGCGCAGATCGCGACTGATATAGTAACCTTAACCAACTCAAGAAACGAGATAAGAGAAAGCACTTTAGTTATGACATCAATCTATCGGCGCGCACAGCGATCAAAAGAATAGCTCCGCGATCCGAAGGCCACTCGATCAGTCTTCCGTTCAAACCAGTTCGCTCATCGTCCGGCAGACGTATCTTTACGGATTTATTATTACTCCTAGAGTCAGGAGCAAAATTGGTGTCAAGTCTCCAAGAAACCGGAGTCATCCATTAACAGCCATCCATCCTCTCCTCCTATTCCCGCTCAAGCTCAAAAGTTCAGTTGCATGATTAGGGGATTAGGCATGCAACAAGTCCAAGTCGCCAACAAGCCCAGAGCAGCAATTCACCTTACAAATCTCTCAAATGGCCAAAAAGGGAGCGGGAGAGATTTTATTGCTACGTAACTTATATACATACTAATATACATGAAAAGGTTGTACATGCCTGTTTCTATCGTTCTATTCACGATAGAAGTGCGAACCATGGAGCGGTGAAACAGAAGTACGTACGAACCATTTCGGCCACCATTCCTACGCACCTCCGCCTACACTCTGTTCTTTTGCTTGCTACTCTGCGCCGGTAGTGGGGATCGACATGTCCTGCCCTCATCTTGCTTTGCGCGAAACGAACCCATCAAGCCATCCATCGTATCAAACAAATTTACTCAACGGTGGAATCCTGCACAGGTCAGACAAACGTAATTACATATGGATAAAAGTCAGAGCACGTACAACGATCATTTGACAACACACCGTACACACAGCAACATCCGCTCTGCAGCCACTGCGTCTCACCGCTCGCTCCAGCAGTCGCTTCTAATCGACCACCACAACCGCTTGCCTACGGAAGTATGTAAGGAAATCCAACTGCGTTTTGGTGCACGACGGACTGGTTACTTCTAGTGCCAAGTCCGTCCAACTGCCAGTTTTTGCTGGATGTCCTGCTAGGCTGTTACTGCCGCCCTGGGGCAGACAGAGAATGCAATCCCTCTTGGGCGTGTCCACCGAATATCCTTACGAGCCCGACAAGCGTAATCCACTGCGTTTTGGTGCACGACGGACTGGTTACTTCTATTGCCAAGTCCGTCCAACTGCCAGTTTTTGCTGGATGTCCTGCTAGGCTGTTACTGCTGCCCTAGGGCAGACAGAGAATGCAGTCCCTCTTGGGTGTGTGCACCGAATGTCCTTACGAGCCCGACAAGTGCAATAAGTAGTACAAGCTAGTAGTAATCTGATATGTGCTAACGACAATTCACCATATGTGTAATCGCAAACCTGTATACTATCCGATACCGTACTTTCTCTCCACAGTACCGTCAGCAATAATCAATTCTGAGTATGTCATCAACGACACGTACCTTAGATGTGGGACTAAATATTGAGAAACTACCAACCTATGGTGGCCTTTTTAGGGGACGTCCATTATGAGAACAGGACGACCGGACCCTACTAGTCATTTCATTCAGATATTACCAAATCCAAGTGACATGCTAAGGACAAACTCGTAAGCCACTCTTGATCTGAAGCACCCACCTCGTGACTTATGTCTCTATTTCTGCTTGGGCAGTCAATGCAGTGCTAAGGCCATCCAATTCGCGAACAAACCGATGATAACATCACACGTAACAGCGGCTAAATAGGTCGACTTGACTTCCACCTTCTCCACCGGAATTCCTAATTGCTACAACTCGTCTGAGAATTACCATAGGCTTCTAGGCTCAGGAGGCCAACAGATATCGAGAAACAGATACATTAAGGTCAACAGGAAGTGTAGAGAAGTGAAAAGCACTGTGTCCATGTGACCTTACCACTGTGCTCAGTGACCTAAAATTTTAAGGGTTTAACCAGTGTACATTTGTAGCAGGACATGAACTACCTTAAGTACTTATTCCTCCTTCGGTGTAGGTACACATGAGCGACTGAAGTTGACAAGGTATGTACCTTAGTATGTACTCCTATCCAATCTAGTCGACAGAGAAGATTGCAGTTTGATTCTCTTGGGTAGCTCAGTATCAGGAGGTACACCTATCATCCAATCCAGTCGACAGAGAAAATTGCCATTTGATTCTCTTGGGTAGCTCAACATCATGTCCACCGCAGTCTACTGATCAGCATGGGCGGCCCGAGTTAAGGCCAAGGTATAGTTTGTGGGGAATTGTCGACCTCTAGGAAATGGTGCAACACTGCAAATAGGTGGTACACTTCGTCTTGAAGAATCATACGAGGTATTGACAATGTTAAAATCTACGAAACTATGAGCACCATGGAGCCACACAAATTAACATATTTGGCATCAAATGTTCACGGTCGGTTCCACGCCCGTAACTCCTCTTATAAGCAAATACGCTGGGATAGGTGAGGGTGCTTGTGTAAACAAAACTAAAAACTTTATATGACCTACTCGGATCCGAGAGATTACCTACGCCTGCCACTTGTTCTACATCCTCCTCTCTCGTCCCTACCTGGAATATGATATACACAAGTCCCAACCCGTACAAGGGCAGATCTAGGCAACATGATAAACTGGAGAAAATACGGATGGACGACAAACGAACAACGTTGCACGATCGACAAGGTTAGAGACTTGCCGTGAGACACCAGGATTACTAGATATAGCAGAGTCATCAAATGGTGGCTCCGCGTTTGTCTCGAAGACACCGACAAAGCAGAACCTCTTTCCACTACAGTAATGCAAATCCCGAGATTATGACGGCATCAAGCGCCATCCGAGGCGTACGTGATAGGGCATAGGGTTTTCACAAGTTTTGTACGAACTTCGTGCAGTGACACTAAACCTAGTACTCAAACGATAAGTACGTTCCCTTCTGCGAAAATTCTCATTCGTTATGATATAGAAGTCCGCAGATTGACTCAGTTTAAAACAAAGCTAAAGCACTTTCGTGCATTCCTAAAAACGTATGCACTAACAGCGCCTAACCTTTACCTCTAAACCATAAGTCCATCCGAGACGCATCGAAGGGCACTTGCAAGTATTATCTAGTGCATTCCCTGAGACTCTGGCTCTTCTCCTCAAGCCTCCCGAGGAACGTAACTAGAAAAGTAAGAGAGGCCTACAACGACCTCGATAAGATTTACAGTACGGCTTCGATAACAATGACAATGAAATCAACCAAACTGTAATGACCTGCAAATGAGGTTCGGCTTGACGTGAGAGAAAAGCTACAGGGAAAAGTTTTAAGAAAACTCTTAGCAAGTTGCGTACGAGATGATTTGGCTCTACATAGTGATCTGGAACGCCAGTACAAATATACATAATTCTTAGATCATTAACCAAATAACAGTTGTCATCTCTCTTTGCAGAGGTACTCCTTACCCCGTTGGACACCCACGTGCGCTGATTTCGAAGGATAAAGATCTCTACATCCGTAGGTATAACTGCTCTTTACTTCAAGTCCATTGAGGAAGCATTAGAATATCAATTACCCTGGAGATCAGTACAACCTCTCACGGATGACGAGCTTAACATAAGGTCACCGACCCGTGTCAGCAAAGATATGTCAGTTGCATAAATCGACACGGCCCATAAGTAATCTACCTAAGGCAAACGGTATCAAAGCTTCCCGAGAAATATCAAGATTTGGGATGGAAGGTCCGTTTTGAAAGTAAAGGTTCGTGTTAAGTCCAAAGTAGAAATGGACTAGCAACCAAGGCTCGTTTTAGGCAAAGAAGCCTGCTGTAAACACTGGATACTAAATCCACTACTAATCATGCATACAAATGCCCATGATGTATTGGGGAGCGGTTTAAGGCAGGACGAAGGCGACCAAACATGGTCTAAGGCTGATCTATTACTTACTCATATATGGCTTGGAAAATCCAAGCCAAATATTATCAAAAATCTCAGCAAATGACTGGTTTAAACTTCCCAATGTCTAGAACGCGTAAACAATTCCGCAACGCTCGTACCTTTCACAAATCCATAAAGATTGTATAACATCTTTACGGACCGAAGCAAAAGAGGTGCTAATGAGTAAACAGTGACTCTTGACAGGCAAGTAAGTTAGTTGTAAACCTTTCCGAAGAAAACGTCTTCAATATCCCTTATAGCCCACACCAAGTGACCGGAGAGTGCTAGCACTCAGCAAAGGCATACCATTAACCAAACTGAAGCTCGGGCTGGCAAGATGGATCTGTAACAACTGAAGTCGGTCGCTTCTCGTACTCTATGAGGATCATCGATCATGTATTTTAAGATCACTGGTTGACAATCATGTATGTTGCACGACAATACCACGAAGACGAAAAGCCTAGCTACTATGAGAAAATTGTGGAGTGTAGGATTCAATTCGTAATCACAGTTGAATGATGGTAAAAATTATAGCTTTCGCACCACGGACTTCCATGCAACCTGGTTACAACCGTGCTTGTGAACCCCGGAAGAATAAGTTCCTGGTTTTGAATCCTGGGTAACCCTTCCACAGGAACTCTTCATTGAAAGAGGTAATTTCCGCCTGGTAGACTAAAGACTGGACCGGGTACTAAGGCAGTTGTCCGTGCTGTCGCGGGTTGAATGTTAATTGTCGGCATGGTAATTTTATGGGTTGCAAACTTAGTCCGTACAGTTGTCGGGCTGATTAACGACATGTATCACGGGATATCTGTATAGAAGCAGAGAAGGTGACCCATGCAAACTGAACCCAGTGAACCACATAGCAGGAGAATGAAGGAACGGCATGTAACCAGACTTCGTGTATAAACTTCAAACTGAAAAGGCATGGTTTCTGAGCATTTAATATCCACACTAAATTTAACCCGTGCTACATCAATACTGATCCAATGAACTGATCATGTATATCCGCATACGGGGAAAAAGCAGTTTCCAGAGAAACAGTATGCACGCAGTTATGTAACTCCCAAATAGTTTTGACCCAGGGAAGTACAAGGTAACAAGGTAGGCAACAAAGAGTGGTGTACATGTGCGCTAACTTGGTATAAGAAGGGAGCGAATATATATAACCGAGGTCGGACTTGGTGTAAGAACGTAGCTAATGTTCACAACCGAGGTCGGACCAATGGGAATGTGTAGTGCGACACACATTTCCATGTTACTCCCAGGTATGGAAGTGCAGGAAGAGACGGCAAAGTACAGTATGCGGTGCCTACCGATCTAAGTGTATGATTTTGCTATTGTACTATTGTAGAGCAGTAAGGCAAATGTAAAGTGGATGACGAGCGAGTTATCGAGGAAATGACAACCGCTACAGTAAAGAAAACAGTATGCATCATCTGAAGAAGCAATCAGCCGAGAATAATCGAACGAGTATTTCGCACAACCAGATTGTCAACCATGAAGAAGGTCACGGACAACGGATTCTCTGAACAACGGTCACCCAGCAGAGTGGATTAGGCTACAGATGAGTACGAAAAGTGATCAAACGAAGTTGAGGACTTCTACAACTCGGCAGGTCCATGTCGGTCCAGGTTTTTCTGTTCAGTTCCATGACATCTGACGGCAAACTCCCGTTCATTCTGTAGCGGTAGATCAGTGAGCTTGTCCAGGAATTACATAAGTAGAGATCCAAGACAGCCAATTTAGGATAGAACGAAGTTAAACAGCAGAAATGTTATATTCATACGTCGAGAATGGCAGATATGCTCAAGGACCACTCTCTAGTATAGAGGGCCAAGTACATAGTGAGAAGCAATTAGGGGACGAATGTGCGCTAACAGCAGCAAACAGCAGAATGTTAGATAAGGATCTTACATAGCAACTGAAAACTGGGGTCACAATGCAACCTGGCAAGTAAATCCAATCCATTCAATTCTTAACAATCCAACCTAGCAACCACCATCTTTAGTTGCTAGGTTGGATGGTTAGGTATCACGATTCAGTAGGGATCCAATACAGCCAATGTAGTAAATAACGAAGTTAAACAGCAGAAATGTTAGACAAGGATCCAACATAGCAACTGAAAATTTGGGTAACAATCCGACCTAGCAACTAAAGATGGCGTAACAAATAAACAAGAAGCTGAACAGAAGTAACAGGGAAAGAGGATCCTCCGACTAAACAGAAGGATAACATCATGAAGGTTTTGAAATTTTGACTAGAGAGATTGTAACTGGTGTAAGAAAGCGGAGAAAGGAAACAAAATGCTTCGCAGAAGCAGACTGAAGGTGAACCGGAGCCTAAACTGAATCGTGATATGTCGGTCCCGTTTAGTTCCTCACTGACATGACGATTTAGATAAGCAAAGAATAAAGCTTACAGCTTTGAAGCGTTTAATGGTATAGGTCATGAAGCGATCAGCTTAGAAGCGATTAATGGTATAGATCAGGAAGCGATCTTCTTTAATAGCACTAATCATGTGTATAATGGTACACGGGTAAAGCAGTATTCGGGGAAAACAGTAACTTCCCCCGCACACTTAGGTAACCCCCAAATGGTTTTGAACCCATGAATCATGTATACTTGAAGTCTCCTCTCGTGTATAGCCCGTGAAGGTAGTTTTCTGGAAAGGCCGGTAACTGGAAGCGATACTGTCACCTCATAGTAGAATATAATTTGACAGGAAACTAACCAGAGAAGCAACCCAAATGGGAACAAGAACGTTGGACGTAAACCCAAAGAATTGTTCCAGTCAACCGTTCAGTTGGTATAGAAATTGGTCATTTCTATACCTGTTGACCAGTCAACCGTTCAGTTGAAACACCCGGAAAAGGAAACCATGCATCGAAGGAACAAGGAAGACGTATGCAACATAGAGCGGCAGGTGGAAACAGACAGATCAGAGAAAATATCGTACACTAAACACCATGGTGCGAAGTGTACCCTTGAGGAACCAAGCGCCCTGCGAACTGTACGTAGACTTGCAAATAATATAGGATTCTTCAACGAAAACACTGGCCCGGCAACTGAGGTATAAGGTGGGGCTATCAGGGCCCTAAAGAGCCTGAACCAAGGCTCACGGCTCTGAACAGCTTTTTATCCTTTCAGAGTAACTTCATCAGTTCAAAGGATGTTTTCGATCAAAACGATAAGTAAGGTAAGAGATGATCCAGTGGTTTCAACCTTGAACGGAACCCCCAGATCAGTACCACCTCACTCCAGTCACTTATCGTAGTTAACGTGACTAAAAATAAATGTGGTATGCTGTGTAGAGTGGTATACCAATGTTCTCCTAGCATTTGCGAGATCAGGTTTGTATGTAGCCATTCACAGAACGCTGATAGTTCTACCAATATCTAGTACCTTGCCGTATGTTGTGCGTCTAAAACTGAACTGAACCCGTGACCATTTTGTGTTATCTATATTAGTAACGGTAATTACGCAGTAAAATAAGCGGAAACAAGTGGTGTCATCACCACTCTTCTCCCAAACTAGAATGTGTCAAGTAAATGTCATATTTTACAAGTCGGGTTTCCTGTACCAGAAGAGAGTATTTACTGTGTTTTGGTATATTAAGCTGAAAGTTTACGGGCTATATCAGTAACTTCCATTAGCGAGGACAAATATAGTGCTCTAGAGAAAATGGGGGTACTGGTTGAGTATGCTAATCAAAGAGGTGCGAACTTTCAAACATGGAGACACGAGAAAATATTTTCTCCGGTCAAGCTGGTTGCAATTCTACGTGAGGAAGAGCAATTTTTACACTTATAGCTAGTACAGATATCTCACGACTGAACGCTTAACACTTCTACACTGTTGCTTTCACGATATATGCAAGTCCTAGACTAGACCAATCAACGAGCAAGAACAAAATACCTCAATGTTCCTGAACGCAGATGAAAGGCCCCAGGACCGCATTTATAGGTTCACTTCAACGTCTAGATGGATGGAGTGCGCAGGAAAATGTACTCAAGCAGAGGCAACGGTAGAAAGGGTTGCTTCGAAACTAGAAGATGTGCCCGAGTCTCCAAGTTGTTGAGAAACAACACGAAGCATGGCTCGATGATCAAAGCTTCTATCATTCGAGCTCAAAACCTTGTATGCTTTTTAATCACAGCCCAGATGACTGAGATCGGGTGCTCACAACGAATTGTTGTTCAGTCAAGGAGAAAACCTGACACTCCAGTCCCACACAAGGGTACCCAAGATGTAACTATCCAACAATTCAACCATTGATAATTTGCGCAAGCTATACCAAACCACATAAACAACCTCACCAAACAAATGACAACAAATATGACCAAGTTGTTGCTATCAAACGATAAACTCTCAGAGTGACCTCGTGTAAGCGTACACGACAGCAACAGAACGTTCAGAATTTCCGATTTATATTCTGCGTATCAGACTCCATAAATCAAACGACATGGAACTGATTTTGGTGCCTAGTACATACTTGCAACCGTAATGTCCCACATAAGACGCAAAGGACTTCAGCGGACTATACACGGTAATCCCAAGAAACGAAAAAGGAGTAAAATTTTCGGGCTTTATAAGTAACCACAGCTGGTAACAGCAAGTACAACTATATTACGGATTACATGACTGTACCACGGCATGCAGATGTATTCATAAAAGCTACGAAATTCCTTGAAAGAAAAATGTTTTTATTCCAGTAAGAACGAAGAGTCTAGCGGCTCGGACAACCTAGTTCTTGGAAACGTTGACTGAAACCGAGAAACGAAATTACTGCCCGGAAAGAACGTATTCACTAAATGATGAGTGTTAGGTCAACCGGCTCACCTTCAAATTAGATGTGTCCACGTAAGACTTTGATATCATCGACAGCACCTCGTGACCCCAGATAGTTTTCTCCCGTTCTCAAACCCTACCATTAACCAACAACAACCTAACCTGAGAGAAAGAAGGCCGCAAGGAACCGCCACCTGACAAAAAGCAGACAATTCTGACGAAACCGCAACCAGAAAGACGAGAAACGTGATGGCAGGGGTACCTCAGACGACGTATCGAGTCGTCAGAACTTGGCGAACGTTGGGCTCGTCCACGAGTATGTAAGACTTCGTTCCTGCTCGATGAGAGCTCCCCGTGTAAACTGAACTCCTTGGACATAATCTCCGAAGATTCCAGGAGGAACATACTGGCAGGGAGCATATTCTGGCTCCTACTCCAAACTCGGTTCACGATGGTGATACTAATACAATAGGTGGCGCTTACTCTGATCAAATAAAGGGCTCAACGACAAAGTGGATGTTCACAGGGAACTCGCGTTCCCCCCATTACACAGCTACCCAAAGCGTAAATTTACTGCTACCTTCGACGGCTCCCCTGACCAACGTGACTAGCCTGACCTACCTGGGTTCCTTGTCCTTGGACAACATCTTGCAGTCCATTTTCCAATGCTTTAACTATTTTCTCGAAATAAGTTCGTGTAACACTGGTCAATCCTGCTAATTTTGTGCGGAAATCATTAAAATTATTTTGCCAACTGTCCCCTTCGAGAAACTCTTGGAGATCCTTCTCTGCACATTGATGCAGCCTCTCCAATCCAGCTTCTGCCTCCCCCTGCAAATACTCGAAAAATTGTCTCTTGGCATGTTCATGCTCAGGAAGATAGTATCCGTAAGCATAAGTCCACTTAAGAACTCGACGACACTCTACAATCTGAAGCCACGCCTCGGTCACAAATTTCAACTGAGAGACAGGCTGACATTGCTTGTCACTTAGCTTCTCAATGTGCACAGCCTGCATTTGTAACAGATCGGTGTACGCTTTGGCCCTCGACGATTCATTTGTTGCCCATCTTTCATAGTAATGCGTGTAGCGCTCTAAAGAATTCTTCGCCATATCTCTCCTGCGATCAGCTTCGTCGTAAACACCCTCTTGCTTAGCTGCTTCGTACCGATTGCAGGCATAGAATCCCCCTGTTCTTTCACCATGGTCGGTCCAAGCTCCTAGGCATAGCCAGCAAAACTCGAATTTACAAGGAGGGGTGCATGTGATGTGCATGCATCCTTGATTCTTCTCGATAGGACGTTTGCACTTAGGACAAGGTTTAGAATTCGCGAGGATCCAATTCATATTCTCGGATTCAGCGCTATTCTTCCGAATCCATCGTGCTACTGTATCGCAGTCAACGGGCCGGTGCGCCTCTTCTAAGCAGTTCCAGCAGAAATTGTGACCACACTTGCATACAACGTCGTATGAACCTGCACCAGAAACAAACCCTAATTCAACGGCGTACTCACATCCCGGAGCCGGACACCATTTCGCCTTTCGATTGTCTTCGACGTACGATCGGAGCAGATAGCGTTTGTACTTCTGTCGGTCTTCTTCACCAACCAGTACCAAAACCATGTCTTCACCGATCGCAGAACCACAGACCGGGTCTGCACACCGCAACGTGAGACATCCGGGTCCATCGTTGATTGCCGTATGTATGTAACCTGTCCAGCAGGTTTCGCAGAAGTAGTGTTCGCAGCCTGGAGATGATTTCATCCTAGAAAGAGGGTGCATCTCAAAACAAATTGCGCACTTCAAGGTCTCAGTCAACGACCTTCTGCGATTTTCAACCCGCGTGGAACTCAGGCCCACACTTTTTCTGACACTTTCTTCGTCTGCAAACCACTCATCGTTCACCTTGCTTACGCTCCACTTAAATTGTCGGAGGAGAATTCCCGCGTCCATATTTGATACGGACAAGAAAGTAGTGATCGTACTGGTCGCTTCATCTTGCCGTTGTCGAATGTCCGCCTCACTCAAAATAGTGTAATTCGACTGGGGCAGCCTCGAACTGGGATTAATATCGTCGTCGGCAGCGAAGTCATCAAAACCGTAATCCGGCTCATTGTTCTGACTGACTTCTTCATCTTCCTCATCATTAGACAGATTTCCATCGGATTCTCCTCCATATGCATCCTGCATGTCATCTTCGGAGTCCATCACGAATGTTTAGGGCGTAAGAATGCGAATCGACGTTCTTCCAGGGATGAAGAGACCTCTTTAAATTCTAATCTGATGAGGGGGACGACACGACTGAAGGCGAATCACAAGATTCGCCCAAGGACTTGCCTACGGGGACGAGAGAAGAAGCCAACTAAAATATTTCCGACACTACGAGCTACGGGTTGAAGTGAAAGGGACGACGCGAATGGCGATCGGAGATCCAATCGTCGATCGGTTGCTTCAAGACGAGCTATCGGCCGATGTAAGATGTAAGATCTACCTTCATTGACATAAACGCGGAAATCCTCAGTCGGGTGATAAAGAAGACCGAAATTGTCCTCCACCCGGCTGAAATTCCTAAGCGTCCCCGGTAGGAATCCAAATGTCCTGGTACCCGACTCCAAAGTTCACGGAAAAATCTGCTCCACCATGAGCTTTGGAAGTGAACAGTCGAGAAACGACAGAGAACACCAGAATGAAAGCGATAGGGGAAAGCAGAGTTCTGCCAAGCAGAACCAAATCTGGAAGCAACACAAGAGAAACTCCAGTAGCGTCACGGACAAGCAAGCAAGTCTACGTGCCTGGCTCGCTGACTGCTCGAGACGAGGAGGGGAGAGGAGGGCCGAGGCCGGGTAAGGCAGAGACAACAGGCTAGGAGAGAGGGGAGCGCAATCGCAGAAGCAGCGAGCACAACCTTTCACGGGAAGCGAGCTCAACACGGAACGTTCGCACTTCTCCTCTCGTCTCTCAAAGCACACACCCCCGGAAGTGCTTTCTCCCCCTCTCTCTGAGTCCTCTTTCCTTCGTTTGAGATGAGAGGCGCAGAGCGAGAGAGTTAAGGTTCGGTCCACCTCGAGGGACGGACGATCCCGGCTCCCTCTTCCCTCACAAGTTCCTTCATCCACTTTGTACTGTACATTTTCCAAGGTCCAAATCCTATGGATTAGAACTTCACATGATATGGAAAGGTTTGAAGGGGTGAGGGCGTTCTCGGAGTGAACGAAAGAAGCAATACCTCTGTATTCCAGATGAGTACTAGACAAAGTAAAGTAAACATTTTGCACGAGGTTGTCTATGATCATAGTTTAGTGACAAACAATATCATTTAATCCATATTGGAGGAGATATAAAACTTACTCATCAAGTGTTTGATAAATAAACTATATGAGGAGTTATAATATATATAATTAAATATAATATTTTTGTTTATTTGTTTAATTATTTATTTATTTATTATTCAATCTAAATTTATGTATATATATATGATATATATATGTGTGATATATATGTATATAGGACTTGCAGAATTAATTATAGGTGAAGAATAATAAATTTTGACACACAAGGACAGATATGATATCATGGTTGAAAAATATATATATAATTTTGAAAATAAAATCTTTATCGATATATATAGAGACTTTATCATGTCAATCAGATATTCTTTCAATGGATAAACTTGATGAAATATGACAAGACTAGAGCGGCAAATAAAAATGAGAGAAAGTTATAAAAATATTGAAACAAAGATTTAGATGTTATGTGGTCTAGTTCAATGGCTAAGTCAAAAGTCTAGAGTTCAAATCTCGCTCTTAACCTCTTTAAGGTGAGGCTTTAGAGTTGCATCATAAATGTTATAGTAGTAAGTTCACCTCTTTGGGAGATTATGTTGGACCTTGTGCTTAAGAGCGAGTACGACATTCTCTTAATAATACTTTGTGCTTAGGGGAGAAGACTATATTCTTTTAATAATAGCATGTGGTGCAACACCTCTGCTTACTACACGCATCCGAAAGAAGAGGTCTCGACGTATTAGAGCTTAAAATATATATCTAATACTAGAGCATATTATATATCTATTTTGCGGATTAGTCCCTTGTGAGTCAATGATGTAAATATGAAGAGTCGTCCTAGTACAACGTGTATCAATCTATAAGGTCATGTAGTAACGAGATGACATCAATGATATTACGATAATGTTTTATTAAATTTTGATCTTAACAGATTTGTAATGCTTATAATTTTCATATAACTTAACTTTTAATTCCAACTTTTATCATTCTAACTTATCAATCTAAATTTAATTAGCTTCTAAACTTCAAGTATACGTTCATAACTTCAACCATGAATAATGAAAATTTACAGAAGTTATGTATTTCTTACTAGGTTATTCATTTCTCATTCTAACTTAACAAAATTCTAAATTAGAACTAACAAAACTATACATGAACTTCTCTATTAGATTTAAATTGAACTTCTCATTTCTTCTTAGAGTTAATTCAATACTTATTATGTAACAACATGTTATATAAAAAGATCTGATACTTCTCTCTAGAGTATTCTAAACAATACAGATCAATGTATGAATTAAGTTAAATCGAACTTCTCACTTTTCTCAAAACTAATGGAATATTGACAGGCTGATATAATTTAAACGTATAACAATAGTTCTCGTGAGGAAAATCAACAATATACTACAACTAGGTCAGAAAAGCTTATTCGGAATAATTTCATAAAATAATCAATTTAATGAAAATAGTTCGAGAGAAGATATATCCGTTTTGAGATAATTTCAAAAATATATAATAATTTTGAAATAGTTTGAGAGAAAATATAACAATTATGAAAATATTTTTTAAAGTAATGTAGATGTCTATATATTTTATATTTTATATAAATTTATAAGTATTTTTCAAGAATATTAAAATAACACTAAACTTATAAAATATTATTTAAAGAAAATTACTATTATATAACCTTTTAAGATTATATGACTACACCTTCTAAAAGAAGTTGAAGAGGATGACCAAGTTTACAGCTAAATGTATATGAGTCAAGAATCTAAAAATTTGAAATTTAGGAGGATGAGAGAGTTAAAGTAATGAAGTCATATTTCTTGATAAATAACTCATAGCCATTTCCTTATATATGTACCCTTGTATTTCTTTATAGCTTTAGAGTTTCAACTGAAAGAAAATTTAAAGTTAAGGACATAAATTGTATTAGACGTACATTGCTTCAAAAATCTATGGGAGATCATGTTTATGATATATGTGTATATGAGATGAGAGGATAGAAAGGAAATAAACGTTTGACGTTTTTCTTATTTGAGAATGATGAAAATTTTGGCTATGAGATTAACTTTATTTTCTGTATAAGTTTCGTTTAACATTTTAATCCCTACAGAATTATAAAAGTAACTGTTTATAATATATTTTCAAATTCAAGTGAAAATTTAACTACATACAATAGGTCAGAAATTAGGACTTTAAATTTTTTGAAAATATCATGATATATTTGAAATAAAAGAATATTACATAAGTAGAGGAAACAATGTGAATGATAATCAAGATAGAAAATCTAATTCGTGTAAAGTAATAAGATGTGGATATAACAATAGATGAATTTGTGGATATAATTGTTCTAATTCATTTACGTGAAAGAAAATATGGGTGGAACTTGAAGAGGATATTCATAGTTATTGATAAGATTCCTTACATTCTAAAAATAAAAATATTCTCATTATGAGAATATAATTAAAAACTCAATAATATATTTATAAGTTGAGAATACAAACCTATTGCATGACTTTAATCTAGACAACCTATTGCACATCCCTTCATTTCTCAAAGAATGATAGCAACATCAGTTTACATGAATTATGAAATAGAAGGATTTCATGAGAAACATGAACAAGGAAATATCCACTCTCTTAAGACCTCTCATTTAGAGATTATTTAGTGAGGAGATAGAGAAGTTATCGTAATTAAAATGAGAGATTAATTTCTCCTAAGGATGACATAATTAACTAACTTATTTGTGGTTCTAAATATCGAATCATCACCATTCATCCTCAAAATTTGATCAAAAAGTATTGCAAACCCAAAAACGTATCTTCCAAGTTTGATGAAATTATATATATTTTTTACTTGTTGATCTGTAATCTACATCAAACTCTATAAACAAGTTTGATGTAGATTACAGATAGCTCGGATCGGTTTGCATGTTTTATGTTCTTAAGGAGAAAGAACTGATTGTGTATATAAATTGAGAGTTGGTATATATTGCGACGCTCGTTCTCGTGCTTGTCTCTCTCTTTCTTGTCTCTGTTCAGCACACGATATATCCACAGCCAGGAACCTCTGAGTCATTATGTGAAGGAGATGAAGCTGAACCCGGGTATCCGAAGCTGAGATGATTGAGACGTTTGAGTTAGCAGCAACTCCATTGCTAACAAAACAATTTGTTTGCTCGTGCCCTGATGGACGAATACTTTTTTGAGGACTCTGATCGAGTCACCAAGAAGTCATTCTTGGAGTGAGTTGAGCAACCAAGGAAAGGTTTACAAGCTACTGAGTTACTCAAGGAGTTTGAGAAACAGTTTTCTCTACTGACTAGGATGGAAAAGTTAACGTTGCACTTCAACAAGACAGAGTTATTTCTTCGGGCTGCAGATGAGAAGCTGCAAGAGAAGCTGGAGGTACTTCTGGACGATCGGGAGAAGACGATGGATAGATCAGTAGTTGGAAGAAAGTTGACGAAGCGGTTGGTCTGCTTATCAAGAAGGAGCGAAGACGAGAGAAGGTTCTTATTAGGAGACCAGCACCAACACTGACTACTGTAGCACATGTTCTTGTGATTCGACAAGTGGTTTCTGTTGCTAGACAGATGATACCAGTTGCTCTAGTTGTTCCGGTTGTCCAAGCACTTATAGTATCTTTGAAGAAACATGATTCAAGTCTTGAAGAGATCATGCGTGGAATGCGAGATCTACAGATCAAGCTCACAAGATTGGAGGAGCAGGGGTCTACAAACGAGACAAAATCGTTTGTGAAGTAAGGTTGGATCCAATGATATATCTAGTGTGATGGTACCGATCATCCACGTAACGATTGCAATGAGTTCATTGATATCTTACAACAAGGGGTGATCTTTTGAAAAGACAAAAAAGTAGCATTGAGAGATACCGATGCACTTCTTTAAATCAACTTTGGTAGAAGAGGAACGAAGAAGTTGGTTGAGGATCACTTATCAACACAAGCAGTTGCAATAGTGGAGGTCGGAACGTATGATACAAGGGTTGAGGATCAAGCTGAGAGTTTTCACGAGCATGTTGAATCAAGTGGATTGTGGTCATCTATCATCTCCACGAAATAGAAAGGAAAGATGACACGTGAGACACTGTTGAGGACAGCTGCTACGATTCGAAGAGATACTGGATGGGAGGACCCGATAGAAGCTTTATCGGTACATGCTTATATCGTCAAAGCTAACACGAAGCGTTGTTGGAAGAAAAGAGAAGGCGAGATTCAGGGGATGCAGGAGAAGAAACTTCTTCCAAGAGACAGACTCGAGGAGAGAAGGTTTGTCAAGAGCTTCGGGATGCGAGAGCTCAAGATCTATCAATGGAGGATGCTCCTTCTCCATCGAAAGAAAGAGCAAAAGAGTCTTAGAAAAAGAAGGGTAAACCGGCTGCATACAGTCAGACATCAAGGCTTCAAAGATTTGAAGAGAGTCTTGGAAGATCGCATTCTAAATATGAAGGTGGAGTTTACCTTGAGAGAGATTTTAGATATTGCTAAGCGTGAATTTCATGATGGCATCATCGACATCATCAAATAAAAGCGACAGATACGGATGAGGAGAGAGAGCTTGCAAAGTGCAATGTATATTCTTCCGAAGAAGAAAGAGATTGAAGACGTAAGGTACATTTTGAGGATGAAGAGGAGGATGGGAAGCAAAGCTCAAGTCATTACAGTCATAGTCACTGGGCTCGAGCTACAACAGAGATACTAGTGAGGATTGGAGATTTGGATAAGCCGGTGGTTGCTCTAATTGATCATGGATCAGAAATCAACATACTCTCGAAGGAGTTGTACAAGAAAAAGAAGTGGCTTATCGACACAAAGCATGGGTGGGTCATAAGAGCAACCAACAACACAAGAAGAGATTTGTATGGAGCATGTCCAAACATTAGAGTGCTCATAGGTGATGTTGCTATCAAGCAAAACTTATTTGTTCAAGAAGCAACATCATACCCACTCATTCTTGGTCAACCTTTCATCACATCAACTTGGATGGAGATGAAGGTACTAGACGACGAATCTGCTTATGCTAGGATCCGATGTCAAGATAGGAAGACGGCGGTACAATTTGTGACTATACCATCCATCACAAGAATGTTGAAGCACTGAAAAAAAGAACAAAAACATTTGCGTAAGGTTGAGTTAGTGTTGAGAGAGTTGGGTGAGCTAAAAGACGATGAATGAATTTCTGGTGTTTATGAGCATGCGTTGGAGGATCCTTTGCAAACAATCACGTCTATTGGTTGGAGGATATGGATAAGGTTGTGTAGATTCATTCAAGGGAGGTCTATTCGGTGATCGAATCTTTCTGGGCACTTGAGGTTTGAGTTGAGACGAAGTACAAACAGTGGATAAGAAGGTAAAGCTAGTTGCTGGAAGACACTAACCAACAGACGGATCGAGCTTCAAAGGAGAAGAGTTTGAGAGATCCTGCAATGATAGGACATAAGTTCACGGAAGAGACCCTTGAAGAACTGAAGATTGGATCTGATGGATCTCTTCTACCAGAAGAGAAGAAGTGCTTCAAGGAGATGCTTTCAAGGCATGGGAGAACATTTGTCTTTGAGCCACATGAGATTGGGTGTGTAGACCCATAAGTTATTACCTCGATGGTTATCTTCATAGTATCGCATGTGCCGGAGAATCTAAGACCAATTCTAATACCGTGGGCTCACTTGCCTAAACTGGTGGAGTTGTTGAAGGAGAAGATGCAGATGAAGATCTTAGAGCCATTATTTGCACCGTATTCTAGCAAATGATTTATGATGTCAAAGAAGAATGGGTCGTTATGATTCATCCAAGATATGCAACAAGTAAATGCAGTAACAATCAGAAATGTTGGAGTGGGACCGATTGTGGATGAGTTTGCTGAGGCGTTTGCAGGAAGAACGATTTACTCAATGGGAGATCTTTACTCAAGATATGATCAGTTTCAACTAGCAAAGAAGAGCAGAAGCTTCACGACAATGAGGACATCTTTGAGGTTGGTTAGGATGAGTACCTTACCACATAGAGCTACCAACTCGGTAGCACACATGATGAACGAGATGAATAGAGTTCTAAAGGACTTCATCTCTAAAAAGATGATGTCGTTCATGGATGACATTCCCATCAAAGGATGTGTGGAGGATGAGAAGAATGAAGCATTAGATCAGAGAGGGTGTCGAGTATACATCATCAATCACATCGTAGATTGTGAGAAGATCATATCTCGACTTGAAGAAGTTCATCTCACGCTGTCAGGTGCGAAATCTACATTTGGGTCATTTGTGTGGGTCGTTTGGTCGGAAGCCAGACCCAAACAAAATAAATGCAATTGGGAGGATGAAGGAGGTTTGCAACTCATTGACAGAAGTAAGAAGATTTTTGTTTGCTTGTGTATTCTATCACATTTGGATTCCTCATTATGCGCATGTGGCCGATCCATTATATGGGTTGTTACATACGAGTCATAAGTTCAGATGGGAGGAAGAGCATACCGATGCGGTACAGAAGCTGAAGTCTTTACTATCATCTCTTCCAGTTTTGAGAAGGATTGATTACAAGGGTGCTAGGCCGGTGGTTCTTATTGTAAATACAAGTCCGGTTGCAATCGGATGGGCAGTAGGACATGATGATAAGAATGGAGACAGATTTACGGTTAGGTTCGAAGCGAAGGTGTTAAGTGCTCGTCAATGTGCATACTTGCAACTGAAGAGAGAATTATGAGATATTGTTCCAGTCATGAAAATTGAGAAAGAATATTTGATAGGAGCAGCAGTGGTGGTTGAAACTGATTGTTTGTCGTTATTAAGGATGATCATGAATTGCACGACTCCTCATATTGCGATGTTATGATGGACCGCATATATCAAGTCGTTGAATCCGGAGTTTAGACATATCGTATGGAAGGATAATCTGATGGCAGATATGTTATCTCGAGCTCGATATGATGAGGAGGATGAAATGATAGAAGATACTGACGACGTGAGTAAAAAGTTCTGTTCGATTGCACACATATGAAAGAAAGATGAGTTATTTGTTGAAGGGTTGTATGATGATGAATTACTTGACATTAGGAAGTATTACGATGGTTAAGCAAACAAGTTGGACGGATGAGAGGTTTCAGAGAGTTCGAAGGAAGACTTACAACTTCATGTTGCAGGATGGATTTCTTTGGAAGCGGCCAAAGTAGAAAGATACGATATCACTACGAGTGATTTGTGACAAAGAAGATCAACAGAAGTTGCTTAGAGCATTTCATGAGAGTCTTAGGGCTGGATATCGAAAGATTTGGATCACTTTTACGAAAATGAAAGAACGGTATTGGTGAAAAAATATGTACAGAGATGTCGTATCTATTGTGGAGTTTTGTTTAACATGTCAGATATATTCGAACATCCGACATCGAGGCGGATTACACCTGACTTACCCACTGACAATCCATTTCAAGTGGGTCATAGACTTGGTGACTATGCTAGTTGGATTGTGGAGATGAGATACTTGGTACTTGCTCGAGAAGATCTTTCAAATCAAGTTGAGGGTAGGGTGCTTCGGACAAAGACAACTGAAGGGGTATGTAAATTTCTCTTGGAAGAGGTTGTTTGTCGATATGGATGTGTGAGAAAGATCACAATAGATCAAGAAGAGTTAGATGCATATGAGACTCGTGAATTCTTTGCAATGTGTGGGGTGAGGTTGTCACTGATAACTACTTACAACCCCAAAGAGAATGTCAAGAGAGAACGCCGTCATCTGCCCATTATGAAAGCTTTGGTGAAGGTCTGCAACGAAAAGGTGCGCGAGTGACCTCGACTCTTATCATTTGTGTTATGAGCAGATCAAACGATGCACATCTCGATAACAGATTACATGCCGGTGGAGCTCATGATAGGTCAAAAACCTATCATGCCGAATGAAGAACACGTTTTGACATGGAGTGTGTTATCTTGAGAGGACAATATGACAAAGGAAGAACTTCTTGCTATTCGAATTAGATAGTTAGAGAGAAGACCTGAGGATATCCAAGTTGCTTTAGATATGTTCAGAGAAGCATGGTTGAAGAACAAAGTCAGATTTGATCAGCGACATCGTCTAAGACCGAAGAAAATCAAGGAAGGTGATTGGGTGTTAATCTACGATGACAGTCAACTAGCATAGTGCACTATGAAAGTTTTCCAAGCGGTGGTTTGGTCCGTATGTGGTGAAGAAATTTCACTACAACGCAACTTACGTCCTGCAAGAGTTGGAGGGAACGAGCTTGAAAGTACCAGTGGTAGGTAAACGTGTCAAGATTTTGAAAAAGATAGAATATGAGGTCGATCTAGCATATATCTTAATAGAGTTTCAGTTTGAGGATGAGGATTATACAGTAGAGCTTGAAGATGAAGTCGATGAGCATAGATCTAGAGAAAATCATGGAGTTGCACCTTCAAGATGACGATCAGGTTGTGAACTTGAAGATGAGGTTGACTATGATGAGAAGTAGGACGACAAGACGATATGCTTTTCGGTCCATTCCTTGGTTGATATCTTTGGTCCATACCGGATGATGCACATGTTTAGAGGGGGTGGATGTTGTGTGAACCGGCTCATATCTGAAAATCTATTTTCGATATTTATCATTATCGCTCCAAAGATGCTCATAGGATTAAAATGAGCTTTTTGCACAACTTCAGATCTTCACTTTCCTTACATGAACTGGTAGAGCTCGTTGTCAACTTTCCTTGGCACTTCATCTATTTCATTTGGATGCCTAGTGGTGAAGTTACGAGGTTTGGAAGATGGGAAAATCAAGCTGGGCTCTAGCTTATTATTGTTAATTGGGTATTTGCGGTTCCTGACGCTATACCAAGGTTGCAAGAGGTCTGCTTGTTTATTATCTGTGAAGAGTTTCACGTACGGCGGTTGACGTAAGGGGGCAGCTTAAGAGACTAGCTTTTTTTGTGACTTGTCGACAGACGGTTTAAGGAATTGAGAGATCCAATTCATGATGTAATGTGTCATTGGGTTCATATCTGTGAAGGCTACGCATTGGTTAAGACGGTTTGTGAAGAGACGGATCAGAGAGTGTGTTCTAGAAGAAATTGAGACGTAGGAAAAAGATTTGGAGTCCTTCGATGACTTATGAAGGAGAGTTAGATCGTTCGAGCCATTTCAGAGTCCAAACTTGTTGTCCTTGGATCCATCGGGATCAAACGTCTAGTTCTTCAGGATACTGAAGACGATACGAAGTTCCATCGGACGATTTGAGAATTCTGGGTGAAATTGACTCGCAAGGAAGCGCTTACGTCAATTGTTCATTGCCTATGACCTGAGGTTGGATTGTTCTTTGCGATCGGTGAGCCAAGCTCTTTGTTCTTTGTGCCTATGCTGTGAGGGAGTCTTCACCTACGCATAAGAGAAGACGATATGTGGATTGGATTGTTGGTTTGAGTGTGGTGAGCGAGTTTGAGCCGTAGAGAGTCGATTTACGTCTGTTTTTGACTTCCTACGATCAAATTTCTTGCCTAGTTTCATGAAAGGAACTCTAAATGGCTTGTTTGGAGTCTCGTTAGGTTCAAGGTAGCTAGATCTACCTACCAGAGAAGATAGATATTAGATAAGGCGATTCGTTTGGATTGTGTGTGTGATTCTAAGACGTAAGGAGAAATATTTTGGAGGTTCGATTACTTACGACCAAAAATCGGTGACATCTACGCTGTCGGGAGTCGGATTTGGGAGTTTTTGGGACCAATAGAGTTAGGAAAGAAGACCTTATCGACATCTGAAGACGGTTTGACAAAAAAAGTAAGTTTTCAGATAGACTTTTTCAATTCCTTCGCTATGGTTTTTGTCCTTTTGAGTTTGTTAGAGTTCTAGTTGGTTATGTACAACTTGTGGTAGCTAACTTTAGCTAAGGACTTGTACATGGACGATGATTGGACTTGGGTTTGAATCGTGTGACGTAGGTGCAGCTCTTTTTGTTAGCAAAAGGATGTTTCTCTTGCTTTGAGCTACGCTTCGATAGTTTTGGGTCTGGGTTGAGATTCAAGGACTCGTTTTAGGGGGTTTGATGCAAATTACAGACCGCTCCGATCTGTTTCTCACTTTTGTGTTCTTAGGGAGAAAGAATTGGTAGTGTATATAAATTGAGAGTGGTATATATTGCGACACTCGTTCTCATGATTGTCTCTCTCTTTCTTGTCTCCATTCAACACATGATATCTTCACAGCCAGGAACCTCACATTTTCCTTGACTCCTTCACGCAAAATCTGATAGACAACTCATTGACTTATATTGCATTGAGGGACTAACCCCTAGATGCTTTAGAATCAAAGTAGAGATATAAAGCTCCAATATGTCGAGATCTCTCAATTCGGATGCAAGTAGTAAGCGGAGATATTTCACAACATGCTATTATTAAGTTAAAAGAATCTCAAAACGAATAGTCCGCAACCTTGATCGTGAGAAATTGACTGACGAGAACGAGTCTACATAAGAGCACACGAGAATAACAAGAGAACGAGCACTCTAACATCACGAGAAAACGAGCGGATGAGCACAAGAGTAGAACGAGATTCTGAGCGGAAAAGCACGCAAACGCCATAAACGAGCGAACGAGCACAAACTACTCATGACATCGTCTTCATTGTGTTCAAGACCGTAATGGCAGCATGGTGGCAGGGGCGGTAAGAAGTTTTTTGGCAGTATGGCTGCAGGTTGCTGCAGGTTCAAGTCACTACAACGGTCAATCGTTGCAATAACTAAAGCTGCAACAACCGGACTGCCGAGTCAACGTCTCTCTAAATGGTCATGGTTACCATGCAATACCTTCTTAATTCATGTCATGGACGTATTAAGTCCGCATGTATCTAAGTGCATTATTTTGCAAGACTGTTACACTACTATAGTGTTTCGCTCGATGGTCTGCAGCATGTCAAGGATGTAATCAAGATGACTATCTTGAACTTGAAAAAACTAATAGAGGTATGATCAAGTAATTTTGTACTAAAATAATAGAAAAACAAGTTGTTGCGCATGCAATGGGATTGCAAATGTTATGCATTTGCCGATACAAGAAATTCTTGAATTTCACGGCTTCCATGCATCATCTGGTTGGATAAATGTTTTACCATTTAATACCAATATATATCTATTATATTTATGTATATATGCATATTTATCTTATATATTATGATATAATATATAATTTGATAAATAAATTATATGAGAAGTTATAATATATATAACTCAAAGATAATATCATCTTATTTATTTCTTTATATTTATTACATATTCAATTTGGAGTTGATGTATACAAGTATATGTACATGTATATATATATGTATATTGGACTTGCAGAACTAATTATACGTGAAGAATAACAGATTCTGATATACAATGATAGATACAGTGTCATGGTTGAGAATATAAAATAAAATTCTGAAATAATATCAGTCTATCAAATATATAAAGACTTTGTCATGTGAGCTAAATATTTTTAAACTGATGAAATATGACAAGACTATAACGAAAAAGTGTGGGAGAAAACCATAACAGCTACTGAAACAAAGATTTTTGATGTGATGTCGTTCTAACTCATTGACTAAGGCATCCCTCGGGAAGACAAAGGTCTAGAGTTCAAATTCGTTAAACTTCACGAGTTTGAAACTGCTATCACTTGAATTTTGAGACAATATTATCTCCATAGCTGACATGATTCCACCGTTGCAATAGAGAGCATGACAACGATTTAGAAATTCTGATGCCGAGGCCAGAGATGTTCGTTCAAACAGAGGTTCAAGAAAACACGACATTCAAATCAGATTTTTTGAAATAATGCTTCGCATTCGATGTACATGTTTGGAAGTGGTTTAAGTTATTTATCTTCTACACTACTAATATTTGTTTTTAAGCTAGCCTTCATAATATAACTGAATTACCAAAAGATAACAATCCTAACTCTTATATAAATATATTCCTCTTGCTCTGTACATGTAGACTTCAAACCGTATGTAGACAACACATGTATTTTCAATATTTTATAGTTCTATTAGTAGTGATATAAATGGATTAATTTTAAATTCAAATAACTTTTTTTAGATTAATACTTGTTCTAATCTCAAGTGTATTTTGTAGTATTTATAATCATGTGGATGTGATGATAACTTTTATATTATTTTAGTATAAAAATAAATTCATCTAATCACTTATTGTGCATATGCAATAGTTCTCTTCACAAAAATGTCATGTAATATGACATAATTTATTTTTCTTCGTAATCTAAATTTGATCATGTATTTTATGTCTAATATAATAGTGCAAGAAAATGTTTATTTATAGCTAAGTTAATCTTCTTAACTAGAGAAATATAACATGAATACGGAAGAATATTAATAAAAATCTCTATGTTTCACAAATAATGTACTGTATATCTAAAATATCCAACAAATATAATAACGTATAGAAAGATGTGAGACAACAACTTCATGATTATAGAGTTAATCTCCTCTTCTCGGTAATAAATATTTATCTCGTCTAAAATTGTAACAGAAAGTTATAAACATCAAAACATCATTATCGTTAAAAGTTCATCAAACTCATAATCATCATCTTTCTCCTTGTCATTCAAACTTTCATCGTCTTTTCGTCGTTGCTGTCACATAGCTCTCCATTCAGTTTCTGTCTCATACACGTTCCTCCTTATGTTTTTTAAAGTCCGTATACTCCCTTGGTACTCTTAATGCAGCCATTTGCTTGATCACACCCCCAGTAGGTTCTTTGAGCTTGATCATACCCCTCTTAGGTTCCTTAAGCTTATCATACCCTTGACGGGTTATTGACAGTAGAACCAGTCATTTTATCATTTGGTTCATCATTTTAGTACTTTCAACCTTGACTAAATATCATTGTAATTTAAAATATTTAACATTATTCAAAATAATTAGACTATACATACTCGGAAATTTAATATCTGCAGTCTCACAGGTGAGTAACATCACAAAGTGACTGGTTTTAGAGGCAACAGCCAATCAAGGGTGTGATCAAGCCATACATCGTAAGAGGGGTGTGATCAAGCTCAAAGAACCTACTGAGGGTGTGATCAAGCAAATTCCTGACTCTTAATGGGATATGGATAATCAGTACCAGAAGCTCTTCAAGTTTTGACTATTGTTCAGATAATCAGACGACAAAAGGATCCACGGAGCTCGAATTTTGGATGGACAACAATGATCAGACTCTAACAAGTAACTGCGAGGAGAAAGAACCTAACCTACCTCTAGTCAATCAACCACCGAGTGCTGCAAGGCAATCCCAAGTGGTAACCTTTCACTCTAGGAGAGTGAAAAAGCAACCGTACCGGTCGATTTAGGAAAGGGGAAAAATTCTTAAAAGACTGAAAAACTAAAGAAAAGAACGATGATGACGACAGACGAGCAACAAGCAAGCAACAGTAACTAACATTCACTCGATACTAACTAAACCGAGTCAGTCAATGACGAGGAGAAGAATCTACTATGGGTGGTACTCTCTACCGTGTTTATGCTCGTCTCTTCTCGTCAGGTGAAGGTGGGTCTGCAATCCTATAAACAGACAATTTACCTGACGTGGAGACTTTGCAGAAGCAATGAAAGCGGGCTTGCCAACTGGGAGATGTCCTGTGGGCCCAGTTGCAGGTAATTCTTCGTAGGTCACCATACGCTAGCTAATGGCATATCGGACGTGACCGACCGTCACGTCCGATACCGGTCCGTCACGTCCGATATGCCATAAGTAAATCCGCGTGACGGGTTCGGGATGTACTTCCTAATTGACAAAGAGCCGCCAACAGGAACGAGCGTCTGCAACATCTTGAGAACTCAACTCTTCCAATCGTCCGGCATGGCGTAGCATAGAACAGATATTTAGTTCATTATAAGCACTAGAATTCTTCCGCGAGTTAGGACTGAGGAACACAACTGGTGAAGTCTCTTGAAGAAACGGGAGTTATCAACGGCAACCCACCTCCAGCTTCTGTTTCGTCCATCCTGATGCTCAAAAGTCCAGTCCCATGATTAGGACAGGCAACCAGGTCTCTCGGCCACATGTGGATGATGGGAATCAGTTCAGCCATCCTCAGATTACGGGGAGCCTGGATGGCGGCGGCTGCTGCTTAGTGACTCCACCCCAATCAGGTAATGAGAACGGTCGGCGGAGTCTAAACTCCAAATCAAGAAAGCTCGGCAGGGGTACGATGGAGGAGAGAAGTAGAGAGTGCTCTGGTAGAACGAGAGGCCGTATGAAAAGAATGGCGCAAGACGTATTGAGCATTGTGCAGTGGGGTTCGAGTCTTCCTGCGGGGACGGCTCAGTCCGTGCAGGGCAGCAGTATTCGGCTGCAGAAAGCACCACGGAGAAAAGCGGCCTAAATAATGGAGTCGTCAACCTAACCAACGTTTCATCACAGAACAAGAAATTGTGAGGCTTGATGGGGTCTTCCCATCCGTTTGCTATTCATTGTGTCGCGTCTCTTTCATCACAGAACAAGAAATAGGCAGTGGGGTTCCCCAGTCAGGTTTCCCCCGACGCAATGAATAGCCAAATGGATGGAAAGACCCTTAAACCACTAGCTGCAGTATAAAAAGGGCCAGCGGCCGTCGTGATGATGTGGCATTTTCCAAAACTCTAAACCAACCATTCGCTTCAGGGACCGCTCTCCGGTGACAGGGTGAAGTGCGGCGAGGGAGAGGTAGTTAGGACGTGAGCTTAGGGTTCCGTGTTGTTTCAAGTGAGTTCGCACCTACATTGTTTCTGACTTCTGCGGCTCGTGCGTGCTTATGGACTCGATGTCATACTGAGTACTCCACGCTTCACTTCGACCTAAGGACTGTCAATGGATGACATTTTCTCGGTTCGTCTGTTATAATATCTTGCTTTGTTGTTTGGCTACCAATGCACTAACCAAACGCGTTTACTCAGGTTTTGGCGGCAGAAGTCACCTCTAATGTTCCGATTCTTGGTTGCTAGACGAATATCACACGCGATTATCAGTTTTAGGGACGGATTTCTCCATGATGCTCCAAAGTGGAGACTCTTTGTTATTTTCTCCACTGCACTAATCCTCTTGCAATGATTTTGGCGGCAGAAGCCTGTCTCAGGTCATCCGTATGGTGACTTAGATGCGGCTGCAACAGGAGGTATTGTTTTTTATTTTCTGTGTCAATGTCAGTTGACTTCTGTCCAATGATGACATCCTCTGCGACTACAGGGAAGTTCAATCTCATCTGCGGCACCTAGTACTTTGTCCTTTTCACTGTGATGTCCATGAACACAGTATCTGTTTCTTGCAGCTTACCATATCGGACACCACGACTTTGGACTACTCATGAGATCTCCAGGATAGTTTACTTATTGTTTCGCTCCGATGTGGTGTACTTAGGGTTCGAGCTTATGAACTTGAGTCTGGTGAGGTCTTCTTGCATCGAGTGGGGTTGTCCTTTCCAACTCGCGTTTTTCCAAACCTGACCTTCCTAAAGCTGGCTAGGCTTTCAACATTCCTCACATTTTGACCTCGGTTCAGTGACGTCAATTTTCCTTACCTTTGCTGTTGTTATTGTGGAGAGTCCACAGCAGTCTGGCAGCTCGACTTACGTCAGAGGGTGCTCTGTCACATTCTCTTTTTTGGTTCCTAAGTTCACTGGTATCTCGTTCAATCTTCTCAACAAGTTACTGTGACAGGCCGGAGTTTGTACTGATTATTACAGCTTGGTTGAAACCGTAGGTTGGGCTATTCATTGGTCTTGTCATCTCGTCGGTCTCATTTCACTCATCACCTACACGTTATTACTGTATCCTGTATACTTTGATGACAAGCATTGTCGATGTCCCGTCTTCTTCTGAGGAGAATAAGAATGACTTTTTCATTCCAGCACAGTTTCATCCACTGAGAATGTCCACTGGTGGGTCTCTTTGCGTATCTTCTACCGAGACTCCAACTCTAGGTGATGAAGAGATTCTTGACTCTAAGGATGAGCTCGTCCTCATCAAGCCGAATGTGAAGTGTATCATTGAGGGCTTTTGGAAGGTTAGTTGGTCCAAAGTTGAAGAGGACGCCGTTCTAGGTACTTGAGCATGGATTCTATTCGTACTAAGTTCTCTTTCTTCGCCGAAGCTTGTGAGGCTTGGGCGCCGATTATTGATTTCGATCTAGAGCATCTCTTCGCCGCTGTCGAGTGTAATCCGTCTACCTAGGAAAGCGCCGGGTTTCTGGCTGTGGTTGTTCACTCAAGAGGTTGGCTTTCAGGTCACAATAGGGCTATAAACACTCACACAGATGTGTAAGATCTAGTAATATACCCAGAAGGCAAAATTCAGGTCTAGCTGGCAGTAATAGGATTCGGCGGTGAACTTTGACACTCACGGAGAGGAAAACTATGAAGGTTTAGACCTCTAAACTTCCCCTATATGCAAATGAGGTACTACTGAACTCACAGACGAAATTTCAGCCTGAGATCAAATTCTGACACGGAGATATGAACAGAAAAGTTTTGAGCAAGAAAACTACGGCAATTTCTGGTACCTAGCTGGCTATTTCAACCTATAACAGGAGTTTGGCTCGATCAATTTCGAAGTTTCTTACAGGATTTGCAGTCTACAGGGTGCTGAACATCCCTGTGAAGTTGGGACTCCTGAATGTACACAGAACTGTAGATCTCCTCCTCTGAAGTCGCTGCTCTAGATTAAGAGCTTTTCAGACCCCCTCAGCTTCAGCGGCCGCCCTGAATTACTCAGTTGCTCAATCGATATGAAACTTTTTGTGAAATCGTAGCCCTGCTGGCGGAGAATACAACCTCGAAGTTTTGAAGCAATTTCCTCAAATCTGCTGCGAGTGACACTGAAAACCCTAAATCCAACCAAAATGATTCAATTCTAGCACAATCCGAACTTCAATTGCTCATGACTCCGTCTTTATTGACTCAAATCGATCGAAATTTTCACTGGAAGTGCTTGGCATGACGAGACCTCTCTCCCTATGCTCTCAGATTTCCAAGATCCCTCACCAAATGCTCGAACTCCACTCTAGAGCTCTGTTTCTAAATTTAGAGTTAAACTAAAGACAAAAACAGACCAATGGGAGTTCATAGCTCCACTTGGTTGTCCTTTAGTGTCCTAATCCACGTGGCAACTTAGTTTTACTCATAGGCTACCACGTCAAGCCCCCTAGAGTGCCAGCGTAAAACTTAAATTACTTAAAACGACACGCAGCCCCGAAAAATAACTTAAATCAGCTAGAAAGCGTGCATGGGCGACACGCAAATACAACCCATGAGCTTAAGCCCTATCAACATGGTAATCAACCTACTAAGACTCAAAATAGTGTTAACACCGTATGCAAGGGTGTCAAACATATACATAAACGACTAGAAGTAATATAAGCTAACTTCTAGAACTACTAAACTCAAGCGTCGGAGTAGAAATATAACATGTAGCCGCCAAGTAGCGCGACACCGCCGCTTGTTGATCATACACAGAAACTATTCCTCGCAGGAAACGTTTTACAGTGTACCAACACTTAGCTTATGCCGTGGGGTGGAAAGAACGCACTCAGTTTTCAGAGAACGTGCAAGCTATGGTGCATAGAACATGAAAAGAGTCTGGGGAAAATCATGTTGGCTACATAGCTTAGCTTATGGATCTCTTCTCGTTGCTACTTATGAGCCTCGTTTTGAAACTGTGGAACTCATTGACTCTTTGATTCATTTTCCTATTTTGAACTCTAGGAATGGATCGCATTTTGAAGCTATTCGAATTGCTAACTCATATTCGGCTGGATAAGTCTAGCAACGCTTCTTGGGGACAAGCTACATGGTCGTGTTTTGTTTTTGAAAGTTACTTCATTGTATGGTTTGAGCTCTACTTCTCGTCAGTGAGGGCTTTCTCTCAGTTTTGATGATATCAAATTTTTTTCTTTGTGATTTGAAATTGAAATCGATGTGTCCTTGTTGTTACCACAGTCTGTATGCATTCGTTTTACTGCTGGCGTGTTTTCTGATAATGCAGGTACATATGAGATGGCCGGGTGCAAACCCTGGACGACCTTGGTGTGCTATGAACCGTAGAGGGTTAGTGTGTGAGTATCACACACTCACTCTATGGGCACCCTCCCCAGCCGAAAGGCTAAAACAAAAAGTGAACTTTTTTCAAAACTGTAGAGATATTTCAGCCTGACAATTACATTCAATAATCTATTCGACTCAAACATGAATGTAAGCTTGCACGTTGACTGTATAACCCGTTATACTTTACACTTTGATTTCTTCATACAACATGCGAAACATAAAGATGTTGCAGTCCGAAATGTTCATACAAACTACTTGAGCAACATCGGCTTGTTCATTGAGTTGCTGAAACAACGTTAATTCATATCAAAATAAAATAACTGAGTTCCGAACATGCAGAAATCGAAGAGATATAGTTTTTACTCAGACATCCAGAACTCGTATTGTTTATATCACATAACACTTGTGTAAAATGTGTGATGGGAGTTCTTGTTCACGCAACACTGAAGAACTAATCTCCATATTTTTTGAAAAGCACTACCTCGTCTAGTGTAGCCTTCTTTGCACACAAAAGAACTATTGGACATCACAAAATTATCAACTATGCAAAGTACAACGTTGTCACTTCTGCATATATGTGAACAAGAAACACTTCGCGTGTTAGAACATGGTCCACTATTTAGAAATATGTAATTTTCACACCGAAGTCTTTTATAATAGACTTTATAATATTCAATACAAAAGAAAATCTATATAAACAAGGGTTCATCCGCATACATATAATATTCACATTAAAGACACTATCACACGTACCATCATTGCTGCAGACGCTCACCAAATAATCTTTCTCGTAGTTCAGTCTTCCACACCGTCGTACGTTCCGGTAATACTCGGGTGGTAGCTGTTCCATGACGGACTACTGTGTGTTGTGGTCGACGTTGGAATATCTTGATCGGCTCCCGATCTATATTCTCGTTCCAATCCATGGCACATGCAGCTAGTCGTGCTTCATGAGTTTTCTGAAAATGTATCCTCTTTGTGGCGAACTTGTTGATCACTGAGTTGAAAGTTTGTGACATATAGTTCTCTCTCGCTCGTGTGTAAAACCGCATCTTCGTCGGAGTAATGGCCTTAGTCAAAAACTCAGTCATCGTCTTATGTGTGGATCCATCTGTACGAGTCGTCACAGGTCAGTAAATTGTGTCAAATCAGCAAGCAAAGTGACCGAATAACAAGAAAAAAAGTTGACTTACTACCTCGCACGTCGTACTGATCCGAAGCAACACGATTCAGATCCGGGACACTACAACAGGGCCGATCTCCTGGCAAGTCAACACACAATGTATGATCTCCAGCCCAATGATGTGCAGCATTTCGAATATTCATGACTAGAACACTGGAGTCATCCTCCTCTACGAGATATCGACCATCGAGTCCTACTGTCCTCCTAGCATTGAGCTGAGAACAAGTGTAAATCCACCCTTTTAGCTTGTCAGCAATACTATGAGCTTGAAGCTCCGGATACATGTAACGTCTAGAAGTCACCGTGTCGCTTGTTCGCTATGTCCATGCATATCAGCAATTCGTTGAACAAGATCAGGTTTGTTTCCCGTCACTTGATGTCCATTAGCTCGGAGCCATGTCACCAACTTGACCTTTGTGAGGAGCTCTAAGTCAGCAACCACCTCAGCATCTTCCACAGTACCAAGGGGTTGCTTCTTGTTCTGCACCTCCACGAAGAACTTTTTGATCACGTTCTTGCACTTGTGCCATAAGTCTTTTTGGCTCACAATGCCATGACGTAGTAAGATGGCGTCTACATATGACTTGTCATCGTGGACCACCTCATCTGGAACAATACCGGCTACAACCAATCGTTGAATTCCTTCCTCGAATGCACGATCCTCAATCAACCATGCATTATTTCCAACCTCAACTCGTGACAAATTCAACAACTCGATGACACACCCATCATTAGCATCAATAAAAGCACAAGTTCCATTATATCCATTACGAGAAGAGTCATAACGAAGATCCGCATAGACGACAAAGTTATCCGTCACATGATCCATATGCATCATGGAGTAAGAGGAATTACATTTGCAACAAGAAAGCATGAACAAAATACGGAACTCACCTCCCTTAGGTGCCTGATTCAAGTCAAGGAAGTGTTTGGCTTTCACTTCATCTTGAATCTCTGACTTCTTCTCACTCCATCGTTCCAACGTGGCATCGATCCATCTTTTGTGACGTCTCCTCTCACTTTGGAATGTTAACCAATGTGCCTCAGATATGCGAGCTAACCCAACCTCTTTGTAGTCCGAATCCATTTGCGTATAGCCTAGACCCACACACAAGCCGACATGGTACATACGATGGACAATGTCTGGGATGCCATAATACAACTCCATCGCTGTGGATAACCATAAAAACTTATGCTGACTTGGGCATCTAAACTTGAGAGACCACGTCTGATGATGTGCCTTGATTATGAGAGGTAGCAAATCCTCTTCACACCTCGGATGAGCGCATCTAAATTTGAAGTCCTGGAAGAATTCCCTAAGCCTAGACTGTGCTGTGAAGGTATACTTAGGGAGGTCATTGGTATCATTCATCGAAAGTGGAACTTGATCCGATGGTATGACTAAACTCTCTACAACGCTCTCAACAACCATTTCAGTATTATGAGAGTCAGGAACTAAGGGTATTGGGATCTGAGAATTCAGAACATCTCCCTCGTGGTCCATGAAAATGACCTATATGAGAAAATCATCTAACAAGACATAAAAGTATATCAATACATCACATGTAAGAAGGGTATAACAAATGATACTTACAATACATAACAGTCAAAGTTGAGCCATACGTACTTGAGGCTCGCTTGTGATAACTCCAAGTGCACGAAGCACGGAGCGATCGGCATCGAACTCATCATCTACTCCAAGTGCAAGAACATCTTCCTGACCACCCTCCTCTAGAATCACGTCTGACATTGCTGCTCGAGCGTCTACATCTCTCTGCATCTCATCAATGCGAGACCTAGCTGTCTGAAAGAGAAAATGCATGAGAGTCGTGTGTCCTGCTCCCGGATCTAAAAGTCTCAATAACTGCACATACCTACTCATCAACGACTCGGACACTCTAATCTTTCCTCCTGGGACCTCCGGACATCCTCTAGGTAAATGTCTGTCTCCCGGTTGTCTAGGATGCACATGTGGAGGCATTATATGTACTGTTGACTAAACTAAAAAACCCTCCGTGGATATCGCTGATCCTAGAATAAAACTTGTAAAAAACTAAAGGCAAAATATAATAAAGTACTACATCTAACATCAAAAATCTACAAATAAATAACTGCAACTAACCTTCTATGAAATCAAGTCCATCTCTACTCTAAAACATATATCAAACATCTTGAAGATCACTATAATTCAACAACTAATATAAATATGACTCTAACAAATAGACAAAGACAACCCCTATCAGTCCGGAGGTCAAATAACTCTAAAAAAAATACACCAAAGTTCAGCCAAAAATACTAGATAGTGAATGAACCCAACTGAACACGACTTTGAAGATACTAAAGCTAAATAAAATAACTTTCTGCCAAAATACTGCCAACAATGAAAACTAGACTAGACTAGACTGAGCCTCGGTAAGTCAAAGAGAATTCTGACCCGGAGGTAAAACTGTGAGGATCAGAAAAAAACCAGAAATGAACCGGCGAGGCAAAACTGTGAGCAAAAAGAAAAAACCAGAAATGAACCAGTGGAGAAGTCCAACCAGGACTTCTCCGAAATCTGCCTCCTTAGTCTTTGAGGAGGTACAACCTGACTTGAGACCCAGCCGCAACCGACGGCTGGGTCCCAAGTCACAGCCTGACAATATAGTCAGGAATTCATTTATGAATTCTGACAAGAATAAAGTCATTTTGAATATCACTGTGTCTCCGGGAAATACAATTCCAACTTCTGTTCACGTCGGAAATTTTCTCCTTGGAAGTTATTATGGTCCTGAAAAATTTTCAGAGTTCTTCTAGAATGCAGTATGGGCATTTTATCAAATTTGTTTTGGATATAATGTCATTTCAAATTTCAAATTTTCGAATATTCTATTTCTGTGATTCACAGTGTCCGTGGACATTTTCAAATATTCTAAAGCCATCCGATGTCCATTCTTTGTGATCAATGTTGCAAATTGTAGATCTCCTCCAGATGGAACTTTTGAGACCGGGTGCGCAGAAAACAGTTAAGGAAATCCAGAGAACGGTGTAACCGCAGTTGTGGTGGGGGCTCCTCCTTCAACTAATCTCGTTTAGTTATAGTTAAAACTGATTAGCGGCGGGTGGATCCACCGCTAATGTAGCGACTGTAGTGGTTTAAGGGAAAAAAGGACACGAAGGACCAAGCAACTAACGCACCGAAGAGAAGACATCATTCTTCCTCATTGTGTTTTACTTGAGTAAAGTATTGATGTCAGCTCATTAGTACTTACAAATATGATTTGGTGTGCAGAGTCATTGATTGTAGATGAGACTCGTCTCGCAACAGATATCATAGAACTGTGTCATTCATCAATGTTGCTGACAATCGAGTTATCGAGATGATAACCATGACCAAGATGGAGACCACTAGTTCTTGAAAGATAGAGACAACAGCCGTGGAGAAAGACATTTTCACACTGAAAGACAAAGGTTTGACTATCTCGGAGATCATCTACGACGACAATCGTATCGTGGACATCTTTATTGAGTCGTGATCCACAAGTAACCCACATACATGTTTATTATGTAGAAATGAAATTTACAATAAAAAAAATTTGGCACAAGACAAAAAACATTATGCAAAAATTCAAGGAGGAGTTGCAAGAGGTGAAGATGTCATCCGGAGATCGGAATATTGAGGAGACACGGAGCAGGAGGGAGCTAGCTGTATTCTCGGTAGCCCAGTTGAAAGCATATTGTCGTACGAAGAGTCTACCTCTTAGTGGCAGTAAGGCGGACTTTGTAAATCGCGTAGCAGAGGACTTAGGACTATCTGCCGAAGACTACTGGGCACCTGAATGAGCTCAGGGGTTGAAGTATCATGAGCTGGCAGTACATGATATATCATACAAGTTGAAGTCATGGATTTACACTTGTGCTCGTGCTGCACGTGATAAGTATTCACTATCATATTATGCAAATTATCATTCGTCTGCATGTTTTTATATATTTATTGCTAATATGAGCTTGTTTTTTAAGAGCAACTAGGGTCCGCATTTGATGATCTTTGATATCCTCACAGCGGCGAAGCATTAGGCAGGTGACCACACGGATTGTCGTATTCTCTCGGGTGACCGTCGATTTATCTCATTAGAGTTTGGAGAAGGAGCACGATATCCTCATGGAGGACGTACGCATCTTGCAGTAGCCGCATTTCTCGAGAAGCATTTCACTTGGTTGAAGATGCGCGACGAAGAACTTCATGAGCGAGACGTTTCATTATGTCATCAACAAGTTTGCGACAAAGCGGATCCATTGAGATAGCTCGCACGAGGCTCGTTTAGCTTGCGCCGCTATGGGTTAGAACGAGAATATTCACCGTGAAGTTATTCAGAGAAGACAACGTCGACAAACGACACAACTATCCGTCGGAGATCAGCATCCATCATGATCCTTGGTCCTTGTACCACGATCTGGAAAGACCCACTTCGATTTCGCATTTTTGGTCATTGAGGATCTTTTGGTATGTATTTAGCTCCAAGCTATCATTACCTACTTTATATATTTTTTTCATCAAAACGTGTTGTTTGAGATCATCTAACATTGCTGACTTTTTGTTTAGATGAATGCAGATCAGTTATGGCACCCGATTCTTTCCAGTTATGGTCGTATGGCAGGAGAACAATAAAAATTTCAGAAGACTCAAAGCGAGCATAAATGGAGTTTTTGGAGTTTACTTGGGTTGGAGTGATTTTCTACTTAGTCCAGATTTATTTATTTTATATTGGTATGGATGGCTTGTAGTCCACTGCTTGTTTTCTTTCGACTGCACAGTGCAGTTTATGTACTTATTTTCCATTAGGGTGGGTCCAACGAGGTATTACTGTACACTCACGCCTGAATGTTCTAAGTTACAAAGATCACAAATCACAATGTCACAATGTTCACATTACAGAATGATACAACATGAGTGCTGATTACACACAATATACAAATGTGAAAGTGATAATTTCTATGAGCATTACAAAAGGTCGAGAGAAATATCTTTAAACTACCGCTCAATCAACTAACTAACAAAAATGCTCGTAGATCTCTGACTAGCTGCTCTCACACAGATGACTTGGTCGCAGCCTGGGATATCGGAGAAGTCCTCAAACCAAACTCTGGTGGAAGGAATGCAGACATGTTGGTTTGGAGCATTGATTAGTGTTTTGTGGAAGTTCTGTGAAGTCTGTTGTCTACAAGATTGTCTAATCATCGCCGAAATGCAAAAGTTCTTCCAAGTCGACCGGCAACATAGCTCAAGAATGTGCGTGTCATAAGAAGCAAGTGTTCATGGTGAATAAAACCTGATGCAGATAGGAGCATAAACTATACAGAACGTCAAGTGTTCGAATTGGAAGCAGAGAACTCCACAAACTACTATGATCCTCAAGCGTTGTGAGAGATGACCTCCACGAATTTGACAAGAAGTTGACAGTCGGAATTAATTCCGTTCCCACCGACGTCCTTGTAGTACATAGGATTCACGTACATTTTCATGTACTTCGTTGGAACTCACTGCGTGAACTTGTCTTGAGTTGAGGGAGGAACGGGTCCGGTGACAAGTGACAACAAAACTTGCACGACATCAATCATGGTTGGTCGTTTGATGGAACATCTATCGTTGCAAAGCTTCGCCAAATGCAAAACCTTCTCTATGGGCTTGACATTCGAACAAGTCATTCTTATCTCTAGAGAAATGGTGCTTAGTGCTGTACAATTCGCGAGGTGCATATTTATCCAAGTAAGAAGATTTCTGTCACTGTTTACAGCTTTCTTGTCGGTCAGAAGCTCCAACAGAACGAGTTACAAGTGCAGTCTAGAATAGTTTCAAGACCGACGTCCTGTACATATATGCGTGAACTTGTTTCCTTCAAGACAAATAACTTGTAACGTCAGTGGGTCTCGAACCCATCAAGCTCCCATATGGGATGAAGTTTCATAAGAGCTGATGCTCCTGCGATCCGTTAGTCGGGATGCAAAAATGCCTAGTATAATTTAGAATGCAATAGAATGAACAGCAAAATGTCATATCAAAGACGATTATGAATGCAAAACAAGAGCAAACGTACAGCCAAGTACAAAACAGCGCAGAGAACAAGTATATACTACAAAACAACGCAGAGAACAAGTGGATACTGCAAATCACTCTAGCATTTTGAAGCCAACAAAGCCTTCTCCGTCCTCAGACCAAGTCGATTTCACTGCGCTAACCAGAATCTCAGGCAACTCCTTGCGGTCACTGTAACCAAGACAAAGAGCTAAAGCGCGATACACTTAGGAACCGTTTCTGATTCAATGCCATCTCAGTAAACGAAGCTGCACCACATGCTAAGAGAAAGATCTCGTCCTCGATAGCGATTCAGATGCAATCTCCAAGCAAATATCAAAAAATATAGAAAACTATAGTCGGATGTCCTCAAGAGTGACAGAAAGTGACTTCTCTAGCTTACCCTCACTCACTCGTCCGAAACCATCAGCGCATCATTAGAATCTCATTTGACACTCGCTGTATGACTAACTTGATTAGTCATGCTGTAAACGCTCGAACTGAGACACCAAACAGCTGAAGCCAAGATGCAAGTAATGTCTATATGTATTGACTGCCCAGTACAGCCAATAATGAGATTCTCGCTATAACCTCGTCCAGCACACAAGTTTACAGACAAAAACAGTCGGGAGGCAGACATGCAGCAAAAATCACGAGCCTTTGGTATCACACGGTCAAGCAGAGACCACAGCCGAGAAGAAAGATTACCGCACCTTAGCTCGATTCCAAAAATGCTCGCGTACAAGCTGTGAAGCGATGGAAGAAGATCGAGAGATATGCAGACATATAGACGAAAACAGACAAGAGCCAGACATGCAGCAAAAACCGCGAGCCTTCAGTATCACACGGTCAAGCAGAGACCGCAGCCTAGAAAAAGATTACCGCATCGTAGCTCGATTCTAAAAACGCGTGAAATGATGAAAAAAGATCAGGAGGCAGACAGGCAGGTAGACGAAAACAGACGAGAGGCAGGCAGGCAGCATGAACAAATGAAGAAGCGAATTTGAATTATACCCTGTAAGCAAATGATCGATCAACGGATCGTAAAATCGCAACATAGTTCAGACAAGACGGGAAGCGAAAAAAAAAAAAAGGGAAAAGGTGAGACGAAGAAGACGACTGAAGAGAGAGGCTCGAGGCTCGCTTCTGGCCCCTGTGCTAGACAAAGGCAAGGAGCGATCGGGCAGAGCGAGACCACTCTGCCCGCCTCCTGTCTGCGTCCTCGGGCAAGTGCCCGAGGCGAATCATTCTCCTCCTTTTTATATGAGGAGGGGGGGTTTAAGCGCGATGGCCCTTCTTCTATCTGAAAAACAAAGTGCCCCCCTCGGGCTTCAAGAAGGAGAAGATGAAAAAAAGGGTTGGAAGTTCAGTTCAAGGAGAGCCCAGGCCAGTAGGAAAGCAAACGCATCATCCAATCTTGTACGTTTCTAGGAAGACAAAAGAGGTGGGAGCGGGTAGAGATTTATCGCCATATCAGTCGGGGTCAGCGGTCAGCGTTCGTGTGCATATCCAAAGGCTGTACATGTTGGTTTCTATCGTTCTCTTCACGATAGGACTTCGAATAATGAAGTGGTGAAATATAATCGTACGTACGTTGCCATTTCGGCAACCGTTCCTACGCACCTCCACCTCACTCTGTTCTCTTGCTTGCTAGTCTGGCCCTGTGCGCTGGTAGTGGACATCGACTTGCCCTGCCCTCATTTTGCTATAATTGCACGAAACGAGCCGATCATGCCATCCATCGTCTTGGCAATGTATTTGTTTTCTCAACGGCGCGATTCTGAACAGTTCACAAAAGCGTATTAGACTCTACATACCCTTGAAGCTACGATGCAGAGCACGTACAACGATCACTTGACAAGGCACTAACGTAAACAGAGGAACATCCACTCTGCATTGAGTCACACCGGTGACCGCTCGCCACAGCAATCGGTTTTGATGGACCACCACAACTTCGATACGGTTGTGCATGTGCGACCATCCCAGGCGCTTTCGTGCACGACGGACCTTACTCCTATAGCCAAGTACGTCCCATTTGCAGTTTTTGCTCGACGTCCTGTTCCTCCTGTTACTGCTGTCCTGCGGTATATGAGAGAATGCAGGCGCCTAGGTAGCTGTTTGCACCGATGAAGATCCTTCAAACTTAGGCTAGCGCCCGACTTGTGTGATATATTAGTAGAAGCTAGTAGTTATCTGGTAAGTGCGAACGACCAATCAATCGAATATAAGCGCAGATATGAGTTTTAACTACGTTTCTTACTAATAAGGTCCTCTCCTGGCACCGGGTGCAGAAATCATTCTGAGTATATCGTCACATACACGTGCTTTAGATCTTGAGGCTACAGCCTAGGTCGTTCCATTTAAAGTTCCCATCATGAGAAACAGAAACGATCGGACAGGATCCTAGTGGTCATTTCATTCTGTACTGACCCAAGTGACAGGATAAGAACGATCTCTGTAGGTCACTCCTGATCAGCATCTGCCTCGTAACTTATCTCATTGTTTGTGTTTGCGCAGGGCATGAAGTGTTCCGGCCCACCCGTCAGACAACAGATCTATGGTAACACCTAAATTAGGTTTGAAGGTTGTACCCTTGACTTTCAACCTTCTCCACGAGCAGTCGTAAGTCCCTGAAATTAAGAATACGCTTCCAGGCCAACAGACGTCGAGAAACAGAAACATGAAGGTCAACACAAACTGTAGAGAAGTGACTAGTACTATGCCTGAACTTGATCTCCACCCTCTGCTAGTAATCACCTTTCTTGACTTGCATTCACCTAAATATTCTTCCATATCCTTCATTTATCGGTCCGATTTTCTATCGTTACGTACTACTGGAGATGATCGAAGGGGACCCCCGAAGATTGGTGTAACTTGTTGCCTACTTTTTGTAAAATGGAAAATTTATTCGTCAGAGTTGACGATCAACGCGGTCACCGCCATGAGAGATGATCTGCCTCCACCTACCTCTGATCCAGACATGGGAACCCGCCATAAAACCTCAGATAAAAAAGGTAGAATATGAAAAAGGTGCTGTATATCTTACGAACAACATATAATAACTGGAACCTTCAGTTCGGCAAGAGATTGAAAAAAATCATCTCCTAAAGTACAGAAAAAAAGAAAATATATTCACAGAAAAAAAAGAAAAACTGAAACTGAATCACAGGTGCTGCTATCCTCCAGTAGCAACATAATTATCTGCCAAAAACTGATCTACTTCTTCTTTTCTTTCTGAAGAAGAGAAATAATTATTCGAACATCGCGAAAGTTCCCGTTGTGTAGCAGAATTCGAATTCATTCTTTCTTCCGCATTTGAACATCCATCACTCATTTAATACGGCAATCTACTATTCTCTTCTTTTTGCATAATCGATGGTTACGTATATTGACTCATATTGTCGTATCATCAAGGAATCTTCCACTTCAAAGTTCGTTCCATGTCACCGCTACTCACCTGCCAGGTAACCGGGAGTTAACCTGTTTAACTTAGAAGAAATCGACAAAACTGTTAGGAACATGAATCCACTTGATGACACTTGGTTTCACTTCGTCCTCTTTTTCTTCAGTTTAGGGAATATTAGGGGTTTCAAAGTTGAGAGGTAAAGATTTTTCATCAGGATACAGAAAAAGAGCCGTAATTTCACATGAGTTAACTTTGTATGGAAGTGCAACTGAGTCTGGGTCGCGTTTGTGACTCAGACATCACAATTTTTTCAATAATAATTACTCAGCGTAGTAGATATTCTGTTACAAAATAAACAAGAAAAACTAATGAACGGTCATTTAAAAATTACTCGCGAGCGTTTTCTGAGAGTACTTCCAGAGATGCCTGTACGAAACACCTCCCAAGATTTGACAGAAGTCATAACTCTTTCCCGCGGGTGTAAAATCTTTATGAAAGATTACTAACTTTGACACCTCGATTAAACTCATCTCCTAAAGCACCAAACTCTGGAACCTGCTTCTAAGGAATCCCTCATTGACCAGAGAAGCGTAATAGCGGGTGTAAAACTTGGAATCTTTCCAAGAGATTCCTCTCCCGCATGCTGGAGTTACGACTCAGAGGTACCCACAGGAAACGCCCGCGGGCATTTGCTTATTCATTTCTGGTTCGTTTCACTCGTGAGCGGTGTGAAAGTAAACTATGACAAATAACAGTAAAATAATTAACGAAAAAATGGTGTCAACATAAACTATGAATTTCCAGTGTCACTTGACAGAAAATAATTAACGAAGTAATGCTTCTTCTACTCAAAATCTCACATTCCGGTGAACCACGGTCTTTGTCTAAGTTTCCGGATTGTTTTTTACGCTTTTCTCACGTTGGTTATAAAAGAATCTTTACGTTTAACTTTGACACCCTAATGTACATTTCGCCGAGAAGATCCTTCCTGCAGCTGGTCCATCGACCAACCAAGGGGAGCATTACGAATATGCAAATCCAAGCAATTACCTCATTACAAGAGCCATCGTAAAACCGAGCTCCTGCGAAAGTAACAACTATCGACTACTTGAGAGAAGAAGAAATTCCCTTCTATCCTGATGCGGCAACGCTAACATATTCCTCCCACCAGGTCCAGTAATCCAGTAAGATCACGACGAATGCTAAGTGGACACACTACTTGAGCGTTATGTTCAGTATGTTCATATACTCCGCTCAGTGTGACCTAAAATTTTGGAAGGTTCAACCCCCTAGAGTACGTTTCTAGCAGAACGCAGGACATGATGCCCTGAAGTACTCGTTGCTCATCTTTGCTGAATTTACACATGAGTGACTGGAGTTGACAAAGGTTTGACAAGGTATGTACCTCGTACTCGACAAAGAAGATTGCAGTTTGATTCTCTCGGAGAGCTCAGCTGCCTCAGCATCATGTCCCACGCACAGTCTACTGAATCGTAGTACTGACATGGGCAGGCATGAATTACGGCGGAGGTACAGTTTGTGGGAACTGTCGATTTCTACGCAGTACTGCAGCTTTGCGAGGAGGTGGTACTTTCGTTTCAGATATACAAACGTCATGTTGACGATGAGACATACTAGACACTATGAGATCTATGGAGGCACCCAGAACAATAATTTCTTTGACAAGGCAGCAAACTGTCACGGTCGGTTCCACGTCAGTTACTGCTCTTATGAGGCAAACTACGCTGGGACAAGTGAAGGGTGCTGCCGTCAACAACAGCATAATCGCACTACAAACGCCTGGTACTTATATTAGCGCATCCACCTCGTTGAACTCCTCCCTAGGTGGGAATATCATTCACAGAGTCCCAATCTAGATGCTTCTGCAAGAGCAGATCTAAGCAACGTGATAAACTAGAGTAAATACCGTAACGGATCAATGACAAACGGAAACGTTTGCATGATATACGATCCAAGGAACTTGGCATGTGAGACCATGAGTACTAGGGAAGATTGGCTTGAACGGGCCCATGCGCACAATCTCTGTCTGAACGAACTGGTGCAACCAAAATGCTTTTTACTCGTAATGTTAGATTAGTGTTCATGTCAACGTTCAGCGTCGTTCAATGAACTCCCATTCTTCCTTTTCTATGTCTATTTCCTATGTTCACACAAACAGGTTTTGCTCGGTTCTGCTCAGGTACGTTCAACCCAGTCTTTATGCGAATGGGCCCGTTCAAGACATTCTTCCCGAGTACTAAACACACCAGAATCATCAAATAGTGGCTCCGCGTTCGTCTCGAGTGGTTCGATCAAATCACACATGAAATCACCACACCAGTACCTATTTCAGCCAAAGACTGCAACATCAACTAAACTCGAGATTATGACAGCATCATCCGCCACCCGAGGTGTAACTGATATATAGTTGTACGGCATAGTGGATTTCACAATGCTTTGAATGAACAACCTTTCGTGCAATGTGGACTTCACAAGGCTTTAACAAACAACCTTTCTTGCAACGAGAAAAAGTCTACTACTCGAACGATAAGTACGTAGGTTCCTTCTAAGAATAATGCTCGTGTTGCTATGATATGGAAGTCCGTTGAGTGAATGCAGTTTAAGGTGATTTAGAGTACTTTCGTGTGGTTAAAAATGAACTAACAGGACCAAACCTTTACCTCGTCTGCACTCGTCTGCAGAAGTGCAGACGAGGCATACAAGTAACAACAGCAAAAGGCCTAGGTCGATTTGGATAAGATATACGGTACGGCTTTGGATGACAGTGACAATGAAAGAAAGCAAGCTGTACTGACCTGCAGTGAGGCATGAAGAGTCTCAACTCATCTGACATATCCCAGGGCTGACCTGTTTCTCAATGTCCAGAAGGCATGAACAATTCTGCAACACTAGTATACGCGAGACCCTATTAGAAAATCCCCGAGTTCTTCATGGAAACGAAGCAAACGCGGTACTAATCAGTATCCAGTGACTTAAACGTCTGTGCAGGAAACTGCAACCTAAATGAGTTGTAACCTTCAAGAAGAAAACGTTATAGAATTACTCAAAGATGTAATACCGGTACCCTTCGGGCCCCGCCAAGGGACTGGAGAGTGCCAGTGCTCACCAGAGGCATACCATTAACCGAACTGAAGCTCAGGCTGGCAAGATGGACGTGCTATGGCTAAAGACGGTCACTTTACGTACTCTCGTGATCACAGATCATGTGTCTCAACATCACTGTCTGACAATCATGTGCATTACACGACAAATCCATGAGCCTAGCTAGAACGAGAAGGTGTTGTAGGTGGGGCTACACCAATAACTTGAATTAGTCTATGCAACACTATGAAGGTTTGAAATTTAGACCTCGCAATAGTTAATATATGTGACATGAATTCAGAGTAACATTATTTACTGGTTGTTTATATTATTTCGACGCATACACTATTTCAATACATATTCCTTAAGGGTATGGTTCTTCCCATTTAAACCACTAAAAATAAGGTCGGCTCTTCCAGCTGCCAATATGCATGATTAAGTCTTTGCTAATGGAGGTTACAGATTGTAGATTTGAGGAAATCTAAGTGTTTGTACTTTTGCTTCGTCAGGGTCATCGGTTCAAAACTTTGATTAACTACAAATTATTGTATGTACTTTAGCTTAGAATTTTAGTATGCAATAATTCGTGGGAAATCCGCTGTAGCTGCCTCCGGACAAATTAGTGTACGTACACTAACTGAAGGGTGGCACTAATTCCGAGCATAGACTAATTCAAGTAATCAGTGTAGAGCTCGTAATCACGGCTGAAAGATGGTAATCACCAAATGGCATTTTTTGCACTATCCATGCATCTTCATTATAAACCAAGGTGAACCATTCTCGACATCCTTGGATGGGTTATAAAACCTAGGGATACTTTAAGTTATTCCTTTCAGAAGTTTGAGCAACACCTCTAGAAAAACTCCTGGTTCAACGAGGTAATTTACGCCTGGTAAACTAGAAAAGGGGCTAGGGTACTAAGGCAGTTGTTAGTACTGTTGAGGATGAAATGCTTATTGTGGGTTATGAATAATTTTAGTGACTGAAAACTTAGTCCTTGCCATGGTGCAAAGAAGGAAATATCATATTAATTCACTTGCTACAATAGTATTACGATATTGCTTAGTGTGTACCGGATGTGTAGTTGAGGTCTTCTCTCGTGTATTCGCTCTGTATATTCACCTCTCCAACAGGGACTTAATTCATGATAAACCCCCTCTGCGGAAAGGTTTGATCATAACTTAACTATAATTTTTTTAAAAAATAACACTTGTGGATAATGCTTTTATGTTATGTTACACTTGGTGTTGGCTGCACAAAAGAACTATCAACGTCCATAGCGTTGATAGTTCTTTTGTGCAGCCAACACCAAGTGTAAGGTACTAAAAGAGTCTCAAGTGCTGCTAGCAGTTCGCCCAAGTTTAACAATAACCAAATTAACTACAATCTTTGTTGCAGTTCACCGCTCTCCCTCAGGTAGCAAGTGTCCATCCAATGCAGTACGTCTTTTTATCTTTAAAAAGTCAGGCACCTATGCATATTCACCTCAGAATATGTAAGGGTTTAATTTATTACCTATTTTTTTGGGTTTTTATCAGCAGATTGTTGCAGTTGTTTGATTTTTTGTTTGCTCAATTTTTTAAGAAGTGGTGCAGCACACCCATGGGAACTTTATTAACAAAAAGAAGGAGGAACAAGTGCTGCCAAAAAAGAAGGAACGCACCAAAAGAGGAACGGTCACCCCAAATATTATTAGAAGTGGCAGTACCACATGAACAAATGGACTTTCGAACCGAAAGTGAGGTGAGAGCCGAGAACAGCCACAGACACCCTCGACAATACTAACTGTAAAATGAGGGGCTGAGAAGGCCACAAGCTAACACCAAAACAGACTGCCGAGCCCCAAGAAACTAAGGAGGGAAACCACTAGCGACAGCAGGGGGGCCCGTAGAGATGAAGCGATGAAGCCGAGCCAGAGCAATGTGGAGGTTACGGAGCTGAGGTGTCGTATTAGTGGGACACTGTAGTAGACTAGATTGCCGCAGTTGTAGTGTTTGAAGTGCTTGAGTCTACTTTCCTTTTGGGTTATTTCGAGATCTCTCGCATTTCCAGGTTTAGCTAATATTTAACATTTAGAGATAACTTTAATTTCCTTACAGCAGTATAGAATTCTCAGTACTTTTGTCTGTTGTGATAACAACAAGCTTGGCAAAAATTCCCCAGAAGTTCATGTTACATGCATATAATCAAGGTGCCAATTGCAAGATAGTTTATTTCACTTAAAATGCACAAATGATTCCGAGTGTCATTCTATGATAAACCTGTGAGTATAAGAAATTCTCTTATCGACTGTCTGGTTTATCCTCTTCCGAATTCTGGATCAGGAGGAGACTTGGGATAAATATCTTATCCATCAAGTTTTTCAATTGGCTAGATTAGCTAAATCATATTTCTAACCTCTCAAATCATAGCGACAAGATTCAAACAGATACTCCCTGGAGTAGTGGACATGTGACAGCCTAGCTCGTATTTGAGAGTAATATATGTCCCAAACTTACTGGATATTAAGCTAGTCCAAGATTGAAAAAGATGTCTTCTTTGCATATTCACTTCCTTGTTATGATGGAGGAGGTAAATATGCAAGGGTTTAATTCATCACCTAACCTTTTTGTTGAGAACGGTTAGATGATAAATTAAAATCACCAATTAAAGGTGACAGGTTTGTCAGCAGCTTCACGCATATGTATCTTGTCGTATCGCTATTTGCGTGAAGTGTGTCTAGACATACACCAGATATCTGGTTGTGAGAGATATCGTCAGGTTGGAATGAACACAGCGGACAATAAAATCATCTTCTCCAACAAATAAAAGATTTTATTTACATTTTATATGTTTCCTCTACAATTGTAATTACAACAGGACTTTCAGACCCCATAGTTCCTAAGCTCTTGCTCTAAATCAAAATCTACCAGCCTCATTGAGAAATACTCATGACTCTAAACTCAAGACTCTCAAAAACCTCGCAGTCCTCTCAGCATAAATCCCAAACCTTAAAAATGATCCTCTTAAAATAATCTTTTTTGGTGTTTAAGCAGTGTCAAGAAGCACCCATTTAAGCTGTTGTGTTGCACCTCGTCACCACCTAAGAAGTGATACTTGATGATGAAGTGATACTTGTATCATTTATTTTTGTCGTCATCATGCATATCATCACATCATTGGCTGATCCACCAAGTGATGCACATGCGTGCATGCTGCTACATCATTGATAACTAAATTTTGACATACAATATCTCGTCCATGCCAGCAAGTTCTACATCAGAACATCATATGATATCATAATTTTTGTTGTCATGTCAACACCTACCACGTCATCATTATCTGCCAAAAAACCACAATCTTTAAAATCCAAAGTTCTAAAATTGCCGTAGCTCATACTTTGTAACTCCATTTGGATATCTAAGAAGTAAAAATGGTGTATTAGACAAACCCTACGCTATTGTGAAGTTAGATCACCCATCTAGTAGGTTCAGAAGAAGTCTTTTTTGAACCATTATTTCTGATCATAGCTGATCCACGACATGACATCACGCTTAAAACACTAGATGTGCGACCATTTGCTTACAAAAGAAATAGCTCTTTTCCACATATATCGATATGGTGATGATGATGGATACCAGATCTTGTATCAGACACTGGATCTAAATTTGACATCGATGATGTTGACTTGAGTGTGCTTGTATTAGAAGTCTTGTATTGGAAGTCTTCATCAACTTCGAGTTGCATTATGGAAGGAGTGTCTAAACTTGTCATGGATCTAGAGGGGACAACTTTTTATATTTTGCGAATAGCACGTTGTAGAGTTGAGAGTCTTCCTGGGAAGGGCGAACCTTCTGGCTGTGATATGAGCTTGAAGGCTATGTTCAATCTACTCAGGGAAGCGTTGGGCTTCAGGTTGTGGCTGGATTACTCAAAGGATAGGCTTCAAGTCTCAAGGTGATACTGAAAAACACTCATATAAGTCTCTTGGCTCTTCTGATATGTTCAGGAAGTAAAATTCAGGCTTAACTAGCAATGATAAGATCAGATGGCGAACTTTGACACTCAGGATTGAGAAATATGTGAAGGTTCAGGCTTCAGAACTCTTCCTACATTTCAATAAGGTCCTACTGGATACATTTACGAAGTTTCAGCTTCAGATCAATTCAGAGCACTAAGATATGAGTAAAAACTTTCTGAGTAGAGAAATTACGGCAATTTCTGATACCCAGACAGCTGTTTCGACCTAGAACAAAGAATTGGCTCGATCACTTTGGGAACTTCTTACAGGATTTGCAGTACACAGCTTGCTGAACACTTCTGTGAAGTTGGGCCTCCTGATTCCACACAGAACTCCAGATCTCGCTCTCTGAAGTTGCTGTTCCTGATTGAGAGCTTTTTGGACCCTCTCTACTTCAGCGGCCGCCCTGAATTACTCAGTAACTCAAATCACTTGAAACTTTTTTGACAGTCGTAGCCCGGCTGACATTGAACACAACCACGAAGGTTTGAAGCGATTTCCTCAATTCTGCTGCAATTGACACTCAAAACCCCAAAATCAACAAAAGTGATGCAGTTTTGGCACAATCCGAACTTCAATTGGGCATAACTCTTTGTTTATTGATCCAAATCGATCAAGAATTTCACTGACAGTGCTTGGCTCGATGAGCTCTATCTCCATGTGCTCTCAGATTTTGCAGTATCCTCACCAATTGCTCGAAATCCACTCTAGAGCTCTGTTTCTAAACTTAGAGTTTTACAAAAGATAAAAATGGACCAATGGGAGGTCATAGCTCCATTTGGTTGTCATTTTGTGCCTTAAACTACCTGGTAACTTATCTGCACTCATAGGCTACCACGTCAAGCCCCCTAGAGTGCCAGCGTAAAACTAAAACTACCTAAAATGACACGCATCCCTGAAAGTAACTTGAAATCAGCTAGAAAGCGTGCATGAGCGACACGCAAATACAACCCATGAGCTTAAGTCCTATCGACATGGTAATCAACCTACTAAGACTCAAAATATATAACATCTTTCAAAAATGGACTTCTCTGAGGTCTTAACTTCACTCAGAGAGACTAACGCCTGACAGAGAAGTGAATCATTTACTATGTGAAATGATTCACATCACGACATCCACCCCCTCCAAACTTGCACATCCTCCGGCATGTGCCAATCTCCTCAATCTTTTGTTTGTTCTTCTTCATCATCGCTTTCCTCCGCCTCAGTCTCTTCAGAAACTGAGACATCTTCGTCTCTTGTTGTCCTCTGCTCTGACTCCAGAAAGTTGAATAACTCAACTGACCCTCCGCGTCTCTTGAACAGTTTCACACGTTTGCCAGCCACATATAGCTTCAAAGGAGTACCATCCAACTCACGCAAACTATAAGTGGCATTCTCATACACATCTAGCACAACATAAGGCCCGAACCATCTTCGAGAGAACTTACGAAGTGTAGAATGCTGATTCTCCAACGTGCTATCATATACTAGAACCCAGTCACCAACATGTATTGGCTTTGGTCGTAATCGGTGAGTCTTGTCAAAACGTTCCTTGTTTCCGACTCGAGCCACCTTCAGCCTCTCCTGCGCATCAGCAAGATCCTCCTCCCTTCGCTCCAACTGCCTAATACGTAAATTAAGGAGTGAAGCACGATCTATACCATCTTCTCACGGTAGCGTAGCCCACGTAGGAAAGTACTCCTCAGCAGGCATGATCGGTTTCTGCCCCAGCATAAGCTCAACTGGCATATAGCCAGTCGTAGTACAGTGTGTAGTTCTATCAGCCCACAAAGCAAATGGAAGTAATCTCGGCCATTCTCTAGGCTTACCATCACATGCTTTCACTAAAGCATGAACAATAGAAGGATGTCCTCGTTCACTCTTACCAATGCCCTCTGGATTCATAGCAGTGGTAAGCCGAAGCTTTACTCCATAACGAGCAAAAAACTCCTTCACTTCAGTGCCTCTCAACTCGCCTCTATCTGCACGTAATCTCCCAACCGATCCATAACGACAGATGATATCTTCAAGCACAAACCTGCAGATATTCTCTGTAGTCTTCGTCCGTAGTGCTCGTCCCTCCACATAGTTGGAGAGATCTTCTCGAGCCAACACCAAGTAACGCATCCCCCATAGCCCCGGTGGCATCATCACAAGATCAAGAACCCACTGAAAATGAATACTAGGTGGATAAGTAGGTACAAGCCCATCTCTGTAACGGACCTTAGAGTAGAACTGGCAGTGCAGACACGACCCAACAAAGTCCACCACGTCTTGATACAAACCCTTCCACCAGTAACGCTCCTTCAGCTTCGTGTATGTAGCTCAGACTCCACGATGTCCAGCCCATAAGGTGTCATGAAACTCTTTCAGCAGATTCAGCTTCGTCGGTTGATCATCCACCACTCTAGCAAGCATCCCGTCTCTTCTCTTCGGACATTTCCACAGATAACCTTCACGTAGAAGATAACTGTACGCCTTCCGTCTGATCTCCTTGAACTCTGCATCACTCCATCCTTCTCTTCTGCATAACGAACTCAGATAAAATCCAACATCGCAGAACTTTTCTGAGTAGAACTCCTCATTGAACGGCAGTGGTTCCAAGTCTGAAGTCTGCTGACCAACTTGGCACCAAACGTCTCTCCTCTCTTCATTCTCCACTTCTGCAAACATCTCATCCTCATCTGTATAACGAGCCCTAGACAACATATCTGCAACTGGATTGTCCTTCCCTGCTATATGCTTTAGCTCAGGGTTCAGACTCCGGACATAAGCAATCCATCGTAGCATTGCTATGTCTGGTGTATTGCAGTTTGCTATCATACCCAACAAAGGCAAACAATCTGTTTCTAGTATCACACGAGCTCCTATCAAGAACTCTCGATCTACCTTCATAGCAGTAACAGCTCTCCACAACTCACGCTTCACTTGAGGATAGTTACGTTGTCTATCTGTTAAGATCCGAGCTCCAAACCTTGAAACAAACCGCACATCTTCTGCATCTTCTTGGCCAACTGCCCATCCAATCGCCTTGGGACTCGTATCAACAGTTAGTACCACAGGTCTCCCGCTCTCGTAGCTAAGCCTCCTTAGTATAGGTGGAGACTTCAGAATCTCCTTCAGCTGCTCCATCGTCTCATGATGTTCTTGCCGCCAAGTAAACCTCCTTCCCTTTCTCAGAAGTGCATACAGAGGCTCGGCAATGTGTGCATAATGAGGAATACTCACACGAAAGAACACACAAGCTCCCAAGAATCGTCGAACTTCGGTGATGTTGGTGCAGTCAGCTATCCTTGCTATAGCATCTACCTTCTCTGAGTTCGGACGCCTCCCAAAAGTACCACACAAATGACCCACCACCACAATCTCTGACATACAAAAACGAGATTTGGTACCTGATAGAGTGAGGTGTACCTCCTCCAAACGCATCAGAATCTTCTCCACATCCCGAATGTGGTCTGCAACGAACTTTCTGCATCCATCAGAAGTCACAACTTCGTCTTTGTCTTCCACCAGACAGCCTTTCATGGGAATATCATCCAGAAACGGGATATTGACCTCAGGTACAAACTCTCGTAACACCTTATGCATCGCATGCTGCATATGGGCTACTGAGTTTGTAGCACCCTGAGGAAGAGTACACATCCGCATCAATCCCAAAGGTGTACGCATGGTAGTCAAGTCTCTACTCTCCAAAGCAAGCTGAAACTGATCATAACCTGAAAACAAATCTCCAATAGAATAGATTGACCTTCCAGCAAACGCCTCAGCTACTTCGTCAACCACAGGTCATGTTCCAACGTTTCGAATCGTGATGTTGTTGGCAGGCTGCAAGTCTTGGATGAAGCGCAGAGCTCCTGTCTTCTTAGGTACTGTGAACCATCGGCTAGAGTACGGAGCCATAGATGGTTCAAGAATACCCATCTGCATCCTCTCCTTCAGTAACTCAATCACCTTCGGTAGCAAGGCACGAAGGACTGGAATCGGCTTCAAGTCCCAAGGTACGTGAGGAACAGTGAAGATAACCATCGGAGCTATCACACTAGGATCCACACAACCTATCTCCTCAGCCGAGAAAGAAAATGCCTTACCATGGCTAACTATCATCTGTTCAAAAGCTCGTTTCTCCTCTTCAGTCAAGAAGCCACCCCCTCCTATCTGAAGCTGCTCGAGTGTCTCTTGAGTAAACTTGTGTCCTACCTGTGTAGGATCTCTAAGCACAGGCTCAGCAGCCGTTAACTCCATCTGCTGCTGAGAATTAACAGGTAATTGGGTCGCCACAGGTCTCACCTTCCTCGCTACAGCTTTATACTTGGCGTGTACTTCCGCTTCCTGATGAAAGTCACACCAACAGACTGCATCCTTCCATCCATTCTCCAGTCTCGGATGAGGACGATATCACAAGTACGAGATAATCTCCTCATAGACTTCACGAGAATGGATGGGGATCACCACCCTACCTCCCATCTGTTCCATCAACCTATCTACATCATCCAGCCAACGAACAAAAGACTGTACACCTACAAACTCCTCATAAACACCAGAAATCATCTCATCTTCCTTCAGAACTCCTGTACAACGCAGATTTGTTGCACACCTCTCCATCTGCCGTCTACTCTTCTCAGTCAAATCCTCTACCCGTGTGAACTCACTCCAATCATCAGAACTGAAAGCCATCAAACCAGATTTCCAACTATGTACAGTACAACTACTTCCTGAATCTTGAGCAGCCTCTCCATGAGCCTCCTGTGATCCCTCAAGCTGCTCAAGCGGGATCATAGTAGCAGTAGATCCATCACTCTCGCTATCCCGTCCTACGAGAGTGGTTTCTGAAAACCCTTACTCCTACAGATAGGAGAATTCCTCAAGGTCTGCCGGTTTCGTTCGTGGTTCGTACGAACGGTCAGAAACTGCACAGAACGTCTATCATCTGGACTACGGATCCTAGCATAATGAGATCCATCATCCATCACTTTGGTCTCCATTCGAACCGCAATGATATAAGGCTGACCAAGAATCACAGGATATGAAGCAGAAGACTGCACGACGAAATGCTGATCCACATCTTCACCTTCACGTTAGGACAAGCGCTGTATAACTCACCCTTCTGGTTGTTCGCAGCTCGTAGCACCCAACCATGGTTCATCTCGATAGGCCACTGACCTCTCTCATACAACTCCCGTGACATGATGTTGATCTCAGATCCGTGATCAACTAAGGCAGCAACATGTTCAGCCAAACTTCCAAGACGAACTTGTGTAGCAATTGTAGCACGAGCCCAATGTCTCCTTCTGAAATCACTATCAGTAGCTGGACTCTCCTCGCCAGCTTCCTCATCATCGAACTCAATAGTGTTGGTACCAGCAACCAACGCTTCTTGCTGGTATCCCTTGTCATCAGCTTCCTGAAAATGCACCTTTCCAAACTCTACATCATTCAGAGAAGCTCCTACTGCATCTATCATCTGACTCTCCACCTGCTCGGACATCACCTGTCTCTTGTGCTTGATGATGTCGATGATCAGTTCGTGAAACTCTCTCTTTGCAATACCAAGAACTTCCCGGAGAGAAAACTCCAAGATGCTCTTCAGATCAGTGGAAGTTTCAATATCAGCTGCCAACTTGTAAGCCAGTCCCTTCCCCTTCTCTTGGGCAGTAAACCGCCTATCTGCAGTCGTTGGCTCCTGCTGGGATCTCTGCACGTCCTCCATAGGACCTGGTGCAGGTGGAGGAGCTGCAGAAGTAGACGGGATGTCCTCAGGAAGAGCCGCTCGTCTCTTTGTGACTCTCCGTCTATCTCCAGTCTCCTTAGGAACTCCAGTATCAAGTTCAGAGACTTCTCGTCGCCTCTTTTCCTCCACAGAAGCATCCTGCCAATGAACGTGTCTATCTACATCCAAGAATGCTCTGATAGAAGCAGCATCTACAGGATCTCTCCATCTTGTGACCCTACGAATAGACTCAGCTCCTCTCTTTAGTATCTCAGAAGGAACTGGAGCCACACTCTTCTCAGCAGTCCTATCTAGCAATGTAGGACTAGAAGAGACCTCAATATGCCCAGCATATACATCAGAATTTACCAGCGGTGCCATTAACGCAGTTGTTGTTGCAGCTGCAGCAATCTGAGGTAGACTCCTCATGCCTCCTCGTCCAAACTGCGTGCTCAATGGCTCTCCAGTACAAGAAAGGTGCAGCCTACCGTTCTGGTAGCGAACCACACCATCTCGCAAAGCAGCTGTGAGCTCTTGACAGTCTCCTCGGAAATGATCAGGACTGTCACACCAAATACATCTACGAACCAGAGCTCCTCCTGGACGTGCAGCAGCAGACGCCGGTGGCTGCTCTCTCTGCAATCCAGCTAGCTCTACCTTCAGCTCTCGCATCTGCCGAATCAGGTCTTCAATCTGGTTCTGTTGACCATGGTTCTCCGCAGGTCTCTGAACAGGTGCCCTTTGTGCCGGAGCTGGCACAACTGGCATCAAAGGAACTGCAGCTGGGACAACAGGTCTGGGAGCAGGGACCAAAGGCTGCTGTACTTGAGGAGCAGCATAAGGTGGAGTGACAACTTCTGCAAGCGGACGTCCTCCCACAGCCACTCTTCCCCTCCTCTGCCTTGTAAGTACAGCCACAGCATCCTCAACTCTCCCCCAATCCATAGTAACACCTCCCTCAACAGATCGATCAACCAACATAAAACATAACCGATCTGCTGTAGCATCATCGGTAGCTTGTAGGAAAAGCTCTGTTCTCCTAGCATCTAGGGTTTCGCTCTAGAGTTGAGAGTTGCCGGTATCTCCGATCAAACTCTCTCAGCAGCTCACTCAGGCTCATCATACGACCAGGTTGCTGCTCAACCCAGTCTAGAAATGTCCTTCTAGTAACTCTCTCTGAATCCTCAAGAAACTCCTCTCGAAGAGATCGCTCAAAACTCATCCAGATTCCAAGATTTCTTCTCTGTACATCCCTAACTTGGTCCCGCAACTCAGGAATGACAGCTAACTCAAAACTTGCTGTCATCTCAACATCAGTAACCCTAACCAGCTCCATCTCTCCTCTATACTCACGCAGATATCTAGAAATATCTCTACCTTCAAACCTTCCACACCTATTCACTATCGCTTGCAAAGCCTTGGTGGATTTTAACTCACCCCCTCCAACGATCGGATGTTGTTGGACCAAGGCCGCAAGCGTCTTCAGAATCTCAGCCGTATCCAGACCATGTACAGAGGTTGTTGCAGTCACAGGTGCTACAGAAGGTGCTGCAGTAGACGTAGATGCAACAGCCGCAGAAGTAGCAGCAGCAGCGCTCTTGCGATCCATCTTCTCTCCTTATAGTGAACTCAACCTCCTCAATCAATCACCCCAAGAGCTCTCAGTGGAAGCACCAGATGTAGAGTTGAGAATCTTCTTGGGAAGGGCGAACCTTCTGGCTGTGATATGAGCTTGAAGGTTGTGTTCAATCTACTCAGGGAAGCGTTGGGCTTCAGGTTGTGGCTGGTTTACTCAAAGGATAGGCTTCAGGTCTCAAGGTGATACTGAAAAACACTCATATAAGTCTCTTGGCTCTTCTGATATGTTCAAGAAGTAAAGTTCAGGCTTAACTAGCAATGATAAGATCAGATGGCGAACTTTGACACTCAGGATTGAGAAATATGTGAAGGTTCAGGCTTCAGAACTCTTCCTAGATGTCAATAAGGTCCTACTGGATACATTTACGAAGTTTCAGCTTCAGATCAATTCAGAGCACTAAGATATGAGTAGAAACTTTTTGAGTAGAGAAATTACGGCAATTTCTGGTACCCAGACAGCTGTTTCGACCTAGAACAAAGAATTAGCTAGATCACTTTGGGAAATTCTTACAGGATTTGCAGTACACAGCTTGCTGAACACTTCTGTGAAGTTGGGCCTCCTGATTCCACACAGAACTCCAGATCTCGCTCTCTAAAGTTGCTGTTCCAGATTGAGAGCTTTTTGGACCCCCTCTACTTCAGCGGCCGCCCTGAATTACTCAGTAACTCAAATCACTTGAAACTTTTTTGACAGTCGTAGCCCGGCTGACATTGAACACAACCACGAAGGTTTGAAGCGATTTCCTCAATTCTTCTGCAATTGACACTCAAAACCCCAAAATCAACAAAAGTGATGCAGTTTTGGCACAATCCGAACTTCAATTGGGCATAACTCCTTGTTTATTGATCCAAATCGATCAAGAATTTCACTGACAGTGCTTGGCTCGATGAGCTCTATCTCCCTGTGCTCTCAGATTTCGTAGTATCCTCACCAATTGCTCGAAATCCACTCTAGAGCTCTGTTTCTAAACTTAGAGTTTTACAAAAGATAAAAATGGACCAATGGGAGGTCATAGCTCCATTTGGTTGTCATTTTGTGCCTTAAACTACCTGGTAACTTATCTGCACTCATAGGCTACCACGTCAAGTCCCCTAGAGTGCCAGCGTAAAACTAAAACTACCTAAAATGACACGCAGCCCTGAAAGTAACTTAAAATCAGCTAGAAAACGTGCATGGACGACACGCAAATACAACCCATGAGCTTAAGTTCTATCGACATGGTAATCAACCTACTAAGACTCAAAATATATAACATCTTTCAAAAATGGACTTCTCTGAGGTCTTAACTTCACTCAGAGAGACTAACGCCTGACAGAGAAGTGAATCATTTACTATGTGAAATGATTCACATCACGACAACGTGCGAGTCAAGAGATAGTTTACTACTCCTTTACTATTTCCTAAAAGAATCTTTAAATTATCATATTTAAAAACAAAAACAGGAATATAGATAAATAGAATATTCTAAAAAAGTAGTTTTTTATAAAATATTATATTTTCACTATAAAATTCATTTAAAATTCAATATATTATATTTTAGTTTTATTAATTTAAATTTTTTTGCTAAAAATAATTTAAAAATTCCTGTTTTTACTTACGCGTGTCTTTAACAAAATCCATTAATGAATCCCCAAGTCGCAGATATGAAATCAGTTGACAATCTCTTCGTACCACTTTGAAAGTGTCACCATGACTGACTTAGGTCCATCTCTTCTGCTTGATGTGAAACTCTTGGTCCTACTATCATCATTGGGATTTTGAGCAGGATCAAACTTAAAGAATTTGCAATTGTTGATATTGAGAACATGTGCATCATTTGATATCGTGTTTATGGATGTCGATCTCATTGTCTTTCGTCCTTCGAAGAGACACCAAATAACTCCTGACCTATAACCGAAGTGGCATGCACAACATGCCCCTAGATATGGGGCTTGGGATTATATCTAAGAATGGATGATCAACATAGACTCTCATCCAGGAAGCCAACATGCGAGAATAGAGAACACAAGCTAGGAGGATTCAATCTTGAGACCTCTTCTTCCTAGGTGGACGCTCTACCGCTGAGGATGACATATGTTGTCATTAAAAAGAGAATTAAAACTCATACATAAACCTAAAGAAAGTTACTTCTATATTCTTTATTAACTTTCTCTGCGTCAACTTTTCTATATAGCTCTATTTTTAATGAATGAAGAGAAAAAACTATAGTATTCACTAACACATGCGCACTTGTACTTTCATATATGAATCAATCACGAGCCATAATCGACACATTTTCTTCTTTTGTATTTTTGCCTAGAATGCTATTTCTCACAATTGAAGGCACGAGGTCACTCTCCTCAACGAGCTCCGCATTCTGATACTTTCACTCTTCTCAATGTGATACTTTAACTCGAGCTAGGGAGCAGCTTGTCTAACTCAACCTTAGCTTAACTCCTTTCCAGCTTGGTAAGCTTGGGTGCAGCTTCTAGTGGAAGTGTCACTCGGGTGTCTTCAGGAGACATGTTTCACTGTATGGGATGTCATATAGCACGACATTCTAGGAAAGTACCCGGATCAGAGAAATAAACGAAGTAGTGACCGACACTCCAGAAAGTAGTCATCCCAGGAAGTACACGGTGACCTTGGGACTGGGAAGAACACGGACTAGTGACCTCGAGAAAGTATCCGAACCATGAAAGTACATGGATCAGGAGTACACAGACCAATGACCTCAGAAAAGTACCCAGACCTTAGGAAGTACTCGTACCACTAAATCTATGAGACCTCGGACCACCCATCTCCGAATCAGTTACTCCGAAAAGCTCCCGGGCCAATTACAAACAAGAAAGGTTCCAGACTCCTGTCACACATCTTTGATCCAGACAAGCTCGAGTTGACCAGAGTCAAGACGCATCTGGATCCAAATGAGGATCTCATGGAACACAGATCATTACCAAGTCTAGCTAAATTTTATAAACATACATATTAAATTGCCACATAGGAGCAGTAAAAGAGTTAATCACTGTTTCTCAGTTTAGACCATCGCATCATAGTAGTCTGTTAGGAGATTCTGTATGTGACGCTTTGCTAATATTGTATCAATCTTCCGTTGAGAGACCTTGTCTATTACTCTCTTGAGCGCGATTCTGCCCCTAGTCTTCTGTTGAGAGGTCTTGTCTATTACTCTCTTGAGCACAATTCTACCCATTACATGTTAGTTTTGTATTGCCCTTCTGCTCTATTGTACTATTTAAGCTCTCTACCTCTCGATGGGAAGGTAGATCCTCTCATACACAGAATTCTAAGTTAGCTCAAGATAGTCTCTAGATCCTCAGTCCTCCATACTGAGGTAGGCTCATAGTCAACTTAGCATTTAGATCAAGGTCTCCACACAGTTATAATCAGAATTTTATCATTTTATTATTGAATTAGAGAGCTTGAGCTCTCAAAATCTCTTCTATCACAGTGCATCATTGTCTGTATAGATTGCATGGGTAGTGACAATACCAGCATACTCTTAGACATGAAATATCTTCAAGACCCCTTGTATGCCGAAACGTATATCTCTTAATCGGTAAGAGATCTCTCCAAGATATTTGTGGCCAGTAGTAGCTCAACCTCTAGGCTACTAACTCATGAAATTTGAACAGAAAATTCTCTAATGAAGAAATGAGAAGTGAAATTTGTATATTTTGACTTCACTCATGATTGTCAACCCCCTCTACTTTGAAAAACTCTGACTCCCTCTTCAGACCTCATCTTCTCATGATTTTTGTTTCCTCTGATAGCTTATCAGCCAAGCTAAAATCCTAGAAATGTTTACAAAGAAATAAAAAACACATGAAAGATGATTTCTAAAGAGCAGAATTCTAAACTTTCACAAATAACCCCTTCAACTTTGAAATACCATATCTTCCTTTCGAAACCACCTCTTCTCATGATTTTTGTTGTCCCTGTCAGCCAAGATAAAACACTAGAAATTTTTACAGAGAACTAAAAAACACAAAAAATCAGACACCGAGTGTACAAATTTTCCAGAGCAGAATTCCTAAACTCTCGAATTTTTCTCTTCTAGTAACTTCTTTTTCCTCATTTCTCTAAAAATCTTGTTGCATCCACTCTTAACTCTTCTCAAACTCTTTCTAAGTAAACAAGATATAAAGAATGACCTCGAACGCATCATAGATCACTACAAGACATACGGAAGGTTCTAAAATGACTAACATCACGTTAGCTCTCTCTCTTCTTAACGTTGTCGTGTCGTGGACCAGCTCCTACCTGAAATTCAAAATTTTGATGCTTGTCGCTCCAAAAACACTCATGAGAAGACAAGCTAGGCCCTTGCTTACGGGCTTTTGGCACCATTTCGGATCTTCGCTTTCATCGCATCAGTGGATAGAGCTCCTTGTCAGCATTCCATAGGCACTTTGTCTACTTCGTTTGGACGCCTAGTGGGCAAGTTACAAGACTCAAAAGATGGAGAAAACAAGCTAAGCCCCAGCTTACGGGCTTTTGGCACAACTTCGGATCTTCACTTTTATCGCATAGATGGGTAGAGCTCTTTGTCAACTTTCCATGGGCATCTTGTCTACTTCGTTTGGACGTCTAGTGGAGAAGTTACAAGATTCAAAAGATGGAGAAAACAAGCTAGGTCCCAGCTTATGGACTTATGGCGCAACTTTGGATCTTCACTTTCATCACCCTAAGCATTGGTGGGCGAGAATCAGATGGGTAGAGCTCGTTGTCAACTTTTCATAGGCACTTTGTTTACTTCGTTTGGACGTCTAGTGAAGAAGTTATGCGACTCGAAAGAAAGAAAAATCAAGCTAGGCCCTAGTTTACTTGCTGACTGGGTATTTGAGGCTTCAGGCATTGTATCAAAGATGCAAGGGGCCTGCTTCATTATTAGGAGAGAACTTCGTACGTATAGAGACTATTACAAGGGGGCAGCTTAGAGGCTAGCTTGCACCTGCGACCTGTCAACGGACGATTCAAGAGATTTGGAGGTCCAATGCAAGCGCGCAAGGCGTTGTTGGGTTCAGATCTGAGCAAGCTACACACAGGTTAAGACGGTTCTTGAAGAGACGGACCGGGGAGTGCAAACTGAGAGAAATTGAGACGCATGAAGGAGATTTGGAGATTTCAATTACATGTGAAGGAGAGTTGGACCGTTCGGGCCGTTCCGGAGTCCAAACTTGCTGTCCTTGGATCCATCCGGATCAGAACACCGAGTTCTACAAGAAATTGAAGACAATACAAAGTTTCATCGGATGGCGGTTCGGGAGATTCGAGTGAAATTGGCTCGCATGGAAGCACTTACGTCAGATTTTCGTTCGCCTGCGACATGAGATTGGGTTGTTCTTCGCGATCGGTGAGCCAAGCTCATTGTTCTTGGTGCCTACGCGATCAGGGAGTCTTCATCTACTCATAGGAGAAGACAGTACGTTGTCGTGTTGTGGATTGGCTAGGGTGTGAAACCACCACATATCCTTCGTACGTGTTTGGTGTTGAGGAGCCAGTGGGACCTTATCGTGTCAAAAGATAAGGCTCCACGTGGACGATCCGTGTACCCTTCGCTGAGTGGAGATAAGAGTAGTACTCTTGTCGTCACATGTGAGATTAATGTATAAGAAGAGAGGTGCGCGGAGCTTGAGGGACAGAGTGTAGAGTATCCAAGTCTAGGGTGAGTGTGATCAGTATCATCGGATGAAGTAAGCGGCAGTGCGAGTGGTAGGCATGAACGGAGAGCCCTTTCGTGCTCCTGATCTTCCACTTGCGCATCCATTCGTCATTAAGATTCATTGTCTGCCGCGGGATCATTTTCGAGTATTTATGGTAGCTCACTGGGCGAGTCGTTCATGACCGCGGTGATGGCTACTCCAGACCCTATCATTCTTCCTATTGTCACATACGACGTGGTTTGGGATCTTACTGTCTATATCTTGCTTTGATGTAGTATGGATCCTCCATTAGATCTGAACTTTCCAGCGAGAGTTCCGTTCAACACCTGGGTCGAAATACGTTGTTACAGTCGACCTAAGGTGGCGCATCGAGAGTTTGTCGTCAGGAACTTCGGAGAGGATTATTACAACCAGATAATAGCTTCGTCCGTTCCTTTTGTAGTTCCGTTTATTGTCAACCGTTTTAGAGTCGGGATTCTGACTCTCTATTGAGTGTAGTTTGTACTTCGTGTTTACGTGCTTCGTTGTCGACGGCATCATCAACGGCACGTGTTTGTAGTTTGTTCAATATAAACTTTGAGGCCTAAATGGTACTCTTGGATAAAAAATTCGTTCTTTGTGTGTTTGTCATGTGAGTGAAGACAAAACCCTTTTGTCAACTTGTTTCTCATTGGTCGAAAGTTTGACCAATCATCTTCTACCAAGTTCCTTTCACGTTTTGAGGGTTAGAGGCACTTCCCGTGGTCCATTCGCGGAATGTGAGCTATGGTTGGAAAGCTTGGGAGACGAGGATGCCCGTGGACTCGATGGTTGCTGGATTTGAAGCGCGGATGAGAAAGTTACGATCAATTGAAGCTGAGGGGGTCAAATTCGTGACCAATTTCATTTCCGTGAGGTCTTTCTCGCTTTCTGGGAGTTCTGTGAGGTTGCTGGAGATGAATTGACTGTTGCCGGAAAGCTCTTGAGATGGGCTTGCTGATGGACTCAGAGATCGATCGATTCCAAGCCGGAGTGAAAAAGTTATGGCCAGCTGAAGTTGGGTGTCTCAAATCGGAGGTTATGATAGTAGGCGACTGTAAACATGAGACATTGAGAGAGATATGGGGAGTTTGAGGTCGAATTTTGCTATGAAACCTTCCAGGGTCTGAGAAGGTACAGTCAGCTACCTACCTGTGAAATTTTGGATTATTGGGTTGAAGAGAAACGTTGTTTTTGTGCACAAGGGTCTGCATATCGCCTTGTGTCATTGACGAAAAGGGCTTGGATCATTCGGAGAGTTTGGTTGAGGATCTGCTGGTGAAACTTTACAGAGTGGTAGTGATGGTGACTCATTAGCTTCCTGAGAAGTTTGAGCCGTTTTGATGGAGCGGTTTGTGAGGAATCGAACAGGAAAGTTCTGTCGAAATAGTATCATGTTATAAAAATAACGATAAGGGCTTGATCGTTCGGAGAGTTTGGTTGAAGATCTGCTGGTGAAATTTTACAGAGTGGTAGTGATGGTGACACATTAGCTTCCTGAGAAGTTTGAGCTGTTTTGATCGAGTGGTTTGTGAGGAATCGAATAGCAAAGTTCTGTTGAAATAGTATCGTGTTATAGAAACAGCGAACTTTGGAAGGGCATAGATGCCAACTCAGAGATGATCTCTCTGCATGTAATACCTTAATAGAGAGATTATTCTACAGGCTATCTGCTGGCCTTGGTTTCATCTCATTCTGAGCAGTGGTTGAGGAGTGACAGCGAGGTAAAGTTGAGAGGTTCTTGCTCCGAAAGGCGCAAGAGTTAAGACTCTTTTTTTTTGAAGAACAGGTCGACCTGGAGGTTTTGCCAGTGCTTCAGAGCACTTGATCATGGGTATGGATAGTTGTTGACTGTATTTCCTGTGTTTGGATCCTCTCCATACCCGCATGCCTGTTTGTACGCCCAGTTGGTTTTGATTGGATTTGTGTGCGGGCGTTGCGCTTAGGTTTCTTTTTCTATTAGGAGTGCTGGTATTTCTCTTGTGGTGAGGCTGGAGTGATGACCAGCAGACCCAAGAGTGCTTGCAGTGATGGCAGGAACAGGTTGCCCGTGCTTGTTACCCCGGTTCTATTCCTAGTCGAGTAGGAGAGAGATCTGCCGAGAGGACGTGAGGATATCGTAGCGAGAAAGGTTCAAAGTGTACTTGGAGATCAGAGAGAGGTTTGGGTGGTCACTGGTTCTGAGTCACGGAGTGCGACACGTACTCTCTACAGCTAGATACCCGGTGTATTCCCAGATAAGAAAGCACGTCACACGACAACGTAAATTGGATTGTTGGTTTGGGTGTGGTGAGCGTGTTTGAGCCGTAGGGAGTCAATTTACGTGAGTTTTTTGCAACCTGCGACCAAATTTCTCGTGTGGTTTTGCAAGGGGAACTCCAAATGGCTTTTTTGGAGTCTTGTTGGGTTCAGGGTAGCTAGATCTACCTACCAGAGAAAACGGATATCAGTTTAGACGATCCGTTTGTGCGATGTGTGCGGTTTTAAGCCGCAGGGAGGAGTTTTTGAAGGTTCGGTCACCTGCGACCAAAAATCGGCGATATCTCGGCTATCAAGAGTCGGGTCTGAAGGTTTCTTGAGCCAAAGGAGTCAGGGAAAGAGACCCTATCAACATTTGAAGACCGTTTGGCGAAAGGAGAAAGTTCTCATATAGGTCTTTTTCGGTTCCTTCGCTACGGGTTTCGTTCTTTTGAGTTCGTTAGGACTTAGTTGGTTGTGTACGGCTTGTGGTAGCTAGCTTTAGCCAAGAGCTAGTGCGTGGATGTGGTTTGGACTTGGGTTTCAGTCGTATGATACTAATGCAGCTCTTTTTGTTAGCAAAGAGAAGTTTCTCTTGCTTTGAGCTACGCTTCGGCGGTTTTGGGTTAGGGTTGTGATTCAGGGGTTTGTTTTAGGGCTTTGAAGTAGGTTACAGCCCGCTCTGGTATGTTCATCAGTTTTGTGCTCTTAGGAGAAAGAACCGGCAGTGTACATACATTTGGAGTTGCAATATACGTTTTCGTGGTTGTTTTTCTCTGTCTTGTCTCTGTTTCAACACACAACATGTCACAGTCAGGAACCTCGCGTTTCTCCATATATATCTTCACGCAATATCCGACACGACAACGTTCTCTCCATGTGCTCCATCTCTTTCTGTCGGATGTAGAACTGAACTCTAAACATTTCCTAATGATCACTTCAAGTGAGGTCCCGGAAACAGAACAAAAAATGTAAACTCTCAGCGGTCTTATCGATCAACTACCCCTTAATCTCTCAACCTCCACGGTAGTTATCGATCAACTGCAACATGTCGGGCCTATTTCTCACTCAGGGATCACCTTTGATGGCTTTGATAGAAGCACACCATTAACTTGGAGAGAAAAATGTTAAGTTCAATCTTTCACATACCCATAAACTCATAAACTAAAATTCTCCATTCTAACGACGTCTCTCAAGTTCTCATATTTCAAAATCTCACACTCTCTCTATATCGCTCAAGTTGTGATTACAACGATGTGAAAATAAGGATGAAGATTCTTCTCTACCTCTATTTATACATTCTAGGTTTTTACTTTGGTACCCTCTAGTAACTCAGCCGTAGCTATTTTTATCAAGTTTTACTAAGATACTACCTAAGGTAAAAGCATTAATCACATGGGCTTCTTAGATGTGTAGATGTTCTTGGCACCTATGAATCGAAAAGACTATTAGATGCAAATGTTCCATGATTACCAGGTTGATTTGTCTCAGCAACAACACTTGCGAGAGTATGTGGATGAAATGGAACTGATGAGTGCATTTGAAGTTGAGGTAATTATGAGTTTTGAGTTGAATGTTGTTCTTGAACTGTAACGACCTATGTTACACATAGGAAGTTTGTCTATTAGTAAGGTGTTTAGTTATAACTAAGTGTTGAGAATGTTTATTGGCTGCCAAAGTACTTTAAGGATGTATCAAGTTAGTCATGACTAGCTAAAAGTTAGTTATGGTTAAACTTAGCTGTACTTTTGGCAGAATTCAGATATTTGCTAAAGAGTGAGCACTACTATCTTGTCATCTTGTCTAAAAGGTAGAAAGGATGTGGAAAGTATCCCTTATCTCTTTTTTGACTTGATATTAGTGGTTGGATTAAAGTTGTGGACTTTGTGGGCATTAAAAACAAGAAGAGATTCCACATGTTTCCTTTTTAGTGGGTCCTAGTGTAGAGGGGGGGGTGGAAATTTGAGATTCCTTGAGAATATTCTAGAATCCTTCTAGAAGTTGTTGACTTTGAAAGAATAAGCTCATGTGAAAAGGTAAAAAGCCCATGTGATGAATGCTTTTACCTTAAGTAATATCTTAGTAAAACCCGGTAAAAGTAGTTACGGCTGAGTTATCGGAGGGTACCAAAGTAAAAACCTAAAATGTATAAATAGAGGAGTAGAGAATAGCTCCTCATCCTTGTTTTCACATTGTCGTAATGACAACTTGAGTAATATAGAGAGTGTGGGATATTTTAGCATGTGAGAACTTGAGAGACGTCGTTAGAATGGAGGATTTTAGTTAATGGATTTAAGGAGATTTTTAGTTGATAAGTTTGTGGGTGTATGAATGAGTGAACTCAGCATTTTCCCTTCAAGTTCATGGTGTGCTTCCATCAAAGCCATCAGAGGTGACCCCTGAGTGAGAGACAGGCCTGACATGTTGCAGATTCGTGGATGACGATCGTGGAGGTTGAGAGATCGGGGGGGGGGGGGGGTAGTTGATCGATAGGACCGCGGAGGGTTTACATTTTTGGTTCCGTTGCCAGGACCTCACTTGAAGGGATCGTTGAACAATGTTTAGAGTTCAGTTCTATATTCGACAAAAGGAGATTATGAGAGAGCACATGGAGAGAACGTTGGGAGGAGAGAGAGCTAACGCGATGTTAGCAACGTTAGAACCTTTCGTGTATCCCGTAGTGATATATGACGCGTTCGAAGTCATTCTTTACATCTTGTTCACTTAGAAAGGGTTTGAGGAGAGTTGAAAGAGAAAGGAGGAGAGAAAAGTTATTAGAGGAGATAAATTTGTGAGTTTAGAAATTCTGCTCTCTGGAAAATTTGTACAGTCGCTGTCAGATTTTCTGTGAATTTTATTTTCCTGAGAAACTTTCCAGTGTTTTAGATTGGCTGATAAGCTATCTAGGACAAAAGAAATCATAGGAAAATGTGATCTAGAGAGGGAGCAATGAATTTTCAAAGTTGAGGGGGTCTATTCGTGAAAGTTGAGGAATTCTGTTATCTGGAAAAAATTTACAGTCATTGTCAGATTTTCTGTGAATTTTATTTTCCTGAGAAACTTTCCAGTGTTTTAGAGTGGCTGATAAGCTATCCATGACAAAAGAAATCATGAGAAGATGAGGTCTGAAGAGGGAGAAAGAATTTTCCAAAGTGGAGGGGGTTGACAACCATGAGGGAAGTAAAAATATACAAATTTTAGTTCTGTGAAAATTTGTACAGTCATCACCATCTCTTCTGATTAGAGAAGTTTCTGTTGAAACTTCATGATTTAGTAGCTTGGAGGTTGAGCTACTGGAGACCACAAAAATCTTGGAGAGATCTCTTACCAACTAAGAGATATATGTTTCGGCATACAAGGAGGTCTCGAAGATACTTCATGGGGAATCCAGTTCGAATGACGAGGTGGAAGAAGAGACGTTTAGGAGTTCGAACAGAGACGGAGAAGTCCAAGTTAAGTATAGATGAGTTACGAACCCGCATCTATAGCACTTGGGGTGCCCTCTTTACCCTATACGAAGAAGCTTCCGCGATCATTGGCACAGATTTGAAGAAAGCCGAGTTTAAAGCATCATTCACTGTGGAGGCCACGAATGCTCCTGGTGAAGTAGAGTTGGATCCTTACAAGAGTGAGTTCAAGATGTCTGTTGTGATTAGTACAAACGATGGTGAGGAGGATCATATCTTCGATAGTTAATTTTAGATTAGATTTTATTTCGTGTATAGCATGTATAATACACGATTTCCAATATAAAGCTCGGAAGAGTTAAGAAAGTGATGTAGAATTATTTTCCTCTATGATATTTTGTCCACTTAACGGTTGAGAAGGTGCAACATGAGTGGAAATTCAAAAGATTGGAAAGTTAGACTTAGAAACCTTCCTCAAGGTTTAGATGTCATAGTAAGCATCGGAGAGAGCTCGAAAGAGGTTATCGTTGAGTTTGAGAATCCTAGTACAAAACCTCAAGTAGAATCTCCGAGGAGAAGAGTAGAAACCGACTTGTGGTGTTATTTCTGTAGAGGGTTGGGACATAAAGTAGTGAATTGTCCAACTAGAATCAGAACCGAGAGAGCTAAAGGGAAGCGAGAGTTTACTGATTTAAGTCTTCGAGTGGGTCCATCGTCACCAGCGCCAATTCATCTTCTAGGAGAAGATCCTTGTCCAAGTTGTGGAGTGGGTGATCTATCAAGAGGACACAAGTGCGTCGATGTGGCCGCCCTACTTACGTCAGTAGTTGAGAAGTTGGACGAGACTCAAAGAGCTGAGACGGAGAAGTTGTCGACTTCAAAAGAGGACTCGGTTGAGTTGTGATGGAGATCGTCATTCGGATGGTGGAGAAGGCGGTGATGCGACTCAGACTCATGATTACCTTGGGAGAAGAGATGGCACAAGAGGTGTTGTTACAACCATTTCCTTTCATTTTACCTATGGTAGATTATTCGCGAATGGAATTGGTGATGTTCGTACTCTTTTAGTGAGTAGTTATTGCACAAAAATTAGAAGGGTAGAAAGAATAGTTACAAGATGGGGAAGTTACCAGTGTTTCATGGGAAGGACAACGAAGATGTAGAACCATTTGTACGAGACTTCAAAAGGGGTTGCATCGGAAACAACGTGAGAAGGAAGGAAGAATGGGTGTTATTACTGCCAGAGTTTTTAGAAGATTTTGCTCTTACGTGGTATGAAGACCGAGTGAAGAGCCAAACACCTGGTGCAGTTGAGGACACATGGGAGACGTTGAGTAATGCACTCATCGAAGAATTTCTTCCAGAAGAGAGTTATGAGAAGCTCATGGTGGAGCTTACTCATTTGAAGCAACGGGACGACGAGAAAGTTCGGCAATATGCCGAAAGGGTGGATAAGTTGGAGCAACAGTTTCGGACGGTCTTACGGAAGAGTGGAGACAATGTGGAGTTAACGATGGCTGGGGATTGGAGCAGTGTTGACCAAGAACTTGGTGGGAGGGTTGAGGCCTTCAATTCGAACCCAAGTGAGGTACGAGAAGCCAGCAACCAAAGCGGAGGTCATCAAGATAGCGACAAATATGGAAGAGAGTTTGGATGAAAGAGATATCATCCAACCTCATCATGCTGCTCTGGTGTCGACTCCGACTCCTGGTGTAGCCACAATGATCGCACCTGCACCATCACAATTGGTGATTGCTTCAACGTCAGCTCCTACTCCAACGGTGGTGCCAAGACTGTTTGTCCCAACAACGATGTCTACTGCCACCTCTGATTTTCATGCCGAGCTGAAGAGCATCACCGATACTCTTGCGGATCTCAAGATAAACGTGGTGCAGTTACGAGAATGGAGGAACAAAGGTGGAGGAGGAGGTCAAAGAGGTTACGACAACAATCCCAACCGAGGAAATCAAGGTAACTTTGGAGGCAACCAAGGTAACTTTGGAGGAATCACTTGTTGGACGTGTGGAGGTTCTCATTTCCAGCGAAATTGTCTTAATAACGGAGCAAGAGGTGCCGAAGCTATCAGAATGAATGTGGGTGGAGGAAATCCATCACAAGGACGAGACAAGGGGTGGCTACTATCGATGTCGTGCGAGATCCCATCTACGAGAAAGGAGAGAGTTCAAACTCTTCTCATGCACCGGTGGAGCTTTTAGCTCAAGAAAGGAAAAGAACTCGATTTTCTGATGAACCGGTTTTCATGGAGGAATCAGCTAGTAGAAGTACTCGTTCGAGTAATGTTTCGAGTACACCAAGGGAGCCAAGAAGGAAGCTGGAGATGGCGGATTTCACCATTTCATCTTCCCAAGCGGGATATGATGTGGTTGAAGATGTGGGTGCTCAGAAAGCCAACATCACTGTTGGACAACTGATCGCACTTAATCCCAGCTTACGAAGGGAACTCAGAGGAGGACTGAGTTCTAAGAGAAGCAAGAAGAAGAAACCCAAGAGCAAGACATCAAAGTCTGTGGGAGTTGGTGTGGTGGATGTGCATGCTTCAGAGGTATGCACTAGGGCTTCAAAGATTGAAGTCCGGTTGAATGGTCACTACGTCTCTGACGTATTGGTGGATGGAGGGTCGGCTGTAAATGCCATATTAGAGAGGTTGATGAAGAAGTTGGGGATGGAACCAACTCGCCCGGCTAGCATTGTCATGGGGATGGCTAACAAGCAACGGGTAAGACCTCTTGGTGTGTTAGAGAAGGTGGTCGTGTCTGTGATGGGAGTTCAAACGTTGATGTCCTTTCAAGTGTTAAAGGACTCTAGTTATGATTTGCTCCTAGGTAGGCCTTGGTTGAGAGCTGTGCGCACCACTGATAGGTGGCACAAGGGATATTTACGGATTAGGCCTAGAGATCATAGAGTGATAGTTCCTCTCTCAGGTGTTGGAGTTGTGACTTCTGACTCTGATAGACCCACTAGTGACTACTGGGAATCTGATACGGAGGATGATCAGAGTGTATCAGAAGTAGATACCGGAGATTCTTACGATCAAGAATCCTCGTCTGAGGAAGAAGGATTTGGTCGAGATGAATCATTACATCAGCTTAGTGCTATTGACTTGTTGCCTCGACCAGCAGTGGAGAAAGATCCTGACAAAGAAGAGTTGAGTGAGGCAGAGATTGTGAGAAGACTCTCTACCCTGAAGTTTGGTATCAATGTCACTCAAGAAGAGAAAAGTAGATTCCTAGATATATTTCGAAAATATATCCATGTGTTTGCTTTCAGCTACAAGGATTTGAAGGAGGTGACTCTCGAGACTCATCGAATCGAATTGGAGGAGCACGCAAGACCAGTTCGACAGAAGCAGAGAAGGGTTAATCCCACAACGGCAATGATGGTCAAGGAGGAGATAGACAAGTTGAAGGAGGCGAGTTTCATCTATGAGGTGGAGAACTCAGAATGGGTTTCACCCATTGTGATTGTCAAGAAGAAGAATGGTAAGCTGCGAGTGTGCATAGACTATAAGAAGCTGAATGCATTTACCAAGAAGGATTATTATCCTCTATCATTTGTAGATGAGATTTTGGAGGAAGTTGTTGGTCATGAGTGGTACAACTTTGGTGATGGTTATAGTGGGTATAACCAGATCAAGATAGCACAGGAGTACCAACAGTTGACTACTTTCACTACTCCTTGGGGAACATTTGCATTTCGGGTGATGCCATTCGGATTGTGTAATGCTCCGGCCATGTTTCAAAGGTTCATGAACAAGGTGTTTGAACCATTCATAGGGAAGTTTGTTCGGGATTTCATTGACGATTTCTGTGTGTACGGACGAAAGGAGGACCACTTTGATCATGTGATCAAAGTTTTGCAGCGGTTGGAGCAAGCCAACGCTTCTCTAAATCCAGAGAAGTGCATCTTTGGCTGCGAAGAAGGTCTGCTGTTAGGGCACATCATTTCCAAGAATGGGATTGCGGTAGATCCTGAGAAGGTGAAGAAGATTGTGGATCTTCCATTTCCGATCAACTTGACAAAGTTGAGGCAGTTTCTTGGCATGGTTGGATATTATCGTAGGTTTGTCTTTTCCTTCTCAAACAAAGCAATAGCTTTGACTATGTACATGAAGAAGGGAGTTGATTTTGGCTTGATAGTGCATGATCAGAAGGCAAAGGAAGCATTTGAGGAGCTGAAAAAGGCATTAGTGACAGCTCCTATACTTGCTAAACCTGAGTGGAGTAAAGCATTTATTCTGTATACGGATGCCTCCAATGTAGCAATCGGATGTACATTAAGTCAGCTAGATGGAGATGGGCATGATCATCCTATAGCTTATGCTAGTAGGCAGATGGTTCCAGCGGAGAAGAATTACTCCGTGACTGAACGAGAAGGATTAGCGATGATCTTTGGATTGAAGAAATTTCGACACTACTTGCTAGGAGGGAAATTTTCCATAGTCACAGATCACAAGGCTTTAAAGTATATCTTTAATAAGCCTAATGCCGAAGGTCGTATTGCTCGTTGGAAGATCCTTCTAACAGAATACGATTATGTGATCGAAGATAGACCAGGGAAGAAGCATGCGAATGCTGATCTTTTGTCAAGGGCTTATGATGATGAGGGAGAAGAACCGTTTGATGATTCATTTCCAGACGAGCATCTGATGACCATCACAAGCATCGAGGAGATACCGGACGAGTACAAGGAAATCTGGAGTTTCCTTGTAGATGGCTCTTTTCCAGAAGGTATGCATACCCGAGAACGTAACGCGTTGATCAAGAGATGCAAACCTTACACCATGGTGGAGGGAATTCTGTTTCATCAAGGAGCAGATGGGTTACTAAGGAGAGCAGTTGGTCAGAAAGAGGCATTCAAGCTAATGCACGAGTTTCACGACAGATATGTTTGCGGAGGTCACTTTGCTGGTAAGATAACAGCCTTCAAGATTTTGGATGCGGATTATCATTGGAGAGGGATTTTCAAAGAGTGTTTAGACTATTGCAAAACTTGTGACGTATGTCAAGCATTTGCTCTAAAGTCTACTAGAACACCTCCGTTAAGATCAATTCCAGTATTAGGGCCGTTTGAGAAATGAGGTATTGACTTTGTAGGTCCTCTTAATAAGACACCTCGAGGCAATAGATACATTGTAGTCGCCACTGACTATTGTACCAAGTGGGTAGAGGCTAGACCTTTTAGGGAGACTAATGAAACAGAAGTCGGTAGATTCCTATGGGAGAGGATCATCACCAGATTTGGATGTCCGTTAGAGTTGGTCTCGGATAGAGGAGGAGAGTTTGTAGGGAGCATGACTACTGCTATGCTACAACACTTTTCTGTCAAGCCACGAGTAACGACCTCATACAAACCAAATGCTAATGGTCTTGCGGAGAAGACCAATCTTACACTTTGTATGATGCTCGCCAAAGATGTTGGTGTTGAGACTGCGAAACATACTTGGGATAAGAGGCTACATGCTATCTTATGGGAGTATCGAACGACAACAAAGACTTCTACTGGATACTCCCCATTTCGACTGATTTATGGAGTGGAGTCCAAGTTGCCCATCCAATTCGAATTGGATACTTTTCAAACTATTCAACGAAAGTTGAAGAGGTCGAGAGGAGAAGACGTGATTAGATCAAGAAGGGAGCAACTCATTGGAGTTGGAAGAGATCCGAGCGGTAGCATTGATCCGGATGGAACGAGCTCAGGCGTATCAAAAGAAGAGTTACGACAAACGATTGGGCAAGAGGGAGGTAAAACCTTTTCAAGTCGGAGATTGGGTTATGTTGTATGATGCTATCAGATTCAAGAGGGCTAGGAAGAAGTTTCTTCCGAGATATTTTGGTCCTTTTGTTGTAGATAAGGTGTGGAGCAACTTCACATATGACCTTCAGGAGCTGGGAGGAAGGAGATTTGATCGGGTAAATCATGACAAGTTGAAGTTGTTTCATCGACGAAAGTTCTCTCTTCACTCCGAGGACGGAGCGAAAATTTAGTCCGAGGGTAAAATGTAACGACCTATGTTACACATAGGAAGTTTGTCTATTAGTAAGGTGTTTAGTTATATAACTAAGTGTTGAGAACGTTTATTGGCTGCCAAAGTACTTTAAGGATGTATCAAGTTAGTCATGACTAGCTAAAAGTTAGTTATGGTTAAACTTAACTGTACTTTTGACAGAATTCAGATATTTGCTAAAGAGTGAGCACTACTATCTTGTCATCTTGTCTAAAAGGTAGAAAGGATGTGGAAAGTATCCCTTATCTCTTTTTTGACTTGATATTAGTGGTTGGATTAAAGTTGTGGACTTTGTGGGCATTAAAAACAAGAAGAGATTCCACATGTTTCCTTTTTAGTGGGTCCTAGTGTAGAGGGGGGTGGAAATTCGAGATTCCTTGAGAATATTCTAGAATCCTTCTAGAAGTTGTTGACTTTGAAAGAATAAGCCCATGTGAAAAGGTAAAAAGCCCATGTGATGAATGCTTTTACCTTAAGTAATATCTTAGTAAAACCCGGTAAAAGTAGTTACGGCTGAGTTACCGGAGGGTACCAAAGTAAAAACCTAGAATGTATAAATAGAGGAGTAGAGAAGAGCTCCTCATCCTTGTTTTCACATTGTCGTAATGACAACTTGAGTAATATAGAGAATGTGGGATATTTTTAGCATGTGAGAACTTGAGAGACGTCGTTAGAATGGAGGATTTTAGTTAATGGGTTTAAGGAGATTTTTAGTTGATAAGTTTGTGGGTGTATGAATGAGTGAACTCAGCATTTTCCCTTCAAGTTCATGGTGTGCTTCCATCAAAGTCATCAGAGGTGACCCCTGAGTGAGAGACAGGTCCGACATGTTGTAGATTCGTGGATGACGATCGTGGAGGTTGAGAGATCGGGGGGGGGGGGTAGTTGATCGATAGGACCGCGGAGGGTTTACAGAACTGAGAGAGAAAGTAAGAAGTATACAGAGGAGACATCTAGAAGGGTGGAGTCCTTTTGAACATGCAGTGAGGGAGGAATTTCTAAAGAAGATTCTGATAAAGTCACAAGGAGGACATTTCTTTATTGGATAGAGCGTTGTCGTGTCGTGGACCGGCTCCTACTTGAAATACAAACTTCGATGCTTGTCGCTCCAAAGACACTCATGAGAAGACAAGCTAGGCCCCAGCTTACAGATTTTGGCACAATTTCAGATCTCCATTTCCATCGCATAGATGGGTAGAGCTCCTTGTCAGCTTTCCATAGGCACTTTGTCTACTTCGTTTGGACGCCTAGTGGAGAAGTTACAAGACTCGAAAGATGGAGAAAATAAGCTAGGCCTCAACTTATGGGTTTTTAGCACCACTTCGGATCTTCGTTTTTATCGCACCAGTGGATAGAGCTCCTTGTCAGCTTTCCATAGGCACTTCATCTACTTCGTTTGGACGCCTAGTGGAGAAGTTACAAGACTCGAAAGATGGAGAAAACAAGCTAGGCCCCAGCTTACGAGCTTTTGGCGCAACTTCGGATCTTTACTTTTATCGCATAGATGGATAGAGCTCGTTGTCAGCTTTCTATGGGCATCTTGTTTATTTCGTTTGGACATCCAGAGAAGAAGTTATGCGATTCGAAAAAAGGTAAAATCAAGCTAGGCCCCTAGTTACTTGCTGACTGGGTATTTAGGATTTCAGGCGTTATATCAAAGACGCAAGGGGCCTGCTTCTTATTATTGAGGGTTGAACTTCATACGTACAGACTGTTGCAAGGGGGCTGCTTAAGGGGTTTGTTTGTTCCTACGACCTGTCGGTGGATGTTTTGGAGAATTGTGAAGTCCAATACACGCGCGCAAGGTGTCATCGGGTTCAGATCTGTGCAGGCTACGCACAGGTTAAGACGGTTCTTGAAGAGACGGATCGGGGGTTGTGTTCTGGGAGAAATTGAGACGCAGGGAGCAGAATTGGGATTTTCAGTTACCTGTGAAGGAGAGTTGGACCGTTCGGGCCGTTCCGGAGTCCAAACTTGCTGTCCTTGGATCCATCGGGATCAGAACAACGAGTTCTTCAGGAAATTGAAGACGATACAAAGTTTTATCGGGCGGTTTGAGAGTTGTGAGAGAAATTGACTTAGAGGGAAGCGCTTCCGTCAGGTTTTCATCGCCTGCGACCTGAGATTGGATTGTTCTTCGTGATCGGTGAGCCAAGCTCTTCGTTCTTGGTGCCTACGCGATCAGGGAGTCCTCATGTACGCATAAGAGAAGACTGTAAGTGAATTGGATTGTTGGTTTGGGTGTGGTGAGCAAATTTGAGCCGCAGGGAGCCGATTTACGTTAGTTTTTTGTAGCCTGCGACCAAATTTCTCGAGTAGTTTTGCAAGGGGAACTCCAAACGGCTTGTTTGGAGTCTTGTTGGGTTCAGGGTAGCCAGATCTACCTACCAGCGAAGACGGATATCAGTTTAGAAGATCCGTTTGTGCGGTGTGAGCGGTTTTAAGCCGCAGGGAGGAGTTTTGGAAGGTTCGGTCACCTGCGACAGAAAATTGGCGATATCTCGACTATCGGGAGTCGGATCTGAAGGTTTCTTGGGTCAACGGAGTCAGGGAAGGAGACCCTATCAACATTTGAAGATCGTTTGGCGAAAGGAGAAAGTTCCCAGATAGGTCTTTTTCGGTTCCTTCGCTACAGGTTTCGTCCTTTTGAGTTCGTTAAGGACTTAGTTGGTTGTGTATGGCTTGTGGTAGCTAGCTTTAGCCAAGAGCTAGTGTGTGGATGTGGTTTGGACTTGGGTTTGGATCGCATGATACTGTTGTGGCTCTGGTTGTTAGCAAAGAGAAGTTCCTCTTGCTTTGAGCTACGCTTTGGCGATTTCAGACTAGGGTTGCGTTTCAGGGGTTTGTTTTAGGGCTTCTGAAGTAGGTTACAGACCGCTCTGGTCTTTTCCTCAGTTTTGTGCTGTTTGGAGAAAGAATCGACAGTGTACATACTTTCAGAGTGGTATATATCGCAGCATTCCTTTTCGTGGTTGTTCTTCTCTGTCTTGTCTCTGTTTGGCACACAGCATCTCCACAGCCAAGAACCTCGCGTTTTCCTGGACATCCTTCACGCACAAAATATCCGACACGATAGCGTCAGCTTGGGCGTACCATAGAACTCAATGAGCTGATTCGTAAGTTTGATAAGAAACACTCACAACTTTTTGATCTAGAGAAGTTGACATTGGATGCTAGAAAGACAAAGTTGTTCTTGGAGACTATGGATGAACTTGCAGCAAAAAAGCTCTGTTTTATGTTAGCTGATCATGGAGCAGAGGAGGAATTACATCTGATAGGAGAAGAGTAGAAGAAGCAATATCTACTCTTGCGAGACAACATCGTGGCAGGATGGAAGTAGCTGGACAGCTAGATACAACGACCTTGTCATAACATTGAATGGTTTTTCAAGTCTCAATTGTTCCTCCAGTGGTTCCTTAAGTACTTGTTGTAATACCTCATGCACATGTTGTATCTGTTCTAGCACAAAGAGGTCCTAGACAACGACATGTAGAGAATTAGAATCAAAGTAACCAGATTAAAGAGCTGACTCAATAGTTGAAAGATTTAAGAGTTGAGATGAAAAATATGAAAAGAGATCAGCGACCAGCAGAGCCAAGTGCTCGACTTACAATGGGAGCCTTTATCAGAAGATGTATATGATATGATAGTCTAGATCATCTTAGAGAGAATTGTCAAGACTTAGCAGTTGCTTTGCGAGAAGATGTAATCAACCATCAGAACAACAGGTTGCATCTGACAACTAGTAGACAACCTTTGAATACACATTTTTTAAGAGGAGGGATGAGGAGTTTATTTCCTGCATCTACTGGTGTGAACATTATAACAACGACAGCAAGCCCAGCAGAAGCTGATGTTTGCAAGGGAAGGATTGAAATACGCTCTAATCCAACTTTAGTTGAGCAAGCGACTGAAGTCCCTATTGAGGTGATGAAGAGAGGTGTAGAGAGTATTAAGAGAGCTACAAGATGGAGAGATCTTGTAGATGAGACTTCTGTTCGAGCCTTCTTGGATATAGACAGAGAACGAGATGTTATGATGGAGGATAAGAGACGAAGAGATGCATCTGACTTAGATGCAAGACTACTTGATGATGGTGAACATCAAAGGATTACAAGGAGAAGAGCAGCAAAAACACAACCATCTGCAACTATACCAAATTGTAGGTCTCTTGCTCCAGAAGATAAACCTTCTATTTCTACAGCTCCGCCACTTGCAATAGGACATATGGAGGGTGTGCAGAATTCACCATATGAAGTTGCTGCTACTGACAGAGTGCGGAGAAAGAGACTTTCAGCACAAGAGAAAGGGAAGACTCCAGCCTACAAGTTAGTTGTTGATATCGAACAGCGACCTGTAACGACTTATGTTACACATAGGAAGTTTGTCTATTAGTAAAATTTTTAGTTAAAGTTAAATGTGGAGAATGTTTATTTGCTGCCCAAGTACTTTAAGGAGATATCAAGTTAGTCATGACTAGCTAAAATTAGTTATGGTTAAACTTAGCTGTACTTTTGGGCAAAAATCAGGTATTTGCTAAAGAGTGAGCACTACTATCTTGTCATCTTGTCTAAAAGATAGAAAGGAGGTGGAAAATATCCCTTATCTCCTTTTCGACTTGATATTAGTGGTTGGAATAAAGTTGTGGACTTTATGGGCATTAAAAACAAGAAGAGATTCCACATGTCTCTTTGTTAGTGCGTCTTAGTGTAGAGAGGGATGGAAATTTGAGATTCCTTGAGAATATTCCATAATCCTTCTAGAAGTTGTTGACTTTGAAGGAATAAGCCCATGTGAAAAGGTAAAAAGCTCATGTGATTAATGCTTCTTTCTTAAGTAATATCTTAGTAAAACCCGATAAAAATAGTTACGGCTGAGTTACCGGAGGATACCAAAGTAAAAAACCTATAATGTATAAATAGAGGAGTAGATAAGAGCTCCTCATCCTTGTTTTCACATCGTCGTAATGACAACTTGAGTAATATAGAGAGTGTGTGATATTTTATTTAGAGACGTCGTTACAATGGAAGATTTTAGTTGATGAGTTTATGGGTGTATGAATGAGTGAACTTAGCATTTTTCTCTTCAAGTTCATGGTGTGCTTCCATCAAAGCCATCAGCGGTGACCTTGAGTGAGAGACAAGTCCGACATGTTGCAGATTCATCGATGACGATCGTGGAGGTTGAGAGATCGAGGGGAGTAGTTGATAGATAGGACCGTGGAGGGTTTACATTTTTGGTTCCGTTGCCGGGACCTCACTTGAAGAGATCGTTGAAAGATGTTTAGAGTTTATCTATATTCGATTAAAAGAGATCATGAGAGAGCACATGGAGAGAACGTTGGGAGGAGAGAGAGCTAACGCGATGTTAGCCACTCTAGAATCTTTCGTGTATCTCGTAGTGATCTATGACGCGTTCGAGGTCATTCTTTACATCTTGTTCACTTAGAAAGTGTTTGAGAAGAGTTGAAAGAGAATGAAACAAGAGTTGTAGAGAAAGGAGGAAAGAGAAGTTATTAGAGAAGAAAAATTTTAGAGTTTAAGAATTTAGCTCTCTGGAAAATTTGTACAATTGCTGTCAGATTTTCCTTGTTTTTTATTTTCCTGTGATACTTTCCAGTATTCTAGATTGGCTGATAACCTATCTAGGACAAAAGAAATCATGGGAAAAGGTGGTCTAGAGAGTGAGCTATGAATTTTCAAAGTTGAGAGGGTTTATTCGCGAGAGTTGAGGAATTCTGCTTTCTGGAAAATATTTACAATCATTGTCATATTTTCTGTGAATTTTATTTTCCTGTGAAATTTTCCAGTATTTCAGTTTGGCTGATAAGCTATTAGAGGAAACAAAAATCATGAGAAGATGATGTCTGGAGAGAGAGATAGAATTTTTCAAAGTGGAGGGGTTGAAAACCATGAGGGAAGTGAAAATATACCAATTTCAGTTCTTTGAAAATTTATACAGTCAGCACCATCTCTTCTGATGAGAGAAATTTTTGTTGAAATTTCATGATTTAGTAGCTTGGAGGTTGAGCTACTGGAGACCACAAAAATCTTGGAGAGATCTCTACCGACTAAGATACGTTTCGGTATACAAGGAGGTCTTGAAGATACTTGTAGTGTCGCAGGATTACTCCTTTTGTCCATTTAGTATACAAGATATAGTTCCCACAGAGGATTTGCACAAGTAACGCTGCTCTAAGTTCTAAGATCTGTTCAAACACACAAACACACAGGTTTTGTCTAGAAATCCCGTCTTCTCACAAAACCATGCGTCTTCCAGACTCGCCAAAAGGTGCTCTGGACCTAAACAAACAACTACGAACTAAAATATCACACAACTATTCATAGAGAAGCTCGGGAAGATGCTTCCTGCTTCCAAGTCACTCCTTTCGGTCTTCTCAGTACCGTCTTCCCGAAGCAATTCTCGACTTTTGGGGGTTCAACTCGACTTCTCACATCTCCAGAAGACTGCTCCTGCTTCGTAGAAGTCGACTAGCAACGGCTGTTACACCTTACTCACTCTCACATTCCAACGGGTTAGATTAATCACAGGGTGTATGCCCTTTGTAGCCTTCCCAGGCTTCTGCCTACGAAAATGATCTTCCTGCAGCACTACAACGACATTCACCTTCACGGAAGCTCAATAGAAGTCTCGGAAGCTCACTAGAAGAAGGTAAGAAGATGGGGAAGATGAGAGAAGATGGGAAAGAAGGAAAAATCCAAACAAGAGAAAAACAAGATGAAAAAGAGAAATTAAGATTTCGACAGGCTTCTAGTCCGGATCTTGACTAACAAGCCATCCCTGCTTGTAATAGTTCGGGGAGGAAGACAACAAACGTGCGTACAGTTGCACCGTCTTCTACTTTAGGATGTCGTCTTCTTGTGAAGCCTTGGTTTTTCGTTTTTGTTAATTAATTGATTAGTTGTAAAGTAAATAAGAAGAATAGATGATAGAAGATAAACGATATGAGTAGAATAGTGTTAATTAGAAGTTTAGTGAAGAATCCCAGTTCTGGAGGAATTTATCGAATCTATGGAGACACTGAAAGATGATTTTCTCATAGATGAATTCCTCGGACGAAGAGCTTTCTAACGATATGTTGTGCGAGACAATCGGAGACCGAACGACGAAGTTACAGCCGACTGAAGAATGTCAGTCGTCAAGAGGAAAACCCTAACTTCGGCAAGTGCAGGAAAGCCTATCGCGGGATATAAGCAAGGTAACAAGTTGTTTACTTTACTGTTTTACTATTCCCAGAGCGAGCGATAGCAGGGCGCAGAGAGCCGCATTTACCGAACGCCGAAGTACATCAGTTACGGGCGAGGAAGCCAATTCGTGGGTGATCGGCGAGGAAGCCAATTTGCGAAGAAGTACATCAGTTACGGGCGAGGAAAGGATTGCAGCGAGGAATCCGTTTGTAGCGAAGATCGTTGCAGTAATCATAGGGATGCGCGGGATGTAGACGACTAAGGCGCCGAGGCTCCGATCGTTTGAAGTTAATCGACTGGCTCTTCGCCGCTACGACAAAGAGCTCGAAGAAATGGGGTTATCGTTCCTCTTGCTTCCTTGGTGGGGGATGGTTTCCTCCAAATTGGTGCACGAGTTGAAGGTCTGCAAGCAGCATCCGGCCGATGAGCACTATGGACGACCGAATAACTGGACCGAAGCTCATTGGTCCGCTGTTTTGGGAATCGACGATGCAGGTCGGGAAGGTGATCTTCTGTTTGACACCACCTCTGCCGCTGCTTCGTCCGAAGCAGTGAAGACCTTCCCGAATCTGTTCAAGGAATTACCTCTGGGGAGGAACGATTACCGAACAAGCGATTACTGCGATCCGAAGAAGAGAGAAGTAGCCGATGCGATTATGGCGATCTTCAAGCCACGAAGAACGACATACTTGTCGAACTGACAAATCAACTTCATCGAGCAGCTCTTCGCCAGACGAAGAGCACATTGGGCGAGGATCATCCACCGACATGTGCTGAAGCTTTGGAATGCGAATGACTTGGCATACATAGGACCGTTTGTATCAGTGTTCTATATGGGGATGGGGTTGCTATCTGAGGCACAGCAGTCGAAGTTAGGTTTTACCGCAACTGCCGAGGATGATGAATTTCATGTGGTACAGACTCCAGCACGGGATGTACAACTCGAGAGGTTCTTCGACGAAGTCGAAGCCGAAGGAGCACAAGCCGAAGTAGCAGTGGAGGTAACGAAGAAGAACGAGGCATCGACTTCAACGCCAACTCCAGAGAAGACGCCCGAAGCAGTTATTCCGGCCGAGGATGAAGATGTAGTCGAGGTGTCTCCTCCAATTCGCAGGAGTGGAAGGAAGAAACCTCTGGAGGAGACGCCGAGGTCTGTGCAGAAGTCTCGGAAGAAGATGAAGATGACGAAGACGGTTCGGACCGATGATGAAGCAGTTGAAGAGGCGACCGAGGAAGCCGAGGAAGGAAGTACTCCTCAGATGGAGAAGGACGTTGCCACTACACCGAAGAGCGCTGTTTCTTCATCGACAGTTGGTGAGATCGAACGATTAGCTTCTTCGGCGGATTACCTCAAAGATGTAGTTGTACCGTTACTGTACAGCTTGGAAGCGAACCGCGGGACCTACAAGGAAGTCGTCGGTAGGAAGCTGAACCTGGCAGAGTTAGTGCATACGATGCACTTCGGCCGAGGTAACTGGAAGGAAGAGAAGGAGAACCTGAGAGCTGCACTTCGCATGGCCCAGAAGGAGGCGCAGACGAGGACCGATGAACTGAAGAGTGTGACATCAGAGAAGGAGGAACTTCTTCGACAGAAGATTGATCGCGACAACGAGCATGAGAAAGTTCTGTCTTTGATGAAGAAGGAGTTGGACGAGGTACGACTTCAGCGGGACAGGAATCTGGATGTCGTCGCGGAGATGACGCAGGAGATCGAGGATCTGAAGCGGCGCACCGTCAAGGCCGAGGAACTGAGTGCTCAACTTCGGAGTAGGGTCGAGCCGGTGCTGAAGAACTACTTCGCCGTTGAGCTGGACACCGAAGAAGTGGGATTTCTTCGCCAGGTTAGAGAGGAGTTCTTAGCTGCAGATGCGGAGGGTACTTCAGCTAGGAACCGGGTAGCTAGGTTAGGCCAGCGAGTAGTTAGAGAGCTTAGGGAGGTTAGAGCAACCGTAGAGTTCTCAGTTTGTGAGATAGGTAGAGAGTTAGCAGTAGAAAGCGGTGTCGTTCCTGGTGTCGTTTCGGACACAGGACCTTCATCCGACGGTCCAGAAGTACGCCCGACTTCTTAGGGAGAAGATCCGTCATCTTCGGGAAAATCTGTATATAAGCGTTGTGTTGTTTGTATTCAGGACCTCTATGTGTTTTATCATTTTTGAGTTTTCTATTTCCTGAGTTTACGGAGCCATTGAGTGTTTTGTCTTCTGCGAAGGATTTACCTACGAAGTATCGTAGTTTGCTGTGGTAGGAATTAGTCTGGGTGCCGAAGAATTTGCTGTTGACATTTGAAATCAGAGTAGAACGTTTACGGCGAAGACTGAGAATAGACCAGCATCTGCGGAGTTAGTTTCCTACGAAGACGTTCTTGGGCGAAGTTGAATTCGGAAGAAGTTGTTCTTTGGTGGAACACTTAGGAAGAAGTTCAATCTAGTTCTTCGGCGGAAGAAGAGTCTTCTTCGCCAGAGTTTTCCGAGAGCAGTAGTAGTGAAAGTAACTTAGTGTGAAGATACTTAGCGTTTATGGTGTTAGAGGCTACTTAGTAGCACTTCAGCAGTACTTCCTCGTGTGACATTTCCGTCCGTGACTCTGTTTCTCTGTTGTTCATCTGTTTCTTGAGGTCCCTGACCTGTTCAGTACCTGTTATGTTTGTTTGTCAGGATTGTCAACTCTGTCTTGTTGGATAGATCTGAGTTTGATCTCTACCGGGACTGATTTCTGCTCGTGAGAATAAAAGACAACTATAAAGAATCACCTTTGTTACGTGTTTACTACTTTTGGATGATCTTTACTTGCATCTCTGTGGGTTCGATCCTTAAATTACTACTTTCGAGCATCTTTTGGTTTTCTTGTGTGTTACACTTCTGCTGTGGGAAGAAGGCTTCTTTCTTCTTCTCTTCGCTGCTCCAACTACTCTGTCTTCTGGGATCCTTTATCCATAAGACCGTCTGTACGTAGATCCGAAGTGCTCTACTGGACGAGCCAAGCTGCGAATCTGCACAACTGCTGACAGTCACCGTCACTCAAGAAGAACGCTTCCCATGCACAATCGAGAGTAAATCCAAGAAAACCCACCACCCAGAAGACATGGACAAAGCTTCTGCACTCAAATCAACAATCCATTCCTCGAGAAAAAGTCACATTGACATTGGGAAGCTCACTCCCTCTACTTCCTGCTCCTACTCCTCGACACACCAGTCTAGCCAACAGGACTGCACGAGGATGCCGTTCCCTGCTCCTAGACTGTCCACTATCTCTATCTACATCTTCGATCCACTATTGGTAACGAGCATGCAGACCCGTCCGGTATAATCCCAATCTATTCGTATGTCTCTAACATCGGATGTAGTGACAAAGGATTTCTCCTTTTGCCCATTTAGTATACAAGATATCGTTCCCACAGAGGATTTGCACAAGTAACGCTGCTCTAAGTTCTAAGATTTGTTCAAACACACAAACACACGGGTTTTGTCTAGAAATCCCGTCTTCTCACAAAACCACACAAACCCAACACGTCTTCCAAACACGCCAAATGGTACTCTGGACCCAAACAAACAACTACCAACTAAAATATCACACAACTATTCACAGAGAAGCTCGGGAAGACGATCTTCCTGCTTCCAGGTTGCTTCTTCCGGTCTTCTCGATACCGTCTTCCCGAAGCGATTCTCGTCTTCTGGGGGTTTAGCTCGTCTTCTCACACCTCCAGAAGGTTGTCCGGCTTTGCAGAAGTCGACTAGTAACAGTCGTTACACCTTACTCTCACACTCACATTCCAACGGGTTGGATCAATCACAAGGTGTATGCCCCCTGTAGCCTTCCCAGGCTTCTGCCTACGGAAGTTGTCTTCCTGCAGCACTACAACGACATTCACCTTCACGGAAGCTCAATAGAAGTATCGGAAGCTCACTAGAAGAAGATAAGAAGATGGGGAAGATGAGGGAAGATGGGAAGAAGAAGAAATCCAAACAAGAGAAAACAGGATGAAAAAGGGCAATTAAGATTCCGACAGGCTTCTAGTCCGGATCCTGACTAACAAGCCATCCCTGCTTGTAATAGTTTGGGGAGGAAGACAACAAACGTGAGTACTGTAGCACCGTCTTCTACTCGAGGATGTCGTCTTCTGTTGCGGGAAGAAGTCTTCTTTCTTCTTCACTTCGCTGCTCTGACTGCTCTGTCTTCTGTGATCACTTACCCAGAAGACCGTTCGTACGTAGATCCCAAGTGCTCTACTGAACGAGTCAAGCTACACTCCACAACTGTTGACATTCACCGCCACTCAAGAAGAACACTTCCCATGCACAATTGGGAGCGAATTCAATACATTCCACCACCCAGAAGACATGAGCGAAGCTGCTGCACTCAAATCCACAATCTATTCCCCGAGAAGAAGTCACAATGACATTGGGAAGCTCACTCCCGCTACTTCCTGCGTCTACTCCTCGACACACCAGCCCAGCCAACAGGACTGCACGAGGATGCCCTTCCCTGTTCCTGGACTGTCCACTACCTCTATCTACATCTTCGAACCACTGCTGGTGCGAGTATGCAGACCCCTCCTGTATATTCCAAGACTATTCGTATGTTTCCAACAACGGGTGTAGTGCGCTAAGACTGTCTCTGCTCTAAAGTGTGTCGCCTGCCTGCCTGTAGAATCGGTGTGTATGTTCAGTTACTGGCGAATTTTACAGAACTGGCAGAGCTCTCAGAGAGCTTTTCTCCTACCCTGCTATCCTACTTAACCATCTGCCTCGAGAGTCAGGGGAGGCGACCACCAGGGAGAGAGAGAGAGGCGCTGACAAGAGGTTGTCACCTCACATGCATGCGGTCCCTCTTCCCAATTAGCCCTCCACTGTGTTACTCCTACGCTACCTATGCTGCCACATGGGGTCCTAACTATTTTTACATGGAAAACTGCCACCCTTAAGATAGCATGTCCAATCCTACTAAATCTGGAAGTGTCGATTGAGTTTGCTAACTACTCTGATTGCTCGGTGGCAATCTCTACATGATCTGCTCCTACCGGAGCTACTACCTCGACTTCTGATGGGCTGGGAAGCCATGCACTTACCTCGGGTACCACTGAGGTAGCTTCCCTCTCCTCGCTCTTCGCTGGCCCTGCTATTTCTACGGCTGCGTCTTCCTCGGCTTCGACTTCGAAAGACGGAATGGTCTTCTGGGAAGACGAGTCGAATGGTGCGTCTTCGGTCTTCTGAGGCACAGATGCAGTACTAGGGACCATGGCGATCTCATAGGGGTCCGGGGAAGTCGCTTCCTCCACGCAGAATACCTGGGAAGACGGCTCGTCTTCCTGTCTTCCAGAAGACATCATGTCTTTCGGGGCGTCTTCTGGAGTCTTCTCGTCTTCCAACGTTGTCACCACCAAGTGTACAGCGAGATCGAACTCCTCCTTCTCCATTCCGGATCCAGTCGAGGGTGCTGGGGCTTGGGAAGATGCGGTTGCAGGTGTCGGAAGTGAGGGAAGACCATAAAGTGTCTTCACTCCTTCTATCTGTCTATCCAGGTACTTGAACATGCTATCTCTGCATTTCACCAACCTCGTCTTGGACCCGCTGTCCCATTCCCTAGCTAAGATAAGTAACTTCTTACCCGCGGTGAAGTTGAACTTCTTCCGAAGCGCTTCTACCGACTGAGCTAGCATCTTCCGCGCACGAGCCTCCGCTGCTTCCCTCTGCGTCTTCTCTGTTGCAGCTCGCGCTTCTGCGGCTTCTCGCTGCATCTTCCAAGTGGTCTGCTCTTCTGCGAGGGCAGTGATCTTCTCCCGTACTCGGAGAACTTCCTGATCACGCTGCTATACTCGCGTCTGCAACTCCTGGATGCTCTTCCGAAGTTGCATCGACTCCTTGGCAGAAGCGGCTGCTTCCGCCTTGTACATGGCTGCAAGCTTCTCCGTAGTGCAGAGACTAGCTTCCAGAGGCTCCGTCTTCTGCTGGCTGTCTTCCTGTCGCAGCAAGGTGCGCAGGCCGAATCCAGGCTGTAAAGGCTTCTCCTGTGCCCTCGCTCTCCTTTCCAGCAACTCCATAGCGGGCTGGATCTCCTTCTGGAAGTAGGCACTGAACTCCTCCAGTCGTCTTCCTACAGAAGACAAGTTCATCCCCACCACTCGCTCGAGGGTGTCGACTTCGTCTTCCAGAGGCAAGGGAGCCTCTTCCACCACTATGGCCTTCATCTTCTGCGCACGAGAAGAAGCTACTCTTCTCATCTTCCGGGGTGGAAGACTCCTCGTGGCAGGAGCGGCTCTCCTCTTTGCGCTTCCTCGCATCGCAGTAGGAGTACACATCCATCCTTCGTCTTCTGGAGTCTTCGGAAGACTCCCAGGTGTTACAGAAGCTGTCTTCTGCTCCGATCGGGTACTCAGCAAGTCTTCCTCCGAGTCCGACTCCGATCCTGAATGGATGAGGGAGATGGGTGTCCTCGGTACACTTCTGTGACCCATCTTCCTCACTAGCGTGGCGTCTTCCGACCCACTAGACTCGTCTTCCCTCACCAGAAGCGTCTTCTGGTGAGAGCCGGGTCTCAGCTGTGGCATCAGAGTGGGAGGGGGCGTTGCTGCTGCCTCTCGGTCATCGTCTTCCGAGGTCTCCTCCTTCACCTCCTGTCGCTCCGTTGGCTCATACACTGCCAGCTGATCTTCCCTAAGATCCCCCATGGCTACATACAAGTAGCAGAAGAAGGGCGTCAGATGTCCTCCCGCCGGGGTACCCAAGTATGCTAGCTCCGTCTGTACATAATTGTGGATGTACGCGCCCCAGTAGATTGGCACTCTGTCATCCCACACTGATTCCAAGAACTCCACGTCCTGATCTCCTAAGTACCTCGTCTTCTGCGCTTTTCCCTTGGGGAAAAGATGCAGAAACAACTTCGCCAGAAGTCGCTTCTTCGGCTCCCGATAAGACTCTATCTTCCAACCGTTCCTCCCCTGCCTGTCTTCCACGAAAAGGCAGGTGGTACTCCCAGGCACATGCCATGAACTCACAATCCTAGGCAAGATCTTCTTCTCGTACCAATATCCTCGGTTCTCGGTCTCAGGCCTGTGAAACGCCTTACGCCACCAGTCTTCTGTCCAGGAAGATGGTCTTCCCCGAGCAACTCCTGCCTTTGCAGGTACACGGTTACGCGGTGGTAACGCGGCCCATACCTCCTCCAGAAGCCCTTGATCTGTGAGGTTCCAGTCCCACAGGAAGAAGTCGAGACCCAACTCCTTGAGGAAAGGAGTGGCCTCGGCCAATTCTGTCGCTGTTAACACCAAGCCTCGCGGATGCATCGACATACCTGGAAGATCTTCTGCACTAAACCACAAGCACCTACTATGAGCTGAAGGCTCAGTTCTTCCCGAGTGCCCACAGTCTAGCTTCCACTCTCAGAAGACGAAACTAGTCTTCCAGAAGACAGCTACTCCGTCTTCCGGGATTCTAACAGTGCTTCCTAGATAGCTCTCGTCTTCCGAGCTATATCTAAACAATCCTATCTAAGCAAGGCCTCGCATGGATTACCAAGAAGACAACCCACCTTGCATTACATCCTACTTCCTATCAGAAGATACAAGATATGCGAGAAGTAGAGTATGAGAAAGGTTCAGAAGATGGTTGCGGGCTCCTGCGGTGACAGTGGCCTCTGGGAAGACACTTGGGACAGCTTCCGATTCAATGTCGTTCTCGGAAGACCTCCCGAAGTCAGACTTCCCTTCACTGGTCTCACCTGTCTTCTTCTTCCGACGCGCAATCTATCCTCACAACAGACTCAAGACATGTGCACTCTGTTCTTCTGACTTCTCACCTCTCATACGCACTCAGAAGAAGTTTGATGCATGATGAGAAGACATGACCCTCGACCATTCTCTCCGGATTCTGTCAGCAATACTTCTCACAACTCTCTTCTAAGTTCGGGAAGAAGAAGGAACGGCTGCTATGGGTCAGACAGAAGAGACCCGAAATGGACCCTCACGTCTTCTCGCTCATTTTGCCAGCCTTTCAGTCTTCTAGTCTCTCTAGGAAGATGTGGAGTTGAGAAGCTTGGAAGACCGGGAGGCACAGGCCTAGTTCCCGAGTTCCAACTTCTCGAAATAACACAACAACTCACCACACCACTCAGGCTTCGTACCAAGTCGCTCTAAACACAAAAGCAAAGCAAATCCACTCTTGATACGAATTGTGTTCAGTCGACTTCCGAAGACAGTCTTCCGAAGATGTCTTCCGAAGACAGTCAAGTTCAAGAAGCGTCTTCCGAAGATGTTCCCATCTTCCGAATCGTCTTCTATTCCAAGTTTCGGGGGTAGAGAGGTAGTAGGGTAGAGAAATTGATAGTTGGGTTCGCCAATTTGAAGACTAGGGGTAGGGAAGCTCGAATTGAGCTCGGGAAGAAGCAAGGAGATATCTTGACAGAAATTGGGCAGCGCTTCCGCGCCCAATGTCTCAATAGAAAGAATGGGGGTGGGGTAATCGATCAGGCTGCCTGCACACAATCAAGGAAGCGCGGGGAGTACCAGACAATGGCGAGAAGAAGTGGGAAGGGGAAAGAACAGGGGGAAGAACCTCTACAGTCTTCTTCGGTTCCTCGAGTTGCCTTCGACCTCCGCGCGCTTCTGGCTCTTGTCCTAGCTTCCAATGCGACTCCACACGACTGCGCCTGCTGTCAATTTCGGTCCACACCTCGATTCCACCTCTGCTTCTACTCGCCACTCTTCACTGTCAACTTCTCGGAAGCTCCACAGAAATGCCTTCGCTTTCTCTGCTGTTTGTGCTCCCGCAATTCGATCTCACCCTTCGACTAGCTGCCATCTCTCCTACCTCGATGTCTTACTCGATTCCTCTCTCAATGCTAGCTCGAAGTTCACTCTCTCAATCGATCTTCTTCAGGCGCACTGTGCTGCGGGAAGTTGGAAGGTGGCTAATGTGCTTCCTCACGCATCTTCCTCGCAGATTAGGGGTTCTCGTCCTTGGTGTCTTCCTGACCTACCTACCTATTCGGTGCGCTCCAGTAGGTACACCTACTGTCTTACCCGAAAACTCGTGGTTGATCCTTCGCGGTCGCTGTCTTCTGGAAGACAGCGCTGTCTTCCGCCGTCTTCCCATCTTCCGCCGTCTTCTCATCTTCTGAAGACGCAACTGAGAAGATGATCTTCCGAAGACGGTCGTCTTCTGAAGAAGTCCACTTCTTATTACAAACAGCTCTTAAGATCATCTTCCTGTTAAGGAAGACGTAACCTTAAGTAACAACGCTTCTTCAGTTATACAAACAAGTCATTATCCTTAAAAATTTCAAAAATTCGTGCATCCTGTAATTTGTGGGCACCACATGTGCGCACAATACACAACAACGTACTTAGTGCGCCTCTCAAATGTGTACACTCTGTCTAATGTGCATCGTGTGTAATGTGTGTTTCACATGTGTGTTCAAAATCCTACTCTTCGATCCTACTTATGCATCTACCACGAGGAAACAGAAGGAACCACCACCAGGGAGAGAAAAGCTACCCCTCCACATGCAAGCGGTTTCTCCTTCTTGTTCTTGCGCTTCCTACTTTGCCACATGGCTGCCTAACTAAATTTACACTAGAACTGCCACCCCTAAGATAGCATGTTCGATTCTTTGCTAAGTTTGGAAATGTCAACTTGTCTCCTACGTTTGCTACCTACTCTGATTGCTCGGAGGCAATCTTTACCTGATCTACTCCTATCGGAACTACTAACTCGGCTTCTGATAAGCCGGAAAGCCCTGCAATTACCTCGGGTGTCACTGAGGTGGTCACCTCCTCATCGTTCGTCGTTGGCTCTGCTGCTGCTGCTGCTTCGGCTTCGGCTTTTGCTTCGGAAGACGGAAGCGTCTTCTAGGAAGCTGGGTCGACTTGTGCTTCCTCGCTCTTCTGAGGCACTAGTTCGACGCTGGGAGCCATGGTGACCTCATAAGGGTCCGGGGAAATCGCTTCCTCCACTCAGAATACCTAGGAAGACAGCTCTTCTTCCTGTCTTTCAGAAGACATCTTGTCTTCCGGGGCTTCTTCCGGAGTCTTCTCGACTTCCAATGCTGTCACTACCAAGTGGACAGTGAGGTCGAACTCCTCCTTCTCCAATTCGGATCCAGTCGATGGTGCTGGAGCTTGGGAAGATGCAGTTGCAGGTGGCGGAATCAAGAGAAGACCATAGAGTGTCTTCACTCTCTCTATCTGCCGATCCAAATACCTGAACATGCTATCCTTGCACTCTACCAACATCGTCTTGGACTCGTCGTCCCATTCTCTAGCTAAGGTAAGAAGCTTCCTACCCGCGGTGAAGTTGAACTTCTTCCGTAGTGCTTCCACCGACTGAATTAACATCTCTTGCGCACGAGCTTCCGCTGCTTCCCGCTGCATCTTCTCGGATGCAATCTGCGCTTCTGCGGATTCCCGCAGTGTCTTCCATGTCGTCCTCTCCTCTGCAAGGGCGGTGATCTTACCTCGCACTCGCAGAACCTCCTGGTCACGCTGTTGTAAACGCGCTTGCAACTCCTGGTTGCCTTTCCTCAGTTGCGTTAGCTCTTTGGCAGAAGCGGCTGCTTCCGTCTTGTACTTCGCTGCGAGCTTCTCTGTGGTGCGGAGGTTGGCTTCTAGCGCTTCTTCCTTCTTCTGGCCTTCTTCCTGCCGCATCAGGGTGCGTAGACCGAATCCAGACTGTAGTGGCTTCTCCTGAGCCTTCGCTCTCTTCTCGAGCAACTCCATAGCTGGCTGGATCTCTGAGCGGAAGAAGGCACTGAACTCCTCCAGTCTTCTTCCTGCGGAAGACATACTCATCTCCACAATCCGATCGGAGGTGTCAACCTTGTCTTCCAGAGGCAAGGTGCCTCTTCCACCACTATGGTCTTCTGCTTTTGCTCGCAAGAAGAAGCTACTCTTCTCATCTTCCGAGGTGGAAGATCTCTCCTCATGACAGAAGCGGTCCTCTTTACTACGCTTCCTCACATCGTAGTAAGAGTATCCATCCATCCTTCGTCTTCTGGAGTCTTCGGAAGACTCCCTGGTGTTGCAGAAGCGGTCTTCTGTGCGGCTGGGTACTCAAGGGCTCATCCGGTGAGTCAGACTCCGATACAGAGTGAATGATCGGGAAGGAAATGGTCTTCCTAGGCACGCTCCTAGGACCCACCTTCCTTGGTGGTGTCGCGTCTCCAATCCACTGGAATCGTCTTCCCTCACCAGAAGCGTCTTCTGATGAGTACCGGGCCTCATTTGCGGCATCAGAGTGGGAGGGGGAGTCATCGCTGCTGCTCGGTCGTCTTCCCTCGAGGTCTCCTCCTTCGTCTCATGCTGCCATGTTGGTCCATATCTCACCAACTGATCTTCCGTGAGATCCCTTTTGGCTACGTACAAGTAACAAAAGAATGGAGTAAGATGTCCTCCTGCCGGGGTACCTAAGTACACCAGCTCCGCCTGCACATATACGTGGAAAAACGCGCCCTAGTTGATAGGCACTCCTTCGCAAATGGCTTCCAGGAACTCCACGTCCTGATCTCCAAGGTACCTCGTATTCTGTGCATTCCTCTTATGAAAGAGGTGAAGGAACAGCTTCGTCAGAAGACGCTTCCGCGATTCCCGGTAAGATTCAACCTTCCAGCCGTTTCTTCCCTGCCTGTCCTCCAGGAAGAGGCAAGATGTGCTCCCTGGCACATGCCACTCACTCGAGATCCTGGGTAAGATCTTCTTCTCGAGCCAATAACCTCGGTTCTCGGATTCTGGCATGTGAAAGACCATGCGCCACCAATCCTCAGTCCATGAAGATGATCTTCCTCGAGCTACTCCTGCCTTCGCAGGTACACGATTGCGAGGCGGTAGTGTTGTCCAAACCTCCTCCAGAAGACCATGGTCGACGAGGTTCCAATCCCACAAGAAGAAGTCGAGACCCAACTCCTCAAGAAAGGATTTGGTCTCGGCCAACTCTGCTGCCGGTAACACCAACCCTCGAGGATGCATCGACATACTTCAAGCTCTGTTGCACTAAGCCACACGTACTTACTGTGAGCCGAAGGTTCAGTCCTTCTCAAGCTCTCACAGTCTAACTTCCACTCTCAGAAGACGAATCTAGTCTTCCAGAAGACAGCTACTCCGTCTTCCGGGATCCTAACAGTGCTTCCTAAATAGCTCTCGTCTTTCGAGCTATATCTAAACAATCCTAACTAAGCAAGGCCTCGCATGGATTCCTAAGAAGACAACCCACCTTGCATTACATCCTACTTCCTAACAGAAGATACAAGATTTGTGAGAAGTAGAGTGCATAACAGGTTCAGAAGATGGTTGCGCGCTCCTGCGGTGACAGTGACCTTTGGGAAGACTCCCGGGACAGCTTCCGATTCAATATCTTTCTCTCCCGAAGCCAAGCTTCCCTTCATTGGTCTCACATGTCTTCTGCTTCCTACGCGCAATCTATCCTCACAACAGACTCAAGACATTTGCACTCTGTTCTTCTGACTTCTCACCTCTCATACACACTCAGAAGAAGCTTGCTTCATGATGAGAAGACATGACCCTCGACCATTCTCTCCAGATTCTGCCAGCAAGACTTCTCACAACTCTCTTCTGAGTTCGGGAAGAAGAGGGAATAGGCTGCTATGGGTCAGACAGAAGAGACCCGTAACGGACCCTCACGTCTTCTCGCGCATTCTGCCAGCCTTTCCCATCTTCTAGTCTCTCTAGGAAGATGTGGATTTGAGAAGCTTGGAAGACCGGGAAGCACAGGCCTAGTTCCCGACTTCCAACTTCTCGAAATAACAAAACAACTCACCAAACCACTCGGGATCCGTACCAAGCCTCTCTTAACACCAAAGCAAATCTAATCCACTTCTCGATACGAATTGCATACAGTCGTCTTCCGAAGACAGTTGGTCTTCCGAAGCGTCTTCCGAAGACAGTCAGATTTCAGAAGCGTCTCCCGAAGATGTTCAGATCTTCCGAAGCGTCTTCTGTTCAAGGTTTCGGGAGTAGAGGGATGGTTGGGTAGGAAAATTGATAGCTGGGATCTCCAATTTGAGGACGATGGATAGGGAAGCTCGAATTGCACTCGGGAAGAAACAAGAAGATGGCTGTCAGAAATTGGACAGCGCTTCCGCACCCAATGCCACAAAAGGAAAAACGTGGGGAGAGAATTGATCGATCGGGTTGCTTGCAAACAACTGGGGAAGCGCGGGGGATACCAAACAAAGGGTGAGAAGCAGTGGGAAGGAAAGAGAACATGGGAAGAACCTCTACAGTCTTCTGTCTTCTTCCCGGCCTTCCTTCAGTCTTCTGCGCACTTACGACTTCGACCCCAGCTCCAATGCGATCCCACCGAGCTGCTTTCTCACTCAAAGCTCCTTACTATATCGTAATCGATCAAGACTTCCACCTTCGATTCCACTCAGTCGTCCTCCAATGTCAACTTCCGGGAGTTCACATGAAACACCTTCAGCTCAATACGCTTCCTGCGCTCAGCAATTCGACCTTGCCTCCCTTCTGGCTTCGAATCGAACCTGACTTCACTCAATTTCACCTCGCTGCTTCCTCACTCATGGCTCACCCTCGAATCGATCTTCTAACCAAGAAACGTTCTTGCTGCGGGAAGTCGTAATATGCTAATGTGCTTCCTGCGCATCTTCCCTGCAGTTTAGAGATTTCGACCCTCCCGACCTACCTAACCTATTCGGTGCTACCTGGTAGGTGCACCTACTTCTTACGTGGTGAACCTTCCGCGGTTGCCGTCTTCCGGAAGATACGTGTCTTTCGTCTTTCGCCGTCTTCCGTCTTCGGAAGACACAACCGAGAAGACGCTTCCCGGAAGACGGTCGTCTTCCGAAGAAGTCAACTTCTTATTACAAAAAGCTCGTAAGATCATCTTCCTTCTAAGGAAGCCGTAATCTTAAGTAACAACGCTTCTTCAATTATACAAACAAGTTATTAATCTTAAAAATTTCAAAAATTCGTGAATCCTGTAAATTGTGGGCACCACAATACTTCAAGGGGAATCTAGTTCGAATGCCGAGGTTGAAGAAGAGACGTTTGGGAGTTCGAACGGAGACGGAGAAGCCAAAGTTAAGTATAGAGGAGTTACGAACACGCATCTATTGCAGTTGGGGTGCCCTTTTTGCTCTATATCAAGAAGCTTCTGCGAGCATTGGCATAGATATGAAGAAGATTGAGTTGAAAGCATCATTCACTGTGGAGGCCACGAACGCTCTTGGCGAAGTAGAGTGTGATCCTTACAAGACTGACTTTAAGATGTCTGCTAGGATTAGTACAGACGATGGTCATGATGATATTATCTTAGACTCTTAAATTGGATTTTATTTTGTGTATAGCATGTATAATATACGATTTTCAGTATAAAGCTCGAGAGAGTAAGAAAGTGATGTAGAATTATTTTCCTCAAAGATATTTTGTCCACTTAATGGTTGAGAAGACGCAACATGAGTGGAAGTTCAAAAGATTGGAAAGTTAGACTTAGAAACCTTCCTCAAGGTTTAGATGTCATAGTAAGTGTGGGAGAGAGCTCGAAAGAGCTTATCGTTGAGTTTGAGAACACTAGTACAAAATCTCAAGTAGAATCTCCGAGGAGAAGAGTAGAAACCGACTTGTGGTGTTATTTCTGTAGAGGGTTGAGACATAAAGTAATGAATTGTCCAACTAAGATCAGAACCGAGAGAATCAAAGGGAAGCGGGAGTTTACTGATTTAAGTCTTCGAGTGGGTCTACCGTCACCACCGCCGATTCATCTTCTTGGAGAGGATCCTTGTCCAAGTTGTGGAGTGGGTGATCTATCAAGAGGACACAAGTGCGTCGATGTGACCGCCCTACTTACGTCAGTAGTCGAGAAGTTGAACGAGACTCAAAAAGTTGAGACTGAGAAGTTGTCGACTTCAAAAGAGGACTCGGCTGAGTTGTGATGGAGATCGTCATTCGGATGATGAAGAAGGCGAAGATGCGACTCAGGCTCATGATTACCTTGGGAGAAGAAATGACACAAGAGGTGTTGTTACAACCATTTCTTTTCATTTTATCTATGGTAGATTATTCTCAAATGAAATTGGTGATGTTCGTACTCTTTTAGCAAGTAGTTATTGCACGAAAATTAGAAGAGTAGAAAGCGTAGTTACAAGATGGGCAAGCTATCAGTGTTTCAGTGTGCTACCGTTTGTTCGAGACTTCAAAAGAGGTTGCATCGGAAACAACGTGAGAAGGAAGGAAGAATGGGTGTTGTTACTGCCAGAGTTTTTAGAGATTTTGCTCTTACGTGGTATGAAGATCGAGTGAAGAACAAAACACTTGGTGCAGTTGAGGATACATGGGAGACGTTGAGTAACGCACTCATCAAAAAGTTTCTTCCAGAAGAGAGTTATGAGAAAGCTCATGGTGGAGCTTACTCATTTGAAGCAACGGGACGACGAGAAAGTTTGGCAGTATGCCGAAAGGGTGGATAAGTTGGAGCAACGGTTTTGAACGGTTCTACGGAAGAGTGGAGACAACGTGGAGCTAACGATGACGAAGATTGGAGTAGTGCTGACCAAGAACTTGGTGGGAGGATTGAGATCTTCAATTCGAACCCAAGTGAGATACGAGAAGCCAGCAACCAAAGCGGAGGCCATCAAGATCACGACAAATATGAAAGAGAGTTTGGATGAAGGAGATATCATCCAACCTCATGCCGCTCTGGTGTCGACTCCGACTCTTGATTTAACCACAACGATAGCATCTGCACCATCACAATTGGTGATCGCTTCAACGTCAGCTCCTACTCCAACGGTGGTGCCAAGACCATTTGTCTCTACAGTAATATCTATTGTCACTTTTGATTTCCATGCTGAGTTGAAGAGCATCACCGATAATCTTTCGGATCTCAAGATAAACGTGGTGCAGTTACGAAAACGGAGGAACAAAGGTGGAGGAGGAGGTCAAAAAGGTTACGACAACAATCCTAACCGAGGAAATCAAGGTATCTTTGGAGGCAACCAAGGTAACTTTGGAAGAATCACATGCTGGACTTGTGGAGGTTCTCATTTCCAACGAAACTGTCCTAACAACGGAGCAAGGGGTGCTGAAACTGTCAGAATGAATGTTGGTGGAAAAAATCCATCACAAGCACGAGACAAGGGAGTGACTACTATCGATGTAGTGGGAGATCCCATCTATGAGAAGGGAGAGAGCTCGAACTCATCTCATGCACCGGTGGAGCTTTTAACTCAAGAAAGAAAACGAACTCGATTTTCTGATGAACCAATTTTCATGGAAGAGTCACCAAGTAGAAGTACTCGCTCGAGTACTATTTCGAGTGCATCAAGGGAGCCAAGAAGGAAGTTGGGGATGGCGGATTTCACCATTTCATCTTCTCAAGCGGGATATGATGTGGTTCAAGATGTGGGTGCTCATAAAGCCAACATCACGGTTGGGCAACTGATTGCACTCAACCCTAATTTACGAAGGGAACTCAGAGGAGGACTGAGTTCTAAGAGAAGCAAGAAGAAGAAACCCAAGAGTAAGACATCAAAATCTGTGGGAGTTGGTGTGGTGGATGTGCATGCTTCAGAGGTATGCACTATGGCTTCAAAGATTGAAGTCCGATTGAATGGTCACTACATCTCTGACGTATTGGTGGATGGAGGGTCGGTTGTAAATGTCATATCGGAGAGGTTGATGAAGAAGTTGGGGATGGAATCAACTCGCCCGGCTACCATTGTCGTGGGGATGGCTAACAAGCAACGGGTAAGACCTCTTGATGTGTTAGAGAAGGTGGTTGTGTCTGTGATGAGAGTTCAAACATTGATGTCATTTCAAGTGTTAAAGGACTCTAGTTATGATTTGCTCCTAGTTAGATCTTGGTTGAGAGCTGTGCGCACCACTGATAGGTGGCACAAAGGATATTTACGGATTGGACCTAGAGATCACAGAGTGATAACACCTCTCTCAAAGGTTGGAGTTGTGACTTCTGATTCTGATAGACCCACCAGTGAATATTGAGAATCTGATACGGAGGATGATCAGAGTGTCTCAGAAGTAGATACGGGAGATTTTTATGATCAAGAATCCTCGTCTGATGACGAAGGATTTGGTCGAGATGAATCATTATATCAACTTAGTGCTATTGACTTGTTGCCTCGACCAGCAGTGGAGAAAGATCCTGACAAAGAGGAGTTGAGTGAGACAGAGATCGTGAGAAGACTCTCTATCCTGAAGTTTGGTATCAATGTCACTCAAGATGAGAAAAGTAGATTCCTAGATATATTCTGGAAATATATCCATGTGTTTGCTTTCAGTTACAAGGATTTGAAGGAGTTGACTCTAGAGACTCATCGAATCGAATTGGAGGAGAACGCAAGACCAGTTCGACAGAAGCAGAGAAGAGTCAATCCTACGATAGCAATCTCAGTGATTGAACGAGAAGGATTAGCGGTGATCTTTGGATTGAAGAAATTTTGACACTACTTGTTAGGAGGGAAATTTTCCATAGTCACAGATCACAAGGCTTTAAATTATATCTTTAATAAGCCTAATGCCGAAGGTCGTATTGCTCGTTGAAAGATCCTTCTAACAGAATATGATTACATGATCGAAGATAGACCAGAGAAAAAATATGCGAATATTGATCTTTTATCAAGGGCTTATGATGATGAGGGAGAAGAACCGTTTGATCTTTCATTTCCAGACGACCATCTGATGACCATCACAAGCATTGAGGAGATACCGGACGAGTACAAGGAACTATGGAGTTTCCTTGCAGATGGCTCTTTTCCAGAAGGTATGCATACCCGAGAACGTAACGCGTTGATCAAGAGATGCAAACCTTACACCATGATGGAAGGAATTTTGTTTCATCAAGGAGCAGATGGTTTACTAAGGAGAGCAGTTGGTCAGAAGGAGACGTTCAAGCTAATGCACGAGTTTCACGATGGAACTGTTTGCGGAGGTCACTTTGCCGGTAAGATAACATCCTTCAAGATTTTGGATGCGGGTTATCACAGGAGAGAGATTTTCAAAGACTATCTAGACTATTGCAAAACTTGCGACGTATGTCAAGCATTTGCTCTGAAGTCTACTAGAACACCTCCGTTAAGATCAATTCCTGTGTTAGGACCATTTGAGAAGTGGGGTATTGATTTTGTAAGTCCTCTTAATAAGACACCTCGAGGCAATAGATACATTGTAGTCGTCACTGACGATTGTACCAAGTGAGTAGATGCTAGACCTTTGAGAGAGACTAATGAAACAGAAGTCGGTAGATTCCTATGGAGGAGGATCATCACAAGATTTGGATGTCCGTTAGAGTTGGTCTCAGATAGAGGAGGAGAGTTTGTAGGGAGCATGACTACTGCTATGCTACAACACTTTTCTATCAAGCCACGAATAACGACCTCATACAAACCAAATGCTAATGATCTTGCGGAAAAGATCAATCTTACACTTTGTATGATGCTCGTCAAAGATGATGGTGTTGAGACTGCGAAACATACTTGGGATAAGAGGCTACATGCCATCTTATGGGAGTATCGAACGACAACAAAGATTTCTACTGGGTACTCCTCATTTCGACTAGTTTATGGAGTGGAGTCCAAGTTGCCGATCCAATTCAAATTAGATACTTTTCAAACTATTCAACGAAAGTTGAAGAGGTTGAGGAGAGAGACGTGATCAACTTGAGTAATATAGAGAGTGTGTGATATTTTAGCATGTGAGAACTTGAGAGACGTCGTTAGAATGGAGGATTTTAGTTGATGAGTTTATGGAGAATTTTAGTTGATGAGTTTAGGGGTGTATGAATCAGTGAACTTAGCATTTTTCTCTTCAAGTTCATGGTGTGTTTCCATCAAAGTCATCAGAGGTGTCCCATGAGTGAGAGACAGGCCCGACATGTTACAGATTCATTGATGACGATCGTGGAGGTTGAGAGATCGGGGGATAGTTGATCGATAGGACCGCGGAGGATTTACAGATCGACTTGTGTACTGTCTTGGAGAAAAGAATTCTAGATGTAAAGGTGGAGTTTATTCTTCGGGATGTACTTGATATTACGAAGAGAGAGTTTCATGAACTGATCACTGATATCGTGAAAAAGAAGAGACAAGTTTTAACTGAGCAAGTAGCTAGTGGCGGATGTCATTGATGTTGATGAAGTTGAAAATGTTCGGCATGAAGCATGAGTTGTTGATCCTGCTATTGTTGATAATGAAGATGAAGAATTCGAGAAAGAAAAGTCAAGCACAGACAGCTACTTCAGACATAGGCATTGAGCACGTGCAACAATGGAGATGCAGGTTGGCATAGAGACGCAAGTTGAAGAGAACGATGGCAACTTAGAGAGTCTTGAGAACTAGTGGAAGAGTTGACACATACGAGAGGATGTGCAAGTTTGGAGGGGATGAATGATATGCTACGTGACGTACCACCATACAATGAAACAGATCTCAAGAAGATCTTGAGTGACATTTCTACAGGAAGTTGCACCCGAGCTTATCAAGCTGGGCAGGAGTTAAACTAGGGCTGAGCTAGACAAGCTGCCTTTAGCTTGAGTTAAAGTATCACAGTGAAAAAGAGTGAAAATAATATGATAAAAGTATAAAACCGAGAGAATCATCGTTGTCTGAGAGTATACTGATACTGTCATTGCTCATGCAATCCATACTAACGATGATGCATTGTGACAGAAGAGATTCTAAGAGCTCAAGCTCTCTACTTCGATAGTAAAAGGGTTAAAATCTTGTTACAACTGTGTGGAGATCTTGATTTGAATGCTAAGTTGACTATGATTCTACTTCAGTATGGAGGACTAAGTATCTAGAGACTACCTCGAGCTAACTTAGAATTCTGTGTATGAGAGAATCTACCTCCTCAGCGAGAGGTAGAGAGCTTAAATAGTACAATAGAGCATTGAGTCAGAGTAGTCGGAGAAACGACAGAAGAAGCTAGAAGTCTTCTTTCCACGACAGAAGACGTCATCCTCAACTGGAAGACAATGAGTCTGTAAGCAGATCTTTGGTCTTGGTGGTCAGTTAAGGCTATAGAGTTCAGTTATACAAGAACTTGATATCGCTGGAAAACTTATACTGTAAGCTTTCTAGTGCCACCACTATCTTGGGGATTAGATCAATAGAGAAAACATTATAAGGTTTGCTAGTAGTGAAGAGAAAAATGCACAACTTGAGATAGTGATATCTTTGTGAAAGAGAGTCAGTTTGAGACAATTGAGGTACCGTGGAGAAGCTACTACCACAGTCTTTTTGATAGGATTGAGTGAGCTTTATTTGGAGTGATCACTTTTTGATTTTTTTGATTTTTGGTCCTTTAACTGGTTTTTTTGGAAAAGTATATTTATTTTGGTGTGGCTAGCAATCAGATTTTTATTTTTTAGTTTTTATTGGATTGATTACAAGTGTAATTTCACTTTACTATTACTTATCCTTGAAAATTTCAAGGGAATTCACCTTGCGTCCTTGAACCGATAACCATCTTTCGGCATCAGTTTTTTTTCTCTTTTTGTCAGACAGTCCTTGTTCCCGCTAGACGCCCGAGGCACGTTGAAAGAAGTATTTTTTTTATAGAATTTTTCATCAATAAAATTACCAAAAAAACTGATTCAACAAGAGGAAATCAAGAACCCTGAAAGTTTGCTATAAGATCTATGTATACACAAGTTGAGATGCAAATAAATCAAGATTTTCTTCCGTTGAATTTTGTAGCACTTGTATGTTTGTTGGAGCTACGAATTCCTCTACAATCAGGAGTCTTTTACTCGCGTGGACAAGTTTCGTCAAAGACGATATGATAACAAAGATTAATCATAAAAAGTCACAAATCACAAAAAAAAATTTATTGTCAGACTGCGTAAAGTCCTGAGCAAGAAGCACGAGATAACGAGCAAAAGAAAACTTTATCCACAAGTGTTGCGTGATGAAAGATCTTGTTCGATGACGTGCCTTATGAGCATAAGCTACTCTCTCGAACAGCGGGCATACACTATAAATCTTCCTCGAGCAACAGCTTAAGCTTGTAAGGCCACTGCGAGCAAGACCTTCTACTACACAAAAAAGCAAGATGCAAGATCCAGAAAGAACTCTCTTATCAAACTAGTGTTTCTTGGAATTAAGTAACCTTACTTTATTTTACAAGAGTGTCTTTGTAGATTATGAATATCTTACTATTTTACTTTTATCTCGAGTGATCGATTGGATCTCGATGTTATGACAATTTTCGATGTTATACCTCAGGCCTGCTTCACGCTCTTGTCGTTCTACTCATCTCCTTTATTGTTTCGGTCCAGTCATTAGAGAGTTGGTATAACATTAAAGGGGATAAAAGTTAAACAGAAATATTCCTCAACAACTGAAAGAGACAAAATCCGTAACTTCTCTACAGCTAACTTAGTATAGAACCAAGATCATTTTGAGTCGTCATTAACATTGACACTATTATCTCTTCATTAAATACATTTGACTCTTGAGACTTACAATAATGAGTAGTGATTTCTCTCTTACAAAAACAAACAGAAAAAACGAGTGAAAACTGAACAGAAAAGCGCCTGCTACGTTTTAGTGCAAGCAACCCACAAAAAACTCCCCTAATGACCTGACCGAAGTCGTAACTCCTCCCCACGGATAAAGAATATATGAGAAAGTTACAACACTGAATCCTCTATTAACAGGTATGCGTTCTGCAATGAAGGACATGGGCTGGCTCTCGCGATTGTAGATTCCCCGGTCCCCGGTGAGCTCAGTCAGTGAAGGTCGCCGTGTGCTGGCAGTGTGTGTCTCTCTTCTTGTTCTCTATTCGGTCAATAAAGTTTGATCTGGCATTCCGGTCGCCTTCCCAGAAAAGATGAAAAGAAGTAGAGGGATAGGACAAAATCTTATCCAAACTATGTTATAAATTTGAGATGTTAAAAGTGTCCCCAAACTTTGTTAGGGAGTCCCCCATCCTCTCACCTCAACGTTTCCGATGTGAAATGTTCCGACTCACGTGCAGCAAGAGTACGATTTCACCCTCTTCTGGGGCGGGCTGGCGGTTGGGACGAGTGGGCGTACCTGGGACAATACCATAAATTCATACTCATCTATTAATTCATGGTAGAGTTTATAAAACGACTACAATCCAATTTCCAGAGGATGTTTGTCAAACAGCAATCCGTTCATCCAGAAGAACTACACGACTTGAGAGCGAAATTTCGAGTAAGAACATCTTCGCTGCAAGAATTACTAGTGCGGTACTGTCGAGACAAATACAGAAGAGAAACAATCGATGTTGATAAAGCTGCTTCAAGATGTTAACAGAAGATTTGCAATACAAATATATAGCACTGCAGTTTGGGTGGCAGTAGTAGTCTGTGACGACCAATCTTCTTGTTGGAGTCCCGCGTTACAATTTTCTTCTCTGTGGCATTTACGATGAGGCCCAGCTTGCCACGCAAACGACCATACTCTTGAGAGTAAGCCAAAAGCACGAGGCATGCATGCAATCCAGTACGAACGGAATCCGGACATCACGACAAGCCCTAAAATTATGCCAAAGATCATCGCACCCTTTATACACAATGATACAGATGTACAGGTGTGAGTCTGACGACCTCACACTAGGTGAGATTTTTAGGGTAGTTTAGACTTTAGAATCTCTCAAGCATGAACTCTGCTTTCCTAATGAATTATGCACCCCCTGATCCTTGCACAAGGTCAATCCACTGTGTTGTGATTGTTTCTTCAAATACTATGTACTGGTTGAGACTATCATACCGCTCCTGATACCGTTATGCAGTTGTCCTAAGACCCTTATGCCGCCAAATATCTACGGTATCAAGCAGAAAACCATACGAAGTAACATTTTACATTTCCTAAAACTAACAAGTTACCGCAGGTAACGCTAAGGAGCTATCAGAGTTGTCCACAGTCCGCGATCTTGATCTGACTGTATGTTGCTCCTTCTTTGCTGCCTAATGCTCCCAATTGCTCCAAAACGTCTTTTCCTACATTAGAAAGGAGCCGGCATCAGACATGCTCCCTGCAGACACTCAGCAGCGTACTCATAGTAAAAGGAATTGACGAGGTCAATACTTGTAAGAACTACCGACACACACCGAACTATCGAGTAAGAACAGATTATCTATCCTAGAAGGAGCGCAGTTCAACCCTGACCTTGGACAACTTTGCCAAATACGACATGCCTTCCGTCCAAGCTCGAGCAGTCACCTAACGCGATGAAAAACTGCGTTCCTGGCAGCAGTAAAGATATGTGAGACACAGAGATCGTACACGTACAGTAACATAATCCATAGATCGAGAACCGCCACGAACATGGGACCCAGGAACAAGTAACCGTAAATGCACATCCCAAACATAAACAAGGTCAGAGAGTTGGGTTCAAGAGAAGGCATCTGATCTCTTGGGGCTGTGGAGTGAGTATGCCTACGTTTTCCCCTAGTCTCAGGTCAGCATGAATAAAAGCGATTCAAACACTAGGATTCTGCAGAGCACCCGTTGCTGCCGGACCGATTCGGATCTCGTCTGTGTGGAGCATCTTCAAAGGATTCAAATCCATAACGTGCAACGATAAATATACTGGTAGACTTGCCGCTATCCGAGGAGAGCAAGAAAATACCATTCGTATGGGGGCCATTGTTTGCCATTGAAACAACACCAACTTGATGGGGCAGTTTGAAGTTTTCGTCCTCGAACTTCTTGTCGTATATGGGCTTGCCGCAATCACCTCCCTACATATCAAGTGAAAAAACTGTATGCTTTAGAAACACGTCACAACATTACTCCTATGTCTGCAGTATCGACGCTCCCTAGCTGTTTGGCCACGTCCACCTCACTACTCCCTGAGTGAAAACAGAGTACTTTCATTGGACTGATCTTGGGTTCAACTGCTGATCAGAGATTATTAAGTTCGAAGAAGAATCATCGAGATCGAACATCAGAACTCTTCTGTTGGACGTAATTCGTGAAAGTTGAACTCATAGAACCTAAAACCGATCACCCAACTGGATGTTCAGCACAACTCTATGGGCTCTGACGAGCAAGTGCGCTAAAATCAGCATTGTAGCTTCCAATCTTTCGTCCCAGGTATTAATGTGGTCCCGTATCTACCTCACAAAGTGGAAAATATTTGCACCAGAGGAAACAGCACTCTACCGATCACTGAGCTGCTGAGATTATTTAGTACGTATATCCTCTGAATCACAGAACTTTAGCGAGTAAACACCTATCATCTGAAAAACAATTGGACATCTTCTGTAAGTGGGGAATAACATGCTTGTTGATTAGATTTTCTTCTTGGCTGCTTCTGTGGAGTCAAATTTACCTTCAGCAAGATAGATGGCTTGCCCCCGGGTAACATGAAAATCTCTTCAGGTTGCTGTAAAATCGAGGTGCTCAACGGCTGTACAGAGAAAAAGACCGATGGGAGGACAAACAATTTGGTATGATTGGCTCTGCTCTATATCGCTCGAGTAAGCAAATGAACTCTTCTGTTACTCGTCTTCATATTAGAATCAATCTACCGTTTGCAGGTGGTGCGATTAATTACTGTTAAAATCTGTTCACAAGGTTTAGCTTCTTACTGCTGCAGCTTATCACCGTTGTAACTACTTCCATATAATTTCTTACACTGCTTTCCTCTGACAAAAATATGTCGGCCAAATCCTTTATTCCGGCTTCTCTACATGCTGACCACACTTCACAGCTGCCGCGTAGATTTGCTAATGCACTAACCTACACATTCAAAACTGTTGATCTTTCGGAAGGCCAGAGAGCTTACTGCGACCTTGCGCTTACCTGTGCCATGAAGCCCGGGACGACTCGGTATATTAGAGATCCTTTGTAGGAATTGCCATACTCGCCAGTGCATAAACCGATGAAATTTTTTGCAGTTCTCGGTACCACATCATCCCGCACCTCAATGACAAGTCGACCAATTACGTTGCCGTCAACAGCAATGTCCATCCAGCATCTTGGGTTTTGTACTGACGCCCCGCAGCCCATTCTCGGAAATTACCCTTCCTCGTCGAGTCTGCGTGCCCAGATCCGAGTTTTCAACGTCAAGAGCTCGTAAACCTCATGCTTCAAGACCACTTCATTCTTCAATCATGCGATGCCCAATTTCTCCTTATAAGTCTCCAAATGAGTGCTCATCACAACAGTTTTTAGATCCCTCCAGCAGAGGCAAGAAATGTCTTTAAACTTTGTCCAGGTTTCTTTCGTACCTCTGTCCTTGAAGCCCAGCTCCTTGACTACAGTCTACAAAGGGGAACTTCCCGAGTCCGCTTGTGATCAGGCAAAGGCATTGTGCATTGCACAATGATCCGCGTGCCGTTGGACCCAAAAGACGCGCAACGTATCCTTCCTTCGAACGCACATTTAAACCCGTCCACCGAATATATCAAACTTGGCAAGCACCTCTCAGCTTGTACAAGTGCTCATTTATCCTGGACGAGCACACAAACCTAACAGACGGCGACACAACGACGTTACGTACAGCTGACTTAAGGATCTCGCAAACGGAGAACAATCTTGCGACGACCAGACTTCTCCACCCAAGAAAACACACGAACGAACTTCAACTTCCTTATGGTTCCTTCCATATCCCGATCTTCACCTCCATACAAGAATATCTGGAACAGAATCTTCCTTTTCAGGCAAAGAATCCAAGTATCTCGCAAATGCCCAATAAAAACTATATCACATCATGTAACAATGGCGCGAACAAATGGAGAGCAGAATCTCATTCCGCCAATCTTTGCCTTCCTATTCCTCATTTATCGGCCTTCCCTTCCCTTCACCTGCATGAGGTGGGCCCGGTTAGCGCTGGCTGCCTGGACCAGTCGAGTATTCGAGCGCATACACACTTCCCCAAATACAGGAGCTAGGAGCAGAAACGCGTGATGATCAAACTAGTTACACAAAAGAAGGAAGAAAGGGGCATACACAATTTCCCGAGTGGCTAGCGGAGCGCATACGTCTGATAATGTGACGTGTAGAAGTTCAGGACAACTTTATCATCAATAGGAGCAGCAGCAACATGATCACGATCCATGTTGCCGTATAGATAGTATGGTAGTAACGGCAGCTGAAGAAAAGAGTGGGAAGAAAGGAGAGGAGGGAGTTCAAACGATAGATTTAAGGGACGAAGTAAGGGAAAGAACAGTCGGGACCAGGCCAAGACCATGACCGTGGCAAGCGCGATCAGGGGGAGATGAGGTCGAATGATGTAAAAGGACAAACGCTGCTACTTTTTCATCAACCAACGCTCGCAATTAGCTGTACTGTGGCGCGACAGCTGGTCAGTGGACAGCAATATGTAGTGAGTAAATCCGAAGTGGTGTCATCTATGCTAATTAATTTATTTCTTTAATGATAAGATTAAAAATTTATGAACAAAAATAAAATCCAAAGCTTCACATACTCTCCCTCTCAATTGTGAAACGATCCTGCGAACACCAAAGAGTAGTACCTCTTGATCTTCCACCCATTGACCCGAGTGGCTAACAATGTTGCATCAAGTTCTTTCAACTGAACATAATCATTATTATACCGATGCGTGACTTTATAAGGACCCATCCAACGTAAGTGTAACTTCTCTGGAAACTTAGTATACCTACTGTCATACAGCAGCACTAAATCCTCATCTTTAATATCTACCTTACGTATCTTCTTATCGTGCTTTTCTTTCCGCTTCATTTGGATAACTTTCGTTAATCTCTTGGACTCTTCGTGATCTTCCTCAAGGGTCATAAGACTCTTGAGTCGTAATAAATGACTCTCTTCCATTGACAATCTATCTTCAGACAGAATTCTGTAAGTAGGTACATCAAATTCAACTCGCATAATCAATGTCATGTCATACGTTAGAAAAAAGGGTGTTTGACATATCGTTATCTTTTCTACATTTCGAAACATCCACAAGACAGCCGATAACTTTATATCCAATCATATGTCTGTAAATATTTATATAAATCATAGTATTTCGTAGCATGTGTTACTGTCAGCTGAAACAGTGTCTCATCTGAAAAATCATCTGCCACTGTATCCACTCGTTCTCCTGTCCTATGTAGAGACAAATAATCAGCATTCTCATGGTGAATATCTTGTCTAGTCTGGACTGTTAAGTTGAACTCCTGAAGTAACAACATCCATCTTGTTATCCTTCTCGACAAGTTTGACTTCTGTATCAAATGTTCAATGCATAATGATCCACATGGAAGACAAACTCATAGCCAAGAAGATAATGTATGAACTTCTTTATTGAACACATCATTCCTAATGCCTCATTGTGGTGCCCCACAATTTGCAGGATTAGAGATTTTTTGAAATTTTTAAAGTTAATAACATATCTATGTAATTGAAATCACTTTATTACTTAAGATTACATCTTGCTTAGAGAGAAGATGATCTTAAGGGCTTTTTGTAAAGAGAAGTTGACTTCTTCGAAAGACGGAAGACGGACATCTTCTGGGAAGACGTCTTCCCGGTCGTGTCTTCCAGAAGACAGAAGACAGAAGACGGACATCTTCCAGAAGACGGAAGACGGTGCTGTGACTTCATAGGTACCAACTGCGTGCCACGTATGTGAGAGGTAGGTATACCAGCCAGGTAGCCACTGTAGTAATAGGTAGGCCAAGGTAATCGAACCTCTAATCACGCTGTTGTAGTGCGTGACATTCCATATGATGAAACGGAACTTCAGAAGGCACCCAACCAGCATTTGTTCGGAAAGCTGTGCCCTAGCTTATCAAGCTGGGCAGGAGCTAAGCTGGGGTCATGCTTGACAAGCTGCCCCCTAGCTTAGACTGAAATATCACCCTGAAAGAGGTCGAAGGGCATCAAAATGCAGAGCTCGACGAGGAGAGCGACCTCATGCTTCCAGTTTTGGCAGAAAGTGTTTTAAGCAATAGTTAGTACGAGTTTTAAACTGAGAAATATGTGAAAGAGAGAAATCCGTCGATTCTGGCTCGTGACTCGAACTCAGAATCTGATAGCGTGAGCGTGTAGGTGTTCACAAATACTATAGTTCTGACTCCTTGTTCATTAAAAACGGAGTTGTATGCAGAAGTTAGCGTAGAGAAGACTAGTAAAGATTTTATAAGAAAATTTCTTAGCAAAAGCATATGTACAGGAAGTTTAACAGTTTTAAACGGAACCAAAGGCCATCCCAGTGATAGGGCGCCTGCCTAAGAGAGAAGTGGTCTCAGGATCAATCCCTTCTGGCCTCTGGTTCTTATTCCGGCATGTTGACCTCTTGGAAGGGAGTCTATGTTGGGTATGCAGCCACGTCCTGCATATCTAGGGGCGAGAGACCGGTATCTCTTTTAATCGTGGACTTCTTGGCCTAAGCCTCCGCATGTCATCCTGAATATACTATGGGAGATACCTGATGCGCATATGGGGGGGCTGTAAGCCCTGTGGGGTAGCCTCATAAATGTTGGGACTTCGGCCTACATTGGATGGCTTGTAGTATATTCAAGGTGGCATCAAGAGCACGGGAAACTTTTGATAATTAGTTAAATAACCATCGAGTCGGCTTGCAATGGAGAATGAGGCTATGGGAACTTTTATTAGTGAAGAGGTAGAGTTTGTGGAGACAACTATGAAACTTGTATTAAAAAGGGGTCAAACTTGTAAATAAAGCTTTGTACGCATAAGGACAGCAGGGGGCAGCTTAAGTTAGGGCCCTGCTTTTGATAAGTGACTGCGCTTATAAGGACAGCAGGGGCAGCTTAAGCTGGGGCCTTAAAACTTTAGGTTAAATACTGCGGCGGCTGAAGATCGGGGAGACTTTTCAAGCGATTTTTGGACTGAGAGCTGAGAGCTGAAGCGGAAGGAAGAGAATTAGGGATTTAGGATCAGGGAAGTGCAGGAGAAGCTTGGAGGCTGGGAGAGATCAATTTTTCTGACAGAATTGAGGCGGACAAGTGTTTGGGAGCGGAAACTTTATCTATTATACAATTTGGAGGCAGAACTACCTTCTGAACGGACAGGAGGTTGTTTTATTGAGGGAGATCGTTTGATAATCTGCATAGGACTTTTGATCGATGTGGGGTTAAATTCTTGATAGTTTCAGTTGGGAGATTGACGCAGAGGGATGATTAAGAGTTGGAAGAGCTTGAATTTACCTACTAGGCTGTTTGAGGTGAATCTGGTGAGCTAGGAGCATCTATCTGAGCGGAGGAGAAGATAGGGACCGTTGAAGATCAGGTTCTTCTGAGAAATTTCAGTGCTGAAGGTGTTGTAAGAAGGGATACAAGGCGTTGGGGTTTCAGATCTTCATAGGGTTGTGGGTTTTGGAGAGAAATCTGCTGGAGAGAAGACTAGTTGAGTGGGAATTGGCTGTTTGGCATCTACGGTGATCAACGTAAGACGCTGAGTAGAGATAGGTTGTAAATTGATGTATGTGGAAGACTATTGAGTGTGTTTGGAAGAGAAATAAAGCACCGTGAGTTCAGGTTTCTTTTATCTGCTGTGTCTGAAGGTGGATCTGTCTCCTGAGACTTGATCAGAAAAATGGCAAGTGACCTATGGTCAGAGAGTAGTCTATGTGAGTGACTTCAGCCGTTGTGTACTACCAGCCTTGGCTCTTGTCTTGGTATTTGATTTCTACTCCTACCTCACGAATTATCACAGCCAGAAGGCTCGCCATTCCTGAGAAGGACTCTCCTCGACAACGCTGTCGGGATGAGAGTTTCTTGGGAAGGACGGAACCTTCTGGCTGTGGTATGACCGTGAAGACTGTATATGTCTACTCAAGAAAGCGTTGGACTTCTAGTTGTGGTTGCTAACTCAAAGGGTAGGCTTCATGTTACAAAGTGGCACTGTAAAACACTCATACATGTCTCTTGGCTCCTCTGACATGTACAGGAAACAAAAAATCAGCTTAAACTAGTAATGATAAGATCATACGGTGAACTTTGACACTCAGGAATAAGAAATATGTGAAGGTTTAGACTTCTAAACTTCTCCTACATGTAAAAGAGACCCCATTGGACACACACACGAAGTTCCAGCCTGAGATCAATTATAGCACCGAGATGTGGACAGAAAAGTTCTGAGTAAGAAAATTACGGCAATTTCTAGTCCCTAGATAGCTATTTCGACCAAGAATAGAGAATTGGCTTGATCACTTTCGCTCATTCTTACAGGACTTGGAGATCATAGCATGTTGAACACCCATGTGAAGTTGGACCTGTTGGTTGTACACAGTTCTCCTGATCTCGAACTCTGAAGTTGCTGCTCTAGATTGAGAGCTTTTCAGACACTCTCTGCTTCAAAGGTCACCCTGAATTACTCACTCACTCAAATGACTTAAAACCTTTTGGACAATCGTAGCCATGTTACCAGTGAACGCAACCACGAAGGTTTGAAGCGATTCTGCTGCAATTGACACTGAAAATCCCAAAATCAACAAAAGTGATGCAATTCTAGCCAATCCAAACTTCAATTCGATATAACTCCTTCTTTATTGCTCCAAATCGATCAAGAATTTCACTGATAGTGACTTGCATGACAAGTCTATCCTCCTGTGCTCTCAGATTTTGCAGTGTCCTCACCAAATGCTCGAACTCCTCTTTAGACCCTTGTTTCTAAGTTTAGAGTTTTACAAAAGACACAAATGAACCAATGGGAGTTCATAGCTCCACTTGGCTGTCCTTTAATGCCCTAATCCACGTTGTCGAAGTGTAATCCGTCTACCTAGGAAAGCGCCGGGCTTCTGGCTGTGGTTGTTCACTCAAAAGTGAGTGAACAACCACAGCCAGAAGAGCAGCTTCTCGATCTCTTCTTTCATCAGATCAGCAATCAGAGGACTCACTCTTCGTTGCTTCTGTCGCATCGGTTTGACCTCCTTCTCCAACTTGATACAGTGTTGCTCAAGTGTGACCTCCCTCAAATCCTTGTAACTAAATGTAAATACATGAATGTATTTGCGAAAGATCTCCTCGAACTGATCCTTCTCCTCTTTAGTAACATTCGATCCATAACGTAGGGTGGAAATTCTTCTCTCCACCTCCTCAAGAGTCGAAGGTTCTTTGTCCCGATCTCTTTGCACTTACGGAGAGGAGAAAAGATCTACTACATTCACACCCACATTTCGTTCTTCTCTCTCCTCCTCTGATGAATTTTCAGATTCTGAATCTGAAGAATTGGTACCCACATCAGAATTAGTATCGACAATTTTTGACTCCCAGTAGTCCGATGTGGGTCGATCTGATTCTGACATCCCAACTTGATCTTCGAGCAATGGAACTTTGATCCGGTGGTGATTCGGTCCGATGCGTAAATAACCTTTGTGCCAGTTATCTGTTGCATGTACTGCTCGAAGCCAAGGTTTTCCGAGCAACATTTCATAACTTGACTCTTTCAAGATAAGAAATGTCATGTTTACTTGCACTCCCATTATTGACACACAAACTCTCTCCAGCACTCCCAATGGCCTAACTCGTTGTCTGTTAGCCATGCCAACCGTGATACTAGAAGGACGAGTTGGTACTAGATCTAGCTTCCTCATGAGTCGTTCCGAGATGACATTTACTGATGATCCTCCATCGATAAGAACATCTGAAACATCTCTCACATTGATACGAGCCTCTACTTTTGATGCCTTGTTGCACACCTCTCCTTCACTAGCATCTAAAACACTCACGCCGACCGTAGAAGGATTTACTTTCTTCTTTCGACCTCGTCGAGAGCTTAGACCGCTACAAAGTTCTTTCCTCACCGAAGGATTCAGAGCAATCAACTGTCCCACAGTAATGTTTGCTTGTTGCTTACTCACGTCTTCCACCACATTGTACTTTGATTGCTCCATTGAAATTGTGAAATCAGTATTTCTCAGTTTCTTCCGCCGCTCTTTGATTTTGCTACTCCGAGTATTTTGACTTGGAGAGTCTTCCATCACGACAGGTTCTCCCTCGTCGAAATGCGTCCTCATCCTCTTCCTCTTTTGAACCAACAGCTCTACAGATTGAAAACCTTCTCGTACATCTCGTTGCTCCAAGATGTCAATGCATGCTACACCCTTGTCCTTGCTTTGTGAAGTTGAAGCTCCATCCGTCGTTCCACCATTACGACTTGGACAATTACGTTGGAAATGTGATCTTCCACACGTAAAACATCCTTGGTTCGTGTAGTTACTTGGTGATCCTTGCGGTGGTCCACCTCTAGATTGATAATTCCCATAACCTCGTGAGCCTCCTCCAACATTTGGACTCCGGTGTTGCAACAAATTCACCATATTGATCTTCAAATCTGCTAGAGATTCTGTCAGACTTTTCAACTCATTAGGAAAGTCGGGAGTAACAGATCTAGATGGTACATTGGCTATAACCGCACTAGGGGGAGTTATCGGAGTCAGATTCTGAAATCGAACAATCGGAACACTCGTAGGCATCAGAGTTGGCATGCTCGGCACTTGCACATCTCCACATGCTGTCCCAACAGTCATTGGTTGCAAGTCGTCTCCATCCAGGCTCTCTCCCATCCTGGGTGCGATCTTCATTGCATCAACCTTCGAAGTTGGTCTCTCGTATCTCTCAATGCTCACAAAGAATTTTATTGGAGGATTGAGGTCGGAGAAATTTCGACCTCAATCCTCCAATAAAATTCTTTGTGAGCATTGCTCCAATGCCCACCATCGTTGGCTCTACTACATCTCCACTCTTTCGTAAAACCACCCGAAACTTCTGCTATAATTTCTCCACCCTCTCGACGTAAGTCCTTACTTTCTCTTTCTCTCCTTGTTTGAGGTAAGTTACCTCTACCATTAGTTTCTCGTAACTTTCATCGGGAAGAAAAGTTTCAATTAAGACCTCCGTCAATACTTCCCAAGTATCAACTGGAGTCCTCACTACGCTTCTCTTCTTCCTATCCTCATAGCATGTCAATGCAGAATTCTCAAGAAATTTTAGTATCAACCCTACCCACTCGCTCTTCTTTCGATCTCCATTGCCAATGCATGCTCGTTTGAAGTCCCTCACAAATCCTTCCACGTCTTCTCCATCCTTTCCGTAAAACACCGGAAGTTTCTCCATTCTTCTCTTCTTTTCTTCTTCTTACTCAAGGTACTGCTTGTGGATGTGAAGATCGTACTTCACCGCAATCCACAATTTCTCCGTTGAGCTCTCTCCTCTCCAAAGGTTGGAATAAGCTTGACCCTCATGGTCATCTTATCTCTCGTATGACAGACTATCTCCATCCTCGCTAGAGGTCTTCACTCGTTCCGTTTCTACACTCAACCTTCTTTCGAGACCTTCGGCTACAGTTTCTAGCAAAGCAACCACTGCGCTACACTCGTGCTCAACTGGAATCCAGTCCACTCCACATCTAGGACAAAAGGTTGTAGGGTCAATGACGCCTTGTCTAAGAGAAGAAGGACCTATGTGCAAGCTTAAGTCGACCAACCCTCTTCACTCACGCAAAAGTCTATTCTTCGTAGGACACTTGCTCACTTTATGTCCTTCTTCTCCACACAAAAAGCATCCCGAGTTCTTCTCCTGGTTTTTATGACTACTCTCTATTTCTTCCTCAAATTCTAGTCAAAATTCTCCTTTTGTCAGATCAACGGTAACTATCATCGAGTAGCCTTGAGGAATCTTGCTCAATCTCAATTTCCACTCTTGCTATCCTTCCATGGCGATGATTTGTCATACATCTCTCTCACTATGTAGCTTGTTTGACACTTTTGATCACTCGATCATCCTCTTGCTTAGCAATCTTTCACATTACTAAGTAGAAGCTTAACTTGTCAACTCCGAGTCTCAAAGATCGAACAAAATCCTCTCCAAGAATTCTGAAATTCCTTCACTTTCGTCACTCTTCAGTATGCGATATAACAGATTTGACCCCCATTCGCTTCGAATATCATAACTCAAGTTCTACTCGATCAATTCATGCATGATTTGGGTGCCTAGATAGCTTATCTTGCAAGCTATAAGCATGAAAGATTTCAAGGTCTAACTCTGAAAACTGAAAATATGAAAATGACTGTAAACTCTTTCCCGAGAGCTCACTATTTGGTACCAAAAAACCCCCTTAACTTCCGAAAGACATAACTCTCTCTTTACAATTGATCTCTCGGAGATATGAAGCTTGTTGGAAAGCTTATCTTGCCCTCTGTAACATAGTGAATGTACAAAGGTTTTGAACTCATGTTAAAAAACAGACATAAACTGTACTAAAGACTAAATACAAATCTTTGTATCGAGGTCCCGGCAACGGAACCAAAAATGTAAGCCGGCCTATCTCTCACCCAGGGGTACCTCAGATGACTAGGATTACTAGTGCACCTTAATTACAAAGATTCAGTTATACCCGTGCTCACTTCTCTCAACACTCTCACCCGTATGGTCACATCGATCTCTCTAATAGCGTTCCTGCAAACAAGTTCTAACCCCGCTCTCCACATTGCATCACATAGTACTCAACGACTCCCAAGGTCTCCAATGCTCACTTTACTTATAGACAAGAAAATGAGAGTCTCTTCCACCCTCTCAACTCCTCCTTATATACTCTACAACTTCTTACCGTGGTAATTTTCACTAAGTTACGTTACCTCATGGTAAGTGCGCAATCGCAAATAGTTAAACTTCTAAAGGCTACTAAGACTTTAAGAATAGCACACACATTACTTGTTCTCCTTTACTAAAGTAAGAGATTCTCCTACTTTAGCTTTTGTAAAGTGTTAACTTTCCACGCTATCCAATTGGAAGACGACAACAAACTAATACGTCTTTTGAGGAGCATCTTTAGATCTTTGTGCATGACTTTCCATCATGCATCCAATCAGCGATGGTCAACAAAGTTACATACTTTTGAGAAGCATATTTAGAGCTCCGCACTTTTCACATAGTGCCACAGTGGAACCTCTAATAGTTTCTTCAACTTAGTTATAACTATCTCAACTAGTTATGACTACTTTTGATCACTCTAGATTTAGATCTTCGAACTAAAGTAACCTATAAGATAGTCATACCTAATGAAATTTTTATAAGCACATACACAAATAATGGGATACTTGTGGTGTGACAGTTCGTACAAACCACGAACGAAACCGACAGACTTTAAGAGATTATCCTATCTGTAGGAATAAGGGTTTTCTGAAACATCTTGTAGGACGAGATAGCAAGAGTGAAGGATCTACTGCTACTATGATCCCACTTGAGTAGCCTGAGGGATCACAAGAGGCTGGTGAAGAGGCTGCTCAATATTCAGAGAGTAGTTATATTGTAATAGTTGGAGATCTGGTTTGATGACTTTCAGTTTTGATGATTGGAGTGAGTTTATGTGGGTAGAGGATTTGACTGAGAAGAGTAGAAGACAGATGGAGAAGTACGCAACAAATCTGCGCTGTACATGAGTTCTGAAGGAAGAAGAGACGATTTCTGGTGTTTATGAGGAGTTTGTAGGTGTACAGTCTTTTGTTCGTTGGCTGGATGATGTAGGTAGGGTGGTGATCCTCATCCATTCTCGTAAAGTCTATGAGGAGATTGTCTCGTACTTGCGATATTGTCCTCATCTGAGACTAAAGAATGGATGGAAGGATGCAGTCTGTCGGTGTGGCTCTCATCAAGAAGCGGAAGTACACGCCAAGTATAAAGCTGTAGCGAGGAAGATGAAGCCTGTGACGACCCAATTACTTGTTGATTCTCAGCAGCAGACGGAGTTAGCGGCTGCTGAGCCTGTGCTTAGAGATCCTATACAAGTAGGTCACAAGTTTACTCAAGAGACACTCGAGCAGCTTCAGATAGGAGGAGGTGGCTTCTTGACTGAAGTGGAAAAATGAGCTTTCGAGAAGATGATAGTTAGTCATGATAAGGCATTTTCTTTCCCAACTGAGGAGATTGGTTGTGTGGATCCTAGTGTGATAGCTCCGATGGTTATCTTCACTATTCCTCATGTACCTTGGGACTTGAAGCCGATTCCAATCTCTCGTACCTTACTATCGAAAGTCACTGAGTTGCTGAAGGAGAAGATACGAATGAATATTCTTGAACCATCTATGACTCCGTACTCTAGCAAATGGTTCACAGTACTTAAGAAGACAGGAGCTCTACGCTTCATCCAAGACTTGCAACCTGCCAACAACATCACGATTCGAAACGTCGGAACAGGACCTGTGGTTGATGAAGTAGTTGAGGCGTTTGCTGGGAGGTCAATCTATTCTATTGAAGATCTGTTTTCAGGTTATGATCAGTTTCAGCTTGTAGAGACTTGATTACCATGCGTACACCTTTGGGATTGATGCGGATGTGTACTCTTCCTCAAGGTGCTACAAACTCAGTAGTCCATATGCAGAATACGATGCATAAGGTGTTACGAGAGTTTGTATCTCGTTTCTGGATGATATTCCCATGAAAGGTTGTCCGGTGGAGGACAAGGATGAAGCAGTGACTTCTGATGGTTGCAAAAAGTTCTTTGCAGACCACATATGGGATGTGAAAAAGATTCTGATGCGTTTGGAAGAAGTACACCTCACTCTGTCATGTACCAAATCTCGCTTTGGAATGTCAGAGATTGTGGTAGTGGATCATTTGTGTGGTACTTTTGAGCGGCGACCGAACTTAGAGAAGATAGATGTATAGCAAGGATAGCAGATTGTACCAGTATTACTGAGGTTCGACGATTCTTAGGAGCTTGTGTGTTCTTTCGCGTGAATATTCCTCATTATGCACACATTGCCGAGCCTCTTTATGCACTTCTGAGAAAAGAGAAGAGGTTTACTTGGCGGCAAGAACATCACGAGACGATGGAGCAACTGAAGAAGATTTTGAAGTCTCCACCTGTACTAAGGAGGCTTCACTACGAGAGCGAGAGACCTGTGATACTGATTGTTGATACGAGTCCAAAGACGATTGGATGGACAGTTGGTCAAGAAGATGCGAAAAGGTGTACGGTTTGTTTCAAGGTTTGGAGCTCGGATCTTAACAGATAGACAACGTAACTATTCTCAAGTGAAGCGTGAGTTGTGGAGAGCAGTTATTGCTATGAAGGTAGATCGGGAGTTCTTGATAGGAGCCCGTGTGATATTAGAAACAGATTGTTTGTCTTTGCTGGATATGATAGCAAACTGCAATACACCAGACATAGCAATGCTACGATGGATTGCTTATGTCCGGAGTCTGAACCCTGAGCTAAAGCATATAGCAGGGAAGGATAATCCAGTTGCAGATATGTTATATAGGGCTCGTTATACAGATGAGGATGAGATGTTTGCAGAGGTGGAGAATGAAGAGAAGAGAGACGTTTGGTACCAAGTTGGTCAGCAGACTTCAGACTTGGAACCACTGTCGTTCAACGAGGAGTTTCACTCAAAAAAGTTCCACGATATTGGATTCTATCTGAGTTCATTATGCAGAAGAGAAGGATGGAATGGTGTAGAGTTCAAGGAGATCAGACGAAAAGCGTATAGTTATCATCTACTTGAATGTTATCTGTGAAAATGCTCGAAACGAAGAAATGAGATGCTTGCTAGAGTGGTGGATGATCAACCGACGAAGCTTAATCTGCTGAAAGAGTTTCATGACACCTTGTGGCTGGACATCGTGGAGTCTGGGCTACTTACACGAAGATGAAGGAGCGATACTGGTGGAAAGGTTTGTATCAAGACGTGGTGGATTTTGTTGGGTCGTGTCTGCACCGCCAGTTCTACTCTAAGGTCCGTTACAGAGATGAGCTTGTATTTACCTATCCACCTAGTATCCATTTTCAGTGGGTTCTTGATCTTGTAATGATGCCGTCGAGACTATGGAGATGCGTTGTGTGGTGTTGGCTCAAGAGGATCTTTCCAACTATGTGGAGGGACGAGCACTACGGACGAAGAGTACAGAGAACATATGCAGATTCGTGCTCGAAGATATCATCTGTCGTTATGAATCTGTTGAGAGATTACGAGCAGATAGGGGCGAGTTAACAGACGCTGAAGCGAAGAGTAAAGCTTCAGCTTACTACAGCCATGAATCCAGAAGGCATCGGTAAGAGTGAACGAGGACACCCTTCTATTGTTCACGCTTTAGTGAAAGCATGTGATGGTAGGCCTAGAGAATGATCGAGACTACTTCCATTTGCTTTATGGGGTGATAGAAATACACACTATACCACGACTGGCTATATGCCGGTTGAGCTTATGTTGGGGGCAGAAACCAATCATGCTTGCTGAGGAGGACTTTCCGACGTGGACTACGCTATCGTGGGAAGATGGTTTAGATCGCACTTCACTTATTGCTCCCTCCGCTCTACCAGGCAGGTAGAGCGGAGGGAGGAGGATCTTGCTGAAGCACAGGAGAGGTTGAAAGTGGCTCGAGTCAAAAACAAGAAACGTTTTGACAAGACTCACCGACTACGACCAAAGTCGATACGTGTTGGTGATTGGATTCTGGTGTATGACAACACGTTGGAGAATCAACATTCTACACTTTGTAAGCTCTCCCGAAGATGGTTCGGGTCTTATGTTGTGCTAGATGTTTATGAAAATGCCACCTATAGTTTACAGGAGCTAGATGGTACCTCTTTGAAGCGTCGGTGGCTGACAAACGTGTGAAACTGTTCAAAAGACGTGGAGGATTAGTAGAGTTATTCAACTTTCTGGAGTCAGAGCGGAGGACAACAAGGGACGAACACGCCCCGGCTGCTGAAGAGACTGAGCCGGAGGAGAGCGAAGAGGATGGAGATTAGATAGAAGAATGAAGAGGTTGGCACATGTCGAAGGATGTGTAGATTTGGAGGGGGTGGATGTTGTGATGTGAATCATTTCACATAGTGAATAATTCATCTCTCTGTCAGGAGTTAGTCTCTCTGAGTGAAGTTAAGACGTCAGAGAAGTCAATTCTGGAGGTTGTGAGCATTGGCCACTACGTGTTACGCTTCTACTTCGACACTTGAGAGTTAATAGTTGTAGAAGTTAGCTTAATATTACTCCTAGTCCTTTATGCATATGTTAACACCGTTGTGTTATATGTTTTGAGTCCTAGTAGGTTGATTGTATGCTATTTATCTTGTTCAAACATTCGTACGCTTGTGCAAGTGAATTCATACTTATCTTTGATGTTCAAAGTACATAACTTAGGTTTACAATGTTGATAGAGTTTAAGTCATAGGTTGTATTTACTTATCGCCCATGCACGCTTTCTAGTTGGTTTAAGTTATCTTTCGAGGTTGCGTGTCATTTTAGGTAGTTTAAGATTTACGTTGGTACTTTAGGGGGCTGACGTGGTAGCCTATGAGTGTAGTTAGTTATCACGTTGTCGCGCTACTTGGCGGCTACATGTTATATTTCTACTCCGACGCTTGAGTTTAGTAGTTCTAGAAGTTAGCTTATATTACTTCTAGTCGTTTATGTATATGTTTGACACCTGTGCATACGGTGTTAACACTATTTTGAGTCTTAGTAGGTTGATTACCATGTTGATAGGGCTTAAGCTTATGGGTTGTATTTGCGTGTCGCCCATGCACGCTTTCTAGCTGATTTAAGTTATTTTTCAGGGCTGCGTGTCGTTTTAAGTAATTTAAGTTTTACGCTGGCACTCTAGGGGGCTTGACGTGGTAGCCTATGAGTAAAACTAAGTTGCCACGTGGTTTAGGGTACTAAAGGACAACCAAGTGGAGCTATGAACTCCCATTGGTCCGTTTTTATCTTTTGTTAAACTCTAAATTTAGAAACAGAGCTCTAGAGTGGAGTTCGAGCATTTGGTGAGGGATATTCGAAATCCGAGAGCACAGGGAGAGAGGTCTCGTCATGCCAAGCACTTCCAGTGAAAATTTCGATGATTTGAGTCAATAAAGACGGAGTTATGAGCAATTGAAGTTCGGATTGTGCTAGAATTGAATCATTTTGGTTGGATTTAGGGTTTTCAGTGTCACTCGCAGCAGATTTGAGGAAATTGCTTCAAAGCTTCGAGGTTGTGTTCTCCGCCAGCAGGGCTATGATTTCACAAAAAGTTTCATATCGATTGAGCAACTGAGTAATTCAAGGCGGCCGCTGAAGCTGAGGGGGTCTGAAAAGCTCTTAATCTAGAGCAGCGACTGCAGAGGAGGAGATCTACAGTTCTGTGTACATTCAGGAGTCCCAACTTCACAGGGATGTTCAGCACCCTGTAGACTGCAAATCCTGTAAGAAACTCTGAAATTGATCGAGCCAAACTCCTGTTATAGGTTGAAATAGCCAGCTAGGTACCAGAAATTGCCGTAGTTTTCTTGCTCAAAACTTTTCTGTTCATATCTCCGTGTCAAAATTTGATCTCAGGCTGAAATTTCGTCTGTGAGTTCAGTAGTACCTAAATTGCATGTAGGGGAAGTTAAGAGGTCTAAACCTTCATAGTTTTCCTCTCCGTGAGTGTCAAAGTTCACCGCCGAATCCTATTACTGCCAACTAGACCTGAATTTCGCCTTCTGGGTATATTACTAGATCTTACACATCTGTGTGAGTGTTTATAGCCCTATTGTGACCTGAAAGCCAACCTCTTGAGTGAACAACCACAGCCAAAAGCCCGACGCTTTCCTAGGTAGACGGATTACACTTCGACATACTCTCTTTTTGGTGAACTCGACGTGAAACACCTAGGGTGGGAGTTTTCTTAAGAGTGTTACAGGATCAGATATCATGGCCAACCAAGGATCATCAAGTGGAGGTGCTGCTGCTGCTCAGCAACCTATTCAATTTGATGCTGCTACGATGAAGATGTTCTAGGCTTTTTCCATGTTCATGCAGCAGTAGCAGAGCACAGAGAGGAAGGAGGTGTTAGCAACCAAGGCGTTGCAATCTGTGGTGCACCAGATGGACCAGTTCAAGGGTACAGATATTTCCAAGTATGTGCGATACTATGCTAGGGAGATGGAGGTGAACAAGGTGCCTGAGAAGGAGATGGTGGAGAACTTTGAGCTTGTTGTTGTCCCTGAGATTCGTGGGCGTGTGAAGGAGCTCAAGCAGCAGCAAGGACAGAGTTGGGAGAGCTTTATGCGAGCTTTGAAGGAGGAGTACTACACTGAAGATTCAGAGAGGGTGACCAAGAGAACGTTCTTGGAGTGGGTGGTTAAGCCCAACAAAGGTTTGTCTGTAAATGAGTTGTTAAGGGAATTTGATCGTCAGTATGCTCAGCTTTCTAGGACAGAAAAGCTTACATTAGAGGTGGAGAAGACCGAGCTTTTCCTACAAGCAGCGGACGTGACTATTCAGGAGAAGCTTGAGCTGTTGCTGGAAGACAAGAGTGAGGAGAGAGGATTGAAGACTGATTGGAAGGAGGTTGAAGAGGCTGTCTCTTTGCTGACCAAGAGACAGAGAAGAAGGGACAAGGTGGTGGTAAGTGAAGCAGCACCTCTGATAATTCTTGTCAAGCAGTTGCCTACTAAGCCTGCTTTGGTAATTGCTAGAGAGGAAGACTCACCGCTTGATGAGTTGATTAAGGGTATGAAGGAGCTTAAGCTTAAGCTCACTAGGTTAGAAGAGAAGGAGCAGAATGTACAGCCTGCTATGCAGAGACCTCAGATGAGGGAAGGCTTTGTTCATCGTTGTATATGGTGTGATAGCCTAGACCATGTAAGAAGAGATTGTGGGGAGTTTTCAGATGCATTGAGGAAGGATCTCATCTTCTTCAAAGATGGTAAGATCCATCTGAGAGAGACTGGGATGATGTTGGGAACCAACTTTGGCAAGGGTGGTATGAAGAGACTTGTGAATGAGATATCAGCATCACATGTTGTTTCTCTTGTGAATGCTGCTACGTGTGGAGTGAAAGTGGAAATGGAGAGAGAGAAAGGGACTACTGGGTTGTGGTCTGACGTAGTGCGGTCCGTAGCTAGAACAGAGTTAGACAAGGATGTGCTACGGAGGGTTGGCAACTCAATTCGAGAAACTACAGGATGGAATGACCCTGTGGACACTATGTCAGTGCATGCTTATGTTGCAAGAAGTCAGCATGAAGCTCTACTAGAAGAAAAACGCAGGAGAGAGGATGCAGGTGAGGCTTCTACAGCCAAACGATCTGCTACAAGGAGTGAAAGGGCTAGACCAGAGGCAAGGCAGGAGACAACACCTACTCGGGAGGAGACTATGGAGGATCTACCACCTACAACACCAAAGGAGAAGGAGAGAAGCAAGGAGAAGGATAAGATGCCTGCATATAAACTTCAGTCTGACATTGAGATTGCTACAGACTTGAAGCAGGTGTTAGAGAACCGTATCTTGAATGGGAAAGTTGAGTTTACTTTGGGTGAGATTCTTGGGATTGCAAAGCGTGAGTTCCATGAGGTTATCATAGATATCATCAAGAGGAAACGTCAGATTTTGGGTGAAGCAGCTACACTTAACGCTCTAGGGACCAAACTGTCGGAGGATGAGGAAGATGAGATTGCTGGTTACTGCTCTCAAGTATCAGAGGGAAGATCAGATCAGCACGTGAGGTTTGAAGATGAGGTGGAAGCATCGCAGAAGAGCCATTATTCTCACAACCATTGGACGAGAGCAACCACAGAGACCTTAGTGAAGCTGGGAGATCTAGAGGAACCTGTGGTGGCATTGATTGATCACGGCTCAGAGATTAATCTGATGTCTAAGGAGTTGTACAAGCGTGGGAGGTGGCCCATAGACACCGACCATGGATGGCTTATCCGTGCTGCCAACAACCAGCGGGGAGAACTCTATGGTGCTTGTCCCAACATCAAAGTAACTGTAGGTGACATCAATGATGTTCAGAATTTCTTTGTGCAAGACATGTCAACCTATCCTATCATTCTAGGACAGCCTTACATTACTGCTGTTAGAATGGAGACACGAGTTATGGATGATGGTTCAGCCTATGCTAGGATACGTAGTAGAGACGGCAAAAGAGCTGTTCAGTTTTTGACCGTTGCTGCAGAACATGAGAGGAATCGTGATAGCTTGAGAGACCGTCCACTGCCTAAGATTACTCAGGAGTTTAGAGAGTCTAGGGGTTTTGGCAGAGTACCATTGAAGAGCGAGACTTCAACGGTACAGTAGAGCTAGGATTCTCGCCTGATCCAGTAGAGCAGGAAGCTTTATCCACTAGCTTCTTAGGATTGACGTCATATGGATCAGTGTGTTATAGGAAGGTTGAGAATCTGAAGAGGTTTGAGAGGCAACATGTGAAGTATGTACAACAGTCTTTGAGAGATAGTGGAGGGTTAGCCGGAGATGAATACATATCTGGAGTGTTTGAAGAGCAGTATTTGGTAGATACTATAGGGGAGTTGAAATCTATAGTAGAAAGTTCTATAGATGATGTAGATAGAGTGGTGAGAGTGAGCTCCAAGGAGCTTTATGATGTAATTGATAAGTTTATAAATCGGCAAGAGGTGTATGTGGAGACCAAGTACAAGTCAGTGGCAAAGAAAGTCAAACCAGTGGCTTTGCCTTTACCACTCGATTACAATCAGAAGATGGAGCAAGCTGCACGAGAACCGACGCTTAGAGGACCGAGAAGAATTGGGCACCAGTTTACAGAAACAACACTGAAGGACCTGAGGATTGGAGGTGATGGATTTCTTACTGAGCAAGAGAAGAAGAGCTTCAGGGAGATGCTATCTAGGCATGGTAAGGCGTTTGCGTTTGAGTCACATGAAGTAGGATGTGTAGATCCAAGTGTAGTTGCACCTATGGTAATCTTTACTATACCGCATGTGCCTTGAAATCTACATCCTATCCCTGTACCTAGAGCTCATCTACCAAAGTTGATAGACTTGCTCAATGAGAGGATTAGGATGGATATCTTGGAACCATCTATAGCTCCCTACTCTAGCAGATGGTTTACTGTTCCGAAGAAGAGTGGAGCTTTGAGATTCATTCAAGATATGCAGCCAGTTAACAAGGTGACTATCAGGAATATGGGTATAGGACCTATTGTAGACGAGTTTGCAGAGGCTTTTGCTGGTCGTGCTATCTATTCAATGGGAGACTTATATTCAGGTTACGATCAGTTTCAGTTATCCTCTGAGAGTAGAGACTTGACTACAATGAGGACGCCTTTGGGGTTACTAAGGATGTGCACCTTGCCACAAGGTGCTACCAATTCTGTAGCACATATGATGAATGACATGAATAAAGTTTTGAGGGATTTCATTCCTGAAAAAACTATGCCATTCCTTGATGATGTGCCGATCAAAGGGTGTGCTGAGGAGGAGAAGAATGAGGTAATGGATCAGAGGGGGTGCCGTAAGTTTGTTGCAGATCACATAGCCGACTGTGATAAGATATTGAGTCGACTGGAGGAGGTTCATTTGACTTTATCAGGAGCAAAGTCTGTATTTGGAGAACATGAGGTGTTAACAGTGGGACATCTGTGTGGATCTTATGGTCGGAAACCTTGTCCAAACAAGGTTGATGCCATCCGAAGGATGAAGGAGATATGTGGATCGGTTACTGAGGTGAGAAGGTTTCTAGGTGCATGTGTGTTTTATCATATATGGATTCCACACTTTGCACATGTAGCAGATCCGTTGTACAAGTTGCTGAGGAAGGGGCAGAGATTTCAGTGGCAAGAGGAGCAAAGCAAGTCTATGAAGAAGTTGAAAGATCTGTTGTCTTCATCACCAACTCTACGGAAGGTAACATATGAGTTGGGCAGACCTGTTATCCTTACTGTTGATACTAGTCCTATTGGCATTGGGTGGGCTATAGGACAAGATGATAAGGATGGAAATAGATATGTGGTGCGTTTTGGTGCTAAGGTCTTAAGTTCACGGCAGAGAGACTACCCTCAGGTCAAGAGAGAGCTATGGGGAGTAGTTACTGCGATGAAGAGTGATAAGGAATACTTGATAGGAGCACCTGTGGTTGTGGAGACAGATTGCTTACCTCTCTTGGGAATGATCACTAGCTGTACAACTCCAGATATTGCTATGTTGAGGTGGATAGCATATATCAAGTCCTTGAACCCAGAGTTTAGACATATTGCAGGAAAAGATAATCCTGTGGCAGATATGTTATCAAGGGCTAGATATTACGATGAGAAAGAAATGATAGATGATCAGGAGGATGTGGGAACAGAGTTCTATTCTAGTGCTCTTGCTAGAAGGGATAGAAGCTGTTTTGCAGCCTCGTTGGAGTTTTTTGAGGAAACTGTGTATGATGGCGAGTGGTTGGATCTTGGGCGCTATTTGAGTTCACTGGAAAGGCAAGAAGGCTGGTCTGATGCAGATTTCAAGAGGATCCGTAGAATAGCTTATGGTTACTTTTTACATGGAGGACATCTATGGAAGCGCCCTAAGCTACAAGGAGGTATACCGCAACGGGTTGTATGTGACTTGGGATTGCAGCAGCAGCTGATCAAGGAGTTTCATGAGAGTCTATGGGCCGGTCATAGAGGAGTTTGGACAACATTTGCCAAGATGAAGGAGAGGTATTGGTGGAAGGGTATGTATAAGGATGTAGTACAGTTTGTTTCATCATGTATACCCTGCCAGATGTATTCCAACGTACGTCATCGTGATGGATTGCATCCTACTTATCCTTTAGCCATTCATTACAAATGGGTAGTTGATCTGGTAACTATGCCATTTGGACTTGGACAAATGAGGTATCTAGTCTTGGCTAGAGAAGATCTATCTAACCAAGTCGAAGGTCGTGCCTTGAGGACGAAGACCACTACTAGTGTCTGCCGCTTTCTACTTGAAGATGTTATTTGTAGGTATGGGTGTGTGGGGAATATCACTGCAGATAAGGGTGAGCTGGATTCACAAGAAGCTGTTGAGTTCTTCAAGCGATTGGGAATCAAGCTGGCATTAACCACTGCTTACAATCCTGAAGGGAATGGCAAGAGCGAACGAGGTCATCCGCCAATCATCAAAGCTTTGGTAAAAGCTTGCAAGGGTAAGATCCGTGAATGGCCTAGACTGCTACCATTTGCTTTATGGGCAGATCGTACAACTCATAGTACCGTTACAGGTTACATGCCAGCAGAGTTGATACTAGGACAGAAACCTGTGATGCCGATTGAGGAGGTTGTGCCTACTTGGAATGTTTTGCCATGGGAAGATGGTAGAAGTACGGAGGATCTTCTTGCATTAAGGATCTAGCAGTTAGAACGGAGACCTGAGGATGTTGCCAAAGCTGTGGAAAGGTTGAAGACTGCTAGAGAGAGAAACAGAGGCAGATTTGATAGAACGCATAGATTACGACCCAAACCAGTTAAGGAAGGTGATTGGGTGTTAGTCTATGATAGTAGTCTTGATAATCAGCATAGCGCTATCAGAAAGTTTTCCAAGAGATGGTTCGGACCTTATGTGGTGTTAGAAGTTTATGATAATGCCATACTCTTTGAGAGAGTTAGATGGTGCAGTGCTCAAGATACTAGTCGCAGGGAAGAGAATCAAGCTCTTTAGAAGGAGAGGGGAGGACCAGAACATTGCAGAGCTTACTGAGGATGAAGCTGAAGACTCAATGTAGGTTGAAGATGAGTTTGAAGTCGAAGCTGAAGAGTCTTGATCTGGATGGCACATATCGGAGGATGTGCAGGTTCAGAGGGGGTGGATGTCGCGCTACTTGGCGGCTACATGTTATATTTCTACTCCGACGCTTGAGTTTAGTAGTTATAGAAGTTAGCTTATATTACTTCTAGTCGTTTATGTATATGTTTGACACCTGTGCATACGGTGTTAACACTATTTTGAGTCTTAGTAGGTTGATTACCATGTTGATAGGGCTTAAGCTCATGGGTTGTATTTGCGTGTCGCCCATGCACGCTTTCTAGCTGATTTAAGTTATTTTTCAGGGCTGCGTGTCATTTTAAGTAATTTAAGTTTTACGCTGGCACTCTAGGGGGCTTGACGTGGTAGCCTATGAGTAAAACTAAGTTGCCACGTGGTTTAGGGTACTAAAGGACAACCAAGTGGAGCTATGAACTCCCATTGGTCCGTTTTTTTCTTTTGTTAAACTCTAAATTTAGAAACAAAGCTCTAGAGTAGAGTTCGAGCATTTGGTGAGGGATCTTCAAAATCCGAGAGCACAGGGAGAGAGGTCTCGTCATGCCAAGCACTTCCAGTGAAAATTTCGATGATTTGAGTCAATAAAGACGGAGTTATGAGCAATTGAAGTTCGGATTGTGCTAGAATTGAATCATTTTGGTTGGATTTAGGGTTTTCAGTGTCACTCGCAGCAGATTTGAGGAAATTGCTTCAAAGCTTCGAGGTTGTGTTCTCCGCCAGCAGGGCTATGATTTCACAAAAAGTTTCATATCGATTGAGCAACTGAGTAATTCAGGGCGGCCGCTGAAGCTGAGGGGGTCTGAAAAGCTCTTAATCTAGAGCAGCGACTGCAGAGGAGGAGATCTACAGTTCTGTGTACATTCAGGAGTCCCAACTTCACAGGGATGTTCAGCACCATGTAGACTGCAAATCCTGTAAGAAACTTCGAAATTGATCGAGCCAAACTCCTGTTATAGGTTGAAATAGCCAGCTAGGTACCAGAAATTGCCGTAGTTTTCTTGCTCAAAACTTTTCTATTCATATCTCCGTGTCAGAATTTGATCTCAGGCTGAAATTTCGTCTGTGAGTTCAGTAGTACCTAAATTGCATGTAGGGGAAGTTTAGAGGTCTAAACCTTCATAGTTTTCCTCTCCGTGAGTGTCAAAGTTCACCGCCGAATCCTATTACTGTCAACTAGACCTGAATTTCGCCTTCTGGGTATATTACTAGATCTTACACATCTGTGTGAGTGTTTATAGCCCTATTGTGACCTGCATGGCCTTCCACAGGTCAGAATCCGAGGACCGAGGGTATTGGCTCGAGAAGAAGATCTTGCTCAAGATCGTGAGTGAGTGGCATGTGCCTGGAAACACAACTTGCCTCTCCCTGGAGGACAGACAGGGAAGGAACGGGTGGAAGATCGAATCTTACCGGGAGCCGAAGAAGTGACTTCTGGTGAAGCTGTTTCTGCATCTCTTTCCCAAGGAGAAAGCGCAGAAGACGAGGTACCTTGGAGATCAGGACGTAGTGTGGGATGAAGGAGTGCTCGTCAACTGGGGCTCATTTTTCCACATATATGTGCAGGCGGAGCTAGCGTACTTGGGTACCCCGGCGGGAGGACACTTGACACCTTTCCTCTGCTACTTGTATGTAGCCATGAGGGATCTCACGGAAGGACAATTGGTGAAGTATGGACCGACAGCGCAACATGAGACGAAGGAGGAGACCTGGGAGAAGACGACCGAGCAGTAGCCGTAACTCCCCCTCCCACTCTGATGCTGCAGCTGAGGCCCGGCTCTCATCAGAAGACGCTTTTGATGAGGGAAGACGACTCCAGTGGGTCGGAAGACGCCACGCCTTTGAGGAAGATGGGCCCTAGAAGTGTACCTAGGAAGACCACTTCCCCCATTCATTCGAGATCGGAGTCTGACTTGGAGGAAGAACTGCTGAGTACCCGACCGGAGCAGAAGATCGCTTCTGCAACACCAGGGAGTCTTCTGAAGACTCCAGAAGACGTAGGATGGATGTGATACTCCTACTGCGATGCGGGGAAGCGCAGTGAAGAGGACTGCTTCTACCATGGGGAGAGATCTTCCACTCCGGAAGATGAGAAGAGTAGCTTCTTCCCGTGTGCAGAATTTGAAGACCATTGTGGTGGAAGAGGCATCCTTACCTCTGGAAGACAAGGTCGACACCTCCAACCGAACTATGGAGATAAACCTATCTTCCGCAAGAAGAAGACTGGAAGAGTTCAGCGCCTTCTTCCACGCAGAGATCCAGCCAGCTATGGAGTTGCTGGAGAAGAGAGCGAAGACTCAGGAGAAGCCCTTGCAGCTTGGATTCGGTCTGCGCACCTTGATGCGTCAGGAAGAAGGCCAGAAGAAGACAAAAGCGCTGGAAGCTAGTCTCCGCACCATGGAGAAGCTCGCAGCAAGGTACAAGGCGGAAGTTGCCGCTTCTGCCAAGGAGCTGACCCAACTGAGGAAGAGCAACCAGAAGTTGCAGGCGCGTTTACAGCAGCGCGACCAAGAGGTTCTCCGAGTGCGGGGGAAGATCACCGCCCTCGTAGAAGAGAGGACAACATGGAAGACGCAGCGGGAAGCTGCAGAAGCGCGAGTTGAGCTGAGAAGATGCAGCGGGAAGCAACGGAAGCTCGTGCGCAGGAGATGCTAGCACAATCGGTGGAAGCTCTTCGGAAGAAGTTCAACTTCACCGCGGGTAGGAAGTTGCTTACCTTGGCTAGAGACTGGGACGAGGAGTCCAGAGCGAGGTTGGTCGAGTGCAAGGAGAGCATGTTCAGGTATTTGGATCGGCTGAAAGAGGGAGTGAAGACACTCTATGGTCTTCCCTTGATTCCGCCACCTGCAACCGCATCTTCCCAAGCTCCAGCACCATCGACTGGATCCGGATTGGAGAAGGAGGAGTTCGACCTCGCTGTCCACTTGGTAGTGACAGCGTTGGAAGCCGAGAAGACATCAGAAGAGACCCCGGAAGACAGGAAGAAGAACCGTCTTCCCAAGTATTCCGCGTGGAGGACGCGACTTCCCCGGACCCCTATGAGGTCGCCATGGTCCCTAGTACTGCACCAGTGCCTCAGAAGAGCGAGGAAGCACCACTCGACCCAGCTTCCCAGAAGACGCTTCCGTCTTCCGAAGCAGAAGCAGAAGCCGAGGAAGAAGCAGCAGCAGCGACAGCAGGGCCAGCACAGAACGATGAGGAGGAAGCCACCTCAGCGACACCCGAGGTAATCGGCAGGACTTTCTAGCTTATCAGAAGCCGCGTTAGGAGCTCCGATAGGGGCAGATCAGGTAGAGATTGTCACCGAGCAATCAGAGTAGATAGTAACCGAAGATTGACAATTCTAGATTTAGTAGGAACCGAACATGCTATCTTAAGGGTGGCAGTTTTCAGTGTAAAATTAGTTAGGCAGCCATGTGGCAGAGTAGGAAGCGCAAGAACAGGAAAGGAAAACCGTTTGCATGTGAGGGGCAGCTTTTCTCTCCCTGGTGGTGGTTCCTTCTGTTCTCTTGTGGTGGATGCATAAGTAGGATCGAAGAGTAGGAAATCTAGTTCGTTAGTGACACACACTACACCCGATGTTAGAGACATACCGAGGATTATACAGGAGAGATCTGCATGCTTGTTACCAGCAGTGGTTCGAGGATGTAGATAGAGGTAGTGGACAGTTTAGGAACAGAGAACGGCATCCTCGTTCAGTCCTGTTGGCTAGACTGTTGTGTCGAGGAGTAGACGCAAGAAGTAGAGGGAGTGAGCTTCTCAATGCCAATGTGACATCTTCTCGGGGAAAAGATTGCTGATTTGAGTGCAGAAGCTTAATTCCTATCTTCTGGATGGTGGGTTCCTTGAATTCGCTCCCAATTGTGCATGAGAAGTGTCCTTCTTGAGTGGCGGTGACTGTCAGCAGTGGTGGAAGTGCAGCTTTGCTCGTCCAGTGGAGCACTTAGGATCCGCGTACGGATGGTCTCATGAGTAAGAGATCCCAGAAGACAGAGTAGTCGGAGCAGCGAAGAGAAGAAGAAAAATGCCTTCTTCTCACCACAGAAGACGACATCCTCAAGTAGAAGACGGTGCAACTGTACGCACATTTGTTGTCTTCCTCCCCAAACTATTACAAGCAGGGATGGCTTGTTAGTCAAGATCCGGACTAGAAGCCTGTCGGAATCTTAATTTCTCCTTTTCATCTTGTTTTCCTCCTGTTTGGATTTTCTCTTCTTCCCCATCTTCTCTCATCTTCCCCATCTTCTTACCTTCTTCTAGTGAGCTTCCGAGATTTCTATTGAGCTTCCGTGAAGGTGAATGTCGTTGTAGTGCTGCAGGAAGACCATTTCCGTAGGCAGAAGCCTGGGAAGACTTAAGGGGGCATACACCCTGTGATTAATCTAATCCGTTGGAATGTGAGTGGGAGAGTAAGGTGTAACAGCCGTGCTAGTCGACTTCTGCGAAGTAGGACAATCTTCTAGAGGTACGAGAAGCCGAGTTGAACCATCAGAAGCCGAGAATTGCTTCGGGAAGACGGTACTGAGAAGACCGGAAGAAGTGACCTTGAAGCAGGAAGAGCATCTTCCCGAACTTCTCTGTGAATAGTTGTGTGATATTTTAGTTAGTAGTCGTTTGTTTAGGTCCAGAGCACCTTCTGAAGAGTCTGGAAGACGCGTGGTTTTGTGATAAGACGGGATTTCTAGACAAAACCCGTGTGTTTGTGTGTTTGAACAGATCTTAGAACTTAGAGCAGCGTTACTTGTGCAAATCCTCTGTGGGAACGATATCTTGTATACTAAATGGGCAAAAGGAGTAATCCTGCGACACTACATATAGTGAGCACCATTTTTGGAGCCGCTGCCCGGGATTTCACCTTAGTAACTTCTATACTAAGCCTCTTGGATCTGTGTACCATTAGTTAGTTTCATTTCGAACTAACTTCGATTATAGTTGAATGTGTTGTGGGACTCTATTTTGCTAGAAGACAAGAACCGCAATCAGAAGCTGATAAGATATATCAGGGGGAACTGGAAGAAGCTGCTTCCCCGCTTCCAAGAGCTTCTTGGAAGACTCGATCTTGGAAGACTGCAGTGAGTACAACAGGAAGCAGGAGAAGAAGACGTTCCGAACTTATGATCGGTTGTTCAGTCATTCGGTCCGTCGGATCTAGTATTAGAAGAAGAGGGACATCTCTTCTCAGCACTCTGGTGGATGCCTCCGACCAGAGGAAGAAGCAGAAGACGCGCGGGTAAAGATCTTGAGTGGGTACATTCACCCCAGCAAACCGCTTCTAGAGAGCAGCGGATATCCCTGAGACACCAAAGGAAAGAAGAAGAGCTCAGGAAGATCCGATCAGTAGAGTTGGAAGAGTCTTCCATCTCGAGCATAATCTTTGGAGAAGACAGAAACCAACCGGGTGATCACGTGTATAAAGTAGATTTTGATACTGGTTACTCGGAAGACGTCTTCCCAAGTGTGGAAGAAGCTTCTCAAGGTGAAGGAAGAGTGGAGGAGATCGTTCCAGACGTCTCAGAAGACGATAGCGACAATAGCTCTGACTCAGAAGACGACCTTCGTGATTCAGACAGGCTTGGTGTGGTGCCCACAAATTACAATATTCACGAATTTTTGAAATTTTTGAGATTAATGACTTGTTTATATAACTGAAGAAGCGTTGTTACTTAAGGTTACGTCTTCCTTAACAGGAAGATGATCTTAAGAGCTGTTTGTAATAAGAAGTTGACTTCTTCAGAAGACGACCGTCTTCGGAAGACCGTCTTCTCAGTTGCGTCTTCGGAAGATAGGAAGGCGGCGGAAGATGAGAAGACGGCGGAAGACACCGATCACGAAGGCCAGACCACGAGTTTTCGGATAAACAAGTAGGTGTACCTACTGTAGCGCACCGAATAGGTAGGTAGGTCAGGAAGACACCAAGGACGAGAACCCCTAATCTGCGGGGAAGATGCGTGAGGAAGCACATTAGCCACCTTCCAACTTCCCGCAGCACAGTGCGCCTGAAGAAGATCGATTGAGAGAGTGAACTTCGAGCTAGCATTGAGAGAGGAATCGAGTAAGACATCGAGGTAGTAGAGAGTACGTTGGCAGCTAGGCGAAGGGTGAAATCGGATTGCAGGAGCACAAACAGCAAAAAGAGCGAAGGCATTTCTGTGGAGCTTCCGAGAAGTTGACAGTGAAGAGTGGCGAGTAGAAGCAGAGGTGGAATCGAGGTGTGGACCAAAATTGACAGCAGGCGCAGTCGTGTGGAGTCGCATTGGAAGCTAGGACGAGAGCCAGAAGCGCGCGGAGGTCGAAGGCAACTCGGGGAGCCGAAGAAGACTGTAGAGGTTCTTTCCCCTGTTCTTTCCCCTTCCCACTTCTTCTCGCCATTGTCTGGTACTCCCCGCGCTTCCTTGATTGTGTGCAGGCAGCCTGATCGATTACCCCACCCCCCATCTTTCCTATTGAAACATTGGGCGCGGAAGCGCTGTCCAATTTCTGTCAAGATATCTCCTTGCTTCTTCCCGAGCTCAATTCGAGCTTCCCTACCCCTAGTCTTCAAATTGGCGAACCCAACTATCAATTTCTCTACCCTACTACCTCTCTATCCCCGAAACTTGAAATAGAAGACGATTCGGAAGATGGGAACATCCTCGGAAGACGCTTCTTGAACTTGACTGTCTTCGGAAGACATCTTCGGAAGACTGTCTTCGGAAGTCGACTGAACACAATTCGTATCAAGAGTGGATTTGCTTTGCTTTTGTGTTTAGAGAGACTTGATACGAAGCCTGAGTGGTGTGGTGAGTTGTTGTGTTATTTCGAGAAGTTGGAACTCGGGAACTAGGCTTGTGCCTCTCGGTCTTCCAAGCTTCTCAACTCCACATCTTCCTAGAGAGACTAGAAGACTGAAAGGCTGGCAAAATGAGCGAGAAGACGTGAGGGTCCATTTCGGGTCCGACCCCTAGCAGCCATTCCTTCTTCTTCCCGAACTTAGAAGAGAGTTGTGAGAAGTATTGCTGGCAGAATCCGGAGAGAATGGTCGAGGGTCATGTCTTCCCATCATGCAGCAAACTTCTTCTGAGTGCGTATGAGAGGTGAGAAGTCAGAAGAACAGAGTGCACATGTTTTGAGTCTGTTGTGAGGATAGATTGCGCGTAGGAAGAAGAAGACAAGTGAGACCAGTGAAGGGAAGTCTGACTTCGAGAGGTCTTCTGAGAACGACATTGAATCGGAAGCTGTCCCAAGTGTCTTCCCAGAGGCCACTGTCACCGCAGGAGCCCGCAACCATCTTCTGAACCTTTCTCATACTCTACTTCTCGCATATCTTGTATCTTCTGATAGGAAGTAGGATGTAATGCAAGGTGGGTTGTCTTCTTGGTAATCCATGCGAGGCCTTGCTTAGATAGGATTGTTTAGATATAGCTCGGAAGACGAGAGCTATTTAGGAAGCACTGTTAGAATCTCAGAAGACGGAGTAGCTGTCTTCTGGAAGACTAGTTTCGTCTTCTGAGAGTGGAAGCTAGACTGTGGGCACTCGGGAAGAACTGAGCCTTCAGCTCATAGTAGGTGCTTGTGGTTTAGTGCAGCAGATCTTCCAGATATGTCGATGCATCCGCGAGGCCTGGTGTTACCAGCGACAGAATTGGCCGAGGCCACTCCTTTCCTCAAGGAGTTGGGTCTCGACTTCTTCCTGTGGGACTGGAACCTCGCAGATCAAGAGCTTCTGGAGGAGGTATGGGCCGCGTTACCACCGCGTAACCGTGTACCTGCGAAGGCAGGAGTTGCTCGGGGAAGACCATCTTCCTGGACAGAAGACTGGTGACGTAAGGCGTTTCACATGCCTGAGACCGAGAACCGAGGATATTGGTACGAGAAGAAGATCTTGCCTAGGATTGTGAGTTCATGGCATGTACCTGGGAGTACCACCTGCCTTTTCGTGGAAGACAGGCAGGGGAGGAACGGTTGGAAGATAGAGTCTTACCGGGAGCCGAAGAAGCGACTTCTGACGAAGTTGTTTCTGCATCTTTTCCCCAAGGGAAAAGCGCAGAAGACAAGGTACTTAGGAGATCAGGACGTGGAGTTCTTGGAATCAGTGTGGGATGACAGAGTGCCAATCTACTGGGGCGCGTACATCCACAACTATGTACAGACGGAGCTAGCATACTTGGGTACCCCGGCGGGAGGACATCTGACGCCCTTCTTCTGCTACTTGTATGTAGCCATGGGGGATCTTAGGAAAGATCAGCTGGCAGTGTATGGGCCAACGGAGCGACAGGAGGTGAAGGAGGAGACCTCGGAAGACGATGACCGAGAGGCAGCAGCAACGCCCCCTCCCACTCTGATGCCACAGCTGAGGCCCGACTCTCACCAGAAGATGCTTCTGGTGAGGGAAGACGAGTCTAGTAGGTCGGAAGACGCCACGCCAGTGAGGAAGATGAGCCACAGAAGTGTACCGAGGACACCCATCTCCCTCATCCATTCAGGATCGGAGTCGGACTCGGAGGAAGACTTGCTGAGTACCCGATCGGAGCAGAAGACAACTTCTGTAACACCTGGGAGTCTTCCGAAGACTCCAGAAGACGAAGGATGGATGAGCACTCCTACTGCGATGCGAGGAAGCGCAAAGAGGAGAGCCGCTCCTGCCACGAGGGTCTTCCACCCCGGAAGATGAGAAGAGTAGCTTCTTCTCGTGCGCAGAAGATGAAGGCCGTAGTGGTGGAAGAGGCTCCCTTGTCTCTGGAAGACGAAGTCGACACCCTCGAGCGAGTGGTGGGGATGAACTTGTCTTCTGCAGGAAGACGACTGGAGGAGTTCAGTGCCTACTTCCAGAAGGAGATCCAGCCCGCTATGGAGTTGCTGGAAAGAAGAGCGAGGGCACAGGAGAAGCCCTTACAGCCTGGATTCGGCCTGCGCACCTTGCTGTGACAGGAAGACAACCAGCAGAAGACGGAGTCTCTGGAAGCTAGTCTCCGCACTACGGAGAAGCTTGCAGCCAGGTACAAGGCGGAAGCATCCGCTTCTGCCAAGGAGTCGATACAACTTCGGAAGAGCAACCAGGAGTTGCAGACGCGAGTACAGCAGCGTGATCAGGAAGTTCTCCGAGTACGGGAGAAGATCACTACCCTCGCAGAAGAGCAGACCACTTGGAAGATGCAGCGAGAAGCCGCAGAAGCGCGAGCTGCAACAGAGAAGACGCAGAGGGAAGCAGCGGAGGCCCGTGCGCAGAAGATGCTAGCTCAATCGGTAGAAGCGCTTCGGAAGAAGTTCAACTTCACCACGGGTAAGAAGTTACTTACCTTAGCTAGGGAATGGGACAGCGAGTCCAAGACGAGGTTGGTGGAATGCAGAGATAGCATAGAAGACACTTTATGGTCTTCCCTCACTTCTGACACCTGCAACCGCATCTTCTCAAGCCCCAGCACCCTCGACAGGATCCGGAATGGAGAAGGAGGAGTTCGATCTCGCTGTACACTTGGTGGTGACAGCGTTGGAAGATGAGAAGACTCCAGAAGACGCCCCGGAAGACATGTCTTCTAGAAGACAGGAAGACGAGCCATCTTCCCAGGTATTCCGCGTGGAGGAAGCGACTTCCCCGGACCCCTATGATATCGCCATGGTCCCTAGTACTGCATCTGTGCCTCAGAAGATCGAAGACGCACCATTCGACTCGTCTTCCCAGAAGACCATTCCGTCTTCCGAAGTCGAAGCCGAGGAAGACGCAGCCGCAGAAATAGCAGGGCCAGCGAAGAGCGAAGAGAGGGAAGCTACCTCAGTGGTACCCGAGGTAAGTGCAGGGCTTCCCAACCCATCAGAAGTCGAGGTAGTAGCTCCGGTAGGAGCAGATCATGTAGAGATTGCCACCGAGCAATCAGAGTAGTTAGCGAACTCAATCGACACTTCCAGATTTAGTAGGATTGGACATGCTATCTTAAGGGTGGCAGTTTTCCATGTAAAAATAGTTAGGACCCCATGTGGCAGCATAGATAGCGTAGGAGTAATACAGTGGAGGGCTAATTGGGAAGAGGGACCGCATGCATGTGAGGTGACAACCTCTTGTCAACGTCTCTCTCTCTCTCCCTGGTGGTCGCCTCCCAAGGCAGATGGTTAAATAGGATAGCAAGGTAGGAGAAAAGGTCTCTGAGAGCTCTGCCAGTTCTATAGAATTCGGCAGTAACTGAACATACACACCGATTCTACAGGCAGGTAGGAGAGACACATTAGAGCAGGGACAGTCTAGGAACAGGGAACGGCATCCTCGTGCAGTCCTGTTAGCTAGCCTGGTGTGTCGAGGAGTAGGCACAAGAAGTAGAGGGAGTGAGCTTCCTAATGCCATTGTGACTTCTTCTCGGGGAATAGATTGTGGATTTGAGTGCAGCAGCTTTGTCCATGTCTTCTGGATGGTGGGTTCACTGAATTCGCTCCCAATTGTGCATGGGAAGTGTTCTTCTTGAGTGGCGGTGAATGTCAATAGTTGTGGAGTGTAGCTTGACTCGTTCAGTAGAGCATTTGGGATCTACGTACGAACGGTCTTCCGGGTAAGGGATCCCAGAAGACAGAGCAGTCAGAGCAACGAAGTGAAGAAGAAGGAAGCCTTCTTCCCGCAATAGAAGACGACATCCTCGAGTAGAAGACGGTGCTACAGTACTCACGTTTGTTGTCTTCCTCCCCAAACTATTACAAGCAGGGATGGCTTGTTAGTCAGGATCCGGACTAGAAGCCTATCGGAATCTTAATTGCCCTTTTTCATCCTGTTTTCTCTTGTTTGGATTTCTTCTTCTTCCCATCTTCCCTCATCTTCCCCATCTTCTTATCTTCTTCTAGTGAGCTTCCGATACTTCTATTGAACTTCCGTGAAGGTGAATGTCGTTGTAGTGCTGCAGGAAGACAACTTCCGTAGGCAGAAGCCTGGGAAGGCTACAGGGGGCATACACCCTGTGATTTATCTAACCCGTTGGAATGTGAGTGTGAGAATAAGGTGTAACGACTGTTACTAGTCGACTTCTGCGAAGCAGGACACGCTTCTGGAGGTGTCAGAAGACGAGCTAAACCCCCAGAAGACGAGAATCGTTTCGGGAAGACGGTATCGAGAAGACCGGAAGAAGCAACCTGGAAGCAGGAAGATCGTCTTCCCGAGCTTCTCTGTGCATAATTGTGTGATATTTTAGTTGGTAGTTGTTTGTCTAGTTCTGGAGCACCATTTGGCGTGTCTAGAAGACGTGTTGTTTTGTGTGGTTTTGTGAGAAGACGAGATTTCTAGGCAAAACCCGTGTGTTTGTGTGTTTGAACAGATCTTAGAACTTAGAGCAGCGTTACTTGTGCAAATCCTCTGTGGGAACGATATCTTGTATACTAAATGGGCAAAAGGAGAAATCCTTCGCCACTACATATAGTGAGGAACCATTTTTGGCGCTGCTGCCGGGGATTCCATCTTAGTAACTTCTGTTCTAAGCTTCCTGGATCTGTGTGCCATTAGTTAGGTTCGTTTCGAACTAACTTCGATTGTAGTTGAATGTGTTGTGGGACTCTATCTTGCTAGAAGACGGAAACCGCAACCAGAAGCTGATAAGATACATCAGGGGAAGTTGGAAGAAGCCGCTTCCCTGCTTCCAAGAACTCCTTGGAAGACTCGATCTCGGAAGATTGTAGTGAGTGCAACCAGAAGCAGGAGAAGAAGATGTTCTGAACTTGTGATCGGTTGTTCAGTCATTTGGTCTCTCGGATCTAGTGATAGAGAAAAGAGAGACATCTGTTCTCAGTACTCTGGTGGATGCCTCCGACCGGAGGAAGAAGCAGAAGACGCACGGGTAAAGATCCTGAGTGGGTAAACTCACCCCAGCGAACCGCTTCTAGAGAGCAGCGGATATCCCTGAGACACCAAAGGAAAGAAAAAGAGCTCAGGAAGATCCGATCGGTAGAGTTGGAAGAGCCTTCCATCTCGAGCATAATCTTTGGCGAAGACAGAAGTCAATCGGGTGATCACGTGTATAAAGTAGATTTCGGTACTGGTTACTCGGAAGACGTCTTCCCAAGTGCGGGAGAAGCTTCTCAAGGTGAGGGAAGACTGGAGGAGATTATTCCAGACGTCTCGGGAGGTAGCAGTGACAGTAGCTCTGACTCAGAAGACGATCTTCGTGATTCAGACAGGCCTGGACCTTCGAGAAGACCATCTCCACCACCTGGACCTGAGGAAGAAAGAAGTTGGCAGTCGCACCAGCCGGCAGTCAACATGGCTTCCCACACTCGGCAGAAGTACCATCCGTACGACGATGATGATGATGCGGACGACTTCATCACGATGTTCGAGACCATCTCTAGATCCAACAAGGAAGACGCTGATGTTGACAAACTCCGTGTATTTCCCAGTTTGATCAAAGGGAAAGGAAGGAAGTGGATGAGTAAAACGTTGGATGATGTTGTAGTAATGGCCGCTTGGGCTACTCTGAAGGCAGCTTTTCTGAAGAGGTTCAGAGGAGTGGGCTACGATCGTATGACCCTCATAGAGCTTCAGAGGCTCGAACGAAAGAAGAAAGAGACACTGCGGGATTACACCGAGAGGTTTGAAGACCTCTTGGATCACATCCCTCAGAACCAAGGAAGACCCGGCTACTGTGCTCAACAAGCTGTGGACTGGTACTTGGGAGGATTGTCTCAGGATATGGAATTGTACTGCAGAAGAGGAGGAGGTGATGATTTAGCAGAAGTACAGAAGCATGCCGAGCAGTATGAAACCTCGAGCATCACTCGGAATATGACGAAAGACAAAGGGAAGACCTCGAAGAAGTCCAAGAAGTCGAAGAAGTCTTCCCGGAAGTCCAAGAAGAAGTCCAAGTCCACTGAAACTGATAACAGTGATTCGGAAGCAGCCTCTACTTCTGAAGAGTCGTCTGTCGAAAGTTCAGAATCCGAATCTGAACAAGAGAAGAAGACGCGGAAGAAGAAGAAGGAGAAGACGCGAGCAAGGGAGGAAGTTGTGCAGAAGATGCCTCAGACTCAGATCATTCAGTCTGCACAACTCCAGTGACTCAGAAGGATAGCGCTATTCCTTACTTACAGCCAACCACAGGACCGTCCATATTCAAGAAGAGACAAGCCCAAGCAGCTGCTGCTGCGGGTATTGCCCCTGCTGTCCTCGTTCAAGCTGCAGTACCAGCGCCGATTCCAGCTCCTACCAAGATAGCAACTCAAGTTCCAAAGGCTCCTTTTGTTCGAAGTATGGCAGGCCAACCTATCACGAAACATGGTTACCCAAAATTCAGAGGAGGATCTTCAGATGACGATGAGGATGCAGATGCTTACATTAAACTGTTTGAATCTGTATCTGTCACTAATAAGGAAGATGCTGAACCAGATCGTCTGCGAATCTTTCCAAGTCTTCTCAGGAAGAGAGCACGCAGCTGGTACAATCATGCAAATAGAATACCAGGAGACATCGATACTTGGGACAAGCTGAAGATAAAGTTCTTAGAGTGGTTCCGAGAAATTGGGTACAACCGTCAAGTTTTGGGGAAGCTGACCAGACTGGTCAGAGGAAAGAAAGAGAGCCTAAAAGATTATGTCCAAAGATTTTACAATCTGCTGGACAGAATTCCGAGGATGGGTACAGCCAACCCATACTCTATGGATCAAGCCACAGAATGACTAGTTACAGGCTTACCGATTGAGGTGGAGATCTGGTGTCGCAGAGGAAAGATGGACGCGATCGAAGAGGTTGTTGCCTCAGCAGAAGCATTTGAAGCGTCCACCCTCGGAAGTAAGGGAGGATGGATAAAAGGGAAGAAGAAAGGAAAGAGAGAAAGGAAGGAAGGGAAAACGACTCGAAGGAAGAAGCAGAAGAAGAGTCGCAGAGAACCTTCTTCCTCCGAGGAATCTTCTGACGATGAGTCTTCTTCGACTTCGGCCGAAGAGTCTTCATCGGCGAGTTCATCTTCTTCGAGCGAAGAAGAACGAAGAATGAAACGCAGTTCTTCGTCCAAGGAAAAGAAAAGCTCGAAGGAAAAGAAGGGCAAGAAAAAGGGGGATAGTAATCAACTCATGGAGGAGATGATTAAAGGGTTTGCAGACCTGAAAGTACAGATGGTACGATCTCCTGAAGGGAGAAAATCACCTGCTACATCCCGTCCGAGCTTATGGTGTACGACATGCGGCAAATCAGGACATGCTAATACGGAATGTAAGAACAACAGAACATTTCAAGCACAATCTCTTGAATGGGCACCAGCATTCGAATCATATTATAGCTCATTCTTTGTGGAAACTCCGGACGAAGTATATGGAGTATTAACGAATCCAACCCCAACACAGCCAGCAATTACCCCAATTCAACCCATACCAATTCAAAGGTTTGCACCAAAAGAGAGGGCCCTGAATGTATCTCAGAAACGTTTGATGAGTCCGCCAGGAGCAAATAAACCACCACCCCATGGGTCTTGTTTTAATTGTGGCAGTTTGGAACATTGGTCACCAAACTGCCCTCACCCAAAGAAATCGATGGGATATGTAGCACTTTGTGGAAGGTGTCATCAGCCAGGACATGCCACAGCAGATTGTACTAACCCACCCGCAGAGAAGAGAAGGGTTCGCTTTGATCCCAAAACAGAACGTCCTGGAGAAGCACAACTACACAAGGTGGACTTGGAAGAATGGAAAGCCGCTGGAGATGAAGGATGGCCACCAGAAGAAACTTGGGTTTGCAAAGTGGATACCAGAAGCTCCTTCAAATCCAAGAGAAAGGCAGAAGAAGCACCCATAAAGACTCAATCGAAGAAAGAGCTGAAGAAGCAGAAGAAGGCTGCGGAGAAAGCCAAGAAGAAGATAGTTGAGGAGGATACGGAGGAAGAAGAAACGCTGAAGAGCGTAAATCCTCCGAGACTACCAGTTGACATTACGGACGAAGTCCGCGAACTCTTGAAGAAGGAGTTACTACGAGCAGGAACTTCGGCAAGAGAAGCTGATACAACTTCGACCGAAGTACCAGAACAATCAACTTCGTTCGTACCCAAGATTTTCCGTACTTCGGCCACTGAAGACAAGACTGCGGCCAAGAACGAAGAGGTTCCGAAGAAGCACAGTCGACCGGAACCTGTGAAGAAAGAACCTGTGGCAGTACCACACTATGATGTGGTAGCTGATCTGGAAACAGAGAAGGCTAACATAAGTTTCAAGCAGTTGATTGAAGATAACAAAATTTACAGAAAATTGTTACTTCAAGCGCGGAAGAAACCCACTAAAGTAAGAAGATCAAAGTTGCCTTCTCTGTTTCACATCGAGGCAGAAGACCTGGGATCTCCAGAAGTGGAAGTGGAGGTTGCAGGCTGTGTAATTAGAAAAGTGCCAATTGACTCTGGATCAGGAGTCAACATAATGACAGAAGACACGGCACACGCGTTGGGTTTCAGCAAGTTTGAAGAAACTCAGCGGGTGTTACGACTGGCAGATCAAACGAGAAGACGACCACTTGGGCTACTACGCAACATCCCCACCTTAATAGGCGGAATTTCTTTTAAACTTACTTATGTTGTGCTACGCCCTTTGGTTAAGTCTGGTTATCAAATTTTGATTGGGAGGCCATGGTTGTATGGTGCCAAGGTACTAACAGATTGGTACCGGCACCGTTTACAGTTCAAAGATCCACAGAAACCAACTGACAAGGCTGTGATGGTTTCTTGGAAGAAGATAACACATCAAGGCGAAACAGAGTCGATTGATGAAGGTTACACTTCAGGATCTGATTCATCAACAAGCAGCGCAGGTGAAAGGAAAGGAGACCCTTATTCGATGGTCAACTATCTACAGTGCTATGAAATTGATGAAGAAGAAGATATGAACGAGGCCGAATAGCAATCACAGCTAGGTCACGGGAGTGCAGAGACCAGTCATACAGATGGTATAGTCCTTCCAGGAGCATCCCAAGACCTACTAATAAGCGAAGGTAAGAGCCTAAAGATTTCTGTTGTGATACAAGGAGAAGAGTTGGAAGTGTATCGTCAAATGCTGATCCATTACCAAGATGTCTTCGCCTGGACTGTGGAGGACATGAAGGGGATACCTGCACAGTGGAGAGAACATCGTATCGACCTCATTGAAGGATCGGTACCTGTACGACAGAGGCAGTACCGACTCAACCCAAAATACTCCTTGATGGTTAAAGACGAGATAGATAAGTACCTAAAGGCATGTATTATTTTTCCTGTGTTAAGCAGCGAATGGGTAGCACCCATAGTAGTCGTACCCAAGAAGCAAACAGGAAAGATAAGAGTCTGTCAAGATTTCAGCAAACAAGAAGGATCATTCACCCTTTACCTTTAGGATCTAAACCCTATTCCAGCAACCAAGAAGGATCATCACCCTTTACCTTTTACTGATACCATTTTGGATCATGTATCTGGAAAAGAATGTTACAGCTTTCTGGATGGGTTTTCAGGGTACAATCAAGTGTCCATAAGAGAGCAAGATAAGGACAAGACTACCTTTACTACAGATTGGGGCACTTATGCTTATCACAAGATGCCTTTTGGACTATGCAATGCACCAGCTACCTTTCAGAGGATGATGACCTCAATTTTTCAAGATTATTTGCGAAAATTTTTAGAAATCTTTATAGATGATTTTTGTGTTTTTGGCACACGTGAAGAACATGCAGCGTGTTTAGCCAAAACCTTTCAGAAGTGTAGGGAAGCCAGACTTGCATTACATCCTGAGAAGTGTTTCTTCGTGATGACTGAAGGAATACTTCTTGGACATAGAGTATCAGGCCGAGGCATAGAAGTAGATGTAGAGAAAGTTCGAGTAATACTCTCCCTGCAACCCCCTACTGACATCAGCGAGTTGAGAGCCTTCCTAGGACATGTTGGATATTACAGAAGGTTCATCAAAGACTACGCCATACTTGCTGCGCCACTGACAGAATTGCTGAAGAAGACAACAGAATACCATTGGCACGAGAAACAGCATGAGGCGTTTGAGACGTTGAAGACGAAGTTGGCAGAAGCACCTGTCATGCGACCACCAGACTGGGAGAGACCCTTTCAAGTGTATGTAGACACTTCTGCGTTTGCTATTGGAGTGGTGCTCAGTCAGAAAGATGATGAAAAGAGAGACCACCCAATCTACTATGCGAGTAGACAACTTTCAGCAGCAGAAAAGAACTACACCACTATTGAACGTGAAGCGTTGGGAATGGTGTACTCAGTAAAGAAGTTCAGACATTACTTTCTTGGCTATGAGTTTGTTTTTCACGTGGATCATTATGCGTTGAAGCATCTAGTACAGAAATCAGACTTGTCAGGGCGTATAGCAAGATGGATGTTGTTGCTTCAAGAGTTTACTTTCACAGTTCAGACAAGACAAGGGATTCATCATGAGAATGCTGATTACTTGTCTCGACTGAGAACGGGAGAACGAGTGGATACAGTAGCAGACGACTTTCCAGATGAGGAATTGTTTCAGCTGACAGTAGCACCTGCTACGAAGTACTATGATCTGTACAGATATTTACAGACTTTGCAGTGCCCAGAAGAAATGGATGCTGAACAGCGAACAGTCTTCATACATCAGGCGGGACCCTACGAGATGAAGAACGGGATATTGTTCAAAAGAGGGCCTGATGAAGAACTTCGAAGATGTCTGGAAGTGCATGAGATACCACAAGTGGTGGGAGCACTACACTCGGAACCTGAAGGTGGACACTATGCACTGAGAAACACTGTGAAGAAGATCCTTTCAGCTGGATACTGGTGGCCAACGATGTACAAAGATGTTCAGGAGATCATCAAGAAGTGTGATAACTGTCAACGAGTGGGTAAGCCTACGCCAACCACTCAGTGGCCGTTACATCCGATACTTCCATTAGCACCATTCGAGAAGTGAGGGATTGATTTTGTAGGACCTATACAACCTGCAACACGCCGCACTAGAAGAAGGTACATTCTGATAGCTACTGATTATGCAACGAAGATGGTTGAAGCAGCAGCTACCAAGAAAGACGACGCAGCCACTGTGACTGAGTTTCTGTACACTCAAATCATTACTCGATATGGATGCCCACTGGAGTTGGTAAGTGACCGAGGTACACATTTTTTGAACAAGATGATAGAGGAACTGACAGATTACTTTGGTATAAAACACCGGTCCAAGACAACACCGTACAATCCAAAAGCTAATGGATTGACAGAGAAGTCTAACGGAGTGTTGTGCAAGATTCTGAACAAGGTGACAGTGAATCATGCATATGATTGGGATACAAAGTTACCGGCTGTCTTATGGACATTTCGGAATGCAGAGAAGATCACGACTCGACAAACACCCTTTTTCCTAACATATGGCATGACACCGATTATGCGAGTGGAATTTGATGTGCCTACTTACAGAATCCTGTCTGAAGATAGATTGTCAGTGGAGGAGAGCCAACTGTTACGACTCAAGAGTCTGATCACACTTGAGGAAGACCGTGAAGAGTCTAAACGACTAACGGAAATCATTCAAATGAAGCGGAAAGAGAAGCACGATAAGAAGATCCGCAAGGTGGACATCAAGGACGGTGATTTAGTACTGCTGTATGACAGTAGGTACACCAAATTTCTAGGGAAGTTACACTTACGTTGGATGGGTCCTTACAAAGTAACGCGTCGTTATAGTAATGGTTCGGTTCAGTTGGAAGAACTCGATGGAACATTGTTAGCCACTCGAGTCAATGGGTGGAGAATCAAGAGATACTACTCTTAAGTGTTCGTGGGGTCGCTTCACAATTGAGAGGGGGAGTATGTGAAGCCTTGGTTTTTCGTTTTGTTAATTAATTGATTAGTTATAAAGCATATAAGAAAAATAGATGATAGAAGATAAACGATATGAGTAGAATAGTGTTAATTAGAAGCTTAGTGAAGAATCTCAGTTCTGGAGGAATTTATTGAATCTATGGAGACACTGAAAGATGATTTCCTCATAGATGAATTCCTCGGGCGAAGAGCTTTCTAACGATATGTTGTGCGAGGCCATCGGAGACCAAATGACGAAGTTACAGCAGACTGAAGAATGTCAGTCGTCGAGAGGAAAAACCCTAACTTCGGCACGTGCGAGAAACCTATCGCGGGATATAAGCCAGGTAACAAGTCATTTACTTTACTAGTTTACTATTCCCTGAGCGAGCGATAGCAGGGCGCAGCGAACCGCATTTTCCGAGCGCCGAAGTACATCAGTGACGGGCGAGGAAGCCGTTTGCGAGGAAGAACTCGATTACGGGCGAGGAAGGGATTGCGACGAAGAATCCGTTTGTGGCGAAGATCGTTGCAGTGATCTTAGGGATGCGCGGGATGCAGACGACTAAGGCGCCGAGGCTCCGATCCTTTGAAGTTAATCGAGCGGCTCTTCGCCGCTATGACAAAGAGCTTGAGGAGATGGGATTAGCTTTTCTCTTACTTCCGTGGTGGGGGATGATCTCCTCCAAATTGGTGCACGAGTTGAAGGTCTGCAAGCAGCATCCGGCCGATGATCACTACGGGCGACCTTCTAACTGGACCAAAGATCATTGGTCTAGTGTCTTGGGAATAGACGATGCAGGACTGGAAGGTGATCTTCTTTTCGATGTCACAGCTGCCGCTGCTTCGCCCGAAACGGTGAAGAACTTTCCGAATCTCTTCAGGGAGTTACCTCTAGGGAGGAACGGCTACCGAACGAGCGATTTCTGCGACCCGAAGAAGAGAGAAGTAGCCGATGCGATTATGGCGATCTTCAGGCCACGAAGAACGACATACATGTCGAATTGGCAAATCAACTTCATCGAGCAGCTCTTCGCCGGAAGAAGAGCACATTGGGCGAGGATCTTTCATCGTCATGTGCTGAAGCTTTGGACCGAGAACGACTTGGTGTACATAGGACCATTTGTATCGGTGTTCTATATGGGGATGGGACTGCTGTCGGACGAACAGCAGACGAAGTTGGGTTTTACCGCAGCTGCAGAAGAAGATGAATTTCAGGTGGTACAGACTCCAGCACGAGACGCACATCTTGAGAAGTTCTTCGATGAAATCGAGGCTGAGGACGCAGCAACCGAAGTAGCAGTGGAAGGAGCGAAGAAGACAGAGGCATCGACTTCAACACCAGCTCCAGAGAAGACGACCAAAGATGTAACACCAGCCGAAGACGAAGATGTGGTCGAAGTATCTCCTCCGATCCGTAGGAGTGGAAGGAAGAAACCATTGGAGGAAATGCCGAGGTCTGTGCAGAAGTCGCGGAAGAAGATGAAGATGACGAAGACAGTCCGCGTCAACGAGGAACCAGCTGACGAAGAAGTGATTGAGGAAGCTGAAGAAGGAGACACTCCTCGGACAGAGAAGAGTGTGGACACTACACCGAAGACTACTCTTTCTATGTCGACGATAGGAGAGATCGAGAAACTGGCTTCTTCGGCAGATTACCTCAGGGATGTAGTCGTACCGTTACTGCACAGCTTGGAAGCGAACCGCGGGACCTACGAGGAAGTTGTCGGTAGGAAGCTGAACCTGGCAGAGTTAGTGCATACAATGCACTTCAGCCGAGGTAACTGGAAGGAAGAGAAGGAGAATCTGAGAGCTGCACTTCGCATGGCCCAGAAGGAGGCGCAGACGAGGACCGATGAACTGAAGAGTGTGACATCTGAGAAGGAGGAACTTCTTCGGCAGAAGATTGATCGTGAGAAAGAACACGAGAAGGTTCTTTCTCTGATGAAGAAGGATTTGGATGACATGCGCGGGCAGCGAAACAGATACCAAGACACTGTCGGCCAGTTGACGACGGAGGTGGAGGATCTGAAGCGGCGCACCGTCAAGGCCGAGGAGCTAAGCGCTCAACTTCGGAGTAGGGTCGAGCCGGTGCTGAAGAACTACTTCGCCGTTGAGATAGACGCCGAGGAAGCGGGATTTCTTCGCAAGGTTAGAGAGGAGTTCTTAGCTGCAGATGCGGAGGGTACTTCAGCTAGGAACCGGGTAGCTAGGCTAGGCCAGCGAGTAATTAGGGAGCTTAGGGAGGTTAGAGCAACCGTAGAGTTCTCAGTTTGCGAGATAGGTAGAGAGTTAGCGGTAGAAAGCGGTGTCGTTCCTGGTGTCGTTTCGGACACAGGACCTTCATCCGACGGTCCAGAAGTACTCCCGACTTCTTAGGAAGAAGATCCGTCATCTTCGGGAAAATCTGTATATAAGCGTTGTGTTGTTCGTATTCACTACCTCTATGTGTTTTATCATTTTTGAGTTTTCTATTTCCTGAGTTTACGGAGCCATTGAGAGTTTTGTCTTCTTCGAAGAATTTACCTACGAAGTATCGTAGTTTGCTGTGGTAGGAATTAGTCTGGGTGCCGAAGAATTTGCTGTGGACATTTGAAATCAGAGTAGAACGTTTACGACGAAGACTGAGAATAGACCAGCATCTGCGGAGTTAGTTTCCTACGAAGACGTTTTTGGGCGAAGTTGACTTCGGAAGAAGTTGTTCTTTGGTGGAACACTCAGGAAGGAGTTCAGTCTGGTACTTCGGTGGAAGAAGAGTCTTCTTCGCCAGAGTTTTCCGAGAGCAGTAGTAGTGAAGTAACTCAGTGTGAAGATACTTAGCGTTTATGATGTTAGAGGCTACCTAGTAGCACTTCAGCAGTACTTCCTCGTGTGAAATTTCTGTCTGTGGCTCTGTTTCTCTGTTATTTATCTGTTTCTTGAGGTCCCTGACCTGTTCAGTACCTGTTATGTTTGTTTGTCAGGATTATCAACTCTGTCTTGTTGGATAGACCTGAGTTTGATCTCTACCGGGACTGATTTCTGCCCGTGAGAATAAAAGACAACTATAAAGAATCACCTTTATCACGTGTTTACTACTTTTGGATAATCTTTACTTGCATCTCTGTGGGTTCGATCCTTAAATTACTACTTTCGAGCATCTTTTGGTTTTCTTGTGTGTTACAGGAAGTCCAAGTCCACTGAAACTGATAACAGTGATTCGAAAGTATTCTCTACTTTTGAAGAGTCTACAGTCGAAAGTTCAAAATCCGAATCTGAACAAGAGAAGAAGACACGGAAGAAGAAGAAGGAGAAGACACGATCAAGGGAAGAAATTGTGCAGAAGATGCCTCAAACTCAGACCATTCAGTCTGCACCGGATCCTCGTATCGATGAAGTTCTAAAGCAGTTTGCCGACCTGAAAGTTCATCTTCTGAACCAGAAGGACAAGCGGAAGCAACCAACGGCTTCCCGGCCAAACCTTTGGTGCAACCTTTGTAACTCTTCCGGGCACACCAGAGATCAGTGTATGCAGGACCAAGCTGTCAATTGGGCCGGTTGGGAAAAAGACGATGAGAGATATCTACACGATCCTAGTGGGGAAACCTGCTACAGGATCGAGATGATACAACCTTTCACTCCTACTCCTCTCGCCCAATATAATCGTTATGTACCTAGGGATAGGGCTAGTAATGTACAAACCAGGACGCCCTGGCAACCTTCTTCATCACAACGACCTCTAAACCCTCTTCCTGGAGCGTGCAATAATTGTGGAGAGACAGGACACTGGTGGTCCACCTGTCCTCATCCGAGAAGACAGATTGGGCAAGTGCCCTTGTGTGAGAATTGTAAGGAAGCAGGTCATTTCACAGGAAATTGTCCTCAAACCTTACGACCACGACAAATGGTTAGATTTGCAGAGACCACGCCTCTTGCAAAAGCCGCATCAGCTTCTAAACTCGAGTTAGCAGTGGTACAGCACATCACGGTAGAAGAAGAAGATCCTGGGGATTGTACGGATTGTCTCCATATTGAGGAAGACGAACCAGACCCCGGGAAGCGCGAAGGAAAGGAACCCCAGCTGCAGAAGACGAAGTCACTTGAGGCAGCTTCTTCTTTCACTTTGGCGGATGGCACTGTTTAGAGCCCTTGCCCGGATTCAGACAGCTGGCCTCCAGAAGAAGTCCTGGATGAAGTTCAAAGTAAGTACCAGAAGCAAAAGGAAGTCAGAATCCCGTCAGAAGGAGATCAAGAAGAAGAAGCAGCGAAAGGAGAGGTCATCTTCCTCTGAGCGGCCTTCTTCTCCTACTTACGACCGAGAAGATCCGAAGTACTTTGTTCCTGACATTAGACAAGAAGTTGAAGCGATCATGCAAGAAGAGCTGGAGAAGCGACGGAAGATAGTACAACAGCTTCCTACACCGACTACGGCAGCCCCTGTCTCACGAGAACAGCCTCCAGTCGAGGGAAGACACCATTCTGGTCTTCCACCCAAGGAAGCAGCTACTACATCTTCTCTGTTGGAAACACCAGTCACTCTTCTAAAGCGATCCCCTTATGACTTCTTGCGAGACTTGTGGAATCAGAAGGCGGATGTAATCTTCCAACAGCTGTTGGATGACAACGCTGGTTATAGGAAGTTATTACAATCCGTGCTTTGAGGATCGAGGAAGAGGAGGACAGCTAAACTTCCCAAGAGCACCCCGGTCCTAAGGATAGAGCATGAGGACTTGGGAGCCCTAGAACTTGATATGGAGATCCATGGTTGTCTTCTGAAGAAGGCATCCATTGATTCCGGCTCCGGAGTTAACATCATGACTGAAGAAACGGCGCATGCCCTAGGCTTCACTGAGTTCTAGCCTACTCCGAGAATCCTCAGAATGGCGGACCAGACCAGAAGACGACCTTTGGGGCAACTGAAAGATGTCTTGACGGTAATTGGAGGAGTATCTTTTTACCTCACTTACATCATTTTGCGACCTGTAGCTAGGGTTGGATATCAGGTGTTGATAGGAAGACCATGGTTGTATGCTGCAAATGTAAATACCGATTGGAGAAGACATCGTTTGAGATTTCCCAATCCTACACCCAAGCCCGGTGAGAAGACCAAGGTCTCGCTTCCTTGGATCAAGATTGGACACCAAGGTGAAACACCTTCTACGACAGAAGGGTACACTTCAGAAGACTCAGCGGCGTCTTCTGACAGTGATGAGCGATATAATGAGTTTGTGGTGAATAACTTGTGTACTACAGAAGTACCGGAGATAGCAGAGGAAGTGATCTGTGGGTACATTGAGTGCTACGAAGTTACGGAAGAAGAGCTTTCAGAAGACGAAAATATCGTCTTCCCTTCGGAAGATCCTACAGTTGGTCTTCCAGAAGACGAAGATACCGTCTTCTCTTCGGAAGATCAGTTAGCTGATCTTCTAGAAGACGAATCTGAATCGGAAGAAGCTCCCAAACCGGAATACTTCGGTGCTAGTGAGTACAATCACACTGAAGGAATGGTAAACCCGGATGATCTTCAAGAAATGGAGGTTGCTCCTGGGAAGAAGCTGAAGCTTTCCAAGGTGATCGAGGGTCAGCAGTTGGAAGACTTTCGAGAACTTCTGACGGAGTTCTAGGATGTCTTCGCATGGATCATAGAAGACATGAAGGGCATACCTCGAGACTTGGGAGAGCATCACATCGACTTGCTGGAGGACGTTGTTCCTGCATAGCAGAGGCAATATCGGCTCAATCCCAAGTACTCGTTTCTAGTGAAGGACCAGATCGACCAATACCTGAAGACGAGAGTCATCTTCTCAGTGCTTAGTAGTGAGTGGGTAGCTCGTCATCGTGCCGAAGAAGCAGACAGGGAAGATCCGAGTGTGTCAGGACTTCCGGAAGCTAAACTTGGCCACGAAAAAGGATCACCATCCTTTACCATTCACTGATTCTGTGTTAGACCAAGTAGCAGGACATGAGTTCTACAGCTTCTTGGATGGGTATTCTGGGTACAACCAAGTTTCAATCAGAGAAGAAGACAAGTCGAAAACCACTTTCACTACTGACTGGGGCACGTACGCGTATAATCAAATGCCGTTTGGTTTGTGCAACGCGCCTGCCACATTCCAGAGATTGATGATTACAATCTTCAAGGAGTATCTTCGCACTTTTATGGAGATATTCTTGGATGATTTCTGTGTGTTTGGATCGAAAGAAGACCACCTGATATTTCTAAGGAAGTGTTTTCTGAAGTGTAGAGAACATCGTTTGGCTCTTCACCCTGAGAAGTGCTTCTTTGGTATGTCAGAGGGAATTTTGCTAGGACATAGGATTTCTGGAAGAGGCATAGAGGTCGACTGTGCTAAGATGGAAGTCATCATGAAACTCCACCCACCTGCTAACCTGACTCAGTTGAGAAGTTTCCTAGGCAACGTAGGATACTACAGGAGGTTTATTGACAGGTACACAGAGATAGCAGGAAGACTCACCAAGTTGCTGAAGAAAGACGAACCATACATTTGGTCTTCTGAGCAGCAGGAAGCATTCGAAGAAATGAAGAGGCTTCTGTCGGAATCCCCTGTCCTAAGGCCACCTGATTGGGAAAGAGTCTTCCATATTTATGTGGATGTTTCTGCCTTCGCCATAGGGGTGGTGTTGAGTCAGAAAGATGAGAAGAAGAAGGATTATCCCATCTACTATGCGGGAAGACAACTCAGTGATGCGGAGAAGAAGTACTCTACAACTGAAAGGGAGTGTCTCGGCATGATTTACTCCTGTCGAAAGTTTAGGCACTATCTTCTAGCCAACCCGTTTGTCTTCTTTGTGGATCATTTTTTTGAAACATCTTGTGAAGAAAGCGGATTTGTCTGGTAGGATAGCTAGGTGGATTCTTCTACTCCATGAATTTACTTACACAGTTGAGTACAGGCCTGGAAGACAGCATGTTAATGCTGACTACCTATCCAGATTGGAGACGGAACGACTAGAAGATGAAGTGGAAGACGAGTTCCCTGACGAGAAGCTGTTTTCAGTTTTCGCAGAGACACTTTCATCTGAGGGGGGGCGTACCGCCTGCTTCCCAGAAGACGAGACTAGATCTTCTGATCATGTCTTTGCGACTTCCACAAAAGAGTCGATCTTCAAGGACTTGAGGAAGTTCTTGGAAGACCAACAGTATCCCGAGGGATTGGATGCGGAGCAGAAGGCTGTCTTCTTACACAAGGCGGGTCCCTATGTCATCTTCCAGGGTATCCTGTTCAGGAAAGGACATGACGAGAAGCTAAGGAGATGTCTTGAGCCCTCAGAGATTAAGCCAGTGATCACGGGTCTTCACTACGAGGATGCTGGGGGTCACTACGAGCTGAAGACCACAGTGAAAAAGATGTTGGATGTCGGATACTGGTGGCCGACCATGTACAGAGACACTTTTCAGGAGATCAGGAAATGTGATGCGTGCCAGAAGGTGGGAAGACCGACAGCTACTACTAGGTGGCCTCTTACTCCCATTCTCCCGCTTGCTCCTTTTGAAAAGTGGGGAATCGACTTTGTAGGGCCTATCGCCCCGGTGGCTAGAAGAACACGAGCACGGTACATTTTAATAGCTACCGACTATGCTACCAAGATGGTGGAAGGCGAACCCACAAGGAAGAACGATGCCGCAGTGGTAGCCAGGTTCCTTTGGCACAATATCATCACTTGATATGGATGTCCGCTGGAATTGGTATCAGATAGGGGTACTCATTTCTTAAATGAGACTATTTCCCTCCTGACCCAATAGTTCAGGATAAAGCATCGGAAGACGACGCCGTACAACCCGAAAGCGGACGGACTGACAGAGAAGTCGAATGGTCTTCTGTGTAACATCCTGAATAAGGTAACTATTAACAAGCGTATGATTGGGACACAAAATTGCCATTTGTGTTATGGGCTTTCAGGACTTCACCCAAAGTCACGATCTAGAAGACACCTTTCTATCTAACTTATGGCATGACACCTATTGTGTCCATCGAGTTAGAGGTCCCTACTTACAGGTTAGCAGTAACGGAACGCATGGAAGAAGAAGAAAGCCAGGAGCAACGTCTTCTGAACTTCGTAGAGTTCGAAGAAGACAGAATGCAGCTTTGGAGAAGACATACGAAGTACAAGCGCAACGTAAGGTGAACTATGATGGCAAGCTGAAGAAAGTGACCGTCGTGGATGAGGACTTGGTTCTTCTCTATGACAATCGACATATTAAGTTCCTTGGGAAACTTCATCTTCGCTGGATGGGTCCTTACCGAGTCTTGGAAGTCTTCGACAACGGCTCCTTGCAGTTGGAAGAGCTAGACGGTATGTTGATGACCACTTGTGTAAATGGGTGGCGTGTCAAGAAGTATTGGACGTGAGCAGAAGTGCTGAAGCACTGATGTTTGCGGGGACGCAAACATGTGAGGGTGGCTGTATGTGGTGCCCACAAATTACAGGATTCACGAAATTTTGAACTTTTTAAGATTAATAACTTATTGGTATAACTGAAGAAGCATCGTTACTTAAGATTACGGCTTCCTTAGCAGGAAGATGATCTAAAGGGCTGTTTGGAATAATAAGTTGACTTCTTCGGAAGACGACCGTCTTCCGAAAAGTGTCTTCTCGGTGGTGTCTTCGGAAGATGGAAGACGACGGAAGACGGAAGACGGCGGAAGACACGCATCTTCCGAAAGACGGCAACCGTGGAAGCTTAACCACGTAAGGAGTAAGTGCACCTACCAGGTAGCACCGAATCGGTTAGGTAGGTCAGGAGGGTCGAAACCTCTAAACTGCGGGGAAGATAGCGCAGGAAGCGCATTAGCACAGAAACCTACCTGCTTCCCGCATCGAGAGACTGGAGATCGAGAAGATCGATTCAGGCAGCGAGTTGATTTGAGTGAGAAAATCAGAGAGTGAAATCGGCTGAGGTTAGGATCGATTCGAAGCTAGAAGAAAGGCAAAGTTGAATTGCTGAGCGCAGAAGAGTGTCGAGCTGAAGACGGTTTTCTGTGAGTTCCCAGAAGCTGACATTGGAGGGTGGCTGAGTGGAATCGAAGGTGGAATTGAGGCGTAGCCAGAAGCTGACCGCGGAAGTAGCCTTGTGAGGTCGCGTTGGAGCTGGAACCAAAGCCAGAAGCGCGTGGAAGATCGAAGACAACTCGAGAAATTGACAGAAGATAGTAGAGGTTCTTCCCATGTTCTCTTCCTTTCCCCACTGCTTCTCGCCTTTGTTCGGTATCCCCCGCGCTTCCCCGGTGGTTTGTAGGCAACCTGATCGATCAATTCTCCCATCCTTATTTTCCTGTTGAGACATTGGGCGCGGAAGCGCTGCCCAATTTCTGTCAGACATCTTCTTGCTTCTTCCCAAGTTCAATTCGAGCTTCCCTACCCCTAGCCCTCAAATTGACGATCCCAGCTATCAATTTCTCTACCCTACTACTCCTCTACTCCCGAAACCTTAAACAGAAGACGCTTCGGAAGATTGTAACATCTTCGGAAGACTGTCTTCGGAAGACGCTTCAGTAGCTTGATTGTCTTTGGAAGTCGACTGTGCACAATTCGTATCAAGAGTGGATTTGCTTTGCTTTTGTGATAAGAGAGGCTTGGTACGAATTCTGAGTGGCTTGGTGAGTTCTTTGTTATTTCGAGAAGTTGGAAGTCGAGAACTAGGTCTGTGCCTCCCGGTCGTCCAAACTTCTCAAATCCACATCTTCCTAGAGAGACTAGAAGACTAGAAAGGTTGGAAAAATGCGCGAGAAGACGTGAGGGTCCATTTCGGGTCTCTACTGTCCGACCCATAGTAGCCCATTCCTTCTTCTTCCCGAACTTAGGAGAGAGTCGTGAGAAGTCTTACTGGCAAAATCTGGAGAGAATGGTCGGGAGTCATGTCTTCTCATCAAGCAGCAAGCTTCTTCTGAGTGTGTATGAGAGGTGAAAAGTCAGAAGAACAGAGTGCAAATGTCTTGAGTCTGTTGTGAGGATAGATTGCGCGTAGGAAGAAGAAGACAAGTGAGACCAGTGAAGGGAAGCCTGACTTCAGGAGGTCTTCCGAGAAAGACATTGAATCGGAAGCTGTCCTGGGAGTCTTCCCAAAGGTCACTGTCATCGCAGGAGCCCGCAACCATCTTCTGAACCTGTTATGCACTCTACTTCTCGCGAATCTTGTATCTTCTGTTAGGAAGTAGGATGTAATGCAAGGTGGGTTGTCTTTTTAGGAATCCATGCGAGGCCTTGCTTAGTTAGGATTGTTTAGATATAGCTCGGAAGACGAGAGCTATCTAGGAAGTACTGTTAGATATCTCGAAAGACGGAGTAGCTGTCTTCTGGAAGACTAGTTTCGTCTTCTGAGAAGTAGAAGCTAGACTGTGGGCACTTGGGAAGGACTGAGCCTTCATCTCACAGTAAGTGCGTGTGGCTTAGTGCAACAGATCTTCCAGTATTTCGATGCATCCTCGAGGGTTGGTGTTGCCGGCAGCAGAGTTGACCGAGGCCACACCCTTCCTCAAGGAGTGGGGTCTCGACTTCTTCATGTGGGATTGGAACCTCACCGACCAGGGACTTCTGGAGGAGGTTTGGGCAGCCTTACCACCTCCCGACCGTGTACCTGCGAAAGCAGGAGTAGCTCAAGGAAGACCATCTTCCTGGACTGAAGACTGGTGGCGCAAGACCTTCCACAGGTCAGAATCCGAGGACCGAGAGTATTGGCTCGAGAAGAAGATCTTGCTCAGGATCGTGAGTGAGTGGCGTGTGCCTGGAAGCACAACTTGCCTCTTCCTGGAGGACAGGCAGGGAAGGAACGGGTGGAAGATCGAATCTTACCAGGAGCCGAAGAAGCGACTTCTGGCGAAGCTGTTTCTGCATCACTTTCCCAAGGAGAAAGCGCAGAAGACGAGGTACCTTGGAGATCAGGACGTAGAGTTCTTAGAAGCAGTGTGGGATGAAGGAGTGCCCGTCAACTGGGGCTCATTCTTCCACATATATGTGCAGGCGGAGCTAGCGTACTTGGGTACCCCGGCGGGAGGACACTTGACACCTTTCCTCTGCTACTTGTATGTAGTCATGAGGGATCTCACGGAAGGACAGTTGGTGAAGTATGGACCGACAGCGCAACCTGAGACGATGGAGGAGACCTGGGAAGAAGACGACCGAGCAGCAGCCGCAACTCCCCCTCCCACTCTGATGCCGCAGCTGAGGCCCGGCTCTCATCAGAAGACGCTTTTGGTGAGAGAAGACGACTCCAGCGGGTCGGAAGACGCCACGCCTCTGAGGAAGAAGGGCCCTAGAAGTGTACCTAGGAAGACCACCTCCCTCATTCATTCGGGATCGGAGTCTGACTCGGAGGAAGAACTGCTCAGTACCCGACCGGAGTAGAAGACCGCTTCTGCAACACCAGGGAGTCTTCCGAAGACTCCAGAAGACTTAGGATGGATGTGATACTCCTACTGCGATGCGGGGAAGCGCAGTGAAGAGGACCGCTTCTACCATGGAGAGAGATCTTCCACCCCGAAAGATGAGAAGAGTAGCTTCTTCCCGTGTGCAGAAGTTGAAGACCATTGTGGTGGAAGAGGCATCCTTGCCTCTGGAAGACAAGGTCGACACCTCCAACCGAACCGTGGAGATGAACCTGTCTTCCGCAGAAAGAAGACTGGAAGAGTTCAGCGCCTTCTTCCACGCAGAGATCCAGCCAGCTATACAGTTGCTGGAGAAGAGAGCGAAGGCTCAGGAGAAGTCCTTGCAGCTTGGATTCGGTCTGCGCACCTTGATGCGTCAGGAAGAAGACCAGAAGAAGACAGAAGCGCTGGAAGCTAGTCTCCGCACCATGGAGAAGCTCGCAGCAAGGTACAAGGCGGAAGCAGCCGCTTCTGCCAAAGAGCTGACCCAACTGAGGAAGAGCAACCAGGAGTTGCAGGCGCGTTTACAGCAGCGCAACCAAGAGGTTCTCCGAGTGCGAGGGAAGATCACCGCCCTTGCAGAAGAGAGGACAACATGGAAGACGCAGCGGGAAGCCGCAGAAGCGCGAGTTGCAGCTGAGAAGATGCTGCGGGAAGTATCGGAAGCTCGTGCGCAGGAGATGCTAGCACAGTCGGTGGAAGAGCTTCGGAAGAAGTTCAACTTCACCGCGGGTAGGAAGTTGCTTACCTTGGCTAGAGACTGGAATGAGGAGTCCAGAGAGAGGTTGGTCGAGTGCCAGGAGAGCATGTTCAGGTATTTGGATCGGCATATAGAGAGTGAAGACACTCTATGGTCTTCCCTTGATTCCGCCACCTGCAACTGCATCTTCCCAAGCTCCAGCACCATCGACTGGATCCGGATTGGAGAAGGAGGAGTCCGACCTCGCTGTCCACTTGATAGTGAGCGTTGGAAGCCGAGAAGACACCGGAAGATGCCCCGGAAGACAGGAAGAAGAACCGTCTTCCCAGGTATTCCGCGTGGAGGAAGCGACTTCCCCGGACCCCTATGAGGTCGTCATGGTCCCTAGTACTGCACCAGTGCCTCAGAAGAGCGAGGAAGCACCACTCGATCCAGCTTCCCAGAAGACACTTCCGTCTTCCGAAGCAGAAGCAGAAGCCGAGGAAGAAGCAGCAGCAGCGACAGCAGGGCTAGCACAGAACGATGAGGAGGAAGCCACCTCAGCGACACCCGAGGTAATCGCAGGGCTTTCTAGCTTATCAGAAGCCGCGTTAGGAGCTCCGATAAGGACAGATCAGGTAGAGATTACCACCGAGCAATCAGAGTAGATAGTAATCGAAGATTGACAATTCCAGATTTAGTAGGAACCGAACATGTTATCTTAAGGGTGGCAGTTTTCAGTGTAAAATTAGTTAGGCAGCCATGTGGCAGAGTAGGAAGCGCAAGAACAGGAAAGGGAAACCGTTTGCATGTGAGGGGCAGCTTTTCTCTCCCTGGTGGTGGTTCCTATTGTTCTCTTGTGGTGGATGCATAAGTAGGATCGAAGAGTAGAAAATCTAGTTCGTTAGTGACACACACTACACTCGATGTTAGAGACATACCGAGGATTATACAGGAGAGATCTACATGCTTGTTACTTGCAGTGGTTCGAGGATGTAGATAGAGATAGTGGACAGTTTAGGAACAGAGAACGGCATCCTCGTGCAGTCCTGTTGGCTAGACTGTTGTGTCGAGGAGTAGGCGCAAGAAGTAAAGGGAGTGAGCTTCCCAATGCCAATGTGACATCTTCTCGGAGAATAGATTGCTGATTTGAGTGCAGAAGCTTAATTCGTGTCTTCTGGGTGGTGGGTTCCTTGAATTCGCTCCCAATTGTGCATGAGAAGTGTCCTTCTTGAGTGGCGGTGACTGTCAGCAGTGGTGGAAGTGCAGCTTGGCTCGTCCAGTGGAGCACTTAGGATCCGCGTACGGAGGGTCTCCTGGGTAAGAGATCCCAGAAGACAGAATAGTCGGAGCAGCGAAGAGAAGAAGAAAGATGCCTTCTTCTCACCACAGAAGACGACATCCTCAAGTAGAAGACGGTGCAACTGTACGCACGTTTGTTGTCTTCCTCCCCAAACTATTACAAGCAGGGATGACTTGTTAGTCAGGATCCGGACTAGAAGCTTGTCGGAATCTTAATTTCCTTTTTTCATCTTGTTTTCCTCCTGTTTGGATTTTCTCTTCTTCCCCATCTTCTCTCATCTTCCCCATCTTCTTACCTTCTTCTAGTGAGCTTCCGAGATTTCTATTGAGCTTCTGTGAAGGTGAATGTCGTTGTAGTGCTGCAGGAAGACCATTTCCGTAGGCAGAAGCCTGGGAAGGCTTAAGGGGGCATACACCTTGTGATTAATCTAATCCGTTGGAATGTGAGTGGGAGAGTAAGGTGTAACAGCCGTGCTAGTCGACTTCTACGAAGTAGGACAATCTTCTGGAGGTACGAGAAGCCGAGTTGAACCCCCAGAAGCCGAGAATTGCTTCGGGAAGACGGTACTGAGAAGACCGGAAGAAGTGACTTGGAAGCAGGAAGAGCATCTTCCCGAACTTCTCTGTGAATAGTTGTGTGATATTTTAGTTAGTAGTCGTTTGTTTAGGTCCAGAGCACCTTCTGAAGGGTCTAGAAGACGCGTGGTTTTGTGAGAAGACGGGATTTCTAGGCAAAACCCGTGTGTTTGTGTGTTTGAACAGATCTTAGAACTTAGAGCAGCGTTACTTGTGCAAATCCTCTGTGGGAATGATATCTTGTATACTAAATGGGCAAAAGGAGTAATCCTGCGACACTACACGGAGTCAGCGGAGGAGACCCTATCGACATCTGAAGTCCGTTCGGCGAAAGGAGGAAGTTCTCAGATAGATCTTTTCCGGTTTCTTCGCTACGAGTTTTGCTCTTTTGAGTTCGTTAGAGTTCTGGTTGGCTATATACAACTTGTGGTAGCTAGTTTTGGCTAAGAGCTTGTACATGGGTGTGGTTTGGACTTGGGTTTGGATCGCGTGATACTGCTGTGGCTCTGTTTGTTAGCAAAGGGAAGTTTCTCTTGCTTTGAGCTACGCTTCGGTGGTTTTGGGTCAAGGTTGTGATTCAAGGGTTTGTTTTAGGGGCTTTAAAGCAGTTTACAGACCGATCTGGTTTGTTTCTCAGTTTTGTGCTCTTAGGAGAAAGTACCGATAGTGTACATACATTTGGAGTTGGTATATATTGCAACATTCGTTTTCGTGGTTGTTTTTTTCTGTCTTGTCTCTCTTCAATACACAGCAACTCCACAGCCATGAACCTCACGTTTTCCTGGACATCCTTCACGCAAAATCCGACACGATATCGGTGGTGAACTCGACGTTGTCGTGCCATTTGGCGGCTACATGCTTGACTTCTACTCCGACGCTTAGGTTTGGTAATTCTAGAAGTTAGCTCATATTACTTCTAGTCCTTTATGTATATGTTTGACACCTTTGCATACGGTGTTAACACTATTTTGAGTCCTAGTAGACTGATAGTATGTTAGTTATCTTGTTCAAGCATTTGTGCGCTTGTGCAAGTGACTTCTTACTTGTCTATGACGTTCAATGTACATAACTTAGGGTTTCCATGCTGATAGGGGTTTGAGCTCATGGGTTGTACTTACTTGTCGTCCATGCACGCTTTCTAGCTAATTTAAGTTATTTTTCGGGGCTATGTGTCATTTTAGGTAGTTTAAGTTTTACGCTGGCACTCTAGGGGGCTTGACGTGGTAGCTTATGAGTGTAGATAAGTTACCAGGTAGTTTAAGGCACAAAAGGACAGTCAAGTGGAGGTATGAACTCCCATTGGTCTGTCACACCACAAGTATCCCATTATTTGTGTGTATGCTTATATACATTTCATTAGGTATGACTATCTTAAAGGTTACTCTAGTTTGACGATCTAAATTTAGAGTGATCAAAAGTAGTCATAACTAGCTGAGATAGTTATAACTAAGTTGAGGAAACTATTAGAGGTTCCACTATGACACTATAGGACAAGTGCGGAGCTCTAAATATGCTTTCCAAAAGTATGTAACTTTGTTGACCATCGCTGATTGGATGCATGATGAAAAGTCATGCACAAAGATCTAAAGATGCTCCTCAAAAGACGTATCAGTGTGTTGTCGTCTTTCGACCGGATAGCGTGGAAAGTTAACACTTTACAAAAGCTAAAGTAGGAGAATCCCTTACTTTAGTAAAGTAGAACAAGTAATGTGTGTGCTATTCTTAAATCTTAATAGCCTTTAGAAGTTTTACTATTTTGGATTGCGCACTTACCATGAGGTAACGTAACTTAGTGAAAGTTACCACGGTAAGAAGTTGTAGAGTATATAAGGAGGAGTTGAGAAGGTGGAAGACACTCTCATTTTCCTGTCTATAAGTAAAGTGAGCATTGGAGACCTTGGGAGTCCTTGCAATGTGGAGGGCGGGGTTAGAACTTGTTTGCAGGAACGCTAGTAGAGGGACCGATGTGACCATACGGGTCAGAGTGTTGAGTGAAGTGAGCATGGGTGTGATAGAATCTTTGAAATTAAGGTGCACTAGTAATCCTAGTCATCTGAGGTACCCCTGGGTGAGAGACAAGCCGGCTTACATTTTGGTTCCGTTGCCGGGACCTCGATACAAAGATTCGTATTTAGTTGTTAGTACAGTTTATGTCTGTTTTTGAGCATGAGTTCAGAACCTTTGTACATACACCATGTTATAGAGGGAAAGATAAGCTTTCCAATAAGCTTGATATCTCCGAGAGATCAATTGTAAGGAGAGAGTTATGTCTTTCGGAAGTTAAGGAGGTTTTTCGGTACCAAATAGTGAGCTCTCGAGAAGGAGTTTACAGTCATTTTCATATTTCAGTTTTTAGAATTAGACCTTGAAATCTTCCATGCTGATAGCTTGCAAGATAAGCTATCTAGGCACCCAAATCATGCGTGAATTGATCGAGTAGAACTGGAGTTATGGCATTCGAAGCGAAGGGGGGTCAAATCTGTTATATCGCTTGCTGAAGTAAAAGAGTGAAAGAATTTCAGAATTCTTGAGACGGTTATGTTCGATCTCTGAGGCTCAGGGTTGACAAGTAAAGCTTCTACTTAGTAATGTGAGAGATTGCTAAGCGAGAAGATAGTCGAGTGATCAAAAGTGTCAAACAAACTATAGAGCGAGAGAGATGTATGACGGATCATCGTCATGGAAGGACAGCAAGAGTGGAAATTGAGGTTGAGCAAGATCCCTCAAGGCTATGCGGTGATAGTTACCGCTGATCTGGCGAAAGGAGAATTTTGACTAGAATTTGAGGAAGAAGCAGAGAGTAGTCGTAAGAACCAGGAGAAGAACTCGAGGTGTTTTTTATGTGGAGAAGAAGGACATAAAGTGAGCAAGTGTCCTACGAAGAATAGACTTTTGCGTGAGCGAAGAGGGTTGGTCGACTTAAGCTTACACATAGGTCCTTCTTCCCCTAGACAAGACGTCATTGACCCTACAACCTTTTGTCCTAGATGTGGAGTGGACGGGATTCCAGTTGAGCACGAGTGTAGCGCAGTGGTTGCTTTGCTAGAAACTGTAGCCGAAGGTCTCGAGAGAAGGTTGAGTGTAGAAACGGAACGAGTGAAGACCTCTAGCGAGGATGGAGATAGTCTGTCACACGAGAGATAAGATGACCATGAGGGTCAAACTTATTCCAACCTTTGGAGAGGAGAGAGCTCAACGGGGAAATTGTGGATTGCGGTGAAGTGCGATCTTCACATCCGCAAGCAGTTCCTTGAGTAAGAAGAAGAAAAGAAGAGAAGAATGGGGAAACTTCCTGTGTTTTACGGAAAGGATGGAGAAGACGTGGAAGGATTTGTGAGGGACTTCAAAAGAGCATGCATTGGCAATGGAGATCGAAAGAAGAGCGAGTGGGTAGGGTTGATACCTGAATTTCTTGAGAATTCTGCATTGAGATGGTATGAGGATAGGAAGAAGAGAAGCGTAGTGGGGACTCCAGTTGATACTTGGGAAGTATTGACGGAGGCCTTAATTGAAACTTTTCTTCCCGATGAAAGTTACGAGAAGTTAATGGTAGAGGTAACTTACCTCAAACAAGGAGAGAAAGAGAAAGTAAGGACTTACGCCGAGAGGGTGGAGAAATTAGAACAAAAGTTTCGGGTGGTTTACGAAAGAGTGGAGATGTAGTAGAGCCAACGATGGTGGGCATTGGAGCAATGCTCACAAAGAATTTTATTGGAGGATTGAGGCCGGAGATTCGAACACAAGTGCGGTATGAGAGACCAACTTCGAAGGCTGATGTAGTGAAGATCGCAACCAGGATGGAAGAGAGTCTGGATGGAGACGACTTGCAACCAATGACTGTTGGGGCATCATGTGGGGATGTGCAAGTGCCGAACATGCCAACTCTGACGACTGCGAGTGTTCCGACTGTTCGATTTCAGAATCTGACTCCGATAGCTCCTACTAGTGCAGTTACAGCCATTGTACCATCCAGATCTGTTACTCTCGACTTTCGTGATGAGTTGAAAAGTCTGACAGAGTCTCTGGCAGATTTGAAGATCAACATGGTGAATTTGTTGCAACACCGGAGTCCAAATGTGGGAGGGGGCTCACGAGGTTATGGGAACTATCAATCCAGAGGTGGACCACCGCAAGGATCACCAAGTAACTACACGAGCCAAGGATGTTTTACGTATGGAGGATCACACTTCCAACGTAATTGTCCAAGTCGTAATGGTGGAACAGTGGATGGAGCTTCAACTTCACAAAGCAAGGACAAGGGTGTGGCATGCATTGACATCTTGGAGCCACGAGATGTACGAGAAGATTTTCAATCTGTAGAGTTGTTGGCTCAAGAGAGGAAGAGGATGAGGACGCATTTCGACGAAGGAGAACCTGTCGTGATGGAAGATTCTCCAAGTCAAAATACTCGGAGTAGCAAATCTTCTTCAAAACCCAAAGAGCGGCGGAAGAAATTGGGAAATACTGATTTCACAATTTCAATGGAGCAATCAAATTACAATGTGGTGGAGGACGTGGGTAAGCAACGAGCAAACATTACTGTGGGATAGTTGATTGCTCTGAATCCTTCGGTGAGGAAAGAACTTCGTAGCGGTCTAAGCTCTCGACGAGGTCGGAAGAAGAAGGTAAATCCTTCTACTGTCGGCGTGAGTGCTTTAGATGCTAGTGAAGGAGAGGTGTGCAACAAGGCATCAAAAGTAGAGGCTCGTATCAATGGGAGAGATGTCTCAGATGTTCTTGTCGATGGAGGATCGGCAGTAAACGCCATCTCAAAACGACTCATGAGGAAGTTGGATCTAGTACCAACGCGTCCTTCTAGTATCACGGTTGGCATGGCTAACAGACAGCGAGTTAGGCCATTGGGAGTGCTGGAGAGAGTTTGCGTGTCAGTAATGGGAGTGCAAGTAAACATGACATTTCAAATCTTGAAAGAGTCAAGTTATGAAATGTTACTCGGAAGACCTTGGCTTCGAGCAGTACATGCAACGGATAACTGGCACAAAGGTTATTTACGCATCGGACCGAATCACCACCGGATCAAAGTTCCATTGCTCGGAGATCAAGTTGGGACGTCGGAATCGGATCGACCCACATCGGACTACTGGGAGTCAGAAGTCGTCGATACTACTTCTGATGTAGGTACCAATTCTTCAGATTCAGAATCTGAAAACACATCGTCAGAAGAGGAGAGGGAAGAACGAAATGTGGGTGTGAACGTAATGGATCTTTTCTCTTCTCCGGAAGTGCAAAGAGATAGAGACAAAGAACCGTTGACTCCCGAGGAGGTGGAGAGAAGAATTGCCACCTTACGTTATGGATCGAAGGTTACTAAAGAGGAGAAGAGTTGTTTCGAAGAGATCTTTCGCAAATACATTCATGTATTTGCATTTAGTTACAAGGATCTGAGGGAGGTCACACTGGAGCAACACCGTATCGAGTTAGAGAAGGAAGTCAAACCGGTACGACAGAAGCAACGAAGAGTGAGTCCTCCAATTGCGGATCTGGTGAAAGAAGAGATCGAGAAGCTGCACACTGCTGGATTCATTTACGAGGTGGAGCATTCTGAATGGGTATCACCTATTGTGATCGTAAAGAAGAAAAATGGCAAATTGAGAGTGTGTGTTGATTACAAGAAGCTCAATGCGGTCACAAAGAAGGATTATTATCCTCTACCTTTCATCGACGAGATCTTGGAAGAAGTGGCGGGAAACGAATGGTACAGCTTTGGAGATGGTTATAGCGGATATAACCAGATCAAAATTGCACCAGAACATCAACACCTTACCACTTTCACTACTCCGTGGGGTACGTTTGCATTTCGAGTCATGCCATTTGGTCTGTGTAATGCTCCTGCGACGTTTCAAAGGTTTATGAACAAAGTGTTCGAACCTTTCTTAGGAAAGTTTGTGAGAGATTTTATAGATGACTTTTGTGTTTACGGGAGTAAGGAGAAGCATTTTGAGCACCTTGTGAAGGTCTTAGAATGTTTAGATGTAGCAAATGCATCTCTCAATCCGGAGAAATGTATTTTTGGGTGTGAGGAAGGGTTACTCTTGGGTCATATCATATCCAAGGACGGCATTGCCGTTGATCCAGAGAAGGTGCAAAAGATCTTAGAGCTCCCTTTTCCTAGTACTCTCACTAAGCTACGACAGTTTTTAGGTATGGTGGGGTATTATCGAAGGTTTATACTCTCGTTCTCACATAAAGCATATGCTTTGACTGTATATCTGAAGAAGGGAGTAGATTACGTGTTGATTTTAGGAGATGAAGAAGCTCTAGCCGCCTTTGAGGAACTGAAGAAAGCTCTTACTTCAGCTCCGATCTTGGTTAAGCCCGATTGGAATAAACAGTTTATTCTATATACGGATGCTTCAAATATAGCAGTAGGATGTACTTTAAGTCAGTATGATGTTGAAGGTAGAGATCATCCTATCGCATATGCTAGTCAGCAAATGGTCAAGGCAGAGAGAAATTATTCTGTGACAGAGAGAGAAGGATTAGCAGTGATCTATGCTTTGAGAAAATTTCGACATTATCTCATAGGAGGCAAGTTCACTATCGTTACAGATCATAAGGCATTGAAGTACATCTTCAATAAACTTATGGTCGAAGGACGATTAGCAAGGTGGAAGCTCTTATTGTCAGAGTACGACTATGAGATTTGCGATCGACCAGGGAAGAAACACGCGAATGCAGATTTGCTATCTAGAGCTTACGATGGCGATGGAGAGGAGCCGGTGGATGACACCTTTCCTGACGAAGATTTGATGGTCTTGATGAGCAACTCTATTATCCCAATAGAATATCAAGAAATTTGGGATTTTGTTACGGAAGGTGTCTATCCAGATGGGATGCGGACCAGAGAGAAGAAGGCGTTGGTGAAACGAAGTCAACCTTACTCGGTGGTGGAAGGTGTGTTATTCCGTGAAGGAGTTGATGGGGTCCTGAGAAGAGCTGCGAGCAAGGAGGAGTCTCTACGACTCATGGAAGAATTTCATGACGGTCCAGTATGTGGAGGACATTTCGCAGGCAAGTTGACGGCTCATAAGATACTCGACGCAGGATATCACTGGAGGGGGATGTTTAGAGATTGCTTGACATATTGTAAAACCTGTGATGTTTGTCAAGCTTTCGCTATTAAATCTAGTGTTTCCACTCCTCTTAGATCTATTCCGGTTCTCGGACTTTTCGAGAAATGGGGAATAGATTTTGTTGGGCCTTTGAATCGCACCCCTCGCAACAATAAGTATATTGTTGTAGCCACAGATTATCTTACGAAGTGGATAGAAGCTAGACCTCTTGTAACTATTGGAGAAGTTGAGGTGGGTAGATTTCTGTACGAACGGATCATTACTAGGTTTGGATGTCCTCTTGAGTTAGTTTCTGATAGGGGTCGAGAATTTGTGAGTGGTATGACTACTGCTATGTGCACCCACTTCTCCATTTCTCAGAGGGTTACTACTTCATATAAACCTAGTTCAAACGGGTTGGTAGAGAGGACAAACTTTACCTTGTGTCAAATGTTAGCAAAGGATGCTGACATGGAAGGGGCCAAACACAACTGGGACAAGCGTCTTCATGCGGTTCTATGGGAGTATCGTACAACAGTGAAGACGTCTACGGGATATTCATCTTTCAAGATGGTGTATGGGTTGGAATCAAGATTACCAATCCAGTTCGACCTAACCACCTTTGAGACCTTGCAAGCTGGACTGAAGAGAAAGGGTGGTCCAATAGCTGAGAAAGAGAGGGGAGAAACCTTGTTGGAGCTGGAGGAGAATAGAGACGACGCAACTCAACGAATTGAGATGGCTCAGCTACAACAGAAGAAGAGCTATGACAAGCGCTTGGCGAAGAACAAAACGAAGTTACAGCCATTTCAAGAGGGTGAGTGGGTGATGTTATGGGATGCTATTAGACACAAGCGAGTTCAAAAGAAATTCTTACGTCGATATTTTGGACCTTTCATCATCTCCAAAGTGTGGAGTAATGGCACCTACGATCTTCAAGAAAGGAGTGGTACGTTCTTCGACCGAGTGAACCACGACAAGCTAAAGAAGTTTCATCAACGTGATACTTCACTCCGAGGACGGAGTGAAAATTAAGTCTGGGGGTAAATGTCACACCACAAGTATCCCATTATTTGTGTGTATGCTTATATACATTTCATTAGGTATGACTATCTTAAAGGTTACTCTAGTTTGAAGATCTAAATTTAGAGTGATCAAAAGTAGTCATAACTAGCTGAGATAGTTATAACTAAGTTGAGGACACTATTAGAGGTTCCACTATGGCACTATAGGACAAGTGCGGAGCTCTAAATATGCTTTCCAAAAGTATGTAACTTTGTTGACCATCGCTGATTGGATGCATGATGAAAAGTCATGCACAAAGATCTAAAGATGCTCCTCAAAAGACGTATTAGTGTGTTGTCGTCTTTCGACTGGATAGCGTGGAAAGTTAACACTTTACAAAAGCTAAAGTAGGAGAATCCCTTACTTTAGTAAAGTAGAACAAGTAATGTGTGTGCTATTCTTAAATCTTAGTAGCCTTTAGAAGTTTTACTATTTTGGATTGCGCACTTACCATGAGGTAACGTAACTTAGTGAAAGTTACCACGGTAAGAAGTTGTAGAGTATATAAGGAGGAGTTGAGAAGGTGGAAGACACTCTCATTTTCCTGTCTATAAGTAAAGTGAGCATTGGAGACCTTGGGAGTCCTTGCAATGTGGAGGGCGGGGTTAGAACTTGTTTGCAGGAACGCTAGTAGAGGGACCGATGTGACCATACGGGTCAGAGTGTTGAGTGAAGTGAGCATGGGTGTGATAGAATCTTTGTAATTAAGGTGCACTAGTAATCCTAGTCATCTGAGGTACCCCTGGGTGAGAGACAGGCCGGCTTACAGGTCCATTTTTGTCTTTTGTAAAACTCTAAGTTTAGAAACAGAGCTCTAGAGAGGAGTTCGAGCATTTGGTGAGGTATCTTCGAAATCTGAGAGCACAGGAAGAGAGAGCTCGTCGTGCCAAGCACTGTCAGTGTAATTTTTGCTCGATTTGGATCAATAAACAAGGAGTTATGCCCAATTGAAGTTCGGATTGTGCCAAAACTACGTCACTTTTGTTGATTTTGGGGTTTTTGGTGCCAATTGCAGCAGAATTTAGGAAATCACTTCAAAACTTCATGGTTGCGTTCACTGTCAGGAGGGCTACGACTGTCCAAAAAGTATCGAATCATTTGAGTGATTGAGTAATTCAGGGCGGCCGCTGAACCAGAGGGGGTCTGAAAAGCTCTTAATCTAGAGCAGCGACTTCAGAGGAGGAGATCTGGAGTTCTGTGTACATTCAGGAGTCCCAACTTCACAGGGATGTTCAGCATCCTGTAGACTTCAAATACTGTGAGAATATTTGAAATTCATCGAGCCAATTCTCTGTTCTAGGTCAGAATAGCTGTCTAGGTACCAGAAATTGCCATAATTCTCTTACTCATAATTTTTCTGTCAACATCTCGGTGCTAGAATTCAATCTCAGGCTGAAACTTCGTGTGTGTGTTCAGTAGTGCCTCATTTACATGTAGGGGAAGTTTAGAAGTCTAAACCTTCATACTTTTCCTCTCTTTGAGTGCCAAAGTTCACCGTCTAAACCTATTACTACTAGTGAGACCTAAATTTCGCTTTTTGAGCATATTAGAGGATCCTACACTCCTGTGTGAGTGTTTATAGCTCCTGTTGTGACCTGAAAGCCAACCTCTTGAGTAAACAACCACAGCCAGAAGCCCGGCGCTTTCCTAGGTAGACGGATCACACTCCGACAACGTGAAGGTCCGGGGTGGAGATTTCTGTGTTTGAACTTGGAAGAATAGATCAACAATCATGAACGAGGATGAAGATGGATATGGTTGTTCGGGAGGATGCTACAGATCTGGGATGATGGACTTGTAGATGGGTTGAGATCATGGGAGGATGGCATGAGCCATGACTATGGACGGCATGGACGAATCAGATGATATACCAGAGATGCGGTTGGATGCAACAACTGCACGGTTGTTTCAAGCCTTCATTTTGTTTATGCGACAAGAGCAAGGGAACCAACAAAAGAAGGCTTTGGGGACGAAGACGCTTTGGAGGATGATCGACAAGCTCGATCTGTTTGATGGAAGAGACATCTCAAAGTACTTGAGATGTTACAAGACGGAGATGGATTTGGATCAGGTATCGAAGAAAGAGATGATTGAGACATTTGAACTTGCTGCGGTGCTTGAGATAAGGGAGCATGTGAAAAGTCTAACAAAGCATTTTGGGAGGAACTGGGATACATTTTCACACGCGTCGATGGAGGAATATTTCTTGGGAAACTCAGATCGAGTAACCAAGAAATCATTTTTGGGATGGATCAACCGACCCAACAAGGATTTGCAGCCTACAGAGCTGTTAAAGAAGTTCGAGAGACAATTCTCTCAACTACCTCGGGCGGACAAGCTAACATTGGAGACCTACAAGACAGAGTTGTTTTTTCAAGCTGCTGATGAACCATGGCAAGAGCGGTTGGAACTACTTCTGGAGGATGGGGAGGAAGAAGAAGGGTTGACAAGAAATTGGGAGGTTGTGCATGAAGCTATTGAGCTTCTTGTCTGGAGACATACAAGAAGAGGGTTACTAGGTCGACGCCTGTATTGTTGACTATCACACCAGTTCATGTAGTATTTGAGGTTCAACCTCCAGTTGTGGTTGTAGAGGAGAAAGATCCAATCATCGAGGACCTACAGCAAAAGATGCAAGATATACAAGCTAAGGTTACTAGGTTGGAGGATAAAGGATCGTTGACCAGGACAGTGTCGTGTCGTGGATCGGCTCCTATCTGAAATTCAAACTTCGATGCTTGTCGTTCCAAAGACACGAATGAGAAAACAAGCTAAACCTCAGTTTACGGGCTTTTACGCAACTCCGGATCTTCACTTTCATCACATAGATGGGTAGAGCTCGTTGTCAGCGTTCCATGGGCATCTTGTTTACTTCGTTTGGACATCTAGTGAAGAAGTTATGCGACTCGAAAGAAGGCAAAATCAAGGTAGGCCCTAGTTTACTTGCTGACTGGGTATTTGAGGCTTCAGGCGCTATATCAAAGACGCAAGGGGCCTGCTTCATTATTATTGTGAGAACTTCGTACGTACAGAGACTGTTGCAAGGGAGCTGCTTAAGGGGCTTGCTTGTTCCTGCGATCTGTCGGTGGACGTTTTGGAGAATTGGGAAGTCCAATACACGCGCGCAAGGTGTCATCGGGTTCAGATCTGTGCAGGCTACGCACAGGTTAAGACGGTTCTTGAAGAGACGGATCGGGGGTTGTGTTTTGAGAGAAATTGAGACGTAGGAAGCAGATTTGGCTGTGAAGGAGAGTTGGACCGTTGGACCATTCCGGAGTCCAAACTTGTTGTCCTTGGATCCATCGGGATCAGAACAACGAGTTCTTCAGGAAATTGAAGACGATACGAAGTTTCATCGAGCGGTTTGGGAGTTCTGAGTGAAATTGGCTCGCAAGGAAGCGCTTGCGTCAGATTTTTCATCACTTGCGATCTGAGATTGGATTGTTCTTCGCGATCGGTGAGCCAAGCTCTTCTTTCTTGGTGCCTACGCGATCAGGGAGTCTTCATGTACGCATAGGAGAAGACTGTACGTGAATTGGATTGTTGGTTTGGGTGTGGTGAGCAAATTTGAGCCGCAGGGAGCTGATTTACGTCAGTTTTTTGCAACCTGTGACCAAATTTCTTGCGTGGTTTTGCAAGGGGAACTCCAAACGACTTGTTTGGAGTCTTGTTGGGTTCAGGGTAGCTAGATCTATCTGCCAGAGAAGACAGATATCAGTTTAGACGATCCGTTTGTGCGGTGTGTGCGGTTTTAAGCCGCAGGGAGGAATTTTTGAAGGTTTGGCCACATGCGACCGAAAATCGGCGATATCTCGGCTGTTGGGAGTCGGATCTGAAGGTTTCTTGGGTTAACGGAGTCAGCGGAGGAGACCCTATCGACATCTGAAGTCCGTTCAGCGAAAGGAGGAAGTCTACATATAGGCTTTTTTTGGTTTCTTCGCTACGGGTTTTGCTCTTTTGAGTTCGTTAGAGTTCTGGTTGGCTGTATACAGCTTGTGGTAGCTAGCTTTAGCTAAGAGCTTATACATGGATGTGGTTGGACTTGGGTTTGGATAACGTGATATTGTTGTGGCTCTGTTTGTTAGCAAAGAGAAGTTTCTCTTGCTTTGAACTACGCTTTGGTGGTTTTGGGCCAGGGTTGTGATTCAAGGGTTGTTTTAGGGGCTTTTGAAGCAGGTTACAGACTGCTCTGGTCTGGTTCTCAGTTCTGTGGTCTTAGGAGAAAGAACCGACAGTGTACATACATTTGGAGTGTATATATCATAGCGTTTGTTTTCGTGGTTGTTTTTCTCTGTCTTGTCTCTGTTTCAACACACAACATCTCCACAGCCAGGAACCTCGCGTTTTCCTGGACATCCTTCACGCAATATCCGACACGACATAGGTGATGAACTCGACGTGAAGGTCTGGGGTGGAGATTTCTTCTGTGTGTGAACTTGGAAGAAGAGATTGGCAGTCATGAGTGAGGATGGAAAAGATGATGGAGATGGAGCTAGTGATTCAGGTGGGTTGCCCAAGGTGCAGTTGGATCTGACGACTGCATCGATGTTCCAAGCTTTCATTATGTTCTTACGGCAGCAACAGTCTGATGAGCGGAAGGAAGCTTTGGCAACAAAGGCGTTACAAGCGGTGGTCAGCAGGATTGATCAGTTTGATGAGAGAGATGTCTCAAGATATATGAGGCATAATGTGAAGGAGATGGAGCTGAACCGGGTCTCAGAAGATGAGATGATTGAGACGTTTGAGTTAGCAGCAGCTCCAGAGATTAGAGACCATGTTAAAATGCTAACGAAGCATTTTAACAAGGACTGGGAGACGTTTGCTCGTGCCTTGATGGATGAGTACTTCTTGGAAGACTCTGATCGAGTCACCAAGAAGTCATTCTTGGAGTGGGTTGAGCAACCAAGGAAAGGTTTACAAGCTACTGAGTTGCTCAGAGAGTTTGAGAAGCAGTTTTCACGACTCACCAGGATGGAGAAGTTGACGTTGTAGTCCAACAAGACAGAGCTATTTCTTCGGGCTGCATGTGAGAAGTTGCAAGAGAAGCTAGAGGTACTTCTGGAAGACCGGGAGGAGGACGATGGATTGACCAGCAGCTGGAAGAAGGTTGAGGAAGCTGTTGGTCTGCTTACCAAGAGGGAGCGGAGACGAGAGGAGGTTCCTGTTAGGAGACTGACGCCAACACCTACAGCTGTAACACATGTTCCTGTAGTTCGACCAGTGGTTCCTGTTGCTAGACAGGTAGTACCAGTTGCTCCAGCTGTTCCAGTTGTTCCAGTTGTTCAGGCACCTATGGTATCTCCGAAGAAGGATGATTCAAACCTTGAGGAGATTTTGCGTGGAATGCGAGATCTGCAGATCAAGCTCACAAGATTGGAAGAGAAGGGGTCTACAAGTGGAGCAAGACCGGTTGAGAAGCAAGGCTGGATCCAGCGGTGTATCTGGTGCGATGGTACTGATCATCCGCGTAGAGATTGCAAAGAGTTCACTGATATTCTGCAGCAGGGAGTGATCTTCTGGAAGGATGGGAAGGTAGCGCTGAGGAATACTGGTGCACTTCTTCATAACAACTTTGGTAGAGGAGGGATGAAGAAGTTGGTTGAGGACCACCTATCAGCGCAAGCAGTTGCAATGGTGGAAGCTGGAACTTATGGCACAAGGGTTGAGGATCAAGCTGAGAGAGGTTTTAACGGGCAAGTTGAGCCAAGTGGATTGTGTCATCTGTCATCTCTATGAAACAGAAAAGGAAGATGGCACGTGAGACGTTGCTGAGAACAGCTGCTACGATCTGGAAGGATACTGGATGGGAGGATCCGATAGAAGCTATACCGGTGCATGCTTACATCGTCAAGAACCAACACGAAGCGTTGTTGGAAGAGAAGAGAAGGCGAGATTTAGAGGATTCAGGGGAAAGGACTTCTTCAAAGAGACAGACTCGAGGGGAGAAGGTTCGTCAAGAGCTTCAAGATGCAAGAGCTCAAGATCTACCGATGGATGATGCTCCTTCTCCATCGAAAGTGAGAGCAAAGGAGTTTCAGAAGGAGAAGGGTAAGCCAGCTGCATACAAACTACAGTCGGACATCGAGGCTTCAACAGACTTGAAGGGAGTCTTAGAAGATCGCATTCTGGATGCGAAGGTGGAGTTTACCTTGAGAGAAGTGTTGGGCATTGCTAAGCGTGAATTTCATGATGTCATCATCGATGTCATCAAACGGAAGCGACAGATTACGGATGAGACTGGTTTATCGCATGCCTTGGATACTAGGATGTCTGTGGAGGAGGAGAAAGAGCTTGCAAAGTGCAGTGTTTATTCTTCAGAGGAAGAAAGAGATCGAAGACGCATGGTGCATTTTGAGGATGAAGAGGAGGATGGGAAACAGAGTACAAGTCATTACAGCCACAGTCACTGGGCTCGAGCTACAACGGAGACATTGATGAGAATCGGAGACTTGGATGAACCGGTGGTTGCTTTGATCGATCATGGATCAAAAATCAACATCATGTCGAAGGAGCTGTACAAGAGGAAGAAGTGGCCGATCGACACAAAACATGGGTGGGTCATAAGAGCAGCCAACAACACAAGAGGAGACTTGTATGGAGCTTGTCCAGACATCAGAGTGCGCGTAGGTGATGTTGCTATCGACCAAAACTTCTTTGTTCAGGAAGCAACATCATATCCGCTCATTCTTGGTCAACCTTTCATCATAGCAACTCGGATGGAAACAAAGGTACTGGACGACGGATCTGCTTATGCTAGGATCCGAAGTCAAGATGGGAAGAGAGCGGTATAGTTCTTGACTGTACCGTCCAATCACAAACGCAACCGAGATCGTTTGAGAGAGAAACCACTTCCAAGGGTGAGTGAAGAGTTCAAGGATTTTTGTTGAGTACCACTATAGAGCGGGATTGTGGTGGTGCGCAAGAGAAGGTACTCTCGCTTGATGGAGATAGTGTCTTTTGTACAGGGTTTGTTGGGTTTTCAGAGTGTGGGATTGCTATCTACAAGAAGGTAGAAGAGCTGAGAAGAAAAGAACAAAAACATTTGCGTGATGTTGAGTTGATGTTGAAAGAGCTGGATGAGCTAGAAGGGGATGAATGGATTTCTGGTGTTTATGAAAAGGATGGGTTGGAGGATCCTTTACGAGTGATCATGTCTATTGGATGGGAGGATATGGATAAGGTTGTGCAGATTCATTCAAGGGAGGTCTATTCGGTGATCGAATCATTCTGTGTACCGGAGGTTCGAGTTGAGACAAGGTACAAGACAGTGGATAGGAAAATAAAGCCAGTTGCTGGTCCTTTGCCGGAAGACACTAACCAACAGATGGATCGAGCTTCAAGGGAGAAGAGTTTGAGAGATCCTACAATGATAGGACACAAGTTCACGGAGAAGACCCTTGAAGAGCTGAAGATTGGATCTGATGGGTCTCTTCTACCAGAAGAGAGGATGTGCTTCAAGGAGATGCTTTCACGACATGAGAAAGCATTTTCTTTTGAGCCACATGAGATTGGGTGTGTAGACCCGTACGTTGTTACTCCTATGGTTATTTTCACGGTACCGCATGTGCCATGGAACCTGAGACCAATTCCAGTACCGCGGGCTCACTTGCCTAAACTAGTGGAGTTGCTGAAGGAGAAGATGCGGATGAAGATCTTGGAGCCGTCGTTTGCACCGTATTCGAGCAGATGGTTTACAGTGCCTAAGAAGAATGGGTCGCTGCGGTTCATCCAAGACATGCAATCGGTGAACGCAATAACAATCAGAAATGCTGGGGTGGGACCGATTGTGGATGAGTTTGCTGAAGCGTTTGCAGGAAGAGCAATTTACTCAATGGGGGATCTTTACTCAGGGTATGATCAGTTTCAACTAGCGGAGGAGAGCAGAAGCTTCACGACAATGAGGACACCTTTGGGGTTGGTTAGGATGTGTATCTTACCACATGGAGCTACCAACTCGGTAGCACACATGATGAACGAGATGAATCGAGTTCTAAGAGACTTCATCTTTGAAAAGACGATGCCCTTCTTGGATGACATCTCCATCAAAGGATGTGTGGAAGATGAGAAGGATGAAGCATTAGATCAGAGGGGGTGTCGGCGATACGTCACTGATCACATCGCAGACTGTGAGAAGATCTTATCTCGACTCGAGGAAGTTCATCTTACGCTGTCAGGTGCGAAGTCTACATTTGGGGTTAGAGAGGTTTTGATGTTGGTCATTTGTGTGGATCGTTTGGTCGGAAGCCAGATCCGAACAAGGTGGATGCGATTGGAAGGATGAAGGAGATTTGCAACTCGCTGACAAAAGTAAGAAGATTTTTGGGTGCTTGTGTATTCTACCACATTTGGATTTCTCATTATGCGCATGTGGCGGATCCGTTGTATGGATTGTTGCGTAAGGGTCATAAGTTCAGATGGGAGGAAGAGCATACTGATGCGGTAAGGAAGTTGAAGTCTTTACTATCATCTCCTCCAGTTCTGGGAAGGATTGATTACAAGGGTGCTAGGCCGGTGGTTCTTACTGTGGATACAAGTCCAGTTGCAATTGGATGGGTAGTCGGTCAGGACGATGAGGATGGAGACAAGTTTGCGGTTAGGTTCGGAGCGAAGGTGTTAAGTGCTCGACAACGTGCTTACCCGCAAGTGAAGAAAGAACTGTGGGGTATTGTTTCAGCTGTGAAAACTGAGAAAGAGTATTTGATTGGAGCAGTAGTGGTGGTTGAAACTGATTGCTTGCCCTTGTTAGGGATGATCATGAATTGTTCAACTCCTGATATTGCGATGTTACGATGGATCGCATATATCAAGTCGTTGAACTCGGAGTTTAGACATATCGCAGGGAAGGATAATCTGATGGTGGATATGTTATCTCGGACTCGATATGATGGGGAGGATAAGATGGTAGAAGACATTGATGACGTGGGTATAAAGTTCTATTCGATTGCACAGACAGGAAGAGAAGATGAGTTATTTGTTGAAGGGTTGTATGATGATGATTTGCTTGATATCGGGAGGTATCTTAGTACGATGGTTAAGCAGACAGGTTGGACGGATGAGAGGTTTCGGAGAGTTCGAAGGAAGGCCTACAACTTCATGTTGCAGGATGGGTTTCTTTGGAAGCGACCAAAGTAGAAAGGTGGGGTACCGCTACGAGTGATTTGCAACAAGAAAGATCAGCAGAAGTTGCTCAAGGCGTTCCATGAGAATTTTGGGCTGGACATCGAGGGATTTGGGTCACTTTTATCAAGATGAAAGAGCGGTATTGGTGGAAAAATATGTACAGGGATGTTGTATCTTTTGTGGAGTCTTGTTTGAAAGGTCAGATGTATTCGAACATCCGACATCGTGACGGATTACACCCGACTTATCCGTTGGTAATCCACTTCAAGTGGGTGGTAGACTTGGTGATTATGCCGGTTGGATTGTGGCAGATGAGATACTTGGTACTTGCTAGAGAAGATCTTTCAAATCAGGTCGAGGGTAGGGTGCTTCGGACGAAGACAACTGAAGGGGTATGTAGATTTCTCTTGGAAGAGGTTGTTTGTCGATATGGATGTGAGGGAAAGATCACTGCAGATCGGGGAGAGTTAGATGCACATGAGGCTCGTGAATTCTTTGCAAGGTGTGGGGTGAGGTTTTCACTGACAACTGCTTACAACCCCGAAGGGAATGCCAAGAGTGAACGTGGTCATCCACCCATTGTGAAAGCTTTGGTGAAGGCCTGCAACGGAAGGGTGCACGAGTGTCCTCGACTCTTACCATTTGCGTTATGGGCAGATCGAACAACGCACAGCTCGGTGACAGGTTACATGCCGATGAAACTCATCACAAGTCAAAAACCTATCATGCCGATTGAAGAACACGTTCTGACATGGAGTGTGTTACCTTGGGAGGACAATTTGACTAGAGAAGAGCTTCGTGCTATTCGAATTAGGCAGTTAGAGAGAAGACCAGAGGATATCCAAACTGCTTTGGATAGGTTGCGAGAAGCACAGTTGAAGAACAAGGTCAGATTTGATCAGCGACATCGTTTGAGACCTAGGGAAATCAAGGAAGGTGATTGGGTGTTAGTCTATGACAACAGTCTAGACAACCAGCACAGTGCAATCCGGAAGTTTTCCAGGCGATGGTTTGGTCCGTATGTGGTGAAGAAGGTTCATCACAACGCAACTTACGCGCTGCAAGAGTTGGATAGAATGAGCTTGAAGGTACCAGTGGCAGGTAAACGTGTCAAGAGCTTCAAAAAGAGAGATGAGGAAGTCGATCTAGCAGATATCTTGACGGAGTTTCAGTTTGAGGATGAGGGTTATGCAGAAGACCTTGAAGGTGAGGTTGGCTACGATGGGAAGTAGGACGATAAGCCGGTCCACTCCTTGGTTGGTATCTCTGGTGCATACCGGAGGATGCACAGGTTCAGAGGGGGTGGATGTCGTGTCGTGGACCGGCTCCTATATGAAATTCAGACTTCGATGCTTGTCGCTCCAAAGACACTCATGAGAAAGACAAGCTAGGCCTCAGCTTACGAACTTTTGGCATCATTTTGGATCTTCATTTTCATCACATAGATGGGTAGAGCTCGTTGTTAGCTTTCCGTAAGCACTTCATCTACTTCGTTTGGACGCCTAGTGGAGAAGTTACAAGACTCGAAAGATGGAGAAAACAAACTAGGCCCCAGCTTACGGATTTTTGGCACAACTTCGGATCTTCGCTTTTATCGCATCAGTGGATAGAGCTCCTTGTCAGCTTTCCATAGGCACTTCATCTACTTCGTTTGGACACCTAGTGGAAAAGTTACAAGACTCGAAAGATGGAGAAAACAAGCTAGGTCCCAGCTTACGGGCTTTCGGCGCAACTTCGGATCTTCACTTTCATCACATAGATGGGTAGAGCTCGTTGTCAGTTTTCCATGGGCATCTTGTTTACTTCATTTTGACATCTAGTGAAGAAGTTATGCGACTCGAAAGAAGGCAAAATCAAGCTAGACCCTAGTTTACTTGCTGACTGGGTATTTGAGGCTTCAGGCGCTATATCAAAGACGCAAGGGGCCTGCTTCATTATTATTGTGAGAACTTCGTACGTACGGAGACTGTTGCAAGGGGGCTATTTAAGGGGCCTGCTTGTTCTTGCGACCTGTCGGTTGACATTTTGGAGATTTGGGAAGTCTAATACATGCGCGCAAGGTGTCATCGGGTTCAGATCTGTGCAGGCTACGCACAGGTTAAGACGGTTCTTGAAGAAACGGATCGGGGGTTGTGTTCTGAGAGAAATTGAGACGCAGGAAGCAGATTTGAGATTTTCAGTTATCTGTGAAGGAGAGTTGGACCGTTCGGACCGTTCGGACCGTTCGGACCATTTTGGAGTCCAAACTTGCTGTCCTTGGATCCATCGGGATCAGAACAACGAGTTCTTCAAGAAATTGAAGACGATACGAAGTTTCATCGGGCGGTTTGGGAGTTCTGAGTGAAATTGGCTCGCAGGGAAGCGCTTGCGTCAGATTTTTCATCACATGCGACTTGAGATTGGATTGTTCTTCGCGATCGGTGAGCCAAGCTCTTCGTTCTACACGATCGGGGAATCTTCATGTACGCATAGGAGAAGACCGTACGTGAATTGGATTGTTGGTTTGGGTGTGGTGAGCAAGTTTGAGCCGCAGGGAGCTGATTTACGTCAGTTTTTTACAACTTGCGACCAAATTTCTTGCGTGGTTTTGCAAGGGAAACTCCAAACGACTTGTTTGGAGTCTTTTTGGGTTCAGGGTAGCTAGATCTATCTGCCAGAGAAGACGGATATCAGTTTAGACGATCCGTTTGTGCGGTGTGTGCGGTTTTAAGCCGCAGGAAGGAATTTTTGAAGGTTCGGCCACCTGCGACCGAAAATCGGTGATATCTCGGCTGTTGGGAGTCGGATCTAAAGGTTCCTTGGGTTAACGGAGTCAGCGGAGGAGACCCTATCGACATCTGAAGTCCGTTCAGCGAAAGGAGGAAGTCCACAGATAGGCTTTTTTTGGTTTCTTCGCTACGGGTTTTGCTCTTTTGAGTTCGTTAGAGTTCTGGTTGGCTGTATACAGCTTGTGGTAGCTAGCTTTAGCTAAGAGCTTATACATGGATGTGGTTGGACTTGGGTTTGGATAGCGTGATACTGCTGTGGCTCTGTTTGTTAGCAAAGGGAAGTTTCTCTTACTTTGAGCTACGCTTCGGTGGTTTTGGATCAGGGTTGTGATTCAAGGGTTGTTTCAGGGGCTTTTGAAGCAGGTTACAGACTGCTCTGGTCTGGTTCTCAGTTCTGTGCTCTTAGGAGAAAGAACCGACAGTGTACATACATTTGGAGTGTATATATCGCAGCGTTCGTTTTCGTGGTTATTTTTCTCTGTCTTGTCTCTGTTTCAACACACAACATCTCCACAGCCAGGAACCTCGTGTTTTCCTGGACATCTTTCACGCAATATCCGACACGACAACGGTGCTTGTACCCAAACCAGCTTGGCTACATCAGTGTATGTGGTGTGATGGTACTGATCATCAACAAGACGATTGCATCGACTTTGCAGAGTCTTTGCAACGAGAGGTTATTTCTTGGGAGGATGGAAAGGTTGCATTCAGAAATACGAGTACTCTCAAGCCAACGTTGGTAAAGGAGGGATGAAGAAGTTTGTGGATGATTACCTTGCGGCACGTGCGGTTGTAGCTATCGAAGCTACAAGTTATGGTGCTAGGGTGGAGGAGATTGAGCATGATCACCATATGGATGAATTGGGTGAGCACATGGATCCAAGCGAGCTCAAGGATACTGCATCCACAATGCAGAGCGAGAAGAAGAGCCAAGAAGAGACTTCTTCAGAGACGTAAGTTGGGGAGGATAAGATTCAACCAGAAACTATTCTTCTTGAACATGTGATGGAGGACGATCTTTCACAACCGGAAGAGATGATTGGGATGCAGACAGTGGACATGGTTGATCTAATTGCAGACAAACAACAACCAGATATAGGTACAGTGATGGATGTGAAGGGAGGTTGGGAGGAGTGCATTCGAGATGCAAAGGTTGGGTTCTTATCACGAGAGGTTTTGGGTGCAACTTCACGAGAAGTCCATGATGTCACCATTGACATCATCAAGGACGAGCGACCTGCTGAGGATGAAGGAGAATGGATAGACGCTCTCGAGGTTACGAGTATATGATGATGGGTAAGGATGGCTTACAGGGGAGAAGTCATTGCTGAAGGTGATTTGGGTTGAGAGAATGATGCTTGGAAGATTGTAAGGATTTTCAGAAAAAGAGATCAGAGAGGATGACGGTTGAAGAGGATACCATTGTACAGAGAGGATGATGGTTGAAGAAGATATCATTGTACATCGAGACAATGACGATTGCGATTGAGGATTTTGATCGCAACAGTGTGGTTTTTTTTTCAGAAAATAAAAAAGAAGAGATGGATACGTGCAATGACATATACAGACTTGAGGTTGAGGGTTACAGTCAGGATATGCGATGATGATTGAGAGGATGGGTGATGTCTACTATGACATTTGGATCACAAATCTCGACGATGAGGTTCTACAGGACGGATGAAAGACGTTTCTATGATATGATGGTTTATTGCTTCTATGTCTTCGAACTCATATTCAAAGATGTAGATATTTAGAGGGGGTGATTGGATCAGAGATTGAAGAAGAGATGCGATGAACATTAATCTAGAGGGGATCATGACCGAGTTGTAACTTCAAGATGACGATCAAGTTGCAGACTTGAGGTTGAGATTGATCGAGATGGGAGAGAGGATGACAAGATGCGAACGAGTGTGTGTGCCAGTCCACTCATTGATTGGTATCTCTGGTGCATACCGGAGGATGCATAGGTTTGGAGGGGGTGGATGTCGTGTCGTGGACTGGCTCTTACATGAAAATCAAATTTTGACTTTTGTCGCTCCAAAGACACTCATGAGGAAGACAAGCTAGGCCTAGCTTACGGACTTTTGGCATCATTTCAGATCTCCATTTTTATCGCATCAGTGTATAGAGCTCTTTGTCAGCTTTCCATAAGCACTTTGTCTATTTCGTTTGGACACCTAGTGGAGAAGTTGCAGGACTCGAAAGATGGGGAAAACAAGCTAGACCTCAGCTTACAAGCTTTTGGTGCAACTTCGAATCTTCCCTTTCATCGCATCAATGGATAGAGCTTGTTGTCAGCTTTTCATAGGCACCTTGTTTACTTCGTTTGGACGTCTAGTGAAGAAGTTATGCGACTCAGAAGAAGGAAAAATCAAGCTCGATCCTAGTTTACTTGCTGACTGGGTATTTGAGGCTTCAAGCGTTATATCAAAGACGCAACGGGCCTGCTTCATGAGAACTATGACAGAGAACTTCGTACGTACAGAGACTAATACAAGTGGGCAGCTTAGGAACTAGCTTGCGTCTGCGATCTGTCAACGGACGGTTTGGGAGATTTGGAGGTCCAATGCAAGCGCACAAGGCGTCGTTGGGTTCAGATCTGTGCAGGCTACGCATTGATTAAGACGGTTTGTGAAGAGACGGATCGGGGGATGTGTACTGAGAGAAATTGAGACGCAAGAAGAGAGATTTGGAGATTTCAGTTACCTATGAAGGAGAGTTGGACCGTCCGGACCATTCCGGGTTCAAACTTGCTATCCTTGGATCCATCGGGGTCAGAACACCGAGTTCTACATGAAATTGAAGACGATACCAAGTTTCATCGGACGGTTTAGGAGTTCTGAGTGAAATTGGCTCGCAGGGAAGCGCTTGCGTCAAGTTTTTCATCGCCTGTGATCTAAAATTGGATTGTTCTTCGCGATCGGTATGCCAAGCTCTTCGTTCTTGGTGCCTACACGACCAGGGAGTCTTCATCTACGCATAGGAGAAGACAATACGTGGATTGGATTGTTGGTTTGGGTGAGGTGAGTGAGTTTGAGCCGCAGGGAGTCCATTTATGTCACTTTTTTGCAACCTGCGATCAAATTTCTTGCGTGGTTTTGCAAGGAGAACTCCAAACCGCTTGTTTGGAGTGTCGTTGGGTTCGTGATAGCTCGATCTACTTGCCAAGGAAGACAGATATCAGATCAAGCGATCCATTTGAGCGGTGTGTGCGATTTTAAGCCGCAGGGAGCAAATTTTGAAGATTCGGTCACCTGCGACCAAAAATCGGCTGTTGGGAGTCGGATATGAAGGTTTTTGGGGTTAACGGAGTCAGCGGAGGAGACCCTATCGACATCTGAAGTTCGTTCGGCGAAAGGAGGAAGTTCTCAGATAGGTCTTTTTCGGTTTCTTCGCTACGGGTTTTGCTCTTTTGAGTTCGTTAGAGTTCTGGTTGGCTATATACAGCTTGTGGTAGCTAGTTTTGGCTAAGAGCTTGTACATGGGTGTGGTTTGGACTTGGGTTTGGATCGCATGATATTGCTGTGGCTCAGTTTGTTAGCAAAGAGAAGTTTCTCTTGTTTTGACCTACGCTTCGGTGGTTTTGGGTCAGGGTTGTGATTCAGGGGTTTGTTTTAAGGGCTTTAAAGCAGGTTACAGATCGATCTGGTCTGTTTCTCAGTTTTGTGCTCTTATGAGAAAGAACCGACAGTGTACATACATTTGGAGTTGATATATATTGCAGCATTCGTTTTCGTGGTTGTTTTTCTCTGTCTTGTCTCTGTTCAGTACACAACAACTCCACAGCCAGGAACCTCGTGTTTTCCTGGACATCCTTCATGCAAAATCCGACACGACATCGTCTTCCGAAGGCATCCTAGAAGAGCAAGCCACGCACATGGAGGAGGAAGCCACCTAAGTCCCACTCGAGGTACCAGTAGAGCTTCTCACTTTATCAGAGGATGTTTTAGGAGTTCAAGTAGGAACCGATCAGGAGGAGATCGCACCCAGCGAATTAGAGTAGGCAGCAAGTTAAGAAAACAGTTGACATGTTAATTTTGGTAGGAAGCGAAGTCTGCTATCTTGAGAAATGACAGTTTCTCTGATATTTTTAGATGACTGTCCATGTGGCAGGTTAGACAACATTAGGAGTAGAAAGTAAGTTTCCAAACTGAGCAGGGAGCCGACTGCATGTGAGGTGATGGCCTTCTGACAGCGCCCCATCTCTCTTGATTGCAAGTTGAGGATTGGAGGAGATCTCTCCTGCGACTCAAAGCGATAGTATAAGATCGATGCTTAGGAAGATTTTCAAGCACACTACTGTACACACAGAGCACATTACTGTACAAACACATGTGGTTGCACACTACTGTACACACATTACACCTGTTGGGAGAAACATACGAATAGAATTGGATTACACCGGAGGAGTCTGTATCCTCGCTTCCAGCAGTGGATCGATGATGTAGATAGAGATAATGGACAACTTAGAGTAGGGAACGGCATCATCGTGCAGTCCTGTCTCTAAGCTGGTGTGTCGAGGAGTAGGAGCAGGAAGTGGAGGGAGTGAGCTTCCTGAAACCAATGTATCTTCTTCTTGGAGAATTGATTTCAGATTTGAGTGCAGAAGCTTTATCTGTGTCTTATGAGCAGTGAGTTTCCTCGAATTCACACTCAATTGTGCATGGGAAGCCTTCTTCTTGAGTGGCGGTGATTGTTAGAAGCTGTGCAGAGTCGCAGCTTGTCTCATCCAGTAGAGTACTTCGGATCCACGTATGGACAATCCTATGGATAAGCGATCCTAGATGACAGAGTAGTCGGAACAACGACAAAAGAAGAAAGAAGCCTTCTTTCCATAGCAGAAGACGACAAGTAGAAGACTGTGTAACTGTAAGTCAATTTGTGGTCTTCTTTCCCAAATTATTACAAGCAAGGATGGCTTGTCAGTCAGGATCCGGACTAGAAGCCAAACAAGTCTTAATTTCTTATTTTCATCTTGTTTGGATTTTCTCTTCTTCCCCATCTTCTCTCATCTTCCCATCTTCCTATTTTTTTCTAGTGAGCTTCCGAGACTTCTATTAAGCTTCCGTGAAGGTGAATCTCGTTGTAGTGCTGCAGGAAGACCGTTTCCGTAGGCAGAAGCTTGGGAAGGCTATAGAGGGCATACACCATGTGATTGATCTAACCCCGTTGGAAATTGGAAGAGCAATGTGTGATAGACAGTGGTAATTTGACGTCTACGAAGTAGGAGCAGTCTTCTGGAGGTGTGAGAAGCCGAATTGAACCTCAGAAGCCGAGAATTGCTTCGAGAAGACTGTCGTGGGAAGATTGGAAGCCGTGACCGAGAAGCAAGAAGCGTCTCCTCGAGTTTCCTAGTGAATAGTTGTTTGATATTTTAGTTAGTAGTTGTTTGTTTGGATCTAGGGCACCTTCAGAGGGGTCTGGAAGTCGTGTGGTTTTGTGAGAAGACAGGATTTCTAGATAAAATCATGTGTTTGTGTGTTTGAACAGATCTTAGAACTTAGAGCAGCGATACTTGTGCAAATCCTCTGTGCGAACGATATCTTTTATGCTAAATAGGTTAAAAGAGAAATCTTGAGACACTACAACCTCAGTGGTCGTCTTCTCGTCTGATCTGTCAGTCGTAACACGCGTTGGGTTTCTTCAAATTTGCTGAAACTTAATGCATGCGCCGTGTCTTTCGTCATTATGTTGACTCTTGATCCGGAGTCAATTGACACTTTCTTAATTACACAACCTGCAACCTCCACTTCCACTTCTGGAGACCCCAGGTCTTCTGCCTCGATGTGAAACAGAGAAGGTAACTTTGATCTTCTTATCTTAGTAGGCTTCTTCAATGCTTGAAGTAACAACTTCCTGTAGATTTTGTTATCTTCAATCAATTGCTTGAAACTTATGTTAGCCTTCTGTGTTTCCAAATCAGCCATCACATCATAGTGTGGTGTTGTCACATGTTCTTTCTTCACAGATTCTGGTCGACTGTGCTTCTTCGGAACCTCCTCGGTTTTTTATCGAAGTTCTGGCTTCCTTGGCCGAAGTACGGGATACTTCTGGTACGGATGAAGTTGATGATTTGGGGGCTTCGGCCGAAGTTGTGTCAGCCTCTCTTGCCGGAGTTCTTTCTCGTAGTAACTCCTTTTTTAGGAGTTCGTGAACTTCGTCCGTAATATCGACTTGTAGCTTCGGAGGGGTTACACTCTTCAGTATTTCTTCTTCCTCTTCCTCAGTATCCTCCTCAACAGCTGTCTTCTTCTTGGCTTCCTCCATGGTCTTTTTCTACTTTTTCAGCTCTTTCTTCGATTGAGTCTTCAAAGGAGCTTCCTCCGCCTTCCTCTTTGTTTTGAAAGAGCTTCTAGTGTCCACTTTGCAAACCAAGGTTTCTTCAGATGGCCATCTTTCGTCTCCAGTGGCCTTCCATTCCTCTAAGCCCACCTTGTGCAGTTGTGCTTCCGCAGGATGTTCTATCTTGGGATCAAAGCGAACCCCTCGTTTCTCTGTGGGTGGGTTAGTATAGTCTGTTGTGGCATGTCCTGGTTGATGACACTTTTCACAAAGTGCTACGTATCCCAGTGATTTCTTTGGGTGAGGGCAGTTGGGTGACCAATGATCCAAACTGTCGCAATTAAAACAAGACCATGGGATGGTGGTTTATTTGCTCCTATTAGACTCATCAAACGTTTCTGAGATACATTTAAGGCCTTCTCTCTTGGTGCAAACCTTTGAATTGATATGGGTTGAATTGGACTAATTGCTGACGATTGTGGGGGTGTATTCGTTTGTACTTCATATACTTCGTCTGGAGTTTCCACAAAGAATGAGCTATAATACGATTCAAAAGCAGGCGCACATTTGAGTGACTGTGCCTGAAATGTTCTATTATTGTTACATTCCGTATTAGCATGTCCTGGTTTTCCACACGTCGTGCACCATAAGCTCGGGCGGGATGAAGAAGGTGACTTTCTCCTTTCGAGAGATCGTACCATTTGCACTTTCAGATCTGCAAGCCCGTTAATCATCTCCTCCATAAGTTGATTGCTATCCCCTTTGGCTTTGTCTTTCCTCTTCTTCGAACTTTTCTTTTCCTTGGACGAAGAACTTCGTTTCATTCTTCGTTCTTCCTCGCTCGAAGAAGATGAGCTTGCTGATGAAGAGTCTTCGACTTCGGCCAAAGACGACTCATCTTCAGAAGATACTTCGGAGGATGAGGACTCTCGTCGATGTTTCTTATGCTTCTTTCGTCGACTCGACTTCTCTTCCTTCTTCTCCTTCTTTTCTTTCTTCCCTTTCTTCTTCCCTTTTATCCATCCACCTTTACTTCCGAGGGTGGATGCTTCAAATGCTTCTGCTGAAGCAACAACCTCCTCAATGGCGTCCATCTTCCCACGACGATACCAAATCTCCATCTCAATAAGTAAACATATAACAAGTCATTCCGTAGCTTGATCCAAAGAGTATGGGTTGGCTGTACCCATCCTCAGAATTCTATCTAGTAGATTGTAAAATCTCTGAACGTAGTCTTTTAAGCTCTCTTTCTTCCCTCTGACCCAAGTATCGATGTCTCTTGGTACTTTGTTTGCGTGGTTGTACCAGCTGCGCGCTCTCTTCCTGAGAAGACTTGGAAAGATTCACAGACAATTTGGTTCAGCGTCTTCCTTATTAATGACTGATACAGATTCGAACAATTTAATGTAAGCATATGCATCCTCATCGTCATATGAAGATCCTCCTCTGAACTTCGGGTAATCATGTTTTGTGATGGGTTGGCCTACCATACTTCGAACAAATGGAGCTCTTGGAACTTGAGTTGCTATCTTGGCAGGTGCTGGGAGCGGCGCTGGTACAGCAGCTTGAACAAGGACAGTAGAGGCAATACTCGCAGCAGCTGCTGCTTTAGCTTGTCTCTTTTTGAATATGGATGGTCATGTGGTCGGCTGTAAGTAAGGAGCAGCGCTGTCTTTTTGAGCTACTGGAGTTAATGGAAGAAGTTCTCGTACCAGTGCTTGAGGAATAAGTTCTTGTGTCTATAAAAGTTTCACTAAGGTAGTAACAACTTCTACTGCTTTAGTTGCAGCTTCTCTATGTCCTTCCACTAATGGCTTAAGGACACCGTGCTCTTGCAGAGCAGATAGCCAAGTGGAAGTTTTTCTGCGAGCGTCGTGGTTCCTTGAATTTGACATAAAAAGGTGCAGGTATCTGCATATTGTGTTCCAGCCCTTGTGGAATGACGCATTACGCTGATGTTTGGACCAAAAAAGTGTCCGGAGAGGCCTAAGACTATCGGTGAAAAAAAATGGCATGATACTGAGAACGCGAATCGCTGCGCGAAGAAAAGCGAAGAGGTTACAAAAGTAAATATCCCATTAATAAAATAACATGAAAGCATTCTGTTCCAATAGAGGTACACTTCGTTCGAAGAAGTAAATTGATGTTGATGTGCAATTCTAAGTACTTCTTACCTCAGGGTCAGGAGTAAACAACTGCGGATATAAAACAGTATTGACTTCAGGAAAAAGTTACCACCCTACTTCACTTGCTGGATGTTCAGCCCCAGCACTTAGTCGAGTGGTAACTTCTCCAAAGTCAAGTTCTCTCTGAGCAGATTCGAGAGGAGTTGGAGGTAGTGACTTTGGTGTCCGGGGTGAACTTGATTCACCAAGGTTTAGTTCCTTCCTCTTCCATTCTTTTGAGTTAGGTGTTCTCCAACCTCATTCTCTCTTCTTATGCTCTTCTTTTAACTGACGAGCTTCTTCTAGAATCTGTTCTCGATATTCTACTCGTCTTTCATGCCTCATGTCTCTCTCGGATTGCACGTCTCCAGGAGGATCAGACTTGTCCATCGACATACACGTCTCTGGACTTCTGTTCACTGATATTGGATAATTTCAGCATTCACATCCTGGCAGCGGCGCCAAAATTTATTCAGTCTTCTATATGTAACACACAAGAAAAGCAGAAGATGCTTGAAAGTAGTAATTTAAGGATCGAACCCACAGAGATGCAAGTAAAGATCATCCAAAAGTAATAAACATGTGAAAAATGTGATTCTTTATGGTTGTCTTTTATTCTCACAGGCAGAAATCAGTCTCGGTAGAGATCAAACTCAGGTCTATCAAACAAGACAGAGTTGGTATTCCTGACAAATAACATAACAGGTACTAAACATGTCAAGGACCTCAAGAAACAGAGCCACAGATGAAAATGTCCTAACGAAGAAGTACTGTTGAAGTGATACTAAATAGCCTCTAACACCATAAACGCTAAGTATCTTCACACTAAGTTATCTCTACTACTACTGTTCTCGGAAAACTCTGACGAAGAAGACTCTTCTTCCGCCGAAGTACAAGATTAAACTCCTTCCAAAGTGTCTTCACTAAAGAACAACTTCCTCCAAAGTCAACTTCGTCCAACAAACTTCTTCGTAGTAAACTAACCTCGCAAGTTTTGGTTTATTCTTAGACTTCGCCGTAAACTTCTTACTCTGATTTCATGTGTCAAACAGCAAGGCCTTCGGCACCCAGACTAATTCCTACCACAACAAACTATGATACTTCGTAAGTAAATTCCCGAAGTTGACAAACACACAATGGCTTCGTAAACTCAGGAAATAGAAAATCAAAATAACAAACACATAGAGGTCCCGAGCACAAACAACACAACGCTTATATACAGTTCTCCGAAGATGGCGGATCTTCTTCTTAAGAAGTCAGATGTATATCGGTACCGTCGGGTGAAGGTCTTGTACTCGGAACGACACCAGGTACCACACCGGATCCTATCACTAAATCTCTAGCTATCTCGCTCAACAGTCGCTCTAACCTCTCGAAGCTCTCTAACTACTCTTTGTCCTAACCTAGCTACTCGGTTCTTCATCGAAGAACCCTCTATGTCTGTTGCTCCTAAGTCTTGTCTAATATCCTGAAGAAAATTCAACTCCGAAGTATCTAAGTCGATGGCAAAGTAGTTCTTCAGGGTCGGTTCTATCCTACTTCGAAGTTGCGCAACCTGCTCCTCGCTTGTAATGCATCGCCGCTTCAGATCTTCAATCTCCTTGGTCATCTCTGCGATGATGTCCTGGTTGTGATCTCTCTCTTGACGCATCTCATCTAACGTCTTCTTCACAAGTGAAAGGATCTTCTCGTGTTCTTTCCCTTGTTCCACCTTCTGACGAAGAACCTCTTCACGCTCCGAAGTCAGGTTTCGAATCTCTTCAGACTTCGCAGTGTTCTCCTTCTTCACCTCCAGAACCGCAGCGCGTAGATTCTCTTTCTCCTCCAGTCAGTTTCCTCGGCCGAAGTTCATCGTTTGAACTAACTCTGCCAAGTTCAACTGCCGTCCAACGACGTGCTTGTAAGTTCCTCTATTACTCTTTAAGGCAAAGAGTAACGGTACAACAACCTCCTGCAGATACTTCACTGAAGAGCTGAGTTGTTGGACCTCCTCGATTATCAAAGAAGTGACCTTCGCTGCATCATCCTCCTCCTTCTTCTCATGTGGGGTACCATCTTCTTCGGCTTCGACCTCTATAGCTTCTTCGTCCTCAGCGTAGACCGTCCTCGTACACTTCATCTTCTTCCTGGATTTATGTGCAGATCCGGACGTGTCTTCTAAGATCTTTCTTCGTCCATTGTGTCTGACAGGTGTGAGTACTTCGGTGACATCTTTTTCTTCTTCCGTCAGGTTCACGAACTCAGGTGCCTTCTCAGTTACTGTCTCTGCCGTGGTCGCTGTTTGCGTTACAACTTCTTCGGCTACTGCATCTTTGGTCGTCACTTCATCAAAAAACTTCTCCAGTTGTACATCTCTCACTAGAGTCGGTTCGACTTCGAATTCATTGTATTCGACTGCCGCAATGAAGCCTAACTTCTTCTTGTTCGTGTCGGACAGTAACCCCATCCTCATGTAAAACACCGACACGAATGCTCCGATGTTCATCATGTCTTCTTCGGCCTAGAGCTTCTGTACATGGAGGTGGATGATCCTCGTCCAAAGTGCTCGTTTCTCGACGAAGAGCTCCTCAATAAAGTTAATCCGCCAGTTGGACATGTAGGTAGTCCTCCTCGGTCGAAAGATCACCATGATCGCGTCTGCGACTTCTCTCTCCTTCGGGTTGCGATAGTCGTTGGTCTGGTACACATTCCTATCTTGCGGTACTTCTTTGAACAGTTTCAGGAAGTTCTTCACAGCTTCGGCTGATGCCTGCGACCAAATGCTGTCAAAAAGAATATCTCTTTCTTTCCCTGCATCGTCTATACTCAAGACGAAAGACCAATGTGCTTCGGTCCAGTTACAAGACCTTCCATATGATTCGTCCGAAGTATGTTGTCTACAGACCTTCGGCTCATGCACCAACTTTGCCGAGATCATTCCCCACCAAGGCAATAAGAGAAATGATAATCCCATCTCGTCTAAGTCTTTCTCGTATCTACGAAGTCCTACGCGATTTACATCTAACGCGCGAAGTCGCGGCGGCTTGGATGTCTGCATCCCTCACATGTAACGAAGTCCTAAGCTATGAATGAGGTACGAAGAAGTGTCTTCGTCACAAACTGACTTCGACGGAGTGATGATACTTCGTAGGTAGGAGAGTGCGGTGCGCTCCGCTCCTTCCAACAGTGTTCAGACAATAAGACAAATGATCTAAATCATTCTACTTATATATCGCGATGGCTTCTCCACACGTGCCGAAGTCAAGGTTTTTATAGCTTCACTGATGTTCTTCGGCCCTCGCAGTACTACTTCATCACATCTTCTTCTGCTATAACTTCATCGTTCAGACTCCATTTGCCCCACTCAGCACATCGTTAGAAAGTTCCTCGCCCGAGGAATTTAACTATGAGAAAATCCTTTCCCAACTATCTCCATAAATTTGATAGGTTCCTCTAGAACAAAGATTCTTCATTAAACTTCTAATTAACACTACTCTACTTCTATCTTCCATATTTTACTACATATTCTTCTTATTTATTTTACAACTAGCCAATTAATTAACCAAAATGAAAAATCAAGGCTTCATACCGCAGCCAGAAGTTGATGAGACACATCAAGAGGAACTGGAAGAAGCCGCTTCCCCCCTTTCAAGAGCTCCTTGGAAGACTCGATCTTGGAAGATTGTAGTAAGAGCAACATGAAGCATGAGCAAGAGACGTCCCGAACTTGTGACAGGTTGTTCAGACCTCCAGCTTATCAGATCTAGTATTAGAAGAAGAGGGACATCTCTTCTTAGCACTCTGAAGGATACCTCTGACCAAAGGAAGGAGCAGAAGATGCGCAGGTAAGGACCTTGAGTGGGTATATTCATCCCAGCGAACCACTTCTAGAGAGCAGCGGGTATCTCTGAGACACCAAAAGAAAGAAGAAGAGCTCAGGAAGGTCCGATTAGTAGATTTGTTCTGATAAGGTGCTATTTGATCTGAGCGATTCTCAATCATTGTGATGAAGACGAGAGGAAGTGCGAGTAATGTTAGAAGAGATAGTAGTAGTAGAGATGTCATTCGAGGACGAGGTCGAGACGGAGACTCAAGAAAGAGAAGAAGCCGAGACGCAAAGGCTTGTAAGTTCACACATTTAGATCGTTGCATTGCTATGAATGTGATTTTAATGGCTATGAATGTGTTGTTAGCACGGTGAATCACGAATTATGGTCAGCGATTCATCTTGGATCGCTGTGAATTGAAGCAATTCAGTGTGATTCGCTGTGAAATGAGTAGATTCAGCATGAATCACCCGACGTTGGGTAACAATTCAGCATGAATCACTAGCTGCGAATCGCTAAGGAGCAAAACAGTCTCGCGGTGCTACAAAACATGACATGTTTCGCTCCTTACGCCTTGCACATATGCGGTGTCAACTTGTTTCCTCTCCTGAAGCAGCGAAACATGACATGTTTTGCCCCTTATTTGTGTGTATGTCATGCCGTGTGCATGTATCGCTTGTAAGAGATGAAATAGCTTGTTTCATCCTTTACGCTCATTATCTATGTGTATGCCGTACCATGTGCATGTTTCATCTCTTACATATGTATATGTCATGCCGTGTGCACCGTGAGATGAAACAACATGTTTCGTCTTTTACGCTATCGCGGGACGAAACACGGTGCAGCGAGACAAGCCTTACGAGCTGTACATAGGCTTTTCTCGTCGCACCGCAGATCGAAACAGATTTTTTTGTCACTCCTTATGAAGCTCTAGCGAAACACAACATGTTTTGCTCATAAGGGACGCGCTGCAGCGATAGCTAAGTTTCGTCGTCCTCATGAAACACAGCCTATTTTAACATCTTTCGTTTATTGTTTCTTTTATTGTTTCTTTTTGTTTAGCTAGTTTGGAGAAAAGGAGAGAAGGAACATCTATGTTCAAATATAATTACGAGGAAGATGGTTGATATCATTTGAAATGTTGGGTTTGGAAAGAAGAGGTGGAAAATGCTTTATGTGGAGTAGAAGAAGAAGTTATAGATCGATTGAGATTACTTGTGACTTTGTTTTTTGACTTCTCTCGTCTAGATGTAAATAACTATAAACATTTCTCTTTTACTTTTAACTTGCTTTGTTTCTCTTCTTTTACTTTATCCTAAACTCATGCATGTTAGCTTCTTAAACTTGCTTTTTAGTTCTCTTTTTACTTTACCTTAAACTCATGCATGTAGCTCTTTTGAAGTATTTGATTAATTCATTAATTGTGCAGATTTCATATTGTCTACAATTCATCAAGTCTTATGACGCAGAGATTCATCGTGCTATAGTAAGAGGACATGAGATTTTATTGGATGAGTCTTTTGTTCGTAATGCACTTGTTCTACCGATGAGAACTAGTGTCCCTCGTCCTCATAGTGTTAAGAGGAGTTTGATAGATAATTGGTTTCCTCAAAAAGATGAGAAAGAGAACAAGTACTTGTTATGAATGTGTGAATACTCTAAGTGGAGACCAGTCTTTCAGCTCATCAGTTGCATATTTTTGGCTCGTCAATGTCCAAAAGAAATACATAGACAATTAGCTTTGTACTTGAAGAGTAAAGTAGAGAGAGCGGAGAAGATTATGATTGGGCATAGTTCATCTTGGACTCTTTGGATGTCGAGATTTCTTCTATGAAGAAGCATATGAGTAAGGAGAAATTGGTGAGACATCCAGAGACTTGGGTGGGTACGATATTGAGTGTATCCTTCTCGAGTCTCGTACCCTTTGAAGTTTTGATCAAGTGGATACGTCTATTCAAGATCTGAGTCTCCCCAATGATATCAATACCTTCAATCTTCGCAGCGAGATCCTCCACCATACTGTAAGATGTTCTTTTTCCTTTGAGTATTTTGCCTTATGTTCATTTTTTATAGTCTTCCAAAGTGTTGTAGTTTTGAATGTTGTAAGTAGTTTTATAATGTTAAGTTGTCTTTGAATGATATTTGCATTTTAAATATTGATATACTCGGTTCAACTTTTGCAGATGAAGAGATTATTCTTTTGGATAGAATCAATCGAAAAAAGGAGGAAGTAGATGCTTTAACCAATACCATCAAGGAGAAGGAAGAAGAGCTTGTGAAAAAAGTTCTAGAACTCGGAGCTATGGAGTATGAGATTTAAGTGAGGAAAGAAGAGTTATCTCGTATACAAGGGTTGGAAGAGTTTTTGCATCGTCTTATTCATCATACTATCATAAGACGTAAGACTCTTATCCTTGATTTGAATGATCTTTTGGTTAAAGTGGGGAGGAATGAGCAGGAGTTGATGCATGCTTGTGAAAAGGGCTACGTAGTAGAGACTACTCCTAAACAGTCTATATGGTATGCGACTCGACCTGGAGTAAAAGCTTTTCTAATTTTTTTAGATAAGTTTCATATTATCATATGGACATCTCAGACTTTACTCACCACTGAAATTCTAGACATCGAGGGATTTGGGTCACTTTTACCAAGATGAAAGAGCGATATTGGTGGAAAAATATGTACAGGGATGTTGTATCTTTTGTGGAGTCTTGTTTGACATGTCAGATGTATTCGAACATCCGACATCGTGACGGATTACACCCAACTTATCCGCTGGCAATCCATTTCAAGTGGGTGGTAGACTTGGTGATTATGTCGGTTGGATTGTGGCAGATGAGATACTTGGTACTAGCTAGAGAAGATCTTTCAAATCAAGTAGAGGGTAGGACGCTTCGGACAAAGACAACTGAAGGGGTATGTAGATTTCTCTTGGAAGAGGTTGTTTGTCGATATGGATGTGTGAGAAAGATCACTGCAGATCGGGGAGAGTTAGATGCACACGAGGCCCGTGAATTCTTTGCAAGGTGTGGGGTGAGGTTGTCACTGACAACTGCTTACAACCCCGAAGGGAATGCCAAGAGTGAACGTGGTCATCCACCCATTGTGAAGGCTTTGGTGAAGGCCTGCAACGAAAGGGTACACGAGTGATCTCGACTCTTATCATTTGCGTTATGGACAGATCGAACGACGCACAGCTCGATGATAAGTTACATGCCGGTGGAACTCATCACAGGTCAGAAACCTATCATGCCGATTGAAGAACACGTTTTGACATGGAGTGTGTTACCTTGGGAAGACAATCTGACTAGGGAAGAGCTTTTTGCTATTCGAACTAGGCAGTTAGAGAGAAGACCTGAGGATATCCAAGCTGCTTTGGATAGGCTGCGAGAAGCACGATTAAAGAACAAGGTCAGATTTGATCAGTGACATCGTTTGAGACCTAAGGAAATCAAGGAAGGTGATTGGGTGTTAGTCTATGACAACAGTCTACACAACCAGCATAGTGCACTCCGGAAGTTTTCCAGAAGATGATTTGATCCGTATGTGGTGAAGAAGGTTCATGACAACGCAACTTACGCCCTGCAAGAGTTGGATGGAACGAGCTTGAAGATACAAGTGACAAGTAAACGTGTCAAGATTTTCAAAAAGAGAGATGAGGAGGTCGATCTAGCAGATATCTTGACGGAGTTTCAGTTTGAGGATGAGGATTATGCAGAAGACCTTGAAGGTGAGGTTGGCTACGATGGGAAGTAGGACGATAAACCGGTCCACTCTTTGGTTGGTATTTCTGGTGCATATCGGAGGATGCACAAGTTCAGAGGGGGTGGATGTCGTGTCGTAGACCGGCTCCTATCTGAAATTCAGACTTCCATGCTTGTCGCTCCAAAGACACTCATGAGAAAGACAAGCTAGGCCATAGCTTACGGGCTTTTGGCATCATTTCGGATCTCCATTTTCATCACATAGATGGGTAGAGCTCCTTGTCAGCTTTCCATAAGCACTTCGTCTACTTCGTTTGGACGCCTAGTGGAGAAGTTACAGGACTCGAAAGATGGAGAAAACAAGCTAGGCCCCAGCTTACGGGCTTTTGGCGCAACTTCAGATCTTCACTTTCATCACATAGATGGGTAGAGCTCGTTGTCAGCTTTCATGGTCATCTTGTTTACTTCGTTTGGACATCTAGTGAAGAAGTTATGCGACTCAAAAGAAAGCAAAATCAAGCTAGGCCTTAGTTACTTGCTGACTGGGTATTTGAGGCTTCAGAATTTATATCAAAGACGCAAGGGGTCTACTTCATTATTATTGAGAGAACTTCGTACGTACAGAGACTATTACAAGGGGGTTGCTTAAAGGGCTTGCTTGTTCTTACGACCTGTCGGTGGACGTTTTGGAGAATTGGGAAGTCCAATACACGGGCGCAAGGTGTCATCGGGTTCAAATCTGTGCAGGCTACGCACAGGTTAAGACGGTTTGAGAAGAGACGGATCGGGAGATGTGTACTGAGAGAAATTGAGACGCAGGAAAGAGATTTGGAAATTTCAGTTATTTGTGAAGGAGAGTTGGACCGTTCGAGCCGTTCTAGAGTCCAAACTTGCTGTCCTTGGATCCATCGGGATCAGAACATCGAGTTCTACCGGAAATTGAAGACGATACCAAGTTTCATCGGACGGTTTAGGAGTTCTGAGTGAAATTGGCTCGCAGGGAAGCGCTTGCGTCAGATTTTTCATCACTTGTGACTTAAAATTGGGCTGTTCTTCGCGATTGGTGTGCCAAGCTCTTCGTTCTTGGTGCCTACGTGATCAGGGAGTCTTCATCTACGCATAGGAGAAGACCGTACGTGCATTGGATTGTTGGTTTAGGCAAGGTGAGCGAGTTTGAGCCGCAAGGAGTTCATTTACGTCAGTTTTTTGCAATCTGTGACCAAATTTCCTGCGTGGTTTTGCAAGAGGAACTCCAAACGACTTGTTTGGAGTCTCATTGGGTTCGTGATAGCTAGATCTATCTAAGGAAGACGGATATCAGTTTAGACGATCCGTTTGTGCGGTGTGTGCGGTTTTAAGCCGCAGGGAGGAGTTTTTGAAGGTTCGATCACCTACGACCAAAAATCGACGATATCTCGGCTGTTGGGAGTCGGATCTGAAGGTTTCTTGGGTTAACGGAGTCAGCGGAGGAGACCCTATTGACATCTGAAGTCCGTTCGGCGAAAGGAGGAAGTTCACAGATAGGCCTTTTTTTGTTTCTTCGCTACGGGTTTTGCTCTTTTGAGTTCGTTAGAGTTATGGTTGGCTATATACAGCTTGTGGTAGCTAGCATTAGCTAAGAACTTGTACATGGATGTGGTTTGGACTTGGGTTTAGATCGCATGATACTCCTGTGGCTCTACTTGTTAGCAAAGAGAAGTTTCTCTTACTTTGAGCTACGCTTCGGTGTTTTTTGGGTCAAGGTTGAGAATCGGGGGGTTGTTTTTAAGAGCTTGAAGTAGGTTACAGACCGCTCTGGTCTGTTTTTCAGTTTTGTGCTCTTAGGAGAAAGAACCGGCAGTGTACATACATTTGAAGTTGGTATATATCGCAGCGTTCGTTTTCGTGATTGTTTTTATCTGTCTTGTCTCTGTTTCAACACACAACATCTCCACAGCCAAGAACCTCACCTTTTCCTGGACATCCTTCACGCAATATCCGACACGATAGCGTGAACTCTCCGAGACGCACGAAGCACTCTACGAGGGCATATCATGTATAATTTCTTGGAAAAACTTGTTACGATAATATCTTTTTACGATTATCCAGTAAAAATACAAAAAAACTCCATTCAATTATCAATGGCAACGTCGTTGTTACGATTATTTCCGGAAATACAAGATCATTTCGAGATTTTTGAGCATATTCGAGGGTTTGATGTCACTATTGTCACTTCAGCCAACACACAAGATGAGACTGTCATTTTGTGGAGTGGCTTTTTGCAAAAAGAGGTTTAGTCATATGTCAAATCAAATTATACGAGATCACAAACGTAGATTGCTTGTGGCTAAATATGAATTAAAACGAATGCATTATAAAGCCATTTGTCAAGATAGAAATCTTCCTAATAAGATAGTGCGACCTGTTCACAGGTCAAGACGTTGAGTCACGCCTGTGCGCTCTATTCCGCATTCATCCGCACTCGGATGGCGGAGTGAGTGAACTGAGTTTCCATGAAGGTGAAAGTCCTTCTCCCTTGAGAACAGGGTAACAGCGTACCCACATGCCTTTGGAGTGGCATCCAAAGGTGTGAAGCTGGGTAGAAAAGGGATGAAGAACCCGGAAATTGTAAAGCCTTTTCCGTAGTGTAGTCTTCGCCCCCCCGGGGATAAGCGGGTTTCGCTCCCTAGGAAGTGGGGAACGAATAATCTCTAGCAAGGGCGTGACAAATACCCAAAGGGTATTGTCTGGGTGAATACTACAGGGTGGTTATTCTACCTACGAAGGCTAATTACTGAACCGTAGCATCTAAAGCGTCGTAATAGGAAAGCGGGGTGGTATTGCTTCCTACTTCTATTATGTAGGAGACCCCCCGCGTCCGGAATATCAGACAGAGGCCAAGGGAAAGGAATTTTCTGCCCTTTCCCGTTCTTTGAGCGCGCCTCCGGCGTAGAGCGGGAGCCTTACGGCCCAATCCAAAAGGATGAATGGAACCTTCGACCCCGTTAAACTACCATCAACCTTCCCAGAAAGCTCATGACCCTTCGGGGCTTAGGGTGGAAGAGACCGCGCGGGATAGCCAGGCTTGGCTACACCCCCGCGGTCCATAACATGGGACCTTAGTGTTATGTTTCGTAGCACTGTGAGATGAAACATGCTATTTCGTCCCACGATGCACACGGCACGACATACACATGTGTAAGGGGCAAAACAACATATTTTGCCCTTTACGAGTGAAACCTATCATGTTTTGATACACCGCGAGATGAAATAACTATTTTGTCTCGTGATGCACACGACACGTCATACAAATATGTAAAGGATAAAACAACCTATTTCGCCCCTTACGAGCAAAACAAGTCATATTTTGCTGCACCGCTAGACGAAACAAGTTGTTTCATCTCATGATGCACACGACACGACATACACATATGTACAAGCGAAACATGCTATTTCGTCTTGCTTGCACAGAAAAAATATGTGTATAGCTTGTAAGGGACGAAACAGCAAATTTCACCTCTTACTATTTTGTCTCGCGGTGAAACAACAATCGACATACACATATGTAAGGGGTGAAACGTGTCACGGATAAAAATGGATATGTTGTTCCTCTAGATGCAGAAAGGTAGTGTTTATTAACAACAATGAAAACCAAACACGAGAAGTTGGGTATTCATATTTCTGCCAAATACACATGGAAATCTAAGTAGATGAAAATGAGAAACCTTTTCTCTACCATATCAAAATATGAATTTTGACGAGCAGACTCCCCCGCTATACAGTCTATTGCTCTACTGCTGGTTACAACTCTCTAAGTCTACGCAGTGCTTCCACAAATTCCGAAAAGTCTTCTCTCTGCTGTCTCTGGAGTTCTATTACAGTCTTCATTTCTCGAACAATACTTTTTGCAACTACATCTATCTCATTTGCTCTTTCCACCAATGACAGGATCAAGTTATGTAGTCGCTCAATCTCTATAAGCTCCACGTTATCCTCCAATGTGGACTTGAATCTTCTATCGATGGATAAAATGTATAACTATCCATTGCAGTGGCAAGGTCTTTCAAAACGTCTTGAAATTCATCCGAGTGCTCCACCTCAAGCTCCACATCAAACATTGTGAAGCGATTTTGCTGTGCATTCAACCAATTTTAAAACGTCACTTTGCTGAGCAAACGATGTTTAGTATTCCATCTTGCTTCTCCGCGCTTAGTCCCTCGAACTCCTCAGCTGTCATTCTCAAAAGCTTCTCGCCAACGGTCCACACAATTACTATCGGTAATGTATTTCTGCACGATCTTTTCACACTATAATCAGTCAATCCTAGATGAAATCAACATTGTCTCTTGCTTCCTCTTTGATCACATGGGTGCCAAGTCTTTCGACCGAGGACTGATTGACTGAAATACAACACCTTCTTAACAGAGCTTGCATTCGTGTTTGATTCGTTTACACGCTTATAACCTTGAGAAGTTACATGCAACATCAGAGACATAACTCAACAGCTTATATTTTATATGCGTTGAATGGAAGCTGAAACCCATAGAGAAGACATATTGTCGATACATTCTTCAAATTCAGCGAGTGAGCACATCGTCTCTAAAGCTCATCAAGCTTCATCGGCACACCAGAAGCTTGAGACGTAGTTCTGTTTGACATCCTAATTCACTTTACACTCTCTAGTCTTCTAATGGTAATGAGAACTGTCTTCTCGTGTAACTTCTCGCGCGTGTTTTGTTTTGTCGATTGTTATTCATCTGCGTTGCCGTCGTGCTTGTTATCTAATGCTTTCTTCTCTGCATCACGTCGCATATGAAATGCTCTAATCTGTCTATGCATCTTCGCGTCATTGTGACACTGTCCGGTCTTTTTCCGCTCGTGTGCAATGGGACACTACCCACGTAAGACTGTGCATTTCCACAGGCTGACGGTGAAGAGTGACATGGCTTGATCACATGGAACATGATACCGGACGGACGTTCAGTTGCAGGTTGGGGGTTATTATCAAACAACGTTAAGAAGGGTATGATTAAGCGCAGCCATACGTTAAGAGGGGTATGATCAAGCCAATTTTTGGTGCCGTGTTTTCTTCGACACTGATACGACAAATTACGGAAATCCCATTCTCGAGGTTCTGGTGTCGTCATAGCTGTGTGTCGTACTAGCTTCAGGTCGGCAAGGCAGGCCATGCAGCTCCGACCGAACCTCGTGAATTCGCCTTTGTGCAGTGGGAGTTCGTGTGGGGGAGATCTCGGGTATGACTCTTTGAGCAGAAATGTGGGAGATAGGGAGATAGCTTCTATGAGTAGTCCGTAAAGCAGCGTTTGTTGCCAGGAATTGGGAGATTGCTCAGTTTTGGATGATCAGGAGGACCGATGGATCAATTTTTGGTGTTGATGGGAATCTTGACGGTGACGGGAATGCATGGCCTTGCCGGTGCATCACCGTATGACTGTAGGTTCTTACGCCACTTTCTGTCGTCTTTTTCAGACCTCAATCGTATGAGTGTTACACTTTTCTTTCAAGTTTACCCTCTCTGGATCTCTGAGTTGATTCGAATGCTCTTAAATGTTGATGTGAATTACAATTTGGACTGTTTCATACTCTGGGATGATCTCAGTTCTTGTAAGTTCAGTATGTAGTTCTGGATGTGAAAGGAGCTGTTCTAAGGCACTTGAAGTTTGTCAATCATTTCAATATTTGAATTTGAGAATGTTGGCCCAGATGAAATCCCTCTCTGGTTTGTTATGTACGTTTGTAGCTCATCTCTGTTTTATGATATTCTTGACCGTCCAGAACTTACTATATAAGTTCAAATATTTCAGAATCATCTTTCACGTCTTCACGTTTCCAGGTTGGAGGACCTGTTCTGGTGATGTATAATTTCCGTGAGGAGACCATTACAAAATTTCCAGAGGATCAGAGAAAGTTCCATCGTAGCTAACAGTAGTGCTTGCTCTAAAGTTTGTCATATCAAGTTCAGCGTACACATCAACTCGTTTGTAAAGCCTTCAACCGTAAAATTGTGTCACCTGGTAATATGGTTCTGTGGATAGTGCTGACAGACATTCAGTATATCTGTCTACACAGGTGTTTACATAGGTGTTTCCAGTGTACACCTACTCCTCACCTACAGCTGTGTCCGAGTGACTTTTGTTGAGGGAATTGCCACTAACTTTTTTTCTTGTGTCCACTTCAGTGCTGCGGATTGTCAGTTCGACTTTCCCCGGTTGCCGTTGAATTACCTCTCCATGCACTGTTCTTTTGCTATCAGCATCTTAATTCTCCCCCCTTGCTGCTTGGTTTTCGGTTTTGGCTAGCGGATCTACTTTACAGTTTTAGCTGCCTTCTTGCATCGATCGTTAGGCATCGCGTATTGTACTGGACATCTATCATGCATCTTTTATGCACCCACTTGCCAGGGGGTACCAGCTTGGGGATGTGCTCTTCCTACACATTTCTTATTGGACCATCCTCGGTTATACATAAATTTTGCTAACTTCTCAAACCAAGTTAGCATACATGTTCACTACTCTTTGTTACTCACCTTGTACTTACACGGGTTCATAATTATTGGTACATACCTTAAGTGTGCGGAGGTAGTCACTGTTTTCAGTGAAAATTTCTTTAACCGTGTATCAATATATATCTGTCTACACCTAACCGAGTTTCTTACCTCTTACTAGCCATATGCAAACCAAGTTTCTGATCTCTCATACCAGCCATGTGCATTTCTTGGCACGGCTTTACTTTTCAATCTGCTCAAAAAGATTATCTGTAAACCTAGAAACAAGGAACTTCAGAATTTAAACGCCCACAAAATTCAAAACTGCCTGGAAAATTAATTGGTCACTACGGTATGTATAGACTGATTCCTGCCCTTGGTGGGACTTAAGGGACGACTTGGATCACTTTAAACATGCACAGAATGTGAAAGATTTGCTACATAGTACAAAATTATAAAAGTTACGGGCAAGACATGACTTTGTAACTCAGTCTTGATCTCTTTGCGCAGGGCTTGACTTGCATATGAATGCGACAGGATATGACATCCTTGCAGCTTACCAGCAGCGTTCTGCAACCTGGTCAGTTTAATTTCCTCATGTTTTACCTCAAATTCGGAGTTACTCTGGTCTATCCTTTTGCTTTCCTCAGACTTTACAGACAGGTTAATGTAACAGAATAAACAGAGTAGAATAGTCTAAAAGTTTTGAGTCCAAGCATGCTCAAAGTTTACTTCGACTCACTAACTGGATTCCTGGAACCCAGGCTTGTGCGGGCCTAGGTGCCAACTTAAGTGAGATTTACTCTTTGTGATTCGCATCCCTCATAAAGTTCTGTGGAGGTTTTGGCAGGCGAACGGATAAGCTGTACAATCATAGTGAAGTTGAGCAGATCATTGAGGTATGACCTATACCATTTACCGTACTTAAATGTTGAAATTTCAGGTCAGAATGAAGTTTACAGCTCTATTGCTTACAGGTCTTGTAATAGACGTTACAAAGTTGCACCTCTGTTTATATCTTTTTCCAGCTTGGAGCATCAAGACACGTTGAGGTAGAGGTTTCCATACAATTATTCAGGGATCACTTTGGCTTGTTTGTTACAGATCGAACATGCATACCAACTTCTCTCTAATAATTTGACCCGAAGAGATTATGATTATTTCAACATCGACGACTTGGAGGTTAACGAACATTTCTTGATCAGTATTACTTTTCTGCTTAGGTAGCTTTGATGCATATACTTATAGCAATCGGGATAAGCCTAAATCACTGGGTTTTCTTTCAACGTGGTGAGAAGAAATTTCTACAAAATGCAGGAAGATACTGTACAAGCCATGAAGCAATACGAAAGAGAGGCTTTGCTGGTTGACATCCATTTTCCACTTTGGGAGCCCAAATCTTTAGGTAGGTGTCATTTTATAATCTCAAGTTGATCTTCAGAATAAGGTCGCTTGAGATCCTGTTTACCATTTGAAATGCTAAGCATATGGTTGCCTATGTGGATGAAAATACAAAATAGACCCAAGCCCCACCTTTCCACCTAAGAGATGGACACGTTTTCTGTCACAATATGTAATTAAAATGTTCTGTCATTTACATGGTACAGGAGACAAGATCGTATCGGCTGCAGAAACCTTGACTTATGCAAACTTTGGAGAATTGGTGATGAAGAGCTCAGATCCCTGGTTAATTCAAGTAATAAGTCTTACAAAATTTTGCATACAAGGCAGTCTGCTGTGTCGTCGTTAAAGATGTATCGTCAGTTTTCCTTAGCTGCAGCATATTCATTTCTCGGGATTCATCATGGAGAGCATGAGTGAAGTGCTCCGTCTTTGTTGTACTATTTGTAAGGACTTGAGATGCAGAAGCCGAACTTGACATTTTTACCACAGATCTATTCTGATGTCAATCCGGAGTCTAGAAGATTCTCACCAACGTGGGATAAAATCGGTAAGCGAGATCTTGATGTTCCCTCCCCCACCTGCGTTTTTGCGTAGTAATATATTACTCATCAGTTAACTTGTATATTTTTTCTACTTTGATGAGGGTACAAGCTCTGGTTTGGCAGAATGTGTCTCGTGAACTGTGTGAGGGTTTGACTCTGGGTGGTGAAAGGAGTCTCCATTTACTGTTTGCATTGAATAAAGAGTGTGCCTCTGTTCAGTATGGGTATAACAAGTCTGTGGATGACTTATGTTGCTGTGTTCTTCACTAGATTTTAGTTTGTGCATATGGTCGTAGAGTCTTCATTCCTCAGCGAAGTAGGATGAAAGTCAGTGGTGTGTATGAAACCTGCAGACTCTGAATTATATACTAGTTGTACAGTCTAGCTCAAAGGAGATATTTACGTTGACGCAGTGGAGGTACTGGAGGGTGTGGTAACGCTTGGGAGGTTGGAGCTTGGTGAACTACCTTTGGCACTAGTTCTTGCAGAGAGAAACTGGCTCAATGGATATCCCTTCTTTAGGAATGGTAAGAGTAGGAAATACTTTTCACGTTTATAGTTTGCGGTGGACTTTGATCATGTGGGACAAGATTCTGTGTTGGAAGTTTTGATTTCCTAAACACATCTAACTCACTATTACGTACGTTACAGGTCTGCCCGCCATTGTTGCTGTTTTACCGTCGTGTCAAAAATTGGACTGTCTAAGAAGGTAGGTGCTTCTGTTCAAGCAGTAAGAATGATATATTTTTCCACTAGATTGTTGGAGAACTCAGTCGATTATTCATATATTTGACTGGGTTTTGATCATGTATTTGACCATTGTCATGTACCAACATATTTGACTGGGCGTTCTTTGGCCTTTGTAAGTGTAGACAGAAACAACCAAGTCTATTACCACTCACTAAGGTGACTCTATCTGTTTAGGCCGATGAATTACCGTTGATGCCTCTGGAATAGCTAAAGCTCTCTTGTTCTAGGTATTATGGGGAGAAGACAGCTGAGGCAATCACAGATTGGGTTGGAAGCGGGTTGTTGAAGCTCCCTCGAATCTTGTACTACAGCCCCAAGACCTTGGTAACAGTCCATGAATCAATATGCACACGCTGGAGAGTTCATCCTTTTCTAAGATATCTACTTTGCCAGAGAAGTCTTATGTCAATATGTCTTACAATGCTTCGAGTGTACAGTTGACTTCTAGTATTTATTCTCTCGATAGAGTAGCTCGTATTTTGTAGAAACATTGTTCATAGGTTTGCTTCCATTCTCTTTGGGTTCATCTTCGTGTTGCACTTACGAGCCACTCAGAAAACTTCCGATGTATAGGATATCTTTGAATCATAAGAGGGTGCTGATACTGTGTATAGTTGTCTTGTTCTTCCTCAGATCGCTGATATAATTCAGAAACCTGGACCTCATAAGGTTAGTTGTCAGAGCTCAGTCTTTCAGAATATCTTCGACTACGAATTCTAAAATAGATAAGCTGAATACATACAACCGTACTAAAATCTTCCAGGTGTTTGAGTAAGATGTTTTGACAGTTTATGACACCTGAATCAGGTGAAAGTGATTGGATTTTCATATACAGGAGAGCGGGCTGCTGCTTACTTGAGAAAAGCAGCCAAAGATTACTGGGATTACGCTGTATTTGGAATGGTTCTCTGGAGAGAAAGCGAAGCGACATTTTGGGAAACAAAGTGCGTACCATCGCTATTTCATAATGCCTTCACGTGAAGCAATAGAGGGCTTATTTATTGGCTGTGAGCTATGGTTGGCAGCGTTCTCTTACTCGAGGATAATTAGGTGCTCGAAGCTCATCATAACAGTCGTTATTTTATCAGTTACAAATCGTCATACATTTCGTGTTTCTCAAGTCAGCCTGTTGCGCATTTGGTAACTAACAAGGAAAAGTTCATGATGTTTGACCCTAATTAGTATCGTCATTTGTTGTTTCTGAGTTCTGGGAAACATGATTCAGGATTGGAGTGGAGACAGCACCGGCCCTTGTATTCGTGAAAGACCCAGGCCTAAAGCCTGTTATTTATCATGGTAGCCCAGAACCAGCTTCTAAGGCTTCACCATCTCTAGGATGGTGAAGTTGTAGATTCTTTCTAGTATCTAATACTCTGGAATGTATGATATTGCGAAATTTAGCTTGTCGTTCACAGCGGATGTAAATAATCTTCAGTTGCAGGTAACTCTTTTATCTCTGAACGGTGTCGTTAGATTGAGCCCAGTGTCGGTCTTTCATTTTCTATCAGATTCTGGAAGCTTTGTTTCGGGACTTGGTAAATTTTGATGTACTGATGGGATCATTTCTCTCGTTGCGGTGTTTCGCAGGAAAATTTAACTCTTCAACATTTCACCAATTAATGGAGAAACACAAGACTCATGGTGAGTGGGAAGATTGTATGTTCACAGTCGAAGAGTATGTGATAAATTCTGGTTGTCATCGTGTTCTGTTTTATAATTGAGAAAAATCACTTGAAAAGTGTCTTGCCGCTTTTTCTTGTGTTCACACCTGAAAAGGTGTGTTGTTCTGGTTTTACCTGGGACTGATTAAAATTTTTTATAAATTTTTTTTACTTTTTAAAATTTAACTTGAAAATGCGCAGAGCTTCCACAATTACGGGGCGTTACCGCGACAAACTTGGGTTGTGATGCCTCAAATTATTCACTCGCAGGGAACGATACCAGAATTTGGTATTGCGTCATAGTTGTTGGCAAGACGGGCTTTGCACTAAGTCACATGCGGACGGTAAGAGCCGCAACTGTCTGTTCACCGTAGACATGTAGTAGAGTATGAAATCTTTGGGGATCCTTACAAGTGCGAGTTGTCGTTTTGATGTTACAAATTCGAATCTCACAACAGTATTTCTGCAGGTTAGTTATTAGTTTTGTTCTATAGATCTTTACGCTCAAACTATTAGCCAAGGCGTGGAAAGTTTCTTATCGTTTTATGAACAGGTTCTCAGGGGTGTCCAAGAGCAGCTCAAACTTGGTGAAGGAAGAGATTCATCATCTAAGTTTGCAACAGAAGCTTATCAGAAAAGCCGTCTTCGTTTGGCATGGCTTGATGGTGAACTCCAGAAAGTAGGTAATTTCTTCCTTTTGGTACTCTTCAATTAATAACATGGAATTCTATTAAGAAGACCACCAGGTCGAGAAGCTACGAGAAGTCCCGGGGAGACGATCAACCAAATCTTGTAACAGTAATTATGGCTTTTATTTTAACCCACGCAGTACATGGTAAGTTGCGGTTCTAATTTACGACTAGTTAATCCTTCGTTGGCTATACTTTGAATAGTGGTTCTAAACAAGGCTCCATACGCTTCAGGTGAGTAATTCTTCCCTCCTCCGCATTTCCATGTAAGTTACTTCGATAGAAGTTCATGATAGATATCATTTGCTAGCCCAGATGGACGCAACCTGTGAAACTCCAGAAAACTTCAGAGGTTGCTCGAGTCTTAGACATATCTGACATGTTCACCACAGCACTAAGCAAGACCCTCCACACTGAGTCCCCAGCTAGACACCCAGCACTCAGCAACAGGTCATTTACACAGAAGAGAAACAGGAGTCACATAAGGCAGAGCAGTCAGACATAGTCCTGTACTCACAGCACTACATAGACACCACTCTGTACACAGCTCTCGTAACGACTAACCGCCATCCCGGTGTGCGTCGCGTGCTGCTCGTTCGTGTTAACTGGCTCCATTTTCTTTAACTAACTAAAACTCTCCCTTAGCGACTGATTTAGTTTTACTCCTTCCCTCTGCACCTGCGGAGTTCATTGCATGACTAACGAACTTCTGGAACACATTTTCCGTTCTACCAGCTAAACTTTATGTGCTTTATCTTACTAATTGTTTGATTCGGCGTTATTGGGAGACACAGTAATACAAACTATTCTCGCAGTGCATACATCTCAGTACCAGTATCGGTAGTACTAATTTAACCCCTACATGACTCCACACACTTCGCCTTGCTAACACGTCTGTCCCCTCTCGCCTTCATTGCTGATTACGTTATCCTGGCCTGTTTTATGGCCCACTTTACCACCAATGGCCCATCCAGCCCTAGCACGTAAATCTTAATGCTGACTTCAGTATCACTTCGCACTCGATCTTCAGCCCGGTCAGTTGCACACTACGGACAGGAATGACTGGAAAGCGCAGTCACACCACACGGAGTCCTTATCTTATAATGGGTTTTCAAGTAACAAGGGGGTTAGCTATCAGCTCCGTTTCAGAGTTGAATAAACCTAGGAGAGCCTGGAGGTCATATGAACAGCATTGAGACGTCGAAAGGCTTCTGTACTGAGTTTAATCTGTGTGTTAGTTGGAGTGAACAGCGCGTTTCCCATCGACGTAGATATGATATTTCAAGCTCGCTGAACATTCTCGTCGCTTGGATGTACTTAACTGAAATTTCTGTAACTTCCGTTATTTTAATTAGGTGACCGTCCCAAGATATTTCTGATTCACTACCTTAGTGAAGCGGATGTATTTAGCAAAGATTCCTCTAATCACCAACATGTGTTTGCAGGACTACTGTTATTTCTACTTGAATTCGGAAAGTATGTTCGAAGCTTGTGGTCCAAAGAAGTATGAAATAGACGACCGTCCCAAGATATATCTGATTCGCTACCTTCGCGAAGTGAAGAAGGACGACGGAGGAGAATCCCAGAAGAAGAGGTGGCTCCCAAAGACAATATGGGAGAGACAGACCGACGAGGAAAAGAAGTACGCTCATCAGTTGGTTACGACATACAATGGTTCTTCAGATGTCGCTGAGGTGGTATTTTGGCCCCAGTTAACTGCATCGGATATATTAAAGCTTGAGAACAATGCGTCACTTAACCACCAACATGACTAGCCAACTTCTACCGTGTTAAAAATATTGCTAACCATCGTATTGGTGTGCTCGCAGATCATGACGTGGATATCTAATATGGTGTACCAGGGTGACACACAGGAGCTACCTAGCTTTGTGAGTTTAGTTAAGTTTGAGTTTCTGTGCTGTGGATTTGGATGTCTGTCGGTATGTCATTTGTGAACTTAAGTAATCCGACCTGAATTCTTCTGCAGAGAGGGAAAAGTCCAGAGCTCGTACCAGAGGAAAGTGTTCCCTTCGCAGCAAAATCTCAAAACTTTGTCGGGGATTTGAAGGAGAAAATTGTTGAGAAGGGTCAGAAGTTTACATACATGTTACAGGATTTCAGAGATGATCCAAAATTCATCCCTCTCCTCCTATTCATAGCGCTCTTCTACACAACTGCCTGGTTCCTCAGTACCAGATATAAGGTGATTCTGAGCAGTCAAAAACAAATGATAACGTTATCAGCATGTCTGTGTGTCGCGATACGGTGTTCACCTTTCTTGAGGTTTGTTAAGCTCATTTGCGTATCAGTATCAGTTCGGATAATGCATTTACTATATACAGTGGCCTCTGGTGAAATTATGCAGGTGACTCCTGTTGCACCGGTTTCAAGGGAAGTAGCAGATGGCAGGCTCAACGGGGGAGCTGACCAACAACCAGGTCAAGAGAACTTATCTGGTGAAACATCAAACGTTCAAGAATCAGTGGGTGCTGACGAAACATCAAACGTTGAAGAATCAGTTGGTATGTCAGTACGTAGAAGAAGGAACGAGTCTACTCAAGGGCCTTCCCTGAGAACTTGATTGCAACAGAGAGAGATCTCACAAAAAAATCTCTAACTTTTATCCGCAGAATCATAATTTTGAGGATTTAGCTACTTTAAGCAAGAAAGGAGCTGTGTTGGTGACAGTAGTCGAAGTTTGGAAATTATCAGGAATATTGTAGTGCGATGCATTTGGGTTCATCCTATTGCGCGTGTCCCCGATCAGTGAGTTCTCACGTAGCAGAGCACTCAAAGAGCACTGTGATGACTGACTGTCGTCGGTTCAGATTGGGCTATTCTCTCACGATCCAAGCAGAACATTCTAGTCGGAACTCCGTAATGTATCTTTGAGCTTAGTGACTTCTGCTTAGAGAGGTTTCGGATATACTTGGTGCTTTAAGGTTGTTCTCCATAAATTATTAGCATAGTTCGTTCACGGAAGTCGGAAGTTCGGAAGGGTCACAGTCACTCTACTGACTTTAGTACGATATATGGCCATCGGGGACATTCGAAGCTTCTCAACTCAAAATCTATGAACTTAGTACCGCATTTATAATCCACAAGGCGTTAGCTCAAATCAGCTACAACGTCAAAAGACCAAGTCCGTCAGTTTCCTTGTTCACCGGATCACTGCATAAGCGAGCGACTGTGTTATAAAGGGATGTATAAGGGTAGTTAAAGGTCTCTGCCCATTTGCGTATTTTCTGTACTTCTATTTTTATTTCTTATTTTTTTGAAACCCCCAGTACGCATACTAGTAGTCCTGGTACTTCAATTCGCGGGTTCTCTCTCAAAAAGCTCAGGCTCTCTGCTTTTATACCCATACCAAGGGTTTAAGACCCCCGGCTGGTAATGTACCATAAATCAATCACAGTACTGTAGTCTACTATAGTGAAATATGTATACATGTTCATTGGAGTTTCATGTTGAACTTGGACGTGGTAGCACTTCAAGTTGACTTCGTATGTTAGAACAAAACCACTGTAGTCCTTTTGTAAATGTCAGAAGGTTGTCATGCACGCTACCCGATGCTCGGGGAGTTTCTGAATATAGTGTTATGATTTCCGGTGTTTTATCGGAATTCCCTCTCTTGAGCTAAATTTTAGCTCAAGAGTGGTTTGTCCGAAAATTTCCAACAAAACAACATATCCAACTTGCCTTCCCTTCCGCCAAACACTTACCGATTTGCACCAGAAACCTTCCCGGGCACTGAAATTCCTACAGTCTAGCCGGCCAATTCGCGCAAGGAATATCGCTCTCGATTGTAGCCATTCGTTAGATGCGGGAAGTGCACACTCTGAACTATTCAAGCTGCGTTCACATAGTGCTTTTGCGTCCAGTTTTCCCAAGTGCGGCTGGGCTCCATCGGCGGCGTTGCTTTTGGTGCGTTGTGCCGCATCCGAAACGACTGGACTGCCGCACTATGCTAGTGGACCGGTATAAGTGAAGGGAATATGAAGGTCGGGGCTACAACGATTTTATATCTTCTTTGATTTAGATTCATTCAATCATTTTTTCCTTTCGTCGGTCGTGGCATCAACTTCAGCAGTACTGCATATTTCCTCGATGGAGGAGAGAAATATGCATGGGTTTAATTTAGTTTCAGAAGGGTTAGATATTAAATTAAACTAATGTACAAACAGTTTAAAGTTTTCAGACTTGTATCTTTGGTAGCGTGGTTGTGTATTCATGTTTTTTGGTTTATATTTTGGGTTTTCTGTGTTTCCAAGTATTGGTTAATATTTAATATTTATAAATTATTTATATTATTTATTAGTATTTATATATTTTCTAATATTATTAAACAATAGTTTATTATCCTAACAAGAGTTTCTCAGAAGTTAATCGAGCATATATATACATTAATGAAGAAAAAGTATATAAATTCTAATATATATATATATATCTAAAAGAAAATAAACCTAAAGTCTAAAATCCGATGACGCAAAATCTCACGATGTGAATGCAGCTTAGTACAGACGAATCTTGATCTAGTTTATAAGCACGTGCGAACAAGACGAGGACGAATATTTAACGATATTATGCGAACTTATTGTAACGATACAGAAGAGTGTCTCTCACGGACATTACCAAGTCATGATTCATGACGAATTGAGTTGACTTGCTAGTGCAGTACCACATCGTGATCCTAGCTGATTGTTCAGTGGGCATTGTCCAGACTCTGGATTACTATTGCATAGGTTTTGACTTCTGAAGCTTGTGATAGAACTTCTATATCTTCAACCGATCCTCATAACTTGGGTCTGTCACTTGGAGATGTAGATGTGCAGAAGCAGCAGTTCTGACTAGAGTCCTTACGAAACTATGATTCAAATTCTCTTTTGACTTGAACTCATAGAGCAATTGTGACTTGCCAGTGATTTTTGTTGTGTTTGAACTCCGTTCGGCTCTGGCTCTGACTGTAAAAATGAACTTCTCTTGGCCTTATCTGATTAAACCCATAAGAACGTTCTTAGCTAACCGTTGTCTTTTTGTTTTTCTCGCATATTTCTATCCCTGATGTTTCAGGATAGTGGAATCCATGTTTTCCAATAAAAATAAAATTGAAATTTTAAGCGTTTCTATGTCCTCTGACTTTCTGTGCGTTGGAGATGTTGATATAGCATAAATTTTTATCGTATATCATTTGATATTGTCATCAAGTCTTGTACCCATTTCTTACTTGCAATGAAAAATAAAAATGAATCAGACTTTTCCTAATGTATAAATAAAGCTGAAAAGTATCAGTTGTATAATAACGCAAGTTATGCTAGTAGAATAGAGCCTACAGCTGCAGTGCAGCAACCTTGTTAATTTGTTAGTTTTATAGTCTAATGCTTTTTGGTACTGTACCACAACAGGGACTCTAGTATTCGATTTCGCACAGTACTGTTGGTAACTGTTTAGACTCTTTTTATCACCAGAGTGTCGCAGAATTGTCCTTCATCGAGGTACTTTACAGAAGCCTATCCTACACAGACGCGCAACAGATTTCAAGATTCACTCCGTGTTGCATAAAAATGGGTTCTGCTGATGTCTCCACTGTGGATCTTCATTGGCAGTTCGAGTTTCTACTGTGCTGCCTTCTCGTCACAGCTACGAGAAGGCAGCACAGTCTCTAAATTTTAGAGACCTCAATATGTCAATGTAATTCTATTGTATGTCAGATATAATTGCATCCAATCGACTCTGAACGACCTTGGAATCCGAGTATAAAGGGAAATTACCTTCCTTGTAATACACATTTATCCAGATGCGATGCAAATGTGTATGACATTATGATTCTGGGATAATCTTTCGACTAGGATATTGACGCATGCTACATTTAGAAGTCCGAAACGCTTTCGATTAATTTATTCTCTAAGACATCTTGTCATAACTGTTAAGAATAAATGAATGTGTGGATGAATTGATAGATTCTTGATAGTATGTTATAGCATTTATAACTTTTGCATTGCGTAGTCTGCAGTTTACTTATGGGTTATGTCTGGCTCTACTAGCAACTCTCGGTAGTGTTATCATTTAAAGATTATAGTTAAAACTATTTTTCATTATAGTTTAGTACAGAATCAATAAATTTTAGTATTTACGAACTCTCAACAGTCAAATGTACAAGGCATTGGGAGAAAATATTGGTGCATTCACATCACAACGACAAAAGCGACCATGCAATCTCACATTATTATCTCTGTTATCTGGAAGGAGCTATTGCAACAATGATATTCATAATAGTTCAAATAATATGTGTAAAGAAGAAATTATTTTTTTTGATTGGACCAGATTGAGTCTACAATAGAAACAACATATCTTTTGCTTTGATGTTCGGTTCATTGCGATACTAGATCGTTTTTCATGTATCATATGAATGTTGCATGAGCCTCTGAAGTGCATGTTACATATATATTTTCACTTCTTCCGGTGGGAGGAGGTTAGTTGATAGATTAAACTTTAAATAGAGTCTAATTTTTCATAGGACAAAAATTGATCTTATGGTTCTTGGAGTGCGGTTTAACACCCATGTCTTATAGTTTTTTTTCCACAAGTTTTGGCATGCATTATGTTTATAGTATTTATTTATAGAATATACTTTTAATTTAACATTACTTTCTATTTTCTACTTTCTATTTATAGAATTATAACTAACAGCTTCTAAACAACCATAATCTAACATTGATTAATAGATCTAGTAGTGCAACTGGACTAGACAACGCAATTGATTCTTATCAAATTTTAGAGCTATTAATCAATATTAGATTATGGTTGTTTAAAAGCTGTTAGTTATAATTCTGTAAATGGAATTATAAGTAACAGAAGTGCATTGCATGCATATTCGTTTGATAAGATTGTTATCTTAGTCTTCACCTATGAATTTTATAAAAAGATTAGAAAATATCATCCAGAAATATATTACAGATAGTTATGGAAGTTAGTCCGAATAGATATAAAAAGATTGTCTGGATATGTCACGACTCTCATTTTCAGGATCGGGCATAGATGCGAACAACAGAACCCTAGTGGACTTGCACTAGGTTGTGAACGTTGCGAGTAGGACTTAACGGTTTGGTCAAGAAGTCGAGAACAGATGAACCTTAAGTTGTTTTCTGAACCAAAGTTGGAACATTGAATAAGACATAAGGGTCTATCCCAAGACGATCCTAGACAAACGTTGACCTAAAGGGGCAAATATGAAAACAGACCGAAATGTAAGACTGAAACATAAATATGAGACAGAGACATGGATCCGACACAGACGGACTCTGACTCGGACGCTGGTCAAAAATCACAGGGTCCAAAGTTGGTATTGGACCTCGATTCCTCGAAAAAATCCTAAGTGTTGGAACTCAAGTGACATTTTAGGTCGTGGACGGAGCTTTACATAAGATCTCGAGGCAAGTATCATTGGAAAGGTCTTGACGATAGCTTTTCAATGATATGCAGAACTCCTAGAATTGACATCGGAGTTGAGAATCATAACTGATCTTGTAATCGGGTTGTGATATAGAGACCAAAGAGAAGGGGAGGTCGTCGATCTCCAAAATATATATGAGAGGGACTCGATGTCTGGATGGGTCAGGACGAGTCACCCGATCTCAAAGTTTGACAGACGGACTCTGGAGGCATGAGGTGATGGATGAGCTAGAACCAAGACGCGTTCTGGTCCAAACTTGGACGTTCGGACTCAAGAACAACCCAAGAGTTGGGGAAAGACTAGAGAACGAGACTACGGGTTAGACCACCGTTCGAGAGCTTCAATTCAGTTCGTCGTGACGACTCTGTCCATATGATAAAGTTGAAAAGAGAGCAAGAGAATAGAGTATGTATGAAAGGGTCCAGACGTAGACATGATAGAGTTGCTTGGTCAGAGGCAGGAGTTTAAGAGGTTTGTAGTAGTAAAAGAGTTAAGAGACGAGGGTATACACACATCAGAAGGCATCCAGATCAAACGAGCCCGAACTAACAGCCATGCTTGCATAATGCGAGAAGTTGTACGAGATAGGTTCAGCTGATCCAGTAGAGCAGTCAGCAGGAGTCACCAGAGAAGAAAGAAACTGGAGCAAGAAGAAGGAGGTCCAGATGGGATGTGGATCATTGGAAAAGAGACTGGAACAAATTTAGAAAATAATGCAAACTGGAAATGCTTTAAGTTGAGTATTCCTAAGCCCCCTTGCATTTCTGATAGAGTAATATAATTCCATTTAGTCAGCGCGACTTTCGATTTACCAGCCTGGATAGTACTCCATAAAAAATGACGTTGTAGACGCTGAAGACACTGCAGCTGGGACCGTCGCAGAGCTAGAATGGACAAAGAGAACACCGATATCCCTTGTAGCAAGAACCAAAGCAAAACAACACGAGCAGGAAAGGAAGAAAATGAGAGTTGAGGGTATTGAACCGAGTGGCAGGGGAATGTAGACAAGAGGTCAAAGCGTCAGAGAGACGAAGTTCGAAAGCAATAGAGACACCCACGTATCGGACCAGCTGAAAGTGCGTCGCAAGCTTGTAGGGGTGATGAGACAACCAAGCGGGAGAGGAAATATACTTACATGTGATTAAAAGTTGGGACTTGGTCAAATTGACCTTAGCCTCGAACGCCGACTGAAATGAAGCGAGCAAAGAAATTAAAATTGAAACGGAGAAGAGTGAAGCTCGAAGTATAGCGTAATACCGTCAACAAAACAACATGCTCCAAGAGTCATGTCACGAGCGAGAATGACGATATGCAAGAACACTTGCCGAGCCGCATCAGAAACATGTTAAGGAATAAGATGGTGGAAAAGGTGAAGAGAAGAGATGCCAAAGGGCACCCTTGTCGTATACCACTCAATATAAGAAAAGGGTCTGTAAGCCAACTCGCATAATGAACCCACTTGGTTGCTCTAGTAGAGGGTCCAACCAGAAGGCTCACGAACTCTTGCACGAACCCCAGTCGTTGTAATAACTCCCAGAGGTAAGTGTAAGAGAACCTGTCATAAGCTTTTTGAAATCCAGCATGAACATCCTTGCAGTTCGCCTATGCCGCTTCAAGTACTCATGTGCCAAATAAAACATAACTATACCGACCTTCCTGTGATAAACCTATTTTGTTGAGCCGGTACCAAACGGAGAAGAAGCTAGTCTCTCAATGCCTCTTGTACGTGAATATACTACACTGCTAATTGTTAAATGATTACAGAACCCTGAGAACTAGGAAGTGATCCCGGTGATATTCTCGAGTTGAACAAGAGATCCAGTTTTATACCAGGAGACTCGAAAGATCAACCCTGTAACTTGGTAACCATATCCCCCACTTCAGGATGACTACCAGTCTACCACGTAAGAATGGTAAGGATGTCACGATTATGTGACCAGAACAAGTTTTGTCTCTGATGCTTGTTCCTGATCATGGAGACAAACCGCAGTTACTAGTTGGAGGGATCTTTCACGGGATGTTTGTTGGAGAAACACGAGTCACGACCTAGTGCTCCTCCTTATGAGTGCACGACTCAACTACACCTGCAAATTGTAATGTCTCCTACAAATCAAGGTGCTGGGCAGCAATGAAATAGCGAGGCAAAGGAGAAGTGAAGAAAGTCAATTCAAAAACTGAAGTCAGGAACAGAAAACGACAATACTGTATATTTACTTGTTTCTGTCGTCTCCGAAAATCGACGACTAGCTGTGCAAATGCTTTAGAAACAAGGTTTCATTGTCCTCTGCAGAAGCCACTCAACTGCTCCCATGCAACTTATCCGTACACCCGTCGAGCGTAGTTTCTGTCTGGCAAAGGTGAGCAGGACTTGAATGAGTTCATCACGACTTTCTGGAGAGCCACTTAGCAATTGCAGATTACTTTGCAGTTTCTGTAGTTAAGAGTTACCTCATTTCATGCGAAGTTAAAAAGGTAGAGTCATAAGCGGTTGAAGGCATAGGTTAACTCCTCCGCAGCACGACGTAGGGATACCGACGGAGCGGGATGAGGGGGCGGAGCGGCACGGCCGAGGGGGGGGCTAGTTTAGCCCTCCACTTAGTGAGAGTGTATACACGCAGGGGTAATTGTTCGAAGGTTTACACCAATTAGGAAGTGATTAGCGAGCTAGGGTTGCGGTTTTTGGAGTGGTAGGGCTGTTTGTTGTGTTTCAACAACAGCGAGCGTTAAGAAATGCTGGGCAGAGACAGCGAGAGTGAAGTCGAGTGTAGGAAGAAGCACGACAATTATGAAACGCTTTATTTCGGGGTGGTAAGAAGAGTCGGGTCGGACAAGAGCTTAGATCTGGAAAAAAAGAGAGCAAGAAGAGAGTCCCTAAACCTAATAGACTCGAGGCGGATGGGGAACCCGGATAGAAGCACCGCGACGGTAGAGGGCCTCCTGCACTCGCAAAAGAAACGTAATGTAGAACGAGAGGAGGAGGCAGAATCGGTAACCTGGCCGGACGAAACAACTCCTGTGCCGGTGGCACTGATGGAAGAAGGTACTGTCACCCTGGGAGAGGCCCTTGGGGCTGCTCCCCAAGGAGGAGTTATGGCTGCGAGCCCACAGGGGGATGTCGGTACGGTTCTCGGGGGAGCGAAAGACAAGCTCGACGGCGGAAGTCCCAGTTCGGGAGACGAGAAGGGGAAGTCACACTCCTGCCTCGAGGAATCACCAAAGACAGTCGAACCTGCACAGACGAGCACGAAGAACACAGTAGAAAAGGGAAAGCTGCAGGAAAATAACACAGGTAAGGATGTGCATAGTGAGAAGGGAACGCTGAGCGTACAAAATAGTTGGGTCAAGCCGTTGAAAGGGGTTGGGAAATCGGGTTTGAACCCTTACCTCGAAGGATTAAATCCTCTTGCAGGAGCGGGGATGTCGGATGGTGAGCTGAAAGAGGCGCTTCTAAACATCCAAAAGAATCAACTCCTCGGAGAACTGAAGAATGGAGTGAAAGTGAACCTCGATAGGAACCTGGTGGCAAGCCGGCTAGCGCTTCTGAAAATGACGGCGGTAGTCCTCTCGACGATTGACTGTAGCCCCTCCAGAGATGCCTTTGAAACGTGGACCCTCAGGAGACTCGGACAGGGAATGGGGGTACAAATAAACCAACTACGAATGCTTAACCGGAAAAACTTTCTAGTGGTACTAGCGACGCCGGATCAGCTTCCGGAATCAAGTACTCAGAGAAGCCCCACTTTTCAGCAATGGGAGGATAGTGCTGGCAGCCCCTTGGACACCGGGACACAGAACACAGGCGGAAAATCCGAAAGCAGTGGCCGTTTGGATGGACCTACCTCTGGTCGACCCAACTTTCGAGATAGAAGCCGACACCTTGCTGGCAGCAATCGGACCGGTATTGTACAAGTCGTCAACAAAAACAACAAATGCTTACCCGCACATAAGGGGCTGTGTGTTGATTGACCCCGATGCGGAACTAAAGGACCACCTACAGATTCAGTTGGAGGTGGGGACAACGGTGGCCCAGCCTATAGTCTACCAGTCGTTACCTGACACCTGCTTCTCGTGTAAAAGAAGGGGGCACTTTGCGAGAAACTGTCCAGAAAACGTCAGGAAAGGGGCGGCTTCGGGAAAAGGATCGGTAGAGGGGAAGGGACAGAAGGAGGCAGCTGCCACGGGTCCTCCTGTCGAAGCTCCACAGAAGACTAGCAATGAAGAGGAGTTCACAAAAGTAACTAAAAAGAAATGGTCACGTAAGGTCCTTAATGGGAGGACTACACAGACTCAGACGAACCGGTTCAATGTGCTAGAGGTGGAAGAGGAGACAACTGAAGCAAGAGGAAAAGCGAAGGAAGGAGAGCAGGAGGAAGGGGAAAAAAAGGGGGAGGAGGGAAAGGGATCCGAAAGAGGAGAAGAAACCATACCGACATTTAAACCTCTTAACGAAGGGCTCAGACCTGCTTGTCAGTCTCTTGTAGCCAGCGATGCGGAATCCACCCAGACACAACCCCCCTCGAACGAGGCTAAAGAGGCCCTCCCGGACTTGAACATGGAAGCCGGGCTCAACCAACAATCAAGAAGCAGTCAGAAAGAGTTGGAAGAGACATGTGGGGGCGAGACAACAACTGAAGAAAAATCTGACAAGGGTGTTGATACAGGAGCGGCCATCAAGTCGGCAAAGTCAGGCAAAGGAGAGGAGCACCAGGCAACCACAGAGGAGAATCAAGGTAAAGAGGCTGCGATGGTGTTAGATAGAGTAAGGATGTCGCTGAGGACGAGTTTCAAAGGGACTGCACGGCTGATGACATGTGGAGCGGGAGCCCGCTCGAGACAGAGATGCCTTCAGCTCGGAGGGAGAGAAGCCCCAATCAAAAATTCAGGGAAGCTTCCACTGGTGACGGAAGAAAAGGAAGAGGCCAGGAGACTTCTGATCCACCAAGGGAGGAGAAAGTAAGTGAGAGGGAAACTGGTACGGTCGAGGGAGAACAAGGTGGACAGTGGGGGGCTATCTCGGCAGGGCCGTGGGGAGGCCCTCCCTCGCCTGACCTTACACCTATCTCGCCACTGCGGTCTATGGAGAGGGAGGTGCTCAGCGAGATCATACCGAACCTGATATCCAACAGAAGAGGATCGAGGAGAGAGATCACTCAGAAGTCGGTTGGATTACTTTCCAAGCCGATGAGTAGAGGAATCGGGAAGGGAAACACGAGCAAAGATAAGCCAAAGAAGAAGGGGAACACGGGAAGAGCTAGGAACCTGATGACGGAGCTGAACCCAGCCTAGTCACGGGAAGAAGACAAGATGCTCAAGAAGAACTGTTAGTACCCATAAACAAGTTATAAATGCAGACAAAACTCAAAATAGCGTCGTGGAATGTAAGAGGCCTAAGCGATCCGCATCGCGTGACTATCCTTCGCCGCTGGCTAGGAAGAGAAAAAGTGCAGGCGGACATCATTGCCTTACAAGAGATGAAGACTGAAGAACAGCGATTAGAGTTTAATTTAAAGCAGGTGGTGAAGGATGGAACAAGGATTGTGGATTACGCGGAGGGTGGCAGAGGGGGGGGCTGCGCTCCTAATAAACGATCACGTGAAAGTCGTACAACACGGAGTAAAGGGGGACGGGTCTGTTGCTTGTGCCATCATTGACTCGGCTATCGGACACATCGGGGTTGCCTCGGTTTACACTCCGAATAAAAGGGAAGGAAGAAGAGGGCTCTGGGAATGGATTGCCAACAAGACGAGAGAAGGGAAGTGGGTTTTGCTGGGGGACTGGAATATGATAGAGATGCCAGACGACAGCGTGGGGCCCTCGCCTCTCCTCCATGGCAGCGAACTCCGGATTTGGAGGAACACCCTCCTGCAGGTTGATCTGGTCGACGCCTTGTTCTGCGCTATACGGAGGGAAGGGCCAGTTTTCACTAGACAGGTCCAAACTGGAGGTAGACGGGACCAGGCGAGGCTGGACAGGGCCTATCTTAACAACAGCGCGGACTGGTGCACAGGGGTTACACGGATAGTCCACGATGGTAGACAAACACTCTCAGACCACATACCGATCACAGTGGAAATCCAGCTTAAGGAAGAAGAAACGGGAGGGAGAACTAAAAGGACGACTTACTTTAAGATGGAGGTAGAGATGCTTAAGGACGCGAGTGTCAGAGCTAAGATAGAGTCGGTATGGAGGGATCAGCAAAGAAAGGTTGGCGATCCAAGGACTAAGTGGGCGGTGGGCTGGGCCAAGACACGAAGAGTACTGATAGAGGAAAAAAGAGCTGCAGGTCGAAGGGTCTCCTCCAAGGCTAGTCTAGAGGGGGAACTGCAGAGACTTAGGGTGCTAGCGAGTGGAGAAGACTCGGAAGAGACGAAGAGAACGCTTCAAGTGACAGAGGAAAAAGTCAGACGGAGAGAACATCAAGACGCCATCCTCTGGAGGAAGAGAAGCCGCATCAGATGGCTGAAGGAGGCTGAGGCCCCTTCCCGATACTTTTTCGTGCAACTCAAGGCTAAACATAAACGAGAAGCGATGAAAGGGGTGGTGCTGGAGAACGGGGAGGTCACGGAGGACCATGGGGAAATCCTAAACAGAGTACACAGGTTTTATTCTGGACTTTTTAAGAATGATGCGGAAGTAGCCAAAAATAAGGAGGAGAGAGAAGAGGTGCTGCTTCTAACTTCCAAGTGGGTCTCCGTGGGGCAAAACGAGCAATTGGTAGCCCCCCCCCACCAGCGAGGAAGTGGAGAGGACGGTCCTAAACTTCCCAAAGGAGAAATCGCCTGGCATCGACGGTGTTACTTACGAGATGCTGCAGGCCTGTTGGCCTTTCATCAAAGAGGAATGCACTGCAATGGTAACCGAATTCTGGAGGACCGCCAAGATAGACGGGAAGACACGGCAGGGGGTAATCAAACTCTTGCTGAAAGGGGGTGACAGAAAAGAGTTGGGCAACTAGCGACCGATAACTCTACTCACGGCAACCTACAAGATACTCAGTAAAATTCTGGCGGAGAGGCTGAAAGAGGTTATAGGAGACGTTGTGGACGAGCAGCAAACTGGTTTTATTCGGGACAGAGACATACATGACAACATTCTAAGCTTCAAGCTGGGTCAGGAAATGACGGAAGTGAAGGGCTGGAAGTCTCTGTTCCTTAAAATTGACTTCATGAAGGCGTACGACCGAGTCTCTCAGATTTATCTGTGGGACACGATGGAGTCCATGCGTTTCGACTCTCACTTCGTGAACCTGCTTAAGGGCCTAACGGAAGACGGGATGTCCAAAGTTCACCTAAACGGAGGCTTTACTGAAGAAATCGAACTAGGAAGAGGGGTGCGTCAAGGATGCTCGGTGGCCCCCTTTCTGTTCGCCATAGCCACCCAGTCCTTGATGAATATGATCAAGAGGGCCAGGGAACAGGGCGAGATCGAAGGGCTATGGTCGGGCGAGGGCCCCCCCTGCTACATCAGCTCTTTGCTGATGACACAGGGATAATCATCGAAGGAACGGAGGAATGCTTTAAGGCAACAAAAAAAGTACTCCACAAATACGAGAAAATATCAGGGGCGGAGCTAAACCTGGAAAAGACGATGGTTATTCTGATGGGGATGGAGGAGGTACCAAGATGGTTGGAGGAAACTGGCTGTTTACTGGCGAGGCCTGGACAAATGATAAAATATTTAGGCGTGTGGATCGGGAGGAATCTGTCTGAAAGTCAGGTTATCGAGAAGATTGTAGGGAGAATTCAAGACAGACTACAACACTGGTCCAATCGAATGCTTTCCTGGCCTAGTCGGGTGATCCTCTTGACCCACGTGCTCCGAGCTATCCCGGCTTACCAACTCACCGGAGTCGACTGTTCGACCAACGGCCTCAAAAAGCTAGAAGAGATATGCAGGACCTTCCTATGGGACAGAAACTCGGAGGGTAGGCCGAAGATCCCGATCGTGGCATGGGAGACGATTGCGAATCCCAAGATAGAGGGGGGTCTAGACATAGTATCCTTCAGAAAGGTGACCCAGGCGCTCAAGCTAAAATACATCGCTAAAATCCTAAACGGAGGCAAGCAAGATTGGGTGAACATAGCGAAGTGGGGCATTAAAGACAGTATGAAAGGAAAAAGATATAAGAATATGACGGAGGGATGGTCCCCGGAAGACTGCATTCTGATGTTGCCAGGGTTCACGGTGCGGAGCCTGCCGACCCTAGACAACATGTTACAGAGCTGGAAGAAGGTGGCGAACAAGATTGTTTTCGAAGGGGAAAGGGTGCAATTACCTGGGAACCTGCCAACTAGAGTGGTGGCGGAGTTGTGGGCGAAAAAGGAAGGGATCGACGACCCAAGAAGGAGGGATGTGTTGAGGGAGCTAAAAAGGAGCTCTCTTACCTCTCTGAACGCCCTGAAACTTAAGGATCTCCACGACTCATTGGGGGGGTCTCGCTATCGAGGTCAACCGTGGTTCAGGGAGAGGCAGAGAACAGCAACATCGCTAAGCTTACGCGTTGGGCCGGGACTACGCAGACGATAAAAGGAGGGTTGCACGATAGCGGGAACTGGCTATGGAGACTGGAAGGCAAAACCGTGCAGGGGTGGAGCCTTGACTTCAGAACTTGGAAGGGGTTGCTACCGGCTAAGACGAAAAACCTCGACCTAATAAACGCGAGATGGGAGAGAAACGACTCAGAGGAGATATGGGAAGCAAGATGGAGAAGAGTATTGCAGAAAGGAGGCAACTTGAGGACCAATCTCTGGCTGTGGAGGCTTCTAAACCATGGATTTTTCACTAACAGGAGGGCGAAGCTGATGGCTATTGGTGATGGGCGATGCGCGAAGGGTTGTGATGAGGTGGAGACCATTAGGTATTTGTTCTGGGACTGTACGGTGGTTAAAAGAAGATGGGAGAGGCTATGAACGAGATTGTGAGCTCCTCTACGCTGAAGGAAGCGGACTGCTAGAAACCATCGATAAAGCACTGGCAATTCAGAAACGCAACCCCGCCCTCCTCCACCTTCTAGTGGAACACACCCAGACGGCGTGGGCTGAGAGAGCAGAGCAAATTTTCAGAGGAGAAAGATCCAACCGCCCGGCAGCGAGGATTGTGGCTGAAGCCAGCAAAGCGCTATGGGCTGGTCTTCGCGACGACGCTGGCAATGAACAAAAGATGGCCTGGGCGGCGGCGATGAAAACACTAGGGGCTATACAAAGGAGATGGCAGTCCCAAGGCCCAAGCAATCAAGAGGGAAGACGTTCTGACAGCTAGCGACGAGAAAGTACCTAAGTCATGATGGTGATAAGAGAAAAGAACGAGAGGAGAGCGAGGAATATCGAGGTGAAGAGGAGGACGACGGCGTTGAAAAGGGGACGCCCTTCGGAGCAGGAGGTCGACGCGAAGCAAAGGTCGAAAGAGGAAGGCGACTGTGGACGCCTCAATCATGAGTGTCGGGGCACCAGACCGAGGTGGGGCCGCAAGCTCGTGGTCTTCGCTCTGGCGGAGAAGGACACCCTTAACAATCGAGTTAGTAACCTCAACACTAACTTCACGAGGGACATTACTACCTCGAGATACGCGCCGGATGCTAAAGAGGTGAACGCTCACGACGACCCGGTCGATCTGGAGAAGGCGATGGCGAACAAGGGGCCGAGGTGGTGGAATATGCGGGCGACTCCCAACCTGCTCACGAATTGGGGGAGCAATTGCGAGTTACCCCACACCCGCACGAGGAAAGACGTGCAGACTGAGAGTAGAAGCAGCTACATGATGGTCATGAGTGTTCAATTCGGCATTCTGCCGCACGGCAGAAAGGATCGCTCGTTGTCTGATCGTTTTAGGTCGCGTAGTGCCAAGAGGGAGAGGCCTCGGGGGAAGCACAGCTTTGGTAACCCCGCCAGAATTGGCGGGGACTGCATCACTTGGAACCCGCGTGTGGGCGCCCAGGTTTTTTTCACTATATTGATAATAAAGTAACGGTGAGCGTACTGCCGCTCTTTGACTTATAAATAAATAAATAAATAAATAAATAAGCGGTTGAATGACTCTTAAACCCACTGTACGGGTATAAACGCATAAAAGCATGGGTATTTATTTTTTCTTATCAATGTACTTGAGGTGAGATAAAATTCTCTTTTGCTCCAAGAAATCTGTAAACTTCATCTTGACATTTCTCTATTAGTAATAAGTAGTTTGTTTTGAACTGAATTACAAATTGTAAAGTTAATGAAGAACTTTGGTTTAAGTCCTTATTTCACAGATTCCGTGTTCGGATGAAGATGTTATCACCAGAATTTTCTACTTAATGGTTATATTTTTTAGCTCTCTGAAAGCGGACCAGTAAAAGAAATACATACTAAACAGATCTTGTACGATATGGTAATAGTAACCAGATTCAGAAGAGAGACAGGATATTGAACCTCATGTACACTTAGAAGTGTACATGAGGCGTAATTTATGAACTAATCTTTTTCTTAGAAAGGATTAGCTCTAAATTAAAGTCTCAAAGTTTACCTTCATTCATCAAACATTCTCTTTATAGTCGGATAGGTTCCAGTTATAGTGACAACGCTTATGGTTTTCTGGTTTCCAGATGTCATGTGTCTCGTTCACTTATTTTTTATTTAGCATTTCACATTAATGCTTTTAAATTTAGATGCAAGTTTGTCGTTTGACTTGCATTCAACGACCACCACGACTGTATATTAAGACTGTATATTTTGTATAGCTCCAGACTCCTTGCTGGAGCTATAGACGCCTCCGCGGCAACATCCACGGAAGAAGAACGTTCTCCGTTTTGTATCCCCCTCGGATCAGAATATTTCAGAACGAGCAACTTTACGTTACGTTCTAACGTCCAAATTACCCAGCCTTGTCTGTTTTTTATAGTTTTTGTCTTTTTCCTTTAGTACAAGGCCGTGGGGAAGGATATTGTTGCTTGTTGATACTCCCCGTATGTACTTTGAGCTTGATCAAATCTCTCTTAATTATTGCTTGATCATATCCATGACTGGTTAGAGACCCTGATACTTTATTGTATAAATATTATGAGGTGAAAAACTGGAGTCGCGGAGTTATATTTGGTTCACCTCGCTTTGTACAATTAAACTTTTGTTTTTAATTTTCTTGGTGATGGAAGTTTCATATAAATTGTATATGTTTTCACTATTTCACCTGATCACGCTTCCATTTGTGAATTTCTAAACTGGTAATTACAGTCAACGTCAGTGAAATCAGTAGTGAAATTTTTTATTTTTACAAGCGCCGGAAGGGTTAGGGAATAAATTAATGCAAAGATTTATTTCCTAAAGTGAATGTATGTTATCCTTATGGGTTATGTCTGCGACATCCGCTGTTCTGTAGTAAGTTAATATATAACATTTATAATAATCAATAATTTGTACCAACAGCTTATCTAAGATCTTGATTTAACATTTAAACATTTTAGTATAACACATAGCAGTGAATCATTTTTATAACTACTGACTTAGTCGAGGTCTTCTTTTCGTGCTACAGCCAGTCTCTGTACGCGGATCGTTCCCTATTCTGTCGCTTGTCTTCTTCTCTCCTTGCATGTAATAATATTACCTTGTCACTGTTTACTTGCATATTTCATCTTAGCTCTGTTAACTTCATGTATTTGAGTGTAACTGCTTTTATACGTGTTTTATTTTACAGTCTAAACCTTGCAGTTTTGGGTGGTTCTATTGAAACTTAAATATTGAACATACCCCTCTAAATTATTCTGAAAATGAATTTTTACTTTTCCTCATTAATGATATATGAGAGGTAATTATTTCTCTGCTTCTCCTCTTGGAGGATTGTCAGAGATAATTATTTCTCCTACTAGGGAGTTATCTTATAATTCCTCTAAGCTAGAGAGTTAATTTAACTTCCTGTCATATAGAGTGATGCAAGATTCGAACCGAAATCAAACTGCCTCCAAACTGAAACTGTTGTCACTACGACAATACCATGTATATGTTTATAGTGCATGGTGTCTCCACAATATATTACATGATGTCTTCTTCCGGAGCAAAAAAAGTATTCTATTATATGTTCATACTACCAAAATTAAAATAGTAAAAAAGTCTTATACTCATAGTTCTCAAGGACTTTCTTACTATCACTCAAGACGAAATATTTTTCTCAACATAATGTTAGACAAATGAATAGATTCTTTTTATATTAACGCTAAATTTCCATCATAGCCAATTACTGTTCAAGATTTTTTTTTATTTGTTATGTTTGTCTTTTTTCTTCTTTTTGCCTAAAGTACACTTTGGATGCATACTATTTATTGAGAACATAGTGACATCTCATGCATATGCATCTCATGTTAAATTCGATTCAACAAGTTCTACAGCGCAAATATTTGGTTTTATTCAGTAACTAACTACAGTTGAATATAATAGTGAGTGTAAAAGCTAAAATTTCTCTAACGTCCAGAAGGAAAGAGGAGTAGATTGTCAAAAGATAATTTTGTCTAGAACCGTACATCACTTAAGGTGCTATCCCTATAAGTATTAGTTTTTGGAATTTTATAATGAATTAGTTACGCATTGAACTTACTTACGTTTGCATGCATGCACGATTTGAATAAAAAATCAATTAGAGACTGCCACGACTGTTTCTAGCGGATGCCTCCGGAGGTGACCACAGCCTAACACTCGCCGCGGCGACTAATACACATATTAGGACACATATTAGGGCGTGTCAAAGGTTACAGCTTTGACACGCCCTAATATGGACGTAACCTGAGGTTTCGACCGTAGAAAAAGACAACGAGAAGAAAGAGGAGATATTAAAGGTGTTTGTTAGGATAAACGACAAACGGTATCCATCCACTTTGTCAGTTTCTATCAGTTCTTTGGAAACCGAGGATATGTTACGCATAATAATAAATTAAAATTGACTATATAGTGTCTGGGTACAGGGACAGACAAGAAGAAAACCGTGGAAACTACGTGATAATACGAGGTCCGAGTTATTCCGTGGTTGATTGGATCACCTCTTTTGCATATTCACCTCTTCCATCTGAAGATGGAAGAGAGCTGCAAGTTCAATTCAGTTATGAATGTAAATTTTTTGGTCCAGTAGACTCTCGCACTTGTACCATCTGATGCACATAGTCCTGCACTCCATTTATGAGTTTTTTAACAACATTTTCATAGTACCTGGAAACTAATATTTAATATTTAATTTGATTTAATATAGAATATTCGTATAATATTTATAATACTTCTTATAACATAAAGAGAACAAAAGTACCGAAATTGATCGAGCATGCTTATTTGCCATCTGTAAACTGCGTCATCAGTCCCATTGTACCTCCAACTTTACAGGGTAGTTTAACAAACTCGGTTCTCCAACTGCGAGGGGTGGGCACGTACAGTACACCGCCTTTAAACCAGTCTGCTTTCTAACTTTAATATTCAGTAGCACCTGCATATTCTTCGCCTCTTGCCTATTTTTCAGGAAGAGTTAGGTAATAAATTAAATAAATAAATATTTAATTTATTATTCTCTTACTTGTATATTTGACAGTGCGGCGGTCTATTCATTGCTTATGGTTTATATCAGAGTCTTCTTTTATTTAAGGGTTAGGCTAACACTTACTGTTTATAAATTTTTGGTTATTTTTATTTATTTAGGAAATAATTTATTTATTATTTATTTTTCCTCCGATAATAATAAATGAGCAAAAGTTCTCATCGTTCATCGAGCATGCATATATTCACTTTTTTTAAGTTCAGAAGATAAGAATATGCAAAAAGCTTTAATTTATGTCTTAATTTTTTCTCTTGGAAAGATTAATATCTATATTTCATCATATTTTATTTTTTATTTTCAAAAAATTAATATTTAGAAATTAAAATGTTTTTACTCATAAGAGGCAACGATCTTTATACTAGAAAAAAGTTCTGTCTGCGTGAGTTACTTATGGGTTATGTGTAACTCAAGGTACCGTATGTAATCAAGTTTACCAAAAAATATATTAATTTTAGTTATTTAAATTTAATATTTTAAATTTAGTAAAATAAATTTAGAAAACTTTGCTGCCACAAGTCACTGTGACAATTTGCAAATCTAGTCTAGCACCGGTCTTCTCCATAACTGTGCGCTTTAGTAAACTATAATTTTAGCTAAAATTTTTTGAATGTTATTGTCAACCAGTTGTCCATCATTATTTTGTGTTCTGTTTAAACATTTTTCTTTTTCCTCCGTGCACTTAGAAGTGTACTTTAGATGCATATTTTACTAAGATAAGATAAACATACATATTCACCCTCTTTCAAGTTAGGAAGAGGAAGAATATACATACTCTTTAATTTATAAAAAATTAATATTTTTATTATCTAGAATACTTTACTTATAATAGAAGGGGTTACGTTTGAACTCACTACTTATAGTGTTTTCCTTTACCCACCGTTCACGTGTTATGTTCACCTGAGAAGTAAAAGCGCTTCCGTTTGAACTCAATGCGATTATAGGTTCCTCTTGCCAGAGTTCACGTGTTACGATCTGAGAATGATTTAAATTTATAAATTAATTTAGATATTTAAATGTAAGTATTTAGATTTCGATATAGATCTACCTTGTAACTGTGCTCTGTGCAGTAAGCAAACATTGCGCATGTTTGCTTACTTCACGGAAGACTTTTACTTTTTAAAGAAATTATCTCTTAAAAATGATTATGTATAACGAATCATTTAAAAAAATACATATTTCTGTATTTCTGCTTTTCCTTTTGTGTCTCTTTGCTCTTGTGTCATTTGGGATGCATATTTTAACTTCAGGCGAAGCTTTTGGCGACAACCGATCCCAAAATACTGTAAAACTGCCATCACGATGAGCATGGTGGTCACCCCTCACAAACATTCAGTTCGAGGGTTCGAACCTGTCCGGTGGTCAAGTGCAGCGTATGAGCACTGGCACTAGCACTGGCTGATTAATCGCTCCCACTGGGAATCTGTGCACATATTGCCGGGTTCGTGCTCCTTCTGGCTTTGGTCAGGAGTGCTACGTACCCACATGCCCATGACCCGAAAATAGGCCTTTCATTTCCTTCTCTACTGTAAAATGCGACTTGGTAGGACGAATACAAACATGAAGGAATAGAATAGACACTGCCGACTCATAATGCTCGGAAGTCGAGAGAATCCGGTTCGCTAATCTTAAATTCCTGGTAGGTTATGAGATTTATGCTGAATGTATCCGGGGATTACGATCTCGGAATTATCTTTCCTTTTCCCCGGAATTTACCCATTTCACCTCAGTTCGGATACGACATCAGCAGTCGACTTGCCGGTCACCCACGAACTTGGGAGCGCCGACCAGAGACTAATGCAGCGGAAACGAGTGCTCAGCCAGTTCTCGAGTCCACATATATGCCTCGTAACTACTAACGTATTTCACTGTCCACTAGCGCGCAACCACGTGTACATGATAGTGTATAGAGCTGACTAGCTGCTTTCAGAGGAGTACTGCTGCCACGCAGGAATACCAAGGTGTGACGTCAACTGAAGACTTGAGTCAGTCAGTGAAATATATTTAATTTGTTTCTTATTATAGTTCTTGTCCCTTGTCTCTTTGAGTCAGTGAGTGATCGAGTTTCACTCTGGGTAGTGCGGGACCCAAGGATACGAAGGTGGAATAGAATGCCGCGAGCCGAAAGCGAGCGCGTAACAGGAAGAGAAGAGAAGTCCATGAGGACGAGGAACGAGCTTTAGTTGATTTCAGAACGAGTTTTGAGGATCTGTGGCAATTCGATTTGACGATCTGTCGCAACTGGATTCTAAACAGTAAGAATATGGTTCGGTAGAAACAGGAAGGAAGCAGAGCGGAAGGACCATTGAAGAGGAAAGGAACAGAGCAAAGTGCGGGCAAGAAGAAAGAAACGAAAGAAGAAAAGGAACAGATTTCCGAACGAGATTTGGTTTGAACATTTGTGGGAATTGGATTCTAAACAGTAAGAGCATGGTTCGGTAGAGAACAGGAAGGCAGCATCGCGGAAGAATCATTGAAGAGGAATAGAGCAGAGTGCAGGCAAGAAGGAAGGAACGAAGGAAGAGAAGGAACATAGAGTTTACTGGAGGTGGATGCAGCGAGAGTGGGACGAGGAATACTGCCAGAGAGGTTGATCAAATTGTAGTCATAGATTCGAAAGTCGTCACAACGGGGTCCAAGGCGGAGCCAGAGGACTTCGTAGTGAGTAGAATGCATGCGGCGAAGAGCGCCCTGAAAAAACTTAGTCGAGGAAGGCGGGGTGAGTCACCCGGGGCTGAGTCCCCGAGGTCGCAAGACGGTAGCTCGTCCCGCAGCTCGCAGATCTCTCCTAATTCTGAGCAAGCGGTAGCGCCCCTGACGCTCCTGTTCTTCCATTCAAGAAATGACAATGTAGAAGCGCTACAGAAGCTGCTGAAGGAGGACCGGAGTCTTGCGAGCAAGAGGGATTATGACGATCGCACTGCACTTCATGTGGCCGCCACTTATGGGTGCACGAACGCCGCCAAGGTGCTGCTTGACAACGGCGCGGAAGTCAATGCGCAGGATCGCTGGCAAAATTCTGTAAGAATCTTGCCTCCGACTCGTGTTTCAATCTTGTACGACGAGGTCATACTTGATGTTATTCAAGAGTGCAGCGAAGCAGTTTATGAGAGCAGCGAAGGCCGAGATAACTAGCTTTCCTTTGAAATGCTGGATGGCTCCCTTGTGAAGGGGAAACCGTGGTAACGTCAGTACTGGCTTTAGTTTAGCTTGCTCGGATCTTCCTGAACCAATAGTTTTAACTGAACTTGGCATTTTCCAGTCTGGCTTTTAAGACAAAGGCGTCTTCAAACTAGAGTGGGAAAAGTGTCGTTAACTTCATATGTGATGGGAGACTCCCAGTGCATGCTTTAGTTCACGGATTATGCTTAAAGAAGCTTTGCTCTTTATTGGGTGCATAAGCGCAATGAGGCAATAAGTTGAATTTAGTTGAAGTAGTTGATAAAGTCTGCGAGACAATTAGTTGTCATCTTGGTTCGAACGAGGTGGTGATTCTTCAGATCTCGCGTTTGGCTGTGTGGTGAATTAACTTGAGGGTTACAAGGAGATACCCTCGAGCGGAGACATTCGAGTTTCCGCTCGGAAAAGTCGATGCTCAGAGTTTTAGATTTTCCAGCTAGAGCTTTAGAAACTTGGCCGCATCCTGAAGAGCAGTTAGTGTTTCAACCCCAGTGATTGTTCAAGATGCCCTTATCTGCCAGTCTTTGGTGAGACATTCCTGCAGTTACTTGTGTTGTTGCACGTTGTAAATGGTCAGCCTCTCGTTCTCATCTCACCACTGTTTGTCAAGTCAATGCTTTAATGAGGTGCGTTGGCGACACAAAATGGGTTTTCCATACGAAAAGTTTTCTCTGGTGCTGTGAGTAACTAACGTGATTAATTAGTGGGGCACGAGCAAGAAAACGCATAGGATAGTTTATTCACGATAAATTACGTCTGTATTCACGGGACCCGGATTGTGGATGCTTGTAGCCCTTAGCAGATGCGAAGGCTTCAAACTACCAGGAGTTGATGAAATTGTTGACTTCGCATGGCGGGGAAATAAGGGTTTGTATTCTTCATCTAACCCTTCCATTACTTTACGGTTGTTCATTTTACATGATTATTTTTGAAGATCTCATTGTTGGTAACCGCTATTCTTGTACGAGCAAAGCTGAGATTGGTGGTCAGGTCACATCTTTGTTGGTGGACCAGTATGAGCGTGACTGTGGAAGTGCTCCACTTCTTCAGTCGGGGCACTTGTGCTGCAGCAGATAATGCCGTCTACCTCCATATCAGATCTGAATGCTGAAGCTGTACATTTCATCGTCGTCTAACAGGGAAATCATGGCCAGGAAATTAAATGTGTAGAACCCCCAAAAATACTTAAGTCTGATTGGGAAATCGATCCTTCAGAGATCGACCTTATGAACAGCACGAAGATTGGCAAGGTCCGTATCCGGTATTTGATCTCGTTCTCCCTGTTGAATGTTGCATACACGTGCATGTTTCGATTGGAGATTTTGGATAATTTTCTACTCCATGTCGTAGTCTCGTTATGGCTGATTTAGCTTCTATTGTTACGTGCCAGGGTTCGTTTGGTGAAATAAGGAAATTATGTTGGCGAGGGACCCCTGTTGCAGTGAAAACAATCTTACCAGCACTCTCGGATGACAAGCTGGTGGTGTAAGCATTTGATTCTCAGCTTTTATTCACCAACTCACGTAGTATCTTTCATGCAAAATACATCTGGCACAGTTATACCGTACTACTAACCTATTTCGCGCAAAACTGCAAAAGGCATTTATTCTTACTGTATCGCGCACTAATGTTGATTCAGCAAATAGTTCACGCAAGTCCAATGGAGTTATTTACGTACTTCGCGCAGCTGGTTACACTACTGAGCTCACACAGTTTAATCCTCATGTAAAACTGGTCTAACGTGTCATTTAGGTCTTGGCGTGCACATATGCCTCTCTCTCCTTTTCGCGCAACCACCAGTCGTATTGCTTACTGTACACGCACCGCCTCCTAATATTTCAAAAATACATCGCGCGTGAGAATGCGCGAAATAGGTTAGCAGTACGTGTCAAGTCGACAGGTGGGGTCAGAGAGCGGTCGAAGTTACGAAAGATGTTCGTTCTCACGCTTCTGTTTGAGATGCACTGAGAAGTCTTGACAACTGCACTTCCAATGAAGTCTGTCCATGATATTGAGAGGGGAATGAAAGTTCACTTTAATATGAAAAGAAGGTGTCGTAAGTTTACAGTTAAGTTACCTCGTATGTGACCGCAAGATGTTTTGAATAAGCAGGCAAGATTTCAGACATGAAGTGGAGTTGCTTGTGAAGGTGCGCCATCCAAATATTGTCCAGTTTCTGGGCGCCGTCACAAAGAAACCTCCACTTATGCTAATCACGGAATATCTACCAGGGGTATGTGACCTACCGAAGCTTGTTCAAGCCTTCTTTGCTCTATTTGTAGCTTACAGTAGTGGTGTACAGTTTGGAGGTTTACCTTTTGAGACATTCTGGATAGTTGATGGATTAGAAAATCCGCACCATTTCGCTTGAACGCTATGTACAGCTGCTGGTTCATTACCGTCATTTCCTCTAGGTCACCTTAGTATGGTTCGTTAAGAGAGTGGCACACGGGCTAACGAGAGGATTCTCATCCGACAGGGCGATTTGCACGTTGTGCTTAAAGACAAGGGTCCATTACCTGCAGCGACAATTGTCAGCTATGCACTTGACATTGCGAGGTCAGATGTTTGGATGTTTGATTCGGTGAATACGGGAAAGGGCAGTTACTTATATGGTAGACTATGATATCTGTTTTGGCTTGGTTGTTGTCTTCGCGCACCTAAATTGAAGATGGACGAAGCTGTTACACAGTGTACCAGTTAATTTGCAGCTGATCAGATTTAAAGCTGTTTGAGTGATGCAGAGGTGTAACTTACTTGCACAATGGGCCCAACACAATAATCCATCGAGATCTCAAGCCACGGTGAATTCTTGTATTTACTTAGCATTCTATCAGCAGTTGCTTGCCTGTATCCCGGAGGAATGAATTTGTGACAGCTGTCTTTACTTGAGCCTTATATAGATGCTTTGAGCTGTAGAACTCAATTGTGTTACTTGTTGTGCTGTTTCTCATGGACCAAGGTGTTCTCGTCTCGCAGAAACGTTCTTATTGGCGAATCCAATCAGTTGAAGGTCGGAGACTTTGGACTCAGCAAATTGATGAAGATGACGAATCTGCATGATATATACAAGATGACTGGAGAAACAGGCAGTTGTAAGGCTTACATGCTCACGTTTTCCAAGTCTACACATCTTTAGCTAAGGAATTTCTTTCTTTCCATAACTATGTCTGGTGTCTGGAAAGCTTCATACCACAGTATGCATCCTGTTTGTAGGCCTAGGTTAGGTTGACGTTACTCTGGTGACGATATGACGGGAATGCGCAAGTAGTGGCTGGCTGGCTGCTTTATCAGATTTTGCTGATTGTCGATGCGTGAATAAGAAGCTCTACTGAAAGACCCAAGTTAGCACTTGATACTTGTCACTAACTTGTACTTGTAACAGATCGGTACATGGCTCCCGAGGTCTTCGAGCATCGTGCTTATGATAAAAGTGTCGATGTGTTTTCGTTCGCAATCATTTTATATGAGGTATGACCGTGATTGTCCAACCTTTGCTGTTTTCTTGTGTACCGGAGTGAGACTAATAAATTTGATTACTTCGTTTAGATACGAGTAGCACTGACATTTCTGTACATGTCTGTGTACGTTACTTCATTGCGGGATGAGTCATGTCTAGTAGGTTAGCAGATAATGTGGTCAGTTTCTTTCTGGCCTTTTGTGGTAGTAAAATGCACTGAGAAGTTCGCGAGTTGTCGAATCTGAGCTTCCAAAGTAGCATGTAGATTGTCGTTTAGTACGATTTTTTTAAAGACCTACTCTCTTTCAGATATTAGCTTGACGTGAGGAGCTTAACGCCGAATGTTAACACTCACACTGAGTCAACAGTTCCTTGTGACTACATTCACTTTTAACTTATAGTTCATAACCGGAAGTACGGATTCTCATTTGTTTCTCCTTAGGATTACTCGGTTACACTGTGTATTCTTCAAGCACAAGCGCAGCGGATTGTTTCAGCTCTATTATTTATATATCTTATGCATTTTTCTTTCCGTTGGTCCGCCCCTAGGTTACAGATATTCGCCAACTTGATGCTTAAAGTTAGCGCACATTCAGAACCAAATGCATCAGTGACGCACTGGCATGAAATTTTTTCTTCCTTAACTACCTCTGACTGTCGTCTCGCTGTATTCACTCGAAAATAGGTGCTCCTCAACTCACTTGAACTGACTCTCTTTTGCGCGGGGTTCTTTGGCTATCTCAATCTAGTTCGCGTTGACTGCCTTCGCTTATTTCACTATTGTAGTACACAACTCCAGTTGTTTCCACTTCTTTGTTAGCTTTTACATTAGAATCGATCATATTGCATCAAGACATACCGCATTTGTTTTCCGGCAGTGGCAGTGGCATCGAACTTGGCGCTGAAGTTTGGCTGTCTCAATCTACGTTCGCCTTGACTTGCAGTATTTTCTGGCAGTGGCATTGAACTTGGCATTGAACTTTAGCTATCTCAATCTACGTTCGCCTTGACTGCCTTGCTTATTTCACTATTGTAGTACACAACTCCAGTTGTTTTCACTTTGCATTAGCTTTACATTAGCTTTTACATTAGACTCGATCAGATTGCATCAATACCTACTGCATTTGATTTCTGGCAGTGGCATTGAACTCGGCATTGAACTTTATACCAAGGGGAACCTTTTCTGGAAATGTGCTTCGTACTACACATTCCCATCGGCACACCCTCCGGTTACAAACAATTAGCTAACTCCACTTGGCAAGTTAGCGCAAATTCGGCCCCTAATCGCTTCTTACTGTGTACTTGGCCGGGCTAAGTGCGCGTTACATCTGTAATATGGTCCTTGATAAAATCTGCTTTTCTCGACGTATGAATATATGTGCTTCGCTGGGCTCGCTGCCCATCGAAGTACATAGCTGCCCTCAGATGTCCCGGAACTGAATAGAAACGCCTGGACCGACAAGGCCCTGATGAGTTGGCAAAGTGCTCAATTTTGTTTGATCACTTTTCCTACTCACTGGTAGCCGCCTAACCCTCTCTGTCGGGTGCCGATGAAGTCAGAGAGCAGGTTGAGGTGCATGCACCGGGAGAGTGTTCTGCTGCATGCTCCGAGTGTACTTGTGGTAGTTAGGTTCTTGAGTGTACATCTAATCATTACCTAGAACTGCGCCCGTGACCTTTGTGCAACAGACTTTTTTGTATATTCCTTTGACTTTTGTTGGGAGAATTGCTTCTAACCTCTGCGTTCTTCGTGGTTGACACTCTGGTGTTGCGTTTGCTGGCTCGATTATTCTCGATTGCCGCCTGTATGCTTCTCCAGACGATGTATCTTGTGTTTATGTTCGTCCTTTTCTAGATAACCTGCCCTTCATGTTCTCTGGTTTGCGACTTGTCGGTCTATATTATAGTTATAGTACTTTTCTCGCTCAGATCGTTAGGCATCGTAATTTGTACTTGTATTTTGTCTTACAACCACCGGGGGATACCATCTTGGAAATGTGCTTACCCTACACATTTCCTCTTGGCCCGACCTCGGTTATATACATTCGCTGACTTGTCACACCAAGTTAGCATACATGTTACCACTCTTTGTTACTCACTTTGTACTTGCATGGGTTCAAAACTATTTGGGGGTTACCTAAGTTTGCGGGCGAAGTCACTGTTTTCTCAGAAAGCTGCTTTATCCGTGTACCAATATATATTCCTTTGCCTGGTTGGTCGTTCTTTCACTCGCCACTTCCGGCTGCTTTTACTGATTGTTCTTGAACTCATGTACACTAACTCTTTTCTTTGCGGTCTCGTAATTCCATTCTTTGCTATTGAAGCTTTTTACTTACTTCACTCTTGCTGTATTCAGCGCCACGATTAGATTCTTCATTCGCTTCGATCAGCTTGCATTGCATACTGTAAAGGTCACTACATTGCACTTACATAGACTGGCATTGCACCTTCTACGTGTCGGCTATATTGCACTCTATACCTGGGGGAACCGTTTTCTAGAAATGTGCTTCTCATTACACATCCCCATCGGCACACCCTTTGGTATGAATTCAAAATTTTTCGGGTTATTTAAAGTGTATGTGCGTAGTTCTTGCACTGTAGCTGCCTTTTCCCATGTACCAAGATATATTCCCAAAGGAATTTGTACTTGTCTTCTGTCTTACAGCTACCTGGGGGTACCATTTTGGAAATGTGCTTTCCCTACACATTTCCGTTGGCCCGACCTCGGTTATATATATTCGCTGACTTCTCAAACCAAGTTAGCATACATGTTACCACTCTTTGTTATTCACTTTGTACTTGCATGGGTTCAAAACTATTTGGGGGTTACCTAAGTGTGCGGGCACAAGTTACTATTTTCTCAGAAAGCTGCTTTACCCGTGTACCAATGTATATTCCCAGGGGAAGTTACACATAACGAAATATATTCCAAGACTAGGTCGTGGAAGTTGCGAGATCTGTTCATATTCCCTAGAGTCAAAGATCCTGCCCTCACTCTTCGCTACCGTACCGCAAGGAAACTTAAATCCTAGAAGTACACTGGAGACCTTTCGCAGTTCATGCACTTCAACAGGCCTATTGATTAGAGGATACCTTAAAGTGTCGGTGGTTGATTCTGCGATATAACTACGGATTAAATATAAACAACTGTATGTTCCCCATGTCATTATATCCAAACTCCTTGATTTACGAAGCCCTGCTAGGTAGGAAATGTCTTCAAGTTCGGTTGGTACCTTCCCTTGTTCTCGACCTCAACCTCAGTGGACCTATGCCCTTTGATTTCTGTGTGTACCGATCGTTTACTCTCATAACTAGGATGCACTTTTTTCTTCCCTTTTATCTTTCCTTCGGTTGATTCCTGTATCTTTCGCTAGACGTATGCTTTTTCTGTCATTCTCATCTCATTTGTTGTTCTATACAGATATGTATTAACCCTTAAATTCTACAACGCAATCAATGTTGAGACATTATCAAACTTCGTACTTCAGTCATATTAGTCATACAATCATTCAGTACTTTTTCATTCTCATTGCATGCTAACTTTGTTCTAAACCTCGATTTTCCTTGCGCATTAGGATGATCATAGTCATAGGACAGCTTGCACTCCATCTAGTACAGGTCATCTATCTTCTCATCATCAGGTCTTCATAGGTCATCTATCTTGTTCTTCCACAGGGCCCTGCTTTTTTAGAAATATGCTGTTTGCTACACATTTCCAACACTGTTCTCAGGTTGGACATTTTTCCACTTAACTCTCTAGCTTTAGCGTACATTAATTCCTTCGTTCGCCTGGCTATGTACGTCTCTGGGTTCTGTTCTCATCCCGTACCTTGAAAGTGTATGTGGGTAGTTCTTGCATTCCGCCTGCTATCCACATGGACCGAAAGGTATCCAAATTGGAATCTCTACTCTGGGAAAGTAGTCATTCAACGTAGAAACGGATTTCAGATTCCACGATTTGGAGTTAATTTCTTTCGGTATGCAATTGTTGTATATGTGATGCGCGTTGCTCATGTTATTCGGTGATTCTCTTAACAGTACTTAACATCAATTATGCAGATGTTTGAAGGGTCTCCTCCATTCTCCCACGTGGATGCCTATGAAGCAGCGCATCAAGTCGCCAAAGCTGGAAAACGTCCACCCTTCACGTCCACCAAACCGTATCCTACAGGAATGAAAGAGTGAGTTGCCAAGATAATCTGACTGATATTTTAGCACTGTGGTAATCGTCTGGCGGGACCTCTTGACATACCCTGCGGATTCTGAGATACAATTTCCATATGTAGAGTCTGTTCCTCATGAAGATTCAGTATGTTGTTTAGCTTTTGATTCAGACGTCTAAGTTCTGTACGTCACTTTGGTCACTAGTATATCAAGACACAGATGCCAGTGCATGACCAGAGTTTGGCTTCGTGCAGGTTGATTGAGGAATGTTGGCAAGGAGATCCATATAGGCGCCCACTTTTTGTGGATATCATTCCTAGATTGGAAAAGATGAGTCAGGAATTGCCAGCACCAAGCCCCACAACGGAACGTTCTCATCTTTGGCCGCGATTCTCTCATGGTTCAGGTTAGGCAATTGCACACATAAAATTCAGATGGTTGAGACCGAATTCATGACTGTATCATTACGTATTTCTACCGGTGGAGTACTCGTCTTCGCCTACTGCTTATAGCTTGTCGACAATGTTCAGTGACCTGTTCTACGGGAAGACCTCGCAGATCCTTTGAATGATTGTGCAGTAAAGCATTCCTGCTCGTATACCAGTGGAGGTAGGTTGTAGACTTGTTAACAGCATCTAAAGTGCATTGCGTGGGAAACTGATCAGCGTTTCGAAGAACAAATTCCTGAGATGAGGGAGCGGGAGGCTGAGTTTAACCAGTATTGTAGCTCTCGGCAAGAGGTCCGGAGTCCGCACAAGGCGGAGAGCGTGTTCCTGGCCCGATCTCAAGACGAGCTTCAGGTGGAGTGTTGGCAGTTTCATTGCGTTCAGTGCCCAATGCCACGCTCTTAATTCGCGGTACTGGGAAGCTTGAATTGTCTTTCACGGAGTGAAGACGCTACCATCAGGTTTTTAGACTTTGTGTTCTTCATCATGTTGCTCGAAGTATATCAGTTTAGAGCAGTGCTGTGTGCAGTCCCTTGGTAGCGCCGAGACGGCATAGTTGCTTCGTTTTGATCACCTGGATCAACCCTGATTATCATTTAGTCCTGGAGGTGTGGACTGACTGCAGATTATTCATCAGCGGGAGGAACGGGTCTTTTGGATTTTGAGTAATAGAATTCGTCTTAGGAGGAGAGTTTCTTGAGTTACTGTGAATCAGACTGAGACCTCTCCATTCCGTGTACAGAGTTCCCAGAGGACATTAATGCGAACCGAGAGAAGGGAACTAGGGATATGAAGATCCAATGATGGTAATTCTAGATATCGTAAGGAAATAAAATGTAACTTCCCAAATTATTGCAAGCCAAGATGAGTCAATTGCCAGTCACTCGAGTATCGGTAATATACGGTACTTGAACTTCTCACTGTGTGTATTATTTGGTTGGGATTCTCCGGACTGGTCATCACCTAGGCTGCGAAATGTCTTCTCGTTGCTTCCAGATTGTATTCCTCTTTACTTGTCTTCGAATCCCCGAGACATTTTTCTGTCATGCGTGTTTCTACTATATGCTTTTAATCGTCAGCCCTCCCTTACCCCGTGGCATCAGCAGAGTTGTTGATGTAGTGACACGCATGCTCAGTGATTTCAACTACGTAATCAGTCGGCCCAGTAAAGAGATCAGTGGAAATGGACCCACATGAGTTTCAAAACAAGATCGTAGTACATTTTCAGCCTCTCTGGGCTTTTGATATAATACACTCAACTGGAAATACTTAAGTGGATCCAGGGTCTCTCCAGACTCAAGCTCCTAATATTCTCCAGGAAGGGTATAGCAAACTTCACGAGCACCAGAACCAGTGTTGGGAAATTTCTCACACATGCTGCAAGTGCTCGAGATAGAATACGTAAGAAAGAAACATACTGTACTCTACAGAGGCTCCTTGTCAGCTGCGTATTTAAGAACATACCGTGCAACATGTCATGCTGACTCAAGAATCTAGGGCGCACCTACTGCATCATACATTTGAGGTCCAATGAAGACTTGTTATGATATGATTCATGTTTGTGGAGTCATGTCTTTGTTAGCTTTTCTTTTTGTGCTTTTCCTTCATCTCTTTGGCTCGCTTTGCGCTTATGCTTATGAGGCTATTTGCTTCGCCCTAATTTTCGCCCGGCAATTATAGAAACAAATATTTTGCATTCCTCGGCAACCACTGATGAGAGCCACGTTATGGAAGTTCTCAGAGACCATTATCGATGTTCCACCAAAATGCTGCGGAACATGGGGTACAATGATTTGCAGAAGACGAAAGGAGTTAAAAAAGGAAAACAATAGTTGTTAACTTGTCCGCTTTATCCCTTCAAGGGGCATCGGACTGTCCTTTGTGGGTAACCACAGCGTACCCAGACCAGATTGCACATACAGCGATTTCTTGCACCTCCAACCGGGAGCAGGCGGGTTTGAACTCCAGACCTTTCGCTTAGAGGTCTGAGACCCAACCAACTCAGCTATCGATCTTCAATACACGAGATCTCGAAGTATCGCGGATTGGGGGCCAGCACAACGTCCATGTCTCATCCATCCCCTTCCCCTGGCCTGAGTCGTCCTCACTCCAATACGACTTGCCACATGGAATCACTAGGTTGAGAGTTGACTTGGAGCGGAACCCATCGGAACCAGACATGACAAACTTTTTCTTCATAAGTCCCCGAAGCCGAAGGCAAATCTTTTTTAAGTCTCACGAAGTTGAAAATTTCTTCACGATGGCTCCTCGTGACGACTGCAGTTAGTATCAAAACTGCGATGTCACAATTTGCAGTCGACATTCATCATCTCAGAAGCACGGATAGAAGCACGGATAGCCAGAGGTAAGCAATAATGACAATAAATTCGAATTTTGCACTGATGTAACAAGAATGCGAGATGGATTGAGAGATGAAAGCAGAGCAGAGGTATCAGCGAAGGGAGGTGCGAGAGAAGGAGTGAGTGTTATTTTCGATACAGAGTTCGTGAGATATGGTGACCTTGGTCAAATATGATTTCCATACATAGAAGAAAATAATTTCAACATGTCTTCGGACACACGCTATAGCAATCATCCCACTGACTCATATCCCACCCCATGGTAGAGTAAACCGGAATTGGTCATGGGTAGTTCACACACTAAGTCCATACTAACATGTTCCCAACGTTTGGAAGGAATCGGGAGGGGTTGAAGAAGACCGGCGGGTGCTTGATTTGTAGCTTTATTTTGTTGACACATTGCACAACTCCGAGTGTATACTGCAACATCCTCTGTCATCTTGAGCCAATAGAACACTCGTTGAACTGCTTCCAATGACTTTTTTGCCCCCATGTGTCATGCAATGACTGAATCGTGACATACAGTTAGTATGGTGATATGTAGTTCTGGATCTTCTGGGATCCATAACTTCCCTTCATGGAATACAAGACCATGATTGTGGATGATGATTCTTGAAGGTTTAGCTACTACAGTCTGTGCATCCGATCTTGTGCCCTGGATCAGTTTTGTCCAGAAGTTAGAATTCACCTTGACTTCAGAGACTATGTTATGCATAGTAGGCATGCGGGTTAATGCATCAACAATTTGCTTCTTGTCTTGAACATACGTGATGGTCATGTTGAATCGCTATCTCCATTATGTCCAACGGATTTGTCTCTTTGAGAGATCTTTCTGGGCCTCCAAATAGACTAAAGGTTTGTAATATGTCTCGACCACAAAAGCATTCTCCCCTAAATAGTGCTTCCAATGTTTCGTGGCGAGGACTATTGCCAATTCTTCTTTTTTGGTGGTGTGGTAGTTTTATTCTGCTGGTAGCAACTTCCGAGAGAAATATGCAATTGGATGTCAACCATCCTTCCATTCTTGCTGCAACACCGCCCCTACTGCCGTGCTTGATGCATCCATTGCTAACTTGATAGGTTTCTTCGGATCATACCATTTGAGGATCGGAGCATTTAGTAGTGCGGTCTTCAGTGCTTGAAAATCTACTTCTTGCGCTGTTCTCCTTTGCCTAACAGGGCAGTTAGTGGTTGTGCAATCTTCACAAAATGCTTAACAAATCTACGATAAAATCCTATCAATCCCAAGAAGCTCTTAAGTTAAGTCTGATCTTCTGGAGCCTTCCATTGTTGGATGACAGCTATTTTATTTGCCATTACTTGTATACCTTCTGCACTCACTTTTTGTCCTAAGTAATCCACCTCCGTCTTGCCAAATTCACATTTTGAAATTTTGACGTACAATTATTTTGACGGAGTACTTGGAGAACCTCTCTCAAATGGTGCACATGTTCCTTCATAGTTTTGCTATAGACTAGGATGTCGTCAAGAAATACAAGGACTGATCTGTCTAAGTAAGGACGGAATATGTCATTCATCAGATCCATGAAGGTGGTTGATGCATTTATGAGATCAAATGGCATCACTAAGTATTCGAAGTGACCATACCTTGTTCGAAAGGTAGTCTTCTCCACATCTTCATCAGCAATTCAAATCTGTTATATCCGTTCCGTAAGTCTAGCTTCGTGAAGTAGTTTTCTCCTTCAAGTTGGTCGAACAAGTCATCCATCCGAGATAATGAGTACTTATTTTTCACCGTCTGTTGATTGAGTGCTCGATAATCGATGCATATCCATAGACTGTATCTTTTTTCTTCACAAAAAGGACTGGAGCTCCATATGGTGACACCGGGTTGGATAAACCCTTTCTGCAACATCTCCTTAATTTGTGCATTGCACTCCTCCAATTCATGTGGTGCTAGTCTGTATTAGGTCTTACAAGGAGGGGTGCTCCTTAGAATCACCTCTATTTTGTGATCAATCTTTCGTTTTGGTGGTAGCCCTGAAAGAAGATCATCGAGAAAGACATCCTCATATTCTGCTATCACATCTGTCAAATCTTTCTAAAATCTGTCCGTCAAGCTGTGCACTCGGGACCTCTCTTATTAAACCCAAAAAACAAACATCGCTATTATGTATAACACTCGTACCTATGACATACAAAGGCAAGTTCTGTCTTCGAGATCTCACTCTATCTCTGAAGATTTTCCACTGTTTGATTTTCACCACTTTTCTTCGTCTATCCACTTTAAGATCCATCCACGACATACCCAATATGACATCATAACGACCTAATTTGATCACTTGCGATATTTACATAAAGTAAGTTCTGTCTTTCGAGGTAAAGATTCAATCTTCTTGGTTTGTCCAGTGGGTAGTTCCATCTCTTCACTCTCATCACTTTCTAACTCCATTCTCAACTTCATAGTAGTCGATCGAGACATAAAGTTCTCTGTTGCACCATGATCGATTAGTACTCTCACCTGGGTCCCTTCCAAGACTCCATCCGTGACAATCAACTGCGCATTATTTTTGTCAATCTCCTTCTCCTTCCCTCGTCTTTCTTCTCTCTCCTTCAACGAGTAAGGTCGCGAGGTGCATTTACTGGTGTTTTTTGTTTCCCGGTCTTGTCTCGACTTCTTCATTTCTTTCCGTCTCATTCAGATGATTCAGAGGTCGACGATATGAAGACCTGGGTCTCTAAGAAAAAGATTTTGGCAATTTGCAGCTATATGACCAAATCATCCACAGTTGTAACATGGCCGTTGCTCGAGTTGAGGTGCAACATTCTTGGCACCTTCTCCTCTTGGAGCTCCCTGACGCCTTTGTTTTGACCGACCTCGACGATCTCCATCTTGAATTGTCGTGGCAATAGCGGATTTTGCCTAGCTCCATGGGTATCAGACCGTTTCCGTATTGGATTTCAGACCGATTCTGATGATTTGGTGGAATCATCACTTCTCCCTCCTATTGCTCCAGCAAGAGCGCAAGCGATGGTCTAAAAAATTGTGAGTGGATTTTGCACCATTACTTCTTGTCGGATCTTTTCCTTCAACCTCCTCTTGAAATGATCAAAAGCCTCCGCTGGACTCATATCAGTGATTGCCACTTGCAAGTCGAGGAACGCTTCTACGTACTCTTGAAGTCTTCTCTTCTGTTTCAGTCCCCATATCTTTGTTCGAGCCATTTGCACCGAATCCATAGATTAGAAATTCTTCAACAGACCTTCTTGCATTGCAGTCCATGTTACTGTTCTCTCTTTCGTCAACACCGATCTCTCTCATGCATCATACCACGTGAGAGCTTTATCGTTCAACTATCCACATGCAAACACTCCCGTTACGTGATCCGTGATTTGCATACTGAAAAGTCGCAAATATCGTTTCATCCGAGAAATCCAATTCTCGTCTACTCTCATGATTCGTTGGCCTTTGTACGATTCAATGTTACAAGTCTTCTTCATCCGTAGTAGCAGGGCATCTTCATCATCGACTGGAGCTCTAAAGATTTGTGCCACGGGTTCTCTTGGTGCAGCTTGCTCTCCCACCACCGGTACTCCTTGAGACGATCCTCCCTTTCCAACGTGTGTCATGCTTTGACTCTCGAGGTTCAACATCTTGCTCTGTAGTGCTTCCACCGTCATCTTCATCTCTCGAAATTCGTTGAGCATGCCCTGCATCAATTCTTGCATCACCAACTCTAGGTTTGCAGGTTGCAGTTCCATGATCGCGCTCTCTCTCTAATAGCACGAAAGTTTTTAGTTTTTCCTAGTATAGAGTTATGACGGTCATCCGAAAGCATTCATACACTACAGGTACTACAAAAAGGACGGGAGAATCAATTATCTCGCGGTAGAAATGCTCACCAAAATTTCTAATCACAAACTCTCTATGTAATGATTTCTGTCTACAGACATACCGGATCTCCACCCATGTGTTGAAGGGAACAAGAACGAGTAGGTTTAGATCCATGCTCACTAAATCAAAATATATACGGTCAAGTCCCAACTGACCGCATACATCACTATTGGAAGAATCACCGAGACTGACCAATTCATCAAATGATAAACAAGATACACTCGAAAATGCTCACGACGTAGATACATAAGCTTGATGTGGAAAGGATTCAAGAATGGTAATTCTGGAGCTGGAAATCTACCCCCGTTCATCACATAGCTCTCTTGTATCTTTTCGACGCACTCAAAGTTTCAATTATCAGGTACCTCGATCAAAGGTCCTTCTAAGAAGAGTAATCCGCTCTCTTAGAGTTCCCTACTCTGATATCATTGTAAGATGAGGCTCTAGAATGAACTCAAAACTCGAATGCTCGTGAGGTGCATTCTCACCCTTTATATAGTGATAGGAATAGTACAAGATGAGCTTCCGGCCAATGCTGATCTCTCAAAGTGAGCACACGGATCGATGACGTGGCTTACATGCAGCCTTCGGTCCAAAACAACATCTAGAGGGTTCAAAATGAGAGCTCGTTGGAAAGTTCTCGAGGTTTCCTTCCGGAAACTTCTTTCTGGAAGTTTCCAAACTTTTGACTTCCAGAAACTTTCTTTCCAACTGTTTTCTTTCAGAAACTTTCTTTCCAGAAGTTTTCTTTCCAAACGGTCTTTTGGCGCTCCCACCTATTGGTAGAAGTACTCTTTTGTTGCATGTATTTTCAGGCCAACTTAGCCGTAACTAATTCTTATACCAAAGACTTCTACCAAAATCAATTTCCCCTCTAGTTGATAAGTAGAGCTCTACTTATTACAGAGAGAGTAGGAAAAGATTCATCAAAAATTACATTTACTCTGACCGTTATAGCCAAGGAAGATGCACTCATGAGAGCGATCATCGAGCTCTGTGCGCTCAACCTCGGGGACCTGGGAAAAAGCACGACAGCCAAAGACGCGCGAAAAGAAGAGATCGGGTCGTCGAAGAGTATTAGAGGCATAGGAGTGCCAGAGTTCATAAGGTGTGGTCATAGACGGGATGACCTTAGACGGACACCAGTTCTGGAGGAAAGTGGCACAGGTGATTGTTTCGTCCCAGAAGGGCTTGATGAGATTGGTGGTGAAAAGCATACAACGGAAATATGCTTGATAAGTCAGATGTATTGTTTGGTTATAAACTGAATTAAGGGACCAGTATATTAACCAAGATGATTCATTTATAATATAGTTTATAATATAATATAATAGGTTTTACTGCACAAGATCATTGAGAGATCATCAACTTTGACGTATGAGAGAAATATAAACTATATTTGTGAGGACATCTCATGTATGTTGTAATGACTCTTCATGGACTGATATCTCTTTGATCTAATTCAAAAAGTTTCATTTCTTCTGTAATCATGATATAAATTTTGGTTCTCATGAAGAAATAAACCCAATAAAAGTATAAAAAACTCCTTAATGTAATGTAATTCCTTTGTATACATGCACACATATTGTAAAAGACTGAAACGACAAGAGTCATAAATTGAGTTAATACAAGTTCAAGAACTAAATATTTAATTCTCCAACTGATTTGTTCTCGTTTTATTTCCTTCACAAAACTGTACAATGTTCACTTTGAAAGAATCTTTCATCCCCCGAGAGAAAGAATAACGTCAATGATTAGCAACTGATATGTTGATACAACCATATCCGGAGAATTTCTATTTTATATCAGAAGAAAGGTTTCCGGATATCAATAATATATCAATAATTTTAAATATATATATTTAGTGAGCAGTAAATATTGGTAATGTTAATACTTTTATAGTAATTAACGTTTTAGTTTTATAATCCAATACAGAAATTTAAGAAATTTATAGTGATCGATGTCAATTACTATAGTGCTTATAGAGATCAAAGTTCTGTTTCTTTAAGCACTCTGGTAATATACATCAATTACAATAAGCACATAATAGTTAAAATACTGATTAAACTTTGATTACTATAAACACTAGAATAATCAAATTTGATTACTATTTATTGATATTAGTATATTAGATCCTGATAACCGAAAAGCTACTTATCTCCGCTTCTCAGATATCATAATATAAATTTTTTAGGTTTATGATATCCAATTTTTAGGCTTATACACTACAGATATTTAATTTTATCACTAGATTAAAAAGATTGTGATTTTCAAAATAACATGATAGGAGAAATAAGTTATCATCCGCTTATCTAACACTGTCAATAAACTAAACAATATCATTGCGAACAGATACCGTAATTAATATATAATATCAGTTATTTAAATAAAATCTGATCTCTTGTTGAACTTTTTAAAATCTCATCATTTATCGTACATGAGAAAGATATAACATTAATACGGGGTCACATGAGAAAAATAAACGCACGAAAAGACAATAAACAAGTTGAATATGAAGTCAGATATTAACTTTTTTAGTTCATGAACTTGAACTCCGAATCTAGATATGTTTTCTTCTTGTACTAGAGCATCTCCACACTATCACACTATCACACAAACATTTAGTGGAGTGGTTTACAGTGTCATGATTCAAAATAGCTACTTTTAGGATATGGAGAACCACCCTACTACATTAAATTCTGGAGAAAATTACTTTCATTTATAACACTCTCCCATGTGCATCCGTGACATCATGACAGAAAATGAGAAAAAAATGTGATGTGTCACCTCAAATTATAGTGTGGGAGGATAAGAAAAAATACACTACTTTGGGTTCTTTAGTGTAATCTTCAATGATTATAATGTAGTCACTATATCACAACACTAATTTATAAGATAAGTGGACCTATTTTCAACTTGGACTCGTCAAAGTTTCTGGCTATTTTTATATAGTGTCTTGGTTAAACGGTGCATAATGGGATGGAAATGCTCTAACCAATACATGAGGAGAAAACACAATTCCTCATACACAAATTCTTTAAAAGATAACCAAACAACATATATATCTCTTGACTTATATGTTCTTGCCTGTTAAGCATGTATACAAAATTTCCAACTATAATCATATTATGTAAAATAGAAGAATATCTGGATGAAAATTATTATTTCTGGATCTAAGCGAGAGCTATCTATATTCAATATATCGTGTTGTAATAATAATTCAACCTTGTATACATGTTCAGCATACGGTATGGTATATCTATTATGATATTTTAAGTCCCAACTGAGCTCGAGTCATATATGAATTGTTGTTTGCCTGTCCTGCCTGCGAACGTTTCTATACTTGTGTCGATGTTAACATTGTCGACTCCAAGGATTCACCTCAAAACTCACTTGTTTACAAACTTGAGACGTGACCACCAAGCTTTCAAGATAGAGTTCAACTGTCGTCCATATTCTTCTTGAAAACATTTAATTGGAGTTTAGATTTAAATAATTCATAACCTGAATATCAGAAACGCAACACCCAGACCACTTAAACACTAATCTTGTAAATACAATTATACTGTATATATGATTAACTAAGTACTGTACCTTTCGAAAGTTTACAACGTAACGGTTGTAACTAGAAGCCTACGTAGTGAAGTAACGTCCAGCAGATCTAAGCGGCCGAAGGGAATTGGTGCTAGCAAAGTCTGGTGAGGGAATTTGGACTGCTCTGAGAACCGAATTTGAAATCATTGGGCGCGTTTGAATGCGGAGTTTGAATCGATTGAAAGCTGTGGAACAGCTAGACTATCACGCTGGCTCTTCTCCAGGAACAGATTACATGTACACAGACTCCATGGAATGATTCCAGAGCATTGGTCGCTTCTGTTACCCGAATTCCAATCCAAGTACAGTTCTTGATCATTACTTTTACTCTTCGAACGCTCCTACATTCGACGTTGATGTATTGAGCCATGCCATTCGTCTGCCATGTGGATGTACTGGCCGAGAAGATTGAGGCGGTAGTATAAAAGTGCTGCTCCGCCGACCTTCCGCTGCCAGAAGTTCAGGTATTTCTCCGAACCTCTTCTGTCAAGTGCACAAATACACTGACTGCGTACGCGTGCAGTCTCGAACACACGGATTACATGCATTCCCGAAACACACTGACTCCATGCAATGCTCGCGAGATATGTTGACTGGAGTAGTTGGTGAAATGTTACGAAATTTGTGAGTTTCACTTTGTTAATTAGGTGTGCCGTCACTACTGTTCTCTCGGTATCAAATGTACAAGTGCCTTACGCACGCTAGAAAAGCTTTCTTTGCACCGAGGAAAGTGGTACCGGTGCTAGTACTCAATAAATCGCTGTTGACGAGTCACTGCATTCAAGTGCTTCGAATTCGATTCTGATATGAATTCCTCTTTCTGTTTACACAGCGTCTTGGCTTCTCACTAACATGCGTGTAGAGAAGACGTACTCGTCTTTCCTACACGCAGCAGTGTAGCTCAGAGAGAGATAAAGTGTGGACGCCAACGGAAAACGCGTTGCAGTCCCTGACAATGCAACATATAAGGGCTCTAAAGCGTTTCGATGGGAAGCTGAAAAGCAGCGGCGTTTGATACACTAGTTTGCCTGCTTCGACGCCAACCAGTCCAACAGCTACAAATGGTAGACTCACTGGCACCTGTAGCTGCGATCAGAGGTCAACTTTCTCAACGGCTTCAAGCTGGCAACCCAAAAGTCTCTGCAGGTATCTTCTTCTGTTTTCAAGTTGGGGCTTTGATTTCCGGATCCCTGTCGCAGCACTTGGTAGAAGCTTGATGGAGCCTTACTGCATCCCCAACACTTGATCTGTCAACAAGTGTATGAGTTGGATACCATTGTATATAGTATTAATATTGCATCGCAGATTCATAATCAGAATGGATATCGATAGATTGTAACACTTTCGCAGTGCTATATATGGCCAAATCGTGGGTGTTGTAAGAAGAAATCTCCCGATTGTCCGAACTCGTGTCATGTAAATATTAGTTTGAACTTCTAGCAACTACATATCAGCAGGCTATCGCCGATCGTGGATGATCGGCGTTTCTCTCATTCAAAACTACTGTTCCGCAAAGAAAAGAGGGGAGTTGCAAATATCTGGATCCGGAGGAACGTCCTTCTGTTTCCCCCTTCGTTAAGGAGCTGTTTCCCCCTATAATCATTAAATTACATGTTTAGCCTGATATCCATATCGATATCGATACAGATCCAGATAACTCATTTAATATGTCTCCTTGATCATGACTCATGATTTGGCTTTCTGTGCAGACCATCCCCATATCCACAGGAAGATTGGAGAGCACGAACGGCGTCATGTGCAAGTCAGAGAACATCTCCTGAATCGACTCGATCCAGGCCAACTGCATGCGGACACCTTTTTGGGTTGATAAGGTTCGAGACTTCTTTGGAACTACTGATCGATCGTATTGGCAGGACCTCACCGTGTGGGTTTTATGGTATTTCTGGTTAAATAACTGCAAATTCATTTCCATCCGAAGGCTGGTCAAGGCACGATGGCTTTGCTGAACACACTGGATGAAGCTAACTCCGTCTGGAGAAACGCGTGATTAAAGAAGAAATTCAGTGAGAGACAACAGTATCAGCATGTGCTTTCAGTTATATAGGTAGATAATACTCGACGTAAGCAGATTCTGCATCACAGACGTTCCGTAAAACGTGGTGCGAGACATGGGATATCGATTAGCCAATTTGGAACCTGATGGTCCCACTAGCTTCCCAAGTCTTATTTGGCTAACCTTAGAGTGGAAGAGTGGCTTGTCCAAGCCCTAGAAACTGTGATGGGGTCTCTAGACCCTTCTGGCAGGGCACCCCTCTAGCTTGAGCTCGGCTTTAAGTCAGCTGTCATGGCTGGAGTCCACCAAAAAACTTTCCCATTTCGATCTCCTCAGGGAGAAAAAAGACGCGTGATCTCGTGTTCAAAGAACCGGAGTGCAATGCAATAAGTTGCCTATATGATCACCTAGAGAAACGACAGATACTATAAAGTTTGTAGTACTTCCTGACGTGTTATGATTCGTTACCCAGATTTTGTTTTTCTCTTTGTCAGTCGTTGTTCTACTCGATAATTTGTGGCAAGCTCTTTATAGCCAGTATTTACGTACGGTACAAAAAACGGATGCGACTGTCCACAACTATGCGCTGCTGGTGTTCCCGAGAGGTTTTAGAATACATTGTCGGGGAGCTCCAGTCTGCAAGGCTACTACATTCCACAGATTTAGGCTTTCACTCTCTGCTGGCTGTATCTGTTCTCAGGGCAGGAGAGATTTCAAATTGATACCCCGCGTCCATCCACAGTCTGGAGTTCCAGACAGTTGACCGCGTAGTCGTGTGTTGAACCGTGTTTACATATTTCTAGAGATCGTCATGAGCAGTGGAGTGTTATTGATGTCAATCTTAACAGGCATTGAACCTACAGCCGTACCGGAGATCTGAAGGTTCCCCACTTCCGAACCAATTCTAGAGCTCGAGAAAAGGAGATAAGAGAGGAGGGGAGAGAACAAAGCTCCGAAAGTACACCGAGGATCATGAGGACCTGCATTTTCTTGTTGATACTTCTGCTGGCGTATGAGCTGTGCACGCCGGTGCGCGCTGGTGCAGACATGACTTTCATTTCTGGGCTATGCAGCAAAATTCCCTGCAGAAATGGTACGGCATACCAGCACAATTTGAACTCCGTGTTGTCGAAACTGATGTCTAAAGTTCACTCACGTCCACTTTTCGATGTTTGGGATGAGGCAAGCGATGCCTACGACAACAGTGAAACGGCATATGCTGTTGCAGGCTGCAACGCTCTCACTCCAAAGGATTGTAGGAACTGTCTGCATTACATCGGCGAGAGCATGAAACGGTGGTGTCAGCGAGAGCCTCAGTCAGCGAAAATTGTTCTGAAGGACTGCTACCTACATTACGACAGATACTACATAACTGTACCAGAATCACAGAGACGTGAAATGTGATCGTTGACAGTTATCGACATAACCACAAATCCAAGGGGGTACTCAACACTGATCCAGAAGTAGACGGTAAATTTAAGCTGTGGCTGATGGACCGGGCATACGTCTATCCCATAGTTCTTACAGGTACAGGAGAAGGATTTCACACTTGTCAAGGCATCCAGGTGGCTTGATAAGTGAAGTCACACAACTGCTGCAGTAAGGATGGTAGTCATGAACCAATAGATGTGCTGAAGCATTCGATTGTAAATCTCGCACTTGTGTACAATTATGTGAATCAGCTGGCAAGGAGCAGATTCCGTGCATCTCTCGACTTAGAACAGTGAGATTCAGCGGAAGTGCTAGCCTAAGCTTACGGTTTCATAGCTAGGGTGATCGGATCGATATAAGTGGGCCCTTCAAATGTAGGCACATGCACGTAAATGGGGGTTATCAGTATATTCAATCGAGAAGTAATCCAGGGTACGTTTCACTTATTTCCAAGATCACACCAAAGTGGTATTACAGCTTCATCACATGTTATTTCAAAGTTGTCTGATAGATACATGAGCTCCTAGTGCTTGATGATTGTTGTACAGTTGTTAGTCCATGAGTCTTGTCAAGATCACGGAATTTCAGTGTTGAACATTCAGCATTCATTGAGGATAGCTCTTGATGGGGATCCCGGGCAGGTTGAGTAGCACGGTCTGAGATTAGAATGTTCAGTTAAATTTTTACAGCTTGCGAAAGCTTTTCATAGGCACAATTCGAACATTCTCGTGGAGAGAGAGATGATCATCTTTGTGAAGGATGGTTCCAAGCTTCATATAAGTCGCGAGTTGCATTCGGAGCAATGTATTAAATTCGGAGATACGCTTCCTTCTAGAAGTGTTAATACTGAGGTCAGTGACAAAATGTATGAAGGAGACAAACCCTCGCTCAGGCTCACTTTGGGCCACAATATGAGCGGAAATTACACCACGTGCAGGTCCTATTCGGAGACTCTGACATCTGAGTCATCGGACTTCTATGAAGACGAGGGTTCTGAACTTCTGATTCTACGAAAGGACTTTTGTCCACTCCTATTGTAAGTATCAATAACCATCTCAAAGATCCGACAACTGACTCAGAAGGAGCTCCGTCCAGTGTACGGTACGGTATGTTCCATGATCTGCCATCAGCTTTATCACCTGGCCTGATCATGAGCAACTAGTGATCAATTCATTCCGAATTACATATTCCCCTGAGTCGAAGATAAACACTGCCCGCCCTTACCCACCACATCTGCAACTTTAGGCTCAGCTAGCAGAGTTATAATGAAATCGTGCATGGGCCGACGTTTTTGTATCATGATCAGTGCGCTAAGTATAGTACTCTTAGACTAGAAGTGTCAGTAGTTTGAGCCTTGAGGCCGCCTGCGGACCGTACCTTACTATAACAATCCTCAGACTCAGAGAAACAGCAACAGGAATGAGACGTTGCTGAAGACTGGATATTTAACTTCTCGTCAGAACTTTTCCATAAGAGACAAAACGTGATCCAGAAGAAACTTTTCAGGTATATAGTAATGGAAATGACTGGTCATGGACACACATGTTCAGTATACATAAAAGTGATCATTAGATGACTTTTATGTATTTATGATTCTGCTTTTGTAGTCCCAGCGGCACATGACTATCTACTCATCTAAACAGAGCATGATAAGCATGATAGTGTGGCTTACAGCACACAAAAGCCGTGTCCAGACCGCAGTTCTGCAGGCCCAGAACCATGTTGATCATGAGCACCCACATGTATGAGCAGCCTGTCAGTTCGCAAAGCACTGCTTGTACATGTGGACCTTTCAGTATTTTGCTATACAGTATAGTAGACCTAGCTACTGTAGCTATTAAGGATTCAAGTCCAGTATTTCAACACAAGTAAAATGGATCGTGTACCTTCCTCAGTTTTTGCTTTGACATAATATCATATTTTAGTACTGTACAGTAAAGTCCAAATATGCATGCAACATGTGCTTGTCGGCAGGGAGAAAGAAGATGATGACAAGTGCCTATCGCCGAAATAAAATCACGGACCATCATGGGATGGGGCTGACAATGTTATAAAAAAAAGAGAGCTAAATATATGCAAGCTCCATCAACCTTTAGTAGAGTTCTTATCGGGTTAATATAATATAAAAACGTTACTGATAAATTCTACACTAAAGTAATGTGAAAAAATCAAATGTTTTATAATTATTATATAATATCCAAATTGAGTTGTGAGGAGTTTCAGAAAAAAATAGAAACTCACCCTACGCTTCCAAACATACAAGTCTGCGACTTTGATGCAGAATACATATGAATTAATGCATTATCCTCTTTCCCATCTGGATGATAATAATGCTTGAAAGTTACAGTTGATAGTTCAAAGTTCTCCTACAGCAAGGATGAACTTTTTGTCTTTAACCATCTTTAATGGATGCTGCGGTTTCATATCGCATGTGAAATTGACCATAAAGGTGTGTCAAAATTAAGAGGAAATATTCCTCAAAGACAGAGAGAAAAAGCTGTAAGTTCGTCACGGCGTTACTTTTTGTAGAACCATCGTTCATTCTGGGTCACCTTTTGAATGGAAATTAGGATCTCTCATTAAATTTTTGTGTTCTGACACCGAGAATAATTATTCAAAGCCAATAGATTCTCTACTAGAAGCAAAAGGCAAAAAGAATGAAAATCCATTAGGAGAACTCCGGTGTTGTTTTCTTAGGGGCACCTCCTGAAATGAACACAAAAAACACCCACCAAGGTCCGGCTGAAGTCGTAACTCCCTCCCGCAGGTCCAGAATCTTCAGAAAGATTATAACTTTAACACTTTCTATTAGAAGCTAGAAGAGAAGATTCTCTCACGTCGAGAAAGAAAACAATCATAATTTATTGAAACCAAGCTTTGTATAGAGCCGTGAATCGCTTAGAATTGTATTCGTGAAATGATATAATCATTTATTTGTTAAGAAAATCTCTGGAATTAAAATATATTAAGGGGTGTAATTTCTTTCGAAAAGTCAATTTGAGCTGGCATGGTTTCATCGCGAGTGATGTCCGAGGAAAGCGTCGGGCGATGTCCGAGTACAATTGGAGTGGGTTAGGTTTTGCGCTTACCGTGAAGATCATTTGGGGTAATAAGAGTGGAATAATAATCCGTGTTACTAAATACACTGTAGATGAAGTACAAAGCTGATTCATTTCAGTGGACGATACTACTTTTCGGTTTGAACTTGTTACTCGTGTACGTATCCTGCGGACCTAACCCGTGACAGTCAGGAATAACCCGTGAACGAAAACCAAAACTTCCGACACGAAAACCCGCCGATAACTCACCAGTATTGCTGCTTCAAACTGAGGACCCTCTTAGAGTTCCTCAACTTTCAGAAATTTGCTTACAGTAAGTTTGTTTGTGCTTGATCACAGCCCCTCTTTACGATATATTATTTTCTCAGACCTTGGATTGGTTACCAACAGTCAAACTAGTTACTTTGCTATGTAGTTCTATCATTTTACTACGTTCGGCTTTGTCATCAAATCGATTGAACAAATTGAATAAAGTACACATTCGACTATACATTCTCGGAAAGCTTATTTGTGCGGTTTGACATGTCAGTTGTAAAATGATTGGTTTCAAAATCAATAACCAATCAAGATATAATAAATCAGTACATAGTGAAGAGAGATGTGATCAAGCCAAACTAATACTCAGACGTGAAGAAATTTCTGTTCCACTAGCACCATGTGGAATAATCCTTTTGTTGCTATGCTTTTGCATAGTTATACCTCGATCGTGAAATCTGTAATGAAGGAGAAGGTTTTGTCGTATTAGAAGACAGTTAGAACGGGAGGAGGACGGAGAGAATCGCTGTGAACCCGGAAGGGAGGAAGGAATTTAGGTATGGAAAAATCTACTACCACAAACTCCTTCATTTTTTTCTAGTTTTCACAATTTACGTGTAACTATGCTAACGCATAGCAACAACTACTAGTAAGGTACAAGCCTAGCTACGTTACGTTTTACTTACTGAAAGTTTTTTGGCCCCGGATAGTGCTCATCAGCTAATCGAACGGAGGAAATCAAATAAACATCCCAAACGCTTGTCCTGGAGTAGACCGTGGAAGAGAAAGCGATAGAACTGTTTTCTTTCACAGTCATTTGACTAACGTCGTGTACAATAAGTAGGTCGTGGTTGTGTTCTTGATGAAGAATTTCTAAATTAATATTTTACGTCTGTCTCGGCACTCCTTGATACACTTTTTACTCGGAGCTAAAGCTTCTGGACGTTTTGCTCTCTTTAAGATATCAAAATGTTATATAAATATTTTAGTTTAAACTATATAAAAATCTAATAATTATTTATATATTATATATTAGTTGTTCCAAGAACGTTAGAAATATTGTTTGAAAACCCATAAGTGAAGTTCAGGAGTTTGCGCTTCAGAGAGTACAAGTCCTGGAGCCTACTTCAGTAAAACTATTCATTAATAAATACATCAATTTATTACCTTACCCTTCCCGTCGGAATGGTTAAGTAATAAATGAAGGTTGCACACCTCTTCCATCTTCAGATGGAAGAGGTAAATATGCATGCTGGATGAACTCCGGGGAACTCGTTTAATGTTATCGTGAATATATATATATATATATATATATATATATGTTAAGTAAAAAATATATACTAAGTAGGTGCAAAGAATTAAAATATTTTATAAAGGTTATCGGTTATCTATGCTTGGAAACACGGGGAGTGTAAGAGATAACCCATAAGTCTTGACCCGAGTGCCACACTTCAGAAGTTACAAGTCCGGGAGTTCATACTCATAATACATTAATATACTCAAATGTTAATTTAATACCTAACCCTTCCTTCCAGAAAGGTTAGGTATTAAATTAACCTCTTGTATATTTGCCTCCTCCATCGGACGACGATGAAGAAGGTGAATATGCAACATCTTCAAATGAACATCCTCAACCATCCTCAGCAACTTGAGAAGAGTCAATAAAAAAAGATAGTAAATTGTATACCATCACTGACCTGCGTAATTTTAGTCTATTCTCTTGCAAGATCTTTTCTGCAATGCGTCAGTTTATTACTTAACATTTGTGCCGTTTTTGAAAGATTTGGGAAATAAAGTCATCCTTAGAATATTAGTTCTTGTCTTTATCTCCAAACGTCCGTCCGAACAGAATGAGCACAAATGGTTCACAGCCGCTTTGTCTTGGCAGGTGACATCTGGAAAGTATGGTCAACCACTTTTGGGAACTATTGTTCAATATTTGTTATTTTATATATATATTTACCTGTTATACAGAAACACTATACTAAATTTATTAAAATCAAATATAATCTATAATTATTAAATGTTAGACGTACAAAGAACTACAAAAGCGTCCTAAAAAATCCATACGTCAAGTCCATAACAACGCAAGTCCAACTGTATAAATCTGATCTGTTGTCTACTCAACTAAAATATTCAATAAACATTTTAATTTATTATCTATCCTTTCTCGTCGAAAAAGTTAGGTAATTGATTAACCTTGCAGCACTCTTCCATCGAAAGATGGAAGAGGTGAATAAGCAAATGAGTTATCCAAAAGAGTTGCAACCAGTAACAACACAAGATCCAAACATGAAATTAGACACGTGAAAGGATTATATATGAGCTTGCTGGCCCATCTTGTGTGGTCGTTCTTCCCATCCGAGAACGAACATCATTTAATAAGTCTTACGGTTCCTGTCTCTATGGCCAAAGAAGCAGTACAACAAGCTCGCGTGGCCTAATGGATAAGGCATCTGACTTCTAATCAGGGGATTGTGGGTTCGAGTCCCACCGTGAGTGCTTTTGTCGTCTCTTTTCTCACTGCCTTGCGTCAGCTTGGGTCCACATCTCACATCCACCTTCATCCGCTTGCGCATACATCGTTTCAGGTCTGTTTGTCGTCGTGACTGGGCCTGCTAGAGTTATTACGGTAGTCATGAATGCTTCCTGCGACATTTTGAGTGATGGAAATCTGCAAATTTGATAGTCTTGTTACTTCTGAAGACGAGCTGACCGGCGCTTGAGCACACTGCTATCTGCAAATTTGCTTAGTGTACTGAAACACTGGCTAAGAAAAGCTGCTGACAAAGAGGCATTCTACTCATTTGGCACAAAGAAGGAAAAAACAGAGAATTTGGCTGAGAATTGAGAGAATTTGACTGAGAATTTGGCACCGCGAGAAAAAAGAAAAAAAAAAAAAAGATTTAGTGTACTGAAAACAAAGCGTTCAGCATCTACTCTTCTACGTACAAATCGATTAGGAAAACTTCACGAAATCTTCAAACCGGTCGCTGCAACACTGAGCAAGTGGTCACGTTGCACTGGGTTCAAGCATAACTGGCGACTGCGGCTGCCCTTGCAGGGTCTGAACCCTCTCGCCAAGACTAATGCTTCTTGGCTAGAGGTGGCTGCAAGTAAATTCAAACAACATCTGAACGTGAACGTATCGACTCAGTACACTGCAGTCGCACTGAAATCTATCCGTGCGGTTTCAAATCGCCCTCGTGAAGATGAAAGATCATTCACTCCTTGGAAATTAATTCTCGAAGAGTGTATACTTGTAAAACTTCAATCAGTAGGAGGTTTTCTTTGATTTATCTAATTAAAATGATCTGATGAAGACGCGCAAGGTTCTTTCGACGTGAATCTTTTGTGATTATCCTTGCATCTATCGTGTGTTTAGGGTTTACGACGAAGACGACGACTGAAGGTCATCTGAGAATAACAGACATGGGACAGCAGGAAGGCGATGTCAGGGCTACTGCAGAGGAGATCCGAGATCGAAATCAGAGATCGATTTCAAAGACCTGAAACCGAAAACCTCGTAAGGTATCGGAGGCAACTTCTGACTGTCGGAGGTAACGCAAACGCTTCTTCATAGCCTGTCTCGGACTTGGTTCACGACTGGCAGTGATTTCTACCATACAGAGGTTAAAAAACTACAAATTGCGTTCTTTGAAGACAAACCAAGCCTACTTTCAGATAATGCAGAGATTTCTTCTGATCTTAACTTCTGAGTTCATTCGAGCAACGAAGCTGCTGACAAAGAGGCATTCTACTCAGCGTTCACGCAGCCGCGGAAAGGGAACTAACGGAGAAGGACGTCTTGCAGTTCCAGTTAGGTTCGGCAAGGAGTTTCAGCTCACGAAATTGATGCGCAGATTTGAACACGATGACGCATAATCCATCCATTTCAGGCGTAAGATAAGATTCTGAACCTTGAAACTCTCGATGTGCACGATCTGCCGGTACAAAAGAAGGATTGGGATTGGATATGATAGTACTGAATGATACATGAATCAACCATGCAAAAGCAACAACTTTTCGACAAGAAACAGGCACAAAGCGAAAAGGAGTAGATCGCAGATACTAGAGAAAGGGACAACGTAGGAATGAACAAACGCATATGAATTCAAACCGACAGACCAAAATTCTATCAATCCGCTCGCACCACGTCGAATAGTCCACGTCCACGAATCCAAATTTCTTTATCTACACCTCGGCTATCGCGAGATGTAGATAAAGAAATTTAGATTAGCGTTAAAAATCTCAGGTCCACATAGTCTTCACGTCATTTGTGTTTATCATTGATTGCCAACGAGGAAACCTCACGGCTCTGCTGTGGTAATTGTTGCAGTTGTAGCAAGATACACAGAAAAGAGTTTTTTCCTGAGTAACTTCACGTCATTTGTGTTTATCATTGATTGCCAACGAGGAAACCTCACGGCTCTGCTGTGGTAATTGTTGCAGTTGTAGCAAGATACACAGAAAAGAGTTTTTTCCTGTTCACTCACAGAAATGCAAAGCGAACATACAAGTCTCATATTGGAGGCGGACTGATATACCAGTAGTAACAATTGTAGTGCTAAAATTATTTTATCTACAAAGTGGAAACAGATTTCCTCAGCCTTACCATGTGTATCTGATATGCCTCTCAGGTTCCAGCTAACACTTCCTCCGATCCAGGCAATACTACATGTGATACTGAAGCTTATTATGTTTTATACAAAGTAAACACTCCCACTCAAAGACATGCCTCAATTATACTCATCAGAGTACGAAATAGTTTGTGTTTCTCAAAGATGAGAACTTTGGTCAACACGTAAGCCACCATATCTCCAGTCGGACAATAAATGATTTGTATCATTCCTTTCTTGATTTCATCCAGAATGAGATGGTGTTGCACTTCTGCATGCTTCATTCGAGCATGGAAGACTGGATTTTTAACGAGTGATAGACAATCCGTGTTGTCATTGTAAATCACAATTGGTTCTAGTTGAGGACATCCGATCTCTATCAGCAGTCTCTGTAACCAGATTCTTTCCTTAGTAGTGTTGAAGGATAATATAAGTTCAAGTTCTTTCTCCTTTGACTATGACCTTTGACTATGATCTTTCAGTTCCTTTCTCCTTCTTCAGTATCTGTTCGTAACTCCCTCTAGTGTAACTGTGTTGTAACTCCTTTCTTGTAACACCTCCTTGTAACTCCTTGTTCCCCGTTCCTTCTATGAGGCACCCCCAATGACCTCTACTCTGGAGATGATGACAGGTCTATTGTCTGATCCCTGTACGGAGCTTCTGCTGTGTGTGAGCTCCTGCTAACTCTCATTTTATTCAACATGGTATCAGAGCAAGGCAGCGAGAAGCAAGAGAGAGAGGGTTTTTGCAAGGGGGTTTGACAGGAGGAACGGAAGGTTCCATCAAAGGAAAAGAGAGTACGAGTGAGGATGCAGAAGTACTCTTGACTGTGAGAAAAATGCAAATGTGGGCAGTGTGAGTGCTCAATTTTTTGTTTTTTTGAGACTATTTGACAGTTCCAGAGAGTTTGAAACTCATTTTTGAGGGGTTTCTGGAAGTTTTTTGACGATTTCAAGGGCACCCACTTGAAGTGTCTTGTCAGGAAGGGTCGAATTAAGTAGGATACACCCTTTCTTGGATTTTCCATCATGGTGAAAAGTTACCGAAACTCACCTTTGACCAGCGTTTTGAGGGCACTTTATCGGTAGAAAAAGGCTCCGCCTTTATAGTAGGGAATTTGAAATATCTTTCCAACGAAATTTTTTCCGACCTATTCTGACCTCGTTTTGACACTGTCAGAAACTGTCAGAAACCTCTATCGAACTTTGACCGTCGATTTGAAGGCCTTAGAGACCTTTTTTGAGAAAACTAAAATTTTCCGAGGTCTACCCCTACTTTCACTTTGCCAACACGCATACCAAGTTTCATTTCATTTGGAGACTGTTTGGTTAGACCAGGTTCGTGACATTGCACAATGACGTCGGTTACCATAACAGAGAACTTACTTTGTGATTCTCATAAGTTGAATACTTCGAACTACCCTATTTGGAGAGCTAGGGTACAGGCCATACTTGCTGGATATGACTTGTGGAAGTTTGTTATTGGTTTGCAAGAGAGACCCACTGTTGCTGAAGAAGCGTGATCAGTTAGCACTTTCTGTGATCAAGATGACAGTGGAAGATGCAGAACTAGTTGAGATCCTAGATACAGAAACTTTGAAAGAAGCATGGGGATATCTTTACCAGGAAACATGAAGTGGCGAAAGAGGGGAAGTTGAGAGTTCTTAAGGGTAAGCTCGCAACCTTGCAGATGCAAGAGGGTAAGAGCATTGAGGACCATTTTATGGCCCTCAAATCTCTCTTACAGGACATCAAAACCTTAGGAGGAAGAGTTGAGAGTTCAGAAGCTATTCATTCGTTTCTTGAAAGTCTCCCTTCTGCTTATGAGGCATTTGTGAAGGCTATGGAGGTACGTCTTGGAAAGATTGAGATGGACGAACTAGAGATATTGGTGCTACAAGAAGAAATCAATATCGAACAGAAGAACAAAAGAAAAGCAGCAAGTGACGAATCTGTTTTGCTGCACATCAACAAACAGAGAGGAAACTTTCGAGGGAAGAGGAAACTATTTCCTCTCAACAAAAGGTGGAATAGCAGTGCTGGAACAAGCAACCAAGGAGGAGGCTCTTTCGCACATGCACAAGGTGACAAGAAGCGCAAGAATGGAAACTGTCACTACTGTGATAAACCAGGCCACTTTGCTCGTGAGTGCAGATTGAAGGCAAGACACGAAGGTATTGATAAGGACAAAAACAGAGCAAATCTTGCTCAGGCTAAGTCTCCAGGAGAAGATAATGAGCAGCTGTTTTTTACTGCTCTGTACACTAGTAAGTTAGATCATCCATGGTGGATAGATTCTGGAGCATCTAACCATATCTCCTCCATTCGAGAGTGGTTCCACAACTTTCAGGAGATCACCAATGGATCAACAGTTGGTCTACGAGATGGTGAGAGATACGAAGTTAAGGGACAAGGTGATATTCACCTCCAACTACCTACTGGAGCAGTATTTCGAGTTGAGGGAGTTTGGTACATACCTGGTGTGGTACATAACTTGCTCAGTGTTGGGAGGTTAGTCCAAGCTGGTTTTTACATCAATTTCAACAACAAAGGATGCAACATACAAGACAATCAAGGTGTAGTAGCAAGAGGCAATGTGGTAGGTCATTTATATGAGCTTGAAGCTACTTCCTTACCTGAAGTTTTGCTTGCTGCTACTGTACAAGAGAAGACGGATTTGTGGCACAGAAGGCTAGGTCACATGAGTTCAGATAGAATGAACTTGCTGTACAAGTTCAACCTAGTTGAAGAAGTCCAGAAATTCGATTCTTTGCACAAGCCATGTGAGATCTGCTTGAAGGGAAAACAGGTTCAGAAGAAGTTCCCTTCAACAACAAGAAGGACTAAAGCTCCACTAGATTTATTGCATATAGATCTAGCAGGACCCATTGATCCTCCATCATTAGGTAGAGCTGAATATTACCTTTTGATAGTTGATGATTACTCACGAAAAATGTGAGTGAGGTTTCTGAGAATGAAGAATGAAGCTTTCACACACATGAAAGACTTCATAACTGAAGTTGAGCTTCAGACTAGCAGAAAAATCCAAAAAATCAGGAGTGACAGAGGAGGGGAGTTTTTGTCCAAAGCCGCTGAGGCTTTCTACAAGTCCAAAGGCATCATACGTCAACTACTCCACAACAAAACGGAGTGGTGGAGAGGAAGAACAGAGTGGTTGCTAAAGTAACCAGATGTCTACTCAAGGATGGAGGACTACCTAGGAAGCTGTGGGCTGAAGCAGTTAACACTGCAGTTTTCCTTCTCAACCGGAGAAGGAAAACTGCAGTGTTATGAGCTCTGAAGAGACCTTCACAGGTATAAAACCTGATATCTCAAATCTTCAAGTTTTTGGGTGTAAGGTCTATGTACTTGTGCTTAGAGAGTTGAGGAGGAAGTTAGACGACTGCTCTAAAGTTTGCACTTTCATAGGCTACTCTGAACAAACGAACAGATACAAACTACTTGACAGCAAAGAGAAGACTGTCATTAGTAGGGATGTTTTCTTTGATGAGGCAAATCATACTGCTCATCTTGAGGTAGAGAAGAAGGAGACTACCACTCTCTCCAATGGTACTAGTCTAGCTTTCAGATTTCCTCTTTCTGATATGTTACAAGATAATCATTCTGATGAGAATGTATCAGAAGTTGTTAGAGGTGGTGTAGATGTTGATGTTGCTCAAACAGAACATATCATGCACTCACCTGAGTTGGTAGTAGATCTTCTCACACAAGTTACAGTTCCAACTTCAGTACCTGAACAAGTGCTTCAACCACTTCCGAATCAAGTAAGAAGATCTACTCGAATCAGGAGGCTACCTGCTCGACTTGCTGAGATGTGGTTAGCAGAGGCGATTGATAACGCAGAACCACTGAAGTTCGAAGATGCTATAAATTCTGAGAAGTGGACAAAGGCAATGAAGGAGGAGTTTACTGCATTGCAGAAAAACGATACTTGGTTCTTGACAACTCTTCCTGAAGGGAAGAAGTTGATTGGAACCAAATGGGTGTACAAAATGAAGTACCATGCTGATGGTACAGTTCAGAGATATAAGGCTCGACTTGTAGCTAAGGGCTATCTACAGCAGCAAGGGGAGGATTATGATGAGACGTTTACTCTTGTAGCGAAGATGAGTTCAAGTAGGCTGCTAATAGCATATTCTATGCTTCATAACTGGAAAGTATGGCAACTAGATGTGAAGAATGCTTTTCTGAATGACAAGATACGAGAGGAAGTATACATACAACAGCCACAAGGTTTTCAGGTTGCTGGAAAAGAGCAGTTAGTATACAAACTTCGTAAAGCTTTGTATGGCCTTAAGCAAGCTCCTAGAGCTTGGTTTACTAGGATAGACAGTTTCTTAAGGAAGAAGGGTTTCTCTTCTACAAGGGGAGATCCTAATCTATATATCCTAGTTACAGCAAAAGGGAGAGTAGCGTTGCTGCTGTATGTGGATGATGTAATCCTTTCAGGCAGCGATGAAGAGGCTATCTCTTTAGTGAAGTTACAGTTATCTACAGAGTTCGAGATGACTGACCTGGGCAGACTTACCTACTGTCTTGGAGTTCATTTAGTCGAAGATGGACAAGATCTGTACCTTGTACAAGATAAGTACATCAACGACACATTGAGGGAGTATCAGATGCAAGACTGCAAGCCAGTGCCTACTCCAATGATACTTTCGAAGGATTGGTCTACTCAGCATAGATTTGACGAAGCGGTTTTATCAACTGAGTACAGGAGACTAGTTGGAAAGTTGATCTACTTGGTTGTAACGACCAGACCAGATCTAGCTTACGCTGTAAGCAAGCTTGGCAGGAGATGGAGGATCCAAGAGTTTCACATTTGAAGGCAGCGAAACGAGTACTCAAGTATCTGAAAGGTATTGCGTTTCATGGACTGAAGTTTACTTCAATTATTCTTAAAGTTCTAACAGGCTTTACGGATGCAGGTGATGTCATAGACCGGAAATCAAGATCTGGTTATGCCTTCCTGCTTGCAGGTGCAGCTGTTACTTGGCAAAGTAAGAAACAGAAGGTTTCTTCTTTGTCATCCACAGAAGCCGAATATCGTGGACTGTGTAATGCAGTTCAAGAAGTCGTGTGGATAAGATGGATGCTGGAAGATCTGGGAGAGGTTCAAAGAGAACCAACTACCATTTTCATTGATAACATGAGTAGCATTGCTCTTGTCAGAAATCCATTCCATCATGCGAGGACAAAGCACATTGAGGTGCAGGTCCATTTTATTCGTGACAAAATACAAAGTGGAGAGGTATGTGCCACTTGGGTACATACTGATGACCAACTAGCAGATATATTCACTAAACCGTTGTCTAAACCTCAGTTTGATAAACTGAGAAATGATCTTGGTATATGTGAACTGCCCGTGATCTTACGAGGGGGTGTTGAAGGATAATATAAGTTTACGTTCTTTCTCCTTTGACTATGACCTTTGACTATGACCTTTGACTATGACCTTTCAGTTCCTTTCTCCTTCTTCAGTATCTGTTCGTAACTCCCTCTAGTGTAACTGTGTTGTAACTCCTTTCTTGTAACACCTCCTTGTAACTCCTTGTTCTCCGTTCCTTCTCTGAGGCACCCCCAATGACCTCTACTCTGGAGATGATGACAGATCTATTGTCTGATCTCTGTACGCAGCTTCTGATGTGTGTGAGCTCCTGCTAACTCTCATTTTATTCAACAAGTAGCTTGCGTGCAAGCTACATATTCAGCTTACGTGATAGATAGTGCCACGGTAGCTTATCGTTTAATGTTCCAAGTTATAGCAGCATCTGTCAACTTGAAAACATAGCCGGTGGTGGATCGTCTGATATCTGGATCTCTAGCATAATCTGCATCATCGTATCCATGAACTTGTACTTCCTCGATACATGTAATATTTCTTTAGTAGCAAATATTGTAATTAGCCATTTCCTTAATGTATCGTAACAGCCTCTTTGCAGTAACAAAATGTTGTCGCTCCAGATCCTCCATGAACTTACTGATTTCTCCAACCCCGTAAGCCAAATCTGATTGAGTATCCAAAATTCTCCACATAATGCTTCCAACAATACTACGGTAAGGAACGTTACTCATCTCTTCTCTCTCAACTTCTATCTTCATATACAAGTGTTTGGACAAGCTTGTAGTCCTCCATTCCAACACGTCTAAGCACGTTGAGATATGATTAGAATCTTTTTTCTTCCTATCTCGGTAAATCTATAAGTCGATGATGAACTTCATCAACCTAAGGTCAATCATTGTAAAGCAATCTGCTAGATAATTTGAGCTCCAACATTAAATCTTTATTGTTGGATAGTAATAATAGATCATCAACATAGAGCGCAACAACTATCAGTTTTTTCTCTCTAGACATCATGTAGACGCTAGAATCAACTTTACTAATCTTTTTCATGAAATGACTTATCAATGGTGTCATTCCACTCGTAGGTAGATTATAGCAACCCATAAATGATCTTAAGTTAGAGTTCTGGTTGGTTATGTAGAACTTGTAGTAGCTAGTTTTAGCTAAGGGCTTGTACATGGGTGTTGTTTGGATCTGGGTTTGAATCGTACGATACTGGTGCAAGACTTTTTGTTAGCAAAGAGATGTTTTCTTTGCTTTGAGCTACGTTTTGATAGTTTTGGGTCCATGTTGAGATTGAGAGACTTGTTTTAGGAGGTTAGGTGTAGATTACAGACCACTCAGGTTTGTTTCTCAGTTTTGTGTTCTTAGAGAAAAAGAAACGGAAGTGTATATAAACTGAGAGCTGGTTTATCTTGCGGAGCTTGTTCTCATGATTGTTTCTCTCTTTCTTATCTCTGTTCAGCACATGATATCTCCACAGTCAAGAACCTCATGTTTTCTTTGACAACTTCCACGCAAAATCTGATACGATACGATGATGAACTCGACGTGAAAGTTCGAGGTGGAGATTCTTCTATCTTTGAACTTTGAAGAGAAGACCGGTAGTTATGAGTGGAGACGGAAATAGAGTTAGTGTTTTGGGTGGATTACTAACAGGAATCTTCTCTCGACTTTGCTTCCTCTTGGTAAGCAGACCGCTTCCTCAACTTTCTTCCAACTACTGGTCAATCCATCGTCTTTCTCCCAATCCTCTAGATGCACCTCTAGCTTCTCTTGCAGCCTCTCATCTGCAGCTCGAAGGAATAACTCTATCTTGTTGGACTACAACGTCCACTTCTCCATCTTAGTGAACCGAGAAAATTGTTTCTCAAACTCCTTGAATAACTCAATAGCTTGTAAACCCTTCCTTGGTGGCTCGATCAGAGTCCTCTAAGAAATACTCGTCCATCAAGACACGAATAAATGTCTCTCAGTCCTTGTCAAAATGATTCGTTAGCATTTTAACATGATCTTTAATCTTTGGAGCTGTTACCAACTCAAACGTCTCAATCATCTCATCTTCTCAACCCACTCTCAAGATGGAGTTGGTACTCGGTTCAACTCCATCTTCTTCACATAATGCTTCAGATACCTTGAGACATCTCTCTTTTCAAACTCGTCAATCTTGATAATTATTGCTTGAAGCGTCTTTGTTGTCAAGCTTTCTTTCACCCATCAAACTATTGTTGCCGTAAGAACAATGTGAATGCTTGAAGAATCGATGCAATCGCTGAATCTAACTAGACATTTGGTAATCTACCTAAACCACTAGCTTCATTTCCGTCCCCACTCATAACTATCAATCTTCTCTTCAAAGTTCAAACATAGAAGAAATATGCAAGGATGTACACAAGATTATCAAGAAGTGTAATAATTGTCAAAGAGTGGGTAAGTCTACGTCATCCACTCAATGGTCGTTACATACGATACTTCTACTAACACATTGATTTTGTAAGACTTATACAACGCGCAACATGCCGCATTATGACACCACACCTAAAAGTACAAATTTACATCTTTTCCAACCTAAACCAAACATGTCTAGTACATTCAGTCCGCCAAACATAGAAGTTCACTCCTAGTTGTCATGTATAGCTCATCACAATAGAAAAACTAGAATATGCAGCAAATATTCATCCTCCAGTAACACTGTTCTTGTTATAGGTCTTTATTCTCTTTGGTATCCTTGATAACCTTCTCTTGTATTTCACCACCATCTTTTGTATGTATCGATACGTATCCTTTGGTAACCATCACTTGAACTTCACTGCATGCGGAGACGTCACCCATTTTAAATTACATTTTAAGAGAGGTATTGTCTCTCACGCCTTGGTATAATCACAGTCGTAATCATTGTAATCCCTTAAAGCGAGGATCGACATGCAGTTCCATCCCAACTGTGTGTGAATATCTTGGAGATCTGAATTCTGGAAGTTAAGACATTCAAAGGAGATTTGAACCCCAGAACTCATATTTTGTTAGAAGACTGAGCTATCGAACTCTTCTCACTAAGAAATCCATAACCACTCGACAGGAAAAAGCAAGCGTATGGATCAGTCAACGAGTTGAATGACAGTAAGGAAATGTCCAATTGGACAGCAATTGAGAAATCGCGAGCCGAATCTCACCTAATCTCTGTTTTCACTCTCTCCGTTTCACTGGCTCCCTCTCACCTCTTGTCAGTGTGTCTCCTCGTGTGTCTTCCTGCCTTAGAGAATTCGACCCCGTATCGTTTCAGCCAGCCAGAACGTTCCATACAAGGGAAGGGAAGAGAGGCTCTGCATAAGGAAAGACAAAGGCTGAGTGAGCCCCAGAGAGAGGAAGCGAAAGAAAGAAGGAAAGTCAGTTTCACTTGATATTAGAACGAAAACACAAAGAGTTCAACCGCAAAATTTTGCTCTGTGGTCAGAACTATCGAAGCACACCCACACGCTGTATTACGTTCAGAGATGACACCACAGTGCTACAAGGAAGTTGGGTTGTTCTCTGCAATCTTCGGAACAGCACAAATACTCCGTAGCATTGTGCATGTATTCATCGACGAGCTGAGGAGTTTAGTAGTGAAAATAATACAGAGCACGGAAAGGTGGAAAAGCCCCCAAGGAGAAAAGAAGTGAAGAAAGCACGAGTCCCATAAGTTTTAGGGTCTTGAACAGAAACAGAGTAACTGAGGCCGCGAGAGACACGAAGGGAGACGGTGGAGCGCTAGCAAGTAAACATACAATTCTACGTGGCGCCATTCTTCTGGAAATTTCAAAATAATCAAAGGCAAAGTTGGTATTTATCATCAAATACATCCATTAATCATAATTCCAGGTAAAAGGTGATCTTTCTCCACTGTGGTATAAAACCCTAGCATCTATATAGAGATAGTTACTCAGTACGGGAGTTTGTTCCCGGATTAGGTTTGATATCTTGATAGCAGTAATTCTGGTCAAGATTTATTTTTTGACTCGACTCTAGCACATAAGTATCACTGAGTGCGGAGCCCTTTCACATTATATAACGACTTACGAACTCGAGTAGACTAAATACGAAGACTGATGTGACATAGCAAATCTGGTGAATGCAAGTGCACATGAATACATTTGAAATCAAATATATTTGATATCCTTGAACTCCATTCAATGTACCCATTAGATCAATTATATCAACTGTAAAACTGATAGACCACTGTTTAGGCTCGATTTAGTATCAGACAATTGACCTACATATATCATACAGAAGACCTGCTCCTGAATACAAAAGAGAAAAGACTTTATATTTCCAGGATCCCTTAAGTACTACATCAGTGTTCACAAAGTTCTCTGTTATATTCTCTTCTCAAGTAACCATCGTGTAATTCATTGAACAGAAGAAGGTTCGCTGATGCAGTATTCACAAGTGTGCCAACAAGAAAGTTTATCGTGAGAAAATGTTCTCTGTTGAGAACTTCTGTCCAAGCTTTCGGAAGTTGCTTCATGCTAATCTAGATATTGCTGCGGAGCCCATCCAGCTTCGGAATTCAGCCCAGATAACTTTGTCTGTGGCCGCTTTTATCCTCTTCGCTTCATTTTTCAGCAATTTGTCCTGCGGACCTGAACTGGTGGAGATAGAACATGTACAACTTTGTGTTCTGGTCAGGTATTCGCATGAAGCAGCAGTTATCCAAATTCTCCATGTACAAGTTTTGGCTCCACATCCACGAGAATCACGCTAATGGACCCACTTACATCAGCCACTCATTAACGGATCTATAAATATGCTCTAGGATGAGTCCAGCTGCAGTCGCTCACTCTTTACTACTGCAACTTACAAGCTCTCTTGGTCTTCATTCCTCTGGTCGACGAACTTGGATTTTCAAATAGCTGGAGAGTGAAAGCACATCCTCTACGCTTCTTACATATATTTCTCCAGCTACAGAGTTTCGGATTCGTACATCAGCGTGTTTGATGTCACCCAGAATCTCATCATCGGAAGTTTGAGGCCAAAATAAACTGGTAGATCTTCGGATATCTCCAAGGCCAATAGGATCTGTTCAAGATTGTGAACTTGATAACAAGGAGACTATCACCAACCAGCTCTTCACCGTCAACACCACAGTGCTAGTCTTGGACGATGGGTTCGGTGCTGTTTCAGTCCTGCTCCAGGAGGAGTCCAGATCCGGATGATCATCAGGACGGTAGCTCGATTATGAGGGTGTTCTAGTGTTCTTAAGAAATTTTGAAGATTGCAATTAGATGTTCTTAAACGTGCGATGTCTTCTTCTGGGACTGCTTGTATCAGAAGCAAGACTGCACAATCTAGACTACGTAATCTCTTTGTACATCCGTGACCAGACCATTATGAAATTACATACCTGTTTGGACCAATCAATCCTGTACGCTGAAGTGAAATTTGTTCTTGCAACTTCTCAGGCGGAAGAGAAAGTTCTCAGGGCCAAGGAACGAATAAGGAGTTGCACAAGGAGTTGGAATCATCACAAAGGAGGTGCAGCCATGAGTTTGAGATGGGAAACCTGTAACTCGCAGCCTCACCTATATCATGATAGAAACAGTAAGAGTTTGTGGTGGCTACAGAATTCCATAATGAATGGTGCGAAAAATCATACCCTTACATTCATAACGGACTTGTAAGTATACTTTTTTACACCGTGTTAATATAAAAAATATCATTTTCTCACATCTTTCTGCTTGGATCTAAGTCTTATTTTTACCTCAGGACAAGTAGCCAGTTCAGTTTTTCTTTACCCCTTTCCTTACACACATTTTTCAAAAGTTCTTCTGAATCATTAGACAAGTTTTGCACTTGTAAAAAAATGACCATAAACGGATGAATTTTGAAAAATGAACAAAAAGAATCAAGAAACAAGACTGTTCGATTTCCTGCTGCTTGAGTCGGAATCTTAGAACGGATTTCTGCCCGATGCAAATGAAACCTATGAATTGGAAATCCTGGTCCACAGAGCAACTTTCCTTTTTGAATCAAAATACTTTTATCGACCCCCGCATTCTGAACTACCTTCAGTTGCAGGACTTGTCTGTGCTTCAACTCTTGGAATCAACCTCCGCTCTAGAACTCAATAACCCTGAATTCCCTAGAATTCCCATTTGACTTCACCCGCCTGTACGCAAGTTCCTTGAACCCAGTTTTTTGTCTAAAGCTGATCTAAACTGAAAAATCATCATCCATCGCAACAAGAACCGAATCTGGAGGCAAATGTTACTGCTCTGGACTTCTCCTTTCACTGATTTGAAACTAGGCCCTCTGGAATTTGAACCTTACAGCTGCACCTAGGTCTACTGGAATTCCTTTTCCTATTCGGTTTACCTCGTAGATATGAGGTTCACATGAACATGAGAACACTACGTTGACTGTCAAAAACCATACACATGAATGGAGATGGAAGTTCGCGTTTATGTCGAGAATTCTGGAGGTTTGAAATCATAATTGAAAAGTGTGTATCCAGCGCAAACATGTGGAATGTAGTACGGATCTAACGGATCCCGCAATATATCTGTGCCCCCACATGAATAAAATGAATTTTATTAGAAAAAAGAGATTCCGCCTATCGTGCAGGAAAGCGGGTCAGTATTTCATTTTTTCCGGAGCTCGGATCCTCAAATACTTGCCTCATTTCTCTGGATAAATTGCTGTTGGTTTTACCGGCAAGTCAGGTCATATTCCGCATTGAGCAAAACTTGGATGTCTTGTTCTGTACTACCCCAACGTATCATTAGTTCTTAACACCAGTTGAATGTTAAAAGCTAAGGGTAGAGAACACTGAGAAAGGTCTACTGAACTCCTAAATCTTGGCTAGTGCATCCTTCAGAAGTTGAAGAACACGAAACTCAACACTTCAACTTACACGGTGATTTGTCCAAAGAGGGTTGTAAGAATTTTTTCAAGAAAGGGAACACGTAATCTGGATTGTGCAGACTTGGTTTTGATACGACGAGTCCAAGTTGAAGACTCGGGGAAGAAGACAGCGCACGATTTGCTCTTTCAAACAACTGCTATCACTTAAAAGACTCTAATTATAGAGCTAAAGTCTTGATGATCATGCGGGGCTGGACTCCTTCTCGACCAGTACTGACACAGCACCGAACCCATCGTCCAAGACTAGCACTGTGGTGTTGATGGTGAAGAACTGATTGGTGATAGTCTCCTTGGTCATCAAGTTCACAATTTTGAACAGATCCTGATTGGCCTTGGAGATATCAGAAAATATACCAGATGCGTTGGGACCCATATTTCCGATGATGAGGTTTTGGGTGACATCAAACACGCTGATGTTCGTTGCAAGAGCTTGATTCTTCACGAGTATTGCAGCATCGGTGTGACCAAGAAGAGATGCTGAACAGAGGATTGCTACAACCGCCACTGCCAGAACCTTCACGGAAGCTGCCATCTCTACGAGTGAAGTACGACTCTAGGAAAGAAAAATTTGAAACTCTGTAGCTGCACAATTATATTTAAGAAGCGTAGACAATGTCCTTTCACTCTCCAGCTATCGTTTCACTCTCCAGCTATTCGAAGTCCAAGTCTTTCGACTGGAGGAATGAAGGCCAGGAGAGCTTCTATCAAGAGCTTGTAAGTTGCAGTAGTGAAGAGTGAGTGACTGCAGCCGGAATCATCCTAGAGAATTTATACATCCGCTAATGAGTGACAGCTGGTGTAGGTGTTCCATTAGCATGATTCTCGTTGATGTCCAGCCAAAACTTGTACATGGAGAATCTGAATCACTGCTGCTTCATGCGATTAGCTCACCAGGACGTAAACATGTTGTTCCTCCGCATGCTTTGCAGAAGCAAAATGTGAGTTTCAACACGCCAGAGACAAAAGTTGGACGGGCTTCGCAGCAAGACCAGCATGAAGCAAGTTCCCAACGCTGGACACAAGTTCCCACCAGAGAATATATTGTCACGAGCCAGATGCAGGAAACCAGAAGGCTATCGATTTGCCGAGTGTTGATTTCGTTATGAACGCTGGAAATGAGCAAAACACAAGAAGCCGAGAGGAAACGGAGTTATACTTCTACAGTGCTATTCCGGACATGCCGCTGAAGTAAAGAGTCTAAAGACTTCAACTTTAACTAGTACAGTTGGGGAATGCGTCAATCGTGACGTTGTCGGTAGCATTTAACTTCTTCTCCCAATACAGAGTGTTTTGCTGCAAGCTATGCATGTTTATGATGGTGATAAGTGTCTTGAGTGTACACCATTCATTACCTACAGCTGCGTGAGTGAAAAGCTTTAGGGCCTAATAGTTTCGTATAGTTTTCCGACTAACGGGTTGTGCGTATCTTATTCGTGCCTTTTGACTTTTTGTACACTAACTCTTGCTGGCTTGGTTTCATTGTTACTGTAATTTTCATTCTTACTGTATTCCATTCTTCAAGTTCTACATTTGTATTTCGTTTCTATCAGCTTGTATTGCATATTGTACAAGTCACTACTGCATATTGTACATGCCTGAAGGTGCCTGGAGCAAACTGGGATGCTATACTCAAACCAGGAGAAAAAAGCCCACCGAAATCCTATAACGATCACGACACTGGAAACTGTTGCAAGTTCACGAAATGACGATTTCCGTGCCAGGAAAACAAGCACAACTTTGAAGTCTGTCCTTCCTCGAACTGCCAGAGCTTCCGAAAGGGACCTTTCCATACAGATCTAGAGCGTGTCCATCTCAGAAATGCTTTCTTCGAGACCTGGAGGCTGGAACATGTTCGGTATACTGCAGAAATACTTTCGTTTCATCTCAGCTTGTTGTCTTTTTGTTTAGAGGAAGATTCGCGACTGCTCATTGCCGGCTTTCGAATTCATACACCTGGCATATCAGTAAGATTTTGGGCCCTGCATCTGGCTCGTCAGAACATTTTCTCTCTTGGGAACTTCTGTCCGAGGTATCGGGAGTTGCTTGCTGTCTTGCTGCGGAGGCCGTCCAACTTTTGTCTCCGTCAATTACTTCCACTGGAGCAGCAGTTATTCAGATCTTCCATGTACAGGTGCTGGCTCGACATCAACAACAACCATGCTGATGGACCCACTTACACTAGTCACTTATAATCGGATGTATAAATATGTTCCAGGATGAGTCCAGCTGCAATCACTCACTCTTCACTACTACAACTAGACAAGCTCTCTTGGCCTTCATTCCTTCGGTCGACGAACAAAACATAGTGAAAGGAAATCTTCTACACTTCTTAACTTGAACTTTCCAGCTACAGAGTTTCCTCCTTCCGATCGGAAGCTCACTTTGCTCGCAGAGATGGCAGGTTCAGTACTGAACCTAGCGAATTCGAAGGTTCTGGCAGTGGCGATTGTAGCAATCCTCTGTTCAGCATCTCTTCTTGGCCACACAGATGCTGCGGTACTCGTGAAGAATCAAGCTCTTGCAACGAACATCAGCGTGTTTGATGTCACCCAAAACCTCATCATCGGAAATATGGCTCCAAACGTAACTGGTATATTTTCGGAAATCTCCAAAGCCAATCAAGATCTGTTCAAGATTGTGAACTTGATGACCAAGGAGACTATCACCAACCAGTTTTTCACCATCAACACCACAGTGCTAGTCTTGGACGACGGGTTCGGTGCTGTGTCAGTACTGGTCGAGAAGGAGTCCAGCCCCGCATGATCGTCAAGACTATTAGGGTCTTTTAAGTGATAGCAATTATTGAAAGAGCAGATAGCAATTACTTGAAAGAGCAAATCGATGTTCTTAAGCGTGCAATGTCTTCTTCCCCGAGTCTTCAACTTGATTCGTTGTATCAGAAGCAAGTCTGCACAATCTTAGATCACGTGTCCCGTTTTTTATCTGTTACAAATAATATTACAAGCCTCTTTGGACCAATCAGTTCTGTTCGTTGATTCAGAAGTTGAGTTTGGTATTTTGCAACTTCTGAAGGATATACCCATCAAGATGTATAGGAGAACTTTCTCACTAATAGTATCTACCAGTAGTTTCCCAACATTGTGCGGAAGAAGTGCAGACCTCAACCTTGCTTTATGCAGAATATGACCTGACTCTCCGGTAAAGAAGAGCAATTTGATCTAGATCTCAGATTTATGTCTGGACATACAAATGTTCGGAACAAAGTTGAAGCAAATCGAACCTCTCCGTGATGCGGAAGACTTCAGAAATTTAAATCTCTCAAGTATCATACTTTCTTCTTCTTCCACTTCTTTTACAAGGCCAAGTGTTCCCATCCGATGTCAATAACCATTCAAGTCATACACGGAAATAAGATTCTTTTTTCTCTTCGCTTCTCTTCAATCCTGCGCTCACTTCTATCTTCTTTGTCACCACACCGCCCTACACGACGATAAAAACTACTAAGAAATCCACAACCACTCGACAGGAAAAAGCAAGCGTATGGATCAGTCAACGAGTTGAATGACAGGAAGGAAATGTCCAATTGGACAGCAACTGAGAAATCGCGAGCCCTCCACCGAATCTCACCGAATCTCTGTTTTCACTCTCTGTTTCACTGGCTCCCTCTCATCTCTTGTCAGTGTGTCTCCTCGTGTGTCTCCCTGCCTTGGAGAATTCGGCCCCGCATCGTTTCTGCCAGCCAGAACGTTCCATAGAAGGGAAGGGAAGGGAGGCTCTGCATAGAGAAAGACAAAGGCCGAGTGAGCCCCAGAGAGAGGAAGCGAAAAAAAGAGGGAAAGTCAGTTTCACCTGATATTAGAACGAAAACACAAAGAATTCAACCGCGAAATTTTGCTCTGTGGTCAGAACTATCGAAGCACACCCACACGCTGTATTTCGTTCAGAGATGACACCACAGTGCTACAAGGAAGTTGGGCTGTTCTCTGTAATCTTCGGAACAGCACAAATACTCCGTAGCATTGTGCATGTATTCATCGACGAGCTGAGGAGTTTAGTAGTGAAAATAATACAGAGCACGGAAAGGTGGAAAAGCCCCCAAGGAGAAAAGAAGTGAAGAAAGCACGAGTCCCATAAGTTTTAGGGTCTTGAACAGAAACAGAGTAACTGAGGCCGCGAGAGACACGAAGGGAGACGGTGGAGCGCTAGCAAGTTTGTAAACAAACAATTCTATGTGGCGCCATTCTTCTGGAAATTTCAAAATAAATAATCAAAGGCAAAGTTGGTATTTATCATCAAATACATCCATTAATCATAATTCCAGGTAAAAGGTGATCTTTCTCCACTGTGGTATAAAACCCTAGCATCTATATAGAGATAGTTACTCAGTACGGGAGTTTGTTGCCGGATTAGGTTTGATATCTTGATAGCAGTAATTCTGGTCAAGATTTATTTTTTGACTCGACTCTAGCACATAAGTATCACTGAGTGCGGAGCCCTTTCACATTATATAACGACTTACGAACTCGAGTAGACTAAATACGAAGTATGATGTGACATAGCAAATCTGGTGAATGCAAGTGCACATGAATACATTTGAAATCAAATATATTTGATATCCTTGAACTCCATTCAATGTACCCATTAGATCAATTATATCAACTGTAAAACTGATAGACCACTGTTTAGGCTCGATTTAGTATCAGACAATTGACCTACATATATCATACAGAAGACCTGCTCCTGAATACAAAAGTGAAAAGACTTTATATTTCCAGGATCCCTTAAGTACTACATCAGTGTTCACAAAGTTCTCTGTTATATTCTCTTCTCAAGTAACCATCGTGTAATTCATTGAACAGAAGAAGGTTCGCTGATGCAGTATTCACAAGTGTGCCAACAAGAAAGTTTATCGTGAGAAAATGTTCTCTGTTGAGAACTTCTGTCCAAGCTTTCGGAAGTTGCTTCATGCTAATCTAGATATTGCTGCGGAGCTTCGGAATTCAGCCCAGATAACTTTGTCTGTGGCCGCTTTTATCCTCTTCGCTTCATTTTTCAGCAATTTGTCCTGCGGACCTGAACTGGTGGAGATAGAACATGTACAACTTTGTGTTCTGGTCAGGTATTCGCATGAAGCAGCAGTTATCCAATTCTCAATGTACAAGTTTTGGCTCCACATCCACGAGAATCACGCTAATGGATCCACTTACATCAGCCACTCATTAACGGATCTATAAATATGCTCTAGGATGAGTCCAGCTGCAGTCGCTCACTCTTTACTACTGCAACTTACAAGCTCTCTTGGTCTTCATTCCTCTGGTCGACGAACTTGGATTTTCAAATAGCTGGAGAGTGAAAGCACATCCTCTACGCTTCTTAAATATATTTCTCCAGCTACAGAGTTTCGTGTTACGATGTATGGCAGCAAGAACACAGTTCATAGCACCACTCCAACAGGGGAGGAAAACCTTCAAACAAGGAAGGAGTCTCTCGCAGCCTTCACAAGAGAAAAAAGAAAGAACAGAGTATCACTAAAGAGACTGACTTGGGGGCAGAGCCCCTTCTCAATATATAAGGAGAGTCAAAAGACTTTTGGGGTTTGGATCTCCGTAACATAGTTGTGTACAAAGTATTACAGGACTTGTGTCCAAAGTCTGACAGGACTTGTGCACAAAATCTTACAAGACTTCATGAACTTGTCTTACTCCGCATGTCAACAGTCCCCCTCAAGCTCATATCAATATCCTTAACACCTAGACATAATCTGAAAATATCAAATTTATCTCTAGGTAAAGCTTTAGTGAATATATCAGCAACTTGTTCACCTGTAGATACATATCTTAGATCTATCTCTCCAACCAATACTTTTTCTCGAATAAAGTGATAATGAACCTCTATATGCTTGGTCCTAGCATGGAAAACAGGATTAGAAGCAAGTTTAATACTGCTGATATTGTTTGTGTGTAAAACAACAGGGTCAGAAAATTCCACACCCATATCTTTCAGTAAGGTGTGAAGCCAAACGGATTCGCACGTAGCATTAGTGGCACCTCTGTATTCTGCTTCAGTTGATGACAGAGCAACTGTAGGTTGCTTCTTCGATTGACAACTAACAGCAGAGTCTCCAAGGCTGAAGACAAAACTTGACGTAGATCTTCTATCTTGAGCACTTCCTGCCCAATCTGCATCAGTAAAACCATGTAACAAGAGAGGACCACCCGCTGCGTAGTGAAGTCCATATTGGATTGTGAACTTCACGTATCATAGAATCCATCGAACTGCATCAAGATGAGGTTTCCTAGGTGTCTGCATGAACTGAATAACTAGACCTACAGCATAACTTAGATCAGGTCTAGTAATGGTCAAGTAGATCAGGCTACCTACAATCTGTCTATAGAAATTAGGATCTGCTAATAGCTCACCATCCTCAGCATTCAACTTCAGAGAAGATGCAAGAGGGGTAGAGATAGGCTTATAAGCTGTCATCCCAAACTGTTCTAGCTTATTCAGAGCATACTGTCTCTGTAACAGCCATGTATCACCTCCATCCTTGATGAACTCAATAGCTAGAAAGTACTTCAGCTCATCTAGATCTTTCATACCAAACTCTCCTTTCAGCTGATCTTTCACCTGCTTGATAAGGCTCTTAAGGCTCTTAGGTTACCAGTGATAACAAGATCATCTACATAGATGATGATCAGTACTATGTTATCATCGACCTGCAAAGAGTACAATGATGAGTTTGAACTACAAAGACGAAAGCCAAGCAATAGTAGAAATGAGTTAATCTTGGCATTCCAAGCTCTTGGAGCTTGCTTAAGCCCATACAAGGACTTCTGGAGTCTACAAACTTTATTTGGATACCTTTGGTCTTTGTATCCAGGGGGTTGCATCATGTAGACCTCTTTCTGCAGATCTCCGTTCAGGAAAGCATTATTGAAATCCATTTGATGCAGTTGCCACCCTTTACTTGTAGCCAATGCCACAAGGGTACGTATCGAAGCCATCTTGGCTACCGGACTGAAGGTTTCATCAAAGTCAAGGCCATATTGCTGCGCATATCTTTTAGTCACAAGTCTCGCCTTATGTCTGTGGATTGAACCATCTGAATTTCTCTTGACCTTGTAAACCCATCTACAACCAATAGCTTTCTTAGCATAAGGTAAATCAACCAGCTCCCAAGTCTGCTGATTGTGCAAAGCTGAAAGCTCAACTTGCATGGCTTGCACCCATTCTTCCTGATGCATCGCCTCCTCAAGAGAATTCGGTTCCTGCTCATGTACGACATTCACCATGTATGCATGATGTTGAGCCAAGAAACCTTCACACTGAAAATGTTGCACAAGATGTCTTGCTCTAGTGGACCTCCGCAAATCAGATTGACCTGATGATCCAACTTCAGATCCCTGATTTGGCTGGGAGCTGCTTACATGATCGTCAAAAGCATGCACAATATCTGCACTTCGCTGCTCATTGATCATCTGCTGCAACACTGGAGAGCTGTTGGAATGTGCAACCCGTAAAAGTTGAACAACAGCTGGAGGGACCTGAACAGAAGGTATAGCAACTACGGGGACTTGGCCAGACCAAAGAGTTCTCACGCGCACTGGATCAAATACAACACTATTACCACTACTTAAACTAGTGGCTTGAGTTGTTGTAGAACCAACCTGAACTGGTTGGATAGAGGATAGAACAAGTGAAACAGCAACAGACCCTGACGTAGTCTGATACCAAGATAACAACTCATCAAAAACAACATCTCTACTGATGAGCAGTCTCCTCGAAGTTGGAATATAACACCTATATCCCTTCGTATCAGAAGCATAGCCTAAGAAGATACACTTCTCAGCTCTGGGGTCCAGCTTGCTGCGCCTTTCATCTGATACATGTACAAAACATATAGAACCAAACACTTTGAGACATGAGAGGTCTGGTTTCTTGCCTACCAATATCTCATAGGGGGTCTTCTTATGTACCGCTGCAGTTGGTGCACGGTTCATGAGGTAGACAGCACATGCAACAGCTTCCGCTCAATAACACTTAGGCATAGACTTCTCGTTCAGCATTGCACGTGCTGATTCCGCAATGTGTCTATTCTTCCTCTCTGCTACACCATTCTGTTGCGGACTGTAGCTGCACGTGATCTCTCATTTGATCCCATGCTCTTGCAAAAAAGTGTCAAAGTGGTGAGATATGAACTCGCCTCCTCCATCCGAACGGAGCCGTAGGATGCAATGGTTGTACTGCTTCTCAACTAGGATCTTGAATGTTTGAAACACAGCAAAGACGTCTGACTTGGCCTTGAGGAAGTAGACCAAAGTAAATCGCGAGAAGTCATCTATGAATGAGACGAAGTACTGAGAACCATTCAAGCTTGCTTGAGATGCAGTCCATACATCAGAATGTATCAACTCCAACACCTTGGAAGCTCTAGTGCCTTGATGACGAAATGGTTGCCTAGCCAGCTTGCCAAACTGACAAGCTTCACAAATCGGAGATAGGATAGGAGATGTGAACTTGGGAAGACCTGTAATTAACTCTGACGTAGGTAAGGTCTTCAACCGCTGATAATTCATATGACCTACTCTCTTACGCCACATCTCCAAATTTGAGACTCCAGAGATATGAACAAACATCGCAGCTTGAAGTTGAGGTTGAACAGCATCCAATTTGAACAACCTTCCTACTCTCGACCCTCTGGCAACTACGTTGTTATCACTAGTTTCAACAATACATCCCTTGCTGTTGAACCGAACTTGATAACCTTGCTCCACCATCTGACCTACAGAGACTAGATTCCTAGTAATGGTGGGCACATATAGTACATCTCCCAAAGCAGAAATGTTTGAAGATGCAACAGATACAGGAACTGTACCCATATGTGTAATGTTGTGTTGGGTATCATCACCAGTATAGACTATTGCTGGTGTCTTCAGTGGCTCCTTCTACTGAATCATTCACCATGTGCTGTCATGTGGTTCGAAACCAAAGGTCTTGATCACATGACCTTTGGTTTTGCAGTATGCACAGAACCGCTGCTCACCCCGCCTTTAGCTTGCTGTTGCTGATGGTCAGGTCGAAGGTTCTGTTCCTCGTCCTCTACCTCTACCTCCAGCAAAGAAAGCTCGCTCTTGTGATGAGGCTGAACCACCATTGCCTTGAAGACGAATCTCTTCTAACACTAACATAAGAATCAACTCATCGAATTTGGAAAAAGTATCCCTGACATGCTTCAAGAGGCAAGCAGACATCATGTGGAAGCTTACCAGACATCAGGTCTGATAAACTTCCACAGCAAAACTATGTGTCGACAGAAAAACATTTTTCAATGGAAGTCTCGAAAGGTTTGTACTCTTTCCTAAGAGCATTGATGGTGTGTAGGATGAGATCATCATCCTCGACTTTCACCCCTATGCTGTTAAGCTGCTCAACTAGACCTCGCACTTGATAAACATAATCTGTAATGCTCAATGAACCCTTCTTAACATCTAAGAGTTGCTGCTTGAGTTGTAACTTACTAGCTTTAGTAGATGTCTGGAAAACATTAGCTAGTACATCCCAGACCTCTTGGGGGGTATCGACAGACTGTATGTAACCAAACATGGAAGGTGAGACACACAAAGAAAGATAATGCATAGTTTGACAAGCTCGTTTGTTCCATGCATCAACATCAGGATCTGTATCAACTCCAACGGGTTTCGCATCTGTCCCTATGATCAAGCCAAACAAGCTTTGATCTTTCAAGAAGGCGGACATGCGATACTTCCATATGGAGTAGTTGTTTTTGTCTAAAGGTTCACCGGTAATGGCTGAAAACGTATCTATTCTACTCATGATGGATTGGACGTAAGAAACGAAAATACAGATAGTGTCTCTGAACAAATCAAAATTTCACACAGTGATAGAAATGTTGATTCTAGGGTTATATAGATGTAGGTCTGGACGTAGGTATGTGTGACATAAACTGTCAGAATGTCTAAAAGATGTCGTTTACATCTTCAAATACGTGGTCAAAGTACAGTTGACTGTATGCCCTAAAACGAAATAGCTCAAAATGGGTACAGCTTTCGGTACAGGGATGATTTTTTCCGTTTTGGCTAAAAATGAGTAGAAGACCCTAAAAAATGCAGTCAAAGCTTGTTGACTGACTATAATTGTGAAAACTCTCACAAAAAAACACACAACAAATACAGCAGAGGGACGATTCAGAAATTCAGAACCTGTCACCAACTCTGTCATTCCATGCTGCACCAGAAAAAATGATGTCTGATTTTTGAAAGTAGCTCCAAACAGCAAGGACGCCTATTAGAGTTTCGCCTCAAGAGAAATCTCCATGTGCAAAAAATGACAGCACCTCCACTTGCAATCTGAGTCTTTTGTATACCTCCAATCTCTAATTCTTTCACTCAAGCTCTGATACCATGTTACGATGTATGACAGCAAGAACACAATTCATAGCACCACTCCAACAGGGGAGGAAAACCTTCATACAAGGAAGGAGGCTCTCTCATCCTTCACAAGAGGAAAAAGAAAGAACAGAGTATCACTAAAGAGACTGACTTGGAGGCAGAGCCCCTTCTCAATATATAGAGGGAGTCAAAAGACTTTTGGGGTTGGGTCTCCGTAACGTAGTTGTGTACAAAGTCTTACAGGACTTCATGAGCTTGTCTTACTCCGCATGTCAACATTTCGGATTCGTACATCAGCGTGTTTGATGTAACCCAGAATCTCATCATCGGAAGTTTGAGGTCAAAATAAACTGGTAGATCTTCGGATATCTCCAAGGCCAATCAAGATTGTGAACTTGATAACACGGAGACTATCACCAACCAGTTCTTCACCGTCAACATCACAGTACTAGGCTTGGACGATGGGTTCGGTGCTGTTTCAGTCCTGCTCCAGGAGGAGTCCAGATCCGGATGATCATCAGGACGGTAGCTCGATTATGAGGGTGTTCTAGTGTTCTTAAGAAATTTTGAAGATTGCAATTAGATGTTCTTAAACGTGCGATGTCTTCTTCTGGGAGTCCTTAACTTGGACTGCTTGTATCAGAAGCAAGACTGCACAATCTAGACTACGTAATCTCTTTGTACATCCATGACCAGACCATTATGAAATTACATACCTGTTTGGACCAATCAATCCTGTACGCTGAAGTTAAATTTGTTCTTGCAACTTCTCAGGCGGAAGAGAAAGTTCTCAGGGCCAATGAACGAATAAGGAGTTGCACAAGGAGTTGGAATCATCACAAAGGAGGTGCAGCCATGAGTTTGAGATGGGGAACCTGTAACTCGCAGCCTCACCTATATCATGATAGAAACAGTAAGAGTTTGTGGTGGCTACAGAATTCCATAAGGAATGGTGCGAAAAATCATACCCTTACATTCATAACGGACTTGTAAGTATACTTTTTTACACCGTGTTAATATAAAAAATATCATTTTCTCACATCTTTTTTCTGCTTGGATCTAAGTCTTATTTTTACCTCAGGACAAGTAGCCAGTTCAGTTTTTCTTTACCCCTTTCCTTACACACATTTTTCAAAAGTTCTTCTGAATCATTAGACAAGTTTTGCACTTGTAAAAAAATGACCATAAACGGATGAATTTTGAAAAATGAACAAAAAGAATCAAGAAACAAGACTGTTCGATTTCCTGCTGCTTGAGTCGGAATCTTAGAACGGATTTCTGCCCGATGCAAATGAAACCTATGAATTGGAAATCCTGGTCCACAGAGCAACTTTCCTTTTTGAATCAAAATACTTTTATCGACCCCCGCATTCTGAACTACCTTCAGTTGCAGGACTTGTCTGTGCTTCAACTCTTGGAATCAACCTCCGCTCTAGAACTCAATAACCCTGAATTCCCTAGAATTCCCATTTGACTTCACCCGCCTGTACGCAAGTTCCTTGAACCCAGTTTTTTGTCTAAAGCTGATCTAAACTGAAAAATCATCATCCATCGCAACAAGAACCGAATCTGGAGGCAAATGTTACTGCTCTGGACTTCTCCTTTCACTGATTTGAAACTAGGCCCTCTGGAATTTGAACCTTACAGCTGCACCTAGGTCTACTGGAATTCCTTTTCCTATTCGGTTTACCTCGTAGATATGAGGTTCACATGAACATGAGAACACTACGTTGACTGTCAAAAACCATACACATGAATGGAGATGGAAGTTCGGGTTTATGTCGAGAATTCTGGAGGTTTGAAATCATAATTGAAAAGTGTGTATCCAGCGCAAACATGTGGAATGTAGTACGGATCTAACGGATCCCGCAATATATCTGTGCCCCCACATGAATAAAATGAATTTTATTAGAAAAAAGAGATTCCGCCTATCGTGCAGGAAAGCGGGTCAGTATTTCATTTTTCCCGGAGCTCGGATCCTCAAATACTTGCCTCATTTCTCTGGATAAATTGCTGTTGGTTTTACCGGCAAGTCAGGTCATATTCCGCATTGAGCAAAACTTGGATGTCTTGTTCTGTACTACCCCAACGTATCATTAGTTCTTAACACCAGTTGAATGTTAAAAGCTAAGGGTAGAGAACACTGAGAAAGTTCTACTGAACTCCTAAATCTTGGCTAGTGCATCCTTCAGAAGTTGAAGAACACGAAACTCAACACTTCAACTTACACGGTGATTTGTCCAAAGAGGGTTGTAAGATTTTTTGAAGGGAACACGTAATCTGGATTGTGCAGACTTGGTTTTGATACGACGAGTCCAAGTTGAAGACTCGGGGAAGAAGACAGCGCACGATTTGCTCTTTCAAACAACTACTATCACTTAAAAGACTCTAATTATAGAGCTAAAGTCTTGATGATCATGCGGAGCTGGACTCCTTCTCGACCAGTACTGACACAGCACCGAACCCATCGTCCAAGACTAGCACTGTGGTGTTGATGGTGAAGAACTGATTGGTGATAGTCTCCTTGGTCATCAACTTCACAATTTTGAACAGATCCTGATTGGCCTTGGAGATATCAGAAAATATACCAGATGCGTTGGGACCCATATTTCCGATGATGAGGTTTTGGGTGACATCAAACACGCTGATGTTCGTTGCAAGAGCTTGATTCTTCACGAGTATTGCAGCATCGGTGTGACCAAGAAGAGATGCTGAACAGAGGATTGCTACAACCGCCACTGCCAGAACCTTCACCGAAGCTGCCATCTCTACGAGTGAAGTACGACTCTAGAATTTGAAACTATGTAGCTGCAGAATTATATTTAAGAAGCGTAGACGATGTCCTTTCACTCTCCAGCTATCGTTTCACTCTCCAGCTATTCGAAGTCCAAGTCTTTCGACTAGAGGAATGAAGGCTAGGAGAGCTTCTATCAAGAGCTTGTAAGTTGCAGTAGTGAAGAGTGAGTGACTGCAGCCGGAATCATCCTAGAGAATTTATACATCCGCTAATGAGTGACAGCTGGTGTAGGTGTTCCATTAGCATGATTCTCGTTGATGTCCAGCCAAAACTTGTACATGGAGAATCTGAATCACTGCTGCTTCATGCGATTAGGTCACCAGGACGTAAACATGTTGTTCCTCCGCATGCTTTGCAGAAGCAAAATGTGAGTTTCAACACGCCAGAGACAAAAGTTGGACGGGCTTCGCAGCAAGACCAGCATGAAGCAAGTTCCCAACGCTGGACACAAGTTCCCACCAGAGAATATATTGTCACGAGCCAGATGCAGGAAACCAGAAGGTTATCGATTTGCCGAGTGTTGATTTCGTTATGAACGCTGGCAGTGAGCAAAACACAAGAAGCCGAGAGGAAACGGAGTTATACTTCTACAGTGCTATTCCGGACATGCCGCTGAAGAAAAGTCTAAAGACTTCAACTTTAACTAGTACAGTTGGGGAATGCGTCAATCGTTAACTTCTTCTTGTTGAAGGATAATAAGTTCACGTTCTTTCTCCTTTGACTATGACCTTTGACTATGACCTTTCAGTTCCCTTCTCCCTCTTCAGTATCTGTTCCGTAACTCTCTCTAGTGTAACTGTGTTGTAACTCCTTTCTTGTAATACCTCCTTGTAACTCTTTGTTCCCGTTTCCTTCCCTGAGGCACCCCCAATGACCTCTACTCTGGAGATGATGACAGGCCCTATTGTCTGATCCCCTGTACGCAGCTTCAGCTGTGGTGTGAGCTCCTGCTAACTCTCGTCTTATTCAACATGGTATCAGAGCAAGGAAGCGAGAAGGAAGAGAGAGAGAGTTTTTGCAAGGGGGCTTGACAGGAGGAACGGAAGGTTCCATCTATGGAAAAGAGAGTATGAGTGAGAATGGAGAAGTACTCTTGACTGTGAAAAACACGGATGTGGACAGTATTGTGAGTGCTCAGAAATTTTTTCGTTTTTTGAGACTATTTTACAGTTCCAGAGAGTTTGAAATCGTTTTTTGAGGGGTTTCTGGACGTTTTTTGACGATTTCAAGGGCACCCACTCTTGGTGTCTTGTCAGGAAGGGTCGAATTAAGTAGGATACACCCTTGCTTGGATTTTTTGTCATGGTGAAAAGTTACCGAAACTCACCTTTGACCAGCATTTTGAGGGGGTTAGAGACGTTTTCTGCGAATTCTGAGGGCACATTATCGGTAGAAAAAGGCTCCGCATTTTTCCTTGGAATACCTTTCCAAAGAAATTTTTCCCGACCGATTCTGACCTCGTTTGCGAACTGTCAGAAGCTGTCAGAAACTTCTGCCGAACTTTGACCGTCGATTTGAAGGCCTTACAGACCTTTTTTGGAGAAACTAAAATTTTCCAAACTCTACCCCTACCCCACGCCCCTCGCACGTCGGGATCCTACTTTCACTTTGCCAACACGCATACCAAGTTTCATTTCAGTTGGAGACTGTTTGGTTAGACCAGGTTCGTGACAGTGCACAATGGCGTCAGTTACCATAACAGAGAACTTACTTTCTGATTCTCATAAGTTGAATAGTTCGAACTACCCTATTTGGAGAGCTAGGGTACAGGCCATACTTGCTGGATATGACTTGTGGAAGTTTGTTACTGGCTTACAAGAGAGACCCACTGTTGCTGAAGAAGCTATCGTTTGGGATAGACGTGATCAGTTAGCACTTTCTGTCATCAAGATGACAGTGAAAGATGCTGAACTAGTTGATATCCTAGATACAGAAACTTCGAAAGAAGCATGGGATACCTTTACCAGGAAACATGAAGTGACGAAAGAGGGGAAGTTGAGAGTTCTTAAGGGTAAACTCGTAACCTTGCAGATGCAAGAGGGTAAGAGCATTGAGGACCATTTTATGGCCCTCAAATCTATCTTACAAGACATCAAAACCTTAGGAGGAAGAGTTGAGAGTTCAGAAGCTATTCATTCGTTTCTTGAAAGTCTCCCTTCTGCTTATGAGACTTTTGTGAAGGCTATGGAGGTACGTCCTGGAAAGATTGACATGGACGAACTGGAGAGTTTGGTGCTACAAGAAGAGATCAACATCGAACATCGAACAAAAGAAAAGCAGCAAGTGACGAATCTGTTTTGCTGCACATCAACAAACAGAGAGGGAACTTTCGAGGGAAGAGGAAACCATTTCCTCTCAACAAAAGGTGGAATAGCAATGCTGGATCAAGCAACCAAGGAGGAGGCTCTTCTGCACATGCACAAGGTGACAAGAAGCGCAAGAATGGAAACTGTCACTACTGTGATAAACCAGGTCACTTTGCTCGTGAGTGCAGACTGAAGGCAAGACACGAAGGTACTGATAAGAGCAAAAACAGAGCAAATCTTGCTCAGGCTAAGTCTCCAGGAGAAAGTAATGAGCAGCTGTTTTTTACTGCTCTGTACACTAGTAAGTTAGATCATCCATGGTGGATAGATTTTGGAGCATCTAACCATATCTCTTCCATTCGAGAGTGGTTCCACAACTTTCAGGAGATCACCAATGGACCAACAGTTGGTCTAGGAGATGGTGAGAGATACGAAGTTAAGGGACAAGGTGATATTCACCTCCAACTACCTACTGGAGCAGTATTTCGAGTTGAGGGAGTTTGGTACATACCTGGAGTGGTGCATAACTTGCTCAGTGTTAGGAGGTTAGTCCAAGCTGGTTTCTACATCAACTTCAACAACAAAGGATGCAACATACAAGACAATCAAGGTGTAGTAGCAAGAGGCAATGTGATAGGTCATTTATATGAGCTTGAAGCTACCTCCTTACCTGAAGTTTTGCTTGCTGCTACTGTACAAGAGAAGACGGATTTGTGGCACAGAAGACTAGGTCACATGAGTTCAGATAGAATGAACTTGCTGTACAAGTTCAACCTAGTTGAAGGAGTCCAGAAATTCGATTCTTTGCACAAGCCATGTGAGATCTGCTTGAAGGGAAAACAAGTTCAGAAGAAGTTCCCTTCAGCAGCAAGAAGGGCTACAACTCCACTAGATTTATTGCATATAGATCTAGCAGGACCCATTGATCCTCCACCATTAGGTAGAGCTGAATATTACCTTTTGATAGTTGATGATTACTCACGAAAAATGTGGGTGAGGTTTCTGAGAAACAAGAATGAAGCTTTCACACACATGAAAGACTTCATAACTGAAGTTGAGCTTCAGAATAGCAGAAAAATTCGAAAAATCAGGAGTGACAGAGGAGGGGAGTTTCTGTCTAAAGCCGCTGATGCTTTCTACAAGTCCAAAGGCATCATACGACAACTAAGTGCACCTTATACTCCACAACAAAACAGAGTGGTGGAGAGGAAGAACAGAGTGGTTGCTGAAGTAACCAGATGTCTACTCAAGGATGGAGGACTACCTAAGAAGCTATGGGCTGAAGCAGTTAACACTGCAGTTTACCTTCTCAACCGGAGTCCAACAAAGGTGGTGGAAGGTATGAGCCCTGAAGAGGCTTTCACGAGTATAAAACATGATATCTCAAATCTTCGAGTTTTTGGATGTAAGGCCTATGTACTTGTGCCTAGAGAGTTGAGGAGGAAGTTAGACGACTGCTCTAAAGTTTGCACTTTCATAGGCTACTCTGAACAAACGAAGGGATACAGACTACTTGACAGCAAAGAGAAGATTATCATTAGTAGGGATGTGTTCATTGATGAGGCAAATCATACTGCTCATCTTGAGGTAGAGAAGAAGGAGACTACTACTACCTCCAATGGTACTAGTCTAGCTTTCAGATTTCCTCTTTCAGATATGTTACAAGATAATCAGTCTGATGAGAATGTATCAGAAGCTGTTAGAGGTGGTGTAGATGTTGATGTTGCTCAAACAGAAGATATCGTGCACTCACCTGAGTTGGTGGTAGATCTTCCCACACAAGTTACAGTTCCAACTTCAGCACCTGAACAAGTGCTTCAACCACTTCCAAATCAAGTAAGAAGATCTACTCGAATCAGGAGGGTACCTGCTCGACTTGCTGAGATGTGGTTAGCAGAGGCGATTGATAACGCAGAACCACTGAAGTTCGAAGATGCTATGAAGTCTGAGAAGTGGACAAAGACAATGAAGGAGGAGTTTACTGCATTGCAGAAAAACGATACTTGGTTCTTGACAACTCTTCGTGAAGGGAAGAAGTTGATTGGAACCAAATGGGTGTACAAAACAAAGTACCATGCTGATGGTACAGTTCAGAGATATAAGGCTCGACTTGTAGCCAAGGGCTATCTACAGCAGCAAGGGGAGGACTATGGTGAGACATTTACTCCTGTAGCGAAGATGAGTTCAGTTAGGCTGCTGATAGCATATTCTATGCTTCATAACTGGAAAGTATGGCAACTAGATGTGAAGAATGCTTTTCTGAATGGTAAGATACAAGAGGAAGTATACATACAGCAGCCACAAGGTTTTCAGGTTGCTGGAAAAGAACAGTTAGTATACAAACTTCGTAAAGCCTTGTATGGCCTTAAGCAAGCTCCTAGAGCTTGGTTTACTAGGATAGACAGTTTCTTAAGGAAGAAGGGTTTCTCTTCTACAAGAGGAGATCCTAATCTGTATATCCTAGTTACAGCAGAAGGGAGAGTAGCGTTGCTGCTGTATGTGGATGATGTAATCCTTTCAGGCAGCGATGAAGAGGCTATCTCTTTAGTGAAGTTACAGTTATCTACAGAGTTCGAGATGACTGACCTGGGCAGACTTACCTACTGTCTTGGAGTTCATTAGTCGAAGATGGAGAAGATCTGTACCTTGTACAGGATAAGTACATCAACGATACATTGAGGGAGTATCAGATGCAGGACTGCAAGCCAGTGCTTACTCCAATGATACTTTCGAAGGATTGGTCTACTCAGCATGGATTTGACGAAGCGGTTGATAAAACTGAGTACAGGAGACTAGTTGGAAAGCTGATCTACTTGGTTGTAACGACCAGACCAGATCTAGCTTACGTTGTAAGCAAGCTTGGCCAGGAGATGGAGGACCCAAGAGTTCCACATTTGAAGATAGCGAAACGAGTACTCAGGTATCTGAAAGGTACTGCGTTTCATGGACTGAAGTTTACTTCAATTACTCCTAAAGTTCTAACAGGCTTTACGGATGCTGACTGGGCAGGTGATGTCGTAGACCGGAAATCAAGATCTGTTTATGCCTTCCTGCTTGCAGGTGCAGCTGTAACTTGGCAAAGTAAGAAACAGAAGGTTTCTTCTTTGTCATCCACAGAAGCCGAATATCGTGGACTGTGTAATGCAGTTCAGGAAGTCATGTGGATAAGATGGATGCTGGAAGATCTGGGAGAGGTTCAAAGAGAACCAACTACCATTTTCACTGATAACATGAGTAGCATTGCTCTTGCGAGAAATCCAGTCCATCATGCGAGGACAAAGCACATTGAGGTGCAGGTCCATTTTATTCGTGACAAAATACAAAGTGGAGAGGTATGTGCCACTTGGGTACATACTGATGACCAACTAGCAGATATATTCACTAAACCATTGTCTAAATCTCAGTTTGATAAACTGAGAAATGGCCTTGGTATATGTGAACTGCCTGTGATCTTACGAGGGGGTGTTGAAGGATAATAAGTTCACGTTCTTTCTCCTTTGACTATGACTTTTGACTATGACCTTTCAGTTCCCTTCTCCCTCTTCAGTATCTGTTCCGTAACTCTCTCTAGTGTAACTGTGTTGTAACTCCTTTCTTGTAATACCTCCTTGTAACTCTTTGTTCCCGTTTCCTTCTCTGAGGCACCCCCAATGACCTCTACTCTGGAGATGATGACAACCCTATTGTCTGATCCCCTGTACGCAGCTTCAGCTGTGGTGTGAGCTCCTGCTAACTCTCGTCTTATTCAACACTTCTCCCTATAACCTCTCTTCTTTTACGTATGTAAGTCGGTAGTTCACATATCAACGCTTGGATAGCCTCCGGAGTGTTTCTAGAAGGAAACGTTCTAGTCTTTTATCGGAATTCTGAACCTTGCCGGAAGTATTTCTCGGGATTCTTTCCGGACCACGGAATGTCGCTCATGTGTGTTCGCCTACTCTGGATCTTGACCGGAATTTAACTGATAGATGATAGTCTTCCGACATCTGCATATCAGCTGGCACATTTTTCTCGCTGTAGGAAATGTTATCGTCTCATAAACAAGAAAAAGCTTGCGTGACATCTTTCCCGGACCTGGCTGAAAAGGGAATACGCGACGCAATGAATAGCCGACGGACTGAAAGACACCATCAAGCCTTACACTGGAAAGAAGGATCAGAAGGCAGAGCAACTAACGCCCCGAAAGGAAGAACACCGGGGCTAAACCCCGCTATCAGTAGCTCTAAGGTCACATATCGCATCTATAATATCAGACACAGATAAGTCAAAACTCTTACATACAACTGAATTAGCATCGCCTACTGTAATTGCTCTCCTGTGGACCGCGCCTGCTAAAGCTCTCTGTAAAGCAATGAAAACTCGCTGTCTAAAAAACATAGTGCAAAAAGAAAGAGAAAATGATACCTATGTCGTCTCTCATGGTAAGCTCTAGCACAATCTCGAAAGAAGACGTCCAACTCCAAAGCTATCGATCCGCATATCTCCAAGACTAAGAGGATGAAGCGTTGTCTCACCTAGGTGCAAACCCTTGTACTTGGTCACTTCGTTGCTGCCTCCATGTCTGTAGTCCATCTTAGAAGATGGGTGATCACCTGTGCCGTCACTAAGTACCGTGTGGGATCCGTGACAATCACATCTGTCACTGAGACTTGATCCTCCCTCATCATACATGTCAGCTCTCACAGATCTTCTCGTCTGAAAAGCATATCAACGCTCTCTTCACGTCATGTAATCGCTTTCTCATGCTAAGACAAACACGACGTCCCTGATGACATCATGGGTGGCTATCCGCTCTCCATCGTGAGGACAGTGAGCAAGGTGTCAATATGAGATGTCGAGCGAGACACCGCACTCGTGGATGGACACTGCCGAAGCAAAAGCTCGACCAAACCTAGGCGGAATCCCATCGCTGTAGAGAAGATAGTCGGTGTGAGACGGAACCCTCTAATGCAAGATCGAGCTATGAGTCAAGAGCCTGCACCCTTGTCAGAACAAGAGTGGAGTCGATTTCTAATATCACATGAGATGGAAAGATCCACTAAGAGTGCATCGAGAATCTACTAGAAGTGGTGTCTTGTCAGAGAGGATTGTAGTCTGAGAGATCCATCCGTAGCTAGGTTATCGAATCGAAGGTGTGCCTCACGTGCCTCAAGAGTCAAACTATCTCTTGTCTCATGAAGACACATCTGTAGTCGATAAGAACCATCCTCCACCTTTGTCACATAGCCCTCTAGAATAAGTCTATCTCGCACGAGGAAAAGACAACAGAGCCAAGGTGATGAGAGGGTCCAACTAGTCTGAGAGATCCTCGATATGCAAAACGTCCTCGACCAAGACAACATCTAAGAACCGAGAGACGAAGTCCTCTGTACTAATCGGTACTCTGAGGATGCGTAAATCATCTCTAGGTGTAACAAATTTCTCCGAGAGATGGAGGTCCGCCGGTATACCTATGAAAGACCAAACCTTGCACTTTGACATCTTCACTCTCAGTCCTTCCAAGACCATTTGAGAGGCGAGGTGATCAAAGGTAACATAAACTTGATCCGCTGGACCTACGATATGCATATCATCAGCTAGAGCTGGAAAAACATAACATGGAGCAGCCAAGGGTGGTCAAGAGAGCTCTATAGCGAGCTAAGACAAAGAGAGGTCCACCCAAAAGGTCTCCCTTACGAGTACATGCAGCGGAGCTGATGACTGTAACCTCCTCTATCGAAGGACCATGCTGATAATAAAGAAGGGGAAGAACCATAGAACAAACGTACGAAGAGAACTAGACTCGCTAGAGATCCACCGCCATCCATGAGCTCCCTAAAGATAGAAGCGCAGGAAACGTTATTAAAAGTATGTTCACGTCCACTTGTAGGACGATTCAATCGGGATGGATGTCCAAGAGAGCCCTAATGTCGAAAGATACAGACTCACAACCTCCATGCGCTCCAAACTGATGTGGACAAAGATGATCGTGAAAAGTATCTCGAAGCTAAAGAACAATGGTACGACTAATAAGTCATAAGAGAATCTGATGACTGTCGAATCCCTTTATCATCCTTCGTCATGACCAAAAATCTAGCTACCTCCAGCACATGAACTATAGAATGAGGAAAATGTCCCTGAGCTACTGCTGCCGCTACCTGAAAAAGCTCCGTGAAACCACTAGAGGGGTTGTCTGTCAAAAAATGATCTCGTAGGTGCTCGTAGACCATCCCAGACATACCTCTAGAAGATAGACATGTAGTCGTACACAAGATCTGGGAAAACAAAGATCTATCGAGATATAATGGCTCCTCGGACTGATAGTCTTGAACCTCAAGAGGTGAGAGATCATCCGATGGAGGATGAAGGAGATGTAACGAAGCGATCGTCTCCTCAGTAAGACATATCACAGATAAAAGATGCAATGCTCTAGCAGCTCTACTCTACTCTCTTACCTGATCTAACATCCTACAATGTCGAATGTGGATGAAAGATGGGACATCACGTATAAGAGACAGACTCACTCCTACCTCGTACCGCACGTACTGATTTCTCATGTAAGATCGCCCAATCACTTGTACGAAATCTCTGAAGATGGACCGTCACCTCCCGATGTCCTCTTCTACCACCTCGAATATAACGAAGGCACCAACGAGGAATTAAGAGGAACAGTAACCACACCACCTCGTCCTTGGTGTTTCGTGCCAACATGTCGAGATGTAGACGGAATGCATGCCTCATCTCGTCATGAAGAGCACGGATAACCAATGGAACAAACGCGGACAAAGAAAACTCATCTCGGACAATTTCAAAATAGTGTTAGACTCTCAACCATTCTCACAACTCAAGAAAAACTTTAGGAAGAAGGACTAATGGTGTCATAATGATTGCACATGTAGACCTCCGCTCTCGGCTAACTTGGGCATCCCAGGTGGTCCTATCATAGCTCTTGTGCATCTTTCTCACATGAGATTTTACCTTTTGCGAGGTAAATAACTGATTGCACTCCGGGCATGGTGTGTCTCGAATTAGTATCGATCTCATGAGAGAGAAAGTACCCATAGCTAAAAAAGAATGATGTCCAACCAAACGGTACTCATAATAAAAATACCTAAAAAAAGAAAACCCACTAAAAAGAAGAACCTTGATATGTAGAAATAAAAACACACTAAATGTAGCTTAATCTCTCAAAAACCTTAAACAAAAGACTGTCGAACCCTAAAACCTCAAAATAAATCTCAAAAAAATATATTTAATATTCATTCATTTCTTCCATCTATCCCAAAAAGGAGAGGAGGGTAAGAAGAGGTTACGAGTGTAATAGAGGTTGGCGTATAGTAACTTACACCATAGTGATAGAGAAAACTTTGGAATGACAAATTGCAAGCATAACTAGAGGAGGAGAGGGGCGGAGCTCGAGGACTCCTCAATAAAAAAGAAGAGCAATGTAGAAATGTCGGATGGCTGTTGCGACATGAGAATGTTCAGATAAATCCTCTGTGATAACCCTCAAATAGTTTTGAATCCATGGAAGTACAAAGTGAGTACATGAAGGTAACTTGGTTTGAAAAGTTAGCTAATACTTGGTTTGGAAAGTTAACAAATGTGTATAATCGAGTTCGGACCAAGTAAAATTACGTAAGGAAAAGCATATGTCCAAGATGGTACTCCCAAGTAGTGAAGTAGAAGAGATGACAAGTACAATATGCGATACCTAACTATTTTTATGACCAACATCTACAACTGTAATATTGAGCAACAAAAGCGATACCTAACTATTTTTATGACCAACATCTATAACTGTAATATTGAGCAATAAAACAATTAGTAAAGTGCATGATGAAAAACGAGTCTCTAAATAATGTTCATGACAAGCTTGAACATACAGAAAACAATATTGAACAGTCTGGATTAGTCGAACTAGCCTTCTTAACACTAGAGTGTTAACAGTGAAAAATTTTACGGACAATTCTCTTAACAAAGGTACCAAACACAGCAATAGAGAATGAATAGATGTACACTGCAAACCTAACCAAGATATCACTGCCAAGATATCACCTTTATATTTTGGAGCACTTTAGCATTCATGGACTTGAAGATATGGTTGCATTGTGACATCCATCTAAGAATATATTTGTGCATTTTTCTTGTTAAGATCTTGAGAGTGGAATTTTCAAACAACGGATACACTCTTTCATGCATTCGTTGGTATTTGTTGACCTAGCAAACCTTGGTCTTTCTCAACATATTGATAAAGTCAAGAGATTAGAAGACTTCCAATATTCAGTAGAGGAGAAAAATCCACGTTATGGATAACACCTGAGCTTGTTCATGTGAAAGCTAGACATGAACCGAAGAGTCCGAACAATGAGCTGCTCATTACACCTTACAAAGAAACGACATACATTTATGCTCTCGGTTGAATCACAAGTGAGTTATGTGATGATTTTTTCACTAATATGACTCCAATGGAGGAGTGAGGAGCGACGAAAGACATTACAATAAAAGATATCCTAGGTAAGAACAAGTACATCAAGTGTTACATGCTCAGTTGTTGCGTGAAGCAATTGATATCATAATCATATCATCTATTGGTCCTGATGCTATTAGACGTAAGACGGCGCATCATTTTGTCATGATATTCAAAGATGAACTAAAACTTGATCCACTTGTTTGTAGCAGATCAATAGTGAGTAGCGCTCTTCAGAAGACACATCCACTGAACCACGAGGAGCGCATTACGTATGTAATTTCTCATGATTTCTCTTTTACACAATTGTAGCATAAAAAATTTCGTTCCTCAAGAAAAGTTACACTAATTACACTGTTCTAAGTTCTAAGATATGTTCAAACTCACAAACACACTGGTTTCATCCAGAAGTATCTTCTAACCCATACAACCATGCAACTTCTAGACCTTTCAAAAGATAATCCATCGATTGTTCAAGCCTTGGTAAAGACATGTGATAGTAGGTATAGACAGTGGCTTAGGTTGCTCTTCTTTTCTATGGGCTGACAAGACGACACATTGCACTACTACTGTGTACATGCCCATTGGATTGATGCTCGGTCAAAAGCCGATTATGCCGGCAGATGAAGACTTTCCTACATTGACTATCTTATCGTGGGAAAAAGAAATGGATCGTGTACAACTTCTTGCACTTCGAATTAGGCAGTTACAACATAGAGAGGAGGATCTTATACAGACACAACAGAAGCTGAAAGAGACTCGTTTCAAGAATAAAGACAAGTTTGACAAGACCCTCAAGCTGCGATCGAAGCTCATACATGTTGGAGACTGGGTTTTTGTATATTCATGACAGTACGCTAGAGAACCAGGACTCTATTGTTCAGAAATTCTCTATGAGGTGGTTTGGTTCGTATGTTGTCTTAGAAGTGCATCAGAATACTACTTATTCTCTGCAGGAGCTTGATGATACACCTCTAAGGCTTCCTGTCGCTGGCAAGCATATCAAGTTGTTCAGAAGGAGAGAATCTGTTGAGCTAGCAATTTTTGGACAGATCAGCTGATGGATGCTGATACAGATCTGCTACTTGACGAAGACGTTGAAGGTGTTGAAGAGGACGATGGCAATTAAGAGAACCTTGGAGACTAGTGGAAGAGTTGGCATATACCGGAGGATGTGCAGGTTTCGAGGGGATGAATGTCGTATTGCATAGCATTCCACATGATGAAACACGACTTAAGAAGATACTTAGATGGACATTTGTTCAAGAAGCTGCACCACAACTTATCAAGCTGAGTAGGAGCTAAGCTAGAGCTATGCTTGACAAAGCTGCCCTCTAGCTTGAGTTGAAATATCATCTTGAAGAGAGCGAAAAGTTCCAGAATGCGGAGCTCGTTGAGATGAACGATTTCATGCATTTGGTTGGAAGAAAAAACATTCTAAGTAATAGTTAGTACAAGTTTTAAGTTATGAAAAGTACAAAAGAGAGAAATCTATCGGTTCTAGCTCGTGACTTGAATTAATGATATGACAGTGTGAGTGCATAAGTGTTAGCGAGTACTATAGTTTTGACTTCTCATTCACTAAAAAAGAATTGTACAGAGAAGTTGATATAAGAAAAGAGAGTAAGATCGTACAGATAATTTCCTTTAGGAATATGTACTAACTCTATTTGCTTTTTGAACGGAAACAGAGACCATCCTAGTGATAGGGCGTCGACTTAGAAAGAAAGAGGTCTCTGAATCAAATCCTCTTGGTTTGTGTTTCCTATTTTGACATGTTGGTCTCTTAGATGAGAGTCTATGTTGGATATGCAACCATATCCTATATATCTAAGGACGGGACATTACTAAACTCCTCAGCTCTTCGATGAATACATGCACAATGCTACGGAGTACTTGTGCTGTTCCGAAGATTGCAGAGATCAGCCCAACTTCCTTGTAGCACTGTGGTGTCATTTCTGAACGAAATACAGCGTGTGGGTGTGCTTCGATAGTTCTGACCACAGAGCAAAATTTCGCGGTTGAATTCTTTGTGTTTTCGTTCTAATATCAGGTGAAACTGACTTTCCCTCTTTTTTTCGCTGCCTCTCTCTGGGGCTCACTCGGCCTTTGTCTTTCTCTATGCAGAGCCTCCCTTCCCTTCCCTTGTATGGAACGTTCTGGCGGGCAGAAACGATGCGGGGCCGAATTCTCTAAAGCAGGGAGACACACGAGGAGACACACTGACAAGAGATGAGAGGGAGCCAGTGAAACATAGAGTGAAAACAGAGATTCGGTGAGATTCGGTGGAGGGCTCGTGATTTTTCAGTTGCTGTCCAATTGGATATTTCCTTACTGTCATTCAACTCGTTGATTGCTCCATACGCTTGCTTTTTCCTGTCGAGTGGTTGTGGATTTCTTAGTAATTTTTATCGTCGTGTAGGGCGGTGTGGTGACAAAGAAGATAGAAGTGAGCGCAGGATTGAAGAGAAGCGAAGAGAAGAAAGAATCTTATTTCCGTGTATGACTTGAATGGTTATTGACATCGGATGAGCACACTTGGCCTTGTAAAAGAAGTGGAAGAAGAAGAAAGTACGATACTTGAGAGATTTAAATTTCTGATGTCTTCCGCATCACGGAGAGGTTCGATTTGCTTCAACTTTGTTCCGAACATTTGTATGTCCAGACATAAATCTGAGATCTAAGATCAAATTGCTCTTCTTTACCGGAGAGTCAGGTCATATTCTGCATAAAGCAAGGTTTGAGGTCTGCACTTCTTCCGCACAATGTTGGGAAACTACTGGTAGATACTATTAGTGAGAAAGTTCTCCTATACATCTTGATGGGTATATCCTTCAGAAGTTGCAAAATACCAAACTCAACTTCTGAATCAACGAATAGAACTGATTGGTCCAAAGAGGCTTGTAATATTATTTGTAACAGATAAAAAACGGGACACGTGATCTAAGATTGTGCAGACTTGCTTCTGATACAACGAATCAAGTTGAAGACTCGGGGAAGAAGACATTGCACGCTTAAGAACATCGATTTGCTCTTTCAAGTAATTGCTATCTGCTCTTTCAATAATTGCTATCACTTAAAAGACCCTAATAGTCGAGCTAAAGTCTTGACGATCATTCGGGGCTGGACTCCTTCTCGACCAGTACTGACACAGCACCGAACCCGTCGTCCAAGACTAGCACTGTGGTGTTGATGGTGAAAAACTGGTTGGTGATAGTCTCCTTGGTCATCAAGTTCACAATCTTGAACAGATCTTGATTGGCTTTGGAGATTTCCGAAAATATACCAGATACGTTTGGAGCCATATTTCCGATGATGAGGTTTTGGGTGACATCAAACACGCTGATGTTCGTTGCAAGAGCTTGATTCTTCACGAGTACCGCAGCATCTGTGTGGCCAAGAAGAGATGCTGAACAGAGGACTGCTACAATCGCCACTGCCAGAACCTTCGAATTCGCTAGGTTCAGTACTGAACCTGCCATCTCTGCGAGCAAAGTGAGCTTCCGATCGGAAGGAGGAAACTCTGTAGCTGGAAAGTTCAAGTTAAGAAGTGTAGAAGATTCCTTTCACTATGTTTTGTTCGTCGACCGAAGGAATGAAGGCCAAGAGAGCTTGTCTAGTTGTAGTAGTGAAGAGTGAGTGATTGCAGCTGGACTCATCCTGGAACATATTTATACATCCGATTATGAGTGACTAGTGTAAGTGGGTCCATCAGCATGGTTGTTGTTGATGTCGAGCCAGCACCTGTACATGGAAGATCTGAATAACTGCTGCTCCAGTCGGAAGTAATTACGGAGACAAAAGTTGGACGGCCTCCGCAGCAAGACAGCAAGCAACTTCCGATACCTCGGACAGAAGTTCCCAAGAGAGAACATGTTCTGACGAGCCAGATGCAGGGCCCAAAAGCTTACTGATATGCCAGGTGTATGAATTCGAAAGCCGGCAATGAGCAGTCGCGAATCTTCCTCTAAACAAAAAGACAACAAGCTGAGATGAAACGAAAGTATTTCTGCAGTATACCGAACATGTTCCAGCCTCCAGGTCTCGAAGAAAGCGTTTCTGAGATGGACACGCTCTAGATCTGTATGGAAAGGTCCCTTTCCGAAGCTCTGGCAGTTCGAGGAAGGACAGACTTCAAAGTTGTGCTTGTTTTCCTGGCACGGAAATCGTCATTTCGTGAACTTGCAACAGTTTCCAGTGTCGTGATCGTTATAGGATTTCGGTGGGCTTTTTTCTCCTGGTTTGAGTATAGCATCCCAGTTTGCTCCAGGCACCTTCAGGCATGTACAATATGCAATACAAGCTGATAGAAACGAAATACAAAATCTAATGTAGAACTTGAAGAATGGAATACAGTAAGAATGAAAATTACAGTAACAATGAAACCAAGCCAGCAAGAGTTAGTGTACAAAAGGTCAAAAGGCACGAATAAGATAAGCACAACCCGTTAGTCGGAAAACTATACGAAACTATTAGGCCCTAAAGCTTTTCACTCACGCAGCTGTAGGTAATGAATAGGTGTACACTCAAGACACTTATCACCATCATAAACATGCATAGCTTGCAGCATAACACTCTCTATTGGGAGAAGAAGTTAACTGCTACCGACAACGTCACGATTGACGCATTCCCCAACTGTACTAGTTAAAGTTGAAGTCTTTAGACTCTTTACTTCAGCGGCATGTCCGGAATAGCACTGTAGAAGTATAACTCCGTTTCCTCTCGGCTTCTTGTGTTTTGCTCATTTCCAGCGTTCATAACGAAATCAACACTCGGCAAATCGATAGCCTTCTGGTTTCCTGCATCTGGCTCGTGACAATATATTCTCTGGTGGGAACTTGTGTCCAGCGTTGGGAACTTGCTTCATGCTGGTCTTGCTGCGAAGCCCGTCCAAGTTTTGTCTCTGGCGTGTTGAAACTCACATTTTGCTTCTGCAAAGCATGCGGAGGAACGACATGTTTACGTCCTGGTGAGCTAATCGCATGAAGCAGCAGTGATTCAGATTCTCCATGTATAAGTTTTGGCTGGACATCAACGAGAATCATGCTAATGGAACACCTACACCAGCTGTCACTCATTAGCGGATGTATAAATTCTCTAGGATGATTCCGGCTGCAGTCACTCACTCTTCACTACTGCAACTTACAAGCTCTTGATAGAAGCTCTCCTGGCCTTCATTCCTCCAGTCGAAAGACTTGGACTTCGAATAGCTGGAGAGTGAAACGATAGCTGAAGAGTGAAAGGACATCGTCTACGCTTCTTAAATATAATTCTGCAGCTACAGAGTTTCAAATTCTAGAGTCGTACTTCACTCGTAGAGATGGCAGCTTCGGTGAAGGTTCTGGCAGTGGCGGTTGTAGCAATCCTCTGTTCAGCATCTCTTCTTGGTCACACCGATGCTGCAATACTCGTGAAGAATCAAGCTCTTGCAACGAACATCAGCGTGTTTGATGTCACCCAAAACCTCATCATCGGAAATATGGGTCCCAACGCATCTGGTATATTTTCTGATATCTCCAAGGCCAATCAGGATCTGTTCAAAATTGTGAACTTGATGACCAAGGAGACTATCACCAATCAGTTCTTCACCATCAACACCACAGTGCTAGTCTTGGACGATGGGTTCGGTGCTGTGTCAGTACTGGTCGAGAAGGAGTCCAGCCCCGCATGATCATCAAGACTTTAGCTCTATAATTATAGTCTTTTAAGTGATAGCAGTTGTTTGAAAGAGCAAATCGTGCGCTGTCTTCTTCCCCGAGTCTTCAACTTGGACTCGTCGTATCAAAACCAAGTCTGCACAATCCAGATTACGTGTTCCCTTCAAAAAATCTTACAACCCTCTTTGGACAAATCACCGTGTAAGTTGAAGTGTTGAGTTTCGTGTTCTTCAACTTCTGAAGGATGCACTAGCCAAGATTTAGGAGTTCAGTAGAACTTTCTCAGTGTTCTCTACCCTTAGCTTTTAACATTCAACTGGTGTTAAGAACTAATGATACGTTGGGGTAGTACAGAACAAGACATCCAAGTTTTGCTCAATGCGGAATATGACCTGACTTGCCGGTAAAACCAACAGCAATTTATCCAGAGAAATGAGGCAAGTATTTGAGGATCCGAGCTCCGGGAAAAATGAAATACTGACCCGCTTTCCTGCACGATAGGCGGAATCTCTTTTTTCTAATAAAATTCATTTTATTCATGTGGGGGCACAGATATATTGCGGGATCCGTTAGATCCGTACTACATTCCACATGTTTGCGCTGGATACACACTTTTCAAATATGATTTCAAACCTCCAGAATTCTCGACATAAACCCGAACTTCCATCTCCATTCATGTGTATGGTTTTTGACAGTCAACGTAGTGTTCTCATGTTCATGTGAACCTCATATCTACGAGGTAAACCGAATAGGAAAAGGAATTCCAGTAGACCTAGGTGCAGCTGTAAGGTTCAAATTCCAGAGGGCCTAGTTTCAAATCAGTGAAAGGAGAAGTCCAGAGCAGTAACATTTGCCTCCAGATTCGGTTCTTGTTGCGATGGATGATGATTTTTCAGTTTAGCTCAGCTTTAGACAAAAAACTGGGTTCAAGGAACTTGCGTACAGGCGGGTAAAGTCAAATAGGAATTCTAGGGAATTCAGGGTTATTGAGTTCTAGAGCGGAGGTTGATTCCAAGAGTTGAAGCACAGACAAGTCCTGCAACTGAAGGTAGTTCAGAATGCGGGGGTCGATAAAAGTATTTTGATTCAAAAAGGAAAGTTGCTCTGTGGACCAGGATTTCCAATTCATAGGTTTCATTCTTCCCTTGTATGGAACGTTCTGGCTGGCAGAAACGATGCGGGGCCGTTTCGCGATCTTTCTCCACTGTGGTATAAAACTCTAGCATCTATGTAGAGATAGTTACTCAGTACGGGATTTTGTTCCCGGATTAGGTTTGATATCTTGACGGCAGTAATTCTAGTCAAGATTTATTTTTTCACTCGGCTCTAGCACAAAAGTATCATTGAGTGCGGAGCCCTTTCACATTATATAACGACTTACGAACTCGAGGAGACTAAAAATGAAGTATGATGTGACATAGCAAATCTGGTGAATGCAAGTGCACATGAATACACTTGAAATCAAATATATTTGATATCCTTGAACTCTTCTTTCAATGTACCCATTAGATCAATTATATCAACTGTAAAACTGATTGTCTGATACTAAACTCGATTTGATACTAAATCGATATAGCACTGTTTAGAGGCCGTATGACACGAACCAAGTACATTGATTGGTAATATGTAAGTTAATATTCAAAAGAAGTAATGTATGGTTCATGTTACATGAACCTCTAGAAAAGTTATAGTTTAATTTATGTGATAAACCACTCTACCCAGATGTTTATGTATAGCATAAGCCACTGGAGGAGTGATTTCTTAATCCTAAATCACTCCCTGACGTAGAACAGAGGGGAGTGGAATGTTTAGGATTAAGAAGCCACTCATTGGCTTCTGTAGTGTAAAGCATAAAGAGAAGACATAAAATCTCGACTGTTTTGCAGGATGAACTGCATTTCTAAAATAGTGTTTAAAGATCATGGCTTATCAAATTAACATATAAAAATCGTGATATATCATACAGAAGACCTGCTCCTGAATACAAAAGAGGAAAGACTTTATCTTCCCAGGATCCCTTAAGTACTAGATCAGTGTTCACAAAGTTCTCTGTTATATTCTCTTCTCAAGTAACCATCGTGTAATTCATTGAACAGAAGGAGGTTCGCTGATGCAGTATTCACAAGTGTGCCAACAAGAAAGTTTATCGTGAAAAAATGTTCTCTGCCGGGAACTTCTGTCCAAGCTTTCGGAAGTTGCTTCATGCTGATCTAGATATTGCTGCGGAGCCCATCCAGCTTCGGAATTCAACCCAGATAACTTTGTCTGTGGTCGCATTTATCCTCTTCGCTTCATTTTCCAGCCATTTGTCTTGCGGACCTGAACTGGTGGAGACAAAACATTTACAACTTTACGTTATGGTCAGGCATTCGCATGAAGCAGCAGTCATCCAAATTCTCCATGTACAAGTTTTGGCTCCCACATCCACGAGAATCACGCTAATGTACCCATTTACATCAGCCACTCATTAACGGATCTATAAATATACTAGGATGAGTTCACTACTGCAACTTATGTTAGAATACAGTACAGTATGAATACACTTTGCAGTAACTGGTTCAGATTATTAGGTGGTGATCTTCCGGAAGGTCACCAACTAAGACCCAAGACTATATTATCCAGGCACAATGTCATTGTACATTTAATTCATTTGCTTAGTTCTGTCTACATTCTATTCAAGAGCTCTCTCTCTCACACTTACACTGTCTTTATGTCGTGACTATGCTGATCCTCATTGGTATGTGAATACGGATGTCACACATCACATGAGACACAATCAATGACAGTTCATCGAGTCTCACCCGTCTCAAGTGATAACATCAAGAACGATGTAATTTTACTTGGTGATAACACTATCATCCACGTTGTCGGTTCTGGCATGGTGGAAGTACGCATGCTCAACGGTGAGCATGTGTACATACGCGACGTCCTCCATGTGCCCTTCTTGCAAAAAAATCTATTTTCAGCTCGGCAATTCGATGCCAATGGCAGCTGGTGTTTTAATTGACAACGGATTCTGTCATCTCGAGGACAAATTTGGACAAGTGTTAGCTCCCTACCCCATTGTTGACGATCTCTATATGCTCGGAGACTCAGTCTTGGTCGCTGACCAAACCGCACTCGTAGCCACAGCTGGAAGGACCCCAATAGTTCACACTCTACCTCCCAGCCAGAGATCAGGACTCCGCCTACGAGCCAGACCACAATCTAATCAGCGGACCAGCGTCTCTCTTTTCAATCGCAACATGTGCAAGATTGAAAATCCACAAAATGCACACAACCAAGAGAAAGAGCATACAGCTGATTCATGGACTTTTTCTCCCTTGTTTTCGAAGCCTATGCCCACACTTGAAATGCTCCACAATTAACGGAAGTCGCGAACTTGAAAAATGAGAGTCCAATTTCCTTTCAGCTGAGCTCTACTCTTTTACCCACACACTTCTTGGTAGTTTTCTCACACGCACCCCATTGTGACATGTTGGTCTCTTGGACGAGAGTCTATTGGATATGTAGCCATGTCCTACATATCTAGGGACGAGAGACCAGTATCTCTCTTAATCATAAGCTTTTTGGCCTAAACCTTTGCATGCCACATTGGTTATCAATCATCATGCTATGGCCCTATGCAGTAAACAAATGTGAGCGATGGAAACAGATCAACAGAGGATTACTGGGGTACAAATAAACACACCGAGCACGCTGGAACTTACAGATTCGATGCTCGGTGGGACGATTCCCTAGAATTCCCATTTGACTTCACCCGCCTGTACGCAAGTTCCTTGAACCCAGTTTTTTGTCTAAAGCTGATCTAAACTGAACCTGCTTACCACGCTCGGCTCTACCTAAAATCATCATCCATCGCAACAAGAACCGAATCTGGAGGCAAACTGTTACTGCTCTGGACTTCTCCTGTCACTGATTTGAAACTAGGCCCTCTGGAATTTGAACCTTAAAGCTGCACCTAGCTATAGTTTCCTTTGAACAAAGGAACCTAGGTCTACTGGAATCCCTTTTCCTATTCGGTTTACCTCGTAGATATGAGGTTAACGTGAACATGAGAACACTACGTTGACTGTCAAAAACCATACACATGAATGGAGATGGAAGTTCGCGTTTCTCTCGAGAATTGTGGAGGTTTGAAATCATAATTGAAAAGTGTGTATCCAGCGCAAACATGTGGAATGTAGTACGGATCTAACGGATCCCGCAGTATATCTGTGCCCCCACATGAATAAAACGAATTTTATTAGAAAAAAGAGAATTCCGCCTATCGTGCAGGAAAGCGGGTCAGTATTTCATTTTTCCCCGAGATTGGATCCTCAAATACTTGCCTCATTTCTCTGGATAAATTGCTGTTGGTTTAACCGGAAGTCAGGTCATACTCCGCATTGAGCAAAACTTGGATGTCTTGTTCTGTACTACCGCAACGTATCATTAGTTGTTAACACGAGTTGAATGTTAAGAGCTAAGGGTAGAGAATACTAAGAAAGTTCTACTGAACTCCTAAATCTTGGCTAGTGCATCCTTCAGAAGTTGAAGAACACGAAACTCAACACTTCAACTTACACGGTGATTTGTCCAAAGAGGGTTGTAAGATATTTTGTAACAAATCAGAAAGGGAACACGTAATCTGGATTGTGCAGACTTGCTTTTGATATGACGAGTCCAAGTTGGAGACTCGGGGAAGAAGACATCGCACGATTTGCTCTTTCAAACAACTGCTATCACTTAAAAGACTAATTATAAAGCTAAAGTCTTGATGATCATGCGGGGCTGGACTCCTTCTCGACCAGTACTGACACAGCACCGAACCCATCGTCCAAGACTAGCACTGTGGTGTTGATGGTGAAGAACTGATTGGTGATAGTCTCCTGGGTCATCAAGTTCACAATCTTGAACAGATCCTCATTGGCCTTGGAGATATCAGAAAATATACCAGATGCGTTTGGACCCATATTTCCGATGATGAGGTTTTGGGTTACATCAAACACGCTGATGTTCGTTGCAAGAGCTTGATTCTTCACGAGTATTGCAGCATCAGTGTGACCAAGAAGAGATGCTGAACAGAGGATTGTCACAACCGCCACTGCCAGAACCTTCACGGAAGCTGCCATCTCTACGAGTGAAGTACAACTCTAGGAAAGAAGAATTTGAAACTCTGTAGCTGCAGAATTAATTCTGCAGCTACAGAGTTTCAAATTTAAGAAGCGTAGACGATGTCCTTTCAGTCTCCAGCTATCGTTTCACTCTCCAGCTATTCGAAGTCCAAGTCTTTCGACTAGAGAATTTATACATCCACTAATGAGTGACAGCTGGTGTAGGTGTTCGATTAGCATGATTCTCGTTGATGTCCAGCCAAAACTTGTACATGGAGAATCTGAATCACTGCTGCTTCATGCGATTAGCTCACCAGGACGTAAACATGTTGTTTCTCCGCATGCTCTGCAGAAGCAAAATGTGAGTTTCAACACGCCAGAGACAAAAGTTGGACGAGCTCCGCAGCAAGACCAGCATGAAGCAAGTTCCCAACGCTGGACACAAGTTCCCACCAGAGAATATATTGTCACGAGCCAGATGCAGGAAACCAGAAGGTTATCGATTTGCCGAGTGTTGATTTCGTTATGAACGCTGGCAATGAGCAAAACACAAGAAGCCGAGAGGAAACGCTAGAACTTATACTTCTACAGTGCTATTCCGGACATGCCGCTGAGGTAAAGAGTCTAAAGACTTCAACTTTTACTAGAAGAGAGGTTATTGGTAGAAGTTGGCTTCTCACTATACTGCACTAGTCTAGTCTTTTATTGGAATTCTGAAACTGGCCGGAAGTATTTCTCGGGATTCTTTCCAGACCACGGAATCTGGATCTTGATCGGAATTTAACCGATAGATGATAGTCTTCCGACATCTGCATATCAGCTGGCACATTTTTCTCACTGTCGGAAATGTTATCGTCTCATAAACAAGGGCAAGCTTGCGTGACATCTTTCCCGGACCCTGGCTGAAAGGTGGATCCGGGGAAGATGTCACGCAAGCAAGACACAATCCTACCTGTTGCCATGTTTCTATGTAACCCCAAGTCAAGTGGAAACGACCAAAACTCTCGGATGCAAATACAGCGGATGATCACAAATCAGAGTACTGAGTAGATGCGGGTATAAAAGCAAAAAAGGGAATATTCTTTTTTTCTTCCATGTTGCTTTAGGTTAAAGAGACGATACTGTTTTGCTAAAGGAAACCACCAAAAATTCGTTTTAGTATATTTTTATAAATTCTATCAACAAAAGTATTTTAGATATAACGGTTAAATGTTTTTGTTCGCAGAGAGTCCACTCGCATAATGAAGTTTTCCTGGTTACCAAACATATTTCTAGGGGCATTTGGGCAATGATAGATTTCTACTTATAATAATTTAATAAATTATAATTATAATCTATAATAATCTAATTAACAAATAACAAGTCGTTACGCATGCAATGGAATTGCAAGGGCTATGCGTTTGCAAGACCTCACAGTACTTGGTGAAATCTGTGAAGGTGAATCTTAAAAGTGAAATTTATTTCATCTCACGAGTCTTGGAAAATGTTATTTGTGAAGATGTAATTCTAGAGATGTAGATGAATATTGAAGAAAGAACAGAAATTAATAGTCTTTGAAAGCCATGATAAGATTATCTTCAGATACTGAAAAAAGTAGTTTATAATTTTATGTGAGTCACAACGGTGTCGCGCTACTTGGTGGCTACATGTTATATTTCTACTCCGACACTTGAGTTTAGTAGTTCTAGAAGTTAGCTCATATTACTTCTAGACGTTTATGTATGTGTTTGACACCTTTGCATACGGTGTTAACACTATTTTGAGTCTTAGTAGGGATTTTCTCAAGAGATGGAGTTGTATTGTAGAAGAGGAGGAGGTGATGAGTTGATAGATGTACAGAAGTGTGTAGAGCAGTATGAAACCTCGAGCATCATCTAGAATATGACGAAAGACAGAAGGAAGACCTCAAAGAAGTCCAAGAAGTCTTCTAGGAAGTCCAAGAGGGAGTCCAAGTCCACTGAAACTGATAACAGTGCTTCGGAAGCATCATCTGCTTCTGAAGAGTCTAGTGCCAAAAGTTCAGAATCTGAATCTGAACAAGAGAAGAAGATACAGAAGAAGAAGAACTTTTATCTTCTTCTTCTTCTTTAGAGAAGTCACGATCAATGGAAGAAGTTGTGCAGAAGATCCCTCAGACTCTGATCATTCAAGCTGCACTTGACCCCTGGACTGATGAAGTGCTAAAACAGTTTGCCGACCTGAAGGTTCGTCTTTTGAACCCGAAGGACAAACAGAATTAACCCATGGCTTCTCGGCCAAACATTTGGTGCAACCTTTGCAACTCTTCCGGACACACCAGAGATCAGTGTACACAGGATCAAGCTGTTAATTGGACAGACTGGGAAGAAGACGATGAAGGATATTTACACGATCCAAGTGGAGAATCCTGCTACAAGATTGAGACGGTACAACCTTTCACTCCTACCCCTCCTGCTCAATTTAATCCTTATACTCCTAGGGACAAGGTTGGTATTGTACAAACCAGGACGTCTTGGCAACCTTCGTCATCACCACGACCTCTAAATCAACTTCCTAGAGCATGTAATAATTGTGGAGAGACAAGACACTGGTGGTCCACTTGTCCTCATTCTAGAAAACAGATTGGGCAAGTGTCTTTGTGTGGGAATTGTAAGGAAGCAAGACATTTCACAAGGAACTGTCCTCTGACTCTACGCCCACGGCAGATGGTTAGATTTACGGATACCACACCTCCTGCAGAAATAGTCAGCTCCTAAGCTCGAGTTAGCAGTGGTACAACATATCTCTATAGAAGAAGAAGATCATGGGGATTGTACGGATTGTCTACACATAGAGAAAGACGAACCAGACTCTGAGAAGCGCTTAGGAAAGGAGCCTCAGCTGCAGAAGACGTATGCAACTCAGAAGACAAAGCCACCTGAGAAAGCATCATCTTTTATCCTAACGGATGGCACTGTTTGGAGCTCTTTGCTCAGATTCAAATAGCTAGCCTCCAAAGGAGCTCATGGATGATGTAGTACTCAAGGTGAGTACTAGAAGCAAAGGGAAGTCAGAATCCCGTCGTAAGGAGACTAAGAAGAAGAAGCAGCATAAAGAGAGATCACTCTCTCCCGAGCGACCTTCCTCTCCTACTTATGACAAGGAAGATCCGAAGTACTTTGCTCTTGATATCAAAAAAGAAGTAGAAGCGATCATGCAAGAAGAACTGGAGAAGCGACGGAAGATAGTACAGAAGCTTCCTCCATCGACCACGGCAGCCTCTGTCCCACAAGACCAGCTTCTAGTCGAGAGAAGACCCAATTCCGATCTTCCACTTAAGGAAGTAGCTTCTAAACCTTCCATGTTGGAAACATCAGTCACTCTTTTGAAACGATCCCCTTATGAGTTCTTACGAGATTTGTAGAATCAGAAGGCGGATGTAACCTTCCACAGTTTCTGGATGATAATGCTGGTTACAGGAAGCTGTTACAGTCTGCACTTTAAAGATCGAGGAAGAGGAGAAAACTGAAACTTCTTCAGAGCACTCCGATCCTTAGGATAGAGCAAGAGGACATAGGAGCCCCAGAACTTGACATGGAGATCCATGGCTGTCTTCAAAAGAAGATACCCATTGATTCAGGCTCCGGAGTCAACATCATGATTGAAGAAACTATGCATGCCTTAGGATTCACTGAGTTCCAATCTACTCCGAGGATTCTCAGAATGACGAACCAGATCGGAAGACGACCTTTGGGACAACTGAAAGATGTCTTGACTGTAATTGGGAGAGTATCTTTCTACCTCACTTACATTATTTTGCGACCTGTAGCTAAGGTTGTATATCAAGTTTTGATAAGAAAACCTTGGTTGTATGCTGCAAATATAAATATCGATCGGAGAATACATCGTTTGAGGTTTTCCAATCCTACATCCAAGCAAAGCGAGAAGTCCAAAGTCTCACTCTCTTGGATGAAGACTGGACATCAAGGTGAAACTCCCTCTACGACTGAAGGATACACATCAGAAGACTCAGCTACGTCTTCTGACAATGATGGAAGATATGATGAGTTTGTGATAAATAACTTGCGTACTCAAGTATCTTAGAAGAAGCAGAAGAAGTGAACTATGGACACATTGAGTGCTACGAGATTATAGAAGAAGAGCTTCCAGAAGACGAAAATACTATCTTCCCTTCAGAAGATCAATTAGCTGATCTTCCAGAATCCGAGTCAGACCTGCAAGAAGCTCCCAAACTAGAATATTTTGGTGCCAATGGTGCCGGAAGGAATGGTGAACCCTGACGACCTTCAAGAGATGGAGATTACTCCTGGGAAGAACCTAAAACTTTCCAAGGTGATCGAGGGCCAGCAGCTAGAAGACTTCAGAGAATTCTTGACATAGTTCCAAGGCGTCTTCGCATGGACCATAGAAGACATGAAGGGCATACCTAGAGAACTGAGAGAGCATCAAATCGACTTGCTGGAAGACGTTATCGACAGTATCGACTCAACCTCAAGTACTTGTTTCTGTGAAGGATCAGATCGATCAGTATCTGAAGGCAGGAGTCATCTTCCTCGTGCTTAGCAATGAGAGTGTAGCTCCAGTTGTCATCGTGCCGAAGAAGTAGACAAATAAGATAAGAGTGTGCCAGGACTTCCGGAAGCTAAATTTGGCTACGAAGAAGGACCATCATCCTTTATCATTCACTGACTCTGTGTTAGATCAGGTAGCAGGACATGAGTTTTACAGCTTCCTGGATGGGTATTCTGGGTACAACCAAGTTTCAATCAGAAAAGAAGATAAGTCGAAGATCACTTTTACTACTGATAAGGGAACTTACGCATATAACCAAATGTCGTTTGGTTTATGCAACGCTCCTCCTAAGAAGAAGAGATCTTTGGATAAAATCCTCCTGGCTCTTGATTCTTATCTCAACATGTTGACCTCCTGGATGAGATTCTATGTTGGGTGTGTGGCTACGTCTTGCACATTAGGGATGGGGGATTGTATCCTCCTTGGGAGATACTTGATACAGCTATTGGAGGGTTGTAAGTCCTATGGGATGGTCTTATAGCTTTGGCTTAGGCTCTAAAATTGTGGTTTGACTCATAATCTGGGTTGCATCAAGATGGCATTGAGAGTTGAGAACTTTTTATAAGTAAGGACATAAAGACCCCAGCTTAGCTAAGGGACTGCTTAGCAGGGGGCTTGTTTTTTGGATAAATCGACGTGTGTGGTGTCCACAATTTGCAAGATTGGAGAGTTTTTCCAAAAAAAAAGAAGTTAATGATGTATCTATATAACTGAAATAACCTTATTATTTAAGTTTACACCTTGCTTAGCGAGAACATGAACTTAAGACGAATTCGTGAGAAGAAGTCAACTTCTTCTGAAGCCGGAAGACGAGATTTGAAAGACAAGTATGCTTCCCAAGAAGATTGTGACTGTAACTGCGAGAAGCATCAACATCGCACCAACTAGGTGAAGTTAGGTGTATCTAAAGGACAGCCATTACGATAGTAAGTAGGATCAAGGTCGACCAAGCAATTACCTAAATGCAGAGAGTAGACAAAAAAGCTCAGGAGAAGAGACGCCATATCTTTTTTCTTCTTCTCTACGCAATTTGAAATCGAGGAGGACACTGAGACGCGCATGGAGAGAATTTCAGTGAGAGATTGAGAGCGAACGTCTTCCTACAAGAAGAGAACTCAGGTAAGAAGAAGACAAGAGTTCCAAGAGAATCGAAGATTGGAGATTTGAGAATCGAAGAAGAGAATTGAGGATTGGAAGTGTGCTCCTCACAATTTACAAGATTTACAAATTTTTGAAATTTTTGAGTTAATAACATGTCTGTGTAATTGAGATAACCTTGTTATTTAAGATTATACCTTTCTTAGAGAAAAGATGATCTTAAGGTCCTTTTGTATGGAGAGGTCGACTTCTTCAGAAGACGAAAGACGAACATCTTCCAGGAACACGTCTTCTCGTTTGTGTCTTCCAGAAGACGGAAGACAGAAGACGGAAGACGAGTGTCTTCGCGCAATCTGCAGCCGAGAAGACGCAGCGAGAAGCAACGGAAGCTCGTGCGTAGGGGATGCTAGCTCAGTCGGTGGAAGCGCTTCGAAAGAAGTTTAACTTCACCGCGGGTAGGAAGCTTCTTACCTTAGCTAGGGAATGGGACGACGAGTCCAAGGCGATGTTGATAGAGTGCAAAGAGAGCATGTTTCGGTACTTGGATCGACAGATAGAGGGAGTGAAGACACTCTACGGTCTTCCCTTGATTTCACCACCCGCAATTGCATCTTCCCAAGCCCCAGCACCATCGACCGGATCAGACTTGGAGAAGGAGGAGTACGACCTCGCTGTCCACTTGGTAATGACAGCGTTGGAAGCCGAGAAGACCCCGGAAGAAGCCCCGGAAGACAAGGTGTCTTCTGGAAGACAGGAAGAAGAGCTGTCTTCCCAGTGATTTCGAGTGGAGGAAGCGACTTCCCCGGACCCTTATGAGGTCACCATGGCTCCTAGTGTCGAACTAGTACGTCAAAAGAGCGAGGAAGCACACGTCGACCCAGCTTCCCAGAAGACGCTTCCGTCTTTCGAAGCAGCAGCAGCAGGGCCAGCGACGAATGTTGAGGAGGAAGCCACCTCAATGACACCCGAGGTATTCGCAGTGCTTCCCAGCTTATCAGAAGCCGAGTTAGGAGTTCAGGTAGGAGCAGATCAAATGGAGATTGCATCCGAGTAATTAGAGTAGGCAGCAAAGCGCAGAAGACAAGTTGACTTGTCTAAACTTAGTAAGAATCGAACATGCTATCTTAGGAGGTGACATTTTTAGTGTAATATTAGGTAGGTGACCATGTGGCAGAGTAGGCAGCGCAGGAGTAGTAAGGTGGATGGCTAATTAGGAAGGGGAACCGCTTGCATGTGGGGTGGCAGCCTTCTGACAGCGCCCATCTCTCCCTGGTTGTAGTCGAGGATTGGAGGAGATTCCCTCTGCGCCTCAAGGCAGATGCATAAGTAGGATCACAGTGTAGAAATTCAAGCTTGCACATACCCACATATTTTACGATGCAAGAGACACACACATGAGAGACGCACTAAGCACATTAGTCACATTTGTGTATACACTACTGTGCGCACACACACTACACCCGATGTTAGAGACATACGAATAGATTGAGATTACATCGGAGGGGTCTGCATGCTCGTTGCCAGCAGTGGTTCGAAGATGTAGATGGAGGTAATGGATAGTTTAGGAGCAGGGAACGACATCCTCGTGTAGTCCTGCTGGCTAAATTGGTGTGTCGAGGAGTAGGAGCAGAAAGTAGAGGGAGTGACACCAATGTGCCTTCTTCTCGGAGAATGGATTGCTGATTTGAGTGCAGAAGTTTTGTCCGTGTCTTCTGGGTGGTGGATTTCCTTGAATTCACTCCCGATTGTGCATGGGAAGCATTCTTCTTGAGTGGTGGTGATTGTCAGCAGTTGTGCAGATTCGCAGCTTGGCTCGTCCAGTGGAGCACTTCGGATCCACGTACGGACGGTCTTATGGGTAAGAGATCCCAGAAGACAGAGTAGTCGGAGCAGCGAGAGAAGAAGAAAGAAGCCCTCTTCCCACAGCAGAAGACAACATCCTCAAGTAGAAGACTGTGTAACTGTACGCACGTTTGTTGTCTTCCTCCCTAAACTATTACAAGCAGGGATGGCTTGTTAGTTAGGATCCGGACTAGAAGCCTGTCGGAGTCTTAATTTCTCATTTCCATCTTGTTTCTCTCTCGTTTGGGTTTTCCCTTCTTTCTCATCTTCCCCGTCTTCTTACCTTCTTCTAGTGAGCTTCCGAGACTTCTATTGAGTTTCCGTGGAGGTGAATGTCATTGTAGTGCTACAGGAAGACCGTTTCCGTAAGCAGAAGCCTGGGAAGGCTACACGGGGCATACACCTTGTGATTAATCTAACATGTTGGAATGTGGGAGAGCAAGGTGTAACTGCCGTTGCTAGTCGACTTCTACGAAGCAAGATCAGTCTTCTAGAGGTGTGAGAAGACGAGTGGAACCCCCAGAAGCCAAGAATTGCTTCGGGAAGACGGTACTGAGAAGATCAGAAGAAGTGACCTGGAAGCAAGAAGCGTCTTCCCGAGCTTTTCTGTGGATAGTTGTGTGATATTTTAGTTAGTAGTTGTTTGTTTAGGTCTAGAGCACCTTTTGAAGGATCTGGAAGCCGTGTGGTTTTGTGAGAAGACGGGATTTCTAGACAAAACCCGTGTGTTTGTGTGTTTGAACAGATCTTAGAACTTAGAGTAGTGTCACTTGTGCAAATCCTCTGCGGGAACGATATTTTTTATACTAAATGGGCAAAAGGAGTAATCATGCGACACTACAGAAACTTGCTGCATGACTGGAAGATATGACCCTCGACCATTATCTCCAGATTCTACCAGAAAGACTTCTCACAACTCTCTTCTAAGTTCGGAAAGAAGAAGGAATAGACTGCTATAGGTCGGACAGAAGAGACCCGTAAAGGATCCTCACATCTTCTCGCGCATTCTGTCAGTCTTTCCAATCTTCTAGTCTCTCTAGAAAGATGTGGATTTGAGAAGCTCGGAAGATCGGGAGGCACAAGCCTAGTTCTCAACTTCCAGCTTCTCGAAAACAACAATCAACTCACCAAGTCACTCAAGATTCATACCAAACCTCTCTCAACACAAAACCCAATCCAATCCAATCTCGATACGGATAGAACACAGTCGTCTTTCGAAGACGTTCAGACATTCAGAAGCGTCTTCTATCTATGGGTTCGAGAGCAAAGGTGTGATAGGGTAGAGAAATTGATAGTCAGGTGATCGAATTTAAGAATGAGAGATGGGGAAGCTCGATTCCTACTTGGGAAGAAGTGGGAAGATGGCTGTCAAGAATTGGATAGCGCTTCCGCGTCTAATTCTCGTAGAAGAAAGTTCAGGATAGGCAATCGATCGAAGGACTTCCTGCAAACGAGCGGAGAATCGCGAGAAACATCAAATCAGAGGTGGGAAGCCGTGGGAAGGAGAAAGAACACGGGAAGAACCTCAGTACAGCTTTTGGCTGCTTCTGATGCACCTTCAGTCTTCTGCGTGCTTCCGCTCGTCAATCCTAGCTCCAATGTGATCCCACGATCTTGCTATTGTCGTCAATCTTGAGTTGCGTCCCTCTGCTGCTACAATCGATCTTGCTCCACCTTCGAACCTCTCTAATCGACCCTCAATGTCTCCTTCTTGAAATCCGCACGGATTCCTTCAGCTTGACTGTGCTTCCAGCTCACCAAAATCGATCTCGCTCCTTCTTTGACCTCAATTCGATCTTATGTTCACAATTTCACTCTCCTTGCTTCCACGACTCAATTCGATACCTTGATTGCAATCGACCTCTCAATGCGCAGTGGGTTCTTCGGTGTGAGAAGCAGTAAGCTGATTTCGTGCTAATATGCCTTCTCCGGTATCTTCCTTGTGCGATTAGGAGTTCCACTTCCTTGACCTATCTACTACCATGGTGGCTATCTGGTAGGTACACCTACCCCTCTCCTAGGTGGTGCGTGGTTGGTACCCATGCGGTCGTGGTCACGCTGTTGTAAACGCGCCTGCAACTCCTGATTGCTCTTCTTCAGCTGCGCTAACTCCTTGGCAGAAGCGGTTGCTTCCGTCTTGTACTTCGCTGCGAGCTTCTCCGTGGTGCGGAGGTTGGCTTCCAGTGCTTCTACCTTCTTCTAGCCTTCTTCCTGCCGCATCAGGGTGCGCAGATCGAATCCATGCTGTAGTGGCTTCTCCTGAGCCATCTCTCTCTTCTCTACCAACTCCATAGTTGGTATGTAAACCCTCCGAGGTCCTATCGATCAACTATCCCCCGATCTCTCAATCTCCACGATCGTCATCCACGAATCTGCAACATGTCGGGCCTGTCTCTCACTCAGGGGTCACCTCTGATGGCTTTGATGGAAGCACATCATGAATCTTCAAGGGAAAAATGCTAAGTTCACTCATTCATACACCCACAAACTTATCAACTTAAAATCTCTTTAAACTCATCAACTAAAATCCTCCATTCTAACGACGTCTCTCAAGTTCTCACATGCTAAAAATATCCCATACTCTCTATATTACTCAAGTTGTCATTATGACGATGTGAAAACAAGGATGAGGAGCTCTTCTCTACTCCTCTATTTATACATTCTAGGTTTTTACTTTGATACCCTCCGGTAACTCAGCCGTAACTACTTTTACCGGGTTTTACTAAGATATTACTTAAGGTAAAAGCATTAATCACATGGGCTTCTTACCTTTTCACATGGGCTTATTCCTTCAAAGTCAACAACTTCTAGAAGGATTCTGGAATATTCTCAAGGAATCTCGAATTTCCACCCCCCCTCTACACTAGGACCCACTAAAAAGGAAACATGTGGAATCTCTTCTTGTTTTTAATGCCCACAAAGTCTACAACTTTAATCCAACCACTAATATCAAGTCAAAAAGAAGATAAGGGATACTTTCCACCTCTTTTCTATCTTTTAGACAAGAGGACAAGATAGTAGTGCTCACTCTTTAGCAAATATCTGAATTCTCCCAAAAGTACAGCTAAGTTTAACCATAACTAACTTTTAGCTAGTCATGACTAACTTGATACCTCCTTAAAGTACTTTGGCAGCAAATAAAAATTCTCAACACTTAGTTATAACTAAACACCTTACTAATAGACAAACTTCCTATGTGTAACATAGGTCGTTACATTTTACCCCCGGACTAAATTTTCGCTCCGTCCTCGGAGTGAAGAGAGAACTTTCATCGATGAAACAACTTACACCTACTACAATAACAGATCTACCTGAATAATCAACTCTTTTCCCAAGTAGATTTTCACGAAATCTTCCTTCTTTTCCTTCAATTAAATCAGAAAAAGATTTGTAAGGTCTATTATGACTATCTTTCATAGGTTGTCCTCTAATACCATTATCAATAAGTGCATCAACAGCTTCTTGAACTAATCGTTTTTGACAAACAACTAAAACAACTTGTCATGGTTGACCCGATCGAATCTCCTTCCTCCCAACTCCGGAAGGTCATATGTGAAGTTGCTCCACACCTTATCTACAACAAAAGGACCAAAATATCTCGGAAGAAACTTCTTCCTAGCCCTCTTGAATCTGATAGCATCATACAACATAACCCAATCTCCGACTTGAAAAGGTTTTACTTCCCTCTTGCCCAAACGTTTGTCGTAACTCTTCTTTTGATACGCCTGAGCTCGTTCCATCCGGATCATTGCTACCGCTCGGGTCTCTTCCAACTCCATGAGTTGCTCCCTTCTTGACTTGACCACGTCTTCTCCCCTCGACCTCTTCAACTTTCGTTGAATGGTTTGAAAAGTATCCAATTCGAATTGGATCGGCAACTTGGACTCCACTCCATAAACCAGTCGAAATGAAGAGTACCCAGTAGAAGTCTTTGTTGTCGTTCGGTACTCCCATAAGATGGCATGTAGCCTCTTATCCCAAGTATGTTTCGCAGTCTCAACACCAGCATCTTTGGCGAGCATCATACAAAGTGTAAGATTGGTCTTCTCCGCAAGACCATTAGCATTTGGTTTGTATGAGGTCGTTACTCGTGGCTTGATAGAAAAGTGTTGTAGCATAGCAGTAGTCATGCTCCCTACAAACTCTCCTCCTCTATCCGAGACCAACTCTAACGGACATCCAAATCTTGTGATGATCCTCTTCCATAAGAATCTACCGACTTCTGTTACATTGGTCTCTCTCAAAGGTCTAGCCTCTACCCACTTGGTACAATAGTCAGTGGCGACTACAATGTATCTATTGCCTCGAGGTGTCTTATTAGAAGGACATACAAAGTCAATACCCCACTTCTCAAATGGTCCTAATATTAGAATTGATCTTAACGGAGGTGTTCTAGTAGACTTCAGAGCAAATGCTTGACATACGTCGCAAGTTTTGCAATAGTCTAAACACTCCTGAAAATCCCTCTCCAGTGATAACCCGCATCCAAAATCTTGAAAGCTGTTATCTTACTAGCAAAGTGATCTCCGCAAATAGTGCCATCGTGAAACTCGTGCATCAGCTTGAACGCCTCCTTCTGACCAACTGCTCTCCTTAGTAAGCCATCTGCTCCTTGATGAAATAGAATTCTCTCCACCATGGTGTAAGGTTTGCATCTCTTGATCAACGCGTTACATTCTCGGGTATGCATACCTTCTGGAAAAGAGCCATTTGCAAAGAAAGTCCAGATTTCCTTGTACTCGTCCGGTATCTCCTTAATGCTTGTGATGGTCATCAGATGCTCGTCTGGAAATGAATCATCAAGCAGTTCTTCTCCCTCATCATCATAAGCCCTCGACAAAAGATCAGCATTCGCATGCTTTTTCCCTGGTCTATCTTCGATCACGTAGTCGTATTCTGTTAGAAGGATCTTCCAACGAGCAATACGACCTTCGACATTAGGCTTATTAAAGATATACTTTAAAGCCTTGTGATCTGTGACTATGGAAAATTTTCCTCTTAGCAAGTAGTGTCGAAATTTCTTCAATCCAAAGATCACCGCTAATCCTTCTCGTTCAGTCACGGAGTAATTCTTCTCCGCTGGAACCATCTGCCTACTAGCATAAGCTATAGGATGATCGTGTCCATCTCCATCTAACTCACTTAATGTACATCCGATTGCTACATTGGAGGCATCCGTATACAAAATAAATGCTTTATTCCATTTAGGTTTAGCAAGTATAGGAGCTGTCACTAATGCCTTTTTCAGGTCCTCAAATGCTTCTTTTGCCTTCTGATCATGCACTATCAAGTCAAAATCAACTCCCTTCTTCATGTACATAGTCAAAGCTATTGCTTTGTTTGAGAAGGAAAAGACAAACCTACGATAATATCCAACCATGCCAAGAAACTGCCTCAACTTTGTTAAGTTGATCGGAAATGAAAGATCCACAATCTTCTTCACCTTCTCAGGATCTACCGCAATCCCATTCTTGGAAATGATGTGCCCTAACAGCAGACCTTCTTCGCATCCAAAGATGCACTTCTCTGGATTTAGAGAAGCGTTAGCTTGCTCCAACCGCTGTAAAACTTTGATCACATGATCAAAGTGATCCTCTTTTCGTCCGTACACGTAAAAATCATCAATAAAATCACGGACAAACTTTCCTACGAATGGTTCAAACACCTTGTTCATGAACCTTTGAAATGTGACCGGAGCATTACACAATCCGAATGGCATCACACAAAATGCAAATGTTCTCCAAGGAGTAGTGAAAGTATCAACTGTTGGTACTCCTGTGCTATCTTGATCTGGTTATATCCACTATAACCATCGCCAAAGTTGTACCACTCATGACCAGCAACTTCTTCCAAAATCTCATCTATAAATGGTAGAGGATAATAATCCTTCTTGGTAACTGCATTCAACTTCTTATAGTCTATGCACACTCGCAGCTTACCATTCTTCTTCTTGACAATCACAATGGGTGAAACCCATTCTGAGTTCTCCACCTCATAGATGAAACTCGCCTCCTTCAACTTGTCTATCTCCTCCTTGATCATCATCGCTGTTGTAGGATTGACCCTTCTCTGCTTCTGTCGAACTGGTCTTGCGTTCTCCTCCAATTCGATTCGATGAGTCTCGAGAGTCACCTCCTTCAAATCCTTGTAGCTGAAAGCAAACACATGGATATATTTTCGAAATATATCTAAGAATCTACTTTTCTTCTCTTGAGTGACATTGATACCAAACTTCAAGGTAGAGAGTCTTCTCACAATCTCTGCCTCACTCAACTCTTCTTTGTCAAGATCTTTCTCCACTGCTGGTCGAGGCAACAAGTCAATAGCACTAAGCTGATGTAATGATTCATCTCGATCAAATCCTTCGTCCTCAAACGAGGATTCTTGATCGTAAGAATCTCCGGTATCCACTTTTGAGACACTCTGATCATCCTCCGTATCAAATTCCCAGTAGTCACTAGTGGGTCTATCAGAGTCAGAAGTCACAACTCCAACACCCGAGAGAGGAACTATCACTCTATGATCTCTAGGCCTAATCCGTAAGTATCCCTTGTGCCACCTATCAGTGGTGCGCACAGCTCTCAACCAAGGCCTACCTAGGAGCAAATCATAACTAGAGTCCTTTAACACTTGAAAGGACATCAATGTTTGAACTCCCATCACAGACACGACCACCTTCTCTAACACACCAAGAGGTCTTACCCGTTGCTCGTTAGCCATCCTCACGACAATGCTAGCCGGACGAGTTGGTTCCATCCCCAACTTCTTCATCAACCTCTCCCATATGGCGTTTACAGCCGACCCTCCATCCACCAATACGTCAGAGACGTAGTGACCATTCAACAGGACTTCAATCTTTGAAGCCCTAGTGCATACCTCTGAAGCATGCACATCCACCACACCAACTCCCACAGACTTTGATGTCTTGCTCTTGGGTTTCTTCTTCTTGCTTTTCTTAGAACTCAGTCCTCCTCTGAGTTCCCTTCGTAAGCTGGGATTAAGTGCGATCAGTTGTCCAACAGTGATGTTGGCTTTCTGAGCACCCACATCTTCAACCACATCATATCCCGCTTGAGAAGATGAAATGGTGAAATCTGCCATCCCCAGCTTCCTTCTTGGCTGCATTCGTGTACTCGAAACATTACTCGGACGAGTACTTCTACAGTTTGCTGACTCCTCCATGAAAACCGGTTCATCAGAAAATTGAGTTCTTTTCCTTTCTTGAGCTAAAAGCTCCTCCGGTGCATGAGAAGAGTTTGAACTCTCTCCTTTCTCGTAGATGGGATCTCGTACGACATCGATAGTAGCCACCCCCTTGTCTCGTCCTTGTGATGGATTTCCTCCACCCACATTCATTCTGACAGCTTCGGCACCTCTTGCTCCGTTGTTAGGACAATTTCGCTGGAAATGAGAACCTCCACACGTCCAACAAGTGATTCCTCCAAAGTTACCTTGGTTGCCTCCAAAGTTACCTTGATTTCCTCTGTTAGGATTGTTGTCGTAACCTCTTTGACCTCCTCCTCCATCTTTGTTTCTCCATTCTCGTAATTGCATCACATTTATCTTGAGATCCGCAAGAGTGTCGGTGATGCTCTTCAACTCGGCATGAAAATCAGAGGTGGCAGTAGACATCGTTGTTGGGACAAACGGTCTTGGCACCACCGTTGGAATAGGAGCTGACGTTGAAGCAATCACCAATTGTGATGGTGCAGGTGCGATCGTTGTGGCTACACCAGGAGTCGGAGTCAACACCAGAGCAGCATGATGAGGTTGGATGATATCTCCTTCATCCAAACTCTCTTCCATATTTGTCGTAATCTTGATGACCTCCGCTTTGGTTGCTGACTTCTCGTACCTCACTTGGGTTTGAATTGAAGGCCTCAACCCTCCCACCAAGTTCTTGGTCAACACTGCTCCAATCTCCGTCATCGTTAACTCCACATTGTCTCCACTCTTCCGTAGGACTGTCCGAAACCGTTGCTCCAACTTATCCACTCTTTTGACATATTGTCGAACTTTCTCGTCGTCCCGTTGCTTCAAATGAGTAAGCTCCACCATGAGCTTCTCATAACTCTCTTCTAGAAGAAATTCTTCGATGAGTGCATTACTCAACGTCTCCCATGTGTCCTCAACTGCACCAGGTGTCTGGCTCTTCACTCGGTCTTCATACCACGTAAGAGCAAAATCTTCTAAAAACCTCGACAGTAACAACACCCATTCTTCCTTCCTTCTCACCTTGTTTCCAATGCAACCTCTTTTGAAGTCTCGTACAAATGATTCTACATCTTCATTGTCCTTCCCATGAAACACTAGTAACTTCCCCATCTTGTAACTATTCTTTCTACCCTTCTAATTTTTGTGCAATAACTATTCGCTAAAAAGAGTACGAACATCACCAATTCCATTCGCGAATAATCTACCATAGGTAAAATGAAAGAAAATGGTTGTAACAACACCTCTTGTGCCATCTCTTCTCCCAAGGTAATCATGAGCCTGAGTCGCATCACCGTCTTCTCCACCATCCGAATGACGATCTTCATCACAATCGGTTAGGGCGGTCACATCGACGCACTTGTGTCCTCTTGATAGATCACCCACTCCACAACTTGGACAAGGATCTTCGCCTAGAAGATGAATTGGCGCTGGTGACGATGGATGGCGCTGGTGACGATGGATGGCGCTGGTGACGATGGATGGCGCTGGCGAAGACTTAAATCAGTAAACTCCTGCTTCCCTTTAGCTCTCTCGATTCTGATTCTAGTTGGACAATTCACTACTTTGTGTCCCAACCCTCTACAGAAATAACACCACAAGTCTATTTCTACTCTTCTCCTCGGAGACTCTACTTGAGGTTTTGTACTAGGGTTCTCAAACTCAACGATAATCTCTTTCGAGTTCTCTCCGACGCTTACTATGACATCTAAACCTTGAGGAAGATTTCTAAGTCTAACTTTCCAATCTTTTGAACTTCCACTCATGTTGTACCTTCTCAACCATTAAGTGGACAAAATATCTTTGAAGAAAATAACTCTACATCGTTTTCTTAACTCTTTCGATCTTTGTACTGAAAATCATGTATTATACATGCTATACACGAATTAAAATCCAATCTAAAATTAAGAATCCATGATAATATCCTCATGACCATCGTCTGTACTGATCTTAGCAAACATCTTAAAGTCACTTTTGTAAGGATCACACTCTACTTCGCCAGAAGCGTTCGTGGCCTCCACAGTGAATGATACTTTGAACTCAACTTTCTTCACATCTGCGCCGATGCTCGCAGAAGCTTCTTTATATAAAGCAAAAATGGCACCCCAACTGCAATAGATGCTTGATCGCAACGCCTCTATACTTAACGTTGGCCTTTCCGTCTCTGTTCTAACTCCCAAACGTCTCTTCTTCAACCTTGGCACTCGAACTGGATTCCCCATGACGTATCGTCAAGACCTCCTTGTATACAGAAACGTATATCTCTTAGTTGGTAAGAGATCTCTCCAAGATTTTTGTGGTCTCCATTAGCTCAACCTCCAAGCTACTAAATCATGAAGTTTCAACAGAAACTTAATTCCCTAATTAGAATAGATGGTGATGACTGTACAAATTTTCAGAGAACTGAAATTTGTATATTTTCACTTCCCTCATGGTTGTCAACCCCCTCCACTTTGAAAAATTCTTTCTCCCTCTTCAGACCTCATCTTCTCATGATTTCTTTTGTCCTGGATAGCTTATCAGCCAATCTAAAACACTGGAAAGTTTCTCAGGAAAATAAAATTCACAGAAAATTTGACACTGATTGTAAACTTTTTCCAGAGAACAGAATTCCTCAACTCTCACGAATAAACCCCCTCAACTTTGAAAATTCATTGCTCCTTCTCTAGACCATCTTTTCCTATGATTTCTTTTGTAGTAGACAGGTTATCAGCCAAGCTACAGTCCTGGAAATTTTCACTGGAAAATAAAATTCACAGAAAATCTGACAATGACTGTAACAATTTTCCAAAGAGCAAAAATCCTCAAACTCGGAAATTTTTCTCCTCTAATAACTTCTCTCTCCTCCTTTCTCTACAACTCTTGTTTCATCCCCTTTCAACTCTCCTCAAACTCTTTCTAAGTGAACAAGATGTAAACAATAACCTCGAATGCGTCATAGATCACTATCACTACGGGATACACGAAAGGTTCTAATTTTGCTAACAACGCGTTAGCTCTCTTTCCTCCCAACGTTCTCTCCATGTGTTCTCTCATAATCTCTTTTTGTCTAATATAGAACTGAACTCGAAACATTTTCAATGATCCTTTCAAGTGAGGTCCCGACAACGGAACCAAAAATATAAACCCTCCGCGGTCCTATCGATCAATTACCCCCCGATCTCTCAATCTCCACGATCGTCGTCCATGAATCTGCAACATGTCGGGCCTGTCTCTCACTCAGGGGTCACCTCTGATGGCTTTGATGGAAGCACACCATGAATCTTCAAGGGAAAAATGCTAAGTTCACTCATTCATACACCCACAAACTTATCAACTTAAAATCTCCTTAAACTCATCAACTAAAATCCTCCATTCTAACGATGTCTCTCAAGTTCTCACATACTAAAAATATCCCACACTCTCTATATTACTCAAGTTGTCATTACGACGATGTGAAAACAAAGATGAGGAGCTCTTCTCTACTCCTCTATTAAACATTCTAGGTTTTTATTTTGGTACCCTCCGGTAACTCAGTCGTAACTACTTTTATCGGGTTTTACTAAGATATTACTTAAGATAAAAGCATTAATCACATGGGCTTCTTACCTTTTCACATGGGCTTATTCCTTCAAAGTCAACAACTTCTAGAAGGATTCTAGAATATTCTCAAGGAATCTCGAATTTCCACCCCTCTCTACACTAGGACCCACTAAAAAGGAAACATGTGGAATCTCTTCTTGTTTTTAATGCCCACAAAGTCCACAACTTTAATACAACCACTAATATCAAGTCAAAAAGGAGATAAGGGATACTTTCCACCTCCTTTCTACCTTTAAGACAAGAGGACAAGATAGTAGTGCTCACTCTTTAACAAATATTTGAATTCTGCCAAAAGTACAGCTAAGTTTAACCATAACTAACTTTTAGCTAGTCATGACTAACTTGATACCTCCTTAAAGTACTTTGGCAACTAATAAACATTCTCAACACTTAGTTATAACTAAACACCTTAATAGACAAACTTCCTATGTGTAACATAGGTCGTTACAGGTCGGATCTCCGAGTGGAAGAAGGCACTGAACTTCTCCAGTCTTCTTCCTGCGGAAGACAGGTTCATCCCGACAATCCGATCGGAGGTGCCTTTCTTGTCTTCTAGAGGCAAGGATGCCTCTTCTGCTGCTATTGCCTTCTATTTCTACGCACGGGAAGATGCTACTCTTCTCATCTTCCGGGATGGAAGATCCCTCTCCATGACAGAAGCGGTCCTCTTTACTGCGCTTCCTCGCATCGCAGTAAGAGTATCCATCCAACTTTTTCCCCTAGAACGAGTTTTTACTCTCCAAGGAGACACAAGACATCAAAAAGACTCTAAGACCTCAAAAATCCTTCAGATATGTCGATGGATTCTTCGCGGTGCGTAACTACACAGAAGCGCTCAATCCAGAATGAAAACGATTGAGTCGCAGACTAATACAACGTCAATATTACAACCTGAAAATGTTCTACAATAAAAGGTACGACAAAAGGAAATGGTGAAGCTATCACTCGATTGTAATATTCTTGCCCGAAGTTTCTCACGATCCAAGCCCCATGATTGATCTTCGGTCTACAATGACATCGGACATCGACCCAAAGGTTAAAAGGAACTTTCGATGGATAGTTGCGATCCATTGTTCCTCACAACAGAATGTACACTTTCATATCCCAAGTCTCTCCGTATGTTACGATCGGAAGGATCACCGGAAGCTATATCTCCATCATTCTTCCCATGAATTCATCGCCAAAGTATGCAACTAACCACTGTCGAAAGTGATCGCGGTGGATGTAATGAAGCTTGATGTGAAACGGATTCGGGAAAAAAAGATCCGGAGCCGGTAACACACCTCCGTCCATAACTACCACTCCTGCAGTTCTTCACTCCTCCATGCAGACCACCGAGAACCCTCACGAATCACCCGCTGAGAGAGAATGCCGTATGAACTTTCGACCCACCATTTTATACACAAATGCGGCGACAAGGACCACTGAAGTGAACACGAACAGATCGATGACTTGGCACGTTCCTCTATCGTGCGATCACTTAAACAAATAATCACAAACGTGGTACTCATCACACCGTTTGACGAGTTACGTGACACGGTTCACGAAACACAGAAAAGAAACACAACCTACGTTCCACGAGAATTTCACACAAGAGCCGAACCACAACACGACACCGGTAGCAGAATTGACCGAGGCCAAACCCTTCATCAAGGAGTTGGGTCTCGACTTCTTCCTGTGGGATTGGAACCTCGCCGACCAAGGTCTTCTGGAGGAGGTTTGGGCAGCATTACCGCCTCGCAACCGTGTACCTACGAAGGCAGGAGTAGCTCGTGGAAGACCATCTTCCTGGACAAAGGAGTGGTGGCGCAGGGCCTTTCACAGACCAGAATCTGAGAACCGAGGTTGTTGGCTCGAGAAGAAGATCTTATCCATGATCTCGGGGAAGTGGCATGTGCCTGGGAGCACATCTTGTCTCTTCCTGGAGGACAGGTAAGGAAGAAACGGATGAAAAGTCGAATCTTACCGGGAGCCGCAAAAGCCTCTTCTTGGAAAGTTGAATCTTACCGAGAGCCGCAAAAGCCTCTTTTGACGAAGCTGTTCCTTCACCTCTTTCCTAAGGGGAAGGTGCAGAAGACGAGGTACCTTGGAGATCAAGACGTGGAGTTCTTGGAAGCTGTGTGTGTTGGAGAGAATGTCAACTGGGGTGCATTTTTCCATGCTTATGTGCAGGCCGAGCTGGTGTACTTAGGCACCTCGACAGGAGGACATCTTACTCCGTTCTTCTGTTACCTGTACGTGGCCAAGGGGGACCTCACGGAAGATCAGTTGGCGAGATATGGGCCAACAGGGCAACACGAGACGAAGGAAGAGACCTCGGGAGAAGACGACCGAGCAGCAGCAATGACTCTCGCTCCCACTCTGATGTCACAGATGAGACCCGGTACTCATCAGAAGACGCTTCTGATGAGAGAAGACGACTCCAGTGGGTTGGACACCACCAAGGAAGATGGGTCCTAGGAGCGTGCCTAGGAAGACCACCTCCTTCCCGATCATTCACTCTGGATCAGAGTTCGACTCACAGGAGGAGTCCTTGAGTACCCGAGCTGCGCAGAAGATCGCTTCTGCAACACCAAGGAGTCTTCCAAAGACTCCAGAAGACGAAAAGTGGAGAAAAAACAAAAGTAAAGATCTTTTTGCTCTTATTGGTCTACTTTTGGACCAATGGTGTTCTAGCTGATCCTCGTGACATTTCTGTGGTTTCTGGAGGCTTCAGAAGTCCATTCTCAAAACAAAGGGTATGGTTGGAGAGCTCTCGACCGGGGCTACAATCTGAGCTGAAGAATCGGTCAATTTGATGGAAGGATGAGCGCGTTATGATCGATTGAGTGGAGGGGGTGCAATTCATACCTACCGCTACGTTTCTGGTTGTTCCGAGAGACTCGCGAAGAGTTTTAAGGAGCTGTCTGTTGGCTTGGAGAACTGACGACGTGCTGGTCGTTTTGATATCAATTTCATCAGGTTCTTGATCGATTTGGATTCTGAACCGACCGATTGAAGTTGAGAAGTGCAGACGTGATAAGGCGAGAACAGCGAACTGTGATAGTCATGGATAGTTTGCTATTGCTCAAGTTCTGAGTCGAATTTCTGAGTGAAACTTTTCAAGATTAAAACAAGTCTTATCAATAAGATACTTGGGAAGTTTCATCTCAAATGGTCAAGTAGTTTGTTCAGAATCTTGGATCAAATGTATCTGGGTCTGTAAAGCTCTTAAGTTAGCACAGATTACGGTTTGATCCATATCTGAGAATTGGTTTAAGATTTTGATCTGAAAATTATTCAGGGTAGGAGTGAAGGGTCCAATCAAGCTTCTTGTGAAGTTTGATCATCATTGGTCGACTGGTTTGGAAAGACTGAGGTCTCAAAGTTCAAAGATACTTCTGTTATTAGCAGTTTTGAATTTCCAGTATCATCTATTGTCATTTTGGTCATTTTCGAGCAATTTGGAGAGGAGTTTGTTGCTGAAACTGCCATGCCTGCATACAACTCGACATTGGAAGGTGTGGGGCTGATTTCAGCTCTTGGTGATGAAGGAGAACGGAGTCGCGATGAGTCATAAGCCGCTGTTTGGATTTTGAACTGTCAGTTGTGATAGATGGATTGATGGGCAGTTAGCGTCGCTGGGGAGCTATTCAAAAGTCATGCTTCCAGTGATACAGAGGAATAACTTCAGTTAGATAGTACAGAGCTGAGTATTTTTAGTTAGAGTACAAAAGATCTGTTTGTAACACAAGTTTATGCAACCTATACGTAGCCTTGGATTGTAGCAAGCTTTAAACTTGAGCCGAGCGGATACAAGGTCACTCGGGCTAGAAGAGTAGATAGTGAAACATTTGAGTGGAAACATCCAGATCTAGATCCAACCTTGTCAATCCACATACCTCTGTACAGCCATATACCCAGTGTATTTGTAGACAAAAAAACACATTATACAATAGTTGGTGAACTCGACGTGAAAGTCTGGGGTGAGAGGTACGTGCGTGGTTTTGTCACCATGGACGTTGAAGGGTTGGGTCATTACATAGATGAGGCTTCTACATCTGGAGAGGCTCCAAAGGTGACCAAGCTTTCACGGTCTGATATGCGATTGCTTGAGGCATTCGCGTTGGTAATGCAAGAACAACAAGCCACTGAACGGAAAGAAGCAATGGCTACTAAAGTCTTACAATCGGTTGTGGGGATGCTAGATCAGTTTGACGGGAAGAACATATCCAAGTACCTAAAGTACTATTCTCGAGAGATGGAGTTGAGTAAGGTGCCAGAAAGAGAGATGGTGAGTACTGTAACGATCTATGTTACACATAGGAAGTTTGTCTATTAGTAAGGTATTTAGTTATAACTAAGTGTTGAGAATGTTTATTTGCTGCCAAAGTACTTTAAGGAGGTATCAAGTTAGTCATGACTAGTTAAAAGTTAGTTATGGTTAAACTTAGCTGTACTTTTGGCAGAATTCAGATATTTCCTAAAGAGTGAGCACTACTATCTTGTCATCTTGTCTAAAAGGTAGAAAGGAGGTGGAAAGTATCCCTTATCTCCTTTTTGACTTGATATGAGTGGTTGTATTAAAGTTGTGGACTTTGTGGGCATTAAAAACAAGAAGAGATTCCACATGTTTCCTTTTTAGTGGGTCCTAGTGTAGAGGGGGGTGGAAATTCGAGATTCCTTGAGAATATTCCAGAATCCTTCTAGAAATTGTTGACTTTGAAGAAATAAGCCCATGTGAAAAGGTAAGAAGCCCATGTGATTAATGCTTTTACCTTAAGTAATATCTTAGTAAAACCCGGTAAAAGTAGTTACGGCTGAGTTACCGGAGGGTATCAAAGTAAAAACCTAAAATGTATAAATAGAGGAGTAGAGAAGAGCTCCTCATCCTTGTTTTCACATCGTCGTAATGACAACTTGAGTAATATAGAGAGTGTGAGATATTTTTAGCATGTGAGAACTTGAGAGACTTCATTAGAATGGAGGATTTTAGTTGATGAGTTTATGGAGATTTTTAGTTGATAAGTTTGTGGGTGTATGAGTGAGTGAACTTAGCATTTTTCCCTTCAAGTTCATGGTGTGCTTCCATCAAAGCCATCAGAGGTGACCCCTGAGTGAGAAACAGGCCCGACATTTGCAGATTCATCGATGACGATCGTGGTGGGTTGAGAGATCGGGAGGGTAGTTGATCGATGGGATCGTGAAGGTTACAGTACATTTGAGCTTGCTGTCGTACCTGAGCTACGAGAGCATGTGAAGGACATCATCCGATCTCATGGTGCTACATGGGAAGGATTTACTCTTCAGCTCAAAGAAGAGTATTCTTTAGAGGATGCAGACCGAGTGACTAAGAAGTCATTCATGGAGTAGGTAAACAAACCCAAGAAAGGGCTTGTTGCCACAGAGCTATTTCGAGAGTTTGAGAGACAATTCCTTCAGTTGTCTCGGATGGAGAAGCTCACATTGGAGAACGACAAGGTGGAGTTATTTTTGCAAGCAGCCAACAATGAATTACAAAGGGAGTTGGAGCTGCTTTTGGAAGATAGGATGGAAGATAATAGACTCACAACTGATTGGAGAAAAGTCTCTGAAGAAGTGAATATACTTGCCAAACGAGAGTATCAGAGAGGGAAGATGGTGATAAGACTAGAAGAGAGACCACCACCGATCATAGTACCTCGTAGGCAACCAATGGTACCCAATGTGCAAGCACCTATTGTGCACATACCTCAAGTTCCATTTCTTACTATTCTTATCTCGAAAGTTGCACCGCAAAGAGATGCTATGGAAGAGTTGGTAAAAGGGATGAGGGACTTGCAGATCAAGTTAGCAAGGTTGGAAAAGAAGGGAGGAGCACATGATACCAGACTTGCTCCTAAGCAAGATTATGTACAGAGATGCATTTGGTGTGATAGTTCTGATCATGCTCGAAGAGAGTGTGGTGATTTTGCCAAAACTCTACGAGATGGAGTAGTCTATTGGAAGGAAGGAAAGATTGCTTTGAAAGATAATGGAGAGATTCTTAGAATCAACTTCGGGAAAGGAGGAATGAAGCAAGTACTAGAGGAGTATCTATCTCAGCATGCTACTGCGTCGATAGAAGCTGCTACTTATGGAGTTGAGGTAGTACGAGAAAGAAGTGCTTCTAAGAAGCATGGAGATACTCTTGATATGTGGAGTCACGCGGTAAGCACGAACAAAAGGGGGAAAATGACAAAGGAGGAGTTGCTCAGAACAGCCACAACAATCAGGGGTGCTACTGGATGGGATGATCTCGTGGATACAATGTCTGTACATGCTTATTTGACGAAGAGTCAACATGAGGCTCTCATGAAAGAGAAACGCAAACAAGATGAAGCAGGCCCTAGCAAAGAGAGAACAGCTCTCAAGAGACAAACAAGAGGAAAAAAGTTCAGATCGGAGATTATGTCTCTACCAGAGGAGACTATGGAAGAGGTCATATCCTCTACTCTTGAGAAGTCAGAGAAGAGCAGAGGTAAGGAGAAAGGTAAATCTCCTTCATACAAGCTTCAGTCTGATATTGAAGCTGCTACGGATTTGAAAGGAGTACTAGAAGAGAGAGTACTCAATGCCAAGATCAAGTTTACCTTACGAGAAGTTCTTAGGATTGCCAAGAAGGAGTTTCATGATATCATTATTGACACCATCAAACGAAAAAGGCAATTGGCAGGAGAAACCGCTGTGTCTAATGCATTAGACACAAGGATATCAAGAGAGGAAGAATTAGAACTAGCTCAATGCTGCATCAACCGCAAATTTCGGTTTGAGGATGATAGTGATGACAAGATCTCTAGTCATTACACTAGAGGACATTGGGCTAGAGCTACTACCGAAACCTTAGTGAAGGTAAGAGAGATGAAAGATCCGGTGGTTGCTCTCATTGATCATGGATCAGAGATCAATATTGTCTCTAAGGACGTCTACAAGCAAGGTGGATGGCCTGTTGATATAGATCATGGTTGGATGATCAGAACAGCGAACAACACACGAAGAGAACTCTATGGAGCTTGTCATGATGTGAGAATGAAGGTTGGAGATGTAACTATAGAACAAAACTTCTTTGTTCAAGATAGTACATCATATCCGGTGATACTCGGTCAACTTTACATTACAGCTGTGAGGATGGAGACCAAGGTTTTGGATGATGGATCTGCTTATGCGCGGATCAGAAGTCAGGATGGCAAGAGAGCAGTATAATTTCTAACTGTATCGACAAACCACGAGCGAAACAAAGATTATCTGAGGGGTGGCTCCTTGCCTAAGGTCACGGAGGAGTTCAAGGATTTTTGACAAGTACTGCTATAGAGCGAGGACATAGTAGTACACTGGAGAATGTACTCTCGCTAGAGAAAGAAAGTGTTTTTTGTACAGGAGTTGTGAGATTTTCTGGGAGTGGATTTGCTACACATACACGACTTGCTGACTTGCTGAAGTGGGAACAGAAGGTTGTGCAAAAAACTGAAAAAGACCTCAAGAGAGTTGGTGTGCTTGAAGAGGATGATAAGATAGAAGGTGTTTATTTGGAGTTAGGATTGGAAGATTTCATCGATGAGCTTGCTATGTATGAGCAAGAAGATGAGGATCATGTGGTGGAAGTACACTCTAGGAGCTCTATACAGCTATAGAGTCATTCGTAGATCCTGAAGTTAGAGTTGACACTAAGTACAAAACGGTAGACAAGAAGGTAAAACCTGTTGCTCAGCCATTACCTAGTGATTCTAACCAGCGAGTCCAACAATCTTCGAAGGAGAAAAGCTTGAGAGATCTTAGCCGAGTCGGTCACAAGTTCACTGAAGCTACGCTCAAGGAGTTGAAGGTTGGTTCTGCAGATTTTCTTTTGCCTGTAGAGGAGAATAGGTTTAAGGAGATGTTAGCTAGACATGGGAAAGCCTTTGCTTTTGAAGCCTCAGAAATCGGATGTGTAGATCCCAGCATTGTGGCACCAATGATCATATTCACAGTTCCACATGCTCCTTGGGACTTGAGACCAATTCTTGTACCTAGAGCGCATCTACCAAAACTCATAGAGCTCTTGAAGGAGAAGATGTAGATGAAGATCTTGGAATCATCGTTTGCACCATACTCTAGTCGTTGGTTTACAGTACCAAAGAAGAGTGGTGCATTACAATTCATCCAAGATATGCAACCTATGAACCAAGTGACCATCAGAAATACAGGCATAGGACCTATCGTCAGAGAGTTTGCTGAAGCGTTTGCTGGAAGGGCTATTTACTCTATAAGAGACCTTTACTCTGGATACGATCAGTTTCAACTTGCTGAACAGAGTAGAGATATCACCACCATGAGGACACCGTTGGGGTTGGTCAGAATGTGCACTCTACCACAAGGAGCAACAAACTCGGTAGCGCACATGATGAACGGGATGAACAAGGTTCTCCGTGAGTTCATTCTTGAGAAGACCATGCCTTTCTTGGATGACATTCCAATTAAGAGATGCGTTGAGGAGGAGAAAGATGAGACAATGGATCAGAAAGGGTGTAAAAACTTTGTTGCTGATCACATTTCAGATTGTGATAAAATCTTATCACGACTTGAAGAGGCACACTTGACACTATCAGGTGCCAAGTCTTCATTTGGAGTGCGAAAGGTTGTGATTGTGGGGCACCTATGTGGATGGTTTGGACGCAAACCTGATCTTGGTAAAGTGGATGTCATACAACGGATGAAAGATACTTGTGGTTCAACAACAGAGGTGAGAAGGTTTCTTGGAGCTTGTGTCTTCTATCATGTGTGGATTCCACATTTTGCACATGTGGCTGATCCTCTTTATGATCTGTTGAGAAAGCACAAGAGGTTTGCATGGGAGGAGAGACATACTGAGGCGATTCAGAGATTGAAGCAGTTGTTATCTTCTCCACCTGTAGTTCATCGTGTGAGCTATGAGGAAGCAAACCAGTGATACTTACTGTTGATACTAGTCTGATAGTCATTGGATGGGCAGTAGGACAGGATGATGAAGAAGAGAATCGATTTGCAGTCAGATTTGGAGCAAAGGTGTTGAGTGAACGACATAGAAACTATCCTCAAGTGAAGAGAGAGTTATGGGGAGTAGTTACAACTATGAAAGCTGAAAAAGACTTGATTGGAGCGCCAATAATAGTAGAAACATATTGTTTATCATTATTAGAGATGATTACAAATTGTAACACCCCTGATATTGCTATGCTACGCTGGATTGCTTACATCAAGTCCTTAAATCCTGAGTTCCGACGCATAGTGGGGAAGAACAATCCAGTAGCTAATATGTTATCTCGTGCGAGGTATGAGGATGAGGAGGAGATGATAGAAGATACAGAAGAAGTTGGTACTACTGTTTTATGTAGAGCTCAAGGAGGTGAGAGTGAGCATTCGAAACCGTTCATGGAGGAGCTATATGAAAGAGAATGGATAGACATAGGACGCTATCTAAGCCTGTTGACTAGACAATCAGGATGGAGTGATGCCCACTTTAAACAAATCAGGAAGAAGACTTATAACTACTTGCTACAAGGTGGTTATTTGTGGAAACATGCTAAGCAAGGTGGTAAGATGCCACAAAGGGTTGTGTGTAAGGTTGACATGCAAAAGTTACTCATGCAGGAGTTTCATGAGAGCTTGTGGGCAGGACATAGAGGTATTTATGTCACCTTTACAAAGTTGAAGGAGAGATATTGGTGGCGTAACATGTACAAAGATGTAGTTCAATTTGTGGAGACATGCCAAACTTGTCAAGAGTATTCAGGAATTCGGCATCGAGATGGATTACATCCTACTTATCCACTTGCAATGCATTATAAGTGGGTTGTAGATCTTGTTATTATGCTAGTTGGTATATGGCAGATGTGATACTTAGTTTTGGCACGTGAGGATTTGTCCAACCAAGTGGAAGGGCGAGCCTTACGGACATGTAGTGACGCAGGATTACTCCTTTTGCCCATTTAGTATACAAGATATCGTTCCCACAGAGGATTTGCACAAGTAACGTTGCTCTAAGTTCTAAGATCTATTCAAACACACAAACACACGGGTTTTGCCTAGAAATCTCGTCTTCTCACAAAACCACGCATCTTCCAGATACGTCAAAATATACTATGGATCTAAATAAACAACTACTAACTAAAATAGCACACAACTATTCACAGAGAATCTCGGGAAGACGATCTTCCTGCTTCCAGGTCACTTCTTCCAGTCTTCTCGATAGCGTCTTCCCGAAGCGATTCTCGTCTTCTGGGGATTCAGCTCGTCTTCTTCACACCTCCAGAAGATTGCCCTGCTCCACATAAGTCGACTAGCAACGGTCGTTACATCTTACTCTTCCACTCACATTACAACGGGTTAGATCAATCACAGGGTGTATGCCCCCTGTAGCCTTCCCAGGCTTCTGCCTACGGAAATGATCTTCCTGCAGCACTACAACGACATTCACCTTCACGGAAGCTCAATGGAAGTTTCGGAAGCTCACTAGAAGAAGGTAAGAAGATGGGGAAGATGAGAGAAGATGGGGAAGAAGAGGAAATCCAAACAAGAGAAAACAAGATGAAAAGAGGAAATTAAGATTCCGACAGGCTTCTAGTCCGGATCCTAACTAACAAGCCATCCCTGCTTGTAATAGTTTGGGGAGGAAGACAACAAACGTGAGTACTGTTGCACCGTCTTCTACTCGAGGATGTCGTTTTCTGCTGTGGGAAGAAGGCTTCTTTCTTCTTCACTTCGCCGCTCTGACTACTCTGTCTTCTGGGATCCCTTACCCATAAGACCGTTCGTACGTAGATCCCAAGTGCTCTACTGAATGAGCCAAGCTACACTTCCACAACTGTTGACAGTCACCGCCACTCAAGAAGAACACTTCTCATGCACAATTGGGAGCGAATTCAAGGAACCCACCATCCAGAAGACACAGATTAAGCTTCTGCACTCAAATCAACAATCTATTCCCCGAGAAGAAGTGACATTGGCATTGGGAAGCTCACTCTCTCTACTTCCTGCGTCTACTCCTCGACACACCAGTCTAGTCAACAGGACTGCACGAGGATGCCGTTCCCTGCTCCTAAACTGTCCACTACCTCTATCTACATCTTCGAACCACTGCTGGTACGAGTATGCAGACTCCTCCTGTGTATTCCAAGACTATTCGTATGTTTCCAACGACGGGTGTAGTGTGCCAAGAACTATCTGTCATGTGTCTCTAATGTGTCTAGTCTGTCTGCACCATAGAATCCATATGGATGTGCAGCAGCTAGCACCATTCCTACGCTGCAATCCTACTTATGTCGCTGCCGTGAGAATCAGAGGAGGCGACCACCAGGGAGAGAGGGGCGCTGACAGGAGGTTGCCACACCACATGCAAGCGGTTTCCCTTCCTAATTAGCCATCCACTTTGTTGCTTACGCTACTTATGCTGCCACATGGTGTCCTAACTAATTTTACATGGAAAACTGCCACCCTTAAGATAACATGTTTGTTCCTACTAAATCTGGAATTGTCAATCTTCGGTTACTAGCTACTCTGATTGCTCCGTGGCAATCTCTACATGATCTGCTCCTATCGGAGCTACTAGCTCGGCTTCTGATGGGTTGGGAAGCCTTGCACTTACCTCGGGTGTCATTGAGGTAGCTTCCCTCTCATCGCTCTTCGCTGGTCCTGCTGTCGCTGCGGCTGCGTCTTCCTCGACTTCGACTTCTGCTTCGGAAGACGGAAGCGTCTTCTGGGAAGCAGAGTCGAGTGGTGCGTCTTCAGTCTTCTGAGGCACGGGTGCGGTGCTAGGGACCATGGCGACCTCATAGGGATCCGGGGAAGTCGCTTCCTCCACGCGGAATACCTGGGAAGACGGCTCGTCTTCCTGTCTTCCAGAAGACATCTTGTCTTCCGGGGCGTCTTCCGGAATCTTCTCGGCTTCCAACGCTGTCACTACCAAGTGCACAGCAAGGTCGAACTCCTCCTTCTCCATTCCGGATCCAGTAGATGGTGCTGGAGCTTGAGAAGATGCAGTTGCAGGTATCGGAAGCGAGGGAAGACCATAAAGTGTCTTCACTCCCTCTATCTGTCGATCCAAGTATCTGAACATGCTCTCCCTGCATTCCACCAACATTGTCTTGGACTCGCTGTCCCATCCTCTAGCTAAGGTAAGTAACTTCCTACCCGCGATGAAGTTAAACTTCTTCCGAAGTGCTTCCACCGACTGTGCTAGCATCTCCTGTGCACGAGCCTCCGCTGCTTCCCGCTGCGTCTTCTCAACTGCAACTCGCGCTTCTGCGGCTTCTCGCTGCGTCTTCCATGTGGTCTTCTCCTCGGCGAGGGCGGTGATCTTCTCCTGCACTCGGAGGACCTCCTGATTGCGCTGCTGTACACGCGCTTGCATCTCCTGGTTGCTCTTCCGAAGTTGCACCAGCTCCTTGGCAGAAGCGGCTGCTTCCGTCTTGTATCTGGCTGCGAGCTTCTCCGTGGTGCGGAGACTAGCTTCCAGCGACTCCGTCTTCTTCTGGTCTTCTTCTTGTCGCAGCAAGGTGTGCAGACCGAATCCAGGTTGCAAGGGCCTCTCCTGTGCCTTCGCTCTCTTCTCCAGCAACTCCATAGCTGGCTGGATCTCCTTGTGGAAGAAGGCGCTGAACTCTTCCAGTCTTCTTCTTGCGGAAGACAAGTTCATCTCCACTACTCGCTCTGAGATATCGACCTCGTCTTCCAGAGGCAAGGAAGCCTCTTCCACCATAATGACCTTCATCTTCTGCGCACGAGAAGAAGCTACTCTTCTCATCTTCCGAGGTGGAAGATCCTTCGTGGCAGGAGCGGTTCTCTTCACTGCGCTTCCCCGCATCGCAGTAGGAGTATCCCTTCTTCTCTTGTCTTCTGGAGTGTTCGGAAGACTCCCAGGTGTTGCAGAAGCGGTCTTCTGCTCCGATCGGGTACTCAGCAGTTCTTCTTCCGAGTCGAACTCCGATCTTGAATGAATGGGGGAGGTGGCCTTCCTAGGTACACTTCTAGGACCCATCTTCCTCGGTGGCGTGGCGTCTTCCAACCCACTAGACTCGTCTTCCCTCACCAGAAGCGTCTTCTGGTGAGAGCCGAGCCTCAGCTGTGGCATCAGAGTGGGAGGGGGAGTTGCGGCTGCCGCTCGGTCATCGTCTTCCGAGGTCTCCTCCTTCTCCTCCTGTTGTCCCTGTTGGTCCATACTCCGCCAGCTGATCTCCCCTAAGATCCCCATGGCTACGTACAAGTAGCAGAGAAAAGGTGTCAAGTGTCCTCCCGCCGGGGTACCCAAGTACGCTAGCTCCGCCTGTACATAGTTATGGACGTATGCGCCTCAGTAGATGGGCACTCTTTTATCCCACACTGCTTCCAAGAACTCTACGTCTTGATCTCCCAGGTACCTCGTCTTCTGCGTTTTCCCCTTGGGGAAGAGATGCAGAAACAGCTTCGTCAAAAGTCGCTTCTTCGGCTCCCGGTAAGATTCAATCTTCCACCCGTTCCTACCCTGCCTGTCTTTCACGAAAAGACAAGTGATGCTCCCAAGCACATGCCACGTACTCACGATCCTAGGCAAAATCTTCTTCTCAAACCAATACTCTCGGTCCTCGGAGTCTGGTCTGTGGAAAGCCCTACGCCATCAATCTTCAGTCCAGGAAGATGGTCTTCCTCGAGCTACTCCTGCCTTCGCAGGTACACGGTTGCGAGGTGGTAACGCTGCCCACACCTCCTCCAGAAGTCCTTGGTCCGCGAGGTTCCAATCCCATAGGAAGAAATCGAGACCCAACTCCTTGAGGAAGGGTGTGGCCTCGGCCAACTCCGCTGCTGGTAACACCAACCCTCGAGGATGCATCGTCATACTGAAAGATCTGTTGCACTAAGCCACAAGCACCTACTATGAGCTGAAGGCTCAGTCCTTCCCAAGTGCCCACAGTCTAGCTTCTACTTCTCAGAAGACGAAACTAGTCTTCCAGAAGACAACTACTCCGTCTTCCGGGATTCTAACAGTATTTCCTAGATAGCTCTCGTCTTCCGAGCTATATCTAAACAACCCTATCTAAGCAAGGCCTCGCATGGATTACCAAGAAGACAACCCACCTTGCATTGCATCCTACTTCCTATCAGAAGATACAAGATTCGCGAAACATAAAGTGCATGACAGGTTCAGAAGACGGTTGCGGGCTCTTGCGGTGACAGTGGCCTCTGGGAAGACACCCGAGACAGTTTCCAATTCAATGTCTTTCTCGGAAGACCTCCCGAAGTCAGGCTTCCCTTCACTGATCTCACTTGTCTTCGTCTTCCTACGCGTAGTCTATCCTCACAACAGACTCAAGACAATTGCACTCTGTTCTTCTGACTTCTCACCTCTCATACGCACTCAGAAGAAGCTTGCTGCTCGGTGGGAAGACATGACCCTCGACCATTCTCTCCAGATTCTGCCAGCAAGTCTTCTCACGACTCTCTCCTAAGTTTGGGAAGAAGAAGGAATGGCTGCTATGGGTCGGACAGAAGAGACCCGAAATGGACCCTCACGTCTTCTCGCTCATTTTGCCAGCCTTTCAGTCTTCTAGTCTCTCTAGGAAGATGTGGAATTGAGAAGCTTGGAAGACCGGGAGGCACAGGCCTAGTTCCCGACTTCCAACTTCTCTAAATAACAAAAGAACTCACCACACCACTCAGGATTCATACCAAGCCTCTCTTAACACAAAAGCAACACAAATCCACTCTTGATACGAATTGGTTACAGTCGACTTCCGAAGACAGTCTTCCGAAGATGTTCCAATCTTCCGAAGCGTCTTCTGTTCCAGGTTTCGGGAGGAGAGGAGTAATCGGATAGGGAAATCGATAGCTGAGATCGTCAATTTTAAGACGATGGGTAGGGAAGCTTGAATTGAACTTAGGAAGAATCAAGAAGATGTCTGACAGAAATTGGGCAGCGCTTCCGCACCCAATGTCACAATAGGAAAAATGGGGATGGGGGTAATCGATCAGGCTGCCTGCAAACAACCGGGGAAGCGCGGGGGATACCAAACAAAGGCGAGAAGAAGTGGGAAGGAGAAAGAACGTGGGAAGAACCTCTACAGTCTTCTTCTGCTTCCCGAGTTGCCTTCGACCTGGTCCCAGCTCCAATGCGACCCCACTGAGCTGCCTCTGTCGTCAGCTCCAGTCTACGTCTCAATCGATCGAGCCACCCACCTCCGATTTCACTCAGCTGCTTCCAATGTCAGCTTCCGGGAGACTCTCAGGAAACGCGTTTCACTCAGTATGCTTCTTGCGCTTCAGCAATTCGACCTCGCCTTCTTGCTAGCTTCTAATCGCTATGTCCTCACTCAATTTCTCCTTGCTGATTTCTTCACTCGAAGCTCACCTCGCTGATTTCGATCTTCTGAAGAGCGTGCTTGCTGCGGGAAGTTGGAATGCGCTAATGCGCTTCCTGCGCATCTTCTCCGCAGATTAGGGGTTTCGACCCTAGGTGGCTTACCCGACCTACCTACCACCTTGGTGTTACCTAGTAGGTACACCCACTCTTTTACCTGGAAACTCATGGTTAGGCCTTCGCGGTCACTGTCTTCCAGAAGATGGTTGTCTTCCGCCGTCTTCCCGTTTTTCGCTGTCTTCCGTCTTCCGAAGACGCAACTGAGAAGACGTTCTTTGGAAGACGGTCGTCTTCCGAAGAAGTCAACTTCTTATTACAAAGAGCTCATAAGATCATCTTCCTTCTAAGGAAGCAGTAATCTTAAGTAACAACTCTTCTTCAGTTATACAAACAAGTTATTAATCTTAAAAATTTTAAAAATTCGTGAATCCTGTAATTTGTGGGCACCACAGGACAAAATCCACAAAGGGAGTCTGCAAATTCTTGTTGGAAGATGTGATTTGTAGATATGGTTGTGTTGGGAAGATCACGGCTGATCGAGGGGAGTTGAACAATGATGAGGCTAAAGCGTTCTTCAAGAGGTGTGGTGTCAAGTTAGCTCTCACCACAGCCTACAATCCGGAGAGTAATGCCAAGAATGAACGTGGTCATCCTCCTATTGTGAAAGCTATTGTGAAAGCTTGCAAGGGGAGGGCAAGAGAATGACCAAGATTTCTTCCGTTTGCATTATGGGCTGATCGTTCGACTCATAGTTCAATTACGAGATATATGCGGGCAGAGTTGATGCAGGAACAGAAACCTATCATGCCCATTGAGGAGCACGTACCCACTTGGAGTGTTCTACCTTGGGAAGATGGTATGTCTACAGAAGATCTTCTTGCTGTCCAAATCCGTCAACTAGAGAGAAGACCTGAAGATGTAGAGATTGCATTGGAGAAGCTGTTCTGAGAAGAGTAGACTACGGATGTGAGAGACCTGTCATTGTCACAGTAGATACTAGTCCAAAGGCGATTGGTTGGGTCAAGATGATGCGAATGGTATGCGGTTTACTTCTAGGTTTGGAGCTAAGATCTTGACAGACAGGCAACGAGACTATCCTCAGGTGAAGCGTGAGTTGTGAGGAGCGCTGACAGCGATGAAGACAGACCGTGAGTTTCTGATTGGTGCTCATGTAGTCTCTACTAAGTATGATATCCAACTGCAACACGCCAGACATAGCAATGTTATGTTGGATTGCCTATATTATAAGCTTGAATCCAGAACTGAAGCATATAAAAGGAAAAGAGAATGTGATCGCAGATATGTTGTCAAGGGCTTGATTTGTAGATGAGGATGTCATGTTTTCAGAAGCTGAGGAAGAAGAGAGAAAGGATGCTCAGTGTCAAGTTAATCGGCGGGCTACAGACTTGGAGCCGTTCAGAGAGAAGTTCTACACGGGAAGGTTACGTGACATTGGATTCTTTCGGAGTTCTTTAAACAGGCAGGAGGGTTTGAGTGATGCAGAGTTCAGAGAGGTAAGAAGGAAAGCATATGATTACTTGTTGCGAGATGGATATCTTTGGAAGCGTCCAAAGAGAAGAGATGGAGCACTTTAACGAGTTATAGATGGTCTGCAGACCAAGCAATAGTTGATGAAGGAGTTTCATGACACCTTGTGGGCCGGACATCGAGGAGCTTGGGCTACCTATACAAAGTTGAAGGAGAGATACTGGTGGAGAGGACTTTATCAAGATGTGGTGAACTTTGTAAGTTCATGCTTGCACTGTCAATTTTATTCAAAGGTACGTTACAGAGATGGTCTGGTACCAACCTATCCGCCTAGTATCCATTTTCAATGGGTTCTTGATTTGGTAGCAATGCCTCCTGGATTATGGGGTATGAGGTACTTGGTGTTTGGTGTTAGCTCGAGAAGACCTCTCCAACTTTGTGGAAGGACGAGCTCTGAGGACGAAGACCACAGAAAGGATATGTAGGTTTGTTCTTGAAGATATTATCTGTAGGTACGGATCTATAGAGAGATTGCGTGCAGACAGAGGAGAGTTGCGTGATGCGGAAGCGAAGGAGTTCTTCGCCCAACACGGTGTGAAACTCAAACTCACCACTGTCATGAATCTGGAAGGAATTGGTAAGAGCGAGAGAGGACATCCGTCGATTGTCCAAGCTCTGGTAAAGGCATGCGATGGTAGGCATAGACAGTGGCCTAGGTTGCTCCCTTTTGCTCTATGGGCTGACAGGTCGACTCACTGCACTACTACTGAGTACATGCGCATTGAACTAATGCTGGGTCAGAAATCAATTATGCCGGCAGAGGAGGACTTTCCTACATGGGCTACTTTACCATGGGAGGACGGAATGGATCAGGTACAACTTCTTGCACTTCAAATCAGGCAGTTGGAACATAGAGAGGAGGATCTTATAGAGCCTCAACAGAAACTGAAAGAGGCCCGTCTCAAGAACAAGGACAGGTTTGACAAGACCCACAGGCTCCGATTGAAACCCATACATGTTGGAGACTGGGTTTTGGTGTATGACAATACGTTAGAGAATCAGCACTCTACGGTTCGGAAATTTTCAGGAGGTGGTTTGGCTCGTATGTTGTCTTAGAAGTGCATCAGAGTGCTACTTACTCTTTACGGGAGCTCGATGGTACACCTCTAAGACTCTTGTTGCTGGTAAGCGTATCAAGTTGTTTAGAAGAAGGGGAGAATCTATTGAGCTAGATGAATTTTTGGAGTTAGATCAGATGATGAATGCAGATGCAGATATGGTATCAGAAGGAGACGTAGAGGACGATGAGGAGGACGATGGTAATTTAGAGAACCACGGGGACTAGTGGAAAAGTTGGCACATACCGGAGGATGTGCAAGTTTGGAGGGGATGAATGTCGTAGTGCGTGATATTCCAAATGATGAAACGGAACTTCAGAAGACACTCAACCAACATTTGTTCGGGAAGCTGCATCTTAGCTTATCGAGCTGGGTAGGAGCTAAGCTGGGGCTATGCTTGACAAGCTGCCCCTTAGCTTAGACTGGAATATCACCCTGAAAGAGATCGAAGGGCATCAGAATGCAGAGCTCTACGAGGAGAGCGACTTCATGCTTCCAGTCTTGACAGAAAGTGTTTTAAGTAATAGTTAGCACGAGTTTTAGACTGAGAAATATGTGAAAGAGGGAAATCCGTCGATTCTAGCTCGTGACTCGAACTCAGAATCTGATAGCGTGAGCGTGTAGGTGTTCACAAATACTATAATTTTGACTCTTTGTTCATTAAAAACGGAGTTGTACAGAGAAGTTAGTGTAGGAAAGGTTAGTAAAAACTTTACAGGAAACTTTCTTCAAGAAAACATATGTAAAAAATTTTTTACCTTCTTGAACGGAACCAAAGGCCATCCTAGTGATAGGGCGCCTGCCTAGGAGGGAAGTGGTCTCAGGATCAATCCCTCCTGACCTCTGGTTCCTATTTCGGCATGTTGGCCTCCTCGAAAGGAGTCTATGTTGGATATGCAACCACGTCCTGCATATCTAGGGGTGGGAGACCGGTATCTCTCTTAATCGTGGGCTTCCTGGCCTAAGCCTCCGCATGCCATCCTGAATTTATTATGGGAGATACTTGGTGCGCATATGGGGGGGCTGTAAGCCCTGTGGGGCAGCCTCATAAGTGTTGGGGCTTCGGCCTATATTGGATGGCTTGTAGTATATTCAGGATGGCATCAAGAGCACGGGAAACTTTTGCTGATCAGTTAATTAATCATCGAGTCAGCTTAGCAATGGCAAAGAAAGATGTGAGACCTTTAATAATGAAGAGGTCAGCTTTATAAAGGCAACTGTGAAGCTTTTATTAAAAAGGGAGCTGCTTTAGTAATTAAGGTTCTGTACGTAAGGACAGCAAGGGGGCAGCTTAGCTAGGGCCCTGCTTCTGATAAGTGATTGTACTTATAAGGACAGCAGGGGGGCAACTTAAGCTGGGGCCTTAACTTTTAGGTTAAATACCTGCGACGGCTTGGGATCGAGGACATTTTGCAAAGGATTTTTCTGAGAGAGCTGAAGCGGAAGGAGGAGGATTAGGGATTGGGGGTTGAGGACAAGCAAGGGAAGCTAGGAGGCGGGAGGAAGATCAAATTGCTGACAGATTGAATTGGGAGATCATCGTAGGGAGAGGGGCAGGAGTTTTAAGCTTGGACGTTGTCTAATAAACTGTTATGAGGAGAAATTATTCTCAGGAGGTAGTTTTATTGAGAGAGATCCTTTGAAAATCTACAGAGGACTTTTGATCGACGTTGGATCAAATTTCTGAGAGTTTCAATTGGGACAAAGAGAGGAATAAGATTCAGGGGCTTGAATTTCACTATTAGGTTCGGATTGAGACGTACTTGGTAGACTTTTGGCTGAGAACTGATTGACGAGACAGAGAGACACGCAAGAGAGGAAGAAAGAGAGATTTTCTTTACAGTTGAAGAGATTGATGGTGCAGCAACATTGAAATAAAGTTATTTGAATCTTGAGAGACCTATCTGTGTACCCAAGGTGTGTTGGAGTGCTTGTTTTTGTAATCGGTGGACGCAAGAAGCAGGATTTTGAAGATCTCATCGTCAGCGGCTACTTGTTTTTCTCTTCTGATCGTTTCTCTAATCGATCACAATCAGGAGGTCCGCCCTCCCCAAGAAAGACATTCGTCACGTCAACGTACAGATAACAAGTGAATAGAGTGAGGTGTCCTCCTGCTGGGGTGCCCAAGTATACCAACTCTGTTTGAACGTAAGCGTGGAAGAAGGCGCCTCAATTAATAGACAGCCCCTCTCAGACGGCTTCCAGGAACTCCACGTCCTGATCTCTAAGGTATCTCGTCTTCTGTGCTTTCCTCTTGGGAAAGAGATGAAGAAATAGCTTCGTCAAAAGACGCTATCGTATAACATGTTTTTTTGTCTAAGAATACATTGGGTATATGGCTGTGCAGAGGTATGTGGATTGACAAGGTTGGATCTAGATCTGAATGTTTCCACTCAAATGTTTCACTATCTACTCTTCTAGCCGAGTGACCTTGTATCCGCTCGGCTCAAGTTTAAAGCTCGCTACGATCCAAGGTTACGTATGGGTTGCATAAACTTGTGTTACAAACATATCTTTTGTACTCTAACTAAAAATACTCAACTCTGTACTATCTAACTGAAGTTATTTCTCTATATCACTGGAAGCATGACTTCTGAATAGCTCCCCAGCGATGCTAATTGTCCATCAATCCAACTATCACAACTTCATAGTACAACCAGAAGATGCTATAAGATCACTCAATCAACTTGATAGAGTATCGATACAGCTTTCTGTACACCCTGGTCTACCAAGCATTCCAGCAAGGTAAAGCATGCATGCTTCAAGGTACTACTCAGATCTCAACATAGCACCAACGGCGGTAGTACCTGACAGCTTCGAGAATCCAAACAGCGGCTTAAGATTCATGACGACTCCGTTCTCTTTCATCACCAAGAGCTGAAATCAGCCCCACACCCTCCAATGTCGATTTGTATGCAGGCATGGCAGTTTCAGCAACAACTCCTCTCCAAATTGCTCGAAAATGATCAAAATGACAATAGATGATACCGAAAAAACTCGAAATTGCTAATAACAGAAGTATCTTTAAACTTTGAGACCTCAATCCTCCCAAACCAGTCGACCAATGGTGATCAAACTTCACAGGAAGCTTGATTGGACCCTTCACTCCTACCCTGAACAATTTTCAGGTCGAAATCTTAAACCAATTCTCAGATATAGATCAAACCGTAATCTGTGCTAACTTAAGAGCTTTACAGACCCAAGTACATTTGATCCAAGATTCTGAACAAACTACTCGACCATTTGAGGTGAAACTTCCCAAGTATCTTACTGATAAGACATGCTTCAATCCTAAAAGTTTCACTCAGAAATTCGACTCAGAACTTAAGCAATAGCAAACTATCCATGACTATTACAGTTCGCTGTTCACGTCTTATCACGTCTGCACTTCTCAACTTCAATCGGTCGGTTCAGAATCCAAATCGATCAAGAACCTAATTAAATTGATATCAAAACGACCAGCACATCGTCAGCTCTCCAATCCTACAAACAACTCCTTAAAACTCTTCGCGAGTCTCTCGGAACAACCAAAAATGTAGCGGTAGGTACGAATTGTATCCCCCTCCATTCAATCGATCATAACGCGCTCATCCTTCCATCAAATCGACCGATTCTTCAGCCCAGATTGTAGCCCCGGTCGAGAGCTCTCCAACCATACCCTTCGTTTTGCGAATGGCCCTCCAAAGCCTCCAGAAACCACAAAAACGTCACGAGGATCAGCTAGAACACCATTGGTCCAAAAGTGGACCAATAAGAGCAAAAAGATCTTTACTTTTGTCTTTTCTCCACTCAACTTTTTCCTCTAGAACAAATTTTTACTCCCAAGGAGACACAAGACATCAACAAGACTCTAAGACTTCAGAAAATCCTTGAGACATGTCGAAGGATTCTTTGCGATCCGTAACTACACAGAAGCGCTCAACCAGAATGAAACTAGTGAGCCGCAGACTAATACAACGTCAATATTACAACCTAGAAACGTTCTACAATAAAAGGTACGACAAAAGAAAATGGTGAAGCTATCTCTCGATTGTAATATTCTTGCCCGAAGTTTCTCACGATCCAAGCCCCATGATTGATCTTCGGTCTGCAATGGCACCGGACATCGACCCAAAGGTTGAAAGGAACGTTCGATGGATAGTTGAGATCCATTGTTCCTCACAACAAAATGTACACCGTCATATCCCAAGTCTCTCCGTATGTTATGATCGGAAGGATCACCGGAAGCTGTAACTCCATCATTCTCCTCATGCATTCATTACCAAAGTACGCAACTAACCACTGTCGAAAGTGATCGCGGTGGATGCAATGAAGCTTGAATCGAAACGGATTCGGGAAAGGAAGATCCGGAGCCGGTAACAAACCTCCGTCCATCACCACCACTCCTGCAGTTCTTCACTCCTCCATGCAGACCACCGAGAACCCTCACGAAACACCCGCTGACAGAGAATCTCGTATGAACCTTCGACCCACCATTTTATACACAAATGCGGCGATAAGGATCACTGAAGTGAACGCACACAGATCGATGACTTGGCACGTTCCTCTACCGTGCGATCACTTAAACAGATAATCACAAACGTGGCACTCATCACACCGCCGGTGAGTTACGCGATATGGTTCACGAAACATAGAAAAGAAACACAACATAGGTTACACAGGAATTTCACACAGGAGCCGAACCACAACACGACAACGCTTCCGCGGCTCTCAGTATGCTTCTACCTTTCACCCATTCCTTCCCTGTCTATCTTTCAGGAAGAGGCAAGTCGTGCTTCCAGGCACATGCCACTTCTCTGAGATCATGAGTAAGATCTTCTTCTCGAGCTCGTACCCTCGATTCTCTGATTCTGGTTTGTGAAAGGTCCGGCGTCATCACTCCGTCGTCGAGGAAGATGGTCTTCCACAAGCTACCCCTACCTTCGCAGGTACAAGGTTGCGAGGAGGCAGTGCTGTCCAAACTTCCTCCAGAAGACACTGGTCTGCGAGGTTCCAGTCCCACAGGAAAAAGTCGAGATAAAACTCCTTGATGAAGGATTTGACCTCTGCAAACTCTGCTGCCGACAACATCAACCCTCGAGGATGCATCGACATCGAGCCTCTGTTATACTAAGTCACACGTACTTGCTGTGAGCCGAAGGCTCAGTCCTTCTCAAGTCCTCACAGTCCAGCTTCCACTCTCTCAGAAGACGGATCTATTCTTCCAGAAGACAGCTATTCCGTCTTCCGAGATTCTAACAGCGCTTCTTAAGTACCTCTCGTCTTCCGAGCTATATCTAACCAATCTTAACTAAGCAAGGCATCGCATGGATTCCCACCTTGCATTTCATCCTACTTCATAACAGAAGATACAAAATATGTGAGAAGCAGAGTGTACAATAAGTTCAGAAGATGGTCGCGGGCTCCTACTATGACAATGGTATCCAAGAAGACTCCTGGGACAGCTTCTGATTAACTGACGTACTCGGAAGACATCTGGCAGCCAGGCTTTCCATCACTGGTCTCATATGTCTTTGACTTCCGATACACAATCTAGCCTCACAACAGACACGAAACATTCATACTCTGTTCTTCCAACTCCTTATCTCTCATACACACTCAGAAGAAACTATGGTGTCCACAATTTACAGGATTCACGAATTTTTGAAATTTTTAAGGTTAATAACTTGTTTGTATAACTGAAGAAGCTTTGTTACTTAAGATTACGGCTTCCTTAGAAGGAAGATGATCTTACGATCTTTTTCTCAACAAGAAGTTGACTTCTTCGGAAGACGACCGTCTTCCGGAAAGCGTCTTCTCAGTTGTGTCTTCCGAAAGACAACGACCGCAGAAGCCTAGCCGCGTATTATCCAGTAAAGAAGTAGGTGTACCTACCAGGTAGCACCAAGGTAGTAGGTAGGTCAGGAAGGTCAAGTAGGTCAAAGAATCCTTAAACTGCGCGAGAAGATACGAAGGAAGTGCATTAGCGCAAGAACACTACCGCTTCTCGCATCGAGGTCGTTTGTGCCTAGAAGATCGAATTGAGTGAGGGCCAGCAGAGTGAAATTGAGTAGAGCAAGGATCGATTCGCAGCTAGAGAGAAGGCAAGGACGAAGTGCTGAGAGTAGGAAGCACCATCGAGCTGAAGGAGTCTTCTGCAGACTCCCGGAAGCAGACATTGAAGGACGACTGAAGAAGAATCGGAGGTGGAGTCTTGTTCGATTGAGGAGTAGCAAGACATTGATGGCAGCAGCAACTCTGTGAAGTCACACTGGAGCTGGGGTCGGAGCCGGAAGCACGCAGAAGACTGAAGACACTACGGAAGTGGACAGAAGACTGTTTTGAGGTTCTTCTCATGTTCTCTTCCTTTCCCACCGCTTCTTGCCTCTTGTTCAGTATCCCCCGCGCTTCCCCGGTTGTTTGCAGGCAAACCAATCGATCGCTTCCCCATCCCGCATTTTCCTTTTGTGAAATTGGACGCGGAAGCGCTGCCTAATTTTTGACAGTCATCTTCTAGCTTCTTCCCGAATTATAATCGAGCTTCCCTGATCGTCGTTCTCAAATTCGATCCCGCAGCTATCAATTTTCCTACCCTACCGCACCTCTACTCCCGAATCTCTGAACAGAAGACGCTTCGGGAGAATCTGAACATCTTCGGAAGAATCTGGATATCTTCAGGAGAATCTGAACATCTTCGGAAGACGCTTTTGGATGTCTGAAGTCTTCGGAAGACGACTGTGTGCAATTCGTATCAAGAGTGGATTGGATTTGCTTTTGTGTTAAGAGAAGCTTGGTACGAATCCTGAGTGACTTGATGAGTTGTTTATTGTTTCGAAAAGCTGAAAGTTGGGAATCAAGTGCCTCCCGATCTTCCAAGCTTCTCAAATCCACATCTTCCTAGAGAGACTAGAAGACTGGAAAGGCTGGCAGAATGCGCGAGAAGACGTGAGTGTCCTTTACGGGTCTCTTCTGTCCGACCCATAGCAGCCTATTCTTTCTTCTTCCCGAACTTAGAAAACAATTGTGAGAAGTCTTGCTGACAAAATCTGGAGAGAATGGTCGAGGGTCATGTCTTCTCGTCATGCAGCAAGCTTCTTCTGAGTATGTATGAGAGGTGAGAAGTCAGAAGAACAGAGTACGAATGTCTTGTGTCTGTTGTGAGGTTAGATTGCGTGTAGGAAGCAGAAGACAGGTGAGACCAATGAAGAGAAGCTGTCTAGCTCGTGATACAGTTGGTGATGGTTCTGCTGCTCTCCTCCTCGTAACTCTCCGACGATCATTGTCATCTGGTCCCTCTACGTCTAGATCGGAAGCATCTCGTCGTCTTTTGTCTTCCACCATGGCATCCTGTTCACTGCTCAAATAGAAGTTGCATCCACTGGGTCCCTCCATCCAGTAGCTCTCCTAATGCTTTCTGCACCTCTCTTCATCATTTCAATTGAGACCTCATTAGCCTGCTCAACCATAGTTGGATTAGAGCGCACCTCAACCTTCCCAATATACACATCAGCCTCTGCAGAACCCGCAGTCATCGCTGTAGTATTCGCGTCAATAAGTGCTGGAAGAGAACTCCTCATTCCTCCTCTCCCAAAATACGTGTTCAGAGGCTGCCATGTGGCGGTTAAATACAACACGTTATTCTGATAGTTGACTACGCTCTCTCGCAAGACAACCGCCAAGTCTTGACAGTCTCCTCTAAGATGATCTGGGCTGTCGCACCAAATACATCTCCTGGTAAAGGTTCCTCCTACAGGTCGAGCACCTGGTGCAACTGGTCGTTGGTCTCTCCTCAGGTCTGCCATCTCAACCCTCAAATCTCTCAACTGTTGAGTGAGTTCTTCTACCAAGTTATGTTGATTTCGATTCTCAACAGGTCGTTGCTGCTGTCTAAGTCCTCTCTGTAGGCGCTTGAGGAACCACTTGGGGAACCACTATAGGTGCTTGAGGAATCACAATAGGTGCTTGAGGTATTGCAAGAGGAGCTATAGGAACATGAGGAGCTACTCTCTGCTCTGGCAAGGTCTCTAGCTGTAGTATCATCCTACCACGACGTTGTCTAGCAAGGGTGGATACTGCTTCCTCCACTCTCCTCCAATCAGATGTAACTCTCCCTTCAGTTCCACAATCAGCCAACATAAACAAAGTCTGTCAGCTGTGAACTCATCCAGAGCCCCCAAGAACAACTTCGTCTTCCTAGCATCCAGCGTCATCCTCTCTAGACCAGAAAGCTGAGAGTACCTCTTCTCAAACTCCCGAATTATCTCATTCAATCCCATGGAACGTCCAGGCTGACGCTCTATCCAATCCATGAGGGTTCTTCTGGTGACTCTTTCAGAATCCTCTTCTAGAAATTCTTCTCTCACTGCACGTTCAAACAGAGTCCACCCATCTAAATGTCTTCTCTGTAAATTTCTCACCTTCTCTCTCAATTCAAGGACAACACTCAACTCAAAGCTTAGAATTATCTCAACTTCAGGTGCCCTGACCAACTCCATCTCACCCACATATTCCCGCAGGTACCTAGTAACGTCTCTTCCATCGAATCGCTCACATCGACCAACAATTGCTTGTAATGCTCTTGTGGACTTCTGCTCAACTCCCCCAATTGCAGGCTGCTGCTGAATCAAGGCAGTCAACGCTTGAAGAATCTGAGACGTGTCTACAGCAGGCTGTGATGTTGCTGTTGGAACCACCGTAGGTCCTCCTTGAGAGCCAATTCCATCTTGACCAGGAGTCCCTTGAACAGGAGCACCTTGAGCAGCAGCTACACCTTGTACGGCAGCACTGTGATCCATCTTCTCAATTTAGTCAATTCTCCAAATCAATCACCCCAATAGCTCTCAGTGGAAGTACCAGATGACGTGACGAGTGTCTTTCTTGGGGAGGGCGGACCTCCTGACTGTGATCGATCAGAAAAATGACCAGAAGAGAAAAACAAGTAGCCGCTGACGATGAGATCTCCAAAATCTTGCTTCTTGCGTCCACCGATTACAAAAACAAGCACTCCAACACACCTTGGGTACACAAATAGGTCTCTCAATATTCAAATAACTTTATTTCAGTGTCGCTGCACCATCAACCTCTTCAACTGTAAAGAAAATATCTCTCTCTTCCTCTCCTGCGTGCCTCTCTCTCTCCCGTCAATCAGTTCTCAGCCAAAAGTCTACCAAGTACGTCTCAATCCGAACCTATTAGTGAAATTCAAGCCCCTGAATCTTATTCCTCTCTTTGCCCCAACTGAAACTCTCAGAAATTTGATCCAGCGTCGATCAAAAGTCCTCTGTAGATTTTCAAACGATCTCTCTCAATAAAACTGCCTCTTGAGAGTAATTTCTCCTCGTAACAGTTTATTAGACAACGTCCAAGCTTAAAACTCCTGCCCCTCTCCCTACGATGATCTCCCAATTCAATCTGTCAACAATTTGATCTTCCTCCAGCCTCCTAGCTTCCCTTGCGTGTCCTCAACCCCCAATCCCTAATCCTCCTCCTTCTGCTTCAGCTCTCTCAATAAAATCCTTTGCAAACTGTCCCCGGTCCCAAGCCGCCGCAGGTATTTAACCTAAAAGTTAAGGCCCCAGCTTAAGCTGCCCCCTGCTGTCCTTACGTACAAAACCTTAATTACTAAAGTAGCTCCTTTTTTAATAAAAGCTTCACAGTTGTCTTTACAAAGCTGACCTCTTCATTATTAAAGGTCTCACATCTTTCTTTGCCATTGCTAAGTTGACTCGATGATTAATTAATTGATCAGCAAAAGTTTCCCGTGCTCTTGATCTCATCTTGATGCCACCCTGAATATACTACAAGCCATCCAAAGTTTCTCGTTATCGTATAACGTGTTTTTTTGTCTAGGAATACACTAGGTATATGGCTGTGCAGAGATATGTGGATTGACAAGGTTGGATCTAGATCTGGATGTTTCCACTCAAATGTTTCACTATCTACTCTTCTAACCCGAGTGACCTTGTATCCGTTCGGCTCAAGTTTAAAGCTTGCTACGATCCAAAGTTACGTATAGGTTGCATAAACTTGTGTTACAAACAGATCTTTTGTACTCTAAAAAAATACTCAGCTCTGTACTATCTAACTGAAGTTATTCCTCTAAATCACAGGAAGCATGACTTCTGAATAGCTCCCCAGCGACGCTAACTACCCATCAATCCAACTATCACAACTTCATAGTACAACCAGAAGACGTTATAAGATCACTCAATCAACTTGATAGAGTATCGATACAACTTGATGTACACCCTGGACTACCAAGCATTCCAGCAAGGTAAAGCATGCATGCTCCAAGACACTACTCAGATCTCAATATAGCACCAACGGCGGTAATATCTGGCAGCTCCGAGAATCCAAACAACGGCTTAAGATTCATGACGACTCCGTTCTCCTTCATCACCAAGAGCTGAAATCAGCCCCACACCCTCCAATGTCGATTTGTATGCAGGCATGGCAGTTTCAGCAACAAAATCCTCTCCAAATTGCTCAAAAATGACCAAAATGACAATAGATGATATCGAAAAAACCCCGAAATTGCTAATAACAGAAGTATCTTTGAACTTTGAGACCTCAGTCCTCTCAAATCAGTCGACCAGTGATGATCAAACTTCACAGGAAGCTTGATTGGACCCTTCATTCCTACCTTGAACAATTTTCAAGTCAAAATCTTAAACCAATTCTCAGATATGGATCAAACCGTAATCTGTGCTAACTTAAGAGCTTTACAGACCCAAGTACATTTGATCCAAGATTCTGAACAAACTACTGGACCATTTGAGGTGAAACTTTCCAAGTATCTTACTGATAAGACATGCTTCAATCCTGGAAAGTTTCACTCAGAAATTCGACTCAGAACTTTAGCAATAGCAATCTATCCATGACTATCACAATTCGTTGTTCCCGCCTTATCACGTCTGCACTTCTCAACTTCAATCGGTCGGTTCAGAATCCAAATCGATCAAGAACCTGACGAAATTGATATCAAAACGACCAACACGTCGTCAGCTCTCCAACCCAACAGACAGCTCCTTAAAACTCTTTGCGAGTCTCTCGGAACAACCAGAAACGTAGCGGTAGATACGAATTGTACCCCCCTCCACTCAATCGATCATAACACGCTCATCCTTCTATCAAATCGACTGATTCTTCAGCCTTGTGTAAGAAGACAACCTTCTGCTCCGCATCCAATCCCTCGGGATACTGTTGATCTTCCAAGAACTTCCTCAAGTCCTTGAAGATCGACTCTTCTGTGGAAGTCACAAAGATTAGATCAGAAGATCTCGTCTCGTCTTTTGGGAAGTAGGCGGTACGCCCCCCTCAGATGAAAGTGTCTCTGCAAAAACTGAAAATAGCTTCTCGGTAGGGAACTCGTCTTCCACTTCATCTTCTCGTCGTTCTATCTCCAATCTGTACCAGATTGTAGCCCCGGTCGAGAGCTCTCCAACCATACCATTCGTTTTGCGAATGGTCCTCTGAAGCCTCCAGAAACCACAAAAACGTCGCGAGGATCAGCTAGAACACCATTGGTCCAAAAGTGGACCAATAAGAGCAAAAAGATCTTTACTTTTGTCTTTTCTCCACTCAACTTTTTCCCCTAGAACGAATTTTAACTCCCAAGGAGACACAAGACATCAACAAGACTCTAAGATCTCAAAAATCCTTCAGATATGTCTTTACGATCCATAACTACATAGAAGCGCTCAACTAGAATGAAACGATTGAGTTGCAGACTAATATAAAGTCAATATTACAACCTGGAAACGATCTACAATAAAAAATACGACAAAAGGAAACGGCGAAGCTATCACTCGATTGAAATATTCTTGCCTGAAGTTTCTCACGATCCAAGCCCCATGATGGATCTTCGGTCTGCAATGACATCGAACATCGACCCAAAGGTTGAAAGGAACATTCGATGGATAGTTGAGATCCATCGTTCCTCACAACACGATGTACATCGTCATATCCCAAGTTTCTCCGTATGTTACGATCGGAAGGATCACCGGAAGCTGTAACTCCATCACTCTCCTCATGAATTCATCGCCAAAGTACGCAACTAACCATTGTCGAAAGTGATCGCGGTGGATGCAATGAAGTTTGATGTGAAACAGATTCGAGAAAAGAAGATCCGGAGCCGGTAACAAATCTCCGTCCATAACCACCACTCCTCCAATTCTTCACTCCTCCATGCAGACCACCGAGAACCCTCAAGAATCATCCGTTGAGAGAGAATATCTATGAACTTTCGACCCACCATTTTATACACAAATGCGGTGACAAGGACCACTGAAGTGAACGCACATATATCGATGACTTGGCACGTTCCTCTATCGTGCAATCACTTAAACAGATAATCACAAACGTGGCACTCATCACACCGTTCGGCGAGTTACGCGATACGGTTCACGAAACACAGAAAAGAAACACAACCTACGTTCCACGAGAATTTCACACAGGAGCCGAACTACAACACGACACCGTGCTCTTGATGTCATTTTGATGCCACCCTGAATATACTACAAGCCATTCAATGTAGGCCAAAGCCCCAACACTTATGAGGCTGCCCCACAGGGCTTACAGCCTCCTCATATGCGCACCAAGTATCTCTCATAGTAAATTCAGGATGGCATGCGGAGGCTTAGGCCAGGAAGCCTACGATTAAGAGAGATACCGGTCTCCCGCCTCTAGATATGCAGGACGTGGCTGCATATCCCACATAGACCCCCTTCCAGGAGGCCAACATGACGGAATAGGAACCAGAGGCCAGGAGGGATTGATCCTGAGACCACTTCCCTCCTAGGCAGGCGCCCTATCACTGGGATGGCCTTTGGTTCCGTTCAAGAAGGTAAAAATTTCTGTACATATGTTTTCCTGAAGAAATTTTCCTGTAAAATCTTTACTAATCTTTCCTACACTAACTTCTCTATACAACTCCGTTTTTAATGAACAAGGAGTCAAAACTATAGTATTTGTGAACACCTACACGCTCACGCTATCAGATTCTGAGTTCGAGTCACGAGCTAGAATCGACGGATTTCCCTCTTTCACATATTTCTCAATCTAAAACCCGTGCTAACTATTACTTAAAACACTTTCTGTCAAGACTGGAAGCATGAAGTCGCTCTCCTCGTAGAGCTCTGCATTCTGATGCCCTTCGACCTCTTTCAGGGTGATATTCCAGTCTAAGCTAGGGGGCAGCTTGTCAAGCATGGCCCCAGCTTAGCTCCTGCCCAGCTTGATAAGCTGGGGCGCAGCTTCCCGAACAAATGCTGGTTGAGTGTCTTCTGAAGTTTCGTTTCATCATTTGGAATGTCACGCACTACGACAACTTGTCCAATGAGGACTTGACAAAATACAAGTTGGGGAGGTATGGACCAACAGGACAGTGCGAGGTGAAGGAAACGACCTCAGGAGAAGACGATCGAGCAGCAGTCATAACTCCCCCTCCCACTTTAGTGTCTAAGACGAGACCGGACACTCATCAGAAGACGCTTCTTGTGCGAGAAGACGACTCCAGCGGTACGGAAGACACATCACCGTCGAGGAAGATGGGACCTAGGAGTGTGCTTAGGAAGAGCGCCTCTTTCTTGATCATTCATTCTGAATCGGAGTCGAATTCACAGGAGGAGACGCTGAGCACCAGAACTGCGCAGAAGACCGCTTCTGCAACTACAGGGAGTCTTTCGAAGACTCCAAAAGCCGAAGTATGAGTTGACATTCCAACTGCGACTCGAGGAAGCACAGCGAAGAGAACCGCTCCTACAGTGGGAAGATATCTTCACCTCGGAAGATGAGAAGAGTAGCGTCTTCTCGTGCGCAGAAACAGAAGATCACAGTGGTGGAAGAGGCATCCTTGCCTCTGGAAGACAAGGAAGACACATTCGATCGGATTGTGGAGATGAACCTGTCTTCCACGAGGAGAAGGTTGGAGAAATTCAACGCCTTCTTCCATTTAGAGATCCAACCAGCCATGGAGTTGGTGGAGAAGCGCACGATGGTTCAAGAGAAGCCATTGCGACCTGGATTCGATTTGCGCACCTTGATGCAGCAGGAAGATGTCTAGAAGAAGGTGGACGCGCTGGAAGTCAACCTCCGCACCACGGAAAAGCTTGCAGCGAGGTACAAGACGGAAGTAGTCGCTTCTACCAAGGAGTCAGCACAGTTAAGGAAGAACAACCAAGAGTTGCAAGCACGTCTACAACAGCGTGACCAGGAGGTTCTGAGGGTCAGAAGTAAGATCACCTCTCTCGTAGAAGAGAAGACGACATGGAGAGCACTACGGGAAGTCGTAGAAGCACAAGTTGCAGCAGAGAAGACGCAGCGGGAAGAAGCAGAAGCCCGAGCGAATGAACTCATGGTACAGTCGGTGGAAGCACTTCGCAAGAACTTCAACTTCACCGCGGGTAGGAAGCTTCTCACCCTAGCTAGAGAGTGGGATGACAATTCCAGGGCGATGTTAGTGGAGTGCAAGAATAGCATGTTCCGCTACCTGGATCGGCAAATTGAGGACATGAAGACACTTTACGGTCTTCCCTCGATCTCACGACCAGCAGCTACATCTTCCCATGGTCCAGGACCAGCGATCGAGACAGATACGGAGAAGGAGGAGTTCGACCTCGCTGTCCACTTGGTAGTGACAGCGCTGGAAGTCGAGACGATCGTGGTGATGCCTTGGAAGACAGGAAGTAGAGTTGTCTTCCTAGGTGTTTCGAGTAGAGGAGGTGACTTCCTCGGACCACTGCGAAGTGACCCAGCTCCTAGTGTCGAACCAGTGTCACAGAAGAGCGAGGAAGCGCAGCTACTCCTCGACACACCAGCTTAGAAACAAGACTACACGATGATGCCGTTCTCTGCTCTAAGCTGTCCATTACCTCTATCTACATCTTAGATCCACTGCTGGAAGCGAGAATGCATACCCCTCGTAATCCAAATCTATTCATATGTCTCTACCAACAGGTGTAATGTGTGTATAATGTCTCTCACATGTGTCTAATGTGTGCACCATAAAATGTATATGTGTATGGTGCGTTGTCGTGATGTGAATCATTTCACATAGTAAATGATTCACCTCTCTGCTAGGAGTTAGTCTCTTTGAGTGAAGTTAAGACGTCAGAGAAGTCGATTCTGGAGGCTGTGGACATTGGCGGCTACGGGTTACGCTTCTACACCGACACTTGCGAGTTAGTAGCGGTAGAAGTTAGCTTAATGTTACTCCTAGTCCTTCATGCATAGATTAACACCGTTGTGTTATACGTTTTAAGTCCTAGTAGGCTGATAGTATGCTAGTTATCTTGTTCAAGCATTTGTGCGCTTGTGCGAGTGACTTCTTACTTGTCTATGATGTTCAATGTACCTAACTTAGATTTACCATATTGATAGGGTTTAAGCTCATGGGTTTTACTTACGTGTTGCCCATGCACGATGTCGCGCTACTTGGCGGTTACATGTTATATTTCTACTCCGACGCTTGAGTTAGTAGTTCTGGAAGTTAGCTTATATTACTTCTAGTCGTTTATGTATATGTTTGACACCTTTGCATACGGTGTTAACACTATTTTGAGTCTTAGTAGGTTGATTACCATGTTGATAGGGCTTAAGCTCATGGGTTGTATTTGCGTGTCGCCCATGCACGCTTTCTAGCTGATTTAAATTATTTTTCGGGGCTGCGTGTCGTTTTAAGTAATTTAAGTTTTACGCTGGCACTCTAGGGGGCTTGACGTGGTAGCCTATGAGTAAAACTAAGTTGCCACGTGGTTTAGGGTACTAAAGGACAACCAAGTGGAGCTATGAACTCCCATTGGTCTGTTTTTGTCTTTTGTTAAACTCTAAATTTAGAAACAGAGCTCTAGAGTGGAGTTCGAGCATTTGGTGAGGGATCTTCGAAATCTGAGAGCACAGGGAGAGAGGTCTCGTCATGCCAAGCACTTCCATGGAAAATTTCGATCGATTTGAGTCAATAAAGACGGAGTTATGAGCAATTGAAGTTCGGATTGTGCTAGAATTGAATCATTTTGGTTGGATTTAGGGTTTTCAGTGTCACTCGCAGCAGATTTGAGGAAATTGCTTCAAAACTTCGAGGTTGTGTTCTCCGCCAGCAGGGCTACGATTTCACAAAAAGTTTCATATCGATTGAGCAACTGAGTAATTCAGGGCGGCCGCTGAAGCTGAGGGGGTCTGAAAAGCTCTTAATCTAGAGCAGCGACTTCAGAGGAGGAGATCTGCAGTTCTGTGTACATTCAGGAGTCCCAACTTCACAGGGATGTTCAGCACCCTGTAGACTGCAAATCCTGTAAGAAACTTCGAAATTGATCGAGCCAAACTCCTGTTATAGGTTGAAATAGCCAGCTAGGTACCAGAAATTGCCGTAGTTTTCTTGCTCAAAACTTTTCTGTTCATATCTCCGTGTCAGAATTTGATCTCAGGCTGTAATTTCGTTTGTGAGTTCAGTAGTACCTCATTTGCATGTAGGGGAAGTTTAGAGGTCTAAACCTTCATAGTTTTCCTCTCCGTGAGTGTCAAAGTTCACCGCCGAATCCTATTACTGCCAGCTAGACCTGAATTTCGCCTTCTGGGTATATTACTAGATCTTACACATCTGTGTGAGTGTTTATAGCCCTATTGTGACCTGAAAGCCAACCTCTTGAGTGAACAACCACAGCCAGAAGCCCGGCGCTTTCCTAGGTAGACGGATTACACTCCGACAACGCTTTTTAGCTAGTTTAAGTTTACTTTCAGGGCTGCGTGTCATTTTAGGTAATTTAAGATTTACCATTGCATTTCAGGAGAGCTAACGTGGTAGCCTATGAGTGAAGTTAAGTTACCACGTGGATTAGGGTACTAAAGGGCAACCAAGTGGAGCTATGAATTCCCATTGGTCCGTTTTTATCTTTTGTAAAACTCTAAATTTAGAAACAGAGGTCTAAAGGAGAGTTCGAGCATTTGGTGAGGACCTTGCAAAATCTGAGAGCACAGGAAGATAAAGCTCGTCGTGCCAAGCACTGTCAGTGAAATTCTTGATCGATTTGGATCAATAAACAAGGAGTTATGCCAATTTGAAGTTCAAGTTGAGTCAGAATTGCATCACTTTTGTTGGATTTGGGGTTTTCAGTGTCAATTGCAGCAGAATCAAGGAAATCGCTTCAAACCTTCGTGGTTGCGTTCACTGTCAACGGGGCTACGACTGTCCAAAAAGTTCCAAGTCATTTGAGTGAGTGAGTAATTCAGGGCGACCACTGAAGCAGAAGGGGTCTGAAAAGCTCTCAATCTAGAGCAGCAACTTCAGAGAATGAGATCTGGAGAACGGTGTACAATCAAGAGTCCTAACTTCACAAAGGTGTTCAGCATCTTGTAGACTCCAAATCTTGTAAGAATCTTTGAAAGTGATCGAGCCAATGTTTTGTTGTAGGTCGAAATAATTATATGAGTATCAGAAATTGCCGCAATATGTTTGCCCAGAACTTTTCTGCCCATATCTTGGTGCTAGAATTTGGTCTCAAGCTGAAACTTCGTGTGTGTGCTCTGTGGGGCCTCTTTTACATGTAGGAGAAGTTTAGTAGTCTAAACCTTCACATATTTCTCAATCTTGAGTATCAAAGTTTGCCGTCTGATCTTATCATTGCTAGTTAAGCCTGAACTTTGCTTCTTGAACATATCAGAAGAGCCAAGAGACCTGTATGAGTGTTTTACAGTGTCACCTTGTAACCTGAAACTTATCCTTTGAGTAAACCAGCCACAGCTAGAAGTCTAGTGCTTCCCTGAGTAAACATATCACAGCCTTCACGGTCATAACACAGCCAGAAGGTTCCGCCCTTCCTAAGAAAACTCTCACCTCGACATCTGGTGCTTCCACTGAGATCTCTTGGGATGACTGATCGTGGAGGTTGAGATTCTTATACAAGGAAGAGATGGATCGCAAGAGTGGAACTGCTGCTGCTGCCTCTGGGACTGGAGCATCAACGTCTACTGTTGCACCATCAGCTGCACCTGCGTCTTCTACAGCGACATCTACATCTGGTCTGGACACGGCTGAGATCTTGAAGACGCTTGCGGCCTTGGTCCAACAACATCCGATCGTTGGAGGGGGTGAGTTAAAGTCCACCAAGGCTTTGCAAGCTATTGTGAACAGATGTGGAAGGTTTGAAGATAGAGATATTTCTAGATATATGCGTGAGTATAGAGGAGAGATGGAGCTGGTTAGGGTTATTGATGCTGAGATGAGTTTTAAGGTTTAGCAAGTTTTGAGTTAGCTGTCATTCCTGAGTTGCGAGACCAAGTTAGGGATGTACAAAGAAGAAATCTTGGAATCTGGATGAGTTTTGAGCGATCTCTTCGAGATGAATTTCTCGAAGAGGATTCAGAGAGAGTTACTAGGAGAACGTTTTTGGATTGGGTTGACCAGCAACCTGGTCGGATGATGAGCCTGAATGAGTTTGATCGGAGATACCGGCAACTTTCAACTCTTGAGCGCATAACCTTAGATGCTAGGAGAACAGAGCTTTTCCTGCAAGCTACCGATGATGTTACGGCAGATCGATTATGCTTCATGTTAGCAGATCGATCGGCTGAAGGAGGTGTTACTATGGATTGGGAGAGAGTTGAGGATGCCGTGGCTGTTCTAACAAGATAGAGATGAGAGAGAGTGGCTGTAGGAGGACGAGCGCTTGTTGAAGTGATCACTCAACCTTATGTTGCTCCTCAAGTACAGCAACCTTTGGCTCCTGCTCCCAGACCTGTTGTCCCGGCTGCAGTTCCTTTGATGCCAGTTGTGCCAGTTCTTGTACAACGAGTACTTGTTCAAAGACCTGCGGAGAACCATGATCAATAGAACCAGATCGAAGACCTGATTCAGCAGATGCGAGAGCTGAAGGTAGAGCTAGCTGGATTGCAGAGAGAGCAGCCACCAGCGCCTGCTGCTGTACGTCCAAGAGGTGCTCTTGTTCGTAGATGTATTTGGTGTGACAATCCTGATCATTTTCGAGGAGATTGTCAAGAACTCACAACTGCTTTGCGATATGGTGTGGTTCACTATCAGAACGGTAGGCTGCACCTTTCTTCTACTGGACAGCTGTTGAGCATGCAGTTTAGACGAGGAGGCATGAGGAGTCTACCTCAAATTGCTGCGGCTGCAACAGCAACTACGTTGATGGCACCGCTGGTAAATTCTGATGTATATGCTGGTCATATTGAAGTCTCTTCTAGTCTTACATTGCTAGATAAGACTGCTGAGAAGAGTGTGACTCCAGTTCTTTCTGAGATACTGAAGAGAGGAGCCGAGTCTATTCGTAGGATCACAGGATGGAGAGATCTTGTAGATGCTATTTCTATCAAAGCATTCTTGGATGTAGATAGACACGTTCATTGGCAGGATGCTTCTCTGGAAGAAAAGAGGGGACGAGAAGCCTCTGAACTTGATACTGGAGTTCCTAAGGAGACTGGAGATAGACGGAGGGTCACAAGGAGGCGAGCAGCTCCTCCAGAGGACATCCCCTCTACTTCTCAAGCTCCTCCACCTGCACCAGGTCCGATGGAGGACGTATAGAGATCCCAGCAGGAGCCAACGGTGGCTGGAAGGAGGTTTACTGTCCAAGAGAAAAGGAAGGGACCGGCCTACAAGTTGGCGGCTGATATTGAAACTTCTACTGATCTGAAGAGCATCCTAGAGCAGAGGATACTGGATGCACGAATCGAGTTTTCTCTTCGGGAAGTTCTTGATATTGCAAAGAGAGAGTTTCACGAACTGATCATCGACATCATCAAGCGCAAGAGACAGATGATGTCTGAACAAGTAGAAAGTCAAATGATAGATGTGGTAGGAGCTTCTGTGAATGATGCAGAATTCGGGAAGGTGCATTTTCAGGAGATTGATGACCAGGGCTACCAACAAGAAGCGTTAGTTGCTGGTACCAATATCATTGAGTTTGACGATGAGGAAGCTGACGAGGAGAGTCCAGCTACTGATAGCGACTTCAAAAAGAGACATTGGGCTCGTGCTACGACTGCTACACGAGTTCGTCTTGGAAGTTTGCCTGAACCTGTTGTTCCCTTGGTTGATCACGGATCTGAGATCAACATCATGTCACGGGAGGTGTATGAGAGAGGTCAGTGGCCTATCGAGCTGAACCATAGTTGGGTGTTACGTGCTGCAAACAATCAGAAAGGTGAGCTATACGGCACTTGTCCTAACGTGAAGGTGAAGATAGGTGATGTGGATGTAGGTCAGCACTTCTTCGTGTAGTCTTCTGCTTCATAACCAGTGATTGTTGGTCAGCCTTATATCACTGCAGTTCGAATGGAGACGAAGGTGATGGATGACGGATCTCATTACGCTAGAATCCGTAGTCCAGATGATAGACGTTCTGTGCAGTTTCTACCTGTTCGTACAAACCACGAACGAAACTGACAGACTTTGCGAGATTCTCCTATTTGTAGGAGTAACGGTTTTCTGAAACCACTCTTGTAAGACGGTGTCGTGTTGTGGTTCGGCTCCTGTATGAAATTCTCGTGGAACTTAGGTTGTGTTTCTTTTCTATATTTCGTGAATCGTATCGCGTAACTCGCCGAATCGGTGTGATGAGTGCCACGCTTGTGATTATCTGTTTAAGTGATCGCACGGTAAAGGAACGTGCCAAGTCATCGATCTGTGCGCGTTCATTTCAGTGGTCCTTGTCGTCGCATTTGTGTATAAAATGGTGAGTCGAAGGTTCATACGACATTCTCTCTCAGCGGTGATTCGTGAGGGTTCTCGGTGGTCTGCATGGAGGAGTAAAGAACTGCAGGAGTGGTGGTTATGGACGGAGGTTTGTTACCGGCTCCGGATCTTCCTTTCTCGAATCTGTTTCACATCAAGCTTCATTGCATCCACCGTGATCACTTTCGACAGTGGTTAGTTACATACTTTGGCGATGGATTCATGAGAAGAGTGATGGAGTTACAGCTTCCGGTGATCCTTCTGATCGTAACATACGGAGAGACTTGAGATATGACGGTGTACATTTTGTTGTGAGGAACAATGGATCTCAACTATCCATCGAACGTTCCTTTCAACCTTTGGGTCGATGTCCGGTTTCATTGCAGATCGAAGATCAATCATGAGGCTTGGATCGTGAGAAACTTTGAGCAAAAATATTACAATCGAGTAATAGCTTCACCTTTGTCTTTTGTCGTACCTTTAATTGTAGAACGTTTCCAGGTTGTAATACTGACGTTGTATTAGTCCGCGACTCAATCGTTTTCATTCTAGTTGAGCGCTTCTATGTAGTTACGGACCGTGAAGAATCCATCGACATATCTGAAGGATTTTCTGAGGTCTTAGAGTCTTGTTGATGTCTTGTGTCTCCTTGGAAGGTAAAAATTCGTTCTAGAGGAAAAAGTTGAGTGGAGAAAAGACAAAAGTAAAGCTCTTTTTGCTCTTATTGGTCCACTTTTGGACCAATGGTGTTCTATCTGATCCTCGCGACGTTTCTGTGGTTTCTGGAGACTTCAGAGGTCCATTCACAAAACGAAGGGTATGGTTGGAGAGCACTCGACCGGGGCTACAATCTGGGCTGAAGAATCTGTCGATTTGATGGAAGGATGAGGGCGTTATGATCAATTGAGTAGAGGGGGATGAAATTCATACCGACCGCTACGTTTCTGATTGTTCTGAGAGACTCGTGAGGAGTTTTGAAGCACTGTATGTTGAGTTAAAGAGCTGACGATGTGCTGGTCGTTTTGATATCAATTTAGTCAGGTTCTTGATCGATTTGGATTCTAAACCGACCGATTGAAGTTGAGAAATACAGACGTGATAAGACGGAAACAGCGAACTATGATAGATATGGATAGTTTGCTATTGCTTAAGTTTTGAGTCGAATTTCTGAGTGAAACTTTCCAAGATTGAAGCATGTCTTATCAGTAAAATATTCGGGAAATTTCACCTCAAATGGTCGAGTAGTTTGTTCAGAATCTTGGATCAAATGTACTTGGGTCTGTAAAGCTCTTAAGTTAGCACAGATTACGATTTGATCCATATCTGAGAATTGGTTTAAAATTTTGACCTCAAGATTGTTCAGGATAGGAGTGAAGGGTCCAATCAAGCTTCCTGTGAAGTTTGATCATCATTGGTCGACTGGTTTGGAAAGACTGAGGTCTCAAAGTTCGAAGATACTTCTGTTATTAGCAGTTTCAAGTTTTTCGATATCATCTATTGTCATTTTGGTCATTTTTGAGTAATTTGGAGAGGAGTTTGTTGCTGAAACTGCCATGCTTGCATACAACTCGACATTGGAGGGTGTGGGGCTGATTTCAGCTCTTGGTGATGAAGGAGAACGGAGTCGACATGAATCTTAAGCCGATGTTTGAGTTCTCGGAGCTGTCAGGTATTACAGCCGTTGGTGCTATATTGAGATCTGAGTAATGTCTTGGAGCATGCATGCTTTACCTTACTGGAATGCTTGGTAAGCCAGGGTGTATAGCAAGTTGTATCGAGACTCGATCAAGTTGGTTGAGAGATCTTATATTATCTTTCAGTTGTATCAAATAGAGTTGTGGCGGTCAGACTGATGGGTAGTTAGCGTCGCTGAGAAGTTGTTAAATCATGCTTCTAGTGATTTAGAGTTACTTGCATGCAGATAGTACAGAGTTGAGTATTTCAGGATTTGTATGTAACACAAATTTATGAGACCGTAGCAGCTTTTAACCTTGAGTCGAGAGATACAAGATTACTTGTCCGAGAAGAGTAGATAGAGAGCATTAGGGTTGAAGGATCAAGGTTCTGAACCAACCTGTTCAAGTCACCTACCTCTACACAGCCATATACCCCGTGTATTCCTAGACAGAAAAACACGTTATACGATAGATGGTGAATTCGACGTGAAAGTCTAGAGTGAGAGGTACCTGCGTGGTTTTGCCACCATGGACGTTGAAGGGTTGGGTCATTACATAGATGAGGCTTCTACATCTGGAGAGGCTCCAAAGGTGACCAAGCTTTCACGATCTGATATGCGATTGCTTGAGGCATTCGCGTTGGTAATGCAACAACAACAAGCCACTGAACAGAAAGAAGCAATGGCTACTAAAGCCTTACAATCTGTTGTGGGGTTGCTAAATCAGTTTGACGGGAAGAACATATCCAAGTACCTAAAGTACTATTCTCGAGAGATGGTGAATACATTTGAGCTTGTTGTCGTACTTGAACTACGAGAGCATGTGAAGGACATCATCCGATCTCATGGTGCTACATGGGAAGGATTTACTCTTCAACTGAAAGAAGAATATTCTTTAGAGGATGCAGACTGAGTGACTAAGAAGTCATTCATGGAGTGGGTAAACAAACCCAACAAAGGACTTGTTGCCACAGAGCTATTTCGAGAGTTTGAGAGACAATTCCTTCAGTTGTCTTAGATGGAGAAGCTCACATTGGAGAACAACAAGGTGGAGTTGTTTCTGCAAGCAACTAACAATGAATTACAAAGGGAGTTGGAGCTGCTTCTGGAAGATAGGATGGAAGACAACGGACTCACAATTGACTGGAGAAAAGTCTCTGAAGCAGTGAGTGTACTTGCCAAACGAGAGTATCGGAGAGGGAAGGTGGTGGAAAGACAAGAAGAGAGACCACCACTGATCATAGTACCTCAAAGGCAACCAATGGTACCCAATGTGCAAGCATCTATTGTGCATGTACCTCAAGTTCCAGTTCCTACTATTCCTATCTCGAAAGTTGCACCGCAAAGAGATGCTATGGAAGAGTTGGTAAAAGGGATGAGGGACTTGCAGATCAAGTTAGCAAGGTTGGAAGAGAAGGGAGGAGCACATGATACCAGACTTGCTCCTAAGCAAGATTATGTACAAAGATGCATTTGGTGTGATAGTTCTGATCATGCTCGAAGAGAGTGTGGTGATTTTGCCAAAACTCTACGAGATGGAGTAGTCTATTGGAAGGAAGGAAAGATTGCTCTGAAAGATAATGGAGAGATGCTTAGAACCAACTTCGGGAAAGGAAGAATGAAGCAAATATTGGAGTAGTATCTATCTCAGCATGCTACTACGTCGATAGAAGCTGCTACTTATGAAGTTGAGGTAGTAAGAGAAAGAAGTGCTTCTAAGAAGCATGGAGATACTCTTGATATGTGGAGTCACGCGGTAAGCACGAACAAAAGGGAAAAAATGGCAAGGAAGGAGTTGCTCAGAACAGCCACGGCAATCAGGGATGCTATTGGATGGGATGATCCCGTGGATACAATGTCTGTACATGCTTATTTGGCGAAGAGTCAACATGAGGCTCTCATGGAGGAGAAGTGCAAACGAGATGAAGCAGGCCCTAGCGAAGAGAGAACAGCTCTCAAGAGACAAACAAGAAGAGAAAAGTTCAGACCGAAAATTATGTCTCTACCAGAGGAGACTATGGAAGAGGTCATATCCTCTACTCTTGAGAAGTCAGAGAAGAGCAGAGGTAAGGAGAAAGGTAAATCTCCTTCATACAAGCTTCAGTTTGATATTGAAACTGCTACGGATCTGAAAGGAGTACTAGAAGAGAGAGTACTCAATGCTAAGATCGAGTTTACCTTGCGAGAAGTTCTTGGGATTGCCAAGAAGGAGTTTCATGATGTCATTATTGACACCATCAAGCGAAAAAGACAATTGGCAGAAGAAATCGTTGTGTGTAATGCATTAGACACAAGGATATCAAAAGAGGAAGAGTTAAAACTAGCTCAATGCTGCATCAACCGCAAGGTTCGGTTTGAGGATGATAGCGATGACAAGGTCTCTAGTCATTACACTACAGGACATTGGGCTAGAGCTTCTACCGAAGCCTTAGTGAAGGTAGGAGAGATGACAGATCCGGTGGTTGCTCTCATGATCATGGATCAGAGATCAATATTGTCTCTAAGGACATCTACAAGCAAGGTGGATGACCTGTTGATATAGATCATGGTTGGATGATCAGACCAGCGAACAACACACGAGGAGAACTCTATGGAGCTTGTCCTAATGTGAAAGTGAAGGTTGGAGATGTAACTATTGAACAAAACTTTTTTGTTCAAGATAGTACATCATACCCGGTGATACTCGGTCAACCTTACATTACAACTGTGAGGATGGAGACCAAGGTTTTGGATGATAGATCTGTAACAACCTATGTTACACATAGGAAGTTTGTCTATTAGTAAGGTGTTTAGTTATAACTAAGTGTTGAGAATGTTTATTTGCTGCCAAAGTACTTTAAGGAGGTATCAAGTTAATCATGACTAGCTAAAAGTTAGTTATGGTTAAACTTAGCTGTACTTTTGGCAGAATTCTGATATTTGCTAAAGAGTGAGCACTACTATCTTGTCATCTTGTCTAAAAAGTAGAAAGGAGGTGGAAAGTATCCCTTATCTCCTTTTTGACTTGATATTAGTGGTTGGATTAAAGTTGTGGACTTTGTGGGCATTAAAAACAAGAAGAGATTCCACATGTTTCCTTTTTAGTGGGTCCTAGTGTAGAAGGAGGGTGGAAATTCGAGATTCCTTGAGAATATTCCAGAATCCTTCTAGAAGTTGTTGACTTTGAAGGAATAAGCCCATGTGAAAAGGTAAGAAGCCCATGTGATTAATGCTTTTACCTTAAATAATATCTTAGTAAAACCTGGTAAAAGTAGTTACGGCTGAGTTACCAGAGGGTATCAAAATAAAAACCTAGAATGTATAAATAGAGGAGTAGAGAAGAGCTCCTCATCCTTGTTTTCACATCGTCGTAATGACAACTTGAGTAATATAAAGAGTGGGGGATATTTGTAGCATGTGAGAACTTGAGAGACGTCATTAGAATGGAGGATTTTAGTTGATGAGTTTATAGAGATTTTTAGTTGATAAGTTTGTGGGTGTATGAATGAGTGAACTTAGCATTTTTCCTTTCAAGTTCATGGTGTGCTTCCATCAAAGCCATCAGAGGCGACCCCTGAGTGAGAGACAGGTCCGACATTTGCAGATTCATCGGTGGCGATCGTGGAGGTTGAGAGATCAAGGGGGGTAGTTGATCGATGAGATCGTGGAGGGTTTACATTTTTTATTTCGTTGCCGGGACCTCACTTGAAGGGATCATTGAAAATGTTTAGAGTTAAGTTATATATTAGACAAAAAGAGATTATGAGAGAACACATGGAGAGAACGTTGGGAGGAGAGAGAGCTAACGCGATGTTAGCAACATTAGAACTTTTCGTGTATCCCGTAGTGATGTATGACGCATTCGAAGTCATACTTTACATCTTGTTCACTTAGAAAGGGTTTGAGGAGAGTTGAAAGAGGGTGCAACAAGAGTTGTAAAGAAAGGAAGAGAGAAAAGTTATTAGAGGAGAGAAATTTGTGAGTTTAGAAATTCTGTTCTCTGGAAAATTTGTACAGTCGCTGTCAACTTTTCTGTGAATTTTATTTTCCTGAAAAACTTTCCAGTGTTTTAGATTGGCTAATAACCTATCTAGGACAAAATAAATCATAGGAAAAGATGGTCTAGAGAGGGAGCAATGAATTTTCAAAGTTGAGGGGGTCTATTCGTGATAGTTGAGGAACTCTGTTCTCTGGAAAAACTTTACAGTCATTGTCAAATTTTCTGTGAATTTTATTTTCCTGAGAAACTTTTCGGTGTTTTAGATTGGCTGATAAGCTATCTAGGACAACAAAAATCAAGAGAAAAGGTGGTATGGAGAGAGAGCCATGTATTTTCAAAGTTGAGGGGGTTAAAAGTCATGAGAGAAGTGAAAATATACAAATTTCAGTTCTTTGAAAATGTGTACAGTCAGCACCATCTCTTTTGATTAAGGAATTTTCTATTGAAACTTCATTAGTTAGTAGCTTGGAGGTTGAGCTACTAGAGATCACAAAAATCTTGAAGAGATTTCTTACCGATTAAAAGATATACGGTTCGACATACAAGGAAGTCTTGATAATACGTCATGGGGAATCCAGTTCGAGTGCCAAGGTTGAAAAAGAGACGTTTGGGAGTTAGAACGGAGACGGAAAGGCCAACGTTAAGTATGGAGGCGTTACGATCAAGCATCTATTGCAGTTGGGGTGCCATTTTTGCTTTATATAAAGAAGCTTCTGCGAGCATCGGCGCAGATGTGAAGAAAGTTGAGTTCAAAGTATCATTCACGGTGGAGGCCACGAATGCTCCTGGCGAAGTAGAGTGTGATCCTTACAAAAGTGACTTTAAGATGTCTGCTAGGATCAGTACAGACGATGGTCATGAGGATATTATCATGGACTCTTAATTTTAGATTGGATTTTAATTCGTGTATAGCATGTATAATACACGATTTTCAGTATAAAGCTCGAAAGAGTTAAGAAAGTGATGTAGAGTTATTTTCTTCAAAGATATTTTGTCCACTTAATGGTTGAGAAGGTGCAACATGAGTGGAAGTTCAAAAGATTGGAAAGTTAGACTTAGAAACCTTCCTCAAGGTTTAGATGTCATAGTAAGCGTCGGAGAGAGCTCGAAAGAGATTATCGTTGAGTTTGAGAACCCTAGTACAAAACCTCAAGTAGAGTCTCCGAGGAGAAGAGTAGAAACCGACTTGTGGTGTTATTTCTGTAGAGGGTTGGGACATAAAGTAGTGAATTGTCCAACTAGAATCAAAACCGAGAGAGCTAAAGGGAAGCGGGAGTTTATTGATTTAAGTCTTCGAGTGGGTCCATCGTCACCAACGCCAATTCATCTTCTAGGAGAAGATCTTTGTCTAAGTTGTGGAGTGGGTGATCTATCAAGAGGACACAAGTGCGTCGATGTGGCCGCCCTACTTACGTCAGTAGTCGAGAAATTAGACGAGACTCAAAGAGTTGAGACGGAGAAGTTGTCGACTTCAAAAGAGGACTCGGCTGAGTTGTGATGGAGATCGTCATTCAGATGGTGGAGAAGACAGTGATGCGACTCAGGCTCATGATTACCTAGGGAGAAGAGATGGCACAAGAGGTGTTGTTACAACCATTTCCTTTCATTTTACCTATGGTAGATTACTCGCGAATGGAATTGATGATGTTCGTACTCTTTTAGCGAGTAGTTATTGCACAAAAATTAGAAGGGTAGAAAGAATAGTTACAAGATGGAGAGTTACCAGTGTTTCAGGGGAAGGACAATGAAGATGTAGAACCATTTGTACGAGACTTCAAAAGGGGTTGCATCGGAAACAACGTAAGAAGGAAGGAAGAATGGGTGTTGTTACTGCCAGAGTTTTTAGAAGATTTTGCTCTTACGTGGTATGAAGACCGAGTGAAGAGCCAGACACCTGGTGCAGTTGAGGACACATGGGAGACGTTGAGTAATGCACTCATCGAAGAATTTCTTCCAGAAGAGAGTTATGAGAAGCTCATGGTGGAGCTTACTCATTTGAAGCAACGGGACGACGAGAAAGTTCGGCAATATGCCGAAAGGGTGGATAAGTTGGAGCAATGGTTCCGAACGGTCCTACGGAAGAGTGGAGACAATGTGGAGTTAACGATGACGGGGATTGGAGCAGTATTGACCAAGAACTTGGTGGGAGGGTTGAGGCCTTCAATTCGAACCCAAGTGAGGTACGAGAAACCAACAACCAAAGCGGAGGCCATCAAGATTGCGACAAATATGGAAGAGAGTTTGGATGAAGGAGATATCATCCAACCTCATCATGCTGCTCTGGTGTCAACTCCGACTCCTAGTGTAGCCACAACGATCGCACCTGCACCATCACAATTGGTGTTTGCTTCAACGTCAACTCCTACTCCAACGGTGGTGCCAAGACCGTTTGTCCCAACAACGATGTCTACTGCCACCTCTGATTTTCATGCCGAGCTGAAGATCATCACCGATACTCTTGCGGATCTCAAGATAAACGTGGTGCAGTTACGAGAATGGAGAAACAAAGGTGGAGGAGGAGGTCAAAGAGGTTACGACAACAATCCCAACCGAGGAAATCAAGATAACTTTGGAGGCAACCAAGGTAACTTTGGAGGAATCACTTGTTGGACGTGTGGAGGTTCTCATTTCCAGCGAAATTGTCTTAACAACGGAGCAAGAGGTGCCGAAGCTGTCAGAATGAATGTGGGTGGAGGAAATCCATCACAAGGACAAGACAAGGGGGTGGCTACTATCGATGTCGTGCGAGATCCCATCTACGAGAAAGGAGAGAGTTCAAACTCTTCTCATGCACCGGTGGAGCTTTTAGCTCAAGAAAGAAAAAGAACTCGATTTTCTGATGAACTGGTTTTCATGGAGAAGTCAGCAAGTAAAAGTACTCGTTCAAGTAATGTTTCGAGTACACCAAGGGAGCCAAGAAGGAAGCTAGGGATGGCAGATTTCACCATTTCATCTTCCCAAGCGGGATATGATGTGGTTGAAGATGTGGGTGCTCAAAAAGCCAACATCACTGTTGGACAACTGATCGCACTTAATCCCAGCTTACGAAGGGAACTCAGAGGAGGACTGAGTTCTAAGAGAAGCAAGAAGAAGAAACCCAAGAGCAAGACCTCAAATTCTGTGGGAGTTGGTGTGGTGGATGTGCATGCTTCAGAGGTATGCACTAGGGCTTCAAAGATTGAAGTCCGGTTGAATGATCACTACGTCTTTGACGTATTGGTGGATGGAGGGTCGGTTGTAAATGCCATATCGGAGAGGTTGATGAAGAAGTTGGGGATGGAACCAACTCGCCCGGCTAGCATTGTCGTGGGGATGGCTAACAAGCAACGGGTAAGACCTCTTGGTGTGTTAGAGAAGGTGGTCGTGTCTGTGAGGGGAGTTCAAACATTGATGTCCTTTCAAGTGTTAAAGGACTCTTGTTATGATTTGCTCTTAGGTAGGCCTTGGTTGAGAGCTGTGCGCACCACTGATAGGTGGCACAAGGGATACTTACGGATTGGGCCTAGAGATCATAGAGTGATAGTACCTCTCTCGGGTGTTGGAGTTGTGACTTCTGACTCTGATAGACCCACTAGTGACTACTGGGAATCTGATACGGAGGACTATCAGAGTGTCTCAGAAGTAGATACCGGAGATTCTTACGATCAAGAATCCTCGTCTGAGGACGAAGGATTTGGTCGAGATGAATCACTACATCAGCTTAGTGCTATTGACTTGTTGCCTCGACCAGAGAGAAAGATCATGACAAAGAAGAGTTGAGTGAGGCAGAGATTGTGAGAAGACTCTCTACCCTGAAGTTTGGTATCAATGTCACTCAAGAGGAGAAAAGTAGATTCCTAGATATATTTCGAAAATATATCCATGTGTTTGCTTTCAGCTACAAGGATTTGAAGGAGGTGACTCTCGAGACTCATCGAATCGAATTGGAGGAGAACGCAAGACCAGTTCGATAGAAGCAGAGAAGGGTCAATCCTACAACAGCGATGATGGTCAAGGAGGAGATAGACAAGTTGAGGGAGGCGAGTTTCATCTACGAGGTGGAGAACTCAGAATGGGTTTCACCCATTGTGATTGTCAAGAAGAAGAATGGTAAGCTGCGAGTGTGCACAGACTATAAGAAGCTGAATGCAGTTACCAAGAAGGATTATTATCCTCTACCATTTACAGATGAGATTTTGGAGGAAGTTGCTGGTCATGAGTGGTACAGCTTTGGTGATGGTTATAGTGGATACAACCAGATCAAGATAGCACAGGAGTACCAGCAGTTGACTACTTTCACTACTCCTTGGGGAACATTTGCATTTCGAGTGATGTCATTCGGACTGTGTAATGCTCCGGTCACGTTTCAGAGGTTCATGAATAAGATGTTCGAACTATTCATAGGGAAGTTTGTTCGTGATTTCATTGATGATTTCTGTGTGTACGAAAGAAAGGAGGACCACTTTGATCATGTGATCAAAGTTTTGCAGCGGTTGCAGCAAGCTAACGCTTCTTTGAATCTAGAGAAGTGCATCTTTGGCTGCGAAGAAGGTCTGCTGTTAGGACACATCATTTCCAAGAAGGGGATTGCGGTAGATCTTGAGAAGGTGAAGAAGATTGTGGATCTTCCATTTCCAATCAACTTGACAAAGTTGAGACAGTTTCTTGGGATGGTTGGATATTATCGTAGGTTTGTCTTTTCCTTCTCAAACAAAGCAATAGCTTTGACTATGTACATGAAGAAGGGAGTTGATTTTGACTTGATAGTGCATGATCAGAAGGCAAAGGAAGCATTTGAGGAGCTGAAAAAGGCATTGGTGACAGCTCCTATACTTGCTAAACCTGAGTGGAGTAAAGCATTTATTATACCGATGCCTCCAATGTAACTATCGGGTGTACATTAAGTCAGTTAGATGAAGATGGGCATGATCATCTTATAGCTTATGCTAGTAGACAGATGGTGCCAGCGGAGAAGAATTACTCCGTGACTGAACGAGAAGGATTAGCGATGATCTTTGGATTGAAGAAATTCTGACATTACTTGCTAGGAAGGAAATTTTCCATAGTCACAGATCACAAGGCTTTAAAGTATATCTTTAATAAGCCTAATGCCGAAGGTCGTATTGCCCGTTGGAAGATCTTTCTAACAGAATACGATTACGTGATCGAAGATAGACCAGGAAAAAAGCATGCGAATGCTGATCCTTTGTCGAGGGCTTATGATGATGAGGGAGAAGAACCGTTTGATGATTCATTTCCAGACGAACATTTGATGACTATCACAAGCATTGAGGAGATACCGGACGAGTACAAGGAAATCTGGAGTTTCCTTGCAGATGGCTCTTTTCCAGAAGGTATGCATACCCGAGAACGTAACGCGTTGATCAAGAGATGCAAACCTTACACCATGGTGGAGGGAATTCTGTTTCATCAAGGAGCAGATGGGTTACTAAAGAGAGCAGTTGGTCAGAAGGAGGCATTCAAGCTAATGTACGAGTTTCACGACGGAACTGTTTGCGAAGGTCACTTTGCTGGTAAGATAACAGCCTTCAAGATTTTGGATGCGGGTTACCACTGGAGAGGGATTTTCAAAGAGTGTTTAGACTATTGCAAAACTTGCGACGTATGTCAAACATTTGCTCTGAAGTCTACTAGAACACCTCCGTTAAGATCAATTCCCGTGTTAGGACCATTTGAGAAGTGTGGTATTGACTTTGTAGGTCCTCTTAATAAGACACCTCGAGACAATAGATACATTGTAGTCGCCACTGACTATTGTACCAAGTGGGTAGAGGCTAGACCTTTGAGAGAGACCAATGAAACAGAAGTCGGTAGATTCCTATGGGAGAGGATCATCACAAGATTTGGATGTCCATTAGAGTTGGTTTCGGATAGAGGAGGAGAGTTTGTAGGGAGCATGACTACTGCTATGCTACAACACTTTTCTATCAAGGCACGAGAAACGACCTCATACAAACCAAATGCTAATGGTCTTGCGGAGAAGACCAATCTTACACTTTGTGTGATGCTCGTCAAAGATACTGGTGTTGAGACTGCGAAACATACTTGGGATAAGAGACTACATGCCATCTTATGGGAGTATCGAACGACAACAAAGACTTCTACTGGGTACTCTCTATTTCGACTGGTTTATGGAGTGGAGTCCAAGTTGCCGATCCAATTCGAATTGGATATTTTTTAAACCATTCAACGAAAGTTGAAGAGGTCGAGGGGAGAAGACGTGGTCAAGTCAAGAAGGGAGCAACTCATGGAGTTGGAAGAGACCCGAGCGATAGCAATGATCCGGATGGAACGAGCTCAAGCGTATCAAAAGAAGAGTTACGACAAACGTTTGGGCAAGAGGGAGGTAAAACCTTTTCAAGTCGGAGATTGGGTTATGTTGTATGATGCTATCAGATTCAAGAGGGTTAGGAAGAAGTTTCTTCCTAGATATTTTGGTCCTTTTGTTGTAGATAAGGTGTGGAGCAACTTCACATATGACCTTCAGGAGTTGGGAGGAAGGAGATTCGATCGGATCAACCATGACAAGTTGAAGTTGTTTCATCGACGAAAGTTCTCTCTTCACTCCGAGGACGGAGCGAAAATTTAGTCCGGGGGTAAAATGTAACGACCTATGTTACACATAGGAAGTTTGTCTATTAGTAAGGTGTTTAGTTATAACTAAGTGTTGAGAATGTTTATTTGCTGCCAAAGTACTTTAAGGAGGTATCAAGTTAGTCATGACTAGCTAAAAGTTAGTTATGGTTAAACTTAACTGTACTTTTGGCAAAATTCAGATATTTGCTAAAGAGTGAGCACTACTATCTTGTCCTCTTGTCTAAAAGGTAAAAAGGAGGTGGAAAGTATCCCTTATCTCTTTGGATATGAGTGGTTGGATTAAAGTTGTGGACTTTGTGAGCATTCAAAACAAGAAGAGATTCCACATGTTTCCTTTTTAGTGGGTCCTAGTGTAGAGAGGGGGTGGAAATTCGAGATTCCTTGAGAATATTCCAGAATCCTTCTAGAAGTTGTTGACTTTGAAGGAATAAGCCCATGTGAAAAGGTAAGAAGCCCATGTGATTAATGCTTTTACCTTAAGTAATATCTTAGTAAAACCCGGTAAAAGTAGTTACGGCTGAGTTACCGGAGGGTACCAAAGTAAAAACCTAAAATGTTTAAATAGAGGAGTAGAGAAGAGCTCCTCATCCTTGGTTTCACATTGTCGTAATGACAACTTGAGTAATATAGAAAATGTGGGATATTTTTAGTATGTGAGAACTTGAGAGACGTCGTTAGAATGGAGGATTTTAGTTGATGTGTTTAAGGAGATTTTTAGTTCATAAGTTTGTGGGTGTATGAATGAGTGAACTTAGCATTTTTCCCTTCAAGATTCATGGTGTGCTTCCATCAAAGCCATCAGAGGTGACCCCTGAGTGAGAGACAGGCCCGACATTTGCAGATTCATCGGTGGCGATCGTGGAGGTTGAGAGATCGGAGGGGTAGTTGATCGATGAGATCGTGGAGGGTTTACAGAACAGAGATTATATGAGGGGTGGCTCCTTGTCTAAGGTCACGGAGGAGTTCAAGGATTTTTGACAAGTATTGCTATAGAGCGAGGACATAGTGGTACACAGGAGAAGGTACTCTCGCTAGAGAAAGAAAGTGCTTTTTGTACAGGAGTTGTGAGATTTTCTGGGAGTGGATTTGCTACACATACACGACTTGTTGACTTGCAGAAGTGGGAGCAGAAGGTTGTGCGAAAAACTGAAAAAGACCTAAAGAGAGTTGGTGTGCTTGAAGAGGATGATAAGATAGAAGGTGTTTATTTGGAGTTAGGATTGAGAGATTCAATCGATGAGCTTGCTATGGATGGGCAAGAAGATGAGGATCATGTGGTGGAAGTGCACTCTAGAGAGCTTTATACAGCTATAGAGTCATTCGTAGATCCTGAAGTTAGAGTTGATACTAGGTACAAAACGGTAGACAAGAAGGTAAAACATGTTGCTCAGCCATTACCTAGTGATTCCAACAATCTTCGAAGGAGAAAAGCTTGAGAGATCTTAGCCGAGTCGGTCACAAGTTCACTGAAGCTATGCTCAAGGAGTTGAAGGTTGGTTCTGCAGATTTTCTTTTGGAGAATAAGTTTAAGGAGATGTTAGCTAGACATGGGAAAGCCTTTGCTTTTGAAGCCTCAAAAATCGGATGTGTAGATCCCAGCATTGTGATACCAATGATCATATTCACAGTTCCACATGCTCCTTGGGACTTGAGGCCAATTCCTGTACCTAGAGCGCATCTACCAAAACTCATAGAGTGAAGGAGAAGATGCAGATGAAGATCTTAAAACCATCGTTTGCACCATACTCTAGTCGTTGGTTTACAGTACCAAAGAAGAGTGGTGCATTACGGTTCATCCAAGATATGCAACCTGTGAACCAAGTGACCATCAGAAATACCGGCATAGGACCTATCGTCGGAGAGTTTGCTGAAGCGTTTGTTGGGAGGGCTATTTACTCTATAGGAGATCTTTACTCTGGATACGATCAGTTTCAACTTGCTGAACAGAGTAAAGATATCACCACCATGAGGACAACGTTGGGATTGGTCAGAATGTGCACGCTATCACAAGAGCAACAAACTCGGTAGCGCACATGATGAACAAGGTTCTCCGTGAGTTCATTCTTGAGAAGACCATGTCTTTCTTGGATGACATTCCAATTAAAGGATGCGTTGAGGAGGAGAAAGATGAGACAATGGATCAGAAGGGGTGTAGAAACTTTGTTGATGATCACATTTCAGATTGTGATAAAATCTTATCACGACTTGAAGAGGCGCACTTGACACTATCAGGTACTAAGTCTTCATTTGGAGTGCGAGAAGTTGTGATTGTGAGGCACCTATGTGGATGGTTTGGACGCAAGCCTGATCCTGGTAAAGTGGATGCTATACGACGGATGAAGGATACTTGTGATTCAACAACAGAGGTGAGAAGGTTTCTTGGAGCTTGTGTCTTCTATCATATGTGGATTCCACATTTTGCACATGTGGCTGATACTCTTTATGATCTGTTGAGAAAGCACAAGAGATTTGCATGGGAGGAGAGGCATACTGAGACGATTCAGAGATTGAAGCAGTTGTTATCTTCTCCACCTGTATTTCGTCGTGTGAACTATGAGGATAGCAAACCAGTGATACTTATTGTTGATACTAGTCAGATAGTCATTGGATGGGCAGTAGGATAGGATGATGAAGAAGAGAATCGATTTGCAGTCAGATTTGGAGCAAAGGTGTTGAGTGAGCGACATAAAAACTATCCTCAAGTGAAGAGAGAGTTATGGGGAGTAGTTACAGCTAGGAAAGCTGAAAAGGACTATTTGATTGGAGCGCCAATAATAGTAGAAACAGATTGTTTACCACTATTAGGGATGATTACAAATTGTAACACCCCTGATATTGCTATGCTACGCTGGATTACTTACATCAATTCCTTAAATCCTGAGTTCCGACACATAGCGGGGAAGAACATTTCAGTAGCTGATATGTTATCTCGTGCGAGGTATGAGGATGAGGAGGAGATGATAGAAGATACAGAAGACGTTGGTACTACTGTTTTCTGTAGAGCTCAAGGAGGTGAGAGTGAGCATTCGAAATTGTTCATGGAGGAGCTATATGAAGGAGAATGGATAGACATAGGATGCTATCTAAGCCTTTTGACTAGACAGCCATGATGGAGTGATGCCCACTTTAAACAAATCAGGAGGAAGGCTTATAACTACTTGCTACAAGGTGGTTATTTGTGGAAACATGCTAAGCAAGGTGGTAAGATGTCACAAAGAGTTGTGTGCAAGGTTGACATGCAGAAGTTACATATGCAGGAGTTTCATGAGTTGTGGGCAGGACATAGAGGTATTTATGCCACCTTTACAAAACTGAAGGAGAGATATTGGTGGCGTAACATGTATAGAGATGTAGTTCAATTTGTGGAGACATGCCAAGCTTGTCAAGAGTATTCAGGAATTTGGCATCGAGATGGGTTACATCCTACTTATCCACTTGCAATGCATTATAAGTGGGTAGTAGATCTTGTTATTATGCCTGTTGGTATATGGCAGATGCGATACTTAGTTTTGGCACGTGAAGATTTGTCCAACCAAGTGGAAGGGCGAGCCTTACGGACAAAATCCACAGAGGGAGTCTGCAAATTCTTGTTGGAAGATGTGATTTGTAGATATGGTTGTGTTGGGAAGATCACGGCTGATCGAGGGGAGCTGAACAATGATGAGGCTAAAGCGTTCTTCAAGAGGTGTGGTGTGAAGTTAGCTCTCACCACAGCCTACAATCCGGAGGGTAATGCGAAGAGTGAACGTGGTCATCCTTCTATTGTGAAAGCTATTGTGAAAGCTTGCAAGGGGAGGGCAAGAGAATGGTCAAGATTTCTTCCGTTTGCATTATGGGTTGATCGTTCGACGCATAGTTCAGTTACGAGATATATGCCGGCGGAGTTGATGCAGGGACAGAAACCTATCATGCCCATTGAGGAGCACATACCCACTTGGAGTGTTCTACCTTGGGAGGATGGTATGTCTACAGAAGATCTTGCTGTCCGAATCCGTCAACTAGAGAAAAGACCTAAAGATGTAGAGATTGCATTGGAGAAGCTGAAAGAGGCACGCTTGAGAAACAAGGACAGATTCGATAAGCGTCATCGATTAAGGCCGAAGAAGATTAAAGAAGGAGATTGGGTGTTGGTCTACGATAGTAGCTTGGACAACCAACACAGTGCGCTTAGAAAATTCTCTAAGCGATGGTTTGACCCGTATGTGGTTCTTGTCGTGCTTGACAATGCCACATATTCACTAAGAGAGCTTGATGGGACAGAGCTCAAGGTTCCCATTGCAGGCAAGCGTGTGAAACTCTTCAAGAAGCGAGATGAAGGGATAAGCATGGAGGAAGTCGGAGCAGAGTTTAATCTCTTGGATGATGACGGAGAAGATTTGGATGACGAAGATATTGCTAACGACAACATCAGTCAAGATGACGAAGATATAGTGTGATGCCGACCACAACTTGTGAGTGTTGGCGCATACCAGAGGATGCGCAGGTTTGGAAGGGGTGGATGTCGTGTTGTGGTTCGGCTCTTGTGTGAAATTCTCGTGGAACGTAGGTTGTGTTTCTTTTCTATGTTTCGTGAACTGTATCGCGTAATTCGCTGAACGATGTGATGAGTGCCATGTTTGTGAAGGTAAAAGAACGTGCCAAGTCATCGATCTGTGCGCGTTCACTTCAGTGGTCCTTGTCGCCGCATTTGTGTATAAAATGATGGGTCGAAGGTTCATACGACATTCTCTCTCAGCGGGTGATTCGTGGGTTCTCGATGGTCTGCATGGAGGAGTGAAGAACTGCAGGAGTGGTGGTTATGGACGGAGGTTTGTTACTGGCTCCGGATCTTCCTTTCCCGAATCCGTTTCACATCAAGCTTCATTGCATCCACCGCGATCACTTTCGACAGTGGTTAGTTGCATATTTTGACGATGGATTCATGAGAAGAGTGATGGAGTTACAGCTTCCGGTGATCTTTTCGATCGTAACGTACGGAGAGACTTGAGATATGACGGTGTACATTTTGTTGTGAGGAACATTGGATCTCAACTATCTATCGAACGTTCTTTTCAACCTTTGGGTCGATGTCTGATGTCATTGCAAACCGAAGATCAATCATGGGGCTTGGATCGTGAAAAACTTTGGGCAAGAATATTACAATCGAGTGATAGCTTCACCGTTTTCTTTTGTCGTACCTTTTATTGTAGAACGTTTCCAAGTTGTAATATTGACGTTGTATTAGTCTGCGACTCAATCATTTTCATTCTGGTTGAGCGCTTCTATATAGTTACGGATCGCGAAGAATCCATCGACATATCTGAAGGATTTTCTGAGGTCTTAGAGTCTTGTTGATGTTTTGTGTCTCCTTGGAGGGTAAAAATTCGTTTCAGGGAAAAACGTTGAGTGGAGAAAAGACAAAAGTAAAGCTCTTTTTGCTCTTATTGGTCCACTTTCGGACCAATGTTGTTCTATCTGATCCTCGCGACGTTTCTGTGGTTTTTGGAGGCTTCGGAAGTCCATTCACGAAACGAAGGGTATGGTTGGAGAGCACTCGACCGGGGCTACAATCTGGGCTGAAGAAACGGTCGATTTGATGGAAGGATGAGGGCGTTATGATCGACTGAGTGGAGGGGGGTGAAATTTGTACCTACCGCTGTCGTGTTGTGGTTCGGCTCCTGTGTGAAATTCCTGTGTAACCTATGTTGTGTTTCTTTTCTATGTTTCGTGAACCGTATCGCGTAACTCACCGACGGTGTGATGAGTGCCACGTTTGTGATTATCTGTTTAAGTGATCGCATAGTAGAGGAACGTGCCAAGTCATCGATATGTGTGCATTTACTTCAGTGGTCCTTGTCGCCGCATTTGTGTATAAAATGGTGGGTCGAAGGTTCATACGGCATTCTCTCTCAGCGGGTGATTCGTGAGGGTTCTCGGTGGTCTGCATGGAGGAGTGAAGAACTGCAGGAGTGGTGGTTATGGACGGAGGTGTGTTATCGGCTCCGGATCTTCCTTTCCCGAATCCGTTTCACATCAAGCTTCATTGCATCCACCGTGATCACTTTCGAAAGTGGTTTGTTGCATACTTTGGCGATGAATTCATGGGAAGAATGATGGAGTTACAGCTTCCGGTGATCCTTCCGATCGTAACATACGAAGAGACTTGGGATATGACGGTGTACATTTTGTTGTGAGGAACAATGGATCTCAACTATCCATCGAACGTTCCTTTCAACTTTTGGGTCGATGTCCGGTGTCATTGCCGACCGAAGGTCAATCATAGGGCTTGGATCGTGAAAAACTTCGGGCAAGAATATTACAATCGAGTGATAGCTTCACCGTTTCCTTTTGTCGTACCTTTTATTGTAGAACGTTTTCAGGTTGTAATATTGACGTTGTATTAGTCTGCGACTCAATCGTTTCCATTATGGTTGAGCGCTTCGGTGTAGTTACAGACCGCGAAGAATCCATCGACGTATCTGAAGGATTTTCTGAGGTCTTAGAGTCTTGTTGATGTCTTGTGTCTCCTTGGGAGTAAAAATTCGTTCTAGGGGAAAAAGTTGAATGGAGAAAAGACAAAAGTAAAGATCTTTTTGCTCTTATTGGTCCACTTTTGGACCAATGGTGTTCTAGCTGATCCTCGCGACGTTTCTGTGGTTTCTGGAGGCCTTGGAGGTCCACTCGCGAAACGAAAGATATGGTTGGAGAGCTCTCAACCGGGGCTACAATCTGGGCTGAAGAATCGGTCGATTTGATGGAAGGATGAGCGCGTTATGATCGATTGAGTGGAGGGGGATGCAATTCATACCTACCGCTACGTTTCTGGTTGTTCCGAGAGACTCGCAAAGAGTTTTGAGGAGCTGTTTGTTGAGTTGGAGAGCTGACGACGTGCTGGTCGTTTGGATATCAATTTCATCAGATTCTTGATCGATTTGGATTCTGAACCAACCGATTGAAGTTGAGAAGTGCAAACGTGATAAGACAGGAACAGCGAACTGTGATAGTCATGGATAGTTTGCTATTGCTTAAGTTCTGAGTCGAATTTCTGAGTGAAACTTTCCAGGATTGAAGCATGTCTTATCAATAAGATACTTGGAAAGTTTCACCTCAAATGGTCGAGTAGTTTGTTCAGAATCTTGGATCAAATGTACCTGGGTCTGTAAGCTCTGAAGTTCACACAGATTACGGTTTGATCCATATCTGAGAATTGGTTTAAGATTTCGACTTGAAAATTATTCAAGATAGGAGTGAAGGGTCCAATCAAGCTTCCTGTGAAGTTTGATCATCATTGGTCAACTGGTTTGGGAAGACTGAGTTCTCAAAGTTCAAAGATACTTCTGTTATTAGCAGTTTCAGGTTTTTCGGTATCATCTATTGTCATTTTGATCATTTTCGAGCAATTTGGAGAGGAGTTGTTGCTGAAATTGCCATGCCTGCATACGACTCGACATTGGAGGATGTGGGGCTGATTTCAGCTCTTGATGATGAAGGAGAACGGAGTCGTCATGAATCTTAAGCCGCTGTTTGGGTTCTCGGAGCTGCCAGGTACTACCGCCGTTGGTGCTATGTTGAGATCTGAGTAGTGCCTTGAAGCATGCATGCTTTACCTTGCTGGAATGCTTGGTAGACCAGGGTGTACAGGAAGTTGTATCGATACTCTATCAAGTTGATTGAGTGATCTTATAGCATCTTCTGGTTGTACTATGAAGTTGTGGGAGCTATTCAGAAGTCGCTGGGGAGCTATTCAGAAGTCATGCTTCCAGTGATATAGAGGAATAACTTCAGTTATATAATACAGAGCTGAGTATTTTTAGTTAGAGTACAAAAGATATGTTTGTAACACAAGTTTATGCAACCTATACGTAACCTTGGATCGTAGCAAGCTTTAAACTTGAGCCGAGCGGATACAAGGTCACTCCGGCTAGAAGAGTAGATAGTGAAACATTTGAGAAGAAACATTCAGATCTAGATCCAACCTTGTCAATCCACATACCTCTGCACAGCCATATATCCAGTGTATTCCTAGACAGAAAAACACGTTATACGATAGCTGGTGAACTCGACGTGAAAGTCTGGGGTGAGAGGTACGTGCGTGGTTTTGTCACCATGGACGTTGAAGGGTTGGGTCATTACATAGATGAGGCTTCTACATCTGGAGAGGTACCAAAGGTGACGAAGCTTTCACGGTCTGATATGCGATTGCTTGAGGCATTCGCGTTGGTAATGCAACAACAGCAAGCCACTGAACGGAAAGAAGCAATGGCTACTAAAGCCTTGCAATCGGTTGTGGAGTTGCTAGATCAGTTTGACGGGAAGAACATATCCAAGTACCTAAAGTACTATTCTGGAGAGATGGAGTTGAGCAAGGTGCATGAAAGAGAGATGGTGAGTACATTTGCGCTTGCTGTCGTACTTGAACTACGAGAGCACATGAAGGACATCATCCGATCTCATGGTGCTACGTGGGAAGGATTTACTCTTCAGCTGAAAGAAAAGTATTCTTTAGAAGATGCAGACCGAGTGACTAAGAAGTCATTCATGGAATGAGTAAACAAACCCAACAAAGGGCTTGTTGCCACAGAGCTATTTCGGGAGTTTGAGAGACAATTTCTTCAATTGTCTCGGATGGAGAAGCTCACATTGGAGAACGACAAGGTGGAGTTGTTTCTGCAAGCAGCCAACAATGAATTACAAAGGGAGTTGGAGCTGCTTTTGGAAGATAGGATAGAAGATTATGGACTCACAACTGATTGGAGAAAAATCTCTGAAGCAGTGAGTGTACTTGCCAAAAGAGAGTACCGGAGAGGGAAGGTGGTGGAAAGACAAGAAGAGAGACCACCACCGATCATAGTACCTCATAGGCAACCAATGGTACCCAATGTGCAAGCACCTATTATGCATGTACCTCAAGTTCCACTTCCTACTATTCTTGTCCCGAAAGTTGTACCGCAAAGAGATGCTATGGAAAAGTTGGTAAAAGGGATGAGGGACTTGCAGATCAAGTTAGCAAGGTTGGAAGAGAAGGGAGGAGCACATGATACCTGACTTGCTCCTAAGTAAGATTATGTACAAAGATGCATTTGGTGTGATAGTTCTGATCATGCTCGAAGAGAGTGTGGTGATTTTGCCAAAACTCTACGAGATGGAGTAGTCTATTGGAAGGAAGGAAAGATTGCTCTGAAAGATAATGGAGAGATTCTTAGAACCAACTTCGGGAAAGGAGGAATGAAGCAAGTACTAGAGGAGTATCTATCTCAGCATGCTACTACGTCGGTAGAAGCTGCTACTTATGGAGTTGAGGTAGTACGAGAAAGAAGTGCTTCTAAGAAGCATGTAGATACTCTTGATATGTGGAGTCACGTTGTCGTATTGTACATAGGTCTATACAGTGAAAAGTATTGCAGAGAGATTTTTTTCTATATTGTGTAAAGGAAGCTGCCCTGCAGCTTAACAAGCTAGGCAGGAGCTAAGCTGGGGCTATGCTTGACAAGCTACCCCCTAGCTTGGGTTGGAATATCACCCCTAAAGGAGTCGAAAGACACCAGAATGCAAAGCTCGATGAGGAGAGCGACCTCATGCTTCTAGTTTTGACAGAAAGTGTTTTAAGCAATAGTTAGTACGAGTTTTAGGCTGTGAAATATGTGAAAGAGGGAAATCGGTCGATTCTGGCTTGTGACTCGAACTCAGAATCTGATAACATGAGCGTGTAGGTGTTCACAAATACTATAGTTTTGACTCCTTGTTCATTAAAAACGGAGTTGTATAGAGAAGTTAGTGTAGGAAAGGCTAGTAAAGATTTTACAGAAAAATTTCTTCAGGTAAACATATGTACAAAAGTTTTTACCTTCTTGAACGGAACCAAAGGCCATCCAGTGATAAGGCGCCTGTCTAGGAGGGAAGTGGTCTCAGGATCAATCCCCCCTGGCCTTTGGTTCCTATTCCGGCATGTTGGCCTCCTGGAAGGGAGTCTATGTTGGATATGCAGCCACGTCCTGCATATCTAGGGGCGGGAGACCGGTATCTCCCTTAATCGTGGGCTTCCTGACCTAAGCCTCCGCATGCCATCCTGAATATACTATGGGAGATACTTGGTGCGCATATGGGGGGGCTGTAAGCCCTGTGGGGCAGCCTCATAAGTGTAGGGGCTTCGGCCTACATTGGATGGCTTGTAGTATATTCAGGGTGGCATCAAGATGGCATCGAGGGCACGGGAAACTTTTGCTGATTATTATGTACGCATAAGGATAGCAGGGGAACAGCTTTAGCAGGGGCCTTAAAACTGAAGCGGAAGCGGACACTTTTCTGAGAAATGTTTCTTAGAGAGCTTGAAGCGAAAGATTGAAGCAAAATATTACAGCGGAAGCGGAAAACTACAGCGGAAGCGGAAGATTACCGCGGAAGCTTGAAGCAGAATATTACAGCGGAAGCGGAAGATTACCGCGGAAGCTTGAAACGGAAGATTACAGTGGAAGCGGAAAACTACAACGGAAGCGGAAGATTACCGTGGAAGCGGAAAACTACAGTGGAAGCGGAAGATTACCGCGGAAGCTTGAAGCAGAATATTACAGCGGAAGCGGAAAACTACAGCGGAAGCGGAAGATTACCGTGGAAGCTTGAAGCAGAATATTACAGCGGAAGCGGAAGATTACCGCAGAAGCTTGAAACGGAAGATTACAGTGGAAGCGGAAAACTACAACGGAAGCAGAATATTACCGCGGAAGCTTGGAGCGGAAGATTACAGTGGAAGCGGGGGCGGAAGGAGGAGAATTAGAGTTTAAAAGGGGGTCATCGATAAGGACAGCAGGGGGCAGCTTAGCTAGGGCCCTGCTTCTGATAAGTGACTACGCTTATAAGGACAGCAGGGGGGCAGCTTAAGCTGGGGCCTTAACTTTTAGGTTATTTACCTACAATGGATGCAGAAGGTTTGTTGCAGACCATATCAGGGATGTAGAACGTATCTTGACTCGTCTGGAGGAGGTACATCTCACCCTGTCAGGAGCTAAGTCCAAGTTTGGTGTGTCTGAGATTTTAGTGGTTGGACATCTGTGTGGCGCTTTTGGAAGACGATCAAACCCCGAGAAGGTTGAAGCTATAGCTAGGATGGCAGACTGTAAGAACATCACGGAGGTTCGACGCTTTCTGGGTGCTTGTGTATTTTATCGCTTATCCATTCCTCATTATGCTCATGTTGCTGAGCCTTTGTATGCATTATTGAGGAAGGATAAGAGGTTCGTATGGACCTCAGTCCATAGAGAAACTATGAATAGGCTGAAGGAGGCTCTACAGTCTCCACCTGTTCTAAGAAGAGTAGACTACGGATGTGGAAGACCTGTCATTGTCACAGTAGATACTAGTCCAAAGGCGATTGGTTGGACAATAGGTCAAGATGATGCGGATGGTATGCGGCTTACCTCTAGGTTTGGAGCTAGGATCTTGACAGACAGGCAACGAGATTATCCTCAGGTGAAGCGTGAATTGTGGGGAGCGGTGACAGCGATGAAGACAGACCGTGAGTTTTTGATTGGTGCTCATGTAGTCCTAGAGACGGATTGTCTACCTCTACTAGGCATGATATCCAACTGTAGCACGCCAGACATAGCGATGTTACGTTGGATTGCCTATATTAGAAGCTTGAACCCAGAGCTGAAGCATATAAAAGGAAAGGAGAATATGGTCGCAGATATGTTGTCAAGAGCTCGATTTGTAGACGAGGATGTCATGATTTCAGAAGCTGAGGAAGAGGAGAGAAAGGATGCTCAGTGTCAGGTTAATCGACGGGCTACGAACTTGGAGCCGTTGATGTTTAGAGAAGAGCTTTACACAGGTAGACTTCGTGACATAGGGTATTATCTGAGCTTGTTGGAGAGACAAGAGAGATGGAGCAAAGTAGAGTTCAGAGAGATAAGGAAACAAGCTTACAACTATCTTCTGCATGATGGGTATCTTTGGAGACGGCCACGGAGGAGAGATGGGATGTTCATACGAGTAGTGGACGATCTGCAGACTAAGCAGCAACTAATGAAAGAGTTCCATGATACCTTATGGGCCGGACATTGAGGGATTTGGGCTACCTACATCAAGCTGAAGGAAAGGTATTGGTGGAAAGTGGGTTCTCGACTTGGTGGTGATGCCTCTGGGGTTATGGGGCATGCGATATTTGGTTCTGGCTCGTGAGGATCTCTCCAACTTTGTAGAAGGGCGAGCCTTGAGGACGAAGACCACAGAGGGGATATGTAAGTTTGTTCTTGAAGATATTATTTGTAGATATGGGTCTGTAGGAAGGCTACGTGCAGATAGGGGAGAACTACGTGGTACGGAAGCGAAAGAGTTTTTTGCTCGATATGGTGTGAAGCTCAAGCTTACTACTGCGATGAATCCAGAGGGGATTGGCAAGAGCGAACGAGGACATCCATCAATAGTTCAGGCTTTGGTGAAGGCGTGTGATGGTAAGCATAGAGAGTGACCTAGGTTACTCCCTTTTGCTTTATGGGCAGATAGAACAACTCATTGTTCTACTACAGGATATATGCCTGTTGAGTTAATGTTAGGACAGAAACCGATGATGCCAGCAGAAGAAGACTTTCCTACCTGGGCTACCTTGTCATGGGAAGATAATATGAACCGTGTGCAACTTCTCTCATTACGAATCAGACAGCTAGAATGTAGAAAGGAGGATCTCGCTGAAGCGCAGCGACGGTTGAAGACGGCTCGACTTGGGAACAAGGAGGTTTGATAAGACTCACAAACTACGACCAAAATCGATACAAGTTGGAGACTGGGTGTTGGTATACGACAGCACATTGGAGAACCAACACTCTACAGTTCGAAAGTTTTCGAGAAGGTGGTTTGGCCCTTACCTTGTCTCAGATGTACATCAGAATGCTACCTATTCCTTGCAAGAGCTAGATGGCACGCCTTTAAAGCTTCCAGTTGCAGGGAAACGAGTGAAGTTATTCAAGAAGAGAGGGGAGACTGTGGAGCTAGCTGAGTTCTTAGGTTCAGAGCAGACAGGAGCAAATGAAGACCTTTCTGAGACGGTCGAAGAGAGCGAAGACGATTTGGAGGACCATGAGGATCGGCGACGGATTGGCACATACCAGAGGATGTGCAGGTTTGGAGGGGATGAATGTCGTATTGTATATAGGTCTATACAGTGAAAAGTATTGCAGAGAGATTTTTTTCTATATTGTGTAAAGGAAGCTGCCCTGCAGCTTAACAAGCTAGGCAGGAGCTAAGCTGGGGCTATGCTTGACAAGCTGCCCCCTAGCTTGGATTGGAATATCACCCCTAAAGGAGTCGAAAGACACCAGAATGTAAAGCTCGACGAGGAGAGCGACCTCATGCTTCTAGTTTTGACAGAAAGTGTTTTAAGCAATAGTTAGTACGAGTTTTAGGCTGTGAAATATGTGAAAGAGGGAAATCGGTCGATTCTGGCTTGTGACTCGAACTCAGAATCTGATAACATGAGCGTGTAGGTGTTCACAAATATTATAGTTTTGACTCCTTGTTCATTAAAAACGGAGTTGTATAGAGAAGTTAGTGTAGGAAAGGCTAGTAAAGATTTTACAGAAAAATTTCTTCAGGTAAACATATGTACAAAAGTTTTTATCTTCTTGAACGGAACCAAAGGCCATCCCAGTGATAGGGCGCCTGCCTAGGAGGGAAGTGGTCTCAGGATCAATCCCCCCTGGCCTCTGGTTCCTATTCCGGCATGTTGGCTTCCTGGAAGGGAGTCTATGTTGGATATGCAGCCACGTCGTGCATATCTAGGGGCGGGAGACCGGTATCTCCCTTAATCGTGGGCTTCCTGGCCTAAGCCTCCGCATGCCATCTTGAATATACTATGGGAGATACCTGGTGCGCATATGGGGGGGCTGTAAGCCCTGTGGGGCAGCCTCATAAGTATAGAGGCTTCGGCCTACATTGGATGGCTTGTAGTATATTCAGGGTGGCATCAAGATGGCATCGAGGGCACGGGAAACTTTTGCTGATTATTATGTACGCATAAGGATAGCAGGGGAACAGCTTTAGCAGGGGCCTTAAAACTGAAGCGGAAGCGGACACTTTTCTGAGAAATGTTTCTTAGAGAGCTTGAAGCGAAAGATTGAAGCAGAATATTACAGCGGAAGCGGAAAATTACAACGAAAGCGGAAGATTACCGCGGAAGCTTGAAGCAGAATATTACAGCGGAAGCGGAAGATTACCGCGGAAGCTTGAAACGGAAGATTACAGTGGAAGCGGAAAACTACAACGGAAGCGGAAGATTACCGCGGAAGCTTGAAGCGGAAGATTACAGCGGAAGCGGAAAACTACAGCGGAAGCGGAAGATTACCGCGGAAGCTTGAAGCAGAATATTACAGCGGAAGCGGAAGATTACCGCAGAAGCTTGAAACGGAAGATTACAGTGGAAGCGGAAAACTACAACGGAAGCGGAAGATTACCGCGGAAGCTTGGAGCGGAAGATTACAGTGGAAGCGGGGGCGGAAGGAGGAGAATTAGAGTTTAAAAGGGGGTCATCGATAAGGACAGCAGGGGGCAGCTTAGCTAGGGCCCTGCTTATGATAAGTGACTACACTTATAAGGACAGCAGGGGGGCAGCTTAAGCTGGGGCCTTAACTTTTAGGTTATTTACCTACGGCGACTTGGGATCGGGGACAGTTTTGCAAAGGATTTTTTCTGAGAGAACTGAAGCGGAAGGAAGAGGATTAGGGATTTGGGGGTTGAGGACACGCAGGAGAAGCTAGGAGGCGGGAGAAGGTGAAATTGCTCACAGATTGAATTGGGAGAGCATCGTAAGAGAGAGAGGCAGGAGTTTTAGGCTTGGACGTTGTTTAAATAAACTGTTCTGGGGAAAAATTACTCTTAGGGGACAGTTCTATTGAGAGAGATCATTTGGAAATCTACAGGGGACTTTTGATCGACGTTGGATCAGATTTCTGAGAGTTTCTGTTGGGGCAAGGAGAGGAATAGGATTCAGGGGCCTGAATTTCTCTATTAGGTTCGGATTGAGACGTACTGGGTAGACTTTTGGCTTGACGGGTGAAGAGAGGTGCGCAGGAGAGAAAGAGAGAGATTTTCTGTACAATTGGAGAAATTGGTGGTGCAGACTACACTATAATAAAGTTAATTGAATCTTGAGAGACCTATCTGTGTACCCAAGGTGTGTTTGAGTGCTTGTTTTTGTAATTGGTGGACGCAAGAAGCAGGGTTTTGGAGATCTCATCGTCAGCGGCTACTTGTCTTTCTCTTCTGGTCGTTTTCTTGGATCGATCACAGTCAGGAGGTCCGCCCTCCCCAAGAAAGACTCTCAACACGACAACGTGGTAAGCACGAACAAAAAGGAGAAAATCGCAAGGGAGGAGTTGCTTAGAACAGTCACGGCAATCATGGGTGCTACTGGATGGGATGATCCCGTGGATACAATGTCTGTACATGCTTATTTGACGAAGAGTCAACATGAGGCTCTCATGGAAGAGAAGCGCAAACGAGATGAGCAAGCCCTAGCGAAGAGAGAACAGCTCTCAAGAGACAAACAAGAGGAGAAAAGTTCAGACCGGAGATTATGTCTCTACCAGAGGAGACTATGGAAGAGGTCATATCATCTACTCCTGAGAAGTCAGAGAAGAGCAGAGGTAAAGAGAAAGGTAAATCTCCTTCATACAAGCTTCAGTCTGATATTGAAGCTGCTACGGATCTGAAAGGAGTACTAGAAGAGAGAGTACTCAATGCCAAGATCGAGTTTACCTTGCGAGAAGTTCTTGGGATTGTCAAGAAGGAGTTTCATGATGTCATTATTGACACCATCAAACGAAAAAGGCAATTGGCAGGGGAAAACGCTGTGTCTAATGCATTAGACACAAGGATATCAAGAGAAGAAGAGTTAGAACTAGCTCAATGCCGCATCAACCGCAAGGTTCGGTTTGAGGATGATAGTGATGACAAGGTCTTTAATCATTACACTAGAGGACATTGGGCTAGAGCTACTACCGAAGCCTTAGTGAAGGTAGGAGAGATGATAGATCCGGTGGTTGCTCTCATTGATCCTGGATCAGAGATCAATATTGTCTCTAAGGACATCTACAAGCAAGGTGGATGGCCTGTTGATATAGATCATGGTTGGATGATCAGAATAGCGAACAACACACGAGGAGAACTCTATAGAGCTTGTCTTGATGTGAAAGTAAAGGTTGGAGATGTAACTATAGAACAAAACTTCTTTGTTCAAGATAGTACATCATACCCGGTGATACTCGGTCAACCTTACATTACAGCTGTGAGGATGGAGACCAAGGTTTTGGATGATGGATCTGCTTATGCGCGGATCAGAAGTCAGGATGGTAAGAGAGCGGTACAATTTCTAACTGTATCAGCAAACCATGAGCGGAACAAAGATTATTTGAGGGGTGGTTCCTTGCCTAAGGTCACGGAGGAATTCAAGGATTTTTGACAAGTACTGCTATAGAGCGAGGACATAGTGGTACACTGGAGAAGGTACTCTTGCTAGAGAAAGAAAGTGCTTTTTGTACAGGAGTTGTGAGATTTTCTGGGAGTGGATTTGCTACACATACACGACTTGCTGACTTGCAGAAGTGGGAGCAGAAGGTTCTGCGAAAAACTGAAAAAGACCTAAAGAGAGTTGGTGTGCTTGAAGAGGATGATAAGATAGAAGGTGTTTATTTGGAGTTAGGATTGGGAGATTTCATTGATGAGCTTGCTATGCATGAGCAACAAGATGAAGATCATGTGGTGGAAGTACACTCTAGGGAGCTCTATACAGCTATAGAGTCATTCGTAGATCCTGAAGTTAGAGTTGATACTAGGTACAAAACGGTAGACAAGAAGGTAAAACTTATTGCTCAGCCATTACCAAGTGATTCTAACCAGCGAGTCCAACAATCTTCGAAGGAAAAAAGTTTGAGAGATCTTAGTCGAGTCGGGCACAAGTTCACTGAAGCTACGCTCAAGGAGTTGAAGGTTGGTTCTGCAGATTTTCTTTTGCCTATGGAGGAGAATAGGTTTAAGGAGATGTTAACTAGACATGGGAAAGTCTTTGCTTTTGAAGCCTCAGAAATCAGATGTGTAGATCCCAGCATTGTGGCACCAATGATCATATTCACAATTCCACATGCTCCTTGGGACTTGAGGTCAATTCCTGTAGAGCGCATCTACCGAAACTCATAGAGCTCTTGAAGGAGAAGATGCAGATGAAGATCTTGGAAACATCGTTTGCACCATACTCTAGTCGTTGGTTTACAGTACCAAAGAAGAGTGGTGCATTACGATATCGTGTCGGAACAGCACAAAACTGAGGAAAAGACCAGAGCAGTCTGTAACCTACTTCAGAAGCCCTAAAACAAACCCCTGAAACGTAACCCTAGTCTGAAATCGCCAAAACGTAGCTCAAAGCAAGAGGAACTTCTCTTTGCTAACAACCAGAGCCACAACAGTATCATGCGATCCAAACCCAAGTCCAAACCACATCCACACACTAGCTCTTGGCTAAAGCTAGCTACCACAAGCCATACACAACCAACTAAGTCCTTAACGAACTCAAAAGGACGAAACCTGTAGCGAAGGAACCGAAAAAGACCTATCTGGGAACTTTCTCCTTTCGCCAAACGATCTTCAAATGTTGATAGGGTCTCCTTCCCTGACTCCGTTGGCCCAAGAAACCTTCAGATCCGGCTCCTGATAGTTGAGATATCGCTAATTTTCGATCGCAGGTGATCGAACCTTCAAAAACTCCTCCCTGCGGCTTAAAACCGCTCACATCGCACAAACGGATCGTCTAAACTGATATCCGTCTTCGCTGGTAGGTAGATCTGGCTACCCTGAACCCAACAAGACTCCAAACAAGCCGTTTGGAGTTCCCCTTGCAAAACTACTCGAGAAATTTGATCGCAGACTACAAAAAACTGACGTAAATCGGCTCCCTACGGCTCAAATTTGCTCACCACACCCAAACCAACAATCCAATTCACTTACAGTCTTCTCCTATGCGTACATGAGGACTCCCTGATCGCGTAGGCACCAAGAACGAAGAGCTTGGCTCACCGATCGTGAAGAACAATCCAATCTCAAGTCGCAGGCGATGAAAACCTGACGCAAGCGCTTCTCTGCGAGCCAATTTCTCTCACAACTCTCAAACCGCCCGATAAAACTTTGTATCGTCTTCAATTTCTTGAAGAACTCGTTGTTCTGATCCCGATGGATCCAAGGACAGCAAGTTTGGACTCCGGAACGGCCCGAACGGTCCAACTCTCCTTCACAGGTAACTGAAAACTTCAATTCTGCTCCCTGCGTCTCAATTTCTCCCAGAACACAACCCCCGATCCGTCTCTTCAAGAACCGTCTTAACTTGTGCGTAGCTTGCACAGATCTGAACCCGATGACACCTTGCGCGCGTGTATTGGACTTCCCAATTCTCCAAAACATCCACCGACAGGTCGCAGGAACAAGCAAGTCCTCTAAGCAGCCCCCTTGCAACAGTCTGTACGTACGAAGTTCAACCCTCAATTATAAGAAGCAGGCCCCTTGCGTCTTTAATATAACGCCTGAAGCCCTAAATACCCAATCAGCAAGTAACTAGGGGCCTAGCTTGATTTTACCTTTTTCTGAATCGCATAACTTCTTCTCTGGATGTCCAAACGAAATAAACAAGATGCCCATGGAAAGCTGACAACGAGCTCTATCCATCTATGCGATAAAAGTAAAGATCCGAAGTTGCACCAAAAGCTCGTAAGCTGGGGCCTAGCTTGTTTTCTCCATCTTTCGAGTCCTGTAACTTCTTCACTATGCGTCCAAACGAAGTAGACAAAGTGCCTATGGAATGCTCACAAGGAGCTCTATCCACTGGTGCGATAAAAACGAAGATCTGAAGTGGTGCTAAAAACCCGTAAGCTGGGGCCTAGCTTATTTTCTCCATCTTTCGAGTCTTGTAACTTCTCCACTAGGCGTCCAAACGAAGTAGACAAAGTGCCTTTGGAAAGCTGACAAGGAGCTCTACCCATCTATGTGATGAAAATGGAGATCTGAGATTGCGCCAAAAGCCCGTAAGCTGGGGCCTAGCTTGTCTTCTCATGAGTGTCTTTGGAGCGACAAGCATCGAAGTTTGAATTTCAAGTAGGAGCCGGTCCACGACACGACATCCACCCCCTCTGAACCTGTGCATCCTCCGGTATGCACCAGAGATACCAACCAAGGAGTGGACCGGCTTATCGTCCTACTTCCCATCGTAACCAACCTCACCTTCAAGATCTTCTGCATAATCCTCATCCTCAAACTGAAACTCCGTCAAGATATCTGCTAGATCGACCTCCTCATCTCTCTTTTTGAAAATCTTGACGCGTTTACCTGCCACTGGTACCTTCAAGCTTATTCCATCCAACTCTTGCAGGGCGTAAGTTGCGTTGTCATGAACCTTCTCCACCACATACGGACCAAACCATCTTCTGGAAAACTTCCGGAGTGCACTATGCTGGTTGTCTAGACTGTTGTCATAGACTAACACCCAATCACCTTCCTTGATTTCCCTAGGTCTCAAACGATGTCGCTCATCAAATCTGACCTTGTTCTTCAACCGTGCTTCTCGCAGCCTACCCAAAGCAGTTTGGATATCCTCTGGTCTTTTCTCTAACTGCCTAATTCGAATAGCAATAAGCTCTTCTCTAGTCAAATTGTCCTCCCAAGGTAACACACTCCATGTCAGAACATGTTCTTCAATCGGCATGATAGGCTTTTGACCTGTGATGAGTTCCACCGGCATGTAACCTGTCACCGAGCTGTGCGTCGTTCTATCTGCCCATAACGCAAATGGTAAGAGTCGAGGTCACTCGCGCACCCTTCCGTTGCAAGCCTTCACCAAAGCCTTCACAATGGGTGGATGACCACGTTCACTCTTGGCATTCCCTTCGGGGTTGTAAGCAGTTGTCAGTGACAACCTCACCCCACACCTTGCAAAGAATTCACGAGCCTCATGTGCATCTAGCTCTCCCCGATCTGCAGTGATCTTTCCCACACATCCATACCGACAAACAACCTCTTCCAAGAGAAATCTACATACCCCTTCAGTTGTCTTCGTCCGAAGCGCCCTACCCTCGACTTGATTTGAAAGATCCTCTCTAGCAAGTACCAAGTATCTCATCTGCCATAATCCAACCGGCATAATCACCAAGTCTACCACCCACTTGAAGTGGATCGCCAATGGATAAGTCGGATGTAATCCGTCACGATGTCGGATATTCGAATACATCTGACATGTCAAACAAGACTCCACAAAAGATACAACATCCCTGTACATGTTTTTCCACCAATACCGCTCTTTCATCTTTGTAAAAGTGGTCCAAATCCCTCGATGTCCAGCCCAAAGACTCTCATGGAACGCCTTGAGCAACTTCTGCTGATCTTCCTTGTTGCAAATCACCCGTAGCGATACTCCACCTTTTTGCTTCGATCGCTTCCAAAGAAACCCATCCTGCAACATGAAGTTGTAGGCCTTCCTTCTAACTCTCCGAAACCTCTCATCTCTGTCCAACCTGTCTGCTTAACCATCGTACTAAGGTACCTCCCGATATCAAGCAAATCACCATCATACAACCCTTCAACAAACAACTCATCTTCTCTTCCTGTCTGTGCAATCGAATAGAACTCTGTACCCACGTCATCAATGTCTTTTACCATCTCATCTTCCCCATCATATCGAGCCCGAGATAACATATCCGCCATCAGATTATCCTTCCTTGCGATATGTCTAAACTCCGGGTTCAACGACTTGATATATGCGATCCATCGTAACATCGCAATATCAGGAGTTGAACAATTCATGATCATCCCTAACAACGGCAAGCAATCAGTTTCAACCACCACTACTGCTCCAATCAAATACTCTTTCTCAGTTTTCATAGCTGCAACAATACCCCACAATTCTCTCTTCACTTGCGGATAAGCACGTTGTCGAGCACTTAACACCTTCGCTCCTATCACGTCAGTTTGGGCACCTCGGCTAGGTTGATCGAGTGCGAAGTGGCGCATCCCGATAAGGCCGTTAGTGCCGTTAGGGCGAGTTGGAGAGAGAGCCCACTAGGGGTAAAATTCGCAGGTAGGGCTTGGAGGCCTTAGTTCTTTGAGTTGAGCCTTCAAGCTCCAGGCTATGGTGGATAGTCTAGTTGAGTGTAACCCGGATTCTCTTCGCGTTTAGAGTGGGTTTGGCTTGACCGTTTGTGAGTAATCCTTGTTGTGGTGTTGGAGATGGTAATTTCTCTATACAGATTACTCAAAGAACTGAGTGCAGGTCAAGGCGGAGTTCAGTAAGAGCTCGCAGATCTGAAATCGGAAATCGTCCGCTGGTATCTTCGGGCGTTGTTGTTCGTGGTTGATTGTTTGGAGCTGTGATCAAGGTGTGTGGGCGCCGTGCTACATTGCTGGTCGCAGATCGATTTGCTGTTGATTGGGGTCGAGTGGAGATTTCTGTCATGCGGAAGCGCTGCAGAAATTTTGCGGAATGTTCTTGAAGTGTGTTGTTGGAGCCGGATTGTGCGTTTGGGCGTAGCAGCTGAAATACTTGTCAATGTCGGGCCGGAGTGGACTCTTTGGAAGCGCATTGGAAAGACGATTCTAGCGCACTAAGTTTCGTGGAGTTTGGCCAAGGATTGAAGAAGTTATGGCATGTCGAAGTTCGCTGCCGTGAAACCCGCAAGCAATCGGTGCAATCTTCTGCAATTCGAGCCTCTTCTGGTGTGTGTGTACCTGTTCTACTCTACTTCAAGCGGAGCGGAGTGGAGAGTGAGCGGGAGTGTCGAGGTGTGGAGTGCGTGTTAGGAGGCGTTTCGAGGCTTCGAGGAGCAGAGGTGCGTGAGTGCGGAGGAGTGAGAGCGGAGTGCGAGAGTGCGGAGGCGGAGCGGAGCTGAGCCTGAGCCTGAGCCTGAGCCTGAGCCCGAGCCCGAGCCCGCCGCAAGCCAGCTTGCTGGCGTGCGTGAGAGAGGTATCCAAGCTTCAGGTGTGTGGGAAGGGTAAAACCAGCTGGTCACCCATCCCAACACTATTCTTGGACCTGGACTCTTGACTCTGTAGTCTTAGCTTTGGCTTTACCACTAGACCAATAGCTCTTGGTGTCCTATAGGGATGCGTGCAAGTACTTATGGACTTGTATAAGGTAGTAGGAGACCTTCTCGCACGTCCCTAGAGGAGTGGTAGGACGACCCCACAGTATTAGGGGGAAGCTATAGTTGTGGTAGTGTTTGCCTACACCGTAGAGGCGTGTATGGAGGCAATTGGTGGCAGTTGTCTTGGGTGAGCTAGTAGAGCTACCACGTGGATGTTTTTGGAGCTACTAGAGGTGTGGACATCTAGTTAGTGACCTCCAGTGTCAGTTACGACTGTTGGTGACCATATATTGTGCATGTGGTCACCGACAAGGAGTCGTCAGTCCGGGTGGGACTGGGTTTCTCTTTATGTGAATGTTTGAGTGTGGAGGGTTATCGTTTGGACTTCTTGTGGTTGGAACCCCTCCATACTCTGCTTCCTGTTTGTGCGCCGCGTTTGCTTGTGTTGGTGCTTGATTTCCGGAGTGAGTTCACTCCAGTGTGCTGTCGATAGTGAGGCTGGAGTTGCGGACCAGTCAGACTATCTTTGTCTCTCTCACGGTGCGGTTGGAGTGACGACCAACAGACCGTGAGAGGCTGCCTGTGGTGATGGCAGGTACAAGTTGCCCTTACCTTGACCGTCCTAGTAGGGGATAGGTGAGCTCAGTAGGAGCGGGGTTAGGCAAGTGGTGGTTACGGTGGTGACGGAGATTGCGACATTCCGGTTGGGGAGTGTGTTAGCGGGATTCTCTCATCACGGAGTTCTCGGGAGGTTCTGGTGGGGACTTCTCGGACAGTGGGTATACACGGAGTGGGGTGAGGTACCGACTACCTACACCATTGCCGTCGGTTGTTCCAGAGGACGAGTCAGACGCAGACATCGCGTTTTCTGATGGTGAGTCTAGTGTCGCAACACCGTTGTTGTGGGACATGGACGAGATCTATGGTGCCACGAAGGGGCCTCGACGTTACTCGGGTACAGTTGGTACCATTGAGCTGGATGACTTCATACAGGAGTTCGACAGTTGGTGCGATCTACAGCAGATGCGGAACCCACAGCTGTTTACACCCTTCATGGCGTGGAAAGGTTTGTTCCAGCACTTGGAGGGACCGCCGATGGACGATTATCATGAGTTCAGGCGAGATTAGAGTGTTGAGATCGAGTTGTGGAGACAACATTGGTCTCCCAACTACGTTTCTATCACTACTGGCGCAGTTTCGGGAGGCGTAGCACCTGCGAGTTCGGGTGCCATTAGCAGTGGTACAGCCGCAGGTGGCGGAGTACCTACTACCAGCGGTGCGTCCTCAGGTAGTGGAGCAGGTGGTAGTGTGAGCGGGATACCACCAGGGTTTAACCCTGTGGTTCAGTTCTTCCAATGTTTGAGGAAGAACTATCAGGGTGTGCGGACCGACAAGTTGAGGAGTCTGCAGGAGTTCCAGCGGAAGACTGGAGAGAGCCTACGCGAGGCGTTTACTCGCATGAGGCGGTTGATCAGCGTTACCCAAGGGGTGACGGAAGCACAGGCAGTCCAGTTCTGGTATGGGATACTAGACCGGGAGCTGCGTAGGAGAGTTAGAGATGCTACTCTTCTTAGAGATACCGCTCCGACGTTGGCGGTTGTCTTTAGTCTGGCTGAGCGGATTGAGCTCAACATGGTGGAGGAGAGGGTGGTGGTTGCTGGGTTCAGCAAGGAGACACCACATGGAGCGACCACCTCTTCTCGAGGATCACAGGCTACGCAACAGCGTGGTGGTGGTGGTGGTGGTAAGGATCGTGCAGAGCAGTCACGATCGCAGGGAGGTGTAGGAGGATCTGGTGGGCAGAAGCCCCTGCCGTCCTTCTCTAGTCAGCAACAAGCGGGTCCTTGCTGGACGTGTGATGGTCCTCATCAGCAGAGGGACTGTCCACAGAGGAGAGGTTATGAGACGTCAGGGACATCAGGGACGTCTCAAGCAGTACCTAGGCAATGTGAGCATTGCGGACGACCTGGTCACAGTAGTGATCGTTGTTTTGATCTCCATCCTGAGTTGCGGCAAGGGAAGGCTGATCGTGGACGAGGCGGAGGAGCTCAGGGAGGCCGTGGTGGTCGAGCTGGAGGTAGAGGTCTAGCACCTGGGAGAGGACCGGTCGGTCCACCGCCTGCTACGACGTCAGAAGCAGGTATGGCTGCTCGGATTGAGCAGTTGGAGCAGAGGATAGCTAGTATGGCTATGGCTCAGCGGAGATCAGGTGGAACAGAGGCTTCCACGTCTTATGGAGGAGAAGGAGGTGACTTCGACTTCATGGCTGGTGTGGCGCAGATTGAGGCATCTGCGGCAGTGACTAGAGGTGCAGTACGTGCCTCTGAGCCACGAGGTACGTCAGTGGAGTTGGATCCACAACGCGGGGAGGCTGGTAGACAAGCCAGGCTTCCCCAGTCGTTCACGTTATCGGAGGCGTTGAGGACCACATCTATGGTTCCTAAACGACCTACCGATGGTGCAGTAGAGTTGGAGGCATCGACATCCAGGAGGGGGTGTGATGTGAGTCCACCTTCGACGTCTGTGGATGCGACGTCGAACCCGATGTTGGGGGCGGCTACAGCAGTTTTGCGAGCCCCACTATTCTCAGCCACGGATATGAGGACATTGGGAGTCAACTTGGCTCCAGTGTTCCAGTTGGCGGCCACGCTCAGTGAGAGCGAAGATGTAGTTACCTCTAGTGCTGAAGTAGTTCAGCGAGAGGCGGTAGACGTGTCCATGGAGTCGAGGATCAGGACAGCTACCAGTGGTACTTGGCAAGCGGCGGCTGCTAGGTTAGATGAGTTACCAGCTAGGCCGGCGATTGACCGTGCTAGTTTGGCACCAGGTGTGGTGTTGTTGGACAACAGAAGTGGTATCTTCTGTTTGGTGGCACCTTCAGGGAAAGTGTATCGACCCCAGAAGGTCTTGTTAGACTCTGGAGCCCAACCGTTGATGTTGGGAAAGGTGGCGTGTATTGGTTTGGGTCTGAAGAAGTCCGAGATAGAGAGATGTCCATTCCAGTTGCAGACATCTCTAGGGGGATCAGGAGGTACGGCTCTACACATGACACGTGAGATGTTGACGGTGAGAGTTCGGTCAGATCATCCCACGGATGGCTCTATGGTGAAGGCCAAGGCCATTGTTACAGCCGCAGAGTCTTATGATGTATTGGTGGGAGGTGCTGTGTTGTACCCTATGGGGTTCGTGATTGACTATTGGGCAGAGACAGCATCTTACAGACCAGGTTGGCAGTCCGGTGAGGGACGAGTGAGCCGCTTACCAGTGCGGTTCAGTGCTAGAGTTGGGACGACGGAGCCTACACCAGGAACGATGGCATCCGTTGCAAGGTTCAGTTCGATCATCACTTGGCCGGACGAGTTGTTGGAGGGTAATGCCCATGCGGAGGACACTCCGATCTATGAGGAGGTGGAGGACATGCCTAGCATGTCTACGTTAGTACCATCTGCCTTGGATGTGCCACTCTGGAGTTCAAGTGGAGAGTTGCAGCAGTATGCTGATCAGTTGGTGCAGCAGGCTTGGAGTGAAGCTTTTGTACCACCAGTAAAGGAACAAAGGGTTGTTCCTGCTACTGACCCTGTGACCTTATCACCGTTGGATACGACTCCCATTGTGTGGCAGTATCCAGAGGAAGGTGTATGTGTGCTGGAGCTGTTTGGAGGGATCAGCACAGGTTTGGCTGCGGTATTGCAGGCAGGTATACAAGTACAGCGATACTTGTATGTGGAGAGAGATGAGATTACGAGACGCATCTCATTGCGACATGTGGCACGTTTGGTGCAGAGATATCCTGAGTTGTTGCCCATATCAGCTGTTAGAGGATACCAGCAAGCATTACTGTCGGATATTTCGCTGCTGGGGGCGCAGGATCTTATGTTTGTGGGCACCATTCACTTGGTGATAGCCGGATGGCCATGTCAAGGTCACACGCGTGCAGGGAGAGGTCAGGGTTTACATGACCCGCGATCTAGGATGTTCTGGGAGATGTTACGGATCCTACGACATCTCCAGATGCATCAGGTGGATTCTCCAGCGTACATCTTGGAGAACGTTCCTTTGTTGGGTGATGCTCGTACACAGATGATGGCGAGTGTGCACCAAGTGCGGTCTTGGGTTGGACCAGCAGTGTTGTTGGATGCAGCGAGAGTGGGATCTCGTGCACATCGTCCACGGTTGTGGTGGACGAACTTGTTACCGAGAGAGGTGCTTAAGCGCGCACACGATGGAGTGAGACGACCAGCGCACCTCACGGTTGATAGCATCTTGGATGCAGGACGACGATCTCAAGTAGTGAGAGTCGTCGATAGGTCACCCATGGCAGTGGTGAACCTAGTGGGACGGCCCATGGTAGCATTACCCACATTGGTAAGCTTTCCAGCGTCACATGCTTACAGAGATGGAGGACCTGGGCTTGTGTGGGATGCTCAATTACGGCAGTTGGTGGAGCCCAATGCCGATGAGAGAGAGCGAGCGATGGGTTTCACTACAGGTACGACGGCAGTAGCTTCGGTGTCGGAGGCTTCACGTCGTCAAGTATTGGATCAAGCAATGGACTTGAATTCCTTGACATGGATTGTTAGCCTTGGATTGGCTGAGCAGCGTCGGATGCGATCGACGGGTGTTACTGCTCGAGCACTCTTGAGCTCTTTGCCTATCGGGTCGGTGGAGGCAAAGGCTGGGGGCGAGGCAAGTGGAGTTCGTCATCCTTGGACATCATGGGATGTCATAGGAGAGAGTGTGGAGCTTGCAGCTAGAACTGCAGAAGTTTTACGCACAGTAGCGGTGGAGGTTGTTGGTGGTGAGCAGAAGGAAACTGCTCCAGAGGCTGCAAGATAGCAGTCAACGACTTCGTCTTCTACCTCTAGCATGATGACAGAGGATACTTGGGAGCCGGAGATCGGACCCAAGCTTATAGGAGAGGAGAGACGAAGAGTCCAAAGATTCCTGAAGAGCTACAGGAATTGTTTTGCCTTCAGTATGAAGGATTTGGGTACCTTGAAGGGACCTGGTATACGGATCGACTTGGCTAATGACACGCCAATCTTTCGACGTCCTTACAGGTACAGTGACATGGAGAGAGCCTTGATCCAGAGTCGGACTCAAGACTTATTGGAGGTTGGGTTGGTGAAGATGTCGCATGGAGAGTATGCATCTGCCACAGTTATGCCAGCCAAGAAGGATATGTATGGCAACTACACGGATAGGCGGATGTGTGGAGACTACCGTCCTATCAATCGGCAGACAAAGTCCGATCAGTATGCCATGCCGACACCTGAGGAGATCTTTGATGCAGTGGGGCATGTGAAGGTCTTCAGTACTTTGGATCTTCGAGCAGGGTATCATCAGTTGCCAGTGAGAGAAGAAGATAAGTCCAAGACAGCATTCTGGGGAATTGACTCTCACGGCAAGGATTGTTTATATCAGTGGCGGTTCTTACCATTTGGGTTGAAGAACGCCCCTGCTGAGTTCCAAAGGGTGATGGACAGAATCCTAGCAGGATTGGATTTTGTCAGATGTTATATCGACGACATCTTAGTCTATAGTGCTACAGTGGAGGAGCACGAGAGACACTTACGGGATGTGTTTGAGCGGTTGAGAGCTCATGGGTTGAAGTTACACCCCGGGAAGTGTAAGTTCTTCCAGGAGTTGGTAGAGTATCTGGGCCACACCATCTATCCAGGTGGATTGGGTGTTCAACAGACGAAGGTTGAGGCTATTGCACGTATCCCGCGCCCCACAGATGTGAGTCGAGTTCGGGCATTTGTTGGTTTGGCGAACTTTTATCGTCGGTACGTGAAGGGATTTAGTGCAATTGCGAAGCCGTTGACCAAGCTGATGAAGGTGGACCAGGAGTGGCAGTGGGGAGATGAGCAGGAGCGAGCTTTTGTAGAGCTCAAGGATAGGTTGACATCTGCTCTCATCTTGAGGAGACCCGTTAGGGGGCGTCCTTTCCAACTGCACACCGATTGGAGTATGTTGGGACTTGGAGTAGTGCTGACTCAGCATGATGATGAGAAAAAGGAGTTCGTGGTGGCGTATGCCAGTCGCTCCAATAATTCAGCGAAGGCGAGGTATAGTTCGTATGAGGGAGAGTGTTTGGCGGCAGTGTGGGCTGTTGCACACTTTCGATGTTATCTGTTTGGGAACCCCTTTACTCTCATCACTGATCACCAGCCGCTCAAGTGGTTGATGGAGTCCGACAAGCTTACAGGGAAGCTTGCACGATGGGCTCTGATCTTACAGGAGTATGACTTCCAAGTAGTACATAGACCTGGAGTTGCAAACCTAGATGCCGACGGGTTGAGTCGCAACCCGTGCACGAGTCAGCAGGATCAGACTGGGGCTCGCTGGCAGGACGAGGTTGATGAGGAGATAGTGCCAGGGTGGCATGCATCTGCCTTTCTTTGTGTGTTGGCCATGAACTTTAGTATGGAGGGCCAAGTCGTATCTTTCTCTGGTCAGAGGGTAGATGATGAGTCTCCAGATCCTGAGGGTGGAGATGGTGTTCCAGACCAGCGAGATATCCATGATGATGTGACCGTGTTGGAGTATCTACGTACTGGTGTGGTAGTAGGCACAGTAAGTGCCAAGGAGCGAGATCGTGTCTTTCATAGGCGCACTATTTTACGAGTGCGTGAGGTGTTACCTTCTGGAGTACTCATGTTAGAGGGCCGTGATGGTGTTGTGTGGAAGGACCATGTGCGTAATTGCGCGCCATGTCATCTTCCCAACATTGATGGTACCGTTGACCCAAGCTTAGCAGTTGTACGCGCGGGCTTGAGGTGTATGTTGTGTGGGTCTGCTAGCGGAGCAGCCCGTATGTTGGTGTGTGATGGTTGTTCGAGAGGTTGGCACATGTCATGTTTGACTCCACCTCTCAGTAGTGTTTGACTCCACCTCTCTGATGTGTATGCGCACGACATATGTTGTGTTATGTGTATGCGCCACTTCGCACTCGATCAACCTAGCCGAGGTGCCCAAACTGACGTGACAGCTGTCGTGTGCATACACATCGCTACACAACATACATCGCTGTCAGAGGTACACCACACATACACATAACACATGGACGATGTCATACACATACACAAGTGTACCACAATAATCTGTATAGAGAAATTACCATCTCCAACACCACAACAAGGATTACTCACAAACGGTCAAGCCAAACCCACTCTAAACGCGAAGAGAATCCGAGTTACACTCAACTAGACTATCCACCATAGCCTGGAGCTTGAAGGCTCAACTCAAAGAACTAAGACCTCCAAGCCCTACCTGCGAAGTTTACCCCTAGTGGGCTCTCTCTCCAACTCGCCCTAACGGCACTAACGGCCTTACCGGGATGCGCCACTTCGCACTCGATCAACCTAGCCGATGCGGTAAGAGGTACACCACACATACACATAACACATGGACGATGTCATACACATACACAAGTGTACCACAATCGCCCTCCCTAACTGGCGGTTAGGTCCCTCTAACTCCAGATAGCTCCATATCCCAACTACGTGATACACACCTTCATGGGTGCAAGGATCAGGAGGCCGGGTGCTACATTGCTCCATCGTTAGTCGCCTGTCTGCAATCCATACCACGCAAAGATCTAATCGACTATCTCCGCTATATACATCGAGGACAAACCCACCGTCCAGTAGGAACTACACTGAGAGGTGGAGTCAAACATGACATGTGCCAACCTCTCGAACAACCATCACACACCAACATACGGGCTGCTCCGCTAGCAGACCCACACAACATACACCTCAAGCCCGCGCGTACAACTGCTAAGTTTGGGTCAACGGTACCATCAATGTTGGGAAGATGACATGGCGCGCAATTACGCACATGGTCCTTCCACACAACACCATCACGGCCCTCTAACATGAGTACCCCAGAAGGTAACACCTCACGCACTCGTAAAATAGTGCGCCCTGCGGTCACGTCCAACGTCGTCGGTGCAGTCTGCTGTAGATAGATATAATCGCCAGGATGAAACCTGCGAATCGACGGTCGATAACCTCCTCCTCGGATAGTCGCATATCGCAACGTGTCTCTATGCTGAGCAATCGCTAGGTTCTCAAAAGCCATAGGCATAACTCTCCGAAATGTCTCTGCTCGTTGAGAACATGCTCTCACCCACATATCCGGGTCATCAAGGTCCAGCACCTCAACAGAATCACGACGAATGGCCGAAGATAGATCTGGATCTCGGCCATACAATAGAAAATACGGTGAGAAGGAAGCCAAAGACGCTTGTCGGCTAAAACGGTAGCCCATAACCAACCATGGTAACTGCACATCCCAGTCTCCCAAGAGGCCCTTCTGCAAGCCATACTTGCGCAATCCTCTCTTCACCGTCTGAACTACCCTCTCCGCCAAACCATCCGCCTCAGGATGATCTCGAGATGTAGTCCGATGATCAATTAGCGCCTGATCACACAAGGTCTGAAACTCACCAAGGAACTCTGTACCTTGGTCTGTCAGCACTTCAGCTGGTGCTCCAAAACGACTCAGCACTCGATCTAAGAACGCGTACGCCGTCCCTTCACTCGCCTTGTCTGGTAATGCCACCAACTCAATCCACTTGGAGAAGTGCTCCACCATCACCAACACATACCGGTGGTGACGTACGGTCAACTGTAAGGGTCTCGCAAAATCCAAACTCCAACGGTAACCCAACCCCATAATCGGTAAGGGGTGTAACTGTGGAGTAGGAGCATTAACGATGCTCGTACTCGATCACAAACCACACATCGTGCGACAAACTGTTGCACATCGATGTGCATACCACGCCACCAATACTGTCCTTGGAGTAAGCTATGCGTACGCTTCACTCCAAAATGTCCCAACTCCTCATGGGCATGTCGTACTAACTGTGCCCTCTGGGATGGATGTGGCACTATCCGTACCCTTCCATCACCCCACACTCGAAGTACATGTCGTCCTTCTCGTCGAAATCTCTTCGCTCGTTGAAGAACACGATCTCGCTCCTTGGCACTTACTGTGCCTACTACCACACCAGTGCGTAGATACTCCATCACGGTCACATCATCATGGATATCCCGCTGATAGAGAAATTACCATCTCCACCCTCAGGATCTAGAGACTCGTCATCTACTCTCTGACTAGAGAAAGATATGACTTGGCCCTCCATACTAGAGTTCATGGCCAACACACAAAGAAAGGCAGATGCATGCCACCTTGGCACTATCTCCTCATCAACCTCGTCATGCCATCGAGCCCCAGTCTGATCCTGCTGACTCGTGCACAGGTTGCGACTCAACCCGTCGGCATCTAGGTTTGCAACTCCAGGTCTATGTACTACCTGGAAGTCATACTCCTGTAAGATCAGAGCCCATCGTGCAAGCTTCCCTGTAAGCTTGTCGGACTCCATCAACCACTTGAGCGGCTGGTGATCAGTGATGAGAGTAAAGGGGTTCCCAAACAGATAACATCGAAAGTGTGCAACAACCCACACTGCCGCCAAACACTCTCCCTCATACGAACTATACCTCGCCTCCGCTGAATTATTGGAGCGACTGGCATACGCCACCACGAACTCCTTTTTCTCATCATCATGCTGAGTCAGCACTGCTCCAAGTCCCAACATACTCCAATCGGTGTGTAGTTGGAAAGGACGCCCCCTAACGGGTCTCCTCAAGATGGGAGCAGATGTCAACCTATCCTTGAGCTCTACAAAAGCTCGCTCTTGCTCATCTCCCCACTGCCACTCCTGGTCCACCTTCATCAGCTTGGTCAACGGCTTCGCAATTGCACTAAATCCCTTCACGTACCGACGATAAAAGTTCGCCAAACCAACAAATGCCCGAACTCGACTCACATCTGTGGGGCGCGGGATACGTGCAATAGCCTCAACCTTCGTCTGTTGAACACCCAATCCACCTGGATAGATGGTGTGGCCCAGATACTCTACCAACTCCTGGAAGAACTTACACTTCCCGGGGTGTAACTACAACCTAACCCTTGAACCTAACCGCAAACCTGTCTCCATCTTCATCATCCTGTCCGACTGTCCATCCAATTGCAACTGGACTTGTATCCACAGTAAGAACCACCGGCCTAGCACCATTGTAATCAATCCTTCCCAGAACTGGAGGAGATGATAGTAAAGACTTCAGCTTCCTTACCGCATCAATATGCTCTTCCTCCCATCTGAATTTATGACCCTTATGCAACAATCCATACAACGGATCCGCCACATGCGCATAATGAAGAATCCAAATGTGGTAGAATACACAAGCACCCAAAAATCTTCTTACTTCTATCAGCGAGTTGCAAACCTCCTTCATCCTTCCAATCGCATCCACCTTGTTCGGATCTGGCTTCCGACCAAACGATCCACACAAATGACCAACGATCAAAACCTCTCTAACTCCAAACGTAGACTTCGCACCTGATAGCGTAAGATGAACTTCCTCAAGTCGAGATAAGATCTTCTCACAGTCTGCGATGTGATCAGTGACGTATCACCGACACCCCCTCTGATCTAATGCTTCATCCTTCTCATCTTCCACACATCCTTTGATGGGGATGTCATCCAAGAACGGCATCATCTTTTCGGGGATGAAGTCCCTTAGAACTCGATTCATCTCGTTCATCATGTGTGCTACCGAGTTGGTAGCTCCCTGTGGTAAGGTACACATCTTAACCAACCCCAAAGGTGTCCTCATTGTCGTGAAGCTTCTGCTCTCCTCCGCTAGTTGAAACTGATCATACCCCGAGTAAAGATCTCCCATTGAGTAAATCGCTCTTCCTGCAAACGCTTCTGCAAACTCATCCACAATCGGTCCCACCCCAGCATTTCTGATTGTTACTCCGTTCACCGGCTGCATGTCTTGGATGAACCGCAGCGACCCATTCTTCTTTGGTACTGTAAACCATCTGCTTGAATATGGTGCAAACGACGGCTCCAAGATCTTCATCCGCATCTTCTCCTTCAGCAACTCCACTAGTTTGGGCAAGTGAGCCCGCGGTACTGGAATTGGTCTCAGGTTCCATGGCACATGCGGTACCGTGAAGATAACCATCGGGGTAACAACGTACGGATCTACACACCCAATCTCATGTGGCTCAAAAGCAAATGCTTTCCCATGTCTTGAAAGCATCTCCTTGAAGCACATCCTCTCTTTTGGTAGAAGAGACCCATCAGATCCAATCTTCAGCTCTTCAAGGGTCTTCTCCGTGAACTTGTGTCCTATCATTGCCGGATCTCTCAAACTCTTCTCCTTTGAAGCTCGATCCATCTGTTGGTTGGTGTCTTCCGGCAAAGGACCAGCAACTGGCTTTACTTTCCTATCCACTGTCTTGTACCTTGTCTCAACTCGAACCTCCGGTGCACGAAATGATTCGATCACCGAATAGACCTCCCTTGAATGAATCTGCACGACCTTATCCATATCCTCCCATCCAATAGACATGATCTCTCGCAAGGGATCTTCCAACCCATCCTCTTCATAAACACCAGAAATCCATTCATCCCCTTCTAGCTCACCCAACTCTTTCAACATCAACTCAACACCACGCAAATATTTTTGTTCTTTTCTTCTCAGCTCTTCTATCTTCTTGTAGACAGCAATCCCACACTCTGAAAATCCAATAAACCCTGTACAAAAGGCACTATCTCCATCAAGCGAGAGTACCTTCTCTTGCGCACCACCACAATCTCGCTCTATAGTGGTACTCAACGAAAATCCTTGAACTCTTCACTCACCCTTGGAAGCGGCTTCTCCCTCAAACGATCTCGGTTGCGCTCGTGGTTGGACGGTACAGTCAGGAACTGTACCGCTCTCTTCTCATCTTGACTTCGGATCCTAGCATACGCAGATCCGTCGTCCAGTACCTTTGTCTCCATCCGGGTTGCTATGATGAAAGGTTGACCCAGAATGAGTGGGTATGATGTTGCTTCCTGAACAAAGAAGTTTTGCTCGATAGCAACATCACCTACGCGCACTCTGACGTCTGGACAAGCTCCATACAAATCTCCTCTTGTGTTGTTGGCTGCTCTTATGACCCATCCATGCTCTGTGTCGATCGGCCACTTCTTCCTCTTGTATAGCTCCTTCGACATGATGTTGATTTCTGATCCATGATCGATCAGAGCAACCATCGGCTCATCCAAGTCCTCGATCCTCACCAACGTCTCCGTCGTAGCTCGAGCCCAGTGACTGTGACTGTAATGACTTGAGCTCCGCTTTCCATCCTCCTCTTCATCCTCGAAATGCACCCTGCGCCTTCGATCTCTTTCTTCCTCTGGAGAATAGACACTGCACCTTGCAAGATCTCTCTCCTCATCCACTGACATCCTAGTATCCAAAGCATGTGATAAACCAGTCTCACCCGTAATTTGTCGTTTCCGTTTGATGACATCGATGATGACATCATGAAACTCACGCTTGGCGATGCTTAATACTTCTCTCAAAGTAAACTCCACCTTCGCATTCAGAATGCGATCTTCCAAGACTCCCTTCAAGTCTGTTGAAGCCTCGATATCCGACTGTAGCTTGTACGCAGCCGGCTTACCCTTCTCCTTCTGAGATTTCTCCTTCGATGAAGAAGGAGCATCGTCCATCGGTAGGTCTTGAGCTCCTGCATCCCGAAGCTCTTGGTGAATCTTCTCCCCTCGAGTCTGTCTCTTGGAAGAAGTTCCTTCCCCTGCATCCTCTGAATCTCGCCTTCTCTTCTCTTCCAACAACGCTTCGTGTTGGTTCTTGACGATGTAAGCATGCACCGATAGAGCTTCTATCGGATCCTCCCATCCAGTATCCTTTCTGATCGTAGCAGCTGTCCTCTGCAACGTCTCACGTGCCATCTTCCCTTTCTGTTTCATGGAGATGGCAGATGACCACAACTCACTTGGCTCAACTTGCTTGTTGAAACTCCTCTCAGCCTGATCCTCTACCCTTGTGCCATAAGTTCCAGCTTCCATGATTGCGACTGCTTGCGCTGATAGGTGGTCCTCAACCAACTTCTTCATCCCTCCTCTACCAAAGTTGGTCTGAAGAAGTGCACCAGTATCCCTCAACGCTACCTTCCCATCCTTCCAGAAGATCACTCCTTGCTGTAGAATATCTGTGAACTCCTTGCAATCTCTGCACGGATGATCAGTACTATCGCACCAGATACACCGCTGGATCCAGCCTTGCTTCTCAACAGGTTTCGTTCCGCTTGTAGACCCTTGCTCCTCCAATCTGGTGAGCTTGATCTGCAGATCTCGCATTCCACGCAAAATCTCCTCAAAGTTTGAATCATCCTTCTTCGGAGGTACCATAGGTGCCTAAACAACTGGAACAACTGGAACAGCTGGTACTACCTGTCTAGCAACATGAACCACTGGTCGGACTACATGAACAGGTGTTACAGCTGTAGGTGTTGGTGCCAATCTCCTAACAGGAACTTTCTCTCGCCTCCGCTCCCTCTTGGTGAGCAGACCAACAGCTTCTTCAACCTTCTTCCACCTGCTAGTCAATCCATCGTCCTCCTCCCGGTCTTCCAGAAGTACCTCTAACTTCTCCTGCAACTTCTCATCTGCAGCCCGAAGAAATAGCTCTGTCTTGTTGGACTGCAACGTCAACTTCTCCATCCTGGTTAGCCGTGAAAACTGCTTCTCAAACTCCCTGAGCAACTCTGTAGCTTGTAAACCCTTCCTCGGTTGCTCAACCCACTCCAAGAATGACTTCTTGGTGACTCGATCAGAGTCCTCCAAGAAGTACTCATCCATCAAAGCACGAGCAAACGTCTCCCAGTCCTTGTTAAAATGCTTCGTTAGCATTTTAACATGATCCCTAATCTCTGGAGCCGCTGCCAACTCAAACATCTCAATCATCTCATCTTCTGAGACCCGGTTCAGCTCCATCTCCTTCACATAATGTCTCAGATACCTTGAGACATCTCTTCCATCAAACTGGTCAATCCTGCTGACCACCGCTTGTAGCACCTTTGTTGCCAAAGCTTCCTTCCGCTCATCAGATTGTTGCTGCCGTAAGAACATAGTGAAAGCTTGGAACATCGATGCAGTCGTTGGATCCAACTGCACTTTCGGCAACCCACTTGAACCACTAGCTCCATCTCCATCACCTTTCCCATCCCCACTCATGACTGCCAATCTCTTCTTCAAAGTTCACACACAGAAGAAATCTCCACCCCAGACCTTCACGTCGAGTTCACCACCGTATCGTGTCGGATATTTTGTGCGTGAAGGATGTCCAGGAAAACGCGAGGTTCCTGGCTGTGGAGATGCTGTGTGCCAAACAGAGACAAGACAGAGAAGAACAACCACGAAAAGGAATGCTGCGATATATACCACTCTGAAAGTATGTACACTGTCGATTCTTTCTCCAAACAGCACAAAACTGAGGAAAAGACCAGAGCGGTCTGTAACCTACTTCAGAAGCCCTAAAACAAACCCCTGAAACGTAACCCTAGTCTGAAATCGCCAAAACGTAGCTCAAAGCAAGAGGAACTTCTCTTTGCTAACAACCAGAGCCACAACAGTATCATGCGATCCAAACCCAAGTCCAAATCACATCCACACACTAGCTCTTGGCTAAAGCTAGCTACCACAAGCCATACACAACCAACTAAGTCCTTAACGAACTCAAAAGGACGAAACCTGTAGCGAAGGAACCGAAAAAGACCTATCTGGGAACTTTCTCCTTTCGCCAAACGATCTTCAAATGTTGATAGGGTCTCCTTCCCTGACTCCGTTGGCCCAAGAAACCTTCAGATCCGGCTCCCGATAGTTGAGATATCGCTAATTTTCGATCGCAGGTGATCGAACCTTCAAAAACTCCTCCCTGCGGCTTAAAACCGCTCACATCGCACAAACGGATCGTCTAAACTGATATCCGTCTTCGCTGGTAGGTAGATCTGGCTACCCTGAACCCAACAAGACTCCAAACAAGCCATTTGGAGTTCCCCTTGCAAAACTACTCGAGAAATTTGGTCGCAGGCTACAAAAAACTGACGTAAATCGGCTCCCTACGGCTCAAATTTGCTCACCACACCCAAACCAACAATCCAATTCACTTACAGTCTTCTCCTATGCGTACATGAGGACTCCCTGATCGCGTAGGCACCAAGAACGAAGAGCTTGGCTCACCGATCGCGAAGAACAATCCAATCTCAAGTCGCAGGCGATGAAAACCTGACGCAAGCGCTTCTCTGCGAGCCAATTTCTCTCACAACTCTCAAACCGCCCGATAAAACTTTGTATCGTCTTCAATTTCCTGAAGAACTCGTTGTTCTGATCCCGATGGATCCAAGGACAGCAAGTTTGGATTCCGGAACGGCCCGAACGGTCCAACTCTCCTTCACAGATAACTGAAAATCCCAATTCTGCTCCCTGCGTCTCAATTTCTCCCAGAACACAACCCCCGATCCGTCTCTTCAAGAACCGTCTTAACCTGTGCGTAGCCTGCACAGATCTGAACCCGATGACACCTTGCGCGCGTGTATTGGACTTCCCAATTCTCCAAAACATCCACCGACAGGTCGCAGGAACAAGCAAGCCCCCTAAGCAGCCCCCTTGCAACAGTCTGTACGTACGAAGTTCAACCCTCAATTATAAGAAGCAGGCCCCTTGCATCTTTAATATAACGCCTGAAGCTCTAAATACCCAGTCAGCAAGTAACTAGGGGCCTAGCTTGATTTTACCTTTTTCCGAATCGCATAACTTCTTCTCTGGATGTCCAAACGAAATAAACAAGATGCCCATGGAAAGCTGACAACGAGCTCTATCCATCTATGCGATAAAAGTAAAGATCCGAAGTTGCACCAAAAGCTCGTAAGCTGGGGCCTAGCTTGTTTTCTCCATCTTTCGAGTCCTGTAACTTCTTCACTATGCGTCCAAACGAAGTAGACAAAGTGCCTATGGAATGCTGACAAGGAGCTCTATCCACTGGTGCGATAAAAACGAAGATCTGAAGTGGTGCTAAAAACCCGTAAGCTGGGGCCTAGCTTATTTTCTCCATCTTTCGAGTCCTGTAACTTCTCCACTAGGTATCCAAACGAAGTAGACAAAGTGCCTTTGGAAAGCTGACAAGGAGCTCTACCCATCTATGTGATGAAAATGGAGATCTGAGATTGCACCAAAAGCCCGTAAGCTGGGGCCTAGCTTGTCTTCTCATGAGTGTCTTTGGAGCGACAAGCATCGAAGTTTGAATTTCAAGTAGCAGCCGGTCCACGACACGACAACGGTTCATCCAAGATATGCAACCTGTGAACCAAGTGACCATCAGAAATACAGGCATAGGACCTATCGTCGGAGAGTTTGCTGAAGCGTTTGTTGAGAGGGCTATTTACTCTATAGGAGATCTTTATTCTGGATACGATCAGTTTCAACTTGCTGAACAGAGTAGAGATATCACCACCATGAGGACACCGTTGGGGTTGGTCAGAATGTGCACGTTACCACAAGGAGCAACAAACTCGGTAGCGCACATGATGAACGGGATGAACAAGGTTCTTCGTGAGTTCATTCCTGAGAAGACCATGCCTTTCTTGGATGACATTCCAATTAAGGGATGCGTTGAGGAGGAGAAAGATGAGACAATGGATCAGAAGGGGTGTAGAAACTTTGTTGCTGATCACATTTCAGATTGTGATAAAATCTTATCACGACTTGAAGAGGCGCACTTGACACTATCAGGTGCTAAGTCTTCATTTGGAGTGCGAGAGGTTGTGATTGTGGGACACCTATGTAGATGGTTTGGACGCAAACCTGATCCTGGTAAAGTGGATGCCATACAACAGATGAATGATACTTGTGGTTCAACAACAGAGGTGAGAAGGTTTCTTGAAGCTTGTGTCTTCTATCATGTGTGGATTCCACATTTTGCACATGTGGCTGATCCTCTTTATGATCTGTTGAGAAAGCACAAGAGGTTTGCATGGGAGGAGAGGCATACTGAGACGATTCAGAGATTGAAGCAGTTGTTATCTTCTCCATCTGTACTTCGTCGTGTGAGCTATGAGGATAGCAAACCAGTGATACTTACTGTTGATACTAGTCCGATAGTCATTGGATGGGCAGTAGGACAGGATGATGAAGAAGAGAATCGGTTTGCAGTCAAATTTCGAGCAAAGGTGTTGAGTGAACGACATAGAAACTACCCTCAAGTGAAGAGAGAGTTATGAGGAGTAGTTACAGCTATGAAAGCTGAAAAGGACTATTTGATTGGAGCGCCAGTAATAGTAGAAACAGATTGTTTACCACTATTAAGGATGATTACAAATTGTAACACCCTGATATTGCTATGCTACGCTGGATTGCTTACATCAAGTCCTTAAATCCTGAGTTCTGACACATAGCGGGGAAGAACAATCTAGTACTTGATATGTTATCTCGTGCGAGGTACGAGGATGAGGAGGAGATGATAGAAGATACAGAAGACGTTGGTACTACTGTTTTCTGTAGAGCTCAAGGAGGTGAGAGTGAGCATTCGAAACCGTTCATGGAGGAGCTATATGAAGGAAAATGGATAGACATAGGATGCTATCTAAGCCTGTTGACTAGATAGTCAGGATGGAGTGATGCCCACTTTAAACAAATCAGGAGGAAGGCTTATAACAAATAACCACTTGCTACAAGGTGGTTATTTGTGGAAACATGCTAAGCAAGGTGGTAAGATGTCACAAAGGGTTGTGTGCAAGATTGACATGCAGAAGTTACTCATGCAAGAGTTTCATGAGAGCTTGTGGGCAGGACATAGAGGTATTTATGTCACCTTTACAAAGCTGAAGGAGAGATATTGGTGGCGTAACATGCATAGAGATGTAGTTCAATTTGTGGAGACATGCCAAACTTGTCAAGAGTATTCAAGAATTCGGCATCGAGATGGGTTACATCCTACTTATCCACTTGCAATGCATTATAAGTGGGTAGTAGATCTTGTTATTATGCCAGTTGGTATATGGCAGATGCGTTACTTAGTTTTGGCACGTGAGGATTTGTCCAACCAAGTGGAAGGGCGAGCCTTACGGACAAAATCCACAGAGGGAGTCTGCAAATTCTTGTTGGAAGATGTGATTTGTAGATATGGTTGTGTTGGGAAGATCACGGCTGATCGAGGAGAGCTGAACAATGATGAGGCTAAAGCGTTCTTCAAGAGGTGTGGTGTCAAGTTAGCTCTCACCACAGCCTACAATCCGGAGGGTAATGCGAAGAGTGAACGTGGTCATCCTCTTATTGTGAAAGCTATTGTGAAAGCTTGCAAGGGGAGGGCAAGAGAATGGTCAAGATTTCTTCCGTTTGCATTATGGGCTGATCGTTCGACTCATAGTTCAATTACGGGATATATGCCGGCGGAGTTGATGCAAGGACAGAAACCTATCATGCCCATTGAGGAGCACATACCCACTTGGAGTGTTCTACCTTGGGAGGATGGTAGGTCTACAGAAGATCTTCTTGCTGTCCGAATCCGTCAACTAGAGAGAAGACCTGAAGATGTAGAGATTGCATTGACTCTTGAGAAACAAGGACAGATTCGATAAGCGTCATCGACTAAGGCCGAAGGAGATTAAAAAAGGAGATTGGGTGTTGGTCTACGATAGTAGCTTGGACAACCAACACAGTGCGCTTAGAAAATTCTCTAAGCGATGGTTTGGCCCGTATGTGGTTCTTGTCGTGCTTGACAATGCCACATATTCACTAAGAGAGCTTGATGGGACAGAGCTCAAGGTTCCCATTGCAGGCAAGCGTGTGAAACTCTTCAAGAAGCGAGATGAAGAGATAAGCATGGAGGAAGTCGGAGCAGAGTTTGATATCTTGGATGATGACGGAGAAGATTTGGATGACAAAGATATTACTAACGACAACATCAGTGAAGAAGACGAAGATATAGTGTGATGCCGACCACAACTTGTGAGTGTTGGCGCATACCAGAGGATGCGCAGGTTTAGAAGGGGTGGATGTCGTGTTGTGGTTCGGCTCCTGTGTGAAATTCCTGTGTAACCTATGTTGTGTTTCTTTTCTATGTTTCATGAACCGTATCGCATAACTCACCGACGGTGTGATGAGTGCCACGTTTGTGATTATTTGTTTAAGTGATCGCACGGTAGAGGAACGTGCCAAGTCATCGATATGTGTGCGTTCACTTCAATGGTCCTTGTCGCCGCATTTGTGTATAAAATGGTGGGCCGAAGGTTCATACGGCATTCTCTCTCAGCGGATGATTCGTGAGGGTTCTCGGTGGTCTGCATGGAGGAGTGAAGAACTGCAGGAGTGGTGGTTATGGACGAAGGTCTGTTACCGGCTCCGATGTCGTAGCGAGAGTCTTTCCTTTGAGCAAGGACGTACCTTCTGGCTGTGATTAGCGATCGATGCACAGCAGAGCGACTAGTATCTCGTAGATTTCTCTCTGACTTCCTTGATAACTAAGCACTTTCTTTCTCTCAGTAAAGGGTCAAGATAACTACACGAAAACGTTGGATGATCATGGGCACGACAAACGGGATATGCGATGACATGATCTCTCGGTAGTATTCCTCTCCGAAGTTTCTCACTACTAGGGCTTCGTACATGGTTTTGGGTCGACAGATGTATCTTATCTCGCACTCGGTGTTAAAGTTTACAGGAGGGAGCTGATTTAGATCCATCCTTCGTTAGATGAGGATAAAGACGGTGAGATCCCATTCTTGGCCGTAAGTGACAACAGATAAGATCACAGGGACAGGCGAGAGCATGACTTGCGGGGTAAAGTTATGCTCGAAGGATCCTATCAGAAACTGTTGAAAATGAACTCGTTCCATGTACATCAGTTTAATCTGGAAAGGGTTTCGAAAAGGAAATCTGGGCGGTAAGTAGAGTCCTTCGTCCATCTCTCACAACATGTGCACTACAACTACTAAGGTATCTCGATCCATAAAACTCCGATACAATCTCATAGGATCACCACGATCTCTCCACGAACAATCTCTTGAATTTCTCAAGGTCGAATGTCCCCCACACAGGTCACTCCCCTTTGCTTAAAAGTTTTGAACACAAAACAAGGATAGGTGCAAGCTCCCTAACCGAGCAACCCAAGCCACACGAGCTGATGAGGTGGCACACATGCACATCGCATGTTTGATGCCGTCATACTCATCCACGTGTAGGTCGTCTGGGTGAAAGGTTCTAATGCATGCACCGTAACGTGTCCCAATACAAGAGACTAGACTAGACAGGTAGTCGACTTTACAGATCAAGGATCGCACTTTGCCACGTTGAGTGCGAACCTGACAACCACATGACGTGGTTACAACGTAGGTCGCTGAAGTCTTATCTACGCCTAGAATACTCCCCAAAGCAATACAAACGTCACACTGGATACTTTTCTGCCAGTTGCCGCTAACAAGACTCGAGACCTGGACTAGATACCGTTGTCGATACAACTCGACAGAAAAACAGCGAACTTTCACACATGATAGATACAGATCTACAGCTCAGTCTCCTCTCAAACTTGCCATGTAGATAGGATACAAGAATCACTACTTACAGGTCAAATTTCAGGAAGATCTGACGGCTAGATCTCCTCCCACAATTAACACAAATTTACAGAAACTAACACGCACTTCAAATCTCAGATTCAGGACAGAAGCTTCTTCGCCTAAATGAACCGTCCACTTTCACTCAAACTTCCTGTGCTATCAATTCAGAAGGTAAACTCACTACTCAGGAAATTTGAGCCGATTTGACCGTTCGGATCATCCTCCACAAATCAGCAAACTTGATGCTCCAGATTGAAAGCTTTCTGCACCTCGTCGTCTTCAAATCGCCATTGCGCTTAATGCGCTTAACATACGGTGGTGAAATTTGGGGTCAGAGCTTCAGCAACTGACAGACTACAAGCTCATGAAATCTGGTCTCAATCTGACGGCTCAATCACTCAATCACTCAAACTCCTTAATCTTACAATCGGAAGAGAAAGCTATGTATTCTCATCACTCTATGAACTTCAAATCGCCATAACGTATGCCTTGGACCTCCAAATCGAGTGAAATTTGTGGTCAGATTGCTCCTCCCGTCGAGAGCTCTCCGTCCATGCCCTCTGATCTCCAAAATCCCTCGTCAAAGTGCCCCGAACCTCCCAGAGCGCACACTTAGGTAGATGACAAGTTATCTTCACTTTTGGGTGGACCAATGGGAAGTTAAAGGACTCAACCTTGTCCTTTTCTGCCCCATGGAGACCCCCAGCAGATAATAGAGCATTCTAAGCTCATAAGAGCAATGTTTTAGATCCTATTACACCACAACTTCTACAATTGTGTCCAAAACGCACTTATACGCGTAATTTACATACTAACTGGTCCCACAACAGGACATTCACCCCCTCCAAACCTGCACATCCTCCGATATGTGCCAACTTGTTATCCATAGTCATCATCGTATCCTTCATCATGCTCTGAATTGTCAGGTTCATCATCATCTTCTCTCGCATAAGGTCTGGAAAGATGAGAATCAGACTCGAGAAGTTCATCGAAATCAAGAAATCCTTCACGTCTTCGGAAAACCTTGACCCTTTTACCAGCAATGGGTAACTTCAAGAGTGTATCATCCAATTCTCGCAAACTATATGTGGCGTTGTCGTGAACGACTACAACAACATAAGGGCCAAACCAACGTCGTGCAAACTTCTTGATAGTGCTGTGTTGGTTATCCAAACTGTTGTCGTATACTATGACCCAATCACCTTCTCGGAACGGCTTCTTTCGCAGTCGATGTGTCTAGTCGAACCGCTCCTTCAACCTCGCCTCCTTGAGTTTGACCAATGCTTCTTCGAGGTCCTCCTCACGTCGCTCAAGCTGCTGAATTCGTAGTGCCAATAGTCCTTTCCTATCAGAACCATCCTCCCAAGGTAGACATACCCAAGTAGGAACGTCTCCTTCCGCTGGCATGATAGATTTTTGACCGGTCATCAATTCTGTAGGCATGTAACCAGTGACAGTACTATGAGTAGTTCTATCAGCCCACAACGCAAAAGGAAGAAGTCTAGGTCAGTCCTCATGACGGTCCTTGCACGCTTTCACCAATGCTTGGATGATTGGTGGGTGCCCTCGTTCACTTTTCCCATTCGCTTCCGGGTTCATCGAAGTGGTCAACTTTAATCGTATTCCATATCTGTTGAAGAACTCACGTGCTTCATCTGCATTCAACTCTCTTCTATCTGCACGGATTCTCCCCACGCTTCCATATCTAGAAACGATATCTTCTAATATGAATCGACAGACAGGCTCAGTAGCTTTGGTGCGTAGAGCCCTCCCTTCTACAAAGTTAGATAGCTCTTCTCGAGCCAAAACTAAATGACGCATGCCCCAAATTCCTGGTGGCATGGCAACCAAATCCAAAACCCATTGGAAATGAATAGACAAGGGATATGTGGGTCTCAATCCATCCCTATACTGAATCTTGGATTGGAATTGACATTCAATGCATGACCCAACAAACTTTTCTACATCTCGATACAATCCTTTCCACCAATACCTCTCCTTGATCTTGGTAAAGGTCGCCCATGTACCTCGATGTCCTGCCCATAAGGTATCATGAAATTGTTCGAGTACTTGTTTCTTGGTCTCTGCATCATCCACTACTCTCAAGGGTATTCCATCTCTCCTCTTTGGCCTCTTCCACAGATATCCATCTCGTAATAGATAGCCATAGGCCTGATGTCGTATCTCCTTGAAGACTTTCTCCGTCCATTCTTCATACTTCTGAAGAGTGCTTAGATAGCGTCCGATTTCTTTGAGGCTCTCACAGTAGAGTTCTTCCTTGAAAGGAAGAACACCATCCAAGCGACTCCGGTCCTCGCTTGATAGTTGTAGAACTTGCTCCTCCTCTGCATCATCTTCATCCATATCTTCCGCCTCCATATCTTCTTCCTGAGAGTACTTAGCTCTAGACAACATGTCTGCCATCGAGTTCATCTTCCTGCTATGTGTCTCAACTCTGGGTTCAACGACTAATGTAAGCTATCCAACGTAACATAGCAATATCAGGCGTTGTGCAATTTGCTATCATTCCCAACAAAGGTAAGCAATCAGTTTCAAGTAGTACATGTGCTCCAATGAGATACTCCTTCTCAGCTTTCATTGCAGTTACAACGCCCAAGAGCTCTCGTTTGACTTGAGGGTATCTCCTTTGTCGATCTGTAAGTATGCGAGCACCAAATCTTATTGCAAACCTCTTTTCCTCACCATTATCCTGCCCTATTGCCCAACCTATAGCGATAGGACTAGTATCAACAGTAACGACTATGGGTCTACCACAATCATAGCTCAACTGTCGTAGAACTGGTGGTGATTTCAATGCTTCTTTTAGTCGCACCATAGCGACCCTCTGCTCCTCACCCCAAGTGAACCTTCTTCGCTTTCTCAGCAACTCATACAACGGTTCAGACATGTGACCAAAATGAGGAATCCACACTCGATAGAACAAACAAGCTCCCAAGAATCTCCTAACCTCTGTGGTGTTGGCACAATCTTTCATCCTCCCAATGGCATCAACCTTTGATGGGTTCGGACGTCGACCAAATGCCCCACAAAGATGACCAACCACAACAATCTCTGAAACTCCAAAGCTCGATTTCTCCGCTGAAAGAGTGAGATTTACCTCCTCAAGCCTTGTTAAGATCATCTCCACATCGTGAATATGATCAACCACAAATCTTCAACATCCATTCTCAGTAAGCTTTTCATCCTTGTCTTCGACTGCACATCCTTTCATAGGAATATCATCTATGAAAGGTATGGTCTTCTCCGGAATGAATTCTCGCAAAATCCTATTCATTGCATTTTGCACATGAGCAACGGAGTTTGTCGCTCCTTGTGGTAATGTGCACATCCTTACAAGCCCAAGTGGAGTACGCATAGTCGTGAGATCTTTGCTCTCTATCGCCAACTGGAACTGATCATACCCAGAGTATAAATCTCCAATAGAGTAGATAGCACGTCCAGCAAAAGCTTCTGCAACCTCAACTACTATGGGTCCTGATCCCATGTTCCGGATAGTCACCTTGTTAGCGTGTTGCATGTCTTGGATGAACCTAAGAGCCCTTGACTTCTTGGGTACGGTAAACCACCGACTCGAGTAAGGTCCCATAGATGGCTCTAAAATACCCATGCGTATCTTCTCCTTCAACAACTCAATAAGCTTTGGCAACATAGCTCGTGGTACTGGTATAGGCTTCAAGTCCCAAGGCACATGTGGTACTGTGAAGATCACCATGGGTGCTACAACACTCGTATCTACACATCCAATCTCTTCTGCATTGAAAGCAAAAGCCTTTCCATGCCTTCTCAACATCTCATGAAAATGCTTTCTCTCTTCCTCAGTGAGAAACTCACCCCCTCCAATCTGCAGTCGGTTGAGTGTCTCTTCTGTGAACCTGTGCCCTACTCTCTGTGAATCCCGCAGAACTGGTTCAGTCGATGCTCGTTCCACTTGCTTGTTAGAGTCTTCAGGTAGTTGAGTAGCCATCGGCTTCACTTTATGCGCCACAGTCTTGTATTTTGTATGAACCTGCGCTTCTTGATGTTTCATGGCTGTACTCCTTTTTAACTCCAACTCATGCTCTCCTTTCATCTGAAGCTGAACCTTGTAGCCATCCTCGACGAATCTTGTAATCTCTTCATATAACTCGCGTGAACGGATCACGACTAATCCATTAATCAAAGAATCGGTGCTTATAAACGACAAAACCTCCTCAAGAGTATTTTCAAAGCCCTCTTCTTCGTACACCCCGTTAATGAACTCCTGATCTAACAAAACTCCTTGAATTTTGAAGAGATCTTCCTGCTTCTTCACACATCGTCTTTGTACACTATCCATCTCTTCTATCACTCGAAATCTATTTACACATGTTTCAGAAAACTGAGCAAATCCATATTTAAACATCTCTCCTTCATCTTCTGATGCTAGCAGAAGGCTCTTTCTCCTATCAACACTCCCATACTCTCGCTCTACAGGAGTGCTAACTAAAAATCCGAAAACTCTTTGTCAGTCCTTAAGGGACTGTCCCTCAGCTTCTCTCTGTTCCTTTCATGACCCGTACGTACAGTAAGAAACTGTACCGCCCTTATACCATCTTGACTTCTGATACGAGCATAATGAGACCCATCGTCCATTACTTTCGTCTCCATCCTAGACGCAGTAATATACGATTGACCAAGGATCACAAGATAAGCAGCTACACTCTGAACAAAAAAGTTTTGTTCTATCTCTACATCTCCTATTCGAGTCTTGACAGCTGGACAAGCACCAAAAAGTTCACCTCTTTGGTTGTTAGCAGCACGAAGAACCCATCCATGTCCTGTGTCGATTGGCCACTTCTCCTTCTCGTAAACGTTTTTGGACATGATATTAATCTCCGAACCGTGATCCACCAACGCCACTATAGCCTCCGACAAGTTACCTAGTCGGACCCTTGTCTCTGTAGTTGCACGAGCCCAATATGCTCGAGAATAGTGACTCTCATGCTGCTTCTCGTCGCCATGTTCTGCAGCGCAGTCTGAAACTCTTGCCTCTCTTCCTTTCGACGCCTGTAGTACATGCTTTTGGGCAAATACGCGACCTAACTCTTCATCTTCTTCCCCAGTGATGTCAGTATCCAATGCTTTCACCATCACTGTATCCGCAGTCATCTACCTCTTTCTCTTGATCACATCTATGATCAACTCATGAAAATCACGTTTAGCTATTCCCAAGGCCTCTCGCAAGGAAAATTCTATCTTTGCATTCAAAATTCTCTCTTCAAGAATCTCCTTCAAGTTGGTGCTGGTCTCGATATCTGACTATAGTCTGTAGGTCGGTGCTTTACCTTTGCCTTTTGAAGACGCTCCTTTGCCTTTCTCTCTCATCTCCGTGTCATGAATAGGAACATCAACCATAGGTTCAGATGTAGATGCCCCTTGAGACGTCGAAGGAATATCGGAAGGTGATGCCTCTTGTTGCCCTCTCCTCTTAGTGGCTCTGGTTCTCCTTGTAGCCTCCTCCGGATCAGCAACATCATCATCACGTCTCCTTTTCTCTTCCACAATCGCATCCTGCCAGCTTACATGCTTCTCTTGTACCAGGTAAGCTTTGACACACCCTGCCTCTACAGGATCATCCCATCCAGTAATGCGGCGAATTGCCTCCGCACCTCGTAACATTACTTCTCGTGGAACTTCAACTACATCGCTCTTAACAGCTGCTACAACCGATACATCTACTTCAATCGCAAATGTTTCTGGCTCTATCGTGCGTATCGCCGTAGCTATACCAACCTGACCTCTCACCAAACTCTTCATTCCTCCCTTACCAAAGTTGGTACCCAACGGCGCACCAGTTTGGGCGAGATGAATCTTTCCATCTCTAAAATTCACGACTCCGGTTCTGAGAGCCTCGGAAAACTCCTCACAATCTCGACGTTGGTGTTCAGTACTGTCACACCAGATACATCTTCTAACAAAATTTCTGGTAGTTGAAGATGCATTGGTATCACCAGGACTCCGACTATGCTTTAGCTCTGCCATCTCTATTCTTAACTCTCTTAGACCCTTAACCAACTCATCGATTGCAGAATCTTCAATCTTGCTATTGGCAGGCTTAGGCAATGGAGCTAAAGAGACATCAGACCTCAAGGTTGCAGCTCTACCTCTTCCACGTTTCTGCTTCGTGAGAATAGTAACAGCTTCCTCTACCTTTCTCCAGTCTGTGCTCACTCCTCCTTCTTCTCCCTTGTCTGCTAGCATCAAGAAAAGCTTGTCCTCTAGATTTTCATCAGCAGCTTCTAGAAAAAGTTCTGTCTTCCTTAAGTCAAGCGTCGTCCTCTCAGATGGAGACAATTGACAGAACCGTTTCTCAAACTCACGTAGCAACTCATTTGGTGTCATCTCATTCCCCGGACGCTGCTCTATCCACTCCAAGAACGTTCTCTTGGTTACTCTATCCGCATCATCATCAAAAAAATCACTCTTCAACCTCTGCTCATACTCCTCCTAAGAACTCGTACGTGCATCCTTCAGCTTTGTCACTTGACTACGGATCTCAGGTATCACAGCCAACTCGAAACTAGAAATCATCTCTGTCTCAGGCACACGATTTACCTCCATCTCACAAATATACTCCCGAACATACTTCGTGATGTTCCTTCCATCGAACCTCCCCAACTTCTTCACCACCGCTTGTAGAGCTCTTGTAGACTTCTGCTCCCCAACATCGTCAATGCTCGAAGCAGATCGTCCGCTCCTCCTCCACTCGCCCCCATTGCTTCGGGAAGATTCATACTTGACGCTCCTCGGCAACAACTCACTCAACCACCTCAAAGCGTGCTCTCAATGGAAGCACCAAATATGTCATAGCGAGAGCCTTTCCTTTGAGCAAGGGCGTACCTTCTGGCTGTGGTTAGCGATTGATGCACAGCAGAACGACTAGTATCTCGTAGATTTCTCTCTGACTTCCTTGATAACTAAGCACTTTCTTTCTCTCAGTAAAGGGTCAAGATAACTACACGAAAACGTTGGATGATCATGGGCACGACAAACGGGATATGCGATGACATGATCTCTCGGTAGTATTCCTCTCCGAAGTTTCTCACTACTAGGGCTTCGTACATGGCTTTGGGTCGACAGATGTATCTTATCTCGCACTCGGTGTTAAAGTTTACAGGAGGGAGCTGATTTAGATCCATCTTTCGTTAGATGAGGATAAAGACGGTGAGATCCCATTCTTGGCCGTAAGTGACAACAGGTAAGATCACAGGGACAGGCGAGAGCATGACTTGCGCGGTAAAGTTATGCCCGAAGGATCCTATCAGAAACTGTTGAAAATGAACTCGTTCCATGTACATCAGTTTAATCTAGAAAGGGTTTCGAAAAGGAAATCTGGGCGGTAAGTAGAGTCCTTCGTCCATCTCTCACAACATGTGCACTACAACTACAAAGGTATCTCGATCCATAAAACTCCGATACAATCTCATAGGATCACCACGATCTCTCCACGAACAATCTCTTGAATTTCTCAAGGTCGAATGTCCCCCACACAGGTCACTCCCCTTTGCTTAAAAGTTTTGAACACAAAACAAGGATAGGTGCAAGCTCCCTAACCGAGCAACCCAAGCCACACGAGCTGATGAGGTGGCACACATGCACATCGCATGTTTGATGCCGTCATACTCATCCACGTGTAGGTCGTCTGGGTGAAAGATTCTAATGCATGCATCGTAACGTGTCCCAATACAAGAGACTAGACAGGTAGTCGACTTTACAGATCAAGGATCGCACTTAGCCACGTTGAGTGCGAACCTGACAACCACATGACGTGGTTACAACGTAGGTCGCTGAAGTCTTATCTACGCCTAGAATACTCCCCAAAGCAATACAAACGTCACACTGGATACTTTTCTGCCAGCTGCCGCTAACAAGACTCGGGACCTGGACTAGATATCGTTGTCGATACAACTCGACAGAAAAACAGCGAACTTTCACACATGATAGATACAGATCTACAGCTCAGTCTCCTCTCAAACTTGCCACGTAGATAGGATACAAGAATCACTACTTACAGGTCAAATTTCAGGAAGATCTGACGGCTAGATCTCCTCCCACAATTAACACAAATTTACAAAAACTAACACGCACTTCCAATCTCAGATTCAGGACAGAAGCTTCTTCGCCTAAATGAACCATCCACTTTCACTCAAACTTCCTGTGCTATCAATTCAGAAGGTAAACTCACTACTCAGGAAATTTGAGCCGATTTGACCGTTCGGATCATCCTCCACAAATCAGCAAACTTGATGCTCCAGATTGAAAGCTTTCTGCACCTCGTCGTCTTCAAATCGCCATTGCGCTCAATGCGCTTAACATACGGTGGTGAAATTTGGGGTCAGAGTTTCAGCAACTGACAGACTACAAGCTCATGAAATCTGGTCTCAATCTGACGGCTCAATCACTCAAACTCCTTAATCTTACAATCGGAAGAGAAAGCTATGTACTCTCATCACTCTATGAACTTCAAATCGCCATAACGTATGCCTTGGACCTCCAAATCGAGTGAAATTTGTGGTCAGATTGCTCTCCGCCCATGCGCTCTGATCTCCAAAATCCCTCGTCAAAATGCCCCAAACCTCCCAGAGCGCACACTTAGATAGATGACAAGTTATCTTCACTTTTGGGTGGACCAATTGGAAGTTAAAGGACTCAACCTTGTCCTTTTCTGCCCCATGGAGACCCCCAGCAGATAATAGAGCATTCTAAGGTCATAAGAGCAATGTTTTAGATCCCATTACACCACAACTTCTACAATTGTGTCCAAAACGCACTTATACGCGTAATTTACATACTAACTGGTCCCACAACAGGACACCGGACCTTCCTTTCCCGAATCCGTTTCACATCAAGCTTCATTGCATCCACCGCGATCACTTTCGACAGTGGTTAGTTGCATACTTTGACGATGAATTCATGGGAAGAATGATGGAGTTACAGCTTTCGGTGATCCTTCCGATCGTAACATACGGAGAGACTTGGGATATGACGGTGTACATTTTGTTGTGAGGAACAATGGATCTCAACTATCCATCGAACGTTCCTTTCAACCTTTGGGTCGATGTCCGGGATCATTGCCGACCGAAGGTCAATCATGGGGCTTGGATCGTGAAAACTTCGGGCAAGAATATTACAATCGAGTGATAGCTTCACCGTTTCCTTTTGTCGTACCTTTTATTATATAACGTTTTCAGGTTGTAATATTGACGTTGTATTAGTCTGCGACTCAATCGTTTCCATTCTGGTTGAGCGCTTTTGTGTAGTTACATATCGCGAAGAATCCATCGACGTATCTGAAGGATTTTCTGAGGTCTTAGAGTCTTGTTGATGTCTTGTGTCTCCTTGGGAGTAAAAATTCGTTCTAGGGGGAAAAAGTTGAATGGAGAAAAGACAAAAGTAAAGATCTTTTTGCTCTTATTGGTCCACTTTTGGACCAATGGTGTTCTAGCTGATTCTCGTAACGTTTCTGTGGTTTCTGGAGGCTTCGGAGGTCCACTCGCAAAACGAAAGGTATGGTTGGAGAGCTCTCAACCGGGGCTACAATCAGGGCTGAAGAATCGGTCGATTTGATGGAAGAATGAGCGCGTTATGATCGATTGAGTGGAGGGGGGTGCAATTCGTACCTACCGCTATGTTTCTGGTTGTTCCGAGAGACTCGCAAAGAGTTTTGAAGAGCTGTCTGTTGGGTTGGAGAGCTGACGACGTGCTGGTCGTTTGGATATCAATTTCATCAGATTCTTGATCGATTTGGATTCTGAACCGACCGATTGAATTTGAGAAGTGCAGACGTGATAAGGCGGGAACAGCGAACTGTGATAGTCATGGATAGTTTGCTATTGCTTAAGTGCTGAGTCGAATTTCTGAGTGAAACTTTCCAGGATTGAAGCATGTCTTATCAGTAAGATACTTGGGAAATTTCACCTCAAATGGTTGAGTAGTTTGTTCAGAATCTTGGATCAAATGTACCTGGGTCTGTAAAGCTCTTAAGTTAGCACAGATTACAGTTTGATCCATATCTGAGAATTGGTTTAAGATTTCGACTTGAAAATTATTCAGGGTAGGAGTGAAGGGTCCAATCAAGCTTCCTGTGAAGTTTGATCATCATTGGTCAACTCGTTTGGGAAGACTGAGTAATCAAAGTTCAAAGATACTTCTGTTATTAGCAGTTTCGGGTTTTTCGATATCATCTATTGTCATTTTGATCATTTTCGAGCAATTTGGAGAGGAGTTGTTGCTGAAATTGCCATGCCTGCATACAACTCGACATTGGAGGGTGTGGGGTTGATTTCAGCTCTTGGTGATGAAGGAGAACGGAGTCGTCATGAATCTTAAGCCGCTGTTTGGGTTCTCGGAGCTGCCAGGTACTACCGCCGTTGGTGTTATGTTGAGATCTGAGTAGTGCCTTGAAGCATGCATGCTTTACCTTGCTGGAATGCTTGGTAGACCAAGGTGTACAAGAAGTTGTATCGATACTTTATCAAGTTGATTGAGTGATCTTATAGCATCTTCTGGTTGTACTATGAAGTTGTGATAGTTGGATTGATGGGCAATTAGCGTCGCTGGGGAGCTATTCAGAAGTCATGCTTCCAGTGATATAGAGGAATAACTTCAGTTATATAGTACAGAGCTGAGTATTTTTAGTTAGAGTACAAAAGATATGTTTGTAACACAAGTTTATGCAACCTATACGTAACCTTGGATCGTAGCAAGCTTTAAACTTGAGCCGAGCGGATACAAGGTCACTCGGGCTAGAAGAGTAGATAGTGAAACATTTGAGTGGAAACATTCAGATCTAGATCCAACCTTGTCAATCCACATACCTCTACACAGCCATATATCTAGTGTATTCTTAGACAGAAAAACACGTTATACGATACCACTACGTTTCTAGTTGTTCTGAGAGACTCGTGAGGAGTTTTGAAGAGCTGTCTGTTGGGTTAAAGAGCTGACGACGTGCTGGTCGTTTTGATATCAATTTTGTCAGGTTCTTGATCGATTTGGATTCTGAACCGACCGATTGAAGTTGAGAAATACAAACGTGATAAGGCTAAAACAGCGAACTATGATAGTCATGGATAGTTTGCTATTGCTTAAGTTCTGAGTCGAATTTCTTAGTGAAACTTTCCAGGATTGAAGCATGTCTTATCAGTAAGATACTTGGGAAATTTCACCTCAAATGGTTGAGTAGTTTGTTCAGAATCTTGGATCAAATGTACCTGGGTCTGTAAAGCTCTTAAGTTAGCACAGATTACAGTTTGATCCATATCTGAGAATTGGTTTAAGATTTTGACCTGAAGATTGTTCAGGTTAGGAGTGAAGGGTCCAATCAAGCTTCCTGTGAAGTTTGATCATCATTAGTCGACTGGTTTGGGAGGACTGAGGTCTCAAAGTTTGAAGATACTTCTGTTATTAGCAGTTTCGGGTTTTTCGATATCATCTATTGTCATTTTGGTCATTTTCGAGCAATTTGGAGAGGAGTTGTTGCTGAAATTGCCATGCTTGCATACAACTCGACATTGGAGGGTGTGGGGCTGATTTCAGCTCTTGGTGATGAAGGAGAACGGAGTCGTCATGAATCTTAAGCCGCTGTTTGGGTTCTCGGAGCTGCCAGGTACTACCGCCGTTGGTGTTATGTTGAGATCTGAGTAGTGCCTTGAAGCATGCATGCTTTACCTTGCTGGAATGCTTGGTAGACCAAGGTGTACAAGAAGTTGTATCGATACTCTATCAAGTTGATTGAGTGATCTTATAGCATCTTCTGGTTGTACTATGAAGTTGTGATAGTTGGATTGATGGGCAATTAGCGTCGCTGGGGAGCTATTCAGAAGTCATGCTTCCAGTGATATAGAGGAATAACTTCAGTTATATAGTACAGAGCTGAGTATTTTTAGTTAGAGTGTGAAGCCTTGGTTTTTCGTTTTTGTTAATTAATTGATTAGTTGTAAAGTAAATAAGAAGAATAGATGATAGAAGATAACCGATATGAGTAGAATAGTGTTAATTAGAAGTTTAGAGAAGAATCTCAGTTCTGGAGGAATTTATCGAATCTATGGAGACACTAAAAGATGATTTTCTCATAGATGAATTCCTCGGGCGAAGACCTTTCTAACGGTATGTTGTGCGAGGCAATCGGAGACCGAACGACGAAGTTACAGTCGACGGAAGAATGTCAGTCGTCAAGAGGAAAACCCTAACTTCGGCTCGTGCAGGAAAGCCTATCGCGGGATATAAGCAAGGTAACAAGTTGTTTACTTTACTCTTTTACTATTCCCAGAGCGAGCGATAGCAGGGCGCAGAGAGCCGCATTTACCGAACGCCGAAGTACGTCAGTTACGGGCGAGGAAGCCAATTCGTGAGTGAACGGCGAGGAAGCCAATTTGCGAGGAAGTACGTCAGTTACGGGCGAGGAAGAGATTGCAGCGAAGAATCCGTTTGTAGCGAAGATCGTTGCAGTGATCCTAGGGATGCGCGGGATGCAGACGACTAAGGCGCCGAGGCTCCGAGCCTTTGAAGTTAATCGACTAGCTCTTCGCCGCTATGACAAGGAGCTCGAGGAGATGGGGTTGGCATTCCTCTTACTTCCTTGGTGGGGAATGGTCTCTTCCAAATTGGTACATGAGTTGAAGGTTTGCAAGCAGCATCCGGCCGATGACAACTATGGGCGACCGTGTAACTAGACCGAAGATCACTGGTCCGGCGTCTTGGGGACTGACGATGCAGGCAGAGAAGGCGATCTTCTCTTCGATAGTGTGTCCGCCGCTGCTTCACCCGAAGCAGTGAAGAACTTCCCGAATCTCTTCAGGGAATTGCCTCAAGGGAGGAATGGTTACAGAACGGGCGATTACTGCGAGCCGAAGAAGAGAGAAGTAGCAGATGCGATTATGGCGATCTTCAGGCCAAGAAGAACAACGTACATGTCGAATTGGCAGATCAACTTCATTGAGCAGCTCTTCGCCGGAAGAAGAGCACATTGGGCGAGGATCATCCACCGACATGTGCTGAAGCTTTGGAACGCGAATGACTTGGCGTACATAGGACCCTTTGTATCGGTGTTCTATATGGGGATGGGGTTGCTATCTGAGGCACAACAGACGAAGTTAGGCTTTACCGCAATTGCCGAGGAAGATGAATTCCAAGTGATACAGACTCCAGCCCGAGATGTAAATCTCGAGAAGTTCTTCGATGAAGTCATCGCCGAAGAGCCGAGGACCGAAGTAGCAATGGAAACAACGCCGAGGCAGGAGGCATCGACTTCAACACCAGCTGCAGAGAAGACGCCCGAAGCAGTTACTCCGGCCGAAGATGATGATGTAGTAGAGGTATCTCCTCCAGTGCGCAGAAGTGGGAGGAAGAAACCTCTGGAAGAGACACCGAGGTCGACACAGAAGTCGCGGAAGAAGATGAAGATGACAAGGACCGTTCGCGCCGATGACGAGCCAGTAGAAGAAGAAGCGACTGAGGAAGCTGACGAAGTTGACACTCCTCGAGCGGAGAAGAGCGTGGATACTTCACCAAAGACTAATTTTGCTCTATCGGCAATGAGGGAGGTAGACCAGCTTGTCTCTTCGGCGAAGTATGTGCAGGAGGTGGTCGCACCCCTGTTGTACAGCTTAGAGGGAAACCGCGGGACATACGAAGAAGTGGTCGGCCGGAAGCTGAACCTAGCAGAGTTGGTACAGACGATGCACTTCGGCCGAGGGAACTGGAAGGAGGAGAAGGACAACTTACGAGCAGCTCTCCTCATGGCGCAGAAGGAGACCCAGGCGAAGATGGAGGAGTTGAAGAACGAGAAAGCGGAGAAAGAGGTTCTTCTTCGGCAGAAGTTGGATAGAGAGAAGGAACATGAGAAGGTTCTTTCTTTGACGAAGAAGGAGTTGGACGAGGTACGACTTCAACGGGACAGGAACCTGGATGTCGTCGCACAGATGACAAAGGAGAACGAGGATCTAAAGCAGCGAGTCATCAAGGCCGAGGAGCTGAGTGCTCAACTTCGGAGTAGGGTCGAGCCGGTGTTGAAGAACTACTTCGCCGTTGAGCTAGACACCGAAGAGCTGAGTTTTCTTCGTCAGGTTAGAGAGGAGTTCTTAGCTGCAGATGCGGAGGGTACTTCAGCTAGGAACCGGGTAGCTAGGTTAGGACAGCGAGTAGTTAGGGAGCTTAGGGAGGTTAGAGCAACCGTAGAGTTCTCAGTTTGTGAGATAGGTAGAGAGCTAGCGGTAGAAAGCGGTGTCGTTTCTGGTGTCGTTTCGGACACAGGACCTTCATCCGGCGGACCAGAAGTAGTCCCGACTTCTTAGGAAGAAGATCCGTCATCTTCGGGAAAATCTGTATATAAGCGTTGTGTTGTTCGTATTCAGGACCTCTATGTGTTTTATCATTTTTGAGTTTTCTATTTCCTGAGTTTACGGAGCCATTGAGTGTTTTGTCTTCTGCGAAAGATTTACCTACGAAGTATCGTAGTTTGCTGTGGTAGGAATTAGTCTGGGTGCCGAAGAATTTGCTGTTGACATTTGAAATCAGAGTAGAACGTTTACGGCGAGGACTGAGAATAGACCAGCATCTGCGGAGTTAGTTTACTACGAAGACAGTTTTGGGCGAAGTTGACTTTGGAAGAAGTTGTTCTTTGGTAGAACACTTAGGAAGAAGTTCAATCTGGTTCTTCGGCGGAAGAAGAGTCTTCTTCGCCAGAGATTTCCGAGAGCAGTAGTAGTGAAAGTAACTCAGTGTGAAGATATTTAGCATTTATGTTGTTAAAGGCTACTTAGTAGCACTTCAGCAGTACTTCCTCGTGTGACATTTCCGTCCGTGGCTCTGTTTCTCTGTTGTTTATCTGTTTCTTGAGGTCCCTGACCTGTTCAGTACCTGTTATGTTTATTTGTCAGGATTGTCAACTCTGTCTTGTTGGATAGATCTGAGTTTGATCTCTACCGGGACTGATTTCTGCCCGTGAGAATAAAAGACAACTATAAAGAATCACCTTTGTCACGTGTTTACTACTTTTGGATGATCTTTACTTGCATCTCTGTGGGTTCGATCCTTAAATTACTACTTTCGAGCATCTTTTGGTTTTCTTGTGTGTTACATATAGAAGACTGAATAAATTTTGGCGCCGCTGCCGGGGATGCGAATGCTGAAATTATCCAAGATCAGTGAACAGAAGTCCAGAGACATGTATGTCGACGGGCAAGCCTGATCCTCCTGGAAACGTGCAATCTGAGAGAGACAGGAGGCGAGAAAGACGAGCAGAATATCGAGAACAAATTCTGGAAGAAGCTCGTCGGTTGAAAGAAGAGCATAAGAAGAGAGAACGAGGTTGGAGAACACCTAACTCAAAAGAATGGAAGAGGAAGGAACCAAGCCTTGGTGAATCAAGTTCACCCCGGACACCAAAGTCATTACCTCCAACCCCTTTCGAATCTGCTCAAAGAGAACTTGACTTCGAAGAAGTTACCACTCGGCTAAGTGCTGAGAACGAACATCCAGAAAGTGAAGTAGGGTGGAAACCTTTCCCCGAAGTCAATACTGTTTTATATCCGCAGTTGTTTACTCCTGACCCAGAGGTAGGAAGTACTTCTGCAGATCAAGATCAGTTTACTTCTTCGAATGAAGAAGCTGCAACTAAGGCAGTAGAAGCTGTTACTACCTTAGTGGAACTTTTACAGGCGCAGGAACTTATTCCTCAAGCACTGGTGCGGGAAATCCTTCCGTTAACTCCAGTGACTCAGAAGGACAGCGCTGCTCCTTACTTACAGCCAACCACAGGACCGTCCATATTCAAGAAGAGACAAGCCCAAGCAGCTGCTGCTGCGGGTATTGCCCCTGCTGTCCTCGTTCAAGCTGCAGTACCAGCGCCGATTCCAGCTCCTGCCAAGATAGCAACTCAAGTTCCAAGGGCTCCTTTTGTTCGAAGTATGGCAGGCCAACCCATCACGAAACATGGTTACCCAAAGTTCAGAGGAGGATCTTCAGATGACGATGAGGATGCAGATGCTTACATTAAACTGTTTGAATCTGTATCTGTCACTAATAAGGAAGATGCTGAACCAGATCGGCTGCGAATCTTTCCGAGTCTTCTCAGGAAGAGAGCACGCAGCTGGTACAATCATGCAAATAGAGTACCAGGAGACATCGATACTTGGGACAAGCTGAGGACAAAGTTCTTAGAGCGATTCCGGGAAATTGGGTACAATCGTCAAGTTCTGGGAAAGCTGACCAGACTGATCAGAGGAAAGAAAGAGAGCTTAAAAGATTATGTTCAAAGATTCTACAATCTACTGGACAGAATACCGAGGATGGGTACAGCCAACCCATACTCTATGGATCAAGCCACAGAATGGCTAGTTACAGGCTTACCGATTGAGATGGAGATCTGGTGTCGCAGAGGAAAGATGGACGCCATCGAAGAGGTTGTTGCCTCAGCAGAAGCATTTGAAGCGTCCACCCTCGGAAGTAAAGGAGGATGGATAAAAGGGAAGAAGAAAGGGAAGAGAGAAAGGAAGGAAGGTAAAACGACTCGGAGGAAGAAGCAGAAGAAGGGTCGCAGAGAACCTTCTTCCTCCGAGGAATCTTCTGACGATGAGTCTTCTTCGGCCGAAGCCGAAGAGTCTTCATCGGCGAGTTCATCTTCTTCGAGCGAAGAAGAACGAAGAATGAAACGTAGTTCTTCGTCCAAGGAAAAGAAAAGCTCGAAGGAAAAGAAGGGGAAGAAAAAGGGAGATAGTAATCAACTCATGGAGGAGATGATAAAAGGGTTTGCGGATCTGAAAGTGCAGATGATAGGGACTCCTGACAGGAGGAAGTCACCTTCGGCATCACGACCGAGCTTATGGTGTACGACCTGTGGGAAACAAGGGCATGCCAATACAGAGTGTACAAACGCCAGGTCATTTCAGGCGTCACATGTAGAATGGGCACCCGCATTCGAGTCGTATTACAGCTCATTTTTTATAGAGACTCCAGATGATGTGTATGGAGTACAGTCCATACCACAAGCAACACCACCCCAATCTCCCAGACCTCCTCAACCTTCTCCGATTACCCCGATCCAACCCATATCCATCTCTAGATTTGTACCAAGAGAGAGAGCACAAAATGTGTCTCAGAAACACTTAATGACTCCAGCAGGAGCCAATAAACCACCACCCCATGGGTCTTGTTTCAATTGTGGTAGTACAGAACATTGGTCACCCAATTGTCCACATCCGAAGAAGCACCTAGGCTATGTAGCACTGTGTGCAAAATGTCATCAACCAGGGCACGCCACGGCAGACTGTACCAATCCACCAGTGGAGAAGAGAGGGGTTCGCTTTGATCCCAAAACAGAACGTCATGGAGAAGCTCAACTGCACAAGGTAGACTTGGAAGAATGGAAAGCCGCTGGAGATGAAGGATGGCCACCAGAAGAAACTTGGGTTTGTAAAGTGGACACCAGAAGCTCTTTCAAGACCAAGCGAAAGGCAGAAGAAGCGCCCATAAAGACTCAATCGAAGAAAGAGCTGAAGAAGCAGAAGAAGGCTGCGGAGAAAGCCAAGAAGAAGATTGTTGAGGAGGAAACTGAGGAAGAGGAAGAAGAAATACTGAAGAGCGTAAATCCTCCGAGACTACCAGTTGACATTACGGACGAAGTCCGCGAACTCCTGAAGAAGGAGTTACTACGAGCAGGAACTTCGGCAAGAGAAGCTGATACAACTTCGGCCGAAGTACCAGAACAATCAACTTCGTCCGTACCCAAGATTTTCCGTTCTTCGGCCACTGAAGACAAGACTGCAGCCAAGAACGAGAAGGTTCCGAAGAAGCACAGTCGACCGGAACCTATGAAGAAAGAACCTGTGGCAGTACCACACTATGATGTGGTAGCTGATCTAGAAACACAGAAGGCTAACATAAGTTTCAAACAGCTGATTGAAGATAACAAAATTTACAGAAAATTGTTACTTCAAGCACTGAAGAAACCCACTAAAGCAAGAAGATCAAAGTTGCCTTCTCTGTTTCACATCGAGGCAGAAGACCTGGGATCTCCAGAAGTGGAAGTGGAGGTTGCAGGCTGTGTAATTAGGAAAGTGCCAATTGACTCGGGGTCAGGAGTCAACATAATGACAGAAGACACGGCACACGCGTTGGGTTTCAGCAAGTTTGAAGAAACTCAGCGGGTGTTACGACTGGCAGATCAAACGAGAAGACGACCACTTGGGTTACTGCGCAACATCCCCACCTTAATAGGCGGAATTTCTTTTAAACTTACTTATGTTGTGCTGCGCCCTTTGGTTAAATCTGGTTATCAAATTTTGATTGGGAGGCCATGGTTGTATGGTGCCAAGGTACTAATAGATTGGTACCGGCACCGTTTACAGTTCAAAGATCCACAGAAACCAACTGATAAGGCTGTGATGGTTTCTTGGAAGAAGATAACACATCAGGGCGAAACAGAGTCGACTGATGAATGTTACACTTCGGGATCTGATTCATCAACAAGTAGCGCAGGAGAAAGGAAAGGAGACCCTTATTCGATGGTCAACTATCTACAGTGCTATGAAATTGATGAAGAAGAAGATATGAACGAGGCCGAATAGCAATCACAGCTAGGTCACGGGAGTGCAGAGACCAGTCATACAGATGGTATAGTCCTTCCAGGAGCATCCCAAGACCTACTAATAAGCGAAGGTAAGAGCCTCAAGATTTCTGTTGTGGTACAAGGAGAAGAGTTGGAAGTGTATCGTCAGATGCTGATCCATTACCAAGATGTCTTCGCCTGGACTGTGGAGGACATGAAGGGGATACCTGCACAGTGGGGAGAACATCGTATCGACCTCATTGAAGGATCAGTACCTGTACGACAAAGGCAGTACCGACTCAACCCAAAATACTCTTTGATGGTTAAAGACGAGATAGATAAGTACCTAAAGGCAGGTATTATTTTTCCTGTGTTAAGCAGCGAATGGGTAGCACCCATAGTAGTGGTACCCAAGAAGCAAACAGGAAAGATAAGAGTCTGTCAAGATTTTAGAAAGCTGAATGCAGCAACCAAGAAGGATCATCACCCTTTACCTTTTACTGATACCATTTTGGATCATGTATCTGGAAAGGAATGTTACAGCTTTTTGGATGGGTTTTCAGGGTACAATCAAGTGTCCATAAGAGAGCAAGATAAGGACAAGACTACCTTTACTACGGATTGGGGCACTTATGCTTATCACAAGATGTCTTTTGGACTATGCAATGCACCAGCTACTTTTCAGAGGATGATGACCTCAATTTTCCAAGATTATTTGCGAAAATTTTTAGAGATCTTTATAGATGATTTTTGTGTTTTTGGCACACGTGAAGAACATGCAGCGTGTTTAGCCAAAACCTTTCAGAAGTGTAGGGAAGCCAGACTTGCATTACATCCTGAGAAGTGTTTCTTCGTGATGACTGAAGGAATACTTCTTGGACATAGAGTATCAGGTCGAGGCATAGAAGTAGATGTAGAGAAAGTTAGAGTGATACTCTCCTTACAGCCCCCTACTGACATCAGCGAGTTGAGAGCCTTCCTAGGACATGTTGGATATTACAGAAGGTTCATCAAAGATTACGCCATACTTGCTGCGCCACTGACAGAATTGCTGAAGAAGACGACAGAGTACCATTGGCACGAGAAACAGCATGAGGCGTTTGAAACGCTGAAGAAGAAGTTGGCAGAAGCACCTGTCATGCGACCCCCAGACTGGGAGAGACCTTTTCAAGTGTATGTAGATACTTCTGCGTTTGCTATAGGAGTGGTTCTCAGTCAGAAAGATGATGAGAAGAGAGACCACCCAATCTACTATGCGAGTAGACAACTTTCAGCAGCAGAAAAGAACTACACCACTACTGAACGTGAAGCGCTGGGAATGGTGTACTCAGTAAAGAAGTTTAGACATTATCTTCTTGGCTATGAGTTTGTTTTTCATGTGGATCATTATGCATTGAAGCATCTAGTACAGAAGTCAGACTTGTCAGGAAGGATAGCAAGATGGATGTTGTTACTTCAAGAATTCACTTTCACAGTTCAGACCAGACAAGGGATTCATCATGAGAATGCTGATTACTTGTCTCGACTGAGAACGGGAGAACGAGTGGATACAGTGGCAGATGACTTTCCAGATGAGGAATTGTTTCAGCTGACCGTAGCACCTGCTACGAAGTACTATGATCTGTACAGATATTTACAGACTTTGCAGTGCCCAGAAGAAATGGACGCTGAACAGCGAACAGTCTTCATACATCAGGCGGGACCCTACGAGATGAAGAACGGGATATTGTTCAAAAGAGGGCCTGATGAAGAACTTCGAAGATGTCTGGAAGTGCATGAGATACCACAAGTGGTAGGAGCACTACACTCGGAACCTGAAGGTGGACACTATGCACTGAGAAACACTGTGAAGAAGATCCTCTCAGCTGGATACTGGTGGCCAACGATGTACAAAGATGTTCAGGAGATCATCAAGAAGTGTGATAACTGTCAACGAGTGGGTAAGCCTACGCCAACCACTCAATGGCCATTACATCCGATACTTCCATTAGCACCATTCGAGAAGTGGGGGATTGATTTTGTAGGACCTATACAACCTGCAACACGCCGCACAAGAAGAAGGTACAGACTGATAGCTACTGATTATGCAACGAAGATGGTTGAAGCAGCAGCTACCAAGAAAGACGATGCAGCCACTGTGGCTGAGTTTCTGTACACACAGATCATTACTCGATATGGATGCCCACTGGAGTTGGTGAGTGACCGAGGTACACATTTTTTAAACAAGATGATAGAAGAACTGACAGAGTACTTTGGTATAAAACACCGGAAGACAACACCGTACAATCCAAAAGCTAACGGATTGACAGAGAAGTCTAATGGAGTGTTGTGCAAGATTCTGAACAAGGTGACAGTGAATCATGCATATGATTGGGATACAAAGTTACCGGCTGTCTTATGGGCATTTCGGAATGCAGAGAAGATTACAACTCGACAAACACCCTTTTTCCTAACATATGGCATGACACCGATTATGCGAGTTGAATTTGATGTGCCTACTTACAGAATCCTGTCTGAAGATAGACTGTCAGTGGAGGAGAGTCAACTGTTACGACTTAAGAGTCTGATGACACTTGAGGAAGACCGTGAAGAGTCTAAACGACTAACGGAGATCATTCAAATGAAGCGGAAAGAGAAGCACGATAAGAAGATCCGCAAAGTGGACATCAAGGATGGAGATTTAGTACTACTGTATGACAGTAGGTACACTAAATTTCCAGGGAAGTTACACTTACGTTGGATGGGTCCTTACAAAGTAACGCGTCGTTATAGTAATGGTTCGGTTCAGTTGGAAGAACTCGATGGAACATTGTTAGCTACCCGAGTCAATGGGTGGAGGATCAAGAGATACTACTCTTAAGTGTTCGCGGGGTCGCTTCACAATTGAGAGGGGGAGTATGTGAAGCCTTGGTTTTTCGTTTTTGTTAATTAATTGATTAGTTGTAAAGTAAATAAGAAGAATAGATGATAGAAGATAACCGATATGAGTAGAATAGTGTTAATTAGAAGTTTAGAGAAGAATCTCAGTTCTGGAGGAATTTATCGAATCTATGGAGACACTGAAAGATGATTTTCTCATAGATGAATTCCTCGGGCGAAGACCTTTCTAACGGTATGTTGTGCGAGGCAATCGGAGACCGAACGACGAAGTTACAGTCGACGGAAGAATGTCAGTCGTCAAGAGAAAAACCCTAACTTCGGCTCGTGCAGGAAAGCCTATCGCGGGATATAAGCAAGGTAACAAGTTGTTTACTTTACTCTTTTACTATTCCCAGAGCGAGCGATAGCAGGGCGCAGAGAGCCGCATTTACCGAACGCCGAAGTACGTCAGTTACGGGCGAGGAAGCCAATTCGTGAGTGAACGGCGAGGAAGCCAATTTGCGAGGAAGTACGTCAGTTACGGGCGAGGAAGAGATTGCAGCGAAGAATCCGTTTGTAGCGAAGATCGTTGCAGTGATCCTAGGGATGCGCGGGATGCAGACGACTAAGGCGCCGAGGCTCCGAGCCTTTGAAGTTAATCGACTAGCTCTTCGCCGCTATGACAAGGAGCTCGAGGAGATGGGGTTGGCATTCCTCTTACTTCCTTGGTGGGGAATGGTCTCTTCCAAATTGGTACATGAGTTGAAGGTTTGCAAGCAGCATCCGGCCGATGACAACTATGGGCGACCGTGTAACTAGACCGAAGATCACTGGTCCGGCGTCTTGGGGACTGACGATGCAGGCAGAGAAGGCGATCTTCTCTTCGATAGTGTGTCCGCCGCTGCTTCACCCGAAGCAGTGAAGAACTTCCCGAATCTCTTCAGGGAATTGCCTCAAGGGAGGAATGGTTACAGAACGGGCGATTACTGCGAGCCGAAGAAGAGAGAAGTAGCAGATGCGATTATGGCGATCTTCAGGCCAAGAAGAACAACGTACATGTCGAATTGGCAGATCAACTTCATTGAGCAGCTCTTCGCCGGAAGAAGAGCACATTGGGCGAGGATCATCCACCGACATGTGCTGAAGCTTTGGAACGCGAATGACTTGGCGTACATAGGACCCTTTGTATCGGTGTTCTATATGGGGATGGGGTTGCTATCTGAGGCACAACAGACGAAGTTAGGCTTTACCGCAATTGCCGAGGAAGATGAATTCCAAGTGATACAGACTCCAGCCCGAGATGTAAATCTCGAGAAGTTCTTCGATGAAGTCATCGCCGAAGAGCCGAGGACCGAAGTAGCAATGGAAACAACGCCGAGGCAGGAGGCATCGACTTCAACACCAGCTGCAGAGAAGACGCCCGAAGCAGTTACTCCGGCCGAAGATGATGATGTAGTAGAGGTATCTCCTCCAGTGCGCAGAAGTGGGAGGAAGAAACCTCTGGAAGAGACACCGAGGTCGACACAGAAGTCGCGGAAGAAGATGAAGATGACAAGGACCGTTCGCGCCGATGACGAGCCAGTAGAAGAAGAAGCGACTGAGGAAGCTGACGAAGTTGACACTCCTCGAGCGGAGAAGAGCGTGGATACTTCACCAAAGACTAATTTTGCTCTATCGGCAATGAGGGAGGTAGACCAGCTTGTCTCTTCGGCGAAGTATGTGCAGGAGGTGGTCGCACCCCTGTTGTACAGCTTAGAGGGAAACCGCGGGACATACGAAGAAGTGGTCGGCCGGAAGCTGAACCTAGCAGAGTTGGTACAGACGATGCACTTCGGCCGAGGGAACTGGAAGGAGGAGAAGGACAACTTACGAGCAGCTCTCCTCATGGCGCAGAAGGAGACCCAGGCGAAGATGGAGGAGTTGAAGAACGAGAAAGCGGAGAAAGAGGTTCTTCTTCGGCAGAAGTTGGATAGAGAGAAGGAACATGAGAAGGTTCTTTCTTTGACGAAGAAGGAGTTGGACGAGGTACGACTTCAACGGGACAGGAACCTGGATGTCGTCGCACAGATGACAAAGGAGAACGAGGATCTAAAGCAGCGAGTCATCAAGGCCGAGGAGCTGAGTGCTCAACTTCGGAGTAGGGTCGAGCCGGTGTTGAAGAACTACTTCGCCGTTGAGCTAGACACCGAAGAGCTGAGTTTTCTTCGTCAGGTTAGAGAGGAGTTCTTAGCTGCAGATGCGGAGGGTACTTCAGCTAGGAACCGGGTAGCTAGGTTAGGACAGCGAGTAGTTAGGGAGCTTAGGGAGGTTAGAGCAACCGTAGAGTTCTCAGTTTGTGAGATAGGTAGAGAGCTAGCGGTAGAAAGCGGTGTCGTTTCTGGTGTCGTTTCGGACACAGGACCTTCATCCGGCGGACCAGAAGTAGTCCCGACTTCTTAGGAAGAAGATCCGTCATCTTCGGGAAAATCTGTATATAAGCGTTGTGTTGTTCGTATTCAGGACCTCTATGTGTTTTATCATTTTTGAGTTTTCTATTTCCTGAGTTTACGGAGCCATTGAGTGTTTTGTCTTCTGCGAAAGATTTACCTACGAAGTATCGTAGTTTGCTGTGGTAGGAATTAGTCTGGGTGCCGAAGAATTTGCTGTTGACATTTGAAATCAGAGTAGAACGTTTACGGCGAGGACTGAGAATAGACCAGCATCTGCGGAGTTAGTTTACTACGAAGACAGTTTTGGGCGAAGTTGACTTTGGAAGAAGTTGTTCTTTGGTAGAACACTTAGGAAGAAGTTCAATCTGGTTCTTCGGCGGAAGAAGAGTCTTCTTCGCCAGAGATTTCCGAGAGCAGTAGTAGTGAAAGTAACTCAGTGTGAAGATATTTAGCATTTATGTTGTTAAAGGCTACTTAGTAGCACTTCAGCAGTACTTCCTCGTGTGACATTTCCGTCCGTGGCTCTGTTTCTCTGTTGTTTATCTGTTTCTTGAGGTCCCTGACCTGTTCAGTACCTGTTATGTTTATTTGTCAGGATTGTCAACTCTGTCTTGTTGGATAGATCTGAGTTTGATCTCTACCGGGACTGATTTCTGCCCGTGAGAATAAAAGACAACTATAAAGAATCACCTTTGTCACGTGTTTACTACTTTTGGATGATCTTTACTTGCATCTCTGTGGGTTCGATCCTTAAATTACTACTTTCGAGCATCTTTTGGTTTTCTTGTGTGTTACATAGAGTACAAAAGATATGTTTGTAACACAAGTTTATGCAACCTATACGTAACCTTGGATCGTAGCAAGCTTTAAACTTGAGCCGAGCGGATACAAGGTCACTCGGGCTAGAAGAGTAGATAGTGAAACATTTGAGTGGAAACATTCAGATCTAGATCCAACCTTGTCAATCCACATACCTCTACACAGCCATATATCTAGTGTATTCCTAGACAGAAAAACACGTTATACGATACCGCTACGTTTCTGGTTGTTCTGAGAGACTCGTGAGGAGTTTTGAAGAGCTGTCTGTTGGGTTAAAGAGCTGACGACGTGCTGGTCGTTTTGATATCAATTTTGTCAGGTTCTTGATCGATTTGGATTCTGAACCGACCGATTGAAGTTGAGAAATACAAACGTGATAAGGCTAAAACAGCGAACTATGATAGTCATGGATAGTTTGCTATTGCTTAAGTTCTGAGTCGAATTTCTTAGTGAAACTTTCCAGGATTGAAGCATGTCTTATCAGTAAGATACTTGGGAAATTTCACCTCAAATGGTTGAGTAGTTTGTTCAGAATCTTGGATCAAATGTACCTGGGTCTGTAAAGCTCTTAAGTTAGCACAGATTACAGTTTGATCCATATCTGAGAATTGGTTTAAGATTTTGACCTGAAGATTATTCAGGTTAGGAGTGAAGGGTCCAATCAAGCTTCTTGTGAAGTTTGATCATCATTAGTCGACTGGTTTGGGAGGACTGAGGTCTCAAAGTTTGAAGATACTTCTGTTATTAGCAGTTTCGGGTTTTTCGATATCATCTATTGTCATTTTGGTCATTTTTGAGCAATTTGGAGAGGAGTTTGTTGCTGAAATTGCCATGCCTGCATAAAACTCGACATTGGAGGGTGTGGGGCTGATTTCAACTCTTGGTGATGAAGGAGAACGAAGTCGACATGAACCTTAAGCCGCTGTTTGGGTTCTCGAAGCTGCCAGGTATTACAGCCGTTGGTGCTATATTGAGATCTGAGTAGTGTCTTGGAGCATGCATGCTTTACCTTGCTGGAATGCTTGGTAGACCAGGGTGTACAGCAAGTTGTATCGAGACTCGATCAAGTTGGTTGAGAGATCTTATATTATCTTTCAGTTGTATCAAATAGAGTTGTGACGGCCAGACTGATGGGTAGTTAGCGTCGTTAAATCATGCTTCTAGTGATTTAGAGTTACTTGCATGCAGATAATACAGAGTTGAGTATTTCAGGATTTGTATGTAACACAAATTTCTACAACTTATATGTATCATGGGACCGTAGCAGCCTTTAACCTTGAGTCGAGAGATACAAGATCACTTGTCCGAGAAGAGTAGATAGAGAGCATTAGGGTTGAAAGATCAAGGTTCAGAACCAACCTGTTCAAGTCACCTATCTCTACACAGCCATATACCTCGTGTATTCCTAAACAAAAAAACACGTTATATGATAACGAGATAGCAAGAGTGAAGGATCTACTGCTACTATGATCCCGCTTGAGCAGCCTGAGAGATCATAGGAGGCTGGTGAAGAGGCTGCTCAAGATTCAGAGAGTAGTTATGCTGTACATGGTTGGAAATCTGGTTTGATGACTTTCAGTTTTGATGATTGGAGTGAGTTTACGCGGGTAGAGGATTTGACTAAGAAGAGTAGAAGGCAGATGGAGAAGTACGCAGCAAATCTACGTTGTACAAGAGTTCTGAAGGAAGAAGAGATGATTTCTGGTGTTTATGAGGAGTTTGTAGACGTACAATCTTTTGTTCGTTGGCTGGATGATGTAGATAGGTTGATGGAGCAAATGGGAGGTAGAGTGATGATCCTCATCCATTCTCGTGAAATCTGTGAGGAGATTATCTCATACTTGCGATATCATCCTCATCCGAGACTGGAAAATGGATGGAAGAATGCAGTCTGTTGGTGTGGCTCTCATCAGGAAGTCGAAGTACACGCCAAGTATAAAGCTGTAGTGAGAAAGGTGAAGCCTGTGGTGACCCAATTACTTGTTGATTCTCAGCAGCAGATGGAGTTAGCAGTCGTTGAGCTTGTGCTTAGAGATCCTACACAAGTAGGACACAAGTTTACTCAGGAGACACTCGAGGAGCTTCAGATAGGAGGAGGTGGCTTCTTGACTGAAGTGGAAAAGCGAGCTTTCGAGAAGATGATAGTTAGTCATGGTAAGGCATTTTCTTTCTCAGCTGGAGAGATTGGTTGTGTCGATCCTAGTGTGATAGCTCCGATGGTTATCTTCACTGTTCCTCACATACCCTAGGACTTGAAGTCGATTTCAGTCCCTCGTGCCTTACTACCGAAGGTCATTGAGTTGTTGAAGGAAAGGATACGGATGATTATTCTTGAACCATCTATGGCTCCGTACTCTAGCCGATGGTTCACAGTACCTAAGAAGACAGGAGCTCTATGCTTCATCCAAGACTTGCAGCCTATCAACAACACCACGATTCGAAACGTCGAAACAGGACCTGTGGTTGATGAAGTAGCTGAGGCGTTTGCTGGAAGGTCAATCTATTCTATTGGAGATCTGTTTTCAAGTTATGATCAGTTTCAGCTTGCTTTGGAGAGTAGAGACTTGACTACCATGCGTACACATTTGGGTTTGATGCGGATGTGTATCCTTTCTCAGGGTGCGACAAACTCAATAGCCCATATGCAGAATGCGATGCATAAGGTGTTACGAGAGTTTGTACCTGAGGTCACTATCCTGTTTCTGGATGATATTCCCATGAAAGGTTGTCCGATGGAGGACAAGGACGCAGCAATGACTTCTGATGGTTGCAAAAAGTTCGTTGCAGACCACATTCGAGATGTGGAGAAGATTCTGATGCGTTTGGAAGAGGTACATCTCACTCTATGAGGTACCAAATCTCGTTTTGGAATGTCAGAGATTGTGGTGGTGGGTCATTTGTGTGGTACTTTTAGAAGACATCCGAACCCAAAGAAAGTAGATGCTATAGCAAGGATAGCAGACTATACCAACATAACTGAGGTTCGACGATTCTTAGGAGCTTGTGTGTTCTTTCGCGTGAGTATTTCGCGTGAGTATCTCTCTGAGAAAAGAAAAGAGGTTTACTTGGCGGCAAGAACATCACGAGACGGTGGAGCAGTTGAAGAAGATTCTGAAGTCTCCACCTATACTAAGAGGCTAAATTACGAGAGTGGGAGACTTGTGGTACTGATCGTTGATACGAGTTCAAAGGTGATGGGATGGGCGGTTGGTCAAGAAGATGCAAAAGGTGTACGGTTTGTTTCAAGGTTTGGAGCTCGGATCTTAACAGATAGACAACGTAACTATCCTCAGATGAAACGTGAGTTGTGGGGAGCTGTTACTACTATGAAGGTAGATCGAGAATTCTTGATAGGAGCTCGTGTGATATTAGAAACAGATTGTTTGCCTTTGTTGGGTATGATATGAAATTACAATACATCAGACATAGCAATATTGCGATGGATTGCTTATGTCCGGAGTTTGAACCCTGAGCGAAAGCATATAGCAGGGAAGGACAATCTCGTTACAGATATGTTATCTAGGGCTTGTTATACAGATGAGGATGAGATGTTTGCAGAGGTGGAGAATGAAGAGAAGAAAGACGCTTGGTGCCAAGTTGGTCAGCAGACTTCAGACTTGGAACCACTGCCGTTCAACGAGGAGTTCTACTCAGAAAGTTTCCGTGATATAGGATTTTATCTGAATTCATTATGCAGAAGAGAAGGATGGAGTGATGCAGAGTTCAAGGAGATCAGACGGAAGGCATACAGTTACCTTCTACGTGAAGGTTATTTGTGGAAACATCCGAAAAGAAGAGATGGGATGCTTGCTAGAGTGGTGGATGATCAACCGACGAAGCTGAATCTGCTTAAGGAGTTTCATGACACGTTGTGGGCTGGACACCGTGGAGTTTGGGCCACTTACACAAAGATGAAGGAGCGATACTGATGGAAAGGTTTGTATCAAGACGTGGTGGACTTTCTTGGGTCGTGTCTGCACTGCCAGTTCTACTCTAAGATCCGTTACAGAGATGGACTTTGTGGTCCCATAATTTACAGGATTCACGAATTTTTGAAATTTTTAAGGTTAATAACTTGTTTGTATAACTGAAGAAGCTTTGTTACTTAAGACTACGGCTTCCTTAGAAGGAAGATGATCTTACGATCTTTTTTGTAATAAGAAGTTCACTTCTTCGGAAGACGACCGTCTTCCAGGAAGCGTCTTCTCAGTTGTATCTTCTGAAGACGGAAGACGGCAGAAGACGGAAGACACGTATCTTCCAGAAGACGGCAACCACGGAAGCTTAACCACATAAGAAGTAGGTGTACCTACCAGGTAGCACCGAGTAGGTTAGGTAAGTCGGGTAGGTCAAAAACTCCTAAACTACGCGAGAATATGCGCAGGAAGCGCATTAGCACAGAAACACTACCGCTTCTCGCATCGAGCTCGTTTTTTACTAGAAGATTGAGTTGGAAGGTGATCGATCTGAGCGAGGAGGACCAGCGGAGTGAAATTGAGTAGAGCCAAGATCGATTCACAGCTAGAAAGAAGACGAGGGTGAATCGTTGAGAGTAGGAAGCATATCGAGCTGAGGAGTCTTCTGGAGACTCCTGGAAACAGACATTGAAGGACGGCTGAGAAGAATCGAAGGTGGAGTCTTGTTTGATTGAGGTGTAGCAAGGAATTGACGGCGGAAGCAGCTCTGTGGAGTCGCATTGGAGCTGGGATCAGAGCCGGAAGCGTGCGGAAGATTGAAGACAGCTCGAGAAGCAGACAGAAGACTGTTTGAGGTTCTTCTCATGTTCTCTTACCTTCCCATCGCTTCTCGTCTCTTGTTTGGTATCCCTCGCGCTTCCTCGGTTGTTTGCAGGCAAACCGATCGATTGATTCCCTCCTCACATTTTTCCTTTTGTGACATTGGGCGCGAAAGCGCTGCTCAATTTTTGACAGCCATCTTCTTGCTTCTTCTCGAGTTGCAATTCGAGCTTCTCTGTCCATCGTCCTCAAATTCGAGATCACAGCTATCAATTTTCCTACCCTACTGCACCTCTACTCCTGAATCTCTGAACAAAAGACGCTTCCGAAGATCTGAACATCTTCGAAAGGCGCTTCTGAGATCTGAACATCTTCGAAAGACGCTTCGGAAGCCTGACTGTCTTCGGAAGACGAATGTGTGCAAGTCGTATCAAGAGTGGATTGGATTTGCTTTTGTGTTGAGAGAGGCTTGGTACGAATCCCGAGTGGCTTGGTGAGTTGTTTGTTATTTCGAGAAGTTGGAAGTTGAGAACTAGGCTTGTGCCTCCCGGTCTTCCAAGCTTCTCAAATCCACATCTTCTTGGAGAGTCTAGAAGACTGGAAAGGCTGGCAGAATGTGCGAGAAGACGTGAGGATCCGTTACGGGTCTCTTCTGTCCGACCCATAGCAACCTATTCCTTCTTCTTCCCGAACTTAGAAGAGAGATGTGAGAAGTCTTGCTGACAGAATCTGGAAAGAATGGTCGAAGGTCATGTCTTCCCATCATGCAACAAGCTTCTTCTGAGTGTGTATGAGAGGTGAGAAGTCAGAAGAACAGAGTGCGAATGTCTTGTGTCTGTTGTGAGGTTAGATTACGTGTAGGAAGTAGAAGACAAGTGAGACCAGTGAAGGGAAGCCTGGCTTCAGGAGGTCTTTCGAGAACGTTATTGAATCGGAAGTTGTCCCGAGAGTCTTCCCAGAGGTCACTGTCACCGCAGGAGCCTGCGATCATCTTCTGAACCTTTCATACACTCTACTTCTCGCATATCTTGTATCTTCTGTTAGGAAGTATGATGTAATGCAAGGTGGGTTGTCTTCTTAGGAATCCATGCGAGGCCTTGCTTAGTCAGGATTGTTTAGATATAGCTCGGAAGACAAGAGCTACTTAGGAAGCACTGTTAGGATCCCGGAAGACGGAGTAGCTGTCTTCTGGAAGACTAGATTCGTCTTCTGAGAGTGGAAGCTAGACTGTGAGAACTTGGGAAGGATTGAGCCTTCGACTCACAATAAGTACGTGTGGCTTAGTGCAACAGAGTTTCAAGTATGTCGATGCATCCTCAAGGTTGGTGTTACCGGCAGCAGAACTGGCCGAGACCAAACCCTTCATCAAGGAGTTGGGTCTCGACTTCTTCCTGTGGGATTGGAACCTCGCCGACCAAGGTCTTCTGGAAAAGGTTTGGACAGCCTTACCGCCTCGCAATCGTGTACCTGCGAAGGCAAGAGTAGCTCGTGGAAGATCATCTTCGTGGACAGCAGAATGGTGGCGTAAGGCTTTCCACAGGTCAGAAGCAGAGAACAAGGGGTACGAATTGGATAAGAAGATCTTACCCATGATCTCGAGTAAGTGGCATGTGCCTGGAAGCACAACTTGTCTCTTTCTGGAAGACAAGCAGGGAAGAAACGGGTGGAAGGTTGAAGCTTACCGAGAGCCGCAGAAGTGTCTTCTGACGAAGCTGTTCTTTCACCTCATTCCTAAGGGGAAGGCGTAGAAGACGAGGTACCTTGGAGACCAGGACGTGGAATTACTGGAAGCCGTTTGGGAAGGACTGCCCATCAACTGAGGCACGTTCTTCCACGCATATGTGCAGGCGGAGTTGGTGTACTTAGGCATCCCAGCAGGAGGACATCTTACTCCATTCTTCTATAATCTATACGTAGCCAAAGGGGATCTCACGGAAGGTCAGTTGGCGAGATATGGGTCAACAGGGCAGCACGAGACGAAGGAGGAGACCTCGGGAGAAGACGATCGAGCAGCAGCGATGACTCCCTCTCTCACTCTGATGTCGTAGATGAGACCCGGTACTCATCAGAAGATGCTTCTTGTGAGGGAAGATGACTCTAGTGGTCAGAAGACGCGACACCACCAAGGAAGATGGGTCTTAGGAGTGTGCTTAGGAAGACCACCTCTTTCCCGATCATTCACTCTGGATCGAGTCCGACTCACAAGAGGAGCCCTTGAGTACCCGAGCTGCGCAGAAGACCGCTTCTGCAACACCAGGGAGTCTTCCGAAGACTCCAGAAGACGAAGGTTGGATGGATACTCCTACTGCGATGCGAGGAAGCGCAGTAAAGAGGACCGCTTCTGCCATGGGGAGAGATCTTCCACCTCGGAAGATGAGAAGAGTAGCATCTTACCGTGCGTAGAAGCAGAAGACCATAATGGTGGAAGAGGCATCCTTGTCTCTGGAAGACAAGGTCGACACCTCCGATTGGATTGTGGAGATGAGCCTGTCTTCCGCGAGAAGAAGACTGGAGGAGTTCAGTGCCTTCTTCCACTCGGAGATCCGACCAGCTATGGAGTTGATCGAGAAGAGAGCGAAGGCTCAAGAGAAGCCACTACATCCTGGATTCGGTCTGCGCACCCTGATGCGGCAGGAAGAAGGCTAGAAGAAGGTAAAAGCGCTCGAAGCCAACCTCCGCACCACGGAGAAGCTCGCAATGAAGTACAAGACGGAAGCAGCCACTTCTGCCAAGGAGTTATGTGGTGTCCACAATTTACAGGATTCACGAAGTTTTTAAATTTTTAAGGTTAATAACTTGTTTGTATAACTGAAGAAGCTTTGTTACTTAAGACTACGGCTTCCTTAGAAGGAAGATGATCTTACGATCTTTTTCGTAATAAGAAGTTGACTTCTTCGGAAGACGGCCGTCTTCCGAGAAGCATCTTCTCGGTTGTGTCTTCCGAAGACGGTGAAAGACGGCGGAAGGCGGAAGGCGGAAGGCGGAAGACGGAAGACACGTATCTTCCGGAAGACGGCGACCGCGGAAGCTTAACCACGTAAGAAGTAGGTGTACCTACCAGGTAGCACCGAGTAGGTTAGGTAAGTCGGGTAGGTCAAAAATTCTTAAACTGCACGAGAAGATGCGCAGGAAGCGCATTAGCATCGAAACACTACCGCTTCCTGCATCGAGCTCGTTTTTGACTAGAAGATCGAGTTGGAAGGTGATCGACTTGAGCGAGGACCAGCAGAGTGAAATTGAGTGAAGCTTGGATCGATTCACAGCTAGGAAGAAGGCGAGGGCAAATCGATGAGAGTAAGAATCACATCGCGCTGAAGGAGTCTTCTGGAGACTCCCGGGAACAGACATTGAAAGACGGCTGAGGAGAATCGAAGGTGGAGTCTTGTTCGATTGAGGTGTAGCAAGGAATTGACGGTGGAAGCAGCTCTGTGGAGTCACATTGGAGTTGGGATCAGAGCCGAAAGCGCGCGGAAGATTGAAGACAGCTCGAGAAGTAGCAGAAGACTGTTTGAGGTTCTTCTCATGTTCTCTTCCTTTCCCACCGCTTCTCACCTTTTGCTTGGTATCCCCCGCGCTTCCCCGGTTGTTTGCAGGTAAACCGATTGATTGATTCCCTCCTCACATTTTCCCTTCTGAGATATTGGACGCGGAAGCGCTGCCCAATTTTCGACAGCCATCTTCTTGCTTCTTTCCGAGTGCAATTCGAGCTTCCTTGCCCATCGTCCTCAAATTAGAGATCACAGCTATCAATTTCTCTATCCTACCATCCCTCTACTCCCGAAACCTTGACCAGAAGACGCTTCGGAAGATCTGGACATCTTCGGAAGACGCTTCTGTAACCGGAACATCTTCGGAAGACGCTTCGGAAGCCTGACTGTCTTCGGAAGACGACTGTGTGCAATTCGTATCAAGAGTAGATTGGCTTTGCTTTGGTGTTAAGAGAGGCTTGGTACGAATCCCGAGTGGCTTGGGGAGTTGTTTGTTATTTTGAGAAGTTGGAAGTCGGGAACTAGGCCTGTACCTCCCGGTCTTCCAAGCTTCTCAAATCCACATCTTCCTAGAGAGACTAGAAGATTGGAAAGGATGGCAGAATGCGTGAGAAGACGTGAGGGTCCGTTACGGGTCTCTTCTGTCCAACCCATAGCAGCCTATTCCTTCTTCTTCCCGAACTTAGAAGAGAGTTGTGAGAAGTCTTGCTGGCAGAATCTGGAGAGAATGGTCGAGGGTCATGTCTTCTCATCATGCAGCAAGCTTCTTCTGAGTATGTCTGTTGTGAGGTTAGATTGCGTGTAGGAAGCAGAAGACAGGTGAGATCAGTGAAGGGAAGCTTGGCTTCGGGAAGTCTTCCAAGAACGGTATTGAATCAGAAGCTGTCCCGGGAGTCTTTCCAGAGATCACTGTCACCGCAGGAGCCCGCAACCATCTTCTGAACTTGTTACACACTCTACTTCTCGCAAATCTTGTATCTTCTGTTAGGAAGTAGGATGTAATGCAAGTTGGGTTGTCTTCTTGGGAATCCATGCAAGGCCTTGCTTAGTTAGGATTGTTTAGATATAGCTTAGAAGACGAGAGCTATTTAAGAAGCACTGTTAGAATCCCGGAAGACGGAGTAGCTGTCTTCTGGAAGACTAGATTCGTCTTTTGAGAGTGGAAGCTAGACTGTGAGAATTTGGGAAGGATTGAGCCTTCGGCTCATAGTAAGTACGTGTGGCTTAGCGCAACATAGTTTCAAGTATGTCGATGCATCCTCGAGGGTTGGTGTTATCGATAGCAGAGTTGGCCGAGACCAAACCCTTCATCAAGGAGTTGGGTCTCGATTTCTTCCTGTGGGATTGGAACCTCGCCGACCAAGGTCTTCTGGAGGAGGTTTGGGCAGCATTACCGCCTCGCAACCGTGTACCTGCGAAGGCAGGAGTAGCTCGAGGAAGATCATCTTCCTGGACCGAAGATTGGTGGCGCATGGCCTTTCACGGGTCAGAATATGAGAACCGAGGTTGTTGGCTCGAGAAGAAGATCTTACCCATGATCTCTGGTAAGTGGCATGTGCCTGGAAGCACAACTTGTCTCTTCTTGGAGGACAGGCAAGGAAGAAACGACTAGAAGGTTGAATCTTACCGGGAGCCGCAGAAGCGTTTTCTGGCGAAACTGTTCCTTCATCTCTTTCCTAAGAGGAAGGCGCAGAAGACGAGGTACCTTGGAGATCAGGACGTGGAGTTCTTGGAAGCAGTGTGTGCCGGAGAGAACGTCAATTGGGGTGCGTTCTTCCACGCTTATGTACAGACAGAGCTGGTGTACTTAGGCACCCCAGCAGGAGGACATCTTACTCCATTCTTCTGTTACCTGTACGTGGTCAAGGGGGATCTCACGGAAGATCAGTTGGCGAGATATGGACCAACAGGGCAGCATGAGACGAAGGAGGAGACCTCGGGAGAAGACGACCGAGCAGCAACGATGACTCCCCCTCCCACTCTAATGCCGCAGATGAGACCCGGTACTCATCAAAAGACGCTTCTGGTGAGGGAAGACGACTCTAGTGGATCGGAAGACGCGACACCACCAAGGAAGATGGGTCCTAGGAACGTGCCTAGGAAGACCACCTCCTTCCCGATCATTCACTCTAGATCAGAGTCCGACTCACCGGATGAGCCACTGAGTACTCGAGCTGCACAGAAGACCGCTTCTGCAACACCAAGGAGTCTTCCGAAGACTCCAGAAGACGAGGATGGATGGATACCCCTACTGCGATACGAGGAAGCGCAGTAAAGAGGACCGCTTCTGCCATGGGGAGAGATCTTCCACCCCGGAAGATGAGAAGAGTAGCTTCTCTCCGTGCGCAGAAATAGAAGACCATAGTGGTGGAAGAGGCACCATTGCCTCGGGAAGACAAGGTCGACACCTCCGATCGGATTGTGGAGATAAGTCTGTCTTCCGCGAGAAGAAGACTGGAGGAGTTCAGTGCCTTCTTCCACTCAGAGATCTAGCTAGCTATGGAGTTGATCGAGAAGAGAGCAAAGGCTCAGGAGAAGCCACTACAGCTTGGATTCGGTATGCGCATCCTGATGCAGCAAAAAGAAGGTCAGAAGAAGGTAGAAGCGCTGGAAGCCAACCTCCGCACCACAGAGAAGCTTGCAGCGAAGTACAAGGCGGAAGCAGCCGCTTCTGCCAAGGAGCTAACGCAGCTGAAGAAGAGCAACCAGGAGTTGCAAGCGCGTTTACAGCAGCGTGACCAGGAGGTTCTGCGAGTGCGAGGTAAGATCACCGCCCTTGCAGAGAAGAAGACGACATGGAAGACATTGCGAGAAGCCGCAGAAGCGCATACTGCAGCCGAGAAGACGCAGCGGGAAGCAGCGGAAGCTCGTGCGCAGGGGATGCTAGCTCAGTCGGTGGAAGCGCTTCGGAAGAAGTTCAACTTCACCGCGAGTAGGAAGCTTCTTACCTTAACTAGAGAATGGGACGACGAGTCCAAAGCGATGTTGGTAGAGTGCAAGGAGAGCATGTTCAGGTACTTGGATCGGCAGATAGAAAGAGTGAAGACACTCTATGATATTCCCTTGATTCCGTCACCCGCAACTGTCTCTTCCCAAGCCCTAGCACCATCGACCGGATCAGACTTGGAGAAGGAGGAGTTCGACCTCGCTGTCCACTTGGTAGTGACAGCGTTGGAAGCCGAGAAGACCCCGGAAGAAGCCCCGGAAGACAAGATGTCTTTTGGAAGACAGGAAGAAGAGCTGTCTTCCCAGGTATTCCGAGTGGAGGAAGCGACTTCCCCGGACCCCTATGAGGTCACAATGGCTCCCAGTGTCGGACTAGTGCCTCAGAAGAGCGAGGAAGCACAAGTTGATCCAGCTTCCCAGAAGACGCTTTCGTCTTCCGAAGCAGAAGCAGAAGCAGAAGCCGAAGCAGCAGCAGCAGAGCCAGCGACGAATGTTGAGGAGAAAGCCACCTCAGTGACACCCGAGGTAATTACAGGGCTTCCCAGCTTATCAGAAGCCGAGTTAGGAGTTCAGGTAGGAGTAGATCCAATGGAGATTGCATTCGAGCAATTAGAGTAGGTAGCAAAGCGCAGAAGATAAGTTGACTTGTCCAAACTTAGTAGGAACAGAACATGCTATCTTAGGAGGTGGCAGTTTAGTGTAATATTAGATAGGTGACCATGTGGCAGAGTAGGCAACGCATGAGTAGTAAGGTGGATGGCTAATTAGGAAGGAGAACCGCTTGCATGTGGGTTGGCAGCCTTCTGACAGCGCCCATCTCTCCCTGGTTGTAATTGAGGATTGGAGGGGAACTTCCCCTGCGTTTCAAGACAGATGCATAAGTAGGATCGAAGAGTAGGATTTTGGACACATTAAGCACATTGAGCACGCTATGAGCGTATACGCATCACTGTGAGTGGAGACACATTACGCACAGTGCACACTACACCCGATGTTAGAGACATACGAATAGATTGGGATTATACGGGAGGGGTCTGCATGCTCATTACCAGCAGTGGTTCGAAGATGTAGATGGAGATAGTGGACAGTTTAGGAGCAGGGAACGGCATCCTCGTGTAGTCTTGTTGGCTAGACTGGTGTGTCGAGGAGTAGGAGCAGAAAGTAGAGGGAGTGAGCTTCTCAATACCATTGTGTCTTCTTCTCGAGAAATGGATTGCTGATTTGAGTGCAGAAGCTTTGTCCGTGTCTTCTGGGTGGTGTATTTCTTTGGATTCACTCCTGATTGTGCATGGGAAGCATTCTTCTTGAGTGGTGACTCAGCTTCGAGAAGAGACGGCTCAGCTTCAAGTCGACCCAGATTCCCAGAAGACGCTTTCGTCATCCGAAGCCGAAGCAGAAGCAGCAGCAGAGCTAGCGACAAATGTTGAGGAGGAAGCCACCTCAGTGACACCCGAGATAATTGCAGGGCTTCCCAGCTTATCAGAAGCCGAGTTAATAGTTCGGGTAGCAGTAGATCCAATGGAGATTGCATCCGAGCAATTAGAGTAGGTAGCAAAGCGCAGAAGACAAGTTGACTTGTCCAAACTTAGTAGGAACCGAACATGTTATCTTAGGAGATGGCAGCTTTAGCGTAATATTAGATAGGTGACCATGTAGCAGAGTAGGCAGCGCAGGAGTAGTAAGGTGGATGGCTAATTAGGATGGGGAACCGCTTGCATGTGAGGTGACAGCCTTCTGACAGTGCCCATCTCTCCCTGGTTGTAGAGGATCCCCTCTGCGTCTCAAGGCAGATGCATAAGTAGGATCACAGTGTAGATTTTCGAGCTTGCACACACACACACACATTTTACGGTGCATGTGACACATTAGAGATACATATGCCTCACTGTGAGTAGGAACACCATATACACAAGAAGACAATTGTGCACACACTGTTGTGCGCACACACACTACACCCGATGTTAGAGACATACGAATAGATTGGGATTATACCGGAGGGGTCTGCATGCTCGTTGCCAGCAGTGGTTCGACGATATAGATGGAGGTAGTGGACAGTTTAGGAGCAGCGAACGGCATCCTCGTGAAGTCCTGTTGGCTAAATTGGTGTGTCGAGGAGTAGGAGCAGAAAGTAGAGGGAGTGAGCTTCCCAACACCAATGTGCCTTCTTCTCGGAGAATGGATTGCTGATTTGAGTGCAGAAGTTTTGCTTGTGTCTTCTGGGTGGTGGATTTCCTTGGATTCCCTCTCGATTGTGCATGAGAGGCATTCTTCTTGAGTGGTGGTGACTGTCAGCAGTTGTGCAGATTCGCAGCTTGGCTCGCCCAGTGGAGCACTTCGGATCCACGTACGGACAGTCTTATGGGTAGGGGATCCCAGAAGACAAAGTAGTCGGAGCAGTGAGAGAAGAAGAAAGAAGCCTTCTTCCCACAGCAGAAGACAACATCCTCAAGGAGAAGACTGTGTAACTGTACGCACGTTTGTTGTCTTCCTCCCCAAACTATTACAAGCAGGGATGACTTGTTAGTCAGGATCCGGAGTAGAAGCCTGTCGGAGTATTAATTTCTCATTCTTATCTTGTTTATCTCTCGTTTGGATTTTCCCTTCTTCTCCTTCTTCCTCTTCTTTCCCATCTTCCCCATCTTCCCCATCTTCTTACCTTCTTGTAGTGAACTTCTGAGACTTCTATTGAGCTTCCGTGAAGGTGAATGTCGTTGTAGTGCTGCAGGAAGACCGTTTCCGTAGGCAGAAGCCTGGGAAGGCTACAGGGGGCATACACCCTATGATTAATCTAACCCGTTGGGAATTGGAAGAGCAATGTGCGACAGACGTTGCTAGTCGACTTCTACGAAGCAGGAGCAGTCTTCTAGAGGTGTAAGAAGCCGAGTTGAACCCCCAGAAGCTAAGAATTGCTTCAAGAAGACGGTACTAAGAAGACCGGAAGAAGTGACCTGGAAGCAAGAAGCGTCTTCCCGAGCTTCTCTGTAGATAGTTGTGTGATATTTTAGTTCGTAGTTGTTTGTTTAGGTCCAGAGCACCTTCTGAAAGGTCTGGAAGCCGTGTGGTTTTGTGAGAAGACGGGATTTCTAGGCAAAACCCGTGCATTTGTGTGTTTGAACAGATCTTAGAACTTAGAACAGCGTTACTTGTGCAAATCCTCTGTGGGAACGATATCTTTTGTACTAAATGGGCAAAAGGAGTAATCTTGCGACACTACAGACTTGTACCTACTTATCCACCTAGTATCCATTTTCAGTGGGTTCTTGATCTTGTGTTGATGCCACCGGTGTCGGAGTGTAATCCGTCTACCTAGGAAAGCGCCGGGCTTCTGGCTGTGGTTGTTCACTCAAGAGATTGGCTTTCAGGTCACAATAGGGCTATAAACACTCACACAGATGTGTAAGATCTAGTAATATACCCAGAAGGCGAAATTCAGGTCTAGCTGGCAGTAATAAGATTCGGCGGTGAACTTTGACACTCACGGAGAGGAAAACTATGAAGGTTTAGACCTCTAAACTTCCCCTACATGCAAATGAGGTACTACTGAACTCACAGACGAAATTTCAGCCTGAGATCAAATTCTGACACGGAGATATGAACAGAAAAGTTTTGAGCAAGAAAACTACGGCAATTTCTGGTACCTAGCTGGCTATTTCAACCTATAACAGGAGTTTGGCTCGATCAATTTCAAAGTTTCTTACATGATTTGCAGTCTACAGGGTGCTGAACATCCCTGTGAAGTTGGGACTCCTGAATGTACACAGAACTGTAGATCTCCTCCTCTGAAGTCGCTGCTCTAGATTAAGAGCTTTTCAGACCCCCTCAGCTTCAGCGGCCGCCCTGAATTACTCAGTTGCTCAATCGATATGAAACTTTTTGTGAAATCGTAGCCCTGCTGGCGGAGAACACAACCTCGAAGTTTTGAAGCAATTTCCTCAAATCTGCTGCGAGTGACACTGAAAACCCTAAATCCAACCAAAATGATTCAATTCTAGCACAATCCGAACTTCAATTGCTCATAACTCCGTCTTTATTGACTCAAATCGATCGAAATTTTCACTGGAAGTGCTTGGCATGACGAGACCTCTCTCCCTGTGCTCTCAGATTTCGAAGATCCCTCACCAAATGCTCGAACTCCACTCTAGAGCTCTGTTTCTAAATTTAGAGTTTAACAAAAGACAAAAACAGACCAATGGGAGTTCATAGCTCCACTTGGTTGTCCTTTAGTGCCCTAAACCACGTGGAAACTTAGTTTTACTCATAGGCTACCATGTCAAGCTCCCTAGAGGGCCAGCGTAAAACTTAAACTACCTAAAACGACACGCAGCCCCGAAAAATTACTTAAATCAGCTAGAAAGCGTGCATGGGCGACACGCAAATACAACCCATGAGCTTAAGCTCTATCAACATGGTAATCAACCTACTAAGACTCAAAATAGTGTTAACACCGTATGCAAAGGTGTCAAACATATACATAAACGACTAGAAGTAATATACGCTAACTTCTAGAACTACTAAACTCAAGCGTCGGAGTAGAAATATAACATGTAGCCGCCAAGTAGCGCGACATCCACCCCCTCTGAACCTGCACATCCTCCGGTATGTGCCATCCAGATCAAGACTCTTCAGCTTCGGCTTCAAACTCATCTTCAACCTGCATTGAGTCTTCAGCTTCATCCTCAGTAAGCTCTGCAATGTTCTGGTCCTCCCCTCTCCTTCTAAAGAGCTTGATTCTCTTCCCTGCGACTGGTATCTTGAGCACTGCACCATCTAACTCTCTCAAAGAGTATGTGGCGTTATCATAAACTTCTAACACCAAATAAGGTCCGAACCATCTCTTGGAAAACTTTCTGATAGCGCTATGCTGATTATCAAGACTACTATCATAGACTAACACCCAATCACCTTCCTTAACTGGTTTGGGTCGTAATCTATGCGTTCTATCAAATCTGCCTTTGTTTCTCTCTCTAGCAATCTTCAACCTTTCCACAGCTTTGGCAACATCCTCAGGTCTCCGTTCTAACTGCTGGATCCTTAATGTAAGAAGATCCTCCGTACTTCTATCATCTTCCCATGGCAAAACATTCCAAGTAGGCACAACCTCCTCAATCGGCATCACAGGTTTTTGTCCTAGAATCAACTCTGCTGGCATGTAACCTGTAACGGTACTATGAGTTGTACGGTCTGCCCATAAAGCAAACGGTAGCAGTCTAGGCCATTCACGGATCTTACCCTTGCAAGCTTTTACCAAAGCTTTGATGATTGGCGGATGACCTCTTTCGCTCTTGCCATTCCCTTCAGGATTGTAAGCAGTGGTTAACGCCAACTTGATTCCCAATCGCTTGAAGAACTCAACTGCTTCTTGTGAATCCAGCTCGCCCCTATCTGCAGTGATCTTTCCCACACACCCATACCTACAAATAACATCTTCAAGTAGAAAGCGGCAGACACTAGCAGTGGTCTTCGTCCTCAAGGCACGGCCTTCAACTTGGTTAGATAGATCTTCTCTAGCCAAGACTAGATACCTCATTTGTCCAAGCCCAAATGGCATAGTTACCAGATCCACTACCCATTTGTAATGAATGGCTAAAAGATAAGTAGGATGCAATCCATCACGATGATGTATGTTGGAATACATCTGGCAAGATATACAGGATGAAACAAACTGTACTATATCCTTATACATACCCTTCCACCAATACTTCTCCTTTATCTTGGCAAATGTAGCCCAAACTCCTCTATGACCGGCCCATAAACTCTCATGGAACTCCTTGATCAGCTGCTGCTGCAATTCCAAGTCACATACCACCCGTTGCGGTATACCTCCTTGTAGCTTAGGGCGCTTCCATAGATGTCCTCCATGTAAAAAGTAACCATAAGCTATTCTACGGATCCTCTTGAAATCTGCATCAGACCAGCCTTCTTGCCTTTCTAGTGAACTCAAATAGCGCCCAAGATCCAACCACTCGCCATCATACACAGTTTTCTCAAAAAACTCCAACGAGGCTGCAAAACAGCTTCTATCCCTTCTAGCAAGAGCACTAGAATAGAACTTTGTTCCTACATCCTCCTGGTCATCTATCATTTCCTTCTCATCGTAATACCTAGCCCTTGATAACATATCTTCCACAGGATTGTCTTTTCCTGCAATATGTCTAAACTCTGGGTTCAAGGACTTGATATATGCTATCCACCTCAACATAACAATGTCTGGAGTTGTACAGCTAGTAATCATTCCTAGGAGAGGTAAACAATCTGTCTCCACAACCACAGGTGCTCCTATCAAGTATTCCTTGTCACTCTTCATCGCAGTAACTACTCCCCATAGCTCTCTCTTGACCTGAGGGTAGTCTCTCTGCCGTGAACTTAAGACCTTAGCACCAAAACGCACCACATATCTATTTCCATCCTTATCATCTTGTCCTATAGCCCACCCAATGCCAATAGGACTAGTATCAACAGTAAGGATAACAGATCTGCCCAACTCATATGTTACCTTCCGTAGAGTTGGTGGTGAAGACAACAGATCCTTCAACTTCTTCATAGACTCGCTTTGCTCCTCTTGCCACTGAAATCTCTGCCCCTTCCTCAGCAACTTGTACAACGGATCTGCTACATGTGCAAAGTGTGGAATCCATATATGATAAAACACACATGCACCTAGAAACCTTCTCACCTCAGTAACTGATCCACATGTCTCCTTCATCCTTCGGATGACATCAACCTTGTTTGGACAAGGTTTCCGACCATAAGATCCACACAGATGTCCCACTATTAACACCTCATGTTCTCCAAATACAGACTTTGCTCCTGATAAAGTCAAATGAACCTCCTCCAGTCGACTCAATATCTTATCACAGTCGGCTATGTGATCTGCAACAAACTTACGGCACCCCCTCTGATCCATTACCTCATTCTTCTCCTCCTCAGCACACCCTTTGATCGGCACATCATCAAGGAATGGCATAGTTTTTTCAAGAATGAAATCCCTCAAAACTTTATTCATGCCATTCATCATATGTGCTACAGAATTGGATGTGCACCTTGTGGCAAGGTGCACATCCTTAGTAACCTCAAAGGTGTCCTCATTGTAGTCAAGTCTCTACTCTCAGAGGATAACTGAAACTGATCGTAACCTGAATATAAGTCTCCCATTGAATAGATAGCACGACCAGCAAAAGCCTCTGCAAACTTGTCTACAATAGGTCCTATACCCATATTCCTGATAGTCACCTTGTTAACTGGCTGCATATCTTGAATGAATCTCAAAGCTCCACTCTTCTTCGGAACAGTAAACCATCTGCTAGAGTAGGGAGCTATAGATGGTTCCAAGATACCCATCCTAATCCTCTCATTGAGCAAGTCTATCAACTTTGGTAGATGAGCTCTAGGTACAGGGATAGGACGTAGATTCCAAAGCACATGCGGTATAGTAAAGATTACCATAGGTGCAACTACACTTGGATCTACACATCCTACTTCATGTGACTCAAACGCAAACGCCTTACCATGCCTAGATAGCATCTCCCTGAAGCTCTTCTTCTCTTGCTCAGTAAGAAATTCATCACCTCCAATCCTCAGGTCCTTCAGTGTTGTTTCTGTAAACTGGTGCCCAATTCTTCTCGGTCCTCTAAGCGTCGGTTCTCGTGCAGCTTGCTCCATCTTCTGATTGTAATCGAGTGGTAAAGGCAAAGCCACTGGTTTGACTTTCTTTGCCACTGACTTGTACTTGGTCTCCACATACACCTCTTGCCGATCTATAAACTTATCAATCACATCATAAAGCTCCTTGGAGCTCACTCTCACCACTCTATCTACATCATCTATAGAACTTTCTACTATAGATTTCAACTCCCCTATAGTATCTGCCAAATACTGCTCTTCAAACACTCCAGATATGTATTCATCTCTTGCTAACTCTCCACTATCCCACAAAGACTGCTGTACATACTTCACATGTTGCCTCTCAAACCTCTTCAGATTCTCAACCTTCCTATAACACACTGATCCACATGACGTCAATCTCAAGAAGCTAGTGGATAAAGCTTCTTGCTTTACTGGATCAGGCGAGAATCCTATCTCTACTGTACCGTTGAAGTCTCGCTCTTCAATGGTACTCTGCCAAAACCCCTAGACTCTCTAAACTCCTTAGTAATCTTAGGCAGTGGACGGTCTCTCAAGCTATCACGATTCCTCTCATGTTCTGCAGCAACAGTCAAAAACTGAACAGCTCTTTTGCCGTCTCTACTACGTATCCTAGCATAGGCTGAACCATCATCCATAACTCGTGTCCCCATTCTAACAGCAGTAATGTAAGGCTGCCCTAGAATGATAGGATAGGTTGACATGTCTTGCACAAAGAAATTCTGAACATACTAATGTCACCCACAGTTACCTTGATGTTGGGGCAAGCACCATAGAGTTCTCCTCGCTGGTTGTTGGCAGCACGGATAAGCCATCCATGGTCGGTGTCTATAGACCACCTCCCACGCTTGTACAGCTCCTTAGACATCAGATTAATCTCTGAGCCGTGATCAATCAATGCCACCACAGGTTCCTCTAGATCTCCCAGCTTCACTAAAGTCTCTGTGGTTGCTCTCGCCCAATGGTTGTGAGAATAATGGCTCTTCTGCGATGCTTCCACCTCATCTTCAAACCTCACGTGCTGATCTGATCTTCCCTCTGATACTTGAGAGCAGTAACCAGCAATCTCATCTTCCTCATCCTCCGACAGTTTGGTCCCTAGAGCGTTAAGCGTAGCTGCTTCACCCAAAATCTGACGTTTCCTCTTGATGATATCTATGATAACCTCATGGAACTCACGCTTTGCAATCCCAAGAATCTCACCCAAAGTAAACTCAACTTTCCCATTCAAGATACGGTTCTCTAACACCTGCTTCAAGTCTGTAGCAATCTCAATGTCAGACTGAAGTTTGTATGCAGGCATCTTACCCTTCTCCTTGCTTCTCTCCTTCTCCTTTGGTGTTGTAGATGGTAGATCCTCCATAGTCTCCTCCCGAGTAGGTGTTGTCTCCTGCCTTGCATCTGGTCTAGCCCTTTCACTCCTTGTAGCAGGTCGTTTGGCTGTAGAAGCCTCACCTGCATCCTCCCTCCTGCGTTTTTCTTCTAGTAGAGCTTCATGCTGACTTCTTGCAACATAAGCATGCACTGACATAGTATCCACATGGTCATTCCATCCTGTAGTTTCTCTAATTGAGTTGCCAACTCTTCGTAGCACATCCTTGTCTAGCTCTGTTCTAGCTACGGACCGTACTACATCTGACCACAACCTAGTAGTCCCTTTCTCTCTCTCCATCTCCACTTTCACTCCACAGGTAGCAGCATTCACAAGAGAAACAACATGTGATGCTGATATCTCATTCACAAGTCTCTTCATACCACCCTTGCCAAAGTTGGTTCCCAACATCATCCCAGTCTCTCTCAGATGGATCTTACCATCTTTGAAGAAGATCAGATCCTTCCTCAATGCATCTGAAAACTCCCCACAATCTCTTCTTACATGGTCTAGGCTATCGCACCATATACAACGATGAACAAAGCCTTCCCTCATCTGGGTCTCTGCATAGCAGGCTGTACATTCTGCTCCTTCTCTTCTAACCTAGTGAGCTTAAGCTTAAGCTCCTTCATACCCTTAATCAACTCATCAAGCGGTGAGTCTTCCTCTCTAGCAATTACCAAAGCAGGCTTAGTAGGCAACTGCTTGACAGGAATTATCAGAGGTGCTGCTTCACTTACCACCACCTTGTCCCTTCTTCTCTGTCTCTTGGTCAGCAAAGAGACAGCCTCTTCAACCTCCTTCCAGTCAGTCTTCAATCCTCTCTCCTCACTCTTGTCTTCCAGGAACAGCTCAAGCTTCTCCTGAATAGTCACGTCCGCTGCTTGTAGGAAAAGCTCGGTCTTCTCCACCTCTAATGTAAGCTTCTCTGTCCTAGAAAGCTGAGCATACTGACGATCAAACTCCCTTAACAACTCATTTACAGACAAACCTTTGTTGGGCTTAACCACCCACTCCAAGAACGTTCTCTTGGTCACCCTCTCTGAATCTTCCGTGTAGTACTCCTCCTTCAAAGCTCGCATAAAGCTCTCCCAACTCCGTCCTTGCTGCTGCTTGAGCTCCTTCACACGCCCACGAATCTCAGGGACAACAACAAGCTCAAAGTTCTCCACCATCTCCTTCTCAGGCACCTTGTTCACCTCCATCTCCCTAGCATAGTATCGCACATACTTGGAAATATCTGTATCCTTGAACTGGTCCATCTGGTGCACCACAGATTGCAACGCCTTGGTTGCTAACACCTCCTTCCTCTCTGTGCTCTGCTGCTGCTGCATGAACATGAAAAAAGCCTGGAACATCTTCATCGTAGTAGCATCAAACTGAATAGGTTGCTGAGCAGCAGCAGCACCTCCACTTGATGATCCTTGGTTGGCCATGATATCTGATCCTGTAACACTCTTAAGAAAACTCCCACCCTAGGTGTTTCACGTCGAGTTCACCAAAAAGAGACTATGTCGGAGTGTAATCCGTCTACCTAGGAAAGCGCCGGGCTTCTGGCTGTGGTTGTTCACTCAAGAGATTGGCTTTCAGGTCACAATAGGGCTATAAACACTCACACAGATGTGTAAGATCTAGTAATATACCCAGAAGGCAAAATTCAGGTCTAGCTGGCAGTAATAAGATTCGGCGGTGAACTTTGACACTCACGGAGAGGAAAACTATGAAGGTTTAGACCTCTAAACTTCCCCTACATGCAAACGAGGTACTACTGAACTCACAGACGAAATTTCAGCCTGAGATCAAATTCTGACACGGAGATATGAACAGAAAAGTTTTGAGCAAGAAAACTACGGCAATTTCTGGTACCTAGCTGGCTATTTCAACCTATAACAGGAGTTTGGCTCGATCAATTTCAAAGTTTCTTACATGATTTGCAGTCTACAGGGTGCTGAACATCCCTGTGAAGTTGGGACTCCTGAATGTACACAGAACTGTAGATCTCCTCCTCTGAAGTCGCTGCTCTAGATTAAGAGCTTTTCAGACCCCCTCAGCTTCAGCGGCCGCCCTGAATTACTCAGTTGCTCAATCGATATGAAACTTTTTGTGAAATCGTAGCCCTGCTGGCGGAGAACACAACCTCGAAGTTTTGAAGCAATTTCCTCAAATCTGCTGCGAGTGACACTGAAAACCCTAAATCCAACCAAAATGATTCAATTCTAGCACAATCCGAACTTCAATTGCTCATAACTCCGTCTTTATTGACTCAAATCGATCGAAATTTTCACTGGAAGTGCTTGGCATGACGAGACCTCTCTCCCTGTGCTCTCAGATTTCGAAGATCCCTCACCAAATGCTCGAACTCCACTCTAGAGCTCTGTTTCTAAATTTAGAGTTTAACAAAAGACAAAAACAGACCAATGGGAGTTCATAGCTCCACTTGGTTGTCCTCTAGTACCCTAAACCACGTGGCAACTTAGTTTTACTCATAGGCTACCACGTCAAGCTCCCTAGAGTGCCAGCGTAAAACTTAAACTACCTAAAACGACATGCAGCCCCGAAAAATAACTTAAATCAGCTAGAAAGCGTGCATGGGCGACACGCAAATACAACCCATGAGCTTAAGCCCTATCAACATGGTAATCAACCTACTAAGACTCAAAATAGTGTTAACACCGTATGCAAAGGTGTCAAACATATACATAAACGACTAGAAGTAATATACGCTAACTTCTAGAACTACTAAACTCAAGTGTCGGAATAGAAATATAACATGTAGCCGCCAAGTAGCGCGACACCGGGGTTATAGGGGATGCGTTATTTGGTGTTGGCTCGAGAGGATCTTTCTAACTATGTGGAGGGACGAGCACTACGAACAAAGACTACAGAGAACATATGCAGGTTCGTGCTTGAAGATATCATCTGTCGCTATGGATCTGTTGAGAGATTACGTGCAGATAGAGGCGAGTTGAGAGACGCAGAGGTGAAGGAGTTCTTTGCTCGTTATGGAGTAAAGCTTCAGCTTACTACTGCCATGAACCCAGAGGGCATTGATAAGAGTGAACGAGGACACCCTTCTATTGTTCACGCTTTAGTGAAAGCATGTGATGGTAGGTCTAGAGAATGACCGAGACTACTTCCATTTGCTTTGTGGGCTGATAGAACTACACACTGTACCACGACTGGCTATATGCCTTATGTTGGGGCAAAAATCGATCATGCCTGCTGAGGAGGACTTTCCTACGTGGGCTACATTACCATGGGAAGATGGTTTAGATCGTGCTTCACTTATTGCTCTATGTACCAGGCAGTTAGAGCGGAGGGAGGAGGATCTTGCTGAAGCACAGGAGAGGCTGAAGGTGGCTCGAGTCAGAAACAAGGAACGTTTTGACAAGGCACACCGACTATGACCAAAGTCGATACGTGTTGATGACTAGGTTTTGGTGTATGATAGCACGTTGGAGAACCAACATTTTAAGCTTTGTAAGTTCTCTCGAAGATGGTTTGGGCCTTATGTTGTGCTAGATGTGTATGAGAATGCCACTTATAGTTTTCGTGAGTTGGATGGTACTCCTTTGAAGATATCTGTGGTTGACAAACGTGTGAAACTATTCAAAAGGCGTGGAGGATCAGTAGAGCTATTCAATTTGTTGGAGTCAGAGCAGAGGACAACAAGAGACGAAGACGTCTTGGTTACCGAAGAGACTGAGACGGAGGAGAGTGACGATGATGAAGAACAAGCAGAAGAGTGAAAAAGTTGACACATGCCGGAGGATGTGCAGGTTTGGAGGGGATGGATGTCGTGATGTGAATCATTTCACATAGTAAATGATTCACCTCTCTGCTAGGAGTTAGTCTCTCTGAGTGAAGTTAAGACGTCAGAGAAGTCGATTCTGGAGACTGTGGACTGGTGGCTACGGGTTACGCTTCTACTCCTCAACTTGCAATCAGGGAGATGGGGCGCTGTTAGAAGACCACCACCTCACATCTCTACTCATGCGCTGCCTACTCTGCCACATGGACAGTAAGCTAAAATTACAAAGAAAACTATCACTTCCCAAGATAGTAAATTTTGACTCCTACGAAAATTAGACAAGTCAACTGTCTTCTTAACTTACTGCTTACTCTAATACGCGGGGGGTGATCTCCTCTTGATCTACTGCCATCTGAACTCCTAACTCGGCCTCTGATAAGGTGAGAAGCCCTGAGAGTACCTCGGGTGTGACTGAGGTGGCTTCCTCCTCTCTGTTCGTGGCTTGCTCTTCTGGGACGGCTTTGGAAGACGGAAGCGTCTTCTGAAGAGCTAAGTCCACCTCACTTCCCAACACCAATGTACCCTCTTCTCGGGGAATGGATTTTAGATTTGAGTGCAGAAGCTTTGTCTGTGTCTTCTAGGCAATGGGTATCTTCGAATTCACACCCAATTGTGCATGAGAAGTCTTCTCCTTGAGTGGCGATGATTGTTAGAAGTTGTGCAGAGTCGAAGCTTGTCTCATCTAGTGGAGCACTTAGGATCCAAGTACGGGACGGTCCTATGGGTAAGTGATCTCAGAAGACGGAGTAGTCGGAGCAACGACAAAAGAAGAAAGAAGCCTTCTTTCCACAGCAGAAGACGTCATCCTCGAGTAGAAGACTGTGTAACTGTAAGCAAATTTGCGGTCTTCTTCCCCATATTACTACAAGCAAGGATGGCTTGTTAGTCAGGATCCGGACTAGAAGCTTGTCGGAGTCTTAATTTCTCATTTTCATCTTGTTTTCTCTTGTTTGGATTTTCTCTTCTTCCCCATCTTCTCTCATCTTCCCATCTTCTTATCTTCTTCTAGTGAGCTTCTGAGACTTCTATTGAGTTTCCGTGAAGATGAATGTCGTTGTAGTGCTGCAGGAAGACCGTTTCCATAGGCAGAAGCCTGGGAAGGCTACAGGGGGCTTACACCATGTGATTGATCTAACCCCGCTAGGAATTGGAAGAGCAATGTGTGCTAAACAGTGATAATTTGACGGCTACGGAGCAGGATCAGTCTTCTGGAGGTGTGAGAAGCCGAGTTGAACCTCCAGAAGTTGAGTTGAACCCCCAGAAGCCGAGAATTGCTTCAGAAAGACTGTCGTGGGAAGACTGGAAGCCGTGACTTAGAAGCAGAAAGTGTCTTCTCGAACTTCCCAGTACATCTGTGTGATATTTTAGGTGGTAGTTGTTTGTTTGGGTCTAGGGCACCTCTTGAAGGGTCTGAAAGCCGTGTGGTTTTGTGAGAAGACGGGATTTCTAGATAAAACCCGTGTGTTTATGTGTTTCAACAGATCTTAGAACTTAGAGCAACGATACTTGTGCAAATCCTCTGTGAGAACGATATCTTGTATACTAAATGGGCAAAAAGAGCAATCCTGTGACACTACAGGAAGCTTCAGGATTGCAGACAGCAGCTCGAAGTCGAATGTAGAAGTAGGATCGTAGCAAGACAAAGTCATCGTGAGCAGAAGCAAATTACTTAGGTACGCGCAGAAGACGTCTGAAGAGTTAAGCAGAAGCATAACACATTGGAAGCACAGTACTGAGGTTCTTCTCGCTTCTTTTCTCTTTTTCATCGCTTTTGTCTTTCTATTCTTGTGTTTTCACGCTTCCTCGATTGCGTGTAGGAAGCCTACCGATCCTTCGTCTCCCCTGAAATTTATCCTGAGAGAATTAGACGCGGAAGCGTTGTCCAATTTTTGACAGCCCTCTTCTTCATCTCTTCCCGAAGAATCGAATTTGATAATTTCTCATCTCTGTCACGAAATCTTTTGGCAAGGGGGGAGAAGAAGGAATAGTACTTCCTAAGTGCATCACGTCTTCTGATCTATATCTCATGGATTGGATTGGAATTGAACTGTGAGAAGCTTGATGTGAATCCAGAGTGAAATTGCGAGTTGAAGATTGTTTCGAGAAGCAAAAAATTGAGAATCAGGCCTCTCAAGCTTCTTGACTTCTCAAATCCACATCTTCCTAGAGAGCTAGAAGATTGGAAAGACTGGCAGAATGCGTGAGAAGCTGTGAGGGTTCTCTACGGATCTCTTCTGTTTGATGCATAGAAGTCTGTTCCTTCTTCTTCTCAACTTTAGATGAGAATTGTGAGAAGTCTTGTTGGCAAAATCTGGAGAGCAATGTCCAAGGTCATGTCTTCTTATTACGCAGCAAGTTTTTGTTGAGAGTGTATACGAGCTGAGGAGTCGAAAGAAAGAATACGAACGTTTAGTGTCTGTTGTGAGGATAGATTGCATGTAGGAAGCTGAAGATAGGTGAGATCAATGATGGGAAGCCTAGATGTAGGAAGTCTTCTAAAAACGTTAGTTAATCAGAAGTTGTCCCGAGAGTCTTCTTGGAGGTCACTGTCATCGCAGGAGTCCTCAACCTTCTTTTGATCGATTCATATGCCTCACTTCTCAAGTATCTCTTCATCTTCTGTTAGGAAGTAAGATGAATTACAAGGTGGATTGTCTTCTTAGGAATCCATGAGGTGCCTTGCTTAGTTAGGATTGCGTAGATATAGACTGGAAGACGTGATGCACTTAGGAAGCACTGTTATAATTCTGGAAGACAGAATAGCTGTCTTCTGGAAGACTAAACTCGTCTTCTGAGAGTGAAAGCTGGATTGTGAGGGCATGATAAGGATTGAGCCTTATGCTCATAGCAAGTATGTGTAGTATAGTGTAGCTTCAAAATGATGATGCATCCTCGAAGGCTTATGTTATTCAAACCTTTCATCAAGGAGTTGGGCCTCGACTTCTTCACATAGGATTGAAATCTCGCCGACCAAGGTTTGTTGGAAGAGGTCTGGACAACCGTGGCTCCTCGAAACCATGTACATGTCAAGGCAGAGATCGCTAGAAGAAGATCATCCTTGTGGACAATGAAATGATGACAGAGAGCTTTCCACTGACCTGAATCTGAGAACCGCAGTTACGAGTTGTAGAAGGAGAAGATTTCACCGATCATTTTAGAGAAATAACATGTACCTAGGAGTACTACCTATCTCTTCCTGGAAGATCGACAAGGCAGGAATGGATGGAAGATGGAAGCCTACAGAGAGTCGAAGAAGCGTCTTTTGGGGAAGCTATACCTTCATCTTTTTCCCAAGGGAAAAGTTAACAATGTTCGGTACCTAAGAGATCAAGATGTGGAGTTCTTGGAAGCAGTTTGGACAGGAAAGGTCGTCAAATGGGGCGCCTTCTTCCACGCTTAGCGTATTTGGGCATCCCAGCACGAGGACATCTCACCTCCTTTTTCTGTTTCTTGCATGTGTCCAAGGGGGTATGAAGGAGACTAAGTTGATCAAGTAGGGACCAGCGTGGCAGGGAGAGATGAAGGAGGAGATCTCGGAGGAAGAAGATCGAGCAGGTGCCATGTCTTCTCCTCCCACTCTAGTGCTTAGGAAAGACCAGACACAAACCAGAAGAAGATCATCGTCCGAGAGGATGATTCCAGTGACACGAAAGACACGTCGTCACCAAGGAGGATGAGACATAAGAGCATTCCTAGGAAGAGTACCTTACCCCACCATCCACTCTAGATCTGAGTCGGATTCATAAGAAGACACCCCTGGCACTAGGACCACGAGGAAGACGGTTCCTGCGACTACAGAGAGTCTTCCGAAGACTCCAGAAGATAGGACCTGGATCGATGTTCCGACTGCAACCGGTGATTGCAGAGAGAAGAAGTCTATCTTGCTGTAGGAAGATCTTCCTGTCTCCCACCCAGGAAGATATTGAGAGTAGCGTCTTCCCGAGTGCAGAAGGAGAAAGCCACCATGGTGAAAGAGGTACAAGTACTCAGAAAGACATGGAAGCTGCCACAGACCGGTATGTTGGCATGAATCTAGCTTCTACGAGAAGAAGATTAGAGGAGTTCAGTGCCTTCTTTAGCGCCAAGATCCAGCCAGCTATGGAGTTGGTGGAGAAGCCGACAAAGGCTCATGAGAAGCCTCTCTCTATGCAGTCACCAATGATCTGTCGGTCGATGGTTCTTTCATTCTCCTCTCATCACCACCGGCGGTCTAACATCCCACTCTCGTCACCTTTGGTGTAGATCGCCGGCGGTCCGTCATCCATCCATTCGCTGATGATCTATCTGCCAGTCGTCCGTCATTCTTTGAGCAAGAAAGGCAAGAAATAAAAATGTAAAGATGGTGAGAAGGAGGAATTGAGTTTTGAGCACCATCTGCGATATATTTTCTTTAAAGCTCGAGAGGTCAATGATACAAAGAATGTTCATCCGTGGACCATTCTATCCTTATCATGTCATTACAAATTTTGCACGTGAAAGTTATCTAAGAATACACAGGATATCTAGCTGTAGAGATATCATGTGCAAGAACAAGACAAGAGAGAGAATCACACAACCACGAGAACGAGCCCTTCTAATATCCAAACCTCAATTTATATACATTTTTGCTGTAAAATACAAAATTGAGAAACAGAAGTAAGTCTTCTATAAACTACACATGAATCCTTAATCAAGTCTCAAATCCAAACCTAAGACAAGAACCACTGAAACGTAACTGAAAGCAAGAAAAATACTCCTTTGTTGACAACGTCTCGACACCCAAACCTCAATACTCTCTGTAATAGTCACAATCGCAACTCTATCGTCGTATCGACGCTGCCGCTCAGTATATCAGCTCAAATGATCAGATCATCCGAACCCAAACGAGGGTTGTGAGTGCAAATCACGTAGTTAAAGATCTAGAGAACGCACTCGATGTCAAAAACCTAAACCATCGTCATCACTCAGTATATGACTAACCCGATGGTCAGACCACCCTAACCCAAAGGACCATGACTACAAACCACATAGCTAGCGGTATAGAGAGAACTGTATCCAAAATCCAAAATAGACACCAGCCCGTAGCGAAGAACTCAAAAAATATCTATTTGGAGACTTCCTTCTTTCCGAAACGAACTTCAGATAGGATCGACTCTCTTGACATCATGGGCACCAAGAACCTTCAAATCAGATCACCAACAGCCAAGATATCTCCAACTTTTGATCGCTGTTGACCGAACCTCTAAAATCTCCTCCATGCGAGCTAAAAGTACTCACACCGTCCAAATGGATCATTTGATATGAGATCTGTCTCCTCTTGTAGATAGATTCGACTACCTTGAATTCGTCGAGATCCTAACAAGCCGTTTGGAGTTCTCCTCGTAAAATCATGCAAGAAATTTGATCACAAGAAGCAAAATTCTGACGTAAATCAATCACCTACGTCTCAGTATCTCTCATCATGCTGTCATGTCGTGGATCGAGTAGTGAATGAAAGGAGGTTGTTTTAGCCCTAAAGCCTAAACTCTAATTTTTTTCCTATGTTCAAAATATGAGTATGAGGTTACTAGTGTGTAGAGCTCGACGAGTTCAAGATTAATTTTCTAATCGTCACGAACGAGCTTATATTAAGAGAGTTATGGAGGTCAAAACTTTTAAAGTTTGGATGACGACAGATGCCGACATGGCATCCGAGTGATGACATGGCAGGTGCTGACATGACACAAAAATCTGATGTGGTGAAAAGCTGACGTGGAAAGTTGTTGATGTGGTATTTTTTGCTGACATGGTACTTTTTGCTTATGTGGTGATCGTTGAGGTGGCTTTTTGGTGCTAACGTGGAGATGGATTGGTGACATGGCGAGTTGATGCTGACACAGTGACATGCATGGCTGCTGCATGGCATTTCAAGAGGTGACAGGTGGATGGCAAGCATGCAGTTTGTAGGATATAAAAGCTAGAGTTTCGATTTTCTAACGGCATTATTTTGAGTCTAGAGCCGTCATGCTGCAGAAATGCACGGCGTGCTTCTAGGAACTTAGGCAAAATTTGGATCTTAAACCTCCATTTTGAAATAGAGGTTGTACTCGGATTGGAAAAAAGTCGTAATGTACAAATGGTCATAACTTTTTACTAGGGTATCGAAGATTTATGTTTTTGGAGTAATTGGAACTTGACAAGGGCTTTCCAACAGCGTAAAAATCATTATTTTTGATCCGTATTCAATGAGAGTTGTGAATGTTTAAAGCCACATGTATAATTTTTGATTTAAATAAATCATGTTTTGGGATACTTTGAGTGCAAAAATACATTTTGGGTTGGGTATTTGGGTTCATGGACCTGAACCTCTATTATGAAATTGAGGTTGAGCCTGTGTGTCTGTGGAAAAAGTTTAGAGAGGGGTCTTAAACCTCGATTCTGAAATCAAGATTTCATAAAGGAGTTGAGAACAGTCAAAAACTTTGAGACTGTGTAACTTCTTATGTAGATGTTTTTTTGTGGAGATATTGATAAGATCAGAAAGCGTTTTTCAAGGGCTTTCCAACGCCATTAGTTTCTCACGTTTGGAGCTATAACGGAGTTCAGGGTTTTGAAGATCAAGAGACGAAAAGGTTAGTTGAGAGTCCAAGTTCGGTTTCTGAAATTGAGGTTGGAGGACTACTTTGGATTCAGTTACTTCTTCAAAGTTCATAGCAACCTCGATTCCGAAACAGAGGTTTTCTATCAAGTTTTTTGGACGAGATTTTTCGGATGAAATCGCAACTGGGAAAACATAAGTCAAGAAACAGAGAAATTTTTACCGGAAAAATATTTTTGACGGATTTATTTTCCAAGGGTGACTTTTGGAGTTGAGGTCCCAACCTCGATTCTGAAATCGAGGTTTATAACTGAGAAGTAAGGTGTAAAACTCGATTTTGAAATTGAGATTAGACATATTGAGAGAAAAGATAGAAACTTTAACTGCTCATAACTTTGGCTAGACAAGTTAGTTTTGAGCAATATGGGTATCGTCGGAAAAATAATTTGAAGGGCTTTTCAATGAAACAATAATCACCGAATTTGAAAGAAATATTAGCATACTGCAAGCATTTGAAGTTTGGATATGATATCGTGTCGGATATTACGTGAAGGATGTCCAGGAAAACACGAGGTTCTTGACTGTGGAGATGTAGTGTGATGAACAAAGACAAGAAAGAGAAACACAAGCATGAAAACGAACGTCGCAATATGTACCAACTCTCAACGTATATACACTGCCGGTTCTTTCTCCCTAAGAACACAAACTGAGAAGCAAACCAGAGCGGTCTGTAATCTACTGTAAAACCATTTAAACAAATCGCTGAATCTCAACCTAGACCCAAAACTATCAAAGCGTAGCTCAAAAGCAAGAGAAACATCCATTTGCTAACAAAAAGAGATGTCTCAACATCACATGATTCAAACCCAAGTCCAAACAACGTTCATGTACAAGCTCTTAGCTAAAGCTAGCTACCACAAGCTGTACATAACCAACTAGAACTCCAACAAACTTAAAAAGACGAAAATCATAGCGGAGGAACCGAAAAAAATCTATGTGAGAACTTTTTCCTTTCGCCAAATGATCTTAAGATATCGATAGGGTCTTCTTCCCTGACTCCGTTGGTCTAGAAAACCTTCAGATCCGACTCCCAACAGCAGAGATATCTCCGATTTTTGGTCGTAGATGACCGAATCTTCCAAAACTCCTTCCTGTGGCTTAAAATCACACACACCGTCCAAACGGATCGTCTGATCTGATTGGTAGGTAGATCTAGCTACCGTAAACCCAATGAGACTCCAAACAAGCCGTTTGGAGTTCCCCTCGCAAAACCATGCAAGAAATTTGACCGCAGCATGTAAAAAATTGACGTAAATCGACTCCATGTGACTCAAACTTGCTTACCACACCCAATCCAACAATCCAATCCACACACGGTCTTCTCCTGTGCATAGGTGAAGACTCCCTGATCGCATAGGCACCAAGAATGAAGAGATTGGTTCACCGATCACGAAGAACAAACCAATCTCAGGTCGCAAACGGTGAAAAATTGACGTAAGTGCTTCCCTACGAGTCAATTTCACCCAGAACTCCCAAATCGTTCGATGAAACTTCGTATCGTTTTCAATTTCTTGAAGAACTCAGCGTTTTGATCTCGATTGATTCAAGGACAGCAAGTTTGGACTCCGGAACGGTCAGAACGGTCCAACTCTCTTTCATAGATCATTGAAGTCTCCAAAAACCTCTCCCGTGTCTCAATTTTCTCTAGAACATAGTCCCTGATCCATCTCTCCACGAACCGTCTTAACCAACGCGTAGCTTGCACAGATCTGAACACAATGACACCTTGCGTGCATGCATTGGACTTCTAAATTCTCCAAACCGTCCACCGACAAGTCGCAGAAACAAGCTAACCCTTTAAGCTGCCCCCTTACGTCAGACGCTGTACGTGCAAGAATTCACAAATAATGAGGAAGCAGACCCCTTGCGTCCTTAGTATAGCGCTTGAAGCTGCAAATACCCAATCAGCAAAAGTAAACTCGGACCCAACTTGATTTTCTCATCTTCTAAGTCTCGTAACTTCTCCACTAAGCGTCCAAATGAAATAGACAAAGTGCCAATGGAAAGATGACAATGATCTCTACCCATTAATGCGATGAAAGTGGAGATCCGAAGTTGTGCCAAAATCTCGTAAGCTGAGGCTTAGCTTGTTTTACCCATCTTTCGAGTCTCGTAACTTCTCCACTGGACGTCCAAATGAAGTAGACAAAGTGCCTATGGAAAGCTGACAATGAACTCTACCCATTGATGCGATGAAAGTGAAGATCCGAAGTTGTGCCAAAAGCCTGTAAGCTGAGGCTTAGCTTGTTTTACCCATCTTTCGAGTGTCGTAACTTCTCCACTAGGCGTCCAAATGAAGAGACAAAGTGCCTATGGAAAGCTGACAACAAGCTCTATCCATTGATGCGATGAAAGTGAAGATCCGAAGTTGTGTCAAAAGCCTCATTTTAAGTCCCATGAGTGTCTTTGGAGCGATAATGGTAAGTATTGCAAACAGATTTTCAGATGAGAGCCGGTCCATGACACGACAACGATATAAGATCCCAGAAAAGCTAAGGTTTCAAGTCAGGAGAGCCACACTTGAGGTTGCTACATTTCTTGCACACTACTACATCGTCTTTAGCAGCCAGGAGGCCGGTGCTTTCCCAAACACGACTTCGTAAAATTTTGATACAAAAACGCCCAACACAACAATCCAACCCTCGTGCAATCTCCTTCTATGCGTAGATGAAGACGCCTTGATTGCATATGCACCAAGAACGAAGAGCTGGATCTACTGATTGCAAAGAACAAACCAACCTCAGATCATAAGTAAACAAAAACTGATGAAAACCTTCTTCTACGGACCAATCTCTCTCACATCTCTCACATCACTCAATGAAACTTCGTAACGTCTTCAATCTTTTGAAGAACTCGAGGTTCTGATCTTGATGGATCCAAGCACAACACGTTTGGATGCCATAATGGCTCGATTGATCAACGTTCTTTCGTATGCAACTGAAGCACTCTAATCTTCTCTCCCTACGTCTCAATTTATCTCAGAACACACATGATGATCCACCTCTTCACGAACCATCTTATCGTATGTGTCACATGCAGAGATCTGGACCCAATGACAGCTGGCGCGTATGCATTCGACCTCCCAATCTCTCGAAACATCCACCGACAAGTTGCAAGTACAATCTAACCCCATTATGTCAGTTTCACAATATGTGAACTTTCTAGAATATGATCAAGCAGACCTCTTGCGTCCTCAGTATAGCACTAAGAACTACAAATACCCGATCAGCATTGACAAGCTAAGGTCTAGCTTGTTTTTCTCATCTTTCAAATCTCATAACTTCGTCATTAAGCGTCCAAATGAAATAAATGAAGTTCCTTTAAGAATCTTACAATGAGGTCTACCACTTGATGCAGTGAAAATATAGATATAAAAATAGATCAAAAGTTTCTATTTTCTTTCATGAATGTCTTTGGAGCAAAAATGTAGAACTTTGAAATTTGACTTTCAAGTAGAAGCCAGTCCACGACATGACAATATACCGAGAAATTTGTAGTTCGAGTGTGATGACGTCTCAAATTGTCAAGACTATTGATATATGCTCGTTGATCTGACATGTAATCTCTAATTGTCAACAATCAACGAAGACATCATAAAACATATCACCCTACAATTTTGAATATCATTGTGATTACACCAATCATTTTTGCTTTTATCCTCTGGTCTGGAGAGGATGTTGTCACGTGTTTAGGTGTCATAAGCTACTTCTTGTCCTCATGGAAGGTGAAGATATTATGAAAGAGTTCAGAAATTTTTGTTAATAAATTGACTAAGGACAAAGTGGTATTTGTATTCCGATGTTGTAGTGTTGTATCCCCTGTTCGTGGAAGACGATGAAGACGATCTGAACAAAACTTGGAGTGATGTAGTTACTTAGTGACCCAAAGACAAGCAGATGACTAAGCTTTCATGTTGACCAAGCTCGTGACCATGACGTTCTCTACGAAGAAGAAGATGTTCTTAAAGGAGAGACATCACATGAGAAGTTTAATCGTCGGAAGAGAGATGATATCACCCACAAACATTTTTATTCTCCCAAGTATAACTTTGTGGGTTTGACATGTGGTTGGATAAATTCGAAGACGCAATCCAGATTTATGATGAATACATTTCAAACATTCTCTGAGAAAAATAAAGTGATTATGGATTTCTTTTTCGGTGGTGTATTTCTAAGAGAAACACGGATGTTGAGTCGTCAGTGTTTGTGCGTTGGGGTCTCGGAGAAGTAGGTTTAGTTCTTAAGCATTGCCTACTAAGCTTGACTACCATGGTTAGCGATAATCATATCTTGAGGAAATACATGATGTTGTGAAAATCTACAGGGATGACACCTCTTCTGCAAAGGTTAGGAAGTATTGAGGCTGAGCATTCACTAGGTCCATCTGGTATCGCTGGAGGTTTGGATATACCAACGATCCGCCAAACCTTGTTGACTATCTCAGCAAGCACCTGAAGAAGTCAGAGGAGTTGAGAACCCAGATGAGAATCGAGACGAAGATTAGACCAACTGGGACATGGACAATATGTATGAAAATATAGAAAATGTTGTGCTTGGAGAGATTGGCTGTTCTTCATCCAAAGACAAAGAGCCATCTCTTCCAGAAGAAGGTCAAGTCTACATACGTGTTGATCATGACCAAGATGGCACTTTTGATGGAAGAAATTATCAAAATGTCATCGATATAGCCACACGTAAGGTGGGTGGATCATAACCTGAGTTCGGTTCCAGATCTTGTCAGGAGACAGAGGAGTCTTAGTAAGCAATCTAGCTCCTCAACTAATCTGATTGATCGTCAAGGATCTATCGGTTAGAGGAACGATCCAATGGAGATAAACGATGATACCATTTGGTGTTCAAGCATATGACTTCTCTGAAGAATTCGTCAAATATGTTCACGAAATCTTACAAGAGTAGGAAAGTTGCACCAATTGGTAGTAGGACAAATCACTTCAGATATAGAGAACACGGTAGATCAGACATTGAGAGTCAAGATATTCAAAGCATGTTATCATCCATGAATTTTGCTATTGGATGAATACAGTAGCTTCACATCACACACTCAGAATAGAGAATATGGTTCGGAGAACGACGGTTAACATTGACAGATGACTCATAGGACATACTCTGATCTATATGTACTCCGGATAACAATGTCATATGGAAGAAGACATCAAGTCAAGAACCGTACAACATACGAACGAGGAGTAATTATATATTGGTCGTCTTGGACTAATGATTTGCTGATAATCACTACATCTAGAAGTGTCTTTCTTTTAATCGAGATCAACGTGGATCTCAATTCGAAGACCAAAAGTTTCTTCTAAATCTGAAAGTATCTCGTAATAGTAGTCGGGTTACGAGTAGTGATCGAGCCTGTAAAAATATAAACAAGAAAGCTCGTGGGTTCAATCCCTTGCGAGTACGATTGGAGATGCATGCGCTGCAAACTATTAATGAAGCTTCTGAGAGATTCGTTGTGGTGGACTCACATGGACAGTCCCATGATCCACGAAGACCTCGAGGGACAAGTAATAACATTTATGATTTATCATTTTTCCAAGTTGAGATCTTGCTTTTTGTTTGAGTGGTATACTGAAAACTGCATGGATGGTCAAGCTGATATGAGAACAATAAAATTCCAGTAGTGCTGAAAGACTTGGCAGATATATCCAAAACGCATCCACACTATGATTTGCCAACTGTATATCAGTGGATGGAAGAAAGTTTATTCATGATCATTACTTGAATCGTAAGTATACACAGATTGACGAAAGAGTTTTTGGTCTCTCATATACAGTTAAACGTGTAGTGTACATTAAAAGTAATCCTCTGATGTGGTATACAAAAGTTATTGTTTTTAGAAGAAGATCATCATCGTTTGTGTAAACAGTTGAGTAAAAATTATAAGAAAACTTCTTTGCCTATAGAAGACAAAAATTCATGAGTGTCTATTTGACATGTGAAGATCATATGATTATATAAAAGGTATGTTTTGAGTATTCAATCATATGAATGGATGTTGAGAAGCAAAATGTTTAATAATTCTGTTCTAATTATTCCAAACTTATGATTACGCTAAAATTTTATTTTAGAAGATTAATTTATCTTCGATGTATTTCATGTACAAATTAAAACTGTATTGTGTCTACTTTAATTTTTTTATTTCTAGGTTTAGATTAAATTTTGGACAATTGAAACTCTAGTTTAGACCATTGAGTTGATACTTTATTGTTTACAATAGTTTGAGATTTTGTAGACTAAGTGATAATCTCAAAGTGCAAGATTTCTTTCTTGACTTCTCATTGAGTCCCTTGTTGTTCGTTTACTATCTAGATTATAATTTGGACATTTTAAATTCTCTTGTTTCTGAGTTTAGACTAAATTTTGGACGAGATTGCCCAAAATTGTGTGGATATTGTTTGGACTCTGTAGTGAGCACTTCGTGGTTTACATTGATTTCGTTAAATTTGGTATAACATTCAAATTTGGTATTTGCACTTCTGAGTGAGCATTGGTTGTTCATTACTGTCCAGATTATAATTTGGACAATTGAAACTCTTTTTTGGAGTTTTCAGTTGATATTTTAGACTAATCATAAGAGGTATTTGGTCTATGGGAGAAGAATAAATAGATTATTCAGTAGACTATATTTGGACTATGAAAAGTCTAATTTTAATGTTAGATTTTTAGTTAGATTTTGATCAAGAATTTAACTTGTGTACTTTAATTTTGACATTTATCTAATACCTAGTCTTTTTGGTGAGAAAGATTAATTAATAAATTAATGAGCATTTTCGTGATGAGAGCATTTCCTAGAGAAAGTGTGAAAGTTTTAGTTGTGATCGACTACAAACAAGAATCATAAGAAAGTATGCAATTGGATGTATGAATGTTTGAAACTCTAAGAAAAGTACATAATACTCCGTTTCTATCTCTCTCCCTTGAACTCCTAAGTTTGACTATGCAGAATGGATTTTTGAAACTTAATTCATCTGAAATAAGCATGCCAAGGAGAACTGATCGTCTGAAATTCTCTCCTCGATCGTGGATCTAAACTCATCATTAGAAAACCTAAGTAGAGATGAATCCAACATGTCTAAAATCACCATGTGTATTGCTCCGAAAAAGGAGTAACATAAAGTTCACTTTTTTAGCTCTGAAAACTTCAAAATAACTCTTCATCTGGCGTGAAGATTTATGCTTCAATAAAGAACTAATTTGATTCAGAATTTTTTCTGTCCTCAAATTGACAAGTACTGCGAATAAGGTCAGATAAAGATCATTTCTAGCAGAATTTCAAGACGAACATGGCTGCTATATCATGTGAATGAATGATAAACTATTCTTAGATAGAGTGCTATCTGATTTATCTAAAATATCATTTTCTGTCTCCAAAATAACGTATGAAGTTTCTGGGATCAAACAGCTCAGAGCATGGTTAAAAAATAAGTGTAGTCGAAGATGATTCGGGAAGAATGAACTTGAAAAAGCTCAAATCTTCCAAGTCAAACTCATTCTTCTTGAATCCACTCCAAAGCTCCAGAACTCAATTCTCCCAAAATATATCCGAATTAGATATCCACCCAAAGAGGCCCATGAGACCATAACCAAAGTTATGTTCGAATATACAAACTTGTTCCATATGTTGACCATGATCATGAAAATCTATCTTGGAAAGCTAAAGCTCCTAGCGTAAAAAATACATACATCACTTCTACACTATATGTCTATATACTAACCATTCTAGTACATGACAACATATTGAAAAGAGGTGGAGATGAACTCATGACTGGTTACATGGAATCAAATTTAATATCTGGAGGCAAAAGAGACTTACACGCTAAGATACATGAGAGGTTCTAGTTGTAATCTTCGCATCTCGCAAACTGTTGTACATAGAATGATCAAGAATAATCATGTTTAACCATCTTTGGGATACTTTTGTTCTCTTTCTATTATCAAACAAAATATCAATCTTATACAAAATTTGTACAATAAACTCAAATGGAAATTTAAATTTATCTAATAATTGTTACATAATAACCTGAAGTAAAAAGAAAATCCAAATATAGTCCATAAAAATCAAGTTGCAAAAACTACAAGTGCTACAATTTACTAATGTTAATTTGACAGATTAATATACCACCTAATCTTTCCTGAGGAGAAGAATTAAGTGGTAAATAAAGCTTGCTGCCCGCTCTCTTCTTCAGATGGAATAGGTGATTATAAGCAAGCTCCAAGAATATGGAAGGAAGTCGAGTATCAGAACCAGCTAGTGCAATGACTTGTCTATCCGCTGAAGATCAAACCATCCAGAAAGTAGAAGCATATTTTAGGATGGAACATCCAAACATCAAAGTCTAAGACTTTCATTCGTTTTATTATCAACGACGAGCATATACATAATCACGGCATTACGCATGGAGGGTAGAATCTAATCATTGAATGAGACCCGCATGTAACTTTACACGTGTGCGAAGACATTGTCCTAAAAAAAGATAAAATCATACACCCCGCATCTCCTTTGAGTCTAAGGCGGAGACTACCAGTACTTAGACACTACCATATACAGAGGTAGTCTGCATATCACACGCAACGAATGACGTGCAGAATATATTACACGAGATCTTGTGCATCATCTGCAGCTGAGACAGTAGAAACACACATTCTTGCGCCCTCACCCTCGTAACTGACAGAAATGTACACGGAGGATCTGGAGCTGCACACCCAGAAATGATCTCGGTAGTACGTAGCTCCGGATGATCCTTGGAGTTCAAGATTCTAGTCTCAACCATGAAGCTATACCTATATATTCATGGATAAAGCTTGAACTTTTTAATCTGCAGTCGCAACTGGATCCAGTCGTATCCCCCGGGATGAGTTGGGAATACATCTAGCTGACATGGTTGCTTGAACGGCGAGTGAATTTTATTGCGTAGCCACACTTTGGTCGTGGAAACGGCAGATATCCAACTTCGTAGGTTGGATTTATGGGCTCCCAGCTGTAATCACCAGAGGATTGCAATTTTAATGTCTTGCAATTCGAGCTCGCTGCGGATCTGAAGATTGCTGCAAACCATTTTCAAGTTGAAGGACTCTGCAGAAATCTCTTAGGAGGGTACTGACTGACTTACCTGAAATCTAAAACGAGGTAGAATGCGAGTGTGGACATAATAACTTTTGCGTAATGCTGGCCAGGGCATAGTCTCTGACCATCAGAAAACGGGTTGAATTCTCCTGGTTTCACATTGCGATCCTGCAGTATATACACCAAAGTACTGAGTACCGTTCTGTTACCATGATCTACATTTAGATATTATGAATGTATAAAACCTGGTCTAGTTGGGGCAAAGGTGACCATCGTGAAAACATACCCTGATGATCATAAACAGATTTAGCTAAAATTCACATAGTTATCTGCAGCTGAAAGCTTAATTTGTGCTCACAGTCCACCGATCTGGGTTGAAAACAGTTGGATTGGCGTAGATGTCGGGGTTGAGGTGAACTGCTCGAGGCCATGTTTGCACTTTCCAACCTTTCGGGACGGTGAAACCTGAAAGACAAACGAAGAGCTCACGAGCTCTTAAAAGATCAGAATTTCCAGTTCCCAAAGCGAAAGTTGCAGAAAAATATTCAAAAATATGAAATGTATAGTGCCTGACTCTGTGATCTTTGCGAATCCTAAACAGGTCACTTGCCGTTAAGGGTGGTGGTCCGTGATGCTTTCCGGAAGTTGTAGGGTGCAACATTTACGAGGCGTAAAGTTTCATCCAGTACCTACACCTCGCCAAAAGGAAGATAATTACTGACAGACCAAGCTTCAACTTATCACGAAGCATGTAGGTTAGGTAGCTAGCATATGAACATGTCTAATGCGTAAATATGCCAACGTTAACCTAGTCGGCAGGTGAAAATAGCCCTTCCGTCGTTCGAACTAAGTTTTCAGGATTCCAGAAAGGCCACCCAGTGGAATCAGACTTTACATGACCAAGATAAGTCATCCGCCGGATATCGTCATATGTCAGTAGTTCCCCTTGTGGTTTTTGATCCCGAACTGCTTGAGCTTCCACCTGCACATGTACAAATCATGATCAAATATTAATAGATATCTGAATTCCTGAAGGAAATTGATTACATGCAGGTATTGGCATGTTGTCTAGCTAACGTGAGAACAAAGCATTTGCAACGGCAGCCTAATGGATCACCAGTTCTGTTCTCTAGATTTTTCAGGCATCGTCTGGAAGTCTGAGAGAAAGTTTACCCGAACTTTGTTGAGGACATGAGGATGATCATTCATGAAAACCATGAACCATGAAAGTGCAAGAGCAGCTGATTTGTGCCCTGCCAACATGTAACCAACGACCATATCAGCGAGCTCCTTATCTGTCAGATTCTGTCCATTATCGTCCACTTTGTCGACCCATGATTGCAGAAGATCGTCTTTGCGTTCACCTCCTCTTCTTCGGGAAATGATTGGCATGATTTTCGCATCGAGCAATAACCGTGCCTGAGAATATAAATGATAATCGTTAACCGTTAGAATTACCAGTCGCAGGAAGAACTCAGTTCAGTTAATCCTGAATCTGAGTGACTTAGACGTACTACCTGTAAGGAAGACGTGATGTTAGAACTGACTCCCAATTTTGCACACAACATCTGCATTTCAGACAAACTGAGACACGAATCCATACAAATACATCAAGGCAAGAAAAAAAATACCAGTTTGAACTACGTAGCATGTGCATTCCTAGCTAAGACTTCGAGGAGTTTAGAATAGTGACCTGGTAACCTCTATAATATGCGGTTCCTGGGACGTATAGCGGCATGGATCGTAACGCGCCCTCGAAGTGAACATAAAGATTGGCCATGTCTTCTAGGTCTAGACCTTTTTCACAGCTGATCAGAATTTTCACTATTCTGTCGAAAAGAAGCTGCAATTCATGATGGAAGAACGTCTCTGAATCAGCTACCACTGAGTTCAATTGCACGGAGGTTCCGGAAATGGTCACGGCATGCGCAGAGAACCTAAATGTGGAAAGATAACAAAAACCATGCAGAAATCATTGCGCCTAACTTCTACATCTGCTTCGGGAGGAAACGTGGTACATAGTCAACAGTATATAATTAACCCGTCAGGCGTTAGCTTGATTGCGAGAGCTTCCACCTCCTAGACCGAGGGTCGGGTGAAACCTTTCTAGCTCATGATCAGCAGATTGAGAGTAAAAGCTTTTCATTTTGTGCTTGGTCGACGTTCGGTCGAAAAACTCCATGACGAAACTAATATAACCTCAGACTAAAAACTATTCTTCAAAATAATAAAACATCCCAGTATACATATAAATTCTCGTGAATGTTGTCTCATTTTGGCACCGTCAAATGACATCACTGGAGGTAAATGTAGTGTGTCCCTCATGTTAGAAAGATAACACGGACGGAATCTACTTCACCGGTACCTTGTTCATTGCTGTGTATATTTTGATCTCCTTCCCCTCACTGGCCCAGTTGTCCAACTCCTCGACATCCTCCTTGGCTACTTGCAATGTCAGCGCCGAGAGCGCTCGAGCTCCTTGCAATGAAGTGATAGTAAGTCTTTTAAGACGCCTGTGATCATCTCCGTTGGCAACAGATACGGAGGTTTCCCCAACTATGCTTTTGAAGGAAGCTGGCCAACCAGAAATATAGAGGTCACCGTTGGTGTATATAGCTCTGTTGGTCTCAGGCGTTACCGACATTATCGTTGGTGCACCAAAGAGGTGTGTCTTGTATACGCCAGTTTTCCCATATCTAAATCAGACATGATCACAGTAGAGTCCGGAGTTAGAACGTGACAATCATTAACTACTTACTACAATTCCCCCTACGATTTTCCATTCAATGTATCGGTACTCGAAGCTATGTACAAAAGGTTTGTTTCTTGCATGTCACGCGGCACGTAAGATTCAGACTTGTGAGAAAGAGATGGGAGACATGTTCATACTTCTTGATGTATGAATATGTAAAGTTATCGGGTTCAGAAGATTTGAAAGCGCGCAAAAGGCTCGGCATGCAGCCGAAGACTGGCCAACCGAGGTCGCCAGGAGGAAGGGGAGCAGCAATAGACTTCCGACTGGGCTCGTACCACCAGGCATTGAATTTCCTCAGGAAGGATGTGAAGAACACGAGTATGACAGTCCAAAGCATCAGAACGCTTAAGGGTGCCATGCCTGCAGCAGCAAACATATGTCAACCTCCAAGTCTAGACACACGATTAGGCGCCAGAGGGTTCCAGAAAGAAACCGTGAGGAGAAGTGAAAAGCCTGCAAGAACTGCGAGAAACTACGTTTCGGTATTGTAAAGCTAGCTACTCCTCGAGGTGCGCTTCATGGTGATGTTGTGTGGCGAATCAGGTCTTATAAAGGCGAAGACTTTTGCATCGCCGGGATCACGGGGATTCCGTTTAAGAGCATCTCCACTACGAGACTTGACATTCCCCGCTACCGTTAAACTGGAGTATCAGGCCGTCCACAACCGACAGGATCGGAGGTCATGCCTCCTAAACCCTTTTCATGACAATGTTGTGTCAGAATCTAAGGAGTGTCTGAAAAGCAACTTGCATCACTTGTTAAGAATGAGCCGCGCAAAAGGATAATTGAAGTGTTAGTAGTTATTTGAAGGCTTTTTCATAGTCCTTTTAATTTTGTCTAATATTTTTGACAAGCTTAGTATTCCAGATATTTTGTCCTCATGAGAATTATTACAGTATCACTTTGAACAAATTCTGTGATGTTTCTTCTATGATATACGTTGAACTTCCTTTAAATTGCTCAGAAGTTTCAAACAGATAATCTACAGTTTTCTAAATGATAATGATAACCCACAGTTCTCCACGTGGTAACCCACAGCTTTGGTATAACTCAGTAGGTTATCAAGGATAAACCACTGGAAACAACAAAAAGAGACAAAACCAAAAATGGTTTAATGCCATCAGTCGCACTGATGGGGAAACCATAGTTAAAATCTCATGTACATGAAGTATCATTATGAAGAGTGGAAGAGTGATGTGAGTGCTAATTCGTTCTCATCTATTTGCGTTTGATTTATTTACAATATTTATGAACTCAGAAAACATTTATCGTATAATTAATCAATATTTAGAAATTAGAATATGTCAAAATAATTTGCCCGTTTACAAAATTACACAGTAGCTGAATAAATTGATTTGCCAGTACGATAATTTGTCAACTCGGAAGCTTGAGCCGTACACTTCAAATGCTGAGCGCTTTGAAGATGGATTGTGCAGAACATACAATGCAAATTAGTGTTAAAAACTTCTTTGTAAATCTAATTTAAGAGTTCTGTTAGTATGTTTCAAAGCTGGAGAATTTATTAATTTTCTACGATCGCAGGGTTAATTTTCATAACCAACTTTGGATAGAACATGGATTTTATCGTTGGGGTTTTTACAGAAGAAATCACAAAACAAATACCTATGAGTAATTTTGAATGACCGACTTGTCTTATCCGACTTGACTTATAGAAGAGAAACAGCTGTGGCCAACTCCTGCATATGTCTCAGGAGGTGCTCGCAAACGTAATCTCTAGTCACGTATTTCGAATATTTTTAATAAATTGCAGCTTTGACACACATATTTAAAATACCCTATTTGTGCTGAATCCTGATCGCCCCTGCTGCTGTAATTAGTTGAAACAAAAGAAAATACAAAAACGTGCCGCGTGAGAGATTCCCTGAAGTTTTAGCAAACCGAATTCTATTCGACGGACTTCACAGCAGCATCTTGGCCATAGAAGGTGCAGCAGTACTGTTTTAGCGCGGTGGATACAGACCGACCAACCTTACAATCATGATTATAGTGTACGTTCTAGAATCGTTTCAACGCCCATGTTCAGAAGATACCGTAGTGGTGGCGGCTCCATTCGAGAAACCAACAAATCGCTTCAATTAACATTGCGTCAGATTTGGTAAGTTTTATGCAGTGTCTCTATAAAGCCGGTATATCCGGCTAAGAATATTGATATCTCCTGGAATCTATGCTACAAATTCATATATATAAGCCTGTCAAGGGCATTCTAAACATATTCTAACAGTTACAGCTTCTTCCTGGATGTATACGAAGAATGATACCTCGGCAACTCGACGAACACAGGATGGATATTCGGAAGGAATTTATTTTGGATTATCCACAGATGAATCTCCTGGAATTATGCTACAAATTCATATACAGTCAGAGGATATATATAAGCCTGTCAAGGGCATTCTAAAGATATTCTAACAGTTACAGCTTCTTCCTGGATGTATACAAAGAATGATACCTCGGCATCTCGACGAACACAGGATGGGTATTTAACCTATTCATGGTTATTCACCCATGTTCCTTTCTATCTTTGTTTGTAGATGTTTTCTTTAAGACACTAATTATTTTACTGCAGAATCAACCATGCGTAATCTTTACTTTGCCTAGTGAGAAATGAATAATAAACATACCTCATAACTCTTTTTAGATTCTTAATGTGAATGAGATCACTCAAGATTTCTGTAGATTAGGAAAATCACTCAAAGCTAATCTTGGTTTTTGTTTTCCTTGCGTTTATCCCATTTCAGATTTATCTTTGTTTTTAGATTTTTTTCTTTAAGACACTAATTATTTTACTGCAGAATCAATCATGCGTAATCTTTACTTGGCCTAGTGAGAAATGAATAATAAACATACCTCATAACTCTTTTTAGATTCTTAATGTGAATGAGATCACTCAAGATTTCTGTAGATTAGGAAAATCACTCAAAGCTAATCTTGGTTTTCGTTTTCCTTGCGTTTATCCCATTTCAGATTTCTTTCAGTGTGCATGTGATCTAAATGTTTATCAACCCTCTGTCGGTGAATCTTATGGTAGAGAGGAGACATTTGAGCTCATGCCCTCTAACATCTAAATTGAAGTTGTTTTCAATGTTCCAGATAGTTTGTATAAATAAACTTTGAGAATAGATTATTAATATCAGGTTATACCTCCACATGATGTTTTGTCTTACAGTCCGTATCGTATAACACGGGTTGGTTCAGTCGTCTTTCTTTGGTCTTTTCTAAAATATTTTACCAGTTTGATGTGCAGCGGTACCAGTATAATATAACACACATTTGGTTGACGTCTTCGTTTGGTCTTTTCTAAATTATTTTACGAGTTTATAATTAGATACTCAGCGCTACCAGTATAATATAACACAAAGCAGCTAAGTTAAAAAATAACAGATGGCTGGGCCTTTTTTTATCTCGATCAAAACAGAAGACTCCACCAATCGCAATAGTATATTTAAACCCACAAACTATGCTTGTCTTCTTCTAGCAAAAATTTCCCAAAGTTGATGGAGCATGGTTTATTCGGAAAGAATTAGTTAGTTATTCACCCATTCTTCTCCTTTCGATCTTTGTATTCAGATTTTTTTTCTTTTACGACACGAATTATTTTACTGCAGAACCAATCATGCGTAGTCTTCACTTGGTCTAGTGAGAAATGAATAATAAATACACCCCGTAACTTCTTCAGAAATTACGGGGTGAATGATATCTTATTCCATTTTGGATTTCTTTCAATGTGCATGTGATCTAATTGTAGATCAACTCTCCGTCGGTGAATCTTATGATAGAGACGAGGGATTTGAGCTCATGTCCTCTGACATCTAAACTGAAGTTGTTGCCAATGTTCCAGATGGTGTGTATAAATGAACTCTGAGAACAGATTACTTATATCAAGTTATACTTTTACGTGGTGTTTTGTCTTACAGTATGTAATGTATAACATGGGTTGGTTCAGTCGGTTGACGTCTTTCTTTGATCTTTTCTAAATTATTTTACACATTTTATAATTAGATGCGCAGCGATACCAGTATAATATAACACACAGTCGGTTGACGTCTTCCTCTGGTCTTCTCTAAATTATTTTATCAGTTTATAATTAGATGCACAACGGTACCAGTATAATATATCGCAGAGCAGCTAAGTTAAAAAATAATAGATGTCTGGGCCATTTTTTATCTCGATCAAAACAAAAGACTCCACCAATTACAACAGTATATTTAAACCTACAAACTATGCTTGTCTTCTTCCAGCAAAAATTCACCAAAGTTGATAGAGCATGGTTATTCGGAAAGAATTAATTTTTTGATTATCCACAGATGAATCCTCGGTATCCTGTCAAGAGTGCAGGAATATACATCCAAAGTGCAGTTCCTACCTAGAACCAGAAAAAGTCAAACGTGCAAAACGCTGGTAAAATAATAAGTTCTGATTCGAGACGTAAAGACTGTTGACTTTGTGTCATAAAATTTTTTTAAGTAAAATTTATTCTTATGAGAGAGTCCAAGTGTATTTGGACCAAGATGAAGATTATTTTGTTATCTCATGACAGGAGGTGAGACTTCCAGCTTTAGAAAAGAAATGTCAGTATGTTTGCGTGAGCAGCGCGTTGTTTTTTACTGCTTGGTCTGTTGTAGGTATTTGGTAGCTGTTTTTGGCTGCTTAGCCTGTCGTAGATATTTGGTAGCTGTTTTTGGCTGCTATTTTGGCTGAATATCTCTAAGCTTAGTCTTGCTCAGATGGCCTGAGAAGACTGGATAAGAATTACCAGACAGGTTGCTGCTGACAACTGTTTCATATATGTACGTAAGAACCTGTAAGTAGCACGTAGTGAGGCAGTCCGCAGTTTTGTATATATGTCACTTTCTCAGAGTATTTTAATAATCTCAGTTGATAAATTTAATTTATGATCTAACCCTTCTCAACGGAAGGGTTGAGTCATAAATTAAACGTTTACATATTCCCCTCTTCCGAACTTGGAAGAGGTGAATATACATACAAGCAGGAGACACCTGCCTGTTATCGACTCTGGTACATAGACACATGTGTTTGTTAGTTTTCTTTATTTGATTTTGTTTTTAGATCTTTTCTCGTTGTGGGGCTTTCTGCAGTTCTGCGCTACTACTCTTGCATAAGATGAATCCCCGATAGAAAGACTGGACCCCACGCCGCCCGGGCTACCAACGGGGTTGCCGACAACCCATTGTTTGTTGGCGATGTGTCTGTCTGTTTACAGACAGGTCTTACGGTAGGATCCTTAAACTAATCATTAAACATGCTTGATTAATAAGGTATTCTTGTAGAGTAAACTGAAATTACTTAATTCCTGAAAAACCCTAGTACCAGTTAGACATTTCTTCACAATCTTGCACAGTGCAAGATGAGAGTACCTCATCTTGCTGTTATGCAAAAAATATATAACTGTTAATCAAAAATCCTACACCAAGTTGATAAGAAAAAACTAAATATTTTATAATATTAATTATTAGTCTAAACTTACAAGCGCAAGAGAGTTGGAAAACCATAATGTATGAATAGACCGCAGTGCTTCTAAAGGTACAAGGGATCGAATAGCTATTTATATATTAATAAAGTGTGAAAAAAAGTTAAGTAACAAATCATACTCTTGCATATTTGCCTCATTCATCCAAGATGGAAGAGGTGAAATATACATGCTTCTTGAGTTTGATAGAGAGATAAGCAAGAAGAGAGAGACTCTTGATGCAGATTGGTTTCAATGGTGGCTACAAGAGGTTCTAGATTCACGTAATTAACACAAAGTCTCTTGAATGAATTAACTTCAGGCGATAGTATGTTAGATTTGTATCAATAATAAATTAAAAATTAAAGTAAATTAAATATAAAATTTTTGATACATATTACAAGTTAACTGACGAAAATAATACGAGAAAGAAAAAATAACCAATAATGCATATGCATGCAGGCGCGCTTCAAAAGATACAAGTTTGAGATTCTGTCACTAAATATACATTAATATAATATATATTTAACTTATTACCTAACCATCCCGGCAGTAATAAATTAATCCAGTGCATATACACGATTGCTCACTTTGGGGGTGAGCGTTGTTCACATGCAAAGAGTATTGTTCTACATATTAAGCTTTGTGAGAACCCTTCTCACTCTCTTTCAACATCTCCAAGTACTAAACATGACGCTGTGAGGCGTGTTCTCTCAAGATGAGAGTGTGCCTCTACTCTTTCTTCTTGCTTTGCTTTCGAGAAGAAAAGCTAAGTCCTTACAGATTTACTTTACTTATATTAAGGAGATATGCATATAACTGTGTATATTTCTCAATAGACAAGTATTTTTCTCGTGGAAGGTTTGGTTATAAGTTAAAATATGATTAAAAGAAAAATTATTATTTCTTAACATGTTTATGGTGATTTTTTACCAAGTATATTAAACTAATCCAGAACCGTATGTATTGTATATTTTTTTCTCTTCTACAAAATTTAGAATTGTTTGTGAAGAATAATTTCTAAACTGAAATAAAGCCTTGCATTAATTATTACTTTAGAATTGCTGTTATCCCATTGTCTTTTATTTCCTCTATTTACAAGTAAACTTTTATCTGGAACAAGTTAAGAATAACCACGGTCACCCGTTTCTGTTTTTCCTGTTCCCAAATTTCAATTAAATAAAACTAGACGACGCTGGTGATATAAATAGTTTTTTTCCCACAGTGTTTGTGAAAAAGTATGGGAAAAACTATTTATATCACCAGCGTTTCCTCTTTTACCTCTTACATTGGAGGCTGCTCAGATCTTGGGAGTACTCCTCACTACATAGGTATAAGGTCCACGTTACACCATCAAGTCTCTAGTTCCAGCCGTGCCATACTGTGTTTCTCGGTAGAGGCTATTTTCTAGTATCATTTTCAGTTTTTGTAAAATATATTAATAGAATGCCAGAGAGGAACCAGAACCAATTCTCCTGGAGTTGAGTTTTGCAAATAGCTAATTCTGAAAGATTAACCGAGTTCCATGTAACATAAACCCACATGTAAAATGAATTTCCGCACCGGACTACTTAATTATATGTAAGCAGTCCGATGAGCAATTGGACCAAGGTTCACGATTATATGTCTCAGATTAAAACACTCGGGATATTATGTGTAAAGAGAGCTTAAATCTAAACCTTTTAAACCCCACTGTAACACACTACAAGTGCTCCAGTAACCCAGAATAATTTCTTTTGCAGGTTTACCTTCAGAGAACTAAAAAATTTAACTGTTAGACAGAAAATGTTTATGGTGATCACCTCTTCATCTCAGTTTGAAATCTGTGAAATAAAGAATCAAACTGAAGCTATTCACTAGATTTACAAGTTATGATTCATCAAAACAAACTACCTAGTACGGAAAGAGAATGTTAAGGTGAAGATTTCTGGGCTTCTTGGAGCAGAACAACATTTTTTCTTCAACTCGAATAACAACACTACGGGGAAAAGAAGGAATATTCTCATGCTTTTAGCTTGCGGTTTCTTGCTATTTCCCATACTAGTGCTATCTCTAACTGACCTCCTCCCTCCAGGGCGCCAATTTTCCCCCACTGCCGAGTGGACCAGAACTCGTGCCACGCTGGGTTACCTCTCGTCGATGACCGTTTCCTTGTTTGCGAACCCACCTGTCCGACTTGTCACTCGCGGCAGACTGCTCCCTCTCGTTCCACCCAAGCGACTCCTTCAAATGCCGCTTCTTTCTCTCGACACTCGGCGGTGCGTCTTCCCTAGGATCCTTCGCTTTCAATTATCGCTCGTCTTGAATCGATAATGTATCTTGTTCGTGTCATACCAGCTCTCGATGCTGATTTCCACTTCTCCTTGTTGCTATGAGATTCTCCTTCTTCGAAAGACATCAGATCTTGTTCGTACGTATCTACGCATTCTCTTCAGCTTCCTCCGCTGCGGTTTTGCAAGGTTCACACCTATTCACCTCTTGTATAGGCCTGAATGCTGTCATTTCCAGTCCTGCCACTTGCGTTTCTGAAGTACCTTGTTCTAATTCGCTCTTGCGCCGTTTTAGTTCCTTGCGCCGAGTTCGCTTCCTGCAAGGATCGTCTGTTTCTTTTGTCCGTTCGCATTTCTTTCCACATGCTGCGCACTGATCTTTCGGTCTGTAGAAGTATGACCACAATCGGCATCGGTTTTTCCACCTCTCGAAAAACTCTGTGATTTCTCTCCGCCCATGATATTTTGAGCAATTCAGTCGCATCTACACATCCAGCCAGTTTCGTCCCACCGAGCATCGAATCTGTAAGTTCCAGCGTGCTCGTTGTGTTTATCTGTACCCCAGTAATCCTCTGGTGATCTGTTTCCATCGCGCGCATTTGTTGACGGCATAGGGCCATAGCATGATGATTGAGTGGACACTCGAATTTTGGCGTGTTGTTTGCGTTTGTCCTTTTTCGCTCTCTTCTTGCGAAGACGAAATCATGACAATTATTTGAACACTTTATATTCGAAGAGAAACCTTGTCGCTCTTCCAGAAAACAGCAAAACCTAGCTTTCCGTCTTTTCTCGATTATACATTATGCAGAATCGTCGGTTAGCTCTGCAAATGCATATAAAAAACAAACTACTATCGGGATCGTTGGGCCGATAACTGAACTTGCTTGTGGGTTGGTTAGTAATTCACCTGGACATTAAAATTTGTGAATCTGTCGTTTGCGGAAGTTTCGCTCTGGTCGTAATGACGATCCATCCGCGTCGGCGGAGTGTGTGAAATCACGAATCAGGGTACACTAATTCCTCTGCATCAACATCGTTATCACACTACTGTGCGACTTCGAGGTTGGTCAGCCACGATGATCGACTGCTAGTTTATCTCCTCGATATGAGTTACGAACAGATATCAGAGTTCTTCTCAAACTGAGGGCCCCGATCGATTTTCTCCTTTCGTTCTTCCCGTTTAGGTTACATTGGCCTCTGAAAGATGTCTTGAAGCAGGTCTCCAGTCTGTGGCACCTGCCATCAGCTAGGTTGCCAATTTAAGTTATTGCGGAGTGGCTAGTCACGTGGACAAGAACTATATACATTTATCGTGCTCAGAGTTTGGTAAGGTTTTCGCAGCTTGATCGAGTTTGTCTGCACTTTCAGCAGACTCTGTAGCTGGATCGATGTGAACTCCGTAACTGGGGTCATTGTTCGTTTCCTGTTAGGTTGATCGCGACGTTGATGGTGTAGGGTAATTAAAAGATTGCTGAAGGTGCAGATTTAGACCTCATGTATTCAACTTCAGACTGCAGCAGAAGAGTAAGAGGAGTTAATCAACCGATCGATTCGGGGTAGTGAACACTATCGAGGATCGATGACGTGGCCGATGTCCAATACTAGTGCCAGTTTTTTATACAGCAGTTGTGCTTTGATATGCTGATACTTGTGACACTGTCCATCGTCATCACAGCAGCTCCTTCAACCCAGAAATTCTCAGTTGTCTTTCCAGTCTGTGATCCCTTAGCTAGTCGACTTTCAGTCGAGTTTTTGTACATAGTCTAGCAGTTCCATAAGTTAGCTTACAGTTTTGAATCACTAATGTCTACTTTCCCGTAAATTCATTGTCTCTGGCACAAAGGACTGCAGCTGGATGCTTAATGATACGTTTAATGAGACTTACTGGAACGTTAGGTTAACGATGCCGGAGTAATTGCTGCAAGTTCATGAAATGACAGCACTAGTTTGAAATGTAGACAGCACTAGTTTCATGTGTGAACAGTACAGAGTTTAGCAGTTCCATACGTTAGCTTACAGTTTTGAATCACTAATGTCTACTTTCCCGTAAATTCATTGTCTCTGGCACAAAGGACTGCAGCTGGATGCTTAATGATACGTTTCCTGAGACTTACTGGAACGTTACATTAACGATGCCGGAGTAATTGCTGCAAGTTCATGAAATGACAGCACTAGTTTGAAATGTCGACAGCACTAGTTTCATGTGTGGACAGACAGTTTGACAACGGAAAACACTCCTATTATGTTGGTTCCTAACATGTGCATTCACGGGTTGAACGACGAAGTTGAACCAAGCGGTCACTGACAGGAATAAAGTGACTGCCAGCATGTAACTTCGCACTTCCATCATGGTGTTAGTTTGTTGTCCACTCAGGGGTGCAGCGCAAATCTCAGGGTCAGCTTTTCGATGATCTTCGATGGACAGTTCAGTGATTTCATGATTTTTTCCTCCTTAACTCGCTGATGTTTACAGGAAGTTCAAATGATTGGCCGGATCACAAAGCAAAAGTTGGAGATGCATGTGTCCCTTTCCGCATCATATCATCAGTTCTTAACATGAATCCACCATGAGAAAGTTATACGCGACTCGTAAGTCAACCAATCCTTAAGATTGGTAGACTTACGAGTGAAAGGAAAACAGTGAAACATTAGCTTGAGAAAATAGAGGACAAGAAAACAAAACGAGAGAACAAGGACAAGAGGGAGGAAAGAACAAGAGAGGTAACCTGAAGCAAAGCAAAATTGTTGTGAAGGAAAATCCAATGCCTGTGTAGCAAAAGCAAGTAGAAGGAACAGCATAGTCTTCTAGACACAGGAAGAACCTGAATTGAATCTTGCAACGTTTGCCCTGATTTGCTCCTTACTGACATGGAAATTGTCTTTAGAAGAGTCAGTTTGTTAGCAAATGACAAATTGCAAGCATAACTAAAGGAGAGAGATGCGGAGCTCGAGGACTCCTCAATAAAAAGAAGAGCAATGTAGAAATGTCGGGTGGCTGTTGCGACAAGAGAATATTCAAGTGCATCCTCTACATATATCTGTGGTTAGGTTTGCAGTGTACATCTATTCATTCCCTATTGATGTGTTTGGTACCTTTGTTAAGAGAATTGTCTCTAACCTTTTTCATTGTTACTGACATGGAAATTGTCTTTAGAAGCATCAGTTTGGAAGCAAATGACAAATTGCAAGCATAACTAGGGGAAGAGAGGGGCGGAGCTCGAGGACTCAATAAAAAAAAGAGCAATGTAGAAATGTCGGGTGATTGTTGCGACAAGAGAATGTTCAAGTGCATCCTCTGCATATATCTTGTGGTTTGGTTTGCAGTGTACATCTATTCATTTCCTATTGCTGTGTTTGGTACCTTTGTTAAGAGAATTGTCTCTAACTCTTTTCATTGTTAACATTCTAGTGTTAAGAAGACTAGTTCGACTAATCCGGACTGTTCCATGATTGTTTCTCCAAACGCTGCATTTTGAAACTTGTCTGAAGACAAAGGCTTGGTGAATATATCAGCAGTTTGGTCATCAGTTGTTACCCATTGAGCAACAACCTCTCTTGAAATTATTTTCTCTTATGAAGTGAACTTGCACTTCAATATGCTTTGTTCTAGCATGATGCACTGGATTTTTCACCAATGCTATTGCACTCATGCTATCAATCCAGATTACTGTTGGAGTGTCTTGGTTGACAACTACATCCTCCAACATCCATCTTAGTCAAATGGTTTCTCGTGGTGCATTACACAGACCACGATATTGTGCTTCAGAGAAAGATAAAGCAATAGTTGGTTGCTTTTTACACTGCCAAGTGATGGCACCTCCTCCCAGCATAAATGTAAATCCGGACATTGATTTACGATCTGTAGAATCGCCTGCCCAGTCAGCATCTGTAAACCCAACAAGTCCATGTGACTTATCTGAGCTATATCTGAGCTCATAACTGGTAGTTCTCTTGAGATAGCGCAAAACTCTCTTTGCTGCCCTCATATGCATTATTGTGAGAGACTCCATATTTTGACGGAGTTTGCAGACTACATACGAAATATCTGATCTTGTAGTGACAGCTAAGTAAATTAACTTCCCGATCAGTTTTCTGAACTCTGTTGCATCTGCAAGCTCGTTATCAATAGAAGAACGTTGTCACACCTTCGAGATAACCATAGGAATAGGCGCATGCTTGCACTTCTCCATCTGAAAATCCTGAAGTATACTTTATGTGCATCTTGCTTGAGTGAGATATAACATACCGTTGTCTTCCAAAAACTGAACTCCAAGACAAAAGTTGAGAAGTCCTAGTACCTCTTTCATCAAACAGGAAAGCACTTGGCTGTAAGTGGATTTATAACATCAAGATACAAGGCTCGCCTTGTTGCAAAAGGTTACTTGCAAACTGCAGGAGAAGATTTTCAAGAGACCTTCACACCTGTGGTAAAATTCAACTCCATTCTAGTTCTTTGTGCTCTTGGAAAACTACATGGTTGGAAATGTGCTACAAATGGATGTTAAGAATGCATTTCTTAATGGGATTCTTCAAGAAGATATCTACTTGCAGCAACCACCTGGATTTGTTCGTAAAGGAGGTGAACAATTAGTGTGCAAGCTCCATAAGACATTGTATGGTCTCAAACAAGCTCCAAGAGCTTGGTACACAAGAATCGACACCTTCTTGAAGTAGCAAGTATCACTTTTCGGGGGTGTTAAAGATAATGTCTAGTATATTAACCTCAGTCACATCTAAGTTCAGTCACCTCTATAGTCACCTCTACTGTCACATCTCTATGACTAGTGACTGATCTCTTGTCCATAGGTTAGAGTATATAACAACCCCCTCTTGAGAGATGATGAGTGGACTGATCTCATTGCTGATATCTCTTCTACAGGAGAGACTATTCATTTCGTTTGGTTCTCTAACAGAAACTTGAAGAATGAAATACAGTAACAATGAAACCAAACCAGCAAGAGTTAGTGTACAAAAAGTCAAAAGTCACGAATAAGCTAAGCACAACCCGTTAATCGGAAAACTTGACAGTTTCTACGTAAGTCTGTTACGGATCTTTAATAGTTTCTACGTAAGATTTCGTATTTCGTTTCTATCAGCTTGCATTGCATATTGTACAAGTCACTACTGCATACTGTACATGCCTGAAGGTGCCTGGAGAAAACTGGGATGCTATTCTCAAACGAGGAGAAAAAATCCACCGAAGGTCACCGATTTCCTATAACGATCACGACACTGGAAACTGTTGCGAGTCACAAAATGACTATTTCCGTGCCAGGAAAACAAGCACAAGTTTGAAGTCTGTCCTTCCTCGAACTGCCAGATCTTCGGAAAGGGATCTAGATCGTGTCCATCTCAGAAACGCTTTCTTCGAAACCTGGAGGCTGGAACATGTTCGGTATACTCCAGAAATACTTTCGTTTCTTCTCAACTTTTTGTCTTTTTGTTTAGAGGAAGATTCGCGACTGCTCATTGCCGGCGTTCGAACTCATACACCTGGCATATCACTAAGCTTTTGGGCCCTGCATCTGGCTCGTCAGAACATGTTCTCTCTCGGGAACTTCTGTCCAAGGTATCGGGAGTTGCTTGCCGTCTTGCTGCGGAGCTCGTCCAACTTTTGTCTCCGTCTATTATTTCCGTTTTCATTTTCCAACCATTTGTCAAGAACTTGTGGAGGAAGAGCAACCTAACGTTCTTGTCAGCTCTACGACTGGAGCAGCAGTTATTCATATCTTCCATGTACAGGTGCTCGACATCAACAACAACCATGCTGATGGACCCACTTACACTAGTCACTCATAATCGGATGTATAAATATGTTGCAGGATGAGTCCAGCTGCAGTCACTCACTCTTCACTACTACAACTAGAGAAGCTCTCTTGGCCTTCATTCCTTCGGTCGACAAACAAAACATAGTGAAAGGAAATCTTCTACACTTCTTAACTTGAACTCTCCAGCTACAGAGTTTCCTCCTTCCGATCGAAAGTCTCACGTTGCTCGCAAAGATGACAGGTTCAATACTGAACCTAGTGAATTCAAAGGTTCTGGCAGTGGCGATTGTAGCAATCCTCTGTTCAGCATCTCTTCTTGGCCACACAGATGCTGCAGTACTCGTGAAGAATCAAGCTCTCGCAACGAACATCAGCGTGTTTGATGTCACCCAAAACCTCATCATCGGAAATATGGGTCCAAATGCATCTGGTATATTTTCGGAAATCTCCAAAGCCAATCAAGATCTGTTCAAGATTGTGAACTTGATGACCAAGGAGACTATCACCAATCAGTTTTTCACCATCAATACCACAGTGCTAGTCTTAGACGACGGGTTCGGTGCTGTGTCAGTACTGGTCGAGAAAGAGTCCAACCCCGCATGATCGTCAAGACTTTAGCTCGACTATTAGGATCTTTTAAGTGATAGCAATTATTGGACTTCAGAGCAGATAACAATTATTTGAAAGAGCAAATCCATGTTCTTAAGCGTGCAATGTCTTCTTCCTCGAGTCTTCAACTTGATTTGTTGTATCAGAAGCAAGTCTCCACAATCTTAGTTCACGTGTCTCGTTGTTGATCTGTTACAAATAATATTACAAGCCTCTTTGGACCAATCAGTTCTGTTCGTTGATTCAGAAGTTGAGTTTAGTCTTTTGCAACTTCTGAAGGATTTACCCATCAAGATGTATAGGAGAACTTTCTCACTAATAGTATCTACCAGTAGTTTCCCAACATTGTGCGGAAGAAGTCAGACCTCAATCTTGCTTTTTGCAGAATATGACCTGACTCTCCGGTAAACAACAGCAATTTGATCTAGATCTCAGATTTATGTCTGGACATACAAGTGTTCAGAACAAAGTTAAAGCAAATCGAACCTCTCCGTGGTGCGGAAGACTTCAGAAATTTAAATCTCTCAAGTATCGTACTTTCTTCTTCTTCCTCCTCTTTTTCTTCTTCCACTTCTTTTACAAGACCAAGTGTGCCCATCCGATGTCAAGAACCATTCAAGTCATACACTGAAATAAGATCCTTTCTTCTCTTCGCTTCTCTTCAATCCTGCGCTCACTTCTATCTTCTTTGTCACCACACCGTCCTACACGACGATAAAAACTACTAAGAAATCAGAAACCACTCGACAGGAAAAAGCAAGCGTATGGATCAGTCAACGAGTTGACTGACAGTAAGGAAATGTCCAATTGGACAGCAACTGAGAAATCACGAGCCCACCGAATCTCACCAAATAACTGTTTTCACTCTCTCCGTTTCACTGGCTCCCTCTCACCTCTTGTCAGTGTGTCTCCTATTGTGTCTCCCAGCCTTAGAGAATTCGGCCCCGCATCGTTCCTGCCAGCCAGAACATTCCAGACAAGGGAAGGGAAGGGAGGCTCTGCAAAGGAAAGACAAAAGCCGAGTGAGCCCCAGAGAGAAGAAGTGAAAAAAAGAGAGAAAGTCAGTTTCACCTGATATTAGAACGAAAACACAAAGAGTTCAACCGCGAAATTTTGCTCTGTGGTCAGAACTATCGAAGCACACCCACATGCTGTATTTCGTTCAGAGATGACACCACAGTGCTACAAGGAAGTGGGACTGTTCTCTGCAATCTTCGGAACAGCACAAATCGCAGTCTGTAGCATTGTGCATGTATTCATCGACGAGCTGAGGAGTTTAGTGAAAATAATACAGAGCACGGAAAGGTGGAAAAGCCCCCAAGGAGAAAGGAAGTGAAGAAAAGCACGAGTCCCATAAGTTTTAGGGTATTGAACAGAAACAGAGTAACTGAGGCCGCGAGAGAGACAAAGGGAGAGATGGAACGCTAGCAAGTTTGAAAACATAAAATTCTATGTGACGCCATTCTTCTCGACATTTCAGAATAAATAATCAAAGACAAAGTTGGTATTTATCATCAAATACATCCATTAATAATAATTCCAGGTAAAAGGTGATCTTTCTCCACTGTGGTATAAAACCCTAGCATCTATATAGAGATAGTTACTCAGTACGGGAGTTTGTTCCCGGATTAAGTTCGATATCTTGATAGCAGTAATTCTAGTCAAGATTTTTTTTTGACTCGGCTCTAGCACAAAAGTATCTGAGTGCGGAGCCCTTTCACATTATATAACGACTTACGAACTCGAGTAGACTAAATATGAAGTATGATGTGACATAGCAAATCTGGTGAATGCAAGTGCACATGAATACATTTGAAATCAAATATATTTGATATACTTGAACTCTTCGTTCAATGTACCCATTAGATCAATTATATCAACTGTAAAACTGATAGACCATTGTTTAGGCTCGAATTAGTATCAGACAATTGATATACCACTGTTTAGGGTCCGTATGACACGAACCTAGTACATTGATTGGTAATATGTAAGTTAATATTCAAAAAAAGTAATATATGGTTCATGTTACATGAACCTCTAGAAAAGTTATAGTTCAGTTTATGTGATAAACCACTCTCTCCAGATGTTTATGTATAGCATAAGCCACTGGAGGAGTGATTTCTTAATCCTAAATCACTCCCTGACGTAGAACAGAGGAGAGTGGAATGTTTAGGATTAAGAAGCCACTCCTTGGCTTCTGTAGTGTAAAGCATAGAGAGAAAACATAAAATTTCGACTGTTTTGCAGGATGAACTGCGTTTCTAAAAATAATGTTTAAAGATCATGGCTTATCAAATTAACATATAAAAATCGTGATATATCATACATAAGACCTGCTCCTGAATACAAAAGAGGAAAGACTTTATCTTCCCAGGATCCCTTAAGTACTACATCAGTGTTCACAAAGTTCTCTGTTATATTCTCTTCTCAAGTAACCATCGTGTAATTCATTGAACAGAAGGAGGTTCGCTGATGCAGTATTCACAAGTGTGGGAAAATAATGGGAGAGTGACAAGAAGCCCAGAGAAAAGCAAATAGGAAAGACCAAATGGCCGAGGGCTGGACCTGAAGCAAGGATGTAGCCTGCTGATAAAGAAGAGCATACTGAAACCATTGAAGCTCAAATGTCCCCAGTCCACCATACGAGAGCTGTGTGAGCTGAGGCCAGGCCACCAGCGGAATTTCCCCGTTCTCGTCCGGCCTGATGCTCCATATGAATAGTCACTGTATGCTTCGAAACAGTTTAAAGTGAGAAGTTTTCAGACCTACAGTTGCAAGAGACCAGACAGTCATACCTTGAAGGAAGAATCGTTAGAGCACAATCCGGGTTTCGAACTTGAAAAAAAAGATGACAAACCTTGAGATGATTCCTACCTCATAAAATGTTGCATCTCATGTTCACATATTTAGCAGATTTGAAGCTATTATGATAGACAGGCCCATATTTGAAGCACCAGATATTTTCGTTTTGGTAAAGCAAAGTCGTAGGTTGAGCTCGCGACGCTATCTTTATATAACATTGAACATTACATGGTTAGTTAAAGGTAGTCTACCGCCTTGCGGACCCTACCCCGCCTTCGTTCAGTATGGATGTCGTACAAACGGTCACGTAGCCCGCTACTACGCAGTGGCTATTCTCGTGGTGGATCGCCTCACTCTCCTCTTGCATCCACTTACTATCAGCCACGTGGTGCCTGTCGCCACTCCCGCTCCTATCATTCCAATTTGAACACGTATATTCGCCCTCGCCGCTTAGAGTTTCCACCAAAACGCCTTCGACAACCTTCCTCTTCGATGTTTTCATGATCAGCATGTCGAAAAGTTTAGTGTCTCTCATTTCCCTTCCTTCGTCAATATGAAGCACTCCCCTAGACCGATCGATTACACGATATAAACTTCCCCCGCTAGTTGCTCGCGATCGGTCCCACCCCTCTCTCTAGATCTCATCGCTTTCGTCGAGGGACAGTTGTTTCAGCATTTTCTCGCTCTGGTCAACGTTTTCTTGTTTTCGGCATCGTCTTGTTGCGTATTTTACCCGTCTTGCTGGCGCTCCTCCATTTGTGCTTATTACTAATCCCCCGCTCGTACTGAGGTCACATGCTTCTTTCTTTCTGTCGCCGCGTGCTTTTCCATGATCTGTAGTTAACGTTCTTCCGGGGAGACTCGGAGCTCTCGCGGTCCTCGTTCGACCTGCTTGCTCTCAAGCCGCCAACTTTCCGCCCCCTGTCCTGCTTCCAGTTGCGGCCCTTGGTGTGTTACTTCCAACCTGGAACCTTTTTACCACCAGGACCTTTCAGACGGTGATGATCAGGACGTTGGACTATGCTGGAGTTCATGGCGCAACAATCATGCCTGTAAGCATATACCCAAAAATGCAAGGAAATGTGACAAAAGTCTTTCACACAGTTAATCTTCCAACTTTCTCTTCGCCATATGTCGGAGTGAAGAGTTTGTGTCCAGTGTAAGATCTAGTGTGCGGTCGGGAACAGAAAGAAGCTACTGTAGCTATTCCGTAATATGTTTTGCTTCAAAGAATCATCCAGCGATCGAGTTCCCCATTTCCACTGAATTCCAATTGCAATCGAGAGTACTAGTGTTGTGACGAACTCATGATTCACTGTTTTGGCTAGAAGCAGAGTAAGTACTGTCAGTCCAAAATAGAGGCGAGTTTGACAGCTGACTACTAGCCTAGTGCACATTGGAATTATGCACACCAATTAACAACTAGCTGATAAGAAGTTCTTGGAATGGAGGGCAAGTTCATCGTAGTTGCATATATGTAGGAGCTCGGGTCAGTTGAGATATGTACGCTGAACCTGACATACATACCACAGAAAGTTGGATCCGGCCCGGACTAGACAGTCTTCATTTCTGAATTCGAGCTCGAGACAGTGATCAAGACGGAGTTGCATTGAGAATGTTGAAGGCCTTGAAATACGTCATTTATACTTTTGACTGCAGGAGGAAGAGTGGAATGCACCAATCGCACCCGAGAGTCATCATCAACAGCTAATTGGAGTCTAGATTACCCTGCCGCGAGTCGCTGTAATTTGCTGACAAGCCCTTTTTGTAGAGTATATAAATGCCTGGTACTAAGCGAAGAAGTCTGAGTTCCGTTAGCTTCACCCTTTATATTTCAACTTCTCGTCAGGATCGGTTGCTGTCTGTTGCATACGTACGCGTGATTGGAGTTTCGGACAAATCAAGCTGAAGCAAGCTAGAGGACAGCATGGACAATTTCGACGATTCCGGTCCAGTCCTAGACGTGGCCTGGAAGAAAATTGAGCCGCCGCCAGCCGGATCCAGGGTAGAATTTTGTCGAACGTACACGAAACTGATGTGTGCTCTGGAATTGGCCACTGCACCAGAGCAACTATTTCTCTTCGAGCAGCTCATAATGCTTTGTAGAGACTGGATGGATGAGCTGGGGGTAAGAACGGAAATAGCCCGAACGCCGAGAGAGATTTCTGTAGAAGAGTCAGAAAGTTTCTTCATCTGTAGAGAAGATGACTCCCAGTAGAACCATTTGTAAAAGAAAGAAGAACATCTAGTTTGTCACTAAATTGTCCAATGAAAGAAGATCAAATGCAGCTCCTGTTAGTTCGTGAGCTTCGCACCGACTAGTGCAAAATGGTTATCCTTCGAGGACTCCACTAGTACTGTAATCTTAGAGGAAATAGCTTGTGTAGGAGATCTTGAAGTGGCTACGCGTTTAATTCCTATCATCTGAAGCTTAAGTTCTCCAGTAGCTATAGATCGGCCCGATCAGAATGTAGTTTAAGCTTGATGCTAGAATCTACTGTGAGCATCCGTTTCTATATATGACAAGAAGAAAACTTTCGTAGCCCTCTTCATTTATCGAAGTAGTTGGGTTAGTTGCTATTCCAGATGAATGTTCGTCCAATATCAAGATGCAGGGCTGCTATTAGCAAAGCCCGTTTTTCCACGTGTGCTACATATGCATGCATATTAACCTTAAGTTAGCATTTAGCTAGCTGTATTCGACACTTACCAAGTACGTGGGCGGTTGCCGTCTAATCAGAGTTAAGAATGAAGGTTACTTCTGCTTGCTACAAGAATACTTTTCTTCGAGTAGAGTGTGGAACGGGAGGAAATTCGTAATCACGAACTGACTGAGAGCTTGGTATTCTTCAATGAATTTAATTTGACTTACATGGAAAACCTCATGGGTCTAATCTCTTTGTCCTTCTGTCTAGCAGACAGCTCCTTTCCAACACATGAGAAAGAAGGTCCAAAGAAACAAGATCTGTCTCGATATATTTGTGTATCCTGAGAGTTCAACTCATTCTGCTCAAGCAGTAAAATCCAATCGGTATACGTACGTGACGATTTCCAGCTCCAGGTAATCACATCTCATGGTTAAGTGTAAGTGCATACAGAAAAGTAAATAATTTTGGAAATTTCTTCTACCATATATAAGGTTCTAACTAGACGAAGTAACCGCCGGGGTAAAGTGTTTGACGCGGTTACTAACTACTACTCTACCACATGAATCGGCGATTGCGTTGGTGCAATCAGCCAGTGTTGCCCTGCTTTCTGTCACGAGAAGGGTGGCAGAAAGCAGTAGTCTAAAGGGCAATAAAGTCGTCGGAATGGCAGTAAAGCGTGGTGCATGCATGGTGCGTGAGAGTGAACTGGGACTCCCTAGTTCTTGCTGCGGCATCTAGTAACGTTTCCAACTGACAGTAGTGCAATATCCTTTGCTCTTTCCAAATAACACTCTTCGAATTCAGTGACTCTGGACAGATTGGAAATATGGTCCCTGCGTATATATTTATCCTTGACTGGACATGAGCTGCAGGTCCATGTCTGTAATACTCGCCTACTAGCAGTGACTGTCACAAGTATTCTCAACTGCAACTGCGGATGCAATTGTAGGGTCGAAACTGTGGATTCGCGACGAGACATTTCGAGCATGATCAGTCCAAAGTTCCAGTTACCAGTTGAGCTCTATTTCTGACGTCAGTCATGATCAGGCCCGTCTCCATGTTTAAAACTCCCGCAAATTGAATGTTTACCGTTCTTGCTGAGCTCCCGTACTCGCCCTCATGATCAGGAGTTGTACTCCTCGCAAACACCACTGTTTGCAAGGTCTGGGCACTCTGACTTTCGAATTCAAAAGATTTGAAGTGGTTCAGATCCGTGTAGCTAGCTAGCTATATATACGTTTTAAAGATATATTCAGACATTGGTGACGAGAGGTTGGATACATTCAGACATTGGTGCTATAGGAGGATAGAGCCGAAAGAGGGAAGTAGAGTACACTATGGTTAGAGGCTGAGTAGGACCAGTTGTGAAGAGTGACGATCGACTAGGCTTAAAGTACTGATGAGAAATAGCAAGCTAAGGTTAAATAACCTCATCCGAAAAGCAAGTTAACATTTGATATTACGTTTCCAACACCGTGGAGATTACATCGGAACGAAACATGCGACGGCCACAACACTCCGTCATTATCAGTGCCGTTCACACGGTTATGGGAACCCTCAAGTTTAAATGAGATGATATTGTTCGTTCGATTCGCATGGAAAAGAAGATGTTCTTATTGGAAACAACGAGGGTATTGTTAGAGAACCAAACTAAATGAATACTCTCTCCTGTAGAAGTAGAAGAGATATCAGTAAAAAGATCAGTTGACTCATCATCTCCCAAGAGGGGTTGTTATATACTCTAACCTAGTTTAGTCATTAGTCATAGAGAGATGTGACTTAGGTTAATAAGTATTAGAGATGACTGTAGAGATGACTGAAGAAATGATCGAAGTCTGAACCTAGACATGATCTTTAACATCCCCTCTTAATGTCAGTGGTACTGAATATACATAAAGTTCAAGTCTCAAATTTTTGAAATCTATCTGAAGACAAAAGCTCGGTGAATATATCAGCAGTTTGATCATAAGTTGTTACCTATTGAGTAACAACCTCTCCTAAAATTATTTTTCTCCTAATGAAGTGGACTTGCATTTCAATGTGCTTTGTTCTAGCATGATGCATGTTTTTTGCCAATGCTATTGCACTCATGCTATATATCCAGATTACTGTTGGAGTGTCTTGGTTCACACTTACATTCTCCAACATCCATCTTAGCCAAATGGTCTCTCGTTGCTACTTTCTTCTCTCTATTTTGTGATTCCGTCTTGAACTTACATCTGAAACACGATCAGAATTGGTTGCCATCTCCTCATGATCACTAATATGTACACACATTATCGTATCACATGAATTGTGCGCAGATAACATGCAGACTGCTGAGTTCAAGCTGCAAAAATACATTAGTTCTTGAAGACCAAAGGCGTGGATGTTGGCACGAATCAAATCAAAAGAAAGTTGGAGAACCATCTCTCGAGTTTCAAGAAGGTATGCGACAATAACAAGCTCTCAAGTTCGACTCCGTATGCAACAATGGATCACCAAGAGAGGAAAGCTTCCAACAAGACAGTTTTCATCCCCAACTGACATCCCAAACACCTGCTGCAACCAAAAGGTCTCCGCGGGCGCGAAGACTTTTGCTGAAAATCCAAAAATCCAACAAAAATTTTGAACTCTCGTAACTTCATCATCCTAGCTCCAAATGAGATGTTTTTGGTATCATTGGAAAGCCCTTGAGCACAACTTTCCAACAAAGACTATCAGGAACATGAGTAGGTTCAGTGCCTGAACTAAGGGCAATAAATTCTGCCATGCAAGATAGAATCATAGAAGATCGCAATCGATATCAACTCTCTATCAAAAGATAATGATGGAGAGGAAAATCAGGTGAAAGTTGAGCAGTTTCATGACGCGGGATAGAAACTGATCTCTGTCTCGATACTGTAGCTCGATCCCACATCATCACATCGAACGTCACCTCATCAAGAATAATAACCTTCTCTAGAGAAGTGCACATCACATAGATTGGATTCATGTAACTTGGATTATCAGTTGGAGCCGACACTTGGCTATCTGGAAGCCGTTATTCAAATCCACCAAATACTCAACTTCCATGAGTGTACTATAGTGAAAATCTTCATCATTGAAGCTCGAAGGCTCATCACAAGTGTGACTCGAGACAACCAGAGAAATCGAATTTTCACAAACACAATGACGAGAAGTGCTACACCGTAGAACAAAATCATGCACACTCCACAAGAAAAAGTTGAATAGCTAACAAGAAACACGGCTAATACTCGCATCGAAGTTGAAATTTCAGAAAGATTTTCGTAACGTTTTTCGCTCTATCGCTCTCTCAACTCGTATCTATGCTTTTTTTCTCGCTCTCTCAACAACTATCCATTTTTCTGCCTATTTGCTCTTTCACTCTTTCAACTCTCGCTCCTCGGTCGCTAAGCGCTCTCTACTCTCACCCCCAAGCGTTGAGGTGACAGTGAGGTTCATGTCTAGCTCGGACAGCCTCACACGTACCAAGACCAAAACTGTAGTACTTAATAGTTTGTTGCAAAATGAATCACATAGTGTAAAGCTATTGGATAGCTTTGATTTAAGTCATTATTTAACAGATTCTTTTCAAGCATGTAAATTTTTTCAGCAAATAAAGTAATTTGGATATAATGGTTAAATTCTTTGTTCACAAACTTCCCACCTGTAGAATAAATGCCTACTGGTTACTAGGCATATTTACATGGGCACTTGGACTTTTAAGAGCTTTTTGGAGCATGGCAAGCATAGAACGAAATTTAGACTACAAGAAAGGACATATAATAGATAAAAATGTCTAAACATCACAAAAGAATCATTAAAATTTATTATAAACAACTTCCATGAGGTAAACAACATATCCAGGAAAATCGCATAAACAATTACAAATTATGTCATCGTATAAAATAATTTTTGTTATATAAGTATTTAATATTTATGAATATATAAAAACATGTACTTAGAAAAAGTATTTAGCACCATAAGTACAATACATGAGCAATGTTCAAACGTTTGTGTTTGAAGGCTACATTACGTATACGTATAACCATATATTAATTGCAAGGCAGACATCATATTCATGATTAGTTATTAACTGAAGTAACTGTATCTTACATTAGCTTCCTATGTAACTCAATATATTGGTGCAGACCCTATGAATTCGCTCATAGTGGTTCTGATCATGAGGTACTGGGAGATTTGACTCATTAATTAGTAATCCAAAAAAGGTTCTATATAATAATGTGTATACATATGAAAATTTTTAACAGTCTAGACATAATATAATAGCATACATCCAGAAAGATATAACCTCTTGGATCCTTTATCAGTAAAAGTCTGTAAAAGTTTGATTATGCATTTTATTTCTGATGAACTGTTCTATCATCGCATGACAATGTCTTACATTTAACTGACGTCAGCCCAGAAGCATCTACTAGAAATTAAACCCAACTGGTTGTGTTCAGCGCTCGGATAAATTTCTTTGCGTTTTCGGTAAGTTGCTGGCGATAGTAACTAACTATTAACATAACACATGAATATTCACGACTAAATTTTACAAGGACGTATATATTTTACAGCAGACAGCTAGAAAACATATATATCTCTTTGAGCCTTTATCTGTAAAACGTTAGCATTTTATTTCTATGACTGAGTGAATATGCATGCCTAGAGGGTTTGTAGAGAGAGAGAGGTAGACGACAAACAGACGTTACAAGGGAAAAATATGTATTTTTTACTGATCGAGCGGCTTTTGAGATAGGAGGTGGCGCTCTGAATTTGAATTATATGTTGCTTTAGAATTTGAATGAGAAGCTTCAGCTGCACATTTTCAAGCAAAGATTGAGGCTACTGCCCGCCTTCTGTTTGGTCATCCGAATCGTTCAGAACCGCGGCTGGTGGAGTTCTAGTGCATGCTGAAGCAATTGGGTTCTTAGTAGCAGCTGCTCACGGCGTTAGTCATGGGCTGCACGGGAAGCTGTTCTTGAGGACCTCTCGACGATGAGCTCGCAGCACTCCACATTTGTCCTTGCTTGGAGTTCCTACTTAAGTGCTCTCATGTGATTTCATGATTTTGATTTGGCTATTTTTGGATTTCTTTGTGTTGCTGAGAAATGATGCTCTCTTTCTCGTCGTTATCTGTAGGTATGTGTGTTGGGTTGCACGATTTCGTTTGAATACATTGATCATCTTCTCATTTTTGCAGATCAATCCAATGCTTCATTCCGCAAATTTGGATTTCTCTGTGTTGACGTGATGGTATCCTTCTGGTATTGCCTGTAGGTATGTGCACGGGGTTGCACGATTTCGCTCGAGTACATTGACCGTCTTCTGATTTTTGCAGATTGATTTGATGCTTCTCTGGTTGCAGTTTATTACAGATCCAAAGAGTAGGCTACGCGACCTCTGCATGCTGCGAACGAGGAAGTCTGGTCAGTTTCTCGTCGTGGTTTCAGTTTGCAGTTAAGTTGTATCACCTTCTTTTTTTTTCTTTGCGCTCGATGATGAGAAGTCAGGAACGTTACAGTCCTTATCTGAGATCGAGATCCATACAGCAGAGATGCCTCAGCCAAAACCTCATACATCAGAGACGCCTCTTCATAGCGAGCAGAAATTGTCAATATCGGAGTGCTTTTCAAGATATAGTTGAATTGCTCTACGTTCCACAAGGCTTCTAAGCATGGACCTTTGAGCTTCAATTATAGACAAGATCTCTTTCAATTCTGCTTTTTCTATGTGTATTTGGACTTTCTTCTTTTTGTGCATCCGCCTTACATCCTTGTAGATGAGATTTCCTGAAAATCAGCAGTTTGTCTCTTTTCTTATCTGATTTTTGTTTTTATCTTAGCACAAGCGATGATAGTTATTTGATTTTTTTACAAGATGAGGTTTTTCAGATGTTCTCGTATCCGTCTTACTACATAGAATTTGCTCGTAAACTTATCCTTTGTCGTATTATGTGTTTTTTTGTCTAGGAATACATTGGATATATGAGTGTGTAGAGATATGTGGCTTGAAAATATTAGCTCTAAACCTTGGTCTTTCAACCAAATTTTCTCCGTCTACTCTTCTAGCACAAGTGACTCTGTACTATCTACTTGAAAGTAACTTTATATCACTAGAAAAAGGACTTAATAGCTTCTAGCGACGTTAGCTACCCATCAATTTGACCGTCACAACTCTATCTAATACAATCGAAAGATACTATAGGATTGTTCAACCAAACTTGATAGAGTCCTAATACAACTTGCTACACACCCTAGTCTCCTAAGCATCCCAACAAAGTAAAGCATGCATGCTTAAAGATACTACTAAGATCACAACATAGCACCAATGATGGCGGTACATGGCACATTTGAAAACCCAAAGAACGGCTTATGACTCATCACGACTCCGTTCTCCTTCATCACAAAGAGCTGAAATCAACCCACACCTTCACATTGTCGAGTTGCATGCAGGCATGGTAGCTTCAGCAACAAAATCCTCCTCAATTGCTCGAAATGAATCAAAAGATCATAATAGATGTGACCGAAAACTAGAATTTGTTAATACAGAAGCTCTCCGAACTCAGGGTTTCTCCGAACTTAGGGTATATACGTCCTTGTAAAATTTAGTCGTGAACCCTCAGTTCTCCCAACTCAGTAGACCAATGATGACCAAATTTCACAGGAAGCTTTATTGGACCCTTCACTCTTACTCTGAACAGTTTTCATGTCGAAACCTCAACCTAATTCTCAGATGTGGATCAAATCATAATCTAAGAGCTTTATAGATCCAAGTACATTTGATCCAAGACCTTGAACAACCTATTCAACCATTTGAGATGAAACTTCCCAGATATCTTATTGATAAGATTCCTCAATCTTGGAAAATTTTGCTCAGAAGTTTGACCCAGAACTCGAGAAATAGCAAATTTCTCATGACTGTCATAGTTCACAATACGCGTCTCATCATGTCTGCATCTTTCAACTTCAATCGTGTGGTTGATAGACCAAAACGATTAGGAATTGAGTGAACTTTATATCAAAACGATCAGTCCGTCGTCAGCTCTCCAATCCAACTCTCAGATCCTCAAAACTCCTCATGAGTCTCTCGAAACAACAAAAAACGTAGCAGTGGATATGCTCCATGTAGATCACCGAGAGCCTCTCACGAATCACCCGTTAAGATAGAATGTCTTATGAACCCTCGACCCATCATTTTATACTCAAATGCGGCGACAAGGATCACTAAAATGAACGCGCACAGATTGATGACTTGGCACGTTTCTCTATCGTATGATCACTTAAACAGATAATCACAATCGTGGCATCTATCACACCGTTCGACGAGTTACCTGATAAAGTTCATCAACATAGAAAAGAAACACATCTAAAGTTCTAGGAGAATTTCACACTAGAGCCGTACCACAACACGACACCGTCCACTGTGCATGTTGTCTTTCGCTCTTTTTCGCTATCTTGCGTCTATTATGTCTTGCACATTGAGTACTTTAGATACATTTGTCCACATTTATTGGAACCTAGTCGCCTCAATGTTCCTACGAAAAGAAGCGAGCGTGAAAAGAACAATGCTTGCGATAAAGAACCTTGAGGTTTCCATCACTGTCTACAAGACAAGATGAGACCTTTACCTTTGCTTCTTCCCTTTACTAGGACAATTCCTTCTTACGGATTGCTTCTCTAGAGTATTTTCTGTTGAGAGAGGAGGTGCAATTCTGCACCTCCACTACTAAGGTGTAGTGACCATCGCTGTCAAGTCTCCGCAAGAGGTGAAGAAGCGTGTGACGACTGCCTTAGGTTTAGGGTTTAAGGTTTAAGGTAACCCTAAACTCTAAATCCTAAACTGCCTGGGGTTTGGAGCGTTCCATCGGTATCGAGGTCTATATGAATACATTAACAAACTAAGATCTTGAGATCTGCACACATTCGTAAGGATGGTGGGCTATTTTATGAAGGATGAAAATGAGGAATACACCACGTTCACATCACAAACATCTCTGAGGGCATGCTTGTTGATGATAGAGAACTGTACACTCTGTTAGGTGCTTGCGACACGAAGAACCATGCAGTATACGAACATTCTTCCGCGTGCATTACAATTTAACAAGTAGTACATATCCCTTATCTTCAACTTTTAGCAGCTGTTTGCAAGCAATGGTTGCTTCTGGAAAATATTTTGCTTCACCACGCTGGCTCATGTAGGTTGGAATCCAAGTATGAAGGACAAATGCGCTATGGAAATCTTTCTTGCATCCTGAAGATATTCAATGTATTTTTTCTCGTATGGGAGTCGATGCTGTCAGAATTGTAAGGGACATAGATCATTATGACACAGAAGATGAAGAGCGAACGACACAGAAGATGAAGAGCAAACAACGTCACATGAGAAAGATGTACAGTCAGCTACGAAAGAACCAAGCGAGTCAGCTGCTGCTATCCCAAACTTGCCTGATTTCGTTTTCTCTCACTACGGGCATGGCAAGGAGAATGGGATCAGGAAGAGTTCTTCTTGGCACAGAGTAGGACCGTGTTGTTATCGAATAGAGCTTTCAAATTTGTTACATATCGTAGTGACGATCCTTAGAGATTATTCGAACTTAGATGTACAGACAACAATACAACATGTACATGGTTCTTAAGTGTAGCGAGGACTAGCAAAGAAAACACTAGCGAGGATTGGAACGCTCAGAACAATGTATGTGCCGTTGGGTGATCAGCTCTTAGCTTTGTAAGTTAACGCATGGTAATAAAGTTCGACAAAGGTCATTGTGGTCTTTTTCTTTCTTTTCTCTTTCCCGAAAGTGAAATCGGAAAAAAGAACAGCCAAGTCGACTATAAACCATCAGCTTTAACCAGTATTTTTTCATGAAGCTGGAATCGTGACTCACGAGAAGGACAATTAGAAAAAATCAGGACAGTGTGACTACTTGACGGTCACATGCTACACTTCTACTCCAACACTTGAGTTTACTAGTTCTAGAAGTTAGCTAAATATTACTTTTAGTCTTTTTGCATATGCATATGTTTGACATCTTTGCCTCTGGTGTTAACACTATCATGTTATACATTTTCAGTCCTAATAGGCTGATAGCATGTTATTTATCTTGTTCAAGTACTCGTATACTTGTGCAAGTGATTTCATACTTATCTATGTTGTTCAAAGTACATAACTTTAAAATTATCATGTGGATAGAGTTTAAGCTCATGGGTTGTGCTTACATGTCGCCCATGCATGCATTCTAGCTTGTTTAAGTTATCTTTTAGAGTTACATGTCACTTTACATGTCTTCGCATGAAGTTTAAAGTTTACGTGGCAGTTTAGAGGCTTGACATGTAACGTATGTTTGAAGTTTTAAGATGCCAAGTGGATTAGGGGCACAAAAGGATAGAGAAGTGAAGCTATAAACTCCCATTGGTCCAATTTTATCTTTTCTGAAATCCTAAACTTGGAAGTAGGGGTCTTAAGGGCAGTTTGAGCTTTTGGTCAGAGGATTCAAAGATCAGAGAGCATATGATGAGAGAGATCGTCATGTGAGTTATTGTCAGTTCAAAGAAGGTGTTCAATAAAGAAGGAGTTACATCAATTCAAAGTTCAGATTGGATCAAAATTGCAGCATAATAGAGATAATCACTTCAAATCTTCATGGTTGCATTCACTGCCAGTAGAGCTACGATTATTGAAAAAATTTCATGTCATTTGAGTGAGTGAATAAATCGGAGCGATCGCTGAAGAAGAAGGGTATAAAAAGCTCTCAATCTAGAGCAGCAACTTCCGAGCTTGAGATCTGAAGATCCGTGTACAACCAGCAGGTTCATTTTCACGGAGTTGTTCAACATACTATAGACTACAAATCCTATAAGATTGAACAAAAGTTAACGATCCAATTTCCTGTTCTAGGTCGAAGTAGCCATCTGGGTACCAGAAATTACTATAATTTCTTTAGTAAAAAATGTTTTGGTCCATATCTCAGTGCTCAGAGTTGATCTCATGCTGAAATTTTGTATGTGTGTCCAGTAAGACCTCTTTTACATGTAGGAGAAGTTTCAAAATCTATACCACCATATGTTTTAGATTCTTGAGTGTCAAATTCATTATTTGATTTTAATACATTGTTACACGATTCTCGCTTTCTAAACGCATTAGAGGACCCAACAGACCTGTGTAGGTGCTTATAGTGCCAAGTTATAACCTGAAGCCTACCTCTTGAGTAAAAAACCATAGCTAGAAGCTTAGTGCTTTCCTAGGTAAACGTTTCACACTCCGACAACGAGAGAGACAGTAGAACAGAAATTTGATGTCACGAACTAATGATTTCACTAATCCTCGGTAAAAAAAATAGTTTGATAATCCACGTGAACTGTAACCTACACGCTTAAGGTGAACATACTCTAGTATGATAAGGTTCAAGAAGCATAAATCAAAGTGTGGATAAAATACTAAAATCACTAAAATGACTAAAATGTGATATGTTAATGAGCATCATTTTCGGATATATAATCTCGAACATGAATCTTTCAGCGTTTCTTTAAGGGTTATCTCAAGATCTCTTCGCATCTCCAAGTCTTGCTATCATTATTATATTTAAAAATAAATTTCAATTTTCCTATCACTTTATATATAGACTTTTTGTTATAGATTAACACTTATTTCTTTCCCGATAACAACAAGGAGGCAAGAGTTCCCCTGAAGTCCATGTTACATGCATATCACTAGAGTCTCGATTGTTCATCGCCAAACTTGGTTCTACAGTTACTTGACTTCAGATCCGTCGGCAAACCTATAGAAACTCTACTGATTGCCGTAACTTACCACAACAGTAACGTAGTTATAAGAACCACTGCCACTGTTTTCTTTCATGGTTTATCTAATGTTCTAGTTCTTTGCGTGGCGCGCCTTTAAAGGCCCACGTGGGGGGAAACCACCGGCACTGGCTGGCAATTCTCGTGGAGACGGTGCAGGGTTTGAACCTTGGACCTCAACCTAGGAAAGGGGCGGGTACAAAGTTACAAACGGTTCGACAAACCTCAAGAGGACGGCCCGCCCCCGCGTGCATCAGACCCCACTCGTTGGCATGGTACTCCAGCGATACGGTATAACTATAACTGCCACGTGCCAGTGGGCGGCATCCTTCAAATGACAGCCTACAAAAGCCATAACCAGCGCTAACCAGATTGTGCACGACACTTGTACACTAATCCAAAGCTGACTCATCATGGGGACTACGTGTCAAAGCCTGGAAAACATATGCGCTTGATAGTTGAAGATAAGCAAATCTTTGCTTCTGAGCTCTCAGTCGTGAACTGATAGGTAGGGACTTTCGGCAGAGGAATCCAAGAACACCGGAACACCAGTTGGAAAGTCTTGAATAAAAGTGCACTGCCAGTTATGTTTCGATCGAACACCCTCAATGAAATTTGACCGGGGCCACTTCTCGAGGGCGTGGTGCATCAGCGCAACAACGCGTATGCTAACTTTGCAACCATTAGTCTCCAACACCAGTCGTCCTTTACTCTACTCTACTCGGACACAACTTTCAGTCGGAAAGCTAGCTAGACAATCGGACAGAATCCAAACATGCTCTGGTCAAGACGCGTCTGTGAATAAAGGGAACCGACAATGATCGGATTGTGCCACTGGTGATGAAGATCGGTGTACTGTACCACCTGAAGGCAAGCTGTCATGTTGTTTGGAATCCTAGGTACGTAGTCTGTATCAGCTGGATACTGAAATATGCTTTGTATCAGGCTTTCACTTAATAGTTTCGGGCTCCAGCTGACCAGCAGCATGGCTAGCTATAGTAGTCGGTTTGAACGGTGTGATTCCGAGATGAAATGAACATTCTTCATTTTGCTTTGAATCATTCTTCTTCTTTGTCTGACAAGGATTACCGGTAAAGACAGTGTGTACAAGCTAGAACGGCTTCAGTTATAGACTCAGAGTCGAACGAGTTTTGTGATTACCCCCTCAAAGAATTTTTCAACTGGGAACGCGAACAAGTTAGGGGTACCGGTTGGATCATGTAAAGGTGAGACTTACGGCGCCGTTCAAATAAATTCCGGGGTTAAGTTTTCTTCAGAAAAGGAGGCCGTGGATCTCGGATTGTGTGTATACGTGGATTTGTATATTACACGGGTGTTCAATTTGAGGGGCTTCAGTTCACAAGAATTGATTCGTTCAGTAAGATTCCCTGTAAGCTTGAGCATCCAAAAACGAAGTTTTCCAGAGCACCATTACGTAGTCCGCTAGCACGTCCGAACTGAACCACATCTATGATGTCGAAGCTGGGAGTTGACGTTGTGCGTCATCATCTAAGGACCTTCCGGAGGAGCTGTCGAGCACATAATCTCCCACAACACACGAGGAAACTGAGCAAGCTAGAACACCATGCATCGAGTATATATGCGGCTGAGGACTGCTTGGGCCCTGTTAAGCTAGCATGGTGGAAGGTACGTGATCTAGACCTACAATCTAAGGTAACAGATATTTGCCATAAGAGTCACCCGCAAGTTTAACTGCGGTTATGATGATTACGTGTTTCGTACTCAATTGAAGGTCGAGGGTGGCTGCTGTCGTGACGCTCGGCCATGTAAACTGTTAGTAAGGTTTTTACTGACCGGGTACAAGAAACTTAAGAGTTAGCCGGAATTGGAACTTCTTCATGTAGACAGTCCTGTCCTGTCCGGATCCTGTAAAACTTTAGCTTTCAATCCTAGTGACCTGCAGGAGTAGGATCGGAGCGCTCCAGTTATTGTATGTCCCATTCAAGTTGGTTCCTATTGGTGTTCGATGCATCACAATCTGCGTCACTTCGCTAGCATGTTTGAGCCGTCACTTCTAATTCTTTTCGCTTCATGAGTGGCAGAAGTGAGAGCAAATTAGTAGATTCCATGGTTAAAACATTACTGCTCCTGTCACGATTTGCCCTCATCGGAAATGGACGGATCGTTGGAATGTTAGAGCAGATATTTCGTTTTGGGCAGTGACGTGGAATTCCACTTCCTTGTACTGTATGAGTCGTCGTGCTTCGGAAGCTTCCTGGATATCTAGAAAGCTGGAGACGACTGCTGAGACTGGGATCTTTCAGTTTTTCTCTCTGTGGACGAGAACGCGCGAGGTTATAGACCACATAAGTAGCCGTGAGGGAGTTCGGGATGCTAAGTCTGGAAACTGATTTTTTGTATGAAAGTTAGTAGAGGGTAGCGAGTGAGGTGGAACAGTCTGTTACTTACAGTCTAGTTCCCAAGGGAGAGGTTATAAGTGCCTTGGTGTCATGAACATCCAGTTTCTCTGCAATTGAAATTTAGCTTCGGCATATAAATCCAAGTTATATTCTCACATCAAAGGTAAATCATAGGCTCTTATAATCATATAGGTTTGAAAGCTGATCTGACTGCAATCAGAAAGTCTATGTGGCGGCTATTTCTACCACGGTAAAGACCTAAGCAATAAATTCTCACCTTCTCTCTGTTCCTAATCTCTCCCTTCTGGAATTAGTATGGTAGGTATTAGAACACTCCACCTCACTGTCTACTAATTGTCAAGACATAGAACGAGCTTCCAGTTTCTTGGCTCAGCCTCTCTGATTCCGTACGGTTGCTCTCTGGTCTGTAACTCCGCTCGTTCTCATCAAAAGAGCAAAAACTGAAACATCCTCATTCGTTCATCGTTCCTGTCGTCCGTTTGGGGACACCCTGTTGAGAATCGAGGACCGTCTCGCTTAATAGGACAATACATGGGCGCCGCTGGAGGAGACATGCTTTAGAGATATGTTTTAAGGTAATAGTACATGTAGACATATTCCGAAGTATTGACCTGATACCGAAGTCATCCGCTTAGTTGGGCCACTGCCTTAGTCACTTTATCGATCCCCGAAGAAAAGATCGTCCAGGATTCCGGATATGAGTACAGTCCCACAAAGCAAACATCCCACCGGTGCACCTATCACCACATTACAGGAGCACCTCCTCACTCGTCTGACACGAACTCTTCCATCTCCTATCTCACGACCCACTGCAAATGGGCCTTTAATGGAAGAAATCACTAAGCGTAGACTGTCCCCTATGCTTGATGAAGAACGCTGATAACATCCGCCAGTTTGAACTAGGTATCACTATTCATACCTGGTTTGCGCCAACCAGGCTTGGATGCGAAACGACGTTTGGTATCACAAGAAACATGTATTAACAGCGACGATCGACAAAAATCAATTGCAACTCCATGATGTATATACACAAAACAAGAGAAACTGACTAGGCAATTTGACTCCTCAAACAACACAGGAAAAGTAAAGCAAAGCACTTTTACAAAACTGAAAACTGCACTCCAAGTCGCACAGCATATGAGAACTTTATCCCCCTCTAAAAGAATTTTACGAACTTGTTAGAACCGATATCAGCCTCTTAGAACTAATCAGAATAAACAAAATCTGAGTATATACTTTACTCAGATTCCAGAACTGGTACACATTGAGAGTGTTTCGACTCATATCTGCTATATAAAGAATGAGGTTAATATATGTAGCAACTCTCATACTCAAGATTGGACAAACATTGAGTTATGACATAAGAACCTACTCCAAAGAAATCCCAGATGAATGTTGCTCTAAAGAGGTAAGTTTAGAAACAGATCAGAACGTAAGTTTGAGACGTGGGTCTGCTGCATACGGATGATCCTCTAGCTCCTCCACAAAATGACGAGTTCCCACGCGTGACTTAATTGAATTGCTCCATTGGAGCTTGTGCTTGCCTTGCCTGCCTGTGCTGCTCGGGGTGATTATTGTTTCAGTACAGAAACTATCTCCTAAATCCAATGTCTAACGCTAATCTCAAGAAAGCAAGAACCTTAAGACAGCTGCTTCAGGCCGCACTTAGAAAGAAACAAGCACCGCTAAGCTGCGGCCTTCGACCACTCAAAATTCTATTTTCAGAATTCAAACCCCAGAACTCTCATTTTTGGTTGTAATTGCTTACACATACGCTACCACATTGTCTTATTGAAACCTCTGTCAGCCGCGTGTTTATAGACAAACCTCTCCACATCCTGCTCGACATTTTTCTGCCCGTACGTGTGTGAACGCTCCCGCATGAGAAAATCAACTTTACTGTGCAATAAGTGGAAGGACTAGAGGCTCTCAAACGAACACTAGTCGGACGCTGATCTGGACCACATGGTCTTAGACTGATGTTGAATTATAAATTTTCACAAAAACGTTAAGTGTTGGAACTCCTGCAACATTTTAGATCGTGGACGGATCTCCAACACTTAGCTCATCCGGGTGAGATATCATTAAAAAGGTCTCTTCGAGCGATTTCTAATGGTACCAAGAACTCCTCAAACTAACATGCAAACTGAGAATTATAAATGATCTCATGATCGGATTATGATATAATTTTCAAAGATCAAAGAGAAGGACAAGACTGCGGATCTCCAAAAGTATATATGAGAGAGCTTGATGCTTGGGTGGGCCAGACGAGTCACGGATCCTAGAGTTTAGTGGGTGGACTTTGGGGGCATGAGGTGATGGTTAGGTTTGTACCAAAGTACATTTTGATGTAGACTTGGACGTTTGGACTTAAGCTCGACCTAGGGGTTGGGACAATACTAAAGAACGAGAAGACGAGTTAGATCATCATTCTGGAGTCTTAACTCATATGGACATCACGAGCGGTTGGATCTCTAGGTGTGCTATGTACAGTTTAAGACCTTGGACTTTATGAGAAGTCCGTCTTAAGTCATATTGTTACTTGCTCATGTTTTGAGGTCGACTTAGCCAAGTCTAGATCGGGATTTAAGAAATGTTGAGCTTAAGTTATGGACACGGTTAGACTCCGATCTGGACCAAACGGAATCAAGGTAAGTGGTGCATGGACGTTAACTTGTATTTTTGGTCTTCTGGTTAGCGTCGTGAGTTTCATGACTTACTGAGTAAGAGTTCCGTTACACAACAGGGCAGTAGGTGCACAAAAATATACTTACTGATACATAATTTTTGTCATCACAAAGTGACTTATCTAACTACTGTCACAGTGCTTCTGACATCAAAGTCTTGTCACAAGTCATGTCTTCTCTTCTTTTGATTCTTTTGTCTTTTTATCTTTTGTAGAGTTTAGATGTGATCTATAATGATCGTATATAACTTAGAAAGAGTCCTATAAGCATATATAACAAAGAGAGACTTACTCGTAATGGACGTTTTGTAATGGACACAAAAGTCAAAAGTTTACGACTAACACTAGTCATAAAATTGTTAACTAGTGCACTAGTCCGTTAACTAGTTAGAAACTATTGTTTAACATCTCAATCAAGCGATGCCATCTTATTTTATCTTCTAGTGGGTACAAGGCAACACAATGTCATGTCACATATACTCACACATGTCATCTCGTCACATCGCATCATGTGTCATGTGTCAGATCGATGTCCTCATTCATCTTGCTATGTCATCTTATTTTGTCTTCTAGTGGATATCGAAAGATCACTTGTCATAAAATTGTTAACTAGTGTACTAGTCCGTTAACTAGTTAGAAACTATTGATTAATATCTCAATCAAGCGATGTCATCTTATTTTATCGTCTAGTGGGTACAAGACAACATAGTGTCATGTCACACGTACTCACACATGTCACCTAGTCACATCGCACCATGTGTCACATGTCACTTCCATGCCATTTTATTTTATCTCTAGTGGATACCAAAGACTGCTACAAGACAACATAGTGCCACACATACTCACACATGTCACTTCGTCACATCACACCATGTGGCATGTGTTGCGTCCATGTCACTTTTCCATACATCTTATTTTGTCTTCTAGTCTCGTGCGCAAGTGCGACTCAAAATCAATACTATGAAATTGAACCTTGGGCCTCCCTATCTCTCATATACATTACTTATAGTTGCTACCATGACCACCAAGGAGTAACCATTTGATATCAATATACATGCTTTCGAACTGATATAGAGAAGTTTCTAGAAAAATGTTTCATAGTGATTTGAGGACTTTGAAATGCTATAACTTTTGTAGTTAAGTTTCGTTTGAGGTAATTTTAATTTCTATAAAGAGCTCAGAATAATATTTATTGGTTATTTATAAATTTGAATCTCATTATAATCACATCTGATATAATCACAAACATGATCTAAGCAAATATGGAGTATCACGTGTCTTAATAATAGTCATCAAATCATAAACACGTTTCCAATCACAGAGTGTCATGTGATAGTAGGGTTTTATCGCTAAGTGGTTAAATACGACTTTGTCGTCATGTGGACGTGGTCATCAGAATCTTAGTAACTTCCACAAAATTGGAAGTCTAAACCACGTGGTAGTTTAGACTAAAGGCGGGTTGGCATTAGACTAGAGCATTAAACACATGTAATCTTCGCAAACTCAAGGTAAGTGTTGTTCACAAATGATACCTTCCACGTAGATCCACGTGGCATAGACTAATGAAAAGTGTATGAAATAGATATCATAATTTTAAATAAAAATTATATATAATAGAATTATTTATTCTTTCTAAAATTTAATAAATGTTATGTTCAGTCACACGTGTGATATATTCCATGTTGATATATGATTGCTATTGTATCTTTTTTGAAAATACTAGAATTATTGTGTGATGATGTATCACAACATCACGTTGTCGGGTTGTGGTGCGGTTTTGGTGTGAAATTCTCATAGAACTTAGATTTTGTTTTTGTACATTTCATGAATTTTATCGCGTAACTTGTCGAACGGTGTGATAGGTGTCACAATTACAACTATCTGTTCGAGTGATCGCACGATAGTGAAATATGCCAAATCAATAATTTTATGCGTTCACTTCGGTGGTCTTTGTCGTTGCATCTGGATATAAGATGGTGGGTCGAGGATTCATGAGACATTTTTTCTTGTGTGGGTTCGTGAGTGTTTCTTAGTGTCTCACATGAAGGATGAGGAGCTGCAAGAGTTGTATTTATAGATAGAAGATTGATCCGAGTTTTGGATCTTCCATTTCCGAATCCGTTTCATATTAAACTTCACTACATCCATCGTGATCACTTTCGGCAGTGGTTCCTTGTCTACTTTGGTGAAGAGTTCATGAGAGGGTGATGGACTTGCATACTCTGATGATCTTACCGATCGCATGTATTGGAGAATTGAGACTTGACTGTGTACATCTTACTTTGACGAGTGAATAGACTTGAACCTTCCAACCAACGTCTCTTTCAACATCGGGATTGATATTCGATATCATTGCCGTCAGAATAGCAAGCATCATGCGTGGATCGCGTGGAACTTTGGTGAGGAATACTATAATCAAATGATGACTTTTCCATTTCTCTTTGTCGTACTTTTCACCGTAGATTGATTCGGGGTCATTATCTTGACTTTGTATTTAATCTCGTGTACTTTCATGTCATTATTATCTCTAATCTTACGAGGGTGATTATCTTATGTCAAGGTTGAGGTCCAAAGTGTTTTAGTTCAAGCTTTGAAGGTGTGAGATTGTTTTAGGGTTACATCTTGATCTATTGTTCCAGGTAGGAGATAAAGTGATCTCCAATCTTCTTTCTCATTGGTCCATTTTTTACCAATCAAGTTATCCTAGTTCCAAGGACGGTTTTGGAGTTCCGAAGGTCTTAACGGCGGTCATTTGAGGAGTGTGAGGTCTTGTTGGAAAGCTCTTGAGCTGGATTACAATCTGGATGGGAAGATCAATCGATTTGGACTTTTGAGTTTGGAGTTATGATCGTTCTAACTTAGGGAGGTCAAATCGATACCTCGAGTCACATTTCTGAGTGCTTTGAGACATGACCTTTCGATATTGTCAAGAGGATTGGATAGTTGACGCAGTGATGGTTGCACTGATGTAAATTATTCTTACGTTTGGGTTGGATTTGATCTCGAAATGATCGACTGAAGTTGGCTGTAATAGTTGAGAGACAGAAGTAAAAATTGTTTGTTTGGATTCAAGGGTTGAGTTGTTTCATGAGCATGGGATCAAATCTCTATGTGAAAATTTCTAAGATTAGTGCGTCCTATTAGCTTACTACATGTGAAATTTTAGCTCATTTGGTTAAGAGAAGGAGTCGGGGTCGTGGATTTTAACCACAAGGGTCTGTAAAGCTCATAAGTCAGCACAGACAAAAGACTTGGTCCATTTCTAGCAATTGGATTAGGTTTTGAAGCTGAAATTTCAAAGAGTAGTAGTGAGGGATCAAAGTGAATTTCTTGTGAAGTTTGACCTCAGTTAGAAGTTAGAGGTGGGAGCAATAGGTTAATGAAGTTCATATTACAGCGTGGCAGGTTTTGAAAGAAAAGAATGATTTCACCTACATCTCTTTGTTGCTTTAAACAAACGACTTGGAGACTAGAAATAAAACTTCCTGGAGGTGTTGCAAGTAAGAGAAGGAAGTTATGTTGTGAGTTTGGCATGGAGATTATGATAAGAGAAAGCTTTACACTATGTTGAAGTTGCTGAATGAAAATCTCTAACTACGATACTGTTGTCATCGACATCACGCCTAGAGCTCACTGGTTGTTTGCTGCATGCATGCCTTATCTTGTTGGAAGCTCTAGAAGACAAGCTTTCTAGTGATATGATGCATGGTTACTTTAGAGCTTGTTTGATCACTCAAAAACTTAGATTAAACATGCGGGTCAAGAAGAAGGGTTAAGACGTTTCAAGTTATAAGTGTTAGAAATGGTCAATTTTAATCTATTGTGGTAGTATTTGTCTTGATCCAATCACCAGTATCATTGGAAAGCTTGTAGAGCAAGCTATTAATTGTCGTAAGGTTTATCTTCAATGTAGTTCATATCAGCAAATCATAGAAAGTCAGAATTGAGCATTTTAAGTAGTTTGTCGAGGAAAAATAGTGAAGAGGGTATTGCTAATGTACAACCCTGTCTAAGGGATTGTTTGAAGGTGCTTTTGTGATCTAAAGCATATGTTTATCATGTATGAATCCTTCTTGTACTTAGAATAAGATTGAACGTCTAATTATGTTGTGTTGTGTTGTGTTGTGTTGTGTTGTGCACGTGTGTTACACTTAAGGTAAAGCTAGATCAGTAAAAATTGAGATTAAACCTCAGAGATCGGGGTAGTGACGGCACTAAGATTTCATCGAGTTGATCCAAGGTCTTGCCTTATCTCTCTACAGCTAGATATCTCATGTATTCCTAGACCAAAACCTTCACGTTCTACGACAACGTGAGTTGTATATTTTATTTTTAGTTGTATACATATAACTTAGGAAAGCTCAAGATTGTCATGCAAACAACATGTGTACTCTATATGATTAATTTCAACATCTCTGACTCAACGAGTCAAAATAAAAAGCTTCAAGTTGTCATATCATCAGTATGTTTGTATAACATGATCATATATGACTCCATTAGTCGTCTAGAAAGATCAAGACATGAGTATCGACTTAAATGCGAATCTACCGTCTCAAGTAACAAAAACAACACATGACGTCGATAAACAAGATGAAGTTGTGGAGTCTCTATCGTCTGGTGTAGATACCAAGGGGGATGGTGCGAAGGTTACTGAAAACCCAATAGCTAGATTCGAAGAAGAACATGTAGGTGAAATTTTATGATTCTCTTATGGATTTGAAATTAAATCAAAGTTTATATGGATTTGCGCTGGATCGAAATACATATGAGCTTGATATTCTTTGTTCTATTTGAAATGCAGGAATAGTATACAGCAGAGTCCTATTGTTTATCCCATAATTTCAAATTGAGCAAGTGAGCAAGAAGGAGAAAGCAAGAGTAAACCCGTTAGCATTGCAACCAAGCAAATTATTGATTTTAGAAATGAATGGTCTTCTGATATAGTAAAAATATATCTGGATGACTCACAAAGATGCAAAGTGGACAAACAGTAGGCGTAAATATGTATTGGTCCGTTGGTTTTAAACCCTATATCAATATTTGAAAGGATTTCTTGTGCATTTCGAGGTCGATATCTGATCTTGTTCTCAGAAGAAGAATTTGGATAAATATCTCGCACATCTTTTCCCAGCTGATCTCTTAGAGAAGTTAGTTTCATTTGGGATAAAGAAAAACTCATAGATTCTAAACAAAGTTGGTGGAAGGATGGCAAGAATATTCATTTGTTTCTGAAACCTCTCAGCACTATGTGGGAGACATATCCAATGTATAGTGCGAGAAATACAGTGTTATAGACTATTCACATAAATCCACTCCAAACCTTCCATTTACTAGTATATTCCGTAGACCTTATGATGAGTCGAAGAAAAATAAACATCTACTTGATCTTCTTGTCTATATTTGGATACTCTATCTTGGACCTTTGATGTCCATGAATACATCAGGTATAATCCTCTTAAACATACTTTTTTTATCGTTGACTTTCAATTGATATAGTGGAGGCTTGCATGGTCAAGTATATCAGTTTTGATTATTATTGATAAAGATTTTTGGCTCTGAGCTATTGATCAAAAGACTCGAGATCACTCAAGAGGAGAAAAGAATCCTTGCTCAGATGCAGAGACCGATACAATGGAACCAGATGAAATTATAGGATGGGCCCTTCTTCTCGACTTACCATGGTATGCCAAGTTAGAAAATATATTCAGAACTGAATGTTTAGATGATACAAGCGATAAGATGGAATTAAATCCTAGTATCAAATTAGCTTAGCAATTTCTGCTTTGTGTAATTCAACTTCACCTTTATGATGAAAGTTGGGAAATAAAAATCAAACGTTTTCATATTCTGTGTTTGAGCAATACAATAACATTTGTCAAATCCAGGAAGAGTTCGCATACTTTCTCTAACTTCAAGATTCCTCCTGAAGTTATTGTATTTAAAGTGACAATGTCCAATTTTGTGATATATGATCTGTCATTTTTTTATCTTTTTCTAAATAGATATATATTATTATTATTTTTAAAATTTAATAGAAATAGAATATATCATATTTATATATATCATATCTGTTTTCTGATGTAATAGTATTTAATTAATAAATACATTATAGATAAATATAGTTAGTATTATATATTATAAGAGTAATATAACTGTACTGACCTTATTTCGATTTCCAACACTAAAGTGGACATTTGGTGAGCAGAAGTGAATATTTGGTGGTCATATTTGGACTATTTAGATGACTATTTCAGGATTGACTAGTTGGTTATGTAAGACTTTTTACAATAGTAATAGTCAAATATAATTTAACTTTCTTCTATCTTTTCTAACTTGAAGATGCATCAGAAAGGCAATATTCTAGTTAGAAGTGATCATTTGTTATTTCGGGATATTAATCTTCAAGTTGTTTTATTTGCTAAATTCTTGTATTGCTGAAAATATATTATTGCTTATGACGCAATAGAGGTATATATGCTGATAATAACATCAAAAGAAATTACAGAAAGTCTCATTTTAATGATCTCACATCTGGATACTTATATACACTCCTATGCAATATAATCTAAAGCATTTCATGTGTATGAGAACTTAGGGCAAAACGTTAATTGATACAAAACGAAATGCCAATTATGTTCATGCAGTGTAAAAATATTTCATGCGTTCTCCAGTTTCGATCGTTGTACGTAGTGCAATATTAGTAAGGTCCGACGCTTATCAGCTTGGTAAAATTTAATCTTACTTAGTAGTAGGTAAGGACCTATAATATATTCTAGGAGTAGTCATGTGTAGGTCATGGAATCAGTAGACAAAACGGCAGGAGCATAGCAGGGCAGGTCTGTCCAGTGGGGACCGCTGTGGCTAGCTAGGAAGAGCTCCAGAGGATAATTTGTAGGATAAACCAAACTGAACTTGTCGTACTTCAGTCCCGTGAATGACATCCGCCGTGCGTTCACTCCTGCCTTGCCCGAATTCAGTACTCTTCCCGACGGCAAGTGTTCCCGTGGAATCTAGCTTGACCTTGAACTGCTGGAGTCTGGAGTCTGGACCTGCAGCAACCTTTTACTGTCGTATCAAAGACTCTGAACGATGGCGATTTCCGCTAACTTTCTATCAGGATGTCACAGGATGTCACAGGATGTGCTGGCTCCCTCTCATTCATGCTGGCTTCGTCACCTTATACTCAGAAAAACTAGTTTGTGAGTACGAGGTCAATGTTCAAAGTTCAAACCCTCGATCCATCGATGCCTTTTGATTCACTTTACAAAACCTGGACATTGTCAGCCATTGCATTCCTTGCACAGTACTCTGTCTAAGCTAGCTTCAGGTAATATCGTTTCGGCCGTATATATTGCTGTCCCAAGGGATATTCAACATTCCTTCAGCTTGAAACTTAGATGCATTCACATGTTAAACCTTTGTCTTGGAATTTCCTCCTCGTGATTTTCGGAGAAGAAACCAGCTATAGGAACAATCTTCAAGCCAGACTGATTACCAACTGGCAGGAGAGACAAACGTAAAACACCAATTCTCACATCTATGTGAATTGGTTGACACTCATGTGTGGATTTGCGTTTTCTAAACGAAACTGAACTGTCAGTTACCCAGCCCACCTTCAAATAGCATGTCACTAATAAAAAGAAATATTTTAAACTCCTTTTAGTATATAATATATCTATATATGTAATATAAGGATAATATAATCTACTTGATGCTCGAGTATAATTTAAAATACCATATGACATGGATGAACATTGATTATTCACTCATCACAGTGAGATCACCATTGATTCTCCAAGAGAATTTAAATTTAAATTTTTTCAAAATATCAAAATTCTATTCAGTTTTGAAATCTATCCAATCTACCTGACTGATAGATATATCACCGTAGATTTCAGCACAAGGTATTATAAAGTTATAACAATACCCGAGAGCGGGTAGGTTAATAGATCATATATATATATAATTCATTTTATTTATTAAATTTATCAAAATAAATAAAAAATAGAAGATTTTTCAATAGCTATTATTAATATAGCTTTGGCCGTGAAATGGTATTTTTACCTTTTCCAAGTATCTGTTGTGCTGGTACGTGGAGTAATCATTTAAAATGTCTCATTCGTGAAAAATATTTTCTAAAATGTTACTACTGTACTTAAGGGTCAGACTTGACAGAAAATAATAACAAGAATGTCATGTATAAATTTTTAAAATTACATGAGTAGAATGCGGAAACCTCCAAAGAAAATAAAGTTTTAAAATTATCACATATTTGGATGAAAAATTGATGAAATGTAGAAAAAGTTGAATTTCTAAAGATAAATTAGAAAAGATTTGGGAGTTTCTCGAATTCCTTTTTATTTTCAGTCTTGAGTGCCAAAGTTAATTTAAAAAATATATATTCTGCAAACAAGTGCCAAATCTTACCTCAAGGTAAGGTAGATTCTAAGTCCAGTTATTTCTGTTGTTAATCTTGAAGCACTATGGGAGGTATATGATCATATGAAATCACTAATTGCTATTTATCTTAAAACCCCTGTGTGAATACAAGTGTTCCTGGTAACGCAGTAAATCGCATTTTGCGTGTTCGTTTTCAGAAACCTTGAGAAATCTAACCGGTATACAGAAAATGGATATCCTGATTATATCATCATCCTCACATAGAATCTGTGAAAGTAAGAATGATATTAAAGCTCTTCACTAGCTTTACAAGTTGTGGTTAAATCTCAAAACAAACAATTTAGTTAAGACTGAAAAATTTTAATATGCAGATTAGAAGGTTTTTTGAAGTTGAACAGAATCTTTTCTTCAGACTCAGAGTACAATATGAAAAAAAGAATAAAATTTTCCATCTTTTTATATTCAAACCGGGGGTTTAAGTACATGAATGAGATCTATAAACTGTTCCAGTAATTTAAAGAAATATATATGATGACAAATAGCATCAGAGGCGACCTAGCCAAGGATAGCCGAGAAAAGAACAACCAGGGTATTAGAGAAAAAAATAGAGAGAATAGATTGGTTTTTGAGGATGATATGGACTCAAGGATTATTTTGATATTTATCAATTTTTTCATTTCACATGTGTTGATGATGATTTGTTTAGGTTATAGAGAAAAATTTATATGTTAGATAAGAATTTTATACTAAATTTTAATTTTACTCTTTTATGAATATTAAATGTTATCATAACCAGAAGCTTCAAAACCGGAGAGAACCCACAAGTACAGAATCCTAGAATCTTAGCACGCACTGCAGAAACCATAATTCCTACGCTCACTCTGATATCAACATTAATTTATGATCTAGGTGATAAATTAAACCTGATTATGCAGGCTTGCCTACCTATTGTATGATGACAAGTGGAGACTAAAGACGACACATGCACTCAAGAGAATACTAATGTTACTCTAGGACTTGTAGGCTTGTTAATAAGATATACAACAATTAAATTTTTCATTACACAATTTAGGGTGATTTCTAGTATCTTTAGTTTCTTTATAATAATATATAGGTATAGATCATCTATAAACTTTTTACCTACTATTCCAAATTAATACTAGAAGTTAGTTGTTTTTCTATTTCTTTTTGCACCCAAAGAAGCAGGTAAAGCTGAACGGAGTTACAAGGTGATACCCGGTAGACGCCCGCTAAACGGACCCACCCATCTCGTCGCGACGCACCTTGCCTGGTAAGAGTTAGTCACAACTGGCTGGACTGATCCTATCTCGTACTATCCACTATCTTTACTCGTACTAGAAGTTATTGGATTAAGTTCGAATTCATAAGCGCATTCTGAACTTCCACAGCTTAAACTTCTGACGATAGCTCCCACAGTAGCATGTGTACGCGCCATGACTCGAGAATGACCGAATGTGTGCTCTCAGCATAGCAACGTCACGTCTGTTGATCTAACAGCCAGTACGCGCACCAGACAAGTCACAAGTTGATTGTGCACTTTTGGCCGCGCGCGGGAATCCTGTACTCGTATTAAAAGGCGTCCTATTGTTTGGAAGTAACGCAATCTTGTCCAATAGCTACTGTAGACGGTCTATTCCTACTGATCACTACCTATTGAACCTCTCGTTTAAGAACAGAATCTGAGTCTCCATAACCTCCACCGTCTCGGCACTGCAGAAGGCTTTGTCAAACTGGATATACAACGGAGACTTCTATCATCTGACCTAAATTAAAAAGCCTTGACTACTATCGAGATTGGAGAACTTGAAACCTCGGTCTCGTCACTGAGAAGTTCATACGTTCTCCGGTACCCCTCTGATATTGGAGAAAAAACAAAGTTTAGAATTGTGTGATTCAGGTACGTAGGTTGCGATATGTAGCATGAGTGTTATCTTCTGAGATATGCTTCAGATGGTCAATCGACATCCGTTCAGAGTCCTGAAATAATACTAGCCAGGAATTCTCCAGAACGGCCATCGTCAAGTGGGAAGCCATCGTCATCATCTGTAGCTTTCTTTAATTACATTCGTTTTCAAACTTTTGTTTGCTTCTTGTCCGCTTCTGCGCCATGCTTACATTGCCTATTCACGGGCTGCCATTGACACCTCGACAATCGAGTCCAACTCCAGTCAAAGCAACTTCCGCTACTTTACCGGCTGACCACCTAAACTAGTCATGAGCAGTTGTACTTGAATCAGCTGCGGACTTCTCGTAGGGTGAAAATACTGCAAGTTTTGTGCCCTTATTAGTTGAGGTCCTCGCAGTTCGTCTGATCTGCTTGCAACCAGTGCAGAAATGGATCGGTACATCGTCATATACAAGTTCAGGACGTGAGCCTCGGCATGGGAGACCGCCGGATGGCCGGATGACGTACAAGCGTGCTAATTAACCTGCTTCTTTCTCGGTAAAAGAAAAATAAATTGTTATGCTTGCATCGGAACCGGAAAGAACACAACAGGACTGTGGAAAATAATCATCTGATAGAGCTGAAGTATGTATAGCGAAGCATCTCGCGCATCCTTATGCAGTTTGTAAACGGTGTCCGCTAGCTATACTTCGAGAATTCTGTTTAATTTGATCGCCTCTGGACGGCGGGAGACGGACACATTTTAGCCTGAGCGGTGGTCCATGTACTGCTACCATCAGGTGAGCACCATGTCGTCAAATTTTCAACCCGAACTCAGTCAGGACACAGGCAGGACTCCAGAAGTGAAATCTCATATTCAACAACAACCAATTTATTTTGGAAATTTTCGTACACGAGCGTGAGGAATGAATAGTTTTCAAACTGAACAGATTGATATCGGGCCCTCCGTATTTCACTACGTTGTGCAGCGCTAGCTAGCATATTAAGCTCAACAATTTGGGAGCTCGAGCTTCTAAATATGCTCTAATCACCTTACAGAAGGAAGGCTGAAGCCTACCACTAACTCATCATGATCGATCAGCTAGCACAAGATCCCTACCTGCGCAAACCTGAATAAACTGTGAAAAAACCCGGAATGGGTAAATTCTACCTTCCTTAACTAAGAGGGAGCAAATCCAGAGACCACACATGTACAGAGAACATCAGCCACGTTCCCAGACCAAAGTGCAGACGTTGGATCCGGACTGAAGTTCTTGAGGTCCAGCGGCCTGCTGCGCAATGCATCAAAGAAGACAGTAATTAGTATCCTAGTCCAGTTCTAGTACATGACGAATGTCTAGCAGCTTGAAAACATCATGAATACATGTATTAAACCTAAATTCCATGATCGCTGGCTGGCTCCTCGGCATGGTTCGACCACGTAGTGCGTAGCTCAATCATGATCATGACAGCTAGATAGAAATCTGGAATTCCTTCAGTTACACGTTTTGCGCATGCAGAACTTCAGTTCAAGTTTGATGTTCGTACCTGCATCTGCTGAAATTCTGGATCTTCACAGTCTTCTCGAGATCCTGATTAAGTGATTGCCCAACTCTCTCATACGTGCACGTACGTACGATCAAAAATCATTTTAGAATCCAGCTTCAGTGAACTCGGACTTGGATTCAGTAAAGTACAAGACTAATATTAATCTCAGGAACTGGACAAGATCTCGTTCTTATACATGTTCAATCCTGCTGACCATTACATCAGTGTCAGAATCATCGCAAAACCTTCCATGATCTCTCTATATACATATTACAAAATTCTTGAAACGCTCGGCCAGAGGAAAGTTCTGTATGGTGCCCGTACGTCAACACGGAATCCTGCAGCAGGCAGCAGATACTCCCAACTAATTCTTTGATTATGTCAATACGTCCTCCTTTTGGCTGCCAAAGCAGATAAGCACAGCTATCTAACTAGCTTGTCATTGAGAGTTCGTGGTGCCCAGTTGCAAGCTACTAGGAGATCTCAATGTCTGCAAGTATCATTGATAGCTACCAGATGACAATGAGTTCAATCTTTATCGATAAACCAGTAAAAAGCGTTGAACTTTTATGTCATGGCAGCAAAAGGAGGAAACATTGGTATAAACAAGGAGCAAGTTGAGAGCATCTAGGTGTACCTATAACTCGAGGAAGGTAGGCCTGATCGACTTGCCGGCGACCAACAGTTCTGAAAGCGCTCGAAGGCACTGAAAATCTTCCGAATCGCTGCAGCGCACACTTGCGTCACATTAATGACATATACGACTATCGACGCTGGTGGTTATGGCAAATTGGCAGGATTTTGAACACAGGGCTTAGCTCAGGCAGAACAAACCTGTCGACGAGAACAACCATCGTCGCTATCAGAAGCTCAGTTCCGGACAGGTTAACGTTGGCACAAGAACACGGGTTCAAAGAAGGGGAAGAGAGGAGAGGAGAATGTGAAGATTGTGAACAAAAGAGAGTTAGCTTGAAGGTCCGTGCCAAAGATCAGTCACAAGGATCACCAACAGCAGCAAGCGCTGGAAGACACAGTCAGCGAGCGTCTATGGGCATCATCCAGGGAGTAACTTCATGGAGACATCAGCACTCGAGAAGGCCAGCGCTACGAGAGCTCCGTCGACTGACACATCGCTCACAGCACGATACTGCTGCTGGAGACGTTAACGTTGACAGTCATCACAAGGGGGAGCCCTAGGTCAGAAACAGAGAAGATCTAACCGAAAATGTCGACTTATGTGAGAGCAATTTACAGACTGCTGGGTGTTTCTAACCTATATATACATGTATACAAATATTCGGTGGATCGATGTGGGTGTGCGTGATAAGGTGAGACGGTCCTCAGGCCTCTTGTAAGGATGCACTGCTGGGTTCCATTAACGTGAATGCATGCATGGACGCATGGAAACCAACGTGGATACTTCACATCCGTAGTTTAATTCGAAGAACACCGGGGCACGGATGGATCTGTGAATGTTCTCAGTCCGTGTGCAGTTCGTGTGCTGGCTGGCTTGTTCATGAATGGACCCTATCTGGATATTCGAACAGAGAGCAGCAGCAGCAGCAGCGCAGGCGCAGGCCAGGCCCGGACAGAATTGGGTACCGGTAGATCTATCCATGTAGGTCAACGTACGTGTATATTCCGGAGAGACGAGATGAATAGAGTCAACCGTCCAAAAAGCGCATTCATTTCCCCGAAGGAGATAACCAGCAACCGCGGGTGTCCACGTCAGCGGGTTCGTAAGAGACGGGTCAACTCGGAAACAGTGGACGTACTGAGACTCTCCAATCGCTGTCCTTGTCCTTGGCAAGGAACCTTCAAGCTTTCACCTTTCGCCTTTATTCTGCCACCCAACGGCCTTGTTTCCTTCCCCGCTAAGGTAGGACCGCGGAGGACCATGCAAGCAACCGCCCAACCCTGTGCCAGCTGCCCTTAAATGTCTTCGACTGCAAGGCGGAGCGTGTTCAGCTTTCCGTTCCATGTTTTGGATTTATTATTGCTAGCCATGGCCTGCAAGTACTGTAGCAAGGGGGTGGTGGATTTCTGTCAGGCCTCCTCGAAGTCAATGTTTTCCTTGTTCTCCAGTTCACCCCTCGCTCGAGATCTATATATTTGGGCCGTTACCAACACACTTCAGCCACCAATTTCCCCGCGTCTCTCTTGAGTCCGAGCAGTCTTTGTCCGCCCTTCTTTCAAGGCTCTGCGGACCCGCCCACGCACGCCTAGTTTGGAGTCTTGAACGTAACGTTGTTTCGTGCGCGTGTCACTGACTAGCCTCACAGTCACTTACTCTGATTTACTTCACGTGCAGGTTCAACTTGGCAATTTGAAATACCTCTGGGACTCTCGTCCTCTTCCTGAGGACGAGCTCAAGAGGGGAATTCAACTTCTCGTCCTAGACCACAAAATGCTACGTACGTTTGTAGAAGGTCCTTCTGGGCTTGGGCCCTTGTTAAGGACAGAGAGCTTTGCTGGCTTCATGTCCGTGATGCCCATTTGACGGATAGTAAGATGATCTGATCAAGTACATTTTCTGGTGATTCCTTTGGACTGAGGCTAGAATTGCGAAGGCGAAACCGAAGGTGGTCGAGTCACCGACGCTCACTTATCTGTGGTCTTCCCTGATTGTCAGTACCGACTGCACCTGTATTTATTCGCTAACGCTTTGAATGTAAAGAAAATGCTCTCTTATCACAACCCGAACATTACTCCTGAAAACATCCAGATGCCATTACAGTCATCCTTACTGTTTTATTTCTCAGTTTGCGGAACGCGCCTGTCTTAACCGTGACTTTCAGCTCAGTACGTAACACATGTACACAGCATCCGGCGCCAAGTCTTTCTTATAACCTTCCAAAGACATGATCGTGACAGTCACTATGACCTGAATTAGGACTACCGTCTCATGCAGTATAATGCAGGGTTTGGAGGTACAGATCAGACTAGCGATCATGTTTCCATGGGCACGGTCACACCGAAACCTTTTTCACCCCTTTGCCTGGGCACCATGAAAATGTACCAGATTCGAGTTTCGAACGTGACGATCTACGACCATATGTACCAGAGCACTCTTTCTCCAGAGCGCTCTGGTAAATATGGACGTGGAACGTAGCTATCTTGAGGTGAGAAAGAGCGCTCATGAACATCGATCATATCTGTAGATATATATTTGAAATGAGAAAGGGCGCTGTGGTGCACATGGACATCGACGGTATATATTATGAAATGAGAAAGAGCGCTATGGGATACATGGACGTTACGTTGAGCGTATCTTTTCTGAAACGAGAAAGAGAGATTTGGGATACATGACATACGCTGGGCATATCTATTTTGGAAACGAGAAACGAGTTCTCTCCGATACATGGACGTTGAGTGAATCTGTTTTGAAACGAATTATCTCGAATACATGGACGTCTGGCGTCGAGCCAATCTATTTGAAACGAGTGCTCTTGGGTACATGAATATTTAACATATTTATTTGAAAGAAAAAGAGCGCTCTGGCATATATGGAAATCTAGTCTATATACTTTGGAATAAAAAAAGCATGGACTTCGGGCATCGAGCCAATCTATTTTGAAACGAGTGCTCTTAGGTACATGAGTATTTAACATATTTATTTGAAAGAAAAAGAGCGCTCTGGCATATATGGAAATCTAGTCTATATACTTTAGAATAAAAAAAGTACTCTAGCATCTATAGATATTTAGATTACTTGTTTTAGAATGGAAAAAGAACATTCCATCATATAGACGTGTAACTTACTCGTTCTGGAATGGAGAAAAAAGATCTAGCATATATAGACATCTAACGAATGATCTATCTTGAGTTGACGAAAAGCGCTCTAGTTCACGTAGCTATATATTGTCTATATAAAATGCAATTTGATTATTTAAACGTGTAGAAGGTTATGCATGCATGCGAAGTTCAGCATGGTTGCTTTTGTTGGTATATCATAGTCTACGTGTACATAGTGCTTATCCATGCTCATTTGTTCTCATCTTGTCATGATGTACTTCTCCATATTATCCATGCATCGTACCAATGCTTGCGGCCTCGATTTGGGCTTAAAGAATATGCTTCCTCTGGACTTCCAACTTCATTCTAAAGTTAAAGAAGCTAAGGATGATGAGGAGCTCTCATCATCCAGACTACCAAATGAGTGTACTCAACTGTCACCGTCGCCATGTAGATTTCATCTTGGGTCCTTACGCCGTTGATACTATGAATGTAAAGATGTTTATCCTCTACGCATTGATTTTTTCCTTTATAAACAGATACATTTAGTTAAAACTAAAAGAATTAACTTTTAGTTACTATAATAATTGAAGTTTACAAAGGATAAATTTTTGAACTGAAATATTTCTTTCATTATTGGAATAATTTATGATATGAAAGTATAAATTGTATAATTCAATTTCATTATATTGGGAGATATTTATAATTGAGTCCTTAGCAATTTGGTGATCAACATATAGTATATATAGGTACACATTATCCAAACTGACTCCTTATATTTGTGGAGATTTATTGACTCCTCAACTTAATGTAATTTGGTGAATGTATATATATTTATTGGCCTTGAACAAGCCGTAGCTTTTGTTGGCAGCCTCATCCGCTTTTGGCCAGGGCGGCGTGAGGTCGAGTCTCTTTTCGGGGACCTCAAGCTGTGAACGGGCAGTAGAGCAGACTTGCAGAAAGCACCACAGCGAAAGATGCATAAAAACATATCAAACAGAATAGATTATATATTTCGGATATTGGAAGAATTATGATCAATTATCTGATTTTACTTGCAAGAGCAAGGATAATGTTAAAGAGAGAAAAGATTATTGATAATCTGAGAAGATCTGCCATGTGGAGGTGATGACTTTGTGGTAACATGCCACGTGGGGACAAAAGGAGGTGCAAGGTCAGCAAATATCCTCTACAAATATACTTTAGGGAAATGTGCAGTAAGAGACAAAGAAGTTGGAATATACGTATTAGAGTTCGGTGGATTGATTGTAGTATAGAGCACGCTTAGGAACTTGAATTAGCATGAGTGGAAAAGATATGCAAGTAGGAAGCAATGAAGAGCACGTAAATTGGAAGAGAAAAGACTTTAAAATTTCTTGAGTTTCCTTACTATACATGTAAGCGGCAAGGTGTCTTTTTTACACCGTGTTAACATAAAAAGTAGTGTTCTCACAGAAAATTAAGGTTGACTAGCTCATATCTACAACTTAAGTGAGAAGTTTTCCATGCCAAACAGACAACTAACTCGAAAATAACTTCTTGAGTTCTATTTACGAACAAAAGTCTCTAGCAATCATGATTATTTTTTTCAAATATATCAAATATAATATGTCAAATATATTTTTCCAAATATCTAAATGATGTATTTTAATCATAATTATCTAAAATAGTCCAATGGATTGTCGATATTAGCCTCTTTAAATGTCTACATGATTATTCCAATTATCTAGATCAATTAAAAATTTTTATAATAAATAGACCAGATTGTCTAGTCTCAAGTTTGTCTAAAATGCATTATCCAAATATCTAATAATAAGTTATAATTTTCTAAATCAGCAATATAAAATATTTAATATTGCACTCCAGTGTCTAATCTAGAATTTACAACTTTCAAGAAATACAATCAGAAGTCTAGATGACAATTTCTAAACGTCTAAAACTTTGACCCTAATCTAGTTTTAGTTAGTACAGAGATCATTGTTACGCCTTGTGTTTAGTCGAGATGAAGTGCCGTACACGAGGTTTTTCTGAGTACATGAGAGAAAATCAGAGAGTAGTTTATGAACAGTAAGTAAGTAAATGAGATCATAAGTAGATGGAATTAGGACCTTAAGACCTCATGACATTTGATACTTGAAATAAAGAATTTAAGTTTGTACAGAATTTATCAGAATCAAAGTTATTAACAAATTAGAACATGTTGAATGAATCATCATAATAGATTTCACCAACAAGATGGAGTGATTAGAAAAGATTAATATCTACCTGAGTTATATAGTGTCAAAATATATTCTTCAAATCAATGTAATTTCATTGAGAAAAAATATCAATGACATGCAACTGAAAATCAAATTATATTGTTGTGAACTCACAACAATATTAAGTTGTTAATGCATTCTAAAAACTCTAGAGCTATCTGTCTAACCACATTGGGTATTTTTAGTTTTCCCGTCTCGGATCTCGACCTTGAACACCAAGCATGTACACATACATTAGCACCCAACCAATCACCTTGTGCTCCAAAAGTTGGATTTTTTTCTCAATCTTTCTTTCTATGGATGCAAAATGTGTATCTTTGGACGTTTGTAGCATCCATCCTTTGGTGTTTTCGTCATTATTATTCAACCAACACTTTGTTGAAGTTATGAGAAACTTGATCCGTGTCAAGGCCTTAGCCATCCATAAACACTCTTGTACCTCGAACTCGTCTGAGGGACAAATTAATAACATCATGCACGTCTCTATATCTATTAGTTGTGTAAGATTGCCCACTTATTTCTCTCGAGGATTTCTCACAATAATCTAATGTCTCTCTGTCATCTCTTCATGTATTTCTTGGTCCAACACATCATTGTCCATGTGTTGGGTTGCAAAACTTGCTAAAGGCAACTTGAATCCAGTTCCATGATTAGTTCTAGGTCAAAATCCATCATTGAGTGGGCACCTCTCCATAGTATTACAACCCTCTTCAAACGAGAAGAGATCTTTTCTAAGTACTCTATCAATTGATCTCCAACACCCTCATGATTATCATTCAGTCAACCAATCTCTCGTTAGTGTCGTATGTAATTCCGCATGAATAAAAACATCTCATTTTTCTTTCGGTGTGATGCAACCATATCTTTACATTTTGGTTCTCTTGTTCGTAACATCACCAAGAAATCAACTTAGATGTTGGATCCACTCTCTTCCAAATTGATCTTCCAAGTTGGATCCACTCTCTTACAATGATTGATCTCTTCTATTGAGTTCTCCATGCTCCATCATAACTCTCCTTGACTTGATATACAAGAATGTTATCTCGCATGTAGAACCAAAATTGTACAAGAGATGACTGCCCTGTAATTTTTTGCACGTACTCCTCTCCGTAACTCCTGTCGTCCACCACTTCTTGGATAAATGAAACATGAGTCTTCACAGTTTCAGCATCAAAATTTTCCATCATGAACTCTAGAAGCGAAGACACATGTTTGTGTGATAGAGCCAAGTTCACCTTTGAGAAGAATGCATCGACATCTTCATGTGTATGCCCCACAATCAAAAAAGACATTGTGATTATCTCAAAACATGCTCTAGCCACTAGTTTGCTGCAGAATGCCTTTACCATCCAGTTTTTGTTATCCTTTGCTAAATTTCCAACTTGAAGGATATGTTTTTGGGAAGTGGTATGAAGGAATTGAGATTCAAGGATTGAGACTCTCCAGTCCGCTCAAAGACTTTCTGCTTGTCAATCCTTTTTGTCTTCACAAAGTTGAACTCAAACACCTCTTCATTCATCATTGCTTCATACAATGGATGCTTTGTAACATGATCAAATGCAAGATCTCCTCTCACAACCCCTTAACATCTTTGCCAAAGATGTTATGATGAAATTAAGATCTGATGATCACAGTCCTTCAATTGCAGCATGTGTCATTTTGCTTGGCCATAACCATATAACATGATTATCTATCATTGAGAGACAAAGGTTGAGGTTGACCTTGAAGAGATTTCAATCTCTCCAGTAAAAGCGATATAGTAGTTTTACCTTGATCTATTTTTGTCATGCATCACAAACATGTAAATCCATGGATTTGTCAAAGCCAAATGATTGTGTGCATAATAGCAATTACGAGTCGACATCTGCATCTTGAGATGTTTTTCTCACTCATTTCCGTTCTTCTCTCTTGCATAAGCTTCTCTTTCAACACAATACACTTTTGACATTTTGCAAAGCACTAGTTGTATGAGGTCTGAAGTTGACGAACTTCATTCTCCAGAACGTTGTCATAGTGCGTGGCGTTCAAGATGATGAAACGAAGCTTCAGAAGACGTTCAACCAGCATTTGTTCGAGAAGCTACGCCTTAGCTTATCAAGCTGGGCACGAGCTAAGCTGGGACCATGCTTGACAAGCTGCCCCTTAGCTTAGACTGAAATATCACCCTGAAAGAGGTCGAAAGAAATCAGAATGCAGAGCTCGACGAGGAGAGTGACCTCATGCTTCTAGTTTTGACAGAAAGTGTTTTAAGCAATAGTTAATATGGGTTTTAGGTTGTGAAATATGTGAAAGAGGGAAATCCGTCGATTCTGGCTCGTGACTCGAACTCAGAATCTGATAGCGCGAGTGTGTAAGTGTTCATAAGTACTATAGTTTTGACTCCTTATTCGTAAAAAATGGAGTTGTATGCAGAAGTTAGCGTAGAGAAGGCTAGTAAAGACTTTATAAGAAATTTTCCTAGCAAAAGCATATGTACAGGAAGTTTAACAGTTTTGAACGGAACCAAAGACCATCCCAGTGATAGGGCGCCTGCCTAGGAGGGAAGTGGTCTCAGGATCAATCCCTCTTGGCCTCTGGTTTCTATTCCGGCATGTTGACCTCCTGGAAGGGAGTCTATGTTGGATATGCAGCCACGTCCTGCATATCTAGGGGCGGGAGACCGGTATTTCTCTTAATCGTGGGCTTCTTGGCCTAAGCCTCCGCATGCCATCCTGAAGATACTATGGGAGATACCTGGTGTGCATATGGAGGGCTGTAAGCCTTGTGGGGCAGCCTCATAAGTGTTGGAGATTCGGCCTACATTGGATGGCTTGTAGTATATTCAGGATGGCTTAAGCTGGGGCCTCCTGGAAGGGAGTCTATGTTGGATATGCAGCCACGTCCTGCATATCTAGGGGCGGGAGACCGGTATTTTCCTTAATCGTGGGCTTCCTAGTCTAAGCCTCCGCATGCCATCCTGAATATACTATGGGAGATACCTGGTGCGCATATGGGGGGGCTGTAAGCCCTGTGGGGCAGCCTCATAAGTGTTGGGGCTTCGGCCTACATTGGATGGCTTGTAGTATATTCAAGATGGGCATCAAGAGCACGTTAAACTTTTGTTAATTAGTTAAATAACCGTCGAGTCAGCTTGCGATGAGGAATGAGGCTATGAGAACCTTTATTAGTGAAAGGGTAGAGTTTGTGGAGACAACTGTGAAACTTGTATTAAAAAAGGATCAACTTTGTAAATAAAGCTCTGTACACATAAGGACAGCAGGGGGCATCTTAAGCTAGGGCCCTGCTTCTGATAAGTGACTGCACTTATAAGGACAGCAGGGGGCAGCTTAAGCTGGGGCCTTAACTTTTAGGTTAAATTCCTACGACGACTTGGGATCGGGGACAGTTTGCAAAGGATTTTTCTGAGAGAGCTGAAGCGGAAGGAGGAGGATTAGGGATTGGGAGTTGAGGACACGCAGGAGAAGCTTGGGGGTTGGGGGGAAGAGGAAATTGCTGACAGATTGAATTGGGAAGTCATCGTAGGGAGAGGGGCAAGAGTTTTAAGCTTGGACGTTGTCTACAAAACTGTTCTGAGGAGAAATTACTCTCAGGATGCAGTTTTATTGAGAGAGATCGTTGAAAATCTACAGAGTACTTTTTGATCGACGCTGGATCAAATTTCTGAGAGTTTCAGCTGAGGCAAAGAGAGAAATAAGATTAAGGGGCCTGAAATTCACTATTAGGTTCGGATTGAGACGTACTTGGTAGACTTTTGACTGAGAACTGATTGAGGGGAGAGAGAGGCACGCAGGAGAGGAAGAGGGAGAGATTTTCTTTACATTTGAAGAGATTGATGGTGCGGCGACACTGAAATAAAGTTATTTGAATCTTGAGAGACCTATCTGTGTACCCAAGGTGTGTTGGAGTGCTTGTTTTTTGTAATCGGTAGACGCAAGAAGTAGGATTTTGGAGATCTCATCATCAACGGCTATCTGTTTTTCTCTTCTGATCGTTTCTCTGATCGATCACAGTCAAGAGGTCCGTCCTCCCCAAGAAAGACTCTCGCCACGACATCTGGTGCTTCCACTAAGAGTTATTGGGGTGATTGGTTTGGAGAATTGACTGAATTGAGAAGATGGATAACAGTGCTGCCGTACAAGGTGTAGCTGCTGCTCAAGGTGCTCCTGTTCAAGGGACTCCTGGTCAAGATGGAATTGGTTCTCAAGAAGGGCCTACGGTGGTTCCAACAGCAACAGCACAACCTGCTGTAGACACGTCTCAGATTCTTCAGGCGTTGGCTGCCTTGATTCAGCAGAAGCTTGCAATTGGAGGAGCTGAGCAAAAATCCACAAGAGCATTACAAGCAATTGTTGGTCGATGTGGGCGATTCGATGGAAGAGACGTTACTAGGTACTTGCGGGAGTATGTGGGTGAGATGGAGTTGGTCAGGGCACCAGAAGTTGAGGTAATTCTAAGCTTTGAGTTGACTGTTGTCCCTGAATTGAGAGAGAAGGTGAGAAATTTACAGAGAGGACATTTAGGTGGGTGGACTCTGTTTGAACGTGCACTGAGAGAAGAGTTTCTAGAAGAGGATTCTGAAAGAGTCACCAAAAGATCCCTCATGGATTGGATAGAGCGTCAGCCTGGACGTTCCATGGGGTTGAATGAGATAATTCGGGAGTTTGAGAAGAGGTACTCTCAACTTTATGGTCTAGAGAGGTTGACGCTGGATGCTAGGAAGACGGAGTTGTTCTTGGGGGCTCTGGATGAGTTCACAGCGGACAGACTTTGTTTTATGTTGGCTGATAGTGGAGCTGAAGGAGGAGTTACATCTGATTGGAGGAGAGTGGAGGAAGCAGTATCCATCCTTGCTAGACAACGTGGTGGTAGGATGGTACTGCAGCTAGAGACCTTGTCAGAGCATAGAGTAGCTCCTCATGTTCCTGTAGCTCCTCCTGCAATACCTCAAGCACCTATTGTGATTCCTCAAGCACCTATAGTGGTTCTCCAAGTGATTCCTCAAGCGCCTGCAGTACCTATCCCAGCACAGAGAGGACTTAGACAGCAGCAGCGACCTGTTGAGAACCGAAACCAACATAACTTGATAGAAGAACTTACTCAACAGTTGAGAGATTTGAGGGTTGAGATGGCATACTTGAGGAGAGATCAACGACCCGTTGCACCAGGTGCTCGACTTGTAGGAGGAACCTTTACCAGGAGATGTATTTGGTGCGACAGCCCAGATCATCTCAGAGGAGACTGTCAAGACTTGGCGGTTGTCTTGCGAGAGGGCGTAGTCAACTATCAGAACAACAGGTTGTATCTAACCGTCATTGGGCAGCCTCTGAATACATATTTTGGAAGAGGAGGAATGAGGAGTTCTCTTCCAGCACTTACTGGTGTAAATACTACAGCGATGACTGCGGGTTCTACGGAGGCTGATGTATATACTAGGAGAGTTGAGGTGCGCTCTAATCCAACTATGGTTGAGCAGGCTGTTGAGGTTCCGGTTGAAATGATGAAGAGAGGTGCTGAAAGCATTAGGAGAGCTACTGGATGGAGAGACCCAATAGATGCAACTTTTATTCGAGCGTTTTTAGAGACGAGTGGTGAACAAGATGCCATGATCGAAGACAAAAGAAGACGAGACGCTTCTGATTTAGATGCAAGAGTGCCAGAGGACAGTGACCGTCGGAGGGTTACAAGGAGGAGAGCAACGGAACCATCACCATCTGTACCAACTGGTAGATTTCTTGCTGCAGAGAATATACCTTCTACCTCTACAGCTCCACCACCTGCAGTAGATCCTATGGAAGGTGTACAGGATTTGCCACAAGAGACTACTGCTACAGATAGAGTACGAGAAAAGAGGTTTACAGCACAAGAGAAGGAGAAAGCTCCAGCTTACAAGTTAGCGGCAAATATCGAAACAACAACAGACTTGCGTGTTGTTCTAGAGCAACGCATTTTGGATGCTAGAGTTGAGTTTACTCTTCGTGAAGTGCTTGGTATCGCAAAGAGAGAGTTTCATGAGTTGATAATAGACATCATGAAGAGAAAGAGATAGGTATTGACTGAACAAGTAAGTAGTCAGATGGTTGGAGCAGTAGATGCTATTGGTGTTGATCAGTTCAGAGATGATAAGTATGAGGTATGGGTTGCTGGTCCTGCTGTTATTGAGAATGAAGATGAAGAGTTTGAAGAGGATAGGTCAAGCGCAGACAGCGATTTCAAGGAGAAGCACTGAGCAAGAGCGACAACAGAGACGTAGGTTCAGCTTGGAGGACTTTCTGAACCGGTACCTGCACTTGTGGATCACGGGTCGGAGATCAACATCATTTCCAAGGAGGTGTATGAGAAGGGGCAGTGGTCAATCGAAAGGAATCATGGTTGGGTACTTCGTGTTGCAAATAATCAAAAGGGTGAGATGTACGGAGCTTGTCCCAATATGCGTGTAAGGATTGGAAATGTAGAGGTTGATCAGCATTTCTTTGTACAGTCGTCTGCCTCCTATCCTGTCATACTGGGCCAACCATACATCACCGCTGTTCGAATGGAAACAAAGGTGATGAATGATGGGTCTCATTATGCTAGAGTTCGGAGTCCTGATGACATGTACTCATTACAGTTTTTGACGGTTCGCTCAAGACATGAGCGGAACCGACAAACCCTTAGAGATTCTCAGACGAAGAGATGTAAGGGTTTTCGTAGTCCACTCCTGTAGAGCGGGAAGACAGGGGTGTAGAACCTACTGTTGAGATCCCGTCAGAGTTGGAAGCGAGACATGTACGAAGACCTGGAGACAGATGTAGTGTACAGAATTGGCAGTCTTGATTGCTGATGTTTGAGGTAGATGGGTGGAGTCGATTTACAAGAGTTGAAGATATGAGGAAAAATAAAAAAAGATGGATGGTGAAGCAGATATCAGAGTTGTGGCGTGTAGGAGTTCTACCTGAAGACGAAGTGGTTTCTGGTTTGTTTGAAGAGTTCATGTCTGTACAATCAGTTGACGGTTGGTTAGACAATGTGAGTAGATTGGTAGAAGGCAAAAATAGTGTGGCGATGATCTCTATCCACTCTCGACGCATATATAAGGAGATTGCTACATACGTGCAGTTCTTTCCTCATCCGATGCATAATAATGAAGGAAGAGAAGCAATTGTTGGTGTGCACTCCCTCAGGAAGCAGATGTCCATGCGAAGTACAAATCTGTACTAAGAAAGGTAAGACCGGTAGCAGCTCAACTACCTGCTAACTCCCAGCAGCAAGTACAGTTAGTGAGGATTGAGCCTATATTGCGTGATCATAGACGAGTAGGGCACCAGTTTACTGAGGAGACATTGAAGGAGCTCCGGGTAGGAGGGGGTGATTTCTTGACTGAGCTCGAGAAGACAGTGTTTGAACATATGATAGTGAAGCATGGTAAAGCATTCTCTTTTTCAGCAGAGGAGATAGATTGTGTGGACCCAAAGGTTATAGCGCCTATGGTTATATTCACAATCCCTCATGTGCCTTGGGACTTGAAACCGATCCCAGTTCCTCGTGCTTTGTTGCCTAAACTCATCGAGTTGTTGAAGGAGAAGGTACAGAGGGGATACTTGAGCCGTCTATGGGGCCATATTCTAGCAGGTGGTTCACTATACCCAAGAAATCAGGAGCTTTGCGTTTTATTCAAGACATACAACCTGCGAATAACGTAATCATTCGTAACGTTGGGACGGGTCCTGTGATTGAAGAGGTAGCAGAGGCATTTGCAGGAAGAGCTATCTATTCGATAGGAGATCTATATTCGGGTTATGATCAGTTCCAGCTGGCTGTGGAGAGTAGAGATTTAACTACTATGCGTACGCCTCTGGGATTGATGCGGATGTGTACTCTTCCACAAGGAGCGACGAACTCGGTGGCTCATATGCAGAATGTGATGCATAAGGTACTAAGGGAGTTTGTGCATGATGTTATCATTCCATTTCTAGATGATATTCCTATAAAAGGTTGCGCGGTTGAAGATAAGGATGAAGCAGTACTTGCGAATGGATGTAGAAGGTTTGTTGCAGACCATATCAAGGATGTAGAACGTATCTTGACTCGTCTGGAGGAGGTACATCTCACCTTGTCATGAGCTAAGTCCAAGTTTGGTGTGTCTGAGATTTTAGTGGTTGGACATCTGTGTAGCGCTTTTTGGAAGGCGACCAAACCCCGAGAAGGTTGAAGCCATAGCTAGGATAGCAGACTGTAAGAATATCATGGAGGTTCGACGTTTCCTAGGTGCTTGTGTATTTTATCGTTTATCCATTCCTCATTATGCTCATGTTGCTGAGCCTTTGTATACATTATTGAGGAAGGGTAAGAGGTTTGTATGGACCTCAGTCCATCGAGAAGCTATGAATAGGCTAAAGGAGGCTCTACAATTTCCACCTGTTCTGAGAAGAATAGACTATGGATGTGAGAGACTTGTCATTGTCACAGTAGATACTAGTCCAAAGATGATTGGTTGGACGATAGGTCAAGATGATGCGGATGGTATGCGACTTACCTCTAGGTTTGGAGCTAGGATCTTGACGGACAGGCAACGAGATTATCCCCAGGTGAAGCGTGAGTTGTGGGGAGCGGTGACAGCGATGAAGACAGACCGTGAGTTTCTGATTGGTGCTCATGTAGTCCTAGAAACGGATTGTCTACCTCTACTAGGCATGATATCCAACTGTAACACGCCAGACATAGCGATGTTACGTTGGATTGAATATATTAGAAGCTTGAATCTAGAACTGGAACATATAAAAGGAAAGGAGAATGTGGTCGCAGACATGTTGTCAAGGAGTCGATTTGTAGATGAGGATGCCATGTTTTCAGAAGCTGAGGAAGAAGAGAGAAATGATGCTCAGTGTCAGGTTAATCGATGGACTACAGACTTGGAGCCGCTGCCGTTCAGAGAGGAGTTCTACACAAGAAGGTTGCGTGACATTGGATTCTTTTTGAGTTCTTTAGACATGCGGGAAGGTTTGAGTGATGCAGAGTTTAGAGAGATAAGGAGGAAGGCATATGATTATTTATTGCGAGATGGGTATCTTTGGAAGCGTCCAAAGAGAGAAGACGGAGCACTTTTACGAGTTATAGATGATCTGTAGACCAAGCAACGGTTGATGAAGGAGTTTCATGACACCTTGTGGGCCGGACATCGAGGAGCTTGGGCTACCTACACAAAGTTGAAAGAGAGATACTGGTGGAGAGGACTTTATCAAGATGTGGTGAACTTTGTGAGTTCATGCTTGCACTGTCAATTTTATTCAAAGGTACGTTACAGAGATGATCTGGTGCCAACCTATCCGCCTAGTATCCATTTTCAATGGGTTCTTGATTTGGTAGCAATGCCTCCTGAGTTATGGGGTATGAGGTACTTGGTGTTGTCTCGAGAAGACCTCTCCAACTTTGTGGAAGGACGAGCTCTAAGGACGAAGACCACAGAAGGGATATGTAGGTTTGTTCTTGAAGATATTATCTGTAGGTACGGATCTATAGGGAGATTGCGTGCAGACAGAGGAGAATTGCGTGGTACGGAAGCGAAGGAGTTCTTTGCCCGACACGGAGTGAAACTCAAACTCACTACTGCTATGAATCCGGAAGGGATTGGTAAGAGTGAGAGAGGACATCCGTCAATTGTTCAAGCTCTGGTAAAGGCATGCGATGGTAAGCATAGACAGTGGCCTAGGTTGCTCCCTTTTGCTCTATGGGCTGACAGGTCGACTCACTGCACTACTACTGGATACATGCCCATTGAACTAATGCTGGGTCAGAAACCAATCATGCCGGCAGAGGAGGACTTTCCTACATGGGCTACTTTACCGTGGGAGGACGAAATGGATCATGTACAACTTCTTGCACTTCGAATCAGGCAGTTGGAACATAGAGAGGAGGATCTTATAGAGACTCAACAGAAACTGAAAGAGGTCCGTCTCAAGAACAAGGACAGGTTTGACAAGACCCACAGGCTCCGACCGAAGCCCATACATGCTAGAGACTCGGTTTTGGTGTATGACAGTACGTTAGAGAATCAGCACTCTACGGATCGGAAATTTTCTAGGAGGTGGTTTGGTCCGTATGTTGTCTTAGAAGTGCATCAGAACGCTACTTACTCTTTATGAGAGCTTGATGGTACACCTCTAAGGCTTCCTGTTGCGGGTAAGCGTATCAAGTTGTTTAGAAAAAGAGGAGAACCCGTTGAGCTAGATGAATTTTTGGAGTTAGATCAGATGATGGATGCAGATGCAGATCTGGTATCAGAAGAAGACGTAGAGGACGTTGAAGAGGACGATGGCAATTTAGAGAACCTTGGAGACTAGTGGGAAAGTTGGCACATACCGGAGGATGTGCAAGTCTGGAGGGGGTGAATGTCGTAGTGCGTGGCGTTCAAGATGATGAAACAGAGCTTCAGAAGACTCTCAACGAGCATTTGTTCGAGAAGCTGCGCCCTAGCTTATCAAGCTGGGCACGAGCTAAGCTGGGGCCATGCTTGACAAGCTGCCCCCAAGCTTAGACTGAAATATCACCCTGAAAGAGGTCGAAAGGCATCAGAATGCAGAGCTTGACGAGGAGAGCGAACTCATGCTTCTAGTTTTGACAAAAAGTGTTTTAAGCAATAGTTAGTACGGGTTTTAGGTTCTGAAATATGTGAAAGAGAGAAATCCGTCGATTTTGGCTCGTGACTCGAACTCAGAATCTGATAGCGTGAGTGTGTAGATGTTCACAAGTACTATAGTTTTGACTCCTTATTCGTAAAAAACGGAGTTGTATGCAGAAGTTAGTGTAGAGAAGGCTAGTAAAGACTTTATAAGAAATTTTCTTAGCAAAAGCATATGTACAGGAAGTTTAACAGTTTTGCACGGAACCAAAGGCCATCCGAGTGATAGGACGTCTGCCTAGGAGGGAAGTGGTCTCAGGATCAACCTCTCCTGGCCTCTGGTTCCTATTCTGGCATGTTGGCCTCCTGGAAGGGAGTCTATGTTGGATACGCAGCCACGTCCTACATATCTAGGGGCGGGAGACCGGTATTTCTTTTAATCGTGGGCTTCTTGGCCTAAGCCTCCGCATGCCATCCTGAAGATACTATGGGAGATACCTGGTGTGCATATGGGGGGCTGTAAGCCTTGTGGGGCAGTCTCATAAGTGTTGGGGCTTCGGCCTACATTGGATGGCTTGTAGTATATTCAGGATGGCATCAAGAGCACGGGAAACTTTTGTTAATTAGTTAAATAACCGTCCAGTCAGCTTGCGATGAGGAATGAGGCTATGAGAACCTTTATTAATGAAGGGGTAGAGTTTGTGAAGACAACTGTGAAACTTGTATTAAAAAGGGGCCAACTTTGTAAATAAAGCTCTGTACGCATAAGGACAGCAGGGGGCATCTTAAGCTAAGGCCCTGCTTCTGATAAGTGACTGCACTTATAAGGACAGCAGGGGGGCAGCTTAAGCCGGGGCCTTAACTTTTAGGTTAAATACCTGTGATGGCTTGGGATCGGGGACAGTTTGCAAAGGATTTTTCTGAGAGAGCTGAAGCGGAAGGAGGAGGATTCGGGATTGGAGTGAAGAGACCAAAAGAGAGATTGGAAATTGCTGTGCCAACGTACCTTTCAGAAAGTTGCCGATGTGCACTTGGGAGAGTCCGAGCTACAGAAAGTCCGAGACAAGTCCGGGAAAGTTTGAGCTCCGCTTCACAGTCAGTGAAAACCGTCATTAATCCTTTTCAGTTCCTCTTATCTAAACTACATCTAGGTGGACATATAGTTACCAGAGGATAAAGTCCTCGGAAATAAATTTCTCATTAATATTTATTAGCAAGAAACTTAAAGTTACTAATAGTGAATAGTGTTCTCTATTTCTAATTGTTTTGCAATTACAGAACACTATACAACAATAACTTATCTAATGAACTCAGTTAAAATAGGAATTTATTAAAGATGTATTAAACTAGTAATAATAATCCACAAGCATTTTAGATACCATTGTTTTAACTACCCTTCATAACATTTTGCTAGTTTTATACTGATTAAGTTTTTTCTGAAATTTTCATGTTCCTTGAGATTTATGGTCATATGTAATATTTCACTTACTTTTGAGGGTTTTTTATTAGGACATTATGCATCAAACTTACTTGTACCTTAAAGTTTTGGTAGTGAACTGAGATTAACTTGATCTCTAATCGTATTAGGGCAAGTCCTAGAAAGTTTGAAATCTGGATTTGTGATAATCGTAATTATTACTTCACAATTTCCCCTTATAATCTAAACAACGACTAGGTAGAGACATCGTTATTGAAGATGCTACATAGTGTCTCCCGAAATAAGTTCTGATTAATACTATATAACACTACTGATCTAATGAACTAAGTTAAAGGAGAAAATTTGAAGAGATATATTAAAATAATAACTGTAGTTGACAAGAATTTTAAAATTTAAATACTATTGTTCTAACGATCCTTAACAACATTTTGCTAGTTTTAGTACTAATTAATGATTTTTCTATGCTTTTGAGATTTATGGTAATATGTAATATCTCACTTAATGTGGAGGTTTTCTTTTGGTATACAGTATTATCAAACTTAGTTGTAACTTAAGTTTGTAAAGCAAAGAAAGAACAAGGTCAGCCTATTTTACTGCAGCCGTAATGTTGTAAGTTATGATTGCGAAGTTAAGTTTATTACGGATTATGCAGTTGTTGGTGAAAATAATAATTATATAGTTTGGGTCGTATAACATGAACATATATCAGATATTATGTTGATAATATCGGATATTAGAGTTTATATTTGATCACATAAATTTATTATAACTTCTACATTGATCAAACTATACTCACTATCAGAAAGGTATCAGTAATGATCTTAGATTTTCTATATAATGATCTTCCACTTTTTCGTGTCAACATCTAATAATTATGAACTTTCAGTTATATTGCACATGAATCCAGTGGAGAGGTGTGCATTTTTTTGCACGAGATAAAGTAATTCTCTTCTAAAGTAACAAGTTCGTTGCATTTGAGAAGATCTTCTCTATTTCTCCATCATATAAATGTCACAGTGGTGGGTGAAGGAATGATAGTTGCAGAAATGCTTACAAGTTTGGATGATGGTTGTCTTATGTCTTTTCTCGCTCAACAACAATGGAAAAAGCGGTTGGCTCAACTGCAATATGCAATACTATTCATGCTAAAGTGGTGGAGAAACACATATATACATCTGCAGAAAAATGCATCTTCTTGGCTCCATCATCAACAAGTCCATTAGACAGAAAACAAACTCATTGCATTGAGATTGTACAATTCAATGAAACTTGTGATACATATGAAACTATGGATGATGAACCTATAAAAGATACACATGAGCACGCAAACTTCTACAAATGAAAATCCAACTGGATCCATCTTCAAGTCACATTATTAAGCAAGGAGGAGAAAACACCTATAGTAGAGGGATTCATCTTTCTCCGTTTTGCAGATTCTTGTGTTGAAGATGTGATGGTTGGAGAGGATCACTCCGGTGTAATTGTGATAAACCTAGTTGTGGTTGCAAATACAATTATCCTTTCAAAAGATCTCTCTCTATATGTGCAGGATCATCGTATTTAACAAGATGACATATTCTTCATCTTTGTGTGAATACCAACCATCTCATTTTGGGGACCTATACAATGCATGAGATGATGCAAATTTTGATGAGCAAAATGAGGTTCAACAGAATGAAAGTCATGAAATCATAGTTCAACCAAGAAAGAATAGCGCTTACCATAGCTCCAAGCGAAACAAAGTGGAACTAGAAGTGAAACTGCAAAGAGAGAGACAGAAGAAAGCTGCAAGACACTTGACTGACGAGACTGTGAATGTAGCTCTGACGAATGGATATCACTATAAGAAGGAATGTGACAAGATGACAAAGAAGGAGATAGTGATGGAAGAGTGACATCTATACTATGGAATGAGTCATGAGAGACGAGTTGAATACATTCTCTCATAGCTTGATGCAAAACTTTGGATGAAGGATGGATACAATCTAAGAAACATTTGGTGTGCAAGGATGCGTTCCATATGTTTTATGGATTCTCTAGAGCAACATTGTACATGACGAACTAGAGAAAAAGGAGCCATACAAATTTCCATGAGAATAAAAGTACATGTAAGCTATTGTCATCGACAATGATAACATGCTTTATGCATCACTTTTTGTGTCCACTAGAGAAGTGATGCCACATCTTACATGATCTCAAGGTTGCGGTACTAATAATCATGAATATCGACTCCCAACATGCTATACAAAAGATGATGTGTTTGAGGAGATACGTTCCAAGATGGATGAATGTTACATCTGTTTCAAGATCTACCTTTTTATACGTTGTCGTGGCGAGAGTCTTTCTTGGGGAGGGCGGACCTCTTGACTGTGATCGATCAGAGAAACGACCAGAAGAGAAAAACAGGTAGCCGTTGATGATGAGATCTCCAAAACCCTGCTTCTTGCGTCTATCGATTACAAAAAACAAGCACTCCAACACACCTTGGGTACACAGATAGGTCTCTCAAGATTCAAATAACTTTATTTCAGTGTCGCCGCACCATCAATCTCTTCAAATGTAAAGAAAATCTCTTCCTCTTCCTCTCCTGCGTGTCTCTCTCTCTCCTCAATCAGTTCTCAGCCAAAAGTCTACCAAGTACGTCTCAATCCGAACCTAATAGTGAATTTCAGGCCCCTGAATCTTATTTCTCTCTTTGTCTCAGCTGAAACTCTCAGAAATTTGATCCAGCGTCGATCAAAAAGTACTCTGTAGATTTTCAACGATCTCTCTCAATAAAACTGCATCTTGAGAGTAATTTCTCCTCAAAACAGTTTTGTAGACAACGTCCAAGCCTAAAACTCTTGTCCCTCTCCCGACGATGACTTCCCAATTCAATCTGTCAGCAATTTCCTCTTCCTCCCAGACAGGAGACAGGAGGCATCGATGAATCGACATCATTCTTTCCATAACGCGAGACTGCGAGCTCGAGTTAGACTGTACTGTCACAAGCCTGCAAGATGATCCTGTGTTGGGGTTAGGGTTGGCAAGTCTAGTTCAAGAAACAGTCCATCGAGAGATAGAAAACAGCTGCATGCATATTCGACTACATATGTTAATTCTAGATCCGGAGCTCTGAAATCACGATGGTTCAATAGTGCGCTTCCTAGGTACTCCATTTTTCTCGATTTGAGACATGCTCCAAGTTCCTGAATGAATGTTAATATGAAGTAAGATTTCTGCATGTTGAGAGTCCAGATGTAAGTTGGATGGGGTATGTCAGTTGTCATCTACAAGAATCTACCATGGAAAGCTTACGGGCACCACTCAGTCCCTATTGTCACGTCAAAGATAAGATGTTGTACCGTATTGTGCTAGTAGCCAGTCGACCGGTATCACTCGGGAGCAAAAGCGATGGAAAAGTGAGCAAGTACGAGCACAGCTTGAAGTCAGTTGTAGGTACTAGTTAGCCCTCAGTCGTTACCTACAAGAAGAATGAGTAAGTATGAGCAACTTGCAATCAGTTGTGGTTTGCATCGTTTGTGGATATGATATCCAGAAACGCTGCTATTATAAGAGAGTGGAATCCACCTTAAGAGCAGTAGGTACAGATGCAAACCTCTAGAGAGAGCTGTAAGAGACGGTTTTAGAATCCCGTAAGATCTAAGGTATTTTGAGATGAATCCCCATATAATAATAGACACTCGGATCACAACTCCTCCGTGAACCTACTTTTTTCTGCCCTTTCAGTAGGGGTCCGAGTTTTTTTTCATAAGATGTCTATCCAAGATGGTACTTCCGTTTCTGCTTGTGATCAGCATTGTTGTTGCCTTTTTGTTTTTTACCCTACTCTTTGTAGGACTCATGTCACCATAAGGTTTTGGCAGCTTACGGTAGATGAGACAACTGTTGATATAGTCCCAAGCTCTAGTAGATCGACGGTTGATATAAAGCGGAGTGGTTAAGGTAGTTACGTATAGTTAGTTAGATGGCTAACCCACCAATTGGGTTTCTCTGGTACTCACCTCCACTATTTCTGATCTCATTTGGTCCAGTTTTGACTTTTCTTGGTTAGTTCTTTTGACGTTTTTGTCTTGTTTTGTACACCTACATTTAGCAGACATGTTCTTTTCTTCATTCTCGCTCGCTCAGAGTGTGCGGAGTTGTCGTTGTTGTGATTTGTGATGAACTCTTCATCGCGAGGTGTGGGCGGATGAATTTCATGGAGGTTCTATGAGGTTTATCGCGTACAGAACTGTGCAATTTTTCAATTGCAGCTATGACGGAGTCCGTGTCTTTGATCACTAAAGAGAAACTCGACAAGAACAACTACCAAGTGTGGAAGTTTCGGATGATGATCTTCTTGTAGAGACAAGATTTATGAGATCTTATCACTGAGGAGGAAAAAATCGCATGTATTCATTTTCGACATAAAATTCAAGGAGTGGAAGAAGCGATTCACTACATTGTGTTGACAGTTTCAACATCGATGATCGTTTACATATCCAAGATTGTGATACACCCAAGAAAGATGGATGCACTCGCATATCTGTTTCACTCAAAAACATAGACGCGGAAGCTGAAATTGTTGTAGCAGTTCAAAACTATGAAGAAGAGGTCGATGTGCATCAACGACTATTTGATTCATGTCAAATAGCTCGCAGATCAATTATCTTCTGTCAAAGTCGAGATTGATCTCATTGTCTTGATCGAGGTCACATTGTAGGGACTGCCTGTTGAGTACAAGCAGTTCATTACTTCATTTTGACCAGAGACCCCCTTTCGTAGCTTGAGGAACTTGTTCCTATGATGTTAAGAGAGGAGGTGCTCTATTAGAGAGTACTATTTCAACGGGTCAGCAAGAATCTGTCTATTTTGTAAGTTCTGGAGGATCTCGAGATAGAGGTAGTGAAAAAATGCTAGACGTGGACGGGGTCGTGGATAGCAGTAGCACCAGCACCAGGAACATGCTAGTTCTTCCAACAATCAGAGACGTACGTCTGACTCATGCAACTACTGCAAGAAGCAAGACCACAATGCAAATCAATGCTACAAGCGACAAAACAATAAAAGACAATACGACAACAACACCCAGTAAGGTTGTGCAGTAATAGAGCAAGTCTATTTGGAACAGTTATTGATTACAACACATTAGAGTTATGTGACTTTTGAACCATAAATTGACTAGATGATTGACTCCAACGCCACCAGTCATGACACCCCATCGAGAGTGGTTCAGTTCACTTGAGCCTGTGGAGACTCCTCAGTTTATGATGACAAGCGATGACACCAAGCACCAGATCCAGCATAAGGATAAGATTTCGCTTGACATTCTTGCTTCAACGTTTATTGATATACGGAATGTCTTGCATTTATCTTCATTGACTAAAAATCTGTTATCTGTAAGACAGTTGATAGAGCAAGATCTGCACTTCAATAAATATGGATGCTTTATTGAAGATTCTAATAGCACTATCATAGCTCGAGGTAGCAAGAGTGATAAGTTGTTTAAACTAGATGTCTCTACACCTTTGTTATATGCTGTTATGTATGGACAAAGTGATCCAATAGTGTTTGATATTGACATTTGACACAAGCAAATTGGACACATGAACTTCAAGAGGTTGAAAAACCTCTCGAGTTTTGACCTGGTTACAGGTCTGCCCAAATTTGAATCCAATGAACCCACTGGAGTCTGTGCAGCATGTCAATTCGACAAGTAAGCTAGACAGCTCTTTAAGGGACTATGTAGCAGAGCGAACAAGCTCTTAGAGCTTGTTCACACTGATGTATGAAAAACTTCTCAACCAAGTATGACCGATTTCCAGTACTTTGTGTCGTTCATTGATGATCATTTGCGTTGTACTTGGATCTATTTGTGAGAAAAAAATCTTCTGCTGAAGTATTGTGAGCATTCCGACTTTCTGCAAGTTGATGAAAAAATAGTCTGGAGAATCTATCCTCTGTCTGAGATCTGATGGAGGAGAGGAGTTTCTTTCTAGAGAGTTCGATGCATATCAGCATGAGCATGGTATCCGATGTCAAAAGATCTACAATTACAGTTCGCAACCGAATGAGATTTTGGAGCGCAAGAATCGACACATAGCAGAAGCTGCTCGTGCGATGTTGAATGAGAAGACCATGCTTAGACCTTACTAGGCAGAAGTTGTTTCATGTGTGATGTATCTAATGAATCAGACGCTTACAGTGGTACTTCACAATTAGACATCGATGGAGGTCTTCACAAACAATAAGTCTGATTACTCTTTCCTTAAAGTTTTTAGATGTATCTGTTATGTGCACATTTCTTATGAGAGATGTAAGAAACTAGATCTGAAAGTAGATAGATGTATCTTCCTTGGATATGCTTCTGATACAAAAAGATATAGATGTTACAATCTTTCATCAAAGCAGTTCTATATCAGTAAACACGTTGTCTTTGATGAGCTACAGTCTTGGTTTGCTCTTACACTTGTCGTAACCATCATTGTACTTACTGTAGAACTAAGGAGCCAGTCCACTATAATACCTCATAGTAGTACGTTGAGTAGAGGATCTAGAGAAATCACTGATTCTAGATCAGAATCAGTTTCACATAGAGTTGTTGTTAACGCTGGAGTCCACGTAACATAATCTAGTAGAACTAATGTAGTTCATACACAAGACGAGCAAGTGCTATTACATTGTATGTTTGACTCGTCTAGATATGTGGATCTTCCACATCCCTTGGATACTTTGTCTTAGACCTTGACATGTACGTCAGATTAGTTGCAAGGGGAGGTGACTAGTGCACTGATTACCTCTAGCAGATCTGAATGGACAAACCATCCAGTGAGTAAATATATGCATGAAGTTTCTTTACTGCACATCATGCATATATGACGAATATTCTTTAGGAGCAAGAACTGAGTTCTCTTAAGGAGGCGATGCATAAAGCCCAATGGGTGAGTGCTATGGAAGCTGAACTTGTTGCGCTTCACCACCAACAGACTTGGGAGTTGGTGGACTTACTTGAGGATAAGAAAGCGATTGATGCAGGTTGGTTTTCAAGGTCAAGTGCAACTCGGATGGTACCGTGTGTCTGTACAATATCAGAATGGTACCCAAGGACTACCACTCTGACCTTGTACATGAAGTGGATTTTGAGGAGACCTTTGCTCCAGTTGCGAAGATGGTGATTATTCTAACCACAATAGCAGTTGCCACTCAAAAAGGTTAGAAGATGCACAAGATGAACTTCAAGAACACGTTCCTCAACGGTGATCTTGAGGAGGGGGTCTATATGCAGTAACCTCCATATTATGAAGATCCTAAGTTCCCTTCCCGTGTGAGTAAGTTACGAAAGGTGCTCTATGATACGAAACATGCACCAAGAGCATGGTATGCAAAGATCAATTCTTACTTGCACTCTATTGGTTTCCATCTTTGTATTTCAGACACTATCTTGTGTTCATTAAGATACGAGATAGGATTGTTGTGATAACCATCTATGTTGATGACTTGATCATTATTGATAACTATGAAGAGCTTATTTCTCATATCAAGGATCACTTGAAATCCGAGTTCGAGATGAGCTCAAGTACTTCCTTGCTGTGGAGTTCATTAGAGATGAGAAAGATATTTGGCTTCTATAGGGATAGTATGCTCTCAGTATGCTTGAGAGATTTGGTATGCTTGACTGCAAACTCATTGTTGCATCATTGGAGCAAGGGGTAAAGCTAAGAGCAGAGAATTGTGTGTTACTTGATGATCCACGCATGGGCAGATAGATGGTTGGGAGTCTTATCTACCTGACTATCATCAGACCAGACTTGAGCTATGTCGTCGATCTGATCAGTTAGTTTATGCAATCACCACAGAGATCACATTTGGAAGCTGTCAAGCGGATCTTTCGCTACTTGAAGTTCTCGATCCAATATGAACTTCACTATCGATACGGTGGATCATTGTTGTTACATGGTTACATTGATGTTGATTGGATAGGGAGTGCTGATAGGAGATCCACGTCAGATTACGCTTTGGACTTGGAAGCGTTGCTATAAGCTGGACTTCTAAGAAGTAATCTATGGTTGCTTTATCATCCATAGAAGTAGAGTATCGAGGAGTAACAAACGTAACATGCGAATCAATTTGACTTCGATCTCTGCTATCTGATATTGGTGTAGAGTGTACAGATCCTGTTGTTGTATATACTAACAACATTAGCAGCATAAAGTTAACTAGTAATCATGTTTTCCATGCTAGGACTAAGCACATTGAGGTGCACTACCATTTCATTATAGGGAAGGTCCTTGCAGGAGAGATTGAGCTCCATTGTGTGAACATAAGAGATCAAGTTGCCGATATCTTTACTAAGGCATTGCCTAAAGATAAGTTTGATGCTTTCAGACATTGTCTAGGAGTACATGATGTAAGGTCGAGCTTGAAAGAGAGTGTTGATATAGTTCTAAGCTCTAGTAGATCGACGACTAATATAAACCGGAGTGGTTAGAGTAGTTACGTACAATTAGTTAGAGGGCTAACCCACCATTAGAGTTTCCTTTGTACTCACCTCCACTATATATACATGGAGAGACGAAGTCTCTCTCATCTCATTCCTATTTTACTTCCTTGTCTACTCGGTCTCTCTTCTTGGAGTTTCTTTCTAGAAGTATCGATCTTTCTACAACAATTTTCACATGAGTTTGATTTCAGCGCCCCTGTCGGAAGGCATTCTGCATTGAAATTCTACAGTAAAAAGATAACAGTTGGAGGCATTTGTTATACTAAAAGGAGATGTGGAGCTTTTGGTTCAAACTTTAGAGGGATGCATATTAATTAAGGTCTTTTTTTAGCTAAGTATCTCGTGGATCTAACTCTTGCTGGATGGATGTTATGTTATATGAGATCTAAGATCTAATTCGTATGTGCAGTAGGTGTATATGGTCAACGAAAAGAGTGTTGGATTAATGCTAGATTTATATAATGGGGGTGGAGGCATGTCCACTGGTTTGTGTATGGGTGCACGTCTCATTAATTTTCAGCTGAAAACAATAAGCTTTATTGAACCTGGCTAGGACAACCGTCCTTGTAAGATCTCTATATATGTTGTATATGTGAGATTCATTCTTTGCAACCACACGTGAGTCCAGAGAAGTTCTAAAAGTTCTAGCTACGTTTGCAAGATGTAATCTTTTTTGAAATATGTGTTAGAGAAATTCTATCTATAATTCTCAATGCTTTATAAACTCTTATACACTTTCATATGCATGGTTGTGTCGTCTCAATGATGATGGAATCATAGGTGGAAGAAGATTTCATCTCAGGTACGAGTAGAGATTAATGTCTAGGTAATCCGCACTTTGATACTTCTTGTCAGTGCTTAGTGTTTTTTGCCGATCTTATCAGTTTAGAATGTTCAAGTTTAGGAGTTAAAGTAAAAGAGGTGTTGAGACAATAGAAATCTCGGTGAGCTACGGTCAACATTGAGGCTGACCTCGATGTTAATCGTGGCTTCTAGCTTTGTTAACCAAAGCTCTTGGACTTGTTAGGCTAAATCAAACGTTAATAGAATCTACGTTGAATAGATTGTGACTAGACTAGAACATCGAGGCCGGCCTCGATGTTCTAGTATATGAGAATTGAGAAATCTCATTGTACATAAGTCCTCGATTTCCAAGTTCTGAATGAGAATTTGGAAAACGTTTGAAACCTAAAGAGATCTAACTAATCACTAGACATTGCCTAGAATTGAGAATCTCAGTTCTAGTAGTACTGAAGTCTCCATAATTGTCTTAGAACATCGAGGTTGGCCTAGCCTCGATATTTGAAGACCTACATGACATTGCCTAGAACTGATAACTCAGTTCTCAGTTCTAGGTAGTTCTGGAGTCTCCATTTTGAAGTTACTCTGGTAAGTAGTAGATAGTATGATACACTATCACTACCCAACAAACACATAACGCGTAGTCAAAACTCTCGTCACCCGAACCCTTGACTTGTTGATGCTCACGAAGGTACTATAGAGAAGCACAAGTACAAGTTGTCTCGAAGAGCACTATAAACATATCTGAATAGATGGTTTTACATCAAGAAGCCTCTTGTGGTAAACTACCTAGGTGGGCGGGGATAGATGAGGAGAGGACTAAGGAAAAAGAGCTTTTCTCAACATACCTTTCTCGGCTAACTCTAACACTTTGAAACACACACCATGCCACACAAAGCAAAGTCAAGGAATGGTCTTTTCAATCTCATACAAATCCGAGCATTCAAGGGATGTGGTGATCGAGACGGCCGAGTAAACGTAGGTCACGAGCCAATGTACGACCAAAACTAACAAAGTGACAAAACCACTAATTGACTTTTAGCCCTCTATTCAATTACCCAGTCTACCAATAAACTTTGTACAACATATGATCCTTAAACTGAGGAGTTGAAATAAAGACTAACTATCTAACTTTTTATTTCACCAATGGGCTCATCATTTCCTTGAACTGCTCCCATGACGGCAATGGAAATGGAAGTAGTACGTTCCACTGTCAACTTACTAGCGAACTCTACCTCTGAATGGACTGTAGACGGTGCGATAAACAACCCAACGTCCATGTTCTCCAGTTCCGACGTCAAGTCTTCCAAAGATAGGTAAAATCCACATGGATCATTCCCATAGATTTGGTCACCAAGTAGCAAGGTCGAGACTCAGACTATGTCACTGCTTTCCTCATATCTCCAACTGAAATATCAAATCCATGTAGAGAGTTACTCTAACTGACGAAGCAACGTCTGATGAGATGTGACAACATCTACAAAGACAGTAGATCGTCTCTAGTGTAAAATACCAAGAAAATATCTTACTATGAACTCCATCAACCCTCTGAAGGTATCCAAGTGCATCATAGTTCGAGGACTAACAAAGCAGTGGAGCAAACATCCAAGGTTACTAGCCTAAGAACTTGAACTCAAGGAAATGAATGTCTTTTCTCCTCACGACAAAGCATTTCAAATGTTGCGGGCTAGTTACTTCCTAAAAGAGACCCTTAGCTGCATTCAAAACCTCTCGGATGCCACTATGAAATTCAGGTTCTGCACCTCCAATGGTTTTCCTCAGATCGACCGTCTGGAACAGAATGCTGCTCCAAGAAACACTGAACCTGTTATGGTTCCAGAATTCTAAATCCCTACGCTGCTTCCAAACATCCAACATCTGAAATTCCCAAATCCTTCAAAATCTAACCAGAATATCTCAACCGTTTTCTCTGCCGTCTATCACTACGTTCTCATTTTCTGTCTCTCTATCTGGTTTGTGTAAATTCCTGCAGTAAGAGTGAGTTGAGCACCTGCTTACATCTACAAACTGAGTTCGACGTACTGAACCGAGAATTTGTTTATGTCTTCAGAAGTCCATCACTGTTATGGCCTCTAAATGTCCAAGTCCAAGACACGTTCTATTCTGTAAAGTTCTGATCCCTGAATTGTAGTTCGCAACACTTGCCGCTCAACTCTCTGAAGCTCGAAATTGCCTTGCAACCCCAACTTCCCATGTTGCAGGTAGGTTTTCAGACTCTGAAGTGTATCTTGGACTTGGCGTTCACATCAAACCCGCGTCCTAGCTCTCCATCCCTATCGACATTCACAAATCTCCTAGACATAGCCCATGGTTACTTGTTCTACCGTGAGAGCGCTCTCCTACTATTGCACTCTTTCACATCTGAGATCCTCAGGTAAAAACAGAGATTATGGAAAAATTAGGGTAGGTGATCTACATCTTTGTTACGGACACGAGCCCTGAACCAGATGGTGGTTTTCATGCTCTCAATTCGCATTTTCCCGACTGATGACTAACCCTCCAAGAGTTTCAGGAGTATTAATTTCCAGGTTTCTTTTGGATCCTCAATGTACTTGCTTCTGCCACCGAGCGTTTGAGGTGTTGGGTCTTCTTAGTCAGGCCCGTGACTTTCCGCATGTTAATGTAGGGGATGGGCTCCACCCAGTGTACTACATTCAATGTATTTGCACTTAGCAAAGCCCTACTTCGTTTTACGTACCATCTCTCCCTTCACACAAATTAAATGTCCCTTCCTTCTTTGGCCTATAGTTTTGCTTGGAACAATCGCTCACAACAACTTGGTGAGTTCCCCTCTTAACCGTAACTCACCAAGTTTTCCGGATAATGGGGAAATTTAAATTCAGAAATAGTAAAATTTAGGACTTTTTTCATTTTCAAACTCAAAAAAGATGCAAAATTCACGTATTTATGAAATAACTTCAAAAAATATAAGAGCTGATAGTGAAGTCAGACAGCAAAAACTCAGACAACCAGAATTTAAGTAGTTTTGAACAAAACGGCTACTTTGTCCATTTGACTATGTTTATCTAAACTTATGACACTCATCATGAGTTTGTCTAACTTGAAGATGAGCTTCATACGAAAATGATCTTCAAATATATTTTTTGGAACATCAAATATTTTATTTAATTTTTGAAGTCTCAAAAGATACTAAAGATGAACCAATAATGAAACTAGGGAAGAACATGATGCTGAAGACTAAACACAAAGCGTTCTTGCAATGTATTTGCAAAGTCTAGTATTTATCAAGAGCAAATTCACATCCTTTTGGATGATCATCCATGCAATCCATGGACGCTCCAACTCAACCACTCCGTAGTACAATCTACATTTATCTTCTCTCATTTTCAACATAGTGCAAGCCATGAGTTCAATAAAACGCACTTCAAATATGTAGTGGATGATATTATTATTAATAATAATATATTTTGATCAAAAAGTGTGTACTATCTCTGTTAACTACAGGACTAATCATTATTTCTTAAAACATCGACAAATTAATCAATAGAAGTTTATAGATACAAAATAAAATCACCCGCAACTAATAAAAATATTAAAATATTCTCAATTCTCATCAAAAATTTGGTTGGATAACCATACATTCAGAGGATTATATTTCCTATCTCTACTACTCTACACTATCTCACTATTAATGTTTACAGCTCTATCGCTCTCATCGTCATCCACCACAACATCATTTTGTTCTCCAGTTGCTATTTCCACGACTTGATCTTGAGCTAATCTAAAGAGTTGTTGATTGATTTGCTATATGGTTGCCTTGCGTAATCTATCACTTGTTGTTAAGACAATTGAACAATAAAATTGTTACCTCGGATAATTCAATTATTGCATGAATAATATTGCTCTATCTCTACCGTTCACTTTTGTCGTTCCTGCAAGAACTTACTGATGTAGAGATCCGTGGAGACAATCGTGAATTATTGAACTTGAACACATATCCGTTCTTTTTCTTCATTTCTCGTAGTGATCTTCAATACATGAGAAATCCAAAATTTTAAGTAGTCTGGAGCCAACACTGCAAGGAAAGATCCATCAGCTATTTAAGATAAGTCTCCAAGTCTTGACTGGTTATCTTTTTCATTTGCACTTGGTCGTGTTCATCTGTGGTTTCCAGTGACACGATTTCGCAATTCCTCATTGCTTGTAATCGTTGTCAGTGCACGAGTATTTTGTCTGTAGTCACATTCTAAAGGTACAAGCCAATAGCATCTAAGAGCAAGAGGTCGTCGGTTGTTCACAAATATAATAAAAGTTACATCTTCTTGCTCGTAAAACCCATGATTCCACCCATCCTTCTCTTCCAAAAATAAGTATAACATATTGATATGATATCTTTCTTGATCGCTTAGACATGACGTACGGGGTCACTCTCTGTCATTGGTAATCTAGAAACATTTTACAAACGTTTCTTGTTCTATCTCTTAACCTCTGAATAAGATTCAAGATGAACCAGCATTGATGCACACATGTCACGCTCACTAGGAAAATATATGAGCTGTTTAATTCTTTCAACTGGTTTCCACTCTTAATCTGTTGAGAATGCTTGCACCAAATGCGATAGTCAAGAGTTGCTTGAGCTGTGAACTTGTACTACTGACTGAAAGTAATACCATGTAGGGGATGGTACGGTTTAGGTTTATCCTGAATGAACTTCTTGACGTCTCACGTTTTGGTCAATACAATCACTTTAGGTTAGGATCATAACTATTTTCTGAACCTTCGATCAACTTAGACATTATAAAAGCATTTTGACGTGATAATGCTTTGGAAAATCGACTAAACATCTAATCAACGAAGTCATGGATATGTCCAACCATGAGAAATCCAGTTGGATCTTTTTGAAAACATCTTTGTGTACTAGCATTGTCAAGTAGCCATGAGGATGTTGTTTTTATTTTCTAGAATAGTATTATCAAGTTGTAAATACAAGACTGGTGATAACTCGACTACCTAGTCACGCAAAATGTGATGAAGAACTGTAACTGTCAAGTTTCAATACGATCTGAGACTATTTTACGCTCACTTTATCAACAAACATTCTTCATTCGTCCAGATTTTCTGAAGTAGAAACTAATAACCCCTTTCTAGGAGTTAATTAGTGACGAAGACTTATACATGAAAGGGACTGATACATTCTTACCAGCAGTTAGGTAAGTCATCAAACATCATATACATAACCATCTGTATAATAGTTTGTACCAGAGTCATAATAAAGTCAGCATTTTCATCTCAGAATATTTGTCTAAGTTACTCTTGTTTGTTTCTTGAGTCTCTTTGTTAAAGTTATCAGTTTTAACAGGATGGTAATATTCTGTTAAGAGAGAAAAGCTCTTGTTGTTCGGAGACCCTTTGAGTGCAATTTTCTAAGTTTGTAACATTCGGACTACCCTGTTTCTCAACTGTGGCCATTCATGAGCAGTTTCCTCCGGCAGTAAAACGTGGAGCAACAAGTGGGGCAGGTGCATACGAGCTGCCTCACTCTCGATTCGCTGAAATGACCAGCATGCCCGCCCGCAGGACGAAAGAGGTCCTTCTTCCAGATATCTTTGGAACCAGTGCACTTTCACAAAACGAGTGGCAAGTGGTAGCAGACGAGTACAAGAGCTTATCATTGGAGTTCGGAATGCAGAGGAGCAAGCCCTCTTATCCGCAGGTATGGACCCACAATTTGTAAGGTAGAAGCACACGAGACAAATTAGTTGGGCAGTTCGGCACTGCAGCTGCAGAGTTTTACTACAAAGAAAGAATATGCAGATCACATGATCGATATTTCGGCTCGAGAGCATGGTTCTCGTGGTCTTTATAAGGGGGCCCCCATTGTCGGGGACCTTTCAATTGGCGTTCTAAATGTACAAATAGTGCCTCAAACGCAACTTGAGTTTCCCTGTGCACGATATTTACCGGCTGTTTTAGGCACAGACTTCGAGGCATTTGCAGTCTTTCACCACCTCCAGACTCCAGAGCCCATTCCTGGATATAGGAAGATCTGAAGGTGATGCACTTGCTCGTCTGAGCTTCGAGCTCAGTGCAAGGTCATCACGAACAGTTTGTTTAAAGGTGATTTCTCTTTGGGGCTTGTTCGTCTGAGCTTCGGAGCTCAATCCAAGGTCATCGTGAACGACCTGTTTTACGAAGTGGTGGCTGGCTACTCAGCCAAGACTAAAACGACAAGGAAATCTTCTATGCTGAAAAGTCAAAGAATCGTAATTTTTGAGAATCATACGAGAGAGTCATTGTTGTACATAAGCCAGTTTGGGCTGCAGGGTGCGGGAACACAGCCTGGGCCTCTCTCACTGAAGTCGGAGTTTCTATAAAGTGTGTGACTGTTATCAGGCGCTAGTGTATATGTCTTGAAGTCTCTCTAAAACAAACAGAAACCAAACTTGAAATGCACATTCATGTCTAACAGCAAGTTCAAATGCGGGTTTCGGTCTCTCACTGATGCCTATGGGTTTCTCAGCTGACTCAGCCACGTCAGTTCAGTGAAGGATAAATGCTCTGCACCAGTTAAACGAACGTAAAGCCCAATTCCAGAAATGCTACAAGGATGCAGAACCTACAAGACATGCATCGATTCCTGAAACGAGTGACAAACAACGGCAGGCACAGAGAAGTCGGTCCACGAAGGAGGTCCTTGTGTCGATTTTCTCAGAACTTCTGAGAAAAATCGATGACTGTGGGATGGTACAAAAGGCGCCGCTGCCCGGGATCTAACACGTGTCACCCGCGTGACAGGCGGGAATACTCACCACTATACTACAACGACTTTTGCTCTTTCTCCTCCTTTCCAGTTTTAGTTCGCAAGATCACTGGTCAAGGCTATAAACCTAAGAGCGGAGTCGAAGTGGGACTTTTGAACGCATATGCCGGTCGGAAAGCGAATGTTCTCACACTTGTGCAAATACTGTTGCTTATGGTTCTCACGGTTTAGTAAGGAGAGTATACTCACAGAGGCTCGTTAAAACGGACCTATCCATGTAATTTACGGAGTTTTATGGGGACTTTGATACTAAACAGTACTTTTATAAATATGCATGCAACATGAGATCTTGAGCAAAGAAAGGAAAGAAGAAAGAATGAATTTCGAAGATAAATTAGTACATTTCCGATGGTAGAATCCTGTTCTAAGTAGATTTCGCGGGGAAAAGAATTGGTGCGATGAAAAAATAATATCAAGTTAATATTTCCAGTATATATATTTAAGTCCTTGGAGATTTAGATTTTATATGAATACAAAGCGCGTGAGCAAGTTGTTCCACGGTGGACACGTCCTGTTGCAAACAAAGCCGGACTATGATCATTTACGTAATCATACTATGCAAACAAGCCAGACTATGATTGAGGTAAACAATCAGCTTAGAACTTGGACATGTCGAGAGACACGTTATGTTTAGAGTACAAAAAAATCAATCATCGAGTATGAATAAAGTTATTGCGAACAAATGAATCAATTTACTATTATTTTAATTTAATTTATTCTTTTGTGAGAAACATTTGGTCATATTAAAGACCTGCATACTGCTCTCTCCATCTGAAAATCTCCATTTATGCATGTTTAATTCTCAGCTCTCCTCTCAGCTATACTAATCAGTTCTCTTCAGTAATAAGCATGAGTACCAAGCCAAGTCATTTTTCACAGTATTCTAGTTTACAACTTGATTGCGATAACTACCGTGTAATTAGTTTTTTCTATCCGTACTAAACTTTGGAGATGGTAGCATAGACTAAGTGATATGACTTATCTAACATCAAATGTGTATTTAGATTAATTCATCTAAACTTTGAAAGCATTAGAAACTTATTGCTTTGTGACAACAATGTGTTTGAGGAGTCACGTTTTCACATCTTAAGACGAAGGATTAAGAAGAACGAACTTTCCTTTTATCCCTTCGAGTCTTTTTCTCAGTCTAGCTGCGTTTTCCTTAATCTTCTTAACCTCGGATAAATAATTCCTTTTAACTTTTGATACCTTTTAACCTTTTGACGTTTGACCATGTCCCAGCAGTTGCTCTATCTACGATACTGGTTCACGTTCCTTAACATGTTGCCCAGTTGGGACAAAATTTCAGCTCAAAATTCTGACAATGAAAAGTATGTCAAAATTTTGATAGATCTTATGGTAAATTTGGATTCTCTTTCTTTTCTATTTGTGAATGAAAAATAGAAGAACAATGGATGGATGGAAATTTCTGTCGTAAAAATATTAACTATAGTAAATGTTTTAACATGAAATTTCAAACTACCATCAAACACTTGATGAGATGTCGATCCATCGGTGGACAGATCACTGGTAGTTTCTTTGCTGGTGATCTATCAGTGTACAAAAAACAGCCAATGATCTTTCTTAGGTGGATCATCATATTTGGACTATATAGATTTCAAGCTCTTGGCTATGGCAGATGAGCCGAGTGAGAGTAATCTTAATTCTCAGATGAGTAGAGTGGGTTTGGCTTGACTAGAACGATCTTTGTGTTGTCTGTCGACATTTCAGTATGGATGAACAAAATACTACTCAAAAAAAGTGAGTCGTGAGGTATGATTTGAGTGATTTCAGATCGTGAAGTTTTGTAAGTGGTATCTCTAGAGTGCATAGACCGATGGTATTTTTGATTTGCGGGTGTACTTGTGCATAGAGTTCAGTTTCAGAGTTCTGATCGCTCATTGATCAAATTGCTAGGTCATGTATGAGTTCTTTAGAGTATTTGGTGGAGAGGTGGTGTGGAAATGTTGCCAAAATTAACTATGACAGTCAAATTTCTATCATAGTGGATCAGCCAATTCACGTCGATGGATGTCGCGTTGTCAGTTGTTAACGATTTCTTTCTACAAAGGGTGCAGTAAGAACGCGCTAGCGAGATGATTCTAACGCAACCAAAATTGTTTTATGTCACAGAAGTTCTACGTGAGTTAACAGCGACCATAAGTTGTCAATCCCACTGTGTGTTGAGTCATGTGATCTGAGCATGGATGAGATTCAAAAAGAGTGCGAGCGTGAGAAGATAATGAACGTTATTACGAACGTTTTCATCCACGAAGTGAGAGTGAGTTCTTGGACAGAGACGGTGACACATATGTCTCCTTTTGGAGATGAAACTCGATTGCATCAATATTTTTCTATCTTCAAGAAATGAATGGTACGTGGGAAACAACTTTCTTGTTGTGTTGTAAGATGTATGGTTCTTCGACTTTCGTTGTCGTTAACTCCTTCTTACGTCACTTTGGGCAGAAAGACAAGTCAAACTATTGTCGTGCTACATGACGTCTCATATACTAAAATAGATCTCCAGAAAACACCCGAGTGACATTTTCTACAAGAAGCTGCACTCGAGCTTACCAAGCTGGACAGGAGCTAAGCTAGGGCTGAGCTAGACAAGTTGCCCCCTAGCTAGAATTAAAGTATCACTTTGAATAAGAGTGAAAGTATCAGAATGCAGAGCTCATTGAGGAGAGTGAATGCAATAGTTAGTGTAATTTATAAATTATAAAAAATGTGAAAGAGAGAAATTTGTCGATTCTGGTTCGTGACTTGGATCCATAATCTGAAGATACAAGTGCGTAAGTGTTAGTGAGTACTATAGTTTTGACTCTTCATTCATTAATCCATCACCTCCAATCCTCAGGTCTTTCAGTGTTGTTTCTGTAAACTGGTGCCTAATTCTTCTCGGTCCTCTAAGCGTCGGTTCTCGTGCAGCTTGCTTCATCTTCTGATTGTAATCGAGTGGTAAAGGCAAAGCCACTGGTTTGACTTTCTTTGTCACTGACTTGTACTTGGTCTCCACATACACCTCTTGCCGATCTATAAACTTATCAATTACATCATAAAGCTCCTTGGAGCTCACTCTCACCACTCTATCTACATCATCTATAGAACTTTCTACTATCGATTTCAACTCCCCTATAGTATCTACCAAATACTGCTCTTCAAACACTCCAGATACGTATTCATCTCTTGCTAACTCTCCATTATCCCACAAAGATTGCTATACATACTTCACATGTTGCCTCTCAAACCTCTTCAGATTCTCAACCTTCCTATAACATACTGATCCACATGACGTCAATCCCAAGAAGCTAGTGGATAAAGCTTCTTGCTTTACTGGATCAGGCGAGAATCCTATCTCTACTGTACCGTTGAAGTCTCGCTCTTCAATGGTACTCTGCCAAAACCCTTAGACTCTCTAAACTCCTGAGTAATCTTAGGCAGTGGACGGTCTCTCAAGCTATCACGATTCCTCTCATGTTCTGCAGCAACAGTCAAAAACTGAACAGCTCTTTTGCCGTCTCTACTACGTATCCTAGCATAGGCTGAACCATCATCCATAACTTGTGTCTCCATTCTAACAGCAGTAATGTAAGGCTGCCCTAGAATGATAGGATAGGTTGACATGTCTTGCACAAAGAAATTCTGAACATCACTGATGTCACCCACAGTTACCTTGATGTTGGGACAAGCACCATAGAGTTCTCCCCTCTGGTTGTTGGCAGCGCGGATAAGCCATCCGTGGTCGGTGTCTATGGGCCATCTCCCACGCTTGTACAGCTCCTTAGACATCAGATTAATCTCTGAGCCATGATCAATCAATGCCACCACAGGTTCCTCTAGATCTCCCAGCTTCACTAAGGTCTCTGTGGTTGCTCTCGCCCAATGGTTGTGAGAATAATGGCTCTTCTGCGATGCTTCCACCTCATCTTCAAACCTCACGTGCTGATCTGATCTTCCCTCTGATACTTGAGAGCAATAACCAGCAATCTCATCTTCCTCATCTTCCGACAGTTTGGTCCCTAGAGCGTTAAGCGTAGCTGCTTCACCCAAAATCTGACGTTTCCTCTTGATGATATCTATAATAACCTCATGGAACTCACGCTTTGCAATCCCAAGAATCTCACCCAAAGTAGACTCAACTTTCCCATTCAAGATACGGTTCTCTAACACCTGCTTCAAGTCTGTAGCAATCTCAATGTCAGACTGAAGTTTGTATGCAGGCATCTTACCCTTCTCCTTGCTTCTCTCCTTCTCCTTTGGTGTTGTAGATGGTAGATCCTCCATAGTCTCCTCCCGAGTAGGTGTTGTCTCCTGCCTTGCATCTGGTCTAGCCCTTTCACTCCTTGTAGCAGGTCGTTTGGTTGTAGAAGCCTCACCTGCATCCTCCCTCCTGCGTTTTTCTTCTAGTAGAGCTTCATGCTGACTTCTTGCAACATAAGCATGCACAGACATAGTATCCACAGGGTCATTCCATCCTGTAGTTTCTCTAATTGAGTTGCCAACCCTTCGTAGCACATCCTTGTCTAGCTCTGTTCTAGCTACGGACCGCACTACATCTGACCACAACCCAGTAGTCCCTTTCTCTCTCTCCATTTCCACTTTCACTCCACACTTAGCAGCATTCACAAGAGAAACAGCATGTGATGCTGATATATCATTCACAAGTCTCTTCATACCACCCTTGCCAAAGTTGGTTCCCAGCATCATCCCAGTCTCTCTCAAATGGATCTTACCATCTTTGAAGAAGATAAGATCCTTCCTCAATGCATCTGAAAACTCTCCATAATCTCTTCTTACATGGTCTAGGCTATCGCACCATATACAACGATGAACATCAGCCTTCCCTCTTCAACCTCCTTCCAATCAGTCTTCAATCCTCTCTCCTCACTCTTGTCTTCCAGCAACAGCTCAAGCTTCTCCTGAATAGTCACGTCCGCTGCTTGTAGGAAAAGCTCGGTCTTCTCCACCTCTAGTGTAAGCTTCTCTGTCCTAGAAAGTTGAGCATACTGACGATCAAACTCCCTTAACAACTCATTTACAGACAAACCTTTGTTAGGCTTAACCACCCACTCCAAGAACGTTCTCTTGGTCACCCTCTCTGAATCTTCAGTGTAGTACTCCTCCTTCAAAGCGCGCATAAAGCTCTCCCAACTCTGTCCTTGCTGCTGCTTGAGCTCCTTCACACGCCCACGAATCTCAAGGACAACAGCAAGTTCAAAGTTCTCCACCATCTCCTTCTCAGGTACCTTGTTCACCTCCATCTCCCTAGCATAGTACCGCACGTACTTGGAAATATCTGTCCCCTTGAACTGATCCATCTGATGCACCACAGATTGCAACGCCTTGGTTGCTAATACCTCCTTCCTCTCTGTGCTCTGCTGCTGCTGCATAAACACGGAAAAGGCTTGGAACATCTTCATCGTAGCAGCATCCAACTGAACAGGTTGTTGAGCAGCAGTAGCACCTCCACTTGATGATCCTTGGTTGGCCATGATACCTGATCCTGTAGCACTCTCAAGAAAACTCCCACCCTAGGTGTTTCACGTCGAGTTCACCAAAAAGAGAGTATGTCGGAGTGTAATCCGTCTACCTAGGAAAGCGCCGGGCTTCTGGCTGTGGTTGTTCACTCAAGAGGTTGGCTTTCAGGTCACAATAGGGCTATAAACACTCACACAGATGTGTAAGATCTAGTAATATACCCAGAAGACGAAATTCAGGTCTAGCTGGCAGTAATAGGATTTGGCGGTGAACTTTGACACTCACAGAGAGGAAAAATATGAAGGTTTAGACCTCTAAACTTCCCCTACATGCAAATGAGGTACTACTGAACTCACAGACAAAATTTCAGCCTGAGATCAAATTCTGACACGGAGATATGAACAGAAAAGTTTTGAGCAAGAAAACTACGGCAATTTCTGGTACCTAGCTGGCTATTTCAACCTATAACAGGAGTTTGGCTCGATCAATTTCGAAGTTTCTTACAGGATTTGCAGTCTACAGGGTGCTGAACATCTCTGTGAAGTTGGGACTCCTGAATGTACACAGAACTGTAGATCTCCTCCTCTGAAGTCGCTGCTCTAGATTAAGAGCTTTTCAGACCCCCTCAGCTTCAGCGGCCGCCCTGAATTACTCAGTTGCTCAATCGATATGAAACTTTTTGTGAAATCGTAGCCCTGCTGGCGGAGAACACAACCTCGAAGTTTTGAAGCAATTTCCTCAAATCTGCTGCGAGTGACACTGAAAACCCTAAATCCAACCAAAATGATTCAATTCTAGCACAATCCGAACTTCAATTGCTCATAACTCCGTCTTTATTGACTCAAATCGATCGAAATTTTCACTGGAAGTGCTTGGCATGACGAGACCTCTCTCCCTGTGCTCTCAGATTTCGAAGATCCCTCACCAAATGCTCGAACTCCACTCTAGAGCTCTGTTTCTAAATTTAGAGTTTAACAAAAGACAAAAACAGACCAATGGGAGTTCATAGCTCCACTTGGTTGTCCTTTAGTACCATAAACCACGTGGCAACTTAGTTTTACTCATAGGCTACCACGTCAAGCCCCCTAGAGTGCCAGCGTAAAACTTAAATTACTTAAAATGACACGCAGCCCCGAAAAATAACTTAAATCAGCTAGAAAGCGTGCATGGGCGACACGCAAATACAACCCATGAGCTTAAGCCCTATCAACATGGTAATCAACCTACTAAGACTCAAGATAGTGTTAACACCGTATGCAAAGGTGTCAAACATATACATAAACGACTAGAAGTAATATAAGCTAACTTCTAGAACTACTAAACTCAAGCGTCGGAGTAGAAATATAACATGTAGCCGCCAAGTAGCGCGACACCGTGATGTTACTTTTCTTGTGGACACAGGAGCGACTCACTCCTTCATAAGTCCAAAGTTGGTGAAGAAGTTGGGCTTGTCTACCTCCAAGGCAGACAAGCCTATTCAGGTGCGCTTTGCCAAGGACAAGACGTACCAAACTTCTGAAGTGGCCTTGGACGTACGATTTGCGTGTGGGAAGTTGGAGTTCACAGAGAACTTCACGGTGTGCGAGATGGATGATATCCATGCGGTTTTGGGGAACACTTTCTTCCAAGGCGGGTGGTGGATCACAAGATCGAGGTCTTGCCAAGATCGGAACCACCTTCCAAAGCCCCTTATCGACTCAATCAGGTGGAACTCCTTGAGTTGAAAAGGCAACTCGGCGAGCTATTAGCGCGGGGATATATTCGAACTAGCAAGTCACCTTATGGAGGCCCTGTTCTTTTTGCAAAGAAGAAGGATGGGAAGTTACGACTCTGCGTACATTATCGTGCACTCAATAAAGTGACGGTGAAGAATAACTATCCCTTGCCAAGGATAGATGACCTCTTTGATAGGTTAGCGGGTGCGAAGTACTTCAGTAGGATAGACTTGAAGTCAGGATATTATCAGATCCGGATAGCTGACCCAGATGTTGAGAAGATCGCTTGTCGAACCAGATACGGATCGTTTAAATTCGTGGTGATGTCATTTGGACTCTGCAACGCCCCTTCGACGTTCACTATATTGATGAACACAATTTTTCGTGAGGAGATGGATGAGTTTGTCATCGTTTACATCGACGACATCTTGATCTACTCCAAAACCTTGGAGTCGCACGCGGAGCAGCTAAGGGTGGTGTTGACGAAGCTGCGGGAGCATAAGCTGTTTGCCAACATTGACAAGAGTGAGTTTGGTTTGGAGCGCATTAACTTCTTGGGACATGTCATTAGTGCAGAAGGAGTCGGCCCGGATATGTAGAAGGTGGAGTGACTTGGGAGCCTCCGACTACAGTGAAAAGGATGCGGCGATTCTTAGGATTGGCGCAGTTCTACCGCAAGTATGTGAAGGGGTTTTCAAAGATCGCGAAGCCGCTGACGGACTGGACGGGCAAAGACGCACATGTAAGTTGGACCAAGGAGGTGGATGATGCGTTTCAGACGATCAAAGCTATTTTGTCAAAGGCGCCAGTTTTGAAGCTGCCGGAGTTCAACAAACCATTCGAGGTGCACACAGACGCGAGCGACTATGCGATTGGCGGAGTGTTGGTGCAGGATGAAAAACCTGTAGCATACGAAAGCAAGAAGTTATCTGGGACGGAGAGTCGTTGGCCGACTCACGAGAAGGAACTGTTCGCGGTGGTTCATTGCTTAAGGAAATTGCGGCATTACTTGGGACTTCACAAAACCCAAGTATATACTGATAATATTTCGCTCAAGTACTTTGAGACACAAGATCGGGTGACACCAAAGCAACTACGGTGGCATGATACCTTGGCGCTCATGAACGTGGAATTAATCCACAAAGCGGGAAAGGACAATGTGGTTCCTGACGCCTTGAGTCGCAAGGAGGAATATCTTCCATCGTCAACACAGATTTTGTGAGCTATGTATCCTAAGGAGTTAGACTTGGAGAGGCGAATACGTGAAGGTTACATGGGCGATGACCAAGCGAAGGAGTACTTGGAACAACTCAAGCAAGGAGTGAAGTTGCAGAACATGCAGCTAAGGCATGGTCTACTCATGTTCAAGCAAAGTCGGGTTTATGTAGGACACGGAAAACTTAGGACCAAGTTGTTAAAAGAATCTCACGATGTGCCCTTATCAGGCCATAAAGGAGAGAAGTCCACTTTAGCAGTGATAGCTAAAAAGTTTTATTGGCCCCACATGAAAGACGATGTTGCCCACTTTGTGAAACATGTGTAACCTGTCAAGCGAACCGCGTTTCTTATGAGAAGAAACAAGGGTTGCTTCATCCTTTGTCGATTCCAGCCAGACCTTGGGAAAGCATTAGCATGGACTTCATAACCTCTCTGCTTGACTCGAATGGATACAACGCGATTTTTGTGATAGTTGATCAGTTTAGCAAACTAGCGAAGTTTGCTCCGACCTTGGACACTACAACAGCGTTCACGACTTCTCGGTTATTCCTAGATACTTGGTGGCGTTCACATGGATTACCTCGGAGTATTATTTTAGACAGAGACTCTAAGTTCACAAGTGCCTTTTGGAAACACTTGTTCCAAAAATTGGGGACTAAATTAAAATTTAGTACCGCCTTCCATCCAGAAACAGATGGGCAAACAGAACGAGTTAACTCGGTCTGAATCAATACTTGAGGAATTATGTGAGCGCGGACCAAAGTGATTGGGCAGAGTGGCTCAGTCTTGCGGAGTATTGCTACAATTCCACGAAGCATTCGGCAACCGATGAATCGCCTTTCTTACTGGCTTACGGACGTGAGCCAGACGGGCCTCTTGACTTGACTCTTGCAGGGAGTTCTACATCGGCACGACCAAGAACACGGCAAACATCAGCTGAAGAGTTGGTGGCGGCAATGCAGCGGCGCGAGGAGCAAGTTAAGAAGAACCTCGAGAAGGCGCAGCAAAGATACACGAAGCAGGTAAACAAGCATCGGTGGCAAGTGAAGTTTCAAGTGGGCGAAGAAGTATGGTTAAGTGCGAAAAACTTCACACTTCCAAAGGAAATATCGGTGAAGTTTTCATCGAAGTTCGCGGGACGCTTTGTCATTGTCAAGAATCCGCACGAAGACGTCTATACCTTAGACCTTCCTCGCGAGTGACAGTTGCATCCGACTTTCCATGTTTCTTTATTAAAGAAACACTTCAAGGATGATTTGTGACCGGAGCGCAAACAGGTTCTTAGGCCTCAACCTGATGTCGTGCAAGGCGAAGCACAATATGAGGTGGAGTCCATTTTGCGATCTCGGCGCAAATCAAACCGGATGGAGTACTTGGTCAAATGGCGTGGTTACCATTTGAAGAAAGCAACTTGGGTGCCAGAGGAAGATCTCGCACATGCGAGCGAAGCCTTGGACCTCTTCAAGCGGAGACAAGGACAACAAGGGCGTTAGCAAGATGAGGACATTTCCTTCCAGCGAGGGGTGAAGAAACGACGAACCATACGCGTAGCAACTTGAGGCGATTTGGGCCGATGGACTTTGTAGCTTTGACTTGTGTTTGGAAATAAAGATTTTGTTTCTTGAAAATTTGTCTAAGTGTATTGGTAGTGCATGGCTATGACTAGTTCTGATCAGATGCCTAGGATGTTGTCAAGAGGAGGAACGAAGCACACTCAAAGGAAGCGAGCTGGTTTGGATAAGCATCTAAATCAAGACTAAGTCTTGATGTCAAGACTTAGGTTTGCCGTAGCGTTGGCAAAGCAAGTATGAAATTTTATACTTGTCTTGAGGCTTGGGGTGATCTTGCTTTGCGGTTTTCTAACTGCAAAGTAAACTTAGTCGCGCGTCTAAGTCAAATCAGATTGCGACCGGAAAGTGAGTTTCGGGAGACCTTGTAAGTAGGTGTGAATACTTATAGTAAGCAAGTTAGAGTCTTAAGTAGAATGTTTAGAAGTTGTCAACTAGTTTTGTTTAGGGTAAGCCAAAAAGGTAAGGCTTTTCCCGAGACTAGTTGGAATTTTCTAAGTGTTCTAGCGACAACTTAAGACTCAAGCCAAGAAGGGAATTGCGGGTTAGCTACCAGAACGCAATTCTGACGCCAAGGGGTTGGCTATCCATTTTGAACTTGGTGTTAACTTAAAGGATCATTGTTGATGAGGGCATCAACCTCCAAAGTGGGGGTGAGTGTCGCGCCCCTCATTCTCAAGATCGGGCGCAGACGTGAACGACAGAACCCTAGCGGACTTGCGCTAGGTTGTGAACGCTGCGAGTAGGACTTATCGGCTTGGACGGGAAGTCGGGGTCAGAGGAACCCTAAGTGGTTCTTTGAACCAAGGTTAGAACCTTGGGTTAGGACATAAGGGCTTACCTCAAGAGGCCCCCAGACGAACGCTGACCTAAGGGGGCGAGTCTGGGAACGGGCTGAAACATGAGTCTCAGACATAGGTCCGAGACGTGGGTCCGAGACGCAGACGGACCACAGGGTTCGAGTCTGGGTCTGGACCACAAGTTCTCGGAAAAATGGCTAAGTGTTGGAGCTCCAGGGACGTTTTAGGTCGTGGACGGAGCTCCACGTAAGATCTCGAGGCGAGTGAGGTATCATTGGAAAGGTCTCGTCGAGAGCTTTCCAGTGATATATAACACTTCTCGATCTGACCTCCGAGCTGGAAGTAATGGCCGAACCACAATCAGGTTGTGGTATAATTTTCAGGGACCAAAGAGGAGGGCGGGGCCGCCGATCCCCAGAAGTATATATGAGGGGGGCTCGATGTCTGGGTGGGCCAGGACGAGTCACCCGACCCCAGGGTTCGGCGGGCGGACTCTGGGGGCATGAGGTGATGGTTAGACCGGTTCCAAGGCACGTTCCGATCCAGACTTGGATGTCTGGACTTAGGAACGATGTAAGGGCTGGGGCAAGACTAGGGAACGAGTCGGCGGGTTAGACCACCGTTTGGGAGCCTAGACCCAGACGGACATCACGGGCGGTTGGACCGCTAGGTGTGCTGGAGGTACCGTTTAGGACCCTGGACTTTATGGGAAGTCCGCCCCAAGTCATCTTGTGACTTGCTCATGTTTGGGACCGACCTAGGCGGGTCTAGGTCGGGACTTAGGAACTGCGACGCTTGATGAATAAGGAGACGGTCCGGCTCCGGTCCGGACCAAACTAAACTAAGGTAAGTGGTGCATGGACGCTAACTTGTGATTGTGTTTGCAGGTTAGCGGTATAAAGTTTGCGACCTACTAAGTTAGAGCTTCCGCTGGCGCAACAAGGCGGTAGGTGCGCGAAACAAAGGAAGCATTTGAGGAGCTGAAAAAGGCATTGGTGACAGCTCCTATACTTGCTAAACCTGAGTGGAGTAAAGCATTTATTCTGTTTACGGATGCCTCCAATGTAGCAATCGGATGTACATTAAGTCATTTAGATGGAATGAGCATGATCATCCTATAGCTTATGCTAGTAAGCATATGGTTCCAACGGGGAAGAATTACTCTGTGACTGAACGAGAAGGATTAGCGGTGATCTTTGGATTGAAGAAAATTTGACACTACTTGCTAGGAGGGAAATTTCCATAGTCACAGATCACAAGGCTTTAAAGTATATCTTTAATAAGCCTAATGCCGAAGGTCGTATTGCTCGTTGGAAGATCCTTCTAACAGAATATGATTACGTGATCGAAGATAGACCAGGGAAAAAGCATGCGAATGCTGATCTTTTGTCGATGGCTTATGATGATGAGGGAGAAGAACCGTTTGATGATTCATTTCCAGACGAACATCTGATGACCATCACAAGTATTGAGGAGATACCGGACGAGTACAAGGAAATCTGGAGTTTCTTTACAGATGGTTCTTTTCCAGAAGGTATGCATACCCGAGAACGTAACGCGTTGATCAAGAGATGCAAACCTTACACCATGGTGGAAGGAATTCTGTTTCATCAAGGAGCAGATGGGTTACTAAGGAGAGCAGTTGGTCAGAAGGAGGCATTCAAGCTAATGCACGAGTTTCACGACGGAACTGTTTGCGGAGGTCACTTTGCTGGTAAGATAACAGCTTTCAAGATTTTGGATGCGGGTTATCACTGGAGAGGGATTTTCAAAGAGTGTTTAGACTATTGCAAAACTTGTGACGTATGTCAAGCATTTGCTCTAAAGTCTACTAGAACACCTCCGTTAAGATCAATTCCAGTATTAGGGCCGTTTGAGAAGTGGGGTATTGACTTTGTAGGTCCTCTTAATAAGACACCTCGAGGCGATAGATACATTGTAGTCGCCACTGACTATTGTACCAAGTGGGGTAGAGGCTAGACCTTTGAGGGAGACTAATGAAACAGAAGTTGGTAGATTCTTATGGGAGAGGATCATCACCAGATTTGGATGTCCGTTAGAGTTGGTCTTAGATAGAGAAGGAGAGTTTGTAGGGAGCATGACTACTGCTATGCTACAACACTTTTCTATCAAGTCACGAGTAACGACCTCATACAAACCAAATGCTAATGGTCTTGCGGAGAAGATCAATCTTACACTCTGTATGATGCTCGCCAAAGATGTTGGTGTTGAGACTGTGAAACATACTTGGGATAAGAGGCTACATGCCATCTTATGGGAGTATCAAACGACAACAAAGACTTCTACTGGGTACTCCTCATTTCGACTGGTTTATGGAGTGGAGTCCAAGTTGCCCATCCAATTCGAATTGGATACTTTTCAAACTATTCAACGAAAGTTGAAGAGGTCGAGAAGAGAAGACGTGGTCAGATCAAAAAAGGAGCAACTCATGGAGTTGGAAGAGACCCGAGCGGTAGCAATGATCCGGATGGAACGAGCTCAGGCGTATCAAAAGAAGAGTTACGACAAACGGTTGGACAAGAGGGAGATAAAACCTTTTCAAGTCGGAGATTGGGTAATGTTGTATGATGCTATCAGATTCAAGAGGGCTAGGAAGAAGTTTCTTCCTAGATATTTTGGTCCTTTTGTTGTAGATAAGGTGTGGAGCAACTTCACATATGACCTTCAGGAGTTGAGAGGAAGGAGATTCGATCGGGTCAACCATGACAAGTTGAAGTTGTTTCATCGACGAAAGTTCTCTCTTCACTCCGAGGACGGAGTGAAAATTTAGTCCGGGGGTAAAATGTAACGACCTATGTTACACATAGGAAGTTTGTCTATTAGTAAGGTGTTTAGTTATAACTAAGTGTTGAGAATGTTTATTTGCTGCCCAAGTACTTTAAGGAGGTATCAAGTTAGTCATGACTAGCTAAAGTTAATTATGGTTAAACTTAGCTGTACTTTTGGCAGAATTCAGATATTTCCTAAAGAGTGAGTACTACTATCTTGTCATCTTGTCTAAAGGGTAGAAAGGAGGTGGAAAGTATCCCTTATTTCTTTTTTGACTTGATATTAGTGGTTGGATTAAAGTTGTGGACTTTGTGGGCATTAAAAACAAAAAGAGATTCCACATGTTTCCTTTTTAGTGGGTCCTAGTGTAGAGGGGGGTGGAAATTCGAGATTCCTTGAGAATATTCCAGAATCATTCTAGAAGTTGTTGACTTTGAAGAAATAAGCCCATGTGAAAAGGTAAGAAGCCCATGTGATTAATGCTTTTACCTTAAGTAATATCTTAGTAAAACCCGGTAAAAGTAGTTACGACTGAGTTACCGAGGGTACCAAAGTAAAAACCTAGAATGTATAAATAGAGGAGTAGAGAAGAGCTCCTCATCCTTGTTTTCACATCGTCGTAATGACAACTTGAGTAATATAGAGAGTGTGGGATATTTTTAGCATGTGAGAACTTGAGAGACGTCGTTAGAATGGAGGATTTTAGTTGATGAGTTTATGGAGATTTTTAGTTGATAAGTTTGTGGGTGTATGAATGAGTGAACTTAGCATTTTTCCCTTCAAGTTCATGGTGTGCTTCCATCAAAGCCATCAGAGGTGACCCTTGAGTGAGAGACATGCTTGACATTTGCAGATTCATCGATGACGATCGTGGAGGTTGAGAGATCGAGGGGGTAGTTGATCGATGGGATCGTGGAGGAGTTTACAGTACGTACGAAGTTCTCTCAATAATAATGAAGCAGATCCCTTGCGTCTTTGATATAAGAAGCTGCAAATACCCAATCCGCAAGTAAACTAGGACCTAGCTTGATTTTCCTTTCTTTCGATTCGCATAACGTTTTCAGTAGATGTCCAAATGAAGTAGACAAGATGCCCATGAAAAGCTGGCAACGAGCTCTACCCATCTATGTGATGAAAGTGAAGATCCGAAGTTGTGCAAAAAGCCCGTAAGCTGGAGCCTAGCTTGTTTTCTCCATCTTCCGAGTCCTGTAACTTCTCCACTAGGCGTCCAAACGAAGTAGACAAAAGTACCTATGGAATGCTGACAAGGAGCTCTATCCACTGATGTAATGAAAGCGAAGATCCGAAATGGTGCCAAAAGCTCATAAGCTGGGGCCTAACTTGTTTTCTCCATCTTTCGAGTCCTATAACTTCTCCACTAGGCGTCCAAACAAAATAGACGAAGTGCCTATGGAGTGCTGACAAGAAGCTAAATCCACTAATGCGATGAAAGTGGAGATATGAAATGGCGCCAAAAGCCCGTAAGCAGGGGCCTAGCTTGTCTTCTCATGAGTGTCTTTGGAGCGACAAGCATCGAAGTCTGAATTTCAGACAGGAGCCGGTCCACGACACGACATCTACCCCCTCCAAATCTGTGCATCCTCCGATATGCATCAGAGATACCAACCAAGGAGTGGACCGGCACACACTTGTTCCCATCTTGCCATCGTCTCTCCCATCTTAGTCAACCTCATCCTCAAGGTTGCAACCTGATCGTCATCTTGAAGTTGCTACCCTGCGATGATCCTCCCTAGATCCATGCTCATCGACCTTCATCCCGAACCTCTCATCCAATCACCCCCTCTAAATCTACTCATCTTCAATATGCGAAGACATAGAAAGAATAACTCATCATACCATAGAATTGTCTTCCATCCGTCCTGTAGAACCTCACCGTCGAGGTTTGTGACCCAAGTGTCGTAGTAGACATCATCCGTCAAGTATCACCATATATCTGACTGGAATCCTCAATCTCAAGTCGATACATGTCATCGTACCTAATCCTCTCTTCTCTTTTGTTTTTCTGAAAAAAAAGAAACCACACTGCTGCAACAAAAATCCTCAACCCCAACCATCATTATCTCGTTGTACAATGATATCCTCTTCAACCATTGGGTCGGTTAACCCATTCCAGAAATGATTTCTTGATTACTCGAGATCTAAGTTTCCCAAGAAATACTCCTCCCTCAGCGCATGTGAAAATGTATCACAGTTCCTCTCAAAACGCTTTGTTAGACCCTTCACATGCTCCCTTATCTCAAGCACCGCAGCGAGTACGAACATCTCGATCATTTCCTTCTCCGGTACTTGATCCAAATCCATCTCTATCTTGTAACATCTCAAGTACTCAGAGATGTCTCTCCCATCAAATAGATCGAGCTTGTCGATCACCCTTCGAAGCGCCTTCTTCTCCAAAGCCTCCTTTTGTTGGTTCCCTTGCTCTTGTCGCATAAACAAAGTGAAGGCTTGAAACAATCGTGCAGTTGCTGCATCCAACTGCATCCCTGGTATACCCTCTGATCCATCCATCCAGTCCACAGTCATGGCTCGTCCCATCCGCCCATCCTCCCATGATCCCAACCGTCTACAAGTCCATCATCCCAAGTCCGCAGCATCCTCCCGAACAACCATATCCATCTTCATCCTCGTTCATGATTGCTGATATCTTCTGCCCAGTTCAAACACATAGATCTCCACCCCGGACCTTCACGTCGAGTTCACCACCGATGTCGTGTCGGATATTGCATGAAGGATGTCCAGGAAAACGCGAGGTTCCTGGCTGTGGAGATGTTGTGTGCTGAAACAGAGACAAGACAGAGAAAAACAACCACGAAAATGAATGCTGCGATATATACCAACTCCAAATGTATGTACACTGCCGGTTCTTTCTCCTAAGAGCACAGAACTGAGAAAACAGACCAGAGCGGTCTGTAACCTGCTTCAAAGCCCTCAAAAACAACCCCTGATTCTCAACCCTGACCCAAAAACACCAAACATAGCTCAAAGCAAGAGAAACTTCCCTTTGCTAACAAGCAGAGCCACAGCAATATCACGCGATCCAAACCCAAGTCCAAACCACATCCATGTACAAGTTCTTAGCTAAAGCTAGCTATCACAAGTTGTATATAGCCAACCAGAACTCTAACGAACTCAAAAGAGCAAAATCCGTAGCGAAGAAACCGAAAAAAGTCTATCTGTGAACTTCCTCCTTTCGTCGAACGGACTTCAGATGTCGATAGGGTCTCCTCCGCTGACTCTGTTAACCCAAGAAACCTTCAGATCCGACTCCCAACAGCCGAGATATCGATGATTTTTTATCGCAGGTGACCGAACCTTCAAAAACTGCTCCATGTGGCTTAAAACCGCACACCACGCACAAACGGACGTCTAAACTGATATCTGTCTTCTCTGGTAGGTAGATCTAGCTACCCTGAACCCAACAAGACTCCAAACAAGCCGTTTGGAGTTCCCCTTGCAAAACCACACGAGAAATTTGGTCGCAGGTTGCAAAAAACTGACGTAAATCGACTCCTTGCGGCTTAAACTCACTCACCACACCCAAACCAACAATCCAATTCACGTACAGTCTTCTCCTATGCGTAGATGAAAACTCCTTGATCGCGTAGGCACCAAGAACGAAGAGCTTGGCTCACTGATCGCGAAGAACAACTCAACCTCACGTCGCAGACGAACGAAAATCTGATGTAAGTGCTTCCCTGCGAACCAATTTCACTCAGAACTCCCAAACCGCCCGATGAAACTTTATATCGTCTTCAATTTCTTGTAGAACTCGTTGTTCTGATCCCGATGGATCCAAGGATAACAAGTTTGGACTCCAGAACGATCCGAACGGTCCAACTCTCCTTCACAGATAACTGAAAAACTCCAAATCTGCTTCCTACATCTCAATTTCTCTCAGTACGCACTCCCCGATCCGTCTCTTCCCAAACCGTTCTTAACTAGTGCGTAGCCTGCACAGATCTGAACCCAACGACGCCTTGCGTGCTTGCATTGGACCTCCAAATCTCCCGAACCGTCCGTTGACAAGTCGTAGGCGCAAGCTAACCCCTAAGCTGCCCCCTTGTCACAGTTTCTGTACGTACGAAGTTCTCTCAATAATAATGAAGCAGGCCCCTTGCGTCTTTGATATAACGCCTGAAGCTGCAAATACCCAGTCAGCAAGTAAACTAAGGCTTAGCTTGATTTTCTTTTCTTCCGAATCGCATAACTTTTTCAGTAGGTGTCCAAATGAAGTAGACAAGATGCCCATGGAAAGCTGACAATGAGCTCTACCCATCTATGTGATGAAAGTGAAGATCTGAAGTTGTGCAAAAAGCCCGTAAGCTAGGGCCTAGCTTGTTTTCTCCATCTTTTGAGTCTTGTAATTTCTCCACTAGACGTCCAAACGAAGTAGACAAAAGTGCCTATGGAATGCTGACAAGGAGCTCTATCCACTGATGCGATGAAAGCGAAGATCCGAAATGGTACCAAAAGCTCATAAGCTGGGGCTTAGCTTGTTTTCTCCATCGTTCGAGTCCTGTAACTTCTCCACTAGGCGTCCAAACGAAATAGACGAAGTGTCTATGGAGTACTGACAAGGAGCTCAATCCACTAATGCGATGAAAGTGGAGATATGAAATGATGCCAAAAGCCCGTAAGTAGGGGCCTAGCTTGTCTTCTCATAAGTGTCTTTAGAGCGACAAGCATCGAAGTCTGAATTTCAGATAAGAGCCGGTCCACGACACGACAGCGCGATGAGGAGTATTGTACTTTTTATCACCAAGGAGAGTCGTCAACGCGTACGAGAGGAAGACAAGGATTGAAGAGATCAGATTTTTGAGGTGTGTGGTTGTCGCAAGAAGATAATGATATGCTCAAACAGACAACTCGTTAAAGTACAATGTGCATCCATGGATTGCATGGATGACACAAGAGATAAGACAAACCTTTGAGAAGTCTCGTCGTCAATACCTCATCAATATCTTATCATCTTTGGACCAAAAACCAATAGTGTAATATTCGTGGTTCATCACCATCTGCGATCTATCACCATTCTTCACCCAGACTGCAGCATTGACACTACAATCAACTTCTCGTGTCGTTGTATCTAAGTCTCGCAATGCGTTCAGATCTCCATGTTCTTTCACTTCACAATACATTTTGACGCGGATCGTGAAGTCCACAAACTCATGGGGAAGAACTTCAAATAGAGTCTTAATCTTTGATCAAGATCTCTATGACTCTTTTGCACTCAGGTCCTCAGTGCATATACTTTTCATCAATGATGCACGATGTCGAGGAGATTCTTTCTCAAGAAGGGCAGTTTAATTCTTTTGTTTGAGAACTATTTAGTGACGAGCCTTCTAACTATGATTAATTATGAGATAGAGATTCAGTGAGAAGACAAGGATCAATCAGCTTGCCTACAACAGCCATAGTCTTCAACAAATATCAATTTCTATCTGAAAGTCGATCCTTACTCAATAAGATCAATTTTCATGAACCAGAAGGCATATTCACCTCCAAATATCGAAGGTTCAAATCCAAGTATCAATTTTTGCAAAGAGATTACAACAAATGCAATTTCAGTTGTAGTGGAGGTGGACGATGTTCTCTTTAAACAAAGACTGAATGAGGAATATGGAGGATCAATAGAGAGGATTACAACGAGTGCAATATCAATTGTACTTAGAGATGAGAGTTTTTATTTATCTTACAGTAGCTTGAATGAATAGACGTCGTCTCTTGACCTTGCATACTAAAGTTCATTACCAACAGAATGGATACATAAGACCATGACTCCAACAGTTATGATAAACAATATGCATAACAAGATCCTTAATTTAACAATTTAGCAACTCTTTTTTTTCTCTTACGATAAATGAATTGTGCCCTTGCAAATAGAATAGATGCATAAGACTATGATTCCAACAACTGTGATAAGCAATATATATAGCATGGTCCTTACGCAAAATGGTGTGTAAGGACCATGATGAAAATGTAGCGACACGAGGAACAAGTGAAATAGAACCTCGACAAAGTGCAGCAATGTTACACGAAGTAGATAAACATGCATCAACGGCAAGTGAAGTTTAAAGTGGGCAAAGAAATGGTTGATTACCGAAGAACTTCATCCTTCCAGAAGGAATATTGATGAAGTTTTCATCCAAGTTTGCATGACCTTTTGGATTGTCAAGAATCTGCATGAAGATACTATACTTTAGACTTTCCTCCCGAGTGGCAGTTGCATCCGATCTCTCATGTTTCTTTATTACAATAGTACTTCAAGGATGATTTGCAACCGGAACGCAAAATGGTTCTCAGGCCTCAACATGATGTGGTAAAAGGTGAAGCAGAATATGAAGTAGAAACCATTTTGCGATCGTAGCACAAATCCAACCAAATGGAGTACTTGGTCAAATGGCTTGGATACCATTTGAAGGAAGCAACTTGGGTGTCAGAGGAAGATGCAAACGAAGTATTGGACCTCTTCAAACACGACAAGGACAGTAAAGGCATTAGTACGATGAGGACATCTTCTTCCAATGAGGAGTGAAGGAACGACAAACCAGCCGAGTAGCAACTTGAGACGATTTGGACCGATGCACTTTGTAGCTTTGACTTGTATTTTGTGGAAGTAAAGAATTTGTTTCTTGAAAATTGTCTAAGTGTACTGGTAGTGCATGGCTATGACTAGTTTTGATCAGATGCCTAGGATACTATTAAGAGGAGGAACGAAGTGCACTCAAAGGAAGCGAGTTGGTTTGGATAAGCATCTAAATCAAAACTTAGATTTGCCGTAGCGTTGGCAAAGCAAATATGAATGGTTTACACTTGTCTTGAGGCTTGGGGCTTGGGGTGATCTTGCGTTGCAGTTTGCTAATTCCAAGATAAACTTAGTCGTGCATCTAAGCCAAATCAGGTTGCGACCAGAAAGTGAACTTCGGGAGACATAGTAAGTAGGTGTGAATAATTGTAGGTTAGTAAGTTAGAGTCTTAAGTAGAATGTTTAGAGATTGTCAACTAGTTTTGTTTAGGGGTGGCCAAAGAGATAAGGCTTCCCCAAGACTAGTTGGAATTTTCAAAGTGTTCTAACGATAACTTAAAACTCAAGCCGAGAAGAGAATTGCAGATTAGCTACCAGAATGCAATTTTGGCACCAAGGGGTTGGGTACCCATTTTCTCTATGAAGTCATGAAAAATGTTTTTTTTCACTGGAGGAATACATAATGCCCTTAGAAAAATTGGAATCTCAAAATTTGTATAAAACGATGACTTCTTTCTCTTTGTACTGTTTTCTCTTGAGGAGAACAAAACGAATGGCTAAAAGCGTTAGTGACAAATGAAGCTTTGACCAAGCATATTGTAGTGACGCAGGATTTCTCCTTTGCTCATTAGTATACAAGATATCGTTCTCACGGAAGATTTGCACAAGTATCCCTGCTCTAAGTTCTAAGATCTGTTCAAACACACAAACACACGAGTTTTATCTAGAAATCTCGTCTTCTCACAAAACCACACGGCTTCCAGACCCTTCAGAAGGTGCTCTGAAGGGTCTGGCCTACAATATCACACAATTATCTACAGGGAAGCTCGGGAAGACGCGTCCTGCTTCCAGATCACTTCTTCCAGTCTTCTCAACACAGTCTTCCCGAAGCAATTCTCGGCCTCTGGAGGGTCAACTCGGCTTCTCACACCTCAAGAAGACTGCTCTATAAACCCTCCACGATCTCATCGATCAACTACCCCCCCGATCTCTCAACCTCCACGATCGCCACCGATGAATCTGCAAATGTCGGGCCTGTCTCTCACTCAGGGGTCACCTCTGATGGCTTTGATGGAAGCACACCATGAATCTTGAAGGGAAAAATGCTAAGTTCACTCATTCATACACCTACAAACCTATCAACTAAAAATCTCCTTAAACACATCAACTAAAATCCTCCATTCCCACACTCTCTATATTACTCAAGTTGTCATTACGACAATGTGAAAACAAGGATGAGGAGCTCTTCTCTACTCCTCTATTTATACATTCTAGGTTTTTACTTTGGTACCCTCGGTAACTCAGCCGTAACTACTTTTACCAGGTTTTACTAAGATATTACTTAAGGTAAAAGCATTAATCACACGGGCTTTTTATCTTTTCACATGGGTTTATTCCTTCAAAGTCAACAACTTCTAGAAGGATTCTGGAATATTCTCAAGGAATCTCGAATTTCCACCCCCCTCTACACTAGGACCCACTAAAAAGGAAACATGTGGAATCTCTTCTTGTTTTTAATGCCCACAAAGTCCACAACTTTAATCCAACCACTAATATCAAGTCAAAAAGGAGATAAGGGATACTTTCCACCTCCTTTCTACCTTTTAGACAAGATGACAAGATAGTAGTGCTCACTCTTTAGCAAATATCTGAATTCTGCCAAAAGTACAGCTAAGTTTAACCATAACTAACTTTTAGCTAGTCATGATTAACTTGATATCTCCTAAAAGTACTTTGGCAGCAAATAAACATTCTCAACACTTAGTTAGAACTAAACACCTTACTAATAGACAAACTTCTTATGTGTAATATAGGTCGTTACATTTTACCCCCGGACTAAATTTTCGCTCCGTCCTCGGAGTGAAGAGAGAACTTTCGTCGATGAAACAACTTCAACTTGTCATGGTTGACCCGACCGAATCTCCTTCCTCCCAACTCCTCTCTCTTGCCCAACCGTTTGTCGTAACTCTTCTTTTGATACGCCTGAGCTCGTTCTATCCGGATCATTGCTACCACTCGGGTCTCTTCCAACTCCATGAGTTGCTCCCTTCTTGATCTGACCACGTCTTCTCCTCTCGACCTCTTCAACTTTCGTTGAATAGTTTGAAAGTATCCAATTCGAATTGGATGGGCAACTTGGACTCCACTCCATAAACCAGTCGAAATGAGGAGTACCCAGTAGAAGTCTTTGTTGTCATTCGATACTCCCATAAGATGGCATGTAGCCTATTATTCCAAGTATATTTCGTAGTCTCAACACCAGCATCTTTGGCGAGCATCATACAAAGTGTAAGATTGGTCTTCTCCGCAAGACCATTAGCATTTCGTTTGTATGAGGTCGTTACTCGTGACTTGATAGAAAAGTGTTGTAGCATAGCAGTAGTCATGCTCCCTACAAACTCTCCTCCTCTATCTGAGATCAACTCTAACGGACATCCAAATCCGATGATGATCCTCTCCCATAGGAATCTACCGACTTCTGTTTCATTAGTCTCTCTCAAAGGTCTAGCCTCTACCCACTTGGTACAGTAGTCAGTGGCAACTACAATGTATCTATTGCCTCGAGGTGTCTTATTAAGAGGACCTACAAAGTCAATACCCCACTTCTCAAATGGTCCTAATATTGGAATTGATCTTAACGGAGGTGTTCTAGTAGACTTCAGAGCAAATGCTTGACATACGTCGCAAGTTTTGCAATAGTCTAAACACTCCTTGAAAATCCCTCTCCAGTGATAACCCGCATCCAAAATCTTGAAAGCTGTTATCTTACCAGCAAAGTGACCTCCGCAAACAGTGCCATCGTGAAACTCGTGCATCAGCTTGAACGCCTCCTTCTGACCAACTGCTCTCCTTAGTAGCCCATCTGCTCCTTGATGAAATAGAATTCCTTCCACCATGGTGTAAGGTTTGCATCTCTTGATCAACGCGTTACGTTCTCGGGTATGCATACCTTCTGGAAAAGAGCCATCTGCAAGGAAACTCCAGATTTCCTTGTACTCGTCCGGTATCTCCTCAATGCTTGTGATGGTCATCAGATGTTCGTCTAGAAATGAATCATCAAACGGTTCTTCTCCCTCATCATCATAAGTCCTCGACAAAAGATCAGCATTCGCATGTTTTTTCTCTGGTCTATCTTCAATCACATAATCGTATTCTGTTAGAAGGATCTTCCAACGAGCAATACGACCTTCGGCATTAGGCTTATTAAAGATATACTTTAAAGCCTTGTGATCTGTGACTATGGAAAGTTTCCCTCCTAGCAAGTAATGTCAGAATTTCTTCAATCCAAAGATCACCGCTAATCCTTCTCGTTCAGTCACGGAGTAATTCTTTTTTGCTGGCACCATCTACCTACTAGCATAAGCTATAGGATGATCATGCCCATCTTCATCTAACTGACTTAATGTACACCCGATAGCTACATTGGAGGCATCAGTATACAGAATAAATGCTTTACTTCACTCAGGTTTAGCAAGTATAGGAGCTGTCACCAATGTCTTTTTCAGCTCCTCAAATGCTTCCTTTGCCTTCTGATCATGCACTATCAAGTCAAAATCAACTGCCTTCTTCATGTACATAGTCAAAGCTATTGCTTTGTTTGAGAAGGAAAAGACAAACCTACGATAATATCCAACCATCCCAAGAAACTGTCTCAACTTTGTCAAGTTGATTGGAAATGGAAGATCCACAATCTTCTTCACCTTCTCAGGATCTACCGCAATCCCCTTCTTGGAAATGATGTGTCCTAACAGCAGACCTTCTTCGCATCCAAAGATGCACTTCTCTGGATTCAAAGAAGCGTTAGCTTGCTCCAACCGCTGCAAAACTTTGATCATATGATCAAAGTGGTCCTCCTTTCTTCCGTACACACAGAAATCATCAATGAAATCACGAACAAACTTCCCTATGAATGGTTCGAACATCTTGTTCATGAACCTCTGAAACGTGGCCGGAGCATTACACAGTCCGAATGGCATCATTCGAAATGCAAATGTTCTCCAAGGAGTAGTGAAAGTAGTCAACTGCTGGTACTCCTGTGCTATCTTGATCTGGTTGTATCCACTATAACCATCACCAAAGCTGTACCACTCATGACCAGCAACTTCTTCCAAAATCTCATCTATAAATGGTAGAGGATAATAATCCTTCTTGGTAACTGCATTCAGCTTCTTATAGTCTATGCACACTCGCAGCTTACCATTCTTCTTCTTGACAATCACAATGGGTGAAACCCATTCTGAGTTCTCCACCTCATAGATGAAACTCGCCTCCCTCAACTTGTCTATCTCCTCCTTGACCATCATTGCTGTTGTAGGATTGACCCTTCTCTGCTTCTGTCGAACTGGTCTTGCGTTCTCCTCTAATTCAATTCGATGAGTCTCGAGAGTCACCTCCTTCAAATCCTTGTAGCTGAAAGCAAACACATGGATATATTTTCGAAATATATCTAGGAATCTACTTTTCTCCTCTTGAGTGACATTGATACCAAACTTCAGGGTGGTATCAGAGAGTCTTCTCACAATCTCTGCCTCACTCAATTCTTCTTTGTCAGGATCTTTCTCCACTGCTGGTCGAGACAACAAGTCAATAGCACTAAGCTGATGTAATGATTCATCTCGATCAAATCCTTCGTCCTCAGACGAGGATTCTTGATCGTAAGAATCTCCGGTATCTACTTCTGAGACACTCTGATCATCCTCCGTATCAGATTCCCAGTAGTCACTAGTGGGTCTATCAGAGTCAGAAGACACAACTCCAACACTTGAGAGAGGAACTATCACTCTATGATCTCTAGGCCCAATCCGTAAGTATCCCTTGTGCCACCTATCAGTGGTGCGTACAGCTCTCAACCAAGGCCTACCTAGGAGCAAATCATAACTAGAGTCCTTTAACACTTGAAAGGACATCAATGTTTGAACTCCCATCACAGACACGACCACCTTCTCTAACACACCAAGAGGTCTTACCCGTTGCTTGTTAGCCATCCCCACGACAATGCTAGCCGGGCGAGTTGGTTCCATCCCCAACTTCTTCATCAATCTCTCCGATATGGCGTTTACAGCCGACCCTCCATCCACCAATACGTCAGAGACGTAGTGACCATTCAACCGGACTTCAATCTTTGAAGCCCTAGTGCATACCTCTGAAGCATGCACATCCACCACACCAACTCCCACTGACTTTGATGTCTTGCTCTTGGGTTTCTTCTTCTTGCTTCTATTAGAACTCAGTCCTCCTCTGAGTTCTCTTCGTAAGCTGGGATTAAGTGCGATCAGTTGTCCAACAGTGATGTTGGCTTTCTGAGCACCTACATCTTCAACCACATCATATCCCACTTGGAAAGATGAAATGGTGAAATCTGCCATCCCCAGCTTCCTTCTTGGCTCCCTTGGTGTACTCAAAACATCACTCGAACGAGTACTTCTACTTGCTGACTCCTCCATGAAAACCGGTTCATCAAAAAATCGAGTTCTTTTCCTTTCTTGAGCTAAAAGCTCCACCGGTGCATGAGAAGAGTTTGAACTCTCTCCTTTCTCGTAGATGAGATCTCGCACGACATCGATAGTAACCACCCCCTTGTCTCGTCCTTGTGATGGATTTCTTCCACCCACATTCATTCTGACAGCTTCGGCACCTCTTGCTCCGTTGTTAGGACAATTTCGCTGGAAATGAAAACCTCCACACGTCCAACAAGTGATTCCTCCAAAGTTACCTTGGTTGCCTCCAAAGTTACCTTGATTTCTTCGGTTGGGATTGTTGTCGTAACCTCTTTGACCTCCTCCTCGACCTTTGTTCCTCCATTCTCGTAACTGCACCACGTTTATCTTGAGATCCGCAAGAGTATCGGTGATGCTCTTCAGCTCGGCATGAAAATCAGAGGTGGCAATAGACATCGTTGTTGGGACAAACGGTCTTGGCACCACCGTTGGAGTAGGAGCTGACGTTGAAGCAATCACCAATTGTGATGGTGCAGGTGCGATCGCTGTGGCTACACCAGGAATCGGAGTTGACACCAGAGCAGCATGATGAGGTTGGATGATATCTCCTTCATCCAAACTCTCTTCCATATTTGTCGCAATCTTGATGACCTCCGCTTTGGTTGCTGGCTTCTCGTATCTCACTTGGGTTCGAATTGAAGGCCTCAACCCTCCCACCAAGTTCTTGGTCAACACTGCTCCAATCCCCGCCATCGTTAACTCCACATTGTCTCCACTCTTCCGTAGGACTGTCCGAAACTGTTGCTCCAACTTATCCACCCTTTCGGCATATTGCCGAACTTTCTCGTCGTCCCGTTGCTTCAAATGAGTAAGCTCCACCATGAGCTTCTCATAACTCTCTTCTAGAAGAAATTCTTTGATGAGTGCATTACTCAACGTCTCCCATGTGTCCTCAACTGCACCAGGTGTCTGACTCTTCACTCGGTCTTCATACCACGTAAGAGCAAAATCTTCTAAAAACTCTAGCAGTAACAACACCCACTCTTCCTTCATTCTCACGTTGTTTCTGATGCAACCCCTTTTGAAGTCTCGTACAAATGGTTCTACATCTTCATTGTCCTTCCCATGAAACATAGGTAATTTCCCCATCTTGTAACTATTCTTTCTACCCTTCTAATTTTTGTGCAATAACTACTCGCTAAAAGAGTACGAACATCACCAATTCCATTCGTGAATAATCTACCATAGGTAAAATGAAAGGAAATGGTTGTAACAACACCTCTTGTGCCATCTCTTCTCCCAAGGTAATCATGAGCCTGAGTCGCATCACCGCCTTCTCCACCATCCGAATGACGATCTCCATCACAACTCAGCCGAGTCCTCTTTTGAAGTCGACAACTTCTCCGTCTCCGCTCGACAACTTCTCCGTCCTAGATAGCTTATCAGCCAATCTAAAACACTGCAAATTTTCTCAAGAAAATAAAATTCATAGAAAAGTTGACAGCGACTGTACAAATTTTCCAGAGAGCAGAATTTCTAAACTCACAAATTTCTCTCCTCTAATAACTTTTCTCTCCTCCTTTCTCTACAACTCTTGTTGCACCCTCTTTCAACTCTCCTCAAACCCTTTCTAAGTGAACAAGATGTAAAGAATGACTTCGAACGCGTCATATATCATTACGGGATACACGAAAGGTTCTAATGTTGCTAACATCGCGTTAGCTCTCTCTCCTCCCAATGTTCTCTCCATGTGTTCTCTCATAATCTCTTTTTGTCTAATATAGAACTGAACTCTAAACATTTTCAATGATCCCTTCAAGTGAGGTCCCGGCAACGGAACCAAAAATGTAAACTCTCCACGATCTCATCGATCAACTACCCCCCCGATCTCTCAACCTCCACGATCACCACCGATGAATCTGCAAATGTCGGGCCTGTCTCTCACTCAAGGGTCACCTCTGATGGCTTTGATGGAAGCACACCATGAATCTTGAAGGGGAAAATGCTAAGTTCACTCATTCATACACCCACAAACCTATCAACTAAAAATCTCCTTAAACACATCAACTAAAATCCTCCATTCTAACGACGTCTCTCAAGTTCTCACATGCTAAACATATCCCACACTCTCTATATTACTCAAGTTGTCATTACGACAATGTGAAAACAAGGATGAGGAGCTCTTCTCTACTCCTCTATTTATACATTCTAGGTTTTTACTTTGGTACCCTCGGTAACTCAGTCGTAACTACTTTTACCGAGTTTTACTAAGATATTACTTAAGGTAAAAGCATTAATCACATGGGCTTTTTACCTTTTCACATGGGTTTATTCCTTCAAAGTCAACAACTTCTAGAAGGATTCTGGAATATTCCCAAGGAATCTCGAATTTCCATCCCCCTTCTACACTAGGACCCACTAAAAAGGAAACATGTGGAATCTCTTTTTGTTTTTAATGCCCACAAAGTCCACAACTTTAATCCAACCACTAATATCAAGTCAAAAGGAGATAAGGGATACTTTCCACCTCCTTTCTATCTTTTAGACAAGATGACAAGATAGTAGTGCTCACTCTTTAGCAAATATCTGAATTCTGCCAAAAGTACAGCTAAGTTTAACCATAACTAACTTTTAGCTAGTCATGACTAACTTGATACCTCCTAAAAGTACTTTGGCAGCAAATAAACATTCTCAACACTTAGTTAGAACTAAACACCTTACTAATAGACAAACTTCCTATGTGTAACATAGGTCGTTACAGCTCCTGCTTCCTAGAAGTCGAACTAGCAACGGCTGTCGCACATTGTTCTTCCAAGTCCCACCGGGTTAGATCAATCACAAGGTGTATGCCCTTTGTAGCCTTCCCAAGATTCTGCCTATAGAAACGGTCTTCCTGCAACACTACAATGACATTCACCTTCACGGAAGCTCAATAGAAGTCTCGGAAGCTCACTAGAAGAAGACAAGACGGGAAGATGAGGGAAGATGAGGAAGAAGGGAAAATCCAAACAAGAGAAAACAAGATGAAAATGAGAAATTAAGACTCCGACAGGCTTCTAGTCCGGATTCTGACTAACAAGCCATCCTTGCTTGTAGTAATTTAGGGAGGAAGACAACAAATTCGCTTACAGTTACACAGGCTTCGACTTGAGGATGTCGTCTTTTGCTGTGGAAAGACGTCTGTGGAAAGACGTGGATACGGATGCCGTCCGTATGTGGATCCTAAGTGCTCCACTGGATGAGACAAGCTTCGACTTTCCACAGCTTCTACAATCACTGTCACTCAAGGAGAATACTTCTCATGCACAATGGGTACCCACTGCCTGATTTGAGTGTAGACAAAGCTTCTGCACTCAAATCCAAAATCCATTCCCCGAGAAGAAACACATTGGTGTTGGGAAGCTCACTCTCTCTACTTCCTGCTCCTACTCCTCGACACACCACCTTAACAACAAGATTACACGATGATGCCGTTCCCTGCTCTAAATTGTCCACTACCTCCATCTACATCTTCGATCCATTGCTGGAAGCGAGGATGCAGACTCCTCCGGTGTAATCCCAATCTATTCGTATGTCTCTAACATCGGGTGTAGTGTGTATACACTGTATTCACAAGGTGTCTAATGTGTACATGTGTTTAGTGCGTCTAATGTGTGTGAAATGCTACTCTGTCTTCTAACTTATACTACTACCTTGAGGTGCTGTAACGACCTATCTACACATAGGAAGTTTGTCTATTAGTAAGGTATTTAGTTATAACTAAGTGTTGAGAATGTTTATTTGCTGCCCAAGTACTTTAAGGAGGTATCAAGTAAGTTATGACTAGCTAAAGTTAGTTATGATTAAACTTAACTGTACTTTTGGCAGAATTCAGATATTTCCTAAAGAGTGAGCATTATTATCTTGTCATCTTGTCTAAAAGGTAGAAAGGAGGTGAAAAGTATCCCTTATCTCCTTTTGGCTTGATATTAGTGGTTGGATTAAAGTTGTGGACTTTGTGGGCATTAAAAACAAGAAGAGATTCCACATGTCTCTTTTTTAGTGGGTCCTAGTGTAGAGGGGGTGGAAATTCGAGATTCCTTAAGAATATTCTAGAATCCTTCTAGAAGTTGTTGACTTTGAAAGAATAAGCCCATGTGAAAAGATAAAAAGCCCATGTGATTAATGCTTTTACCTTAAGTAATATCTTAGTAAAACCCGGTAAAAGTAGTTACGGCTGAGTTACCGGAGGGTACCAAAGTAAAAATCTAGAATGTATAAATAGAGGAGTAGAGAAGAGCTTCTCATCCTTGTTTTCACATCGTCGTAATGACAACTTGAATAATATAGAGAGTGTGTGATATTTTAGCATGTGAGAACTTGAGAGACGTCGTTAGAATGGAGGATTTTAGTTGAGAGTTTATCGAGGATTTGAGTTGATGAGTTTAGGGGTGTATGAATGATTGAACACAACATCTTTCTCTTCAAGTTCATGGTGTGCTTCCGTCAAAGCCATCAGAGGTGACCCCTGAGTGAGAGATAGGCCCGACAGGTTGCAGATTCATCGATGACTATCGTGGAGGTTGAGAGATTGGGGGTAGTTGATCGACAGGACCGCGGAGGATTTACATTTTTGGTTCCGTTGCCGAGACCTCACTTGAAGGGATCGTTGAAAGATGTTTAGAGTTCAGTTCTATATTCGACAAAAAGAGATCATGAGAAAGCACATGGAGAGAACGTTAGGAGGAGAGAGAGCTAACGCGATGTTAGCAACGCTAGAACCTTTCGTGTATCCCGTAGTGATCTATGACGCGTTCGAGGTCATTCTTTACATCTTGTTCACTTAGAAAGTGTTTGAGGAGAGTTGAAAGGGAATGAAACAAGAGTTGTAGAGAAAGGAGGAGAGAGAAGTTATTAGAGGAGAAAAATTTTAGAGTTTAAGAATTCAGCTCTGTGAAAATTTGTACAGTCGCTATCAGATTTTTTGTGTATTTTATTTTCCTGAGAAACTTTCCAGTGTTTTAGATTGGCTAACAAGCTATCTAGGACAACAGAAATCAGGAGAAAAGGTGGTATGGAGAGAGAGCTATGAATTTTCAAAGTTGAGGGGGTTTATTCACGAGATTTGAGAAATTCTGCTCTCTGGAAAAGTTTTACAATTATTGTCAGATTTTCTGTGAATTTTATTTTCTTGTGAAAACTTCTAAGATTGTAGCTTGTCTGATGAGCTATTAGAAGAAACAAAAATCATGAGAAGATGATGTCTGAAGAGGGAGATAGAATTTTTCAAAGTAGAGGGGGTTGACAACCATGAGAGAAGTGAAAATATACAAATTTCTATTCTTTAAAAATTTGTACAGTCAGCATCATCTCTTATGATTAAGGAATTTTCTGTTGAAACTTCATGAGTTAGTAGCTTGGAGGTTGAGCTACTGGAGATCACAAAAATCTTGGAGAGATCTCTTACCGATTAAGAGATATACGTTTTGACATACAAGGAGATCTTGAAGATACTACATGAGGAATCCAGTTCGAGTGTAGAGGTTGAAGAAGAGACGTTTGGGAGTTAGAACGGAGACGGAAAAGCCAAAGTTAGGTATAGAGGAGTTGTGATCACGCATCTATTGCAGTTGAGGTGCCCTTTTTGCTCTATATCAAGAAGCTTTTGCGAGCATCGGCGCAGATGCGAAGAAGATTGAATTCAAAGCACCATTCACTGTGGAGGCCACGAATGCTCCTGCGAAGTAGAGTGTGATCTTTACAAGAGTGACTTTAAGATGTCTGCTAGGATCAGTACAGACGATGGTCATGAGGATATTATCTTAGACTCTTAATTTTAGATTGGATTCTATATCATGTATAATACACGATTTTCAGTATAAAGCTCAAAAGAGTTAAGAAAGTGATGTAGAGTTATTTTCCTCAAAGATATTTTGTCCACTTAATGGTTGAGAAGGTGCAACATGAGTGGAAGTTCAAAAGATTGGAAAGTTGGACTTAGAAACCTTCCTCAAAGTTTAGATGTCATAGTAAGTGTCGGAGAGCTCGAAGGAGATTATCATTGAGTTTGAGAATCCTAGTACAAAATCTCAAGTAGAATCTCCGAGGAGAAGAGTAGAAACCGACTTGTGGTGTTATTTCTGTAGAGGGTTAGGACATAAAGTAGTGAACTGTCCAACTAGGATCAGAGCAGAGAGAGCCAAAGGAAAGCGAGAGTTTACTGATTTAAGTCTTCGAGTGGGTCCATCTTCACCAGCACCAATTCATCTTCTAAGAGAAGACCCTTGTCCAAGTTGTGGAGTGGATGATCTATCAAGAGGACACAAGTGCGTCGATGTGGTCGCCATACTTACGTCAGTAGTCGAGAAGTGGGACGAGACTCAAAGAACTGAGATGGAGAAGTTATCGACTTCAAAAGAGGACTCGGCTAAGTTGTGATGGAGATCGTCATTCGGATGGTGGAGAAGGCGGTGATGCGACTCAGGCTCATGATTATCTTGGGAGAAGAGATGGCACAAGAGGTGTTGTTACAACCATTTCTTTTTATTTTACCTATGGTAGATTATTCGCGAATGGAATTGATGATGTTCGTATTCTTAGTTATTGCACAAAAATTAGAAGGGTAGAAGAGTAGTTACAATATGGGCAAGTTACCAATGTTTCATGGGAAGGACAATGAATATGTAGAACCATTTGTACGAGACTTCAAAAGGGGTTGCATCGGAAACAACGTGAGAAAGAAGGAAGAATGGGTGTTGTTACTCTAGAGTTTTTAGAAGATTTTGCTCTTACGTGGTATGAAGACCGAGTGAAGAGCAAGACACCTGGTGCAGTTGAGGACACATGAGAGACGTTAAGTAATGCACTCATCGAAGAATTTCTTCCAGAAGAGAGTTATGAGAAGCTCATGGTGGAGCTTACTCATTTGAAGCAACGGGACGACGAGAAAGTTCGGCAGTATGCCGAAAGGGTGGATAAGTTGGAGCAACAGTTTCGGACGGTCTTACGGAAGAGTGGAGACAATGTGGAGCTAACGATGACGAGGATTGGAGAAGTATTGACCAAGAACTTGGTGGGAGGATTGAGACCTTCAATTCGAACCCAAGTGAGGTACGAGAAGCCAGCAACCAAAGCGGATGACATCAAGATCCCGATAAATATGGAAGAGAGTTTGGATGAAGAGGATATCATCCAACCTCATCATGCCGCTCTGGTGTCGACTCCGACTCTTGGTTTAACCACAACGATAGCATCTGCACCATCACAATTGATGATCGCTTCAACGTCAGCTCTTACTCCAACGGTGGTGCCAAGATCATTTGTCCCTACTGCGATGTCTACTGCCACCTCTGATTTCCATGCTGAGTTGAAGAGCATCACCAATACACTTGCGGATCTCAAGATAAACGTGGTGCAGCTACGCGAATGGAGGAACAAAGATGGAGGAGGAGGTCAAAGAGGTTACGACAACAATCCCAATCGAGGAAATCAAGGTAACTTTGGAGGCAACCAAGGTAACTTTGGAGGAATCACATGCTGGACTTGTGGAGGTTCTCATTTCCAACGAAACTGTCCTAACAACGGAGCAAGGGGTGCTGAAGCTGTCAAAATGAATGTTGGTGGAGGAAATTCATCACAAGCACGAGACAAGGGAGTGGCTACTATCGACGTAGTGCGAGATCCCATCTATGAGAAGAGAGAGAGCTCGAACTCATCTCATGCACCGGTGGAGCTTTTAGCTCAAGAAAGAAAACGAACTCGATTTTCTGATGAACCAGTTTTCATGGAGGAGTCACCAAGTAGAAGTACTATTTCGAGTGCACCAAGGGAGCCAAGAAGGAAGTTGGGGATGACGGATTTCACCATTTCATCTTCTCAAGCGAGATATGATGTGGTTGAAGATGTGGGTACTCAGAAAGTCAATATCACTGTTGGACAACTGATCGCACTTAATCCTAATTTACGAAGAGAACACAGAGGAGGATTGAGTTCTAAAAGAAGCAAAAAGAATAAACCCAAGAGCAAGACATCGAAGTCTGTGGGAGTTGGTGTGGTGGATGTGCATGCTTCAGAGGTATGCACTAGAGCTTCAAAGATTGAAGTCCGACTGAATGGTCACTACGTCTCTGACGTGTTGGTGGATGGAGGGTCGGCTGTAAATGTCATATCGGAGAGGTTGATGAAGAAGTTGAGGATGGAACCAACTCGTCCGGCTAGCATTGTCGTGGGGATGGCTAACAAGCAACAGTGTGTTGGAGACCTCTTGGTGTGTTGGAGAAGGTGGTCGTGTCTGTGATGGGAGTTCAGACACTGATGTCCTTTCAAGTGTTAAAGGACTCTAGTTATGATTTACTCCTGGGTAGGCCTTGGTTGAGAGCTGTGCGCACCACTGATAGGTGACACAAGGGATATTTACGAATTGGGCCTAGAGATCATAGAGTGATAGTACCTCTCTCGGGTGTTGGAGTTATGACTTCTGACTCTGATAGACCCGCTAGTGACTATTGGGAATCTGATACGGAAGATGATCAGAGTGTCTCAGAAGTAGATACCGGAGATTCTTATGATCAAGAATCCTCGTCTGATGACGAAGGATTTGATCGAGATGAATCATTACATCAGCTTAGTGCTATAGACTTGTTGCCTCGATCAGCAGTGTAGAAAGATCTTGACAAAGAAGAGTTGAGTGAGACAGAGATTGTGAGAAGACTCTCTACCCTGAAGTTTGGTATTAATGTCACTCAAGACGAGAAAAGTAGATTCTTAGATATATTTCGGAAATATATCCATGTGTTTGCTTTCAGTTACAAGGATTTGAAGGAGGTGACTCTAGAGACTCATCGGATCAAATTGGAAGAGAACGCAAGACCAGTTCGACAGAAGCAGAGAAGAGTCAATCCTACAATGACAATGATGATCAACGAGGAGATAGACAAGTTGAAGGAGGCAAGTTTCATCTACGAGGTGGAGAACTCAGAACGGGTTTCACTCATTGTGATTGTCAAGAAGAAGAATGGTAAGCTACGAGTGTGCATAGACTATAAGAAGTTGAATGCAATTACCAAGAAGGATTACTATCCTCTACCATTCATAGATGAGATTTTGGAGGAAGTTGTTGATCATGAGTGGTACAGCTTTGGTGATGGTTATAGTGGGTATAACCAAATCAAGATAGCACAGGAGTACCAGCAATTGACTACTTTCACTACTCCTTGGAGAACATTTGCATTTCGAGTGATGTCATTCTGACTGTGTAATGCTCCGGCCACGTTTCAAAGGTTCATGAACAAGGTGTTTGAACCATTCATAGGAAAGTTTGTCCGTGATTTTATTGACGATTTTTGCGTGTACGGACGAAAGGAGGATCACTTTGATCATGTGATCAAAGTTTTATAGCGGTTGGAGCAAGCCAATGCTTCTCTAAATCCAGAAAAGTGCATCTTTGGCTGCGAAAAAGGTCTACTGTTGGGACACATTATTTCCAAGAACGAGATGCGGTAGATCCTGAGAAGGTGAAGAAGATTGTGGATCTTCCATTTCCGATCAACTTGACAAAGTTGAGGCAGTTTCTTGGCATGGTTGGATATTATCGTAGGTTTGTCTTGTCCTTCTCGAACAAAAGCAATAGCTTTGACGATGTACATGAAGAAAGGAGTTGATTTTGACTTGATAGTGCATGATCAAAAAGCAAAGGAAACATTTGAGGAGTTGAAAAAGACATTGGTGACAGCTCCTATACTTGCTAAACCTGAGTGGAGTAAAGCATTTATTCTGTATACGGATACCTCCAATGTAGCAATCGGATGTACATTAAGTCAGTTAGATGGAGAGGGGCATGATCATCCTATAGCTTATGCTAGTAGGCAGATGGTTCCAGCGGAGAAGAATGATTCCGTGACTGAACGAGAAGGATTAGCGGTGATCTTTGGATTGGAGAAATTTCGACACTACTTGCTAGGAGAGAAATTTTCCATAGTCACAGATCACAAAGCTTTAAAGTATATCTTTAATAAGCTTAATGCCGAAGGTTGTATTGCTCGTTGGAAGATCCTTCTAACAGAATACGATTACGTGATTGAAGATAGACCAGGGAAAAAGCATGCAAATGCTGATCTTTTGTCGAGGGCTTATGATGATGAGGGAGAAGAACCGTTTGATGATTCATTTCCAGACGAGCATCTGATGACCATCACAAGCATTGAGGAGATATCGGACGAGTACAAGGAAATCTGGAGTTTCCTTGCAGATGGCTCTTTTCCAGAAGGTATGCATACCAGAGAACGTAACGCGTTGATCAAGAGATGCAAACCTTACACCATGGTGGAGGGAATTCAGTTTCATCAAGGAGCAGATGGCTTACTAAGGAGAGCAGTTGGTTAGAAGGAGGCGTTCAAGCTAATGCACGAGTTTCACGACGGTACTGTTTGCGGAGGTCACTTTGCTGGTAAGATAACAGCCTTCAAGATTTTGGATGCTGGTTATCATTGGAGAGGTATTTTCAAGGAAAGTTTAGACTATTGTAAAACTTGTGACGTATGTCAAGCATTTGCTCTTAAGTCTACTAGAACACCTCCGTTAAGATCAATTTCAGTGTTAGGATCATTTAAGAAATGAGGTATTGACTTTGTAGGTCCTCTTAATAAGACACCTTGAGGCAATAGATATATTGTAATCGCCACTGATTACTGTACGAAGTGGGTAGAGGCTAGATCTTTGAAGGAGACTAATGAAACGGAAGTTGGTAGATTCCTATGAGAGAGGATCATCACAAGATTTGGATGTCCGTTAGAGTTAGTCTCAGATAGAGGAGGAGAGTTTGTAGAGAGCATGACTACTGCTATGCTACAACACTTTTCTATCAAGCCACGAGTAACGACCTCATACAAACCAAATGCTAATGATCTGGCGGAGAAGACCAATCTTACACTTTGTATGTTGCTCGTCAAAGATGCTGGTGTTTGAGACAGCGAAATATACTTGGATAAGAGGTTACATGTCATCCTATGGGAGTATCGAACGACAACAAAGACTTCTACTGGGTACTCCCCATTTCGACTGGTTTATGGAGTGGAGTCCAAGTTGCCGATCCAATTCGAATTAGATACTTTTCAAACCATTCAACGAAAGTTGAAGAGGTCGAGGAGAGAAGACGTGGTTAGGTCAAGAAGGGAGCAACTAATGGAGTTGGAAGAGACCCGAGCGATAGCAATGATCCGGATGGAACGAGCTCAGGCGTATCAAAAGAAGAGTTACAACAAACGTTTGGGCAAGAGGGAAGTAAAATCTTTTCAAGTCGGAGATTGGGTAATGTTGTATGATGCTATCAGATTCAAGAGGGCTATGAAGAAGTTTCTTCCTAGATATTTTGGTCCTTTTGTTGTAGATAAGGTGTGGAGCAACTTCACATATGACCTTCAGGAATTGGGAGGAAGGAGATTTGATCGTGTCAACCATGACAAGTTGAAGTTGTTTCATAGATGAAAGTTCTCTCTTCACTCCGAGGACGGAGTGAAAATTTAGTCCGGGGATAAAATGTAACGACCTATGTTACACATAGGAAGTTTGTCTATTAGCAAGGTATTTAGTTATAACTAAGTGTTGAGAATGTTTATTTGCTGCCCAAGTACTTTAAGGAGGTATCAAGTTAGTCATGACTAGCTAAAGTTAGTTATGGTTAAACTTAGCTGTACTTTTGACAGAATTCAGATATTTCTGTGGTGCCCACAAATTACAGGATGCACGAATTTTTGAAATTTTTAAGAATAATGACTTGTTTGTATAACTGAAGAAGCGTTGTTACTTAAGGTTACGTCTTCCTTAACAGGAAGATGATCTAAAGAGCTGTTTGTAATAAGAAGTTGACTTCTTCAGAAGACGACCGTCTTCGGAAGATCGTCTTCTCAGTTGCGTCTTCAGAAGACGAGAAGACGGCGGAAGACACCTATCTTTCAGAAGACAGCGACCGCGAAGGACCAACCACGAGTTTTCGGGTAAGACAGTAGGTGTACCTACTGGAGCGCACCGAATAGGTAGGTAGGTCAGGAAGACACCAAGGACGAGAACCCCTAATCTGCGGGGAAGATGCGTGAGGAAGCACATTAGGCACCTTCCAACTTCCCGCAGCATGGCGCGTCTGAAGAAGATCGATTGAGAGAGTGAGCTTCGCGAGCTAGCATTGAGAGAGGAATCAAGTGAGACATCGAGGTAGGAGAGAGTAAGTTGGCAGCTAGGCGAAGGGTGAGATCGAATTACGGGAGCACAAACAGCAGAGAAAGCGAAGGCGTTTCTGTGGAGCTTCCGAGAAGCTGACAGTGAAGAGTGGCGAGTAGAAGCAGAGGTGGAATCGAGGTGTGGACCAAAATTGACAGCAGGCGCAGTCGTGTGGAATCGAATTGGAAGCTAGGACAAGAGCCAGAAGCGCGCGGAGGTCGAAGGCAACTCGGGGAGCCGAAGAAGACTGTAGAGGTTCTTCTCCCTGTTCTTTTCCCCTCCCACTTCTTCTCGCCTTTTCTTGGTACTCCCCGCGCTTCCTTGATTGTGTGCAGGCAGCCTGATCGATTACCCCACCCCCATTCTTTCTATTGAGACATTGGGCGCGGAAGCGCTACCCAATTTCTGTCGAGACATCTCTTTGCTTCTTCCCGAGCTCAATTCGAGCTCCTAGCCCTCAAATTGGAGACCCCAACTATCAATTTCCCTACCCCCCTACCTCTCTATCCCCGAAACTTGGAACAGAAGACGATTCGGAAGATGGGAACATCTTCGGAAGACGCTTCTTGAACTTGACTGTCTTCGGAAGACCGTCTTCGGAAGACTGTCTTCGAAAGTCGACTGAACACAATTCGTATCAAGAGTGGATTTGCTTTGCTTTTGTGTTTAGAGAGGCTTGGTACGAATCCTGAGTGGAGTGGTGAGTTGTTGTGTTAATTCGAGAAGTTGGAAGTCGGGAACTAGGTCTGTGCCTCCCGGTCTTCCAAGCTTCTCAACTCCCCATCTTCCTAGAGAGACTAGAAGACTGGAAGGCTGGCAAAATGAGCGAGAAGACGCGAGGGTCCATTCGGGTCTCTTCTGTCCGATCCATAGCAACCGTTCCTTCTTCTTCTTGAACTTAGAAGAGAGTTGTGAGAAGTCTTGCTGGCAGAATCTGGAGGGAATGGTCGAGGGTCATGTCTTCCCATCATGCAGCAAGCTTCTTCTGAGTGCGTATGAGAGGTGAGAAGTCAGAAGAACAGAGTGCAGTTGTCTTGAGTCTGTTGTGAGGATAGATTGCGTGTAGGAAGACGAAGACAGGTGAGACCTGTGAAGGGAAGTCTGACTTCGAGAAGTCTTCCGAGAAAGACATTGAATCGGAAGCTGTCCCAAGTATCTTCCCAGAGGCCACTGTCACCGCAGGAGCCCGCAACCATCTTCTGAACCTTTCTCATACTCTACTTCTTGCATATCTTGTATCTTCTGATAGGAAGTAGGATGTAATGCAAGGTGGGTTGTCTTCTTGGTAATCCATGCGAGGCCTTGCTTAGATAGGATTGTTTAGATATAGCTCGGAAGACGAGAGCTATCTAGGAAGTACTGTTAGAATCTCGGAAGACGGAGTAGCTGTCTTCTGGAAGACTAGTTTCGTCTTCTGAGAAGTAGAAGCTAGACTGTGGGCACTCGGGAAGAACTGAGCCTTCAGCTCATAGTAAGTGCTTGTGGTTTAGTGCAACAGATCTTCCAGGTATGTCGATGCATCCGCGAGGCTTGGTGTTACCCACGGCAGAATTGACCGAGGCCACTCCTTTCCTCAAGGAGTTGGGTCCCGACTTCTTCCTGTGGGATTGGAACCTCGCAGATCAAGGGCTTCTGGAGGAGGTGTGGCCCGCGTTACCACCGCGTAACCGTGTACCTGCGAAGGTAGGAGTAGCTCGGGGAAAATCGTCTTCCTGGACTGAAGACTGGTGGCGTAAGGCGTTTCACAGGCCTGAGACCGAGAACCGAGGATATTGGTACGAGAAGAAGATCTTGCCTAGGATTGTGAGTTCATGGCATGTGCCTGGGAGTACCACCTGCCTTTTCGTGGAAGACAGGCAGGGGAAGAACGGTTGGAAGATAGAGTCTTACCGGGAGCCGAAGAAGCGACTTCTGGCGAAGTTGTTTCTGCATCTTTTCCCCAAAGGAAAAGCGCAGAAGACAAGGTACTTAGGAGATCAGGACGTGGAGTTCCTGGAATCAGTGTGGGATGACAGAGTGCCAATCTACTGAGGCGCGTACATCCACAACTATGTACGGACGGAGCTAGCATACTTGGGTACCCCAGCGGGAGGACATCTGACGCCCTTCTTCTGCTACTTGTATGTAGCCATGGGGGATCTTAGGGAAGATCAGCTGGCAGTGTATGGGCCAATGGAGCGACAGGAGGTGAAGGAGGAGACCTCGGAAGACGATGACCGAGAGGCAGCAGCAACGCCCTCTCCCACTCTGATGCCACAGCTGAGACCCGGCTCTCACCAGAAGACGCTTCCGGTGAGGGAAGACTAGTCTAGTGGGTCGGAAGACGCCACGCCAGTGAGAAAGATGGGTCACAGAAGTGTATCGAGGACACCCATCTCCCTCATTCATTCAGGATCGGAGTCGGACTCGGAGGAAGACTTGCTGAGTACCCGATCGGAGCAGAAGACAGCTTCTGTAACACCTGGGAGTCTTCCGAAGACTCCAGAAGACGAAGGATGGATGGGCGCTCCTACTGCGATGCGAGGAAGCGCAAAGAGGAGAGCCGCTCCTGCCACGAGGAGTCTTCCACCCCGGAAGATGAGAAGAGTAGCTTCTTCTCGTGCGCAGAAGATGAAGGCCGTAGTGGTGGAAGAGGCTTCCTTGCCTCTAGAAGACAAGGTCGACACCTCCGAGCGAGTGGTGGGGATGAACTTGTCTTCCACAGGAAGACGACTGGAGGAGTTCAGTGCCTACTTCCAGAAGGAGATCCAGCCCGCTATGGAGTTGCTGGAGAGGAGAGCGAGGGCACAGGAGAAGCCTTTACAGCCTGGATTCGGCCTGCGCACCTTGCTGCGACAGGAAGACAGCCAGCAGAAGACGGAGTCGCTGGAAGCTAGTCTCCGCACCACGGAGAAGCTTGCAGCCAGGTACAAGGCGGAAGCAGCCGTTTCTGCCAAGGAGTCGATGCAACTTCGGAAGAGCAACCAGGAGTTGCAGGCGCGAGTACAGCAGCGCGATCAGGAAGTTCTCCGAGTGCGGGAGAAGATCACTGCCCTCGCAGAAGAGCAGACCACTTGGAAGATGCAGCGAGAAGCCGCAGAAGCGTGAGCTGCAGTGGAGAAGACGCGGAGGGAAGCAGCGGAGGCTCGTGCGCAGACGATGCTAGCTCAGTCGGTAGAAGCGCTTCGGAAGAAGTTCAACTTCACCGCGGGTAAGAAGTTACTTACCTTAGCTAAGGAATGGGACAGCGGGTCCAAGACGAGGTTGGTGGAATGCAGAGATAGCATGTTCAGGTACCTGGATAGACAGATAGAAGGAGTGAAGACACTTTATGGTCTTCTCTCACTTCCGACACCTGCAACCGCATCTTCCCAAGCCCTAGCACCCTCGACTGGGTCCGGAATGGAGAATGAGGAGTTCGATCTCGCTGTACACTTGGTGGTGACAGCGTTGGAAGACGAGAAGACTCCAGAAGACGCCCCGGAAGACATGATGTCTTCTGGAAGACATGAAGACGAGCCATCTTCCCAGGTATTCCGCGTGGAGGAAGCGACTTCCCCGGACCCCTATGAGGTCGCCATGGTCCCTAGTACTGCATCTGTGCCTCAGAAGACCGAAGACGCACCATTCGACTCGTCTTCCCAGAAGACCATTCCGTCTTCCGAAGTCGAAGCCGAGGAAGACGCAGCCGCAGAAACAGCAGGGCCAGCGAAGAGCGAGGAGAGGGAAGCTACCCCAGTGGTACCCGAGGTAAGTGCAGGGCTTCCCAGCCCATCAGAAGTCGAGGTAGTAGCTCCGGTAGGAACAGATCATGTGGAGATTGCCACCGAGCAATCCGAGTAGTTAGCAAACTCAATCGACACTTCCAGATTTAGTAGGATCGGACATGCTATCTTAAGGGTGGCAGTTTTCCATGTAAAAATAGTTAGGACCCCATGTGACAGCATAGGTAGCGTAGGAGTAACACAGTGGAGGGCTAATTGGGAAGAGGGACCGCATGCATGTGAGGTGACAACCTCTTGTCAGCGCCTCTCTCTCTCTCCCTGGTGGTCGCCTCCCCTGACTCTCGAGGCAGATGGTTAAGTAGGATCGTAGAGTAGGAAATGGAGCTCTGCCAGTTCTGCCAGTTCTGTAGAATTCTGTAGTAACTGAACATACACACCGATTCTACAGGCAGGCAGGCGAGACACATTAGAGCAGAGACAGTCTTAACGCACTACACCCGTTGTTGGAAACATACGAATAGTCTTGGAATATACAGGAGGGGTCTGCATACTCGCACCAGCAGTGGTTCGAAGATGTAGATAGAAGTAGTGGACAGTCTAGGAACAGAGAACGGCATCCTCGTGCAGTCCTGTTAGCTAGGCTGGTGTGTCGAGGAGTAGACGCAGGAAGTAGCGGGAGTGAGCTTCCCAATGCCATTGTGACTTCTTCTCGGGGAATAGATTGTGGATTTGAGTGCAGCAGCTTCTCTCATGTCTTCTGGGTGGTGGAATGTATTGAATTCGCTCCCAATTGTGCATGGGAAGTGTTCTTCTTGAGTGGCGGTGAATGTCAACAGTTGTGGAGTGTAGCTTGACTCGTTCAGTAGAGCACTTGGGATCTACGTACGAACGGTCTTCTGGGTAATGGATCCCAGAAGACAGAGCAGTCAGAGCAGCGAAGTGAAGAAGAAAGAAGCCTTCTTCCCGCAACAGAAGACGACATCCTCGAGTAGAAGACGGTGCTACAGTACTCACGTTTGTTGTCTTCCTCCCCAAACTATTACAAGCAGGGATGGCTTGTTAGTCAGGATCCGGACTAGAAGCCTGTCGGAATCTTAATTGCCCTTTTTCATCCTGTTTTCTCTTGTTTGGATTTCTTCTTCTTCCCATCTTCCCTCATCTTCCCCATCTTCTTATCTTCTTCTAGTGAGCTTCCGATACTTCTATTGAGCTTCCGTGAAGGTGAATGTCGTTGTAGTGCTGCAGGAAGAGAACTTCCGTAGACAGAAGCCTGGGAAGGCTACAGGGGGCATACACCCTGTGATTTATCCAACCCGATTGGAATGTGAGTGTGAGAGTAAGGTGTATCGACTGTTACTAGTCGATTTCTGCGAAGCCGGACAGCCTTCTGGAGGTGTGAGAAGACGAGCTAAACCCCCAAAAGACGAGAATCGCTTCGGGAAGACGGTATCGAGAAGACCGGAAGAAGCAACCTGGAAGCAAGAAGATCGTCTTCTCGAGCTTCTCTGTGAATAGTTGTATGATATTGTAATTGGTAGTTGTTTGTTTGGGTCCAGAGCACCATTTGGCGTGTCTGGAAGACGTGTTGTTTTGTGTAGGTTTTGTGAGAAGACGGGATTTCTAGGCAAAACCCGTGTGTTTGTGTGTTTGAACAGATCTTAGAACTTAGAGCAGCGTTACTTGTGCAAATCCTCTGTGGGAACGATATCTTGTATACTAAATGGGCAAAAGGAGAAATCCTACGTCACTACAATTTCTTAAAGAGTGAGCACTACTATCTTGTCATCTTGTCTAAAAGGTAGAAAGGAGGTGGAAAGTATCCTTTATCTCCTTTTTGACTTGATAATAGTGGTTGGATTAAAGTTGTGGACTTTGTGGACATTAAGAGATTCCACATGTCTCTTTTTTAGTGGGTCCTAGTGTAGAGAGGGGGTGGAAATTCGAGATTTAACTTGGGCTTCTCCGTCTCTGTTCGAACTCCTAAACGTCTCTTCTTCCACCTCGTCATTCGAACTGGATTCCCCATGAAGTATCTTCAAGATCTCCTTGTATGCCAAAACGTATATCTCTTAGTTGGTAAGAGATCCCTTCAAGATTTTGTGATCTCCAGTAGCTCAACCTCCAAGCTACTAAATCATGAAGTTTCAACAGAAACTTCCCTAATCAGAAGAGATGGTGATGACTGTACAAATTTTCAGAGAACTGAAATTTGTATATTTTCACTTCCCTCATGGTTGTCAACCCCCTCCACTTTGAAAAATTCTCTCTTCCTCTTCAGACCTCATCTTCTCATGATTTCTTTTGTCTTGGATAGCTTATCAGCCACTCTAAAACACTGGAAAGTTTCTCAGGAAAATAAAATTCACAAAAAATCTGACAATGACTGTAAATTTTTTCCAGATAACAGAATTCCTCAACTCTCACGAATAGACCCCCTCAACTTTGAAAATTCATTGCTCCCTCTCTAGACCACCTTTTCCTATGATTTCTTTTGTCTTAGATAGGTTATCAGCCAATCTAAAACACTGGAAAGTTTCACAGGAAAATAAAATTCACAGAAAAGTTGACAGCGACTGTACAAATTTTCCAGAGAGCAGAATTTCTAAACTCACAAATTTATCTCCTCTAATAACTTTTCTCTCCTCCTTTCTCTACAACTCTTGTTGCACCCTCTTTCAACTCTCCTCAAACCCTTTCTAAGTGAACAAGATGTAAAGAATGACTTCGAACGCGTCATATATCACTACGGGATACACGAAATGTTCTAACGTTGCTAACATCGCGTTAGCTCTCTCTCCTCCCAACGTTCTCTCCATGTGCTCTCTCATAATCTCCTTTTGTCGAATATAGAACTGAACTCTAAACATCGTTCAACGATCCCTTCAAGTGAGGTCCCGGCAACGGAACCAAAAATGTAAACCCTCCGCGGTCCTATCGATCACTACCCCCCGATCTCTCAACCTCCACGATCGTCATCCACGAATCTGCAACATGTCGGGCCTGTCTCTCACTCAGGGGTCACCTCTGATGGCTTTGATGGAAGCACACCATGAACTTGAAGGGAAAATGCTGAGTTCACTCATTCATACACCCACAAACTTATCAACTAAAAATCTCCTTAAACACATCAACTAAAAATCCTCCATTCTAACAACGTCTCTCAAGTTCTCACATGCTAAAAATATCCCACACTCTCTATATTACTCAAGTTGTCATTACGACAATGTGAAAACAAGGATGAGGAGCTCTTCTCTACTCCTCTATTTATACATTCTAGGTTTTTACTTTGGTACCTCGGTAACTCAGCCGTAACTACTTTTACCGAGTTTTACTAAGATATTACTTAAGATAAAAGCATTCATCACATGGGCTTTTTACCTTTTCACATGGGCTTATTCCTTCAAAGTCAACAACTTCTAGAAGGATTCTAGAATATTCTCAAGGAATCTCGAATTTCCACCCCCCTCTACACTAGGACCCACTAAAAAGGAAACATGTGGAATCTCTTCTTGTTTTTAATGCCCACAAAGTCCACAACTTTAATCCAACCACTAATATCAAGTGAAAAAGGAGATAAGGGATACTTTCCACATCCTTTCTACCTTTTAGACAAGATGACAAGATAGTAGTGCTCACTCTTTAGCAAATATCTGAATTCTGCCAAAAGTACAGCTAAGTTTAACCATAACTAACTTTTAGCTAGTCATGACTAACTTGATACCTCCTAAAAGTACTTTGGCAGCAATTAAACATTCTCAACACTTAGTTAGAACTAAACACCTTACTAATAGACAAACTTCCTATGTGTAACATAGGTCGTTACAGATCTACTCTATCTGAACTCCTTATTCGGCTTCTGATAAAGTGGGAAGCCCTACGAGTACCTCGGGTGTCACTGAGGTGGCTTCCTCCTCAACATTCGTGGCTGACTCAGCTGGTGCGTCTTCTGGGAAGCTGAGTCGACTTGCGCTTCCTCGCTCTTTTGCGATACTTGTTCGACGCTGGGAGCTGTGGTGATCTCGCAGTGGTCCGAGGAAGTCACCTCTTCTACTCGAAACACCTTGGAAGACAACTCTTCTTCATGTCTTCCAGAAGACACATTGTCTTCCGAGGCTTCTTCTGTAGTCTTCTCGGCTTCCAACGCTGTCACTACCAAGTGGACAGCAAGGTCGAACTCCTCCTTCTCCAAATCTGTCTTGATCGCTGGTCCTGGAGCATGAGAAGATGTAGCCGCTGGTGGAGGGAATCGAAGGAAGACCATAAAGCGTCTTCAAATCGCCAATCTGCCGATCCAGGTAACGGAACATACTTTCCTTGCACTCCACTAGCATCGCTCTGGATTCTTCATCCCACTCCCTAGCTAGGGTGAGAAGCTTCCTACCCCCGGTGAAGTTGAACTTCTTGCGAAGTGCTTTCACCGTCTTGGCTAGCAATCCTTGCGCGTGAGCTTGTGCTGCTTCTCGCTGCGTCTTCTCTGCTGCAGCTTGTGCTTCTGCGGCTTCCCGTAGTGTCTTCCATGTTGTCTTCTCCTCTGCGAGGATGGTGATCTTACCTCTGACTCGCAGAACCTCCTGGTCACGCTGCTGTAGACGTGCCTGCAACTCCTGATTGCTCTTCCTCAGCTGTGCTGACTCCTTGGCAGAAGCGGCTGCTTCCGTCTTGTACTTCGCTGCAAGCTTCTCCGTGGTACGGAGGTTAGCTTCCAACGCTTCTACTTTCTTCTGGACTTCTTCCTGCTGCATCAGGGTGCGCAGACCGAATCCAGGTCTCATTGGCTTCTCTTGAGCCATCGCGCGCTTCTCCACCAACTCCATAGCTGGTTGAATCTCCGAATGGAAGAAGGCGCTGAACTCCTCCAACCTTCTTCTCACGGAAGACAGGTTCATCTCCATAATCCGATCGGAGACGTCTTTCTTGTCTTCCAGAGGTAAGGATGCCTCTTACACCACTGTGGTCTTCTGCTTCTGCGCACGAGAAGACACTATTCTTCTCATCTTCCGGGGTGGAAGATCCCTTCTCACGGTAGAAGCAGTTCTCTTCACTGCGCTTCCTCGCGTTGCAGTAGGAATGTCCATCCAACCTTCGTCTTTTGGAGTCTTCGGAAGACTCTCTATAGCTGCAGAAGCGGTCTTCTGCGTAGCTCGGACACTCAGTGGCTCCTCCTGAGAGTCGGACTCCGATCCAGAGTGAATGATCGGGAAGGAGGTGGTCTTCCTAGGTACGCTCTTAGGTCTCATCTTCCTCGGTGGTGTCGCGTCTTCCGAATCACTGGAGTCGTCTTCTCTCACCAGAAGCGTCTTCGGATGAGTGCTTGGTCTCATCTGCGGCACTAGAGTGGGAGGGGGAGTCATGGCCGCGGCTCAGTCGTCTTCTCCCGAGATCTCCTCCTTTATCTCGCTGCTGTCTTGTTGGTCCATACCTCGCCAACTGATCTCTTGTCAGGTCCCCCTTAGACACGTACAGATAACAGAAGAACAGGATGAGGTGTCCTCCTGCCTGGGTGTCCAAGTACACCAACTCTGTCTGAACGTAAGCGTGGAAGAAGACGCCCCAGTTGATAGGCAGCCCTTCCCAAATGGCTTCTAGGAATTTCACGTCTTGGTCTCCAAGATACCTCGTCTTCTGTGCTTTCTCCTTGGGAAAGAGATGGAGGAATAGCTTCACCAGAAGACGCTTCTGTGGCTCTCTGTAAGCTTCGACCTTCCATCCATTCCTTCCCTGTCTGTCCTCCAGAAAGAGGCAAGTTGTGCTCTCCGGCACGTGCCACTTCCCCGAGATCATGGGTAGGATCTTCTTCTCTAACTCATATCCTCGGTTTTCTACTTCTGACTTGTGGAAGGCCCTACGCCATCATTCCACTGTCCAGGAAGATGGTCTTTCACGGGCTACTCCTGTCTTCGCAGGTACATGGTTGCGGCGAGGCAATGCTGCCCAAACCTCCTCGAGAAGATCCTGGTCTACGAGGTTCCAATCCCACAGGAAGAAGTCGAGACCCAACTCCTTGATGAAGGTTTGATCTCGATCAACTCGACTGCCGGCAACACCAACCCTCGAGGATGCATTGTCATACTTCAAGCTCTGTTACACTAAGCCACATGCACTTACTGTGAACCGAAGGCTCAGTCCTTCCCAAGTCCTCACAGTCTAGCTTCCACTCTCAGAAGACGAATCTAGTCTTCCCAAAGACAGCTATTCCGTCTTCCGAGATTCTAACAGTGCTTCCTAAGTAGCTCTCGTCTTCCGAGCTATATCTAAACAATCCTAACTAAGCAAGGCATCGTATGGATTCTTAAGAAGACAACCCACCTTGCATTTCATCCTACTTCCTAACAGAAGATACAAAATATGAGAGAAGCAGATTGTATGAGAAGTTCAGAAGATGGTCGTGGGCTCCTGCTATGATAGTGGCCTCTAGGAAGACTCCCGGGACAGCTTCCGATTCAATGACGTTCTCAGAAGACTTCCCGTGACCAGGCTTCCCTTCATTGATCTCACATATCTTCTGCTTCCGACATGCAATCTAACCTCACAATAGACACAAGACATTCATATTATGTTCTTCTGACTTCTCACCTCTCATACACACTCAGAAGAAGCTTGCTGCATGACGGAAAGACATGACCCTCGACCATTCTCTCCAGATTCTGTTAGCAAGACTTCTCACAACTCTCTTCTAAGTTCGGGAAGTAGAAAGAATAGGTTGTTATGGCTCGGACAGAAGAGACCCGTAAAGGACCCTCGTGTCTTCTTGCGCATTCTGCCAGCCTTTCCAGCCTTCTACTCTCTCTAGGAAGATGTGGATTTGAGAAGCTCAGAAGATTGGGAGGCACAGGCATGGTTCCCAACTTCCAGCTACTCGAAACAACAAACAACTCACCAAGTCACTCCCGATGCGTACCAAGCCTCTCTCAACACAAAAGCAAATCCAATCCAATCTTGACAGGAATTGCACACAGTTGTCTTCCGAAGATATTCAGACATTCAGAAGCGTCTTCCGAAGATGTTCAGATCTTCAGAAGCGTCTGTCCAGAGATTCGGGAATAGAGGTGTGGTAGGATAGAGAAATTGATAGCTGTGAGATCAAATTGGAGAATGAGAGACAGGGAAGCTCGATTACAGCTCGAGAAGAAGCGAGAAGATGGCTATCAAAAATTAGGCAGAGCTTCCGCGTCCAGTTTCACAAAAGGGAATTTCGTGATGAAAAAAGCGATCGATGGGTTTCTTGCAAACAAGCGGGAAAGCGCGGTATCGTGTCGGATATTTTGTGCGTGAAGGATGTCCAGGAAAACGCGAGGTTCCTGGCTGTAGAGATGTTGTGTGTCGAACTTCCTGCGTCTCGATTTCACTCAGTACACAACCCCCGATCCATCTCTTCCCAAACCGTTTGAACCAGTGCGTAGCCTGCACAGATCTGAACCCAACGACGCCTTGCGCGTTTGCATTGGACTTCCAAATCTCCCGCACCGTCCACTGACAGGTCGCAGACGCAAGCAAACCCCTTAAGCAACCCTCTTATTACAGTCTCTATACGTACAGTTCTCTCTTGAATACCTGAATAATAAGAAGCAGGCCCCTTGCATCTTGATATAACGCCTGAAGCCCTGAATACCCAGTCAACAAGTAACTAGGGGTCTAGCTTGATTTTACCTTCTTTCGAATCGCATAACTTCTTCCCTGGATGTCCAAACGAAGTAAACAAGATGCCCATGGAAAGCTGACAACGAGCTCTACCCATCCATGTGATGAAAGTGAAGATCGGAAGTTGCGCCAAAAGCCCATAAGCTGGGGCCTAGCTTGTCTTCTCATGAGTGTCTTTGGAGCGACAAGCATCGAAGTTTGAATTTCAGGTAGGAGCCGGTCCACGACACGACATCCACCCCCTCCAAACCTGTGCATCCTCCGGTATGCACCAGAGATACCAACCAAGGAGTGGACCGGCACTCACACCATCTTGTCATCCTCCCTCCCATCTCAGTCAACCTCATCCTCAAGGTTGCAACCTGATCGTCATCTTGAAGTTGCTACCCTGCCATGATCCTCCCTAGATCCATGCTCATTGACTTTCACCTCGAACCTCCCATCCAATCACCCCTTCTAAATCTACACATCTTCAATATGCGAAGACATAGAAAGAATAACCCATCATATCATAGAAATGTCTTTCACTCGTCATGTAGAACCTCACCGTCGAGGTTTGTGACCTAAGTGTCGTAGTAGACATCCCCCATCCTGCCAATCATCACTCGTATCCTGACTATAACCCTCAACCTCAAGCATGTACATGTCGTTGTACGTAATCCTCTCTTCTTTTTTGTTTTTCTGAAAAAAAAGAACCACACTGCTGCAACCAAAATCCTCAACTGCAACCATCATTGTCTCGCTGTAGAATAGTATCTTCCTCAACCATCATCCTCCCTGATATCTTCTTCTGAAAACCCTTACAAACTCCAAGCATCACTCTCTCAACACAAATCACTTTCAGCAATGGCTTCTCCCCTGTAAGCCATCCTTACCCATCATCCTATACCCGTAGCCTGGAAAGCATCCGTCCACTCTCGTTCGTCCTCAGCATGTCCGTCCTTGATGAAGCCGATGTAAGCATCATGGACTTCCCTTGTAGTAGCATCCAAGACCTCCCGTGAAATGAATCCAACCTTGACATCTTGAATGCGCTCCTCCCAACCTCCCTTCACATCCATCGTCATCATATCTGCATCTGGTAGTTGTTTGTCAGCAATCAGATCACTCATGTCCGCTGTCTGCACCTCAAACATCTCCTCCGGTTGTGAAGGATTGCTCTCCATTGCCTGTTCAGGAAGAATAGTTTCCTGTTGAATCCTATCCTCCTGAGCTAGCCTCCCTGAAGAAGTATCTTGTTGGTCCTTCTTCTCGCACTGCATCGTGGATGCAGTATCCAACCTGAGCTCGTTTAGATCCTCGTGCTCATCCAAACCATCTCTATGGAGATCATGCTCAATCTCCTCCACCCTAGCACCATAACTTGTAGCTTCGTCAGCTACAATTGCATGTGCCGCAAGGTAATCATCCACAATCTTCTTCATCCCTCCTTTACCAACGTTGGCTTGAAGGAGAGTACCCGTACTTGTGAATGCAACCTTTCCATCCTCCCAAGAAATAACCTTACGTTGCAAAGACTCTGTAAAGTCGATGCAATCGTCCCGTTGATGGTCAGTACCATCACACCACATACACTGATGTACCCAAGCTGGTTTGGGTACAAGCTCCATCTCAGTCGATGATCCCTTATCCTCCAACCTAGTAACCTTAGCTTGCAGATCTTGCATCTTTTGCTGTAGGTCCTCGATGGTTGGATCCTTCTCCTCTACAACCACAACTGGAAGTTGAATCTCACATACTACCTGAACTGGTGTGGTAGTCAGCACTGCAGGTGTCAACCTTGTAACCCTTCCCCTTGTCTGCCTCTGGACAAGAAGCTCAACAGCTTCATGCACAACCTCCCAATTTCTTGTTAATCCTTCTTCTTCCTCCCCATCTTCCAGAAGTAGCTCCAACTGTTCCTGCCATGTTCATCGCAGCTTGAAGAAACAGCTCCGTCTTGTAGCTCTCCAAGGTTAGCTTGTCTACCCGAGGTAGTTGAGAGAATTGTCTCTCGAACTCTCTTAACAGCTCTGTAGGCTGTAAATCCTTGCTAGATCGGTTGACCCATTCCAAAAACGATTTCTTGGTTACTCGATCTGAGTTTCCCAAGAAATATTCCTCCATCAGCGCATGTGAAAATGTATCCCAGTTCCTCCCAAAACGCTTTGTTAGACCCTTCACATGCTCCCTTATCTCAAGCACCACAGCGAGTTCGAACATCTCGATCATCTCTTTCTCCGGTACACGATCCAAATCCATCTCCATCTTGTAATATCTCAAGTACTCAGAGATGTCTCTCCCACCAAAAAGATCAAACTTGTCGATCACTCTTCCAAGCGCCTTCTTCCCCAAAGCCTCCTTTTGTTGCTTCCCTTGCTCTTGTCGCATAAACAAAGTGAAGGCTTGAAACAATCGTGCAGTTGCTGCATCCAACTGCACCCCTGGTATCCCCTCTGATCTATCCATTTCGTCCAAAGTCATGGCTCGTCCCATCCTCCCATCCTCCCATGATCCCAACCGTCTAGAAATCCATCATCCCAGGTCCACAACATCCTCCCGAACAACCAAACCCATCTTCATCCTCGTTCATGATTGCTGATCTCTTCTGTCCAGTTCTGACACACAAATATCTCCACCCCGGACCTTCACGTCGAGTTCACCACCATATCGTGTCGGATATTTTGTGCGTGAAGGATGTCCAGGAAAACGCGAGGTTCCTGACTGTGGAGATGTTGTGTGTCGAACAGAGACAAGACAGAGAAGAACAACCACGAAAACGAACGCGCAATATATACCACTCCAAATGTATGTACACTGCCGTTTCTTTCTCCTAAGAGCACAAAACTGAGGAACAGACCAGAGCGGTCTGTAACCTACTTCAGAGCCCTAAAACAAACCCCTGAATCACAACCCTAACCCGAAACCACCGAAGCGTAGCTCCAAGCAAGAAAACTTCCCTTTGCTAACAAACAGAGCCACAGCAGTATCACGCGATCCAAACCCAAGTCCAAACCGCATCCATGTATAAGCTCTTAGCTAAAGCTAGCTACCACAAGCTGTATACAGCCAACCAGAACTCTAATGAACTCAAAAGAGTAAAACCCGTAGCGAAGAAACAAAAAAAAAGCCTATCTGTGAACTTCCTCCTTTCGCCGAACGGACTTCAGGTGTCGATAAGGTCTCCTCCGCTGACTCCGTTAACCTAGGAACCCTTCAGATCCGACTCCCAACAGCCGAGATATCGTCGATTTTCGGTCGCAGGTGATCGAAACTTCAAAAATTCCTCCCTGCGGCTTAAAACCGCACACACCGCACAAACGGATCGTCTAAACTGATATCCGTTTTCTCTGGCAGATAGATCTAGCTACCTTGAACCCAACAAGACTCCAAACAAGTCGTTTGGAGTTCCCCTTGCAAAACCACGCAAGAAATTTGGTCGCAGGTTGCAAAAAACTGACGTAAATCAGCTCCCTGCGGCACAAACTTGCTCTTCACACCCAAACCAACAATCCAATCCGCACACGGTCTTCTCCTATGAGTAGATGAAGACTCCCTGATCGCGTAGGCACCAAGAACGAAGAGCTTGGCTCACCGATCGCGAAGAACGGCCCAACCTCAAGTCGCAGGTGAACGAAAATCTGATGTAAGCGCTTCCCTGCAAGCCAATTTCACTCACAACTCCCAAACCGTCCGATGAAACTTTGTATCGTCTTCAATTTCCTGAAGAACTCGTTGTTCTGATCCCGATAGATCCAAGGACAACAAGTTTGGACTCCGGAATGGCCCGAACGGTCCAACTCTCCTTCACAGATAACTGAAATCCCAAATCTGCTTCCTGCGTCTCGATTTCACTCAGTACACAACCCCCGATCCATCTCTTCCCAAACCGTTTGAACCAGTGCGTAGCCTGCACAGATCTGAACCCAACGACGCCTTGCGCGTTTGCATTGGACTTTCAAATCTCCCGCACCGTCCGCTGACAGGTCGCAGGCACAAGCAAGCCCCTTAAGCAGCCCTCTTATTACAGTCTCTGTACGTACAGTTCTCTCTTGAATACCTGAATAATAAGAAGCAGGCCCCTTGCGTCTTTGATATAACGCCTGAAGCCCTGAATACCCAGTCAACAAGTAACTAGGGGCCTAGCTTGATTTTACCTTCTTTCGAATCGCATAACTTCTTCCCTGGATGTCCAATTGACGTAAACAAGATGCCCATGGAAAGCTGACAACGAGCTCTACCCATCCATGTGATGAAAGTGAAGATCGGAAGTTGCACCAAAAGCCCGTAAGCTGGAGCCTAGCTTGTCTTCTCATGAGTGTCTTTGGAGCGACAAGCATCGAAGTTTGAATTTCAGGTAGGAGCCGGTCCACGACACGACAGCGGGAACACTAAACCAAAGGCGAGAAGCGGTGGGAAGGAGAAAGAACATGAGAAGAACCTCAAACAGTCTTCTGGCTGCTCCCTGTAGTGCCCTGTGTAGTCAATTGTCTTTCAATGTTTGCTTCCCGGAATCTACAGGAGACTCTTTCAGCTCGATGATACTTCTTATTATCAGAGAATCCTCCTCGCTCTCTCTTTCTAGCCTCGATTCGATCCTAGCTGTCCACGATTTCACTATGCTCACTTGTCCTCATCCAAATTGACATCTCCAAAATCAATCGTCTGTGCGCAGTGACATTCGATGCGAGAAGCAGTCGCTGATTCTGCGCTAATGCGCTTCTCCTGTATCTTCCTGCACGATTAGGGGTTCTTCGACCTACCTGACCTACCTACTACCTTGGCCTACCTGGTAGGTACACCTACCCTCCTACTGGGTGGTGCGTGGTTGATGTCCATGCAGTCGCGGTCGCTATCACTGTCTTTTGAAAGACACACGTCTTCCGTCTTCCATCTTCCATCTTTCGTCTTTCGTCTTCCGAAGACTGGGTCGGGAAGACGTCTTCGGAAGATGTCCTTCCGTCTTCGGAAGAAGTCGACTTCTTTGACAAAAAGTTCTTAAGACCATCTTTCTTCTAAGCAAGATGTAATCTTAAGCAACAAGGTTATTTCATTTACACAGACATGTGATTAACTTCAAAAATTTCAAAAATTTGTAAATCCTGTAAATTATGAGCACCACATACGCCCACCCTCACATGTTTACGTCCCCGTAAACATCAGAGCCAGTTCACGCTCAATATTTCTTGACACGTCACCCATTAACGCGGGTGGTCATCAACGTATCATCTAACTCTTCCAGCTGCAAGGAGCCATTTTTGAAGACCTCCAAGACTCGGTAAGGACCCATCCAGCGAAGATGTTCCCAAGGAACTTGAGATGTCTGTTGTCGTACAGAAGAACCAAGTCTCCATCTGCGACGGTCATTTTCTTTAGCTTGCCATCATAGTTCACCTTATGTTGTGCTTGTACTTCGTACGTCTTCTCCAAAGCTGCATTCCTGTCTTCTTCGAACTCCACAAAGTTCAGAAGACGCTGCTCCTGACTTTCCTCTTCTTCCATGCGTTCGGTAACGGCTATCCTGTAGGTAGGGACCTCTAAATCGATAGGAACAACAGGTGTCATTCCATAAGTTAGGTAGAAGGGTGTCTTCTGGGTCGTGATCTTAGGTGAAATCCTGAAAGCCCATAACACAGATGGTAGTTTCGTGTCCCAATCATACGCATGGTTAACAGTTATCTTATTCAGAATATTACAAAGAAGACCATTCGACTTCTCTGTCAGTCTGTTAGCTTTCGGATTGTACGGTGTCGTCTTCTGATGCTTTATCCTGAAGTACTGGGTCAGGAGAGAAATAGTCTCATTTAGAAAATGAGTGCTTCTGTCTAACACTAGTTCCAGCGGGCATCCGTATCGAGTGATGATGTTGTGTCAAAGAAACCTGGTCACCACTGCGGCGTCGTTCTTCCTTGTGGCTTCGCCTTCTATCATCTTTGTGGCGTAGTCGGTAGCTATCAAGATGTACCGTGCTCGCGTTCTTCTAGCCACCGGAGCGATTGGTCCCACAAAGTCGATTCCTCACTTTTCAAAAGGAGCAAGCGGAAGAATGGGAGTAAGAGGCCACCTAGTAGTAGTTGTTGGTCTTCCCACCCTCTGGCATGCATCATATTTTCGGATCTCTTGAAAAGTGTCTCGATACATGGTCGATCCTCAGTAGCCGGCGTCCAACATCTTCTTCATCGTGATCTTCAGCCCATAGTGACCCCCAGCGTCTTCGTAGTGAAGACCCGTGATCACTGGCTTAATCTCTGAAGGCTCAAGGCATCTCCTTAGCTTCTCGTCATATCCCTCCCTAAACAGGATACCCTGGAAGATGGTGTAAGGGCCTGCCTTGTGTAAGAAGATAGCCCTCTGCTCGGCATCCAGTCCCTCGGGGTACTGTTGGTCTTCCAAGAACTTCCTCAAGTCCTTGAAGATCGATTCCTCTATGGAAGTCTCAAAGACCGGATCACAAGACCTAGTCTCGTCTTCTGGGAAGCAGGCGGTACGCCCCCCTCAGATGAGAGTGTCTCTGCAGAAACTGAAAATAGCTTCTCGTCAGGAAACTCGTCTTTCACTTCATCTTCTCGTCGCTTTGTCTCCAATCTTGATAGCTAGTCAGCATTAACATGCTGTCTTCTAGGCCTGTACTCAACCGTGTAAGTAAATTCCTGGAGTAGAAGAATCCACCTAGCTATCCTACCCAACAAATCTGCTTTTTTCACTAGATGTTTCAAAGAAAAATGATCCACATAAAAGACAAATGGGTTTGTCAGAAGATAGTGTCTAAACTTCCTACAGGAGTAAATCATGCCAAGACACGCCCTTTCAGTTGTAGAGTACTTCTTCTCTGCATCATTGAGTTGTCTTCCCGTATAGTAGATGGGATAATCTTTCTTCTTCTCATCTGGCAATACCACCCATATGACAAAAGTAGAAACATCCATGTAAATGTGGAAGACTCTCTCCCAATCAGACGACCTTAGGATAGGAGATTTTGACAGAAGTCTTTTCATTTCTTCGAACATTTCCTGCTGCTCAGAAGACCAAATGTAAGGTTCGTCCTTCTTCAACAACTTGGTGAATCTTCCTGCTACTTCTGCATACTTGTCAATAAACCTCTTGTACTATCCTACGGTGCTCAGGAAACTTCTCAACTGAGTCAGGTTAGCAGGTGGGTGAAGTTTCATGATGACTTCCACCTTAGCACAGTCAACTTCTATACCTCTTCCAGAAATCTTATGTCCTAGCAAAATTCCTTCTGACATACCAAAGAAGCACTTCTCAGGATGAAGAGCCAAGCGATGCTCTCTACACTTCAAAAAACACTTCCTCAAAAATATCAGATGATCTTTTTTTGATCCAAACACGCAAAAATCATCCAAGAAGATCTTCATGAAAGTGCGAAGATACTTCTTGAAGATCGTGATCATCAGTCTCTGAAATGTGACGGGTGCGTTACATAAACCAAACGGCATTTGATTGTACGCTGTCGTGTCAGATTTTACGTGAAGGATGTCTAGGAAAACGTGAGGTTCCTGGCTGTGGAGATGTTGTATGCTGAAACAGAGACAAGACAGAGAAAAACAATCACGAAAATGAATGCTGCAATATATACCAACTCCAAATGTATGTACATTGCCGGTTCTTTCTCCTAAGAGCACAGAATTGAGAAACAGACCAGAGCGGTCTGTAACCTGCTTCAAAAGCCCCTAAAAACAACCCCTGAATCACAACCCTGACCCAAAACCACCGAAGCGTAGCTCAAAGCAAGAGAAACTTCCCTTTGCTAACAAACAGAGCCACAGCAGTATCACGCGATCTAAACCAAAGTCCAAACCACACCCATGTACAAGCTCTTAGCCAAAACTAGCTACCACAAGCTGTATATAGCCAACCAGAACTCTAATGAACTCAAAAGAGCAAAACCCGTAACGAAGAAATAAAAAAAGATCTATCTGAGAACTTCCTCCTTTCGCCGAACGGACTTCAGATGTCGATAGGGTCTCCTCCACTAACTCCGTTAACCCAAGAAATCTTCAGATGCGACTCCCAACAGCCGAGATATCACTGTCTTTCGGTCGCATGTGACCGAACCTTCAAAAACTCCTCCCTGCGGCTTAAAACCGCACGCACCGCACAAACGGATCGGCTAAACTGATATCTGTCTTCTCTGGCAGATAGATCTAGCTATTACAAACTCAACGAGACTCCAAACAAGCCGTTTGGAGTTCCTCTTGCAAAACCACGCAAGAAATTTGGTCGCAGGTTGCAAAAAACTGACGTAAATGGACTCCTTGTGGCTCAAACTCGCTCACCTCATCCAAACGAACAATCCAATCCATGTATTGTCTTCTCCTATGCGTAGATGAAGACTCTCTGGTCACGTAGGCACCAAGAACGAAGCTTGGCACACCGATCGCGAAGAACAACCCAATTTTAGGTCGCAGGCGATGAAAAACCTGACGCAAGCGCTTCCCTGCGAGCCAATTTTGCTCAGAACTCCTAAACCGTCCGATGAAACTTGGCATTGTCTTCAATTTCCTGTAGAACTCGATGTTTTGATCCCGATGTTCTGATCCCGATGGATCCAAGGATAGCAAGTTTGGACTCCAGAATGGTCCGAACGGTCCAACTCTCCTTCACAAATAACTGAAATCTCCAAAACTCCTTCCTGCGTCTCGATTTCTCTCAGTACACATCCCCCGATCTGTCTCTTCCCAAACTGTCTTAACCTGTGCGTAGCCTGCACAGATCTGAACCCAATGACACCTTGCGCGCGTGTATTGGACTTCTCAAATCCTCAAAACGTCCATCGACAAGTCGCAGAAACAAGCTGATCCTTTAAGCTGCCCCCTTACGTCAGTCTCTGTATGTACCAGTTCTTTTCAATAATAATGAAGCAGGCCTCTTGCGTCTTTGATATAACGCCTGAAGCCTCAAATAGCCAGTCAGCAAGTAAACTAGGGCCTAGCTTGATTTTTCCTTCTTCGAGTCGCATAACTTCTTCACTAGACGTCCAAACGGAGTAAACAAAGTGCCTATGAAAAGCTGACAATGAGCTCTATCCATTGATGCGATGAAAGTGGAGATCCGAAATTGTGCCAAAAGTCCGTAAGCTGAGGTCTAGCTTGTTTTCTCCATCTTTCGAGTCTTGTAACTCCTCCACTAGGCGTCCAAACGAAGTAGACGAAATGCCTATGGAGTGCTGACAAAGAGCTCTATCCACTGATGCGATGAAAGCAAAGATCCGAAGTTGTGCCAAAAGTCCATAAGCTGGGGTCTAGCTTGTTTTCTCCATCTTTCGAGTCTTGTAACTTCTCCACTAGGTGTCCAAACGAAGTAGACGAAGTGCCTATGGAAAGCTGACAAGGAGCTCTACGCATCTATGTGATGAAAATGGAGATCTGAAATGATGCCAAAAGCCCGTAAGCTAGAGCCTAGCTTGTCTTTCTCATGAGTGTCTTTGGACCGACAAGCATCGAAGTCTGAATTTCATATAGGAGCTGGTCCACGACACGACATCCAGCCCCTCTGAACTTGTGCATCCTCCGGTATGCACAAGAGATACCAACCAAGGAGTGGACCGGCTTATCGTCCTACTTCCCATCGTAGCCAACCTCACCTTCAAGGGTACTTGCATAATCCTCATCCTCAAACTGAAACTCCGTCAAGATATCTGCTAGATCGACCTCCTCATCTCTCTTTTTGAAAATCTTGACAGGTTTATCTGCCACTAGTATCTTCAAGCTCGTTCCATCCAACTCTTGCAAGACATAAGTTGCGTTGTCATGAACCTTCTTCACCACATATGGACCAAATCATCTTCTGGATATGCGGGTTGTCTAGACTGTTGTCATAGACTAACACCCAATCACCTTCCTTAATTTCTCTAGGTCTCAAACGATATCGTTGATCAAATCTGACCTTGTTCTTCAACCGTGCTTCTCGCAGCTTATCCAAAGCAGCTTGGATATTGATTCGTCTTGGAAGTTCGTCCATGAGCATATCATTTCAAGCGTCGTCCGAATAAAGCCCTTGACTCTTCAAACGTTCTGATTTGAGATCTGCTGAGTGGAGGACAGTGCACTCTAGGATGGTCTCTTCATCTTCAAAGATGCTAGACTAGTGTATCGTGTGTGTGCAGATGATAGTTTCTTCAGTAGGTCACATTGTTAGCCTTGTTGTAATGCCTTCGATGGATCAATTCTTGTCCCAGTTCCTTCTAGAGTAGTTTATGTAAGGGGTTACAAGTTAGCACACACCGGCTTCAATCGTTAGATCTTGTGCTCAAGATTCATTCGAACTGTGAACAGCGGACGTGGAGGGACAAATCTCAGGTCTTCTCTCTAACTGCCTAATTCGAATAGCAAGAAGCTCTTCCCTAGTCAGATTGTCTTCCCAATGTAACACACTCATGTCAAAACGTGTTCTTCAATCGGCATGATAGGTTTCTGACCTGTGATGAGTTCCACCGAGCTATGCGTCGTTCGATCTGCCCCTAACGCAAATGATAAGAGTCGAGGCCACTCGCGCACCCTTCCGTTGCAGGTCTTCACCAAAGCCTTCACAATGGGAGGATGACACCGTTCACTCTTGGCATTCCCTTCGGGGTTGTAAGCAGTTGTCAATGACAACCTCACCCCACACCTTGCAAAGAATTCACGAGCCTCATGTGCATCTAACTCTCCTCGATCTGCAGTGATCTTTCCCACACATCCATATCGACAAACAACCTCTTCTAAGAGAAATCTACATACCCCTTCAGTTGTCTTTGTCCAAAGCGTCCTACCCTCGACTTGATTTGAAAGATCTTCTCTAGCAAGTACCAAGTATCTCATCTGCCACAACCCAACTGGCATAGTCACCAAGTCTACAACCCACTTGAAGTGGATTGTCAACGGATAAATTGGATGTAATCCATCTCGATGTCGGATGTTCGAGTACATCTAACATGTCAAACAAGACTCCACAAAAGATACAACATCCATGTACATGTTTTTCCACCAATACCGCTCTTTCATCTTGGTAAAACTGACCCAAATCCCTCGATGTCCAGCCCAAAGACTCTCATGAAACGCCTTGAGCAACTTCTGCTGATTTTCTTTGTCGCAAATCACTCTTAGCGATATCCCACCTTTCTGCTTCGGTCGTTTCCAAAGAAACCCATCTTGCAACATGAAGTTGTAGGCCTTCCTTCGAACTCTCCGAAACCTCTCATCCGTCCAAGCTGTTTGCTTAACCATCGTACTAAGGTACCTTCCGATGTCAAGCAAATCACCATCATACAATCCTTCAACAAACAACTCATCCTCCCTTCCTGTCTCTGCAATTGAATAGAACTTTACACCCACGTCGTCAATATCTTCAACCATCTCATCCTCCCCATCATACCGAGCTCGAGATAACATATCCGTCATCGAATTATCCTTCCCTGCGATATGTCTAAACTCCGGGTTCAACGACTTGATATATGTGATCCATCGTAACATTGCAATATCGATCTAAACCATTTGCTTGAATACGGTGCAAACGACGGCTCCAAGATCTTCATCTGCATCTTCTCCTTCAGCAACTCCACTAGTTTAGACAAGTGAGCCCGCGGTACTGGAATTGGTCTCAAGTTCCATGACACATGTGGTATCGTGAAGATAACCATCGGAGTAACAACGTACGGGTCTATACACCCAATCTCATGTGGCACAAAGGCAAATGCTTTCCCATGTCGTGAAAGCATCTCCTTGAAGCACATCCTCTCTTCTGGTAGAAGAGACTCATCAGATCCAATCTTCAGCTCTTCAAGGGTCTTCTCCGTGAACTTGTGTCCTATCATTGCAGGATCTCTCAAACTCTTCTCCCTTGAAGCTCGATCTATCTGTTGGTTAGTGTCTTCTGGCAAAGGACCAGCAACTGACTTTATCTTCTTGTCCACTGTCTTGTACCTTGTCTCAATTCGAACCTCCGGTGCACGGAATGATTCGATCACCGAATAGACCTCCCTTGAGTGAATCTGCACAATCTTATTCATATCCTCCCATCCAATAAACATGATCTCTCGCAAAGGATCTTCCAACCCATCCTCTTCATAAACACCAGAAATCCATTCATCCTTTTCTAGCTCACCCAACTCTTTCATCATCAACTCAACATCACGCAAATGTTTTTGTTCTTTTCTCCTCAGCTCTTCTACCTTCTTGTAAATAGCAACCCCACACTCTGAAAACCCAACAAACCCTGTACAAAAGACACTATCTCCATCAAGCGAGAGTACCTTCTCCTGCGCACCACCACAATCCCGCTCTATAGTGATACTCAACAAAAATCCTTGAACTCTTCACTCACCCTTGGAAGTGATTTCTCCCTCAGACGATCTCGATTGCGCTCGTGATTGGACGATACAGTCAAGAATTGTATTGCTCTCGTCTCATCTTGACTTCGGATCTTAGCATAAGCAGATCCGTCGTCCAGTACCTTTGTCTCCATCCGAGTTGCTATGATGAAAGGTTGATCAAGAATGGGCGGGTATGATGTTGCTTCCTGAACAAAGAAGTTTTGCTCGATAGCAACATCACTTACGCGCACTCTGATGTCTGGACAAGCTCCATACAAGTCTCCTCTTGTGTTGTTGGTTGCTCTTATGACCCACCCATGCTCTGTATCGATCGACCACTTCTTCCTCTTGTACAGCTCTTCGACATGATGTTGATTTTTGATCCATGATCGATCAGAGCAACCACCGACTCATCCAAGTCTCCGATTCTCACCAACGTCTCCGTTGTAGCTCGAGCCCAGTGACTGTGGCTGTAGTGACTTGAGCTCTGCTTCCCATCCTCTTTTTCATCCTCAAAATGTACCATGCGCCTTCGATCTCTTTCTTCCTCTGAAGAATAAACACTGCACTTTGCAAGCTCTCTCTCCTCATCCACAGACATCCTAGTATCCAAGACATGTGATAAACCAGTCTCACCCATAATCTGTCGTTTCCGTTTGATGACATCGATGATGACATCATGAAACTCACGCTTAGCAATGCCCAACACTTCCCTCAAGGTAAACTCCACATTCGTATTCAGAATGCGATCTCTAAGACTCCTTTCAAGTCTGTTGAAGCCTCGATGTCCGACTGTAGTTTGTATGCAGCCGGCTTACCCTTCTCCTTCTGAGATTCTCTCACTCTTTCATTCGATGGAGAAGGAGCATCATCCATCGGTAGATCTTGAGCTCTTGCATCGCGAAGCTCTTGGCGAACCTTCTCCCCTCGAGTCTGTCTCTTTGAAGAAGTTCCTTCTCTTGAATCCTCTGAATCTCGCCTTCTCTTCTCTTCCAACAACGCTTCGTGTTGGTTCTTGACGATGTAAGCATGCACCGATAGAGCTTCTATCGAATCCTCCCATCCAGTATCATTCCTGATCGTAGCAGCTGTTCTCAGCAGCGTCTCACGTGTCATCTTCCCTTTTTGTTTCATGGAGATGGCAGATGATCACAATCCACTCGGCTCAACTTGTCCGTTAAAACCTCTCTCAGCTTGATCCTCAACTCTCGTGCCATAGGTTCCAGCTTCCACCATTGCAACTGCTTGCGCTGATAGGTGGTCCTCAACCAACTTCTTCATTCCTCCTCTACCAAAGTTGGTTTGAAGAAGTGCACCAGTATCTCTCAGCGCTACCTTCCCATCGTTCCAGAAGATCACTCCTTGCTGTAAGATATCAGTGAACTCCTTACAATCTCTGCGTGGGTGATCGGTACCATCGCATCAGATACACCGTTGGATCCAGCCTTGCTTCTCAACCGGTCTTGCTCCGCTTGTAGACCCTTTCTCTTCCAATCTTGTGAGCTTGATCTGCAGATCTCGCATTCCATGCAAAATCTCCTCAAGGTTTGAATCATCCTTCTTCGGAGATACTACATGTGCTTGAACAACTGGAACAACTGGTACTACCTGTCTAGCAACAGGAACCACTGGTCGGACCACAGGAACAGGTGTTACAGCAGTCGATGTTGATGTCAGTCTCCTAATAAGAACTTTCTCTCGTCTTCGCTCCCTCTTGATAAGCAGACGAACAGCTTCTTTCACCTTCTTCCAACTGCTGGTCAATCCATCATCTTCTTCTCGATCCTCCAGAAGTACCTCCAGCTTCTCTTGCAGCTTCTCATCTTCAGCCCGAAGAAATAACTCTGTCTTGTTGGACTGCAGCGTCAACTTCTCCATCCTAGTCAGCCGTGAAAACTGCTTCTCAAACTCCTTGAGCAACTTTGTAGCTTGTAAACCTTTCCTTGGTTGCTCAACCCACTCCAAGAATGATTTCTTGGTGACCCGATCAGAGTCCTCCAAGAAGTACTCATCCATCAAGGCACGAGCAAACGTCTCCCAATCCTTGTTAAAATGCTTCGTTAGTATTTTAACATGATCCTTAATCTCTAGAGCTGCTGCTAACTCAAACGTCTCAATCATCTAATCTTCTGAGACCCGGTTCAGCTCCATCTCCTTCACATAATGCCTCAGATATCTTGAGACATCTCTCTCATCAAACTGGTCAATCTTGCTGACCACCGCTTGTAACGCCTTTGTTGCCAAAGCTTCCTTCCGCTCATCAGACTGTTGCTGCCGTAAGAACATAGTGAAAGCTTGGAACATCGATGCAGTCGTCGGATCCAACTGCACCTTCGGCAACCCACCTGAACCACTAGCTCCATCTCCATCACTTTTCCCATCCCCACTCATGACTACCAATCTCTTCTTCAAAGTTCACACACAGAAGAAATCTCCACCCCAGACCTTCACGTCGGATTCACCACCGTTGTCGTGTCGGATTTTACGTGAAGGATGTCCAAGAAAACGCGAGGTTCCTGGCTGTGGAGATGTTGTATGCTGAAACAGAGACAAGACAGAGAAAAACAACCACGAAAACGAATGTTGCGATATATACCAACTCCAAATGTATGTACATTGCCGGTTCTTTCTCCTAAGAGCACAGAATTGAGAAACAGACCAGAGCGGTCTGTAACCTGCTTCAAAGCCCCTAAAAACAACCCCTGAATCACAACCCTGACCCAAAACCACCGAAGCGTAGCTCAAAGCAAGAGAAACTTCTCTTTGCTAACAAACAGAGCCACAGCAGTATCACGCGATCCAAACCCAAGTCCAAACCACACCCATGTACAAGCTCTTAGCCAAAACTAGCTACCACAAGCTGTATATAGCCAACCAGAACTCTCACGAACTCAAAAGAGCAAAACCCGTAACGAAGAAACCGAAAAAGACCTATCTGAGAACTTCTTCCTTTCACCGAACGGACTTCAGATGTCGATAGGGTCTCCTCCGCTGACTCCGTTAACCCAAGAAATCTTCAGATCCGACTCCCAACAGCCGAGATATCGCCGACTTTTGGTCGCAGGTGACCGAACCTTCAAAAACTCCTCCCTGCGGCTTAAAACCGCACGCACCGCACAAACGGATCGTCTAAACTGATATCCGTCTTCCCTGGCAGATAGATGTAGCTATTACGAACTCAACGAGACTCCAAACAAGCCGTTTCTTGTGTGGTTTTGCAAGACTCCAAACTCCTCCCTTCCAAAACCACGCAAGAAATTTAATCGCATGTTGCAAAAAACTGACGTAAATGGACTCCTTACGGCTCAAACTCGCTCACCTCACCCAAACCAACAATCCAATCCACGTATTGTCTTCTCCTATGCGTAGATGAAGACTCCCTGGTCGCGTAGGCACCAAGAACGAAGAGCTTGGCACACCGATCGCGAAGAACAACCCAATTTTAGGTCGCAGGCGATGAAAAACCTGACGCAAGCGCTTCCCTGCAAGCCAATTTCACTCAAAACTCCTAAATCGCTCGATGAAACTTGGTATCGTCTTCAGTTTCCTGTAGAACTCGGTGTTCTGAACCTGATGGATCCAAGGACAGCAAGTTTGGACTCCGAAACGCCCCGAACGGTCCAACTCTCCTTCACCGATAACTGAAATCTCCAAAACTCCTTCTTGCGTCTCAATTTCTCTCAGTACACATCCTCCGATCCGTCTCTTCCCAAACCATCTTAACTTGTGCGTAGCCTGCATAGATCTGAACCCAATGACACCTTGCGTGCGTGTATTAGACTTCCCAAATCCTCAAAACGTCCACCGATAGGTAGTAGAAACAAGCTGACCCCTTAAGTTGCCCCCTTACGTCAGTCTCTGTACGTACCAGTTCTTTTCAATAATAATGAAGCAGGCCTCTTGCGTCTTTGATATAACGCTTGAAGCCTCAAATACCTAGTCAGCAAGTAAACTACGACCTAGCTTGACTTTTCCTTCTTTCGAGTCGCATAACTTCTTCATTAGACGTCCAAACGGAGTAAACAAAGTGCCTATGAAAAGCTGACAATGAGCTCTACCCATTTATGCGATGAAAGTGGAGATCCGAAATTGTGCCAAAAGCCCGTAAGCTGGAGCCTAGCTTGTTTTCTCCATCTTTCGAGTCTTGTAACTCCTCCACTAGGCATCCAAACGAAGTAGACGAAGTGCCTATGGAGTGCTGACAAAGAGCTCTATCCACTGATGCGATGAAAGCGAAGATCCGAAGTTGTGCCAAAAGTCCATAAGCTGGGGCTTAGCTTGTTTTCTCCATCTTTCGAGTCTTGTAACTTCTCCACTAGGTGTCCAAACGAAGTAGACGAAGTGTCTATGGAAAGCTGACAAGGAGCTCTACCCATCTGTGCGATGAAAATGGAGATCTGAAATGATGCCAAAAGCCCGTTAGCTAGGGCCTAGCTTGTCTTTCTCATGAGTGTCTTTGGAGCGACAAGCATCGAAGTCTGAATTTCAGATAGGAGCCGGTCCACGACACGACAACGCGTACGTGCCCCAATCAGTAGTGAAAGTGATTTTCGACTTGTCTTCTTCTCTGATTGAAACTTGGTTGTACCCAGAATACCCATCCAGGAAGCTGTAGAACTCATGTCCTACTACCTGGTCTAACACAGAATCGGTGAAGGGTAAAGGATGATGATCCTTCTTCGTGGTCAAGTTCAGCTTCTGGAAGTCCTGACACACTCGAATCTTACCTGTTTGCTTCTTTGGCACGATGACAATAGGAGCTACCCACTCACTACTAAGTACTGGGAAGATGACTCCTGCCTTCAGGTATTGATCGATCTGATCCTTCACCAAAGCGAGTACTTGAGGTTGAGTCGATATTGCCTCTGTCGTGTAAGAACAACGCCCTCCAGCAAGTCAATGTGATGCTCTCTCAGTTCTCGAGGTATGCCCTTCATGTCTTCTATGATCCAAGCGAAGACGTCCTAGAACTCTATAAGGAGTTCTCTGAAGTCTTCCAACTGCTGGCCCTTGATCACCTTGGAAAGTTTTAGCTTCTTCCCCTGGGCAACCTCCATATCTTGAAGATCGTCAGGGTTCACCATTCCTTCAGTGTGACTGTACTCACTAGCACCAAAATATTCCGGCTTAGGAGCTTTTTCGGTTCAGATTCGTCTTTTGGAAAGTCAGCTAACTGGTCTTCCGAAGGAAAGACAGTACTTTCGTCCTCTGGAGGACCAATTGTCGGGTCTTCCGAAGAAAAGACGGTACTTTCGTCTTCTAGAAGCTCTTCTTCCGCAATTTCGTAGTACTCAATGTATCCATAGATCATTTCTTCTGCTATCTCTGCTACTTCTGTAGTACACAAGTTATTCACCACAAACTCATCATATCGTTCATCAATGTCAGAAGACGCAGCTGATTCTTCTGACGTGTACCCCTCAATCGTAGAGGGAGTTTCACCTTGATGTCCAATCTTCATCCAAGGGAGTGAGACTTTGGTCTTCTCACTCGGCTTGGGTGTAGGATTGGAAAATCTCAAACGATGTCTTCTCCAATCGGTATTTACATTTGCAGCATACATCCATGGTCTTCATATCAACACCTGATATCCAACCTTAGCTACAAGTCGCAAAATGATGTAAGTGAGGTAAAAAAATACTCCCCCAATTATCGTCAAGACATCTTTCAGTTGTCCCAATGGTCGTCTTCTGGTCTGGTCCGCCATTTTGAGGATTCTCGGAGTAGGCTGGAACTCAGTGAAGCCTAGGGCATGCGCAGTTTCAGGACTCCGGAGCCGAAACTCCGGAGCCAGAACTCAATGGGTACCTTCTTCAGAAGACAGCCATGGATCTCCATATCAAGTTCTGGGGCTGCCAAGTCCTCATGCTCTATCCTTAAGATCGGGGTACTCTGGGGAAGTTTTGCTGTCCTTCTCTTCCTCGATCCTCGAAGAACAGATCATAACAGCTTTCTGTAACCAGCGTTGTCGTCCAAAAGCTGTTGGAAGGTTACATCCACCTTCTGATTCCATAAATCTCGCAAGGAGTCATAAGAGGATCGCTTCAGAAGAGTAACTGGTGTCTCCAACATAGAAGATGTAGGAGCTACTTCCTTGGGTGGAAGATCCAAATGATGTCTTCCTTCGACTGGAAGCTGTTCCCGTGAGACAGGGGCTGCCGTAGTCGGTGAAGGAAGCTGCTGTACTATCTTCCGTCGCTTCTCCAGCACTTCTTGCATGATCGCTTCAACTTCTTGCCTAATGTCAGGAGCAAAGTACTCCGGATCTTCTCTGTCTTAAGCAGGAGAAGAAGGCCGCTCAGGGGAAGATGACTTCTCCTTATGCTGCTTCTTCTTCTTGATCTCCTTCTGACGGAATTCTGACTTCCCTTTGCTTCTGGTACTTACCTTGAATACTGCTTCATCCAGGACTTCTTCTGGATGCCAACTGTCTGAATCCGGACAAAGGCTCCATACAGTGTCATCCGCCAAAGTGAAAGAGGAAGCTGCCTCAAGTGACTTCGTCTTCTGAGCTGCAGTCGTCTTCTGCAGCTGAGGTTCCTTTTCTTCGCGCTTCTCGGGATCTGGTTCGTCTTCCTCTATATGGAGACAATCCGTACAATCCTCAGGATCTTCTTCTTCTACCGTGATGTGCTGTACCACTGCTAGCTAGAGTTTAGAAGCTGATGCGGCTTCTGCAGGAGGTGTGGTCTCTGCAAATCTAACCATTTGTCGTGGGCGTAAGGTCTGAGGACAATTTCCCATGAAATGTCCTGCTTCCTTACAGTTTCTACACAAAGGCACTTGCCCAATCTGTCTTCTTGGATGAGGACAGGTGGACCACCAGTGTCCTGTCTCTCCACAACTGTTACATGCTCCAGGAAGAGGATTTAGAGGTCGTTGTGATGAAGAAGGTTGTCAGGGCGTCCTGGTTTGTACATTACTAGCCCTGTCTCTAGGTGTATAACGATTATATTGAGCAGGAGGTGTAGGGATGAATGGATGTATCGTCTCGATCCTATAGCAAGATTCTCCACTGAGATCGTGTAGATATCCCTCATCTTCTTCCCAACTTGCCCAATTAACAGCTTGGTCTTGCGTACACTGATCTCTGGTGTGTCCGGAAGAGTTACAAAGGTTGCACCAAATGTTTGATCGAGAAGCCATAGGTTGCTTCCGTTTGTCCTTCTGGTTCAGAAGATGAACTTTCAGGTCGGCAAACTGCTTCAGCACTTCATCGATCTGGAGATCATGTGCAGACTGAATGATCTGAGTTTGAGGAATCTTCTGCACAACTTCTTCCCTGGATCGTGTCTTCTCCTTCTTCTTCTTCCGTGTCTTCTTCTCTAGTTCAGATTCAGATTCTGAACTTTCAACAGTAGACTCTTCAGAAGTAGAGGATACTTCCGAATCACTGTTATCAGTTTCAGTGGACTTGGACTTCCTCTTGGACTTCCTGGAAGACTTCTTCGACTTCTTGGACTTCTTCGAGGTCTTCCCTCTGTCTTTCGTCATATTCCGAGTGATGCTCGAGGTTTCATACTGCTCTGCATGCTTCTGTACTTCTACTAAATCATCACCTCCTCCTCTTCTGCAGTACAACTCCATATCCTGAGACAATCCTCCCAAGTACCAGTCCACGGCTTGCTGAGCACAATAACCGGGTCTTCCTTGGTTCTGGGGGATGTGATCAAAGAGGTCTTCAAACCTCTCGGTGTAATCCCGCAGTGTCTCTTTCTTCTTTCGTTCGTGTCTCTGAAGTTCTATGAGCGTCATCCGGTCATAGCCCACTCCTCTGAACCTCTTCAGGAAAGCTATCTTCAGAGTAACCCAAGCGGCCATTACTAACTCATCATCCAATATTTTACTCATCCATTTCCTTCCCTTCCCTACGATCAAACTAAGAAATACACGGAGTCTGTCGACATCAAAGTCTTCCTTGTTGGATCGGGAGATGGTCTTGAACATCGTGATGAAGTCGTCCCCGTCAGCATCATCATCGTACGGATGGTACTTCTGTCGAGTGTGGGAAGCCATGTCGACTGTCGACTGATGCGACTGCCAACTTCTTTCTCTCGAAGGTCCAGGTCTGTTTGAATCACGAATGTCGTCTTCGGAGTCAGAGCTATTGTCGATGTCGTCTTCTGGGACGTCTAGAACGATCTCCTCTAGTCTTCCTTCACCTTGAGAAGCCTCTCCCGCACTTGGGAAGACGTCTTCCGCATAACCAGTATCAAAATCTACTTTATACACGTGGTCACCCGGTTGACTTCTGTCTTCTCCAAAGATAATGCTCGAGATGGAAGGTTCTTCCAAATCTACTGATCGGATCTTCCTGAGCTCTTCTTCTTTCCTTTGGTGTCTCAGGGATACCCGCTGCTCTCTAGAAGCGGTTCGCTAAGGTGGATGTACCTACTCAAGGTCTTTACTCGTGCGTCTTCTGCTTCTTTCTCTGGTCGGAAGCATCCACCAGAGTGCTGAGAATAGATGTCCCTCTTCTTTTAATACTAGATCTGGCAGATTGGATGTCTGAACAACCTGTCACATGTTCGGAACGTCTTCTTCTCCTGTTTCATGTTGCACTTACTGGAGTCTTCCAAGATTGAGTCTTCAAAGAAGCTCTTGGAAGCAGGGAAGCGACTTCTTCCAGTTCCTCCTGATGTGTCTCATCAGCTTCTAATTGCGGTTCTTGTCTTCTAGCAAGATAGAGTACCACAACACATTCAACTACAACCCAAGTTAGTTCGGAATGAAACTAACTACTGGCACACAAATCTAAGAAACTTAGAACAATCGTTACTAAGATGAAATCTCCGGCAGCGGCGCCAAAAATGAGTGCTCACTATATGTAGTGACGCAGGATTTCTCCTTTTGCTCATTTAGTATACAAGATATCGTTCCTACAGAGGATTTACACAAGTATCGCTTCTAAGATCTGTTCAAACACACAAACACACGGGTTTTATCTAGAAAACACGTCTTCTCACAAAACCACACGGCTTCCAGACCCTTCAGAAGGTGCTCTGGACCTAAACAAACAACTACCACCTACAATATCACACAATTATCTACAGGGAAGCTCGAGAAGACGCGTCCTACTTCCAGGTCACTTCTTCCAGTCTTCTCAACACAATCTTTCCGAAGCAATTCTCGGCCTTTGGGGGGTCAACTCGGCTTCTCACACCTCCAGAAGACTGCTCCTGCTTCGTAGAAGTCGAACTAGCAACGGCTGTCGCACATTGCTCTTCCAAGTTTCAACGGGTTAGATCAATCACAAGGTGTATGCCTCCTGTAGCCTTCCTAGGCTTCTGCCTACGAAAATGGTCTTCCTGCAGCACTACAACGACATTCACCTTCACGGAAACTCAATAGAAGTCTCAGAAGCTCACTAGAAGAAGATAGGAAGATGGAAAGATGAGGGAAGATGGGGAAAAAAGGAAAATCCAAACAGGAGAAAACAAGATGAAAATGAGAAATTAAGACTCCGACAGGCTTCTAATCCAGATCCTGACTAACAAGCCATCCCTGCTTGTAGTAATTTGGGGAGGAAGACAACAAATTCGCTTACAGTTACACAGTCTTCTACTTGAAGATGTCGTCTTCTACTTGAAGATGTCGTCTTCTACTGTGGAAAGAAGGCTTCTTTCTTCTTCTGTCGTTGCTTCGACTACTCTGTCTTCTGGGATCGCTTATCCATAAGACCATCCGTACGTGGATCCTAAGTGCTCCACTGGATGAGACAAGCTTCGACTCTTCACAGCTTCTAACAATCACCGTCACTCAAGGAGAATGCTTCTCATGCACAATTGGGTGTGAATTTGAGGAAACCCACTGCCCAGAAGACACAGACAAAGCTTCTGCACTCAAATCCAAAATCCATTCCTCGAGAAGAAGACACATTGGTGTTGGGAAGCTCACTCCCTCTACTTCCTGCTCCTATTCCTCGGCACACCAGCTTAGCAACAGGACTACACGATGATGCCGTTCCCTGCTCTAAATTGTCCACTGCCTCCATCTACATCTTCGATCCACTGTTTGAAGCGAGGATGCAGACTCCTCCGGTGTAATCCCAATCTATTCGTATGTCTCTAACATCGGGTGTAGTATGATATCATGTTGATCTCAGTCGTCGATTGTGGTTTCCTTAACTCAGACGGACAATATTGACTTTCTCTTCTACCAAGTATAAATATGAAGTCTTCACTTTCATTATTTGATGTTGGATGTCTGACCATTTGTCAATTTTTGCTTATTTTGACTCATTTTACGTGAATTTTAGTATTCGTGTGTAAAAAAATTATAGTGGGTGTTTTCCAATTTGTCAAAATGTCCAAAAATCAAACTTTGAGGTCAAGAGGGAAAATAGACAGTAGGGTTGAATATGAAGAGGTGTTGGATTCTTATATTCTCGTAGTCCAAGTTTTGTAGTTCAAAAGACAAAAACTCCTTCCCATAATCTATCATACCAAGGAGACACCCAAGAAGCATTGCGTCATGTGTTAGAAACAATCTTAGGAAAATACCATAATTATGTCGTTGCTGTCACCGAAGGACGTGGACCAAAGGAGGACAAGCGAACGTAGTCCATCCATTCCATAGACCATCATCAAGATCTTGTAAGTACGAAAGGGTTATAAATTCAAGCATCCATGCAATGCATGGGTGTTCCACGACGACTGATTCACGATTATGACAATGATTTTGGAGGAGATGACGGTTTTGAAGAAGAGCGACAATTCGAAGAAATAGACTCTCTACTACTGGTCGAAAAGAAAGTCAGATTAGATCTCTCACCTCCAAGGTTGATTCCACTTCCCACATCTACGGTGAAGAAGTATAAGTTGCCCCTGGTTGATCTATCATTTGAGTCACCTCCTCTCGCAGCTCGTGCGTTCTCTCAGATTTGTCAACCATTTTTCTTTGAATCTCCTACTTAGTCAACTAATTCTTCGGCGGAGTCAGAATCTTTAGACAACGACGATGAGGATTTGATTTTTTGAAGAGAAAATATGTATGAACCATTGTCCGTGCAAGGCAGTACTTTGAGTGAACCAGAAGTCATGATCCTAGCTCCACTTCGTTTCAAAGAAACTCTCCGGGAGCTGAAACCTCAACGTAAGACTTTGAGAAGACTATTGAAATGCCCTCCCAAGAATTCTCAAGATATGAATTTTATTCACAAGAAATTAGCATCACAAGTGCTCACTACTGACGTGAGGAAATATTGCTATAACAAATTCTACATTTGGTCTATTCGTGTGAACGGTTTGAGAGGAGAAAGACACGATATTTTCATCTCAATCAGAATGAACGTTCAGAGTTCGTTGACGATTGTTTCTCGAAGTCTTTTGACAAATACGTCTATATATTATCCACGGCTGTTCAAGTTTGCAGATGAGGTTTTAAAATTATCTATTGTGTGAGAAATTCTCATCTTAGACGTATACAAGACGATCCTCATAAACATCTTGCTGCTAAAGATGTGTATTGTCTTTGTCTGCCGGAGGTTTTATATTGCAAGAGTGGATGGACTCATTCTTTCTTGCGCATTGTGAGAGATTTAGATGGAAGATTTCACCTTCCAAATAACTTCTCCAAGCAAGAAGTTTACGATCATTACAAGATAGACATGACGTCAAGACATCATGAGGAGTCCATGAACTGTTCTTGTTTTTCTTCTTTCACAAGGTACTGGAGAAAATTTTATCCTTTTGTTACTATATCAGTGCACAACAAATTCATTGGTTGTGATTTTTATGAGATTAAAAAACTTATCAGAGATCGTGTGCAGCCTAGTGTTGAAAAAGATAATCCATTTGTGTTTTCTGGTTTAGCGATAATTGTCTTTTTATGTCCTCCTCAGCTATCACTTGTATATATGTGTCAATGTCATTGTCAACATCCAATCTTAATTGTAGATCATAAAATAATTGTATGTACTTTTTATATCATGTTTGTTTTTTACTAGTGTCATCCATGCAATGCATGGACTACCAACAACGGTAAGAAGGAGGTGACCTCGAGATATGAAATCAAGCGTACTATTTCGTGTTGTATATTTTGATATCCTCAGGAGCTATTACTGAAAGATGAAAATTTATTTCTAGTAGTAACAACTTGGGATATTAAAGTTTGCTACATGTTTATTCTGGAGCACTTTCAACATAGCCGGTTGACATACATCCAAAAACCAAACATACTTCCTCGTGTTTCGTATTTGGACGATCTCAAGAATTATTACGAGAAGATTAACATTTTCTTCCGGTAACAATTTCTGAGGATGTTTAAGTGCGCTACATGTTTTGATCTTCGACATATACATTTCCACTTCTATTGAAACCAACGAACCTTACATGTCTCATGACTTCTAATATGTCCTCTGTGTTCTTGTAGATCAAGTTGTGACGGAACTCAAACTGCATCGGAAACAACAAGCAGAAGAATGTTCCTCTTCAAGTCGTAGAAGATAGAAAGCTCTCGATTGTCTGAGGGAATGTGCGTTTGTTTTCATTCACAGAATGGATAAAAAGAAGACTGCACGACTTCATTTCCACAAAGTATCGGAGTTACTAGATGATGCAGTTTTGGTTGAGGTTCATTTGGTTGGAGCATTAATCTTCCATGGAACTTTGAAGACCCGAGCATTCTTAACGTTGTCGTAGAGCGTGAATTTAAGGTCTAGGAATACACGGGGTATCTGGCTGTAGAGAGATACAGCAAAATCTTGAACAAACTCGATAAAAATCTTGTGCCTTCACTACCTAGTCAATCGATCTTTATCTTGACTCTAACATCTATTTGTCTTAGTTTTTGTCGACCTATCTTGATCTTAAGTGTAACGCACGTGCACCAAACAATACAACTGGACATTCAATCATACTTTAAGTACATGAAGGATCTATACATGATAAACATATGCTTTAGTTCACAAAAGCACCTTCAAACAATACCCTCTTCATCAGTTTTTTTACGACAAACAAACTAAAATATTCAACTTTGATCCTCTACAGTTCACTAATATCGAACTTCATTCAAGATGAATCTTACAGTAATGAAAAGCCTATTGTACAAGCTTTTCAATGAAACAGATAATACTTTGATTGTATCAAGGTAACTCCTACCACAATAGATCAAAATTAATCATTTTTAACACTTATAACATGAAAACGTCTCAAATCTTCATCCTGACCTGCATGTTTGATTTAAGTTTTCAGTGATCAAACAAACTCTTAACTAAGCACGCAGTATATGTAGAGCCCACTTTTTCGAATTTTGTTTAGAAGATGTTTGAAATATAGAAGTTATGAGAAGAATAGCTTAGTTTTAGCGAAGACGAACAGTTGTGAAGAAGAAGAGCCTTCGGAAGAAGACCTTCACAGGAAATATCTGAGAAAGGAGACTTCTTGAGAATGCAGATTGTACGTACGCTCTCTTCACGAATGGTCAGAGGAATTTACAGTGGAGAAGTACGCAGTCTGAGTAGGGACGAGCTTACTCAGGAAGGAACATGAACGATAAGCGGCGGGGGCGAAGACAGTATGCGCATGCCCTTTGTCAGGTCGGAAGCAAGCAATCAGTGGTGACTTCGGCACGTGTGAGGAGTTTGAACCAAGATATATATTAAGAAAACCGGCTCATTACCCAAATCCACTTTTAGCGCTCAGCTATCCCCTAATTGCGGAGGATAAGTTTGGATGAAGATAGAGAATTTGGACGAAGACAAACAGTTTAGGCGAAGATCAACTTGAGCGAGGACTAGCAGTTTAGGCGAAGTTTATCCCACAGACAGTTTAGCAACCTTCGCCCGAGTGCAATGTCAATCACGACGAAGTTACCGAGGATTAGAGCCTTCGAGCTAGATCAAGAGGAGTTAGTTCGCCTTCGGCCGAAGCTGAAGGAGTTAGGTCTGAGTTTCCTAACCCTGGGAGGCTGGACTAAGGTATCTGGCAAGTTCATTAGCCAGATACGTATGTGTGAAGACCATGGGGGCGAAGACGGATATGCGCGACCCGGTAACTGGACCATCGAGAACTAGGAGAAGGTCTTGTTAGACGAGGTAAGGACAAATGGTGATCTACTCTTCGACCATGCGTCGATGAAGAATTTGATCAAGGAGGACCAAAACTACGGAGAACTCTTCGAACGTCCGGTGCACCCGACGAATGGTTACAAGTTGACTGACTACCGCAACCTAGTGAAGAGGAAGATCACAGAGGTCATCATGTTGATCCTAAGCCCCCGAAGAACGACTTACCTGTCCGCATGGAAGATATGCTTCTTCGAGAACCTCTTCGCCGGAAGATGAACATATTGGGCGAAGATCTTCCACGAAGAAGTCCAACGCCTACGGAAGACGCAAGACTATGTCTACATGAGAGACTTCGTCAGTATTTTCTACTTTGGCATGGGATGGCTGTTGGAGAGTGAAGCCAAGCAGTTAGGCTTCGGCGAAGACGAAGGGCAGGAAGGTGAAGATTTCTCGCCCGTTCGTGAAGTTGAAGTGGCATCGGCCGAAGACGCTCAGCAAGTGGAGGCTTCACCGAAGGTACCAGCCGAAGACCCCCAAGAGACGCAGCCGGCGGAGGATGTACAGGCTACAGTTGATGAAGAGGAGAGAAGGCGTAGTAAGAGGAAGAGGAATCCTACGACTTCGCCTATGGAAAAGCCGAAGACAAGGAAGAAGGCAAAGAGCACCAAGAAGGAGACGGTGGACCTGAGTAGCTCGGAGGCGAAGCTAGAAGGTGATGCGGTCTACGGTGAAGAGACTTCGGAGGGATCTGCCTTGGGTGATGTTGACATGTTCAGAAAGGCAATGATCTTCGGTGAAGAGGTAGTCGTCCCAGTTCTCTGACTTCTTGAAGACAACAAGGAGGAGTATGAGAAGGAAGTTGGGAAAAAGGTCTCGTTCCCAGAAATATTAGCTGCAATACACTTCAGCAGGGGTACTTGGCAGCAGGAGAAGAACAACCTTCGCGAAGAAGTCAGGAATGCGACGAAGCTGAGGCTGGAGACAGAGAAGGAGAAAGAAGACCTTCGGCGTCAGAATGAGGAACTTCAAGTTGCGTTGAAGGCGAAGGATGAAGAGCTGAAGGTATCGACGAAGAGCTTCGTCGACCGCATTCAGGAGTTATCGACTTAGAAGGCCGACTTGCAACAAAGTCGAGAAGAGTACCAGAACACAGTCGCCGAACTCACTAAGGAGAATGAAGACTTGAAGACAAAGGTAGCTGACTCCGAAGACCTTCAGAAGAAGTTGATGGTGTGAAAGAGCGCCTTTCCCGACTTAGACAGAAGGTAGATAGGGAGATAGGCGAGATATGAGCGAACGCGGAAGTGCAGTTAGAGGAATTCATAGCGCAGTTAGGCTTAGGAGTTTAGATTCAGTGAAGATGAAGATGATCGTAGGGTAGCGAAGGTCTTCTGCCTTCTTAGGAAGATAAGCAGTTAGTATAGTTAGTAAAACAGTTAGGTTAGGACGAAGAGTATATAAGCAGCACGATTCTCAACCCTCGTGCCCTTTTCCATGTTTTCAGTTCTTTATTAATTAATTTCCATTTCCCAAAAGTGCGGAGCGATGTTGTGAATGTTTTGTGCGAAGATATTTTTCTCCGAATATTCGGAGTTTGCTGTCGCAGGTGTAATTCTGATTGACAAAGATCTTCGCCGTTGGACTTGAACGAAGAGACTTCGGTGTAGGGACTTTGAAGAGCCTTCGGCCGAAGCTGAACCTGTAATCTTCGCGAAGGTGTTTGAACGAAGATCTGAGAACAAATCAGTTACTGTGAAGTGGAAGAGATAAGTTAAATTGTAAGGAGAGTTTGGAATATGGTGGTTTCGTCTTAAGTTTGGCTTCTTCAAATAAGTGGGATTTCTTAAGAGTGAGGATTTAGTAGGAAGAACACTCCTTGGGAAGAGTAGGGGCTTAGCCTTGGAACCTTGATGTGAAGTCTGTATTCTTCTGTCTTTTCAGAAGAAGACTAGTAACATTTCAGCAGCATTTTACATTCTTCATTCATTCACACAACTGTCTTCTCAAATCTTTTGTTTGTATTGTTGGAAGGGTCCCTGATCAAAGAACTATTTCATTGTTGTTTGTATTTGATTTATCAAGTTTTGCTTGGGTTTGGTTTCTTATCAGACTTAAACTCTCATCCGGATTTTATTTTATTCTGTGAGAATACAGAAAATCATCGGAATTATCATTGTGACGTTGTAGTACTGTGTTTTGTGTAATTGTTAATTGTATCTTCGTGAGAACGATCTTTAATTTACTATTTTTGATACTTTGTGTTTCTCTGGGTTGTTACAGTATACCACTAGAAAACTTGTCTTCTAGAGCTTTTGAGATAATGCATGCAAGCAATCATTGAGTTCGAGACGTGGTGTCGAAGACAAGGGCACTTTGCATTAGAGATTCTCGATCAACAGCCTCGACAAAATGTAACGTCTTCTCTGATTGTGATCTCCGGATCAAATTCATAACGTAGCTCAAGGTAAGATTGAATGTCTAGTTGTGTTGTGTGGTGCACGTGTTACACTTAAGATCAGGTTAGGTCAATAGAAGCCGAGACAAGTTTGATAGGTTGGGTAGTGAAGACACTAGGATTTCATCGTGTTGGTCCAAGGTCTTGTTGTAGCTCTCTACAGCTAGATACCTCGTGTATTCTCAGATCAAACTTCATGCTCTACGACAACATTTCATTATCATGAGATCTCTCATCCCAAATAATAGTGAACATGACACATAATACACCACCACCATCTGGCAAGTTACATGAAAAGATTCGTGGAACATAGAAAATCAACTCATATAAATTCTACGCTAAAATCACACGCTAACCGTGTCAAAGTAAACAGCAGAAACTAGATATTCTACTTCTAACCGTCTTTGAAGCAATAAGCTTTGCTCGGATTTATCAGTTTTCTCCGAGAGAAAGTCGACTTTAATTTAATCGGTTCCAAACGGATTTACTACTGGATGTGTCCAGCAGGTTCGACATGCCATCGTTTCGCTTTGTTTGAGACAACACTTCCAAACTGTTCCTACCGAGGACCGCTACCTCTTCACAAGGTTGTTGAGTCGGTCCTTCAACAGGACAGTTCAACAAGACAGTCTCTTTCGCTTCCCACTCTTTGTCTGACACCGAAAAATGTACAGAAGATTCGGTTTCAGTCGCCAAGATAGGCGACTTGACTCCGATGTAAACCTTGCCCTTTTGTAACCAAGTAAATGCCAGTCGTTGCAGAGGATATACTGTTCGCACTTACTCATGTTCTCTAAATAGGTGGTACTGACATGGTTGCGCTCGAGTCTCATGAATCCTCAGTTACTCGTACATGAAGCAGCATGGAGCCATCTGCCTAGCCGTCGGTGGAAACAGTTTTTGGACCTGAATCATTCAGAGGGTGCGAGAATATTTAGCTTAAGTAATTAAGTTGTCGGTGTACGCATACTGTCAATCTTTGGATGGGAAGTGGCTGCTGAGCTTGGGCTGCAGATCAGCAGCTATTGCAGAGCCGAAGTGTACAAGAAACAGAAATGGATACTGAATTCACGCCCATAAGGTCGATTGGACATTAGTCGGAAGGTCTTTTGAGGCACTGACGGACATGGTACTGGGCCGCAACCAAAAGCAGTAGTAGGTTTAGCATAACGTCGTTTCGTTTGGAGTTATGCAGGGGCACTGCATGCTGACACACTGATGCAGTTACTAAGCAACATATGAAACATCTGTACAATCATGTGCTTCGTCCGAACGTACACAAAAGTGCCAGTGGTTTCCCCGACAAATTTCTGCAGAGGAGATTTCTCGTCCTATAAAGTGAGGACTGCGTGCTGCTGTTAAGTCAGTAGGACAACAAACGGACAAATGTTTCTTCCAGGTGCAAAAGACAGAGATATAAATTCGCGTTTACATGATTGCACAATTCAGTGTTCTCACTTTTGCTCACTATCTGTTAAATGTCTAGCCGGGCTTCGTAACCTTCGTTGTCCAACGAAGATGAAAGATTGCGGCACTTGCTGCAAATTTCCTGCAATGCCACCACCCTAACCTAGTTAATACACATCGAGAGACCTTCAAAGATAGGCTCAGTTCTGGATTCATTACAAATTCTCAGCTTCTCCGCCCTCATGTATGCAAGTCTCAATAAAGTCATTAGGCTTACCGTCTTCTGTAACTGACTGATATGCTTTCGTGATAGGAAATTTCCAATTGGAATTTGAAGCGCTAGATAGGACTTATCGCACAAGTGAGAGACTGGACACTAAATAAAGAAAACCCGCATATGTGAGCAAAGCCATCAGGCTGATGCCAGTAACAACGCTGGCGAACCCACTTTCTTGACAAGCTCGTCGTTACTCTGTTATAAGCAGTGCAAGTTCTGCGTCCCAAGGTTTTCCATGCAAAGAAGCTGGACATTCGAAGGAGTACAAGTCTTGCACGATGATAGCAGGGGAAGCAAACAGACAAGCGGAAAGGAAGGCAGGCAGGCCATTAGTTCACAGGTATCAGTAGTACTCAAGACTTCTATCCACAAGGACTTCCAGAGTAAGCGCTTCGGGAAAGGACCACCCTTCTCAAGTCGACCTGCTATGCTCCGCAATTCTCGAAAGGTACATTTCGCTAAAATCAATCCGATGCATGAAACTTCCCTTTTTACAATATTTTTTGCTAAAGAAACACATCATCACTAGAGTAACTTTCTAATCCTCTACAATTTCTTCATCTTTGCCCCGTCCGTTCCCAGTATGGCTCGGAGGGATGGCGAGTTGAAATAATAATGTTCAGCTCATGTTTGACGAATTTTTTATGTCTCCTGTACGGCTTCATCTCATCCAAGCAATGGCGAGACTGGCAATACGGTTGACCCAGACCCCAAATTACCTCTGAAGACTACAAGAACATAAACTTTTGCTCTCGCTTTCCAAAGTATGCTTCTCCCAAATCGGTTGGGGATCCCACAGAAGGGCGGTCAAGCCAACCTCTTAGACCAAACCACTTTACACAGCTACTTCCTTAACGGTACCTTATGATTGTCCTAAGGGAGTCGATATTCCTTCGTCTCTATGTTCCATTCAAGTAGCTACCCTTGACACATCCTAAGTGAGTCAAATGCTACATCGCAGCTGCCCATCGACCTCGAGTCTGCCTAATTGAAGTATGACGACGGAAGCCATGCAGAATTGGTGCGGTCCTATGCACAAAAGTGTAAAACGAACGGGTCCAAAGTTGTCACGTCCACGCTTAGAAAGCCCCTAAACTCCACTTCCTTTGGTGATGGGTCCTGAAACAAGACAAGTCCGAATCGTAAGCAACACAACCGTTCAAACTAGGATTCTCCTGGCGAGATCTCCTGTGATCCCGCAAGGATACTCACATCGCATTCTCGACCCTTTCTACCCTTCTACACTCAGAAACTGCGTATCAACTGCGTAGGGGCGAAAACATAACATCCTCCCTCACATGACACAGTTCCAGAACAGACGTTTGGTATGACGACGACCTTAGAATATACAATTAACAATGGAAACATAGAGTAGAAAACTATACAGAGATGACCTCAAGCCAAATTTCTTAGCTGTCCACTTACACGTGCCAAGACCATCCCCACAAAAGACGGCTCCTAGAAAGTTCTACGTGACTAAGTGGTATGGATAGGGTCAAGGTGACGACGTATGTTCTGTTGTCCATGGCACATAGTGTACCGGCCTTGGCAGATAATTTCTTTTCGGAATAAGCCACTGCTAGAATTACAGTATCTTCGCAGCACAGAAGTGCTACGAAGATGTACATAATTCGTGACCTCCGAGCAAGTTGACAGCGGTTGCTTGACCTCTTCAATGTGGTCGCTTACCGCGGTTTGAACCCATAGTTCATATGTCAGCCCAACGGAGAAGGAAAGGTATATTTCCCCACTGCCGATTCCGCCGTACAAGATGGTAGCTCGGACGAAGTTAACACTTTCAAGGTGTTACGAGGGTATCAGGCTCTTCGACATCGTCCAGGGCCCCAGGCTTACCATGGACAAGTACCGAGCCGCGTTTACTTATTTACCTCGGTCACACGACATTTCACAGCCGGCAGGCCCGACAAGTTGTTGTCACCTTTTACCTAACACAACGTTCGTCTGGAACTCCTCGAGTATCCTGTAACTATCGCCCTTAGAATACTCGATCCACGTCACGCTAAGCTCAAGGTGCATCGTAGTTCAAATGAGACCCTCACGGTGTTGAAATAGCCGTTGAGACTCAACATATCCGTCAACGCTTCATGTTAAACAAGACTGCAAACGAGGGCAGGCAAAGGAACTGCCAATATTCGCTTATCGGGGCCGTGACAGTATCCGGAACGCAAAGGTCAAGAAAAAATCAGAGAACAAACTGGATTTGCCTCTCCCTCTCAACTAAGCGGTCAATTTTAGCGGTCAAAACGGCTGTCAAGAGGATGAATAATTACCGGCTACATGCAGAATCTGTAAGCTGAGAGCAACGAATCAGTCCTCAGTGGATAAATGGGGTGTTCGGTGAAGGAACTACGAAAGTAGACGCACGACTTCCATGCTCTCACAAGTTTGTCAACGACCATCTTAGAAATGCACGGTTACTTATGGATGAGATGCGCACACTCCCGACCAGTTCTGCAAAATGCATGCCAAATTGCGGGTGGAAAGATGGGAATCATACGAAAGGGAAGGCCTGGAAGGCGGACCAGGCGCGAAGTTTTACAGCCTGGAGGAAGGACCAGGCATTGGTATTCCTACAGCTCACTGACGTAAGCAGTCTTACGTGACAGTCACACCGCAGTTAAGTCTCCATTAAATAAAGTGGGGATGAAAAGCGCAATTCACAACCAAATGCGGCTTTCGAGTTCCGACAGTCAAAAGCTGCAAAGATACTCCTAACGAGGTTCAACTTACACTACACTAGATTCGAAAGTGCTGGCGACGAGAGACAATCAATTACAGAGATAACAAGTAAAAACTAACGACTACGACAAACTAGTGCAGTGTACTTGGAAATATTCCAGTTCTAGAAATGAGAAAACAAGGCTGTCACAGAAATCATTTTCAGTCATTCAGGACAAGCTGTTTGCTTCGAAGGCAACGCAGAGCCCAGCCAAGATTTGAGCCAGAGACGATGTGAACGCCAATGAGCTTAGCTGGAAATTAACGATGTTGTAGATGTGGCAGATTCATCGGAACGAGATGATCACAGCCCCGTCTCCTGCTTTCTCTCTCTTCATTCAGTTGCACAAAACTGCACCTTGGAGGCGCTGTTACCATATACATGTACAATTCAAACTCTCAAGATTGCACCTACCAATCTTTGCGAATTTCGAATGTGTAATCGATCTCCAAGTAACACTTCTCGTCGTCGTCCACAAACTGCAATAAGGCAACGTCCGTTTTATCAACCATGCCACCTTGTAAGGCACAAAATCCCAAGAATAAATGGCAAGAGTTCAAGGCAAGCCGAACTTAGATATCACATCCGCTCTGACCGCACCTTCGTCTTCGCTGTGTAAGCCCCGCGGGCCAACACACCCGATGGAGTAGTCTCCTCTTCCATCATATGGGTGTAAGGCTCTAGTTGTGGACTGAATGTTCCAAGCATAATCTTGGTGTGGTCCACTGCGTCCACAAACCAGCAGGATGAACGTCAGAATCCCCTCCCGTTCGAACAGACCTCAAGGATATTTAGTTCTCCAACTTCGGTCCAATAACGTGTGAACGTCGAGAATAACTAAACACACACACACACACACATCTTCCTGAACATTCATTATGCGTTCCCAATGTACAGACCTCGCCGACCGAGAGCGTTGAGAACCCCAAACAATCAGGAAAATTGCAAACCAGCACGACTGTATTGTTCGATGTACATTGGAGAAGGAAAATAGAGGAGAGTGCTGGACCTTGAAGACTCCCCTTCCAGACCGTATGGATGTATCTGAGACCCGAAACAATGTTGTGAAGAACTTGGAACGTGAATTTAAGCCTGTACGAGGCACCTTCCTTTAAAGTGAAAGTCACCCCCCTCGAACTCTTCTGAATGGGAAGTGGGATAGATATGTCTGGCCTCCCAGGAGAAGTCATCCCGAGCGTAAGAAACTTCACTTCCGGCTCCACGGGATCTGCAAAGATAAGCCCAGTGATGAACAAACTAAAATGAGGAGGAACTTCAGGGCTTTGCTTCAGGGCCTAACGTCAGAAGCACGGAAGGTTGATCTGGCCTTGTTGGACAACACCCAAGGTACCAAGAAATGTCACCAAAGGCTTAGCATATTGCCAGCGAAATGTGGGACTCGGCAATACCGCATATGTCAATGTCAATGGATGGCAAAGGACCTTCATGTTCCAAACCCTTACCTTCAGAATCCAATCTGACTTGGCCCAAAAGTTGCTCCTTCCATCGACGCAAACTCTCATCCTCCTGCAGAACAATGACAAAGGCTTAGCGAAACTATTACAGAAAGAAAGCGCGTCCCGGCGCAGTCTTGAGGCCCAACAACACCGCAACCGCCACAGCAGGTACTATTTCGGTCATACTCTGGCGAAGATCTACCGATCAAGCTTCGAGAAAGTTCGAACTGCATGTAGTTGCTTGCTTTTCACAGTCGCCTTCCGGAGCCGATCAACGTCCATGATGAAGCCGCAAGACTTAGATTGCAGGAAACTCAATCGTAACCCGTTAGATCGCAAAACACCACGATTTCCTACGAACATTTACGATTTCCTACTTCCCTGTCACATGATTCAAACTGGTAAGAAAGGAGTTCAGACATGCGCTAGCGATGGATGGATGGGGAGTTGTAAAAGAATATAGTGAGTGCATTCCGCGTGATCGCGGTATTATCGTGAGAACTGGAGGGCGGAGGTAAGGAAGGTAAATTTAAGGGGAAAGAACTGAAAACAGAGTTCCTCCTGGACACGCATGAGACAAACAGATGAGCATCTTACAGATGGATGAACAGGGCCGCGTCGGAGCCTATTCACAGGACCAAACGCGAGTGAGTGAGGGAGGGAGGGAGGAAAGGAGGTACGTGGAGGAGTAAGTGGGCATGGTCTGAGACAGGAGATCGACATTTCGGCGTGCACTGCGGCAAAGAAGCTGGAGGAAACTCCACAATGCGAGAGTGAAGCGTTCGGCTGCGATTGGCTTCATCTCTCAGACGTGACAGACATGATAGCCTCGGACAATACTCTATCCAGGAAAAATGACGCAGAAAAGTACAGAAGAACGGGCTTATTATTGACCGATACCAGTCCTCCCAGAAGTAAATGATGACAAACAAGGGTGACCGACTCGGAACCTTCAAGTTCTGCTCGACATGTTCTGGTTGACCAGACCAGACCTCACAACCCGGATACGAGAAGTCTCGGGACTTCCTCTCGGAGGCGTAACAGAAAACGACGTAAACTGACGAGAAGGCGATGACACTCGCTCGAATTTGCAAGATTCGACCGTACCACTGCAGATTTAAATCCGGGATACTGAATTACCGAGGAACAAAAATGATACGATTGAAATATTCCAAAAGGACAGGAAGCAAGACAACGATGGCTGCGACGCGGGCTGCTTTGAAAACCGGTGAAGACAAAACGAGGCGCAGAAACCCCGCGCTGCTTACAGACAAATTTGAATAGGAGGAAATTCGAAATGTTTCAAACCATGACCGCAGCTAACAGCAGCCGGGAGGCGTGCAAGGCACACGCGTGGCACAATGAGGTCGCCATGCACTCGCCCCACCTAACAAACAGATCCCATGTACTGACCGGCTGCATCAAGAAAATTCCATCCACTCTGTAGTTTGCGATGCCATTCTCGTTCTCTCAAGTTTCTTCACTAGAACTTAGGAGTGCAGGATACGCTTGTTGACAGAACCATAGGTCTCAACTGAGCGTGTCTGACATGACGCATGCGTGAAACAAGAATGATATAAACTACTGAGATTTGCATGGAGTGCGGGATTGTAGAGTCGCGAATTCCGATGATTGCGAACAATATACACAGATATGATAAGAATCTTGCTCGGAACGCAAGGAGAATGAGGGTGGCACCGCACGCTACGTAAATCCTGAGGCGTGCTCTGAATGATATTTGTTGAGAGAACCGAGTGTTCAGTAAAGGCAGCCAAGGCACGAGAGAGAGAGAGAGAGAGAGAGAGAGAGAGAGAGAGTACTCAAAGCTCGACAGTACCTTGTCTCGCTCCAACTGCTCCTTGAGTGGCACAATGGGTCCCAACCCCCCCACCACATACTCATCCGCTATTTGTGCGGATTCTGATTCGTCATCCTCAGAATCACATACTGAGTGTTTACTGAACGTCCTGACAAGCTCTGTGGGGTAAGTGAGCTCCTCAGGGTAGGTGTCCTTCTCCTCTTCAGCAATGGCAGAGGCAGAGGAGTCAGTGGGCTCAGGCTCGGAAACTGCAGCAGGCACATCTTTCGAAGACTGAGATTTGCTTGACTTATCAGATTTGCTCGACTTGGACTCAGATTTGGTGCCCGAGGTAGCAAAATTTTTGGTGCGAGCTAACGCAGCCACCAACACAGACATGATTGCTGGACTGCGATGGATGCTCACTGAGTGCCTTGATTTCGTGCGCTATCCGTCCAAATATGAACTGATCAGTCGTACAAGCCTGCAAGTTTAGACTTCACCGGGCGAAACAGGTCACGCCTAGCAATTCTCGCTAGCTGCGGACTGCACCCGATGCTACGAGAAGGAAACCAAACCAGTTTCACATGAAGGAATTCTCATCACCCCTGCAGCATTGCCTCTTCTGCGTGCTTAAGAGAAGAAATTGTCCCGTCAACTGAAGAAGCTCCGCAGCTGCAAGCGAACAAATTCCCGTCTACACAGGGCCCAGAAAGCTACACGCGGGCTCCAGCATTATCTCAGTAGCAACACAGCGGCGGATGAAAGAAAGCGTTGCAGCTCCAAGACATTGCCAGCCCTTTGCCAGGTACGCTCTTGTCCTGAGAACTAACGTTCAGGCCTCTTTCTTGTTCTTCTTCCTCAAGGGGGTGGGTTCTGGGATTCTCTCGCTCTGTCAGGCTCCAGTCAGACGCGGTACATTGCCTGTCACCCCAATCGAGACCAAATTCCCAATTGAGACTGGAGATCCCAACTTCGCTCTCTCCCTGTCCCTCTACTCTCCTCTCTCTCTCTCTCTCTCTCTCTCTCTTTTGCTTGTCCGACTCTAGCTCGCTCTTTCGCCAGCAGTTTGTCTGGGCAGTATGTTTTCCTCCCTGTCTCTTTGTCCCTCTGTGTCCCTCTCCTTCAACGCAATCGGCACTCCCCACTAACTGGTCGCTTTGCCGCTTACTTGCGGGCTCCTCTCCTTCTCTCTAGCTTCTAACAGTAGTTCTCCGTCCTCAGCTCTGCTCTGCACTACCCGTCTGCGCTAGGTTCTCCCTTCCCCCGCCCCCTGCTCCGATATTTACTGCCGATCTCACGCACTCCCAACTCATGCTCCCCTTAAATTTGCATTAGCCGTGGAGAGCGTCAGCAGAAGCGCAGTCTGTTCAAGAGTACCTATTTTGGATCGGACAGAGCGAGCGAGCGAGATGAAGCATTCTGTTGGTCGTTTGTGGAATATTAGCGCACCGGATTAGGGGTCTGCGCACGTTTCGGGTTGCTGAGCTTTGCTCAGAGAAGAGCAATCAATCATGTCATGGCCTACTACTACTCGTAGTCTGGATGTAATATGAGATGCGGGGGCCACTGCACTTGGCTAAGCAGTAGCCGCTCCCTCGGCTCTCCGTATTTCTTTACTACTGTATTTCTCATCTGCTGTCATCTCCCCGCACGACTGTGAGTCGTGCTGCGGCCCTCCCTCCCATAACATCCCCGCCTGCTTCCTTACTTACTTACTCACCTTGACCCATCGCGCTGCGTCCTCCATCCCTCCCTCGCTTCCCACATTCTCTCGTCCCTGATACAGGATTTTACGTTAGTCTCGGATGCTGTGTGCATTTACCTCTACCTCCCTCCAATAATTAATTCTTTTTTCTCTTTCTCTGAATGGTACTGGTTCCAGGCAGTGGCTACTGTATCTTCATTCTTCCTTCGTCTCCCCTATCGGTTTTCACCATTTACCGTTGCTCACCCTCGGAGCGCCTTCTAGCTACAACCCAGATAGATCACTCTTGTTTCTCTCAGTAGTATTCCGACTTAGAGATAACAAGAATAGAGCTGACTTCGGAATCTTCATCAAATTCGACGAGAGTTTGCTGTCGGGTGCCACAGAGTCGGAACCACTTACTTGTCAAGTTGACTCGATTTACTCACTGTATCTAAATGAAAGGCCCCTTCTTCTCTGCTTTTGGCTAGACCCGAGAGAACTTGCTATGGTCCACGGTCCGCGCAGTAGCCATATATCTCTCTCCCTGTATCACGCCATCGTCTCTCACGTCTGCGACCCCAGCACCCCCAACTCAGGAACTCATCATCAGTCCGTCTCTGCTCGAGTCGGTCGCCGTACTCCTGCGCACTAAATATTCTCCGCGTCTTCTTCACTCCGTCTGTCCGTCTTTTGCCAGACGGTCCCTGATCCTGTGGAGCACTTCAGTACCGTCACTTTATCAAGTTGACCGTCCGTCCATTAGTCCTCCGTTAGTGTACTGGTCAAAAAGCTCTCAAAATTCTCCCATGTACGGTCCCCCGTTTCCGTCTTTGAACATCACCGTGCTTGGAGCCCTACCGCTTGCAAACATTAACATTTCTTTATCTTCATTTTATGTTTACTTTTGTCTGACTGCAGCATACGTGTAAAGTATGGTTCCTCCTGTCTGGGAAAATGCTTCGTTCAGGATCCGGCCATCCTTCTTGTCCCCCGGAAAGTGCAATTTCTCCCGTTTCATAACATGAGTAACTACTAGGGAGATACATGTCTTTCAAGTGAAACAAGTCTCCTTAACACTAGGAAACACTATATGGTTGCTTATTCACCTCTTCCATCTGAAGATGGAAGAGTGCTGGAACCTTAATTTATTACTTAACCTTTCCTACGGGAAGGGTGAGATAATAAATCAATAAATTTATGAATGAATTGATTTAATGCAGTACTCGCATCATTCCCGCACTTGTACGCGGGAGCGTGTGTAAGCGTAAACTCCTGCACTCCACTTATGGGTTTTGTAACAAAGTTTCCAACGTGCGTGAAACAAATAACATACAATATTTAAATATTATTTTGATTTTTACTTACACTTTATCTAAAATATTTATATAACATTTATACCATTACTGATATATTAAAGAGAGCAGAAGGCCCTGAGAAATATGTCACACACGAGATGAAAATGATGTGAGTACATTCTCGGACCAGTGAATCTTTACAACCTTAAAGGTCCCGAAGGCTCTTAGCCAACTCGCATTTACGTTTTTCTTTCTCCCAATGCTCCTCTGGCAGAAAACCGTTGGGGATGCTTATACACTATCTCTCGTACAAAGATATGCTTCTCCGCCACCTAGAACACTCCCTTCTCTCTTCGGTTTTAACATATTTATGACATATACCTCTGATACGGGTTAGCTAAAACATTACATCGAAACCAAGTGTCCAGTTGTGAAACATTCACATGTAATACAATAACACAAGACATAAGGTAAGGATGTTCCAAAATTGCCGCTCATATGTATAGGTTCAGTTACATCAGTGTCGGTTCAATAGTCCTATTTTTCTTCTATTCCAAGCTAAACATATACGTCAGAATATATTTCTAGTATATATATCGATCTGGTTTATCTAACATGTTCCTTTACTATGAACCAACCGAAAAAACTGTATGTTTCTATCACGAATCTGCACGATCTCATGCAAACTCATGAATGATAATGACGAGTAAGTCATGTGATTTCCAAATCCATCCCAGCCCATCCGTAGATCGTTACATTCTTTGATAACAATCATAATAGGTTCTCCAACTATGAGTCGAGAAAAAACAAGGTGTTCATACTCCAATCAGTGTGCCGTTGAAAGAGATGTCCTTAATGGATCTCTTCAAGATGAGAACAAATGTCAACTTATCCTTGAGCTCTACAAAAGCTCGCTCCTGCTCGTCTCTCCATTGCCACTTTCATCAGCTTGTTCAATGGCTTCGCAATTGCACTAAACTCTTTCACGTATCGACGATACAAACTAACAGATGTTTGAACTCGACTCACATCTGTGGGACGTGAGATACGTGCAATAGTCTTAATCTTCGTCCGTTGAACACCGAACCCACCTAGGTAGATGGTGTGGCCCAGATACTCCACTAACTCCTGGAAGAACTTACACTTCTCAAGGTGTAACTTCCACCCATGAACTCTCAACCGCTTGAACACATCCAGTAAGTATCTCTCGTGCTCCTCCACTATAGCACTATAGACTAAGATGTCGTCAATGTAACAACTGACAAAATCCAATCCTGCTAGGATCATGTCCATCATCCTTTGGAACTCAGCAGCGGGGTTCTTCAACCCAAATGGTAAGAACCGCCACTGATAAAAACAATCTTTGCCGTGAGAGTCAACTCTCCAGAATGTTGTCTTGGACTTATTTTCTTCTCTCACCGGCAATTGATGATATCTTGCTCGAAGGTCCAAATTATTGAAGACCTTCACATGCATCCTTAGGTGTCGGCGTGACATACTTTTTGAACTTCGTCTGCTGATTGATAAGACGGTAGTCTCCACACATTCGTCTATTCGTTTAGTTGTCATACATATACTTCTTTGCTGACATAAATGTGACTGATGCGTACTCTCCGTGCGACATCTCGATCAACCCACCCTCCAACAAGTCTTGAGTCATATTCTAGATCAAGGCTCTCTTCATGTCACTGTATCTGTAGGTACGTCAAAAGATTGACGTGTCACTAGCTAAGTCGATCCGTATATCTGGTCCCTTCAAGATACCCAAATCCTTCTTATTGAAGGTAAAACAATTCATGTAGCTCTTCAGAAATCTATGAACTCTTCGTCTCTCCTCTCCTATAAGTTTGGGTCCAATCTCCGGTTTCCAAGTATCTTCTGTCACCATGCTAGAGGTAGAAGACGAAGTGGTTGACTGTTATTTGCAGTTTCTGTCATCATCAACAACCCCCACTGTGTGAAAACTCCTGTAGTCGTAGCTGCAAGCTCCACAGTCTCTCCTACTACATCCTATGATGTCCAAGGATGACGAACTTCACACGTTTCACCCCCAGCCTTTGTCTCCACCGACCCGATAAACAAAGAGCTCAGAAGTGTCCGAGCAGTAACACTCGTCGATTGCATTCGACGCTGCTCAACCAATCCAGGGCTAACAATACATGTCAAGCAATTCAAGTCAAATTGATCCAATACTTGACGACGTGAACCCTCTGACATCAAAACTACTGCCGTCATACCCGTAGAGAAACCCATCGCTCGTTCTCTCTCATCGATATTAGACTCCATCAACTACTGTAACTAAACATCTCACACAAACCAAGGTCCTCCACATCTATAAGCATGTGATGCTAGAAAGCTCACCAAAGTGAGCAACATCGTCCTAGGTCGGCTCACTAGGTTCACCACTGCCATGGATTATCTATCGACGACTCTCACTACTTGAGATTGTAGCCCTGCATCTTGGACCGTGAGATGCACTGATCGTCTCTCTGCATCATATGCACGCTTGAGCACCTCTCTCCGTAACAAGTTCGTCCATCACAATCGTGGACGATGTGCACGAGATCTCACTCTCGCTGCATCCAACAACACTGCCGGTCCAACCCAAGACCGCACTTGATGCACACTCGTCATCATCTGTGTACGAGCATCACATAACAAAAGAACGTCCTCTAAGATGTATGCTGGAGATGTCGTAAGATCCGTAACATCTCTTAATATATACTAGATCGCGGGTCATGTAAACCTTGATCTCTTCCAACATGCGTGTGACCTTGACAGGATCATCCGTCTATAACCAAGTGAATGATGTCAACAATCGTGAGATCATGCACCCTCAGCAGCAAAAGATCCGATTGTTATGCTTGCTGGTATCTTCTGACAGTTGATATAAGCAACAACTCATGATATCTCTACACCAAGCATGTCACATGACGTAATGAGATGCGTCTCGTAATCTCGTCTTTCTCCACATACAAGTATCGTTGTACTCGTAAGTATGCCTGCAATACCGCAGCCAAACATGTGCTGATCTCTCCAAACAGCTCCAACACACACACTCCCTCCTTTGGATATTGCAATACAATGAAAGCGTATCCAACGGTGATAAGATCACATGGTCAGTAGCATGAACAACCCTTTGTTCCTCTACTGGCGATACAAAAGCTTCACTCTAAACCTGTTGCACCAACCGATGCTGCAACTCTCCACTCGAACTCCAGAGTGGAACATCCAAGACAGATGATACTGCCGTAGTCATGCTATTCATGTCCCTCACCTCCTCAAAGACCAGAGTATCTTCTGCATAGACATTGTCCTCTAACAACTCATCCGACCAAGCGATGACCGAACTGAACCCTGCAACGGATGCCATCGTCTCTGGTGTAAGGCTTTGTTGTCCCAGCTCTAGCACTGAATCGTGCTGGTAAGAGACTCACTCGTCTCTCACTGGACTACCAACCTGGTCTATAAGATGATGTCTCCGTCCAATAGTCGATCACGAACCTCATAAGATATAACACAGCACCTCCAACCAATACGTCATAAGACTCTACTGTTGTAACAATGACCTTGGTCTTCACCATGGAATCATCTATGAGACGATCTGGACAAACTCTCGACGTCAACATATCGCGTGTCATGTGTAGAGTTGTATCCCTTGATCCTCCTAGAGATGTCTGCAGCTGCACATACAATTGCTCAGACAATTTGGGCTATATCCGGGCCTTGAATGGTAAACAAAAACAATTAATAAAAAAATTGGTTCACATTTGCATGATTGATGGCTGAAATGGACATCTCTCCACCTCGGACTTCCTCAGACTTGTAAACCCTCCGCGGTCCTATCGATCAACTACCCCCCCGATCTCTCAACCTCCACGATCGTCATCCACGAATCTGCAACATGTCGGGCCTGTCTCTCACTCAGGAGTCACCTCTGATGGCTTTGATGGAAGCACACCATGAACTTGAAGAGAAAATGCTAAGTTCACTCATTCATACATCCACAAACTTATCAACTAAAAATCTCCATTAACTCATCAACTAAAATCCTCCATTCTAACGACGTCTCTCAAGTTCTCACATGCTAAACATATCCCACACTCTCTATATTACTCAAGTTGTCATTACGACGATGTGAAAACAAGGATGAGGAGCTCTTCTCTACTCCTCTATTTATACATTCTAGGTTTTTACTTTGGTACCCTTGGTAACTCAGTCGTAACTACTTTTACCGGGTTTTACTAAGATATTACTTAAGATAAAAGCATTAATCACATGGGCTTCTTACCTTTTCACATGGGCTTATTCCTTCAAAGTCAACAACTTCTAGAAGGATTCTGAAATATACTCAAGGAATCTCGAATTTCCACCCCCTCTCTACACTAGGACCCACTAAAAAGGAAACATGTGGAATCTCTTCTTGTTTTTAATGCCCACAAAGTCCACAACTTTAATCCAACCACTAATATCAAATCAAAAAGGAGATAATGGATACTTTCCACCTCCTTTCTACCTTTTAGACAAGATGACAAGATAGTAGTGCTCACTCTTTAGCAAATATCTGAATTCTGTCAAAAGTACAACTAAGTTTAACCATAACTAACTTTTAGCTAGTCATGACTAACTTGATACCTCCTAAAAAGTACTTTGGCAGCAAATAAACATTCTCAACACTTAGTTAGAACTAAACACCTTACTAATAGGCAAACTTCCTATGTGTAACCTAGATCGTTACATTTTATCCTCGGACTAAATTTTCGCTCCGTCCTCGGAATGAAGAGAGAACTTTCGTCGATGAAACAGCTTCAACTTGTCATGGTTGACCCGATCGACTCCTTCCTCCCAACTCTTGAAGGTCATATGTGAAGTTGCTCCACACCTTATCTACAACAAAAGGACCAAAATATCTAGGAAGAAACTTCTTCCTAGCCCTCTTGAATCTGATAGCATCATACAACATAACCCAATCTCCGACTTGAAAAGGTTTTACCTCCCTCTTGCCCAACCGTTTGTCGTAACTCTTCTTTTGATACGTCTGAGCTCGTTCCATCCGGATCATTGCTGCCGCTCGGGTCTCTTCCAACTCCATGAGTTGCTCCCTTCTTGATCTGACCACGTCTTCTCCTCTCGACCTCTTCAACTTTCGTTGAATAGTTTGAAAAGTATCCAATTCGAATTGGATGGGCAACTTGGACTCCACTCCATAAACTAGTCGAAATGAGCAGTACCCAGTAGAAGTCTTTGTTGTCGTTCGATACTCCCATAAGATGACATGTAGCCTCTTATCCCAAGTATGTTTCGCAGTCTCAACACCAGCATCTTTGGCGAGCATCATACAAAGTGTAAGATTGGTCTTCTCCGCAAGATCATTAGCATTTGGTTTGTATGAGGTCGTTACTCGTGGCTTGATAGAAAAGTGTTGTAGCATAGCAGTAGTCATGCTTCCTACAAACTCTCCTCCTCTATCTGAGACCAACTCTAACGGACATCCAAATCTTGTGATGATCCTCTCCCATAGGAATCTATCGACTACGGTTTCATTAGTCTCTCTCAAAGGTCTAGCCTCTACCCACTTGGTACAATAGTCAGTGACGACTATAATGTATCTATTGCCTCGAGGTGTCTTATTAAGAGGACCTACAAAGTCAATACCCCACTTCTCAAATGGTCCTAATATTGGAATTGATCTTAACGAAGGTGTTCTAGTAGACTTCAAAGCAAATGCTTGACATACGTCGCAAGTTTTGCAATAGTCTAAACACTCCTTGAAAATCCCTCTCCAGTGATAACCAGCATCCAAAATCTTGAAAGCTATTATCTTACCAGCAAAGTAACCTCCGCAAACAGTGCCATCGTGAAACTCGTGCATCATCTTGAACGCCTCCTTCTGACCAACTGCTCTCCTTAGTAAGCCATCTGCTCCTTGATGAAATAGAATTCCCTCCACCATGGTGTAAGGTTTGCATCTCTTGATCAACGCGTTACGTTCTCGGATATGCATACCTTCTGGAAAAGAGCCATCTGCAAGGAAACTCCAGATTTCCTTGTACTCGTCCGGTATCTCTTCAATGCTTGTGATGGTCATCAGATGCTCGTCTGGAAATGAATCATCAAACGGTTCTTCTCCCTCATCATCATAAGCCCTTGACAAAAGATCAGCATTCGCATACTTTTTCCCTGGTCTATCTTTGATCACGTAGTCGTATTCTGTTAGAAGGATCTTCCAACGAGCAATACGACCTTCGGCATTAGGCTTATTAAAGATATACTTTAAAGCCTTGTGATCTGTGACTATGGAAAATTTTCCTCCTAGCAAGTAGTGTCGAAATTTCTTCAATCCGAAGATCACTGCTAATCCTTCTCGTTCAGTCACGGAGTAATTCTTCTCCACTGGCACCATCTGCCTACTAGCATAAGCTATAGGATGATCATGCCCATCTCCATCTAACTGACTTAATGTACACCCGATAGCTACATTGGAGGCATCCGTATACAAAATAAATGCTTTACTCCACTCAGGTTTAGCAAGTATAGGAGCTGTCACCAATGTCTTCTTCAGCTCCTCAAATGCTTCCTTTGTCTTCTGATCATGCACTATCAAGTCAAACTCAACTCCCTTCTTCATGTACATAGTCAAAGCTATTGCTTTGTTTGAGAAGGAAAAGACAAACCTACGATAATATCCAACCATGCCAAGAAACTGTCTCAACTTTGTCAAGTTGATCGGAAATGGAAGATCCACAATCTTCTTCACCTTCTCAGGATCTACCGCAATCCCATTCTTGGAAATGATGTGCCCTAACAGCAAACCTTCTTCGCAGCCAAAGATGCACTTCTCTGGATTTAGAGAAGCGTTGGCTTGCTCCAACCGCTGCAAAACTTTGATCACATGATCAAAGTGGTCTTCCTTTCTTCCGTACACACAGAAATCGTCAATGAAATCCCGAACAAACTTCCCTATGAATGGTTCAAACACCTTGTTCATGAACCTTTGAAACGTAGCCGGAGCATTACACAGTCCGAATGACATCACCCGAAATGCAAATGTTCCCCAAGGAGTTGTGAAAGTAGTCAACTGTTGGTACTCCTGTGCTATCTTGATCTGGTTATACCCATTATAACCATCACCAAAGCTGTACCACTCATGACCAGCAACTTCCTCCAAAATCTCATCTATAAATGGTAGAGGATAATAATCCTTCTTGGTAACTGCATTCAGCTTCTTATAGTCTATGCACACTCGCAGCTTACCATTCTTCTTCTTGACAATCACAATGGATGAAACCCATTCTGAGTTCTCCACCTCATAGATAAAACTCGCCTCCTTCAACTTGTCTATCTCCTCCTTGACCATCATTACCGTTGTGGGGTTGACCCTTCTCTGCTTCTGTCGAACTGGTCTTGCGTGCTCCTCCAATTCGATTCGATGAGTCTCGAGAGTCACCTCCTTCAAATCCTTGTAGCTGAAAGCAAACACATGGATATATTTTCGAAATATATCTAGGAATCTACTTTTCTCCTCTTGAGTGACATTGATACCAAACTTCAGGGTAGAGAGTCTTCTCACAATCTCTGCCTCACTCAACTCTTCTTTGTCAGGATCTTTCTCCACTGCTGGTCGAGACAACAAGTCAATAGCACTAAGCTGATGTAATGATTCATCTCGATCAGATCCTTCGTCCTCAGACGAGGATTCTTGATCATAAGAATCTCCGGTATCTACTTCTGAGACACTTTGATCATCCTCCGTATCAGATTCCCAGTAGTCACTAGTGGGTCTATCAGAATCAGAAGTCACAACTCCAACATCCGAGAGAGGTACTATCACTCTATGATCTCTAGGCTCAATCCGTAAGTATCCCTTGTGCCACCTATCTGTGGTGCGCACAGCTCTCAACCAAGGCCTACCTAGGAGCAAATCATAACTAGAGTCCTTTAACACTTGAAAAGACATCAATGTTTGAACTCCCATCACAGACACGACCACCTTCTCTAACACACCAAGAGGTCTTACCCGTTGCTTGTTAGCCATCCCCACGACAATGCTAGCCGGACGAGTTGGTTCCATCCCCAACTTCTTCATCAACCTCTCCGATATGGCGTTTACAGCCGATCCTCCATCCACCAATACGTCAGAGACGTAGTGATCATTCAACCGGACTTCAATCTTTGAAGCCCTAGTGCATACCTCTGAAGCATGCACATCCACCACACCAACTCCCACAGACTTTGATGTCTTGCTCTTGGGTTTCTTCTTCTTGCTTCTCTTAGAACTCAGTCCTCCTCTGAGTTCCCTTCGTAAGCTAGGATTAAGTGCGATCAGTTGTCAAACAGTGATGTTGGCTTTCTGAGCACCCACATCTTCAACCACATCATATCCCGCTTGGGAAGATGAAATGGTGAAATCCGCCATCCCCAGTTTTCTTCTTGGCTCTCTTGGTGTACTCGAAACATTACTCGAACGAGTACTTCTACTTGCTGACTCCTCCATGAAAACCGGTTCATCAGAAAATCGAGTTCTTTTCCTTTCTTGAGCTAAAAGCTCCACCGGTGCATGAGAAGAGTTTGAACTCTCTCCTTTCTCGTAGATGAGATCTCGCACGACATCGATAGTAGCCACCCCCTTATCTCTTCCTTGTGATGGATTTCCTCCATCCACATTCATTCTGATAACTTCGGCACCTCTTGCTCCGTTGTTAGGACAATTTTGCTGGAAATGAGAACCTCCACACGTCCAACAAGTGATTCCTCCAAAGTTACCTTGGTTGCCTCCAAAGTTACCTTGATTTCCTCGGTTGGGATTGTTGTCGTAACCTCTTTGACCTCCTCCTCCACCTTTGTTCCTCCATTCTCGTAACTGCACCACGTTTATCTTGAGATCCGCAAGAGTATCGGTGATGCTCTTCAGCTCGGCATGAAAATCAGAGGTGGCAGTAGACATCGTTGTTGGGACAAATGGTCTTGGCACCACCGTTGGAGTAGGAGCTGACGTTGAAGCAAACTTGGAAATGTCATTTTTCACCTTTTCTTCTTGATACTTAAATAAAACTAAGTTCATAAGCATCACCAATTGTGATGGTGCAGGTGCGATCGTTGTGGCTACACCAGGAGTCGGAGTCGACACCAGAGCAGCATGATGAGGTTGGATGATATCTCCTTCATCCAAACTCTCTTCCATGTTTGTCGCAATCTTGATGGCCTCCGCTTTGGTTGCTGGTTTCTCGTACCTCACTTGGGTTCGAATTGAAGGCCTCAACCCTCCCACCAAGTTCTTGGTCAGCACTGCTCCAATCCCCGTCATCGTTCGCTCCACATTGTCTCCACTCTTCCGTAGGACCGTTCGAAACCGTTGCTCCAACTTATCCACCCTTTCGGCATACTGCCAAACTTTCTCGTCGTCTCGTTGCCTCAAATGAGTAAGCTCCACCATGAGCTTCTCATAACTCTCTTTTGGAAGAAATTCTTCGATGAGTGCATTACTCAACGTCTCCCATGTGTCTTTAACTGCACCAGGTGTCTTGCTCTTCACTCGGTCTTCATACCACGTAAGAGCAAAATCTTCAAAAACCTCTGGCAGTAACAACACCCATTATTCCTTCCTTCTCATGCTGTTTCCGATGCAACCCCTTTTGAAGTCTCGTACAAATGGTTCTACATCTTCATTGTCCTTCTCATGAAACACTGGTAACTTCTCCATCTTGTAACTATTCTTTCTACCCTTCTAATTTTTGTGCAATAACTACTCGCTAAAAGAGTACGAACATCACCAATTCCATTCGCGAATAATCTACCATAGGTAAAATGAAAGGAAATGGTTGCAACAACACCTCTTGTGCCATCTCTTCTTCCAAGGTAATCATGAGCCTGAGTCGCATCACCGTCTTCTCCACCATCCGAATGACGATCCCCATCACAACTCAGCCGAGTCCTTTTTTGAAGTCGACAACTTCTCCGTCTCAGCTCTTTGAGTCTCGTCCAACTTCTCGACTACTGACGTAAGTAGGGCGGCCACATCGACGCACTTGTGGCCTCTTGATAGATCACCCACTCCACAACTTGGACAAGGATCTTCTCTTAGAAGATGAATTGGCGTTGGTGACGATGGACCCACTCGAAGACTTAAATCAGTAAATTCCCGCTTCCCTTTAGCTCTCTCGGTTCTGATTCTAGTTGGACAATTCACTACTTTATGTCCCAACCCTCTACAGAAATAACACCACAAGTCGGTTTCTACTCTTCTCCTCGGAGATTCTACTTGAGGTTTTGTACTAAGGTTCTCATACTCAACGATAACCTCTTTCGAGCTCTCTCCGACGCTTACTATGACATCTAAACCTTGAGGAAGGTTTCTAAGTCTAACTTTCCAATCTTTTGAACTTCCACTCATGTTGCACCTTCTCAACCATTAATTGGACAAAATATCATAGAGGAAAATAATTCTACATCACTTTCTTAACTCCTCCGAGATTTATATTGAAAATCGTGTATTATACATGCTATACACGAAATAAAATCCAATCTAAAATTAACTATCGAAGATATGATCCTCATCATCATCGTTTGTACTAATCACAACAGACATCTTGAACTCACTCTTATAAGGATCCAACTCTACTTCACCAGGAGCATTCGTGACCTCCACAGTGAATGATCCTTTCATCTCGGCTTTCTTCAAATCTGCGCCAATGGTCGCGGAAGCTTCTTGGTATAGGGTAAAGAGGGCACCCCAAGTGGTATAGATACGTGTTCGCAACTCATCTATACTTAACTTTGGCTTCTCCGACTCCGTTCGAACTCCTAAACGTCTCTTCTTTCACCTCGGCACCCGAACTGGATTCCTCATGAAGTATCTTCCAGACCTCCTTGTATGCCGAAACGTGTATCTCTTAGTTGGTAAGAGATCTCTCCAAGATTTTTGTGGTCTCCAATAGCTCAACCTCCAAGCTACTAAATCATGAGGTTTCAACAGAAACTTCCCTAATCAGAAGAGATGGTGATGACTGTACAAATTTTCAGAGAACTCAAATTTGTATATTTTCACTTCCCTCATGGTTGTCAACCCCCTCCACTTTGAAAAATTCTTTCTCACTCTTCAGACCTCATCTTCTCATGATTTCTTTTGTCTTGGATAGCTTATCAGCCACTCTAAAACACTGGAAAGTTTCTCAGGAAAATAAAATTCACAGAAAATCTGACACTGACTGTAAACTTTTTCCAGAGAACAGAATTCCTCAACTCTCACGAATAAACCCCCTCAACTTTGAAAATTCATTGCTCCTTCTCTAGACCACCTTTTCCTATGATTTCTTTTGTCCTAGATAGGTTATTAGCCAATCTAAAACACTGGAAAGTTTCTCAAGAAAATAAAATTCACAGAAAAGTTGACAGCGACTGTACAAATTTTCCAGAGAGTAGAATTTCTAAACTCACAAATTTCTCTCCTCTAATAACTTTTCTCTCCTCTTTTCTCTACAACTCTTGTTGCACCCTCTCCTCAAACCCTTTCTAAGTGAACAAGATGTAAAGAATGACTTCGAACGCGTCATATATCACTACGGGATACACGAAAGGTTCTAATGTTGCTAACATCTCGTTAGCTCTCTCTCCTCCCAACGTTCTCTCCATGTGTTCTCTCATAATTTCTTTTTGTCTAATATAGAACTGAACTCTAAACATTTTCAATGATCCTTTCAAGTGAGGTCCCGGCAACGGAACCAAAAATGTAAACCCTCTGCGGTCCTATCGATCAACTATCCCCCCCATCTCTCAACCTCCACGATCGTCATCCACGAATCTGCAACATGTCGGGCATGTCTCTCACTCAGGGGTCACCTCTGATGGCTTTGATGGAAGCACACCATGAACTTGAAGGGAAAATGCTAAGTGCACTCATTCATACATCCACAAACTTATCAACTAAAAATCTCCATTAACTCATCAACTAAAATCCTCCATTCTAACGACGTCTCTCAAGTTCTCACATGCTAAACATATCCCACACTCTCTATATTACTCAAGTTGTCATTACGACGATGTGAAAACAAGGATGAGGAGCTCTTCTCTACTCCTCTATTTATACATTCTAGGTTTTTACTTTGGTATCCTTGGTAACTCAGCCGTAACTACTTTTACCGGGTTTTACTAAGATATTACTTAAGGTAAAAGCATTAATCACATGGGCTTCTTACCTTTTCACATGGGCTTATTCCTTCGAAGTCAACAACTTCTAGAAAGATTCTGAAATATTCTCAAGGAATCTCAAATTTCCACCTCCCCTCTACACTAGGACTCATTAAAAAGGAAACATGTGGAATCTCTTCTTGTTTTTAATGCCCACAAAGTCCACAACTTTAATCCAACCACTAATATCAAGTTAAAAAGGAGATAAGGGATACTTTCCACCTCCTTTCTACCTTTTAGACAAGATGACAAGATAGTAGTGCTCACTCTTTAGCAAATATCTGAATTCTGCCAAAAGTACAGCTAAGTTTAACCATAACTAACTTTTAGCTAGTCATGACTAACTTGATACCTCCTAAAAAGTACTTTGGCAGCAAATAAACATTCTCAAAACTTAGTTAGAACTAAACACCTTACTAATAGACAAACTTCCTATGTGTAACCTAGGTCGTTACAGACCCAAACCAATGCACGCCGCCTTTCTCAACATCAACGGCTGGGCTCCTGAGTCTTAACAATACTTTCTGCGGTTGATACACCTTCCCTGAAGGTGTCACCAAATAGAAGATACCACTTCTGTTGTCCAACAACATCACACATGGTGTCAAACCAGCACGGTCAATCGCCGGCCTAGTTGGTAACTCATCTAACCTAGCAGTCGCGGCTTGCCAAGTAGCTGTCTTGATCCTTGACTCTATGGACACATCTACCGTCTCTCGTTGAACCATCTCAGCACTAGAGGTAACTATATCCTTGCTCTCACTAAGTGTGGCCGTCAACTGGAACACTAGAGCCAAGCTGACTCCCAATACCTTCATATCCGTGGTTGAAACTAGTGGGGCTCGCAGAACTGCTGTAGCCATCTCCACATCGAGTTTGACGTCGCATCCACATACGTCGAAGGTTGACTCGCATCACCCCTACTCCTAGATGTCGATGTCTTCAACTCCACTACATCATCGGTAGGTCGTTTAAGAATTATAGACGTGGTCCTCAACGTCTCCGATAGCGTGGATGAATGAGGAAGTCTGGTCTGTCTATCAACCTCCCCACGTTGTGGATCCAACTAATTCAGTCTGCTGTCCACATAATTTCCGTTATAAAGTTCTAATCAAGACTAGCCAGAAATAAACCAACCTCTAGTCCCAACTACTACAAGAAATCCAAGTTAAAGAACAAAGGATGCTATCAACTAGCTTTCCGTTAAATAACACTCAATCGACGTAAATATGCATGCAACATGAACTTTCTGGGAATTTTTGTTCTCCTTTTGTTAACAGAGAATTATATAAGTGTTAAATAAAATATATATACTAAGTAGATGTAAATATTAAAAAGTTCCATGGATGTTATTTGTTAGCCCATGCCTGCAAACACGGGGAGAGCAGGAAAAACCAATAAATCTTATGTGGATTGTCGCGCTTCAGGAGGTACAAGTCCGGGGTACCGTACTCAAGAATTCATAATTTAATCAGGCGTTTGATTTAATACCTAACCCTTCCGAAAGGATTAGTTATTAAATTAAACGACATGCCCCTCTTTCGAACTCGGAAGAGCGTGAATATGCATGCTTGACATAATATGTTAAGCAGAATCCAACACAGGATGATTCAGAAATTGGGCTTATACAAGCACATTAGATTGACCTCCGTCCAGTTTGAATTTCCTTGAGCCAAGAAAATCTTCCCTCCCACTGAGTAGCCCAGAAACTATGATACAACCCACTTCGGAGTAACTTCTTGGTTCACTCCCAAGCACAACTCACAGTCCTTGGATTTACCTGAAAACTTCTTACTGGAACCTTTAACATCTCTTCTTTGTTCAAATGTTTATTCTCAATTCTCATTTTAAGGTCAGACCTCTTTCCATTAACTTCATTCTTATGACTAATTTTGAATCCTCTTAAATGTCTTGTCATGGGCATGATTTGAAATAACTTTTAGTCTTGGTGTTGTTATAATTCTTAACCCATGGTCAAGTGACGTAACCTGTAAAAATCAAGAAACATTTTAGTTTGGACAACCATACTCGTCTTACTCAAATGGCATTTTGATTTCATGTTCAGAGTATTAATGCCTAAATGAATTTAATGCTGTCTCATAAAACATAACTAGAATGAGTAACATTTGCTTAAAACAACAGAGCTTGCTAATAGGTCATGTTTTCTAGGTTATTATTTCCACTATCCTTCGTAAGTATGGATCTCCTAAAACGTTTGAGATTCATGCTATGGGAATATTTAACATGTGTTACAACAATCATTATGTGATTTTCTTTTCTAAAATTTAAATTTATAATAAAAATAAACACTTGGGGTCAAAATTTGAAAAAAAAATTCACACGTGTACTGTATTTGTTGACATGTACAGTGACTCAGAGTCTAAAAAAGCGACGATTGTATTCTGTGAGAACCAAAAGTTGATGACTGTGTGATGTGAGAAACCAAAATGTGATGACTGTGTACTGACGTGTCTCTAGAAAAAACACTTTTAAAAAAAAACTAGATTCACATGTTCGCCTTTGTTAAATTTCCAAGGTAACTGGAGTACAAACTTATCCAAAGCTTCAAACCTTAAGCCAAGTCCAGAAATCAAGAAAAACTTCAGTTAAACTCGTATGTGAGCCTGGGGCCTTAGACAGACAAAAGCACATATTGGAGTTACATCTTTTTTAGGTCTAATAAAAATAAGTGTGTTTTTACCATTGGTAAAAAATTGCTTTCGTTGTAAATGAAGCAAAATAACAAAAATTTATGTCAAACACAATGTTCATGGCAAGTCACGTGATCTTAATTAGTTTCAAAGACATGAAGAAAATATCTAACATAGGGCATGAAGAAAATATTAGCCATATCAGTCATAATTTAATGTGAAAAACTATCATATTCTTGATTTACTTTGGTATATAATAGAAAACAGTATAAAAACAAATACTGTTTTCTATTCTTTTTATCTTTAATGTAACTTTGTTGAATATTTTTGTTTCTTTTTTACTTTTACTGTAATTTTCTTTGACTAAAATGAAATAATGTAATAATCTTCGTCACTAAAACTGCTTGTCGGAGTCACAAAACATTTGTTGTGAAAGACAAAGATGCTTCCTAAACTCATGGAGAGTACTCTCTGATTCAACTAAGAGTGTATGACAGTAACATGGCTTCCACGAACAATCGCCATGACATCAATGAACTAGTTCACTGAAGTCATTTTACTTCGCATGTAGTTTTAATAATTTGTTATTGTCATGGTGTCCATGTGCCTGTTACATGATGCATGTTAATAAATTTGAGGAATTTTCAGTTTCAGAAGCTTCTCTCTATAATTCTCGTCAATTTTCAAGGTGGCTTTAATCTTCTATGAACTTTATGGATGCACTACCGAACAGTTTATTGTTACAACTCGTGGACATAAATTTAAGTTTTTGTTTTGTGTCTCGTTCCGACATAGAAGCTAGTTCGAACTATAACATTTATTGATAACATTTATTAACTTCATGGACGTCTCAAAAAAAGACATTAGATACTAATACTGTTTGGAATTTATTTTAATTTTTTATATGTATACCTTTGATACTTGTACTATCATCTTAATGGTTGAATTGTACATGAATTGAACGTAGTAGTTTTATGATACCATTGTCTTGATAAGAAAAAGTATTTTCATGAATTCTTTTGAATTGATGATTTCAATGTTAGTTAAATATTCAGTTTGTTTTTTTTCTTTACATGTTGATAATGAAATCTCAATTAAAGACGTCACTTTAAGTTATGATTAAAGTGATTTCGTAAAGATCACAAGTAATGTATCCATAAATTCACACATGATGTTACACGAAGCTACAAAACATTGAAAAAAAGGTATTTCAAAAAGTATCATTTTGAGTTGAAGAAAACACATCTGGTCTAGTTCAAGTAGTATAATCTTATGTTGGAAACGAACACACTCGAGACACATCAGTTTGATCTGAAGAAAAAGCAAAAAGAAAAATTTGTTGATCGATAAAGTCAGTCATCTATCTCTCATGAGATCCTTACTCAGTCTACACAATAACGAGCTCCATAAAGTTGATATTGAGACGGATTAATACTCTTAAGTCATTACACTACGATTTGTAAACGAGTGGTCTCACAAGAATCCCTTAAGGTCAAATATTTTTTCAAGTCACTCTCATTTTCTTTAAAATCCAAGAACACATAACAAGGATATGTGCAAGTTCACAAACTGTTCATTCAAAAGCATACGGATCGAAGAGGGATGAGAGGAGCAAAGAGAGATTAAATTATGATCAAATTGGAGGTGCAACACACGAGTTATGACCGTCTGATATTTGTTGAATGAGAGATTTATACAACTTTTTGTACAGAATGAAAGATTGATGGGATTGGATGAGTGCGTTGTCAAATCATGATCAAACTTCATGAGCTTGTCATATGTCAGTTGTTGAAGCTGTCACTCTAAATTTCATCACTCAAGTTGTGCGAATCAAGTGTGATGGCTGATTGAAACCGAGGGGTGCAAAAACTTTCAGTTTGAAGTAGCAAGTTTAGAGATTTATGAGAGTTGATATGCATGGTCAAATCTGCTCAAATTTCATGAACAGAGAGGCTACCTTGTGTTTTACAGATAAAGCTTGAATTAAAATTGACGGTTAAGTTAAGCAAGATAGCTTCGATTTTGAAATTGATCTTATGATGATGCATAAACTTTTGTCGTATTGTACTGACTATGGGAGAAGATCAGGCCGTCATATATGAAATTGGATCCGCAAGTATAAATCTTGGGATTCTACATACTTGGAAGGTTTGAGGGGAGGTTAAGCGTCAGATATGATCTTACTGAGTGTCAAACTTCATATTTTTCTTCTGAGTTTTTGTCAAATACAATATCTCATCTAGGCTCCAAATCTTGCTAGTAACAGTCGGTAGAAAAGAAATAGGTGCGACTTTAGTATTGGTTTGAAGTTATACTAGGTGTATAGAATGCGAGAAGAATATAGTGATCTATGCTAAGGTCGTCTCATTCTTGGATTGTTAGTTTTTGCATTCGACTTGATAAAGTGATTCTTGACTATTAAATACGATTAATTTGTCTAGCCTAATGATTAGTTATAAGATGTGTTGCTTTATGATCTATGCACTAGAACTGTCCACTTGAACAATCTACACGGGAATGAATGAAATGATATCAAACATGTGATGTGCAATCCTCATATCTCTAAATCCACTTGTGAATGTACCACGTTCTTCTCGAAGCGCACTCTTAGGTAAAGTACAACTTATATCTTTTATCTTTTGATGGACCAACTCGAGGGTTCACTAATATTTTCTGTTATAAAAATGTGCAAGTAAAAATAGAGTATTTTAAATTATTTTAGCAAAATTTTAAAAAATTGATAAAATAAAAATTATGATATTTTTAATCTTTAAATGCTTTTAAAGTAAAAATAACATGTTTTTTATATAAAGAGTGAATTCTTTTAAGAATATTTTTCACAAAATAAAATAAAATATTTTATTATTTAAAAGGAAAAAGGACATTAAAGTACTTCTTGACTCGCAAGTGTTGTCAACAAAATACAAAGAGTTGTCCCTTGAGTGGATGAATAAGAATTTAAAAACTCAACCTTGTCTTTTTTGGAGACCTCTAGCAAAATCAAAAAAATTTTAATTCATATAAGCAAGACTTTTCACCTCATTTTGTTACAAATTAACTCAAATATTTACAGAGAAAACTTATAGACATATTTTACACACTAAAAATTTCTGCAACACAACAACACGATGTATTGGATATATCTCAGTATGGAGATGCACAACTATATCATATGTAGAAATTTAAGATTCACGCAAGTGGTTGCACATAATGAGAAGTAAAGGGGATATGAAAATGATAGCAAAAAATGTTATATTTTTTATGTATTATCTTTGAGAGTGTTACGGTAGGATCTCCTCACACTTGCGATTTATATCTTTCCCGTACATCTTCCAAACCTAGAGGACCCACCACGGAAAAGTTTGGTTTTTGTATGAGCTTTTGGGCAGTATAGATTCGTCTTCAGACTCGCAAATATTTTTTCTCGTTTGGTATTCCCAAAAGTGCATGCGCTATTTAGTTCCCCTTCGCGCCATATTCTCCTGTGCAGTACAAAGTCCATATAGGAACACGAAAGATTCTCGTCACAAATCATCCCAAAGTAAACCCTCACACATACACCTCGGATAAACTTTATATACCTGACTGACACATTACTAGGTATAAATTCCAAAGAAATATATCACAAATGTGAAGAGGTGCTTAGTTTTACTTTTACCATTGTATGACATTTTACACGAATCACCATACAACTAATTGAATTGTACTTGCATTGTATATACAGATAATGTCAACTCTACTTCCCGGAATTCTCCTGACGTTGAGTTCATCAAGATATTTATTCTAGTTAGTATTAGTGCGTGTAAAAACTGGAACCTTTCGAATATATTCTTCTCCCGCGGGTGACTGTTACGGCTAGGGCCACCTCCGGAGGTGCCCGTAAGAAAAGCCTGTGGACACCTCTGATTTATTCTATGTTCAATTCGGACGTCTGATTCAACCGTAATTAAATTCAATAAGTGAAATTTTTATTATAATTTTCAAAAACAGAAAAAGTCGAAAAATAAAAATTTAAAACGATACAAAAACAACTCCCCAAGCGAAACACGGCTCTAGACGAAACTAACCATTGATAAACTACGGACTTTTCCTTATGGACGTTAGAGAATCTTTCGCTTTAGCGTTGACACGTCATATTATATATATTAGATTTCGTACTGTATATGTATGTGAAACTTGCTACACCAGTTTACTGCGAAAACTGATTTCCTTCGATTACATTACTTTCACTAAGAGATCCAGAGAGCGTAGGTTGTAGTTTCTTTCTTTGGCAGGTATTTACTTGATCGGACCCCCAGAACGAATCGCGGACTTGATCGGACCCCTCTTATAATTCCCTTCTTGATCGGACCCCCAACCTGCAACAGGCCGTAAAACAAGTAACTGTGCCATGTCAGAGTACAGCTCGGATTCTAAAAACAAGTAACTGTGCCATGTCAGAGTACATCTCGGACTGTACATGTCATGCTTACAACTGAAGTGTCTGAAGTGTTTTCTGAGAAATTTGAACGACAGCATACTGGTAACACAATGACCAATTTTCTTCTCTATTCGACGAGGGGTAGACATTCCTCGACTGATACTTCGGAAGAGAATAGAGTGCGACGGGTCTAGTTAGGAAGCAGTGAGTGCACACACTTAAACGATGGAGGATGTGCAATCTCCTAGTATTGAAGAGGAGAGATGTCTAGATGGATTATATTTTGAGGATATTGATAGACACGAGTTTACGTTGGATGCGAGGACCGATGAAGAAAGAGACTTGAGCATACTAGATCAATGGCGGCGACAAATGTCACAAGCTCGAGCTGATGGCCGCGTGTTGCAAGGAAGAACATTAGAGTCGTTGCGTGATGCTGCAGGCAGATTGAAGTTGGGAGCGGAATTCTCATCCTTCAAAGATTTTGATTTTGCTGTTGATAGCTGGTGTTTCCTTCACAGTAGAGCAAGCCAAAAGGCAAAATCGAAAGAGAATTATAAGCTGCGGACATGCAGGTGGGGTGGCAACGCGCGCTGCCGCAAAAGTGTCGAACAAAGAGGAGAGATAAATAGAGCGGCGGAAGGAGATTTTCGCAATATTCAACCACGCAGCTTTCATGAGTTCTCTCGGAGACAAAGACAACGCCGGCGACGAGATGATCAAGAAGCAAGCTCAGTCACACCAACAACAGATCGAAGGGTGCCGGAAAATGGTCGCTGTGTGTGGAGAGAAATTACGGTATTTGAGTGCGGGGAGAACCATCTTCTATGGAGGAGGTTCTATCGTCGGAGAGGTGTTAAATCAATGCAAATGGAGAATTAGAGCACAAAGAGGAAAGTTCAGTGCGAAATTCACTGTCACAGTTTGCAATCTAGAACATACTTGCCCGGCACACATGGCTTATTGGCGTGGTCCTGCATCAAATTCAAAGTTTCTTGCTACTCTTGTTCAGTGTAATAGAGTGACGATTGATCCGCATACACCTATTCGTAACTTGATGGAAGAAATCCGAACATCTTTCAACAAGCGAGCACCTTATAATCAAGTGTGGAGAGATAGAGAACATTCGCGTGACTGATTAGAAGGTAACCAAGCCGTCTCGTTTCACTATATTCCATCAGTGTGTAGAAGGCTTAAAGATGTAGATCCTGAGTGTGTAGTAGATTGGGGAACATGGGAGAATCACCCAACTGTTTTCAGCAGGTTCTTTGTGTGTCCAAGTGCTACTCGTAACGCATATAGGTTTTGTCAGAGAGTGATCTGCTTAGATGCTTGTCACAGTAAGAGCCGAAAATTTCCATCTCAGATTTTTCTAGCCACGGTGCTTGATGGCGCAAACGAAGCTATCATACTGGCATTTGCAGTAGCTCCAAGAGAAGATATCTCAAATTGGACGTGGTTCTGTGATCTACTGCGTGAGTCGATACATGGGATTTAATCACCCCAAACTGTTATAATCAGTGATCGACAAAAAGGTCTTGAAAAGCGGTTGCTACAATATTTCCTGACACAAAACATGGGCACTGTGCACAACACATTCGCACCAACGTGCGCACACGCTTTGGGAAGGATGTTGAGCAGCTGTTTTTAGCATGTCTTTATGCCCGAACTCGTGAAATGTAAGTTCTTCAAATTGAAGAATTGTTATGTTTTAAATTGATTTCTTATCTGCTATTGTTCTATTTGCATGAATCATGTCTGCTGCTTCACTAAGGTGGTTACTAATTGGGTTAATTATGTATGAATGCAGGTACGACAGTGTCTTGAGCAAGCTGGCTGATTCCGGAGAAAGAGGCAAACAGCTAGGAGAATACTTACGAGATATCGATCCAACGAGATATAGTAGGTGTGCCTTTCCTTTACCATGTTATGGGAAGGTCACTTCTAATGTTGCCGAGAGCATGAACAATGCTCTCGGACAAATCCGATGGAATGCACCTCTTAAGATTCTACTCGATCTTTGGAATTATAGTATGCAGCAATTTACGAAGCGAAGGACACAGCTTCATCACGAGATAAATTTGTTAACGAAATTTACGAGACTCAAGTTTAATGAGAATGAGCAGGCTGCTGAGGGTTTTCTCTGTCAAATATCGAGCCAAACTGAGACCACGGTTCGTTGTCATAGAACTGGAAAGAGTTATGTTGTGAAACATTATGTAAACGGTAGAGGTACATGCACTTGTTTGGAGTATCAAGAAATGGCTTGGCCATGTGGTCACGTGATAGCTTTCGACAGAGAGCTTGGAGAGAGTCCAGTTACACGAGTAGACTCAATTTGGTACAGTTCTAGTCTTATTTCAATTTATGGCCATTCATTTCTGCCTGCTATGACAACCGATGACTTAGAACCAGTGTGGACTTGTGGACCACCTCCTATAGCTAAGCGTATCCGGAGACACAGAGTAGTGAGGATAGATAATAATACTCAGTTCTCACAAGCGAGAGCTACCGCTGCAGCTGAAGCAATTGGTGATACTGACGACAACGTGGCTGAAGATGGAGAAGCAAATTCTACTGACGGAGTCACTATTGAGAACATTTTTCCTTTACATGACATGCCGGTGAATCATTTTCCAAGTTCGGATTTTGCTCATCGAAAGAGAAGAGTAGTTTCAGTGACTGATCCTTCATCATATGATCAATTAGGATCACAATCACGATCTACTTTAAGGAGTTGCAGTAGGTGTAAGCAACAAGGACATAACAGACGGACTTGTCCTGGACAACAAGTAGTTAATGAACCCATTGCTTCTCTTCTAGTGGAGGGCGATATGTTGGTTGAGGATGAGAACGAGGTAATCTTCACTGCATCTAGTGGTGATGAAGATGAAGATGAGGTGTAACTAGTTGAAGTTTTGTGTAGTTTCAGATATAGTGTAAGAGTCATGGAACTGAAGCTCAGATGGCTTCAAAACAAGAGATATTGTTTGACGATTAACTACGTAACAATGTTGGACGATTATTTTAACGATCGACATTGACACATGTTGCTGGTATGCATCGTCTCATGTTTTACAAAGTATACAAAGTCCATACCCACTCTTATAAAAAATTAGCAGCGTCATGTAATATCAAAATCACACTGAAACTCCCAAGAATATGCATGATAAAAAATTTGCCAGAACAATGAGAGGAGAGGGAGGGAGGAGAGGAGAGGAGAGGGAGAGGAGAGGAGAGTACAGGGAGGGAGAGGAGAGGGAGAGGAGCGGAGAGGGAGGAGAGGCGAGAGAGTGAGAAGAGAGTTTAGGGAGAGGAAAGAGTTCAGGGAGAGGAGACTTCAACGAGAGCCGAGAAGAGAGTGCGAAGAGAGGAGAGTGAGTGAAGAGGAGAGTGCATCGTGTGTGCAGCGTGTAAAACATTTGAGAAATCTTGAGTTCGTTTTGAAATCGAAGTTTCTATTCTATTTAATTCTATTTCTATTCGATTTAATCGCTGTGATGAAAACTCAAGGAGTTGGCCGAGGTCGAGGTCGAGGCGATGGGAGAGGACGAGGTCGAGGTCGCGATGGAGTCGCGGGAGAGGAGAGAGTACGAAGAGATGAATCCTGTAAGATATACATCCAATTTCTTTGTTTGAATGAGTATTATGTTATTTATCAGGGTTAGCGAAACATTCTATTTCGATGTGATATGCTTGTTAGGGTACGCGAAACAGACTGCTTCGATGTAGAAATGTAGTTAGGGTTAGCGAAACATAATGTTTCACCGGTTTATTGTTATTCACAGTGGACGAAACATACGTGTTTTGCCCACTGTCGAGGCAAAACATATATGTTTCGCCTCGAGGGGAAGGATACCCCTTCCTTGAATTATCACAGTGGGCGAAATATACGTGTTTCGCCCACTTTGGAGGTGAAACATATATGTTTCGTCCACTATTTGCCCCCTTCTTCAACTTTTTAGTAAAATATATTTGTTTCTAGCGGGTGTGTTATAATATCTTTGTTTCTAGCGGGTGTGGCATTGGAGAGTATGAAGGAGGGACCTTCAATGTTCAAGTATTCTCACGAAGAGGACGAGAGATATCATTTGAAGTGGTGTTGGGTTTCGAAAGATGAAGTGGAGAATTCATTGTTCGGAGTGGAGGAAGAAGCTATCGACCAACTAGGATTACTCGTTGCTTTTTCTTTTGACTTTCCTCCTCCGGATGTAAGTAGTCTTTCTTATGTAACTTGTTTGGATGCATGTCCTGTATTTTATTTCTATCCTTTATAGGAGGGATGTTATTTCCATAACTTTTGTTCTTTTGCAATTCTTTTTATATGGTTAGATTGTTTATTTTACAGGTTCTATTTTGTATAGAGTTCATCCAGTCATACGATGAAGAAAATCATCGTGCTATTGTACAAAGACACGAGATAGTGTTGGATGAGTCGGTTCTACGGGAGTCACTAGTTTTACCTATGGGAACAACCATCCCTCGTCCTCATAACGTTAAGAGGAGCATGATAGATGATTGGTTTCCTCAAAAAGATGAGAAGGGAAAGAGATATTTATTGTGGATGTGTGAGTATCCGGAGTGGAGACCGGTTTTCCAGCTTATCAATTGTCTCTTTCTGACGAGACGACGGCCAAGAGAAGTACATGGTCATTTAGCTCTATTTTTATACGTCAAGACAAAAGTAGAGGAGAGAGCAGAAGATTACGATTGGACGGAATTCATTTTAGATTCTTTGGATACAAAGATCTCTTCTATCAAAAAACATATGAGCAAAGAGAGATTAGTGAGACATCCAGAGACATGGGTAGGTATGATCTTGACCCATCTTATGATCCACATGGGTATACTTCCTGAGGGAGGACGAGTGGATTCATCTCGGCAACATCAGCCATCATCGAGTAAGACCTTTAACTTCTTGTGAGAGTATTGTCTTTGGTTTCTTTTACTTACATTATAATGATTAGTCTTGAATATGTAATGTTTTAACTCACATTTTACTTGGATGATTTCAGATATAGCAGAGTCTTCTCCTCGTGGTCAAGACCCACAGTCTTCGCAGCATGTTACTCCATCATCAAGTAAGAGTTTAGCAATTTAAGGTTTCAGGGTTTCTTCTTTGTTATGATAAAGTTTGTATTATGTTTAAACTCTCATCTCATATCATGTGGTGTTTTCAGATCCTGCTGTGCAGTCTTCCTCTCCTGGACAAGATCCTCAATCTTCGCATCATGTTCCTCCTTCGTCAGGTAAATATATGATAGTTTAAAGTGTTTCTAGATCGAGTTTTCATTTCTTTTGGTTCTTTTCAACTTGTTTCTTTAGTTATAGTTTAGTTTTACTAAATATGATGTGTTGAGACATATTTAGCTTTGATTTTTTTTCTGCAGATGATGAAGCTATTCTCATAGTGAGAATTAATCAACTCCATGAAGTCATAAAAAGGAGGGAGGAAGAGCTTAAGTCCAAAAATGTTGAACTCGAGCATCTGAACTATCAACTCATGATAGTGAAAGAAGTATTGACCACGATACGAGCTGTAGAAGAGTTCTATCCTCAACTAGTTGCACCTACTACAAATCGACGTAAGACCTTAATCCTTGACTTGAATGGTCTTTTGGTACTAGTGGGAAGAAACGAGCATGAGTTGATGCCAGCGCGCGAGAGAGATATGTACTAGAAACTACATCGAAGCCGTTTATATGGTACTTGGCGAGACGTGGAGTGAAGCAGTTTTTGGAAATCTGTCTAGATAAGTTTCATGTCATCATATGGACTTCTCGGACGATGTTAAACATGGCCATTTTACTACGTTATCGTGTCGGATATTGCGTGAAGGATGTCCAGGAAAACGCGAGGTTCCTGACTGTGGAGATGTTGTGTGCTGAAACAGAGACGAGACAAAGAAAAACAACCACGAAAACAAACGCTGCGATATATACACTCCAAATGTATGTACACTACCGGTTCTTTCTCCTAAGAGCATAGAACTGAGAACCAGACCATAGCAGTCTATAACTTGCTTCAAAAGCCCTTAAAAGCAACCCTTGAATCACAACCCTGACCCAGAATCACCGAAGCGTAGCTCAAAGCAAGAGAAACTTTCCTTTGCTAACAAACCAGAGCCACAGCAGTATCACGCGATCCAAACCCAAGTCCAAACCACATCCATGTATAAGCTCTTAGCTAAAGCTAGCTACCACAAGCTGTACACAGCCAACCAGAACTCTAACGAACTCAAAAGAGCAAAACCCGTAGCGAAGAAACCGAAAAAGACCTATATGTGGACTTCCTCCTTTCGCTGGACGGACTTCAGATGTCGATAGGGTCTCCTCCGCTGACTCCGTTAACCAAGAAACCTTCAGATCCGACTCCCAACAGCCGAGATATCGTCGATTTTCGGTCGTAGGTGATCGAACCTCCAAAAACTCCTCCCTGCGGCTTAAAACCGCGCACACCGCACAAACGGATCGTCTAAACTGATATCCGTCTTCCTTGGCAGATAGATCTAGCTACCCTGAACCCAACAAGACTCCAAACAAGTCGTTTGGAGGTCCCCTTACAAAACCACGCAAGAAATTTGGTCACAGGTTGCAAAAAACTGACGTAAATCAGCTCCCTACGGCTCAAACTTGCTCACCACACCCAAACCAACAATCCAATTCACATACAGTCTTCTCCTATGCGTACATGAAGACTCCCTGATCGCGTAGTCACCAAGAACGAAGAGCTTGGCTCACCGATCGCGAAGTACAGCCCAACCTCAGGTCGCAGGTGAACGAAAAACTGATGTAAGCGCTTCCCTACGAGCCAATTTCACTCAGAACTTCCAAACCGCCCGATGAAAACTGGTATCGTCTTCAATTTCCTGTAGAACTCGGTGTTCTGATCCCGTTGGATCCAAGGACAGCAAGTTTGGACTCCGGAACGGTCCGAACGGTGCAATTCTCCTTCACAGGTAACTGAAAACTCCAAATCTGCTTCCTGCGTCTCAATTTCACTCAGTACACAACCCCCGATCCGTCTCTTCCTTAACCGTTTGAACCATTGCGTAGCCTGCACAGATCTGAACCCAACGACGTCTTGCGTGCTTGCATTAGACTCCTAAATCTCCCGAACCGTCCGTTGACAAGTCGCAGGTGCAAGCTAGCCCCTTAAGCACCCCCCTTGCAACAGTCTCTGTACGTACAGTTCTCTCCTGAATACTAAGAAGCAGGCCCCTTGCGTCTTTGATATAACGCCTGGAGCCCTAAATACCCAGTCAGCAAGTAACTATAGGCCTAGCTTGATTTTACCTTCTTTCGAATCGCATAACTTCTTCTCTGGATGTCCAAACGAAGTAAACAAGATGCCCATGGAAAGCTGACAGCGAGCTCTACCCATCTATGTGATGAAAGTGAAGATCCGAAGTTGCGCCAAAAACCCGTAAGCTGGGGCCTAGCTTGTTTTCTCCATCTTTCGAGTCTTGTAACTTCTCCACTAGGCGTCCAAACGAAGTAGATGAAGTGCCTATGGAAAGCTGACAAGGAGCTCTATCCACTGGTGCGATAAAAACGAAGATCCAAAGTGGTGCCAAAAACCCATAAGCTAGGGCCTAGCTTGTTTTCTCCATCTTTCGAGTCTTGTAACTTTTCCACTAGGCGTCCAAACGAAGTAGACAAAGTGCCTATGGAAAGCTGACAAGGAGCTCTATCCATCTATGCGATGAAAATGGAGATCTGAGATTGTGCCAAAAACCCATAAGCTGGGGCCTAGCTTGTCTTCTCATGAGTGTCTTTGGAACGACAAGCATCGAAGTTTGAATTTCAGATAGGAGCCGGTCCACGACACGACATCCACCCCCTCTGAACCTGTGCATCCTCCGGTATGCACCAGAGATACCAACCAAGGAGTGGACCGGCACGCACAATCATTCCCATCTTGTCATCCTCCCTCCCATGTAAGTCAACCTCATCCTCAAGGTTGCAACCTGATTGCCATCTTGAAGTTGCAACTCTGTCAGGATCTTCCCTAGATCCATCTCATCGACTTTCTTCTTCAACCTCCCATCCAATCACCCCCTCTAAATCTACACATCTTGAATATGCGAAGACATAGAAAGAATAACCCATCATACCATAGAAATGTCTTCCATCCGTCTTGTAGAACCTCACAGTCGAGGTTTGTAACCTAAGTGTCGTAGTAGACATCTCCCATCCTGCCATTCATCACTCGTATCTTGACTGTAACCCTCAACCTCAAGTCTGTACATGTCATCGTATTTAATCCTCTCTTCTTTTTCTGTTTTTCTGAAAAAAGAACCACACCGCTGCAACCAAAATCCTCAACCACAACCATCATTCTCTCGCTGTACAATGATATCATCATCCTCCCTGATCCTTCTTCTGAAAACCCTCACAACCTCCCAAGCATCATCCTCTCAACCTTCCTGAAAATATTTACAATCCCTCAAGCATCATCCTCCCAACACAAATCACCTTCAGCAATGACTTCTCCTCTGTAAGCCATCGAGTTCACCACCGTATCGTGTCGGATATTGCGTGAAGGATGTCCAGGAAAACGCGAGGTTCCTGGCTGTGGAGATGTTGTGTGCTGAAACAGAGACAAGATAGAGAAGAACAATCACGAAAACGAACGCGCAATATATACCACTCCAAATGTATGTACACTGCCGTCTCTTTCTCCTAACAGCACAAAACTGAGGAACAGACCAGAGCGGTCCGTAACCTACTTCAGAAGCCCTAAAACAAACCCCTGAATCGCAACCCTAGCCTGAAATCGCCGAAGCGTAGCTCAAAGCAAGAGAAACTTCTCTTTGCTAACAAACAGAGCCACAACAATATCACGCGATCCAAAACCCAAGTCCAAACCACATCCACGCACTAGCTCTTGGCTAAAGCTAGCTACCACAAGCCGTACACAACCAATTAAGTCCCTAACGAACTCAAAAAGACGAAATTCGTAGCAAAGGAACTGAAAAAGATCTATCTGAGAACTTTCTCCTTTCTCCAAACGATCTTCAAATGTTGATAGGGTCTCCTTCCCTGACTCCCTTGGCTCAAGAAACCTTCAGATCCGACTCCCGATAGTCGAGATATCGCCGATTTTCGGTCGCAGGTGACCGAACTTCCAGAAGCTCCTCCCTGCGGCTTAAAACCGCTCATACCGCACAAACAGATCGTCTAAACTGATATCCGTCTTCGCTGGTAGGTAGATCTGGCTACCCTGAACCCAACAAGACTCCAAACAAGCCGTTTGGAGTTCCCTTGCAAAACCACTCGAGAATTTGGTCGCAGGTTGCAAAAAACTGACGTAAATCGGCTCCCTGCGGCTCAAATTCGCCCACCACACCCAAACCAACAATCCAATTCACTTACAGTCTTCTCCTATGCGTACATGAGGACTCCCTGATCGCGTAGGCACCAAGAACGAAGAGCTTGGCTCACCGATCGCGAAGAACAATCCAATCTCAGGTCGCAGGCGATGAAAACCCTGACGCAAGCGCTTCCCTGCGAACCAATTTCACTCACAACTCCCAAACCGCCCGATGAAAACTGGTATCGTCTTCAATTTCCTGAAGAACTCGTTGTTCTGATCCCGATGGATCCAAGAACAGCAAGTTTGGACTCCGGAACGGTCCGAACGGTCCAACTCTCCTTCACAGATAACTGAAAACCCCAAATCTGCTTCCTGCGTCTCAATTTCTCTCAGTACGCATTCCCCGATCCGTCTCTTCCCAAACCGTTTGAACCAGTGCGTAGCCTGCACAGATCTGAACCCAACGACGCCTTGCGCGCTTGCATTGGACTCTTAAATCTCTCGAACCGTCCGTTGACAGGTCGCAGGCGCAAGCTAGCCCCTAAGCAGCCCCCTTGTTTACAGTCCCTGTACCTACAGTTCTCTCCTGAATAATAAGAAGCAGGCCCCTTGCGTCTTTGATATAACGCCTGAAGCCCTAAATACCCAGTCAGCAAGTAACTAGGGGCCTAGCTTGATTTTACCTTCTTTCGAACCGCATAACTTCTTCTCTGGATGTCAAAACGAAATAAACAAGATGCCCATGGAAAGCTGACAACGAGCTCTACCCATCTATGTGATGAAAGTGAAGATCCGAAGTTGCGCCAAAAGCCCGTAAGCTGGGGCCTAGCTTGTTTTCTCCATCTTTCGAGTCTTGTAACTTCTCCACTAGGCATCCAAACGAAGTAGATGAAGTGCCTATGGAAAGCTGACAAGGAGCTCTATCCACTGGTGCGATAAAAACGAAGATCTGAAGTGGTGCCAAAAACCCGTAAGCTGGGGCCTAGCTTATTTTCTCCATCTTTCGAGTCCTGTAACTTCTCCACTAGGCGTCCAAACGAAGTAGACAAAGTGCATATGGAAAGCTGACAATGAGCTCTACCCATCTATGCGATGAAAATGGAGATCTGAGATTGTGCCAAAAACCCGCAAGCTGGGGCCTAGCTTGTCTTCTCATGAGTGTCTTTGGAGCGACAAGCATCGAAGTTTGAATTTCAGGTAGGAGCCGGTCCACGACACGAGATCCACCCCCTCCAAACTTGTGCATCCTCCGGTATGCACCAGAGATACCAACCAAGGAGTGGACCGGCACGCACACTCATTCCCATCATGTTATCCTCTCTCCCATCTCAATCAACCTCATCCTCAAGTCCACAACTCGATCGTCATCTTGAAGTTGCTATCCTGCCATGATCCTCCCTAGATCCATGCTCATCGACTTTCACCTTGAACCTCTCTTCCAATCACCCCCTCTAAATCTACACATCTTCAATATGCGAAGACATAGAAAGAATAACCCATCATACCATAGAAATGTCTTCCATCCGTCTTGTAGAACCTCATCGTCGAGGTTTGAAACCCAAGTGTCGTAGTAGACATCCCTCATCCTGTCAATCATCACCCGTATCCTGACAGTAACCCTCAACCTCAAGCATGTACATGTCGTTGTACGTATTCAACTCTTCTTTTTTGTTTTCTGAAAAAAAAAGAACCACACTGCTGCAACCAAAATCCTCAAACACAACCCTCATTGTCTCGCTGTAGAATAGTATCTTCCTCAACCATCATCCTCCCTGATATCTTCTTCTGAAAATCCTCACAACCTCCCAAGCATCACTCTCTCAACCCAAATCACCTTCAGCAATGGCTTCTCCCCTGTAAGCCATCCTTACCCATCATCCTATACCCGTAGTCTCCAGAGCGTCCATCCACTCTCCTTCACCCTCAGCATGTCCGTCTTTGATGAAGCCGATGTAAGCATCATGGACTTTCCTTGTAACTGCACCGAAGACCTCCCGTGAAATGAATCCAACCTTTGCATCTCGAATGCACTCCTCCCAACCTCCCAACCTCCCTTCACATCCATCGTCATAACCTCAACTCCAATATCTGGTTGTTGTTTGCATGCAACCAGATCACCCATATCCGCTATCTGTACCTCAACCATCTCCTCCGGTTGTGAAGGATCGCCCTCCATTGTCTGTTCAGGAAGAATAGTTTCCTGTTGAACACTATCCTCCTGAGCAAGCTTCCCTGAAGAAGTATCTTCTTGTCTCTTCTTCTCGCTCTGCATCGTGGATGCAGTATCCAACTTGAGCTCGCTTAGATCCACGTGCTCATCCAGATCATCCATATGGAGATCATGCTCAATCTCCTCCACCCTAGCACCATAACTTGTAGCTTCGATAGCTACAAATGCATGTACCGCAAAGTAATCATCCACAATCTTCTTCATCCTTCCTTTACCAACGTTGGCTTGAAAGAGAGTACCCGTACTTCTGAACCGAACATCTCCATCCTTCCAGGAAATAACCTCCCGTTGCAAAGACTCTGCGAAGTCGATGCAATCATCTCGCTGATGATCAGTACCATCGCACCACACGCAGTGATGTATCCAAGCTGGTTTGGATACAAGTTCCATCTCGGTCGACGATCCCTTATCCTCCAACCTAGTAACCTTAGCTTGCAGATCTTGCATCTTTTGCTGTAGGTCTTCGATGGTTGGATCCTTCTCCTCTACAACCACAACTGGAGGTTGAACCTCAGATACTACCCGAACTGGTGTGGTAGTCAACGCTGCAGGTGTCAACTGTAACCCTTTCCCTTGTCTGTCTCTGGACAAGAAGCTCAACAGCTTCATGCACAACCTCCCAGTTTCTTGTTAACCTTTCTTCTTCATCCCCATCCTCCAGAAGTAGCTCCAACTGTTCCTGCCATGGTTCATCCGCAGCTTGAAGAAACAGCTCCGTCTTGTAGCTCTCCAAGGTTAGCTTGTCCACCCGAGGTAGTTGAGAGAATTGTCTCTCAAACTCCTTTAACAGCTCTGTAGGTTGTAAACCCTTGCTGGATCTGTTGACCCATTCCAAAAATGATTTCTTGGTTACTCGATCTGAGTTCCCCAAGAAATACTCCTCCATCAGCGCATGTGAAAATGTATCCCAGTTCCTCTCAAAACGCTTTGTCAGACCCTTCACATGTTCCCTTATCTCAGGCACCGCAGCGAGCTCGAACGTCTCGATCATCTCCTTCTCCGGTACCTGATCCAAATCCATCTCCGTCTTGTAACATCTCAAGTACTTTGAGATGTCTCCCCCATCAAATAGATCGAGCTTGTCGATCACACTTCCAAGCGCCTTCTTCCGCAAAGCCTCCTTTTGTTGGTTCCCTTGCTCTTGTCGCATAAACAAAGTGAAGGCTTGAAACAAACGTGCAGTTGCTGCATCCAACTGCATCCCTGGTATACCCTCTGATATGTCCATCCTGTCCATAGTCATGGCTCGTCTCATCCTCCCATCCTCCCATGATCCCAACCGTCTACAAACCCATCATCCCAGGTCCATAGCATCCTCCCGAACAACCAAATCCATCTTCATCCTCGTTCATGATTGCTTGCCTCTTCTGCTCAGTTCTAACACACAAATATCTCCACCCCGGACCTTCACGTCGAGTTCACCACCGTATCGTGTCGGATATTGCATGAAGGATGTCCAGGAAAACGCGAGGTTCCTGGCTGTGGAGATGTTGTGTGCTGAAACAGATACGAGACAAAGAAAAACAACCACGAAAACAAACGCTGCGATATATACACTCCAAATGTATGTACACTACCGGTTCTTTCTCCTAAGAGCATATAACTGAGAACCAGACCATAGCAGTCTATAACTTGCTTCAAAAGCCCCTAAAAGCAACCCGTGAATCACAACCCTGACCCAGAATCACCGAAGCGTAGCTCAAAGCAAGAGAAACTTTCCTTTGCTAACAACCAGAGCCACAGCAGTATCACGCGATCCAAACCCAAGTCCAAACCACATCCATGTATAAGCTCTTAGCTAAAGCTAGCTACCACAAGCTGTATACAGCCAACCAGAACTCTAACGAACTCAAAAGAGCAAAACCCGTAGCGAAGAAACCGAAAAAGACCTATATGTGGACTTCCTCCTTTCGCTGGACGGACTTCAGATGTCGATAGGGTCTCCTCCGCTGACTCCGTTAACCCAAGAAACCTTCAGATCCGACTCCCAACAGCCGAGATATCGTCGATTTTCGGTCGCAGGTGATCGAACCTCCAAAAACTCCTCCCTGCGGCTTAAAACCGCGCACACCGCACAAATGGATCGTCTAAACTGATATCCGTCTTCCTTGGCAGATAGATCTAGCTACCTTGAACTCAACAAGACTCCAAACAAGTCGTTTGGAGGTCCCCTTACAAAACCACGCAAGAAATTTGGTCGCAGGTTGCAAAAAACTGACGTAAATCAGCTCCCTGCGGCTCAAACTTGCTCACCACACCCAAACCAACAATCCAATTCACATACAGTCTTCTCCTATGCGTACATGAAGACTCCCTGATCGCGTAGGCACCAAGAACGAAGAGCTTGGCTCACCGATCGCGAAGTACAGCCCAACCTCAGGTCGCAGGTGAACGAAAATCTGATGTAAGCGCTTCCCTGCGAGCCAATTTCACTCAGAACTTCCAAACCGCCCGATGAAAACTGGTATCGTCTTCAATTTCCTGTAGAACTCGGTGTTCTGATCCCGTTGGATCCAAGGACAACAAGTTTGGACTCCGGAACGGCCGGAACGGTCCAATTCTCCTTCACATGTAACTGAAAACTCCAAATCTGCTTCCTGCGTCTCAATTTCACTCAGTACACAACTCCCGATCCGTCTCTTCCTTAACCGTTTGAACCAGTGCGTAGCCTGCACCGATCTGAACCCAACGACGCCTTGTGCGCTTGCATTGAACTCCTAAATCTCTCGAACCGTCCGTTGACAGGTCGCAGGTGCAAGTTAGCCCCTTAAACACCCCCCTTGCAACAGTCTCTGTACGTACAGTTCTCTCCTGAATACTAAGAAGCAGGCCCCTTGCGTCTTTGATATAACGCCTGGAGCCCTAAATACCCAGTCAGCAAGTAACTATAGGCCTAGCTTGATTTTACCTTCTTTCGAATCGCATAACTTCTTCTCTGGATGTCCAAACGAAGTAAACAAGATGCCCATGGAAAGCTGACAGCGAGCTCTACCCATCTATGGGATGAAAGTGAAGATCCGAAGTTGCACCAAAAACCCGTAAGCTGGAGCCTAGCTTGTTTTCTCCATCTTTCGAGTCTTGTAACTTCTCCACTAGGCGTCCAAACGAAGTAGATGAAGTGCCTATGGAAAGCTGACAAGGAGCTCTATCCACTGGTGCGATAAAAATGAAGATCCGAAGTGGTGCCAAAAACTCGTAAGCTGGGGCCTAGCTTGTTTTCTCCATCTTTCGAGTCTTGTAAGTTTTCCACTAGACGTCCAAATGAAGTAGACAAAGTGCCTATGGAAAGCTGACAAAGAGCTCTATCCATCTATGCGATAAAAATGGAGATCTGAGATTGTGCCAAAAATCCATAAGCTGGGGCCTAGCTTGTCTTCTCATGAGTGTCTTTGGAGCGACAAGCATCGAAGTTTGAATTTCAGATAGGAGCCGGTCCACGACACGACAACGTGCTATGGAGGATGCTGATTATTTACCTCATGGAGTGGCAAGAGCGAAAGTATGAAATTTATCTTCTTTTGAACTTCTTTTCAGATCAACTTATCAATAGCTTTGTTGTTTTATATGTTATATGTTTGATCTAAGATATATATTCTAATACTGATTTTTTAACTTTGTAGGTATGTCATGTTTTTGCTCAAGACATGTGTTTTAAATACAAGACGGTGAGAGAAGCTGCCTTTGGGAACCACTTGTACTTGAAAGATTTTGCAGAGCTTTATCATCGCAACTTGAGCACGAGAGACGTATTATTGGTGGATGATAGTCCAGTGAAAAACTGTACTAATCATCCTTTTAATGCTATACATCCTCCTCCCTTTTCTCTTTTCACTATGGATAGTGATAGAGAATTGTATCTAGAAGCCACTTTGTTGCCTTGGCTTCTTCGTTGGGGTGTTAGCCCAGAGGCAACACCAGTCTATGTAGAGAGCAGATATTCATAGGTTTTTGGTCAAGATCCATTTATAGCTCTTAAAAGCTGTTGGACCAATATTACCCAGGAGGAGGTAAATATTGTATGGAGATCTGTTCCTCATGGAGTTTGTATGGATCTCTATCCTAAACTTCGATGAGATACATTACACTTTTTGAGGAAGTCCATAACTTTACCTTGTAAACCGTTATATTTTATAATACTCGTTTTCATTATCTCATGCTAATCTACACTAGTTTAAGAGATTGTCCTTCACTGCTAAGCTACACTAGTTTAAGAGATTTTACTATGACTAGTGTAAGAGATTTTACTGTGAAGGGTTGTTTGAGAGAAAGCAAAAGAACACAACAAGAAACGACCGTGTGTAAATATTACTGAGAGTTTGTAAAGGTTTATATTCTGCAGGATATTCCTATCCTGTATTCTTTGAGAATGTAGTAGGATTACAGATAGAGCGTAAGGATTCACAAAATTAGTTTCTGAAAAAGAATCCAGTATTGATTGGAGCCGAGTACACATCATCGATACTCGACTCCAAGCAATTCTGGATTCTTTTTCACTATACTCGAATTTTATCGAGAGGATCAGGAGGCTGGGATTCGGAGAAGCGGTAGGTGAACATCGAGTGAGGTTAAGAGCACACTACATCGCGAAACATGCGTTTCTGGAAAATAATCCAGTATTGATTGGAGCCGAGTACACATCATCGATACTCGGCTCCAAACAATTCTGGATTCTATTCCACTGTACTCAAATTTGATCATATCGGGAGGCTGAGGTACAGATTGACATAGCCGGGAGAAGCAGTAGGAGAAGCAGTACGTGGACATCGAGATTAGGAGGACGACGAATAGTTTCCATACGGATAAACAACTTCCATGAGCGGTTTATTTCTTGCACTTCCTGTAGAGATTTTGTAAAGCGATAAGAGAAATTGCTACAAAGCTATTTCCAAAATTAAGGGTTTGTGCGTCCATAAGGATTTCGGCGTCCAGACCTCATGTGTCGTCTCAGAGGGCGAAACATCATGTTTCGCTCTCTGCAAAGTGTACCTAACGTCAGAGGGCGAAACATCATGTTTCGCCTCCGAGTAATCGTCACAAGGCGAAACACTCTCTGTTTCACCTCGTGACAAGACGGACGAAACATTGTGTTTCGCCTGCCTACGAGTAAACAGAAATTGGTGAAACACTCTTTGTTTCGCCTACCTACGAGTAAACAGAAAGAGGCAAAACACTCTCTGTTTCGTCTCGTGATAGGGCGGAACATCGTGTTTCGTCCTGTCAAAAAATCAGAGGGCGAAACATGATGTTTCGTCCTCAAAAACTCTACTCAACGTCAGGGGCGAAACACACTCTGTTTCGCCTATAAAGTGGGTGAAACACTCTCTGTTTCACCCACTGGGTTATGATCTAGAGGTGAAACATGGCATTTCATCGCTGACTATTCGTATATAGACGAAACACTCTTTGTTTCGTCTATATAGTGGACGAAGCACTCTCTGTTTCGCCCACTGGGTAGGCTTCTACATGCGAAACATGTATGTTTCATCTACCGAGTGGGCGAAACATACCTATTTCACCTCCCATTGGATAATGTTAATGAGCAAGATTGCTAGTTTTTCCTCGAAAGCACATGCATGAGTTATGAAAACTGTATTGAATTCAAACTTTATTATAAAACCGATGATCCATTAACACTTGGTTCGATTTACAATCATCTTACAACTCTTTCAGTTTCCGTAATGCCTCTACTAATTCTAACAGTTCTTCTTTCTCTTGGCGTCTGAGCTCTATTACAGCATGCAAATCCCGAGCAATACCTTCTAAGCTCTGTTCAGTCTCTTCTGATTTTTCAACCAGTGCCACTACTCGATAATGTAAACACTCTATCTCAACAAGCTCCGCAGTATTGCCCACTGTAGACATTTCACTTTCTATTGAAGGATAAAATGTCACACTATCCATTGCGAGTGATTGAAATATAGCACCTTCCTTGCAGAGCTTGACGAGGTTGGTGTCTGTTCTATCACTTGCTTGAAACATCCTGGAAAATTACAAGCAACGTACGATACAGAACTCCACTTCCGATTTTTGATTATGCGCTGAATAGAAGCTACCACCCACATGGAAGGCATATTATTTATGCACTCTTCAAGTTCTGCCAAGGAACACATTCTGAAGTTCTGTCACCTCTACTCAAGCTCTGCGGACTTCGATTCAACGCGCTCAAGCTCTCCCGCCTTCGATTCAACGCGCTCAAGCTCTTTCTCTACTCAAGCTCTCCCACCTTCGATTCAACGCGCTCAACCTCTTCCGCTCAAAAGCTCTCAAGCTCTCCCGCTTTTGTAACACGACGTTTCTGTAAGCTCTCCCGCTTTTCTGCGAGCTTGTCAGTTCTCAACAATGTGAAGCAAGCTTCGTTCGAAACTTCTATTCCCGCGTCTTCGTCGCCTAGCCGCGTCTTGGTCGCCTGAAACATACAGAATGTACTCAAATTTTTGGCGATGAGCTGTACTCTGACATGGCTCTCGCGTCGTCGTCGTGGTGTGGCTGATATCATCCGAGCTGTACTCTGACATGGCACAGTTACTTATTTTACGGGCTGTTGCAGATTGGGGGTCCGATCAAGAAGAGAATTATAAGAGGGGTCCGATCAAATCCGCTTCGTTCTGGGGCCCGATCAAGTAAATTTCTGCTTTCTTTGGTCATCCTTAATCGTAATTAGAGTGTTTGCACCGTAAAGGTCAGGTTTAGTTGGCTAGTTTATACATGCTAAGCTGAGGCAGCTTGAGCTCAGCTGTTTCTGGAGAACAAATAACAGGAAAACGGAAACGGGAGGAAGAAAGGGGCAAACCACCGAACAACTAGCTATGTCTGGCTAACTGACTTTAGCTTCACCTGAGCGGTACGCCTCCCTTCAGTTTTAGTTAAGACGTTTCCAAATCCGAGAGGGAGTAGATGACGACTTGACTCTAGAACTCTAATCTTCGTAAATATGTCGATACCACAATATAAACGTAAAGTGATCCAAGGCCAAGATTAGTAGTTCGTCCCAAGTAGCTGAAGTCGGCTAAAGATGCATCGCATGAGGAAATTATAGCAGAGAAAAAGCCCGGGCATTTTACTAACCAAGCAAAACCACCATGGAAACAGAGCCAAGGCCTCGCCCAGCAGCTACCGTAACAGCTCAGCCATAACTGCACTGTTGTTGCTTCCAGTGTACTTCAACACTGGATCGAGAAAAATAATATCAAACAGGCAATTACAGTTCTCCTGAATATATGTGTTTGTTCCGAATCCACAGGACTGGTGAAATGACGGTGCTGCATGTGGGAAATCTCTGGCTGGAAATTTGGCCGTCATCTTAATCAGATGCTCTGTCAACCTTTGGTAAGTCTCGTAGGAATTTCACTGAATAATTGTACTAATCTCGTCTTCTATAATCTAGTGTACACTCGTCACCTTTAGAGTTCCCCGCGGAGAATTTCCTGTTTAGCTCTGTACAAGTCAACTTTTATAGAAGCAAATCAAGGAAGCAGTTTATAAATATCCCCAATCCATTCGGTTTCTGTGAACGAGTCCCTTCCCCTGCTCCAGGCTCCCGCGTGAAGGTTGTATATAGATGATTGGGGATGCATATTCACCTCTTTCATCTTTCGATGGAAGATTATTGCAAACTTAACTTATTTATTATTTTTCAGAAGAATTTAGATAATAAACTAAAGTTTTATATTTATTGAATATTTTATAATAATCGAAAAACCGATTTAGATGTATATAATGATAAGCACGTTGTAATAGATTTCACTTAAGAGTTCTCATTTCACGTTTTTGCAGTTTTTTGTATGATTAATATTTAATATTTAAATAATATTTGATTTTAGAAATACTTTATATAAAACAGTTACGATTTTTCTGAGAATAAATACTGAGCAAAAGTTCTCCAAAGGTGGTTGAGTCTTGCTGATATTAGAATCTCGCTGAGGAGCGATAGTACAGCCAGGACCGGAGCAACTATTATTGCGTTGCATGATTTGCTTTTCTATTCTAGACTTGTCAATCTTTCGCATGGCCCTTTAGTGGGACCACAGTAAATGGTACTACTCAGTCTACTCTTTACTCGTAAAAGGTGATCATTCCCGGATCGATTACAGGTGAGTTCAGATTGTGGATGGTCTGGGCTTTTACGGTGCTTATGACGATTTGATGTTTTTAGTGGGAGCCCAAACATATAAAAGCATAGTCAGAACCGGCCAAGAAAGTAATGAGAACAACTCGAGAGAGTGTGAGGATTTTCTTGCCATGATGCGAAGAAGTTCATCATCCAATAACCGGGTTAAACAGTGCTGCTGGATCATGACTACCGTAGTTATTGTCATTCCTTGAGTCTTTGTGAAAATTCCGTGCATGTAGGAAGGAGCTCTGGAGGAAGTCTCAAACCTTGGGATCTTGAAAGGCATAAGTGATGAGGAAATCTTTTCTCCACCTTTTGAGTTGCAGTGTAAAACCCAAAGCCCTGGAAGCTCACTTGAGGGGATCTGCAGGGACAGTCCTGGCTGTAAGTACACGCCTCATTGAGAAATTGCAAACGGGAACACTGTGAAGGTTCTCAAGGACTTCCGCGTACCCAAAGGAATGACGTCGTTGTGGTAGCACGTCACATCCATTTCCAAGCTCTTTTTCTTCGGACTCTTCCTTCGATCGTCGTTCCAAACCATGTGAGCCCGTTCTTGAAGTGGAAATTTAATAACCTGCCTTGGAACCTCCTCCTCCCCGCTCTTGAGTCACGCACATCACAGCTTCACAAACCACCATCACCTGAGCTTCACTTGCCAGAAGACAGAATCATTCTGCGACCAAAATCGTTTCATCCACAGCGCGCATTCAATATCATTAGTGTAGCTCAGAATATGCTCCCAAGAACACTCCACGTATCCGCGTCACCCGTCTTCGCCGTCAGATTCGGCTGACGTGTTGCGCCACGGTTGCTTCCACCTGTAGTTGGTCACGATGACAAGGAACACAGACTTTCTGTTCTTTCTTGCCGACGTCCTGTGTGGTATTTGAAAGCGTCCGATCTCCACATAGAGATCTTCTTCTTCGTCGTTGGAAAACTCTTAAGAGTTTTGAAACTTGAGAAAACCATCAGTCTCCATACGACACGAGGCGTTAGTGGGTGGTCGCCCCTCACCGTCCTGGGCAGCTGGTCGTGGGTCGAACCCTCCGGCTGGCAGGAGGGCTCCGTCCGTCTAGGAGCCCCTGCTACCGGCAGAACAAAAGCTCCAGTGCCAAACTGTGCGCTAGGAGCCCAGCCGCAAATAGTTCATTCTAGTTATTTTGTTTTCCAAAGCTAAGTGTCCGTCCGCACCACCCTTCTGAGGGGTGATAGCCCTTACAATTTCGCATGTCCCGAACCTCCTTGACACAAGCACTATTTCGTAAATGTCCGAAATAGTTTACAAAGACCTCACACTATATTCAGTTCACAGTTCTGAGTTAAGTATGCTTTAGTTCTTAGTTCTAGTTCTCTCTCGCCAAACTCACAGCCGTGCACGTCTGACACTAAAGTGACTAAACTCGGACTCATTCTGTTCATTTCGCAAACATGAATTTTCCTCTAAAATTAGATTCTGAAATGAACGAAGAGGAATGGAGAAGCAAGTCTGGGGAAGTTGTAGTTTGCCGAACCTAGGTGGCACGAAAATGCTGGACCCTCCGACGACACAAGATGGTTGATGCGGACGGACCCCTGCGGTAAGATAGTTCGGTGATAAGGATTATGATCGCACATGCTAGTTTATGGGTTCTCATTAAATCAGAGAAACGAATATTCGTGATTAGCTATTCGAATTGTGCCAGTTTCTCATTGAATTCGAGAAAAGAATATTCGTGAGATTAGCCTATTCGAACAGGGTCCTCTTGGATTAACACTTCAAGTTTTAGTTGACTGTACACGATGAGATCAACACGTGTCAGTTTAGTCTACTGTCCGTTAATTGTTGACGTGAGAGCGCTGTGGCGTTCGTTAACACAAGAGTTTCTAGTATGAAACGTTCAAATTCAAATATTTCTCTTCAGTTTCAGAATAATAAAAATCATGTTCTGGTCGTATCAGTTGCCCCATGTTTGTAGAGTGAAAAAAACCTGAAAAGTGTGCGATTGGTCCCTAAATACTATCGAACAGAAAAGAAAACCTCCGAAGAGAAAGTAGCGACTTGGAAGGCACTGCTTGAAAAGGTACTCGTTTCAATCCTCCTGATTATGTGGAGATTCACTTCGTAAAGTCACCCGCGTCCTGGTAACTCATTTTCCCTCTCAAAATTCAGGTACAGTAACCTTCTGTGGGAATCTGTGGGATTCCATGAACGAAGATCATCCAAGACAAATGTGAAGGCCCACCAGGAACTAGGACGTTATGAGTCGAATGTTAATGCATCCGAACTGAATTTATTATATCAACGTGCGGAATGTTGCATTCAGATCAGGTTGTGCCATCTACTTGGAGAGTAATCCTGGATAGGCTGGAAGACGCTCAAATGATTCTCAACAAATACTTTTTGTCCTTTATCTAAGAGATTTGTAAGTTCACATTTTGAACAAGCATGATGTCGACTGCACTGCAGCTAAAATGAGCGGTAGAGTTTTGAATCCCTTCTTTGCTACTGCTAATTCAAGACCTATTCCTGCAGTGCATTCTGGACTAAATGACCTAGGTTCAAATCTTGCGTGATCATGACCAGATGATGCATCGGGCTTTGTCGAGAATCTCAATTAAATAGCGTGACCATCCAATTCATCACCAGTGTAAGTAGGTGAATCCAGGACTTACTGCCCATGACTTCCTCCACCTCACTGGAAGATATTGATTAGCCCAACGACAAGTACATAGCTTACTCAAGGCTGACACCATTTTAGAGATAATACTCAAACTTGGCCTTGAGCACGAAGTGTGCACGATGAGATCCAATTGCAAGTTTATTGTTTTAGCATCGAAAATGCAGAAACTTCAATCTAGGGTACCCTAAGTACTCCGCTGTATACCACAATTATAAGATCAGGTCATCAGTACGTCATGATTAGGGTTCTGAACGGACTTTCTTTTCCCCCTTACAGCCGTTCAGGATATATGTTTAAAAGTCAACTTCCCTGCACTGAGATCTCTGAAATTCCAAACGCCCTTACTCCACTACACAGTGATACCAACTCTCGACACCAACAGATTCTAAGCAAAAGACACAGTACAGTACAGGGTGCAACTTCCGTGCAATACAGATGTGTTCCATGTACATACCGCTACAAGACCGGATGTACCAACATTTAATCTGTAAAGAAGGGAAAAATCTACCGTGCGCAGATCTTTCATACTTCTCGCATGTTATTCAGTTCTTAGGAAGAACGAGGACGACTAAGGTATATTAGAGGCATGAAATCCCCATCACAAGTTGAGGTTCCAACATTCCCAATGGATAAGCCGGTATCTTGAGTACTCTATCAGCACGATCTCTGTCCAGTGCCACTTTGACACGAAGTTCCAAGTTCATTTCTCAGTCAAAATGTTCTCTCAACCAAAACGGATCGGAACTATGCAGTGAGAATAGATTGAAAAGACCCTCCCCAGTATTCTTGAGTTCTTATCCCTTGAGCCGAGAGGACATATGTACTGACCCATTGCTTCTTTCGCACCACATGGCTCAGGCTCCATAACTACGCAGGAGTAGTTTAGATCTGTATTGTCCAGCCTTAAAAGTTGTCCTCTTACGTGCTCCTGATGAGCAGGTAAGTAACATTGTCACGGTGGACAGAAAAGTTTACGCACCTTGGGAAATCTCGGCGACATCTCAAAGGTCGCGATACGCCCAAAGGTCATCAAAGTGAAAAGTGTCACGGTTCAGCACACAATCGTAAACATGAGAGCTGCGTACCATGATGTCGACGAACGCTTTCAAGGGACATTCCCTGGCAAGTCCATACCATATGCATGCACACAACGTGCGAGTATCGAGAAAGTAAACAAAAGTGGAACTTCAGGACTTTCCTCCTTATTCCTCCATGAACTTGAGTCTGAACGGCTAAGGACTTCCCCCGTAGCTCCGAACTTATCCCGCGGAACCTTGTCCATCGTCGGCGCCCGTCAGTAAGGGACCAGTTATGACGCATATTGTGCACAACCATCGTCGTTGCACTAAAACCGCTCGGATGAAATATCTCCTTGTTCATCGTCTCACTTCTGTTCTGTTATGATGTCGAGAAGGAACGTATGATGTATTCACAGTGAGGGAGAACTATATCATTGCTAGTACCGAGTAGGATTAATGACACGACGCCTCCCTCCTCAGTGCTTCCCGTTAGTTCTCTTGTAACACACTCCATTTTGTAATGCGAAAATTAAAGATTTGTTCGCCGAGATGCTCTTCTTCCTAGCTTGTCGTAGGAGCACGCATAACATATCGTCGATGAGAGACGAGTCTTTTCTGTCTAGTACGGTCCATTGCCCATATATATATTCTTTTGTGATCAAACGCGGTGACATATATACAGGTTACGTGTGACCACCTGCACATGTGTCTCGTGGAATGGTTATATAACCAAGAAGAGAATTGTATAATTCATCCGTGCGGCAACTCAAAATGAGAGCAGTAAGTGCCTTATCCCTCAAAGTTCATGAACGAAAGAACACGATTCAGGATAGAATCACATGGTTCAGCTTTTGCGCCCTTCTGGCCAAAATTGGCTCTTTCCCACTGTTATCTAATTCGTTGACGGAAAGATGAGTTACTGGCTCGTCGGTAAAATTGCTGTGCTTGTTACCAGGGCGAAATACTTAAAGAGTCTATGAAGAAAGTAAGACAAGGATTTCGTATAAGATAGGTACCTGTTGAATCATTGCTGATGCTATGCCGCAGTACGAGGTACGGGAGATGCGAGGCGGAGAAGGAGATTTTGTGTTATAGCGTCCGCAAAGTGCGATTAATATGCATCCAAAGTTTCCTTTTGGCCGAGATGAAAAAGATGAAAATCATCATTAAATTCATAATGTTTATTGGTCCTTGGTGTCTGCTTACACTGATGAGTGAAAAATACAATGATTGAGAAAAAGATACAGAGAGACTAATGTTAGATGGGATGTCTAGAGAAGTCATTTTAGACAAGAGATATATTTTACTAAATTTAATATACTAAATTTATACTATTAAATATAGAATGCTAAATTTAACTAAACTCTAACCTGAGCACACATGGCCGTCGATCCAGTATTAAAGCCATAAGTTGAGTACGTTTACTGATCACAGTCTTTGTATATACATGTCAGGTTGATCTCCAGTGAAAATATATTTAATTTTTTCAATTTAATTTATGAACTAACCTTCCCAGAGAAAAAGTAAAAATATAAATTAAAGCACATATATATTCTTCCTCTTCCGAACTTGGAAGAGGTGAATATGTATGCGGATGACTAGAGTTTTTCTTCCTTTTTTATAATTAAACGCAACCATAAAACCGCTGGATTACAGACCAACTTGAAACGAAACAAAGAAAAGGAGACCACAAAGATTCAGCTATCTGCTGGACCTTTGGGTTTTCAACCTAATCCAGTCCGGCGGTCTCCCGGATTTCTTCTCTAACTTTATCGAGATGGGTAACCTACAAGCTATTATCCTTCTCGTCTTCACTGCAGCTGTCACTCCACTCGTCTGTGCTCTCAAGGTTCTTGCTATCTTTGTCCTTGGCGGTGCTATCATTTCTATCCCTGCTGCTGGGACTCTCCAGGTTAAAGTAAACATCTGCGAGCACACGTTTGGGGGCTTCTCCGATGATTCTTTCAAGACGTTCACTTGTCTCCTTACCAAATCAGGGGTAGTGTTGGTAAGTCATTCATCACCACCATTGTTAAATGACAAAATAAGCAGCAACGCTTTTTTGCATCGAAGACGTCGTAGCTCAGATGGTTGAGGTTTGAACATGAAGAGAAAGAGGTTTCAGGTTCAAATCTTGATGTGAATTGAAATTTTTTGTCAAAAATCTAATTTTGGTTATAAGTTTCGGCAAGTTTTATCAGGAAATTTGAATTCCAGAAAATTGATTTTGGTTCTACACGAGTTGGTCAATGTAAGAAAGTTTTGTTCAATGTAACAAGAGTCCATTCGATAGGAGAACTTTTCAGAATTCAAAAAAAAATCTCTTATTTGTGATTCATATCACAATTTACTTTTTTGGCTTATTTCTCAGCCGACAGATCTCTGTTTGAAGACATATATAACTCATTTTATAGGTCTCAAGATTCTGATTATTTTGAGCCCTAGATCATCAACTTTAGACAACGAATAAGAAACATGACAAGTATGTGCAGTTTTGGTGAGTTAACTGACCGGAGCTAATCTCTGAAATTTTGAACTGAAACTGATTCGGGTGGGTATTTCTCTTGGATCTTTGTTGGGATGCATTCTTTCACCTTTGGTGTTTTCTATTTCGTCATTGGTGTTCAGGTGGAGGTGCAGTACGTTAGTCTTGATGTCTTGAATCTTTAAATTGGAGGTCTTTGCTCTTCCTTCATAGTGTCTCCATCTCCGAGTACGGTCGCTATTGTCGTCACTGCAATCTTTATCGTGCGCATACACATCACTATATAACATACATCGTTGTCAGAGGTACACCACACATACACATAACACATGGACGATGTCATACACATACACAAGTGTACCACAATAATCTGAACAGAGAAATTACCATCTCCAACACTACAACAAAGATTACTCACAAACGGTCAAGCCAAACCCACTCTAAGCATGAAGAGAATCCAGGTTACACTCAACTAGACTATCCATCATAGCCTGGAGCTTGAAGACTCAACTTGAAGAACTAAGACCTGCAAGCCCTACCTGCGAAGTATATCCCTAGTGAGCTCTCTCACCAACTCGCCCTAATGACACTAACGGTCTTACTGAGATTCGTCACTCCGCACTCGACCAACCTAGTTGAGGTGCCTAAACTAACGTGACAGATGTCGTGCGCATACACATTGCTACACAACATACATCGCTGTCAGAGATGCACCACACATACACATAACACATGGACAATGTCATACACATACACAAGTATACCACAATCGCCCCCCTAACTGGCGGTTAGGTCTCTCTAACTCCAGATAGCTCCATATCCCAACTACGTGATATACACCTTCATGGGTGTAAGGATCAGGAGGCCGGGTGCTACATCGTCCCATCGTTAGTCGTCTGTCTGCAATCCATACCACACAAAGATCTAATCGGCTATCTCTGTTATATACATCGAGGACAAACCCACCGTCCAGTAGGAACGACACTGAGAGGTGGAGTCAAACATGACATGTGCCAACTTCTAGAACAACCATCACACACCAACATACGGGCTGCTCCACCAGCAGACCCACATAACATACACCTCAAGCCCGCCCGTATAACTGCTAAGCTTTGATCAACGGTACCATCGATGTTGAGAGATGACATGGTGCGCAATTACGCACATGGTCCTTCCAAACAACACCATCACGGTCCTCTAACATGAGTACTCCAGAAGATAACACCTCACGCACTCGTAAAATAGTGCGTCCTGGGCTCACGTCCAACGTCGTTGGTGCAGTCTGCTGTAGATAGGTATAATCGCCAGGATGAAACTTACGAATCGATGGCCGATAACCTCCTCCTCGAATAGTCGCATATCGCAACGTGTCTCTATGCTGAGCAATCGTTAGGTTCTCAAAAGCCATAGACATAACTCTCCAAAATGTCTTTGCTCGTTGAGAACATATCAGGGTCATCAAGGTTCAGCACCTCAGCAGAATCATGACGAATGACCGAAGATAGATCTCGATCTCGACCATACAATAAAAAATACGGTCAGAAGGAAGCCAAAGACGCTTGTCGGCTAAAATGATAACCCATAGCCAACCATGGTAATTACACATCCCATTCTCCCAACTGGTCCTTCTGCAAGCCATACTTACGCAATCCTCTCTTCACCGTCTGAACTGTCCTCTCCGTCAAACAATCCGCCTCATGATGATCTCGAGATGTAGCCCGATGATCAATCAGCGCCTGGTCACACAAGGCCTGAAACTCATCAAGGAACTATGTACCTTGATCTGTCAGCATTTCAGCTGGTGCTCCAAAACGACTCGTTCTCTCAAAGCGAAGGTCAAGGGTGGAGAATGCAGAGCGAGGCGTCGAGAAGAAAAAGCCTAGTACTCTCTTGGTCCCAATGGCCAGAAAATGGCTTGAGCCATTTCTACATTGTAACCCGCTATGAGTTCTGCCTCGGCCTCTGGTAGATCAAAAGGAGCTCGATTAGTTTCTGCTAAACAAGAAATAAAAAACATAAGAAACACAGGAAACAAGGGAAAAACAAACCAGCACTCAATCTAGGAACGCATACGCCGTCCCTTCACTCGTCTTGTCTGGTAATGCCACCAACTCAATCCACTTGGAGAAGTGCTCCACCATCACCAACACATATCGGTGGTGATGTACGGTCAACGATAAGAGTCCCGCAAAATCCAAACTCCAACGGTAACCCAACCTCATAGACGGTAAGGGATGTAACTGTGGAGTAGGAGCATTAAATGATGCTCGTACTCGATCACAAACCACACATCGAGTGATAAACTGCTGCACAACGACGTGCATACCACGCCACCAATATTGTCCTTGGAGTAAGCTATGCGTACGCTTCACTCCAAAATGTCCCAACTCCTCATGGGCATGTCGTAGTAACTGTGCCCTCTGAGATGGATGTGGTACAATTCGTACTCTCTCATCGTCCCAGACTCGAAATACATGTCGTCCTTCTCGTCGAAATCTCTTCGCTCGTTGGAAAACACGATCTCGCTCCTTGGCACTTACTGTGCAAGGATAGATATCTATGTACTGTCTATCACCACGTCAGTACATAGATATTCCATTACAGTCACATCGTCATGGATATCTCGCTGGTCTCGTACACCATCTCCGCCCTCAGGATCTAGAGACTCGTCATCTACTCTCTGACCAGAGAAAGATACGACTTGATCCTCCACTAGAGTTCATGGCCAACATACAAAGAAAGACAGATGTATGCCACCCTGACACTATCTCCTCATCAACCTCGTCATGTCATCGAGCCCTAGTCTGATCTTGCTGACTCGTGCATGGGTTACGACTCAACCCATCGGCATCTAGATTTGCAACTCTAGGTCTATGTACTACCTGGAAGTCATACTCTTGTAAGATAAGAGCCCATCATGCAAGCTTCCCTGTAAGCTTGTCGGACTCCATCAACCACTTGAGCAGCTGGTGATCAGTGATGAGAGTAAAAGGGTTCTCAAACAGATAACATCGGAAGTGTACAACAGCCCGCACTGCAACTAAACACTCCCTCTCGTACGAGGCGCCCCCTTTTTTCCTTTGAACCTAGACAAATCTGAATTGTATCTCGTCTCCGCCGAATTGTTGGAGCGACTGACATACGTCACCACAAACTCCTTTTTCTGATCATCATGCTGAGTCAGCACTGCTCCAAGTCCCAACATACTCCAATCAGTGTGCAGTTGGAAAGGACGCCCCCTAACGGATCTCCTCAAGATGGGAGCAGATGTCAACTTATCCTTGAGCTCTGCAAAAGCTCACTCTTGCTCATCTCCCCACTGCCACTCCTGGTCCACCTTCATCAGCTTGGTCAATGGCTTCGCAATTGCACTAAACTCTTTCATGTACCGACGATAGAAGTTCACCAAACCAACAAATGCTCGAACTCGACTCACATCTGTAGGACGTGGGATACGTGCAATAGCCTCAATCTTCGTCTGTTGAACACTTAACCCACTTGGGTAGATGGTGTGACCTAGATACTCTACCAACTCCTGGAAGAACTTACACTTCCTAGGTGTAACTTCGACCCATGAGCTCTCAATCACTCGAACACATCTCGTATAAGTGTCTCTCGTGCTCCTCCACGGTAGCACTTTAGACTAAGATGTTGTCAATATAACATCTGACAAAATCCAATCTTGCTATGATCCTGTCCATCACCCTCTGGAACTCAGCAGGGGCGTTCTTCAACCCAAATGATAAGAACCGCCACTGATACAAACAATCCTTGTCGTGAGAGTCAATTTCTCAAAATGCCGTCTTGGACTTATCTTCTCTCACTGGCAATTGATGATACCCCGCTCGAAGATCTAAAGTATTGAAGACCTTCACATGCCCTACTGCATCAAAGATCTCCTCATGTGTCAGCATGGCATACTTATCGGACTTCGTCTGTCGATTGATAAGACGGTAGTCTCCACAAATCCGTCTATCGGTGTAGTTGCCATACATATCCTTCTTTGCTGGCATAACTGTGGCAGATGCATACTCTCCATACGACATCTCCACCAACCCAGTCTCCAACAAGTCTTGAGTCCTACTCTGGATCAAGGCTCTCTCCATGTCACTGTACCTATAAGGACGTCGAAAGATTGACATGTCATTAGCCAAGTTGATCTGTATACCTGGTCCCTTCAAGGTACCCAAATCCTTCATACTAAAGGCAAAACAATTCCTGTAGCTCTTCAAGAATCTCTGAACTCTTCGTCTCTCCTCTCCTATAAGCTTGGGTCCAATCTCTGGCTCTCAAATATCCTCTGTCACCATGCTAGAGATAAAAGACGAAGTCATTGACTGCTATCTTGCAGCCTCTGGAGCAGTTTTCTTCTGCTCACCAGCAACAACCTCCATCGTCACTATGCGAAAAACTCCTACAGTCCTAGCTGCAAGCTCCACACTCTCTCCTATGACATCCCATGATGTCCAAGGATGACGAACTCCACACGCCTCGCCCCAAGCCTTTGTCTCCACCGACTCGATAGACAAAGAGCTCAGAAGTGTCCGAGCAGTAACACCCGTCGATCGCATCCGACGCTGCTCAGCCAATCCAAGGCTCACAATCCATGTCAAGCAATTCAAGTCCATTGCTTGATCCAATACTTGACAACGTGAAGCCTCCGACACCGAAACTACTATCGTCGTATCCGTAGCGAAACCCATCGCTCGCTCTCTCTCATCGACATTGGGCTCCACCAACTGCAGTAATTGAGCATCCCACACAAGCCCAAGTCCTCCATCTCTGTAAGCATGTGACGTTGGAAAGCTTACCAAAGTGGGTAATGCTACCATGGACCGTCCCACTAGGTTCACCACTTCCATGAGTGACCTGTCGATGACTCTCACTACTTGAGATCGTCGTCCTACATCCAAGATGTCATCAACTGTGAGATGTTTTTGTCGTCTCACTGCATCGTGTGCTCGCTTGAGCACCTCCCTCGGTAACAAGTTCGTCCACCACAACCGTGGACGATGTGCATGAGATCTCACTCTCGCTGCATCTAACAACACTGCCGGTCTGACCCAGGACCGCACATGATGCACACTTGTTATCAGCTGTGTACGAGCATCACCCAACAAAAGAACGTTCTCCAAGATGTACGCTGGAGAATCCACCTGATGCGTCTAAAGATATCGTAAGATCCGTAACATCTCCCAGAACATCTTAGATCGCGAGTCATGTAAACCTTGACCTCTCTCAACACGCGTGTGATCTTGACATGGCCACCCGGCTATCACCAAGTGAATGGTGCCAACAAACGTGAGATCTTGCACCTCCAGCAACGAAATATCTAACGGTAATGCTTGCTGATATCTCTAACAGCTGATATGAGCAATAACTCAAGATATCTCTGCACAAAACGTGTCACATGACGCAATGAGATGCGTCTCGCAATCTCATTTCTCTCCACATACAAGTATCGCTGTACTCGCATGCCTGCTTGCAATACCGCAGCCAAACCTGTGCTGATCCCTCCAAATAGCTCCAGCACACATACACCTTCCTCTGGATACTGCCATACAATGAAAGTCGTATCCAACGGTGATACGGTCATAGGGTCAGTAGCAGGAACAACCTTTGGTTCTTCTACTGGTGGTACAAAGGCTTCACTCCAAGCCTGCTGCACCAACCGATCAGCATTCTGCTGCAACTCTCCACTCGAACTCCAGAGTGGAACATCCAAGGCAGATGGTACTATCGTAGTTATGCTAGGCATGTCCTCCATCTCCTCAAAGACCGGACTATCCTCCGCATGGGCATTGCCTTCTAACAACTCGCCCGGCCAAGTGATGACCGAACTGAACCCTGCAACGGATGCCATCGTCTCTGATGTAAGCTCCGATGTCCTCACTCTAGCATTGAACCGCACTGGTAAGCGGCTCACTTGTCCCTCACCGGACTGCCAACCTGGTCTGTAAGATGTTGTCTCCGCCCAATAGTCGATCACGAACCTCATAAGATATAACACAACACCTCCAACCAATACATCATAAGACTCCGCGGTCGTAACGATGGCCTTGGCTCTCACCATGGAGCCATCCGTGGGGTGATCTAGTCAAACTCTCACCGTCAACATCTCACGTGTCATGTGTAGAGCTGTACCTCCTGATCCCCCTAGAGATGTCTGTAGCTGGAATGGACATCTCTCCACCTCGGACTTCCTCAGACCCAAGTCAATACACGCCGCCTTCCCCAACATCAACGGTTGGGCTCCAGAGTCTAACAAGACTTTCTGCGATCGATACATCTTCTCTGACGATGCCACCAAACAGAAGATACCACTTCTATTGTCCAACAATACCACACCTGGGACCAAACGAGCACGGTCAATCGTCGGCCTAGCTAGTAACTCATCTAACCTAGCAGTCGCCGCTTGTCAAGTACCACTGGTAGTTATCCTGATCCTCGACTCCGTGGACACATCTACCGTCTCTCGCTAAATCACCTCAGCACTAGAGGTAACAACATCCTCGCTCTCACTGAGCGTGGCCACCAACTGGAACACTAGAGCCAAGCTGACTCCCAATGCCCTCATATCCGTGGCTGAAAATAATGGGGCTCGCAAAACTGTTGTAGCCGTCCTCAACATCGAGTTCGACATCGCATCCACAGACGTCGAAGGTTGACTTACATCACCCCCACTCTTGGATGTCGATGTCTCCAACTCCACTGCACCATCGGTAGGTCGTTTAGAAACCATAGACGTGGTCCTCAATGCCTCCGATAACGTGAAGGATTTAAGAAGCCTCGCCTGTCTACCAGGCTCCTCGATTGTGGATCCAACTCCACTGACGCACCTCGTGGCTCAGAGACAGGTACTGCATCTCGAGTCGCTACCGCAGATGTCTCAATCTGCGCCACACCAGCCATGAAGTCGAAGTCATCTCCTTCTCCTCCATAAGACGGTAGAAGCCTCTATTCCACCAGATCTCCGCTGAGCCATAGCCATACTAGCTATCCTTTGCTCCAACTGCTCAATTCGGGAAGCCATACCTGCTTTTGACGTCATAGCAGACAGTGGACCGACCGGTCCTCTCCCATGTGCTGGACCTCTACCTCCAGCTCGACCACCACGGCCTCCTTGAACTCCTCCGCCTCGTCCACGATCAGCCTTCTCTTGCCGTAGCTCGGGATGGAGATCAAAACAACGATCACTATTGTGACCAAATCGTCCGCGATGCTCACATTGCCTAGGTATTGCTTAAGACGTCCTTGAGTCTCATAACCACTTCTCCTCTGTGAACAGTCCTTCTGCTGATGAAGATCATCACAGGTCCAGCAATGACCCGTTTGCTGCTGACTAGAGAAGAACGGCATGGGCTTCTCTCCATCAGATCCTCCAACACCTCCTTGGGATCGTGATTGCTCCGCACGATCCTTACCACCACCACCACCACGCTGTTGCGTAACCTGTTATCCTCGAGAAGAGGTGGTCGTCTTATGTGATGTTTCTTTGCTGAAATCAGCAACCACCACCCTCTCCTCCACCATGTTGAGCTCAATCCGCTCAGCCAAACCAAAGACAACCGCTAATGTTGGAGCAGTGTCTCTAAGAAGAGTGGCATCTCTGACTCTCCTACGCAGTTCTCGATCTAGTATCCCATACCAGAACTGGACTGCCTGTGCTTCCGTCACCTCTTGAGTAACGCTGATCAATCGCCTCATGCGAGTAAACACCTCGCGTAGGGACTCTCCAGTCTTCCGTTGGAACTCCTCTAGACTCCTCAACTTATCGGTCCGCACACCCTGATAGTTCTTCCTCAAACACTGGAAGAACTGAACCACAGGGTTAAACCCTGGTGGTATCCCGCTCACACTACCACCTGCTCCACTACAAGTGGACGCACCGTCGGTAGTAGGTACTCCGCCACTTGTGGATGTATCACTGCTATTGGCACCTGAACTCGTAAGTGCTATGCCTCTTGAAACTGCGTCAGTAGTAATAGAAACGTAGTTGGGAGACCAATGTTGTCTCCACAACTCAATCTCCATATTGTAGTCTCGCCGGAACTCTATGATAATCGTCCATCGGTGGTCCCTCCAAGTGTTGGAACAAACCCTTTCACGTCATGAAGGGTGTAAACAGCTGTGGGTTCCGCATCTGCTGCAGATCGCACCAACTGTCAAACTCCTAGATGAAGTCATCCAGCTCGATGATACCCACTGTAACCGAGTAACGTCGAGGCCTCTTCGTGGTCCCATAGATCTCGTCCATGTCCCACAACAAAGGTGTGATGACACTCGACTTGCCATCAGAAAACACGCTATCTGCGTCTGACTCGTCCTCTGGAACAACTGACGGTAATGATGTAAGTAGTCGATACCTCACCCCACTCCGTGTATACCCATTGTCCGAGAAGTCTCCACCAGAACCTCCCGAGAACTCCGTGATGAGAGAAGCTCGGTAACACACTCTCCAACCAGAATGCTGAAATCTCCATCACCACCGTAACCACCACTTTTCTAACCCCGCTCCTAGTGAGCTCACCTATCCCCTACTAGGACGGTCAAGGTAAAGATAACATGTACATGTCATCACCATAGGCAACCTCTCACGGTCTGTTGGTCGTCACTCCAACCACACCGTGAGAGAAATAAAGATAGTCTAGCTGGTCCGCAACTCCAGCCTCACTACCGACAGCACACTGGAGTGAACTCACTCCGGAAATCAAGCGCCAACACAAGCAAACGCGACGCACAAACAAGAAGCAGAATATGGAGAGGTTCCAACCACAAGAAGTCCAAACGATAACCCTCCACACTCAAACATTCACATAAAGATAAAACACAGCCTCACCCGGACTGACGCCTCCTCTTCGGTGATCACATGCACAATATATGGTCACCAACCGTCGTAATTGATACTTAAGATCAGTAACTAGATGTCCACACCTCTAGTAGCTCCAAAAATATCTACGTGATAGCTCTACTAGCTCACCCAAGACAACTGCCACCAATTGTCTTCATACGCGTCTCTACGGTATAGACAAACACTACCACAACTATAGCTTCCCTCTAATACTGTGGGGTCGCATTACCACTCCTCTAGGAACGTGCGAGAAGGTCTCCTACTACCTTATAAAAGTCCATAAGTACTTGCACGCATCCCTGTAAGACACCAAGAGCTATTGGTCTAGTGGTAAAGCCAAAGCTAAGACTACAGAGTTAAGTGTACAAGTCCAGAAATAGTGTTGGGATGGGTGACCAACTGGTTTTACACTTCCCACACTACTGAAACTTGCATATCTCTCTCACGCACACCAGCAAGCTGGCTTGCAGCGGGCTCGGGCTCAGGCTCCGCTCCGCCTCTGCACTCTCGCACTCCGCTTCTCACGCCTCCGTATTCATGCACCTCTGCTCCTCGAAGCCTCGAAGCCTTGAAGCTCTAAACGCCTCCTAACACGCACTCCACACCTCGACACTCTTGCTCACTCTCCGTCCCGCTCCGCTTGGAGTAGAGTAGAAACGGTACAGCACACCAAAAGAGGCTCGGTTACACCTCAAATTACACAAGATTGCACCAAAAGAGGCTCCAAAACAGCAAAAATAGCTTGCGTGTGCACACGGGTAATCAAAAATCTGACGTAAAATAGCAAGAACACCCAAAGCCAACCCGAACATCACGACAACAGGTTCTCGAATGCATAATACACACTTCGCGAATGCACACACACACAACAAGACTCCTAAACTCGAGTTTTCAAACGAAATTGCACCAAAAGACACTCTTGCTCACTCTCCGTCCCGCTCCGCTTGGAGTAGAGTAGAAACGGTACAGCACACCAAAAGAGGCTCGGTTACACCTCAAATTACACAAGATTGCACCAAAAGAGGCTCCAAAACAGCAAAAATAGCTTGCGGGTGCACACGGGTAATCAAAAATCTGACGTAAAATAGCAAGAACACCCAAAGCCAACCCGAACATCACGACAACAGGTTCTCGAATGCATAATACACACTTCGCGAATGCACACACACACAACAAGACTCCTAAACTCGAGTTTTCAAACGAAATTGCACCAAAATCTGACGTAACTAGCATTTTTGCACTTTCGGATCACACGGCAGCGAACTTCGACATGCCATAACTTCTTCGATGCTCGGTCAAACTCCACAAAAGTTGATGCACTAGAATCGTCTCCTCAATGCGCTTCCAAAGAGCCCACTCCGGTCTGACATTGACAACTACTCCGTCTGTCACGCCCAAACATGCACTTCGGCCCGAACAGGTCACTTCAAGAATATTCCGCAAAATTTCTCACAACAGCAATCAATCTGCGAACAGCAAGGTACCATGCGCCCACACACACCTCGATCGCAAGTCCAATCAATCAAGCACGAACGATAACGCCTGAAGATACCACCAGACGATTTCATATCAGCGAGCTCTTATTGAACTCTCGACTTGCACTCAGTTCTTCAAGTAATCTGAACATAGAAATTATCATCTCCAACACTACAACAAAGATTACTCACAAACGGTCAAGCCAACCCCACTCTAAGCACAAAGAGAATCCGGGTTACACTCAACTAGACTATCCACCATAGCCTGGAGCTTGAAGACTCAACTTGAATAACTAAGGCCTCCAAGCCCTACCTGCGAAGTATACCCCTAGTGAGCTCTCTCACCAACTCGCCCTAACGACACTAACGACCTTACCGGGATTCATCACTCCGTACTCGGTCAACCTAGCTGGGGTGCCCAAACTGACGTGACATCTTCTTCCTCCGGATCCGACCTATCATCTTCATCAACAACCCACTACTATTGTGTCTTTTTCGTGACACCCTCTAAGTCAATCTCGTTGTGCGTTGTCTTAGATAGAGACAAGTAAGCTAACTTCAATCTTTTGTTTTCTTCCTAAAGTTGGATATCTATCGTGTTGCTCCTATTTGGTCTCCTTGCTTCCTTGTACCATTTGTTGAGTTTGGTACTAGCGATAGCATTTTTCGCTATTCGTTCGATGATCCTCATGTTGAGCTTGTTACTTAGTCTTCACCTATGAATTTTAAAAGAAGAATCCGGAGGTATAAGTATGGAAGTTAGTCTGGATATATATGATATGATTGTCTAGATACGCATTGTAAATCTAAAATTATAACCAGATATAGATTAGTCCGGATTGCTATCCTTACGGGTTGGGATTTGGATACATCTTGTCGTTAGACGGTTAGGAATTTCTTGACCTAATGGTACAACCGCGATTGCTAAATGATTAGTATATAAGGGGCTTTGTCTTTGAATCGCATTCTTCGATCGATCAATCAAGTGTATAGAGGAATTCTGTATAGAGAGGATTTATAATTTTGGACGAAACTTGTGCACTATATTTAAATTCAGTGTTGTATGATGAGTGAATGTTCGGATCTATGTATAAAGGACTCTAGCGTACTGGTATAATTCACGAGTAACATTTTGGCGACCATGTTGGAGAACAACAACAAGCGCAAGTTGTAACCAGTGGGATCTTTAAGCGACGGATCTGTAGCGGACCGTTTGCAACACGAAAGGAGAAGAGACACTAGGATATATTAAGCAAGTGAATGAGAGATAGTTGGTCAACTTGATCGGATGAAGAATCAAAATGAGAAATTATTGAAATATACTCGTTACAACCAGAAGAATTAGTCTACATAATGGATGATGAAGCATAACTATTACAACACCGAGAACTTACAGACTAAATGCTGATCCTAACACTCGATATGGATTACATTTCTTACTACCAGAGTTCGATCGCAACATGATCTGTATATATTCAATTGAGAACCAACAAAAATAATTTCTGTATTGATAACATGTTGCAAAATCTGAAAAGAGAAGATATTAGCATCATACTACAACTCAGCTGGAAGAATCTTAAAGTTATTATCCAACTCTATAAAGAGTCATAGTGGAACGTTGTTCTAGATAGAGATCAATCACAGACTCCTTAAATACTTCTAAGAAACATTGAAGATACAAGGAGACTACTCGTCCAAAACAATGTTTGAGACATGTCAAAAAATGATGTAAAATCTATCTGGAAGGTTGACTTCAAAGAATTATATAAAACATTAACTGAACTAATTTTTCATCAGAAAATCTTGAATGACAATGATAACAATCGAGGTGTCGTATTGGATGTCTTATTGACCAAGGAAGCGGAACAAAGACTTAAAAACCATGAAGATCGAGGAAACTATGAGAGAAATTTACTCTCCTCCTACATAAATAAGACAAACAACAAGTACTTAAAAAAGAAAAGAAACGTCTTAAACTGAAATTTGGACATCAAGTGAGATTTGAAGTTGTTTGCCACCAATTTCTCATTGGGATACACCTTCTCATTCTCGCACTCGAATGTAAACGTCTTCAAGTCGGAACTACTTGTGATCTTTAGTACTTTTGCTCGGAAAACTAATGATTTTGAGCATAAACATAGATCCGAACTGCTCTATCCATGCTTCATGTGCATCATCTTGACTCCAGTTGTACTCCTTCGTTCTTGGGTTGATGTGGATGATCTTGTTGCCGTCATCAATTTCTCACCTGCTGCGTAATAGAGACAAATTTTGAGAAGTTCTATCACCGTGTCTGTCTTCATGCGCTTTGTAGGTCCCATCTTCCTTTCTTGTTCACACCACAGTTCCTTGGGAATTGGTTCTTGACTCAAATTTCTCGAACAGTTGTGTTCTCACGAGAAATCACTTTTGTTGATGTCCAATGGCTCTCTCGTTCTCATGTTCGTTCTCATCGAAGATGTCTACAAGACTTAATATTTTTCTCGACAAGTTTTTGTTAATAGTCCGCACCGTCTTTGTTCTCATGGTGCGTGGTTCCTGTTGCCAAGTGGTTGTTGATAACAAGTTATTTTTTAATCACTCGTCGCGCTCTAACACTGTTGTCGCATTCTTGTTTCCTGATTTGTTGGTATGTTTTTATACTTGCTGTTAAATGAATCAACCACACGTGAATATGAAGATCTTCCTCTGTATCGTCATCAAGTTATTTTTTTGTTCTATCTCTGGATCTGTATTACTTGTATCATTGATAATCAAATCAGCTCTTCAACTTGTCGATCAGTCTATCTCTTGGTTTGTCTTCCATTATAAAAGAAGATCGTAGTTTGTTTTCATTTACAAACTTTACATCATTCCCATCCGAGGTGGCTATTATGTTGATGTCATTCTTGAGGATTTGATATATGATATAAAGTCATTGTCATTTATATATCAGTTTTCTTTTCTTTATCTTATCCATTTGAGCACACCATAGAACTTTGTCACCCTCCTTGAATTTGTAAGTTTTCTGTTGTCATTAAGTCAATTCCTTCAAACTTCCTTCCGGTGGTATTGTCGTTTGAGTCTTCTTTCTCTTTCTTCTTCTAGCTTCAAAGTTGTTCCAGTCTTTGTTGTAGTGCCTTCTCCGGATTTCAGTCTTATTCGACTGCTATCTGAAGACTTGAGATATATTCTCAATTGGTACTAGTGCTTCAACTTCGTATACCATCCGAAATGTTGTATGTCATGTGGAAGTTTTAAGTGTCGTTCTCATTGTCTATAAAACAGATGGTGAGTGCACATCTCAAGAGGATGAGTTTTTTTACACAACTTTTTTAGAACTGTTATGAGTATTTTGTTTGTAAATTCTGCTTGTTCTCTACACTGAGGATAATATAGAGTAGAGAATATGTGTTTAATCTGATAGCGATCTGTCATTTCTTTTATAGCTTCATTTAAAAAATGTCAAACTTGGTCTGATACCAATTCAACTAGACAGCCAAACTTTGTGATTATGTGCTCATAGAGAAATTTGGCTAATACTTTTGTTGTGCTTTCTCTATAAGCTTGTGCTTCTACCATTTTGAAACATAATCAATAGTTTTGATAATGTACCTTTTCTGTGTAAGATGGATAGAGGGATTGATAGGTCATATGAAATCAATTCCTCATTTCTAAAAGATACCGACATGGTGTAAGGGCATTCCTTCCTTGAGAATTGTGCTTCTTTGGCATTCATCACAAGTTAGAACGTGTTCTTTATAATCTCTGAAAATGGTAGGTTACCATAGTCCGGATTATAGTATCTTGTATGATGTGTTGTTCTTTGCAAAGTGTCCTCCTGTAGGTTTGTCACGAGCTTCCTCCATAATGCTGATTTTCTGATTGTCTGGGATAATCTCCGGAGAATGTAATCGCTTCCTCTTCTATAGAGGGTTCCTTCAATGAGTATAATGCTTTCTGTTGTGAAAGAATTTCCTTCTTTTGTGAAGTGGAACGTCTGGGTGTATTTCTCCGCTCTTAAGATACGTGTGTACTGCTTATTGACAGTCTTCTAGTTCTGAACCTTCATCAGAATTGCTTTCTTGTTCTTCGTATGTTTTTCTCCGTCTATGTTGTTCTGGATGTCCTCATTCGGATTCGTCTTCCATGTGGTGATGGTGTGATTACCAAGATTTCTTCGTCTGGAAATGAATCACCCTCATGTTCTTTCTGACGTCATGCTTCAACTTGGCTCAATTGATCAGCTAACACATTGACTTTACTAGGTTTATAAATGATTATGAAGTCGGATTCTGAGAGGAGTAATAGCCAACGTGCTATTCATCATGTGATATGTGCTTATTAACTAAGTAAGTTAATGCTTTGTGGTCAATAAAGAAGATGAATTTGTTAGTGTCTAAATTTGTTTATTTCATAAATCATTGCTAATGCTTCTCGTTATGTGGTATAGTTTGGTTCTGTCAGATTCAGAATTCAAGATGTAAAATAAATGAATATATCTTTTTTTGGTAAACTTAGTTGTGCTATGATTGCTCTTATGGCTACTCCGGATGCATCAGTGTGAATGTGAAAAGGTTTATTCCAGTTTAGAATCTGAATGATAGTTGCTTGTGATATTGCATTCTTAATTGGTTGGAAGGATTTCTCGCATTCCTATGTTCAAACGAACTCCACTCCATCATTATTCTTGAATAATGTGAGTGACTTGAATACAATACAGACAATGTTAATGACTTATATTTCACCGTTTGATAATTTTTCAACACATTGTAAAGTTGTGGTCCATCCAACCACTCTTGATCATCGAGAGATGTTTGACTAAATCATAATTATATTTGTCAATATAGAAGTGTGAACATCTAATAAGAAAAACTGAAAGTTCCAAATATATAGTACACTCAGTGCAGCATTTTGATCATATGACTTTCAATATATGGTGGAGGTATGAACTCTTGATCATCGAGAAATAAAAAATATATATTAAGAGTATACATTACAAGAATAAAATATACACTATATCACTTATATTCTAGAGGAGGGACTCTCAACCATTGAGAGTATTAATGATAATACATATAATAAGTATTAAAACATTGAAACTAGAAGTACTCTCGATGATCGATCACAAAAGTTGCTTAATGTATGATAAACTAAAATAATATATATTTTTTGTACCAGCTATTGATTTTTAGTCTATAATATGTAACCCGTGACATCAAGGGTTTCAAGTTGATGTAATGACATGTAATTTAATAGTAATTTTGAGTGAATCAACAAACTCTTGAGTGAAATCAAGAATTGACTTTTACCAAACCAATAATTCTCGATCATCTAGACTTAAATTTGTTGTAAAGAAGTTTAGATTTTTATCAAAAGTTCATCACCAAATTTTAGATCAATAAGATATTTATTTTTCTTGGATATAGAATTTGGACTCCTTGAACTCTTGATCATCAAGAGTTATTTAGAAAAAAGAAAAAAATTACTCTTGTGATCTCGACATTCTAATTTTTAATCATTGATATAATCTTTAATTACTTGATCATCGAGAATCAATAGGATCTCAACATTCTAATCCAGTAAAAAAGAAGAAGAAAACACTCTCGATCATAGAGAGCGATTAAGACATCATAGTCCAAGCAACTTAATTATGTACGCATAGATTATCATAGATTTCAAAAAATAACTTTTCTTAGTTACGATAAGTTCATTTGGTAAGAGGTGTCTTATTCACAAGAACATATCTCTCAAGAGTGACATCACAATTCACACTCCCAAAAGTTGAGTGAAAATAATACAAAGCTTTCATCCCAAAGCTTAGTCTTATGTTTCGAACTACACGTAAATTTAAGTGTTTTATGGTGTGTAACGGTTCATATCGCAACTCTCAATTGCACATCATGGAAATTTAAGATTGATGTTTGTATAAATGAATTTTTTCAAGTATTTTTCTTATGACAAATTTATGGGTTGAACGTGACATCCATCTCGATCATCGATAGCGATCTTGATATTCAGTTTTTATGAAGTATTTATTTCTAAAACTGAAGCATCTGAGAATAAGTTATTCACATAGGTTCTAATGAGCTTTTTAAAAGAACTGTTATATCCGACAGAGGAAGAACATATGATCATCGAGAGTTCATAATAAGTCCCAACGGCGTAGAATGAACATCGGGACGGCATTCAAAGATGTTGATTTGATGTAATTTTTGTCAAAGCTTTGAATGTCAAAGTGAAAAATTTAAGTAAATATGGATAAATGACAAAAATAAATATTTTTAAAATATACTTTTGATGTTGAAAATAGAAAATATTCTTAATATATTCATCGAGAGTTATGTGTCGCATGTCGAGTGGTTTACCTCATTGCAGAAGCTTGTAGGCTGCTGAAATGACAAATGTTGACTGTCTATTGATGATTTCCGCATTCAAATTGTACTCCTCATGCATCACTTCAGCATATTGAACAACTTCATCGCACTTTTATAAAAAGTCATTTGATCTAAATAGACATGTAGAATCCAATGAAACAAGCACATGACCATAAGTTCTGTCACCTTATAAGTCCCAATGCAAGTTGCACGTACAAGAAATAACGTGATTGATTCTCTCAAATGTCTGTTATTTTCCTCCCATGTGATATTCTTCCTCGCTTAGGTAGTAATGAGGTGACTGAAATATCCACCTCACGTGGGAGAGTCGAATAGGACCACAACACAGGCAAGGATGCAAATTAGTGTTTATTATTCTTACAGCAATTTTGATAGCGAGTCATGGTAGCAAGTCTAGAGTTCGAATCTCCGAGATCAAATTTTACTTTTAGGGTTCTTATTTTCTTTGGTGCTTTCTCCTTGGAGGTTTAAGATTTGGAATCCTCAAGCAGTGAATAAGCATCCCAAACGCTTGTCCCGGAGTAGATCGTGGAAGAGAAAGCGATAGAATTGTTTTATTTTACAGTCATTGGACGAACGTCATGTATAATAAGTAGGTCGTGGTCGTGTTCTTGATGGAGAGTTTCTAAATTAATAATTTGAGTCTGTCTTTGCACTCCTTGATACACTTTTTTCTCGGAGCTAAAGCTTCTGGACGTTTTGCTCTCTTTAAGATATCAGAATGTTATAAATGTTATATAAATATTTTAGTTTAAGTTATATATAAATCTAGATAATTATTTATATGTTAGTTGTTAGTTGTTCCAAGAACGTTGGAAACATTGTTTGAAAATCCATAAGTGAAGTTCAGGAGTTTGCGCTTCAGAGAGTACAAGTCCGGGAGCCTACTTCACTATAACTATTCATTAATAATACATCAATTTATTATCTAACCCTTCTCGTCGGAAGGGTTAGGTAATAAATGAAGGTTGCACACTACTTCCATCTTCAGCTGGAAGAGGTGAATAAGCAACATAGGTGATAACAGACACAGAGCTAATACGCTTAGAGGCAAGCGGTAACTCCTTAATGGAGGAGGAATATCACACCGATTTCCTTCTCTTCCCAAGCTCATCCGCAATTGCCATTTCCATGCCCTCCCTATTCTCAAAATCAAACAGCCCCCGCCAAATTCTTTCCATTTCTGTTTCCAACATTTCCTTTCTACAAAACCTCACCATTTTTGCGCCAAAGTGACATGGCACACTCTCGCGACAAGATTGCAGCAAGCGAGCAAGTCCCAAAGAATTCCTCTCGAAAAACAAGAGGGTTCACATACATGCTTCCACAAACGCCGGACGACCCCAAACTGACTTACATAGAAAATTGTAGATTAGTTTTTAAGACGATGGTACGTCCAGTTCAACTTTATAAGCAACGAAGAAGTACAGGAGCGAGGAAAGGAAAGTGGTGTCCTCTTCCGAGCAGATTTTAGAAAGGAAGAGGCGGACCCCAAGAACATAAGGTGAATTACATAAATTAAAACTAGGCATGGTGCGATGTACCTCTTATTACCAACCCCAAAGTCCAAACATGCAGAGAAAGAAAGAAAAAAGCTCTGTGCATTGTTCGCATTTTTAGAAGACGGTAGGGCTTTATCTATTAAACCCCGGGTATAAGTCTAAAAGTACGAAAAAGAATATTCCTTTTTTCCCTCATAGTGTTCTTTGAGCATGAAGAGAGTCTGAAGAAAATATTCTCTTATGTTCCATGAAATCCCGAAACTTTCATAACTTGTAAAGCTAGTGAATAGTTTTATTTTGATTTTTTATTTCATAGATTCTGAGTTGGGATGAAGACATAATCACCAGACACATATTCTGCATAACGGTTAAATTCCTCATTTCTCTAAAAGCGAACCCGCAAATAAGGTGTTCCGGGGTTTAAGTGGCAGGACACGTCACGTACAACTGGTTTTACTTTTTAAGGGTTTGTCCGATATTAACATAGGCAGGACGTACGATGAGGGTTTTGAATATGAAGAACACCGCTCTACGCTACTCTTTTTCTGCGACCTTGCACACCTTTCCCCCGGATCAGCCTTCGTCTCGTCATTTTGGCCCTCGAGTCGACATCGCATGTTAAACAGTGAGTGTCGTCGCATGGTAATTGGTAATGAAGTCAGTCTGTATGCAGTTGCTCGTTTCAATCGGGTTGTCGAAGTAGGAAATTACGGATTTGCTTGTGGTTTCTACGAGACCTTTCTTGCACTCCCCCGTCGCACACCTTCTCTGGACTTTTCTCGTCTATGTTTACAAGTAGCATCTCTACTTTCAAATGGCTTACTTCATTGTATGTAGGTCTTTTCGAGTAATTCCTTGAGCTTTGTGTTTCTGTTCATGGCTGTGTGTGTGGAACCTGCTTTTCTGTATAGTGTTCTCACAAGTATTGGTTTTGAGTCGATGTTGTTACAGCTGTGACAGCCGTGTGGAGACGCTCTGTACTAACAACAGTTGTACCTGTAGTCGCTGATTCCCAATCCGCCTACCTGTACCGATGGCACGAACAAAACAGTCCGCAAGGAAGTCTAATGGTGACAAGGCCCATCGCAAGAAGTTGGGCTCTAAAGCATCACGAAAGTCTGCCGTGGCGTCTGGAGGAGTTAAGAAGCCACACAAAAGCAGACCTGGAACCGTTGCTCTTGGTGAAGTTGAGGTATCGAAGGAGCACCGGGCTGCTGAGACGCAAGCTCCGGGTCCAAAGACTGGTCCGAGAGATAGCCCGATACTCCAGGACAGATCTTCGGTGCCAGAGTTGTGCAGTCCTGGCATTACAGCAGACAGCTGAAGCATATCTGGTTGGACTTTTCGAGGATACAACCGTGTGTGCAATCCACGCGAAGCGTGGTACTATAATGTCGAAGAACATCCAGGGGCTCGCAGGATCCGTGAAGAACGAGCGTGAATCCTAGTTACCAGGATTGCAGTTTTAACCATGTTGACTGGAAAACCCTTCTGAATTCAACCACGGAATAAAGAATTTCGAGTGAAAGTCCGTGTACAGATTACTCACACGGTTAAGTAAGTCGGAACTACATCTCATAGCCCACGTCCAGGATAGAGTTACTGGCGTAAAAACAATGGAGATGATAGAAAAAAATATAGATAGTGAAGTCATTGTACAGCAAGGCGCAGTGTATCAGTACGACACACGCACCTGAATCTCGAGTTTTTCGAACTGACAAAATTTTGAGGTCTGTGAATCTCTAGAACTCAACTTTTTGCAGCTACCATCGTTTATACTATGCATGATGCACAATAATATGGCTTGTATATAAAGCAATACGATATAACTCCAATTTCAAGTGTAGAATAGACTGTTATTATAAGTTTGAACTGTTTTGATCTATTCTTTGAAGCTTGGGTAATCTCTACTTTTCGTGGGAAGCTCAGGACAGAAATTTGGCCCTGTATTTAATGAGGGATTGTCGTCGTAGCATCTAGGAGAGTAATCTTAATTGATTGATGTTCTACGTTTCTACATTCGATGTCGTTGATCAAAATCACTGAAACAGAAAAAAGCGAAACATTACTACATCCGGTATCTTTGAGAAAAACAGATGAAAAATATGTATGCAACACGAGGTTTTGGTTGTAGGGAAGGAAAAGCACAAGCCACATGTTGGGATGTTGGCGGTAGGGAAGAAAAAGGGCAAGTGGCAACTGAGGGTGATAATTCATGTCAACTACTGGAGGAAGAGAAGAAGAAGACATTGCACTGAGATGACTTCAAATATATTGAGAAAAGTTGTCTAATCAACAAGAGGGGAAATTGATAGAACATAATTCGAGGAAAAACAGACTAAACTGACTTTTGTATTTAATAATTCAAAAATGAATATTTATTTGTTTTAAATGAAATTACTTAGATGCAAATCCGTGAAGAATGAGAGTATAAATATCAAAAGAAGCAAGAGTTGCTTTCACTTCAGAATAAACTCTTTTGTTGAAAAGAATGATTCTTTTTGATTTTTTTACCTAATTTCCGATATGATAAAAGGAATAGAAGGAAAAAAAGATAACAACAATGAAAGTCGTTCTTTTTTAGAATACATTTTTTAGTTTATGTTTTGGAGTGAAATATTTGTCTGTGTTATATTTTACAAAATTTATGTAGTTAAACAAATAAAAGGGAAAAGATAACAACAATGAGAATTAACATGGTTCTTTAATTGATATGTGTCATAAATAATTAATATCATAAAATAATTAAAATAATCATTATTCAATAATAACTAAATCAATGATATTATGATTATAATGTCCATTTAGATCAACGCGCATCCCAAGCGAGGTGCGAAGTTCACATAGAAGACGACAAAAGATAAACTGAAATACATGACAAAAATATAGACAACACTTTAGTACTCAAACTTGAATAAAATCATAGAATAAGTGATTTTCCTGCTTCTGGAACGTGCTTGAATGGAAAAGTTGGCATGGATACCAAACTGAATCCAAATGAATCAGATGCTAGCCGTGTGAATAAATAAACATGCTCGATCAACTTCGGTAATTTTTGTTCTTTTTATGTTAAAGAAAACTCATAAGTGGAGTGCAAGGAGACGCGTTTCCAGAGATACAAGTACGAGAGCCTACTGAACCAAAAAAATATAATAAGAAATACCCTCATTTATCACCTAACTTTTTCCATAGGAAATATTAGGTAAGAAATAAAGCTTGCAGCCCACTTACCTCTTCATATGGAAAAAGATGAATAAACAAGTGTGAATATGCATGCAACATGAACTTCAGGGACCTTTTGCCCACTAGCTTCCATAGGAATCAGCATGAGTGCTAATCAAAATTCTATATTAATTCACTAGAAAAATCAAAATTGATTATAAATATTAAATGTTAATCATAACTAGAGTTGCGAGACATATTAGACATAACCCATTATGAAAGCGAAGATAAACGTGCTTCACAAGATGGAGAAGTTATGTCAGCTTACTTTCAGCTATTTTTGCATATGATTATATTTATTCAAACACGTAAGATGTTGATGTGTATGAATTATTCAGTATGATAAATACTTTTTAAATGACTATATTTATCCACGTACAATTTCTACGTGTGTATGAATTATTTAATGAAGGCATGTACAAGAATGGAGTATTTTGTCACGTGAAGTTTAGGATGCGGTGATGTTAGGGTCTAGAGCGAAATTAAAAAGAAATTATAACTCTTTAGGATAAATAGAGGATATGATAGCGTTAAGTAGTGATATGACCAAATTCGAGGGTCAGGGGGACAAAGAGGACCCACCTCCCACTATAGGTAGGCAGGCAGGGGATATAAAAAAGAAGATAAATCGAGAAAGAGAGGGGGCGGTAGATCGGCCAAACCTCGTGACGGCAATGTGTACGAAGACGTAAGGAATATGGTTTTTTTTTTTTTTTTTTTAACGGCCCCGGTCGACCGGAAGTATATTAGAAAACGGCTAAAGGGAGCCACCCGTTACAAAGCGCAAGGGTCGCCGCCCGACGACCCCCAGCCCGTCCCCCCGCCTAAAGTTCCCCCTCCACTCCCTCTCGGACTTCCTCCCCCACACCCGGCACCCATAGTCGCGACCGGAGGTGACGCTCTCCTCGTGAACCTGGAGAACCGGAAGCCCTATCTTCTCAATTCTCTCGATGTTCCACGCCCGCTGCCTGCCATCCTCGTCGTCGTGGGAACTGTCAGACGCACTCAAGTGCGAGGCCTTGAAGCTGTCCAAATCCCCGACCTTCAATCTCTTCGATCTACGCGGCTGCTGAATCTTCGTGGTGCGATGGTCCTCGAACCTCGTGCGGTTCCATCTGATTGCCCTCGTCGTAGGTCTGACATTCCTCCCCTCCTTTTCAACGTTGTCTTTCTCCGGCTGCGAGGTAGACCTTCTCGCCTCCCCTTCTTTATTGTTTCTGCCGGTAGTCTTCTCGATACTCGACTGCGGACGTCTGCCGCCTCTTTGCTTGTGGGACCCACCCTGCCTCCACAGATCACCATCTCTGAGCAGCTCGACCCCACCCGCACGGTTCGAGAGGAGAGTCTCCTCCATCGCCGCAGAGGCAGTGCGCACCACCCGAGGATAGCAGGAGGTGAAGGAGATGTTGTCATCCGTCGATCTTTTCATCGTATGTCTGGTAGGTCTGGGCTTCTCTTCCACACCAGGTGTGTTATCCCTCATCCCTTTCCAACCCTCGCAATTACAGAATGACATGAATTCTTGCTCTCTTAGGGTGTCACCCACTTAATAGTCCTTGTCTGCCCCTCGCTTGACTTTGCCAGTTTTGCTGGATCGATTCGATCACCTTCATCGTCTTCTTCCACGCTTCCTTGTTTTTTTGACTGGCGTCCTCTTTAAGTCCCGCCCATAGAGCTTTAGCTACTTCCGCCATTATTCTGGACGAACCGTCCTTCTATTTCGAAAAACCCAGTCCGCCCTCTCAGTCCATACCGTTTGAGTATGTTCGACCAGGAAGAGGAGGAGGGCAGGATTTTGTTCTCTAGTTGCCAACGCCTTATCAACCGTCTTTAGAAGGTTACTGTCCTCCGTATAGTCCAGACCACATCCGTGAGCATGTAGATCCAGGCTATCCCACCTATCTTTCACTAGAGGGCACTCCTAGAAGATGTGCTCAATAGTCTCCGTCTCAACGCACCCTCTCACGCATCTGCCGTCTCCGATGTTCATCAGTAGGACTCGTCGATTAGTAAAAAAGCCCCAGTTCAGGAGACGCCAGACCCATAGATTATTCCTCATCGTCCCTCCTTTCTGCCATATCTTCTTCCATCGCTCCCTCCATTCTTCTGGGGAGTTCGTGGCTCTCCATCTAGCGTTCAGCACATCGACTCTGGGAGGGAGAGTAGGTAGGAGTCCTTTCCAGGTGCGGAAGTCCAGGTCCCAACCCCGTCTATCCTGGGTGTCATCTCTCCACATCCAGCTTCTGCTATCTTGGAGGCCACCATGGTAAGCTTGCGTTTCCCCTGCCCACTTGGTTAGCCTGTCGAGAGTACTGACAGACTCACCACCCGTGTCCTCGAAGTTGCTGTTCAGGGAGGTCCTCCGCATCGAGTCTTGGAGATCTTTAAGCTTAAGGGAGTTAAGAGAGAGCAGCATTCCTCTTTTAAGTCTTCTTCGTGTCTCTCTTCTTTCTTGATCTTCTAGCTGCTCTCCTTTGCTCCATAGTTCCAGCACAAGCGTCGAGGAAAGATTCCCTGGTAGTTGGTCTTTATCTCTGTCGAAAGTGAGCTTCCCCGCAACCTCCTTCCAACATCTCATCATCCTGTCTAGCGTCGGTAGAACCCGGGTTCTCTATCTAGGCAGCATAAGGAGGCACTCCTCTGGGGACCACCTCGCCACCTCCTTGTTATACCTCCCTTTCCCAATGCTCTCCCTAATTCCTCATCTGGCTAGCTTGATCCAGTCTTGGTTTCCTCCGTAAAGTATCTTAGCTAGATATTTCAGGTTCAGTGCTTGGACCACTTGTCAAAAGGGGGTTATGCCCAGCCCGCCATCTTCCTTGGGTCTCGTCAAGGCCTCCCAAGCTACCAAGGGAGTTTTCGTCCCTCCATCCAGGTTCCTGCCCCACAGGAACATCCGGCAGACTTCCTCCATTTTCTTAAAGCCAGCCGGCGACCAGTCAACACACGTTAGCTGATAGGCCGGAAGAGCTCGTAGCACGTGGGTAAGTCGGACAACCCGCTAGGCCAGGAGAGCAACCGGTTAGACCAGTGTTGTAGCCTCTTCTGCAGCCCTCCGACTAGTGCCTCCACCACTCGATTCTCTGTCAGTGCACGTCCGATCCAGGCGCCTAGATATTTGAACATCTGTCCGGACCTCGCTATCCTGCATCCCGAGAGCTCCAGCCACCTAGGAACCTCCTCCATCCCCATTGGCACTACCACTGTCTTACCCAGGTTAAGGGAGGCCCCAGAGATGAGCTCATAGCGGTGTAACACCTCCTTAGTAGACTTAAAACATTCTTCGGAGCCTTTGATGATGAGATCCGTGTCGTCAGCGAACAGCTGATGGAGAAGGGGGGTCCCTTCACCGGTCCATAGCCCTTCAATTTCCCCTTGCTCTCTAGCCCTCTTAAGAAGGTCCATAAGTGGTTGAGTAGCGATGGCGAACAAGAAGGGAGCTATCGGACACCCCTGTCTCATCCCCCTACCCAGGACGATCCCTTCAGTGAACCCGCCATTTAAGTGAACCTTCGAGTGTCCCCCCTCGGTCAGTCCCTTCAGCAGGTCGACAAAATGCTCATCGAAGTTCATTTGCCCCATAGTTTCCCACAGGAACTCCTGTGAGACCCGGTCGTACGTCTTGGTGAAGTCAATTTTCAGGAACAAAGATGGTCATTTCTTCGCCTCCGCCATCTCTTGAGCCAACCTGAAGCTTAGAATATTGTCGTGGATGTCTCTGCCTTGAATAAATCCGGTTTGTTGTTCTTCTACCACGTTCCCTATGACATTTTTGAGCCTTTCCGCTAATAGCTTACTTAGAATCTTGTAGGTCAGCGTCAACAGAGAAATCGGTCGCCAATTCCCAAGATCTTTTCTTTCGCCTCCTTTTAGAATCAGCTTGATCACCCCCTGTAAGGTCTTCACGTCCACCTTTTTCGTCCTCCAGAATTCCTTAATCATGGCAGTGCATTCTTCTTTCACCCAGGGTCAGCACACTTGGACCATTTCGTAAGTAACTCCATCTATACCTGGCGATTTTTTCTTGGGGAAGCTCATCACAATCCCTTCGATTTCTTCCAGAGAGGGAGTCTCTCTCAGCTTCACATTTTCGTCTTCGGTCACGTGTTTAGTGATTAGACTCAGAACCTCCTTCCTCATCGTCCTGTTCCGGGTGACCTCTCCATCTTCACGGTACAGCTCAGCGTAAAAACGGTGGACCCTCCCCAAGATCTCTTCGTGCTTCTGGGTGGTCGTCCCGTCTTCCAGTTGCACCTCCTTCATGGCTTCACGGCCGTGTTTCGCCTTTAGTTGAGCAAAAAAGTAGCACGAGGGGGCTTCACCTTCCGTCAACCACCTAATCCGGTTCCTTTTCCGTCACAAGACCGCGTCTTGGTGCTCTCGTTTCCTTACTTTTTCCTCCAGTCCATGCAGCAGGAGTTTGGTATCTTCCGATCCTTCCTCACTAGCAAGGATTCTTAACCTCTGAAGTTCAGCTTCCAGTCTCTCCCGGGGGGTTCTTTCAGCCTCATTAGTCTTTTTTCCTCCATAAGAACTCTTCTAATTTTCATCCATCCCATTGTCCACTGTAGTCTTGGGTCTCCTTCTCTTCTCTGCTGCTCTCTCCACTCCGACTCGATCCTCGCTTTTATTCTAGGATCGTTTAGCATTGCCACGTCCATCTTGAAGTAGGTTGACTTTCGAACCTGCCTGAGTACCTCCTCTTCTTTTAGCTTTATTTCTATCATCACAGGTATGTGATCCGACAGTGTCTATCTCTCATCATGCGTAACCTTGGTAACTCCCACGCACCAGTCCGCACTGTTGTTAATGTAGCAGCGATCCAACCTTGCCTGGTCGTACCTTCCTCCCGTCCTAACATGTCGCATATAAAACGACCCTTCTCTCCCTTGAGCGCAGAAGAAAGCGTCAACCAGGTCGGAGCGCATGAGGGTGTTCCTCCACAACCGTAGCTCGCTACCGTGCAAGAGCGGAGAGGGGCCCTGACTATCGTTAGGGAGCTCAACCATGTGCCAATCTCCTAGGACTATCCACCTCCCCTCTTCCGTCCTCCTCCCCAGCCACTCCCACAGGTTCCTTCTGCCCTCCCTTCTATTAGGCGCGTAGATCGAGATCACCCCGACCGGCCCTACCACGGAGTTAAATACTCCCCAGGCCGCTGAGCCATCCCCACGTACGCCCTGCTCAAATATTTATATATGTTTCCTTACAAGAAGAGCCGCACCCCCTCTACCTCCCTCCGTGTAGTCTACTATCCTCGTCCCTTCTAGCAGAATATGCATCAGGTTGAGTTCCAGTCTTTGTTCTTCTGTCTTGAGTTCTTGAAGGGCTATGATGTCAGCAGGGAATCTCTCCCTTCCAAGCCACCTACGCAGAATAGTCATCCGATGCGGGTCCCCCAGCCCTCTGACATTCCATGTTGCTAATTTGAGTTTGTACTGCATCTTATTACCTTTGTTTGTGTTGTCCGCTGTTCTTGTATGCCCGGTCCCTACTTGGAAGAGTTCATGGTCGCTAGCAGGCTCCTCGTCCTAGCCAGATTGCCCTTCTTCGTCGGTTTGCCTATGCTCGCGGATGGCTTTCCGATACTTCTATCTGCCGTTTTTGTCTGTGCTATCATGGTCTTTGGTGTTGGCTCCTTTCTTGCCCCCCTTCTACCGCCTAAGAGGTTCGGCACCAGCTCGATGAGAGCTTCTCGTTCTATCTGCTTAAGAGGAGAGGCCAGGAGGACACCGCCGTCGTTAGGGCCCCCCCACAGCCCTGGTGTTTCTAGCCATAGACCTTCTCTTCTCTCATCACCCTTACAAGTGTCTTTGCCGCCTGCCTCTGCCTCTGCTCCTTCTCTGGTAGGTGGTTCTTCTAACATGTGATCTCCCCCTTCTTCTTGTGGATTTCCTCTCCAGAATTTTCTGCTTTTGTCCTCTCCCTTCTCCTGTGTTAGGCCCTCCTCATCAGGGCCCTCGCTTTTATCAACAACCTTCCCTGCTGTCGATAGAAGAGACGCGCCCTTGTTCTCCTCCTCCACTTTGTCGACTTCCTTGTCTCCCTTTTCCCCTCTGATGGTTCTCCCTACCTGTTCGTCCCCGTTACCTTCCCCTGGTTCCTGTGTAGTGCTATTTTCCCCCTTCTCATCTGATCTTGTTGTTTTGACCCTGTCCTCTTTGTTGAGTTGGTCTTCTCTTCTACCTCCCTTAGTGATATCTGATATCAGCTTGTCCCTCGTTTCTTCGTTCAGATCCGGAAGAGCCTTCTTCCTATCGTTGCTGCCTTCCCTTTTTCCTTCTCCCTCACTCGCATCGGTGACCGTAGGGGTAGGAGATCCCTGTCTGAGCCCTCTCTCTGGTGCAGATCAAGGGGTAGGCCCCTCCCCGCTTTCTTTTACTCCGTCTAGTGGCCCCTTCCCCTCCACCACGTTCCTCAGGGGACTTCCCCTTGTCTGGGACTTCCTTTGCCCCTTCTACTGTGTCGAGAGCTTGGAAGCGATTGGATGGTTTTATAGTCTCTAGCTTCCTGTGACCTTTCCTTATCCATTGCTTCCTGGTGACTTGGGTAAACCCATCGCCCTTGTCGGCCTTCGGAGCGATAGCCGCTACAGGGACAGTAGTCGGCACAGGATCCTTTATCTTCTCGTTGCTCCCTCCAGCTGGGATGTCTGCTCCTTTCCCTATCTTCTCTGGGCAGTTCCGCGCAATGTGCCCCCTCTTTTTGCACGTGAAACAAGCGTCCGGGAGGGACTGGTAAACAATCGGCTGTATAATCGTTTCTCCAACACCCACCCTTACCTGCAGATGGTCACTCAGCTTCGAGTCTGGGTCTACCAGGACACATCCTCGGATGTGGAGGTAAGCAGTGGTAGTTTTCATTGTTGTCTTATATAAGACAGGGCCGATCGCTGCTAACATAGTGTCCGCTCCTATTTCGAAGGTGGGATCGACCAGTGGCTGGTCAACCCAGACTGTCACTATCTTGGGATTATCCGATTGTGTTTTGTATCCAGGTGTCCATGGCGTAGCTAACACTATTCTCCCATTGCAGAATAGGGGGGCCTCCCTAAGGACTTGATTTCTTTGTTCTTCCGAGGCTAACACCACCAGAAAGTGCTTACGATTGAGCATGCGGAGCTGGGTTATGTGAACCCCCATCCCCTGAACCAGATGTCTCGTTGCCCACAAATCAAAGGCATCGCGGGAGAGGCTGCAGTCCACCGTCGTCATCACCACCGCCGTCGATTTCAGGAGGGCCAGGCGGCACGCAACCAGGTTCCGGTCCAGATCTGCCTGCACCCCGCGCTTGTACTCCCCTTGTTGCTGATTTTCCCTGATATTCTTCAGTGCCTCCACTAGCTCCGAGTCCAGCATGCATGGTCCAGCCAGAGGGTTGAGGCCCTCAAGGTACGGGTTCTGCCCACTTTTTTTCAGGATCCCCAGCAGTTTTTCCCAGCTATTCTTTGTTTCCTCTTTATCTCTGTTGGTCTAGATCTGCGCAGTATTCCCTTGACTTCCTCCTCCTGTCTGCTCATTCGTTTTGACAGGGCCTCCCTTAGGCTGAGCAGGCGGAGCAACCGGACCACTCACAGTCTCTCTGTCTTGCTGCACGGTTTTCCCTTGCCAGGCTTGTCACACCACAAGTATCCCATTATTTGTGTGTATGCTTATATACATTTCATTAGGTATGACTATCTTAAAGGTTACTCTAGTTTGAAGATCTAAATTTAGAGTGATTAAAAGTAGTCATAACTAGCTGAGATAGTTATAACTAAGTTGAGGAAACTATTAGAGGTTCCACTATGGCACTATAGGACAAGTGCGGAGCTCTAAATATGCTTTCCAAAAGTATGTAACTTTGTTGACCATCGCTGATTGGATGCATGATGAAAAGTCATGCACAAAGATCTAAAGATGCTCCTCAAAAGACGTATTAGTGTGTTGTCGTCTTTCGACTGGATAGCGTGGAAAGTTAACACTTTACAAAAGCTAAAGTAGGAGAATCTCTTACTTTAGTAAAGTAGAACAAGTAATGTGTGTGCTATTCTTAAGTCTTAGTAGCCTTTAGAAGTTTTACTATTTTGGATTGCGCACTTACCATGAGGTAACGTAACTTAGGGAAAGTTACCACGGTAAGAAGTTGTAGAGTATATAAGGAGGAGTTGAGAAGGTGGAAGACACTCTCATTTTCCTGTCTATAAGTAAAGTGAGCATTGGAGACCTTGGGAGTCCTTGAGTACTATGTGATGCAATGTGGAGGGCGGGGTTAGAACTTGTTTGCAGGAACGCTATTAGAGAGACCGATGTGACCATGCGGGTCAGAGTGTTGAGTGAAGTGAGCATGGGTATGATAGAATCTTTGTAATTAAGGTGCACTAGTAATCCTAGTCATCTGAGGTACCCCTGGATGAGAGACAGACCGGCTTACATTTTGGTTCCGTTGCCGGGACCTCGATACAAAGATTCGTATTTAGTTGTTAGTACAGTTCATGTCTGTTTTTGAGCATGAGTTCAAAACCTTTGTATAAACACCATGTTATAGAGGGCAAGATAAGCTTTCTAATAAGCTTGATATCTCCGAGAGATCAATTGTAAGGAGAGAGTTATGTCTTCCGGAAGTTAAGGAGGTTTTTCGGTATCAAATAGTGAGCTCTCGGGAAGGAGTTTACAGTCATTTTCATATTTTCAGTTTTTAGAATTAGACCTTGAAATCTTCCATGCTGATAGCTTGCAAGATAAGCTATCTAGGCACCCAAATCATGCGTGAATTGATCGAGTAGAACTGGAGTTATGGCATTCGAAGCGAAGGGGGGTCAAATCTGTTATATCGCTTGCTGAAGTAAAAGAGTGAAAGAATTTCAGAATTCTTGAGAGGGTTATGTTCGATCTCTGAGGCTCAGGGGTTGACAAGTTAAGCTTCTACTTAGTAATGTGAGAGATTGCTAAGCGAGAAGATGGTCGAGTGATCAAAAGTGTCAAACAAACTATAGAGCGAGAGAGATGTATGACGGATCATCGTCATGGAAGGACAGCAAGAGTGGAAATTGAGGTTGAGCAAGATCCCTCAAGGCTATGCGGTGATAGTTACCGCTGATCTGGCGAAAGGAGAATTTCGACTAGAATTTGAAGAAGAAGCAGAGAGTAGTCGTAAGAACCAGGAGAAGAACTCGAGGTGTTTTTTATGTGGAGAAGAAGGACATAAAGTGAGCAAGTGTCCTACGAAGAATAGACTTTTGCGTGAGCGAAGAGGGTTGGTCGACTTAAGCTTACACATAGGTCCTTCTTCCCCTAGACAAGGCGTCATTGACCCTACAACCTTTTGTCCTAGATGTGGAGTGGACGGGATTCCAGTTGAGCACGAGTGTAGCGCAGTGGTTGCTTTGCTAGAAACTGTAGCCGAAGGTCTCGAGAGAAGGTTGAGTGTAGAAACGGAACGAGTGAAGACCTCTAGCGAGGATGGAGATAGTCTGTCACACGAGAGATAAGATGACCATGAGGGTCAAACTTATTCCAACCTTTGGAGAGGAGAGAGCTCAACGGGGAAATTGTGGATTGCGGTGAAGTGCGATCTTCACATCCGCAAGCAGTTCCTTGAGTAAGAAGAAGAAAGGAAGAGAAGAATGGGAAAACTTCCGGTGTTTTACGGAAAGGATGGAGAAGACGTGGAAGGATTTGTGAGGGACTTCAAAAGAGCATGCATTGGCAATGGAGATCGAAAGAAGAGCGAGTGGGTAGGGTTGATACCTGAATTTCTTGAGAATTCTGCATTGACATGGTATGAGGATAGGAAGAAGAGAAGCGTAGTGGGGACTCCAGTTGATACTTGGGAAGTATTGACGGAGGCCTTAATTGAAACTTTTCTTCCCGATGAAAGTTACGAGAAGTTAATGGTAGAGGTAACTTACCTCAAACAAGAAGAGAAAGAGAAAGTAAGGACTTACGCCGAGAGGGTGGAGAAATTAAAACAAAAGTTTCGGGTGGTTTTACGAAAGAGTGGAGATGTAGTAGAGCCAACGATGGTGGGCATTGGAGCAATGCTCACAAAGAATTTTATTGGAGGATTGAGGCCAAAGATTCGAACACAAGTGCGGTATGAGAGACCAACTTCGAAGGCTGATGCAGTGAAGATCGCAACCAGGATGGAAGAGAGTCTGGATGGAGACGACTTGCAACCAATGACTGTTGGGGCATCATGTGGGGATGTGCAAGTGCCGAACATGCCAACTCTGACGACTGCGAGTGTTCCGACTATTCGATTTCAGAATCTGACTCCGATAGCTCCTACTAGTGCAGTTACAACCATTGTACCATCCAGATCTGTTACTCCCGACTTTCGTGATGAGTTGAAAAGTCTGACAGAGTCTCTGGCAGATTTGAAGATCAACATGGTGAATTTGTTGCAACACCGGAGTCCAAATGTGGGAGGGGGCTCACGAGGTTATGGGAACTATCAGTCCAGAGGTGGACCACCGCAAGGATCACCAAGTAACTACACGAGCCAAGGATGTTTTACGTGTGGAGGATCACACTTCCAACGTAATTGTCCAAGTCGTAATGGTGGAACAGTGGATGGAGCTTCAACTTCACAAAGCAAGGACAAGGGTGTGGCATGCATTGACATCTTGGAGCCACGAGATGTACGAGAAGGTTTTCAATCTGTAGAGTTGTTGGCTCAAGAGAGGAAGAGGATGAGGACGCATTTCGACGAGGGAGAACCTGTCGTGATGGAAGATTCTCCAAGTCAAAATACTCGGAGTAGCAAATCTTCTTCAAAACCCAAAGAGCGGCGGAAGAAATTGGGAAATACTGATTTCACAATTTCAACGGAGCAATCAAAATACAATGTGGTGGAGGACGTGGGTAAGCAACGAGCAAACATTACTGTGGGACAGTTGATTGCTCTGAATCCTTCGGTGAGGAAAGAACTTCGTAGCGGTCTAAGCTCTCGACGAGGTCGGAAGAAGAAGGTAAATCCTTCTACTGTCATCGTGAGTGCTTTAGATGCTAGTGAAGGAGAGGTGTGCAACAAGGCATCAAAAGTAGAGGCTCGTATCAATGAGAGAGATGTCTCAGATGTTCTTGTCGATGGAGGATCGGCAGTAAACACCATCTCAGAACGACTCATGAGGAAGTTGGATCTAGTACCAACGCGTCCTTCTAGTATCACGGTTGGCATGGCTAACAGACAGCGAGTTAGGCCATTGGGAGTGCTGGAGAGAGTTTGCGTGTCAGTAATGGGAGTGCAAGTAAACATGACATTTCAAATCTTGAAAGAGTCAAGTTATGAAATGTTACTCGGAAGACCTTGGCTTCGAGCAGTACATGCAACGGATAACTGGCACAAAGGTTATTTACGCATCGGACCGAATCACCACCGGATCAAAGTTCCATTGCTCGGAGATCAAGTTGGGACGTCGGAATCGGATCGACCCACATCGGACTACTGGGAGTCAGAAGTCGTCGATACTACTTCTGATGTAGGTACCAATTCTTCAGATTCAGAATCTGAAAATACATCGTCAGAAGAGGAGAGGGAAGAACGAAATGTGGGTGTGAACGTAGTGGATCTTTTCCCTTCTCCGGAAGTGCAAAGAGATAGAGACAAAGAACCGTTGACTCCCGAGGAGGTGGAGAGAAGAATTGCCACCTTATGTTATGGATCGAAGGTTACTAAAGAGGAGAAGAGTTGTTTCGAAGAGATCTTTCGCAAATACATTCATGTATTTACATTTAGTTACAAGGATCTGAGGGAGGTCACACTGGAGCAACACCGTATCGAGTTAGAGAAGGAAGTCAAACCGGTACGACAGAAGCAACGAAGAGTGAGTCCTCCAATTGCGGATCTGGTGAAAGAAGAGATCGAGAAGCTGCACACTGCTGGATTCATTTACGAGGTGGAGCATTCTGAATGGGTATCACCTATTGTGATCGTAAAGAAGAAAAATGGCAAATTGAGAGTGTGTGTTGATTACAAGAAGCTCAATGCGGTCACAAAGAAGGATTATTATCCTCTACCTTTCATCGACGAGATCTTGGAAGAAGTGGCGGGAAACGAATGGTACAGCTTTGGAGATGGTTATAGCGGATATAACCAGATCAAAATTGCACCAGAACATCAACACCTGACCACTTTCACTACTCCGTGGGGTACGTTTGCATTTCGAGTCATGCCATTTGGTCTGTGTAATGCTCCTGCGACGTTTCAAAGGTTTATGAACAAAGTGTTCGAACCTTTCTTAGGAAAGTTTGTGAGAGATTTTATAGATGACTTTTGTGTTTACGGGAGTAAGGAGAAGCATTTTGAGCACCTTGTGAAGGTCTTAGAATGTTTAGATGTAGCAAATGCATCTCTCAATCCGGAGAAATGTATTTTTGGGTGTGAGGAAGGGTTACTCTTGGGTCATATCATATCCAAGGACGGCATTGCCGTTGATCCAGAGAAGGTGCAAAAGATCTTAGAGCTCTCTTTTCCTAGTACTCTCACTAAGCTACGACAGTTTTTATGTATGGTGGGGTATTATCGAAGGTTTATACTCTCGTTCTCACATAAAGCGTATGCTTTGACTGTATATCTGAAGAAGGGAGTAGATTACGTGTTGATTTTAGGAGATGAAGAAGCTCTAGCCGCCTTTGAGGAACTTAAGAAAGCTCTTACTTCAGCTCCGATCTTGGTTAAGCCCGATTGGAATAAACAGTTTATTCTATATACGGATGCTTCAAATATAGCAGTAGGATGTACTTTAAGTCAGTATGATGTTGAAGGTAGAGATCATCCTATCGCATATGCTAGTCGACAAATGGTCAAGACAGAGAGAAATTATTCTGTGACAGAGAGAGAAGGATTAGCAGTGATCTATGCTTTGAGAAAATTTCGACATTATCTCATAGGAGGCAAGTTCACTATCGTTACAGATCATAAGGCATTGAAGTACATCTTCAATAAACCTATGGTCGAAGGACGATTAGCAAAGTGGAAGCTCTTATTGTCAGAGTACGACTATGAGATTTGCGATCGACCAGGGAAGAAACACGCGAATGCAGATTTGCTATCTAGAGCTTACGATGGCGATGGAGAGGAGCCGGTGGATGACACCTTTCCTGACGAAGATTTGATGGTCTTGATGAGCAACTCTATTATCCCAATAGAATATCAAGAAATTTGGGATTTTGTTACGGAAGGTGTCTATCCAGATGGGATGCGGACCAGAGAGAAGAAGGCGTTGGTGAAACGAAGTCAACCTTACTCGGTGGTGGAAGGTGTGTTATTCCGTGAAGGAGTTGATGGGGTCCTGAGAAGAGCTGCGAGCAAGGAGGAGTCTCTACGACTCATGGAAGAATTCCATGACGGTCCAGTATGTGGAGGACATTTCGCAGGCAAGTTGACGGCTCATAAAATACTCGACGCAGGATATCACTGGAGGGGGATGTTTAGAGATTGCTTGACGTATTGTAAAACCTGTGATGTTTGTCAAGCTTTCGCTATTAAATCTAGTGTTTCCACTCCTCTTAGATCTATTCCGGTTCTCGGACCTTTCGAGAAATGGGAAATAGATTTTGTTGGGCCTTTGAATCGCACCCCTCGCAACAATAAGTATATTGTTGTAGCCACAGATTATCTTACGAAGTGGGTAGAAGCTAGACCTCTTGTAACTATTGGAGAAGTTGAGGTGGGTAGATTTCTGTACGAACGGATCATTACTAGGTTTGGATGTCCTCTGGAGTTAGTTTCTGATAGGGGTCGAGAATTTGTGAGTGGTATGACTACTGCTATGTGCACCCACTTCTCCATTTCTCAGAGGGTTACTACTTCATATAAACCTAGTTCAAACGGTTTGGTAGAGAGGACAAACTTTACCTTGTGTCAAATGTTAGCAAAGGATGCTGACATGGAAGGGGTCAAACACAACTGGGACAAGCGTCTTCATGCGGTTCTATGGGAGTACCGTACAACAGTGAAGACGTCTACGGGATATTCACCTTTCAAGATGGTGTATGGGTTGGAATCAAGATTACCAATCCAGTTCGACCTAACCACCTTTCAGACCTTGCAAGCTGGACTGAAGAGAAAGGGTGGTCCAATAGCTGAGAAAGAGAGGGGAGAAACCTTGTTGGAGCTGGAGGAGAATAGAGACGACGCAACTCAACGAATTGAGATGGCTCGGCTACAACAGAAGAAGAGCTATGACAAGCGCTTGGCGAAGAACAAAACGAAGTTACAGCCATTTCAAAAGGGTGAGTGGGTGATGTTATGGGATGCTATTAGGCACAAGCGAGTTCAAAAGAAATTCTTACGTCGATATTTTGGACCTTTCATCATCTCCAAAGTGTGGAGTAATGGCACCTACGATCTTCAAGAAAGGAGTGGTACGTTCTTCGACCGAGTGAACCACGACAAGCTAAAGAAGTTCCATCAACGGGATACTTCACTCCGAGGACGGAGTGAAAATTAAGTCTGGGAGTAAATGTCACACCACAAGTATCCCATTATTTGTGTGTATGCTTATATACGTTTCATTAGGTATGACTATCTTAAAGGTTACTCTAGTTTGAAGATCTAAATTTAGAGTGATTAAAAGTAGTCATAACTAGCTGAGATAGTTATAACTAAGTTGAGGAAACTATTAGAGGTTCCACTATGGCACTATAGGACAAGTGCTGAGCTCTAAATATGCTTTCCAAAAGTATGTAACTTTGTTGACCATCGCTGATTGGATGCATGATGAAAAGTCATGCACAAAGATCTAAAGATGTTCCTCAAAAGACGTATTAGTGTGTTGTCGTCTTTCGACTGGATAGCGTGGAAAGTTAACACTTTACAAAAGCTAAAGTAGGAGAATCTCTTACTTTAGTAAAGTAGAACAAGTAATGTGTGTGCTATTCTTAAGTCTTAGTAGCCTTTAGAAGTTTTACTATTTTGGATTGCGCACTTACCATGAGGTAACGTAACTTAGGGAAAGTTACCACGGTAAGAAGTTGTAGAGTATATAAGGAGGAGTTGAGAAGGTGGAAGACACTCTCATTTTCCTGTCTATAAGTAAAGTGAGCATTGGAGACCTTGGGAGTCCTTGAGTACTATGTGATGCAATGTGGAGGGCGGGGTTAGAACTTGTTTGCAGGAACGCTATTAGAGAGACCGATGTGACCATGCGGGTCAGAGTGTTGAGTGAAGTGAGCATGGGTATGATAGAATCTTTGTAATTAAGGTGCACTAGTAATCATAGTCATCTGAGGTACCCCTGGGTGAGAGACAGGCCGGCTTACAGGCCTCGCAGGGACTGCTGTCAATCTTCGAGATGCTGCCCAGGCATGAACTCCCTCCCCCTGGTGAACCGACGAGAGGTACGACCGGTGTAGCGGTCCCAGCTGGAATCTCTGACGTAATCTCAGGTTCAAGCGTCGCCTGCCTTGAAATCTTTGTTTCTCCTTCCAAACACCCTACACTGGTCGACCCTTCTATGCTGGCCGTGTAGCGTTTCTTCTGCGAGTGAAGGAGGCCTTCGACCGTAGCCCTCCCCTTATCCGGGTTTCCGTTTCTCCTCGAATCTATCTGGTTGAGGGACTCTCTTCGGCCGCGTTTCTTCTCGAGCTCCGATTCTAGGCCATTTACCTGCTCCTTTGTTGCTCCGAAGCCTCCGAAAACCGGGGTTGCAACCCCGTTCCTTGCGTCGACACCTGTGTTGTTCCCTTTCTTTCCTTCTGACGTCATATTGTCAGTCATACTTGAGATACCTCGAGGAATGTGACACCTAAATCCGCAACCCTAGACGGCAAAGCATCCGCTAATTACACCTTCTCTAGAGACGAGCCCTCTCTCCTTGACTAATTATCCCTAACTAGTCAGCTTAACGCGTTAATCCGTTCCCTCTACCCCCCCTCTCCCCCCGCCGCGCCCTCCGTCCTCCGTCGCTCCCCGTAAAGAATATGGTAGGCTTGGTTGACTCCGATATCTGAGCATTTTTCATTGGTTGTCTGGTCTAGCGAGATCAGGGTTAGTGACTGAAGGAAGGATAGATCATGATATGACATTTCAAAGTAGAAGTATATGAGAGAATGGAAAGGTACGAGAGAATGGAAAAGTATCGAATATCTTCCCCACTGCCTTGTACAGTGAATTTCGTTTCTTTTTTATCAGAATATGTGTAAGTCTTATAAACATTTCTTCTTATAAGTTAATATAAAAAATAAAATTATTTCATAAATATTATATGTTACCAGTCCCGGAGTAGTCAACTCATCCGAAGAAAAGCCATAAGTGAAGAGCATGCTGATGCATCCCTGGGGGTATAAGTCCGGAGCACTAAATGTAAAATCGTGTCATTTTCAGAAGACATTAATTAACGTTCTAACCTTTCCCGCCGGAAGGGTTAGAACGTTCAGTGTACATGGGTGAATATCCTCCTTGTTAGCAAGATATGCATCCAAAGTGCATAATTGTCTAGGGCACGAAAAGAGAAAAGAAACTTATGAGAATGATAAATTTTGGATTTTTATTTGTTGATTATTTTGTTTCACGATTAGTTGATTTGTTTCATTTGTCAAAATTGATTATATTCATATAGTTTTTCTTGTTCTGATTATTTTTCTGCAAATGCGGTCCTTATGTGAGAGCTCGGATCAACTGATAGGTGAGAGGCCGGATGCATTGCTGTCCAAAAGATAGATTGAAAAACTATAAATTAATTTTATACATACATTTGTCTTGGTTTGAACGTCTAACGTAGAGAGTTCAAATCTAGGCGATCCAAGTTAAAGTAAAAGAAAAAATCAAATTACTTCCTAGCGAATCAAGGAAATACAACGATGATGTTTATATCTCATTCGTTCTTATTAAAAAATAATGTCATTCTAATACTGATTAAAGCTACAGTCATAATAGAAAAATAATACAACGAGCGGTCAAGAAGATAACTAAAAACAAAGACAGATTGTTTGTTGTGCATTCATAGTTAGTTATTCTACTAAATCAGCTGAAAAGGAGGAGAGTATTAAGGAGTATCCAACCGAAGACATATGACGACTGAGATCGAGGAGATTGAGAACAAGACACGATCGGTGAGCAAAGAAGCGATCAAGAGAGCGAAGGTCGACTAGACGATGCAGCAGAGAAGATAACCAAATCACAAGAAGGAAGGTATCATGCCGTCAAGAGATCAATGTTACGATCTATCAGAAATCAGTATAGAATGATCATCCTTATTGGCAATTTTGATTGATGCAATATTATGACTATTGTATTCATCGATATATCGCTTCCATAGAATAGATCCTCAGTACATCACTTACAGGTGGTTATATTGACATCACATAACATGATTAAAATACAATTGTTCTCAAATAGATCGTTTCTATAGACAAATGAATATATTATTATCTGTCAGAACATTTATAGAAATATGTTTAAACTGAATTGTCCTGTGAGTATTCAAAGATTACATATGATTCGTTATGAGATAAAAACTACTTCATCTGGGAAAATATAAACACTCTAATACATTCAATGAACTAAGGTCAGTTGGTGATGAATAAATGCATGTATCTATCTCATCGGAGTCGTGAATAGTTGCATTTTTTATAACAAAGGAAGCTTTCCAGGTTTCACTTTCCAAGTTACCAAGATTTGGTGAAGTGGCTACTGGGTTTGTTAGGAAGAAATTAAGATCCCAGCATATCAAGCTGATTTTATTTGATATGATCTACAATAATTTTGTAGAACCGTGTGATTAAAACCAAGTGGGTCCAGGTTTTATTCAATCAAGCTGCAATATATAGAGAATCAGGTGTAATGTACTATCATGGTGTATCGACTTTGTAATAGACATACCACGGATACATGTAGAATCATCAGAAACGAATTTTACTACCATAGCTACAACAACCTCCAATCAATGATCTGTCCAGCAAGGCATAACACTATCGACGAATAAACATCACATCTCACGTGTCAATATGTTTTATTGTCACTTATTGATATTATTTTGTTTTGATACTATTTTGATCAATCAAGAGAGAAGAAAACATGTTTGAGAGACTTGTATGTCTTCTGCACTCTCTACATTTCACGAATATCTTACACTAGACGCTTAAAAAAACATAAATTGCCTCACTAAAATTAATAATATATCAAATGAAAATTTCAGTAATTTTGATAATTTCAGTTTTCTGCTTGTAATTTTGATTTACACTGTACTTTGTTTTAGAATAATCTATTATGTTTCATCATTTTAAAATAATAATAATAATATATTCTTATTGCATGTATTTATAACAAAGTTGCTTAGTGAACTCCCCAGGTGTCATGTTTTAAACAACAAAAATTAATTTAAAACTATATTTTGTTTTTAAATAAATTTAAATATACATCTTATCATATGTATCTGAATTTGTTGCTCAATATCCTTTTTCTGCATAGAATAATTTAGTATCTCTTTCTAGATGGAAGTAATCATCATGTAATAAATATTATTACCTTTTCTAACCGAAGTATAAAATTATATTGGAACCGAAGAGAATAATAAACAAGGGGTTGCGAATGCAATAAGATTGCAAATACTACGCATTTGCTTCAAGTTTGGTTTGATATTTCAGGTTCTGGTATCTAGAGACAAAGATGTATGGAGATAATATGTTAAATAGTGTATCATACTCATGGTAAGAGGGTTTTGTTACTCACTTAATGATAAGAATATCATCTCCCAACCGTTGAAATCGAGTTTTAACCGAGGACCAAGTTGTGCCAAGGATATTTGGATGTATATTCACCTCTTCCATTTTTTGATGGAGGAGGTAAATATGTTAATTTATTATCTAAAGATGAATGGATGTGAATTTCGCAACCTTGCATTTTAATTCTCGACAAGAAATCTTTCTCTGTTAGACTTATAGGTTAAAATCGTTTTTGAGTTTTACGTGTGCTTCTCCGAAGTTACATATCTAAAAGAAGTTGATTTCACTTGCATAGTTCCGGGTTCACAACACAGCTTCCGGATTTCACTAGCACAGTTCCGGGTTCACAGCAAGGTACGGCCACGAGACTTTATTAACGGGAGACTCATGCGTAGGGTACTGTCAGTTATCATCAGGCAGCCGATAAAAGCTTATGGGACCACCAACTACTCCTTTTTGTCATAGACATTCCGAATTTTTCAGTTCTGTTTTTATATTTCACAACACTTTAATCAAACATATTGCCAAAAGAGACTACAAATCATCTGAGTGAATTTATCTATCATTTTTCCGTTTGTCTTGTTTCTCATTTCTGACAAAAGGTCACTTTGGATGCATATTTCTTTGGATCAATAAGTATAATTATAAATTAACAAATCACAACACTCAATACTTTTTACAAAGTATTCATCTCAACATTTCTTCATTGTTCGAGATGTGTTACAAATCGATATATCCAAAAAGACTTCCTAATTTAAGTCACTTGGTGACTTCCTTCTCGCTAAATAGCGGTACTTCATCCTCCTTGATGCTCTTGAAGCTTTGTGCGTTTTGCAAATTTGGAAGCTTACACTTCTTTTATGTATCTTAGGTAAGGTCTCTCTATCTCCTATCTCCTTTAATGATCTTTCTCAAGCACTAATCCACCGAACTTTACCTTGATAGCACAATAAGAGTGCAACATCCTCAACTTATTTACCTAACCTATGTTCGAAAGGGTTAGGTAATCAATTAACGTTCACATTATTTATTTATAGCTATATGATATCGTGATACCGCACTTATCACATATACCTCGTGAACATGTGTGTTCGTTTTTGGTGCATGTGTCGTGTTTGCATCTTCCTGTGATTCTCGTTGGGTTATCATTTAATATGAAGTATTAAACGATATTAAATATGATTTGTTATGTATATTAATATCATCAATATAAATCTTATATTAATATCAATCTTATATCAATCTTATATCAATCTTATATTAATATCAATCTTATATCAATCTTATATTAATATCAATCTTATATCAATCTTATATAAATCTTATATAAATCTTAAATTAATATCAATCTTATATCAATCTTATATTATAAAAATATTATATTTGTTATATTAAATTATCTATATAATATTTATTTTTTATCAATAACAAAAGAATAACATAGTTTAATCTTGTAGCTTAAGTACACATCTAAATATAACTTGGATAAATTTTAATTTTGTTCTAATTGTACATCCTAATGACGTGTTAATATTTTCCCCCTCTTATACCGCTTGTTCTTTTCTGCTCTGAACTTCTCCACCTCGCTTGCGATGCATATATTCTCCTAGTCATTAAGAATAACGTGGAAGAATCTACAGTTTCGAATCGGTTAAAAGATTTTCTGGCTGGATCTCTCGTGTCGAAACCCACAAATACAGTATGAGTTATGTCATTCTGTGCAGTCTCTCGTTTGAATTCAACCTGACCTAGTTGTAAAACGAAAAGAAAAGTTTGTCAATTATAAATTTGAATCTAGAGTGATCAGTTTGACACTCTTTGATCTTGTAAGTAGTAATGTTTCCATAAATACCTGTTTGTAACCGAGACAAGGTTTCACTTCTGTGCGGGTGGAAACAGAAACTGTGAGTTATAGGATATCTAGATAGAATCATCTTTTCATTATTGCACATTTCGTTTTCTTGGCTCGTATACGACATATATAGTACGACCATACTACTACGTAAGTGTACTAACCAAGACGCTTCTTTAATAGGGTGTGTCAAAGTTAGGAACCTGCGGACGTGAGTTACGAATTCATCCAGACTTCGACCAGTGTTTCATGCGGACATCTCTGGAAATAAGCGTAAGAAAACACCGTGAGCTTTTTCTTAACGGCTCTTCACTAATTTTTGGCTTTTTTTTTACAATGGATTCTCCACTGCTCTAAGTAATTATCACGAATGTACAAACTAAAAAAGAATCAATGATAAAATAGTGATGTACAGTCACAAGCGCTATCCAGAATGAGTCATGCTTATATACAAAATTATCTGTGATAATTTTACGATCAGTTATTTATCCTTCATTGAAAAATATTTCCTCTGAACTTTGACACCCCTAATATCTAATATCTTGTGCGTGATGCTGGAAGAAGACTTCGGGACGCTCATCTCAGGAACAGCTCTTTCTCTAGGATCGTTCAAACTTCCTCGAGTGCGGGAGCCTGTAACAAGCGCCGCGCCTAGACGAAGACACTCAAGGAGACGATCAAGACGATCCAGGCAACCTCGTCGTCAAACACCTTCTTCAGTTCGCATCATATCTTTATTCTTTTTGTGTTCGTTGATTCATGCCCTATCCTTCTCTCGGCAGACAAGGCTTGCAGCGAAAGAGCAATTCTCACGTGTCAAAACGGTTTCCCCTGATGTTATTCATTTCATTTTATTTTCGACCAATCAAAAAACAACAAATATATCTTAAACGACGTGGATGCGTCCTGCACTCTCTGCAGTTCGAAAGTACCTAACACTGGATCCTTAACTAGTAGAAAAAGTGCCTTTTTGCAATTACTTGAATTGTACTGATTATATTTTATATAGTATTCTTTTGATTTTAGTTCCAAATATTATATTTGTATTTGTATTTTCTATTTTCTATTTCTAATTTTCTATTTCTATTTATGATAATGAACTAAAACCTTAAAATTTCCATCTAAATATTGTATTCAAAAGAATATGTTTCTACCTATTTAGAGACATTTCTCATTGAAGACTATTATTCATACATACAACGCTTATATATTCTCCTTGCTCTTCTTTTAATCATTTATAAAGTATCTGAATATAGTCATAAAATTCAACCGGCATATTACATTTTAAATTATTGCCTAGACACAACTTTTGGGTATACTTATATAGTTCATTATATGATTGACATTAAAGGCTTTATGATATTTCCACGTGTTTTCCATATTAGAAACAATGGAATATAACAGGAATAATAAGTATTTCTCTACTTCTTGAACATCATCCATCATTTTGACTTTGTAAGGTTTGTAAGCTTCCAGCTTACATTTTTAGTTATTAGACAATAAAGAAAACACATAATAAAATGATGAATAATATTTACATGTGCAGAAAAACTGATAAAATGTTTATATAAACATTGTATAAATAACATTCAACTTCTTTATATGAACTCAGATACGAATAAGTATAAAAGATTCTTCAAACTATATAGCTTAATAATGTCATCTTATTAAATAATTAAATAATTAAAACAACAATTTAATGAAGCAGATATTCAAAAGACATTTTAGTGTCAAATTTCTTGCTGAATATCTGTAAGAAAATTGAATATGGCAGTTGAGTGAAATTACTTTTATATCTTATGTATCCCTGAGTTATAATTCTATTCAATTTTGTTTCAGATGAATAGTAATTAAAGATACTTCAAATCAGATAACTTACGCTTCCGTCTAAGAAAGTAAAGATAACAAGTTAGACAGTTAATAATTTAGAAGTTATTGTTAAATATTTGATAAACTTGAATTTAAGTTGATTAAAATTATTTTCACTTATTATTTGTTTCTAACTATACTTAAAGTATCATGTCATATAGTTCTCTTGTATATAAGTAGGATTCTAGATAATCATTTAGTGGTTAGGTAAGATAAAGGAATATTTGGGAGTTAATATTCATAAGATTAGTGTTCATTCGAACTAAACATGTTCAGTGAATTTCACTCATAATCTTGCCTTACATCGATATCCCATCTTGTTTTTTCTCTTCATTTCGATAGTAAAGTTGGTTATACTTGCATCTTGAGATCCTAAAAGCTCATTCACTTCTAAAAATTGCATAATTTTGACTAATTATATTCACAATGTTATAACAATGGTGTATATTACTCTATAATGTAGAAGAACTGCATAAACCACGTTGAGCATGTAAACCAACTAGGGTGTGCTCATAACACAACAACCATGTTTAAACTACATTGTTCATATGTGTATAACTCATATGTCATAAAGTGGCAAGATGGCACTTCCTTCTAGTTCCAGTCTCCTCTGTCACACTAATGTTTCTGCTATATGGTCATGCAATGTGTATTAGAGGTGTCAAAGTTTGAACTTTTTTTAACATTCTTTACCTGCAGGAAGGAGTACGCTTTGGTCAGGTATCAAACGTTTAGAAAAATACTGCAAGACATTTTTTACTCGTTTCACTAATGAGTTTTTGCAGTAGAGAAGTATACTACTCAAAGTAACGATTATAGGTTCCAAAGAAATAAATGCATTAATGAAGAAGATGTCACTCATAAGGGCGACCCTCATCGTTCTAAGCAAAACTAACCGATTATAAATCAAATTCATTTTCTCTTCCTCACGTTTAAGAAGAGTTTTGTTTAACTTTGACACCTTATTAGGCTTGAGTATAGACGAGTAATCTATCAACAGTCAAAAACTGATATCACGAAAAATCTTTTGATATCAGTGAAAATAAAAAAATTATAAAACTCGATAACTATATTTGAGATAGATTATAGAGATAGACTTTTTTATGTGAATATCAGTAAAATTGTCTTGATATAAAAAGAATTCCTAAATATCATTTGCTAATTACTGATAACTTTCTCATTTCTAGCTTGAGCAGTGGATAATGCAATAGGTAAGTCGTTAAGTGCATATTGCGTAGAATTCTCGAGGTGACTTCTATCGTTACTTTATATCTACTATCTGCTTTCGTTCTTCCTTGTGGATGTGCTCTCCTCACGGTTTACCTCACCTTGCCTTTTACCACTGCAACTCGCTTGATTTGCTTGATTTGTTCTTTGACGACTTTTCGGCTGAACTTCGCCGCTCGCATTCTGTTTTCGCTATATACATTTTTGAATTGGAGTTCTCGTTCAACTTCTTCACATTATCTTCGTTATCTGATTATCGTTGGATCACTTGTTTAGACTTTTGAGTGAGACCGTTACCTTCAAAGATTGTTCTATAAACTAACTTCCATTTGTTTTAAAGGGTTTTCCTTTCATTGCTGCATTCAGGAGGCCACATTCTTGGTTGGTTTCTTGGAGGCTTTTGTGGTGTGTTATATAATTTTTTTTTGTTTTTGGCATGATAAGGGTTGGAGGGTGTATGTTTAACATTAGATATTCTTTTGTGCTTTTATTTAATAATATTTGATTTGGTTCAGTGTAAACATGAGTTCGTAGGACATTCACTGTAAATTTAGCTTTGGATTTGTCTCTGACTTGTATTAATGTACGAAAGCAGTCGCAAATAAATTTACACTTGGATCATTTAAATTTACACTTCGATTTGATGATGCTCACGCACGTTATCTCTTAATGTACAAAATCGACAGCAAATGATTAAGCTCAAATAATATGTTTCCCCCTCTTCCTTCACTGTACAAAGCAGTGGAGAAAGATATTCAAAGGTTTGCATTCTTTATCTCTCCAAATTAATATAAGCGGTGGATAAAATTTGTTACTGGATTTAACAAGTTATTAGTTTTGAAGGATGATCACTTAGAATTCAAATATTAAAGATGATTAAGAATACTTGTACCAAGCATAATATATGCAAATATTAGTTTTGATCTAAATCTATATTACTGAATTTAGTGATGATGTGAGATAGAGAAATTCCTTAGGGTCAACCTCCGCAAGATTTCATGTTTATTCTACACGACTATAAGTTAATGAATTATGATACATGCCAATTTATAAATTTTATTTAAAAATTAAACTAATCGCTCACTCATTTTCTTTGATTAAAATTATTTTTTATTATTTTTGAGATTCAGTTGATGCATTGAGAGTAAGAACATAATATAACTCATATTGGTTAAGAATATTACTGGACATCCAATCTTATTACGAATTATTGGACATCGACAATACATAAAATTCGCATTATAGGTATGTTATTAAACCCCAAGTGCGAGTACAGAAGCAAATAAAAGAATATTCCTTGTTTTCCTCTTTGTGTATTTTAGGTTAGAGAGAATTATAGGAAGACAAATAAACTACACAAACTTCGTTTCAATATTTATCAATCTATCGATGGATAAATATTGAAACCATATCAACCATTATTTCTGAAGTGAATCACATCATGTAAAGCTCTAGGAGAGAATGGATTAAAGTACTTACTTAACAGATTATATGCTCACAAGTAAATTCTTTTAGCAATAGTACTTTGTACATAAAGGTTAAACTTCTTTGTTCGCATATAGCCCACCAGCAGAACAATGTATTCCTGGTGACTAGGACTATTTATAGGGGCACCTGGGCTTCAACCTAATAATGGTTCCTCTAGTAGGAGAATTGGGAAGAAGGGTTTTTGTAGTTTTTAAGAATTTGTGTCACCAAAATGTAAAGCAAAAGCAATATATAATGAGTATCGAATATGTTCTTGTTAAAGTTTTTATTCTTCCAGAACATAAACCGCTAGAAGAACTAACATCTTGTTCTTTATCTTAAGGGAATTGATTAGTGAACCATTTGACAGAAAAAGTTGGATTTTATAACTGAATTAGATCACGTAGTGCACAAAATCCAAATGGTCACTTGGAGACTGGCGAACTAAGTGGAGGACAATTTCCAGACATGCCTTCAGGGGAGTTATGGAATTAATTATTACATGCTCTTGTGTAGCTTCTTTGTGTACGCTTTTATGCATGAAGAAAACGATGAATTATATAATCATCAACGATGTGCCTTCGTCTTGCATCAGAATTCAGTCCATCAGTAGTATCATCACAGCACTTCAGATGCTACTGTGCAGAAGGTAACTGTGTTTACAATAACACATGGTAACTGTGTTGTTTTCAAGTTGAAGTATTAACAATGGGACCCACTTCTGTTGCGCCAAAGGCATTTGAACTCGGCCGACGTCCAATAACCGTTCACTCTTCTGCGAAGATTCTCATGTTCGCCACGTGGCAATGACGTAGAGATTCTCCCTAACATACCGTCCGAAGTTCGACCGAGGAAGATTTCGTGCCCGAGAGACAAATTAGCGTTCGAAGTTACTCTTCGGATCATTTTGCTCCTAAGTTTTGTCAATTGGAGAAATGGGTATAGCATATGTACATATGTGAACACTTTATAAATAAATCCTCATCCGTTTGTAGGGTACTTGACGACTCTGCTTTACCCAGTACACTTCATTCTTTGGAGCTATTTCTCAAATATTAGTTTAGTAATAGCTTTGGTTATGTTATACCAGTTGACATCAAGAGACTTAGGTAGAATTCTGAATGTACACTTCTTAATGAAAAACATTGTCAAAGTTATCGTTAATGATTATGAAGGTTGATTACGATGAGAATTCGTATGATTCTGTATGCTGATTACGATGTTTGTCACCTTAATTCACGTTCTCCATCCACTGTCATAAGTTCCATTTCTTTCTAAAGACCTTCCGTGTGGATCTTTGTTTCTCACAAAAATCTACACAACTTTTCTGTGGAGAGAATCCTCAAGTTGTACTTTTTCATCTCGAACTCACGAATAGTTTAACACAAGTGAATTAGCACTGTATACAGATACATTTCTAATATACAAGATGGAAACCAGGTGGTGAGATGTTCCCCAAATATATGTTCTACTCTATGTGGAATCAACATTCAGTGCATACAAAACTTGAACAAGATTAACGTCGGTAAGAACTAATAATAACACAAAAGACACGAATCTAGATTGATATTTTAAAAATTAATTATAAATCATGTTCGTGGAAGCAATGAAACTTGTTCTCTTCGTGTAAGGACTTCCCGGAGGCTGGAAGCACTTCATACAGGGCTTTATCCTACCTATGCATATACAAGTCAATCATTGATTCAGTTGTTTGGAGAAACTGAAGGAACTTACGACTTACATACTTAGCTCTCTAAACTTAGCATCTTCAGTTTCCTTGAGTCCCGGCGACTTTCTTTATTTCTCAGTCTCCCGTGTACAGGCGAACCAAGAAAGGCAATACGGAACTATCTTGAGGAGTAACTCGCTTTTGAGATAGTCACGTCGATGCGGTATTTCTAACTCTCACCTTGTGATTCTGCTTCCACTGACGCGCACTGTGGAAAGAGTTCGATGAGTGTTGTCCGCGTTCCAGTTGCTTCATTCGGCTTTGAGACATCGATTCTTCAGCGTCTTTTACCAGTCAAGAGCTAGGTACGTGTCGAATTAACCAGGTTGACAAGGACACTGCGGTAGTTTAGGGTTAGGTTCGTAATAGTTTGAGCTTAGTTTCGGATAGAGTTCCTCTATCCCAAGGAGTGTTCAGTGTCTCGAAGGGGAAACAGCGAAGCCTGAAGGCTGACGCGCACTAAAATGGCAAAGAGCTGGAAGAGCAGCAAGGGGAGCGTTTGTCGCGAGATGAGGAAGTGATGGGAATTGGCATGTTTTGGAGCGTCATGGGTACACGAGGCAACTTTGGAGAAACTTCAGCAGCAGCGATTCTGCAGATACCAGCTCTGGGTTCGAATATATGTTTTTGATTTAATTTGAACATAATTTGTGCGGTGGAGTGGTGTTGGAAGCCCCAGAAGGCTTCGGAGAGGATCGAGAAGGAGGTGGTGAGGAAGGACGCCCCATCGATGGACAACGGTAGGTTCTTCTCGTCGGGAAGTAGAGAGAGTAATGTAATTTAGCTGCCGGGAATTTTAGGGGTCTTGTTGCGCTTGCTGGTTTGCTTTTAAATCTTCTCATGAGAGACAGGATTCTGACGTCTTCATCGTGAGCAGGTGGAGAAGACAATCGAGGAGGTGTTGCTTCAGGTGAAAGTGGCTCGGACACTGGATGGTATATTTTGGACAATGGTCAAAATTACCAAGGTCCCTATTCCTCGGGCCAGGTGCAAGGTGGGTATCGTGATTTCGTTTTCATCTTCAGTTTTGGAATATTTGTGAGTGGTGTTCATCTGGGACTCTAATGTGGGCTTGTTGTCGTTTTTGTGTTCAGAGCATTATAATTCAGGTTATCTGTCACTGGACACACTTATTTGGAAAGAGGGGAGAAGTGATTGGCTTCCCCTGTCCTCAATCCCTGGGCTGTGTGCGTCGACCTTTCAAGTTGCGGAGGTTTCTGAACCTAGATATAGTGGGGCTCGGACTGGACGTGAAATTGCTTCAGCTCCGCGGATTGTAACAGTAGAAGCGACTCCGACGAAAGCTTCTGGAGACGATGATGATGATTATAAGAAGTGGCAGGAGGAAATCAGGAAGGCAGAAGAGGAAGCAGAAGCACTAAAGTCAGGGAAAGGGAGGAAAGCAGAAGAAGATATGCCGGTTCATAGCAGGGAAGTAGAAGATGTTGCTGACGATGAAAGGCCCCAGACACCACCAGAGGGTGAGGAAGAATTCACGGACGATGATGGCACCGTGTACAAGTGGGACAAGAGGTTGAGGGCGTGGGTACCTCAAGTAAGTCCTCTTAAGATGGTTTCCTTCCTTTTCTGTTACCTCTGGCGCAAATTGTATCAGAGGATGTTTTCTGAAATGTTAATTTGTTTGGATCTTAAACCCGAGTTGCTTGATAACGCTAGGGACAAGCCATATCTGGAGGACTGTCCTATGGAGCTGATGAGATGACATTTGTACAAGAGGAGGAAGTCATACCATCACTGCAGGCAGCTATTGCCGCACACAAAGAAGGAGAAGGAGAAGAGGAAATAACTGCTCCTGAACCTGAAATAGAAGATTTGAAGACTGGGAAAAAGCGCAGTAAAGAAGAGGCGGAAGCTAAGGGTGGCAAGAAGGTGAGAAGTGCGGTCTGGAAACATATAGAAAAGAAACAGAAAACATCAGATTGTACCTCCCGTCTTCCTATGTTTCTGTGACCTCACGCGGGCGTTCAAAGAATTCCAGTCATTCGGCACCTAAAACATGAATGTCTAGAGGCGCAAGTGCATGAGATATGTGATTCTGTGGCACTCTTTTCACTCAAAGAAAACTGATCATCACCTTGTTGCAGGAGCCACAAAAGGAACCGGAGTCGTGGTTTGAACTCAAAGTCAACACTCATGTTTATGTGACAGGGTTACCTGAAGATGCATCTATGGAAGAAGTAGGACTTCTGCTTCTTCACTAATCTCTGCTGGACTTTTCTACAACCAACTTTCTTGCCGATGGATCCACGTCTTTCAGATTAAATGTAGTATATATATGTAGATTCTTGTAGTTTAAAGGTTATGAACATGGTTTAGCTTTCAAAATTTCTGCTCAGCTAGAGTGCTGTCATGTGGTCGAAGAGTTAGAAACGATTGTACTGTTTAGTTCAGTGTTTCCATGGTATTACAGATGCTGTGATTATAAATTGCAAATGGTGCAGGTGGTGAAGGTGTTCTCGAAGTGTGGAGTTATTAAGGAGGTAAGAAGGATTGGCTCTACAGAATGGATAGCCATTCTATGCTGTTTCGTTTCTCCTGCTTTGTCACCTGTTATCAGAGTCTGTGGCGAGGTAGCGGGGTGGGGTTGGGGGCAGTAAAGTGGGGGTCTGCATTCTCGTTTGAAAGCCAGATATAATCCTTTCACGCATCATACCAGGTGTGGGGTAGTGACAGAGAGCCAACGTACGGTAAACTGGATTACTCGCTACCTAAACCGGTGCTTTCATCAACATGACGTGTGACATCAGGGAGTAATAAGTCTAATATGTGGAAGTTTAACTGGTAAATATGATTCAAACGGGGACATACTTGTTAAAGAGTTGACTGGGTTCACAGGACATAGTGGAGAATCTGTTCAACCGGGTCACCTGGAAAGTTCATTTGGCATCCTAAACAAGGGCATTTTCCAGTCAACCTTTCTCAAGAAGGAATCCCAAGTCAGTACCTTTCAGTTTTCCTGTCGTGAATTAACCATGTCCACGAAGTAGTCTGTCTTCTAACAAGTAGTTCGGAACCTTCGCCATATATTTTGGAAGCATACTGCGACACATATGTGTAGGTGAAAAACGTAAATAGTTGAACGTTCGTGGAGCTCCTCTGAATGGGTTATTGAAGGATGTAATTTCTTGTGAGAATTATTTTCACAATTACTTCCTTGGTCTATAATACGCTTAAAGGTGATACTAAGAATCGTCCTTCTTCAAGTATTAGGAGTAACAATGTTCACCCAAAAGGTCGATATAATCATTTTGTATCATCTCTCCAATTTAGTCCAACGGTATTTGAGATTTAAGGAACGTTGTAATGAAGAACTGGCCATGTCATATGTTATATGCATTTAGACATGTCTTAAAATATCTATCGTCGCCAGGTAACGCGTGTTTAACGTGTAGATTTTTAATGCACTCAAGAGGAAACGAGAGGAATTGGGAAGTTTGTAATCGGGAACCTTGTCAGTAGGCCTCCACCAACTCTGTAAATTGTGCTTCAGTCCTGTTAAATAACAGCCTTTACACTATTAATGTGAATCTCTCATTGTTAGAGTTATAGCCACATGAGTGTAGCAAGCACGTACTTACTGGGGCTTGACAGCACTGCACCAGCAAAGACTCTCGAGTTCCACCGCCTTGTCCCATAAGTATACTACTTTCTCCATCTTCATACAAGATTGTATCCATCACCTATACTGCCTTGAAGGTTAATATTTGACGAATTCTGCGTATTATCTAAGTACGTGGGGGCAGTATCTGTTACGAGATACCCGCACATCAAGCTTCTCCTCTAGCCAAGCTTTTGACTGGAATCGGGAGACCCTTCGCTAAAGATTCGATCACTTCGAGGGATATTGCTCTACGAGGAACTTCTGAGACTTGTACTTGATGCTGGAGGGAGACGAAGGTGGTCTCTCTAACTACGTTAGGCTGTATTTTACTTGTTTTGGGTTTTATGTGTGTATGAAGAGGTCTCGTTTCCCTTCAGTCATGCTCTCAGAGTCTCATGACAGCACGATTTAATTGTGGTAGAGTAACATTGAAACTTTCTGTGCTGTGTATAATTGGCGATCGCTTTTCCTGTAAGGAGGGTCCAGAAGGTGTTTGAAAGAAATAAGGCAACAGTCTACTTGTAACCAGCTTACAGGTTTTGCTAATGATGTTGAAGCTGCAATTTTCAGGATCCGGACACCAGAAAACCGCGGATTAAGCTATATGTGGATAAGGCGACGGGCCTACAGAAAGGAGATGGTCTCATCACATTTTTGAAGGTTTTCTCTCGGTTCTTGAATCCGCGTCAGTGCTTTCTCAATCAGTGCCGTAAAATGGTTTGATGGTTTAGTGCTGTTACAGCGCGACAAGCGATGGTTCTTTTGCAAACGACGCATGTGTTTGGTATAAGGTCAAATTCAGTGGTTGGCCTTTTCTTAGTGGGGAATGGCTTATGTGTTTTAAGTTTAATTATCTATTGAGTCTGAATCCTGTGGATGTTAGGAACCATCTGTGGATCTGGCAATCAAGATTCTGGACGGCACACCTTTAAGACCTAATGGTGCCACCAATATGACGGTGTCTGTTGCTAAGTTTGAACAAAAAGGTATAATTTTCATCACGAATGACAATTGGAGAGAAACCTTGATATTGGACAGGGTTATCAGCATGATAAAAGCGCTGTCCTTTATTTAGATAGGTTTGGTCCTTGCCGCATCTGGTTTGAAGTAGCCATCCATATGTTATTGAAGTAAGTTAACGAGAGGCTGTTGCGAAGTGATGACGTTCAAATGCCGGCATTTGTTTGTTCTTGACAATGTTTTATCTGAAGACCATGCAGGAAGGTATCTTCTCCAAGTAATAAGATCTAAAGCACTGGTTACTTTTCTTGTTCTACAGGTGAAGTCTTCATGAAGAAGCAACAAAATAAGAAGAAGAAACAAAAGCTTCAGCGTATCGAGCAGAGAGCCCTTGGATGGGGTGAGTGTTTTGCTAAGTGATAAGATGACACATAGAAATCTGGTGCATATTCTTATCATCCTGACAGATTCAACTGTTATGTTCACTCCTGAGGAGGATATTTGTACTCTCTGCTTGAGACTTTTGTGGGAGTTTCATTCTGTGGACATGACTGTACAACGTTATCCATGGGTTGGTCATGAGATTGCTTGTTGGCTGCCATAGGTGGGTTTGATGACGTGAAGAAGACGGAGCCGATATCAGTGATTTTCAAGCACATGTTTACACGGGAGGAGCTGATGGTCGGTCACCATTACTGACTCTCTCTAGTCGAAGAAATAAGGTCTAAAGAAATAGTCCGCCGTTACTGCGTGTCCACACTTCCCTGCCAAGTCAGAGGAACAGACGTTTAGGAGTTATCGTAGAGACCGGTAACGTTTGTATATTTTAGGATGCTCTACTTAACGGCATGTTTCCTCGTTAGAGGATACTTCTAAGCAGTTCAGTCTTCTTTAATATATGTGGCTTGTATGACTTTTACTAGTTCGTTTCTGTGCAGTCTGATCCGCAGCTTCTACCAGATTTGGAGGCGGATGTAGCAGAGGAATGTACCAAAATTGGACCGATAGAGAGACTGAGGGTAAAGATCAACCTTTAACTGTCCTTAGCGTCGATCTCTCAGCTGCCTCCCTTTCATTGTCTGTTGGCTAGTACTGACGGTGCTTGCTAACACGTTCAGGTTTACGAAAATCATCCTGAGGGGGTGGTGATGGTGAAATTCAAGGATAGAGATCATGGGTTGAAGTGTATCCAAATTATGAATGGAAGATGGTAAGTCTTAAGGGTCTTTCCACTTAGTTTATCCTGAATGGTGTAGGTTCACTTGGAGGCATGTTTGTTTGGAGAAGATAATTTCTAAGACTTCCATTCTCGAGCTTCTGGAAGCTGACGCACATTGGTTGATGTTTTCTGGCAGGTTCGGTGGAAAGCAGATCGCAGCTTTCGAGGAGACGGGGGTTATAAATTACGCTGCAGTCAGAGATACAGCAGAGGACGAGGCTCGATTAGAGCAGTTCGGTGCTGAGCTTGACGCGTCCTGAGTGCTCGGCAATCCCAACCTAAAGCAGTTTTGAGTACTAGAAATGGACCTCTCTACTTAGAGAGTGGTCTTTCGCACTGTGAAAGAAGGGAACGTCTTTATGGATAGTGTCCTTCTCCACCCATTTTCTGTGCAAGGCAGTGTAGGTTATGCACCATTCATGGGCTTTTGGATAGCTCGCAGAAGTGCGCACTCGGTTAAACTCCATTTCGTATGCCAGTGCGTTGGGCAAATGATTCTCGACAGAGCTGTTATGCAAGAACAGCTGGAGAAGTAGATTCACCGAAGGGCTTTGTATACCCTAAAGATGTCAGAAATCATTATGGAACTGTATCTGTTAATCCTGTATTCTAATGAGAAGATTGAATAGTTACTCGGCTGCAGCGAGTGCCGCTTGCTAAGCTTGCAGTGAGAAATTCCGTATCTGATCTCAGAAGCAGCGGCGGTCGCATTTAGGCGGCACTGTGAAGGTGACACAGGAATTATGGGATCTGATTTCTATGTATCATACACTTTTCAAGGCAGGTGCCTAGGAAAGCACTACTATTACTATGTGAGTGGTAGTAGTGGTTTCCTAACAGAGAAAATTGAGAAGTTGATAGCTCTTGGAGCGGGTGGGCTCTCTTGGAACTTTGTGACGGTGTGTTCTGTTGCTTTTTGTTATGAGATCATATATATATAAAGGTTTATTAAAGTATTAGTCTTTTACTTGACGGTGTGTTCTGTTGCTTTTACTATTATATATATATATATATGAAGTTTTATTAAAGTATTAGTCTTTTACCTATATGTATGGTAGATGGACCGAGAATGATGGCCGGATCTAGATATAACCGATAAGCGACCTGTATTCTCCAAGTTACAGGGTCGAGATCCGTGTGGGATGGAGATATAACCCATAAGCAGACCTCTGTTTAGGAAGTTACACGGTTGAGATCTGCGTATTAAACCTCGGAGATGAGTATAAAAGCATGAACGAGAATATACCTCGTTTCCTCTTAGTGGATTTTGTGTCTTAAGAGAAGATTCCTTGGTTGCTCCAGGAACCTCGCAATGTTCATCTTACACTTCAGTCAATATTCTGTAGTTTGTTTCGAGATATAACTTGTAAAGTTGGTGAGTAACTTCTAAGTTAATTCCTTATTTCACATATAGTTTGGGATGTTTCACGCATATTCTGACGACGGAGGCGTGGAAAAAACGAAGAGATAAACATGCATTCCAGTTATCGCGCGGAGTAAAAAATCAATAACAGAATTCAAGTGTGGTATTGGGTCGGAGGTAATCATTTGCTAGTGGCTTTCCTGAGGCGGTTGAATAACAGGAACATGCAGAGAAGTGATTATAGGCAAAATATTTAAGTAACATTCACAAGTAGAGTGTGCATCACAGTATGGAACGAGTGGGGCCGAGGAAAAAAAGAAAAAAAGAAAAAACATAACAGACAAATGAAAAAACCTCACAAGGAGATATAAAGGGAGTGGGATGAGTATCGTTTCTGAGTTCTAGGTGTAACAAAATTAGACATCAAATATATTATTGAATAATAAGCATATTGTATGCTACGTGTCCAAGCTTACTATTTTGGTATAATACGTCGAAGTAAAAGACTAAAAGATATAGTAGAGTGTGGGCCATTTCCTCAATCAAGAAACGATGTTTAAATTTTTTGGAAAGAATTCTTTTTATATCTCCTAAATTATTTTTGTATATTAAAGAAAAAATTAAGTTCATATATCTGTTATACTAATATGGTAAAATGTTGGAGTTCTGTACATGAATAGTTTATTTACAGTTTTCTTTCTTAGTAACCTGAGATTTAAAAGTATTGGCCAAAATTGACCTCTACAGTGCTTTATGCCTACCTTTTCCATAACGCAAGAAAATCAACTCTCTTAAACTCTTTAAGACAAAGAAAGTAATCTTCCCAACACTCCTAACGTATACTAGGTTAAAATAAAAAATTAATCCTTCAACTCTCTTCACAAGACAACAAATCTTAGTCAGAACTTATCAACGTAGAGTAACTAAGCTTTTGAACCCTACAATAAATATATATATTATGTTAAAAGAAAAGAATTAATCCCCCAACTCCTTTCAATAAGAGAACCAGCACTATAACCTAAGAGAATATGCATGGATGCGATTCTTCGCGAAATGCCAAAGTGTACCATGTTTGAACTTCTATAATGAATAGGACTGGGGCCGTATGGAGTATCTATCAAAGTGTTCAAACAAAAGAGTTCACGATAAGTAAATATCCTTCCCCACGGCCTTGTACAGTGAATTTCGTTTTCTCTTATCAGATAATGCGTAAGTGTTATAAAAATTTATTATAATAAATTATTATAAAATATCAAATTAATACATACATGTTATATATTAACTAGTTCTGGAGTAGCCAACTCATCCGAAGATAACCCATAAGTGAAAAGCGGACTGCTGCGTTCCTAAGGGTATAAGACCAGAGGTTTAGTTCTCTAATTACTTCATTTGCAGGAGACATTAATTAATCTTTTAACCCTTCCCGCCGGAAGAGTTAGAAGATTAATTAATGAACACCCATGTACACTGGGTGAATATCCTGCTGTAAATAACCTAAAATCTTGTCTGTTTTCAGTGATTTAAACTTAAGTACGTAACAATTTACATATACTGGACTCCAACGAGGGGCTCGGCCCCATCGAATCGATTAGAATCTGAACCCTATTTTCAATCCGATGTTAAATATCGTGTTTCCTATTCATTTTCAAAGCTTGAATTTTGAGCCATTTAGAGTAGTTACTTCCTTGCATATCTCTTTTCTTTTCTTCGTAGGGAAGGGGGATATTCATGCAACATGAAATTTTGGTCTCGAGAGAAGAGCAAAATGTTTGAGGTGAAATCCTCTCGTACGGTTCGGATGGCCCGACTGACCCCTACTTTGTATGGTGGCGATCTAATAATGCAATGGGATCGAACAGTGCAGTGAGATCTTTTTTAACTTCTGGATCTATTAATCAATGTTAGATTCTGATGGTTTATTAAATATAAAATAATTTTAAAACTAAAATATATTTTAAAAATAAAAATAAAAATATATACGTAATGCATACCGGAAACTTATAACCATGTACGGTGAAGTGAGCTTCATGAGCCATATGACCTATAAAATATTAAATTTTGTTATAAATTTAATCTATCACCGAACCTTTCGTTCGAAGAGGTAAGTGATAAACTCAACCGCTTCTTTATTCTCTTTTCCCAGAAAAGAAGAAGTGGATAATATGCAAGGAATTTGGAGAGAAATATCAGTTGATAAATTTAATCTCAAGTTAAATTAAATGTTATTTTTACGGGACAGAACGTGGAACTGATGTTTCTTGAAGCAAGGTTACATGAGTTTCAGCTACATGTAGCTTTTAGTTCCGTATAACATTGAATTTGTATACATAAATTTTATTTTGATAAATTTTACCTACAATTATAATTTTAAATTTTAAATTTTCACCAACCAATTTTCAAACTTTTGGGTCAGATTTAGATTTTCGGTCAAAGGTTAAATAAATATTTTTGAAAACACCTAAGAGACTGATAACCCAACCTCACCTTGTCTGGTTTGGGACTTAGGTTCTAAAATGGTGAATGGAATTCGATGGTTCGATTCCGTCTCTATGTCAACGCTTGAAAAGAAGTTGGTCCGAACTGTTCTGCTTTTACACCATTTTATGATGAATTGTTCAAACAAGAGGGATCATTTCCTTCTTGTACATTTTATAAAATAAAGCTAAGAAAGGAGCTCGACGATTTTCGTTCACATCTTAGTAAATAATATGGTTGGAAACCTCTATCATTAAGACAAGGCAAGCTATTACAGATTTCACAAAAAACGATAATCAAAGCAGTCAGTGCATACTCCAGGCCGAGACAGAACTTCAATAGGTTCGGAAGGCGCACGAAAACAAAGGAGAAGTTCGAAAGGCGCAGAATTGCTGCCTTTTATACCGGAAGACGATACCTGGATGCCTCTTCTTCCGAAGTTTGTGGTACAGAGTACGAGACTTTCATATACTTGAAAATGTAGTTCCAAGGTTTATCCAAGGTCCCTTTCTTGCTCAGAAATTAGCGTGGATGTAAACAGGAGAACCTACCGGGAAAATAACTCCTGTCTAAGCACTTCGTAAGGAAGGCAGGAGACAAGGGTGCCATTTGGACATGGTGGTAAATGATTCGAACTAGTTCGAGCGCAAACACGAGTGGAGATGGATGTGTTCCTAATCATACGTTTATCTTATGTGTGAAGGAAGACATCACCCTACAAAAGTTTATGTACAACTTACTTCAGGAAAGCCTCGGCATTTGGAATCCACGAGTGTGCGATCAGCTACATCTGTGATAAGTACGTGGTCAAAACAGCTTGATCAGAAACTCGTAGGGTCGAAATCATCTCATCCGCTACGATCAGTACAGCTACGATCTACAAAACCTTGCAGCATGGCGAGAGTTAGTGATAGCTTCCTATGGGGATAACCGTGCGCACATACACATACAGATCGTACAGGACAGCTCTCACACTATGATGAGAGCCTTTCAGCTGCGCACTGATGGTTTTCCACGTATCCTCCTCAGTACTTCACCTAAGCCTTGCTCCAGCTGCTTCAATCTTTTGGGTTCACGAGCAGCCCTTCCGAGGGAATTATTTCTTCCCAAAGAACGAGTGTAAAGAGCTTTGTTTGTTTGGCAGGGACGCCTTGGCTGCCCCTTTTCCAGGAGTTTTCTTCGATCTTCTCGGGGACACATGCCGCTTCTTCGCCTCTGGCTCATACCTCGCGCCTTCTTCTCCCGGTAAACATGTCCGTTCCATATCCTCGGGCTCTGTTTCATGAACTTCTTCCTTAACTGCCGCACCAATTTGGGGAACGGCCTCCTTAACGTCAGAGTCTTCATCATGAACTTCATTTTTTACTGCAACTTCTTCTTCGTGAACTTCTCCTTTAACTGCGAAGTCATTGTCATGAACTTCTTCTTTAACCGCCAAACCTTCTTCCCTTTTAACCGAAAGGCCGCCTTCATCAACTTCCTCTTTTGCTGCGGAGATGCACGAAGGATTGTCGCTTTGATGGCTGCTACCTTCCGGAGACCCTTCCCTGTCGTTTGTTTCCTCCTTGTAGAAAGCTTGCGTCACATCTTGATCAGGTTCCATGCCCGCTAGAAGAGCTTTCTTATCCTCGTCGATCTCCAGATACTCATCCTTCACCCCTGTGGAGGCGCAACGACCATCCCCCGAACGTGGGTGTTTGCTGGTCTCACTGATTTGACCCACTGTTTCTCCGTTATCCTTACTGAAGTTTTCCGCGTTCTTCCTCTTTCCAAACAGTTGAAAGATCGGGCTTTCTTTGGCTAGTCGGGGTTTGATCTGCTGTCATCAAACATCAAGTCTAAGCATGAAAGATGGAGTTGCTAGGCTTGGCATTTACATTCCAGGAAGGCTGGAAAAGGTGGCGAAATTTGTTGAAACAAACTTTTCTAAAGAATAAACTTAGGCACACATAGAGCCAACCTATAAATCCTACCTCCTGTACACATTCAGGACCGTCGAACGATGGCTTGCCCATCTCAGGAGTGACGGGATACCAAACCTGCAATAAACCCCACCCTTTATTATACTTCAAAAACTTCGGAGTTATAGACATTTCGACATAATGATCTTAGCAGAGACATCACTTTACTTTACGAGCAATGCCCTACGCTCCATACACTGAACATATTATCTCAAGCATTATAACACACACAAGTCACATAATGAAGCAACCAATGTATACGGAGATTTGCTATACCAAATCTGAAGCTTCATATGGTAGCGTGATTTTGTGAAGTGAAGCTTCGGTAAGTTCACCATTTAACCATGACTTGACGGCAGTCTCGGTGGGAAGAATCACGGGCATCCTATCTGCACATGCAGTAACGTTATACATGATAAATCCCCGGCCAAGCTTAAGCTTAATTCAAGCTTAACAGAAGCTCGAATCGACTTGCCCGCTGATTTATCACATGTTCTAGATACTTACTTTTCTTCACAAGGGAATAGATTCAAATAAATAATAAGCGACGCTAGAAGACAACATGAGACGTTTGGATAACACCGCTGTAAGAAGCAAACTGTTGCTTGCATTCAGGTGAACGGGAAGAGAACTAACCGTGAAGCCAACCGATTGCCTTCGAGTTCCGAGTTGTAAGGATTGTAAAGGTGTACAGAAGATTGCCTGTTCCAACAACGTTAGGACTAAGATCCCTTGTATCTCTTACTTCTTTCGAGTATGGGACATATACTTCTTCCCCAAGAAACTGTAAGACCTGTGTAAATGTGATTATCGATTGTCACGTACCTTCTTCATTTTTCCAGGTGTCGTAGAGGGCTGCAAACACAAGCGGACGTTCATCCTTAAAATGGAGATAGTACGGCTGCCTCTTCGAACCATCTTTCTTCCATTCGTAGAATCTGCAAGAAAAATGGTGTGTAATGAAGTTTGTGTTCAAAGAAGTATTCTTCAAGGTGGAGACAGTGGCCATACTTATCCCGCTGAGGAAAGCAACTTGCTGTTTTGTAAACGATGCGTAGCTTCAAACTTTAAATCATATTTGCTGGCCCTGGTTTTCCTCAAGTCTTTGTCTGCTCACGTTCTAAAAGCATACAAGTTTCGGACTTCCCAGGTCTATATACCAAGCATCTACCTGGAAGGAGGACAATCAACACGCGTTCTACAGGTACACATGACTTTCTAGCAAAAACTCAATAGGCCTCCTGTACAAAACATCTTGTAAGGGAAAATGCATACCCTTCCACAGTTGCCACGCAGCGGTTTTTCTTCAGTAACCTGCTGAATGTAGGTTTGAGATGCACTGATTCCGAGCGTGCGTTGAACTGTTTGACAAGCACCGACACGACTACTTCAGTCGATTGCTCTGACTACCGTAGTGCTCTCACAGACTGAGCGCTGCAGAAGAGTAAGGATACGCATTCATGAGTCCTTGGACTTTCAGGCCTGAGAGCATGATATGTTACTGTATGGCTTCATACGTGCAGTAAAGTAGGTAAAGTCTTATTTCAAACTCACAAAGACAAATTCGAAAGGTGGGAACAACAAGCGCTTACAAAAATGCCAACTAGCTGCTGGTTTTGCTACAGAAATTACCATGCGGTAATGATCAGGTTTCTCGTTCCTTTTGGTAAAACTTGGGATCAAACCCCATTTCATGCAGTGTACAACCGGCTCAGTTGAACCTTGCTCCGTGGCTTCTCCAACTTGCATATGGCGCACCACTGGCATATACCGCCCTGGAGCCACATTGTAGGAAGGGCGATACCTACACAGAGCATCATGCGAAGTTTAATGCCTGCCAAATGGAGCACGGAATACCAAATTCCTTCACATGAATAGCATAGGACCTAACCGATGATGGTCTAAGGCTATGCAATGTCGATATTCTTCTGCCTGTCAGTCTGAGCAACATAACCAGTATTATCTTGCCCGGGAAGAAGGCTTTAGAATGTGAACCACCGTCCAAATTCGGATCAAAAGTAGAAGATCAAGGTGTAACTCTTCACAACCCAATGAACAATCAAGCAGTAGACTACCAAGATCTAGACTTGCATTTCTCCTGCTGCATCGTCCCATAATAAACGCAAATTATGCTAACCTGTCGGAGTCCACGTTTCGCAACGGAGCTCTGAATCCTGCCGCACGTCCCACATCTCCTACGGGCACTGTGCACCTTGCCCTCCCACACATTCTGAGCTTCTCCACGCAGAAAAGTAATCTCACAAATTCCACCTGAACCCGAGCTGTAAGAGGCGTTGTCTGCTCTTGACCTGCCTATTGCCAGTGTAACACCACCTCATCTACTCGACGAAACTTCAAATTCATGTCACTGATCAATAATCACCCACAATCGTTCCTCTCACCCAAAAAGTAGTGCCACTGCCCAGCACCAACAACGGACAGAATAGAAGCTCTTCGCTCTTCGCGAATAAGGGAAGCGAAGCTCGACTCCCGAGCATTCCTGTGCAAAATGCGTACACTCTCCGAATGCAGGGTTTTAGTTTCTGCACATTCTGCTCTTCGTCAATTTGGTATACACTACGCTCTCGGCGACTCTCCCGTCATGCGAGTGGGGAACTCACACCGGTTCCAAATGGCATCGTGGACAAACCCATCCCTCGTTCGGCCTTTCTTCAGAAAGTGTGAACACGCGACGCAATGAACAGCCAACGGATGGAGAGACCCCATGAAGCCTTACAAGGGAGAGCAACCAACGTCCCGAAGGGAGGAAGAACTTTCGGCTTTTCTTCAGAAAGCGCTAAACCCGGTTTCGTCGTAGCCAATGGGAGATCTCTTCTGCAGTCGATTCACAGACGAAATAAGTCAGTCAGTCCAGAATAACTCCAAATCGTCGAAGTTTAGCCAAGGGCTGCTCCGAAGGAGAGCTGTACTCCAGTGGAAGACTGGCAAAGCGAATTCCGTCCGGGACGCAACTGAGCCTGGAGGGTTTGGACTGACGCTTTCCGACAAGGACAGCATGGTTGCAGTTCGAGGCTGATGCACTGCAAAGTAAGTTCAGATCTGCAAGAAGAGCACAGTGGTCCGAGGGGAGAAAAGAGCTACGAGTCAGTAGAGCAGACAGACAGACGAGGACGAGGGAATACAGTACTGGGTGTATAGGTTCGAGGACGCACGCTCTAGCTCGACAGAGACGGAGAACGAAGGACTACGCCCCGAGAACGAAGTAGGTACTGTAGGCGAGATTGTCAGGTTGTGGTCGCAGGATGTCGGGAATGAACTGTGACGTTCGACTAGAGCCTCGACACATCAGCTAAAATAGCCAGCCTTCAGAAGTGCTGAATCCGGTATAGACATCCGACGTTTTCCGGAGTCGGCCCTTCGCATTTCGTCACATCTCGCGCTGGGTGTGGTTTCTCCATCAGCTCTCGCGCAGAGTTGTCACATCACGATGATGTGAACGGCTCTGATTATACGAGTGTTCAGTCGCATACCACGCTCCTGCACCAGCCTGCAAGCAGCACGGTCCCTTCTCGGGTCCAATTAACTTCGAACTGACTCGTTGGTGTGAACGCAGCTCGATCGACATCTCTGAAATAGCTTGAACAGGAATGGAGCTCATTTTGCTTCAGATCCTTCAAAGCAGTCTTAAACAATGGCGATTTCTTCCCGTCGATGATTTTACCTAGGTTGAAAACACGGTTGTAAAGATGTCCGCATATACCTCGGTGTTTGCGGGTAATTGTGAATACTTTTCACCGAGAAATACTCACTCGCGTGTTTCTATCTCAGCTAACTGTGCACGAGAGGTATTTCCTCGGAACATGTAGAGTTTCCCGTCTGATTTCTAGGAGTTACAACGACTGAAACCGTCAGTTCCGTTTGTGCTTCGTGCTACATATGGTCTGTTCAAAGGGCCCTGTTCCAGTTCAGTCTTGATTGAATCAAACTCTTGAGCTCCTACTAAATGGGAAGAACTTTTTTGAGTAACATTGGAGAGGAATATAAGGAAACGGGATATCGTCGTCGTTGATCAGCGAAGCGCCGGGCACAGAAATTTACTCTGGTATTTCCAGCGAACGACGGCCCATGCTCACATGGCTCTGTGCTAAGACAGATTCTGCAAAGCAGGCACATCCGTAATCTAGGAACTCGTATTCAATTCACAAGAACGTCTGAACTTATCAACCCAGGTCCACATTATATTTCAATACTATCAGCTACTGCTGTGTTACGACTCCAATACTATACGAACGATCCAGCTGAAACCAGCAGCTTCAGGAGGCCGCAGTTGGCTTGATTGTGTAGCGATGGAGCTGTACGCACAGCCGCATTTGAAACAAGCTTCCTATTCCTTTCCCTCACAATGCAAGAAGTAACCAAGTAATGTTTGAAGTAATTCTGGATCAGAAAAAAAAATTATCTGGAGGCGTGCACTGGGTGGAGAGCTTACGTGTTAAGGGCAAAGTTTGTAACACCAAAGTTGCACCCGTGAAGCATGCGGGGAACTTTCGTGTGAGGTAATCAAGGTGTCTGGGATGCTAAAGTCCTCAGAGTAAGAACTATCTTGCCCAACGAGCAAACTATCTTGGCAACGATTAAAGAAGCCAGTAAAATACCATCAAGCAGTTTGAACTAAGAGCAGGAAGAAAATTTCAAGAAACCTTCTCAGTTTTTAAATATACCTTTCTGATGTACGCCTAACAAGCACGGGCGATTTACGATCTTCACACTGTCCATCCTGCCTGACGTCTAATTCCAGTAACAACACAAACTTGCTGTGGGAAAAATATTACTGTGCTCCTCAAAAAAATGAAAGCCAAGTATTCCACCTAGTAAGAGCACGAACTACGGACTTGCAGTTCAAGCAAGTGGCCTGTATCATGCTGTATGGCAGTAACTGTTACAACCCAGGAGTTCTTTCATCTTGGAACGCAAATCATAGTTTGCTCCCTCTGTAATTCAAGACAGCAGATAACCATCGACGAAGGATATTCTTGCCATCTCCCAACTTTCATTCACATTACCGCCAAGATTTGCATTTTGAAGCAAAAATATAATTAAAGGACCCACTTATCGAGGAAGGGCTGACGAGAGCTGTCGGCTTACAGCGCTGGTACATCTCCATGTGGATGCACTCTACATTCACAACGGTTGATTCCGTATCGGAATAAAAGAGGATCTTACTGCGGTCGTCTCAGCCTCCAAGCTACAAATTCTCATCTTGCCCGAATCAGTTTGTCCCATTTCTTGAGGAACAGAACGACTGATCATAGTAGTTGATAATGAGATAGAAGGTGACAAAAGTTCCATAAAGGACAATCGGAAAAGCATAACGCCATGCTTGAAAGCAAGTCGCAGGGCAGACTGTATCGAGATGCTGGACCATTGATGGTACAAGAGGGTATGCGGAAACAGCATCGAGGTTTCATGCTCGAAAAAGCAGTGAAGAGTGAGCACCTCACACGTACCTTTATGTGGAGGTTTTAAATCACAAGCGAGGATTACAAAGGCCTACTTTAGGCAACTCACCTCGTAGCCACGCGGTAAACTCACAAGTTTGCTTTCTACTCCCTGCTCTGACTGTGGTTTGTTATCTCGGGAGTCGGGTGCCCTAACGCTCTGTCAACAATAATACTCCCTCATTATATAGAGATTTTGATGAACTTGCCGATAGTCCACCATTGTATTTCTCATGCTTTTCCAACTCCCCTACATATCTACAGAGTCCTTGCAATTTTGTTCCAGCTGAATATAGATAGGTATGTAGGGATAATAAACACTTAAAACCTTTTTTTGCATCTATCTATTCTAACGGAATGAGTAACGGTTGCATATTAAGTGTAGTTTAGGCATAGCTTTCTATCCTGAATTTCATACTGCTGTTACCTTCACCTAAGAAATCTATGAGAAAACAGCTTCCTCTTCCCGAACAATACTAGTTCTGACTTTTATATTGCCCACTTGTAAAATGTCAGCGAATTTGCTCAATGAAGATGCCATGTAGTAAGCAAGATGTATTTACTCACTGTGATTCGTTTTCTATTATTCACCTTCATAATTTAGTACTACTAACTCCCTTCGTTACATTTTCTACCGTATTTAGTGTGTATACTTAGTTAATGTAAGTGTGGAATTAGTGTGAGTGAGCTTTCATTTTACTGGAGTTAACACTATTAAATGTAAATTATAATGTGAGTTGCAGACGTTAAAATTTAATTACATAATGAATAAAAATAGTTAGCAAGACTTGAACCCAGCACAGTTGCACACTCACTTAGTGAACTAAACCACAAAATATCCAAAGAATTTTAAAGAAGAAAAAGAGGATGGTGTAACCACTTCACCCCAGCTCAAATATCCCTTCTTGATATACGGACAAATTTCTTTCCCTTACTGTTATTCTCTTCATTCCTTCTCCATCCTCTTTGCTTCTTCCCTCTCGCTCTTTCCTCCTCCCTTCTTCCCTTCCTAGCAACTTGAAATTCGTTTCCCAAATCAATATAAATAAGAAATAAAGATGAGAAATATAGTTTGAAGAGAAGTGTAAAAGAATTGGTTGATTCAGATAGTATTAAATAAATAGACTTACTTCGAGAAGTACTTTGCTCTCTTCTTTGGCTGAAAACAACATGTATTCCAATGAAGATACTCTTTTCTGATATTGTTGACTCTGAAATTCACTTCTGAGATCGATGCATCTGTTATTTTTCAATATATCATAATGTATGGTAAAAGATGAAATGATCAAAGAAAATAGCAAGCTAGAATGAAAACTGAATGAAATCTAAGTTACTGGTTACCAACTAGTAAAACTTATGAAAATCTTTACTCACATTATTTAAGTGCAGATAAAGTAATACGTATGAAATTAAATCATTTTATCTGTATGAATGCAAACATAAAAATAATATATATGACATTAATAATTATATGGATCCTCAAATACCCTCGCCTAAGTCACTGACATTTAGATACGAAAAACAGTGTAATTACCTAGCAATAATATGTATCCATAGCCGTTTCTCGTGATTAATTCATTATTATGATAATGGAGAGCTTGCCGACAAATCCATATGCTAGTGCTACGCTCTACTTACGTAGTTGAATTAAGTAATCAACTACTGCTGTTGTACATTTCCCTTGGGAAGCATCAGAGTTGAATTAAGTAATGCGTTACTCCTTAACTCATTTCTTTTGGGAAGAATCGTCACTTTCCGCTCAATATGCTTTGTCCATTCCCCTGAGCGGAATACTGCTCTTGCTTTGGTCCCACTCCACTCCAAATAAAGACTTTGAAGAACCACTAGTGAACAGTGGTGCAAATGAAGAGATTCAAGTAAGATGGTTTGGTTTGAAGATTTCAACCGAGTAATATATGTCCATATTGGTGGGTCGAGTTGAAGTTCGGAGAAACGAGAAGGAATAAATTAGACTTCAATTCTCTTTGTCTCCAAGCAGAAGCCGGATTGAATGGCTAATCAATGACCACTGTGGACTTCCAGTTCGTGCTAGGCAAAGTTCACGGTACACTGGATTATGCATCTAAAATCTTTGCAAGAAAGTTAGCATACAAAATGCTCAATCCCATCTCAATTCTTCTCTATCTCAATTTTGTTTACCTTTGAATATTTAACTCCAAAGAACTTATGCAAGAGACGGGCATGCTGACTTACGTTGACATAACCAAGAACTTACGTTTCTTATAGGAAGTGAGTGCACATCTGACGTTATCTGTTTAAGAAACACAACAACAAGCAAAAAAAACATCCTACATCCCACTACCCCCACTTGAGGTTTCTTGATGCCTATCTCGTTTAGGCTTTCTCTGACAGCAGTGGGAGGAGAGGAGAGGAGGGGAGGGAGTGTAGGTTGACATGGTGGAGTGTGTTGGGGTGGGTTAGTGCAGATGTTTTTACATAGTTCTTCGTTTTTTGTTTTTGTTTCTTTTGGTTCTAGAATTTTTATATTCCGTGGAGAAATGTGTCGCGACCCTCATTCTCAAGATCAGACGCAGACTCGAACAACAGAACCCTAGCGGACTTGCGCTAGGTTGTGAACGCTGCGAGGAAGACTTGACGACTTGGCCGGGAAGTCGGGATCAGATGAACCCTAAGTGGTTCTCTGAACCAAAGTTGAAACCTTGGGTTAAGACATAAGGGCCTATCCCAAGAGAGCCCCAGACAAACGATGACCTAAGGAGGCAAGTCTGGGAACAGACCAAAATATGAGTCTGAGACATAGGTCTGAGACGTGGGTCCGAGACGCGAGTTCGAGACGCAGACGGACCGTGGTTCGGACGCTGGTCCAACCACAGGGTTCGAGTCTGGGTCTGGACCACAGATTCTCAGAAAAAATGACTAAGTGTTGGAGCTCCAGCAACGTTTTAGGTCGTGGATGGAGCTCCACGTAAGATCTCGAGGCGAGTGAGATATCATTCGCAAGGACTTGTCGGGAGCTTTCTAGTGATATATAACACTCCTCGAACTGACCTCCGAGCTGGAAATTATGACCGAACCAAGATCAAGTTGTGGTATAATTTTCAAGGACCAAAGAGGAGGGCGGAGCCGCCGATCCCCAGAAGTATATATGAGGGGGGCTCGATGCCTGGGTGGGCCAGGACGAGTCATCCGACCCCAGGGTTCAGCGGACGGACTCTGGGGGCATGAGGTGATGGCTGGGCCGGTTTCAAGACACGTTCTCGTCCAGACTTAGACGTTTGGACTGAGGAACGCTGTAAGAGCTGGGGCGAGACTAGAGAACGAGTCGGCGGACCACCATTCGGGAGCCTAGACCCTGACGGACATCACGGGCGGTTGGATCGCTAGGTGTGTTGGAGACACCGTTTAGGACCTTGGACTTTACGGAAAGTCCGCCCCAAGTCATCTTGTGACTTGCTCATATTTGGGATCGACCTAGGCGGGTCTAGGTCGGAACTTAGGATTGCTGAGCTTGGTGATTAGGGAGACGGTCCGGCTCCGATCCAGACCAAACTGAGATAAGGTAAGTGGTGCATGGACGTTAACTTGTGATTGTGTTTGCAGGTCAGCGGTGTAAATTTCGTGATCTACTGAGCAAGAGCTTCCGTTGGCGCAACAAGGCGGTAAGTGCGCGAAAAGTGGTATCTGAGCCGACGCTTCGGTGAGCTAGAACTTGAGGTAGCGGCTGAAGGCTGTACGCTTGAGGAGGGACGCGAGACACGAAGCGGATCAGCGTTTCTAGGTGAACACTTGGAGCGATGACCGACGACGGACAGAGTTCCAAGAGGAAGACCAAGAAACGAGAAGCGTCTAACGGGAGCAGATCGACTTGAGCTAACCCCGAGGCACAATCAGGGGACGATAACCGATAATCTTCGTCCCAACGTCAAGGGAGCCAGGTACCAACTGCAGTATCGGTGCAGCAAGACGGAGTCTTGCCAGCGGTGCCCAACGATTCAGGCGCGAGAAGTCAAGAAGCCTTGTATGCGGAACTCATCAAGATGATGAAGACCATGCAGGAGGGTATGGTTTCTAGGATAAACGTATCGCTGAGCTTGAGGCAGGTCAAGGAAGTTCCTCGTCTACCAGAAAGCTTTGTAAGACGAATTTATCTTCCTCGTTCTCAGGTATAGGATGGACTCGCAAAGTTAAGGATTTCTTAACTGAGTTGATCTATACTTTGAGACGCAACAGGCTCAGGAGTCAGACAAGGTGAGAGCGGCGGTTACGTTCCTGAAGGATCATGCGCTTCTCTGGTAGACTGCATACAGAGATGAACATGTCTTGATCGTATCGACGTTTGGTTAGAAGGAGTTCAAGGAGTTACTCGCGGGATGATTCACTCTGGAGTATCAAAGGATTCGGGATGGTGTCGAGCTAGTTAGGCTAAAGTAGACGGGGACGCTAAGTGCTTATGTACGCGAGTTCAGTGCCAAGTTGGATCGTTCTCCAAGTGGACTAAGGATACCAAAATATGTATATTTATTGGAGGACTCAAGTCTAGCTCAGAGAAAGCGCTCTTTCGGATGCCGGAGCTACCATCGACAAGTGCCGAACTTTTGAAGCTAGCGGAACGAATTGAGGACGATGAAGTCCAACAACAAAAACCTTTTGAACCACGCAGCACGGACAAGTTCCAAAAGAAGAACAAGGACTTCAAGCAACCGTGGGATGGGGGTGAGAAGGATCGGAAGGATTCTTCTACCCCGGCAGCAAAGCGGCAGCAAACAGGAGTAAAACCTAAGGGGCAGACACCTCAGAAGGGCAATGGCGCTAAGTTTACTTGCTACAATTGTGGCGAGATGGGCCATATTGCTAAAGGGTGCACGAAACCTAAGATTAGTAATTGTAGCAAGAATGCGTTTGTTGCAAAGGACTTGTTGAAGGACCAGATGACTGTGACCTTGAGAACCACGATGAAGACGCCGAGATTGATGTTTCTACAAGCCAAAGTTGCTAACCGTGATGTTACTTTTCTTGTGGACACAAGAGCGACTCACTCCTTCGTAAGTCCAAAGTTGGTGAAGAAGTTGGGCTTGTCTACCTCCAAGGCAGACAAGCCTATTCAGGTACGCTTTGTCAAGGGCAAGACGTACCAAACTTCCGAAGTAGCCTTGGACGTACGATTTGCGTGTGGGAAGTTGAAATTCACAGAGAACTTCACGGTGTGCGAGATGGATGATATCCATGCAGTTTTGGGGAACACTTTCTTGGACAGGTTTGAAGTGGAACTTAGGCAGAAACCTTTAAGGTTAAACGTTAGAGTTAAAGGGCGAAAGCTGGGAGTGAGGCTGATCCGGAAGGCGCGGAAGATTGACGATTTTGCAGTGAATTTGATCAAAGACAAACATATGAACTTCAACGACGGAGTCATGTGTTTGATGCGGGTTGCAGATTTGATGACGGGTGACAGACAAGAGGAAACATCAGGAGACGCGACTAAACTTCCGGAGGTACTTCACGAAGTGATTAAGGAGTTTGAGGGATGTCTTTACGGATGAGTTACCTGCTGAATTATCTCCAAGGCGGGTGGTGGATCACAAGATCAAGGTCTTGCCAGGATCAGAACCACCTTCCAAAGCCCCTTACCGACTCAATCAGCTGGAACTCCTTGAGTTGAAAAGACAACTCGGCGAGCTATTAGTGCGAGGATATATTCGAACCAGTAAGTCATCTTATGGAGCCCCAGTTCTTTTCGCAAAGAAGAAGGATGGGAAGTTACGATTCTGCGTAGATTATCGTGCACTCAATAAGGTGACGGTGAAGAATAATTATCCCTTGCCAAGGATAGACGACCTCTTTGATAGGTTAGCGGGCGCAAAGTACTTCAGCAGGATAGACTTGAAGTCAGGATATTATCGGATCTAGATAGCTGACCCAGATGTTGAGAAGATCGCTTGTCGAACCAGATACGGATCATTTGAATTCGTGGTGATGCCATTTGGACTTTGTAACGCCCCTTCGACGTTCACTACATTGATGAACACAATTTTTCACGAGGAGATGGATGAGTTTGTCATCGTTTACATCGACGACATCTTGATCTACGCCAAAATCTTGGAGTTGCACGCGGAGCAACTAAGGGTGGTGTTGACAAAGCTGCGGGAGCATAAGCTGTTTGCCAACGTTGACAAGAGTGAGTTTAGTTTGGAGCGCATTAACTTCTTGAGACGTGTCATTAGTGCAAAAGGAGTCGGACCGGATATGTAGAAGATGGACGCGATTGTGACTTGGGAGCCTTCGACTACAGTGAAAGGGATGCGGCGATTCTTAGGATTGGCGCAGTTCTACCGCAAGTATGTGAAGGGGTTTTCAAAGATCGCGAAGTCGCTGACAGACTGGACGGACAAAGACGCACAGGTAAGTTGGACCTAGGAGGTGGATGATGCGTTTCAGACGATCAAAGCTATTTTATCAAAGGCGCTAGTTTTGAAGCTGCTAGAGTTCGACAAACCATTCTAAGTGCATACCGACGCGAACGACTATGCGATTGGCGGAGTGTTGGTGCAGGATGGAAAACTTGTAGCGTACGAAAGCAAGAAGCTATCTGGGACAGAGAGTCGATGACCGACTCACGAGAAGGAAATGTTTGTGGTGGTTCATTGCTTGAGGAAATGGCGACATTACTTGGGACTTTACAAAACCCAAGTGTATACTGATAATATTTCGCTCAAGTATTTTGAGACACAAGATCGGGTGACACCAAAGCAACTACGTTGGCATGATACCTTGGCGCTCATGAACATAGAATTAATCCACAAAGCGAGAAAGGACAATGTGGTTCCTGACGCCTTGAGTCGCAAGGAGGAATATCTTCCATCGTCAACACAGATTTTGCGAGCTATGTATCATAAGGAGTCAGACTTTGAGAGGCGAATACGTGAAGGTTACATGGACCAAGCGAAGGAGTACCTGGAACAACTCAAGCGAGGAGTGAAGTTGCAGAACATGTAGCTTAGACATGGTTTACTCATGTTCAAGCAAAGTCGGGTTTATGTGGGACAAGGAAACCTTAGGACCAAGCTGTTAAAAGAATGTCACGATGCGTCTTTATCAGGTCATAAAAGAGAAAAATCCACTTTAGCAGTGATAGCTAAAAAGTTTTATTGGTCCCACATGAAAGACGATGTTGCTCACTTTGTGAAAACATGTATAACATGTCAAGCGAACCGCGTTTCTTATGAGAAGAAACAAGAGTTGCTTCACCCTCTACCGATTCCAGCCAGACCTTGGGAAAGTATTAGCATGGACTTCATAACCTCTCTGTCTGACTCGAATGGATACAACGCGATTTTTGTGATAGTTGATCGGTTTAGCAAACTAGCGAAGTTTGCTCCGACCTTGGATACGGCAACAACGTTCACGACTTCTCGCTTGTTCCTAGATACTTGATGGCGTTCACATGGATTACCTCGGAGTATTATTTCAGATAGAGACTCTAAGTTCACAAGTGCCTTTTGGAAACACTTGTTCCAAAAATTGGGGACTAAGTTAAAATTTAGTACCGCCTTTCATCCAGAAACAGATGGGCAAGCGGAACGAGTTAACTCGGTTCTGAATCAATACTTGAGAAATTATGTGAGCGCGGATCAAAATGATTGGACGGAGTGGCTCAGTCTTGCAGAGTATTGCTACAATTCCACGAAGCATTCGGCAACCGACGAATCGTCTTTCTTGCTGGCTTACGGACGTGAGCCAGAAAGGCCTCTTGACTTGACTCTTGCAGGGAGTTCTACATCGACATGACCAAGAACACGACAAACATCAGCTGAAGAGTTGGTGGCGGCAATGCAGCGGCGCGAGGAGCAAGTAAAGAAGAACATCGAGAAGACGCAGCAACGATACACGAAGCAGGTAAACAAGCATCGGCGGCAAGTGAAGTTTCAAGTGGGCGAAGAAGTATGGTTAAGTACGAAAAACTTCACACTTCCGAAGGAAATATCGGTGAAGTTTTCATCGAAGTTCGCAGGACCTTTTGTCATTGTCAAGAATCCGCACGAAGACGTCTATACATTAGACCTTACTCGCGAGTGGCAGTTGCATCCGACTTTCCATGTTTCTTTATTAAAGAAATACTTCAAGGACGATTTGCGACCGGAACGCAAACAGGTACTCAGGCCTCAACCTGAAGTCGTGCAAGGTGAAGCAGAATATGAGGTAGAGATCATTTGCGATCGCGGTGCAAGTCTAACTGGATGGAATACTTGGTCAAATGACGTGGCTACCATTTGAAGGAAGCAACTTGGGTGCCAGAGGAGGAGTTAACACATGCAAGTGAAGTATTGGATCTATTCAAGCGGAGACAAGGACAACAAGGGCGTTAGCAAGATGAGGACATCTCCTTCCAGTGAGGAGTGAAGAAACGACGACGAACCATACAAGTAGCAACTTGAAGCGATTTGGGCCGATGGATTTTGTAGCTTTGTCTTGTATTTAGAAATAAAGACTTTATTTCTTGAAATTTTGTCTAAGTGTATTGGTAGTGCATGGCTATGACTAGTTTTGATCAGATGCATAGGATGTTGTCAAGAGGAGGAACGAAGCACACTCAAAGGAAGCGAGTTGGTTTGGATAAGCATCTAAATCAAGACTTAGGTTTGCCGTAGCGTTGGCAAAGCAAGTATGAACTTTCATACTTGTCTTGGGGCTTGGGGTGATCTTGCTTTGTGGTTTTCTACAAAGTAAACTTAGTCGCGTGTCTAAGTCAAATCAGATTGCGATCGGAAGGTGAGTTTCGAGGGACCTCGTAAGTAGATGTGAATACTTATAGTTAGCAAGTTAGAGTCTTAAGTAGAATGTTTAGAAGTTGTCAACTAGTTTTGTTTAGGGTGGGTCAAAAAAGTAAGGCTTTTCTTGAGACTAGTTGAAATTTTCTAAGTGTTCTAGGGACAACTAGGACTCAAGCCAAGAAGAGAATTGCGGGTTAGCTACAAAAACATAATTCTGACGCCAAGGGGTTGGTTACCCATTTTGACCTTGGTGTTAACTTAAAGGATCATTGTTGATGAGGGCATCAACCTCCAAAGTGGGGGTGAGTGTCGCGACCCTCATTCTCAAGATCGGACGCAGACGCGAACAACAGAACCCTAGCGGACTTGCGCTAGGTTGTGAACGCTGCGAGGAGGACTTAACGGCTTGGCCGGAAAGTCGAGATCAGATGAATCCTAAGTGGTTATCTGAACCAAGGTTGGAATCTTGGGTTAGGACATAAGGGCCTATCCCAAGAGGGCCCCAGACAAACGTTGACCTAAGGGGGCAAGTCTGGGAACGGACCGAAACATGAGTCTGAGACATAGGTCTGAGACGTGGGACCGAGACGTGGGTTCGAGATGCAGACGGACCGTGGTTCGGACGCTGGTCCAACCACAAGATTCGAGTCTGGGTCTGGACCATAGATTCTCGGAAAAAATGACTTAAGTGTGGGAACTCCAGCGACGTTTTAGGTCGTGGACGGAGCTCCACGTAAGATCTCGGGGTGAGTGAGATATCATTGGAAAGGTCTCGTCGAGAGGATTTCCAATGATATATAACACTTCTTGAACTGACCTCCGAGCTTGAAGTTATGACCGAACCAGGATCGGGTTGTGGTATAATTTTCAGGGACCAAAGAGGAGGACGGGACCGTCGATCCCCAGAAGTATATATGAGGGGGGCTCGATGCCTGGGTGGGCCAGGACGAGTCACCCGACCCCAGGGTTTGACGAGCGGACTCTAGGGACATAAGGTGATGACTGGGCCGGTTCCAAGACACGTTCCCGTCCAGACTTGGACGTTTGGACTTAGAACGTTGTAAGGACTGGGGCAAGACTAGGGAACGAGTCGTCGGATTAGACCACCATTCGGGAGCCTAGACCCAGATGGACATCACGGGCGGTTGGACCGTTAGGTGTGCTGGAGACACCGTTTAGGACCCTGGACTTTACGGGAAGTCCGCCCCAAGTCATCTTGTGACTTGCTCATGTTTGGGATCGACCTAGGCGGGTCTAGGTCGGGACTTAGGATTGCTGAGCTTGGTGATTAGGGAGACGGTCCGGCTCCGATCCGGACCAAACTGAGATAAGGTAAGTGGTGCATGGATGCTAACTTGTGATTGTGTTTGTAGGTTAGCGGTGTAAATTTCGTGACCTACTGAGCAAGAGCTTCCGCTGGCGCAACAAGACGGTAGGTGCGCGAAAAATGAGTGAGTATTAAATATTTTTTAGTTTTTAGAGTTGTAGAGTCTTTTGGTTAGGATTTTTAAGAGAATTTTGAGGGCTTTCTTGCTACGTTTAATGTGTTCTTTTATCTCTAGAGGATTAGAGTTCTATATTTAAGAGTATATTATTGAGATGTTTTATAATGTGCACCGTTTAGTCGGATGTCGTCTTTTTTCTAGCTACAGATACTTTCTTTCTCATGATATTGAGATCGACCCAAGACACATCATTTCCAGTGTGTGATTAGTTATTTATCCCGCAAAGGATAAAGTCTCATGTGAAAAAGATGCACAAGAGATATGACTGGACCACATGGGATGCTCAAGTTAACCGATAGTGGAAGTCTACATGTGTGGTCATTACAGCACCGTTAGTCCTTGTTCCTGAGGTTCCTCTTGGATTGTGAGAGTGGTTGAAAATCCACACTGATACTATTATGAAATTGTTCGAGATGAGTTTTCTTTGTCGGCGCTTGTTTCATCTACTACCTTGTGATCTCCATGACGAGGTGAGGTATGCATTCCACTTACCTCTTGAATGTTGACACGGAACACTAGGGACAAGACAATATGGTTATTGTTTCTCTTACTACCTCATTAGTGTCTCTGTTATACTCGAGGCAACAGAATGAGACATCAGGAGGTGGAGGTTCTTCTTCAGAGATTCTGTGTTGGTGACTGGACGGCCCTACATGAAGAATCAGCATGTGCTGCGTGAGATAAGAGTGAGTCTGGCTCTACATGTGGCTTATCTTTCGCTCACATATGATGTTGTAAGATGTTAGGTCAGATTGGAGAGTATAGTAGAGCTGTTAGAGCATTGCATCCTTTATTAGTGACATGTCTTACTAAGGAGACGATCCTCTCATTATGTTTTCTTCATCCTCCATCCGTTGATCTCTCACCACCTGAGGTTTAGGACTATCAGCCTGAGAAGCCATTATGTCTAGACCTTGTATACAACTCCACGTCTATCTTCCAGAGGTTTGTCTAGGTTGGTCTACGAGCACATACGAGATTGTTTTCGGACAGACGACCCCTCTAGCAATTTCACAAAGCTTTTTCAAGTAGCGGTAGTAGTAGCTCAGAGACATATTCCTCATTTTATAGCTCAAGTACTGAGGACAGCTAGACTTTTGATCATGATGAAGGATGATAGAGGACTCAACTGATAGTCATCGGTGAGATTTCTTTACAACTTATTAGTCGTACGATTGTTCTTCAACTTCAAGATACTTTCCAATATCACATTTGTCCACATCAATTTGAAGTTGCGACACTTGGAGGTTGAGAGTGAAGATGTCAAAGTGCAAGGCTTGGTCTCCCATAGGTATTCCGTCAGACCTCTAGCTCCTAGAGAGCTTTGTTATATCTCGAGGTGGTTTACTTATCCTCGGAATACCGATGGGTTCAGAGGACTTTGTCTCTCGATTCTTTTGATGTTGCTCTGGTGGAGGACGTTTTGCATATTGAAGATCTCCATATCGCCATTGATATCTTTTCTTTTTCCATAGCACGTTGTCCGGGTTACTTACTCTGCACAATACCTCCATCTCTTATCTTCATCTCGCGTCTTAGAGAGTTCTATATGAGTATCATGAAGATCATTGGTGACATCATAGGATCGAGGATCTTTGAGTATGTGACACGACCTCTCGCACATAAGCAGACATCATTGCCGGTGTGATATGACGATGTGGGTTTGCTATCTACGGAAGAGATTGCTCTAGTAGCTTTTTTGGGTAGTTGAGCCCTTTCAGCATCTTGGCACTGTTGTTGTTTCTTTGTGCGAGATTGATTTATTTTGGAGAGCTATATGATAGAGGTGGAGGATGGTTCTACCCAGTAGAGATGTGTCTCCATGAGACAAGAGATAGTTTGACTCTTGAGGCACGTGAGATACATCTCATATTTGATACCTTAACTTCTGATATATCTCACAGATTGCAGTTGTCTCTGACAGGGCACAACTTCCAACAAGTTCTTCATGCACTCTTAGTTGATTCTTCCATCTCATGAGATACTAGAGCTCGACTCCGCTCTTGTTCGGACAAGGACGCAAGTTCTTGGTTCTTACCTCGACTTTGTATTAGAGCATTTCGACTTGCACCGATTATCTTCTCTACAATGATGAGGTTCTGCTTAGGCTTGGTCCAACTTGTTGTTTCGGCACTATCCACATATGAGAGTGGTGTCTCGCTTGACACCTCGAGTCAACACCTTGTTCGCTGTATTCAACAGTGGAGAACGTATAGCTACTCATGATGTCATTAGAGACATTGTGTTTGCTATAGCATGAGAGATCAATTACATGACGTGGAGAGAGCTTGGTATGTCTTTTTAGACAGAGGGTCAGTGAGAAATGACATGTACATGATGAAAGAGGATCAGGTTTCAGTGACAAATGTCGTTCTCATGGATCCGACACGAGACTCGGTGACGACACAAGTGTCATCCCCAGGATGAAATACAGGCATAGCGGCAGCAGCGAACGTGATCAAGTATAGAATATGTAGGAAGGACAATGCTTCATCCTTTTAGCCTTGAAGATATATGGATCGTCAGTCTTGGAGTTCAACGTTTCTTCGAGATTGTGTCAGAACTTATCATGAGAGACACCACAGGTATCACTTTCTCTTTCTTCTGCACTACATTCTTTAGACAGCGAGTTTTCATTGCTCTACAAAGAGTTTTAGCAGGCGCAGTCCACAAGAGAACAATTTCAGCAGGTGATACTGCTTCATTTCATGTATGAAAGAGTTTGATTTATTGATGTGTGATATTTTAGGAGCAATGGGTGACTTTAGAGAGAGGCTTAGTCTCGATGTTCTTCTTCCCTTGGGGACGTTGGTTGCTTGGTCTTTCGGTTCCCTCTTTCCCTTGTACGGCTTGATGAGGTCTTTCCCTCCGTTTGTTATTCATTACGTTACGTTTCCTCTCTTTCTTCTCATCCTGATCCCCTTGTGGATTAGAAGATTTGTAGTTTCAGTGGAAAACCTCCATCATAAAGTGACAAACTCACAAGACAAGGTTATTATAATCATCACCACAGTTCGTAAAGCTCTGACCGGGAGTGGGGGAAGTACATTATTGACTTCAAAATGTACTTGATCCACACAGCCAAGAAAAAACTGTTTCTGTATTAAAAAGAGTGTATCGAAGGAATATGGTGCGTGAAATACTTGGCCAGCGCGCAAATTGGAAGACAATGTCGCAGCAAGACATGCAGGTTCCAAGATCCCGAGGGAGCAACGTGAAAAGCCCACGGCACATGCCAAATATGGGGGCATAATACGCAGTTTCAAAGGGGGCCGCGCCTTGACCCTGGGTCTTGCAGAGGAAGTCGTGCAAGGCACGATCACCTTTTCCGTCCACGATTTGCAACTCATCCCACGCAGGTGGAGTCGTCCGACATGGCATAGCCTGAATACCCGTGCGTCCATCTAGGGTCTGTTCCGGACCCACTGTCTAGGAAAGCAGGTGCGGTCACTAGCGTAGTTCGTACCGGTACCGGGACTTGATGTTCGGCCCAATCAGAGGCCGCGACTTGAGTCGAGTTACTCTGCCGAACGAACCAGATCCTGCCACGTATCAGCACGGTACGAGTGGGGTCCCGGAGGATTTTCAGTCGCTTTTGTTGATTTTCCATTTCTCTATAGTGGGTTTTAGTGTTTACCATGGGGTAAAATGTGCGGGGAAACGATCTGGGAAACGACGAATACGGGAGCACATCGGGCCGTTAGAGCAACAAGTAGACGGTAAAGATTAGCTGAATCTCTCACCGAGAAGCTCATCCTGGGCCGATCCGTTTACCAGGATGGTTATTTATTAAAGCTTTGGACCAAGTGACCTTCCCGCCTTCTATCTCTTTTGCATTTGCCTTTTCTTTTTCTACTTCTCCTCCTTTTTCTCGCTCCGTCTGGGACTCGCTGTTGTTGCTTGAAGTGGTCCTGCCCATTCCGCTGTTGGTTACTTGTAAATGCGCAGTTTCCACCACCTTGGATCTTAATTGCATCGGATCTAGGTTCTAGTTGTAGATCCGCATTCTGGAGGTGTAGATCTGAGGAGCGAGGATCCTCTATGAGCTCGATCGAATTGGTTGCAAATATCGGGTGAGTAAAGATTTTGTGGCCGGTGGCTGCGGTGCGACTGGGACTGCCTCTGCTGCTCATTGTGGTTCTTTCATCTTCAGGGTACAAGCTCGGAAGTGTTTCACGAGCGACGCGTCTAATGTTGTCAGTGAGTTTAGACTCTGAAGCATCTGTTTCTTCATTGCGACCGTAACGTGCAGGGCGGTTTCTTAATATTTTTGAGAGGCAGGTGACCAAATTCAGGTTTCTTGCGATTGATTTCCTCTTTTCCACAGGTGAATGCGAGTAGGATGAAATTCGTGCTGTAATTCTCCAATAGGGAGGAGCTGTCGTAAGTTACACGCGGGTTGAATCTCTTTTGTGGATATCTGGAAATCGTTTGTGTGTCGGGGCTTTTGATTGTCGGGTTCAACTGATGGTAAGTAAGACGGAAGTGCCAGCTGATGCTACCGCTTCAACGGAGAGCGAAATGAATGCCGCTACAGCTCCTGAAGGCACTCCCACCAAGGATGTAAACGTGGAGGAGGATGAGAAGAAAGACGATCAGCCGGCAGAAGGCGAACCTGCTAGTGCTGCAGAAGCAGCAAAGACAGAGGAGAAGGCCATTATTTTGAACGAGGAGCTGTTGGATGGTCCCTACCGCGTAGAGACGATTAATGTCGACTCTAAGGAAGGTGGCACTGGGGCGAAGAATGGAAACGCCGATGGCACGGAGGCGGATGCCGCAGAACTTCATCCAGCCTCTGAATCTGGAAAGAGGCTTGGATTTCCCGTAGAAGAGTGGACCGAAAAGGCCAGTGCCCAAGCTAGCGCTTTGAAGAATCTGGTTCTAGATGGTGGAAGTGCAATGTCAAAGGTCATCCGGAGACTATCTGGTAAGAAAGATGACTTTGAATCTGCAGAACATTCGGAAACTGGAGATGAGAAGGTTGCCCTGGAGGCTGTGAAGGAAGAAAACAGGGACAGGGGCCTGCCTGTGAAAGAAGGGGAACCCAAGGACCGGCAATTGAAGGAGAAAGTGACAAGATGGCTTGCTCAGAAGAAGAATGAGATAGTTGGCCAAGTTGTGGATTCTTACCCAGCCGATAAGGAGGCCGCCTCGCCCGAGTCACGAGAGCCTAAAGAGGTCGTAGATCCGGGTCCTCAAATAAAGGGAAGGATTACCGTGTACACAATATCAGGGTCTCAGAATTGCCGGGCTGCTAAGCATTTCTTGAGAAGTAGGGGGCTTCCGTTTGTGGAAATCAATCTCGATGCGTTTCCGGAAAGGCGGCTGGATCTGGAAGCGAGAACCGAGAAGTCATCTGTGCCACAGATATTTTTTAATAATGCGTTCGTCGGAGGATTTGATGAATTGAACACTATGAATTCGGAGGATTTGGAGAAATTAATCAAAGATGTTAACGAAAATGACGTGCCAGCTGATGCTCCGTCGGTTCCAGTGTACGGCGAAGATTGTGCTGATGAAGACAGCAGAAAGCTGGATGAATATGCAGAGATAGTTAGAAGACTGAGAGCGGCAGTTGTTGTGAAGGATCGATTTCTGCGGTATCGAAAGCACAGCAATTGTTTCCTTGGATCTGAAGCCATCGACTTTCTTGTCGAGGATCAGTACTGTGAGAGGGAGGAGGTAAGTACTCTATCCCAACTTGTCCTCATCAGAGCCTAGCTTCTAAGTTTTCACAGCAAGTGTTATCTTTACTCCTGTATGTCCTTATAGCACCTAGATGTCCAGATTGGAACGGTGCTTTCTCTCACTGTTCTCCGGTCTTTGCACTTCCTGAGTTTAGAGGCTTAACTCACAGTCGCCATCTTGTAACAGTTATAATATAGATCCAGTGTTTGGATACTCGTGGAGATTACCCGATTTTTGGTTTCCGTGTTTAGTTGTCTTGAGGTCTGGTTGTAAGATGATGCCGCTGTTGAGTCAACCTCGCGCTTTTAGGCGATTTGTCTTATCGGTTACAGTCACTCTGTTATCTTAAGGCTGCAATGGATCCAAAATCTCGGCAGCTCAGGTCATTTACTCGGGTTAATCAGCACCGAGTTCCACTCCAGAAAGGTTCCATTTGAATGTATTTGATGGCGAATGTGTCTGTATCTGATCAGGCATCGTTGCCCATGTGCAGGCCGTGGAACTTGCAAGGAGTTTTGCAACCAAGCACTTTCTTCACTCAGTCAACGAGTAAGTTTAATTGCACACAAGAGTGTGACTTATGTGTCGGTCTCAAGCTCAAACCATTTGTTTCAGTCTTATCTATGTACATTCACGAATCATAACCCTAACTGAGCGGGGTTCTCTTTGTAGGGATCATCTATTTGAGGATGGCAACCATCTCTATCGTTTTCTCGAGCACGAGCCCGCCGTGACAGGCAACAAGTTGTTGAACTTCAGTGGTGCAACCAACGATCTGGAACCTTTACCAGCTGTGGATGTTGGGAACAAGCTCAGGCAGTTGATGCTTGCCATCTTAGAATCGAAGCTATCAAGTGATGGAAAACACGTTGATCACCATAGACTGGCTAAGAGCGAGGAGTTCAGAAGGTGAATTTTGTCTGGTTGAAAGGAGCTATTTTGTTCGGTTCTTACAAAGAAATGGTTCGGGGTGCAGATATGCGTTTCAGTTCAGATCGCGGGACTAGATAGATCATTGAATATACGTTAGATCGGTTTTTTGGAATTTTTATACCGCTCAGTGTACGAGCAGTATCATGAGGCGGGGTCTAACATTCATTGCGCCAAGCCCCTCAGAAGATTTATGGGAGCCGAGTTCAGGTGATTTACGGCGGGAAACCTGTCTGTGTTAGCGTGAATGTCTGGCCGATGTGATCTGCTAACTCGTCTGGATGATGTTGCAGATATGTGAAACTCACGGAGGAGCTCCATCGGATTAATCTCCTTACGTTGTCAAGAGAGGAAAAACTTGCATTTTTCACAAATATTTACAACTCGCTCGTTATTCATGCTGTCGTGCACCTTGGCTACTTCCCCGTTGGAGCGTTGGAGAGGAGGAAGTTCTTTGGGGACTTCCAGTACCTTGTTGGTGGCTACGCATACTCCCTATCAGCTGTTCAGAACGGACTGTTGCGTGCAAACCAGCGTCCACCTTTGGGCCTAACGAAACCCTTTGGTCCTCGTGATAATCGTGTCAAGGTAAGCCTAGGTATCTCCTGTTGTGCAGCCAGTGACGTGATTATTTGACCTCCGTATCGCCACTTAATGAGTGCTTCTGATGCATGTACACGCTTCCACTGTACAGGTAGCTTTGGCTGAGCCTGAGCCTCTCGTTCATTTCGCCTTGGCCCGAGGACCTCAGTCATCTCCAGCCATTAAATGCTACTCTGCTGGAAGAATTGATGAAGAGCTGAAATCTGCGGCTAGTGAATTCTTTGCGGATGGTGGAATTCAAATCGACTTGGGAGCTAAAACTGTATCACTTGATAGGATTTTTAAATGGTAAGACATACCTTGTATGAAGGTCGTGTTTCAGTGTACACCTGCAATCCGTCATAACGTACTAGCATCCGTGATGGTGCCTCGGTAAATTTACATCGAGTAGTAATTGCTTAGTTGTATTAGCAACACATGGCGAAGGAGTCAACTGCTATGTATCTTTCCATCACATTGCGGTTGTAGTGACGTCTTCATCTTCTACTTCGACAGTTGCTAAAGTCTGGATGACTTCCACGGTACCTTAAAACTTTCGCGCAGGATGAGGACATGGCGAAAGCAACTATTTCTCCTGCGGACGGGATCGCCTTGCTTTCGCTCCCTTGAAATCCTAGATTCATTTAACGAGTTTCGTACCTATTTATTACTAACCCGATACACCTTTCGGTTGAAATTGGTACAGGTACAGCACCGACTTTGGAAAGAGCGAAGTAGAAATTTTGAAGTGGATTCTTCCCTACTTGGAGACGAAGAAATCCGAGCAACTAACTAAGTTGCTGGATGATACCGGTCTCAAAGTGACGTACCTTTCCTAGTTTCGCTGTAAATACTTCAGGTAGTTGGTGTATACGCTCTCCTTGGCGGGGGTATTTTGTTTCTGGTCTGATGAATATTATTCCAGCTTAGAGACCATAGCGCCGTGGTATGTACAGATAACAGTGAGCAGTTCTTGCTGTCAAATTTTTCTCCTCTAACCTCACTCGGGAGTTCAACCTTAATTGAGCCTACGGTGAACCAAGTCCTGAATACTTCAAGTAGAATGACTCTAGTATAGTCCTAGACAGACAACCCGTGCTCTGAATTCAGATGCACTATCAGATTTGCAGCCAAGAATGGTGATTGATGCCGTCCTGCGCGAGCCAGTTATCTCCAGTTATTGAATTAATTTTGTGCCATACCCTATCGAGTAGACTTGTTTGATGGGTTAGAGCTGAACACTTAAAAAGTATCTTAGTAGCCTCGCGCACCGCGATCTGTCACCAAGGATTGCAGCTCTCATTAGAGTTCCCCCAATTTTGGCGTGGGAAACTTTGAGCTTCGCAACAACAGAATCTTATGGGATGATTATCAACGCAAGGCTGCAGTTCGTGCGCTCTATATGGTGTCCCCTGTGTGTAGTGGAATCAAATGGTTGTGGACTCATACCATGGCATCAGTTTTCGGTTCTACGTAATCATTGGAATGCATAATTAGTCTACGGTGCAGTGAGCTTTGCGGGTACAGTCTTGTGAAAATCTCTAAGTTCGAATGTACCCAGTTGTGTCCAGTTTTGGTATTCCAGTGCTAGCATACACCAGTTTCTGCGTTGCCTACAGGCGTTTGGATGGCATGGGTAAATGACACGGAGACATAGGCATGTGTTGTAACCTCCCGATTAAATGCAGTGGCCAGAGCTTCTTGAGGTAAAGGAACACTGGCGATTCTTCAGGTGGTTGTACACCAAGAGTCCTCTTACGAGTATATTCCAGTAGACGGAAATCCTATGATATGCTTGCCGACTTTCTGTGCTGAGTCTTTGCTCAAGTGTATGGGTCTTTGCCGGTCAAAAGTGTCGACTGGCTGGTCGAGCGTTATCTGGAAGAAACTGCCGCACGTCGAGGGTGCGTGCTGCAAACAGATCCTCTTGGACTATACCTGGAACTGATGAGTTCGGGTTTTCCACGTGCTGAAGCAGAGTGGACAGTGAGAGTCCAGAGCTCGTTATCGGGTATACTCGAATGTTTTGACAGGTTAACGATCCTTCATCATGATTCATGATTCAGGTCGCGGATTTCCTAAGCTTGCTTCTAGATGCTGGCAATTTAACCCTTTTTCTCGTGAAAGCTTTTCCGCACTGAATCCGCAGTCGTCATGTTTTCAACGGTATAGTTTGACGGAAAACCTTCAAGTGCGATTGTTCGTCGAGAATCATCCGCTATTTCCATGTTTTCATCCTTGTTTCTAGGGCTGTTTCACCGTTGAGCTTCTGCTCTCCGCCACTTTTTGTTGAGATCGGATGCTTTCCTTGAGAATCTCTTATATATCAGTATTTCGAGCTCTGACCGAAAGGGGTTACAAGGCATGGCAACACCTTTTCCTTTTCCATCCTCGGATTTCCGCGCCTTCAGCTCCACCCTCTTGTTCTCGGTATTTTAGAATCCTCGAGTTGCACAGATTTGGTATAGTCCGTAAGATGAACTGGCAGACAATGCGGTTAGGGTTAAGAAAGGATTCTGCTAATATCACTGGAATTTCCGAACTAATTAAAACCTATTAGTTTTATTTGAAGATGATAGAAATTAGATTAATTTCCGGTTGCAAAGGCAGAAAACTGCACCTCGAGTTATGCTCGATTGAAAAGTAAATAAGATATTTATTAATGAATGTTAATAACTGTGAGTTCTCCACTAGAAAATATGCATGCTCGATGAACCTGTGGGAATTTTGCTAGTTTATTACTATTGGGGAAATGAATAAACGTTAAAAAGAATTTAGCAATTAAACAGATAAAAATCAAAATTTTAAAATAGTGAATATTAAATTATTCCTGAAAACAGGAGGAGAGCAGAAAATAAACTGTAAATCTTGAGTCAACTGCGGCGCTTTAGAAGGTAGAAGTCCGAAAAACTATAGTCATAATGTATTAATTTAATATGAATTTAATATAATAATTTTTAAAAAATATAGATATTAAATTAAATCCCTGGATATTTGAGGTGAATATGCAGCTGCTATGGTTTTGAATGTAATGTGAAGAAAGGCGATATGTAGACGGTGAGAGTTAAGTGTTTAGAGGAAAGAAGTTGAAAAAAGGAGGAAGAAGTTGTTATTTGAGGGAAACTTGGAAATTATCAACTCTTGTTTACTTTAATATATATTGTAGATTTCTAGAAATTATTTAAATCTTAAGTTTTCCAGAACCATATTAAATCCTCCAAATGAAGCGAAGAGGTCTTTAATCTGCGAATTTGATGGTAAGAATTGAGCAAAAGTTACTGCTATTTATCACTGTCAAACCGTTCGTTTTTCTCCTTTTCTACCATTTGATGATTCCAAGATGTTCCTTTGCTCCTTTTATAGGAAGGCGGCAGTGCGTCCCAAGAACTTTATTATTAGAGAAAAAGATTCCAAGATGTTCTCGCTCAGCAGATCCACACTTACTCTATAGTTGTTTATTTGCTTATTCACCCATGTGCAGTTCGCGATAGCAGTCCAGTCAATGGATCATTTATTTTGCAAAAAATCAAACTTCTCGCTTGGAAAATTCGAGCTCTGAAAATGACGGAGCTCATATTTTCTGAGATGAATTTGTTTTCGTACCATACGCTCTCGACAGTTCGGAGTCGGCGTCCATTCTCTTTCTGCACGTACGTTATATGCGTGTCGTGCTAGAATTCAGTTTAGGCAATAATTTTCATAACTGTTTTTTCTTCTACACTGGACGATACATTGTGGTCCACTATTTTTTACCACATAAGCAGTTGCTATTATGCAGACGTACGTTCGTTTCTATTCCTCTGGAGTCTGTTCAACGGTGGACCTCTATATTCTGTTATCGTATGGCTCTGTTCCTGTTTCTAGTTCTGGCTATAGAAAACAAGTCTGACAATGAACAGTGCGAAGAGTTTATTACAACTAGATAAAGTAACGCTGCGAACAGCCGGAATTTCTTACAAGCAGCAAAAGTAACGCTGCGAACCACATGAGTTTATTACAAGTAGAAAAGTAACGTTGCAAACAGCATGGATTGAATAATAAGCTTTTCAAAAGCTTTGAATTTAATACTAACTTGTCATGTTTTAATAACAGAGAGCAGAACCAGTTTTTTACTTGTGGACGATTTCTTTATAATCTTCCACTGTGAACCGGAACAAAAAGGACTCCAAGAGATCTAGAGTCTTTATAGTGATACTTGCGTTTGGAACTGAAGGAATTAAGTATTTGACTAAACCCTGTTAAAATACTTAATACTTTAGATTTAAAGGGTTAGGGTAAACCCATAAAATAACTGCTATTGAGTTAGTTTATGGGTTTACCCTAACCCATTAAATCTTCTAAAGCAAGTGGGCCGCTGAACGACAATCAAGAGTCAAATATCAACATTAATATCAAAATCAGGCAAATGATTTACTAAAGGTTCTTTCCTTATCCATACCTTCTGGAGAGGTTTTTCTTCAAAGATCTTCATAGTACTTAAGAATCTGTTGAATAAATACACAACAGTCTCCATCCACAAATTATAGACCAACCCTATACATGTCATTCCAAAGGCGTGACATCATATCAAATATCTGGTTACAAATGTCATGTGAGACAAGCCCACGATCATCATCATTCTCTTCATTTGTAAGCTGATCATCTAATATTGACACTGACAATTATCTTACATTCAACACCAAAACAAAACGATTCTTTTCATGTTTCCAAGTGTTTCCAGTACACTTTGTGCCAAATACGTATACTCTTCTGTTTGAAATTACGACAAGTCATATCTTGTTTAAACCACCACTCCCTTGAGCGCTCATACATTACAGACTGTCTTTATATATTGCACTGCCTAAATTTAGACGCAAATATTCTAGTTTTTTGTCGATAGAAAATGTTAGATGACCAACAAATTATTTGATAAGTAATAATTTTCTTTACGAAACCCGCCACCTAATTTAAAATAACCGGCTATTAGTTACTATCATTGGCAATTTGCTAGAAACTCACAAAATTATTTCCTAGCACTTAAGTTTCTCGTGGAGCTTTACTTCTGTACGTTATATCAGTATATTAACGAGAGAGATATATGGAGTTGTGAATATACGATTTATTGTGATCTAATTACAAAGCAGAAAAAAACATTCCTTTGTTTTCTTTTATAAGAGGAGTGAGAAGAAATAAATTTCTCCTGACTTTTTTGATTTTGTCTGATTCGTTTTCTCAAAACCACACTTAGCTATGTAATGCACAGCAATATTGAAAATGCATGTGAAGTTAAAACCAAAACAACGGTTAGCTTTGCAGATATAGCAACAAACTGTAAGCACTTAACTCCTTAGCACAGAGTTTAACCTCCTTAATGTCATACAGCACAAGATGACACCCAATAGATTCTTTTGATTCAAAAAGAGTAAATCTTTCTAGCATAAAACATTTAGTTCAGTTCTCTATGATGTAAGTTCGTAATAAAAGTAATCATGATCGTGAAGGGAAAGACCCGTCAAGAATAATTCCTGCCAGTTTCTGGCTAGTAAATCCTCAAACAGCTCAGCTTGCGAAAAGCAAGTGCACATAGACCTCTCTCTACTTTCTCTACTTTCTTTCTTTCTGCTTCCACTTGTAAGCAAGTGGAAGCAGAAACCTTCCTCGTATTTGATTCATATGTCTGGCAAGCTCTGTTATCTGTCAGGCTTCGGCAGGAAATACAAGTAGCATTCATCGACATGGTACAATATGATTTCTCAGTAACCCGTAAAACCTTGATGGTTTTTACGGTACCATTTTTCTTTGTTAACATCGGGCGTTTAGAAAGCAGATAAACTCTATGATTATGTGTCTAGAGCCATATCTCGTAAAGCTGTAGATGAAAATGTTTAAGCTGAACAGTTTCAAGTTCAAACTTACCCCAACTTTGCAAGAAGAAGAGCATCTTCACTTCCATGAACGCTTTTACTCTCTTTGCTAAGATCACGGACGCTTAGCATGTAACCCATGTAGAGGCATGTTCTCAACTCCTTGCCGTATGAGACTTAAATCGAACATAATCCAAGTAAGAAGGTAAGTGAGTATGATGAACTCAAAATGAACAGACAATCTTAATGTGAAGAATATGTAATAGAGTTCTAGAAAACTGCAGTCGCGTTCCGTAACATTCCTAATATTCAAATTCACTCGGTCATTTAGAACCATCGAGTTTAGTGCTGCGGGAAGCTCTGTTGGAGAGTGACTCTCGTGATATAAGGTCCCGAGGGTACCTTATAACCGAGAGCCCTAACAAGGGGCTACACATCAATACATCAATCAGTCTCTGCGTGGACCAAAACCATGATGAAATACACGGCAGATCGAAGGTTGCCGATCTCGATCTCGCAAAGTGGGAAGGAGAGCATTGCTCCGAAATCTGAAGTCCACGCAATACGACCAGAGGGACCACTGCAGCGCCCAAAAGCATGGAGAAAAAGAATGGATAAAGAATGGCTGAGCGATCGCGCGCTGATATACTGACAAGTTGCATTCAGATATAGGCTGTGCAGGCTACTGAAAGGACATACATTCTTTGAGGCGTACGAAGATAATGCGAAAAGCGATTCTTGAAAGTCCCTACTGTAGGTAACAGATCTCGTAACTCGTCGAAACAGCCTCAAATAGGTCAAAGAATGCCACTATGTCAACGGCTTGGCGCGTTGCGTGTTGCAACTTGGCAGCTCGTCTGAGGCGCCACGTCAAGTGCTTTTGAGAACCTGCATGATCTGGTTGCCATCTTGCCACTCGTTGCGTGGCTCGTTCCGCTACATGAGATGCAAAACTGACTGCTTCTCTGCAAAAACTGCAGCAGGATGCAGTGGGCCAAGTGTCTACATCATCCGACACATGTACCGGCACTTCGGTCGCGCTTGCGACGAGGGCTACCGCCAATTGAGGTTGGAGAGCTCTTATAGCAGGAGTAAGCAGTTATAACCCCGTAATGCACAACTGTGCTTTGCTCAATACTGCTCTGCAGGAGTCTAGTATCGGGAGTGATCTACTGGTTTCACAGGTACACTGAAGGCGGGACCCACAATCCCTCGTGGATAGCAGCTGCGGAGGAACCTTCAACAGGTGGGTTTTGTTCGTAAGGCGAGGAGGACGACAGTGAGCTCTGTAACGACGAGGAGCTGAATTGTTGGGTAGAAGTCCCGGAGTTGTTGTGAGGGGGTCGTTCATGTTGCTCCCATCAATTCTATCGCTTCCTTAAGCCATCAATTCTATCTTCTCGAACTTCTTCTAACTCCAGTTTCGCACTGCGGTACTAAAAATTTTGATTTCCGACACAAGATTGTCAAACACCGCAGGAGCTGCAGCTATGTCTGAGACTGAAGCATCTGGTACGCACCGCTTCCTCCTTGTTAGTTTCGGCATCTTTTTGTGGAGGAGAGAATTTTTGCTCCTTACCGCAAAGACTGTATTGTTGTATCTGCATCATAGAAAGATGGAGGATCTGGTTACTTCTGAACTTGGGGATCAGTAGTTGAGTACTGGTCGGGAGCAATTCAGACTAAGAGTGTTGGCTGACTTAGATAGCATGAGTTGAGCTGGTGGTACTATTTAGCAAGATTTTGTACTTCTGTGTGGTTGTGGGCCAACTTCAGGCATTAATCTGTGGATTGTTTATTAGTTTAGGTCTAGTTTCTTTTAGTGAGCTCGAGGCTTGTTCGTCCAGTGGCTGTCTTCAATTAACTTTTGGTCGTCAGTACTGGTGTAATCATCTAACCTGCACTCAGTAGTGTGCAGCGATTAGAGGGTTAGTCTGGTATGTATTACCGTGCTCCATGTCAGTCTGGTGAACCTCCTTGCGATGACCTTTTTTGTTGGAGGGCAGCTTTAGTCCCGCTTTGACTGTGATACCAGATTTTTAATGTATTTGACCTTTTTCCTGGCTCTAGGATCAACACCCATGGAGCAGAACATATCCGAAGAGTCTGCCAAAACTGCGAACGATCAGCCGGGCATGAAGGGGATCGATACCGGCAAGGAATTCGGGAGGCTGGGAGTCAACATTTTGCCCCAAATTCTAAGACTGTGAGTTTTACCTCCATAGATAGGAGAAATAAAAGAAAAATTTTCTGTATGGTCATAAAAGTTTCAGTCGTGAGATCTGTCAGCACAGGTTCAGTATGACAAACTCTCGGATTCCTTATCCGAGCTGTAGTATCGGACTTCCGGCTAAACAGCACGATATCGAATACAAGTTCAGAATTATGATGTTCTTGACTGTTCCTTAATTGCATCGTCGCTTTCTCGCTGGGGCTGTTCTGTAGTGGTCCTTGTTGGAAGTTATTCGCCTGTGGTGGGGTGCATTTGGCAGTTCTGTTGTTTTGAACTCTGCCCTCATAATGTTGCAGATATAACTGCGAAGCCACAGCTCTTGATTTTGAGGTTTATGCTCCGGATGCGACATTTGAGGATCCGCTTATGTGTGCAAAAGGGTAGGTATTGTCATACAGAATGGATGACGGATGACAAGCGTTTCAACTTCTGGAACGGAGCAGTGCAAGACGGGGAAGCCCAATCCTAGCTACTTGAGCTACGGGAATAGATGTGAATTTCAAATCTTAGTTCTTCATTAGTCCGGGAGTTTATAAGTTAGTAGTGAAAATTTCCATCTGAAGTATGTCATTTTTGGGTTCTGTCGCCATTACTCATTCCTATGTGAATGTGGGATAAGTTTTGTCAGTGTGATACTGAATGATGGTTCCGTATCTTATGCAGGGTGAAGCAGATCAAATCAGCGTTTTATGCAATTCCGAAGGTAGTCACGGAGATATCTGTTAGGGACGTCTGTCATGTTACATTAGAGACATAGGAAATGGTGAGGAACAAGGTACAGAAATGTTTGTCTAAGCTAGAGTCGAGTGTGGAACATCACAGTTCTTATCAAAATGAGTTCACGAGGTAATAGCCGGCAGTGATGGACGTAGGAAAGTGCCTTCCTTGTTGCTCGTGAAGTCGTTCACTACTGACCTTCTTAAGGAAGGTGTACCCCTCGTGTCTTCTGACGAAAGTGGTGTTGCCTTTATCAGGTTTTCAGTGAGGGTAAAATTGGAGATTACTACGTGCAAGAAGAAGAAACAGGCCCTGGAGAGGGAGAGGTGCGGTGCCTTTCAGTTGTGACGTTGTTTCACGCTTTTGATTCGTCCTAATACACGGATAAAGCTTTTTAACTCAGATGTGATCGTGGGATGCGCCTTAAACCTTAGCCTTGTTCGATGTCGACCCCGGAGGCCTTACGGTCATGCTTGTCTTGGCAGATCCGTATAGACAACATGCAGCACTATAGAATTTGGGGCCAAGCTATCGATATGAGATCTCTCATCAAGCTTCGGGTGCGTTGAGTTTGTGACGACCACTCCCTTTATCTCTTATGAGGGCAACCACATTCAGCTCGTAGAAGTCGTGAACTGTTCCTTGCAGAACTTCTTTGCTCTTCTTAATATCTTCAGATATCTCCTTGTCACAGGTTAAAGATGGGAAAGTCGTCCGACATGAAGACCTGTAAGCTTCTCGCACAGTTCTTCCAACATTCTGTCACATGGTTTGAAGCTCTGTTCAGGAATATGTGTGGCCTGTGGGAGATAGATTGGAGGATGCACTGTGAGGTCCACTGACTGATCGTTGTTCCGCAATCTGACAGATGGGATAAGAACGCGTTGTGGACGAAACACAGTGTGAGAGTTCCACTGGTTGGACGAGCAGCTGAAGGTTGGCGTCGATTCAACATGCTTGTTACCCACACCCTCATGGGATTCGGCAAGGATCCCCGTCGACACTAGGAACGAAGATGGTAAGTATGTACTGATTCTCTTATTCTCAGTTCTCAGTTAACACATGAATCCGGTGAATTATAATGTTATCACGAGTCCGGGTCATGTTATCTAGGCTCGAGACCTAGAGGTTGGGTCGCTTCCATGTTATCAAGCTTTGTGTGTGTATGTGTCGTTCCTCATGCAGGTGAAGCATGCATCTGGGCTACTGCGAGCTGCACTCATCAGCTAGTGTTTATTCGGATGTTAGCACGGAGTGAGGTCGGTGACTATACACTACTTTCGTTGAAACAAGTTGAAGAAAAGTGAAGCCTTCGAACTGGTCATAGTCATTGGGTACAATCTTTTCAACAAAAAGCTTTCTGTACTTGAGGAGTATCAAGAACCATTTTACGGTAGTTTCCACCACGAGCTTTGAAGTACATACAAGCAGCCGGGCGCCGGCTGAATAGAGGGATACGTTCGGGCTCGGGCTTCTAAAAGAGATATCTATCAAAGAGTTACATTGACGGTGGGCTGTATAGGAAAAAGGAGAGATGTGAGAATTGGTGAACTTTGGGTTTACTAGGTTCCAGCATTGGACGTTTAGACTTTGTACTGTCATTCTTTGTGGGCGCGCGGCAATGAACACTTGTAGTTGATGAGGCCTGTGCATTGTGTATATTGTAGACTGTACTATCGAAATATTGTACTGTACGAGCAATAAAAATTTGAACCAAAGGAGTTTCCCGTGCGAGCTGAGGCTGTGTACGCGACTGTGTCGAGTTATCTATCAGGTCATAGATGAATGGCCTACGGGGGCGAAATTTTGTATGAACATAACGCCGAGGAAGGTTTTCGTCTAATGCAGACCAACTTATTGAGGATCAGAAATTACAGTATGTGAAGAAAAGCTGACTCTGCGTCTTCACAGTAACCTCACCGCGAAGTTGTTTGGAGGCCACTGGCTACAACATCATCAGAACACTGATCGCTACATGGTACATAGGAGCATATCATGTACGTAGGTGATGGAACACTTCAAGAAGCGTGTATTTTGTTATTCTTGCAACACAAACTCTACTCCAGTTAATTTCCCTGCCTTACATGTATTAACAGTATATTATTATGTGCAAGCTCATCGGACCATGAATAAGACATACTTAACTCGTATACTCCTTTTAATTGCCCTGCCGTACATATTATTGTTAGTTCGTGGCTAAGATTGTAATGTCGGAGTGTCAGAAAAGTACTGAGAGATGGACTCTCTCCGTAGACTTGATCTGGCCATTGCGCCATTGTTTTCCTTTCACCATACTCTCGTGAAAGCACTTCCTTGATATGCCTCCGTTAGCTTGATGGGAGAGTTTCCACCTCTCGAGCTCGATACTCGCACCTCTCTGACTGGAGACTCTCAAGTTGGGGTGCAGGCACCATACCCACACCTCTATGAGTCGAAACTCTTAACGTGAGAGCAAGCTCGATCTTCGCACCTCTCTGATCGAACATGACTCGTATCGTCGTACGAAGAGCGAAGCACGAGGTCAAACCTTAAACTTCCAGGTTCGAATGTGTGAGCAACAGTTTCATATCTAGCTGGGGTCAACTCATGAACAACAAAACGATTTTCCTGTTGTGTTGGGTACGTGAGTTGATCGATGAATTCTATGACAGAAACATATCAAGCTAAAACCAAACCAGAGAAGAAAACTAAAACCATATCTTCCTTTCTCACTAACTGGCGTTATCCTACAAACACCTCCATTTTAGCGACAGAGAATTGTTTCACTACTTGCTCTACCTCAGCACGTGACTGATGGTACCCAGACACCAGGTCTGGATACGGAAAAACAATGGCGTTATACCTGATCGATTTTCACGAGGACATTATTTTCTTTGATGATTTTCTCCCTGAGTATTTCGTGGTAATTGTTTTGGGGTATTATTGTTCACTTTAGACAGACATTTAACAAAGAGGCATGAGTATATACTGGCAGGAAAGCTGCCTTTTCATAAATAAAAGAATCAAAGACGAGCTAAATTCAACATTCTAGGGGAGTACTCCAATGAATTCTTCTCTTCCACTGCAAAAACACGACTCAAAAAACACTGTGATCTTGTACTTCAACCGGAAGTCTATTTAATATCATTTTTCCGATCATTTGTGTTCAAAGAATCTCCCTTGATGTAATACTTCTTTGGGTCTTACCTTAGTACCCTCAAGGTAAATTGCTCCTAGGTATTATTAAATTATCTCCTAGCTGTCTTTGACTCTTAATTAAGCTACACGTACAATCGATGAGAAGCATTGTACCTCTTTGAAATTTCCACTGTGTGAACTTTGATTCATAAATTCCTGTTTCTGTTGCAGTACCTGCATTTTATACTGGAGACTCTTCTTCCTGGACTTTGGAAGTTCCAGTTCATGACTCTATTCTATAAGAAATCAGACAGAGAGCATTTTCGAGCGAGGGCAAATATCCAAGCACTGAAATTTATATGAAACTTTTTTGTACCGCGTGGAAGGGCTTGATAATAGATTATTGGAAAACAAAAGGAATTTACTATTTATAGATAGGTAATGTTTTATGATGTATGCAGGCCATCTCACTGCACTCTGTTTACAAGGTTAAGAGAGAGGATATTCACCCATGTACACTTAGAAGTGGACTGACATTAATTTATATTCTAATTCTTTTAGCGAGAAAGGTTAGAATATAAATTAATGTCTTCATAAAATGACACGGTTTGGGAAGTAATGTTTCGGTCTTATTTCTCCCAGCAGCATATCAACCCGGAGTCTACTTATGGTTTATATCCGGATGAGTTTGCTACTCCGAGACTAGTTAACATATATCACGTATGAATTAATTTACTTTTTATAATAATATATTTTAATAATATTTACATATTTTCTGATAAGAGAAAACTAAATTCACTGTAGAAGGCCGTGGGGAAGGATATGTGCTTTTCCTAGGTCAAATGTAAAGGCTTGGAAGCAAGACCAGAGCTAGAAAAGAACAATACAAAATTTCCCAAGTTTAAAGAATGTAGATGAAGCTCGTCTCGCTCAAAGAGCTACCATTATTTTGACTTGTTCTATCACTTCTTTATTTACGTGATTTCTCGCTGATGATTTATCTCCACTCTACAAGTAAACTTTCTTCTCGCTGATAGTATTATTTGCCAAACTGCAAACCACGTCTCATCTGGAATAGATTCCTACCAGTAGGAAACTTGAACTTTTGTCCGTATTTGACGTATACGTAGGTCGCTTTGGATGCATGTTATTATTCTCGTATTCTTAGTTCCTAGTTCCGATGATAAGCTAAATATAAAATCTTCTCTAGTTAAAGTTCTGCACTAGTGAAGTGATTGATTAGGTATAATTAATTTATCCTTTTTATCTTTTCTTTGGGATCTTTGCATAAGCTTTGGGGCTGTCGACCATGCCTCATACCTGACCTGACCAGATGCTAGGTGAGGTTTTGTGTATACCATAAAACTATCTTCTAGAGCAAAGCATATCACTTTAATTTGCGAGCCATTTCTATGTCTAATGGGAACCTAATGGAGATGGACCCTTGAGTCGCCCACTTGAGATCCATTTAACATTGGCTGCACAACTTCATCGATTTCTAACATCCATACATGTTTAGCCTCGCAAAAGTCTTATGGGGATGTTATGAGAGATCTCATGACTCAGATGAACTTTGGCTCAAAGCTATGTGAAGACCCCTTTGCGATCCAAAAGTTCTTCCTCTTTCATAATGAATCCGCTATATCTTTAATTCGTAACATTTGCATCCCTCGTAAGAAATTTACAACAATCTTGTTTCTTGCTACTTCCGTCATGTTGGTGAGAAATTCTAATCACGATCTATATTGTCATGATCGAATATCGGTGTCCAAGTGGTTTAACCTATAGTTCTCTAAGAGAAAGGTAGTGAGTTCAATCTTGTGGGCACAGTTGAAAGTGCATGCTGTTGCAAACTGTTAATGAAGCTTCTGGTCGTAGTCTTTCTGTGGTGGACTCATATGGAAATTCTCATGTTCCTGGAAGACCTAAAAGAACAAGTAATATTATTTATAGATGATTATCCTTCTATTATATTTCTCATGTGCAATTTGTAGTAATGTCTCATATACGGCGCTAAGTTAACTTCACATGCAGGCATTTGAAGTTAACATAATCACCTAGCTGATGTTCGATTGCAGTTAACATCAACAATTAAATTTTTATTTTCGGCACGGATCAATGATAACCGGCAGTGCTGTCTCATAACACATTTTTTATTTTCCCTTCTACTTTTTTAAGTAATCTATAAATCAACTATAAACAAAGCGGAAGATAAAAGTGAAAATATATTGATTATTCCCATGAAAAAACATTTCTTTTATTCCAGAGGTCGAGCAGTGCTTCTCGCAATGGTTATAGTTTTATTATTTTATTTTCACAGTTTTGCATCCAGGTTCAATACGCTTTATATTTTTGCAAATATAAGTTTAACTTTTTTTTATTCCGTCTCGAACAAGTATCATCTTGGTATAGAATAGACTTTATACTTCTAAAAATATAAATTTAATTTCTTTTGTATTTCTGTCTCAAACAAGTATCACCTTGAAAAGTTCAACTGAAAACTCATGGTTTTCCTTTCGATCAGTAAAAATTCTATTTTTCAAAGTTATCTAATTATTTTTATCATTCTATACAACATTATTTTTTTCTCTGGAGTGCATTGTAATCAGTAATGAAAGTGAATTTTGACCCTAATTTTCTGCTTTTCCCCTTCTTCTTTCATCCCAGAAGGTTTCCCAAAAAGTAAGAAGATGCGTTCCAGTTGTGAATTTGTAATCTTTGTCAAAATTCGAGGTTTACATTTTATCCGGTAGATTTTCTTTTCTTCACTTACTATCCAACTACTATAGCTAACGCACTTTATGGGGAATAATATCGTGCTACCCCCAAAGTCCTCTGTCAAGACTGGAAATTTGTGTTTCCCTTTTCTGCTAATGCGAGAGCGCCACGTGACAGCTCTTACTGGGGCAGCTCACGCTGGTGGACAGTTGGAAGAGCGCAGGTTTCACCAAGTGGCGACCATGCGCCGCATTGAACTGCGACGGAGACGGAAGGTAACTGGAACGAGGGTCGCGATCATAGACTGCGAGTGTTCGAACGAAAGAAACCACAAAACCGATTTGGAGTCGGATCGAGTGGGTGGATTCTCGTTGTTGGAAGATTGTGGTTGATTGGAAGACAGAGGTGATCGTTTCTGAAGGCGAGAGAGTGAAGGCAGCGAGTGAGTGCGTTGTGAAATGGATCAGGAATCAGAGCCACCGCCAAAGAGCAAAATAGATGCAAAGGAGGATTTGGTTTTCTTGACATCCGGAGCGAAGGAGAAGCTGTCGACGACTGTGGTGGGCGCGTCAGAGACTGCGTACAAGATGATGCATCCGTTCAACAAAGAAGCGCGCGAGCAGGCGACAGAGAAAGCGAAGGAGCTCAAGAGGAACATTTCTCAGAAACAAGCAGCCATTAGAGCCACGGCTCACGAGCAAGCGGAGGCAGATAGATTTGCATCTGCAACCCATTCTTTGGCCTCCGATCACGAGGCGCCTCTGAGTCCTGTCCCGACTTCAGATGGCATTATCCAGGAAGAGCGAGCTGTTGGTGTTCATCCGCACATGGAGCCGTCACCAGCGCAGCCCTCGGAAGTGCAGAACGTTTATGCTGGCGGAGTGCCAGATGGTTCTCGCTCCGCGGACTCGAGCTCCGACGGGTCCAATCGAGCTGGAATCGCCCCTGCATCAGCAGAGTATCAATCCGCTTGATGCGAGAGCCCGTTCATAAAGATGTAAAATAGCAGTAAACAGTTCACCGGAGGCTGCGGGACTTCTATGAGGGACGTGAATGGAAGACTCGCAGCAAGGAACTTCATCCATCCACTCAGGAACGGAGCGCGAGATCGCTGCTTCAATCTTGTATTATGCTACAGATGTTATAATAACATCTGTAGCAGCATACATTCTGTCTCTCCCTGTAAGTTGGAAATCGTTACTGATATTTCGTCGTCGATTACTTGAAGGAGAAGTTCCGTGGCCAGAATTACATTCGTGCCTTGTGATTAAACATTAGAGGCTGGCGGCTTCGAGTCGGATTCAGTCTAACAATATCTGTGACTTCCAACTGGGAGGCATTTGATGCACTTACTTTCACCATCAAGCGCTATGTAAATAATACGATTGATTCTTGGAATGTCTGATTTCTTGGAAAAGAATCCTCTGTCGTGTTCATGGGCGGATGTATTTCGTGTGCTTACATTTAGTCCATGCCAGCAGAATTTCGGGTAGAGTTTTGCCTCGTTTTGCCGTTGGAGTAATGACAGAAGAATCGACATTAAAAGTCTACTCCGATGAGAAACTTACAGTTTGTTTATTCCGGAATATTACATTCATATCTTCTACAGCTCGCAGAGCAACAAAGTCTTGGATGACACTCGTATTTCAAGTGCATTTCGTGGTTTAAATGCCTCTGACACTCCCAAGAGTAACTGAGAGGTGTAAAGTTGAGGTGCACATTCGTTACACAATCCCAAGGCTTAGCGAGGACTTCGTAGCAAAACTCTCGATAAGACGACCGAAGTTCGAAGAATGGTCCATCAGCCATCCTAAAAGCTAAGTAAGGACGGAGATGTCGGATCCTTTGTTATGTTATTTTCTCTAGCAGGCGGAGAGACGTACATATTGACGAAGATGGACAATGAAGAAACTCAAAAGTTGACCGCACCCGAGTATTTGAGTAGAACTTCTCAAACTCGACGAACCACCCGCTCCAGAGCTGAATCCCTCCCAAGATAGTCGAACCGGATAGAGATTCTTACAAGCCACGCTACTCATATCGAGATACTAAGCTGACTTTCATGGCTTGGGAGGGGTACCGAACACAATTTTCTGTATACGAAGAGAAAGACCCAAAGGATGGGTGAACGTCATTGCTCATTACTCATTTGCTTCGGTAAGGAGGTTGTGGATGAGTGACATCATATGTCTACTGAACAAAATGGGAGTACAAATAGGAGGCACAGTTTCAAGAAATACAACTTTCATCTGATAAGTTGCCTGCATTGAGTGTGTAAAATTTACCGTTGAACGTTTTATCATACATAATTGGCATTCTGACTTGCAAGCGTTGCAACGCCATCCATCCATTGCCATCGTTGAGGTGAAAGTTGATGCTAATCATGCAGGCCGGCGTAAACGGACAACAACCGCAAGAGCAAGGCATTTCTGGTCATGACTGAGAGTGTAAGATTACTGCAACATTGGCTTCCGATGCTCGACATTCATGAGACCACCCTTTCACTAACAATACACAAACTTTAGAAGGTATGTTACAAAATCCCTGTCGAAAAACTCTTCCTATCTAATTGTCTCAAGCTGCTTAAAACTAATGGTTCAGTACACGAATACGTATACAAGACTCTTATAGAAGGAGTCGCTTTGCAATCTGTTACAGTGTCCAGCCAACACTAAGTGCTACCATCACTTGTTTAGGATTACAGTCTGCGGTTAGCATTCCAGATGTTGTAGGTACTCCGAGAGGTTGAGATGCAGACCTCTAGCAGCACATGCTGAAAAGAAGAACGTAACAGTACAAGGAACGACTTTTCATGAGACGTGTCCCGGACTGTCATCGACCTCTTCATCAGCTGCTCGAGGGCTCCGCGATTGAGGGTCATCTCCATGCGGAACTTGAGATTCGGACTCGTGATGGTGAGAATCAGACAAGTCGGTATAGTACATTCCAGACAGAGACTCTTCCTGTGAATGATGAAGCATGGCTGCGAAGTCTGGATGGATGGACGGCTCGAGCAACCCAAATTTCACCATCGCATCAAAGGCGAGGAGGAAGAACCAGTAGACCACTTTGATGAGGAAGATGTGGACGATGAGGTCCTTCAGATTAGTCACGACAGATCTACCGGAAATTCCCTCATGCCGGTCCAGCCTACAGCAGTTGAAGGCGAAGAACAAAATCTCTCGAGCCACAGCAGGCTGGACGACGAGCCTTCCAACGGAGTCGATGATCTGGCTGTTCCGATCGGTGCACCAAACCGGATCTTCTCGAAAGGACGAATTCCGAAGGCCGATCCACTCGCCCACGTTGTAGATCAGCCCATCCATCAAGTTCCTGTATACTTTGCGCCAGGAGATGAACACCAGCAGGCCTCCTCCGATGGAAAATATGAGGCATTTGGCGGTGTACAGCACTCCGACATCGCCCCACCCATCGTGGGCCTGCTCTCGAACCAACCAGAAGACTGCCAGAAACTGGACAAGAAGCTCCATGATGTCCTGAATCTTGAAAACCACGTCGTCCAGATTGCAGCACAGGCTTACGTGGTACCAAGAAATGGCGCCACCGAAAACGAGCGTGAAGGTGAGCGCGGAGTCGTTGGAGACCCACTGCTGACTACGGTCGAACAGGAACCACAAGATCAAAGCGAAGCACGATGCCACAGCTCGTGCTGAGGTATCGTAGATCACAGCCAGCCGTTCGGTTTCTACGATCCATCTGACCTTAGGCGGGGAGGGGATCCATCTCGGTCTAGAGCACTCGAGCCACTTCTGAGAGTGGATTGTAATGTCTAGCTTTATGAGTGCGATCTTCTCCGGGAGGACCCACGCGCAGAACATGTACAATACAAAGCGAATGAGCAGGCGCTTGGAACTGAAGACGAATCTGGCAATGCTGAAACTGGGCTGAGAGAAAGTGTTGAGATCGAACAACAGCAGCTCTCGTGCAATGCTCAGCATGCCGATCATTCTCATAGAAGCGCTCCCGAGCTCCAGGTAAGGGTCGGTCACTTGATCGGGGGAGTCCTGGAAGCCTGGGATCCCTACTCCTATCCATTCTCCGATTCTGTTGAGCGAACGAGTCAGTCCAACGTAGATTATTCTCCATGCCACCAGCAGAACGAATCCTCCGACGACGGACAAGAGCAGAAAATGCACCAGACCGAACTCGAATTCTCCGTTGAAGATACTTCTCCCCGACGAGACTTTGCTCAGGAGCCACAGAGCCATAAACTTCCCCACGAGCTCCGGGATGGCGGCGAAGATCGGGTACTGGGAGAAGTTGTCCATCCCGAACACTCCGATCCACCAATTCAAACCTCCTCCGAACAGACACGTGAAAGAACTGAGATTCTTCGCCATGTCGCTCACCGTTATGCTCCACGGAATGCAGCAGTCTTGACAGTCTTCATTATTCGACTGCTGCACGAAACGGAACCAGACAGCGAGGAGGAAGCTCAAGCCACTGATACGTGCTACCACGTCGTACGTAACAGCGAGTGTGGTTGTGTTGATCATCCATCGAACTCGAGGTTTACAGTATGCCGGATCCCATCGAGGTCGGGGCTTTTCGATCCATCGTTGTGTGTACAGCACGTCCTCCCACCACGCTCTGAGCGTGCTCTGGAATCTCACATCTCTATCCATTGCATGGACCTGGTTCCTTATCATCCTCTCGTTCCAATCCATCGCTTGTAGCAACGGCAGGCAGACAGATAGACCGAAACACACGAGGAGCCCTGAATGCTACGGTGATCTCCACGCTGTCTCCACGCCGTCCCACCTAATCATCATCGGCGGAAGTTCGAGGAGATGCATAGATGGGTTCACATTGTCAAGTCGAATACACTCACTCATCTACAACGATGTGTTGATAAGAGTGAAAGCAAGATCTAGCGTGATCATCTTGCATTCCTCGAACGAGTGATCGATCAGTTCTTACTGCTGCAACCATTCTTCTTCCCTGGAGCTGCATATTAGAACGAAATCCGAGCACTGCCTGCATTGACCTCAGCTCCTTCTGTGAGTGTCTAAGATCCAGCAGTGTTCTGTACTCCCCGAATGTGACTGTCCTTGTTCCAACGCGCAGATAGCAAACCACCTTCACTTCGAACAAAGTGTCGACTTAAGGTCGAAAGCTAGGGGTTGGAGTTGAACAAGTTCTAACTCATGAAACTAATTAGATTCAAGCCTGGATCGAGTAAGGTAAGATCACGTAACAGGATCGATGAGCGTGGGAGAATAATGTGTTGAATGAAACATACAGGCTACAGCCTCACTCAAGAACAGTACTGTACACCGTTTTTAGCTCCGTCCTTACACGACTTCTGGCTCTGGGAAGGACAAGGCAACAAAAGTAGGGAATGCGTGCAACTGCAGTCAACGCTATGCTGGGAGAGTCGGAGCCCCGAAGGATACCGGCTGCCTTCGGGAAAAGTACCGGCGGATTTTAAATTCCCGGCACGACAAATATCTGTCGTCTACGTATGATGAAGGTAAACGGGAAAGGGAATCACCGGTAAGGACTGTAAGGCTTTCGAGTCGCCTTATTTTCTCCTGCACAACACATTGTCGGAATTGTACCGGACGCGAACAATAATATGCACCCCGAATCACCCGACGGGGATGCTGAATATTGAGGACTAACAAGAATAATATAAGAAGTATGGGATTATCTCTAGATCATGCCGAGAGATTTAGAGAAAACACATGCTTATATTTTCAAAACTATTTGTTATTTTTGGATGTCCATCAACATGGAGACATTCAGTGGACTTATAAGTGCAAATATATGAGATATTAGAGAGTTTCAAAGCTAGAACCTATGGGAAATATTATTGTTTCGCGAGCGAGTGTTACGGTTACAACCAAGAGGTTGTTGACGTTTCTTGCTTGCATCCCCAGAGATACACGTGAGCGTCATCAACTTATTTTTTGATCAAATCAGACGTGCATTTTAGTCGTAAATAAATTCAATATTTGAGGAATTTATTATAATTTTCAAAAAATAAAATAACATACTTACTGTGATTCAAAAACATCACTCTAAGCGATACACTGCTCCAGACAAAACTATCGTTGTACAAACTTCTGGACGTTAGAGAGTCTTCTGTTTTAGCTTAATCTGGAAGCGATAAAAAATAGAATATATTTATCATAAATGTACTTGCAATTTGGATTGTTGGTAGAACAGTCTAGTTGAGATACTACAGTAGGACCCGACTATGATCAGTTGCTACTACTATCGTGGTTTCGGACCGCCACTTATTTTTCCTATTTGACGACGCTCGGCGAATGTGGTACACAGCTTTGGAATGTTATCGCTTCAGTCCGTTTTTTAATCTCAGATAAACTAAACTTTTTGGATTCTTGTGAGATATTACATACCAAAGTGTTACGTTTGCAGTGGAATTGCTACTAAGGAAAGTTAGGATCTTAACTCCTCCCTTTTCTAACTATCATCCAATAAGACGAAATACTTTATACGTGAAAAAAAGTTCTTTTTCCCTTTCCGAGTTTTACAATTGTCGCATTGGCAGAACTATTAGCGTGGGATTGGAGTCTTAGGGCATCACCGCACCACGCTTTTTGTTTTTGCTTCTTTGAGTTTTTTAGAAAGAACAACGATCACCGATGCAACTCCACGTGTGTGATGTTTTTTGTTGTTTTTTTATCTAAAAAATTAACAGCAACGCATGAATATTTTGCTAAAGATCCTCAGACTTGGGGACCAGTGATGATGCAGAACTGCACTGGCTCAAGTCCCTAAACACTCACTTAAGCGTGCGAAACCAAAAAACTAATAGTCAGATGTTAACGGGTGGGGTCACACAGATTATTCCCTAATCTGTGGAGAGGGTCCAGACTAGTCGAAATAACGATAAGCGGGCATGGTGCGGTGATACTGTTATTACCGAACCTAAACTCCAAGAAGCTTGTATCAAAAAACAGTAGTCAAAAAGCTTGGTGCGGTGACGCCCTTAGTGGAATGAGCCAAAAAAGTGGATCGATTTTGCCACTCGCTCACAGGTGTCGAGTACTGACTGGGAGATAACGATTGTTCAAGATGACTAGGTAATCCTGAAAGGTCTATTATCGATAACGGTGTTGCATTCATTACATCCAAAACCTTCTTATTAGAGTATATCTAGATTCTTGATCTGTCCTATTCTTCTAATGTGTTGATGGAATCCACTAGCGCGACTTGCAAAACCAATTTTTCTATAACTGTCTATTTGCCACACGTTCTCGAAACCATGGATCAATTTCTACGGGCTTGTTACGCATCGCGCATTACTTACTAATTCAAATAGGTCTCGTAACAAGAATAATGAACTCACGTAAAATATACGTACAGTTAAACCCCGAGTATGAGAATAAAAGCATAAAAAGGAATATTTATTTTTCCTCGCAGTGTTCTTTGGGTTCTGAAAAAACATTTTTTTTTTCCAAGAAACTTTGAAATTTTTATCTTAACATTTCTCTGTAAATACTAAATAGTTTATTTCGAGATAAATCATAACTTGTAAAGCTAGTGAATAGCTTTAAGTTGATTCTTTATTTCACAGATTCTAAGTTGGGATGAAAACGTAGTCATCAAAAGCATTTTCTGCATCGCAGTTAAATATCTCAGTTCTCTGAAAGCAAACCTGCAAGATAATGTCTTCTGGGTCATCAGTAGCACTTGTAGTCATACTCTAGCTTTAAAATTCCATAACCATGTTCTACAACTTGAAAGTAATTTCACAGGTGTGCATCGAGTCGCGTGGAGGAACACATTTGCTGCCTTTTGGTGTAAAGAACACGTTAGGGAGCTTGGCGGGGCCGTGGGGCCTTGGGGCCTTGGGGCCTGGTGATGGAATTTGATAGATGGAGTCATGGATGACTTTAACCTAAGGTCCACTTTATACTAGGAAGTCTCGAGTTTCATCCATATCATAGTGTGTTCTTGAGTCTTGTACATATTTCGTTATCTAGTACAATTTCGTTGTTTTTTAATTATCGAAATATATTTCAATCAAGAAATGTAAAAACTATGTCTCATCAGATGAGTCTTCAGTATAGATGGCTCTAAGAGATAGTATGAGTTCCATGCCAGATAGACATCATCTCATTCTCATGTAAAAGTGGTGAATTTCCATATCAAAATGACACTTGATTATATTTACAATATAATCAATGATAGGCAAACATATTTCATTGCTTACAACATGATTTTTGGACAGCGTTCCATTTAGTCATTACCAAATTTGAATCGAGATTAACCATATAATCATCCTCAACAAGTTTTTAAGATATATAGTTTATATGGATAAATTGCCTGGACTACGTAGGAGCAACTAGAATGTCAACTAAACTACATCTTCCAAAAAATCTATACTGTACAAGGAGGTATTGTCTCCTCTTCGCTTACGTTTAAGTCTCTTCGTCCGACTCTATGCAAGATGAACCGAGGATTCGGCCGTCTTCTCGTCCTCTTTCTCTATCTTAGCTTGCACCTCCTCTGAAGTAGTGTTCTCGTGTCGTGGACTCTCTATGATCAGAAATGATTTCTTCTGAACTTGCTCTGACGGATTATCTAACTCTCACTTCATGATAGCGTAAAGATTGTCTTTACAGCACTTTTAGTTCTTGAGATCATCCTAAACGGAGTTACAAAGTAAGAGTTCTATGAAGTTTTGATGTGGAGCTTGCTGAAATGGATAGGATGATGAGTGGTCATGTTAAGAGTGGTCTTGTAGTGAAAGATGTATTTAAGAGGATATTGAGCAAGCTAGTCCCTTGCTTGGTAAGCTGCACTGCAAATAAGCTAAGCATGAGGTTAAGCTGCAACCTAAGAAAGCTGAGCAAGAGCTTAAAAAAGGAGGTTTCTGGAAGCAGAAAACTGATGACACCATGTTATAGAGCTCACTGAGTTGAGCCAAGTGTGATTTGAATCAAAGCGAATAAGATAGTCATGACAAAGATATTTGACTTAAGGTTGGATGTAAAATGCTAAAGAGGAAACTATGTAGGAATTGGAGGTCTGGTTGGAATGGAAATCTCAAGATACTAACGCGTAGATTTGGATACATAGTATATTCTAGGATCTTCAATCACGAAAAATAAATCTGATACGACTTAGATATGTAGCATTAAAGTAGTAAAGGGAAGAAACAAAAACAAGAACCATAAAACTTTTCTAGTTCTCTTTTTTTAATGTGTGTGGAGTGGAGAGAGTTGGATAGCTCAGCCTTCTAGTAAACAAGAGGTCTGTGGTTGAAATCTCCTTCGAACGCTGAATGCTTCCAGATGTTGGGATCATTAGGCTATTCACACACAGTTGAGATGGAATTGCATGTCAGTCCTCATTGGACATTACGATGGATATGATATTCAATCGTATCTAGGGGCGGGAGATGATATCTTTCTTAAATGTAGCCTAGATAGATTGTGCCTTTGCATGCAGTGAAATTCAAGCGATGGTTACTAAAGGATACATGCGAATACTTCTGAAAGATGGTGAGAGAAATACAAAAGAAGGCTACCATGGATACCAAAAGGAAACAGAGGTTAAGACGGTGCTACTTGCAGATGGGTCTTTGCTGTACATTTTTGTTTTCTGCTGGGATGAATGACAATGGAGAACTAGGAATAAACATATAGGTTTACCAGACAAAATGTAGACTTCGTTTGGTTTGAGTTGTGATAAGGATGTAAATTTGTACTTTTAAGCTGAGGTGTCAGTAGTTGTATGACTATACTTGGATCTGTCAGTTGGGTGCCAGATGGCAAGGCTGGTATGCCTCTATTATGGTTACTTGAGGGTGCAATCCAACTGTATGATAGTGATTCAACGTTAAATATAATTTAGGGTCGGTGTTAGGAGGTGTCTACTCATGTCTATGATTTAATAAGGTGATGACTTTTATTTTGTTATCTTTGAAGTTAGTGTAGAGGTATGCAAACCCTAACATCGCAAGACAATGGGTATATCGGGAGCTAAGCATTTAGAATAGAGAGGTCATAGATCAAAGATTACGAGTAGAGATCTCAACAACCAGACATAGTTAGACTTTCTGAAGTTTGAGCATGTTTTGGGTAAGTTGTCGTTGTGTGAGCCGTCGAATGAAATGCAATTTTGCTTACGTAGAAGCACTTTTTCTGATTTCTAAGTATTTGTTGTGGTGATTGACTGAAGAGTCGGATCTAAGTGAAATCTTTAGGGAGCGTGCTTATTGCTAGGCGGACGAGGCGTGGAGAAGTTTGAGAAAGAGTGGAGGGTTAGATCGAAGGTTAATGAGGGTTGAGTTTACATGGGTTCTTGCGGTACCATGAGATCCGTAGGCTAGATCTGTTCGTGATTTTGTCGATGTGATTGTGAACTTGAGGTCTTCAAACGCTGCGAGTTTCGACACAAGTTAACGGTTGAGTTGAGAGAGACTACTAGAAAGAGAGATTGGAGGAAGCAAAAAGTATCAAGTTTCACGTTTCTATGCGCATCTTTACCTTGAGAGTTCAATTCAAGACCGAACTTGACACGGGAGAAGATCACGAGCCTATAAGCACCAAAAATGGGTCTTAGTTAACCTTGACCATTTGTGCAAGGTCTCTGCCGTTTGTCCTCATCTTCCTATACCAATCACAGCTAGAGGGTTCCGTCTCTCCTGAGAGACTCTCGCCTCGACAGCATAACAAAAAAATATTTATTAACGAGATAACAATACACATGAGCGTCACTTCACTGACCGATGTAGTAGGTGATAGTATGCATGACAAAGACATAAAGAAGTGATACAACTATCTCTTCTCAAACGGTGATGAGACACAATATGGCAACTTAGAGACGTACTTCTCTTTTACCTAAGCGTTGGAAAAGATTCTTGAGACGAGATCAATTTCAGGATTTGAGTTTTTTACGTCATGAGGTCTGTGGTCTGAGGAACTGAGTCTGACTGGACTTTCAAGATATCTACGTGAGGAGGATGACTAGTAATACAAGTATCACTTTCGACGACTAATGAACTTTGTCAAAAGATAGAAGACGGACAAAATTGTAAGATAATGAATTGAGAATCATTTCTTGTTTGAGAAAAGAGATTTTTTGTCCATTTTGTAAGGTTGGAAAAGAGAGAAATCAGAGTTTTGCCGCAGAATGTAGTTAAGACTATATAGCTCGATTACAAAACTTGGTATCGTTACTAGAAAGCTTGTACTATAGATCTTCTAGTGCTACAAAACTCTAGGTTTGGATCAACGGACAATAATTAAAGGTTTTGCCAGTATTGAAGGCAGACATGTATCACTTTACAACTTGTGATAGTGTTATCTTGTATAAGAGAGTCGATTTGAGACAAGATGAGATATCGTTGAAGCTCTTTCTGCACTCTTTTTGACAAGAGTGGAGATTTTATTCAGAGTGCTTGCTAGAAAAACATGAGCTCTGGAAGTCCGCTGTAAAAATTTGTGTATACACGAGTTGAGGTGTAAATAAATGAGATTTTATTTGTTTGAATTTGCTAAAAGTAGTGTGATTGTGCACTGATTGTTCTACTACATTTTCTATAGTCAAGAGTATCATATGATCGAGTTCATCACGACCATATGATACAATGATGAACTCGACGTGAAAGTTTAGATAGATATTTACGTATTTAATGGAGAAGTGATACAGATATACTTCTTTGAGAAGAGTTGCGAATGCTATCTAGAAGGGAGATTGAGGATCTGAGTGGTGTTTGTTGTTGGTTCAGTTGAGTGGATAAGCAATACATGTATCAATTCTTGTTAGGAGCGATAATTGTTGTTATTCTACAGGGTTTTGAAGAGTGGAGAAGTGATACATGTATCAATTTTTATCTGAAGGGTGTTGTCTTGCTAAGGGTTCGGACTCCGAAGATCATTTCTGAAGAATTAGAGAATTCTGGTGCTTGATGTTGTTATCGCATAAAGCAATCATGAGTGGAGATCAATTCGATGGAGTTAGCACTTTGAGCGGATTGTCGAGAGTGCAGTTAGATCTCGCAACGACACTGATGTTTCAGACGTTCACACTATTCATGCAACAGCAACAGATGACAAAGCGGAAGGAGACCTTGACCATCAAGACCCTTTAGACAATAGTCAACAAGGTGTACCAATTTGATAAAGCGGCTCTTGTGAATTTGTTGAATCCTCGTCTTCAGCTGACACCATTGTACTCTCCTCCACCACCATCAAAGAGAGAGCATATCATTACACCTTCTTCCTCTCACGTACCTCCATCAGATGATAAGAACATCTTTGGATCAGCTTCTCACGTGTCCATACATCCTTCCATGTTCTTTTTGCTTACATCGCTTTCGTCGTTTCTTGTGCTTGCATTTTTTCCTCAAAGAACTTCTGCTTTTGCATTTGGAAGTCAAAGACGAGTCATCACATCCATAACAGGATAGAGATTCCTAGTTGACATGAATCTATATGTATCAATGGCTGGGAAGCTGTTACTGCCACGAATGCAACTCTACTGTATGGAATTTTTGTATCTATTTCCATTGATAAGGTGGTGGAGGTTTGGAGACTACATTCGACAATGAAGGACCTATCGATCCCCTATAGTGGTTTGGCAGTGTTTGCGTTAGACACGATAGAGGTACCACAAAGCATTACTCTTAGTTACGAAGGCTTGCACTTCTGGCAGAAATAAGCATAGGCATCCCTTCTTGGTAGTGTTTCTTAGCTGGTGTAGCAACAAAGAAAGCGAGTTGGAGGTTTCAAAATGCACACCTGTCAAGATGGATGCCTCCTGCCTCATGGATGAAGAATCCTTGCCAGCCCTAGGTATGAAACATATATACTCGGAAGTTACCATCATTTTGTCGTCTGTGAACACATGGTTGGTTTTAGACCATTCAGGAAACATTTCTCAACACCTAATACAGCATAATTATCTAAGATTTGAACAAGGACCTGATCGAATGCATTACTACCGTACCGTAGAAGTCTTTGCAACGTGTTCCCAAGCCTTTGCATATAAGCTCTATGACCCATGATTCCAAAGAAGAGCTACAAAACAATCGCAACTACAGATTATTGCCCGTTCCAGTAGGATGAAATACCACCAGGGCGTGGAGTTTGCTGGTACATAACGACTACCGGTGTTTACAGTTCTTATGTAGACCACAAATGATTTTATGCTATGGATGGCTTGGCTGATCTGCCAGCAACTTGCAATGTTAGCAAGGGAGATGATACTCAGTTGTACTTTCGAGATGATACTCAGCCGGTCAGATGAAGTGTGAAGCCATCGCGGTCATTTCATTTCACGGTGGGGGATTACTGAAAAGGTACGTGCATTTTGCAGACTGATCGTCTCCAGTGATTAATCGTAGATCTTCGCAGGAACCGTCCCGTTTATTCGCTTACTCATCTTCCCTGCCAGTCGTTTCCAGGATGACAAGATGCACGATCAGAGATCATGCTCTCCCTGGAGCACATATCGAGCAGGGAGCTTCAGTTTCCAGTCCGGTGCTTCCTGACTGAACTACATATTCACTCTCAGGCTGAGGTTTACTCGAGAGTTGTGATCCGAAAGCGTATTCGAATTCAATTCAGTGAAGTGCTTACAGTGAAGCTTCCTCCCGAGTTAACTGCTGAATTACAATAAATTCTTCTTAAAATCTCCTGCTTAGGACCGAGATTCGAGAATCTCACTCGATTCTGGCCGTTTTATCTTTGCGGCATTCTGGTACACGAGGACAATCGAGTTTAAATTATCATTGGGACTGAGACCTAATCCTTCGCTACGGATGATTTCAACATTTGTTTGCGGAATCGCAAACAGAAATGTTGATTGTCTACCTCGTCCTAGCGAGATCTGAACGGAGTATACGAGTATTATAAGGCGACTCAGAAGAGCGATGCTTTCTGTGAAATGCAACAATGTAGTCTAAAGATCTAGAAGTTGGAGAGCTGTTCTAACTCTCAACAGCGATTCAAAGCTGATGGCTGAATCTCTGACAGGTCCACGCGAGATTAGATGGCTGAACCTGACAGGTCCGTGCTCTCGCGTTCTATGTAGGTCGGATACCGTTTACGATCATGTTATCAATGGATTAGATGTCGAGCGGTGCTACAGTCAAATCAAATTACGTTGCACATCAAGCTAAACAATAGGACATTTACGCGGGAACCATGGCTGCTTGCGAACGTGTCCTTTTTCTTGCCTACCTACATGAGATCTCATACATCATGTAACTGTTTATTTTCGCAGGTGACCGAGAATAAAGATTTACTTCTCTGCTTGAACGGTTCAACGAGTACTGTTTAGACAATACTCTTGGCGTCTGTACTGGGAAAACCTCGTGTCCACTTGAAACCCCTCTACAACGGTGAAACACGCGCAGATATATACACACCTTGGAGTCCGATATGAAACAACGCACATGGCATAAGTAACTCGAGGAAGTCAGCGCTCGTTTTGAGCGCTCATCTCGAATCTCCAATTCGTCCAAAGCTACAATCCAGTCTCAGAGAGGAATACGCCACCGTAACCATTTGTTTTCTTCCTTTTTCATGTTAAGTTGCTACAAATACAGCTTTGAAAACTGCGAAGTTGGAAACTCGAAAATAGGCACACTCGGCTTTCTAAAAGGCCCTAGTACCCTACGGCCCGACCTCCTGCAAAAACTTATCTGTTATGTACAAACCTATGAAACCCAGGGTTCGACTGACAAGCCGATACGTGTCCAACAGATGTGACGATAATTGAAACCTCACAACAGTCGAGCCTAATTACTGGTGGAGTCGGTGGATTTCACCCAGTTCTACTTTAGCCAGTCCTGCCTACCACACGGTGCGTATCGACAATGTGAAAAAATTATGTACAAGCTAGACCTAAATCTTCTCACCGAGTTACGTTATGACATTAAGATTTTATTTCAAGAACTGTAGAACAAGCGAGCAAGTGGTGCACAGTGCCATGGAAGCCGCCTGCATCACCAGCGGATGACGGTACAACCTGCCACACCAACGACCAGCTTTGTAAGATGCGCTGCTGGTTGAAATGGAATCACCCTGTGTCGCAGCTGAAAGTGAGACACAGCAACTTCCAGCCATCAATCTTACTCAAGTCTGACGACAGTTATCAAACACCTCTTCCGTAGAAGGTGACGCAGTATTCTTTGAAAGAAACGCATACACGAAGGGGCACAGCCAGAGGGCCGAGAACGAACAATACAACTCGTCGACAATGCTCTTCAACAAGTTCCCATTGACAACTCCCTCCAGCGTCAGAGAAAAAGAAAATTTCTGATGATTTACCCGAATACGGTGGCACCCCATGAAGTCGCTGTGTACAGCAGCTTGCCAGTTTCCCATATCTTGCGGATCTTTCCTTTCTTTTCTGCTGTGCTGAAGGCTTTGAGAAGTGCTGCAAACACATACTTCGGCGTAAGTAGATTGCCGTCTTAGATGCTCATTACCAACACTAGCACGTGTACTATAATCCGTCATTCTTCAGTAATTCCTTCCATTACAGCTTAAGCTCAACATTCCCGAGTGTTTCTAATACAGTGAAGCAATCACGAGTGGATGGTCCAGGAACTTACTTTGTTGCAGTTCTTTTGGTGCCATTTTCTGCGACCAAAGACAGTATAAGAATAGTTATCAAGCGGCAAGAGATGGAAGCAACTCAAGCTGATCATCCCTGCATATATTGTCGCTACTATGATAGACCGACAAGCGCCTCCTGCTCCTGAGGAAAGTGGAGGAAACTACACCAATAAATTCCAGCCACCAGAAAGTTCGCACGTACCTTGGCATGTGGCATTGCAGAAATGTACTTGGCCAAGAAAGTTGCCATTGCATCTACAAAATCGTCTTGATTGACCATCACGTAACCTTCCGAGTCCAGCCCATTGTTCTCTTCTTTGGTTTCCATTCCAAACATATCATTATCGTTTATCCACTGCCAATGATTTGGATCCTCAGAATCAAAGACACAATCTGCGCGCACATCCCTGTGACAATTAGGCACTCGTTCTCTCTATGTCGACTAACACGAGACGAACGACTTTGTCACATACTCCCCTCTTTGGGTAAGCACTCAGAAGAAAAGAACCTTCTCAATGCTTCTTTGCTTCTCAAACTCACTTTCCACCCTCAAGATTACTGGCCATCTTCATACTTAAAACTTGACCAATCATCTTATGGCTATATAACAACCATCATTACTGGCACCTTCAATTGATTTGGGGAGGTACGCCTGTCTGGGATCTTGAGGAGGGAGGCTTTTAAGCTTCTGTAGAAACGCAGGAGACTCCACTCTCTTCTTTAGCTCATCGTACAACTGCACAACAAAGAAAAGACGTTGAGAATCAAACTCTGCAACAGGTCTCTGGCATAAGCAACAACCTAATCCGTATCTTGCACTGCTGCACCATTCCGTCCGTTAAAAGACCGACTTCTGACGTCCTCGCTCGGGAACTGCGAGGGGCTCATGGTGGATCGTCGGCAGGCAGGAACTCGCATCTGATGAGCGACGTGAGATCTTTCAGTGAAAGGAGTTTTAAGACGAACTCGTTTCACTGAAAGGCACATCACTGATCATTCGTGATTTACAAGGTAACTGTACACGAATCTTCAGAGAGTCAAACGGGCGGAGCTACGAGTTAGGATCTCGAAGTCTTCGACCTAATTCCAGAGGACAGCAAAACGATGCCCTAAGTTTCTCCGTTTCAGCCTAGAGAAGTGTATATAATTGTATTGACGGGAAAAAGAAAGTCTAGAATTTGCAGACCCTGAAGATTTTAAGGAGGATATCATTCATTCTTACAGAGTGTTACGCCTTACATTTACTCTGAAGGTAAAATGTCGACATCTATCGCCCTCAAATAATCATAGTGTAAGTACTTACTGGGAAGCACCAGTATATCAATAAAACATAATCATGGCACACAAATATATGCATAGACTTCGGTGCAACCAAAATGTGACAGGGAAGTGGCGGAATTCGGTGCATTCTCTTCTGCACAAGATATGATAGACACCCCAATAACTGCTACTCTTAGTCGCATATATACGAGCAATTCGGTGCGCGCTAGTTTTGTGTCATGGGGTTCGGCCGGACGGATAAGAGTAGAATAAGCATACTACTACAGTTAATTGCTGAGTACAGTAACCTATACTGCGGCTTAATCTGGACTGGAGTTAACAGCGTAGATCCTACAGAGGATTGGCAAGGCCCACGTCTTTCTTCCTTCCTCCAGAAACTACATCGACAACTATCTACTACCCCCCAACAAAAACTCAGCATGTCATGTTCTTAAGCGAAAATTATTACATACATCTGGAGAACTCTCCTTCGACAGCATAAGAGATTCAGACAGAGACTGTTTGGAGCCCTGTCGTTGTAACTCCTTCTGGAGTGCTTCTTCGTACTCCTTAATGGCAGCTCGCAATTTCTGGTTTTCCAAACGTTCTTGTGCAAGCGCGTCCTCTGTCTCCACGTACTCTTTCTCAATTGCCTTCTCCACCGCGGCATGCTCGCGGTGGCGACCAATTGCTCCCCAGGCAACGTCCGCAACCTCCGCCACATGGAAAGCCATCTCTACGGCGTGAGGTCCAACCATATTCACGAACTACCTTTTCCTATACAAATTCTTCGTGTCAACCTGCCTCGGGATCCGTCACTTCCAGCCGCCAACCTCGCTCCAGCAGTCCCGTCAGCCTTTCTTCCCTTCCAACCTATACCCTGTCACCGCCTTTCAGGTCTCAAGTTTCCCTTCGTATCAGGTTCATTCTCTTCTTGCTGCCAATCCTGTCATTCCTCTGATTCTCGTTCTTTTCGTAAGATTTGCCGTTAATTCCAGGAAGAACTATCCCACAATAAGCCCCTTCCCCTACTGCTTCTTGCCCTCACGCAAAACGAGGCTTCTTTTCCTTATTCCTTTGACGAGAGAAGGGAAATGTCGAAGGAGAAGCCTAAAGAATACAGAGTGGTCTGCTTTCCTCACGCGAACGAACGAATGAAGTGCTCGAGAAAAGGCGTCTTCGCTATACTCAACGGGGAAAAATACAGCCAGAGAAGTAACCAATCCCCGCCTCTTCCTCCCTCGAAAAGGTCGACTCCACAGAAAACAAAGACAACAAAAAGTACCAACAATAACAAGAACAATTACCACGCAACAAGAAAGGCAAAGAATATACGACAGGAAAATGCCTCTCCGAGAAAGGCGAAAGCATTCGACACTCTAACTCAAACTACCTGTTACAGAACTCTCAGGCTCAACCTCCCCTGCTGCTGCTCCCTGTCTCTTCTCCAACATCGCAGCGAGACACCGCTTCTCGTCTTCCACTCCTTCCTCTCCTTCTCCGCCCTGATCAAGGGGGCGAGTGGGAAGGCGTCCTCCCGCGGACTTTCGTGGCTACACTCCACTCGAACTCCTTCACTCGCGCTCACTCCATCGTCACCTTGCAGGCTGCAGCTCCGTTCTGCACTTCTTCCTGTACCCTAATTTTGGCGGTTTCTCTACTCGTGGTCCCTAGACCATAAAGATCGCCTTCACATCGCACTTTTTCTCGTCTTCTCTCCGCTTTTCGCCCACCATCTTCCGACCTTCTAAAACTTCCCGGCATTTTCTTCGGCATGTGCCCTTCCCGCATCAGCATGTTTCAGTTCTCCGGTCCTCGTAGGCCGAATCAGAATATTGCCGAAAGGAAAAGGCAGAAATTCGTCGGCACCATTCTTTCCTCACCTTCTCTCGCCAGAGTAATAAAGATGGTAAGACATAACATGAGTTTTGTGACCACCATAGGGAAAAATATGCATCCAAAGTATACATCGGGCCGGGGAGGGGAAAAGGACAAGCGGGACAAATAGGCATGCGGGACGAATTCCGGAGAATTTTTGCTCGCTTCATGTTATCAGAAATATATATATAGATTAAATAAAATATATATATTAAAATATTAAAATATTTTATAAAAGTTATTTATTACTCATGCTTAGAAACACGAAGAGAATAAGACATAACCCATAAGTCTTGACCTGAGTGTCGCGCTTCAGAATATACAAGATCATGACTCCATCATATTAATTCTTCTGACAAAAAAAGTTAAGTATTAAATTAATCTCTTGTATATTTACCTCCTTTGATGGAGGAGGTGAATAAATAATATGCAAATGCTCCGGGAATTTTGCGGTCAAATTCGGGACGTTCTCGGCCGAAGGAAAACTAAATCGGAAATCAATTTCTGGAAAGTACCGGAAATCACACCACCAAAAACCGGAACTCCCCGAGCACTGGCCCGGCAAATAAACAACTGTTTACTTCTGTCGTATTGGTGAATATGATATTCGTTCCTTGTTCCTAAGGAACTTCTACTCTCTGCTGTAGGTCATTTCTGCTTCCTCACCCGCAGCTGTCAAGTTCGATCGTTACTACATTTTTAACTGTGGAGTACGGATGTGGAATACCGGACGGTGCCGAAAACCTTGAAACTGTGGGACTTGACTCGTTGCTCTCCGTCTTTCGGTCTTTAGAAACGTGGCCGTCTCTCATCTTACAAATCAATCGGACGGTTTGTGTTTGTTTACTGGTACAGTAAGGAACTCTATATTCAAATCTTCAAGTCTAGACGAAATATATCCTATGATACACGGAAGTGGTTCTGTACATCATCGAAAAGAGAAACTCTCACCGTGAATATGCATGCTGCATTAACTTCTGGGAACTTTTGTTAGCTTTTTGTTATTAGAGAAATATATAAATATTAAATAAAAATGTATATTAAATTAATATAAATAATTAAATTTTTCATAAATATTATATGTTAACCTATGCTTGGAAACACGAGGAGAACAGAAGAAAAACCATAAGTGTTGACTCGACTCTCGCACTTCAAAAGATACAAGATCGACAAACTATATTCATGTATATCAATTTACTTAGACGTTTAATTTAATACCTAACCTTTCTTGTCGGAAGAATTAAGTATTGAAGTAAACGAACATGCATATTTCCTCTTCTTCCTAACTCGGAAGAGGGTGACTATGCATACCTTTCAACAAATACAGCATTAAAAGAGAAACCCCGACGGAGCCAAAGTATGCCACCCCGAGCATGAATATAAAAGCATGAAAAAGGTTATCTCTCTTGATGTAGGTTGAGTCTGCAGAAAAGATTCCCTTTTGTTCTGAGAAACCTTGAAATCTTCCTCTTAACCTTTCTCTCTCAATGCTCACTAGTTGGTTTTGAGATGAACTATAACTTATAAACCAAGTGAATAGTTTTTCTTTATTTCACATATTTCAAGTTGAGATGAAATTGTAATCATCCAAAGTATCTTTTGTATAATGGTTAATTTTTTCAGTTCTTCTCCGGGTGACCCAAATAAGATCTTTTGGATCACCCGAAGCACTTGCAATCATACTCTGGCTTTAAGGTCTATGCGAGAGTCTCTGCTTAAATCTCTGGTGCCGCTAGAAATAGTCTTGGTAAGGGTGGTTTAGCATAGCTCGGGTTAGATCACCAGACTAGATACTTGAGAAATAAGAAAATGCATTAAATGAATTTTTTATCAAAATCATCCGGATGGTATTTACCTCATCCTTAGCTTAGTCCTAGAATGAAATCGTTTCTAACCGACAATCATATTGAAAGATTGATTAACATTTCAAGTAAGATTACCCAAAAGTGAAGTTATGATACTTGGTTATGATCCAGTTTTGTCCATCGTGTATCGTGAGAAGCTTTTAATCATCTTTTCTCTTTGCATTTCAGGATTACGATAGTATATTGTATGTTATTAGTTTGACTGATACTCAGCTTCCGTATTTGGAAATCATATGACTCTAATGTTTCACGATAGACTGATCCCTGCAGCTACTAGTACCGAGAAATCATTTTTGCTCGAGAAGTCAAATTCTAATGTAGTTAAGAAACATAAGAAAATGGAAGGAGAACAATTTGGACTACCGTTGAGTTGCTAATTCTAGCCTCGGTTAGGAAGGATGATTTGGCAAGAAAGAAGTGATCCTCGTGAGAAGCACAATCAGCAACTCAAAAGGGATGAGATTTCAAGAAATTGTGCAAAGATAGACTCGGAAGCCACTTGCAAACAGTGCCGTGCCGAATGGGAAGACGTCCATAAAGAGTGAAATAAAGTTTACGATTATGAAATGATGTATTATCATTGGATGATCTAGCTACTCACAATTGTCATCTGAAGAGAATCAAGCTCAAGAGAACATGTTACCACCAATGTTTTTGCATGAATTTTTTGATTACTTGACGACATGATTCATTCATGATGCATTCATTCACTCTCTCTTTGATAATTTCTACGATAATGCGTGAAAAACTCTTGACTTCTGTTGTACATCCCCTATGGGAGTTTCCTCCTTCTTGTATGACCTCATCCTTCACCTAACATGTGTAGAATGATGTCTGAACATCAGATAAGTATATCTCTAAAGAAAAAATAACACTAAACACTTTCATACGTGTCAGAAAGACTAATCAACATGTTTCTACAAATCTATATGTATGAACAACTGCCAAATCGATCATATAGTCAGCTTTTGACACTTCCACCAGAAGTAACTTCAGCATGGTGTCATGTTGTGACATGGCTCATATGTGAAATTTAACATAGAACTTGTATCGTGTTGATTTACTGTGTTTCGTGAATCTTTTTGTCTAACTCATCAGACGACGTATTATACGTCATGTTCACGATTATCTGAGATGTGAGTCGCATGATAATGAGATGTGCCAGCTCAATGATCTATGGACATTCGCGTGAGTGACTCTTGTTGTTGATTTGGGTATAAGATAGAGAGTCGAGGGTTTGTGGGAGCATCCTTCCTTGATTGGAGTTTCACGAGTGTTTATTGGTGTTCTACATGGGGACGAAGAGCTACGAGAATTGTACCTTTTTCATTCTTGAATCTATTCCATAACAAACTTCACTACATCCATCACTATCACTTTCGACAGTGGCTTGTTGCTTACTTTGGAGAAGAGTTCATGAGGAGGGTGATGTACTCGTCTACTCTTGTGATCTTACAGATCGTCATGTATAAAGAGAATTGGGACCTAATTACGTACATCTTATTTTGACGGATGAATGGATCTGAACTTTACAGCTAACGTTTCTTTCAACATCTAAGTGTATCTGATGTCATTTCTGGGGGAAGATCAATCATCGTACGTGGATCACAAAGAACTTCGGTGACGAATTCTGCAATCACGTGATGGCTTCCTCATTTCTTTTTGTTGTACTTTTCATCGTAGATCGATTCAAAGTCATTATCTTGACTCAGTACTGAATCTCATGTATTTTCATGTCTTTATTATCTCTATCGCTCGACGAGAGTGATTATCTTATGTTAAGTTTGAGGTCCAAAGTGTTTTGGTTCAAGTCCTTGAGGGTGTGAGAGTGTTTTAGGGTTACAACTTGACCCATAATGCAATTAGGAGATAAGGTGATCTCCAATATTTCTCTCATTGGAACATTTTTTATCAATCGGGTTCAATCAAGTTCCCTGGACGATTTTGAGGGTTTCAGAGGTCTTCTCGAGGGTCATTCGTGGAGTGGGAGGTCTTGTTGGAAAGCTCTTGAGCTAGGCTACAATCTGGATGGGATGATCCATCGATTTGGAAAATCTGATTGTGGAGTTATGATCATTCAAAGTCAGAGGAATTGAATCAATACCTCGAGTCATGTTTTCGAGTGCCTCGAGAGTTTGATTGATGATCTTTTGGTATTGTCAAGAGGATTGGATAGTTGACGCCGTGATGGTTTCATTGATGTAATTAAATCTAACATTTGGATCGGGGTTGATCTTGAAATGATCAACTGAAGTTAGTTGTAATTGTTGAGAGACAGAAGTAAAGTCATATTGCTTGGATTCAAAGATCGGGTTGTTTCATGAGCAATAGATCAAATCTCTGAGTAGAAATCTCCAAGATTGAAGTGTGCCCTAACAGTTTACTACTTGTAAAATTTCAACTCTTTTAGTTAAGAGAAGGTGTTGAGATCATGGATTAACGTTTATAAGTCTTCTTCCGGATAGCGGTGATATGGACAAAGATGATTATCTCATGAATGTCCTCTTATCTTGGTTGAGAACATGAGAAAATAGTATGATGGAAACTCCCACTTACGTACAATATAAATTTTTGCTAGTATTTGGACAAGAACATTCTCTATGTTGAAAAAATATTGGGGTAAGATGACCGAGGAGGAAATTGATCTCGTATGGAGATGTTGTAGCATCCTCCAACAAACAGAGTTTCTGAAACAAAGTACAAATAGAGTTCGTAATAAACTTGTTTTATGTGTTATAGACATATCTTTTCTCAATAAAGATACTTCTTTGTCACATCATTGTGTTCCTGTGCATAATGTGACTTATGAAAGATGTTCTTTGTCATAACATACACTGTTGCACTTATACTTTTGTTCTTGTACATAACATGACCTATGGAAGGTGTTCTTTGTGAATAACGCCTACTGTAATAGTTACATGCACTTTACATAGCAAAGCGACAAAGCACACTATCGCAGCTCACTTATAGCTACGGATACACACTATCGCACTATCGCACTTAGACGCACTAGACACACTTATCGCACTTAGAACTTAACTAATCTAAATGGACTTGTCGCTGTGAGATTAAGCGACCGAACACACTGTCACAGTGAGACAAGCACCTCAGAGCGAAGTAGAACACTGTCCCAGTCACAGCCACTAAACACATTATCGCAGTGAGCTCAGAGCGACGGATCATACTGTCATAAGACAAGCACCTCAAAGTGACGCAAAACACTGTCGCACTGACAATGACTAAACACATTGTCGCAGTGAGCTTAGAGTGATGGATCACACAGTCGCTGTGAGATTAAGCACCTCAGAGCGACGGAACACACTATCGCTGTAAGACAAGCATCTCAGAGCGACGTAGAACACAACTCCGTTTTTAGTGAATGAGGAGTCAAAACTATAGTACTCGCAAACACCTACACACTCACGCTGTCAGAGCATGAGCCCGAGTCACGAGCTAGAATCGACAGATTTCTCTCTTTCGCATTTTTCATGACTTAAGACTCGTACTAACTATTGCCTATGACATTTTTTCTCGCAACCGAAAGCACGAAGTCACTCCTCTCGGCACGCTCTGCATTTTGGAACTTTTCATCTCCTTCAAGGTGATATTTCACCCCAAGCTAGGGAGCAGCTTGTCAAGCATAGGCATAGCTTAGCTCCTGCCCAACTTGATAAGTTGCAGGGCAGCTTCTTTTACGACTACATACACAATGAAAAGAAAATCCTTCTGTTACTAGTCTTCATTGTACAAACCCACGTGCAACACGACAACAAGGAAATGTATTATGATAGGAAATGCAACTACTCGATCAATGCTCAAGTGGTTTGTTATCGCATGAAAAAAATTCATTTCTTATTTACAGAGATGTCCAAAAGTTGTCAAGACATGTATGTGCTTGGTAAGCACATTGACAGCGAGAGCCCTTTGTTTGGAGGGGGTCGGATTTACTAGGTGACTTTGGTTATTCTCTGATGCGACATTTAATTCCTTCGTTTCGAATGACTACCAGAGTTAAAAAAAAGCAAGACTTCAATACTTGTGTTGCGCATGCGAGAGTAGCCAACGAACACTGTATTGGAATCTTGAAGTCTCGGTGGTATTCTTTAAAGCAAGTACGAACACAGTTGAAAAATAGAGGAGAGAATCAGTTTTTAGTTAGATTGGTTGGGTGTTGTGGTATTTTGCATAATTTTTTTTTTAAGAAACAACGACGAGTGAGAATGAGGATGGAGAGCTAGTCATAGACTCAGAGAAAGACAGCGAAAATACCTCACCTTGAGAATGTATTTAGTCATATAACAAGGATTTGTGTACGAGATAGAATGATGTCAATCTGCCTAAGACACAATAGAAATCCTGGTTGGTTCTTATTCAAGCTTTGATAAACTCTTCCTTCGCGAATGAAAGTTATATGTTCACTTGAATTAATTGTAACAAGTTGTAAATCGCATCTCTGCCTAGTGCTCTGAGGTGCTTGTCTCACAATGACAATGTGCTCCATCGCTCTGAGGTGCTTGTCTCACAAAGACAATATGCTCCATCGCTCTAAAGTGCTTGTCTCACAACTACAGTGTGTTCAGTCGCTCTGAGGTGCTTAATCGCACATCGACAATTTGCTCCGTCATTCTGAGCTCACTGGGAATATGTGTTGAGTCGCTGAAAATACGACAGTTTGATCCGTTGATCTAAGCTCACTGCGACAATGTGTTTAATCACTATGAGACATAGAAGTTAGTGTCGAAAAAGCTAGTAAAGACTTTACAGAAAATTTTCTTTGGGTATAAAGATATGTACAAACTTTGTTTATTTTTTAACGGAAGCACAGGCCATCCCAGTGATAGGGCGCCTGCATAAGAGGAAAGTGGTCTCAGGATCAATTCTCCTTGGCATGTGTTTCTTATTCCTGCATGTTGACCTCTTGGAAAAGAGTCTATGTTGGATATGCAGCCACGTCTTGCATATCTAGGGGCGAGAGATCAGTATCTCTCTTAATCGTGGGCTTCTTGACCTAAACCTCTGCATGCCACCTTGAATATACCATGGGAGATACCTGGTGCGCATATGGAGGGGCTGTAAGCCTTGTGGGGCAACCTCATAAGTGTTGGGGCTTTGACTTACATTGGATGACATCAAGAGCACGAGAAACTTTTATTAATTAAGGGGTCAGCTTAGCTAAGGAGCTACTTTGATAAGTAGTTGTACGTATAAGGACAGTAGGGGGTCAGCTTAGCTAGGGGTTTATCTTTTAGATAAATCAACCTACGATAGATTCGACACAGACTTTTTACAGAGAATTGTCATGAGAGAGAGGAGACGTGCGCAGGAGAGAGAGGAGAGATTTTTGACGATTGAAGACTTTGATGATGGAGTAGACACTGGAATAAAGTTTATTTGAGTCTTGAAAGACCTATCTGTGTATCTGAGTGTTTGATTGTATTTGATGGACGCAAGAGGTAGAATTTTGAATTCTCATCGTCTGCAGCATTCTGTTTTCTTTTTTATCATTCTCCTAATCAATCACAGTCAGGAGGTTCGTCCTCTCCAAGAAATACTCTCGTCACGACACCGTCGAACCTAGATCTCTGTGACAAAGGCAACAAAGTATCATCTATCAACTCGATACAACCTAGAAATCCTTTGGCTGCAAAAGCATCGGAGATTACTTTTCTCTCTTCATGATTTCATAATCAAATAAATCCTTGTCATGTCGACTCAAGAGCTCTCATTATCCTTTTCGTATAAAGAACCATAGTACCATGAGAGATTCCTCATAGAAACAAAGACCTTCCAATTGCAACACCGTTTTCATCGTTACCGAACTTATGTAGTGCAACTGCAAGCTGTAATGACACCGGAGCTTGCTTGATGCGAGCTCGGTTATGAAAAATAAGATGTCTTTCTACCAATCTCACTAATCTATCAAAACTCTTTCGGTCCATCCTAGTAATCTTTCTGAATGAATGAGCAGGAAGATTTTTGAAATAATTCTTGTAAAAGTCTCTGCTTTTGGAAAAGGGAAAAATGATCCTATCGTTCTAAGTATCGAGAAGTATTGAAGATTTGATATAACTCCAAGAATTCCTCATCAGAGTATGAATCAAACATATCATTATCGGAACTCGTGAACCCACTCTCCTGTAACATTTCTTTCCTTGACTTCTTGGTGTCTTCTCTCTCATCACCCTCATCGGATTCTTCAGAACTAGCAGAACTGTCTGAATTAGAAGACGCTAACATCACTCGCATCTCGACGATCTCTTCGATGTTTCTTAACAACAATTTTCTTTCTGAAACGTGTGGCATGGTAAGATGCAGACGGACCAAACTCTGCTATCCACGAAAGTTCAGTTTCATTTCTAACGCATCGCTATCCACGTGAGGTATGATAAGATGCAGACGGGTCAAAATCGAACGAACCACGCTCCGCTGTCCATGAACGTTCAGTTTCAAATCGAACGAGCCACGCTCCGCTATCCACGAATGTTCAGTTGTTCTTAAGATCTTCGAATGCTGAAAATGGTGAGAAAAATATCCGGATCACAGTTCTTTGATGACTGTTCAAAATGATCTTTGGAGTTCGTGAGTCTTGGTTACTACTTTCTGCTAGATTTGTTTAGTTGTTTCAATTTTCAAATTAGACATGGTTTCTTAAATGTGACACATGTGACTATGGACTATGTGTCAAGGGTGAACATTTATAAACCACATGATTATGTGTCATGTCTTTGTTAATGTTTACTCTACAGGCAAAACCTAGACGGCCAGTTAGACAAAAGCCGCGGGTGTCTTCTGCGGGTACCTCCGGAGCCACTCGCAATCACAATGCCAGTTTTCTGTTACTGTAGCCCGCGGAGAAAAGAATAACCGGAACGGCCACTAACTTTGACACCCCTATTAGCGCCACCTAGGCTCCCTTTGCCGTCAGGAACGTATCTCAAGTATGAACGAAATATTTTAACGAGATTGGCATTTGGCTTGTGATCGCACGATTTATTACATCCCGCGAAGATCGGATGACTTGAGGGCGTGAGGTCCCTTCACGAGTCACGTCCAAAGCGGGCCTAACTAAGCATATTGGGAGCTAGGGTGTCTAGACTCTAGAGCTTACTTGTAGGGAGAGTGGGCGCGCCGCGACAGTAACTCATCGTAACAGTCTATGCTGCTGCCGATCTGCAGATGGAACCTGGGATGCAGACTGGGATGTCTCTCTTAGTTTCCTCCCACCTTCCAAGTACCCGAAATTCGACGGTACTGGACCGTCACCGACGTGCGGCCAAATTTCTTTGGAAGAGAAAGCACCGAAACCACGAAGCCCGTCAAAGAAAATATCTTCCCAAGCCAACTTGAAGCGCCTGTTGTTAAGATCCTATTGCCAGGTGACTGAGGAGGAGTTTCAAGCCGGGAAATGAGCGGTCGCCATCTCGATCGCTTGTAATTTTCGAACGGTGCAGGTATTATATGAGCGCTGCTACGCTCACGTGAAAATCGTGTCACGACAGTGCGAATATCTGCAGAAGCACGTGTATAGGTCTCCGTTCCGCCTCTATTCTTGTGAAATTTTTCGTTTGCCGAGTGTTTGCTGTCAAAGCAGCAGAGGTTTCTCATTAACTACCCGCGCGTTGTGCCACTAGAATGTTTGTTGTATCAAAGCTATGGAAGGGATTCATATTTCAAATTCCAGAGTACATACCTAAGAGCTGGACTGGAGTATGAAGGATTCGGTGCGGATGTGGTCCAAAAGGTGAGTTGATGAATGACCAGCGAAGTTTAAGTGTTCATGAATACCGCTACTCGATCAGTGGAAAGTGGAGTCGTTGTCATTCAGGTCACAAATGGCCGTATAGCAAGTCACGAATGAACGGAGAAAAGGCTGACAACCACAGATGCAGATCGATCCTTTACGGTAACTGAAGGACTCTATTCGCCGAAAGTAGAGACAAAGTCTGTACCTCCAGAATCCGCAAGTAGAGACTGCGGACACACCGAATCGGAGGCACTTAATTAACATGGGAAAAGTTTTGAAGGACTGAGCCTGATATTCCATGAGCTTCCTCACAGAGATCTTCCAATAGATTCAATGCACTCCATAAAGCATGCTTCAACCAGCAACCTACCGGAGCTGAATAACTACTGGTATGAATTGGACCTTTTGGGGTAAGTCGAAGTCTGAGTAGAATATGCAGAGTGTGAATGACTCCACGAATGAGTACCTAATCTTGACACTTTCCAAGTTGTTCATTTCTTCATAGGATGCAGAAGCATGTCTTTTACAGTTACATTTCAAAACTGCTGTAATGTACTATGTTCGGCCTAGGGCTATGTCACTAGGGCTATGTCACGTATCTCTCTACACGTCTCCCTGGAAATAGTACCTGTTGAGTAAGCATATCAGTATCTCCTTGTGACTTTCATTAGTATATTGTGTTGTACTCTTCTGGAAGATATAGTCATGAAACTTTGATCTGCGTGTAACCAAAGAACGCAAGAACTCTGTACGGGAGGTTCAAGCCGAGTTGTGGTGTATCTTGTAGAAAACTAATCTGCCTCACCTGCATGACTGCATGACTGCTTCTTACCTGACAGTTTTGACCACACTTCCTCGTTCAGCCTTCGAAGTTTTATTGCTATTGAGACCCAAAGCGCGTGTCAAAGCTAAAGCAAAAGATCTCTAACATCCAGAAAGAAAAAGGTCGTAGATTATCAAAGGGCAGCTTTGTCTAGAGCTGTGTATCGATTAGGTGGTGTCTTTGTATCGCTGTAAGTATTTAATCTATTCACTTTTAGAATATTACAGTAAATTCTCTACACATTGAACTTGCCTACGACTGCAACGCACGTACAATTTGAATAAAAGGTCAATTAGAGACGGCCACGGAGGTTTCCTGCGCGTGTCTCTGGATGTCGCCCTCGGGCCCAGAATCTTTCTCAAAGATTCTAATCTTTACACGCCCTAATGTCGTCAGGATGTTACACTTTCATGTAAACGACCAGTACTTTACTGCCGGTCGTGAAACTAAGGACGCAACCACACCACTCTTTTCTTTTGGCCACTCTTTTCGCCCCCTTTTCGAAGTAGTCCGACGCCAGTCTGATCCATCGCGTTCTCGGCATTTGCGTCGTAACATGAGCTAAACGTAAGGTTATCCCCGCACCCTAAGGTTCTACGTAGTTAAAATTTTCTAGGAACTGAGTGTCACGAGTGCGAAACATTATTCTCACAAGCGAGGATATCATTTATCGACAATTCTTTTCAAGGTATTCAGTGTTTTTATGTATGTAGTGATATAGAAGAATGCTGGAACTGGGTGAAATAGCAAAGAAGCTACGGCTATGTGAGAAGTCGAACTTCACACAATGCATCCGGCATGGCCTCCTGGATACATAGAGCTGAGAGAAGACAATAAACAATTTGCAGGAATCAAAGCATGGTACATGGCAAAACACAAGAAAGATCTGGGTACACAATAGTAGCATGAATGAAGCGGTGTATTAAGTTACTTAAAGAAAGAATCTGGAACCAACCCTTTAACAACCCAAAAGCTTGTTTGATAATCAAGTGATCGCGGATATATTTTTCTGTATATAAAACTTGCAGGCCAGTAGAGGTAAGATTCAAATTGAATGGCATCATAAGCCAATGATGCATCACGTATCCAGAGTCGCGTATAATATAAAGAGAAATATTAAACTGAGCATTTATACTGATCACAAGCTCCCTTAGTACATGACCTGATTGAACTTGCTGGTAAAATGAAGAGACTCGGAGAACATGTTTGTCATTAATGCACCCGAGCTTCTCACAACTAATGTCTAAAAATGTTCCATCACATATACCCTGTAAAATTATAGAGTGATATCTCTTTCGATTATAATAATAGAGAGCATTGTCTTTTCCCACTGGAGCTCTAATTCAGATGTGAGTTCCACCTGTTGCTCCCATACAACTGGACAGTCCACATCAAGCTTACAACTCATCTAGAACATCCAAAGCATATCTTTCCTCTAATCATTTCAAAAACCGAGGACCCAAGACATCTATGATGGCATTTATGATCCTTTCATAACCTCTTGGCTTATAGATTCATCAATTTCAAACTGGTCATCCACATGAAAATAATTCAATCCAGTTACGAATCTCAATATACATATTCTTACATGGGTTCATTTATCGAACATTTTGTCTTTTTTATTCTTGTCACACTTCTTGCTTAAGTATGCAGATGATGATATTGTTGTTCTAATGATGATGGCTACACTCATAGTGTTGATCGATGTTTTCTTGGAGGAGTCGGGTGGATTATCTTGTTTATTATCTATTGGATACGAGCATTGAAGTTTCTGAGACTTGGACTGGTGTTGTATCAATGGCATATTCTGAACTCTCTTTTTATTCACATCGTTCTGAAAGAGGTTGGTGGGTGAAAGAGCGATCTATGATATGGTTCGACTACTACTTATAGAACTCTTATTAGACCCCACGGTTGATGAAAGTTATGTATATGCCTAAAGAGATTTTGTCTGGATTTGTTCCCAGTATGCCTAAACAGGTTAAGTCTGATATATGTTCTCGAAAAACAGTTCTTGTTGAAGTCCGGATAGGAGCGTATATATAGGCTCGCAACACGGATGAATTGTTGGAATTGGTGAATCTACAAGCCAAAAGGTTATGAAAGAGTGCATAAATGCTATCATAGATGTCTTTGGTCCTCGGTTTTTGAAGTGGTTAGAGGGAGGACATGCTTTGGATGTTCCAGCTGAATTCTAAGCTCAATGCGGACTGTCCTATTGTATGGGAGTAATAGGTGGAACTCGAGTCTAAATTAGAGCTCCAGTGCGATAAGATAATGCTCTCGATTATTATAATCAAAAGAGATATCACTCTATACTTTTTAAAGATATATGTGATGCAGATGGAACATTTGTAGACATTGTTGTGAGATGCCAGGGTGTGTTAGTGACAAACGCTTTCTGCGAGTCTCTTCATTTTACCAGCAGGTTCAGTCTGGTCGTATACTAGGGGAGCATGTGATCCATATAAATGCTGAGTTTAATCTTTCTCCTTATATTATGACAACTGAGGGTACGTGATGCATCATTGACTTATGATGTCATTCAGTTTGAATCTTACCTCTACTGAATTGAAAGTTTTATATACAGAAAAACATATCCTAGTCACTTGATTATAGAACAAGCTTTTGGGTTGGTAAAGGATTGGTTTTAGATTCTTTCCTTGGGTATCTCTTCATCTGTAGCTTGGGCAACAAAGATAGTTCATGCGACATGTATCTTTCGTAATTTTGAATAAGTTCTGGGTGGGAATAATCGATCCATGATCGGTAGATATAGTAATGTCTGTTCTTCGAGCCTCAGTACCTAGCATTAACTTGAACAGACCAGGCGACATTGGTGCAGAAGTGCACAGGGCATTGGTAGAATACTTGGCACAAGCAACTTAATAAACTGCTTCATTCATGCTACTATTGTATATCCAGTTCTTTTTTGTGTTCTATCATCTATCATGCTTTGATTTCTGCAAATTGTCTATTGCTTTCTCATAGCTCTATGTATCCAAGAGGTCATGTCGGATGCCATGTGTGAGGTTCAACTCCTCACATGGCCGTAGCTTCTTTGCTACTTCACAAGCTTCAGCGTTCTTCTATATTACTACATACATAAAAAACACTGAATATCTTGAAAAGAATTATCAAGACATGATATCCTCGCTTGTGGAACAATAATCTTTCGCATATGTGGCACTCAATTCATGGGAAATTCAAACTACATAGAACCTCAAGTGTGTGGATAGACTTACGTTTACCCATATCCTGCCCCACGGCCTTGTACAGTGAATTTCGTTTTCTCTTATCAGATAATGCGTAAGTGTTATAAAAATTTATTATAAAATATCAAATTAATTCATACATGTTATATGTTAACTAGTTCTGGAGTAGCCAACTCATCCGAAGATAACCCATAAGTGAAGAGCGGACTGCTACGCTCCTGGGGGTATAAGACCGGAAGTTTAGTTGTCTAATTGCGCCATTTGCAGAAGACATTAATTAATCTTCTAACCCTTCTCGTCGGAAGGGTTAAAAGATTAATTAATGGACACCCATGTACCCTGAAGCACATGTTGCGGTGAAAACGCCAGAGAGACGATGGATCAAACTGACGTCAGAAAGCCAAAAAAGAGGACAAAAAGGATGGCCAAAAGACTAGGATCCATTCGCTATCCTCTATGTCCATCGCTTTGAAAGCAACCTTCGCCGGTGCTCTTCTCACTCGCCGCTGCCACCAAACAAGATGGCTGAAGCTGCAAAATCCCTCACGCAAATGCAACAACGGAGAATGCAATTCTCGTATCCAAGGAACGATTGAATACACTAGCAAGAAATCATTCAAGACTTTTGCCGAACAAGACTGTTTGCGCAAGGAACAAAGGTACGAGAAGAAGGAGCCAGAGGCGTTTTAGCCATAACATTGCTGCACCGCAAACTAGAATTCTCTCCGTCATTCAAAATTACACCATGCAAATTTGCCACACACTGCGTATGAAACCAAAAATGCGTTTTGATAAAGGTGACATGCAACAACCTCCCACGTTCACGAGAAGTCCTCCCGTGCAGTTATCACGAAGCGCTGACACCCTTGTCGATAAACTATACTGTTTTGCTCGAAAAATACTATCTTTAGTCTTCAAAAACAAAACGAGAACTAGAGCTATCGAGTGTGGGCTCTTCTCTAGTTACCGAGCATACATGGGACGCAAAGGACGGAGGGTCTGACATGCCCTACAGGGTGGTGTGGTTGCGCCCTCAGCCAGCAAGTAGAATGTTATTATCTACTCATTACGATCCCTTTGAAAGTATTGTGAACTAGAATATTCAAAATGTCAGGTAATATAAATATATGCCGTGTTCAGTATTCTGCCAAGGCTAGCAGATTTGACCCCATCAGTAGCCTTGTCAGTGCCAAATCCTTTCTCGTCTATGTCCCTCGCTTCTTTGTAGAATGAAAGCACGATACAGACAAGTAGAATCCAATGGCATTCAGATATTCCGAAAACTTTGTGTTTGATGCTAAGGACAATGAATTGTAGACCACCGCACAGACTTGATGTTCACATACAGAACCCGAACTGATCACTACCTTAAACATCAGACAAAAGGATATGATCTGTAAAATGACTTTGTGATGCTGTATCTTTCGCTTCGTGGATCCTGATCGCCGGCGACCAGGAACAGTCGACATGCTCAGTGTCATTTTCGAAACACTTCTACCTTGCTATACGCACATCTTCATAGTCATAATCCACAAAGCTCAGCCACTACCTATCGGACGCAAAATATATAAGTGCTGGCCATCATAGTCGGATTCCGAAGTTGTGAATCACAGCTTTGAAACTTTCTAAACCCGTGTTGACTTCAACCACGGATTAGTGATTGGTGTAGATATATGAAGAAGACAAGACTTTCGTGAAGTCTAGTTGCCCAAATCCAGCAAAATTTAACTAAAATACGTCGGTTTTATGTTTCAGTAGACTCTTGCACTGGACGGACAGAACATCATGTCTTTTTTTAGGCTTCATTTGGGCCAAAGCTTCAGTCTTTAGTTCTCATTCGTTCCCACGTCTAAGCTGGTGACGGACATGTTGCGACCATATGTCGTTCACTAACGAGCAATTTAGCCAACTTTGGTTTTGTTCTCAACAAGGGAAAAAGCTTTATCCTGTCCCCTCCCAGTTAAGCCAACAACAAATGTGCAAGGGGTTTTAGTCTTTTCTGGGACGTCTTTTAAGGTGAGTTCGTGTTACGATGACCTGAAAGCTTGCATGGAAGTACTCACTTGATTTTCATGTGTGTTTAATCTGATCAAAACCCCCGGTATCTGTAGAAAAGCATAAAACCGAAATTTGTTTTTCCTCGTAGTGTACTTCGAGCCTCAGGAAAAGATTCTGTTCTGTTCCAAGAAACCTTGAATTTTTCATACTAACATTTTTCAATCAATGACAGGTAGATTGTTTTAAGTTGAATCATAATTTGTAAAGCTAGAGAATATATATGCATCCAAACTGCATTTCTAAGAAGAAAGAAAAAATAAACGTTTAATAGACAACCGAAATAATAATCGATAGTTGACTGATAACAGCGTTCAAGAATAATTTAATGTAAATAGCACAGTCATGAAAAAATACTGCTCGACAAGGTTTACAAATCGTTACTTGTGTCAAAGTTTTATAAATTAACTTCACTAAAATTTAAAGTACTAAATTTAGATCACTAAATTTAGATTTCACTTGGTAACTTCATTATACATACTCACTTCAGTTATATAAAACCCATAATGCTCATGTGAATAGAATTGTTATTTACTATAAAGGTCTGTCACTCCCACAAGTACAAGTATTTTTTATTTGTGAACTTTAATTTATAACCTAACCTTTCCAAGATGAAAGGGTAAGACATAAATTAAAGTTCTTTGTATATTCTCCTCTCCAAATTTAGAACATGTGAAATACACAAGGAAGTGTACAAGAAGAATAGCTTTAGTTTGAATCCTTATTTCGGAGATTCTTTAGTTTGAATCCTTATCTCGAAGATTCTATTTTGGAATGAAGAAATAATCACCAGAAACATTTTCAGCCTAACGGTTAAAGTAACTTTCGCTGTTCTCTGAAAGCGAACCCGCAAAATGAGGTCTTCTGGGTCGCCATGAGTACCTGTAATCACACCGGGGTTTAACTAGTTTGAAGATTCCTTCAGTGAACTACACCTCCATACTAGCTCCTCATGCACTCAAGTAATTACTCTACTATTATGCGTCCAAAGCCTACTTCTTGCCGGGAGCCGGAAAACGCCAAGCGGAACGACCGTGTATTTTCTTGGTTGGTGCGGGCGGCGGCTAAGTAGGCATTAGGATAACTTTTGAGAATGAGGAGATTTCACAGGGAGGAGATAGCAATCAGTCCAAAATTATTATGATTCATCTCATTTGCATAGCTATATCACGTATTTGAAGTCCATAGCTACTTCACGTACCGCTGCCGGTCCTTCTACACCTATATTTGAATCTATATCTATATTTGAACCTGTTTGTGTTATTACTCATAACGAAGATAACGCAGTAGGTACAGTTGTCGTATAAAGATCTACACGTCTGGGGTTCGAGCCGGAGAGAATACATCATGAATTTATTATTCAGATCGGACGACTCATATTAAAAAAATTAAAAGAGTTTCATTAATCTCTAAAAGTTTAGAGAGATGTTTTGAATATTCAGTTGTGGCTAAAGTACTATAAGATGACATTTGATTTCTTCTGGAGCAAAAATATTTTATTTGATTTCTTCTGAAGCAAAAATAATTCATCTGTATAAATAAGCACGCTCTAATACAGAGCTTGAACTGAGACCAGGTGATAATGCAGACTTTTCGAGTAAATATATACACTAGAATGTACATTAGAAGGTAATCTGCTGTAAATTAAATCTGTATCTTTAAAGTTTAATATATGAAGACTGGTCGGTTGGCTTTACGTAGCAGCATTCGACTTTCAATCTGCGAATAGAATACTCTTATATATAATAAGTTTTATTACAATTAAAGAATGATTTTGTATAGTGATGGACTGTCCTCCTAGCTTTCAACTGTGCGGACAAGGAGGAAAGGAAAGCCGGAAGAGGGAGCTTAGTGTTTTAATCTTCTATTTTTCACTTGTCGTGAGATATCTCTCATGCTTCTTTGAGTTGCTATGCGAATACAGCTCTTAGCGCATTTTACACTTCGAGAGGATGGTTCATACACGGCCAACCTGTAGACGGAGTCGGCCGCAATGATGATCAGTTACTGAACTGGAAGAACTTCAAATCATTGTAGCAGAACAATCATCATCATGTGGCTACAAAGATCATGTTCTAATTTAGATACTTGTACATGACGTCACGGCTACCCAAAACCTTACTTTGTGTATGTAAAGTATGACTAAGAAATTCCAGTCCCATGTACTTCGTCACATTTAGCACTCAATTCTTCAAAGGGAAGGACGGATCTATGATTAGGGGATTTGTGACTGGATGGTCCTCCTTTGGCTCCTCGTCAAACAAAAACACCTTCCAGGCTAACAAGCAAGACGGTTTATCGAAGAAATACAAATTCAAGTTTAATCTCTGAATGTGTGGGCACTTTCCTGTTGAAAAAAGGGTACATCAGTGCATGTGCTATCACTTTGAGAGGCTCCAGAGTACTGCCTGATTTCACCAGTCGGTGGTTGATGTGGTCTGCAATGTTACTTTCGTTGCTGACTCCAAGTAGGATGCACATGCACAACATGTAAAATACTTGTTCTCAGTTTGAACTCGGATGTGTGCAGATGCGAAAGTACAGAAATTCGTTTTCTGACTCAAACAGTCCCGCATACATCCGAAATTAATAAACCAATCAGGGTTGTCACATTCAACCGGGAGCTCACTTAAAATCCAGACTAGTCTGAGATAAAAGAATGCTGGAAGAATTCTGACATAACGCATTGTCTAGCAGAAAGACTCCTACATAGTCACGAGGGTGTTGTCTCAAGATCTTCATGTTGTCTGACCCTTGTGTCCTGTACACGAGGTTCGTCGTCAAAAGAGAACCGAGACTTCGTACGGAGCGTTCTCTCCCTCGTTTCTTTCCGTCTCTCTAAATTTCTCATCGTCCATGGGGTGTCCCTACTGAGAGATTACTCCGAAACTCACTGCTCGCACTTCCACTTTTTCCATTTATCTCTTTAATATCAGTTAACTGAGAGAGAGAGATATATACCTTGACGGATCGTCGTATGCAGAGAGAATGAGAGAGATATCTTGACGGATCGGCGTGTGCAGAGAGAGAGATATATACCTTGACGGATCGGCGTGTAAAGCGAGCCAGCGAGCCAGGGTGTCATGAGTGACTTTCAAGAAGCATAAAACATCATGTTCGAGTGGTGTTCGATAGTTTTCATGGCATAAACTTACACGTGCACATGAAGTCCAAGAGAAAAGATGCTCTTATTCGGACTTGACTTGTCCGTGTAAAACATCTTTCAGCAATATATAGGAATGATACCTCATACATTTCAGTACATTGCAGTCATATGAGACAACTAGTAGAATTGACGATGAGCAATGTGTGTTCTTCATTGTCAACTTTCATTTTCATACTAGGTTGAGGTAGTGCTATTCATCGATCGTGTTCTTCATATTCATCCAAAGTAGTGCTATTCATCGGTATAGTTAGTAAACAATTGAGGCGCATCGAGTCATGAGCAAGACGATGTGATGAGTTAGAAGTCGAGGTGCATCAATTTGCAATGCGAATGATCAACAATCGAGATGCAGTGCGTCTGATGACTCAAGGAAGTTGAGCTTACACGACAAGGAGTAGAGAGATAAGACATGCAATGATCCACCAAGATCATTGACTGAGCACGACGAGCATTGTTGGATAAGTAATCTGAGCCATAAACATAATTGATGTTGTGTTTTGAATGTGGAATGATATTACATATGTCTTCAAATAGTCCATCCGATTTGAAATATCATTGATTTCATGTTTGTATTGTCGATTTGCAAAACGTGTTGTCCTATATTCAACATTTGTTGTTATCATAGATAGACATCATCATTCATGTCAGTATGTAATCTTTTGATGGTCGAACAAACTAATCTCTATGTAGAATTACTTCTAGATACCATAGGAGTAGACGTAATCTTCCCTCTTACCAAACCTTCAGACTTGTTTGAGTTTGCTTGAGCTTGCTTGAACTATGCAAATGAATGTCTATTAGTCTTTGACATATTTGATGAGTCAACTAGCGATCAAATAAAATCTTCTAATAATCATATGAGTTCTAAGAATGTGAAGAAGTCTAATTACAAGAGATATAATCGCACAATGCCGAAAAAAAACTTCATCCATGAGAGAAATATGTCTACTCAAATCAATAGAAGACATGTCAAGCGATGTACATAATAGTTACAAGTAGTGATATCTAGTTGAAAAAAAAACTATAGGATTTGACTACAATGTTGAAATGTTTTTGAATGTTATTTTTGAACAACCCGCGTGCAACAAAACCAATACCATGGAATCGGATAAGTTCGCAAGGGAAGCAACGAGGGAAAGCAGAGAAAGTAAAAAGAGAAGAGAAACTCCTTCAAGAAAAATTCGTCAAAATCCTCTCCTACTTGCTGTGCTCAATGATTTATTCATATCCTAACTATAATCATGTTGCAGTAGTTGAAAAGGAATCAAACCCCCCATAGAACTGGATTGAAAAGAACTAACATTCTCTGGAAACATGCAGACACGTGCCATCATGATATTATGACCTATTCTGCTAGATCAAGTTCAAAGGGAAAACATATACTAGTATATATAGTTGACAAGATGACCGACCAAGCAAGTAGTAGGTCTTACAAGACTTTTTACAAGTGGGAGTAGGAGGAAAATGATGGAGCATGCTTGCGTGAAATTCTGGTCAAAGTTTTCTCAAGAAGCAAGGCAAATTAAAGTTGATCCCTCGTAGCCGAGAATAATATCATCTTCTGAGTATGGATATGGACAAAGGGGACAAGTGGGGGAAATTCCCACCATACATATATGGAGTAAAGGTAAACAGGCATATCGCAAGGGGTGGACAAAAGGGAGTAAGCCTAGAAACTTTAAGTCTAGTATTATCTGCTTCTACTGAGATGCCTAATCTCCAAGCTTTTCCGTCCCAAAAAACAAAGCGAGAAACTACCGAGAGCTTACATACGCAGTAAAAAGTGAAGACCACAGTTAGGAACTTGAAATAACAACAGTTCACGTTATCCTTTTCGAGAGGAGCATCTACATTTCATCTATCATGATGACATTTCATTTTCATCTACATTAATGGAGAGGTTAAGTATGCAAAGACTATAATTTATAACTAACTTTCTCTTTGCAATAGGGTTTGGTGATAGTTTATCTTTTTTTTTTATCAGATTACATCTATTGGTTCATTATATTGACAGTGAATTTATGCTGGAGTCGAGGTCTCCTTCCACTGTATTCATAGTTCTATTTTGTTCTTTGGGGCCCCGCATCTAAATAGAAAGTCTCGAAGAGAAGAGGCAACACAAATGAGAAGTCTATGTCGGGTATAGGTGCAAAACAAAGATTGAGTCTAAAGTATTAAGCTTCTCTAGGTTCAGAAACGTTTAATTAAACTTTTTGATGTTTGAAGTGTTGTTCTTGTCAAACTTAAATTTACTCTGACATTATTACGTCATGAAGTTTATTTATTTGACTGAACGTCGTATCTAACCATACAAGAAGTTATATTCTCGTCTATTGTTCATTAGCAGAATCTCAGCCACCAACTAGAGTTTTCTAATCTCTTTTTTCATAGAGTGTGGGGATCAAGCATGCACATCCACATTGCCAGATGAAGACTCTCCTTGTCAAGCTAACGTCTAAAGGGTACGGTTAGAATCGCTTGAAACTGAATATATATATATATACCAAAAGAAAATTAACATGTGAGAGAAAATATCCAGTCTCATTCGGCATAGTTTTAGGGGTCATTTGCAAATAATTGATAAGGAAAATCCATTTTAATAATCTCTAAGCTAACAAAATTAAAGACTTTCTTCCCTTTTCGTGTTTGTAGTCTTTGTATATCCGCAACGGAGGGGAGTTGGAATGGATACAATGCACATTCCTACCATAGAGATGTAGGAGTGACAAAATAGAATTTCATCTAGTCATCATCACGCTCTTTATCAATATCAATCAAGAGTCCTTTCATGGAGCAATGATGCCATCTTTCTAGAACATTCAGATCAGATTGAGCACGTATTGGGAACTCAGACAATTTACTAGGCAGGCTCAGTGAAGTACAGTATATCACTTCGTATAAGTTATATCTTATCTACATTTGTTCTATTTCTGGAGGATGAAAGTTGCACTCTCTATTAGATTTCAGTGAAGAAAGGAGCAAAAGTCTATAAGTGCCCACGAGATTTTAAAATCATCCCGCACAGTCTTGTACATCTGTTCTGTGATTTTTGTTATCGGGAAAAATATAAATATTATGTATAAATTATGAATTGATCTTTTATCAATAAATAAATAAATCTATAATTATTAAACCCATACATAACCCATAAACGAAGTGCAATCACACATTAGTTGTTTCCCTAACCCTTCCGGTGGGAAGAGTTAGGGAAACAATTAATCGAGAGCCATCCGGACTTTAGAGTGTACATCGGTGAAAATATCCTTGCTTATCTTTGGATATGATTAGTACCGTTATTCTAAAGAAGAATCAACAAAGGAATCTCTCCGTTGTACTTTTCATAACGGTTTAATATGCATCCAAACTGCACTTCTAGAAAATGGATGAAAAAAATAAATGTTTAAACAGGCAACCAAACTAATCATGGATAATTGACTTACAACAGCCTTAAAAGAAGTTAGTGAAAAATACAGTGTACTAAAGCGCATCGTCACGAGAAAAAGTACTGCTTGATAGGGTTTATAAATTATTATTTGTGTCAAAGTTCTATAATTTAATTTCATTATATTTAAAATACTAAATTTAAATAATTAAATTTAAAACTCACTTGATAACTTGATTACACATGCTCACTTCATCAAAATCCATAAGTGACTCACGTGAACAGAATCTTTCTTTGATATGAAGATTTGTGACTCTCACAAGTAAACATCTTTTTAATTTATAAACTTTAATCTATAACCTAACCCTTCTAAACTTTACTATCGAAGGTAAACTATAAAACCATATAAAATATCAATAAAGATATCATCTCCACTTTCCTCTATCTCCATAAGTGTTATTGGAAAGAGAGAGAAAGCACGGAGGTCATGAGTATCATGACCCCGCTGTTAGGTCTACATGTTAGGTAGATATGTTCTCTTTATTTTCCCTTTTGTTTTCCGATTGTGATTGGTTCTCTTTTCCCCTCATGGTCTACATAATTCGAAGTTTCAGAAATGATGATGATAATTCCTCCGTGAGCTAGTACGAGGCGGAAGTGTGCTCATTACCTCCTGTAAACTCAAGAGGATCTTACCTAGATAACTCGTCCCACCATCTGAACCCTATAGTATCTTGCATGTAACCAACCAAGAGCTTTAGTCTGACCATGAAAGATTCAACGACAACTTCTGAAACTCGTTAACCCTTTCTGTGGTTAGCTTTGCTTCTGTAGCTTTTTAACTTTATGCCTGGTTAATTTTGGTTTGGAAATTTGGATTGAATTTATATGTATTCCCAAGTTCGAGAAAACTCTGGAGTATCCATTTCTGTACATAGTCCTATGATACATTAGTAAAATAGTTGAAAGATAAGGGAAAATTTACTGAAAGTATGCATGCAAGATCAACGGGGGGAACTTTTGCTCGCATTCTGTAACTGGAAAAGATGTAAATAAGAAAATTCTATTTTAAATTCTATACTAAATTATTCAGAAAGAAATTGAATTATCTATAAATATTAATTACACTAAGAGTTGCAGGATAATCTAACATAACCCATAAAGAAAACGCAAACCTCGTGTTCCTGAAACTACAAATGTGAGAGAAGGATAACAAACACACACTACATCAATCCAGACTTGACTTTATTACCTAACCTTTAGCCAAACAAGACCCCTGCATATTTGCATGAAGACCTTTTGAATAACCCATCGATGCGTGGAGGAGCTGTAAAGAATATGATGTCCAATGAGAATAATGTAAGAATATTACATCCACCGCATGACGGTAAGGAAAAAGGAAAGCTGGAATTGACTCCTTTCTGAAGCACTACGGTAGCTTCAGATAAGACAGACTAGTGAAAGTATGCATGGTTACCTTTTAATCCTTATCCAATAGAGCTGTAGGTAATAAGTGTGGGGTCATAAGGATGACCAGAGAACAACTCCGGAACCTCTTGCGTACCTAGGGTGAGAATAATGCTTTTATACTCTGACAATATAGCCTTTACCAGAAGGATATGGCATTCTTACATACGATACTATTATGATATGATGTTGCCATAAGCAAAATGAAAATGCACGCAACTTCTGCTTTTGCCCTGCTTGAGGGAAGGAAGAGGACAAGCGAACAACTAGAGAGATACTTCTAAAAGAATATTGGTTGTTGTCTACAATTATACAATAAACAGAAGCAATTGTAATAATTAATCTCATTGGCTATGTGTATTTATGTGTCTTATTAATAAATAGATAAGTTATATAAATGATAATAGATTAATAATTAAATAAAAAATGTATAAGGTTAATTACTAAAGTAAGAAAATGATATGCGAAATTAAGACTTAATCCACAAAGCAAGAGCACACTGACTGCTTCCAGAAGTACAAGTGGGGCTCTTGCAACCAAATATACATTAATTTACTGTATACATTGATTTATTGTGTAGCCCTTCTTGGCAAAAAGATTAGGTAATGAACTAAACCCATGTATATTCCTCTTTTCCATTCGGAGATGGAAGAGATGAATATGCACGAGTGCTCACTCAACGAAATAAAGCAGATGAAAACCTGTAGAAATAAAATAACACTTGAACGGTTTATAGTAGTTTTTTGAAAGTTGCCCTAATGAATTATTATTTGCTCTCTTTTTTATCCGAAGAACATATTTTGGGAGGTTCGCTTGAGCTCCTAAGTCTTTACAATGATTTAGAAGGATGAAATATCTTGTATTGGAGATATTATTTAGTCTAATAGATCTTCGCAGAAGATAAAAATGAAGGACGAAGAAAGAATGAGGTACGAAGAAGGAAGTGGGAGGCGAAGAATCGAACTTCTTCCTCGGAAAACTGACTTCGGCGAAGATGAGCTTTTTTGTCGATAGACAACTACGGCTAGCTTCGCTTCTTCTAACACCGTTCACGCGATAAGACAAATGACCTAAATTGTTACACTTATACATCGCAATAGCTTTCCACACACGTGCCGCAGTTAGGGTTTTTGCAGTTCCGTCGAAGTTCTTCATCGGTCGCAGTATTACGAAGTCATTCTTCACCGACTTCGTCAATACTTTTGTTGCTTGTAACTTCGTCGTTCGGACTCCATTTGTCTTGCACAACATATCGTTAGAAAGCTCTTCGTTCGAAGAATCCAACCATGATGAAATTCCATCCCAATTGACTTCATAACTTCAATTGATTCTTCAAGAACATATCTTCTTCACTAAACTTCTAATTAACACTATTCTACTTCTTCTCAATTACTTTACAACTAATCAATTAATTAACAAAAACGAAAAATCAAGACTTCACAAACATGGACGTGTTAGAATCATTTCTTTTATGTTTGTCATAGAGAAGTGGTAATTTTGAGTTTGTCATGACAGCTATTAGAAACAATAATATTATAATACTATCTAGAGTAAATGTGACAAGCGGATATATGGTCCTGATTCATAATAAAGATCGGCATGAATCTAGAAACTGGACATCTAGAAACCCAATGTGGTTAATGTTTACATCGATAACAAAAAAAATAAACACGGTGAGAATTTTGATACTTGGTAACAACTCACGAATAAAACCATGAAAGAAATGTAAAAGATAACTCTAACTTTGTTATATAGTTGATGCATATAACAAATAAACTACAACGGGTAGTTTAATTTATTTTCAATAGAAATGATGAGTAATAAATTAAATTTTTACTTGAGAGTTTAATTTATTACCCAAGCATTCTTGATGAAACGGTCAAGTAATAAATGAAACCCTAGTATATTCCCTCCTCCAGCTTTCAATGGAAGTGGTGAATATGCCCGGAAATACATATCTGAATATGCAAAGAAGTACACATTTTTTTTAAGTAGCTTTGAGTGAAAAGCTTTTTACTCAAAGGGAACTCATAAAAGCAAAAGAGCAAAAAGATGAATATGATATGCGGTTGATAAATTTGAGTTTCTTATTCCTTCACGCAATAGTGCTTGTCATGCTGGGTTCTCAATTACCTTTAGTACAAGAGATGAACAATATAAAAGCAATATCCAACTTAAACTTATTTCTCTTTCCTATTTATCTCAAATTGAAAATATTATTTCTTTTCTCCATGGATTGCATATTGATGTTCTTAACTTTTACAAGAATTCCACACCGCTATTAGTGAAAATATAGAACAGTTTGGCATCAAGAAACTAAATGTATTAATGTGAAATATACATCACATTTAGAAGCTCTACAACGTGAGATCGAGTTCTACATGCCAATGCATGGATCTTCGATGAAAGAATATTAATAAATGATTTTTTATTAATGTTTTTAGAGAAATAAATCCATTTTATTCATATAGAAAGTACATAATGAAACAATTCAAAAACTTCACGTGATCAGATATCGTTACTAAACTAATGCGTGTTTCTCTTTTATTAGAGTGTTGTGATTATTGTTTGTTACAATTCATAGTTAATGACAAATGGGTACTAATAACTTGTATAAGTATCAAAGATTACTTACGTGTAATTGAACATCAATTTTTCTTGTTGTGATCATGGTGTTTTTTTTTATCTATGCTTCATTTTTAGTTGCCTCTGCTAGCATTGCTATCTTTCATAGACCGCTCATTCTTTATATAGTAGATACAATCATATTTTATCTTCTGGGGTCATTTTTCTGATGGCATCTTCAAATTGATCTAAACATCCTACTTATATTCCATCATCAAATGTTGATCTTGTGGTTCAACAACAAGTACTTAATGTGCAGAATGTCATGAGCAGAGAAAGTCGATGACTCATGATGTTTTGTCGATTCTTATCACTTCTATGCTCAAGAATATGACGGAGAAGCATGCGTCTCTTCGAGATATGCAATTAACCTCATATCCATCAGAACAAATGTCTCTCGGGAGGAGCACTGTGGGGCCAATCTCTCGATCCTCACGTCAGACGACCAAATCTAGCAAACCAGATAAACATACTCAAGATCATTCAAGAAGCGACAAATCTCATTACAAGAAAGATCGGTAGAGGTGTGAGAGCAAAGAAGACTTCCAGAGCTTCTAAGATCCGCGGGTCAATCCATTTATTTGTTTCAATCCATCCTTAAGAACATTGTGGACTATAATTGGAGAGTTCATGTTTACTAGTAAAACATTAAGGATGTTGAATTGGTGAGAGTCTGACAAGAGATTGAGGGTAGGTTTAGCAATGGTCTCTCAATGAATGAGAGATTGACGAAGGAACACATGCAGACCATGCAATCATCAATACGGATGTCATCCAAAAATAAAGAGATACTTAACGACATTACATATAAAGGATGAGCCGACTTGCCCTCTTAATGTTCATCAAGAGGGACTTTGAGACTTTTTTATTAGAGAAAATGGCATTATGAACATAAGCGCATATACAAGATGTTGAGATCGATCTCGAGATTACAAATGAAGAAGTGAATGAAGGACTTGAATCACCAAAGACACTAGACATCTTAAAAAATAAGTAAGTTTATTTAATATATGGATTTTTTAATATTTGAATATTTATATGATATATTTATTATATAATAATGTATTAACTTCTGAATTTCGTGAACATACTAGAGGTATTGAAGAGCATGGTTGAGAAATATGGTAAATCTTTCACACTTGCTTACAGATGTGGCACAACGTGTGGCACTTGCTTACAGACAGTGCAATCGTCAATATGGATGTCATCAAAAGATAAAAGATACTTAATGACATTACATATACATGATGAGCCGACTTGCCCTCTAGAGGTATTGAGAGTGTAGTGACGAAGGATTTCTCCTTTTGCCCATTTAGTATACAAGATATCGTTCCCACAGAGGATTTGCACAAGTAACGCTGCTCTAAGTTCTAAGATCTGTTCAAACACACAAACACATGGGTTTTGCCTAGAAATCCCGTCTTCTCACAAAACCACACAAAACCACACGTCTTCCAGACACGCCAAATGGTGCTCTGGACCCAAACAAACCACTACCAATTACAATATCACACAACTATTCACAGAGAAGCTCGAGAAGACGATCTTCCTGCTTCCAGATTGCTTCTTCCGGTCTTCTCGATACCGTCTTCCCGAAGTGATTCTCGTCTTCTGGGGGTTCAACTCGTCTTCTCACACCTCCAGAAGGCTGTCCTGCTTCGCAGAAGTCGATTAGCAACGGTCGTTACACCTTATTCTCACACTCACATTCCAACGGATTAGATCAATCACAGGGTGTATGCCCCCTGTAGCCTTCCCAGGCTTCTGCCTACGGAAGTTGTCTTCCTGCAGCACTACAACGACATTCACCTTCACGGAAGCTCAATAGAAGTATCGGAAACTCACTAGAAGAAGGTAAGAAGATGGGGAAGATGGGGGAAGATGGGGGAAGATGAGAAAAGCCAAACAAGAGAAAACAAGATGAAAAGAGTAAATTAAGATTCCGACAGGCTTCTAGTCCGGATCCTGACTAACAAGCCATCTCTGCTTGTAATAGTTTGGGGAGGAAGACAACAAACGTGAGTACTGTTGCACCGTCTTCTACTCGAGGATGTCGTCTTCTGTTGCGGGAAGAAGGCTTCTTTCTTCTTCACTTCGCTGCTCTGACTAATCTGTCTTCTGGGATCCCTTACCCAGAAGACCGTTCGTACGTAGATCCCAAGTGCTCTACTGAACGAGTCAAGCTACACTTCCACAACTGCTGACAGTCACCGCCACTCAAGAAGAACACTTCCCATGCACAATTGGGAGCGAATTCAATGAACCCACCATCCATAAGACATGGACAAAGCTTCTGCACTCAAATCCACAATCTATTCCTCGAGAAGAAGTCACAATGGCATTGGGAAGCTCACTCCCTCTACTTCCTGCGTCTACTCCTCGACACACCAGCCTAGCTAACAGGACTGCACGAGGATGCCGTTCCCTGTTCCTAGATTGTCCACTACTTCTATCTACATCGTCGAACCATTGCTGGCGCGAGTATGCAGACCCCTCCTGTATATTCCAAGACTATTCGTATGTTTCCAACAACGGGTGTAGTGCGCTAAGACTGTCTCTGCTCTAATGTGTCTCGCCTGCCTGTCTGTAGAATCGGTGTGTATGTTCAGTTACTACAGAATTCTACAGAACTGGCAGAACCGGCAGAGCTCTATCTCCTACTCTGCTATCCTACTTATGCTGCCGCCGTGAGAACCAGGGGAGGCGACCACCAGGGAGAGAGAGGCGCTGACAGGCGGTTGTCACCTCACATGCAAACGGTTCCCCTGTCCGAATTGGTCATCCACCTTGTCCTTCCTACGCTACCTATGCTGCCACATGGTGTCCTAACTAATATTACATGGGAAAACTGCCATCCTTAAGATAGCATGTTCGATTCTACTATATTTGGAAATGGAGTTACTAACTACTCAGATTGCACGGAGGCAATCTCTACCTGATCTGCTCCTATCGGAGCTCCTAATGCGGCTTCTGATAAGCTAGAAAGCCCTGCAGTTACCTCGGGTGTCACTGAGGTGGCTTCCTCTTCTTCGTCTCTTGCTGGCTCTGCTGTCGCTGCTGCTGCGTCTTCCTCGGCTTCGGCTTCTGCTTCGGAAGACAGAAGCGTCTTCTGGGAAGCGCAGTCGACCGGTGCTTCTTCCGTCTTCTGAGGCACGGGTGCGGGACTAGGGACCATGGGGACCTCATGGGGATCCGGGGAAGTCGCTTCCTCCACGCGGAATACCTGGGAAGACGGCTCGTCTTCCTGTCTTCCAGAAGACATCTTGTCTTCCGGGGCGTCTTCTGGAGTCTTCTCGTCTTCCAACGCTGTCACCACCAAGTGCACAGCGAGATCGAACTCCTCCTTCTCCATTCCGGATCCAGTCGATGGTGCTGGAGCGTGGGAAGATGCGGTTGCAGGTGTCAGAAGCGAGGGAAGATCATAAAGTGTCCTTCTATCTGTCTATCTCTCTATCCAAGTACCTGAACATACTCTCCCGGCATTCCACCAACATCGCTCTGGACTCGCTGTCCCATCCTCTAGCTAAGGTAAGTAACTTCCTACCCGCGGTGTAGTTGAACTTCTTTCGAAGCGCTTCCACCGACTGTGCCAACATCTTCTGTGCACGGATCTCTGCTGCTTCCCTCTGCGTCTTCTCAGCTGCAGCTCGCGCTTCCGCGGCTTCTCGCTGCGTCTTCCATATGGTCTGCTCTTCTGCGAGGGCGGTGATCTTCTCCCGCACTCGGGTGACTTCCTGATTGCGCTGCTGTACCCGCGCCTGCAACTCCTGGTTGCTCTTCCGAAGCTGTACCAGCTCCTTGGCAGAAGCGGCTGCTTCCGCCTTGTACCTGGCTGCAAGTTTCTCCGTAGTGCGGAGGCTAGCTTCCAGCGACTCCGTCTTCTTCTGGTCTTCCCCCTGTCGCAGCAAGGTGCGCAGGCCGAATCCAGGTTGTAAGCGCTTCTCCTGTGCCCTTGCTCTCCTCTCCAGCAACTCCATAGCGGGCTAGATCTCCTTCTGGAAGTAGGCACTGAACTCCTCCAATCGTCTTCCTGCGGAAGACAAGTTCATCTCCACCACTCGCTCCATGGTGTCGACTTCGTCTTCCAGAGGCAAGGAAGCCTCTTCCACTACTACGGCCTTCATCTTCTGCGCACGAGAAGAAGCTACTCTTCTCATCTTCCGGGGTGGAAGATTCCTCATGGTAGGAGCGGCTCTCTTCTTTGCGCTTCCTCGCATCGCAGCAGGAGCGCCCATCCATCCTTCGTCTTCTGGAGTCTTCGGAAGACTCCCAAGCGTTGCAGAAGCAGTCTTCTGCTCTGATCGGGTACTCAGCAGGTCTTCTTCCGAGTCGGACTCCGATCCTGAGTGAATGAGGGAGATGCGTGTCCTCGGTACACTTCTGGGACCCATCTTCCTCAGTGGTATGGCGTCTTCCAACCCACTAGACTCATCTTCCCTTACTAGAAGCGTCTTCTGGTGAGAGCCGGGCCTCAGCTGTGGCATCAGAGTGGGAGGGGGCGTTGCAGCTGCCGCTCGGTCATCGTCTTCCGAGGTCTCCTCCTTCACCTCCTGTCGCTCCGTTGGTCCATACACTGCCAGCTGATCTTCCCTAAGATCCCCCATGGTTACATACAAGTAGTAGAGGAAAGGCGTCAGGTGTCCTCCCGCCGGGGTACCTAAGTATGCTAACTCCGTCTGTATATAGTTGTGGATGTACGCGCCCCAGTAGATGGGCACTCCGTCATCCCACACTGATTCCAGGAACTCCACGTCCTGATCTCCTAAGTACCTTGTCTTCTGCGCTTTCCCCTTGGGAAAGAGATGCAGAAATAACTTCGCCAAGAGGCGCTTCTTCGGCTCCCGGTAAGATTCTATCTTCCAACCGTTCCTCCCCTGCCTGTCTTCCACGAAAAGGCAGGTGGTGCTCCCAGGCACATGCCACGAACTCACAATCCTAGGCAAGATCTTCTTCTCGTACCAATATCCTCGGTTCTCGGACTCAGGCCTGTGAAACGCCTTACGCCACCAGTCTTCAATCCAGGAAGACGGTCTTCCCCGAGCTACTCCTGCCTTCGCAGGTACACGGTTACGCGGTGGTAACGCTGCCCACACCTCCTCCAAAAGCCCTTGATCTGCGAGGTTCCAATCCCACAGGAAGAAGTCGAGACCCAACTCCTTGAGGAAAGGAGTGGCCTCGGCCAATTCTGCCGCTGGTAACACCAAGCCCCGCGGATGCATCGACATACCTGGAAGATCTGTTGCACTAAACCACAAGCACCTACTATGAGCTGAAGGCTCAGTTCTTCCCGAATGCCCACAGTCTAGCTTCTACTTCTCAGAAGACGAAACTAGTCTTCCAGAAGACAGCTACTCCGTCTTCCGGGATTCTAACAGTACTTCCTAGATAGCTCTCGTCTTCCGAGCTATATCTAAACAATCCTATCTAAGCAAGGCCTCGCATGGATTACCAAGAAGACAACCCACCTTGCATTACATCTTACTTCCTATCAGAAGATACAAGATATGCGAGAAGTAGAGTATAAGAAAGGTTCAGAAGATGGTTGCGGGATCTTGCGGTGACAGTGGCATCTGAGAAGACACTCGGGACAGCTTCCGATTCAATGTCTTTCTCGAAAGACTTCCCGAAGTCAGACTTCCCTTCACTAGTCTCACCTGTCTTCGTCTTCCTACGCGCAATCTATCCTCACAACAGACTCAAGACAACTGCACTCTGTTCTTCTGACTTCTCACCTCTCATACACACTCAGAAGAAGCTTGCTGCATGATGGGAAGACATGACCCTCGACCATTCCCTCCAGATTCTGCCAGCAAGACTTCTCACAACTCTCTTCTAAGTTCGGGAAGAAGAAGGAACGGCTGCTATGGGTCGGACAGAAGAGACCCGAATGGACCCTCGCGTCTTCTCGCTCATTTTGCCAGCCTTCCAGTCTTCTAGTCTCTCTAGGAAGATGGGGAGTTGAGAAGTTTGGAAGGCCGGGAGGCACATGCCTAGTTTCCGACTTCCAACTTCTCGAAATAACAACACAACTCACCACACCACTCGGGATTCGTACCAAGTCTCTCTAAACACAAAACCAAAGCAAATCCACTCTTGATACGAATTGTGTTCAGTCTACTTCCGAAGACAGTCTTCCGAAGACAGTCAAGGTTAAGAAGCGTCTTCCGAAGATGTTCCCATCTTCCGAATCGTCTTTTGTTTCAAGTTTCGGGGGTAGAGAGGTAGTAGGGTAGGGAAATTGATAGTTGGGGTCTCCAGTTTGAAGACTAGGAGTAGGGAAGCTCGAATTGAGCTCGGGAAGAAGCAAAGAGATGTCTTGACAGAATTTGGGCAGCGCTTCCGCGCCCAATGTCTCAAATAGAAAGAATGAGGGGTGGGGATAATCGATCAGGCTGCCTGCACACAATCAAGGAAGCGCGGGGAGTACCAGACAATGGCGAGAAGAAGTGGGAAGGGGAAAGAACAGGAGAAAGAACCTCTACAGTCTTCTTCGGTTCCCCGAGTTGCCTTCGACCTCCGCGCGCTTCTGGCTCTTGTCTTAGCTTCCAATGCGACTCCTCTCGACTGCGCCTGCTGTCAATTTCGGTCCACACCTCGATTCCACCTTCGCTTCTACTCGCCACTCTCCACTGTCAGCTTCTCGGAAGCTCCACAGAAACGCCTTCGCTCTCTCTGCTGTTTGTGCTCCAGCAATTCGATCTCAACATTCGCCTAGCTGCCAACTTGTTCTCTCCTACCTCGATGTCTCACTCGATTCCTCTCTCAATGCTAACTCGCGAAGCTCACTCTCTCAATCGATCTTCTCAAGCGCGCTGTGCTGCGGGAAGTTGGAATGCGCCTAATGTGCTTCCTCACGCATCTTCCCCGCAGATTAGGGGTTCTCGACCTTGGGTGTCTTCCTGACCTACCTACCTATTCGGTGCGCCCCAGTAGGTACACCTACTGTCTTATCCGAAAACTCGTGGTTGGTCCTTCGCGGTCGCTGTCTTCTGGAAGACAGGTGTCTTCCGCCGTCTTCCCGTCTTCTGAAGACGCAACTGAGAAGACGCTCTTCCGAAGACGGTCGTCTTCCGAAGAAGTCAACTTCTTATTACAAACAACTCTTAAGATCATCTTCCTGTTAAGGAAGACGTAACCTTAAGTAACAACGCTTCTTCAGTTATACAAACAAGTTATTATTCTTAAAAATTTCAAAAATTCGTGCATCCTGTAATTTATGGGCACCACAAAGAGCATGGTTGAGAAATATGATCAACCTTCACACTTGCTTACAGACCGTGCAATCGTCAATATGGATGTCATCGAAAGATAAAGAGATACTTAACAACATTACATATAGGTGATGAGCCGACTTGCCCTCTTAATGTTCATCAAGAGGACTTTGAGACTTTCTTGTCTTATGAGAAGATGACATTATGAACATAAGCGCATATACAAGACGTTGAGATCGATCTCGAGGTTACAAGTGAAGAAGTGAATGAAGGACATGAATCACCAAAGACACTGGACATCTTAAAGATAAGTAAGTTTATTTAATATATGGATTTTTTTAACATTCGAATATGTATGTGATATATTTATTATATGATAATGTATTAACTTTTGAAGGTCTTAAACATACTAGAGGTATTGAAGAGCATGGTTGAGAAATTGGTCAACCTTCACACTTGCTTATAGATGTGGCACAACGTGTAGAGAAACTACCAAGAATCACCAATGGATTTGGAAAATGTGATTTTCCTTTGTGGAAAGTAAACTTTGTGAGTATTTTGTATGCATTACTTCTAATTACATATTGTGAGTTATTGTAATGATTATTCTAACTTGTAATAAAATGCATGTGTATATGATTCTACAAGTAGATAAGGAGAAAATATCTCCTAAACGGAAAAGATTGCATATTATGAAGAGTATGGAACACAAAATTTGTGGGCTTTGGTGACTGACAAGAAGAAATAACATGTATATTGTTCATCTAAGTATTTTTTTCTTATATTTTGGTTCTAATGATAATTTATAACTAATAAGTTGTTCTTTTTGCATGTCCTTCAAGCACGCTCATCTGCATCGAATGATGTTTTTCAAGCAGAAGTCTCTGCTTCATGCTATGATGATTTGAGAAAGGAAGAACGACATGCACTGGACAAAATAACAAGGAGAGCCGATTTGAGAGAAAAAGAGAGAAAGAAGTAATGATCTCCTTCATGCATAATTCTCTTCGTTTTTGGTTAAACAACTTGCATCATACTTTATTTGGATTTATTTTTATGATTTTCTCGTATGACAAGCTTTTGGTTTGAGATCCGTGTCTCGGGTTAGAGATTCTTTAACCTCTAAATAACGAGACGTAAATCCATTGACAAGTAACGATAAATAGATAAAGATACGGATAAATCATATAATACTTTCTTTTAGTTTAAATCATAGACTAGTGTACATCATATATACTACGTAGATTATAACTTTTTGTTATTGGATTGCTTACTTATGTCTACATGTGTATAACTTTTCATACACTTATGTCTTGATAGTGGATTCTACACTCATTTTCACTCCAATGACAGTCTTTAACTAACCGTTTGCTTTCTTTGTAGGTCTTGCAAGCACAGGCAACAACATTTATATCTAATGATGTTTTTCAAGCAAAAGTTGTTACTTCATACTCGGATGATTATGAGGAGGAGCAAAAACATACACGAGACCAAAGAGCAAGCAAGAGAAATTTGAGAAAGAAGAAGAAAGTAATTATTTCATGCACTATTCGTTTCTGTTTTCAGTTCTTGCATCATGTTTTATGTAGACTTATGTATAGTGTTTGGTTGTATGACATGCTTATGGTTCCAGATCGGATTCTTGCATTCGAGACTCTTTGACGTCTAGAAAAAAAGAGATAAAAATTTATTGCACTATATGCACGTGTACAATGTAGGGATATGTCAATAAGCATCCCCAACGTCTTTGTACACTGATGATTAAAGTTGGTCGCGAGCGTTAAATTAAAGCGAGTGGAAGACAATGGTAACCATATTTCTGTGCCTCCACAGGGACGTGAAATTAAAACAAGAACGTGGTCCTAAACCTAACACATACGCTATGGCTTTGCTATTCCATATTTGGTTGATTATGGACGTTCTGATTGTTGAAACCACAGATTTCTTGTCCATAGAATTAAATACAAAAATCTAAATTTGTACTTCTAAATTTAAATTATTATATATAAATGAGCTGAGCTGAGCAAAACACATGGACTGTGGAACAAGAAAAACCCATAAGCTCGGCAGGTTAAACCATAACCTATCCTACTATAAGTAATAGTCTTCTTGACAAATAACAAATCACCAACTGTATGTGAGTAGTTCTTGTATTGTGCCCCTGTCAACATTCTTCGACACATATTGTATGTTGATAAGATTCAAATTACACTTTGTTTCATTAGTTTAGCTTTATATTTGAAGATTAATCTTATTCATATGCAAATGTATGATTTGATATTTTTTATGCTTATTATTCATATCTTCGTCTTTGCCTTTACCAAGTACTTTACCTACATTTTCCTTCATGTTATACACTCGTGTATGTTGTCATGTCAGTTTGGCATCTCGGCTAGGTTGATCGAGTGCGGAGTGACGAATCTCGGTAGGGTCATTAGTGACGTTAGGACGAGTTCTTGGGGTAGTCCACTAGGGGGATACTTCGCATGTAAGGCTTGGAGGCCTTAGTTCTTTGAGTTTTAGTGATTGTTTAGTGTCCATTGGCATGGTGGAGTGAGAACACACCGTTTATCACTCAAAGACCTCGAATTGCGAGGTCTGATTGAGAGCTTTCAAGTCGTGGATTTTTGTCGGTGGTATCTCCGGAGTTTGCAGATTGTTGGTATCTTGGATTTGCGGATGCGTGCATGCGCGGAGTGGTTCTTTTTGGTGTTGTGGTTCATTTCTGTGTAGATTAGTGGTAGTTGGACCAGTTCTTGATCGAAATTGGTGGTGATATAGTGCGTAAGCGCTGTTGGCATTTCTTGTGACAGATTTTGAGATCAATAGAAGTGCGTCAACGGACGTCGGATTGGCATGGATCAGCAATTTCTGGTGCTGAAGAGTGCAGCAAGTGCGTATTGAGAAGACGAATCCAACACATCAAAAATCAGCCGATTTGGTGAAGGATCGGAGGAGTTACAAGGAGAAGAAGGTCGCGGATGGACAAAATCTGACGTAAACCTGCATGCGAGTTCCAATTTGGCAGATTTTGACCTTGTGGAGCATGTTTTGGACCTCGAAGTTGCTGTTTTGGGTGTGTTCTCTTCACGCGCGTCCTTCTTGTGTTGTTTAGCTCGAGTTTCTACTCTACTCCAAGCGGAGTTGAGCGGGAGTGTCGAGGTGTGGAGTGCGTGTTAGGAAGCGTTTAGAGGCTTCGAGGAGCAGAGGTGCGTGAATGAGGAGGCGTGAGAAGTGAAGTGCAAGAGTGCGGAGGTGGAGCGGAGCCCGAGTCCGAACCCGCCGCAAACCAGCTTGCTAGCGTGCGTGAGAGAGATATGCAAGTTTCTGTTGTGTGGGAAGTGTAAAATCAGTAGGTCACCCATACCAACACTATTCCTCAACTTGCATACTTAACTCTGTAGCCTTAGCTTTGGCTTTACCACTAGATCAATAGCTCTTGGTGTCTTTTAGGGATGCGTGTAAGTACTTATGGACTTGTTTAAGGTAGTACGAGACCTTCTCGCACTTCCTAGAGGATTGGTAGGGCGACCTCACGGTACTAAGAGAAAGCTGTTGTTGTAGTAGTGTTTGCATATATCGTAGAGACGCGTATGAAGACAGTTGGTGGTAGTTGTCTTGGGTGAGCTAGTAGAGCTACCACGGAGATACTTTTGGAGCTACAGAGGTGTGGACATCTAGTTAGTGACCTTAGGTACATGTTATGACAATTGGTGGTCATATATTGTGCATGTGATCATCGAAGAGGAGTCGTCAATCCGGATGAGGTTGAGTTTCTCGATATGTAAATGTTTGAGTGTGGAGGGTTATCGTTTGGACTTCTTGTGATTGGAACCCCTTCATATTCTACTTCCTGTTTGTGCGTCATATTTGCTTGTGTTGACACTTGATTTCCGGAGTGAGTTCACTCCAGTGTGCTGTCGATAGTGAGACTAGAGTTGCAAACCAGTCAGATTATCTTTGTATCTCTCACAGCTTTGACATATCACTACATTATCTATGAATACTGAACCTCATAGAAATATGCAGCAACGACACAACAACATATAATATATATGTATGTTCGTTTATTAAATATAATAATTAAGGTTTCAATATAAATGACTATTCAAATGTAGAGATTTCTGTAAGTACTCACATGTTCTTGTATGAAAGATCTAACTGGATTTGGTATATTTATTAGGGCATGTTTATTTGTTCAGTCGTTGTTAGAAGTTCACTTTTCTTACTAGAATATTGTAAAGTCTAAGCCTTGATAGTCCAAGATCTGATTCTCGTATACATTTTTGCTCTATGTTAGCATAGCTACACGTAGATCATGAAAACTGAAAAGGAAGAGAGGATTTTTTTGTCGTAACTGAACAAAGTCGTCGTGAAAACCAAAAAGAGAAAGGAAGTAACGAGAACAAACAGAGGAAGAGAAAAAAATAAATATATCCAAATAAATTGTTAATGTTAGCCTTACAATTCCATGGCAAGCTAGCTTTTTTTCTCTTTCTAAACAATAATTCTTTTAGTTCAGTCACAAGTGGAGATGAATATATATTTTGACCATAAAACCGAATGATAAATTATTGATATTGATGCGATATCATGTTCAAAGAGCACACAAAAGTTAGAAGACATGGAAAAGTCTAAGAATCTAATTTCTTGTTCAGCAACATGAATTCTACATCTCTCAAAAATACATATCTAACTAGAGGATAAGATATTTGTAGACATCGAAAGATTCTGAATTTAATTCTCACTCTTCATTTTGTTCTTGTATTAAAAAAGATCATCATAGCAAAATTAGAATTTGATACAACAACATGACATAGATAAACACATACTAAAGTCGAATCAAGCTCTCGAATATGTGGACATGATCACATGAAAATTATGAATTATAAATTTGTGGTCCTTGATTGGTTGAAATTAAATCATTCATTTCATACAATATACTCCTCAAGATCCAATGATCATGAGTTCTTTTGATGGATTTGAAGAAAACATAAGTTTTGATTGTAAATATGTATCATTCGGGCACGTGTGTAAAATTTTATGAAAAACTACAGATTGCATGGGTAGCTCAGCTCACTCTACCCATGTTTTTCCTCCACTACATGCGATTATAGTTTAATTGGCTTGGTTTACTCTGGTCAAATCTAAGATCTTAATAGTAACATATGTGGTGTAATGTCTCTTTTGAGTGGTTGATGCTAAGTGGTTAGACCTCCATATGTCATTTGTTTTCTGTTTTAGTCTATCAATATATCTTATCTTGATGTGTGAAAGTTGTGTCGCTATGTATGTATGTACCTTCTGCATTTTTTGTCTTAATAGTGTAAGAAGCTCAACCTTGGAGTAATTTTCTTGAATGTGATTTTTGGCTCTTCATTTGTAGTAATCGTTATCAATGTTTTGAGATTCATGTGTATGAAATATCTCAATCTCGAAGAGCATAATTGGTAGTACGTTTTCAAATTCTAGTTCTTTTAATAAATATTTTTGAGACCTGATTAAGTGGGAGTGTGGATAATGAAGTCATCAAACTAATCATCACTTCTTGATCTAATCGGTTAGAGTGTAGAGTTTTTATATCCATGAATTAATCGTTGTAATCTGTACTGTGCTTGGGATCAAGCATGCCATTTTATAACTGTCCTTACTCTCGTGTTGTTCATAATTTTCATGGTTCTATGAGTTGCATTCACATCCCAACATGTTCAACGTACCTGCATCTTGACATGCTTTTCATTTGCATCTTGAAGTGTTAGTAAACCATGGTAGAATCGACAAGTTTACGTGTTCTTTTCCTTAATCAAAATTTCATCTATATTTTATGTATATGTAGATATTCATTCACGTAGTATTTGGTGTTTCACTTCAAAGTTGAGTTTATGACACAACTCATGAGTTATAAAGACTGTGTCATTCTTTCATTTATGTTAGGTATTGAGATTGTATCATCTTCGTGTCAATGTAGGATTGTCGAGCATGCTTATTCATCAATGTACACTTCAGTGTACATGGGTGTACATTAAATAACGTCTTAGGTAAATGGCGCTATTATACAATTACTGCTCTGGACTTATACCCCCAAGAGCGCAACAGCCCGCCCTTCACTTATGGGTTCTCTTCAGACGAGTTGGCTACTCCAGGACTGAATAACATATAATATATATAAATTAATTTAATTTTCTATAATAACTTAGAAAAATAATTTTTTATAACACTTACATGTTTTCCTATAAGAGAAAATGAAATTCAGTGTACAAGGACGTGGGGAAGGATATACTCTTGTTGTTCTATTGATTATACACATTTTTTTCATTTACTTTTTCTAAATCTTGACACAGTTGTATCACATGTCGACTATCCATCAGTACTATCTTACTCATATTCTGAAATCTGTACGACATTTAGAATATCAATCATGTTTAAATCTATGGCACTTATAATAGTCTCACAAGCCATTCGACGTGAGAGTGTTAACAAAAGTTAACTGTGACTACTAACAATCCTAACGGTTGTTTACGAGAATTTACTTCACCCCTAATAACATTTCACTCTGATTCCTCTAAACAGCAACACGGCTTATTAAAGAGAAGCTACAAAATGAAATTCAAAATTATTGACATACCCCATCATATTTTTCTCACAGTTCATTTAGGAGAAAGAAGAGGAGCACTGTACCGAATAGCACAGAACAGCAGATACAAGGAAAAGCAAGTAAATAAAGAGAGATATTTATAGGCACGATAATCCAGCTGAATCGGAGCAGAAAATGGTATAGGCTCGCGGTGGGTTCGGGTCAAAGCTCCCCCGGCGTCGAGAACGGCGACTCATTGGACAAGGGCACTTTTAGATCCACCAGCACCACCACAGTCGGAAGCAAGACGGAAAGAGACTTGATCCAGAAGGAATACGTCGATCACGGTCGATGAGAGCTGCAAAAGGCGATCGGAGGATTTGGTAGGTTCGTTGGATTCGATCAGATCGTCATCTCTTTGTTTGTTTGTTGTGCTGCTCTTTGTCTTCATTGTCTTATCTGTTCCGCTTTTAGAAATGGACGACAACTTTGAGGACCAGCAGGCGCGGGTCGGGTTCCGCTCTTCACTGCCGCTGCGAGAAAGCGAGAGTGAGAACTGTCGTGGAAAGGTGAGGTCAGAGAGGAAAGGCTCGGATGAGGGCGTGTGGTAAAAGTGTGTGTTTGTGTGGCTGACTGGCCACATGTAGAAGATTGACGTTCAGATCCACCACAAATCTGTCATCACGGAAGACACGGAGAGAGAAAGAGAAAGAGAGAGTGAGAGAGAGAGAGAGAGAGAGAGAGAGAGAGAGAGAGAGGTGTTCGGACTCTTGAGCCAGGTGGTTGGTTACACACAGACTGAGAGGGGCTCGGGGATTTTGTGGCTGTTTCCCGGCGAGGATCGGTTTCACCTGTGGAGGGAGATTGAGTGCTTGAGCGCGAAGGAAGATTGGAGTTGTCGCCTCACATTTCTCGAGGGATGATGGAGCAAAGGCAGTTCTTTTGAGTGACATCCCGGTTAGCCACGCTGATAGATAGGGAGCGCCTGCGATTTTAGTGTTTTTGTCTGCCGGACTTGAAGGCGAGAGGAGTGAATAGAGCGAGGAAATTCAGGACGCAACGGCCTTCCGTTCTTGCAGCCTCGCGGGAGTCAAGTACAAGATATTGACGGTGATTAGAACAACGGTGGCTGGTTGTCGACCATCGCGGTGACGAGGAGCTTTTCTGTTGTAGTAGATGGAGAAGAGCCTTGAAGGAGAACTTTCGTACGGCTGTGGCCCATTTTCCATCTTGTAGTCGGAGGCGAGAACGCGCGGAGTGGAAGGAGTCTAAACTCAAGGACTTGTAGCAAGAAGTGACGGCACGAGATTTGAGGAGAAGTTTGACGAATTATCAGGTAATAATAGGATGGAACTACTAGTATTTCGGTATGAGGCTAATGTTAGCAAAGCTGCTTGAAGAAGCTTGGTACCGTGTTGGGAGTGTTGTGTGGGTGAGTTATGTGGTGAGTGAGTTTTTTAGTCAGTAGTAGGGGCGACAACTGTGGGCGTCTGTTCGTTGAGTCTTTACCTGACATGCTGTCTCAATGTGCGTTTCTGGTCGTTAGGGCTGTTATTAATCTGGGATTACTGATGCTCGCTGTCACCGTTGCTGGAGAAGGACACTCTCTTGCGGTTGCTAACTTTCCACTTGCACATGTTATTATGCAGGGCCCTTCAGAGAGCAGAAGCGAACGAGAAAAGAATAATTGCGTGGAACGAATTGAGCTTGGATTTCGCGACCTTGTGGCTGGGTTCAAGAATTAGTTCCATCATTCATTCACCCAACGAGCAGCCCCACTTTCCAGTTCAAGAAGCGAGGAACTGCCGTGAGTGAGGAAGACAAGATGTTGGAGAGCGTTTGGAGTAGTGCATGATCGATCATGTCAGGTTATCCACAATGACTTCTTCATTTGTCGTCAATTTAACAGGGGCTGCTCATAGCAGTGCCCCTGCGCCGTTCGAGAACACTAGTCCTTGCGTCAGTTTGTCTAGTCAGGATTCTCTCTCAACTTCTACTTCTTCCAGGCGAGCTGCCGAAATTCGAGGAACCAGATCTGCAGCCGCTAAGGTAGGCTTGCCCAGAGCCGTTAGTTTGTGTGACACAGCCAGTAGTCGCACAAGTGCGTCAAGTACAACAGGGGTCCGACAAGTGCGAGGTAGTGCGAGCCTGCCAGGCTTGTTCAATTCTGCCTGTATTTCGAGTCCAATCACTTCCAGCAGGATCAACCATGTCGACAAAGTGCGATGCTCCAGCTGGTCCAGCTCGGATTCTGACAGGAGATGCTTTCCTGCAACTGAGAGGGAGCCGGTGGTAGAAGAGGCTGAAGCTGAAGCTGAAGCTGCAAGTAGCGAGTTTGGATCATCTGGTCTCAGTAAGCTTTCTCATTTTCTGCGAGAGCTAGCACGACAGGACTGTTGGGTTGGACTGCTTGAACCTTTTCAAGGTGCGGGAAATTTCAGCTCAGGGAACTATTCACATCCGGATTGGAATCTAAGGACGCCGGTGAGCACTCCAATCTCGCACGATCACACCCAATCAAACAGAACCTTCCAGGAGAACGATTCCCAAGTCTCCGCGGCACTTCGCGGTCCATCGTCCGCAACGGAGCAGGAGCAACCAACTACTTCTGGGTCTTCGGCCGTAATGGCTGCCTGCATGCCGGACTCCGACCTTGGCCCTGCGACATCTAGTGCCTCCAGAAGTTCCCAGGGTACTGACGATGTGGGAACGTCGGGTGCAGCAACCCTGAATGGCTCATCCAGAGTAAATGGATCAGGCCCTCAAGTAGGGGTTAATGGTTCATCTAGCAGAGTCCAAGACAAGCCCCACGCTGAGCTTTGCCATAAATCGGCAATGTGTGTAACAGCAGAGGAGATTGGCTCGTGTGAGAATCTTGCTCGTTGGCTTGAGGAGAGGATAGGAATATCTGTTCTGAGTCAATGGGGGAATAGCGCGGCTACCAAACGGGTTGCAAACCTTTGGTCTGAGTTGTTAGAAGGAGAAATCTCCTTGGAGGACAGCAGACCCCCAAAACGTACTGCGCATGTGGCCAGCGTGAAGATTAGAAACGACCGAGGACATGTTTTGGTAGAAGCATATCAACAAATGGCGGATGGTAGAGTCAGGCCGCGCAATCGGCCCCTTTCTGAGAAGATGAGACCAGGAGAGCACGTGGAGGAAGCGTGCCTGAGGGGAATTTTTGAGGAGCTCGGGTGTCAAATGGGCGCGAGAGAAAGGGTTGTCATGATTCCTGAGTCCTACAGACGGGAGGAAGAGGAACGAATGTCTTTCTCATATCCTGGTCTCCCAACACGATATGTGATTCATACGATGGTTGCACACGTCGAGCAGCTTCCATCGACGGAGTTTTCTACTGAGGAGGATGAGTCAGGTCACGGAAGCAGTGTATCAGTAGCATCGAATGATGAGTCCGGGAGTAGAAGCACTAGTGCACCTGTGGGTGTGAAGCGGCATTTCTGGAAGTGGGTGCCTGAGAATGAGCTAGCGGACGTATGTAGAAGGTAGCAGCTCCATAGGCTTGCTCGATGCGTCTTCCTTTACATGTCAGTCTGTCTCCAGCATTATCGGCCGAAGCAATCGTCTTTCCCATACCAAATAAGCCCAGCAGGTCACGCGATTCGGCCTCCAATGGGTACGTGATTGTCAATATTATCGTTCTCTTTCCATTTTGCGATCCCTTCGCTTGAAATAAAAGACCGTGGTTACAGGAAGTTCGTATTTATGTATCGATTCATCGTTCGGATTATGGTGGACGTTCCCATTCGTCTGAGGTTTCTTACCTTGTGTAGAACTTTCGTGTAGAACAGAATGCTAGTAGAGTCGACAGCCCCTTACCTGGCCGTCAAATACGGTAACATGGTTGTCTGATTCGCGTGTCAGCGATTTCCTCATCTCCACCAAAGGCTGGCGATGTCCATGTACTCTGCATAAGTGCTGAAGAGCATCTGTACAACTTTCTCCGCTCCAGGTAGAGAATTCGTACTGTCATACGATACTTGTTGTCTCAAGACACAGTGCGAGTCGTATGGAGTGTCGGCATTGTATCGGAAGCACCTCATCTTCATGATGTTTCACATAGCGCGTGAGTACCCTCAGTCAATCACCTGAGGAGAGGGTAGAATAGGTTCGTATTCCGCTGCTCAAGGTTCCTAACTCAAGCGAGAAAGATTCTCAGTTTGACGAAGAATTCTGGATCCCCGTATTAAAGAACTTGGGACAAAGTGACCGGTATCAACTTTACATTGTGATGTAACTCAGAGGGCGAAAGGCCAGTTCATGTCGCAGCAGTAACTTTCGACTTCCGTCTATCTACAGCGTACGAAGTCAGGTGTCCAGCCTGGCTTATCCAGATGGTATCCCCACTTGTCTTGTTCAGAGTCGAGAAATTCTTGTGGACGAGAGTGAATGAAAATAACGGCCAACTCCAGCGTGCCTTATCCAGAGAAGGTCCTCCTACAAACGTTCAATCGAGCCACGGACGAGGATTGTCAAATAATATTTAACCCAACAGACGACTTCTTTGACACCATGCCCACTATACTTGGGGACTAAGAGGAACTCCAACTCCACCACAGGTCTTTAGAAGTTAGGGAGCCAAGTTAAGGGAGGATTCTTCCACGGTTAATCTTTATAGCATCTTGTAACCTAAGAGATTAGAACTTAAAAACTGTTACAGTTTACAGTGCTTTGTTAACGAACGTTTACATAGTGCGGTGGAAGAATCTGACCTCTAAAAGATAAAAGATACTCTTTTCATCTCTAGAATAGAGATAAAGAGATCTTTATCGCTACACGGGTGGAGATGCTCTAAAGGCCCAAAACTCGGCCAGCCGTAGTGATAATTCAGCAGCCATAATAGCAGCAGCCACCGCGCGCTACGCACTGACGTAACTGTATCTGTCCTGGAGGTTCAACTTGACTACTCATGAGTTCGTGCACCCTGATAGTGACCAGTTCTCATCTCAAAGTTGTCCCTTTCTGAACCAGCATTACGCCGGCTAGTAACTGGAGGAGCATCGGCGTAAGGCATATGCTTCGAAGTTGGAACTTGATGCTCATGCAACCTGCTGGAAACTTGAACTCGGTCTAGCCTGACTTTCCTGCCCGGCACGGTCAGGAAGGTTGGCACAACCATGCACGTTCACAGTTAAAAAGTTCCATTGCCAACTTCCCCAGATTGGGTTCTCGTAAGTGTTAAGGAACTTGTACAACTTGTCGGATCTTGTTCAGCTCATGCTGCGCCATGTCGGCAGGGAAACTGTTACGTGCCTTTAGCTTATCAGAAATGCCGAGCGAGATTTCTGACACATACTCTAAAGGCACATGTAAAGTTTGGATTTTGATGTGAGGCTTATATTCACGATTTCAGAATGATTTCAAGAATATAAGCGATAGTTTCAAGGTTCCCTTTCCTGTCCATTGGCATCTTCGCTAGAACTCAACTCCGCTTCTTCGAGAATTGCCATTTCCACAAGCTCTGCTAGTCTACGATCGAAATATCGAGCACTCTCATCACGTTGGTCCAGTTCTTCTCCTTCTATTGCAAGCCACTTTTCACGCAAGTCATCCAGTACATTTCCTTGATTTCCTCCTTGTCCCTCTTCTCCAGGAGCACTAGGGGCCGTAGTTCTCTCTTCAGAGTCACCTGAAGGCGGTGGAAGAGCTTTCAGCATTTGACGAAATTCTCGTGTGCCTGCAAACAACTCAAAGTTCAGAGCCATTGCATCGAGGCAATGCTCTCGCAGCTTGGATACTCCATACCTATCCACAATCACAACGGTAACGCTGGTCAAGGGCATATTATGAGGGAAAGGTTTAGCAGGCGTTGAAACTCGACAACGTCAATCATGTTCTCACATATGTGTCTTATGCTACAAAGACTTCTGTTTGCACCTCATCCTTGTCTAAAACTTCCTGCGCCGAAAAGAACAGTGAAAACGGAAGTCGTTGCAAGTCCTTTGATCTATGTTTTGTGTCAAAGAGGACATGAATATGCGCCGACCGACGAATGTAACACTAGTGTGCAGGAAGAAGATTTAGCATCAAAACTTACATGTCCGAGAGGAGTAACCAATGGCACAGTTCGGCAGGTGGGGTTGTCTCCAGGTGAGGCAACAGAACATCCACCACCGCACGTTTCAAGGGAAATAAAAGGTACCGCGAGGCAGCATCAAACATCTCCTCTGCCTGTAAGCTCAAGTCAGAACCATAACTATTTAAGAAGCCAAAACTAACAACTCACTAGGAAACACTAGCAATTAACAACGAGGATAAATAAATAGCACCGAGGAGAAGAAACAAATTTAACTGCTAGAAAAGCTTCCTTCCAAGGGAGATCTGAAATACGTACTTCATCAGGGTCTATGTCCTCCACATAGTCTGTGTAACTGCGCAATGAAAGTGTGATTTTTAGCTTGCGGTATTAAAACCTCCTTCAGGAGGTAGGAACTACAACACGGTAGCAATGTGCACAGAACACTTGCCTAGTGCACGTATCGGAATTGTAGAACAAGCAGAAAATGAAACCCTTCTTCTGGTCATAGGAGACTAAGTGAAGTAAAGAAACTCAGCAACTAAAGGGTGGGTTTAAAACCAGGCCGATCAAGTTCTGCTCTTAGATCTGCATAAAAGATCTCTTTCAGATATTTCAACTCGGAGCTTTTGTGAATCAAATTTGTAACTTGAAGTTAATCCACTGAATCCACGAACGGCAAAAATGATAAAACAACATACAGTACTTACATGTATTCCAAAAGCTTCTCAAAAGCACCTGAGCTCAGATCATGCTCTTCAAGCACAGGAAGCACCCCAAATCCTCCATTTCCGGTAGTACAGCAAGCTTTTTGATTCTCACTCATACGAGCAAATCTTGCTTTGAAGTACTCAGACCTCGCTGCAAGTATAAACCTGTGGCACCTAAACTTCTGTCCATCGACGAGGATAATAACATCCGCATGATCTTCCTCGAAATCCACTTTTTGATCGCCCACAGAGGAAGCCTCCAAAGATGCTGCCAGGCGTTCCTTCTGTATTTCGTCAGCCATAGAACCATTCTCGTCATGACACCCATCTCCATTCGACATTTCGTCGTGTCCGTTGGCCTCCGAATCCTTCTCATGATTTCCTCCTGCTGAGTACCTTTCCACCCCATTCGTACCATATTCTGTGCTTACCATGCTTTCCTTAGAAGAATTTGCAAGGCAAAGGCGGAAAAGTCGCCGCATTGCTGCAGGAAGCTGCTCTTGCCAGGATACAGACGAACCTTGCAGTATGAATCTCTTCTGAGAGTCGTCGACTCCCCTCAAAGACTTGTAGTTCGCAAACTTTTGGTGGGCTATTTCCTTTTCCAGGGCTTTCTTGAGGGACAGGCAGTCACACACTTTACAGACACGTACCAGATCTTCCATGTCATCCACTGCCACATCAAGCCTATCCGTGTAGAAATAGTGAAGCAAGCTAAAGAGAGCTGCAAATGTAAGCTTTCTGCTTACAAACCTAAACTCTTTCCTATTCTTCCAGTCTGTCTCAAACTTGCGCTTGAAGTAAGGAGATCGAGCTGCTAAGATCGCACGGTGTGCCTTCATTAACCTTCCTGCCACAGAGAATGTAACGTCCAGTCCCAGGTCATCTGATTCATCCCTAACCACGAGTAATTCCGAACTCTGCTTCAGTCCAGTGCTCGGATGAGCTGAATCATCATCTGTACCTACAGAGCTGCGCTCTACATACGTGAGGTTGGGAGGAGATTTCAGGAAAAGCTCTCGGAATGAGCGGGGCAGCGGAGCAAGAGGTGGAGGTCGTGCCTCAAAGGCCTTCAGAAGCTTGCGAACACGCAAATTCAGGGCAGCGTAGTGACAACGATCGCCGTCAAATGTATTCTCACTGCAAATTGCTCCAGACTCCAACAGCATGTGTGCTGCATCCAAGTGCCCTGCAACGAATACATAAACCACAGCTAGCTAGTAAAGTCCATTTGTCCCTTCTGAGTGAAGGTAAGGTTAATGAAGGAGATAAGGGCAAAACTGGTGAACAACCAACTATTCAGACTTTTCGGTCTGAACGACTTTACCTCCAAAAGAGAAAAAGCAAAAGCATAAATCCATCAAACTCGAATCAAGACGTACACTTCTATCACAAGACTATCTTTCCAACAATTTATCCTTCGAGCCTTGACTCAATTTGAAGCTAGCAATCAGTTTAGCCTGAGTCTGATGTTTAGTCAGTTCTATTCTGAATATCTCTAGGCCATGCTAAATTTCCGTCAAGGTCATTAACAGTGGTAATTGTAGCGAAACTAATTTAACTACGTAGAATGTTATCTTTCACTTACGGACCAAGCTACTACGGTAGCTGTAAGGTCCAGATACGCATAATGGTAAGTTTCGTCGCAAGCATTATCCATGTTCCTTTGAATAGGGTGTTCATGTTTGCAAACGGCTACACGACTACTAGATTTACTAAGCTCAGATGAATCTAGGTCGATTTCGGACCAACTAGGTTAGCAGAATCTATTTACCTGGCATGGACGACAGCGGTGTGATCTTATTCTGATCATGCATTAACGGTTTCTCAAAAATTAATTTCGGATCATACACCAATTTGTCCTCTGTGATGATCTCTTCCGAATTCTAACTCGCAGTTGAATCTCTTACCATCGAAGCCCGGCCGGATATACAACAGCGTCGGAAAGCGATCATGACATGACAGGTAATTCTTCATCAATCAACAGACCAACAAAATCCAGGTTTCACAATTGTGTTTGCCACTTAATTTTAGCTCGCCTCATATCAACGATACGACACTGAACGGACTGACCGAACTTTGATTTCGGAACGCTTTGCCGAGATGCACATTAGGCGACTACATCCAGTCATTCATCAGAAGATAACCCGGATGTGAAGTCAAGGGAGGCAAACTGAAAATATCCGGAGCAAAACTCCGAAATGGGAAACCCACCTGCAAGGCAAGCGTAGTACAGAGCCACAGAATCCCATGCGTCTCTGGCATTCACATTCACTCCAAGGTCCAACCAGAAGCTCAATCTCTCCACATCCCCTGCTCTGGCTGCCTCGTACACATCTCCGGTGGGCACTTTTTTGCGCGGCAGTTCAGCGCCATCCGGTTCATCATCATGAAAAATCGCATCAAGCTCTGGGTCCAATTCCGCCCATTGAGGAGCCATACTCGCTCCTCGGTCGACACTCAGGTCTTCCTCCCAAAGAAATCACAATTCCTCAGAGAACGGGATGTACATACTTGTCAGCCCCTCAAAAACTCTCTTTCCCTTCTTTCATTTCTCCTCCAACTGAATCAATGGATCCTCCGTTCCACTACACATACCCTACTCCAACTCCACGGTAAACCCCTCCCACCGAATTCGTTCGTCATTGTCAATTGCTCTCTTTATGATCGTTCGCTGATTCAACTGTTGTTTCTGCGATTTCACTTCGTGCAGCGGCAACACTTGTCCTGCTCGCATACTCCATTCTGAACTCAGGGTCCCACCGCCCGCTTCACCTTTCCAGAAGGTGTGATAAACCCATAAGCCCCCGTTCGGAGACATCCCTGTTAAGCTATCTCTACGCGTCGTGAATAGTAAGAACAAATGAGTTGATCTGATAAGTTGCCCTGATCTTGAGAGGAATTAGTAAGCTGCGAAATAATTACTTTGTATTTTTAAAGTTAAAGTCTTAAAAGAGATGTTATCCTATCAGGGCGTTTATAAATAAGTACAGTATATATACGCACTCAAATAGCGCAGAAATTTATCGTACCTGTAATAAGTTTGCCAGACTTTACCCCATCTCTCTTAATCCCCGAGTATGAATATAAAAGCATGAAAAAGAATTCTTTTTTTTATCCTAGTGTATTTTGAGTCTGAAAAAAGATTCTTTTTTGTTTCAAGAAATCCTGAAATCTTCATCTTAACATTTCTTTGTAAATGATCAGTAGTTTGTTTCGAGATGAATCATAACTTGTAAAGATGATAAATAGCTTTACGTTTATTTCTTATTTCAAAAGATTTTAAGTTGAGATGAGAACGTAATCACCAAACCAATTTTTTTATATAACGGTGAAATCTCTCAGTTCTCTGAAATCAAACTCACAAAATAAGATCTTCAGGGTCACCAGGAGCACTTGTAGTCATACTCTGGCTTTAAGATTACATTATTTGATAGTAACATTGACAAACTATAACATGTTCAGCGGATTTATCACCATGTGAAAACATTGTACAATACCTCATCACTCTTAAGACTACATTACTTGACTGCAGTTTGACAATTAGCAATCATCATGTGAAGACACTTCACAAGAAAAATAAAAAACCATAGAAGCTGATAATCCATTGCATAGATACTTTAAATCAAAATTTATGTGCAAATACATAATCAATTGCTGACATGCACATCTCGCATTCAACGTTAAGATGAAATGACATTTTGACATACTGAACCTGGTTGTGTCGATAAAAAATGCAATCAAGTAATTCAATCTTAAAGAAGCATGAGTCATGTAAATTTCTGTAAACCCAGAGAAATTACAATAATATCATATCATACTACTGTGAGATATCCTCGTAGTTCTTGATATTGAAGTGGATCCGGATCATCCGATGCAAGCAGCTGAGAGAGCTTCGGCCAACATGCTCTTCTTATGTGCCACCGAAGTTTTGTGAAGCTCACTATTGCGAACCTCGAATCAGATAACCGCATTATCTCATTAACACTATTGTAGATGTCATAGAAACAACTACAATTTATCCACGTGACTAGCATGAACTACACGTGAAGAAACTTCTCTTGTTTAGGAGAACCTCTCGGTAGTTGGTTCGTGGTGCTATAGTTAAGATCTCTGCCCACTATGAGCTTATCGAGCTTATCGGAGAATGTTAAGGATGAACCAGTGTCTACTCACTAATCGATTTTTACCTAGTAGTTTGATATTCTCAAGAACGAAAAATCTCCATGGTTTTGGGATGGAGGTATTCCAAATGTAGCATTTTCAAGTTTTTTGCTGACTAGTATTGCATCAAAATCAAACGATCTTTGTCCTCCATGTGTTCAAAATCTGATCGTCTTTTGCTGACATGGCGTTGTAAATTTCTTGGATTGAGTGTCGAGGAGACCAACTTTAGTTCTCAGATCGTCACAAACCTACATACTGTAAGCGAGTTACGTCTGATTGAAGTTTTAAGGTTTGATGACATGTGATGCTGATGTGGCAGTGAGGTCAACATGGCAAGTACTGACAAGATATTTTCTGACATGTCATGCTGACTATGACATTGCTGACTTGGCAATTTGAAGTGATGTGTCACTTGTTGACTGGTCGTGATGAACACATGAAGAGTTCCAATGATGACAAATGATGATGAGAGAAAAAGTCACATCGACGATGGTGCATGTCATTGACTAGATTAGGATAAGGTGACTATATGATTGACTTTAGAGGAGACACTTGTAACTTCCAAAGGAGCTGCTTTGAGTATATAAAACCCCCCAAATGCTCATTATTTAAGATTTTAGTTTGCTCAGATACTGAAAGGCTGTGCAAATCTGACTTAGTTTTGGAGCGAGTTGGGTCGGTTCATGTTTAGGGTTTTTCAGAAGGTCTTGGAGGTAATCTACGCTCGCGCGTTCGTAGTTCATCGCGATCTTGGTTGAGTTAGGTCAAATCGGAGGATTGAGAAGGAGTTGAAGGGATACAACAATGGATCATTTGAGAGGAACCTTAAAAAATCTACAAAGTTTGTTTGTAGATTGCCGTAGCTTTTGAGATTGAGAAGGGTTAGAAAACTTTAAGATGTCTTCTCTTTCATTAAGAGCAGGTTGGCTACATTTATAACCTAAATGGAAACCTAAAGTATCATGGTTGTAAGTTTCTGTAGGATCGATTTGTGGAAAAATTGGTCTTGTTGGAAAGAAGACTTCAAGAGCTTTATGTGGAGACTGAAATCATGAAATTTGGACATGTACAGAAAAATTTATTGGGGTTTGAATTTGGCGGTGGTGAGAAGGTCATTGCGGCAATCTTCAAACATACGTTTGTAGTTTATTGCCAACTTTCGTGATGATAGAAGGTTCACAACTTTGGAAAAAACATATCTCTCTTTAGGGAGGTCGGTTTTGAGTGTTTTTGTGTTGTTGGAAATCTTTCGTCAGTGTCTTTCCAACCATGTTGTCAGTGGGGTAAAAAGATGTGTGAGGAGAAAACCCTACGGTAATCTACAAACAGACGTTTGTATATTTCCGTCACTTTCTTTTTGGGGACTTGTTGGGTACTTTGGATAGTTTTAACTAGGGTTGAGAGTTTGATATTGGATACTTTTGGTTCCACTAGGAAGCTATCGTCGAGATCTTTCTAGTCGGCTTGTGAGATTCAAGATCAAGGATGATTGTGTCTAGGTTCTCACGGTAATCTACAAACACACGTTTGTAGATTTTTGCTTACCTACGGGTGGAGTTGAAGATGAGAGTCTCCTAATAACATAACTTTGTCTTGAGAGATCTACTTGGGATAAATCGAGGTCGTTGGATAGCTCTTGTATGGGTCTGTCCAGCAAAAAGGAAGCTTCTAGACTGATTTGTAGGGCAGAAATCAAGAACCTCAGAGGTTCTGTTGTACATTGGGTGACAGAGAAAACTTGTAAATAAATTAATTCTTGGACTGGAAACAAAGCAATATTACGTGTAGTTTCACTCTTCTTCCTATCATGAGTTCTCCATAGCTAAAGATCTGGTGCTATCCTAAATAGTATTCATGCAACGTAAGATACGACAACCGTCCCGGTTTTTGTGCACCACGTAGGTTAAGAAATAGACTCACGATCGCACTTGTGAAATGAATTTTTGACGACCGCTTCATCTTCTAAAGAAAGAAAGTATTAGTCATTTCAGAACTTGCAGTGTAGCGAGTCGAGAGAAGATGTTGTTGGAAAAAAGGTGTTTAGATTTTGGTGTGAAAACTTGAATGCAAACTCAGTTTTGTGCACGAGTACAAATATTATTATTTATGCTCGGGTACCACTTGCTAGTCATTTTCCTTAAGAGTCGATCTATATCACACAATTCTGTGTTCATTCGTGCTCCTTGAGAGTTCAGTGTGAGCATTCTCGCTTCTTGAGAGTTCAATGTAGATCCCGCTCTTCCTTTTGAGACTAGAAAGATTCAATAATGGTGCAGTGGTACGACCGTTAGAAATTTAACAAGTGGCAGAGCTCATTAGGTGATGGTAGCATAGACGGTACGACTGCATTCAAGCTTTGCTGTGGTGGAAGGTGGACCATGCTTGAGATTTTGGTGAGATGAAGGATCGAGTGACAAGAGTTCTTCATTGCATTTCTGTGAGAATTTACGTCTTCGACATTCTATGTATTGTGCCTCCTTCCATATCACGTGCAGAATATTGGTTCGTGCTAGTCAAGATTGATGTTCTCTTTTAGCACTTCTCATAAACCTTACGGTTGCAATAGTATAGTGCGGAGAATCTAGTTCGGCTCCGTGCCTACCTATTGGATGTACGAGAGCTTGGTGTTATTAGCTTCGAGCATTTTGTTCTTCTTTTGTGAGTCATTGATCAGGTTCTTGGGACTACTTCTTTGCTTGGTCTTGAACAAGGTTTTCTATAGAACTTGTCAAAAGATCAATGTGTTTGAATTTCAGACGGCTACTCGGCCAAACTCTTTGGATCCTAATGTGGCAGTAGAACTTATTTTCGAATCGATGTCATGCACCGATCATCCATCAGAGCTTTCTCTAGACAACCAAGTCCCAAATTGGCTACCGGCTGTTGGTGGATCATTGACTGCATATGGCATTTGACATATGTCGCTTTCTAGTAGTGCCCCTCGAGCTTATGCACATTTTTGGTAGTTCACTTGCAGGTCACTATGAGTGATGATCTTCTGAGAGATGACGAGCCCTTGGTTCACTTGTCAAGACGGACCAGCACTACGTCATGTGGTGGATTTCTTGTGATCAACGCAATGTTTATCGTGACTTGAATCAATATCCTAATAGATAGGAGGTCATTTTGAGTCGATATTAAAAAATCAAAGACCATGCTCACATGTTTGGAAATCCAGCCTTCAGCACCATGTCTCGAAGTGAACAAAAGAAGGCAGGTTTGCTCATGGATTTTCTCGAGGGGCTTGAAGTTTTAGATTCATTTTATGGGGGTTGTGCTTCTATAAATGCACAATGTATGGACGAGACATTTGATGCTGCTCAGACCGAAGACGAGGGTACTCCAAACCTTATCTCGTCAAGTCTTGTTGTGGAAACTGAACCTCTGTAGCACAGTGAGTGCAATGCACGCTCTAATTCTGGAAAACGAAAAAGACACCAAGAATCATTTGGCTGTAACAGATTGCTTGAGTAACTTAGAGTGATCATTTTCGTGAGGAACGAAAACAAATGTGGCTTGTTTTCGTTCCTCAGTGAAGAGAAGAGGATCGAAGCAGCCAAGTATCGCTCGAGTAATTTGTGTTCGGTGCTAAGAAAAATGACAAGAAACTTCGATAAGATTGTAGATAATCGAATCAAACGAGAGATGATTCTTTTATCCACCTGCTTCCATTGCCAACCTCTTGTTTCAACAAATTGCCTACAACTGACTGGCAGATGAGCAACATTGCAATAGTCAACAATGAGAAGTCTCAAAGTCTACCAAAGCTTGTGTTGTTTGCTCATCCTCGCATCAAATGATGAGGTAAGTTCAAGGACAACATTAGCGACTAATGTTGTGCTGATACTACGAAGGTCATTTCAGAACTTAAACCTGTTCATTACCAACAGAAGTGCATAACACAGTTCATTCAAAAAGTCCCACTCTGAAACAGAAGGCAGCTGTGCAATGCAAAAGAGCTAGGCCATCCCGCCGTCAATGTAAAATCATACCTGTATGAAATGAATGGACACAAAAGAAGTGCAAAAATATTTGATAAAATAAGCGGCATTGACTTCACTAATGATACCTGTTAAGCAAAATTGTACTCATAAATGACTTGATATATTTATTATCTTTGGCATTCTTATGATGATGATTGTTGAAGTTGTTGTTCCACGTGTTATACGTTGTTGTGATGTAAATTGTTTCACATAGTAAATAATTCACCTCTCAGTTAGAAGTTAGTCTCTCTGAGTGAAGTTAAGACCTCAGAGAAGTCGATTCTGGAAAAAATGAGCATTCAATAATCTGAAAACACCATGGCGTAGGCCTCGTCACGCTGATCACTGTGGTATGTTCAAAAGTTACAAACGGAGTTGCAAGCAAAAAGTTACTTGGAGTTCTTCTACAAGATTTGTGATACCAGGAAATTTATCATAAATCTGAGTGAGTTTGAAAAATATGTTTTAGATTTTTCTCATGTAGTTTGTAGTGGGTAGTATTTGTTTGCGTTTCAAAATGCACAGAAAGATCATGTCTAAATAAAATTATGGCACTTCGTGTTAGTGAAGGAAAGCTGAAATATCACACTTTGCTAGCATATCAGCTTAGAAACTGGTCTCTAGAACCAGTTGTGAGATCAACTTCTGTGGTGTAGCTGAGCAAACCTGTAGGGAGGAGGTCTCCGGATCAAATCCCCTCAGACTCACAACCGGCTTGGAGTAGACTCGCCCCTTCGGAGAAATATGAGAGGCACCAAGTTGCATAAGGACGGGACACTATATGTCTCTTAAACGTATCGTGAATGCGGGACGCCTCCGTCTATCCTGCACTAGTGCAATCACCTAGTGTGGATGTTGGATTTCAAAATGGACCTTATGCTAGAGGACTAATCTCGCCTTCGAGTTGTCGGGATCACTAGTACGAATTCGATTGCGGTCCTCTAAGTCCTGAGGTAGCGAGATGACATCAAAGATACTCTAAATCAGTACCAAATCTTTTGTAGAAAATGTAGATCTCGTCATATTATTCACTTGGATCAAAAAATAAAGTGAAACTGATACTTGAGGTGATACTTACAACATTTCAAAGTTTAAGGGGGTCGGAGAACGACAACAACTGTAACTCGGGCTCCACGGCATCAAAGATACTCCAAGTTGGTACCAAATCTTTTGTAGAAAAATGTAGATCTGTTCATATAATTCACTTGGGTCAAAAAATCAAGCTAAATTGATACCTGAGGTGATACTTACGACATTTTAAAGTTTAAGGAGGCCGGAGAAGGACAACAGCTGTAACTCGGGCTCCACATGTCAGAACGAGGTGATTCCGGTGGCCAGAGGTAGCCTTGGTGGAGTTACTCCGAGTGGAGGTGTCAGATGCTGACTGTACAGTCGTCTCGATGGCAGTCCGTACAGATGAACCTGCGAAGGCTTGTGAATTAGTCTTCTTACGTGTAGATTTATTATCAATGGTTTATTTTTCTGCTGCCATATGTTTAAGGCATCTTTTACCCCTGCCAGGTGACACTGAAGGTTACGTAGGGTGGAGGACAACCCAGAGGGGTGTACTCCAAAGAAAGATAATTCTCAGATCTTTGTCGAATTATCGAAGTACCGTGTAGAGACTATCGAGTAGGGAATCGAAGAGCTAGGAGAGGAGGTTAGGCATGGAGAGATTTCTGACTGGTCAGAGTTTTGACATCTAGGGATTGAGAGTAGAGAACAACATGGAGTAGAGAGGAGACCAAAAACGGATACGCACATCTTTCTGAATAGAAAACGGGAAGCTTCTAGGTGAACGCGTTGGTGCTTCACAAGAGCAATTTTTTGATATTCTGAGTTACTGAGCGTGAGATTTATAGTCTGAATGATCTGGAGTTGAAGATTTACTTGCACGTCGTGTGTTTTATCTTGGCCGGATCGAAATCGTGGTGGTGTGTTTTCATGCGATCCGTATTCCATGTGTGGTTTTCACCCTCCTCTTCACGATCGTATGTTCCGCCCTTCCCAGGAAACTCTCACCTCGACATACAATCTGGTGCTTCCACTGAGAGACTTCTTGAGATGACTGATCGTGAAGTTGAGTTCCAAGACGAAGAAGAAGATGGATCGGAAGAGCAGAAGCGCTGCTGCTGCTATCTCTACGGATGCTGCATCTACGTGTATTATAGCATCTACGACTGCAGCGACATCTGCATCTGGTCTCGATACAGCTGAGATTCTGAAGACGCTTGCGGTCTTGGTCCAACAGCATCCGATCGTTGGAGGGAGTGAGTTAAAATCCACCAAGACTTTGCAAGCTATTGTGAACCGATGTGAAAGGTTTGAAGGTAGAGATATTTCTAGATATCTGCGTGAGTACCGAGGAGAGATGGAGCTGGTTAGAATTACTGATGTTGAGATGATAGCCAGTTTTGAGTTTGTTGTGATTCATGAATTGTGAGACCAAGTTAGGGATGTGTAGAGAAGAAATCTCGGTATCTGGATGAGTTTTAAGCGATCTCTTCAAGAGGAGTTTCTTGAAGAGGATTAAGAGAGAGTTACTAGGAGAACGTTTTGGATTGGGTTGAGCAGCAACCTGGTCGTATGATGAGCATGAATGAGTTGCTGAGAGAGTTTGATCTGAGATACTGATAACTTTCAACTCTAGAGAGAATAACCTTAGATGCTAGGAGAACAGAGCTTTTCTTGCAAGCTATCGATGATGCTACGACAGATCGATTATGCTTCATGTTGGCTGATCGATCTGCTGAAGGAGGAGTTACTACTGACTGAGGGAGAGTCGAGAATGCTGTTGCTGTACTAACGAGACATAGCCGTGGAAGAGTGGCCATGAGAGGGCGTCCGCTTGCAGAAGTGATCTCTCAACCTCGCGTTGCTCTTCAAGTACAACAACCTCCAGCTCCTGCTCCCAGACTTGCTGTCCCGTCTGCAGTTCTTTTGATCTCAGTTGTGTCAGTTCCTGCACAAAGGGCACATCTTCAAAGACCTGCGGAGAACCATGGACAGCAGAACCAGATCGAAGACCTGATTCGGCAGATGCGAGAACTGGCTTGCAGACGGAGCAGCCGCCGACGCTTGCTGCTGCACGTCCAGGAGGTGCTCCCGTTCGTAGATGTATCTGATGTGACAGTCCTGATCATTTTCGAGGAGACTGTCAAGAGCTTACGGCAGCTTTACGAGATGGTGTGGTTCGCTACCAGAACGATAGGCTTCACCTTTCTTCGACTGGAGAGCCATTGAACATGCAGTTTGGGCGAGGAGGCCTGAGAAGTCTGTCTCAAATTACTGCGGCTGCAACTATAAATGCATTGATGGCATCACCGGTAAATTCTGATGTATATGCGGACACATTGAAGTTTCTTCTAGTCCTTCGCTGCTAGATAGAACTGCTGAGAAGAGTAACGCTCAAGTTCCTTCCGAAGTACTGAAAGAGAGGAGCCGAGACTATTCATAAGATCACAGGGTGGACAGATCCTATAGATACTATTTCTATCAAAGCATTCTTGGACGTGGATAGATACGTTCATTGACAGGATGCTTCTGTAGAAGAAAAGAGGCGACGAGAAGCCTCTGAACTTGATAATGGAGTTTCAGAGGAGACTTGAGATAGACGAAGAGTCACAAAGAGACGAGCGGCTCGTCTAGAGGATGTCCCGTCTACTTCTATAGCTCCTCCACCTGAGTGCAGAGATCCTCGCAAAGCCAACGACTACTAGTAGATGGTTTACTGCCCAAGAGAAAGAGAAGGGACCGGCTTACAAGTTGGCAGCAGACATAGAAACTTCTACTGATCTCAAGAGCATCTTGGAGCAGAGAATACTTGACGTGCGAATCGAGTTTTCTCTTCGGGAGGTTCTTGGTATTGCGAAGAGGGAGTTTCACGAACTGATCATCGACATTATCAAGCGGAAGAGACAGGTGATGTCCGAGCAAGTAGAAAGTCAGATGATAGATGTAGTAGGAGCTTCTCTGAATGATGTAGAGTTCAAAAAGGTGCATTTAAGGAAGCTGATGACACCGAGCACCAGCAAGAAGCGTTGGTTGCTAGTACCAACACTGCTGAGTTTGATGATGACGAAGTTGGCAACGAGAGTCCAGCTACTGATAATGACTTCAGAAAAAGATATTGTGGTCGTGCTACGACTGCTACACGAGTTCGTCTTGGGAGTCTTGAACATGTTGCTGCTTTAGTTGATCATGGTTCTGAGATCAACATCATGTCACGGGAGGTGTATGAAAGAGGTCAGTGGTCTATCGAACTGAACCATGGTTGGGTGCTACGTGCTGCAAACAACCAGAAGGATGAGTTATACGGCTCTTGTCCTAACGTGAGGGTGAAGCTAGGTGATGTGGAGGTAGATCAGCACTTCTTCGTGCAGTCTTCAGCTTCATATCTTGTGATTCTTGGTCAGCTTTATATTACTGCAGTTCGAATGGAGACCAAGGTGATGGATGACAGATCTCATTATACTAGGTGATGGATGACAGATCTCATTATACTAGGATCCGTAGTCCAAATGATAGACGTTCTGTGCAATTTCTGACCGTTCGTACGAACCACGAAAGAAACCGACAGACTTTGAGAGATTCTAATATTTATAAGAATAAGGGTTTTCAGAAACCACTCTTGTAGGACGGGATAGCAAGAGTGATGGATCTGCTACTACTATGATCTCACTTGAGCAGCTTGTGGGATCACATCAGGCTAACGAAGAGGTTGCTCAAGATTCTGAGAGTAGTTATATTATAAATAGTAGGAAATCTGGTTTGATGACTTTCAGTTCTGATGATTGGAGTGAGTTCACGCGAGTAGAGGATTTGACTGAGAAGAGTAGGAGGCAGATGGAGAAAAATGCAGCAAATCTACGTTGTACAAGAGTTCTGAATGAACGTGAGATGATTTCTGGTGTTTACGAGGAGTTTGTAAGCGTACAATCTTTTGTTCATTGGCTGGATGATGTAGATAGGTTGATGGAGCAGATGGGAGGAAGGGTGGTAATCCTCATCCACTCTCGTAAAGTCTATGAGAAGATTACCTCGTGCTTGCAATCTCGTCCTCATCCAAAACTGAAGAGTGGATGGAAGGATGCAATCTGCTAGTGTGACTCTCGTGAAGAAGCAGAGGTTCACACCAAATACAAAACTGTAGCAAAGAAGGTGAAACCAGTGACAACCTAGTTATCTGTTGATTCACTACAGCAGATGGAGTTAGCGGCCATTGAGCCTGTACTGAGAGATCTTAAACAAATAGGACACAAGTTTACTCAAGAGACACTCGAGCAGCTCCAGATAAGAGGAGGTGGCTTCTGACTGAAGTACAAAAACGAGCTTTTGAGCAGATAATAGTTAGTCATAGTAAGGCATTTTCTTTCTCAACTGAGGAGATTGGTTGTGTGGATCCTCGTGTGATAGCCCCGATGATTATCTTCACTGTTCCTCACGTATCTTGGGACTTGAAGTCTATTCTAGTCCTTCGTGTCTTGCTACCGAAAATCATTGAGTTACTGAAGGAGAGGATGCGAATGAGTATTCTTGAACCATCTATGACTCCGTACTCTAGCCGATGGTTCATAGTACCTAAGAAGATAGGAGCTTTACGCGTCATCCAAGACTTACAGCCTGTCAACAACATCATGATTCGAAACGTTGCGACATGACATGTGGTCGATGAAGTAGCCGAGACATTTGTTGGAAGATCGATCTATTCTGTTGGAGATCTGTTTTCAGATTATGATCAGTTTCAACTTGCTTTGGAGAGTAGAGACTTGACTACCATGTGTACACCTTTGAGGTTGATGCAGATGTGTACTCTTTCTTAGGGCACGACAAACTCAGTAGTCCATATGCAAAATGCGATGCATAAGGTGTTACGAGAGTTTGTACTTGAGCTCACTATCCTATTTCTGCATGATATCCTCATGAAAGGTTGTCCGGTGGAGGACAAGGACGAAGCTGTGACTTCTGATGGTTGCAGAAAGTTCGTTGCAGACCACATTCGAGATGTGGAAGAGATTCTGATGCGCTTGGAAGAGGTACACCTCACTCTGTCAAGTACAAAATATCATTTTGGAATGTCAGAGATTGTGGTGGTGGATCACTTGTGTGGTACTTTTGGGAGACGATCGAACCTAGAGAAGGTAGATGCTACAACAAGGATAATAGATTATATCAACATCACTGAGGTTCGCCGATTCTTATGAGCTTGTGTGTTCTTTCGCGTGAGTATTCCTGATTATGCACACATTATGCACTTCTGAGAAAAGAGAAGAGGTTTACTTGGCGACAAGAACATCACGAGACAATGGAGCAGCTGAAAGAGATTCTGAAGTCTCTATCTGTATTGAGGAGATTTAACTATGAGAGCGGAAGACCTATCATACTTATTGTTGACACGAGTCCAAAGACGATTGGATGGGCAGTTGGTCAAGAAGACACAGATGATGTACGCTTTATTTCTAGGTTTGGAGTGCGAATCCTAACAAATAGAAAGCATAACTATCCTCAAGTGAAGCGTGAGTTGTAGTGCGTTGTTACTACTATGAAGGTAGATAGAGAGTTCTTGATTGGAGCTCGTGTGGTTTTAGAAACAGATTGTTTGTCTTTGCTAGGTATGATAGCAAACTGTAATACTCCAGACATAGCAATGCTACGATGGATTGCTTATATCCGGAGTATGAACCTTGAGTTGAAACATATAGCAGGAAAGGATAATCATGTTGCAGACATGTTATCTAGGGCTCGTTATACAGATGAGGAAGAGATGTTTGCAGAAGTCGAAGATGAAGAGAAAAGAGACGTTTGGTGCCAAGTTGGTCAGCAGACTTCAAACTTGGAACCGCTGTCGTTCAACGAGGAGTTCTACACGGAGAAGTTCCGTGATATTGGATTCTATATGAGTTCATTATGCAGACGAGAAGGTTGGAGTGATACAGAGTTCAAAGAGATCATACGAAAGACGTACGGTTACCTTCTACGTGAAAGTTATCTGTGGAAACGTCTGAAGAGAAGAGATGGGATGCTTGCTAGAGTGGTGGATGATCAATCGACGAAGATGAATATGCTTAAGGAGTTTCATGACACCTTGTGGGCTAGACACAGTGGAGTTTGGACTACATACACAAAGATGAAAGAGCGATACTGATGAAAGGATTTGTATCAAGACATCATGGATCTTGTTTGGTCGTGTCTGCATTGCCAGTTCTACTCTAAAGTCGTTACAGAGATGGACTTGTACCTACCTATCCATCTAGTATTCATTTTTCGTGGGTTCTTGATCTTGTGATGATGCCACCCGGGCTATGAGAGATGCGTTATTTGGTGCTGGCTCGAGAAGATCTCTCCAACTATGTGGAGGGACGAGCACTACGAACGAAGACTATAGAGAATATATGTAGGTTTGTGCTTGAAGATATCATCTGTCGTTACGGATATGTTGGAAGATTACGAGCAAATAGGGATGAGTTGAGAGGTGCAGAAGCGAATGAGTTCTTTGCTCGTTGTGGAGTAAAGCTTCGGCTTCTACTGCTATGGATCCAGAGGGCATTGGTAAGAGTGAACAAAGAGACCTTTCTATTGTTCACGCTTTAGTAAAAGCGTGTGATGATAGGCCTAGAGAATGACCGAGACTACTTTCATTTGCTTTATGGGCTGATAGAACTACACACTGTACCACGACTGACTATACGTCATTTGAGCTTATGTTGGGGCAGAAGCCAATCATGCCTGCTGAAGAGGACTTTCCTACATGGACCATGCTATCATGGAAAGATGGTATAGATCATACTTCACTCCTTGATTTACAAACTAGGCAGTTGGAGCGAAGGGAGGAGGATCTTGTTGAGGCACAAAAGAAGCTAAAGGTGGCTCGAGTCAGAAACAAGGGGCGTTTCAACAAGACTCATCGACTAAAACCAAAGTCAATATGGGTTGGTGACTGGATTTTGATGTATGACATCACGCTGAAGAATCAGCATTCTACACTTCGTAAGTTCTTGCGAAGATGGTTCGGGTCTTATGTTGTGCTAGATGTTTATGAGAATGTCATTTATAGTTTATGTGAGCTGGATGGTACTCCTTTGAAACTATCTGTGGCTGGCAAACAAGTGAAGTTGTTCAAACAACGTGAAAGATCAATAGATTTGTTCAACTTTTTGAAGTCTGAGCAGAGGATGACGCGAGACGAAGACGAGGCTACTGAAGAGACTAAGGCGGAGGAGAGTGATGATGAAGGGCAGACAAAAGGATAAAGAGGTCGGCACATACCAGAGGTTGGTACATACCAGAGGATGTGCAGGTTTAGAGGGGGTGGATGTCGTGATATGAATTATTTCACATTGTAAATAATTCACTTCTCAGTTAGAAGTTAGTCTCTCTAAGTGAAGTTAAGACCTCAGAGAAGTCGATTCTGGAAGAAGTGAGTATTCAAAAATCTGAAAACACCACGGCGTAGGTCTCACCGTGGTATGTTCAAAAGTTACAAACAGAGTTGCAGGCGAAAAGTTACTTGGAGTTCTTCTACAAGATTTCTGATACCGGGAAATTTATCATAAATATGAGTGAGTCCGAAAAATATGTTTTAGATTTTTCTCATATAGGTTGTAGTTTTTAGTATTTGTTTGCATTTCGAAATGCCCAAAAAGACCATGTCTAGAGAAAGTTATGGCACTTCGTGTTAGTGAAAGAAAGATGAAATACCGCACTCTACCGCTTTCTACTTTAAGATGTTATTTGTAGATATGGGTGTGTGGGAAAGATCACTGCAGCTAGAGGTGAGCTGGATTCACAAGAAGCAGTTGAGTTCTTCAAGCGATTGAGAATCAAGTTGACGGAATCTACTGCTTACAATCCTGAAAGGAATGACAAGAGCGAACGAGGCCATCCGTCAATCATCAAAGCTTTGGTAAAAGCTTGCAAGGGTAAGATCCGTGAATGGCCTAGACTGCTACCATTTGCTTTATGGGCATATCGTACAACTCATAGTACCGTTACAGATTACATGCCAGCAGAGTTGATACTAGGGCAAAGACCTGTGATGCTAATTGAGGAGGTTGTGTCTACTTGGAATGTTGTGCCATGGGAAGATGGTAGAAGTACGGAGGATCTTCTTGCATTAAGGATCCAGCAGTTAGAACGAAGACCTGAGGATGTTGCCAAAGCTGTGGAAAGGTTGAAGACTGCTAGAGAAAGAAGCAAAAACAATTTGATAGAACGCATAGATTACGACCCAAACCAGTTAAAGAAGGTGATTGGGTGTTAGTATATGATAGTAGTCTTGATAATCAGCATAGCACTGTCAGAAAGTTTTCCAAGAGATGGTTTGGACCTTATGTGGTGTTAGAAGTTTATGATAATGCCACATACTCCTTGAGAGAGTTAGATGGTGCAGTGCTCAAGATACCAGTCGCAAGGAAGAGGATCAAGCTCTTTAGGAGGAGAGGGGAGGACCAGAACGTTGCAGAGTTTACAAAGGGTAAAGCTGAAGACTCAATGCAGGTTGAAGATGAGTTTGAAGCCGAAGCTGAAGAGTCTTGATCTGGATGACACATACCGGAGGATGTGCAAGTTCAGAGGGGGTGGATGTCGCGCTACTTGGCGGCTACATGCTTGACTTCTACTCCGACGCTTGAGTTTAGTAGTTCTAGAAGTTAGCTCATATTACTTCTAGTCATTTATACATATGTTTGACATCTTTGCATACGGTGTTGACACTATTGTGTTATATATTTTGAGTCATAGTAGGTTGATAGTATGTTATCTATCTTGTTCAAGCACTCCTGCGCTTGTGCAGTTGATATCATGCTTATCTATGTTGTGAAAGTACATAACTTAGGGTTTCCATGCTGATAAGGGTTTAAGCTCATGGGTTGTACTTATATGTCGTCCATGCATGCTTTCTAGATTGTTTAAGTTATCTTTTAAGGTTACGTTGTCGTGTCGTGGACCGGCTCCTACCTGAAATACAAACTTCGATGCTTGTCGCTCCAAAGACACTCATGAGAAGACAAGCTAGGCCCCAGCTTACGGATTTTGGCACAATCTCAGATCTCCATTTTCATCGCATAGATGGGTAGAGCTCCTTGTCAGCTTTCCATAGGCATCTTGTCTACTTTGTTTGGGCGCCTAGTGGAGAAGTTACAAGACTCGAAAGATGGAGAAAATAAGCTAGGCTCCAGCTTACGGGTTTTTGGCACCACTTCGGATCTTTGTTTTTATCGCACCAGTGGATAGAGCTCCTTGTCAGCATTCCATAGGAACTTTGTCTACTTCGTTTGGACGCATAGTGAAGAAGTTACATGACTCGAAAGATGGAGAAAACAAGCTAGGCCCCAGCTTACGAGCTTTTGGCGCAACTTCGGATCTTTACTTTTATCGCATAGATGGATAGAGCTTGTTGTCAGCTTTCCATGGACATCTTGTTTATTTCGTTTGGACATCCAGAGAAGAAGTTATGCGATTCGAAAAAAGGCAAAATCAAGCTAGGTCCCTAGTTACTTGCTGATTGGGTATTTAGGGCTTCAGGCGTTATATCAAAGACGCAAGGGGCCTGCTTCTTATTATTGAGGGTTGAACTTCGTACGTACAGACTGTTGCAAGGGGGTTGCTTAAGGGGCTTGCTTGTTCTTGCGATCTGTCGGTGGATGTTTTGGAGAATTGGGAAGTCCAATACACGCGCGCAAGGTGTCATCGGGTTCAGATCTGTGCAGGCTACGCACAGGTTAAGACGGTTCTTGAAGAGACGGATCGGGGGTTGTGTTGTGGGAGAAATTGAGACGCAGGAAGCAGATTTGGGGTTTTCAGTTACCTGTGAAGGAGAGTTGGACCGTTCGGGTCGTTCAGGAGTCCAAACTTGCTGTCCTTGGATCCATCGGGATCAGAACAACGAGTTCTTCAGGAAATTGAAGACGATACAAAGTTTTATCGGGCGGTTTGAGAGTTGTGAGAGAAATTGGCTCGCAAGGAAGCGCTTGCGTCAAGTTTTCATCGTCTGCGACCTGAGATTGGATTGTTCTTCGCGTTTCGGTGAGCCAAGCTCTTCGTTCTTGGTGCATACGCGATCAGGGAGTCCTCATGTACGCATAGGAGAAGACTGTAAGTGAATTGGATTGTTGGTTTGGGTGTGGTGAGCGAATTTGAGCCGCAGGAAGCCGATTTACGTCAGTTTTTTGTAGCCTGCGGCCAAATTTCTCGAGTAGTTTTGCAAGGGGAACGGCTTGTTTGGAGTCTTGTTGGGTTCAGGGTAGCCAGATCTACCTACCAGCGAAGACGGATATCAGTTTAGACGATCCGTTTGTGCGGTGTGAGCGGTTTTAAGCCGCAAGGAGGAGTTTTTAAAGGTTCGGTCACCTGCGACCAAAAATTGGCGATATCTCGACTATCGGGAGTCGGATCTGAAGGTTTCTTGGGCCAACGGAGTCAGGGAAGGAGACCCTATCAACATTTGAAGATCGTTTGGCGAAAGGAGAAAGTTCCCAGATAGGTCTTTTTCGGTTCCTTCGCTACAGGTTTCGTCCTTTTGAGTTCGTTAAGGACTTAGTTGGTTGTGTATGGCTTGAGGTAGCTAGCTTTAGCCAAGAGCTAGTGTGTGGATGTGGTTTGGACTTGGGTTTGGATCGCGTGATACTGTTGTGGCTCTGGTTGTTAGCAAAGAGAAGTTTCTCTTGCTTTGAGCTACGCTTTGGCGATTTCAGGCTAGGGTTGCGATTCAGGGGTTTGTTTTAAGGCTTCTGAAGTAGGTTACAGACCGCTCTGGTCTGTTCCTCAGTTTTGTGCTGTTAGGAGAAAGAAACGGCAGTGTACATACATTTGGAGTGGTATATATTGCGCGTTCGTTTTCGTGCTTGTTCTTCTCTGTCTTGTCTCTGTTTGGCACACAACATCTCCACAGCCAGGAACCTCGCGTTTTCTTGGACATCCTTCACGCAAAATATCCGACACGATACGGTGGTGAACTCGACGTGAAGGTCTGGGGTGGAGATTCTTCTGTGTGTGAACTTTGAAGAAGACATTGGCAGTCATGAGTGGGGATGGGAAAGGTGATAGAGATGGAGCTAGTGGTTCAGGTGGGTTACCAAGGGTGCAGTTGGATTCGGCGACTGCATCGATGTTCCAAGCTTTCACTATGTTCTTACGGCAACAACAGTCTGATGAGCGGAAGGAAGCTTTGGCAACAAAGGCGCTACAAGCGGTGGTCAGCAGGATTGACCAGTTTGATGGGAGAGATGTCTCAAGATATTTGAGGCATTATGTGAAGGAGATGGAGCTGAACCGGGTCTCAAAAGATGAGATGATTGAGACGTTTGAGTTAGCAGCAGCTCCAGAGATTAGGGATCATGTTAAAATGCTAACGAAGCATTTTAACAAGGATTGGGAGATGTTTGCTCGTGCCTTGATGGATGAGTACTTCTTGGAGGATTCTGATCGAGTCACCAAGAAGTCCTTCTTGGAGTGGGTTGAGCAACCAAGGAAGGGTCTACAAGCTATTGAGTAGCTCAGGGAGTTTGAGAAGCAGTTTTCACGGCTAACTAGGATGGAGAAGTTGACGTTGCAGTCCAACAAGACAGAGCTATTTCTTCGGGCTGCGGATGAGAAGTTGCAAGAGAAGCTAGAGGTACTTCTGGAAGACCAGGAGGAGGACGATGGATTGACTAGCAGTTGGAAGAAGGTTGAAGAAGCTGTCGGTCTGCTCACCAAGAGGGAGCGGAGGCGAGAGAAGGTTCCTGTTAGGAGACTGGCGCCAACACCTACAGCTGTAACACCTGTTCCTGTAGTCCGACCACTGGTTCCTGTTGCTAGACAGGTAGTACCAGTTGCTCCAGCTGTTCCAGTTGTTCCAGTTGTTCAGGCACCTATGGTACCTCCGAAGAAGGATGATTCTTCAAACTTTGAGGAGATTTTGCGTGGAATGCGAGACCTGCAGATCAAGCTCACCAGACTGGAGGAACAAGGGTCTACAAGCGGAGCGAAACCTGTTGAGAAGCAAGGCTGGATCCAGCGGTGTATCTGGTGTGATGGTACCGATCATCCGCGCAGAGATTGCAAGGAGTTCAGTGATACCTTGCAGCAAGGGGTGATCTTCTGGAAGGATGGGAAGGTAGCGTTGAGGGATACTGGTGCACTTCTTCAGACCAACTTTGGTAGAGGAGGGATGAAGAAGTTGGTTGAGGACCACCTATCAGCGCAAGCAGTCGCAATCGTGGAAGCTGGAACTTATGACACAAGGGTTGAGGATCAAGCTGAGAGGAGTTTCAACAAGGAGGTTGAGCCAAGTGGATTGTGGTCATCTGCCATCTCCATGAAACAGAAAGGGAAGATGGCACGTGAAACATTGATGAGGACAGCTGCTACGATCAGAAGGGATACTGGATGGGAGGATCCGATAGAAGCTCTATCGGTGCATGCGTACATCGCCAAGAACCAACACGAAGCGTTGTTGGAAGAGAAGAGAAGGCGAGATTCAGAGGATGCAGGGGAAGGAACTTCTTCCAAGAGACAGACTCGAGGGGAGAAGGTTCGCCAAGAGCTTCGGGATGCAGGAGCTCAAGATTTACCGATGACGATGCTCCTTCTCCATCGAAAGAGAAATCTCAGAAGGAGAAGGGTAAGCCGGCTGCGTACAAGCTACAGTCAGATATCGAGGCGTCAACAGACTTGAAGGGAGTCTTGGAAGATCACATTCTGAATGCGAAGGTGCAGTTTACTTTGAGAGAAGTGTTAGGCATCGCCAAGCGTGAGTTTCATGATGTCATCATTGATGTCATCAAACGGAAACGACAAATTACGGGTGAGACTGGTTTATCACATGCTTTGGATACTAGGATGTCAGTGGATGAGGAGAGAGAGCTTGCAAGGTGCAGTGTCTATTCTCCAGAGGAAGAAAGAGATCGAAGGCGCAAGGTGCATTTCGAGGATGAAGAGGAGGATGGGAAGCGGAGCTCAAGTCATTACAGCCACAGTCACTGGGCTCGAGCTACGACGGAGACGTTGATGAGGATCGAGGACTTGGATGAGCCGGTGGTTGCTCTGATCGATCATGGATCAGAAATCAACATCATGTCGAAGGAGCTGTACAAGAGGAAGAAGTGACCGATCGACACAGAGCATGGATGGGTCATAAGAGCAGCCAACAACACGAGAGGAGACTTGTATGGAGCTTGTCCAGACATCAGAGTGCGCGTAGGTGATGTTGCTATCGAGCAAAACTTCTTTGTTCAGGAAGCAACATCATACCCACTCATTCTGGGTCAACCTTTCATCATAGCAACCCGGATGGAGACAAAGGTACTGGACGACGGATCTGCGTATGCTAGGATCCGAAGTCAAGATGAGAAGAGAGCGGTACAGTTCCTAACTGTACCTTCCAACCACGAGCGCAACCGAGATCGTTTGAGAGAGAAGCCGCTTCCAAGGGTGAGTGAAGAGTTCAAGGATTTTCGTTGAGTACCACTATAGAGCGGGATTGTGGTGGTGCGCAAGAGAAGGTACTCTTGCTTGATGGAGATAGTGCCTTTTGTACATGGTTTATTGGATTTTCTGAGTGTGGGATTGCTATCTACAAGAAGATAGAAGAGCTGAGAAGAAAAGAACAAAAACATTTGCGTGATGTTGAATTGATGTTGAAAGAGTTGGGTGAGCTAGAAGGAGATGAATGGATTTCTGGTGTTTATGAAGAAGATGGGTTGGAAGATCCTTTGCGAGAGATCATGTCTATTGGGTGGGAGGATATGGATAAGGTCGTGCAGATTCATTCAAGGGAGGTTTATTCGGTGATCGAATCATTCTGTGCACCGGAGGTTCGAGTTGAGACAAGATACAAGACACTGGATAAGAAGATAAAGCCAGTTGCTGGTCCTTTGCCAGAAGACACTAACCAACAGATGGATCGAGCGTCAAGGGAGAAGAGTTTGAGAGATCCTGCAATGATAGGACACAAGTTCACAGAGAAGACCCTTGAAGAGCTGAAGATTGGATCTGATGGGTCTCTTCTACCAGAAGAGAGGATGTGCTTCAAGAAGATGCTTTCAAGACATGGGAAAGCATTTGCTTTTGAGCCACTTGAGATTGGATGTGTAGATCCGTACGTTGTTACCCCGATGGTTATCTTCACGGTACCGCATGTGCCATGGAACCTGAGACCAATTCCAGTACCGCGGGCTCACTTGCCCAAACTAGTGGAGTTGCTGAAGGAGAAGATGCGGATGAAGATCTTGGAGCCGTCGTTTGCACCATATTCAAGCAGATGGTTTACAGTACCAAAGAAGAATGGGTCGCTGCGGTTCATCCAAGACATGCAGCCGGTGAACGCAGTAACAATCAGAAATGTTGGGGTGGGACCGATTGTGGATGAGTTTGAAGAAGCGTTTGCAGGAAGAGCGATTTACTCAATGGGAGATCTTTACTCGGGGTATGATCAGTTTCAACTAGCGGAGGAGAGCAGAAGCTTCACGACAATGAGGACACCTTTGGGGTTGGTTAGGATGTGTATCTTACCACAAGGAGCTACCAACTCGGTAGCACACATGATGAACGGGATGAATCGAGTTCTAAAGGACTTCATCCCCGAAAAGACGATGCCGTTCTTGGATGACATCCCCATCAAAGGATGTGTGGAAGATGAGAAGGATGAAGCATTAGATCAGAGGGGGTGTCGGCGATACGTCACTGATCACATCGCAGACTGTGAGAAGATCTTATCTCGACTTGAGGAAGTTCATCTTACGCTGTCAGGTGCGAAGTCTACATTTGGGGTTAGAGAGGTTTTGATCGTTGGTCATTTGTGTGGATCGTTTGGTCGGAAACCAGATCCGAACAAGGTGGATGCGATTGGAAGGATGAAGGAGGTTTGCAACTCGCTGACAGAAGTAAGAAGATTTTTGGGTGCTTGTGTATTCTACCACATTTGGATTCCTCATTATGCGCATGTGGCGGATCCGTTGTATGGATTGTTACGTAAGGGTCATAAGTTCAGATGGGAGGAAGAGCATACTGATGCAGTAAGGAAGCTGAAGTCCTTACTATCATCTCCTCCAGTTCTAGGAAGGATTGATTACAAGGGTGCTAGGCCGGTGGTTCTTACAGTGGATACAAATCCAATTGCAATTGGATGGGCAGTCGGACAGGATGATGAGGATGGAGGCAGGTTTGCGGTTAGGTTTGGAGCGAAGGTGTTAAGTCCTCGACAACGTGCTTACCCGCAAGTGAAGAGAGAACTGTGGGGTATTGTTTCAGCTATGAAAACTGAGAAAGAGTATTTGATTGGAGCAGTAGTGGTGGTTGAAACTGATTGCTTGCCGTTGTTAGGGATGATCATGAATTGTTCAACTCCTGATATTGCGATGTTACGATGGATCGCATATATCAAGTCGTTGAACCCGGAGTTTAGACATATCGCAGGGAAAGATAATCTGATGACGGATATGTTATCTCGAGCTCGGTATGATGGGGAGGATGAGATGGTAGAAGACATTGACGATGTGGGTACAGAGTTCTATTCGATAGCACAGACAGGAAGGGAAGATGAGTTGTTTGTTGAAGGGTGGTATGATGGTGATTTACTTGATATCGTGAGGTACCTTAATACGATGGTTAAGCAGACAGGTTGGACGGATGAGAGGTTTCGGAGAGTTCGAAGGAAGGCCTACAACTTCATGTTGCAAGATGGATTTCTTTGGAAGCGACCGAAGCAGAAAGGTGGGGTACCGCTACGGGTGATTTGCAACAAGGAAGATCAGCAGAAGTTGCTCAAGGCGTTCCATGAGAGTCTTTGGGCTGGACATCGAGGAATTTGGGCCACTTTTACCAAGATAAAAGAGAGGTATTGGTGGAAAAACATGTATAGGGATGTTGTATCTTTTGTGGAGTCTTGTTTGGCATGTCAGATGTATTCGAATATCCGACATCGTGACGGATTACATCCGACTTATCCGTTGACGATCCACTTCAAGTGGGTGGTAGACTTGGTGATTATGCCGGTTGGATTATGGCAGATGAGATACTTGGTACTTGCTAGAGAGGATCTTTCAAATCAAGTCGAGGGTAGGGCGCTTCGGACGAAGACAACTGAAGGGGTATGTAGATTTCTCTTGGAAGAGGTTGTTTGTCGGTATGGATGTGTGGGAAAGATCACTGCAGATCGGGGAGAGTTAGATGCACACGAGGCTCGTGAATTCTTTGCAAGGTGTGGGGTGAGGTTGTCACTGACAACTGCTTACAACCCTGAAGGGAATGCCAAGAGTGAACGTGGTCATCCACCCATTGTGAAGGCTTTGGTGAAGGCTTGCAACGGAAGGGTGCGCGAGTGGTCTCGACTCTTACCATTTGCGTTATGGGTAGATAGAACGACGCACAGCTCGGTGACAGGTTACATGCCGGTGGAACTCATCACAGGTCAGAAGCCTATCATGCCGATTGAAGAACACGTTCTGACATGGAGTGTGTTACCTTGGGAGGACAATTTGACTAGAGAAGAGCTTCTTGCTATTCGAATTAGGCAGTTAGAGAGAAGACCAGAGGATATCCAAATTGCTTTGGATAGGCTGCGAGAAGCACGGTTGAAGAACAAGGTCAGATTTGATCAGCGACATCGTTTGAGACCCAGGGAAATCAAAGAAGGTGATTGGGTGTTAGTCTATGACAACAGTCTAGACAACCAGCATAGTGCACTCCGGAAGTTTTCCAGAAGATGGTTTGGTCCGTATGTGGTGAAGAAGGTTCATGATAACGCAACTTACGCCCTGCAAGAGTTGGATGGAACGAGCTTGAAGGTACCAATGGCAGGTAAACGTGTCAAGATTTTCAAAAAAAGAGATGAGAGGGTCGATCTAGCAGATATCTTGACGGAGTTTCAGTTTGAGGATGAGGATTATGCAGAAGATCTTGAAGGTGAGGTTGGTTACGATGGGAAGTAGGACGATAAGCCGGTCCACTCCTTGGTTGGTATCTCTGGTGCATACCGGAGGATGCACAGGTTCAGAGGGGGTGGATGTCGTGTCGTGGACCGGCTCCTATCTGAAATACAAACTTCGATGCTTGTCGCTCCAAAGACACTCATGAGAAGACAAGCTAGGCCCCAGCTTACGGATTTTGGCACAGTCTCAGATCTCCATTTTCATCGCATAGATGGGCAGAGCTCCTTGTCAGCTTTCCATAGGCATCTTGTCTACTTTGTTTGGGCGCCTAGTGGAGAAGTTACAAGACTCGAAAGATGGAGAAAATAAGCTAGGCTCAAGCTTACGGGTTTTTGGCACCACTTCGGATCTTCGTTTTTATCGCACCAGTGGATAGAGCTCCTTGTCAGCATTCCATAAGCACTTTGTCTACTTCGTTTGGACGCATAGTGAAGAAGTTACAGGACTCGAAAGATGGAGAAAACAAGCTAGGCCCCAGCTTACGAGCTTTTGGCGCAACTTCTGATCTTTACTTTTATCGCATAGATGGATAGAGCTTGTTGTCAGCTTTCCATGGGCATCTTGTTTATTTCGTTTGGACATCCAGAGAAGAAGTTATGCGATTCGAAAAAAGGCAAAATCAAGCTAGGCCCTAGTTACTTGCTGACTGGGTATTTAAGGCTTCAGGCGTTATATCAAAGACGCAAGGGGCCTGCTTCTTATTATTGAGGGTTGAACTTCGTACGTACAGACTGTTGCAAGGGGGCTGCTTAAGGGGCTTGCTTGTTCCTGCGACCTGTCGGTGGATGTTTTGGAGAATTGGGAAGTCCAATACACACGCGCAAGGTGTCATCGGGTTCAGATCTGTGCAGGCTACGCACAGGTTAAGACGGTTCTTGAAGAGACGGATCGGGGGTTGTGTTGTGGGAGAAATTGAGACGCAGGAAGCAGATTTGGAGTTTTCAGTTACCTGTGAAGGAGAGTTGGACCGTTCGGGATGTTCCGGAGTCCAAACTTGCTGTCCTTGGATCCATCGGGATCAGAACAACGAGTTCTTCAGGAAATTGAAGACGATACAAAGTTTTATCGGGCGGTTTGAGAGTTGTGAGAGAAATTGACTCGCAGGGAAGCGCTTGCGTCAAGTTTTCATCGTCTGCGACCTGAGATTGGATTGTTCTTCGCAATCGGTGAGCCAAGCTCTTCGTTCTTGGTGCATACGCGATCAGGGAGTCCTCATGTACGCATAGGAGAAGACTGTAAGTGAATTGGATTGTTGGTTTGGGTGTGGTGAGCGAATTTGAGCCGCATGGAGTCGATTTACGTCAGTTTTTTGTAGCCTGCGACCAAATTTCTCGAGTAGTTTTGCAAGGGGAACTCCAAACGGCTTGTTTGGAGTCTTGTTGGGTTCAGGGTAGCCAGATCTACCTACCAGCGAAGACGGATATCAGTTTAGACGATCCGTTTGTGCGGTGTGAGCGGTTTTAAGCCGCAGGGAGGAGTTTTTAAAGGTTCGGTCACCTGCGACCAAAAATTGACGATATCTCGACTATCGGGAGTCGGATCTGAAGGTTTCTTGGGCCAACGGAGTCAGGGAAGGAGACCCTATCAACATTTGAAGATCGTTTGGCGAAAGGAGAAAGTTCCCAGATAGGTCTTTTTCGGTTCTTTCGCTACAGGTTTCGTCCTTTTGAGTTCGTTAAGGACTTAGTTGGTTGTGTATGGCTTGAGGTAGCTAGCTTTAGCCAAGAGCTAGTGTGTGGATGTGGTTTGGACTTGGGTTTGGATCGCGTGATACTGTTGTGGCTCTGGTTGTTAGCAAAGAGAAGTTTCTCTTGCTTTGAGCTACGCTTTGGCGATTTCAGGCTAGGGTTGCGATTCAGGGGTTTGTTTTAAGGCTTCTGAAGTAGGTTACAGACCGCTCTGGTCTGTTCCTCAGTTTTGTGCTGTTAGGAGAAAGAAACGGCAATGTACATACATTTGGAGTGGTATATATTGCGCGTTCATTTTCGTGGTTGTTCTTCTCTGTCTTGTCTCTGTTTGGCACACAACATCTCCACAGCCAGGAAACTCGCGTTTTCCTGGACATCCTTCACGCAAAATATCCGACACGATAACGTGTTATTTTACATGCCTTCGCGTGAAGTTTAAGATTTACGCTAGCACTTTAGGGGGCTGACGTGGTAGCCTTTGAGTGAAGTTGAGTTACCACGTGAATTACGGCACTAAAGGACAGCCAAGTGGAACTATGAACTCTCATTGGTTCATTTTTGTCTTTTGTGTAACTCTAAATTTAGAAACAGAGGTCTTAAGGAGAGTTCGAGCATTTGGTGAGGGGGACTTCGAAATCTGAGAGCACATGAGGGTAGAGCTCGTCATGCCAAGCACTTTCAGTGAAATTCTCGATCGATTTGAGGCAATAAAGACGGAGTTATGAGCAATTGAAGTTCGGATTGTGCTAGAATTGAATCACTTTTGTTGGATTAGGGTTTTCAGTGTCACTTGTAGCAGATTTGAGAAAAGTGCTTCAAAACTTCAAGGTTGTGTTCTCTGCCAGCAGGGCTACGATTCCCCAAAAAGTTTCGCATCGATTGAGTGACTGAGTAATTCAGGGCGGCCGCTGAAGCAGAGGGGGTCTGAAAAGCTCTTAATCTAGAGCAGCGATTTCAGAGAAGGAGATCTGGAGTTCTGTGTACAATCAGGAGTCCCAACTTCACATGGATGTTCAGCATCCTGTAGACTTCAAATCCTGTAAGAATCTTTGAAAGTGATCGAGCTAATCTTCTGTTATAAGTCGAAATAGCCACCTGGGTACCAGAAATTACTGTAATTTTCTTACTCAGGACTTTTCTGTCCACATCTCGGTGCTGGAGTTTGATCTCAGGCTGAAACTTCGTGTGTGTGTCCAGTAGGACCTTATTTACATGTAGGGGAAGTTTAGAAGTCTAAACCTTCATAGTTTTCCTCTCCGTGAGTGTTGAAGTTCACCGTCCGATCCTATTACTGCTAGTTAGACATGAATTTCACTTTCTGAGCATATTACTAGATCTAACACACCTGTGTGAGTGTTTATAGCCCCTGTTGTAACCTCAAAGCCAACCTCTTGAATAAACATCCACAGTCAGAAGCCCGGCGCTTTCCTAGATAGACGGATCACACTCCGACTGCGAAGAAATAACGGGAGGGCGCCTCCTCTTCTTGCAACCACCTAACCCGACTCCGTTTCCTCCATAAAATGGCATCCTGATGCTCCCTTTGTCTCACCTTCTTTTTTGTTTCTTGTAGTTGTGCTTTAGCTTCCTCCTGTCCGTTTTCGCTTATCAGTATCCTTAGTCTTTGCAGCTCCGCTTCAAGACCTGCCCTGCTAGTAACTCTCAGTCCGGCCTTCCTTTTCTCCTCCATCAGTATCCTTCTGACCTTCCCTCATCCTACCTACAGACCACTTAACTCTAGGATCTCCGCTCTCCCTCCGTAGTTCTCTCCAAACTGTTTCAACCCGCGCTTTGATTCTTGGGTTCTTCAGCATAGCCCCGTCCATTTTGAAGTAAATCGACTTCTTGACCTTTTCCCTTACTTCCTCCTCTTTTAGCCTAATGTTGACCGTCACCAGAATGTGACATTTCTAGTGATTCCAAGTCTTGCATCATATACGTATTACATCTAATCGTACCACACATCCGCGTCATTCTCTTCTTGCAAATGGGATACTCGTACCACACATCCACATCATTTTTACAAACTAGAACAATAACTTCATGTAACTGATCCATCAACAAACAACCATCAAGAACAAGACATATAAGAATAATCAGTTTTTCTTGGAAAACAACTAGACTAGATCTGCCAATAATATTAACATATTCTAAATCAAGAACTTGATAACATTCACGTTGTGAACATGATGGATAATGCATAGTGGTATTGAGAGAATAATTCCATTTTCAATAGAAGTACAAGCAATGGGTAGCCTCCATTAGCAAACCATGTACAACCTAATAAATGCATCACTAAATATATATTTTAATATTAGCTAATTATTATAAATAATGAAGAGGAATAAAATAGTACATATTAATTTCTAATAAAAGTACAAAAAAATAAATTATAACAACAGTAGTTTTATGATAAAAAATAAATACAAAGAATATCCTCAATCAGAGAAGAACAAAAAAGTTATTTAGCTTCCATCTAGAAAAAGAATAATAATTTTCGTCGTACATGTATATACAGACCTTGAACAAGTTTAAGCTAGTATCAGAACCTATTCTAGTTGATGAATGTAAAAAAGAAATACAAAATATATTCATTCTGAGATTTTTATATCATTTATTCTATTTATATAAATTTCAATTTGTTATTAACTAATGAGTGGATGATGTAAGTTGATTCATGAATATTAGTAAGTACATAAGGGGTATAAAAATACTTAAAATTATGTAATAAAATATGAAATGTTTTTTAGATAACGATTATAATATAATAATAGTCTAAGAAATACCCTTATGTCGGGCATGACATATTGAGCCTCCATGTGGTGACCCCCAGAGTAAAAATATGTTTAACCAGAGAGCATTAGATTTGAAGGTTGTTTCTTGGTGTCCACTTGATTCTAAAAAATCTCTTCCTTCTCTATGCATGACATATATGTTGAACCTCAACACAATATTTGTTTTAAAAATATATTTTTGTAACAATACGTAATTTACAACTTCTCAGTAAAAGTAATTATATTTGTGATGTTCATTGGTTTAAAACACTCTGACATTTGTTGCTAAATAGTAATTGTACTAAATTCATTACTAAATCTATAAACATTTATATATTTGTTACCACTGGACTTGAGCATCTCCAAGTTACTCGTCTTTTCTTTTCTTTTGACAAATGCTTGTAAAGAGGAATACTGAAACAGTAAGTAGCATTGTATTGAATAATGTTGCAACAATAAGCACATTTGTCAGATTAATGTGAGGACATTGACCAAAGGCTTAAAGAATTCTTAAGTCCTAACACATGAGTTGGTATTCAATGAGTTTTCAAGTTGACAAGTATTAGCTATCTTACAGAATCCATTATGTTGTGTTGACGAATCATTGTGTTGGAGGATAGAGCAAGAATAAATCCCAGCTGTTTCTGTTTCTCTGGTGTGATGAAATATTAGTCAATTTTAACACATGCGTTAGTATTCAGTGGCTTTTCAAGCAAACATGTGTTAGCCATCTTTCCATTCTGCTGACAGACAATTGTATTGGAGGATATAGCAACGATAAGTAGTGTTGTCTCACTGGTGTGATAAAATATTCTTCGGTGTTAACACGTGAGTTAGTGTTTGATGCGTTCTCAAGTTGACATGTGTTAGTCGTCCTTCCATTCTGTTGTGTTCACAGATAATTGTATTGGAGGATAGAGCAACAATAAGTACAGCTATCTCGCCAATGTGATTAAACATTCTTAGGTAAGTTAGTATTCATGCATTTTCAAGCTGACACTCGTTAGTTCTCTTCCTTTCTGTTGTGTTGACATATAATTATACTGAAGGATAGAGCTAACAAGAGTTACTATTCTTTTAAATGGTTAATTTTTTTCTTAGAGTGATCAGATAAATGAACTTTAGATGTATATTATTCTCTTCAGACTTGACTTTAATGATAACTTCTTATATGTTACCGTGTTTGGCTAAGTTGCAGTAAAATAATATATTTAATATTTACTTTATATTATATTTTAATTAATTGAGCAATCAAATAATAAAGTTAATTTATCTTGATCTTTTCTTCATTACAATTATGGACAGAAAATATTAAATATGATATAGAATCTTATAACCAAAATGATTATTTTGTTTGTACGAACATCATGGTGCTACAATAGCATACATCGTATTGCTGGTAATTTTATTCAACCAATATAGTATTATTTAATAGATATAATTGTTAATGAGAAGCAAAGAAAGTTCACCGTGCAAGAAACAATAGTCCTTGTCTCTTACATGTCATATTTATACTCCATCCATCATATTTATACTCCATCCATGTAAAAGTTACGGAAACTACATACCATATGAGAAATGCTACTCAAAACAGAATATTATGAAAGTCTTAAACCCTTGGATAGACCACATTTTAAGTAAGTAGACTATAATTGTAGTGTTTAGTACCATGCAGAGCGATTCAACCTTATTCTTGTATGTGGTTAAACAATGGCTTTTTTTTCTTTCCCAACAATAAAAAGAAAAGAGAGAGAAAACAACATTACGCACAATTCAAATTTTCCTGCCGTGTTGGTGAGTTTTGCAGATCTGGCATTGATACATATTTTCTTGTTCTCTTTCTTATTCTCTTTGTTTCCATAATAATTTTCCACTTCGGTTAGAAAAGGGAATAATTATTATTAGATGGTGACTATCTCTATCTAGAAAGAGATACTGTATTATTCTATCCAAAAACGATACTAAGCAAACAAATTCAGATATATATGATAAGATGTATATGGAACTTATTTAAATTTATATTTAAAACATTACATTGAGGAGTTCACTAGCAATTTTGTTATAAACACGTGCAATAAAAATATATCTTTTATTATTATTGGTAATTTGTTGAAATGATAAAACTAAATAGATTATTCTAAAACAGCATTCGGGGTAAATCCAAATTACAAGCAGAAAACTGAAACTATCTAAGTTATTGAATTTAAAACTTATCTCTTCATAATTTTAGTTAAGTAATTATGTTTCTAAAACAAAACTAAACTAATCAAAGTAACCATAGTTGAGATCAGTATTTTATCACCAAAATTCCTCTCGTAATTTCAGCTTGGAATTTCATCCACTCCTTGTTTTCAATTTTAAAACAAGTTACAAGAAAAAATGGTAATTTTTATAGTCAAGAAAGAATTCTTGTGAAAATATTATATTTTCTCAACATAGATATATAATTTAAATATTTATGAAAATAAATATAGAAGTATTAAAACATCTCTCTGTTTCACGCGTGTTATAAAAATACAAAAGAGTGGACAATGTCATCTCAAGCGTTAAACCAACGTTCTTCGTTTACTTGCATCAATGAGAATCAAAAATGAAAGAAAACTTTTACAATAAATCTATCATATTATGCATCTTGAAGAGTTTGAGGATCATGAGAAAGCAAAAAGACACGAGGACAAAAATATACTTTTGTGACTGGTACCGAGTCTCTTCTTCACGATGAGAGGATCACCTAACTTGTAGTGAGGGAGAATAATTGAAGTACTCAACAGGAAAAATATGTCATCTTTAGAGTATAAACAAGTTCACTGTTTATACTCTAAAGTATAAACAGTGAACAGAGTAATAAACATGAATCATAAAGTTCACTGTTATCTTCACTAGGACATGTCTTCTACTTGGAGATATATTAAATTTAAACGTAAACAGAGTAATTTTGACAGCAATCTCTGCTTGGTTTTTTGTGTGTTCGTGGTCTTTTTTCTTTATAGTTCTTCTTGGGAGGAGAAGAGCTAAGAGCTACAAATGTAAATTTTTCAGACGTATTGAGTCTATCTATACCTGTGAATATAAGCTAGTTTCAAATCCATGGATAAAAAAGTGCTCCAACATACACGGAGTTATAAGACCATTGTAAATGCATCTCTCATTGTTAGAGTGTTAAAATTTAAGCGTCCAGTGTTAGATACTTGTGAAACATGGAGAGTGCAGAAGACATCCACGTCTCTGAAGCATATTGTCTTCTCTCTTGATTGATTAAATATCAAAATCGAATAATATCAACAAGTGACAATAGAAAAATATTGACACGTAAGATGAGATGTTTATTGAGAAACGTTTCTTCAGCGAGAGTGTTATATCTTGCTGGAGAGATCATTGAAAGTTGTTTTTTAAATGATACTTCGAGTTACATACTATTGTAGCTATGGTAGTCAAATTTTTTTCTGATGTTTCTACATGTATCTTTGGAAGTTTTATTCCAAAGCCGATACACCATGATATTGCAGTACACCTGAAGTGAGTTTTATATATATTACAACTTGATTCAATGAATCTGACCACATGCTAATTGTCACATGTCATGTAGAGCTTTCAGTAAAGTGACTAGAACCATAAGATAGTCAAGCTTACTACAGCCGATCTAAACTGTGATCTTTCATCATTGCAGATATGGTTTTAGCATCATTAACTATATCAGGAGTGGCTGGTTGGAGTGCTGCGGTCTTTGTTCACAAGCACTGAAATCTCTTGAAGGATACTTTGCTTGCAGCCTAACAATTACTCGCATTATCTTACTATGCAACCAGAATCATCTGGTTTCTTAGTTTGGCTTCCTTTCGATGTTAATATACATAGCTGATGGTTTGGTGAAAAAGAAATCAGGTAGAGTGTGAGAATCAACCGCCTGCAGATGAATGAGAACTGGAAAGGAGAATAACTGATAAAGTGAAAAATATAAAATTAACACTCGGTTCGTTCTATGGTGTTGGAGCAGCAATGAAGTACTATAAATTATTTTTGTTAATTCAAATATGAGTCTGATTCTCAGGTTTGTCCATGTTTACGGACTTCTGTGTGTTTTCGAGACAACGATTACAAACAAATTATGTCTATCATCTATCATTCGATTCTGTCTGTCATGTCTTGTATTTTCCTATCAAGTGTAGTAAAAATTCTTTCTTTTTAAATTGAAAAGTTAAAAAAATATTTTTGTTATTTTAAGTCATTTTACTACAAGAGCTGGAAGTTTTAGTTGACAGGTCTAACGTTGACAGTTCCTATTATGCGTAGCCTTCCAGAAAAAAAGGTAATAATATGCTAAGGAAGTTCAAGACTTCAGAACGAGAAACCGGATGTTCTTCGGGAGCTTTGGATTGATTTAAGTACGATTTAAACAGTTCGCTGGATACTTCAGTCTAAGTGTTGGGGATAGTTAAAGAGAAACGAAATTAGTTCGTCAAATACTCTTAGAACATTTCAGAAGATTTCATCACAGTTCTCGTTGGTGTAAATAATTCTCGTAATTATTTGTAGTATTACACCACCCACTACACAGCTTCACATCTCAGCTATCGAAGATGGGTAGCTGAGATGGTTGAGTTCTAGGTCTCTAAGAGAAAGATCTAAGGTTCAAACTCTCCTGTTCTCGGTTGGAGGTGCTGCAAAAAATTGCTGTTGCGTGAATCTGGTCGGGATACGCTATGATTATTCATAAAAAACAGTCCGATATTTCTTTGAAAAGACAAAAAATAAATATGATAAAGACTTTATCTCTTTTATTGATCATATTTTATGGATAAAACATCCATGTAATATTTGAAATCCTGCAAAAAGTTTCTACGCCATAATATTTTGTCTTCGACATGTTTCAGATCTCACGTCAAAATATCTTCACAAATTTTCGGAGATGATTGAGTCATTACGTAATCGCTAATAGCTATTTTCTAACAATGGAACTGATCTCATACAAATCCAAATAGTTATCTTGTTTGTGGTGGATCTAAATGAGCTTTTCTATCAAACTGTGAATGGTTTTAATTAAATATATTTAGTTTTAGAATAATATATCCTAGTAGGATGAATAGAGTATTCGATTGTTTGAATAAATTTAGAGATCTTAAGCTTAAGATATTAAATCTTCCTTTTCTCTTCTCTTGCGTTTTACTTCCCCATGTGCATTTTAACTCGAGAAATAAGCTTATTCACATGGTCTTGCATGCGTGGTTTGAATCAAGATGACTGGACCCACGTATTAATTAAGACAGTTGTGAATACATTTTTATATTAAGGAAATAATAAATAAAAATGAATTTGATAGAAAATCAGAATACCTGAAAAGCCAGTTGCATCATGTAAAACACGGTGCTGCGCTATCGATAGCATACAGGGCTCTGCATCTGCAAGCGTTGGGATGGAAGATGGGCAATGGATGTCTTTGGGGATGGAAACTGAGCGATCAATGTCATTGTCTTCCTCTCAACCCGCGCATGGACGACTTTCTGTCAACTGGAAACGTCAGGGAAGTCATTTTCTGTCTTGACAAGGGATCAAGACTTTGTCATTCAGAAGATCGTGGAAGCTCATGATAAAATTGAACGAACAAAATTCGTGGTCGGCAGGATTCGAACCTGCGCGGGCAAAGCCCACATGATTTCTAGTCATGCCCGATAACCACTCCGGCACGACCACTACTTATGTTATTTCGATTGTTAACCTTTCTAATTCATAAATTCGCTCATCTTTGGAGTCACCTCCGGCATAACTTCTTTTGCTTTTGCCTTTCTTTTCTGTTTTTCTTTTCCACTCCAAGATGCACGGAATTGACTCTGAAATCGTAATCGATGAGAAAATCTCAACGGACTCCCCAATCGTTTTGAGCAAATTTGGATATAGCGCCTTTTCTGACCAAATTTCCACCGGAAGACCTGTGACGCATGCAAAAGCTGTGTGGGAGGCCGTCACTTCTGGTAAAATAGTTAACGATGGATCCCATAAGAACCATCATTGAGGCTGCAGTAACATGGTGTAAGTTCTCCGGAATCCGGATAGCTACGGAAAATAATGATGAATATCCGTAGAACTAGAGTTATCGGATTGCGACGGTTAATGTTTTGTTATGAATCGAATGTAACAGGTACAGATTCAAGAGATGAACGGTTTGCATGCAATTGCGCGTTTTTGTTTCCTTGATGAACCGGTATTTTTACCACGTTGTCACAGTCCGTAGAATTTCTTCGGTTTTCTTCACGGACATAAAATCGTTTTTACGGAGACGGGTGATCAGTTCTCCGGACGCTTTCCGTTACGGAACTCTCCGTAGGTGTCCGCATTCCGCAAAAGATCTACCGATAAAAAGCCATGTGAGTGTAGCTTGAGCGATCGCTATTTTAGAATGGAGTTTGGCGACCGTGATGGAAATTATCATATGTTATGAAACGGTGAGAATATATTAAATTTAAAAGTTAAATTAAATTTAGTGAACCCCGTGAATAAACTTCTAGAGAACTGTTGCACGCTTGTTTTTATACAAAAATACACTACGCAAAATTTCTATACCAGAAAACTCAAACTATATCCAAATGTTAAATATAAGACTAACTTGGAAATTGTAAGAAAATCTAATATAATTAGTATCATCATCATTAATTTATTAACTAACCTTTAAAAATAATAATTTAGATATAAATTAAACCCTTGCATATTTACCTCTTCCATCAGAAGATGGAGGAGTCGCCTTGGAAGAATGTTTTGATGTCACAAGAATGTCGTAACGATATTTCGGTTTATTGGACACTGATATATTACTTACTTTATCACACGGTTCAGAATTTCGGAAGACTCAATATATCGAAACTCAAGTAATTTACTCACCAGGAGAGATCATTGGCTTCCAGTTTGCTGCTTTTCCAAGGACTGTCGAGTTAGCGTACGCTCAGGTCTGGAACCGAACAAAAAGACCCGAGGACGATGCCTAGATCACGCAATTATTTACTTGGTCGGCCCATGACTAGTAGTAGGAAGTGGGTTACATACACGTAAGCATAGTGTGTCAACATGGACTTCTGAGGATGACACGACATCGTCATGTCAATACAGAGAAGTGACGCGATAGAAGTTGACGGGAACCCGATAGAAGTTGAGAGGAACATGATGCGGGAATGAGCGACCTCGTTATCGTCTAGAAGGTGTGTAGTGTCTTTAGCGATTAGCGGAAAAGCGAGAGTAGCAACCGCATGATGCACACCTTAAAACAATTTGAGCCTCAGTTAGATCTACAGCAGCTAGTGTCATATTGGATCGAGGGGTATGTTGCAGTGCTCCACCCAAACGCGAATGGGTTTGTCATAACAGACTTATGCAAGTGTGGATGCGACATTAGCGGAGGATCAAAGCCGAAATGATCTATCGATGGAGCGCACATTTGCGATATTTCTCCAAATGTGGCACAAAAAGAATGGAAATTTTCTGTTTATTTATACGACATTTCTTGCATAGGGACCCCATTTGACAAGTTGCCACGATTTGCTACATCGAACAGCACGGGCGAACGATTCATGAACCTCAAAGCTCACCAGTTCGTACGGTTGACTGTCGAGGAGCAACAATCAGTGCTTGAACGTATGTAGAGTGATGAGTGGTTAGTGAAGATTTTGTTTATTCCTGAAACGAAGAAAAGACATGTCTGAGATTGTCCTCGTCCATATACTTACAGTGTAGTGTTGAGCACGGCAAACTCATGGATGCAGAAGATAACATTTTCTGAGTGGGATGACGTTGGAGACTAGAGCTCAAAATTCTTGAGTAGTGCAGTTCATACTAAGCTGGATACTGCAAAGGAGGAGTGTTTGAACTGTGGCACGACTATGCAAACAACATGTGGAGATTTGCAAGAAGCTAAGCGATTGATCGACGGTGCCTTAGAATCGATTCGCGCAGTTGAGAACTCAGTGGAAAAAGTATTGGACATCACTGCGAGACTGCACTCGTTGTGAGTAGGAGTTCAGGTCGAGCAGAGACATCGGATATACTGCTTAGGGCAGACCAGCTTGGGACACGTCCGAGCTCAATAAGTATTTCATCCACAAGAGGTAGTGTAAGAATGACGGAGGAGATGTTGTTATCACCGAGTGTACCTCTTCGTGATGGACGGTGTGGGACTTTGGATCCATAACATGTCACGTAGTGAATTACTCGGGTGATCAAGCTTATCCTTGGAAATTTTGTTACGAAGCTTGTTCTTTTCAATTTTCCAATGGTCGACGATGTTTGTCCAATCGAAGAAAAGACGTGTTTTGTCATCCGGATGTACAGACTGAAATTGTGTATCGATTCAAGTTGTATCGTTGTGATGGATCAATGGGAGGGTTATCACTAGAAGTAATAATTTTCGATGAGACTCGTAGTTTCCTGATCATATCAGCTGGCGAGTTGCACGAACTATTGGAGGTATGTCTGGAGGCTGAAATATCAAGACAAGTGTTGTGTTTTCCTTGAGTAACAGTGTCAATTTGCACAGCAGGTGATAAATTGATCATTTCGAAGATGAGCAAGCAAGAATTTGTACTCCGTTCTCTAGACATTTCGCATTTGAGGCAGCAAGACTCTGTAACCCGTTCCCTTGGCCAAGCAGCAGTATACAGCAGGAGCTTGAAAGGAGTGAATAGAGATGGAGCAGGTAGTAGTCAGGAAGGGGATAGTAGAGGCCGGTTCAGCAGACAATATCGGTAGACGAGTTTGAGGATATGCGACGAACTTTACAAGAAGTGAAATTGTCATACAAGGAGCTAAAAGACATGAAGCGGACATTGGCTGAGGTGTACTCCAAGCCGTGAGTTGTAATAGAGAGAGATTTAAATCTTACTAGGGAGAGCATGAGCTTTCATCAAATGAGATCCCAACAGTGGCTGTCTGTTAACTCGTGCGTTGAAAGACAATGTAAGTGTTAGTCACCGTACATAATGAACAGAGATTTGGAAAACGTGCATCCAGGAGACCTTTGTTCATTGCTGTTGTTTGTCTCCGTAGATAGAAGAATTTTTTTTGTATATTTCTGAAACGTCTGTTCGAATGCATGACGCGATGGAACTAACATAATCTCACGATCTCCAAAAATTCATCAGATGGCATACATGTTTAGCTAGCGGTATTTCGAGATGTACCCACCTTTTGTAGTACTGTGCCGTCCAAATCAAACCTTAGGAAAGATTGAAGAATGCAGCAAGCTTGCGAACGAGAAGCGGCTGAGAAAGGTGACCATGTGCAGTTGTTTCCAGAATAGTTTCTGTGCATAGTTAACGTTCCTAATCAGCATGTGCTGACAGTATAGTATTGGGTTTCAACTTCAAACAATCTAAATACTGCTTGGTCCAGTATGTGAGCTCTATTTGCGCTTATTTCACGGAACTACGAACTCTGGAGTAAAGAATTGTTGTTTGTCATATCTTCGTTAAGTGTATTCAGTGTAAGCTTGAACGTGTTCCAATAATCCCTTCAATTCTTCTTTAAGGGACTCTTCGACTCGGAGGTCGGAATGGTCAGAATTTTGTAGTCAAACGGGATGAAGATCAGCGCAGAGATCAGTGCAATTGTTTAGAGTATCAAGAGATGACATGGCCTTGCATGCATGCAAATATGTTGGGATCATGACACCGACACCATCTCTAGTACCCACTTTGATCCTATTTGGTACTCAAGTTCGTTGTATGGTATTATGGACAACATTCTATTCCACCTTTTACTGTACAAGATTTGGAGCCAATGTTCGGAAGTGGAGCGCCATCATCTTTTTATGTATAATAGCAAATTTTTTCATATGTTTGTATGTTACCAATTTTGGTTTTATTTTAATTTCAAAACTATTGAATAATTTATATATTAAAAATTTAATAATCCTATTATGTATAATTGTTAAAAAATTTATATGTTTGTATCTTATCAATTTTATTTTTATTTAGGTTTCAAAGTTGTTCAATAATTTGTATACTAGTAGCATTATTTTATTATAATTTTTGAACACTAATCTGTTTTTTAGTATTTGTTACTTTCTACTCTAATTATTTTGATGTAAGTATCAATGAATTTTTCCAATTACGAAATTTTATTGAAGTATTCAGTTACAAAATTTATTATAACTGAATTTCAAACATATTTTAATTTCATTATTCATTATATGATATGCTCCAAATATCATATTTTGAAATTTTGAAATTTAATATAAAACTTAAGATTGTACTCTTTTGGTATAGAAATCAGAGCATGAAAAGTCCCAATGTCCAAGATATGTACTTATGTGGAAGGACTTCAAGGTGGAACTAAGATCCGATGGTCAAGAAGATACTTGACCATCCGAAGGAGATACGGATTATATCTGCTTTTAAGAAGATCTGAGTGGATATCCAACGGAGAACCAGTATATCTCCAAGCTCGATGGAGGGCCACTACCCTCGTCTTATTTTATCGTACCATTTTGCTGTTTTGTGGTCAGGAGGGTTTAGGATTTGAAGTACCTTGAAGTCAAATACATCCCTAAGAGGAAAACTGAAGCAACTATCACTTCTCATGATAGCCGAGTATATGCGAATACGTGTTCATCGACAGTCGAAGCTCCAAGACGAAGTTCTAGATTTTATCAGGTGAGTCGTCCTTGCATCCTGTTTATCGTACTTACCGCTCACAACTCATGCTTCTTTTCCACATTCGCTGCAGCTCGTCTTATGCCTGTCATCCATAGCTTTCGATGAATGAATTCAGATAGTCCAGCTAGTAATCTCATTACAGACTACCTGAAAACTAGAGAGTTTTGATGTCAAATAACATTTCTGAGACCCACTAGCAGCTCGAGCTCATGCTTTGTAGCACCAGTTGGTCAAACGTCTCCACGTCGAAGGGGGAGCAGGCTAGGCATTAACGATTATGGTGCTATGAGTTTGCTCCCTGACCTGCAATGACTTTGGTTCGACAATCAAGACACAAAACATGAGATCTCTCGAACCTGAATTTTGGACGCCCACCAAACTCAATCCCCTGGAGTTCTCCACGAGGTACGACTGCTTCACTTCCTATGGTCGTCGTAGAACAGTCGTAAATTTCCACAACGAGATCAGTGGAGTCGAACATGTCATCAAGACAACGAGACTGAGTGGTATGTTCGGCTCCACATTCAGTATGAAAAGACTGACAACCTTCCAGACCAAACTCACTGTCATCAAAACTAGAGATCTCTTGCAAGCTTGGAGCAAGGTCCATGTTTGGCTCTTGTGGTAGAGGGTTCCCTGCTAGATGTGTCTCGAAATCAGTAGTCACCTTTGCTGTAACACCTGTATAATTTTCTGCTCTGAGTGAAAGACACCGTCGTCTATTGTGTCCAACTTCCCTACATATAGAACACCTCAAAGCATACGTACGTGCTAGACGCTGCCAAACAGTATTATCTCCTGCTCTGCGATTGCGTCGAGGTGGCTCACCGTGTGAGAGAGCAGTGGAGTTCTCTTCTAGTGACATTGGGTCGAACTGGCTATTCAGTCTTGAAGTTGAAAACTCGAGAATGACTCCCTCGGCCACCACAGAAGGAATTGAAAGAACTGACGCTTGTGAATCACTCCCATGACCGGACGACTGAATTCGAACAACTCTATGTCTTCTCCGTTTGACAGCTATTGGTGAAGCTTGACAACCATACACAGGTTCGAGATCTTGAACAGTAAAAGCCGACAATGCATGCTGTTCATATATCTCATGTAAGGATCCTGCGTACCATATCGAGTCGATATTGTTGTTGGAATTAATCCCCGTCTCTCGGTCCCAGCATATAGCATGCATGGAAGGCCATAACATGTCCTGATACTCGAAGCATGAGTATTCTCCTTGATTGCTTTCTTGGTGATGTTTCACAACATAATTACGACCATCTACGGCTCTAATGCTGGCCTGTGAAGTTGACGATATCGAACATAGAAGCTGTTCGGAAGCTATCTCATTCTCTTGTTGTCTCTCTCTCGCATAAGACGTTAGAAGTCCTCTGTGTTGCTCCAAGGCAGATCTACGAGTAGAAAATTTATGCATAATGTAAAACCACATATCCAACAGAATGCGGAACGGTGCGTGTAAACAAATGGACCTTAGTGCATTGTTCACAGATTCACCGAGGTTTGATGTGACTTTCTCATATCTAGGGAGAGGAAACCATGCTCTGCTGTAACGCTCGGGTCAATAGTCTTCAAGTAGGTTGCCAATGCTACTCCTTTCTCTCCAGATTCTTCAATAACAGACATTATCTGCTCAAACTTGACACAATAAACAATTGACATGTGAACTTAGTACCTTCCTACTGCGTAACTAAACACATCTATTGAACTGCAATGAATCTGATACCATCCAATAAATCTACTGATAATCAGACAGTTTATATGTATGAGACTCACCGCTCGATACTCTTAGCGTACAAAAGCGCTAGGAAAGGTTTCTCTGCATCACGGTCAAATCGACTGCAGAGGTTCATCCGTATATGTTGAGTGCAATGTCCATGTACGATACCAGGTAAAACTTCCGCGATTGTAGACTCTAACCCTTTTTGTCTATTAGAAATTAACACAGTGTTTGGAGAAAGTCTATCGTAAACTGATTCCTTCAACAATCGTAAAAACCATATCCACGTATGGGTGGACTCCTCTGGAGCCACAGCATATGCTAAGATTATTGCTTCATTGTTGCCATCCAAAACCGATGCTGTGAAAATTTGACACGAGAACTTTCAGTTTTTTGAATGACGCGCATCTATAACTATCAGTTTCTGAGTAAATTGCAGTACTCTCCGTGTAGCTCCTGGACAAACAAAAGCATGACGGAACATGTTCGGACTACTTTCCCAATTACCCCAATCGACGATTGCTCCTTCATCGATGCTCTCTATACGTCTACATAGACTAGGAATGAAGTTAAATGATGTTTTTTGATTCTTGTGCAAAGAATCACATCCAAGTTCACGCATCCGCCACATCTTCGCATAAGAAGACTTCCCGTGAAACGATTGATAGAATTCTTAGACAAGATCCTTTACCGATGTGTTTTGGTTCACCACCACACGATTTCCAAGGATTGAACTAAGCCACCAAGAATTCTTGGTTGGTCCACGCCAAGAATGTACACTTGCTGGACAAGAATGGGTAATGTCACATACAGTGATTTTAATTCTTCCGCTCAGCTTATTCTTCTGTGCTCTCACCCTAAAAAGGCAAGATAAACTCACATCACTTGAACTAGGCATAACTCCTGCAGCGCGATAGAGCTTCCGTCCCCCGCTCAAGTATTGGAGCTGCTCCCCGCAAACACCATTCTTTGGTACTCTTCGTCTTTGTGCACCTCTAAGCTGTCCATCAAGCTCCACGTTCAAATCGATCGATCCTGAAGCATGCCATGAACGTACTAACAATCTTGAGACTCGAGCCTGTGGAAGTCTATTGGAGTTAATAGGTCTAGGAACTTACCGAGTAATACCGACAGTTCATACTAAACATTGTGGATTGTAAGGATGATCATCAACTTAACCAATGTTTACCGATCGAGAATGATCACCGCGAAAACTTATGTGTACCATTGATATGGTGAGAATCGCATCATAAATTTGCATCTGCATTTTAAACTCCGATGATGCAAATACAGAGTCATTGTCGTTTTTCTTCTACACCCCTGGAAAACTGTCGATCCCGCCGGCGCTAAATGAACTTCAACAACTGTGGGTCGTGTGTGGGCCTAGCCGAGCATCACTGACAGTTTTGCCCGTTCAATCGACTAACTAACCGTCCACAGTATGGAGTTTACGTTTGATAGCTATGGTTTTTAATGTCTTCAAGTTTAGAGAGAAACTATGTTATCTTAACATATCATATTATCTACGTTTGATAGCTATGGTTTTTAATGTCTTCAAGTTTAGAGAGAAACTATGTTATCTTAACATATCATATTATCTAACAATTGTTACTCTAATATCATGTAAGAAACTAAAGTAATTTACTCTAACATTTTTAGCTAGAATGCATACATTGAATGAGTCTCTTGTTTTTATAAACATAAATTAACAATTAATTTTTGTATCGAGGGTTCGAATCTCTTTCTCTTTTTCTAAAAAGAAGGAGAGAGAATTGAATAGTTTGAACTCTGATGAAATGAATAATAATGATGGGTAGACTAAGTGGATCTCCTTAATATACAAGGAGAGTGGCAAAGGGTCGAGGGGTGTCTTCCCCTCGCTTCCCTTCACGATATCCAGTTCAAGTTCAAGGATAGTTACTGTTCACAAAGTATTCTATCATGAAGGAACAACCGAAATAAAGAGAACAAAGAAAAGCGCATTTCTGCTTTTGCACATCGAATGCTAAATACGAGACTGGACCTTCGCTGTTGTTTCTACCTCCCATGTAGATCATTCCTTTGTGAGCAACGAAAGCAGTACACTCAATACCTTCCGACGGCCATGGAGGTTCCCTGGCAACGAGTTTCCACTCCTCACAGTCGAGGTCGAGCTGTTGTTAGCAGGAATGACTTTGCCTCCCGCTGCTTCTGATGTAACCACGACCATGAGTTGATTACAGCAGACGACCATGTCAACTTAATGTTGCCCTCTGGGAAATACAATAGCGCAAACTTTACTCTAGCAGAAGTACACCGAGGCATAGAGTCTTCCTCCATTACCAGACTGTATCCCATCAGCTGAGCCGTGAAGCGCCTTTGGAGAGATGCACATTTGTCCTGGTACAAGACGTCGAAGTAAACAGCTCCTGCGAATGAGGTGAATGGGATTTTGAGGTGGGTGAAATAAGGGATGGGCATGTCTTTGTCCACTTTGAACCAAGAGCCTCGTTTGGAATCATTCATTTGTAAATGAGTTCCCGGGTGATAAATTGTCCAGGGATGCAAGTACACAATGGTCTTGAACGTACTAGATCCTGAGCCAAGGACTTGAATATACCTGTGATCCAACCTCTTCGGAAGAATTGGCATGGACAAGATTGTCGAAGTTCCGGTTATTGCATTCTTCATAAAGATCTCTGCACTCGTTGGGGATTCGTCGACACCACAAAGGAGTGCTCCCGACGCCGTAACAAGACGCAAAAGACCATAATTTATTCTGAGACTTGAAGTAGGAAACTCTGTACACCTTTCGCCATTCTCTGGTTGTCATGTTCATGCCTATGAAGCACTTGTAGTGAGGGCTAACGTACACGCGCCGTACTCCTCAGAATTAGTTGATGCCGCTTTCGCATGGAACTGGAATCTGGATAGGCAGGGCTGCCAGAGAGAGCAGACGACCACCACCTGGTCAATCCACGAGCCTTCAGAACTGCAAGAAAAGGCATCAGGGATACAACTCTCTCGATAATCTCTTCTGGATACGGAGAGCCTTCATCTAACAATGTAGCTTTTCTTATTACGATGTTACCCAACACATAACTGGAGCGCGCTTCTCCGGTTCCAGCCTTCGGAGGAGAGACGCAGCCCTTCCAAAACTGTCCTCTTAGACACCAACAATCGACCCTCACCATATTCAATCCGGGGTGACTGGCTAAATTCAACCACTGCAACTTTCACGAGACGGTTTTAGCTAACGAACATGTCAAAGAGAGAGAGAACTCAGCCGCGCTGCGCTAGCCTTGCGGGAGCCTGTTTCAAGTAACACTCCACCACGAGAAAGACAAGCCATCAGGCACAGCACTGCACGAGCTCACGCGACGAGCAGTTTGTTACTGACGTTTTACCGCAATGAATTACTACAGTATATTAATAGCTTCTGTCGCCCTCAAATATCATTGACCATAAGGCTGAATAATACGAAGAAGCTACTCTAACCCATATTTGAACTTCTTTTGAGTGCCCACCTTTCTGCTTTTACCAATACCACCTACAGTTCTCGGTAACTTTCCTGCCCTTCCTTCTGAGAAATCGAAATTTCTCAGGTTAAGTCAGAGGCCCCCACTTTGCCTTGTCACTTTCCGGCATGCCAGTTGAAATAGTACTCCATGGTCAGGTTCCAGGTTGCTCTTGGCGGGCCACTTGTTGATAGTCTCATGCCCTCGAGTTTCTGGGTGGGTACCTCTTGGGACTCGACAAACAAATCTACTTACTCCAGTACCCAGTAACTAACGCGATGTAATGAATACCAAACGGAAGGGAGACCCCGTGAAACAACCAACTTCTATAGGCAGAAAGAAAATAGAGTAAAACAATTGCTATCCTTAGCTCTAAAGTCGTAAATTTTTTTAAAAATATCAAATGTTGATAAATTAAAAATTATATATATAATTGATACATAAAAATTTACATTGTAAATTACAAAAAAAATTGTATGGACCACGTGAACTAAAGCTCTTTGGAGCAATAGAAAAATTTTATCTAAAAAATGTATTTTATATAGATATAAAAAAATAAATGATATCTCTTGATGTCTATCATGATAAATTCTAACACAATCTCGAATAAATTCATCAAATTCTGAGGTTGACGACCTATATATCTTCAAGGCTAAGAAGATGAAATGATGTCTCTCTTACATATTTTTATATTTCATCATTTTTGTTATTGTCGTCATTCCTGCAGTCCATATTGGAGGATTAATTATCACTTATGTCGTCATTGAATTTCATGTCAGATCCTTGACAACCACATCTGTTATTGAGATATGATCCTTCGACACGATCAAATCGGTTCTCACTGACCTTGGTCTGACATGCATATCATCCATCTCTCAACGTCATGTAATCACTCTCTCGTGCTATAAAAACATCATGTCCTTAATGACATCATGAGTGACAATCCATTCATTACTAGGAGGACAACAAGCAATGTGTCTACTTGGGATGTCAAGTGAGATACTACACTCACATGTGAAGAAAGTCGAAGCAAACTATCGAACCAATCGGAACTTCATCATTGTAGAGAATGTGCAAGTCATAACCTCTAATGTAAAGTCGAGCTATGAACCAAGAGCTTGCATCCTTGTCCAAACAAAAATGAAATAGTGTTCTAGTATCCCATGAAATGAAAAGATCAACTAAGAGCACTTGAAAAATCTATTGGAAATGGTGTTCTCTCAACGATGACTATAGTTCATGAAAACCATCAGAAACTAAGATATCGAGCGGATGATGTGTTCTGCATGTATTTAGAGTCTAACTGTCTCTAGTCTTATGAAGACACATCTTCAGTGAGTAAGAATTATTTTCCACCTCAATCTCAAATCTCTCCAAAATAGATCTATGTGATAAAAAAATGACAACAAAGCCAAAGTGTTGAGAGGGTCTTCAACTGCATCAAAAAAACTATAAGATGAGTCTCTTCTGTAAATAATAGATCCGTTGTCATGTTGTGGATTGGATATGGTGTGAAACATGTATATACTTTATGTATCAACATCAAAACATCTTATCGTACGTGTTTTGATGTTGTAGATCTATGGGCCTTATCATGTGAAAATAAGACTCCACGTGGATGATCTTTGTAGTCTCCACTGAGTGGAGATAAGAGTTAATACTCTTGTCGTCATAGACGAGTTTGCTGTATATGAAGAGAAGTATACGGAGCTTTAGACATCGAGTGTGAAATATCCAAGTCTAGTCGTGAGTGTTAAATGGAGTGAGAGACAATAAGAATGGCAAGCATGAACGGAGGACCCTTTCGTGCTCTTGATCTTTCACTTGTGAGTCTGTTCATCATTCAGTTTTATTGTCTACAGGATGATCATTTCGAGTGTTTATGGTTGCGGTAATGACTACTCCGGACCTTATCATTCTTCTGACAATCATTTACGAGGATGTTGGAGATCTTACGGTCTACATCTTATTCTGATGTGGATCTTCGATTGGATCTGAACTTTCCAACAAGAATACCATTCAACACTTGGGTCCAAATGCGTTGTTACAATCGATTAAAAGTGACGCATCGAGAGTTTATCGTGAGAAATTTTGGAGAAGATTATTACAATCAAATAATAGTCTTGTTTGTTCTTTTTGTAGTTTCGTTTATTGTCAATCACTGCGGTCAATCCGCACGGGACGCGTGGCGAGTGGGGACGATCGGAGGAGCCCGAGCCGAAGGCAAGGCCAGCAGGACCCGCGGCCCTATGAAGCCGCGGGCGAGGAAACCCAGGCGTCGCCATCTGGCGAACGCTCACAGGGTCGGCACAAGCCCACATGTGGGAAACCTAGCGGAGGACGAAAAGGACGGATGAAGGACTCGGATGCGGATGGAAGGAGTACGGGGACCCAACGGCCGTCGCCGATTGACCGAGATCCTCGCGTGGGAAGGCGCCACACGCGCAGAGGCGGCGCGGAAGCTGAAACGGCTTCCGCCGCCTCGACACGCGTGTCGGTTCGCCTCCCACGAGGAAGGAAGTGGAATTGGTCGACGAGCCGGGCCCGCCGCCCGATGCCAACCCATCCCCCAACGCTTGGAGTTTCCAGCCAATAGGCATGAGGGGAACCTCGCCGATATCCTCAAACCTGACCCTGCTCAGGCCCCGTGGCAGACGACGATTGGTCCCGATCAGTCACCCTGCTCCGAGTGGCCGCGGAGGGTCAGGCGAGGTGTGGGACCAGATCGCTTATAAAAGCCCCGCATAGGACACTGTGCAGGCACGGAAGCCGAGGCCGAACGGGAGAGTAATCAGGTAGAGACACGTAAGGGGAGAGCCCCGCGAAGATAAGGATTGTCAATAGCCGTGTGTTGAGGAAACGTCGATGTCATTGTGAGTGACAGTTTTCCGAGGAGGTAATTTAGGTACGAGGCCGAATTGAGGGACATTGAGATGAGTGGATTCCAATTTTAGAGCTTGAGTGTGTTCAGCCGTGGCACGTAGGTAGTTACGCTTAGGTCCGGGATAGCCGCAGGTCTCTCTGTGGGGACATTGCATGTATGAGCCATTGGAATCGCAGTAAAGCCTCGCCTAAGGACGAATTGGAGTCAGTGCTTGAGTTTTGGAGTTGGTCGTGACAGTGATACCATTGTGACGTGGTTCTCGGGTCCGAGGTCAGCAACGTGGGTCTTGGGACGGAAAACTCCAAATCGATCAAAACCCACGGCGGTGTCAAACTCCTTGCGGACCTCCCGAACCCGGCAAAACACTCAGACACTCTCCTCCTTGATCGCTCCTGCAACCAACTTGAGAACCGGGGCAACACACATGCCCTTGACTCTCCCACACTCACTCAAACTCACGCAGACTCCTCCAGTTTCACAACGGTTGCGATCCCTTTACTGATTCGGCTCATACACATCGGCGTACCCTCTAAGGTAGGCGCGGTGACCCCGGACAGGGTCCAAACAGTACTAGGACCACGGTATGACGTTCCTATCAAGAAATATATCGACCCATTGCCTCCCATCTGTAGCTAGACCCTTGCGTCTCTCGAGACTACACTACACTGCCAAAACTGTCATATGTAAGCGGCTGGACACGAGGTTTCCTCGAGGAAACCCCGCACAGTGCCTTATGGGCAGTCTTTATACCCTGGCAGGTGTCGGCCTCGCCTGACTGTGCCGCGCGCTTCCCAAGTAGAGTCCGCGATCCAAAACGGCGTGGCCAACCAGCATTCGCCACGCGGGTCTGAGTAGAGTACCTGCGGGGGTAACGGCCAGGTTTCACGAGTTTTCATTGGCTGGGAACTCGCGTGTGGGGCTGCGGGTCCGGCTAGCTTCCCAATCATGCTTCCCTCTTCGGGGGAAGGTGAGCAGCCACGCTTATGCGTGTGCCGCCGTCACCTCGAGGAGTTCTCGGTCAATCGGGTTGCTCCGTCGGGTCGCCGTCCTGCCACGTCCTCTGCGGCCGTTCCCTCTTCATAGGGAAGCGGGCCTTTGGTGCCTCCACTCCCCCTCCTCACGCATGTGTTTTTTGCAGGCCTGTCCGCCGCTGCCACGCGGCGTCGCTTCGCCTTCAGCGAGCGCAGACGCATAGGGATGCATGCCCGTGGATTGGCTTGCTCGTTTCTTGGTCCTCGCCTCTACTTCGGGATACGTGTCTGCCTTCGATAGGCTGCGGGGTGGCCAAGGGGTACCCCCTGGCCCAAAATCGCCTTCGAGGCCTTAAGACCTCACTCCTTCCTATGTCTACTTTCCGGACTTGGACCTAACTAAGTCGTGACCCGACTGTTCACCTCCCGAGGCCTCCATGCAGCCTTTTAGCCGTTTAAATCATAGCCGGCCTGAAACAAAACGACGATGGGATCTTGAGATTAGCCTTCGATCTGATTACCTCTTCCTCTTCTAGGTTGGGGACCCGCGGGGATGACCATTTAAGATCGTCATTCTGACCCTATACTAAGTGTAGTTTTTGTCTTTCGTGTTATTGTGTCTATGTGCTTCTGGATCAACGACGTCGTCAATAGCACTTGTTCGGAGTGTGTTTAATAAAAGCCTTAAGTGTCCAAATGATACTCCTTGTGCGTTGGTCATATGAATAAAGACAAAAACTTTTGTCTACTTGTTTTCTATTGATCGGAAGTTTGACCAATCATCTTCCATCAAGTCCTCTTCGCGTTTTTGAGCATTGGAGGCACTTCTCGTGATCCATTCGAGAAGTTTTGGATATGGTTGGAAAGCTTAGAAGACGAGGATGTTCGTGGATGCAAGGACTGCATGATAGAGTTTCGATCGATTGAAGATGAGGATGTCAAATTCATGACCAATTTTATTTATGTGAGGTCTTTTGCACTTTTTGAGAGTTCTCTAGGGTTGTTGGAGAAAGGTTACTTATTGTGGGGAAGCTCTCGAGATGAGCTTGCTAATGGGTTCCGAGATCGATCAATTTCAAGTTAGAGTGACAAAGTTATGGCCGGTTGAAGTTGGTACCCCAGATCTGAGATTATGAGAGTGAGTAATTGTTATCGTGGGACATTGAGAGCGATATTGTGAACTTGAGATTGATTTTGGCTATGAAACTTTCCAGGATATGAGAGAATACAATCAGCTACTTGCATGTGAAATTTTTGATCATTTGGGTTGTTGATTAAAGGATATCGTTGTTTTTTGCGCAAGGGTTTGCATATCACATTGTGTCATTGACAATTAGGTTTTGGATCATTCCGAGAGTTTGGTTGAGGGTTTGGTTCTCAAATTCTATAGAGTGGTAGTGAAGGAGACACTTCAATATCCTGAGAGTTTGAGACTTTTTGGTCTGGTGATTTATGAGATATTGGACAGCGAAGTTCAGTCAAAAGTGTATCATGAGAGATTGAAAGGAAGATTGAATGAATATCACATCTGAGTTGATTATCAGAGTTTATGTAGACTTAGATCTAAAACTTTCTAGAGATGATAAGGAGACGTTGAAGAAAGTGGAGATCGATTTTCAGCTTCAGAGCATTGAAAAAAAGAGTTATGGCATGTTACACTCCACTGATCGAGTTTTCGATATCGTCAAATATCATCATCTTTAGTGTCATGTTATGCATATATTCAATACTACTTGTATTTGTGCATGTCATACTTTGTTGGAGAGCTGAAGAGATGAAGTTTCTAAGATGTAAAGATTACTATCAGTTGACTAGTACAGAAGTCGAGAGTTACAAAAATAACAAAGAGTAGTTTTGTGAATGTAATAAAAACAACAAACATAATTGACATAATTGCCAACTCGAAGATGATCTCTCTATATTTAATAACAATAGAGAACTTCTTCTAAAGGCTACCTACTGACTTTGGTATCGTCTCATTCAAAGCTATGGTTGAGGAAAATTTGAGAGATTATTGTCGAAAGACGTAACATTTAAAGTTCTTTTGGAGAGTTCACATGTCGACCTGGAGATTTTGCTATGCTTCAAGGCACTTAATCATGAATATGGAGAGTTATCTTTAATATTGCATGTGTTTGGATCCTCTCCGTACTTGCATACCGGTTTGTATGTCCAATAGATATGGATTGGATTTGTGTGCGAATGTTATGCTTAGTTTTTTTTTTTGTTAGGAGTGTTGATATTTCTCTTGTAGTGAGGTTAGAGTCATGACCAGCAGACCCAAGAGTGCTTGCGGTGATGGCAAGAACAAGTTGCACGTGTTCGTTCTTCCGATTCTCTCTAGTTGAGTGAGAGAGAGATTGTCGAGAGAACATTAATTTATTTTATTTTTTTGTCATGCAGATTTTTTCAATTTTCTTTTTGTTTTCCATGTGAGACTACCGAAAGTGATATCAGTATTATCGTACTGGTCTTTAATCTCTGATTCATTGTAATCTGTTCGAGGTAAACCTTATCAACCTTCTTTGTTTCTTCTTGCATTATAGTGTATTATGAGGATATTGTAATAAGATAGGTTCAGAGTGTACTTGTGGATCAGAAAGAGATTTGGAGGGCTGCTTCTAGGTCGCGGAGTGTTGTACGTACTCTCCACATTCAAATATCTAACATATTCTCATATAAAAAACATGTCATTCGATACCGTCTCACCACATGATATTTGCATGATGTCAATATACACTAGAAGAAAGAAGAACATATGAGACTCAAAAATATATGACTGCATGACTAGACAAATTTATCAAGTCATACAATGTCGTGAATTTGACTGAAGATTATCGTTGTGACTATTCAGAGTCATTTGGTGAATAGAGTCATAAAGCGACATTATATATATAGCTTGAAAGCATCATTTTAGAAATATTTGATTGGTTGTAAAGAAATTTAATTTTAAATGTAAATAAAAATATAAACATTTATTGACGAGGATTTATTGTGACTATATGAATGACATAATGATTAGTTTAATACTAGACGGATAATCGTGATATATTCATGACCCAGACATATGCAAGATGATGTGGTCAAATCTATGTCATATAATACTTTTAGTCTTTTTCTTATGACTGAATGGTTCCACGTATTGATCATGATAGACTTGTTGGTAAATCCACGTGGATCAAATTATGACATGAATCACAGTATATGATTACATGATACTGATATATAAGATTTTAAAATTCAAATTTGACATGATTACGTATTATGCTACTGCCGTGGATATTATGAGATCATACGACGTGTGATGTCATAAGAAAAGATAATAAAGTGACTACATGTGTAAAAAAGTGTGTGGAAATCTATATCGATCAAGTATTCATTTCGTTTGTAACGTATTAATAGAGCAACACAAATTATGAATTCGAATCTTATGATAGCTTCAAACTATGATGACAAGCACCGTGTAATAAACGAGAGTTCATATATGATCGCTTGAACCTACAATATATGATGCTTACACCTTCTGCGAGATTTGAACCACCATTCATATTGGCTCACTGGACCAAAAATGCAGTTTGTTCGAACTTCTTGCTTGAAAATGATGTGTTGATTTCAGATAAAGTTTATCTATCCGTTTTCATGATTAACATATTTTTTTTTGTAAAATATCATCATTTGTGGGGTTGTTTACTTTCTCTCATTATCATGATATGATATCAGAGATCGAGCAAAAAATAAAAAATGGATTAGACAACGTTGGAAATTTATCACGTCAAAGAATTTGACACAATGACATCAAGCTTTACCACAATGATAACAAGATTTTCATGAGAAGACAAGATATCAATGCTAACATTATCATTGTTAAATTTGTCCATCGATTTCATCACAGTTCATAGAGATAATAATAAGTCTATCAACTTCAAATTACTTGTCTCTATATATCTTAAATTAATGTAGATGTATTCACATATAGAAGACAACGTCCACCTCTAAATACGTAAGATTTATTGTTAAGTGTTGAGCTTATGAATGATTAGAATTAAAATGTGAATCCTCTGCAAAATCCGCATGTTGAAAAAGTAGTAATATTTTGGTTAACATACAAATTTTGCATAAATGTATTACTTCTATTGTGATATATACAGAGTAAGTTTTTTAGTTTTTGAAAAGAATGCCTTGTAACAAGGTGTATGAAAATCATTTATTTATTTCTAAGAAATGTTTTCTAATATATTATTTATTGTAGAACTTGCAACGTATACATCTTCAGTATTCTTTTGAGATCTATAAGTAATACATTGAGATATATCTCCTCTAAAAAAATAAAAATTATTGTTTCCTAAAAATATATGAACATCTAAGTTCGATAACAAAAAGAGCCATCCTCTATACGATTAGATGGGTTTTACACTAATACAACTGTGTATTTAGCATCATCTTGATCTGTATGAAGAACATTACAATAATTCCTCGTGATAAAAAAGAAGATAAACTAGTACATCAACAAATAAGAACTCTTTTTCAATATCTCTAGAAATCAAAAATGTTTCTACCGTACTAAAATAAGAGAATGTAATCTTCACAAGTACCAACTAGAAGAATTTCAAGTAAAACATGATAGTAATATTTTTCTAAAAAACTATCAAATCCTTCTATAATATTAAGAAGTATTTTATACTTACTATTATTTTTAAAAAATGTCATAAGATTTGGATCTTGTTGTTCACACCACTTATGTAAAGGTCTCACAACACGCATCGTTTCATTCAATGAAACTCGAGCATCCTCTCTCTTCAGTGTATACTTCATAGTATAAATCGTGTTGATATACTATCGCAAGTATATCATAAAAGCACCTCTGAAACTTCATTTTTTCTTCTTGCAATAATTTGTCCTTCAGATGTATAGACAAGTTCTATTTGTTGTCTTGCAACAACAATGTAAAATTGAAGAAAGAAGTACACATCAAAGATGTTTGTGCAGTTTATATAGTTGTCTTTTGATATATGCTATTCATCATTGATAAGTAAATTTAGATATATTTGAACTCTCATGATGATAGAAATATTCTGAAAACTGTTGTTCAGAATATGAAAAATATTTCTTCTCTAACATTTTACTACCATATGAAGAAAGGTGACACTCTAGAAATATGAAAAGATCAACGAAAATGTCTAATCTTTTTCTATATCTGACTCAAAAAAATATTCAACCGTGATTTGATATATACACAAGTTCTATCTCATAACTCTTTCGTAAAAAAATATGCCCAATAATCTCAAATTTTTTTTATATTTATACATATAAAGGAATAGATTATACGTTAAAGAGAAGTGAAGATGTTGAAAATATGCAACAATCAACAAACTGACAAAAGAATCATATAGCAAATAACAACAATTAATGTAAAAGATAAGATCTATTTGATAAGGTCAGACTTTATGATCAGATCTCCAACTCTGATAAGGTCCAACCGGAGCATAAGAAAATAAAAGTTATACTGAAAATTTTGCTATGCTATATTTGAAAACTTTTATTTTTTTTATTTCAAACACACGTGCAATGTTAGTTTGAAGGTCCCACGGCTGGCTTTTGATACGTTTTATCAATTGTGGAAAGCGAAGAGGTTATGATTTTTTGTTGTCTTGGCTTCAAGTCTATGTCTGCAACTTCGTTGATGAGTCTGTCACTAGAACTACAAATATCTACGTTCATGTGACACGTTCTTGAAGTAGTAAGGATTTCAACATGTAGGTTGACATAGACAAGCTAGAGGTTGTTCGGATGTCTTACGCGATATGACAACTTTATATAAAATGTTGCACATGTGAAAATATTCGAGCGGTTTAGCGTGTATCTTCAAGATATCCACAATCTACTACATTAAGTCATTTGTTGTGTGCCATTTTTTTGGATTAAGAGCAAGATCATTGAACTCGTTTTCTCTGGTTACAAACACATCGTTTACGCACGATGCTATGGTCAATTCAAGTGCCATATCAGTTTAAACTTTCAGGGTTCGACAATAAACTTAGCAAAACTATCTACATGTGGAGACAACAAGTCAATATATCGTCGTTTGGATCTGCAAACGATGATACGGTGCTTTTGAACGAGGAACTTGAGAGCTAAACATTGATTAGATATGATGGTCAATATAAAAAAGAATAGAGCAAGGTCATTTCGAATGTTTAAGTCGATAACATCCACTTTATTGCGGAATAGATTCTAAGGACAAAGCCAAACATGTGTCTACGGATCATGATCAATATCGACGAGACGGGAATGCTCATCCTTCTGTACGAAATCCACATCATGATAAGTTCAGCGACTCGATGCTCGACGGTTCGAACGTCCTTCTTGGACAACATGTGAGTTACAAGTATTGTTATCTTCTTCTAATACGTTATTTTTTTAAATTATTTTATCTTTCTACAACAACATAGTTTAATTACTCACAACTTCATGCTTTATGTACAATATCTAATAACATCCACTATGTACCTCTCTGCAATATCATACTCAACATTGCAACATTCACTCTTCGATCTCCATGCTTTCTTATCTTAAGCTTAGATATTCAATTTTATGTCTCTTTTGGATTCCATCTAATTGCATTATAGTCTTCAATATTTGTTGCCTACACTTACACCTCACTTGCAACAACATGTTACAAAGCGGTCCTATGATTGTAACTAATAGCTTTGCGAGTCTGTGCTTCCAGACGATGGAGTAGGCTTGGCTCTCAAATGTTGTGACTAAAGATGATCCTAATCTCAGTTTACTGCTGATGTTTTATCTTGTAAAATAATATTCATTGTTATTTCGTGCATCTTGGTTCTCATTCATCGCTATCGTTGTACTTGTTATCTCTCTAGACTTTTATCAATAAAAATTCTTCTATTTTACGAATACTGCTTTATCAAAATCTATAGTGTATCGAGCACATTGTTTTTGATTCTCACCACATGCATATCCTACGCAGATGCACGTAGGTTTCGTCGAGAGGATTCGTGTATTCTCAAACAAGATTCGACATGTAGACGACAGTCTGGGAGGAAACCAAACTATGCCCGTGAATGTTGTAGGTTAGATAATAGGCGGTTATCTTGGCAAGGATAAATATTTTGATGATTTGAAGGTTCTTGTCATGAGAATGCTAGACGTTTCTGTGTTGAGAATAAAAGATATGAAGTGTGTAGAACAAGCTGGATGATGTATGAGTACTTCGGTAATCAAGTTATGTGAAATGGTTTCGAGAAATTGTTGGTAAGATTTTAAGAATGACCAAAAGTGAAATGCATAAGGAATGGATCCAGAAAGGACAACTCGGAATGAAACTGCGCGGTCTTTGTCGAGCTTACATAGTGATTCAAGTTGATTGATGATTGTCATCTCCATCATTTATTCAAAAGTCATCTTAGATGAAAGATTCTCGAACAATTGTTAAAGTGACAAAACTTCACTGGTCGCTCTCGATATGCTGACCAAGTGGTAAACATGGTAAGCATTTCTAAACATTTATCTTCTAGCTTTATGCATCTTATCATTGTTGTATTATCTTCTTCTATAAAATAATGTGCTGCAATACATCGGGAAGTGATAATTGTTCAATGTACATAGAAGCGAAAGCGAGGGACCACGTCTCTCTTTAGTGATATCCAACAAGAACTGCATAGGAGAAAATATATATAGTTGAGGAAGATCAGACACGTTAGATCAAATCTGACCTCTTTCGTACAAGAATGTGAAGCCTCGCAGGTAAATTGTATATCATTAATTGTTAATCTCTTCAAATTATAATCCTCTACTATTAGTCGTGACTGAATCTAGTTCTTTATGTGTACAACCTTCTATACTTTTACTAGACGTATCATGTCCTACACCTCATGCAGACAAAAGGAGTCTAGAGATTCTAGAGAAACAACTGGAAATGGAGAACCAATTAACACAATTGGATATTTTATGATCTTTACTTCTTAATTATTTTCCATGTTTACATCGTGAGGTACATCAACATGTGTTGGTATGTTGAATGAAATATCTATGATTTGTATCCTTTCTCTCAAACCAAAAAATTGAGCAACACATTGTATATCTCTCATAAATTGCTTCTCCAACTATATCCAATTTTGCCAAACTAAGCTCTCTAGACGAAGTTATGGTTTGTCATAATATTCTCTCAAACGTACATGTTAGAAAAACTTTTACATTTGAAACCCAACAAAGTTTATTTCACTTGAAACAAACTATATTTGATTTCAAATGATGTAAAAAGCATAAAATAAGCAAATAGATATATTTAGCACTAGAGAAATATGTATGACATAGAATTATGATCACAATAAAATAAAATTTTATTTCTTCCACTTGTTTATACAAGTTGATAAACATACCTTGGGTCATATATTGATGATCAAAAAATTTGATCACATTTTATTGCATGAAACTCATACACTGATGCTTATAATGTTTGTAAGATTTCTTGTTTATTCAATGAAACACGTCCATGAAAATAAAAATGAAGGTAATAAATCTTCTATTACGATACATGATATATCCTCATTAGAGCAATAAATTGTTACAATATTGAATAATTTGAAAATACCACTATTATAATTGCACTCCTTGAAACATCAAAGTATCAAAGTATTCACAATTTCTTGAATAACATGTTATAGACGATAGTACGTTATATCGTTTGTTTCACCTGTAGTGAATCTTACGAAGATAGAGCATATGTTGAAACTAGTGCATCATTTTTAGAATAACATTTTTCTGGAAGAACATATTAAGGCTTGAATCGTCATAAGATTCTTTGATTCAAAATGACTACCGGCTGGTTAGTTTGATGGAGAATAATTGCTTGGAATAATATATGATATAATATGGAGAATAATTCCTTATGGAAACACATACAATTCGTCTATGTTTTGATAAAGGCACAATCCAAATTTTTCTAGATTAGTCATATTTATTTGTCTAACATTAAATGTAGTGTAACCAATCAGGGACAAAAAGACAAACAAAAAACATGCTTCATCTTTTCTAATCCGTTGTATCTATATCTATTTACTTTTTAATACTTGATTTGCGTGTTTTTATCATTCTAGCTCTAGTATTACTTATCATGGATTTAATTTTACGATGAAATATATATGTTAAAGCAGATGGATATGCGAGAAGAATGGTTAACCAATGATGAATTTTGTAAACATGAGACTATCGTGAAGGCTATACTCAAGGAAAGTATCTCATTGTCTTCCAATGATTGTACTAAACGTGTTATACCATTCTTGGATGGTTCAAAAATCACGAAGATGATTCGATGTTTTATAATATCTTTAAGTTACATCTCGACTTCAAAGTCAAGAAAAAAAGAAGGGCATGTTTAAATGAGTTTATCTATTGTAAACTTCACGAAGTTATGGTTAATTTTTCAAAAAATTTAGTTATAAGTTCACATATAAACAAACTAAAAACAAGGATTTAATGTTCCATACATTTTATCCATATTGATAGAACATTGTCTGTGTAGTAGTATTAAGTAGAGTTATCAGAGAAATGACTGTATAATTGACTAAGTCTAGATGATCATACATAGAATTGAAATTATTAAATATAAATAGTTGTGTACATACTTTCTTATAACATCAATCATCTTATGGGTTGTTGGATTATTTCGATATTATTCCATGGATTGTTGAATTATCTTATATAAATATTCTTTAATAATTTTATTTTAAAAAAGTTGATAATAATTAGAAATGTAAACATATTATTATTTGAAGTATTTTTAATAACATCTAATAGTTATTAAATGAAAAATAAAATTTTATATGAAGTAAATAGTGTAGATAAAGTTTGGTATCTTTTAGTTTATAATTTAAAGTTGATAAAAATTACATGTTCATAGAATTTTCGAGTTATCAATAATTGTGCTACAATATTTTCTACAAATTCACGACAGAATTTATAGAATTTAATAATGAATTTAACAATTGGCAGAAAAAATGTTAATGAGAAAAACAATTCAAACAAAGTAGGTTTGGTTAGTTGAATACTAACAAAATATGGTGCGAAAATATATAAATTTCTTTTTGAAGACATGTTAATATTAACATGAAACTAACAGATTATGACTATGATGTTTTAAAAACATTATTATTTAAATATTGTTAACATATTTATGTATAAAATATGTCTTTGAGAAACAACAAAATGAAGTGACGGAATTGCAGGAACCTCCTATATATAGATATATATTTATATACTTCTATCTACAACGAATCTCATGTGCAACAAAACTTTATGCATAGTCGTTAAAGACAATAAGAACCAAAAAACACAATGGTGGAATAACAAATGCTCAATATATGTGCTTCTATTCTCAACAGATCTCACAAGCAACGGAATTGCACGCATAGTTATGAAAATAAGTGCTAACTTATTTTCATAACATATTTTGAGTCGTAAAACTAAGAAGTTTAGTATTGATAGATTTTTGTTTAATATATACATAATTTCCTCTTGAGAAGGTTGAGATACGACAAATGAATATTGGTGAAAAAACAAAAATCAAAGGGAATATGCAAGTACCACAAGTATACAAACAACAAGGAAATAACTCTGATTAACCTCCGCTCCTGATATAAAAAGAGCATAACATAATATTCTTTCCAGATTCCGTTTTGGAATTTTAATCTCTCATTGGACGAGGACTTTTCTCGACATGATCCTATGCTCAATATCTCATATAAAAGGTTGCCATGTCAATATGTTACGATTCACATGTTTGATTTTTTAGTATGAACTGTGAAATAACTATCGTATAATGCCTTCCGAAAAGTAGTAGCTTGTTAACAGATCCATCCTCAGTATGTGAAAGAACAAAAGCTCTTGGTTGCAAAAGACCTCTGGGTCTAATTAAAAATAATTCAAATGATGCCTTATAGCAAAGAGTTCAAATTTCCCTTTTAAATTTGCATACTTTAGAAGTAGTGTTGAGAACTTATATGATTTTAACAGCAAATAAATAGGCAGATGCGTAGACGCCATATTAATAAAACATAGAATATCAAACAGAGAAATGAATAACCCAACCAAAGGAAAAAAATAAAAATTAATACTAATCATTATTATACCTACTAATATCAGTATCTATTAATCAGATGATATTTTGTTATTTTTTGGGAAGAAGCTCACTTGCATTTGTTTTGGTCTTCTTACCACATAGTAATTTGCATATAAACTTATCTATATTACACTTTGTATTATAAAAATGACCCAACTATTAGTATTCTTGTTTCATTTAGTCTTATCTTTGTAATGTACTTGAGACTACTTTAATCTCATTGTTTCTTCATTCTCCTTCTTATTTTTATTTATTGTGTGCAATTTTGTGGTTACGTAAGTGATATGTTTCACTAGCAAAAGCTAATGAACATTGGGTGAATATCATCCCCACGGCCTTGTACAACGAGAAAAAGTGAGGACCGTCCGTAACGTTATAACCTCTGCTATCATTCGGCAGCGTCAATTTAGTGCTAACTGAGTATTGAATGAGACGTGGTTGTCGATAATTTAAAAGCCACCTAACCGAGTACTAAATATCCTGTCTCAACTGAATCATGAATCATTAAGTAAAAGTATAAGTGAAGTGTCAGCTTTCGTACCGTAAGAGTCAAAGATCTAAATTTAAAGATCTAAATTAAAATACTAAGTTAACATTGTTATATTTAAAAGACTAAATTAAAACACGTATGACCTGAAGAAAACACGTGGACGTTCGAAACAAAAAAAACTCATAATCGATGTGAGTTATGAATTTATATTTTACTATAAATCAACTCTCAAAATAACTCTGAAACATTAATTTACAACTAACCCTTCTTACGAAGAGAATTAGACGTAAATAATGCACAGTTTCTAAGTGTACATGGGTGAACATACATGTCAGAAGCACATCACCTAGACAATAGACCAGCTATTTGACGAAACATATCCAATCAGTATTCCAATATATGATATAATCTATTATGTGAACTCTTTCGCGGGAAAGAGTTGACACAAATAAACAGTGTTATTTATTCACCTATTCATCTCAAAATAGCCATATTTTCCGGTATTCGCTATTTAGTGATAAAAGAATCAGAAAATGATTATCAACGTTTATCGAAACCGCATAATATAACACAGCGAAAGACCCTTTTTGGAAACCAAACAAAGAAAACCGAGGAATATGCTACAGTATATAGAGAAGTGAAAGTACGTTTGACACTTTTGTTTGACCCCTTTTGTCTCCATGATGATGACCTGTACGTTTTTAATCCTACACATTTTGTACGTGTTTTGTCCCTTCCATGGAGATGAGATCAGGTAACTAAAACCAAAGATAGATGGTTCCAAGTATTCCCCCGAACTTGTCCTTTTTCAGTATGTCTGTACGTGCTGGCGGTTACAGATTCATCGAGCATTTTCTTTTCTCTTTTATTTTCTGCTCACATATTTCTCCAAACCCTGAATAAGAGGAACAAAGCCGGCTCGTATAGAGCGAGATCTATCTATCTCTGCCTGAACATCGGAACCATTATGTTATGCATGCATGGCAGGGATGTTCGCTTATATGGCAGGGGAGGCTTCTTTGCCACATGTCTCCTACGTGGACGGTAAAATCGAACCAAGTAGAATAGAACAATAAGGACTTCCCAGCTGCTTCGTAAATTTACGACGGAGGAGAGAGGACCAGAAATAGCAATGAAGGAGGAGATCTACACGAGCTTAGAGGAAACGGGAAGTGCTTTAGATCAGAGAAGCTTTATAGTGTCAAGGGCGTTCTAGAACTCAACCAGATCTGCAGCGAAGGCACCATTTTTCAAGTCCTAACCTATGAGCGCCATTTTCGAGGAAAAGATAACTTTTATTCACATTTATGAATATGGGAAAACACGTCTACATCCACTCTTAATTAGCCCACGCTTGCAAATAAACTGGAGCAAAAAGTGAAGAAGTGCAGAACTGCTACTAATCACGTGCTTACACGCCCATCATCACCTGTATCATCATCATCGCTGCATTACTATGTGCTTGACACATTGGCGAGTTGTCATCTCTTCTCTTCCGCTTTCTTGTTTCTAGAATTTGCAGTTCTCCCTCTTCAGTTTTCATGTTGAATCCCAGTTTGAACAGGCAAATCTCCCAAGTTTGCTCGTGGAAATTGAGTGGGTTGCAGGATATGGAATTAATCATCAAAGAGAAAAATTCTCTGCCATTAAATTTTAATGGCAGAGAATTGCGGGGAAATAAAAAAGGAGGAAAGGGTCGAGCAAAATGCGTGATAAGGTCGAGCAAATAACAGGGACGTTAACGGGAAGAGATAAAAGGTGTGGTTTTCGACGAAGAAAAGCGTTATTAATGTTGAGGAATCTGGCCTGGGCGCGGGGGCAAAGGGGAACTCGGGTGAAGGAAAGCTGCTCAGCCCAACCACTGGGGTAGGGTAGGGTTCTGAGCACCAGCGACGTTGAGAGAATGCATTGAGTGAATCTACTACGACGACAGCGATAGCGACTAGCAGTAAACCACGGGCGATGGTGACGGAGAAGGCGAAGAAGGAGGAGGAGGAGTTGCAGGAGGACGACGAGGCGGAAGAGTGGGGACTGTAGTCTGGCCGCTGGCGAGCGAGCCATGAGAGGTAGTGCACCGCGCAGGAGAGCGCTTCATTGTCGTCGTACACTCCTCTCTCCCTTGCCACGCATCTCTCGCTACTTACAGCCCAAGAACTCAAACAAGGACACGCCCGGGCGATTGCTGGCAGCGCGGATTGCTGCAAAAATGCAGCGTCCGCATCTGAAAGGAAAACCCGCTGCTGTGTCTGCTGGAGATCCTGACTCTATTTCGGTATGTGTCTCTTGCTTTAGTGGAGTAGTGTGGACCACAGGGCAGGGCAGGCCAGAGCAGGGGAAGTATGGGATAGGATGGTAATGAAGGACAGGGAAGGGAGGTGGAGTGAAGTTAGTTTCTGCCGAAGGGATTGTGGGCTGTCTTGGTGCTTGCCCACGCTAAGGATTTATCTTTGAGTCGGGACTCTGCATCTCTGTTTTCGGAGTCTTGGTGTTAGAGTTCAGAAGGGAGGGTGGCTGGTCATGCAGTTGATCATGTCTTTACCTTGAGGACTCTGGCTCTCTACTGTGAGACGCGCCATGACATGACGTGGTGGGGTGTCAATGATCGGTCCAAATCTAGAGGTTTTCCTCGTCAAGGAATTGTCGTGCACATTGCTCTGGTGCCAGTCGAACTGTCGTAAATATTTGGATCTTTGTTCTAGATTTGTTTGAGATAAGATATTCTTATTGTTGGAATGCAGGGATCAGTTCCTTTGCGATGACTATGTTGTGGAGTTTGGCGGAATAAATTTTAAAGGAGTTGTCAATTGTAGGTTTTTTGAGTTAGATCTTATCGGCGGTAAGAGTTGCTTGCGAGATTCGTTGACATGTGTGTATTTTATTCCTTAAGCTGATCAGGCAATCGCCAGTAACAAAGCTAAATGTTCTCTGCACATTTTTTCCCTTCTGGCCAACCTGCGCAGAAATCAGGGCAACAGGAATACTCACCGAGTCAGGTGGGGAGGCTTCTTGGCGGATGCTCATCTGTTCCATTCCTAACGTCTTCTCCTCTGTTTATTTTTTGAAGCGCGGTTCTCAATGAAGCAAGTACGCATCAGACCTATATTTTAGCAGTTGGATGAAACTTTGTAGAAGGCCTAGCTTGAAATTGTCATGCGGAGTGTAGCTGGGGAGGCCGTGTGAGCTCAACAGTTTGGAAGACGTTCTGTCTCCCTGTTTGATCGTATTGTTCGACTTAGTCTTGTGGCTGTGTTTGTCACAGCCTATTGCAACCAGTACTTTGCGTCGATCGACGAGGAAGAGGCGGATATCTGTTGGCCTTGGCTACGACTCAGACAATACCGATGCCGACGAGGAGGATCTGAGGGTATGTTCTGTTTAGATGAGTAGTCTACCGACTAAACTGGATGTAGGGATGGAAGAGTTTGAGCTGTATCTTCTAATCTTTTTCTGTATGGAAAGAAAGAAGTGTGTTCTTTCGTTAAAGATATCCAGAGACGTCTTAAGCTCGCAACTGGAATGCGCGGATTTCTTCCCTTTCTGGTTCTTATTACAGTTTGTTTGGAATTTATTGGATTTTGCTCGTATCTACCGATTTAGACATACGTGTTATCCACCCATTGACCTGTTGGCCCGAGCTTTGTTTCCTGACCTCCTTGGTCGTAGTTCGTCGTCCCTGGTTGTGGTCCATAGATCCGGTCGGGTCAAGGTGGACAGGAAACGTTTTATAAGCTTCTGGTTGAAGGGCCGTTTCTCGCTCCTATTTCGAATAGCAGTTCTTGGTTTAATCCAGTTTATTGAGTTTACTTGGACTCTGCTTTTGTTGGGGCTTTCCTCCAGTTGCATGCTTTTCGATCGTCCAAGAATGCGAAAGCTGAGGTGCCTGCTGCGCGGGAGGAGGAGGGAAGTCCAACAGGATCCGAGAAAAAGAACGGAGACTCTGGTCCTGCTCCACGGCGTGAAGGCCTCAGGCCGCGGCAGAAGCTAAGATCGACCAGACAAGACTCCTCACAGGAGTTCGAGGAAGACGAACCAAATTCGTCCACTGGGAACGAGGCAGAAGAGGGTGAAGAGGGTGAAGATGGAGGAGCTGGGGAGGAAGGCGAAGAGGGCGATGATGGAGAGGAAGAAGAAGAAGAAGAAGAAGAAGAGGACGAAGAATCTGCAGAACGTGAGGGCAGGCGGCGGTACGCCTTGCGTAATCGCACCGAAGTGCAGCGCTTTTCTCCTCGGAGGGAAGAGAGAGCAGCCGCTCGACCACGATCTCCCAGGAAGCTTTTCCAAGGGGGAAGTGCTAACGGTAACAGCAATGGAAACGGGAAGAGAGCTCGTGAGGGGCGCAGGTCTACTGCTCGGGCCTACAAGCGGCACCGATCGATGAGAAATGATGACTCAGACGATTCGTTGCTTGTTGACGAGATGGCGGCTGATCAAGGAGCTGTTGCACCCTGGGCTAGAGGAGTCCGTTCTGCTGGAAGTACCCCTTGGCTTCCTTCAGGTCCAGATCAGCACGCTTCTACCGGGTGGGCTGGCAATCCTACCACCAGTGCCTGGGGTCATCAAAGTGAGCCGTGGGGTCATACCACCATATCTGGTACAGGAGCACAAACCGCCGGACCTAGCTCCAAAGGTGGAGCCGATATTCAGCCCGTGCAGGTTGATAGCTCTGTTGGCTTTGATCAGATCGGCGGCCTGTCCAAGTATATTGATTCCTTGAAGGAGATGGTTTTCTTTCCTTTGCTTTATCCACAATTTTTCGCGAACTACCATATTACTCCACCCAGAGGTGTACTACTTTGTGGGCCACCCGGAACAGGAAAGACGTTAGTAGCAAGGGCTTTGGCAAGTGCCGCTACAAGAGCCGGGCAGAAGGTGAACTTTTACATGCGGAAGGGTGCAGATGTGCTCAGCAAGTGGGTTGGGGAAGCAGAACGGCAGCTGAAGCTACTGTTCGAAGAAGCCCAACGTTGTCAGCCCTCAATAATCTTCTTTGATGAGATTGACGGCTTGGCACCGGTTCGATCCAGCAAGCAGGAGCAAATTCATAATTCTATCGTGTCTACGTTACTCGCGTTGATGGATGGGTTGGATTCACGAGGACAGGTAGTGGTTATTGGAGCAACGAACAGAGTTGACGCCATAGATGGAGCTCTTAGGCGGCCCGGTCGTTTCGATCGAGAGTTTATGTTTCCGTTACCCAGCTCAGAAGCTAGAGCTGAGATACTTGATATCCACACGAAGAAGTGGCAAAAACCGCCAGAAGAAAGTCTACGCAAGGAACTCGCAGCATCTTGTGTCGGCTATTGCGGGGCGGACTTGAGAGCTCTTTGTACAGAGGCAGCTATCAGAGCTTTTAGGAAGAAGTATCCTCAAGTTTACAAGAGTGATGAGCAGTTCGTTATAGATGTCGATTCAGTGGAAGTGGGGAGGCGAGACTTCTGGGAAGCAATGTCGGCTATCACTCCTGCTGCTCATAGAGGAGCTGTAGTGCACGGCAGACCTCTTTCTACTGTTGTCAGCCCCGTATTGGAGGGACAGCTGGATCGTGTACTTAGGCGCCTCCGAGAAGTCTTTCCTGTCATGCATGAGGACAAGTCGGATTTGGAAGCAGATGACGAAGACGATGAGAGTCCTGAGCAGTTAGCAAGGCTGTTCGGTTTTCAGTTTGGATCGTGTATACCTTATGTGTTCAAACCGAGGCTTTTGTTGTGGGGACACGATGGATCTGGCCTGGTATTCATTCTTGTCAACTGGCTAAGTCTGGTTCAAGTTATCGTGCATAATTCCTGATACAAGTAACTTGTGGTTTTTGTTGAGATACCGAGAGGTGAGGGCAGGTACTAGGGAGGATTTTAAAAGAGGTGTCATTAGCTGACCGAGAGTTCGATTTTCCGTGATTGGCTGTTTTAAGCATGAAGTTGGAGCTTTGTTTGGAAGCGTGAAGTTTAATTTACACCCTGAAGTTTATAGCTTGTACACTCACTTGTTCTTATGCAGGAGCATCTTGCGCCGGCCGTGCTGCATAAACTGGAAAGGTTTCCTGTTCACTCGCTTGGGCTTCCATCTCTTCTGTCTGATCCTAGTGCCAAAACTCCGGAGGAAGCTCTTGTTCACATTTTTGGTGAAGCCCGAAGGACTACTCCCTCGGTCCTTTTCTTGCCACAGTTACAGCTTTGGTGGGAAACGGTGGGTTCCAAAATTTAGGCTATTGTCAGCTTGCTAATCCTCACCTTAGCAGTAGCATTAAATTGGATAGTACATATTTTTTGTTTTTTTTTTGTATTTTTGTATACTACGCATTACCAGAGTTGTTGGGTTCATTGAGTTATTCTACTGGGTGTTACCTCTGCCTTTGAGCTCGGTTCTTGCTCCTTAGCTGAGCCGCCATTTTCCCCGACGAATCATATATGTAGCAGGGTGTACTACATGTTTGCCTCCTTTTTGTAGGATTTTCATGGCTCAGTGTTCGGATTACCACGCGCCTGTTAAGCATATTGTAGTGTTGTTATGTCAGAGCAGGGTGTTATTGACTGATATAGATTTGATTTCGTCCTTGATCTTGCAGGCACATGACCAACTCCGTGCAGTTTTGTTGATGCTTCTTTCCGATCTTCCATCAGATCTTCCTGTCTTACTTCTGGGGACTTGTGCGGGTTCTTTGGATGAGATAGATCCAGATGCAGTCAGCATATTTGGAACAAACCTGTGAGTGGCATCCACCGCATCTCTTGTTAAGAATTGGTTAGAGGCTAACCGCACTACTCCTTATGAAGCCCTCGCTCAGTTTCGTGTCAGACCGAACGTACTCCGTTCTCCTGAATTACAGCTGACTGTAAACTGGCCACCGCACTGGCACCATGTCCCGCGGCTGTTTTTGTTTACTTGCACCGAGTAAAGCGGACACGTGGGCTGTTCACATCGCGTCGCGCCAAGTGACACACTTGTAGAAGCCCACAGACCTCAGAATTATCTATCGCATAACACATTGTTCATGCGTATTTTCCTGTTGAAAGATTTGAGCTTTGTTTCGACCTTCGCGCGTGTTTCTGACAAAAAGACTCGTAGCAGCACCCTCTCTCGACTCCTTCTCGCCGCAAGAGACGGAACGACTGACATATACTAAGATATCGGCAGGGGCTCCTAACGAGCGAGGACTTAGTGCGGTCACTCTAGACATTTCCGAACCTGCGTGTGATGACTGAGGCTACGTAAGGAGTAGTGCGTTAGCCTCTTAGCTTCCTGGTTTGGCTATCTTTTCTTCACCTGGTTCAGGTTGGCTGGATTTTTCACGTTAATTAAATGGCTTACGGTGCAAAAATATACCTGATTGTGTTGCTTGCAGGGACGAAGTGGTATGCCCGAACACAGAGGAACGTGCTGCCTTTTTCACAAAAATGATTGATGCAGTTTTGGCTGTACCCGAGGAGAAAACCTCCAGACTGGAGAAGGAGAAACCAGTGCTGCCCGAGCTACCCAAGGTACCGCGTGTCGAACGGGGCCCAAGTGAAGCAGAGCTGAAAGAGCAAGCAGACCTGGAAGATCATGCCTTGAGGAAACTGAGGATGTGCCTCCGTGATGTTTGCAACAGGTAGTTAATCTCTCTATCATCTGGACAGTGTGTATGACTTTTGCTGAAAGTTTGAGGATAATGCACCGATAGATGGAGGTATGTACGTACACACGATATTGACGTTTATGACCAGCTGTACGCATGCTTACAAGCCATCTTCATGTGCTTGTTGGAAGTTAGACGAACTTTCCTTTTCTCTCATGTTAAGGACTGCTTTTCACGGGCTGTGCTCAATGCTGTCACTAAAGTTAGTGAGGTTCTTGGTGGTTCATTTACTGTGGAACCTCCAAGGTGATTCCATCCAATTTGCGCAAAGTTGCCTTGTTTACTGCAAAATAAGAATCTAATGTACTTATAAACAGAAAAATATATCGCATCCGTTAAATTCCTAAAATTAATCTGACCTAAAACTTGATTGGTTAAATTCCTGGTGTAGGCTTCTCTACGAAAAGCGATTCAGCATATTTCATTACCCTGTCATGGAGGATGATGCTCCCGATTACCATACCGTGGTGAAAAAGCCAATGGACGTGACCACGTTGCTTCAGGGGGTAGACAGTGGGAAGTATATCACCCGGGGAGCATTTCTGGACGATGTCGAGCTGATCCCGGCCAATGCTAAGGTATAGTTCCACAATTTGTGTTACATCTACTTTCGTTTGCAGTTGATGCAGTTGCTGACGTTTGGCGTATGTGGGTCATATGTGGGTCATCGGAGACAAGTAATGCGAGTCGGTGTAGAGTGGTTGGTTTTACGTATCATCTGATGCATGTTCCAGATTTACAACGGTGATGACTACCAAGGAGCTCGGATTGTCAGCAAGGCTTGTGCGCTTCGCGATGCAGTAAGTCAGCATTGTTTGACCTTCCTTAGATGCAGTTTCTAACCCGCAAGAAAGCTGTTGTTTGGTAGCTGAGATATAAACTACGTTGCTTTATGTTTACGTACGTAGGTGCATTCAGGCAAAATCCTAGCAACGCTGTGCCATCTGAACAGAGAGCAGATACCTACAGCTTAGTTTCATTCTCGTTGCTAGTTTCTTCGCACCGGGGGACCGGTGCGAAGAAACTAGCAAAGTTGGCTCTTATTTCTGTACTACTATTAGTTCTATCCACATAGACCGACATGTTCTTATTGTTGTTATTATTGCGCCGCCCTTCACACTCCCACTGTCAGTCCCCTCAGGTTACACAGTTACGCTAACTTGACGCTCCAAGATAGAACACACGCTACCTTCCTTTCCTGGAAGTGTCTTTCTACTTCACTGGGTTATTCTACTGAGTGTTACCTCTGTCTTTGGACGTGGTCCTTGCTCCTTAGCTGAGCTGCCATTCTTTCGGACAAATCATATGTCATTGTTAGTTATTGGGTTCTACATTCACGGGCTATCTACAGTGTATGTTTGGGTAGTCGTTGCATTCCACTTCTATCCACGTTGACAGGAACATTTTATTATTTGTTACTGTTAACACATACACCGGAATATATCAGGTTGTTTCGCTTCAGAACTCGACATGCTATCTCTTCTTTCTCGAACCTAGAATGTTTTCTACAAGTCATGACCTTTGAACTTAGCTACCCACGTGATCAGTACACCGTCCTTGGTATGTCGTTAACGGCATTCTCTTTCGTTCAGGTGCATGGCATGCTAGCTCAGCTGGATCCTGGACTTGTAGTTTTCTGTGATGCAATTGCTAAACGAGGGGGGCCAGTCCGACCTCACGTGTGCATCATTGAACCTCCTCCAAGTCCGGTTGTTGCTCCACCCGCATTTGTAACTCGAGCAAGCGCCCGTTTGAGAGGTTTCCAGCCTGCTGCTGCCGTTGAAGTTACCAAGCCTTCCGAGGGTCGAAAGTCCAAGAGGAACTCTGATGGGGGTGCGACCGGTCAGTAGTTCTTGAACATTTGTTTTGTTATTTTCCTGGGTTCTTATCAGATTTCTGAGTTATTGTGATGTGCGGGTTTCTTTAAGAGGTTGTAAACACTCTTACCTATCTGCCATTAACTAGCGAGTCTGTACCAGTTACGTAGGGGATGTCTTATTCAGTCTTTCCGCCAGGGACATGGATATGGGACAGTGCCTGGGGTTTTCTGAATGGCCCTGGAGTTTTTCTTATCTTTTCAGTACTTCGGTCTGTATTGGCCACCTGGCACTTGCTCGTGGTTCTCCGAAATGTTTTACGCTAAGCGCTGTGCTGAAGAACTTACAGTCAACGCAGGTGAAGCGGGGATTGGGAGTGTTTTACCTTCAGAAGGTACAGGGATCCTGGAGCAGGCGGCCAAGGACATTGAAGAACGAGCACCTGGAGACGTGCATGTAGCAGCCACTGATGAACAGGAGAAGGCTGAATCACCTGTTGGTACCAGCAAGAAAGACTGCCTTCGGAAAGGCTCTCCTCCCACAGAGAGCGACCCAGCCGATGATAAGGAATCAGACACCTCCGTGTCGCTGGATACGGATTCATGGAAGCCGTTGGAAGCCGGTGAAGATGGTCCAATTGCCGATTCAGAAAAGGATGACCAGTTTCAGCAGCAAGCGGAGGATGTGAAGAGGAGGCTGACAGATATAACAGAAGGTTATGGTGTCGCACAGCTTGAGAAGATCTATGCCGGTGTGTGTAGAGTGATTCAGACACGCAAATCGTCAAGTAGCAAGCTTTGGCGACTAGCCTTTCTACAAGCGTTTACTGCCAATAACGACAATTTTGCTTCTCTAGTCTAGAGAGATGTGCTGAAAAGAAAGCCATGGGTTTTTCTAGTGTTCTTTCCGGTTTATGTAGACAAAGTATACCAGAGTAATCGTCATGAAAGAACTAGGGCCTGGGCTAAGGTGTTAATTGCAGGTATAAGTAGTTACTGCCATACAGAAACTCATCTTAGATAAGTGTGAGATAATCGTTAATGAGTTCTTGTAGTACATCTCCACACCCAGAAGGACTTCACGAGGATTGAAGGTAATCTCTGAAGCTCAGAATGGAAGTGTGAATGTACGATGATTCTTTTGTACAGTTCACATGATGCCCTGATCCTCGCAGGAGGGAGGGACTTGATGAAGCGTTCTCATTTTGCTACGTTGTTCCTACCGCGGGAAGGGTGGGATGGTTAGTTGCATCTTGTGCTAGCCAAGAAATTTTGTGAGGTGGACACCGACAGGGGCACCATTAAGCCCGTGTGTACCATTTTTAGCTGTAGCAACATTGAGCGGATCGGGTATAGACTGGTGCAAATTTTTCCAACTGTACATTTGAGTGTGGTGGCAATCTACACCCCTCACTCCCGCACCATAGGCATGTGACTCACAGGTACGAGAAAGTAACCGAGTGTAAGTTGCACTTTCGAAAGACCAAGCGAAGTTCATGTGTGGATGTCCATGCTTTGCAAGGGTAGGATAGCTGTGGAAAATGAAATTTGTGATTTTCTGAGCATTCTGGCAATGTTGTCCGGTTCGAGATGATCTGAAGTCCCTCCTATCCGAGTTATGAGGTGAGTACGACGTCAATATGCATGCTGGATGAACTTCGGGGGAACTTTTGCTCGCTTCATGTTACTGGGAATATATATAAAACATGTACTATGTAGATGAAAAGAATTAATATATTTTTAAAAAGTTATTTGTTACCCATGCCTGGAAAAACGGGGAGAGTAGAAGATAACCCATAAGTCTCGACCAAGGTGCCGCGCTTCAGAAGATATATAAGAACGGGAGTCCACAGTCGGTTTTACATTAATATACACAGGCGCTTATAAGTCCGGAGTATCAAGGTAAAACCGTTATCATGTCTTTATCCTTAACAAATAGTTGCACATAAGAAGTTGAAGGAAAAGCAAAATTGTCGTTTGAGCAGAGTGCAGGTTTAGAGTTCAGAGAATTTGTAATTCGATGAATGATTTGAAATGGGAAGTGGTGGGGTTTTAAAAGTTCAGACTAAAATTCAGTTCAAATAGAAATCAATAATAAAACTAACACAAATGTTTGCAATCCTGCTCCGCTCTCGCATACGTCCTTGAGCATCTGAAGACTGGGGTATCTCTGACTTTTCCCTCTGACCAGATGCTGACTTCTTGTCATCTTTCAGAGGTCTTCTGTTTGGAGCATAACTATCAACTGAACTCTGTTATATCCTTGTATTTCATCTTCGTTTTTTCATGAATTAGTTTTCCAATTTGTGAGAAGAACTATTGCAGATTGCAGTTGATATCAAGTATTTGACACTCTTGTACTGGGTATTTATGACGAGGACGAATAGAAATTCAAATTCGTACTTCATTGCGAACATCATTTTTTCCTTACCTCTTAACCACTAAAGAAAATATATTTGGAAAATACAGTGAAAGCAAAGATAAATCTTTCATCTCCAAAGGAGACAGTTTATTCCGGAACTGGAACAGCGTTCCAGTCACAGACGAACGATCATAAAACGATCACAGAGAGGGGTTTAGAAGCGGAAGCGAAATAAATCTATGAAGCGGAGTGCTTTGTTTCCCTTCCGCTTTTAAACCCATGAAGCGGAGTGCTTTAGGTCACTTCTTATAGGAGGTGGTGTGATTCTCATCTATTCCACTGACTAATCTATGAAGCGATGAAGAGAATCCAAATGGACTCCGAAATATTTTCTTCATTATTCTATGTGATACAAACGTTTCTTTGTCACCAAGAGTGATGGTACCGAACTTAGACCTATGTTAATAGGTAGTCAAAGTGATATCATTACTTTCTGAGAGGAATATTTATTATCCTTTAATATCACCATTATCACTCTTAATGGGTAAAGATCATCTTTCATCTAACAAGGATAAAACCAATACAAATCAGACAGATTGAAGAAAGCCAACTATGAATCATAAACAAGAATGTTTGTTTTTCCATACTGAAGGCGTAAATTTCTTCACATAGTGATACGGACAATGCATCTAATGTCATGATGCAACACCACCATGAATTCCAATGCTCATATGACATTCGTACTGAACCAGTTTGACAGATTAGCTTTCTTCAATTTTCGCAACATAACTTTCTCTGTTGTAAAATGACTGATTTCGACTTTTCACTTCGGAAAACTCGAACCCCAACTTTGTATAAATAGAAAAAAAGTCTAAGAAGATACTTCCGACTAACTTTGTTCTAATACAAGTACTCTTAGCCCCATTGTTAACTTTAGGAATTTAATTCTTCTCCTTTCAAATACTCTTGTCTTTTATCTTAATACTTTTATACCCTCTTGTTGCGTGTGCTCCTTGATTTGAGTTACACCAGAATTTACTAGTGCTCATCTTCATGAAGATCTAGTATAGAACTGGATTCACATACTTTCACCGACTATCTATTGGTTATGTTAATATCTTCATTACGGATCCAGTATAGAACTGGTTTCACATACTTCCACCAACTATCTATTAGCTATGTTAATATCTTCATTAAAGATCTACTATAGAACTGGTTTTACATACTTTCACCAACTATCTACGAAACTAGTATCTCTAGAAACTAGTATACCAAATGTAATACACTTTATGTGTATTCGTCGTACCCTTGATAGTGAATGCTGACCAGGTTCTCAGGTAAATCCATAAACAAGTTTTGAGATAAGTGGGGACCTCGTTACTAGTTTCCACCCTTCGGATTTGGATAGAGTTCAGCCGTTATTCTGGGCGATCATGATAATACAAGGTACTCATACCTTGAGATTTAGAAGGACCAGCCAGATTGTCAAGGTGGACCGAACGTACCTCAAGCCCGTCCACAAACATGAAAATCTCGATACTCTTTCCACAGTCCTATCTCCACTTTCCAGCATACATGCGTTCTCGTCAGAGTCCACCGTCAGAGCGTGTGAACACTGACGGTGGTACTACGGTAGTGACTAATGGAACTCCACAGATTCAGGAGCAACATGTTTGATGATCTCAGAACATTTTCCCGATCAGTGACTGAAAGTTCGACGAGTCTAGGGTCCCAAGATAATGGTGACATTACATAGTATGAGCGACATAATCTTGCTTCTTGGCCATAGGTTCCGGACTGTTTGGGCCTTGCCCTGTCGGCAAGAGGCGTTGGCAGGCTTGGCCATCACGCGGAACGTCCTTGCAATATGACATGCTACTGGAGTCCTGCAAGAGGAAAAGGGCGCGAGTACAGCGCAGAAGAAATGACGCCGTATTGTGTAAGTGACGGAAAACCTCTCACAACCAGTGAACTCCAGCGTTGATGCTTAACTAGAACTGAGTCATAACCAAAATACTGAATGTCAGCAGGCACGTACCTACAACTAGAGATATGAACTTTATACCTTCGTTGAAAAGGAATCGAGTAGTCAGAGAATCCTAAAGCCCGGGTGAAGAGTGTTTTTCCGATCAGAAGAGGCATAAGACACAGGCTAACGAACCAGCTGATTTGATTGATAGTCTTCGCATCAAGTTATAATGGATCCCCCTTACAACTGCTACGAGAGCTAAAGACGCTAGACTACGGATACTACAGGAGCTACCTGACATGAATTTTCTTTAGGGAGGAGTCGGAGTAAGCATTGAATATGGGCAGAAGCCACCAAAATGGATGCCTGTTTCCAAATACTCGTCGGAGATTGTCCCATCCTTCCCTGTCCTTTGATTTACCATATGTATGAAGTGAATCTAAGAATGTTTGGCCGCTGTAGAGCAAATTCACTTGCTGATATAGTAGAAGCCCGACGCCGGTGGAGATAGCAGCACTTGCTACAACAAGATACATCAATCCAAGAGCTCTGGCTGATAGTACAAGTGGACTATCAAAGAGTATTGCAAGAATATTAGTACCCAGAGCAAGACTCAGAGGTATATGCCTGGACACCTTCTTAGAAGTGTGACTGTGACTGAAGCTGATAACTGATGGCCATACCTTCAGCCCGGTGTACAGCCCCATCCCAAAAACGTAGAGACAACTAATCACAGTATACAGTAAGAAGAGGATGAAATGGCGGTGGTTGTTCGCTCCAACGCAGTTCCCAATCTGCAATGAACATCAATAGCCTAAGACATGAGAAAGCAGTGGCCAGAATCTATCTAGAAGAAGAGAGAGTGGACACTTTCTCACACTCTTGGGGATGTTTTCAGCTTGCTTTCTCCCTGTAGATTTCATCGTTACGGTCAATCCAGCTAAACAAATAATCTATCCCACAAAAATGGAGACTCTCTTCCAACCTAAAGAGCAAAGATTATAGAATACAACGTAGACAACCAAGGTTTCTGTTACACGACACGCCAGATGAGTACTATAAGTCAAGTATATTTACGCAATTCTCTCTGAAAGGTTGTACGCAATTCTCTGAAAGGTCCAAGACGAGAAACAAAACGAGGACAAGGCTTCGCTGGAGTGACTCACAAATGGGCAATGATGATCCATGTCCATAACGCATGTGCCACAAGTCCGACAGTGATGGGCTCTCTCCGGTTTAGGACTCTTGCAATATTCGCAGAAACTGTGCCCTTCCAAACCACCCCTTGGCACAAATCCTACATCTCCCCAGAGAATTTTCCCAACCGGACCAGCTGATACGTGAGAAGAAAGTGCGAAATTGAACAAGGTATTGAACGCAAGAACCGCGGTCACAACCGAGTGGGAGACGAAGCCAAGAGTTATGGTGGGGAAAAGGACGGGGAAAGCTGCCCATATGCCTCCACCTGTAGAAATCTCGCAACCAACATCAAATCAGAAACGAGACAGATAGTTATCAAGTGACATAACGGCAGTTTCTCTACCTGAAAACTGAAGCAAGCCGTTCTTACGTCAGTGGATGAACTACTAAAACTTAAAGTCCATCCGCATCCAGCGGGAAATGTGAAGGCAGCAAACTAAAACAAAAAGAGGAAAAGAAGTCCACACAGTGACGGACGGTAGTGTCCTGTCGCCATGAAATCAATGTCAACGAATAAAGTAATTAAGTTCCCAACTAGAGCGTGACCTTTGGAAGACCAAAACAACCAGAAATAAAGTTTGGAAGAGGTTCGCAAAAGAAGCTCAGAAGGATATCACGACGCACGGTACAAAAAGTGACCTAAACCGGGTGAAAAAGGGTGAAAGAGTAGGTTTCGCAAGTGAACAGCAGTCACCAGAAGAGCTCCAGCTACCAGAAGGCCACATTTTACTATCTGAAATAGAAGGAGGATCCGTGAGCTCACATACAATCGAGGCGATGATAAGCAAGACAATCGTCACAAACGCACGGTCTCTGAAAGTTATGAGACAACTCTGCCACCCACTGCGTGAAAGTTTAGGAGCTTTGTGAATAGTCAGGGCTCCACACCACCCGCACTTGAAAAGTGGCGTATAAGAAGCCAACACCAACCATTGGGCACAACCCCAGCATTGTACTTCATACTCCTTTTGCTGCTCCTCCATTCGGCTCGTCCCCTGGAACTGAGAAATTGCAAAAAAGCTCCCGTTAGGGCTCGAGAAACAGAGTCACTATCTACAATACTCAGCATAAGCTTCCAAGAAGCTGGTAGTTTTTCATGGCTGAGGTCACAGGTAACAAATAGTCGGCCTGTTGAGAAAATGACAAAAATAAAGAAACGCATAAGTGCATTATTCGGACATATCGGACACCAAAAAGCTTCCTTAAACCTATCAAGAATATCAGAGCACCAACCTAACAAATTACTACAAATCTCGTAGTTATCTGTTCGGTTGGCCGATCTGATAAGCTTGATGTGGATTTTAAGTGATTATAACTACACTAATGATCATGAACATGCGATTCAGTTTTCTACCGTCATGCGTAATTTATGCTACGAGTCTGCTCCCTGCAGGAACCATCAGAACGTGAAATGATGAAGAACTACCGTCGATGCATGACACGAGAACTTTCCTATCAATCGGTGCAAGTTTTACTTCATTGCGGGGAGCAAGATGACAGTACTTTGAACCTTGAATCTCATGCAATCGGACTCGCATCGAGAGAAGCATTAGAGGGGCTCGGAATTCCAGGCCGATCTGAGGGTATGAGGGCATTAGGTCCATTCAACTCAGTCCCATTTTCAGGAGTAGGATCACTAGCTGCATTTTGCAGATGACGGAGACTCGGCAGACAAAACCTTACCATCTCGTATGCTGTATCCCTTCGAACGTCTTGCAGGCCAGCCATAAGATTTTCCCGAGTATTTCCAGGAAATTTCATGGAAGATCCAACGTATAAGCTTCAAAGAAGCTGCAGTATGTGCCTGTATACACGAGACGCTCGTGCCTGCTTGGGACGATGATTTTCCAGTCATAGAGTTACATCAACAAACGTCTCAAAACTTGTGTGCAAGGAGTCGGCCTAGCTTTATGATGTCGAATTCACGATTCGATTAAAGTCTCGTTCCGCATGTAAGACATCTTCAAGGAGAGTGATCACTACCTAAAGCAAGCTACACTGCGGTTATACTGTAAACCGAGAAAGGAAACCCCCTCCGAATATGGTGGGCGGTTCGGTGATGCGCTTCAGCTCCGACTTCGACATCATCTCGGCCGTCTTGTCTTCCTCAGAGATCACCGCAAATCCTTCACTAGCCACATCAACCATCACGGATAGGCTATTTGCTGCTGGCTTCGAACTCGGATCACAGCAATTTCTGTTTCATTTCTTGGTCTCAACGAAAGCTCCTGCGATGAGTTCACTGCCTGGGCCCGCCTAGATTTTTGACGCTGATCAGCAATTTACCGGCAGTTTAGGATGATACACGGCTGGTCCATTTCTCCGGTTTCTCTAAGAAAATTGCCGGTTGATTCTAGAAATAATGCCGGATCTAGGCGGGCCCTGCAGTGAGTTGATCGGGCCGCTCGGCGTCCCCACACGAGACACCTCATCGTCCCACACACGAAAAACGGCCGAAAAGACCGAAACTAGTGCTACCACAACCAGCAGGTCGCGGGTCCACCGACAGCCAAAAGAACAAAACCGAATTGGCAGGAATGACCTCGCGGAGATAGAAGGAGAGCGTGTTTAGACTTCGCTGTTCTGTCATATCCTACAGTACAGTATAACGAATATATATATTTTTATTAATTTTTTAACAGTAGGGTGGCGGTACACCCGAACGCTTTATCAGAAAGAGCGAAACCAGTACAGAAAGTCACGCTGGAGTGAATGCCACCCAAGAAGGTGACCCTTAAGTTGCACTATAGGGCGAGAGAAAACCTTTACAAGGAGGGCAGAACCTTCACGCGGCTGACGCGCTAGTCGCTTTAACGAGAAGAAGGTGACCACCCGACAGCCTCTTGATTATGAGCTCAGTGTTAAATAAGAGGGGTTGAAGCAAAGGAAACTTATAACTTGATGACCATAGCCGAGCAAACAGGTGAGGTCAAACAAGATCCTGTCTGGTTTGGAGTAGTTGCGCTCTGAAATTAACAAACAAAGCTAGAATGAATGAATAAACTAAATGAAAGATTCTGTTGTTGTTTCATGGATAGGTGATGGTGCTAAATCCAGATCTTAGAGAACAAAAATTCAACTTGTTCCAAACATATTTTTGGTAGCATCGTTTCATGATATTTGTCGAGACGGTCAAAATTGATCATTTTATCATCATGAAAGAAGTTAAGATGACAGAGTTACATATCGTTACCACTTTAGGATTTCATGCGTTGGACGTTGATGAGACATCCGACAGATTGACGTGGTAACTGTTGATTGAACAGAGGTGTTGATGGACATTAAGGCTAAGATGGCAGATTAGGGTGATGTGTCATGTTGCATGCGTGACATTTGACAATCAAGCACATGGCACACTTGGCAATCCTGCATGGATGATGCATGGTGCTCCTAGAGAGCACCACCTGGATTTTATCCACCAGCTGGGGATTTTTAGAGTTTTCACTATAGAATTTTGGTTGAGTACAGAGAGGTTGTCTAAATTTTCTGACACCATTTTGAGACTTAAAAGGTTTGGGATGGGTTTTTGGGTTGAAGAGGGTCTAACCAAGATCTGCACGAGATCTCTTGTCTATTTATTGAAGAGAAAAGGTCTACAGACTAGGAAAAGTCATAGTTTTCTCTACATGAATCAGTATCGGTCATGCTTGATACCGTTGGAAAGAGGACGAGGAGACTTTTCCAATGCCACCTCAACTGCGTGATTTGAAGCCGTGGGTCAGAAACTACAGGGGTTCAAAATTTACTGTGTACTTAAAGATCAAACGTGAAAATTGCGCAAGGGCTCGTGTATATTTCAGTGGGAGAAGGTACTTTGGTACTAGGATGTGACAACCGGCACGAGGACTTTGCGTAAATATCTCCAAGGAGGGGTATGAAACTTTCAACTGATCGTAACTGACGCTACAAGGGTCAAGTTGAGCTAAATTTGATATTGTTGGATATGGGTTTTCAAAGCTTTTTGGTGACACCAAGAACAATCTTAGTTACATGAGTTTGAAGTTGACGAGGTACGTTGTAAATCAAATCTGTGCGAGGCCTCATACAGATTTCAGTGAGAATGTGTTTAAGGACTGAAGGTAACGATCTGCACAAGGGCTCGCGTAGATATTTTCAAGGAGAGGTCGGAAAACTTTAAAGTGGTTGTAACTCGAGCTACAAACGTCAGATGAGTCAAATTTGGTACCATTAGATAGAATTTTTCGAGGACTTTCAAGTGACATCAAAAACATCAGATTTTGAACTGCGAGACGGAAGTTGTAGACGTTTGAAGTTCATCTAGACTTTTGATCAGTAAAACTTTATGAGGGCTCTCACAATTCAACGGTTGGGACGTAGTGAGGTTTAGAAGGGCTAATTTGTGCAAGGCTTTGCCTAAATTTCCAAAGAAGAAAGGTTCTGACAGCTTTGACCGGTCGTAACTTGTGTTTTAAACTTCAGTTGAAAATGAAAGTTTGTACCGATTGGAAAGAGGACGGCAAGAGCTTTCCAATGACACCAAGAACGACATGTTAAGAGCTATAGAGAGCAAAATGCATCACTTTGAAGTTGACTGGGAGTCAACAAATCTGCACAAGGGCTAACACAAATAGAAGAAGCTTAGACCCGAAAAACTGAAATGCTCAAGAGATAGGACGAGGCTGCTCTTACTACACATTATGCTATCTAGCGGGAGGTGCTTTTGTTTTATCAATATCTCTATTCTCAACCAGAGGTCACTCTTGAGGCAATCAATGATATGCACGTTGTCTTACGACCACTCCAAGCTCAGATTACTCTTGTAGAGTAGAAGTTCCTGTTGGATTGTCCTTTCGAACAAGATCTTACAAGTATTACATGGCATACTTAAAGGTAAGTCATCGGGCTCGGATGGCATCAATGCATATGTCTTGCTAGCCTTCTGGCTGATTCTCGGGATAGAATATGCACTCATCCTCCAAGAGTGCTAGCATTCGAATAAGTTTCCACCCGGATCTTTTCAAAGTATCATTCAACTCATATCCAAGAAGTCACCGCTGTCCTTACATGATTGGAGGTCCATCACGCTACTCAATACACACTATAAGGTGGTTGTAAAATCCTGATGGCGCGACTCTCGCTTTTAATGTCCTGGAGTATACCGATCTAGCAACAAGGCTTCATCCGTAAGAGGTCAGTGCACTCTTGTATTCTCACACTCCAATTCAGCCATGATCTGTTACGAAGACAACGTAAAAAAGTTGCAGTCCTCCTTCTTGACTACAAAAAAACATATGAGAGGTTGTCACATGCATACATATATCAACTTCTACTTAGTTTGGGTTTAGATTGGATTTCACTAACTTGGTATGCAACTTAATGACCTTCAAGTCAACTAGAGTCCTTGTTAACAGTAGTATCATGGCTCCCTTTCTCCTCTCACGAGGGATTCACCAAGGCTGCTCATTGGCATCCTTAATCTTTGCCTTAACTTCAATACCACTTATCTATCAGTGCCACCAAGCTGCAACAATTGGCTACTTGCGTGTTTTGTCTCATAGGTATATATCAGACTCCGCTGTGATGACTGAGTCACATGTTGTTGTACTACAAGATTGTAACCAATTAGTTTTCTAAATGGGTGTTCCTTTTGCAAGAGAGCTTCTTCGACAATATGTATGGCATGGTATTATACAAACAAATTGGATCAACGACTTTCTGTACATTCTTCTCCTTATTTTACTTTCGACACAAGAGTGATCATTTCATGTTTTCTTCTTCAAACCATGACATATTTTCACTCTTTGTTGTCACTTAATGCAACTCACACTACAAGACTATTGCAACGCTTGCTCAGACAATTTCTTTGAGGTACAGATCCAACGGGTAAGCCTAAACTTACCTTCGTAACATGAGAGACAATAGCGAGGTCCATCATGGAAGACGATAATGCATCACAGGATGCGAAAGGTGTATCCATGAATATGCAAGATATCTAGCTGCGGAAAGCGTGTGGAGTCAAGAAACCCAAACAGTAATGTACGAGTACAAACTTCTAATCCAAAATCTTACACTTTACTATAGTCAATTATACACAATGTTTACAGATAGACTCAATGGTCTACGGTCTTAACCCAAATTCCTAAAACCTTGATTTCATGATAGCCCTTAAAAAATCCAATCCAATAGTACCCAGTATGTCCCCAATAGACTCTCGTGGGACAAGCTATGCCACTTCCATACTAAAGCCTTCAATCTCCAATACCCTCCACCATATTTACCAAAACCTAAGACTAAACAGCCATATGCACTCCTCGTGGATATTCCAAAGGTACCACTTATGTCCAAAACAAACACCCCAATAAGCTCGCCTAACACGGTGTCTATTGAAAAAGTATTTCGAGTTGATGTCACCGTGAACAAGGTGATGTGTCTTGACCCATAGTGTGAATTTGTGCGATTGCAAATCTTCCAAGCGACGAACATCGAGGTTGTCCACTCGGCATATAAAATATAACATGTAACATGTAAATTCTCAACGTATAAATATTTGAATATGCGGTAGTCGTGATAGAACTCTCATTATCGAGAGTATGACTAGAATTTTAGTCCTCACTCGAGTGTCAATCAAGACATCTATGGTGTATTGATAATCGACGAGGTATATTTTATACTGTCTATTTTATAGTCCATCGTATATGTAATATATGAGGTTTAGCCTCTTAGATCCAAAGTGAATATAGATATATTGTATGTCTCGATGATCGAGAATAAAGACGAACGTGAAAGACCATTGGTATCGTAGTTGTATCGATATACTTTGGTAACCTTTAGTTTTTGTATGAGTAGGAAATGAGAAGGGAGGGATTTTGATCTTAGAGTAAGTTCTGGAAGTCATTTTTTGCATAAGAAAGTATGAATCATGTCGACGATTGATAGTAAAGATCAAAAATATTATATACAACGAATATTAATGTTTCCTTGTATGTATAGTTAAATAAAGTGTAGATCATAGACATGAAAGCTCAATTTACAATTCTAACTTCTGATTTCTGATTTCTGATTTTTATAAAATTTTGTAAAATTTATGTTTGCTTGTAAAGTTTATGAAGTATTGACCATCGATAGAAAAGGTGAAAATATTATATGTATAGTTAATATCTTTAGTCTTCTATGGTTCTTCTATTAGTTCTATGTGTAGTTGATATAAGTCTCGACCATCGAGTGTAAAGATCAAAATGATCTGAATTTTCATATATTGATAGTTGTGAACACGTTGTCGTGTCATGGACCGGCTCCTACCTGAAAATCTATTTTCGATATTTACCATTATCACTGCAAAGACACTCATAGGACAAAAAATGAGCTTTTTTGCACAATTTTGGATATTCAGTTTCATTACATTAATGAGTAGAGCTCGTTGTCAGCTTTCCATGGGTACTTCGTCTACATCATTTAGACGTCTAGTGGAGACGTTACGAGATTCGAAAGATGGAAAAGACAAGCTAAGCCCTAGCTTACGGACTTTTTGCACAACTTCGGATCTTCACTTTCATTACATCAAAGGGTAGAGCTCGTTGTTAGCTTTCCATGGGCACTTCATCTACTTCATTTGGACGTCTAATGGTAAAGTTACGAAACTCGAAAGAAGGAAAAATCAAGCTAAGCCCTAACTTACTATTGCTGATTGGGTATTTGCGGCTCCAGGCGCTATATTAAGGACGCAAAGGGTCTAGTTGCTCATTATCTGAGAAAACTTTCACGTACAACGTTAAGGGATAGCTTAAGGGGTTAGCTTGTTTTTATGACTTGTTGGTGGACGGTTTGAAGAATTGGGAAGTCCAATGCATGCACGCAAGGTGTCATTGAGTTCAGATTTGTGCAAGCTACGTGTTGGTTAAGACGGTTTGTGGAGAGACGGATCAGGGAGTGTGTTTTGAGAGAAATTGAGACGCAAAGAAGAGATTTGGAATGCTTCAGTGACCTCTAAAGAAGAGTTTGATCGTTCGGATCGTTCTGGAGTCCAAACTTGTTGTTCTTGGATCCATCAAGATCAGAACGCCGAGTTCTTCAGGAAATTGAAGAAAATACAAAGTTTCATCGAGCGATTTGGGTGTTCTGAGTGAAATTGGCTCGTAGGGAAACGCTTACGTCAATTTTTCGTTGTCTATGATCTGAGATTGGATTGTTCTTCGTGATCGGTGAGCCAAGCTCTTCGATCTTGGTGCCTACGCGACCAGGGAGTCTTCACCTACGCATAAGAGAAGACCGTATGTGTATTGGATTGTTGGTTTGGGTGTGATAAGCGAGTTTGAGCCGAAGAGAGTCGATTTATGACAGTTTTTTTGCATCTTGCGACCAAATTTCTTGCGTGGTTTTGCGAAGAGAACTCCACACGGCTTGTTTGGAGTCTCGTTGGATTCAGTGTAGCTAGATCTATCTACCAGAGAAGACAGATACTAGTTCAGACGATTTGTTTGGGTGGTGTGGGCAGCCGTAAGGAGGAGTTTTTGAAAGTCCGATCACTTACGACCAAAAATTAGAGATATCTCGATTGTCGTGAGTCGGATCTGAGGGTTTCTTGGGCCAACAGAGTCAAGGAAGAAGACCATATCGACATCTGAAGACTGTTTGACGACTCATATAGATTTTTTTCGGTTCCTTCATTACGATTTTTGCTCTTTTTGAATTCATTAGAGATCTAGTTGGTTGTGTACAGCTTGTGGTAGCTAGCTTTAGCTAAGGGCTTGTACATGAATCGTGTGATGCTGATGCATCTCTTTTTGTTAGCAAAAGGATGTTTTTCTTGCTTTGAGTTACGTTTCGATAGTTTTGGGTCTGGGTTGAGATTCAGGAGCTCGTTTTAGAGGGGTTGGTGCATATTACAAACAGCTCTGGTTTGTTTCTCTATTTTGCATTCTTAGAGAAGAAGAATCGGAAGTGTATATAAAGTAAGAGTTGGTATACCTTGCGACGCTTGTTCTCGTGGTTGTTTCTCTCTGTCTTTTCTTCGTTCGACACACTATATCTCCACAGTCAAGAACCTTGCATTTTCCTGGACAACCTTCACGTAAAATCCGACACGATACGGTGGTGCACTCGACGTGAAAGTCTGAGGTGGAGATTTCTTCTATGTTTGGACTGTAAGCCGGCCTGTCTCTCACCCAGGGGTACCTCAGATGACTAGGATTACTAGTGCACCTTAATTACAAAGATTCTATCATACCCATGCTCACTTCACTCAACACTCTGACCCGTATGGTCACATCGGTCCCTCTAATAGCGTTTCCTGCACACAAGTTCTAACCCCGCCCTCCACATTGCATCACATAGTACTCAAGGACTCCCAAGGTCTCCAATGCTCACTTTACTTATAGATAGGAAAATGAGAGTCTTCCACCTTCTCAACTCCTCCTTATATACTCTACAACTTCTTACCGTGGTAACTTTCACTAAGTTACGTTACCTCATGGTAAGTGCGCAATCCAAAATAGTAAAACTTCTAAAGGCTACTAAGACTTAAGAATAGCACACACATTACTTGTTCTACTTTACTAAAGTAAGAGATTCTCCTACTTTAGCTTTTGTAAAGTGTTAACTTTCCACGCTATCCAGTCGAAAGACGACAACACACTAATACGTCTTTTGAGGAGCATCTTTAGATCTTTGTGCATGACTTTTCATCATGCATCCAATCAGCGATGGTCAACAAAGTCACATACTTTTGGAAAGCATATTTAGAGCTCCGCACTTGTCCTATAGTGCCATAGTGGAACCTCTAATAGTTTCCTCAACTTAGTTATAACTATCTCAGCTAGTTATGACTACTTTTGATCACTCTAAATTTAGATCTTCAAACTAGAGTAACCTTTAAGATAGTCATACCTAATGAAATGTATATAAGCATACACACAAATAATGGGATACTTGTGGTGTGACATTTACCCCCAGACTTAATTTTCACTCCGTCCTCGGAGTGAAGTATCACGTTGATGGAACTTCTTTAGCTTGTCGTGGTTCACTCGGTCGAAGAACATACCACTCCTTTCTTGAAGATCGTAGGTGCCATTACTCCACACTTTGGAGATGATGAAAGGTCCAAAATATCGACGTAAGAATTTCTTTTGAACTCGCTTGTGCCTAATAGCATCCCATAACATCACCCACTCACCCTCTTGAAATGGCTGTAACTTCATTTTGTTCTTCGCCAAGCGCTTGTCATAGCTCTTCTTCTGTTGTAGCTGAGCCATCTCAATTCGTTGAGCTGCGTCGTCTCTATTCTCCTCCAGCTCCAACAAGGTTTCTCCCCTCTCTTTCTCAGCTATTGGACCACCCTTTCTCTTCAGTCCAGCTTGCAAGGTCTGAAAGGTGGTTAGGTCGAACTGGATTGGTAATCTTGATTCCAATCCATACACCATCTTGAAAGGTGAATATCCCGTAGACGTCTTCACTGTTGTACGATACTCCCATAGAACCGCATGAAGACGCTTGTCCCAGTTGTGTTTGGCCCCTTCCATGTCAGCATCCTTTGCTAACATTTGACACAAGGTAAAGTTTGTCCTCTCTACCAAACCGTTTGAACTAGGTTTATATGAAGTAGTAACCCTCTGAGAAATGGAGAAGTGGGTGCACATAGCAGTAGTCATACCACTCACAAATTCTCGACCCCTATCAGAAACTAACTCCAGAGGACATCCAAACCTAGTAATGATCCGTTCGTACAGAAATCTACCCACCTCAACTTCTCCAATAGTTACAAGAGGTCTAGCTTCTACCCATTTCGTAAGATAATCTGTGGCTACAACAATATACTTATTGTTGCGAGGGGTGCGATTCAAAGGCCCAACAAAATCTATTCCCCATTTCTCGAAAGGTCCAAGAACCGGAATAGATCTAAGAGGAGTGGAAACACTAGATTTGATAGCGAAAGCTTGACAAACATCACAGGTTTTACAATACGTCAAGCAATCTCTAAACATCCCCCTCCAGTGATATCCCGCGTCGAGTATCTTATGAGCTGTCAACTTGCCTGCGAAATGTTCTCCACATACTGGACCGTCATGGAATTCTTCCATGAGTCGTAGAGACTCCTCCTTGCTCGCAGCTCTTCTCAGGACCCCATCAACTCCTTCACGGAATAACACACCTTCCACCACCGAGTAAGGTTGACTTCGTTTCACCAATGCCTTCTTCTCTCTGGTCCGCATCCCATCTGGATAGACACCTTCCGTAACAAAATCCCAAATTTCTTGATATTCTATTGGGATAATAGAGTTGCTCAAGACCATCAAATCTTCGTCAGGAAAGGTGTCATCCACCGGCTCCTCTCCATCGCCATCGTAAGCTCTAGATAACAAATCTGCATTCGCGTGTTTCTTCCCTGGTCGATCACAGATCTCATAGTCGTACTCTGACAATAAGAGCTTCCACCTTGCTAATCGTCCTTCAACCATAGGTTTATTGAAGATGTACTTCAATGCCTTATGATCTGTAACGATAGTGAACTTGCCTCCTATGAGATAATGTCGAAATTTTCTCAAAGCATAGATCACTGCTAATCCTTCTCTCTCTGTCACAGAATAATTTCTCTCTGCCTTGACCATTTGCCGACTAGCATATGCGATAGGATGATCTCTACCTTCAACATCATACTGACTTAAAGTACACCCTACTGCTATATTTGAAGCATCCGTATATAGAATAAACTGTTTATTCCAATCGGGCTTAACCAAGATCGGAGCTGAAGTAAGAGCTTTCTTCAGTTCCTCAAAGGCGGCTAGAGCTTCTTCATCTCCTAAAATCAACACGTAATCTACTCCCTTCTTCAGATATGCTGTCAAAGCATATGCTTTATGTGAGAACGATAATATAAACCTTCGATAATACCCCACCATACCTAAAAACTGTCGTAGCTTAGTGAGAGTACTAGGAAAAGGGAGCTCTAAGATCTTCTGCACCTTCTCTGGATCAACGGCGATGCCGTCTTTGGATATGATATGACCCAAGAGTAACCCTTCTTCACACCCAAAAATACATTTCTCCGGATTGAGAGATGCATTTGCTACATCTAAACATTCTAAGACCTTCACAAGGTGCTCAAAATGCTTCTCCTTACTCCCGTAAACACAAAAGTCATCTATAAAATCTCTCACAAACTTTCCTAAGAAAGGTTCGAACACTTTGTTCATAAACCTTTGAAACGTCGCAGGAGCATTACACAGACCAAATGGCATGACTCGAAATGCAAACGTACCCCACGGAGTAGTGAAAGTGGTCAGGTGTTGATGTTCTGGTGCAATTTTGATCTGGGTATATCCGCTATAACCATCTCCAAAGCTGTACCATTCGTTTCCTGCCACTTCTTCCAAGATCTCGTCGATGAAAGGTAGAGGATAATAATCCTTCTTTGTGACCGCATTGAGCTTCTTGTAATCAACACACACCCTCAATTTGCCATTTTTCTTCTTTACGATCACAATGGGTGACACCCATTCAGAATGCTCCACCTCGTAAATGAACCCAGCAATGTGCAGCTTCTCGATCTCTTCTTTCACCAGATCTGCAATTGGAGGACTCACTCTTCGTTGCTTCTGTCGCACCGGTTTGACTTCCTTCTCTAACTCGATACGGTGTTGCTCCAGTGTGACCTCCCTCAGATCCTTGTAACTAAATGCAAATACATGAATGTATTTGCGAAAGATCTCTTCGAAACAACTCTTCTCCTCTTTAGTAACCTTCGATCCATAACGTAAGGTGGCAATCCTTCTCTCCACCTCCTCGGGAGTCAACGGTTCTTTGTCTCTATCTCTTTGCACTTCCGGAGAAGGGAAAAGATCCACTACGTTCACACCCACATTTCGTTCTTCTCTCTCCTCTTCTGACGATGTATTTTCAGATTCTGAATCTGAAGAATTGGTACCTACATCAGAAGTAGTATCGACAACTTCTGACTCCCAGTAGTCCGATGTGGGTCGATCCGATTCCGACGTCCCAACTTGATCTCCGAGCAATGGAACTTTGATCCGATGGTGATTCGGTCCGATGCGTAAATAACCTTTGTGCCAGTTATCCGTTGCATGTACTGCTCGAAGCCAAGGTCTTCCGAGTAACATTTCATAACTTGACTCCTTCAAGATTTGAAATGTCATGTTTACTTGCACTCCCATTACTGATACGCAAACTCTCTCCAGCACTCCCAATGGCCTAACTCGCTGTCTGTTAGCCATGCCAACCGTGATACTAGAAGGACGCGTTGGTACTAGATCCAACTTCCTCATGAGTCGTTCCGAGATTGCGTTTACTGCCGATCCTCCATCGACAAGAACATCAGAGACATCTCTCCCATTGATACGAGCCTCTACTTTTGATGCCTTGTTGCATACCTCTCCTTCACTAGCGTCTAAAGCACTCACACCAACAGTAGAAGGATTTACCTTCTTCTTCCGACCTCGTCGAGAGCTTAGACCGCTACGAAGTTCTTTCCTCACCGAAGGATTCAGAGCAATCAACTGTCCCACAGTAATGTTTGCTCGTTGCTTTCCCACGTCTTCCACCACATTGTATTTTGATTGCTCCATTGAAATTGTGAAATCAGTATTTCCCAATTTCTTCCGTCGCTCTTTGGTTTTTGAAGAAGATTTGCTACTCCGAGTATTTTGACTTGGAGAATCTTCCATCACGACAGGTTCTCCCTCGTCGAAATGCGTCCTCATCCTCTTCCTCTCTTGAGCCAACAGCTCTACAGACTGAAAACCTTCTCGTACATCTCGCGGCTCCAAGATGTCAATGCATGCTACACCCTTGTCCTTGCTTTGTGAAGTTGAAGCTCCATCCGCCGTTCCACCATTACGACTCGGACAATTACGTTGGAAGTGTGATCCTCCGCACGTAAAACATCCTTGGCTCGTGTAGTTACTGGGTGATCCTTGCGGTGGTCCACCTCTGGACTGATAGTTTCCATAACCTCGTGAGCCCCCTCCAACATTTGGACTCCGGTGTTGCAACAAATTCACCATATTGATCTTCAAATCTGCTAGAGAATCTGTCAAACTTTTCAACTCATCACGAAAGTCGGGAGTAATAGATCTAGATGGTACAGTGACTGTAACCGCACTAGTAGGAGCTATCGGAGTCAGATTCTGAAATCGAACAGTCGGAACACTCGCAGGTGTCAGAGTTGGCATGCTCGGTCCTTGCACATCTCCACATGCTGCCCCAACAGTCATTGGTTGCAAGTCGTCTCCATCCAGACTCTCTTCCATCCTGGTTGCGATCTTCACTGCATCAGCCTTCGAAGTTGGTCTCTCATACCGCACTTGTGTTCGAATCTCCGGCCTCAATCCCCCAATAAAATTCTTTGTGAGCATTGCTCCAATGCCACCATCGTTGGTTCTACTACATCTCCACTCTTTCGTAAAACCACCCGAAACTTCTGTTCTAACTTCTCCACCCTCTCGGCATAAGTCCTTACTTTCTCTTTCTCTCCTTGTTTGAGGTAAGTTACCTCCACCATTAACTTCTCGTAACTTTCATCAGGAAGAAAAGTTTCAATTAAGGCCTCAGTCAATACTTCCCAAGTATCATCTGGAGTCCCCACTACTCTTCTCTTCTTCCTATCCTCATACCATGTCAATGCAGAACTCTCAAGAAATTCAGGTATCAACCCTACCCACTCGCTCTTCTTTCGATCTCCATTGCCAATGCATGCTCTTTTGAAGTCTCTCACAAATCCTTCCACGTCTTCTCCATCCTTTCCGTAAAACACCGGAAGTTTCCCCATTCTTCTCTTCTTTTCTTCTTCTTACTCAAGGAACTGCTTGCGGATGTGAAGATCGCACTTCACCGCAATCCACAATTTCCCCGTTGAGCTCTCTCCTCTCCAAAGGTTGGAATAAGTTTGACCCTCATGGTCATCTTATCTCTCGTGTGACAAACTATCTCCATCCTCGCTAGAGGTCTTCACTCGTTCCGTTTCTACACTCAACCTTCTCTCGAGACCTTCGGCTACAGTTTCTAGCAAAGCAACCACTGCGCTACACTCGTGCTCAACTGGAATCCCATCCACTCCACATCTAGGACAAAAGGTTGTAGGGTCAATGACGGCTTGTCTAGGGGAAGAAGGACCTATGTGTAAGCTTAAGTCGACCAACCCTCTTCGCTCACGCAAAAGTCTATTCTTTGTAGGACACTTGCTCACTTTATGTCCTTCTTCTCCACACAAAAAGCACCTCGAGTTCTTCTCCTGGTTCTTACGACTACTCTCTGCTTCTTCCTCAAATTCTAGTCGAAATTCTCCTTTTGCCAGATCAGCGGTAACTATCACCGCATAGCCTTGAGGGATCTTGCTCAACCTCAATTTCCACTCTTGCTGTCCTTCCATGACGATGATCTGTCATACATCTCTCTCGCTCTATAGTTTGCTTGACACTTTTTTATCACTCGACTATCTTCTCGCTTAACAATCTCTCACATTACTAAGTAGAAGCTTAACTTGTCAACCCTGAGCCTCAGAGATCGAACATAACCCTCTCAAGAATTCTGTAATTCTTTCACTCTTTTACTTCAGCAAACGATATAACAGATTTGACCCCCTTTCGCTTCGTATGCCATAACTCCAGTTCTACTCGATCAATTCACGCATGATTTGGGTGCCTAGATAGCTTATCTTGCAAGCTATCAGCATGGAAGATTTCAAGGTCTAACTCTAAAAACTGAAAATATGAAAATGACTGTAAACTCCTTCCCGAGAGCTCACTATTTGATACCGAAAAACCCCCTTAACTTCCGAAAGACATAACTCTCTCCTCACAATTGATCTCTCGGAGATATCAAGCTTATTGGAAAGCTTATCTTGCCCTCTATAACATGGTGTATGTACAAAGGTTCTGAACTCATGCTCGAAAACAGACTTGAACTGTACTAACGACTAATACGAATCTTTGTATCGAGGTCCCGGCAACGGAACCAAAATGTAAGCCGGCCTGTCTCTCACCCAAGGGTACCTCAGATGACTAGGATTACTAGTGCACCTTAATTACAAAGATTCTATCATACCCATGCTCACTTCACTCAACACTCTGACCCGTATGGTCACATCGGTCCCTCTAATAGCGTTTCCTGCACACAAGTTCTAACCCCGCCCTCCACATTGCATCACATAGTACTCAAGGACTCCCAAGGTCTCCAATGCTCACTTTACTTATAGATAGGAAAATGAGAGTGTCTTCCACCTTCTCAACTCCTCCTTATATACTCTACAACTTCTTACCGTGGTAACTTTCACTAAGTTACGTTACCTCATGGTAAGTGCGCAATCCAAAATAGTAAAACTTCTAAAGGCTACTAAGACTTAAGAATAGCACACACATTACTTGTTCTACTTTACTAAAGTAAGAGATTCTCCTACTTTAGCTTTTGTAAAGTGTTAACTTTCCACGCTATCCAGTCGAAAGACGACAACACACTAATACGTCTTTTGAGGAGCATCTTTAGATCTTTGTGCATGACTTTTCATCATGCATCCAATCAGCGATGGTCAACAAAGTCACATACTTTTGGAAAGCATATTTAGAGCTCCGCACTTGTCCTATAGTGCCATAGTGGAACCTCTAATAGTTTCCTCAACTTAGTTATAACTATCTCAGCTAGTTATGACTACTTTTGATCACTCTAAATTTAGATCTTCAAACTAGAGTAACCTTTAAGATAGTCATACCTAATGAAATGTATATAAGCATACACACAAATAATGGGATACTTGTGGTGTGACAGACCAGCCTTCTTGTCTTTCCAATGAACTCAAATAGCGCCGAAGATCCAACCACTCGCCATCATACATAGTTTCCTCAAATAACTCCAATGGAGCTGCAAAACAGCTTATGTCCTTTCTAGCAAGAACACTAGAATAGAACTCTGTTCTGTAAACCCTCCGCGGTCCTATCGATCAACTACCCCCCGATCTCTCAACCTCCACGATCGTCATCGATGAATCTACAAATGTCGGGCATGTCTCTCACTCAGGGGTCACATTTGATGGCTTTGATGGAAGCACACCATGAATCTTGAGGAAAAAATGCTAAGTTCACTCATTCATACACCCATTGTGGTGCCCACAAATTACAGGATGCACAAATTACAGGAAGATGATCTTAAGAGCTGTTTGTAATAAGGAGTTGACTTCTTCGGAAGACGACCATCTTCGGAAGAGCGTCTTCTCAGTTGCGTCTTTGGAAGACGGGAAGACGACGGAAGACACATGTCTTCCGGAAGACAGCGACCGCGAAGGCCTAACCACGAGTTTTCGGATAAGACAATAGGTGTACCTACTGGGTCGCACCGAATAGGTAGGTAGGTCGGGGAAAACACCTAAGGTCGAAAACCCCTAATCTGCAGGGAAGATGCGCAGGAAGCACATTAGGCGCATTCTAACTTCCCGCAGCACAGCGCGCTTGAGAAGATCGATTGGAGAGAGTGAGCTTCGCAAGTGAGCTTTGAGAGAGAAATCGAGTGAGGACATCGAGGTAGGAGAGAATCAGTTGGCAGCTAGGCGAAGGGCGAGACCGAATTGCTGGAGCACAGAAGGCAGAGAGCGAAGGCATTTCTGTGAGCTCCAGAGAAACTGACATTAGAGAGTAGCAAGTAGAATCGAAGGTGGAATCGGGGCGTGGCCAGAAATTGACAGCAAGCGCAGTCGTGAGGAGTCGCATTGGAGCTAGGACAAGAGCCAAGAAGCGCACGGAGGTCGAAGGCAACTCGGGGAGCCGAAGAAGACTGTAGAGGTTCTTCCCCACGTTCTTTCCCCTTCCCACTTCTTCTCGCCTTTGTCTGGTATTCCCCGCGCTTCCTTGGTTGTGTGCAGGCAGCCTGATCGATTACCCCACCCCCCCATTCTTTCTATTAAGACATTGGGCGCGGAAGCGCTGCCCAATTTCTTTCAGACATCTTCTTGCTTCTTCCCGAGTTCAATTCGAGCCTTTCTACTCCTAGCCCTCAAATTGGAGATCCCAACTATCAATTTCCCTACCCTACTACCTCTCTACACCCGGAACCTGGAACAGAAGACGATTCGAAAGATGGGAACATCTTCGGAAGACGCTTCTTAAACTTGACTGTCTTCGGAAGACTGTCTTCGGAAGTCGACTGAACACAATTCGTATCAAGAGTGGATTTGTGTTGCTTTGTGTTAAGAGAGGCTTGGTACGAATCCTGAGTGGTGTGGTGAGTTGTTTTGTTATTTCAAGAAGTTGGAAGTCGGGAACTAGGCCTGTGCCTCCCGGTCCTCCAAGCTTCTCAACTCCACATCTTCCTAGAGAGACTAGAAGACTGAAAGGCTGGCAAAATGAGCGAGAAGACGTGAGGGTCCATTCGGGTCTCTTCTGTCCGACCCATAGCAGTCATTCCTTCTTCTTCCCAAACTTAGAAGAGAGTCGTGAGAATACTTGCTGGCAGAATCTGGAGAGAATGGTCGAGGGTCATGTCTTCCCACCGAGCAGCAAGCTTCTTCTGAGTGCGTATGAGAGGTGAGAAGTCAGAAGAACAGAGTGCAATTGTCTTGAGTCTGTTGTGAGGATAGATCGCGCGTAGGAAGACGAAGACAGGTGAGATCAGTGAAGGGAAGTCTGACTTCGGGAAGTCTTCCGAGAAAGACATTGAATCGGAAGCTGTCCCGAGTGTCTTCCTAGAGGCCACTGTCACCGCAGGAGCCCGCAACCATCTTCCGAACCTGTTATGCACTTGATGTTCGCGAATCTTGTATCTTCTGATAGGAAGTAGGATGTAATGCAAGGTGGGTTGTCTTCTTGGTAATCCATGCGAGGCCTTGCTTAGATAGGGTTGTTTAGATATAGCTCGGAAGACGAGAGCTATCTAGGAAGTACTGTTAGAATCCTGGAAGACGGAGTAGCTGTCTTCTGGAAGACTAGTTTCGTCTTCTGAGGAGTAGAAGCTAGACTGTGGGCTTGGGAAGGACTGAGCCTTCAGCTCATAGTAGGTGCTTGTGGCTTAGTGCAATAGATCTTCCAGCATGACGATGCATCCGCGAGGCTTGGTGTTACCAGCGGCAGAATTGGCCGAGGCCACTCCTTTCCTCAAGGAGTTGGGTCTCGACTTCTTCCTGTGGGATTGGAACCTCGCAGATCAAGGACTTCTGGAGGAGGTGTGGGCAGCGTTGCCACCTCGTAACCGTGTACCTGCGAAGGCAGGAGTAGCTCGAGGAAGACCATCTTCCTGGACTGAAGACTGGTGGCGCAAGGCTTTTCACAGGCCTGAATCCGAGAACCGAGGATATTGGTACGAGAAGAAGATCTTGCCTAGGATCGTGAGTTCGTGGCATGTGCTTGGGAGCACCACCTGCCTTTTCGTGGAAGACAGGCAGGGGAGGAACGGTTGGAAGATAGAATCTTACCGGGAGCCGAAAAAGCGACTTCTTGCGAAGTTGTTTCTGCATCTCTTTCCCAAGGGGAAAGCGCAGAAGACAAGGTACTTAGGAGATCAGGACGTGGAGTTCCTAGAATCAGTGTGGGATGACAAGACGCTCATCTACTGGAGCGCGTACATCCACAACTATGTACAGACGGAGCTAGCATACTTGGGTATCCCGGCGGGAGGACACTTGACGCCCTTTCTCTGCTACTTGTATGTAGCCATGGAGGATCTTAGGGAAGATCAGCTGGCAGGATATGGACCAACGGAGCGACAGGAGGTGAAGGAGGAGACCTCGGAAGACGAGGACCGAGCGGTAGCCGCAACGCCCCCTCCCACTCTGATGCCACAGCTGAGGCCTGGCTCTCACCAGAAGACGCTTCTGATGAGGGAAGACGAGTCTAGTGGGTCGGAAGACGCCACGCCACTGAGGAAGATGGGTCCCAGAAGTGTACCGAGGACACCCATCTCCCTCATTCATTCAGGATCGGAGTCCGACTCGGAAGAAGACCTGCTGAGTACCCGGTCAGAGCAGAAGACCGCTTCTACTACGCTTGGGAGTCTTCTGAAGACTCCAGAAGACGAAGGATGGATGGGCGCTCCTGCTGCGATGCGAGGAAGCGCAAGGAAGAGAGCCGCTCCTGCCATGAGGAGTCTTCCACCCCGGAAGATGAGAAGAGTAGCTTCTTCTCGTGCGCAGAAGATGAAGGCCGTAGTGGTGGAAGAGGCTTCCTTGCCTCTGGAAGACGAAGTCGACACCGCGGAGCGAGTGGTGGAGATGAATTGTCTTCCGCAGGAAGACGACTGGAGGAGTTCAGCGCCTACTTCCAGAAGGAGATCCAACCAGCTATGGAGTTGCTGGAGAAGAGAGCGAAGGCACAGGAGAGGCCCTTGCAACCTGGATTCGGCCTGCGCACCTTGCTGCGACAAGGGGAAGACCAGAAGAAGACGGAGTCGCTGGAAGCTAGTCTCCGCACCATGGAGAAGCTCACAGCAAGATACAAGGTGGAAGCAGCCGCTTCTGCCAAGGAATCGATACAACTTCGGAAGAGCAACCAGGAGTTGCAGGCGCGGGTACAGCAGCGCAATCAAGAAGTCACCCGAGTGCGGGAGAAGATCACCGCCCTCGCAGAAGAGCAGACCATATGGAAGACGCAGAGGAAAGCAGCAGAGGCCCGTGCACAGAAGATGCTGGCACAGTCGGTGGAAGCGCTTCGGAAGAAGTTCAACTACACCGCGAGTAGGAAGTTACTTACCTTAGCTAGAGGATGGGACAGCGAGTCCAAAGCGATGTTGGTGGAATGCCGGGAGAGCATGTTCATGTACTTGGATCGACAGATAGAAGGAGTGAAGACACTTTATGGTCTTCCCTCGCTTCCGACACTTGCAACCGTCTCTTCCCAAGCTCCAGCACCCTCGACTGGATCCGGAATGGAGAAGGAGGAGTTCGATCTCGCTGTGCACTTGGTGGTGACAGCGTTGGAAGCCGAGAAGACTCCAGAAGACGCCCCGGAAGACAAGATGTCTTCTAGAAGACAGGAAGACGAGCCGTCTTCCCAGGTATTTCGCGTGGAGAAAGCGACTTCCCCGGATCCTTATGAGGTCCCCATGGTCCCTAGTCCCGCACCCGTACCTCAGAAGACGGAAAAAGCACCGGTCGACTCCGCTTCCCAGAAGACGCTTCTGTCTTCCGAAGCAGAAGCCGAAGCCGAGGAAGACGCAGCAGCAGCGACAGCAGAGCCAGCCAAGGACGATGAGGAGGAAGCCACCTCAGTGACACCCGAGGTAACTGCAGGGCTTTCTAGCTTATTAGAAGCCGCATTAGGAGCTCCGATAGGAGCAGATCAGGTAGAGATTGCCTCCGTGCAATCTGAGTAGTTAGTAACTCCATTGACAAATCCAAATATAGTAGGATCGAACATGCTATCTTAAAGGTGGTAGTTTTTCCATGTAATATTAGTTAGGATACCATGTGACAGCATAGGTAGCGAAGGAAGGACAAGGTGGATGACCAATTCGGGCAGAGGAACCACTTGCATGTGAGGTGACAACCTCCTGTCAGCGCCTCTCTCTCCCTGGTTGTCGTCTCCCCTGGTTCTCATGGTAGCGACATAAGTAGGATCGCAGAGTAGGAGAGAGAGTTCTGCCTGTTCTGCCTGTTCTGAAAAGTTCAGTAGTCAATTCTATGGAGCAGGCGGACTAGACACATTAGAGAGAAGACACTTGATAGATAGTTCTTCGCACTACACCCGTTGTTGGAAACATACGAATAGTCTTGAAATACACAAGAGGGGTCTGCATACTCGTACCAGCAATGGTTCGAAGATGTAGATAGAAGTAGTGGACAGTCTAGGAACAGGGAACGGCATCCTCGTGCAGTCCTGTTAGCTAGGCTGGTGTGTCGAGGAGTAGACGCAGGAAGTAACGGGAGTGAGCTTCCCAATGCCATTGTGACTTCTTCTCGGGGAATAGATTGTGGATTTGAGTGCAGAAACTTTGCTCATGTCTTCTGGATGGTGGGTTCCTTGAATTCGCTCCCAATTGTGCATGGGAAGTGTTCTTCTTGAGTGGCGGTGACTGTCAGCAGTTGTGGAAGTGTAGCTTGACTCGTTCAGTAGAGCACTTGGGATCTACGTACGAACGGTCTTACGGGTAAGGGATCCCAGAAGACAGAGTAGTCAGAGCAGCGAAGTGAAGAAGAAAGAAGTCTTCTTCCCACAGCAGAAGACGACATCCTCGAGTAGAAGACGGTGCAACAGTACTCACGTTTGTTGTCTTCCTCCCCAAACTATTACAAGCAGGGATGGCTTGTTAGTCAGGATCCGGACTAGAAGCCTGTCGGAATCTTAATTTACTCTTTTCATCTTGTTTTTCTCTTGTTTGGATTTTCTTATCTTCCCCATCTTCTCCCATCTTCCCTATCTTCTTATCTTCTTCTAGTGAGCTTCCGAGACTTCTATTGAGCTTCCGTGAAGGTGAATGTCGTTGTAGTGCTGCAGGAAGACTATTTTCGTAGGCAGAAGCCTGGGAAGGCTACAAGGGGCATACACCCTGTGATTGATCTAATCCGTTGGAATGTGAGCGTGAGAATGAGATGTAACGACCGTTGCTAGTCGACTTCTGCGAAGTAGGACACGCTTCTGGAGGTGTGAGAAGACGAGCTGAACCCCCAGAAGACGAGAATCGCTTCGGGAAGACGGTATCGAGAAGACCGGAAGAAGCTACCTGGAAGCAGGAAGATCGTCTTCCCGAGCTTCTCTGTGAATAGTTGTGTGATATTTTAGTTGGTAGTTGTTTGTTTAGTTCCAGAGCACCATTTGGCGTGTCTGGAAGACGTTTGGTTTTGTGTGGTTTTGTGAGAAGATGGGATTTCTAGGCAAAACCCGTGTGTTTGTGTGTTTGAACAGATCTTAGAACTTAGAGCAGCGTTACTTGTGTAAATCCTCTGTGGGAACGATATCTTGTATACTAAATGGGCAAAAGGAGAAATCCTGCGTCACTACATATAGTGAGCAACCATTTTTGGCGCCGCTGCCGGAGATTTCATCTTAGTAACTTTTGTTCTAAGCTTCCTGGATCTGTGTGTCATTAGTTAGGGTCATTTCGAACTAACTTCGATTGTAGTTGAATGTGTTGTGAGACTCTATCTTGCTAGAAGACAGGAACCGCAACCAGAAGTTGATAAGATACATCAGGGAGGGTCGGAAGAAGCCGCCTCCCTGCTTCCAAGAGTTCTTGGAAGACTCGATCTTGGAAGACTGCAGTGAATACAACGAGAAGCAGGAGAAGAAGACGTTCTGAACCTATGATCGGTTGTTCAGTCATTTGGTCTCCCGGATCTAGTGGTAGAAGAAGAGAGACATCGGTTCTCAGTACTCTGGTGGATGCCTCCGACCGGAGGAAGAAGCAGAAGACGCACGGGTAAAGATCCTGAGTGGGTTAACTCACCCCAGCGAACCGCTTCTAGAGAGCAGCGGATATACCTGAGACACCAAAGGAAAGAAGAAGAGCTCAGGAAGATCCGATCAGTAGAGTTGGAAGAGCCTTCCATCTCGAGCATAATCTTTGGCGAAGACAGAAGCCAACCGGGTGATCACGTGTATAAAGTAGATTTCGGTACTGGTTACTCGGAAGACGTCTTCCCAAGTGCGGAAGAAGCTTCTCAAGGTGAGGGAAGACTGGAGGAGATCGTTCCAGACGTCTCGGAAGATAGCAGTGACAGTAGTTCTGACTCAGAAGACGAGCTTCGTGATTCAGACAGGCCTGGACCTTCGAGAAGACCATCTCCACCACCTGGACCTGAGGAAGAAAGAAGTTGGCAGTCGCACCAGCCGGCAGTCGACATGGCTTCTCACACTCGGCAGAAGTATCATCCGTACGACGATGATGCTGACGCGGACGACTTCATCACGATGTTCGAGACCATCTCTAGATCCAACAAGGAAGACGTTGTCGACAGACTCCGTGTATTTCCTAGTTTGATCGTAGGGAAGGGAAGGAAGTGGATGAGTAAGATATTGGATGATGGTGTAGTAATGGCCGCTTGGGCTACTCTAAAGGCAGCTTTTCTGAAGAGGTTCAGAGGAGTGGGCTACGATCATATGACCCTCATAGAGCTTCAGAGGCTCGAACGGAAGAAGAAAGAGACACTTTGAAGATCTCTTGGATCACATCCCTCAGAACCAAGGAAGACCAGGTTACTGTGCTCAGCAAGCTGTGGACTGGTACTTGGGAGGAAGTCCAAGAGGAAGTCCAAGTCCACTTAAACTGATAACAGTGATTCGGAAGCAGCCTCTACTTCTGAAGCGTCTACGATCGAAAATTCAGAATCGGAATCTGAACCAGAGAAGAAGACGCGGAAGAAGAAGAAGAAGAAGACGCGAGCAAGGGAGGAAGTTGTGCAGAAGATGCCTCAGACCCAGATCATACAGTCTGCACCTGATCCCCGCACCGATGAGGTTTGAAGCAGTTTGCCGATCTGAAAGTTCATCTTCTGAACCAGAAGGACAAGCGGAAGCAACCTACGGCTTCCCGACCAAACCTGTGGTGCAACCTTTGTAACTCTTCTGGACACACCAGAGATCAGTGTACGCAGGACCAAGCTGTCAACTGGGCAGGATGAGAAGAAGACGATGAGGGATATCTACACGATCCCAGTGGGGAAATCTGCTATAAGATCGAGACGATACAACCCTTCACTTTTACGCCTCCCGTCCAATATAATCTTTATGTACCCCGGGATAGAGCTAGCAATGTATAGATCAGGACACCCTGGCAACCTTCTTCATCACAACGACCTCTTAACCCTCTTCCTGGAGCGTGCAATAATTGTGGAGAGATAGGACACTGGTGGTCCACCTGTCCTCATCCGAGAAGACAGATTGGGCAAGTGCCCTTGTGTGGGAACTGTAAGGAAGCCGGTCATTTCACAAGGAATTGTCCTCAAATCTTACGACCACGACAAATGGTTAGATTTGCAGATACCACGCCTCCTGCAGAAGCAGCATCAACTTCTAAGCTCGAGTTAGCAGTGGTACATCACATCACGGTAGAAGAAGAAGATCCGGGGGATTGTACGGATTGTCTCCATATCGAGGAAGACGATGTCGGAGTGTGATCCGTCTACCTAGGAAAGCGCCGGGCTTCTGGCTGTGGTTGTTCACTCAAGAGGTTGGCTTTCAGGTTACAACAGGGGCTATAAACACTCACACAGATGTGTAAAATCTAGTAATATACCCAGAAGGCGAAATTCAGGTCTAGCTGGCAGTAATAGGATCCGGCGGTGAACTTTGACACTCACGGAGAGGAAAACTATGAAGGTTTAGACTTCTAAACTTCCCCTACATGCAAATGAGGTACTACTGAACTCACAGACGAAGTTTCAGCCTGAGATCAAATTCTGACACGGAGATATGAACAGAAAAGTTTTGAGCAAGAAAACTACGGCAATTTCTGGTACCTAGATGGCTATTTCGACCTATAACAGGAGTTTGGCTCGATCAATTTCGAAGTTCTTACAGGATTTGCAGTTCACAGCTTGCTGAACACTCCTGTGAAGTTGGGACTCCTGATTGTTTGTAGAACTCCAGATCTCCTTCCCTGAAGTCGCTGCTCTAGATTAAGAGCTTTTCAGACCCCCTCGGCTTCAGCGGCCGCCCTGAATTACTCAGTCACTCAATCGATATGAAAATTTTTGTGAAATCGTAGCCCTGTTGGCAGAGAACACAACCTCGAAGTTTTGAAGCAATTTCCTCAAATCTGCTGCGAGTGACACTGAAAACCCTAAATCCAACAAAAGTGATTCAATTCTAGCACAATTCAAACTTCAATTGGTCATAACTTCGTCTTTATTGCATCAAATCGATCGAAAATTTCACTGGAAGTGCTTGGCATGACGAGCCCTCTCTCCTTGTGCTCTCAGATTTCGAAGATCCCCCACCAAATGCTCGAACTCCACTCTAGAGCTCTGTTTCTAAATTTAGAGTTTAACAAAAGACAAAAACAGACCAATGGGAGTTCATAGCTCCACTTGGTTGTCCTTTAGTACCATAAACCACGTGGCAACTTAGTTTTACTCATAGGCTACCACGTCAAGCTCCCTAGAGTGCCAACGTAAAACTTAAACTACCTAAAATGACATGGAGCCCCGAAAAATAACTTAAATCAGCTAGAAAGCGTGCATGGACGACAAGTAAGTACAACCCATGAGCGCAAACCCCTATCAACATGGAAACCCTAAGTTATGTACTTTCACAACATAGATAAGCATGATATCATTTGCACAAGCGCAGGAGTGCTTGAACAAGATAGATAACATACTATCAACCTACTAAGACTCAAAATATATAACACAATAGTTTCAACACCGTATGCAAAGGTGTCAAACATATGTATAAAAGACTAGAAGTAATATGAGCTAACTTCTAGAACTACTAAACTCAAACGTCGGAGTAGAAGTCAAGCATGTAGCCGCCAAGTAGCGTGACAACGAACCAGACCCCGGGAAGCGCGAAGGAAAGGAACCTCAGCTGCAGAAGACGACTGCAGCTCAAAAGATGGAGACACCTGAAGAAACGTCATCTTTCACTTTGACGGATGGTACTGTTTGGAATCCTGAGCCGAATTTAGATAGTTGGCCTCCGGAGGAAGCCTTGGATGAAAATGTGTTCAAGGTAAGTACCTAAAGCAAAGGGAAGTCAGAATCTCGTCAGAAGGACGTCAAGAAGAAGAAGCAGCGTAAGGAGAGGTCATCTTTTCCTGAGTGGTCGTCTTCTCCAACTTACGACCGAGAAGATCCGAAGTACTTTGCTCCTGACATTAGACAAGAGGTTGAAGCGATCATGCAAGAAGAGTTGGAGAAGAGACGGAAGATAGTACAGCAGCTTCTAACACCGACTAAGGCAACGCCTGTCTCACGGGAACAGCCGCTAGTCGAGGGAAGACACTCATCTGGTCTTCCACCCAAAGAAGCAGCCACTATATCTTCTCTGTTGGAAACTCCAGTCACTCTTCTGAAAAGATCTCCTTACGACTTCTTGCGAGACTTGTGGAATCAGAAGACGGATGTAACCTTCCAACAGCTATTGGATGACAATGCTGGTTACAGGAAGTTGTTACAATCTGTGCTTCGAGGATCGAGGAAGAGGAGGACAGCTAAACTTCCCAAGAGCACCCCGATCCTAAAGATAGAGCATGAGGACTTGGGAGCCCCAGAACTTGATATGGAGATCCATGGCTGTCTTCTGAAGAAGGTACCCATCGACTCTGGCTCCGGAGTTAACATCATGACTGAAGAAACGGCGCATGCCCTAGGCTTCACTGAGTTCCAGCCTACTCCGAGAATCCTCAGAATGGCGGACCAGACCAGAAGACGACCTTTGGGGCAACTGAAAGATGTCTTGACGGTAATTGGTGGAGTATCTTTTTACCTCACTTACATCATTTTGCGACCTGTAGCAAAGGTTGGATATCAGGTGTTGATAAGAAGACCATGGCTGTATGCTGCAAATGTAAATACCTATTGGAGAAGACATCGTTTGAGATTTCCCAATCCTACACCTAAGCCAGGTGAGAAGACTAAGGTCTCGCTTCCTTGGATCAAGATTGGACACCAAGGTGAAACTCCGTCTACAACCGAGGGGTACACACCAGAAGACTCAGCTGCGTCTTCTGACAGTGATGAACGGTATAATGAGTTTGTGGTGAATAACTTGTGTGCTACAGAAGTAGCAGAGATCGCAGAAGATGTGATCTGTGGATACATTGAGTGCTACGAGATTGCGGAAGAACAACTTCCAGAAGACGAGACTACCGTCTTCCCTTCGGAAGATCCGATAGTTGCTCTTCCAGAAGACGAGACTACCGTCGTCCCTTCAGAAGATCCGGCAGTTGGTCTTCCGGAAGACGAATCTGAATCAGAAGAAGCTCCCAAACCGGAATACTTTGGTGCCAGTGAGTACAGTCACACTGAAGGAATGGTGAACCCGGATGATCTTCAAGAGATGGAGGTTGAAGAAGCTGAAGCTTTCCAAGGTGATCGAGGGCCAACAGTTGGAAGACTTTCGAGAACTTCTGACGGAGTTCCAGGATGTCTTCGCATGGACCATAGAAGACATGAAGGGCATGAAGGGAATACACAGGAGGGGTCTGCATACTCGTACCAGCAATGGTTCGAAGATGTAGATAGAAGTAGTGGACAGTCTAGCAACAGGGAACGGCATCCTCGTGCAGTCCTGTTAGCTAGGCTGGTGTGTCGAGGAGTAGACGCAGGAAGTAACGGGAGTGAGCTTCCCAATGCCATTGTGACTTCTTCTCGGGGAATAGATTGTGGATTTGAGTGCAGAAACTTTGCTCATGTCTTCTGGATGGTGGGTTCCTTGAATTCGCTCCCAATTGTGCATGGGAAGTGTTCTTCTTGAGTGGCGGTGACTGTCAGCAGTTGTGGAAGTGTAGCTTGACTCGTTCAGTAGAGCACTTGGGATCTACGTACGAACGGTCTTACGGGTAAGGGATCCCAGAAGACAGAGTAGTCAGAGCAGCGAAGTGAAGAAGAAAGAAGTCTTCTTCCCACAGCAGAAGACGACATCCTCGAGTAGAAGACGGTGCAACAGTACTCACGTTTGTTGTCTTCCTCCCCAAACTATTACAAGCAGGGATGGCTTGTTAGTCAGGATCCGGACTAGAAGCCTGTCGGAATCTTAATTTACTCTTTTCATCTTGTTTTTCTCTTGTTTGGATTTTCTTATCTTCCCCATCTTCTCCCATCTTCCTTATCTTCTTATCTTCTTCTAGTGAGCTTCCGAGACTTCTATTGAGCTTCCGTGAAGGTGAATGTCGTTGTAGTGCTGCATGAAGATTATTTCCGTAGGCAGAAGCCTGGGAAGGCTACAGGGGGCATACACCCTGTGATTGATCTAACCCGTTGGAATGTGAGCGTGAGAATGAGATGTAACGACCGTTGCTAGTCGACTTCTGCGAAGCAGGACACGCTTCTGGAGGTGTGAGAAGACGAGCTGAACCCCCAGAAGACGAGAATCGCTTCGGGAAGACGGTATCGAGAAGACCGGAAGAAGCTACCTGGAAGCAGGAAGATCGTCTTCCCGAGCTTCTCTGTGAATAGTTGTGTGATATTTTAGTTGGTAGTTGTTTGTTTAGTTCCAGAGCACCATTTGGCGTGTCTGGAAGACGTTTGGTTTTGTGTGGTTTTGTGAGAAGACGGGATTTCTAGGCAAAACCCGTGTGTTTGTGTGTTTGAACAGATCTTAGAACTTAGAGCAGCGTTACTTGTGTAAATCCTCTGTGGGAACGATATCTTGTATACTAAATGGGCAAAAGGAGAAATCCTGCGTCACTACACCCACAAACTTATCAACTAAAAATCTCCATAAACTCATCAACTAAAATCCTCCATTCTAACGACGTCTCTCAAGTTCTCACATGCTAAAAATATCCCACACTCTCTATATTACTCAAGTTGTCATTACGACAATGTGAAAACAAGGATGAGAAGCTCTTCTCTACTCCTCTATTTATACATTCTAGGTTTTTACTTTGGTACCCTCCGGTAACTCAGCCGTAACTACTTTTACCGAATTTTACTAAGATATTACTTAAGGTAAAAGCATTAATCACATGGGCTTTTTATCTTTTCACATGGGCTTATTCCTTCAAAGTCAACAACTTCTAGAAGGATTCTGAAATATTCTCAATGAATCTCGAATTTCCACCCCCCCTCTACACTAGGACCCACTAAAAAAGAAACATGTGGAATCTCTTCTTGTTTTTAATGCCCACAAAGTCCACAACTTTAATCCAACCACTAATATCAAGTCAAAAAGGAGATAAGGGATACTTTCCACCTCCTTTCTACCTTTTAGACAAGATGACAAGATAGTAGTGCTCATTCTTTACAAATATCTGAATTCTGCCAAAAGTACAGCTAAGTTTAACCATAACTAACTTTTAGCTAGTCATGACTAACTTGATACCTCCTTAAAGTACTTTGGCAGCAAATAAACATTCTCAACACTTAGTTATAACTAAACACCTTACTAATAGACAAACTTCCTATGTGTAACATAGGTCGTTACATTTTACCCCCGGACTAAATTTCGCTCCGTCCTCGGAGTGAAGAGAGAACTTTCGTCGATGAAACAACTTCAACTTGTCATGGTTGACCCGATCGAATCTCTTTCCTCCCAACTCCTGAAGGTCATATGTGAAGTTGCTGCACACCTTATCTACAACAAAAGGACCAAAATATCTCTGAAGAAACTTCTTCCTAGCCCTCTTGAATCTGATAGCATCATACAACATAACCCAATCTCCGACTTGAAAAGGTTTTACCTCCCTCTTGCCCAACCGTTTGTTGTAACTCTTCTTTTGATACGCCTGAGCTCGTTCCATCCGGATCATTGCTACCGCTCGGGTCTCTTCCAACTCCATGAGTTGCTCTCTTCTTGATCTGACCACGTCTTCTCTCCTCGACCTTTCAACTTTCGTTAAATAGTTTGAAAAGTATCCAATTCGAATTGGATCGGCAATTTGGACTCCACTCCATAAACCAGTCGAAATGGAGAGTACCCAGTAGAAGTCTTTGTAGTCGTTCGGTACTCTCATAAGATGGCATGTAGCCTCTTATCCCAAGTATGTTTCGCAGTCTCAACACCAGCATCTTTGGCGAGCATCATACAAAATGTAAGATTGGTCTTCTCCGCAAGACCATTAGCATTTGGTTTGTATGAGGTCGTTACTCGTGTCTTGATAGAAAAGTGTTGCAGCATAGCAGTAGTCATGCTCCCTACAAACTCTCCTCCTCTATCCGAGATCAACTCTAACGGACATCAAAATCTTGTGATGATCCTCTCTCATAGAAATCTACCGACTTCTGTTTCATTGGTCTCTCTCAAAGGTCTAGCCTCTACCCACTTGGTACAATAGTCAGTGGCGATTACAATGTATTTATTGCCTCGAGGTGTCTTATTAAGAGGACCTACAAAGTCAATACCCCACTTCTCAAACGGCCCTAATACTAGAATTGATCTTAACGGAGGTGTTCTAATAGACTTTAGAGCAAATGCTTGACATACGTCACAAGTTTTGCAATAATCTAAACACTCTTTGAAAATCCCTCTCCAGTGATAACCCGCATCCAAAATCTTGAAGGCTGTTATCTTACCAGCAAAGTGACCTCCGCAAATAGTTCCGTCGTGAAACTCGTGCATTAGCTTGAATGCCTCCTTCTGACCAACTGCTCTCCTTAGTAACCCATCTGCTCCTTGATGAAACAGAATTCCCTCCACCATGGTGTAAGGTTTGCATCTCTTGATCAACGCGTTACGTTCTCGGGTATGCATACCTTCTGGAAAAGAGCCATCTGCAAGGAAACTCCAGATTTCCTTGTACTCGTCCGATATCTCCTCAATGCTTGTGATGGTCATCACATGTTCGTCTGGAAATGAATCATCAAACGGTTCTTCTCCCTCATCATCATAAGCCCTCGACAAAAGATCAGCATTCGTATGTTTTTTCCTTGGTCTATCTTCGATCACGTAATCGTATTTTGTTAGAAGGGTCTTTCAACGAGCAATATGACCTTCGGCATTAGGCTTATTAAAGATATACTTTAAAGCTTTGTGATCTGTGACTATGGAAAATTTCCCTCCTAGCAAGTAGTGTCAAAATTTCTTCAATTCAAAGATCACCGCTAATCCTTCTCGATCAGTCACGGAGTAATTCTTCTCCGCTGGAACCATCTGCCTACTAGCATAAGCTATAGGATGATCATGCCCGTCTCCATCTAACTGACTTAATGTACATCCGATTGCTACATTGGAGGCATCCGTATACAGAATAAATGCTTTACTCCACTCAAGTTTAGCAAGTATAGGAGCTGTCACCAATGTCTTTTTCAGCTCTTCAAATGCTTCCTTTGCCTTCTGATCATGCACTATCAAGTCAAAATCAACTCCCTTCTTCATGTACATAGTCAAAGCTATTGCTTTGTTTGAGAAGGAAAAGACAAACCTACGATAATATCCAACCATGCCAAGAAACTGTCTCAACTTTGTCAAGTTGATCGAAAATGGAAGATCCACAATCTTCTTCACCTTCTCAGGATCTACCGCAATTCCATTCTTGGAAATGATGTGTCTCAACAATAGACCTTCTTCGCAGCCAAAGATGCACTTCTCTGGATTTAGAGAAGCGTTGGCTTGCTCCAACCGCTGCAAAACTTTGATCACATGATCGAAGTGGTTCTCCTTTCTTCCGTACACACAGAAATAGTCAATGAAATCCCGAACAAACTTCCTTATGAATGGTTCAAACACCTTGTTCATGAACCTTTGAAACGTGGCCGGAGCATTACACAGTCCGAATGACATCATCCGAAATGCAAATGTTCTCCAAGGAGTAGTGAAAGTAGTCAACTGTTGATACTCTTGTGCTATCTTGATCTGGTTATACCCACTATAACCATCACCAAAGCTGTACCACTCATGACTAGCAACTTCCTCCAAAATCTCATCTATAAATGGTAGAGGATAATAATCCTTCTTGGTAACTGCATTCAACTTCTTATAGTCTATGCACACTCGCAGCTTACCATTCTTCTTCTTGACAATCACAATGGGTGAAACCCATTCTGAGTTCTCCACCTCATAGATGAAACTCGCCTCCTTGAACTTGTCTATCTCATCCTTGACCATCATTGCTGTTGTAGGATTGATCCTTCTCTGCTTCTGTCGAACTGGTCTTGCGTTTTCTTCCAATTCGATTTGATGAGTCTCGAGAGTCACCTCCTTCAAATCCTTGTAGCTGAAAGCAAACACATGGATATATTTTCGAAATATATATAGGAATCTATTTTTCTCCTCTTGAGTAACATTGATACCAAACTTCAGGGTAGAGAGTCTTCTCACAATCTCTGCCTCACTCAACTCTTCTTTGTTAGAATCTTTCTCCACTGCTGGTCGAGGCAACAAGTCAATAACACTAAGCTGATGTAATGATTCATCTCGACCAAATCCTTCGTCCTTAGACGAGGATTCTTGATCGTAAGAATCTCCGGTATCTACTTCTGAGACACTCTGATCATCCTCCGTATCAGATTCCCAGTAGTCACTAGTGGGTCTATCAGAGTCAAAAGTCACAACTCCAACACCCGAGAGAGGAACTATCACTCTATGATCTCTAGGTCCAATCCGTAAGTATCCTTTGTGCCACCTATCAGTGGTGCGCACAACTCTCAACCAAGGCCTACCTAGGAGCAAATCATAACTAGAGTCCTTTAACACTTGAAAGGACATCAATGTTTGAACTCCCATCACAGACACGATCACCTTCTCTAACACACCAAGAGGTCTTACCCGTTGCTTGTTAGCCATCTCCATGACAATGCTAGCCGGACGAGTTGGTTCCATCCCCAACTTCTTCATCAACCTCTCCGATATGGCGTTTACAGCCGATCCTCCATCTATCAATATGTCAGAGACGTAGTGACCATTCAACGGACTTCAATCTTTGAAACCCTAGTGCATACCTCTGAAGCATGCACATCCACCACACCAACTCCCACAGACTTTGATGTCTTGCTCTTGGGTTTCTTCTTCTTGCTTCTCTTAGAACTTTGTCCTCCCTCTGAGTTCCCTTCGTAAGCTGGGATTAAGTGCGATCAGTTGTCCAACAGTGATGTTGGCTTTCTGAGCATCCACATCTTCAACCACATCATATCCCGCTTGGGAAGATGAAATGGTGAAATCCGCCATCTCCAGCTTCCTTCTTGGCTCCCTTGGTGTACTCGAAACATTACTCGAACAAGTACTTCTACTTGCTGACTCCTCCATGAAAACCGGTTCATCAGAAAATCGAGTTCTTTTCCTTTCTTGAGCTAAAAGCTCCACCGGTGCATGAGAAGAGTTTGAACTCTCTCCTTTCTCGTAGATGGGATTTCGCACAACATCGATAGTAGCCACCCCCTTGTCTCGTCCTTGTGATGGATTTCCTCCACCCACATTCATTCTGATAGCTTCGGCACCTCTTGCTCCGTTGTTAGGACAACTTCGTTGGAAATGAGAACCTCCACACGTCCAACAAGTGATTCCTCCAAAGTTACCTTGGTTGCCTCTATCTTGATTTCCTTCATGTGGGAGGATTGAAGGTTTCAATCCTCCCACATTGTCTCCACCCTTCTGTAAGACTGTCCGAAACCGTTGCTCCAACTTATCCACTCTTTCGGCATATTGCCGAACTTTCTCGTCGTCCCGTTGCTTCAAATGAGTAAGCTCCACCATGAGCTTCTCATAACTCTCTTCTGGAAGAAATTCTTCGATGAGTGCATTACTCAACGTCTCCCATGTGTCCTCAACTGCACCAGGTGTCTTGCTCTTCACTCGGTCTTCATACCACGTAAGAGCAAAAATCTTCTAAAAACTCTAGCAGTAACAACACCCATTCTTCCTTCCTTCTCACGATGTTTCCCATGCAACTCCTTTTGAAGTCTCGTACAAATGGTTCTACATCTTCATTGTCCTTCCCATGAAACATTGGTAACTTCCCCATCTTGTAACTATTCTTTCTACCCTTCTAATTTTTGTGCAATAACTACTCGCTAAAAGAGTACGAACATCATCAATTCCATTCGCGAATAATATACCATAGGTAAAATAAAAGAAAATGGTTGTAACAACACCTCTTGTGCAATCTCTTCTCCCAAGGTAATCATGAGCCTGAGTCGCATCACCGTCTTCTCCACCATCCGAATGATGATCTCCATCACAACTCAGCCGAGTCCTCTTTTGAAGTCGACAACTTCTCCGTCTCAGCTCTTTGAGTCTCGTCCAACTTCTCGACTACTGAGGTAAGTAGGGCGGCCACATCGACGTACTTGTGTCCTCTTGATAGATCACCCACTCCAACTTAGACAAGGATCTTCTCCTAGAAGATGAATTGGCGCTGGTGACGATGGACCCACTCGAAGACTTAAATCAGTAAACTCCCGCTTCCCTTTAGCTCTCTCGGTTCTGATTCTAGTTGGACAATTCACTACTTTATGTCCCAACCCTCTACAGAAATAACACCACAAGTCGGTTTCTACTCTTCTCCTTGGAGATTCTACTTGAGGTTTTGTGCTAGGGTTCTAAAACTCAACGATAATCTCTTTCGAGCTCTCTCCGACGCTTACGATGACATCTAAACCTTGAGGGAGGTTTCTAAGTCTAACTTTTCAATCTTTCGAACTTCCACTCATGTTGCACCTTCTCAACCATTAAGTGAACAAAATATCTTTGAGGAAAATAACTCTACATCACTTTCTTAACTCTTTCGAGCTTTATACTGAAAATCGTGTATTATACATGCTATACACGAAATAAAATCCAATCTAAAATTAAGAGTCCATGATGATATCCTCATGACCATCGTTTGTACTGATCCTAGCAGACATCTTAAAATCACTCTTGTAAAGATCACACTCTACTTCGTCAGGAGCATTCGTGACCTCCACAGTGAATGTTGCTTTGAACTCAATCTTCTTCGCATCTGCGCCGTTGCTCGCAGAAGCTTCTTGATATAGAGCAAAAAGGGCACCCCAACTGCAATAGATGCTTGATCGCAACGCCTCTATACTTAACTTTGGCTTTTCCGTCTCCGTTCTAACTCCCAAACGTCTCTTCTTCAACCTCGGCACTCGAATTGGATTCCCCATGACGTATCGTCAAGACCTCCTTGTACGTCAAACCGTATATCTCTTAATCGGTAGAGATCTCTCCGCGATTTTTGTGATCTCCAGTAGCTCAACCTCCAAGCTACTAACTAATGAAGTTTCAATAGAAAATTCCTTAATCAAAAGAGATGGTGTTGACTGTACAAATTTTCAGACAACTGAAATTTGTATATTTTCACTATTCTCATGACTTTCAACCTCCTCAACTTTGAAAATTCATGGCTCTCTCTCCATACCACCTTTTCTCCTGATTTCTGTTTTCCTAGATAGCTTATCAGCCAATCTAAAACACTGGAAAGTTTCTCAGGAAAATAAAATTCACAGAAAATCTGACAATGACTGTAAACTTTTTCCAGAGAACAGAATTTCTCAACTCTCACGAATAGACCCTCTCAACTTTGAAAATTCATTGCTCCCTCTCTAGACCACCTTTTCCTATGATTTCTTTTGTCGTAGATAGGTTATCAGCCAAGCTACAGTTTTGGAAAGTTTCACTGGAAAATAAAATTCATAGAAAATCTGACAATGACTGTAAAAATTTCCCAGAGAGCAGAAATCCTCAAACTCGGAAATTTTTCTCCTCTAATAACTTCTCTCTCCTCCTTTCTCTACAACTCTTGTTTCATCTCCTTTCAACTATCCTCAAACTCTTTCTAAGTGAACAAGATGTAAAGAATAACCTCGAATGCGTCATAGATCACTACGAGATACACGGAAGGTTCTAATGTTGCTAACATTGCATTAGCTCTCTCTCCTCCCAACGTTCTCTCCATGTGTTCTCTCATAATCTCTTTTTGTCTAATATAGAACTGAACTCTAAACATTTTCAACGATCCCTTCAAGTGAGGTCCCGACAACGGAACCAAAAATGTAAACCCTCCGTGGTCCTATCGATAAACTACCCCCGATCTCTCAGCCTCCACGATCGTCATCGATGAATCTGCAAATATCGGGTCTGTCTCTCACTCAGGGGTCACCTTTGATGGCTTTGATGGAAGCACACCATGAATCTTGAGGGAAAAATGCTAAGTTCACTCATTCATACACTCACAAACTTATCAACTAAAAATCTCCATAAACTCATCAACTAAAATCCTCCATTCTAACGACGTCTCTCAAGTTCTCACATGCTAAAAATATCCCACACTCTCTATATTATTCAAGTTGTCATTACGACAATGTGAAAACAAGGATGAGGAGCTCTTCTCTACTCCTCTATTTATACATTCTAGGTTTTTACTTTGGTACCCTCCGGTAACTCAGTCGTAACTACTTTTACCGAATTTTACTAAGATATTACTTAAGGTAAAAGCATTAATCACATGGTCTTTTTATCTTTTCACATGGGCTTATTCCTTCAAAGTCAACAACTTCTAGAAGGATTCTGGAATATTCTCAAGGAATCTCGAATTTCCACCCCCCTCTACACTAGGACCCACTAAAAAAGAAACATGTGGAATCTCTTCTTGTTTTTAATGCCCACAAAGTCCACAACTTTAATCCAACCACTAATATCAAGTCAAAAAGGAGATAAGGGATACTTTCCATCTCCTTTCTACCTTTTAGACAAGATGACAAGATAGTAGTGCTCACTCTTTACAAATATCTGAATTCTACCAAAAGTACAGCTAAGTTTAACCATAACTAACTTTTAGCTAGTCATGACTAACTTGATACCTCCTTAAAGTACTTTGGCAGCAAATAAACATTCTCAACACTTAGTTATAACTAAACACCTTACTAATAGACAAACTTCCTATGTGTAACATAGGTCGTTACAGTTCTCACATCCTCCTGATCATCTATCATTTATTTCTCACCGTAATACCTAGCCCTTGATAACATATCTGCCACATGATTGTCTTTTCCTGCAATATGTCTAAACTCTGGGTTCAAGGACTTGATATATGCTATCCACCTCAACATAGCAATATCTGGAGTTGTACAGCTAGTGATCATTCCCAAGAGAGGTAAACAATCTGTCTCCACAACCACAAGTGCTCCTATCAAGTATTCCTTATCACTCTTCATCGTAGTAACTACTCCCCATAGCTCTCTCTTGACTTGAGGGTAGTCTCTCTGCCGTGAACTTAACACCTTAGCTCCAAAATGCACCACATATCTATTTCCATCGTCATCATCCTGTCCTATAGCCCATCAAATGCCAATAGGACTAGTATCAACAGTAATGATAACAGATCTGCCCAACTCATATGTTACATTCCGTAGAGTTGGTGGTGAAGACAACAGATCCTTCAACTTCTTCATAGACTCGCTTTGCTCCTCTTGCCACTGAAATCTTTGCCCCTTCCTCAACTTGTACAACGGATCTGCTACATGTGCAAAGTGTGGAATCCATATATGGTAAAACACACATGCACCTAGAAACCTTCTCACCTCGATAACTGACCCACATGTCTCCTTCATCCTTCGAATGGCATCAACCTTGTTTGGACAAGGTTTCCAACCATAAGACCCACATAGGTGCCCCACAATCAACACCTCTTGTTCTCCAAATACAGACTTTGCTCCTGATAAAGTCAAATGAACCTCCTCCAGTCGACTCAGTATCTTATCACAGTCAGATATGTGATCTGCAACAAACTTACGGCACTCCCTCTGATCCTTTATCTCATTCTTCTCCTCCTCAACACATCCTTTGATCGGCACATCATCAAGGAATGACATAGTTTTTTCAGGAATGAAGTCTCTCAAAACTTTGTTCATGCCATTCATCATATGTGCTACAGAATTGGTATTACCTTGTGACAAGGTGCACATCCTTAGTAACCCCAAAGGTGTCCTCATTGTAGTCAAGTCTCTACTTTCAAAGGATAATTGAAACTGATCATAACCTGAATATAAGTCTCCCATTGAATAGATAGCACGCCCAGCAAAAGCCTCTGCAAACTCGTCTACAATAGGTCTTATACCCATATTCCTGATATTCACCTTGTTAACTGGCTGCATATCTTGAATGAATCTCAAAGCTCCACTCTTCTTCGGAACAATAAACCATCTGCTAGAGTAGAGAGCTATAGATGGTTCCAAGATACCCATCCTAATCCTCTCATTGAGCAAGTCTATCAGCTTTGGTAGATGAGCTCTAGGCACAGGAATAGGACGTAGATTCCAAGACACATGCGGTATAGTAAAGATTATCATAGGTGCAACTACACTTAGATCTACACATCCTACTTCATGTGGCTCAAACGCAAACGCCTTACCATGCTTAGATAGCATCTCCTTGAAGCTCTTCTTCTCTTGCCCAGTAAGAAATCCATCACCTCCAATCCTCAGCTCCTTCAGTGTTGTTTCTGTGAACTAGTGCCCAATTCTTCTCGGTCCTCTGAGCGTCGGTTCTCGTGCAGCTTGCTCCATCTTCTGATTGTAATCGAGTGGTAAAGACAAAACCACTAGTTTGACTTTCTTCGCCACTGACTTGTACTTGGTCTCCACATACACCTCTTGTCGATCTATAAACTTATCAATTACATCATAAAGCTCCTTGGAGCTCACTCTCACCACTCTATCTATGTCATCTATAGAACTTTCTACTATAGATTTCAACTCCCATATAGTATCTACCAAATACTGCTCTTCAAACACTCCAGATATGTATTCATCTCCTGCTAACTCTCCACTGTCCCACAAAGACTGCTGTACATACTTCACATGTTGCCTCTCAAACCTCTTTAGATTCTCAACCTTCCTATAACACACTGATCCACATGACGTCAATCCTAAGAAGCTAGTGGATAAAGCTTCCTGCTCTACTGGATCAGGCGAGAATCCTTTCTCTACTGTACCGTTGAAGTCTCGCTCTTGAGTGGTACTCTGCCAAAACCCCTAGACTCTCTAAATTCTTGAGTAATCTTAGGTAGTGGACGGTCTCTCAAGCTATCGCGATTTCTCTCATGTTCTGCAGCAACGGTCAAAAACTGAACAGCTCTTCTGCCATCTCTACTACGTATCCTAGCATAGGCTGAACCATCATCCATAACTCGTGTCTTAATTCTAACAGCAGTATTGTAAGGTTGCCCTAGAATGATAGGATAGGTTGACATATCTTGTACAAAGAAATTCTGAACATCACTGATGTCACCTACAGTTACCTTGATGTTGGGACAAGCACCATAGAGTTCTCCCCTCTGGTTGTTGGCAGCACGGATGAGCCATCCATGGTCGGTGTCTATGGGCCACCTCCCATGCTTGTACAGCTCCTTAGATATCAGATTAATCTCCGAGCCGTGATCAATCAATGCCACCACAGGTTCCTCCAGATCTCTCAACTTCACCAAGGTCTCTGTGGTTGCTCATGCCCAATGGTTGTGAGAGTAATGGCTCTTCTGCGATGCTTCCACCTCATCTTCAAACCTCACGTGCTGATACGAACTCCCCTCTGATACTTGAGAGCAGTAACCAGCAATCTCATCTTCCTCATCCTCCGATAGTCTGGTCCCTAGAGCGTTAAGCGTAGCTGCTTCACCCAAAATTTGATGTTTCCTCTTGATGATATCTATGATAACCTCATGGAACTCACGCTTTGCAATCCCAAGAATCTCACCCAAGGTAAACTCAACCTTCCCATTCAAGATACGATTCTCTAACACATGCTTCAAGTCTGTAGCAATCTCAATGTCAGACTGAAGTTTGTATGCAGGCATCTTACCCTTCTCCTTGCTTCTCCCTTTCTCCTTTGGTGTTGTAGATGGTAGATCCTCCATAGTTTCCTCCCGAGTAGGTGTTGTCTCCTGCCTTGCCTCTGGTCTAGCCCTTTCACTCCTTGTAGCAGGTCGTTTGGCTGTAGAAGCCTCACCTGCATCCTCCCTCCTGCGTTTTTCTTCTAGTATAGCTTCATGCTGACTTCTTGCAACATAAGCGTACACTGACATAGTATCCACAGGGTCATTCCATCCTGTAGTTTCTCGAATTGAGTTGCCAATCCTTCGTAGCACATCCTTGTCGAGCTCTGTTCTAGCTACGGTCCACACTACATCAGACCACAACCCAGTAGTCCCTTTTTCTTTCTCCATCTCCACTTTCACTCCACATGTAGCAGCATTCACAAGAGAAACAACATGTGATGCTGATATCTCATTCACAAGTCTTTTCATACCACCCTTGCCAAAGTTGGTTCCCAACATCATCCTAGTCTCTCTCAGATGGATCTTACCATCTTTGAAGAAGATCAGATCTTTCCTCAATGCATCTGAAAACTCCCCACAATCTCTTCTTACATGGTCTAGGCTATCACACCAGATACAACGATGAACAAAGTCTTCTCTCATCTGAGGTCTCTGCATAGCAGGCTGTACATTCTGCTCCTTCTCTTCTAGCCTAGTGAGCTTAAGCTTAAGTTCCTTCATACCCTTAATCAACTCATCAAGCGGTGAGTCTTCCTCTCTAACAATTACCAAAGTGGGCTTAGTAGGCAACTCCTTGACAGGAATTATCAGAGGTGCTGCTTCCCTTACCACCACCTTGTCCCTTCTTCTCTATCTCTTGGTCAGCCAAGAGACAGCCTCTTCAACCTCCTTCCAGTCAGTCTTCAATCCTCTCTCCTCACTCTTGTCTTCCAGCAACAGCTCAAGCTTCTCCTGATCAAGTCACGTCCGCTGCTTGTAAGAAAAGCTCGGTCTTCTCCACCTCCAGTGTAAGCTTCTCTGTCCTAGAAAGCTGAGCATACTGACGATCAAACTCCCTTAACAACTCATTTACAGACAAACTTTTGTTAGGCTTAACCACCCACTCCAAGAACGTTCTCTTGGTCACCCTCTCTGAATCTTCAGTGTAGTACTCCTCCTTCAAAGCGCGCATAAAGCTCTCACAACTCTGTCCTTGCTGCTGCTTGAGCTCCCTCACACGCCCACGAATGTCAGGCACAACAGCAAGTTCAAAGTTCTCCACCATCTCCTTCTCATGTACCTTGTTCACCTCCATCTCCCTAGCATAGTATCGCACGTACTTGGAAATATCTGTCCCCTTGAACTGGTCCATCTGATGCACCACAGATTGCAACGCCTTGGTTGCTAATACCTCCTTCCTCTCTGTGCTCTGCTGCTGCTGCATAAACATGGAAAAAACTTGGAACATCTTCATCGTAGTAGCATCCAACTAAACAGGTTGCTGAGCAGCAGCAGCACCTCCACTTGATGATCCTTGGTTGGTCATGATATCTGATCCTGTAACACTCTTAAGAAAACTCCCACTCTAGGTGTTTCACGTCGAGTTCACCAAAAGAGAGTATGTCGGAGTGTGATCCGTCTACCTAGGAAAGCGCCGAGCTTCTCGCTGTGGTTGTTTACTCAAGAGGTTGGCTTTCAGATCACAACAAGGGTTATTAACACTCACACAGGTGTGTAGGATCCTCTAATATGCTCAAAAGCGAAATTTAGGTCTAACTAGTAGTAATAGGTTTAGGCGGTGAACTTTGACACTCAAGGAGAGGAAAACTATGAAGGTTTAGACTTCTAAACTTCCCCTAAATGTAAATGAGGTACTACTGGACACACACACGAAGTTTCAGCATGAGATCAAATTCTAGCACCGAGATGTTGACAGAAAAGTTCTGAGTAAGAAAATTACTGCAATTTCTGGTACCCAGATGGCTATTTCAACCTAGAACAGAAGATTGGCTCGATGAATTTCAAATATTCTCACAGTATTTGAAGTCTACAAGATGCTGAACATCCTTGTGAAGTTGGGACTCCTGATTGTTTATAGAACTCCAGATCTCCTCCTCTGAAGTCGCTGCTCTAGATTAAGAGCTTTTCAGACCCCCTCAGCTTCAGCGGCCGCCCTGAATTACTCAGTCGCTCAATCGATATGAAACTTTTTGCGAAATAGTAGCCCTGCTGGCAGAGAACACAACCTCGAAGTTTTGAAGCAATTTCCTCAAATCTGCTACGAGTGACACTGAAAACCCTAAATCCAACAAAAGTGATTCAATTCTAGCACAATTCGAACTTAAATTGGTCATAACTTCGTCTTTATTGTCTCAAATCGATCAAAAATTTCACTGGAAGTGCTTGGCATGACGAGCTCTATCTCTCTGTGCTTCAGATTTTGAAGATCCCTCACCAATTGCTCGAAATCCACTCTAGAGCTCTGTTTCTAAACTTAGAGTTTTACAAAAGATAAAAATGGACCAATGGGAGTTCATAGCTCCACTTGATTGTCCTTTTGTGCCTTAAACTACCTGGTAACTTATCTACACTCATAGGCTACCACGTCAAGCCCCCTAGAGTGCCAGTGTAAAACTTAAACTACCTAAAACGACACGCAGTCCCGAAAAATAACTTAAATCAGCTAGAAAGCATGCATGGACGACACGCAAATACAACCCATGAGCTTAAGCCCTATCAACATGGTAATCCACCTACTAAGACTCAAAATAGTGTTAACACCGTATGCAAAGGTGTCAAACATATACATAAAGGACTAGAAGTAATATGAGCTAACTTCTAGAACTACTAAACTCAAGCGTCGGAGCAGAAGTCAAGCATGTAGTCGTCAAGTAGCGCGACAACGTTGTCTAGGAAAATGCAAGGTTCGTGACTGTGGAGATGTAGTGTGTCGAACAAAAATAAGAGAGAGAGAAACAACCACGAGAACAAGCATCGTAATGTATACCAACTCTTACTTTATATACACTTTCGATTCTTCTTCTCTAAGAATGCAAAACAGAGAAACAAACCAGAGCGGTCTGTAATCTACACCAACCCCTCTAAAATGAGTCTTGAATCTCAACCCAGACCCAAAACTATCGAAGCGTAGCTCAAAGCAAAAGAAACATCTCTTTGCTAACAAAAAGAGCTACACCCGCATCACACTATTCAAACCCAAATCCAAACAACGTCCATGTACAAGCCGTTAGCTAAAGCTAGCTACCACAAGTTGTACATAACCAACTAGATCTCTAACGAACTCAAAAAGAGCAAAAACCATAGCGAAGAAACCAAAAAAGACTTATATGAGAACTTTCTCTTTTCATCAGATGGTCTTCAGATCGATATGGTCTTCTTCTCTGACTCCGTTGGCCTAAGAAACCCTCAGATCTGATTCTCGACAGCCGAGATATCTCCGATTTTCAGTCGCACGTGATCAAATCTTCAAAAACTCCTCCCTACGGCTTAAAATCGCACACACCATGCAAACGGATCATCTAAACTGATATCCATCTTCTCTGATAGATAGATCTAGCTACACTGAACCCAACGAGACTCCAAACAAGCCGTGTGGAGTATCCTTCGCAAAACCACGCAAGAAATTTGGTCACAAGATGTAAAAAACTGACGTAAATCGACTCCTTGCGGCTCAAACTCGCTTACCACACCCAAACCAACAATCAAATCCACATACGATCTTCTCCTATGTGTAGGTGAAGACTCCATGATCGCATAAGCATCAAGAACGAAGAGCTTGGCTCACCGATCGCAAAGAACAATCCAATCTCAGATCGCAAGTGATGAAAAACTGACGTAAGCACTTCCCTGCAGGCCAATTTCACTCAGAACCCCCAAATTGCCTGATGAAACTTTGTATCGTCTTCAATTTCCTGAAGAACTCAGCGTTCTGATCCCGATGGATCCAAGGACAACAAGTTTGGACTCCGAAATGATCTGAACGATCCAACTCTCCTTCACATATCACTGAAGCTCTCCAAATCTCTTCCCTGCGTCTCAATTTCTACCAAAACACACTCCTAGATCCGTCTCTTCACGAACCGTCTTAACCAACGAATAGCCTGCACAGGTCAAAACCCAATGACATCTTGCGCGCATGCATTGGACTTCCTAATTCTCCAAATCGTCCACCGACAGGTCGTAAAATCAAACTATCCCCTTACGTTGTATGTGAAAGTTTTCTTAGATAACGAGCAACAAGGCCCCTTGCGTCCTTATTATAGCGCTAGGAGTCGTAAATACCCAGTCAGCAATAGTAAGCTAGGGTTTAGCTTGATTTTCTTTTCTTTCGAGTCTCGTAACTTCATCATTAGATGTCCAAATGAAGTAGATGAAGTGTCCATGGGAAGCCAACAACAAGCTCTACCCTTTGATGTAATGAAAGTGAAGATCCGAAGTTGTGCAAAAAGCTTGTAAGCTAAAAGCCTAGCTTGTTTTTTCCATCTTTCGAGTCTCATAACTCCTCCACTAGGCGTCCAAATGATGTAGACGAAGCACCCATGGAAAGCTGACAATGAGCTCTACCCAGTGATGTAATGAAAGTGAAGATCCGAAGTTGTGTAAAAAAACTCATTTGTCCTATGAGTGTCTTTGGAGCGATAATGATAAGTATCGAAAGTAGATTTTCAGATAGGCGTCGGTCCACGACACGTCATCCACCCCCTCTAAACTTGTACATCCTACGGTATGCACCAGAGATACCAACCAAGGAGCGGACCGGCTCCTCTTGTCGTCCTACTTCCTGTCGTAGTCAACCTCATCTTCAAGCTCTATCGCATAATCCTCATCCTCAAACTGAAACTGTGTCAAGTATCTGCTAGATCGATCTCCTCATCTCTCTTTTTAAAAATCTTGACATGTTTACCTACCATTGGTATCTTCAAGCTCGTTACGTCCAACTCTTGTAGGGCGTAAGTTGCGTTGTCATGAACCTTCTTCATCACATACGGACCAAACCATCGCTTGGAAAACTTTCGCAGTGCACTATGTTGGTTGTCTAGACTGTTGTCATAGACTAACACCCAATCACTTTCCTTGATTTTCTTAGATCTTAAACAATGTCGCTAATCAAATCTGACTTTGTTCTTCAACCGCGCTTCTCGTAGTCTATCCAAAGCAGCTTGGATATCCACAGGTCTTCTCTCTAACTATCTAATTCGAATAGCAAGAAGTTCTTCCCTAGTCAGATTGTCCTTCCAGGGTAACACAATCCATGTCAGAGCGCGTTCTTCATTCGGCATGATAGGTTTCTGACCTGTGATGAACTCCACCGGCATGTAATATGTTACCGAGCTGTGCGTCGTTCCATCTGTCCATAACGCAAATGATAAGAGTCGAGATCACTCATGCACCCTTTTGTTGCAGGTCTTCACCAAAGACGTCACATGAGCGGATGACCACGTTCGCTCTTGGCTTTCCCTTTGGGGTTGTAAGCAGTTGTCAGTGATAACCTCACCCCACACTTTGCAAAGAATTCACGAGCCTCATGTGCATCTAACTCTCCCACATATCCATTCGACAAACAACCTCTTCCAAGAGAAATCTACATACCTCTTCAGTTGTCTTTGTCCAAAGCGTCCTACCCTCAACTTGATTTGAAAGATCTTCTCGAACGAGTAGTATCTCATCTGTCACAATCCAGTTGGCATAGTCACCAAGTCTACGACCCACTTGAAATGGATTGTCAATGGATAAGTCGAGTATAATCCGTCTTGATGTCGGATGTTCGAATACATCTGACATGTCAAACAAGACTCCACAAAAAATATGACATCCTTGTACATGTTTTACCACCAGTATCGCTCTTTCATCTTCATAAAAGCGGTACAAATCTCTCGATGTCCACCCCAAAGACCTCATGAAACGCTCTGAGCAACTTCTGTTGATATTCTTTGTCGCAAATCACTCGTAGCGGTATCTCACCTTTCTGCTTCTCTGCTTTAACCGCTTTCAAAGAAATCCATCATGCAACATGAAGTTGTAGGTATTCCTTCGAACTCTCCAAAACCTCTCATCTGTCCAACTGTGTGTCTGATCATCGTGCTAAGGTACCTTCCAATGTCAAGCAATTCATCATCATACAACCCTTCAACAAACAACTCATCTTCCCTTCCTGTGTGTGCAATCGACTAAAACTTTACACCCACATAGTCAATATCTTCAACCATCTCATCCTCCTCATCATATCGAGCTCGAGATAACATAACTGCCATCGGATTTTCCTTCTCTATGATATGTCTAAAATCTGAATTCAACGACTTGATATATGCGATCCATGGTAACATCGCAATATCAAGAGTGATACAATTTATGATAATCTCTAACAACGACAAACAATCAGTTTCAACCACCACTGCTGCTCCAATCAAATACTCTTTCTTTCATGGCTGAAACAATATCCCATAGTCCTCTCTTCACTTGCATGTATGCACGTTTAACACCTTCGCTTCGAACCCAATCACAAATCTGTCTCCATCCTCATCATCTTGTCCTACTGCCCATCCGATTGCAACTGGACTTGTATCTACAGTAAGAACCACCGGCCTAGCACTCTTGTAACCAATCCTTCTCAAAACTGGAGGAGATGATAGTAAAGACTTCAGTTTCTGTACCGCATCGGTATGCTCTTCTTCCCATCTGAACTTATGGTCCTTGCGTAACAACTCATATAATGGATCCGCCACATGCGCATAATGAGGAATCCAAATGTGATAGAATACACAATCACTCAAAAATCTTTTTATTTCTGTCAACGAGTTGCAAACCTCCTTCATCTCTCAGTCGCATCCACTTTATTCGGATCTGGGTTCCGACCAAACGATCCACACAAATGACCAACGATTAGAACTTCTTTAACCCCAAATGTAGATTTCGCACCTGACAGCGTGAGATGAACTTCCTCAAGTAGAGATAGGATCTTCTCACAATCTGCGATGTGATCGATGACGTATTGTCGACACCCCCTCTCATCTAATGCTTCATCCTTCTCATCTTCACACATCTTTTGATTGGGATGTCAGCCAAGGACGGCTAGATGAACTCGATTGCGTTTGTGATTGGAACAATTTAATTTAAGAATTTAAGAAGTGATTCGTGATTCAAGAACTGTATCGTCCTCTTCTCATCTTGATTCGGATCCTAGCATAAGCAGAATCCCTTCAACTAAAAGAGATGATATGCTTCAAGGAGATGCTTTCGCGACATGAGAAACATTTGCTATTGATCCGCACGAGATCAGATGTGAGATCCTTATGTTGTGACTTCGATGGTTATTTTCACAATGTCACACGCACCTTGGAAGCTAAAGCCAATACTAGTGCAAAGAGCTCATTTGCTTAAACAGGTAGAATTGTTGAAGAAGGAAGTAGGATGGAGATATTGGAGCTGTCGTTCACGCCGTATTCCAGTCAATGATTTACGATGCCAAAGAATAATGGATCACTATGATTCATCCAAGACATGCAGCCTGTGAACGCAGTGAATATGAGGAATGCAAGAATAGGACCGATCGTAGACGAGTTTGCTGAAGTACTTGCAAGGAGGACAATTTATTTGATGAGAGATCTCTACTCAATATACAACCAGTTTCAGCTGGCAGAGAAGAGTAAAGACAAAGACGTTGCGACGATTTTAATTTTTATAGATTTTTGGATTGATGATGGACTGGCGGATCGACGATGAAGCATGGTAAATAACAGTATGTTGTTATTTATGGACCATCAGTGAACCATTGTTGGTAGAGCGTGAGAATTAATAACAAGTTGTTATTTAAACAGGACCATCGGCAAACAGAACGGTGATGGGCATGACAAGCCTCTGATCTTTGGCTCGTTGATGACAAAAACACTAAGTTGTTATTTAAAGAACACCGTCGGCAGACGGATCGTCAGCAAACAGCAGATCACCAACAAAATAGATGACAAACATGAACAAGTTTTATTTACAAGAGACCTTCGATGGACGCCAGTGAACATGAGAAACAACGACAAGTTGTTATTTCCTAAATGTCGGCTCGCAAAGGACCGGTGGCACATGGAGCCGATGAAGAGATAAAAATAGCAAGAAGTGGTTATTTGCATGGATAATAACAACTTATTGCTATTTATGATAAATAAATTCTATGTCCAAAAGAAAGAAAAAAGTTTCGAGGAAGATTCTAGAGGTTTTTCACAGACTGTGATGGATGTAAGGGGGTGCTTAAGAGGTCATCTTGTACATACGACTTGTTGGTGGATATATCGAGAAAATGAGAGGTCCAGTGCATGCACGTAAGGTGTCATTGGATTCGGATTTGTCTAAGCTACTTAGATGATAAGATGGTTCGTGTAGAGGCGGATAGTGCTATGTGTTTTGGGAGAAATTGAGACCTAAAGAGTGAGGATTAGAGTTTTAAGTTGCTTGTGAAGGAGAGTTAGACCGTTCTGGCTGTTTTAGAGTCCAAACTTGTTGTCCTTGGGTCCATTGGGATGAGAATATCGAGTTCTTCATGAGATTGAAGATTTTACGAAGTTTCATCAAACGGACTGGGAGTGTTGGGTGAATTTGGCTCGTGGGACAGTGCTTATGTCAATTTTTCATGCTTCTACGGCTTGAGGTTGGACTGTTCTTTGTTATCGATGGACCAAGCTCTTCGTTCTTGGTGTCTATGCGATCAGAGAGTCTCCATCTATGCATAACAGGAGACCACACATAGATTGGATTGTTGTGTTGGACGTGGCAAGGGAGATTGAACCACAAGGAGATCGATTTATGTCAAAATTTTTGCTTCATGCAGCCAAATTTCTAATGTGGTTTTGTGAGAGGAACTCCAGATGACTAGTTTGGGGTCTCGTTGAGTTCGGAGTAGTCAGATCAACTTATGAGAGGAGACAAATCTCAAATCAAACGATCCGTTTGGGTAGTGTGAGTGATTTTAGCTCGCATGGAAGATGTTTAGAAGGTTCAGTCACCTGCAATCAAAAGTTGGAGTTATCTGAATGTTGAGGGTTAGATTTGATGGTTCTTGGTGCCTTTGGAGTCAAGAGAGCAAACCCTACCTATATTCTGAAGATCGTTTGAGGAAAAGAGGAAGTCTTCATTTGATCTTTTTTGAGTTCTTCGCTACGGTGTCGTGTTGTGACACGGCTCCATGTGAATTTAGTGTAGAACTTGTATTGTGTTATTTTTACGTCTCGTGAATCTTTTCATGTAACTCATTTGACAGCGTATTAGGTGCCATGTCCACAGTTATCTAAGATGTTAGATCACATAATAATGAGACATGCCAGCTCAGCGTGGACATTCGCTAAACCCTAAACCCTAAACGCCCCCACCTTGTGTGGGGGTGTTCTTCTTTAAGTGATGTTTCGTGAGTGTATCTTAGTGTCTTACGTGACGGATGAGGAGCTACGAGAGTTGTATTTATAGATGGAGGACTGATCTGAGTTCCGGATCTTCTATTTCCGCATCCGTTCCATATCAAGCTTCACTACATCCATCACGATCATTTTTTACAGTGGTTCATTGTCTACTTTGGTGATGAGTTCATGGGGAGGATGATGGATTTATCTACTCTAGTGATCTTGTCGATCTTCACATACGGAGAGAATTGAGACCTGATTATGTACATCTTACTTTGATGGGTGAATGGACCAGAATTTTCCTGCCAACGTCTCTTTCAACGTCTGGGTTGATATTCGATGTCATTGCCGACAAAAGATCAACCATCGTGCGTGGATCGAGAAGAACTTTGGTGATGAGTACTGTAATCAAGTGTTGGCTTCCTCATTCTCTTTTGTAGTACTTTTCATCGTAGATCGATTCAAGATCATCATCTTGACTTTGTATTGAATCTTGAGTATTCTCGTGTTGTTGTAATCTCTATCGATTGACGAGGATGATTATCCTAAGGTTGGAGCTCGAAGTATATTTGTTCAAGCTTTGAAGGGGTGAGAGTGTTTTAGGGTTACAACTCGTTCTATGCTGCCAAGTAGGAGATAAAGTGATCTCTAATCCCTTTTCTCATTGGTCCATTTTTGACCAATCAAGTTCATCCGAGTTCCAAGGACGGTTTTGGGATTTTTTTGATTTTCTCAAGGATAATTCGCAAAGGTGTGAGCTCTTGTGGGAATCTTGAGTTGAGCTACAATTTAGAGGTAAAGATCGATCGATTTGGAGCTCTGATCGAGGTGTTATGATCATTCAAAGTTATGGGGGTCGAACCGATATCTCGCATCACGTTTATGAGTGTCTCGAGAGTTTGAAAGATGATCTTCTAGTGTTGTCAAGGGGATTGGATTTTTGACGCCGTGCTGGTTGCACTGATGTAAAATAGTCTTACATTAAGGTTGGATTTGATCTCAAAATGGTCGATTGAAGTTGGCTGTGACAATTGAGAGATAGAAGTAAAACCGTTTTTCTTCGATTCAAGGATTGAGTTGTTCCATGAGCATGTGATCGAATCTCTAAGTGAAAATTTCTAAGATTAGAATGTGCACTATCAAATTACTACATGTGAAATTTCAGTTCATTTGGTTAAGAGAAGGTGTTGGAGTCGTGGATTTTTGCCACCGTGGTCTATAAAGCTCATAAGTTAGCACAAACAAAAGGTTTGGTCCATTTCGAGCAATTGGTTGGGGGTTTGAAGCTGAAATTTCAGAGAGTAGTAGTGAAGGGTTAGAGGGAATTTCTTGTGAAATTTGAACCTAGTTGGAAGTTCGAGGTGGGAGCACGAGGTTGTCAAAGTATAGATTATAACGTGGTGGGTTTAGAAGGAGAAGAGTGATTTCACCTACTTGGCTAACTTCGATCAAACGACTTGAGGTTTGGAGGTGGAACTTCATGGAAGTACTGCAAGGGAGATGAAGGAGCTATGTTGTGAATTAGCACGGAGATAAGACATCACACTATGTCAAAGTTGCTGATTGAAAATCTCCAAAAACGATATACCGTTGTCTTCGGCATCACATCTTGAGCTCATTGGTTACTTGCTGTGTGTATGCCTTATCTTATTGGGAAGCTTGTGCAATAGGACTATCTTTTGTTGTAAGGTTCATCTTGAATCATCCTCATATTAACGAACCATAGGAAGTCAAAAAGTTGAATGTTTAGGTAGCTTGTCGAAGAAAATCAATGAAAAGAGTATTGCTAATATATATTTGAAGGTGCTCTTTTTGTGATGTAAGCACATGTTTATCATGTTGAATCCTTTTTGTACTTAGAATAAGATTGAACGTCCAGTTGTGATGTGTGGTTCACGTGTGTTACACTTGGGATCAAGTTAGGTAAGTAAAAACCAAGACAAAGCTTGATAGATTAAGTATTGAGGGCATTAGTATTTCATCGACTAGGTCCAAGGTCTCTCTCTACAGCTAGATACATCGTGTATTCTCATATCAAACTTCACGCAGAAATTTGCTTGATCATACCCCCAGTACGTTCCGTGAGCTTGATCATACCCCTCTTAACGTTTGGTTGCTTGATCATACCCCTGACGGATTATTGACACTCGAACCAATCATCTTATCTTTTGGTTCATCATTTTAGTACTTTCAACCTCGACTAAATATCAATGTAATTCAAAATATTTGACATTAAGGACGCGTTAGACTATCCATATTCTCATTCCTCTAATATGTGCAGTCTCACATCTGAATAACATCACAAAGTGATTGGTTTGATAGGCAATAGCCAGTCAGGGGTGTGATCAAACCAGAAAACGTTAAGAGGTGTATGATCAAGCTCATGGAACCTATTGGGGGTATGATCAAGCAAATTTCTGAACTTCACGCTGTCGTATTGTACATAGGTCTGTACAGTGAAAAGTAATGCAAAGAGATTTTTTTTCTATATTGTGTAAAGGAAGCTGCCCTGCAGCTTAACAAGCTAGGCAAGAGCTAAGCTGGAGCCATGCTTGACAAGCTGCCCCCTAGCTTGAGTTGGAATATCACCCTAAAGGAGTCGAAAAACATCAGAATGCAGAGCTCGACGAGGAGAGCGGCTTCGTGCTTCCAGTTTTGACAGAAAGTGCTTTAAGTAATAGTTAGCACGTGTTTTAAACTGAGAAATATACGAAAGAGGGAAATCTGTGGATTCTGATTCGTGACTCGAACTCAGAATCCGATTGCGTAGGTGTGTAGGTGTTCACAAGTACTATAGTTTTGACTCTTTACTTGTTTAAAACGGAGTTGTATAGAGAAGTTAGCATAGAGAAAGCTAGTAAAGACTTTACAAGAAGATTTCCTTAGTAAAGCATATGTATAGACTGTAAAAGTTTTTTGAACGGAACCAAAGGCCATCGTAGTGATAGGGCGCCTGCCTAGGAGGGAAGTGGTCTCAGGATCAATCCCTCCTGGCCTCTGGTTCCTATTCTGGCATGTTGACCTCCCGGATGGGAGTCTATGTTGGGTATGCAGCCATGTCCTGTATACCTAGGGGCGGGAGACCGGTATCTCTCTTAATCGTGGACTTCCTGGTCTAAGCCTCCGCATGCCTCCCGAATATACTATGGGAGATACCTGGTGCACATATGGAGGGCTGTGAGCCCTGTGGGGCAGCCTCATAAGTGTTGGGACTTCGGCCTACATTGGATGGCTTGTAGTATATTCAGGATGGCATCAAGAGCACAGGAAACTTTTGTTAATTAGTTAAATAACCATCGAGTCAGCTTAAGATGGGGAACGAGGCTATGAGAACCTTTATTAGTGAAGGGGTAGAGTTTGTGGAGGCAACTGTGAAACTTGTATTAAAAAGGGGTCAACTTTGTAAATAAAGCCCTGTACGCATAAAGACAGCAGGGGGGCAGCTTAAGCTAGGGCCCTGCTTGTGATAAGTGACTGCACTTATAAGGACAGCAGGGGCAGCTTAAGTTGGGGCCTTAACTTTTAGGTTTAATACCTGCGGCGGCTGGAGATCGGGGGGACACTTTTCAAGGGAGTTTTCTGAGAGAACTGAAGCGGAAGGAGGAGGATTAGGGATTGGGGGTTGAGGATACGCAGGAGAAGCTAGGAGGCTGGAGAAGGTCAAATTGCTCACAGATTGAATTGGGAGAGCATCGTAAGAGAGAGAGGTAGGAGTTTTAGGCTTGGACGTTGTTTAAATAAACTGTTCTGGGGAGAAATTACTCTCAAGAGACAGTTCTATTGAGAGAGATCGTTTGGAAATCTACAGGAGACTTTTGATCGACGTTGGATCAGATTTCTGAGAGTTTCAGTTGAGGCAAGGGGAGGAATAAGATTCAGGGGTCTGAATTTCTCTATTAGGTTCGGATTGAGACGTACTGGATAGACTTTTGGCTTGACGAGTGAAGAGAGGTGTGCAGGAGAGGAAGAGAGAGATTTTCTGTACAGTTGGAGAAATTGGTGGTGCAGACGACACTGTAATAAAGTTAATTGAATCTTGAGAGACCTATCTGTGTACCCAAGGTGTGTTTGAGTGCTTGTTTTTGTAATTGGTGGACGCAAGAAGCAGGGTTTTGGAGATCTCATCGTCAGCGGTTACTTGTCTTTCTCTTCTGGTCGTTTTCTTGGATCGATCACAGTCAAGAGGTCCGCCCTCCCCAAGAAAGACTCTTGCTTCGACATCTGGTGCTTCCACTAAGAGCAATTGGGGTGATCTGTAAGCCGGCCTGTCTCTCACCCAGGGGTACCTCAGATAACTAGGATTACTAGTGCACCTTAATTACAAAGATTCTATCATACCCATGCTCACTTCACTCAACACTCTGACCCGTATGGTCACATCGGTCCCTCTAATAGCGTTCCTGCAAACAAGTTCTAACCCCGCCCTCCACATTGCATCACATAGTACTCAAGGACTCCCAAGGTCTCCAATGCTCACTTTACTTATAGACATGAAAATGAGAGTGTCTTCCACCTTCTCAACTCCTCCTTATATACTCTACAACTTCTTACCGTGGTAACTTTCACTAAGTTACGTTACCTCATGGTAAGTGCGCAATCCAAAATAGTAAAACTTCTAAAGGCTACTAAGACTTAAGAATAGCACACACATTACTTGTTCTACTTTACTAAAGTAAGAGATTCTCCTACTTTAGCTTTTGTAAAGTGTTAACTTTCCACGCTATCCAGTCGAAAGACGACAACACACTAATACGTCTTTTGAGGAGCATCTTTAGATCTTTGTGCATGACTTTTCATCATGCATCCAATCAGCGATGGTCAACAAAGTCACATACTTTTGGAAAGCATATTTAGAGCTCCGCACTTGTCCTATAGTGCCATAGTGGAACCTCTAATAGTTTCCTCAACTTAGTTATAATTATCTCAGCTAGTTATGACTACTTTTGATCACTCTAAATTTAGATCTTCAAACTAGAGTAACCTTTAAGATAGTCATACCTAATGAAATGTATATAAGCATACACACAAATAATGGGATACTTGTGGTGTGACATTTACCCCCAGACTTAATTTTCACTCCGTCCTCGGAGTGAAGTATCACGTTTGATGGAACTTCTTTAGCTTGTCGTGGTTCACTCGGTCGAAGAACGTACCACTCCTTTCTTGAAGATCGTAGGTGCCATTACTCCACACTTTGGAGATGATGAAAGGTCCAAAATATCGACGTAAGAATTTCTTTTGAACTCGCTTGTGCCTAATAGCATCCCATAACATCACCCACTCACCCTCTTGAAATGGCTGTAACTTCGTTTTGTTCTTCGCCAAGCGCTTGTCATAGCTCTTCTTCTGTTGTAGCTGAGCCATCTCAATTCGTTGAGCTGCGTCGTCTCTATTCTCCTCCAGCTCCAACAAGGTTTCTCCCCTCTCTTTCTCAGCTATTGGACCACCCTTTCTCTTCAGTCCAGCTTGCAAGGTCTGAAAGGTGGTTAGGTCGAACTGGATTGGTAATCTTGATTCCAACCCATACACCATCTTGAAAGGTGAATATCCCGTAGACGTCTTCACTGTTGTACGATACTCCCATAGAACCGCATGAAGACGCTTGTCCCAGTTGTGTTTGGCCCCTTCCATGTCAGCATCCTTTGCTAACATTTGACACAAGGTAAAGTTTGTCCTCTCTACCAAACCGTTTGAACTAGGTTTATATGAAGTAGTAACCCTCTGAGAAATGGAGAAGTGGGTGCACATAGCAGTAGTCATACCACTCACAAATTCTCGACCCCTATCAGAAACTAACTCCAGAGGACATCCAAACCTAGTAATGATCCGTTCGTACAGAAATCTACCCACCTCAACTTCTCCAATAGTTACAAGAGGTCTAGCTTCTACCCACTTCGTAAGATAATCTGTGGCTACAACAATATACTTATTGTTGCGAGGGGTGCGATTCAAAGGCCCAACAAAATCTATTCCCCATTTCTCGAAAGGTCCAAGAACCGGAATAGATCTAAGAGGAGTGGAAACACTAGATTTGATAGCGAAAGCTTGACAAACATCACAGGTTTTACAATACGTCAAGCAATCTCTAAACATCCCCCTCCAGTGATATCCCACGTCGAGTATCTTATGAGCCGTCAGCTTGCCTGCGAAATGTCCTCCACATACTGGACCGTCGTGGAATTCTTCCATGAGTCGTAGAGACTCCTCCTTGCTCGCAGCTCTTCTCAGGACCCCATCAACTCCTTCACGGAATAACACACCTTCCACCACCGAGTAAGGTTGACTTCGTTTCACCAATGCCTTCTTCTCTCTGGTCCGCATCCCATCTGGATAGACACCTTCCGTAACAAAATTCCAAATTTCTTGATATTCTATTGGGATAATAGAGTTGCTCAAGACCATCAAATCTTCGTCAGGAAAGGTGTCATCCACCGGCTCCTCTCCATCGCCATCGTAAGCTCTAGATAACAAATCTGCATTCGCGTGTTTCTTCCCTGGTCGATCACAGATCTCATAGTCGTACTCTGACAATAAGAGCTTCCACCTTGCTAATCGTCCTTCAACCATAGGTTTATTGAAGATGTACTTCAATGCCTTATGATCTGTAACGATAGTGAACTTGCCTCCTATGAGATAATGTCGAAATTTTCTCAAAGCATAGATCACTGCTAATCCTTCTCTCTCTGTCACAGAATAATTTCTCTCTGCCTTGACCATTTGCCGACTAGCATATGCGATAGGATGATCTCTACCTTCAACATCATACTGACTTAAAGTACATCCTACTGCTATATTTGAAGCATCCGTATATAGAATAAACTGTTTATTCCAATCGGGCTTAACCAAGATCGGAGCTGAAGTAAGAGCTTTCTTCAGTTCCTCAAAGGCGGCTAGAGCTTCTTCATCTCCTAAAATCAACACGTAATCTACTCCCTTCTTCAGATATACAGTCAAAGCATACGCTTTATGTGAGAACGAGAGTATAAACCTTCGATAATACCCCACCATACCTAAAAACTGTCGTAGCTTAGTGAGAGTACTAGGAAAAGGGAGCTCTAAGATCTTCTGCACCTTCTCTGGATCAACGGCAATGCCGTCTTTGGATATGATATGACCCAAGAGTAACCCTTCTTCACACCCAAAAATACATTTCTCCGGATTGAGAGATGCATTTGCTACATCTAAACATTCTAAGACCTTCACAAGGTGCTCAAAATGCTTCTCCTTACTCCCGTAAACACAAAAGTCATCTATAAAATCTCTCACAAACTTTCCTAAGAAAGGTTCGAACACTTTGTTCATAAACCTTTGAAACGTCGCAGGAGCATTACACAGACCAAATGGCATGACTCGAAATGCAAACGTACCCCACGGAGTAGTGAAAGTGGTCAGGTGTTGATGTTCTGGTGCAATTTTGATCTGGTTATATCCGCTATAACCATCTCCAAAGTTGTACCATTCGTTTCCTGCCACTTCTTCCAAGATCTCGTCGATGAAAGGTAGAGGATAATAATCCTTCTTTGTGACCGCATTGAGCTTCTTGTAATCAACACACACCCTCAATTTGCCATTTTTCTTCTTTACGATCACAATGGGTGACACCCATTCAGAATGCTCCACCTCGTAAATGAACCCAGCAATGTGCAGCTTCTCGATCTCTTCTTTCACCAGATCTGCAATTGGAGGACTCACTCTTCGTTGCTTCTGTCGCACCGGTTTGACTTCCTTCTCTAACTCGATACGGTGTTGCTCCAGTATGACCTCCCTCAGATCCTTGTAACTAAATGCAAATACATGAATGTATTTGCGAAAGATCTCTTCGAAACAACTCTTCTCCTCTTTAGTAACCTTCGATCCATAACGTAAGGTGGCAATCCTTCTCTCCACCTCCTCGGGAGTCAACGGTTCTTTATCTCTATCTCTTTGCACTTCCGGAGAAGGAAAAAGATCCACTACGTTCACACCCACATTTCGTTCTTCTCTCTTCTCTTCTGACGATGTATTTTCAGATTCTGAATCTGAAGAATTGGTACCTACATCAGAAGTAGTATCGACAACTTCTGACTCCCAGTAGTCCGATGTGGGTCGATCCGATTCCGACGTCCCAACTTGATCTCCGAGCAATGGAACTTTGATCCGGTGGTGATTCGGTCCGATGCGTAAATAACCTTTGTGCCAGTTATCCGTTGCATGTACTGCTCGAAGCCAAGGTCTTCCGAGTAACATTTCATAACTTGACTCCTTCAAGATTTGAAATGTCATGTTTACTTGCACTCCCATTACTGACACGCAAACTCTCTCCAGCACTCCCAATGGCCTAACTCGCTGTCTGTTAGCCATGCCAACCGTGATACTAGAAGGACGCGTTGGTACTAGATCCAACTTCCTCATGAGTCGTTCCGAGATGGCGTTTACTGCCGATCCTCCATCGACAAGAACATCAGAGACATCTCTCCCATTGATACGAGCCTCTACTTTTGATGCCTTGTTGCATACCTCTCCTTCACTAGCGTCTATAGCACTCACACCGACAGTAGAAGAATTTACCTTCTTCTTCTGACCTCGTCGGGAGCTTAGACCGCTACGAAGTTCTTTCCTCACCGAAGGATTCAGAGCAATCAACTGTCCCACAGTAATGTTTGCTCGTTGCTTTCCCACGTCTTCCACCACATTGTATTTTGATTGCTCCATTGAAATTGTGAAATCAGTATTTCCCAGTTTCTTCCGTCGCTCTTTGGTTTTTGAAGAAGATTTGCTACTCCGAGTATTTTGACTTGGAGAATCTTCCATCACGACAGGTTCTCCCTCGTCGAAATGCGTCCTCATCCTCTTCCTCTCTTGAGCCAACAGCTCTACAGACTGAAAACCTTCTCGTACATCTCGCGGCTCCAAGATGTCAATGCATGCTACACCCTTGTCTTTGCTTTGTGAAGTTGAAGCTCCATCCGCCGTTCCACCATTACGACTCGTACAATTACGTTGAAAGTGTGATCCTCCGCACGTAAAACATCCTTGGCTCGTGTAGTTACTGGGTGATCCTTGCGGTGGTCCACCTCTGGACTGATAGTTTCCATAACCTCGTGAGCCCCCTCCAACATTTGGACTCCGGTGTTGCAACAAATTCACCATATTGATCTTCAAATCTGCCAGAGAATCTGTCAAACTTTTCAACTCATCACGAAAGTCGGGAGTAACAGATCTAGATGGTACAGTGACTGTAACCGCACTAGTAGGAGCTATCGGAGTTAGATTCTGAAATCGAACAGTCGGAACACTCGCAGGTGTCAGAGTTGGCATGCTCGGCCCTTGCACATCTCCACATGCTGCGCCAACAGTCATTGGTTGCAAGTCGTCTCCATCCAGACTCTCTTCCATCCTGGTTGCGATCTTCACTGCATCAACCTTCGAAGTTGGTCTCTCATACCGCACTTGTGTTCGAATCTCCGGCCTCAATCCCTCAATAAAATTCTTTGTGAGCATTGCTCCAATGCCCACCATCGTTGGTTCTACTACATCTCCACTCTTTCGTAAAACCACCCGAAACTTCTGTTCTAATTTCTCCACCCTCTCGGCATAAGTCCTTACTTTCTCTTTCTCTCCTTGTTTGAGGTAAGTTACCTCCACCATTAACTTCTCGTAACTTTCATCAGGAAGAAAAGTTTCAATTAAGGCCTCCGTCAATACTTCCCAAGTATCATCTGGAGTCCCCACTACTCTTCTCTTCTTCCTATCCTCATACCATGTCAATGCAGAACTCTCAAGAAATTCAGGTATCAACCCTACCCACTCGCTCTTCTTTCGATCTCCATTGCCAATGCATGCTCTTTTGAAGTCTCTCACAAATCCTTCCACGTCTTCTCCATCCTTTCCGTAAAACACCAGAAGTTTCCCCATTCTTCTCTTCTACGGAACCAAAAATGTAAGCCGGCCTGTCTCTCACCCAGGGGTACCTCAGATGACTAGGATTACTAGTGCACCTTAATTACAAAGATTCTATCATACCCATGCTCACTTCACTCAACATTCTGACCCGTATGGTCACATCGGTCCCTCTAATAGCGTTCCTGCAAACAAGTTCTAACCCCGCCCTCCACATTGCATCACATAGTACTCAAGGACTCCCAAGGTCTCCAATGCTCACTTTACTTATAGACATGAAAATGAGAGTGTCTTCCACCTTCTCAACTCCTTATATACTCTACAACTTCTTACCGTGGTAACTTTCACTAAGTTACGTTACCTCATGGTAAGTGCGCAATCCAAAATAGTAAAACTTCTAAAGGCTACTAAGACTTAAGAATAGCACACACATTACTTGTTCTACTTTACTAAAGTAAGAGATTCTCCTACTTTAGCTTTTGTAAAGTGTTAACTTTCCACGCTATCCAGTCGAAAGACGACAACACACTAATACGTCTTTTGAGGAGCATCTTTAGATCTTTGTGCATGACTTTTCATCATGCATCCAATCAGCGATGGTCAACAAAGTCACATACTTTTGGAAAGCATATTTAGAGCTCCGCACTTGTCCTATAGTGCCATAGTGGAACCTCTAATAGTTTCCTCAACTTAGTTATAACTATCTCAGCTAGTTATGACTACTTTTGATCACTCTAAATTTAGATCTTCAAACTAGAGTAACCTTTAAGATAGTCATACCTAATGAAATGTATATAAGCATACACACAAATAATGGGATACTTGTGGTGTGACAGATCGATTTGGAGAATTGGCTAGATTGGGTAGAAAATGGATCACAGTGCTGCTGTACAGGGTACGGCTGCTGCTCAAGGTGCTCCTGTCCAAGGGACTCCTGGTCAGGATGGAATTGGCTCTCAAGGAGGACCTACGGTGATTCCAACAGCAGCAGCACAGCCTGCCATAGACACGTCTCAGGTTCTTCAGGCGTTGGCTGCCTTGATTCAACAGCAGCCTGCAATTGGAGGAGCTGAGCAGAAATCCACGAAGGCACTACAAGCAATTGTTGGTCGATGTGGGCGATTTGATGGAAGAGACGTTACTAGGTACCTGCGGGAGTATGTGGGTGAAATGGAGTTGGTCACGGCACCTGAAGTTGAGGTAATTCTAAGCTTTGAGTTGACTGTTGTCCCTGAATTGAGAGAGAAGGTTAGAATTTTACAGAGGAGACATTTAGGTGGGTGGACTCTGTTTGAACGGGCACTAAGAGAAGAATTTCTAGAAGAGGACTCTGAAAGAGTCACTAGAAGAACCCTCATGGACTGGATAGAGCGTCAGCCTGGACGTTCCATGGGATTGAATGAAGTGATCCGTGAATTTGAGAAGAGGTACTCTCAGCTTTCTGGTCTAGAGAGGTTGACGTTGGATGCTAAGAAGACAGAGTTGTTCTTAGGGGCTCTGGATGAGTTCACAACAGATAGGCTTTGTTTCACGTTGGCTGATTGAGGGGCTGAAGGGGGAGTTACATCTGATTGGAGGAGAGTAGAGGAAGCAGTATCCACCCTTGCTAGACAACGTCGTGGTAGGATGGTACTGCAACTAGAGACCTTGCCAGAGCAGAGAGTAGCTCCTCATGTTCATGTAGCTCCTCCTGCAATACCTCAAGCACCTATTGTGATTCCTCAAGCACCTATAGTGGTTCCCCAAGTGGTTCCTCAAGCGCCTGCAGTACCTATCCCAGCACAGAGAGGATCTAGACAGCAGCAACGACCTGTTGAGAACTGAAATCAACATAACTTGATAGAAGAACTTACTCAACAGTTGAGAGATTTGAGGGTTGAGATGACAGACTTGAGGAGGGATCAACGACCTGTTGCACCAGGTGCTCGACCTGTAGGAGGAACCTTTACCAGGAGATGTATTTGGTGCGACAGCCCAGATCATCTCAGAGGAGACTGTCAAGACTTGGCGGTTGTCTTGCGAGAGGGCGTAGTCAACTATCAGAACAATAGGTTGTATCTAACCGCCACTGGGCAGCTCCTGAATACTTGGAAGAGGAGGAATGAGGAGTTCTCTTCCAGCACTTACTGGTGTGAATACTACAGCGATGACTGCGGGTTCTGCGGAGGCTGATGTATATACTAGGAGAGTTGAGGTGCGCTCTAATCCAACTATGATTGAGCAGACTGTTGATGTTCCGGTTGAAATGATGAAGAGAGGTGCTGAAAGCATTAGGAGAGCTACTGGATGGAAAGACCCAGTAGATGCAACTTCTATTCGAGCGTTTTTAGAGACGAGCGGTGAACAAGATGCCATGATCAAAGACAAAAGAAGACGGGACGCTTCTGATTTAGATGCAGGAGTACCAGAGGACAGTGACCGTCGGAGGGTTACAAGGAGGAGAGCAGCTGAACCATCACCATCTGTACCAGCTGGTAGATTTCCTGCTGCAGAGGATATACCTTCTACCTCTACAGCTCCACCACCTGCAGTAGATCCTATGGAAGGTGTACAGGATTTGCCACAAGAGACTACTGCTACAGATAGAGTACGGGGAAAGAGGTTTACAGCACAGGAGAAGAAGAAAGCTCCAACTTACAAGTTAGCGGTAGACATCGAAACAACAACAGACTTGCGTGCTGTTCTAGAACAACGCATTTTGGATGCTAGAGTTGAGTTTACTCTTCGTGAAGTGCTTGGTATCGCAAAGAGAGAGTTTCATGAGTTGATAATAGACATCACGAAGAGAAAGAGACAGGTATTGACTGAACAAGTAAGTAGTCAGATGGTTGGAGCAGTAGATGCTATTGGTGTTGATCAGTTCGGAAATGATAAGTATGAGGCATGGGTTGCTGGTCCAGCTGTTATTGAGAATGAAGACGAAGAGTTTGAAGAGGATAGGTCAAGCGCAGACAGCGATTTCAAAGACAAGCATTGGGCAAGAGCGACAACAGAGACGCATGTTCGGCTTGGAGGACTTTCTGAACCAGTACCTGCACTTGTGGATCACGGGTCGGAGATCAACATCATTTCCAAGGAGGTGTATGAAAAGGGGCAATGGCCAATCGAAAGGAATCATGGTTGGGTACTTTGTGCAGCAAATAATCAGAAGGGTGAGTTATACGGAGCTTGTCATAATATGCGTGTAAGGATTGGAGATGTAGAGGTTGATCAGCATTTCTTTGTACAGTCATTTGCCTCCTATCCTGTCATACTGGGCCAACCATACATCACCGCTGTTCGGATGGAGACAAAGGTGATGAACGATGGGTCTCATTATGCCAGAGTTCGGAGTCCTGATGATAAGTACTCTGTACAATTTTTGACGGTTCGTTCAAGATATGAGCGAAACAGACAAACCCTTAGAGATTCTCAGACGAAGAGATGTAAGGGTTTTCGCAGTCCACTCTTGTAGAGCGGGAAGACAGGGGTGTAGAACCTACTGTTGAGGTCCCGTCAGAGTTGGAAGCGAGACATGTACAAAGGTCTGGAGACATGTGTTGTGTACAGAGTTGGCAGTCTGGATTGCTGATGTTTGAGGTAGATGGGTGGAGCCGATTAACAAGAGTTGAAGATATGGGAGAAAATACAAAAAGATGGATGGTGAAACAGGTATCAGGGTTGTGGCGTGTAGGAGTTCTACCTGAAGACAAAGTGGTTTCTGGTTTGTTTGAAGAGTTTATGTCTGTACAGTCAGTTGTTGGTTGGTTAGACAATGTGAGTAGATTGATGGAGGGGAAAAATAGTGTGGTGGTGATCCCTATCCACTCTCGATGCATATATGAGGAGATTGCTACATACATGCAGTTCTTTCCTCATCCGATGCAGAATAATGGAGAGAGAGAAGCAAGTTGTTGGTGTGCACTCCCTCAGGAAGCAGACGTCCATGCGAAGTACAAATCTGTATTGAGAAAGGTAAGACCGGTAGCAGCTCAACTACCTGCTAACTCCCAGCAGCAAGTACAGTTAGTGGGGACTGAACCTGTATTGCGTGATCATAGACGAGTAGGGCACCAGTTTACTGAGGAGACAATGAAGGAGCTCCAGATAGGAGGGGGTGATTTCTTGACTGAGGTCGAGAAGACAGTGTTTGAACATATGATAGTGAAGCATGGTAAAGCATTCTCTTTTTCAGCAGAGGAGATAGGTTGTGTGGACCCAAAGGTTATAGCGCCTATGGTTATATTCACAATCCCTCATGTGCCTTGGGACCTGAAACCGATCCCAGTTCCTCGTGCTTTGTTACCTAAACTCATCGAGTTGTTGAAGGAGAAGGTACAGATGGGGATACTTGAGCCGTCCATGGGACCATATTCTAGCAGGTTGTTCACTGTACCCAAGAAGTCAGGAGCTTTGCGCTTTATTCAAGACCTACAGCCTGCGAATAACGTAACCATCTGTAACGTTGGGACGGGTCTTGTGATCGAAGAGGTAGCAGAGGCATTTGCAGGGAGAGCTATCTATTCGATAGGAGATCTATATTCGGGTTATGACCAGTTCCAGCTGGCTGTGGAGAGTAGAGATTTAACTACTATGCGTACGCCCCTGGGATTGATGCGGATGTGTACTCTTCCACAAGGAGCGACGAACTCGGTGGCTCATATGCAGAATGCGATGCATAAGATACTAAGGGAGTTTGTGCCTGATGTTACCATTCTATTTCTAGATGATATTCCTATAAAGGGTTGCGCAGTTGAAGACAAGGATGAAGCAGTACTTGCGAATGGATGTAGAAGGTTTGTTGCAGACCATATCAGAGATGTAGAATGTATCTTGACTCGTCTGGAGGAGGTACATCTCACCCTGTCAGGAGCTAAGTCCAAGTTTGGTGTGACTGAGATTTTAGTGCTTGGACATTTGTGTGGCGCTTTTGGGAGGCGACCAAACCCCGAGAAGGTTGAAGCTATAGCTAGGATGGCAGACTGTAAGAACATCACGGAGGTAGAGAAGAGCTTTACACATGTAGAGTTCGTGACATAGGGTATTATCTGAGCTTGTTGGAGAGGCAAGAGAGGTGGAGCAAGGTAGAGTTCAGAGAGATAAGGAAACAAGCTTACAACTATCTTCTGCATGATGGGTATCTTTGGAGACGACCACAAAGGATAGATGGGATGTTCATACGAGTAGTGGACGATGAAGAGACTAAGTAGCAACTAATGAAGGAGTTCCATGATACCTTATGGGCCGGACATCGAGGGATTTGGGCTACCTACACCAAGTTGAAAGAGAGGTACTGGTGGAAAGGTCTATATCAGGATGTGGTGAACTACGTCAGCTCCTGCTTGCATTGCCAGTTCTATTCAAAGATGCGGTACAAGGATGGTCTCGTGTCAACTTATCCGCCTTGCATTCACTTTCAGTGGGTTCTCGACTTAGTGGTGATGTCTTTGGGGTTATGGGGCATGCGATATTTGGTTCTGGCTCGTGAGGATCTCTCCAACTTTGTAGAAGGGCGAGCTTTGAGGACGAAGACCACAGAGAGGATATGTAAGTTTGTTCTTGAAGATATTATCTGTAGGTATGGGTCTGTAGGAAGGCTACGGGCAGATAGGGGAGAACTACGGGGTACGGAAGCGAAAGAATTTTTTGCTCGATATGGTGTGAAGCTCAAGCTTACTATTGCAATGAATCCAGAGGAAATTGACAAGAGCGAGCGAGGACATCCATCGATAGTTCAGGCTCTGATGAAGGCGTGTGATGGTAAGCATAGAGAGTGGCCCAGGTTACTCCCTTTTGCTTTATGGGCGGATAGAACAACACATTGTTCTACTACAGGGTACATGCCTGTTGAGTTAATGTTAGGACAGAAACCAATGATGCCAGCAGAAGAAGACTTTCCTACCTGGGTTATCTTTCCATGGGAGGACAATTTGGATCATGTGCAGCTTCTCTCACTATGAATCAGACAGCTAGAATGTAGAGAAGAGGATCTCGCTGAAGCGCAGCGACGGTTGAAGGCGGCTCGACTTGGGAACAAGGAGAGGTTTGATAAGACTCATAGACTTCGACCAAAACTGATACAAGTTGGGGATTGGGTGTTGGTATACGACAGCACATTGGAGAACCAACACTCTACAGTCCGAAAGTTTTCGAGAAGGTGGTTTGGCCCGTACCTTGTCTCAGATGTACATCAGAATGCTACTTATTCATTGCAAGAGCTAGATGGCACGCCTTTAAGACTTCCAGTTGCTGGGAAACGAGTGAAGTTATTCAAGAAGAGAGGGGAGACTGTGGAGCTAGCTGAGTTCTTAGGTTCAGAGCAGACAGGAGCAAATGAAGACCTTTCTGAGGCGGTCGAGGAGAGCGAAGACGATTTGGAGGACCACGAGGGTCGGTGACGAATTGGCACATACTAGAGGATGTGCAGGTTTGGAGGGGGTGAATGTCGTATTGTACATAGGTCTGTACAGTGAAAAGTAATGCAAAGAGATTTTTTTCTATATTGTGTAAAGGAAGCTGCCCTGCAGCTTAACAAGCTAGGCAAGAGCTAAGCTGGAGCCATGCTTGACAAGCTTCCCCCTAGCTTGAGTTGGAATATCACCCTAAAGGAGTCGAAAGACACCAGAATGCAGAGCTCGACGAGGAGAGCGGCTTCGTGCTTCCAGTTTTGACAGAAAGTGCTTTAAGTAATAGTCAGCACGTGTTTTAAACTGAGAAATATACGAAAGAGGGAAATCTGTGGATTCTGATTCGTGACTCGAACTCAGAATCTGATTGCGTAGGTGTGTAGGTGTTCACAAGTACTATAGTTTTGACTCTTTACTCGTTTAAAACGGAGTTGTATAGAGAAGTTAGCGTAGAGAAAGCTAGTAAAGACTTTACAAGAAGATTTCCTTAGTAAAGCATATGTACAGACTGTAAAAGCTTTTTGAACGGAACCAAAGGCCATCCCAGTGATAGGGCGCCTGCCTAGGAGGGAAGTGGTCTCAGGATCAATCCCTCCTGGCCTCTGGTTCCTATTCTGGCATGTTGACCTCCCGGATGGGAGTCTATGTTGGGTATGCAGCCATGTCCTGTATACCTAGGGGCGGGAGACCGGTATCTCCCTTAATCGTGGGCTTCATGGTCTAAGCCTCCGCATGCCATCCCGAATATACTATAGGAGATACCTGGTGCGCATATGGGGGGCTGTAAGCCCTGTGGGGCAGCCTCATAAGTGTTGGGACTTCGGCCTACATTGGATGGCTTGTAGTATATTCAGGATGGCATCAAAAGCACAGGAAACTTTTGTTAATTAGTTAAATAACCATCGAGTCAGCTTAAGATGGGGAACGAGACTATGAGAACCTTTATTAGTGAAGGGGTAGAGTTTGTGGAGGCAACTGTGAAACTTGTATTAAAAAGGGGCCAACTTTGTAAATAAAGCCCTGTACGCATAAAGACAGCAGGGGGGCAGCTTAAGCTAGGGCTCTGCTTGTGATAAGTGACTGCACTTATAAGGACAGCAGGGGGCAGCTTAAGCTGGGGCCTTAACTTTTAGGTTTAATACCTACGGCGGCTAGAGATCGGGGGGACACTTTTCAAGGGAGTTTTCTGAGAGAACTGAAGCGGAAGGAGGAGGATTAGGGATTGGGGGTTGAGGATACGCAGGAGAAGCTAGGAGGCTGGAGAAGGTCAAATTGCTCATAGATTGAATTGGGAGAGCATCGTAAGAGAGAGAGGTAGGAGTTTTAGGCTTGGACGTTGTTTAAATAAACTGTTCTGGGGAGAAATTACTCTCAAGAGACAGTTCTATTGAGAGAGATCGTGTGGAAATCTACAGGAGATTTTTGATCGACGTTGGATCAGATTTCTGAGAGTTTCAATTGAGGCAAGGGGAGGAATAAGATTCAGGGGTCTGAATTTCTCTATTAGGTTCGGATTGAGACGTACTGGGTAGACTTTTGGCTTGACGGGTGAAGAGAGGTGTGCAGGAGAGGAAGAGAGAGATTTTCTGTACAGTTGGAGAAATTGGTGGTGCATACGACACTGTAATAAAGTTAATTGAATCTTGAGAGACCTATCTGTGTACCCATGTGTGTTTGAGTGCTTGTTTTTGTAATTGGTGGACGCAAGAAGTAGGGTTTTGGAGATCTCATCGTCAGCGGCTACTTGTCTTTCTCTTCTAGTCGTTTTCTTGGATCGATCACAGTCAGGAGGTCCGCCCTCCTCAAGAAAGACTCTCGCTTCGACAACGCTCTACAACAACAGTTGGTACTTATTTCGGATTTCAAATATAATCATCTATATACCGCTAGCTACATGGGCTGCACTCACAATCCTCATTTGGTTAGGATGATCTGACCATTTGGACTAATCCTATACTTAGCAGTAACGGAGATGCAAATTTTGTTTTGACATTGAGTTGAGTTTTTATATTGTTACGTGGACTGCACTCAGGACCCTCATTTGGGTTAAGATGATGTAATGAACCACAGCTTTAATACGGTGGTGATATTGGGTTGCTATTGATATATGTGGTGCCCACAAATTACAGGATTTCACGAATTTTTGAAATTTTTAAGATTAATAACTTGTTTGTATAACTGAAGAAGCGTTGTTACTTAAGATTACTGCTTCCTTAGAAGGAAGATGATCTTACGAGCTTTTTGTAATAAGAAGTTGACTTCTTCGGAAGACGACCGTCTTCCGAAGAGCGTCTTCTCAGTTGCGTCTTCGAAAGACGGAAGACGGCGGAAGACAACCATCTTCCGGAAGACAGCGACCGCGAAGGCCTAACCAAGAATTTCCATGTAAAGGAGTAGGTGTACCTACTAGGTAACACCAAGGTGGTAGGTAGGTCGACTAAGTCATCTAGGGTCGAAACCCCTAATCTGCGGGAAAGATGTGCAAGAAGCGCATTAGCGCATTCCAACTTCCCGCAACAAGCACTTCTTGAGAAGATCGATTTCAGAGGGTGAGCTTCGAGTGAAGAGGCAGCAAGGTGGAATTGAGTGAGGATAGGATTGATTAGAAGCCGGAAGCAAGGCGAGGTCGAATTGCTGAAGCGCAGGAAGCGTACTGAGTGAAGAGCGTTTCCTGTGAAGTTGACATTGGAAGCAGCTGAGTGAAATCGGAGGTGGACGACTTAATCGATTGAGGCGTAGACAGGAGCTGACGACGGAAGCCGCTCAGTGGGGTCGCATTGGAGCTGGGACCAGAGCCAGAAGCACGCAGAAGGTCGAAGACAACTCGGGAAGCAGACAGAAGACTGTAGAGGTTCTTCCCATGTTCTTCTCCCTTCCCACTGCTTCTCGTCTCTGTTTGGTGTCTCCCGCGATTCCCCGGTTGGTTGCAGGCAGCCTGATCGATTACCCCCCATCCCCATTTTTCCCATTGTGACATTGGGTGCGGAAGCGCTGCCCAATTTCTGTCAGACATCTTCCTACTTCTTCCTGAGTTCAATTCGAGCTTCCCTACCCATCGTCTCCAAATTGACAATCCCAACTATCAATTTCCCTACCCTACTACCCATCTACCCCCGAAACCTTGAACAGAAGACGCTTCGGAAGATTGGAACATCTTCGGAAGACGCTTCTGAAACTTGACTGTCTTCGGAAGAACTGTCTTCGGAAGTCGACTACGACCAATTCGTATCAAGAGTGGATTTGTATTGCTTTTGTGTTAAGAGAAGCTTGGTACGAATCCTGAGTGGTGTGGTGAGTTCTTTGTTATTTCGAAAAGTTGGAAGTCATGAACCAGGCCTGTGCCTCCCGGTCTTCCAAGCTTCTCAACTCCACATCTTCCTAGAGAGACTAGAAGACTGAAAGGCTGGCAAAATGAGCGAGAAGACGAGAGGGTCCGTTACGGATCTCTTCTGTCCGACCCATAGCAGCATATTCCTTCTTCTTCCCGAACTTAGAAGAGAGTTGTGAGAAGCTTGCTGGCAGAATCTGGAGAGAATGGTCGAGGGTCATGTCTTCTCATCATGCAGCAAGCTTCTTCTGAGTGTGTATGAGAGGTGAGAAGTCAGAAGAACAGAGTGCAAATGTCTTGAGTATGTTGTAAGGATAGATTGCGTGTAGGAAGCAGAAGACAAGTGAACCAGTGAAGGGAAGTCCGGCTTCGGGAGGTCTTCCGAGAACGTTATTGAATCGGAAACTGTCCCGAGAGTCATCCCAGAGGCCACTGTCACCGCAGGAGCCCCCAATCATCTTCTAAACCTTTCTTATACTCTACTTCTCGCATATCTTGTATCTTCTGATAGGAAGCAGGATGTAATGCAAGGTGGGTTGTCTTCTTAGGAATCCATGTGAGGCCTTGCTTAGTTAGGATTGATTAGATACAGCTCGGAAGATGAGCGCTACTTAGGAAGCATTGTTAGAATCTCAGAAGACGGAGTAGCTGTCTTCTGGAAGACGAGATTCGTCTTATGAAGAGTGGAAGCTAGAGTACGAAGACTGTGGTGCAACAGCGTGCAGGAATGACTGCTTGGAGGTCTTTATTGACAATCCTCAAAGTGGGATGGTGGAAGACCTGCCATATCGTTTCATTGCTATTCTCCTGTGGACAGAATCCAGAGATTGATGAAGCACCCAGTCTTAGGTGGAAGGGTTGGATGGACGTGGGGAGTTTACAGTGATCACGAAGTTCTCCTCAGATTGGCAATCAGAGGAGAATGAGGCAATTGGTATCTCATGTCAGGAATACTCAGTCACCTACTGCAGAAGAAGTTCCTACCGTAGAGGAGTTGAAAGCTCAATTTGCAGCAGCGTGTTATTGTGGAATTACAACTGGGTACCAAGGAAAGCTCACGGTAGCTTCTCATGGAAGGGAAAACCGTCTTGAGCATAGCAGAGCACAGCAAACGATGATCCCAGATCTACGAACTTCTCTCCTCTAATCTCAACGAGGCTATAACGGAGAACAGGATCACAATTTATGGCTGTCTTGACTCAACATCGGCTAAATTGACAGGGAGTGAAGCTTCTGTACTGAGGATAATTTCTCTCAGAAAATGGTGCAATTCTCTGACGCAGATCTAAAAGATGAATCTGAGACAAGCTATAAGATTGAGGGACGGCATTCGTGGTACCAGAGTTACGAGGATGGACCTTCATGATATCAAACACGAGGCACCGGCAGCTTCCCAACTTATCAGAAGCCGTATTAGTAGTTCTGATAGGAGTAGATCAGGTAGAGGTTGCCTCCGAGCAATCAGAGTAGATAGTAACCAAAGTTGACTATTCCAGATTTAGTAGGACCAAATATGCTATCTTAAGAGTGGTAGTTTTTCAGTGTAAAATTAGTTAGGATACCATGTGGTAGCATAGGTAGCGTAGGAGCAACAATGCAAATGACTAAAGCTGGAAGGGGAACCGCTTGCATGTGGGATGACAACCTCATGTCAGCGCCTCTCTCTCCCTGGTGGTCGTCTTTTCTGATTCTCATGGCAGCGACATAAGTAGGATCGAAGAGTAAGAAATGAGGGTTCTGTAGGCTCTCCACACACACACATCGATTTGACGGTGCAGACGGAGAGCACACCCAGACACATGATAGACATTATAGTGTACACTACACTCGATGTTGGAATAGGAGGATAACACAGGAAGAAGTCTGCATTCTCTTACCGCCAGCAGCGATTCGGAGATGTAGATGAGTAGTGGACAGTCTAGGAGCAGGGAACGGCATCCTCGTGCAGTCCTGCTGGTTAGACTGATGTGTCGAGGAGTAGAGACATACAGTAGAGGGAGTGAGCTTCCCAACACCTATGTACCTTCTTCTCGGGGAATGGATTGCTGATTTGAGTGCAGAAGCTTAACTCGTGTCTTCTGGGTGGTGGATTTCTTTGAATTCGCTCCCAATTGTGCATGGGAAGTGTTCTCCTTGAGTAGCGGTGACTGTCAGCAGTTGTGGAAGTGTAGCTTGGCTCGTCCAGTAGAGCACTTAGGATCTACGTACGGACGGTCTTATGGATAAGGGATCCCAGAAGACAGAGTAGTCAGAGTAGCGAAGTGAAGAAGAAAGAAGCCTTCTTCCCACAGCAGAAGACGACATCCTCAAGAAGAAGACAGTGCAACTGTACACATGTTTGTTGTCTTCCTCCCCAAACTATTACAAGCCGGGATCGCTTGTTAGTCAGGATCTGGACTAGAAGCTTGTCGGAATCTTAATTTCCTCTTTTCATCTTGTTTTCTCTTGTTTGGATTTTCTCTTCTTCCCCATCTTCTCTCATCTTCCCCATCTTCTTACCTTCTTCTAGTGAGCTTCCGAGACTTCTATTGAGCTTCCGTGAAGGTGAATGTCGTTGTAGTGCTGCAGGAAGATCATTTCCGTAGGCAGAAGCTTGGGAAGGCTACAAGGGGCATACACCATGTGATTGATCTAACCCGTTGTAATGTGAGTGTGAGAGTAAGGTGTAACAGCCGTGCTAGTCGACTTCTGCGAAGCAGAACAATCTTCTGGAGGTGTGAGAAGACGAGTTGAACTCCTAGAAGACGAGAATCGCTTCGGGAAGACGGTATCGAGAAGATCGGAAGAAGTGACCTGGAAGCAGGAAGATCGTCTTCTCGAGCTTCTCTGTGAATAGTTGTGTGATATTTTAGTTAGTAATTGTTTGTTTAGTTCCAGAGCACATTTTTGCGTGTCTGGAAGACGCGCGGTTTTGTGAGAAGACGGGATTTCTAAGCAAAACCCGTGTGTTTGTGTGTTTGAACAGATTTTAGAACTTAGAGCAGCGTTACTTGTGCAAATCTTCTGTGGGAACGATATCTTGTATACTAAATGGGCAAAAGGAGTAATCCTGCGTCACTACAATATAGGTGATAATCGAGAATTTAGGATGACAAGACGTTGTGACGTTTCGGTGGTTCTTGTCTTAAGATTGATCTCAAAGATTGGATTAGAGATTTTTGGGTGCAGTTTACAGATGACTTGTGTCTATTCTTCAGTTTGTAAAATACTGCGGAAGTGTACATAAAACGAAACTTGGATATTTGAATGGCTTGTTCTCATGGTTGTGTGTCTCTTTCTTTACTTGTTCTTGCCAGATAGATCATGTATTCTTGGACAACTTTCGCGTGCAATTCATACGATATGATTGTGTCTACATGCGTTTGTCGTTGGAACAGTGTACTGGGAGGATATAGTATGAACAAGAAATTGTTCGCACTGAGCTGCTACATGAGTTTCTTGTAGTGTTAAAATAAGAAGACGATGCAAAATGAGGAATCCAAGCAAGGCAAATTTAAGCCTCAAATATTCCAAGTCGGTTGTTGGGAACCTGAGAGAATTATCATGTCTCATGCAATCGAAGCAGCAATAGGGCCTTTGTCCATAGACGTTGTATGTGCAGTTCGAGGAGGAAGCCCCAGATACATTCGTTTGCTGTCTCGTGACTGCAGCGGGTCATCAGTGGGATTACGTGCACGTCTGGTCTATGTAGCTATCCATACTGACCATAGTAGGAGGCAAAAAGGACAGCCGAGGAGGGCAGGGGAGACTGCGGTAATGCAGTGGAGAGAGACTGAGCAGCCAGTGTCTGGGTGAGATGTAGAGTGTTGCTGGTAGAAGTCTGCTCGCTAGCCGCTAGAGGAGCTGTCGGAGGTGTGGTTGGAGAGTAGACTAAGGGTGTAGGCGGTTGAGAAGAAGGCGAGGCAGGTGAGAAAACAGCCGGCTGATGATTAGGTAGGTCCAGAAAATGCAGAGGCAACTGAAAGAACTGTGAGCCAATCTGAACATGCAACACGGCTGGTGGGACGGTGTGACTCCCACAAAGTGAGCCCGCGCCCCATCGAGAATGCCAGAGTTCTCGTCGTTAAAGAAATGCGAAGAACCGGTCCCACCGTCGTCAATAGCTGAGAGAGAAAATCCTTGCACCAAGATGAGAAATGCAAAATTTCGACCCAAGTTGGCTGGGAGGACGGCATATACCTGGGAGTTTCGACTGCCCGTTCCCACCTAAATTGTGCAGCTATGTATCCTCGCAGAAACGGGATTGACAGAAATAAACCTTGGTCTCTGGCCGCCTACGAATTGAATAGCGCTATAAACATGGAGGGAAAAACTTGCCTGGTGGTGATAACATGGAGTCGACATGACTCAGGTTGTAGACATCCAGCCATAGAAGACCTCCAGAGGAATCTCCTCCTCGTAGATGATGGTGCAGAGGACTTGCACAATGTTTCGTCTGATTGATCGAAGCCTTGCCGCCGGGACGAGTTGGAGGTGAACCGTGGATACATGTGGAGAGAAGTCGTCGACGCAAATAGTGTGATAAGAACATATCATCGGTCGGATCAACGCAACCGATGCCTCAAATGAAACCATAGAGAAAAAGAGAAAACTATTCATGAAGAGAACGAGATTAGAACCTAAACAACAAGGTAGGGACCTCGTTTTCCACCGCATTCTCCACTGAATCCAGAGTATAGCGACTAACTTTTGTATTCCTTTAAATTTTTTATAATACTAGCGAATATTACAGAGCAGAGGAGGAACAAGAACGAGAAGCTGCCAAATTTAGAGAAAGCAAGGTAAAGTATCAATTTGGGTGTGGGGGAAGACGGAGACATTCCAGTCTAGCAGCAGGACCCCACCAGCAGGTTGTCCACCGGCAACCGATCGGATCCTTGGATCTTGTGGCGGGAGGGGAGGTCCCGGGCCTCCCGGCTCTTTGCTTCACGTGTGCTCGGTCTGGACTCCCCATCCATTTCCACCGAAATCGCAGATTCGCAGTGCTGCGAAGGCATCCATTTATGGCTGGATGGATGGATAGAGTATATGATCTCGGAGCATGGTCGGATAAGATAGGTGTGCTATTTGATGCTAGTTGTCCTCCAACTTTGGCTTCGTGCTTTTTCTCCGACTTCTTTCCGTGTCTTTACAAGCGGCGTTTACAAGCTTGTCACCTTCTCCAGGACAGAGTTCGGTCCTTCGTACGATATTTGCCTGTTGCGTTAGCGCCTGCCTGTGCTGTGCTATTGAAGGAGGCCGAGCGAGGGAACGCTGCGGACCCTGGCGGAACTGCAACGACGACGGATTTGGACGTTGCTTTCAGATTTTGAGAGGACACCGAGCAGAGTCAGGGGATAATGGCCATGGCGAGGTTGGCATCAACAGCAGCGTCTGCTGCTTTTGGACGGAACTGCGATTCGTGGCAGCCGTGCGCGGCTGCTCGAGCTCCTTCTTGTACTCGTGAGTTCCATATTTCTCAGTAAGAAGTTGGATAAAAGCTAAATGCAGTGGTTTGTTTGTAGTGTGCACTATGTGTGCTATGGAATCCCACTGTGGTTGAAGGCATCGCTTGCTCCACTCACGGTCTTACGTGCTCGGTGTTCGCCTCTGCAGGTAATTTATGTGTGGGAGGACGTAGTATGATGATGATCACCGTTGTACGGTTTCCTGCGGATCGTTTGAAGCGCTGCGGAAAGTCTGTAACTTCTTCGTTCGTGTGTCAAGCTTCCGATAAAGGTAAAAATGATCAGTTCAGCTGATTCTATCCTTGTTGAAGTCGCTGATTGCCTCCGTAATTCACCTGAGTTGCATTGGAATCATACTCATCCTGAGAGGAGATTTCGGAACGAGTTAGAGATTTGTAGTTTCGACTCGGTAAATTTTCCTGCAGGTTATGCTCGGGGGTCTAGGAAGTGGAGTGACTGACTGGATGTCATTAGTGTACGTTTCAACCTGAGTTGGTGTCATTTCTGCTCGGCAAGCTCTGTTTAGGTGGAGTGCTGCTGTGGTCATGATTACTACATGATGACAACCACCGTGTGATATTGCGTGTGGGGCATATCACAATTTTAGAAACGAGGTCGTTGGCAGTGAAGTGTCTCACTTCTGTAACGCTCGGTCCTATTAAACTACTTCATCAGTTCTTACTAAAACAACTTGCGGTTTCACTCATGCTTGATCGAGCAGGTCGGTCAAAAATGCACGGATGAGGTCATCACTAGTCGTTTGGTTGCTGTCATGTCGTCAATGACGTTCAGTGTTTAAACAGGAAAACAGTGCTCAGTCCAGAAATATCACCAGTAATGCATAGTGATCAACTTGCCATCAGCGAACCCACAGACCATTTTTTTGCGCCAGTTTTCACATGAGAGCTGGGGAGGTCAGGCGTCCGACATTGTTTCCGTGTTCGCACGAGATGGGAGAAACTTCTGCCGTACGCACTCCGTTTCTGAAAGGTCTGAACAGACGGTCTCAAGCACTGAATGGTCTGTTGAAAACGAGCTGATAATCAACCCGCTTCGCCGTTAAACGTGTCAGTTCGCACATTTAGTCCAGGTGAGACTATTTTCATTGATCGTTATTTGCTTATTTGATGAACGTGTTCTGCTTACTGAATGCAGATACGGTTGCAAAAGCTAGGAAGTTCCAGCTCGAAGCCACCGAGTTACTGGCTGAGTTGCTGAAGACAAATGATGTCAAGGCTACAGCACAGAAGCATGTGGAGTCACTTTCCGAGCAATTTTTCATCATAGCTTCTACGTACCTGGATCTGGTAATCGTCATACTTTGAATCAAGCTGTTTCTAAGTTGGCCTCTGTTAATTGCGTTCTCTAGCGAAATGTTCCATAATCCCTTCCAGTATTGAGTTGGAATCGATGATTTGGCATTTTGTGCCCTCCGATTTTGGTAAAGCTTCTGCGAGAATACGTCGAGATAAGGTTTTCCTATGGTGCATCATTATTGACTGTCCAGTTCGTCAATCCTACCAGATATCATGAAAATAGATCGTACTTTTGTAGAACAAAGCTGTGAAACCTTAACATTTGCTCCGATTCTCTCATGTTGTTAGGAAGGCCAAGAAGGAAGGTAATCTGGAAGTTGTGACCAAGATTGAGACCACTCTTCAGACTGCCCTGCAAGTGAAAGAAGCAACCCTACGGCCTGAAATCCGACTTCTCAACCAGGTACTTCGTCGGATTGTTCAAATTGTTGATCTCGTTACTTGGTTTCGGTACATTATCGTTCATGTTCAAGCTCAACCTTGTACGCATCGAGTACAGTGAGTTTAAGCTGAGACCTAGATCTCAGACAGTCATACTAAGCTTGCTTCTGCCGTTAATATTTGCAGCTACTGAGAGATACGGCAGAAAAGGATCGTGCGAATACTATTCAAGCAAACGTTCAGTGTCTTGCGCCGGATAGCTATTTCTTCCAGCTGCTGTCACGAATGATCAGTGACGTGGAGTCGGGAAAGAGCAACCCTAACCGTTTGAGGCTCTTGGCGCAACTTCGCATGATTAACAAAGAAACACGAGAAGTTGCAAAGGCCATGAGGAAAAAGGAGGACAAGAAGTCTGAACAGAAATGATTTCTAGCATTCACCGAGGTTACGGCGCAGAGCGGGACTTGTTAATCCTCTGAGTAATACACGGAGCAAATTGTTGGCCCTGCACTGGCCGATTTGGGATTAGATTCCGTAATCAGCATCGGCTCGCATCGTGTCGTCGGTTACAAAGTACAATTTTGTAATCCTGAGATTTGGACACTGTTGATACCACAGGGATGAGCTGTCATCAGATTTTGCTGATATCTACCTTCCCGTTGATTTCTCGGAAGAAAGTATGAAAGCTGAACTGAGTCGAAAGTTTTTACCATCTGCGCTCGGTTGTGGACTGGTTCAGAAGGGATGTGTTGAAATCGTCTGCTTATTGGGTGTCATGCTTAACTTTCGGCTTTGGTTTCTCAGGTCACCGGCTAGTACTGATTCCTGTCGCGGCTTAGTGGACAGGATATCTGTCTAAGACACGGTTTGTACAAGCTCGTGATCTAAATGTCTGGGACACTGTTAAAGACCGTACCGTTCGGGGACCATCTATAGTGGCAAGCGCCTGCCTTGCGCCAGGCATGAAGTGATCTTCGCTTTGTATCGAATTATACTTAGAGAAATCCAAATACCGACCTCCCCGGCTGTTATCTGTCTCAACAGATGGTGGACTACGCAGCCGGGAAATGCAGCGGGTTTAAACTGTACAGATTCGATGTCCAAGCATCGACTGTTCCTCGTGGTTTTGTAAGTGCATATGCTCCATTAACCCGCCAACTGGATTGCTGTTGGCCTTGTACTGGGAGAGGAAAGTGCATCCAGAGGTTTCCTTACGAAGCCACGTTCGTAACGCGAAGTTTCTGCGTCTGTTCAGCACTGATAACCGTGAGGACCGATGTACTCGTTTTAGTGAAACCGAGTTTTGTGGACAATGGTCCAATGTGACCCAACAACACTGGACGACCACTGCGTGAACAAAATGGAGGAGAATGTGAGCCCCAGGTGAGACGTCAAAAGAAAGGGCAAATAGGTGCTACCGACACTTCAAACCCCCGCTATGGGTATATAACGCAGCACTCCTCGATTAGGGTCGCCTGGAGACAAGCTATGCCCAAGACCCCTGTCCAAAACGAAGTGAACAGGAATTCGACTTTCAACACTTTCAAGTAGAACCGTTTGTCTTGTTAGTTGGCGTCACATATTTGGAGTTATCACGCATCAAGAAACAAGTAGAGGGCTAGCCCACGGTATCCTTAGAGCATCTCCACCGGAGCACAGTAAGTGCCTCGGCACTGTAAACAGGCTCGGTAACCAGTCGCCTTTTCCGCGTGATGGGTGATAAAAGACGGTAAATGGCAGGTTCTCACTGTAAATTTATCTGGAGTCCATTCTTGGTAAACGTAAACGTTAAATTTGAAACGCATTGGATTCCTGATAAATCTACATGCTAAACTTGCAACACATTGGACTCCCGGTAAACGTACACGCTAAACTTGAAACGCATTAGGGGTGTCAAAGTTCAGAGGAAAGACTCTTCAACGGCAGAGAGATTACTGGTTATAAAATTTGACACAGTTAAGTTTGTATATAACTGCGACTCATTCTGGATGGCGTGTGATCGAACATCAAGATTTCATCATTGATTATTTTTTTCGTTTTGTATACTCAAGATAATTACTCAGAGCAATAGAGAATCCATTACAAAAGCAAACGAACGAAACGAGAAAACGGATGAAACGTTAATAAAACACGGCGTTTTCCTGCGGGTACTTCAGGATGTGCCCGAATGAAACACTGGTAGCAGTCTGGCCGAAGTCGTAACTCACGCCCGAGGCTCTCGAATATTTCAGAAGGTTCTTAACTTTGACACCCTAAAGGGTGTTTAAACCCTAAACCTAAACCCTAAATATTAGAACGTTTTGATTTCGAGAAGATTGGGAACTAGTACTTCTCGGACCATTTCCAGTGTTCGGTGAAGATGCCATTACAAGTACAGTTCTGCATTGCACTGTCTGCACTTGTTCAGAGGGTCGGGCTCAGTGTGTCTCGAGTCTGAAGTCGCAGGTCGCGAATCTTTCCTGAATACTGGGAGGGAACGGAGGAGTGTCTGTCCACGGAAGGTTTCGAATGTCACAATAGGGGTTTCAAACATGGACCCGTAACGAGTCATGGGCTTGTCCGTAATCAGTCGGGACAGACTTGACGGCTTAGTCCGACGGGCACCTGTCGAGAGTGCCCGTCGTTTGATCACGGATTGGACCGTTTAGTCCATGGCCGTGATTAATTACGTCGATTTAAGACGCAGATGAAAGTTCTATCCATGTACGTCAGAACTCACATAATCATGTCTGTCATCAGTCCGTATGGCATCCGTGGACGATCACAATAGACTCTGCACCAGAATCCGTCTGTATATGACGGACTCCATGTTTGAAACCTCATAATTGTTCGCGCTCATTGTCTTGAACTGCCCGCGCGCTTGTTGTCTTCTTGTTTGCATGCATTGTTTTCTATCGTTGATCGATAGAAAACAATGCATGTCATTTAAAAAATACTATATATATATCTTTTTGTTAGTTCAAAATATAAATATTATATTATATTGTTTATTATTTTAAAAAATTTATTTTTACTTGCATATGTTTATAACAAAATCTCATAATAAACCTCTGAGAGTGTACAACAAGCAAACTGAATCCCAATCTCTTTTATAGTAACGATAATATTACAACGAGATGAAGTTGCAGATTTTTTCTGCATCAGTCCCCGGAACCACAGTCGATCTTTCTCAATCCCTCGAAATTAAAATGTTTCTTTAGTCTCCAACCGGTTATCCTCCCAGTAACGACTGTGATGAGGATTAGAATCATGTCGCAGTTGCCATATCCATGATAAAGCAAACAATCGTCTTGTAATATGCATGATTTGTCCTTGGGGTTAACGTTGCATCATGGAGCCTCTCACATCAATTTCAAATGAAAAGAAAGTAGCCCCTGAATGCTTACACTTACTTGCCAGTTCATATATCCATTAAGATTTTGAATCGTAGCTTACACTTGAGCATTCTCAAGTGTAAACCCTGACAAAACAAGCGTGTATTATTATCACTCGAGCTCAATTCGCTTCATGTATAATGATGTTTTCTTATTATTGAAGATGCGTTATTTTCGTTGAGAACAAATCAGATGTGATCTTTATGTGCTTTGAACACTATTTGATAATCCAAAAACTCTTCTGAACTTTTAAAATAATAATCATATTGTTATTTGAAGTTATCACTGTGATAATTTCAAAATGTATATAAGTATAGAGTACTCTAGTACTCTAACTAATTATCCACTATCATATTTAAGTAATTTAAGATAAATAGAAATGCTTCCTCTTTTCCTAAAGTCTAGAATACGGTTGGTCCACAATAAATATATTTTTAAAAATCAACCTTATATCTAAAGTACATTGTGTATATACACACCCGGATGTATATATTGTTAATTTATATAATTAACTTCTCGTCACATAACGAAGGGATAAAAGAATGAGAAGCTTAAACTTTTTATCTCCTAAATCCGCTGTCATTTTCTTTCCCTGACGAGAAGTGCGTGGATATAGGATTTCATGAGGATAGACATCATAGTTCGCCTAGGTTTTTCGCATCTATCAGCTGAAAACCGAGTGGTTTCCGGTTTTCTATGTCGGTGATAACCGTTTTCGTGGTTTGCTTAACAGCTGGAACTTACTTCTTATTTCTTACACCGGTTATTTTTCTGAGCAAGTTGATAAAAGCTTCGTCAATCCGGGAGTATCTTCTTACAATGAGCTAAAAGTCGATTACTTGGTGAATTAAAGGCGTTCTTGACTCCAAACCATGCTCTGACGAGACTCGTGTTTCTTTACAGTATTTGTGTAAGAGCCCTTATTCAACCATCTTCTTGTCGTCCGGTCCCAACTTCTTCTCTTCTTCCTGCTGGAGAGAATCTGAGATCGGATCGAAGACTCTTTGACTCGATGAAAAACAAGCATAAAAGTTCGAGCTTTGTTGATTTCCCAAATTCCTCATAGTGGTCAGTTTCTTCTTGGATGCACTCGGGTCGATGGAGTCGAGCACTACGTAGCTTTTCTTCATGGACGTTCTTGCTCTGAATCTCGATGTACACTGTGATCTTCCCCCGGGCCCCAGACCGCCAATCTGTATCTCAACCAGCTGTGATATCTCGACATCTGAGTAAAGTGGAAAAGAGTCTAGAATTGCTTGGAGCCGAGTACACAACAGGAAGATGTGTACTAGGCTCCAATCAATACTGGATTCTTTTTCAGATCTCGAAAGGATACTGAATAGATTGAACCGAGAGCGGGATTTGAACTCAAAAAGCTCCTCTCCATTAGAGGCTCCCGGCACTAGCCTACAGCTACTGTAAAACAATCTAGATCTATAACAAACTAGTACAAAAGCAAGAAAAGAGAAAATCTACTTCAAACAATCAAGATAAAGACAAATGTACGTTAGGGTTAGAGATCAAGTAACGAAACTCCTTCGATCGTTTCCAAACATCTATAGCATCACAGAGAATATCGTCTAACTCTAGATTCGAAACTGACATAGCAGGACCTTCTAGATTCAACACCCAGGATTGAACCTATGAAGTGGCTTAACTTCCCCTCTCCTTTCCGGGGCCAATAGTGGTAAATGATAAATAATATTAATCATGTTAGGAAAACTCAAAGAGTAAAATAGTTCCCCAAAACAACAAATAATCCCATGAAAACATAAACATAATTGAGAAAAATAGAAAATTATCAATCATAAATGATAACCTTGTGTTAGAAAAAATCCTTTCAAGCTACTGTATTTTGATTGAACCCCAGGTATGGGTATAAAAGCATGAAAATAAATATTTATTTTTTGCTCCTAATGTACTTTAAATCTAAAAAGAGATTCTCTTCAACTCCAATAAACTCTGAAATCTTCATATTCACATTGCTCAGTCAGTACCAAGTTGTTTGTTCTGAGATCAAGCACAGTTTGTAAAGCTAGTGAAGATATTTAATTTGATTCTTACTTTAGCAGATTCTGTGTTGGGATGATCACATAATCATGATAACTATTTTTTGCATAATGATCAAATTTTTAAATTTCCTGAATGCGAACTCGCAAAATTAGATCTACTGTGTTTCAGGAGCACTTGTAGTCATATTGGGGGTTTAAGCAGACGAACTAGACAGTTTTCTCGTTCAGTGAAATGTTTAATGACACTCTCCTTTGTTTTGAAGTGTGTTGCTTCGCTGCAATCTTCAATGTAACAACCAAGGCTACACAACAGTCTCAAAATCACACAGATGCGCATCACACTAACAATGGTCTGCCGCTACTAGTAATCAAGTCGGAACGCAATGACTTACGGGACTATCTACAGACAGATCTATGAACTCTAGTGGATGCTTGGAAGTAAGAAGGTAAAGTAATGACATAAAAATAGAGTCAACACCACACCAAGCGCTTTCAATTCAGCTTTGACACACAATCCAAGATTGCTTATATAAAATAGATGAAATCACATACTCATATATATTACACGACGTTTGTTTGCTGATAAGATCACGAAAGACTCTCGAATCGACGATCCTCCCTACTATTGAAACTTTTCGATGAGAATTGTACTTCAGGATCAGAATTCCTCCAGAAAACTTATCTTCACTCTAAACATACTAATTTCCTGTCAATGGACTAAGTATCAAGTTAACTGTCTGATGAACACTGAGACTCCTATGGTATCATTAGCTCACCACAAATTATCAATCATCTACTCTCATTATAGTCTGGTCTCTAGCCTCAGTCTGTATGTCTCTCTCTCTGGCTCCTGCAGTACAGTCTCTGCCTAGCATCATCACTCTCCTCTCCGAAGTGAAAATGAAAACCAGAAAAAAAGTGCCTTCTATGGTTCGCGATCCTTGTTATGTACTTCTGGTCTTGTCTCATCCTCCTCTTCTAAAATCAGCAGCTCTTGCCGCATGTACGCTAATCACTACTCAGGGTTGAGGATTAATATGTAAACGATGTTGCACATGTATGCTATTTTAATAATATATACTTCTTTTAAAAATATGTGGGAGCCACGAATTCATATACTTTTTTTTGAATCATCAGATCATGATCATTGCTTAATGTCAAATCTGTGGCTATCAAATATAATCCACTGAAAAATACAAAAAGTAAAATGCAGAAATTGTTTATATCTTCATTTTGTTCCTTTCGTTGACAATCAATAACCTTGAAACTCGAAGCCGTATTGATGAGTGTCATGTCAGTTTAGCACCTCGGTTAGGTTGACCGAGTGCGGAGTGGCTAATCTCGGTAGGGTTGTAAGTGTCGTTAGGACGAGTTCTTGAGATGACCCACTAGGGGTATATTGCAGTTAGGGCTTGGAGGCCTTAGTTCTTCAAGTTGAGCCTTCAAGCTCCTAGCTATGATGGATAGTCTTGGTGAGTGTAATTTGGAGTCTCTACGAACATAGAGTGGATTTGGCTCGACTTTAGTGATTTTTTAGTGCCCGTTGGCATGGTGGAGTGAGTACATACTGTTTATCACTTGAAGAACTTGAATTGCGAGGTCTGATTGAGAAGTTTCAGGTCGCAGATTTCTGTCAGTGGTATCTTTGGAGTTTGCAGATCGTTAATACATTCAATTTGCGTGTGCGCGCATGCACGGAGTGGTTCTTTTTGGTTGTGTGATGGGTCACTGTGTGGATTACTACTGTTCGAACTTGTTCTTGGTCGGATTTGGTGGTGAGATAGTGCGAATGCGCTGTTGGAATTTCCTGCTATAGATTTTGATGTCAAATTGAGGTCGACAGAAGTGCATCAGCGGGTGTCAGGTTGGCATGAGTCAAAAATTTCTGGTGCTGAAGAGTGCAGTAGGTGTGCGCTGGAAAGACAATTCTAACGCACAAAAAATCGTTCGATTTGATGAAAGATCGAAAGAGTTACAAGCCGAAGAAGATCGCAAGTGGTTCAAAATCTAACATAAACTCGTTTGCAAGTGTCAATTTGGCAGATTTCGACCTTGTGTAGTGTGTTTTCGATCTGTTTTGGGGTGTTCTCTTTTCATGCACGTCCTCTTTTTGTAATGTTTGACCCGAGTTGTACTCTAATGTACGAGGCTTCGAGGAGCAGAGGTGCGTGAGTGCGAGACGTGAGAAGCGAAGTGCGAGAGTGCGGAGCGGAGCAGAGCTTGAGCCCGAGCCCGAACCCGAACCCGTCGCAAGCCAGCTTGCTGGCGTGCGTGAGAGAGATATGCAAGTTTCAGTAGTGTGAGAAGTGTAAAATCAGTAAGTAACCCATCCCAACACTATTCTTAAACTTGCACACTTAACTCTGCAGTCTTAGCTTTGGCTTTATCACTAGACCAATAGCTCTTGGTGTCTTCTAGAGATGTGTGCAAGTACTTATGGACTTGTTGAAGGTAGTAGGACGACCCCACAGTATTAGGGGAAGCTATAGTTGTGGTAGTGTTTGCCTATACCGTAGAAACGCGTATGGAGGCAGTTGGTGGCAGTTGTCTTGGGTGAGCTAGTAGAGCTATCATGTAGATATTTTCAGAGCTACTAGAGGTGTGGACATCCAGTTACTGATCTTAAGTACCAGTTACGACAGTTGGTGACTATATATGCATGTGATCACCGAAGAAAAGACGTCAGTGTGGGTGGGGCTAGGTTTCTCTTTATGTGAATGTTTGAATGTAGGGTGTTATCGTTTGGACTTCTTCTGTTTGGAACCTCTCCATATTCTGCTTCCTGTTTCTGCGTCACATTTGCTTGTGTTGGCGCTTGATTTCCGGAGTGAGTTCACTCCAATATGTTGTCGATAGTGAGGCTGGAGTTGCGGACCAGTCAGACTATCTTTGTTTCTCTCACGGTGCGGTTGGATTGACAACCAACAGATCGTGAGAGACTGCCTGTGGTGATGGCAGGTATATGTTATGACCGTCATAGTAAGAGAGAGGTGAACTAAGTAGGAGCGAGGTTAGGCAAGTGGTGGTTACGGTGGTGGTTGGAATTTTGACATTCTGGTTGGAGAGTGTGTTATCGAGATTCTATCATATCATCACTAAGTATTCGAAGGTTTTGGTAACGACTTCTCGGACAGTGGGTATACACGGAGTGGGGTGAGATACTGACTACCTACACCATTGTCGTCGGATGTTCTAGAGGACGAGTCAGACACAGACAGTGCGTTTTCTGGTGATGAGTCTAGTGTCATCACACTGTTGTTGTGGGACATGGACGAGATCTATGAGACCACGAAGTGACCTCGATAATACTCGAATATAGTGGGTACCATTGAGCTGGATGACTTCATCCAGGAGTTCGACAGTTGGTATGATCTGCAGCAGATGTGCAACCCATAGCTGTTTACACCCTTCATGACATGGAAGGGTTTGTTCCAACACTTGGAGGGACCGCCGATGGACGATTATCATGAGTTCAAGCGAGACTACAGTGTGGAGATTGAGTTGTGGAGACAACATTGGTCTCCCAACTATGTTTCTATCACCAGTGGCGCAGTTTTGGGAGGCATGGCACTTACGAGTTCGGGTGTCAATAGTAGTGGTACATCCACAGATGGCGGAGTATCTACTACAAGCGGTGCGTTCACTAGTAGTGGAGCAAGTGATAGTATGAGCCGGATACCACCAGAGTTTAACCCTGTGGTTCAGTTCTTCTAGCGTTTGAGAAAGAACTATCAGGGTGTGTGGACCGACAAGTTGAGGAGTCTACAAGAGTTCTAGCAGAAGACTGGAGAGAGCATACGCGAGGCGTTTACTCGCATGAGGCGATTGATGAGCGTCATCCAAGGAGTGACAGAAGCACAAGCCGTCCAGTTTTGGTATGAGATACTAGATAGAGAGCTGCGTAAGAGAGTCAGGGATGCGACTCTCTTTAGAGACTCCGCTCCGACGTTGACGGTTGTCTTTGGTCTAGCTCAGCGGATTGAGCTCAACATGATGGAAGAGAGGGTGGTGAATGATGGGTTCAGCAAAGAGACACCACATGGGATGACCATCTCTTCTCGAGGATCACAAGTTGTGCAACAGCGTGGTGGTAGTGATGGTGGTGGTTAGGATCGTGCTAAACAGTCACGATCCCAAGGAGGTGTTGGAGGACCTAGTGGACAGAAGTCCATGCTGTCGTTCTCTAGTCAACAACAAGCGGGTCCTTGCTGGACGTGTGATGGTCTTCATCAGCAGAAAGATTGTCCACAGAGGAGAGGTGGTTATGAGACGTTTGGGTCGTCTCCAAGCTATGCCTAAGCAGTGTGAGCATTGCAGGCGATCAGGTCACAATAGTGACCGTTGTTTTGATCTCCATCCCAAGCTACGGCAAGAGAAGACTAATTGGACAAGGCGGAGGAGCTCAAGGAGACCGTGGTGGTCGAGCTACAGATAGAGGTCCAGCACCTGAGAAAAGATCAGTCGGTCCACCGTTTTGCACACCTGTCGGCTTGTTGCGTCAGTAGAAGCTCTTGCTCAGTAGGTCACGAAATTCACACCGCTAACTTACAAATCACAATCACAAGTTAGCGTCCATGCACCACTTATCTTAACTTTGTTTGGTCTGGATCGGAGCCGGACCGTCTCCCTTATCATCAAGCTCAGCATTCTCCAAGTCCAGACCTAGACCCGCGTAAGTCGATCCCAAAACATGAGCAAGTCACAAGATGACTTGGGGCGGACTTCTCATAAAGTCCAAGGTCCTAAACGGTACCTCTAGCACACTTAGCGGTCCAACCGCTCGTGATGTCTGTATGGGTCTAAGCTCCCGAACAGTGGTCTAACCCATCGACTCGTTCTCTAGTCTTGCTCTAGCCCTTACATCGTTCATAAGTCCAGACGTTCAAGTCTGGATCGGAACGTGTCTTGGAACCGACGCAGTCATCATCTCATGTCCCAAGGGTTCGTCCGCCGAACCCTGGGGTCAGATTACTCGTCTTGGCCCACCCAGGCATCGAGCCCCCCTCATATATACTTCTGGGAATCGGCAGTCTCGTCCTCCTCTTTGATCCCTGAAAATTATACCATAATCCGATCACGAGATCGGTCATAATTCTCAGCTCGGAGGTCAGTTCGAGGAGTTCTACATATCACTGGAAAGCTCTCGCCGAGACCTTTCCAATGATATCTTACTCGTCTCGAGATTTTACGTGGACCTCCGTCCACGATCTAAAACGTCGCTGGAGCTCCAACACTTAGCCGTTTTTCAGAAACATGTGGTCCAAACCCAGATTCAACCTTGTGGTTCTGACAAGCGTCCGACCATGGTCCGTCGGTGTCTCGGATCCACGTCTTAGATCTATGTTTCGGTCCTTTTTCAGACTTGCTCCTTTAGGTCAGCGTTCGTCTGAGGTCGTCTTGGGTAGACCTCTATGTCCTAACCCAATGTTCCAACCTTGGTTCGGAGAACCACTTAGGGTTCATCTGATCTCGACTTTTCGGCCAAGCCGTTAAGTCTAACTCGCAGCGTTCACAACCTAGCGCAAGTCCACTAGGGTTCTATTGTTTGCGTATGCGCCCGATCTTGAGAATGAGGGTCGCACAATCGTCTACTACGACATCAGAAGCAGGTATGGCTGCTCGGATTGAGCAGTTGGAGCAGAGGATAGCTAGTATGGCTATGGCTCAGGGAGATCTGGTGGAACAGATGTTTTCACGTCTTATGGAGGAGAAGGAGTTGACTTCGACTTCGTGCTTGGTGTGATGCAGATTGAGACATCTGCGGCAGTGATTAGAGATGCAGTACGTGTCTCTGAGCCACGAGAGACGTCGATGAAGTTTGGATCCACAATGCAGAGAGGCTGGTAAACAAGTCAGGCTTCCTCAATCATTCACGTTATTAGAGGTGTTGAGGACCACGTCTATGATTCTTAAACGACCTATCGATGGTGCAGTGGAGTTAAAGACATCGACATCCAAGAGTGGAGGTGATGCGAGACAACCCTCGATGTTTGTTGATGCGACGTCAAATCCATTGTTGAGGGCGGTTACAGCAATTTTGTGAGCCTCACTATTTGCAGTCACGGATATGAGGACACTAGGAGTCAGCTTGGCTCTAGTGTTCCAGTTGGCGGCCACGCTCAGTGAAAGCGGAGATGTAGTTATCTCTAGTTCTGAGGTGGTTCAGCGAGAGGCAATAGATGTGTCCATGGAGTGGAGGATCAGGACAACTACTAGTGGTACTTGACAAGCGACGGCTGTCATACTAGATGAGTTACCAGCTAGGCCGGCGATTGACCGTGCTGGTTTGGCACCAGGTGTGGTGTTGTTAGACAACAGAAGTGGTATCTTCTGTATGGTGACACCTTCAGAGAAAGTGTATCGACCACATAAAGTCTTGTTGGACTCTGGAGCCCAACCGTTGATGTTGAGAAATGCAGCGTGTATTGGTTTGAGTTTGAGGAAGTCCGAGGTGGAGAGATTTTGATTCCAGCTACAGACATCTCTAGGGGGATCAGGAGACACAGCTCTACATATGACACGCAAGATATTGACAATGAGAGTTCGATCAGATCATCTCACGGATGGCTCCATGGTGAGGATCAATGTCATCGTTACGGCCGTGGAGTCTTATGATGTATTGGTTGGAGGTGTTGTGTTATACCTTATGGGGTTCGTGATCGACTATTGGACGGAGATAGCATCTTACAGACCAGGTTGGCAGTCCGGTGAGAGACAAGTGAGCCGCTTACCAATGCAGTTCAAAGCTGGAGTTGAGACAATGGACCTACATCAGGGACGATGGTATCCGTTGGATGATTCAGTTCGACCATCACTTGACCAAGCGAGTTGTTAGAGGGCAATGCCCATGAGGAGGATACTCCGGTCTTTGAGGAGATGGAGGACATGCCTAGCATGTCTATGTTAGTACCATCTGCCTTGGATGTTCCACTCTAGAGTTCGAGTGGAGAGTTGCAGCAGTATGTTGATCAGTTGGTGCAGCAGGCTTGGAGTGAAGCCTTTGCACCACTAGTAGAGGAACAAAGAGTTGTTCGTGCTACTGGCCTTGTGATCTTATCACCGTTGGATATGACTCTCATTGTATGGCAGTATCCAGAGGAGGGTGTGTTTGTGCTGGAGCTATTGAGAGAGATCAGCACATGTTTGACTACGGTATTGCAGACATGCATACAAGTACAACGATACTTGTATGTGAAGAGGGATGAGGTTGCGAGACGCATCTCATTGCATCATGTGGCACGTTTGATGCATAGATGTCCTGAGTTGATGTCTATATCAGCTGTTAGAGGATACCAGCAAGCATTATCGTTAGATATTTCGCTGTTGAGGGCGCAAGATCTCACGTTTGTTGACATCATTCACTTGGTGATAGCCGGATGACCATGTCGAGATCACACTCGTGCTGGGAGAGGTCAAGATTTACATGACCCGCAATCTAGGATGTTCTGAGAGATGTTATGGATCTTACGACATCTCCGGATGCATTAGATATATCTCTAACGTACATCTTGGAGAACGTTCTTTTGTTGGGTGATGCTCGTACACAAATGATGACGAGTGTGCACCAGGTGCGGTCTTGGGTCGGACCGGCAGTGCTGTTGGATGCATCGAGAGTGGGATCTCATGTACATCGTCCATGGTTATGGTGGACGAACTTGTTACCAAGAGAGGTGCTCAAGCACGCACACGATGCAGTGAGACGACCAGTGCACCTCACAGTTGATGACATCTTGGATGCAAGATGATGATCTCAAGTAGTGTGTGAGAGTCGTCGATAAGTCACGCATGGTAGTGATGAACCTAGTGGGACGGCTCATGATAGCGTTGCTCACTTTGGTGAGCTTTCTAGCGTCACATGCTTACAGAGATGGAGGACTTGGGCTTGTGTGGGATGCTCAGTTATGGCTGTTGGTGGAGTCCAATACCGATTAGAGAGCACGAGTGATGGATTTTGCTACATGTATGACGGCAGTAGCTTCGGTGTCGGAGGCTTCATGTCGTCATGTGTTGGGTCAAGCAATGGACTTGAACTGCTTGACATGGATTGTTAGCCTTGGATTGACTGAGCAGCGTCGGATGCGATCGACGGGTGTTACTGCTCAAACACTTCTGAGCTCTTTGTCTATCAAGTCGATGGAGACAAAGGCTGGGGGCGAGGCGAGTGAAGTTCGTCATCCTTGGACATCATGGAATGTCATAGAAGAGAGTGTGGAGCTTGCAGCTAAGACTGTAGGAGTTTTTCGCACAGTGGAGATGAAGGTTGTTGGTGGTGAGCAGAAAGAAACTGCTGCAGAAGCTGCAAGATAGCAATCAACGACTTCGTCTTCTATCTCTAGCGTGGTGATAGAGGATACTTGGGAACCGGAGATTGGATCCAAGCTTATAGGAGAGGAGAGACAAAGAGTTCAAAGATTCATGAAGAGCTACAGGAATTGTTTTACCTTCAGTATGAAGGATTTGGGTACCTTGAAAGGATCTGGTATACGGATCGACTTGGCTAATGACACTTCAATCTTTCGACGTCTTTACAGATAGAATGGACATGACATGGATATGGAGAGAGTCTTGATTCAGAGTAGGACTCAAGACTAGTTGGAGGTTGGGTTGGTGGAGATGTCGCATGGAGAGTATACATCTGCTACAATTATGTCAGCAAAGAATGATATGTATGGCAACTACACGGATAGTCGGATGTGTGAAGACTACCGTCTTATCAGTCGGCAGATGAAGTCCGATAAGTATATCATGCCGACACCTGAGGAGATCTTTGATGCAGTGGAGCATGTGAGAGTCTTTAGTACTTTGGATCTTCGAGCAAGGTATCATCAGTTGTCAGTGAGAGAAGAAGATAAGTCCAAGACAACATTCTGGGGAATTGACTCTCACGGCAAGGATTGTTTGTATTAGTGGCGGTTCTTATCATTTGCGTTGAAGAACGTCCGTGCTGAATTCTAGAGGATGATGGACAGGATCCTAGCAGGATTGGATTTTGTCAGATGTTATATTGACGACATCTTAGTCTATAGTGCTACAGAGGAGGAGCACGAGAGATACTTACGTGATGTGTTCGAGCGGTTGAGAACTCATGGGTTGAAATTACACCCTGGGAAGTGTAATCCATGAGTTGGTAGAGTATCTGGACCACACCATCTATCCATGTGGGTTGGGTGTTCAGCAGATGAAGGTTGAGTCTATTGCACGTATCTCACGCCTCACAGATGTGAGTCGAGTTCGAGCGTTTGTTGGTTTGACGAACTTCTATCGTCAATACGTGAAAAGATTTAGAGCAATTGTGAAGTCATTGACCAAGCTGATGAAGGTGGACCAAGAGTGATAGTGAGGAGATGAGCAGGAACGAACTTTCGTAGAGCTCAAGGATACGTTGACATCTGCTCTCATCTTGAGGAGACCCGTTAGAGGGCGTCCTTTCCAACTGCACATTGATTGGAGTATGTTGGGACTTGGAGCAGTGCTGACTTAGCACAATGATGAGAAAAAAGAGTTCGTGGTGGCATATGCCAGTCGCTCCAACAATTCGACGGAGACGAGATATAGTTCCTATGAGAGAGTGTGTTTGGCGACAATGTGGGCTGTTGCACACTTTTGATGTTACCTGTTTGAGAACTCTTTTACTCTCATCATTGATCACCAGCCGCTCAAGTGGTTGATGGAGTAGGACAAGCTTACAAAGAAGCTTGCACGACGAGCTCTGATCTTACAGGAGTATGACTTCCAAATAGTGCATAGACCTGGAGTTGCAAACCTAGATGCCGATGGGTGGAGTCGCAACCCATGCACGAGTCAGCAGGATCAGATTGAGACTCGATGACATGACGAGGTTGATGAGGAGATAGTGCTAAGGTGACATGCATCTGTCTTTCTTTGTGTGTTGGTCATGAACTCTAGTATGGAAAGACAGGTCGTATCTTTCTTTGGGCAGAGAGTAGATGATGAATCTCCAGATCCTGAGGGTGGAGATGGTGTTCTAGATCAACGAGATATCCACAACAATGTGACCGTTGTCGTGTCGTGGACCGGCTCCTATCTGAAATTCAGACTTCGATGCTTGTCGCTCCAAAGACACCCATGAGAAACACAAGCTAAGCCCTAACTTACGGGCTTTTGGCATCATTTTGGATCTCCATTTTCATCGCATAGATGGGTAGAGCTCTTTGTCAACACTCCATAGACACTTCGTCTACTTCGTTTAGACGCCTAGTGGAGAAGTTACAAGATTCGAAAGATGGAGAAAACAAGCTAAGCCCTAGCTTATGAGCTTTTGGCACAACTTCGGATCTTCGCTTTTATCGCATCAGTGGATAGAGCTCCTTCTCAGCTTTTCATAAGCACTTTGTCTACTTCATTTGGACGCTTAGTGGAGAAGTTACAAGACTCGAAAGATGGAGAAAACAAGCTAAGCCCCAGCTTACGGGCTTTTGGCACAACTTCGGATCTTCACTTTCATCACACAGATGGGTAGAGCTCATTGTCAGCTTTCCATAGACATCTTGTCTACTTCATTTGGACACCTACTGGAGAAGTTATGCGACTCGAAAGAAGAGAAAATCAAGCTAGATCTTAGTTTACTTGCTGACTGGGTATTTGCAGCCTCAGGCGTTATATTAAAGACGCAAGGGGCCTGCTTCCTCATTATCACAGAGAACTTCGTACATACAGAGATTGATACAAGGGGGCAGCTTAGGGCTAGCTTGCGTCTGTGACTTGTCGGTGGACGATTCGAGGATTTGAGAAGTCCAATACACGCGCGTAAGGTGTCATTGTGTTCAGATCTGTGCAGGCTACGAACAAGTTAAGACGGTTTGGGAAGAGACGGATCGGGAGATGTGTACTGAGGGAAATTGAGACGGAGGAAGAGAGATTTGGAGATTTCAGTTATCTGTGAGGGAGAGTTGGACCGTTCGGACCGTTCCGGAGTCCAAACTTGCTGTCCTTGGATCCATCGAGATCAGAACATCGAGTTCTACAGGAAATGGAAGACGATACCAAGTTTCATTGAACGGTTTAGGAGTTCTGAGTGAAATTGGCTCGCAGGGAAGCGCTTGCGTCAGATTTTTCATCACCTACGACCTAAAATTGGGTTGTTCTTTGCGATCGGTGTGCCAAGCTCTTCGTTCTTGATGTCTACGCGACCAGGGAGTCTTCATCTACGCATACGAGAAGACAATACGTGGATTGGATTGTTGGTTTGGGTGAGGTGAGCGAGTTGAGCCGCAGGGAGTCCATTTACGTCAGTTTTTTGCAATCTGCGACCAAATTTCTTGCATGGTTTTGCAAAAGGAACTCCAAACGGCTTGTATGGAGTCTCGTTGGGTTCGTGATAGCTAGATCTACCTGCCAGAGAAGACAGATATCAGATCAAGCGATCCGTTTGAGCGGTGTGTGCGGTTTGAAGCCGCATGGAGCAGTTTCTGAAAGTTCGATCACCTGCGACCAAAAATTGGTGATATGTTGGGAGTCGGATCTGAAGGTTTTCTTGGGTTAATGGAGTCAGGGAAGGAGACCCTATCGACATCTGAAGTCCGCTTGACGGAAGGAGAGAGTTCTAAAATAGACCTTTTCAGTTTCTTCGCTACGGGTTTTGCTCTTTTGAGTTCGTTAGAGTTCTGGTTGGCTATATACAGCTTGTGGTAGCTAGTTTTGGCTAAGAGTTTGTACATGGATGTGGTTTGGACTTGGGTTTGGATCGCGTGATATTGCTGTGGCTCTATTTGTTAACAAAGAGAAGTTTCTCTTGCTTTGAGCTACGCTTCGGTGGTTTTGGGTTAGGGTTGTGATTCAGGGGTTGTTTTTAGGAGCTTTTGAAGCAAGTTACAGACCGCTCTGGTCTGTTTCTCAGTTCTATGCTCTTAGGAGAAAGAACCGGCAGTGTACATATATTTGGAGTTGGTATATCGCAGCATTCATTTTCATGGTTATTTTTCTCTGTCTTGTCTCTGTTTCAACACACAACATCTCCACAGCCAAGAACCTCGCATTTTCCTAGACATCCTTCACGCAATATTCGACACGATACCGTAATGGAGTATCTATATACTGGCGTGGTGATAGACATAATAAGTGCCAAGGAGCGAGATCGTGTCCTTCAACGAGCGAAGAGATTTTGACGAGAAGACGACATGTATTTCGAGTGTGAGATGATGAGAGAGTACAGATAGTGTCACATCCATCAGTTAGTACGACATGCCCATGAAGAGTTGTGACATTTTGGAGTGAAGCGTACGCATAGCTTACTCCAAGGACAGTATTGGTGGCGTGGTATGCACATCGATGTGCAGCAGTTTATCGCACGATGTGTAGTTTGTGATCGAGTACGAGCATCGTTTAATGCTCCTACTCCACAGTTACACCCCTTATCGATTATGGAGTTGAGTTATCGTTAGAGTTTGGATCTTGGATCTTACTATTGACAATACGTCACCACCAGTATGTGTTGGTGATGATGGAACACTTCTCCAAGTGGATTGACTTGGTGGTATTACCGGACAAGACGAGTGAAGAAACGACGTATGCGTTCTTAGATCGAGTGCTGAGTCATTTTGGAGCACCAGCTGAAGTGCTGACGGACCAAGGTACAGAGTTTCTTGCTGAGTTTCAGGTCTTGTGTGATCAGACGCTGATTGATCATCATATTACATCTCGAGATCATCTTGAGATGGATGGTTTGGCGAAGAGAATAGTTCAGACAGTGAAGAGAGGATTGCGCAAGTATTCCTTACAGAATGGTCACTTGGGAGACTGGGATGTGCAGTTATTATGGTTGGCTATGAGCTACCATTTTAGCCGACAAGTGTCTTTGGCTTCCTTCTCACCGTATTTTCTATTAAATCGTCGAGATCCAGATCTACTTTCGATCATTTGTCATGATTCTGCTGAAGTGTTGTGGGTGAGAGCATGTTCTCAACGAGCAGAAATATTTCGGAGAGTTATGTCTATGACTTTTGAGAACTTAGCGATTGCTCAGCATAGAGATACGTTGCGATATGTGACTATTCGAGGAGGAGGTTATCGATCATCGATTCGTAGATTTTATCCGAGTGATTATATCTATCTACAGCAGACTGCACCGACGACGTTGAACATGATCGCATGGTGCACTATTTTATGAGTGCGTGAGGTGTTACGTTCTGGAGTACTCATGTTAGAGGATCATGATGGTGTTGTATGAAAAGACCATGTGCGTAATTGCACGCCATGTCATCTTCTCAATATCGATGGGACCATTGATCCAAGCTTAGCAGTTGTACGCGCGGGCTTCAGGTATATGTTGTGTGGGTCTACTGATATAACAGTCCGTATGTTGGTGTGTGATGATTGTTCGAGAGGTTCGTACATGTCATGTTTGACTCCACCTCTCAGTGTCGTTCCTACTAGACGGTGGGTTTGCCCTCGATGTATATAGCAAGGATAGCCGATTAGATCTTTGCGTGGTAAGGATTGCAGAAAGGTGATTAACGATGGGGCGATGTAGCACCCGGCCTCTTGATCTTTGCACCCATGAAGGTGTATATCACGTATTTGGAGTTAGAGGGACCTAACCGCTAGTTAGGGAGGCGATTGTGGTACACTTGTGTATCTGTACGACATCGTCCATGTGTTGTTTGTATGTGTGATGTACTCTGACAGCGATGTATGTTGTGTAGCAATGTGTATGCACACAATAGCTGTCACGTCAGTTTAGCACCTCGGTTAGGTTGACCGAGTGCGGAGTGGTTAATCTCGGTAGGGCCGTTAGTGTCTTTAGGGCGAGTTCTTGAGATGACCCACTAGGGATATACTTCGCAGGTAGGACTTGGAGGCCTTAGTTCTTCATGTTGATCTTCAAGCTCCTAGCTATGGTGGATAGTCTTGGTGAGTGCAATCTGGAGTCTCTGTGAACACAGAGTGGATTTGGCTCGACTTTAGTGATTGTTTAGTGCTCGTTGACATGGTGGAGTCAGTACATACCGTTTATCATTGTAGTACACTTGTGTATGTGTATGACATCATTCATGTGTTGTGTATATGTGTGGTGTACTCTGACAACGATGTATGTTGTGTAGCGATGTGTATGCGCACGACATGAACACTAGTATTCATGCACTGCTATCTAATAGATCTCCTTAAAAACATCGTCAAGAAGTTCACATAAAAGCTAACACAAAAGCAAGGAGTCCGCCTCTAATGGAATAACGAGGCTGTACGTCAGCAGTTATTTGCTTGTTCCATATCGTTGGCGTGTGCACACATGAATCGTCTGTCTATAATTGTACATACCATCCGTTCATCTTCAAGGGGTCCAGACAATATATAATCCGATCATAGTTCTTCTGTGTACTACCATAAGCAAATATCACAGTTGTTCTCAAAACCTTTGATATCATCACACGATTGAGGAGCATGTGCACGTAATTGCGTATCTGAAAAGCCTCCAAGAGTCTCTATTTACATCACGTTCCACACCAATAACTTGTTTGAGAGCTTCGAAGCGAAACCTACATGCAGTCATTGTCTACAAGCCACATATGCGCATGATTGTTGAACATCAGAAGATTATATATTGCAGATAATTTGATCCAACTTCCAAGGTTTCTCCTGAGTGACATTATGTCTTGTAGCGAGAAGTCTATAGCATAAGATCGAGAAAGCAAAGAGAACACTCCAAGTCTATTTCATTTAAAGTCATTTCAATCCACTTCGGCGTCTGACATGGTGAGGTTACTTGAAAACGGTTGGTTGTCACTAGAAGGGGTGGATCGAGCACAACAACGATAAGAGGGGGTGGGGCAAGTTCAGCAAACATTTTGGAGGGTGGAGCAAACAAATAATTGTATGGCTTAATAATTTGTTTAAATTAAACACCTTGTCTCTCCTTTCCAGATTATACAACTACTCCTCATTGCTTCCGCCTTCTTAACCTTTTGATTATAAGACAAAAGATTATCCTTTCTGATTTCAACAATCAACTGATAACTATCCTTATGTGTAACAAAAATGCTAGCAATATGACACACACAAAAATCGGACTACCTGACAGACTAAGCCACCTCAACTCTCTCTCTGTCCTCGCCATTCGTGTCAATGCACAAGATGACAATCCAAAGAACATAGACGCAATCCGTTAACAATAGTCTCGAGGCACAGTTGCAAGAAAACCTTTAACAATACTTATTTGGTAAAACATTGATGATATCATACTTCTCCTTGTCACTGCCTTGTAAGTTTGAAATCTGTTGATCGAACTGTGAGCAAGGAGAGGAGAGTTCAACCATCAACGAAAATATTTGTTCGGTCGACAGCCATGTATAAAGATAATGTCAAAATTAAGATAAATATAAGAATTCAGTAACCTTCCGAGTCGTTAATTCTTGTTGATCAAAGTTCCTTACTCATACACCTAAACTTGATAAGTACTTCATAATTTTACGAAGTCTTACGAACAGTCTCTCACACAAAGTACCCAGTTGCTGAATCTCTCACGATCGTGAATCGACAAGACATACATTGACTACCCAGTACTGGATTATATAGTTGACAATGCAATCTAATGTGTCATTCTCTTAACATGATACGGTTGAGTAAACTAGATTATGACGTGACAAATTACTGGTGTGGTGGTGAGATGACAATTAGGAAGATGTGACAAAATGTGACTAAGGAGACATGATGACCTAGTTGTGACATGAGTGTCATTTGGGACGATCGTCCCGATGCATTTGTTGTGAAAAATGCACACCATGTGGTGAGAAACAATGATTGTATTTGGTTGGGTTAGAAATTGATAGTTATAAATAGACTACATGCTCTCCAGATGTATATAAGTCAATCCTTTGAAAGCCCTTGATGATTCTTTGAGTTTCAAAAGCCATCATCTTTAGTTACATTTTTTGATGTTTTAAAAAGTTCAGTGAGATCTCTATAATTTATATCAAAAAATCTCTATTCACACAGAAGTTCTCGGGGGTTGTGTTCTGGGAGAAATTGAGACGCAGAGAGGAGATTTTGAGTGCTTCAGTTACATGTGAAGGAGAGTTGAACCGTTCGGACCGTTCCGGAGTCCAAACTTTCTGTCCTTGATCCATTGGGATCAGAACGTCGAGTTCTTCAGGAAATTAAATACGATATGAAGTTTCATCAGACGGTTTGGGAGTTCTGAGTGAAATTAGTTCGCAAGGAAGCGCTTACGTCAGATTTTCGTTCGTCTACGACTTGAGATTGGGTTGTTCTTCGCTATCGGTGAGCCAAGCTCTTCGTTCTTGGTGCCTACGCAATCAAAGAGTCTTCATCTACGCATAGGAGAAGAACATGTGTGGATTGGATTGTTGGTTTGGGTGTGGTGAGCGATTTTGAGTCGCAGGGAGTCGATTTACATCAGTTTTTTGCAACATGCGACGAAATTTCTTGCGCGATTTTGCAAAAGGAACTCCAAGCAACTTGTTTGGAGTCTCGTTGGGTTTAGGGTAGCCATATCTACCTACCAGAGAAGACGGATATCAGATCAGGCGATCCGTTTGAGCGGTGTGTGCGGTTTTAAGCTGCAGGGAGGAGTTTTGGAAGGATCAGTCACCTGCGACCAAAAATCAGAGATATCTCGGCTGTTGGGAGTCGGATCTGAAGGTTTCTTGGGCCAACGGAGTCAGGGAAAGAGACCCTATCGACATCTGAAGACCGTTTGACGAAAGAAAAAAGTTCTCAGATAAGCTTTTTTTGATGTCTTCGCTATGGGTTTTGCTCTTTTGAGTTCGTTGGAGTTCTGGTTGGTTATGTACAGCTTGTGGTAGCTAATTTTGGCTAAGAGCTTGTACATGGATGTGGTTTAGATTTGGGTTTCAATCATGTGATACTGGTGCAGCTCTGTTTGTTAGCAAATGGAAGTTTCTCTTGCTTTGAGCTACGCTTCGGTGGTTTTAGATCAGGGTTGAGATTCAGGGGTTCGTTTTAGGGACTTTGAAGTAGATTACAGATCGCTCTAGTCTGTTTCTCAGTTTTGTGTTCTTAGGAAGAAAGAACCGGCAGCGTACATACATTTGGAGTTGGTATATATTGCAGCATTCGTTTTCGTGGTTGTTTTTCTTTGTCTTGTCTTTGTTCAGCACACAGCATCTCCACAGCCAGGAACCTCGTGTTTTCCTAGACATCCTTCACGCAATATCCGACACGACATCAGTGATCAACTCGACGTGAAGGTCTGGGGTGGAGATTTCTTTTATGTTTGAACTTGGAAGAGGAGATCAACAATCATGAACGAAGATGAAGATGGATACGGTTGTTCGGTAGGATGCTGTGGATTTGGGATGATGGATATATAGATGATTTGAGATCATGGGAGGATGGGAGGATGGAACGAGCCATGACTATGGACGAGATGGACGAGATGGACGGATCAGAGGAGATACTTGAGGTGCAGTTGGATGCAGCAACTGCACGTTTGTTTCAAGCCTTCACTTTATTTTTGCGACAAGAGCAAGGAAACCAACAAAAGGAGGCTTTGGGGACGAAGGCGCTTCGAAAGATGATCGACAAGCTCGATCTATTTGATGGGAGAGACATCTTTGAGTACTTGAGATGTTACAAGACGGAGATGGATTTGGATCAGGTATCGAAGAAGGAGATAATCGAGACATTCGAACTTGCTGCGGTGCTTGAGATAAGAGAGCACGTGAAAGATCTAACAAAACGTTTTGGGAAGAATTGGGATACATTTTCTCATGCGTTTATGGAGGAATATTTCTTGGAAAACTCAGATCGAGTAACCAAGAAATCATTTTTGGGGTGGATCAATCGACCCAACAAGGGTTTACAGCTTACAGAGCTGTTAAAGGAGTTCGAGAGACAGTTCTCTCAACTACCTCAAGTGGACAAGCTAACCTTGGAGATCTACAAGACAGAGTTGTTCCTTCAAGTTGTGGATGAACCATGGCAAGAGCAGTTGGAGCTACTTTTGGAGGATGGGGATGAAGAAGAAGGGTTGACAAGAAACTGAGAGGTTGTGCATGAAACGATTGAGCTTCTTGTCTGACGACATACAAGAGAAAGGATTACCAGGTCGACGCCTGTATTGCTGACTACCACACCAATTCAGATAGTATTTGAGGTTCAACTTCCAGTTGTGGTTGTAGAGGAGAAAGATCTAACCATCGAGGACCTACGGCAGAAGATGCAAGATCTACAAGCTCAGGTTACTAGGTTGGAGGGTAAGGGATTGTTGATCAAGACAGAACTTGTATCCAAACCAGCTTGAGTACATCAGTGTACGTGGTGTGATGGTACTGACCATCAACAGGATGATTGCATCGACTTTGCAGAGTCCTTGCAACGAGAGGTTATTTCTTGGGAGGATGGAGATGTTCTGTTCAGAAGTACGGGTACTCTCTTTCAAACCAACGTTGGTACAGGAGGGATGAAGAGATTGGTGGATGATTACTTTGCGGCGCATGCAGTTGTAGCTATCGAAGCTACAAGTTATGTTGTTAAGTGGAGGAGATTGAGCATGATCTCCATATGGATGATTCGGATGAGCAAGTGGATCCAAGCGAGCTCAAGTTGGATACTGCATCCACGATGCAGAACGAGAAGAAAGGACAAGAAGGGACTTCTTCAGAGAAGCAAGTTGGGGAGGATAAGATTCAACAGAAAACTATTCTTCCTGAACAGACAATGGAGGACGATCCTTCACAACTGGAAGAGATGGTTGAGGTGCAGACAATGGACATGGTTGATCTGGTTGCAAACATACAGCAACCAGATATTGATACAGTGATGGATGTGAAGGGAGGTTGGGAGGATGGGGCTTGAGAGGTTGTTGTAAAAGTTTTCAGAAGAAGAGATCAAGGAGGATGATGGTTGAGGAGGATACCATATATAGTGAGACAATGATGATTGAGATTGAGGATTTTGCTTGCAACAGTGTGGTTCTTTTTTTTCAAAACAAAAAAGAAGAGATGGATACGTACGATGACAAGTACAGACTTGAGGTTGAGGTTTACACTCAAGATATATGGTGATGATTGGGATGACGGGGATGTCTACTACGACACTTGGGTCACAAACCTCGACGGTGAGGTTCTACAAGACGGATGGAAGACATTTCTATGGTATGATGAGTTATTCCTTCTATATCTTCGCATATTGAAAGATGTGTAGATCTAGAGAGGGTGATTGGATGAGAGATTGAAGAGAAAGTCGATGAGCATGGATCTAGGGAAGATCATGGCAGGGTAGCAACTTCAAGATGACGATCAGGTTGCAACCTTGAGGATGAGGTTGACTGAGATGGGAGGGAGGATGACAAGATGGGAACGAGTGTGCGTGCCGGTCCACTCCTTGGTTGATATCTCTGGTGCATACTGGAGGATGCATACGTTTGGAGGGGGTGGATGTCGTGTCGTGGATCGGCTCCTACATGAAAATCAATTTTTGACAGTTATTGCTCCAAAGACACTCAAGGGTAAAACAAGCTAGGCTTTAGCTTACGGACTTTTGGGACGACTTCGGATCTTCATTTTCTTTACATCGATGGATAGAGCTCCTTGTCAACTTTCCATATGCATTTTGTCTACTTCATTTGGACGTCTAGTGGAGAAGTTACGAGACTCGAAAGATGGGTAAAACAAGCTAGGCCTCAGCTTACGGTGTTTTGGCACAACTTCGGATCTTCATTTTCATTACATCGATGAGTAGAGCTCATTGTCAGCTTTCCATGGGTACTTCGTCTACTTCATTTGGACGCTTAGTGGAGAAGTTACGTGATTTGGAAGATGAGAAAATTAAGCTGAGTCCTAGTTTACTTGCTGACTGGGTATTCGCAGCTCCAGGCACTATACTAAGGGCGCAAAGGGCCTGCTTCTTCATTACTGGAGAAAACTTGTACGTACAGAGATTGATATAAGGGGGTTGCTTAAGAGGCTAGCTTGCACATGCGATCTATAAGTGGACGGTTCATGAGATTTGGAGGTCCAATGCAAGCGCGCAAGGCGTCGTTGGGTGCAGATCTGTACAGGCTACATGTTGGTTAAGACGGTTCTTGAAGAGACGGATCAGGGGTTGTGTTCTGGGAGAAATTGAGACGCAGAGAGGAGATTTTGAGTGCTTCAGTTATCTGTGAAGGAGAGTTGGACCGTTCGGACCGTTCTGAAGTCCAAACTTGCTGTCCTTGGATCCATTGGGATCAGAACGTCGAGTTCTTCAGGAAATTGAAGATGATACAAAGTTTCATTGGACGGTTTGGGAGTTCTGAGTGAAATTAGTTCGCAAGGAAGCGAGTTATGTTAAAATTTTGTTCGTCTGCGATCTGAGATTGGGTTGTTTTTCGCGATCGGTGAGTCAAGCTCTTCGTTCTTGGTGCCTACGTGATCAGAGAGTCTTCATAAACGCATAGGAGAAGACCATGTGTGGATTGGATTGTTGGTTTGGGTGTGGTGAGCGATTTTGAGTCGCATGGAGTCGATTTACGTCAGTTTTTTGTAACTTATGACTAAATTTATTGCGCAGTTTTGCAAGGGGAACTCCAAACGACTTGTTTGGAGTCTCGTTGGGTTCAGGGTAGCCAGATCTATCTACCAGAGAAGACGGATATCAGATCAAGCGATCCGTTTGGTGTGTGCGGTTTTAAGCCACATGGAGGAGTTTTGAGAGGATCGATCAACTACGACCAAAAATCAGAGATATCTCGGCTGTTGGAAGTCAGATCTGAAGGTTTATTGGGCCAACGGAGTCAGGGAAAGAGACCCTATCGACATCTGAAGACCGTTTGACGAAAGAAGAAAGTTCTCAGATAGACTTTTTTTGGTTTCTTCGCTACGGATTTTGCTCTTTTGAGTTCATTAGAGTTCTGGTTGGTTATGTGCAGCTTGTGGTAGCTAGCTTTGGCTAAGAGCTTGTACATGGATGTGGTTTGGATTTGAGTTTCAATCGTGTGATACTAGTGTAGCTCTGTTTGTTAGCAAATGAAAGTTTCTCTTGCTTTGAGCTACACTTCGGTGGTTTTGGGTCAGGGTTGAAATTTAGAGGTTCGTTTTAGAGGCTTTGAAGCAAATTACAGATCACTCTGGTCTGTTTCTCAGTTTTGTGTTCTTAGAAAGAAAGAACCGGCAGTGTACATATATTTGGAGTTGATACATATTGCATCATTTGTTTTCGTGGTAGTTTTTCTCTGTCTTGTCTTTGTTCAGCACACAACATCTCCACAGCCAGGAACCTCACATTTTCCTGGGCATCCTTCACACAATATCCTACACGACAGCGGTCCAACTCCCGTTCACATGTCACTTAAGCACTCCAAAACTCTTTCATGTGTCTCAATTTCTCCCAGAACACACTCCCCGATCTGTCTCTTCACGAACCGTCTTAACCAACGCGTAGCCTGCACACATCTAAATCTAATGACACCTTGCGCGCATGCATTGAGCTTCCCAATTCTCCAAACCGTCCATCGATAAGTCGCAGAAACAAGCTAACCTCTTAAACGGCCCCCTTACGTAAATCGATGTACGGGAAAGTTTTCTCATATAATGAGGAAGCATACCCCTTGCGTCCTTAGTATAGCGCCAGGAGCCGCAAATACCCAGTCAACAATAGTAAACTAGAGCTTAGATTGATTTTTTCTCTTTAGAGTCTCGTAACTCACCACTAAGCGTCCAAATGAAGTAGACGAAGTGCCCATGAAAAGCTGACAACGAGCTCTATCCATTGATGTAATGAAAGTGAAGATCCGAAGTTGTGCAAAAAGTCTTATTTTTAGTCCCATGAGTGTCTTTGGAGCAATAATGGTAAATATCGAAAACATATTTTCAGGTAGGAGCCGGTGCACGACACGATAACGATTTGGAGGTGTCGCTCGTGAAGTTTATGGACCTACATGCGTCATTTCTTGTATAGTTATAGATAAACGACAAAATGAAGTTTTCTTGTTCGTTATATTATGCATGTGCGTGAATATGTTTGGTTAACACAAGACACATTCTTAGTTCTTGGAATCATTACAATGGAGTCTCGAGTAATAATTTTGTTGAAGTAGTAAAATTAGTTACATGGGTGAAAACAAATTCAGACTATTGAACACGAAAAATAATATTAATTATAGAATTTGACTAGATGTTGATATTTTTCAAAGTTATCATATGTTATCATCGAAGTGAGCTTTATCACACCACAAGTATCATATTATTTGTGTGTTTGTTACATTAGTTAGGAATGACTATCTTATGGGTTACTCTAGTTAGAAGATCCAAATCTAGAGTTATCAAAACTAGTCATAACTAGCTTAGATAGTTATCGCTAAGTCGAGGAAACTATATGAGGTTTCACATAGTGTTAATATAGCACTATGTGATAAGTATTGAGCTCCAAATATACTTCCCAAAATTATGTAACTTTTTTGATCATCACTGATTGGATGCATGATGAAAAGGCATGCACAAATATGAAGATGCTCCTCCAAAGACGTGTTAGTTTGTTGTCATCTCTTTAGTGGATATTATGAAAAGTTAACACTTTGGAAAAGTTAAAGTAGGAGAATCTCTTATTTTAATGTGTGATATTCTTAAGCTTTAGTAGCCTTTAGAGATTTTATTATTTTGGATTTCATACTTATCCATGATGTAACGTAACTTAGTGAAAGTTACCACGATAAGAAATATAGAGTACATAAAAAAAAGATGGAAGACTCTCATTTTTCTATCCTATGATTAAAGTGAGCATTTGAGACCTTGAGATTCCTTGAGTATTACGGTGCGATGTTGAGAATGGGATTAGAACTTATTTGCAATAACGCTATTAAGAGAATGATGTGATTGTACATGTTAGAGAGTTGAGTGAAGTGAGTATGAGTTGTGACTGAATCCTTGTGATTATGGTGCACTAGTAATCCTAGCTGAAGTACCCATGGGTGAGATATATGCAGACTTACAACTCAAAACTCGAGATTTTATATGAAATATACCTTCTTCATAATTCATATAGATTTTGATATTTTTATATAAAAATAACTGCAGAATTTATAAAAATCAACATTATTTACTTCCAAAAGCTCCTGAAATGCAAAAAAACGTTTTTGAGTTCTTATTTCACATAGCGGGTATCTGGTTGTTATTAGCACATGTTAAAGACTTTAATGTAAACATTTCTAGGTCTTTTTGTGCTTTGTGACTGATGAACCATAGACAAAGACTTTGGGGAGGCAAGAATTTGTATACTCAAACTTGTGTTTTTAAAACAGAATATATTTATAACAATATTATTTTTATTTTTCTACATACATAAATTGACAATAATGAAAATTATCATTAAATGATATTTTCTGATTTAATTTTTATTCTAATGATTTCACAAACCTCAAAATTCAGAATTATGTTGATTAGGTTTCAAAAATTTCACTTATCATATTGTAGACACGATGATGACTTTTTGACACTACATGTTAAAGATCCAGATGCCAATCATATTATTATAACTACACATATATCACAAATCATCATCTGATGTATATTTTTATCTGGTCATGAAACAAAAATCAGTTGTATGAATCTAAAAACTCAAATAGTCGAATGTAAGAGATATTTTGATTCTAGTGTCAAAAGTATGCTCCAACTAATATATCTTAAGACTTAAATTATTATCTTTACTCATTTGTTATCAACGTATAAAATAGAATTTATAAAGGAAGGTTCAAATAAATACCAAGTTTCTTTAACAAATAAAATCTGTATATCGTTGTCTAAATCGAACAAAATAAACATTTTATCATCATATAACTCTTATAGTGATCACATTCGTCATAATTCATCACTGCATCTAGTCCGGTCCCCAATGCTTCTAGTATGTTGTACTGATACTTCATAATAATACTTATGTTTTTGTAGTCTCTTACTCGGTTTGATTTTATTCATCGAGTAAGACATAATTTGTTATTCTGTTGTTGAAATTATGATCAAAAGATACATTAATTACAGATAAGTATCTTATATTATACGTACTTTAATAAATGAATTCAGAAACCAAACAAGTATAAAATCTTAACTAAATAAGCTTTATTAGTTTATTTATAATATCTACAAATTTACATATTTATTATAGAGTACGAGGCATATAGTCATTCGAAATCATATTTAATCTTTTTGAAGAAAAGTGTTTCGTTTCTTTTGATATATACTTTAGTTCGTGTTGACACACAAAAACTCATGTTATGATATGTAATATGTAATGTGTAACCTCTTTGTAACGACAACAATGGGAAGAAATTATTATATTCCGGTATAGCGAGATGTCCTTATGTATGTATACCGACCTCTGTTATATATTATATATCGTTAATATAATCGTAGATACTATGCTAAGTATATTGTACTGTATCTACACGGATTCTTTTTTATTTAGATAATGTTATTCATTTAGCTAAACATTTTCAAGTACAATGGCAATATGTCTCAATCATCATATAAAAATAGTTAAACTCTGATTTTCCTTAATAACAAGATAGAAAAAACATAAACACAATTTAATTCAACTTAATTACGTGTTGACCAGAAATTAAGTACAATATTATATTATTAACTTTAAATAATAAGTGGTAATTAACTTATGACTTTCATATGTCGTTACAACGGGAAAGTGTCAATATATAGAGGGAGTTTAACACAAACAAAATCAGTTCCTGGAAAATATATAGTTACATTTGAGGTCCTTAGTCGAGGTTGGACTGTAGTGGTAATATTGTAATATGTTCATGATTTTCTTAGATAAGGTGTTGGGATTTAAATGCAAAAATTATTTACATTTCCATTGTTTGATCACCAAATTTTTCAGAGTAACTAATGCAATAACTTTCTAAACTAATTTCTTGCCAAAATGAATGGATCTCCATGATATATTCGTAATTTATATATTTCAACTTTGTCGATGTCTTATCATGTGATTTCACGTCGATGTCTTATTCCATGGTGAACAGACGCACGTTTTCCTGTCAAATTACCCCAAGATTACAAGGGTTCTAGACGCAAGCGACCCAATAGCTTTTACATTTTCAAAATATGCAACTGAATAATATGCAATGCAAGATTAACTTCCTGGAACTTTGCTCGTTTTCTGTTATCAGAAAATATGTAAGTGTTATGTGGAAATTATATAGAAATGATAAAAATAATTAAATTCATACTAAACTGTCGAAAGTTCAAATTTGAAAGTTTATGTGTAAACTTTCAAATAATAATTACATCTAGAGTTTCAAGACGGTCCAAACGTAAACAATAAAAAGAATGCGGACAGTCGCATATCTTAACTATGAGTGCACGAGACTGTTAAGAAATATATATTAATTTAAAATAAGTATATTAATTACTTTTTAATTTTTTCGAACAAAAAGTTAGATAATACATGACATATTTACCTCCTCCATTAAAAGATCAACAGATCGAGGAGGTAAAATATGAACGCCTTACGCCTTACGTGGAATCGAAGATACGCAGAACTACGAAGAGTGAAAAGTTCATCCATCGGTGTTAAGAAAATTTACATGAGACGGTTTCACGGCTCGCACAAGAGAACCACAACAGAACTGGGGTACATATGAGAGGGATGGGTTCCCAATTACTGATTTATTTTCAGAAGTACTGCGCACGATACTTCTTGTTCTTTATGTGAGAAATGAACTAAAAATATCCTACCTATTATCTTTCTCTTGTTTATCTCCGAGATGGTAACATGGTATCGTTGTAGTTTTTTGTCTCTATACCCCCTTGATCCGCGGTGTTCTTCTACGAACTGCCGGGTTGCTAAAACACAGCTCCGAGTCCAAACCGGCAAAAATCGGGCGGGCGGGCTTGCTTCCAGACCACATGGGTCTCACTGGAGTCGCATCTCGCGAGTCGAAAGGCGCGAAATATGGTGGAAGAAACTGGCGGCGGATCGTGTCGGTGAAGGCAGTCGTACTGGTGGGAAGTCATGACTACTCAGGTCACGTTGACGAGAGCGCAAAGAGACCCGGATCCCGGAGTACGGTACTTTAGGGCGAGCAGGGAAGAAGAACCTTTAAACGTCGCGTATCAAGTTGAAGCTTTTACACTTGAGTGGAACTTGGACTTCGACGGGACATATCAACGGTCTAGTGCTCGGGAAGCAAATTGGAATGAGTGATGATTTATGCCTAGATATATGGAAGCGTATTTAGCACGGTATTTACAGTGATTTCTTTGAGTATGCCTACAAGATAAAAAGTGATCATGCTTTCCTTTCTATAATATGTCCCTATCGGAAGTCTATCCTCTTTGCAAAAGCAGTGGATCACGAGAGCGAGTTCCACAGTTCCACCATGAGAGTTGTTTTCCCGTCAGGCAACAAGTATTCTCGGCTTTTCCAAGGAATTCTTTTCAGCAAAGCACCTCTTCATACTTCTACATGCAGTGATGAAATGTGTTCTACCCGGTGAGAGTCCACAACAAATAGGTTTCTATCTGTCAGGCTGCATGTCATAGACCCTAAACACATGTCATGCAGGTTCCTTTCTTTCTATAAAGAGATCGATGCATACTCGGATAGCAGGAACTGAGATGGATCAAGGCAAGGATTGCCAGGCCACCATGTTACTATCGAAAGCTTCTGATCCTGCGAAACAAGGATCTGTTGCTGGACGTGTCCTCGAATATGACGATTTTCTTTGGTCAAAGTCAAATTTCAGTATTCGACTCTTGGGGATCCAGACAGTTCTGTACTACCATGCGCTACAAGTATTACTTGTTTAAGGAGGGAATCATTTTCTAAAACACATGAACGTACTTGTGGTATACCGAATTATGTGTGCTGAGAAGTGAAAACCTTTGCAGTAAACAGCGAGAGTGTGGTAAGACTGCATAATAACAAATAGCACTTGAATAACGACATATACCTCTAATCGACCTGCACAAGTATTGAAGCCACCGTATTTTTAACCATGCCTGCGGGCCAAAGATAAGAACGAAAAAAACCGTGTTTTTGACCTGCTGGGATCAGTACAATTAAATGTCCACATGATATACTCTCACAGCATGCAATAGTTGAGGCGAAATTAGTTTAGAATAAGATACAGTCTACTTGCTCAAGCGGCAATGAATAACATTTACAAGTTCCCTCAAACCACAAACACGGGAAACGAATCCCGTTTCTCGTTTGCTTTGTACTTTAGGTTATAGAGACGATGCTCCTTGTTTCCAAGAAACGGCACAATTTCAACTCTATGGTTCTCTGTCAATGCTGACCTGATTGGTTAGAACCAATACACAAAACGTAAAGCTCCTCCAGAGCTTTCAGTTGGATCTCACATGTCCAATTTCATTACCAAATGAGAAGCTCATGAAGAAAAACATTTCTCAGTTTACGGTGCCTTTTCTGTGCTCCCGATTGCTAACTTGCAAAATAAACACTCTGGGAGGCCAGGAGCCTTTATACTCTGGTTTGTGATTTAACTGGGAGAGATTCTTTCCACAGACCTATACCTGCCCTATCTCATATGTGCTGGATATTCTGCTAAACTTCGCCGCGTATATACATATAAAAAGATATACAATAAAAACACTTGAAGTTCCGCTCGTCTCAGAAGTTCCAGTTTCTCAGTGACATGCACTGATTGTAACTGAACATCGGGGCGGATAGAGTTGATAATTTCGGTGAAAGTTTAATAAACGAAGGAAATAAAAGAAAAGGTGGGGTTGACCTATGACTTCTGGGCTTCAGTGATAACCTGCAAAAGGGAAATGCAGAATAAGAATATGAGTCTTCTTTCACGGGTACTTCTAAGTTCTATCTTTGGAGAACAAATGCTTTAACAATAATTATTCCATGACCAAATTCTGGGTATGCAAAGGAAACTTTGGTACCCGATGCTTCATTTGAAGAAATCAAATGTTCTCTAGGGGATACGTGCATACTTACTTACGGGTCAGAACATCTTACTTATCACCTCTTATATTCCTATTTTCAATTGACCTTTGCCAAATAGACCGGGATGTTAAGCCACCGAAACCAAGGCCAAACCAGCCGAAGGAGCAAAATATTCATTGTTCGAAGACCATTGCACTCTCCTATTTGGTTTAGTATTATCTAGACAATCCATCTGTGTGATGTCCTTACAGTATGATTTCCAGAGAAAGCACTGTAGATTTCAACCATAAGTCCACCGGTGGAGACTTGGCTTTGAGGCTCACATGCAAAGAAGCATGGGACGACACCACTTAAGAGACTGATCCTTGTCTTTTACTTGTGTGAATGCAATCTAAACTGTTGCACGCTGTTTGAACTATTGAAACATACGAGAAAAGAAAGTATGAGCTGAAAATGAAAGGAGATTGAAGAAATTAATCTTTATCTTTTAATTGTGTGCAGACTATTGAGAGAAATTCAAATTTCTCGTTCCCGATGAGACTAAGCTGACCGAAGTGCATGCCCTTAAGACGAAAACAAGGATTCCTGAAGACCAGACCGAGAACCCGAAGAAATAAACTTGATTACTATCTCCGGGGCAAGTGCCTCTAGAAAGTCCAACTACCTTCTTGTTATCCATGTCAACCTGGCAACAATTTTCACACTACTGCATAGGGAGCCAGTAAACCAGAGGAGCAAGGCACTGTAATTCCTGAATCACACTGACCAACGGAATGACTCTGATTCATGACGAAGGAAAAGAGAAATCCCAAGTAGATGAAAGCAGAAACTCGTCCCACATGAAAGCGAAGCATTCTCCAAATGCAATCTCCTCTTTAGCAGCGCAGACAATATCTATGAGGGGTGAAAAGGGAAGGCAACAGGACTACATTAGCATGAAATCTTCGTTAGCGCTTCGTACAACTTGGTAACTTCACTGTGGACGTCAATCGTTCTTGACGTGAAAAACCGCGTTCACTAATATTTTACCTAAGATTTTACTAGACCCATCATCTGAACCATGGCCAGAGTCCAGAGACGCCGAAATCATACGATGATAAGAGACATGTAAGGCCACTGCCTCGAGGGTGGAAAAATCTTCCTTCAGCTCATACGGAGGCAAGCGGATAAACCCAACGAAGCTGAAAATAGAGAAGAAAGTCTTTTAGTGCGCCATGCCAGCCAGCAAGTAACATCTTGAATTAAAAAATAGAACGGCAGAGCCGCGGGCACCTTCAAGAAAGGCTCCAGAGTCCAGTTCCTCACCCACCCACACTCGTCACCACGAATAGTCGGATGATGTATCAGAAGAACAAGACTGCTCGACGCGCGTTCGACCTCTTGCTCTCTTGGCAAGAAAGCGCGGGAGCCGAATCCACGGTTGTGAATCACACATCCGTAGTGCTGCCCGTAAGTAACTACAATCCAAGTACGTCCACCCACAGCCCAAAAGAAAAGCATTTTAGTGTGCACACCTTGATCAACGTGTTCAGGCTACCCCATTTGTCTTTTTGTCCTTATACGCTTGTCTTATCTCTCAGGCGGGCAAGTAATCAAGCGGGCAACCTTAGGACAGGGACGCAGATGAGATAGGACAAAAATTGTAAGGAGACTACCATATAAGCACGTCAGCAGAACCAGAAAAATATCGTCGGAACATTGCTCAGGGGTTTCCTTCTTTCTCGCTTTTGTGTATCTGCCCGACCTGATTCCCGTTCAAATGCGAGCGCCAATCATCGTCTTCTACTATGGCAGCTATTTTCTTTCTGCCAAGTTCTTGTAATGCATAATGCACAAGAAGGAGCTCATATAGGAACAGTTTCACGACCAAGCGTTAGCGCGGTGGTTGCAGCTCACCATCCTACGGTGGGCACTGACAGATGCTCGTGGGCACTGCGCTCCGTTCGGAAACATGCCCTAAAAACAAAGGAAAAGATAAAGAAATACAGGAACAGTTTCTCGTCAGAGCAAATCGAGCGGTATTGGCTGGGCCGGCAGGAAAGTATTTTAGGGCACGTCGTTTCTCTTGGTTCGAGAGACCACATTTCTTCTGCCTGAGTCAAACGTCATCTCCACTGCCTAAGCTTTCCGGTTACGACGATGTGCACCGTGACGTGTGAATTAGTTCTAGATCTTATATACAGCAGAAAATAATAAAAGTACTCTTATACAGCAGTATACTCGAGGTAGTGATGTATTCAAAACTATGGAATCCTCACTGGATTTGCGAGCGTGACAGGTCCTGATGTTTGACCGCGGCTGTGAGGCTGGCGGCATGTGAGGCGCGTCTACACGGGTTTCCCATTGGAGGGAAAGCACACTGACAAAACATGTCCGTCACTTAAATACTGGACCGAGAATGAGAATAACAGATGCGACCAAGTAAGAATGGTAGGGGTCTCAACTCCCGCCGACCCTGACAAACATGTCATGCGTGAAAGCGAGTGAGCCGCAAAACTGGTAGTGAACGGACGTAAATTGCAGTAGACAGGAGCTGCAGATACTGTACTTCCCGGTGAAGCAATGGAAGAGCAGGAGGACATGAACTGGCAGACAAACGCATAAGAACATAAGGTTTATCGAAACACGCGACGCAATGAATAGCCACTTGGCGCTATGGATACGGTAATTGGAACCGTATCTTACACAGTGCAAGTTACAGAAAACGCCGCAATACTGTAGTTCCTCTCGACCGTAAACTTAAAGTTAAACTTGTAAACTTACAGTTAGCATCTACTTGTTTGCGAGAAGAACATTCGACTTCACAAGCTTCAGAAAACCTTACTGTTGAGGTCATCACTTGTTTGGGACGCCACGTCCTCCAAACCATTCCATGTCATCACGACGGGTGTGGTCCCGGCCACGACCAACCCTTCACCCGCGACCCCACCACAAGTACCTATTCTCCCTCCTCCGCCCTCCACAACCATCCGCAAAATAGCCCGCAGTACTATCTTCGGCTTCGTCATCGCTTGATAGCTCTACGGCTGTGCCGTTCCTGGAGATTCCGGTGCTGGAATCGAGCGCCGGCGCTACAAACCAGTCGCGCCAGTCGGTTCTGGCCAGGACTGCGATTTCGCAGCGCGTGTGTCGTCGATTGAGCCGTTGGAATGGAAAGATGAAGAAAGTTGTAGTGAAGAAAGTTTTTCGGTCCAGACCGACCCGTTTAATCCGTTTCCAGGTAATTAATAACCGTCCGATGCAGGCCGGCACCATCTTCACCTTGGGATAGGGCCGTAGCATTGCCCCGCTGTTCGCCACGCTTGAACAGCTAGTCGGGACCTGGAGACGTCCAGCTGGGAGCCGCTCGCTTGACGACGTTGGATCTCCATCCGAGCGGCACAAGCCGTTGTGTCAGACGGGCGCGGGAAGGCATGATGAGAGATCGCGTAGGCGCGCAAGAATTTTGAATACCCGAGCAAAGCTGTCTGGGTTATTTTAAACTTCCTCCGGTTAGGCTGGCCGAAGGATCTCCACATCGGACGGATGAGAGGCCTGGAAATTTAACGATCCGTTTAACAGATATTCACCGGAGTCGTTCAGCATTACCTAGACTCTTGTCGTGTTGTGAGTTCCCGCCCCGCTGGCTGGATCAGAAGGCCAGGCGAGCAAGCCAAGCAGCAAAGCCTCAGTGTCGACAAAGCTTTCGCTGATCACAACACTTCCAACCTTTTCAAGAGTTTGAGGAAGAAGAAGAGCTTTATAACGCTGCGCACTCCTCTCCGTTCGAGCAGCGCACTCTTAGCTGCGCTTCTCACTCCTCGATCTCCGAAGAGATCGCAGGACGAAATTTTGCTCGTAGTGTATTTAGGAGCACGGAAGAAGGAGGACTCTTTACTTTGTTTGGGAGGCTCGGCTGGTGAAGTGGAGGATTAACATTCTGTGTCGTCTGGTCGCACATCTTGCTCGAGTGTACGCGAGTTCTTACGGAGAGCAGCAGCAGTTAGTACGATTACTTGTTGGAGCCTCAGAGAGACTGCTGGCCGATTGAAAGATAGATAGCTAAATATTTTTTTGGTGCGATAAACAGTAGGTCCGGTGTATATAAGACTTCGGTGGCACATAACGAGAATCAAGATCGCACTGCTTCGTCAAGATGCGTGAAATACTTCATATTCAGGGTGGGCAGTGTGGGAACCAGATCGGAGCTAAGTTTTGGGAAGTAGTGTGTGACGAGCATGGCATTGATCCCACAGGAACCTATCAGGGTACGTCCGACTTACAGTTGGAGCGAGTGAATGTTTACTACAATGAGGCAAGCGGAGGACGCTATGTTCCTCGCGCGGTTCTGATGGATCTCGAGCCAGGCACCATGGACAGCGTCCGATCAGGTCCATATGGACAGATCTTTAGACCCGATAACTTCGTCTTTGGGCAAACTGGAGCGGGAAATAATTGGGCGAAGGGGCACTACACTGAAGGGGCTGAACTCATAGACTCTGTTTTAGATGTGGTGCGTAAAGAGGCTGAGAGCTGCGACTGTCTACAAGGTGGGTACATCCTTGCGCTCTCTATTAGTTCGCGCAGTGGAAAGTTGTTTTGCCCTTCTATGTCAGTTCCAATGTTTCTAACTTGATCTTTACTGGTTCTTTTTATGGTTACAGGTTTCCAGGTCTGCCACTCGCTGGGTGGAGGAACTGGATCTGGAATGGGAACTCTTCTAATATCCAAAATACGAGAGGAGTATCCTGATAGAATGATGCTCACCTTTTCGGTCTTCCCATCGCCTAAGGTATCCGATACCGTGGTTGAGCCTTACAATGCAACTCTGTCAGTGCATCAGCTGGTGGAGAATGCTGATGAGTGTATGGTACTGGACAATGAGGCATTGTACGATATTTGCTTCAGAACGTTGAAGTTGATCACACCTACATGTAAGTTACAGGCATTTTCTCCCTTTCCATCAGCAGCCACTTTACGGGTCTGTTTCATATTGCCGCCACCCTTGCCCCATCTGACGCCGTTTCTCGACAATTTGTTTTGCAGTTGGTGATCTGAATCACTTAATCTCTGCGACAATGAGTGGTGTTACCTGCTGCCTCCGGTTCCCTGGTCAGCTGAACTCTGACCTCCGGAAGCTTGCAGTGAACCTCATTCCGTTTCCCCGCCTCCACTTTTTCATGGTTGGATTTGCTCCTCTGACTTCGAGGGGATCTCAACAGTACAGGGCACTTAGTGTGCCTGAGCTCACCCAGCAGATGTGGGATGCGAAGAACATGATGTGCGCAGCTGATCCCCGGCACGGGAGATATCTCACGGCTTCTGCTATGTTCAGAGGGAGAATGAGCACGAAGGAGGTGGATGAGCAAATGATTAACGTTCAAAATAAGAATTCTTCTTATTTCGTCGAGTGGATTCCCAACAATGTGAAGTCCAGTGTCTGTGACATCCCGCCAACAGGATTGAAAATGTCTTCTACTTTCGTTGGAAACTCTACATCTATCCAAGAAATGTTCAGGCGCGTTAGCGAGCAGTTCACTGCTATGTTTAGGAGAAAAGCTTTCTTGCATTGGTATACAGGAGAGGGTATGGATGAGATGGAATTTACAGAGGCTGAAAGCAATATGAATGATCTCGTATCGGAGTACCAGCAATATCAGGACGCCAGCGCAGAGGAAGAAGCAGAATATGAGGATGAAGGAGATGAGGCTTAGGATTTTAGGGGTTTTCTTCTTTTGATCGAGGTTCTCACGTTCTAGTTCTGTTGACAGGAATTTCTGTCTCTTGTAGACTGTATATTTATCTAAACCAGCACTGCAAACTAATGTCTTCCATTTTCAATAAATAAATAAAGTTAAACCGATACCTTTTCCGCTACGAAGATTCTTTAGCTGCCAGCCTTGTCCTTACAAAGACGATCTTTTGAAGGCCGACGGTCATGTAACATTGCACTGTATTCGTGTTGCGAACTTTCCGAATTAGTGATGCCACAAGTTCTCAACAAGTCCTTCCTTTTCCTTATTACTATTATTCTTATTTCCTGCTTGATTAAGTCAGAATACTTCAAGATCGAAATTCGTTAGTTCTACCAGACGAGATCAACTACGGACAAAATTAGGCGGACTGTTTACTTCAATCTTTACTTATGAGCCGGATGCATCTACTTAAATAAAGTCACAGGAGACGGTATTCGGTATCAGACACGTCGATTAGTACCTGTGTCTGTTACGCAACAGTCACAGAGGAGGATCGGGCGAAGGCGGAAAGTTGGGTACAAAACTGGTAACTCTCGGAAAGCAGCAGACCACACAAATCCTAAAGCTACATCTCTGCACCAGAAAACACGATAATGAACCATCACCGGTCAGCATAGCAAAGGATTTCCCATGGATAGGGCAGAAGGAAAGGATTTCCCACAGATAGGGCAAGTCCTTCTGCATCCCAGCTCCGGAGAATGTTATTTGACATTGACATGGAGGAAAACATCGTCTTGTGATTTATGACCTCCACGACAGACCATACCTCCTGGTAAAACAAGGTAACGCCTACGTCCTAAATGGAGCTCTAGTAGATTAAAGTTTTCTGATACTTATGATCTGATGCGACAGGTCGTCCACTACCGAAGTACCCAGAGGATGATGTTGTACAATGGGGAAAACTAATTCCCGGAGCTGCAAACGTCTGTGCATCCATGTTCTTGCCTTTAAGCAGCTTCGATTCTCTGTCCTCCCGTCTTTGATGTTGATAAATGGCCTCCTTTCCCCTGGCCCAAACGTACACAACTATGAAGGCTACAACAAGCAAGGCTAATCCCTTCTCTCTCGAACGCAGCATGCATGCGACATATACAGTCAGAAGCTGTGGCCAGTTCAGATCTGCAATTATTAGCACATAAATATTCTTATCTACACTAAATACGCAGCACAAGCGTGAGAATGTCATGTCATGCGAGGAAGTCCTTCATCCTCTCTGGCAGGTTGCGCAGTCACGCATATTGCATAATTACGGTGAAAGCATGCATAAATGTCGCAGCAATAGCAGCAAGCAATTACAACTGGCGCATACTTGACCACAGCACTAACTCAAAGCTGTTGCATCCGTGCGCATGCGCGTCAGTAGCAGGAACTGCAGCGCTTTCGAACATTCGAAAGAAAAAGATGGACCAGGAAGGTATGAGACTGATGGCTGGACTCTCACAAGTTTCCTCCCTTGGAATCCCTCCCCAAAGCCTCCAGGCCGCAAAGCGCCTGGTAACCTACACCGTACGTTACATTCTTCCATGACGATCAACATGATTCCTGGTACTAATGATCAGCTTGCAGGCCATCCCATAACCCAGATCTAGACCGCGAACCGAGTTCGGGCTTACTCCGGGATAGAGCTCCGGCGTGCTTCTTGAAGCAACTTGCGTGTCACCGAACAGAAAAGAACAAAAGCTGAAGCTACCAAGTTGCACCTTTCCCACCAGTGGAGAAGGTGCAACTAAGCGCGACCGTTCACGAGAAGAGTCAATAGCGTCGTTGCCAGGCATCTATTTCAGGTCCTTAAATGACCAGAACATGGCCAGCAGAGTTTCTGCGGTTTATATCACAGTGACTGGCTAGCTGTGCAGCAAGAAGAACAACAATTAAACCACGTCTTATGTGGGACTTACAGCCGTGCATCGATGCGGATTGTCGACTGTGCCGATTTTTCATCTTTATTCAGTTGTTCAAATTTCCATGTGGCAAGTCACGTGAGTAACATAAGCTCAATCTCTATCTGAAAATCACTCATGGGTCCAAGCAGTTGGGAATAAGCACATGAGCAGTCCGAATCTAGACTCCGGAGTAGGAACATGACTCAGTTATACGCCGGCAAAGTTTAGATTTGAGCTTCTACTAAGCAGCAGGACTGTTCACTCTTTTGGAAAAACTTTCAACATGCACATTGGCCCTGATCTCAGGAACCTTGACTTCCGGTTAAGGTTCTGCAAGTCTCCAGTGCCGGTACGTGCTGGTTATTTGACACTCCCTGCCTAGGGGATGATTGGATAATAGGATCCTGTCTTAGGTTGAATATCAGAAAATTTTAGAACCCCGTTGCTTGGTTCGACTAATTGGAGCTGAATCCACCAACTAGGGCTTGGCATTGTCAGCTTTAGGAGAAGCCGCGGTGGACTTATAGTTCGCGAGTAGAAGAGACTTCAACAATGTGGAGTCATGGCGCGTGCAATGTGTAGGAAGAGAACTACAGCGTCTGTGAAGCACCTACGCTGACAGCGGGAAAAGCTCAATGTACGAAAAACTCCCTGGCTCTCATATGTGACTCCCAGTTTGTGCGAGATCACAGGTCCTGTTCCAGTGCTTCACGCGTGGACCTATTTATAATCAGTTGTGTTATCAGTATGAAGTCGCTCATCAATTCGAGCCACTCGAGTGTGACTTGGTTAACAGGTTAGTAGCGCAAGGGAGCAAGTGCAGTCTGCACTCAAATGCAGATACTGGAATTCGAGAATTCCCTGACTAATTTTAGGTGTCTTTAGATTCATCAGGACCTGCTCACCACCATTGCATAGAAACCAGAGAAGTAGGCACCTATCAAACAAAGCGGCTCAACCTGCTGGCTGTTATGAAGTTTAGGGTCAATGGTGGATGGAAGTGTACTAACAGCAGTCCATCACGAGCAGCCGCCCTGATATTTTGGTTGGTTTTTATTGTTTGGAGCATACACGAATGCTTGCCCCCAGTTGGAGCGGAACCCGCGAGCCCAGCCTTCAAGAGATGACTGAACACATACTGTCTCCCGAAGTTGTCACTGGCTGATTAGATCGGCTGGGCAGACTTCATGATTAACAACAGAGAAATCGCGCGCTACACCTTTTGCGTATATACAAGCAAGCACGGTCGGGTTCGGTCTTCTCTTGAAGCGGAAGCCTTCACTTCCAGGTGTGACTATGCTTCGAAAGGGTATGTAGATACTCACTCGAAGCAGAGAGGCTGAAGCATCTACTTTGCTTATGGGCATGTTTTGAGGAAAACGGACATTTTACAGATGTTCACGTAAACGCAACTCAAGAAAGAAATTCCGCGGGTTCTTGGAGTATAATTCTTGGAGTTCACAGCACGCTATGCTGGAAGATCTGTGCTTGTCTCCAGAGGAAAACGGCCTTCAGATACAGCTTTGAAACTTGAGAACATGAATTGACAGAGAAGTTTCAGAGAAGATTGCTCTTCCTTCTGACGAAAAGAGGATATCAAGGGGAACCGGCTAGATGCAGACTGGACATACTATTAATGTCCTCAAGGTCACAAGTACTAGCAATCACAACGAGTGGTTGGCTTTAGGCTTTCAACTACTTGGACTCAGAAGGAACAAGGGAAAACCGTAAGTGGCCATTCAATCGGAGGTTTCAGTCCACTAATGGCTTTGATCCAGAAGTCAAGTGGATTATCAAGCAGAAGATGATACCCCAAAACTCTTTGTCATCCAGAAAGGCATACAATCTTACAGCATACTCCAGAAAAATCCTATTATTTCATGCAGACCAACAGAGCTTCTCATGACGAGGGAGATAAGTGGGAAGCTTACTTGCTGTTGTTTGCCCTCTTTTTGTAGGGTGGGGGCTCGCCAGGCTTGTAAGCACCCATCGTACTTTTGGGCGACAATTCAGGTAATGTACGATGACTCTTTGTTCCTTTCATGACTTTTACTCCTTTCAAACTCTGGGCCTGCGAAAGATTCTTGGAGTTGAGAGCTTTACGAGAGCGGCTTGCATCCAATCTTAGATACATCTGAATTATGCAGCCAAAATATGCAGTGACCCGGGGACGGGAGTTCTGCAACCTCTCAATACCCGTGTTCAACCGTTTTGACCCAAGCTCTGTTTGTCGCCGTTCCTTGCAATGACGGTGCAATTTGCTGCTAAAAGTCTTGGTGAGGAGAGAGATTTCCAACCTTCGGTGTGTGTAAGCGGGGCGGGAGGGAACGTTGTACAAGAGGACCATGAGGGGCTGTGATCTTTGGGGAGAGCACTGACTGACTGTAACTATTTCTTATGGGTGGTAGAGCAGGAGCAAACTCCACTCCCGTTTCATCAGAGTTCCTCTCTGTAGTAGTCCCCGCATCCGGTGCCACATAAACGGACACTGCGGACCCCACAGAAGTCAATGTCGCAGGGCTTTGCACATCTCCAACGTGCGATGCTGGGGTATAGGCCCCATCATTTGTCATAGTGTCTTTGTCATCCTGTGAGCCAAGTCAAATGAGTTTCTTAGCACAATCCTCCTCCTTTTGGCTTTCGGTTCAGAACTGCCCCAGATGATCAGACCGACGCATCATGGACGGTCCGTGGTTTCATTCTCGTACCTCAACTCAAGGTCTGGCTTTTGATGGCTCCTACTTACGCGCTTCTCAGCTGGGGTTTCGATAAGTGACCTGACTGTGCTTCAGAAATGTCTGCCCCTTCTTATGCAAGGGACATACAGTCAAAACCTCGACTCGGGAAATCACTCAATCACTCAATCACTCAGGCTGTTGGTCAAAGAAAGAAGGTGAGGTGTTCCCACCAACCGCTACAACACAGACATAGCTGTCTTACTCACAGTTTCTGGTGTGATCAGCACCGTATCTGACACCCTGCTAATCTTCCCCTGGCCCAAGATGGCAAGATAAACGGTCACCTTGTCTCACAGGTCGAGGCATACTTTAACGCACTTCCTATCACCCTAGCAGATTACTATGCAAAATGAAAGAGTTGTCTACTTCATGCTATGTGATTCTGAATCATGTAGCATGTCTTTACCTCCTTGAGTTTGCCGTTGCCATTGATTACAGGCAGTTGTGATAAGCTGGTCACGGATTGAGGAGTACTATTTGTACTTATATTGGTCATGCAACTATTCTTCTCAGTGACAGACGGCCTCAGCAAATCACTTCCTCGCTGCTTATTTTGACCCAACTCCTGGGCGGTCAATCTGCACGTTGACATGGGTGCTCAGGTTGGACGTATAACCACATCTTATAATCACATGAGCTTCCTTGGTCTCTAAATTAGTGCAATAGAGGTGAGAACGTACTTCGAGTTGAAGCAAGTACCTGGGGGATAACCGTGGCGAAGGTCTAAGACTGTTACTCCGATTGGCATTCAAGAAGGCTTGCTGTAGCTTTTCCTTCTCCCGAAGTTCTTTGAAGTAAATATGCCTTAACGCTTGCCTGGCTGAAAGCCTGATCAAGCCAAACAAACCTATTCAGTGTACCTAAGACTAACTCCAATCTGAGCCTCGTCTCGGCCACAAAACTCCGTTTGGCCTACCACTTTTTCCCTTTGGTTCTTATTCTCATGACACTTGGTTACAAAATTCCTCTGTTCTGTACTGATGGTACTAATTTTTTCCTGTCATCCCACATGCTCGTGGTTCGACACAATACATTGAGAAACTTGTGCAAGAGACTGTAGAGGAATATTTCTGTTTACTCCATATTGAGGTGTTTCGTTCCTCACTGTATGTTGTATTGCAGAGGACTTGTCTAAATCCGTATTAGCCAAGCTTTCGGACCAGCTCATTTTAGGACTGTAAATACCCTTCCTTCGCATTCGAGTGGTCAAGGAGCCTCTCATAACCCGAGCAATTTTGCACCATAGCAGCATGCACATCATTAAGGGAGAGAGGTAAATGCAGCTGCCATGACTATATACGGAAAGAAACGTTGTTCTGAAAGAGTAGACACACCTGTCATCAGGGTTGTAAGCAAGCAATCTATTGAGGAGTTCCACGCAAGCAGGTGATGCATGTGGTATCAGTCTGCCGATCCCTGTGCCATCCTGCTGGGGAAATTTAAAGTCCGCATGTTGTGACCTTCTGTGTCCCGAAACAAGAACGTTAGAACTATGGTCTTGCCTGTAGCTCTACTAAGGACCTCGAGCTCTAGTGTATCGACCTGGAAATGATGGTGTAGTCAGTGGATGTATATGGTAGATTACCTCTTCATTTTCTCGAGTAGCTGGGCAGGTGGTGTTCCCAAAATCTTGTGTATCTTCTGTATCTGATCCAGTTCGTTATTTCCTGGCCATTACGAAGCATCTAATACTTTAGGCAGATCTCATTCAGATACTTTACTGAATGAGAGTTCGCTGATATTCTGAGAGTACACTCACTTTCCGGGATTGTAATTTGTTGTACCCCAGTTATTAGGTGGATGGTAACTGATTCTTAGGATGGAGTCCGATAGACCTGTTAATGACCTACCTACGCGTGATGGGCCGTTCATAACCGGACTGACACAGACCAGGAGAACGAGAGTGGTCGTTGAGGGCTTTTCAAACGTTTACGCATCGAAAGCACTGCTTATAAGGACTGTGGTACAATGAAGTCCTGAAGTTCAATTTTCTATTTCTATTTAAACAGCACTTGTTACCTTGGAGAATCCGATTGTTTTAAGAATAATTCAAGATGTAGAAACTCACCTGGAAATAGTGGAAAAAGACTAATTATCTCAAAAAACACGCAGCCTACACCCCACATGTCCATCTTGTAATTGTAGTAACCATCTGTGAGCAGACATTCGGGCGCTCGATACCTTCAAACACGTCAAACAAACTTGCGTTGAGAAAAATGAATCTCGCTTCCAGTCAAAGGCTACTTGCATTAGTTGATCTTTTCTCGTATGCTGTGGGTACCAATGCTTACTCAGGAATCGAGGTATCTAAAGTTGATTTCTATTGTCCACTAGAGTTCCTGTATGTAAGGTTCCTCCTGTATGTATCTTCAACATATACATATGTAATACCATCTTGTAGAAATGTATTCGGTGTAAGGTTGCTTCGAGTACACTCCTCGACAGCTTCCGAAGTCTGCCAGCTGTTGAATTCAATACAGAGAAAAACATTTAAAATGGTAATATAGAGAGAAAAGGTTCTCTACAGATATGCTGGTGCCACACTGGATGTTCATCCGATTATCAGTCAATTGGACTGTTCAAGTTGATTGCTTCACTTGATGTCAGTTGTGTCCAGGCAAACAGAAAGGTGATATTATTCCCCGTTCCTGAAACAAACGCTCAGATATCTCCACCTGATGGAGACCACCTTACCTTCAGGGTATCCTCCATGATCAAGATATTTTCTGGTTTTATGTCTCGATGAAAAATCCCATTCCGGTGCATGTGATCCATTGCTGTCACATTGAGAAAATGAGAATAACTTGAAGTTGTAAACTGAATGCCATTACGAATAAAACCTGGGGTACGATATTATTACCTTGGACAGTACAGAATTCCGTGGCATCCAAAATACCAATATCATCCCACATCCACATTTCGGCTAGTAGTGCTAGCACTGGTGTTACGACTTCCGGTAATGGTGTGCGGGTGGAGAATTATGTTGATTACCTTTCATCAGTTGATACATAAAACTCTTGATACGATCTTCTGCAACATAGTTGCGTCGTCCACGGATGAGCTCGTATATGTTCATGTCCATCAACTCGAAAACTAGTGCTAACCTCCCTGTGGGCTGGTCGCTGTAATAGACATAAACACACGAAGGTAGAGAAGGGGGTTCAGGTTCAAACTCTTCGTTTTATTCTTCACTTCTTTGTAGCAAGATGGCTAGAACTTGGATCGTACTCATGGATTAATTACCGCAAACTTCTTCGTTTCTGAACACCCTAACTTACTATGACAAAAGCTGGGGCAAGGTGGACTTACTAGAGGACTTCGAGAAGTTTGATGACATTCGCATGGGGAGAGAGCCTCTGCAGAGCTTGGATCTCCCGCAGGCTGGTCACCTGATTCGATTCAGTAGTTCCGATATCAAGAAACGATAGAAATTTTCCTCCTCGCCTTGTTGTTCAATTACGTTTGTAGGGTGCTTGTAGCACCCTACAAACGTAATTTCCACTACTGGAGCTTTGACCGCCATTAATGTCGTCCACCTCCACACTAACTGCTGAAGTTACCAATGAATCATTGATCAAAAGCTAGTAGGAAAGACTAACCTGCTCGATGCTGTCGAAGTTGTTCTTCATACATTTGATGGCTACGTACTTGCTGGTCCTGATACATTGGGCTTTCAGCACCTCCGAGAAGGTACCTTCCCCTTTCTTGGCTAACATACGGTACTCTGCCAAACAATCCGCTAGTTACAAGGCATGCATAAAGAATGTGCTGTGGAAACGCAACGTTTAATGAGATGATTAGATATAACAACTACCGGTGATAAAGGTGAACGTAACTCTCGTGCTGAGCACTATGCTCAGTGATGGGAGAGATCTTCACCTTCAACCACGTGCCTGGGCAGAGTGAGGGAAAATATATGCGCTTAGTTACTAACCGCAGTCCATATTGACGGAGTGTCCGCTCATTATCTATCTGGTTTCTTGTTCATATTAGTTACATCTTCGACCAAGAGACCAATTACATGGACGACAATGTTCCACCGCAAAGTGCAGTGTATTGAGTATGTAGTTCTTTTCTTTCGTCCAGGCTTGAAGCTGGTTGAGTGGGGAAACTGTAGCGGCTATGACGAAGAGTGCACTTTTATGAGCATAATGGTAGAGGAGAAATCTTGGATATACTTCGCAATTCGTGATCTTCGAGCTTAGAGCCTTGCATAGGCGGACGGAATGAGCTGGCGCAAAAACAGCAGAGCACAAACATTCGGCGGTGCATTTTAGCGATTTCGCCAAAAACGAAAGTGCTAGCGCCGTTAGCGTTACTATCTTTCCTTGTCAAGCAACCGAAAGCCATCACAAGATGAATGAAACTTCTGGGTTCCAGACAGACGAAGTTCGCGCAATTTACTTTGAAGGCAAAGGGGAGGGAGGACCGCACAAGGGTCCATCCCTGCCAGCCTTTTGAATGGTCCCGACTCTCGAGGCAGGGACTTGCAGCCACCGAAGGGCGAAACATACTTCGAAGTTCCCAGGGGATCATAGTAGTTGCTCCACCCATTCTTGCAACATTTCAGAACTGAAATTGTGGGATTCGTAAATTAGTCGCCAGCTAAAAGCACATTAGCCACGTACAAAGTTTCTTCCAACCTCCCAAAGGCTAAATCGAACTGTTTCTGTAAGGAGTGTACAACCCTATGGTTCCTTCTTTATCAGTTCTGCATGCACCGGTGCCAGAATGTCTCACACTTCTGAATGGCTCTGAGCCCGTGCTCCTGAAGAGTACAAAGGAGCACAAAGGAGCACAAAAGGAACCGTCAAGTCCTCCTACTAACTCTAAATGGTTCAATTCTTCGCCACTTCTCGCGTTATTTATTCTAGCAGCGTGCCTTCTGGCCGACAGCCGGAGAGCGCATTTGCTCTCTGTTACATTACTCTGTGCACGTGCACCTTCCTGCATACTGCACGCGCTCGACTGTGTTTCAAGTTATAACCCAAATTTGAGCTGCCTAGCAAAGTGCCCGCTCAACGGGCGCACCCCCGGCTGTCCAATCTTCTAGTCACTTTTCTCCACTCTTATCCAGTTTATTCGTGCATATTCTGCACTTGACGAACGGAGATAAACAGCACTTGTGGAAAGCAGGGAGAGATCAAGATTTTACTGTGCATCGTGGGTCAATCTGCTGCGTAGACAATGCCCCGAGAAGGTGGGCTGCTCCGGTAGTGCGAGGGTGATAATGGACATGGCGTTGACCATGTGAGACCTCACATCCCCTTCTTATCCTTGGCATCCTCACTATACTCTTTTCACTCCAACTGAGTTTCGAACCATAACCTGTGAGCCAAGGATCCACATTCTTCGACCATGATCCACATTGTTCGCCAGTCCTCAAATTTGATAAGTTCCATAACTTCTCTCTTGTGCCCCTTCATCGGACCGATTCATCTGACATATACTGTGAGCGCGTAATATAATCGGCATTTCCCAACTTTTCGTGACGTTACACCACTTCATCGGCCCAACAACACTTCTCGTTGACCTTGATCTTGATTTTGACCTTGATTTTCTTGATTCCAGGATACAGAACAAAGTTAGCTCCTCTCTTTACTTCCCGGCTTCGATCCCACTAAACGAGGAGTTATGAAACTCGACCTCAAGAACGAGTAGCACGAGAAACTCTAGAGATCATGGCGTTCCGTCGGCAGGAAATTCAGAAAGATCGGAGGTTGCATGCGGTTGAGTGAGGGGCGCGAAACCGGATCGATCAATCAAACCCTAGGAACGACATGTATGGCGTCCGTCACCGCTTAGAGTAAGCGTATCTCACCATCAACCCGCAGGATCGACCTCCACCGTCACAGCATCAAAAGAACAAGTTCGACCATTGAGCGGGCCGCCCCGAAAGCGTGGAGTGGGATTCGGCCAAACGATCGGGGACAGATTTCAAAGAATATGAAGGGCGCGCGGCAACAGGAGTCGACAGCAGCTAGCGGTTGCCGAGATGAGATAGGATGAGAGAAAGAATCAAAGAGACGCGAGGCGCTGACAAGACTTCATGAAGCTCTTTTAGAGATGGGGAAGGGAACGGAAGGAAGAAAGTGCGCACTCCACCGAGTCACAGACTCGTCACAGAAGGGAGTACGCGGCGGTTGACCGTTGGGATGGAAATGTAGCGTGAATCTGGCACGGAAAAGAAAGGGAACGAATGGGACGCGGGCCGGGCCAATGAAAACCAACTTGGCAGGGTGATCCCCAGGAAAGGTTCGAGGTTGGACGCTGTGGCCTTGGACTGTAACTTCGGGCCACGGTCATCAACAACAAAGTCGGTGATCATATCCGCAAAGGCATTGACTGACTAGTTGAAGACGTAAGGGAAGCATTCCAGCACGGAGGAGCTTCAAGAGGGTCCACATGATAGAGACTGATATGAATATTTTCATAGCATGATTTGTCAAAGAAACTCACTCTGTGAGCTACTGCGCACCGGTCCGGGTGTTCTGGCTCCGGTTCTGCATTCATATTCTAGTCTCCTGCTGAAGTTTACAATCTTGACCTATTGACTTTTGTTGACAGTTCTGCTTAACCATTGAATTTGCTGTGAGCGTTCAGCAGATTCACAATCTGCACCTATAGCGCAGGAGTAGAATGTGGAGGGCGGAGCTATAGACATTTTCTGTGATTAAAAGAAATATGTGCTATGCAAGACAATTACCAAGCTATTTGTTGGCCATCCCAAGCAAAAAACTTGCCATTGTAACTGAGATCAGCCTTATCTATAATTGCAAGAAGCTTTGTGACAGAGTAATCAGGTGTGAAAAGCTTCTCTTTGGGAACGTTCCTTTGAAAGGGTTTTGAGAGATCAGTATTTACAGTCCCTGGGTGTAGCAGAATAAACACGATCGAAGCCTTTTGTCGGGCAGATTCGATGGATGCTGTCTTCGTCACTGCATATTCGAAACTCTCTACATATCAGAATATTGCTTGTCTTCCTCATTGCATGCACAACCTGCAAAACCGATCGATTCCTTTCCTTGATACAGAACTTTTACTGTCTACTTTGATCCCCACTTCGATATTCCATCCACGCACACATTATTGGATAGGCCACAGTGACTGGTTCAGATTTACTTGCACACTCTCACTCTTACCGTACGAGGCTCACTCAAAGGGTTGGCGTGTGTTTGGAGTGCATCTTCCCCGTTTGCTGGAATGGCCCTGCACAACTTTCCGCTCTTCTATTCTCACCACAGGGTGAAGGAAGAAAGACTTACGTTGATTGAGTGCGGACTTCGAAGCACGGTACGAGTACCATCCGCCAATTTGGTTATCCCCTATTGAGCCTACCCTGGCACTCAGATTGGCAACCACTGCGGGTGCTCTGCTACTCTCCTTTCCTCGTTTTAGGAGCGGCCACATGTGCTGCAAGTCATATGGTCAAATGAACCATTCAATGAACCATTCAAAAAGTTCTGTCCGTGTCATGAACCCCTCCCGTTCATCTGGAAATCCCAAGCTAAAATGAACGAAAGGCTTGTCGACGTATTAGGAAGTGTTTCCGCAGAATCAAGTGGACGAGCAATGACCGGGGCATTACCTTGGTCACAAGCAGGGGACCTGCAGCATTTACTTGATACGTAAGGAGCATTGCTTGAAGTTCGAGGCGACTTAGGGATGTTTCTGCATGTATTCATCAGCGACTTTTTGTAATGAGCTTCTCCTGATGACAATTTGTCGTTCCAAAAAGATTGCTACCATCATGGAACTTCTTTCAATCCGCAGAGAAGGAAAGCACACTTGGCTACCAGGCTGGACGACGCTTGCAATTTGTAGGATCCCAGCTGTGTTCACCAAAAGATCGAGCCGACCATGTGAGCTTTGCACGGCCTTAGCAGCAGCCTGGTTCATACACTTCGATTCAGTCTGATTTATTTTGCCCAAACAAATCAACTGCATCCTCACCCTCTCTCTATTAGGCCAGAGTTGGTCGGAGACTTAAGAGCAGAAGTCAAAGGGTGAGAAATGACGGGACTGTGAGACATACTTCAATGGAGCTCTCCACTGTTACATCGAGCGGCAGTACTGACAGCCTCTCGCAATATTGTTCTTTGAGAGCTATTAGTTTCTCTGCACCGTCTGGATTGCGACACGTAGCTATAACATTGCTGTCTGCGCTTCTACTAAGCAGTTGCTTGACCTGTCCATGAGCGCAGACCGGTATGATCAAATAAGTGGTAGACCTCACCATCGTCAGTTCGACAAAGAGCTACAGAACGTCCCAACTTACTTTCAGAAAATTATACAGGGGAGTAACCCCCATCTTCACTGTGCTCAACCCTCGTGACGACTACTTCACCAGCCCACTTGAATAAGAAAGTGAGCTAGAACACGGTTCAAGGATGTAAAGGCGAGTTAACAGTCAGCGACCAGGAATTCATCTGATTTTTTACGTTCTGCATTCTATTCCAACCCATTCGACTGAATTCGGCATCTTACTGATAGTGATGAGTGATGAGTGATTGCCTGAGGGAACAGAAAAGAAAACCTCCTAATGAGGCAATGCACTACAGAAAGAGGTCCAACCGATCCATCAAAGGAAAAGCAGCATGTTTCACAGTCCAAGCGCTGGACCTTGCATCACTGGAAAACAATAAATACGCAACCCATAAAGCAATTCAGATTACTTACAAACTCTAGTCCAAGACCACGGGAGGCGCCTTGCACCAAAGAAACTGCTGCACTTTCCTGCCCGGCATCTCCATGAATCGAAGCTCGGCACTCGCCGAACCAAGTCCCAGAATGCTCTCTCCCTGCAAGGACCCACCCCGGGGAGAATCCACCGAGTAATATACTTCGACAGGGCGATGACTGTGCAATCCTGGTACGATACATTAGCGCGGAGAGGGCAGCGGATGCCATGGTTAGATTAAAAGGTTTCTGCCTCCGTCTGTGGACAACCTGCTTGCTCGAGCCAGTCAGCGGCGATCTGTACAACGACAGTGCTGGAAGTAAACAGTCAATTTCTCTGGTTAGCTCCGACCCGCGAGAGAGGGATGAAATGCCTGCCAGGCTCATACGACTGATAACTTGCGATAGGTGCATAATCTCTCAAGTCCACGAGGGCAGGCGGTGGGAAAAGGGTGAAGCCTTGGCCTGCAGACGGCCTCGTATATCCTCAATCCTGCATGCTTCTTTCTTCTTCTTTCTAATATCTTTTTCTTGTGTAATTTCTTTCTAGGCCTATTTCGCTGTGTGGCTTTCTGGACCGCAATCACCACATTCGACGTTTCTCTAGGTTGTCTTCTTGATTAAGGTAGGCGGGTGGCAAGGATGTGAACTCGATAGTAGCAAACCAGAAGATCCCGGACTCAGGGAGTAACGTTGTTCGAACATTGAGGCATTATATTAAACAAGTGGCTCCGCCTGCAACGGGATTGTGAGTGGAAGCAAACAAGTCATGGTAAGCTATTTCTAGATAGGTTTTGTCTTACAGAAGGATTATCTCATCTACTATGCGGGAAAACAACTCAGTGATTCAGAGAAGAAGTATTCTACAATTGAAAGGGAGTGTCTTGGCATGATTTACTCCTGTAGGAAGTTTAGGCACTATCTTCTAGCTAAGAACGGTGTCACCGAAGTCATAACATAAAAGAATGAATTTCTCAGATTTATTTATTGGTAACTGTTAAGGTTCTAGAGTTAACTTTTAGGGTTGAAAAGATATTAGAGGGTTATCAAGAGCTTATAACTGTTGTGGGAGATCGTGATGTGATGGTGTGATCGTAGTTCATTTTTCCTGGATGTTGCCGTTATCGTTGTTGTGAAAGCAGATAATTTAGATTTTGTATCAAAATATCTGTATCGAAGATGAGGAGGTCGAGATTGTGTGATGATTGCGTTGGAGAGAAGATGAAAGATGAAACAGATTTCATCGAAGTATCTATTTCAAAGATGAGACGTTTGATATTGTATGATATTGAGTGCGATGATGAAGAGACAAATGGTTGTGCGTGCAAGCAGTACTGGGGGTGAACAAAGTTGATTGAAGTATCTGTGATAGAAATGAAAAACTTGGATGATATTTAGTGAGATGATGAAAAGGAAGAAAGTTGCGCTGGAGTGAGAAATTCTGGAATAGGAATCAATGATGAATCAGAGTTGTTTAAGTGTTCAGATGTAGAAGGTTATGTGAATGTAACTCTTTTCTCGATGACAAGCATTTCACACCCGAGATGCAATGAAGAGAAAAATGTTTGCGATTCAATTTGAAAGTCATGATTCAATCTTGGATTATTGGTCCAGAGATAATAAGCTGAAGCTTACTCGACTACGGAGATATTTCTGAGATATTGATTTAGCTTTTGAAATTGGAAGAGATTCTTGAAAGCTATAATGATAAGTTCGACAGCTAGAAGAGAAAAGAATAACGACATAGTTGACATGATAGTTGGTATTCCATTGTTTCTGTAGCAATGCGGTCAAATATGAGCAATTTTGTGTAATCGGGATTCTTTAGCAAGTTAGCTATACGTCTTTTATTTTTCCATGATAAACTAAAATTAACTTGATTGGAGATTTACTTCATTAAACTTGTGCAAGATGGAGTTGGATTAGAAATTTCAGTTATTGTATGTAGTTTGTGTTCATCATGGCCCAATGAGAAATAAACAATACCAAGAGAATCAGTACATACTTCTTTAAGTTATACACAATAGAGTTAATTAGTTCATTTAAGTTTGATTTAAAGAGATTTCCTCATGGAAAACATAATATTAGGTCTTGGGAAGTTTAAGATTTATACTCATTCTCGACAAGAGCATCTCTTGGAAACTTCCGAATATCTAATCTTACAAAGTCCTCACCAACACTCAAGGAAGAAGGAACCTTAAGTCCATTTCTTTGGATAGTTCATGCAGAGTTCTTTAAATTGGCTCACCGTGAGCATGTTTGAGACTACAATATTAGGTCTTGGGAAGTTTAAATATTCATTCTCGAAAAAGGCATCTTTATGATACTTTCGATTATCTAATCTTACAGAGTCTCCACCAACACTCAGAAAGAAAGAACCTTAAGTTCATTTCTTTAAATAATACATGAATAGTCTATTAAATTGACTCATCGTGAGCGTGTTCGAGACTACAATATTAGCTCTTGGGAAGTTTAAGCATATACCCATTCTCGACAAGGACATCTCCTTGAAACTCCCATTTATCTAATCTTACAAAGTCTCCATCCATGCTTAGGAAGAAGTAACCTTAAGTACATTCTTTGAATAATTCATGAATAGTATTTTAAAATTGACTCACTGCGAACGTGTTCGGGACTAAAATATTAGGTCTTGAGAAGTTTAAGACATATACTCATTCTCGACAATGGCATCTCCTTGAAACTCCTAATTATCCAATCTTACAAAAACTCGACCATTGCTCGAGAACAAGTAAATCTAAGTCCATTGTTTTGAATAGTTCATGAACAATCTTTCTAAATTGGCTCATCATGAGTGGAGTCTTAACAAAGTGACATATGAAGTTCTTTACATACGAAGTTATATTATATAGTAACTCTAGTTCAGAAACGTTCAAATAATCAACCCACTTAGAATAATATTATTTGAGTTGAAATAGCTAATTGATGCTTTGAAGATTAATGAATAGTTTATTGAGTGCATAATATATATCTTTCTCAAATGATATATGTGCAGTTCGTAAATCCTCTGTGGTCTTATCCATCAACTACCTCCGGTCTCTCAAACTCCACGATAGTCATCGATCAGTCTGCAATATGTCAATCATGTCTCTCAATCAAGATTACTTCTACTAGCTTTGATGGAAGTACATAATTAACTAAAAATTCTAAGTTTATTCTCTCATAAACTCATAAACTAAACGTCGTTTCATTTTAACGACATCTCACTAATTCTCACATTCTGTACTCTCACACTCCTCTATATTACTCAATGTCATTACGATTATATGAAAACAAGGATGATGTGCTCTTCTTTGTTCTTCTATTTATACATTATAGGTTATTATTTTGATATCCTCTGGTAACTCAACCGTAACTATTTTTATTACTATGATATTATCTAGATAAGAACACTAATCACATATGTTTTTTCTCTTTTCACATGAGGTTATTCTTTCAGAGGCAACAACTTCTAGATAGATTTTGGAATATTTTCAAGAAATCTTGAATTTCCATCCCTCTACACTAGGACTCACTAAAAGGATGACGTGCAAAATCATATTCTTGTTTTTAATGCTCACAAAGTCAATAACTCAAGTCCACCACTAACATCAATTCAAAAGGAGATAAGGGATATTTTCCACCCTCTTTCTACTTTTAAACAAGATGATAAGATAATAATGCTCAATATTTAGAAAATATCTGAATTCTATAAAAAGTACAGCTAAGTTTAATCATAACTAACTTTAGCTAGTCATGACTAACTTGATAATTCATTAAAGTACTTGAGCAGCAAATAAACATTCTCCACACTGTTCTAGAGGACACTAGAGATCGTGCACCTGAGGTTCGAGTTGAGACGAAGTACAAGACAGTGGATAAGAAGGTAAAGCTAGTTGCTGGTCCTTTATCAGAAGACACTAACCAACAGATGGATCGAGCTTCAAGGGAAAAGAGCTTGAGAGATCTTGCAGTGATAGGACATAAGTTCACGATGAGAACCTTGAAGAACTGAAGATTGGATCTAATGAGTCTCTTCTACTAGAAGAGAGGATGTGCTCTCAAGGAGATGTTTTCATGACATGCGAAAGCATTTGTCTTTGAATCACATGAGATTGGGTGTGTAGACCCATACATTGTTACTCTGATGGTTATCTTCATAGTAACGCATGTGCCGTGGAACTTGAGACCAATTCCAATACCGCGGGCTCACTTGTCTAAACTGGTGGAGTTGCTGAAGGAGAAAAAATGGATGAAGATCTTGGAGCCGTAGTTTGCACCATATTCAAGTAGATGGTTTACGGTGTCAAAGAAAAATGGATCGCTGCGATTCATCCAAGACATGCAACAGGTGAACGCAGTAACAATCAGAAATGTTGGGGTGTGATCAATTGTGGATGAGTTTGCTGAAGTGTTTCCAGGAAGAGTAATTTACTCAATGGGAGATCTTTACTCAAGATATGATCAGGTTCAACTAGCGGAGGAGAGCAGAAGCTTCACGACAATGAGGACACCTTTGGGATTGATTAGGATGTGTATCTTATCACATGGAGCTACCAACTCAATAGCACACATGATAAACAGAATGAATAGAGTTCTAAGGTCCTTCATCCTTGAAAAGATGATGTCGTTCTTGGATGACATCCCCATCAAACGATGTGTGGAAGATGAGAAGAATGAAGCATTAGATCAGAAAGGGTGTCGACGACAAGTCATCGATCACATCGCATATTGTGAGAAGATCTTATCTCGACTTGAGGAAGTTCATCTCATGCTGTCAGGTGTGAAGTCTACATTCACGATTAGAGAAGTTCTTATCGTGATCATTTGTGTGATTCGTTTGGTCGAAAGCCAGACCCAAACAAGATGGATGCGATTGAGAGGATGAAGGAGGTTTGCAACTCTTTGACAGAAGTAAGAAGATTTTTGGTGCTTGTGTATTCTATCACATTTGGATTCCTCATTAGGCGCATGTGACGGATCCATTATATGGGTTGTTACGTAAAGATCATAAGTTTAGATGGGAGGAAGAGCATACCGATGCGGTACGGAAGTTAAAGTCCTTACTATCATCTCCTCCAGTTTTAAGAAAGACTTACTACAAGGATGCTAAGGTGATTCTTATTGTAAATACAAGTCCAGTTGCAATCGGTTGCACAATAAGACAGGATGATGAGGATAGAGACAAATTTGCGGTTAGGTTGGAGTAAAAGTGCAAAGCGCTCGTCAATGTGCATACTCGCAAGTGAAGATAGAACTATGAGGTATTGTTTCAACCAAGAAAATCGAGAAAGAGTATTTGATTGGAGCATCAATGGTGGTTGGAACTGATTGTTTGTCGTTATTAGGGATGATCATGAATTGTATGACTCATGGATCGCATATATCAAGTCGTTGAATTCGGAGTTTAGACATATCGCATGGAAGGATAATTCGATGACAGATATGTTATCTCGAGCTCGATATGATGAGGAGGATGAGATAGTTGAAGATACTGACAACGTGGTGCAAGGTTCTATTCGATTGCACACACAGGAAGGGAAGATGAGTTGTTTGTTGAAGGGTTGTATGATGATGATTTGCTTGACATTGGAAGGTACCTTAGAACGATGGTCAAGCATACAAGTTGGACGGATGAGATGTTTCGGAGATGTTCGGATGTTGCAGGATGCATGCCTACAACTTCATGTTGCATGATGGATTTCTTTCGAAACGACCAAAGCAAAAAGGTGAGATACTGCTACGAGTGATTTGCGACAAAGAAGATCAACAGAAGTTGCTTAGAGCATTACATGAGAGTCATTGGGCTGGACATCAAGGGATTTGGATCACTTTTATAAAGATGAAAAGACGATATTGGTGAAAAAACATGTACAGGGATGTCGTATCTTTTGTGGAGTCTTGTTTGACATGTCAGATGTATTTGAATATTCGATATCGATATGGATTGCACGCGACTTACCCATTGGCAATCCACTTCAAGTGGGTCGTAGACTTGATGACTATACCAATTGGATTGTGTCAGATGAGATACTTGGTACTTGCTCGAGAAGATCTTTCAAATCAAGTTGAGGGTAAGACGCTTCGGACAAAGACAACTGAAGGGGTATGTAAATTTCTCTTGGAAAAGGTTGTTTGTCGATAAGGATGTGTGAGAAAGATTACTGCAGATCGAGGAGAGTTAGATGCACATGAGGCTCGTGAATTCTTTGCAAGGTGTGGGGTGAGATTGTTACTGACAACTGCTTACAACCTCGAAGAGAATGCCAAAAGTGAACGTGGTCATCCGCACATTGTGAAGGCTTTGATGAAGGTCTGCAATGGAAGGATATGCGAGTGGCCTCGACTCTTATCATTTGCGGTATGAACAGATCGAATGACGCACAGCTCGGTAACAGGTAATATGCTAGTGGAGCTCCTCACAGGTCAGAAACCTATAATGCCGATTGAAGAACACGTTCTGACATGGAGTGTGTTATCTTGGGAGGACAATCTGACTAGGGAAGAACTTCTTGCTATTCGAATTGGACAGTTAGAGAGAAGACCTGAGGATATCCAATCTGCTTTGGATAGGCTACGAGAAGCACGGTTGAAGAACAAAGTCAAGTTTGATCTACGACATCGTTTAAGACCTAAGGATATCAAGGAAGGTGATTGGGTGTTAGTCTATGACAACAGTCTAGACAACCAGCATAGTGCACTGCGAAAGTTTTCCAAGCGATGATTTGATCCGTATGTGGTGAAGAAGGTTCATGACAACGCAACTTATGCCTTGCAAGAGTTGGATGGAACAAGCTTGAAGATACCATTGACATGTAAATGTGTCAAGATTTTCAAAAAGAGAGATGAGGAGGTCGATCTAGCAACTATCTTGACAGAATTTCAGTTCGAGGATGAGGATTATGCAATAGAGCTTGAAGATGAGGTTGACTACGATGAGAAATATGACGACAAGACGAGGTGCGTGTCGGTCCACTCTTTGGTTGGTACCTCTGGTGCATACCCGAGGATGCACAAGTTTAGAGAGGATGGATGTCGTGTCGTGGATCGACTCTTACCTAAAAATAAATTTTAGATACTTATCATTATCGCTCCAATGACACTCATGGGACTAAAAATGAGCTTTTTTACACAACTTCGGATCTTCACTTTCATTACATCAATGGGTAGAGCTCGCTGTTAGCTTTCCATGAGCACTTCATCTACTTCATTTGGACGCCTAGTGGAGAAGTTAAGAGACTCAAAAAATGAGAAAAGCAAGCTAGACCTTAGCTTACGAGCTTTTTGCACAACTTCGGGTCTTCACTTTCATTACATCAATGGGTAGAGCTCGTTGTGAGCTTTCCGTGGGCACTTCGTCTACTTCATTTGAACGCTTAGTGGTGAAGTTACGAGACTCGAAAGAAGGGAAAATCAAGCTAGGCTCTAGCTTACTGTTGCTAACTGGGCATTTGCGACTCCTGACACTATACTAAGGACGCAAAGGGTCTGCTTGCTCATTATTTGTGAAAATCTTCACGTACACAACTGACGTAAGGGGGTAGCTTAAAAGGTTAGCTTGTTTCTACGACTTGTCGATAGATGATTCATGAGATTTAGAGATCCAATGCAAATGCGCAAGGCGTCATTGGGTTCAGATCTGTGCACGCTACGCATTGGTTAAGACGGTTCGTGAAGAGGTAGATCAAAGAGTGTGTTTTGAGAAAAATTGAGACGCATGGAAAGATTTGGAGTGCTTTAGCGATCTGTGAAGGAGAGTTGGAACGTTCAGACCGTTCCGGAGTCTAAACTTGATGTCCTTGGATCAATCGGGATCAAAACGCCAAGTTCTTCAAGAAAATGAAGATGATGCGAAATTTCATCAGACGATTTGGAAGTTCTGGGTGTAATTGGCTCGCAATGAAGTGCTTACGTCAGTTTTTCATCGCATGCGACTTGAGGTTGGGTTGTTGTTCGTGATCGAGGAGCCAAGCTCTTCGTTCTTGGTGCCTATGCGATCAAGGAGTCTTCACCTACGCATAGGAGAAGATCGTATGTGGATTGGATTGCTGGTTTGGGTGTGGTGAGCGAGTTTGAGCCGCAGGGAGTCGATTTACGTCAATTGTTTTGCTTCCTGTGACCAAATTTCTTGCGTGGTTTTGTGAGTGGAACTCCAAATGACTTGTTTGAAATCTCGTTGGGTTCAAGGTACCTAGATCTACTTACCAGAGAAGACGGATCTCAGATCGAATGATCCGTTTGAGCGGTGTGCGTGATTCTAAGCCGCAGAAAGGAGTTTTTGAAAGTTCGGTCATCTACGACCAAAAATCGACGATATCTTGACTGTCTGGAGTCAGATTTGGAGGTTCTTGAGGCCAACAGAGTCAGGAAGGAAAGTCTTATCAACATCTGAAGATAGTTTCACGAAAGAAGAAAATTCTCAGAAAAAACTCATTTGTGACATCTGGATCACATTTTTCATGATAACCACATTTTAGAGAAGCACTTCGGAATATTATCAGATTTTGTGACTTCAAAGATGACTCAGTCTCATCTTTCTCTATTTCTTTCTCATTATAAATACATACAAATCCATCACCTAACATTCTTTCATCATTTACTATGGACACTAAGAGAAAGTGTTGCTAGTTGTTATTCCTAGATGGCTTTTTTGGTATGCATTGAACTGCTTACTAGGTCTGAAAATCTTGTAAATGGACACCCGTCTTCTGCATACGGTAAAAGAATAAAATAAAAATGGAGCATGGACTATGTATGGAATTCATAACATTGAGAAGCATGCATATCATGCATACTTAATCAAACGCCCGTGAATAGTATTCACCTTCACCATTTTTCGATAGAGGAGGCAAATATGCTGATTTATTATCTGGGAAGAGTTAGTCAAGGGTCTCTTTCAAATAAATATTTATTTATTACTAGCATGTAATTATACTCTCAAAAGTGTGTTTCTTTGTCTTCCTTTTATGGATTATTTCTGGAGGAACTTGCAACTCTAGGCGCACCTATCATTTAATATTAGAGAGAAATTTAATTTTCTTCACCATTTAGTGTATAATTTTCATATAATACTTATTTGTTCTTCTGATAACAAAAAGATATTGTTCTTGATAACAGTTCTCAAAAGTCACAATGGCATGCACTCCAATCCATCATTCGAGAACTTTGAACCAAAACCATGCATAAGCGTACATAATGCATAATCACATGAACCTAGTTCAGTTCAAGTATTACAGTGTTTTTTTTCCATAAGACATTATTTATCTTCACAACGAATCAGATGTCTTCTTCGAGTGCTCTAAGTATATTTTAATTTTTAGATTTACCCTTCTAAGTCTTATGAAGGAGTCTGAAATTTATTTTTGTGAGATATCATTTAACACTCTAATAAATCTTCATTAATAATTACACTACCTCTCTAAGTCGTCTTGTGAAGAAGAACAAATTTATTCCAAGTGGTCTTCATTAAATCGTCTGTCATGCTGTGTGCTGCGACGGAGGACGGTTTTAAACTCCTGATGTGGTGTCTCATGCAGTAAACATTACTCACTGTGCTAACTAGGCATACATGCAAAAGTTAAGTTTTATGTGTCTCATATACATATCCATGGGACATGTGGCCCGTGGTAGTGTATGTGACAAACATGAGATGAAAATGACAGACAAGTTCTGTTCCCAGGTTCTGTGAAAATGATAGAACGTTTTTATTTTATTTCCATTAGTAAAACAACGCCGGAGAAGCACCGAAACTAATCCCTTTTGAATATTTTCTATCCATGCGACATTGCTTGTCTTTTTCTTCATGGCTGTCTGAAAGTGCACTTTGTATGCATATATTGACTCAAAACCATATTCTACCCAATACCCACATCAAATTTTCACCCGTTTCTTCAGTTTGTCATTTGACATTCAAATTGCATGCATATTCAACTCTCCATAATAAATTAAAAGAAAAATATGCAAAGTAGCTAATCTGTGATACTTCTTCTTAGAAAAGTTTGGTTCACATTGAAATATACTAAAATGTATGTTTTTATTTGTTGCTCTCGACTGTTTCTTTATGTTATAGTCTCACCGTTTTTCCCCAACATTGGTTTAATTTGTATACATTATTCTAATGTTAGCCGGAAGTATGAAGATCAAAATCAAGGTTAATCAAGTTCACGTTTTATGGAAAGTTGAATATAAAATCTTCACTGTTATTTCCACTATTGATATTCCATGTTTATTTTTACTTTATGGTGTTTTTTGATGATAATTTTCTTTTGTTATTAAAAGATTCAGTCATACCCACAACAACCAATGGAGATGACAAATTTCTCTCTGCTTGGAGTGCTTTGTCTTGTTCTCATCATGGCCATCACATGCATATAGCTTTAACAAAACTCTAATAGTGGAATAGCATCATTCAGAAAATGACAAAGCTTGTATCAAGAAATTCCATCTTGAGGGTTCAGATAATCCGTCCACGGCAGGTAATTCTCATTTCATTCCACTACAGTAGGGGCTGTCAAAGTTAAGAAAAAAGATTCTTTAACAGATGAAAGAATACTATCTGGTAACCTTAATCTATAATGCGAATTAGAGGATAACTTTCTAAAGGGTCCGTAATTCATGCCCGTGAGATTTAGAGGGAAGGGGGTGTTTAAGTTACCTGTTTGAATTCAAACTTGAAAAGATGTGAACAAACTGAGAACAAGACACATTTGCTATGGTGCATTCTCTTTGTTTGTGTACAGTAAAAGAGTTACATTGCTTAAATATGCTAGTGTAAGATTTTCAGGTCGGTCGAAATAAAATCTTATCTCTAGAAATCTAAGAAATCCAGTAAACTTTGAACTCTTGTAGCATCGTGAGTATAGCTCCAAATATCACTATTTCAATTGTGCTGGAAAGCCATTCTCGTGATGTTTCCAAAAACACCAAGAAGATAACAAACTGAGCTGTCTGGAGGAAGTTACACCAAACCAAAATATTCTTAAAACTGATGTTTTCACTCCAATTTGAAACAACAAGTAACTCCTAGGTCGAACGAGTTGTTTCAACCTATGAAAGTACATGTCATGCAAGCACCTACAGTACTTGCATTCCATGTTTCACAAACATTTGTTAACTTCGTACTACATGTGTATCATTATATCATCATGTGAATTCAATGTATTTTACTGTTGAACTTCTCACGCGTATCACCAAATACGTATTTTGGGCTATTTTTAGCTGTTTTGGGTTATTTCATACGGTCAGTGTCCACAACTATCACATGCAAGCAAAAGAAAGATCACCACATGCTCTAAGTTTGACACCCCTTGTATACACATCCAATAAAGTACAGTATTATTTTCTCTTTCTCATTCATTAGATCTCCTCCACGTCGAGTGTGAAGACCGGAAAAGAAGTGGGTTTTGTCCGTATAACGACAGTGGACGGATGGAGTCGTTGTGAAATCAGAAAGAGAGAGGAATGATGTAGATACGGATAAATCGTTAACACATTGTCTTTTGTTTATCCATTGCAGCTTCTTGTTTATCCGGGAATTATCTACCTACAATTATTAATAAATATCATGATGACTTACTCAAATAAATATCCATCAAAAACGATTTATCTAAGAACAGAGCAGAAGAAGAAAAGCATGCTGTTAATTCTGACCTTTTACTTTTGGTTCTCGCTCGATAGCTATTAGGAGGTGACAAAGTTAGACACCTTTGATACAGACTATTTGCCCCATTGGGTGTACTTACGACTTCGGTCGGACAACCACGGTCGTTTCTTGCGGGGCACCTTCGGAGGACCCGTAGGAAACGCCCAAGCGCATTTACTTGTTTGTTTCTCACTCATTTCATCCGTGAGTGGTGGCAATAAGAAAATGAGTATTCAAGTTATGAACGATGATGGTCATAGACAAAAAATAATTTACAAAAAAATATTTTATCTACTCAATTTTACATCTATGTGAATCGTAACCTTAGACAAGGTTACCCTATCGTTTTTTATGATTTTCCTTACATCAGCTGTAGAAGAATCTTTGGTCTTTAACTTTAACACCTCCTATTACTTAGAAAAATATTGACAAGAAAATTCTACAATTGCATGTGTGAATTAATATTGTCACGTGGTGTGTAAATACATGGATTGTTCACGACAGATTAATTCACTGTCTTGGCTTCACTCAGCCGAGATTGTTAAGACAACGCTCAGGAGAAGAGATTTAAAATAAAAGGGGTTCTCGGGGTTTCCTCGTGGAACTCAATCTCGGTCTTTGCTCATGCTACGCTCAAAAGCTGAACAAATCCGGAGAACGCAGAACGAAATAATGTAAGCATCGAGCAATTACAAAAGATAATGGAGTTCACTCTTTTTAAACATGCATATTATTCACCCTCTTCCGAGTTCGGAAGAGAGGGAAATGCATAGTCGTTTAAATTAATACTTAACCCTTCCTGCAAGAAGGGTTAGGTATTAATTTAAACACCACAGTAAAGTAACGTGTTCATGAGTACAGTCTCCAGGTCTTGTACCTTTTGAAGCGCGAGAACAGACTCCATACTTATGGGTTTTTTCTTGTTCTCCTCTGTTTCCAGATATAGATTATCAAATAATATTTATAGATTTTTTAATTTTTTATATTTATTTATATATATTTATAATTTAACACTTATATATTTTCCTGATAACAGAAAACGAATAGAAGTTCCCCGAAGTTGATCGAGCATGCATATTATTGGGTCCAGTTTGGCTGTGAGCAGGAAAGGTGTTCAGTCCGAAAGAAGGAAACGAAATCATCTTATTATAAGGCTCTAATCTGCGAACTGTTGAGATTTCGCCGCCTGCAATGGGCCAAAAGAGAGTCTTATTGCATGAAAGGTCATGCCGCCTGAGGTTTCACAAGAGGTGGTGCGAAAACGGTATCTTCAACTGCATTTTCAACGTAAGAGGAACATTCGCCCCACAAACTCAACCATCAGACGTATATCTCACAAGAATCACACGACAAACTGGTCGTAGCAGTAGGCGGTGGTGTCGGAGGGTAGTGCTTTGGAAGACGTAGTAGGAACCCCAGGTCAGCACGAATGTTTACAAAAGATGAAACTGTTTGAAAAGACAGCTGACGTTACAGGCAGAGTGAACAGTGGATTAGAGATTTAGTGATTAAGACAAAACCATTAAGCATGGGAGCTATTCTGTTCGAGACGAGAGCCTAAGATTCATACGTACTTACCATCTTGCTAGTTGATCTCCTATTTATCGGTCAGGTGATGTGACAAAGCATGCTTGCTATTGGTTTCTGCCACCCGAAGTGGATGTCAAGACATCTCACCTGGGGGAGGTAAACCAACCAGGCAAACTTGGGTAGAGAAGATTCTTCTAGTAGATGATGAAGAAAACCTTGGAGAAATCTTGGCGCACTGTAGATCATGTGTATATAATTGTTGAATTGCATCGGAATTACACGGGAATACATGCCGAGCATGTACAGTGCGTCATACATATGGCAGTAAACTGAAAGTTATAAGAATGCTATATCTTCCAAAATATCAGAGTAAACTGCATGTCATCCGATTGCTGAATCTTACAAACATAGGCATCTGATGGAGGCGTAACTTCCTCTGGTCCCCACACTCCAATTAAATATGCACTAGTGCGGCTAGTAGAAATTTGGTCAATGGGTAGTATGTACACTGTACAAGCAATGAGAAATAAAAATCTGGATTCGTGATATCCCTGTGATAACACCATCGCTAACGCTGTCGAAAACCATACCCTTGACGGGCGCTTTTCCTACATGAAACTTTATACTGATGCTGCCATACAGTCCTCACGCAAGCTCCAGTCCCCAGGAATGGTTGGATAGTCTTCCTCCATGATCAGTGAATTGTTTGTCGCGTTCAAGATCGGATCTTCCACTTGTGAACCATTCTCAGCTTTAAAATATTCTACAAAACCATTTCATAACAACGGGTGAGTCCATGTGAGAATCTCGGATTACGCCCTAAGGCCACGCAGTTAGGATAACGTACTTCCGGAACCTATCAGCAGAACAAGTTTCCCAACATTTGACCAACGGCGGACTCCGTGCTACCTTTGTAGACGTGAAGCCCCAGCGTCAGCGAACCTTCAACCTTCAAAGTTGACGCAGTACAACGTGAGGTGCATGGCGCAAAGTTCATGGCGCAAAGTTGGAGGTAAGTGGCGAAAGAGAGAATGGTCATTTACCGAAGTCGTCGATGACTGAATAGCCGGCTTCGTCAAATCCACTGTCAAGCTTCAACCGGCCGTCTGCATAGCGTACTGAGTCCTCCACCTTTGTGTGTGCAGATCAGCATGTGTCGACGTATCAGTAAGGTGTCAAGCAGTCCGATTTTACTCTTTACTTATCGATAAGCTATGTGCACAAGGACTGCTACCTTAGACCGTTCGTTCAAGTCTCAGTCCTACAAACTAAGGTTGCTCTTTTCTCCTGATGGTAAATAGAGGGCTAAATTGGCTAGAGTGCTCATGACTTACATTGTCTTCTGGTGGCTTCACGGTTTCAGATGGTACAGGACCTGCCCGATAGTTGCGCACCAACGAAACAGTTTCTTCAATCTCTGGATGACACCAAAAGTGAGAGAATAAATGGTAAAGTTTTCGAAAGTTATCGTTCCCGAGTTATGTTGTCACTTTTATGGTGAGGACCACCTAGCTTCAACCTAGAATGAAATTGTAGGAACCCGAACAGAAAGCTGTTACATAACTCTGTTCACCTTTCTCAACGGGAAAGAGTGGAAAGAAAGTAGCAGGATGGGAGCATCTACCAACTTTCGGAGCATAAGGATACTAGCGTGACCCGTAAGCACGTGCATGCAGGCGAAGGGCTAAATACACACCTGCTTCGATCATCTTCTCCCGAAGAGCTTCAATATCGTCCCCGGTGAAGTGGATACGCTCAAGGTGAATGTCTTCCTTGGCCCATTCATCTGCTAAGCGCAGCTCCTCGTCGGTGAGCCGGATCCTAGCAGTGGCTTTGCTGCCGAGCCTCTTCGGGGCTATAGACTTAAGCTTTGGCTTCTGTTGTAACACTTCGGCTCTGTTCTCCTTTGACGCGGGTGCAGAGACAGAGTCATTGACGATATTACGTAGAGGAAGTCTTGCTCCTGCTTTCTGAGAGGACTGAGGATAGCCTGCTTTAGGTGGTAGGTTCTCGGACTGGAAAATAGTGTCCACTTTCGTCGTCTGACTCTCCCGAAAAGGCACAAACCCAGGTTTCGGGGAAGGCTTGGGGGTGCCGAACGAAGAGAGAGAAGGTGCCTTTGTGTTACTGATATCGGATAGAATTCGGCGCTCGCTTGTTGTCGACTGCTGCGACTTGAGCCCCCCTGTAGATTTCCCAATAAGTTGGTTACCATTCGCTCCTCCCTTCCCTCCTTGAACGCCAGACGCGGTCATCTTGCCTGTACATACACGATCGGATCAAAAGGGTTTAGCATCAAGAGCTGTTCTCAGCGGAATGTGGTCCTCGCAACCTAGTTTGGTCCTAGCAGCGATTTCAAGCACGAAAATGTCACAGGCGTGGAATGAGAAGTTCTGACTAGTTCACAATCATGAAAAGCTCCCGTATTAGGCAATGCGACGTTTCAAAACCATCTTGGAAGATTACAACGAGAACAAGCTGCTGCCTTCCGCACGCGCACTCGTGATTATTGAAGGATTGATCATGTCAAGATTACGAGGCACGAAACCAGAAAGCCCTGGAAGAACACTGACACCAATTGCTGCAGACTACGGCCGTTGCAACTTATGCATCGTTCTACGCAGGCTCTTGTGATTCGCATGCGTGGAGCTGGAAAACTGTCAAATACCTGGAGGAAGAGTGTGCCTGTTCTCAGTCCTGAATCGCTCAAATGTCGACATCTCCTCTTAGTTCGGAAGCGCTCAAATGTCGACTACTTCTCTCAGTCCTGGAGCGCTGAAAATGTGACAACTTACCTCAGTCTCAAAATGTGACAACTTCACTCAGTCCTGGAGCGCATCAAAATGTGACAACTTGACTCAGTCCTGGAGCGCTCAGAATGTCGAAGAAATCCCAGTGTCCTGTCTCAAAATGTGATAAACTTCTGTACCTGCTTTCTCGTGCTTCCAAGGACCTGGAGAACCCGGAGCGTACTCGAGGATAACCGTAGACAGCCGGTCGAATCCGAGACAGAGTCTAGGGCAAAGATGGCCCGCCAAGATGAAACCGTCCTCGACCGACTGACTGCTTGCGAGCCGTTCCGCAACCTGGAACTGCACCAGTCCGTGGTATGGTACAGCTTCAAGATCTGCTCCCTTTGGGCCTTGGAACTCTGAACAGTTCGTGGAGTCGACTATCAACTACGAAGATCGCCAAGAACACCGTTAGTATCCTTACGTGGTTGACAGGCAATCCAAATTTGAAGACCGTTGAGTGTCGAAACTGGTCGGTCACACGACAAGTGGCCGGTCGATCGTCATCTTGGATACCCGTTTCCGGGCTCGGGTTTGTCTTAGAACGGGTGTGAGAATTTGGGAACCTGGGCCGGATTCAGTTTTGGGGCTGGTTTTGCAGCTTAAAAGCGCAGCGGATGCTTGCAGTAGAAGGTCGCTGGTTTTACGACGTCCGGAGGAACAAGATTCTTTGTGCATAGCGCACTTTGAGCAGGAAGGACGGCGAGCGCTTTCGGGTATCATTCCGAAGATACCAGTTTGGATGTGTCGATCTTTCCGCCTCGTAGCCTGACCGGAGCTCTCTTCCTGTATGAGTCGATGTCGCAAATTGGGGGGCGTTTTCTTCCATCTGGATGAAACTCTTGTTCTCACCCATCAGGCGGGTTGTATAGCTCACTCGACTGTACTGGATTTGGTGAAGGTCCCCAATTCGACCGTCTGTCCTGTTCAGGACTTTGATCGAGAAATTTGTGGCGCAGGCTTGGATCCTGAGGACAAGGTCCGCATTTGTGCTTGTTCTCGTCTTACAGTACTGTGAATTTGTGCTCACTAAAGTGAACTATGGGCTGTACTGCATATTGCAAATTTGCTTTCAGAAACACTGATATTGGAACTCCTGTACGATCTCCTGCTCTTTCAACTCGTGTGATCAGATATGATTAGTCAAGTTTTCTTATATAAACTGCGAATTATGGTGCTCACCTGAAGCGCCTCCCTCTTCAGATGGCAACCCAAGTTTTCACATGTCAAGTTGAAATACTAGACTCTAACCCTTCTATCTTTAAAACGGTGGACAATATCTTCCTTATCCATTAATGATTTAAAGGTCTCAGAAGATTTCCCTGATGATTCCTGACCTTTTCGTGACGAAGGCTGAAGGTTCGTAGCTTGGGAAGGGAGGTGAGACTCATCGATAATATTAGGATGATAACTCGATCGATATTCTCGTATCTGTGTACTTCAGCCACGAGACAGTGTTTTCATGTTTTCCATCATTTGCACCAGAATGATCACAATGCTGGCTTAGCCATGCAACACTTCCGAGTGGGAGCTTCGACCTTCATACCAAACAGCGAATTCCCTGCTTTCGCTGCAGAGAGCAAGGTATTGTTGAACTAGAGACAAACGGCAAGCTCACAACCACGCGGAGTATTGAGACAGTAAGAAGCATATACTAGTCTTCTAAATACCGAGCAACACTGCCGGTTCACTGGACATAACGGAACAGACGAAAGTGAAGTCTCACTATGATAAAAGAGGAAACAGAAGCTACTGCCATTCCTCTCTCCTGTACACAGAACAGGTTCATTACTGTACATGCTCGAAGCGATGGTCAAAATTTGGTTACAGCAACATCGTCTCTGTCCTGCTATCACTACCATATCCAACGGGTTTTGGGACCAGTAACTGGCGCTTGTAGGTTAGAGTCGAAACTTCATGACTTTTCTATACATTCATACGGACAACCTCAACAACCCTCTATGATTCTGCGTTTCTAATAAAACCTACCTTTTGTTTCATGTCAACCCACTTTCTTGCCTTCTCTGGAAGAGAAATCTTAAAGGGCTTTGGACAAGTAAACTCATCACTTTTTAGCTCTGAAGCCTCTGAGTGCTTAGTTTTTCGCGGCGACCGGTGCTTCACTCGCCTGACCTTCAAGCCGAGAAGCCTTGCCACTTCATTCGCTCCTCCCCACTTCTCCAAAGCTCGTGCCACATCGGGTCGTCCTGCATGTGCACAAAAATGCACATGTATCACACTGGACTAAATGCTGGATCTCGCGAGCTTTCAGCAATCTTCACGATTAAGCTACTACAGTACCTTATTCTTTCTCACGCCTGAGGGAGAAATCGAGACATAAGACACCTAAATGGCCAAACGCCGGTTCTTTAACATGCGTGGAGTTACCATTCTCTAGGGTCCGTTTACTCTGTCTCGTGGATAAGCCGTCGCTAAGTACTGAGGCAAGAGAGCTTACCCAATTCAAAACATTCATAAAAGGAACAAATAGTTCACTTCTGATCTGAAAGCGCCCTAGTGCAAAGGAAGGTAGATGTACCAGCATTGTTCAGCGCCTTTCTAGTCGGCAAATAAGTCGGATCCATTCCGCATTCCTTCTGCAGCTCCATAATCTGAGCAAGAGAAAGCAAAATTAACACGACATACCCGCGCTGAAATCGCTTGGATTGATACATTTCTTGATACGCAGTGCTGCGTGATATCAGCCCGATCATGTATCCAAGATATGAGCAACATATGGATTGAGGCTGTTAAAAGCGAGATGCAAGTAGTTAGTAACTGTACCTCTTTGTGGACATTCTGGAAGTTATCCCAGTAACCTCGAGGCCTGCGCTGCTGACACAGATTCAGTTTAGAAGCAACAGTACTAAAGCCACCCATTCTGGTGATGGCCTTCTCTAGGTCGACTCTTTTGTGTTGTCGCAATTCACTTCTCATCGGCATCACACCTGCTTTTCCGTTTTCCTCTATGAAAGCTAACAATTCACGCTCCAAAACACTGAAGTCTTTCTGAAGACCTGCCACCCTGAACCTTTTATTTCCACTTTTAGGCACTAGTCTAGAATGTTGTTTGGTCGAGTTTTCAATTTCTCTGTCGTCCTTCGATTCAGATGGCGCCTCACGAGTCGGAGTGGCATGACTACCGGAAGTCTCTAACTGGAGATTCTCTACTCGGTCCCGAATGGCACAGAGGTTCGCTGGGAGATCTTCATAAACTACCTGAACGCCAAACATTTGGGCCGCGTCAAAACATCAAGATAACTACGCTATAAACCATGCAAAACATTCCTGTTTGGACTACCCAGAACCGATTCGCAAAACATGCTAAAGTACTGAACTCAAGTCAAAGTACCTCGTCTGAAGTCGATGAAAGTACGTACCTTCTCCACTATTGCCTCGGCCAAAAAGCACTGCTTGTGCATCTTTGTATCTACAACATACTTCAGCAAAGTATGCTGAGATCCAAGTGCTTCTAGAGTCCACTTCCCTTGGAAAGAGTCGAAATCCCCTTCTACTTGCTGGAATAAAATTTCATGCTCTGGCTTTTCCCATAAATCTAGAACTACACGAGCGTGGAGTACCATATACAGAATAGATTTGCCTCCTTCCTGCAATATGGATGGTAGATGAAGAGAAGAAACTTGTTACTGCCAGACTATGGCCCGCATGCCACTGAGACAACACTATCCACACTAATCCATACTTGGCAAAGCTGAAGTGACATTACAATCATACCAAAAGAGTATTACTAGTATTTCTTCCAGTTGTAAAGATCCACCCAGGCCGCGGAGTTTCAGAGCTGACCACGAAGGAAATCCGGAAGAGTAAGCCCACAACAGTAAGTCCGTGCGCCGTGTAACTGACCTGAACGAGCCGAACTCTATTACTTTCCCTCGAGATTATCTTACTGCTGGCCAAGTTTGGTATAAATCTGCTCACACGTGCGACATGTGAGGTCTCCCTTCAACGCACTTCAACAATATAATTAAACATTCCTTACATCACTATAATGGTAGCACAACCAATGAAGCGAAAGATGTTAAAAACACAGTGAAGACTGACGGCTGTTCTTACTCTGACAAACATTCGTAGTCTGTTAGCACGTTCCAAACATCTCTTATGGGTGACTGCACGGTTATCGCAGCTACCACTCGTCGATGGACACCTCCATTTTCCTGCAGCACAATCTATGTCAAACACAACCCTGTACCTAGCCCTCTGGTAACCTGGGAGGAACCCTTGCGTAGGACTCGACTAGGTAGAACCACAGGCAGTAAACTTTGTAACATGATATGGAAGTTAGCCGAGGAAGGGACACCCTCGAGCAAGTCATGCGCACGACAGCTTTCTACAAACACAGTCAATAATAAAATTCCACTTTCGATAGTTTCTTTCGTCCGGTCTGACCGTACATTTATGCTCTACAATACAGGCACTTGACAGTGAACTTATCCATTTACTTCTGGACGATGACAGGATGAATCTTACAAGTAGATCGTCCAAGCGTCTCAGGTGTACTTCATCAACTGCGCACGACCGCTCCAAAGTACATGCTCCGGAAGAAGCGCTCCATCTTGGTCCTCGTGTGCTTCCAATGCTCATTTCATCTTCTCTTGAGTTCAGTAAAGTCCTCTGGACGGCATCTACTCCAATCCTTCTTATTAAAGATCGAATCTGAAGAGCTCCCTTGACAGATTCTACGGGAAATCGTTGAACAAAGTTCGGGGAGGAAAGTTTGTTGAGGAAAGATGCTGGAGCACAACGTGCATTCACCTCTTTCTCACGTTTCTCCACCTCCTCAAACTTCTCTCTCGCAGCAGCAAGCTGGGTGCTCCTGATTATCATGCATTGGAGTCCATATCCAGAGGCATAAGACAGCAAGTCCTACACAATTCTACAGAAGAACTTCTGGTCTATCTTCCCGCTAACAGCACAGTAAGTAAGAAACAGATCATTCACCTGCTCTTTGAGCTCTGCGATCTTTGGCTCTTTCCCCAGATTATGTCCTGTAGACAAGCAACTGCTCAACTATGAACATTTGAATTTAGGAAGTTGTAAAACATTAATTCGGTTGCTAAACAGTTGAGACATAGTAGCTTCGAGTCTTATAGAATACCACCTTCAGCTTCTTATGTGTGAAGCTTTGATTTCTACTTCGAAGCACAAAAGCCTGTATTCGAGTGGACTCCACAATTGGCAGGGTCGAATTCTTATCCCCTACCTATCAGAAGTAAAATATCTCTCCAGAATCTTCAAGGCTATCATGTCGAGTCTTACTGGAACAGCATAACTAATAAAACCCATCTACTAAAACAAGCTCGCCTGTGCTTATCATTTAGTTTCAGGCGACTATAAAGAGCAACAACATACCGAACCAAGATGGTAAAAGAGATATACCTGAAACTTGCTTTAGAGGTATCAACTAAGAGACAACTTACTTGCAAGGTCAATGTTGTCTTTTCTCAAGTCACTGTGGAGCTGCACAAGGTGAACACCAAATCTCTGTTGAGAAAACCAGCCAGCCACAGAAAAGTCCATTTGAACAGTTCATTTCGGCAATGACTGGTTACCTTGACAGCAACAGGTAAACTGGTGCATCAGAGGTTTCTTGTATACACAAGGAGTATCTAGGGAAATCTTTCAAACCCAATCTAAGTACATGGCCAACAGCAAAGGTATACCTTATCCAAATGTCGGACTTGATCAACCGAGTGTAGAAATGCATTGTACAAGTTCTTGTCCATACGCAAACCACGGAGATTTTCAGCACTGCACCAACAGACGGGATAACGATCACGTCCAGGCCAAGTAGAAATCGTCAACGACACGTACAATCCCCACTACAGGGCACAGAACAACAGATTACATCCAAATTTCAAAGCCTGGATTCAACCTGAGACACATGTATCTGAAACACCTACGCCGCTCCAGAGTTTTCTACACAGAAAATGCTAATTAGTGTGCTCAATTGCCCCATATTCAACACAACACGCGCATCCTTAACAGCTCGGAGGAACAAATCGAACTCAGAACTGTACCTTTTGTCCTTGAGCACCGGAAGTGCATTGCTAAGTGAGGATGACAAGCGATGCGGTGGCGACGCAGAGGCCATCCTCTCCATCGCGCACGATGATAACAGCAGCAGGCAACGCGAAGCCTCTTGGGAGAAAAAATCAATTTTTCTCCGAGCGCTTAGCGCAGTCGTCCACTGTGTGTCGTTTCATTGATTAGTTTACGGGGCACTCTGCAAGTGTGTGCTTTGGAAGAGTCGCTCTTCTGATGGCTGCTCTTCTTCGAGAACTAGTGAGATTTTCCAAGTTCGCTTCAAAATCTCTACCGTTCAATCCGCCCAATGCTAATATATCATGTTGTCGGGTCATAGGCTATGCATAGACATAGTTATCCGCCTATTGTGAAACAATCCAAAGAAGAATATTTTCTTGTTTTATCAGTCGAGAGTTATAAGAAAGTCCGTGGAATTTAGATCAACATAAATGACAAATGCATAGTTTTATTACAAGCATAGCATCTTGTCATCTCCTGACCTTCATTTGTTTTCTTTAAGTTAGGTGGATCATTTATTTTTTATATACTTTGTGTTGAATATTTTGGTGATGTAAATTTTATATTTTATTAGACATGGTTAAATATTTCATATTGAACATAAAAATTAGATATAATTATATTTCTCTAACATATATATCAATATTTCTCAATATTTCTCTAACATATATATCAATATTTCTCTATATTTCTCATATTAACACTTTTATAGTCATGTATTATTTTTGTTTCAAAAATTTGATATTTTATTTTTGGTTTGTTTGTAATTAGTGTGTAATATTTAAATCTTTTATATATTAATGTTAAAATTTATTTATACAAATCAACAATTTTAATAAACATAGACATAACATAAATGGAGCATGGTAAAGTAACAGCAAAACTGATACAAGTAAAAAGCTAGCAAATCTGTTAGCTTATTTTCTCATTTCTTGAACTTGTAATCCGGCTTGACTTGTTATATTTTCTGAAGATAGAGATTCACATCAATTTTCATCTCATGTCGTGTAAGAAACCCAAATTCTTGAGCAAAATTTTGATGCATATTCTCCCGAGGTACAAGAAATACTCATGAAATAGTTTGCTTTATCTTGATTGATTAATGTCCCTTCCACCACTTGGAAGTGAAGGTGTTCCACTTGTAATATCATTGTGATATTGCGATTTTTGTGCAATACAAGAATACTCTAGACAAAACCACATAACTTGATGGACATCTCTCCCATGAATGACTCTCGTGGCGTTGAAACAAGACGTAATTATCTTAGACCTCTTTCTTCCTGAACCGTTGTCGTATTGTGATACGACTCACATGCGAATTTAATGTAGAACTTGTATTATGTTGATTTTTTGTGTTTTGTGAACTTTTTCGTGTAACTCGTCAGATGGCGTGTTAAGTGTTATGTTCATGATTATCTGGGACACGAGATCGCACGTTAATGAGACGTGTCATCTCAATGATCCGTGCTCGTTCACGCAAGTGACTCTTTTCATCAAAATTGGGTATAAGATAGATCAAGGGTTTGTGATGGTATTTTTCTTTGCTCGGTGTTTTCGCACGTGTTTCGTGTCGTTCTACTTGGAAGATGAGGAGTTGCAACGAGTTGTACTCATGAATGGAAAATTGATCTAAGTTCTGGATCTTTCATTTCTGAATCCGTTCCATATGAAGCTTCACTATATCCATCACGATCACTTTCGACAGTGGTTCGTTTTCTACTTTGGAGAAGAGTTCATGAGGAGGATAATGGACTTATCTACTCCGGTGATCTTGCCGATTGTAGCGTACGAGGAGCATTGAGACCCAACTGTGTACATCTTACTTTGACAGGTGAATGGACTTGAATCTTTCGGTCAACGTTGTTTTCAATGTCTATGTTGATATTCGATGTCATTGTTGACAGAAGATCGCAAAGAACATTGGTGAGGAATATTACAATCGAATGATGATTTTCTCATTTTTTTATCATGCATTTCATCATATATCGATTTAAGGTCATTATCTTGACTTTGTATTGAATCTCGTGTATTTTGTGTCTTTATTATCTCTATTGCTCAACGAATGTGATTATCTTGTGTTAAGTTTGGGGTCCGAAGTATTTTGGTTTAAGCCCTTGAAGGTATAAGAGTGTTTTAGGGTTACAACTCGACTTATAGTACCAATATTTTCTCTCATTGATTTATTTTTTACCAATCATATTCAATCAAGTTCCATGGACGGTTTTGGAGTTTCAGAGGTTTTCTTGGGGTCATTTGTGGAGTGTGAAGTCTCCTTGGAGAGCTCTCAAGTTGTTCTGCAATCTAGAGGAGATGATTGATCAATTTGGAATTCTGAGTGTGGAGTTATGATTGTTCAAATCAAGGGGATCAAATCGATATTTCGAGTCATGTTTCCGAGTGTCTCAAGAATTTGAGAGATGATCTTTTGATATTGTCAAGAGGATTGCATAGTAACGCTATGCTGGTTGTATTGATGTAAATTAGTCATATGTTTGGGTTGGATTTGACCTTGAATAGTCGACAGAAGTTGGCTGTAACAATTATGAGACAAAAGTTAAACCATTTTGCTTAGATTCAAAGAATGAGTTATTTTCATGAGCATGGGATCGAATCTCTAAGTGAAAATTTCCAAGATTGAAGTGTGTCTTATCATCTTAGTACTTGTGAAATTTCAACTTTTTTGATTGAGAGAAGGTGTTGTGGTCGTGAATTTTAGCCATCAAGATCTGTAAAGCTCATAAGTTACAAGGACAAAAGGCTTAGTCCATTTCGAGCAATTGGTTTGGGGTCTGAAGCTAAAAGTTTACAGAATAATAATGAGGGGTCAGAGTGAATTTCTTGTTAAATTTGGACACATTTAGAACTTCGAGTTGAGAGCAATAGGTTGCCGAAGTTCAGATTACAACTAAACGAGTTTTGAAAGAGAAGAGCGATTTCACTTACATCTCTTGGTTGGCCTTGAACAAATGATTTGGGTTTGGAGGTGGAACTTCCTAGAGGTAATGTAAGTGAGTAAAGAGAAATACGTTGTGAAATTGGTGCGGAGATCGCAATTAGAGAAGACGTTACGTTATGTAGAGACTCTTGATCGAGAATCTCTAGCTGCAAAATATCGTTATCTTCGACACCACGTCTTAAACTCAATGGTTGCTTACTTGTGCATGCCTTATCTTGTTAGAAGGTCTAGGAGATAAAGTTTCTAGTGTTATGATGTATGTTTAGTTTGGAGCTTGTTTGATCACTCAAAACATAAATCAAACAACAAGATTAAGATGAGGACATGAACGTTTCGAGGTCTACATGTTAAAATTTGTCAATTTTGATCAATTGTGGTCAGAGTTGCCTTGATCCAATCAAGGTGTTATTTATATCATCGGAAAGCTCATACAATATACTTTCAACTATTATAAGATTCATCTTGAATGGAGTTCATATCAATAGACTATAGAAGGTTAAAGTTGAGTATTTTGGTTAGTTTGTCGTAGAAAATAATTAAGAAGATATTGTTAGTGCACAAGCCGATCCAAGGGATCGTTTGATGGTGCTTTTATGTTTATCATGTATGGATCCTTCATGTATTTAGCGTGTAATTGTATGCTTAGTTGTGTTTTATGGTGCATTTGTGTAACACTTAAGGTCATGATAGATCGTTAGAAATCGAGACAAATAGATGTTAGAGTCGAGATAAAGACCAATTGACTTAGTAGTGAAGGCACAAGAGTTTTATTGATTTGGATCAAGGTTTTGACGTATCTCTCTACAGTCATATATCATGTGTATTCTCAAACCAAAATTCACGCTCTAAGATAGTTAGTGAACTCGATGTGAAACGTTTGGGATTGAGAAATATATTTTTTATTTTGCAACCATTGACGTTGAAAGCTTATCTCATTTCATAAATGAGACTTTTACATATGGAGAGGCTCCAAAGGTGACCAAGCTTTTATTGTTTGATATGTCATTGTTTGAGACATTCGCATTGATAATGCAACAACAACAAGCTGCTAAATGAAAAGAGACAATGCCTACGAAACTCTTGCAATCTGTTGTGGGTCTACTAGACCAATTTGACGTGAAGAACATTTCTAAGAACTTGAAGTACTATTCTCGAAAGATGGAGTTGAGTAGGTGCTAAAAAAAAACTGGTGAATACATTTGAGCTTACTGTCGTACCAGAGCTACTAGAGCATGTGAGTGAGATCATTCGGGCTCATGGTGTTACATGAAAAAAATCTACTTTTCAACTAAAAAATGAACATTATTTAAAAGATCGAGTGACTAAAAAGTCATTCATGAAGTGGATAAACAAATCCAATAAAGGACTTGTTGCCACAAAGCTCTTTCAGAAATTTGAAAGATAATTCTTTCAGTTGTCTCGGGTGGAGAAGCTCACACTTGAAAACGACAAGGTGGAGTTGTTTCTACAAGCAGCTAAAAATGAGCTGGAGAGAATTAGAGTTGCTTTTGAAAGATATGATGGAAGATAATGGGTTCACATTTGGTTGGAGAAAAGTTTCTGAAGTTGTGGGTGTACTTGCCAATCGAGAGTATTGAAAAGAGAAGGTGGTGATAAGGTAAGAAGTGAGGTCATCGCATATTATTCTACCTCGTAAGCAACCAACAATACCTACTATACAAGCGCCTCATGTTCTAGTCCCTATTATTCTTGTCCTTACAATTGCACCACAAAGAGATGCAATAGAGGAGTTGATAAAATTGATGAGAGATTTACATATTAAGCTAACAAGGCTAGAGGAGAAGAGAGGGACATCTAAAAACAACCCGCTCCAAGGCAAGGATATGTGCAAAGATGTATTTGATGTGATAGCAGTGAATGTCATCGAAAAATATACGAAGACTTTGCTGATATCCTACGACAAAGAGTGATTTAAGAAAAAGGAGAAGATCGTCTTGAAGGACATAGGTGAGATCATCAAGATTAACTTTGGAACAGGAGGAATGAGATAAATTTTAGAGGATTATCTTTCAAAGCATGTTGAGACACCAGTAGAGGTTGCTACTTATAGAGTTGAGGTGGTAAAAAATAGAGATAGTATTTTTGAGAAGCAATTAGAGCCGAGTGAAATACATAGTCATGTTGTGACCACGATGAAAAAAAAGAAAAACAACAAAGGATGAGTTACTCAAGGTGATCACGACAATCGGAGGTGTTACTGGAGGAGGTGATCTGATAAATACCATGTTTGTATTTGCTTATTTAACCAAAAACTAACATGAAACTCTCATGGAAAAGAAACATAAGAGAGATGATGCATGTCTCAATGAGGAGAGATGTATTTCAGAGAGATGATGTAGGTCCAATTGAGGAGAGATGTATTCTTAAGAGACAGTTACGAGTAGAGAAACCTCGACAAAATACTACATCGATACGAGAAGAGACTATGAAAAATGTCTTATCATCTACTCCCAAGAGATAAAAAAGGAGTAAGAAAAATAAACCTTCTACCTACAAGTTGTATTTAGACATTGAAGCAACTACACTTTTGAAAGGAATGTTAGAAGAAAGAGTGCTCAATGCAAAGAGTAAGTTTACTCTACAAGAGGTCTTTAGAATTACAAAGAATGAGTTTCATGATGTCATTATTGCACTATCAAGCAAAAGACACAATTGACAAGAGAGATTGCTATGACTAATGCTCTAAAAACAAGAATAACAAAGCAAGAAAAGCTAGAGTTTATTGAATGTTACACCAATCGTAAGATTCCATTTGCTGTGGATGAGAGAGATGATAGAGTTCTTGATCACTACACTATGGAACATTGGGTCAGAGTTATTACGGGAACCTTGGTGAAGATAAGAGACTTGGCAGATCTGATCGTTGCTCTCATTGATCACGGATATGAGATTAACATTGTGTCTAAGGATTTCTACAGGCGAAAGAAGTGACTCATTAACACAGAGTATGGTAGGATTATCCGAAGAACGAATAACATGCAGAGAGAACTCTATGGTTGTCTAGATGTAAGAGTGAAGATTAGGAATATAGTTGCAGAACAAAACATTTTGGTTCAAGACATTGCTTCGTATCTAGTAATTCTTGGACAACCATTACGATTGTAAGGATGGAGTCAAGGTGTTGGACAATGGATCCGCTTATGCTCGAATTAGAAATCGAGACGATAAGAGAGCTTGACTATACTTCCTAATCATGAACATAGTCGAGAGTACTTACGGAGTGGTTCTCTACCTAGAGTCGCTTAGGAGTTTAAGGATTCTTGCACAAGGTTATTATAGTGCAAGAGTAAATGATATTGATACACAAAAAAATGTATTCTCATTAGCGGAGAGAAGTACCTTTTGTACAAGAGTTGTGGGATTTTTTGAGAGTGGATTTGTTTTATATACACACCTTGCTTATCTACAGAAGTGAGAGCGAAGGCTGTGGAAAGAGTTGAAAAAAAACCTAAAAAGAGTGGATGTGCTTGATTTTCGCGCACCTACCGCCTTGTTGCGCCAGCGGAAGCTCTTACTCAGTAGGTCGCAAACTTTACACCGCTAACCTACAAACACAATCACAAGTTAGCGTCCATGCACCACTTACCTTATCTCAGTTTGGTCCGGACCGGAGCCGGACCGTCTCCCTAATCATCAAGCTCAGCAATCCTAAGTCCCGACTTAGATCCGCCTAAGTCGGTCCCAAACATGAGCAAGTCACAATATGACTTGGGGCGGACTTCCCATAAAGTTCAAGGTCCTAAACGGTGCCTCCAGCACACCTAGCGGCCCAACCGCTCGTGATGTCCGTCTGGGTCTAAGCTCCCGAACGGTGGTCTAACCTGCCGACTCGTTCCCTAGTCTTGCCCTAGCCCTTACATCGTTCCTAAGTCTAGACGTCCAAGTCTAGATCAGAACGTGCCTCGGAACTGGCCCAGCCATCACCTCATGCCCCCAGAGTCCGCCCGCCGAACCCTGGGGTCGGGTGACTCGTCCTGGCCCACCCAGGCATCGAGCCCCCCTCTCATATATACTTCTGGGGATCGGCGGCCCCGCCCTCCTCTTTGGTCCCTGAAAATTATACCACAACCCGATTGTGGTTCGGTCATAACTTCCAGCTCAGACGTCACATCGAGGAGTGTTATATATCACTGGAAAGCTCTCGACGAGACCTTTCCAATGATACCTCACTCGCCTCGAGATCTTATGTGGAGCTCCGTCCACGACCTAAAACGTCCCTGGAGCTCCAACACTTAGCAGTTTTTCTGAAAACCTGTGGTCCAGACCTAGGGTCGAACCCTGTGGTTCGTTTGCGTCTCGGACCCACGTCTCGGACTCACGTCTCAGACCTATGTCTGAGACTCATGTTTCAGTCCGTTCCCAGACTCGCCCTCTTAGGTCAGCGTTCGTCTGGGGCCCTCTTGGGATAGGCCTTTATGTCCTAACTCAAGGTTCCAACCTTGGTTCAGAGAACCACTTAGGGTTCATCTGATCCTGACTTCCCGGCCAAGCCGTTAAGTCCTACTCGCAGCGTTCACAATCTAGCGCAAGTCCGCTAGGGTTCTGTTGTTCGCGTATGCGCCCGATCTTGAGAATGAGGGGCGCGACACTCACCCCCACTTTAGAGGTTGATGCCCTCATCAACAATGATCCTTTAAGTTAACACCAAGTTCAAAATGGGTAGCCAACCCCTTGGCGTTAGAATTGCATTCTGGTAGCTAACCCGCAATTCTCTTCTTGGCTTGAGTCTTAAGTTGTCGCTAGAACACTTGGAAAATTCCAACTAGTCTCGAGAAAAGCCTTACCTTTTTGACTTACCCTAAACAAAACTAGTTGACAACTTCTAAACGTTCTACTTAAGACTCTAACTTGCAAACTATAAGTATTCACACCTACTTACAAGGTCCCCCGAAACTCACTTTCCGGTCGCAATCTGATTTGACTTAGACGCGCGACTAAGTTTACTTTGCAGTTAGAAAACCGCAAAGCAAGATCACCCCAAGCCCCAAGACAAGTATAAAATTTCATACTTGCTTTGGCAACGCTACGGCAAACCTAAGTCTTGACATCAAGACTTAGTCTTGATTTAGATGCTTATCCAAACCAGCTCGCTTCTTTTGAGTGTGCTTCGTTCCTCCTCTTGACAACTTCCTAGGCATCTGATCAGAACTAGTCATAGCCATGCACTATCAATACACTTAGACAAATTTTCAAGAAACAAAATCTTTATTTCCAAACACAAGTCAAAGCTACAAAGTCCATCGGCCCAAATCGCCTCAAGTTGCTACTCGTATGGTTCGTCGTTTCTTCACTCCTCGCTGGAAGGAGATGTCCTCATCTTGCTAACGTCCTTGTTATCCTTGTCTCCGCTTGAAGAGGTCCAATGCTTCGCTCGCATGTGCGAGATCTTCCTCTGGCACCCAAGTTGCTTCCTTCAAATGGTAACCACGCCATTTGACCAAGTACTCCATCCGGTTTGATTTGCGCCGAGATCGCAAAATGGACTCCATCTCATATTCTGCTTCGCCTTGCACGACATCAGGTTGAGGCCTAAGAACTTGTTTGCGCTCGGGTCGCAAATCATCCTTGAAGTGTTTCTTTAATAAAGAAACATGGAAAGTCGGATGCAACTGCCACTCGCGAGGAAGGTCTAAGGTATAGACGTCTTCGTGCGGATTCTTGACAATGACAAAAGGTCCCGCGAACTTGGATGAAAACTTCGCCGATATTTCCTTCGGAAGTGTGAAGTTTTTCGCACTTAACCATACTTCTTCGCCCACTTGAAACTTCACTTGCCGCCGATGCTTGTTTACCTGCTTTGTGTATCTTTGCTGCGCCTTCTCGAGGTTCTTCTTAATTTGCTCCTCGCGCCGCTGCATTGCCGCCACCAACTCTTCAGCTGATGTTTGCCGTGTTCTTGGTCGTGCCGATGTAGAACTCCCTGCAAGAGTAAAGTCAAGAGGCCCTTCTGGCTCACGTCCGTAAGCCAGTAAGAAAGGCGATTCGCCGGTTGCCGAATGCTTCGTGGAATTGTAGCAATACTCCGCAAGACTGAGCCACTCCGCCCAATCGCTTTGGTCCACGCTCACATAATTCCTCAAGTATTGATTCAGAACCGAGTTAACTCGTTCCGTTTGCCCATCTGTTTCCGGATGAAAGACGGTACTAAATTTTAATTTAGTCCCCAATTTTTTGAACAAGTGTTTCCGAAAGGCACTTGTGAACTTAGAGTCTCTATCTGAAATAATAGTCCGAGGTAATCCATGTGAACACCACCAAGTATCTAGGAACAACCGAGAAGTCGTGAACGCCGTTGCAGTATCCAAGGTCGGAGCAAACTTCGCTAGTTTGCTAAACCGATCAACTATCACAAAAATCGCGTTGTATCCATTCGAGTCAGGCAGAGAGGTAATGAAATCCATGCTAATGCTTTCCCAAGGTCTGGCTGGAATCGGCAAAGGATGAAACAATCCTTGTTTCTTCTCGTAAGAAACACGATTCGCTTGACAGGTTACGCATGTTTTCACAAAGTGAGAAACATCGTCTTTCATGTGGGGCCAATAAAACTTTTTAGCTATTACTGCTAAAGTGGACTTTTCTCCTTTATATCATGATAAGGGCGCATCATGACATTCTTTGAGTAACTTAGTCCGAAGTTTTCCTTGTCCCACATAAACCCGACTTTGCTTGAACATGAGTAAACTATGTCTTAGCTGCATGTTCTGCAACTTCACTCCTCGCTTGATTTGTTCCAGGTACTCCTTCGCTTGGTCATCGCCCATGTAACCTTCACGTATTCGCCTCTCCAAGTCTGACTCCTTAGGATAAATAGCTCGCAAAATCTGTGTTGACGAGGGAAGATATTCCTCCTTGCGACTCAAGGCGTCAGGAACCACATTGTCCTTTCCCGCTTTGTGGATTAATTCCACATTCATGAGCGCCAAGGTATCATGCCACCGTAGTTGCTTTGGCGTCACCCGATCTTGTGTCTCAAAGTACTTGAGCGAGATGTTATCAGTATACACTTGGATCTTGTGAAGTCCAAGTAATGCCGCCATTTCCTCAAGCAATGAACCACCGCAAACAGTTCCTTCTCGTGAGTCGGCCATCGACTATCTGTCCCAGATAGCTTCTTGCTTTCGTACGCTACAGGTTTTCCATCCTGCACCAACACTCCGCCAATCGCATAGTCGCTCGCGTCCGTGTGCACTTCGAATGGTTTGTTGAACTCCGGCAGCTTCAATACTGGCGCCTTTGACAAAATAGCTTTGATCGTCTGAAACGCATCATCCACCTCCTTGGTCCAACTTACCTGTGCGTCTTTGCCCGTCCAGTCCGTCAGCGGGTAGTGAAGACCTGTGATCACTAATTTTATCTCTAACGGCTCGAGACATCTTCTCAGCTTCTCGTCATGTCCCTTTCGAAACAGGATACCCTGGAAGATAGCATATGGACCTGCCTTGTGTAAGAAGACGGCCTTCTGCTCTGCATCCATTCCCTCGGGATATTGTTGGTCTTCCAAGAACTTCCTCAAGTCCTTGAAGATCGACTCTTCTGTGGAAGTCGCAAAGACTGGATCAGAAGACCTAGTCTCGTCTTCTGGGAAGCAGGCGGTACGCCCCCCCTCAGATGAAAGTGTCTCTGCGAAAACTGAAAACAACTTCTCGTCAGGAAACTCGTCTTCCACTTCATCTTCTCGTCGTTCTGTCTCCAATCTGGATAGGTAGTCAGCATTAACATGCTGTCTTCCGGGCCTGTACTCAACTGTGTAAGTAAATTCCTGGAGTAGGAGAATCCACCTAGCTATCCTACCAGACAAATCTGCTTTCTTTACAAGATGTTTCAAAGAGAAGTGATCTACATAGAAGACAAACGGGTTTGCCAGAAGATAGTGTCTAAACTTCCTATAGGAGTAAATCATGCCAAGACACTCCCTTTCGGTTGTTGAGTACTTCTTCTCTGCATCACTGAGCTGTCTTCCCGCGTAGTAAATGGGATAATCCTTCTTCTTCTCATCTTTCTAACTCAACACCACCCCGATGGCGAAAGCAGAAACATCCATATAAATGTGGAAGACTCTTTCCCAATCAGACGGCCGTAGGACAGGGGATTCCGACAAAAGCCTCTTCATTTCTTCGAATGCTTCCTGCTGCTCAGAAGACCAAATGTATGGTTCGTCTTTCTTCAGCAACTTAGTGAGTCTCCCTGCTACCTCTGCGTACCTGTCAATAAACCTCCTGTAGTATCCTACGTTGCCAAGGAAGCTTCTCAACTGTGTCAGGTTAGCAGGTGGGTGGAGTTTCATGATGACTTCCACCTTAGCATAGTCGACTTCTATACCTCTTCCGGAAATCCTATGTCCTAGCAAGATCCCTTCTGACATACCAAAGAAGCATTTCTCTGGGTGAAGTGCCAAACGATGTTCTCTACACTTCAGAAAACACTTCCTTAGAAATATCAAGTGGTCTTCTCTTGATCCAAACACACAGAAGTCATACAAGAAAATCTCCATAAAGGTGCGAAGATACTCCTTGAAGATTGTAATCATCAACCTCTGGAACGTGGCGGGTGCATTGCATAAACCAAAAGGCATTTGATTGTACGCGTACGTGCCCCAATCAGTAGTGAAAGTGGTTTTCGACTTGTCTTCTTCTCTGATTGAAACTTGGTTGTACCCAGAATACCCATCCAGGAAGCTGTAGAACTCATGTCCTGCTACCTGGTCTAACACAGAGTCGGTGAATGATAAGAGGTGGTGATCCTTTTTCGTGGCCAAGTTCAGCTTCCGGAAGTCCTGACACACTCGGATCTTCCTTGTCTGCTTCTTTGGCACGATGACAATAGGAGCTACCCACTCACTGCTAAGTACTGGGAAGATGACTCCTGCCTTCAAGTATTGGTCAATCTGGTCCTTCACCAGAAGCGAGTACTTGGGGTTGAGCCGGTACTGCCTCTGCCGTGCAGGAACAACGCCCTCTAGCAAGTCGATGCGATGCTCTCCCAACTCTCGAGGTATGCCCTTCATGTCTTCTATGGTCCACGCGAAGACATCCTGGAACTCCGTTAGAAGTTCTCGAAAGTCTTCCAACTGCTGGCCCTCGATCACCTTGGAAAGCTTCAGCTTCTTTCCAGGAGCAACCTCCATCTCTTGGAGATCATCCGGGTTTACCATTCCTTCAGTGTGACTGTACTCACTGGCACCAAAGTATTCCGGTTTGGGAGCTTCTTCTAGTTCAGATTCGTCTTCTGGAAGACCAGCTATCGGATCTTCCGAAGGGAAGACGGTATTCTCGTCTTCTGGAAGCTCTTCTTTCGCAATCTCGTAGCACTCAATGTATCCACAGACCACATCTTCCACTTTCTCTGCTACTTCTGTAGCACACACGTTATTCATCATAAACTCATTATACCGTTCATCACTGTCAGAAGACGCAGCCGAGTCTTCTGAAGTGTACCCCTCTGTTGTAGACGGAGTTTCACCTTGGTGTCCAATCTTGATCCAAGGAAGCGAGACCTTAGCCTTCTCACCTGACTTGGGTGTAGGATTGGGAAATCTCAAACGATGCCTTCTCCAGTCGGTATTCACATTTGCAGCATACAGCCAGGGTCGTCCTATCAACACCTGATATCCAACCTTAGCTACAGGTCGCAAAATGATGTAAGTGAGGTAAAAAGATACTCCACCAATTACCGTGAGGACATCTTTCAGTTGTCCTAAAGGTCGTCTTCTGGTCTGGTCCGCCATTCTGAGAATTCTCGGAGTAGGCTGGAACTCAGTGAAGCCTAGGGCATGCACCGTTTCTTCCGTCATGATGTTAACTCCGGAGCCGGAATCAATGGGTACCTTCTTCAGAAGACAACCATGGATCTCCATATCAAGTTCTGAGGCTCCCAAGTCCTCATGCTCTATTCTTAGGATCGGGGTGCTCTTGGGAAGTTTAGCTGCCCTCCTCTTCCTCGATCCTCGAAGCACAGATTGTAACAACTTCCTGTAACCAGCATTGTCATCCAACAGCTGTTGGAAGGTTACATCCGCCTTCTGATTCCACAAGTCTCGCAAGAAGTCGTACGGAGATCTTTTCAGAAGAGTGACTGGTGTTTCCAACAGAGAAGATGTAGTGGCTGCTTCCTTGGGTGGAAGACCAGAAGAGTGTCTTCCCTCGACTGGAGGCTGTTCCCGTGAGACAGGTGTCGCCGTAGTCGGTGTAGGAAGCTGCTGTACTATCTTCCGTCTCTTTTCCAGCTCTTCTTGCATGATCGCTTCAACCTCTTGTCTTATGTCAGGAGCAAAGTACTTCAGATCTTCTCTGTCGTAAGTAGGAGAAGACGGCCGCTCAGGAGAAGATGACCTCTCCTTACGCTGCTTCTTCTTCTTGACGTCCTTCTGACGAGATTCTGACTTCCCTTTGCTTCTGGTACTTACCTTGAACACAGCTTCATCCAAAACTTCCTCCGGAGGCCAACTATCTGAATTCGGGTCAGGATTCCAAACAGTACCATCCGTCAAAGTGAGAGATGACGCTTCTTCAGGTGTCTTCATCTTCTGAGCTGCAGTCGTCTTCTGCAGCTGAGGTTCCTTTCCTTCGCGCTTCCCGAGGTCTGGTTCGTCTTCCTCGATATGGAGACAATCCGTACAATCCCCAGGATCTTCTTCTTCTACCGTGATGTGATGTACCACTGCTAACTCGAGCTTAGAAGATGATGCAGCTTCTGCAGGAGGCGTGGTATCTGCAAATCTCACCATTTGTCGTGGCCGTAAGGTCTGAGGACAATTCCCTGTGAAATGACCGGCTTCCTTACAGTTCTCACACAAGGGCACTTGCCTAATCTGTCTTCTCGGGTGAGGACAGGTGGACCACCAATGTCCTGTCTCTCCACAATTATTGCACGCTCCAGGAAGAGGGTTGAGAGGTCGTTGTGATGAAGAAGGCTGCCAGGGCGTCCTGGTCTGTACATTGCTAGCTCTATCCCTAGGTACATAACGATTATATTGGACGGGAGGCGTAGGAGCGAAGGGTTGTATCGTCTCGATCCTATAGCAAGTTTCCCCACTGGGATCGTGTAGATATCCCTCATCGTCTTCTTCCCATCCTGCCCAGTTGACAGCTTGGTCCTGCGTACACTGATCTCTGGTGTGTCCGGAAGAGTTACAAAGGTTGCACCAAAGGTTTGGCCGGGAAGCCGTAGGCTGCTTCCGCTGTCCTTCTGGTTCAAAAGATGAACTTTCAGGTCGGCAAACTGCTTCAGAACCTCATCGATGCGGGGATCAGGTGCAGACTGAATGATCTGAGTTTGAGGCATCTTCTGCACAACTTCCTCCCTTGCTCGCGTCTTCTCCTTCTTCTTCTTCTGCGTCTTCTTCTCTGGTTCAAATTCCGATTCTGAACTTTCGACAGTAGACTCTTCAGAAGTAGAGGCTGCTTCCGAATCACTGTTATTAGTTTCAGTGGACTTGGACTTCTTCTTGGACTTCCGAGAAGACTTCTTTGACTTCGTGGACTTCTTCGAGGTCTTCCCTTTGTCTTTCGTCATATTCCGAGTGATGCTCGAGGTTTCATACTGCTCGACATGCTTCTGTACCTCCGCTAAATCATCACCTCCTCCTCTTCTGCAGTACAATTCCATATCCTGAGACAATCCTCCCAAGTACCAGTCCACAGCTTGCTGAGCACAGTAGCCGGGTCTTCCTTGGTTCTGAGGGATGTGATCCAAGAGATCTTCAAATCTCTCGGTGTAATCCCTCAGTGTCTCTTTCTTCTTCCATTCGAGCCTCTGAAGCTCTATGAGGGTCATACGATCGTAGCCCACTCCTCTGAACCTCTTCAGAAAAGCTGCCTTCAGAGTAGCCCAAGCGGCCATTACTACAACATCATCCAACGTTTTACTCATCCACTTCCTTCCTTTCCCTTTGATCAAACTGGGAAATACACGGAGTCTGTCAACATCAGCGTCTTCCTTGTTGGATCTAGAGATGGTCTCGAACATCGTGATGAAGTCGTCTGCATCAGCATCATCGTCGTACGGATGGTACTTCTGCCGAGTGTGGGAAGCCATGTTGACTGCCAACTGGTGCGACTGCCAACTTCTTTCTTCCTCAGGTCCAGGTGGTGGAGATGGTCTTCTCGAAGGTCCAGGCCTGTCTGAATCAGGAAGATCGTCTTCTGAGTCAGAGCTACTGTCACTGCTACCTCCCGAGACGTCTGGAACAATCTCCTCCAGTCTTCCCTCACCTTGAGAAGCTTCTCCCGCACTTGGGAAGACGTCTTCCGAGTAACCAGTACCGAAATCTACTTTATACACGTGATCACCCGGTTGGTTTCTATCTTCGCCAAAGATTATGCTCGAGATGGAAGGTTCTTCCAACTCTACCGATCGGATCTTCCTGAGCTCTTCTTCTTTCCTTTGGTGTCTCAAGGATATCCGCTGATCTCTAGAAGCAGTTCGCTGGGGTGAGTTAACCCACTCAGGATCCTTACCCGTGCGTCTTCTGCTTCTTCCTCCGGTCGGAGGCATCCACCAGAGTACTGAGAACAGATGTCTCTTTTTTTCTACCACTAGATTCGGGAGACCAAATGACTGAACAACCGATCACAAGTTCAGAACGTCTTCTTCTCCTGCTTCTGGTTGCACTCACTGCAATCTTCCAAGATCGAGTCTTCCAAGGAGTTCTTGGAAGCAAGGAAGCGGCTTCTTCCAACTTTCCCTGAGGTATCTTATCAGCTTCTGGTTGCGGTTCCCGTCTTCTAGCAAGATAGAGTCCCACAACACATTCAACGACAATCGAAGTTAGTTCGAAACGAACCTAACTAATGGCACACAGATCCAGGAAGCTTAGAACAGAAGTTACTAAGATGAAATCTCCGGCAGCGGCGCCAAAAACAGTGCCTCACTATATGTAGTGATGTAGGATTTCTCCTTTTGCCCATTTAGTATACAAGATATCGTTCCTACAGAGGATTTGCACAAGTAACGCTGCTCTAAGTTCTAAGATCTGTTCAAACACACAAACACACGGGTTTTGCCTAGAAATCCCGTCTTCTCACAAAACCACACAACAACACGTCTTCCAGACGCGCCAAATGGTGCTCTGGAACTAAACAAACAACTACCAACCACAACTATCCACAGAGAAGCTCGGGAAGACGATCTTCCTGCTTCCAGGTTGCTTCTTCCGGTCTTCTCGATACCGTCTTCCCGAAGCGATTCTCGTCTTCTGGGGGTTTAGCTCGTCTTCTCACACCTCCAGAAGGCTGTCCGGCTTCGCAGAAGTCGACTAGTAACAGTCGTTACACCTTACTCTCACACCCACATTCCAACGGGTTGGATAAATCACATGGTGTATGCCCCCTGTAGTCTTCCCAGGCTTCTGCCTACGGAAGTTGTCTTCCTGCAGCACTACAACGACATTCACCTTCACGGAAGCTCAATAGAAGTATCGGAAACTCACTAGAAGAAGATAAGAAGATGGGGAAGATGAGGGAAGATGGGGAGAAGAGGAAATCCAAACAAGAGAAAACAGGATGAAAAAGGGCAATTAAGATTCCGACAGGCTTCTAGTCCGGATCCTGACTAACAAGCCATCCCTGCTTGTAATAGTTTAGGGAGGAAGACAACAAACGTGAGTACTGTTGCACCGTCTTCTACTCGAGGATGTCGTCTTCTGTTGCGGGAAGAAGGCTTCTTTCTTCTTCACTTCGCTGCTCTGACTACTCTGTCTTCTGGGATCCTTTACCCATAAGACCGTTCGTACGCAGATCCCAAGTGCTCTACTGAACGAGTCAAGCTACACTTCCACAACTGTTGACATTCACCGCCACTCAAGAAGAACACTTCCCATGCACAATTGGGAGCGAATTCCAAGAAACTCACCACCCAGAAGACATGAACGAAGCTTCTGCACTCAAATCCACAATCTATTCCCCGAGAAGAAGGTACATAGGTGTTGGGAAGCTCACGCCCTCTACTGTCTGCTCCCACTCTTCGACACATCAGTCTAACCAGCAGGACTGCACGAGGATGCCGTTCCCTGCTCCTAGACTGCCCACTACTCATCTACATCTCCGAATCGCTGCTGGCGGTAAAAGAATGCAGACTTCTTCCTGCGTTATCCCCTTATTCCAACATCGAGTGTAGTGTACACTGTGTACCTTTAGTGTCTAATCTGTCTCCTGCACCGTAAGATTGGTATGTGTGTGCAGGCAGCCAGTTTCTTCGAAGACTCCCCCTGTGTGTCTAATCTGTATGCACCGTAAGATTGGAATGTGTGTGCATAACTCAATTCTCCACACAGGTCCAATTTCCTACTCTACGATCCTACTTAATCATCTGCCTTGAGAGTCAGGGGAGGCGACCACCAGGGAGAGAGAGAGGCGCTGACAAGAGGTTGTCACCTCACATGCATGCGGTCCCTCTTCCCAATTAGCCCTCCACTGTGTTACTCCTACGCTACCTATGCTGCCACATGGGGTCCTAACTATTTTTACATGGAAAACTGCCACCCTTAAGATAGCATGTCCGATCTTACTAAATCTGGAAGTGCCGATTAAGTTTGCTAACTACTCTGATTGCTCGGTGGCAATCTCTACATGATCTGCTCCTACCGGAGCTACTACCTTGACTTCTGATGGGCTGGGAAGCCCTGCACTTACCTCGGGTACCACTGAGGTAGCTTCCCTCTCCTCGCTCTTCGCTGGCCCTGCTGTTTCTGCGGCTGCGTCTTCCTCGGCTTCGACTTCGGAAGACGGAATGGTCTTCTGGGAAGACGAGTCGAATGGTGCGTCTTCGGTCTTCTGAGGCACCGATGCAGTACTAGGGACCATGGCGACCTCATAGGGGTCCGGGGAAGTCGCTTCCTCCACGCGGAATACCTGGGAAGACGGCTCGTCTTCCTGTCTTTCAGAAGACATCATGTCTTCCGGGGCGTCTTCTGGAGTCTTCTCGTCTTCCAACGCTGTCACCACCAAGTGTACAGCGAGATCGAACTCCTCCTTCTCCATTCCGGATCCAGTCGAGGGTGCTGGGACTTGGGAAGATGCGGTTGCAGGTGTCGAAAGTGAGGGAAGACCATAAAGTGTCTTCACTCCTTCTATCTGTCTATCCAGGTACCTGAACATGCTATCTCTGCATTCCACCAACCTCGTCTTGGACCCGCTGTCTCATTCCATAGCTAAGGTAAGTAACTTCTTACCCGCGGTGAAGTTGAACTTCTTACCCGCGGTGAAGTTGAACTTCTTCCGAAGCGCTTCTACCGACTGAGCTAGCATCTTCTGCGCACGAGCCTCCTCTGCTTTCCTCTGCGTCTTCTCCACTGCAGCTCGTGCTTCTGCGGCTTCTCGCTGCATCTTCCAAGTGGTCTGCTCTTCTGCGAGGGCAGTGATCTTCTCCCGCACTCGGAGAACTTCCTGGTCGCGCTGCTGTACTCGCGCCTGCAACTCCTGGTTGCTCTTCCGAAGTTGCATCGATTCCTTGGCAGAAGCAGCTGCTTCCGTCTTGTACCTGGCTGTAAGCTTCTCCGTGGTGCGGAGACTAGCTTCCAGCGACTCCGTCTTCTGCTGGCTGTCTTCCGGTCGCAGTAAGGTGCGCAGGCCGAATCCAGGCTGTAAGGGCTTCTCCTGTGCCCTCGCTCTCCTTTCCAGCAACTCCATAGCGGGCTTAGATCTCCTTCTGGAAGTAGGCACTGAACTCCTCCAGTCGTCTTCCTGCGGAAGACAAGTTCATTTCCACCACTCGCTCCATGGTGTCGACTTCGTCTTCCAGAGGCAAGGAAGCCTCTTCCACCACTACGGTCTTCTTCTTCTACGCACGAGAAGAAGCTACTCTTCTCATCTTCTGGGGTGGAAGACTCCTCGTGGCAGGAGCGGCTCTCCTCTTTGCGCTTCCTCTCATCGCAGTAGGAGCGCCCATCCATCCTTCGTCTTCTAGAGTCTTCGGAAGACTCTCATGTGTTACAGAAGCTGTCTTCTTCTCCGATCGGGTACTCAGCAAGTCTTCCTCCGAGTCCGACTCCGATCCTGAATGAATGAGGGAGATGGGTGTCCTCGGTACACTTCTGTGATCCATCTTCCTCACTGACGTGGCGTCTTCCGACCCACTAGATTCGTCTTCCCTCACCAGAAGCGTCTTCTGGTGAGAGCCGGGTCTCAGCTGTGGCATCAGAGTGGGAGGGGGCGTTGCTGCTGCCTCTCGGTCATCGTCTTCCGAGGTCTCCTCCTTCACCTCCTGTCGCTCCGTTGGCCCATACAATGCCAGCTGATCTTCCTTAAGATCCCCCATGGCTACATACAAGTAGCAGAAGAAGGGCGTCAGATGTCCTCCCGCCGGGGTACCCAAGTATGCTAGCTCCGTCTGTACATAGTTGTGGATGTACGCGCCCCAGTAGATTGGCACTCTGTCATCCCACACTGATTCCAGGAACTCCACGTCCTGATCTCCTAAGTACCTTGTCTTCTGCGCTTTTCCCTTGGGGAAAAGATGCAGAAACAACTTCACCAGAAGTCGCTTCTTCGGCTCCCGGTAAGACTCTATCTTCCAACCGTTCCTCCCCTGCCTGTCTTCCACGAAAAGGCAGGTGGTACTCCAGGCACATGCCATGAACTCACAATCCTAGGCAAGATCTTCTTCTCGTACCAATATCCTCGGTTCTCGGTCTCAGGTCTGTGAAACACCTTACGCCACCAATCTTCAGTCCAGGAAGACGGTCTTCCCCGAGCTACTCCTGCCTTCGCAGGTACACGGTTACGCGGTGGTAACGCGGCCCACACCTCCTCCAGAAGCCCTTGATCTGCGAGGTTCCAATCCCACAGGAAGAAGTCGAGACCCAACTCCTTGAGGAAAGGATTGGCCTCGGCCAATTCTGTCGCTGGTAACACCAAGCCTCGCGGATGCATCGACATACCTGGAAGATCTGTTGCACTAAACCACAAGCACCTACTATGAGCTGAAGGCTCAGTTCTTCCCGACTGCCCACAGTCTAGCTTCTACTTCTCAGAAGACGAAACTAGTCTTCCAGAAGACAGCTACTCCGTCTTCCGGGATTCTAATAGTATTTCCTAGATAGCTCTCGTCTTCCGAGCTATATCTAAACAATCCTATCTAGGCAAGGCCTCGCATGGATTACCAAGAAGACAACCCACCTTGCATTACATCCTACTTCCCATCAGAAGATACAAGATATGCGAGAAGTAGAGTATGAGAAAGGTTCAGAAGATGGTTGCGGGCTCCTACGGTGACAGTGGCCTCTGGGAAGACACTTGGGACAGCTTCCGATTCAATGTCGTTCTCAGAAGACTTCTCGAAGTCAGACTTCCCTTCACTGGTCTCACCTGTCTTCGTCTTCCTACACGCAATCTATCCTCACAACAGACTCAAGACAACTGCACTCTGTTCTTCTGACTTCTCACCTCTCATACGCACTCAGAAGAAGCTTGCTGCATGATGGGAAGACATGACCCTCGACCATTCCCTCCAGATTCTGCCAGCAAGACTTCTCACAACTCTCTTCTAAGTTCGGGAAGAAGAAGGAACGGCTGCTATGGATCAGACAGAAGAGACCCGAATGGACCCTCGCGTCTTCTCGCTCATTTTGCCAGCCTTCCAGTCTTCTAGTCTCTCTAGGAAGATGGGGAGTTGAGAAGCTTGGAAGACCGGGAGGCACAGGCCTAGTTCCCGACTTCCAACTTCTCGAATTAACACAACAACTCACCACTCCACTCAGGATTCGTACCAAGCCTCTCTAAACACAAAAGCAAAGCAAATCCACTCTTGATACGAATTGTGTTCAGTCGACTTCCGAAGACAGTCTTCCGAAGACGGTCTTCCGAAGACAGTCAAGTTCAAGAAGCGTCTTCCGAAGATGTTCCCATCTTCCGAATCGTCTTCTGTTCCAAGTTTCGGGGATAGAGAGGTAGGGGGGTAGGGAAATTGATAGTTGGGGTCTCCAATTTGAGGGCTAGGAGTAGGGAAGCTCGATTTGAGCTCGGGAAGAAGCAAGGAGATGTCTCGACAGAAATTGGGCAGCGCTTCCGCGCCCAATGTCTCAATAAAAAGAATGGGGGTGGGGTAATCGATCAGGCTGCCTGCACACAATCAAGGAAGCGCGGGGAGTACCAAGAAAAGGCGAGAAGAAGTGAGAGGGGAAAAGAACAGGGGGAAGAACCTCTACAGTCTTCTTCGACTCCCCGAGTTGTCTTCGACCTCCGCGCGCTTCTGGCTCTTGTCCTAGCTTCCAATGCGACTCCACACGACTGCGCCTACTGTCAATTTCGGTCCACACCTTGATTCCATCTCTGCTTCTACTCGCCACTCTTCACTGTCAGCTTCTCGGAAGCTCCACAGAAACGCCTTCGCTTTCTCTGCTGTTTGTGCTCCCGCAATTCAATCTCACCCTTCGCCTAGCTGCCAACTTACTCTCTCAATCGATCTTCTTCAGGCGCGCTATGCTGCGGGAAGTTAGAAGATGTCTAATGTGCTTCCTCACGCATCTTCCCCGCATATTAGGGGTTCTCGTCCTTGGTGTCTTCCTGACCTACCTATCTCTTCGGTGCGCTCCAGTAGGTACACCTACTGTCTTACTCGAAAACTCGTGGTTGGTCCTTCGCGGTCGCTGTCTTCTGGAAGATAGGTGTCTTCTGCCGTCTTCCCATCTTCCGCCGTCTTCTCGTCTTCTGAAGACGCAACTGAGAAGACGATCTTCCGAAGACGGTCGTCTTCTGAAGAAGTCAACTTCTTATTACAAACAGCTCTTAAGATCATCTTCTTGTTAAGGAAGACGTAACCTTAAGTAACAACGCTTCTTCAGTTATACAAACAAGTCATTATTCTTAAAAATTTCAAAAATTCGTGCATCCTGTAATTTGTGGGCACCACATGACGATTGACAAGATCATCAAAGTAGACAAGTCCATCACCTTTCTCATGAATTCTTCATCAAAGTATGCGACGAACCATTGTCAAAAGTGATCGCGATGGATGTAGTGAAGCTTGATATGAATACGTATTCGGAAATGGAAGATACAGAACTCGGATCAATTTTCCTTCCATGAGTACAACTCTTGTAGCTCTTACTCTCCATGTACAACAATAAGAAACACTCACGAAACATCACGCAAAAAATAATGTCTTACGAACCCTCGATCCTCTATCTTATACATAAATTTGATGACAAGAGTCACTCACGTGAATGTCCATGGATCATTGAGCTAGCACGTCTCATTGTCAAATGATCTCATATCATAGATAACCGTGAACGTGACACCTAATACGTTGTCAAGCGAGTTACATGAAAACGTTTGCGAGACACAAAAACAACACAATACAAGTTCTACGCTAAATTCACATGTGAGTTGTGTCACAACACGATAACGTTGTCGTAGAGCGCGAATTTGATAGAAATATATGAGATATCTAACTATAAAGAGATACGGTAAAACCTTGAACCAACTAGTTAAAACTTTTGTGCCTTCACTATTAAATCAATCGATCTTTATCTCGATTCTAGTGTCTATTTGTCTTTGTTTCTATGGACATATCTTGACTTTAAGCTTGACCGTTTTGTATCTGGTTTCAACCTTGACTTCAAGTTTGTGAAATGACTCGATGATCGAGTAGAACTCTCTAAATTTTATTTCTAGTAGTTGATCTTCACTTCATTTGCCAATCTTGGTAAGCTCTTCCAAAGGATCCTCTAATCTCATCTCCATGTAAACTTTCGCTATTCTGTCTTCCTCATCAATGTCGCGCCCCTCATTCTCAAGATCGGGCGCAGACGCGAACAACAGAACCCTAGCGGACTTGCGCTAGATTGTGAACGCTGCGAGTAGGACTTAACGGCTTGGCCGGGAAGTCAGGATCAGATGAACCCTAAGTGGTTCTCTGAACCAAGGTTGGAACCTTGGGTTAGGACATAAGGGCCTATCCCAAGAGGGCCCCAGACGAACGCTGACCTAAGAGGGCGAGTCTGGGAACGGACTGAAACATGAGTCTCAGACATAGGTCTGAGACGTGAGTCCGAGACGTGGGTCCGAGACGCAAACGAACCACAGGGTTTGACCCTAGGTCTGGACCACAGGTTTTCAGAAAAACTGCTAAGTGTTGGAGCTCCAGGGACGTTTTAGGTCGTGGACGGAGCTCCACATAAGATCTCGAGGCGAGTGAGGTATCATTGGAAAGGTCTCGTCGAGAGCTTTCCAGTGATATATAACACTCCTCGATGTGACGTCTGAGCTGGAAGTTATGGCCGAACCACAATCGGGTTGTGGTATAATTTTCAAGGACCAAAGAGGAGGGCGGGGCCGCCGATCCCCAGAAGTATATATGAGAGGGGGGCTCGATGCCTGGGTGGGCCAGGACGAGTCACCCGACCCCAGGGTTCGGCGGGCGGACTCTGGGGGCATGAGGTGATGGCTGGGCCAGTTCTGGGGCACGTTCCGATCTAGACTTAGGAACGATGTAAGGGCTAGGGCAAGACTAGGGAACGAGTCGGCGGGTTAGACCACCGTTCGGGAGCCTAGACCCAGACGAACATCACGGGCGGTTGGGCCGCTAGGTGTGCTGGAGGCACCGTTTAGGACCTTGGACTTTATGGGAAGTCCGCCCCAAGTCATATTGTGACTTGCTCATGTTTGGGACCGACTTAGGCGGATCTAAGTCGGGACTTAGGATTGCTGAGCTTGATGATTAAGGAGACGATCCGGCTCCGGTCCGGACCAAACTGAGATAAGGTAAGTGGTGCATGGACGCTAACTTGTGATTGTGTTTGCAGGTTAGCGGTGTAAAGTTTGCGACCTACTGAGTAAGAGCTTCCGCTGACGCAACAAGGCGGTAGGTGCGCGAAAAGTGGTATCAGAGCTAACGCTTCGGTGAGCGAGAACTTGAGGTAGCGGCTGAAGGCTAGACGCATGAGGAGGAGGGACGCAAGACCCGAAGCGGATCAGCGTTTCTAGGTGAACACTTGGAGCGATGGTCGACGTCGGACAGAGTTCCAGGAGGAAGACCAAGAAACGTGGAGCGGCTGACACCGAGAACAGATCGACTCGAGCTAGCCCCGAGGCACAGTCAGGGGACGATAATCGACAACCTTCGCCCCAACGTCAAGGAAGCCCAGTTCCAGCTGTGGCACCGTTGCAGCAAGATGGAGTCTTGCCAACGGTGCCCAACGATGCAGGCGCGGGAAGTCAAGGAGCCTTGTATGCGGAACTCATCAAAATGATGAAGACCATGCAGGAAGGTATGGCCTCCAGGGATAAACGTATCGCTGAGCTTGAGGCAGGCCAAGGAAGTTCCTCGTCTACCAGAAAGCTTTGTAAGACGAATTTGCCGACTCCGTTTACAGGTATAGGACGGGCTCGCAAGGTTAAGGATTTCTTAACTGAGTTGGACCTATACTTTGAAGCGCATCAGGCTCAGGAGTCAGACAAAGTGAGAGCGGCGGTTACGTTCCTGAAGGATCATGCGCTTCTCTGGTGGACTGCATACAAGGATGAGCATGCCTTGACCGTCTCGGCGCTTGGTTGGAAGGAGTTCAAGGAGTTGCTCGCAAGACGATTCACTCCGGAGTATCAAAGGATTCGGGATGGTGTCGAGCAAGTTAGGCTGAAACAGACGGGGACCTTAAGTGCTTATGTGCGCGAGTTTAGTGTCAAACTAGACTCGTTCTCCAAGTGGATTGAGGAGACCAAGATATGTATATTCATTGGGCGACTCAAGTCTAGCTCGGAGAAGGCTCTCTTCCGGATGCCAGAGCTACCTGCGACTAGTGCCGAACTTTTGAAGCTAGCGGAGCGAATTGGGGACGATGAAGTCCAGCAACAGAAACCTTTTGAACCACGCAGCACGGACAAGTTCCAGAAGAAGAACAAGGGCTTCAAGCGACAGTGGGATGGGGGTGAGAAGGATCGGAAGGATTCTTCTGCCCCGGCAGCAAAGCGGCAGCAAACAGGAGTGAAACCGAAGAGGCAGACACCTCAGAAGGGCAATGGGGCTAAGTTTACTTGCTACAACTGTGGCGAGGCGGGTCACATTGCTAAAGGGTGCACGAAACCTAAGGTTAGTAACTGTAGCATGAATGCGTTTGTTGCAAAGGACTTGTTGGAGGGCCAGATGACTGTGACCTTGAGAACCACGAAGAAGACGCCAGGACTGATGTATCTACAAGCCAAGGTTGCTAACCGTGATGTTACTTTTCTTGTGGACACAGGAGCGACTCACTCCTTCATAAGTCCAAAGTTGGTGAAGAAGTTGGGCTTGTCTACCTCCAAGGCAGACAAGCCTATTCATGTACGCTTTGCCAAGGGCAAGACGTACCAAACTTCTGAAGTGGCCTTGGACGTACGATTTGTGTGTGAGAAGTTGGAGTTCACAGAGAACTTCACGGTGTGCGAGATGGATGATATCCATGCGGTTTTGGGGAATACTTTCTTGGACATGTTTGAAGTGGAACTTAGGCGGAAACCTTTAAGGTTAAACGTTAGAGTTAAAGGGCGGAAGCTGGGAGTGAGGCTGATCCGGAAGGCGCGGAAAATTGATGACTTTGCAGTGAATTTGATAAAAGGCAAACAGATGGACTTCAACGACGGGGTCATGTGTTTGATGCGGGTTGCAGATTTGATGACGGGTGACAGACAAGAGGAAACATCAGGAGACGCGACTAAACTTCCGAAGGTGCTTCGTGAAGTGATTAAGGAGTTTGAGGATGTCTTGACGGATGAGTTACCTGCTGAGTTACCTCCAAGGCGGGTGGTGGATCACAAGATCGAGGTCTTGCCAGGATCAGAACCACCTTCCAAAGCCCCTTATCGACTCAATCAGGTGGAACTCCTTGAGTTGAAAAGACAACTCGGCGAGCTATTAGCGCGGGGATATATTCGAACCAGCAAGTCACCTTATGGAGCCCCAGTTCTTTTTGCAAAGAAGAAGGATGGGAAGTTACGACTCTGCGTAGATTATCGTGCACTCAATAAGATGACGGTGAAGAATAACTATCCCTTGCCAAGGATAGATGACCTCTTTGATAGGTTAGCGGGTGCGAAGTACTTCAGCAGGATAGACTTGAAGTCAGGATATTACCAGATCCGGATAGCTGACCCAGATGTTGAGAAGACCGCTTGTCGAACCAGATACGGATCGTTTGAATTCGTGATGATGCCATTTGGACTCTACAACGCCCCTTCGACGTTCACTACATTGATGAACACAATTTTTCGCGAGGAGATGGATGAGTTTGTCATCGTTTACATCGACGACATATTGATCTACTCCAAAACCTTGGAGTCGCACGTGGAGCAGCTACGGGTGGTGTTGACGAAGCTGCGGGAGCATAAGCTGTTTGCCAACATTGACAAGAGTGAGTTTGGTTTGGAGCGCATTAACTTCTTGGGACATGTAATTAGTGCAGAAGGAGTCGGTCCGGATATGCAGAAGGTGGATGCGATTGTGACTTGGGAGCCTCCGACTACAGTGAAGGGGATGCGGCGATTCTTAGGATTGGCGCAGTTCTACCGCAAGTATGTGAAGGGGTTTTCAAAGATCGCGAAGCGAAGATGCTGGGGTCACTACGGATTGAAGACCACAGTGAAGAAGATGCTAGACGCCGGATACTGGTGGCCAACTATGTACCGAGACACTTTTCAGGAGATCAGGAAGTGCGATGCATGCCAGAGGGTGGGAAGACCGACCGCTACAACAAGGTGGCCTCTTACTCCCATTCTTCCGCTTGCCCCGTTCGAAAAGTGGGGAATCGACTTTGTAGGTCCTATCGCCCCGGTGGCGAGAAGAACACGAGCAAGGTACATCTTAATAGCTACCGACTATGCCACCAAGATGGTGGAAGGCGAGGCCACGAGAAAGAACGATGCCGCAGTAGTAGCAAGGTTCCTATGGCATAACATCATCACTAGGTATGGATGTCCGCTGGAATTGGTGTCAGATAGGGGCACTCATTTCTTAAATGAGACTATCTCCCTCCTGACCCAATACTTCAGGATTAAGCATCGGAAGACGACGTCATACAACCCGAAAGCGAATGGGCTGACGGAGAAGTCGAACGGTCTTCTGTGTAACATCTTGAACAAGGTAACTGTTAACCATGCGTATGACTGGGACACGAAACTGTCATTTGTGTTGTGGGCTTTCAGAATTTCACCTAAAGTCACAACCCAGAAGACGCCTTTCTACCTAACTTACGGCATGACGCCCATTGTGCCCATAGAGTTAGAGGTCCCAACATACCGGTTAGCCGTATCCGAACGCATGGGAGAAGAAGAGAGCCAGGAGCAGCGTCTTCTGAACTTCGTAGAGTTTGAAGAAGACATGAATATAGCTTTGGAGAAGACATACGAGGTGCAAGCGCAACGTAAGATAAACTACGATAGCAAGTTGAGGAAGGTGACTGTTGTGGATGGGGACTTGGTGCTTCTCTATGACAACCGTCATATTAAGTTCCCCGGGAAACTTCATCTGCACTGGATGGGACCTTACCGTGTCTTAGAGGTCTTCGACAATGGCTCCTTGCAGTTGGAAGAGTTGGACGGTACACTGATGACCACTCGTGTTAATGGGTGGCGCGTCAAGAAGTACTAGACGTAAACAGAAGTGCAGGAATCACTGATGTTTGCGGGGACGCAAACATGTGAGGGTGGGCGTATGTGGTGCCCACAAATTACAGGATGCACGAATTTTTGAAATTTTTAAGAATAATGACTTGTTTGTATAACTGAAGAAGCGTTGTTACTTAAGGTTACGTCTTCCTTAACAGGAAGATGATCTTAAGAGCTGTTTGTAATAAGAAGTTGACTTCTTCAGAAGACGACCGTCTTCGGAAGATCGTCTTCTCAGTTGCGTCTTCAGAAGACGAGAAGACGGCGGAAGATGAGAAGACGGCGGAAGACACCTATCTTCCAGAAGACAGCGACCGCGAAGGACCAACCACGAGTTTTCGGGTAAGACAGTAGGTGTACCTATTGGAGCGCACCGAAGAGGTAGGTAGGTCAGGAAGACACCAAGGACGAGAACCCCTAATCTGCGGGGAAGATGCGTGAGGAAGCACATTAGACACCTTCTAACTTCCCGCAGCATAGCGCGCCTGAAGAAGATCGATTGAGAGAGTAAGTTGGCAGCTAGGCGAAGGGTGAGATTGAATTGCGGGAGCACAAACAGCAGAGAAAGCGAAGGCGTTTCTGTGGAGCTTCCGAGAAGCTGACAGTGAAGAGTGGCGAGTAGAAGCAGAGGTGGAATCAAGGTTTGGACCGAAATTGACAGCAGGCGCAGTCGTGTGGAGTCGCATTGGAAGCTAGGACAAGAGCCAGAAGCGCGCGGAGGTCGAAGGCAACTCGGGGAGCCGAAGAAGACTGTAGAGGTTCTTCCTCCTGTTCTTTTCTCCTCCCACTTCTTCTCGCCTTTTCTTGGTACTCCCCGCGCTTCCTTGATTGTGTGCAGGCAGCCTGATCGATTACCCCACCCCCATTCTTTTTATTGAGACATTGGGCGCGGAAGCACTGCCCAATTTCTGTCGAGACATCTCCTTGCTTCTTCCCGAGCTCAAATCGAGCTTCCCTACTCCTAGCCCTCAAATTGGAGACCCCAACTATCAATTTCCCTACCCCCCTACCTCTCTATCTCCGAAACTAGGAACAGAAGACGATTCGGAAGATGGGAACATCTTCGGAAGACGCTTCTTGAACTTGACTGTCTTCGGAAGACCGTCTTCGGAAGACTGTCTTTGGAAGTCGACTGAACACAATTCGTATCAAGAGTGGATTTGCTTTGCTTTTGTGTTTAGAGAGGCTTGGTACGAATCTTGAGTGGAGTGGTGAATTGTTGTGTTAATTCGAGAAGTTGGAAGTCGGGAACTAGGCCTGTGCCTCCCGGTCTTCCAAGCTTCTCAACTCCCCATCTTCCTAGAGAGACTAGAAGACTGGAAGGCTGGCAAAATGAGCGAGAAGACGCGAGGGTCCATTCGGGTCTCTTCTGTCTGATCCATAGCAGCCGTTCCTTCTTCTTCCCGAACTTAGAAGAGAGTTGTGAGAAGTCTTGCTGGCAGAATCTGGAGGGAATGGTCGAGGGTCATGTCTTCCCATCATGCAGCAAGCTTCTTCTGAGTGCGTATGAGAGGTGAGAAGTCAGAAGAACAGAGTGCAGTTGTCTTGAGTCTGTTGTGAGGATAGATTGCGTGTAGGAAGACGAAGACAGGTGAGACCAGTGAAGGGAAGTCTGACTTCGAGAAGTCTTCTGAGAACGACATTGAATCGGAAGCTGTCCCAAGTGTCTTCCCAGAGGCCACTGTCATCGCAGGAGCCCGCAACCATCTTCTGAACCTTTCTCATACTCTACTTCTCGCATATCTTGTATCTTCTGATAGGAAGTAGGATGTAATGCAAGGTGGGTTGTCTTCTTGGTAATCCATGCGAGGCCTTGCTTAGATAGGATTGTTTAGATATAGCTCGGAAGACGAGAGCTATCTAGGAAATACTGTTAGAATCCCGGAAGACGGAGTAGCTGTCTTCTGGAAGACTAGTTTCGTCTTCTGAGAAGTAGAAGCTAGACTGTGGGCACTCGGGAAGAACTCAGCCTTCACCTCATAGTAGGTGCTTGTGGTTTAGTGCAACAGATCTTCCACGTATGTCGATGCATCCGCGAGACTTGGTGTTACCAGCGACAGAATTGGCCGAGGCCACTCCTTTCCTCAAGGAGTTGGGTCTCGACTTCTTCCTATGGGATTAGAAACCTCGCAGATCAAGGGCTTCTGGAGGAGGTGTGGGCCGCGTTACCACCGCGTAACCGTGTACGTGCGAAGGCAGGAGTAGCTCGGGGAAGACCGTCTTCCTGGACTGAAGACTGGTGGCGTAAGGTGTTTCACACGCCTGAGACCGAGAACCGAGGATATTGGTACGAGAAGAAGATCTTGCCTAGGATTGTGAGTTCATGGCATGTGCCTGGGAGTACCACCTGCCTTTTCGTGGAAAACAGGCAGGGGAGGAACGGTTGGAAGATAGAGTCTTACCGGGAGCCGAAGAAGCGACTTCTGGCGAAGTTGTTTCTGCATCTTGTCCCCCAAGGGAAAAGCGCAGAAGACAAGGTACTTAGGAGATCAGGACGTGGAGTTCCTGGAATCAGTGTGGGATGACAGAGTGCCAATCTACTGGGGCGCGTACATCCACAACTATGTACAGACGGAGCTAGCATACTTGGGTACCCCGGCGGGAGGACATCTGACGCCCTTCTTCTGCTACTTGTATGTAGCCATGGGGGATCTTAAGGAAGATCAGCTGGCAGTGTATGGGCCAACGGAGCGACAAGAGGTGAAGGAGGAGACCTCGGAAGACGATGACCGAGAGGTAGCAGCAACGCCCCCTCCCACTCTGAACGTCTTCCCTCACCAGAAGACGCTTCTGGTGAGGGAAAGACGAGTCTAGTGGGTCGGAAGACGCCACGCCAGTGAGGAAGATGGATCACAGAAGTGTACCGAGGACACCCATCTCCCTCATTCATTCAGGATCGGAGTCAGACTCGGAGGAAGACTTGCTGAGTACCCGATTGGAGCAGAAGACAGCTTCTGTAACACCTGGGAGTCTTCCGAAGACTCCAGTAGACGAAGGATGGATGGGCGCTCCTACTGCGATGCGAGGAAGCGCAAAGAGGAGAGCCGCTCCTGCCACGAGGAGTCTTCCACCCCGGAAGATGAGAAGAGTAGCTTCTTCTCGTGCGCAAAAGAAGAAGGCCATAGTGGTGGAAGAGGCTTCCTTGCCTCTGGAAGACGAAGTCGACACCATGGAGCGAGTGGTGGAAATGAACTTGTCTTCCGCAGGAAGACGACTGGAGGAGTTCAGTGCCTACTTCCAGAAGGAGATCCAGTCCGCTATGGAGTTGCTGGAAAGGAGAGCGAGGGCACAGGAGAAGCCCTTACAGCCTGGATTCGGCCTGTGCACCTTGCTGCGACAGGAAGACAGCCAGCAGAAGACGGAGTCGCTGGAAGCTAGTCTCCGCACCACGGAGAAGCTTGCAGCCAGGTACAAGACGGAAGCAGCTGCTTCTGCCAAGGAATCGATGCAACTTCGGAAGAGCAACCAGGAGTTGCAGGCGCGAGTACAGCAGCACGACCAGGAAGTTCTCCGAGTGCGGGAGAAGATCACTGCCCTCGCAGAAGAGCAGACCACTTGGAAGATGCAGCGAGAAGCCGCAGAAGCACGAGCTGCAGTGGAGAAGACGCAGAGGAAAGCAGCGGAGGCTCGTGCGCAGAAGATGCTAGCTCAGTCGGTAGAAGCGCTTCGGAAGAAGTTCAACTTCACCGCGGGTAAGAAGTTACTTACCTTAGCTAGGGAATGGGACAGCGGGTCCAAGACGAGGTTGGTGGAATGCAGAGATAGCATGTTCAGGTACCTGGATAGACAGATAGAAGGAGTGAAGACACTTTATGGTCTTCCCTCACTTCCGACACCTGCGACCGCATCTTCCCAAGTCCCAGCACCCTCGACTGGATCCGGAATGGAGAAGGAGGAGTTCGATCTCGCTGTACACTTGGTGGTGACAGCGTTGGAAGACGAGAAGACTCCAGAAGACGCCCCGGAAGACATGATGTCTTCTGGAAGACGAGCCGTCTTCCTAGGTATTCCGCGTGGAGGAAGCGACTTCCCCGGACCCCTATGAGGTCGCCATGGTCCCTAGTACTGCATCGGTGCCTCAAAAGACCAAAGACGCACCATTCGACTCGTCTTCCCAGAAGACCATTCCGTCTTCCGAAGTCGAAGCCGAGGAAGACACAGCCGCAGAAACAGCAGGGCCAGCGAAGAGCGAGGAGAGGGAAGCTACCTCAGTGGTACCCGAGGTAAGTGCAGGGCTTCCCAACCCATCAGAAGTCGAGGTAGTAGCTCCGGTAGGAGCAGATCATGTAGAGATTGCCACCGAGCAATCAGAGTAGTTAGCAAACTTAATCGGCACTTCCAGATTTAGTAAGATCGGACATGCTATCTTAAGGGTGGCAGTTTTCCATGTAAAAATAGTTAGGACCCCATGTGGCAGCATAGGTAGCGTAGGAGTAACACAGTGGAGGGCTAATTGGGAAGAGGGACCGCATGCATGTGAGGTGACAACCTCTTGTCAGCGCCTCTCTCTCTCCCTGGTGGTCGCCTCCCCTGACTCTCAAGGCAGATGATTAAGTAGGATCGTAGAGTAGGAAATTGGACCTGTGTGGAGAATTGAGTTATGCACACACATTCTAATCTTACGGTGCATACAGATTAGACACACAGAGGAGTCTTCGAAGAAACTGGCTGCCTGCACACACATACCAATCTTACGGTGCAGGATTAGACACTAAAAGTACACAGTGTACACTACACTCGATGTTGGAATAAGGGGATAACGCAAGAAGAAGTCTGCATTCTTTTACCGTCAGCAGCGATTCGGAGATATAGATGAGTAGTGGGCAGTCTAGGAGCAGGGAACGGCATCCTCGTGTAGTCCTGCTGGTTAGACTGATGTGTCGAGGAGTGGGAGCAGACAGTAGAGGGAGTGAGCTTCCCAACACCTATGTACCTTCTTCTCGGGGAATAGATTGTGGATTTGAGTGCAGAAGCTTCGTTCATGTCTTCTGGGTGGTGGGTTTCTTGGAATTCGCTCCCAATTGTGCATGGGAAGTGTTCTTCTTGAGTGGCGGTGAATGTCAACAGTTGTGGAAGTGTAGCTTGACTCGTTCAGTAGAGCACTTGAGATCTGCGTACGAACGGTCTTATGGGTAAAGGATCCCAGAAGACAGAGTAGTCAGAGCAGCGAAGTGAAGAAGAAAGAAGCCTTCTTCCCGCAACAGAAGACGACATCCTCGAGTAGAAGACGGTGCAACAGTACTCACGTTTGTTGTCTTCCTCCCTAAACTATTACAAGCAGGGATGGCTTGTTAGTCAGGATCCGGACTAGAAGCCTGTCGGAATCTTAATTGCCCTTTTTCATCATGTTTTCTCTTGTTTGGATTTCCTCTTCTCCCCATCTCCCCTCATCTTCCCCATCTTCTTATCTTCTTCTAGCGAGTTTCCGATACTTCTATTGAGCTTCCGTGAAGGTGAATGTCGTTGTAGTACTGCAGGAAGACAACTTCCGTAGGCAGAAGCCTGGGAAGGCTAAGGGGGCATACACCCTGTGATTTATCCAACCCGTTGGAATGTGGGTGTGAGAGTAAGGTGTAACGACTGTTACTAGTCGACTTCTGCGAAGCCGGACAGCCTTCTGGAGGTGTGAGAAGACGAGCTAAACCCCCAGAAGACGAGAATCGCTTCGGGAAGACGGTATCGAGAAGACCGGAAGAAGCAACCTGGAAGCAGGAAGATCGTCTTCCCGAGCTTCTCTGTGGATAGTTGTGTGATATTGTAATTGGTAGTTGTTTGTTAGTTCCAGAGCACCATTTGGCGCGTCTGGAAGACGTGTTGTTTTGTGTGGTTTTGTGAGAAGACGGGATTTCTAGACAAAACCCGTGTGTTTGTGTGTTTGAACAGATCTTAGAACTTAGAGCAGCGTTACTTGTGCAAATCCTCTGTGGGAACGATATCTTGTATACTAAATGAGCAAAAGGAGAAATCCTACGTCACTACACGTCACATACGGAGAAAATTGAGATTTGACTGTGTACATCTTACTTTGACGGGTGAATGGACTTGAACTTTCTAGTCAATGTCCTTTTCAACGTCTGGGTTGATATCGGATGTCATTATTGGTGGAAGATCAATCATCGTACGTGGATCACGAGGAACTTTGGTGAAGGTTACTGTAATCAAGTGATGGCTTCCTCATTCTCTTTTGTCGTACTTTTCATCATAGATCGATTCAAGGTCATCATCTTGACTTTGTATTGAATCTTGAGTATTTTTGTGTCATCGTTATTTCTATCGCTCGACGAGGGTGATTATCCCACGTTAAGGTTGAGGTCCAAAGTATTTTGATTCAAGCTTTTGAAGGTCTGAGGGTGTTTTAAGATTACAACTCGAGCTATAGTGCCAAGTAGAAGATAAAGTGATCTCCAATCTCTTTTTTCATTTTACCGATCAAGTTCATCCAAGTTCCAAGGACGGTTTTCAAGTTTCGGAGGTCTTCCCGAGGATCATTTGTGGAGGTCTTGTTAGAAAGCTCTCGAGCAGGTCTCTACAATCTAGAGTGGAAGATTGATCAATTTGGAGCTTTGAAATAGGTGTTATGATCGTTCAAAGTCAGAGGGGGTCTAATCGATATCTTGAGTCATGTTTCCAAGTGTCTCAAGAGTTTGAGAGACGATCTTTCAGTATTGAGAGGATTAGATATTTGACTCCGTGCTGGTTGCACTGATGTAAAATAGTTCTACGTTTGGATTGGATTTGACCTCGAAATGATCAAATGAAGTTGACTGTGACATTTAAGGGGTAGAAGTAAAACCGTTTTGCTTTGATTTAAGGATTGAGTTGTTCCATGAGCATGAGATCGAAACTCTGAGTGAACATTTCTGAGATCGTAAAGATTGGAATGTGTTCTATCAGCTTACTACATGCAAAATTTAAGCTCATTTGGTTAAGAGAAGGTGTTGGGGTCGTGAATTTTAGCCATCGGGGTCTGTAAAATTCATTTCCTTACCGACTCAATCAGGTGGAACTCCTTCAGTTGAAAAGACAACTCGATGAGCTATTAGCGCGGAGATATATTCGAATTAGCAAGTCATCTTACGGAGCCTCAGTTCTTCTTGCAAAGAAGAAGGATGAGAAGTCACGACTCTTCCTAGATTATCGTGCGCTCAATAAGATGACGGTGAAGAATAATTATTCTTTGCCAAGGATAGATGATCTGTTGGCCGATGCAAAGTACTTCAGCAAGACAGATTTGAAGTTAAGATATTATCAGATCCGGATAGCTGACCCAGATGTTGAGAAGACCGCTTATCGAACCAAATACATATCATTTGAATTCGTACCATTTGCACTATACAACGCCTCTTTGACATTCACTACATTGATGAACATAATTTTTTGCAAGAAAAATTTGTCATCGTTTAGATCGACGACATCTTGATCTACTCCTAAATCTTGGAGTCGCACGCGGAGCAGCTAAGGGTGGTGTTAATGAAGATGTGAGAGCATAAGTTGTTTGTCGACGTTGACAAGAGTGAGTTTGGTTTGGAACGCATTAACTTCTTGAGACATGTCATTAGTGCAGAAGGAGTCGATCCGGATATCGCAGAAGGTGGACGCGATTGTGACTTGAGAGCCTCCAACTGTAAAAAGATCGATACTTCGAGGACACTCCAAGAAAAGAGAGCGAGTAGACAAAGAAGTAAAACAGGAATGAGATGAGAGAAGCTTTGCCTCTCCATGTATATATAGTGGGGGTGAATACAAGAGAAATCATAATGGTGGGTTAGCCCTCTAACTAACTGTAACTACTCTAACCACTCCGGCTAATGTTAATCGGTGATCTACTAGAGCTTGGGACTAAATCAACACTCCCCTTCAAGCTCGACTCTACATCATGTACTCCTAGACAATGTCTTAAAGCATCACATTTATCTCTTGGCAATGCCTTAGTGAAGTATCGACAACCTGATCTCATGTGCTCACATAATTGAGCTCAATCTCTCCTGTAAAGAATTTCTCTCTAATGAAATGATAGTGCACCTCAATGTGCTTCGTCATAGCATGAAAAACATGATTACTAACTATCTGATACTGGTGTGGATTGTACAGATCTTGTTGTTGTATATATAGACAACATTAGCAACATGAAGTTAGCAGACATCGAAATCAAATTGATTCGCATGTTACGTTTGTTGCTCCTCGATATTCTGCTTTTGTTGATGACAAAGCAACCGTATGTTACTTCTTAGAAGCCCAGCTTATAACACCCCTTCCAAGTCCAAAAGCGTAACTTGGCATGGATCTCTTGTCGACAGTTCCTGTCCAGTCACCTCCTCTTACAACTGATCTGACGTAGACGTCAAGGTATAGGACAAAATATCCAATGGATGTGGAAGATCCACATATCTAGATGAGTCAAACATACGCTGCAATAGTACGCGCTCATTCTGTGTAGAAACTACACTAGTTCCACTAGGCTGTGTTACGTGGACTCCAGCGTTAACAAACAGCTCTATGTGCAACTAATTCTAATCTGAAATCAATGACTTCTCCAGATCCTCCACTCAACGTACTACTCGGAGGTACTGCAGTGGACAATGATGGCTACGACAGGTGCAGGAGCAAACCAAGACTGTAGTTCACAAAAAACAACATCTATACTGATATAGAATTGCTTGGACGAAGGATTGTAACATCTACATATATTTTCGTATCAGAAACATAGCCAAGGAAGATACATCTATCTGCTTTCGGATCTAGTTTCTAACGTCTTTCATCAGTTATGTGCACATAACAGATACATCTGAAAACTTTAAGAAAAGAGTAATCAAGCTTATTGTCTGTGAAGACCTCCATCGGTGTTTGATTGTGGATTACCACTGTAGGCGTCAGGTTCATCAGATACACCGCACATGAAACAACTTCTACCCAGTAAAGTCTAGACATGGTCTTCTCATTCAACATCGCACGAGCAACTTCTATTATGTGTCGATTCTTACGCTCCGCAATCCCGTTCTGCTGAGGATTGTAACTGCATGTCTTCTGATGTCAAATGTCATGCTCACGTAGATATGCATCGAACTCTCCAGAAAGAAACTCGCGTCCTCCATCAGATCTCAAACAGAAGATAGATGCTCCAGATTGTTTCTCCACCAACTTGCAAAAAGTCTGGAATGCTGACAATACTTCGGTAGAAGATTTATTTCTCAACAAATAGATCCAAGTATAACGCGGATGATCATCAATGAACGGCACAAAGTACTAAAAATTGATCATATTTGGCTGAGAAGCAGTCCATAGATCAGTGTGAACAAGCTGTAGAAGCTTGTTCGCTCTGCTACCTGATCCCTTAAAGGGCTGTCTAGCTTGCTTGTTGAACTGACACGCTACACAGACTCCAATGGACTTATTGGATTCGAATTTGGGCAGATCTGTAACCAGGTCAGAACTCGGAAAGCTTTTCAGCCTTTGAAAGTTCATGTGACCAATTCGCTTGTGTCAGATGTCAATATCAAACACTATTGGACCACTCTGGTCATATATGACAGCCTGTAACTTAAGCACAAAAACATCTGGTTTAAACAGCCTATCACTCTTGCTACCTCGAGCTATGACAGTGTTATTCGAATCTTCTATAAAGCATCCATCTTTATTGAAGCGTACTTGCATACCTTGCTCTATCAATTGTCCTACAGATAGTAGGTTTCTAATCAACGTGGGTACATGTAAGACATTTCGTATATTAGTAAACGTTGAAGCAGGAATGTCAAGTGGAATGTTACCATTGTGCTGGATCTTGTGCTTGGTGTCATCTCTTGTCATCATAAACTGAGGAGTCTCCACAAGCTCAAGTGAACTAAACCACTCCCGATGAGGTGTCATGTGATTGATGACGTCAGAGTCGATCACCTAGTCAATTTGTGGCTCGAAAGCCGTATAACTCTGATGCGTTGTAATCAACAACTACTCGAAATAGACTTGCTCAGTGACTGCATAGCCTTACTGGTTGCTGTTATCTTGTTGGAGGTTGTTGTCGTATTGTTACCTTTGATTGTTCTGTCATTTGTACCACTGATTCACATTGTGACCTTGCTTCTTGCAGTAGTTGCAGGAACCAAGCGCACATCTCTGGTTGTTGGAAGAATCATATTGTTGCTGGTTTTGCTGTTGTTGCTGCGACTGTTGTTGCTGCGACTGCTGTTGCTGCCCGTGATTCCATCTACGTCTAGCACCTTTTCCACGACCCATATCTCGAAATCCTCCAGAACCTACAACATAGATCCGTTGAAGTAGAACCTCCAATAGACGCACCTCCTCTCCTAACATCATAGGAACAAGTTCATCAAACCGTGGAAGGGGTTCTCTGATCGGAATTGATGTTATGAACTGTTTGTACTCTGCAGGCAGTTCTTGCAATGTGATCTCGATCAAGACAATGAGATCAATCTCGAATTTGACAGAAGATAACTGATCTACGAGTTGCTTGACATGGTTGACATAATCATTAATGCACATCGACCCCTTCTTCACAAAATTGAACTGTTGCAACAATTGCAACTTTTGCACCTCTGTTTCGGATCGAAATAGATGCACGAGTGCATCCTAAGCTTTCTTGGCTGTATCGCAATCCTGAATGTGAAGGATCATCGATGTTGAAACTGTCAGTGCGATGTTGTTAATCGCATGGTAAGATCGCTTCTTCCACTCCTTGAATTTCGGGTCGGAAACGGATACATCATACGCTTTTTCCTCCTCAGTGATAAGATCTCATAGATCTTGTCCATGCAGGAAGGTCATCAACCGGAACTTCCAAACTTGGTAGTTGTTCTTGTCGAGTTTCTCTCCAGTGATCAAAGACACAGACTCCGTCATAGCTGTAATGTAGAAATTGCACTGTTCTGTACGCGAAAAACCTAACAGAATCTCCACGAAACTCGTCTGCTCACACCTCGCGATCAAGAGTTGTCACAAGTCACAACAAGGCAACTCCGTGAACTCCTCCTGCAGCGATGGATGAAGAAAGAACCTGTCTGCGAACTGTAGGTGTACAAAACAGGACGAAAACGTTGAGAGAACACACTAAGAAAGTTCAAAACTGGACCAAATGAGGTCAAAACTGAGCTCGCGATACTTTGAAATTTCACAAATCTTTCGAAGTGCTAGGGAACTAGTATTTCTTTTCGGATCAGTATTTATTTTGGACTCAAGTCTTAAAAGTTTTATTTTGGTCGAAAAAGATCCAATTGAAAATCATCGTTGGAAATCTCCAAATCGACTGAAACTTGATCGAGTATACAATTCGCACCTTCTGAACAGGACAGCTCTTAAGCAAGACAGCAAGACATATATCACCGAGAAAAAATAGTCTAGGTCTCGAAAATCGCATCCAAAGTTTTTGATGACGAAAGAAACGGTTTCGTCTCACATGCGCATCAGCAGGATAGTGCTCGACATCAAGCACAACTCTAGCTTCTCTCTCCTGTACTTCTCTATGCACAAACTCCATCTTGCTCATCAACAGAGGACACACGCTCTCTATTGCTCAGATTCCATGTAGAAAGATCGATACTTCGATGACACTCTAAGAAGAGAGAGCGAGTAGACAAAGAAGTAAAATAGGAATGAGATGAAAGAGGCTTTGTCTCTCCATGTATATGTAGTGGGTGAGTACAAGAGAAACCCTAATGATGGGTTAGCCCTCTAACTAATTATAACTACTCTAACCACTCCGGTTAATGTTAGTCGGTAATCTACTAGAGCTTGGGACTATATTAACACACACTACAGTGAAGGGGATGCGACGATTCTTAAGATTGGTGCAGTTCTATCGGAAGTATATGAAGAAGAGGTTTTCAAAGATCGTGAAGCCGTTGACGGATTGGACGAGAAAAGACGCACTTACTTTGGACCAAGGAGGTGGATGATGCGTTCCAAACGATCAAATCCATTTTATCAAAGCGCCAGTTTTGAAACTACCAAAGTTTTAGGTGCACACGGACGCGAGCAAATATGCGATTGACGGAATGTTGGTGCAAGATGGAAATAATGTAGCTTACGAAAGCAAGAAGTTATCTGAGATGGAGAGTCAATGATCGACTCATGAGAAAAAACTATTTGGTGTGGTTCATTACTTGAGAAAATGACGGCATTACTTGAGACTTCACAAAACCCAAGTGTATACTTTTCACGCACCTATTGCCTTGTTGCGCCAGCGGAAGCTCTTGCTCAGTAGGTCACGAAACTCACAACGCTAACCTACAAATCACAATCACACGTTAGCGTTCATGCACCACTTATTTTAACTCAATTTGGTCCGAATCGGAGCCAGACTGTCTCCCTAACCATCAAGCTTAGCATTCCCTAAGTCTCGACCTAGATCCGCTTAGGTCAGTCTCAAAACATGAGAAAGTCACAAGATGACTTGGGACGGACTTCCCATAAAATCCAGGGTCTTAAACGGTACATCCAGCACACCTAGCGGCCCAACCGCCAGTGATGTCTGTCTGGGTCTAGGCTCCCGAATGGTGGTCTAACCCGCCGTCTCGTTCCTTAGTCTTGCTCCAGCCCTTAGATCGTTCTTAAGTCCAGACGTCTAAGTCTAGACCGGAACGTGTCTTGGAACCAGCCCAGCCATCACCTCACGCCTCCAGAGTCCGCCCGCCGAACCCTAGGATCATATGACTCGTCATAGCCCATCCAGGCACCGAGCCCCCCCTCATATATACTTCTGGGGATCGGCGACCTCGCCCTCCTCTTTGGTCTCTGAAAATTATATCACAACCCGATCACGGGATCAGCCATAATTCTTAGCTCATAAGTCAGTTCAAGGAGTTCTTCATATCATTGGAAAGCTCTCGCCGAGTCCTTCCCAATGATACCTTACTCGCCTCGAGATCTTACGTGGAGCTCCATCCATGATCTAAAATGCCGCTGGAGCTCCGACACTTAGTCATTTTCTGAAAATCTATGGTCCAAACCCAGACTCGAACCCTGTGGTTCAGATCACAGTTCGTCTGCATCTCGGATCCACGTCTCAAATGGTCTGTTTCCAGACTTGCCCCCTTAGGTCAACGTTCGTCTGAGGTCGTCTTAGGATAGGTCGTTATCGTCTTAATCCAATGTTCCAACCTTGGTTCAGAGAACCACTTAAGGTTCATCTGATCCTGACTTCTCGGTCAAGCCGTTCAGTCCTACTCGTAGCATTCACAACCTAGCGCAAGTCCACTAGGGTTTTATTGTGCGCATCTGCGTCCGACCTTGAGAATGAGGGTCGTGACATTCACCCCCACTTTGGAGATTGATGCCCTCATCAACAACGATCTTTAAGTTAACGCCAAATTCAAAATAGATAGCCAATCTCTTGACGCTAGAATCGCATTGTGGTAGCTAACCCGCAATTCTCTTTTTGGCTTGAATCTTAAATGGTCGTTAGAACACTTAGAAAATTCCAACTAGTCTCGAAGAAAGCCTAACCTTTTTGGCCATCGCTAAACAAAACTAGTTGACAATTTCTAAACATTCTACTTAAGATTCTAACTTGCTAACTTATAAGTATTCACACATATTTACGAGGTCCCCCGAAGCTCAATTTCTGGTCGCCATCAGATATGACTTAGACGCACACCTAAGTTTACTTTGCAGTTAGAAAACCACAATGTAAGATCATCCAAAGTCCCAAGCCAAGTATAAAAATTCATACTTGCTTTGCCAACGCTACGACATACATAAGTCTTGACATCAAGACTTAGTCTTGATTTAGATGCTTATCCAATCCAGCTCGCTTCTTTTGAGTGTGCTTCGTTCCTCCTCTTGACAACATCCTAGGCATCTGATCAGAACTAGTCATAGTCATGCGCTATCAATACACTTAGACAAATTTCACGAAATAAAATCTTTATTTTCACAAAATATCAGACAAAGCTACAAAGTCCATCGGCCCAAGTCGCCTCAAGTTGCTACTCGTATGGTTCGTCGTTCCTCCACTCCTCGCTGGAAGGAGATGTCCTCAACTTGCTAATGCCCTTGTTGTCCTTGTCGTCGTTTGAAGAGGTCCAATACTTCGCTTGCATGTGCTAGCTCTTCCTTTGACAGCCAAGTTGCTTCCTTCAAATGATATCCACGTCATTTGACCAAGTACTCATCCGGTTAGATTTGCACTGCGATCACAAAATGATCTTTACCTCGTATTCTGCTTCGCCTTGCACGACATCAGGTTGAGGTATGAGAACTTATTTGCGCTCCGGCCACAAATCATCCTTGAAGTATTTCTTTACTAAAGAAACATGAAAAGTTGGATGCAACTGTCCCTCGGGAAGAAGGTCTAACATATAGACATCTTTGTGCGAGTTCTTGACAATGACAAAAGGTCTCGCGAAGTTTGATGAAGACTTAGCTGAAATTCCTGAAGTTCTTTGTACTCAACCGTACTTCTTCGTCCACTTGAAACTTCACTTGCCACCGATGCTTGTTTACCTGCTTCGTGTAACGTTGCTACGCTTTCTCGAGGTTCTTCTTCACTTGCTCCTCACGCTGCTGCATTTCCGTCACCAACTCTTCAGCTGATGTTTGTCGTGTTCTTGGTCGTGCCGATGTAGAACTCCCTGCAAGAGTCAAGTCAAGAGGCTCTTCTGGCTCACGTCCGTAAGCCAACAAGAAAAACGATTCATCGATTGCTGAATGCTTCATGGAATTGTAGCAATACTCCGCAAGACTGAGCCACTCCATCCAGTCATTTTGGTCCGCCGTTCACATAATTCCTCAAGTATTGATTCAGAACTGAGTTAACTCGTTTCGTTTGTCCATTTGTTTCGGGGTGAAAGGCAGTACTAAATTTTAACTTAGTCCCTAATTTTTAGAACAAGTGTTTCCAAAAGGCACTTGTGAACTTGGAGTCTCGGTCTGAAATAATACTTCGAGGTAATCCATGTGAACGCCACCAAGTATCTAGGAACAACCGAGAAGTCGTGAACGCAATTGCAAGATCCAAGGTCGAGGTAAACTTCGTTAGTTTGCTAAATCGATCAACTATCACAAAGATTGCGTTGTATCCGGTTGAGTCAGACAGAGAGGTGATGAAGTTCACGCTAATGCTTTCCCAAGGTCTGGCTGGAATCGGCAAAAAATGTCGCAACCCTTGTTTCTTCTCATAAGAAACGCGGTTCGTCTGACAGGTTACGTAGGTTTTCACAAAGTGAGCAACATCGTCTTTCATGTGAGGTCAATAAAACTTTTTAGCTATGACTGCTAAAGTGAACTTTTTTCTTTTATGGCCTGATAAGGACGCATCATGACATTCTTTGAGTAACTTAGTCTTAAGTTTTCCTTGTCCCACATAAATCCGACTTTGTTTGAATATGAATAAGCCATGTCTTAGCTGCATGTTCTACAACTTCACTCCTCGTTTGAGATGTTCCAAGTACTCCTTCGCTTGGTCATTGTCCATGTAACCTTCGCGTATTTGTCTCTCCAAGTCTGACTCCTTAAGATACATAGCTCGCAAAATCTGTGTTGACGATGATAGATATTCGTCCTTGCGACTCAAGGCGTCATGAACCACATTGTCTTTTCTCGATATCGTGTCGTGTCGTGGATCTGCTCCTACATGGAAATCAAATTTTGACTATTATCGTTCCAAAGACACTCATGAGAAAAACAAGCTAGGCCTCAGCTTACAAGCTTTTGGTACAACTTCGGATCTTCATTTTCATTCTATCGATGGATAGAGCTCGTTGTCAACTTTTCATGAGCACTTCGTCTACTTCATTTAGACGCCTAGTGGAGAAGTTATAAGACTCGAAAGATGGGTAAAACAAGCTAAGCCTCAACTTACGGGCTTTTGGCACGACTTCGGATCTTCACTTTCATCACATCAATGGGTAGAGCTCGTTATCAGCTTTCCATAGGCACTTTGTCTACTTCATTTGGATGCATAGTGGAGAAGTTACGAGACTTGAAAGATGAAAAAATCAAGTTGGCCCATAGTTTACTTTGCTGATTGGGTATTTGCAGCTCCAGGCGCTATACTAAGGACGCAAGGGGCTTGCTTCTTCATAATCTGAGAATTCTTGTATGTTACAGCATCTGACGTAAGGGGGCAGCTTAAGGGGTTAGCTTGTATCTGTGACTTGTCAACCGACGGTTCGAGAGATTTGGAGGTCCAATGCAAACGCTGTCGTGATGTGAATCATTTGACATAGTAAATGATTCACTGATCACTGCTGTCGCGTTACTTGGCGCATGTTATTTCTACTCCGACATTTGATGTTAGTAGTCTTAGAAGTTAGCTCTGTACTGTTCTTAGTCTTTTATGCTTACGGTTGACACCTTTTGCATATGGTGTTAACTCTGTCATATATTTTGAATCCTAGTAGGTTGGTAGTATGATATTTATCTTGTTTAAGCATTCATACGCTTGTGCAAGCGAATTCATACTTATCTATGATACTCAATGTACATGACTTAGATTTACCATGTAGATAGGGTTTAAGCTCGTGGGTTGTACTTACGTGTTGCCCATGCACGCTTTTAGCTGAATTTAGTTTACTTTTAGGGTTGTATGTCGTTTTAGATAGTTTAAGTTTTATGCTGGCGCTCTAGGGGGCTTGACGTGGTAGCCTGTGAGTGTAGATAAGTTACCAGGTAGTTTAAGGCACAAAATGACAACCAAATGGAGCTATGAACTCCCATTGGTCAATTTTTGTCTTTTGTTAAACTCTAAGTTTAGAAACAGAGCTCTAGAGTGGATTTCGAGCAATTGGTGAGGACACTGCGAAATCTGAGAGCATAGGGAGATAGAGCTCGTCGAGCCAAGCACTGTCAGTTAAATTCTTGATCGATTTGGATCAATAAACAAGGAGTTATGCCCAATTGAAGTTCAGATTGTGTCAAAACTACATCACTTTTGTTGATTTTGGGGTTTTGAGTGTCAATTGCAGCAGAATTGAGGAAATCGCTTCAAACCTTTGTGGTTGCGTTCATTGTCAGCCGGGCTACGACTGTCAAAAAAGTTTCAAGTGATTTGAGTTACTGAGTAATTCAGGGCGGCCGCTGAAGTAGAGGGGGTTCGAAAAGCTCTCAATCTAGAACAGCAACTTCAGAGAGTGAGATCTGGAGTTCTGTGTGGAATCAGGAGGCCCAACTTCACAAGAGTATTCAGCAAGCTGTGTACTACACATCCTGTTAGAATTTCCCAAAGTGATCGAGCCAATTCTTTGTTCTAGGTAGAAACAGCTGTCTGGGTATCAGAAATTGTCGTAATTTCTCTACTCAGAAAGTTTCTACTCATATCTTAGTGCTCTGAATTGATCTGAAGCTGAAACTTCGCATGTGTATCCAGTAGGACCTTATTGACATGTAGGAGGAGTTCTGAAGCTTGAACCTTCACATATTTCTCAATCCTCAGTGTCAAAGTTCACCATTTGATCTTATCATTGCTAATTAAATCTGAACTTTACTTCCTGAACATATCAGAAGAGCCAAGAGACTTATATGAGTGTCTTTTAGTATCACCTTGAGACCTGAAGCCTATCCTTTGAGTAAACCAGCCACAACTTGAAGCCCAACGCTTCCCTGAGTAGATTGAACACAGCCTTCAAGCTCATATCACAGCCAGAAGGTTCGTCCTTCCCAGGAAGACTCTCAACCCGACAACGCGCAAGGCGTCCTTGGGTTCAGATCTATGCAGGCTACGCGTTGGTTAAGACGGTTCGTGTAGAGGCGATCGGAGGGTGTGTATTGGGAGAAATTGAGACATAGAGGATTTGGAGAGCTTCAGTAATCTGTGAAGGAGAGTTGGACCGTTCCGGCCGTTCCGGAGTCCAAACTTGTTGTCCTTGGATCCATCGGGATCAGAACACCGAGTTCTACAAGAAATTGAAGACGATACAAAGTTTCATCAGACGGTTTGAGAGTTCTGAGTGAAATTGACTCGCAAGGAAGTGCTTGCGTCATTTTCGTTCGTCTGCGATCTGAAGTTGGGTTGTTCTTCGTGATCGATGAGCCAAGCTCTTCGTTCTTGGTGCCTACGGGATCAAGGAGGAGAACTTCAAACGGCTTGTTTGGAGTCTCGTTGGGTTCAAGGTAGCTTGATCTATCTACTAGAGCGGTGTGTGCGATTTTGAGACACATGGAGGAGTTTTTGGAGGTTCGGTCACCTGCGACTGAAAAGTGATGATATCTCCGCTGTCGTGAGTTGGATCTGAAGGTTTCTTAGGCCGACGGAGTCATGGAAGAAGAGCTATCGATATCTGAAGATCACTTGGCGAAAGAAGAAAGTTCTAGGATAGGTCTTTTTTGATTCCTTCGCTACGGTTTTTGGCTTTTTGAGTTCCTTAGAGTTCTAGTTGGTCATGTACAACTTGTGGTAGCTAGCTTTAGCTAAGAGCTTGTACATGGATGTTGTTTAGACTTGGGTCGTGGGATACAGGTGCAGCTCTTTTTGTTAGCAAAGAGATGTTTCTCTTGTTTTGAGTTACGCTGTCGTATTGTACATAGGTCTGTATAGTGAAAAGTAATGCAAAGAGATTTTTTTCTATACTGTGTAAAGGAAGCTGCCCTGCAGCTTAACAAGCTAGGCAGGAGCTAAGCTGGGGCCATGCTTGACAAGTTGCCCCCTAGCTTGGGTTGGAATATCACCCATAAGGGAATCGAAAGACACCAGAATGTGAAGCTCGACGAGGAGAGCGATTTCATGCTTCTAGTTTTGACAGAAAGTGTTTTAAGCAATAGTTAGTACGAGTTTTAGGCTGTGAAATATGTGAAAGAGGGAAATCCGTCGATTCTGGCTCGTGACTCGATCTCATAATCTGATAGCGTGGGTGTGTAGGTGTTCATGAATACTATAGTTTTGACTCCTTATTCATTAAAAACGGAGTTGTATAGAGAAGTTAGCACAGAAAAGGTTAGTAAAGACTTTGCAGGAAAATTTCTACAGTAAAAGCATATGTACATGTTTTAAATGCTTTTAGAACGGAACCAAAGGCCATCCCAGTGATAGGGCGCCTGTCTAGGAGGGAAGTGGTCTCAGGATCAATCCCTCCTGGCCTCTGGTTCCTATTCTGGCATGTTGGCCTCCCGGATGGGAGTCTATGTTGGGTATGCAGTCATGTCTTGTATATCTAAGGGCGGGAGACCGGTATCTCTCTTAATCGTGGGCTTCCTGGCCTAAGCCTCCGCATGTCATCCTGAATATACTATGAGAGATACCTGGTGCGCATATGGGGGGGCTGTAAGCCCTGTGGGGCAGCCTCATAAGTGTTGGGGCTTCGACCTACATTGGATGACTTAGTATATTCAAGATGGCATCAAGAGCACAGGAAACTTTTGCTAATTAGTTAAATAATCATCGAGTAGGCTTGCGATGGAGAATGAGGTTATGTGAACCTTTATTAGTGAAGGGGTAGAGTTTGTGGAGGCAACTGTGAAACTTGTATTAAAAAGGGGTCAACTTTGTAAATAAAGCTCTGTACGCATAAGGACAGCAGGGGGGAAGCTTAAGCTAGGGCCCTGCTTCTGATAAGTGACTGCACTTATAAGGACAGCAGGGGGCAGCTTAAGCTGGAGCCTTAAAACTTTAGGTTAAATATTGCGGCGGTTGAAGATCGAGAGGGACTTTCAAACGATTTTTTGACTGAGAGCTGGGAGCTGAAGCAGAAGGAAGGGAATTAGGGATTTAGGATCAGGGAAGCGCATGAGAAGCGGAGAGACAGGGAGAGAGGAAATTTTCTGGACAGAATTGAGAAGGTGGACGGGGAGATCGTGACAGAGGGACAGACAAATGTTTGGAGGTTGGAGCTTCATCTGATATACAGTTGGGGTTTGGAGGCAGTAGAATTGAACGGACAGAGGTGGTTTATTTGAAGGAGATCGTTTTTGACAAGGCTTTGGTTGTCGTAAGATCAAATTCCTTGGAATTTTCAGCTGAGAAGGACTTAGGAGAGGAGGAGAGAGATATTTTCTTAACAGTGAAGCAGTTGACACTGAAATAAAGCCATTTCTACTCCGAAGAGATATATTTGTGTACCTGAGTGTGTGCTTGAGTGTTTGTTTGCAATTGGTGGGCACAAGAGGCTTTGTTTTGAGATTTCATCGTCTGCAGCAACATGTTTTCCTTCTTGGTCATTTTCTTTGATCGATCATAGTCAGGAGGTCCGTCCTCCCCAAGAAAGACTCTCGCCACGACACATTGGTGCTTCCATTGAGAGCAATTGGGGTGATCGATTTGGAGAATTGGCTAGATTGGGTGGAAAATGGATCACAGTGCTGCTGTACAGGGTGCGGCTGCTGCTCAGGGTGCTCCTGTCCAAGAGACTCCTGGTCAGGATGGAATTGGCTCTCAAGGAGGACCTACGGCGATTCCAACAGCAGCAGCACAGCCTGCCATAGACACGTCTCAGATTTTTCAGGCGTTGGCTGCCTTGATTCAACAGCAGCTTGCAATTGGAGGAGTTGAGCAGAAATCCACGAAGGCGTTACAAGCAATTGTTGGTCGATGTGGGCGATTTGATGGAAGAGATGTTACTCGGTACCTGCGGGAGTATGTAGGTGAAATGGAGTTGGTCAGGGCACCTGAAGTTAAGGTAATTCTAAGCTTTGAGTTGACTGTTGTCTCTAAATTGAGAGAAAAGGTTAGAAATTTACAGAGAAGACATTTAGGTGGGTGGACTCTGTTTGAACGTGCACTGAGAGAAGAATTTCTAGAAGAGGACTCTGCAAGAGTCACCAGAAGAACTCTCATGGATTGGATAGAGCGTCAGCCTGGACGTTCCATGGGATTGAATGAAGTGATCCGTGAATTTGAGAAGAGGTACTCTCAGCTTTCTGGTCTAGAGAGGTTGACGTTGGATGCTAGGAAGACAGAGTTGTTCTTAGGGGCTCTGGATGAGTTCACAGCAGATAGGCTTTGTTTCATGTTGGCTGATCGAGGGGCTGAAGGAGGAGTTACATCTGATTGGAGGAGAGTAGAAGAAGCAGTATCCACCCTTGTTAGACAACGTCGTGGTAGGATGGTACTGCAGCCAGAGACCTTGCCAGAGCAGAGAGTAGCTCCTCATGTTCCTGTAGCTCCTCCTGCAATACCTCAAGCACCTATAGTGGTTCCCCAAGTGGTTCCTCAAGCGCCTGCAGTACCTATCCCAGCACAGAGAGGATCTAGACAGCAGCAGCGACCTGTTGAGAACCGAAATCAACATAACTTGATAGAAGAACTTACTCAACAGTTGAGAGATTTGAGGGTTGAGATGGCAGACTTGAGGAGAGATCAACGACCTGTTGCACCATGTTCCCGACCTGTAGGAGGAACTTTTACCAGGAGATGTATTTGGTGCGATAGTCCAGATCATCTCAGAGGAGACTGTCAAGACTTGGCGGTTGTCTTGCGAGAGGGTGTAGTCAACTATCAGAACAACAGGTTGTATCTAACCGTCACTGGGCAGCCTCTGAACACATATTTTGGAAGAGGAGGAATGAGGAGTTCTCTTCCAGCACTTACTGGTGCGAATACTACAGCGATGACTGCGAGTTTTGCGGAGGCTGATGTATATACTGGGAGAGTTGAGGTGCGCTCTAATCCAACTATGGTTGAGCAGGCTGTTGAGGTTCCGGTCGAAATGATGAAGAGAGGTGCTGAAAGCATTAGGAGAGCTACTGGATGGAGAGACCCAGTAGATGCAACTTCTATTTGAGCGTTTTTAGAGACGAGTGGTGAACAAGATGCCATGATCGAAGACAAAAAAAGACGGGACGCTTCTGACTTAGATGCAGGAGTACCAGAAGATAGTGACCGTCGGAGGGTTACAAGGAGGAGAGCAGCTGAACCATCACCATCTGTACCAGCTAGAAGATTTCCTGCTGCAGAGGATATACCTTCTACCTCTACAGCTCCACCACCTGCAGTAGATCCTATGGAAGGTGTGCAAGATTTGCCACAAGAGACTACTGCTACAAATAGAGTACGGGGAAAGAGGTTTACAACACTAGAGAAAAGGAAAGCTCCAGCTTACAAGTTAGCGGCAGACATCGAAACAACAACAGACTTACGTGCTGTTCTAGAGCAACGCATTTTGGATGCTAGAGTTGAGTTTACTCTTCGTGAAGTGCTTGGTATCGCAAAGAGGGAGTTTCATGAGTTGATAATAGACATCATGAAGAGAAAGAGACAGATATTGACTGAACAAGTAAGTAGTCAGATGGTTGGAGCAGTAGATGCTATTGGTGTTGATCAATTCGGAGATGATAAGTATGAGGCATGGGTTGCTGGTCCAACTGTTATTGAGAATGAAGACGAAGAGTTTGAGGAGGATAGGTCAAGCGCAGACGGCGATTTCAAAGAGAAGCACTGGGCAAGAGCGACAACAGAGACGCAGGTTCGGCTTGGAGGACTTTCTGAACCAGTACCTGCACTTGTGGATCACGGGTCGGAGATCAACATCATTTCCAAGGAGGTGTATGAAAAGAGGCAGTGGCCAATCGAAAGGAATCATGGTTGGGTACTTCGTGCAGCAAATAATCAAAAGGGTGAGTTGTACGGAGCTTGTCCCAATATGCGTGTAAGGATTGGGGATGTAGAGGTTGATCAGCATTTCTTTGTACAGTCATCTGCCTCCTATCCTGTCATACTGGGCCAACCATACATCACCGCTGTTCGGATGGAGACAAAGGTGATGAACGATGGGTCTCATTATGCTAGAGTTCGAAGTCCTGATGACAAGTACTCAGTATAGTTTTTGACGGTTTGTTCAAGACATGAGCGGAACAGACAAACCCTTAGAGATTCTCATACGAAGAGATGTAAGGTTTTTCGCAATCCACTCCTGTACAGCGGGAAGACAGGGGTGTAGAACCTACTGTTGAGGTCCCGTCAGAGTTGGAAGCGAGACATGTACAAAGGTCTGGATACATGTGTGGTGTACAGAGTTGGCAGTCTGGATTGCTGATGTTTGAGGCAGATGAGTGGATTCGATTTACAAGAGTTGAAGATATGGAGGAAAATACAAAAAGATGGATGGTGAAACAGGTATCAAGGTTGTGGCTTGTAGGAGTTCTATCTGAAGACGAAGTGGTTTCTGGTTTGTTTGAAGAGTTTATGTCTGTACAGTCAACTGTTGGTTGGTTAGACAATGTGAGTAGATTGATGGAGGGGAAAAATAGTGTGGTGGTGATCCCTATCCACTCTCGATGCATATATAAGGAGATTGCTACATATCTGCAGTTCTTTCCTCATCCGATGCAGAATAATGAAGGGAGAGAAGCAAGTTGTTGGTTTGCACTCCCTCAGGAAGCAGACATCCATGCGAAGTACAAATCTGTACTGAGAAAGGTAAGACCGGTAGCAGCTCAACTACTTGCTAACTCCCAGCAGCAAGTACAGTTAGTGGGGACTGAACCTATATTGCGTGATCATAAACGAGTAGGGCACCAGTTTACTGAGGAGACATTGAAGGAGCTCCATATAGGAGGGGGTGATTTCTTGACTGAGGTCGAGAAGACAGTGTTTGAACATATGATAGTGAAGCACGATAAAGCACACCAGAGGAGATAGGTTGTGTGGACCCAAAGGTTATAGCGCCTATGGTTATATTCACAATACCTCATGTGCCTTGGGACCTGAAACCGATCCCAGTTCCTCGTGCTTTGTTGCCTAAACTTATCGAGTTGTTGAAGGAGAAGGTACAGATGGGGATACTTGAGCCGTCCATGGAGCCATATTCTAGCAGATGGTTCACTGTACCCAAGAAGTCAGGAGCTTTGCGTTTTATTCAAGACCTACAGCTTGCGAATAATGTAATCATTCGTAACGTTGGGACGGGTCTTGTGATTGAAGAGGTAGCAGAGACATTTGCAGGGAGAGCTATCTATTCGATAGGAGATCTATATTCTGGTTATGATCAGTTCCAGCTGGCTGTGGAGAGTAGAGATTTAACTACTATGCGTACGTCTCTGGGATTGATGCGGATGTGTACTCTTCCACAAGGAGCAACGAACTCGGTGGCTCATATGCAGAACGCGATGCATAAGCTACTAAGGGAGTTTGTGCCTGATGTTATCATTCCATTTCTAGACGATATTCCCATAAAGGGTTGCACGGTTGAAGACAAGGATGAAGCAGTACTTGCGAATGGATGCAGAAGGTTTGTTGCAGACCATATCAGGGATGTAGAACGTATCTTGACTCGTCTGGAGGAGGTACATCTCACCCTGTCATGAGCTAAGTCCAAGTTTGGTGTGTCTGAGATTTTAGTGGTTGGACATCTGTGTGGCGCTTTTGGAAGGCGACCAAACCCCGAGAAGGTTGAAGCTATAGCTAGGATGGCAGACTGTAAGAACATCACGGAGGTTCGACGCTTTCTAGGTGCTTGTGTATTTTATCGCTTATCCATTCCTCATTATGCTCATGTTGCTGAGCCTTTGTATGCATTATTGAGGAAGAGTAAGAGGTTTGTATGGGCCTCAGTCCATCGAGAAGCTATGAATAGGTTGAAGGAGGCTCTACAGTCTCCATCTGTTCTGAGAAAAATAGACTACAGGTGTGAGAGATCTGTCATTGTTACAGTAGATACTAGTCCAAAGACGATTGGCTAGGCAATAGGTCAAGATGATGCGGATGGTATGCGGTTTACCTCTAGGTTTGGAGCTAGGATCTTGACAAACAGGCAACGAGATTATCCTCAGGTGAAGCGTGAATTATGGGGAGCGGTGACAGCGATGAAGACAGACCGTGAGTTTCTGATTGGTGCTCATGTAGTCCTAGAGACGGATTGTCTACCTCTACTAGGCATGATATCCAACTGTAACACGTCAGACATAGCGATGTTACGTTGGATTGCCTATATTAGAAGCTTGAATCCAGAGCTGAAGCATATAAAAGGAAAGGAGAATATGGTCGCAGATATGTTGTCGAAGGCTCGATTTGTAGATGAGGATGTCATGATTTCAGAAGCTGAGGAAGAAGAGAGAAAGGATGCTCAGTGTCAGGTTAATCGACGAGCTACGAACTTGGGGCCTTTGATGTTTAGAGAAGAGCTTTACACAGGTAGACTTCCTGACACAAGATATTATCTGAGCTTGTTGGAGAGGCAAGAGAGGTGGAGCAAGGTTGAGTTCAGAGAGATAAGGAAACAAGCTTACAACTATCTTCTGCATGATGGGTATCTTTGGAGACGACCACAGAGGAGAGATGGGATGTTCATACGGGTAGTGGACGATCAAGAGACTAAGCAGCAACTAATGAAGGAGTTCTATGATACCTTATGGGCCGGAAATCGAGGGATTTGGGCTACCTACACCAAGTTGAAGGAGAGGTACTGGTGAAAAGGTCTGTATCAGGATGTGGTGAACTACGTCAGCTCCTGCTTGCATTGCCAGTTCTATTCAAAGATGCGGTATAGGGATGGTCTCGTGCCAACTTATCCGCCTTGCATTCACTTTCAGTGGATTCTCGACTTAGTGGTGATGCCTCTGGGGTTATGGGACATGCGATATTTGGTTCTGGCTCGTGAGGATCTCTCCAATTTTGTAGAAGGGCGAGCTTTGAGGACCAAGACCACAGAGGGAATATGTAAGTTTGTTCTTGAAGATATTATCTGTAGGTATGGGTCTGTAGGAAGGCTACGAGCAGATAGGAGAGAACTACGGGGTACGGAAGCGAAAGAGTTTTTTGCTCGATATGGTGTGAAGCTCAAGCTTACTACTGCGATGAATCCAGAGGGGATTGGCAAGAGCGAGCGAGGACATCCATCGATAGTTCAGGCTTTGGTGAAGGCGTGTGATGATAAGCATAGAGAGTGGCCTAGGTTACTCCCTTTTGCTTTATGGGCGGATAGAACAACACATTGTTCTACTACAGGATACATGCCTGTTGAGTTAATGTTAAGACAGAAACCGATGAAGCCAGCAGAAGAAGACTTTCCTACCTGGGCTACCTTGCCATGGGAGGACAATGTGGACCGTGTGCAGCTTCTCTCACTACGAATCAGACAGCTAGAATGTAGAGAGGAGGATCTCGTTCGACGGCTGAAGGCGGCTCGAATTGGGAACAAGGAGAGGTTTGATAAGACTCATAGACGTCGACCAAAACTGATACAAGTTGGGGACTGGGTGTTGGTATACGACAGCACATTGGAGAACCAACACTCTACAATCCGAAAGTTTTCGAGAAGGTGATTTGGTCCGTACCTTGTCTCAGATGTACATCAGAATGCTACTTATTCCTTGCAAGAGCTAGATGGCACGCCTTTAAGACTTCCAGTTGCTGGAAAACGAGTGAAGTTATTCAAGAAGAGAGGAGAGACTGTGGAGCTAGCTGAGTTCTTAGGTTCAGAGCAGACAGGAGCAAATGAAGATCTTTCTGAGACGGTCGAGGAGAGCGAAGACGATTTGGAGGACCACGAGGGTCGGTGACGAATTGGCACATACCAGAGGATGTGCAGGTTTGGAGGGGGTGAATGTCGTATTGTACATAGGTCTGTCTAGTGAAAAGTAATGCAAAGAGATTTTTTTCTATACTGTGTAAAGGAAGCTGCCCTGCAGCTTAACAAGCTAGGCAAGAGCTAAGCTGGGGCCATGCTTGACAAGCTGCCCCCTAGCTTGGGTTGGAATATCACCCCTAAGAGAATCGAAAGACACCAGAATGTGAAGCTCGACGAGGAGAGCAATTTCATGCTTCTAGTTTTGGCAGAAAGTGTTTTAAGCAATAGTTAGTACGAGTTTTAGGCTGTGAAATATGTGAAAGAGGGAAATCCGTCGATTCTGGCTCGTGACTCGATCTCATAATCTGATAGCGTGGGTGTGTAGGTGTTCATGAATACTATAGTTTTGACTCCTTATTCATTAAAAACGGAGTTGTATAGAGAAGTTAGCACAGAAAAGGCTAGTAAGACTTTGCAGGAAAATTTCTACAGTAAAAGCATATGTACATGTTTTAAATGCTTTTAGAACGGAACCAAAGGTCATCCCAGTGATAGGGCGCCTGCCTAGGAGGGAAGTGGTCTCAGGATCAATCCCTCCTGGCCTTTGGTTCCTATTCTGGCATGTTGGCCTCCCGGATGGGAGTCTATGTTGGGTATGCAGCCATGTCCTGTATACCTAGGGGCGGGAGACCGGTATCTCTCTTAATCGTGGGTTTCTTGACCTAAGCCTCCGCATGCCATCTTGAATATACTATGAAAGATACTTGGTGCGCATATGGGGGGGCTGTAAGCCCTGTGGGGCAGCCTCATAAGTGTTGGGGCTTCGACCTACATTGGATGGCTTGTAGTATATTCAAGATGGCATCAAGAGCACAGGAAACTTTTGCTAATTAGTTAAATAATCATCGAGTAGGCTTGCGATGAGGAATGAGGTTATGTGAACCTTTATTAGTGAAGGGGTAGAGTTTGTGGAGGCAACTGTGAAACTTGTATTAAAAAGGGGCCAACTTTGTAAATAAAGCTCTGTACGCATGAGGACAGCAGGGGGGAAGCTTAAGCTAGGGCCCTGCTTCTGATAAGTGACTGCACTTATAAGGACAGCAGGGGCAGCTTAAGCTGGAGCCTTAAAACTTTAGGTTAAATATTGCGGTGGCTGAAGATCGGGGGGGACTTTCAAACGAGTTTTGGACTGAGAGCTGGGAGCTGAAGCAGAAGGAAGGGAATTAAGGATTTAAGATCAGGGAAGCGCATGAGAAGCGGAGAGACTGTGGTGCCCACAAATTACAGGATGCACGAATTTTTGAAATTTTTAAGAATAATGACTTGTTTGTATAACTGAAGAAGCGTTGTTACTTAAGGTTACGTCTTCCTTAACAGGAAGATGATCTTAAGAGCTGTTTGTAATAAGAAGTTGACTTCTTCAGAAGACGACCGTCTTCGGAAGATCGTCTTCTCAGTTGCGTCTTCAGAAGACGAGAAGACCGCGGAAGATGTGAAGACGACGGAAGATGGGAAGACGGCGGAAGACAGCGACCGCGAAGGACCAACCACGAGTTTTCGAGTAAGACAGTAGGTGTACCTACTGGAGCGCACCGAAGAGGTAGATAGGTCAGGAAGACACCAAGGACGAGAACCCCTAATCTGCGGGGAAGATGCGTGAGGAAGCACATTAGACACCTTCCAACTTCCCGCAGCATAGCGCGCCTGAAGAAGATCGATTGAGAGAGTGAGCTTCGCGAGCTAGCATTGAGAGAGGAATCAAGTGAGACATCGAGGTAGGAGAGAGTAAGTTGGCAGCTAGGCGAAGGGTGAGATTGAATTGTGAGAGCACAAACAGCAGAGAAAGCGAAGGCGTTTTTGTGGAGCTTCCGAGAAGCTGACAGTGAAGAGTGGCGAGTAGAAGCAGAGGTGGAATCAAGGTGTGGACCGAAATTGACAGCAGGCGCAGTCGTGTGGAGTCGCATTGGAAGCTAGGACAAGAGCCAGAAGCGCGCGGAGGTCGAAGGTAACTCGGGGAGCCGAAGAAGACTGTAGAGGTTCTTCCCCCTGTTCTTTTTCCCTCCCACTTCTTCTCGCCTTTTCTTGACACTCCCCGCGCTTCCTTGATTGTGTGCAGGCAGCCTGATCGATTACCCCACCCCCATTCTTTCTATTGAGACATTGGGCGCGGAAGCGCTGCCCAATTTCTGTCGAGACATCTCCTTGCTTCTTCCCGAGCTCAATTCGAGCTTCCCTACTCCTAGCCCTCAAATTGGAGACCCCAACTATCAATTTCCCTACCCCCCTACCTCTCTATCCCCGAAACTTGGAACAGAAGACGATTCGGAAGATGGGAACATCTTCGGAAGACGCTTCTTGAACTTGACTGTCTTCGGAAGTCGACTGAACACAATTCGTATCAAGAGTGGATTTGCTTTGCTTTTGTGTTTAGAGAGGCTTGATACGAATCCTGAGTGGAGTGGTGAGTTGTTGTGTTAATTCGAGAAGTTGAAAGTCGGGAACTAGGCCTGTGCCTCCCGGTCTTCCAAGCTTCTCAACTCCCCATCTTCCTAGAGAGACTAGAAGACTGGAAGGCCGCAAAATGAGCGAGAAGACGCGAGGGTCCATTCGGGTCTCTTCTGTCTGATCCATAGCAGCCGTTCCTTCTTCTTCCCGAACTTAGAAGAGAGTTGTGAGAAGTCTTGCTGGCAGAATCTGGAGGGAATGGTCGAGGGTCATGTCTTCCCATCATGCAGCAAGCTTCTTCTGAGTGCGTACGAGAGGTGAGAAGTCAAAAGAACAGAGTGCAGTTGTCTTGAGTCTGTTGTGAGGATAGATTGCGTGTAGGAAGACGAAGACAGGTGAGACCAGTGAAGGAAAGTCTGACTTCGAGAAGTCTTCCGAGAACGACATTGAATCGGAAGCTGTCCCAAGTGTCTTCCCAGAGGCCACTGTCACCGCAGGAGCTCGCAACCATCTTCTGAACCTTTCTCATACTCTACTTCTCGCATATCTTGTATCTTCTGATAGGAAGTAGGATGTAATGCAAGGTGGATTGTCTTCTTGGTAATCCATGCGAGGCCTTGCTTAGATAGGATTGTTTAGATATAGCTCGGAAGACGAAGTACTGTTAGAATCCCGGAAGACGGAGTAGCTGTCTTCTGGAAGACTAGTTTCGTCTTCTGAGAAGTAGAAGCTAGACTGTGGGCACTCGAGAAGAACTGAGCCTTCAGCTCATAGTAGGTGCTTGTGGTTTAGTGCAACAGATCTTCCAGGTATGTCGATGCATCCGTGAGGCTTGGTGTTACCAGCGACAGAATTGGCCGAGGCCACTCCTTTCCTCAAGGAGTTGGGTCTCGACTTCTTCTTGTGGGATTGGAACCTCGCAGATCAAGGGCTTCTGGAGGAGGGGTGGGCCGCGTTACCACCGCGTAACCGTGTATTTGCGAAGGCAGGAGTAGCTCGGGGAAGACCGTCTTCCTGGACTGAAGACTGGTGGCGTAAGGCGTTTCACATGCCTTAGACCGAGAACCGAGGATATTGGTACGAGAAGAAGATCTTGCCTAGGATTGTGAGTTCATGGCATGTGCCTGGGAGTACCACCTGCCTTTTCGTGGAAGACAGACAGGGGAGGAACGGTTGGAAGATAGAGTCTTACCGGGAGCCGAAGAAGCGACTTCTGGCGAAGTTGTTTCTACATCTTTTCCCCAAGAGAAAAGCGCAGAAGACAAGGTACTTAGGAGATCAGGACGTGGAGTTCCTGGAATCAGTGTGGGATGACAGAGTGCCAATCTACTGGGGCGCGTACATCCACAACTATGTACAGACGGAGCTAGCATACTTGGGTACCCCGGCGGGAGGACATCTGACGCCCTTCTTCTGCTACTTGTATGTAGCCATGGGGGATCTTAGGGAAGATCAGCTGGCAGTGTATGGGCCAACGGAGCGACAGGAGGTGAAGGAGGAGACCTCGGAAGATGATGACCGAGAGGCAGCAGCAACGCCCCCTCCCACTCTGATGCCACAGCTGAGACCCGGCTCTCACCAGAAGACGCTTCTGGTGAGGGAAGACGAGTCTAGTGGGTCGGAAGACGCCACGCCTGTGAGGAAGATGGGTCACAGAAGTGTACCGAGGACACCCATCTCCCTCATTCATTCAGGATCGGAGTCGAACTCGGAGGAAGACTTGCTGAGTACCCGATCGGAGCAGAAGACAGCTTCTGTAACACCTGGGAGTCTTCCGAAGACTCCAGAAGACGAAGGATGGATGGGCGCTCCTACTGCGATGCGAGGAAGCGCAAAGAGGAGAGCCGCTCCTGCCACGAGGAGTCTTCCACCCCGGAAGATGAGAAGAGTAGCTTCTTCTCGTGCGCAGAAGAAGAAGGCCGTAGTGGTGAAAGAGGCTTCCTTGCCTCTGGAAGACGAAGTCGACACCATGGAGCGAGTGGTGGAAATGAACTTGTCTTCCGCAGGAAGACGACTGGAGGAGTTCAATGCCTACTTCCAGAAGGAGATCCAGCCCGCTATGGAGTTGCTGGAAAGGAGAGCGAGGGCACAGGAGAAGCCCTTACAGCCTGGATTTGGCCTGCGCACCTTGCTGCGACAGGAAGACAGCCAGCAGAAGACGGAGTCGCTGGAAGCTAGTCTCCGCACCACGGAGAAGCTTGCAGCCAGGTACAAGACGGAAGCAGCTGCTTCTGCCAAGGAATCGATGCAACTTCGGAAGAGCAACCAGGAGTTGCAGGCGCGAGTACAGCAGCGCGATCAGAAAGTTCTCCGAGTGCGAGAGAAGATCACTGCCCTCGCAGAAGAGCAGACCACTTGGAAGATGCAGCGAGAAGCCGCAGAAGCACGAGCTGCAGTGGAGAAGACGCAGAGGAAAGCAGCGGAGGCTCGTGCGCAGAAGATGCTAGCTCAGTCGGTAGAAGCGCTTCGGAAGAAGTTCAACTTCACCGCGGGTAAGAAGTTACTTACCTTAGCTAGGGAATGGGACAGCGGGTCCAAGACGAGGTTGGTGGAATGCAGAGATAGCATGTTCAGGTACCTGGATAGACAGATAGAAGGAGTGAAGACACTTTATGGTCTTCCCTCACTTCCGACACCTGCGACCGCATCTTCCCAAGCCCCAGCACCCTCGACTGGATCCGGAATGGAGAAGGAGGAGTTTGATCTCGCTGTACACTTGGTGGTGACAGCGTTGGAAGACGAGAAGACTCCAGAAGACGCCCCGGAAGACATGATGTCTTCTGGAAGACAGGAAGACGAGCCGTCTTCCCAGGTATTCCGCGTGGAGGAAGCGACTTCCCCGGACCCCTATGAGGTCGCCATGGTCCCTAGTACTGCATCTGTGCCTCAGAAGACCGAAGACGCACCATTCGACTCGTCTTCCCAGAAGACCATTCCGTCTTCCGAAGTCGAAGCCGAGGAAGACGCAGCCGCAGAAACAGCAGGGCCAGCGAAGAGCGAGGAGAGGGAAGCTACCTCAGTGGTACCCGAGGTAAGTGCAGGGCTTCCCAACCCATCAGAAGTCGAGGTAGTAGCTCCGGTAGGAGCAGATCATGTAGAGATTGCCACCGAGCAATCAGAGTAGTTAGCAAACTTAATCGGCACTTCCAGATTTAGTAGGATCGGACATGCTATCTTAAGGGTGGCAGTTTTCCATGTAAAAATAGTTAGGACCCCATGTGGCAGCATAGGTAGCGTAGGAGTAACACAGTGGAGGGCTAATTGGGAAGAGGGATCGCATGCATGTGAGGTGACAACCTCTTGTCAGCGCCTCTCTCTCTCCCTGGTGGTCGTCTCCCCTGACTCTCGAGGCAGATGGTTAAGTAGGATCGTAGAGTAGGAAATGGAGCTCTGCCAGTTCTGCCAGTTCTGTAGGATTCTGTAGTAACTGAACATACACACCGATTCTACAGGCAGGCAGGCGAGACACATTAGAGCAGAGACAGTCTTAGCACACTACACCCGTCGTTGGAAACATACGAATAGTCTTGGAATATACAGGAGGGGTCTGCATACTCGCACCAGCAGTGGTTCGAAGATGTAGATAGAAGTAGTGGACAGTCTAGGAACAGGGAACGGCACCCTCGTGCAGTCCTGTTAGCTAGGCTGGTGTGTCGAGGAGTAGACGCAGGAAGTAGCGGGAGTGAGCTTCCCAATGTCATTGTGACTTCTTCTCGGGGAATAGATTGTGGATTTGAGTGCAGCAGCTTCGCTCATGACTTCTGGGTGGTGGAATGTATTGAATTCGCTCCCAATTGTGCATGAGAAGTGTTCTTCTTGAGTGGCGGTGAATGTCAACAGTTGTGGAGTGTAGCTTGACTCGTTCAGTAGAGCACTTGGGATCTACGTACGAACGGTCTTCTGGGTAAGGGATCCCAGAAGACAAAGCAGTCAGAGCAGCGAAGTGAAGAAGAAAGAAGTCTTCTTCTCGCAACAGAAGACGACATCCTCGAGTAGAAGACGGTGCTACAGTACTCACGTTTGTTGTCTTCCTCCCCAAACTATTACAAGCAGGGATGGCTTGTTAGTCAGGATCCGGACTAGAAGCCTGTCGGAATCTTAATTGCCCTTTTTCATCCTGTTTTCTCTTGTTTGGATTTCTTCTTCTTCCCATCTTCCCTCATCTTCCCCATCTTCTTATCTTCTTCTAGTGAGCTTCCGATACTTCTATTGAGCTTCCGTGAAGGTGAATGTCGTTGTAGTGCTGCAGGAAGACAACTTCCGTAGGCAGAAGCCTGGGAAGGCTACAGGGGGCATACACCCTGTGATTTATCCAACCCGATTGGAATGTGAGTGTGAGAGTAAGGTGTAACGACTGTTACTAGTCGACTTCTGCGAAGCCGGACAGCCTTCTGGAGGTGTGAGAAGACGAGCTAAACCCCCAGAAGACGAGAATCGCTTTGGGAAGACGGTATCGAGAAGACCGGAAGAAGCAACCTGGGAGCAGGAAGATCATCTTCCCGAGCTTCTCTGTGAATAGTTGTGTGATATTGTAATTGGTAGTTGTTTGTTTGGGTCCAGAGCACCATTTGGCGTGTCTGGAAGACGTGTTGTTTTGTGTGGTTTTGTGAGAAGACGGGATTTCTAGGCAAAACCCGTGTGTTTGTGTGTTTGAACAAATCTTAGAACTTAGAGCAGCGTTACTTGTGCAAATCCTCTGTGGGAACGATATCTTGTATACTAAATGGGCAAAAGGAGAAATCCTACGTCATTACAGAGACAGGGAGAGAGGAAATTTTCTGGACAGAATTGAGAAGGTGGACGGGGAGATCGTGACAGAGGGACAGACAAACGTTTGGAGGTTGGAGCTTCATCTGATATACAGTTGGGGTTTGAAGGCAGTAGAATTGAACGGACAGAGGTGGTTTATTTGAAGGAGATCATTTTTGACAAGGCTTTGGTTGTCGTAAGATCAAATTCCTTGGAATTTTCAGATGAGAAGGACTTAGGAGTGCGTGCTTGAGTGTTTGTTTGCAAGTGGTGGGCACAAGAGGCTGTGTTTTGAGATTTCATCGTCTGTAGCAACCTGTTTTCCTTCTTGGTCATTTTCTTTGATCGATCACAGTCAGGAGGTCCGTCCTCTCGCCACGACAACGCTTCGATAGTTTTGGATCTAGGCTGAGATTTAGAGACTCGTTGTAGAGGGTTTTGAAGCAGAGTACAAACCGCTTTGGTCTGTTTTTCAGTCTTGAGTTCTTAAGAAAAAGAACCGGCAGTGTATGTACATTAGGAGTTGGTATATATTGCGATGCTCGTTTTCGTGCTTGTTTGTCTCTTTCTTGTCTTTGTTCAGCACACTATATCTCCACAGTCAGAAACCTCGCATTTTCCTAGACATCTTTCACGCAAAATTTGACACGACAATGGTGGTGAACTCGACGTGAAAGTCCAGAGTGGAGATTTTTGTGTTAGAACTTGGAAGTGGATATCAACAATCATGAACGAGGATGAAGATGGATATGGTTGTTCGAGAGGATGTTGCGGACCTGGAATGATGGATATGTAGAAGATTGGGATCATGAGAGGATGGGAGGATAGAACAAGCCATGACTATGGACGAGATGGACGGATCAGAGGAGATACCAGGGGTGCAGTTGGATGCAGCAACTGTACGTTTGTTTCAAGCCTTCACTTTGTTTTTGTGACAAGAGCAAGGGAACCAACAAAAAGAGGCTTTGGGGACGAAGGCGCTTCGAAGGATGATCGACAAGCTCGATCTGTTTGATGGGGAAGACGTCTCAAAGTACTTGAGATGTTACAAGAAGGAGATGGATTTGGATCAGATATCGAAGAAGGAGATGATCGAGGTATTCGAACTCGCTGCGGTGCCTGAGATAAGGGAGCATGTGAAGGGTCTAACAAAGCGTTTTGGGAGGAACTAAGATACATTCACATGCGCCGATGGAGGAATATTTCTTGGGAAACTTAGATCGAGTAACCAAGAAATCATTTTTGGGATGAGTCAACCGATCCAACAAGTGTTTACATCCTACAGAGCTGTTAAAGGAGTTTGAGAGACAATTCTCTCAACTATCTAAGGTGGACAAGCTAACGCCCTACAAGACAGAGTTGTTTCTTCAAGCTGCTGATGAACCATGGCAAGAGTGGTTGGAGCTACTTTTGGAGGATGGGGAGGAAGAAGAAGGGTTGACAAGGAATTAAGAGGTTGTGCATGAAGCAGTTGAGCTTCTTGTCTGGAGACATACAAGGAAAAGGGTTACAAGGTCGACACCTGTATCGCTGACTACCACATCAGTTCGTGTAGTATCTGAGGTTCAACCTCCAGTTGTGGTTGTAGAGGAGAAGGATCTAATCATCGAGGACCTACAGCAAAAGATGCAAGATCTACAAGCTAAGGTTACTAGGTTGGAGGATAAGGGATCGTTGATCAAGATGGAGCTTGTACTCAAACGAGCTTGAGTACATCAGTGCGTGTGGTGTGATGGTACTGATCATCAGCGGGACGATTGCATCGACTTTACAGAGTCTTTGCAACGAGAGATAATTTCTTGGGAGAATGAAAAGGTTGGGTTCAGAAGTACATGTACTCTCTTTCAAGCCAACGTTGATAAAGGAGGGATGAAGAAGTTTGTGGATGATTACCTTACGACACATACAGTTGTAGTTATCGAAGCTACAAGTTATGGTGCTAGGGTGGAGGAGATTGAGCATGATCTCCATATGGATGATTTGGATGAGCACGTGGATCCAAGCGAGCTCAAGTTGGATATTGCATCCACGATGCAGAGCGAGAATAAGAGACAAGAAGAGACTTCTTCAAGGATGCAAGCTGAGGAAGATAAGATTCAACAGGAAACTATTCTTCCTGAACTGGCAATGGAGGATGATCCTTCACAACCGGAGGAGATGATTGAGGTGCAGATAGTGGATATGGGTGATTTTATTGCATCCAAACAACAACCAGATATTGATACAGTGATGGATGTGAAGGGAGGTTGGGAGGAACGCATTCGAGATGCGAAGGTTGGATTTATTTCACGAGAGGTCTTGGGTGCAACTCCAAGAGAAGTCCATGATGCCTACATTGACATCATCAAGGACGAACGACCTACTAAGGATGAAGGAGAGTGGATGGATGCTCTCGAGGCTACACTTATAAGATGATGGATAAGGATGACTTACAAGGGAGAAGCCATTGCTGAAGGTGATTAGCGTTTGGAGGATGATGCTTGAGAGGTTATAAGAGTTTTCAGAAGAAGAGATCAGGGAGAATGATGGTTGAAGAGGATACCATTGTACAACGAGAAAATGATGATTGCGATTGAAGATTTTGGTTGCAGCAGTGTGGTTCATTTTTTTCAAAAAAACAAAAGAGAAGAGAGTAATATGTACAATGACATGTACAGGCTTGAGGTTGAGGATTACAATCAAGATGGTGATGTCTACTACGACACTTGGTTCATAAACTTCGACGGTGAGATTCTACTGGGTAGATGGAAGATATTTCTATGGTATGATGGTTTAATCCTTCTATGTCTTCAAACACAATTGAAGATGTGTAGATTTAGAGAGGGTGATTGGATGGGAGCTTGAAGATGAAGTCGATGAACATAGACCCAGAGAAAATCATGGAGTTGCAACTTCAAGATGACGATCAGGTTGCAACCTTGAGGATGAGGTTGACTGAGATGAGAGGAAGGATGACAAGATGATGCGAGTGTCGATCCACTCCTTGGTTGGTATTTTTGGTGCATACCGGAGGATGCACAGTTTTGGAAGAGATGGATGTTGTGTCATGGACCGGCTCCTACATGAAAATCAAATTTCGACTATTATCGCTCCAAAGACACTAATGGGAAAAACAAGCTAAGCCTCAGCTTTACGGACTTTTGGCACGACTTCGGATCTTCATTTCATTCTATCGATAGGTAGAGCTCATTGTCAACTTTTCATGGGCACTTCATCTATTTCATTTGGATGCATGCATGTGGAGAAGTTACGAGACTCGAAAGATGAGAAAATCAAGCTGGACCCTAGTTTACTTTGCTGACTGGGTATTTGCAACTCCAAGCGGTAACCCTTAAGGATGCAAGGGGCCTGCTTCTTCATAATCTGAGAATTCTTGTACGTACAGCGTCTGACGTAAGAAGACAGCTAAAAGAGCTAACTTTTACCTACGATTTGTCAGCGGACGGTTCGGGAGATTTAGAGGTCTAATGCAAACGTGCAAGATGTCGTTGGGTACAGATCTGTGCAGGCTACGCGTTGGTTAAGACGGTTCGTGAAGAGGCGGATCGGGAGGTGTACTGGGAGAAATTGAGACGTAGAGAGAGGATTTGGAGAGCTTCAGTAATTTGTGAAGGAGAGTTGGATCGTTTAGACCGTTTCGGAGTCCAAACTTGCTGTCCTTGGATCCATCGGGATCAAAACACCGAGTTCACCAGGAAATTGAAGACGATATGAAGTTTCATCAGACCGTTTGGGAGTTCTGAGTGAAATTGGCTCGCAGATCGGAATTGGCTCGTCTGCGATCTGAACTTGGGTTGTTCTTCACGATCGGTGAGCCAAGCTCTTCATTCTTGGTGCCTATGCGATCAAGGAGTCTTCATCTACACATAGGAGAAGACCGTATGTGGATTGGGTTGTTGATTTGGATGTGGTGAGCGAGTTTGAGCCGCAGGGAGTCGATTTACGTCAGTTTTTTGCATCATGCGACCAAATTTCTTGCGTGGTTTTGCGAGGAGAAATCCAAATGGATTGTTTGGAGTCTCGTTGCGTCCAGGATAGCTAGATCTATCTACCAGAGAAGACGGATATCAAATTAAGCGATCCGTTTGGACGTGTGCGTGGTTTTAAGTCTTAGGGAGAAGTTTTTGGAAGTTCGGCCACCTACGACCAAAAATCGGTGATATCTCAGCTGTCGAGAGTCGAATCTGGTAGTTCTTGAGGTAGTCAAGAAGGAAGGTCTTATCGACATCTGAAGTCCGTTTGGCAAAAGGAGAAAGTTCTCAGATAGTTCTTTTTCGGTTCCTTCGCTACGGTTACTCTTTTGAGTTCGTTAGAGTTCTAGTTGATCATGTACAACTTGTGGTAGCTAGCTTTAGCTAAGAGCTTGTACATGGATGTTGTTTGGACTTGGTTTTGAATCGTGTGGTATAGGTGTAGCTCTGTTTGTTAGCAAAAGGATGTTTCTCTTTCTTTGAGCTACGCTTCGATAGTTTTGGGTCTGGGTTGACATTCAAGGACTCGTTTTAGGAGGTTTTCAAGCAGGTTACAGACCGCTCTGGTCTGTTTCTTAGTTTTGTGTTCTTAGAGAGAAAGATCCGGCAGTGTATATAGTTTAGGAGTTGGTATATATTACGACGTTCATTTTTGTGCTTGTTCCTCTCTTTCTTGTCTTTGTTCAGCACAGTACATCTCCACAGCCAGGAGCCTCGCATTTTCCTGAACATCCTTCACACAAAATCCGACACGACACCGCTTTGTGGATTAATTTCATATTCATGAGCGCCAAGGTATCATGCCGTCGTAGTTGTTTTGGCGTCACCCGATCTTGTGTCTCAAAGTACTTGAGCGAAATATTGTCAGTATACACTTGAGTTTTGTGAAGCCCCAAATAATGCCATCATTTCCTCAAGCAATTAACCACCGAAAATAGTTTCTTCTCGTGAGTCGGCCATCGACTCTCCATCTCAGATAACTTCTTGCTTTCGTACGCTACATGTTTTCCATCCTGCACCAACACTCCATCAATCGCATAGTCGCTCGCGTCCGTGTGCACCTCGAATGGTTTGTCAAACTCTGGCAGCTTCAAACTGACGCCTTTGACAAAATGGATTTGATCATTTGGAACACATCATCCACCTCCTTAGTCCAACTTACTTGTGCGTCTTTTTCCGTCCTGTTCGTCAGCGGCTTCGCGATCTTTGAAGACCCCTTCACATACTTGCGGTAGAACTACGCCAATCCTAAGAATCACCGCATTTCCTTCACTGTACTCGGAGGCTCTCAAGTCACAATCGCATCCACCTTCTGCATATGCGGACCGACTCCTTCTACACTAATGACATGTCCCAAGAAGTTAATGCATTCCAAACCAAACTCACTCTTATCAATGTTGGTAAACAGCTTATGCTCCCACAGCTTCGTCAACACCACCCTTAGTTGCTTCACGTGCGACTCCAAGGTTTTGATGTAGATCAAGATGTCGTCGATGTAAACGATGACAAACTCGTCCATCTCTCGAAAAATTGTGTTCATCAATATAGTGAATGTCGAAAAGGCGTTGCAGAGTCCAAATGACATCACTTACGAATTCAAACAATCTGTATCTATTTCGACAAACGGTCTTCTCAACATCTAGATCAGCTATCCGGATCTAGGAATATCCTGACTTCAAGTCTATCCTGCTGAAGTACTTTGCGCCCGCTAATCTATCAAACAAGTCATCTATTCTTGGCAAGGGATAATTATTCTTCAGCGTCACTTTATTGGGCGCATGATAATCTACACAGAGTCGTAACTTCCCGTCCTTCTTTTTTGCAAAAAGAACTGGGGCTCCTTAAGATGACTTGCTAGTCCGAATATATCCTCGTGCTAGTAGCTCTCCGAGTTGTCTTTTCAACTCAAGGAGTTCCACCTGATTGAGTCAGTAAGGAGCTTTGGAATGAGGTTGATCCGAAAAGACGTGGAAAATTGACGACTTTGCTGTGAATTTGATCAAAGGTAGACAGATGGACTTCAATGACGGAGTCATGTGTTTGATGTGAGTTGCAGAGTTGATGGCGGATGAAGGATAAGAGGAAACATCAAGAGATGCGACTAAACTTCCGAAGGTGCTTCGCGAAGTGATTAAGGAGTTTGAGGATGTCTTTGGAGAAGGCAGAATTCCTCCGATCATTTCAGAGAAGTGGCATGTACATGGGAGTACTACCTTCCTCTTTCTAGAAGATCAACAAGGGAGGAATGGTTGGAAGGTAGAAGCCTATCAGGAGCCGAAGAAGCATCTCTGTGGAAGCTTTACTTTCACCTTCTCTGACGTTCGACCTTAAAGGTTTCCGCCTAAGTTCCACTTCAAACCTGTCCAAGAAAATGATTCTCAAAATCGCACACAACATCGTTCACGACTTCTCGATTGTTCCTAGATACTTGGTAGCGTTCCCATGGATTACCCCGGAGTATTATTTCAGAACGAAACTCTAAGTTCACAAGTGTCTTTTTAGAAACATTTGTTCAAAAAATTGGAGACTAAGTTAAAATTTAGTACCACATTTCATCCCAAAATAGATGGACAAACGAAACGAGTTAACTCGGTTCTAAATCAATACTTGAGGAATTATGTGAGCGCGGATCAAAGTGATTGACGGAGTATTGCTACAATTCCACAGAGCATTTAGCAACCGATGAATCACTTTTCTTGTTGGCTTACGGACGTGAGCCAGAAAGATCTCTTGACTTGACTCTTGCAAGGAGTTCTACATCGGCACAACCAAGAACACGACAAACATCAGCTGAAGAGTTGATGACATAAATGCAGCGACGCGAGGAACAGGTGAAGAAGAACCTCGAGAAGACGTAGCAACGTTACACGAAGCAGGTAAACAAGCATCAGCGGCAAGTGAAGTCTCAAGTGGGCGAAGAAGTATGATTAAGTACGAAAAACTTCACCTTTCCCCGGAAGGAATTTCTCATCAAAGTTCGCGGGATCTTTTACCGTTGTCAAGAATCCGCACGAAGATGTCTATACGTCAGATCTTCCTCCCGAGTGGCTGTTGTATCCGACCTTCCTTGTTTCTTTATTAAAGAAATACTTCAAGGATGATTTGCGGCTAGAGCGCAAACAAGTTCTCAAGCCTCAATCTGATGTCGTACAAAGCGAAAAAGAATACGAGGTAGAGATCATTTTGTGATCGCGGCGTAAATCCAACCGGATGGAGTTACTTGATCAAATGACGTGGATATCATTTGAAGGAAGCAACTTGAGTGCCATATGATGATCTAACACATGTAAGTGCAGTATTGGACCTCTTCAAACGACGACAAAGACAAGGGCGTTAGCAAGATGAGAACATCTTCTTCCAGTGAGGAGTGAAGGAATGAGGAACCATACGAGTAGCAACTTGAGACAATTTGGACCGATGGACTTTGTAGCTTTGACTTGTATTTTGTGAAAATAAAGAATTTATTTCTTGAAATTCGTCTAAGTGTATTAGTAGTGCATGACTATGACTAGTTCTGATCAGATGCCTAGGATGTTGTCAAGAGGAGGAACAAAGCACACTCAAAGAAAGCGAGCTGGTTTAGATAAGCATCTAAATCAATACTTAGGTTTGTTGTGGCGTTGGTAAAGCAAGTATGAATTCTTATACTTATCTGGGGGCTTGGAGTGATCTTGCGTTGCAATTTTCCAACTGCAAGGTAAACTTAATCGCGCATCTAGGTCAAATCGGGATGCGACTAGAAAGTGAGCTTCATAGGATCTTGTAAGTAGGTGTGAATACTTAGTAAGTTAGAGTCTTAAGTAGAATGTTAGAAATTGTCAACTAGTTTTGTTTAGGGATGGCCAAAAAGGTTAGGCTTCTCGAGACTAGTTGGAATTTTCTAAGTGTTCTAGCGACAACTTAAGACTCAAGCCAAGAAGAGAATTGCATGTTAGCTACCAGAACGCAATTCTGACGTCAAGGGGTTGGCACCCATTTTGAACTCGACATTAACTTAAGCATCATTGTTGATGAGGGCATCAACCTCCAAAGTGGAGATGAATGTCGTGACCTTCAGTCTCAAGATCAAACGCAGATGCGAACAACAGAACCCTAGTGGACTTGCGTTAGGTTGTGAGTAGGACTTAACGGCTTGACCGAGAACTCGGGAACAAAAGAACCTTAAGTGGTTCTCTGAACCAAGGTTGGAATGTTTGGTTAGGACGTGGAGGTCTATTGCAAGTGGACCTCAGACGAACGCTGACCTAAGGAGGTAAGTTCAGAAACAGACCAAAACATAGATCTAAGCCATAGGTTTGAGACGTGGATCCAAGACACGAGATCAAGACGTAGGTCTAGCGCAGACAGACCGTGGTTAAGAAGCTGGTCCGAACCACAGGATCCAAGTTTGGCGTTGGACCAGTTTCTCGAAAAAATCGTAAGTGTTGGAGCTCCAGTGAGTTTTGGGTCGTGGACAGAGCTCCACATAAGATCTTGAGGCGAGTAAGATATCATGAGGAAGCTCTCAGCGAGAGCTTTCCGGTGATATATAGAAATCCTCAAACTGGTCTATGAGCTGAGAATTATGACCTATCCCGTGATCAGGTTTTGGTATAATTTTCAAAGACCAAATATGAGGACGGAGTCGCCGATCCCTAGAAGTATATATGAGGGGGGCTTGATGTCTGGGTGGGCCAGGACAAGTCATCCGACCTCAGGTTTTGGCGAGTAGATTCTGGGGGTATGAGGTGATGGCTGGGACAGCTTGTCTAGCACAACCTTAGCTTAGTTCCTGCCCAGCTTGGTAAGCTCAAGCGTAGCTTCTTGTGGAAATATCACTTGGGTGTTTTTTGGAGACCTATTTCACCGTATGAGACGTCTCGTAGCACGACATTCATCCCCTCTAAACTTGCACATCCTACGGTATGTGTCAACTTTTTCACTAGTTCCGAAAACTCTCTAAGTTGTCAATGTTCTCTTCAACGTCTTCAACATCTTCGACGTCTTCATCAAGTAGAAGATCTTAATCAGTATCCATGATCTGTCGTGACTCCAAAAAATTGGCTAGCTCAATAGATTATCTTCTCCTTCCGAACAACTTGATGCACTTACCGACGACAAGAAGTCTTAAAGGTGTACCATCAAGCTCTTGCAAAGAATAAGTAGCATTCTGATGTACGTCTAAGACAACATATGGACCAAACCACCTCCTAGCAAATTTTCAAACTATAGAATGTTGGTTTTCTAGAGTACTGTCATACACCAAAACCCAATCTCCAGCGTGTATGGGTTTTGGCCGGAGCCTATGAGTCTTGTCAAACCTATCTTTATTATTGAGACGAGCCTCTTTTAGCTTCTGTTGTGTCTCTATAAGATCCTCCTCTCTATGTTCTAATTGCTTGATACAAAATGCAAAAAGTTGTACAAGATCCATTCTGTCTTCCAATGGTAAAGTAGCCCATGTAGGGAAGTCCTCCTCTATTGGCATAATCGGCTTTTGATCCAGCATCAATTCAATATGCATATACGCAATAGTAGTACAATGAGTCGTCTTGTCAGTCCGCTGAGCAAAAAGGAGCAACCTAGGCCATTCTCTATGTCTACCATCACATGCCTTCACCAAAGCTTAAACAATTGATGAAACTCTCTTTCGCTCTTACCAATCCCTTCTGGATTCTTGACAATAGCGAGTTTGAGTTTCACTCCATATCAAGCAAAGAAAACCTTCACTTCTGTACCACGTAACTCTCCTCTATCTGCACGTAATCTTCTTATAGACTCTATCTAAAGATAATGTCCTCAAGGACAAACCTACATATACCTAAGGTAAAGGATCCGTAATAGACACTTGCACCTAAGAACCACAAATAGCAAGTCAAAATAATGAGTCATAACGTCCAACTCGCAATAACAAAAGCAGTGGAGCAACAAGACAAGAACTGAAAGGCAACTCAACTGTGAGAAAGTGTTGACGTAAATCAACTTCTTGAATAAGGACTCCGCACGTTTTCCAAAACATGTGGATAAACATTTCTAGATGATAGGTGCAGTGTCCATAGACTATGTTAGAGAAGACATCGGCAATAGTAATTTCTAAAACTTTTTATCAATTTTAAATTATAACGATCTTTGTAGTCATACACATATCAATCGCTTCACGTAGAAGTTGACAAAACCAACATCAAATTTCCGAGTTCTCAACAAGGACCAACGCATAAGCTAAGATAATAGATTTGTTGTCTGCACATTGATGCCGCAAAAATCTGACATGAGAACTTCCTGTTCTTGCTATGACATGCATCAATTGGTATGTGCTTTTGACAACGGGCAGTGTTCTCCTACAAGCACCTGGAGAGATAAAAACTCGATAAAAAGTTTGAGGGTTGTTGGTCCACTTCTCTCTTGAAACAATGACCGTGGGATCAATGAAGGAAATGCACTTGCACAATGCAAGCATATAATGGAAGGAATCCCTTTGCATCCCATGCATCCACCTTCTTGCGTGCTCTCGTCCACACCAAACAGACGTATATGTGGTGCATTTCTGGTAAGCTGCAAATTTCTTCTTGAAGATTTCTCAGTCTAACGATAGAATCTACATCAACTATGTTGCTCATAACAGTACCAAAGAACTTTAAATTCGAAGTAGATCCTCGTCAAGATGTCAAATGATTCGGAAAGATATGCAACAAATCACACACTATAATCTTTATTCGTCCACTGAGCTTTTTTCATTGGGCTCTTACTCTCTACTGACAGCGATTTGTCACCATCTCGGATGTTTGTCCAGCACTATCATCACGAAATACTATTTGTCCAACGATAAAGTATTGCATTTTCTCTCTAGCTCTATCATTCTCATTTTTGACAAATATATTCAAATTCTCAAATTTTGTTCCTTCTGTTCAAGTTCTTTCTTTCTTCTACGAAGGTGTAGTGATCCGTCTACGCTGACAGTTTTGTCTCTGAATGAAGTCAGTAAAATCCCTCAATTTCATACAATGATTGTTGTGACGAAAGCTGAGGCATCATTACGTCTCTGATCTAAGATCTGAATATCACTAACGAGCTTTCATCTTAGACCCATATCGACAAACACAAACTCTGCACAAACTCGTGAATTTTATCCTCTACAATGCCCGATTGTGTAAAAATGATTAGTACTCAACTGTCAAATCAAACTCAGCAAAGCATTCAAACTCCTTGTCTACTCTAAGATGACTAGCCGCTTCTCAAACCTGCTCTAGAGTCTTGCCACTCAAGTCACGTTGCTGATTAATTGATTTGTTCATCTATAGTCTCCATTGATCGAATGGAGCCATAACTTTGTCGAGCCTTCGATTTTTGAGAGCTAGAAAATTAACTTCTTAGTCTATCACTCGAAAAATGAAGCTGATCAGAAATCTGCTCTAGCAAATCTTCGTCCGTATGATAATCATCGAATTCTATGCTTTTTGCTCACAACTCACACGAGAAAATCAAAATATCAAAGCCACCATGTTCGCAAAATCGAATGTCATCGCCATCAGTCACGACCACCACGTTTGTGCTCTTACGGCATCTTCATTCTCGCGCTTCACCATGAACTCTTTGTCTCATCAGACTAAGCATAAGGTCACGGTCGAAGTAACAGACCACCCTGGACTCCTTGTAGGATCAACAATCGGGTGACTGCAATGCGGTATGACCAAGAGACGCTCTATAAGTCAAAGGAAGGACCAAGCAGAAAACGTTTCCGTGGGGTATGCCCAAGTAAATTTCTTATTTCCCTTATGTTCTTTCACATGTTTGGAACCAGTCGAGTTCTATCTCTAGTTACTGACACTAGTCTATATCAGTAGTGATGTGGAGCTTCTTTCTAGCTTTTAGCAGCTAGTTTCTGCCGGTTTTTGTTGATTCTTGGAGATACCATTCTTTTCCTCTGCAGAGAAAACAAACAAAAGAGATGCAATAAGCTTTCCAGAAACACGTCCAACACTAGATTGCGGGGTTTGAATTCGAGCAGATTTACCAGAAGAAACGCCGGAAGCTCTCAAGCACTGGTCCATATTCTTTTCTCATCATAAACATGACGTTAGACAAAGCTTGATGTACAGCAGAAGCCACGCGAGGAGAACCCAAGGGAATCGAATGTTTAGTAATGAGAAGTAATAATAATTATGATTGTGATTTTTATAACATAAAAGATAAAAGAAAACATAAAGTTTTGATTGTTTTACGAAGAGATTGTGTTATTAAAATATATTTTAATATTATATTTTACTAAATTATTATATGAAAATTATTATTTATCAAATTATTATTTAATTTTGTTATAACAAATATCGTATTTGATAATCTGTTACGGAAGATCATTTATCATACATAAAACCATTCCAAAATGTGAAAAAAAGAGAGACTTTAGATTTCCAGAATCCTTTACGCATGCAACAACAGGAACCCAGTCTATGTAAACCACCTAAGGTAAGGTTACTTTGCTAGTAAACCAATGCTTGTCACGTTACACGTGGAACTCTGTTTAATTTCGGGTTTTTTCCCCGAGCAAAAGATATAGCATTATCTTTCGGTTAGTTTGTTATGAAGAATGAGATATTATTCTTGCACTACGTAGATCATTGGTAGAGTCATTACAAAGAAAAGTGGATATTATCAACAATTCTATTTCCACGAGAGAAGCATCAATAAATAAGGATTATAATAAGAATCGCGCAAATAAATAAGAATTTAATAATTTTTATCCTTTTTCTTCTTCTTTCTTTCCCTTTTACCATCAAGTTCTTTCCCCCGCCCGTTCTTGCTATTTTTTCCTTTGTTTTTTCACTTCGTTCACGGTGACGGTTTCTTCCAACTGTCGATCGTAATTTATTCAGGTTCGCAGTTCGGCGTTCAGTAGATTCAAAACTAACCTTCCATACAGGATAACGCTTGAGGTGTTCAAAGAGGCAAGGTTGAAAAGAAAAGGAAGGAAAGGACGGACGATGGGACGGACTTGAAGACTTCCAAGATGATTTAGATTTTTGTACCACCAGCGTGGTACGTTGTCCGTTACCATCTACGCGATGGACGGACAACCTACCACGGTGAATCAATCAACCACTCGTGGTTGTCATATCTCCTCATGACAAGAAGGGCTCGGCTATTACTGTACTGTAGGCATCTACTGTACTGTGGGATAATCTAACCGAAACCAGCTACGACATTGCGTACAAACGCAGTGGAGGTCAACATCTACAGTTCAGTCCCGATCTGATATGACAACCAAGTCGTCATTTTCAAGAACTTACCCGGTCCCGCCATAACCTGTTAGAGACGTATCATAATAACCATTTGGAGACATACCTACTAAATCCTAGTGCGCCAGCATTTTGTAGATGATTCTTATCCCAGTTATAATATATTTTGTTAATTAATCTGCATAATTCAGGTTCTTCAGACGGGTGACAACATTGAAACCCGGTAACTTTCTAGTGAGTCGTGACCTACGTGTCCATTCGGACATCGAGTGCCGCATCAGGCATGACACCCTGGTCTCGGCGAATGATTTGCTAAACGCGTGTTCTAGAGTGACAAGGCAGGCACCATTTCTTCCCACGTCAGGAAAGGAGCGAACAACCCAGCATACAGGGAGATGATTACCGGGCCACGTGGACGGTCGCTCGTGGTGGGCGTTCCAACGTTGCAGCTTCACTACCCGTCTTGTCTTTATCTGGGAAAGGCAAGAAGGAAAAGGGCGATGCTGCATAAAGAAGGAAGGAATGAAGTGTGGGCTTAAAGGAAGATAAAAGTGGGAGCAAGGCTAAAATCGTGGCAGAAATTGCCACTTTCTCCTCTCTTTTTTTGCTTTTCAGTTCTATTTGTGAAGGGAATTGTGTGTCGTCGTGGGGTTTCTTGTCCTTTTGGGTTCTGCTGAATCTTTCCTTTGTCTTCTGGTTCGGCTTCGCACGTCTCGCTCTTCTCTTCTTCTGCCTCTTGTGTACTGTCTTCTGCTTATTCCTTCGCTCTGCTTCCCCTTTCCGCATTGAATAGGGTTTTCAGCGTTCTGGCCCTCACTCTCGTTCGATACGCTCCGCGGTTGTCACAAGGTGAGGATCATAAGGATTTCTTTCACTGTTGGGCGTTGTACTACTTCTGTTTTCTCACGTTTGTTCGGAATTTTTGTACATTTTCTGAGTACAGGATGGTTGTGGTCGAATTGTTGAAAAATCTGAAGAACGGTGCGTTTAGGTTGATTGTTTTCTGATTAATTGCGTTGCGCGCCTCAGATTCAGGAGCAGTATCGTCACTGAACTTTTATTATGATTTCTGAGTTTTGGACTGTGGAAATTGCACTGCCTGTGACCTCGCCCGGCGTATTGGCATACGGTGTCTGGATGGCGCCTTGTGCTTGGTAGATTCCGTAGTTTTATGTCTAACGCCAGTGCTTGAATCCAGTAGACTTGGGAAGTGAAAGAGCGTGCTCCTTGCGCAGGAGGAGGCATCATGTTGGCTCAAATTGCCCAGAGGGTGTCAAACACCGGATTTAAGAACGCAAGTGGTGCCCTCATCACTTTGAAGCGCGCATACCACGAGAAAGTCGTCGAGCACTACAATAATCCTCGCAACGTCGGTTCCTTTGACAAGAATGATCCCAACGTGGGAACCGGTTTGGTTGGTGCTCCAGCCTGCGGGGATGTGATGAAGCTGCAGATTAAGGTAGATGAAAAGGGGAATATTGTGGACTCCTGCTTCAAGACTTTCGGTTGTGGATCGGCTATCGCTTCGTCTTCTGTCGGTAAGCAAGTGCTTTATCCCTTCCGTGTTGTGTTATGCTGGCCGTTTTTTCTTCAATGGAAAATGGTCTCGGATAGGTTACTGTGATTTTCTGGTTGTAGTCCTCCTTCCTCTCCTCGCTCCTGCCCACAAGGAATTCGAAGGCGCGCGGTCTTTAAACGTATAAACGAAGTCGCCCTCGCTAGGCAGTGTAACTTTTGCTGGAGTTTCGTTTACTCCTTGCTCCTTAGCACCAAAAGTCGACTCCTGGTTTTCTGGTTTGCTGTAGGGCCATTGTTAAAGCCAGCAACCAAAGGCTTGGAAAGACGAAGCTGTACCCTCTTGTCTCCATACTTGCTAGAACTCCAATCAGACGACGGAGCTTGAAAGCAGTTTTAGGGGATTCCTGAGAGAATGGTTTGATCTTAAAGGAGTGGAGTTGTCGTTTGGAAGTGGGCAAATCAGTTGGACGCAAGTCCTTCGAAACTTTGATGTCTTCCGTTAGGGTTTGACCTTCCCTGGTGCATCAGCCATGGCTGAATGACTCTGCCGTTTGGATTAGTTTTTCTTGGTGTGCGAGTATTTCGAAATTCTTGTCGACAGTTGTGGTAGTCGTCGAAGTTGCCTAAACCTGTTATTGACGTTTCGTGGATGCATCCATTATACCGTACTGGGGTCTGCCAGTCTCTTTTATTTAGGGTTTTCTTCCGATCAAGATGTCAGTTGGTCTGGAATACTAGGCTGACGTCTCCAGTCAATCTCTGGGCCTTGGACATGTCCTTACTTGAAGTAGGGGATGTTGATGACTTTTGAGCGACTTCTGCGCTCTAGGGCAAATGAACCTCCCGATTATTGACCGACCAGTTCGTGAATCGATCAGTTGTAGGGACGTCTCTGTTCTCTACTTTGGTATATACTGAGAAAAGGAAAATTACCATTGCCAGTCAATGCTTAGTCTGACCGATCCACCTTTGGTTCACGTTCGTCCGGTGTTGGAAAGGCGTGTGGTGGTCACTGTTTATGCCCTCAGTTTTGCTTTAGCTACTGCGTTAAGCTCGAACAGCAGTATCTTTCCTTTGCCTCAAGCCAAATTGAATGGATTGCATTTCGTGAAAATTGATCCTGATTTTTCTCCGTATGGCAGCTACCGAGTGGGTTAAGGGTAGGCCCATGGACGAGGTTCTGACTATCAAGAATAGGTGAGTAAACGCTTCTGCCCATCTATGTGGTCGTTGGATATCTCGTGTAATAGCGTATAGCTTTTGTTCTGTTACTTGGAAGCTTGTTTCTCGTCTAGGGTATTTATTCAGTGATGCAAGTTCTGACGAATACAAGAATTACTCTTTCCGTCGGCTTCTATTGACATATAGCCTCCGTACTATTTCACAGTGACATCGCGAAGCATTTGTCTCTGCCACCAGTGAAGCTGCACTGCAGCATGCTGGCGGAGGATGCCATCAAAGCAGCAGTTAAGAACTACAAAGAAAAGAAAGCCAAGGCTGCAGGCCAAGGAACCAGTGATGATCGTGCTGAAGCGGCAGCTTAGCTTTCAGCTTAGTTCGAAGGACCTGTTTTGACGCAGTCGCCGATTAAATTGGGTAGTTGGCACTTAAGCCTGTCGCTGCTAGGTTGGAAGCTGCAAAGAAAGAGGAGCTGACATGAAATCTGCATCAGGCCGGTACTTTTGTAAAGATTTCCTTGGTTGAGATGTACCTGGGCACTTATCTGGCAACCTTTTCTGGTCCTGATTTAGTCTATCGATTTAAAGCGTACAAGAAGCGAATTGCCTGTAACAGTTGTGGTGATTTGGCATACAAGAAGCTGAGGATTAGGGGAAGGTCGAAGCCGTATGAATGAGGTAGGTATCAGGTATAGACTATAGGAAGACGTTTAGGTAAATAATGGTTCATTCAGGTAAAACATAAGACATGTGATTCTCATAGTATGGAGTCCTGCTGATGTATTTTAAGGTATGTATATGGCTAATTTTATGAAGGGGACATGAAGCAAACATGCAGGGTCATGTAGGTTGATTTAGACTTTGTGACGGGCGCATCATCAAGAAGCTTTGGTCAGCTCGTGATATTGAGGTCATACGTTCGGTTGAACTTTGAAGATTTGTGCTGTTGACCTAGACAGTGAACTGAGTCGTTAGGAGTTCTGGAGATGACCTAGTGACGGTGTTCTGCTTGAATACCTAGTAAGTGGCCGAGTCTCAGTTGAGGAGGTGGTTGTTGTGTCGGCCAGATCTGTTTCTCCATTAACTCTCGCCATTTTGTGGCGCTCTCATGCTGGACGTGTAAGACAATACTCGGTTTAAAGATTTATTATAGTTACATGCCAGAGATATGTCCGCACAAGGATTTATTCGGCCTCTTGGAATGTCTGCAAAGGACTGGACACTGGATATTCCAGATTTCTACGTGTTTGTTTTCTTGTGTCGTTGTGTGTTTTACGGTTGTGTAGACAGCGATTGAAACCAAAACTTGTCCCTGCGCAAGAGTCGTTGGTATGTCGATGGGGAGTGCTGGGTCTTGTGTGGCACAATTGGAAAAGGGAGATAGCAAAAAAGACAGGTGGGAAAAACCCCACCGTGCGAACAAGGAGAGCAAGAAAGAACCCGATGGTGGCTAGACATAACTAGCCACCTGTCTAGCCACCTGCACAACTAGTTATGTCTAGCCACCTGCACAACCTCCACAAGTAAGGAGGTGATGGTCACTGATGGACTACTTTTTGACCTCACTGATGGACTATTTTTTGTAACGGACGATGGAAACGTTTCGGACTTGCTCTGAAGTCTTCGCTAACGATTTCTGTAGATGTTATATTTGATTCGTTTCGATTTTCCTCTGAAGTCTTAGCTAACCTCTTTTGTAATGTTATATTGATTTCCGTTGCACATAAGCTACATATATTTTTAAAGGTACTGTTGCACATAAGTTACATACTTTTTTGAAGGTAGAGTAGTCTTCTTAGAGTTCTCTATATGTATATATGCGCAGAGTTTTCTATATGTATATGCGAACTCAACAGGTCAATAGAGAACTAATAGAGTTCTTTGCAAGAGAACGAATTCAACAGGTCAATAAAAAGATGATAGACATCCAAAGATCTCAATTGATATATCATTTCAAAAGTATTGTTAGGAGTTCTGTATATGTATATATGTTAATAAACTCAAACAGGTTTTAATTTATACATGTTAATAAACTCTAACAGGTTTTAATTTATACATGTTAATAAACTCAACAGGTATGAAAGAGGAAGATATCCGAAGATCTCGATCGCAAGAGAGAAAATTTTTATAAAAATATTTTTATTTAAATAATTTTGGATTTTTCGTTAGTTGTTAAAGAAATTATTTGTCTTTGAAGTAAGTGGCGTCTGACGGTCATAGGAGTCCATCATTGAATGTGCAATAATATATATATATATATAATATATATGTCATTCACTCATAATTGAAAAAGAAATCTACTTATCGTCAAAAAAAATCCATGGAAGAAGAGCGAAAAAGATCTTTAAAACTTTTTTCACATGAAGATTCATTTTTCTCGTGAGAGAAAGTATGATGTCATGATTCGTAATGATTTTCTTTCTATGTGAATGATGTCATGATTCGTAATATTTTCTTTCTATGGGTAAATCGAAAAAGATGTCTTCTTGTAACAAAGACATTCTGTTCTTTTCTCTCCGGTAACCGAGTTACATTTCGAGATATCCATGATCAGAGATTGAGAGATCTAATCGAAGATGCATCGCTATAATGTAAGCTGAAAGTACTATGTGTAGTCAAAGAGAGGAGGGCTTAGCAAAATCAAACATTCGCACCGCACTTGCGCAAGAACAAAGACGAGACGCGAATAGAAATTATGGTTGAGTGGTCTCTGGAGCGAAGGCATCTCATTTCTTACAATGACATCAAAAGAAGATAAGAGAGATTGAATTAGAGTAGGTACATCATCTCTACACCCACGTAACGATATCTATAAGAGGAAGGACTCCATCCCCTGTATGCACAACAAACTCTTGCAATAGTGGAACATGGTGTACTTGGAAATGTAGTGTCAAAGATTATGCGACTAGAGCCCAACTGCCCAAGAAAGCCAAAGGATAGAGATCCTGGAGGCTAGGAGGTCTACTCCACCATGCCTATGAGGCCAAGTAACCTTCTCCCTTGTCAACCCTCCCTCTGGACAAAGAAAAATGCTTGGTCCTAGAATATCTACAAAAGTCATCAACAAAGATCAAACCACTCCAAACTGTCGAGGAAAGTAAGAGTAGGTGGCACACATCTTTGCATAAATGATGGTCTCCTCGCAAAACAAGAAGATAAAATGGAGAATGCGGTCTGAGTCGAGCTAAGAGAGGAGCCAAACGACCCTTCTCCGATAGATGCTCATCTAAGGAGGATAACTCGTGTGAATCAAAAGGGCTTCTCAAGACTCTAATGTTGTCATGAGGAGTGAGAAAGTCTTCCGAGGTGATGAAAGAAGAATCCAAACCAGAAGGAGACCAAGCTCGACACTTGGTCACCTTAATCGACAAACCAATGGCAAAAGCTCCGCTCGAAGATCCTCAAAACTTGTCCTACCAAAGAAATGGATCTCACAATATGAGTATCGTCGTGTAAAGAAAAAACAAGACATCTTGGATGGAGAACCGCCACCTTTTGCAAGGTTTAAAAATGAGTCATGGCGAACAATGGACTTCCTAGAGGATCGCCTTGTCTAGTACTTGTCTCGGATCATACTACCTTCACCTCTTGCACTAAAGAACAGTGTAAATATATAGAGAGATAGCAACACCATAAAATGTCTCAACAAAATATATGAGTTGAGAAAGTGGAGGACTCGCATCAACAACTTCGAGAAGATGACGTCTCTCGAAATGCTGTTGAAAGCATTCTCCACATCTACATGTAGAATCAGCCAACCGGGCTGAAGCTTCATGGACATACAAAGCGTGTGCATCATGATCTCGATATCATCTCTGACACCCACCTCGTACTGATAAGACTGCAGATGTTGTTGCAAATGTATCTATATGTTGAAGCACGATTGACAAGATTGAGAAAGACCTCTCTCACTGCTAGAGGATGCATGCTTCCGTCGTCCTTGCACATCGCGAGCAACCTACTAGTCACCAAAACCTGAACTATGCGTGGATGCACCATACCACGAGCCAAAGCCGAGCACACTGTGAAAAATTAAGAATCCCGGACCTTTTCGTAAGCACATGATTGGTCATACAATAGCTGTTCATAATGGACAAGAACACATACTCGTAGTATCTCCTAGATCTAAGCACTACCACAAGTACTCATAACCCATACTCGAAGGACCACCAGCTGCTAGACTAAGGGCAGTCATGAAAGCACGAAAAAAGGAGTCTCTATCTAGAACAAAATACTTTGACGGCTGAAAAGATAAAATCTCAAGAGAAGATGACAAAAGATGTTGAGGGTGTAATCGGCTAAACTCGAGAACAATATCATTTGTAGGAGGAACCGCCACCAATGGACATAAAGCTCGAGCAACACAATTGAGCTCCTCAACTCGACCAAGTAGCAAACAACGTCTGAATCGTCTCTTCTCCTAGACCTCCTCCGAACTAGACATGTCGTGTTGACCTCTACTTTGCAGGTTCTTACATGATGAGTGCACTACTGGATTGGTGTTAGTGGAACGAGGTGGTACGTAACTTCATTTGCATATTCAAGGCGTAATACGTCTGCAGGCTACTAGTCCTATGGCAGCTAAGAAGCATGTCACGATAGTTTTGGGTTAGAAAGGTACAGCTAGACCGTTAAGAGTAGAAGTTTGCATCAAGAACTTGAATAACAAAGGTTTACATATGTTCGTGGGAATGCTTGGATATCGCATGAAGGATAAGTCTGAAAAGTATAAAAAATGACATGCTTCGAGATGACGAGGAGTTGTTTACTATGTTTGGAGTTGTCGATACCAAGAATAGGATAGAGCTGAATGCTAATAATGTTCTACAGCGTGCTTTATAATACAATAATATAGGAGCCGTCATCCTTTGGCTGCAACGCTGAGAACCTGCCTACAGTCCATGATAAAATCAAGGAAGTACACTCTCTCTCGTAAGTGGTTAATCAGTTCTGGTATTGAACGTATGTGATCAGATTCACTATGGAAAGTCTCACATTTCTGAACTCTCCGAGTCACATCTAGTGGAAAATCGGTGTCCTCAATCTCATACCATTCATGTTTTACTCGAGTATATCCTGATTTCTGATGCACTAGAACGTTCTCTTGGAGCACACTATCATGATACATCCATTTCAGAAGACCCAGGTATACAAATACTACCTCAAGCCATAGTTCATTTTCTCATTAATTTTGGCTTCTCTTTTACATAAACTTCTGCTCTTCTAGGTCACACACGGAGCTGAAATGAGCAACAAGAACTATGACGTCTGGCATGTATATGAGCAAGAGGAGCAGCCAAACTTCAAAATTTAATCGCTCTAGTATTCATACTATAGAGGCACATGACATTAAGAGCCTCCTAAGTGAGCACTCGTAACTCGATAGTTATTTTGGATTAGTCGATCAGTGTATGAGACAATGAAGAATATCTCCACGTACAAGAAGATGAACAAGCCAGTAATTGTAGTTGAGACCAAATATGATAAAAAATTACATACATAAAGAATAAAGTTTCAAGCCAATGATTGTCTTTTCATTCTAGACGTAAATATGACTAAAATGTTCATAGTTGTGCATCTTGATTGCAATGATATTACCGTAAAAGTATTTAGAACTTCTCATAAATTTAATTATGTTAACGGCAAGAAAGAGTATTGTAAATCAATATTTCTATTGATTCTAGGATACAATGACTGCTCATAAATCACAAGGGGTAAGTCTTGCTGGAAATATTATGTTGGTTATTAAAGATGCATCTAGGCTTGAATTCATTTATGTTATGTTGAGTAGAGTTACAAATCAATCCTGTTTACGTGAAGTATGAAATTTATCGCCTGACGATTTCAAAGTTTCTGGTAACCATTGATTTGTTTTTCTGATGATTTTATTATAGAATGACCTATCAGAACACAAGTTATTCTTCTAATGCTCATTGCAGTCCATCCTTGAGCAAGCGGACTACTAATAGACCTTCTAATTCTAGACCTATGACTGCACATGTCCCTTGACCCGATTTTTCTTTTCTTCTTAGACTGCAAGTGAAATGTTCTACTGTTGATTTTGTTCGTATGTTGATGATTGAGAATCCAAAGAACATTGAGCTTCCTTCCAAGTCGGCTACTGCTCGTCAAATAAGCTATGCCCAAAGTTTAGACTTGGAATCATCTGATTATGAAGAGCTAGACCTGTTACAAATTTCAAAGTTGATGATGGCAAGATGGGTTCTCAGTTTAATACTTTACACAATAATGAACCCGCCTCTGATGAGTTGTTATTCCTTATGCTAGTTATTATGTTTGTTCATTTATTTAACTTAAAGTTTTAATATCATGAGATAACCTTCTACTCTGATTTATGTTACAAGATTGCAAAAGGAAGTTCTTCGTTTCAAGGAAAGTGAAATTTGATGCATCTGTTCTTACAAAAATGCTGTTCTCAAACACTATGTCCTTGGATCCACACTCTAGACCAGAGCCTTTGTCCTTGGATATCTAGTAATGAATGCATATATCCATGTAGCAAGCATAACATTCCACATGCTTATATGATCTTTAGCAATGTCAGCACACTTTGCACCGGAGACTTTGTCCTTGGATATCTATTATTGAATGCATATATCCATATAGCAAGCGTAACATGACACATGCTTATCTTTACCAATGTCAGCACACTCTGCACTAGAGACTTTGTCCTTATATACCTAGTACTGAATGTCTATAACCATGTAGCAAGCATAGCATCCCATATAGTTATATGGTCTTTAGCAATGCCAAAACACTTTGCACTAGAGACTTTGTCTTTGGATATCTAGTACTAAATGTCTATATTCATGTAGCAACCGTAGCATCGCAAATGCTTATATTGTCTTTAACAATGCTAACACACTCTGCACTTTAGATTTTGTCCTTGGATACTGGATGCTAATAACAATGTAACAAGTGTAACATCCCACATGACCTTTACTCAAGGGTTCACTAACAATTTTGTTATAAACACGTGCAAGTGAAAATAAGATATCTTAAATTATTTTCAATAAAATTTTAAAAAGTGATAAAGCTAAAATAGACTATTTTCTTTTTAATACATTTTAAAGTTAAAATAAAATATTTTATATTTATATTTTTTTAAGTAAAGTATTTTTTTAAAATAATTTGAAAAAGAAATAGGGGTACCTCTTGACTCGTAGGTGTTATCAGCAAAATATAAAGAGTTGACCCCTCAAGGACCTTTAGCAATGTCAGCATACTCTACACTATAGACTTTGTCCTTGGATACCTAATACTGAACGCGTTTAGCAATGTCATCACATTAGCAATGTGGGATGCAACATCACTCACAAGCAATGTTTATAATTGAACTTAAGACCTCTACTTCCCAAGTAGATATTCATATATAGATGTTCAATGTAATTCTTTTCCTGAAATGTTCACTTCGGAAACTTGTTCATTTTGATTGTTTCTTTTTAGTTTCTTGTTGATTGTACATTGAGCTTTTTTACTTTTTAGTTTTCAGTCTTCCTCATTCTTTCTTACGGTGTACAGAGTGAGTTCTTTTTTTACCATGGAGATGGAGTCGGCGCATGTCGAGATGAGAGCGAAGACGGTTGATGTGCGCATGTCGACATCTGCTCAATCAGGAATGTAGTCTTCCTCCTTTATTTTTTTCTTTATTCATGTTTCTGTCTTTTTTTCTGTTTATTTTTTCTGATTGTTCTTTTTTGTTGTTATGCAGAGTGAGCTTCATGCATATATGCACGATGTACGTTATGCTCTCTTAAATGCATGAGAATTTTTATGATTTTTGTTATATTATTGGTTTAGTTACTTAGATTTTTCTCTCACGTTATTTTTTATGTTTTCTTTATTGGTTTGGTGAGACCGATATGATTTAGGTCTATGTTCACAACTATTAGGACTTCTCCTCTTGTTAGCATCCGTGGACCTTCTGCTCAAAGACATGTACTTCGTATTCTTTGTTTATTTTGTGATTGTTCATTTATGACGGGTTGAGTCTATCATCAATCATGCTCGTGTTTGTATGAGTGCTGGACCGAGACGTCCATCTTTGATTGTTACTCAGTCTCATCGTATCACTTCTTTCATAGTTTCTTCATAATTGATTTCTCCTTCCTCGTCAATCATCGCTCCAATTGATAGAGCTGGAGGTTGGATTTGGTTACGTTCCTAGACATATTCTATTTTAGATTTCTTTTCACTTGATTGACGTCCACCTCGTCTCTTTCATTTTATTTTTTTTGCATTGAGAGTAGATGTTAGACGTGTCCTTAGATTGTTCTTAAAATTTTGGCTGCATATCTTTTTGATGAGTATGCTTCGTAACTATTTTTTCTATTTTTGAGATGATGTATAAGATACGACCGAGAAGGGAAGTCAAGTCAACGTGAGGTTTTATCTCGACTCCGTCGATTCATATGTGATGATTGGGAGTATCTACATAGAGATTTCTTGGATAGCTTGTCAGACAGAGATGCAAACCATGCAGTTTTCCGAACATGGAGTCTGCTCTTGTAATGTGACCGTCATGAAGACTTCAAGTGTTTTTTGAGCAGACTTTCTTGAGCTCAAATTCCATCGATCCAAAGATCAAGCTGTTGCAAGTTTTCCAAAATTCGAAAAAGAAATACGTCTGCAGCTGAAGCAATACAATGCAGGATTCACATCGTCACATATACAACGAACACATCAAAGTCTATACACTCCATGTACCACTGGTTTTCAGAAGATGAGAATTGTCGCATGACTGAAGATATTTCGGATAAGAAAAAATCCTCGACCTTGAATCTCTAAGAACGAGCCACTTGCCAATTGTCTCAATAGAATAGAAGGGACCAGCAAGACATTGAAGACAAGTCATCGTGCCAGGAAAAGAACAGACCAAGAGAACATAATCCAAAGCTAGAATAAGAAACTATGAAGGGTCTTCAGTATGCATAAGCTTTATTCCTATAGAGGTCAACGTCATGAAATGAAAGACATCCGTTTAGCTACATCGTGTAAGGAAGAACAGTTTCAAGAACAAGAAAGGAAGGAAAAAACTAGAATCGTGGCAACAAGTAGCTTGTATACGATGAAAATCATACAATAGTAAAGACAAAAAGCTATTGTCAGAAGGAGTACTATCTTGGAGATCAAGTATTTTCACAGGAGTAGCAATGGAAATAGGCAAGGAAGATTGCACTAATGTCTCTTCATAACCGGATAACGGCGATAGCGAAGATAAAGCCAAATCGGTTTACAAAACTTTATCCCTCGAAAAAAAGATAAGGAGGGAAATGAAACTCATCTATGTATGTTGATCGTGAGCGAACGAGACAAATATAAGAAGAAATATGCCAAAGATCTTCAAAGATCACAACTGCAATCTTCTCTCTATCAAAAAGAATAGAGAAAGTCGTCTTCCGACGAATTGCAGCAAGCTCAAAAACATACAAGTCAAAAGCAGACCTAGAGCGAAATGCAGGAAAGTTAGAAGACAAGAAAGATATTCGACGTCCAACCTAATAGCGACTAGTCGTCATGTTCCCTAAGTACTGAAGACTAACACGCGAAGTAAACCTTTGTGCGTACACCAGGTGCAAGTAAGAAAGTCCACGCCAAACCCACTTTCAGAAGTGCCAAACATTTGTTCGAAGAGCAAAATTCCTAGGAGCAGCCCATGAGTGAGTAACCTTGAGGTTGAGCAGGAGAAAGCACGGGCAGTGGCCACAAAAGCAGCAAACACCGCTAAAGGTCACGGCTTCTAACGACTTAGCTCCAAATGGCCGTCATGAAGTCACTTAGAACAGATAAGAATAAAAAGTGGACACAGCTTGTAAGCTCCAGAAGCCCGTCTTCTAGACACTAACAAACCTTGCTGCGATGTGAAACGACCAACGTCCAAAATGACAACCGAAAAAACTTGATAGATCTTTTTACCCAAATCTAAACGTCTCACATGAATTCAGGAAGTCCCTCAAGTATAGCCAAGCATCATATTGCGTACTATCTGCATGTATCCTCCAGTGAGCATAAGGAGAAATCCGTACGATATTACCCGCAGGGCCTTCCACGTTAAAACCCATTAAGCACGTTTATTTTGCAGGTTAATCAATGAAAAATCTCCAAAGGAAATCAACCGGTTCTTATATTGAATCTTCTATAATTGAAAAAAGCTTCATGTTTATCCACATACATTGCAGTGAACAATATCGAACTGCAAAGTCGAGAACCAAAAGACTCTTGCCCGAAGCATGCTTGCTCTTGCAGGAGGAGGGAATGATTCTCAACTTCTCTTTACACCCACATTTGTGGTTTAAGGTTGACTCCCCTGATCTTCTCTTTTTCTGTGTTTGGCGCGAATCCAGTCCAAGACTTTGTGGCTTGCGATTGTTACACTCTTTAAGAAAACGTTTATAGAGAGCCTTAGAAGCCTAAAGTTGTGGTCTTCCGAGATACTAGTAACCAAACATTTCTAAGCTGTTTTGAATTCTCCAATATAGCATCAGCAGACAACGTAGAGTCTAAGTTTGTTTGGTATAAAAACTGAACAAACAATTTGTGTAGAATCCAGTCAAGGGAGAACTCTTTGTATTTTGCTGATATCACGTTCGGTCAAGAGTTATTTTTCTTACTATTTTTTTATAATAAAAAAGAATTCTCAAATAAATTTATTTTTTATATAAATCATCTTAATTTTACTTTTAAAAATTATAAAATTATAAAATATGTAGTTTCATCATTTTTTCCTATTTAACTAAAATAATAAAAAAGAATACTAATTTTACTTACACTTGTTTATGACAAAATCCTTTAATGTACACCTCGACAGAATCCATCTATTAGAGTTGTGAAGAATACATCTCGAAAGGTGGATACTGTACAACTTTGATTAAGTCTTTTCCTTACTAGCTAGAATTCGTGGCACCTCCAAGGTTCGATTATGCTTCTACTGTAGCAAGAAAGTGACTCAAAGGATAATTTCCTGCCCATGATCCATTGTTTACTTAGTGTATCTTTGATCATTCGCTAGTAATAAAAACCCAGTTCACTATAAACTTGAGAATTCACATTGTAAACAACTCATACAGAATTGAAAGAAGTGAAATTGCTAAGCTTACATGTTTGCTGGCATGAAATTGTGCTGAGCAATTTGAAGAGTTACGCATGAGTGAAAGGAATGCATTTCATAGTAATACGATGCACTACAAGTTGAAACATTACTATGAAGTATGAGCTTTCCACATCATTCATTTCACGAAGGCAAAAACACATGATCGTCTAAGTTAGAGTAAGTAATACGTATTCAGAAAGTGAGCACACGTGCATATATATTCACTTCTTCAAAAGTTTAGAAGAGAGAATAAGCAAAAGGGTTTTACTTAATCTTTTTAAATTATTATTTAATCCTTCCGTTCGAAAAGAATATGTAATAAATTGATTATTTGATTATTTGAGCTAAGCAACCTGTTGCACTTATATCCTCCAAGGCACGTCTGGACTCTCTGCAATTATGGGTTAAGTCATACTCCTTCCGCACGTGTTGATCCAGTTAACATATATCAATTAGAAAATTTTTATTATTTTTATCTATTTAAAATATAATTATTATCTAACATTAAGAGAACAAAAGTTCCCAAGAAGTTCAACGAGCATGCATATTATTCACCAAAAGTGCTAAATGAATCTACGTGATATTTTCAGATGTAACCGATATCTGTAGCCTAAGGTAAAACATGCGTCTCCGATGAGCTATTCTGCTGACACAACATGCAATATTAGCAAGTGTGTATATTCAGGCATTATTCAGAAATTAAAGTGTATCAAAATTGCATTTTCTCGTTCGTTCTGTATGAATATTTTTATGGTAATTTCAGGACTGCTCTATATACTACATTTACAAAAAAAAATTGTTTCTTTTTTTACCAACTGTAAAGAGTAGAGAAAGCTGATATAAATAACGGAGACAGATTTTTATTTCTTTTTTGTCCAACTATAACGACTGGAGAAGGTAAACACAAATATCGAAGAAGAAAGGATTTTCGACCTCTTTCGGCCAAGTGTACCTAGAAACGAGAAAAAGATGATGAAATGTAAGAGGAGAATCTAATGCTTAAACTAAGAACTTAAATTTAGATATATACATACGCCTGCTTAAATCAGAGTGATACTCTCTCTAATATCTCTTCCGCAGCACCATAATCACTACTGTAGCGGCTACGGAGGTGGTGATGAATTGTTACAAAATGCCATCAAAACGTAAAAATGAAAAGAACTAAACTGGAAATGGAATTGCAAGGATATGCGTTAATGATTTATCCGGATTTTTTTTTCTTTTTTTCTTTTCCAAGTTTCACAGTGGCTCTTTCTCTGTACTCCTCCCTTCTTAACCATCTCTTAATATTACGTATAGCACTGGGAAAATTTCCGTCAGAGATCGTATTGTCACAGGCAGGCAAGGTGAAATCACGAGCACATACGAAAATTTCTCCTATGTGTTTTACTCAAGCTAATGCACTGCATGGCGTGTACTTACAGGCAGCGTAAACCATGCACTCGGGAAGTGGCTTACATGCATAAGTCACCGTCGAGCAATATGCTTACGCTCGTAAGTCCAGTACGAGCAACGCATTACCCTATACAAAATACACTACACAACAAAAGTAATTCTCCTCTTCTTTTTCTTTTTTCACAATCAAACTATAGTCATCCACAGCAACCATGGAAACTGCCCATAGCAGTTTCCATGGTTGGTTGCTATGGGTGACTATAGTTGGATGGATGGATAAAGCAAGCATCCATCCAACGACGTGGAAGCTTTCCTTGCTCTTTTCCATCTTGAGATATGTCGTTTTCCTCTTCCACAAGGAGCTGGAGGGTTGTTTTAACTCACAATCATACTGGGAAAAGGAACCACAAGGGCATAGTTTACGTAGTGGTCTGCGGCATGACTCACGGCAGTAAGGTTGCCACTGCGATCATATCAGATGAGACGTAACCGCAAATGTTTGACGGTAAACGATAGACCGAGTGGAATCCAACCATCTCAACCATCTAAGGTTAGTTAGTTACAATCTGTGATCCTAGATCCTTACCAACCTTGGTTAAGTTGATTGGGTAAGGGAGCCCATTATCGTGGATCAAGTTCTCAGGTACAGATGCTTGCTTTGAAAAGCACTCGACCGACGCTTTCTGTAACGTGTTCGCTGATTCGGACTTCGTCTCCGTTACTCCAACTTTTGGATTACTTTATAAAGTGGCCTGAAACTTTGTGTTCCTCCCGGACTGTTGTTCTTTGAAGTCGACCAATGCCATGAGACACCAAGTGAATAAGGATGGAAAAAATACGAGGAATTTTCAGGGAACATGTATAATAATCACCTTTTCATCTTCAGATGGAGAATGCATCATGTAATAAAGAAATACAGTATTTAATTAAGAAATGTTTGATAAATGTTTATCAATAATTAGTGCCCAAAAAAATTCAATACCAGGTTCTCTGTCTTGTAGTTCAAAAGCATGTCTTCACACGCTATGGTTATGGGCTATTTCTGGATCTCTCTGTAATTCTCAGTCTGTTTATTATTAGTATTTATAAAAGAAATATAATATATAACATCAATTTAGTGTAAATTAATGATATTTTCTGTATATTTTCTGGTAACATGAAAAAAGTAAATTTCTCCGAAGTCTAATTTATGCTTCATAGGCAAATTAGAGGGATTTTACCAAAGCAGGAGGAACATGCATATCATCTCTCTAAGAATTCTTGCTACACATTCTGTGGTAACTTACCTGTAGTTAAGTAGAGGGAGTTTTGACTGCGTGCCTTTAGTTCGTATGGAGGTTTTATTTCTATGTATAGAGTATTAGTATTGTCTGGAGATTAGTGTCTCCCAAGCAAGCGTCAAATTCTAGGATCAACTGATGGTCACTTTGGCAGTTCCATGCATATGTTGTACATTTTACACTACTTTGAGCTTGGGTGAACTTTTAATTTGTTTGGGGAAACGATAAATTCATCTTGGGGGCCATATTAGGGGCTGTCAAAGTTAAGCCGAAGTATTCTTGCAACACGGAATGGAGAAAATGTTCAACTCTGTATTGAACCGCAGTTCGTTGTGGGTCGCACTTATGAATTGAGAGTACAAAGTTTTCATTAATTACTTTTTAGCGACTATCACCTGAAATCATTATTTTAAAGAATAAATGTCTTTGCTGTAAAAATAAACGGACAAAACAGATGACAACTCAATAAAAAAATGCATCGCTTAAAGATTTCAATTTTGACACCCCTATTCTTACTACAGATGAAACTTGCATCTCCGATCCAATCTCTGACAGTACTCAGCTATAAAGTAGTGGTTGAGAAGGTAAGTGTGAATAGAACGAGCAGCTCTCAAGTACACATGGAAGGGAAGAAACGAATCAAACCTTAGCTTTTTAGCTTTAGCCTTGTTGGAAACTTTAACAAAGTATGATAAATGTAAGAAATAAGATTTTGGGGCTAGCCTACTTCTGACATGAAACTTGACAAGACTATTCTTAGTTTTACTTAATAGGCATCCAAAGTCAGATCGGGAAAGGATGAATAGAGAAAGAATTCAGGGTAGAGGTTGACTTTGACTTTGATCAAGATGGGAGGCGTCAATACTTACGTTTTACAACTGCATCATAGACCAAAGGAAAAAAGTCTCTTTCTTGCACTAGTTCGTTTTGTAAGACTAAAAAATAAAAATAAAAATTTCTTACTAAAATAACAATAAAATAAAATATTTAATAACTATTAAATATTGAACTGGTTAGACCAGTACGGAGATGCGGACCTAACCGAAAGCACAAACAGGACATAAATGCTTTCAAAATTACAAATGCGAACACTTGTTACCGAACAGAAGTTAATAAAAATTTTAGTTTATTTTAAATATTATTTGATTTTTTAGTCTTTCTGACATATGCATGCATCATGAACTTCCACAAAAAGAGACGAAAATACATCAATAGAACAAAAATAATGATGTCAAAATGGTTTGGCTTGCAATCTAAAACGATATATATTTTTTGCTTGAATTCGACTTGTCGGAAGGCATTCTTATTTATCAATGGAAAAAAGAATTAATTTATGTAGGCTCTACTTTTAATCTTCAGTCTTTCTCCGTGAAAGTTCCTATGGTACCAGTTCATATTTGGTTACCTGAAGCTCATGTGGAGGCACTCACGGCTGGATCTGTAATCTTGGCAGGAATTCTTTTAAAATTAAGAACCTATGGTCTTTTAAGATTTTCCATACCCATGTTTCTTGAAGCGACACTTTCCTTTCCCAAAATTTTATTAAGTAGTTATACCTCAAAACATAAACAGTTACAAGTAACTAAAAAAGTCTTTTTTCTCCAGATAAAGTAAACAATTCTTTCTTAATAAAATTTTAATTAAAGAAGTAATTAGAAAATAAAACAGCAAGTACAAATATTAGTAACAAACCCCAATAGAGGCTGGTACGGTTTAATTCTACACTTTTTATTGTTTGGATTTGGTTGTGTCATAGTTCTAAATTTTTTAAGTTTATCGTTGAATAAACTGCATGGCTGATATTGCTACTAAAAAGAGAACTGTAGGTACAGCTTTATAAAAAGTATTTTTAAATATAATTAACAATTAAACTCAAATTCATTTACAATACTACATTAAAATGTTGTCAAAACCAATAAATTAAAACTAAAATGCGCGGAACAACTCTCATGTTGCTTTAAAGATTCTTCTCTCACAAATAAGAAATTTATAAATAAAATACAAAAATACACAATTTGAACCTAAAATAATAATACATACCAATCAAATAAATAAATAAATATTAAAATATGCATATACCTCCTCCATCTGAAGGCGAAAGAGTTGATAATACAAAATCTACATGCTTCATGCTAAAAACGAACCAGTCGAGGCACTCCGTGTAAAGATATATGTGCCATCGTGGTACAAACCTCTCTCGAGCAATACTGGTGTTGCTCGAGAAGTCTCACTTCTGGCAGCATCTCGATCTTGAAAGAACGGGACTATGACTCTCCACGTGCGAAAGGCTCTTTGACTCAAACTGGGAAACTCTGCATACAATCGTAGGTACCAGACCTTCTTTTTCAACGTGTGCAAAGAAGAATGCGGTTGGTGCACACGAATCTTCAGCTGTGTACATGCTACACACCATCGTCTTTTCCACGAGGATTTGAGTATATTACTGTTGGGAGACATTTATAAGTTCATTGATCATTCTGAACATTTTTACTGTTTTGGCAGTGACCTAGTTCAACCAGCAAGTTTTCAGTGAACGGGATGGTATACTGCTATAATTCTGGGATGAATGTTGTATGAACGCATCTCTCAGGCGTGAAAATTCCACAAACCTACTTGTAGTGTTACTGGTAGATACTGGTTATTCCAGTAGGAAGAGTCAATCCTGAACTCAAGATAAGTAACTTACAGCATCCTCATCTCTTTCCTCGTGAAGAAGTTGCTTGTTTCACATACGAAGGGACTTAATCTGCTCAGATTGACTCTGGATAATTTAAACCAAACGCTAGAACTTACTTGATCCACTTCCACGACCGAGGAGGTCATGTCATGTATGAACTCTTCAAATAGGCAACTTATTGTGGAAATAGGCAACTTATAATTACACTCGTGAACGGGGACGAACAATTCAATGAACCAAGTGTCGACCATGAGTACACGATTAAAGTATGCAGGAGTCTTTACTGTAACTTGTTCGCGGAGCTACCTGCATTCACTTTTAAGCAAGACAATGTACTATCGTTTCAAGCTCTCGCCAACCTACAGAGGATCTCTAAAACAGTACGGGTTAGTGTACAGTGACATCTCACCCAACAGCAAAGTCTGAGGTGAAACCCCTCTACTGATGCGGACAATGCGTGATTGTTGGCTACTCTGATTGAAGTTCACGAGAACCAAGTGACGGTGCAAGAACTTCTGTGCGGAAGGCTGGGAGTGAGCTTTGCTACAGAGGATCCGCAATTCACGTCTCACAAACCAGACGTAACAGAACCAGAACAGACGTTGTGCAAGCCAGCGATGTACGTTATCTGGATCATACCTCATCTGGACGCAAGAGTTAACAAAAGAACTCCCTAGAGCCCTCCCTCCAACAAGAGGATAGAAGAAGTCGTGAATCACACGACAACTTTCACTAAACCCTATCGACCAACAGAGAGACAAGACGAGAGCTTCCTCACCTTCTACGCTCTCAATACATAACAGTCCACGAACTCTTCAAGGCTTCCAAGTCTGAAAGTTCTGCTTGAGTGAACTGCATTAAAACCCCAACGAGGTTAGAGCTCTGAACAGACTCGAGACAAGTCATCTGCTGGATCTTTCAAACACAACAAGCTCTATATGTGCCAGCTCTTCAAACTGTTTCCGGATATGGTCGAAATTCCTCTCAGTCTTCAACAGCGGGGCGACAACTCATACAATGGGGCTGCAGTAAGTAGTCATAGTGATAAGGGAAGAACATTATAAGGAAATCAAACAAACTGGTTAATATTGGACACGGCAAAGGCGACGGATTCGTCAGTGCTGTTTCCAGTATAATCCGACCATGCCACACGAAGCTTAAAACTCATATTCAGGTATGGGCAGAACACACTAAATTTGTGATGGTCTTCCTCGAGAACTTCAGTCCAAAGGGGACTTTCCAGAACGTTGGTTCTCTAGATCGTACAGTGCAACTGTCTTCCTTGAAAGACCGTCAGTCAGTCAGTCAATGGTCGACGGGCAGATTTAGGACCAACAGACCGATACCAGACCAGAGTTGATAAAACCCAAAGGATAAACCAGTTTCTGCTATAAGTAGAGTATATATATCTGGTGGATATAAAACGTCACCTAATCCTACTCGCATAGCTTACTACTGCCTGGCCACTTTTCTATAGTAGAATCTCTTTGAAGAGCTTCGGGTGACCACCGTTGGATGCTACGATCTGGGCCTTGTAACAAATGGCAGTTCCAACAGAGGAGATTTCTTTCCCTCACAAGTGCGGTACGAGGTTCGAACCAGTGGATGAGGATATACCGACCGAGCTTGAATGGATTGACCGAACTAATCGATGGGCTCTCCGGAGTTCAGCTTTTTCCGTGAGTGCTCGAGGTCCACCGGGTTGAACCTTGTGGTATACAACGGAATCCAAAGGGTAACAGACTCGCAGACCTCTTCTTTTCTCTTTTAGTCGGTTAGCTCGTGTGAGGCTTCACCTTTTGCGTGTTGGACTGCGCTTTTACTCAGCGGCTTTGTCGGTCTTACCTGTCACCTTGGACGGCTTGCCTCCCCAACAGATGCCCATCCATGTGCTCCCCACGCGTAGGCTCGTTCATTCATTCAGTCATTTCTGCTCTCGAATCTGACCCTCCCGGTTCTTCGTCTCAGTAACTTTTCATTTACCGAACGTGTCGTTTACAGTTCTTCTTCCTCAAGATACCGGATATGCTATCTGGTGGCAAGATGTACGACTAACTCTCAACATGTGCTAGTCTTTTCCTCTAGTTAGGTACTAACCATAGTGAATTATTATTTAAATTCCCCTTGAATTATTTCACATTATAATTAAATAAAATATGCATGTAATATGAGATTTTTGCTAGAGAAAAAAAGGCCACAAATTAGAGAAAAAATTTTGGATGCAGATTTGTTGTGGTCAGAGGGAAATGGGTTTTAGAACTGGGTTGTAAACAGAAAACGTCTTTTAATGTAATTTGGCGTTATATATTATTTTATGTTAACTGAAGAAAGAGATGTGAGAAATATGGAGAAAACACAAAAAACGAGAGCACAAAGACTCACTTCCGAGAGTACAAGTGAGGGATGCTGTAACCAAATATATATTAATATATTATATAGACTAATATATTATATACTGATTTATTATCTAAATCGTGTACACATTAGGTAATAAATTAGGCTTTGCATAGATGGAAGAGGTGAATATGCATGAGTGTCACACTTTTGAATAGAAGTATAACTATACATTCAAGGTTTTTCATAGTCACACTTGGAAATATGCAATGGTATGTGTAATTATTTTTTAAGAAAAATTTAATCATAAAATAAAATAAATTTAAAATATTGTTCTTGATACATTTATTATCTGATATAAAACTCAATTAGCTTGTTTGCAGCCCCATCCGTCCGTAGCTGGGGTTGCATGAAATCGAGTCTTCCTGCCGGGAGGACTCAGTCCGTGCAAAGGAAACAGCATTCGGGTTTGCAGAAAACTCCACGGCGGAAAAAATCTAAATAATGGCATTACGGACAAAGAAAAACCATAAGAGAAGGACAAGAAAAGTTTCATTAAACCTCGAATATGAGTATAAAAAGCATGAGAAAAAAAATCCTTTTGTCTACACTGTGTTCTTTGAGTCTAACCGTCTAAGGAAAAGATTCTCTTCTGCACCAAGAAACCCCTAAATCTTCATTTTAATATGTGAATACTAATTAGTTCCTTTTGAGATGAATCATAACTTGTAAAGCTAGTGAATCATTTAATTTGATACTTTATTTCATAGAGTCCAAATTAGGATGAAGAAGTAATGACCAGAAACATTTTCTGCATAGAGGTTAAATTTTGAGTTCTCTGAAAGCAAACCCACAAAAAATTTTATTGTGGGTTACCAGGAGAACTCGTAATCCTACTTGGGGTTTAACGGGTTGTCCTTAATTGTTTTAAGTTTAGAGTATACAAAATGAACTAATTATATTTATAAACGCTCTGTCATAACTTGTCCACTCTTTGAGAACAGAAACTATTATCTGGAAAGTGACTTTTCACTTTTGTTCGGCTGTATTATTTTCTCCTCACTCAAACTGGTATTGGACCAGAAAAGATCGAATTTTATGTCCTTTTCCGCTCCCACGCTAAAGAGGTCACTTTGGATGTAATAATATCATTTTCTATATGATTTGTTTTGTTAGAGATCATATAGTTAGAAGTGATAACTGATACCGTATAAAGCCCCCTAACAAGGAAACTTCCTTAAGCATGTCTTCTGCCTGCCCTTTCGCAAATTCTCCTTTTATGGAGAGAATATTATCATTTACCTTAAGGATATTCTTTCAATTATCAGTTTATTTCTACAGACTGGTGTATATAAGCGTAACACAACGTATATTCTCTGTTTCTCTCAGTGAAACTATTAGGGGTGTCGAAGTTAGAACTTTTTTCAAATATTCTCTTCTTAGAAGGAATTACCACTTGAACTAGGTATTTACGGATGTTTCATCACAGACTGCGAGTGTTTCTTATTTATTTCTTGTTTGTTTTGCATGTAACTTTTTTCAGTAGAAAAATCTACTACTCAAAGTAATAGTTTTAGATTTCAAATGAATAATAACATTAATGAAAACATCATACTGGAAACTTATAAGCGTCATTTTCAACGATCCTCAGTTTTAAACAAAGCTAACCGACGGTAAATTATAGTTTTTTTTCCTTCTTTACGTTATGAATATTTTTGCTTAAATTTGAAACGCTTCTTAAACATTTTTCTTCTTCCAGTTGTACATGCTCATATAGATGCAAAGGTGAGAAGAAATTGATGCGCTTTCATGAGTGAATCTAAGATTCGGTCTTCTTGACATGTAGATTTTGGTAACATGATTGGACACACGAAAACATGTGCGGAACAAGTCTTGCTTTTCTTGGCTGATCTGAATATATATGATTCTCCAACAACGTGCAAGCAACAGAACAGGTAAGGACCTGCCCCTCACTCACTCACTCCGGACTATCATGTTGATATGACAACTTTCTGTGCAAGACTTCTGAAAATCTCTCTTGATATTACATGGAGACCAGTGCAGTTAAGATATTAATGAAAGTCCGTGCAGCTGAGAGGATAATGTTTTCATTATCATCATAATATTATACCAGTGGAATTTGAAGAAATACATTAGGGGTGTCAAAGTTGAGAGTGAAATATTCTTCAAGGACAAAGAGTGAAAGAGCCGTAATATTGCAGTAGTTAACTTTGTATGGAAGCGCACTGAGTCTAGATTGCGCTTGTGACTCGACACCACAATTCTTTAACAAATACTATTTCAGTTCTGACACTCAGGATAATTACTCAGCGTAGTAGATATTTCACTGACAACAAAATGAATGAATAGCCGTTAAGAAAATACCCGCGAGCATTTTCGTGCAGGTACCTACGAAGATACCCGCAGGAAATAATTGCCAAGGTCTGGTTGAAGTCGTAACTCTCTCCCACGGGTGTAGAATCTTTCCTAAAGGGTTCTTCTATTAGTCCGTTAGCTAATAGAGAGTGTCAAAATCCGAAGTGAAAAATCTACCACTGTAGATGGAAATTTTCTTGCAATATCGGTTTTCGTCAAAACTTCAGTGAGTGGAAAGAATAACTTAAAATATCATGATGTGCACCGAATCATATAACATCAATATAAACTAAATTAGATGTAATGACAAATTAAAATTCAAGACTGTAACACTCTCTGCCATAGTAGATTTCACGAAAACTTCCATTAGGTTCTCGTGAGAAATCCTCTCTTTATCGTTTGAACCTAAGCAAAGAAATAAAACTTGCTCGTCTATTATTCATATTTTGACACCCTCTAGTATTATGTGTACATACTCCAGTTAAAAACAATACAAGGTCGTGGTACAGGACATGCTTAGACAAACTAGATGGGTGTAGATCGTCTAGAGATAGAGTTCGAATACGTAAGAAATCACAGGTAAGACTATTAGTTTTAGACTCTTTTGATCTATACTCACAAAAAATTATACCTCTAGCACAAGAGTTAAATAGAATGTGATATGTCATTTTAATGTGCATTTATAAGACACTATTGAGTATCACGTTTGGTATTTACATTCTATTTTATTTGTATTTTATCATATCTGCTTAATATATAGTGATAGATCTTCTTTTACGTTCTTGGTGCTGCTTGCAGTATCTGCACATACACATCATTATACAACATACATCACTGTCAGAGATACATCACACATACACATAACACATGGATGATGTCATACACGTACACAAGTGTATCACAATCGTCTTCCTAACTGACGGTTAGGTCATTCTAACTCTAGATAGTCCCATATCCCAACTACGTGATATCCACTTTCGTGGGTGTAAGGATCAGGAGGTCGAGTGCTACATCGCCTCAACGTTAGTCGTCTGTTTGCAATCCATATCACGCAAAGATCTAATCGGCTATCCTTACTATATACACCGAGGGCAAACTCACCGTCCAGTAGGAACGACACTGAGAGGTGGAGTCAAACACGACATGTGCCAACTTCTCGAACAACCATCACACACCAACATACGAGTTGCTCCATCAACAGATCCACAACATACACCTCAAGCTTGTGCGTACAACCGCTAAGCTTGGGTCCACTGTATTGTCGACGTTTGGAAGATAATATGACACACAATTACGCACATGGTCCTTCCAAACAACACCATCACGGCTCTCTAACATGAGTACTCCAGAAGATAACATCTCATGCACTCGTAAAATAATGCATCATGCGATCACATCCAACTTCGTCGATGCAGTCTGCTGCAAAGAGATATAATCACCAAGATGAAACTTGAAGTCGCATATCGCAACATGTCTCTATGATGAGCAATCACTAGGTCTCAAAAGCTATCGGCATAACTCTTTGAAATGTCTCGGCTCGTTGAGAACATGCTCTCACCCACACTCTCCTCAAGATGAGAGCAGATGTCAACTTATCCTTGAGCTCTACAAAATTTTGCTCTTGCTCATCTCTCCACTGCCAGTCATGGTCCACCTTCATTAGCTTGGTCAATGACTTCGCAATTGCACGAAATCTTTTCACATATCGACGATAGAAGTTCGTCAAACCAACAAATGCTCGAATCCGACTCACATCTGTGGGACGTGAGATACGTGCAATAGTCTCAACTTTCGTCCGTTGAACATCCAACCCACTTGGGTAGATGATGTGACCCATATACTCTACCAACTCCTGGAAGAACTTACACTTCCCAGGGTGTAACTTCAACCCATGAGCTCTCAACTGTTCGAACACATCACGTAAGTGTCTCTCGTGCTTCTCCATTGTAGCACTATAGACTAAGATGTCGTCAATATAACATCTGACAAAATCTAATCCTGCTAGGATCCTGTCCATCATCCTTTGGAACTCAGCAGAGGCGTTCTTCAACCCAAATGGTAAGAACCGCCACTGATACAAATAATCTTTGTCATGAAAGTCAATTTCTCATAATGATGTCTTGGACTTATCTTCTTCTCTCGCCGGCAACTGATGATACCCTACTCGAGGTCCAAAGTACTGAAGATCTTCACATGTCTCACTACATCAAAGATCTCCTCAGATGTCGGCATGGCATACTTATCAGACTTTGTCTGTCGATTGATAAGACGATAGTCTCCACACATCCGTCTATCCGTGTAGTTGTCATACATATCTTTCTTTACGGGCATAACTGCGGCAGATGTATACTCTCCATGCGACATCTCTACCAACTCAACCTCCACCAAGTCTTGAGTTCTACTCTGAATCAAGGCTCTCTCCATGTCATTGTACCTGTAAGGACGTCTAAAGATTGACGTGTCATTAGCCAAGTCGATCCATATACAAGATCCCTCAAGGTATCCAAATCCTTCATACTGAAGGCAAAACAATTTCTGTAGATCTTCAGGAATCTCTGAACTCTTCGTCTCTCCTCTTCTATAAGCTTGGGTCCAATCTCTGACTCCCAAGTGTCATCTGTCACCATGCTAGAGATAGAAGACGAAGTCATTGACTGCTATCTTGTAGCCTCCGGAGCAGTTTTCTTCTGCGCTCCATCAACAACCTCCACCTCCACTGTGCGAAGAACTCATGCAGTCCTAGCTGCAACCTCACACTCTCTCCTACGACATCCCATGATGTCCAAGGATGACGAACTTCGCAAGCCTCGCCGCAGTCTTTACCTCCACTGACATGGTAGACAAAGAGCTCCGAAGCGTCTGAGCAGTAACATCCGTCAATTGCATCCGACGCTGCTCAGTCAATCCAAGACTAACAATCCACGCCAAGCAATTCAAGTCCATTGCTTGATCCAATACTTGACGACGTGAAGCCTCTGACATCGAAGCTACCACCGTCGTATCCGTAGAGAAGCCCATCGTCCCGCTCTTTCTCATCTGCATTGGACTCTACCAACTACTGTAATCGAGCATCCCACACAAGCCCAGATCCTCAATCTTTGAAGCATATGACGCTGAAAAGCTCATCAAAGTGAGCAACGTTGTCATGATTCGTCCCACTGCGTTCACCACTGCCATGGGTGACTTATCGACGACTCTCACTACTTGAGATCATCGCATTGCATCCAAGATGTCATCAACTATGAGGTGCGCTGGTCGTCTCACTGCATCGTGTGCGCGCTTAAGCACCTCTCTCGGTAACAAGTTCGTCCATCACAACCATGGACGATGTGCACGAGATCTCACTCTCGTTGCATCCAACAGCACTGCCGGTCCAACCCAAGACCGCACTTGATGTACACTTGTCATCATCTGTGTATGAGCATCAAGATGTACGCTGGAGAATCCACCTGATGCATTTGGAGATGTCTTAACATCTGTAACATCTCTCAAAACATACTAGATCGCGGTTATGTAAATCCTAACCTCTCTCAGCACGCTGTCGTGTCGGATATTGCGTGAAGGATGTCCAGGAAAACGTGAGGTTCCTGGCTGTGGAGATGTTGTGTGCTGAAACAAGAGACAAGACAGAGAAAAACAACCACGAAAACGAACGCTGCGATATATACACTCCAAATGTATGTACACTGCCGGTTCTTTTTCCTAAAAGCACAGAACTGAGAACCAGACCAGAGCAGTCTGTAACCTGCTTCAAAGCCTTTAAAAATAACCCTTGAATCACAACCCTGACCCAAAACCACCGAAGCGTAGCTCAAAGCAAGAGAAACTTCTCTTTGCTAACAAACAGAGCCACAGCAGTATCACGCGATCCAAACCCAAGTCCAAACCACATTCATGTATAAGCTCTTAGCTAAAGCTAGCTACCACAAGCTGTATATAGCCAACCAGAAGTCTAACGAACTCAAAAGAGCAAAACCCGTAGCGAAGAAACCGAAAAAAGGCCTATCTGAGGACTTCCTCCTTTCGCTGAACGGACTTCAGATGTCGATAGAGTCTCCTCCGCTGACTCCGTTAACCCAAGAAACCTTCAGATCCGACTCCCAACAGCCGAGATATCGCCGATTTTCGGTCGCAGGTGATCGAACCTTCAAAAATTCCTCCCTGCGGCTTAAAACCGCTCACACCGCACAAACGGATCGTCTAAACTGATATCCGTCTTCTCTGGCAGATAGATCTAGCTACCATGAACCCAACAAGACTCCAAACAAGCCGTTTGGAGTTCCCCTTGCAAAACCACGCAAGAAATATGGTCGCATGTTGCAAAAAACTGACGTAAATCAGTTCCCTGTGACTCAAACTTGCTCACCACAACCAAACCAACAATCCAATTCACGTACAGTCTTCTCCTATGCGTACATGAAGACTCTCTGATCGCGTAGGCACCAAGAACGAAGAGCTTGGCTCACCGATCGCGAAGAACAACCCAATCTCAGGTCGCAGACGAACGAAAATATGATGTAAGCGCTTCCATGCGAGCCAATTTCACTCAGAACTCCCAAACCGCCCAATGAAACTTGGTATCGTCTTCAATTTCCTGTAGAACTCTGTGTTCTGATCCCGATGGATCCAAGGACAGCAAGTTTGGACTCCGGAACGGTCCGAACGGTCCAACTCTCCTTCACAGATAACTGAAAAACCCCAAATCTGCTTCCTACGTCTCAATTTCTCTCAGAACATAACCACCGATCCGTCTCTTCCCAAACCGTTTGAACCAGTGCGTAGCCTGCACAGATCTGAACCCAACGACGCCTTGCGCGCTTGCATTGGACTCCTAAATCTCCCGAACCGTCCGTTGACAGGTCGCAGGCGCAAGCTAGCCCCTAAGCTGCCCCCTTGTTACAGTATCTGTACGTATGAAGTTCACCCTGAATAATAAGAAGCAAGACTCTTGCGTCTTTGATATAACGCCTGAAGCCCTAAATACCCAGTCAGCAAGTAACTAGAGGCCTAGCTTGATTTTACCTTCTTTCGAATCGCATAACTTCTACTCTGGATCTCCAAACGAAGTAAACAAGATGCCCATAGAAAGCTGACAATGAGCTCTACCCATCCATGTGATGAAAGTGAAGATCCGAAGTTGCGCCAAAAGCCCGTGAGCTGGGACCTAGCTTGTTTTCTCCATCTTTTGAGTCTTGTAACTTTTCCATTAGGCGTCCAAACGAAGTAGATGAAGTGCCTATGGAAAGTTGACAAGGAGCTCTATCCACTGGTGCGATAAAAACGAAGATCCGAAGTGGTGCCAAAAATCCATAAGCTGGGGCCTAGCTTGTTTTCTCCATCTTTCGAGTCCTGTAACTTCTCCACTAGACGTCCAAATGAAGTAGACGAAGTGCCTATGGAAAGCTGACAAGGAGCTCTACCCATCTGTGCGATGAAAATGAAGATCCGAAATGATGCCAAAAGCTCGTAAGCTAAGGCCTAGCTTGTCTTTCTCATGAGTGTCTTTGGAGAGACAAGCATCGAAGTCTGAATTTCAGATAGGAGCCGGTCCACGACACGACAACGCGTGTGATCTTTACATGGCCACCCAGCTATCACCAAGTGAATGATGTCGACAAACGTGAAATCATGCGTCCAGCAGCGAAATATCTGATGGTAATGTTTGCTGGTATCACTTGAGAGAAGATCACTCGATCCATTGTTAGTTATGACATCAGATGCGGATATGACTTCTCGGATTGAGCAGTTGGAGCAGTGAATAGTTAGTATGGCTATGGCTCAACAGAGATCTGGTTTGAGAATAGAGGTTCCACGTCTTATGGAGAAGAAGGAGTTGACTTCGACTTCATGACTAACGTGACACATATTGAGGCATCTTCAGTAGTGATTCGAGGTGTGGTATGTGCCGCTGAGTCACGAGGTGCATCGATGGAGTTAGATCCACAACGCGAGAAAACTGATAGACAGACCAGACTTCCTCATTCATTCACGTTATTGGAGACATTGAGGAACCAAGTCTATGGTTCTTAAACGGTCTATCGATGATGCAGTGGAGTTGGATGCATCGATGTCCAAGAGTGGAGGTGATGTGAGTCAATCCTCGACGTCCGTGGATGCGACGTCAAATCTACTGTTGGGGATGGCTATAGCAGTTCTACGAGCCCCACTATTTTCAGCCACGGATATGAGAGCATTGGGAGTAAGCTTGACTCTAGTGTTTCAATTGACGGGTACGCTCAATGAGAGCGAGGATGTAGTTCCTTCTAGTGCTAAGGTGGTTCAGCGAGAGACGGTAGATGTGTCCATAAAGTCGAGGATCAAGACGACTACCAGTGATACTTGACAAGCGGCGACTGTCAAGTTAGATGAGTTACCAGCTAGACCGGCGATTGACCGTGCTGGTTTGGCACTATGTGTGATGTTGTTGGCGCAACAGAAGTGATATTTTTTGTTTGGTGGCACCCTTAGGGAAGGTGTATCGTCCACAAAAAATCTTGTTAGACTTTGGAGCCCAGCCGTTGATGTTGAGGAAGACTGCGTGCATTGGTTTGGGTCTGAGGAAGTCCGAGGTGGAGAGATGTCCATTCCAGTTGCAGACATCTCTAGGAGAATCACTGGATACAGCTCTACACATGACGCGCGAGATGTTGATAGTGAGAGTTCGACTAGATCATCCCACATATGACTCTATGGTGAAGACCAAGGTCATCGTTACGATCACAAAGTCTTATGACGTATTGATTGGAGGTGATGTGTTATATCTTATGGGGTTCGCAATCGACTATTGGACGGAGACAACATCTTATAGATCAGGTTGGCAGTCCGGTGAAAGACAAATGAGCAGTTTACCAGTGCGATTCAATGCTAGAGTTGTGACAACGGAGTCCACACCAGAGACGATGACATATGTTACAGAGTTCAGTTCACTCATCACTTGGCCGGACGAGTTGTTAGAAAACAATGCTCATGCGGAGAATACTCCGGTCTTTGAGGAGGTCGAGGACATGTCTAGGATGACTACGGTAGTATCATATGTCTTGGATGTTCCACTTTGAAGTTCGAGTGGAGAGTTGCAACAATATGCTGATCTGTTGGTGTTGTAGGTTTGGGTTGAAGCCTTTGTACCGTTAGTAGAAGAACAGAGGCTTGTTCTTGCTACTGGTCTTATTATCTTATCACTGTTGGATATGACTCCCATGTATGATAGTATATAGAGAAGGGTGTGTGTGTGAGCTGGAGCTGTTTGAAGAGATCAGCACAAGTTTGGCTGCGATATTACAGAGAGAGATACGAGTACAACGATATTTGTATATGGAGAGAGATGAGATTGCGAGATGCATCTCATTGCGTCATGTGGCACGCTTGATGTAGAGATATCTTGAGTTGTTGTCCATATCAACCGTCGGAGGATACCAGCAAGCATTACCATCAGATATTTCATTGATGGGGACGCATGATCTCACGTTTTTGGCACCATTCACTTGTTGATAGCTGAGTGGCCATGTCAACGTCACACGCGTGCTGGAAGAGATCAGGGTTTACATGATCCGAGATCTAGTATGTTTTGAGAGATGTTACAGATTTTACGGTATCTCCAGATGCATCAGATGGATTCTCCAACGGACATCTTGGAGAAAATTCCTTTGTTGGGTGATGCTCCTACACAAATAATGACAAGTGTGCATCAAGTGCGGTCTTAGGTTGGACCGGCAGTGCTGTTGGATGCAGCGAGAGTGAGATCTCGTGCACATCGTCCACGGTTGTGGTGGACGAACTTGTTACCGAAGGAGGTGCTCAAACGCACACACGATGCAATGAGATGACTAGCGCACCTCACGGTTGATTACATCTTGGATGCAAGACGACGATCTTAAGTAGTGAGAGTCGTCGATACGTCACTCATGGTAGTGGTGAACCTATTGGGATGACTTATGACATCGTTGTCCACTTTGATGAGCTTTCCAGCGTCACATGCTTACAGAGATGGAGAACTTGGACTTGTGTGGGATGCTTAGTTACAACAGTTGGTGGAGCCCATGTCGATGAGAGAGAGCGAGCGATGGGTTTCTCTACGAGTATGATGGCAGTAGCTTCGATGTGGGAGGCTTCATGTCGTCAAGTGTTGGGTCAAGCAATGGACTTGAACTGCTTGATAAGGATTGTTAGCTTTGGATTGGTTGAGCAACGTCTAATGTGATCGACAGGTGTTACTACTCAAACACTTTTGAGCTCTTTGTCTATCGAGTCAGTGGAGACAAAGACTAAGACAAGGTGTGTTAAGTTCGTCATCCTTGTATTGTAAACCCTTCGCGGTCTTATCGATCAACTATCCTCTAATCTCTCAACCTCCACGATAACATCGATGAATCTGCAACATGTCGGACATGTCTCTCACTCAGGGGTCACCTCTGATGGCTTTGATAGAAGCACACCATGAACTTGAAGAGAAAAATGCTAAGTTAGTCATTCACACACCCGTAAACTCATCAACTAAAATTCTCTATTCTAACGACGTCTCTCAAGTTCTCACATGTTAAAATACCACACTCTCTCTATATTACTCAAGTTGTCATTACGACGATGTGAAAATAAGTATGAGGAGCTCTTCTCTACTCCTCTATTTATACATTCTAGTTTTTTACTTTGATCTCCTTTGGTAACTCAACCGTAACTATTTGTATCGGGTTTTACTAAGATATTACTTAAGATAAAAGCATTAATCACATGGGCTTCTTATCTTTTCACATGGGCTTATTCCTTCAAAGTCAACAAATTCTAGATTCTAGAAAGATTTTGAAATATTCTCAAGAAATCTCAAATTTCCATCCCCCTCTACACTAGGACCCACTAAAAATGAGACATGTGGAATCTCTTCTTGTTTTTTATGCCCACAAAGTCAATAACTTTTGTAGTGTCGCAGGATTATTCTTTTTGCCCATTTAGTATACAAGATATCGTTCCCACAGAGGATTTGCACAAGTAACGCTGCTCTAAGTTCTAAGATCTGTTCAAACACACAAACACACGGGTTTTGTCTAGAAATCCCGTCTTTTCACAAAACCACGCGTCTTCCAGACTCGCCAAAAGGTGCTCTGGACCTAAACAAACAACTACTAACTAAAATATCACACAACTATTCACAGAGAAGCTCGGGAAGACGCTTCCTGCTTCCAGATCACTTCTTCCGGTCTTCTCAGTACCGTCTTCTCAAAGCAATTCTCGGCTTCTAGGGGTTCAACTCGGCTTCTCACACCTCTAGAAGATTGCTCCTGCTTCGCAGAAGTCGACTAGAATCGGCTGTTACACCTTATTCTCTCTCTCACATTCCAACGGATTAGATTAATCATAGGGTGTATGCCTCATGTAGCCTTCCCAAGCTTCTGCCTACGAAAATGATCTTCTTGCAGCACTACAACGACATTCACCTTCACGGAAGCTCAATAGAAGTCTCGGAAGCTCACTAGAAGAAGGTAAGAAGATGGGAGAAGATGGGAAAAGAGGGAAAATCCAAACAAGAGAAAAACAAGATGAAAAGGAGCAATTAAGATTCCGAAAGGCTTCTAGTCCGGATCCTGACTAACAAGCCATCCATGCTTGTAATAGTTTGAGGAGGAAGACAACAAACGTGCGTACAGTTGCACCGTCTTCTACTTGAGGATGTCGTCTTCTGCTGTGAGAAGAAGACTTCTTTCTTCTTCTCTCGCTGCTCCGACTACTCTATCTTCTGAGATCCCTTATCCATAAGACCGTCCGTACGTGGATCCGAAGTGCTCCACTGAATGAGCCAAGCTGCGAATCTGCACAACTGCTGACAGTAACTGTCACTCAAGAAGAACGCTTCTCATGCACAATCGGGAGTGAATCCAAGGAAATCCACCACCCAGAAGACACGGACAAAGCTTCTGCACTCAAATCAGCAATCCATTCCTCGATAAGAAGTCACATTGGCATTGGGAAGCTCACTCCCTCTACTTCCTGCGCCTACTCCTCGACACACCAGTCTAGCCAACAAGACTGCACGAGGATGCCGTTCCCTGCTCCTAAATTGTCCACTACCTCTATCTACATCTTTGAACCATTGCTGGTAACGAGCATGCAGACCCCTCCGGTATTATCCCAGTCTATTTGTATGTCTCTAACATCGGGTGTAGTGTGTGTGCGCACAGTACACAACAACGTACTTAATGCGCCTCTCCTGTGTAGAATGTGTAATGTGTCCAAAATCCTACTCTTTGATCCTACTTATGCCTCTACCACGAGAAAATAGAGGGAACCACCACCAGGGAGAGAAAAGCTGCCCCTCCACATGCAAGCGGTTTCCCTTTCTTATTCGTGTGCTTCCTACACTGCCACATGGCTGCCTAACTAAATTTACACTAGAACTGCCACCCCTAAGATAGCATGTTCGGTTCTTTGCTAAGTTTAGAAATGTCAACTTGTCTCTTACGTTTGCTACCTACTCTAATTGCTCGGAGGCAATCTCTACATGATCTGCTCCTATCGAAACTACTAACTCGGCTTCTGATAAGCTGGAAAGCCCTGCAATTAGCTCGGGTGTCATTGAGGTGGCTTCCTCCTCGACATTCGTCGCTGGCTCTGCTGCTGCTATTTCGGCTTCTGCTTCTGAAGACGGAAGCGTCTTCTGGGAAGCTGGGTCGACTTGTGCTTCCTCGCTCTTTTGAGGCACTAGTCCGACACTGGGAGCCATGGTGACCTCACATGGGTCTAGGGAAGTCGCTTCCTCCACTTGGAATACCTGGGAAGATAACTCTTCTTCCTGTCTTCCAGAAGACATCTTGTCTTCCGGGGCTTCTTCCGGGGTCTTCTCGGCTTCCAACGTTGTCACTACCAAGTGGACAGCGAGGTCGAACTCCTCCTTCTCCAATTCGGATCCAGTCGATGAGGTTGGGGCTTGGGAAGATGCAGTTGCAGGTGGCAGAATCAAGAGAAGACCATAGAGTGTCTTCACTCTCTCTATCTGCCGATCCAAATACCTGAACATGCTCTCCTTGCACTCTACCAACATCGTCTTGGACTCGTCGTCCCATTCTCTAGCTAAGGTAAGAAGCTTCCTACCCGCGGTAAAGTTGAACTTCTTCCGAAGTACTTCCACCGACTGAGCTAACATCTCCTGCGCACGAGCTTCCGCTGCTTCTCGCTACGTCTTCTCGGATGCAGTCTGCGCTTCTGCGGCTTTCCGCAGTGTCTTCCATGTCGTCCTCTTCTCTGCAAGGGCGGTGATCTTACCTCGCACTCGCAAAACCTCTTGGTCACGCTGTTGTAAATGCGCTTGCAATTCCTGGTTGCTCTTCTTCAGCTGCGTTAACTCCTTGGCAGAAGCGGCTGCTTCCGTCTTGTACTTCGCTGCGAGCTTCTCCGTGGTGCGGAGGTTGGCTTCCAGCGCTTCTTCCTTCTTCTGGCCTTCTTCTTGTCGCATCAGGGTGCGCAGACCGAATCCAAGCTGTAAGGGCTTTTCTTGTACCTTTGCTCTCTTCTCGATCAACTCCATAGCTGGCTGGATCTCTGAGCGGAAGAAGGCACTGAACTCCTCCAGTCTTCTTCTTGCGGAAGACAGACTCATCTCCATATTCCGATCGGAGGTGTCGGCCTTGTCTTCCCGAGGCAAAGGTGCCTCTTCCACCACTATGATCTTCTGCTTGTGCTCGCGAGAAGAAGCTACTCTTTTTATCTCCCGAGGTGGAAGATCTCTCCTCATGGCAGAAGCGGTCCTCTTTACTGCGTTTCCTCACATCGCAGTAGGAGTATCCATCCATCCTTCGTCTTCAGGAGTCTTCGGAAGACTCTCTGGTGTTGCAGAAGCGGTCTTCTGCGCAGCTCAGGTACTCAAGAACTCCTCCGGTGAGTCGGACTCCGATCCAGAGTGAACGATCGGGAAGGAGGTGGTCTTCTTAGGCACGCTCCTAGGACCCATCTTCCTTGGTGGTGTCGCGTCTTCCGATCCACTGGAATCGTCTTCCCTCACCAGAAGCGTCTTCTGATGAGTACCGGGCCTCATCTGTGGCATCAGAGTGGGAGAGGGAGTCATCGCTGCTGCTCGGTCGTCTTTCCCCGAGGTCTCCTCCTTCGTCTCCTGCTGCCATGCTGGTCCATATCTTGCCAATTGATCTGCCGTGAGATCCCCCTTGGCTACGTACATGTAACAAAAGAACGGAGTAAGATGTCCTCCTGTCGGGGTACCTAAGTACACCAGCTCTGCCTGTACATACGCGTGGAAGAACACACTCCAGTTGACATTCTCTCCCGCGCACACTGCTTCCAGGAACTCCACGTCCTGATCTCCAAGGTACCTCGTCTTCTACGCCTTCTCCTTAGGAAAGAGGTGAAGGAACAGCTTCGTCAAAAGACGCTTCTGCGGCTCTCGGTAAGATTCGACCTTCCAGCCGTTTCTTCCTTGTCTGTCCTCCAGGAAGAGGCAAGATGTGCTCCCGGCACATGCCACTTACCCGAGATCATGGACAAGATCTTCTTCTCGAGCCAATAACCTCGGTCCTCAGATTCTGGTCTGTGAAAGGCCATGCGTCACCAATCTTCGGTCCAGGAAGATGGTCTTCCTCGCGCTACTCCTACCTTCGCAGGTACACGGTTGCGGGGCGGTAATGCTGCCCAACCTCCTCCAGAAGACCTTGGTCGGCGAGGTTCCAATCCCACAGGAAGAAGTCGAGATCCAACTCCTTGATGAAGAGTTTGGCCTCGGCCAGTTCTGCTGCCGGTAACACCAACCCTCGAGGATGCATCGACATACTTGAAACTTTGTTGCACTAAGCCACACTTTCGCGCACCTACTGCCTTGTTGCACCAGCGGAAGCTCTAGCTAAGTAGGTCGCAAACTTTACAACGCTAACCTGTAAACACAATCACAAGTTAGCGTCCATGCACCACTTACCTTATTTCAGTTTGGTCCGGACCGGAGCCGGACCGTCTCCTTATTCATCAAGCTCAGCAGTTCTTAAGTCCCGACCTAGATCCGCCTAGGTCGGTCCCAAACATGAGCAAGTCACAAGATGACTTGGGACGGATTTCCCATTAAGTCCAGGGTCCTAAACGGTGCCTCCAGCACACCTACCGGTCCAACCGCCCGTGATGTCCGTCTGGGTCTAGGCTCCCGAACGGTGGTCTAACCCGTCGACTCGTTCCCTAGTCTTGCCCCAGCCCTTACATCGTTCCTAAGTCCAGACGTCCAAGTCTGGATCGGAACGTGCCTTGGAACCGGCCCAGCCATCACCTCATGCCCCCAGAGTCTGCCCGCCGAACCCTGGGGTCGGCTGACTCGTCCTGGCCCACCCAGGCATCGAGCCCCCCTCATATATACTTCTGGGGATCGGTGGCCCCGCCCTCCTCTTTGGTCCCTGAAAATTATACCACAAACTGATTGTGGTTCGGCCATAACTTCCAGCTCGGAGGTCAGATCGAGGAGTGTTATATATCACTGGAAAGCTCTCGACGAGACCTTTCGAATGATACTTCACTTGTCTCGAGATCTTACGTGGAGCTCCGTCCACGACCTAAAACGTCCATGGAGCTCCAACACTTAGCCATTTTTCGGAAACCTGTGGTCCAGACCCAGGGTCGAACCTTGTGGTTCGTCTGCCTCTCGGACCCACGTCTCGGTCTCACGTCTCGGACCCACGTCTCAGATCTATGTCTGAGACTCATGTTTCAGTCCGTTCCCAGACTCGCCTCCTTAGGTCAGCGTTCGTCTGGGGCCCTCTTGGGATAGACCCTTATGTCCTAACCTAAGGTTCCAACCTTGGTTCAGAGAACCACTTAGGGTTCATTTGATCCCAACTTCCCGGCCAAGCCGTTAAGTCCTACTCGCAGCGTTCACAACCTAGCGCAAGTACGCTAGGGTTTTGTTGTTCGCGTCTGCGCCCGATCTTGAGAATGAGGGGCGCGACACACGCGTACTTACTGTGAGCCGAAGGCTCAGTCCTTTCCAAGCTCTCACAGTCTAGCTTCCACTCTCAGAAGACAGCTACTCCGTCTTCCGGGATCCTAACAATGCTTCCTAAATAGCTCTCGTCTTTCGAGCTATATCTAAACAATCTTAACTAAGCAAGGCCTCGCATGGATTCCTAAGAAGACAACCCACCTTGCATTACATCCTACTTCCTAACAGAAGATACAAGATTTGCGAGAAGTAGAGTGCATAACAGGTTCAGAAGATGGTTGCGGGCTCCTGCGATGACAATGGCCTCTAAGAAGACTCTCGGGACAGCTTCTGATTCAATATCTTTCTCGGAAGACCTCCCGAAGTCAGGCTTCCCTTCACTAGTCTCACCTGTCTTCTGCTTCCTACGCCAATCTATCCTCACAACAGACTCAAGACAATTGCACTCTGTTCTTCTGATTTCTTATCTCTCATATACACTCAGAAGAAGCTTGCTGCATGATGGGAAGACATGACCCTCGACCATTTTCTCCAGATTCTGCCAGCAAGACCTCTCACAACTCTCTTCTAAGTTCGGGAAGAAGAAGGAATAAGCTGCTATGGGTCAGACAGAAGAGACCCGTAACGGACCCTCACGTCTTCTCGCGCATTCTGCCAGCCTTTCTAGTCTTCTAGTCTCTCTAGGAAGATGTGGATTTGAGAAGATTGGAAGACCGGGAGGCACAGGCCTGGTTCCCGACTTCCAACTTCTCGAAATAACAAAACAACTCATCAAGCCACTGGGAATTCGTATCAAGCCTCTCTTAACACCAAAGCAAAGCAAATCCACTCTTGATACGAATTGTATATAGTCGTCTTCCGAAGACAGTCAGGCTTCTGACGCGTCTTCCGAAGAGGTTCAAGTTTCAGAAGCGTCTTCCGAAGATGTTCAGATCTTCCGAAGCGTCTTCTGTTCAAGGTTTCGGAAGTACAAGGATGGTAGGGTAGGGAAATTGATAACTGAGATCTCTAATTTGAGGGCAATGGGTAAGGAAGCTCGAATTGCATTCGGGAAGAAGTAAGAAGAGGGCTGTTGGAAATTGGGTAGCGCTTCCGTGTCCAATGTCTCAGAAGGAAAAATGTGGAGAGGGAATTGATCGATCGAGTTGCCTATAAACAACTGGGGAAGCGCGAGGGATACCAAGCAAAAGACGAGAAGCAGTGGGAAGGGAAGAGAACATGGGAAGAACCTCTACAGTCTTTTGTCTTCTTCCCGGCCTTCCTTCAGTCTTCTGCGCACTTACAACTTCGACTCCAGCTCCAATGCGACCCCACTAAGCTGCTGCCAATGCCAATGCCTTGCCACTCCTCAATCTAAAGGTTCCTCCTCTGATTCCTCGCAGCTGTCCTTCAATGTCTTCTTCCGGGAGTCTCAAGAAGACCCTTTCAGCTCGATGCGAATCCTACTCTCAGCGATTTACCCTTGACTTCTTCCTAGCTGTGAATCGATCTTGGCTCCACTCAATTTCACTCTGCTGCCTTCACTCAACTCGATTTCCTTCCAATTCGATCTTCTAAGCCAAAGCAACCCCGATGCGGGAAGTGGTAGTGTTCTGCGCTAATGCGCTTCCTTCGCATCTTCTCGTGCAGGTTTAGGGGTTCTCAACCTAGATGACCTACCTGACCTACCTAACCGACTCGGTGTTACCTGGTGGGTACACCTACTTCTTTACTTGGAAATACGTGGTTTAAGCTTCCGCGGTTGCCGTCTTCCGGAAGATACGTGTCGTCCGTCTTCCGTCGTCTTCCGCCTTCGGAAGATACAACTGAGAAGATGCTTCCCGGAAGACGGTCGTATTCCGAAGAAGTCAACTTCTTATTACAAAAAGTTCGTAAGATCATCTTCCTTCTAAGAAAGCCATAATCTTAAGTAACAACGCTTCTTCAATTATACAAACAAGTTATTAATCTTAAAAATTTCAAAAATTCATGAATCTTGTAAATTGTGAGCACCACAACTTTAAGAAGAGTTGTTACTAGTCAAAAAAGAGATAAGAGATATTTTCCATCTCCTTTCTACTTTTTAGACAAGATGACAAAATAGTAGTGCTCACTCTTTAAGAAATATATGAGTTCTGTCCAAAAGTACAGCTAAGTTTAACCATAACTAACTTTAGTTAGTCATGATTAACTTGATACCTCCTTAAAGTACTTGGGCAGCAAATAAACATTCTCCATACTTAGTTATAACTAAACACCATACTAATAGACAAACTTCCTATGTGTAACATAGGTCATTATATTTTATCCTCGAACTAAATTTTCGCTCCATCCTCGGAGTGAAGAGAGAACTTTCGTCGATGAAACAACTCCAACTTGTCATGATTTATCAGATCAAATTTCATTCCCCCAGCTCCTGAAAGTCACATGTGAAGTTGCTCCACACCTTATCTACAACAAAATGATCAAAATATCTAGAAAGAAAATTTTTCTTAGCCCTCTTGAATCTGATAGCATCATACAACATTATCCAATCTCCTACTTGAAAGTTTTACCTCCCTCCTGCTCAATCGTTTGTCGTAACTCTTCTTTTGATACCCTTGAGCTCGTTCCATTCGGATCATTGCTATCGCTCGGGTCTCTTCCAACTCCATGAGTTACTCCCTTCTTGATCTGATGACATCTTCTCTCCTCGACCTCTTCAACTTTCGTTGAATAATTTGAAAATTGTCCAATTCAAATTGGATCGACAACTTGGAATCCACTCTATAAACAAGTCAAAATGAGAAATATCCAGTAGAAGTCTTTGTTGTCGTTTGATACTCTCATAAGATGACATGTAGTCTCTTATCTTAAGTATGTTTTGCAGTCTCAACACCAGCATCTCTGACGAGCATCATACAAAGTGTAAGATTGATCTTCTCCGCAAGACCATTAGCATTTGGTTTGTATGACACGTTACTCGTGGCTTGATAGAAAAGTGTTGCAGCATAGCATTAGTCATGCTCCTTACAAACTCTCCTCCTCTATTTGAGATCAACTCTAACGGACATCCGAATCTTATGATGATCCTCTCTCATACAAATCTACCCACTTCTGTTTCATTAGTCTCACTCAAAGGTCTAATCTCTACCCACTTGGTAGAATAGTTAGTGGTGACTACAATGTATTTATTGCCTCAAGGTGTCTTATTAAGAGGACCTACAAAGTCAATACCCCACTTATCAAATGGTCATAACACTAGAATTGATTTTAACGGAGGTGTTCTAGTAGACTTTAGAGCAAATGCTTGACATACGTCACAAGTTTTGCAATAGTCTAAACACTCCTTGAAAATACCTCTCCAATGATAACCCGCATCCAAAATCTTGAAGGTTGTTATCTTATCAGCAAAGTGACCTCCGTGAACAGTGATGTAGCTTGAAAGTGTTTTTCTCACCAACTGCTCTCCTTAGTAATGCATTTGCTCCTTGATGAAACAGAATTCCCTCCACCATGGTGTAAGGTTTGCATCTCTTGATCAACGCACTACGTTCTCGGGTATACATACCTTCTGGAAAAGAGTCATCTGCAAGGAAACTCTAGATTCCTTGTACTCGTCAAGTACCTCCTCCATGCTTGTGATGGTCATCACTTGCTCATCTAGAAATGAATCATCAAACAGTTCTTCTCTCTCATCATCTAAGACCTCGACAAGAGATCAGCATTTGTATGCTTTTTCCTTAGTATATCTTTGATCACGTAATCGTATTTTGTTAGAAGGATCTTCCAACGAGCAATACAACCTTCGGCATTAGACTTATTAAACATATACTTTAAAACCTTGTGAAATGTGACCATTGAAAATTTCCCTCCTAGCAAATAGTGTCAAAATTTCTCCAATCCAAAAATCATAACTAATCCTTTTCGTTCAGTCACGGAGTAATTCTTCTCCGCTGGAACCATCTGTCTACTAGCATACGCTATAGGATGATCATGCCGATCTCCATCTAACTGACATTAAAGGCATCCGTATAGAATAAATGCTTTAATCCATTCAAGTTTAGCAAGTATAGGAGCTGTCATCAACGCCTTTTGTAGCTCCTCAAATGCCTCCTTTGCCTTCTGATCATGCACTATTAAGTCAAATTCAACTCCCTTCTTCATGTACATAGTCAAAGCTATTGCTTTGCTTTGCCTCCGAGAAGGAAAATCAAACCTACGATAATATCCAACCATGCCAAGAAACTGTCTCAACTTTGTCAAGTTTATCAGAAACGAAAGATCCACGATCTTCTTCACTTTCTCAAGATTTACTACAATCCCATTCTTGGAAATGATGTGTCTCAGTAGTAGACCTTCTTCGTAACCAAAGATGCACTTCTCTGGATTTAGAAAAGCGTTGGCTTGCTCCAACCGCTGTAAAACATGATCAAAGTGGTCCTCTTTTCTTTTGTACATGCAAAATTGTCAAATGAAATCACAGACAAACTTTCCTATGAATGGTTCAAACACCTTGTTCATGAACCTCTGAAATGTGACCGGAGCATTACACAATCCGAATGACATCATCCGAAATGCAAATGTTCTCCAAGGAGTAGTGAATGTAGTCAACTGCTGGTACTCTTGTGCTATCTTGATCTGGTTATACCCACTATAACCATCACCAAAGTTGTACCACTCATGACCAGCAACTTCCTCCAAAATCACATCTATAAATGACAGAGGATAATAATCCTTCTTGGTAACTAGATTCAACTTCTTATAATCTATGCACACTCGCAGCTTATCATTCTTCTTCTTGACAATCACAATGGGTGAAACCCATTATGAGTTCTCCACCCCATAGATGAAACTCGCCTCCTTCAACTGGTCTATCTCCTCTTTGACCATCATTGCCGTTGTAAGATTGACTATTCTCTGCTTCTGTCGAACTGGTCTTGCATTCTTTCCCAATTCAATTCGATGCGTATCTAGAGTGACCTCCTTCAAATCCTTGTAACTGAAAGCAAACACATGGATATATTTTTGAAATATATCTAAGAATCTACTTTTTTCATCTTGAGTGATATTTATACAAAACTTTAGAGTAGAGAGTCTTCTCACAATCTCTGTCTCACTCAACTCTTCTTTGTCAAGGTCTTTCTCCACTACTGATCGAGACAACAAGTCAATAGCACTAAGCTAATGTAATGATTCATCTCGACCAAATCTTTCATCATCAGACAAGGATTCTTGATTGTAAGAATCTCTCATATCTACTTATGAGACATTCTGATCATCCTCTGTATCAGATTCTCAGTAGTCACTAGTGGGTCTATCAGAGTCAGAAGTCACAACACCAATACCCGAGAGAGGTACTATCACTCTATGATCTGTAGGTCTAATTCGTAAATATCTCTTGTGCCATCTATATGTGATGCGCACAACTCTCAACCAAGATCTACCTAGGAGCCAATCATAAGTAGAGTCATTTAACACTTGAAAGGACATAAATGTTTGAACTCCCATCACAAACACAACCACCTTCTCTAACACACCAAGAGGTCTTATCCGTTGCTTGTTAGCCATCCTCACGACGCTAACTAGACGAGTTGGTTCCATCTCCAACTTTTTCATCAACCTCTCTGATATACATTACAACTAACCCTCCATCCATCAACACGTCAGAGACGTAATGACCATTCAAATGGACTTTAATCTTTGAAGCATTAGTGCATACCTCTGAAGCATGCGCATCCACCACACCAACTCCTACAGACTTTGATGTCTTGCTCTTGAGTTTCTTCTTCTTGCTTCTCTTAGAATTCAGTCCTCCTTTGAGTTCTCTTCGTAAACTGGGGTTGAGTGCAATCAATTACCCAATCGTGATGTTGACTTTTTGAGCACCCACATCATATCTCATTTGAGAAGATGAAATGATGAAATCCGTCATCCTCAACTTCCTTCTTGGCTCCCTTGGTGTACTAGAATAGTACTCAAGCGAGTACTTCTATTTGGTGATTTCTCCATTCAAACCGGTTCATCAGAAAATCAAGTTCGTTTTCTTTCTTGAACTAAAAGCTCCAGCGGTGCATGAGAAGAGTTCGAGTTCTCTCCCTTCTCATAGATGAGATCTCGCACTACATCAATAGTAGCCACTCCCTTGTCTCGTGCTTATGATGAATTTCTTCCACCAACATTCATTCTGACAGTTTCAGCACCTCTTGCTACGTTGTTAAGACAAATTTGTTGGAAATTAGAACCTCCACATGTCCGACATGTGATTCTTCCAAAGTTACCTTGGTTGCCTCTAAAGTTATCTTGATTTCTTCGGTTGGGACTGTTGTCGTAATCTCTTGAATTGAACTCTAAACATCCTTCAACGATCACTTCAAGTGAGGTCTCGACGACGAAACAAAAAACGTAAATCTTTCACAGTTCTATCGATCAACTACTCTCTCAACCTCCACGATAGTCGTCGATGAGTCTGCAACATGTCGGACTTGTTTCTCCCTCAAGGTCACCTCTGATGGCTTTGATGGAAGCACACCATGAACTTGAAGAGAAAAATGCTAAGTTTAGTTCTCCATTCTAACGACGTCTCTCAAGTTCTCACATGCTAGAATACTACACTCTCTCTATATTGCTCAAGTTATCATTACGATGATGTGAAAACAAGGATGAAGAGCTCTTCTCTACTCTTCTATTTATGCATTCGAGATTTTTACTTTGATCTCCTCCAGTAATTCAATCGTAACTATTTTTACCGAGTTTTATTAAGATATTACTTAAGATAAAGCATTAATCACATGAGCTTCTTATCTTTTCACATGGGCTTGTTCTTTTAAAGTCAACAACTTCTAGAAAGATTCTGAAATATTCTCAAAGAATCTCTAATTTCCACCCCTCTACACTAGAACCCACTAAAAAAGAGACATGTGGAATTTCTTCTTATTTTTAATGCCCACAAAGTCAATAACTTTAGTCCCACCACTAATATCAAGTCAAAAAAGAGATAAGGGATATTTTCTAACTCCTTTCTACCTTTTAGACAAGATGACAAGATAGTAGTGTTCACTCTTTAGGAAATATTTGAATTATGTCCAAAAGTACAGCTAAGTTTAATCATAATTAACTTTAGCTAGTCATGACTAACTTGATACTTCCTTAAAGTACTTGGGTAGCAAATAAACATTCTCCACACTTAGTTATAACTAAACACCTTACTAATACACAAAATTCCTATGTGTAACATAAGTCGTTAACTATGGAATGTAGTAGGAGAGAGTGTGGAGCTTGCAGCTAGGACTGCAAAGTTTTTCGCACAGTAGAGGTGGAGGTTGTTGATGATGAGCAGAAGGAAACTACTTCAGAGTCTGCAAGATAGTAGTGAACGACTTCACCTTCTACCTCTAGCATGGTGACCGAGGATATTTGAGAACAAGAGATTGGACCCAAGCTTATAAGAGAGGAGAGACGAAGAGTTCAGAGATTCCTAAAGAGCTACATGAATTGTTTGTCTTTAGTATGAAGGATTTGGATACATTGAAAGGACCAAGTATACGGATTGACTTGGCTAGTGACACGTCAATCTTTTGACGTCTCTACAGAGACAGGGACATGACGAGAGCCTTGATTCAAAGTAAGATTCAAGACTTGTTGGAGGTTGGGTTGGTAGAGATGTCGTATGAAGAGTACGTATCTGTCACAGTTATGTCAGCAAAGAATAATATGTATGACAACTATACGGATAGACGAATTTGTAGATCTTATCAATCGATAGACGAAGTCGGATAAGTATGTCATGCTGACACTTGAGGAGATCTTTGATGCAGTGGGGCATGTGAAGGTCTTCAGTACTTTGGACTTTCGAGCAAGATATCATCAGTTGCCGGTGAGAGAAGAAAATAAGTCCAAAACATCATTCTGGAGAATTGACTCTCATGGTAAGGATTGTTTGTATCAGTGGCGGTTCTTATCATTTGGGTTGATGAACGCCCTTGGTGAGTTTCCGAAGGGTGATGGACAAGATCCTAGCAAGATTGGATTTTGTTCGATGTTATATTGATGACATCTTAGTCTATAGTGCTACATTGGAGGAGCACGAGAGACACTTATGAGATGTGTTCTAGCGATTAAGAGCTCATGGGTTGAAGTTACACCTTGGAAAATGCAAGTTCTTCCAAGAGTTGGTAGAGTATATGACGACATCATCTACTCATGTGAGTCGAACTCGAGTATTTGTTGATTTGATGAACATCTATCTTCGATACGTTAAGAGGTTTAGTGCAATTACGAAGCCATTGATCAAGCTGATGAAGGTGGACCAAGAGTGGCAGTGAGGAGATGAGCAGGAGTGAGCTTTTATAGAGCTCAAGGATAGATTGACATCTACTTCCATCTTGAGGAGACGCGTTAGGGGGCGTCCCTTCCAATTGCACACTGATTGGAGTATGTTGAGACTTGGAGCAGTGCTGACTCATGATGATGATGAGGAAAAGAAGTTCATGATGGCCGTATGTCAATCGCTCCAACAATTCTGCGTAGATGAGATATAGTTCGTATGAAGTGGAGTGTTTAGTTGCAATGTGAGTTGTTACACACTTCTGATGTTATCTCTTTGAGAACTCTTTTACTCTCATCATTGATCACCAACCGCTCAAGTGGTTGATGAAGTCCAACAAGCTTACATGGAAGCTTGCACGATGGACTCTGATCTTACAATAGTATGACTTCCAAGTAGTGCATAGACTTGGAATTGCAAACTTAGATGTCGATGGGTTGAGTTGCAACCCATGCACAAATTAGCAGGATCAGACTCGAGCTCGATGACATGATAAGGTTGATGAAGAGATGGTGCTAGGGTGATATGCATCTACTTTTCTTTGTGTGTTGGCCATGAACTCTTGAGTGTGGAGATGTTGTTCCAGATCAGCGAGATATCTATGACGATTTGACAAGGAGTATCTACGTCTATAATGGAGTATCTATGTACTGGCGTGGTGGTAGGCATAGTAAGTGTCAAGGTGTACTTTTTCTTGCGTATGACCTATCTCGGTGACAGTATGCTTGCAGCTTACAGCCAACGGCTCACTGGAAATGCGATATTTAGCTAATTATAAAGCCAATGATGAATTACAAGAGAAAATTCATAACTATCAAGATAATAGGGATAAAGAGCTTAAGCTTCCGCAGGATGATGCTCGGATGCCCTTGAATGAATGGGGGGGGGGGGGTTACAAGCCCTCCAGCATTTTCAGCACGAGGGCTCGCCGGAACTTTCTATTTTCATTTGAAACAAAAGTCAAAAAAACGCTCTTGGAAAACACGCTGGCCCAACGAGAGCGAGATTGCATCCTCCAACGAAGAGATTTTGACAAGAAATACAACATGTACTTCGAGCGTGAGATGATGAGAGAGTGCTGATAGTATCACATCCATCTCAGAGGACACAGTTAGTACGACATGTCCATGAGGAGTTGAGACATTTTAGAGTGAAACATACACATAGCTTACTCCAAGGACAGTATTGATGATGTGGTATGGACATCGACGAGCAGTCATTTGTCACACGATGTGTGGTTTGTGATCGAGTACGAGCATCGTTTAACGTTCCTACTCCACAGTTACACCTTTTATCGATTATGAGGTTGGGCTACTATTGGAGCTTGGATTCTACGGATTCCTTATCATTGACTGTACGTCATCAACGGTATGTGTTGGTGATCGAGAGCACTTCTCCAAGTGGATTGAGTTGTTGGCATTACCGGACAAGACGAGTGAGGAGACAGCTTATGCATTCTTAGATCATGTGCTAAGCTGAAGTGCTAACGGATCAAGGTACAGAGTTTCTTGGTGAGTTTCAAGTCTTGTGTGTCACGTCGGTTTAGCACCTCGGCTAGGTTGGACGAGTGCGGAGTGACTAATCTCGATATGACCGTTAGTGCCGTTAGAGCGAGTTCTTGGGATAGCCAACTAGGGGTATACTTCACAAGTAGAGCTTTGAGACCTTAGTTCTTTGAGTTGAGCATTCAAGCTCTTGGTTACGGTGGATAGTCTAGTTGAGTGTAACTTGAATTCTTTGCGAGTATAGAGTGGGTTTGGCTTGACCGTTTTGTGCGTAATCGTTATTGCTGTGAGGACATTGTGCATTACTTGGCCGGACGAGTTGTTAGAAGGCAATGCCCATGCGGAAGATATTTTGGTCTTTGAAGAGGTCGAGGACATGCCTAGCATGACTACGGTAGTACCATCTGCATTGGATGTTCCACTCTGGAGTTCGAGTTGAGAGTTGCAACAGTATGCTGATTGATTGGTGCAGCATGCTTGGAGTGAAGTCTTTGTATCGCCAGTAGAGAAACAAAGGGTCGTTCCTGCTACTGACCTTATGACCTTATCACCGTTGGATACGACTCTCATTGTGTGGCAATATCTAGAGGAAGGTGTATCTGTGCTGGAGCAGTTTGGAGAGATCAGCACAGGTTTGGCTGCGGTATTGTAGGCAAGCATACAAGTACAGCGATACTTGTATGTGAAGAGAGATGAGGTTACAAGACGTATCTCATTGCGTCATGTGACATGCTTGGTGCAGAGATATCTTGAGTTGTTGCCCATATCAGCTATCAGAGGACTAGACCTCTATCTCTAACTCGACCACCACTGTCTCCTTGAACTCTTCTATCTCATCCACGATCAGCCTTCTCTTGTCGTAGCTCGAGATGGAGATCAAAACAACGGTCACTATTGTGACATGGTCGTCTACAATACTCACACTATCTATGCGTCACATGAGACGTCTCTGATGTCTCGTTACCACCTCTCCTTTGTGTGTAGTCTTTCTCCTGATGAGGATCATCACACGTCCAACAAGGACTCTCTTGCTGATGACTAGAGAAGGACAACATGAACTTCTGCCCACTAGGTCCTCCAACACCTCTTTGAGATTATGACTGGTCATCACGACCCCTACCACCACTACCACCACCATGATGCATAGCTTGTGATCCTCGAAAAGAGATGGTCGCCTCATGTGGTGCCTCCCTGTTGAACCCAGTAGTCACCACCTTCTCTTCCACCATGTTGAGCTCAATCCGCTCAACCAAACCAAAGACAACCACGAACGACAGAGCGATATCTCTCAGGAGAGGTGCATCTCTAACTCTCATACGCAGCTCCCGGTCCAGTATCCCATATCAGAACTGAATTGCTTGTGCCCCTGTCATCTCTTGACTAACGTTGATCAACCGCCTCACGCGAGTATACGCTTCACGTAGGCTCTCTCTAGTCTTCCGCTGGAACTCTTATAGACTTCTCAACTTGTCAGTTCGCACACCCTGATAGTTCTTCCTCAAACACGAGAAGACCACATGGTTAAACCCTGATGATATCCCGCTCGTACTACTCCAAGCTCCACTATTAGTGAACGCACCGCTGGTAATAGATACTCCATCACTCGTGGATGTACCACTGCTACTGGCACTCAAACTCGTAAGTGCTACGCCTTCCGAAATTATGCCAGTAGTGATAGAAACATAGTTGAGAGACCAATGTTGTCTCCACAACTCAATCTCCATGTTGTAGTCCCATATGAACTCATGATAATCATCCATAGGCGGTCCCTCCAAGTGTTGGAACAAACTCTTCCACGTCATGAAGGGTGTGAACAATTGTCGGGTTTCAAATTTGTTGCAGATCGTACCAACTGTCAAACTCCTAGATGAAGTCATCCAGCTCAATGATATCCATCATACTTGAGTGTCGTCGAGACGTCTTCGTGGTCCAGTAGGTCTTGTCTATGTCTCACAACAACGGTATGATGACACTATGTGTACCTCCAATCACATCGTTGTCTGAATCGGTGTCCTCCGTTGATGAGATCAGTGTTATTGGTTGGTACTCACACCACTCGGTGTGAATCCATTGCTTATTGCAGCTGAATCTTCGTCAGAACCTCCGTGGACCTCCATGATGCCAACTCCCGTGTCAATCGTGAACACTAAGTTCTAAACATAGCGTCGAACTCTCTTCATCACACATGACGCCAACTTGCCTAACCTTGCTCCTACTGAGCTCACCTATCTCCTACTAGGACAGTCAAGATAAGGACAACATGTACTTGTCATCATCACATGCAGCCTCTCACAATCTGTTGGTTGGCAAGTTTAACCTCATCATGAGAGAAATAGAGATAGTCTGACTGATCCGCAACTCCAGTCTCACTACCGACAACACACTTGAGTGAATTCACTCCCGAAATCAAGAGCCAACACAAGCAAATGCTGCACACAAACAAGAAGTAGAATATGGAGAGGTTCCAACCACAAGAAGTCCCAACGATAACGCTTCACACTCAAACATGCACAAAAGATAAACTCAACCTCATCCGGATTGACGCTTCCTCTTCGATGACCACATGCACAATATATTACCACAAACTGTTATAAACTGTACCTAAGGTCATTAACTAGATGTCCACATCTCTAGTAGCTCCAAAAGTTTCTACGTGGTAGCTTTACTAGCTCACCCAAGTTAACTACCATCAAATTTCTCCATGCGCGTCTCTAAGACATAGACAAACGCTACCACAACGACAACTTCTTCCTCGTACTATGGGGTCATCTTACCACTCTTCTAGGAACGTGCGAAAAGATCTAAATGATTCTTTTTATTCAAAACTAGGTGTTGTGAACAAGACTTAAAGTATGCATTAAACGCTCTAGATCGTACTCTTTAAGAGCTTTCAACTAGCTCTTGTTTGTCTCATTATGAGACCTCTAGATACTATTTCAAGATTTTAAAACTAGAGTTACATATAAACCAATCAATGATCCGTGTATTCACTTCGAGTGGTAAGCAAGGACTGAACTTTATCTTGGACTATTTCTTTCGCTGTATAAAATGTGGGAATGCAACTCTAAGAGCATTCGAGTTTAAATCTACTCTTGAGCTCCATTTTACAGTAATCGTCAATTCGATCATAACAAAACATGATAATCATCATGAACTTAAAATATCCAACTAGATTTCACGTAACTATATTTCTTGAGGTGCAAATATCAATTTTACTCAATCTTGACATATCGAACACAATAAACCCTACCGGAAAATAAAAATAAAAAATGTCCTTTTCGTTGAGAGAGAATCTTAATAAGCAACTTTGACAGCACTAATAGAACCATTGTCATGTTAGTTTCGAATATCCCACCCATATTAGGTTTAAAATGTATACCACCACTGACAGAAACTCAAGCTTATCTAACAAAAGGCAGGGCTCGCGGAGACCACGAGAACACTCAAGTCTGACTTAAACTGTTGAAATCTTCAAAAGACCAAGGAGAAAAGACAAAAAACATGACAAAATAATTAAAAAGTATTATCTTTTAAATAGACAATATAAAAAAGGTTAGAACTGTGCCAGGAAAAAGAGAAAAATAAAACCCGGAAAAGAAAGGGAAAGTCGCAGACTACGGGTAATCTGGACTGGCAGGCTCAATCAGTTACCACAATACACGATACTGTATAAGGTGCTGTGTATGGCTTGGGTTAGCCGTCAACAAGTCGGCGGACGACGACGGCGACGTTGAGATGGACGGTGACGAAAACTGAAAGGCGTCACGTCACGGTCACGGGCCACGGTACTCGGGAGGAGGGCGGAAGGAAAGGTAAGAGATAGGTAAGGAAGAGATAGAAGGGAGAAGGTTGGAAAAAGAAGGACAGGTAAGGAAAGATATCGAAGCGAACGGACGACAGCGACGTGACAGGCACAGGAGAGGCAAAGAGAGGACAGTACAGGTGTGAGTTAACCACCGTAGGCAGGCCGTCCGGACGGGGACAGCACGGTGCTCTTTTGACTCCCACGCTCGCACCTCCTTGCTTCTCTCGCTCGCTCTCACTCTCCTTTCCTGTAGGGTCCTCCTTTAATAATCTCCCTCAGGCACTCTTCTCTTCTTCATCTCCTTGACGACCATCCGAGAGAGAGAGAGAGAGAGAGCGATCGAACGAGGATCATCCCCACCCGCCTGGCGTGCCTGCCAGCAGTCTTCTCGTTTAGCGCGCTGTGCTTCCACGGCGTTTAGACGTCACGCTACGCTTCGTTTACGGCCTTTTACATATCCGTAGAACAAGAAGAAGGAAGGAAGAGGGAACGGAGGACGGTGTTGATGTTTTAGAAGGCATTTTGTAATTCCACGAAGGGAGGGACGCAGGATTGACTTAGTGAAGGAGTGAGTGTCTTGAACGTGTCGAACGAGGTGGTGGCGTCGTCCGCTGCATGTTTCCCGGTTTCTCGAGGCACGAGAACGACGAGAAGAGAGAGATCTTTTTGTTCTTGAAAACCTTTCCGTTTGATTAGTTATCAACGCTGGGTTGTCGTGGTCGTGGCGATACGAGACTCCTCCGTCGTCGTCATCATCATCACCGTCATCAGCATTTTCTTCTCCTTCTTCGTCGCTCCCATAGTTTGTTTCTCGTCGTTCTTCTTGTTGTTGCTTTATGTCTTGGTCCTCTTTGCGGTTCCTCGACGTCCTTGTCAGAGTAGAAGCGGGTGCAATTGTTGGTTCTGTGCCTTTGTCGAGCCCGCCCTTCATGCCGAGAGCTTAGCCGTTCATCGCCGCGTCCCAATCTATCTCCTTTGTTTGTTGAATCCGGCCAGCTCGACTATCGAGCTGGATTACACCAGCCTTTCATTATATCTGGTTCATGTTAGTTTATACTGCGGAAGGTATAGCCATATACAAGAATTCGAGAACGGGTAAATCCTAGTGATGGGCTATTCCGACCATGGTGATGCCTGGCTCTTGAAGCCTCTGCCTCGCGATGCAACCTCAGAACAACAATTCCGCAAAAGGCCATGGAGAAGGGTGTACGGTGTCTCAGTGTCAATGAAACAAGTTGGCTTTAAAGCCCCTGTACAGACGCTGAAGACTTTGCCTTGTTGTAGGAACAAAGCAAGAGGCAGACACCACAAATTCAAAAATCGTTTTCCCAAGAGAAGAATGCCGTGTGCTCCTCGAAACACCACGTCGTTCATCATGAGAGCAAACAAATTCGGAATCAAAGCTCCTTTCTACACCCCTCTATGTACGACAACGGTAGGAACTCCTGTAATTTCTCCCGCACCTTGGCCTAAGGAATCACTCGGGGACGGTCAGGTAGCCAGCGACCTTGGTGTCAACGCTTATGGATCGATGAATGGATGCATACGTCTCAAAGCTGACGCGGAGGATTTCGATTTAGAGGGTGAAAGAGATGTTGACTCCACATCCTGCAACGAGAATACGGACCAATCCAGTTTTCAACCGGCGAGTAGTGTGCAGCAAGTGGAGGAGCGAATCGATCATTGTCTGCAGCGCTTTGAGCTCCTGAGCAACAACAACAACTCCGCTGGAACAAACTTCAGTAATCAAAGTCTGTACGCCAAGGTGGAAGATCAGGAAAATCACATTAATTACTTGGAGGAAGTGAATTTGTCTTTACATCAGCAGCTGTGGGCCATTCAACAGGAGTTGACAGAGCTTCGGAGGAGACTCGCGAACGAAATCAGGAGCGGATCAGAAATAGTAGTCACTGATGAGAGTCTGGGGGATGGTTCATGTGCTCAATGATCACTGTCAATTGCTGGGTGTTGGTGCCGATTTGCAGCTTGACCACCTGTAAATTATGTTGCACTCGCTAATCATCAATTTGCAGTTTGTCTAGGCTCCTTGCCCACTATGCGCTTACACCAAAGCTAATGGCCGCATATGCCTGTTGCAGCCAAGGTGTGATTGCAGGTTACAGAGTGTGTAGCTCACTGAGACGGGCCTGGAGCAAACACCTGTTCCATACACCGGTCAGTGTATGGCTTGTGAAGTTCATTTGCTGCTGGCTTCATGATATCCTTTCTGGATTTCTGACTTACCTTTGCAGTAATCGACGAGCGTCTAGCAGTCGAGCTTACGCATCGAGACGCGTGTCTGCAGAGCAGGAAGCGATCTATCTTCCTGAGTCGCGCATACGATCATTCATGCTGGTAGCAACTCCATGTATGTCACCGCGCGTCGGCTACAGAGCTTGTGCCATAGCCATCTCCGAAACAAGGTGGTTCTGGAACTGTATCACACTTAGGCAGCATACGCCTAAGCTTCAGTGGAGGCATGGTTGGTGATTCTCTGTACAGGATGATCTTAATCTGCAAAAGTGCTTTCACTTTTCCCCACGGATAGCAGCGTTTCACAAGGATTATGTACGGTGGGGTCGGGATGGTCATCAGCACCTCAGCTCCATTATAGAATTCGTGGCCTGATATCTTTCGACACACTCAGCAAAGTTTCCTCGAGTTAGGTGGAGGCCAGCTTCTTGATGTCTCTGGCCGCAGGCATCCATGGGCACGCGCTTTATGTGAAAGAAAGTTTTCTCCTCATGCTCGCGGATTAGAACCTCATCAGCTGCCACTGGATCTGTCCCGTTCCCCTTGAGTGTACAGTGTTACCTGTTGTAAGATAAAATTCTGCCATCCTGATGTAGATTGTTTGACAAGTTTCCGCTCTCACCTCGCGAGTGTCTCTGGGCCGCTACAGGACATGCGCATAGGTACCTCTCCTCTGGCTTTTTGTGTTTTGCGGATCTATGCGGTGCCCCGAATGTGTGATGTGAATTCTGTCTCATCCAGTACTCGGAGTCTGCGCATTTGAGAACAGTAGTGGACGTACGCGACCTTTCAGTAGACAGTTGAACCATGCATACATTTGCAAAGTAGCCAACTTGGACAAAAGCTCTCAAGCCAGGTCTTGCTCTCCATGAACAGGAATAATTTATTCCCATCATAGTGTCCAAGAAAGGATTAAATTGAGGAGGTAGAACGGATTAAACTCAGGAGGTAGAACCGACGCGACTATGACGCACTTCTAGTAACCAGAAGAGGAAAAGGTCAATTTATCCTCAACTGCTAATAGTCTCTGCCCACCGAGCGGTTTGCCACGGAGTCCAGATGGAAGCGGTGTTCTCAGATGACGGCATACTCTCAGCCAGAGATCTTTCTGTTAAGGTCTCCATCTGTCCCCATTTGTTTATCGGAGACACTACAAGCCAAATCATTTGCCATACTGGTAACCTGGATGTCTAAACCGTGACTCACCCGCCTGTAGCATGCAATGGCAGGATATAAGTTGCTGTTCTGGAGTCCAAGGTTAATTTCTCAGCAGAAAGAAAGAATTATAAGTCCATACGGGATATATATATCACAGTACCGCACAAAGTAAAATAGTGAGTGAGTATAGAAGTCCTAGACATAAGCTAAGCAGTCACTCGAGAGTAGTGGAACTTGACCCGTGACAAGTAAAGCTAGCTAGGAGAAGACACCGGTGAATATTGTTGGAACGGTCAACTTCCGCAGAAGCAATCGTGAAAAACGTGGTGATCACAAGTGAAAAGCGTAAAGCGTTCAACTGTATTCGTTAACTGATCTGAACTTGTATGAACTATATACCTCTCTAGAAATTTATGTAAGTAGACAAAGTAAACCTACCCAAACCATCACAAGACGGTAATTCCTAGCTGCAGAGCATCTTTAGAAGGGTAAAGGGTAAAGTTTTTACCACGTGTTATTCTTTCAAGGGGCATCGGACTGTCTTTGTGAGCAACCACAGCATACAGATTCACATGACAGCGATTTTTTGCACAAAAAATTGATTTACAGGAAGTGCAAAAAATCGCTTCCTGTTCTCGGTTAGAAGTGCAAAAAATCTAGTTAGTTGGAGAGCAGGAAGGTTTGAACCCCATACCCCATACACTTCAACCATCTCAGCTACCGCTATTCGATAGGGTAGATATGGATGGGAGGTATCATTATGATAAATTATGACAGCGCTGAACACACAGAACACAGTCTTGGAAACAATCTTGACTTCTGGAATCAGCATTAGAACTGGACTTGGTAGAACATGTCCATTCGAAACCACGTCTTGGCCTCAAGATTAGATATAACTCATCTTTGAATGCCTCGCTAGGAGTACTGTAAGGTCCGTGGGAGCTTCGTTGCCAGTGTGAAGGTGCGTGGAACCAACTCACTCACCTGTGAAGTCCCGGTTGGAACCTTACGCAGTCCCATTTTAGCTTATCTTCCTTGAATTTATCTGTCATGAGTTCAAAACATTTAATTCTCGTTTCTTCCTACTACTTCTTCTCATCGGCTCCCCCATTCGATTTCAATCGTAGAAAGACGCCAACGGCATCTCAATTAGGCGGAAGGAGGAAAACGTACGGGTTGACTTCCATGATTATGTCTACTATCCTTCAGTGCCTGCATATATGGTTACTCTTGCCACTAGGGTGACAGTCCGTTGAACACACAGAGTGGGCTCATGATGTGCTGGACTGTCACCCTAGTGGGCTCATGATGTGTTGGATTTGTTATACATTCTCAGAAACCACGTTTTCTCACCGCATGCATGGGGCCCCGTGGAAAATTAATTTCGTAACTAAGGTAGCTACCCATGTATAATTGATCCATGAACAATGACGATTCCCATTGGAGAATAAGGCACATGAGAATCAACTTCTGTAAGGTGATACATCTTTTTTGCATTTCCTCAACCTCCCGTGAGGAAACGCAGTCAGCCACTGAGACACGTTACCGTCATCTATTCTTCTTGAGCCATTCGATAATTCCCCTCTCTGCTTCTGTGAGTTCTTCCGTCTTTTTGTTCCTGATTGTTCCCTAAACAGGTCACAGGATTTCCAGATCAGGCAAAAGGTGAACTCCTCCTGACGCTGTATCGACATGACGTAAACCTCCCAAACTTTTCAACCGCAACTTCTTTAGTCAACTGCTCTGCATTTTCTTCTCCACTTTCTCAGGCGTTTACAAGATAAATTTGGGATTTCGAAAGTGGCTACAATCTCACCTCCTAGACAACTAAGGTAAAATTGTAAACAGAGAAGCACGAAGAAGCAAGAGCCTTAGACCCTTCTCACCTCTATATACTCGAAGTACTCTTTGTAGTTCCGCTTGTAGTAATCATCCAGACGCTGGTTCACGCATCAGGAACATTTTTACCGCAGTTAGCTTCTATTAGGTTACAACTGGACGTTTGTTAAAGAGCGATATGAAGAAAGATCATAAATTTCCCTGCACAACTTACGCGTAGGAGCCAAAGACCTCGATCATGGTTTTTGGTTTTCACATACACTCCTAACATGACATCTCCATGCCCTTTTGTCGCGAAGTATAGCCATATTGTGGACAGGATCAGGACGAAAACGGAATCCATTTCCAGGATGAGAACACGGAGAAGCAGCAGTTTAGAGGCATTCATGGACTTCATCTACTATTGCAACTGCAGGGAGGGAGAAGCAGAAAGATGGACCGAAGTGCTTACCGCCTTGTCGTTTTTCTCCTTGTTTGCCTTAGATCTTGCGAGAAGTTCTGCTCCACACAGACACCAACAAAGAGCTTATTCACTTCATCTTCAGTTCTTTGCCAACACCGGCTTATCTCACTCAATCTCTACTGACGAGACTTAAATGCACCCTGCATTCAAACACCGTAAATTGCTCAGAACGGAGATTCAATTGTCCAAATTTACTGAACTGATTCGACCTATATTACCAAGACGGGGCATGTACCTCCTCACATCAACCTCGGTAAGTTTCTTATACGTGACAATAATTATCTTACTAAAGTCTTAGATCTCGATACTCTGTAGGATAAGCCTGAAACATATTTACGACAATTCCTGCTGTACGAAAGTTGAAATGTCCTTGCACTCTGTAGCTTCAAATCCCATCTCTGTCAAATGAATCTAATCTTAATTAGGGAGATCCACGGTCGAAATGTTTTTTCATGTTGCCTAGTCTAGGACTCTCGTGCAATACTGCAACATGAGGAATAATACCGATAGGAGATTTTACTGATACTACTCTAAGGCAGCTGAAGTAACTGTTGAAGTTATGGCTATAATATCATCTGTCTGTTGGAAAATCTCCTTCTATCGTGTTGATCACGACAGTTTACGTCCCACTTTTTCCATCCCCTCCGAGAGGTTTCTTAGAGATTCTTGAAATTCAAATGTAGCTTCAGTCGACGACTTCTGAAACGACTTACTTCTCAGCAAGGAGTTTCACTCTCCATTCTATACCAGTGAAAGTGACAATGCACGGGAGTAGAGTACGTACTACGAATTAGTGCATTCCCTTCCGCTGGTGCTTCGGATGCAGGAGCTTCACCGGAAGTTGTCAGCTCAGAAACTGCCAGTATTTCAGGCGCGGTTAGTTGCGGAACAATCGGTCCTGCGGCTACGGGTTCTGAAGTTCCCTCCTCCGCCGCAAGTGCTGCAGAATTCCTCTCCAGACAAGGAGCCAACGCTGCCCCCGACATGACTGAAAGCAGAAGGCGTCTGCCATTGCGACGAGGAATTCGGGCGATTTTCTCAGAAGAGTCGAAATCATGGCCATGCGCGCGCACGGAGATATCAGCTCGACAAGAGAAAGATTTTGAAATTCGACTCTTCTTCACTTTGTCCGCAAACAGGAGGACGTTCTTCACTGATCTGGTCGAGCAGCAGCAACTCAGCAAACTGCAGTGGGAACCCGGAATTGCCTGCATTTTCGCCTAATGTGATGGTTCGACGCGGTTCCTTCCCGCTGCCCTTCAGCAGAAGACGACGGACAAAAGAAGCGACTATGCTTTTGTATGACTCGGCTGCCACATATGTACGAAAAGATAAGGCTCCAATCTTCACTTGCGATTACATCACCAATCGGTCCTTTGACGGTTGTCCGATAGAATTTTTTTGGGTTCCCGGTAAATTGATAGTGATTCCGTGGTGACTATAGTAAGAGCATCTCCACCCGAACATTGGAACGGGCCGGGAAGATCCACTTCCTAGTCTCTTCAAAACCAAAAAGCCCGAAGAATGCCACATGGGGTTCTCTGTCATGTGTTTAGAATTTAGCGTGAACGTTTACCGGGACAGTATACAAAATAAAAATATCGTGAAAATCTATTATTTATCGTGTGTTCTCTCTTCACGCTGAGAAGACGACTGATTACTGGACTTTGTGTTACAGCGCCGGGGCATTTTACAGTGCTCCGATGGAGATGCTCTAATGTTCCAATCGTCTTAAACGTTTGATTCTTTGTTTTACAGATTCAAAATTGGAGATGAAGAAGTAATCATACGAAACATTTTCTGCATAAAGGTTAAGCAAAATTTGCAAAATAATGTCTTCTGAGTTACCAGGAGCACTTGTATTCGAGGATATTATTCACTTCATTAGCCGGACGTCGAATGGCTTTCTAAGTGTACATTAGTTTATGCTCTAACTCTTTCAATGAAAAGAATTACGACATAAATTGATGTCTACATGAAATTACACTTTTTGGTAAACATGGTTTTGGATTTATATCTCCAGCAGCATTGTAGTGTCATGGATGATTTTATAATATGAAAAGTTATCGTACACTAGATATATATCAAGCTAACCCTTTGCTTGGTAAGCTGCGTTGCAAGTAAGCTAGACATGAGGTTAAGTTGCACCTTAGCTAAGCTGGACTTGCGGTTAAGCTAGACCAAAGCTTAAGAGAAGATTTTTCTTGGAAACAGAAAATTGATGATATCATGTTTTGGAATTAGCTAAGTTGAATAAAGTAAGGTTCAAATCAGACTAGATGACATAACCCAAAGTTATATGATTTGAGATTTTATGTAAGTTACAAAAGAAGAAATCAAGTGGGAACTGGATTTCTGACTAAGATGTGAATCCAAAAGTATGTACAAGTAGATTGTGATGCATCGTATGGTTAAGGACTTCTATCATTGAAACGGATCTACATCGTATGAGGTATGCAGGTTTGAAATAATAAAAGATATGTAAATAAACTGGAAGGCACGGTTAACCTCTACTAACACAATTTCTTGTGCATAAACGAAGAAAATTGGTTTGATGGAGTTGGTTATCTCAGCTTCATGTTGCAGTATGGGGTTCAAAACTCCACATCTGGCTTCCAGATTGAATCTCTGTACGTTTTTTATCAATGTTGCATATCGATCTTCAAGAATGGAGGATTATGTTAGGTGTACAAAAGAAGATACTCTCGCTAGCGAAGAGAAGTGTCTTTTGTATGAGTTGTGAGATTTTCTGAGAGTGGATTTGTTTTATATACACAGTTTGTTGATCTACAAAAGTGAGAGAGGAAGGCTGTGAAAAGAGTTAAAAAAGACATAAAAAAGTGGGTGTGCTTGACGAATAAGATAGAATAGCGAGTGTTTACATGAAGATGAGATTGGAGAATTATTTGAAGAGCTTACCAAGATTGAGAAAGGGAGTGAAGATCAACGGATGGAAATAAAATTCTAAAGAGTTATACTCGATATCGAGTCAAATAACTGGTGTTTACATGGAGTGAGATTGGAGGATCCTTTGGAGAGCTTACCAAGATTGGGAAAGGGAGTGAAGATCAACGGATGGAAATAAAATTCTAGAGAGTTATACTCGATCATCGAGTCATTTCAGAAACTTGAAGTCAAGGTTGAAACCAGATAAAAATGATGGATAGAAAAGTTAAGTCTATAGCTCAATCTTTATCTGATGACTCCAACCACCAAGTTCAACAAGCTTCAAAGGAGAAGAGCTTAAGGGGTCCTCGTCAAGTGGGTCACAAGTTTACTAAGGCTACACTCAAGAAGTTGAAAGTATGATCTATAGATTTTCTCCTTCTTATTGAAGAGCGAGAATATAGAGAGATGTTGCGTAGGTATGGAAAAGCTTTTTCTTTTGAAGCTTCAGATATAAGGTGTGTGGATCCGAGCGTAGTACCTCCGATGATCATCTTGATTCACATGCTACTTGGGACTTGAGATCAATCCTTGTACATAGGACTCATCTACTTAAGCTTAAGGAGCTCTTGAAGGAGAAATTGCAGATGAAGATTCTTGAACCGGCTAAGTTTGTTTGAGTTCAAAATGCTAGTTGAGTTTATAAACCAGATAACATTTTAACCTGCGGTTTTGAACCACATAAACCTAAACCAAACAACATTTCATATTGCTTAAACCGAGCCGTTCAGATCTGAACCAATTTAAACCAAATCCTTCAAACTCTGACTGTTTGAAGACTGAACCAACTAGAAGTATTTATCCAGAACCGGACGAAACCGTGAACATCTGAACCAGAACCGGTTATAAATTGTTGTTCACGGTTTGGTTTGAACCAAACTGGTCAGAGACATACTTGTGATCAATGATCCCTCCAAGATGCTTATTTGATTCACTCTAAGTCACGCGAGTTATACGTAGCTTTCCACCTCACGCATCCATGAACACGAGGAGCGTCAGACATTTCTGACACATATGTCAGACGCTAATCTTGTTTTTGTCTGATCTTTCTATTATTGCGTTGTCCAAGCCAGGATTAGACTGCCTCATACCACGTTGTTGCTAGAATATGCATGTGTTTTGTTCCAGATAGCGAAATATAAATATAAAAGTAATAAATAAGTGACTTAATGTTAATAATACCTTTTGAAAATTGTATGTCTCTTGTGCTTGCTGATGGAAGTTATATCTTCGGTTGTCGTAAAGATTTAATCAGTTGTGGTATGGACTAATGATTTCTCCATAGAACATGGATAATTAAAATAAATGTTAGTATGTATAAGTTTGAAAAAGGTAAGGAACTGAATGAAGAGATAATGAAATGATTTATTGTTGTAAGCATACTATGTTGAGTTTGATATCCCAAAGTGCAATTATCTGTGTCTCTTTTGTTTACCAACAACAGTTTTCCTTTTCACTCAAGAACTACCAAGCTAAAGAAATATTCAAAAGAAGATAAATGGAGAGGAATTTTTTTCTTGCATATATTATGTTGAATGATATTAATTTATGCAGAAAAATAACATATAGTAATGTTAACAAATTCTTCGCACCTCATTCCAATCATTGTGGAAGAATGACGTGTGAGTTCACAAGGATATAACGTGTAGAGGAGCTCAATTCGAGGTAGGGGATTGCCTAAAGAAAGGAAGGAGGGGAAGGGAAGCCCCTAACATTTTTCTAACTGTATACTAAAAGCATAAAACTTGTAAAGTAGTGGATGGAATCTGCCAACGCTTGAGGCGTTCTCCTCAGCGCGCGGGGCTAACCGGAGTTCAACTCCAACTCCTCGTGTGGTTCAAATAATGCATGCAACATTAACTTTTGGCCGGGGAAAGGAAGTGGACAAGCTGCTTCTCCGGTCAAATTTTCCCTCATTGATCACCTCGTTATGTAATTTTAGTGTGAGTTAAGAATAATTGCAAATGATTATATTCAAACATGAAAGATTATTTTGGTGTATAAAGATTTTTGTATATGTAAAGCATTTTCAGTTATTTTACAAGATATGATCTTTTTGTATGTATAAAGATTATTCAATATGAACCATGTATGTCCGAAAGTCTGCGTAAGACTGGTTTTATTATCGTGAAGATAGGATGTAGTGGCGACATGGATTGTACTTTATTTTTGCGTATACTCAAGTTAGTATAGTGACAACTCTGTTTGTTTAGAGGTCTAACGACGCATCATCTACATAGCGAGGGAGTAATTATTTCTTCTTCAAGAGAGAACTCACATAATATAATTAAAAGATAGTATTTCTAAAATTCATCATTCTATAAACAAACGAAATGTGATTATTCCTCATGATAAGATTTAGAAAAAACTCAATTTAAACCAAAATAGTCCTTAAAGTATTCGAAGATCATAATTGATTCGTTCTGAGATAAAAATATTTCGTTTGGAAAAATAATAACACTGTCGTACATGAAGTCAACTGAGCTCAGGTGGTTCGTACCTTCAGGTTTTGTCATGTAGGATGTTATGAGATAGTCCATACGATATAGTCGTAAGATCAATGGCCTCACGAGTGATGACAAAGACGAAACTGAGCAACAAGACACAAGAACCTGAGCAGGCTTTCGCGGTAAAGTGCCAAAGTCTTCTGCAATTTTACGTGGAAGGACATGAGTCGAATCGTCAGTGGGACACCGTGTCCCAACTGCGACATCTCGCAGCGGTGGCCCGACGGCGTGATCCATAGATTCGATAAAACAGCGTCATGGGAGCCGGTAGGTCCTCCTACAGCAGGTCCGGTTGCCGGGTATGACACCGACAAGTACCGGCGCAGATTAGAGGTCAACGTCTTATACCCTGGCCCGGTCACACTAACCGGGCCCGCAGGATCTTCGAATGTCCCACTGTTACATTCCAGCACGGTGGCGGAAAAATTAATACATCATATTTACATTTCTGCAGTTCTCTCGGCGTGTGGAAGGAAGGCACGTGTCTACACTTGCTTACATGGACATATGAAATAGATCTGTTGTAGTCGAGGTTAGACGGCTCACGACCGGATACACCGGCTGGGTCATCGCAGTAAGTCCAAGTCGCGTCAGCAGGAGGGTAAAGACGGTGACTCAGGAAGAGCACGTAGCTTGGGCCGGCGACGAGACCTGCTGTGTCCGGTGAAAGAGATGGTTTCCGTTTGTTGTGTAAGGAAGAAGGAAGGAAGGGACGGGACGATGGAAGACTTCCTTTGTTAGGAGAGAAGTTCGGGTGTAGGGAAGCGAACTGTAGCGAGGGTCGAGGCAGAGTCGAGAGAGCGTTTTACGCACGAGGAGCTGGTTTAAAGGAAAGTTGCGAGAGGTGTATGCAGACGCTGGAGGTGCTCCCGACGCAGCGTTGGGTATTTTCTGCCGATCGCGGAGTGTTGTCGCGCTAGCGATTTGGGAGTGTCTCCGGTACAGATCGATTTGTCAGAGCCGATTCGTAGTGATACTTGCTTGATGGTGTGAAGTTTTCTGCGACTGTGAATCAAGATCTGGTTACTGGAGGCGGAGTGAGTGAGTGCGTAAATTTGACAGGAACGAACGGTATTGGCGACCTCGGTTGTTTTGATTGCTGTGAGGTGATCTAGATCCCGACAGGCATGTCTTCGGAATCTTTCCCGATAGATAGCAATGGATTGAGTGAGTCGGGCAATGGGTTGTCCACGAGCGGAGGTCACAAAGACCATGGATGGCAGAAGGTAACCAACCTCAAGAAGCAGAGGCGGCAGGCTGCCAAATCGTCAACTGGAGGGGATAAATCAGAGATATTCGAGAATGGAAAGACCGATTCGAAAGCTTTCCAGGCACTTGAGACTGAAGCAGAAGAGCGAAGGGCTAGACGAAAAGCGAAGCTTGAAGCGGCCGCTGCTGCGGCTGCCGCTAGCGGTGGGGAGCTCTCGCATTCTGGTGAGGAGGACAGTGACGGCGATGAGCGTGGAGCCAAAGCCAATGGTGTGAACGAAAACGCGGATGCGAAGAAGTCTAAGCCGAAGAAGCCGAAGAAGCCTAAGGTGACCGTCGAGCAGGCAGCTGCGGCGATCAATGTAGATGAACTCGCCGCTTTTCTCTCTGAAATTTCGGTATGTTTCTTATCTGCTCGTCCTTCTGGATTCTTATATCTCAGATCAAGTTGCAAATAGCTAGTGTCCGGTTCGCGCTGTTCGCGTGCTCAGTACATGTCTGACTACGGACTGACTTACAGCCGGATCGGAGAACTTGCTTCAGTCCACGGCGGCTGATAGTCAATTTTGCCTGTTCCTCCCTGTCATTTCAGCTAGTAAGCAGGACTGGCTAAGCGAATGTTGGCGAATTCCATGAAAATATGATATTTAGGGAATTCGCTTCTATTGGTGAACTCCGACTTGGCTTTATGTTGCATCTCCGCTTTCTTGTCCTAGCTTAGGGTGTATCCTACCACTAGCTTGGTGTATATGAACGTTTCGGATTAAAGTTTGCCAGGATATTTGCAGGAATCTTTCGCAGCTTTGCCTGATATACAACTTATGCGATTGGCGGATTACTTTGCACGTGCTTTTAGTCCTGTTACCAACGCGCAATTCACGTGGAACAAGATTTTGCGCGACTCCCCTATCGCCAAGACTGTCGAGGTTTGTAGGGTTGATCTGGTTTGAATTTTCATTCGGGCATGTTCGCGTATGTGTTCTTATTCAGCCTTGTCCCAGCAATTTGAACTCAGCGAGATACAGTCGTGAATGTACTCTCTATCGCTCCTGGGTAAACTCGTGCTGTAGGATTCTTCTGCGGTACCTAAATCATCTAGTCCTTGTGGGAAGACAGTCTCTATATCTGCGGGCGTATGTGGGTATTCCAGCGTTTTGGTTGGGGCAAAAAATTCTGGCTTTAACTCAATAAATTAGGTCGATGTTGGCGTTTTGTAGATTACTTGAGGCTGGAGCCGACGTTTTTCCCTGCTACTTCGTTGACCGCTGTAAATCGAGTAGCAGAATATCCGTGCAGCATTTCTGCATTAAATGCCATTTATTCCAACCGAATGTTATCTATGAAGGATGTGGTTGGTTGGGTGGTTTAGCTAACAAGGAGTCGGGTGTTTGCAGGTTCCACTGTGTTACATTCCGGAGGCTGTGACCAAGTCTACATCCGATTGGCTGGCTCAAAGGCCTGCTGATGCTTTGTCAAAGTTCACTTTGTGGTTACTGAAAGAGATACTTGACGAGCCTCATCAGCAGCAGCAGCCGCATCACAAGGGATCTAAATTAGTGGCTGCAGTTCCAGCTAAAGCCAAGGTATGTGCTTCAGCTAGCAGTCTGGATGAAATAGATAGCGGATGAGGGTTGAGTTTTGAATGAAGTATGTAGATATCGTTTGTGTAGTTTCCTGCACGTTGCTTGGTGGGGACGAGTAATCCGGAGTTTTTATTAAAACGTGACCCTGAATGCAGGTTGGAGTGATAGTCATTCTAGCTTTGTTAGTGCGGAGAAAGCCGGAGACCCTTTTGCAGCAAGCCGCGGCCATACGGGCCCAGATTGTGGGTCAAGAGAAGCTTCACACGTTAGCTTGGGCGTATTGCCAGGTCGGTCTCTTCAAGCTTTTTTTAACTACCCCTTGGACCTTTGCAATATATGCGTTTTAAGTATTGGCGGTTTTTGTTCCTAACTAATGGCTGCTTCGGATTTCAGGCGGCGCAAGGTGATTTAGTGGTCGGGATGGCCTTGTGGGTGCAGAACTTGCTCCCCTTGGCAGTAGGGAAAGCAAGCACTCCTGCTTCACGCGATATCTCCTTGCAAGTTGTTGAGAAGTAAGTCCCTTGTGAGTCATACATTACGGCTCGTTCTTGCATGATACCTTCTAGCTGAACGTAGAATTATGTCCCTGTGTGAGCTATATATGTAGTACAGTGGTTAGCAGCGAGATGGATTGAACCATGTGGACTTGAGGTAGCCTGTGAATTTAAAACTCAGAGGAGTACATCGGAATAACATCTGGAATGAATGTGCGCCAAAATTGTCTACTCTTTAGTCCTCATATGATCTGATGTCTATAGAACTGATTGGAATGGGTAAACTGTTTCAGTCTTCTTTTCTCAAATACGAAGAAAGCCCGTACCGTTCTGCTAAACGGTGCAACTAGGAAAGGAGAGCGACTTGTGCCTCCGGCTGCATATGAGTTGGTATTAAGGGCTGCTTATCCTAATGAATTGGCCAGAACTAAGGTACGTTGGTTACACCTTCACGTAGTCATGCATGTTAACCTGAGAGTTAGTTGCATTGGTTTGTGAAACTCGGTACTTTTATGGATTAGTGAATCACGTCGGAACGTCTCTTTCGATTCTATGGCCTGGTTTTTGACAAGAAGAACCGTCTGTGAACAGGCCACAGAAAGGTTTCTAGCAATCTACCCTCTTATTAAAGAGATTACATTCGCCGGAATTCTCAGAAGTAAAGCGACAAAGCCCGTTGCTCAACAGCTCTTGCCCCTCAGTCTTGTGGATGCTGCCGATGGTAAAGAATCTCAAAGCTAATATCCTGCTTCATCACGTGTAATTGAATGCTAAGTTGACAACCTTCTCTCAGCAAGCACGTAAGAAAATGGAGCCTGTCTTTCATGCTTTTCACCATTGTGAGCACAGTTCTGAAGGAAGGTGGTCTTTGGTCGTGAGGGTATACATGCATTTCATGTTAAGCCAGAAGAAAAAAGATTTGTGTTAACGCTCTAAGTGCTCATGATTTCTCTCTCGGTTGGAAGTACACTAACTCACGCGGACTCGTCGTCGCTCTGTAGACGTGGCTGCAATTTCAACAGAAGCATGCAGGAATTTCGTGTGGTGTTTATCACAAAATGCTGATTGTTACAAGCAGTGGGTGAGTCGGCCTTCATGGTTAGAGCTTCTGAGCTATTCTAATCCAACCATTTCCAACCCTGCGTAATTTACTCCGGTCGCTTATTCGTCGGCGTTTTCAGTACTTTGCCAGTTTCTTTAACCTGATCCGCCATATCGGTCCACGTACAGGAAAAGCTGCACTTGGAAAATCTGAAAGGAAGTACACGCATCTTGAAGCATATCAACGGCGAATGGAAGGAGACCTCGGCGCAATTGACTCCTTTTGACGACCTTAAGAAGTTTTTGCAGGCCTTATCTTCGAAGGTAAGCTTTTAGTTGGTTCGAAGATTACCAGGTCATATCTGTCCAATAGTAGTTTTGAGCCCCGCCATGATGCTCGGGGTGAGAGTGCAAAATGCCTTTTTGAGTACTGTGCACCAAGTAGAAAAAAATAGTTTTGAATTGTTGAAAGGATCTATGAATATTGGTTCTAAAAACGGTTTTGTCTTTGTTTGTAAGCAGCATGTTACTGGCTTAGAAACTGTACAAGGGGACGCGGTGCTGGAGTCAAAGTTGAAGGCTGCGGAATCAGTTTGCAAGGCCCTACTAAGAAAGACTTCTCGAGTTCCGAGTTGCACCAAGGCACTGGCGACACTTGCTGCTTGTGCCGGCATAGGATATGGGTTTTACCTACTCAGTCCGTCTGTAAATCCTTGGGATTGGGATGGAAAGCTTCTTCTGAGTAAGACTCACTCTTTCATCTGAGAAGTTCGGATTGCGAGTTACGACATACTGATCTAATTAGCCACGCCAACACGGAAGGTCAGTATTCATAGCAAGTTGAGACAAAGCAACAAATTCTTTAGTGCTCCTTGGAACAAGATGGAGACTTATCTCAGTAGTCAATCAACAGATAAATTACACCTTATCAGTCAAATCACTTGGATCTGCACAACCTTTTTGGACGCTGGGGTCAGTCCAGGGTTTACCTGGTTGTAACTATATGAAAGTTTCCCACTTCATTGGGTGACGGCATCGCATAGATTTGTTCGTGCGCTGCAGCAAGTGGAGAAGGCAGTTTTATACCATTTGTTCTCGAGCCCCACTAATTTCATTCAAGACTAAGTGTGTATTGCGTAGCCTTCCCGGGGCCTGTATCTTCCTGCAGGGAGTTGTGAGACAGGTTTCATTTGCTTAGAAATGCGAAAGGTGTCCGCAGTGGGGTAGGTCTTGCTGCCAGCAAGTGGCAGTCAATACAGGGCCATAGTATCTACTGCTGTGCGGATGTAACCAGTTACACTTAGCAACTCATCCTCAAATTTTGAGAAATGAATTCCCTCTAGAAACCACCGTCCACTTGAAAATGGTTGTTGTGTATCTCAAAATTTGCAAGAAACACGTTGAACTTGTATGGTGCTTCTGTATGTCTAATTGTCTGTCAGGAATCAGTGATCGTGTGATTTCCCCGTTCAAAAGATGCTTGTCTATGGGACATCAAATATTGTCGACGTGCGTGAAGAAATCGATTCGTTTCCCTTCCTCATGCCTTGTTATCAGGATCGGTTGTTAGCGAGTTCACAGGATGCCATTTGAGGTCAGTAGACAGGTGTATAGGCATGAGAGATTTACATCGAGCTCTGGAGTGAATGGACATGAAACGGTTACCAAGCGAAGTAAAGAACCTGGAAAACATACGCGAAAGGTGAAAGTTCGTAATTAATGAGTAGTGGAATCCACGCTTCTTGTGAAGTTTATCCGTACCTGCGTTGCGTCTACTGACGATTTCCTCGTGCAGCTCTTCACAGCAAACTGCGTAGCTCTCGCATGTGTTTCTCGGATCGGCCGCATCTTCCGAGTGGAATATCGCTTTGAAACGTAGTACTGCGCAGTAAATAAACTGTTGATACAATGATCTAAGAGGAGGGATACAAGTGAGTGAAAGTTGGTATTTACGCCAGAGATGACCGGCAGGTCCCAAATAGACGGGCAGAAAGCACTAAGATGTAGGCACAATCTCAACCTTGAGACCCATTGGCCTCTAGGATTCAACTTCACTAATAAAGTCACTAAGATCTGTATCTCCACAACTTAAGCAAGTAACTAGTATTTGAAGAAGTATATCAGTAAACTCAGTCAGGGAGTTACAGTTAATCTGAAACTTATCCCTCGTAACGCAAAGATTATGATACTGGAGAAAAGCATGAACTTTAGTCTCAGGAACTGCAACAAATAGACAGTAAAGTTGACGTGCAGTTCCAATCTCCCACTGATTGGAACAGACTCTCGATTATTTGACGTTTCTTTTCGCTAAATTCATTTTGTAGATATGGTGGTTCAACATATGTAATGATGGGATTAATTACAAAACGGAAGAAGGTTTTCTTCACGCTCTTTGTCTCCCACAACTTCATAAAGATTATCTCCGTAACATAAGCTCTGGTGTCGACACAGAAAACTGGCAAAGAGTTTTCCTTTATCCCTCATTTCTGTATCCGTTCTAGAATAGATCTGTACCATCTAACTTCGTAAGAATGATCAAAAGCTAATTGTAAAATCTTTCTTGTGAGCTTCTTGATCCTTTCGATTTGATACTGACACATAAGGCTTCGGTTTGTACCGGCAGAAAATTTGCTTCCAGTAAGCTTTAGCATTTCATAAGGAGTTTGTACGTTCAGCCAAAGTTTCTCCAAGAGAAACCGTTTCTTTTCTGGACCCTTTCTACTTTCTTGCACATGTCAAATGGATAAATTTGATTCCCAGATGATATCATCGAGTGGGACTCGTCTTAGTAAGGATCTGTATAGATATTTATATGTAAACACCAATGCCAAATCTCAGCTGACTTGCGACTTCTTAAAGAGACACTATAAGGTTTTAAATTTCTCAGCCACTCGCTTGCTCACTTCTCGATTCCATTTCTAGTTCATGGCTAGTTCGACTTCCAGGTACTTGTAATCTTATATCTGATCGAGCGATAATTTCTCCCATGAAAGTGAACTTGGTCATGATGCGACGAACTCCAAAGACCATTACTTTGGATTTCAGCAAATTCAGTTCAATTTCCTGAACGAGACGGAACTGTTCAAGTGTATGATTGTTTCTGCATATCCAACAGAGAAGTGGAAAGTCGTCTCACTTCATGGAATAAATATGCATGCAAAGTGCACTTCTGGAGTTCAAAAATTATCGAAAATAATTGGTTGGAAACTGGTCAGAGGTGAACGGTTTCAGTACAGTTGAAAAATAATAGTCACATATGTATTCGATTCTAAAAAGATTATAAAATGGAGAGACACGAAAGAAAACTAAAAATATTAGCTAAATTTAATATTTATAAATAAACTAAATTTCCTGTCATACACTTCGTTATTGTGATTCAAAAACCCATAGAGGATGGAAAAGTATCTCCTTTGTAGTATATAGCCGTTGGTGCTAGGCGAATATAAATATTATTTTTTGTTAATGTTAATTTATGCATTAAATTTTCCAAGAGAAAAGGTTAGTGCATAAATTAACCTGTTTGCATATTTTTTTTCTTTGTAAACTTAGAAGAAAGTGAAATATACATGCTCGATAAATTGTTAGAGAAATTTTGCTCCTTTAATGATATAAACAGTTAAAAAATTAAAAAATTAAAAAAATTTTAAGTAGATAAAATAGTTAAATTATTTCTTAACTATTATATGTTAACTGGAAGACAAGTATAAAAGTAACTAGACTTAACCTATAAGTGCAATTGGTCCAAACGCACTTTCAGAGTATATAATTGAGATAATCTATTCAGTTAAAATATATTAATTTACTATCTAATCTTTTCGAATGAAAGGTTAAGTAATAAATTAAACCGCCTGCGGATATTCTCCTCTTCAGAAGTTTGGAAGATGTGATATGCACGGGTGCTCAACCATACCATATAGAGAATAAGTTGAAGACATGATAATCTAAATTTGACCCTTTAGCCCCAGAGTGAGCAAACCACGTTTCCGGCTCATCTATGAATAGACCATCTATTGTTGAATAGTTAGATCTGAGACTTGTATGCTTGCTCGTTTTGCATTCGTCTCCGTCTCCGTCTAGACTTAGCTTCTTCTCCATTGTTGTGCCAAACAGACTTGCTAAGGTTTTATTGATCATAATTTATGAGGTCATTTCTCACTTTATCTTGATCACCTAACTTATATACCGTACCTCGAGGTCAGATTCGGCACTTGTTTACCGAATAATCTAATTTTCTTGACAAAATTAAATTCGGCAGTGAATAATGAAAATTAAAGAAATTTGGTAAATTTTTGAAGCTTTTTTATTAATTCTAAGAATTTTTATCTTTATTCTACATTCTATTTGTTTTTTATTCAAAATATATTAGAATTTTAATAGCTTTTATTATTTTGAAATTTTCATAATTTATTCATTTAATTTTTGAAATTTTATACATGACTTTTTTGCAATTATTTTCTGTCGAACCTGAACTGAACGTACGGTATGCGGGAAAACAATATCTTCTCCATGCAGTTAGATTACCCTTAATCGTTTTCAACCCAGGGAAGTACAAGGTACTATCAAACCGTGTCCACTTGAAGCAAACTCCAGTACCATTGTTGCATTTAAAAGATCAACTACTTTATTATGCAAGAGCTTCCTTCCCACTTAAGAAGCTGGTATATGCATCCAAAGTGAGCTTCTGGTAAAAACAATGACAAGCGGCAAGAGCTGCAAATTCACTGACATCATCATAGGATTAGCATGTAGCATCTTTTGGTGATATCGACTTTTTAAATTTCAGTATGTGATAATCTTAGCGAAAAATTACGAACTAGTATTAACTATTCTTATCACAGAATTCGAAGCGGGTATACCAGAGAGAGAGAGTTGGGTAATTGTGAACTTGTACAATCTACATGTGACTGTGAACCCAGAACAAATGTCAGCCGTCTTTAGAATATGCATGTTGTAACTTTGAGGAAGTTTTGTTAACCACACGTAGAGTTATTGAGAAAATCCGAACCTATAAACCCAAGGCGAATAGATGCACTTCCAAGAATATAATTGCAGAGTTCCTAAAGAATATACATTTATTTATCTTGAGGTAATAAATTAATTTAAGTATTAATTTATATTTTAACTCTTTCCAGTAAAAAGATTAAGTAATAAATTAGCATATTTTCCTCTTTCATCAAAAGAAAAAGAGTTGTCGTAGAGGTTTCGTGCGGATGACGAGCGATGGTGGAGACGGCACAAGCGCGGAGGATACGTGCAGCAGCGCTGCGAGAGCCTATTGACCTTCCCAAGATCTGAGATTGAGACGAGACGGGACAGATGAGAGTGAAACAGAGATAGATGACGAATCTAGTGAAGAGTAGATTTAGTAGGTTCGATTAGAATGCAAAGCGAAGGAGTGAGGACCAATGAAGAAAGAAATCATCAAGAAAATCAAGAAAGCAAAAGAGACAAAATGGTCGAAGCCGATTGTAGGAACCAAGAGACCTGAGACATAGAGAAAAAATGGAGCAGGTCCCAATTGTTAAATGATTCCGGAGCAAGAAAAACAGGAGGCGACAACAAGAATCAAATCACAAGAGAATCACTGGATCATTGCTCGAAAAAGCGATTGATCACAAATCAGCAAGAAGAAAGCACAGAACCGATCACATAACATAGCATCGAGCTGGAGCAGGAGATGGAACCTCAAGCGAAAAGGACGGAGAGCGTAATCACGGGAGAAGTATCATCGCCTCTCTCTGTGATGTTGGAGCTAATGGATGTGACAGTGACAAAAGCATCGAGCATAGATAAGACATGCTCAGTCGAAAACGACTCTGGACAGACAACAAGCAAGGGAATCAAGGAGGAGCAAGATAACCTGAAAACGTCAACACCTCTTGAAGCATCGAAGAGCACTACAACCACGGGGGAAGGAAATGAAGACACTAGCGCGATCTCTAAACCCAATTGCTGGTCGAGACTGTTAAAGATGTTGAGTAAAAGAGGAGAGAACCCGTACCTTGAAGGGCTAGACCTAATGGCAGGGAAGAGCTTATCGGATGACGAGCTTTTGGAAGCCCTGGAGAACATCAAGAAGAATCAGCAGCACAGCGAGTGCAAAAATGGAGTGATCGTCGAGCTTAACAAAGATCTTGACGCAAGTCGATTGGTACAGCTAAAACGATCGACAGTTGTAATATCTTGAAACTGAAGGAAGAAGAAAACATCACTCAGATAAGAAAATCAACGTACTTTAAAATGGATGCCGAGTTCCTGAAAGATTCAAGAGTTAGTGGGGAGGTGGCAAAAGCGTGATAGAATCATCCCTCAAGACAATGTGACATGAGAGTCAAATGAGCCTTAGCATAGGAAAGAGTGTAGAGGACTCTAATGAAAGAAAAGAGAGAAAGAGCAAACAGGCTCCTTCCGGGAGTCAATATAGAAGAAGAGTTAATGAGACTGAAGATGAGCAGAGACATATTACTCAGAAGCTCTCCACATGGAACTAAGAAAAACATAGTGCAATCTACGGAAAAGAGAACACCAGGATGCTTGTTTATGACGGAAGAGAAGCAAAATCAGATGGCTTAAAGAAGACGAAGCCTCATCTTGATATTTCTTTGCACAATTACAAGCCAAACACAGCAGAGAGGAGCTAAAAGACATCACGTTAGAAGAGAGAGGTATAATCAAGGACCACTACGAGATCCTGCACATGATACACCGGTATTACTCAACTCGGTACGAGGAAAATGCAATGTAGTTGTTGTTCGCACAGTGACAACTATAGCACAACGCTAACTATAGTTGTTTCCTGACATATAGTGTTCGCACAGTGACAACTACAGTTAGCGTTGTTACCAAAACAACACTATAGTTACCAAAAATTGATATTAAGAAAAGTCTTCAAATATCAAGTAAACTTTAGTGATATCATGATATAGATATAGAACTCGATATCTATCATCTTTAAAATTATCGAGTTTGATATACTTTTTTTTAAAATTATTAAATTTGATCTTTTACTATCTTAAAGTTATCGAGTTTGATATCTATTTCTTGATATCAAGAATTTTTTTTTGATATCAATTCTTGATAATTGATAGACTACTCATTCCTCAACCAGTGAAACTACTGGATAAAAGAAAGTGACTTATTCCATTGTAAATGATCGAAAAAGTTAGCTTACAAAGTTGAGAACATTTCTGTCTATTTTATTCACCTTGGTATCATGAGAAGTTCTGCACCAGCCTTGACTTTGAGTGTCTCGGTTGGACGCTTGACCTAACCAGCAACTCGTTCCTGGCGAATGAAAATCGTTGCTTGTTGCAACCCAACTCTGAGGTTAAAATCGAATAACATCCACACTTGTACTAAAGACAAAAATGTATCCACATCCTGTACGAGATGGAAAGAAAGGATCATCTGGACTCAGTTCTGGATGTTAGTAGAGTGATTTCGGTGTTGGTTCGCGATCGATTGGTGCAAAGTCAGCTGTAACAACCGAAATTTCGTTGAATTGGACGTTTATGTAAGTCCTGTTTGAACTTAACAGCCTTGAGGGATCACTCTTCACTATTTGCCAAACTTAGATAATACAAGTCATCATTTATTAAAAGTTGCTCTATTTTGATAGATACTTCTATTTAAATAATTTAATTATAATAAATTTTTATTACACCATATTCGGATATATGTATCTATATATATTTCTAATCTGTTTTTTAAATTAAGATTTATTATATCATACATGATATGTAACATAATTGGTAACATTTGCAGAACTGTACAGCAAACAGAAGTGGCATATGATCATTTATTAATGCAATGCAACCCTTCTAATAGAATATATATATCAGAGCTCTGATTTATTTTTATAGTTATATTTTTATAGTTATATTTAATTACGATAGTTAACTGTCATAATTCTTAAGAACTACCATCTAGAACGAAACCATTAAATATTCTTAGTTTTAAAGGTTTCATCGAACCCCTGACATGTATAGATCAACATAGTAGCATATGTAAGCAAAACAAAGTATAATTAAGAGTATTTACAATTGGAAAAAAGATTTAAATAGAAGAAAATATTATTAAAATATCACATTTATGAAGAAATTATGTTCGTGTTTAGAGACAAAAATATTCGATTTTGTAAATTAGAATGATTTTAAATAGTTGCTCTAAAACAATTAAAAAACCTCTGTTTCTATTTATGTTGTTTTAAAATGCTTTTAGTAGTGAACATATCTCAGAGTATTTAGGATTTTAATACTCTTCATTATATTGTGACATTGTTTAATATTAGATATTGAAAGTCACACATGACTCCGTGATAAAAGTTTTCTCTTAAAAAACAGAAGTTGTTATAACAAAAGAAAAGCATATACAGTTAATACGTACAGAATGGTATAGAGAGAGAAAATGATAAAAATACTTATGAAGTTATGAGACGAAAAAAAGATGGAAAGTTTGGTAATGCTCAATGAGATGGTCATGCCGTCAATAGTAATATATGACATTGAAGACAAAACACGTAGTGCCATGAAAACGACATCTAGAAGAAGAAATAACTTCAAAGAAGCCATAAAGACTACTAATTTAAAAGGGAATTCCAATCTAACAAAGATGATGTACATAACATATTATCAAACCAAGTAATCATTTTAGTTATCAAATTCTTCAAAATATTAGCAAAGAACAATATGAATGTCATATGAGAAAAATGAGATCGAGCCAGAGAGAAATATTCTGTCTATACATATAAATAGTTTATCCCGACCCAAGGGTATATAACTTCTGCGGTCGATGGGATCAATATTTAATAATAAATAGTCATGAATAGGAGATATTTTCTCCAATTACAAGTCTAAGATTAAATGTCCATTCATTGTCACAACTCCAGAATGTTAATCAGAAAGCTCAAGGGACATAAATTTAAGTTTTAAACTCATCTGGAATCCAGTAAAAGATTTACTTTTATAAAAGTTTTAATGTCTTTACTTTTCAAGGCATATCTTGGTAAAGAAAACCAATGTTTTTTATTTTTACTATTTATTCGAATTTACCTGAATATGCATGATGCTTCCTAAGCTTTGGAGAAGAGAGGAAAAAGATGACAAACACTAATATAGTAATAAAATTATCAGAAGCGGTTAGCTCTAGGTCGCAATTGTGTCGATCTTGTCGGTTGATGTCTCTACTATTGTGCACGCTTTTTGAGATAAAAGTCATTTATTGTTTGAAAAAAAAAAGTCATTTATTGTGTACTAACCCGATGATGTGTGACGCAAAATCTTTCATATTGTACGTCGATTGTCATAATGATAGTTCAAGGTCAGGGTATCATGACACTATATCTTTTATCAACTAGCTAATAATCAGATTATAGAGATGGTAACGCTTACACAAAAAAAAGCCGAGAATAGTTGGAGGATTGAGACCGTTGCAGTCAGCAAGAGCATCGAGCTTCTGCGAGGTAGAGGGATTTTCATATAGGAGATTGTCCATGAAGATAACTTATCTGTGGACATTGTGTTGAACAAGCATTGTATTCTGTCACAGAAAGACCTACGATATACATGTAAAAACGTTATGACTAAGTTTCATGAGTTGTTGCAAGACGTGAAAAAGCATGCTAGAGATTCTGAAAATTGACAATGCCCAAACTGTTGACGAGCTAGCGTTGTTTAGTATTCGTGAGCTCAAAGACTAGCTTCGGACTAGAAACTTACCAAGTAGTAGCAACAAGAGTGATATTTGTTCACGAGTTGTTGAACAACTATAGTTGGCTGAGCAATAGCAAGTGCTGCAACGCGCATGGTCTCACAAGTATTCAGAATTCACGGCCAATGATATGGCATATAAAGTGAAGTCTTGGATATATACAGCAGCTCATGCTGCTACTAAGGAGTGACACATATCCACATAATCTGTTTTTGTTACAGTTCGCTGATATGCATATGTTTCTAACACAAGTTTGTTCATTGACATGACAGAGGGATGTGGGACCAGAGATCCCTAATGTTGACATAATGAATGCAACTGCTCAGTGGATGGGTGATTATGGACTATGTCAAATGTTACCGGATGATCGGAAGTATGTCAAGATGGATGAGAAAGTGATCAACGACGTTACTATGGTAATATGTCTATGTATGTTTATCGTTCTGTTTCATTTGGATCTAGAGAGAGAAGCACTAACATAGACTTCATTCGTGTTTGTCCTTGTTCTAGACTCGTCTACCCATGTTGTCGTCCAATCCTTTCTTGTGAAATACATCACCTTCTCGAATTATATTAGCGAGACTTATCATAGTGTCATCAATAAATTTATCTCAAAATGTATACATTGGCTTCGATCTCATTATGCAAGATTGACGGTCAGTACATTCGAGTGGAATGAGAATATTGGCAGAGACGTAAAGAGAATGTACCTGCGGAAAGCAAGTGATACTGCTGTCAAGAAACAAAGTCCTACAGCGAGATTGTTTGAGGAGCGGTCTTCTGTATGAAAGCATCGCATATCTGGTTGTATTTTCACATAGGATACTCAATGCACAACAGACTGAGTATGTAGTTTATAAACTAAGCTATCAAATGTGATAGCCTTGTACAATAACTTTTCTTATTCACATGCCGCATTATTTTATTCATTTTGATGTGCCTTGTTTGATGCTAGGCAGTGATTTATGTGCCTTATTTGGTGCTAAGTCATGAGACTAGGAGCTTTTAGGGAGCTCAATGAGTGAGCAAGTCAACTTGCTTTTTGTCAGAAGACACAATAGTGAAAGCTTACATCTGATTGATAATTCAGCTGAATCCATGTATGAGTGGAGATTCTAGATCATCATTTCCTCCATCACTAATATTTGAACTAGTTGTCGTGCGCATACACATCGCTACACAACATACATCGCTGTCAGAGGTACACCACACATACACATAACACTTGGACGATGTCATACACATACACAAGTGTATCACAATAATCTGAATAGAGAAATTACCATCTCCAACACCACAACAAGGATTACTCACAAACGGTCAAGCCAAACCCACTCTAAGCACGAAGAGAATCCGGGTTACACTCAACTAGACTATCCACCATAGCCTGGAGCTTGAAGGCTCAACTCAAAGAACTAAGGCCTCCAAGCCCTACTTGCGAAGTTTACCCCTAGTGGGCTCTCCCACCAACTCGCCCTAACGGCACTAACGGCCTTACCGGGATGCGCCACTTCGCACTCGGTCAACCTAGCCGAGGTGCCAAAACTGACGTGACAGCTGTTGTGCGCATACACATCGCTACCACAACATACATCACTGTCAGAGGTACACCACACATACACATAACACATGGACGATGTCATACACATACACAAGTGTACCACAATCGCCGCCCTAACTGGCGGTTAGGTCCCTCTAACTCCAGATAGCTCCATATCCCAACTACGTGATACACACCTTCATGGGTGCAAGGATCAGGAGGCCGGGTGCTACATCGCCCCATCGTTAGTCGTCTGTCTGCAATCCATACCACGCAAAGATCTAATCGACTATCTCCGCTATATACATCGAGGACAAACCCACCGTCCAGTAGGAACTACACTGAGAGGTGGAGTCAAACATGACATGTGCCAACCTCTCGAACAACCATCACACACCAACATACAGACTGCTCCACCAGCAGACCCACACAACATACACCTCAAGCCCGCGCGTACAACTGCTAAGCTTGGGTCCACGGTACCATCAATGTTGGGAAGATGACATGGCGCGCAATTACGCACATGGTCCTTCCACACAACACCATCACGGCCCTCTAACATGAGTACTCCAGAAGGTAACACCTCACTCACTCGTAAAATAGTGCGCCCTGCGGTCACGTCCAACGTCGTCGGTGCAGTCTGCTGTAGATAGATATAATCGCCAGGATGAAACTTACGAATCGACGGCCGATAACCTCCTCCTCGGATAGTCGCATATCGCAACGTGTCTCTATGCTGGGCAATCGCTAGGTTCTCAAAAGCCATAGGCATAACTCTCCGAAATGTCTCTGCTCGTTGAGAACATGCTCTCACCCACATATCCGGGTCATCAAGGTCCAGCACCTCAGCAGAATCACGACGAATGACCGAAGGTAGATCTGGATCTCGGCCATACAATAGAAAATACGGTGAGAAGGAAGCCAAAGACGCTTGTCGGCTGAAACGATAACCCATAGCCAACCATAGTAATTGCACATCCCAGTCTCCCAAGTGGCCCTTCTGCAAGCCATACTTGCGCAATCCTCTCTTCACTGTCTGAACTACCCTCTCCGTCAAACCATCCGCCTCATGATGATCTGGAGATGTAGTCCGATGATCAATCAGCGCCTGATCACACAAGGCCTGAAACTCACCAAGAAACTCTGTACCTTGGTCTGTCAGCACTTCAGCTGGTGCTCCAAAACGACTCAGCACTCGATCTAAGAACGCATACGCTGTCCCTTCACTCGTCTTGTCTGGTAATGCCACCAACTCAATCCACTTGGAGAAGTGCTCCACCATCACCAACACATACCGGTGGTGGCGTACGGTCAACGGTAAGGGTCCCGTAAAATCCAAACTCCAACGGTAACCCAACCCCATAATCGGTAAGGGATGTAACTGTGGAGTAGGAGCATTAAACGATGCTCGTACTCGATCACAAACCACACATCGTGCGACATACTGTTGCACATCGATGTGCATACCACGCCACCAATACTGTCCTTGGAGTAAGCTATGTGTACGCTTCACTCCAAAATGTCCCAACTCCTCATGGGCATGTCGTACTAACTGTGCCCTCTGGGATGGATGTGGCACTATCCGTACCCTCCCATCACTCCACACTCGAAGTACATGTCGTCCTTCTCGTCGAAATCTTTTCGCTCGTTGAAGGACACGATCTCGCTCCTTGGCACTTACTGTGCCTACTACCACACCAGTACGTAGATACTCCATCACGGTCACATCATCATGGATATCTCGCTGGTCTGGAACACCATCTCCACCCTCAGGATCTGGAGACTCATCATCTACTCTCTGACCAGAGCAAGATACGACTTGGCCCTCCATACTAGAGTTCATGGCCAACACACAAAGAAAGGCAGATGCATGCCATCTTGGCACTATCTCCTCATCAACCTCGTCATGCCATCGAGCCCCAGTCTGATCCTGCTGACTCGTGCACGGGTTGCGACTCAACCCATCGGCATCTAGGTTTGCAACTCCAGGTCTATGTACTACCTGGAAGTCATACTCCTGTAAGATCAGAGCCCATCGTCCAAGCTTCCCTGTAAGCTTATCGGACTCCATCAACCACTTGAGCGGCTGGTGATCAGTGATGAGAGTAAAGGGGTTCCCAAACAGATAACATCGAAAGTCTGCAATAGCCCACACTGCCGCCAAACACTCTCCCTCATACGAACTATACCTCGCCTCCGCTGAATTGTTGGAGCGACTGGCATAAGCCACCACGAACTCCTTTTTCTCATCATCATGCTGAGTCAGCACTGCTCCAAGTCCCAACATACTCCAATCGGTGTGCAGTTGGAAAGGACGCCCCCTAACGAGTCTCCTCAAGATGGGAGCAGATGTCAACCTATCCTTGAGCTCTACAAAAGCTCGCTCCTGCTCATCTCCCCACTGCCACTCCTGGTCCACCTTCATCAGCTTGGTCAACGGCTTCGCAATTGCACTAAATCCCTTCACGTACCGCCGATAAAAGTTCGCCAAACCAACAAATGCCCGAACTCGACTCACATCTGTGGGACGCGGGATACGTGCAATAGCCTCAACCTTCGTCTGTTGAACACCCAATCCACCTGGATAGATGGTGTGGTCCAGATACTCTACCAACTCCTGGAAGAACTTACACTTCCCAGGGTGTAACTTCAACCCATGAGCTCTCAATCGCTCAAACACATCCCGTAAGTGTCTCTCGTGCTCCTCTACTGTAGCACTATAGACTAAGATGTCGTCAATATAACATCTGACAAAATCCAATCCTACTAGGATTCTGTCCATCACCCTTTGGAACTCAGCAGGGGCGTTCTTCAACCCAAATGGTAAGAACCGCCACTGATACAAACAATCCTTGCCATGAGAGTCAATTCCCCAGAATGCTGTCTTGGACTTATCTTCTTCTCTCACTGGCAACTGATGATACCCTGCCCGAAGATCCAAAGTACTGAAGACCTTCACATGCCCCACTGCATCAAAGATCTCCTCAGGTGTCGGCATGGCATACTTATCGGACTTCGTCTGCCGATTGATAGGACGGTAGTCTCCACACATCCGTCTATCCGTATAGTTGCCATACATATCCTTCTTGGCTGGCATAACTGTGGCAGATGCATACTCTCCATGCGACAGCTCCACCAACCCAGCCTCCAACAAGTCTTGAGTCCGACTCTGGATCAAGGCTCTCTCCATGTCACTGTACTTGTAAGGACGTCGAAAGATTGGCGTGTCATTAGCCAAGTCGATCCGTATACAAGGTCCCTTCAAGGTACCCAAATCCTTCATACTGAAGGCAAAATAATTCATGTAGCTCTTCAAGAATCTTTGGACTCTTCGTCTCTCCTCTCCTATAAGCTTGGGTCCAATCTCTGGCTCCCAAGTATCCTCTGTCACCATGCTAGAGGTAGAAGACGAAGTCGTTGACTGCTATCTTGCAGCCTCCGGAGCAGTTTCCTTCTGCTCACCACCAACAACCTCCACCGCTACTGTGCGTAAAATTTCTGCAGTTCTAGCTGCAAGCTCCACACTCTCTCCTGTGACATCCCATGATGTCCAAGGATGACAAACTCCATTTGCCTCGCCCTCAGCCTTTACCTCCACCGACCCAGTAGGCAAAGAGCTCAAGAGTGCTCGAGCAGTAACACCCGTCGATCGCATCCGACGCTGCTCAGCTAATCCAAGGCTAACAATCCATGTCAAACAATTCAAGTCCATTGCTTGATCCAATACTTGACGACGTGAAGCCTCTGACACCGAAGCTACTGCCGTCGTACCCGTAGCGAAATCCATCGCTCGCTCTCTCTCATCGGCATTGAGCTCCACCAACTGCCGTAATTGAGCATCCCACACAAGCCCAGGTCCTCCATCTGTGTAAGCATGTGACGCTGGAAAGCTTACCAAAGTGGGTAATGCTACCATGGGCCGTCCCACTAGGTTCACCACTGCCATGTGTGACCTATCGACGACTCTCACCACTTGAGATCGTCGTCCTGCATCCAAGATGTTATCAACTGTGAGATGTGCTGGTCGTCTCACTCCATCGTGTGCTCGCTTAAGCACCTCTCTCGGTAACAAGTTTGTCCACCACAACCGTGGACGATGTGCACGAGATCTTACTCTCGCTGCATCCAACAACACTGCTGGTCCAATCCAAGACCGCACTTGGTGCACACTCGCCATCATCTGTGTACGAGCATCACCCAACAAAGGAACGTTCTCCAAGATGTACGCTGGAGAATCCACCTGATGCATCTGGAGATATCGTAAGATCCGTAACATCTCCCAGAACATCCTAGATCGCGGGTCATGTAAACCCTGACCTCTCCCAGCACGCGTGTGACCTTGACATGGCCATCCGGCTATCACCAAGTGAATGGTGCTCACCAACGTAAGATCCTGCGCCTCCAGCAGCAAAATATCTGTCACGTCAGTTTGGGCACCTCGGCTAGGTTGACCGAGTGCGAAGTGGCGCATCCCGGTAAGGCCGTTAGTGCCATTAGGGCGAGTTGGAGAGAGAGTCCACTAGGGGTAAACTTCGCAGGTAGGGCTTGGAGGCCTTAGTTCTTTGAGTTGAGCCTTCAAGCTCCAGGCTATGGTGGATAGTCTAGTTGAGTGTAACCCGGATTCTCTTCGCGTTTAGAGTGGGTTTGGCTTGACCGTTTGTGAGTAATCCTTGTTGTGGTGTTGGAGATGGTAATCTCTGTATTCAGATTACTCAAAGAACTGAGTGCAGGTCGAGGCGGAGTTCAGTAAGAGCTCGCGGATCTGAAATCGGAAATCGTCCGCTGGTATCTTCGGGCGTTGCCGTTCGTGGTTGATTGTTTGGAGCTGTGATCGAGGTGTGTGGGCGCCGTGCTACATTGCTGGTCGCAGATCGATTTGCTGTTGATTGGGGTCGAGTGGAGATTTCTGTCATGCGGAAGCGCTGCAGAAATTTTGCGGAATGTTCTTGAAGTGTGTTGTTGGAGCTGGATTGCGCGTTTGGGCATGGCAGACGGAATACTTGTCAATGTCGGGCCGGAGTGAGCTCTTTGGAAGCGCATTGGAGAGACGATTCCAGCGCACCAAGTCTCGTGGAGTTTGGCCAAGGATTGAAGAAGTTATGGCATGTCGAAGTTCGCTGCCGTGTCACCCGAAAGCACAAAAAGGCTAGTTACGTCAGATTTTGGCTCAATTTCGTGTGGAAACTAGAGTTTAGGAGTTGGTTTGAGTGTGTGTGCATTCGCAAAGTGTGTGTGGTGCATTTGCGAATCTGTTGTGGTGGTTTTCGGGTTGGCTTTAGGTGTTCTTGCTGTTTTACGTCAGATTTTGTGTTATCGGTGTGCACCCGCAAGCTGTTTTCGCTGTTTTGGAGGCTGTTTTGGTGCAAACTTCTGCAATTCGAGGTGGAGCCGAGTCTCTTTTGGTGTGTGTGCCCGTTGTACTCTACTTCAAGCGGAGCGGAGCGGAGAGTGAGCAGGAGTGTCGAGGTGTGGAGTGCGTGTTAGGAGACGAGGTGCGTGAGTGCGGAGGCGTGAGAGCGGAGTGCGAGAGTGCGGAGGCGGAGCGGAGCTGAGCCTGAGCCTGAGCCTGAGCCCGAGCCCGCCGCAAGCCAGCTTGCTGGCGTGCGTGAGAGAGGTATCCAAGTTCTAGTGTGTGAGAAGTGTAAAACCAGCTGGTCACCCATCCCAACACTATTTCTGGACCTGGACTCCTGACTTTGTAGTCTTAGCTTTGGCTTTATCACTAGACCAATAGCTCTTGGTGTCCTACAGGGATGCGTGCAAGTACTTATGGACTTGTTTAAAGTAATAGGAGACCTTCTCGCACGTTCCTAGAGGAGTGGTAGGGCGACCCCACAATATTAGGGGGAAGCTATAGTTGTGGTAGTGTTTGCCTACACCGTAGAGGCGCGTTGTCGTAGGGCGTGAAATATGGTCTGGGAATACACGGGGTATCTGGCTGTAGAGAGATACAACTGGATCTACGACCTAACCGATGAAAACTTATGCTCTCAATATCTAATCTATCTGTGTTTTTTGTAGGTTACTAGCGAGCTAACTTGACCCAAGTGTAGCACATGTGCATCACACAAATGACTCGGAGCTCGATTCCACTCTAGATAAAGACAAGGCTCATACACGGTACGTGTCTGCTTTAGATCCCAAGCACTCTTCATACAATCTCTCATCCACATCCGCTTCACTACTTCTTCTCGACAAACTACCTCATTGTAGCCTCTGACCTTCTATTGTTCGCTGATACGAGTTTGCTCAGGAAGATGTCCACAGCAAGGACCTCCTACTACACAAGCTTCCCAACGATACAAGACATATCGGCAGCAAAACAGCTAGAAACTCGGGGCGTGATACCGAGGATAACGGTACCTCAGCTTCAGCAAGACGTGGCACCTCCACTGAGCGTGATCGCCGTACCAATCTCACAATACAGCCTCCTTGTCATCCACACGACACCTCCAAGAAGCACACCTCCCATCTTCAAGTCGTTTTTGTTCAACTCCAACCAAGAGATTTCAGCAAAATCTCTCTACGTCTTTCTCGCCTCGCTGCAAACTGAACTTTGACACTCTCGTGCCTTCACCTCGATTATCCAATCAGGCTCAAACTCCACAGGACATCCCCTCTGACCCTTCTCTACTACTGTATGAAATTTCAGTTTCAGATCTGACCCCCAACTGTCCCCGATGAATCAAGCCACCCGCCTGTGCTAACTTCTGAGCTTTACAGATCTCGATGGCCAAAATCCTAGATCTCCACACATTCTCTTACCCAATTGAACTGAAATTTCACATGTGACTAGCTGATAGGGCACACTCTCATCCTGGAAAGTTTCACTCAGATCCGATCCCATGTGCAAGGAGCAACTCAAGCTTTGAATCCAAAGAAAGCGGGTTTTCTCATACCTCTCAACTGTAACAGCCAACTTCAATTGATCATTTCAGGAGCAAATCCAACCCAAATGTAGGATTGTTTTACATCAATACAACCAGCACGGAGTGAACTACTCGATCCCCTTGACAGCTCCTAAAGATCACCTCTCAAACTCCCGGATCACTCCAAAACGTGGCTCGGGGTACCGATTTGACCCCCTGACTTTCAACGTCCATCACTCTCCCCTCAGAATTCCAAATCGCCTGATCTTTGTCTCTAGAGTGTAGCCCGTCTCGACAGCTTTCCAACAAGACCACTCACTCCTCAAATGACCTTCGGGAAGACCTCCAAAACCCTAAAGCCGTCTGCAGATCTGGAATGACGTTGATTGGTCGAAAATGGACCAATAAGAAAACAGATCTGAAAACCTCTTTTGTCCTCTACTTGGTACCCTAGAACAACTATAACCTTACTATCCTCTCATGCCTTCAAGGCATCGGTCCCAACCTTAGATTAATTACATTCGTCGAACTATAGAGATCGTACTCAATACTTAAGATTCAGTACAAGGTCAAGATGACGACCTGGAATCGATTCACGATGAAAGGTACTACAAAAGGAAATGGAGAAGCCATCACTTGATTACAGTACTCCTCCCCAAAGTTCCTTGCGATCCACGCACGATGATTGATCTTCCGCCGACAGTGACATCGAACATCCACCCAGACGTTGAAAGGGATGTTGGCTGGATAATTCAGGTCCATTGACCCTCGTCAAAGTAAGATGTACACTGTCAAGTCCCAGTCCTCTCCATACGTGACGATTGGTAAGATCACCGGAGTAGGCGAGTCCATCATCCTCCCCATGAACTCTTCTCCAAAGTAGGCGACGAACCACTGTCGAAAGTGATCGCGGTGGATCAAGTGAAGCTTGATATGAAACGGGTTCGGAAATGACAGATTTGGAACTCGATTCAGTCCTCCATCCATGAATACAACTCTTGCCGCCCCTTCTTATCACGTAAGACACTAAGACACACTCATGAAAACTACCCCCAAAGAAGAATGCCTCCCAAACCCCCAACCCACTATCTTATACCTATGTTTGACAACAAGAGCCATTCACGCGAACGTTCACGGATCATTGAGTCGGCACATCTTGTTATCGTGCGATCTCACATCCAGATCTCTGTGAACGTGACACCTAATACCCTCTTATGCGAACTACACAAAAGGTTCACCGAACACAAAGAAAACACAACACCCGTTCTACACTGAATTCACATGTGGGACGTCTCACAACACGACATCCACCCCCTCTAAACCTGCGCATCCTCCGGCATGCGCCACAAACACTTACAAGTTGTGGACGGCATCACACAACGTCTTCGTCGTCTTGAATGATGTCATCGTTATCAGCATCCTCAAGAACCAAATCATCCTGGTCGTCGTCCAAGAGATCAAACTCCGCTCCGACTTCTTCCACGCTTATCTCTTCATCTCGCTTCTTGAAGAGTTTCACACGCTTTCCTGCAATGGGAACTTTGAGCTTTGATCCATCAAGCTCCCGAAGTGAATATGTAGCATTGTCATGTACAACAAGAACCACATATGGTCCAAACCAGCGCTTAGAGAATTTTCTAAGAGCACTGTGTTGGTTGTCCAAGCTACAATCATACACCAACACCCAATCGCCTTCCTTAATCTCCTTTGGCCGCAACCGATGACGCTCATCAAACCTGCCCTTATTCTTTAACCGAGCCTTTCTCAACCTATCAACTGCAATCTCTATGTCCTCTGGTCTTCTTTCCAGTTGACGAATCCGAAGCGCAAGAAGATCCTCCTTAGACATATTATCCTCCCAAGGTAGAACGCTCCAAGTAGGAATGTGTTTCTCGATGGGCATGATAGGTTTTTGCCCTTGCATTAGCTCTGCTGGCATGTACCCAGTCACTGAACTATGTGTGCAGCGATCAGCCCATAAAGCAAAAGGTAAGAACCTTGGCCACTCCTTCACCTTTCCTCTACAAGCTTTCACAATGGCTTTAACAATAGGAGGATGACCTCGCTCACTCTTAGCATTCCCTTCTGGATTGTAGGCCGTAGTAAGAGCTAGTTTCACCCCGCATCTCTCAAAAAACTGCTTAGCTTCGAGAGTATTCAATTCTCCACGATCTGCTGTAATCTTCCCAACACACCCGTACCTACAAATCACGTCCTCCAACAAGAATCTGCAAACTCCTTCAGTGGACTTTGTACGCAAAGCCCGTCCTTCTACTTGGTTGGATAGATCCTCTCGTGCAAGAGCCAAATATCGCATTTGCCATATCCCTACTGGCATGATAACCAGATCTACTACCCATTTATAATGGATTGCAAGCGGATACGTAGGATGCAAATCGTCTCGATGTCTGATCTCTGAGTACATCTGACAAGTCTGACACGATTCTACGAACCTCACAACATCTCTATACATGTTACGCCACCAGTACCTCTCCTTGAGCTTTGTGAAGGTTGCGTAAATACCTCGATGTCCAGTCCATAAACTGTCATGGAACTCTCGAATAAGTTGCGTCTGCATCTCTTTCTTACACACAACTCTTTGTGGTGGATCAACATCTCGCTTAGATCGCTTCCACAGATAACCACCTTGTAATAGGTAATTGTATGCCTTCTTCCTGACCTGTTTGAAATGTATATCACTCCACTCATGGTGCTTCAGCAACGTGCTAAGATAACGCCCAATATCTATCCACTCACCCTCGTACAACTCCTCTTCGAATGGTTTTGGATACACTGCTTCTCCCTTTTGCGCTCTAGAAAAGACGGTAGTGCCAACATCCTCTGTGTCCTCGATCTGTAACGACCTATGTTACACATAGGAAGTTTGTCTATTAGTAAGGTGTTTAGTTATAACTAAGTGTTGAGAATGTTTATTGGTTGCCAAAGTACTTTAAGGAGGTATCAAGTTAGTCATGACTAGCTAAAAGTTAGTTATGGTTAAACTTAGCTGTACTTTTGGCAGAATTCAGATATTTGCTAAAGAGTGAGCACTACTATCTTGTCATCTTGTCTAAAAGGTAGAAAGGGGGTGGAAAGTATCCCTTATCTCCTTTTTGACTTGATATTAGTGGTTGGATTAAAGTTGTGGACTTTGTGGGCATTAAAAACAAGAAGAGATTCCACATGTTTCCTTTTTAGTGGGTCCTAGTGTAGAGGGGGGGTGGAAATTCGAGATTCCTTGAGAATATTCCAGAATCCTTCTAGAAGTTGTTGACTTTGAAGGAATAAGCCCATGTGAAAAGGTAAAAAGCCCATGTGATCAATGCTTTTACCTTAAGTAATATCTTAGTAAAATCCGGTAAAAGTAGTTACGGCTGAGTTACCGGAGGGTACCGAAGTAAAAACCTAAAATGTATAAATAGAGGAGTAGAGAAGAGCTCCTCATCCTTGTTTTCACATTGTCGTAATGACAACTTGAGTAATATAGAGAGTGTGGGATATTTTTAGCATGTGAGAACTTGAGAGACGTCGTTAGAATGGAGGATTTTAGTTGATGTGTTTAAGGAGATTTTTAGTTGATAAGTTTGTGGGTGTATGAATGAGTGAACTCAGCATTTTCCCTTCAAGTTCATGGTGTGCTTCCGTCAAAGCCATCAGAGGTGACCCCTGAGTGAGAGACAGGCCCGACATGTTGCAGATTCGTGGATGACGATTGTGGAGGTTGAGAGATCGGGGGGTAGTTGATCGATAGGACCACGGAGGGTTTACATTTTTGGTTCCGTTGCCGGGACCTCACTTGAAGGGATCATTGAAAATGTTTAGAGTTCAGTTCTATATTCGACAAAAGGAGATTATGAGAGAGCACATGGAGAGAACGTTGGGAGGAGAGAGAGCTAACGCGATGTTAGCAACGTTAGAACCTTTCGTGTATCTCGTAGTGATATATGACGCGTTCGAAGTCATTCTTTACATCTTGTTCACTTAGAAAGGGTTTGAGTAGAGTTGAAAGAGGGTGCAACAAGAGTTGTAGAGAAAGGAGGAGAGAAAAGTTATTAGAGGAGATAAATTTGTGAGTATAGAAATTCTGCTCTCTGGAAAATTTGTACAGTCGCTGTCAACTTTTCTGTGAATTTTATTTTCCTGTGAAACTTTCCAGTGTTTTAGATTGGCTGATAACCTATCTAAGACAAAAGAAATCATAGGAAAAGATGGTCTAGAGAGGAAGCAATGAATTTTCAAAGTTGAGGGGGTCTATTCGTGAGAGTTGAGGAATTCTGTTATCTGAAAAAAATTTACAGTCATTGTCAGATTTTCTGTGAATTTTATTTTCCTGAGAAACTTTCCAGTGTTTTAGAGTGGCTGATAAGCTATCCAGGACAAAAGAAATCATGAGAAGATGAGGTCTGAAGAGAGAGAAAGAATTTTTCAAAGTGGAGGGGGTTGACAACCATGAGGGAAGTGAAAATATACAAATTTCAGTTCTCTGAAAATTTATACAGTCATCACCATCTCTTCTGATTAGGGAATTTTCTGTTGAAACTTCATGATTTAGTAGCTTGGAGGTTGAGCTACTGGAGACCACAAAAATCTTGGAGAGATCTCTTACCAACTAAGAGATATACGTTTCGGCATACAAGGAGATCTTGAAGATACTTCATGGGGAATCCAGTTCGAATGACGAGGTGGAAGAAGAGACGTTTAGGAGTTCGAACTGAGACGGAGAAGCCGAAGTTAAGTATAGATGAGTTACGAACCCGCATCTATAGCACTTGGGGTGCCCTCTTTACCTTATACGAAGAAGCTTCCGCGACCATTGGCACAAATTTGAAGAAAGCCGAGTTTAAAGCATCATTCACTGTGGAGGCCACGAATGCTCCTGGTGAAGTAGAGTTGGATTTTTACAAGAGTGAGTTCAAGATGTCTGTTGTGATTAGTACAAACGATGGTGAGGAGGATCATATCTTCGATAGTTAAATTTAGATTAGATTTTATTTCGTGTATAGCATGTATAATACACGATTTCCAATATAAAGCTCGGAAGAGTTAAGAAAGTGATGTAGAATTATTTTCCTCTATGATATTTTGTCCACTTAATGGTTGAGAAGGTGCAACATGAGTGGAAATTTAAAAGATTGGAAAGTTAGACTTAGAAACCTTCCTCAAGGTTTAGATGTCATAGTAAGTGTCGGAGAAAGTTCGAGAGAGATTATCGTCGAGTTTGAAAACCCTAGTACTAAACCTCAAGTAGAATCTCCGAGGAGAAGAGTAGAAACCGACTTGTGGTGTTATTTCTGTAGAGGGTTGGGACACAAAGTAGTGAATTGTCCAACTAGAATCAGAACCGAGAGAGCTAAAGGGAAGCGGGAGTTTACTGATTTAAGTCTTCGAGTGGGTCCATCGTCACCAGCGCCAATTCATCTTCTAGGCGAAGATCCTTGTCCAAGTTGTGGAGTGGGTGATCTATCCAGAGGACACAAGTGCGTAGATGTGGCCGCCCTACTTACGTCAGTAGTCGAGAAGTTGGACGAGACTCAAAGAGCGGAGACGGAGAAGTTGTCGACTTCAAAAGAGGACTCAGCTGAGTTGTGATGGAGATCGTCATTCGGATGGTGGAGAAGGCGGTGATGCGACTCAGGCTCATGATTACCTTGGGAGAAGAGATGGCACAAGAGGTGTTGTTACAACCATTTCCTTTCATTTTACCTATGGTAGATTATTCGCGAATGGAATTGGTGATGTTCGTACTCTTTTAGCGAGTAGTTATGGCACAAAAATTAGAAGGGTAGAAAGAATAGTTACAAGATGGAGAAGTTACCAGTGTTTCATGGGAAGGACAATGAAGATGTAGAACCATTTGTACGAGATTTCAAAAGGGGTTGCATCGGAAACAACGTGAGAAGGAAGGAAGAATGGGTGTTGTTACTGCCAGAGTTTTTAGAAGATTTTGCTCTTACGTGGTATGAAGACCGAGTGAAGAGCAAGACACCTGGTGCAGTTGAGGACACATGGGAGACGTTGAGTAATGCACTCATCGAAGAATTTCTTCCAGAAGAGAGTTATGAGAAGCTCATGGTGGAGCTTACTCATTTGAAGCAACGAGACGACGAGAAAGTTCGGCAATATGCCGAAAGGGTGGATAAGTTGGAGCAACGGTTTCGGACGGTCCTACGGAAGAGTGGAGACAATGTGGAGTTAACGATGGCGGGGATTGGAGCAGTGTTGACCAAGAACTTGGTGGGAGGGTTGAGGCCTTCAATTTGAACCCAAGTGAGGTACGAGAAGCCAACAACCAAAGCGGAGGCCATCAAGATAGCGACAAATATGGAAGAGAGTTTGGATGAAGGAGATATCATCCAACCTCATCATGCTGCTCTGGTGTCAACTTCGACTCCTGGTGTAGTCACAACGATCGCACCTGCACCATCACAATTGGTGATTGCTTCAACGTCAGCTCCTACTCCAACGGTGGTGCCAAGACCGTTTGTCCCAACAACGATGTCTACTGCCACCTCTGATTTTCATGCCGAGCTGAAGAGCATCACCGATACTCTTGCGGATCTCAAGATAAACGTGGTGCAGTTACGAGAATGGAGGAACAAAGGTGGAGGAGGAGGTCAAAGAGGTTACGACAACAATCCCAACCGAGGAAATCAAGGTAACTTTGGAGGCAACCAAGGTAACTTTGGAGGAATCACTTGTTGGACGTGTGGAGGTTCTCATTTCCAGCAAAATTGTCCTAACAACGGAGCAAGAGGTGCTGAAGCTGTCAGAATGAATGTGGGTGGAGGAAATCCACCACAAGGACGGGACAAGGGGGTGGCTACTATCGATGTCGTGCGAGATCCCATCTACGAGAAAGGAGAGAGTTCAAACTCTTCTCATGCACCGGTGGAGCTTTTAGCTCAAGAAAGGAAAAGAACTCGATTTTCTGATGAACCGGTTTTCATGGAGGAATCAGCTAGTAGAAGCACTCGTTCGAGTAATGTTTCGAGTACACCAAGGGAGCCAAGAAGGAAGCTGGGGATGGCAGATTTCACCATTTCATCTTCCCAAGCGGGATATGATGTGGTTGAAGATGTGGGTGCTCAGAAAGCCAACATCATTGTTGGACAACTGATCGCACTTAATCCCAGCTTACGAAGGGAACTCAGAGGAGGACTGAGTTCTAAGAGAAGCAAGAAGAAGAAACCCAAGAGCAAGACGTCAAAGTCTGTGGGAGTTGGTGTGGTGGATGTGTATGTTTCAGAGGTATGCACTAGGGCTTCAAAGATTGAAGTCTGATTGAATGGTCACTACGTCTCTGACGTATTGGTGGATGGAGGGTCGGCTGTAAATGCCATATCGGAGAGGTTGATGAAGAAGTTGGGAATGGAACCAACTCGCCCGGCTAGCATTGTCGTGGGGATGGCTAACAAGCAACGGGTAAGACCTCTTGGTGTGTTAGAGAAGGTGGTCGTGTCTGTGATGGGAGTTCAAACATTGATGTCCTTTCAAGTGTTAAAGGACTCTAGTTATGATTTGCTCCTAGGTAGGCCTTGGTTGAGAGCTGTGCGCACCACTGATAGGTGGCACAAGGGATACTTACGGATTGGGCCTAGAGATCATAGAGTGATAGTTCCTCTCTCGGGTGTTGGAGTTGTGACTTCTGACTCTGATAGACCCACTAGTGACTACTGGGAATCTGATACGGAGGATGATCAGAGTGTCTCAGAAGTAGATACTGGGGATTCTTACGACCAAGAATCCTCGTCTGAGGATGAAGGATTTGGTCGAGACGAATCAGTACATCAGCTTAGTGCTATTGACTTGTTGCCTCGACCAGCAGTGGAGAAAGATCATGACAAAGAAGAGTTGAGTGAGGTAGAGATTGTGAGAAGACTCTCTACCCTGAAGTTTGGTATCAATGTCACTCAAGAGGAGAAAAGTAGATTCCTAGATATATTTCGAAAATATATCCATGTGTTTGCTTTCAGCTACAAGGATTTGAAGGAGGTGACCATCGAGACTCATCGAATCGAATTGGAGGAGAACGCAAGACCAGTTCGACAGAAGCAGAGAAGGGTCAATCCTACAACAGCGATGATGGTCAAGGAGGAGATAGACAAGTTGAGGGAGGCGAGTTTCATCTACGAGGTGGAGAACTCAGAATGGGTTTCACCCATTGTGATTGTCAAGAAGAAGAATGGTAAGCTGCGAGTGTGCATAGACTATAAGAAGCTGAATGCAGTTACCAAGAAGGATTATTATCCTCTACCATTTATAGATGAGATTTTGGAGGAAGTTGCTGGTCATGAGTGGTACAGCTTTGGTGATGGTTATAGTGGATACAACCAGATCAAGATAGCACACGAGTACCAGCAGTTGACTACTTTCACTACTCCTTGGGGAACATTTGCATTTCGAGTGATGCCATTCGGACTGTGTAATGCTCCGGCCACGTTTCAGAGGTTCATGAACAAGGTGTTCGAATCATTCATAGGAAAGTTTGTTCGTGATTTCATTGATGATTTCTGTGTGTACGGAAGAAAGGAGGACCACTTTGATCATGTGATCAAAGTTCTGCAGCGGTTGGAGCAAGCCAACGCTTCTCTGAATCCAGAGAAGTGCATCTTTGGCTGCGAAGAAGGTCTGCTGTTAGGACACATCATTTCCAAGAAAGGGATTGCGGTAGATCCTGAGAAGGTGAAGAAGATTGTGGATCTTCCATTTCCAATCAACTTGACAAAGTTGAGACAGTTTCTTGGGATGGTTGGATATTATCGTAGGTTTGTCTTTTCCTTCTCAAACAAAGCAATAGCTTTGACTATGTACATGAAGAAGGGAGTTGGGTTTGACTTGATAGTGCATGATCAGAAGGCAAAGGAAGCATTTGAGGAGCTGAAAAAGGCATTGGTGACAGCTCCTATACTTGCTAAACCTGAGTGGAATAAAGCATTTATTCTGTATACGGATGCCTCCAATGTAGCTATCGGGTGTACATTAAGTCAGTTAGATGAAGATGGGCATGATCATCCTATAGCTTATGCTAGTAGGCAGATGGTGCCAGCGGAGAAGAATTACTCCGTGACTGAACGAGAAGGATTAGCGGTGATCTTTGGATTGAAGAAATTCTGACATTACTTGCTAGGAGAGAAATTTTCCATAGTCACAGATCACAAGGCTTTAAAATATATCTTTAATAAGCCTAATGCCGAAGGTCGTATTGCCCGGTGGAAGATCCTTCTAACAGAATACGATTACGTGATCGAAGATAGACCAGGCAAAAAGCATGCGAATGCTGATCTTTTGTCGAGGGCTTATGATGATGAGGGAGAAGAACCGTTTGATGATTCATTTCCAGACGAACATCTGATGACCATCACAAGCATTGAGGAGATACCGGACGAGTACAAGGAAATTTGGAGTTTCCTTGTAGATGGTTCTTTTCCAGAAGGTATGCATACTCGAGAACGTAACGCGTTGATCAAGAGATGCAAACCTTACACCATGGTGGAGGGAATTCTATTTCATCAAGGAGCAGATGGGTTACTAAGGAGAGCAGTTGGTCAGAAGGAGGCGTTTAAGCTTATGCACGAGTTTCACGATGGCACGGTTTGCGGAGGTCACTTTGCTGGTAAGATAACAGCTTTCAAGATTCTGGATGCGGGTTATCACTGGAGAGGGATTTTCAAGGAGTGTTTAGACTATTGCAAAACTTGCGACGTATGTCAAGCATTTGCTCTGAAGTCTACTAGAACACCTCCGTTAAGATCAATTCCAATATTAAGACCATTTGAGAAGTGGGGTATTGACTTTGTAGGTCCTCTTAATAAGACACCTCGAGGCAATAGATACATTGTAGTCGCCACTGACTATTGTACCAAGTGGGTAGAGGCTAGACCTTTGAGAGAGACCAATGAAACAAAAGTCGGTAGATTCCTATGGGAGAGGATCATCACAAGATTTGGATGTCCGTTAGAGTTGGTCTCAGATAGAGGAGGAGAGTTTGTAGGGAGCATGACTACTGCTATGCTACAACACTTTTCTATCAAGCCACGAGTAACGACCTCATACAAACCAAATGCTAATGGTCTTGCGGAGAAGACCAATCTTACACTTTGTATGATGCTCGCCAAAGATGCTGGTGTTGAGACTGCGAAACATACTTGGGATAAGAGGCTACATGCCATCTTATGGGAGTACCGAACGACAACAAAGACTTCTACTGGGTACTCTCCATTTCGACTGGTTTATGGAGTGGAGTCCAAGTTGCCGATCCAATTCGAATTGGATACTTTTCAAACTATTCAACGAAAGTTGAAGAGGTCGAGAGGAGAAGACGTGGTCAGATCAAGAAGGGAGCAACTCATGGAGTTGGAAGAGACCCGAGCGGTAGCAATGATCCGGATGGAACGAGCTCAGGCGTATCAAAAGAAGAGTTACGACAAACGGTTGGGCAAGAGAGAGGTAAAACCTTTTCAAGTTGGAGATTGGGTTATGTTATATGATGCTATCAGATTCAAGAGGGCTAGGAAGAAGTTTCTTCCGAGGTATTTTGGTCCTTTTGTTGTAGATAAGGTGTGGAGCAACTTCACATATGACCTTAAGGAGTTGGGAGGAAGGAGATTCGATCGGGTCAACCATGACAAGTTGAAGTTGTTTCATCGACGAAAGTTCTCTCTTCACTCCGAGGACGGAGCGAAAATTTAGTCCGGGGGTAAACAGTAACGACCTATGTTACACATAGGAAGTTTGTCTATTAGTAAGGTGTTTAGTTATAACTAAGTGTTGAGAATGTTTATTGGTTGCCAAAGTACTTTAAGGAGGTATCAAGCTAGTCATGACTAGCTAAAAGTTAGTTATGGTTAAACTTAGCTGTACTTTTGGCAGAATTCAGATATTTGCTAAAGAGTGAGCACTACTATCTTGTCATCTTGTCTAAAAGGTAGAAAGGGGGTGGAAAGTATCCCTTATCTCCTTTTTGACTTGATATTAGTGGTTGGATTAAAGTTGTGGACTTTGTGGGCATTAAAAACAAGAAGAGATTCCACATGTTTCCTTTTTAGTGGGTCCTAGTGTAGAGGGGGGGTGGAAATTCGAGATTCCTTGAGAATATTCCAGAATCCTTCTAGAAGTTGTTGACTTTGAAGGAATAAGCCCATGTGAAAAGGTAAAAAGCCCATGTGATCAATGCTTTTACCTTAAGTAATATCTTAGTAAAACCCGGTAAAAGTAGTTATGGTTGAGTTACCGGAGGGTACCAAAGTAAAAACCTAGAATGTATAAATAGAGGAGTAGAGAAGAGCTCCTCATCCTTGTTTTCACATTGTCGTAATGACAACTTGAGTAATATAGAGAGTGTGGGATATTTTTAGCATGTGAGAACTTGAGAGACGTCGTTAGAATGGAGGATTTTAGTTGATGTGTTTAAGGAGATTTTTAGTTGATAAGTTTGTGGGTGTATGAATGAGTGAACTCAGCATTTTCCCTTCAAGTTCATGGTGTGCTTCCGTCAAAGCCATCAGAGGTGACCCTTGAGTGAGAGACAGGCCCGACATGTTGCAGATTCGTGGATGACGATCGTGGAGGTTGAGAGATCGGGGGGTAGTTGATCGATAGGACCACGGAGGGTTTACATTTTTGGTTCCGTTGCCGGGACCTCACTTGAAGGGATCATTGAAAATGTTTAGAGTTCAGTTCTATATTCGACAAAAGGAGATTATGAGAGAGCACATGGAGAGAACGTTGGGAGGAGAGAGAGCTAACGCGATGTTAGCAACGTTAGAACCTTTCGTGTATCCCGTAGTGATATATGACGCGTTCGAAGTCATTCTTTACATCTTGTTCACTTAGAAAGGGTTTGAGTAGAGTTGAAAGAGGGTGCAACAAGAGTTGTAGAGAAAGGAGGAGAGAAAAGTTATTAGAGGAGATAAATTTGTGAGTATAGAAATTCTGCTCTCTGGAAAATTTGTACAGTCGCTGTCAACTTTTCTGTGAATTTTATTTTCCTGTGAATTTTATTTTCCTTTTATTTTGTGGTTGGAACCCCTCCATACTCTGCTTCTTGTTTGTGCGCCGCGTTTGCTTGTGTTGGCGCTTGATTTCCGGAGTGAGTTCACTCCAGTGTGCTGTCGGTAATGAGGCTGGAGTTGCGGACCAATCAGACTACCTTTGTCTCTCTCACGGTGCGGTTGGAGTGATGACCAACAGACCGTGAGAGGCTACCTGTGGTGATGGCAGGTACAGGTTGCCCTTACCTTGATCGTCCTAGTAGGGCATAGGTGAGCTCATTAGGAGCGGGGTTAGGCAAAATGGTGGTTATAGTGGTGACGGGATTGCGACTTCCGGTTGGAGAGTGTGTTAGCGGGATTCTCTCATCACGGAGTTCTCGGGAGATTCTGGTGGGGACTTCTCCGACAGTGGGTATACACGGAGTGGGGTGAGGTACCGACTACCTACACTATTGCCGTCGGTTGTTCCAGAGGACGAGTCAGACGCAGACAGCGCGTTTTCTGGTGGTGAGTCTAGTGTCACCACACCGTTGTTGTCGGACATGGACGAGATCTATGGGGCCACGAAGGGGCCTCGACGTTACTCGGGTACAGTTGGTACCATTGAGCTGGATGACTTCATCCAGAAGTTTGACAGTTGGTGCGATCTGCAGCAGATGCGGAACCCACAGCTGTTTACACCCTTCATGGCGTGGAAGGGTTTGTTCCAGCACTTGGAGGGACCGCCGATGGACGATTATCATGAGTTCAGGCGAGATTACAGTGTTGAGATCGAGTTGTGGAGACAACATTGGTCTCCCAACTACGTTTCTATCACTACTGGCGCAGTTTCGGGAGGCGTAGCACCTGCGAGTTCGGGTGCCAGTAGCAGTGGTGCAGCCACAGGTGGCGGAGTACCTACTACCGGTGCATCCACAAGTAGTGGAGCATGTGGTAGTGTGAGCGGGATACCACCAGGGTTTAACCCTGTGGTTCAGTTCTTCCAATGTTTGAGGAAGAACTATCAGGGTGTGCGGACCGACAAGTTGAGGAGTCTGCAGGAGTTCCAGCGGAAGACTGGAGAGAGCCTACACGAGGCGTTTACTCGCATGAGGCGGTTGATCAGCGTTACCCAAGGGGTGACGGAAGCACAGGCAGTCCAGTTCTGGTATGGGATACTAGACCGGGAGCTGCGTAGGAGAGTTAGAGATGCTACTCTTCTTAGAGATATCGCTCCGACGTTGGCGGTTGTCTTTAGTCTGGCTGAGCGGATTGAGCTCAACATGGTGGAGGAGAGGGTGGTGGTTGCTGGATTCAGCAAGGAGACACCACATGGAGCGACCACCTCTTCTCGAGGATCACAGGCTACGCAACAGCGTGGTGGTGGTGGTGGTAAGGATCGTGCGGAGCAGTCACGATCTCAGGGAGGTGTTGGAGGATCTGGTGGGCAGAAGCCCATGCCGTCCTTCTCTAGTCAGCAGCAAGAGGGTCCTTGCTGGATGTGTGATGGTCCTCATCAGCAGAGGGACTGTCCACAGAGGAGAGGTTATGAGACGTCAGGGACATCAGAGACGTCTCAAGCAGTACCTAGGCAATGTGAGCATTGCGGACGACCTGGTCACAGTAGTGACTGTTGTTTTGATCTCCATCCCGAGTTGCGGCAAGGGAAGGCTGATCGTGGACGAGGCGGAGGAGCTCAGGAAGGCCGTGGTGGTCGAGTTGGAGGTAGAGGTCCAGCACCTGAGAGAGGACCGGTCGGTCCACCGCCTGCTACGACGTCAGAAGCAGGTATGGCTGCTCGGATTGAGCAGTTGGAGCAGAGGATAGCTAGTATGGCTATGGCTCAGCGGAGATCAGATGGAACAGAGGCTTCCACGTCTTATGGAGGAGAAGGAGGTGACTTCGACTTCATGACTGGTGTGGCGCAGATTGAGGCATCTGCGGCAGTGACTAGAGGTGCAGTACGTGCCTCTGAGCCACGAGGTGCGTCAGTGGAGTTGGATCCACAACGCGGGGAGGCTGGTAGACAAGCCAGACTTGCCTAGTCGTTCACGTTATCGGAGGCGTTGAGGACCACATCTATGGTTCCTAAACGACCTACCGATGGTGCAGTAGAGTTGGAGGTATCGACATCCAGGAGTGGGTGTGATGTGAGTCCACCTTCGACGTCTGTGGATGCGACGTCGAACCCGATGTTGGGGACGGCTACAGCAGTTTTGCGAGCCCCACTATTCTCAGCCACGGATATGAGGGCATTGGGAGTCAACTTGGCTCCAGTGTTTCAATTGGCGGCCACGCTCAGTGAGAGCGAGGATGTAGTTACCTCTAGTGCTGAAGTAGTTCAGCGAGAGGCGGTAGACGTGTCCATGGAGTCGAGGATCAGGACAGCTACCAGTGGTACTTGGCAAGCGGCGGCTGCTAGGTTAGATGAGTTACCAGCTAGGCCGGCGATTGACCGTGCTAGTTTGGCACCAGGTGTGGTGTTGTTGGACAACAGAAGTGGTATCTTCTGTTTGGTGGCACCTTCAGGGAAAGTGTATCGACCCAGAAGGTCTTGTTAGACTCTGGAGCCCAACCGTTGATGTTGGGAAAGGCAGCGTGTATTGGTTTGGGTATGAAGAAGTCCGAGATAGAGAGATGTCCATTCCAATTGCAGACATCTCTAGGGAGATCAGGAGGTACGGCTCTGCACATGACACGTGAGATGTTGACGGTGAGAGTTCGGCCAGATCATCCCACGGATGGCTCTATGGTGAGGGCCAAGGCCATCGTTACAGCCGCAGAGTCTTATGATGTATTGGTGGGAGGTGCTGTGTTGTACCCTATGGGGTTCGTGATCGACTATTGGACGGAGACAGCATCTTACAGACCAGGTTGGCAGTGCGGTGAGGGACGAGTGAGCCGCTTACCAGTGCGGTTCAGTGCTAGAGTTGGGACGACGGAGCCTACACCAGGGACGATGGCATCCGTTGCAGGGTTCAGTTCGGTCATCACTTGGCCGGACGAGTTGTTGGAGGGCAATGCCCATGCGGAGGATACTCCGGTCTTTGAGGAGGTGGAGGACATGCCTAGCATGTCTACGTTAGTACCATCTGCATTGGATGTTCCACTCTGGAGTTCAAGTGGAGAGTTGCAGCAGTATGTTGATCAGTTGGTGCAGCAGGCTTGGAGGGAAGCTTTTGTACCACCAGTAGAGGAACAAAGGGTTGTTCCTGCTACTGGCCCTGTGACCTTATCACCGTTGGATACGACTCTCATTGTGGCGCAGTATCCAGAGGAGGGTGTATGTGTGCTGGAGCTGTTTGGAAATATCAGCACAAGTTTGGCTGCGGTATTGCAGGCAGGCATACAAGTACAGCGATACTTGTATATGGAGAGAGATGAGATTGCGAGACGCATCTCATTGCGACATGTGGCACGTTTGGTGCAGAGATATCTTGAGTTGTTGCCCATATCAGCTGTTAGAGGATACCAGCAAGCATTACCGTCGGATATTTCGCTGCTGGGGGCGCAGGATCTTATGTTTGTTGGCACCATTCACTTGGTGATAGCCGGATGGCCATGTCAAGGTCACACGCGTGCTGGGAGAGGTCAGGGTTTACATGACCCGCGATCTAGGATGTTCTGGGAGATGTTACGGATCTTACGACATCTCCAGATGCATCAGGTGGATTCTCCAGCGTACATCTTGGAGAACGTTCCTTTGTTGGGTGATGCTCGTACACAGATCATGGCGAGTGTGCACCAAGTGCGGTCTTGGATTGGACCAGCAGTGTTGTTGGATGCAGCGAGAGTGGGATCTCGTGCACATCGTCCACGGTTGTGGTGGACGAACTTGTTACCGAGAGAGGTGCTTAAGCGCGCACACGATGGAGTGAGACGACCAGCGCACCTCACGGTTGATAGCATCTTGGATGCAGGACGACGATCTCAAGTAGTGAGAGTCGTCGATAGGTCACCCATGGCAGTGGTGAACCTAGTGGGACGGCCCATGGTAGCATTACCCACTTTGGTAAGCTTTCCAGCGTCACATGCTTACAGAGATGGAGGACCTGGGCTTGTGTGGGATGCTCAATTACGGCAGTTGGTGGAGCCCAATGCCGATGAGAGAGAGCGAGCAATGGGTTTCACTACGGGTACGACGGCAGTAGCTTCGGTGTCGGAGGCTTCACGTCGTCAAGTATTGGGTCAAGCAATGGACTTGAATTGCTTGACATGGATTGTTAACCTTGGATTGACTGAGCAGCGTTGTCGCGCTACTTGGCGGCTACATGCTTGACTTCTACTCCGACGCTTAGGTTTGGTAGTTCTAGAAGTTAGCTCATATTACTTCTAGTCCTTTATGTATATGTTTGACACCTTTGCATACGGTGTTAACACTATTTTGAGTCCTAGTAGGCTGATAGTATGTTAGTTATCTTGTTCAAGCATTTGTGCGCTTGTGCAAGTGACTTCTTACTTGTCTATAAGGTTCAATGTACATAACTTAGGGTTTCCATGCTGATAGGGGTTTGAGCTCATGGGTTGTACTTACTTGTCGCCCATGCACGCTTTCTAGCTAATTTAAGTTATTTTTCGGGGCTATGTGTCATTTTAGGTAGTTTAAGTTATACGCTGGCACTCTAGGGGGCTTGACGTGGTAGCCTATGAGTGTAGAAAAGTTACCAGGTAGTTTAAGGCACAAAAGGACAGTCAAGTGGAGCTATGAACTCCCATTGGTCCATTTTTGTCTTTTGTAAACTCTAAGTTTAGAAACAGAGCTCTAGAGTGGAGTTCGAGCAATTGGTGAGGTATCTTCGAAATCTGAGAACACAGGAAGAGAGAGCTCGTCGTGCCAAGCACTGTCAGTGAAATTTTTGCTCGATTTGGATCAGTAAACAAGGAGTTATGCCCAATTGAAGTTCAGATTGTGCCAAAACTGCCTCACTTTTGTTGATTTTGGGGTTTTCGGTGCCAATTGTAGCAGAATTGAGGAAATCACTTCAAAACTTCGTGGTTGCGTTTACTGTCAGGAGGGCTACGACTGTCCAAAAAGTTTTGAATCATTTGAGTAATTGAGTAATTCAGGGCGGCCGCTGAAGCAGAGGGGGTCTGAAAAGCTCTTAATCTAGAGCAGCGACTTTAGAGAAGGAGATCGGGAGTTCTACAAACATTCAGGAGTCCCTACTTCACAGGGATGTTCAGCATCCTGTAGACTTCAAATACTGTGAGAAGATTTGAAATTCATCGAGCCAATTCTCTGTTCTATGTCTGAATAGCTATCTAGGTACCAGAAATTGCCATAATTCTCTTATTCAGAACTTTTCTGTTCATATCTCCGTGTCAGAATTTTATCTCAAGTTGAAACTTCGTCTGTGAGTTCAGTAGTACCTCATTTGCATGTAGGGGAAGTTTAAAACCTTCATAGTTTTCCTCTCTTTGAGTGTCAAAGTTCACCGCTTAAGCCTATTACTACCAGTGAGACCTAAATTTCGCTTTTTGAGCATATCAGAGGATCCTATACTCCTGTGTGAGTGTTTATAGCTCCTGTTGTGACCTGAAAGCCAACCTCTTGAGTAAACAACCACAGCCAGAAGCCCAGCGCTTTCCTAGGTAGACGGATCACACTCCGACAGCGTCGGATGCGATCGACGAGTGTTACTGCTCGAGCACTCTTGAGCTCTTTGCCTACCGGGTCGGTGGAGGCAAAGGCTGGGGGTGAGGCAAGTGGAGTTCGTCATCCTTGGACATCATGGGATGTCATAGGAGAGAGTGTGGAGCTTGCAGCTAGAACTGCAGAAGTTTTACGCATAGTAGCGGTGGAGGTTGTTGGTGGTGACCAGAGGGAAACTGCTCCAGAGGCTGCAAGATAGCAGTCAACGACTTCGTCTTCTACCTCTAGCATGGTGACAGAGGATACTTGGGAGCCAGAGATTGGACCCAAGCTTATAGGAGAGGAGAGACGAAGAGTCCAAAGATTCCTGAAGAGCTACAGGAATTGTTTTGCCTTCAGTATGAAGGATTTGGGTACCTTGAAAGGACCTAATATACGGATCGACTTGGCTAATGACACGCCAATCTTTCGACGTCCTTACAGGTACAGTGACATGGAGAGAGCCTTGATCCAGAGTCGGACTCAAGACTTGTTGGAGGCTGGGTTGGTGGAGATGTCGCATGGAGAGTATGCATCTGTCACAGTTATGCCAGCCAAGAAGGATATGTATGGCAACTACACAGATAGACGGATGTGTGGGGACTATCGTCCTATCAATCGGCATACTTATCGGACTTCGTCTGCCATGCCGACACCTGAGGAGATCTTTGATGCAGTGGGGCATGTGAAGGTCTTCAGTACTTTGGATCTTCGAGCAGGGTATCATCAGTTGCCAGTGAGAGAAGAAGATAAGTCCAAGACAACATTCTGGAGAATTGACTCTCACGGCAAGGATTGTTTGTATCAGTGGCGGTTCTTACCATTTGGGTTGAAGAATGTCCCTGCTGAGTTCCAAAGGGTGATGGACAGAATCTTAGCAGGATTGGATTTTGTCAGATGTTATATTGACGACATCTTAGTCTATAGTGCTACAGTGGAGGAGCACGAGAGACACTTACGGGATGTGTTTGAGCGGTTGAGAGCTCATGGGTTGAAGTTACACCCTGGGAAGTGTAAGTTCTTCCAGGAGTTGGTAGAGTATCTGGGCCACACCATCTATCCAGGTGGATTGGGTGTTCAACAGACGAAGGTTGAGGCTATTGCACGTATTCCGCGCCCCACAGATGTGAGTCGAGTTCGAGCATTTGTTGGTTTGGTGAACTTCTATCGTCGATACGTGAAAGGGTTTAGTGCAATTGCGAAGCCGTTGACCAAGCTGATGAAGGTGGACCAGGAGTGGCAGTGGGGAGATGAGCAGGAGCGAGCTTTTGTAGAGCTCAAGGATAGGTTGACATCTGCTCCCATATTGAGGAGACCCGTTAGGGGACGTCCTTTCCAACTGCACACAGATTGGAGTATGTTGGGACTTGGAGCAGTGCTGACTCAGCATGATGATGAGAAAAAGGAGTTCGTGGTGGCATATGCCAGTCGCTCCAATAATTCAACGGAGGCGAGGTATAGTTCGTATGAGGGAGAGTGTTTGGCGGCAGTGTGGGATGTTGCACACTTTCGATGTTATCTCTTTGGGAACCCCTTTACTCTCATCACTGATCACCAGCCGCTCAAGTGGTTGATGGAGTCCGATAAGCTTACAGGGAAGCTTGCACGATGGGCTCTGATCTTACAAGAGTATGACTTCCAGGTAGTACATAGACCTGGAGTTGCAAACCTAGATGCCGATGGGTTGAGTCGCAACCCGTGCACGAGTCAGCAGGATCAGACTGGGGCTCGATGGCATGACGAGGTTGATGAGGAGATAGTGCCAGGGTGGCATGCATCTGCCTTTCTTTGTGTGTTGGCCATGAACTCTAGTATGGAGGGCCAAGTCGTATCTTTCTCTAATCAGAGAGTAGATGATGAGTCTCCAGATCCTGAGGGTGGAGATGGTGTTCCAGACCAGCGAGATATCCATGATGATGTGACCGTGATGGAGTATCTACTTACTGGTGTGGTAGTAGGCACAGTAAGTGCCAAGGAGCGAGATCGTGTCCTTCAACGAGCGAAGAGATTTCGACGAGAAGGACGACATGTACTTCGAGTGTGGGGTGATGGAAGGGTACGGATAGTGCCACATCCATCCCAGAGGGCACAGTTAGTACGACATGCCCATGAGGAGTTGGGACATTTTGGAATGAAGCGTACACATAGCTTACTCCAAGGACAGTATTGGTGGCGTGGTATGCACATCGATGTGCAACAGTTTGTCGCACGATGTGTGGTTTGTGATCAAGTACGAGCATCGTTTAATGCTCCTACTCCACAGTTACACCCCTTACCGATTATGCGGTTGGGTTACCGTTGGAGTTTGGATTTTGCGGGACCCTTACCGTTGACCGTTGTCGTGGCGAGAGTCTTTCTTGGGGAGGGCGAACCTCCTGACTGTGATAGACCAAAGAGAAATGACCAGAAGGGAAAATATGTCGCTGCTGACGATGAAATCTCAAAACACAGCCTCTTCTGCCCACCAAATGCAAAACAAACACTCAAGCACGCACTCAGGTACACAAATAGATCTCTCCGGAGTAGAAATAGCTTTATTTCAGTGTCAACTGCTTCACTGTTTAAGAAAATATCTCTCTCCTCCTCTCCTGAGTCCGTCTCAGCTGAAAATTCCAAGGAATTTGATCTCACGACAACCAAACCCTTACCAAAAACAATCCCCTTCAAATAGACCGCCCTGTCCGTTCAATTCTACCTCCAAACCTCAAAACTGTGCAACATATGAGGTTCTTGTCTCCAAAGCACTTTCCTGTCTCTCTCACGATCTCCCCTGCTCACTCTAATCAATTCTGTCCGAAAAATCGATCCTCACTCAGCCTCCAAGCTTCTCAGCGTCTCCTCTCCTCAATCCACTCAATTCTGCTCAGAAAAATCAATCCCTGCTCAGCCTCCAAGCTTCTCAGCGTCTCCTCTCCTCAATCCCTAATTCTACTCAGAAAAATCAATCCCTGCTCAGCCTCCAAGCTTCTCAGCGTCTCCTCTCCTCAATCCCTAATTCTGCTCTTTTCTCCTCCTTCCGCCCCCACTCACTCAGAAAACTCCTCTGCCAACTGTTTTGAAGTCCCCTTGATCTTCAGCCGTCGCAAGTATTTAACCTAAAAGCTAAGGGCCCAGCTTAAGCTGCCCCCCTGCTGTCCTTATAAGCACAGTCGCTTATCACAAGCAGGCCCCCAGCTTAAGCTGCCCCCTTGCTGTCCTTATGCGTACAAAGCATTTTTTACAAAGTTGACCCCTTTTTAATATAAGTTTCGCAGTTGTCTCTACAAACTCTATCTCTACACTGATAAAGGTTCACATAACCTCATTCCTCATCGCAAGCCTACTCGATGATTATTTAACTATTTAGCAAAAGTTTCCTGTGCTCTTGATGCCATCCTGAATATACTACAAGCCATCCAATGTAGGCCGAAGCCCTAACACTTATGAGGCTGCCCCACAGGGCTTACAGCCCCCCCATATGCGCACCAGGTATCTCCCATAGTATATTCAGGATGGCATGCGGAGGCTTAGGCCAGGAAGCCCACGATTTAGGGAGATACCGGTCTCCCGCCCCTAGGTATACAGGACATGGCTGAATACCCAACATAGACTCCCATCCGGGAGGCCAACACGCCAGAATAGGAACCAGAGGCCAGGAGGGATTGATCCTGAGACCACTTCTCTCCTAGGCAGGCGCCCTATCACTGGGATGGCCTCTAGTTCCGTTCTAAAAGGATTTAAAACTTGTACATATGCTTTTACTGTAGAAATCTTCCTGCAAAGTCTTTACTAGCCTTTTCTGTGCAAACTTCTCTATACAACTCCGTTTTTAATGAACAAGGAGTCAAAACTATAGTATTCAGGAACACCTACACACCCATGCTATCAGATTCTGAGTTCGAGTCTCGAGCCAGAATCGACGGATTTCCCTCTTTCACATATTTCACAGCCTAAAACTCGTACTAACTATTGCTTAAAACACTTTCTGTCAAAACTAGAAGCATGAGGTCGCTCTCCTCGTCGTGCTTTACATCCTGGTGTCTTTCGACTCCCTTAGGGGTGATACTCCAACCCAAGCTAGGGGGCAGCTTGTCAAGCATGGCCCCAGCTTAGCTCCTGCCTAGCTTGTTAAGCTGCAGGGCAGCTTCCTTTACACAACAAAGAAAAGATCTCCTTGCAACTAGTTTTCACTGTACAGACCCATGTACAATACGACATTCACCCCCTCCAAACCTGCACATCCTCTGGTATGTGCCAATTCGTCACCGATCTTCGTGGTCCTCCAAATCGTCTTCGCTCTCCTCGACCGCCTCAGATAGGTCTTCATTTGCTCTTGGCTGCTCTGAACCTAAGAACTCAGCTAGCTCCACAGTCTCTCCTCTCTTCTTGAATAACTTCACTCGTTTCCCAGCAACTGGAAGTCTTAAGGGCGTGCCATCTAGCTCTTGCAAGGAATAGGTAGCATTCTGATGTACATCAGAGACAAGGTATGGACCAAACCACCTTCTCGAAAACTTTCGAACTGTAGAGTGTTGGTTCTCCAATGTGCTGTCGTATACCAACACCCAGTCCCCAACTTGTATAAGTTTTGGCCGAAGTCTATGAGTCCTATCAAACCTCTCCTTGTTCCCAAGTCGAGCCGCCTTCAGCCGGAGCTGCGCTTCAGCGAGATCCTCCTCTCTACAGTCTAGCTGTCTGATTCGTAGTGAGAGAAGCTGCACACGGTCCACATTGTCCTCCCATGGCAAAGTAGCCCAGGTAGGAAAGTCTTCTTCTGCTGGCATCATCGGTTTCTGCCCTAACATCAACTCAACAGGCATGTACCCTGTAGTAGAACAATGAGTTGTTCTGTCTGCCCATAAAGCAAAAGGGAGTAACCTGGGCCACTCTCTATGCTTACCGTCACATGCCTTCACCAAAGCCTGAACTATTGATGGATGTCCTCGCTCGCTCTTGCCAATCCCCTCTGGATTCATCGCAGTAGTAAGCTTGAGCTTCACACCATATCGAGCAAAAAACTCTTTCGCTTCCGTACCCCGTAGTTCTCCCCTATCTGTCCGTAGCCTTCCTACAGACCCATACCTACAAATAATATCTTCAAGAACAAACTTACATATCCCCTCTGTGGTCTTCGTCCTCAAAGCTCGCCCTTCTACAAAGTTGGAGAGATCCTCACGAGCCAGAACCAAATATCGCATGCCCCATAACCCCAGAGGCATCACCACTAAGTCAAGAACCCACTGAAAGTGAATGCAAGGCGGATAAGTTGGCACGAGACCATCCCTATACCGCATCTTTGAATAGAACTGGCAATGCAAGCAGGAGCTGACGTAGTTCACCACATCCTGATACAGACCTTTCCACCAGTACCTCTCCTTTAACTTGGTGTAGGTAGCCCAAATCCCTCGATGTCCGGCCCATAAGGTATCATGGAACTCCTTCATTAGTTGCTGCTTAGTCTCTTGATCGTCCACTACCCGTATGAACATCCCATCTCTCCTCTGTGGTCGTCTCCAAAGATACCCATCATGCAGAAGATAGTTGTAAGCTTGTTTCCTTATCTCTCTGAACTCAACCTTGCTCCACCTCTCTTGCCTCTCCAACAAGCTCAGATAATATCCTATGTCACGAAGTCTACCTGTGTAAAGCTCCTCTCTAAACATCAACGGCTCCAAGCTTGTAGCCCGTCGATTAACCTGACACTGAGCATCCTGTCTCTCTTCCTCCTCAGCTTCTGAAATCATGACATCCTCATCCACAAATCGAGCCCTTGACAACATATCTGCAACCATATTCTCCTTTCCTTTTATATGCTTCAGCTCTGGATTCAAGCTTCTAATATAGGCAATCCAACGTAACATTGCTATGTCTGGCGTGGTACAGTTGGATATCATGCCTAGTAGAGGTAGACAAGCCGTCTCTAGGACTACATGAGCACCAATCAGAAACTCACGGTCTGTCTTCATCGCTGTCACCGCTCCCCATAATTCACGCTTCACCTGAGGATAATCTCGTTGCCTGTCTGTCAGGATCCTAGCTCCAAACCTAGAGGTAAACCGCATACCATCCGCATCATCTTGACCTATCGCCCAGCCAATCGCCTTTGGGCTAGTATCTACTGTGACAATGACAGGTCTCTCACATCCATAGTCTACCCTTCTCAAAACAGGTGGAGACTGTAGAGCCTCCTTCAACCTATTCATAGCTTCTCGATGGACTGAGGTCCATATAAACCTCCTACCCTTCCTCAATAATGCATACAAAGGCTCAGCAACATGAGCATAATGAGGAATGGATAAGCGATAAAATACACAAGCACCTAGAAAGCGTCGAACCTCCGTGATGTTCTTACAGTCTGCCATCCTAGCTATAGCTTCAACCTTCTCGGGGTTCGGTCGTCTTCCAAAAGCGCCACACAGATGTCCAACCACTAAAATCTCAGACACACCAAACTTGGACTTAAGCTCCTGACAGGGTGAGATGTACCTCCTCCAGACGAGTCAAGATACGTTCTACATCCTTGATATGATCCGCAACAAACCTTCTACATCCATTCGCAAGTACTGCTTCATCCTTGTCTTCAACCGCACAACCCTTTATGGGAATATCGTCTAGAAATGGAATTGTAACATCAGGCACAAACTCCCTTAGTACCTTATGCATCGCGTTCTGCATATGAGCCACCGAGTTCGTTGCTCCTTGTGGAAGAGTACACATCCGCATCAATCCCAGGGGCGTACGCATAGTAGTTAAATCCCTACTCTCCACAGCCAGCTGGAATTGATCATAACCAGAATATAGATCTCCTATTGAATAGATAGCTCTCCCTGCAAATGCCTCTGCTACCTCTTCAATCACAGGGCCCGTCCCAACGTTACGAATGGTTACGTTATTCGCAGGCTGTAGGTCTTGAATAAAACGCAAAGCTCCTGACTTCTTGGGTACAGTGAACCATCTGCTAGAATATGGTCCCATGGACGGCTCAAGTATTCCCATCTGTACCTTCTCTTTCAACAACTCGATGAGTTTAGGCAACAAAGCACGAGGAACTGGGATCGGCTTCAGATCCCAAGGCACATGAGGGATTGTAAATATAACCATAGGCGTTATAACCTTTGGGTCCACACAACCTATCTCCTCTGGTGAAAAAGAGAATGCTTTACCATGCTTCACTATCATATGTTCAAACACTGTCTTCTCGACCTCAGTCAAGAAATCACCCCCTCCTATCTGGAGCTCCTTCAACGTCTCCTCAGTAAACTGGTGCCCTACTCGTCTATGATCACGCAATATAGGTTCAGTCCCCACTAACTGTACTTGCTGCTGGGAGTTAGCAGGTAGTTGAGCTGCTACCGGTCTTACCTTTCTCAGTACAGATTTGTACTTCGCATGGACGTCTGCTTCCTGAGGGAGTGCACACCAACAACTTGCTTCTCTCCCTTCTTTATTCTGCATCGGATGAGGAAAGAACTGCAGGTATGCAGCAATCTCCTTATATATGCATCGAGAGTGGATAGGGATCACCACCACATTATTTTTCCCCTCCATCAATCTACTCACATTGTCTAACCAACCAATAGCTGACTGTACAGACATAAACTCTTCAAACAAACCGGAAACCACTCGTCTTCAGATAGAACTCCTACACGCCACAACCCTGATACCTGTTTCACCATCCATCTTTTTGTATTTTCCTCCATATCTTCAACTCTTGTAAATCGGCTCCACCCATCTGCCTCAAACATCACCAATCCAGACTGCCAACTCTGTACACCACACCTATCTCCAGACCTTTGTACATGTCTCGCTTCCAACTCTGACGGGACCTCAATAGTAGGTTCTACACCCCTGTCTTCCCGCTCTACAGGAGTGGATTGCGAAAAACCTTACATCTCTTCGTCTGAGAATCTCTAAGGGTTTGTCTGTTCCGCTCATGTCTTGAACGAACCGTTAAAAACTGTACTGAGTACTTGTCATCAGGACTCCGAACTCTAGCATAATGAGACCCATCGTTCATCACCTTTGTCTCCATCCGAACAGCGGTGATGTATGGTTGGCCCAGTATGACAGGATAGGAGGCAGATGACTGTACAAAGAAATGCTGATCAACCTCTACATCCCCAATCCTTACACGCATATTGGGACAAGCTCCGTATAACTCACCCTTTTGGTTATTTGCAGCTCGAAGCACCCAACCATGATTCCTTTCGATTGGCCACTGTCCTTTTTCATACACCTCCTTGGAAATGATGTTGATCTCCGACCCGTGATCCACAAGTGCAGGTACTGGCTCAGAAAGTCCTCCAAGCCGAACTTGCGTCTCTGTTGTCGCTCTTGCCCAGTGCTTCTCCTTGAAATCGCTGTCTGCGCCTGACCCATCCTCTTCAAACTCTTCATCTTCATTCTCAATAACAGCAGGACCAGCAACCCATGCCTCATACTTATCATCTCCGAACTGATCCACACCAATAGCATCTACTGCTCCAACCATCTGACTACTTACTTGTTCAGTCAATACCTGTCTCTTTCTCTTCATGATGTCTATTATCAACTCATGAAACTCTCTCTTTGCGATACCAAGCACTTCACGAAGAGTAAACTCAACTCTAGCATCCAAAATGCGTTGCTCTAGAACAGCACGCAAGTCTGTTGTTGTTTCGATGTCTGCCGCTAACTTGTAAGCTGGACCTTTCCCCTTCTCCTGTGCTGTAAACCTCTTTCCCCGTACTCTATCTGTAGCAGTAGTCTCCTGTGACAAATCCTGCACACCTTCCATAGGATCTACTGCAGGTGGTGGTGGAGCTGTAGAGATAGAAGGTATATCCTCTGCAGCAGGAAATCTTCCAGCTGGTACAGATGGTGATGGTTCCGCTGCTCTCCTCCTTGTAACCCTCCGACGGTCACTGTCCTCTGGTACTCCTGCATCTAAATCAGAAGCGTCCCGTCTTCTTTTGTCTTCGATCATGGCATCTTGTTCACCACTCGTCTCTAAAAACGCTCGAATAGAAGTTGCATCTACTGGGTCTCTCCATCCAGTAGCTCTCCTAATGCTTTCAGCACCTCTCTTCATCATTTCAACCGGAACCTCAACAGCCTGCTCAACCATAGTTGGATTAGAGCGCACCTCAACTCTCCCAGTATATACATCAGCCTCCGCAGAACCCGCAGTCATCGCTGTAGTATTCGCACCAGTAAGTGCTGGAAGAGAACTCCTCATTCCTCCTCTTCCAAAATATGTGTTCAGAGGCTGTCCAGTGGCGGTTAGATACAACCTGTTGTTCTGATAGTTGACTACGCCCTCTCGCAAGACAACCGCCAAGTCTTGACAGTCTCCTCTAAGATGATCTGGACTATCACACCAAATACATCTCCTGGTAAAGGTCCCTCCTACAGGTCGGGCACCTGGTGCAACAGGTCGTTGATCTCTCCTCAAGTCTGCCATCTCAACCCTCAAATCTCTCAACTGTTGAGTAAGTTCTTCTATCAAGTTATGTTGATTTCGGTTTTCAACAGGTCGCTGCTGCTGTCTAGGTCCTCTCTGTGCTGGGATAGGTACTGCAGGCGCTTGAGGAACCACTTGGGGAACCACTATAGGTGCTTGAGGAATCACAATAGGTGCTTGAGGTATTGCAGGAGGAGCTACAGGAACATGAGGAGCTACTCTCTGCTCTGGCAAGGTCTCTGGCTGCAGTACCATCCTACCACGGCGTTGTCTAGCAAGGGTGGATACTGCTTCTTCTACTCTCCTCCAATCAGATGTAACCCCCTCTTCAGCCCCTCGATCAGCCAACATGAAACAAAGCCTATCTGCTGTGAACTCATCCAGAGCCCCTAAGAACAACTTTGTCTTCCTAGCATCCAACGTCAACCTCTCTAGACCAGAAAGCTGAGAGTACCTCTTCTCAAATTCACGGATCACTTCATTCAATCCCATGGAACGTCCAGGCTGACGCTCTATCCAATCCATGAGAGTTCTTCTGGTGACTCTTTCAGAGTCCTCTTCTAGAAATTCTTCTCTCAGTGCACGTTCAAACAGAGTCCACCCACCTAAATGTCTTCTCTGTAAATTTCTAACCTTCTCTCTCAGTTCAGGGACAACAGTCAACTCAAAGCTTAGAATTATCTCAACTTCAGGTGCCCTGACTAACTCCATCTCGCCCACATACTCCCGCAGGTACCTTGTAACATCTCTTCCATCAAATCGCCCACATCGACCTACAATTGCTTGTAATGCCCTTGTGGACTTCTGCTCAGCTCCCCCAATTGCAGGCTGCTGCTGAATCAAGGCAGCCAACGCCTGAAGAATCTGAGACGTGTCTACAGCAGGTTGTGCTGTTGCTGGAACCACCGTAGGTCCTCCTTGAGAACCAATTCCTTCCTGAACAGGAGTCCCTTGAACAGGAGCACCTTGAGCAGCAGCTACACCCTGTACAGCAGCACTGTGATCCATTTTCTCTCTCAATCTAGTCAATTCTCCAATCAATCACCCCAATTTCTCTCAGTGGAAGCACCAGATGTCGTGGCGAGAGTCTTTCTTGGGGAGGGCGAACCTCCTGACTGTGATAGACCAAAGAGAAATGACCAGAAGGGAAAATATGTCGCTGCTGACGATGAAATCTCAAAACACAGCCTCTTCTGCCCACCAATTGCAAAACAAACACTCAAGCACGCACTCAGGTACACAAATAGATCTCTCCGGAGTAGAAATAGCTTTATTTCAGTGTCAACTGCTTCACTGTTTAAGAAAATATCTCTCTCCTCCTCTCCTGAGTCCGTCTCAGCTGAAAATTCCAAGGAATTTGATCTCACGACAACCAAACCCTTACCAAAAACAATCCCCTTCAAATAGACCGCCCTGTCCGTTCAATTCTACCTCCAAACCTCAAAACTGTGCAACATATGAGGTTCTTGTCTCCAAAGCACTTTCCTGTCTCTCTCACGATCTCCCCTGCTCACTCTAATCAATTCTGTCCGAAAAATCGATCCTCACTCAGCCTCCAAGCTTCTCAGCGTCTCCTCTCCTCAATCCACTCAATTCTGCTCAGAAAAATCAATCCCTGCTCAGCCTCCAAGCTTCTCAGCGTCTCCTCTCCTCAATCCCTAATTCTACTCAGAAAAATCAATCCCTGCTCAGCCTCCAAGCTTCTCAGCGTCTCCTCTCCTCAATCCCTAATTCTGCTCTTTTCTCCTCCTTCCGCCCCCACTCACTCAGAAAACTCCTCTGCCAACTGTTTTGAAGTCCCCTTGATCTTCAGCCGTCGCAAGTATTTAACCTAAAAGCTAAGGGCCCAGCTTAAGCTGCCCCCCTGCTGTCCTTATAAGCACAGTCGCTTATCACAAGCAGGCCCCCAGCTTAAGCTGCCCCCTTGCTGTCCTTATGCGTACAAAGCATTTTTTACAAAGTTGACCCCTTTTTAATATAAGTTTCGCAGTTGTCTCTACAAACTCTATCTCTACACTGATAAAGGTTCACATAACCTCATTCCTCATCGCAAGCCTACTCGATGATTATTTAACTATTTAGCAAAAGTTTCCTGTGCTCTTGATGCCATCCTGAATATACTACAAGCCATCCAATGTAGGCCGAAGCCCTAACACTTATGAGGCTGCCCCACAGGGCTTACAGTCCCCCCATATGCGCACCAGGTATCTCCCATAGTATATTCAGGATGGCATGCGGAGGCTTAGGCCAGGAAGCCCACGATTAAGGGAGATACCGGTCTCCCGCCCCTAGGTATACAGGACATGGCTGAATACCCAACATAGACTCCCATCCGGGAGGCCAACACGCCAGAATAGGAACCAGAGGCCAGGAGGGATTGATCCTGAGACCACTTCTCTCCTAGGCAGGCGCCCTATCACTAGGATGGCCTCTAGTTCCGTTCTAAAAGGATTTAAAACTTGTACATATGCTTTTACTGTAGAAATCTTCCTGCAAAGTCTTTACTAGCCTTTTCTGTGCAAACTTCTCTATACAACTCCGTTTTTAACGAACAAGGAGTCAAAACTATAGTATTCAGGAACACCTACACACCCATGCTATCAGATTCTGAGTTCGAGTCTCGAGCCAGAATCGACGGATTTCCCTCTTTCACATATTTCACAGCCTAAAACTCGTACTAACTATTGCTTAAAACACTTTCTGTCAAAACTAGAAGCATGAGGTCGCTCTCCTCGTCGTGCTTTACATCCTGGTGTCTTTCAACTCCCTTAGGGGTGATACTCCAACCCAAGCTAGGGGGCAGCTTGTCAAGCATGGCCCCAGCTTAGCTCCTGCCTAGCTTGTTAAGCTGCAGGGCAGCTTCCTTTACACAACAAAGAAAAGATCTCCTTGCAACTAGTTTTCACTGTACAGACCCATGTACAATACGACACCGTACGTCACCACCGGTATGTGTTGGTGATGGTGGAGCACTTCTCCAAGTGGATTGAGTTGGTGGCATTACCAGACAAGGCGAGTGAAGGGACAGCGTATGCGTTCTTAGATCGAGTGCTGAGTCGTTTTGGAGCACCAGCTGAAGTGCTGACAGACCAATGTACAGAGTTCCTTGGTGAGTTTCAGGCCTTGTGTAATCAAGCGCTGATTGATCATCGGACTACATCTCGAGATCATCCTGAGGCGGATGGTTTGACGGAGAAGGTAGTTCAGACGGTGAAGAGAGGATTGCGCAAGTATGGCTTGCAGAGGGGCCACTTGGGAGACTGAGATGTGCAGTTATCATGGTTGGCTATGGGCTACCGTTTTAGCCGACAAGCGTCTTTGGCTTCCTTCTCACCGTATTTCTTATTGTATGGCCGAGATCCAGATCTACCTTCGGCCATTCGTCGTGATTCTGCTGAGGTGCTGGACCTTGATGACCCGGATATGTGGGTGAGAGCATGTTCTCAATGAGCAAAGACATTTCGGAGAGTTATGCCTATGGCTTTTGAGAACCTAGCGATTGCCCAGCATAGAGACACGTTGCGGTATGCGACTATCCGAGGAGGAGGTTATCGGCCGTCGATTCGCAGGTTTCATCCTGGCGATTATATCTATCTACAGCAGACTGCACCGACGACGTTGGACGTGACCGCAGGGCGTACTATTTTACGAGTGCGTGAGGTGTTACCTTCTGGAGTACTCACGTTAGAGGGCCGTGATGGTGTTGTGTGGAAGGACCATGTGCGTAATTGCGCGCCATGTCATCTTCCCAACATTGATGGTACCGTTGACCCAAGCTTAGCAGTTGTACGCGCGGGCTTGAGGTGTATGTTGTGTGGGTCTGCTGGTGGAGCAGCCCGTATGTTGGTGTGTGATGGTTGTTCGAGAGGTTGGCACATGTCATGTTTGACTCCACCTCTCAGTGTAGTTCCTACTGGACGGTGGGTTTGTCCTCGATGTATATAGCGGAGATAGTCGATTAGATCTTTGCGTGGTATGGATTGCAGACAAGCGACTAACGATGGGGCAATGTAGCACCCGGCCTCCTGATCCTTGCACCCATGAAGGTGTGTATCACGTAGTTGGGATATGGAGCTATCTGGAGTTAGAGGGACCTAACCGCCAGTTAGGGGGACGATTGTGATACACTTGTGTATGTGTATGACATCGTCCATGTGTTATGTGCATGTGTGGTGTATCTCTGACAGCGATGTATGTTGTGTAGCGATGTGTATGCGCACGACAGCTGTCACGTCAGTTTGGGCACCTCGGCTAGGTTGACCGAGTGCGAAGTGGCGCATCCTGGTAAGGCCGTTAGTGCCGTTAGGGCGAGTTGGAGAGAGAGTCCACTAGGGGTAAACTTCGCAGGTAGGGCTTGGAGGCCTTAGTTCTTTGAGTTGAGCCTTCAAGCTCCAGGCTATGGTGGATAGTCTAGTTGAGTGTAACCCGGATTCTCTTCGCGTTTAGAGTGGGTTTGGCTTGACCGTTTGTGAGTAATCCTTGTTGTGGTGTTGGAGATGGTAATCTCTGTATTCAGATTATTGTGATACACTTGTGTATGTGTATGACATCGTCCATGTGTTATGTGTATGTGTGGTGTATCTCTGACAGCGATGTATGTTGTGTAGCGATGTGTATGCGCACGACATATCCGACGGTAATGCTTGCTGGTATCCTCTAACAGCTGATATGGGCAACAACTCAGGATATCTCTGCACCAAACGTGCCACATGTCGCAATGAGATGCGTCTTGCAATCTCATCTCTCTCCACATACAAGTATCGCTGTACTTGTATACCTGCTTGCAATATCGCAGCCAAACCTGTGCTGATCCCTCCAAACAACTCCAGCACACATACACCCTCCTCTGGATACTGCCACACAATGGGAGTCGTATCCAACGGTGATAAGGTCATAGGGCCAGTAGCAGGAACAATCCTTTGTTCCTCTACTGGTGGTACAAAGGCTTCACTCCAAGCCTGCTGCACCAACTGATCAGCATACTGCTGCAACTCTCCACTCGAACTCCAGAATGGAACATCCAAGGCAGATGGTACTAACGTAGACATGCTAGGCATGTCCTCCATCTCCTCAAAGACCGGAGTATCCTCCGCATGGGCATTGCCCTTCAACAACTCACCCAGCCAAGTGATGACCGAACTGAACCCTGCAACGGATGCCATCGTCTCTGGTGTAAGCTCCGTCGTCCCAACTCTAGCACTGAACCGCACTGGTAAGCGGCTCACTCGTCCCTCACCGGACTGCCAACCTGGTCTGTAAGATGCTATCTCCGTCCAATAGTCGATCACGAACCCTATAGGGTACAACACAGCACCTCCCACCAATACATCATAAGACTCTACGGCTGTAACGATGGCCTTGGTCCTCACCATAGAGTCATCCGTGGGATGATTTGACCGAACTCTCATCGTCAACATCTCATGTGTCATGTGTAGAGCCGTACCTCCTGATCCCCCTAGAGATGTCTGCAACTGGAATGGACATCTCTCTATCTCGGACTTCTTCAGACCCAAACCAATACACGCAGCCTTTCCCAACATCAACGGTTGGGCTCCAGAGTCTAACAAGACCTTCTGGGGTCGATACACTTTCCCTGAAGGTGCCACCAAACAGAAGATACCACTTCTGTTGTCCAACAACACCACACCTGGTGACAAACTAGCACGGTCAATCGCCGGCCTAGCTGGTAACTCATCTAACCTAGCAGTCACCGCTTGCCAAGTACCACTGGTAGCTGTCCTGATCCTCGACTCCATGGACACGTCTACCGCCTCTCCCTGAACTACTTCAGCACTAGAGGTAACTACATCCTCGCTCTCACTGAGCGTGGCCGCCAACTGAAACACTGGAGCCAAGTTGACTCCCAATGCCCTCATATCCGTGGCTGAGAATAGTGGGGCTCGCAAAACTGCTGTAGCCGCCCCAACATCGGATTCGACGTCGCATCCACAGACGTCGAAGGTGGACTCACATCACACCCACTCCTGGATGTCGATGCCTTCAACTCTACTGCACCATCGGTATGTCGTTTAGGAACCATAGATGTGGTCCTCAACGCCTCCGATAACGTGAACGACTAGGGAAGCATGGCTTGTCTACCAACCTCCCCGCGTTGTGGATCCAACTCCACTGACGCACCTCGTGACTCAGAGGCACGTACTGCACCTCTAGTCACTGCCGCAGATGCCTCAATCTGCGCCACACCAGCCATGAAGTCGAAGTCACCTCCTTCTCCTCCATAAGACGTGGAAGCCTCTGTTCCACTTGATCTCCGCTGAGCCATAGCCATACTAGCTATCCTCTGCTCCAACTGCTCAATCCGAGCAGCCATACCTGCTTCTGACGTGGTAGCAGGCGGTGGACCGATCGGTCCTCTCCCAGGTGCTGGACCTCTACCTCCAGCTCGACCACCACGGCCTCCCTGAGCTCCTCCGCCTCGTCCACGGTCAGTCTTCCCTTGTCGTAACTCGGGATGGAGATCAAAACAACGGTCGCTACTGTGACCAGGTCGTCTGCAATGCTCACATTGCCTAGGTACTGCTTGAGACGTCCCTGATGTCCCTGATGTCTCATAACCTCTCCTCTGTGGACAGTCCTTCTGCTGATGAGGACCATGATGCTGGACCTCTACCTCCAGCAAGGACCCGCTTGCTGCTGACTAGAGAAGGACGGCTTAGGCTTCTGCCCACCTGATCCTCCAGCACCTCCTTGAGATCGTGACGGCTCCGCACGATCCTTACCACCACCACCACCACGCTGTTGCGTAGCTTGTGATCCTCGAGAAGAGGTGGTCGCTCCATGTGGTGTCTCCTTGCTGAACCCAGCAACCACCACCCTCTCCTCCACCATGTTGAGCTCAATCCGCTCAGCCAGACTAAAGACAACCGCCAACGTCGGAGCGGTATCTCTAAGGAGAGTAGCATCTCTAACTCTCCTACGCAGCTCCCGGTCTAGTATCTCATATCAGAACTGGACTGCTTGTGCTTCCGTCACCCCTTGGGTAACGCTGATCAACCGCCTCATGCGAGTAAATGCTTCGCGTAGGCTCTCTCCAGTCTTCTGCTCGAACTCCTGCAGACTCCTCAACTTGTCGGTCCGCACACCCTGATAGTTCTTCCTCAAACATTGGAAGAACTGAACCACAGGGTTAAACCCTGGTGGTATCCCACTCACACTACCACCTGCTCCACTACCTGTGGACGCACCGCTGGTAGTAGGTACTCCGCCACCTGCGGCTGTACCACTGCTACTGGCACCCGAACTCGCAGGTGCTACGCCTCCCGAAACTGCGCCAGTAGTGATAGAAACGTAGTTGAGAGATCAATGTTGTCTCCACAACTCGATCTCAACATTGTAATCTCGCCTGAACTCATGATAATCGTCCATCGGCGGTCCCTCCAAGTGCTGGAACAAACCCTTCCACGCCATGAAGGGTGTAAACAGCTGTGGGTTCCGCATCTGCTGCAGATCGCACCAACTGTCGAACTCCTGGATGAAGTCATCCAGCTCAATGGTACCAACTGTGTCAGAGTAACGTCGAGACCCCTTCGTGGCCCCATAGATCTCGTCCATGTCCCACAACAACGCTATGGCGACACTAGACTCACCACCAGAAAACGCGTTGTCTGCGTCTGACTCGTCCTCTGGAACAACCGACGGCAATGGTGTAGGTAGTCGGTACCTCACCCCACTCCGTGTATACCCACTGTCCGAGAAGTCCCCACCAGAACCTCCCGAGAACTCCGTGATGAGAGAATCCTGCTAACACACTCCCCAACTGGAATGTCGCAATCCCTGACATTCCAATTGTCTAACCCCGCTCCTACTGAGCTCACCTATCCCCTACTAGGACGGTCAAGGTAAGGGCAACCTGTACCTGCCATCACCACAGGCAGCCTCTCACAGTCTGTTGGTCGTCACTCCAACCGCACCGTGAGAGAGACAAAGATAGTCTCACTGGTCCGCAACTCCAGCCTCACTACCGACATCACACTGGAGTGAACTCACTCCGGAAATCAAGCGCCAACACAAGCAAACGCGACGCACAAACAGGAAGCAGAGTATGGAGGGGTTCCAACCACAAGAAGTCCAAACGATAACCCTCCACACTCAAACATTCACATAAAGGGAAACCCAGCCCCACCTGGACTGACGACTCCTTGTCGGTGACCACATGCACAATATATGATCACCAACTGTCGTAACTGACACTGGAGGTCACTAACTAGATGTCCAGACCTCTAGTAGCTCCAAAAACATCCACGTGGTAGCTCTACTAGCTCACCCAAGACAACTGCCACCAATTGCCTCCATACGCGCCTCTACGGTGTAGGCAAACACTACCACAACTATAGCTTCCCTCTAATACTGTGGGGTCGCCCTACCACTCCTCTAGGGACGTGTGAGAAGGTCTCCTACTACCTTATACAAGTCCATAAGTACTTGCACGCATCCCTGTAGGACACCAAGAGCTATTGGTCTAGTGGTAAAGCCAAAGCTAAGACTACAGAGTCAGGAGTCCAGGTCCAGGAATAGTGTTGGGATGGGTGACCAGCTAGTTTTACCCTTCCCACACAACTGAAGCTTGGATACCTCTCTCACGCACGTCAGCAAGCTGACTTGCGGCGGGCGCGGGGTCGGGCTCAGGCTCAGGCTCAGCTCCGCTCCGCCTCCGCCTCCGCACTCTTGCACTCCGCTCTCACGCCTCCGCACTCACGCACTTCTGCTCCTCGAAGCCTCTAAACGCCTCCTAACACGCACTCCACACCTCGACACTCCCGCTCCGCTCCGCTTGCAGTAGAGTAGAACAGGTACAACACACCACAAGAGACTCGGCTCCACCTCGAATTGCAGAAGATTGTACCAAAACAGCCACCAAAAACAGCGAAAACAGCTTGCGGGTGCACACGGGTAACTCAAAATCTGACGTAAAACAGCAAGAACACCCAAAGCCAACCCGAAAACCACCACAACAGATTCGCAAATGCACCACACACACTTCGCGAATGCACACACACACAAAACAACTCCTAAACTCGAGTTTCCACACGAAATTGAGCCAAAATCTGACGTAACTAGCCTTTTTGTGCTTTTGGGTGACACAGCAGCGAACTTCGACATGCCATAACTTCTTCAATCCTTGGCCAAACTCCACGAGACTTAGTGCGCTAGAATCGTCTCTCCAATGCGCTTCCAAAGAGCCCACTCTGGTCCGACATTGACAAGTATTCCGTCTGCCACGCCCAAACGCGCAATCCGGCTCCAACAACACACTTCAAGAACATTCCGCAAAATTTCTGCAGCGCTTCCGCATGACAGAAATCTCCACTCGACCCCAACAACAGCAAATCGATCTGCGACCAGCAATGTAGCATGCGCCCACACACCTCGATCACAACTCCAACACGAACGACAACGCCCGAAGATACCAGCGGACGATTTCAGATCAGCGGGTTCCTACTGAACTCCATCTCGACCTGCACTCAGGTCTTTGAGTAATCTGAATAGAGAAATTACCATCTCCAACACCACAACAAGGATTACTCACAAACGGTCAAGCCAAACCCACTCTAAGCACGAAGAGAATCCGGGTTACACTCAACTAGACTATCCACCATAGCCTGGAGCTTGAAGGCTCAACTCAAAGAACTAAGGCCTCCAAGCCCTACCTGCGAAGTTTACCCCTAGTGGGCTCTCCCACCAACTCGCCCTAACGGCACTAACGGCCTTACCGGGATGCGCCACTTCGCACTCGCTCAACCTAGCCGAGGTGCCCAAACTGACGTGACATAGTGGATAAGTTGGAAAGTATTACACAAAAGAGAGATCGCACGGGAAACAATCCGAAACTAAAAGTAAAAGGAACCACATAGAAGCGCATGCTTGAGAAATTGAAGGAGTCCGAAGCTGAAAATACTAAGATGAAATTTATTAGACCTAAGAGACTACATACATAATTGAGTGCAATCAGGCTCACGAGCAGATGGTAAACATGTGCCTTGGACATAAGATCTTGGCACATGCTAGTATATCGTTATAATATCACCTTCCCACACCCATTCTTCTTCTCTTTCACCTAACTATTAGGTTGTATTCACATGATCGTGCATTTAGTTAGTGTTCAACTCGGTTCTCCCCAAAGGTACTGGACACTTTGAAGACTAATGCAAATCGTTAGCTCCAAACTCAAGTTCAAAGGAGCTGTCATTCACTAACAAGGTCGTCAGCATTCTCAAATGGCAAGAGTCCTTCTACACGAATTTCTTGGTGACACAAGATGAGACATGCTACGGTCTAGATCTTGAACCAATACTTCAGAGCGATGCACTACACACGAGCTGATCGCATGTGATCAGTAATGTTCCATCGGTACTCGACAGTTTCATGCAAGCGATATGCGGTCAAGAGCGTACAATGGCACACAATGTCAACGATGCCAAAAGATCAAAGCATCTTCTATTTCAGATTCGATACACTTCTTGCCACACACACAAAACACCTGAGCGATCATGTGCCGTGAGAATCCATCAATGTGTGCAGGTTCAAGAATCAGCAGGCAAAGCCCAAGGTTTAATAGTCGTCGTTAATGACACACTAGAAGTATAATATGGAGAGTGATGGATGACTGAAAACTTTCTGATATCCATCGATCATGAGATATTGTACTTTCTCCCTCGCAACTCTTCTTGCCATAGTCTAGAGATCCGACAAACTGTGAGAACGTCTGAACATGGACATCATGACCAACTAGAACAAGCGAACACTAAACTAAGAAACCTGCCACATGCAGTAATCGTCGATATATCGCTCTCCTCGATTGAGAATAGCGAGGGTAATTCTGCAAAAAGAGATTCGGGTCTACACGAGAACTGACTATCGGCTTGTAGCATAAAGAACAATAGAAGACAAGAAAAACATTATCTCTTGCGAACTCGGAAGGGCTCACCGACTTCAGGAGACACATGCATTTTCTCAGCAAAGAGTCTCCGCTGCACGAGAATGAGACTCCAGACAACAGAATGAAACACACCAACATGCATCTGTCGTAGGAACAGAGATCAGGAGCTCCAGTTCAAAAAATGCACGCGCTTGATCGAGACTCGCTCTAAGAGATGCTCCAAGAGTGGGACGGCCTGGAGGACAAGGACTCGGTAGGACATGGGCAAGGAGCCGCTATCGTGTCGGATATTTTGTGCGTGAAGGATGTCCAGGAAAACGCGAGGTTCTTGGCTGTGGAGATGCTGTGTGCCAAACAGAGACAAGACAGAGAAGAACAACCACGAAAAGGAATGCTGCGATATATACCACTCTGAAAGTATGTACACTGTCGATTCTTTCTCCAAACAGCACAAAACTGAGGAAAAGACCAGAGCGGTCTGTAACCTACTTCAGAAGCCCTATAACAAACCCCTGAAACGTAACCCTAGTCTGAAATCGTCAAAACGTAGCTCAAAGCAAGAGGAACTTCTCTTTGCTAACAACCAGAGCCACAACAGTATCATGCGATCCAAACCCAAGTCCAAACCACATCCACACACTAGCTCTTAGCTAAAGCTAGCTACCACAAGCCATACACAACCAACTAAGTCCTTAACGAACTCAAAAGGACGAAACCTGTAGCGAAGGAACCGAAAAAGACCTATCTGAGAACTTTCTCCTTTCGCCAAACGATCTTCAAATGTTGATAGGGTCTCCTTCCCTGACTCCGTTGGCCCAAGAAACCTTCAGATCCGACTCCCGATAGTTGAGATATCGTCAATTTTTCGGTCGCAGGTGACCGAACCTTCAAAAACTCCTCCCTGCGACTTAAAACCGCTCACACCGCACAAACGGATCGTCTAAACTGATATCCGTCTGAACTGGTAGATAGATCTGGCTACCCTGAACCCAACAAGACTCCAAACAAGCCGTTTGGAGTTCCCCTTGCAAAACTACTCGAGAAATTTGGTCGCAGGCTACAAAAAACTGACATAAATCGGCTCCCTGCGGCTCAAATTTGCTCACCACACCCAAACCAACAATCCAATTCACTTACAGTCTTCTCCTATGCGTACATGAGGACTCCCTGATCGCGTAGGCACCAAGAACGAAGGGCTTGGCTCACCGATCGCGAATAACAATCCAATCTCAGGTCGCAGGCGATGAAAACCTGACGCAAGCGCTTCTCTGCGAGCCAATTTCTCTCACAACTCTCAAACCGCCCGATAAAACTTTGTATCGTCTTCAATTTCCTGAAGAACTCGTTGTTCTGATCCCGATGGATCCAAGGACAGCAAGTTTGGACTCCGGAACGGCCCGAACGGTCCAACTCTCCTTCACAGGTAACTGAAAACCTCAATTCTGCTCCCTGCGTCTCAATTTCTCCCAGAACACAACCCCCGATCCGTCTCTTCAAGAACCGTCTTAACCTGTGCGTAGCCTGCACAGATCTGAACCCGATGACACCTTGCGCGCGTGTATTGGACTTCCCAATTCTCCAAAACATCCACCGACAAGTCGCAGGAACAAGCAAGCCCCTTAAGCAGCCCCCTTGCAACAGTCTGTACGTACGAAGTTCAACCCTCAATAATAAGAAGCAGACCCCTTGCGTCTTTGATATAACGCCTGAAGCTCTAAATACCCAGTCAGCAAGTAACTAGGGGCCTAGCTTGATTTTACATTTTTTCGAATCGCATAACTTCTTCTCTGGATGTCCAAACGAAATAAACAAGATGCCCATGGAAAGCTGACAACGAGCTCTATCCATTAATGGATAAAAGTAAAGATCCGAAGTTGCGCCAAAAGCTCGTAAGCTGGGGCCTAGCTTGTTTTCTCCATCTTTCGAGCCCTGTAACTTCTTCACTATGCGTCCAAACGAAGTAGACAAAGTGCCTATGGAATGCTGACAAGGAGCTCTATCCACTGGTGCGATAAAAACGAAGATCCAAAGTGGTGCCAAAAACCCGTAAGCTGGGGCCTAGCTTATTTTCTCCATCTTTCGAGTCCTGTAACTTCTCCACTAGACGCCCAAACGAAGTAGACAAGATGCTTATGGAAAGCTGACAAGGAGCTCTACCCATCTATGCGATGAAAATGGAGATCTGAGATTGTGCCAAAACCCGTAAGCTGGGGCCTAGCTTGTCTTCTCATGAGTGTCTTTGGAGCGACAGGCATCGAAGTTTGTATTTCAGATAGGAGCCGGTCCACGACACGACATCCACCCCCTCTGAACCTGTGCATCCTCCGGTATGCACCAGAGATACCAACCAAGGAGTGGACCGGCTTATCATCCTACTTCCCATCGTAACCAACCTCACCTTCAAGATCTTCTGCATAATCCTCATCCTCAAACTGAAACTCCGTCAAGATATCTGCTAGATCGACCTCCTCATCTCTCTTTTTGAAAATCTTGACGCGTTTACCTGCCACTGGTACCTTCAAGCTTGTTCCATCCAACTCTTGCAGGGCGTAAGTTGCGTTGTCATGAACCTTCTTCACCACATACGGACCAAACCATCTTTTGGAAAACTTCCGGAGTGCACTATGCTGGTTGTCTAGACTGTTGTCATAGACTAACACCCAATCACCTTCTTTGATTTCCCTGGGTCTCAAACGATGTCGCTGATCAAATCTGACCTTGTTCTTCAACCGTGCTTCTCGCAGCCTATCCAAAGCAGTTTGGATATCCTCTGGTCTTCTCTCTAACTGCCTAATTCGAATAGCAAGAAGCTCTTCTCTAGTCAAATTGTCCTCCCAAGGTAACACACTCCATGTCAGAACATGTTCTTCAATCGGCATGATAGGCTTCTGACCTGTGATGAGTTCCACCGGCATGTAACCTGTCACCGAGCTGTGCGTCGTTCGATCTGTCCATAACGCAAATGGTAAGAGTCGAGGCCACTCGCGTACCCTTCCGTTGCAAGCCTTCACCAAAGCCTTCACAATGGGTGGATGACCACGTTCACTCTTGGCATTCCCTTCGGGGTTGTAAGCAGTTGTCAGTGACAACCTCACCCCACACCTTGCAAAGAATTCACGAGCCTCATGTGCATCTAGCTCTCCTCGATCTGCAATGATCTTTCCCACACATCCATACCGACAAACAACCTCTTCCAAGAGAAATCTACATACCCCTTCAGTTGTCTTCGTCCGAAGCGCCCTACCCTCGACTTGATTTGAAAGATCTTCTCTAGCAAGTATCAAGTATCTCATCTGCCACAACCCAACCGGCATAATCACCAAGTCTACCACCCACTTGAAGTGGATTGCCAACGGATAAGTCGGGTGTAATCCGTCACGATGTCGAATGTTCGAATACATCTGACATGTCAAACAAGATTCCACAAAAGATACAACATCCCTGTACATGTTTTTCCACCAATACCGCTCTTTCATCTTTGTAAACGTGGCCCAAATCCCTCGATGTCCAGCCCAAAGACTCTCATGGAACGCCTTGAGCAACTTCTGTTGATCTTCCTTGTTGCAAATCACCCGTAGCGGTACTCCACCTTTTTGCTTCGATCGCTTCCAAAGAAACCCATCCTGCAACATGAAGTTGTAGGCCTTCCTTCGAACTCTCCGAAACCTCTCATCTGTCCAACCTGTCTGCTTAACCATCGTACTAAGGTACCTCCCGATATCAAGCAAATCACCATCATACAACCCTTCAACAAACAACTCATCTTCTCTTCCTGTCTGTACAATCGAATAGAACTCTGTACCCACGTCGTCAATGTCTTCTACCATCTCATCTTCCCCATCATATCGAGCCCGAGATAACATATCCGCCATCAGATTATCCTTCCCTGCGATATGTCTAAACTCCGGGTTCAACGACTTGATATATGCGATCCATCGTAACATCGCAATATCAGGAGTTGAACAATTCATGATCATCCCTAACAACGGCAAGCAATCAGTTTCAACCACCACTACTGCTCCAATCAAATACTCTTTCTCAGTTTTCATAGCTGAAACAATACCCCACAGTTCTCTCTTCACTTGCGGGTAAGCACGTTGTCGAGCACTTAACACCTTCGCTCCGAACCTGACCGCAAACCTGTCTCCATCCTCATCATCCTGTCCGACTGCCCATCCAATTGCAACTGGACTTGTATCCACAGTAAGAACCACCGGCCTAGCACCCTTGTAATCAATCCTTCCTAGAACTGGAGGAGATGATAGTAAAGACTTCAACTTCCTTACCGCATCAGTATGCTCTTCCTCCCATCTGAACTTATGACCCGTACGCAATAATCCATACAACGGATCCGCCACATGCGCATAATGAGGAATCCAAATGTGATAGAATACACAAGCACCCAAAAATCTTCTTACTTCTGTCAGCGAGTTGCAAACCTCCTTCATCCTTCCAATCGCATCCACCTTGTTCGGATCTGGCTTCCGACCAAACGATCCACACAAATGACCAACGATCAAAACCTCTCTAACTCCAAATGTAGACTTCGCACCTGACAGCGTAAGATGAACTTCCTCAAGTCGAGATAAGATCTTCTCACAGTCAGCGATGTGATCAATGACGTATCGCCGACACCCCCTCTGATCTAATGCTTCATCCTTCTCATCTTCCACACATCCTTTAATGGGGATGTCATCCAAGAACGGCATCGTCTTTTCAGGAATGAAGTCTCTTAGAACTCGATTCATCCCGTTCATCATGTGTGCTACCGAGTTGGTAGCTCCCTGTGGTAAAGTACACATCCTAACCAACCCCAAAGGTGTCCTCATTGTCGTGAAGCTTCTGCTCTCCTCCGCTAGTTGAAACTGATCATACCCTGAGTAAAGATCTCCCATCGAGTAAATCGCTCTTCCTGCAAACGCTTCTGCAAACTCATCCACAATCGGTCCCACCCCAGCATTTCTGATTGTTACTGCATTCACCGGCTGCATGTCTTGGATGAACCGCAGCGACCCATTCTTCTTTGGCACTGTAAACCATCTGCTCGAATATGGCGCAAACGACGGCTCCAAGATCTTCATCCGCATCTTCTCTTTCAGCAACTCCACTAGTTTGGGCAAGTGAGCCCACGGTACTGGAATTGGTCTGAGATTCCATGGCACATGCGGTACCGTGAAGATAACCATCGGGGTAACAACGTACGGATCTACACACCCAATCTCATGTAGCTCAAAGGCAAATGCTTTCCCATGTCGTGAAAGCATCTCCTTGAAGCACATCTTCTCTTCTGGTAGAAGAGACCCATCAGATCCAATCTTCAACTCTTCAAGCGTCTTCTCCGTGAATTTATGTCCTATCGTTACAGGATCTCTCAAACTCTTCTCCTTTGAAGCTCGATCCATCTGTTGGTTGGTGTCTTCCGACAAAGGACCAGCAACTGGCTTTACCTTCCTATCCACTGTCTTGTACCTTGTCTCAACTCGAACCTCCGGTGCACGGAACGATTCGATCACCGAATAGACCTCCCTTGAATGAATCTGCACGACCTTATCCATATCCTCCCATCCAATAGACATGATCTCTCGCAAAGGATCTTCCAACCCATCCTCTTCATAAACACCAGAAATCCATTCATCCTCTTCTAGCTCACCCAACTCTTTCAACATCAACTCAACACCACGCAAATGTTTTTGTTCTTTTCTTCTCAACTCTTCTACCTTCTTGTAGATAGCAATCCCACACTCTGAAAACCCAACAAACCCTGTACAAAAGGCACTATCTCCATCAAGCGAGAGTACCTTCTCTTGCGCACCACCACAATCCCGCTCTATAGTGGTACTCAACGAAAATCCTTGAACTCTTCACTCACCCTTGGAAGCGGCTTCTCCCTCAAACGATCTCGGTTGCGCTCGTGGTTGGACGGTACAGTCAGGAACTGTATCGCTCTCTTCCCATCTTGACTTCGGATCCTAGCATACGCAGATCCGTCGTCCAGTACCTTTGTCTCCATCCGGGTTGCTATGATGAAAGGTTGACCCAGAATGAGTGGGTATGATGTTGCTTCCTGAACAAAGAAGTTTTGCTCGATAGCAACATCACCTACGCGCACTCTGATGTCTGGACAAGCTCCATACAAGTCTCCTCTCGTGTTGTTGGCTGCTCTTATGACCCATCCATGCTCTGTGTCGATCGGCCACTTCTTCCTCTTGTACAGCTCCTTCGACATGATGTTGATTTCTGATCCATGATCGATCAGAGCAACCACCGGCTCATCCAAGTCCTCGATCCTCACCAACGTCTCCGTCGTAGCTCGAGCCCAGTGACTGTGGCTGTAATGACTTGAGCTCCGCTTCCCATCCTCCTCTTCATCTTCGAAATGCACCCTGCGCCTTCGATCTCTTTCTTCCTCTGGAGAATAGACACTGCACCTTGCAAGCTCTCTCTCCTCATCCACTGACATCCTAGTGTCCAAAGCATGTGATAAACCAGTCTCACCCGTAATTTGTCGTTTCCGTTTGATGACATCGATGATGACATCATGAAACTCACGCTTGGCGATGCCTAACACTTCTCTCAAAGTAAACTCCACCTTCGCATTCAGAATGCGATCTTCCAAGACTCCCTTCAAGTCTGTTGAAGCCTCGATATCCGACTGTAGCTTGTACGCAGCCGGCTTACCTTTCTCCTTCTGAGATTTCTCCTTCGATGAAGAAGGAGCATCGTCCATCGGTAGGTCTTGAGCTCCTGCATCCCGAAGCTCTTGGCGAACCTTCTCCCCTCGAGTCTGTCTCTTGGAATAAGTTCCTTCCCCTAAATCCTCTGAATCTCGCCTTCTCTTCTCTTCCAATAACGCTTCGTGTTGGTTCTTGGCGATGTACGCATGCACCGATAGAGCTTCTATCGGATCCTCCCATCCAGTATCCCTTCTGATCGTAGCAGCTGTCCTCTGCAACGTCTCACGTGCCATCTTCCCTTTCTATTTCATGGAGATGGCAGATGACCACAACTCACTTGGCTCAACTTGCTTGTTGAAACTCCTCTCAGCCTGATCCTCTACCCTTGTGCCATAAGTTCCAGCTTCCACGATTGCAACTGCTTGCGCTGATAGGTGGTCCTCAACCAACTTCTTCATCCCTCCTCTACCAAAGTTGGTCTGAAGAAGTGCACCAGTATCCCTCAACGCTACCTTCCCATCCTTCCAGAAGATCACTCCTTGCTGCAGAATATCTGTGAACTCCTTGCAATCTCTGCGCGGATGATCAGTACCATCGCACCAGATACACCGCTGGATCCAGCCTTGCTTCTCAACCGGTCTTACTTCGCTTGTAGATCCCTTCTCTTCCAATCTGGTGAGCTTGATCTGCAGATCTCTCATTCCACGCAATATCTCCTCAAAGTTTGAGTCATCTTTCTTGGGAGATACCATGGGTGCCTGAACAACTGGAACAACTGGAACAGCTGGAGCAACTGGTACTACTTGTCTAGCAACAGGAACTGGTCGGACTACAGGAACAGGTGTTACAGCTGTAAGTGTTGGCGCCAGTCTCCTAACAGGAACTTTCTCTCGCCTCCGCTCCCTCTTGGTGAGCAGACCAACAGCTTCTTCAACCTTCTTCCAGCTGCTAGTCAATCCATCGTCCTCCTCCCGGTCTTCCAGAAGTACTTCTAGCTTCTCCTGCAACTTCTCATCTGCAGCCCGAAGAAATAGCTCTGTCTTGTTGGACTGCAACGTCAGCTTCTCCATCCTAGTCAGTCGTGAAAACTGCTTCTCAAACTCCCTAAGCAACTCTGTAGCTTGTAAACCCTTCCTTGGTTGCTCAACCCACTCCAAGAAGGACTTCTTGGTGACTCGATAAGAGTCCTCCAAGAAGTACTCATCCATCAAGGCACGCGCAAACGTCTCCCAGTCCTTGTTAAAATGCTTCGTTAGCATTTTAACATGATCTCTAATCTTTGGAGCTGCTGCTAACTCAAATGTCTCAATCATCTCATCTTCTGAGACCCGGTTCAGCTCCATCTCCTTCACATAATGCCTCAGATATCTTGAGACATCTCTCCCATCGAACTGGTCAATCCTGCTGACCACCGCTTGTAGCGCCTTCGTTGCCAAAGCTTCCTTCCGCTCATCAGACTGTTGCTGCCGCAAGAACATAGTGAAAGCTTGGAACATCGATGCAGTCGCTGGATCCAACTGCATCTTCGGCAACCCACTTGAACCACTAGCTCCATCTCCGTCACCTTTCCCATCCCCACTCATGACTGCCAATCTCTTCTTCAAAGTTCACACACAGAAGAATCTCCACCCCAGACCTTCACGTCGAGTTCACCACCGTATCGTGTCGGATATTTTGTGCGTGAAGGATGTCCAGGAAAACGCGAGGTTCTTGGCTGTGGAGATGCTGTGTGCCAAACAGAGACAAGACAGAGAAGAACAACCACGAAAAGGAATGCTGCGATATATACCACTCTGAAAGTATGTACACTGTCGATTCTTTCTCCAAACAGCACAAAACTGAGGAAAAGACCAGAGCGGTCTGTAACCTACTTCAGAAGTCCTATAACAAACCCCTGAAACGTAACCCTAGTCTGAAATCGTCAAAACGTAGCTCAAAGCAAGAGGAACTTCTCTTTGCTAACAACCAGAGCCACAACAGTATCATGCGATCCAAACCCAAGTCCAAACCACATCCACACACTAGCTCTTAGCTAAAGCTAGCTACCACAAGCCATACACAACCAACTAAGTCCTTAACGAACTCAAAAGGACGAAACCTGTAGCGAAGGAACCGAAAAAGACCTATCTGAGAACTTTCTCCTTTCGCCAAACGATCTTCAAATGTTGATAGGGTCTCCTTCCCTGACTCCGTTGGCCCAAGAAACCTTCAGATCCGACTCCTGATAGTTGAGATATCGTCAATTTTTCGGTCGCAGGTGACCGAACCTTCAAAAACTCCTCCCTGCGACTTAAAACCGCTCACACCGCACAAACGGATCGTCTAAACTGATATCCGTCTTCGCTGGTAGATAGATCTGGCTACCCTGAACCCAACAAGACTCCAAACAAGCCGTTTGGAGTTCCCCTTGCAAAACTACTCGAGAAATTTGGTCGCAGGCTACAAAAAACTGACATAAATCGGCTCCCTGCGGCTCAAATTTGCTCACCACACCCAAACCAACAATCCAATTCACTTACAGTCTTCTCCTATGCGTACATGAGGACTCCTTGATCGCGTAGGCACCAAGAACGAAGGGCTTGGCTCACCGATCGCGAAGAACAATCCAATCTCAGGTCGCAGGCGATGAAAACCTGACGCAAGCGCTTCCCTTCGTCTTCAATTTCCTGAAGAACTCGTTGTTCTGATCCCGATGGATCCAAGGACAGCAAGTTTGGACTCCGGAACGGCCCGAACGGTCCAACTCTCCTTCACAGGTAACTGAAAACCTCAATTCTGCTCCCTGCGTCTCAATTTCTCCCAGAACACAACCCCCGATCCGTCTCTTCAAGAACCGTCTTAACCTGTGCGTAGCCTGCACAGATCTGAACCCGATGACACCTTGCGCACGTGTATTGGACTTCCCAATTCTCCAAAACATCCACCGACAAGTCGCAGGAACAAGCAAGCCCCTTAAGCAGCCCCCTTGCAACAGTCTGTACGTACGAAGTTCAACCCTCAATAATAAGAAGCAGGCCCCTTGCGTCTTTGATATAACGCCTGAAGCCCTAAATACCCAGTCAGCAAGTAACTAGGGGCCTAGCTTGATTTTACCTTTTTTCGAATCGCATAACTTCTTCTCTGGATGTCCAAACGAAATAAACAAGATGCCCATGGAAAGCTGACAACGAGCTCTATCCATCTATGCGATAAAAGTAAAGATCCGAAGTTGCGCCAAAAGCTCGTAAGCTGGGGCCTAGCTTGTTTTCTCCATCTTTCGAGCCCTGTAACTTCTTCACTATGCGTCCAAACGAAGTAGACAAAGTGCCTATGGAATGCTGACAAGGAGCTCTATCCACTGGTGCGATAAAAACGAAGATCCAAAGTGGTGCCAAAAACCCGTAAGCTGGGGCCTAGCTTATTTTCTCCATCTTTCGAGTCCTGTAACTTCTCCACTAGGCGCCCAAACGAAGTAGACAAGATGCCTATGGAAAGCTGACAAGGAGCTCTACCCATCTATGCGATGAAAATGGAGATCTGAGATTGTGCCAAAACCCGTAAGCTGGGGCCTAGCTTGTCTTCTCATGAGTGTCTTTGGAGCGACAGGCATTGAAGTTTGTATTTCAGATAGGAGCCGGTCCACGACACGACACCGCGAACTCCAAGATGCTCTGAAATGAGGCTGGTTAAACTATAAATAGTAGGAGTTGTGGTTTAACCGGACTCATGAGAACTTTCAGATATGCTCGGAATGAAAAGAGACATATTGTAATTTCGAAGGTCTTCAACGTTGTGAACATTGTTGTAATGCTAATATTACAAATACTGCCATTGATATTTTCATAATAAAAATCATATCGATCATTTTTGAAGATCGAGAGAAGGAGAAGGTCGAGTTTGAAGAGTGATCCATCGATCACTTCTGAAGACCGAGAGGAGGAGAAGGTCGAGGTTGAGAAGTGATTCATTGATCACTTCAGGAAGTTTTGAGAAGGTTCAGAGTGAGCGACGAGAAGTGATCCAGCTATCACTTCTAGAAGTGATGAAAGGAGTTTGGCACAGATTTCAGGAAGTGATCCACTGATCACTTCCGAAGATCAAGAGAGAGAGAAGGTCAAGACGAGAAGTGATCCACCGATCACTTCTGGAAGTTTTGAGAGAATAAGGAGCAAGTGTCCAGAAATAATCCACACTTCACTTCTAGTTCTTTTGAGAAGTTTAGCCTTTGGTGTAGAGTACGAAAAGTGATGGTTTGCATCACACTTCTCTTGGCTTTTACCAAGGAGCAAGAGGGTAGCACAACTCAAAAAAGAGTTTTCAGAATGATCCACGTATCACTTCTCCACATCACTTCTCGAGTTTTGTCATTCACGGAAGTGAAAAACTTGTAGAAAATAGTAATTTTTGATGAGGTGTAGATAAAGCTAAGGGACTCTATTGGATGAGATCTTGGTACCGTTGGAGAGCTAAGGATTTGGACTTGATTTGAGTTTAGTGCAAAATTTTGCCATCTTATACTTGGTTAGTTGGAAGAAGTGATATGTGGATCACTTTTTCTTGTGATGGCTATATATTCATGTAAGGAAATCCATTTGGGGTAAATTTGATATTGTTGCGAAGGGTTTCTGAGTATTTTTCATGGAGATGGGTAGATTTTGGTTTAAAGTGAGAGCTTAGGAACCACATATTCTGAAAGTCCGGTTGTAATTATACTTGTAGAAAAACATATAAGGTGTAAATCAATTCATTTTTTATTGGAGAAAAATATTTTGATCAAATTTGGTGTTAGGTTGTATTCATTTCGGCTTGACGATATCTCTGCAGCCAGATACCCGGTGTATGTTCAGACACACTTCACGTGAACAACAATACGATATGATGGTGAACTTGGCATGAAGATCTGAGGTGGAGGATTTGTCGAAAAGTTTCGTAAGTTTTGTAAGAGAGCATTGCAGCCATGAGTGAAGACGGTTCTGACGGATCAGTGGATAGAGAGGATTTGCTAGAGATGTAGCTGGATCGAGCAACTGCTCAAATGTTCCAAACGTTGCCGTGGAGAGTCCTTCTCAGGGTGAGCCTTCTGGCTGTGATAAATCGTGAGGTAGGAGTAGAAATCAAATACCAAGATAAGAGCCAAGGCTGGTAGTACTCAACGGCTGAAGTCACTCACATAGACTACTCTCTGATCATAGGTCACTTGCTATTTTTCTGATCAAGTCTCAGGAGACAGATCCACCTTCTGACACAGCAGATAAGAGAAGCGTGAACTCACGGTGCTTTATTTCTCTTCCACATACATCAATTTACAACTTATCTCTACTCAGCGCCTTACGTTGATCACCGCAGATGCCAAACAACCAATTCCCACTCAACTAGTCTTCTCTCCAGCAAATTTCTCTCCAAAACTCACAACCTATGAAGATCTGAAACCCCAACGCCTTGTATCCCTTCTTACAACAGCTTCAGCACTGAAATTTCTCAGAAGAACCTTTTCTTCTCAGTCCCTATCTTCTCCTCCGTCAGATAGATGATCTTAGCTCACCAGATTCACCTCAAACAGCCTAGTAGGTAAATTCAAGCTCTTCCAACTCTTAATCCTCCCTCTGCGTCAATCTCCCAACTGAAATTATCAGAATTTAACCCCACATCGATCAAAAGTCCCCTGCAGATTATTAAACAATCTCCCTCAATAAAACAACCTCATGTCTGTTCAGAAGGTAGTTCTGCCTCCAAATTGTATAATAGATAAAGTTCCTGCTCCCAAACACTTGTCCGCCTCAGTTCTGTCAGAAAAATTGATCTCCCCCAGCCTCCAAGCTTCTCCTGCACTTCCCTGATCCTAAATCCCTAATTCCCTTCCTTCCGCTTCAGCTCTCAGCTCTCAGTCCAAAAATCGCTTGAAAAGTCTCCCCGATCTTCAGTCGCCGTAGTATTTAACCTAAAGTTTCAAGGCCCCAGCTTAAGCTGCCCCCCTGCTGTCATTATAAGTGCAGTCACTTATCAGAAGCAGGGCCCTAGCTTAAGCTGCCCCCCTGCTGTCCTTATGCGTACAAAGCTTTATTTACAAGTTTGGCCCCTTTTTAATACAAGTCTCACAGTTGTCTCCACAAACTCTACCCCTTCACTAATAAAGGGTCTCATAGCCTCATTCCTCATCGCAAGCTGACTCGATGGTTATTTAACTAATTAACAAAAGTTTTCCGTGCTTTTGATGCCATCCTAAATCCAATGTAGGCCGAAGCCCCAACACTTATGAGGCTGCCCCACAGGGCTTACAGCCCTCCCATATGCGCACCAGGTATCTCCCATAGTATATTCAGGATGGCATGCGGAGACTTAGGCCAGGAAGCCCACGATTAAGGGAGATACCGGTCTCCCGTCCCTAGATATGCAGGACGTGGCTGCATATCCAACATAGACTCCTTTCCAGGAGGCCAACATGCCGGAATAAGAACCAAAGGCCAGGAGGGATTGATCCTTAGACCACTTTCCTCCTAGGCAGGCGCCCTATCACTGGGATGGCCTTTGGTTCCGTTCAAGAAGAGAAAAATTTCTGTACATATGTTTTCTTGAGGAAATTTTCCTGTAAAGTCTTTACTAGCCTTTCCTGCGCTAACTTTTCTATACAACTCCATTTTTAATGAACAAGGAGTCAAAACTATAGTATTTGTGAACACCTACACACTCACGCTATCAGATTCTGAGTTTGAGTCACGAGGGAATCGACGGATTTCCCTCTTTCGCATATTTCTCAATTTAAAACCCGTACTAACTATTGCTTAAAACACTTTCTGTCAAAACTGGAAGCATGAGGTCGCTCTTCTCGTCGAGCTCTGCATTCTGATGCCCTTCGACCTCTTCCAGGGTGATATTTCAGTCTAAGCTAGGGGGCAGCTTGTCAAGCATGGCTCCAGCTTAGCTCCTGCCCAGCTTGATAAGCTAGGGTGCAGCTTCCCGAACAAATGCGGGTTGAGTGTCTTCTGAAGTTCCGTTTCATCATGTGGAATATCACGCACTACGACAACGTTCATGTTGTTTATGCAGCAACAACACTTGAACAACTGAACGGAAGGAGGTCAAGGCGACGAACTTCAAAGCCTACAAGTAGTAGTCGATAAGGTCAATCAATTCAATGGAAGGGATGTTTTGAAGTACTTGCAACATTATGTGAGAGAGATGGAGCTGAAACATACGTCCGAGAAGATGATTTCAACCTTCAAACTAGCAACTATTCCAAAGATGAAAGGTTGAACTTTTCATCTTCAGACCGAGGATGAAAAGTTGCAAGAGAAGTTGGAGATCCTTCTAGAAGACAAGGACGAAGAAGAAGGGTTGACAAGAAGTTGGAAAGGGGTTGAACAAGCCATCGGATTGCTTGCAAAGAAAGATCAGAGGAAGGACATAGTGAAGGCTAGGAGGTCGACACCGGTTGTTGTCGCATCAATTCTTATTTGCTCGATTGATACCAATGGTACTAACGTTTCATCGTTCTCTTTGTTCAGCCTCCAATAGTAGTCTCGAAGATGAGTGATTCGGTTGTTGATGAGATTATGAAAAGAATGAGGGATCTTCAAATCAAGTTGATGAGGCTTGAGGAGAAAGGTTCAAGGATGGAGATGAAATCCACTCCTAGACAGACTTTGGTGCAACGATGCATCAGGTACAATGGTATTGATCATCCTCGGAAAGATTGTAAGAACTTTACAGAGACTTTGCAAAAGGACGTTGTCTTGTCGTGGACCGGTTCCTACTTGAAAATCCAAATTCAATGTTGTATTATCGCTCCAATGACCTCCATAGGACTAAAAATGAGCTTTTTACACAACTTTTGGATCTTCACTTTCATTGCACCAAGTGGTAGAGCTCGTTGTTGGCTTCCCATATGCACTTCATTTACTTTAAATTGACATTTAATGACAAAGCTATGAGGTTCGAAAGATGAGAAAATCAAGCTAGATCTTAGCTTATCGATGGTGATTGGATATTTATGGTTCTTGGCGCTGTACTAAAGGTACAAGGGAGCTGCTTGGAGATTATCTGGAGAAATCTCATGTATTGTGAACTGACGTACATGGGCAACTTAAAGGATTAGCTTGTATTTGTGATCTATCGGCAGACGTTTCAAAGAATTGGGAGGTTCAATGCATGCGCACAAGGTGTCATTGAGTTCGGATCTGTGCAGGCTACGCGTGAGTTAAAACGGTTTGTGAAGAGACGAATCGTGTGGTATGTTATGGAAAATATTGAGACGTAGGGAAGAGGATTTGGTGTGCTTTAGTGATATGCGAAAGAGAGTTAGACCGTTCAGATCATTTCGGAGTTCAAACTTGATGTCCTTGGATCCATCGAGATCAAAACATCGAGCTCTTCAAGAAATTGAAGACGATACGAAGTTTCATTAGACGATTTAGAAGATGTGAGAGAAATTGACTCACAAAGAGTCGTTTACTTCAGATTTTTGTCCGCTTACGACCTAAAGTTGGGTTGTTCTTCACTATCGATGAACCAAGTTCTTCGTTCTTGGTGTCTTTGCGATCAAAAAACTCTTATCTATGCATAGGATAAAGACGTACGTAGATCAGATTATTGTGTTGTGCGTGGTGAGTGAAGTTGCTATTTATCAAAGAAGACATATTTCAGATCAAGCGGTCTGTTGTGCGGATGTATGTGGTTTTAAACCGCAAGGAGGAGTTTTTTTGGAGGTTCTGTCACTTAAGATCAAAAATTATAGATATCTTGGCTGTCAAGAGTCGGATTCGAAAGTTCTTGGAGCCAACGGAATCAAAGTGGAAGACCTTATCGATATATGAAGACAGTTTGACAAAAAGAGAAAGTTCTCAGATAGGTCTTCTTTGGTTTCTTTGCTGTGATTTTCATATATTTTTGGATTTGTTAGAGTTCTAGTTGGTTATGTACGGCTTCTCATAGCTAGTTTTAGCTAAGGGTTTGTACATGGATGTTGTTTGGACTTGGGTTTGAATCGTGTGATACTGGTGCAAAGCTTTTTGTTAGCAAAATGATGTTTCCTTTGCTTTGAGCTATGCTTCGCATAGTTTTGGGTCTAGGTTGAGATTCAGAGAATTGTTTTCGGAGGTTGGATGCAGATTATAGACCACTTATGTCTGTTTCTCAGTTTTGTGTTCTTAGAGGAAAAAATGAAAATATATAAAGTGAGAGTTGGAATATCTTGCGAAGCTTGATATACTAACTTGATAAACCAAGGTTACCTCCTTTTTGCACTCGAGCTTCTTGAAGCTCCAACTTCTCTGCTTCTCATAATTCTAACACGGTAGTAATCCAGCTGACCACTCGATCTCTACCCGGTAGAAATCATAGAAATGCCTCCTAGACTGTACACGTAACCGTACTTCACTAGTTAGCATATGCAAGCTCGTATGAGATAAACCCTCAGAAAATGCAGCATGATACAATAACCTTGTGACCGCAGGAACACCTCTCTCACTTTCAAATCTCTTGAGATGAAAGTAACGCGGTGACCTACAACGCAGATCATGTATAGAGTCCATAGCTGATGAAAGTCCTGAATAGAAGAATCTGGATAGGAAAATGGACGTTCTAGAAATGCACATTCATCCGAAACTTGAAAAAAAGATCACATAAGCGTTGGCAAGAGAAGAACCTATATTATGCATGCTAATGTCTCTATTTTTTCCTTTGATTCATCTCTGAGACATATGCACTATTTGTGTCTGAATCGATCAAGCCATCATTGCCATTGGTGGACGTCTCGATTATGACAGTGTCAATGAGTATCATCCACTCCAAACTTTGACCAGATATCTAGATTGATGTGAGACTCCCCATCATCATCAACACTCTCGTGTTCGACATCACACATCACTTCCTTCTCTTGACGATCGTTCATCTTCTCGCTCCGAGGATATAGAGAAGTCTCTTGCAGTTTCTATTCGCGATCCTTGCACGTTAGCATCGCGTCGTTCTTCAAGAACACGCATGATAACAAGGTCAGCTGCATCCATAATGAAGCGCACTGTGGCAGCAATTGTCAACTGCAAACCAATCTTGTAACTGATAAAAATGATCCATCTTAACTCAGGTAGGCGGACGCTATGAGGTCTATTCGGCTTCCTCCACTTATGATAGTTGATAAGATTCAAATGATACTTTGGACGCGAGGCATCACAACACTACAAACAACAATGGATGAATAGCAGAGTATTCACTAAACTCTAAACTTAATACAGACTCAAAAATGAGAATTCTATCAAAGAGTGCAACACTACTTCAAAATTTTTTTGTTGCACTTCAAAGAGACAAGCATGAACAAAGGTGTGATGGATTGAAACTTGGAGAAATGACTAAACATGCAACTTTGGACGGTTGTCTCGAATATGTAACTCGGCTCCTTCACACCTCATGTGTTCTAAAACTGTGTTGATCAAGTCATCGATAAAATATTTCTTACGCATGATAAAGAGTTTGTACTGATGCATATATTATGGTCCCTCGGTTTCATCATATGCAGATCGTCATCACGTACAATATTCTCTTATCTAGCACTTTCAATTCACATATCATGCACCGTGACAATTTGGATGAACATGCAATTCATCAAAAACTTTACTATCGGGTCTCATTTTTGCTGCGTATGTCGTCAGTTCCACTTGGTGACAGCAATCATCGTGCATCTCACTACAGTCACATTCGCTATTGCAGAAAATTTCAAAACAAGAACATGCGGGACTCGACAACTGCCACGCCATGACATATTACCGCTGCCCATCCAGACATGGGCAAATCCGGGCTGCCCACAGCAAATCCAAATTTAAATTTTCTTGCTTATTTGAGGAATATTTGATTTGATTGATTCACTGTCACTGTCACTTTATTGCCCAATTGCATCGCTACCCTGCGTCATTTCGATCGAAAATACTCACGATCGATAGCATTCTCCGAGCTGCATATTTTGATGTAAAACTCGACTGTATACACTATGAAATAACATAGAAAAGATGTTACGGACAAAGAGCTCCGCCTTCTCCGTGTTGGTATTTGAAATATGTCGAAATGAGAGACTCCGGGTCTCCCGGAGCCCAAGTACAGGGAGTTGTGGTTTAGAGTTCTAGTAAATACCTGTCGGTGAAGCATTTTGGGAGTAATTTCTCTTTTACTTTTTCACACTTACAACTTCACAGGTCGAAACTCTGCCCCAAAGAACAACTGAATGGAGTGTAACATCTGTTTCAATCCACATTCGTCTATTACCAGCACGATTGATTTGCCTCCAGTGCACGACCACTTCACGATAGCAAACCGTCCATAGCCTCACTGACATGTTTCTTGGTTGAAAGAAGAATGTGATAAAGGCCCAAGTTCTTGGAACAAATAACTAAGTACAAGATAAAATTCTCCTTTTGCGTTGTTCGTTTTCCCAAAAAGGAACGATCGACAGCTTTACCAGTATGTGTGAATGTGAACGTCAATGTATACACGGATTCGTAGATTAGATTAGATGGGGTTAGACAAGATGATAGATCTTAAGAAATATTCATACTTTACTATTCTTTTAAATTACAAAGAGGGAATGGGGACTGCCTTTGGCATTTCTCCTTTTGTTACTCCTATCGGGCGAGCATCGTAGAGGAAAGTCATAGCATACAAATCGTGAGGGTTTGTATTATAATAAAGCATAAAGGGGCTTTGAAAGTCAATTGGAATTGGTTCAAACTGCAGAATAAAAACCAATTTGTGCAACGTAAGTCAGACAACTCTTACATTAGAGAATCTAAATGAAGCAAACTCCTTGGTCTCAAACAAATACAACTTTCATTAGGTGCATTTGGGAGGAAGAAAAAGGAATATAACATCAGAAAGAACTTCGAAACGAAACTTTGAAACGTTTTAGTACTCAGTATCTATGAGTCTCATAGATATTGAGTTGAAGGCAGACTTGTTTGTTTCACAGTTCGTCTGTTTTCTTGTACAGTGTAGTTGTTACTAATTCGCCGAATATTTTCGAGCAGAGATTTTATACTTATAGAGAGGGAAATTGTTGGGATGAATGGGAAACGAAGGGTAAGTTTCCAAGAGAGTTGCTCCAGATCCAGTAATATCCGTAACAAATACAATACAAAAGACATGTCCAGGAATCATTTATGCAAGACCATCGAATTTACCTTTCTCAATGTGATAACAAGCCATCACCTGTATGTATGTTATTTAGCGTTTCTTGCTTATTATCGATGATAGATTCTGTAGCGTTCATCACTGCTGTTACTAAATACTTTTTTGATTATAATTGGTTGACGGAATCCACAACGTTTATCAGTTCTGTTCTCAGATAATCTATCAACGGATTATATCGACTGAATATTGATAATAACATTATCATGTACATGTAGCTTTGTTCTGTTACAGTTAATGGAAATGAACGAGCTTGTCTTCTACATTTATGGGGATTTGAGGACGATACGCGAACTACCCATTGAAACTAACCCTCAGAAGAAACTATCCCGGAATGCAGTAGCAAGTCCATGCTGCGATCACGGCAAGAGGAGAGAGAGATTAGGACCACTCACACCTTGGCGATAAAATATTCTCATAACTCTCGTCAAAAGTTTTACAAGTTTTAGTTGTACATTTTACTTAATTCTCTAGAAGTGGTACGTACATTTTACCGTCACTAGACGTTTACAATCTATGGTCGGAAACCTTTTATGCTAAAAACCGTTGGAAATTTTTCAAATAGATTTCTACAAAGGTTTTATCGTCCTTGACACAGCTAGATACTTCAGGTCTACATTTTTTCATCTAAACCTTGTAATTTTTGTTCGGGGAACTTTGAATCGTCCCTATATTAAGGATTATATCTTAAGATCGAGAGAATAAAAGAGAAAGTTGAATAAACCCTTCCGTGTTGAAAAAGACACAAGCCCTTGTCAACACAGAAGGACAACAGTGGACCATGTTCTGTTAGCGTAATGCGTGGTGTGTTTTACACGGAGTATCATCCGCGTTCATTGGCCTTCGTGCCGAAGACTGGGACTATGACTCCTCTTAGTCAGGCTATGAAAACCGAACACAGAAAAGATTACTTTTTATTTTTATTTTAAAATTAAAGGACTTTTATTACACTTTTATTACACTTTTATTACACTTGGTAAATGGATAAAAAACTTGACGAGAAGATCCGACGATAAACAATAGATTTAGTATGAATTAGCGTCTCGAAAACAGAAAGAAATCTGCTGACATGGACAAGCATAAAAATCCAACTCATTTTGAAGTGTAGTAGTATGAATTCCACTACCATGAGACCAGAGAAATATCTAACAAGAGGCAAACATCACAGCAATACATAAGGTGTGCAGACGTCTGAGTAATTTTTTCTCGAAGAGAAACCAGTACTAGAATATTTTGACCAAAAAAGAACTACACGTCCACACTCGGTGCACGTATTTAATGAGATAATAAAGGACTATGTTAAACATTCATATAATAACAATTACAAATGTAAAACTAAAAAATGACAAAAATATAGTCAGATTTTGCAAAAAGCATCTATACAAGGTGATCACTACTTTATAGTCCTCTAATAAGGTCATCAAGACTAGAGTTTGATCAAAATTCAACAAAAGTTTTGAAACATCGTAATATTGTCATTTCTTTCAGAATTTTAGAACATGACAATGGAAATCAAAAAGTTTACGACTAAGAGCACCAAGTGCATAAGAAGTCATCGGGCATCATATGTTTAGCAACTTAAGTGCAGTCTTGATGGCCATATTGCACTTGGAGGGTTGAAAGTTTTGATGAGAAAACTCAGAGAACAAGACGGTAACAGAAAATGCACAATCAGACATGCGCACATCTTTGCAAAACTGTCTGAAGTTCCACAATCAATACATGTAACAGAATACTATCTATAATCATATCTTTTCATAGATCTTAAAAAATATGATATAAAAATAAAAAATTATACTTATTTTATAAATTTCCATCTTTATGGGATTGGTGACTAGAACGAATGTGACTATAACGAGGTCTCACTGTAATTTATCGTTTGACCAGTTGTTGTCTTCATCTCTGGTACAAGAAAATTCCTTGAGATCGACGTCAAGTGAGGGTTCAAAGTACAGTTAGGAGTGCACTCTGAATCTTAACAGTCGATATCGAATCTGACTTCTAGATCTCTTTGTCCCTCGAGTTGATGCGGAAGGTTATCATCAAACATAGTCCACTTCAAGACAGCTACGCCAGTGGCATCAGTATCAACAACTAGGTAAGTAGAGGATAGGATCTAAACACTTCCAAACTTGAGATCTCGATTCAACTTAAGTAAGATTTCTTTCAGAATTTCGAAAGTCTAGGTTTGTGAGTTTGTTTTGACTGCATTCCGCGAGACTACTGACGATCACTATTCTGGTTTATGCTCACTGTCCTGCATCATTGTTCCCATTGTCCAAGTCAAAACAATGCTTGCGCAGATGTAGTACACAGAATCTAGCGTTCTCATCTTCACTTGCGAGGGAGAAATGCCAAAGCATTTCGCGACAAAGATTGGAGAGAAATCAGCAGCCCGATCGCTTTGCAAGTACCTACTTGCTACTGACATCTTGGAGTCTTCACCTGCAACAGTTTCAGCTCAAATGGGCTCAGCACAGAGTTTCAACTCTAAGTCATATTTAATGGAAGTTGTACTTGAACGTACGATCATGTTTTTGCTATGCGTTGATTGTGAAAACTGGAAAGGACGGTGTTTTTGTTGTCATTTGGTTAAGAAGAGGGAAGGACGCATGGAATCCCCGTGAAACATAGAAAAGAGAGAAGGAGTAATTCAGATCCGAATAAATCGCTAACACATAGCATCGCAATTCCATTACTTGTCACTATTCGTTAGGAGTCTCTGCCTCGTTTCGGTTCATTTCAAACAAGTTTGAGAAAGTTTGGATTGAACCGTTAACTACCGAACTGGAAAAAGTTTGAACCTGAACCGAAAATGAACCAAACCATTTAAACGAGAAACACGTATAACCCAAACTACTCAAACCACCAAACCATTTAAACTCAAGCAAGACACCAATAAACCAAACCATTTAAAACGTACTTGAACCACTTTGAATCAAACCGTCTTGAACCAAACTGTATAAACCATGGTTCGAATCGTTATAAATTTTATTGAACCTAAACCAAATCACACCATAGTTCCCTGGATCTAAACCACTTTAAACCATAGTTTCACAGTTTGATTCCTCTCTAATAGAACTGGGACAGAGACCTATGCGTTAGTATAATTATACGTCGATTGTGAAAACTGAAAAGAAAGAGATGATTTTTTTGTCGTGTATTTTGTCGTATAAGAGGATGGAGAGAATCGCTATGAAACCTTCAAAAGAGAGGAAAAGATTTACATAAGGATATATTGCTAATACATAGCCTCGCAATTCCATTGCAACCGTAACTACTTGTTAGTTTACCGTCAAGAAATACTGGGAACGAACAACCGCCAAATCATTTGGGCTCTACTGTGATGACGAGCACTATGTACTATATGTCAACTAGTATAAACACTTCTCTTCTGTATTACCTACGAATCCCGTCAACAACAACGAAGTAGAACAAACTCAACTGATTTCGTTTTCATCCTTTTGGGAGGAATCTTCGTCAAACTCTTTCTCGTCGTCTCTACTGCAGAAGGTACCCATCATTCGGACTCTAACTTCTCAAATCAAGCCAGTTTTCACAACTGTCGGTAAGCCTCCTGGACTCGGGGAACAATGCTCTCGACCACCAACAAAACACTTTCGGAGATCTATCTCCCATGAGTCACCACTACATTGCTTACTTGCTTTGGTGGGTTCGCCAAGGAAGTAGTTTCAAGAACGAAGGAAGCATAATCATCTTGTTCAGATGGAGGAGGTATATATACACCTTTTAATTTATGACCAGACTATTCCTTTTAGAAGAGTTAAGTTATAATATTAAATATACTAAATTAAATATTATTATTCATCCAAGAGGACTGTCTTTATTGTAGGATGAATGCAGTTTCGCACACTTCACTTACTTGCTTTCATCAGCTGCGAAATGTAACATTGATAATGAAGTTTGATAGAGAAGTTCGTAAGTTAAAAACAGAATTATTTAAATCTGGAAATAGTATAGAATAATTTAGAAATATAACTTTAGAATATTTCACAGATCAGTTCTTCTCGTTAACTTCGCTTGTCTCCTTCCATGATAAATCATTTGCTTGCATGTCTGTCTAATGCTGTCAAATGTATTTTCTCAAAACAAAATGATTGTTTTTCTCTTTCTTGCCTATGTTCAACATACGATATCTCCACAGCCCAAGAACTTCGTGTTTTCTTGGACAATCTTCATGAAGAATCTGATACGATATCATGATCTTCTGGAAAGAAGGAAGTCTGAGTGACACATAGGACTTCTTTCAAACCAATTTCGATAAAAGAGATATGAAAAGATTAGTCGAGGAACACTTAACAACACATAATGTTACGATAATGAATGCTGCAACATATGCTATCAAGGTTGAGGATAACAAGAGAGATTTTCGTGAAAATATAGAACCTTGCATACTGGTCTTCTGCAAAAGCAGTTAAGATTCTTCTGGGACATAGGATGTCCTCTCTGAACTCTTAGAGCATATCAGACTGGGAGACTAGACTCGAGCAAGTGAAGGAGCCGTCATGATCACACACAAGTGGAAGAATTATAATTCCTAGAATGCCACAAAGTAAGGTTTGACCGGTACCTGATATTAAGTTTTGACTACTGTGGAGTTCAACTTACCATGAACAGGCAACTTTCTCCAGATTCATCAGATACTAGGAACTTCTTTCCTCAGTCAATTATCTTACTTTACTAAGTGAGTCTTACGGATGTCGCTGCTTCCGTAGGAGCCCACAGGGCACAGAAACGGAAGGAATATATGTTTGATCCAGAATCTCCGTGTCGTATCTTGTTGCCACAATTAGCTCCGCTGACATCCAACAGTACTCAGATGGACACATCTAAAACAGTTGAGCTTTTCGGGAGAATGATTCTGAGCTTCCGACACCTCCTCTACTCTTTCAACAATTGAACTTGCTGTGGGAGACAATGTCAATGTACACTGGGTTGACCGAGCCCTCAGTTCCGAGACTAACGCTGCTGTAGCGCGCGCTAGCGTGGAGAACAGGTGTAAGCAAAAATCTTCGTTGTGTCCTAAACTGTAATCTTTGCTTAGGTTACCAGCCTTAGTTTGCTATGCTCGAAAGCTACTGCATCCAGTCCTCGATATTGAGAGAGTAGATCTTAGGTTATAACTGTCCACTTGCTTGTCACAAACATCATCAGAGGACTACTTTATTTGTCCCACGAACTTCACAGAAAGCTGTCCAAGAAAAATAGGAGTTGAAAGCAGTACCAGAATCTCGTACCCGAAGCAGACAACCCACACCGAAGACATCTTTACACTGACCAATTGCGATGAACTCCGTCCGGCCGTCTTCCTTCTTGTCCGTGGAATCTTTCATCGAATACGTAATTAGTACAATTTGTTGACCCTTCTCGATCTTCTTGTGAGATTAAACGTGCACCTGGTCAGAACGGAATGCGTACAACTTACGGTTAAAGCCGTGTCTCTGGTTATCACGAGAAGTTAAAACCATCGTTCTTCATTCGGTCGGCATCCGTAGGATTCCGTCGGGACCTGAACGCTTCAAATTAGGCCAACTCCAGGATTTGTAAACAAGGAAAAGTTCGACGGGAAGAACTGTAAGGAGCGGATCTGCAACACAGTATCAAATTTAACTTTTCACACTTTCTTTAGTGGTGTGCCAACAAACAAACCCCAATCTCAACTACAGTCTACACTCTGTCCATTGTCCATTCTTCACATACACGAGCAGACATTCCTCGTGCCAGCCAAAGATCTCTTGAGGTACATCCGAATGTTCTCCGTGTCATTACGAGGAAGATATTCTCTCCAAACTCAGTATACGTCCGTCGTTTACAATCTCTTAGCGGCTACGTGCGGAAGGCCGGAATCAATTCAAACTACGACCCACCAGGGAGGAACACCATGCGGTGCAGGTTGCGGAGCCGTATATCTTCTCTTCTCAGGTGCTTGATAATGCATCCGGCGTAAACGGTTGCGGACGTGGAGGGCGAAACTGATACCAGCCGGAATTTTACGGAGCGTCCAAGTGAACTTGAGGGAGGCGTACTGACTGTCCGATCATCTCCCCATACTGTGCAAGCACCATTCGATTCAATTCGTCCGGGTTATCGACGGAAATAAAAGAATTGAGAAGATCGAAGTTCCTACTGGCGGCGATTGTGACCTTTCGACTGCGTGGCCAAATCGTCGTATGTCACGTGTGACGGAGAAATCGTGCACAACTCCGGCAGCCGGCAGACGCGTCATGGGCAGGTCTTCAGATCCTGAGATACAGAGGATAGTCGGATACTAATAATCGTTTATATGTAGAGTTGTGTAGATTCAGGTCAAGTCCCCATCGCCACTTTTCTCCGGTTTTCGCCATTTTTCTCATATCTTCGCCATGGTCCGTTAATCTCCGCTTGCGGAAATTGTTCCTCGTAACTTAAGCCGTGGAATCAACTTCGTTTCCAAACGAAATTCATCGCGATTAGCGGACCCACCATTAAAAGCTAAAACAAAACCAAAAACCCGGACCCACCATTCTCTTGAATTCTCACTGACAAGTGAGAAGCACAAGCAAGTGCCAAATTTGATCCACTTGTCAATAAGCCCAGCGAACGGCACAGAAGTAACTCGTACTTCCAGTAACAACCACATTCCGTTGATCTTGAGAACTTTACCTGTTACATAGATGTTGATGACTTGTTACAATAGGTCGATTTCTTCGATTAGTACTATCCTACAATGGAGAAGCAGTTTTTCGGCTTCCATTTTGAGATGCCGGACGGTGCTGAGAAACGGAGAAAATGCGCGATGGTGACTTGACCTTAGGACTTGGGTTTGAGCAAGTTCCGGTGTGGTCAACCTGGAGCATCTGACACGTAGCGACAAGGAAGGAAGGAAGTGGCCGGGGGCTGCGGGAATTGGCTCGGGAGTCGGAACTCGTCTCGTTTTGCTTTGGCATGCAGGAGTGGTGTGGGCGGAGAGAGAGAGGAGAATTTTCAGTTGTTGATGAGTTGGAACTGTGCTAGATAGTGAACAGAGAATCGAGAAGCTGAAGTGAGTAGAAAGGAAAGGCAGAAAATAAGGATCGTGGCGCTTCGTGCTGCTCGTGGCTATGAGGTCAAGGAACATGGGAAGTATGGAAAGTTCTTGGGCTTGGGTTTGACAAGCAGGGCAGGTCCACGGTGTTACGAGGTGTTTTAAACAACAGGGGAGGACTATTGCGGATTTTTAATTGTGGGAGGGAGTCGGATTTCTTCTTCGGCAAATCAGTCGATCATCGTTTCATGAAGCGAGTCCTCCGATCGATCTTTTCTTTCGATGATCTTGTTGTTTGTTTGATTTCGCATCGAGTGAAGGAGTCAGTCGGTCACCGTGGATCCGGATCCGTCCTAGCAGCTGGTGTGTGGACTTGCGGGGAATGTCGATTATGTTGATTTGGAAAGTGGATTCGTGAAGGAGACGGAAGGCTCGACGACGAGAACGAGGAGGGAGAGGAGGACGGCCTAGGAATGTTGTGAACTGCGTTATTTCCATGAAAGTTCGACATGATTGGAAATGCTGTATACTCCCTGAAGTGTTCCTCTCGGATATATGACTTCTGTGTGACGTTCCTGAAAATATCGGAAATCAATGTCCCTTTGCAGTCGCGGTCCTTTCCTTCGGCTGGGAATCCAGCTGGAAGTGGAAGACTGGCAAAGCGTTGTTTGAAACTTACGGCGCTTTATGGGACGGGACAGCGGGAAGTTGGTGAATTTGAGGTGGTTGGCGATGAATGCATCATTGATCACCAGCTCGACTACCAAGTCTATCCATCCGATTCATCAGCCGTCACTAAGCTCCACGTCTACGTAGGTGAGTCGATATTGGCACTGGTCTCACAGCGAACGTTTATCGCTCCGATTCTGAAAGTATTGCTTGCATTCTCTTGTAATACTTGAAGCTTTAGCAGAGATCCGACGTTGATGAGCAGGAAGTTGGTTTGAAATCACGCATTAAGAATTCTCGATGAAGTTCTTGGATATGCCGCGGCCGAATCTTCCTCGACTACACTTCAATTTGATCCTTGATTAACCATCGTTCTAAACTTATCTCTTTGTCTCGATGCATGCGGCGTTTCTGCGATATCACTCGACAGACGAGGTATTAATTACTTCTTGGATTACATGCTTTGTGACAATTTATCCTTTATGACCTCCTGGACTGTATGTACCTGCCAGTTGCATCTCCTTGGGACTTGCTAAGCGTGAAGAACCAGGTGTTCAAGGTCCGACCAGCAGAGGGGTGCACCACTTGTTTTAGTAGTTACTAGTGCCTAAGTATCTAATACAAGAGTTAACACGTTCTGGCAGGCGTGCAGTTATGGACTGACGGGTCACGTCACTGTTGATCTCAAGGAGGTAAAGCCCCCCGCCACATCTCGTACGGGTCAAATCTTGTCTGCAGTCCTCGTTACGGTCTTCTGTTGTTAGGACATGGTGAGAAGAGCAGAAATTCATCCTATAAAGAAGAAATGTGCACGAGTAAATTTGATCTTGACGATCACATATTATTGTCAGAAAGTCCGCTGCACTAGAATCTGTTAGCGTTGTCTGTGTGGTCAGTGACGAATGTACTTTCTTCGCAACTTCTGATGAGTTCGTTTGGATTTTAAACCTAACGTTTTGAATCTAATGACTACCAGAATCATGTAAATCACATCTGGTAGGTCGTTTTAGAGTCATACTTGTGCACGCTGGATAATAAAGCTCGTCTTGTAGATGAGTGTAAATATAACTGGTCCGCCCGATATATTGGTTGCTATGAAGAGTCGGATCATAACAGATCCGTTGGTATGTCCGACACTCGTGCAGTTTATCGAAGAACATGATTCAGAAGTTTACTTGGAGTACCCGCTATCTCCAAGCAGCCCTCGCCATCGTGCCGCAAAGCTCAAGGTAATATCTTTATTATAGATGTCTCATAGGATTTATGACGATAAGTGTACAGTCACTGCGTGTTCAGCCGTACACTGGCATAAGGCTTTTCCGTATACGCGATTCAAATCCATGCAAAGATGTTCATGCGATATTGAAAACTCATATCAACAAGCGCAGATCAAATCTTCCGCCCACTGCACGGACTTCAGCCCTCGCATATAGCTAGATTGCATGTTTCAGTCCATAATGACACACCCACATGGCCGCTGCGCAGATCTTGGTTCGTTGTACGTTTCCTCCTCTGGAAGAGGATCCAGACTTGGACTTGGACCATTTCCTCTCTGACAGCTTTCCGCACAGGTACGGTAGAGAGGAGACGGTCTGAATGGTTCTCTCGAGTCGGATGACGAATCCCTTGGAAACGTGCGATCTTGTATGGAAGCCGGCTAAAGTCCAGGTTATTTAGAAGATTCATGTTCTTGTTTGCTGTCATGACAGTGATTCACACCGGATACCGGAAGAGTCTGAGGTCAAGCATCTTCTTCCTGGATCAGAGTTTGGTTCAACGCAGATCAATCTCGATCTTGTTAGCCGACAGCAGAATGGCTCACTGGATCAGACTTCCTACCAGGTGAAACATACCCTGTAGAACAAACTAGGGTATACCGTAGCACATACTAGAACAACTAGTTAATGCTGCTTGACCGATCCAGTGGATCCAAGAAACGATGGGGGGTCCATCACAACTGCAAACTTCCCGGTCTTTCATCTGCCGTCTGTTCGATTATAAATTTTGCTTGTGATCTATGCTTGTTGCAATTGTAATGTGCCAAGGACAGGTGATCATGTACTGATGTCACAAATTTACCGGACTTTGAGGCTCCGTAAAACACAGAGGGTTCACTTACCCATTTGTCTCCCATTTAGTGATTCAACCTGTGAATTCAGTCAAATAGATCTCGAGCTTACTTAGACATAATTGGTGGTTCTTTTTTTCTCTACCAGGCGGAGACTCTAGGCGTAAAGTCAAAATCAGAGGTCTGTATATCATAAAGCATGATTTGAACGCTGTCTGCGGACATGATTTTCTACCGTCTAGTACTTCTGAATATTGAGTTTGGATGATTGCTTCTCAGATAAATCTCTTGAAGGACTTGGAAGGCGATCTTCTTGGCCTTAATTCGAAGTTACAGAAGTTCGTTGCAGAGTACGCTCGGACAAGATCGGTCTTTGGTATGCTCACAAACGAGAGCTTCGTGATTCTGACTAGTCTATGTAGGTGAACATAGGTGGTATACTGTTAAGACTGTCATTTCGATGCTATTATATCTGTTGCGAAGCGGGCAGCTTCGGCCAGTTTTTGTTATTTAGTTCATTCTATTCAAGCGGAATATATACTTCCGCGTGTGCAGGACAATGTAAGAAGGGAAGAGATTCCACTCCGTTGAGTAAATCTGATTTGCAAGCAGCTATCTTCTTTGCGGCGGGTGTGACTATGCAGCAGCGTCTCTACGCCTTACAAGCTGCTTCCGTCTGCTCGCAACCACTAGTCGAAAAGCACGGCGTTCCTTTCACCAAAAATTCTTTGATTCTTCTCAGATCCAGAACTGAAGACTGTAACGTGTTGCCCGTGTTAGGTCCTTCTCTGGAGACCGACCTGGCGGAGGTGATTCTTCCACTGAAACTTATGATTTCTAACTGGACGATGTTATCACACGCTCAGACGGTGTTATTAGCGTCTCGCTCTCCTGCTTGTAGGTATTTGACTGCAGAAAGCCTAGTCACATTGATTCTTCTTCATACTTACAAATTTATGGACAACTTGACACTCAGTTACGGTCAAGCTTGGATGTTGGATATAACACCTGATGATGCTTGGACTGGAACTTCCCCGGGCAATCAGGTGGTCACTTTTACAGAAGAGAACCTCTTGGGACTAGAAACGGGAACTTTGCCTGAATGTTCTTCACCCTCGGACAGCATTGGCGCCGGTATGTATACCGCCATGCCACCACATCCTGGCAAGCTTGTCTGTACTAGATGATTCTTCAAGCCGAACTACAGTATGTTTCCTTTCAATTCATCGATGCTTAGCAGTACAGTGCACCTGTAGTACCCCCTCGCACAAGATGATCAATCTACCGCACAATCGAGCTGACTTTTGAGGTTTCTTCTCTAGGTTGAATGTGAGAGTTGTAATGTGTAACCCATACTCGGGAAGCGGGATACGATTTCATCGTTCTCATGACATTTATCTCGTCGCCTTTATTGAGCAGATGGCCTTGGGGGCTCCTCAAGAAAGAGACATGGAAGAAACCAACGTCATGCGTCAAACAACTCGAATAGCAACCAGTGTTTTGTTTGTTCTGTCTGCTCAACAGCGGATTCACATGAATATGGACCTATTCCAGCCGTTTCGGACTGCGTCGAAACTCGGGCGCTACATCGTGCAAGATCGAGAAGTAACGGTGGGGAGGGAGAAGACGTGAAAGTTTCTAGCCCCACTCCAAAGAGAAATGTTACCGCCGTAATACGGAATGTGCTTGGAGTGTTGTTAATAGCAGGAGTATCCTTCATGCTAGGTGCCAAAGTTGGATCTTTAGGCTTCAAGCGCGAGAGAACTCCCACAGGAAGCGAGCAGTGGGGTGATACCGAGCAGGTAGGCTTCCGAAACTTTCACCGGGACATGGAATTAAGTGCACGGTGGTATGACATCTGTTCCTCTTCGATGATCGGCATAACTGTTGATTATCATTGCTCATTAATTGCCCGTCTGCTTCGCTTGTTGTTGCAGTCAAAGAGCTTCTCGTTATATTGAAGTAAGGAATGAAACGTTTCAATATTTCAATCAAATTTATGGCGTGCCATTCAGTACCTGCTGCAAGGCACGTCTGTATGGCACATTTGAATTGGCTGGCTGCATGGTCCATGTCAATGTACTATGTATTTACGTATAGAATGAAGTGAGATGCTGCAATACTTCTGTGAAATTAAAGAAAAGTCTGGAGAAGCATTCGTCGCTCTGATGCCCTTCTCCCCTATTCTGCATATCACCCTCATCCGCTCTGTCCCCATTGTCGCATCGTGAGGTCTTCCGCCCACCTAATTCCCTATCCTCATCTTTCCGTCATCCAAAATGTAGACCCTATAAGTAGTACCTACAATCCTTACGACCAACTGGAAGCGTAATGCTTTGCAGGACAGTTGAGGACCTCGTGGACTCAACTGTTCTGCAGATACCTGCACAACGATCCCTGCGAAACGAATGCTCCGGTCGGCGCATGCCGGTCGAAATATACTTGTAGGTGTACATCGTCCCCCTTGAAAGCGGTTAGAATCACGGAGACCTGGTTGGGTTTGGGAGAGAGCAACTTAGATTTAGATAGATATTAGTAGTAGATTCTTGTCCTTAGATAGTTTTATTCTTACCGTTGATGTGTAGTTTCTAGATTCCTAGGACTCTTTCAAGTTCTAGACTTGAAGATCATGCTTAATGATAGTCCAAACGCGGATGCAGCAGATGGAAGCATGGAAGGAGACCGTCATTTCTGAGATGGGGAACCCGAACGACTTGATGGGGGGACTCCAGAGCCGCAGCTCAGCGCAGTACCAACCAACTGAAACTCCTCCGCTTCTGGGCAAGAGAAATAGCCCACCTGACCAATTTCTGGACAATGACAGAAAGAGGATTGCCCTGCGGTCAGACTCTGAGGAGCAAACCAGCACAGATTCTCCTGAAAAGAGAAAGGAAATGGAGGGCTCTAGTGAGGAAACTGCCATAGACGAGGCTAGAAAGGGCTACACAAACCTTATGGTTACAGCGAGCCCCATGAGCAATCTCATTGAACAAGTAGTTCCACTGAAATCGAGACGGATGTTCGCTCCATATGAGCCCAGAAGTTTTGAGAGTTTTGAGCAGAGAGGAGGGTCTAGGACTGCCATAAAAGGTTACGAAGGCGATGAGGACCAAGAGCAGGTCCTGCGCTGGAGGAAGATGCTGAGAGGCGGACTACGAGGAGACACTGGCGTAAAGATTTGACGCACAACTGAAGTAGAAGAGATGAGAAGAATCTACTTGTGCTTGCATAGAAGTTGTCAGTACTGCGTTGGGAACTGCCTTGAACTTGCTTCTCTTTGAAGATAAGTTCAAAAGGATGGCTTCGCGCGTTTCATCGCGGGAAGAAGGCTTACTTCTTAGTGCAGGTGGAGACTGGAATAGGTGGAGTGAGTTTAAGAGAATGGTCCAAGCTTCGTAAGGTGGGGGATTGTCATCGTACCAGATTGAAGATGAGCATTTACGACTCTAACAGCCCACACAGAAATTCAATCATAATATCTCAGATTCTAGGTTTACGTATCTCCTAGAAGGCTAGAGATATGAGCTAGACGGAGGTGCTGGATCATCATGTCACTAGCTAGTCGGCCCCCCCTCAGCCTTTCCATCTGCATGTGGTGCAATTTGTTTCTTCTTTGGCCCGTTGTGGGTCTCTGTAAAATAAATAAACTTATATCAGTATCCACTGTCCAGTTCTGTGTTTCCTTGGAAGTGCAAGTCTAGTGGTCAACTCCGAATATTTCTAACTGCGTAAATCGTCTAATCCGTACTGAACTGACTGATATTTCTAACTGCGTAAATCCGTCTAATACGAAATTCCTATACGTATATCCTGCTTGGGTAATAAAGTCCGTCGATGATTACAGGAGCAGCGCCACAAAAGATAGGGTGAAGCTAAGAATATGTGTTCTAATTGCTGTTCGGACTGTCTGTCTTAGTTTCTTCTGAGTGTTGTCAAATGTACCGCCTGTTACTGAATCAGTTGCGTCATATTGCTGAAACAAATTTTCCATCTCTGCTGCCCTGTAACGTTGATTTGTTCACCTCTTCTCATCGGCTTCATTGCAGCTCTAACTATTTCACTACTACCCATCGTTGTGTTCGCTATATTCTCTATCGCAGTGTTTGTCCCATGGTTCTTGGGGTTTGTGGTGGACGTTAAAAGCATTTCAGTCATTCGTTTGCTCTTGGGAGTTCGATCACCGGTGTGTATACGGAGATTAGCGCTCCCCCTGCTCTATGTACCACGTGGACTAGCAACGCGGTTTTGATTCCCGGCACCGGCTTCTGATAAGGTCGTACAATTCTTATAAAGCCAACTTTTTGCTTCTTGGTCTGTATACATACGCAGTTGTTTGCTCGTGACATCAACGGTCTTCATCTTTGTGAAAATCCACACTCCCGTTCTCGTTTCTCTGTACGTTCAGATGTACGTTGAAAATACTTTTGTGGACAAAGCGGTTCCCCGCTGAATTCATGTACTATGTTTATTCATATCACAGATACACCTTGACTTGTCCAGAGACGTAGTACGGCTTTTGTTTATACTTACTTTGCACAATTTAAGAATGGTCCATCTATAGAAGGCATTTCGTTTTCAGTCCAGCGATAGGACCAGTTCAGTAAGGATCGGCCTGCATTAAACCTCTTCAGTGGATGTGCGTCCAGTTATACGGATATGCTGCATGTGCTTAGTGACTGACAGCAGTTTGCGGATATCTTTTCTCTCATGCCGATAATCGCTACTGTACCGTAGATGTATGTCAGTTTAAAGCCTCTCAGCCAGTCGAGGGCTTTCCTCCTAACGTCTTCCGTACAGCCTTCCTCCTTCGTTTCCGTTAGAGGTATGCAGGAGCAATATTGGTATGTTGGTATGTTATCCATTAGCTTCGTATGTTCGGTGCCCTTCTCCCATGACGACCTGCCGGTTGATAATAGTCCCAACCAAAACCTGCCGATTGGAGACACAACAAGGCCACTGAACGTCTTCCGTTAAGCAGCTGAACCTAAACAGAGGCTTCCGTTAAACAGCAGCAAAAGAGTAGGCTTCACCCCGATCGGGGTGAAGCCTGCTGTTATGCTGAATTCAGATCTCACTCCACGAAATTTGTGATTTTATACTTCGCAGCTTGATCTTACCTGATAGGTTCTGTAACTTTCTGTACTGATCACTTCATCCTTTTTGGCATCCTACACATCTACCTCGAGGCCACGACCGAAGGGCATGCAGGACAGTGTTAATCTTGTCGACTTTACGAGAATCAACAAGCTGCAGTAGGTTTACATTTGTTTGCCTGCACACTCAAGACTGGTGCTCTGCATAGCATCTATCCTCTCACTACCTTATTGCATCAGACTCGTCGTAGGTCATAATTGACCGGGTTTCATTTGTTGTGCAGGTTCGTATACGAGGCCAGGCAATGGACTCGGTTGGAGTGGCTTCTGTGAACAGGAACTGACCTCCGCAACCTGTCCAAACTTACTGGATAGATGTGTGAAGTAGGTATCACCGCCGAGTTCCGGCTCGTAAAATGCAGGGTGATGAGTGCGTGTACGTTGATGAAGATTTTCAAGGTAAGCTGTACGCGGCCAAAGGATCTTAGATGGTTTCATGCAGGTATGAAAAGACCGGCTTTTCCTGTAAATAAGTATTCGTGGTACGAGCTGATCCGGGGGACTTGTTCCAGTGTTGCATCGTTGGGTATTGACCTTCTTGACCATGAGCGGATCCTAACTAGAGTCCCGTCTTTAGTGCACTAACGATTCCACTCTGGGGGATCTGAGGGCCTCCGTGGTACAACAGGACGACAATGTAATTTGGGGTGTGGGTGACCGAGGAGGACAATGTCGAAAATGGGTTGCGGGTGTCTCGGTTCGAAATTAGGATGTTCAGTCCAATGTGGTGTCTGATGTCAAAAAGATTCTATGAGGGAACAGGCGAGATAACGGTGAAGGTGATTGGGTTGTGGTTAGTAGTATAACAGTTATTTATTGTGCTTCTACCATTCTCTGTTCATACAAGAGCACAATTTTGCCGTTCTCTGGCAGCAAGCTTTGCAATTAGGGTAGGGATTTTCAGATCTAGGAAATATTCTTCCCTTACGAGAAAACGGATAAATATTGTAGAAGACTGACGGTTAAAATTTATGAGATCGGACGTCTAGGATGACAACCGGGATCGGATGTCTAGGACTTGTAAATCTGGTAAAGGGAGTACCACGTGTAATAGTGATCCCTTTCATAGCTTCCTGTCGATAGTTTGTAGTAGCAAACTGTTAATTACTACAAACTGTGAATCTCTGCTTGATATCATAAATTCATTTAAGTGTCTCAACTCGAGAGATATGTTACCGCAGTTGTGGGTACAAGAGTGTATATCATGTTTTGTTCGTTTTGTTTTGGTAAGTGGATATCATGTTTTGGTCGATTGCACGATAATTCCTCGTAAAGCGAGCGAAGTGTGATGTTTCAGTGCATGATACACTTGTCTTGTGATAAAACAATTCGTGTGTATAGGTAACACAATGCATTGCGCTATACAAAAATGTTCTCACGTCTCACTGTGTGGTTGAAGTAAAAGTGTGTGACATACAATTTGAATAGCATTTTTTCAGTTGAAGCTTGTCTTGTGAGAATGTCATTCATCACGAACTACCTACAGTCTCATAGGTGTATGGTAAATGTTATTCGGGTGTCACACCTCAAATTTCGATATCCATCCTACTTCAGACCAACATTTATCAAAATAGATCGAATTCCGAAATCCATTCTACCTCACAAGAACGTTCACAGAATGGCTAGATTTTCAGTTAGGTACCCTTGAAACCTTTTCGCGAGAACTTCACGGACTGAGTTGTGGAATAAAATTCTTTGATGTAAATTTGAATCATTGCTTTGTATCCTTAGTCGGTTGTAGTTTATTTATTTAAATTTCGTAAAAGGTAACTTTATATTTAAGACTCGGGGTTCACTAAAGATTTAGTTATAAACATGCGTAAATAAAATAATTTAATTATTTTAGTAACTTTTAGAGTAAATTACTTTGATACTATTCTTGGAATTCTTTTAAATCTTTAGATAAGTTTAATCTTGAATACATTTTAAATATAGAGATTATAGGCTATAAAAAGAGTGTATTTTTGAACAGAAAATGGAAAATATTTATTTTAAAAATAAAAAGTGAATTACTATTTATAGCACGTATTATTAACGAATACTAAGAGTTGTACTAATATTAGTCGTCATTCGTAATATACATATGGATATATTTCTGACTCGAAGGAAACAGAGATAGTTGTTTCTTGTATGGAGACATCTTCATTATAACAATGAAAATGTAAACATAAATGTTTTTAGATGTTGGAATATTCTGCAATATACAGAAGATATAAATTATACCTACAACGATGTTGAGATGATGATTTGAAGTTGCATGCATATGTAAATAAATTAAAGATGTTATAATTTCACTTGGAGATTGTAAGTAATCTGCTGAAGTTTAGTCAGAGAGTTTTGAACTGATGTTTATTCTAAAAGTCTAACTTCTTCGCAACGGTATAATTTATTACCTCTTCTAGTTGGGAAAGCTTAAGTAATAAATTAATTACTTGGTTGAATTAATGTTTCTTTGCTAATAGCTTCTCGCACTTGTACTCTCGAAAGTGCGTCTATTTTTTCTTTTTTTATGGTTATGTTGAGATCTTCTTGCATATCCAAGTTCGACTAACGTTTAATATTTATAGATAACTTTAATTTTCCTTCAATTTAATATACAATTTTACTTAAACCTCGAGTGAGTATAAAAGCAAGAAAAAGACATTCATTTTCTCCTGGTAGTGTTCTTTGAGTAAAAAAAAAAGTTCTCTTTTGCTCTAAGAAATGTCATCTTCATATTAACATTTCTCTGTAAATACTAAGTAGTTTTTGGAGATGAATCATAACTGTAAAGCTAATGAATAGCTTTAATTTGACTCATTATTTCACATATTCTAAATGAGATGAAGATGTAATCATCAAAAACATTTTCTGCATAACGATTAAATTTCTCAGTTCTCTGAAAGCAAACTCGCCAAGTAAAGTCTTCTGGGTTACCAAGAGCACTTATAGTCATACTTGGGGTTTAACACTTATATTTCTTCTGATAATAACAAGTTTGCAAAAGTTCTCCAGAAGTTAATGTTGCATGTATATTACTTAGTCTGTTGTTAGATCTAGTATGAATGTTACTCTACCAGTAAATTAGAAGTGATCAAATTAAAGGATCGTGAGATTAAACTTTATGATATCTATGTGAACCGAGCTGGAACGAAGTATGAACTCAGACCTTGGAGTTCTTATCCTGCAATTCGATACGAACATTAGCTAGCAATTGATCGAAGTCTCATCCCTAGCTGACAAGACTTTACCCCTGGATCTAATTTGCATGTAACATGAACTTCTGGGGAACTTTTGTCCGTTGTTTGTTATAAAAAAAGACATAACTGTTATGCAATAAATTCTGTACTAAGTTGATAGAGTAGGAATAATATTTTGCTGGAAGTCTTAAATATTGAGTGCACCAAGACTTGCGGGGTGATCCAGACTTAGCCCATAATGGAACCACAAACAGACACATTTTAAGAGGTACATATGCGAGGAGTTTGTATTAATTGCCAAAAATAATAAATAATTTATTGATGCATAGTTATTATCTAACTCTTCCCAAATGTAATGTAATGTAATAAATTAATCCCTTGTATTGGTTAGTGATGGTGGAGGTGAATATGCACGGGTGTCTCACTAGCCCTCATTGATATGCATGTTATGATTAAAACTTTGATTATAAAATTACTACAGAAAAGCATAGATTGGTACCACAACTGCTCCTATGTTAGCTTTGGTGACTAGTAACTGGTTAGTTTTTAACTTTTAATAAGACAGAATCCAGTTCTCAAGGATAGATGTGCAGATAACAGCTATTTAAATAACTTTCGCATATAAATATTTTTATGGTTACGTAAACATTTTACATATACACTCTTGTCCGTTTGTAGAGTAGTTGGATATTTCCTTATTTGATGATATTCACTCATCCGGACCTAGTTGTAAGATATTGCTTCGATAATAGCTTCGGTAATAAATTATACCAACTGACAAAAGAGCTTACGATTATAAACTTAAGAAAGTGTTATTGTCCACAATATACTCATTGGTTTGCAATGTACATTTTAGAAATTGGGTTGTCAGAAGCTCCCAAGAATGTGTTACACTCTATTCTGCACTAACGTTACAAACCTGGAAAGTTCAAAGAAGATAAACTTTGAAGTTGAAAATGATACAGAAGACATTGATCTAATTTTTTTTTCAAAATACTAATTGTTAATTGTATCTGTTAATTTATAAAAGGTTTATACTGGCTAATTCTGGAGCATTGAGTTGCAGCACTTTTGGAATTCTCCTCAGCTTCCTGCCTCAGAAAGCTATTAAGCAGTGGAACTCATTATCATTGCTTACCGAGCTTTATCCTAATTTACTTTACGACCTCCAGCAAGCCGGGTGGTCACACCTTAAGTCGCTAACCTAGAAGGACTTGGGATCGACCCTTACAGTCAGTGAGCATCAGCCCAAACTCAAGTTGAAGAAGTCATTCGTGGACATGCATGCAGCTATCAGTGTATGATCCAGTTAGGTCTTCTTGTCGTGAATAAATAATATCTATCCATCTATCTACATATAATACTTCAAATTAGGGACAATATTACGTATTGTCTTGTCTTGATCTGAGGATAGAGTGAAGGCAGCCATAGAATTAGCCGTAGGTTGGAAGCTGATTATTTGTGGAGAGTTGCCCGATGATGGTCTAAGGAGTTGAAGAGTCTATATTGTTTTATAAAGGATTTTGGAAATATAAAGTCTCATCTGATTTGTATTTTGGAGTAGCTTGATGTATGATACATCTTCCATAGTGGATTATCAGGCAAAACACTTGATAAATTATAATCTTTATATGTTACTCTGATAAGTCATGATCTTTAAATTATATTTCTAGAAATGCAATTCAACCACTAGATCTCTTTGCAAAACAATCAAAACTTATTGTTTTCTTTTATCATTTATGTTGCAGAAACCACGACTGTAGTCATGACTTCTCAATCCTAAACATTCTATTCATCTTGATTCCACCTTGATTTAGGATTGAGAAATCACTCCAACTCGTGATTTTTGTTATACATAAAGCATTGTATCTTGCCGGACAGCCTTATTACATCCCCCGTGTTGTTTCGCCGTTAGAGAAAAGTCCTTCTTATCATTCTCACCTCTTTCTCTTTAGTTACCTTGTCCCAGTTTTTTTCTCTACAGATGTCATAAGCTTTGAAAGAGTTTGTGGAGGTTGGCCCCAAGTACAAGCTTATGGAACGCAATGCAGTCAAAAAAGTGATTTTGCACAATCTGATTTATTTTCCCTCAGAGATTGCTGGAGCGTATCTTCCTCACCCTGAAGTTGCTGAGAAGTATCCCAAAGAAGTCAAGACCAAAAATGAAAGTAAGGTATCGACTGTCAACAAGGCTGAAGAGGTAAGAGCGTTCAAGGCTACCCATGGGGAGTCGCTGGCTGAGGAAGACACTCGACGTCATAAGGTCTGTGGTCAGTCATCCGGCAATGACCACCTCAACCTTCGAGTAGAGACCACAGTCATTTCATGCCACATGACTCTGTTGCTAACATATAATCTGGTGGAGTTAGTCAACCTTGTCGAAGATCTTCATGTACAGCTAGTGTTCCTCATGGCAGTTCGGATGCAGAGGAAAGTCCTAATCGATCGGGTTCTTCAGATCTAGCTCTTGCATATGTTCTTTTTTAGTCAGATGTTTCTCTCTGGATGTTGACTTTTATGCAGGATACAACGTTCACCCAAGACCTGAAGAACGATGTGAGGAAGCCTTCTATCGAACATTGTCGTGTAACGGTGTCGTGTCGTGGACCGGCTCCTATCTGAAATTCAAACTTTGATGCTTGTCGCTCCAAAGACACTCATGAGAAGACAAGTTAGGCTCCAGCTTACGGGCTTTTGACACAACTTCGGATCCTTGTTTTTATCGCATCAATGGATAGAGCTCCTTGTCAGCACTCCATAGGCACTTCGAGAAGATTAGGTATGATGACATGTATCGACTTGAGGTTCAGAGTTACAGTCAAGATATGTGGTGATGATTGGATCGATGGGTGATGTCTACTACGACATTTGGGTCACAAACCTCGACGGTGAGGTACTACAGGACGGATGGAAAACATTTCCATGGTATGGTGGGTTATTTCTTCTATGTCTTCGCATATTGAAAGATGTGTAGATTTAGAGGGGGTGATTGGATGAGAAGTTCGAGGAGAAAGTCAATGAGCATGGATCTAGGGAGGATCATGGCAGGGTAGCAACTTCGAGATGACGATCAGGTTGCAACCTTGAGGATGAGGCTGACTGAGATGGGAGGGAGGATGACAAGATGGTTTGAGTGCCGGTCCACCCTTGGTTGGTATCTCTGATGCATACCGGAGGATGCACAAGTTTGGAGGGGGTGGATGTCATGTCGTGGACCGGCTCCTATCGGAAATTCAAACTTTGATGCTTGTCGCTCCAAAGACACTCATGAGAAGACAAGCTAGATCTCAGCTTACGGGCTTTTGGCACAACTTCGGATCTTAGTTTTTATCGCATCAATGGATAGAGCTTCTTGTCAGCACTCCATAGGCACTTTGTTTACTTCGTTTGGACGCCTAGTGGAGAAGTTATAAGACTCGAAAGATGGAGAAAATAAGTTAGGCCCCAGCTTACGAGCTTTTGGCACAACTTCGGATCTTCACTTTTATCGCATAGATGGGTAGAGCTCATTGTCAGCTTCCCATGGGCATCTTGTCTACTTCGTTTGGACGCCTAGTGGAGAAGTTATAAGATTCGAAAGATGGAGAAAAAAAGCTAAGCCCTAGCTTATGGACTTATGGCGCAACTTCGGATCTTCACTTTCATCACATAGATGGGTAGAGCTCGTTGTCAGCTTTCCATGGACATCTTGTCTACTTCATTTAGACACCTATTGGAGAAGTTATGCGACTCGAAAGAAGAGAAAATCAAGTTAGGCTTTAGTTTACTTGCTGACTGGGTATTTGCAGCCCCATGCGTTATATTAAAGACGCAAAGGGCCTGCTTCCTCATTATGAGAGAACTTCGTACGTACGGAGACTGTGACAAGGGGGCAGCTTAGGGGCTAGCTTGCGTCTGCGACTTGTCAACAACGGTTCGAGAGATTTAGGAGTCTAATGCAAGCGCGCAAGGCGTCATTGGGTTCTGATCTGTGCAAGCTACGCACTGGTTCAACCGGTTTGGGAAGAGACGGATCGAGGGTTGTGTTCCGAGAGAAATTGAGACGCAGGAAGCAGATTTGGGGTTTTCAGTTATCTGTGAAGGAGAGTTGGACCGTTCGGACTGTTCCGGAGTCCAAACTTGCTGTCCTTGGATCCATCGGATCAGAACAACGAGTTCTACAAGAAATTGAAGACGATACGAAGTTTCATCGGACGGTTTAAGATTTCTGAGTGAAATTGGCCCGCAGGGAAGCGTTTACATCAGATTTTTGTTCGTCTGCGACCTGAGGTTGGGTTGTTCTTCACGATCGGTGAGCCAAACTTTTCATTCTCGGTGCCCAAGGAGTCTTCATATACGTATAGGAGAAGACTATACGTGAATTGGATTGTTGGTTTGGGTGTGGTGAGCGAGTTTAAGCCGCAGCGAGTCGATTTACGTCAGTTTTTTGCAACCTGTGATCAAATTTCTCGTGTGGTTTTGCAAGGAGAACTCCAAACGGCTTGTTTGGAGTCTTGTTGGGTTTAGGATAGCTAGATCTACCTGCCAGGGAAGACGGATATCAGTTTAGACGATCCGTTTGTGCGGTGTGTGCGGTTTTAAGCCACAGGGAGGAGTTTTTGGAGGTTCGGTCACTTGCGACCGAAAATCGACGATATCTCAACTGTTGGGAGTCGGATCTGAAGGTTTCTTGGGTTAACGGAGTCAGCAGAGGAGACCCTATCGACATCTGAAGTCCGTTCAGCGAAAGGAGGAAATTCACAGATAGGCCTTTTTCAGTTTCTTCGCTACGGGTTTTGCTCTTTTGAGTTCGTTAGAGTTCTGGTTGGCTATATACAGCTTGAGGTAGCTAGCTTTAGCTAAGAACTTGTACATGGATGTGGTTTGGACTTGGGTTTGGATCGCGTGATACTGCTGTGGCTCTACTTGTTAGCAAAAGGAAGTTTCTCTTGCTTTGAGCTACCATTCGGTGTTTTTGGGTCAGGGTTGTGATTCAAGGGTTGTTTTTAAGGGCTTTGAAGCAGGTTACAGACCGTTCTGGTCTGTTTTTCAGTTCTGTGCTCTTAGGAGAAAGAACCGGCAGTGTACATACATTTGGAGTTGGTATATATCGTAGTGTTCGTTTTCGTGGTTGTTTTTCTCTGTCTTGTCTCTGTTTCAGCACACAACATCGCCACAGCCAGGAACCTCGTGTTTTCTTGGACATCTTTCACGCAATATCCGACACGACAACGGACGAGGTGATCTAAATTTACATCGATCAATTTGTGAAATTGTCTGCAGAAGCCAACAGTGACAGTTGAGAGCCCTATCAGATTCGAGTTGTCAGTCACTTTTTCATCGAGAGGTTTAGAAGGTGATGCATGACAATGCATGTGCTCACTACAATAACTTCTTGTTGATCTCTCATGATTGTTTGATTGGATTTCTCCTCCTTGAAGTTGGCCTTTCTACGTACTTAGAGATAATCATAATGTATTTGTGAGAATCGAGCTATTCACACAATATTCAGGCTGCTACCAATAGCTAAGTTGGTGTAACTATATTGTCTACGTCAGTTTTATCAAGAGTGAATCTGTATTGTTTATGCACGACGATAATGCAGATGCGGATGTGAGGCGTAAGTACACTTTCAATCAAAAATTGGAATATTTTCATCAGCAGTTCACAGAGAGTAAAAAGACTAGTGAGAGTACTCAGACTCGAGCTGCGATCAGTAAACTGATCAGTGGTTGTATCATGGATCTTTGTTCAGATCCCTTCTCGCATCTTCGACATGAAGATATTACTTGACGTAGAAGAGGAGACTAAGAAAGATGGAGCACGTAGTTTTGATGTATGAGCACCTTCTAGAGAAGATGCGATTATGTTTCAAGGCATAGATTATTTTGAAGAGGTAGCAGAAGGAGAGAATATACACTTGGAGCCGCAATCAGACTCACCTATATCATACCATAATAATATTATTGCAATGATCATATGAGAATTTAGAAATACAATTAGAATTAAACAATTGTCCACTTCAAGGAAAGAAATATATCGAAGATTAAAAGTGAAGATTTTTTACCTTTCTTTGTAAGAACTCATTGGGATATTCTTTTGTCATTTCCAAGACATCACTGTTTAGAACCACTTGTCAAGTGTTCGTGTCAAAATCTATGGTCCCTGTGATCCCTGCCAGAAGTAAGTCGTTGTCTGTTGACTCCACTCTTGTGGAGTTTGTTGTTGATCCAGTGTTATTTCTTCCACCAATCTCTACAACATCCCCTGCAAGTCCAAACATATCTTGCGACAATCTTATAGAGAGAAATAGATTATGAAATTCCACTCCTAACGTAGCAGCGGCTTCTATTGCAATGCTCATCCAGTGTTGACTGTTCTTAGGGAGATGATCTGGATATCTTATCATCTGTGAATCGCAGAGCTTGACGAGGTTTGTGTATGTTCTACCACTTGCTTGAAACACCCAAGAAAATGACAAGCCACAGAACTCCACTTCCGATTTTTTATTATGCGCTGAATAGAAGCTACCACCCACATGCAAGGCATATTACTTATACACTCTTCAAGTTCTGTCAACGAACACGTTCTGGAGTTCTGTCACCTCTACTCAATCTCTCAAGCTCTCCCGCCTTAGATTCAACGCGCTCAAGCTCTTCCGCCTCTACTCAATCTCTCAAGCTCTCCCGTCTTCGATTCAACGCGTTCAAGCTCTTCTGCTCAAGAGCTCTCAAGCTCTCTCGCTTTTATAACACGACGTTTTTGTCAGTTCTCAACAATGTGAAGCAAGCTTGAGTTTTTGAACTTCTATTCCCGCGTCTTCGTCGTCTGGCTTCCACAGTCCGAACTGTACTCTGACATGGCCGAGTTACTTGCTCGCGTCTTCGTGGTGTGGCTTCTATAGTCCGAGATGTACTCTGACATGGCACAGTTACTTGCTTTATGTGCTATTGCAGATTGGAGGTCCGATCAAGAAGGGAATTATAAGAGAAGTCGGATCAAGTCCGCGATTCGTTCTGAGGTTCGATCAAGTAAATTACTGTTGTGAAAATCCACACTCCCGTTCTCCTTTCTCTGTACGTACAGATGGACCTTGAAAAGACTTCTGTGGACAAAGCGGTTCCCCGCTGAATTCATTTACTATGTTTATTCATATCACAGATACACCTTGACTTGTCCAGAGACGTAGTACGGCTTTTGTTTATGCTTACTTTGCACAATTTAAGAATGGTCCATCTATAGAAGGCATTTCGTTTCCAGACCAGTTCAGTAAGGATCGGCCTGTATTAAACCTCTTCAGTGGATGTGCGTCCAGTTATACGGATATGCTGCATGTGCTTAGTGACTGACAGCAGTTTGCGGATATCTTTTCTCTCATGCCGGTAATCGCTATTGTACCGTAGATGTATGTCAGTATAAAGCCTCTCAGCCAGTCGAGGGCTTTAGAGTGAAGGCAGCCATAGAATTAACCGTAGGTCTAGGGAGCTGAAGAGTCTATCCTGTTTCATAAAGGATTCTGGAAATATAAAGTCTCATCCGATTTGTATTTTTGGAGTGGCTTGATGTATTATACATCTTCCATAGCGGATTATCAGAAAAAACACTTGATAAACTATAATCTTTATATGATAGTGTGATAAGTCATGATCTTTAAATTGTATTTCTTGAAATGCAATTCAACCATTAGATACCTTTGCAAAACAATCAAAACTTACTGTTTTCTTTTATCATTTAGGTTGAAACCACGATTGTAATCATGACTTCTCAACACTAGACTTTCTATTCTTCTCGATTCCACCTTGACTTAAGATTGAGAAATCACTCCAACCAGTGGTTTTTGTTATACATAAAGCATTGTATCTTGCCGGACAGCCTCATTACATCCGCATGTCATTTCGTCTTTAGAAAAAACTCGTTCTTATCCTTCTCTTAACAAAGTCGATGCAATAATAAAAGCAAAGCAATAGATTCAATAAACCATAAGTTCGTAATGAGGAGAAGTAGAAGCAAAAGTAAGAATTTGTTCCTCTGAATGTAGCAGAAATGTTTAAGAAGGAAACAAGAAGAAAGGAATATGTAAAGAAAGCATGGGAAAATCAATTAAGAAAGCAGAAGGAAACAAAGGAGAAACGCGAGATTGTGTGTGATTTTAAGCTGAAAGGGGGTGTGTTGTATTTATTTTCCACTAGAAATCGCAGGTGTTTTACTTAGCTTTATCCTCGAATGATTGTAGAGGCGGGGGAAACCCAAAAAGTACCCAAAATGGAGGAGTAAGGGTACTCTTATCCTTTTGTAATGCCTAAATGACTTCAGAATCGCTTTTTGAGAACTTGAGCCAAAGATAATCATGACTAACGCTAGTTGACTGGTAGCTAAAGATCAAATGGGGTTGCTGATCGAGGGGTTTCTGTCATGTGTGCGTTTTCTCGAGCGCAGTTCTCGATCTCACACATAAAAAATCACCAAAAAATCATCAAAAATGGCTGTGCTTCTCCAACCGCTGCGCAACCTACACCTGCACAGCAACAAGCAATACAGACAAACAACTATAAATTGAAACACTAGTCAACCACAACTTCGGTGTTCCTCAAAAACTCTTTCAAAACTCTTAACAGAATGAAAGATGGCTCATACGAACACCGCTCAACGTCTCTTTACTTGTGGCATCCTGGCTGGTCCTAATGCTCATTCTCATACACCCAAAACTTTGAATGCTCACTCGGGAGGACCACTTCCTATGATAAAAATTTGATTGGATTTCAACTCGGACCACTGAATCCTCTCGATCAGATCTCAAGCTGAAAATTGACAGGAATGAGCTCCTCAGCATACTGAACTGACTGCACTTAGAATCAGGTCAAATGGACACTGACAACTCACTCTGTAAATCAGCAAAATTTCTATCTTGACGTAAACTGTCAAAACCTAGAAACTCAAAAACAAGCTAGTTTCGATCTTACTGTTTCTCAAAACGATCAGAAACATGGCCAACAGAGCCAGGGCTCTGTCCAGGTCAAAAATCTTGTCAAAGTACTTAAATGAAACTTTCTCTTGGGTAGCTTGATGACGTCTCAGACCATCTCATCTCTTTTATGAACTCAGAAGGGGTTTAAATATCTTTCATGGAGAGACGATTTGGAGTTGTTTGTCTATATTGGTTGTTGCTGTGTGGGTGTAGATTGCGCAGTGGTTGGAGAAGCACAACCATTTTTAATGAATTTTTTGCGATTCTCCGTGTATGAGATCAGGAGCTGCGTCCGGGAGAGCACACACGTGACAATGATATCAGAGCATAACTCTGAACAGTGTCTCTTCAGAGGAAGATTCAAGGAGTAAAGAGTCATCATGACTTCGGCTACATCAACTGTACCAACGGCTGATGGTTCTAGGAGCCCGAGAGCTGATACAACGTGGTCAAAGGTGCAGAGACTGCAAGCGACTATTGCTGCTATGTGGCTGAGAAGATTACGGCTCTAGAGCAGAGGTCCATAGCTCCTTCTGATGGAGCTGGTCCTTCAGAAGCGAAGAAGGCTGACAAGCAGAAAGAGATGCACGACCAGCAAAGAAGTCATTTATGTTGTTAGTAAATCCAAGGATGATATTTCGGAAGAGTAATGAGTTACTTTGTTATCTCTATATCCGGACATGGAAGCGCTTATTAATAAGTATGTCCATTTAATACCTGATGAGCTGCCTAAGAAGCTCCCACCAAGAAGAGCACTCGATCATAAGATCGAGTTAGAGCCTGGTGCTTGCCCGTCTGTTATGAAGAGCAGACCGATGAATTATGAGCAATTAACTTAGCTTAAGTGCAGTTGCCAAAACTGTTGGAACATGGTTTATTTGTCTCAGTGTTTCATCTTATTTTGCCCCTGTAATATTTGTCTCAAAGAAAGACCAAGTATCCGCATGTGTGGAGATTACAGAGCCTTGAATAAAGTCACAGTGAAGAATAAATACTTGTTATCATTGATGGACGAGACCTTGGATAGACTTGCCAAGGAAAAGTATTGTACTAAGCTGGTCTTGAGGTCCGGTTATCACCAAATTCGAATTCTTGAAGGTGATGAGAAAAAAATGGCCATAAGTACTCATTATGGATCGTTTGAGTACACTATTTTACCGTTTGGTTTATCTAACGCACAGCTACTTTTTCTACCTTGATGAATATGTTCTTCGTCGTGATATGCTAGATGATAGTGTAGTAGTTTACTTGGATGATATTATTGTTTTCTCCCCGACTTAGGAATAACATCTGCTGGATGTTGAATGTGTGTTTCAAAAGTTGGAAAAAGAACAGTTGTACTTGAAAAAGTCCAAGCGTTCTTTCAGACAGTCTTGTGTTGTGTTTCTAGGTTGTTTAGTGGATGCTGATGGTGTACATCCAAATTCTGGAAAAATCCGAGCTATGGTTGAATGACCAGTACCAAATTTGGTTGGCAAGTCAAATCATCTTTCGACTTAGTGACTTATTCTCATAGATTTATCTCTAGGTTAGGACACATAGCTATCCCTCTTTTTGATTTACTGAAAAAGTCAAAGACTTTTGGGTGGTCAGAAGCAGCACAACATGCGTTTGAGCAGCTGAAAGTCGCTCTTATTTTTGTGCTTGTATTAGCTCTATAAAAAATGAGCGAACCGTTCGAGGTACACATAGATGCATCTGGGTTAGTAGTTGGAGGAGTCCTGATTCAGGATGCACCCTGTGGCTTATGAGAGCCATAAACTGAGTGAAACAGAAAAGAGAGAAACACACGAGCAAGAAATGTATGTCGTGATATGGTGACTGAAGCGATGAGGACACTACTTTATCCCAAGTAAGATAACAACGGTTATTGATAACATAAATTACTTATTTCACGACCAAATCTCGTTTGTCTTTAAAGCAACAACATTGGCAAATGGAGATTTCCAAGTTCAACCTAACATGGAGATATCACAAGAGTAAGGAACATGTACCAGCTGATGCTTTAAATAGACAAGTATTTGCGCTCATGCCTTAAGATCTAGAAACTGATTTTCTAGACCAGGTTCGTAAGGCCCTAGAGACAGATCCCACTGCTCTGTAGTGGAGTCAACAAACACGAAATGATACACAAGTAACTCATTTTACATTTCGCAGTGGGTTGTGGTATTTCAAGTAGTCTCATTTCTACGTTCCTGTAGGTGGTTTACGATCACAAATTTTGCAAGAAAATCGTGATCATGTTCTAGCCTCACATGGAGATCAAAACCAAACTAGAGAAAAAATACAGCACAATTTTTACTGGCCTTCTTTGGGTTCGGACGTGAAGAATTATCTACGCATTTGTATGATGTGTCAGCAGAATAGAGTTGAGTTGATGAAACTGGCTGATCTCCTACAACCATTATCGATTCTTGAACGAATTTGGGAAAGTATTTTGATGGATTTTATTCCACAACTGTCTTAATCTGCTGGTTTTGATAATATTTGGGTGATAGTAAGCGCATTTTATGTCTTGCGGAACTAATATTATTGTGTCTCTGATTGCTGAATTAGTTTTTTTGCATGTTTTTCGTTTGCATGGATTGCCTCGTGAAATAGTTTCAGATCTGGATACCAGGTTTTATTCCAAATTTTGGAAGAGCTTGACTGTCCGTCTCGACACAAGTGTTAGGTTTACTTCGTCTTACCATCCATCGATCTACTAGAGGGTTAAAGTTTATTGCTTGTCTGTGCATTGTGTTTAGTTTTTGTTATATGTTTAAACGTTATCCAGACCAGTGGTAGGTCTGACCTTTCTTTGGTGAGGAAGGATGTAACATGTACCCTATGAACTCGAAATCAGAACCTTGCAATATGGGATGTAAGGTCTTTGGGTCGGTTCTTGATGGACGTTGAGTGACGGCACAAGTTGGTTGGCTTGGTGCGCATACTGGCACAAGGTCAACTACACAAATGTATATTAGGAATTAAGTTTACATTGATGTTATATGTTGTAGCTTACAGGAGACACATGCTACGATGTTGATTAAATGCACGTGCGTGGAGATGAATATCTGAGCTTGGAGTTAGCTGGAGGAAATGCATGGTGCCTCTTATCTGAATTTTATTTGTGAAGAAAGTTCAAGATGAGTAGCTAGGAGTGTCCGCCTTGTCTTAAAGAACCCGTACATATTTTTGGATGCGCGAGATGAGTCTGTATGACAAAGATATGACTAGGATTTCTTTGAAATAAAAGAATATTTTTTTGTGCAAAAATGCATGTGTGGCTTCTGAAAATCAAATTGGAAGAGAACGTAAGATCAATTCGACAAAAGCAGAGAAGGGTCAATCTTACAACAGTAATGATGGTCAAGGAGGAGATAGACAAGTTGAAGGAGGCAAGTCTCCTTCAAGTTTCATCTACAAGGTGGAGAACTCAAAATGAGTTTCACTCATTGTGATTGTCAAGAAGAAGAATGGTAAGTTGCGAATGTGCATAAACTATAAGAAGTTGAATGTAGTTACCAAGAAGGATTATTATCCTCTACTATTTATAGATGAGATTTTAGAGGAAGTTGCTGGTCATGAGTGGTACAACTTTGGTGATGGTTATAGTGAGTATAACTAGATCAAGATAGCACAGGAGTACCAGTAGTTGACTATTTTCACTACTCTTTGGAGAACATTTGCATTTCGGGTGACGTCATCCGGACTTTATAATGCTCTAGCCATGTTTCAGAGGTTCATGAAAAAGGTGTTGAACCATTCATATGGAAGCTTGTCGTGATTTTACTGATGATTTTTGCGTGTAAGAAAGAAAGGAGGACCACTTTGATCATGTGATCAAAGTTTTGTAACGGTTGGAGCAAGCCAACACTTCTCTAAATCTAGAAGTGCATCTTTGGCTGTGAAGAAGGTCTACTATTGAGATACATCATTTCTAAGAAATGGTGTATTTCAATAGATACTTCATCTCAATCAGGTGAAGAAGATTATGGATCTTTCATTTCTGATAAACTAGACAAAGTTGAGGCAGTTTCTTAGCATGGTTAATAATTATCATAGGTTTGTCTTTTCCTTCTTGAACAAAGCAATTGCTTTGAAAATGTATATGAAGAAAGGAGTTGATTTTGACTTGATAGTGCATGATCAGAAGGCAAAGGAAACATTTGAGGAGCTGAAAAAAACATTGGTGATAGTTCCTATACTTGCTAAACCTGAGTGGAGTAAAGCATTTATTATGTATATGAATATCTCTAATGTAGCAACCGAATGTTCTTTAAGTCAGTTAGATGGAGATAGACATGATTATCCTATAGCTTATGCTAATACGAAGATGGTTCCCACTGTCGTGTCGTGGACCGGCTCCTATTTAAAATTTAAACTTCGATGATTGTCCCTCCAAAGACACTCATGAGAAGACAAGCTAGGCCTCAGCTTACAGGCTTTTGGCACCATTTCGGATCTTCGCTTTCATCACATCAATGGATTGAGCTCCTTGTCAGCACTCCATAGGCACTTCGTCTACTTCGTTTGGACGTCTAGTGGAGAAGTTACATGACTCGAAAGATGGAGAAAACAAGCTAGGCTCTAGCTTACGGGCTTTTGGCACAACTTCGGATCTTCACTTTTATCGCATAGATGGGTAGAGCTCGTTGTCAGCTTTCCATGGGCATCTTGTCTACTTCGTTTGGACATCTAGTGAAGAAGTTATGCGACTCGAAAGAAGGCAAAACTAAGCTAGGCCCTAGTTTATTTGCTGACTGGGTATTTGAGGCTTCAGGCGTTATATCAAAGACGCAAGGGGTCTGCTTCAATTCTGAGAGAACTTTGTACGTACAGAGACTGTGAAAAGGGGGCAGCTTAGGGGTTAGCTTGTACCTACGACCAGTAGGTGGATGGTTTGAGGATTTGGGAAGTCCAATACACGCGTGCAAGGTGTCATTGGGTTCATATCTGTGCAGGCTACGCACATGTTAAGACGGTTCTTGAAGAGACGGATCGAAGAGTGCGTACGGGGAGAAATTGAGACGCATGAAGTAGATTTGAAGTTTTTCAGTTACTTGTGAAGGAGAGTTGGACCGTTCGGATCGTTCCGGAGTCCAAACTTGCTATCCATGGATCCATCGGGATCAGAACACCGAGTTCTACAGGAAATTGAAGACGATACGAGTTTTCTTCGGGCGGTTTGGGAGTTCTGAGTGAAATTGACTCGCAGGGAAGCGCTTACATCAGATTTTTGTTGGCCTGCGACCTGAGATTGGGTTGTTCTTCGCGATCGGTGAGCCAAACTCTTCGTTCTTTATGCCTACGCGATCAGGGAGTCTTCATCTACTCATAGGAGAATGTGTGGATTGGATTGTTGGTTTGGATGTGGTGAGCGAGAGGAGTTTTTGAAGGTTCGGTCACCTGCGACCGAAAATCGGTGATATCTCGCCTATCAGGAGTCGGATCTGAAGGTTTCTTGGGTTAACGGAGTCAGCGGAGGAGACCCTATCGACCTCTGAAGTCCGTTTGGCGAAAGGAGGAAGTTCTCATATAGGTCTTTTTCAGTTTCTTCGCTACGGGTTTTGCTCTTTTGAGTTCGTTAGAGTTTTGGTTGGCTATATACAGCTTGTGGTAGCTAGCTTTAGCTAAGAACTTGTACATGGATGTGGTTTGGACTTGGGTTTGGATTGCGTGATACTGCTGTGACTCTATTTGTTAGCAAAGAGAAGTTTCTCTTGCTTTGAGCTACACTTCGGTGGTTTTGGGTCAAGGTTGTGATTCTGGGGTTGTTTTTAAGGGCTTTGAAGCAGGTTATAGACCGCTTTGGTCTGTTTTTCAGTTCTGTGCTCTTAGGAGAAAGAACCAGCAGTGTACATACATTTGGAGTGATATATATCGCAGCATTCGTTTCCGTGGTTGTTTTTCTCTATCTTGTCTCTGTTCCAGCACAGAGCATCTCCACAGCCAGGAACCTCGCGTTTTCATGGACATCCTTCACGCAGTATCTGACACGATACGGTGGTGAACTCGACGTGAAGATCTGGGGTGGATATTTCTTCTGTGTGTGAAAATTGAAGAAGAGATTGGAAGTCATGAGTGGGATTGGAAAGGTGATAGAGATTGAGCTAGTGGTTCAGGTGGGTTGCCGAAGGTGCAGTTGGATCCGGCGACTGCATCGATGTTCCAAGCTTTCACTATGTTTTTACGGCAGCAACAGTCTGATGAGCGAAAGGAAGCTTTGACAACAAAGGCACTACAAGCGGTGGTCAGCAGGATTGACCAGTTTGATGAGAGAGATATCTCAAGATGTCTGAGGCATTACGTGAAGGAGATGGAGCTGAACCGGGTCTCAAAAGATGAGATGATTGAGACGTTTGAGTTAGCAGCAGCTCCAGAGATTAGAGATCATGTTAAAATGCTAACGAAGCATTTTAACAAGGACTAGGAGACGTTTACTCGTGCGTTGATGGATGAGTACTTCTTGGAGGACTCTGATCGAGTCACCAAGAAGTGATTCTTGGAGTGGGTGGAGCAACCGAGGAAGGGTTTACAAGCTACAGAGTTGCTCAGGGAGTTTGAGAAGCAATTTTTACGACTGACCAGGATGGAGAAGTTGACATTGCAGTCCAACAAGACAGAGCTTTTTCTTCGAGCAGTAGATGAGAAGTTGCAAGAGAAGCTAGAGGTACTTCTGGAAGATCAGGAGGAGGATGATGGATTGACCAGTAGCTGGAAGAAGGTTGAAGAAGCTGTTGGTCTGCTCACCAAGAGAGAGCGGAGACGAGAGAAAGTTCTTGTTAGGAGACTGACACCAGTACCAACTGCTGTAGCACCTGTTCCTGTAGTCCGACCAGTGATTCTTGTTGCTAGACAGGTAGTACCAGTTGCTCCAGATGTTCCAGTTGTTCAGGCACCTGTAGTATCTCCGAAGAAGGATGATTCAAACCTTGAGGAGATTTTGCGTGGAATGCGAGACCTCCAGATCAAGCTCACAAGATTGGAAGAGAAAGGATCTACAAGCGGAGCAAGACCGGTTGAGAAGCAAGGCTGGATCCAGCGATGTATCTGGTGCAATGGTACAGATCATCCGCGTAGAGATTGGAAGGAGTTCACTGATATTTTGTAGCAAGGAGTGATCTTCTAGAAGAATGGAAAGGTAGCGTTGAGGGATATTGGTGCACTTCTTCAGACCAACTTTGGTAGAGGAGGGATGAAGAAGTTGGTTGAGGACCACCTATCAGCACAAGCAGTTGCAATGGTGGAAGCTGGAACTTATGGCACAAGGGTTGAGGATCAAGCTGAGAGAGGTTTTAACGGGCAAGTTGAGCCAAGTGGATTGTGGTCATCTGCCATCTCCATGAAACGGAAAGGGAAGATGACACGTGAGACCTTGTTGAGAACTGTTGCTAAGATCCGGAAGGATACTGGATGAGAGGATCTGATAGAAGCTCTATCGGTGCATGCTTACATTGCCAAGAACCAACACGAATCGTTGTTGGAAGAGAAGAGAAGGCAAGATTCAGAGGATGCAGGGGAAGGACTTCTTCTAAGAGACAGACTCGAGGAGAGAAGGTTCGTCAAGAGCTTCGAGATGCAAGAGCTCAAGATCTACCGACGGACGATGCTCCTTCTCCATCGAAAGAGAGAATGAAGGAATCTCAGAAGGAGAAAGATAAGCCGGCTGCATACAAGCTACAGTCGGATATCGAGACTTCAACAGACTTGAAGGGAGTCTTGGAAGATCGCATTCTGAATGCGAAGGTGGAGTTTACCTTGAGGGAAGTGTTGGGCATTGCTAAACGTGAGTTTCATGATGTCATCATCGATGTCATCAAATGGAAGCGACAGATTACGGGTGAGACTAGTTTATCGCATGCCTTGGATACTAGGATGTCTGTGGATGAGGAGAGAGAGCTTGCAAAGTGCAGTGTTTATTCTTTAGAGGAGGAAAGAGATCGAAGACGCAGAGTACATTTTGAGGATTAAGAGGAGGATGAGAAACAAAGCTCGAGTCATTACAATCACAGTCACTGGACTCTAGCTACAACGGAGACGTTGGTGAGAATCGGAGACTTGGATGAGCCGGTGGTTGCTCTGATCGATCATGGATCAGAAATCAACATCATGTCGAAGGAGTTGTACAAGAGGAAGAAGTGGCCGATCGACACAGAGCATAGGTGGGTCATAATAGCAGCCAACAACACAAGAGGAGACTTGTATGGAGCTTGTCCAGACATCAAAGTGTAGGTGATGTTGCTATCGAGCAAAACTTCTTTGTTCAGGAAGCAACATCATACCCGTTCATTCTTGGTCAGCCTTTCATCATAGCAACTCGGATGGAGACAAAGGTACTGGACGACGGATCTGCTTATGCTAGGATCCAAAGTCAAGATGGGAAGAGAGCGGTACGGTTCTTGACTGTACCGTCCAATCACGAGCGCAACCGACATCGTTTGAGAGAAAAATCACTTCCAAGGGTGTGTGAAGAGTTCAAGGATTTTCGTTGAGTACCACTATAGAGCGAGATTGTGGTGGTGCGCAAGAGAAGGTACTCTCGCTTGATGGAGATAGTGTCTTTTGTACAGGGTTTGTTGAGTTTTCAGAGTGTGAGATTGCTATTTACAAGAAGGTGGAAGAGTTGAGAAGAAAAGAACAAAAACATTTGCGTGATGTTGAGTTGTGTTGAAAGAGTTGGGTGAGCTAGAAGAGGATGAATGGATTTCTGGTGTTTATGAAGAGGATGGGTTGGAAGATCCTTTGCGAGAGATCATGTCTATTGGATGGGAGGATATGGATAAGGTCGTGCAAATTCATTCAAGGGAGGTCTATTCGGTGATCAAATCATTTCGTGCACCGGAGGTTCGAGTTGAGACAAGATACAAGACAGTGGATAAGAAGATAAAGCCAGTTGCTGGTCCTCTGCCGGAAGACACTAACCAACATATGGATCAAGTTTCAAGGGAGAAGAGTTTGAGAGATCCTGCAATGATAGGACACAAGTTCACAGAGAAGGCCCTTGAAGAGTTGAAGATTGGATCTGATGGGTCTCTTCTACCAGAAGAGCGGATGTGCTTCAAGGAGATGCTTTCACAACATGAGAAAGCATTTACTTTTGAGCCACATGAGATTGGGTGTGTAGACCCGTACGTTGTTACCCCGATGGTTATCTTCACGGTACCGCATGTGCCATGGAACCTGAGACCAATTCCAGTACCGCGAGCTCACTTGCCCAAACTAGTAGAGTTGTTGAAGGAGAAGATGCAGATGAAGATCTTGGAGCCGTCATTTGCACCGTATTCGAGCAGATGGTTTACAGTGCTTAAGAAGAATGGATCGCTGCGGTTCATCCAAGACATGCAACCGGTGAACGCAGTAACAATCAGAAATGCTGGGGTGGGACCGATTGTGGATGAGTTTGCTGAAGCGTTTGCATGAAGAGCAATTTACTCAATGAGAGATCTTTACTCAAGGTATGATCAGTTTCAACTAGCGGAGGAGAGCAGAAGCTTCACGACAATGAGGACACCTTTGGGGTTGGTTAGGATGTGTACCTTACCACAGGCTACCAACTCGGTAGCACACATGATGAACGAGATGAATCGAGTTCTAAAGGACTTCATCCCTGAAAAGACGATGCCGTTCTTGGATGACATCCCCATCAAAAGATGTGTGGAAGATGAGAAAGATGAAGCATTAGATCAGAGAGGGTGTCGGCGATACGTCACCGATCACATCGCAGACTGTGAGAAGATCTTATCTCGACTTGAGAAAGTTCATCTTACGCTGTCAGGTACGAAGTCTACATTTGGGGTTAGAGAGGTTTTGATTGTTGGTCATTTGTGTGGATCGTTTGGTCGGAAGTCAGATCCGAACAAGGTGGATGCGATTGGAAGGATGAAGGAGGTTTGCAACTCACTGACAGAAGTAAGAAGATTTTTGGGTGCTTGTGTATTCTATCACATTTGGATTCCTCATTATGCGCATGTGTCGGATCCGTTGTATGGATTGTTGCGTAAGGGTCATACGTTCAGATGGGAGGAAGAGCATACTGATGCAATAAGGAAGCTGAAGTCTTTACTATCATCTCCTCCAATTCTAGAAAGGATTGATTAGAAGGGTGCTAAGCTGATGATTCTTACTGTGGATACAAGTCCAGTTGCAATTGGATGGGCAGTCGGACAGGATGATGAGGATGGAGACAGGTTTGCGGTTAGGTTCGGAGCGAAGGTGTTAAGTGCTCGACAACTTATCCGCAAGTGAAGAGAGAACTGTGAGGTATTGTTTCAGCTATGAAAATTGAGAAAGAGTATTTGATTGGAGCAGTAGTGGTGGTTGAAACTGATTGCTTGCCGTTGTTAGGGATGATCATGAATTGTTCAACATTTGATATTGCGATGTTACGATGGATCGCATATATCAAGTCGTTGAACCCGGAGTTTAGACATATCGCAGGGAAGGATAATCCGATGACGGATATGTTATCTCGAGCTCGGTATGATGGGGAGGATGAGATGGTTGAAGATATTGACGACGTGGGTGCAAAGTTCTATTCAATTGCACAGACAGGAAAGGAAGATGAGTTGTTTGTTGAAGGATTGTATGATGGTGATTTGCTTGACATCGGAAGGTACCTTAGTACAATGGTTAAGCAGACAGCTTGGACGGATGAGAGATTTCGGAGAGTTCGAAGGAAGGCCTACAACTTCATGTTGCAGGATGGGTTTCTTTGGAAACGACCGAAGCAGAAAGGTGGGATACCACTACGAGTGATTTGCAACAAAGAAGATCAGCAGAAGTTGCTCAAGGCGTTCCATGAGAGTATTTGGGCTGGACATCGAGGGATTTGGACCACTTTTACCAAGATGAAAGAGCGGTATTGGTGGAAAAACATGTACATGAATGTTGTATCTTTTGTGGAGTCTTGTTTGATATGTCCGATGTATTCGAACATCTGACATCATGACGGATTACACCCGACTTATCCTTTGACAATCCACTTGGTGATTATGCCGGTTGGATTATGGCAGATAGATACTTGATACTTGCTAGAGAAGATCTTTCAAATCAAGTCGAGGGTAGGGCGCTTCAGACAAAGACAACTGAAGGGGTATGTAGATTTCTCTTGGAAGAGGTTGTTTGTCGATATGGATGTGTGGGAAAGATCACTGCAGATCGGGGAGAGTTAGATGCACATGAGGCTCGTGAATTCTTTGCAAGGTGTGGGGTGAGATTGTCGCTGACAACTGCTTACAACCCCGAAAGGAATGCCAAGAGTGAACGTGGTCATCCACCCATTGTGAAGGCTTTGGTGAAGGCCTGCAACGAGAGGGTGCGCGAGTGGCCTCGACTCTTATCATTTGCGTTATGGACAGATCGAACGACATATAGCTCGGTGACAGGTTACATGCCGGTGGAACTCATCACAGGTCAGAAACCTATCATGCCAATTGAAGAACACATTTTGACATGGAGTGTGTTACCTTGGGAAGACAATCTGACTAGAGAAGAGCTTCTTGCTATTCGAATTAGGCAGTTAGAGAGAAGACCTGAGGATATCCAAGCTGCTTTGGATAGGCTGCGAGAAGCACGGTTGAAGAACAAGGTCAGATTTGATCAGCGACATCGTTTGAGACCTAAGGAAATCAAGGAAGGTGATTGGGTGTTAGTCTATGACAACAGTCTAGCAACCAGCATAGTGCACTCCGGAAGTTTTCCAGAAGATGGTTTGGTCCGTCTGTGGTGAAGAAGGTTCATGACAACGCAACTTACCCTCCTGCAAGAGTTGGATGGAACGAGCTTGAATGTACCAGTGGCAGGTAAACGTGTCAAAATTTTCAAAAAGAGAGATGAGGAGGTCGATTTAGCATATATCTTGACGGAGTTTCAGTTTGAGGATGAGGATTATCCAGAAGACCTTGAAGGTGAGGTTGGCTAAGATGAGAAGTAGGACGATAAGCCGGTCCACTCCTTGGTTTGCATACCGGAGGATGCACAGGTTCAGAGGGGGTGGATGTCGTGTCGTGGACCGCCTCCTATCTGAAATTTAAACGTCGATGCTTGTCGCTCATGAGAAGATAAGCTAGGCCCAAGCTTACAAGCTTTTGCCACCATTTCGGATCTTCGCTTTCATCGCATCAATGGATTGAGCTCCTTGTCAGCACTCCATAGGCACTTCGTCTACTTCGTTTGGACGCCTAGTGGAGAAGTTACAGGACTCGAAAGATGGAGAAAACAAGCTAAGCCCCAGCTTACGAGCTTTTGGCACAACTTCGGATCTTCACTTTTATCGCATAGATGGGTAGAGCTCGTTGTCAGCTTTCCATGGGCATCTTGTCTACTTCGTGTGGACATCTAGTGAAGAAGTTATGCGACTCGAAAGAAGGCAAAACTAAGCTAGGCCCTGGTTTATTTGCTGACTGGGTATTTGAGACTTCAGGCGTTATATCAAAGACGCAAGGGGCTTGCTTCAATTCTGAGAGAACTTTGTACATACAGAGACTGTGAAAAGGGGGCAGCTTAGGGCTAGCTTGTGCTTGCGATCTGTCGGTGGATGGTTTGAGGATTTGGGAAGTCTAATACGATCGCGCAAGGTGTCATTGGTTCATATATGTGCAGGTTACGCACATGTTAAGACGGTTCTTGAAGAGACGGATCGGAGAGTGCATACGGGGAGAAATTGAGACGCATGAAGTAGATTTGGGATTTTCAGTTACTTGTGAAGGAGAGTTGGACCGTCCGGACAGTTCCGAATTCCAAAATTGTTGTCCTTGGATCCATCGAGATCAGAACACCGAGTTCTACAGGAAATTGAAGACAATACGAGTTTTCATCTGGCGGTTTGGGAGTTCTGAGTGAAATTGACTCGCAGGGAAGTGCTTACATCAGATTTTCGTTCGTCTGCGACCTGAGATTGGGTTGTTCTTCGCGATCGGTGAGTCAAGCTCTTCGTTCTTGGTGCCTACGCGATTAGGGAGTCTTCATCTACTCATAGGAGAAGACCGTGTGTGGACTGGATTGTTGGTTTGGGTGTGGTGAGCGAGTTTAAGCCGTAGGGAGTCGATTTACGTTAATTTTTTGCAACCTGCGACCAAATTTCTCGTGTGGTTTTGCAAGGGGAACTCCAAACGGCTTGTTTGGAGTCTTGTTGGGTTCATGGTAGCTATATCTACCTTCCTGAGAAGACGGATATTAGTTTAGACTATCCGTTTGTGCGGTGTGTGCGATTTTAAGCCACAGGGAGGAGTTTTTGAAGGTTCGGTCACCTGCGACCGAAAATCGGTGATATCTCGCCTATCAGGAGTCGGATCTGAAGGTTTCTTGGGTTAACGGAGTCAGCGGAGGAGACCCTATCGACCTCTGAAGTCCGTTTGGCGAAAGGAGGAAGTTCTCATATAGGTCTTTTTCGGTTTCTTCGCTACGGGTTTTGCTCTTTTGAGTTCGTTAGAGTTCTGGTTGGCTATATACAGCTTGTGGTAGCTAGCTTTAGCTAAGAACTTGTACATGGATGTGGTTTGGACTTGGGTTTGGATTGCGTGATACTGCTGTGGCTCTGTTTGTTAGCAAAGAGAAGTTTCTCTTGCTTTGAGCTACACTTCGGTGGTTTTGGGTCAGAGTTGTGATTCAGGGGTTGTTTTTAAGGACTTTGAAGCAGGTTACAGACCGCTCTGGTCTGTTTTTCAGTTCTGTGCTCTTAGGAGAAAGAACCAGCAGTGTACATACATTTGGAGTGGTATATATCGCAGCATTCGTTTCCGTGGTTATTTTTCTCTGTCTTGTCTCTGTTCTAACATACAGCATCTCCACAACCAGGAACCTCACATTTTCCTGGACATCCTTCACGCAATATCCGACACGATACCGCGGAGAAGAATTATTCTATGACTGAACGAAAAGGATTAGTTGTGATCTTTGGATTGAAGTTTCGACACTACTTGCTAAGAGGGAAATTTTTCATAGTCACATATCACAAAGCTTTAAACTATATTTTTAATAAGCCTAACACCGAAGGTCATATTGCTCGTTGGAAGATCCTTCTAACAGAATACGATTACGTGATTGAAGATAGACCCGAGAAGAAGCACGCAGATGTTGATCTCTTATCGAGGACTTATGATGATGAGAGAAAAGAACCGTTTGATTATTCATTTTCATACGAACAAGTGATATCATCACAAGCATTGAGGAGATACTAGACTAATTTCCTTGCATATGAATCTTTTCTAGAAGGTATGCATACTCGAGAACATAACGCGTTGATCTAGAGATGCAAACCTTACACCATGGTGGAGAGAATTATATTTCATCAAGGAGTAGATGGATTTATAAAGAGAGCAGTTGGTCAGAAGGAGGCTTCAAAGTTAATGCACGAGTTTCACGACGGCACTATTTGCGGATGTCACTTTGCTGATAAGATAACAGCCTTCAAGATTTTGGATGCGGGTTATCATTGGAGAGATATTTTCAAGGAGTGTTTAAACTATTGCAAAACTTGCGACGTATATCAAGCATTTTCTCTGAAGTCTACTAGATCACATCCATTAAAATCAATTCCAGTGTTAGGATCATTTGAGGAGTATTGACTTTGTAGATCTTCTTCATAAGAGACCTCGAGACATAGATACATTGTAGTCGCCACGGTGTCCTGTTGTGGGACCAGTTAGTATGTAAATTATGCGTATAAGTGCGCTTTGCACACAATTGTAGAAGTTGTGGTGTAATGAGATCTAAAACTTTGCTCTTATGAGCTTAGAATGCTCTATTATCTGCTGGGGGTTTCCATGGGGCAGAAAAGGACAAGGTTGAGTCCTTTAACTTCCCATTGGTCCACCAAAAAGTGAAGATAACTTGTCATCTACCTAAGTGTGCGCTCTGGGAGGATCGGGGCACTTTGACGAAGGATTTTGAGGATCAGAGGGCATGGGCGGAGAGCTCTCGACGGGAGGAGCAACTTGAGCTCAAATTTCACTCGATTTGGAGGTCCATGGCATACGTTATGGCCATTTGAAGTTCATAGAGTGATGGGAGTACATAGCTTTCTCTTCCGATTGTAAGATTAAGGAGTTTGAGTGATTGAGCCGTCAGATTGAGATCAGATTTCATGAGCTTGTAGTCTGTCAGTTTCTGAAGCTCTGACCCCAAATTTCACCACCGGATGTTCTGCAGATTGAGCGCAATGACGATTTGAAAGCGACGGGGTGCAGAAAGCTTTCGACCTGAAGCAGCGAGTTTGCAGATTTATGATGGATGATCCGAACGGTCAAATCGGCTCAAATTTACCTTCTGAATTGATAGCACAAGAAGTTTGCGTGGAAGTGGACGGTTCATTTAGGCGAAGAAACTTCTGTCCTGAATCTGAGATTGGAAGTGCGTGTTAGTTTCTGAGAATTTGTGTTAATTGTGGGAGGAGATCTAGCTGTCCGATCTTCCTGAAATTTGACATGTAAGTAGAGATTTTAGTATCATGCCTACGTGGCAAGTTTGGAGGAGACTGAGCTGTAGATCTGTACCTATCATGTGTGAAAGTTCGCTGTTTTTTCTGTCGAGTTGTATCGGTAGCGGTATCTACTCCAGGTCCCGAGTCTTGTTAGCGGCAGCTGGCTGAAAAGCATCCAGTGTGACGTTTGTATTGCTTTGGGGAGTATTCTAGGCGTAGATAAGACTTTAGCGACCTACGTTGTAACCACGTCATGTGGTTGTCAAGTTCGCACCCAACGTGGCAAAAGTGCGATCCTTGACCTGTCTAGCCTAGTCTCTTGTATTGGGATATGTTACGGTGTATGCATCGAACCTTCCACCCAGACGACCTACACGTGGATAAGTATGACGGCATCAAACATGCGATGTGCATGTGTGCCACCTCATCGGTCCGTGTGGCTTGGGTTGCTCGGTTAGGGAGCTTGTACCTATCCTTGTTTTGTGTTCGAAACTTTTAAGAAAGAGGGGAGTGACCTGTGTGGGAGCTTCGACCTTGAGAAATTCAAGAGATTGTTCGTGGAGAGATCGTGGTGATCATATGAGATTGTATCGGAGTTTTATGGATCGAGATACCTTTGTAGTTGGAGTGCACATGTTGTGAGAGATGGACGAAGGACTCTACTTACCACCCAGATTCTCTTTTCGAAACCCTTTTCAGCTTAAACTGATGTACATGGAACGAGTTCATTTCCAACAGTTTCTGATAAGATCCTTCGAGCATAACTTTACCGCGCAAATCATGCTCTCGCCTGTCCCTGTGATCTTACATGTTGTCACTTACGGCCAAGAATGAGATCTCACCGTCTTTATCCTCATCTAACGAAGGATGGATCTAAATCGGCTCCCTCCTGTAAACTTTAACACCGAGTGCGAGATAAGACACATTTGTCGACCCAAAGCCAGTACGAAGCTCTAGTAGTGAGAAACTTCGGAGAGGAATACTACCGAGAGATCATGTCATCGCATATCCCATTTGTCGTGTCCATGATCATCCAACGTTTTCGTGTAGTTATCTTTACCCTTTACTGACAGAAAGAAAGTGCTTAGTTATCGAGGAAGTCAGAGAGAAATCTACGGGATACTAGTCGCTCTGCTGTGCATCGATCGCTTGCCACATCTAGAAGGTACGTCCTTGCTCAAAGAAAAGGCTCTCGCTACGACAACAGACTACTGTATCAAGTGGGTAGAGACTAGACCTTTGAGAGAGACTAATGAAATGGAAGTGGATAGATTCCTATGAGAAAGGATCATCACAAGATTTAGATTTCAGTTAGAGTTGCCCTCAGATAGAAGAGGAGAGTTTGTAGAGAGCATGACTACTACTATGCTGCAACACTTTTCTATCAAGCCACGAGTAACGACATCATACAAACCAAATGTTAATGATCTTACGGAGAAGATCAATCTTACATTGTATGATGCTCGTCAAAGATGTTGGTGTTGAGGTTGTGAATCATACTTGAGATAAGAGACTACATGCCATCTTATGAAAGTATCGAATGACAACAAAGACTTCTACTGGGTATTCTCTATTTCGACTTGTTTATGGAGTGGAGTCCAAGTTGCCGATCCAATTCGAATTGGATACTTTTTAAACTATCCAATGAAAGTTGAAGAGGTCGAGAGGAGAAGACGTCGTTAAATCAAAGAGGGAGCAACTCATGGAGTTGGAAGAGATCCGAATGATAGCAATAATCCGGATAGAACGAGCTCAAGAGTATCAAAAGAAGAGTTACGACAAATGATTAGACAAGAGGGAGGTAAAATCTTTCCAAGCCGAAGATTGGATAATGTTATGTGATGTTATCAGTCAAAAGGGCTAGGAAGAAGTTTCTTCCTAGATATTTTGGTCTTTTTGTTGTAGATAAGGTGTGGAGCAACTTCACATATGCCTTCAGGAGTTGGGAGAAAAGAGATTTGATCAGGTCAACCATGACAAGTTGAAGTCATTTCATCGATGAAAGTTCTCGCTTCACTTCGAGGACGGAGCGAAAACTTAGTCCGAGGATAAAATGTAACGATCTATGTTACACATAGGAAGTTTGTCTATTAGTAAGGTGTTTAATTATAACTAAATGTAGAGAATTTTTATTTGCTGCCCAAGTACTTTGAGGAGGTATCAAGTTAGTCATGACTAGCTAAAGTTAGTTATGGTTAAACTTAGCTGTACTTTTGAGCAGAATTCAGATATTCTTAAGGAGTGAGCACTACTATCTTGTCATCTTGTCTAAAAGAAAGAAAGGAGGTGGAAAGTATCTTTTATCTCTTTTTTGATTTGATATTAGTGGTGAGATTAAAGTTATGGACTTTGTGAGCATTAAAAACAAGAAGATATTTCACATGTGTTCTTTTTAGTGGGTCCTAGTGTAGAGGGGGTGGAAATTCAAGATTTCTTGAGAATATTCTAGAATCCTTCTAGAAGTTGTTGACTTTGAAGGAAAAAGCACATGTGAAAAGATAAGAAACCCATGTGATTAATGCTTTTATCTTAAGTAATATCTTAGTAAAACCTGATAGAAATAGTTATGACTGAGTTACCAAATGATACCAAAGTAAAAACCTAAAATGTATAAATAGAGGAGTAGAGAAGAGCTCCTCATCCTTATTTTCACATCGTCTAATGACAACTTAGCAATACAGAGAGAGTGTGATATTTTAACATATGATAACTTGAGAGACGTTGTTAGAATGAAGAATTTTAGTTGATGAGTTTATGGGTGTGTGAAAGATTCAACTTAGCATTCTTCTCTTCAAGTTAATGGTGTGCTTTCATTAAAGCCATCAGAGGTGACCCTTGAGTGAGAGACAGACTCGACACGTTACAGGTTGATCGATGACTATTGTGGAGGTTGAGAGATTGAGGGAAAATTGATTGACAGGACCGCTGAGGGTTCACATTTCTCTCTTCACTGGCATCATCAATGTAATTTTAGCATGTTTTGCTTTGAGTGAGACTTCACCAGTAGCAGATCCGATGCATGCATTTCTCATCCGAAGGAGAAAAATTCAAATTGCCAAACTCCTTCTGTTGGGATCAATTGACATTGGTCAAGAATTTCTTACTCCATATCCAAATCTCTTCGTCTTGTATCATTTTATTTTGAACTGTGAGTTGCAAGTGATATCATGAAGATTACGAGAGATAGAATGCAGTTTACCTCGAGAGAAATCTTAACTAGTTTGTTATTGTCTCTTGTTATATTATGACTAATATTCTAGGCTTTGCTGTAGTCTTATTTATTCAAAATTATCATCACAATGTTTTTGTTGAAAGCCGATGCAAGTCTAAGCTCAAAGTCAAGTCCTTTCCCTGCTCGTTGGTCACAAAGAGCATTACGATATAAACCTTGGAATCTCGCATGTAATGCGTTATCAATTATCAAAACTCTTCATGCTTCATTTGGATTTCAACTTACTAGATCCATTGTTCTATGTTTTGGAAACTGAAGGATTTCTCATGGACTAGCAAATAATTTGTGAACGAAGATGAGTTTCTCCTTAAATTGCTTCAGTGGTATATACTGTTGGTTGTTACGATTTCTATTCTATTTTGCTTATGTATTTATCTCCATTCTGTATAAAATTTTCTAACTTCTCTTCTTCTTCCAAATTAACGTATTTCAGGGGAATCATAAAGTCAAGGAGAGACTAAACTGATCCTGTAAATTAGGTAGCTTATCTTTCCACTCTTAGACTAGTAATTTAGAGGAAGAATTATTGATGGTTTCGGTATATTATATTATGTCTTCTTGTCTTACTGAAATGCTCCTCTTAATTATGGGAAGGTTCCAATGTGTTTGTGCATTCATTAACAGATCAAGAACTTTAATTAATGTTAGATATTGAGCAATGGCGGCCGTTGAGTGCTTATGCAATCAAGAATGATCCTTTAAGACAATGGTACAAGATGCACTAATGCTTTTTGGAAGTCTTAGAGTGTCTCTGACTACAGTTTCAAAACTATTTTTCGTGCAGTTTTTGACATTTCTGTTGTAGTTTCTTTTCACCGACACTATCACAGTTTCAACATAGAAGGGATATTTTTGACCTTTCTCTCTGTACTCAACTTGCAGTTTCACGAAATCAGTTTCAATAATTTACAGTACTTAAAACTGCAAAAATTGAACTGAAAATGACTTGTTTTGAAACCATCTATAAATTACGAAAAACGGTACCTTGCCACTCCAACTCTATTCGCAAAACTGAAACTGTGCAGAGTCTTGAAATCATGTTTATTATCCAACCTTAACTAGCATGCGTCCGATCCCTTTCAACGGTTTCAAAACTGTAGGTGCAGAGCAGCTCTTAGAGAAGAAGTGTCATAATTTGCACAATGACTGAGCTCTGCTGTTGAAGATATATGGTACTCTTACGCTCCCAAAATGTACTAAAACAAGTGTATTTCAATATATTCTGAAATATGTCTCGATATGAACATTTACAGAAACATTGGTTACATCAATAAGACCAAGACTATGTATTTTTCTTTCTTACGGACTGTAGAATGAGGTCTAGTATTGTATTCACACGAGAAAAGTTCCCAGAAGTTCATCGAGCACACATATTTTCACCTTGGACGTTTAGAGTGTAGGATCTAAACACGCATTATCAACTTTCCTTCCTTAGATAAGGACGTCTGGCACATAAGAATAAGAAAACATAGGACTAGTACTCTCACCAATTCGTTACTTTTGTTTTCTGTGGAACCCAGGGTCTTTACTTGGGCATGAATACATTTCACTCTCAAGTTTCGGTCGCCTAGTAACCTGCAGAAAATCTTAGATTAACCCAAACAGCAAAATCGTTGAGCTCTGCTGTCCAATATATACTATACTCTTAGGCGAGCGCTATGACAGCTCTGGATGGATTTTCTGTCCGTAGTGCTTTCCCAAGTTCGCGTTGTAATTCATTCGTGCATACATGTATCCGTTACTCAGAAAAATATATTGTACTAGTAACTCAAAACGTACGTGCATACCCTTGTCTGAAGTGCTAATATGTTTAGTATGGGTTTGGTTTGATTACGTCCGTTACCACTAAATACATAGCCATAAGAGTTTAGAACATAAATGCGTGATTTCTCAAGTCGTTAGATAGATAAATAAATTTTATACTAAAAGAATCTTTTCATTCTAAAAATGAATTCAGGATTATGTAATATGTTTCTATTGTTTCGTTCACGCAGTTGATATCGAAGATCGGTGTCCCAAGTGATTCAACTTATAGTCCTCTAAGATAAAGGTCGTGGGTTTCATCCTTTGTGGGCACGGTTGGAGATGCATGCTTCTATAAACTGCTAATGAAACTTTTGGTTCGAATCAGGCTGTGGTACATGGACAGTCTCATGGTCCTCGAAGACCCCAAGGGACAGTAACACCATTTACCATTTACTATATGCCTGAATTCTTCTTATATTCACACTTTGCTCATTCATTCACTGACGAGTCAGCTGGGCCTCTCTGATATATCTGAATTCGTATATCCACATTTCTCTCATTCACTGAAGAATCAGTGGATACACTGAATTCTTATATCCACAATAGGGCCACTCAAACCTATCCCTTTAATAAAACTTATAGGCTCCAGATGGAAAGACGTAACTATAACATGTAAGACTGTGTCAAGAGTGGCAGAATATATGTTGGAATTTTTTCAACCGTTTTACAGAAAAAGCCTATAAAAAAAGTTTTACGGAAGTTAGGAATGTTTTACGACAAGGTTTGAGTAGCCCTATTACGTTCATTCATGCATGTACGCATTTTGAAGATAACGTAAAACGTAAAAGCGTGGGTATGTATGAACGTTAGCTGTGCGCTTTTGAGTTAGCAGATGTTATTGCATGGCATTGTAAACCCACAAGCCAAGACTTGGTCAGTGAAGAACTGGGAAGTGGGAAAGCAGCAGAATCTAGAACCGAGAATCTCTGGAACATGTCTGAAGAAACGGAGAATCTCTGAAGGTGTCTGAAAGCGAAACAGATAAGACTATGAAAGAGACCAAACCGATGAAAAACAGAGGTGGAGGAATTACCAAAGTCATTCTTCTCTTACCCCGAAGAACCTGGCTTCAAGCTTTACCTAAGAAAAGCCTCTGTTCGAGGATAAGGTGGAAATGCACCATGGTGCGCAAGAGGCATTTGGATGCTTTGGGGAGGATAACAGTAGTGATCGAAAAGAACCAGCAGTAGATCCTTTAGAAAGTTTAGATTCAACTTCAACGATGTAGGTACCTAGGTAGGTTCCCGAGGTTGAGGACGCGTGTCCAAATGTTTTCCATGGGAATTGAGCCTCGGTCTCCTGGAGTCACTGAGTCGCTGTCCAAAACCAAAGAGGTTGACTTGTTGTCCACCTCCTTTTGTCGTCCACCTCCTTTTTTCGTCGACACAACAAAGTCTCGTCAGTTGGTAACTAATAAAATCCTTTCTGGCGGGGTGAGGACGAATATCCTCTAAGACTATCCCCTTATGTCAGGTAGCTGTCTCTTCGGCTTTGTCTTCAACTTCTGAATCCATCCGTAGGCGTGTTTCCAGCACCGTCCATCCACTGGAGTGCGATCTATGGTGGAAAGGTTAAAAACATGCGTACACAATCTCTTGCTCTAGAGTGTTTTTACTTCTTATTTAGCTTTTTCCTCTAGTGTCGAATCAGTCAGCGTGAGAAGCCCCCATCTCTGAGCAAACTTAGCACCCCCGGAGAAGATCGTATTTCACTATTCCTCTCTCACTGGAGCGTTGAGTCAGTCAGTCCGCACGAGAAGGCCCCATCTCTCCAAGCGAATTTAGCATCTATCGCGTTTCTCGCTGTCTTCTCTCTCTAGTGTTTGAGCTCATCAGTCCGCCCACGAGATCTTCTCCCACTAAGCACCTGGTGGGAGAAGATCTCGTTTCTCTCTCTCACTCTCTTTGTGTGTTGAGTCAGTCAGCACGAGAAGCTCCCATCTCTCAGTGGACTTGCACCTGGTGGAGACGATATCAAAACGATCTCATTTCCGTCTGAGTCTACCCGTACGACTGTGTTTTCTTTCTCAATCGTCTCATTTCAGTCTCTCGTATGTGTTTTCTTTCTTATGATCAGTGAGTACCTTACCTTTTGTTGATGGTATATTATTCTCAGACTCATGTGTCTTTCCAGTTCGAAGCAAAACAGTTTCAGCTAAAGGTCCAAATCAATCACGGGGGCAATAAACTGTTTTAGGAACGTATGCCAGGGACTGTTAGATTCTGAATATATGGACGTATGTGACTCTTTTCTCGTAGGAAAGAACAAGAGAAGAGCGGCAGCGCAGTGTGCGGTGCAGATGTTGGCCTGGAACTTGGATCTTGTTGTCTGAGCAGAACCGTTCGAATTTATTTACCCAACAGCTGAGTCCCGACTCCCATCAGCTGAGTCTGCTTACGAGAGAGACGACACCTCGGAAGTTCGAATTGTTTGGATTCTCCAAGAAGAGCATGTGCCATGGGGCCCCGCGACACGTTACACTTCGACAAGGAAGCCTACCGTAAGAAGATTGAAGGACTCTCTTTGGAGCAATTGACGAAGAAGTATCAAAAAAAGACGATATCAATAAACTCTACATGTTTCGGCATCGGCGTGGGAGTTGCAACGGCTCTCCCGACATTTGGTGCCAGTCTCATAACAACCCCTTATTTTCTTCGGCAGACTGTAGTTCTCCGGGGTCAAGCTTGCATTATTGAGCAGGTTTTGCGCAGTCGTGATGATCCTGAACCTAGGACTCGCAAGCGGGACGTTCTTGCGGGACTCACCATCGGTGCGGCGTCCTGCTTAGTCGGCTTTGAAGTTGGTATCGAGGCCACGGAGCACCTCAGTAAATACATGTGTCCGACAGATGTAGGCGTAACCGCGTCTGGCGCGACGGTCGCGGCCCATCACGGCGCCGAGGGAGTGACCAAGGGGTTGACAGAGCGAGTGACCGAGCGAGTGACCACGGAGTTGACGGAAGTCGTGGCCATTGTCGGCGTCCGTCCTGTTGAACCAAAGCATGCCGTCACGGCATGCTCTAAAGCCATCGGCCTGGCCAGTGGCAACGCAGCTTCGGAAATCGTCAGAGCCGGTGCTGATAAGGTCTTGGGTAACTCTTGCACGAACGTAAAGTAAAGGTAACATTTGACAGACGACTCATTTGAATAGTTTTTCTTGGAATTCAAATGCTTTGTAAAATTTTCTCTAAATTGTAAATTCCTTCTATCTCTAAATTTCATTATGTATAAACCTCTTTGGAATCGCATGTGCTCTGAATTTTTGGAAAGGTTTTTGAAGAATTAGTAGAACTGTAACTTAATTTTATAAATAAACCTGACGCTTTTCTCAAATGTATTAATGAGAATGAGTGTTTTTTATGATGCATATTTTATTTAATAAAACAAGATTGTTCTTATGGACAAGATTTATTGTACAAATCTAACACTAAAGAAAGAATAGACAAAACTAATCAAGTATATGAAATTATGAGTTATATTTATTATTTACAAGTACTCATCTTAAGACATATTCTTCTTTTATGAATGTCGAAGTGGGTGAACAAAATGTCGATAAAAATGGATGACATGCACAATGTTTTTGGTGGGATCAAGATACAGTCACATGATTGTGAAATTATCAGTAAGACATTCAATTAATAGTGAGAGTTACTGTCAGATCAGACTAGTTAAACTCGTAAGAGTTGATCACGAGGTGGTCCATTTGCATATTGACATCTCATTGATATATTTTGATCTCTCAGTACAAGTCTATCTAGTCTAGATATATTGTACAGCTAGTCTGATCTTGTGAGCATTAATATCATGGAGGTCTTTTTGAGTAGTTGGTGTTGAATGAATGAATAGAGCTTTTTGTGTCTGTTGGACTTAAAGGTAAGATAAGAGAAATATCTTCAATGTTATAACTTCACATTGAAGGCATTGAAGATATAGAGGCATTAGATCTATCATGGGTAGAAGATAAGGATAGAGATCTGAGATTGTTGCTGACATGTTGTGGTTTCCATAAGTTTCACTGTTGTGAGTAGAAGAATTTACAAGATATAAAGATAATGGAAAAGGAGAAAGAGAAATCTCTAGCAAACCTAGCAGAGCAGAAGTAGTACAACAAATTCCACATGAGGCTTTGGGAGAGGGATCACAGTTCAAACAAGTAGATAGAGAATAGAAGAGTACTAAGTCTTAGTTACTTTAGAGTTATATGCACTACTTCTTTTAACAAATCATTTTGTGGAGTTGTATGGAGAGGCACGATAGAGACAAAGGCAGTTAGGGCCAGTATTGTGTAATTTATATACATGTGATGTTGAATGTTTTTCAAATATTGATTGACTTATGTAAACGTAGAATTGTTGGGTGGAGAGTTATCGAAATTATGAGAGGATGACCCACCGAGTTAAGTCAAGACATGATGTGAGAGAAATGAGTGCAATCGAGGAAAGTCACACTCAATCGACTCAGTCCAATCCTTGGACGATGGTGCTACCCACTACCACCTTTAATATTGTGTTGTGCATTTTCAGGAGGTTGTGCATTTTCAGGAGCAAAAAGGAGTCGGACAACTTCTGAAAAGAGCTTCAGATCCATAGCTAAGAGAGCTGCATACTACATGAACTTATACCATCCCAACTGGTACTGTACTCCATCTTCAATCCACTTAGTGAGTGATTGCCAAACTTACAAAGATCAAGTTGCTTTGAACCCAAATCTAACTATTAGCTTGGGTGGATGTATGACGAATGCTCTACTAAGAGAAGTTAAGAGGTTGGCTCTTCGAGAGATAGAGTATTTTCATATCTAGATTATAGTCCGAGGACTTTGTATATAGCAATATAATAGAAGAAGGACAATGTATCGCAAGCTTCATCCGACCACAGTTAGTAACGAGATATGGAGACAGTAGTCTATGAGGTAATAGCACTTACTACTATCTAAGAAGTGCATGTAGTGGATTCTATGCAAGATGTTGAGTTATCCACGAGAAGTAGACGATCAGATATGCGAGGTCATAGAACGCATGGTGGAGAAGTATAAAGAAACCTGTGAAATATGCAGGTTAACTAGGAAGGAGTGCATCTGATATGTTTTATGTCTATAAGCGGGACAAGGCAAGAGAATACTTCATGGCAAGTCTGATAAGCTTGTAGTCTCAAAGTGAGAACTTGACGAATTAGAGAGGCATTAGAGATCACTATATGATGTATGGTTACACAAAGGTAATATCATTTTATATTATGTAAAGATTAATATTTATTTCTTAACAATATCATTTACTTTTGTTTTTATCTTGCATAGCAAGTCTTGTCTTGTTGTAGGGAAAACACCTTGCACTTTCAACTCACATCTCCACGTCTCCGCATTGTCCTTTTGATATGATCGTTCTTTGAACTGATCTACCAGTTGCTGATGAACTGAACCATGGAAAAGAATCAACAAATCTATGTCTTCTTCTTTCCAAACCAATTCTTCATAGTATTCTTTGAGTAAGCACTAAATAGACACTCCTTGATATTTTATTTTGAAACTGATCTCTCACAAATTTAAAAGTTCTGTTGATCTTATTAGCCTTCATATTGTCATCTATGTCGAAATTTCACACACAGCTTAGATTTCTCTTCAGAGTAAATGCACAGCATAGTTAACTTGCTAGCGTGAAAATGCGCAACAAGGTTCAAAGGACGAATCACGCACAATGACCGATTTTAGTTTCACAACAGGAGTTATTCTGTTATCATCTCACGTTGTGGAATTTTCTGTCTTCGACTTGCTTTTCACTGTTTCATTCATTTCGTTGTATACTGTCAGATCGTCGTATCATGTCGTATCCTGCAGATGACATGTTTCTCGTTGTTTCACTCACTTCGCAGTATACCATCAGGCACAGTTTCAGCCTTGCGACCGTACTCCCCAGGCGGAGTGTTTAACGCGTTAGCTCAGCCCCTGATCATCACATATTTTTCACGATTGTTGGAACTTGAAGAAAACAATCGAGTCACACTCCCTTTGCAATAATTTAAGCATTAAGCCGAGCTTAAGTCAGACCAAAAGAGTGCGATATCAGTAGACCAAGAACGAACACTCATCGTTTACAGCATGGACTACCAGGGTATCTAATCCTGTTTGCTCCCCATGCTTTCTCACTTTAGTCGTTGTATACCGTTCGATCACGTAGACGCTTCGCTTTATACTTTAATTGCATTGGAAAGGAATCTCTTTCGCCATTTCATGCAAACGAGAGAAACCACTTTCGTGCTTTCGAGAAAAATCCCAGATTTGGTTCACGCAGTGGAACCCTACAATGCAAGATATCGCGAAGTTATAAACCACTACTGTAAAGTAAAGCACGATCGGGTGAGTACTGTCTTACTTAGTATAGTTATCGTGAAGTCAAAACCTGTATAACACTATTTCATTTAAATGTAATAGTGGGCGCTGGATTACATAGTGTAATCACAATTTGATGCATACTCTTATTATCTGATGAGATCGTGAAATTACAAAACATAATTTCACGATATTAGTAGATTTAAAATTCTGAACGTTAAAGAAATCAAATTTTGAATGCTTAGTGTGTAAATATTTAAACTAAGTTGTTTAAAAATTCATGTAAATATTTAAACTAAATATTTAAAAATTCATGCAAACCCTTTGTACATTACGCTTGTTAATGCACTCTTAGTCATGCATTACCTCTGTATCAGTTCTCCACCTCGAGCTATGACTTTCAAAAGACGTAATGTATAGAGTGCAATATCCTATACATAAATAAATATGCTCGATCAACTTCAGAATGTTTTGGTTTCTGTATATTATCAAAAATATTATAAGTATTATATGAAACATCAAAATTAAACTTATTATAAATATTAATCATTCTCGGAACAGAAACTACTTTAGTAAAAAACTCATAAGACGCTTCTGGGAGTACAAGTGGTGCGACTTCTGCTGAAGTAAAAGAATATATTAATTTCACTTACTATCAATGGACCCATTAGTTTAACCTACTACCAATGGACCCATTACCACTTGGCCCATGGCCACTCAAACCTCTACCTGATAACAGTGGAGTGGATAGACGCTCCTCGCTCCTAACTGAGCCCATCAGAGTTTTGTTAGCCACCAACACAGTTACGGACCAGCCTCTTCATCAACTCACCAGGGAAGCAATGAGAAAGGACTTGCAGCTCTGAAAACCTCCGGGGAGATTAGCTTCTCTAGCTCTCCAGAGATCAGTAGCATCCACGAGACAGTCGTAGCAGAACCTTGTCTTTATCACGGTTCTGCAGCGAACATCTCCTGTCTGGACAAAGCCCCACCTGTAATCAGTCAACCAATGCCGAAGAGTTCTTCAATTACCTCGCTAAGATCTGTTTTTTTGTGTATTAATTCGCCAGAGCGACCGGGAACAAGTTCAGACAGGAATCAAGTGCACGCAGTTGAACGGAGCCAAACGGCCTCAAACCTGCCAGCAGCTTCTGATCTACCCTTTTCACCTTTACTATTCTTCTGGGCTAGCACGTACGAGCGAGTGTCCCTCGGAAACGCCGCCTATACCATCCGTGGCGGAGGTTCTTTTCTGGAATTTTCACTATGACATACTCCTCAGAGACTGAAGGAATGAGCTCGCTCAAACCTTTCTGTCACATGGTTTCGAGCCCTACTGAATCCATGTATAGCCTCTGCCTGCATATTGTCTGAATCCAAGGGAATGCATTTGGTGATTCGTTGAGTTCCCACGAATAACCAATCACCACAAGAGACTTCTACCGTAGGAGCTTACAGTAGACATCAGGGCCAATTCCCGATTTATTATCTATGGGTTTTGACTGGGTCTCTTTCCTACAATACAGGCTTTTCCAGCAGACCAATGCGCTTCCAGAGTTTCTTCCTATGTTCATTATTTTTGTGAACTTTGTTCCCGCTAAACAGGGTTCTCACCAAACTTTGCGGCTACCTACTCAAAATCGTGTATCCCTATTAGCGACCTTGCTTTACCGTCCTTTCCGCCAAGGGCCCCTAGGCAGTAACCCTCTCCTTCTTCTCCTTTTCTTTAACCCCGGCCTTTTCTTCTTTAAGCCGAGCCTCATGCTCTTCCATTTCGCGGTAGGCAACTTCTCTTTCTATCTCTAGTTTCTCCAGCTCTGCCTCCAGTTCCTTTTCATCCTCCTCTGCTTCTTTTCTCTCTTCTTCTTCTTCTTCTTCTTTCATGTCCAGCTCTTCAAATTGCTTTTGGGCAGCCATGGCTGTAACAACTGGATCCCCTCAACTCAGAGATGAGGCCACCACCAACCTTGTACTCATTCTCATCACCGACCAGGAACAAACGCTGATCTCCACGGGCTGTCGGTACGTCAACTGCTAACAACTTGAAATCATACTGCAAATTTTACACAGAAACGGGTCAGGGTGAATCGATATACACCGATAGTAATTTGCTCTGGGAAGACAATGGATTAAACCTTTGCACGAAGAAGTGTCAAAGCACAAAACTCTCAGTTCTTGCTTATTCTTACGAGTTGAACTCATTCATCGAATTCAAATAATTTACTTTAGGATTCAAGAGTTCCTTGAATCATAGCATTATTCCCTCCTCGCAAAAGAGAGGAATATGTTGCACTCTTTACAGCTGGCTTATCATAGGAAGCTTCAAACCCTTTGTCCTTAAATTCCTCGTAGTCACAAAGTGATGAGCATCAAGGCTTCCACTTATTTCGCTGTACCTTGGTGTCTGCAGGCGTAAGGAATGTGGGACGGGGATGACCATGCTCATCACTCCCTTAGAGATGGGTACAGTCACCAGAGGAGACCGCGGGATTACATGAAAGGTTTCCTCGACAACCACAAGAATAAACAAGCGGCTAGCAATCATGAACACATACAAAACGTGTACAACTAACCTGCTCAGGACAACATTACTTACAAGACTCTACTCATCAAGCCCCAGTACCCTACAGTTAGCCAATACAGCACAATCATCTTCACAAGGAAAGCCTTTTTTACCTTCCCCTTCTTCTTCTTCACCTCAAGACTCACTAGTCCTTTCCTCTCTGATCCGTGAATCGGAAAGATGATGAAGCACCGCTTGCCAGCAAGTCGTGGCCTTAAACCCTTGAATCGCAAACCTCCCCCAGACATGATGTACGCCCGCAAATCTGTGCTTGACGATGGAGCACCCATTACCTCTAGAACAGCTGCTGATGTATTGAGCTTGCGCATAGCACTTCTGTACGCTGAATCCGGATTGATGGTGTATTTTGCTCTCAAAACCACACCCTGAACATGCCAAAACGGTCCTGTTGGAGTTAGAATTCAATACACAAATTCGTCAATAAATTTGATAATGCCTTCCTGCAGTACCATGTCCTGATGTTCGAAGCATGTACAGCACAGTAGACTACGTTTAGTCGACGACGCAGGAATTCTCATCGAAAGAATAGTTACGCAAGATTCTCAGTTACGGCTACATGATATAAAGGCCTAGAAACCACGCCAAACAAAATCAAGTCAAAGAGTCTCCTAGATGTTAAGTCCTATTTGTTTGGATACACCAATTCCCGCTGAGACTTCTTATGTGTATTGGATGATATTCAGTCTGATTCCTGACAGACCCTCAACAACTTTACGGTAATTATGATACACCTGATTAGACAGAAAGTCTTAGAGAGAGGAGTTTACAGCATTAGACGCCCAGGACATACGCCATACCAGTAAGATGAAGCAACTTCATGTAAGGCCTGATCGTCAAAATTACTCTCACCTAGAGGGAATATAGAATGGGAGCTTTTCATATGTGCCAAGAAAATGTAGAAACTCCCTCATGCAAGCCTAATAAAAGAAGTAGCATTGCTTTTAATATTACTAGCAAGCATTAACGAGGGCGTGGGTCGTCCAGGAAGATTTCTGGTCAGATTTCAACGAACTCAAACATTCAACTACAAACTCGAAGCTAGCAGACAGGAGACTGAAACTTACTGCAACTATCACCATTGACGCTGCAAGGGCTAGAAAACCGAACTTGGCCAAGCCTCAGACATTGAAATGAAGGTACTTGCAATTCCAAACATGAGACGCCACACCCCAACGACTCCCACAACAATCATATAGTTTCTCTTCCAGAACGCTTCCAGCTGAAGTAGGACAGTTTCTGTGTAATGAGCAAAAGTCCTCTGTACAGGACTGGAAGCCTCCGAGAAAACTTGGGTGATCTCCTTCCATCTCTCTGTCCATGCTGAGGTTTCTGAGCTGCTGAATTCCTCTTTGGTGTAAGAAGCACCTGCCTGGTAGCGGACCCAAGAGATCGCTTGACCTGACTCTTTACCAGCGGTGAACACGCGCTGTGCACAGATTCCTCGCCCCAAAATCTGCTGCCTTACCATCTGATCCTCTTCTCAGGCTGTTCAGTTGAGCGGATCGCCACCGCGACACCACGAGTCCAGACGCACTCGGTGAAGAAGAGAAAGAGGAAAAACCGAGCGATCTCAGAAAAAGCAACCTTCCCTCTGCTTGCCGTCCTCCTCCTCCTCCGTGATGAATTAACCTCTCCCTGATTTCCCCGACACATCTTCCGAGAGATTCAAATCCTCCCCGTGAAGCTGAAGAGAAATTGGACGACTCCGCAGCGCCCCTCGCCACACTCTTGAGGCATTGCTGCCATAAGCCTCCTCTGGCCATCTTCAAAATCGACTTCAACTGATGATTTAGGAAATCCACCTCCGTCCTCACGTCACGTGGGCGGGCGATGAGTTGAATTGAATCGAGTCATTGAACTTCCTTGAGGCCTACTTACACCATCTTCACCAAACCAAATGTATAAACAAAGATTCCTTCTTTCCTTCCGTCCTTCGGAGTTCGGACTCCTTCCTTTCTTTCCCTTTCCCCAGCCAGCCTCTAGACATTGGGTCTGATCATGCAAGGGTTAGATTTGACACTGACAACTCATCAAGATTATAACTGAACTGATTGTATAGTAACATCTTTGGAGTGCAAATTAGTTATACAATATGAATTTGAAAGAGAAAATTGACATCAACACAAACAAGCATAAAAAGATCTAGATCCTTCCACAAAATATAAGTGACGTAAAATTTATATGATGTAGAATCAAAACTTACTTGAGCGAAACTCTATCTTTGGAATTTTGTGATAACTTTCAATCATGGTAATTTTGATGAAATTTTGGTCAATCTTGTTGTCATTTCAAGAATTTTCTTTTTATTTATATATTCAAAAGATATGAACGAAAATAGATCTAAAATAAAATGATATGTAACTCTAGAATATAATCTAACCAAGCTAGAAAGTATGTATGGGCGACATGTTAATACAACCGATGAGTTTAAATTTTATCCACATAGTAGACTTAAAGTTATGTTTTTTGAACAACATAGATAAGTATGAAATCACTTGCACAAACGTACCAGTGCTTGAACAAGATAAATAACATACTATCAACCTACTTCAATTCAACATATATAATATAATGGTGTTATCATCATACGCAAAGATGTCAAATATATGCATAAAAGACTAAAAGTAATATTGAGCTAACTTCTAGAACTATTAAACTCAAAATATCGAAGTAGAAGTGTAGTCGCCAAGTGGCACGACAGCTAGTGATGAATACTTCAGAAAGTTTTCAACACACATCCTAATAAGTAAATAAGCAATTCTTTGAATAAATATGCTAGGGAAGTGCATGTGTGTATCATTATCTCGATGTCCGAAGTGGTTTAACCTACAATCCTCTAAGAGAAAAATAGTAATCAATATTTGCGAACACAAGGAAGAAATTGCCCGCACTATAAACTATTAATGAAGCTTTCGATAAGATTCTTGTTGTGTGGATTCACATGAACAGTCCATGGTCCATGAAGACCCAAAGGAAAAGATAATATCATTTATCATTTTATTCCCTGATCTATCTATTGCATTGAGTATTTGTTATAAAATCTCATAGTAAGCCTTTTAAGAGGCATTCATATGACTTCCATAATTTCTTTTTCCTAACCACCTCCTAAGCTATATTGTATTCCTTTGTACTCACAACATATATGCATCTGGTTCACCCATGGAAAAAGAAAAGAGGAACAATAGAGTTTACAATAATTAGAGATATTAATATCTGAAATGAATTAGAAAACAATTCTTCAGTGGAGCTAAGCATCAAATTCCATGCAATTCCACTTTTCCCGAGGATGTTTATGTTCTCCTCGCTTACATGCTTATATAGGAATACCGACACATGCATTTATCACTCCTCCATGTTCAGTTGTGGAGGTATATGCATACTTTAATTAATTATCTAACCATTCTTGGCAAAAAAGTTGAGCAATAAATCAATGTACATCCACAAATAATACATATTTGGTAGAGAGTCTTGAACTTGTACCTTCTGAAATGTGTTAATGTAAGGAACCTCCAACATATTTGCATGGCTGAGGATATTCACCTCATGTACACTTAGAACTATACGTGAGGTGTACATTAATATATGCTCTAATTTTTTGCGAAAAAAGACAAGACATAAATTAATATCCTCACAAAATGATCCCTTCTGAAGATCACTATCCTAGATTTATACCCCAGCAGTGTATCACTTATAGTTTATATCTGAATCAGCTTGCAACTCCAAGACTGGTTAATATGTATTAATATATGAATTGATTTGATATTTCACAATAGCTTATTATAATAGTTCTTTTAATATTTATATGTTTTTCTATAAGAGAAATAAAATTCATTGTCAAAGGCCGTGGAGAAGGATCTGTGCTTTCCCTTTTGGGTTATGTCGGATTTCCTGCATGGATCTTTTCACTTAATATTTACTAAAATTTTTATACTTTAGATTACTTTTAAACATATAAAAGGAAAAATATAATTTATTAATATATGAAATTATTTTTTATGTACTGTTTTATTGATTTTAGTATAAAAACCCATTTACAAATCTAACCCTTGCATGATTAGATCCAATGTCTATACGAAGTTGGCTCTCGGGAAGCATGCATATTACGACTATGGGTAGGCTATGCAAATCAATGATTAGCAGCAACAGCAAAAAGAGGGAGTAGTGCTATCTTAAACCACTACTAGTGGTATTAAAGATTTGACTTCTCATGCGGTGGACATTTTTCACTGTAGCTTTTTTTCTTCTCTTAGTCACAGTGCGAGAGACCAAGGCCTTAGTTGAGCTCCTTGTCTCAAAAGAGCTCGCTGGGTCATGATAACACGAGAGATAAGTGATTATAACAAAATATGCTGGGTAGTAGAACATTTCAAAATTCAAAATTTAGAATATTTTATTTCTATAGTTTTTAGTGATCTGGGATTCACTTGATAATTTTGAAGCCGTCCATATTCTTCCTGAGCTCATCATGGGCTCATTTTGAAGCCTTTTCTCTTCTGCTCATTCGCTACTAATATCACAAAGTTTTATCACGTACTGCGATGATGACTGCGTTGTGCAAATCTCTCAGGGGACCCGTCCGTGCCGAACTTACTTAGCAAAGGTTAAAATTGATTAGCGGTAGTTATGATTTAAGACCGAACAGACTTGCATGAATCTCACTTATAACGATGTTGTTCATCGTCACGGAGCTCTATATCATCACGTCAGTAATTTACTTGATCCACCCCCCAGAAGGAATCCCGGACTTGACCCACCCCCTCTTTACGATACCCTTCTTGATCGACCCCAAACTGACTACCGCCCGCTTTGTAAGTTACTTTGCCACATGGACGTCCAGTCAGATAGTCATGTCAGCTTTCTGAAGCTGACGTGTTATGTCATGTCAGCTGGCGATGTGTGACATGTTAAAATGTCAGATGTCAGCTGGTGATGTCTGACATGGTACAATGTTAGATTAATGTGCGGGAAGACAAGAAGGACTGCGCAGCAGAATGTTACATTGTGCAGAGTTTAGTGCAGCAAGTTCGCGTTGAAGTTTTAGAGTGCTCGGTCCACATTCTTGTCGATGGCTGTGCAGATTTTCACTCTTCGTGAATTCTACGATGAAACCAAAACGATTGGGAAAAATGTAGAACCACGATGGACCAGATGCGCGATAGTGAAAATCGTCCGCAGCTGCAATGGTTCCATGACTTATCAAGCTTGCGCCAGATGTTTGAAAGCTGCCAGAGGAGTTTCTAAACAAAAAGAATTCTCATCTCCTGGAGCAAACTCTCCAAGTCCAAGCAGTTGTTGTTCTCATGCTCGTACTGTTCGAGCTTGGAGATTCAGTATGTCACTGATGGACTCTTCAACAAAGGAATGGAAAGTTGAAGACTGCGGTGTCTTCACAGTGTGGCAAGCTGGGAATGAACTCTTAGGCATGACATCGACAGAATTTTCCATTTTGTCTGAAGGGAAACAGAAGGAACTTATCCAATCTACTATTTTGCGAGGATTTTGGGAGCTGCAAATCGGTCTCAGCCAAAAAAATAGAGAACGCACAGTGTTCGCAGCGCGTAGAGTAGGATGTTCACAAGCAATTTCTGATGTTATCGAGCGAGTTGGGGTAGAGTCTATTGTTTGAGACATGGACAGATTGGTGATGGAAGAACCTATAGTGATAATTAAACATGTTGATCATTGTCGTGACGTATTGACTAGGTTTCGTCAAGTTCGAGATCATATTGCAGAGGTGAAAGACTGAACTGTGGGTCTGTGTGAAGAAATAAAGAATACACTCTGTGTGTGCAAAGATGCAGTTGAGAACCTCGAGAAATTATACAGTTGCTAGAGTAGCGAAAGAGTATATTTTGATAACAATGTCGGGTAATATTGCGGAATAAAATGTATCATTTTTTATATATGCTGTTATCTATTTTGATAACAATGTCAGGTAATTTTGCGAAATAAAATGTATGCTGTTATCTTTTCTGTGATTACTGAAAGTGAATAAGCCTAACCTCAAGAGAAAAAGACTTGGTGAATGGTTTTAGAAATGAAATGATAGTAATACACTGAATTGAACTGAACTGAACTTCAAACTAGTTCGAAAGCATCGACATCCCTGCTCCGGCTTCCTTGTAGCACCTTATTCCCTTTCCGGAAAGTCGAGAGAAGTAGAACCAAACTGAACTGAACTGAACTTCAAACTAGTTCGAAAGCATCGACATCCATGCTCCGGCTTCCTTGTAGCACCTTATTCTCTTCTCGGAAAGTCGAGAGAAGTAGAGGCTACTTCAAGCTTTCGATTAACTTCCTCACACCCTTCCAGGAGAATCGTGAAAAGAAGAGGAGGAGAGTTTCTCACGCTCTTACAGAGAGTGGAGAGGAGAAAAAGAGGACGAGAGCTAGAACAGTCGAGAGGAGAGTGGAGAGGTTTAGTCGAGAAGCGAGTCGAGATCAGAAGAGGAGGAGAGAGGAGAGGTTTTGAGATATTTGAGAAGAGAGGAAGTGAGGCTGCGAGAGAAGGGAGAGGAGTGAGGCTGCGAGAGAAGAGTGAGTAGACATGTTGAGAGAAGAGTGAGTAGACAAGTTGTTGTAAAACTGGATTAACTCTGAGCGATTTTGAAAGTCGTTGTGATGAAAATGAGAGGAGGTGTCGGTAGTAGTGGCGATGGAGTTCAAATTCGAGGTCGAGGCGGAGGCGATGGAAGAGGACGAGGCCGAGGCGGAGTCTCAAGAGAGCGGAGGGTACCACGACGGTCTTGTAAGTTAATTAGCATAGAAGTCATTTTTGTATGGCATGTGTTCTGAATTACTGTTTGAATTTGGAATTTGTTTCCATGTCTGCATGTTAGGGTTAGGGATACAACATGTTTCGCCTTTTTACGTTGAATTTCTTGAAATTTTTTGGTATGATTAGAGCGAAATACGTCAGTTTCGCCTTGCGGGAGGGCGAAACAACATGTAGCGTCCTCTGCGGATCCCATTGTTCTCACTAGGTAGGACGAAACACGGCCCGTTTCGGCCTCTGCTGTCCATTGTTTTCACTGGGCAGGGCGAAACACGACCTGTTTCGTCTTGCGGGAGGGCGAAACAGCATGTATCGTCCTCTGCGGTCCCATTGTTTTCACTGGGTAGGGCGAAACACGGCCTGTTTCGCCCTCCCAGATCTCTTTATTTTCACTGGGCAGGACGAAACACGATCTGTTTCGTCTTGCCTGAGGACGATAGTGATAGTATCGTCTTCTGCGGTTCCATTGTTTTCACTGGGTAGGGCGAAATAGCATGTTTCACCCTCTGTGGTTCATTGTTTTCACTGGGTAGGGCGAAACTTGGTCTGTTCGTCCTCCCATATCCTTTATTTTCACTTATCAATCCAGAGGGCAAAACATGTCTTTCGCCCTCTAGATCCACTTCTCCGTGAGGAAGGATGAAACACGTCCTGTGTCGCTCTTGGGAGGGCGAAACACATGTTTCGCCCTCGACACTACGGTCCACGGCCTGTTCCATCCTTAGACGAGATATCTTCGCCAGGCGAAACACTGCGTTCCGCCTTGTGGATGAGCGAAACACGATGTTTCGTCTTTGACGATTAGTCGTTCCCCTAAACATCTCGTGCCTTACTCTTGTTGCATATTTAGCTTCCATTTCTTGCATATTGTTTTCCAATAGTTCTACAATATCCTCGCTTTGTGTCAATAGTTGGATTGTTATGTTTCCGTTTTTGATCATTTTTAATTTGTATACGTCCTTTTTAGCTGATGAGGAATTGGAGAGCATGAAGGAAGGACCTTCATTGTTTCAATATACTCACGAGGAGGTAAAAGGTAAAAGATCAAGTAAAAGATTTCTAGTTTAGTGAGCTATAGTTCAAGTTTACGTTTATTTTGTTCCTTTTGTACTAGGTTTTTTTTACTTGTTGGTTTTAAATATATTTAATTCGAAATACACGTAGTTTAGTTTTATGAAATCATTTAAATTAATTTATATTTGTTTCGCACTGTATATTTGTAGCTGATGAGGCTATTCTCATAGCGAGAATGAATCAACTCCATGAAGCCATAAAAAAGAAGGAGGAAGAGCTCAACTCCAAAAGTGTTGATCTTGAGCATATGAACTATCAACTCATGATCACTAAAGAGGAATTGAGCACGATACGAGCTGCAGAAGAGTTCTATCCTCATCTAGTGGTCTCTACGACAGACGTAAGACCTTAATCCTTGATTTGAATGATCTTTTAGTCCATGTCGGAAGGAACGAGCATGAGTTGATGCTAGCTCGTTGTCGTGAAGTGAATCATTTCACATAGTAAATGATTCACTTCTCTGTCATGCATTAGTCTCTCTGAGTGAAGTTAAGACCTCAGAGAAGTCCATTTTGGTAGATGATATATATTTTGAGTCTTAGTAGGTTGATTACCATATTGATAGGGCTTAAGCTCGTGGGTTGTATTTGCGTGTCGCCCATGCACGCTTTCTAGCTGATTTAAGTTATTTTTCGGGGCTGCGTGTCATTTTAGGTAGTTTAAGTTTTACGCTGGCACTCTAGGGGGCTTGACGTGGTAGCCTATGAGTGTAGATAAGTTACCACATGGTTTAAGGCACAAAATGACAACCAAATGGAGCTATGAATTCTCATTGGTTCATTTTTGTCTTTTGTGTAACTCTAAATTTAGAAACAGAGGTCTAAAAGGGATTTCGAGCAATTTGTGAAGACACTTCGAAATCTGAGAGCACAGGGAGATAGAGCTCGTGGAGCCAAGCACTGTCAGCGAAAAGTTTGATCGATTTGGAGCAATAAAGAAGGAGTTATGGCTGATTGAAGTTCGATTTGTGTCAGAATTGCAGCACTTCTGTTGAATTTGGGGTTTTGAGTGTCATTTGCAGCAGAATCGAGGAAATCGCTTCAAAACTTCGTGGCTGAGTTCACTGTCAGCAGGGCTACGACTGTCTCCAAATTTTCATGTCAATTGAGTCAGTGAGTAATTCAAGGCGACCGCTGAAGTAGAGGGGGTCCGAAAAGCTCTCAATCTGGAGCAGCAACTTCAGAGAGAGAGATCTGGAGTTCTGTGTGGAATTAGGAGGCCCAACTTCACAGGAGTATTCAGCAAGCTGTGTACTGCAAATCCTATAAGAATTTCCCAAAGTGATCAAGCCAGTTCCTTGTTATAGGTCGAAATAGCTGTCTGGGTACCAGAAACTGCCGTAATTTCTCTACTCAGAAAGTTTCTGTTCATATCTTAGTGCTTTGAATTGATCTGAAGCTGAAATTTCATATGTGTATCCAGTAGAACCTCATTTACATATAGGAGGAGTTTTGAAGTCTGAACCTTCACATATTTCTCAATCCTGAGTGTCAAAGTTCGCCATCTGATCTTATCATTGCTAGTTAAGCCTGAACTTGCTTCGTGAACATATCAGAAGAGCCTAGAGACTTATATGAGTGTTTTTCAGTATCACCTTGAGACTTGAAGCCTATCATGTGAGTAAACCAGCCACAGCCAAGAGCCCAACGCTTCCCCGAGTAAATTGAACACAGCCTTCAAGCTCATATCACAGCCAGAAGGTTCGCCCTTCCCAGGAAGACTCTCAACTCTACATCGTGAGAGAGGATATGTAGTGGAAACTACATCCAAGCAGTCTATAAGGTACGTGGCGAGACGTGAAGTCAAGCAGTTCATGGAGATATGTCTAGATAAATTTCATGTCATCATATGGACTTCTCGTACTGTGGTAAACACGGGCACCTTACTACGTGCTATGGAGGATGTTGATTATTTGCCTCCTGGAGTTGCAAGAGCGAAGGTATGCTACTTCTTATCTTGATTTTCTTTTCAGTTTTACTTTTCATCATCTTTTTTGTATATATGTTATATTCTTGATCTAAGATATTTGTTCTATTTGTTCTAATACATAGATATTTGATCTATTTGTTCTAATACATATGAACGGCATTTGTAGGTATGTGATATATTTGTTCTAATACATATGAATGGCATTTGTAGATATGTGCTCTAATACATATGACTGGCATTTGTAGGTATGTCATGTTTTGGCTCAAGATATGTGTTTGAAATATAAGACGGTGAGAGAAGTTGCCTTCGAGAACCACTTATACTTGAAAGTTTTACTGTTCTTCATGACCGTAACTTGAGCACGCGAGACGTTCTGTTGGTAGATGATAGTCCGGTAAAAAATTTTATCAGTCATCCATTTAATGCTATCCATCCGTCTCCTTTTTCTCCTTTCACTATGGATAGTGATAGAGAGTTGTATTTAGAAGCCACTTTATTGCCTTGACTTCTTCGTTCGGGAGTTTCCCTCGAGGAGATTCCAGCTTACATGGAGAGTAGATTTTCACAAGTTTTTGCTCAGGATCCATTTATGGCCCTCAAGAATTATTGGACCAATATTACCCAAGAGGAAGTCAATATCGTATGGAGATCCGTGCCACATAGAGTTTTCATGGATTTGTATCCTAAACTCAAGTGAGAAAGATATGTCTTTTGAGTATCCATTAAATAAAAAGAGATTTTGAAAGAAGACTTCAGTACTTCCTTGTTTTGGAATGAATGAACAGATTTTGAAAATGGACTTTAGTACTTCCTTGTTTTGGAATGAAACAGGATTTTGTAAAAAGACTTTAAACTTTAAAACTTCTTTATCTTCGAAGGAACTTTCGAGGTGAAACATCCATGTTTCGTCTCCTGACAGCACGAAACTAGAGTGTTTTGCCCAGGGAGTACCCTTGGCGACTCAACGTCGATGAAGGGCGATACATGCGTGTATCGTGGACTTTGGGCAAAACATCGTGTATCGCCCCTGTCAGGAGGGCGAAACATACATGTTCGTGATAGGGCGGAACAAGTCGTGATTCGCCCCTCCGACAATTAGTCTAACGAAGAACACAGAATCGAGTACAAGAACCATGCAAAACACAAGTAGTTTCATCATATCTCGTAGTGCACATAGAAAGTTTTAGATTCAAACATTGCATAATGAACCAGTATACAAAATATAAGATGGACAAGCTAACCATTTAGAACCAGTACCATTTGTGAAGCCTCGGTTTTTCATTTTGTTAATTAATTGATTAGTTGTAAAGTAAATAAGAAGAATAGATGATAGAAGATAAAAGATATGAGTAGAATAGTGTTAATTAGAAGTTTAGTGAAGAATCTCAGTTCTGGAGGCATTTATCGAATCTATGGAGACACTGGAGAGACGACTTCCTCATAGATGAATTCCTCGGGCGAAGAGCTTTCTGACAATATGTTGTGCGAGACAATCAGAGATCGAATGACGAAGTTAGAGCAGACCGAAGAATGTCAGTCGTCAAGAGGAAAACCCTAACTTCGGCACGTGCGGGAAAGCCTATAGCGAGATATAAGCCAGATAACAAGTCATTTACTTTACTGTTTACTATTCCTAGAGCGATAGTAGGAGCGCAGCGCGCCGTAGTTTCCGATCGCCGAAGTACATCTACTTCGTCGAAGTCAGTGACTGACGAGAAAGCCAATTTGAGAGGAAGAACTCGATTACAGACGAGGAAGGGATTGCGAGGAAGAATCCTTTTGCGGCGAAGCTTGTTGCAGTGATGCGGACGACTAAGGCACCGAGGCTCCGAGCCCTGGAAGTTAATCGAGCGGCTCTTCGTCGCTATGAGAAGGAGCTCGAGGAGATGGGATTAGCATTCCTCTTACTTCCTTGGTGAGGAATGGTCTCCTCGAAACTGGTACACGAGTTGAAGGTTTGTAAACAGCATCCGACCGATGACATCTATGGGCGACTTTGTAACTGGACCGAAGATCACTGGTCCGGTGTCTTGGGAGTTGACGATGCATGTCGGAGAGACGATCTTCTCTTCGACAGCATCTCTGCTGCAGCTTCGCCCGAAGGAGTGAAGAACTTTCCCAAACTCTTCAAGGAATTACCGCAGGCGAAGACCGAAGAGCTCAAGACTGTGACATCGAAGAAGGAGGGGCTTCTTCGGCAGAAGATGGATCGCGAGAAAGAACATGAGAAGGTTCTTTCTCTGATGAAGAAGGACTTGGATGAGATGCGCGGACAGTGAAACAGGTACCAAGACACCGTCGCCGCTATGACGAAGGAGGTCGAGGATTTGAAGCAGCGCGTCATCAAGGCCGAGGAGCTGGGCGCTCAACTTCGGAGTAGGATCGAGCCAACTTTGAAGAACTACTTCGCCGTCGAATTGTACACCGAAGAGCTAGGATTTCTTCGCCAGATTAGAGAGGAGTTTGTAGCTGCAGATGCAGAGGGTACCTCAGCCAAGAACCGAGTAGCTAGGCTAGGCCAACGGGTAGTTAGGGAGCTTAGGGAGGTTAGAGCAACCGTAGAGTTCTCAGTTTGCGAGATAGGTAGAGAGTTAGCGATAGGAAGCGGTGTTGTTCCTGGTGTCGTTTCGGACACAGGACCTTCATCCGACGGGCCAGGAGTACTCCCGACTTCTTAGGACGAAGATCCGTCATCTTCGAGAAATTCTGTATATAAGCGTTGTGTTGTTCGTACTCAGCACCTTTTTGTGTTTATCATTTTTGCATTTTCTATTTCCTGAGTTTGCGGAGCCATTGAGTGTTTGTCTACTTCGAGGATTTACCTACGAAGTATTGTAGTTTGCTGTGGTAGGAATTAGTCTGGGTGCCGAAGGATTTGCTGTCGACATTTGAAATCAGAGTAGAACGTCTACGGCGAGGACTGAGAATAGACCAGCATCTGCGAAGTTAGTTTGCTACGAAGACGTTTTTGGCGAAGTTGACTTCGGAAGAAGTTGTTCTTTGGTGAGAACATTTTGGAAGAAGTTCAATCTGGTACTTTGGCGGAAGAAGAGTCTTCTTCGGCAGAGTTTTCCGAGAGCAGTAGTAGTGAAAGTAACTTAGTGTGAAGATACTTAGCGTTTATTGTGTTAGAGGCTACCTAGTAGCACTTCAGCAGTACTTCCTCGTGTGACATTTCCGTCCGTGGCTATGTTTCTCTGTTGTTCATCTGTTTCTTGAGGTCCCTGACCTGTTTAGTATCTGTTATGTTATTTGTCAGGAATTATCAACTCTGTCTTGTTGGATAGACCTGAGTTTGATCTCTACCGGGATTGATTTCTGCCCGTGAGAATAAAAGACAACCATAAAGAATCACCTTTGTCACATGTTTACTACTTTTGGATGATCTTTACTTGCATCTCTGTTGGTTCGATCTTTAAATTACTACTTTCGAGCATCTTTTGGTTTTCTTGTGTGTTACATATAGAAGACTGAATAAATTTTGGCGCCGCTGCCGGGATGCGAATGCTGAAATTATCCAAGATCAGTGAACAGAAGTCCAGAGATATGTATGTCGACGGGCAAGCCTGATCCTCCTGGAGACGTGTAATCTGAGAGAGATAGGAGGCGAGAAAGACGAGCAGATTACCGAGAACAGATTCTGAAAGAAGCTCGTCAGTTAAAAGAAGAGCATAAGAAAAGAGAACGAGGTTGGAGAACACCTAACTCAAAGGAATGGAAGAAGAAGGAACCAATCTTTGGTGAATCAAGTTCACCCCGGACACCAAAGTCATTACCTCCAACTCCTCTCGAATCTGCTCAAAGAGAACTTGACTTCGAAGAAGTTACCACTCGACTAAGTGCTGAGACTGAACATCCACAAAGTGAAGTAGGGTGGAAACCTTTTCCCGAAGTCAATACTGTTTTATATCCGCAGTTGTTTACTCCTGAACCGGAGATAGGAAGTACTTCTACAGATCAAGATCAGTTTACTTCTTCAAATGAAGAAGCTGCAACTAAGGCAGTAGAAGCTGCTACTACCTTAGTGGAATGTTTACAGGCGCAAGAACTTATCCCTCAAGCACTGGTACGGGAGATTCTTCCGTTAACTCCAGTAGCTCAGAAAAACAGCGCTGCTCCTTACTTACAGCCAACCACAGGACCGTCTTTATTCAAGAAGAGACAAGCTCAAGCAGCTGCTGCTGCGGGTATTGTCTTTGCTGTCCTTGTTCAAGCTGCAGTACCAGCGCCGATTCCAGCACCTGCCAAGATAGCAACTCAAGTTCCAAGAACTCCATTCGTTCGAAGCATGGTAGGCCAACCCATCACGAAGCATGGTTACCCAAAATTCAGAGGAGGATCTTCAGATGACGATGAAGATGCAGATGCTTACATTAAACTGTTTGAATATGTATCTGTCACTAATAAGGAAGATGCTGAACCAGATCGTCTGCGGATCTTTCCAAGTCTTCTAAGGAAGAGAACACGTAGCTGGTACAATCACGCAAACAGAGTATCAGGAGACATCGATACTTGGGACAAGCTGAAGACGAAATTCTTAGAGCGGTTCCGGGAAATTGGGTACAATCGCCAAGTATTGGGGAAGCTGACCGGACTGGTCAGAGGGAAGAAAGAGAGCTTAAAAGATTATGTCCAAAGAATTTACAATCTACTGGACAGAATTCCGAGGATGGGAACAGCCAACCCATACTCTATGGATCAAGCTACGGAGTGGCTAGTTACGGGCTTACCAATTGAAATGGAGATTTGGTGTCGTCGAGGAAAGATGGATGCCATTGAAGAAGTTGTTGCTTCAGCAGAAGCATTCGAAGCATCCACCCTCGGAAGTAAAGGAGGATGGATAAAAGGGAAGAAGAAGGGGAAGAAAGAAAAGAAGGAGAAGAAGGAAGAGAAAACGACTCGAAGGAGGAAGCACCGGAAAAGTCATCGAGAACCTTCTTCCTCCGAGGAATCGTCTGACGATGAGTCTTCATCGGCCGAAGCCGAAGAGTCTTCATCGGCGAGCTCATCTTCTTCGAGCGAAGAAGAACGAAGGATGAAACGAAGTTCTTCGTCTAAGGAAAAGAAGAGTTCGAAAGACAAGAAAGGCAAAGCAAAAGGGGATACTAATCAACTAATGGAGGAGATGATTAAGGGATTCGCGGACCTAAAAGTGCAGATGGTACGATCTCCTGAAAGGAGAAAATCACCTGCTACATCCCGTCCAAGTTTATGATGTACGACGTGTGGTAAGCCAGGACATGCTAATACGGAATGTAACAGCAATAGAACATTTCAGGCACAGTCACTCGAATGGGCACCAGCGTTCGAATCATATTATAGTTCCTTCTTTGTAGAAACTCCGGACGAAGTATATGGAGTACAGACGAACACACCTCCACCACCACCAGCAATCACCCCAATTCAACCCATACGGATTCAAAGGTTTGCACCAAGAGAGAGGGCCATAAATGTATCTCAGAAACGTTTGATGAGTCCGCCAGGAGCAAATAAACCACCACCCCATGGGTCTTTTTTTAATTGTGGCAGTTTGAACATTGGTCACCAAACTGTCCTCATCCAAAGAAATCGTTGAGATATGTAGCACTCTGTGGAAAATGTCATCAACCAGGACATGCTACAGCAGACTGTACTAACCCACCCGTAGAGAAAAGGGGGGTTCGCTTTGATCCCAAAATAGAACGTCCTGCGGAAGCCCAGCTGCACAAGGTGGACTTGGAAGAATGGAAAGCCGCTGGAGATGAAGGATGGCCACCAAAAGAAACTTGGGTTTGCAAAGTGGACACCAGAAGCTCTTTCGAAACAAAGCGGAAAGCGGAAGAAGCACCTTTAAAGACGCAATCGAAGAAAGAGTTGAAGAAGCAGAAGAAGGCGCAGAGAAAGCGAAGAAGAAGAAAGTTGAGGAGGATACAGAGGAAGAGGAAGAAGAATCACTGAAGAGTGTAAACCCTCTGAGACTACCAGTTGACATTACAAACGAAGTCCGTGAACTCCTGAAGAATGAGTTAGTAAGAGCAGGAACTTCGGCAAAGGAAGCTGATACAACTTCGGCCGAAGTCCCAGACCGAACTACTTCGTCCGCACCAAAGATTTTCCGTACTTCGCCTACTGAAGTCAGAACCTCGGCCAAGAACGAGGAGGTTCCGAAGAAGCACAGTCGACCGGAACCTGTGAAGAAAGAACCTGTGGCAACACCACACTATGATGTGGTAGCTGATTTAGAAACACAGAAGGCTAACATAAGTTTCAAACAACTGATTGAAGATAACAAAATTTACAGAAAATTGTTACTTCAAGCACTGAAGAAACCCACTAAGATAAGAAGATCAAAGTTACCTTCTCTGTTTCATATCGAGGCAGAAGACCTAGGATCTCCAGAAGTGGAAGTGGAGGTTGCAGGTTGTGTGATCAGGAAAGTGCCAATTGATTCCGGATCGGGAGTCAACATAATGACAGAAGACACGGCATACGCGTTGGGTTTCAGCAAGTTTGAAGAAACTCAGCGGGTGTTACGGCTGGCAGATCAAACGAGAAGACGACCACTTGGGCTTTTGCGCAACATTCCCACCTTAATAGGCGGGATTTCTTTTAAACTTACTTATGTTGTGCTGCGCCCTTTAGTTAAGTCTGGTTATCAGATTTTGATTGGGAGGCCATGGTTGTATGGTGCCAAGGTACTAACGGACTGGTACCGGCACCGGTTACAGTTCAAAGATCCACAGAAACCAACTGACAAGACTGTGATGGTTTCTTGGAAGTAGATAACACATCAGGGCGAAACAGATTCGACTGATGCTGGGTACACTTCAGGATCTGATTCATCAACAAGCAGCTCAGGAGAAAAGAGAGGAGACCCTTATTCGATGGTCAACTATCTACAGTGCTATGAGATTGATGAAGAAGAGGATATGAACGAAGCCGAATAGCAATCACAGCTAGGTCACGGGAGTGCAGAGACCAGTCATACAGATGGTTTAGTCCTTCCAGGAGCATCCCAAGACCTAGTCATAAGCGAAGGTAAGAGCCTAAAAATTTTTGTGGTGGTACAAGGAGAAGAGTTGGAAGTGTATCGTCAGATGCTGATCCACACCAAGATGTCTTCGCCTGGACTGTGAAGGACATGAAGGGAATACCTGCACAGTGGGGAGAACATCGTATCGATCTCATTGAAGGATCAGTACCTGTACGACATCGACAATACCGACTCAATCCAAAATATTCTCTGATGGTTAAAGACGAGATAGATAAGTACCTAAAGACAGGTATTATTTTTCCTGTATTAAGCAGCGAATGGGTAGCACCCATAGTAGTGGTACCTAAGAAGCAAACAAGAAAGATAAGAGTATGTCAAGATTTCAAAAAGCTTAATGCAGCAACAAAGAAAGATGATCATCTTTTACCATTTACTGATATCATTTTGGATCATGTATCTGGAAAGGAATGCTACAGTTTTCTGGATGGGTTTTCAGGGTATAACCAAGTGTCCATTAGAGAGCAAGATAAGGACAAGACTACCTTCACAACAGATTGGGGCACTTATGCTTATCACAAGATGCCTTTTGGACTATGCAATACACCAGCTACCTTTCAGAGGATGATGACCTCAATCTTTCAAGATTATTTGATAAAACTTCTAGAGATTTTTATAGATGATTTTTGTGTTTTTGGCACACGTGAAGAACATGCAGCGTGTTTAGCCAAGACTTTTCAGAAATGTAGGGAAGCCAGACTTGCATTACACCCTCAGAAGTGTTTCTTCGTGATGACTGAAGGAATACTTCTTGGACATAGAGTATCAGGCCGGGCATAGAAGTAGATGTAGAGAAAGTTCGGGTAATACTCTCCCTGCAACCCCCTACTGACATCAGCGAGTTGAGAGCCTTCCTAGGACATGTTGGATATTACAGAAGGTTCATCAAAGACTACGCCATACTTGCTACACCACTGACGGAACTGCTAAAGAAGACGACAGAATACCATTGGCACGAGAAGCAGCATGAGACATTTGAAACGCTGAAGAAGAAGTTGGCAGAAGCACCTGTCATGCGACCACCAGATTGGGAGAGACCTTTTCAAGTGTATGTAGACACTTCTGCGTTTGCTATTGGAGTGGTACTCAGTCAGAAGGATGATGAGAAGAGGGACCACCCAATCTACTATGCGAGTAGACAACTTTCAGCAGCAGAAAAGAACTACACCACTACCAGCATTAAGAATGATGTACTCAGTAAAGAAGTTTAGACATTACCTCCTTGGCTATGAGTTTGTTTTTCATGTGGATCATTATGCGTTGAAGCATCTGGTGCAGAAGTCAGACTTGTCAGGACGCATAGCAAGATGGATGTTGCTACTTTAGGAATTCACTTTCACAGTTCAGACCAGACAAGGAATTCATCATGAGAATGTTGATTACTTGTCTCGACTAAGGACGGGAGAACGAGTGGATACAATGGCAGATGATTTTCCAGATGAGGAATTGTTTCAGCTGACAGTAGCACCTGCTACAAAGTACTATGACCTGTACATATATTTACAGACTTTGCAGTGCCCAGAAGAAATGGATGCTGAACAGCGAACAGTCTTCATACATCAGGCGGGACCCTACGAGTTGAAGAATGGGATTCTGTTTAAAAGAGGACCTGATGAAGAACTTCGAAGATGTCTGGAAGTGCATGAGATACCACAAGTGGTGGGAGCACTACACTCAGAACCTGAAGGCGGACACTATGCACTGAGGAACACTATGAAGAAGATCTTCTCATCTGGATACTGGTGGCCGACAATGTACAAAGATGTTCATGAGATCATCAAGAAGTGTGATAACTGTCAACGAGTGGGTAAGCCTACGCCAACCACTCAGTGGCCGTTACATCCAATACTCCCATTAGCACCATTCGAGAAGTGGGGGATTGATTTTGTAGGACCTATACAACCTGCAACACGCCGCACTAGAAGAAGGTACATATTGATAGCTACTGATTATGCAACGAAGATGGTTGAAGCAGCAGCTACCAAGAAAGATGATGTAGCCACTGTGGCTGAGTTTCTGTACACACAGATCATTACTCGATATGGATGCCCATTGGAGTTGGTGAGTGACCGAGGTACACATTTTTTAACAAGATGATAGAAGAACTGACAGACTACTTTGGTATAAAACACCAGAAGAAAACACCGTACAATCCAAAAGCTAATGGATTAACGGAGAAGTCTAATGGAGTGTTGTGCAAGATTCTGAACAAGGTGACAGTGAATCATGCATATGATTGGGATATAAAGTTACCAGCTGTCTTATGGACGTTTCGGAATGCAGAAAAGATAACGACCCATCAGACACCCTTTTTCCTAACATATGGTATGACACCGATCATGCGAGTTGAATTTGATGTACCTACTTACAGAATCTTGTTTGAAGATACATTGTCAGTGGAGGAGAGCCAACTGTTACGACTCAAGAATCTGATGACCCTTGAGGAAGACCGTGAAGAGTCTAAACGACTAACGGAGATCATTCAGATGAAGCGGAAAGAGAAGCACGATAAGAAGATCCGCAAAGTGGACATCAAAGATGGTGATTTAGTACTGCTGTATGACAGTAGGTACACCAAATTTCCAGGGAAGTTACACTTACGTTGGATGGGCCCTTATAAAGTAACGCGTCATTATAATAATGGTTCGGTTCAGTTGGATAATGTCGCGCCCCTCATTCTCAAGATCGGGCGCAGACGCGAACAACAGAACCCTAGTGGACTTGCGCTAGGTTGTGAACGCTGCGAGTAGGACTTAACGGCTTGGCCGGGAAGTCGGGATTAGATGAACCCTAAGTGGTTCTCTGAACCAAGGTTGGAACCTTGGGTTAGGACATAAGGGCCTACCGCAAGAGGGCCCCAGACGAACGCTGACCTAAGGAGGCGAGTCTGCGAACGGGCTGAAACATGAGTCTCAGACATAGGTCTGAGACGTGGGTCCGAGACGTGGGTCCGAGACGCAGACGAACCACAGGGTTCGACCCTGGGTCTGGACCACAGGTTTTGGAAAAACTGCTAAGTGTTGGAGCTTCAGGGACGTTTTAGGTTGTGGACAGAGCTCCACATAAGATCTCGAGGCGAGTGAGGTATCATTGGAAAGATCTCGTCGAGAGCTTTCCAGTGATATATAACACTCCTCGATCTGACCTCCGAGCTAGAAGTTATGGCCGAACCACAATCGGGTTGTGGTATAATTTTCAGGGACCAAAGAGGAGGGCGGGCCGTCGATCCCCAGAAGTATATATGAGGGGGGCTCGATGCCTGGGTGGGCCAGGACGAGTCACCCGACCCCAGGGTTCGGCGGGCGGACTCTGGGGGCATGAGGTGATGGCTGGGCCAGTTCCGAGGCACGTTCCGATCTAGACTTGGACGTCTAGACTTAGGATCGATGTAAGGGCTGGGGCAAGACTAGAGAACGAGTCGGCGGGTTAGACCACCATTCGGGAGCCTAGACCCAGACGAACATCACGGGCGGTTGGGCCGCTAGGTGTGCTGGAGGTACCGTTTAGGACCCTGGACTTTATGGGAAGTCCGCCCCAAGTCATATTGTGACTTGCTCATGTTTGGGACCGACTTAGACGGATCTAAGTCGGGACTTAGGATTGCTGAGCTTGATGGTTAGGGAGACGGTCCGACTCCGGTCCGGACCAAACAGAACTAAGGTAAGTGGTGCATGGACACTAACTTGCGATTATGTTTGCAGGTTAGTGGTGTAAAGTTTGCGACCTACTGAGCTAGAGCTTCCGCTGGCGCAACAAGGCGGTAGGTGCTCGAAAAGTGGTATCAGAGCCGACGCTTCGGTGAGCGAGAACTTGAGGTAGCGGCTGAAGGCTGGACGCTTGAGGAGGGACGCAAGACACGACGCAGATCAGCGTTTCTAGGTGAACACTTGGAGCGATGGCCGAGGACGGACAGAGTTCCAGGAGGAAGACCAAGAAACGAGGAGCGGCTAACGGGAGCAGATCGACTCGAGCTAGCCCCGAGGCACAGGCAGGAGACGATAACCGACAACCTTCGCCCCAACGTCAAGGGAGCCCTGTACCAGCTGCGGCACCGGTGCAGCAAGATGGAGTCTTGCCAGCGGTGCCCAACGATTCAGACGCGGGAAGTCAAGGAGCTCTGTATGCAGAACTCATCAAGATGATGAAGACCATGCAGGAGGGTATGGCCTCCAGGGACAAACGTATCGCCGAGCTTGAGGCAGGCCAAGGAAGTTCCTCGTCTACCAGGAAGCTTTGTAAGACGAATTTGCCGACCCCGTTTTCAGGTATAGGACGGGCTCGCAAGGTTAAGGATTTCTTAACTGAGTTGGATCTATACTTTGAGGCGCAACAGGCTAAGGAGTCTGACAAGGTGAGAGCGGCGGTTACGTTCCTGAAAGACCATGCGCTTCTCTGGTGGACTGCATACAGGGATGAGCATGCCTTGACCGTCTCGGCGCTTAGTTGGAAAGAGTTCAAAGAGTTGCTTGCAGGACGATTCACTCTGGAGTATCAAAGGATTCGGGACGGTGTTGAGTTGGTGAGACTGAAGCAGACGGGGACCTTAAGCGCTTATGTGCGCGAGTTCAGTGCCAAGCTGGATTCGTTCTCCAAGTGGACTGAGGAGACCAAAATATGTATATTCATTGGGGGACTCAAGTCTAGCTCGGAGAAGGCTCTCTTTCGGATGCCAAAGCTACCAGAGACAAGTGCCGAACTTTTGAAGCTAGCGGAGCGAATTGGGGACGACGAAGTCCAGCAGCAGAAACCTTTTGAACCACGCAGCACGGATAAGTTCCAGAAGAAGAACAAGGGCTTCAAGCGACAGTGGGATGGGGGTGAGAAGGATCGGAAGGATACTTCTGTCCTGGCAGCAAAGCGGCAGCAAACAGGAGTAAAACCTAAGGGACAAACACCTCAGAAGGGCAATGGCGCTAAGTTTACTTGCTACAACTGTGGCGAGGCGGGCCATATTGCTAAGGGGTGTACAAAACCTAAGGTTAGTAACTGTAGCATGAATGCGTTTGTTGCAAAGGACTTGTTGGAGGACCAGATGACTGTGACCTTGAGAACCACGAAGAAGACGCCAAGATTGATGTTTCTACAAGCCAAGGTTGCTAACCGTGATGTTACTTTTCTTGTGGACACAGGAGCGACTCACTCCTTCATAAGTCCAAAGTTGGTGAAGAAGTTGGGCTTGTCTACCTCCAAGGCAGACAAGCCTATTCAGGTGCGCTTTGCCAAGGGCAAGATGTACCAAACTTCTGAAGTAGCCTTGGACGTACGATTTGCTTGTGGGAAGTTGGAGTTCACAGAGAACTTCACGGTATGCGAGATGGATGACATCCATGCGGTTTTGGGGAATACTTTCTTGGATAGGTTCGACGTGGAACTTAGACGAAGACCTTTGAGGTTGAATGTCAGAGTTAAAGGACGGAAGCTGGGAGTGAGGCTGATCCGGAAGGCGCGGAAGATTGATGACTTTGCAGTGAATTTGATCAAAGGCAAACAGATGGACTTCAACGACGGGGTCATGTGTTTGATGCGGGTTGCAGATTTGATGGCGGGTGACGGACAAGAGGAAACATCAGGGGATGCGACTAAACTTCCGAAGGTGCTTCGCGAAGTGATTAAGGAGTTTGAGGATGTCTTGACGGATGAGTTACCTGCTGAGTTACCTCCAAGGCGGGTGGCGGATCACAAGATCGAGGTCTTGCCAAGATCAGAACCACCTTCCAAAGCCCCTTACCGACTCAATCAGGTGGAACTCCTCGAGTTGAAAAGACAACTCGGCGAGCTATTAGCGCGGGGATATATTCGAACCAGCAAGTCACCTTATGGAGCCCCAGTTCTTTTTGCAAAGAAGAAGGATGGGAAGTTACGACTCTGCGTAGATTATCGTGCACTCAATAAGGTGACGGTGAAGAATAACTATCCCTTGCCAAGGATAGATGACCTCTTTGATAGGTTAGCGGGCGCAAAGTACTTCAGCAGGATAGACTTGAAGTCAGGATATTACCAGATCCGGATAGCCGACCCAGATGTTGAGAAGACCGCTTGTCGAACCAGATACGGATCGTTTGAATTCGTGGTGATGCCATTTGGACTCTGCAACGCCCCTTCGACGTTCACTACATTGATGAACACAATTTTTCGCGAGGAGATGGATGAGTTTGTCATCGTTTACATCGACGACATCTTGATCTACTCCAAAACCTTGGAGTCGCACGCGGAGCAGCTAAGGGTGGTGTTGACGAAGCTGCGGGAGCATAAGCTGTTTGCCAACATTGACAAGAGTGAGTTTGGTTTGGAGCGCATTAACTTCTTGGGACATGTCATTAGTGCAGAAGGAGTCGGACCGGATATGCAGAAGGTGGATGCGATTGTGACTTGGGAGCCTCCGACTACAGTGAAGGGGATGCGGCGATTCTTAGGATTGGCGCAGTTCTACCGCAAGTATGTGAAGGGGTTTTCAAAGATCGCGAAGCCGCTGACAGACTGGACGGGAAAAGACGCACAGGTAAGTTGGACCAAGGAGGTGGATGATGCGTTTCAAACGATCAAAACTATTTTGTCAAAGGCGCCAGTATTGAAGCTGCCGGAGTTCGACAAACCATTCGAGGTGCACACGGACGCGAGCGACTATGCGATTGGCGGAGTGTTGGTGCAGGATGGAAAAGCTGTAGCGTACGAAAGCAAGAAGCTATCCGGGACAGAGAGTCGATGGCCGACTCACGAGAAGGAACTGTTTGCGGTGGTCCATTGCTTGAGGAAATGGCGGTATTATTTGGGACTTCACAAGACCCAAGTGTATACTGATAACATTTCGCTCAAGTACTTTGAGACACAAGATCGGGTGACGCCAAAGCAACTGCGGTGGCATGATACCTTGGCGCTCATGAATGTGGAATTAATCCACAAAGCGAGAAAGGACAATGTGGTTCCTGACGCCTTGAGTCGCAAGGAGGAATATCTTCCATCGTCAACACAGATTTTGCGAGCTATGTATCCTAAGGAGTCAGACTTGGAGAGGCGAATACGTGAAGGTTACATGGGCGACGACCAAGCGAAGGAGTACCTGGAACAACTCAAGCGAGGAGTGAAGTTGCAGAACATGCAGCTAAGACATGGTTTACTCATGTTCAAGCAAAGTCGGGTTTATGTGGGACAAGGAAAACTTCGGACTAAGTTACTCAAAGAATGTCATGATGCGCCCTTATCAGGACATAAAGGAGAAAAGTCCACTTTAGCAGTGGTAGCTAAAAAGTTTTATTGGCCCCACATGAAAGACGATGTTGCCCACTTTGTGAAAACATGTGTAACATGTCAAGCGAACCGCGTTTCTTATGAGAAGAAACAAGGGTTGCTTCATCCTCTGCCGATTCCAGCCAGACCTTGGGAAAGCATTAGCATGGACTTCATTACCTCTCTGCCTGACTCGAATGGATACAACGCGATTTTTGTGATAGTTGATCGGTTTAGCAAACTAGCGAAGTTTGCTCCGACCTTGGATACTGCAACAACGTTCACAACTTCTCGGTTGTTCCTAGATACTTGGTGGCGTTCACATGGATTACCTCGGAGTATCATTTCAGATAGAGACTCTAAGTTCACAAGTGCCTTTTGGAAACACTTATTCCAAAAATTGGGGACTAAGATAAAATTTAGTACCGCCTTTCATCCGGAGACAGATGGGCAAACGGAACGAGTGAACTCGGTTCTGAATCAATACTTGAGGAATTATGTGAGCGCGGACCAAAGTGATTGGGCGGAGTGGCTCAGTCTTGCGGAGTACTGCTACAATTCCACGAAGCATTCAGCAACCGGCGAATCGCCTTTCTTGCTGGCTTACGGACGTGAGCCAGAAGGGCCTCTTGACTTGACTCTTGCAGGGAGTTCTACATCGGCACGACCAAGAACACGGCAAACGTCAGCTGAAGAGTTGATGGCGGCAATGCAGCGGCGCGAGGAACAAGTAAAGAAGAACCTCGAGAAGGCGCAGCAACGGTACACGAAGCAGGTAAACAAGCATCGGCGGCAAGTGAAGTTTCAAGTGGGCGAAGAAGTATGGTTAAGTACAAAAAACTTCACACTTCCGAAGGAAATATCGGCGAAGTTTTCATCGAAGTTTGCGGGACCTTTTGTCATTGTCAAGAATCCGCACGAAGACGTCTATACCTTAGACCTTCCTCGCGAGTGGCAGTTGCATCCGACTTTTCATGTTTCTTTACTAAAGAAACACTTCAAGGATGATTTGCGACCGGAGCGCAAACAGGTTCTTAGGCCTCAACCTGATGTCGTGCAAGGCGAAGCAGAATATGAGGTGGAGTCCATTTTGCGATCTCGGCGTAAATCAAACCGGATGGAGTACTTGGTCAAATGGCGTGGTTACCATTTGAAGGAAGCAACTTGGGTGCCAGAGGAAGATCTCGCACATGCGAGCGAAGCATTGGACCTCTTCAAGCAGAGACAAGGACAACAAGGGCGTTAGGAAGATGAGGACATCTCCTTCCAGCGAGGGGTGAAGAAACGACGAACCATACGAGTAGCAACTTGAGGCGATTTGGGCCGATGGACTTTGTAGCTTTGACTTGTGTTTGGAAATAAAGATTTTGTTTCTTGAAAATTTGTCTAAGTGTATTGGTAGTGCATGGCTATGACTAGTTCTGATCAGATGCCTAGGATGTTGTCAAGAGGAGGAACGAAGCACACTCAAAGGAAGCTAGCTGGTTTGGATAAGCATCTAAATCAGGACTAAGTCTTGATGTCAAGACTTAGGTTTGCCGTAGCGTTGGCAAAGCGAGTATGAACTTTCATACTTGTCTTGGGGCTTGGGGTGATCTTGCTTTGCGGTTTTCTAACTGCAAAGTAAACTTAGTCGCGCGTCTAAGTCAAATCAGATTGCGACCGGAAAGTGAGTTTCGGGGGACCTTGTAAGTAGGTGTGAATACTTATAGTTAGCAAGTTAGAGTCTTAAGTAGAATGTTTAGAAGTTGCCAACTAGTTTTGTTTAGGGTAAGCCAAAAAGGTAAGGCTTTTCCCGAGGCTAGTTGGAATTTTCTAAGTGTTCTAGCGACAACTTAAGACTCAAGCCAAGAAGAGAATTGCGGGTTAGCTACCAGAACGCAATTCTGACGCCAAGGGGTTGGCTACCCATTTTGAACTTGGTGTTAACTTAAAGGATCATTGTTGATGAGGGCATCAACCTCCAAAGCGGGGGTGAGTGTCGCGCCCCTCATTCTCAAGATCGGGCGCAGACGCGAACAACAGAACCCTAGTGGACTTGCGCTAGGTTGTGAACGCTGCGAGTAGGACTTAACGGCTTGGCCGGGAAGTCGGGATCAGATGAACCCTAAGTGGTTCTCTGAACCAAGGTTGGAACCTTGGGTTAGGACATAAGGGCCTACCGCAAGAGGGCCCCAGACGAACGCTGACCTAAGGAGGCGAGTCTGCGAACGGGCTGAAACATGAGTCTCAGACATAGGTCTGAGACGTGGGTCCGAGACGCAGACGAACCACAGGGTTCGACCCTGGGTCTGGACCACAGGTTTTGGAAAAACTGCTAAGTGTTGGAGCTTCAGGGACGTTTTAGGTTGTGGACGGAGCTCCACATAAGATCTCGAGGCGAGTGAGGTATCATTGGAAAGATCTCGTCGAGAGCTTTCCAGTGATATATAACACTCCTCGATCTGACCTCCGAGCTGGAAGTTATGGCCGAACCACAATCGGGTTGTGGTATAATTTTCAGGGACCAAAGAGGAGGGCGGGGCCGCCGATCCCCAAAAGTATATATGAGGGGGGCTCGATGCCTGGGTGGGCCAGGACGAGTCACCCGACCCCAGGGTTCGGCGGGCGGACTCTGGGGGCATGAGGTGATGGCTGGGCCAATTCCGAGGCACGTTCCGATCTAGACTTGGACGTCTAGACTTAGGATCGATGTAAGGGCTGGGGCAAGACTAGAGAACGAATCGGCGGGTTAGACCACCGTTCGGGAGCCTAGACCCAGACGAACATCACGGGCGGTTGGGCCGCTAGGTGTGCTGGAGGCACCGTTTAGGACCCTGGACTTTATGGAAAGTCCGCCCCAAGTCATATTGTGACTTGCTCATGTTTGGGACCGACTTAGGCGGATCTAAGTCGAGACTTAGGATTGCTGAGCTTGATGGTTAGGGAGACGGTGTCGTAGCGAGAGCCTTTCCTTTGAACAAGGGCGTACTTTCTGGCTGTGGTTAGCGGTCGATGCACAGCAGAGCAACTAGTATCTCGTAGATTTCTCTCTAATTTCCTCGATAACTAAGCACTTTCTTTCTCTCAGTAAAGGGTCAAGATAACTACACGAAAACGTTGGATGATCATGGGCACGACAAACGGGATATGTGATGACATGATCTCTCGGTAGTACTCCTCTCCGAAGTTTCGCACTACTAGGGCTTCGTACATGGCTTTGGGTCGACAGATGTGTCTTATCTCGCACTGGGTGTTAAAGTTTACAGGAAGGAGCTGATTTAGATCCATCTTGCGTTAGATGAGGATAAAGACGGTGAGATCCCATTCTTGGCCGTAAGTGACAACGGGTAAGATCACAGGGACAGGCGAGAGCATGACTTGCGCGGTAAAGTTATGCCCGAAGGACCCTATCAAAAACTGCTGGAAATGAACTCGTTCTATGTACATCAACTTAATCTGGAAAGGGTTTCGAAAAGGGAATCTGGGCGGTAAGTAGAGTCCTTCGTCCATCTCTCACAACATGTGCACTCCAACTACAAAGGTATCTCGATTCATAAAAATCTGATACAATCTCATAGGATCACCACGATTTCTCCACGAACAATCTCTTGGATTTCTCAAGATCGAATTCCCCCCACACAGGTCACTCCCCTCTGCTTAAAGGTTTCGAACCCCCACAGAAGGATAGGTGCAAGTCCCCTAACAGAACAACCCCAGCCACACGGACCGATGAGGTGGCACACATGCACATCGCATGTTTGGTGCCGTCATACTCATCCACGTGTAGGTCGTCTGGTTGAAAGGTTCTAATGCATGCACCGTAACGTGTCCTAATACAAGAGACTAGGCTAGATAGGAAGTCGACTTTACAGGTCAAGGATCGCACTTTGCCACGTTGAGTGCGAACCTGACAACCACATGATGTGGTTACAACGTAAGTCGCTAAAGTCTCATCTACGCCTAGAATACACCCCAAAGCAACACAAACGTCACACTGGACGCTTCTCTGCCAGCTGCCGTAACAAGACTCGAGACCTAGAGTAGATATCGTTGCCGATACAACGCGGCAGAGAAAACAGCGAACTTTCACACATGATAGATACAGATCTACAGTTCAGTCTCCTCTCAAACTTGCCACGTAGGTAGGATACTAAAATCTCTACTTACAGGTCAAATTTCAGGAAGATCTGACGGCTAGATCTCCTCCCACAATTAACACAAATCCACAGAAACTAACACGCACTTCCAATCTCAGATTCATGACAGAAGCTTCTTCGCCTAAATGAACCGTCCACTTCCACTCCAACTTCCTGTGCTATCAATTCAGAAGGTAAACTCACTACACAGGAAATTTGAGCCGATTTGACCGTTCTGATCATCCTCCATAAATCTGCAAACTCGCTGCTCCAGATTGACAGCTTTCTGCACCCCGTCGCCTTCAAATCGCCATTGCGCTCAATCCGCAGAACATCCGGTGGTGAAATTTGTGGTCAGAGCTTCAGCAACTGACAGACTACAAGCTCATGAAATCTGGTCTCAATCTGACGGTTCAATCACTCAAACCCCTTAATATTACAATCGGAAGAGAAAGCTATGTACTCCCATGTACTCCGATCACTCTATGAACTTCAAAATGCCATAACGTATGCTCAGGACCTCCAAATCGAGTGAAATTTGTGGTCAGATTGCTCCTCCCGTCGAGAGCTCTCCGCCCATGCCCTCTGATCTCCAAAATCCCTCGTCAAAGTGCCCCGATCTTTCCAGAGCGCATACTTAGGTAGATGACAAGTTACCTTCACTTTTTTGAGGACCAATGAGAAGTTAAAGGACTCAACCTTGTCCTTTTCTACCCCATGGAGAGCACCAGCAGATAATAGAGCATTCTAAGCTCATAAGAGCAATGTTTGGATCCCATTATACCACAACTTCTACAATTGTGTACAAAACGCACTTATACGTGTAATTTACATACTAACTGGTCCCACAACAGGACATTCACCCCCTCCAAAATTGCACATCCTCCGGTATGTGCCAACTTGTTATCCATAGTCATCATCGTATCCTTCATCGTGCTCTGAATTGTCAGGTTCATCATCATCTTCTCTCGCATAAGGTCTGGAAAGATGAGAATCAGACTCGAGAAGTTCATCGAAATCAAGAAATCCTTCACGTCTTCGGAAAACCTTGACCCTTTTACCAGCAATGGGTAACTTCAAGAGTGTACCATCCAATTCTCGCAAACTATATGTTGTGTTGTCGTGAACGACAACAACAACATAAGGACCAAACCAACGTCGTGCAAACTTCTTGATAGTGCTGTGTTGGTTATCCAAACTGTTGTCATATACTATGACCCAGTCACCTTCTCGGATCGGCTTCTTCCGCAGTCGATGTGTCTTGTCGAACCGCTCCTTGTTCTTCAACCTCGCCTCCTTGAGTTTGACCAATGCTTCTTCGAGGTCCTCCTCACGTCGCTCAAGCTGCTGAATTCGTAGTGCCAATAGTCCTTCCCTATCAGAACCATCCTCCCAAGGTAGACATACCCAAGTAGGAACGTCTCCTTCCGCTGGCATGATAGGTTTTTGACCGGTCATCAATTCTGTAGGCATGTAACCAGTGACAGTACTATGAGTAGTTCTATCAGCCCACAACGCAAAAGGAAGAAGTCTAGGCCAGCCCCCATGACGCCCCTTGCACGCTTTCACCAATGCTTGGATGATTGGTGGGTGCCCTCGTTCACTTTTCCCATTCGCTTCCGGATTCATCGAAGTGGTCAACTTCAATCGTATTCCATATCTGTTGAAGAACTCACGTGCTTCATCTGCATTCAACTCTCCTCTATCTGCACGGATTCTCCCCACGCTTCCATATCTAGAAACGATTTCTTCTAATATGAATCGACAGACAGGTTCAGTAGCTTTAGTGCGTAGAGCCCTCCCTTCTACAAAGTTAGATAGCTCTTCCCGAGCCAAAACTAAATGACGCATGTCCCAAATTCCTGGTGGCATGGCAACCAGATCCAAAACCCATTGGAAATGAATGGACAAGGGATACGTAGGTCTCAATCCATCCCTATACTGAATCTTGGATTGAAATTGACATTCAATGCATGACCCAACAAACTTCTCTACATCTCGATACAATCCTTTCCACCAATACCTCTCCTTGATCTTGGTAAAGGTTGCCCATGTACCTCGATGTCCTGCCCATAAGGTATCATGGAATTGTTCGAGTACTTGTTTCTTGGTCTCTGCATCATCCACTACTCTCAAGGGTACTCCATCTCTCCTCTTTGGCCTCTTCCACAGATATCCATCTCGTAATAGATAGCCATAGGCCTGATGTCGTATCTCCTTGAAGACTTTCTCCGTCCATTCTCCATACTTCTGAAGAGTGCTTAGATAGCGTCCGATTTCCTTGAGCCTCCCACAATACAATTCTTCCTTGAAAGGAAGAACACCATCCAAGCGACTCCGGTCCTCGCTTGATAGTTGTAGAACTTGCCCCTCCTCTGCATCATCTTCCTCCATATCTTCTGCCTCCATATCTTCTTCTTCAGAGTACCTAGCTCTAGACAACATGTCCGCCATCGAATTCATCTTCCCTGCTATGTGTCTCAACTCTGGATTCAACGACCTAACGTAAGCTATCCAACGTAACATAGCAATATCAGGCGTTGTGCAGTTTGCTATCATTCCCAACAAAGGTAAGCAATCAGTTTCAAGTAGTACATGTGCTCCAATGAGATACTCCTTCTCAGCTTTCATTGCAGTTACAACGCCCAGAGCTCTCTTTTGACTTGAGGGTATCTCCTTTGTCGATCTATAAGTATGCGAGCACCAAATCTTGTTGCAAACCTCTTTTCCTCATCATCATCCTGCCCTATTGCCCAACCTATAGCGATAGGACTAGTATCAACAGTAACGACTATGGGTCTACCACAATCATAGCTCAACTGTCGTAGAACTGGTGGTGATTTCAACGCTTCTTTTAGTCGCACCATAGCTACTCTTTGCTCCTCACTCCAAGTGAACCTTCTTCGCTTCCTCAACAGCTCATACAACGGTTCAGACATGTGACCAAAATGAGGAATCCACACTCGATAGAACAAACAAGCTCCCAAGAATCTCCTAACCTCTGTGGTGTTGGCACAATCTTTCATCCTCCCAATAGCATCAACCTTTGATGGGTTCGGACGTCGGCCAAAAGCTCCACAAAGATGACCAACCACAACAATCTCCGGAACTCCAAAGCTCGACTTCTCTGCTGAAAGAGTGAGATTTACCTCCTCAAGCCTTGTTAAGATCATCTCCACATCGTGAATATGATCAACCACAAATCTTCGACATCCATCCTCAATCAACTTCTCATCCTTGTCTTCGACCGCACACCCTTTCATAGGAATATCATCTATGAAAGGTATGGTCTTCTCCGGAATGAATTCTCTCAAAATCCTATTCATTGCATTTTGTACATGAGCAACAGAGTTTGTCGCTCCTTGCGGTAATGTGCACATCCTTACAAGCCCAAGCGGAGTACGCATGGTGGTGAGATCTCTGCTCTCCATTGCCAACTGGAACTGATCATACCCAGAGTATAAATCTCCAATCGAGTAGATAGCACGACCAGCAAAAGCTTCTGCAACTTCATCTACTATGGGTCTTGATCCCATGTTCCGAATAGTCACCTTGTTAGCATGTTGCATGTCTTGGATGAACCTAAGAGCTCCTGACTTCTTAGGTACAGTAAACCACCGACTCGAATAAGGTCCCATAGATGGCTCTAAAATACCCATGCGTATCTTCTCTTTCAACAATTCAACAAGCTTCGGCAACATAGCTCGTGGCACTGGTATAGGCTTCAAGTCCCAAGGCACATGTGGTACTGTGAAGATCACCATGGGTGCTACGACACTCGTATCTGCACATCCAATCTCTTCTGCACTGAAAGCAAAAGCCTTTCCATGCCTTCTCAACATCTCATGAAAACGCTTTCTCTCTTCCTCAGTGAGAAACTCACCCCCTCCAATCTGCAGTCGTTTGAGTGTCTCTTCTGTGAACCTGTGTCCTACTCTCTCTGAATCTCGCAGAACTGGTTCAGTCGATGCTCGTTCCACTTGCTTATTAGAGTCTTCAGGTAGTTGAGTAGCCACCGGCTTCACTTTACGCGCCACAGTCTTGTATTTTGTATGAACCTGCGCTTCTTGGTGATTCGTGGCTCTACTCCTTTCTAACTCCAACTCATGATCTCCTTTCATCTGAAGCTGAACCTTGTAGCCATCCTCGACGAATCTTGTAATCTCCTCATGTAACTCACGTGAACGGATCGCGACAAATCCATTAACCAAAGAATCGGTGCTTATAAACGACAAAACCTCCTCAAGAGTATCTTCAAAGCCCTCTTCTTCATACACCCCGTTAATGAACTCCTGATCTAACAAAACTCCTTGAGTTTTGAAGAGATCTTCCTGCTTCTTCACACATCGTCTTCGTACACTATCCATCTCTTCTACCACTCGAAATCTATTTACACATGTTTCAGAAAACTGAGCAAATCCACATTTAAACATCTCTTTTTCATCTTCTGGCACTAGCGGAAGGCTCTTTCTCCTATCAACACTCCCATACTCCCGCCCTACAGGAGTGCTAACTAAAAATCCGAGAACTCTTTGTCAGTCCTTAAGGGACTGTCCCTCAGCTTCTCTCTGTTCCTTTCATGACCCGTACGTACAGTAAGAAACTGAACCGCCCTCGTATCATCTTGACTTCTAATACGAGCATAATGAGATCCATCGTCCATTACTTTCGTCTCCATCCTAGACGCAGTAATATATGGTTGACCTAGGATCACAGGATAAGCAGCTACACTCTCAACAGAAAAGTTTTGTTCTATCTCTACATCTCCTATACGAGTTTTGACAGCTGGACAAGCACCAAAAAGTTCACCTCTTTGGTTGTTAGCAGCACGAAGAACCCATCCATGTCCTGTGTCGATTGGCCACTTCCCCTTCTCGTAAACGTTTTTGGACATGATATTAATCTCCGAACCGTGATCCACCAACGCCACTATAGTCTCTGACAAGTTACCCAGTCGGACCCTTGTCTCTGTGGTTGCCCGAGCCCAATATGCTCGAGAATAGTGACTCTCATGCTGCTTCTCGTCGTCATATTCTGCAGCACAGTCTGAAACTCTTGCCTCTCTTCCTTTCGACGCCTGTAGTACATGCTTTTGGGCAAATACGCGACCTAACTCTTCAACTTCTTCCCCAGTGATGTCAGTATCCAATGCTTTCACCATCACTGTATCTGCAATCATCTGCCTCTTTCTCTTGATCACATCTATGATCAACTCATGAAAGTCACGTTTTGCTATCCCTAAGGCCTCTCGCAAGGAAAATTCTATCTTTGCATCCAAAATTCTCTCTTCAAGAATCTCCTTCAAGTTGGTGCTGGTCTCGATATCAGACTGTAGTCTGTAGGTCGGTGCTTTACCTTTGCCCTTTGAAGAAGCTCCTTTGCCTTTCTCTCTCATCTCTGTGTCATAAATAGGAACATCAACCATAGGTTCAGATGTAGATGCCCCTTGAGACGTCGAAGGGATATCAGAAGGTGATGCCTCTTGTTGCCCTCTCCTCTTCGTGGCTCTGGCTCTCCTTGTAGCCTCCTCCGGATCAGCAACATCATCATCACGTCTCCTTTTCTCTTCCACAATCGCATCTTGCCAGCTTACATGCTTCTCTTGTACCAAGTAAGCCTTGACACACCCTGCCTCTACAGGATCATCCCATCCAGTAATGCGACGAATTGCCTCCGCACCTCGTAACATTACTTCTCGTGGAACTTCAACTACATCGCTCTTAACAGCTGCTACAATCGGTACATCTACTTCAATCGCAAATGTTTCTGGCTCTATTGTGCGTATCGCCGTAGCTATACCAACCTGACCTCTCACCAAACTCTTCATTCCTCCCTTACCAAAGTTGGTATTCAACGGCGCACCAGTTTGGGCGAGATGAATCTTTCCATCTCTAAAATTCACGACTCCGGTTCTGAGAGCTTCGGAAAACTCCTCACAATCTCGTCGTTGGTGTTCAGTACTGTCACACCAGATACATCTTCTAACAAAATTTCTGCTAGTTGAAGATGCATTGGTATCACCAGGACTTCGACTATGCTTTAGCTCTGCCATCTCTATCCTTAACTCTCTCAGACCCTTAACCAACTCATCGATTGCAGAATCTTCAATCTTGCTATTGGCAGGCTTGGGCAATGGAGCTAAAGAGACATCAGACCTCAAGGTTACAGCTCTACCTCTTCCACGTTTCTGCTTCGTGAGAATAGTAACAGCTTCCTCTACCTTTCTCCAGTCTGTGCTCACTCCTCCTTCTTCCCCCTTGTCTGCTAGCATCAAGAAAAGCTTGTCTTCTAGATTTTCATCAGCAGCTTCTAGAAAAAGTTCTGTCTTCCTTAAGTCAAGCGTCGTCCTCTCAGATGGAGACAATTGACAGAACCGTTTCTCAAACTCACGTAGTAACTCATTTGGCGTCATCTCATTCCCCGGACGCTGCTCTATCCACTCCAAGAACGTTCTCTTGGTTACTCTATCCGCATCATCATCAAAAAATTCACTCTTCAACCTCTGCTCATACTCCTCCCAAGAACTCGTACGTGCATCCTTCAGCTTTGTCACTTGACTACGGATCTCAGGTATCACAGCCAACTCGAAACTAGAAATCATCTCTGTCTCAGGCACACGATTTACCTCCATCTCACAAATATACTCCCGAACATACTTCGTGATGTTCCTTCCATCGAACCTCCCCAACTTCTTCACCACCGCTTGTAGAGCTCTCGTAGATTTCTGCTCCCCAACATCGCCTCCTTGTTGTTGTCTCAACAACATCGTCAATGCTCGAAGCAGATCGTCCGCTCCTCCTCCACTCGTCCCCATTGCTTCGGGAAGATTCATACTTGACGCTCCTCGGCAACAACTCACTCAACCACCTCAAAGCGTGCTCTCAGTGGAAGCACCAAATATGCCGTAGCGAGAGCCTTTCCTTTGAGCAAGGGCGTACCTTCTGGCTGTGGTTAGCGGTCGATGCACAGCAGAGCGACTAGTATCTCGTAGATTTCTCTCTAATTTCCTCGATAACTAAGCACTTTCTTTCTCTCAGTAAAGGGTCAAGATAACTACACGAAAACGTTGGATGATCAGGGGCACGACAAACGGGATATGTGATGACATGATCTCTCGGTAGTACTCCTCTCCGAAGTTTCGCACTACTAGGGCTTCGTACATGGCTTTGGGTCGACAGATGTGTCTTATCTCGCACTGGGTGTTAAAGTTTACAGGAAGGAGCTGATTTAGATCCATCTTGCGTTAGATGAGGATAAAGACGGTGAGATCCCATTCTTGGCCGTAAGTGACAACGGGTAAGATCACAGGGACAGGCGAGAGCATGACTTGCGCGGTAAAGTTATGCCCGAAGGACCCTATCAAAAACTGCTAGAAATGAACTCGTTCCATGTACATCAACTTAATCTGGAAAGGGTTTCGAAAAGGGAATCTGGGCGGTAAGTAGAGTCCTTCGTCCATCTCTCACAACATGTGCACTCCAACTACAAAGGTATCTCGATTCATAAAAATCTGATACAATCTCATAGGATCACCACGATTTCTCCACGAACAATCTCTTGGATTTCTCAAGATCGAATTCCCCCCACACAGGTCACTCCCCTCTGCTTAAAGGTTTCGAACCCCCACAGAAGGATAGGTGCAAGTCCCCTAACAGAACAACCCCAGCCACACGGACCGATGAGGTGGCACACATGCACATCGCATGTTTGGTGCCGTCATACTCATCCACGTGTAGGTCGTCTGGTTGAAAGGTTCTAATGCATGCACCGTAACGTGTCCTAATACAAGAGACTAGGCTAGATAGGAAGTCGACTTTACAGGTCAAGGATCGCACTTTGCCACGTTGAGTGCGAACCTGACAACCACATGATGTGGTTACAACGTAAGTCGCTAAAGTCTCATCTACGCCTAGAATACACCCCAAAGCAACACAAACGTCACACTGGACGCTTCTCTGCCAGCTGCCGTAACAAGACTCGAGACCTAGAGTAGATATCGTTGTCGATACAACGCGGCAGAGAAAACAGCGAACTTTCACACATGATAGATACAGATCTACAGTTCAGTCTCCTCTCAAACTTGCCACGTAGGTAGGATACTAAAATCTCTACTTACAAATCAAATTTCAGGAAGATCTGACGGCTAGATCTCCTCCCACAATTAACACAAATCCACAGAAACTAACACGCACTTCCAATCTCAGATTCATGACAGAAGCTTCTTCGCCTAAATGAACCGTCCACTTCCACTCCAACTTCCTGTGCTATCAATTCAGAAGGTAAACTCACTACACAGGAAATTTGAGCCGATTTGACCGTTCTGATCATCCTCCATAAATCTGCAAACTCGCTGCTCCAGATTGACAGCTTTCTGCACCCCGTCGCCTTCAAATCGCCATTGCGCTCAATCCGCAGAACATCCGGTGGTGAAATTTGTGGTCAGAGCTTCAGCAACTGACAGACTACAAGCTCATGAAATCTGGTCTCAATCTGACGGTTCAACCACTCAAACCCCTTAATATTACAATCGGAAGAGAAAGCTATGTACTCCCATGTACTCCCATCACTCTATGAACTTCAAAATGCCATAACGTATGCTCAGGACCTCCAAATCGAGTGAAATTTGTGGTCAGATTGCTCCTCCCGTCGAGAGCTCTCCGCCCATGCCTTCTGATCTCCAAAATCCCTCGTCAAAGTGCCCCGATCCTTCCAGAGCGCACACTTAGGTAGATGACAAGTTACCTTCACTTTTTTGAGGACCAATGAGAAGTTAAAGGACTCAACCTTGTCCTTTTCTGCCCCATGGAGAGCCCCAGCAGATAATAGAGCATTCTAAGCTCATAAGAGCAATGTTTTGGATCCCATTATACCACAACTTCTACAATTGTGTGCAAAACGCACTTATACGTGTAATTTACATACTAACTGGTCCCACAACAGGACAACAGTCCGGCTCCGGTCCGGACCAAACAGAACTAAGGTAAGTGGTGCATGGACACTAACTTGCGATTATGTTTGCAGGTTAGTGGTGTAAAGTTTACGATCTACTGAGCTAGAGCTTCCGCTGGCGCAACAAGGCGGTAGGTGCGCGAAAGATAAACTTGATGGAACATTATTAGCTACCCGAGTCAATGGGTGGAGAATCAAGAGATACTACTCTTAAGCGTTCGCGGGGTCGCTTCACAATTGAGAGGGGGAGTATGTGAAGCCTTGGTTTTTTGTTTTGTTAATTAATTGATTAGTTGTAAAGTAAATAAGAAGAATAGATGATAGAAGATAAAAGATATGAGTAGAATAGTGTTAATTAGAAGTTTAGTGAAGAATCTCAGTTCTGGAGGCATTTATCGAATCTATGGAGACACTGGAGAGACGACTTCCTCATAGATGAATTCCTCGGGTGAAGAGCTTTCTAACAATATGTTGTGCGAGGCAATCGGAGACCGAATGACGAAGTTATAGCAGACCGAAGAATGTCAGTCGTCAAGAGGAAAACCTTAACTTCGGCACGTGCAGGAAAGCCTATCCTGGGATATAAGCCAGATAACAAAGTCATTTACTTTACTGTTTTACTATTCCCAGAGCGATAGCAGGAGCGCAACGCGCCGTAGTTTCCGATCGCCGAAGTACATCTACTGCGCCGAAGTCAGTAACTGACGAGAAAGCCAATTTGAGAGGAAGAACTCGATTACGGGCGAGGAAGGGATTGCGACGAAGAATCCATTTGCGGCGAAACTTGTTGCAATGATCCTAGGGATGCGAGGGACGCAGACGACTAAAGCACCGAGGCTCCGAGCCCTGGAAGTTAATCGAGCGGCTCTTCGCCGCTATGATAAGGAGCTCGAGGAGATGGGATTAGATTTTCCTCTTACTTCTTTGGTGGGGAATGGTCTCCTCGAAACTGGTACACGAGTTGAAGGTTTGTAAACAACATCCGACCGATGACAACTATGGGTGACCTTGTAACTGGACCAAAGATCACTGGTCCGGTGTCTTGGGAGTTGACGATGCAGGTCGGAAAGACGATCTTCTCTTCGACAGCGTCTCTGCCGCAACTTCGTCCGAAGCAGTGAAGAACGTTCCCAAACTCTTCAAGGAATTACCGCAGGCGAAGACCGAAGAGCTCAAGACTGTAACATCGGAGAAGGAGGAGCTTCTTCGGCAGAAGATGGATCGCGAGAAAGAACATGAGAAGGTTCTTTCTCGGATGAAGAAGGACTTGGATGAGATGCGCGGACAGTGAAACAGGTACCAAGACACCGTCGCCGCTATGACGAAGGAGGTCGAGGATTTGAAGCAGCGTGTCATCAAGGCCGAGGAGCTGGGCGCTCAACTTCGGAGTAGGATCGAGCCAACTCTGAAGAACTACTCCGCCGTCGAATTGTACACCGAAGAGCTAGGATTTCTTTGCCATATTAGAGAGGAGTTTGTAGCTGCAGATGCAGAGGGTACCTCAGCCAAGAACCGAGTAGCTAGGCTAGGCCAACGGGTAGTTAGGGAGCTTAGGGAGGTTAGAGCAACCGTAGAGTTCTCAGTTTGCGAGATAGATAGAGAGTTAGCGATAGGAAGCGGTGTTGTTCCTGGTGTCGTTTCGGACACAGGACCTTCATCCGACGGACCAGGAGTACTCCCGACTTCTTAGGACGAAGATCCGTCATCTTCGAGAAATTCTGTATATAAGCGTTGTGTTGTTCGTACTAAGCACCTCTTTGTGTTTATCATTTTTGCATTTTCTATTTCCTGAGTTTGCGGAGCCATTGAGTGTTTGTCTACTTCGGAGATTTACCTACGAAGTATCGTAGTTTGCTGTGGTAGGAATTAGTCTGGGTGCCGAAGGATTTGCTGGTGACATTTGAAATCAGAGTAGAACGTTTACGGCGAGGACTGAGAATAGACCAGCATCTGCGAAGTTAGTTTGCTACGAAGACGTTTTTGGGCGAAGTTGACTTCGGAAGAAGTTGTTCTTTGGTGAGAACATTTTGGAAGAAGTTCAATCTGGTACTTCGGCGGAAGAAGAGTCTTCTTCGGCAGAGTTTTCCGAGAGCAGTAGTAGTGAAAATAACTTAGTGTGAAGACACTTAGCGTTTATTGTGTTAGAGGCTACCTAGTAGCACTTCAGCAGTACTTCCTCGTGTGACATTTCCGTCCATGGCTCTGTTTCTCTGTTGTTCATCTGTTTCTTGAGGTCCCTGACCTGTTTAGTATATGTTATGTTATTTGTCAGGAATTATCAACTCTGTCTTGTTGGATAGACATGAGTTTGATCTCTACCGAGATTGATTTCTGCCCGTGAGAATAAAAGACAACTATAAAGAATCACCTTTGTCACATGTTTACTACTTTTGGATGATCTTTACTTGCATCTCTGTGGGTTCGATCTTTAAATTACTACTTTTGAGCATCTTTTGATTTTCTTGTGTGTTACACCATTCCTAAAACTCTTTAAGTTTTTGTAATGCTTCTACTAACTCTGAAAGCTCTCCCTTCTGTTCTCGTTGGAGCTCAACAAATCTCAAACTATACCGAGCAAGCTCGTTTCAGTGTCTTATGATCTTTCGACTAATGTCACTATCCGATGGTGTAACCGCTCCATCTCTAGAAGCTCGGCGTTATCCCCAAACTTTACCTTCTCACTTTCTTCCGAAGGATAAAATGTTACACTGTTCATGGCAGAGGTAAGATCTTCTATCGTATCCTCGAACTCGTCAGACTCTGCTATTTCATGTTCCACGTCGAACACTGTATATCGATTTTGCTTTGTGTTCAATCCAATTTTGAAGCGCCACTTCTTTTGACAAACAACGTTGAAAAGTCTATCTTGCTCTTCGGATGATAACTTCTCAAAAGATTCTGCGGTCATCTCTAAGAGCTTCTCTCCTATACTCCAAACAACCACTATTGGTAATGCTGCTTCCTGCCGATCACTTACGCTATAATAAATCAATCCTAAATGAAATCGATACTGTCTCTTGTTTCCCCTTTGACCACAAGCGTGCCAAGTCTTTCTGCTGTCGGGCTGCACTTGACTGAAATATAACATCTTCTTAGCGGAGCTTGATGAGGTCTGCGCAAAGTCTATCACTTGCTTCAAGCACCCCGGGAAATTGCAAGCCAAGTACGATATAGAATTCCATTTCCGATTTTTGATTATCCTTTGAATAGAAGCAACCACCCACATGCAAGGTATGTTACTGATACACTCTTCAAGTTCAGCCAACAAACACATTGAAGCACTGAAGTAGAAAACACAACTTTCCGAATGAGGAGTTGAAGGATAGTCTGGGAATAGAGTTCTCTACTCTTGTCTTCAATTGCTCAACACCGTTTCTAATCTTGTGGATTCATTACAGTTCTCGTCTTCACGGAGTCGCTCTCTCCAGCCTCGATTCAACCTAAACAGCCATATAACACTGCTACTAAAGAGTCGTTGGACAGCTCCAATGGAGCCGTTGGAAAGCTCCATTGGATACTACGGTAATCCAACCAACGAAGGAAGTACAATCCGTAACCATAAAGTCCATGTTCGAGGTCGGTCTGTTCTGCTCAGTCCTCACGCACTTCTGCATTGATACACGGGCACAAAACAAAGCAACATGAATGAATGTTCCTTGAAACTTAAACATTGCAGCCAAGAAAACACTCTCGGAAAGGAGCTTTGTAACGAACCTGCTGGTACATCACTATTGTTGTCTGTGAAACCGAGTTCTTTATCCGAGACCGTGAAAACTACATCGTCCTCTCGATGCAATGTTGGCATGCTAGATTGATTCGATAGGTGCTCAGCGTAGGTAATATCTGCTATATCATTTCTTTGACATGTTCGAACATTATGTCCAATCTGCTTGCACCGACTACATCTTCCAACCTGATTTTGCCTGATGCCACTAGCAGTAGTAGATGATATGCAAGATTGTCTCGTTCTACGAATAAGAAATTCTGACGGAAAATGAGACATTTGTTCATCTGCAACATCGAACTCCATTTCCACAGCATTAACACTACCACTACCAATAACAAGAGGAAGTCATGTGACATTCTCTTTAACGAAATCAGCTACATTCCTGGAGCTCTAACTTGTGAGGATTGAGTATTGTTATCCATTCGTACCACTCGGTGCCTTCGTCGTCGAATTGTAACATGAGGTGGACCACAAGTCCAAACTGGTTCTAAGTCATCCATTACTATTGGAGGCAGATGTTGTTGTCCATAAATTGTAAATAGTGATGAACTATACCAAATTTGATCAACGCGTGTCATAGGATTCTCTCCTACCTCTCTGTCGAAGATAATGACATGTCCACATGGCCAACCCATTTCTTGGTACTCAACGCAAGTGCACATTCCTCGTCCATTCGAGCTATGTTTCACTACATGAGTTGATCCAGAACTGTGACAGCGAACTGTGGCCTCTCTAATGTTGGAAACTTGACAAATGAATCCTTCTGCAGCTTGCTCATTCTCTGCATGTCTGCTCCTTGCAAACTTTGTTATCTCCTGCTCCAATTGTTGACGCCTCGTGATAAATTGTTGCATGATGTAATACCAAATTTCAAGTAAAATTCTCAAAGGAGCATTAAAATGGATGGTCCTCAGAGCGTTGTTCATGCTCTCAACTACATTCGAAGTTACTTTCTCATTCGTGACTTTGGAAATGCACATCGACTATATCTTTCTGGCATGATACCTCGTAAATAAGTAACCCACTGCTTGCCTCGATCTCCGGAGTCATCGAGGTTTCTTAATACCTCGTTATACCTGTCACATCAAACTGCATTAAAACACACCAAACAAACTAATTATATAACTAACATAAAAAGCTACTCCAACTAACCAAATGCTCACAGGTGAGGTGAGATTCTTACGCCTCTCGATTTTTCGCGTATAAACAAGCCAAAAAAGATTTTTCGGCCTCCTTGCCAAATCTCGTCCTCACGTTCATTCTAATGTGTTGGGCGCAATGATCATGCATCACAGTCGGAAATATCTCAGCAACGGCTTTCTTCAATCCTTTTTGTCAATCGCTGATGATGACAGTTTGAGGACTCTCAACTCCATTTATTGATTCTTTCAATAAACCACAGAACCAAGTCCAGTTGGATGTATCCTCTCTTGGAGCTACATCATAAGCTAAAATGATAGCCTGTTTTGCACCATCGAGTGTGGAAGCCAAGAAAATTTGACAAGGAAACTTACGAGCCTTTGAATGACAAGCGTCAAGACAAATCACTTTCTGACAGGAGCTAAAAGCATTACGAGTAGCACTGGTACAGACAAAAAAACGACTGGAAATTGTTGGATGATTTATCCATGTGCCCCAGTCCACAACAGCTAACGGATCCACATCTTTGATCCTTCTGCATACAGATGAAATATAATGAAAAGAGACCGTCTGATTATCTTCTAACCAATCTCGCGAATGCTCACGGCTTCTCCAAACTTGGTTATATGGGGCTCATTTATTAAAACTAGTCCGAATTTCTTCCATTAAATTCCGGATTGGGATGTTGGGATCTATTGCTACTCTATTACACAAAACTTGTGCAAGGAATTTAGAATTTGAGGCTAGTCCACGCTAGTAAGCTTGTTGTCTAGAGCAAGTATGCTCCAGATTACACACACTGATGGTGATTCTCCTGTGAATTTCCCTCTTTGTGCACGTACCCTCCATTTGCATGACTGCATTATTGACCCTTCCCTTGCCTCAACTCCAGTTCCATAAAATGTTTCTCTACCAGAGGTTAAATATCGCATCTTCTCGTCACATCGATCAATCTCAGGAACTCGCCGTGTTTTTTGGATCACAGTGACATCTTCTCGTCTTCTGCTCTCTCTCTCTCTCTGTCGTTGGGTGAACTCGTGGAAGCTACGAGGCTGACTACTTACCAAGTTTGGATCCAAGTTTTTGTTGTTTTCAACTCGCTGTTCTATTGATTTTCTGCAACGAATCCTCCCTCCATAACGACAGACGCGCACTTTGTGAGTAGAATATGACTTGAGCTTGTTACAAGCTCTACTGTTCTGAAAACACCAACAATCTATAGCAAAGTCAAAATCCTTCCAGCATTGAAAATCTCCCCCCAACTTCAGTGTCTCTGCGGTCTCTCTCAAGGCGTCTAATGTTTTTCCTTGAAGTACGTGGTCAACAAGACGTGCGTCAATCATCTCATGCCGTCATCGCTTTAGTATCGATTCGTCTTCTTCCTCGTCTCTTCTTGCGGCCAAAAAAATTCCCGCTCTTCATCTTCAAAATGTAATCCATCGAGGGAATCTAAATCATTATCCTCCGACATTATTGCTAAGTGCTTACATGCATTGCAAATCTATGTCTCAGATGCCCCGCTGTTATCTCCATGTACTATTCACAGATCTGCACTGTTAATAGCCATTCTTCTTTTTGATGTGGAACACTGTATCCTGCCAGTACTCGTTCTGCTGTGCAGTTCTGTTTCTCTTCCCGCTGTCGTGTCGTGGACCGGCTCCTATCTGAAACTTAGACTTCGATGCTTGTCGCTCCAAAGACACTCATGAGAAAGACAAGCTGGGCCTTAGCTTATGGGTTTTTGGCATCATTTCGGATCTCCATTTTCATCACATAGATGAGTAGAGCTCCTTGTCAGCTTTCCATAGGCACTTCGTCTACTTCGTTCGAACGCGTAGTGGAGAAGTTACAAGACTCGAAAGATGGAGAAAACAAGCTAGGCCCCAGCTTATGGGTTTTTGGCGCAACTTCGGATCTTCGCTTTTATCACATCAGTGGATAGAGCTCCTTGTCAGCTTTCCATAGGCACTTTGTCTACTTCGTTTGGACACCTAGTGGAGAAGTTACAAGACTCGAAAGATAGAGAAAACAAGCTAAGCTCCAGTTTACGGGCTTTTGGAGCAACTTCGAATCTTCACTTTCATCATATAGATGGGTAGAGCTCATTGTCAGCTTTCCATGGGCATCTTGTTTACTTCGTTTGGGCATCTAGTGAAGAAGTTATGCGACTCGAAAGAAGGTAAAATCAAGCTAGATCTTAGTTTACTTGTTGATTGGGTATTTGAGACTTCAGGCGTTATATCAAAGACGCAAGGGGCCCGCTTCATTATTAATGACAGAATTTTGTACGTATAGAGACTGTAACAAGGGGGCAGCTTAGGGGGTAGCTTGCGCCTGCGACCTGTCAACGGACGGTTCGGGAGATTTGCAGGTCCAATGCAAGCGCGCAAGGCGTCGTTGGGTTCAGATCTGTGCAGGCTACGCACTGGTTAAGACGGTTTGAGAAGAGACGGATCGGGGGATGTATACTGAGAAAAATTGAGACGTAGGAGACAGATTTGGAGGTTTTCAGTTATCTGTGAAGGAGAGTTGGACCGTTTGGGCCGTTCCGGAGTCCAAACTTGCTGTCCTTGGATCTATCGGGATCAGACAACGAGTTCTTCAGGAAATTGAAGACGATACGAAGTTTCATCGGGCGGTTTGGGAGTTTTGAGTGAAATTGGCTCGTAGGGAAGCGCTTACACCAGATTTTCGTCCGTCTGCGACGTAAAATTGGGTTGTTCTTCGTGATCGGTGAGCCAAGGTCTTCATTCTTGATGCCTACGAGATCAGTGAGTCTCCATCTACGCATAGGAGTATACGTGAATTGGATTGTTGGTTTGGGTGTGGTGAGCAAGTTTGAGCCGCAGGGAGTTGATTTACGTCAGTTTTTTGCAACCTGCGACCAAATTTCTTGCGTGGTTTTGCAAGGGGAACTCCAAACGGCTTGTTTGGAGCCTCGTTGGGTTCAAGGTAGCTAGATCTACTTGCCAGAGAAGTCGGATTCAGTTTGGACGATTTGTTTGTGCGGTGTGTGCGGTTTTAAACCGCAGAGAGGAGTTTTTGAAGGTTCGGTCATCTGCGACCGAAAATCGATGATATCTCGGCTGTTGGGAGCCGGATCTGAAGGTTTCTTGGGTTAACGGTGTCGTGATGTGAATCATTTTACATTGTAAATAATTCACCTCTCTGTCAAGCGTTAGTCTCTCTGAGTGAAGTTAAGACCTCAGAGAAGTCGACACTAGAGGATGTTATATATTTTGAGTCTTAGTAGGTTGATTACCATGTAGATGGAGTTAAGGTCATGGGTTGTAATTACATGTCGCCCATGCATGCTTCCTAGCGAGGTTAGGTTATCTTTCGAGATTACGCGTCGTTTTACATGTCTTCGCATGTAGTTTAGGGTCTATGCTGGCACTTTAGGGGCTTGACGTGGTAGCCTATGTGCAAAATCAAGTCACCACGTGGTTTGGGACACAAAAGGACAGGGGAGTGAAGCTATGAACTCCCATTGGTCCAATTTTGTCTTTGTGTACTGCTAAACTTAGTAGTAGGGGTCTTAAGAGGAGTTCGAGCATTTGGAAAAAAAATCTTCGAAATCTGAGAGCACAGGGAGATAGGGTTCGTCGTGCCAAGCACTGTCAGCGAAATTTTTGATCGATTTGGAGCAATAAAGAAGAAGTTATGGCTGATTGAAGTTCGATTTGTGCCAGAATTGCAGCACTTCTGTTGATTTTGGGGTTTTCGGTGTCAATCGCAGTAGATTTGAGAAAATCGCTTCAAACCTTCGAGGTCTCGTTCATTGGCAGCAGGGCTACGACTGTCCCCAAATTTTCATGTCAATTGAAATTGTGAGTAATTCAGGGCGACCGCTGAAGCAGAGGGGGTCCGAAAAGCTCTCAATCTAGAGCATCAACTTCAGAGAGCGAGATCTGGAGTTCTGTGTACAATCAGGAGACCCAACTTCACAGGAGTGTTCAGCAAGCTGTGTACTGCAAATCCTGTAAGAATCTTCGAAAGTGATCGAGCCAATTCTCTGTTCTAGGTCGAAATAGCTGTCTGGGTACCAGAAATTGCCGTAATTTCTCTGCTCAGAACGTTTCTGCCCATATCTCGACACTCTGATCTGATCTAAAGCTGAAACTTCGTGTGTATGGTCAGTAGGGCCTCATTTACATGTAGGAGGAGTTCTGAAGTCTGAACCATCGTATGTTTCTGATTCTGGACTGTTAAAGTTCGCTGTCTGACCTTATTACTGCTAGTCTGATCTGATCTTCGCTTCCTGAACATACTGGAGGATCCATTCGACCTGAGTGAGTGTCTATAGTGCCTTTATGACCTGAACCCTACCTCTGTATAGTAAGAAACCGTAGCCTGAAGTCCAACGCTTCCCTGAGTAGACTAAACACAGCCTTCAAGATCTATCACAGCCAGAAGGTTCCGCCCTTCCCAGGAAAACTCTCAACTCGACATTCTGGTGCTTCCACTGAGATCTCTTGGGGTGATTGATTGAGAAGGTTGAGTTCACTACAAGGAGAAGAGATGGATCGCAAGAGTGCTGCTGCTGCTACTTCTACGCCTGCTGCATCTACGTCTACTGCTGCTCCTTCTGTAGCACCAACGGCTACAGCGACATCTGCACCTGGTCTGGATACGGCTGAGATTCTGAAGACACTTGCAGCCCTGGTCCAACAACATCCGATCATTGGAGGGGGTGAGTTGAAGTCTACCAAGGCTTTGCAAGCAATTGTGAATAGATGCGGTAGATTTGAAGATAGAGATATTTCTAGATATCTGCGTGAATACAGAGGAGAGATGGAACTAGTTAGAGTTACTGATGCTGAGATGATAGGGAGTTTCAAGTTAGCTGTAATCCCTGAGTTGCGAGACCAGGTTAGGGATGTACAGAGGAGAAATCTAGGTGTGTGGATGAGTTTTGAGCGATCTCTTCGAGAGGAGTTTCTCGAAGAAGATTCAGAGAGGGTCACTAGAAGAACGTTTCTGGACTGGGTTGAGCAACAACCTGGTCGTATGATGAACCTGAATGAGATGCTGAGAGAGTTTGATCGGAGATACCGACAACTCTCAACTCTTGAGAGGATAACCTTAGATGCTAGGAAAACCGAGCTTTTCCTGCAAGCTACCGATGATGCTACGGCAGATCGGTTGTGCTTTATGTTGGCCGATCGATCTGCTGAAGGAGGAGTTACTACTGATTGGGGGAGAGTTGAGGATGCTGTTGCTGTATTGACGAGACAAAGGCGTGGAAGAGTGGCTGTGGGAGGACGTCCGCTTGCAGAAGTAACCGCTCAACCTCGCACTGCTCCTCAAGCACAGCAACCTCCGGCTCTTGCTCCGGCTCCTAGACCTGTTGTCCCGGCTGCAATACCTTTGATACCAGTGGTGCCAGTTCCTGCACAAAGGGCACCGGTTCAGAGACCTGCAGAGAACCATGGACAGCAGAACCAGATCGAAGATCTGATTCGTCAGATGCGAGAACTGAAGGTGGAGCTAGCTGGTCTGCAGAGAGAGCAGCCACCGGCGCCTGCTGCTGCACGTCCAGGAGGTGCTCCTGTTCGTAGATGTATCTGGTGTGACAGTCAAGATCATTTTCGAGGGGACTGTCAAGAGCTCACGGATGCTCTGCGAGATGGTGTGGTTCGCTACCAGAACAGTAGGCTGCACCTTTCTGCTACTGGAGAGCCGCTAAGCACGCAGTTTGGACGAGGAGGCATGAGGAGTCTACCTCAGATTACAGCTGCTGCAACTGTACATGCATTGATGGCACCACCGGTAAATCCTGATGTATATGCCGGTCATATTGAAGTTTCTTCTAGTCCTACGTTGTTAGATAGGACTACTGAGAAGAAACCTGTTCAAGTTCCTTCTGAAGTACTGAAGAGAGGAGCAGAAACTATCCGTAGGGTCACAGGGTGGGGTGATCCTGTTGACGCTACGTCTATCAAAGCATTCTTGGACGTGGATAGACACGTTCACTGGCAGGATGCTTCTGTGGAGGAGAAGAGGCGGCGAGAAGCCTCTGAACTTGACACTGGAGTTCCAGAGGAGACTGGAGATAGACGGAGGGTCACAAGGAGGCGAGCAGCCCCTCCAGAAGACGTTCCATCTACTTCTGCAGCTCCTCCACCTGCACCAGGTCCGATGGAGGACGTGGAGAGATCCCAGCAGGAGCCAACGACTGCTGGGAGACGGTTCACTGCCCAAGAGAAAGGGAAAGGACCGGCTTACAAGTTGGCAGCTGATATAGAGACTTCAACTGATCTCAAGAGCATCTTGGAGCAGAGAATACTTGACGCGCGAATCGAGTTTTCTCTTCGAGAGGTTCTTGGTATTGCGAAGAGGGAGTTTCACGAGCTTATCATCGACATCATCAAGCGGAAGAGACAGGTGATGTCCGAGCAAGTAGAAAGTCAGATGATAGAGATGGTAGGAGCTTCTATGAATGATGCAGAATTCGGCAAGGTGCATTTTCAGGAGGCTGATGATACAGAGTACCAGCAAGAAGCGTTAGTTGCTGGTACCAATACTGCTGAATTTGATGATGATGAAGCTGGCGATGAAAGTCCAGCTACTGATAGCGACTTCAGAAAAAGGCACTGGGCTCGTGCTACGACTGCTACACGAGTTCGCCTTGGAAGTCTTGAACCTGTTGCTGCGTTAATTGATCACGGTTCAGAGATCAACATAATGTCACGGGAGGTGTACGAGAGAGGACAGTGGCCTATCGAACTGAACCATGGTTGGGTGCTACGAGCTGCAAACAACCAGAAGGGTGAGTTATACGGCGCTTGTCCCAACGTGAGAGTGAAGCTGGGTGATGTGGAGGTAGATCAGCACTTTTTCGTGCAGTCTTCTGCTTCTTATCCTGTGATTCTTGGTCAACCTTATATCACGGCAGTTAGAATGGAGACGAAGGTGATGGATGATGGATCTCACTATGCTAGGATCCGTAGTCCAGATGATAGACGTTCTGTGCAGTTTTTGACCGTTCGTTCGAACCACGAACGAAACAGACAGACTCTAAGAGATTCTCCTATCTATAGGAGCAAGGGTTTTCTGAAACCACTCTTGTAGGACGGGATACCAAGAGTGATGGATCTGATGTTACTATGATCCCGCTTGAGCAGCCTGTGGGGTCACAGCAGACTGATGAAGAGGTTGCTCAAGATTCTGAAAATAGCTGCACTGTACATAGTTGGAAATCTGGTTTGATGACTTTCAGTTCTGATGATTGGAGTGAGTTTACGCGTGTAGAGGATTTGACTGAGAAGAGTAGAAGGCAGATGGAGAAGTATGCAGAAAATCTGCACTGTACAGGAGTTCTGAGTGAAGATGAGATGATTTCTGGTGTTTACGAGGAGTTTGTAGGTGTACAGTCTTTTGCTCGTTGGCTGGATGATGTAGATAGGATGATGGAGCAGATGGGAGGAAGGGTGGTGATCCCTATCCACTCTCGTAAAGTCTATGAGGAGGTTGTCTCGTGCTTACAATCTCGTCCTCATCCGAGACTGGAGAGTGGATGGAAGGATGCAATCTGCTGGTGTGGCTCTCGTGAAGAAGCAGAGGTTCACACCAAATACAAAACTGTAGCGAAGAAGGTGAAACCAGTGGCGACTCAGTTACCTGTTGATTCACGACAGCAGATGGAGTTAGCGGCCACTGAGCCTGTACTGAGAGATCCTAAACAGATAGGACACGAGTTTACTCAAGAGACACTCGAGCAGCTCCAGATAGGAGGGGGTGGCTTCTTGACTGAAGTGGAGAAACGAGCTTTTGAGCAGATGATAGTTAGCCATGGTAAGGCATTTTCTTTCTCGACTGGAGAGATTGGTTGTGTGGATCCTAGTGTGATAGCTCCGATGGTTATCTTCACAGTTCCTCACGTACCTTGGGACTTGAAACCGATTCCAGTCCCTCGTGCCTTGCTACCGATGGTTATTGAATTACAGAAGGAGAGGATGACAAGAGATGAAGACGCCCAGCTACTGAAGAGGTTGAGGTTGAGGAGAGTGACGATGATGAAGAACAAACTGAAGACTGAAGAGGTTGGCACATGCCGGAGGATGTGCAGGTTTGGAGGGGGTGGATGTCGTGATGTGAATCATTTTACATTGTAAATAATTCACCTCTCTGTCAAGCGTTAGTCTCTCTGAGTGAAGTTAAGACCTCAGAGAAGTCGACACTAGAGGATGTTATATATTTTGAGTCTTAGTAGGTTGATTACCATGTAGATGGAGTTAAGGTCATGGGTTGTAATTACATGTCGCCCATGCATGCTTCCTAGCGAGGTTAGGTTATCTTTCGAGATTACGCGTCGTTTTACATGTCTTCGCATGTAGTTTAGGGTCTATGCTGGCACTTTAGGGGCTTGACGTGGTAGCCTATGTGCAAAATCAAGTCACCACGTGGTTTGGGACACAAAAGGACAGGGGAGTGAAGCTATGAACTCCCATTGGTCCAATTTTGTCTTTGTGTACTGCTAAACTTAGTAGTAGGGGTCTTAAGAGGAGTTCGAGCATTTGGAAAAAAAATCTTCGAAATCTGAGAGCACAGGGAGATAGGGTTCGTCGTGCCAAGCACTGTCAGCGAAATTTTTGATCGATTTGGAGCAATAAAGAAGAAGTTATGGCTGATTGAAGTTCGATTTGTGCCAGAATTGCAGCACTTCTGTTGATTTTGGGGTTTTCGGTGTCAATCGCAGTAGATTTGAGAAAATCGCTTCAAACCTTCGAGGTCTCGTTCATTGGCAGCAGGGCTACGACTGTCCCCAAATTTTCATGTCAATTGAAATTGTGAGTAATTCAGGGCGACCGCTGAAGCAGAGGGGGTCCGAAAAGCTCTCAATCTAGAGCATCAACTTCAGAGAGCGAGATCTGGAGTTCTGTGTACAATCAGGAGACCCAACTTCACAGGAGTGTTCAGCAAGCTGTGTACTGCAAATCCTGTAAGAATCTTCGAAAGTGATCGAGCCAATTCTCTGTTCTAGGTCGAAATAGCTGTCTGGGTACCAGAAATTGCCGTAATTTCTCTGCTCAGAACGTTTCTGCCCATATCTCGACACTCTGATCTGATCTAAAGCTGAAACTTCGTGTGTATGGTCAGTAGGGCCTCATTTACATGTAGGAGGAGTTCTGAAGTCTGAACCATCGTATGTTTCTGATTCTGGACTGTTAAAGTTCGCTGTCTGACCTTATTACTGCTAGTCTGATCTGATCTTCGCTTCCTGAACATACTGGAGGATCCATTCGACCTGAGTGAGTGTCTATAGTGCCTTTATGACCTGAACCCTACCTCTGTATAGTAAGAAACCGTAGCCTGAAGTCCAACGCTTCCCTGAGTAGACTAAACACAGCCTTCAAGATCTATCACAGCCAGAAGGTTCCGCCCTTCCCAGGAAAACTCTCAACTCGACATTCTGGTGAAGGAGTCAGCGGAGGAGACCCTATCGACATCTGAAGTCCGTTTGACGAAAAGAGGAAGTTCTCAGATAGCCTTTTTCTGGTTTCTTCGCTACGGGTTTTGCTCTTTTGAGTTCGTTAGAGTTCTGGTTGGTTATATACAGCTTGTGGTAGCTAGCTTTAGCTAAAAACTTGTACATGGATGTAGTTTGAACTTGGGTTTAGATCGCGTGATACTGTTGTGGCTGCTTGTTAGCAAAGGGAAGTTTCTCTTGCTTTGAGTTACGCTTCGGTGTTTTTGGGTCAAGGTTGTGATTCAGGGGTTGTTTTTAGGGGCTCTTGAAGCAGGTTACAGACCGCTCTGGTCTGTTTCTCAGTTCTGTGCTCTTAGGAGAAAGAACCGACAGTGTACATACAATTGGAGTTGGTATATATCGCAGCATTCGTTTTCGTGGTTGTTTTTCTCTGTCTTGTCTATGTTTCAGCACACAGCATCTCCACAGCCAAGAACCACAAGTTTTCTTGGACATCCTTCACGCAATATCCGACGCGACAAAGGTGGTGAACTCGACGTGAAGGTCTGGGGTGGAGATTTCTTTTGTGTGTGAACTTTGAAGAAGAGATTGGCAGTCCGAGTTGGGATGAGAAAGGTGATGGAGATGGAACTAGTGGTTCAGGTGGGTTACCGAAGGTGCAGTTGGATCCGGCAACTGCATCGATGTTCCAAGCTTTCACTATGTTCTTACGGCAACAACAATCTGATGAGCGGAAGGAAGCTTTGGCAACAAAAGCGCTACAAGCGATGGTAAGCAGGATTGACCAGTTTGATGAGAGAGATGTCTCAAGATATCTGAGGCATTATGTGAAGGAGATGGAGCTGAACCGGGTCTCAGAAGATGAGATGATTGAGACGTTTGAGTTAGCAGCAGCTCTAGAGATTAAGGATCATGTTAAAATGCTAACGAAGCATTTTAACAAGGATTGGGAGACGTTTGCTCGTGCCTTGATGGATGAGTGCTTCTTGGAGGACTCTGATCGGGTCACCAAGAAATCACTCTTGGAGTGGATTGAGCAACCAAGGAAAGGTTTACAAGCTACAGAGTTGCTCAAGGAGTTTGAGAAGTAGTTTTCACGGCACACTAGGATGGAGAAGTTGACGCTGCAGTCCAACAAGACAGAGTTATTTCTTCGGGTTACAGATGAGAAGCTGCAAGAGAAGCTGTAGGTACTTCTGGAGGATCGAGAAGAAGACGATGGATTGACCAGTAGTTGGAAGAAGGTTGAAGAAGTTGTTGATCTGCTTACCAAGAGAGAGCGAAGACGAGAGAAAGTTCCTGTTAGGAGACTGACACCAACATCGACTGCTATAACACTTGTTCTTGTGGTCCGACCAGTGGTTCCTGTTACTAGATAGGTAGTACCAGTTGCTCTAGCTGTTCTAGTTGTTCAGGTACCGATGGTATCTCCGAAGAAAGATGATTCAAACCTTGAGGAGATTTTGCGTGGAATGCGAGATCTGCAGATCAAGCTCACAAGATTGGAAGAGAAGAGGTCTACAAGCGGGGCAAGACTGGTTGAGAAGCAAGGCTGAATCCAGCGGTGTATCTGGTGCGATGGTACTGATCATCCGCGCAGAGATTACAAGGAGTTCACCGATATTCTGTAGCAAGGAGTGATCTTCTGGAAGGATGGGAAGGTAGCGCTGAGAGATATTGGTGCACTTCTTCAGACCAACTTTGGTAGAGGAGGGATGAAGAAGTTGGTTGAGGACCACCTATCAGCGCAAGCAGTTGCAATGGTGGAAGCTGGAACCTATGGCACGAGAGTTGAGGATCAAGCTAAGAGAGGTTTTAACGGACAAGTTGAGCCGAGTGGATTGTGATCATCTGCCATCTCCATGAAACAAAAAGGGAAGATGGCACGTGAGACGTTGTTGAGAACTGCTACTACGATCCGGAAAGATACTAGATGGGAGGATCCGATAGAAGCTCTATCGGTACATGCTTACATCGCCAAGAACCAACACGAACCGTTGTTGGAAGAGAAGAGAAGACGAGATTCAGAGGATGTAGGGGAAGGAACTTCTTCCAAGAGACAGACTCGAGGGGAGAAGGTTCGTCAAGAGCTTCAAGATGCAGGAGCTCAAGATCTACCGATGGATGATGCTCCTTCTCCATAGAAGGAAAGAGTGAAGGATTCTCAGAAGGAGAAGGGTAAGCCGGCTGCATACAAACTACAATCGGACATCGAGGCTTCAACAAACTTGAAGGGAGTCTTGGAAGCATCGCATTCTAAATGCGAAGGTGGAGTTTACCTTGAGAGAAGTTGGGCATTGCTAAGCGCGAGTTTCATGATGTCATCATCGACATCATTAAACGAAATAGACAGATTACGGGTGAGACTGGTTTATCGCATGCCTTGGATACCAGGATGTCTGTGGACGAGGAGAGAGAGCTTGCAAAGTGCAATGTTTATTCTCCAGAGGAAGAAAGAGATCAAAGACGCAAGGTGCATTTTGAGGATGAAGAGAAGGATGGGAAGCAGAGCTCAAGTCATTACATCCACAGTCACTGGGCTCGAGCTACAACGGAGACATTGGTGAGAATCGGAGACTTGGATGAGCCGGTGGTTGCTCTGATCGATCATGGATCAGAAATCAACATCATGTCGAAGGAGCTGTACAAGAGGAAGAAGTGACCGATCAACACAGAGCATGGGTGGGTCATAAGAGCAGCCAACAACACAAGAGGAGACTTGTATGGAGCTTGTCTAGATATCAGAGTGCGCGTAAGTGATATTGCTATCGAGCAAAACTTCTTTGTTCAAGAAGCAACATCATATCCGCTCATTCTTGATCAATCTTTCATCATAGCAACTCGGATGGAGACAAAAATACTGGACGACAGATCTGCTTATGCTAGGATTCGAAGTCAAGATGAGAAGAGAGCAGTACAGTTCTTGACTGTACCGTCCAATCACGAGCGCAACCGAGATCGTTTGAGGAAGAAACGCTTCCAAGGGTGAGTGGAGAGTTCAAGGATTTTCGTTGAGTACCACTATAGAGCGGGATTGTGGTGGTGCGCAAGAGAAGGTGCTCTCGCTTGATGGAGATAGTATCTTTTGTATAGGGTTTGTTGGATTTTCAGAGTGTGGGATTGCTATCTACAAGAAGGTAGAAGAGCTGAGAAGAAAAGAACAAAAACTTTTGCGTGATGTAGAGTTGATGTTGAAAGAGTTGGGTGAACTAGAAGAGGATGAATGGATTTCTGATGTTTATGAAGAGGATGGATTGGAAGATCCTTTGCGAGAGATCATGTCTATTGGATGGGAGGATATGGATGAGGTTGTGCAGATTCATTCAAGGGAGGTCTATTCGGTGATCGAATCATTCCGTGCACCGGAGGTTCGAGTTGATACAAGGTACAAGACAGTGGATAAGAAGATAAAGTCAGTTGCTGGTCCTTTGCCGGAAGACACTAACCAACAGATGGATCGAGCTTCAAGGGAGAAGAGTTTGAGAGATCCTGCAATGGTAAGACACAAGTTCACAGAGAAGACCCTTGAAGAGCTGAAGATTGGATCGGATGGGTCTCTTCTACCAGAAGAAAGGATGTGCTTCAAGGAGATGCTTTCACGACATGAGAAAGCATTTGCTTTTGAGCCACATGAGATTGGATGTGTAGATCCGTACGTTGTTACCCCGATGGTTATCTTCACGGTACCGCATGTGCCATGGAACCTGAGACCAATTCCAGTACCGCGGGCTCACTTGCCTAAACTAGTGGAGTTGCTGAAGGAGAAGATGCGGATGAAGATCTTGGAGCCGTCGTTTGCACCGTATTCGAGCAGATGGTTTACAGTGCCTAAGAAGAATGGGTCGCTATGGTTCATCCAAGACATGCAACCGGTGAACGCAGTAACAATCAGAAATGCTGAGGTGGGACCGATTGTGGATGAGTTTGCTGAAGCGTTTGCAGGAAGAGCAATTTACTCAATGAGAGATCTTTACTCAGGGTATGATCAGTTTCAACTAGCGGAGGAGAGCAGAAGCTTCACGACAATGAGGACACCTTTGGGGTTGGTTAGGATGTGTACCTTACCACAAGGAGCTACCAACTCGGTAGCACATATGATGAACGGGATGAATCGAGTTCTAAGGGACTTCATCCCTGAAAAGACGATGCTGTTCTTGGATGACATCCTCCCATCAAAAGATGTGTGGAAGATGAGAAGGATGAAGCATTATATCAGAGAGGGTGTCGGCAATACGTCACTGATCACATCGCAGACTGTGAGAAGATCTTATCTCGACTTGAGGAAGTTCATCTTACGCTGTCAGGTACGAAGTCTACATTTGGAGTTAGAGAGATTTTGATCGTTGGTCATTTGTGTGGATCGTTTGGTCGGAAGCCAGATCCGAACAAGGTGGATGCGATTGGAAGGATGAAGGAGGTTTGCAGCTCGCTGACAGAAGTAAGAAGATTTTTGGGTGCTTGTGTATTCTATCACATTTGGATTCCTCATTATGCGCATGTGGCGGATCCGTTGTATGGATTGTTGCGTAAGGGTCATAAGTTCAGATGGGAGGAAGAGCATACTGATGCGGTAAGGAAGCTGAAGTCTTTACTATCATCTCCTCTAGTTCTGGGAAGGATTGATTACAAGGGTGCTAGGCCGGTGGTTCTTATTGTGGATACAAGTCCAGTTGCAATTGGATGGGCAGTCGGACATGATGATGAGGATGAAGACATGTTTGCGGTTAGGTTCGGAGCGAAGGTGTTAAGTGCTCGACAACGTGCTTACCCGCAAGTGAAGAGAGAACTGTGGGGTATTGTTTCAGCCATGAAAACTGAGAAAGAGTATTTGATTAGAGCAGTAGTGGTGGTTGAAACTGATTGCTTGTCGTTGTTAGGGATGATCATGAATCGTTCAACTCCTGATATTGTGATGTTACGATGGATCGCATATATCAAGTCGTTGAACCCGGAGTTTAGACATATCGCAGGGAAGAGTAATCCGATGGCGGATATGTTATCTCGGGCTCGGTATGATGGGGAGGATGAGATGGTTGAAGATATTGACGACGTGGGTGCAAAGTTTTACTCAATTGCAAAGACAGTAAGGGAAGATGAGTTGTTTGTTGAAGGATTGTATGATGGTGATTTGCTTGACATCTGAAGGTACTTTAGTACGATGGTTAAGCATACAGCTTGGACGGATGAGAGGTTTCGGAGAGTTCGAAGGAAGGCCTACAACTTCATGTTGCATGATGGGTTTCTTTGGAAGCGACCGAAGCAGAAAGGTGAGATACCGCTAAGAGTGATTTGCGATAAAGAAGATCAGCAAAAGTTGCTCAAGGCATTTCATGAGAGTCTTTGGGCTGGACATCGAGGGATTTGGACCACTTTTACCAAGATGAAAGAGCGGTATTGGTGGAAAAACATGTACATAGATGTCGTATCTTTTGTGGAGTCTTGTTTGACATGTCAGATGTATTCGAACATCCGACATCGTGACGGATTACACCCGACTTATCCGTTGACAATCCACTTCAAGTGGGTGGTAGACTTGGTGATTATGCCGGTTGGATTGTGACATATGAGATACTTAGTACTTGCTAGAGAAGATCTTTCAAATCAAGTCGAGGGTAGGGCGCTTCGGACAAAGACAACTGAAGGGTATGTAGATTTATCTTGGAAGAGGTTGTTTGTCGATATGGATGTGTGGGAAAGATCACTGCAGATCGGAGAGAGTTAGATGCACATGAGGCTCGTGAACTCTTTGCAAGGTGTGGGGTGAGGTTATCACTGACAACTGCTTACAACCCCGAAAGGAATGCCAAGAGTGAACGTGGTCATCCATCCATTGTGAAGGCGTTGGTGAAGACCTGCAACGGAAGGATGCGCAAGTGGCCTCGACTCTTATCATTTGCGTTATGGGCAGATCGAACGACACACAACTCGGTGACAAATTACATGCCGATCGAACTCATCACAAGTCAGAAACCTATCATGCTGATTGAAGAACACGTTCTGAAATGGAATGTGTTACCTTGGGAGGACAATTTGACTAGGGAAGAGCTTCTTGCTATTCGAATTAGGCAGTTAGAGAGAAGACCGGAGGATATCCAAACTGCTTTGGATAGGCTGCGAGAAGCACGGTTGAAGAACAAGGTCAGATTTGATCAGCGACATCGTTTGAGACCTAGGGAAATCAAGGAAGGTGATTGGGTGCTAGTCTATGACAACAGTCTAGACAACCAGCATAGTGCACTCCGAAAGTTTTCCAGAAGATGGTTTGGTCCGTATGTGGTGAAGAAGGTTCATAACAACGCAACTTATGCCATGCAAGAGTTGGATGGAACGAGCTTGAAGATACTAGTGGCAGGTAAACGTGTCAAGATTTTCAAAAAGAGAGATGAGAAGGTCGATCTAGTAGATATCTTGACGGAGTTTCAGTTTGAGGATGAGGATTATGCAGAAGACCTTGAAGGTGAGGTTGGTTACGATGGGAAGTAGGACGATAAGCCGGTCCACTTCTTGGTTGGTATCTCTGGTGCATACCGGAGGATGCACAGGTTCAGAGGGTGTGGATGTCGTGTCGTGGACCGGCTCCTATCTGAAATTCAGACTTCGATGCTTGTCGCTCCAAAGACACTCATGAAAAAGACAAGCTATGCCTTAGCTTACAAGTTTTTGGCATCATTTCGAATCTCCATTTTCATCGCATAGATGAGTAGAGATCCTTGTCAGCGCCTAGGAAGTCTCGTTCAAAGATGCGAAGGTTGAAAGCGATCGCCCGGATAAGACTCCTAACCTAAAGCGGGACCATCAGTGGATAGAGCTCCTTGTCAACTTTCCATAGGCACTTCGTCTACTTCGTTTGGACGCCTAGTGGAGAAGTTACAAGACTCGAAAGATGGAGAAAACAAGCTAGGTCCCAGTTTACAGACTTTTGAGGCAACTTCGAATCTTCACTTTCATCACATAGATGGGTAGAGCTCATTGTCAACTTTCCATGGGCATCTTGTTTACTTCGTTTGGACATCTAGTGAAGAAGTTATGCGACTCGAAAGAAGGTAAAATCAAGCAAGGCCTTAGTTTACTTGCTGATTGGGTATTTGAGGCTTCAAGCGTTATATCAAAGACGCAAGGGGCCTGCTTCATTATTAATGGCAGAATTTCGTACGTACAGAGATTGTAACAAGGGGGCAGCTTAGGGGGTAGCTTGCGCCTGCGACCTGTCAACGAACGGTTCGAGAGATTTGGAGGTCCAATGCAAGCGCGCAAGGCGTCGTTGGGTTCAGATCTGTGCAGGCTACGCACTGGTTAAGACGGTTTGGGAAGAGACGGATCGGGGGATGTATATTGAGAAAAATTGAGACGCAGGAGGCAGATTTGAGAGTTTTCAGTTATATGTGAAGAAGAGTTGTACCGTTCAGACCGTTCTGGAGTCCAAACTTGCTGTCCTTGAATCTATCGGATCAGAACAACGAGTTCTTCAGGAAATTGAAGACGATACGAAGTTTCATCGGGCGGTTTGGGAGTTTTGAGTGAAATTGGCTCGCAGAGAAGCGCTTACATCAGATTTTTGTTCGTCTGTGACCTAAAATTAGGTTGTTCTTCGCGATCGGTGAGCCAAGCTCTTCGTTCTTGATGCCTACGCGATCAGCGAGTCTTTATCTACGCATAGGAGAAGACCATACGTGAATTGGATTGTTGGTTTGGGTGTTGTGAGCAAGTTTGAGCCGCAGGTAGATGATCTACGTCAGTTTTTTGCAACATGCGGCCGAAAATCGGTGATATCTTAGCTGTTGGGAGTCGGTCTGAAGGTTTCTTGGGTTAACGGAGTCAGCGGAGGAGACCCTATCGACATCTGAAGTCCGTTTGATGAAAGGAGGAAATTCTCAGATAGGTCTTTTTCGGTTTCTTCGCTAAGGGTTTTGCTCTTTTGAGTTCGTTAGAGTTCTGGTTGGTTATATACAGCTTGTGATAGCTAGCTTTAGCTAAGAACTTGTACATGGATGTGGTTTGGACTTGGGTTTAGATCGCGTGATACTGTTGTGGCTCTGCTTGTTAGCAAAGAGAAGTTTCTCTTACTTTGAGCTACGCTTCGGTGTTTTTGGATCAGGGTTGTGATTCAGGGGTTGTTTTTAGGAGCTTTTGAAGTAGGTTACAGACCGGTCTTGTCTGTTTTTCAATTTTGTGCTCTTAGGAGAAAGAACCGGCAGTGTACATACAATGGGAGTTGATATATATCGCAGTATTCGTTTTTGTGATTGTTTTTCTCTGTCTTGTCTCTGTCACACAGCATCTCCATAGTCAGGAACCTCGCGTTTTCCTGGACATCCTTCACGTAATATTCGACACGACATCGCGCACTAGTTTCTTCCTGCGTCAGATCACACGTCAGCTTCGGAAAGCTGACATGACTATCTGACTGGACGTCTATGTGACAAGGTAACTTACAAAGCGAGCGGTAGCCAGTTTGGGGGTTCATCAAGAAGAGTATCGTTAAGAGGGGATGGATCAAGTAAATTTCTGGTGAAATGTGCCTCGCCTCATGTACGGAGTTAGTGCCATACACGCAGTACAAAAGACTGCGGTCGACGTGATTAGACCGAGTACTGACTCCGTCGGAGGCATCGTGTTGAGTTTGAGCATCCTGTCTCGTTCTCGAGGCTGGCTGGGGAAAGGGAAAGAAAGGAAGGAGTCCGAACTCCGAAGGACGGAAGGAAAGAAGGAATCTTTGTTTATACATTTGGTTTGGTGAAGATGGTGTGAGTAGGCCTCAAGGAAGTTCAATGACTCGATTCAATTCAACTCATCGCCCGCCCACGTGACGTGAGGACGGAGGTGGATTTCCTAAATCATCAGTTGAAGTCGATTTTGAAGATGGCCAGAGGAGGCTTATGGCAGCAATGCCTCAAGAGTGTGGCGAGGTCGTCCAATTTCTCTTCAGCTTCACGGGGAGGATTTGAATCTCTTGGAAGATGTGTCGGGGAAATCAGGGAGAGGTTAATCCATCACGGAGGAGGAGGAGGACGGCAAGCAGAGGGAAGGTTGCTTTTTTTGATCGCTCGGTTTTTCCTCTTCCTCTTCTTCACCGAGTGCGTCTGGACTCGTGGTGTCGCGGTGGCGATCCGCTCAACTGAACAGCCTGAGAAGAGGATCAGATGGTAAGGCAGCAGATTTTGGGGCGAGGAAATCTGTGCACAGCGCGTGTTCACCGCTGGTAAAGAGTCAGGTCAAGCGATCTCTTGGGTCCGCTACCAGGCAGGTGCTTCTTACACCAAAGAGGAATTTCAGCAGCTCAGAAACCTCAGCATGGACAGAGAGATGGAAGGAGATCACCCAAAAGTTTAGCAATGCACTGAATTTGAAGCCCAAAGGCAGCTCTGGGAGTGGGTTCAAATCCGGCAGCATTATCCCCAGCCGAGCAAAAGAGGTTTTCTCGGAGGCTTCCAGTCTTGTACAGAGGACTTTTGCTCATTACAGAGAAGCTGTCCTACTTCAGCTGGAAGCGTTCTGGAAGAGAAACTATAGGATTGTTGTGGGAGTCGTTGGAGTGGAAGTTTGCTTACTTTTGTGGCGTCTCATGTTTGGAATTGCAAGTACCTTCATTTCAGTGTCGGAGGGCTTGGCCAAGTTCGGTTTTCTAGCCCTTGCAGCGTCAATGGTGATAGTTGCAGTAAGTTTCAGTCTCCTGTCTGCTAGCTTCGAGTTTGTAGTTGAATGTTTGAGTTCGTTGAAATCTGACCAGAAATCTTCCTGGACGACCCACGCCCTCGTTAATGCTTGCTAGTAATATTAAAAGCAATGCTACTTCTTTTATTAGGCTTGCATGAGGGAGTTCCTACATTTTCTTGGCACATATGAAAAGCTCCCATTCTATATGCTTCTCTAGGTGATAGTAATTTTGACGATCAGAGCTTACATGAAGTTGCTTCATCTTACTGGTATGGCGTATGTCCTCGGCGTCTAGTGCTGTCCTCTCTCTAAGACTTTCTGTCTAATCAGTTGTACCACAATTACCGTAAAGTTGTTGAGGGTCTGTCAGGAATCAGATTGAATATCATCCAATACACATAGAAGTCTCAGCGGGAATTGGTGTATACAAACAGATAGGACTTAACATCTAGGAGACTCTTTTGACTTGATTTTGTTTGGCGTGGTTTCTAGGCCTTTATATCATGTAGCCGTAATTGAGAATCTTGCGTAGCCATTCTTTCTATGAGAATTCCTGCGTCGTCGACTAAACGTAGTCTACTGTGCTGTACATGCTTCGAACATCAGGACATGGTACTGCAGGAAGGCATTGTCAAATCTATCGACGAATTTGTGTATTGAATTCTAACTTCGAGAGGACACGTTTTGGCATGTTCAGGGTGTGGTTTTGAGAGCAAAATACACCATCAACCCGGATTCAGTGTACAGAATTGCTATGCGCAAGCTCAATACATCAGCAGCTGTTCTAGAGGTAATGGGTGCTCCATTGTCAGGCACATATTTGCGGGTGTACATCATGTCTGGGGGAGGTTTGCGATTCAAGGGTTTAAGGCCACGACTTGCTGGCAAGCGATGCTTCATCATCTTTCCAGTTCGCGGATCAGAGAGGAAAGGACTAGTGAGTCTTGAGGTGAAGAAGAAGAAGGGGAAGGTAAAAGAGGCTTTCCTTGTGAAGATGATTTTGCTGTATTGGCTAACTGTAGGGTAGTAGGGCTTGATGAGTAGAGTCTTGTAAGTAATGTTGTCCTGAAAATTTTGCATTTTGTAACTGTCACTGAGCAGGTTAGTTGTACACGTTTTGTATGTGTTCATGATTGCTAGCCGCTTGTTTATTCTTGTGGTTGTCGAGGAAACCTTTCATGTAATCCCGCGGTCTCCTCTGGTGACTGTACCCATCTCTGAGAGAGTGATGAGCATGGTCATCCCCGTCCCACATTCCTTACGCCTGCAGACACCAAGGTACAGCGAAATAAGTGGAAGCCTTGATGCAAGGATGACTTTGGGACTACGAGGAATTTAAGGACAAAGGGTTTTAAGCTTCCTATGATAAGCCAGCTGTAAAGAGTGCAACATATTCCTCTCTTTTGCGAGGAGGGAATAATGCTATGATTCAAGGAACTCTTGAATCCTAAAGTAAATTATTTGAATTCGATGAATGAGTTCAACTCGTAAGAATAAGCAAGAACTGAGAGTTTTGTGCTTTGACACTTCTTCGTGCAAAGGTTTAATCCATTGTCTTCCCAGAGCAAATTACTATCGGTGTATATAGATTCACCCTGACCCGTTTCTGTGTAAAATTTGCAGTATGATTTCAAGTTGTTAGCAGTTGACGTACCGACAGCCCGTGGAGATCAGCGTTTGTTCCTGGTCGGTGATGAGAATGAGTACAAGGTTGGTGGTGGCCTCATCTCTGAGTTGAGGGGATCCAATTGTTACAGCCATGGCTGCCCAAAAGCAATTTGAAGAGCTGGACATGAAAGAAGAAGAAGAAGAAGAAGAGAGAAAAGAAGCAGAGGAGGATGAAAAGGAACTGGAGGCAGAGCTGGAGAAACTGGAGATAGAAAGAGAAGTTGCTTACCGCGAAATGGAAGAGCATGAGGCTCGGCTTAAAGAAGAAATGGCCGGGGTTAAAGAAGAGGAGAAGAAGGAGAGGGTTACTACCTAGGGGCCCTTGGCGGAAAGGATGGTAAAGCAAGGTCCCTAATAGGGTTATACGATTTTGAGTAGGGAGCCGCAAAGTTTGGTGAGAACCCTGTTTAGCGGAAAAAAAGTTCACAAAAATAATGAACATAGGAAGAAACTCTGGAAGCGCATTGGTCTGCTGGAAAGGCCTGTATTGTAGGAAAGAGACCCAGTCAAAACCCATAGATAATAAATCGGGAATTGGCCCTGATGTCTAGTGTAAGCTCCTACGGGAGAAGTCTCTTGTGGTGATTGCTTATTCGTGGGAACTCAAACGAATCACCACCCTTGGATTCAGACAATATGCAGGCAGAGGCTATAGATGGATTCAGTAGGGCTTGAAACCATGTGACAGAAAGGTTTGAGCGAGCTCATTCCTTCAGTCTCTGATGTAGGAGTAAGTCATAGTGAAAATTCGAGAAAAGAACCTCCGCCACCGAGGGACAGTCGCTCATACGTGCTAGCCCAGAAGAATAGTAAAGGAGAAAAGGGTAGATCAGAAGCTGCTAGCAGGTTTGAGGCCGTTTGGCTCCGTTTAACTGCGTGTAGTTGATTCCTGTCTGATCTTGTTCCCGGTCGCTCTGGCGAATTAATACACAGACAAGCTGACAAGATCTTAGCGTGGTAACTGAAGAAGTCTTCGGCATTGGTTGACTGATTACAGGTGTGGCCTTGTTCCAGACAGGAGAGGTTTAATGCAGAACCGTGATAAATCCAAGGTTTTGCATCACGAGACCATCAGTCTCGTGGATGCTACTGATCTTTGGAGAGCTAGAGAAGCTAATCTCCCCGGAGGTTGTCAGAGCTGCAAGTCCTTTCTGATTGCTTCCCTGGTGAGTTGATGAAGAGGCTGGTCCCTAACTGTGTTGTGCCTAACAAAACTCTGATGGGCTCAGTTAGGAGCGAGGAACGTCGATCCACTTCACTGTTATCAGGTTGAGGTTTGAGTGGCCATGGGCCGAGTGGTAATCGGTCCATTGATAGTAGGTTAAACTCCGTGTGGCTAGCTGGAACAGGTGGATGACCACTGATCCAGGTTCTCAACGCACAGAATCTGGGGGTTGATGACAGTTGCTCCTGCCATGAATGGACACCACTATGTTTTGTCCCGGACAGTACTAACCTCTTTCAGTCGTTTCACATGAAGTGGTGACCAAAGGATGTAAGATAAGGCTATTGCATTTGAAGATGATATATTTGATTACACACACCCGTAGCTGTTCATTCCTGGGGAATGTGTCTGATTTGCTTCGTCGGTCTCTGATTGCTAGCTTTTGTGAGAAAAATAGATCGACAGTCCGTGCAGGGCATTCTCTGGCACGTTCCCACTGCCATAGTCCAGAGTTCCTAGTCCTGTAACTGAAGTTGGACGTCTGCCAGACTCGAAGGCAAGTTCAAACACCACATCGGGAACCTTCATTTCAATCCAAATCAACGCATTAGTATAGGATGTCTCGAATCTCCCGGTCATTATGTTACGCAGTGTAACCAAACTCTACAATAAACCTCCTCTTACAAAGGCGTGAGATAATACACATGATCCACGACATTTTCTCAAGCGCGGTCTCGTATCGGAAGATTGCTTGCATTCATCAGTACGGTTTCAGGTGAAATCTCTCAAACATAAAAGGAGACATGATATCTGATATGTCGAGACTGACATGGGTGACATGGGTTTAACTTGTTTATTCACCTCTCTTCTATCTGAAGACGGAAGAGATGCTGCAAGCTTAACATTAATTTCTCACTTAACCCTTCATATGATCGTTCTTTGCATCTCCACTTGTTGATGAACTGAACCATGGAAAAAAAAATCAACAAATCTATGTTTCTGCTTTCCAGACCACTTCTTTGCAGTATACTATGAGTAAGTATTAAATAGACACTCCTTCCATCAGTATGTGATGTTTTAATTTGAAACTGATCAATGATAAATTTAAAAGTTCTGTTAATCTTATGATCTTTCATATTGTCATCTATGTCGAAATTTCACACACAGCTTAGATTTCTCTTCAGAGTAAATGCACAACATAGTTACTTGCTAGCGTGAAAATGAACAAGGTTTCAGAGGCAGAATCACGCACAATGACCGATTTTAGTTTCACAACAGGAGTTATTCTGTTATCATCTCACGTTGTGGAGTTCTCTGTCTTCGACATGCTTTTCACTGTTTCACTCATTTCGTTGTATACTGTCAGATCGTTGTATAATGTCGTATCGTGCAGATGACATGTTTCTCGTTGTTTCACTCACTTCGGAGTATACCATCTGATCGTTGTATACTGTTGGATCACGCAGACGCTTCGCTTTATACTTTAATTGCATTGGAAAAGAATATCTTTCGCCATTTCATGCAAACGAGAGAAACCATTTCCGTGCTTTCGAAAAAAATCCCAGATTTGGTTCACGCAGTGAAACTCTACAATGCAAGATATCGCGAATTCATAAATCACTACTGTAACCTAAAGCACTATCGGGTTTGAGTAATGTCTTGCTTAGTATAGTTATCGTGAAGTCAAAACCTGTATGACATTATTTCATTTAAATGTAATAATATGTCTATGATATCGTGGGATAACATAGTGTAATCTCACAGTTTCATGCATACTCTCATTATTTGATGAGATTGTTAAATTCCAAAATATATTTTCATGATACTAGTAGATTTAAAAATCTGGACGTTAAAGAAATCAAATTCTGAGTGCCTAAGATGTAAATATTTAAACCAAGTTGTTTTAAAATTCGTGCAAATATTTTAACCAAGTATTTAAATGTTCATGAAAACTTTTTGTGCATTACGCTTTCTAATGCACTCTTAGTCATGCATTATCTTTGTCTCATTTCTTCTCCTCGGGCTGTCTTTTGAAAGTCATAATGTATAGATTGCATTACCCTATACATAAATATGATAATTGATCATCTTCAAGGTCAGACGCTTCTGGGGTACAAGTGCGAGTGTCTGTTGAAGTTAAAAAAAATCAATTCTATACATTAATTTCTCACTTTACATTGAAAAAATTTTATGAGAAGGCTTTTATTCTATGATAGTTAAGGCATATTAACTTAGGAGGAATTGAAAATGCATGAAGAATAGAATCAGTAGTTTTTGCAGATATGTCATGTTTGAGAGAAGTCTGTATCCAATTAGCGAATATATCAGTTGCATCGTCATTTTCTCTCAACACCTCCCACTTCCCGTGCAGATACAGCGACATAAGTCAAACATTACTGGTAACCTCATGTAAAATGAAATAATGAAAATCAGGTCCTCCTTACATAATACAAGCGGATTTAGAGAACTATAAACTTATCTGTATCATGGATCCATGCACATAGAATTCATGAATACATAGTTGTGAGCACTATCACGCAAGGTTGGTGATAATTCTTCATTTTTGCAAGCCCCTTCAAGAACTTCTCCACTGATGTCATCATCTTCTTTGTCATCCCAGAAACGAGTCTTCACATGATAAAAGTTTGACATCTACTCTGTGACGAAACCAATGGCTTCATCTTGTAGTAACATTCTGCCATGCTGCCTTCAGGTCTTGCTTTATTCTTCACATAACACTTCAAGACAATTAAGTATCACTCGATTGGATACATCCACCTATTGTGCACGGATCACACAAATCTAGTTCTTCCACTACATGCACTAGTTAGTGAGTCATATTGTCAAAAAAGATAAGTGGAAAATGCAAAAGCATAACCAACATCTCCGCTACATCTTTCTTCAATGTGGATAAGTCTTTAGGGTCCTATACTTTCACACATAGCTTATGGAACAATCAACATAATCTGAGAATGACTACACGTATATATCATAGAACTCATCTGAATAAGCAGTGGTACAGCCACAGGTGGCGGGGTACCTACTATCAGCGGGGCGTCCACAGGTAGTGGAGCAAGTGGTAGTGTGAGCGAGACACCACCAGGGTTTAACCCTGTGGTTCAGTTCTTCCAATGTTTGAGGAAGAACTATCAGGGTGTGCGGACCGACAAGTTGAGGAGTCTGCAGGAGTTCCAGCGGAAGACTGGAGAGAGCTCCGCGAGACGTTTACTCGCATGAGGCGGTTGATCAGCGTTACTCAAGGAGTGACGGAAGCACAGGCAGTCCAGTTTTGGTATGGGATACTAGACCGGGAGCTGCGTAGGAGAGTTAGAGATGCTACTCTCCTTAGAGATACCGCTCCGACATTGGCGGTTGTCTTTGGTCTGGCTGAGCGGATTGAGCTCAACATGGTGGAGGAGAGGGTGGTGGTTGCTGGGTTCAGCAAGGAGACATCACATGGAGCGACCACTTCTTCTCGAGGATCACAGGCTACGCAACAGCGTGGTGGTGGTGGTGGTAAGGATCGTGCGGAGCAGTCACGATCTCAGGGAGGTGTTGGAGGATCTGGTGGGCAGAAGTCCATGCCGTCCTTCTCTAGCCAGCAGCAAGCGGGTCCTTGCTGGACGTGTGATGGTCCTCATCAGCAAAAGGACTGTCCACAGAGGAGAGGTGGTTATGAGACGTCAGGAACGTCTCAAGCAGTACCTAGGCAATGTGAGCATTGGGACGACCTGGTCACAGTAGTGACCATTGTTTTGATCTTCATCCCGAGTTGCAGCAAGAGAAGGCCGATCATGGACGAGTTGGAGGAGCTCAGGGAGGCCGTGGTGGTCGAGCTGGAGGTAGAGGTCCAGCACCTGGGAGAGGACCGGTCGGTCCACCGTCTGCTACGACATCAGAAGCCGGTATGGCTGCTCGGATTGAGCAGTTGGAGCAGAGGATAGCTAGTATGGCTATGGCTTGGCGGAGATCTGGTGGAACAGAGGCTTCCACGTCTTATGGAGGAGAAGGAGATGACTTCGACTTCATGGCTGGTGTGACGCAGATTGAGGCATCTGCGGCAGTGACTAGAGGTGCAGTACGTGCCTCTGAGCCACGAGGTGCGTCAGTGGAGTTGGATCCACAACGCGCGGAGGCTGGTAGACAGGCCATGCTTCCCCAGTCGTTCATGTTATCGGAGGCGTTGAGGACCACATCTATGATTCCTAAACGGTCTACCGATGGTGCAGTAGAGTTGGAGGCATCGACATCCAGGAGTGGGTGTGATGTGAGTCCACCCTCGACGTCTGTGGATGCGACGTCGAACTCGATGTTGGGGGCGGCTACAGCAGTTTTGCGAGCCCCACTATTCTCAGCCACGGATATGAGAGCATTGGGAGTCAACTTGGCTCCAATGTTCCAATTGGCGGTCACGCTCAGTGAGAGCGAGGATGTAGTTACCTCTAGTGCTGAAGTAGTTCAGCGAGAGGCGGTAGACGTGTCCATGGAGTCGAGGATCAGGACAGCTACCAATGGTACTTGGCAAGCGGTAGCTGCCAGGTTGGATGAGTCATCAACTAGGCCGGCGATTGACCGTGCTGGTTTGGCACCAGGTGTGGTGTTATTGGACAACAGAAGTGGTATTTTCTGTTTGGTGGCACCTTCAGGGAAAGTGTATCGACCCCAGAAGGTCTTGTTAGACTCTGGAGCCCAACCATTGATGTTGCGAAAGGCGGCGTGTATTGGTTTGGGTCTGAAGAAGTCCGAGATAGAGAGATGTTCATTCCAGTTGCATACATCTCTAGGGGGATCAGGAGGTACGGCTCTACACATGACACCTGAGATGTTGACGGTGAGAGTTCGGTCAGATCATCCCACGGATGGCTCTATGGTGAAGGCCAAGGCCATCGTTACAGCCGCAGAGTCTTATGATGTATTGGTGGGAGGTGTTGTGTTGTACCCTATGGGGTTTGTGATCGACTATTGGACAGAGACAACATCTTACAGACCAGGTTGGCAGTCCAGTGAGGGACGAGTGAGCCGCTTACCAGTGCGGTTCAGTGCTAGAGTTGGGACGACGGAGCCTACACCAGGGACGATGGCATCCGTTGCAGGGTTCAGTTCGGCCATCACTTGGCCGGGCGAGTTGTTGGAGGGCAATGCTCATGCGGAGGATACTCCGGTCTTTGAGGAGGTGGAGGACATGCCTAGCATGTCTACGTTCGTACCATCTGCCTTGGATGTTCCACTCTAAAATTCGAGTGGAAAGTTGCAGCAGTATGCTGATCAGTTGGTGCAGCAGGCTTGGAGTGAAGCCTTTGTACCACCAGTAGAGGAAGAAAGAGTTGTTCCTGCTACTGACCTTATGACCTTATCACCGTTGGATACGACTCTCATTGTGTGGCAGTATCCACAGGAGGGTGTATGTGTGTTGGAGCTGTTTGGAGGGATCAGCACAGGTTTGGCTGCGGTATTGCAGGCAGGCATACAAGTACAGCGATACTTGTATGTGGAGAGAGATGAGATTGCGAGATGCATCTCATTGCGACATGTGGCACGTTTGGTGCAGAGCTATCCTGAGTTGTTGCCCATATCAGCTGTTAGAGGATACCAGCAAGCATTACCGTCAGATATTTCGCTGCTGGGGGCGCAGGATCTTACGTTTGTTGGCACCATTCACTTGGTGATAGCCGGATGGCCATGTCAAGATCACACACGTGCTGGGAGAGGTCAGGGTTTACATGATCCGCGATCTAGGATATTCTGAGAGATGTTACGGATCTTACGACATCTCCAGATGCATCAGGTAGATTCTCCAGCGTACATCTTGCAGAACGTTCCTTTGTTGGGTGATGCTCGTACACAGATGATGGCGAGTGTGCACCAAGTGCGGTCTTGGATTGGACCAGCAGTGTTGTTGGATGCAGCGAGAGTAGGATCTCGTGCACATCATCCACGGTTGTGGTGGACGAACTTGTTATCAAGAGAGGTGCTTAAGCGAGCACACGATGGAGTGAGACGACCAGCACATCTCACAGTTGATAGCATCTTGGATGCAAGACGACGATCTCAAGTAGTGAGAGTCGTCGATAGGTCACCCATGGCAGTGGTGAACCTAGTGGGACGGCCCATGGTAGCGTTACCTACTTTGGTAAGCTTTCCAGCGTCACATGCTTACAGAGATGGAGGACCTGGGCTTGTGTGGGATGCTCAATTACGGCAGTTGGTGGAGCTCAATGCCGAGGAGAGAGAGCGAGCGATGGGTTTCGCTACGGGTACGACGGCAGTAGCTTCAGTGTCGAAGGCTTCACGTCGTCAAGTATTGGGTCAAGCAATGGACTTGAATTGCTTGACATGGATTGTTAGCCTTGGATTGGCTGAGAAGCGTCGGATGCGATCGACGGGTGTTACTGCTCGAACACTCTTGAGCTCTTTGCCTACCGGGTCGGTGGAGGCAAAGGCTGGGGGCGAGGCACGTGGAATTCGTCATCCTTGGACATCATGGGATGTCGTAGGAGAGAGTGTGGAGCTTACAGCTAGAACTGCAAAAGTTTTTCGCACAGTAGCGGAGGTTGTTGGTGGTGAGCAGAAGGAAACTGCTCCAGAGGCTGCAAGATAGCAATCAACGACTTCGTCTTCTATCTCTAGCATGGTGACAGAGGATACTTGGGAGCTGGAGATTGGACCCAAGCTTATAGGAGAGGAGAGATGAAGAGTCCAAAGATTCCTGAAGAGCTACAAGAATTGTTTTGCCTTCAGTATGAAGGATTTGGGTACCTTGAAGGGACCTGGTATACGGAAAGATTGGCTAATGACACGCCAATCTTTCGACGTCCTTACAGGTACAGTGACATGGAGAGAGCCTTGATCCAGAGTAGGACTCAAGACTTGTTGGAGGCTGGATTGATAGAGATGTCGCATGGAGAGTATGCATCTGCCACAGTTATGCCAGCCAAGAAGGATATGTATGACAACTACACGGATAGACGGATGTGTGGGGACTACCGTCTTATCAATCGGCAGACGAAGTCCGGTAAGTATGCCATGCCGACACCTGAGGAGATCTTTGATGCAGTGGGGCATGTGAAGGTCTTCAGTACTTTGGATCTTCGAGCAGGGTATCATCAGTTGCAGTGAGAGAACAAGATAAGTCCAAGACAGCATTCTGGGGAATTGACTCTCACGGCAAGGATTGTTCGTATCAATGGCGGTTCTTACCATTTGGGTTGAAGAACGCCCCTGCTGAGTTCCAAAGGGTGATGAACATAATCCTAGCAGGATTGGATTTTGTCAGATGTTATATTGACGACATCTTAGTCTATAGTGCTACAGTGGAGGAGCACGAGAGACACTTACGAGATGTGTTCGAGCGATTGAGAGCTCATGGGTTGAAGTTACACCATGGGAAGTGTAAATTCTTCCAAGAGTTGGTAGAGTATCTGGGCAACACCATCTATCCAGGTGGATTCGGTGTTCAACAGACGAAGGTTGAGGTTATTGCACGTATACCACGCCCCACAGATGTGAGTCAAGTTTGAGCATTTGTTGGTTTGGCGAACTTTTATTGTCGATACGTGAAGGGATTTAGTGCAATTGCGAAGCCGTTGACCAAGTTGATGAAGGTGGACCAGGAGTGGCAGTGAGGAGATGAGCAGGAGCGAGCTTTTGTAGAGCTCAAGGATAGGTTGACATCTGCTCTCATCTTGAGGAGACCCGTTGTCGTGTCGTGGACCGGCTCCTACGTGAAATTCAAACTTCACTGCTTGTCGCTCCAAAGTCACTCAAGAGAAGACAAGCTAGGCCCTAGCTTACGGATTTTTGGCACAATCTCAGATCTCCATTTTCATCGCATAGATGGGTAGAGCTCCTTGTCAGCTTTCCATAGGCACTTTGTCTACTTCGTTTGGACGCCTAGTGGAGAAGTTACAAGACTCGAAAGATGGAGAAAATAAGCTAGGCCCCAGCTTACGGGTTTTTGGCACCACTTCGGATCTTCGTTTTTATCGCACCAGTGGATAGAGCTCCTTGTCAGCTTTCCATAGGCACTTCGTCTACTTCATTTGGACGCCTAGTGGAAAAGTTACAAGACTCGAAAGAAGGCAAAAACAAGCTAGGCTCCAGCTTGCGGGCTTTTGGTACAACTTCGGATCTTCACTTTTATCGCATAGATGGATAGAGCTCATTGTCAGCTTTCCATGGGCATCTTGTTTACTTCATTTGGACATCCAGAGAAGAAGTTATGCGATTCGAAAGAAGGTAAAATCAAGCTAGGCCCCTAGTTACTTGCTGACTGGGTATTTAAGGCTTCAGGCGTTATATCAAAGACGCAAGGGGCCTGCTTCTTATTATTCAAGACTGAACTTCGTGCGTACGGACTGTAACAAGGGGGCAGCTTAAGAGGCTAGCTTGTACCTGCGACCTGTCGGTGGATGGTTCGAGAGATTTAGGAGTCCAATGCAAGCGCGCAAGGCGTCGTTGGGTTCAGATCTGTGCAGGCTACGCACTGGTTCAAACAGTTCTTGAAGAGACGGATCGGGGGTTGTGTTCTGGGAGAAATTGAGACGCAGGAAGCAGATTTGAGATTTTCAGTTACCTGTGAAGGAGAGTTGGACCGTTCGGGCCGTTCCGGAGTCCAAACTTGCTGTCCTTGGATCCATCGGGATCAGAACAACGAGTTCTTCAGGAAATTGAAGACGATTCAAAGTTTCATCGGGCGGTTTAGGAGTTGTGAGTGAAATTGACTAGCAGGGAAGCGCTTACATCAAATTTTCGTTCGCCTGCGACCTGAGATTGGGTTGTTATTCGCGATCGGTGAGCCAAGCTCTTTGTTCTTGGTGCCTACGCGATCAGGGAGTCTTCATGTACGCATAGGAGAAGACTGTACGTGAATTGGATTGTTGGTTTGGGTGTGGTGAGCAAGTTTGAGCCGCAGGGAGCTGATTTACGTCAGTTTTTTGCTACCTGCGACCAAATTTCTTGCGTGGTTTTGCAAGGGGAACTCCAAACGACTTGTTTGGAGTCTTGTTGGGTTCAGGGTAGCTAGATCTATCTGCCAAGGAAGACGGATATCAGTTTAGACGATCCGTTTGTGCGGTGTGCGCGGTTTTAAGCCGCGAGGAGGAGTTTTTGGAGGTTCGGTCACCTGCGACCAAAAATCGGCGATATCTCGGCTGTTGGGAGTCGGATCTGAAGGTTTCTTGGGTTAACGGAGTCAGCGGAAGAGACCCTATCGACATCTGAAGTCCGTCCACCGAAAGGAGGAAGTCCACAGATAGGCCTTTTTTGGTTTCTTCGCTACGGGTTTTGCTCTTTTGAGTTCGTTAGAGTTCTGGTTGGCTGTATACAGCTTGTGGTAGCTAGCTTTAGCTAAGAGCTTATACATGGATGTGGTTTGGACTTGGGTTTGGATAGCGTGATACTGTTGTGGCTCTGTTTGTTAGCAAAGAGAAGTTTCTCTTGCTTTGAGCTACGCTTTGGTGGTTTTGGGTCAGGGTTGTGATTCAAGGGTTGCTTTTAGGGGCTTTTGAAGTAGGTTACAGACTGCTCTGGTCTGTTTCTCAGTTCTGTGCTCTTAGGAGAAAGAACCGACAGTGTACATACATTTGGAGTGTATATATTGCAGCATTCATTTTCGTGGTTGTTCTTCTCTGTCTTGTCTCTGTTTGGCATACAACATCTCCACAGCCAGGAACCTCGCGTTTTCCTGGACATCCTTCACGCAAAATATCCGACACGATACGGTGGTGAACTCGATGTGAAGGTCCGGGGTGGAGATATTTGTGTGTCAGAACTGGACAGAAGAGATCAGCATCATGAACGAGGATGAAGATGGATTTGGTTGTTCGGGAGGATGCTGCGGACCTGGGATGATGGATTTCTAGACGGTTGGGATCATGGGAGGATGGGAGGATGGGACGAGCCATGACTATGGACGGGATGGACGGATCAGAGGGAATACTAGGGATGCAGTTGGATGCAGCAACTGCACGATTGTTTCAAGCCTTCACTTTGTTTATGCGACAAGAGCAAGGGAACCAACAAAAGGAGACTTTGGGGACGAAGGTACTTCGGAGGGTGATCGACAAGCTCGATCTGTTTGATGGGAAAGACATCTCAAAGTACTTGAGATGTTACAAGACGGAGATGGTTTTGGATCAGGTACCAGAGAAGGAGATGATCGAGACGTTCAAACTCGCTGCGGTGCCTGAGATAAGGGAGCATGTGAATGGTCTAACAAATCATTTTGGGAAGAACTGGGATATGTTTTCACAAGCGCTGATGGAGGAGTATTTCTTGGGAAGCTCAGATCGAGTAACCAAGAAATCGTTTTTGGAATGGGTCAACCGACACAACAAAGGTTTACAGCCTACAGAGCTGTTAGAGGAGTTTGAGAGACAATTCTCTCAACTACCTCGGGTGGACAAGCTAACCTTGGAGAGCTACAAGAAGGAGCTGTTTCTTCAAGCTGCGGATGAACCATGGCAGGAACAGTTGGAACTACTTCTGGAGGATGGGGATGAAGAAGAAGGATTAACAAGAAATTGGGAGGTTGTGCATGAAGCTGTTGAGCTTCTTGTCTAGAGACAGACAAGGGAAAGGGTTACAAGGTTGACACCTGCAGCGTTGACTACCACACCAGTTTGGGTAGTATTTGAGGTTCAACCTCCAGTTGTGGTTGTAGAGGAGAAGGATCCAACCATCGAGGACCTACAGCAAAAGATGCAAGATCTGCAAGCTAAGGTTACTAGGTTGGAGGATAAGGGATCATCAATTGAGACGGTGCTTGTAACCAAACCAGCTTGGGTACATCAGTGTTTGTGGTGTGATGGTACTGATCATCAGCGAGACGATTGCATCGACTTTGCAGAGTCTTTGCAACGAGAGATAATTTCTTGGGAGGATGAAAAGGTTGCATTCAGAAGTTCGGGTACTCTCCTTCAAGCCAACGTTGATAAAGGAGGGATGAAGAAGTTTATGGATGATTACTTTGCGGCACATGCAGTTGTAGCTATCGAAGCTACAAGTTATGGTGCTAGGATGGAGGAGATTGAGCATGATCTCCATATGGATGAATTGGGTGAGGACATGGATCTAAACGAGCTTGGGTTGGATACTACATTCACGATGCAGAGCGAGAAGAAGAGACAAGAAGAGACTTCTCCAAGGAAGCAAGCTGGGGAGGATAAGGTTCAACAAGAAACTATTCTTCCTGTACAGGCAATGGAGGACGATCCTTCACAACCGGAGGAGATGGTTGAGATGCAGACAGTGGACATGGTTGATCTGGTTGCAGACAAACAACAACCAGATGCAGAGATGATGATGGATGTGAAGGGAGGTTGGGAGGAGCACATTCGAGATGCACAGGTTGGGTTCCTATCACGGGAGGTCTTGGGTGCAACTTCGAGGGAAGTCCGTGATGTCTACATTGACATCATCAAGGACAAACGACCTGCTGAGGGTGAAAGAGAGTGGACGGATGCTCTCGAGGCTACGGGTATAGGATGATGGGTAAGGATGGCTTACAGGGGAGAAGCCATTGCTGAAGGTGATTTGTGTTGGGAGGATGATGCTTGAGGGATTGTAAATATTTTCAAGAAGGTTGGGAGGATGATGCTTGGGGATTGTAAATATTTTCAGGAAAAGGTTGAGAGGATGATGCTTGGAAGGTTGCAAGGGTTTTCAGAAGAAGATATCAGGGAGGATGATGATTGAGGAAGATACTATTCTACACTGAAACAACGATGGTTGCGGTTGAGGCTTTTGGTTGCAGCGGTGTGGTTCTTTTTTTTCAGAAAAACAAAAAAGAAGAGAGGATTAGGTACGATGACATGTACAGACTTGAGGTTGAAGGTTACAGTCAGGATATGTGACGATGATTGAGAGAGGATGGGTGATGTCTACTACGACATTTGGTTCACAAATCTCGACTGTGAGGTTCTACAGGACGGATAGAAGACATTTCTATCATATGATGATTCATTGCTTCTATGTCTTCAGGATGTAGATATTTAGAGGGGGTGATTAGATGGGAGGTTCGAGGTGAAGGTCGATGAGCATGGATCTAGGGAGGATCATGGCAGGTAGCAACTTCAAGATGACGATCAAGTTGCGAACTTGAGGATGAGGTTGACTGAGATGGGAGAGAGGATGACAAGATGGGAATGATTGTGCGTGCCGGTCCACTCCTTGGTTGGTATCTCTAGTGCATACCGGAGGATGCACAGGTTTGGAGGGGGTGGATGTCGTGTCCTGGACCGGCTCCTACGTGAAATTCAAACTTCACTGCTTGTCGCTCCAAAGTCACTCAAGAGAAGACAAGCTAGGCCCTAGCTTACGGATTTTTGGCACAATCTCAGATCTCCATTTTCATCGCATAGATGGGGAGAACTCCTTGTCAGCTTTCCATAGGCACTTTGTCTACTTCGTTTGGACGCCTAGTGGAGAAGTTACAAGACTCGAAAGATGGAGAAAATAAGCTAGGCCCCAGCTTACGGGTTTTTGGCACCACTTCGGATCTTCATTTTTATCGCACCAGTGGATAGAGCTCCTTGTCAGCTTTCCATAGGCACTTCGTCTACTTCGTTTGGACGCCTAGTGGAAAAGTTACAAGACTCGAAAGAAGGCAAAAACAAGCTAGGCTCCAGCTTGCGGGCTTTTGGTACAACTTCGGATCTTCACTTTTATCGCATAGATGGATAGAGCTCATTGTCAGCTTTCCATGGGCATCTTGTTTACTTCATTTGGACATCCAGAGAAGAAGTTATGCGATTCGAAAGAAGGTAAAATCAAGCTAGGCCCCTAGTTACTTGCTGACTGGGTATTTAGGGCTTCAGGCGTTATATCAAAGACGCAAGGGGCCTGCTTCTTATTATTCAAGACTGAACTTCGTACGTACGGACTGTAACAAGGGGGCAGCTTAAGGGGCTAGCTTGCACCTGCGACCTGTCGGTGGATGGTTCGGGAGATTTAGGAGTCCAATGCAAGCGCGCAAGGCGTCGTTGGGTTCAGATCTATGCAGGCTACGCACTGGTTCAAACAGTTCTTGAAGAGACGGATCGGGGGTTGTGTTCTGGGAGAAATTGAGACGCAGGAAGTAGATTTGAGGTTTTCAGTTACCTGTGAAGGAGAGTTGGACTGTTCGGGCCGTTCCGGAGTCCAAACTTGCTATCCTTGGATCCATCGGGATCAGAACAACGAGTTCTTCAGCAAATTGAAGACGATTCAAAGTTTCATCGGGCGGTTTAGGAGTTGTGAGTGAAATTGACTAGCAGGGAAGCGCTTACATCAAATTTTCGTTCGCCTGCGACCTGAGATTGGGTTGTTCTTCGCGATCGGAAAGCCAAGCTCTTTGTTCTTGGTGCCTACGCGATCAGGGAGTCTTCATGTACGCATAGGAGAAGACTGTACGTGAATTGGATTGTTGGTTTGGGTGTGGTGAGCAAGTTTGAGCCGCAGGGAGCTGATTTACGTCAGTTTTTTGCAACCTGCGACCAAATTTCTTGCGTGGTTTTGCAAGGGGAACTCCAAACGACTTGTTTGGAGTCTTGTTGGGTTCAGGGTAGTTAGATCTATCTGCCAAGGAAGACGGATATCAGTTTAGACGATCCGTTTGTGCGGTGTGCGCGGTTTTAAACCGCGGGGAGGAGTTTTTGGAGGTTCGGTCACTTGCGACCGAAAATCGGCGATATCTCGGCTGTTGGGAGTTGGATCTGAAGGTTTCTTGGGTTAACGAAGTCAGCGGAAGAGACCCTATCGACATCTGAAGTCCGTCCACCGAAAGGAGGAAGTCCACAGATAGACCTTTTTCGGTTTCTTCGCTACGGGTTTTGCTCTTTTGAGTTCGTTAGAGTTCTGGTTGGCTATATACAGCTTGTGGTAGCTAGCTTTAGCTAAGAGCTTATACATGGATGTGGTTTGGACTTGGGTTTGGATAGCGTGATACTGTTGTGGCTCTGTTTGTTAGCAAAGAGAAGTTTCTCTTGCTTTGAGCTACGCTTTGGTGGTTTTGGGTCAGGGTTGTGATTCAAGGGTTGCTTTTAGGGGCTTTTGAAGTAGGTTACAGACTGCTCTGGTCTGTTTCTCAGTTTTGTGCTCTTAGGAGAAAGAACCGACAGTGTACATACATTTGGAGTGTATATATTGCAGCATTCGTTTTCGTGGTTGTTCTTCTCTGTCTTGTCTCTGTTTGGCACACAACATCTCCACAGCCAGGAACCTCGCGTTTTCCTGGACATCCTTCACGCAAAATATCCGACACGATACCGTTAGGGGACGTCTTTTCCAACTGCACACCGATTGGAGTATGTTGGGACTTGAAGCAGTGCTGACTCAGCATGCTGATGAGAAAAAGGAGTTCGTGGTGGCGTATGCCAGTTGCTCCAACAATTCAGCGGAGGCGAGGTATAGTTCGTATGAGGGAGAGTGTTTGGCGACAGTGTGGGCTGTTGCACACTTTCGATGTTATCTGTTTGAGAACCCCTTTACTCTCATCATTGATCACCAGCCGCTCAAGTGGTTGATGGAGTCCGACAAGCTTACAAGGAAGCTTGCACGATGGGCTCTGATCTTACAAGAGTATGACTTCCAAGTAGTGCATAGATCTGGAGTTGCAAACCTAGATGTCGATGGGTTGAGTCGCAACCCGTGCACGAGTCAGCAGGATCAGATTGAGGCTCGATGGCATGACGAGGTTGATGAGGAGATAGTGCCAGGGTGGCATGCATCTGCCTTCCTTTGTGTGTTGGTCATGAACTCTAGTATGGAGGGCCAAGTCGTATCTTTCTATGGTCAGAGAGTAGATGATGAGTCTCCAGATCCTGAGGGTGGAGATGGTGTTCCAGACCAGCGGGATATCCATGATGATGTGACCGTGATGGAGTATCTACGTACTGGTGTGGTTGTAGGCACAGTAAGTGCCAAGGAGCGAGATCGTGTCCTTCAACGAGCGAAGAAATTTCGACGAGAAGGACGACATGTACTTCGAGTGTGGGATGATGGGAGAGTACGGATAGTGCCACATCCATCCCAGAGGGCACAGTTAGTACGACATGCCCATGAGGAGTTGGGACATTTTGGAGTGAAGCGTACGCATAGCTTACTCCAAGGACAGTATTGGTGGCGTGGTATGCACGTCGATGTGCAATAGTTTGTAGCACGATGTGTGGTTTGTGATCGAGTACGAGCATCGTTTAATGCTCCTACTCCATAGTTACACCCCTTACCGATTATGAGGTTGGATTACCGTTGGAGTTTGGATTTTGCAGGACCTTTATCATTGACCGTACGTCACCACCGGTATGTGTTGGTGATGGTGGAGCACTCTCCAAGTGGATTGAGTTGGTGGCATTACCAGACAAGGCGAGTGAAGGGACAGCGTACGCGTTCTTAGATCGAGTGCTGAGTCGTTTTGGAGCACCAGCTGAAGTGTTGTCAGACCAAGGTACAGAGTTCCTTGGTGAGTTTCAGGCCTTGTGTGATTAGACGCTGATTGATCATCGGACTACATCTCGAGATCATCCTGAGGCGGATGGTTTGGCGGAGAGGATAGTTCAGACGGTGAAGAGAGGATTGCGCAAGTATGGCTTGCAGAAGGGCCACTTGGGAGACTGGGATGTGCAGTTACCATGGTTGGCTATGGGTTACCGTTTCAGCCGACAAGCGTCTTTGGCTTCCTTCTCACCGTATTTTCTATTGTATGGCCGAGATCCAGATCTACCTTCGGTCATTCGTCGTGATTCTACTGAGGTGCTGAACCTTGATGACCCGGATATGTGAGTGAGAGCATGTTCTCAACGAGCAGAGATATTTCGGAGAGTTATGCCTATGGCTTTTGAGAACCTAGCGATTGCTCAGCATAGAGACACGTTGCGATATGTGACTATCCGAGGAGGAGGTTATCGGCCGTCGATTCGCAGGTTTCATCCTGGCGATTATATCTATCTACAGCAGACTGCACCGACGACGTTGGACGTGACCGCAGGGCGCACTATTTTACGAGTGCGTGAGGTGTTACTTTCTGGAGTACTCATGTTAGAGGGCCGTGATGGTGTTGTGTGAAAGGACCATGTGCGTAATTGCGCGCCATGTCATCTTCCCAACATTGATGGTATCGTTGACCCAAGCTTAGCAGTTGTACGTGCGGGCTTGAGGTGTATGTTGTGTGGGTCTGCTGGTGGAGCAGCTCGTATGTTGGTGTGTGATGGTTGTTCGGGAGGTTGGCACATGTCATGTTTGACTCCACCTCTCAATGTCGTTCCTACTGGACGGTGGGTTTGTCCTCGATGTATATAGCAGGGATAGCCAATTAGATCTTTGCGTGGTATGGATTACAGACAGGCGACTAACGATGAGGCGATGTAGCACCCGGCCTCCTGATCCTTGCATCCATGAAGGTGTATATCACGTAGTTGGGATATGGAGCTATATGGAGTTAGAGGGACCTAACCGTCAGTTAGGGAGGCGATTGTGATACACTTGTGTATGTGTATGACATCGTCCATGTTTTATGTGTATGTGTGGTGTATCTCTGACAGCGATGTATGTTGTGTAGCGATGTGTATGCGCACGACAGCTGTCACGTCAGTTTGGCATCTCGGCTAGGTTGACCGAGTGCGAAGTGGCGCATCCCGGTAAGGCCGTTAGTGCCGTTAGGACGAGTTGGGAGGAGACCCCACCAGGGGTATACTTCGCAGGTAGGGCTTGGAGGCCTTAGTTCTTCGAGTTGAGCCTTCAAGCTCCAGGTTATGGTGGATAGTCTAGTTGAGTGTAACCCGGATTCTCTTCGCGTTTAGAGTGGGTTTGGCTTGACCATTTGTGAGTAATCAGTGTTGTAGTGTTGGAGATGGTAATTTCTGAATTATTGGTGGTACAGCCACTGGCTGTACCACTGCTTATTCAGATGGTAATATGAATAGAGAAATTACCATCTCCAACACTACAACACTGATTACTCACAAATGGTCAAGCCAAACCCACTCTAAACGCGAAGAGAATCCGGGTTACACTCAACTAGACTATCCACCATAGCCTGGAGCTTGAAGGCTCAACTCGAAGAACTAAGGCCTCCAAGCCCTACCTGCGAAGTATACCCCTGGTGGGCTCTCCTCCCAACTCGCCCTAACGGCACTAACGGCCTTACCGGGATGCGCCACTTCGCACTCGGTCAACCTAGCCGAGGTGCCAAATTGACGTGACAGCTGTCGTGCGCATACACATCGCTACACAACATACATCGCTGTCAGAAGTACACCACACATACACATAAAACATGGACGATGTCATACACATACACAAGTGTACCACAATCGCCTCCCTAACTGACGGTTAGGTCCCTCTAACTCCAGATAGCTCCATATCCCAACTACGTGATATACACCTTCATGGATGCAAGGATCAAGAGATCGGGTGCTACATCGCCCCATCGTTAGTCGTCTGTCTGCAATCCATACCACGCAAAGATCTAATTGACAACCCTGCTATATATATCGAGGACAAACCCACCTTCCAGTAGGAACGACACTGAGAGGTGGAGTCAAACATGACATGTGCCAATCTCCTGAACAACCATCACACACCAACATACGGGCTGCTCCACCAGCAGACTCACACAACATACACCTCAAGCCCGCACGTACAACTGCTAAGCTTGGGTCAACGGTACCATCAATGTTGGGAAGATGACATGGCACGCAATTACGCACATGGTCCTTTCACACAACACCATCATGGCCCTCTAACATGAGTACTCCGGAAGGTAACACCTCACGCACTCGTAAAATAGTGCACCCTGCGGTCACGTCCAACATCGTCGGTGCAGTCTGCTGTAGATAGATATAATCGCCAGGATGAAACCTGCGAATCGACGGCCGATAACCTCTCCTCGGATAGTCGCATATCGCAATGTGTCTCTATGCTGAGCAATCGCTAGGTTAGCCGAAGAACTAAGGCCTCCAAGCCCTACCTGCGAAGTATATCCCTGGTGGGCTCTCCTCCCAACTCGCCCTAACGGCACTAACGGCCTTACCGGGATGCGTCACTTCGCACTCGGTCAACCTAGCCGAGGTGCCAAACTGACGTGACATAGTTCATCAAATCGTGGATACTTACTGGTAAAATCTGATGTATAAAGATATGAAAATCATGAGATTCAATATGATTGATCTTTTTCTCCAAGATGTGTTTTTGAAGTCGACCGCAATAATCACTTGGAACTTGGATTCCACTCAATTGACTTCTGAACAACTTCTGTTCTACAGGGCTCAAAACCCACGGAGCTGCCGGTTTAATCCAAGTATTTGGACGAGATGGATGTGGTTGAAGCCCTAAGTTCTGACGGATGTTTTGAATCTGTAAATCTCTTCGGGTCTTTGGTTTGTCTTCATCATCAAACAAAGTCCGGAGTAAATTTTCAGAGATGTTTTTCTCGATGTTCATCAGGTCTAACCCGTCTCGAATCAACAAATGCTGAAAAGTAAACAGTAAAGTTTATGAATGCAGTTTATAGTTCTGACATGAAAATAAATAAAAGGAAAATGATAGACGCAAGTGCGACAGTTATGACATCTTTGAGTAATAGTACTAAGGGTATCGATCAAAAAGTATACATCCATGAATTCAAAAGTTAGTATTTTCCCGCAGCTAGTGTTCACTGGAATGCACAAAGCAGTTTCCAAAATCTGACAAGACCATTCTTAGACTTAGGTAGGTCAGCTTGTGAAACTAATGAAAATTGATAATCCGGCACTTGCGTTCGAGATAGCCACAATAGAGATCAAGTTAGCTGCAAATTTCATGACGAGAAAGCTAGCAGGGAAGAGGTTGCACAGCTGCACATCAAAGAGCTACACATTATGTACATCGAAAAGTTATGGTAAAGACGAGGATCAACTCCAAGATTGTCCTTCACGACCTGGGGTTGAGCTTGTAAGTGTGGACACGAATACGTGAATCACTTTCTTGTACTTGTAGCAGTGAGCACAAGCTAGATAAAACAGAAAGTTCATTGTGCTGAGTGCAGCGAGGAGGTAGTAGAACTTGTCCTTGTACCCGTGAGGACAAGCTACATAAAACAGAAAGTTCACTATAAACTATGTCTGATGTGCAAAATGTGACTATAACTGGAGCCATTACAGTACATAATCAATTCTCGGATGCCGTTAATGCTCCAAAGCTACCACGGATTTGGAAGTGATTAGACATGCAATACGGCTGGTTCTGATATCTCATCATACGATGTCTTTGCGTTCATGGTAAAGTTTGGCAAAAGACTAGGATATACTTGCCTATACTCCCTAAGCGTTTTATGCATATGCCTTCCTGCTATGAAGAGAACCCTCTTCTTCACGCAGACGAGCTGTGCACTCATGAAACAAAAGAATGAAAGCTTATCCAAATGACAAGTCTGTGACTGGAACATCCCTTTTTGTTACGATATCCAAACCCCTCCTTAGGGAAATTCGAGCTGCATCTTACAAGTAACTTGTCTTCCAAACACAATGCAAAAGTCGAGTACTAGTCATTAGTGGGACAGAAAATGATGACGGCAAAGTTCTGAAGAAATTAGTGGGTTTGATAGTGATTTTAACTGTGACACTGAGTGTAACAGAGACCACTTAGTCTTTGCAGCAGCAGACACATGGAGAGGGTCAACATTGAGAGAATAAAGTTGCTCGCATCTAACGAGAAGAGAGAGACGGGTAGGCAGATTACGTAGATAGAGCAGAGAGCATTGGAGTGACAGAACCAAATTTGAGAAGACTAAGCAAAATCTCAGCTAGACAGACAAAAGCAGAGAGAACGAAGAAATGATACAATGTAGTTTGGTTTAGAGTGTCTTGTAAGCCGCCCTGTCTCTCACCCACGGATACCTCAGATGACTAGGATTACTAGTGCACTCTAATTACAAAGACTCAGGTACATCCATGCTCACTTCACTCAACTCTTTGACCCATATGGTCATATCTTTCCCCCCTAATAATGTTCTTGCAAACAAGTTCTAATCCCACTCATCGCATCACATAGTACTCAAGGATTCCCAAGGTCTTCAATGCTCATTTTACTCATAGACAGTAAAATGAGAGTGTCCTCCACCCTCTTTAACTCCTCCTTATATACTCTACAACTTCTTACCGTGATAACTTTCACTGAGTTACGTTATCTCATGGTAAGTACGCAATCCAAAATAGTAAAACTTCTAAAGACTACTAAGACTTTAAGAATAGCACACACATTACTTGTTCTACTTTACTAAAGTAAGAGATTCTCCTACTTTAGCTTTTCTAAAATGTTAACTTTCCATACTAGCTAGTAAGAAGACGACAACAACCTAATACGTCTTTTGAGAAGCATCTTGAGATTTTTGTGTATGACTTTCCACCATGCATCCAATCAGCGATGGTCAACAAAGTTACATACTTGTTGAGAAGCATATTTAGAGCTTCGCACATAGTGTCATAGTGAAACCTCTAGTAGTTTCTTCAACTTAGTTATAACTATCTCAACTAGTTATAACTAGTTTTGATCACTCTAGATTTGGATCTTCGAACTAGAGTAACCTAATAAGATAGTCATACCTAATGAAATTTATATAAGCAAACACCCAAATAATGAGATACTTGTGGTTTGACAGTACCTCTCAATAAAATAGTTGAAAGAGAATTGAACGTCTCTTAACTCCATATAGCTTGTAAGGATCTTCAAGTTCAAGTGCTCTTCCTCCTGATCAATCAAAGCTTTTTTTTAATGAAGACCATCGCAATATTTCTCCGCTCGTAATTCTCCAGACCTATCCTATGCGTAATCCTACTCTACTTCATGCAGAGTTTGTATGTGTGTGTAGCAATGTGTTTGTGTGCACGAAATCCTACTTTGTGATCTACTTTATACTATCACCTTGAGTCGCAAGAGGGAGAACCCCTCCAATCTCCACTCACAACCAAGGAAAAATGAGACTTTGTCAGAAGACGGCCACCTCCCAAGCATTCGGTTCCCTTCTCAGTTTGGAACTATCTTCCTACTCCTACCGTTGCCTACCTTGCCACATGGGTAGTCACCTAAAAATAAAAAAAGATTTATCTCTCTTAAAATAGCAGATTTCACTTCATATCAAAATTAGCTAGTGTCAACTGACTACCTATCTTGCTGCTTATCTTTGATCGTCAGATGCGATCTCCACTAGATCCTCTCCTACATGAACTCCTAATTTGACTTCTGATAAAGTGAGAAGCCCTGCTGGTACCTCGGGTGTGGCTGAGGTGACTTCTTCCTCGATGTTGTCTTGTTGTGGGTCGGCTAGGGTGTGAAACGTGTACATATCTTTATCATATGTTGTCGTGTTGTGATGCGACTCATATGTGACAGTCTATTAAGTGTCACTTTCACGATCAACTAGGAGACCGCACAATATGAAGACGTGCCAGTTCAATGATCTGTGGACATTCATGAGAATGGCTCTTGTTGTCAAATTTGGGTATAAAATAGGGGTTCGAGGGTTCATGAGAGGTATTCTTTCTAGCGTGGTGTTTCTTGAGTACCTCTTGTTATCTTACATGGAGAATGAGGAGCAAGGAGCGTTGTACTTATGGACGGAGGATTGATATGAGTTCCGGATATTTCATTCCCGAATCTATTTCATATCAAGCTTCACTACATCCATCGAGATCCTACTTCGGTGATGAGTTCATGAGGAGGATGATGGACTTTCTTGCTCCGGTGATCTTATCACATACGCAGAGAATTGAGATCTGACTGTGTACATCTTACTCTGACGATGAATGGACCTGAACTTCAAGATCAATGTCTCTTTCAACGTTCAAGTCGATGTTCGATGTCACTATCAAAGGAAGATCAACCATCGAGTGTGGATCACGAGGAATTTTGGTGAGGAGTACTGTAGTCAAGTGATGGGTTCTTCATTTCCCTTCGTGGTATCTTTCATCGTAGATCGATTCGAGATCATTATCTTGATGTTGTATTGAATTTTGCATATTTCATGTCCTTGTTTTCGTTATCACCGACGAGGATGACAATCCTGTGTTGAGGTTGAGATCCAAAGCATTTTTGCTCAACCTTGAAGGTGTGGAGGGTGTTTTGGATCACAAGTCGGTCTTTTGTGCCAAGTAGGATATAAGATTTCTCTTTTCTCTTTTCTCATTGATTCAATTTTTGGCCAATCAAGTTCACTCAAGCTCTTAGGACGGTTTGGAGGTTTTTGAGGTCATCCCGTGGGTCATTCGCGGAGTGTGAGTTCTCATTGGAGAGATCTCGGGTAGGGCTACAATCTGGAGGGGTCGATTGATCCATTTGGAGCATTGAGTGGATAGTTGTGATCATTCAATGTTGAGGAGGTCAAATCGGTATCCCGAGTCACGTTTCCGAGTGCCTTGAGAGTTTGAGTAATGGCCTTTCAGATTTGTCAAGAGGATTGGGAAGTTGATGCAATGCTGGTTGCACTGGTGTAAAATAGTCTTATATTTGGGTTGGTTTTGACCTCGAAGTGGTTGATGGAATTTAGTTGTAACAGTGACAAGTTCAGTCAAGCTCTTAGGAATGTTTTTTGAGGTTTTGGAGACATTTCGTAGGCTCATTCGTGGAGTGTGAGGTCTCGTTGGAGAGATCTCGAGCAGGGCTACAATCTGGAGGGTCGATTGATCGATTTGGAGCACTGAGTGGATAGTTGTGATCGTTCAATGTTAGGAGGGTCAGATCAGTACCCCGAGTCACGTTTCCGAGTGTCTCGGGAGTTTGAGTAATGGTCTTTCGGTTTTGTCAAGGGGATTGGGAAGCTGACGCCGTGCTGATTTCACTGATGTAAAATACTCCTACATTTGGTTTGGGTTTGACCTCGAATAGGTCGATGGAAGTTAACTGTGACAATGACAAGACAAAAATAAAGTCATTTTTCTTGAATCTAAGGACCGAGTTGTTCCTTGAACATGGAGTCAAATCTATGAGTGAAAATTTCCAGGAACGAGGTGTGTCCTATTATCCTTCTGCATGCTAAAATTCAGCTCGTTTGGTTGAGGAAAAGTGCTCGGGGTCGTGGATTTTAGCCACCGGGGTCTGTAGAGCTCATAAGTTAGCACAGCAGAAAGGCATGGTGCATTCCGGGCAATTGGGTTGAGACCTGGATCTGAAATTTCAGAGGGTAGTAGTGAGGGGCCAAAGGAAGTTTCTTGTGAAGTTTGGGCCCATTTGGAAGTTTGAGTTGGGAGCAAGGGGTCGCCGAAGTTCAGTTTACAGTGAGATGGGTACATTTATTTTTCAAGAAGAGTGACTTCTCCTACTTGGTTGACTTCGACCAAAAACAGCTTGGGACTTGGAGGTGATGCAAGGGAGGCAAGGAAGCTATATTGTGAGATTGGTACGGGGATCATGATCAATGAGGACACTACACCAACTTCTGATCGCAGACGAACATAAATCTGACGTAAGCGCTTCCTTGCAAGCCAATTTCACTTAGAACTCCCGAACCTCTCAATTCTCCAAACCGTCCACCGACAGGTCGTACAAACAAGCTAACCCCTTAAGCAGCCCCCTTACATCAGTCACAGTACGTATAAGTTTTTCTACATTATCAACAAGTAGGTCCCTTACGTCTTTAGTATAGCGCTAGGAGCCACAAATACCCAATCAGCAATAGTAAGCTAGGACTTAGCTTGATTTTCCCTTCTTTCGAATCACGTAACTTCTCCACTAGACGTCCAAATGAAGTAAACAAGGTGCTCACGGAAAGTTGACAACGAGCTCTACACATCGATGTAATGAAAATGGAGACCCGAAGTTGTGCAAAAAGTCTCACTTTTAGTCCCATGAGTGTATTTGGAGCGATAAAGATAAGCACCAAAAACAGATTTTCAGGTAGGAGCTGGTCCACAACATGACAGCGGGGTGCACTGGTGTAAATGGCAGCCAGTGAACGGAAGTGCATTCAATGCGACGGTGTTCTTAGTTGGTGTAAATCGCAACCAGTGCACGAAAGCGTGTTCAGTGCGACGGTGTTCAGTCACGATAAACTTCAGACGTCAGCCGTGGATGAGTTACGGCAAAAATTCTCTCACTTGTGAATGAATAATCTCCTGAACTATGACACCTTCTATTGATCATTGTAAGCGCATGCTGCTGTCCGTAGTGTTTCATGCTGATGTTCGTGGCTTAAAGGACATGGAACATTCCAAGTGGTCTCTTTAATGATATGCATAAATTCAAGCTTTCGTAAGGAGTTCAAAAGATAGGTTACAAGTTGCTCTGCAAAGGTGTTATATTCATTTTGAGGACAACCCTACTATGTGACCCCGCTTCAAGTCTTGAATTGATCGGTTGTAAAGACAACAAGATAATCGTCCTCCGCAGGGACGATTATCTATTTCTAAAGCGCAAAAGAGACCAAGCAAGGCCTGAGCAGACATGACAAAAGATATTTTTAATGTCGAATCTGATGAGTATAGTGCTAAACTGAGAGACCTTGTCCACCTTAAAACTGTGAGAACACCATAAAGTAGGTGTTAAGCAAGGTAACTTTCGTCCACTTCCGTAGTGTAAACTGAACACGGTGTAGAAGGTGTGCAAGTTGATATTTGGTGCTAAACGGAAGTCCAGTGCAAAGGAATAACAGACTAGACCTTCAGCAAGGCCCTCCTACGTCCTCCTATACTGAAAGAAGACTAGTTCACTTCAACCGACTGTCACTCGCACCAGCTTTGCTCATGGACAGTCCATCACAGTCCATCTGCGAAACACATAAGCAATTTGTAGCTTCAACAAGAACTTCTAGCATTTTAGAATCACCTTCTAGCATGTTGGGAAAAAAGCACATTAAATTTTTAGAGATCAGTCACAAATTGGAGTCACCCAGAGAGAGAGAGTTGAAGAGAGTTGAACCCAGGCAGACCAAATCGGCATGGTCCAACATGGTGTCATGTACAAAATGAAACAATAACCACAAGCTTAAAAACAAAAAGATGTTGCAAAAATTAACAAAATACAATGGGGGCCCAGTAGATGCCCATGTATGTTGTTGTCGAGATTGCAAAACAGTTATACGATGTCGGACTTTTCTCTCAAAAGGTTTGAACGCCTTGTCAAGTGACTTCAAAAAAGAGAGTTGTCATGTTCACGATTGCAAAGCGTTATGAGAAAGTCAAGCTCTTCGGATGCTTGACATAGATGCTCTTTGCAAGCGTACATGTGCATTGTCTGCACCCTCTATAAAATCAAAGTGAGTAGAAAAATTTGACATTTCTTCATTCACATATACATGACGTGGTTCAAACCATGGGTTCAAATCATCTGAGACAACGTCTCGGTTGAAAAAACTCTCCAAGCTGGTGAAAACATACAGTGGGTACGAGCAGCGCCAGAACATAGATGAGTACATTGGTTGTATCACAAACTTCTCAGCATAAGCTCTCACCAAATGCTTGCATAACAAGTATGGGCTATTCAAAAATGAGTAGCAAGAGCATATCCATCTCTCGGAGTCAACGAAATGACTATCCGGAGGACATACATCTTTACTCAGATATTTGTGTCAAGTGACACAAATTTGTTCTCACCAGCTCGAAAATAAACATCCGTGAATGATTTGGTATAACGACGCTTACATATCTACCACAGGACTGTCACAGATGATTAGCGTCAACTTATCTAAACGTGGACGATTAAGGACATATTTGTAATCGTGCTTCAATTTTCTCCAATGACTCTTGATAATGTTCACAGTACACGACAAGCAAAGGAGAGGTTCCGATGCTCTGCTGAAAATTTTCCATTTTTGTGGTCTGTATCACTCTCGTCAGAGATATATCCACAAAAACAAAAGGTTCAAACTCTTATAGAACTCGTAAATCTCACGAATAGCTATAGAGTGTAATACATCGAGAGCACAAAATTTCCTTTCAACAGATGGTATAAGTGAATGCAAGTTGAAATATTTAGTGATCATATCACAATAACCTTCTGTTGTTGATCATTACACAACTGACCTACAACTCCCACACTATCTAGAAACCAATTTACGTCAATAAAAGAGAAAGTATTACTTACCTCCACATTGTTGTATGATCTAGTGGTCCGACCAGTACACATACATCGAACTTCGACCGCTGATTAAGCATGCTTCAAACAAAGCTGGACATACATAGCTGTAAAGACAGAGCGTAATGTCGAAATCTGACCAATGTCTTTCGATGAGTGCGAACATTGGACGTAGTCCTCTACCTCTTAATCTCTCTAACCACGTCACAAGAACCGCCTTTCTATATTGCTCCATCGGTGATCTGGAACTCTTCTTTGCATCACTTCATCCCTGCTTCAAGTAGGACATGTACGATAGAGATATACCAAAACCTCTGAAGTTTGCAGCAATAACAAACAGCTCAAAGTGCATCGGGTTAGTTTTGAAAGTACTATCGATAATAATTTCTCTGACACTACCTATATGCTCACAAAAAGGGGTGCATATTACGAAAACAATGTACTCATCAGTCTGTTGATACAACACCTCAACAAAACCTTTCTGAGCTAAAGCTTCGTTGCGTATCAACAAAGATGCCGACTTCACTTGATCATCTATATCAGGGAGGTATTTTCTAGACTCTACTTCAGCGATTCAAAAGTTTACTTACGCCCGAGTGATACTCAAAGGACTAATGAACCCTTTTTCACTTAATATACGGTACACCTCAGGCTTTCGGAGATTCAATCCGGATATCGACTCCAAAAATATGATAGAAGTAGTAAGGAAACAATGCAGCTTATGCGTCGGCTTCTCATGTGACAGCAAATGTTGACATGTTAAATACATAAGCTTCTGTTGTACGTCCACCGTAACTCATAGAGTTCCATTGAACTCAGATCGATCCATCTTTCGCTTCTTCTTTGGTTGTCTCACCAAAGATGTGGATCCTTCACCCTTATCTCTGAACTTTGTCCAGTTAGATCGTGAGATACACCATAATGTCGCCCTTAAGATCGTATAGTCTTTCATAAAAACACACGGGTTACGTACTTCCCAATAGTATCTAGAGGTTACCTCCATATTCAGGATGATGATTGTCTTCAATCAAGATGTCAAACACACAAACAAGTTACTAGAGTTCAAAGTCTGCAACTCATACATGCTACTCTCATCTGAAAGGTGGACTTTCAGTCGAAAAAATACAAACCCGTCTTTGTCATCCTCATCCGTGAAGCACTCTTGCACAACATGAATCAACTCT